>OY728126.1:1517093507-1527093507 GCA_963277665.1 Viscum album | reverse complement strand
AAAACATAAGTGAAAAATGAAGTAGATATCTATCAGAAAAGTGTTTTATTGATGAATTATTAATAAATATGTTATAAAATGTTATAATGATATAATATATGGTGTTATATGTATGTAAGTTTAATTAATATATTTATTATAATTTTTTTAAAAGGACGTTAAAACCCATTTAATGAAATTATGTCCTCAGGTAAATGATTTTCATCTAACTTTTATTTCTGTAGGATACTTGTATTATATGCCACTAGTTTATTTAGTGTGGTTTATAAAAATAGTAATAATTTATTTTATGATGATGATTATTTTTAAAATAATTTTATATACATATCCCTATAATGGTTTTTTCATTGGTCTTACGATAAATATTATACCAAATAAGTAATGTTTTTTATAAAATATCATTTTTTTAATAAGATTGATTATGATTATGTTTCCAATTATGAGATATTATGATATAAATCTCAAAAAAACTAATGAAATTTAATTTAATATATTTATTTATTGGTAATATAGGTATTACATTCAGTTTTCTCTTCTAATGTACACAATCTATTGAAATATTCTTTTTAAAGAAAATCGACATTATTTCACTTTTTGAATGAAAAAATATTTTATCCCATATTAATTATTTCTAAACACATTTCAAAAAATGTTTTTATTATTATTATATGATTATATAATTTTTTTTTACCCATTTTTTAATTTTTAAAAATGGTTTATAAGGAATCTTCTTGTCATTTTCCAAAAAATAATGTTTTTTATTTTTTTCAAGAGTAAAAGGGATGTTTAATATTATCTTATATGAGATGAATATAATTATCCATGAAAATAACCAATAAATTATTTTTATATTATTTTAAATGTTTTGTTGTTTATTTTTATCAAAAAGTTTTTCCATAAAATTTTTTAAATTTTTTATATTTTACAAATTTATCTCAAAATGGAAATTTTATTTTCTTAAAGATTGTTTTAATGATATTTTAATGGTATTTATATTTATGAAATAAAAAAACATTGATTTCACATATGATTTACTTGGGATGTGGTCAATAGATATCATCCTTATATTTTATCTTGATGGATTATGATTATAATGAAAATATGGTTATGAAACCCATTTATTTTAAAGGCTTCTAACATAATGAATGATTTATGACTTGCGAGACACTAAAAAAATAGTTTAAATTAGGTAAAGTTTGTTATATGATAATGAAAGATGGTGGTATGATGATAACGAGGGATTGTGGATACATTATCATAAAGGTTGGCATATACATTATAACCAATATGATGGATACGATATTACGAAGGATGGGTGGGACCTACATCTCCCTCCAATGCATATGTTAATGATTTATTTCTCATCAGATAAATAGGTATGAAATTGGTTGTTTAACCAATTCAATAATATAATCTTTCCTCTATGATATAATTATGTTTAAAATTTTACAATTAATGTTGTTTGGGGAGCTAACCCATTACACAATAACAGTTATGGAAATAATCCTTGGTTACAAAAGAATGGACTTTCTATGATTATATGTTTTCCATACAATTATGTATTATTACAATGATATTATTGTATGGACCATGTTATTTGGATCCATTATTCATAATGTCTTGTTAAATAACAAGATTTATGCCCGGAATCGTGATTGTGATCTATTATATATATGGTATGATTTTCAAATGTTGAGCTCATTTCCCCAAACCAACTTATTCTCATGTGATTAGAAATATCTCCCATGTTTACCTTTTCTGATGAAATGAAATCACCCTTCCAATAATACCATTCCCAAGGTTATGAATATGGTATGAATAATTATATGTTTATTAAGTGTAAAATCTATGATGAACTTAGTAGAAGATGTTATGGAATAATTATGAACATGTTGTTTATATGTTTATGTTTCCAAAGGAACCGGACCAATATGATTTTGGAATCAACCTTCATGTTATGTAATGAATATTAATATATTAATATGTCATGTTCATTTAGAAATAGTGTTTGTCACTATAAAAACCTTCGATCTCCCCTTAATTGATCAAAAAATCTTTTAATTTCTGGATGCGGGTTCCTATTCTTCATAGTGATATAATTTTACATTATTTTTTATATAAAGAGATAAGGAATACCATTTAAAATTATAATAAGAAAAATTGTAGAAAACCATTGGAAAGGTCTCAATTAGATAAAGGCTCTATCATCAATATCATCACACTAAAATTTGAGATATTCCAACTGAACTTCTTCCATGTGATACAATGCAATCGATATAGGTCGTGAACCAAGAATGAGCTCGATTTAGAATCAAATTCCTAGTGTGGATGTTACTCTAAGATATTACTGGGAAATTCATATTAGTATTGTTATTCCACAATAGTAAAAGATAACTGATTCACCATATATTCAACTACAATGATCACACTAGCTACCTACAATTATATAATTCTCTTCAATGAGGGTTAGAGAATATATATCCTACTTCAATATCCATATCCAATGCCAATATGATCTTATCATCTTTAGGAGTTAAAAAATCAACTCCCTATGATAAATATTTTATGTTTACATTATAACTGGTCAACCATTCCATTATAAGGATTAAAAAATATCTATAAATCTCATGAATTATGAATCTACTACGATTCATGAAGCTAGAAACCACTATCCGATATTATGTATATATATAAATAATATCCCATTTCATTCTATGTAGTGTATCAATGGATATCATATAAAAAGTTTATATCACATTTAGAATCAAGAAATAACGAAATTGAGTAGATATAAATTCATGATGTGTGCCTTTATAAAAAAATGAAACATATACAGTATAAAAATTTACAATGATACCTTGAATTGATGATGGTATGTCTCCACCATCTGTCCAAGTGCGATCATATAAAAAATCCATGATACAAACCACTGAAGGGAATGATAAAGGATCAAAAGTCCCTTGATTATTTGACCATGGTGGGGTTTTCACCAATTGTTGAGGACCTAAACCATTAATATCTAATGAATTTATTCTATGCATTGACAATTTCATGGAATATAATAGTTCTAGATAACATTTATTACCACATTGATGACAATACATTAGAGAAACATGGAATTACATGGGAGAATTACCCTTACACTAAAAGTTATAATACATACTAGAGTAATTACACATAGATAAAGAGGAGGAACCTCTACCGTTCTCTAACTCTCAATTGCCACCCAAAATTCAATCCTCAGGCTTTCGTTTTCATGTTCCTAGAATAAAAAACATGGACAAAAATGGAGAATGAAACTATCAATCCACAATTACATGGGGGAATTCATATAACGATGACTTCCTTGATGACATTATGTATAGTATGTTTATTATGAATAACTATGGTATAAGTCATCAGATCAAATTTCAAAAACTATTATATTAATTTTGGATGTTGTTAAATCATGGTATTTATACCATTATATGTCTCCTTCCCTACCAGATGAGGAGAAAAGAGAATCATCTCGATAAAGCATGATGATGAGGATAACATCATCATCATCATCCCCTTATTAAGATCCAAGAAATACTAATTACATTGTAAGATCTATGAGAGATATTAAAATACCTCAAAGGTGAGGTCCTTTAATGTATCTCGTGTCATCCCTTCATGTTTACTATCTTAAAGCGTGACATCTTACCACTGTCCAGAAGGGTCCATAAGCATAATGGTTGTAAGTATAACATTCTAGTACTCTAGAAACCCCAAAATATTGATGATACTCTCATAAAATCATATATATTCCTTCACATCATAGAGGACATCAGTACCATGACAAGATGGGGGATGTTAAAGCTAGAAGATATAGGTATAATCAAACATCATTAGCCCACCAATGTTGAATTTTCTTCCCTAAATAGTTACTATCATAGATAGTCCAAGCTAGGTTATTTTTTAATATTAAAATATTAGAGAATATAAGGGATCATGTTTAGTTGCATCCTTCCTCACAATAGGTGGTGAATATTTCTATGCTAGATATCTACATGGCGACATTTCGGGATATTTTGGATCAAACCATAGAGTAAGAAAAAATGGAATCAATAAGACTATTAGAAGCTTACATGTACACAAAAGGATTCATAACAATGTTCAACCTAAAAGGCTTCCCACAGGAACTAGGTACAACTACATGAACACTATACACAATCCAAAACAATCCTTCACTATAAGAATGCCAGTCAGAACCACATATATACAATCTATAATTGAAATCACAGGTTTAAGTTAAATAATTCAGGAAATAATGTACCAAAATCACATATCAAAATTTAAAAATATTTTTTTCTTGTGATATATATATATATATATATATACACGAAAAGGTTGGGGTCGAAGCCTCATTTATTATTAAATAAAATAAAATACCTCTTTAACAGGGTTGAGGGAGACCCATTACATAACCTGAAGGCCCTGTGGGCATTCATCCCATTACATGGCCCGTAGGCCCAAAGTTTTGGCCTAAGGCCCATTCCATGAATAGTAATGCTACAATACCCACCTACTACATTACAACACAGAACCTGCCAATGCTACAGTGCCCTACCACCGCTATAATGCCCACCATTGCTATAGTATTAGCATTGGTACAGTGTGCTACAGTACCTGTGCCCAATGGGTTTTGAAACCCAATTTTTCATGTAAGATCACATGGTTCTTACCACTAAGCCAAACCCCCACTACATGTATATATATATATATATATAATGAATGAAACATGCTTCTAGGATGGAATCCATAATGCATTTAAATCATACAGGTTCATATACCATATATCACATATTAATATACTAACATCGCATGTAGAAAAATTGGTGTATATAAGTCAAAGGTAACATAAAACAAAAAACACCAATTCTCACTTTATGGAAACCAAGAGTTAAAATATTCAGAGCTAACGAAGAATTGAAATAGCTCTTTAACCAAGTCCTTACCATACTATCACTAGTATACCTACTTTGAATAAAAAAATATTATGAAAATGAGATATTGAACATGGATATGATACCATTTTGTAACACCTGAGCCCAAATCTTGGGGTCTGATCTAGGATACGTTATGATATCATACACACCTCCCCATAGAAAAGAGTTCATGGACTGCTGGTGAGGGAAAAAGGGACATCATATAGAGACTATTCAATCAGTTCTAGGTAAAAATCATAGTATTATAATAGATCTAATTACAAAAAAAGAATACAAATGAAAATATAAATAATAATTGACTAGTGTAAAAAACAATAAAATAAAAACCCACGTATTATTAATATAGAATGGTAGAAATATAAAACAAAACAATGTTATGAATGGATCTCTATAGATGTTTTTACTATGTACTAGGTAAAAAAAATAAATAAAAGAAGTAACTCACATCTATAGTGTGTTCATCATAGGATTCCATTATCATTAAACAAAACCTACTCAACAGTACAATATATGTTATTTTCCCATCACTGGGTCCCCAATAATGAAATCCATAATCCCAATGAAATTTCTATGATGGGTTTGATTAATATACTCAATAAGACACAAAAACTGACCCTTAACATATTTTCTTATGATATACTGAAGCCTTTGATGAAAGTAAATATGATACCAATAATTATAACATATATAACACAAAACAATATATATACTAGGTCTTCAAAAAAAACTCTCTCATATTTTTACCTATATTGAAAGGAACAATTATCAACCACCTGACACATTCCCCTAGATCATATTTTCCAACAACATGTCAAACACATTACAACATAAGGGATATCTCTCATAAATGTTGAATAAGTGTATGACTGATCCCCCTCGTGAGATAGTCCATATGGATCAATAAACACACTCGACTTCAACAAAAAGCACCACATATGATACTACATTAATATAACAAATCAAACATCAAATTATATTACGAAATTATCATTAAATTAACAATTAATATGAATGAAACAGGAAAAAAATGTTTTAATTTGATACACATGCATTCCTTTTGTGAAAAAGCATCAAAAAATTTATAAAGTAGAAACACCCACATGATAACAATTATTCCAGGAAACTATATAACATGTGTAAAATTAAAGGGATTTATACCATAGTTTCAATAAATTTTGATGGCTATGGTCGATGATTGGGTCAAACTACACTACCAGAACCTAGAAAACATCATGGTAGTATATTATTTAGAATTCTTAGATATAGGGTGTGGGGAAACCACAGATAAAAGGTAGGTCATGATGAAACACTAATGATAATATCAATTACCAACAAATTATACTAGTCCAATAAATGTGAAAATTTCTATCATATACATTCATTTTTGATTTTTTACAAAAGTTTTCAACGAATGTTCTATTTTAATATTTATAATGTTTTAATGGTGTTTCCCATGACAAAAACAATTATTTTATTTCATTATTAGTTACAAGTTCCCATGTTTATTTCCCAAGAAAATTATTTTCTTAATAATCAATGAAATTTCAGTTTAAATTTTATCAAAATAAAAGGATATTTGTCTTTGGTTTTCAAATAAAGTTAAAAACGTTATGTTAATGGAAATTTTTATCTATGTCAACATCCATTAATTATTCATATGATTCATTTGGGATATGAACTTTTTTTACCACTATCATTATTTATTTAGATATATTATGATAATGGCGATTTAAGGACAATTCATCTTAACAATTTTCATTCCACTTGGTTTATTTAGAAATTATGAAACCTTAATGAAACAATATTATTTTAAATGTGATATTCTATAAAAAAATGTATAACTGTTTATGAAACTCATTTCCATTACACTAGTTCTGGTATTATGTTATGATAAATATTTTATGAAATTTTGAAACCAACATATATGGTTTTCAATATGCAATGGATGTGACTAGAATTATATGTCCCTCCAATGTGTTTAGTATAGATAGATATATCATAAGATTATATGGATTATAATGGAGAGTTATACTAGTTCAGTAAGCAAATCTATATAGTAATATAGTCTGGGGAGTGAAGCCTAAGTAAGGAAATAAAGTAGGAGTGGTCCAAATCAACTATTATACTCTTGGCCTTGATTATTGACATAGGAAATGAGTTCTGATTCTTATGTTCATGAATGGAACTAATAAAATAATTTTATTATCTATCTAGTCTCTAAATACATCGACCTTTTATAGTTACATGTTATTAATTATTTTGAGATTAAATTAAGAGGAATCTAAAATAATATAATGAAATGTTATGGTTTCCCTAGTTTTTATCAGAGTAGGGTTTTGTTGATTTTGGATATTATTATTATTGAAATTTTTCAAGAAAAAAGTGGATTATTATAAATACATGATAACATTCCAAAGCATTGTAAAATTATAAATTTCATCACTTTTTTAGAAATTGAATCCCTGTCATGATACATGAATGTGGATCTAGATGTGGAACATATTCACCTATGGTTAAAAACTCTAAAAGGTGTGGTTTGGTGATAACGTAGTCATCACTAGTGCCTGAGGAGTGGGAAATATACAAGAATCCTAGGTAAAAACTCCTAGGCAATATTCATTGGTTAATTCCAATTTAATTTAGGAATCATTATAATGGACTTTAATAGTTTATGACCCAGGACGACCAAGGATAAAAATAGGGATTCATAGATTGAAAAAAGTGTAATTAATTAAATATCTAATGAATGATTTTTAATAGGCACATGATTAAATACAATGATTACTGTTTGTCATACTATTATTTTTAGTCCTTGTAAAAAGATGGTCTTAGGAGGAATCGTGTTAATACTTTAGGTGATGTGAGATGAAATGACTCTCCCCATGAGAAACCAAATTAAATTAGAGATATGATTTAAAATATTTTGGCTATTATCATCCAAAACTATCAAGATATTAATATTAATACAATTCATTCTCACCTTCAAATTTCAAAACGGAAGGAACAACTCATTTTAATGTATTTTGTATTGTATTATCACATTCCATTTGTTGTTATTATGATCCACTTATCTCTAAGAATTGTATCAATAATATAAATATTTATATTATAATCTTATATGCTTAGACCATGAGAATGTTATTCTGGTTATGTATTATTTGGATGGCGATGTTGACCAATCTTGAACTCTTATAAATATTATGACACAAGAGGTCGAGATTTACTCCATGACATGGGAAAAGTTTAAGAATTTATTTCTCAATTATTAGTTTCCTAAAACTCTACATATAAAAATGGAAATGAAATATTTATAACTAATGTATATGGATAATTAATGCAACACGACCTATGATTAAAATTTCAATAGACATGTAAGTTATTATTCCATTTTAAGCATCAATTTGAAAATCCAAGTTGGATGATTATTTATTGTATTGAGACAATGCATCCAATTAGTGTATTCTATTAGAGGAATTTATAGTTATGAAGAAATTTTTTTATATTTTATTAAGATGGAAATTAATTTGGGAGATAGTAATTAATCACATGGTTTTTGTGGATGAAATAAAAAGATGGAATTCGAAGGAAATTATAATAATAAAATATACAAAATAAATACATTATTCTTTTTTCATGTAATAATTATACAAGGGATAAAATATGAAATTTATTAGTAGGATATGATAAATTGTTTCTATGTAGATAATATGAAAAAAAATTTATATACTTTTAAAGTTGTAGGAATCGTACATTCAATTAAAGGAATGGTGAAAAATATCAACTAAATGTGTCAATTCCACTCTAACAATTTAATTTCATGTAGTATAGTTGTTAAGAAAACTTGTGCACCAATACATTGGTTATTGATGAATATTGATATTATCGACCTCTTAGAACCAAATACAAAGGTAAATTTCATGCGATCATAACTACTGAAGGGGATTATATGATCAAAGTGCTGAATTTTACACATACTATCCACTATAGAACTACAAATGTTAATTTTGTTTCTAGATCCTTTGAATATTTTATGTCTGTGGAATTTTAAGGGCACCATTTCCCCCCCAAATTAGTTATATATTGAGTTAGAAATAAATACATCCCCAGAGATGGGTTTTCACAAAGCCAAATTTTAACAGCGCTAAAAAAGTGATGAAAATGGGGATATATTTATCAGTGCTAAAACATGGATACAAGGCACATTAAATAGTGGTAAAAATGGAATGTTAAAAGATCCCCTTTATAATATTTTTTATTACTAATAACGGTACACCCTTTATGAGTTCTTATTTTTGTGCTGTTAAAGGCAAAAACTTTATCAGTGCATTATTTAATAGCACTGTTATAGGGGGTCTTAATGAGTGATTTTTTTATTAATTTTGATGAATGGTATATTTTAAAAAATTTATATTCCTTAAAAAATAATATATTGACATATAAATATATAAATATTATATATAATTTTTATATATGTTTTAGATATTTTAAAATATACATTTACAATTAATATATAAGATATTTAGGGAAAATGATTTATAAATTAATAAAAAAAATTATTAACTAATAATGTTTTAATTGTTATAGAGTAATAGTCATTTAATTGAAATTTTAAAAAAGAAAAAAAATCAAAAAAAATTAATCAAAGATCTATGATATGTTGAAAATGTAACTCGAACATTAAAGAGATATAACTTTTGATCCCGTGACCATTTTAGCTCTAAATCATATAAAGTCAAAGATTGTATCGATATCTACACCCTTATAATATAGGGAAATAATTTTTAACATTTTTATAGGCATAGAAGGTTCTGATTTCCTTTAAAACAAAGTTGTTAGTCAGGGTAAACAATTATTTTTAACATTCTATGAATTTTCATCCTTTTTTAAAGGGGATTTATTCCCTTTCTCAGTTATTCTTGAATTTATTCCTAAGTATTACATTCATATTAATATTATGGACTTTGAGTTTTATAATATTTTAAAATTTACTATTATTTATAATAAAACATATGTCAATATATCCATAGTTTTTTATATGTTCATGCATAAAAATTTAATTTTATAAATAAATAATTAAACATATTTACATATTAAAAATATTCCCCAATATATATACCTTATCTAAATAAAATATAACATCTATTTTATTTAAAATTCAAATATATGAATATTTATATACTCATACAATATATATATGTATATATTTGTGTGTGTATAGATATATATATACATATTTATATCTATATTCTAATATATGTATATAAATATTAATATATTATTATGTAAATAAATATAAACATGTATGATCATATTTATAGATTCACACTTATATATAAATATATGTATGTGTTTATTTATAAAAACACACACACACAAAGTATAATTAATATATGTATTTAAATATATATATATGTATAAGGATAAAAAAGTAAATAAATATATATAAATATATAGATATATTATTGTTACCATAGCCTTTTACATATAACATTATATTATTCTAAGCATTATTATTCATCATAGTACTAGAAAAGGATCATAAATTCTAGTGTCTATGTAAATTAAGCACATAAAACATAAAACCATGAACTAAAAAAATACTTCATTATTCAATACTCATAATGAGATCCTAACTTTATGGGAGGTCGTACATCTACCTAGGGTACCCTGGGGATCACATGAACAAATGGATGAGCTAAAAGCCCAGTAAGGGAAAAATCACAGTAATAAAACATTAACACATGTGTTAGAAGGTATTTCATAATGAAAAAAAGGAATGGAACACAAGGAATGGAATCACATAAACATGGGATCATATAAACATTAATTAATAGTAATGCAGATGAAAAATAAATCCAAAATTTAGCTTGATTCAATGGTTATTGCACATATATGATCACAAGTCATGGTTAACCACCATGATCGTTGCACATGGTAGCATGAGTCAAGGCTAACTGCCAAGACCATTGCACACAACGTCTCATGAGACTAAAATTACCCAACACAATAATGGTCTCTCTGGGAGAACCAATATTAACATGTTCATTAATATGCATTCAACATATAGAATCATACGTAAACAATCATAAACATAATAGAACCCATAGAATGAAATGCATATCATAATCATGTCATAAATGATAATTAATGGGCGTATGACAAAATTGTCCATGAAAGAAAGGAATTAAAACATACATAGACATTTATATTGTAAAATATCCATATATCATGTAATGGTAAGTCAAAAAAAAGTGTCAAAAGTAAGAATAGTATTTAAGAAATTTTTTCATTAAAATGTTTTAATGGTGTTTTATGGAAAATAATAAAGAACTTTTAATAGAAAAGGGAATAATATTTTATATAAATCATCAATTGAACCAAGAAGGTCTTAATAATAAAAATAATGATTTTCTAAAAACAATGGTAGCCTGAAAAAGATAAAATAGTTTACATGATGATGTGTAGGAATTTAGAATGTTCCCTTAAAACGGGGTTTCTTACCAAAAGCTATTGAGGAGGGAATCATTTAGAAAAATGTATATACTCAAAATATAATTAGGGTTAGATCATGGAACATTAGTTTTGAGAATATACAGTGTACGTGTAATATTTAAATAAAATGAAAATAAATATTAATTTAGATAAATGGGAAGATAAAGAAACATGAAATAATGTAGGATGTTCTGGTAGAATCCCTTACGGAATATCGACATAGTACTGGGTGTACTTATGGGGGATTAATGAGAGGTAAATTGGTTTCAATCATTTTATACATGATGTGGGAAGGACGAGTGATGTTAGAAATCAAACCTCATAATTATGAACTTCTCATAAATGGAATTAACATAGAAGATATTATTAGATAAATATGAGAAAGAGAAGACCCCTTACATTAATTATGATAGTGTTCTCCACTTGATATTAATGACCATAATAATCAAATTAGGTTTCTTAATTAATAACTAATTAACCTAGATGACATTTTATTTATTTATTATAACCTTATTATATTCACCCATGTCCATTTTAATGTGTTAAGATCTTGAATTTCATTGTTTGGGAGTGTTTTCTTCCTTGGTTACAATGATCGGTTCACATATATTCATCTTCATATAAACATGTATGACAAAGGTGGTTGTCCAGAATTTACATTATATGACATTAGTGAATATGTAGAAGATAAAATGTTTATTAAATTCATTTGAATATTTTGAGTGAAGGTGAATATTTATATAAGCCATTAATGAAAATGGTTGGATTAAATTGGTGATTTTCTTCACAATTAATTTGTTGTGTATTACTATTTTAAATCATGTGTACAAAAGGATTACAAAACCTCACATAAATACATATTTAAAAATCCAGTTCAACAATAATTTTTTTCCATGACCAGAATTGAATATGGTAAATGAAATTGATATTTTGTCGTCCTTGAACGTGATAAATTAACACATATAGGATGGTGTTTTCATTTCATTTGTATAAAAACAAGGGAAATTATAGGTGATAAGTAATTATAGCATTATAATAATGAAATTCTATTAAATATATGGTACTTAATTTTACAAACTATTTGGATGAGGAGAGGATAAGAAAGAAGAGACAACGAAGGAACCTAAAAAGAAAAAGAATGAAACTAAAAGAGGCATTAACCTCTTGATTTAATCTTCTTAGAGAGTCTTCTAAGGGGAGAGGATTTGGTATTTTGAGAGACCAAGGGATTAAGGATGTGGGGGAGGAGATTGGGGAGGGATTTGGGATTAATTTAGGGAAGGAATAATGATTGAGATGAGTGAAGGGAATAGGATAGTGTGGGTGGCTTTTATAGTTTAGGGGATGGGTTTCTTAGTATTTTAATCATTGGTTTATTATTTTTCAATATGAAAATCAACTATAATAATTTTTGTGACCAATAATATTAATATGTGAATATGAGTTCGAACCAATGTTCATTTACATCGTCCATGACTCAAGAATGACGCAGAAATTCAAGTTTCTTCATTTATTGTGAATTATTGTCTTTTGTTATTCATTAAAATTTTAGTTATTTTAAAAAAATTCCAAAAATTCTCCCTAACCATTTCCAATATTTATAATACAAAAATGAACTCATATTTTTAAAAATATTTTTTAAAAAATGATTAATTAAATGTTTATTTAAAATCAAAATTTACTTGAAAACTAGAGATTTTAAAACTATAACTGATTTTATAATACTTTAAAAAATTACATAAGGCCTTATATAATTATCATAAAACCAAGAGACATAATATTTTTAATTTCTAAAAATAATTAGGAAAATAAATTTTCCTTTAAATTAATTAATTATTTGTTATTTGTAATTTATGACATACCAAAATACCAATACTTTTACTATGGTAAAATTATAATTTATATGATACTTTAATTTTATTTATAAATTCATGGGTGAGGCTCCACTTTTTTTTATGATTTACTATTAAATTTTTTCATATTAATAGTAATAATGGTAGGTAACAGTTCATAATGGTACGTTACTATTCATCATAAATTATGTTCATTATATCAGACCCCAAAAAACACCCATAGCGCAAAAGTGTATGTTAGGTATTTTAAAATCATAGCACATAAGGGACTATATTATGTCAAAAGGTCACATTGTAATTCATTGTTCATTATGTTATGATTTCATGGGATTATATAAAAAATTTTAAGAAAGGAATTTATTTTGATAAAACATTGGGTTGTTATATTATTCCACCCTTATGAAATGTAGCCCTTGAAATTTCATTTTGAATTCAAATCCAAAAATAAGTGTAGGTACTTTTAATTTATTGTCTTATCCGTTTCTATGGTGGCCATTCTATACGGTGTCTTTGATATAGGCGTTGATCTAGGAATAAGTTCATTTTTGAACTCAACCTCTTGATTGGGAGGAAGACCATGCAACTCTTCAAGGAATATATCATTGTAATTCCTCATGATGGGCATGTCTTCAAGCATGATTTTGACCTTTGTCTCAATCATTTGAGCTATATCTTTTTGATTATAAAGAAATAATATTAGCCGTTTAGAAATTAATTCTATTGAAGATTCATATTTCTCCTTACACTTGTATAGAATTGGTGGCTACTCTAGGATATGAAGAGTGATTTCCCTTTCCTGATAGTTGATGTTGAATTTGTATAAAGATAGTCAATCCGTGCCCAAGAAAGCATCAAAATTTTGTAAAGAAAGTATGATGAGATTTTCTAAGAGGTTTACACTACAAATATAAACCAAGGAGAAGTAATAACCCTTGGATGAAATTATTTCCCCATTCATTGATCTCACAGAACACTTTTTATCTAAATTTTGAGGTGGTGTTTGAATAGTTCTTCTAATCATTAAATATATGAGTGAATGTGTAGAACGAGAATCAAATAGTAAATTCACTATTCCATAAAGAATAATTAGCGTACCTATTACCACAACTATACCTATCTTCACCTCAGTAGTGGTGATTTCATAAGACTTTCCATGTTTCCTTGGAGGTCGTGGTTGATTTTCCCCAACAACCATCATCTATGGGAAATTTTTCTCATAATGAACATTCTCCATGCAGTTGTAACACTTCATTACAAGTTGAGTATTGATCTGGACCTTCTTTTCTTCTTCCAAATTAATGGGATTCATCATATCTCATCAGAAATATTTAGAATGATTTCCCAACATTACACATTTGAAGCAATTATTGTTTCGCATTAAAGATCTCCTAATATAGTTCTTCCCACAATTTTTACACATGGGATGGTGTAGCTTTTTTCCATCATGGAATTTATATTATGAACCGCGAAATTAGATTTCAATTCACACTTTTTTTAACTTAGACCATGCTACCACTGAGAGCCTTCGATCTCTATGTCAACCATAGGGGAACAACAAACAGTCTCCTCATTGATGTCGAAGTCTAAAATCGCCAACGTTTTTCATATACTCATATTTAGCACACTAAAGATGTGATCCACCATACTTTCTATAATAATGACGTAGCCATAGGCATACCATGAAAGCCTTGTAACGTTTGCTTCATTTACCCCAATTGACTCATCTTCCATATTCTTGAGTTCTAGGAACTATCATTCTATCTTGTGACGGAGGGTTCGGGGAAAATATATTTTTAAAAACATTCATTTGAATTCCTCCCAATCAATGGAATCAATTTCTTCCTAGGGATTCGTTTTCTTGATCACTGTCCACCATTGATTAGCATCCCCATCAAAATTATAGACAAACGGTATGAAATTATGTTCTTCTGAGCACTGGAGGAGAGAGAATATCTTTTCAATGGAGTTGATCAACTATTCCATGTGGTCGGGATCAGATGATCCAATAATCATGGGAGGCCTTTTATGCATGAAGGATTCAACAAAAACATTCTATTTCCTTTAAGGAGTAGGTTGTTCCACATTATTCAAGTTATTATTAATAACATGATCCATATTAGAATGTACTATCATGAAGTTTGGAGCACCCATTCCTAGCATATCAAGAACATCGTTAGGGAAATCTTTACATTCCCTATCTCACTGATTATTGGGATGTGTTCTTATATTTCCCTAAAATTGTGAAAACAATTAATGTACAATTAGAGGTCTTGAATACTTAGCTATTAATCATAAAAAGTAAACTATGAAAATAAGAGGGAAAAATTATAAAGGAGAATTATGTCATAACTTATAATTCCATAAGTTTTATTCAAGGTTATCCTTGATCTATTTCTTAACTTATATTCCAATGTGATTTTTTCATTCCCATAATATTGGTTTGTACCAAGCTCACGATTTTACCAAATCATATCCCCTTAGAGTGTCAAACCATAAGTTCCTTAAGGGTCGTTGTCATGCACCAATTCACATTCGATTCTAGCTCAAACAGGTATTTTTGGGTTTTACCCCAAGATACATCTATGCTAGACCCACCTCTACATTTTTTTATCCCGAAAGGGATATATATTCTTATTAAAATAAGGACTCTATACTGACCAATATTTTGTTGTGTTTTCTTATAATCATTCTCATCCTTAAAGTTCTTACTAAAGTCCACTATTCCAAATCTCCAAAAATATCTAGACCATCCTATGATACCATCTAGACAATCCCAAGCCTTTTACAAATAACATTAAATGATTTTAAGAATAATTATATAACATAGTACAAGCCAAGGATCAAAATGTCTAGTGTCTTGGGAGACAAGGTATATAAAACCTAAAACATGGAACTAAAAAAAGATTCTTCAATTATTAATCATAAAGAGATCCTTACTTCCATTGAGCCCATATATAATCTTGGGATTCCCAAGGGATCACATGAGCCAAGGGATGAGAAAAAATCCCAGTAAGGGAAAAATCATAGTAATAAAACCTTAACACATGTGTTAGATGGAAGTGAATAATGAAAATAAAAGGCACATAACACATGGAATCATAACACATAAAAAAGGGATAAAATAAACATGATTTCATAGTTATGTGGTAGAAATATTAATCTTGAATTTTTCATGATTCAATACCCGTTGTACATAGAAGGTCACGAGTCAATGATAACCACAAAGACATTTGCACATTGTAAAGGAGACAAGGCTAACTGCTAAGACCGTTGCACATAACATCTCAGGAGACCCAACATTATGTAGTGAATTTTAGCACTATCAATGTCACATACATGACTTATATTGAAGTTAAATTTCATTTATTTTCCATTTATGCTTTGTTTTCGAGGGTTTCCAAAGGTTTTATGGAGGAATAGATGAGTTTTTATGAATTGGGCCAAACCGTGAGCCCAATTCCAGATTTAAAAATAAATTTGGTTTCTTTTATAAATTTTTAATTTTTCAATATTTTTCAGCCATTACAATTAATAAATGGTCTTGTCTGACCTATTAATACCAAAATTAAAATTTGGAGCCTTTATAAATCCATAATCATGGAGGATTTGGGTTTTTATTTAAGAATTGGGCCAACCCGAAATCCAATTTTCCAGTTTTAAAATTTTTCTTTAATTTTTTTTATCTTATTAAATATAATGGATGTTTCGGTTATGTCACCTTCCTCTAGACCCTAAGAAACCCATGAGTCCTCCCATTTCCTTTACCCCCTCAATGGAGCTCCTGGAAATCTCGAATTAGGGCTGAACATCCTAGGGTGTCTCAAATCGTCCAGAATTGAAGAGGTAACTTCATCTCTTCTTAACTATCTCAATTCTTACTCTTTTCCCTCAATTATAGTTCCTAAATTACCTCCTAAATCTTGTTCGAAAAAGCCTTGAATTTTGGATGTTTTAAATTTCAGAAACTATTGTTTTTGGAGTGATTAATTCAAGATACTTCAAGTAAGTGAGTCCATTTCTTTCCTCTTCCAAATTTCATAGGCTTTCTTCCCAAATTCATGAATTATAAAAATTAAAGAAGTTAGGTTTCGTTCTTAGATTCTAAATTACTGTATTTTGGTTGAAATATTGAGGTTTTAGGTTTCTATTAACTTTGTTGAGATGTGGCGGTCGTGCGGTTGATGTTTCTCCCCAATATTTGAGGGTTTCGATACATTCGGTTGGTGATTCCATGGGTAACCATTTAATGATGAGTTATTTTTCTTTATTAAATAATTTTTCATGTTCATTATATGCATTTCATTACGCGAAAACCATTTTTGGTAGCAATAGTAAAGCATTTGGTATTAAAGTTACATTTTTGTTTGAAGTGTGTATTTTTCAAATGTATTTCATGTGTTATCTCTTATGGTAGTTTTGTAAAATGTGGAAGGGATTTATTATTTGTTTAAAGGGGCTGCCAATTTTGGTTGTGTAATGATATAGTGTCATGTGGGACTAAAAATGATGGTCTTTGAGTGGGTTTTATGTGTGTAACCTTGTTATACTCCTTGAAATTGTTTTATAGATTTGTGTGTTCTTAGGGGTATCTTTTGCGATATTGTTCAAGGTGATTATAAAACATTTGAAAGTGGATTATTACATGTTTATTTGGATTCCAATTCTGTTTTGGTAAGATGTTGGTGTGAGTTTGTCTTAAAAAGCGGTTTTTGAAATGGGTTTTGTGTGCATGACATATTTACACCACTTGGGTTCTTTTTATAAAAATAGTAAATTTATTAGTTGGTTAAACAAAGTGGGAAAAGGTTGCATATGTACTCATTGGTATGTGTGTTCATGTATTATGGGGTTTTGAAAGGTGAAGTTATTTTTTAAGATGTCATATATTTTTCGAATATTTTGTAAATTTCTGAAATGTGTTATTAAATTGTGATGTTGGAGCGAAACTTTTTTGTGGGCTGTTTCGTGTAAATTTAATGATAGAATGATTTTCAAGGTAAAAAGGGTGTTACGTAACAAGTGAGTGGGATTTTTTGAGTGTTGTAATATATTGGAATGGTTTTATAAAATTGTTTAATGAATTTGTGGAAGTTTTAAAGAAATGTGAAAAGTGTTGTGGGCTATTTTGTTGTGATTCGGGTTTCAAAATCAATTTGAATGAAAAGTAGACTTTTGTGACTTCTGTTGTATACATGTGGGATGTTTGGTGAATGTGTGATATGGAAATGTTATTTTTTTGTGAATATTATCTTCATTGACTTGTTGAACTTGTTTGTGCACAAAGGGATAAACCAGGTATCTAGGTGGGTGGACGTGTACAAGTATGGTAGTGAATCTATGGGGTTTGGCCTCAGTTTTACTTAGAAAGATTGACACTTACAACTCTAAGTAAATTATGAGGATGATGATTGTGGAACAATAGGTTATGGGTATGTACCGTACTTTTGGCTCGTCCATGAGAATAGATATTTGTGATGGTTACTCTCACAGAGATACGAGGTACCTGGGACCCACAACTAGCTAGTTCCTAGGGGTTACTTTCCCATTTCTTGTGCTCACTAGATATTTTATGCTTATTGTCAGCATATGGTATGAGTGGTTGGAAAATTTATTAGCCTTGGTATTTATTTTAAATGTGTTTATTCTTTAAATTAACCCACTTGAAAACTATTTTTTTAAGTTGCATCTTTTAGAAATTATAACTAGAAAATACATGTTTTTGAAAACATGCATGCTTTTCATCATTGAATGTTTATCACATGGAATCTCTTACTAGTGGTATCCCACTGGTCATTGGATCACACCCTACTTACACCTTTGGGTGTAAGTAGTCTTGGTTATTTTTTTTGTCGCAGGTTGGGTACAATTGTTTTGTTCCAGTGGTTTGGGTTTCTAGCAGGTCCTTGGTGGTGAAGTCTTGTGGAGATGGCTTATGAGCGGTGCCCCATTACATGGGGGTTCTTGGGTTGTTTAATTTTAGTTTTGTACCTTTTTTATAGTCTTTTTGAGTTGTCTTATGCTTTGTAATTCAGTTCCGAATTTTTGTAAAAGTTTGTTTGGTTTGAATAATCCAGATTCGTTTTATTGGATTCTTTTGTTGTTTTAAGTTTATAAACTCTGGTAAATCGTTCCCAATTGTCATTTTATGATACCCAGGCACTTCTTCCAGCCCGTGGGGATCAGGAACACCCTTCGGGCTTTGTCACAGGCCAGGTTTGGCACTGGTTTCGGTGGTGACCAGATTTGGTTCGTGACAAAATGGTATCAAAGGGTGGTTCGATCTCTTTGGGTCATGTTATTTGGGGAACAATCAGGATAATCTGGAGTTAGGATTTTTTTGGGACTTTGAATTTCAGTTATGAGTAGCGTGGCTGATCACCACACCTCATTACATGATTCACATCTCTTGGGGAAGTCAGGACCTTTCAGTGTCCTTTGGTTTTTTTGGTTTAATGATGATTAGGGGAAATGAAAAGGGAGTTGGGTTAATGGTCTCAGTAAGCTTTCAGGGCCTGGAAAGCCATGTGGAGCTGGGGATATTCCCAAGAACACTCTCTGTGACAGTGAAGTGATTTGAATATGGCCGCCAACCATATGTCCAAGTCACCCACTGAAACTAGTTTCCTCTCGCATTGTCTTGTGTTCTTTAGTTTTGAAATCTTGGAACTTTGGTTTTAAAGTGACTTAGTATTAAGAAGTGTAAAGTTTTTGTGAAATGATTTTCAAATAAATATGGAATGGTTTTATTTATGAAATATGGGAACTGAATATTCAGAATTATTTTGAAATGGAAAATGGTGTGCTTACACCTCTTTTGAAAGCAGAAACTATACTGAAGTTGGTTTTGAAAAAGTGTTTCCAATAGGGTTTTCTAAACTATAATAGGGTGTTTTGTTGGGATGAGATGTTATGAAATTGATGTTAATAACATGAAATTTAGTTCTTGTATAAATGGTTGTGTCTTTATGAAAATTTTTGTAACATTTGAATTGGGATTTGGATTTATTGGTTACCAGTTTTGAGAAAAAGGATGTGTTGTTTGACCGTTTTGGTTTTGAAAAGTGGAAAGAATATTTTTTTAACGTTTGGTATTTCATTGAGTGACCACATGCATGAGGTTATATGGGATGTTGGATGGTTTATGGAATGACTGGATGAGTTCTGGGACAGATATGTGGAGGGTGCCTGGTGTGGCACAAAAACATGCATGTGTAAGGCCCTTGGGGTACCATTGGTGGATAAGATTACTGATAAACTGTTTGTTTTCAACGAATTGGTTTTAAAGAAAAACATGATGTCTTGATGAATAGTTTTGTATGGTTTGTATTATTGGTTTTTGAAAATATTGATGTTGTGGGATGTTTTGAGTCTAAGAACACCTTATATTTGAACTGTGTTTTGGGCTTGTGTTTGGTCGGTAAGCTGTATTGTAGGGATGATTAGTGGTCTCTTTTGAAAAATGTTTTGGGATGCCTTTACAGCGGTTCCCTTCATGTGTTTGGAGATGTTTTATGGCTTGTTTTGACCAATGGACCAGATTGGTTGGGTCCTTGGGTTCTCACATTGGATAAGGTACACCCCCATTAAAGGTTAATGCATAACTAAAGTGCAACCCAGATTGTTTTTCCATTGGAAAATCCTCCAGTTGATCAATATAAGGAATCTTTTTATTGAAATTTTTAGATTGAGTATACACCCTTTCCTTTATTGGTTTTGTGTATCCTCTTGTAGTGGGAGATTGATCATATATGGTTGAAAGTGACCTTATCATCTTATGTTTCCTAATTTTTTGATGGTGGAAGTGTTCTGGGGTTGTTAGCATGGATGAGTATTTGGATAGTGTCTAAGAGGAACTCTCAGTCCTTTATAGTCTCTTCGAATAAAGAGTTCATGTTAAAAAACTAGTGTGATAAATCTGGTCATGAGAGGATATTTTACATGTTCCCTCTCTATGCATTGTTTATATCAGTCGCAATGGTCATGTTCGGTGACGCCTTGTGATGTCATGTGCTCGATTGACCGTAAAGGTGAATGTTGGGAAATCATCTGAGAGTCTCTATTATGTTTGGAGAATGTCTCCCTTGGAAAAACATAAAAATATTCCATTTTAGAAGAAGTTGATTATAAATGTTCTTTAATTATATTGTTTCTCACCTGAACAAACAAGGTGTGATGTGTGTACATCCTCTAAGCCCTTGTTTCAGTGAAATATCGAGTTAGGGTAAAGTGAGTTTGGAATGTGTTATGTCTTGGAAAAAATTATCGGTGATTGCGGTGTAGTTGTTGTTTACAATGAAAGAAGAATTATCATTCAGGGGGTTTCCAAAGCCTAACTGTGGGGCCGAAGATGATTCAATCATTTGACCTCCAGCTATAGGTCTCGGAGAGAAGCTGGCTCGTAGTCAGGGGAAATCAGAGGGTCCCTTAAACCCTTGTAGAAAGACCTATCCTCAGTATGAAAGATAAGAAGATTTTAAAGCTATGGTGTCATCATATTTCTTCTACTGTTCATGTTTGGTGGAAATAGGTGGAGGGCATTGTACCCATGTCATCACCCAATGTTATTCCCTCCCCCTTTGGTTTCCATTGAGTCTTTAGAGAATGGTATAATGTTTGGATAGACAGGTTGACCACACTGTTTGCACTTGGTTAGTAGTGACCATGCACAAAAAACCATGTAGATAGAAGAATCCCCAATATTAGTTCATGGTTTCCCAAACCGTGCAGACTAACCATGTGGTCATCCCAAAACATTAGATTTTGGGTTCTTTCTGTACTGGCCCACGCTGGTCGATTAAGATGGATGGTTCTTATGGTGGGGAGCTTATTTTTGTTCCCCCATACCAATAAATTAGACTTATCCATGGTCATGGATTGGTGGTAGGTAGTATCGTTTGGTCTTATCAAGCTACCTAAATCTTCATTGGGTAACTATTGATATTGGAGAGTGCCCAAGGGTTTAGTTATAGCAAGGTACGTGTAACCTTGTTCGATGTCGTTGTTCGTTTGGGAGAATTGCATGAGTCTTGTTCGGATAGTGTTTGAAGAGTTTTCATTTGGTATAAAGCCTGATTGTGATTGATTGTTTTAGGAAAGTGGTGTATATTTTTTTGAGATGTATTCCATCCTTAAATGATCACTGGAGGTGTTTTGGTCTTTGGGGGAGAAACCTGGCAAGGGAGTACATCTTGGTTTATCAGTTGGGTTTGGTTTTCATATCTGGCCTTTATGTAGCTTTACGGGGACGAAATGTTTTCATGGTGGGATGAATTGTCACATACATGACTTATTTTGAAGTTAAATTTAATTTATTTTCCATTCATTCTTTTTTTGGAGGGTTTCCAAAGGTTTTATGGAGGAATAGATGACTTTTTATGAATTGGGCCATACTGTGAGCCCAATTATAGATTTAAAAGTAAATCTTGTTACTTTTATAACATTTTCATTTTTTAATATTTTTCATCCATTCAATTTCCTAAATGGTCTCCTATGACCTAGTAACACCAAAATTTAAATTTGGATCCTTTATAAATCCATAATCATGGAGGATTTGGGTTTTTATTTAAGAATTGGGTCAACCCGAAATCCAATTTTCCAGTTTTAAAATGTTTCTTTAATTTTTTAATATCATATTACATATCATGGATTTTTCGGATATTCCACCTCCCTCTCGACCCTAAGAAACCCAGACGCGCTCCCATTTCCTTTCCCCCCTCAATGGAGCTCTTTGAAATTGCGAATTATGGTTGAACTTTATAGGGTGTCTCAAATCGTCCATAATTGAAGAGATAACGTCATCCCTTCTTAACTCTATCAATTATTACTCTTTTACCACCATTCTATTTCCTCAATTACCTCCTAAATCTTTTTCAAAGAAGCCTTGAATTTTGGTTCTTTTCAGTTTCAGTAACTATTGTTTTTGGAGTGATTAATTCAGGATACATCAAGTAAGTGAGTCCATTTCATTCCTCTTTCAAATTTCTTAGGGTTTCTTCACTAATTCTTGAATTATAATAATTACAGAAGTTATGGTTAGTACCTAGATTCTAAATTACTTTATTTTGGTTGAAATATTGAGGTTTTAGGTTTCTATTAATTTCCTTGAGGTGTTGCGGTCATGCGGTTGATGTTTCGCCCCAATATTTAAGGTTTTCGACACATTTGCTAGGTGATTCCATGGGTAACCATTTAATGATGAGTTAGTTTGCTTGATTAAATAATTTTTCATGTTCCTTATATTCTTTTCATTATGTGAAAACCATTTTTTGTAGCTATAGTAAATCATTTGGTTTTAAAGTTACTTTTTTTTTTGAAGTGTGTATTTTTCAAATGTATTTAATTTGTTATCTCTTGTGGTAGTTTTGTAAAACGTGGAAGTGATTTATTATTTGTTGAACGGGGATGCCAATTTTGGTTGGGTAATAATATAGTGTCATGTGGGACTAAAAATGAGGGTCTTTTAATGGGTTTTATGTGTGTAACCTTGTTATACTCCTTGAAAGTGTTTTATGGATTTCTGTGTTCTCATGGGTATCTTTTGCGATATTGTTCAAGGTGATTATATAACATTTGAAAGTGGATTATTAAATGTTTATTGGGATGAAAATTCTATTTGGTAGGAGATTGGTGTGATTTTGGCTTAAAAATAGGTTTTTGAAATGGGTTTTGTGTGCAAGATATATTTACACCACTTGGGTTCATTTTATGAAAATTGTAAATGTTTTAGTTGGTTAAACAAAGTGTGAAAATGGTCCATATGTACTGTTTGGTATGTGTGTTCTTGTATTATGGGGTTTGAAATGGTGAAGTTATGTTTTAAGATGTCATATATTTTTAGATTGTTTTGTATATTTCTGAAATGTTTTATTAAATTGTGATGTTGGAGCGAAACTTGTTTGTGGGTTGTTTCGTGTAAGTTTAATGATAGAATGATTTTGAAGGTAAAAATGGTGTTATGTAACAAGTGAGTGGTATGTTATTAGAGTTTTAATATATTGTAATGATTTTATAAAATTGTTTAATGAATGTGTGGAAGTTTTAAAGAAATGGGAAAAGTGTTGTCGGCTATTTTGGTGTGATTCAGATTTCAAAATCATTTTGAATGAAAAGTGGACTTTTGTTACTTGTGTTGTATACATGTGGTATGTTTGGTGAATTTATGATATGAAAATGATATTTTCTTGTGAATATTATATTCATTGACTTGTTGAAATTTTTTGAGAACAAAGGGAAAACCCGAGTATCTAAGTGGATGGACGTGTACTAGTATGTTAGTGAATCTGTGGGGTTTGGCCTCTATTTCACTTAGCAAGATTGACTCTTACAACTCTAACTAAATTATGATGATGATGATTGGAGACCACTAGATTATGGGTATGTACCCTACTAGTGGATCGTGCATGAGAACTGATATTTGTGATGGTTACTCTCACCGAGATACGAGGTACTTGGGACCCACAACTAGTTATTTCCTAGGGGTTATTATCCCATTGCTTGTGCTCAGTAGATATTTTGTTCTTATAGTCAGAAAATAGTATGAGTGGATGGAAAATTCAGTAGCCTTGGTATTTATTTTAACAGTGTTTATTCTTTAAATTAGCCCACTTGAAAACTAAATTTTATTAAGTTGCATCTTTTAGAAATTATAACTAGAAATTACATGTTTTTGAAAACTTGCATGCTTTTCATATATGAATGTTTATCGCATGGAATATCTTAGTGGTGGTATCCAACTGGGAATTGGCTCAAACCATACTTAATCCTTTGGGTGTATGTAGACTTGGTTATTTTTGTTGTCGCAGGTTGGGTACAATTTTTTTGTTCCAGTGGTTTGGGTTTCTAGTAGGTCCTTGGTGGTGAACTATTGTGGAGATGGCTTGGGGGCGGCACCCCATGCCATGAGGGTTCTTGGGCTATTTCATTTTTGATTTGTACCTTTGGTATAGTCTTTTTGAGTTTTTTTAAGCTATGTAATTCAGTTCTGAATTTTTGTAAAAGATTTATTGGTTTGAAAAATCTAGATTCATTTTATTGGATTCTTTTGTTGTTTAATGTTTATAAACTCGGATAAATCATTCCCAATTATCAATTTATGGTACCCGGAAACTTGTGACAGCCCATGGGGATCAGGAACGCCTTTTGGGCCGTGTCACGGTCCAGTTTTGGTACTGGTTTCAGTGGTGAACATATTTGGTTCGTGATAATCAAGGTGCACCAATCATAATATGTTCATGAGTATGTCTGCTACATATAAAATCATACATAAACATGAATTTCCCAAGAACAATAGATGATCATGGGTGGATATTCCCACTATACCTTTTTTCATAAGAAATGATCAATCCAGGATTAATATGATGATAAATTCTAGACTCCACTGATCGTATCATAGAAATAGACAATGAAGAAGAATAGTCCCAAAACCAAAAAGAATGATCATCACTGGTTGATTATAATTAATTTAATTAATTGATAATAAGTACCTTTTATGGTGTTCTTTCTTAGTTGATATTACAGATCAGGTTACTACGTGAATTTTCATTGTGTCTCAAATTCTAATAGTAGACATCCTCTTGTGGTGATCCACATGTGCACCACAAATCGTTGGACATCACTAATTGAATCTCCAGGTGATTTCTTGGAGAGACCATTGCTTGTGTTGTCCACCTTAGATTGCCGTGATGCGATGGAGGATGATCTCTCTCCATCTTGAGTGCATTGTTAGAGGTAGGAGTACTTTTGGCCATGAGAGAATTCTCTAGATTTGTTGTGCACAACGATTAGGGAAAAGTGTTGGGGTTGTGAGGATATTTATAACCAGGTTTGAGGTTATAGAGTAATGAAAAAAATGTTACACGTTTTATTTATTTCATTAACTCTTATTGAAAACCCCATGTAGAATCAATAATTCTGTGACATTCTCCAATGCTGATTATAATAAATATAATTTAATATAAAGATATTACTTCCTCAAAATCCAGACTGGAAATACTACATGGCATGTAATCATTAATGCACGGCATGAACCCGTTTATCAATTCCTTTCCAAAATGAAAACTACCAGGCGTGTACATTCAAAGTACACAACGTGTATATCTTGTTTTCATTTTTATATTCCTCCAATATTATAATGATTTAGGATTCCTTGAATAATTATTAAACCATATATAAGAATAATCTTTATTATACTTGAGATACTTTGATACACTTCGTGTGTGACCCTCTGTGCCTCTTTCTTGTTGGACTTAGGTGGGCCTACCAAAAGTAAAAGATTACTATCTGAAAATGGGTAATGGAACTCAAGAGAAAGAAATTGACACCGCATTGACAGGTCACCTCATATTAATGGTTATAATTTAATTTAATCCCTTTGTCTCAATATCTCATCAAGTAGGTTTCATGGAAGTGTTCCAAACCTATATGCTTGATCCGTCGTTCTTTGACATCCAGAAATAAACTCTTTGTGACACCATGGCCAAAGAATTTGTGCTACATTTCTATTTCAATCAATGGTCATGATATATCAACATCCCTAAATATTGGAGGGACAAATCCTTTCGTGACTTATCCATTAACAACATGTCATTCATGATGCACCCAACATACCCTACTTCCCACCATCTGCCTTTGTGACCGTTTTCTTTAGAAAATATAATTGTAAAAGTCATGACATGAGTTACTATTAATCTCAACTCTAATGACCATTACACATGCTCGTAGATAGCAATTTCCAGTGATACCTAGAAATGAAAAATTAATACTGGTGGGTCTATTCTCTTAATCTCCATTCATGGAGATTACAAACTGAGAACTCTATGAGAGAGAGTCTCGTATTCTTTCATGTACTCACACATGACAGTCTGTATGTTAGGTCTCCTATCATAGTATGTCATCCAATCGTAGAACTATATTTATGAATATTGTTATAGCATTTCAAGGTTCTCCTCATAATGGGGATTGTCCATGACTTTATTAATATAAAAAATATTCCATGACATTATTATATTGTAGTCATGCAGAACAACGAACAATATATATTAAGTGTATATTAATATAATCATAGTAAAAATAGGTGGTTCTCAGGACACCAACTCTAACAAACTGCCACTTAGACTAGAGCCAACTGCCTATGACTTTTAGTACACTATACCTCACATGATGATCATGTTTCTATTGAGTAAAATCATTGGTCAAGGGTTCTTCCACATTGTCTTCCATGAAAATACTGCTCACTACAACTTCACCTCTCTTTGAAAATTCCCTCAAAAGATGATACTTCTGAAGTATGTGATTTTTTCGCTGATGGGACCTTTCCTTTTTTGAAAGTTCCACTGTTGTAGTATTACCACAATAGAGTGTGATAGGATATTAAAATATAGGTGCTATATCAATCTCTTGGATGAATCTTCGCATCCATACTACTTCTTTAGAAGCCTCAGAAGCTGCGATATAATAGGACTCTACTGTAGAATCTGCAACCAAACCTTACATTGAGCTCTTCCAACTCACTGCACCTCTAATCAAACTGAAGATGTATCCAGTCTGCGACTTCTAGTCATCTTTATCAGTTTGGAAACTAGCATCTATATTTCCTCTAATTACTAGCACCCTATCACCTTCATAAACCAGGAACATATCTTTAGTACACCTCAGATACATATGGATAGTCTTGACTAGCATCCAATGGCAGTCTGTTGGATCATCTTGATATCTTCCTACCACACATAATGTATAAGAAACATATTTCCTTGTACATAACATAACATACATGACTAACCCAATCGTCGATGCATAAGGGTTATTTTCCATTTTATTTATTTACTCATGTGTTTTTGGACACATTTTCTTGTAATGATAAATTCAATGTGTCACTGGAAACAATCCCCTATAGTATTTTTCCATACTAAATCTCTTTAGTATCTTGTCAATGTATGTACTTTGACTCGGGCCTTGCATTCTCTTCAATCTATCACGAGGGATCTTGATCCCATGAATATATTTTGCCGCACTCGAGTCATTCATAGAGAATAATTTATCCATCTATTCTTTAATTGACTATAAGATAGGTACTTCGTTTCCAATTAGTAATACTTCATCAATATATATTATTTAGAAAATGACTGCACTTACTCTAATGCTTTTTTAGACACAAGGCTCACATTGGTTCTTAACAAAGCCAAATTCAGTTACGGCTTCATCAAAACAAATGTACCATGACCTTGTTGATTTCTTTAATCTATAAATGAATTTCTACAACTTGCATACCTTTTTTGCATCCTTTGGAGTCACAAACCCTTCATGTTGTGTCATGTTGACAACTTCCTAGAGGTTCCATTAAGGAATTCTGTTTTGATATCCATTTTCCAAATTTCATAGTCATGGTAAGCGAAAATGGCCAATAGGATTCTGATGGATTTCAGAATCGCAACTATCGAGAATGATTCATCATAGTCAATTCCATGATGTTGTCTAAAACCTTTTGCAACCAGTCATGCCTTATAGGTGCTGACTTGTCCCTCCATGTCCAATTTATTCTTGAATACCCATTTATTACCAATAGGCTATACATCAACTAGAGAATCTACCAAAATCCAGACTTGGTTTTGGTACAAGGAATCAATTTCATAATTCATGGCTTCTTTCCACATGGAAATTATTGTGCCTCCAACTGCTTACTTGTAGGTAAGAGTATCATCATTGTCAACCAATAATGAGTCACCATGCTCAGTGAAAATAAAACCATATCATTCTAGTTCTCTCACAACTCTCATGCTCCTACGCAATTCTTGTGTCTCTGGAACAAATTTTTCTTCCATGGGGATTTGTGGAATCTGTTCTTGTACAAACCCATGTGTATCTTGAGCATCAACTTCATCAAATTCTAACTCTCTCCCACTATCTCTTTTGTAGATATGCTCCCTCTCAGGAATATGTGTTTTCTTTCCACGGTATACTTTTTATATGAGGGATTATATAGGAAATAACCCCTTGTTTCCTTGGGATATCTTATAAATGTAGACTTTGTGCCTCGAGGTGTAAGTTTGTTACCTGAAGGTGCCTTAACAAATGCTTCACTACCCCACACATGTAAATTTGATGACATGGCTTCGTTTCCACTCCATAAGTCATTTGTAATACCATTTATCGATTAAGTTGGTATTTCGTTTAGTATGTGCAATGATGTTTGTAATGCATATCCCCAAAAGAAAAATGGAAGACTCGCATTACTCATCATTGATCACACCATCTCCAACATGTTGCGGTTCCTCCTTTCCCTAACACAATTCCCCTAAGTCATGAAAGGAGGATTGAGTTGAGATAGAATCCCAAACCCCATAAAAAATCAATGAAGTCCTGAATAAGATATTCTCCTCCTCTATCTGAGTGGAGTTTCTTAATCTTCTACCAAAGCTGGTTCTCAACATCATTCCGGTATTCTTTGAACCGATCAAAAGAATCTAACTTATACCTCATTAAGTAAATATATCCATATCTACTGAATTAATCAGTAAAATTTATGAAGTATAAGATCCCACCCCTTACTTCAACTAGTAATGGTTCACACATATCTGTGTGAACTAATTCCATAAAATCTTTATCCATTTCACCTCTCCCACTATATGGGGCTTTTGTTATTTTTCCTTGTAGACACACATGACATACACCAAGTGGTTTTAGTTCGAAAGAATCTAAATACCCATATTTATGTAATTTTGTCAAATGTTTCTCATTGACATTACCTAGCCGGTGATGCCAAAGTTGGGTGTGTTATGAGTCATGTGAATTAACTTTGTCATTAATTTCCATTACTTGTGTTTGTGTATTCTAACACATAAAAGACATTATATAAATGTGCCCTACAAAAAAAATTCTGTCTTTATAAAAGTATCAACATTAATTTTAAGGTATTATTAAGGTGGTGGCGATGATGACAGTGATTCATCCGACTCCTCCTCGTGTGACGCAGCTGATGTTACTTCAGATCCTCTTCCCATGACACTGCCGAAGAGAAGTTATGTACATCGAATCTGAATCCCCAACTTCGTATGGAATCATCTGGTTCCTTCATGCGCTGCTGCCTGTAGGACCTCCATCCCTCAAAAATCCCAACACAGTGTGGCCGTTGTCACTGCTTCGACACTCCTGGACCCTATCATGTGTGGTTGGGATCTCTTTTAGTGAAGCAACCCAACGTATTTCGGGATTTCTGTCAAGAAAACAAACCCTTCGTGATGCGATGTGTCAGAACATTAGATAATGACTCCTCCGGTGTTTAGATGACATTTTTTATATGTGGGGACTTGATTCGGTGCAATTTTTCCAGATCTGTCTCCGATTTGTGATTGTGATTCTTCCCCTTCCTGCAGGGGTTATTGGTCTCTTTGAGGCAAGGGAATTGTTTATTTTCCATTGTTAGTATGCATATGCGGTTGGAATATGTAATAATTCTTGGTTCCTAAAATTTCCTCTCCTCACGAGTTCTGTTTTCTGGTTTTCTTCGGGGTCAGAATAGGCAGGGTCATCATCTTCTTCCTAGTCAATATTAGGGAACAAATGATGACATTAGGAACGCTCGGTGATTGGGCAATTTCTTTTCTTGTTCTCCCCTATTTCACAATTTGGCTATTTGGGTTTCTATTTTGGTGTTCCAGGGTCTGATAATTTCATTTGATGATTATCCTCTACACTTCTGGACTTTCCCTTTTCACACGCCCCCACTTTGGGCTGCTTCCAAGGATTCTTTGGAAAATTGGGATGGTGTTGGCAAATATAATGATGGTGTTTCTGATCATAGAGGATCTTGACTTTGGTTATCACTAATCCGCAAAGTAATGGTATCAGATGTTTTTATGGCATTTTTTGGATGGTTCTGGTCCTGGACAGGGTTCATTGACTAGCCTATTAATGATTCCTTTTGATGATATACATGTTCTCACTTGCCCTCAAAGTGATATGTATGGTGGGTTCTCACTTATCCAAAACGTGTTTCATAAATCAATAAAATAAATGAATTTTCAATTATAATCTTGAAGATGAATCCCTAAGTATCTAATCTGGATACTAAAATAATGTTTTTGGTTATAGAGGGTACATAATAATGTCATTTTAGAACCATGACCATCCCAATAGGCAATGTGAGGTGGTAATCTCTGATAGCTACAACAGTGTGTTTGGCTCCGTTGGCTACTCACAGGTCCACCTCACCTTGGTCAATCATTCTGAATCTACTAAGTTCCTATATTTGGATACATATGTGAGAACCTCAAGAAGTATCTAATACCAAATTGGTATAAATAGATATATTTCATTCGATAACAAACGCACCTAAAGGATCCCCTTGCTTCCTTGGCTGGGTGTAGTTTTTTCTTCCCGTGGCCTTTCTTTCCACATGTGAAACAAACAGCCTCCTGTTATCTTGCCTCCCCTTTGGTCTTCCTTTTCATGGAAGGCCTTGATGTTTCTTTGGGCTTAAATCTCTTCACATTCTCATTCCATTTATTCCCCATAAGGACAAAGGATTTTCACCCTTCATATCATTGTCCACTTGGCGAATAAGGATAAGAATATCAGATAGAGACTTCTCAATGTAGTTCATATTGAAATTTACAACAATGTTAGAGAAGCTCTGGGTGTATGATGAAAGAATGGGATTGATACCCAGTTCTTCGAGGAGGTTAAACCCTCAAACCTCCAAGTGCTCAATGTAGCCAGTGAGCCTGAAAACATGAGGCCCAGCTGGGGAACCCTCTCCAATATTGCTATGAAATATAGCATGTGAGATCTCAAACCTTTCATGGATTTCTCTTTCCTACTATAGACCAAGGAGGTGCTCGATCAAGCTATAGGAATACATGCCTTTATTAGACTTCATGAGCTCACTAGACATTGATGACAACATCAATCATTGAACGTCGAGTGCATCGTCCAAATATTGATCATACACCAGTAAATCTTCATCACTCTCCCCTTGGGTTGGAGAATCCTTATTTGAGGACCCCAACACGTAAAAATTTCATTTATATCATAAGATAACCGGAAGACACCTAAACCATTCCTGAAATTTACTATCGGTGAGGATATTTTCTTTACCCAGAATTGATAATAGAGAAAATGTGGTTGATGAGTTTGTCATATTGATTCTATAAATTAAAAGAGAAGATTTATCCATACCTTTTGATTACATTTTATGAAAAATAATAAATGAATTTATTAATTCTCCCAATATATTATCATGTCCTAATGACCCACACCATTGAACATGGAATGTCTAGTTGCTAAGACATTCCAGTGGAAAGTATCCTTATTCCCCTTCACATAACCTCGAAAACGGTTGTTCAATCTATTTAATGGTATTTAGGTAGGCAGGTGTTTTCCAACTATTAGCTTACAGTTCCTTGATCTATTGAGTGGACTCCCAATTCCGGAAATCCTGACCTAGATTTCCTCAACACTTGCCACCATTTTAAAACATGTCTAGCAAGGGTTACTCCTATAGATGTAAAATGTTTAAGTCAACCCAAAACATTCATAAGAGGATAATTTATAAAAGTAAGTGTTCCAACAAGGATGGCTCAAACACAATGTTTTATTGAGTCCTTCCCTTAATCAAGTAACCAAAGTCTTGGTTTGACAAAATATGGTATTTGATGGATTTCAATCCTTTATGCGTAGTTCTGTATTATCGCCTGCTTGTTAATACTAAGTGATTCTTCCTTAAGTGATTAATCATTTTCTGATAATGTTTCCTCCAGTGCATTCCATTCATATCTGGATGTTCAAGAGGGTATAGCATTTCTATTGGTTTTGTGCCCATGAAATCCCACACTGGACAAATTTCTGAGAGGGTATGTGATGGTGAAGGCTTTTCATCACAATGTAGTCGTTGGGAAGGGCATATCCTATAGTCATGATTTGGGTTTTACTATTTGATGGTGTCTATCGGTTGTAATGTTGGATTTTTTGGTTTCTCACTTTCTTCCTCAAAAGTTTTTTGATAATAAAAAAGTTAATTTCTAGTCCAGTTATTGGGTTGGTTTCACCTCAACATCGGATTTTGAACCGTCTCCTCTAGCATGGGAGATTTTCCATTACATGGTCTTTACATTAAAGAAACCATGGGCACGCATGCCCTACATGTTTTTAGAAGAAGGCTCATAGGCCAAAAAATTTAAATTAAATAAATTTAAATGAAACCATACGCACACAAAGGGTCTTTGGTTATGGTCATGATCATCCATAGATTTCATCAAAATTTATGCATATTTAGTATTCAAATTCTTTTAATCGTTCTTTTATTCCAGATAAGTCGTGCTTGAATTCAATTAACTATGATCTTACAATTAATAAATTCTTTATCTTAAATTTATTTTTGAATTTCCATGAGATTATTATCAACCATATTCATTGTACAGGTCTTTGTACTTAGGAGGAAACCTGGTGAAACTCCTTTTCTGAAAAGTACACGGCGTGTAGGCTATATTACATGGTGTGTATTGGTTTTCACCCTTCATCCAAAGTACACGTCAGGGGCTTTGGAATTATTATGTACTTTGGAAATTCTGGAGTACACAACATGTAGATTAATCTAACACAGAATCTACTACCTTGTTATGCGGTTACAGTCCTGGCAATCATGTGTACGCGGTTACACCGCTTCTCCTGGTACATGGTTTCACCTAGCCCAGATCGGGCTACATGACATGTTGATTCAACATACACACTGTCTATTCTTTTTTCCACGTTCCATTCAGTTGTATTCAACACTGTGTATTAAAAAACATAGGTATTCTCAATTAAAACGACATGTATTGGATAACTAGTACCAGTTTGTTAAACCTAAGTACACGACATGTAGATTTCTCTACACGTCGTGTATTATTGGGTTGTACATATAGAATGAGCGGCTCCTATTGATGAGTTCCTCGTTTTTATTTTATCCATAATGAAAATTAAAAGGTTGTTTCTGTGTTGTGAATTGAGAAATGAAGGAAGATGAAAAGATATCATTCATTCATTTTTTAGAATGATTTATCTTGAATTGAATCAAATATAAATGTATAAATTATAAATGAATATTAAAAATATATAATCAACATTGTGACCCCTCTGAGACTAGTTGAAGGTCCCGAGCACAATGAAAGCACATGGGAGGATGTACCCACTTGACTTTTTGTCATTAGCAATGATCAATCCGGGATCGATATGAAGATAAATGCTATACTCCATAGATTGAATCACAAAAATAGACAAAGAAGAATAATAGTCCCAGAACCACAATGGAGGATCATCACAGGTTGATTATAATTAATCTAATTAATTTAAAAGAAGTACCTTTTATTGTGTTCTTTCCTTATTGATATTTCGGCTGACATTCTAATGTGATTCATCGTTGCGTCACAGAATCCAATAGTAGACTTCATTTAGCGGTAATCCATATTTGCACCACGTATCTCTGGAGGTCGCCAAATGAATCTCCAGATTCTAGAATGGAGAAGCTGTTTCTTGCGTTGTCCACTTTAGATCGCCTTGATCTGATGGAGGATGATCTCTCTCATTCTTGAGAGCGTTCTTGGAGGAAGGAGTTCTTTTGTCCATTAGGGTATTCTATAGAATTATTGTGCGTAGAGATTAGGGAAAAGTGTTGAGGTTGTGATGATATTTCTAATCAGGTTTGAGGTTATAGAGTTATGAAAATAAATAAACATGCTACACATTTTATTTATATCATTATCTCTTATTGAAACCCCATGTTGAATCATTAATTCGTTGACATGCGCCCATGAAAATTGTAATAAATTTCATTTTATAAAATGATTTTATTTCCTCAAAATCCCGAATGAAAAAACTCTACAACATGTAATCAATAATACACGATGAGTACTCATTTTTCATTTCCATTCAAAAATAAAAACTATACGTTATGTACATTCAATGTACATGAAATGTATATATTATTTTAATTTTATTCTTTCTCCCACATTAAAATGATTTAGGCTTCCTTGAATAATTATTAAAGCACATACTAGAATAATCTTTATTATACTTTAGATACAATGATACACATAGTGTGTGACCCTCTAGGCCTCTTTCTCATTGGCATTAGGTGGGCTTGCCTAAAGTCCAAGATTACTATCTAGAAACCTGTCAAGGCACCCAAGAGAAATATTTGATGCCACATTGACGTGTCACCTCATATAAATGATTACCATGTAATTTAACCCCTTTCTCCCAATATCTCGTCATGCAGGTTTCATGGTAGTGTCATTAAACTATATGTTTGACCCGTCATTCTTTGACATCCAAAAATAAACTCATCATGACACCATGGCCAAGGAATTTGGGAAAAAGTTCTATTTCAATCAAAGGGCCCAAGATATCTAATTCCTTAAATATGTAAGGGACAAATCCTTCCTCGACATATCCATTAACAACATGTCATTTATAACGTACCCAACGTACCCTGCATCCCGCCAACTGTATTCATGACCGTTTTCTTCAGAAAATCTAAGTGCATGAGTCATGACAAGAGTCAATGATAATCTTCTAGTCTAGGTACCATTGCACACATAAGTAGATAGAAATTTATGATGACACCAAGACATGCGGAATTACTACTGGTGGGACTGTTCTCATAATTTCCCATATTACAGATTACCATGTTCGAACTCTATGAGAGAGAGTCTCATTTTCTTACGAGTACTTTCACATGACTGTCTGTATACAATGTGTAATATCATTATATGTTATCTAACCATAGAACATTATTTATGAATAATTGTTTTGCATTTCATGATTCTCATCATTGTGGGGATCTTCCATGACCTTATCAATGCAACAAATATTACAAGACATTATTATATTATGGGTATGCAGAAAAACGAACAATATATAATTAGTGCACATTCATGTAATCAGAGTATAAATAAGTGGTTCTCTCGACACCAACTCTTACAAAACAATCATAAACAAAAGGGGACCCATGGAAAGAAAAAGGTATCATAATCATGTCATAAAGCATAATTAATTGGTGTATCATAAAAGTGTCCATGAAATAAAGACATTAAAACATACATAGAAATTCATATGGTAAAATCTTCATATGTCATAGTATGTTATTTCCAACATAATTGACAACATGTAAGAAGAGTATTTAATAGAATTTAGCATTTAAACATTTTAGTAGGGTTTAATGGAAAATAAAAAAAGATATTTTAAAATAGAAAACTGAATAATATTTGTTATAAAACCGAATTGAAGAAAATAGGATTTAATAATAAAAAATATGAATTTATAAAAAATAATGGGGGCTTATAATAGATACTATAGTGTATATGATGATGGGTAGGAATTCCGAAAGTTACCTTAAAAAGGGTTGGTATATCGAAAGGTATTGGGGTGGGAATCATTTAAAAACTCCTATATCCCCAAAATAGAGTGATGGATGGATAAAAAACATTGATTTAGAACATATATAGAGTTTTTATGAGTTTTACATAAATGGTAAAAAATTCATTTCGATAAAAAGAATGATAGAGTAACCCGAAAGAATATTGGAGGTTCAGGTAGAATCCCTTTGAGATAATCAACATTGTTTGGGGTATACATAGAAGGGTTTAATGAGTGTTAAAGGGGTTTATCTCCTTTTATACATTAGGAGGGATATATGGGGGGTTTTAATTCATACCCCATCATTAGAAACTAAATATAAAATGGTATAACATAGAGAATATTCTGGATTAATGTGACAAAGAGATGATCCCTTACCTTAAGTATTATGGTGTTCTACACTAGATATTAAGGACCTAGATAATTAAATTATATTAATTGATTTATAATTCCAGAACATAAAATACATTTTAGTTATTAAGTAAAACCTTATTATGCTCATCCATTTCCATTTTGATGATTTAAGAGAAATAATTTCATTATTAGGGAGAATTTTCTTCCATGGTTTTAATGATTGGTTCACTTATATTCATGTTCAGATAAACATGTATCATAAAGGTGGTTGTCAAGAATTTAAGTTATAAAATAGTAGATATCATCCAGAATATTTCGTGGTTATAAAACTCATTTGGTTATTTGGAGTGATGGTGATTCATTATATAAAACATTGATGATAAAATCTTGGATTAAATTGGCTATTTTGATCACAATTAACTTCTTCTGTATTGTTATTTTTCACTATGTGTAAAAAAAATTAAAGAACATCACATAAGATAAAATACATATTTTATAGTTTTCTTCAACAATAAAAAAGGCTTCATGACCAAAATTGAATATGGTAAAAGATATGGATAACCTTTCATCCATGTATGTGATAAATTTACAATTCTCAGAGGTTGTTTTCATTTGCTTCGTATAAAAAAGGGGAAATTTGATTTGATAATGAATTAAACAATTAACATAAAAAAATATAGTAATTGTATTTAACTATATTTTCATACCATTTAAATGAATAGAGGATAGTAAAGAAAAGATAATAAAGGAACATTAAAATAAAAATAAATAAAAGAAAAGTGGAATTTACCTACTGATTTAATCATCCTTGAGAGCCCCTTAAGGGGAGTGGATTTGGTCTTTTGATGATTCGTAAGGATGATGTAAGTGGGGTAGGATATTAGGGACTCATTTGGTCAGAATATATAGATTTCATAACGCTAGGTAGGAATGAAGAGAAGAGGATAGTGTGGGTGGTTTTTATAGTGGAGGGGAGATGGTGTTTCATAGTATTTAAATCATTAGTTAATTATTTTTCAATAAGAGAATAAGTAGTAATTATTTTTTTGATAAAAATAGTAATATGTGCAAGTGATTTAAAGACAATGATCATTTACATCATCCATGACTCAATCCTGATGAAAAAATTCAGGTGTTAGCTTTATTATGAATTATCGTATTTTACAATTCATAAAAAGTTCATATATTTTTGAAAAATCCATAAAATTCACCCGAAACATTTTTTGACATTTATAAGCCAAAAATGAACTCCATTTTTCAAAAGTAATTTTAAAAATATGAATAATGTAATTTTTAATTAAAATCATAATTTTCTAGAGAAATATAGATTTTAAAACTATTACTGATTTTAAAATGCATTCAAAAATAAAAAAAGGTCGTATAAAATTACCGTAAAACACAAAGATGTAAAATTATTAATTTAAAAAGGCATTTTAGATAATTAATTTTTCTTTTAAATTAACTTATTAATTGTAATTAAATATTTATGACTTACAAAAATACCAATACTTTTACTGTGTTCATATTATCAATTATAAGATGCCGAAATTTTGTTATGCATTCATGGGTGTGGATAATATTATTTTAGATGATTTACCAATCATAAGTGTCATATTACTATTAATAAAGGTAGGTTACTATTCTCATAAAACTATATTTGTTCCATCAGACCCTAGAAAATAACATGGACACAATAGTGAATATATTATTTTCGAAATTCAAAACAGAGAAGTGACAATATTATGTTTAAAGCTCCAATAGTATTTATAAATTCATTATGTTATGATTTCATGTGATTATATGACATAATTATAAGAAATGAATTTCAGTTTATAAAACCATGGGTCATTACATATATCATAAATTAATTATGAAACAATATAGTTGAGTGGAAAATTTGTTGATGTATATAGAGGATATCTAATATTCGAAAATCAGCAAAGGTAATGGAACACGTGGGTTAGTGAAATTAGGTCATACACTATTAAATGGGTGGAAGAGGCTTCTTACCACTGTTGAAAGGGGTTCAAGCACTAATAAAATGACATCAAGTTTACCCTATTTTTTTTTTACTATTATCATTCCTAGAAAACACAGACAAAGGACCCTTTGATCAGTTCTTTTTTAGTGCTGATAATAGACCCATTTATCAACACTTTATTTAGCATTGATAAAAGGTCCCTTTATCATTGTTTTTTTAGCAATGATAAATGGGAAAACATTTAATTAGTGTCCTAGTTATCAGTGTATTTATAACACTGATAAAACTCCATTGTGTAGTAGTGAAAAAAATTAATGGTATAAGGATCATAGGCCACGTTTTAGCTCATATCTAAAGGATTTTAATTTGAATGTAGTTTCTGTAAATCTTATGATTATCCCTCTAATTAAATTTGATATTACTTTATTCATGGATTCTATCTCTCTATATAGATCCCATATATATTTTCATGGAATAGATGTCCTATTGGATTTTCAAAATCAACTAAATGATTATATTTCAGTTCCATGATTAATATAAACATAAAAATAAAGATGATTCTGATATACGGATCTTATTGCCTCATCATGATGGATTTTCATCTCAAATCATTATGGAGAAACTAAATATAAAATATATGTATCTTTCTTTTGATTATGATGATGTATTTATAGAATTCATTGCTAGTATTCACCTGAACTGTGATGGTGAGTTTTAAATAGAACTAAAACCTGCTGCTACAATGATCTGGTTCTTATTTCTTTATATTTTCCACATATTTCACTATAATTACCTACATTTTTATTTAATATATTTCAGTTAAATATAATTCTTAAAACATAAATTATTTTTTTAATTATATTCATGATGTTAAATTTTAATTAAATAAATAAAGTGTATTTAATGACCAATTTTTATTTCTTTGTATATTATTAAATTATATTTCTTCATTTCATTAATTATATTTATTCATGTATAGATTTAATATTTTATCTATTAAAAATAAAAATTATTGAATTTTTTTGTCAATCCTTTATTCTTTTATTTTAGTTGCAATTTATTTTAAAATATAATAAATTGATCATTTTGTGCATTTACATGACTGAAACTGATTCTGGAGGGAAATACCAGGAGCCTGGATTTGAGAAGATCATGCACTAGAGATGTGAGATCATTATAGAAGAATAAATAACTAACCCCAAACATGATCTTATGCATGTGTTCCTATTGAAATCCCCTCAAATACATGAAGAGGGATGACTTGTGCATGCTGAAAGACATTGATTCGAAGAAGATGAAACCCCAACCACTATGGATTTCACCACTAATGACTATGAAAATATGGAGCCACACCATGAAAATATTGATGATGACTATAGGAAGAGGAAGATTCCAATAGTGAAGACCCATTAACCACAACTTGAAACTATGGAATCTGAGTGTCAAGGCGAAGATGAACCTCTATGTCGGGGATTGGATGATGCATGAAGAAGAATCATGGGCCATGCCTCTGGAAAATACAGAACTGAAATATCGTGAGGAAGACCAGCAATATATAATAGAATGAATGAAATTATTATATATATATATTATAATATTATAAAATAATGCATGGATATGAACTATTGTGATCCAAGACAAAAAAATGAATTATGGGTGTGTGGGTATGGCTCTGCAAGAAAAAAGTGCATTAAGTCCCAAAAAATATTAAACAATCCCATAACATAATGTTTTAATTGATGTAATTACTTCCCAATTAGAATTTTCTTGCATCTTTCATTTTTTGAAATTTTTTCGGTTTTCATTATTAAGTAAGGTAAATATGATAGGAGGAAAAGGAGATCATGGGAACTGTAGATAAAACCTCTTCTAAATATTCATCTATTTCTTCATTATTTACTCTATGGATCATCTTGTTTATAAATATATTAATATGTTTAATGAAATTATGTTTCTTATGTAAACACTTCTAGAGAATAGGTTGTTTTCCTTGATCTATATTACACCATTTAGGAATTTTCTATAACTCCCTGCTTCTCTCCACTTATCATCTGAGAGTCATATTTTTACAAAAGACCAAGTATTTGTGAAAACTAATCTCCATAATTCTTAATATAAAAATTTCTACATTCTAAGGATTTCACTAAAATTTAATTCAATACCAAGAGGGAGTATATCACTAAGGTTAAATACTAAATTAAATAACTAGATAACTAATTTTTTTCTCAATCAAGGATTGAGAAACTTCTTCATTTGCAAAGATGTAGAGGATATTCATTCACTGTTTGACTTCATGAATAATTTGGCTAGCCTCATTTAATAAATTTTATTTGTTTAAATTGAAATACATGAATGAAATAGAATCATTATAAGTATTATCCAATATATTTTTCCAATTTCCTCAATTTATTATTCTATTTTATTTTTTATTATCTGGTTTTTCTATTTTCTTTTACTCTTCCTCTTCCTTCATTGTATTCACACTCAATTTCACACTCAAAAAAACCTTCTATCTATTTATTTATTCATCCCGTTATTATTTTCATCATCATGTACTTGTATTTATTTTATACTTTTCTACTTGGTAACTTACATAAATCCTACACACTAAGACCATCCTGATTGATTGACCTATACCCATCACTATACTATTTTTAATTACATTTATAAATAAGTAATTTTAATGAGTCCAAAAACCCTTTTTTAGAAGAATTATTCTATAAATTAAAATCACTTAGCTTTTATTATGTTTTCCGATAATAAATTAGACATTACATTATAGGGATGAAGGTGATAATTTTCATTGACTATTTTCCCCTCATGTACTTTCAGTCATAGAATAAATCAAAATCAAGGCTCATGAGGTGGATTATTAAATTTAAATAATTTTATTTGATAATAAAAGATAGAAAAGGGCATAAAAATTTGGTTTTGGACCTTTTTTCTTGGATGAAACTATTCTTTATAGAATATTTTCTAATGGTGTTTTGAGTAGGCGTGTAGTGGAGAAGAAAATGATCACCATTCTTGAAGGATTATATTATTCACCTTGTTGTGGACACCGTAGATGGTAAATGACTGCTTAGAACATTATATAATATGGTTTCTACAGCCAAAGAATATTCCAGGATTCTAGGAGTGTGGTGATTGGCTATGAAAAGTAAAAAAATGCTTAGAAAAGTAGGTAGACTAGAAGAGTTTCCTAAAAAGGAATAAAAGTGTATTGTGTTTTCAATGTAAGGGGATTTTATTTCATGGGGACATTAATATCTAGTTATGGAAATGAATATATTCTTTTGGTCATAGACTATGTGTCTATATGGGTTGAGGAAGGTTATCTTCTGAACAATATTTCATTTTGTGTGGTGAAAATCATCAAGAAAAACATCTTTTCTATGTTTAGAGTTCCCAGAGCATTAATTATTGAAAATAGAATTGATTTCAAGAATTATATGTTCAAGAATATAATGGATATGATGAAGTGTCAAACATAGAGATCAAATAGATTTTGTAGAGTATTGTTTCTAGCTCATGAAAGGAATTTTCTATGAAGTTGGATGAGCTATATTGACTTAAAACCCCATATAATATTACTAATGGGATGTCAAAATAAAGGCTTCTCTTTGGATTGACTTTCCATCTACACATTGAACTACATAAAAACTTTAACTTAATGTATAATTGTGAGATGAAGATGATGTGGTTGGTTGAGATGAAGGTAATTATGAGTGAATCATATTAAATGAATAAATTTAAAAAGGGAAAAATTAGACTTTCTTGAATAATTAATTCAAAATAGGTAACTCAATGTTTGTTAAGGGGTATTTATGTTCCCATGTAGAATGAATCATTTCCCATGAAAATTGAAAACCAAGTTGTTGGGACCCTTACACATTCTAAGAGTTCTGGTTAATAGAGCTATTGATCTATTTGGAATGCAAAATAGAGAAATGTTGGTCAATGGTGAGAGAATAAAAAACTTCATTCAAGGTAACACAATGTGTTTGGAAGTATTTTTTTCATGAAGGTTTAATCTAAATCATGTCTAACTGAAGAAAATAAATTAAGTGTTTCATAGGAAATAACCCATGGTTTTTTCCCTTTTATCCTTTCATTTCTCTTTTCTAATAAATATAACTCCTACTGTATTATTCACTAGTATTTTATAACTCCTATTTATGGGTATCACATTACTATTTACCGATAGAGTGTTACTACTACTAGAAACATGGCATGAGAAACCCATGATAGAAATACATGACATCATCTGGATAAAACCACTTGCACATAATCCTCGGTTGAAAATTTTATTTATCATTAATTTTAGTATTCTTATATATGTCTTATTAACCTTTGAGGATTCCAATTTACCATCTTTATAAATTCACTAATCAATACAGAGGATGAAATTTTGAGTTAATATAAATGATAAGAGTTAACACATTCATAGAAGTGTTGATTTTTATTTTGTCTTTTAAATACTATATTTTTGTTATACTGCATGCTTCTAAGACCTAATTTTTTTTGAATATCCCCGGACACTGTTAAAATTGTAAACATGATCTCTTGGGTGGGTGATAAGCTTATTATATTCTAAGAAATTTATAATCAATTTGAGTTATATTTAAAAATATGTATACCTATGAAATATTTTATTTTAATTCCAAATTCTATTTTCTAATACATCATTTTTTACCATGATTATATTTGAGTTAAATTTAGTTTTTTTTTATTTTATAAAAATTAAAATCACGAAATATTGAAAAACAATTCATAATTCTTGGTTGTCTGGAAGTGTTTGGTAGGGACCTTTTATAATTTCTTACATAATGGGTTGATTGTGTGGAAAACTGATTTTTGAATATTAATTTTACCCCTTCTCAATATTTATACTTCCAAATTAATTATTTTCTAAATGAAACAATATCCCACATTATTATACAACATTGGGGTTAATGGTGGGTTTTAGTGTTGGTGATAGAGGTCATCATATATTCTAAATCGTTCTTCAATTATATAAAATTAAAAATAGACCCTAATTTCAATTATAAATATGGTATATTTATTTAGTAATTCATTCAAAAACCTATGTTCTTAGGCTTTAAATTGCACTAAATTTTTTCATTCCTAAAATATAATAACGTGTTAGTTATTGAGGTTTTCATTAATTCTACAATTTTTGGGGGTGTATTATTTCATGTGGTGTTTTATTATATTTTTATAGATATTATGTTTATGTACTAAAAAAGGGGGTGGAATAAAATAGATCATTTAATAATTACGTTCACGACTTGAGAAAAATTAGAATTTGAACCCAAATGAAGGGGACTCGAATTTGGAAGATCATTCACCTGATAGAGAGGACTGAAAAGATAATCATATAAGTGATTTGCATGTAGAGTAAAATAGGTAATCAGGAACCAATAATGAGTCTCTGAGACATGGCTATTGAGGTCACATATATAAATATATAAAATTTAATTATATTAAATTGTTCACATAGTGGTATGTACAAAACATTGACTAGGAAAAATTAAAAATAATGGCTTTCTAAAAAATGAGCGAATTTATGTGAGGTTAATATTGAACCCAAATTAATAGTGGTAAATTTAATTATATGAATATCATATGAGTTGTATCAATGATGTGAGAAAAATATACATATAATTTTTGGAACCTAAGAGAATGTTATAGTTAAAGGTTCCACTTGTTAAGATTTCATTTTCACTTAAATATAATAAGTAATCACACAAAAAATTTGATCTTTATTTAGAAATAATGTAGGTAAGTAACTTATTTCATATAGGAGGCATGTCATCTTCAATAGTGAATGAATATGTGTTCCCTTTATTTCCTAGTATGTATTTAATCTTAGGCAGGAGATCCTGTGGTCATTATTTGAAAATCACGACTCTTAGATTTTATTCCACTGTAATGTTTCTTGACATGCATCATTTTTATCATACTGTGAAATTTCATGTTAACTATTTTAATAAGTTGTAAACATCGTTAAATTATTTGTGGACAATGAAACATTTAAATATAGGTGATTTTGATGTTTCTCTTATTTATTTACTTTTTCTATATATTTTGGAATAAATAACTATTTACTTATTCTAAAATAATAGTTTTTAGTGAATATTTTTGAATTATTGATAATTTTGTATAACAAAAAATTATTTGTTAATTATAACGAAGTTGATATTTTGTAAAATGAATAATTTTTTCCATTAATTTATTGAATTATATTATTTGGAATTTTATTTCATAATTATAATTTTATGTGTTCTAATTTATCAATTTCTTTTTTAAATATATAATTATTTTTTAAAATCTATTAATTTTATGGTGCTTTTTTCTTAATTTAATGCATGCACTCTTAATATTTTTAAATTATTTATTCATTTTATGTAAAAAATTAACATATTATTGTTATTATTTTATTTATTTATTTATATCATGTTTAGTTAAAATAACTACTTTTTTTAGTTATTTATGTTTTTTGTAACTAATTTTGTATTATTTATTTTTTGAGGAAGATAACCAGCTGTCCTCTTGTCAGAAAATTTATGGTTAGTCTACTGACCATGAGTGTACCCCCATTTCAACCCTTATCTCACAATAATTAGACAAGTTGTGAGCCACCTATGCCTCTTTACTCAACCCCATCAAATGGTGTGCAAATTGATCATTACCCACATTGTCATACCCAACTAACTATGAGAAATCTTCCTTGCATGATCATTCAACCACAACAAAAAATCACACTAGGAATTCAACCTATCATTAGAAACCCTCAAAGTCTTCATCTTCCACTAACACAACATTGTCTATGACGTAATAATAACTATACTTGTTGTATGTATAATTCACCAATACATATCCTGAAGGAAAAACTAGTGAACCTAGTTTTGAGTAGATCACACACTGGGGATGAGAGCCCTTTGAGAGTGAAAAAGTCCTAAACCCCAAACCTATGTTCATGCATTTTTTCCAACTAAAATTTGTAGTTCTTCATGAATATGGCTGGACATCACATGATGATAGACCTTAATTTTAAGAATCCAAACTGTTGACCACCTTGTATGTCACTACAGAAGATTGAGATGATCTATAACTTCACAATTAGAATCCTAAAGAGAAATGGAGGTTGAGGAAGAGGCGAGTTGTGAAGACCCACACTTATCCGCACACTATTGAGGAATCCTAGTGTAACATTGAAGATAAACCTCTATGATGTGGATTCATTGATGCTTGAGAATGAACCTCGGGTAGTTCATGTGGAAGAGGAAAGAACCAATACTAGTAAGAGAACACCCACAACGCAGAAAACAATTAAAAAATGAAAAACAAATATATTAATAAAAATAATAATAATTATAATAATTATTATAATAATAAATCTAAAATATATTAACAATAGTAAATATATATATATATATATATATATTTATATATATGTATATATTAAATTATAATAACCAAATTATGTTTTATATATACTAATATTATAATAAATGCTTCTAAGTCAATAGTGATATCCCAGTACAAAAAAAGAATTTTGGGCTTATGGGGTTGGTGCTGCAAGGGAAAAAAATTCATCATGGCCCAATAATTTATAATCTAGATTGAGACCAGTTGTTGAAATTGAGAAAATTACATCCCAATTTAAAATTTCTCGCACCATAATTTTCATGAAAAATTTGATGTTATCAAGGTTTAATTAGGGAAAATTGATAGTTACCAATAGAGATATTTGAAACTAGGGTTCCCTTACATAGTAATCAATATCATTGGTCCTTCGATTTGGAGTGTATTCTTCTGTGAGATTGTGGTTTCTACATGGAATAGTGCTTCAAGGGTTTTAGCATTCTATTTTAAGTGGTAGTTCTATGGCCACCAGGGAGGAAACAAATTCACAGTGAATGTGCCACATGGAGGAAAGAGAGATCATCAATGAAATGTGAGAAGATATGGTAGTAGATATTTGATAGAATAAATGGAGTCCATAAAGAATTAATTGAAAAAATCTAGTGGAGAAACACATAATTAGAATAATATAGAGAACATGTAGAGATCACATACATTGGGAGTTATTGGTAATTGAGCATGAGATATAGTAGAGGGAAAACCACTTCTCTCATTTCTTAAATTTTACCATAACTTAATACATGGATTAATATAATTCTAAATATTTTTAAATTTTCAGTGAACTTTTGGTATTTGTATAAACACATTTAGTTTAGTAGGTTTTGTGGGTTGATCTATTTTACTTTGTTCACGCATCTTCTTTACTAGATACTTCTCTCTATCTCTATTCCACTAATAATTTTTTTAAACATCACATATCAATGAAAACTAGTACTGACCATTCATAGATTCAATCATTATTCAATCGGATTATTTAATAAAAACTAGGTCAAGAAAAATCATTGTAGCTCTCTAAGTTTAACCAACAAATTGAACTCAGTGATTACTAATTTTTCTCACTATGTGATCAAGTGAATTTTGCAGCTGAAAATCTATAGAGGTCATTCATTAATAGGTTGAACTTAGGAAAAATCCAGTTACCCTTTTTTAATTAGTTACTTTTTTTAAATTAAATGGAATTAATGAATGAATATCATTATAAGTACTAGCTAGTAGATTTTCCCTTATTTCCTTAATTTAAATTTTTCGTTAGTTTTTGATTCTATACTAATTTTTTTTACTTTTTCCCTTATTTTTCTAGCAAGATTTCCTACTCACATTCCCAATCACACAAATCTATTATCTAATAATTTTTTCATTTATATTTCTATTATATTCTTATGCTTATGCTATTTTTCATATTGTTTTAATAGTTTAAACACCTAAATCACACATTGTCATTCCTTCTGTGGGGATCAACCTTTGTTCATCAATAATCTTGGTTTAATAAGAGTTATAAATCAATAATTTTCATGAGTCAAATGAACCCATTTTATTTAAATATTTCAATGAATCCATATATAATGTTCTTGATTTTTTTACAATAATAAAATAATAAATTGTTTTATAATCTCGAGAAAGTATTTATAAAGGGAAAGTGTATCACCATAGGCGGAACATAATATATTTGTTAAAGATAATGAGGGATCAATTTGTATGTTTCATTTATTTTATAGAACATAAAAATATCCCCATCAAGAAAAATTATCCTCTAACACACATTGATGACTTATTTCATCAACCACATAGAGCTTAATACATATCCAAGATTGACCATCACTATAGATATCATTAATAGTTCGTTAAAAAAGTGGATATATGCATGATAACCTTCCATATAAGGTAAAATTAGAGTGATTCCATTTTGCCTTACAAATTCCACCACTCTTTTTATATATCTAATGAATAGAGTACTTAAAGATTTCCATGATCAGTTTGTGGTATTCTCTATTGATAATATTATTTTATATTAAAGGAGTAAAGAAGAACATGAAGATAGTTTAAATATTTTTATAATGACCCTGTAGAAAGGAATAGTGTACACCAAATTCATGAAGTGTTAATTTTATTTACATATTGTTTTATTATTAGGAAAATTAATCTTAAGTAAGGGTATATCAATCGGACAATCAATAATAGATGTTACAGAAATATGGACTAGACCAACCATGGTGTCTGAGATCCATATTTTTATTTGGTTGGATTGATACTAATGACACATTTTTTGGGATATATCATGTATATAAAATCCAATTACTATATTGACTCAGAATGGATACATGTTCTTTTGGGAAAATTAATATGATTAAATTTTCATGAATCTTAATAGACGTTCGATTTGTGAATATATTCATTCAATACCCTACATCTTTGAAGTATTTTTGGTAAATAGTTATTCCCTAATGAATGGACTAGGATTAATGCTCATTTATAAAGATAATTTTATAGCTTATTTCTTATACTAAATTTATATTCATTTGAGAAATTTCCTGACTCATGATTTAGAGTTCGATGGAATAATTTTTACATTGCAAATACTAAATCATTACCTTTATGGTGATTGATGTGATATATATACCAAAAAAATTATTAATTTATATATTCAAATATATAAAGAATAATATTTACTAAAGGAAATGGTTTTAATTGATTAATGATGAGGGAATCTCAATACAGTACCACATTGTGAAGTTAAATAATATGGCTAATCCCTAATGCCGGAATGAACATGAAAGTTTATCTATAATAAATACTAAAAGAAAACCCATATATATGTATTTGATGAATATGATTATTGAGATCATAAGGAAATGTGGTATGTCGTATCATTCTCAGATGTTTGTTAAACCATCCATCAATTATAGGATTAAGGATAAGTGGAAGGAGGATGTGGAACTGTAGAAGAAAATGAGAAATTTTTTTGAGTTCAAATATGATTTTGATTGAATGATAAGTTTTATGAATCATGTATGTATCCTATTAATACTAGACATTAATAAGGAACTATTGGATTAAAGTCATAGTTTATCACTATCTATTTATCAGAGTAGTATGATGATTTATAATGATCAAAAATATTATTTACTATGGGATAATGAGACAATAGTTATTATAATGTATGCATCAAGATTCCTATTATTTTATCTAATTAACCTAGAGAGTCAAATTTCAAATGGTGTGTTATAAAAATTAAATATACTGAAATGAAATTGGGAAAATAGTGAAACTTAGGATTTACATATATGGATATTAAATCTTTTTTGATGAATATTCAATACATTACAGAAGTTCATGCTCCAGGAATGTAATTGTTTAGTGATATTGGAATCTTGGAACCCAATATTGTTAATTCATTAATGTGTTTCAATGATGCTCATATGATTTCCACCTTTAGTAACCTGCAATAACATACCCATCATAATTTTTTTTCATACCCTTGGGAAAGGAAACATAAGAAATGGTGAGCTCAAATGATCAGTAAGGGTATAAAAGGGAGATATGAAATCCCAACATGAACATAAGGGTATGAGTACATGATAATTACAATTAAAAACCATACCTTTTCTATCAAGTACCATATTATTGAGTGAGGGAATATATATATTTATATATATATATATATTAGAAGACCATAAGACATTAATAATAAGGGAATCAAAGAACATGATCCAAGAAATCTTTATATTGGAATAAGTAATGGAATTTTTGGAATACACAACAGTATATAACATTATGAACATGTGTGCATAGAAATAGGTTCACACCGTAAGTTAATGACATGAAATATGGACCTCACATAAACTAATGTGTATGAAAATATGTCCACTAATGACATTGTCAATATATAATTAAGATCATGTATAACCCCATGGACATGTAATCAGTTTCATGTATAGATGACTACACCAATTGGGTGGGACGCACAACTATCCCTAGTGGATGCATATTCCTTATAGTGGAATGGGATCACTCCTATAACCATCATAGTATCCAAGGTTCACTCTCAAGACCCACATAGAATGCAAATCCCCGTAATGAACTCAGTTCACCCCTATTCCACTCTTTTCTATTTAATGAGATACAAATATTTACCTAATGCATTAGTGGTAGATATCGGTCCCACTTATCAAAAAATTAATAGCATATTTACATGTGCCACAAGATTATAAAAATTCAACATATCATAACCCATGAAAATAAATGGGTATCATAAATATTTCATCATATCATAACCTAGGTAACAAACAAAAGTTTTATAATAATTTCATCATTGAATGACCTATAACAATAAGTGTGTTTCATATGAATTTTATCATGGTAGAACTTGTGGAAGAGAAACAAGTTTCTTAAACATCATGTCAAAATAAAATAAACCATTCATATAAATAATATTAATGGTATCCATGGATAATATCCACATTAAGTAAGAGGTAACAATAATGGATGTAATCATAGATGGAAAATGACTTTTATCAGTAATTTTAAGCATTTCGGGAATAAAATATCATTTTCACATTTGAATACACTTCTTTAAAAAGAAAAATTTTTAAAAACATTTTAATTCTAAATTTACATTGAAAAAGTATAGAGGATATTTTAAAAATCATTTAAAAATTACATCAAGAAAATATAATTTTCTCATTGAATTTTTTTTTGAACAGAACAGTTTTTCAAAAATAATTTCTTGGTGAAATAATTGATTGAAAATCTAAAATTTATCCAAAAATTAAAGAAAAAATTATATTTTAAATAAACATTGAAATTTTTAATGGGAAATATGAAATATTTGAGATTCTATGATAGTGTGAAATATTATTCTTGTCGTGCATGTTAAAAACATATATTCTTTTCACATTTTTAGAAAAACAAAAACATGAATTATTTTTGTAAATAACTTGAATATTATTTTAAAAACATTTTAGTTAAAATTAAGGTATGGGTAAAAATTTATTTTAAAAATATTATGTTAATAAAAATAAAAAAAATTATAATATTTTAAGAAAACATTGTTTGGTAAGAAGACAAATTTCCGACAAAAGAGAGAAACAATGTCAGGTTTTATTGATATTCTTCAAAATTATCACAATAACCAAATAGTGATTTTTTAATATTACTGTATAATATAATAAATAAATATCTGATAAAAAAATTAATCAGACTCTTGAGATATGGATCATATGATTTTATTAGAATAAACATAATCATAATAAAACCCAATAAATGATGATATTATGTAATAAAATATTACCACCTTTGTAACCTTTATTATTATGCCTCATGATAGAATAAAATAATAAAAAACATAAAATACCATGAGGGTTAATAAATTCATGATATTACATTCTAATGTGTCTTTATATGCACCTCATGATACAACATTATTACATAACATAACGTATGTCTCAAATGAGGACAAATAATACTAAAGTCTAATATTACATGAGTAACTCTTAAATCTCAATCCACATAGAAGAAAAAAAGTCAATGGAAAAATTAATTTTTATTAAATGATATATTATAATGATATATCAATTTATAGGGAAGTGTATACAAAATTCAAAAGCTATGAGTGGGGAATATAGAAAAAGTCTCTCAAAAAGAAATGTGAGACTAGAAATCCACTTACCTTAAGACATGAATTTCAATTTATTCATTTTAACCAATAGTATAATAAATATAAAATTATTATTAACCTATTTAAGAATCATAAATATATATATCATAACAAAAATACTATTATTATGACTATTTATTACCCAATTTTTATGAACTCCATGTTATTGTTATGTTATGGCTAATAACAGCTTTGTTATTTATATATATTTTGACTTTTTATTTTTTGTCCTATAACATCAATCACAGTTTCATAAAAAATAGAATATAAAACATGATATTAATATCATATATATTAATTATATATTTATTTGTAGAAATGCATAATATTTAGTGTTAGTAAATGAAATACATAGTTCCTGGAGACGGAAGGACATACATACCCATATACACCTATTATATTTTCATACAGTATATAAAGAAACAAAAGTTAATAATACATATAAGTTGTCATTTAGATATAATTTTTATTTTATACATATAATATATGTTTATTAAACACATATTTTAAACATTCCATTTAAAGAGTGATTGAATCAAAACACTTTACGAGCCTGTAGTCTGTCGTATTGATAAATGACATAATAGTACTCCCTCAAAATAGAATACATGAATTTATGTGTTAAATATTAATACCATATGCATAATAACATAGAAAAATCATATATATTGTATATAAAATATAAATAAATCATTATTATGAACCATTAATAGATTAAATGGTAAAATAAATGTCATCGGTTCGCGAGGCGGTAGTTCGTCAGACACATGAATGAGGATTTTGTAACAAATGTTATGGTAGTGTGTGTGGTTTTAGGTAGAAACCATATCATAAAAATATATAAGTTTATGTAAGATACTTATGTTATTAAATAATCATGTTATAATGATAAATAAAAGCTTTGAAAAAAAATTAAAAAAAATGCTCGTTGATGAATGTCACCTCTTTATCAGGCATCCTCTTTATGTTTGAACTAAATCCATTATTGGTAGGATTTCTATATAAAATTTAAATATTTATTGGATGGAATTTATAAATTGTTTTGGTACGATATTTTTCAATCCAAATGTCTGGAGAAGTGTTAATAAGTCAGTGGAGTTAGTTCCCTTTTATAGTTGAGAAGAGACATTTTTATAAATACTGAAAAGTACTCACGAGTGGGGGGGGAATATTCTCTAAAATGTATTCAAGATTGATTATTAATATGGTGGATAGAAAAAATAGATCGTAAATCCCTTCACAAAAATAAACAACTCATTTAAACATTTTTGTTCTGTAAAATCGAAGTTTATTATTTTTACGATTTTAGTTTTTATTATGTTAACTAGTATTTCTAACCTAGATGGTTTATCCATTAGATTAACATAATTTTATCCTTATTATATTATTTTCACACACTGAATCTAAATATTAAATATAATTTATCTACCAAAAATACAATGTCTGTTGAATATTAATTTCATCACAAGTGTAGTTAAACTGTCAAAATAATATTCAACCTTAATCGTGCTAATAAGGATTTTAATATTTAGTAATCAATATAGACATTTTAAAAGAAAAAACAGTCTATTAGATGTATATATTTTATTTTTATTACTATTTTAATATTACATGGAAGAACATATTATTTTTAGTAATTCAAAATAATTTAATAAAATATCGTTTATTATAATATAACCTTAATGTAAATTTTGATATTATTTAGTTAATTTGAATTTATAAATAATAATGATATAGTAGAATTAAAATATATCATCTACAATACTATGTAATATTATATAATAATCTGTTAATATAATGTAACACAAAAATTTATTGAATTTACCTCACTTTTATTATTTTTAGTATCATTTATTTTATCTAATAATTAACCATATAATTCATTTGTCAGTATTTTTAAGTAAATAAAATAATTATATCATAAATGAAAAATTAAAATATTTTATCATGATAACAATGACTTGATTATTTTTCAAAATGATAAATATAATATAAATTATATCATTTTATCCCTATTTATAGGCTTTGTAGATATTAAAAGTAAAAAAATAACTTTTTTTCATTTTCTTTGCATGACTTATTATATAGGTAATCTTTATAATAATGTTGAAATTAATTGGAATATTTCTGATAATTTTCGGTTCAATTTCTATATAATTACATTCCAATAAATTTATATAATATTTTAGGTTATTTTCACTCTTTTCGTTCTAGATTGACCCATAGTAAATAAAGTTTTACCTTAACTATGATAATTACATTTTCTACACTCAATATTATTTTTGGTCCAAAATTATGTTAAAATTATTATAATTTATAAATTATTATTATTAAAAATATTTAGTTAATTTTTTCAAATCCAATTTTTCTAGAAGACGAGATGAGTATGTAAATTTTTAAGGAGAAATATTTCAAAAGAATGAAATGTTTTATATCCAAATTCAATATGAAATTTAATCTACTAACATAAATTATATTAAAGGATATAAAATTTAACTTTTATTGATTTAAAACTATTTTAATATATAATTAAACATTATAAATAAATTAAATGAAAAATTAGTTTTCAATTAAAATATAGTATTTTCACTATTAATCAAACATTGATTATTTTTTGGAAAATAACAAAAATCTAACTTAATATAATTTTGATTTTTATATTTCAAAAATTAATTTCTTTCATAAAATTAATTTTACAAATTTTTAAAAATAATAATTCTGTTAATGATCAGAAGAGAAATAAAAAATAATATTATTGAGAAAATAACATTTGTCAAAAATATAATGAAATTATTTTAAAAAATAAGTATTTTTTGATCAATGTTTTTTCATTATATAAAACCATTATAAATAAAAATAAATTTATTTATTACTTCTCAATTTTTTATATTTGATGGATATATTAAAACTATTGAGTTTATATAAATATATTAATAATATGTCATCATTCTGTTAAAACATAATGTTTCTTGTAATTCAAGCTAACCCTTTGTTTTATGAAGTGTAAGAATATTTTTGTACTGTATATAACACAAAATATAAAGGAAATTTATTTTATTTAAAAAAAATCATAAAAAACATGATGTTACATTCTACCCCTTCCATAAAATGAATTAATTCCTGGAAATTTCTCAGGGTTATTAAAAGTTTATAATTTGAAAATTATTTCATAGAATCCCACATCGTAAAAAGGAATACTAGAAACAACATTAAAAAGTTAATGTTGGAAACATAATTGATTCCTAAAGTAAATCATAACTGTTTTTTCACATAGAAGAACATAGATCAGAAGTGAATATTTGGACATAGAAGAAATCCATAAAAAATTGTATATAGTGACCTAGATCATTGATCACAAGAAAGTGGGTGATCCAATGAATGTTAATAACTAAAATACTATAAACCAAATAGGGGTGAAAAATTTCATTGATAAGATAATAAGTTATGATAATATGACAGTATTTTCTTCCAACATACTTTTCACAGTGTTGCGTAATTTTCAAAAGAAGATACACTTACTTGATTATATTCCACTTTATACTAACAATGTCACACATTGGTTATTCCTTGATCAATTTCCCCTTCGTCTCATACTTTGTGAAATGATAGAAAATTAAAATTTCCAAATTCCCTAAGGGATCATAAGATTTACAAGAATAACAGTATTTTATTCCATCTATCATTATTTTTCATATTACATGGTTTGATTAGGTTATCATGTATGAATAAATATTAAAATATTGAAATAACACATTAATACTTAAAACCTCATTCAAAGTTCAACATAAAAAATTACATAAATGGATACCTATATGAACCTTCCAAAATATGGGAATCAAAATCACTATAAATAATTTCACTAAATTTCTTAATATAAAATTATCCATGATCTCCCATATATTAAAAAGTAACTCTTGTATGTCACATACCGAACATGTGAATATCTTCATTGTATATTCTAATAAAACATTGTAATAAACTAAATTACTATAAAACCCTACTGAAAACATACATTCTTCTTATTTCATTACACTGAAAAAATATTATTGGATATGTTTCATAAATACATAAATTTTAAAAACTCTGTCCATGATAGCATAAAAATCATTTTCAACACATCATTAATTTACTCCAGTGTACACAGTACAATAAAATTTACTATATTCCAATCTAACATCACATCATCAAAACTAAACACTATTTTCTCAACATTAGGAACATATTTAGGGTTAACATCCCTTAATAATGTGTTTCTATTAAATTTAATATTTCAATAAAATCAATTTTTTGGTTATCAATATCATTCAAAATATTCTTTCACAAACATAATGAAAAAATTATACTGAAAAATATTTGTTTAATCTATAATTCTTGAATCCCAATATACAAAACAACCAAAAATAAAACTTTCATCTAAAAATAATAACTAGGATTCATCATATTTTTCCATAATAACTATTTCATTACATATTTTATTTGTAGTATCTTAATCATCAACAATATTTCCTTTACTCATACAACATTATTGATTTCTGTCATGAGATTTCCCCTTAGGAAATAAATTTTCATAATGCCAAAACATTCCACTTTTAAACCATTTTTCATTTTATAATATCTTATGGAGACTAATTTTCCCATCCATTGTGTTATCTCAACTTTTCGTTTTCCCTTTTAAAGTTACTTTCTTTATGTCCTTATTTTCTAAAGTAAAAAAATAAACATGTTCCTCTAATACATTCACTTAGGTGTTTATTCTGACATTATTGACATAAATGAAACTGAATATTATTTCCTCTTTTTTCTCCACTACTCAATCTATCAATGAAATATTTCATTATTTTCATTAGAGTGTCTGAGAGTTTGTTAATGTATAAATTGTAAATCATGATCCATCAACACAGATTAAGAATAATCATAATGTCATTCACTCTATTCATTAAACCATTTAATTTCTTATCTGAAATGTATCCTTCACACTCAACATTAACAAAATTACTTTATATTTTAGCCATAAACTATAAGAAAATGAAAAGTGTTTGAAACAATAATCATAGTGGGGAACCACATAATCATGAATAATCATATATAAATAGTCTAAATCATGAAATCATCTTCATTATTTGAAATAATTATTAATTCATAGTCATAATGTATTTAAATTTATAATCATAGTTCAGTGAGGGCTTTTGAATTTCCACATCATATCCCTCAGGAGTGTGAACCTAGTTGTGCACCAAGGCATGCTTTAATGCACTACTTTCTTATCGATCCTAACTCAATATAGTGTTTTCAGTGTTATTTAACATAGGTACATTTTTACAAGATTCACATTCGCATATAAAATCTTGAATGTGGTGCAATTTCTTGTAAACCACTATCTCTACAATTATCCAATATTCTAGACAGCTTTATTATACCTTGATCTATCCTTATAAAATTCCTTATATATCTTCTTAGTGATCTCACTATGGTTTTCTCATCCCAATTTCCAAATTTTAAGTAAAACTATCATTTGATACCATCTATAGTCACCTGATCATATCATATAAGAGCATTACATATTTATATATAAATATTAAATAAATTACACAATCACAGTCTTAATGAACTTAATAATTTAGTTCCTTTGGAAACATGGAAACAAAAACACCTGTATGTTTATTTATATATTTCACCCTCACTACATTATTCATAAATAACACCCTTATTTGAAATATCATTTATAATTTATATTTGCATAACATGGGGAAGGGAAACATAATAAAGACTAATCTCAGATGTTTAGTAAGGGTAATAAAATGGAAATATGTAATAATAAAATGATCATAAGGGTGTTTGAATATGAGCATATCATTTTCAAACCACACCTTGTATACCAGAGTTTATAATCTTCATTTATGGAATAAATATTGGAATTTCCTAAGACATGAATCATAAGGGAATCACGTAACATGATCTTTAAGAAAAAAATAATGGAACATGATATGTAATTTGATTCATGAATATCAGTATATGACAATGTGATCATGTGTGTATGGAAATATGTTCACTCATTAAGTTATGGAATTGAAATCAATCCATCAAATAAACTTATATAAGAAAAACTGGGTCCAATAATAACATAGTGAAAATATGATAAGGTCTATGTATAATAGTTAGAACATGTAACTAGGTTAATTAATAGGTGGATACACCTCCTAGGTGGGACAAACCACCAACCTTTGTGGAAAAACATTCCTCATAATAGAATGGCTTCACTCCACAAACTATCATAGTAGTCAAGGTTCTCTCCCAAGACCATTTTAAAGGTCAGATTCCATTAATAAATTTATTTCATTCCGCTTATAGTTGTATATACCTCATGATATATATATCATTAACTAATTCATTGGAGGGAGATATATTTCTTACCCTCCTCATATTGAAATCCATAATTATGTTCACCAGAATACCATAAACATGAAACATATCGTAACCCATGAAATAAAAGAAGTATATTAAACATTTCATCATATCACATCTCAAGAAAAGGATATAAGATTCATAAATATTTCATCATATAAAAACATGTGTAAATAAGCATGTATCATAATCATTTTATCAAGGTATAACCTGTGGAATAGAAACAGTTTTCATATAAATCATTCCATCAAAATCTGAACAATTTAGAGAAAGAATGGGAATATTATCCTTGGATCATATACCCATTAAATAATAGATAAATCCAACATATTTAATATTAGATTAAAATTTATCTTCATTTATTATTTAAAATAATTCACTAGGAAACTATCCTTTATGCTCTGGAAAAAATTTCATAAAACATAAAAAAATTTCAAATAAAAAATTTCTTTTATAATAACCATGAATAATTGTAAAATAATATTTAAAAATCATTTAAAAATTTTCATTTAGGATAATAATATTTCTTCTAGGAAAATTATTTTAAAAAACAAAAATTAATTTCAAAATAATTTCTTTTTTAAATATGTAATTTAAAAATTTGAAATATCCCAAACATCAGGGAGAAAATATTCATCGAAAATAACATTTAAAATGTGTAAGATAATCCTGAAATCATTGAGTGGGCATAACTGCGGGAATATTTTTCTTGTCATTCATGTTAAATAAATATTCTTTTTTTCATTTTTTATAAAACCCAAATTGAAATTATTCTGGAAAACGACTTGAATATTCCATTCAATTTTTTTTAATATAAACACAAGTGAAAATTAGTTTTTAAAATTCAATGGGAATAATAAAACATTGTTAAGAATTTTTTTAGAAGGAATGGTTTTGGAAGAAATACAATTTCCTAACAAAGAATGAAATAATGTTAGGTATTGTTAAAAAATTATTAGTTATCATAACTACGAATGATATAAAAAGTGTTACGATTATATAAAATTATAATAAATGACTAGAGGATAATAATAATAATGAGTAACTTTAAATATGGATATTAAGATTAAATCAATGAAAACATAATCATAAAAAATCCTAATAAAGATTGAGATTGTGACATAATATTATATAACTTTCATAACCATTATTTATAATACACATAAAATAATGACAAAAAAAGAAACATAAAATATTATTAGGATGAATAAATTTCTAATATTCCATGTTCAAGAAATTTTATATACACCTCATAAAGGAATATGGTTATATAATATATTTTTTGTGTTAAAAAAGGAATATTGAGACAAAAATCCCTTACTCATTGTGTAACTTTGGAATCATATTCCTCATAAATATTTAATATAAATGGAGACATAAATATTTGTGAATTGAGTATTATTCGTGAGATATCATGTCATAGATTAGTATTTAAAACAATCAAAATAAGTAAGTGGTGAATAGGTATAAGTCTATCAGAAATAAATTTGAGAAATGTAATACCCTTACCTTAAGTATTGAAATCCTTCTTACTCATTAAACCCTCATATATAATGTTACGTTTTGGGTAATAACCACTTTGTTTTTTGTATATATTATGTCATTGTATTTTTGATCAAATTACATAGACTATTGTTTCATCATATGTTAAATGAAATAACACATATAAATATAATATATACATATTATATATTTATTTAGAGTTATTCATATTATTTAGTGATGATAAATTAAATACACCATTCATGGAGATGGTAGGCTATACATACACATGGACGCTAATTGTATTTTTCTATCATATTGAATGAATAAAATGTAAATGATAAATTTATACTATCATTAAAGTATAATTATTATTTCATATGTATCACATATTTTTATTAATGACATCATTAAAAATTTTATTGAATTTTTTAATGAAACACATTGCTTCGTGAGGTGGTAGTTCACCGTAGACACAAATGACTTTATCTTTTTCCCAAAAAATAGAAATCATGAAGGAATGTGTGATATAAAAATTAAATAAGAAATATAAAATCTAAAATATCATATTTATATATATATTATTTATAAACTATAAATACATCATTATTTTCGACCTTGAATTGTTGTAATAGAAAAATGAATTACATCGGTTTATGAGGTGGTAGTCCACCATACACAAGAACGATAATTTCATAACCCATTTGATGTAAGTGTGTGAATTTGTATGTTCAAAAATTAACATAAAAACATATTAGTTCATATAAGTTAATTATTTTATAACATAATCATGTTATAATAACAATTTAATGGGGTGGAGGAAGAAAATAAATTAAATTTCTTGTTGTTGAATGTTTCCTCTTATTCGTGTATCCACCAGACATTTTCAATAAATCCTTTCTTGGTTGGATTTCAATCCAGCCTATAGATTACATAATATTGATAAAAAATTGATTATTAATGTTTTGAATGGTTTTTTAGTTCACGCATACCTCTATAAAAATAAAACACATGTTTTAAACATTTTTTTCCAAAACATCTAAATTTTTCTTTATTCATACTATTTTTTCATTATGATAACCTGTCTTTTCAATCTAGATAATTTATCCTTTAAGAATAAATTAAAATTAGAATATTTAGATATTTTTTAACCACTTTTTATAATAATAAAATCCAATTTTTTATATAAAAATAATATTTGTGTTGAAAATTAATTTTAATATAAGTACAAGTAATTTAAATAAATACATTAACCTTAATAGTGCGAATAAACTTTGTTATATTCAGTGGAAAATATAGTAATTATAAAAGAAAAATTTGTAAATTAATGGAACATATTTCATATTTATTACCATTTATTTATCACTTTTCATAATATAAATTTTTTATTAAATTTAAATCATTTACTTACATATCATATATTATAATATAACATTAATGTTAATTTTGAAATTCTTAATTTATTTGGAATTTGAATATAGCATCCCGCCTTTTTATCACATAAACATTCATTACATTACACAAAACTGAGGATCGTTAAGGTTTAGTGTCTTGGAAACAAGGATCATAATACATAAAAAAAACATAAAACATTCTTCTTAAACACTTGAAAGGCTTCTCCTTAAGTTCATCCTAGGTTCATTACTGCATCTCATAACCTGGGGACATACATCAAAAGAAAGGATGAGCAGAAGGCCCAGTAAGAGAAACCAGAGAAACATTTTACATGTGAACATGAGATACTTCAATAAGGTCATGAAAATAACATTAAGGCATGATAATAAAATCATGAGATACATCATAATAAAAATAACATTTTTTTATAACTTGAAGATGTGGCTACAAAATTTAATATTGACAATCGTTTCGTTTCACCAAGGTCCATCCCCAAGGTGTCGTTAAAATTACCAAGGTTATTCACCAAGGCGTCGTTAAAATGGTCATCTCTAGAGATTAAGTCTTTACCCAATGCATTGGAGCGCTATCAGGGCGCACCCTTAAATTTTTCTTTATTATCATGTGAGCCACATATATCATCATCAAACATTTCATAAATAACCCATATAACATAAAATAAATGGGTTTCATTTCATAATCATAACATTTGAAAAACTGCTTTAAAGACATGATCTTTACGTCACTTTAAACCCACGGAAAGGAAAAGAGGGTTTCATTTATGTAATTCCCAGAATTTAAAATAGAACATTTTGATATATATGTGAATACCCCTGTAGAAATAAGAGCTTTGAGTATTTACTTTATAATATAAAATATTTTTTTGAAAAGAGAGAGAGGCATTTTGAGATGAAAATTCTGCAGCATAACGACTATGTTACAAGGTTTTAGAAAACATTGAGAAGAGAGGGGAAATGGGTCAAACATTCATAAATGACCCATAAAACTGTAGAGGGACAAAATATAAGGGATTTAAGAACATGGTAATGAAATTTGAAAATATACCATATGAAATGAAGAACATGAAAGGAAGAAAAAAAAGATTTCTCTTGTGAGAATTCAGCAGCCTAACGGCGTCACTTAAACTTCAACAAAATTGAATTGACAAGGTCAAATAGGGTCTCTAATCATATGAACATAAGAGTCCAGTATGATAGATATAGAGGTCATACCCCAACATAACAAAAAGGAACTTTAAAGAATTGACATGAAAGTAGAACTTCAAAACGAGAAGGGTGAAGAACCACTTAAAAAATTCGGCAGCCTAACGGCGCCACTTAAACTTCAACAAAATACTGAATTGAAGAGATCAAATGGGGTCTCTCATCATATGAACATAAGAGTCCAGTATGATAGATATAGAGATAATACCCCAACATAACAAAAAGGAACTTGAAAGAATTTACATGAAAGTAGAACTTCAAAACGAGAAGGGTGAAGAACCACTTAAAAATTCGGCAGCCTAACGGCGCCACTTAAAACTTCAAAATACTGAATTGAAGCGATCAAATGGGGTCTCTCATCATATGATCATAAAATATCAGTATGATAAATTTAGAGATAATACCCCATCATAATAAAAAAAGGAACATGAAATACTTTACATGAAAATAGATCTTGAAAAATGAGAAGGGAGAAAGAATCCGTTACAAAAATTTCGGCAGCCTAACGGTGCCACTTAAAACTTCATAAAACGAAATAATGAGAGTAAGAGGGGATCTCCCATTATATTAACATGAAAAGGGCAGTAAGAGGAGTATAAAAGAACATCCTCCAACATAAGAACATGTAGCATAAAAGGAATGACATAAAAGAGATTACTTGAAATGAAAGAGAGAGGTCGGATCCCTTACCATAAAATGTAACTCTTAAACCTCAATGGTTGGGACCTTGAGGGCTTGGTGGAACCTTGAGAGGACTCCTTGGGAGGTAATGAGACCAGAACTTCGTTGGGGAAGAGTGGGGAGTCGAATTGATGATAAGAGGGCTTGGTATTTATAGGGAAAGTGAGGGGACAAGGCATTAATGGCCAAGGGACACCTCACATGTGCTTTTCTCAAACCCATGTGCTCTCCCTTGGCATTTACCATGGAGTTAGGCCACATGGGGCCCCCAAAACAATAATTCATTCCCCTTGGCCGGCCAACCCTTAAAATATCTCATGACATCATCATGACACAGCTATGATGTCATTAAACATACCGAAACCCTAAAACTGCATTTTTACTATTCAATGAAAAATTCATCTTTCTCAGAAAAATCCCAAAATTTCACCTTAACTAAATATCAATGCTCTGATTTCAAAAATGAACTCCATTTTATAAAAATAATTTTCTATGTATTTTTAAATTTATTTTTAAATAAAAACACTATTCACCAAAAATTCATTTTTTCAGAAAAAACCCCAAAAATTACCATAACATAATATCGATGCTCCGAGTTCAAAAATAAAGTCCTTTTTATAAAAATAATTTTCTAATTATTTTTAATTAAATTTATAATTAAAAAACATTATTCACCCGAAAAAACTAATACTTGAATAATAATTTATGAAACCGTTATTTAACCATTTTATTGAATCACATTACTTAATCAAGGTGCCTAGATTATTTTAAAACTTTCTTTCAGTGAGATTACTAATCCATTTGGTCATATTACTAATCCTAATCATAAAATCACTATTCATAATTTACTATTCATCAAAAATCAAGTTGATCTTTTTAGACTCTAAATTTCTTACTGGACATAATTGTAGAAGACCATTTTTTGAGAATCATTACACATTTTAAATTATTTAAGGTTTACACAAACATTTTTTTTTAAAATATCCTTTTGAAAATTCATCAAAAATTTGCATACTATTTTTATCCAGTCATTTGAAAATTCATAAACATCATCATAATAAGAAATCCCATTTTTTATTTAAAATAAGGATTACACAAGGAAGTTATGGTCTCATTAAATAGACCCTTATAATACCAGCATAGGACCTAAGAGTAAGGTGTGCTCGGGTGATAGAATCTTGGGGCGGCTCAGTCAACATTGCCCGAGTAGTAATTTCTATCAGTTTGAACTTCTCGCGAAGACGATTCCGTTCTAGCTTCACAAGATGAAGTTCAGCTTGGATTTGGTCCAGAGCAAAGCCCAATGGTGCTACCTCCTTCCCAAGCTCTGTTAGATGGGCTTCGATCGGTCCAATACTACTATGTGAGGCCATCAAATCTTCTTTCTATAATAGTTAACCAAGATTACTTATATTTGGAGACAATAATCAAAACATTTTGTTCACAGTGGTCATATTGACTGATGGTCATATAACAGTCAAAACCCACTGGTCTCATTTTAATTATAATCATGTTTATCAAATAAAAAAAATTTGTTGAGTATAAAAATAAAATAAAATAACACATGAAATTAGGGAACAAGATTTATTCAAAATTTCGGGCCGTTACAATCTTCCCCCCTTAAGAAATTGCGTCCCCGCAATTTTTTTTAAAATTGGGTTTTGAAATTTCATTGAAAGTCCCACATCGGAAAAAGAGTCAGTAACACTATTACTTTAAAAGAAATAAAAGGGAGTACAAAGGCCACCCGAGTTTACTCATACTAGGATTCCATGTAGGAAACATGGACATGGAGGAGAAAACAAAGGGTCACGTTCTAAGGGAGAGTGATAGAGAACATGATTAGGAGAAAGTTAACCATGAGAAAATCCCAAACTTATGATGTGTGTAAACGGTCTTTGATTACCTAGTAGGAAACGTAAACCAACAAAGTTTTTGTTTTACGTTCCTTTTAATAACTTTGAGGAATTCATTTACAACATAGAACAAAAACATAAGGAAATATATCTACCTTCATGTAGAGTTTCATACTTTAATAAGTTTCTACCAAAACTAATCTTTTCTCCAAATGATGAGAATTCAAAACTACTTGGTCTCATCAAAACACAAGAATCATCTTCTAGAGAATCTCATAATCCACAAAAGATCAACTATCTATTTCTTCTATCTTTAATCATTATCCCAAAAACCGAAAGGGTAAGGTAAAACAGCTCTTCAAAAAGAAATAATCCCATTGTAATGGAAACTACTTTTAAATCTTCAAGGTTTCATGGTACTACCCAAAGTTCATCATAGTCCATTCCATAAATAACGGTCCTTAAAATTCCTCAAAATAATCCAAACTAAGATTGAAACCCAAATACAAGAAGGATTTGATAACATAGTCTTCCAAAATAAACATCATTGTTCATCTCCAAACAACATCAACCACTCCTAACATCTTATAACAAAAGTATCTAATCTAAACATATTTAACCCAAGATAGGTTAATCATTCCCAAAAGTAACCTAAATTACTATAAATCCACCTTAAATTCATCGATTCTTCAAATATAAATCAACCTTACTCCTCAATGAAAATACCGTTGTAATCTATTTACCTCGATCATATAGGGTCCCCAAAATAGTGAATGTATTCCAAAATAAAAATCATATTTTAATCCCCTAATCATCTCTGTCATAATAATACGACAATCGTAGCATTTCCTATCTCATTGGTTGTTGAGACATGTTCTTCCATTTCCCACCATTAACTAAGAAAAGAAACTATAATTAGGGGATTAAATACTTAGCCAATAATCATGAAACGAATCTTAAAGCATATAAGGATAACTTGTAGTTGAAAAGTATACCCTAACTTGTGATCCCCTAGGTTCCCATCTAGGTTATCCATGATCATATATTCTTATGTGAATCTTTATTTTATTTTATCTTTGTTCCTTTAACAATGGTTCATACTAAGCTTATGAATTTACCAAAGCATATCCCCCGGGAGTGTCGTAACCAAGAGTGCAGCAAGGCCCGTTGTCGTGTACCAGTTCCCGTTCGAGTCTAGCTCAAAGTGGTGTTTTCGGGTTTTACCCCTATGTACATCTGTGCCAGAGCCACCTCTACCTGCTCGTATCCAGACAGGGATGTATTTTCTTGGAAACCTTTTACTCAATACTCACCAAAATACTAGGAAGATTTCCTATATTTAAACTTTTTTATAGGGTTCTTCCTAAAGTTTTCATATCCTAATTTCCACAAATAACTAAACCATTCTTTGATACCAACTATAGCATCCCGCCTTTTTATCACATAAACATTCATTACATTACACAAAACTGAGGATCGTTAAGGTTTAGTGTCTTGGAAACAAGGATCATAATACATAAAAAAAACATAAAACATTCTTCTTAAACACTTGAAAGGCTTCTCCTTAAGTTCATCCTAGGTTCATTAATGCATCTCATAACCTGGGGACATACATCAAAAGAAAGGATGAGCAGAAGGCCCAGTAAGAGAAACCAGAGAAACATTTTACATGTGAACATGAGATACTTCAATAAGGTCATGAAAATAACATTAAGGCATGAGAATGAAATCATGAGATACATCATAATAAAAATAAATTTTTTTTATAACTTGAAGATGTGGCTACAACATTTAATATTGACAATCGTTTCGTTTCACCAAGGTCCATCCCCAAGGTGTCGTTAAAATTACCAAGGTTATTCACCAAGGCGTCGTTAAAATGGTCATCTCTAGAGATTAAGTCTTTACCCAATGCATTGGAGCGCTATCAGGGCGCACCCTTAAATTTGCCTTTATTATCATGTGAGCCACATATATCATCATCAAACATTTCATAAATAACCCATATAACATAAAATAAATGGGTTTCATTTCATAATCATAACATTTTAAAAACTGCTTTAAAGACATGATCTTTACGTCACTTTAAACCCACGGAAAGGGAAAGAGGGTTTCATTTATGTAATTCCCAGAATTTAAAATAGAACATTTTGATATATATGTGAATACCCCTGTAGAAATAAGAGCTTTGAGTATTTACTTTATAACATAAAATATTTTTTTGAAAAGAGAGAGAGTCATTTTGAGACGAAAATTCTGCAGCATAACGGCTATGTTACAAGGTTTTAGAAAACATTGAGAAGAGAGGGGACATGGGTCAAACATTCATAAATGACCCATAAAACTGTAGAGGGACAAAATATAAGGGATTTAAGAACATGGTAATGAAATTTTAAAATATACCATATGAAATGAAGAACATGAAAGGAAGAAAAAAAAGATTTCTCTTGTGAGAATTCAGCAGCCTAACGGCGTCACTTAAACTTCAAAAAAATTGAATTGACAAGGTCAAATAGGGTCTCTAATCATATGAAGATAAGAGTCCAGTATGATAGATATAGAGGTCATACCCCAACATAACAAAAAGGAACTTGAAAGAATTGACATGAAAGTAGAACTTCAAAATGAGAAGGGTGAAGAACCACTTAAAAAATTCGGCAGCCTAACGGCGCCACTTAAACTTCAACAAAATACTGAATTGAAGAGATAAAATGGGGTCTCTAATCATATGAACATAAGAGTCCAGTATGATAGATATAGAGATCATACCCCAACATAAAAAAAAGGAACTTGAAAGAATTTACATGAAAGTAGAACTTCAAAACGAGAAGGGTGAAGAACCACTTAAAAATTCGGCAGCCTAACGGCGCCACTTAAAACTTCAAAATACTGAATTGAAGCGATCAAATGGGGTATCTCATCATATGATCATAAAAGATCAGTATGATAAATTTAGAGATCATACCCCAACATAATAAAAAAAGGAACATGAAATACTTTACATGAAAATAGATCTTGAAAAATGAGAAGGGAGAAAGAATCCGTTACAAAAAATTTCGGCAGCCTAACGGCGCCACTTAAAACTTCATAAAAAGAAATAATGAGAGTAATAGGGGATCTCCCATTATATTAACATGAAAAGGGCAGTAAGAGGAGTATAAAAGAACATCCTCCAACATAAGAACATGGAGCATAAAAGGAATGACATAAAAGAGATTACTTGAAATGAAAGAGAGAGGTCGGATCCCTTACCTTAAAATGTAACTCTCAAACCTCAATGGTTGGGACCTTGAGGGCTTGGTGGAACCTTGAGAGGACTCCTTGGGAGGTAATGAGACGAGAACTTCGTTGGGGAAGAGTGGGGAGTCGAATTGATGAGAGGAGGGCTTGGTATTTATAGGGAAAGTGAGGGGACAAGGCATTAATGGCCAAGGGACACCTCACATGTGCTTTTCTCAAACCCATGTGCTCTCCCTTGGAATTTACCATGGAGTTAGGCCACATGGGGCCCCAAAAACAATAATTCATTCCCCTTGGCCGGCCAACCCTTAAAATATCTCATGACATCATCATGACACAGCTATGATGTCATTAAACATACCGAAACCCTAAAACTGCATTTTTACTATTCACTGAAAAATTCATCTTTCTCAGAAAAATCCCAAAATTTCACCTTAACTAAATATCAATGCTCTGATTTCAAAAATGAACTCCATTTTACAAAAATAATTTTCTATGTATTTTTAAATTTATTTTTAAATAAAAACACTATTCACCGAAAATTCATTTTTTCAGAAAAAACCCCAAAAATTACCATAACATAATATCGATGCTCCGAGTTCAAAAATAAAGTCCTTTTTATAAAAATAATTTTCTAATTATTTTTAATTAAATTTATAATTAAAAAACACTATTCACCCGAAAAAACTAATACTTGAATAATAATTTATGAAACCGTTATTTAACCATTTTATTGAATCACATTACTTAATCAAGGTGCCTAGATTATTTTAAAACTTTCTTTCAGTGAGATTACTAATCCATTTGGTCATATTACTAATCCTAATCATAAAATCACTATTCATAATTTACTATTCATCAAAAATCAAGTTGATCTTATTAGACTCTAAATTTCGTACTGGACATAATTGTAGAAGACCATTTTTTGAGAATCATTACACATTTTAAATTATTTAAGGTTTACACAAACATTTTTTTTTAAATATCCTTTTGAAAATTCATCAAAAATATGCATACTATTTTTATCCAGTCATTTGAAAATTCATAAACATCATCTTAATAAGAAATCCCAATTTTTATTTAAAACAAGGATTACACAAGGAAGTTATGGTCTCATTACATAGCCCCTTATAATACCAGCATAGGACCTAAGAGTAAGGTGTGCTAGGGTGATAGAATCTTGGGGCGGCTCAGTCAACATTGCCCGAGTAGTAATTTCTATCAGTTTGAACTTCTCGCGAAGACGATTCCGTTCTAGCTTCACATGATGAAGTTCAGCTTGGATTTGGTCCAGAGCAAAGCCCAATGGTGCTACCTCCTTCCCAAGCTCTGTTAGATGGGCTTCGATCGGTCCAAGACTACTAGGTGAGGCCATCAAATCTTCTTTCTATAATAGTTAACCAAGATTACTTATATTTGGAGACAATAATCAAAACATTTTGTTCACAGTGGTCATATTGACCGATGGTCATATAACAGTCAAAACCCACTGGTCTCATTTTTATTATAATCATGTTTATCAAATAAAAAAATTTTGTTGAGTATAAAAATAAAATAAAATAACACATGAAATTAGGGAACAAGATTTATTCAAAATTTCGGGCTGTTACATTGAATAATATAAAAAAAATTGATTTAATAAAAAAATATCATGTTAAATCATTTGTAACATGATTTTATAATCTAGAAAATTAATAAAAAATAATGATTAATCTAATTTACTTGATTTTTAATATTTTTTGTACCATTGGTGTTATTTAATTATTTAAAAAATAATCCTACATAAGGGTTTCTTAATAATATATATTAATTATTTAATCTAAAAAAAATTAAAATTAATTTTCATGATAAAAAACACTTGTGTCAATCATAAGTATATATATCAATTAGTTTATGTTGTTCTTTTTGTAACGCCCCGACCTCAGTTACCCAGAGTCGGTGTGTTATTACATAATATTGGCATGATCATAAAAGATCATGTCTCGAAATACCGAATTGTTTAGTAACCTTGGACTCACTAGATAAATCCATAAATGATTCAATACATCATAAAGTGAAAAGCTAAAATAACATAGACTCCATAGTCCACACTCATATCCCTTTCAGAATATCCCTGGAAGTCAGTCATAAAATATTTTTTCACTTCGTGGGAAAAATAAAACATAGAAAGGGGTGAACTCAGATGCTCAGTACGGATAACAATATGGCGAAAACTTTAAAAAATAAGTATAAACATTTAAGGCTATGTATAACTAAAACAAAAGTCGTTTAAACTTGAACTTCATCATAATATGGAAATGATAAAATCAAATAATTCCATTTACCTATTCACATGGATATTCTAATAGTCAAATAATTACATTCAATATCAATAACCACCTTCATAATGATGGAATGCATAATGTAAGACTATCATAACCACATAGTCAAGGCCTTGTGCCAAGACAAAAAATAATATTTTGTCAAAGCCTTGTTCCAAGACACTATTTAATCTAATGAGACCTACAGATGCATCGAGGAGCTATAGCGGTCTCCACCCATCATATATTATGTCTAATGCATTCCTCATATGAACAGGTTTAAACATAACATAAAAATACATATTAGAACTAGCATAGGAAATGTCAATACTTTCTCCATAAACCATGAATGATATAAAAATAACAATCCATAGTAAAAAATATCACAAAACCTTCAAAAAAATATGAATGTTTTGTATCATAATCAATAAACATCAAATAAGCTAAAAATCCATCAAAGGATGTTGACATAGATGAAATCAAAACTATTTGAGAGAAATATCTCTTTTTTGAAATCATTTAAAAGAAACATAATTAAAACATTTACATTGAAAATATTCTTATAATCTTTTAAGGTAATCTTTGTCGATTTAATAATGGTGGAAAATAGCCGCACAGACCATAAATGATAAAAAAGACATTCTTACCTTAATTGTGTCGAAAAGGTTAAGAAAGACCTTGTTTTGAAAACGACGAAAAGATTAATTTATAAAAAATTTATAAAAATTCAAACCAGAGTATAAATGAAGTTAACCCATAGTCTATAAAATAGTAATAATGTATTGAATTTCATTTTTAAGAAACATGGATGTGGATGATAAAAAGGTCCCAATAGATACTTACGGAAAAACTACCTCAGATAATAAAGAGATTGTAAAATTAACCCTTACCTTATAATTTTCCCTCATCGAGGGTAGGTCAACCTCTTGTATAATAGTTAAATAATTTTTATTAAGTTATACAATAATCATATACATAAATATGATTTCATATATGATCTTCTAATGTGTCTTTGTTAATAGTGTTTTAGTTTTATCGTCGTTTTGGTTGTTCACTTATTCATTTTATTTTATATGTTTTATTACATAAGCCGTGTTTGTTATGGATTGTTTGTATATTATTTATATCCATAATGATATGAAGTCATAAAACGTAAATTTTAATCATCAAATGAGAATTAGTCTAGAATGGATACGATGTTGAATCAATCTTATCGCGTTCGTGGAGACAGTAGTTTGTATGTATGCACGAGCGACAATATCATTCTTTTGATATTAAAAGAACATGTAATTGGATGGTGTATCATATATCAATAATAAATATCATGTTATTTTTATTATTAACATTAATTAAACTTCATTATTATACCCATCCAAATAATAATGTATTGAATCACAATTACACCCCGACTTGGAGACGGTAAGCCGTATGTACGCACATATGGTGACATTTCATTCAAAGGATGGATAGAATACAGAATATGGTTGTACCAAATTTATAATGAAATCATAGTATACAGAAGATACTAGAGTTATTATTTTTGAATTGAAATAAAAAAGAAAGAAGAAGTGGAAGAATAAAGGAACTTGTAAGTGGGTGGGGAAAACATTACCTCTTCTTCGGGTTCTTCACTTTGATTTGATCAAAAGGTACCCTTAGGTTGGATTTATGGTCAAAATAAAGACTCTAGGTTGAATTTAGGGAAGTTGAGAAAATATTTGGGTAGGGTTTGGCCGAGAAAAAAGGCTTTGAAGGTGTAAATTAGAGAGAAGGGAGAGTTCCCTTTTATAAGACGGGTGAGGGGCACCTTACGAAAGCTAGAAATATTATTTTATAATAAATTCATATTCAGTTTATAATAGCTCAAAAGTGGATTATTTAAAGAATAAGGTGGGGATGGGTCTAAAAACACCCAACCAATAGGTTTTAGACAGCTTTGCGTCACTATATTAACCTTATATTTTTTATTTAACTTTTAGTTAAATAGTTTGAAATTTACCATGTCTATTGGTATTTTTATATTATAAAGTTAATTAACATATTATATACTTCAAAGAGACCCAAAAGTGGTCCGTTAATGATACACCTATCACTATATAAGCCTAATGGCTGATCATTAGATTTTTAGGAATTGAATATCAATTAATAATATAATATTTTTTTAAGAACTCTTTTATGTCAATCTTGACACTATTTGGTATTTTGTTTTTTCTAAATTCATAAAAGCATTATTACTTCGAAAATAATTCATTTAATAAACCCTATCATGTCATAGTAATATATAAAATTTGTCTAATTCATTAAAAGTCTCAAATTATATTTATTTGGGTATTTATAATATCAATTATTTTAATATTTCACTAATAAGGTAATTACGACATCATCATTGTGTAATAATTAAATTACATTATTTAATGTTCAAAAATTATAAATAAAATACAATAATGTAGTAAATTTTTTTATCTTTATAATGAATCTTTATAATCGAATTTATCATTTGTATAACCCAATATTTAAAATGTATTAGTTATTAAATTTTGATTTTAACACTTTTAACTCTTCTTTGAATAAAATAATAATAAATGTCCTATTCTAATCCAAGTGGACCAAAAAGGTTAATATTATATTATTAAGGGTTTTTTTTTGGAATTATACTTATCCAATAGAATTAGGACATGGGTTAGGGTAATAATAATATCATTTTTACCCTTAATTACCTTATTTACATTTAACTGTGGTCAATAAAAGTAAAAAGATACTATTCACCAAAAATTATTTATTCTTATTGAACCACATATTACACATTTATATTAACCATGTCTCTTGGATTTTCTAAATTACACTCACAAAAGCGGTAAAATTATGTTTTATGTGAATTTGAAAATTCTCATAGAAGATGGGTAAAAGACGGTGAAAAGTTCAATAAAATTATTATATATAAAAAATTATTATAAAATGACTCCAATGAATTAAATTGAACTTATATAGGTATTATGTATATATTTTTAGCTAAAATAAATTTAAATAAAATAATTATTTATTTAAATAAAAATTCGGTTTTAAACTATTACTCGGTGTTTTTCACTATTCATCAAAAATTTAACGTTTTCAGAAAAATACCAAAATATAACTCTAGGCTAATTTCGATATTTTGAATCCAAAAATGAAGTCCATTTTGAATGATAAAATGTATAAAATTTTAAAAAGTGCTTATTAATATTCATAACAGCTAGTTTGATTGGTTGTGGTGTGTGTTAGAACTCGAAGTTGCATACAACACACGCTACTGTATTATTCAAAGAGAAGTATACTGTGGATGCTTGGGGTGTTACATTCTCCCCTCCAAATAATTTCTTCCTCGAAATTTCTAGAATATTACGGAAAAACATACTCGGGTGGTTCTTCATCATAAGTTCCTCGAGTTCCCACGTTTCCTCTTTCATATTATGGTATCTTGATAGAACTTTTACCAGACGAGTCATCCAGTTTCTCAGAACTTGCTCTCTTTTATTAAGAATCTTGATGAGATCTTTACAATAATACAGATCAGATTATAGTTCTACATCCTCATAATTGAATAAATTCATTGGGTCAGACATGTATTTTCTCAATAGTGATACGTGGAACACGTCGTGAACTTTGGAGAGACTTGGCAGCATTGCCAAACGGTAAGCTACAACCGCAAATCGTTCTAGAATTTCGAAATGTCTGATGTACCTTGGACTCAATTTACCTTTCTTACCGAAACGTATAACTCTCTTCCACGGAGATACCTTCAAGAAAACATGATATACTACCTAAAATTACAAATCCTTCCTTCAATTATTGGAATAGCTCTTCTTCCTACTTTGAGATGCTTTATGTGGTTTTGGATTACCTTTACCTTTTCCATTGTTTCCTCCACCAGTTCTGGGCCTACAAGTTTTCTTTCACCAACGTCATCCCAACAAGTTGGTGTGTGACATATCTTTCCGTATAACGCTTCATGTAGTGCCATCCGAACACATGAATGAAAGCTATTGTTATTGGAAATTCCACCAGTGGTAAATATTGATCCCACATACCCTGAAAGTCATGTAAGCAAGATCTAAACATGTCTTCTAGGGTTTGAATAGTTAGTTTTGATTGTCCATCAGTTTGGGGGTGGTAAGCAGTGCTCAAATGAATTTCAGTATCCCGGGTTTTCTGAATATTTTTCTAAAATCATGAAGTAAAATGGGGATCATGATTAGAAACAATCGATAGCAGTACTCCATGAAGTCTCACAACTACATTAGTATATAGTCTTCCTAAACATTCAAGTGGTAGATCTTATCTTATAGTAGGAAAATCTGCTGACTTGGTAATACGATCAATAATGACCCATATTTCATCGTTCCTTCTAGGTGTCTTTGGTAGTCCCATGAAATAGTCCATCGTGATATTATCCCATTTCCACTCTTGTATGGTAAGAGGTTGTAATACTCTACCAGGATATTGCCTTCCAGCTTTCCCTTGTTGACAAACCATACATATTGAAACAAAATCAGCAATTTCTCTCTTCATGTTCTCCTACCAAAAATGTTCCTTCAAATCACTATACATTTTGGTCCTCCCAAGGTGTATAGAGAAATTGTAACTATGAGCATCATTTAACAATTCCATTTTTAAATTAGGTATACCAGAAAAACAAAACCTCTTCCCAAATTTCAAAATTCCATCTTCATACAAAAAGTCACTCAATCTCCCATTATTCAAAACATTAATATTCTTTTGAAATTCTTCATCATCAGTCTGAGAACTGTTTATCCTTTCTTGTAAATATGGTTTGAAAACCATTTGAAAAAGTATCGATGTTTCACCTTCCATGGTTATTCCCATATCCAAAATTACTAGATCCATGAAAATTGGATCCCTTTTCACTCTAATTTTATTAAAAACTCCATGATCTTTTCTTCTCAAAGAATCTTCCCCCTAATTTTCCTTCCCTAGGTGGTAGTGTATAGTGAAATCATAATCCTTGAGTAGTTCGAGCCATCCCCTTTGCCTCATGTTGATTACCTTCTGTGAGAAAATATACATCAAACTCCTGTGATCAGTATAAATCTCACATTTTTTCCATATAGATAGTGTCTCTATATCTTCAAAGAAACAATTACTGCATCTAACTCAAGATCATTAGTATGATAGTTTTTATTATGAGTTTTTAGCTGTCATGATGCATAGGAAATAACCCTATCATCCTGCATAAGGAAACAACCAAGTCCCTACTTTGAAGGATCACTATAAATAAAAAACCCATTATTTCATGATGGTAGATTCAATATAGGAGCAATGACTAATCTTCTCTTCAGTTCTTTGAAACATTCTTCACACTCTTTTTTCAAAAAAAATTTAACCCCTTTATGTGTGAGATTCGTTAATGGGTTAGCCAACTGGGCAAAATTCTAGACGAAACGTCGATAATAACCTTCTAAGGTAATAAAACTGCGTACCTCAGTTATACTCATCGGTGTTGGCCATTCATGGATTGCCTTGGTCTTAGAATGATCAATAGAGATTCCATCCTTAGAGATAATATGGCCAAGAAAAGAGATCTCATGATGCCAAAATTCTCATTTTCTAAACATACTATATAATTCATTCCTTCTAAGAGTCTTTAGAATAATGCGCAAGTGATTCTCATGATCATTGTGGCTTTTGGAGTATAACAAGATATCATAAATAAATACCACTTCAAATTCATCAAGATATTCCTTGAAAACTCTGTTCATTAGATCCATGAAAACATAGGGGGAATTAGTCAGGCCAAAAGGAATTACAGTAAACATGTAATGCCCATACCTGGTTCAAAATGCTGTCTTCGGAATGTCTTCCTTCTTCACACACAACTGATGATATCCAGATCGAAGGTAAATCTTTGAAAAGTATTGATCACCATGCAGTTGGTCAAATCAATCATCAATGTGAGGTAGGGTATACTTGTTCTTTATTTTCATAGCATTGATATCCTTGTAGTCGATACATATCCTCATAGACCCATATTTCTTCTTAACAAAAAGGACAAGGGCTCCCCATGGAGAAACAATAGGGTGAATAAATCCCTTATTACTCAATTCCTCTAGTTGTTTCTTTATTTCAAATAATTACACAGTGTCCATTCTATAAGGGGTCATAGATATAGGACCTGAACTAGGAATTAAATCAATGGGAAACTAAATTTCTCATTCTGGAGGATGTCCAGGTAAATATTCTTAAAACACATCTATATATTCTTTCAGAATAGGCACATCCTCTATTTGAACATTATTTTCCTTACACATAGTTATTTCATTCTCCTCCTCCCTAATAATTGAATTTAGTTGATCTACTGGGGGTGGATCTAGGAAAGAATCAGGTGGTGATGATTCTGCTCTAAAGATAAGGTGTTCCTTATCATCATCATAAAAAATTATAGCCTCCTTATTCTTAAAATTAATCATCGCATCATGGTCTGAAAGCTAATCCATACTGAGGATTATATCAAACTCAATCATAGGTACGATAATGAGATCAACAGATATATTACATTTAAAAGATCTAATGGGAACTAATTCACATAACATTGTAGAAATAATACTTCCCTTATGAGTTTTGACTAACAACACCCTTGTTAAATCAAATTGGAAATATCTAATTTTCATAGCAAACTGGGAAAATATGAAATAATGTGGTGATCCAAAATCAAATAAAGCATTTTCTAAATTTGAGGAAACAACTAAATTACCTGCCACCACGTCTTTCGTTGCTTCTACCTCAGTAGTAGTGATAGAATATGCTTGGCCTTGATCCCTTGGCCTTTTCTGAGGTATGTTGCCATGACACTTAGGAAATTCATTTTCATAATGGCCCATGTCCCTGCAATTATAGCATTGAACATAAGTGGCTTCTTTCTTCCCCTTGCAATCACGATCTTGGTGGCCATTTTGACAACACTTGTAACAGACTCCCATTACCTTCAAGAATGTACCAGGGTCCTTCTTTCCACTTTTACTATAGGATAGATATTCAACTTTTTCCTTCTTCCCCATATTTCCATTCCCAAAGTGATTGGAAGATCACTTCTTCTCTTTCTTTTCTTTAAAGTCATAAGACTTAGAGAATTTTTTTCTGTCTTGAAATCACAAGATACAATATCTTCATACAACGAGGAGGATTGTGAGACTAATTATTTATGGAGAAATGGTTTTAACCCATAAAATAAATGATCAATATTACTCCTTGGGTTACATATATAATATGCAGAATGCCTCACTAACCTTGTAAAGTTAGCCTCATACATTGCGGCATTCTCATCCTCCTTTTGTCTCAGACATAGAAATTGCCTTTCCATATCTGCTCGATAGTCACGAGGAATGTTTTTTACTAAGAAAATCTCTTTAAACTCCCTCCATTCCATATTTGATAATTCATCATCTTCCTTCGTGTTTTGAATCAATGACCACCATTGGTCAGCATCTCCAGTGAGGTGGTAAACTGCCATGATGACCCTTTCCAATTCGCTAGACCCCATGGCGTGTAATATTTTCTCTAAATAGCATATCCATTTCTCAGTTACCAATGTATTTGTACTCCCATTGATCATCGGTGGTTGTTTCCTCGTGAAGCGATCTAACATTGATCCTCTACGTTGTGGATTGGGGTACTCCATACGGGTAAGGTTATTATTCATAACCTGAGTGAGTTTTCTCAGTATAGTGATTAGATGATCAGTACCTGTTGCATAACTAGATCCACTACAGTTATCTTAAGCAAGACGGAAATCCCCACATGGAGTTCGTCCATTGATACAGTTTCCATTCCTTCCACTATTATCCATTTATAAACAATGGTACATACTAGATTAGTTTATGAATCACAATAAATAAATCTACCTTGTAAAACACTTAACATAAATTGAACAGTTTATGGATATAATCCATAATCATAAAAATGTATTCTTTGAGGAAGTATATACTCATAAACCCTTCATAATGGTTTTTAAAGAAAAGGATAATTATCCTAATCATACCCCCCGGGAGTTTCATAATAAAGAGTGCAGCATGGCCCGTTGTCGTGCACTAGTTCCAGTTCGAGTCTAGCTCAAAGTGGTGTTTTTGGGTTTTACACCTAGGTACATCTGTGCCAGACCCACCTCTACATGATCATATCCAAACAGGGATGTATTGCTCAGCAAACTCACAAAATCTCTACAATACCAAAATTCTCGGATGTTCTTCTATACTCATCCTCAATGTATATCTTAGGGCTATGTGATCTAATCATATTTTATCTAAATCTTGATTCCATGGTTTTACTAAACTTACTCTGATACCAACTATAACACCCCGACCCCAGTTACCTAGATTCGGTGAATTATTAAATAACATTGGCATGATCACAAAAGATCAGGTCCCGAAGGACCAATTAGATTAGTAGCCATAGAATCACTAGATTCATTCATAAAGTTTACATTACTTCATAAAGTGAAAACTAAAATAACATAGTCTCCATAGTCCACACTCATATCCCCTACAGACTATACCTATAGGTCAGTCATAAAATATTTCATCACATCCTGGGAAAAATAAAACATAGAAATGGGTGAGCTCAGATGCTCAGTAAGGATGAAAATATGGCGGAAACATTCATAAATAAGCATAATCATTTAAGGCAATGTATAACTAAAACAAAAGAATTTTAAAATTGAACTTCTGCGTAATATGGAAAAGATAAAATGAAATAATTCAATTTACTTATTCACATGGGTATTCTACTAGTCGAATAATCACATGCAATATCAATAACCACTTTCATAATGATGGAATGCATAACACCAGACTATCATAACCACATAGTCAAGGACTTGTGCCAAGACTAAAAATAAGATTTTGTAAAGGCCTTGCACCAAGACAGTTGTTTGTCTCATGAGACCTACTAATTCTTCGAGGAGCTATAGCGGGCTCCACCCGCCACTTATTAAGTCTAATGCATTCCTCATATGATCATGTTTAAACATAACAAAAACATTTGAATTAAAACTAGCATATGAAATGTCAATACATTCACTATAAACCATGAATGGTATAAAAATAACACATCCACAGTCAAAAATATCACAAAACCATCAATAAAATATAAATGTTTTGAATCATAATAAATCAACTTCAAATATGATATAAATCCATCAAAGGTTGTTGAAAAAGATTAAATCAAAACTATTCGAGAGAAATATCACTTTTTTTAAACCATTTAAAATCCACATGATTAAAATATTTACTTTGAAAATATTATTATAATCTTGTAAGGTAGGATTCGTCAATTTTATAATGGTGGAAAATATCTGCAACTACTTTATAAGTTAAGAAAGACATTCTTACCTAAATTTTGTCGAAAAGGATAAAAATGACCTTGTTTGGAAAATGACAGATTGATTCCTTTATAAACATCTTATAAAAATCCAAAATAGAGTATAAATGACTTTAACCCATTTTCTATAAAATAGTAAGAATGTTTTTAAATACATTTTTAAGAAACATGGATGTGGATGATAAAGAGGTCCCAGTAGATACTTACGTAAAAACAACCTCGGATAATAAAGAGATTGTGAAATTTACCCTTTCCTTGTACTTTTCCTTGGTCAAGGGTAGGTTAACCTCCTGTATAATAGTTATATAATTGTTATTAAATTATAGAAGAATAATATACATAAATATGATATCATATATGATCTTTTAATATTGCTTTATTAATAATATTTTAGTATTATCGTCATTTTAGGTGTTCATTTACTCATTTTATTTTATATGTTTTATAAATAAGCCTTGTTTTTTTTGGATAGATTGTATCTTATTGATATCCATAATGATATAATGTCATTAAAAATTACTATTAATCATCAAATAAGAATTATTCTTGAATGGATACGATGGGGAATGTATCTCATCGCGTTCATGGAGACGGTAGTCCGTATGTACGCATGAGCGACAATATCATTCTTTTGATATTAAAATAATATATAATTTGATGGTGAATCATATATAAAGTATAATTATCATGTTATTTTTATTATTAAAATGAATATTACTTCATTATTATAACCATCCAAATAATAATGTATTGAATAAAAATTACACCACAATGTGGAGATAATAAGCCGTACGTACGCACGTATGCTGACATGTCACTCAAAGGATGGATAGAATAATGAATATGGTTGTACCATATTTATAATAACATCACATATATAGAAGATACTGGATTTATTATTTTATAATGGAAGTAAAAAAAGAAAGAAGAAGTGTAAGAAGAAAGGAACATGAAAGAGGGTGATGAAAACATTACCAGTTTTTCGGGTTCTTCCTTTTGATTTGATCAAAATGGATCTCTAGAATGGATTTATGATCAAACTAAGGCCACTAGGTTTAATTGAGGGAAGTTGAGAGAATAGTTTTTCAGGGTTTGGCCGATACAAAAGGCTTTGATGGTGTGAATTAGAGAGAAGGGGGAGTTCCATCTTATAAGCGGGGTGAGGGGAACCTTAGGAAAAGCTAGAAATATTATTTTATAATAAATTCATATTCAGTTTTTAAAGGATTAAAAGTGGATTATTTAATGGTTAAGGTGGGGATGGGTCGAAACCCACCCAACCAATAGGTATTAGAAAGGATTGGTTCACTATATTAACCTTATATTTTTTTATTTAACTCATAGTTAAACAGTTTGACATTTACCATGTCTCTTGGTATTTTTATATTATATAGTATATAAACATACTATATACTTCCATGAGACCCCCAAGTGGTACATTAATGATACACCTATCATTATATAAGTCTCTTTTCCGAACCTTAGATTTTCAGGAATTTAATATCAATTAATAACATAATATTCGTTTTAAAAACTCTTTTATGTCAATTTTGACAATATTTGGTATTTTGTTTTTTCAAAATTCATAATAGCATTATTACTTCGAAAATAATTTATTTAATAAACCCTAACATGTTATAGTAACATATAAAATTCCTGTAATTCATTAAATGTCTCAAATTATACTTATTTGGGTATTTATAATATCAATTATTTTAATATTTCACTAATAAGGTAATTAATGCATCATCATTGTGTCATAATTAAATTAAATTATTTAATGTCTAAAAATTATAAATAAAATACCATTATGTAGTAAAGTTTTTTAGATTTCTAATGAATATTTATATTCGAATTTATCTTATGTATAACCTTGTATTAAAAATGATTTTGTTATTAAACAATGATTTTAACTCTTTTAACTCTTCTTTCAATTAAATAATAATAAATGTCCTAATCTAATTGAAGTGGAACAAAGAGGTTAATATTTTATTCCTATGCATTTTTTTGGTCAAACAATACTTAGAAAATAGAATTAGGATATGTTTTAGGGTAATAATAATATCATTTTTACCCATAATTACCATATTTACATTAACAGTGGTAAATAAAAGTATAAAGTTACTATTCACAAAAAAACATTTATCTTATTTAACCACATTTTACTCCTAGATATTAACTGTTTCTCTCGGATTTTTGAAATTCCACTCACAGAAGTGGTAAATTTATGTTTTATGTTAATTTGCAAATTCTTCTATGAGATGGTTAAAAGATGGTGAAAAGATCAATAAAATAATTATATATCTAAAATTATTATAAACTCACTCGAATGAATTAAATTGAACATATATAGGTATTATGTATCTATTATTACCAAAAAGAAATTTAAATTAAATAAATAATTTTTAAAAAAAAAATTCAATTTTAAACTATTACTCGGTGTTTTTCACTATTCATCAAAAATTTAATGTTTTCTGAAAAATTCAAAATTTTTACACTAGGATAATTTTGATATTCTGAATCCAAAAATGATGTAAATTTTGAAAGATAAAATATATAAAATTTCAAAAAGTGGGTATTAATATTCAAAACGGCTAGTTTGATTGGTTGTGGTGTGTGTTAGAACTCGAAGTTGCATACAACACACGCTAATGTATTATTAAAAGAGAAGTGTATCGTGGAAGCTTGGGGTTTTAAACTTTTCATTTTCACAAGGTTGTATATAAACTAAAATTAAGAAAAATGTTTCCTTATCTTTTTCTATATATAAATTCCTTTATGGGTTATATTCAATGAAGAGTAGAAAAAATTGTTATATTTCAGATAATTTACTATCAATGGAATAAATAAAACCATCCAATAATCATTATATAATATTTTGGGAAATTTTCACTCTTATTATAGATGTTTAACCCCAGGTAAATCCTTTCTTATCTTAATGAAAATAATTAATTTTTATTACATACACTCTTCTGATTGGTAAAATATTCGTTTGAAATTATTATTCATTATAAATTATTCTTATTATAAATATGGAATCTATTCTTAAAAATTTAATTTATATAATTGGAAACAATAAATTTTAAATTAATCCCAAAGAAGAGATGAGAAAGTAGGTTTTTTATAACAAAACAATTCAAGAGTTTGAAATGATTTTATATCCAAATTCAATATGATATTGATTTAAATTACATAATTTGGATTAATGGATATAAAATTTAACTAATATTACTTTTACATCATTTAAAATATAATTTATCTTTATAACTATGTAAATTGAAATGTTAATTTGTAAATAAATTTCCATACTTTTCATTATTCATTGAAAAATGAAACGTTTTTGAAAATTCCAAAAACGTAACCATAGGATAATTTTAAAATTATATTTTGAAAATTATCCTTATTTTATTAAATTAATTTTATAAAATTTATAAAAAATACTATTAGTAACATTAAAAAATAACTAAATGAAATGTTTGCGAGAAGGTCGTATTTTTATAACATATAAAGTATTTTTTGAAAAAAATAATTGATGTTATATAAGTTCGTTTTATTTATAAAAAAATTAAATAATATTTTAAAATTATATATTTATATTATTATGACTAGGTTTAATGGCTAGGTTATAATGGTGAAGTTAATAAATAAATAAATATATATTATAATATATCATGGTTTTTTTAAAACTCAATGTTTCATGTAACACACTATAGGTCAGTGTTGTTTCTAGTGTAAGAATAACATGGGATATGTATAAAAATTATTTCAGAGAAACATAATTTATTTTGAAATAATTCATAAAAACTGAGTGTTTTATAGAAAACATCACCATGGATTTTTTAATTTGACTCCCCAAATCATCTAAACAGAAAATCATATTTTGCTTATAATCTATCTTCTTACAAATTCAAAAAATTTAGATACAAAAAGAAAGGTATCAACACATTATTATAAATATAAGATATACATTAAGGATTTCATAAGGTTTCATGGGGTATGATATTCCATTTCATTTGATCGGTATTTAATAATTTCCTATATGTTATGTAGAATCCTTCAAATTGTTTTAAATTTGGGGTTTACCCTTAACATTGTATATCATCCTTAGATATATGATCTATATAAGAAGAAAATATAAAAATTTGATGATATATTGAGATCCTATTTTATAGATTACAATGGTTTTTGGTATCATTATATTAATTTAGTAAAATTTCTATACAATAATATAATTCTCTAGAGAATTCAGGTAGATCCATATGATGCTCTATATAGTAGGATGCGCAGTACCCATACATTCTTATATGAATTTAGAGAAACAAATATATTGGAAGATAATATTTCTAATGATGTTTCATATAATGTTAGATTCATTTAGCATCACATCAAGGTAGCTCAGAGTCATCAAAAAAGTCATACTGATAATCAGAGTGAGATATAAAGTTAAATGTTATTTGAAATTTATTGCAATGAACACCTCTATAGAATATGGTTTTTATATTTATAATGATAGAAAGTGAGGGCCGAGATATATCATGACATTTTATATTCTTTATCACATTAAAAAGGTCTGTTATTTCATGGAACTTATGATGAATCTCTATCATGTTCATGATGTGTTCTATATATCATTCATATTTAATCAATACACGATCCTTTACATGTAATAAATATAGAGGAATTAAAACTAGAGAATTAATTTTTTATGAGGTACAACTCGTCTTGATTTTTGATCAAATAGAGAATGATCTATGAAACAAAACTTGTCAACTGATATATCTTTTTTAGAGAAACTATAAATTCTATAACGTTACATGTGTACTTGATGATGTGAAGAGAAACAAGTATCCTTAGTTGCTTGAATGAGAGTGAAATTATTTCAAGGTATAAATTATTAAATAGGTGTAGTGGGTAGAAAGATAATATTTTAAGATATTGTTATCTTTAATTATATTTTTTTTATTTGATATCATTCTCAGCGCACAACCACGAGTTTAAAAGAACCATTATATACAATAAAAAAATTAATATTTAAATGGGTTTACATATCATTTTCAATTTATTAGAGTTTATAAATAGTATAAAATAAATTATAAAAAAAATATTTTTACACATTAATAATATTAATTCATTATTTTTTAATTTTTTTGAAGTTAAAATAAAATAATTCGAAGAAAAAATATATTTTTTTAAAATAATTTTTCATTTAAACAATGTAAATTTATATTTATAAATAAAATTGATATAAATTGATAAATTATTTTAATAAAAAATTTAATTAATACATTCAATAAAATATATTTATATCCATAAAATTTCCATTACAAGGAATGGAATGATGGAAAAATAAGTTTTATCCTTCAAAATAATTATATTAAATTGGTTTATTTATAGTTGATAACTTATGTTAAAATTATTTTTTGAATCGTATAAGAATTGAAGTTTTTGAAATAGGTTATATATTTTGAATCATGACATTCATATTTGGTAATGAGGACAATATCATTTTGGTTCATATAGAATAATTAAAATAAAATAAATATGTATCCACTATTCGGGATAAAATGGGTTTAAGAAAAGTTAAAAATGGAGGTAAGAGTAATAATTCACCATAAGAATTTATAATTAACATATTTTTATTATTTAGACCCTATATTATCATTCATTTAAATTTTGGCCCATTTGGAGCCACATTCTTTGTAAAATGACATTATATTTTTTAAATATTTTATATAATTCCATGTGTGTCCACTCTATCACATATAAAATATACTACCTATTAAAAATTATTTATGAATTTTGGGACATCTTGGTCATCCAATAATAAACCCAAAAACATAATATCATCTTAAACTTCATCCAAGATCCCCTTTTATTCTCTTAAGAACAATATTTCACGGCATTAGGTGTAAGATACCTGAGCTCTCTCAATGAATAGGTAAAAAGAAGAAACAACCAAATTCTATTTTAATTTTTCATCAGCCTTATATAAAAATAATATATTCATAATAAACACATTAATATAGTATCATAAATATTATTATATTAAATTGTGACTATAAAAAAACTATTTTATCCCACTACACTATCAATTGGGAAATGAAAATGTCGCAGATGTGTACTTATTGACAACAAAGTCCATATTGAGATATGATTCATTATCCATATCTATTTTTAGTGATTGTCATTAGGAAGGAAATAATGTTTTCAAAGGTATGAATGACATAATTATTCTTATATTATTCTATTATATTACAACCCTTCTAACCATACAATCTAGTTGAAAATGAAAATTTCTCTAATGTGTAGGTGTGGATGACCATCTCCATGAGGAGAGGTGATTCATTTTTAATTTTCTTATTACTTAGATTGGGGTAATGACGGATTAAGAAAATATATATTATATATATGATATAAAAATGATTCCAAAATGTTTATTAATTATAATATCCCATAGTATTCATTCAAATATATCACATCTTTTTTTATAAATTTTCATTAGAGAACATAGGAATCCATACCATAATCATATAGTTCTAGTGTATTTGTAAAAATGGTCACATTAAAAAATGGTTCGTAAAGATATATATAATATAAAAAAAATTTATACATTATTTGAAACCTTCTTGGATATATCATATATAATACCTTTCTTCATACCATGGGGAATGGAAACATAAGAAAGGGCAAGGTTAGATTCTCAGTAATGGTAAACAAGGGAGATTTCAATGATCACTTGATAATTATTTAAAAATAACGGTATTGTAAAATGATAAAAACATTGAAATTAATACACTATATATCCAATATAATATTATTTATTAATGTAATAAATCATGGGAGTTCAAAAGACATTGATTTTAAAGAAATTTAAGAACATGATCCATGAAAAAATAAGATTGGAATAACACATACATTTGTGGAATACAAATACACCTACAAAATATTTTTCTTAGTCATGAGGAATCAATTACATGACTATTATAGTTTAATTCTTTCACTCTCCAAATAATCATAACATTAAAGGTTCACTCCCATGATTATCATAGTGGACACAACTCTTTAATTAGATAATTTTACTTCGCATTCCAGCATAGTTTATCTCATAAGATATCAATATTTAATAAATATATTAGACGATTATATAAGTCCCAACTGTCACATTATGAAAATAATTCACATGTGATCAACAAGTTTATAAACTACTCATCATATCACAACCCATGAAAAAATTGAGTTTCATTAATAGTTCATTATGGCATAACCTATGGAAAATATACCGGTTTCATTATCATTTGATCATTTCTTCCTAGAATAACCCATGAAAAAAATCATCAAAATTTTATTATCATTAATATAAAATAGACAGCTAAATAATAAATTTATTATCCTTTTTTAAATCAAATATTGACACAAATAAAAATAATTTCATAATATTATTGGGTCATTTCTTGAGAAAAATATTATTTTGAATTTAAAAATAATTTATAAAATATAAAAATTGTATGTATAATGTAGAAATAATTTTCTTTTAAAATTAAATTTTAAAAATATAAAGAAATATTTAAAACATTAAATAATCACAATGTAGGAAAATTCCATTTATTTTGTATAAGTTAATGAAAAATTTTGTTTACACTTGTGTATGAAAAATCAAAAAGAACCCTACTCCGTAAATGAAATGATGAAACCTATTAATTTTTTTTGTAAAATGTAAAAAAAATGAATAATTAAAATAAAAATTAATTTGAGAGTACAAAAAAATTGGAAACATTTTTAGAAATTAACGTAATGGAAGTGAAATACCCTTAGAAGAGTCTTAAAAATTAACAATATTAAATAATTATGAGACTACGAAATATACCCTTACCACAATATTGACTTCCTGTATCATGTGAATTATAATAGAATTGAATCAAATAAAATTTAAATGTAATGAAAATAAGGATAATTGTGACAAAACAAGACTAAGGGGTAGTATATACACAATATAAAATAAATACATGGTGTAAATGGCGTATGTCTCACAAATGTAAAGGTGAGATAAGAAACACATACCATAAGTTATATTTTTATATTATGTGTTTAAACCACATATATAATAAATATAGATTTATTATATATATGTTATGAAAAAATAATTATATATATCAAACTATATATGATTTAAATAATATATATTGTCACTGGTTTATTATTAAATCATTATTAACATCACTGTTTTGGGTGGTAAGGGCTTCACTTTTCAAGTATGTTTTTATTTTGTAGTTACGGTACTTATAATTCTATTATGGTTAAATAATAATTAAAATATTATTTATTATATAAATATCATATATATTAATTATGTGTATATATATATATATAAGGATTCATCTATAAAGATTTTGATAGAGAAATGAATTACCCATTAATGGTGACATTCGTCTGTAAGTACGCGTGAACATTATTTTCACTTTTCAATGGATGAAATAATGAAATATTAATAATAATTAATCATTTAAGAATCAAATATATTTTTTAAATATTATATATACACTATATTTTCATCTTTATTAAAATTCTAATAATTTTTTGATAAAAAGGAATTACACCGTTAGATGGAGGATATTAGATGTACATACTCATGAGAAATGTTTCCACATTAGTGTGAAGGAAAAGAGTTTGAATTTAGTTTTAAAATAATAACAATATCATATCTGTATATATTTGGTAATATAGTATTTATTTTATTACTGGTAAAACAATTGAATATGATGTAGAATAATAATTTAACATCAAAGAGTCGATAAAGACGATTACCTCTACTTCGTTAGACTATAATTAGATATATTCTTAAGGGAACTAAGGTTGTGTTTTTAGAAGATAAAAAATCAAAAGATCATGGATAATAATATTTAAAACTGTAATTGGATGGGTTTGGTTAAGCTAGATTTCCCAATATAAAATAAACAAGTAATGGAGGATGTGCCTTTTTATAATTATATAGCAGTGTATTTTTGGAATTTCATAAAATACAAATATAATATATATTAATATTAAATTTAAAACTGTTATGAACTAATTTAATTAGAAAATAGGATGTTTATGGGTCAATATAAAATCATTTATTAAATTTTATAAAAGTTTCCACTATGATTTTTTTAATTTTTTTGGTTTTAACCCCTTAATAAATTTTTTTAATGTTCTAGTGTCAACGAGGTTTTTTTTAATATTTTAGGGAAATTATATTTAATATAAATGGAAAATGCCCATTAATGGACCATGGTAGATATTATACCAAATATAATAATTATATAGATGAATCTAATATTTTAATTAATAATATATAATTTAATAAAATATTATCTATTATAAAAGGTCCATAATCTAAATTTCTAGAAAAATTTATTATATTGAATTTAATAATACCAATAAAACAATTCTAACATGAAAAAATATTTTATCATATCCATAAAATGTTATTGTAATGTTTAAAAAGTATGAACTACATTACTATTCTCAAATTATATTACTTATGATATTTTAAATATCATTAATTTTTTTATTCCATTAATTAAATAATTATCTCCTCGACATTGTGTAAGCTTTTAATGTAAATATTTATTCACTAAAAAATGTAAAAAAAATTACCAAGGTAAATACTTTATATTTATAAATAATATTTATAGATAAAAATATCCTCTTAATAATCACATATTAAAATTATTATAGTTAATAAAATTAATAGTGTGACATGTTTGACATTCATGAAATTAAATACTAAAATGGTCACCATTCCATTGAAATGGAGATAAAGTTCCATATAACTGAATCGTGGTTGAGTAATGATTATATATAATAATCCAATATGATTAATTCAATAATTATAATCATTTTATACCCCTTATAAATTATTTTTAACATTAATTACTTGATTGTCCATTTAATAGTGGTAACAAAAAGATATAAGGATTATATTCATAGTTACCAAAAATAAAAATTAAAAATTTTATGAAATTTTTCCACCAGAATCCAGATATATAACGAAATTATCAGAATTCAAAAAAATAGATCTGGAGTAAATTAATGTAAAATTACATCGAAAAAAGAAAAAGATAAACAATTTTTCCCAAAAATGAGTTTTTAGGTATAAAAATGTTCTTTTAACAAATTGAAACCGATTCCAAAGACCAAAACATTATTATTAATTATATAATAGATATATTAATAACATTAAACAATTTTTTTAAAAAAAATTACTTTAATATTTTTTAAATAATAATTCTCTATTCAATAAAAAATAGTATTTTCACTGTTCACTAGAAAGTCTTCCCTTTTTAAAAATGTTAAATATTAAGTCTAATAAAATTTTGACATTCCTATTTAAAAAATGAATTAAATTTTATAAAATAGACTCTATATTAGATAAAAAATATTAATATTATAATTTTTTTTTAAAAATAGTAATAAAATTTATTTTTGATGAAAACGTATAAAATGTCTTCACTGAAATTTGATTGTTTATTTAATATGAAATAATAAATAAATTTTTGTTAAATAATAAATTTATAAATTTATATATTTTTCATATTATAGTGAATCCTATTAAAAAAACCCATTCCAATGACTTGGTGTTAACAACTATGTTTAAATAAAAATATTTTAATAGGGAATCACAGTTTGTTTAAGATCATTGTTGTGTGTTATACATGTTTTAAAAAATAAAATTATTTTAAAATAACATGATTATTTGTGCCAAATCTATCAAGGAAATTAAATATATTTAAAAATAATTATACAATAAAATAGCGGGGTGTTACATTTGTTCCCTTATTCAAAAAATATCATCGTAAAAATTTCTATAATGCCACCTATTGAATATATTTGGGTAATTATTTATCATGCTTTATTTAGAATTAAACATCTACTCAACAATATTATTATTTCTCTAATGTATATTTAGAAGGGATGCTGTTCAATTTATTAATACTTGTTCTCTAGTGTCCTAAATTTTTATAGGCTCTTCACTGTACAATATTGGAAAACATATTATATCAATATATTGTAACCATATGTAGAATCCATTAAACTGTATGTATAGCCTATACCCATGGTTTTAGGAACCGTGAAGTTTGGAGCCATTTGAATAGAGCTAACCCAGGGTTTCCTTAGAAACTGTGGGGATACCCTAAGAGGATATTATCATACCTACGGTATCAGGGAAACTGTTATTATATATATAAACCCATGGTTTTAAGAACCATTGGTATTTCATTCCCAAAAGAAATCATTTACCTACAGTTCTCCAAACCATGTGTATAGTTAGTTGTCCCCATTTCAATGTACTAGTAGCACTTTTATCCCCAAAAACATATAAATAAAATAAGAAACATAGTACATAATCAATGGAATACAAATATTTTATATTTAGCATTCAACCAACTTCATTTAATAATTTTGAAACCATTTACAATACAATAACATAAATAAACATACAAAAATCAATTCATGTCATTATACAACATACACATGTCTCTTTACTATTATGTTAAAAATTTAGGGGATTAATATATCCCTCCCCCCTCACTAATACACTCATCATCAACACCACCAACAACATCATCATCACTAATAGCATCAACTAGAGTAGCAGTTGTATCATAATCATTATCATCATCATTATCACCACCACCATCAGCTTAACTGGCCCTATGGCCCTCATTGTCATCAATAAAACCATTATTTAAAGATAAAATTAATGTTATATATGAATCAACAAAACTATATACCCATTAAGGATGTGATTGACATATAATTGCCATAGATTTCAAGAAGTGTTATGTGATCAGTTTACTTCTATTACACTTTTATAAAGATGTTTTTCCCTCCGATTCTTATTTAAGAGAACATTATATCTCGATGGTCTGAGTAGAGCCCAATAAGAACCAATAACTAGTTGGGATGATATTTGTGTCCAGTTGGCATAATACTCTCACTCGGTGGTAGATATCAAATAACTGACTCAAAAGTTCATTTGGACCAAATTTTCCATCTTCTTTATCCATGGGGGCCTCCTAGGAATACTATTTAAAATATAAAAAGAAATTTAATTATGAATTTCATACATATATATATAATTAAAATAAAAATAAAAATAACCACAATCCTTTCTTGTGTTTGTGCATTTAACGCGCTTCCATATTTTTTCATCCTATTAGAGGAAAATAAATTTTCTCAATGCACAAGGACATTTAGGCCCAATAAATCTTATAGAAAATAAAATTGATTAGTATACACATATTCAAAATATAAACATTTTATAGACATAAATAATAATAAATTTGAATAACTTTTAAATGGATGAACTATTCATACATTTAAACTTGTGATAATGATTGATGAAAATTTAATTAAACCAAGCTAATTGTAAACACTTTATTATTTTTTCTACTCATTATGAAAATTCCGTAACTATAAATATGAGTGATTTATATTCATTAAATAATATGAACTCCATTTCATTCATTATTTGAAATTTATATTATATATATTAGTTTTTTAAAATATTAATATTTCATATTTCAAATTATTAAAAAACTATTTAGATAAACTAAATTTAACATAGAAAATAATATTTAGTGCCTAATCAAATCAATAAAAAAAATACGATGTGGTGTCAATAGTTTAAAAAAAATTCCCCAAATTTCAATAACTCAAATTTTGTATTTATTTATAATTCATAATCATTAAATATAAATACATTATTTCTAAGCCATAAATAATTTAAAATGGCTAATGGACTAATGGTCATTAACATAATTGGGAAATTTTTTATTTGGCCATTTGTCAAATTTTCCAACTGGGTATTAGTCTGTTAGACCAATTTGGCCAATGGGATGTTAGGCTATTATACTAATTTTCCAATTGGGCATTAGTCCATTTGTCCTTTGGGTGGATTGGCCTTCGAGGTGTTAGTCTAATTTCACATCAGGTCACTAAGCATATTAAAATTTTGGCCTTTTATGGAAAATGCATATTAGTATGTTATGCTAATTGGCTATTAGTCTATTTTTCCAATTCCCCATTTGGTCCTTAGTCCAATTAGATGATTTTACATTATTAATTTAGGGAGATTATCCATCATGATTTTAGTCTAGTAGGCCAATTTTCTATTAGATCATTATATCATTAGGCATTTAGTCCAATTATCCCTTAGTCTATGAATCCAATTGGATAATTGGAAATTTGTCCATTAGTTGATTAGTCCATTAGGCCTATAGTCAAATTAAATTTGAGGCCATTATTCCGTTAGGAAATTTAGCCAACTAGGTAATTGAACATTAGTCCTTTACTATGACTGGACAATAGTTGTTTTGGCCAATTGGCCTATTAGACATCATTCCTATAGTCTGATCATCCATTATTACATAAGGCCAATTAGTCCTTATGCCTTTAGTCTAATCTAACATTATTCCTTTAGCACAATTATCCATTAAACCATTTAGCCAACTGGCCATTAGAAATTTACTCCAATTGACCATTAAGCCATTATCTCAATTGTCCAATTGGTCATTAGGCCTTTAGGCCTACTAAACATTAGGAAAATAGACTATTAGGCCTTTAATCAAATTTACAAATTGGTAATTAGGCCTTCATCCATATTAACCATTAATCCATTAGGCCGATAAGAAAATTGGACATTAGGCCTTTAGTATAATTGGTTATTAGGCCATAAGACCAATGGGTGAATTTTTCATTAGGGCTTAGGTCTTTTGGAAAACATGCCATTAGGACATTAGGCCTTTATGACTATTGGTCATTAGGAGTTTATAAAATTCCCCATTAGGCCTTTAGGATAATTTAACATTATGATTTTCGGCTAACTGTCCATTAGGCCATTATATCTTTAGATTAGTTAGAAATTAGGCCAGTAAGACATTATTCATTTTGGATAATAGCGATTTTACTGTTAGTCCATTTATAGAATTTCCCAATTCTCCATTAAAACATTAGGCCATTATTAATTTTGGAAAATTGGTTATTAGGAAATTAGGCCTTTGGGGGAATTTTTCATTATGTCTTTTAGTCCAATTTTCCATTAATCCTTTAGGAAAATTTTCTATTTTAAAATTTGGTCAATTGGACAATATGAAATTATACAAAATGGACATTATTTCATTAGTCCATTACCCCATTTGGCCAATTGTCCATTATGTAATTTTCCAATTGGCCAATTTTCCATTTGGCCTTTAGTCCAATTGGCTGATTTGCCATTACTCATTTACAGCAATTAGGCAACTATCCAATGGGCCATTAGACCAATTTTCCCCTAGGACATTAGTCCAATTGTCCAATTTTTGATTATTTATTAAGACAAATTGGCCATTTGGACAATATTCTATTAGGCCGTTAGGCCAAATTTTTATTTTGGCTAATCGGACACTATGACACGAGGCCATTAAAAAATTAGGCTATGAGGCTAATGGGTCATTCAGCCATTTGATTGGGGTATTTTTAGTCTAGATATTATTGCTATTCATATTGATGTACATAGATATTCCCATGCTCAAGAATCTAGTTTTCTCCAATGTGTGAAGATACATCATTGAATATTTTTAATTTTTTTCCCGATACTTCCTAAAAAAATTCAATACATATAATAAAGAATAATATTTTATATTAAAACCATTAAAGATTTTGAACATCTTAAACTCATCACACATACAATATGTATTCAATTTTTGATATTATGTTGTTGGACTTTTAGGGAATATGGGTACACCCTCTAAATCGAAACTGGATCTACTCCACCAACCAACATATAACTCATGATTATATTATCACATACATCCCTGGGATCTATCAACCTTGCACCATTAAGAGATTTAGCAATGGGAAAGGTAAACCAACAATACAAAAAATATGTTAATTCATATATATATATATATAAACAATATAGATATAAATTTAACAAATTTTGTTACCCATATCTATGCCTATAATTTCTGTCGATATCATTACTTATATATCTCAATAAGAATAATTCCATAGAAATGATATCATACTACATGGATAAAGCTAACTTGAAACATCAACACTACTAAGAATTTTTACCTATTATCTGATTTTCTTCATTATAGTCAACCATTATTTTTGTTTTCAATGTCAGGCTTCCAACATATTGGTGCACCCACATCACCTACTAGAAGAACCCACTGAATAAGATAACATGGAGAAATAAAGAATTTTGTAATGATATAATAGAAAAAATAATTGATTAAATTTGACATACCTATAATAAAAAGCATGATCTAGGATTCTCAATAGGCTCTGATGGATCCATGAGTTTTCCAGGATCAGTTGCATTTGAAGGATATTCCGATTCTAATGCTTGGTCTGTCATTCCTATATGAATTGGAGTGGAAGCCTCTAGAACAAACTCCTCAGGTACAAGATGGATAGTAGTAAATGGAGGTGGTATAGATATGTTAGGATATGGGTAGTAGTGTTATGGATACATCAAATGATATAAATATAGTAAAAGTGGAAACACCCCTAGAGGTGGCATAGACATGGTATGAGAAGAAGAAACTAAGTGAGATGATGATGGTGTGATGCATGGGAAAATCCATAGTGGCTCAAGAGAAGGATGGAATGGTGTGGTATATGGGCCATCCGCTAGTTGTTCAATTTGGGCACATGTATTATGGGTGCTCTGTCGATGCCTAAGAGAATCCTAACTCAGATCCATACAAGTGCAAAAAGGAAGAGTTTACTCTAGTGTGTCTGAATATCTACAAAAAATTGATATAGAACAGGAACATGAAAATATATTTAATTCAGAAGAAAAATATTACAATTACTATATTCATATAGGGAGGCAGAGGATGCAACCCAAGCTCATGCATCTGCCGCTTAGCATTAAATAATCAATTCCTTCAAACATCTGTAGTATTTTTCATAGTCTTCATAAGAATGAAATTTATTTATATATATATATTTTAAAAAATAATCCATTCAACATAGAAATTAAATAATATATAAAAAATACAAAAGATGTTTTAGTAATAATTATTTAAAATCATGTTATACAATATTGAAAACCCTAATTTAAACCAGGTTTTTTGAATTGAAATAAATATAATTAAATGCAAGAAAACAAAACAATACTAAAATATACGTATCATTAAAAACTGAAACCAAAATAAAGTGATTATTGTAATACCAACATGAGAAAACCATGTTAAGGTAAACTAAATTAATTGTGAACATATATAGATTCTTCTATATATTACCCACCACTACATCCGATTGGACATTAATTCTCACAATTGTACAGTTTGAGTCATCAAATAAAATATTTCGGATAACTAAAATAGAGTCATCAACTTTGTTAATTTCTTCCCCAACACAATGAAAAATATTTCTTGCTCTTACACTATTAATGAATCCATAGTAAGGTTCCAGATGATCATTACTATAAAACACTTTTTTTTCCATTGATTCCAAAATTTACAGTGCATCAGTAGTTGGGAATTCACTACTATCAACAATTATAATTCCACAATCATTAGTAAATGTACCATGTTGTGTCATTGAATCAAACCATTTACATTTCATCATAGTTACATGACCATTAGAGTAGTAATCTAATTACAATATTTTCATAGAAAGTACATAATAATACATAGTTTCATATTAGGCATGAAAATTTGAAGCACTTTCATAACAATATGTTGTATCATTTATCATAATACAATTATGTTGTGTTCTTATTTTCAAAACTCTATTAGTTATAGAAATTTTATAACCATTTATTATTAAATATTTATATTCACAAACTAAGGAGTGTAGAACAAAACCCAAAATACATAATTCTTATAAAATAAAATCAATAGGTAAACCCAATAACAATAATTTATATATAGGAATAATACACATAAATGAATATATATTTTATGTTAATTAATTTAATAGCCATACCATTGATTTCGACAAAGAATGAAACTATGGGTTATGAAATGTCTCTATCCTACCCAAAGGAAAAGATCGATGATCTCTACTTATAACTGGTTTATATTCTCTATAGGAAATGATAATAAATCTTTATGGTACTTGTGAAATGAAATAGTATGAGATAAAATATAAATATGGAAATTACTTATATGATATAATCATCAAAAAAAATTAATCATTATTGTGTGTTGTGCCATATCCCGCTCTTCAATAATCAATGTAGCCAATGTATATGAACTATGGAATTCCTCTTATTTGGGAATGAGATGGAAATTAGTGATTAATTTCCTCATACCACTTTTATTAATTTCTCATTGGCTGGTTTTGTCTTATGATCACATCAAAAAAATACTTTGAAAAAACTATATACATTATTGATCTATATAATATCTAACAATGGAACATTTTTTTAATGAATGTAATATTTCATTTTAAAAATATTACTTACAGAAGGATACATCCACCAAAATTAAATTGGTAGCCAAGAATTTTTTTAGTCAAAAGATGAATCTTTAAACCCAACATACAGGTGAAAAGTGATGGAGGAATTTTTTCCTACTCAAGCAAAATTAATTGTACCTCTAGCTTAATTTATACCATGAAATACATTGATAACCTTTTTGAAAAATGGTCTCTAAAAAATTTCGCAAGCGAATCATTGTCTTGCTTAAAGTTTTGGATATTTTTTTCATTTGTATGTGAATCAATTCATGAAGGAGGTTGTGATAATCATGTTTTTTAGGGATTTTAGTTTCAAATACCTTCTATGGAATTGTTTATATATGTTTCTATAATATCCATCAAGAACCTTGATAGACTCCAATACTTATAGAAATTGATTTTCAACTAAATAATTCATCACCTAAGAAGAAAAAGAAAATTTACATTTGTTTTTAGTGATACACCAATGAAGTATTTATGGTTGAATACCCTAATATAACAAGTAATATCATGATTGGGATTCATATTTTGTCTCCCCTTGATATTTAGAATAATTGTAAGCAATGTTATTTTCAATTTTCATTAAATATAAAAACATATGTAACAAATTGTCATACCAATATGGAAACTCAAAAAGGATACTTCTCTTTTTTCAAATATAAGTGGATTTAGTGTCAGAAACATTACTCTTTTTATATTTCATTTTACCATTACCAAATGAAATAATGAAATATTTAATTTTATTAAGAAAATAAGTTCCTGAAATATATTTTGGTGGCTATTCAGTGTTAATAGTATTATAAAACGTCTTGAAATTCTTCTGATATTAATGGTCCTTTGGAAAGAATCATTGATTCCCCATGAAATATAAACTTTGACGATATTTAATCATTATTGATAATTTATTATTCATAAAAGTAGGATATGATTATTTTTCAATTGTGTTCCAGCTATACATCATTGTATAAGTGGTGAAAAAAATTACATTCTACAGAAGGAAATCACAAATCTGAAATATATTTTTTGATGAAACATCAAATATGCGCACAACTATATCCCAAATCCACTCTCTTATTAAATTTTATTTGTAGATTTCTATATCATTTCCATGAAAAAAAATCCAAACATTAGTATAATAAAGAATGTGAATGATTTATTCATACAGATCCATAAAGGAAGATCAGAAATGTGAATAAAAACAAGACATGTATTATTATTAGTAAGCATCTTACCAACCAAATTAAGTTTGACAAAGGATAGGTTGAACCTTACATTGCACACCATACCTCAATAATCATAATATTTTGCATTAAATTCCTTCAATACTAAGTCATTTATAGGATATAGTAACTCATCATTACCTTTAATTATCATAGTATAATTCTTTCACATATTTGATTATATTTTTGAAGAAGTGAATAGATTTTTAATCATGGGAATCAATGAAATTTTCCACATGACTTTATTTGGAACATGTGATAGTTTTCCATCTATTTTTTACATTACTCAAGGTATACCACATTAATTATAGTTAAAAATGACATCTATTTCATCCCAATATAATCTACAATATTTTGGGGAAGAACGAAATTTATTAAAAAATAATCCAAACTAACTAATTAAATTATTTTCCTTTTAATGACTCTAGGGAGTATCTACACTATACAAAAGCAAGTACATAAAAAGGTACAAATATAATCAATATAGGTATTTGAAATTAAATTCATTGTTTTTCTATGATATAACGACATTAAAAAGTCAATCTTTTTCATTTTATTACACTCTTGATATATAGGAGTTCATGAATAATAAATTAACATTTTCACTCTCCCAACATCACCATCTTCAGTCTATTCCTCATGTTTATTGACGTCAATTTCTTCATACACTAACATATTATCACCCTTGTGTTGATGAAAAAATAAAAACAGATCAAATATCAAAATCTACATACCAAATATTTCATTCATTTAATGAATAGATGATTATTGTCAAATATCTCTAATGTGATACCATACAAAATAGTTTGTTTTAAATCCATATTTCGTTATATGGTAGATAACTTCTTCCTTTCTTAACTATGGACTTCCAACTCAATTATAACAACGAAAATATATACAACATCCATACGATGCATTGTTAAATGAAAAAACCAAAAAAGATTCCAAATTCTCTTGAACAATAGATAGAATCCTGTTTGTATGGTATATCAAACCTCAATCCATTCAATTATTGGGTAAAAAGATATGTTCCGATAAAAAATTGTAAACCATAATTACATTGATGAATAAATTCAAATAAAAACTAATAGCGTAGTGTAGTGGAAATTACTGAACACTAATATGAACCAAACTTTAATACAATGCATGATATAAGTGACCATTATTGAATAATATACTATAAATTACAACAAAGAGTAATTAATATGATATTAAAAAACAAAGGGATGATCATATAAGTGATTACAAAAATCTACAACACATTTAAGTATCATTGAAAACCATCCTACACCAATCCATCTATCAAGACTATGTTGAAACATTAAACGAACAAAACTATATGGTCTTTATACATGCACACTAGATATCACCACCATTGAAGGATTTATGATAGTAGATAAATAATAGAAGATAACACATGGAACTCTATTTATATATAGGGAAATGTTAAAACATTAAGGTGGAATGGTCACCAAAGATATGTACATTGTCTTCATAGTAACCCATTCCAGAAGGCCAATGTTAAATAAACTTGATAAATCGTCCCAACATGGTCATTCCCAATAAATCAATCCACTCTCCAAAATAATAAAAATAGTTAAAAAAGTTCATTATTTTAAAAACATTGACCCCCTTATTCAATGAGATCCAAAACAAAATTACTGATAAATACCAAGAATTAAACCACCAAAGAAGAAGCCCATTTGAAAAAAATAAAAAAATAAGCACCATGTTTAATTAGAAAAAAAATATTTTAAACAATTTAGAAGCACCCACTAATGGGATAAATTACCATAATGATGAAAAATGTAGTCTTCGAAATCAATTTTTTTATAATGATTAATGATGAAATAAGTTTTTTGAAAAAATTATTCTTTCGTGATTATGAAACTGATTATCATTAATGAATATCTTATAATAATATACATCTTTTTTTAAATGTTTTCAACTTTTTAATATCAAATCACCCCCAAATACTTAGGATGATAAAAATTACTAGTCTTTAAATACCCTTTAAGAAGTTATAATTTACATTTCAAGAAAACAAAAAATAGTATTCATAACATATTTCCTTTCAAATACGAATTATGTGGAATCACATCAAATATAAATATTTATGTCATGTAATCCATTATTCACAAAAATTAATTCATTTTTTATCAATAGAATAATAATATAATGCGAAGAACCTAATTGAGTAATTACGAGGTTAAAAAAGTAGCTACTGGAGAAGAAAAGGGAATAAACAAAATGAGGGAAAGAAGTATTATCTCTAACTAATCTAAGAAAACATCCATAAATGGAAGAATAACACTATTAAAATGGGTGAAATTTCATCTTATGTGGCGAGGGAGGGATGCCAATGTTAGATGTGGAGGGAAGGGGATTCAAGGATGCCTAATGTTGGGGGGAGAGGAGATATACGTCCTCTACTGAGGATGGGGAGGAGTATCCCGAGTGAGGATACATAACTAAAAGGATATACCCATTAATTTTAAAAAACTATTTGTATAGTTCAAACAACACCAATGATTTTTCAAAACCATGGGTATAGGTTTGGCTAGGAAATCTATAACCATAGTTTCTTTAGACCATAGGTATACGTCCAAGAAGATAAATGATGTCACGAACCGAATCTGGTTGCCTTCAAAATCGGCTCCTGACCCGGTCCGTGGAAAGACATGAAGGGAGTTCCCAATCCCCATGGGATGGATCAATTTCCCAGGTATTATATAATGATGTTTGAGAATGATTTACTTGAATTTGTAAACATGAAACGACAAAAAAAACCAAGAAACCAAAACTGGATTTTTTTATCCAAAACATCTTTTACTAAAATTCAGAACTGAATTACACAATCACAGTCAATGTATGAAGACCATTAAAAAGATACAAAACCAATAAAAGACATACCAAAAACATCCACATGGAAAGAGGCACCTCCCTCAATCCATCTCCACAACACTACATCACGATGGACCACATAAAACGTGAACCAAAGGCATAAAACGTGTACCCAAACCTATGACACAAAATAAGAAATTCTACTTACACCCAATGGTGTAAGTAGGGTGTGAGACAAATCCCAGTAGGATTCCACGACTATGAAATTCCATGTAATAAATATCTAAAGACAAAACTCATGCGTGTTTTCAAAAACAAGAAAATCTAGTTACAATTTCTAAAGGATTCAACTTTGAATAAAAACAGTTTTCAAGTATGCTATTTTAAAGGGTCAACACTATTAAAATAAAAAAGAATGCTTCTGAATTTTCCAGCCAAATGTACTGTATGCCGACGGTAAGTATATTGTAACTAATGAGCACAAGCAATAGGAAATAACACCTAGGCACTAGTTAGCTCTGGGTCCCAGGTACCTCGTATCTCGGTGAGATTAGCCATCACAAATATCCATTCCCATTCACGAGCCACTAGTTGGGAACATACCCATTACCTAGTGGTACATAATCAACATCATCATAGTTTAGTTAGAGTTGTAAGTGTCAGTCTTGCTAAGTGAAACTGAGTCCAAACCCCACATATTCACTAGCATACTAGTACTCATCCACAAACCTAGATACACAAGTTTTCCCCTTGTGCTCAAACATGTTCAACATGTAACGAAATATACATTAGATATGAAAATATTATTTCCACATCAAAAATTCACTAAACAGCCCCTATGTATACCACACAAGTCACAAAGTACCTTTTTTATTCAAAATGATTTTGAATTCCAACTCACATCAAAATAGCCTACAACACATTTCACATTCCTTCAACACTTCCAAAAAACAATTAAAAAATTTAATAAAAAAATTATAAGATATTACAACTCATATATAATCCCACACACATGGCACATAACACTCCTTTCATAATCAAAATTTCAAATTTTCACATCACACTCACACAAAACATTCCACATCACATTCACATCTCTTTCACACCTCAATATCTCCTTCAAAAAATTTAATAAAATATTTCCAAGATGATACATATCACATAACAACCTTTTCACAAATGAAATTGACGTTTTAAAAATATACTCCTACCAAAACACTTTGCTGATATATTTTCACCTCTTACACAACTCAAAAAACCATTTAAAACATTCATTAAACAATTATAAGGAGTATAACAAAGCTTTGAACATAAAACCAATTTAAAAACCCACCTTTTTAGCCAAAAGCACACCAAGACCCTACAAAAATAGAATTTTCAGCCCAATAAACATGTACTAATCCACTTTCAAATGTTGTATAATCAACTTGAACAATATCACAGAAGATACCCATGAGATCACACAAATCCACAAAACACTTTCAAGGAGTCTAACAAGGTTACACACATAAAACCAATTCAAAGACCTCATTTTAAGGCCCACATGAAACTATATCATTACCCAACCAAAATTGGAATCCCCTTTAAACAACTAATAAATCACTTCCACGTTTTAAAAATCTACCACAACAGATAACACATGAAATACATTTGAAAAATACACACTTCGAACAAAAATGTAACTTTAATTCCAAATAATTTACTATTGCTACCAAAAATGGTTTTTTCATAATGAACAGTATATAAGGAACATGAAAAATTATTTAATCACGCAAATTAACTCATCATTAAATGTTTTCCCACAGAATCACCTATAGAAATTGTCGAATCTATGAAAATATTGTGCGAAATATCAACTGCAGCACCCCGGCACTACAAGGATGATAAATCTAGCCCTAGACCACAAATTTTCACCATAAAGACTCATGGATAAACCCTAGTTACGAAGCCAAGGTTCTGGACACTTTGGAACATCAATAAAGAGGGATGAAACCCTAAGGAAATGGAAGAAGTGAAAGGAGGAACACTTACCTTGAAAACACATGAAACAATCACACCAAATAAACCCAATTTTGAATCTCAAAGAAATAAAACCTGCTAATGAGGTTATATGGATGAAGATGAGGTCATGTGGGGACTCTAATGGGGTAAAAGAGTATATATTTATGGAGATATGATAGAATGAATTTACCTCTTTAAATCTGTGCGATTTGATAAATTCAGAGAAGAATTGCCAACCTTTGGGGTTCGAATGAGCATAAAAAATTCCAAAACAATAATGGGGGTGATCCTAGGGATAGTGGATTCGTGAGGGAGGTATATGAATCGAAAAAAGTAAAAAATAAATGAGATATTTTCAATTTAAAAAAAAATTCAAAGCATGAAATGGGCTTACGGGCAGACCCATTACCTTAATCAAAATACCCAAATCCGTCATGATTTTGGATTTTTATGTGGTCCAAAGGGATATAGTGATTTTAATATATCATGGAATGCCTATTGGGATGTGAAATGGGTATAAAATGGTGAAGACTGAAAGAGTTATATAAGATTTTTTTCAAATCTGGAATTGGGCTCGCAGTTTGGCCCAAATTTTAAAAACCCACAATTTTCACCAAAATGAGTGGTAAAACCCCAAAACAAATTAGGAATGGAAATTAAATGAAAAATGAATTTTAAAAAAATCATTATTGTGAAAATTCTCCCCACCATAAAACTTTCCGCCCTCGGAAAGCCACATCATGGACAAAAGAAAAAAACCAAACCCAATCGAAAGGCAGAAATGTACTCCATTGCAAAGCTTCACCCCCAAAGGCCAAAACACCTCCCGTGATCAATTAATGAAGGAACACATCACAAAAAAACATACACCTATTTACTGAAATGATCAGGATCATTCAGGATTTATCCTAAAAAACTCCTCAAACACTATCTGAACAAGGCATAAGCAATTTACCCAAACAAACAAGAACATTGAACAAGGTTACACTTACCCTGATATAACTAAACCATTTGGAACTTTCCAATAACAATGTTTACCCAAGGAAGATGTATGTGGTTATATAGCTCCAAACGAGACTACCCACTTCCATGACAACACCATGGACAAAAGTTAGTTACTGTACAAGGATATACAAATGGGATTTCCACTATAAGAGACAACATAAATTTTTCCGAGATAGAATCAAGACACTAACAGGGGAGCCCAAAACAAATTTTCTAGTACAAGGGGTCAAATACCATTAAAAATTTTAAAAAAATATACATGAGACTCATATTCAGTCTCCCTTCCATAAGAACCAACCATCTTAACTGACCAATATAGTCCGACACAGAGAGACCCCAAAACATAAATAGTTGGGACGGCTGAACGGTTACCCACACAGTTTTGGAAACTGTGTTCTAACCATGTGGATCCTTATAACTACATGGTGTTCTGGGGAACGGTTACTACTAAATATGTACTTAACATATCTATAAAAATCTAAAACCTTTCCCCCAAACCCAAAGGAAACCAAAGGGGAAAATAAAGTCATTGTGAGATAACATGGGGATGAGGCCCTCCACATCTTTCCACCGAACAGGATCAACATAAGCAAGATGACATCACCAAATGTTAAAACTATTCCCATCTTCCATATATAGAATGGTTCCTTGTACAAGGGTATAAACAACACTGGGATTTCCCCGGACTACATGCCATCTTCTCTCCAAAAACTAAGGTTGGAGATAGAATGATTGAAGCATCTTCAGCCTCGTAGTTAGGATTTGGAAACACCCAAGTATAATTTCTCCTTTCGATGCAGCAACCAACTACACACAATCCCATATGTGTTCACGAATACATAACACACTCTAGAAATCACTTTACCCTAACCTGGAATTTCACTAAAATAAAGGTTTAGTGGATGCACTCACATCACACCTTATTTCTTCAAGTGAGAAACTACAGAAATAAAGGACACATATAAACAACATCCTCTAGAACAGAGGGTGTCAGGTTCTCCCTAAAGGAGAAACACTTCTGAAAAAAATAGACTCACAAAATATTGTGCAATTTCACCTTTACAATCAAATGAGCACGCAACATCACAACTCATTACCGAACATGACCAAAGTGATTGATAGAAATAATACAAGGAGGGGGCACTATACAACATCCCCAAACATCAAAACATTCCATAAAGTGTCTATAACAACCTCTCGTGCCCATATTTCCCACACTGGCGGTTTAACATAAACCCCTTCTTCGAAGAGACTACAAAGGACTTAGAGGTCCTCTTAGACACTATCCGTACTGACAACCCCATACAACTTCCACCTTCAGCGAATTAGGTAGCTTAAGAAACTAATGTCTCTTTCAACCATCCATGAGAACTCTTCTACAACAAGAGGATCCAAAAATCCATGAATGTAAATTGTGTAGACTCATTCTACAATGATCAAGAAAATATTCCTTACATTGATAAACTGTAGGATTTTTCAATGGAGAAACAATCCGGGTTGCACTTCAGTTGTGCACTTACTCTTAATGGGGGCATACCTTATCCAATGGGAGAACCCAAGGACCCCACGAAGCTGGTCCATTGGTAAAAACATGCCATGAAATATATCCAAACACATTAATGGAACCACCATAAATGTGTCCGAAAACATATCTCATAGGAGACTACTAACCGGTCCTTCTACCAACCTTACCTACCAAACACAAACCCAAAACATTGTTCGAACATGTGGGGTTCTTGGAATCAAAACATCCCACAACATCATCATTCCCCTAAAACACACAATATACACCATCCCAAAAAATTCATCAAGGCATCATGTTTTTATTTGAAAACATTTCTTTGAAAACCAACGGTTCAACGGTTAGCGTATCCACCAATGGTACCCCATGGGCCTCACACATGTATGTTTCTATGACACACCGTACACCTTCATCATATTCGTCTTGGCACTCATCCAGTCATGGAATCTACCATCCATAATACCATATAACCCAATGAATGTGGTCACTCATGAAAATACCAAAGGTTTAAACAAAAATTCGTTCCACTTTTCAATAACAAAGTGGTCACCCACCCCATCCTTTTCCTCAAAACTACTAACAATGGGATCAAAATCCCAATGCACATCTTAAAAAACTTTTCATAAGGACACTAACATTTAGAAAAGTACTCAATTTCAAGTTATTCACAACAATTTCAAAACACCTCATCCTATTAAATAACCTTTTAATTGTTAAGAAAACTATATTGCAAACACTTTCGAAAACCAACTTCAATATGGTTCCAGATTTCAAAGGAGGTGTAAGAACGAAATTTTCCGTTTCAAAACAATTCTAAAAATTCAGTTCCACCATATTATAAATCAATCCATTCCCTCTATTTGAAAAATATTTCACAAAAACATTACGCTTCTTAAAACCAAGTCACTTTAAAACCAATGTTCCAAGATTTCGATACTAAAGAACAAAACAATGCGAGAGGAAACTAGTTTCAGTGGGTGATGTGGAAATATGGTTGGTAGAAATATTCAAATAACTTCACCATCATAGAGAGTGTTCAAGGGAAAATTCCTGGCTTCACATGGCTTGCCTGACCCTGCGAGCTTACTGATATCATTATCCCAACTCTCTTTTCATTTCCCCTAATCATTATTTGACCAAGAAATCAAAACGACATAGATAAATATTGACTTCACCAGGAGACTTGAATCCCATCATGAGGTGTGGTGATCAAGAACACTACCCATAACCGAAATTTCATGTCCCAACAATCTTAACTCCTGACTATCCCGACTATTTCCTAAATAACATGACTCAAATAGTGTGAACCACCTCTGATACCATTTTGTAACGAACCGAATCTGGTCACCTTCAAAATCGACACCCAACCAAGTCTGTTTCAAGACCTGAAGGGTGTTCCCAATCCCAACGGGCGAGAACATGTTCCCAGGTATCATAAAATGATTATTGGGTATGATTTACCTGAATTTGTAAACATAAAACGACAAACAAAACCAAGAAACCAAAACTGGATTTTCCAAACCAAAACAACTTTTACTAAAATTCAGAACTTAATTACACAATTGTTATCAATGTATGAAGATCATTAAAAAGAAACAAAAACAAGAAAAGACATCCCAATAACATCCACCTAGAAAGAGGCACCTCCCTCAAGCCATCTCCACGACACTTCATTACTATGGACCTCTAAAAACGTGAACCAATGACATAAAACCTGTACCCAAACCTGTGACACAAAATAAGAAAGTCTACCTACACAAAATTGTGTAAGTAGGGTGTGAGACAATTCCCAGTATGATACCTCCACTATGAGATTCTATTTGATAAACATATAAATATGAAAAGCATGCATGTTTTTAAAAACACTTAAAGATAGTTACGATTTCTAATGGAAGAAAATTTGAATAAAAACAGTTTTCAAGTCAGATATTTTAAAGGGTTAACACTTTTAAAATAACCACCAATGATACTGAATTTTCAAGCCAAATGTACTGTATTCCAATGGTAAGTATATTTTAACTAATGATCACAAGCAATAGGAAATAACCCATAGGCACTAGCTAGTTGTGGGTCCCAGGTTCCTCGTATCTCAGTGAGAGTAACCATCACAAATATCCATTACCATGCACGAGCCACTAGTAGGGAAAATACCCATAACCTAATGGTCCCCAATCATTATCATAATAGTTTTGTTAGAGTTGTAAGCATCATTTTTGCTATGTGAAACTGAGGCCAAAGCCCACGAATTCACTAGCATACTATTACTCGTCCACCCACATAGATACCCAGGTTTTCACTGTAGAGAACCGTATCTTGACGTACATTGACATTACATTACTTTTACGGAATACTTAGTACATTAAAAAAACACACACACAAGGACCGTAATAGTTTAGTGTCTTTGGAAACTCGGACTATAATCTTCTAATCGTGGTGAAAGATCTTCAAAATCTCCCATAAAGATCTTCCTTTTTTTACCTAAAACCTTTCTTTATATCCTGGGGAAAAGAAAACATAAAAGGGTGAGCTCAAACGCTCAGTAAGGGTAAACAAAATAAATATCAATCACATCATATTCATAAGAACATAACATTTTGGAAATCATAACCTGCAAAAGAGAGCATAATTTCATAATCATGGGATAAATCATGGCAGTGAAAAAGTAATCCCAATAATCATAACTTAAAACATGAAACTTTGTGGCATACACACATAATCATAGATAATCATTTCTTGTTAGTCAAGACTAATTTCCAAGACTATCTTAGTGGACAAAGTCCCTTTCTGAATCGAGTAACCCTCGTTTCAGTCCTGTTTCACTAAACTGGTATAACCTACCGTTCCAGCCCTGTCTATCTCATGAGATATAAAATCTTTACCCAATGCATTGGAGGGAGATATAGGTCCCACCCATCTTATAATTAATCCTTTCTTATGTGTGCCACATAATCATAAAACATACATCATCGCATAACACATGTAACAAAAAATGGGATTCTTGAAACATCATGACATCATAAATCAATTCATATAAGATAAAGGAATTAATAAAAATAATTCCATCACAACATGAACAAATCAATTTAATAATAGGGATAAAAACATAACCCTTTATTATCTTAGATGGAAAATCTTTTTGATAAAACACTTGAACTCCATTCTTGAGGAAAATATCCTTTCTTCTTAAAAAACATTTTTCCTTTCATAACATGTCATACAACGTTAAAATAAAAGAAGTTGATTAAAAATAAACTTGAAAACTTGTAAAGGAAGCTTTTTGGAAACAATGTTTTAAATATCCATTCGTGCCGTATAAGTTAAAAAAAACATTCTTCGTACTTTTGACGGAAAGTCAAAAAGTACCTCGTATGAAAAACGAAAAATGATTCCTTTCATATCTATTACAAAAAAAACTTACCGAAGGGTAAAATTGGATATAAACTATTGTATAAGGATGGAAATAATATTACATATTGAGGGAACATGGATGTGGATGATAAAATACACCCCAGTAATTACCAAAGTAAATACAATCTCGGATAAAAGTGAGATTGTGATATTTCCCTTACCTTAGGTCCGATTTGCTTTGTACGTGTCTGAAGATCCTGTATAATGGTTTAAATAATGTTATTGACTTATTCCAGAATCATACATATTGATATGATATCATATATGGTCATATTATTATCTTCTTGTTAGTAATATTTCATTGTTACTTGTTACTCGGGTCTTTATAACGTTTTGTTCTTATGCGTGTTTTGTCGAATAAATTCTTATTCTTATCTTTAGGTTATATATAATTCATTTCTATAATGGTATTAGTGTAGTATATACCATATTTATTCATTCAATTCATTTATATAATCATTATGAAATGAAGATCATGTAGAACGAGTCGCATCACATCGTGGAGACGGTATTCCGTACGTACGCACGAGTGATGATATCGTTCCTATGATCGTGGAATTGTATTGGAGTATATATATATATTATTTCAGTATCAATATTACTTCATAATAATCATATATAGTTACTCATTACACAATTATACCCATCCTTGTAAGGTGATTGTGGAAAATAGATTACACCACGGCGTGGAGACGGTATTCCGTACGTACGCACGCGCGGTGATTTCATTTTTCCGTAGGATGGATAGAAGGTGAATTAGGGTTGTTTCATATTTATAATAACATATCAGTATGTAAGTAATACTGATGTTATTACTTTATCATGAAACAACTAAAGAAGAAGAAGTTGAAGAAGAAAGAAATTGAAAAGATCGGTAATGGATATTACATCTTCTTTGGAACGCCTCTTTGAATCCTCCACTTAAGGAACTAAGATTGGTCTTTGGAGAAGACCAGTACCTCTAGGATTATTCTAGGGAAGTGGAGAGGAGAAAATGTCAGGGTTTGGCCGAGCTTGAGTGCTCAAATTGGTGTGAGGAGGAGGGGGAGGAGGTTCCCTTTTATAAGGGAGGAGAGGGGCACCTTAGGAATATCTCAAAATATTATTTTATATTAAAGTAAAAATCGGTTTATAATGGTTACAAAGGGTCTTATTTCGAAGCTAAAGTGGTGATGGGTCGAAATCCTATCAACCAATAGGATTTAGACAAGTTTAGGTTATTAATTTAACCTTATCAATTAGATTTAACTCTAAGTTAAATAATTTAACTTTTACCGTGTCTTTTTGTTTTCTTTCACAATATGGTTAATACACTTACTATAACATGCCAAAAGAACCCCAAATTGTTTATTATTAATATATATATCCTTATATAAGTCATTTGGCCGAACTTTAGATTTTTAGAAATAAAATAACAATTAATAATATAATATTTGATTTAAAAACTATTTTGTGTCAATTTTGACACTATATGATATATGATTTTTGTGAAAGTCATAACAGAATTATATGTTCGAACCAAGTTGATTAAATCAACACTAATATATCATAGTAACCTATAAAATTATTGGAATTCATAAAAGTCTCAAATTACATTCATTTGAGTATTTATAACATCATTTATGTTAATATTTCCTTAAAAGTGTAATTACTGCATCATCGTTGTGTCATAAATTAATTAATTTATTTAAAGTCTAAAAATTATAAATAAAATATAATTATGTAGGAAATCTTTTTAGCTTTCTAATGAATATTTATAGTCGAATTTATCTTATGTATAACCCCATATTAAAAATGTTTTAGTGAATAAACTTTGATTTTAACTCTTTTAACTCTTCTTTGAATTAAATAATAATAAATGTCCTAATCTAATCCAAGTGGGCCTAAATGATAATATTTTACACTTAAGGTTGTTTTTGGTCGAGATACACTTGTCCAATAGAATTAGGACATGTGTTAGGGTAATATTAATATCATTCTTACCCTTAATTACCCTATTTACTTTTAACCGTGGTAAATAAAAGTAAAAAGTTACTATTCACCAAAAATTATTTTCATCTCATTGAACCACATTTTACTTACTGATATCAACCGTGTCTCTCGGATTTCTGAAATTCCATTCACAGAAGCGGTAAAATTAAGTTTTATGAAAAATTCAGTTTTTTAACTACCACTTAGTAGTTTCACTATTCATCAAAAAATGAAGCTTTTCAGAAAAATGCCAAAATTTCATCCTAAGCTATATTTCATATTCCGAATTCAAAAATGAAGTCTATTTTACCAAATTCATAACATAGAAGTTGCATTAATTAATTTTATAATTAAATCCCGCTGTTAAAACAAATAGCGTGTTTTTAAGAAACAATATCTATCAAAAGATTGACATTTGTTTATGTCTGGTTTAAATGTGCAATTGCATCCAATGACCAACATTGTATTAAATTGTAAAAATATATTCTAAATATATTTTAAAACTACTCCAATTAATAATTTATCACTATTAATTATTTCGATTAAAAAAGTTGTTTTTTAATTATAATTTAGTAATTTTCACTATTCATCAGAATATGAAAGTTATCCGAAATGTACCAAAATTTCACCTTAGGCTAAATTCGATACTCCGAATCCAAAAATGAAGTTCATTTTGAAAAATAAGATTTACAGAATTTTAAAAAGTGGTTATTACTATTCATACCGGCTAGTTTTTATAATATTTTAATAGCATATCGTTGTTTAGTGAAACTCGGTATTGCGTATTACACACGCTATCGAGGAAGGTCGCGATTGCGTGTAATGCAAGGCAAGTCAAGGATGAGTGTTGTGCAAGCTCCTTTTGGTGTAGCGTACAACACAAGAAATTAATAAAATTAAAAAAAAAATTTATAAAATCTTGGGCTGTTACATTCTACCCCCCTTAAAATGAATTTCGCCCTCGAAATTCGTCGGGGTTATAAATGGTTTACTATTTGAAAGTTTCTTTAATAGAAACCCACATCTTAAAAAGGAATATCAAAACCAATCTTTAAAAACAAAAGTATGAAACGTAACGGTTACCCAAATAAACTAATCATTGGGTTTCCACATAGGTGAAAATATGGATATGGAAGAGAAATCTAACCATCATGTTCTGATGGAGAGTGGTAGAGAACATGGCTATGGAAAAGGAAATAATCACAAATCCATAAATTTGTGACGATCTAAGGTACCATCCGATTCATCAGGTATAAGATCACTAGGACAACATTTTTGGTTTTCAAGATCATTTCCCTAAAGTTGAAAATTTGAATTGGAATAAATACTTTCTTTATTTTGGTACAATCTCACTATTGTTCGTGCCTAGAACAATTTCCACTTCATCTCTTAAATAAATGAAGTTGAATATGTTATTCGTGAAGTGTTAACAGATCATGTGATAGAATGACGGGTCATTCCATCTGTCTCAAACAAAAGGTTAGCAAAAATTATATACATAAGTCGATCTATAGTGAGATTAATCATATATAGTTCCTAAAATGGACTTATACTTCATATATCATACTGCTTAATATAATAAAACTAGTTTCGACTAAACAGGGACTTCCTGTAGGCCAGTGGTAGGCGATAAAGGCCAGTCGCACTTCGGTTGTGGGTTCGATTCCCACAGCCTTGTCCGAAGCGATGGGCTGTCGCCCGTCCTGCAGGTTTTCCTTTTTCTAAAACTATATTACTATAACATCCCATAAATAATATCGAAAAAACTTCTATCCTTAAACAATACTAACTTATGTCCAACATAATCCATTCCAATCTTTAGTCCAATCCATAATACTGCAGTCCATTCTCATAAGATAGTGAAAACGATTACCAGAGATTTAATACCATCGTTGATCCCCATATATCATGAGATATATCTTTTTGGACACATTCCAAACATTCAAAGGCCTTAATCTTGTACTCTCTTGAATACCCATTGAACCTTAGTGAAAACTTGAATGCAGTTAAAAGTTAACACTTTCCACATACCAAAATCCTCAAAATTCTATATACTCAAACCATGATATCACTTAGTCCTTATATCAATCATCAGCTCATGAATACTGTTAAACATTTAATTTTCTCATTTTCCATTCATTATGCGCATAATATCTCAATCACTTTGAATACCACATTAGATCAATACATAAATATTCCAATATTCCATGATACAACATTATTTTGGAATCCCATTACATAAAAACTTAATCATTCCACCACATCGTTGTCATATTCAACATTGCCAATAGTGATCGCATGTGACTTCCCTTTGTCCTTTGCCTTAAGCGGTTGCTCATGGCGATCATCACTAACCCTTGGATTAGGGCATTTATTGGCATAATGTCCCATCTCCTTGCACTTGAAGCATTGAAGTGTTGGTTGTGCGTTCTCTGCAGTGTTTGCTTTATTCACTTCATTAGAATCCATTTTTCCATTACTTCGACACTCAGCTTCTTGATGACCTTTTTTCCACACTTAAAACATTTTCTAGTCCCTTTAAGACAATCTCCACCATGCTTCTTTGCACACTTTGTGCATAAGGAAACATTCATCTTCTTTTCACCATTATTCTGAGATTTCTCCTTGAACTCCATCTTTCGTTTCTTGTCAAAACCATGAGATGGATATGTAACACCAACTTCCATTTCTACCTTGATAGCACAACGCACAATTTCATCATAGCTACTGAAGTCTCTTACAGATAATTCCCTTCGAAGACTTGGTTTTAAGCCACTAAAAAATCGATCAACTTTACTTTCAGGTTGGATGATAATGCCAGATGCATACCTTGCAAGTCTTGTAAAATTCGCTTCGTATATACCAACAGATTCATCATCCTTTTGCTTTAGTTCAAGAAACTCCTTCTCCATCTTCGTTCGAAGAATACGAGGGAAGTACTTACTGAAAAACAAGTTCTTGAACTCGTCCGATTCCATGGAATCAATTTCATCTCTTTGCCTCGTATTCTTGATAAGATTCCACCATTGATCAGCTTCACCTTCCAAACAATATACTGCTAAGATGACTTTATCATGTTCAGAACATTAATGAACTGAAAATATCATTTCAGTAGTACTAATCCATTGTTCAGCAACTAATGGATCAGTAGACCCACTGAAAGAAGGCGGACACTGCCTCATGAAGGATTCAACAGAATGTTGCTCCTTCCTTTGCTCGTTTGGAAGTCATGCATGATTCATAGCTTGAGAAAGTTGTGTGAGCATGGCTACAAGATTTTTCATTCCAGCTCACATATCGTTTGGTTTCTCAGGGGGACAATCATTGCATTGTGCATTGCATTGATCAACATGGTTCCTTCGGGTTCCAGCCATCGTCTAAAACCCCAAAAGAATAGTGTGAGAGGCAAAAATCATGCTAGGGAAAACAACATAATAAAGGGGTAGTACCCTCAATATCTAACATCTTAGGTTAAATTATAAGATCGTTAGAGCAATTCTAGGACTATAACCTATACGTATACTTAACCTTAGAGACATCCCTAGACATACCTTAGAAATATCTCTAGGGATCTCAGTACGTTTTCGCATCCTAGTTTCCAAAGGTTGACTAAACCTTTCCTCTGATACCAACTGTAGATACCCGTATCTTGACGTACATTGACATTACATTACTTTTGCGGAATACTTAGTACATTAAAAAAACACACACACAAGGACCGTAATAGTTTAGTGTCTTTGGAAACTCGGACTATAATCTTCTAATCGTGGTGAAAGATCTTCAAAATCTCCCATAAAGATCTTCCTTTTTTTACCTAAAACCTTTCTTTATATCCTGGGGAAAAGAAAACATAAAAGGGTGAGCTCAAATGCTCAGTAAGGGTAAACAAAATAAATATCAATCACATCATATTCATAAGAACATAACATTTTGGAAATCATAACCTGCAAAAGAGAGCATAATTTCATAATCATGGGATAAATCATGGCAGTGAAAAAGTAATCCAAATAATCATAACTTAAAACATGAAACTTTGTGGCATACACACATAATCATAGAGAATCATTTCTTGTTAGTCAAGACTAATTGCCAAGACTATCTTAGTGGACAAAGTCCCTTTCTGAATCGAGTAACCCTCATTTCAGTCCTGTTTCACTGAACCGGTATAACCTACCGTTCGAGCCCTGTCTATCTCATGAGATATAAAATCTTTACCCAATGCATTGGAGGGTGATATAGGTCCCACCCATCTTATAATGAATCATTTCTTATGTGTCCCACATAATCATAAAACATACATCATCGCATAACACATGTAACAAAAAATGGGATTCTTGAAACATCATGACATCATAAATCAATTCATATAAGATAAAGGAATTCATAAAAATAATTCCATCACAACATGAACAAATCAATTTAATAATAGGGATAAAAACAGAACCCTTTATTATCTTAGATGGAAAATCTTTTTGATAAAACACTTGAAGTCCATTCTTGAGGAAAATATCCTTTCTTCTTAAAAAACATTTTTCCTTTCATAATATGTCATACAACTTTAAAATAAAAGAATTTGATTAAAAATAAACTTGAAAACTTGTAAAGGAAGCTTTTTGGAAACAATGTTTTAAAAATCCATTCATGCCGTATATGTTAAAAAAAACATTCTTCGTACTTTTGTCGGAAAGTCAAAAAGTACCTCGTATGAAAAACGACAAAAGATTCCTTTCATATATTTTACAAAAAAAACATACCGAAGGGTAAAATTGGATATAAACTATTGTAGAAGGATGGAAATAATATTACATATTGAGGGAACATGGATGTGGATGATAATATACACCCCAGTAATTACCAAAGTAAATACAATCTCGGATAAAAGTGAGATTGTGATATTTCCCTTACCTTAGGTCCAATTTTCTTTGTACGTGTCCGAAGCTCCTGTATAATGGTTTAAATAATGTTATTGACTTATTCCAGAATAATACATATTTATATGATATCATATATGGTCATATTATTAGCTTCTTGTTAGTAATATTTCATTGTTACTTGTTACTCGGGTCTTTATAACTTTTTGTTCTTATGCGTGTTTTGTTGAATAAATTCTTATTCTTATCTTTAGGTTATAGATAATTCATTTCCATAATGGTATTAGTGTTTTATATACCATATTCATTCATTCAATTCATTTATATAATCATTATGAAATGAAGATCATGTAGAACGAGTCGCATCACATCGTGGAGACGGTATTCCGTACGTACGCACGAGTGATGATATCGTTCCTATGATCGTGGAATTGTATTGGAGTATATATATATTATTTCAGTATCAATATTACTTCATAATAATCATATATAGTTACTCATTACACCATTATACCCATCCTTGTAAGGTGATTGTGGAAAATAGATTACACCACGGCTTGGAGACGGTATTCCATACGTACGCACGCGCGGTGATTTCATTTTTCCGTAGGATGGATAGAAGGTGAATTAGTGTTGTTTCATATTTATAATAACATATCAGTATGTAAGTAATACTGATGTTATTACTTTATCATGAAACAACTAAAGAAGAAGAAGTTGAAGAAGAAAGAAATTGAAAAGATCGGTAATGGATATTACCTCTTCTTTGGAACGCCTCTTTGAATCATCCACTTAAGGAACTAAGATTGGTCTTTGGAGAAGACCAGGACCTCTAGGATTATTCTAGGGAAGTGGAGAGGAGAAAATGGCAGGGGTTGGACGAGCTTGAGTGCTCAAATTGGTGTGAGGAGGAGGGGGAGGAGGTGCCCTTTTATAAGGGAGGAGAGGGGCACCTTAGGAATATCTCAAAATATTATTTTATATTAAAGTAAAAATCGGTTTATAATGGTTCCAAAGGGTCTTATTTCGAAGCTAAAGTGGGTATGGGTCGAAATACTATCATCCAATAGGATTTAGACAAGTTTAGGTTATTAATTTAACCTTATCAATTAGATTTAACTCTAAGTTAAATAATTTAACTTTTACCGTGTCTTTTTGTTTTCTTTCACTATATGGTTAATACACTTACTATAACATGCCAAACGAACCCCAAATTGTTTATTATTAATATATATATCCTTATATAAGTCATTTGGCCGAACCTTAGATTTTTAGGAATAAAATAACAATTAATAATATTATATTTGATTTAAAAACTATTTTGTGTCAATTTTGACACTATTTGATATATGATTTTTGTGAAAGTCATAACAGTATTATATGTTCGAACCAAGTTGCTTAAATCAACACTAATATATCATAGTAACCTAGAAAATTAGTGGAATTCATAAAAAGTCTCAAATTACATTCATTTGAGTATTTATAACATCAATTATGTTAATATTTCCTTAAAAGGGTAATTACTGCATCATCGTTGTGTCATAAATAAATTAATTTATTTAAAGTCTAAAAATTATAAATAAAATATCATTATGTAAGAAATCCTTTTAGATTTCTAATGAATATTTATAGTCGAATTTATCTTATGTATAACCCCATATTAAAAATGTTTTGGTGAATAAACTTTGATTTTAACTCTTTTAACTCTTCTTTCAATTAAATAATAATAAATGTCCTAATCTAATCCAAGTGGGCCTAAATGATAATATTTTACACTTAAGGTTGTTTTTGGTCGAGATAAACTTGTCCAATAGAATTAGGACATGTGTTAGGGTAATATTAATATCATTCTTACCCTTAATTACCCTATTTACTTTTAACCGTGGTAAATAAAAGTAAAAAGTTACTATTCACCGAAAATTATTTTCATCTCATTGAACCACATTTTACTTACTGACATCAACCGTGTCTCTCGGATTTTTGAAATTCCATTTACAGAAGCGGTAAAATTAAGTTTTATGAAAAATTCAGTTTTTTAACTACCACTTAGTAGTTTCACTATTCATCAAAAAATGATGGTTTTCAGAAAAATGCCAAAATTTCATCCTAAGCTATATTTCATATTCCGAATTCAAAAATGAAGTCTATTTTACCAAATTCATAACATAGAAGTTGCATTAATTAATTTTATAATTAAATCCCGCTGTTAAAACAAATAGCGTGTTTTTAAGAAACAATGTCTATCAAAAGATTGACACTTGTTTATGTCTGGTTTAAATGTGCAATTACATCCAATGACCAACATTGTATTAAATTGTAAAAATATATTCTAAATATAATTTAAAACTACTCCAATTAATAATTTATCACTATTAATTATTTCGATTAAAAAAGTTGTTTTTTAATTATAATTTAGTAATTTTCACTATTCATCAGAATATGAAAGTTATCCGAAATGTACCAAAATTTCACCTTAGGCTAAATTCGATACTCCGAATCCAAAAATGAAGTTCATTTTGAGAAATAAGATTTATAGAATTTTAAAAAGTGGTTATTACTATTCATACCGGCTAGTTTTAATAATATTTTAATAGCATATCGTTGTTTAGTGAAACTCGGTATTGCGTATTACACATGCTATCGAGGAAGGTCGCGATTGCGTGTAATGCAAGGCAAGTCAAGGATGCGTGTTGTGCAAGCTCATTTTGGTGTAGCGTACAACACAAGACATTAATAAAATTAAAAAGAATATTTTTTATAAAATCTTGGGCTGTTACATTCACCTTGTGCTCAAACAAGTTCAACATGTCATGAAATATACATTGGAAATGAAAATATTATTTCCACATCACAAATTCACCAAACAGCCCCTATGTATACCACACAAGTCACAAAAATTCCATTTTTTTCAAAATGATTTTGAGATCTGACTCACACCAAAATACCCCACAACACATTTCACATTTCTTCAACACTTCCACAAAAACATTAAACAATTTTATAAAACAATTATAATATATTGAAACTCATATAAAAGTCCTCACTCATGGCAAATAACACTCCTGTCATAATCAAAATTTCAATTTTTCACATCACACTCACGCAAAACAGTCCACATCACATTCACATCTCTTTCACACCTCAATATCTCCATCAAGAAATTTTATTAAAATATTTCCAAGATGATACATTTCACATAACAGCCTTTTCACAAATTAAATGGACCTTGTAAAAATATACACCTACCAAAATAGTTTGCTGATATAGTTTCACCTCTTACACAACTCAAAAAACCATTCCAAACTTTCATAAAATAATTATAAGGAGTATACCAAAGCTTTGGACATAGAACCCATTTCATAACACACCTTTTAAGCCAAAAGTACACCAACCCCCTACCAAAACAAAATTGGCATCCTAATAAATAGGTAATAATCCACTTTCAAATGTTATATAATCACCTTGAACAATATCACAAATGATACCCATGAGAACACACAAATCCATAAAACACTTTCTAAGAGTATAAGACGGTTACACACATAAAACCCATTCAAAGACCCCCCTTTTTAGGCCCACATGACACTATATCACTACCCAACCAAAATTGGCAGCCTCTTTCAACAACTAATAAATCCCTTCCACATTTTACAAAACTACCACAAGAGAAAACACATGAAATATATTTGAAAAATACACACTTCAAACAAAAATGTAACTTTAATACAAAATGATTTACTATTGCTTCCAAAAATGGTTTTTTCATAATTCACAACACATAAGGAACATGACACATAATTTAAGCAATAAAAATAACTCATCATTAAATGGTTACCCACAGAATAACCTACCGAAATTGTCGATTCCCTCAAAATATGGTGAGAAATATCAACTGCACCACCCCGACACCAAAAGGATGATAAATACAGCCCTAGACCACAAATGTTTACCATAAAGACTCATGGATGAACCCTAGGTACGAAAAGTAGGTTCTGGACACTTTGTAACATCATGAAAGGGGGACGAAACCATAATCAAATGGAAGAAGTGGAAGGGATGAGCACTTACCTTGAAAATTCTTGAAGCAATCACCCTAAATTAACTAGATTTTCAATATCAAAGCAACAAAACCTGCTCATGAGGTTATACTGATGAGGAGGAGGCCATGTGGGGATTAGAATGGGGGGAAAATAGTAGATATTTAAGGATATATGAAATAATTAATTTACCTCTTCAAATATGGATGATTTGATAAATTCGAAGAATAATCGCCTGCCTTTTGTGTTCAAATGAGCTCCAAAAATTAAAAACTGAAAATGGGGGTCATCCTAGGGATAGTGGATTCATGATAGAGATGGAATCATAAAAAAAAAGTTAAAACTGAATGAGATATTGAAAATTTAAAAAATTAATTTAGAGCGGGAAATGGGATTACAGGCAGGCCCATTACCTTAATAAAAAACACAAATCCGTCATGATTTTGAATTATTATGTGGTCCAAAAAGATATGATGATTTTAATATATAAGGGTATTATAATTGGGATGTGGAATGTGTATAAAATGGTGAAAACTGAAGGAGTTATAGAAGAAACAAAATTTGTTTTTAAATCTGGAATTGGGCTCGCTGTTTGGACCAAATTTTCAAAACCCACCATTTTCACCAAAATTAGTGGTAAACCAACAAAACCAATCAGGAATGGAAATTAAATGAAAAATTAATTTAAAAAAAAGTCATGAGTGTGATAGGGGAAATTTCTAGTAGAGGTAAGATAGATTAGGATCCAATTATTTTTCTTATATAGATAGAACATGCATTTGGTCTGGCATGTACTTCTTTGAAAAATATACACGGAACACATCAAGTAATTTAGAGGGTTTAGATGGCCTTTAAAAATGGTATGTCACAACTCAACTTATTAATAGAAATTTAAAATTTTCAATGAACCTATTTCTTATTTTTCTCTTATTATTGGATCTTATTACACATTTCCATTGAGATAATTTCATGAAAATGTGATCATCCACTTGAAATGTCATACCTTTCCTCCAAAATATAAGAATATTTTTTTTCTTATTTGAGCTTCCTTGATACGTGTTTGAATAGAATTTACATTTTCCATTATTTCCTCAAAACGTTTTGGGCCTACAATCTATCTTTCACCAACCGTAACCCAACAAATTTTGGTACAAAAATCACTTTACATATAATTCTTTATAAAAAATATTTAAATACTTGAATAGAAGTTATTGTCATAGAAATATTACACTGAACGAAAAATACTATTCCCACATACCTTGAAATTAATGGGATCATGAAATCAGAATTCTTTCTAATGATTAAATAATCTTTTCATACTCCCCATCAATTTGAGGATGATGAGAAATGATTAGTTGAATATTTGTGTCAAGATAATTATCAAGACTTTTCTTGAATTTCGATGTTAATCGCTAATCACAATTAAAATCATAGAAAACCATTATTCTAGTAAGTGTTACTACATAATTAATATTGATTCATTAAAGTCACCATATAGGTAAATCTTATATTACAACAAGGAATATATATATTTTTTAAGTTGATCAAGAATAACCTATATCACATTATTCTTTCTCGGAATCTATGGAGAGATAGAAAAAATTTCAATAGTAATATCATGTTATTTATAAATTGGAATAGACATAGGATTCATTAATCTTTTAGAATGTTATATCTTATCCCTCACGTAAGGACAAACTAAACTTATTGACCTAAAATTATATATTTCCAATGTTATATTATCCTAAAAAAATGTTCCATTAAATGTTAATACATATTAGTGCAGCTATGGTTTAAAAAGAAATTTTCCTTCCTTGGGTGTAACTGTATTGGGGAATCGTAATCCTTAAGTAGCTCTAGCCATCTCCTTTGTCTCACACTAAGTTATTTCTATGTGATTATTTATTTTAGACCCTTTTAATTATTATATATCTCACATATTTTTCTACATATATAATGTATCCATATTTCCAAAGAAATTATTATGAATTTTAACCGAAGATCATGAGATAGGTAGTTCTATTCAAGAGTTTTTACTACCTTTTTGCATTATCAATAAATATATCATTCTACAATAATATATAACCAAGTCCCTTCCTCAATGAATTAAAATATATAAAAAATTCTATACTTTTCGAAGGTAGAGTAAAGATAAAATAGTTCTCCAATATCTTATTTAATTCTATAAAACATTCTTCCTATTTTATTATCCCAATTTACATAACCCCTTTATGAGTAGACTTTCTTAACAGGTCAACAAGTCACTGAATTTTTCAAACAAATAACATATAGTATCGTACCAAAATAAAGAAACTACATACCTCAATTTTTTTCTTTGGTGTAGTCCATTCATGGAATGAATTTTTATTCATTGGATCAATTTATATTCCATACTCTAAGGCAATATGACCAAAAAAAGATACATTTTAATGCAATAATTTATATTTTTGTAGTTTCTTAGATAATTATTTTCATTTTAGAGTTTCAAGAATGATTCACAAGTTATTATCATGGACCTCATAGATCATAGAGTAAACATATATATAATTAATAAATACCACACACGACCCATATATATACTCCTCAAATACACTATTTGTGAGTTCATTAAAAATAGAGGGTGAATTAATCTATCTAGAAGGAATTACTATGAATTCATAAATTCCATACCTTTTTATAAATGTTTGTGTTCATAATTTCATCATTTTTTAATCATAATTGATAATACCCATAATGAAGATAAATCCTTGAAAAATAATTACCTTCATGAAGTTTATCGAGTAAGACATCAATTCAAGGAGGATGATACTTTATCTTATAGTAATAGCATTTATTTCCCATTAATCATTGTAATTCCTCCTACATCCATATTAATTCTTGAAAAAGGGCTCCCCAAGGTTAAACACCTCTAGTTGTTTTGTCAATTCAAATAATTCCATAGTGTCTATTCTATACGTAATCATTTATATGGGGCTTGCGTCATGGATTAAATAAATGAAAAACATGACCTCATTATTATTAGGACGTCTAAGAAATTTGTTAGGAAATACATCAATGTATTTCAGAAAAATATATACATACTCAATTTTAGGATTACCTTTTCATTACAAAATATTTTTATAAACATATTCTTTAATAATTTCATTTTAAAAAGATGTTGGGTGGTGATTTAGATATGATTCATATGATAGAGTTTCCCTTCTAATGATGAGTAATTATATATCTTCATCAAGAATTAGAATATACCAATCCTTCAATACATATTTTTCCAAAATTATTGTAATCTAATCTATACCAAGGATTTCATCAAAATGAACCTCAAGCATGACAATAATTTCATCAAATATGACACATTATTGTTTCATAATCATAATTGAAAAACACATCCAAGTCATATTGAGACTTCCATTTGGAGTCTTGATGGAATAATCATTTCATAATGTGTTAGGGAAATATCTACACTTTTAGGTAACATTGATTATATAAAACTCTGAAAATATAAAGAATAATGTAATGAATTTTCTATATTTGAGTACATGATTAATGTATATATCACCACATCATTAGGAAACTAAAACTCAGTTGTTGTTATTTCAAAATATTAGCCTTTATACCTTGTTATTTATTGGAGAAAATTAACTTCATTAATAGAAAAAAAATTCCGTAGTACACTATATAATTATAGTATAAGCATTGAACATTGTCATCTTCTTTATTTTCCATTAAATCACATGCCAGGTTTCCTTTCTCTCGATACTTGAAATTAAATCCATTTGATTATATGTTGATACCATGGTGTTTCTTTCCAAAAGTATCACATGATAGAAAATATCATGGTATCTTCTTACCCTTACATGTTTATTTCTATTCTATCCTCTTATTTTCTTATTTCCATAAAGACTCCTATGGCATTGAGAATTATTTCTCTATCAATATAACACATGATATTATTTACTAATATGATGATAAGGTTTTGGAGACTAGTTCCATTCAATGGGGTGGAATTAACCCATTAAATAATTTGTATGTCTTGAATAATTTATAAAGATTGATGCATACCTATTAACATTTCCCTCTTTTTTTGGTCATACACCAAAGAATTACCTTTCTATATCTACTTTGTGGTCGCAAGGAAAATGTTTTTTCTAGAATATCTCTTTAAAATAATTCCATTTCATGATCGGTATTTCCCCGACATCTATAACATTTTAAATCAATGTCCAACATTTATATTGATCCCATAATATATGATAAAATTCCATGATAACATACTCCCTATCATTACATCCTAATGGGAGAAATATCTTCTTTATAGAAATTATCCATTATTCAGAAAAAATGGATTTGTAGTCCCATTGAATGATGAAAATTGATGATGCATGAAGTGATCTAACATTATAACACCACATTTATTATCATAAAGTTAATATGGGAAATGTTAGTCTCTATAACCTGAGATAGATATCCTAATATAGTTATAATTTTTTATCTTCAGCTATAGATCAAGCTATAGCTCCAGTCATGGCTCCATCTCCATATTTATTATCATTCATTGGAGTGAAATCCCTACATAGATCACATGATGTTTTATAATTTCCATTACCTCCTCTACGAACCATTTAGAAACAATAAATATAGTTAAATTGTTCATAATATTATCAAACTTGATGTATAAATTCATTATTAGAAAATAACGTAACATAAACTATAAATTTATGTATTACTAATATTGATATAATAAACTTGGATTCATTGGGAATATTTTAAATGTCTTTTATAGGGTTACATTTCCCTAATATGTGTTTTCCTAAAACAATTTTTTATAGTTTATACTACACCTAATCTGTTACCAACTCTAAAGACCCTAATTCTAATATCCCAAAATTGATGGTTAATCTATTATTTTGGAATAATATAAAAGATATCACTGGAAAATGTATAGAATAGATTATTAGTCTTAGAGAACTATATATATATATATACCTATTTTACAAATTAGATTTTGAAACAGAAAAAATTGTATCTTATTCAAGTACACGATTATTCGCTTTAACATTTCACCACATATCAATCATAAAAGAAATTCTACAATCTTAGGGAAATTAAATAAAAGAAAGGGGTGACCTCAGATTCTCAATAATGTTATGTGTATATGAGAAGCTAACAAGGTATGAATGGAATAAAAAAATATATGATGATCAATTAATTCCATATAAATAATCATATGAGCTTTAAAATAATACATGGATAGTAAATCAAATAGTTACGTGGAAATTAATAATTTAATTAATATTTATTTTAATTCCTAATGTTCAACATCTAAAATATATCATCATGGCCAAGACCAAGACATTTGAAAATTACATTAAGGAATTGTATCAGTAAAACTAAATAAATGGGTAAGGCTTCGACTAAAACACAATATAGTTTTTCTCATAGAATATATTAATGATTTAAGAAGATATAGGGGGAATGAAATTTATATTAATAAGTCCAATTACTTCCTCATTTTAATAACTAATAAAACTGAATAAATATGTATGAACCAAATAAATAACCATTCCAATTAGAAGAACTAGTCATATTTAAGGTTTGTTCTTCCCCCAGTCAAACTAATAATAAAACATCCAAATAAATACTGTTAATGGTATCATTTGAGTACATCCTCAATATAAAATTCCACTTAATATGATGAAATAGATAAAAATATTTTAAATTGATAAATAGAAAGTTATTTTGGGTAAAAAAACCTTATGTTTTTTAAAATTAATTTTTAAAAATAAAAACTACATTCATAATAAAAAAATAATATTATTTTCTAATAATATTGAAAACGAATATTCAAAAAAATAAGGATTCATGACGATAGTAAATTTTTTTCATGCTGTATAAGATAATGAAATACATTCGTTTCACTCTTTTGTATGAAAAGTCCAAAGGTACATTATTCAAAAAATGATTGTAAAATTCAATTTAAAATATTTCATAAATAGTCAAACAAGCCTTAATTTGAATTTAAAAAAGCATGAAATAATATTACAATAGTTTTGAAAATTTTTATACAAAAAATGGACATGGAATTCAAATATCCTCAGTTGAGACAATAAAAAACAATCTGGAATAATGATGAGATTGTAAAATACACAATCCCTACTTTGGTAAATATTGAATCGTAATCCCTGTGAAAAATTAACATCAATTTTAACATTAAAAAACAATAAAATAATATAAATCATGATATAACATGTATAAGGGTAAGTATGTTGACCAAATAAAATAAATATGTGGTGGATAAGGAATATGCCTCATGGATGAAAAAGTGAGATGAGAAAACCTTACGTCAGGTTAAAACGCATTTATACATGTTTTAACATTCGGTTTAATAAAAATATATTTATTAAAATATATTATAGATCCAAAATCAAATATATCATACCATATATTATTTAATTCTAATATTTTTTCACCCATTTATTATAAATTATTTGTTGATATAATTTTTTCAGGGGGTAACTGCTTCATTTGTCATGTATGTTTTAATTCAGTTATTCCAGTCCTTATATAATAATCATGGTTACATTATCCCAAAAATATTACTTATGGTATTAATGTAACACAAACACACAAATGTTTACATTTATATACATATATACATTCATCCATAAATTCAATGATAGAAAAATTTATTAAACCACTTAAGGAAATGGTAAGTCGTATATACGCATGAACATTGTATCCACTTATCAATATATTTAATATTGGATGATCATGAATGAAATGTAATAATAAAATAATATTATGAAATGTATTTGGGAAAAAATGTACTACTTATCATTTTATTTTTAACATTAATTACCTCATTTACCTGTTACCGTGGTAAAAAACAATTATTATGGTTGATATTAATATCGAAGAAAATAAAAAGAACATTTCAATAAATATGGACCTCCTTAGTCAAAATATGAAAACTATTTTTCAAAGTTTAAAATAATAAATAGCATAATTTAATTTAAAATCAAACTAGAAGAATGCATCAGAAAAATAGTTTTCTAGACAAATGCAATTTTTTGTATTAAAATGCGCATATACCAAATTTAAAATGATTTAGATGAACTTCATTGGATTATTAATTATACGAGATAATAATTCTTACATTCAAACTATTCAAAAAATACTTATAAAATGCCTAAAATAAAAATACACTTTTCATTCAAAACATTATTTTCACTATTCAATGTAAAATCAATATTATCAAAACACATAACAATTATTCCTACTAATATAACCTTAGTATTATGATTTCAAAAATAATTTTAATTTTATAAATTAAAATTTTATACATTTGGAAAAAACATTTATATTATTTTCTCATAAAATTTAATAAAATTTATTTTTGAATAAAATGTATAAAATGAAGTTATTAAAATTTGTGTATTTATTTCATAATAAATCATCAATAAAGTTTTTTTTAATATTTTTAATATGTATATTTTATAATATAGTTATCTTTATGCACAATAGACAATATTAGTAGATGAGATATTATGAGCCTATATAAATAATAATATTTTTATAGTTTGTCAAATTTTTTTATGGTTGATGTTGAATGTGATATAATATGTCAAACTTACTATACATTTAAAATATTGAGGTTTCATACACCATAAGGTTACAGAAATAATTAAATTTATTTTAATAAAAATATAACTTAACATATTAGTGTGTTACATCATATACCTAGTAAAGCATATGAGAAATAATCGCTTATTTATATTGATGAATATAAACTCCATTAAAATATAAATAAAAAATTATGGAATAAAATTCATTAATTATTTAAATTAATTATGTAAATTATTTTTTAAAATAATACAGAATAAAATTATAGTTTAAAATAACCATTAGAACGTGTAACAATGCCTTCAAAGCATTGAGAAGTTGTGATGGATAGAATATAAGTTCATTCCATATATTTTATAATCAATCATTCCATTAACATTTTTGTATAAAATATAAAAATGTACCACATTTGGAAAATGGAAAGAAGATTCCTTTTGATTCATTTTTTAAATAGTATATCATTGAAAAAAAATAATTTAAAAATTCATAGTATGAAATTAAAAAACATATTTAAATATATTTTATAAAACATATATATGGGAGAAAATATTATTCAACTGTAGAGAAAAATAAAGTTAATTTTCCATAACATTTTCAGTATCTCGAGTACATAAGACGTGGAGATTGAAAGGAAAAAACTAATACTAAATTATTATCTATAAAAAAAGTTTATTCATGTGTTTTTGGGATGGTAGATAATATTATTTAATAATTTACAATATAATCATATTCAATCTCATTAATAAATGAGATTTTAACATAAAACCCATATCACACAGTGAAATTTTGAATCATCAGAAATATGAAACAAAAACCCATAGATGGTTACGTATAACCTATAAGTTTCATGGGAATAACAATAAAACAAATTTATTGGTAGTTAATAAACCCTAAAAATAAATAAGTTTTGTATAAATATTTTTTCCAACCTAAATAAAAGTTTTATGAAAATCCCTCACATTAGGTCGGAATTTCATTATACGTATAGAAACCTATTTTATAAAAAATGGAGATTTAATATTTTTTACTATTAAAAAAATAATCATATATATAATTCCATTTATGATTTACTTATAATATTTTATCACCCATTTGGATACACTTTTTACTTAAAATCAATGTATTGGGTGATAATTACATCATTTTGCACATATGATTAGGTTTGTAAGTTTTGATCCTTGAATTTTTATCATGGTTCCATCCTATCCATTACTTTATTAAAGATATATTTATCCTAAAATTTTCTTATATACATGTTTATATCTATTAAAAAAAGAGTTATTAAAATTACCTACGCAGTTCATGGAGAGGGTATATTATACGTACAAATGAACGATGTTTTCAATTTTTTTAATAAATTGTTCAAAATTAACGTAAATAATAATTAAATTTTTTATATTAATTAGTATATCATGTTTATAATATATATTAATTAAATCCATCCTTGTTGCAATCTATGTAAAATAGAAATGAATAATGAATCATATCTTTTTGTTGAGGCGGTAGTCCATACATACGTACGATCGGCCTTATCATTTAAAAACAATTGGAAGGTAATAATGTAGATAAAAAATTATAAATATATAATTATAAGTATTTATTAAGTATTATATATACAAATTTAAAAAATATAATTCCTTTATAAAAAAGATGGAGACAATAAATTAATTGTATCGATACGTGGAGACAATTAGTCACATGTATGCACAAGTGTTATTTTCACTCCACATTTGATAAAAATCTGGAAAATAAAGGTTTTTTAATAATAATAAAATCATATTAGTATATTTAGGATACCTAGATTATTATTTTATAATGAATAAAATATATTTTTGTGAGTTAAAATAACACGTAAATAAAGGGTGGTTAAGGTTATTATATGTTCTTGAAATTAAATCAATTATTTATCCTCTTACGAGAATACTGGTTAGTACTTATTGTATAAAAACTTCTAAAATATATCTTTCCAGTGGATAAGTGACCCTTCTAGTGTTTGGTTGAGAGGTAAGGAAAAAATTGGTGTAAAAATGATAATTGTGGGGGTGACCTTTTATAATTCTTGGGAGGGAACCCTTATAATTTCAAAAAAGATTAAAATATATTACATTCAATCTCAAAAAATCATTCTAATTGGACTATAAATGGATAAGGTATGAAAATTTCAACCAATATTTATCATAATTTTTATATTTTAATATTCTTTAGGGTTATTATTTAATTTAATAAAATAAAATATCATTTTTTCAATTTAGGCACTAATCACATATTTTTGACATAAATGGGATAAAGGAAAACATGATATTATTATATAATTATTCGAAATAACACCAATATTTAATATCGCTCTGAAATAATTATAGAACACATTAACTCTCATATATTATATAACATTTTATATTTTTAAATTCATTTATTATTATTTTTATAAATTAAAAGAATACTACATCAGTGTTTCATTATTTTTCCCAGACATTTTATAATTCAAAAAAATTAGAAATAAATTTATATAATCATAATAATTTCAGTAATATTAGAATAGATTTTTTAGATTTATTCGTAACATTCTTTTTTACCTATATGGACACTTAATATATATTTAAAACTAAGAGATTGACATGTTGTGTATTTCTTTTGTTTATATATTATATTAGTCATTTTTAATAAAATTTTTCTATTAAAAAACTATATTTCAATCCTAAAATTATATGGGTTCATTTAACTTCATCCCATAATAATTTTGATTAAACATTATATCTATACACTTATTTTTATCCGGTATTTATCAGATTTACCCTTTTTTGAGGTCATAAATTTTACCATGGTTACTATTTATATAGGACAAAAATCAAAAGGTCTTATTTATAAAATCTAATCTTACGAATTCCAAAAATAAAATAAATTTTATAAAATTAAATACATATATGTTCTAGATATTTATTTAAAAATAATCATGAAAAACATGATGAAATCTCTTTTTAAGAAAATAAATTTTTATCTTTTAAATTTGGTTCATTTTTAAAACATTATGAGAAAAAAATTAAATGAATTTGAAATTTTTTGATTAAATATATAATATTTAGAATTCATTAAATTAATTCACCAATAGTGATTATTTTAATTAATTATAGAATTAGTTGAATGTTTGTAAAAAAATTGTTTTTTCAGAAAAACAACTCTATTCTTTTAAACGGTCTTTTTTCATTTATAATAAATTGATAATAAATGAATTAATTTAATAGAAATGAGAGAATATATTTTCCATATTTTTTTATTCATATTCATATACACTAATACAATGGATAACATAAATCTTTCACTTTGAAAAAAAAATATTAGTAGCATATCAGAGTTCATTTAAACATGGTTTTTCTTGTAACAGAACATATAGAAACAGTTAAATTTATTTTAAAAAAATAATTTCATAAAATCTCTAGGTGATTAATATATTATATTAAAATTATTTTTTTCCTAAAAAATCATCACTCTAAGACCAAAAATGATTATATATGTATTTCATTACATCCTCTGGTTCCCATGTAGCTTCTATGATTTTTTAAATTATCAAGAGAAAATTCACAAGGTGAGTAGTGTTATATTGTAGCTCTTTCTCTCTATGATAAATGATTTATTCTTGTATTAAATTATATTAAAAGAAACTATATTTTAGTATTACATATAATTTAAATACATGTGATGGATAAATTATATAAATTCTTATGAGAGATACACGAAACACATCGGGATCTCTACACCGAATCAGTGGAAGATCAAATTTATAAGATACCATACCTACTCAATGAAAAATATCTAAAGTCCAAATATAACTAAGGCTCATAATCTTCTTATTTATGATTCTAATAACCTTCTCCAATGGAGAAATTTACAGAAATAATTCTCACTAACATCAAACTCTTGATCATGTGGACAATTATTAAAATTTATATGGACTCTGAGATATGTTGTTGTGTTATTGTATGGATCAAAATTTATCTACCATTTCATTATATAGATTATATTGTAGAAGCATTATTTCTAAAATATTATCAGTACAAGTTAGTGTTATATAATTATTTCTATTAAGGAGTTCATAAGGGGAAATCTAAATACTCGCGTAAAAGTAATTTTTTTTTTAAATTCAACTAGAGGAAGGTGGTGATTGAAAAAGCCTGGAAATCCATATAAAAAGATCTCAAAATATCCTATAGAGGTTGAGTTTTTTATCTCAGAATAATAATTTTTCTAAGAATAATATGCGGAATTGATGCATTCTTTTCTAGATCATTATGTAGACCTCTCTAAAACACTGAGGAAAACCTCATGTCTTCATCATATATAATATAATATGGTTATCCATGTGACCTTACTATTTTATTAATGTAATTTTCATAAATCTGTTCCAAAGATAAATATTATCTAATGGAAATGAAATGTTTGGAATTATTAAGGTGACTGAATACATCTCTTATAAATTATTTGCTTTTGATGTTTTGGGTAGTCCTACGAAAAGTAACATATTATGATGATATCATAGTTTCATTCTAGTATGGCTAATTGTTATAACATACCCTTAATATTTTGTTACTATTCCTTAATTTGATGACATAAAATGAAATGAGATACATACTCCAAAATATATCTATTCATGTCATTACACTAGAAATAACCTTTTAAACATATATACACATTTTTACATATAATGTCACTATAGAATGGTAAAATTTGAGCTTCATCGAATAGCTCTATTTAATCTATTATATAAGGATCACTTATATTTTAATTGAACATTATCATTATATCATAATCAATGTTATCTTTGGAAAATAAATAACATTATTTTTTAGACTTGATCATTCCTTTTCACCTCTTTAATCATCACATGGATAGATGGTTGAAAAATAATTTGAGAAAGATAATATATCTCAACTTCTTTTATGATTTCCGGACAAAACCATTGATATCCATAAATATTGTATCCTTTATTATCCTCATCATTGATAAGTTTTAAAGATACTTTTAGTTATAGTGAATACTCTACTATTTATATGTATAAATATAATCTAAAATTTTATGATGAGTATATATGGCAAAAAAGTGTCTATAAATATATAGTTTCCCTATATTTTATGAAAAAATGACCACATCCAACTCCAAATCATGAGTTGGGTAGTTTTTCTCAAGAGCCTTCAATTGAAATTAGTGAGAGGATATCACAATGTCATTCATCATGAAAATGTATCTAAATACATTATTTAGCGTATTACTATAAATAGAAAGCAATTATTCATTATAGGGTTATGTCATCCCATGTACACTCACTAACCAACTCTTAGTTTTCTGGAAATTTTCATCACATCCATTTATTGAAATGAACTCACTACATTTCTATGTTATCCATGTTAGTTTATTTGATATTCATGATAAATTCCATACAATGTTCAGATAATATCCTGAAAGACTAAGGAAACTATATATCTCAGTTATGGTGGATAGACATGCATAATTTTCAATAACTTATTTCCTTAAATGATCAAATTATATTGTATCACTTGTCATTATACGACACAAGATTATAATGTTCTGAAGACAAAAATCACACACTGTAAATTTTTCATAGTGTTTATTTTTCATTAGGGTATTTAGTATAATTCAAAAATTATCTTCATCACCTACCTTTCAATATTAATATAAAGTAATATAATTTATAAGTACAAAAAAACTGATAAAGATAACCTCTAAAGAATCTACTCTTTAAATCCATAAAGATTCCATGATAATTAGTTAGATCAGTTGACATCTCTATAAATTCATAATGAACAAAACTCGACATAATTCTATTTTCGAATATCCCAATTCTTGACCAATAATATTTTATACCAAAAATGATGGTAAATATTATAAAATTATTGAGCACCACCATATTGATAAAAAAGATATCAATATGGATTAGAGAATACATGTTCTTGATTGTGATTTTTTATGTTTTCGATAATCAAGGAAGGTTCACATTGATCGATCTTTCTTCTTAAAAATGAACTAGTGAATCCCATAGTGACACACATGGATTAATTGATCCATTTATATGAGTATCTAGAAGTTATATCTTTAGTTACTACAACTCAATCAGGGCCATCAAATATAAATTCATTTAATTGTTTTATTACCATGTATGAGTTGAATCAATATCACAACTTCATTATTTGGTGGAATACCAAGAAATTATCCTCAAAATACATTAATTAACTCCCTTAAAATAGTAATATCCTTCATTTTGAGTTTCTCCCAAAAACTTTTAGATAAACACCACATTTATATTGGAATAAAGACCAATAAAATTGATTTCATTTCCATTGAATGGTATTATTTTTTCGTACACAAGTATACAATATTATTTTGGTTAAACATATAAAACATGACATTACTTCTTAGTTAATTCGTGTTTGATTTATGTAGAGATAGGCAACACATTTTAGAATGGCATCAAATTCAACAGGGTGATGAGTAACATGATTCGCAGGATGAAAATTCCCACATACTTCTACTAGTGATGAATCATAGACTTGATATGGGTTCATCAAAACATTATGGGTTTTAATGTTAAAAAACATCTAATCATTATGGTGTTACTTTAATTCAATTTTAAAATTATTCTGATATAAAAGACTGGGTAGATATAGCATAAAATAACACATTAGTAGTTCTAGAGTGTATAAAATGTGTTTTTCATCATTTTATTATCATACCCCACATAAAAAATAGTGATCACATGATATTTACCTTATTCTATAGTCTTATGAGGTTTTTTAAATAATTCATTTTGAGTAACCTTTTTTTAGGTAACTAGTCAGAATAATTCCAATACTTCTTTAATTTTAACCCCAATAGTGTGGTTGGTTCATTTTGGGAATCCTATTCTCCACTCTCAATATTATCCAACTTCTTCCCATAACCTCATAATTAAATTTCCAAATGGCCATTATTTCTATAAGTGATTCGTTTTCCAATTCCATTAGATAATTTTCTCGATGATTCCCTCCACACATTGATCATAATGGAAATATCATCTTATTCTCAATATGGATTAAATAAATACCTTTTATTGAAATCATTATTTTCTTATCAAAATCATGATATTGATGGGTAAGTCATATCTCAATTTCCACATTAGAAACACATTGAATGATTTATTCATATCGACTTGATTCTCATATATATACTTTTATATTAGAAATTTTTTATCCCTTGATGAACCGATCAACATTACTTTCTCATTGGATTATAAAAACTTAAGTATACCTCGTGATTCTTTTTCAATTTTCCTCATTGGTACCAATAGATTTACCTTCATTTTATTTAAACATAAGAAATATCTTCTCCATTTTCATACAAATAATACAACAAATATACATATTGTGAAATATGCACTTAAACTCATTCCATTCTAGGGAGTTAATTTCTTATTTTTTCCCTTATCTTCTTGATAATATTAACCCATTGATCTAACCCACATTCAAAATTTTAATCATGTAGAAAAATATTCTCATATTTACATAAATAAATAATATATTTTTTATAGTTGTACTGATCCATTACCTATAAACTAGTGGATTAGTATAAACACTAAAATAATGTGAAAATTACATTATAATGTCTCAATTGAACAGTATTCCATTATTTGATCATTTGGATGTTCAGCCTAATTCATGGACTTGGAATTTTTTGTGATCATGGAATTTATATTTTTCATTATATATCCCCAAAAAAATCTTTGGTTTTAGAGGATAATATTTTCATTTTTTATCACATTCAACAATACTAGGATTATATGAGTTTTCAACCAGGAAATAAAACCAAAAATTGCATTGTGAGAAAATATTACCATAGTTTAAAATCACAAATTCATGGAAAATAATATATAGGATGTATAAATCGTGACATATTCTTCAATGAAACTGTAGTTATAACCTATTCCATTAATGATCATTACCAAAACATTCTTATTTTATTGTATACATAGTCTTATTCATATAGTTATCATAAATGTTTCAATCATCCTAGTTTCTAAATGATAACTAAACATTTCTCTTGAAATCACAATATCACCTCACTTATATAATGCAAAGATATCACATCCTTTTCGATAAATATTATTTAACTAAAAAAATGATTCATTCATGAATTGTAAAAGTTAATTTGATTTAGAAACATGCATATAAGAATGACTAGATTTTAAAAATCTACATCATCTCTCACTAAGTACCACATTACATGAACCCTTCTTAGACAAATCATACATAGTTCCTATCATCATAACATCGAAAAAAGAAATATAATAATAACTGAGATATGAATCATATTAAGGGTAAATAATGGATATATTAATTATCACATGATAATCACATGAACATAATGGTATGAGAATAAGAGATTAAAATTGGAAAATCATACACATAATATCATAGATCATATTATGGAGAAATTAAAAAATTATGAAAGTTCAAAAGACCATATTTATAAATGAATCAAAGAACATGAGCCATAAAAACATAATATTGGAATAAGAAAAAAGTTTGTGGCATACACATAATTCAATAAAATCATTTTCATAGTTGTAAAGGATCATGTCCAATACAATCATAGTGTAATGGGTTTACACTATAATTTTTAATAATGGCCAAGGATCACTCTCAAGACTATCATTCTGGACAATGCCACTTAAAAAATTGGGTCCACTCCCCATTATAGTCATATATTTCCCATTTCATATAAATATTTACCTAATGAATTATATAGATATATAGGTCTCACCCATCACATAATAAATATAATACATACGTTTTCAAAATTATTATAATCCGTTCATCATATCAGAAGCCATGAAAAGATATAGGTTTAATAAATAGTTCATCCATGCATAATTCATGGAATAGAAAAAGGTTTTATGAACATTTCATTATTTCATCATAGTATAATCGGTGGAAAAAAATGGGTTGCATAATAATATTATCATACTAAATATAAAAGATCTATACAAATAGTAGGGATGGTATTCTTATGTTTGTATCCATAGTTAAGAATAAGTGAAAATATAATGATATTTTCTTCGAGGAAATAAAGCACCATTAAAATATATTTATCCTAATATTGAGGAAAATATACTTTCCATTTTGAAACTAATTATTTAATATCTAAAATTTTATGAAATATTAATGAAATAATTTTCCTTGGAAATAAATATAGAAACATATAATGGAGTCTTAAAATAATCAAGAGGTCATGATTACTGAAACATTATTTAATTTAAAATAATATAAAAAACATTCTTTTAACAATTTTTTAAAAAAATTAAAGAATTACATTGATTTGATAATAAAAACAATATTCCATTTGAACCATTTTTTAAAAAATCAAACATGTGTAAAATTAAATTTATAAGATCATATAATAATATTAAAAATAATATTTTATGAATTTTTTGAAAAATGGGATATATAAGAAAATTTTTTCCCCAAAGAGAGAAATAAATTTGATTTCACATAAAAACATATTTCCCGTATCTTTAGAACTAAAGATTATGTGAATAAAATAAAATCATGTAATATAAACAAATAACCATTTTCGAAGAAATTTTTTGAGTTCATTGAGATTTATATGATTGAATTTCATCATCATAAATATAATCCTAAACAATCCTCTTAACCATTGAGATTTTAACATAAACCCCTTACAACATTGGTTACTAATTAATCATAAACAATATTAAATAAAGAATGTTATATGGATATTGTAACTTCTCAAACATATTTACCCATATTTGGTGAATTATTTTATAACCTTAGCATTACCAAAATAAATCACATCCTAAGGACTGATCGATTTAGTATCCCTGAAAAAAAATATACAAACATTGGTTTTACATTACATCTTGAAATGAAAAAAACATAGTACCACCATTAAAAACAAATATGTCTTATATTATTCCTCACGAATGGTCATAATAAAAGTATTCACATCCTAGGAAAAAAGGAAACAAAAGAAAGGAGTTTGATTAGATGATCAGTAAAGATAAACAATATAGCATCTGAAATCATATATTAGCATAAAATTATATGGCATGGTATAAAACTAAAAGAGAAGCCTTTTAAAAAAAAATTATTTTGAATAATATCGAAAGAATAAATCCAATAATACCATTTAAACATTCACAATGATATTATAGTAGTTTAAAAATCACATGCAAAATCACTAACTAATATTACAATGAAGAAGTCTATAGTGTCGGACATCATAATCATACTATCAAGGTCTCATTACTATAACATAACTAAACATACCATAAGGGTCTCATGACAAGAAACTACTTTGTCTCATGATACCCACTGATGCATCTAGGGGCTATAGCGGGCACCTCCTGTCACTTACTATTACCAATGCATTTCTCATATGAAAAGGGATAAGAATAACATAAACATTTTTATTGGAAATAGCATTTGAAATGTAAATACGTTAACCACAAACCATAAATGGAATAAAAATAAAACATGCACAATAAAACATCTCATAAAACCATTAATAAAAAAAGGAATATTGTATCATAATAAATCAACCACAATAAAGCATAAAATCTCACAAATTATGTTGGCATAGATAAAAAAAATCTAATAAATTCATTAAGACTCTTTGATAGAAATATCATTATTTTCAGTGAAATTATTTTAATGATTCAAAATTACAAAATAATTTTTTTCTGAAAATAACCTTGTTTGATTTTAGGAAAATATCAAAAATGTTAAAGAATTATCAGAGTATAGAATTGCCTCTCACACCATATATGTTAAAAACCATTCTTTCCTTAATTTATTGAAAACGTCATAAAGTACCTTATTTGAAAAATAAGAGAATGAATACTTTAAAAATGTTTTATAAAATCAAAAAACAATAAAAATCCCTTTAAGAATTGTCGATAATATATTAAAATATGTTTTCTGAAACATGGATATGGATGATAAATATTTCACAGTAGATACTTACCTATAAACAAACTTGGATAATAATGATATTTTGAAATTAACCCTTATCTTGTAATTTCCATAATTTGATGGTCAATTAACCCCATATATAATTCTGAAAGAATGTTATTAAATTATAAAATAACCATATCCCTATTTATTATATCATATTTGATCTAATTATGTCATTTTGTAAATAATATTTTAGTATTACCATTGATTTGTGGTAAACTACATCATTTTCGTATGCATGTTTCATTGTGTAAGTCGTGTTTTTTAAGAATATGATGTATTTTGTTCATATGTAGAATGATATTAATATAATGAATGTTATATTTACCCATATTATATATTTTATGATCATTCTTGAGTGTTTAATATGGAGAATGAATCTAACCGCGTCATTTAGACGATAGCTCGTATGTATGCTCAATCTACAATATCATTTCCTTACTAGTTTAATGGTATGAAATTGGATGGTATTTTAATTATGATGAAAAATTATGATGGTTTATTAATTATTTAAATCAATTATATTCATCATTAAAACCATCCAAATAATGTAGTGTTGGATACCAAATCGCATTATAATCTGGAGGTGATAAGTCTTACGTACAAATTCAATGTGATATTGTTATTCATAGGATGGATAAATGTAATAATATGGTTTTTACATAATTATAATAAAATATCATCATGTATATGATAAATTATTTATTACATTGTAATGGAAACAACCTAGGAAGAAGAAGTATAAGAAGAAAATAAATTGAATGGAATTGATAAAATAATTAATTATTCTTTGAGCCTCTCCAATTAAGTTTCACAAAAGGACTCTATAGGTTAGATTTATGGAAAATTAATGGAATCTATGGTGAATTTATAGATTCTATGAGGGGATTTGGTTAGGGGTTTGCTATGAAAAGTGGCTTTATAGGTGTGAATAAAATATAAGGATATGTTTCCTTTTATAATTGAGGGGATGTTCAATTTTGGAAAATCCAAAACTATTGATTTATTATAAATTGATTATTGGTTTCAAATTTCTCAAATATGAGTTAGTTAAAATACAATATAATTATGGTTATACTATTGGGTTAATATAGATACAATAAATTCCCAAAAGAACACCAATTATATAATTAATTAAATATATCACATTATAAAAGTTAGTTAGAAGACATGTTATTTGTAGGATCGAAATAATTATGTAGATGCTCAATATACAAGTGGGGGGGGGGGGGGGAATTGTATACTTTAAAAATTTCCTTAAACAAGGAAAGATCTAAGTTTAGCAAAGTTAAACTAATAAAATTCACAACACCTCTAACACCAATTTGAAAATTGGAACAAGGTATGAAGTTAAAAACATCTAGTTCTACACACTTGCTCGAATCAGGAGAGTGATTCTGAAAAAAAGGTTCAAGAAATATGGATCCGGAAATTAAATCTTAACCAAATTTTAAAATATGAGAATCTACCTTAAATCTTATAGAATGTAAATTAATAAGAGCACATGTGTAAGGAAACATAAGACAATTACACTTTCCATATAATACACAATGCAGTGGAAAAACAAGTATTAAAACTACAAGTGACAAGATAAAGTCTTTTAACCCAACAAGAAGGGTATCCAACAACCTTGGATAAGGGTCCCTTGATTTATACTTTCAAAAAAGTATATCTTTCCCACACTAGGGTAATCCCTCGATATGAAGATCGGTGTCTCTATCTTGGTATCCCTGAAAGCCCTCAACTTCAAGGTAGTTGGAACCTCTATCTTCCTCAGCAAGGAAGCCCTCGAACTTCAAGGTAGTCGGCACCTCTGTCTTCTTATCCCCGGAAGCCCTCGAATGTAATCCCCAACATTCAAAGTCACACTACGCAATCTGAATGAGCGGTTCAGTAAGCAAAAATCATGAAAATATTCTCTCTCTAGAAATAACCTCAATAGCATGTGGTCTCTAGAGTGATCAACTTGTTGTTTGAGCTCTTTCAAATGATCCCCTATTCATAGGCTCTATTGGAACGGTCAGCTCCCTCCTCCAACGGTCATATTTTACAGAAAATTTAAAGGGACTTGTACACGTTTCACTAAACCAATGGTTGGTTAGAAACAGAATGGATGAAATCGTTTTATAACAATGAATGTGTAACTGAAAGCACAAGATCGTTTTACAATGAATCAAGTATAAGTATAAGAAAAAATAAAATTTAGAGTGCACGTAAATAATAGATTGGAGTCTAACCAAAATGGAATTCGGAGACTATATTAAAAGGATATTCGGATTCTAATTTATTGGAATTTAGAATCTGAATTCTGTAGAAATTTAGAGTATGAATTTCTAAAAAAATTCGGAGTCTGGTATCATCAGGATTCAGAATCTGAACTTATACAGTTCGGAGTCGAACTTATAGAAGTTCAGAATCGAACTTATAAAATATCGGATTCAAACTTATAAACGTTCGGAGTTGAACTTATTAAATTTCAGAGTCAAACTCATAGAAGTTTGGAGTCAAACTAATAAAATTTCGGAGCCTAACTCGTAGAAGATCGGAGTCGAACTCATAGAAGTTCGGAGTTGAACTCATAGATGTTCGGAGTCAAATATATAAAAGATTGGCGTCAAACTGATAAATGTTTGGAGTCGAACTCGTAGATGTTCGGAGTCGAACTTATAAATGTTCAAGGTCAAACTTATAAAAGTTCTGAGTTGAACTCATAGAAGTTCGGAGTCCGAATTTCGGAGTTAAACTTTGTTACAGTTAGTATCCAGAATTCGGAGTGGATCTTTTTTATAGTTCCTATCCAGAATTCAGATCCTAAAACAGAATTCCTCTAACTTAGCAGTATATGATTCCGAGGTTTTGGATATGAATCTAATTTTCATACTTAATAAAAATATTTCTATGTATAAGAAATATCTAGGTTAGGGTATATTTCATTAAGGAAGGAAATTTTACTTATAGAAGTAAAATATAGATTTGCTTAGGTATATGATGTTTGTGATTTTCAAAACAAGAAGGAATGGAAAAGTAATAAGGAAAACCTTATTGACTCTACAATCTCCCCCTTTTTGGAAAGCACAAGAATCTTTACGAAAAAGAATATATGGACCTTGAAAAATTTTCATCAGACATTGAAATTAAATCTTATCTCCCTTCGTTCATGGATGATAGTGAATACAAATAACTCCCCCTTAGGCATTGAAACTCTAATGATTGTATTCTGAATTTTCAGAGTGGAGTTTTCATTATCAAGGGATTGAAAATCTTCGTAGTGAGAAACTCTCCCTTACTTTAAGGATATCTTCACATAGAAATTTTTCTTCTTCATTTTTAATTTTTCCTTCTCCACTTTTTAGTGGTTCTTTTTCCTTCTCCCCCTTAGGAGTAGTTCTTTTACCTTCTCCCCCTTTGTTATTTTTAAAAATAATTTAAGGGAATGGAAAAGAAATAATGTACCTGTAACATTAGTATATAAGAACACAAGATATAACCAAGAAAATATTTCATTAGGGTTGAGATAATTTTTACAAGGAAAGAAAAATAAAACAAAAGATCAGAGTGGGTTTATTTGACCTCCTTTTCCTTTGGGATCAGCTTCTTTAACATGGTTTTGAGTTTCTTCAAATCTCTTTGATCCTCCTAGGCTTCCCTCTCCAAGGATTTTATCTTTTATTCTTGTGCTTTCAAAGCTTCTTCCTGAGCCTTCATGGCTTCTTCATGAATCTTTAGTAATTAATCTTGCTATTCAAGCTTCTCCTTAAACACAATCCGGAAATCTATTTCCCCTTTCCAATTCTAATCTACTGAGTTAAGCTTTCCATTAAAATCTCCGACCTGTTGATTCTGAGTACTTTTCTCAATGATCATCTCTTCTTGAATAATATTGATCTTGTTATCCTTGGTGTGAAAGGCATCTTTCACCTCATTCTGAAAATTATCATACACATCCAAGTCTTCTTCAACATTATTAAACCACAGAGTTATTATGCTTCAATAATTTATATGCAAATCATAATTGATAAGAAAAATTTTATGGTCGACCTCATTATTTATACACATATCCATCCCCATGGATAAGGCTTCTGATTTCTGATTCAAACTATGCTGCATCATCTGGAATCTGGAGTCTATAGTTGGAAAAATCAAAATGGTGTCCACCAACTTCTTCAGAGATTCAACTACAAAGTCATTACCATGCGTTGATGACTCTAAATATGATATTTTACTTAGATATTGTTCTTCTTAAATTTTCACCAGTTTCCTTTTAGAACAACCACCATCCTCTTTCTTCCTGAAAATATACTTCACTATAGTATCCATCAGAACATGATTACCCTTGTCATCTTTTAGAATGGGTTGATCATCTGGAGATTCTTCCTCAATTTCTTATAATTGAACAATCAAGTCTTCATCTGGTTTATCCTTTTTCCCCTTCTTCATGGATATTATTCTCATAGGATTCTTCCTCATAATACACAATATTTTCCTTCTCTTCCTCTAGGTAATCATCATCCTTCCCACATTCTTTCTCAACTGCCTTTCCTGGAGTGGGTAATTTTTCGGATTCAACTTTTTCTTTATACACTCCTACATGTTTGATCAAATCATCAAGATCACCCCTTCCTTCTTCTTCTTCTTCTTCTTCTTCAATAACCTCTTCTTCTACTTCTTCGGCAGCTTGTTTTTCTACTTCTTCAACTACCTCTTTACCCCTAGGATTTTTTCGGAGTGATAGAATTCTATGCTGGAGTCTCTGGTAAAGATGGTTGGACATCAATGGATTCCAGAATGGGAATCTTCTCTGAGGCTATTTCAGTATCTCTTAATAGAGATTGTACAAGCTCGGCTTCAGACACATTTTTCTTCATCTTTTTCTCTTTTTCCTCTTTTTCAAACACATCTGCAGCTTTTTCCCATAAGGCCTTAGCCTCAGCTGAGTCCAATCCCAACTGTGAATCCCCTTATTTTCTCTTCTCTGTGTCTTCCCTCTACTTGGCTACCGCTTCATCTGTATAATATTTCTGTTTCTTTGTCTTAGGAGGTGCAGATTGAGTTTCCTTAGATTTGGGAGTTTTGTCTTCAACAACCACTTCCTTAAGCTTCCTCTTCATGGAAGCTTTTTTCACTGGTTCAATATTCTCCACATTTTCTGGAATGGCCTTAGCCTCTCCCTCTATTAAAGGGTATAGTTCTCTAGATTCATCAAAAAAACCCATCTTCATCCTTTTCAATGTATCATCACTGACGATAATAAGCTTACAATTCCGAACATTAGACATACAAACAACTTTGAAAGAATCTAAGCACCGAGCTATCAGCATTGATATTAAGACAGGGTACATATTGATTTGAGCACCCAAGTTCAATTCTTTTATATTCTTAACTATAATCAAAACATGCCTAATCAAATTTATCTTCCTTAGATTTACCAGGAAATCTAGGAAGTAAATTTCACTCTTCTGCATATTATCCTTGTCACCCCTTCTTGGTATGAGAAAACCTTGTACCCACAATTATATATTCCGATTATTTGGAAAGATATGAGAAATATTAGTAGTCTTGGTATCTTAATTTCCAAGACACTTCAATGCCTTCACCTTGTTGAAACATCCGTGTTATCCAGAAGATTATGTGAGAAAAATTCAGCTTCGCCTTCGTAAGATAAACCCACCATGCTTGCAGCCTTAGTGTAGGATAATTTGTAAGTATTACCATAAAAAATTAAAGAAAATAAGTCTCTTCCATATTTTTTCTAGAAGGAAATAGACTCATAGAATTCAACAAGTAAATATGTATAAACCAGATCCTTTTTTTAATTAGACAAGCAAACATACTCCCAGCCATTCAATCTGATATTATTGGATATAAGAGAATAAATCTTGTAGAAATATGGATGCACTAACTGTTCCCTGAAGACTAACCATTTTGAGATTGGTTTTGAGGTAGACATGTCTTGAGATGTAGCTTCAACAGACATTCAGAGTGGATATTTCTGGAAGATTTGGAACGACTTTGAAAAAGATCTGAACAGTCCTTAAGAAGAGAGTCAGGGCTTCGAGACACAAAATCATTGAAAACCTGATGTGGTATGACTCTTAGGGACCCTTTATATAGGTGATGGTGATGACCTTTGGTCTTCCAAAAACCATCTAAAGGTTGAAAATCCTTTTGATCTGATCTGACGGTTGAGAACATCCCCGCAAAAAAAACTTGACATCGAACTTTTGAGGTTTTAAGAAAAACATTCAGATATAAGAAAAACTAGAATCTGAATAATATTAAAACTCATAGGAAAATACAAGCAAGAAAAATATGCCTATGAAAATTTAAGTAAGGAAATCAAACCGTTCAGATTGTCTAGATAGATTTTTCATAATTGGTAATATTCTTCTTGAGGGAAAAAAATTTAAAACAAAAACAAAAACCTCATTATGAAAAAAATCCTCATTACGAAAGATCAATACGAAAATTCTTATTATGGAAAATCCATTGCAGAAATTCTCATTACAGAAAATCCATTTCAAAAATTCTCATTACGGAAAATCTATTACGAAAATTCTCAATATGGAAAATCCATTACGAAAAATTTCTATTTCTGAAATTTTCATTACGAAAATTTCAATTTCGAAAATTTCTATTTTGAGAATTTCCTTTCCGAGAATTTCCATTCCGAAATTTCCATTCTGAAAATTTCCAATCCAAAAAGTTCCATTTCGAATTTTTTTCAAAAAATTGTTAAGAAAATATTTAATTACATATGTTTGAAAAGAAAACTGACTAAATTTTTTTTTGGATTTAAACTAACTTGAAAAAGTACCCCTCCCCTATGAAAAAGAGTTTTTTACTAAAAGGAGAATTGTTCAACAAGAAGTTAATAAAGAAGGATTAACTTATAGTTATCATTCCAAACTTCTATTTAATGTATTAAAATCTATCAGAGGGTAATGATTTTGTGAAAATATCAGCTAGTTGATCTTGCGTTCGGATAAACTGAAGAATGATATCTCCTTTAAGTGTTTGATCCCTATGAAAGTGATGCCTAATATATATGTGCTTTTCATGAGAGTGATGTGTGGGGTTTTTACTAAGGGAAATGGAACATGTGTTACATAAAAAAATTTAGTCTTTGTAAAACTCAAGCCGTAGTCTGTGAGTGTGTGTTGCATCTACAACACTTGAGCACAACAACTTCCAGCTGCTACATTTTCAGCTTTAGTAGAGGAGAGTGCTACTGAGTGTTGCTTCTTGCATGAACATGAAACTAATGAATCTCTTAAGAAATGACAAGTTCTAGATGTACTCTTTCTCTCCATTATACATCCACCATAGTCAACATCTGAAAAGATTTTTAAGATAAAATCATTTCCAGAAGTATAAAATTATCCTAGATCCATGGTTCCCTTCAAGTAGGGAATTTTTTTTTCACTGCCTTTAAGTGAGATTCCTTAGGATTGGATTGATATCTTGCACATAATCATACCGAAAACATTATGCCTGGACGACTAGTTTTCAAGTATAGTAGACTTCCTATCATACCTCTAAAAGATGTTTGATCTACTTGTTTCCCAACTTCATCAAGATCTAAAGTGTTTGAGGTACTGATGGGAGTCATTATACTTTTAGAGTTGTTATATCCATACTTTTTAAGAAGATATTTAATATACTTATGTTGGGATATATAAGTTCCTTCTTGTTTTGGAGAAATTTGAAAAACAAGGAAAAATGTTAACTCACCCATCATACTCATTTCAATCCCAAAATTCATTAGAGTTTCAAAATAATCAGTTACAGATTGCTGAGTTGAACAAAATATAATGTCATCAACCTAAATTTGAACAATAATTTTTTTTTCTTATCTATATTTATAAAAATTGTTGGATATTCATTTTCCTTAACATAGTTATTTTGAAGCAAAAATCCTATTAGTCTATCATACCAGGCTCGTGGGGCTTGTTTAAGGCCATACAAAGCTTTAGTAAGTATGAAAACATGATCCAGATGGTTTGTATCTTCAAATCCAGGAGGATGTTCAAAAAAAATCCCCTTGAACATAATCATTAAGAAAAGAACATTTCACATCCATTTGAAAAATTTTAAAGTTGAAGAATGATGCAAAGGAAAGTAAAATACAAATAGATTCAAGTCTAGCTACTGGAGCATAGGTTTCTACATATTCCATTCCCTCTTTCTTATTATATCCTTTAGCAACTAATATAGCTTTATTTATAACTATGACTCCATTTTCATCACACTTATTTCTGAAGGCCCACTTTACTCCAATAACCGAAGTTTCCTTAGGTCTTTCAACCATGGTCCAGACTTTATTCCTTTCAAATTAATTTAGTTCATCTTGCATGGATTTAATCCAATCATCGTCACCTAAATCTTCATTAGTACATTTTAGTTACAATTGTGAATGGAATGATAGATGTTCTACTTCATTTATCAAGGAACTTCTAGTCCTTACTGGTTCATTTACATAACCAATGATACTATCACTGGGATGATTCTTAAGAAACACCTGGTTTTGGTTTTGTAAAACCTGTTCATCAACATAGGGTAGAAAGTCTTCTAGCGTAAATGTTTTAGAAGTATCTTCTTGAATATTTTCCTTATCAGAAGAATCTTCTAACAATGGTTGATAATCAGTTTTTGAAAACACATCCGAGAATGTAGGTTGGGATGGTTTAAAAACACAAGGATCAGATTCATCAAATTTTACATGCACTGTTTTTTTGACAGTACAAGTGTTTTTATTGAAAACTCTATAAGCCTTCAAAGTTGTGGAGTAGCCTTAGAAAATTTCTTCATCAGATTTTGGTGCGATTTTTTGTATATTATCTTTAGTATTTAGGATGAATACCTGAAACTAAAAACCATGAAGTAGGAAATTCTGGGTTTTCTACAATTCCATAACTCATAAGGAGTTTTATTATGAAAAGGTCTAATCAAAAATTGATTTATAGTATAACAAGCAGTACTTACAACTTCATCTCATAAATGTCTAGCTATAGAATATTCACTCAACATGGTTCTAGTTATCTCTTGAAGAATTTTGTTTCTTCTTTCAACCACACAATTTTGTTGAGGAGTTCTAGGTGCTGAAAAGTTTTGAGTAATACCATTTCTACTATAAAAAAGTTTCAAAATCAGAATTTTTAAATTCTACTCCATGATCACTATGAATAGTTTTCAGTGGAAGATTTTTCTCATTTTTAACTTGGGCTCTAAAAATTATGAAATATGAAAAAGCTTCAGACCTCTTCGGTAGAAAATGGACCAATGACAATATAGTGTAATCATTAACTAGAACAAACACATAGTATTTTCCTCTAATTCTTCCAGTTTATGTTGGACCAAAAAGATCCATGTGCACTAACTGTAATGCATCAGTTTTTTGAGACTTCACCGATTGATTTAAAACTAGATTTCTGTTTCTTTCCATATTACCAAGGATTAAAAACTTTAGAAGAATCAAATCTAAGCTCCTGTAGATATTTAACTAGCTTCTTCTTAGATAGTTTACATATGTTTCTAAGGTTACAGTGACGTAGTCTTTATGCCATAACCATGAATGATCTTCTATTGCACTTAGGCAAGGTAAATCTTGGCTTCTATGTTCTTCTATGTTCAACGTGTAAACATTCTCTTTCCTATTGGCAGAGAGAATAAACTCATCCTTGGAATTGTGAACTAAGCACTTATCATTCGTAAAATCCACAAGGTATCATTTATCACATAATTGATTTATGATAATGAGGTTGTTCTTAAGACCCTTAAAAAATAAAACATTTGAAATCAATTTTTTACCAAGAAGAACAATATTACCTATTCCAACAATTTCTCCCTGAGCATTATCTCTGAAAGTTACCTTTCCTCCTTTCGTCTTGATAATCTTTTCAAAAGAGATTTTGTTACCAGTCAAATTCCGGGAACATCCACTATCCATGTACCATGTATTGTTGTTGGTACATCCCCTGTTTTCCTGAAAATAAAAAAAGAGTTAGACTTTAGGAATCTAAACATGTTTGGATCTGATATTTTTAGATAACAAAATTTTGGGTAACCACATCATCTTAGAAAAGTAAGCCTTATGAAAACCTAGATATTGGGTTTTTTTTAAAGAACAATTCTTTTCCCAGTGACCACCACATTGACACTTATTACAAAATGGGGAACTTTGTGGAACAATATAATTGTTACTAAAAATTGGTTTTGCATGGGTATAAACAAATCTGGATTTGTTTCTTAAAGGTCGTATTTGTGAATACATCTTATCAAAATTATCTTTACCATGTGTAAAGTTTGATAAACACTTATTTAAGGAACAAATTTCAGACTTGAGTTTTACAACCATGTTTTTATCTTCAAAATAGTTATATTTGGAACTAGATTTAGGCTTGAAAACACATTTCTTAGAAATTACCTTTTCTCGATCTTTAGAAAGTTTATCTTTCTCAGAATTTACTTCCTCAAAAAAAATTATACTTATAAAATCATCATTATTCCTATCAAGATCTTTAGAAAGATCTGATATTTCCTTAGTAAGAATAATATTCTTAGAGTTTTCCTTATCATGATTTTTATTGAGTTTTTAATTCTCAATTTCAAGAAGATCAGCAAACCTAGAAACTTCTTCATAGGTAGGTAATGTATTTTCTTTATCAGAAGAGGTTTCTTCATCCGAATATTTATAATATGTACTATTATTAGAATTTAAGGAAACATTGGTAAATGATTTATCATTATTTACCTTATCCATGAATAAGTGATTGTTAATAGGTAATCTGGATATAATACCAAGATTCTTCAGTCCTAAAGATTCATAATCAGAAGATTCATCTGAAGAGTCACCACCACTGGAACTCCAGGTGTCATTAGCTTTCAGAACATTCTTAACTTTGGCTTTATAATACTTCTTTCTGTTCCATTCAGAATTTTTATCTTTTCCCTATTTCTTCTTGAGAAAATTAAAATCCGGTCTAATATATCCATCTCTCTTGCATTCATAACAAGTCACTTCTCCATCTTTCCTATCTTTCCTTTCCTTTTTCTTATACTTAGATAGGAAATTTCTCTGACCAGCAATCTTGTTCATCCTTTGAGAAAGATTTTCTAACTCATTATCTAAGACTTCACTTTCACAAGATTCGGATTGGATAATAACCTTCTTAGACTTGGATCTACTTACTCTTTCAGGAGTCTTAGCCTTTATATGATTTGAAGTTGTGGTAAAATAAACAGTACCATTTCCATTCTTCTTCTTGAGGTCGTCCGCATATCTCTTCATTCTTGTTTCATGTTGAAGAAGAGTTCCAAATAATTCATCTAAGGAAATATTAGTGACCATTCTATTCTCATCAATAGTTGTTCTCTTTGATTCCCACTCATTGGGCATAATATCAATGATCTTTTCCACAAGATATTCATCATCCAGACCTTTATCTCCCATAGATTGTAGACTGTTTACATTTTTCATAAACCTCTGTTGCACTTTGGAAATGGTTTCACCATAAGGAAAATTGAAACCATGATACTCAGATCTAAACATAGATCTTCTTTTCTCAATCACTTTATATGTACCAAAATGAGTAACTTCAAGTTTCTTCCATATACAGTTAGCTGTTTCACATGAAGAAATTTGGCTATATATGTTCCTAGTCATTGAACATAGTAATGTGTTGTGTACCTTATAGTTTAATTGATAATCATGCTTCTCTTGGTTTGTGAAAGCACTAACATCCTTATCAGGAATTTTATAACTTCCAGTAAGCATAACGAAATTCTCTACTCTAGTGTTGATAATTAAAGTCTTCATAAAATCTCTCCAATATTCATAATTATTACCATAAAAAATTGGTGGTCTTGTATGATTAATATTGTCTATGTATCCTATTTTTAAGCCTGCCATTCTTAAAATAATATTTTGCACACAACCTTGTTAGCAACAAGAGTTCTTAATGAAGGAATATATAAATCAGAGAAAATAAAATGACTCTAGAAAATTACCTCTGAATATTATGTGAAAAAAAACTTTAGTAGGTGTAATAAAAAGATGAATCCGAACATTAGGATTCTGAAAACATCAAATCCAAAATATCTATTCTGAGAAAGAATGAGAAAATTTTCTTCTAAATTTAATCGTGACATTAAATCAGGTTGAACTAACCCTTGGGGTTTAAGATAACCTCCTATGATACAAATTGTAGGATCGTAATAATGATGTAGATGCTCAATATATAAGAGGGGGGGGGCTTGAATTATATACATTAAAAATTTTCTTAAACAATGAATTATCTAAGGTTAACAAATTTTAAACTAAGAAAATCACAAGACCACTAACACAAATTGGAAAATTGGAAAAGGTATGAAGTTACAAACTTCTAGTTCTACACACTTGCTTGAATCAGGAAAGTGATTCCGAAAAACAGGTTCCGGAAATATGGATCCGGAAATTGAAACTTAACCGAAGTTTACAATATGAGATTCTACCTTAAAGAGTATATAATCTAAATGAATCAGAGTACAAATGTAAGGAAATATAAGACAATTACACTTTCCTTACAGTACAAAATGCAGTAGAAAAACAAGTAGTAACACTACAAGTGACAAGATAAAGTCTTTTAAACCAAAGAGATGGGTATCCAACATCCTAGGATAAAGGTCCCTTGATTTATACATTCAAGTAAGTCTGTCTTACCCACAATAGGGTAATCCCTCGATATGAAGATTGGTGTCGCTGTCGTGCTATCCCCGCAAGCCCTCAACTTCAAGGTAGTAGGAACCTCTGTCTTCCTCAGCAAGGATTCCCTTGACCTTCAAGGTAGTTGGCACCTCTATCTTCCTATCCCCGGAAGCCCTCAAATGTAATCACCAACATTTAGAGTCGCACTAAGAAATCTGAATGAGCAGTTCAGTAATCACAAATCTTGAAAAGATTCTCTCTCTAGAAATCACCTTAACAGCGTGTGGTCTCTAGATTGATCAACTTTTTCTTTGAGCTCTTTCAAATGAGATCCTATTTATAGGCTCAATTGGAACAGTCAGCTCCCTCCTTAAACAGTTATATTTTCTGAAAAATTTGGAGGGACCTCTACACATGTCACTAAACCAACTGTTGGTTAGAAACTAAATGGACAACATCGTTTTATAACAAATCACGTGTAACTGAAAGCACAACATCATTTTACAATGAAACAAGTGTATGTGTAAGAGAAACTAAAATTAAGAGTGCAAGTAAATAAAATATTCGATTCTAACCAAAATAGAATTTGGAGTCTATAATAAAAGGATATTAGGATTCTATTTTATAGGAACTCAGAATCTGAATTCTGTAGAAATTCAGAGTCTGAATTTCAAAGGAAATTCAGAGTCTGGTTTCATCAGGATTCAGAATCGGAACATATATAGTTCAGATTCGAGCTTATAGAAGATCAGAGTCGAACTTAGAAAATTTCAGAGTCGATCTTATAAATGTTCAGAGTTGTACTTATAAAAGTTTGGAGTTGAACTCGTAGAAGTTCAGAGTCGAACTCGTAGAAGTTCGGAGTCAAACTTATACAAATTAGGAGTCGAACTCATAGAAGATCGAAGTTAAACTTATTAATGTTCGAAGTATAACATATAAAAGATCAGAGTCGAACTTATAAATTTTCTGTGTTAGACTCGTAGAAGTTCATAGTTGAACTTATAAATGTTCGGAGTCGAACTGATAAAATTTCGGATTCGAACTCATAGAAGTTCGGAGTCCACAATTCAAGGTTGTACTTTGTTAGAGTTCGTATCCAAAATTCGGAGTGGAAATTTAGTAGAGTTCATATCCAGAATTCGGATCCTAAAACATAATTCTTCATACCTTAGCATTATATGATTCTGAGGTTTTTGGTATGAATCCTATTTTCATACTTAATAAAAATATTGCTATGTATAAGAAAAATATAGGTTAGGGTAAATTTTTTTAAGGAAGGAAATTTTCCTTATAGAAGAAAAATATAGATTTTCTTAGGTATAAGGTGTTTGTTATTTCCAAAACAAGAAGGAATGGAAAATTAATAAGGAAAACCTTATTGACTAAACATTATTTTTATTAATTTTATAACATTTAGATAAATATTAATTATTTTAAAGTATCATTCATATCAATTTTGATATTTCCCAATATTTTCATTTAAAAAAAACAATCCAACATGATAACTTCTAAACAATACATTTAAAATTTCAGGATGACATATATGTTAAATATTAAATTTTTGGATGTCAATAATTACATCAAATAATATTTATTTTAATATTTTCATTGTCACATAATTGGTTCTTCCTTTAATAATTCAATTACTTCATCACTATTGTATCACCATTTTATTAAACTATTTAATTAGTAAAATTATAAATAAATTACCATTATGTAGATAATCATTTTATATTTATAAATAATATTTATAACAACCCATATAAATTATATATAATTATTTGAAAAATGTTATAGTTTATTAAAATTTGAATATAAAAAATTTAAATCTTCATTAAATAATTATTATAAATTTCTAAATATACAAAATATGATAATTAAGGATCTTATTTTGGACCTATGTTTGATTTTGGTCGAAACAAACTTATCCAATGAAATTATGACAAGTTTTATTGTAAAATTATATTATTATATTATTATATTTACCTTTAATTACCCTATTTACCTTTAACCGTGGTATAAAAAATCAAAAGTAAATATTCACAAAAAAAATATTTTGATCTTATTAGACCACATATTTAATACTAATTACAACCATATTTGTACATTTTTCAAAAAAAATTCAATAAAACGGTAAAATGAAATTTAATGCCAATCTGTAGGTGTGGTTAGAAGACGTGTAAAAGAGACGTTCAAAAGTTAATCAAAAATTTATATAAATTTATATTATTAAAATGATTTATATAACCTAAATTATAAGAATATAATTATTAAGTATATATTTTTAATTTAAAATAAATTTAAATAAAAAGAATTATTTAAATGAAATGTTGGGTATTTAACAATAATGTAGTATTTTTCACTATTCACAAAAAATTGAATCTTTACAGAAAAAACACACAATAAGGTAATTTTGATATCTTAAATCAAAAAATGGAGTATATTCTGAAAACTAAAACCTATAAATTTCATAATATGGTTAATACTATTTATAACCTCTTTTTAAATACCTATTATGGAAGGTCATGGTGTTCGAGGATTAAATGTGGTGTGAAAAGTAAGCTTTTGAATTATTTAAAAGGTAGCACAACATGAAATATTGGGGTGTTACATTATTCCCTCCTTAAAATAATCACTTCCTCAAAATTTCTAGAATATCACTTATATAATGATTTGGGTGGTTTTTCATCATAGGTTCCTTAGGTACCCACATCACCTCTGCCATTTTAGGGTTTCTCTAAAGAAAATTTAGTAGAAGTGTCATCCAATTTTTCAAAACATGTTATCAGGTGTCATGAATATTGATTAGTTCTTTACTGTAATACAGTTCAGGTTCCAGTTCTATTTCATCATATGTGAGCACATGTGTGGGGTCTAGCATGATTTTCCTAAACAATGATATGTTGAACACATCATGAACATTGGAGAGACATGAAGGAATTGCCAAATGGTACGCTATAGCTCCAATTCGTTCCAAAATTTTGAATGTTTTGATGTACCTGTGACATAATTTACCCTTCTTATCGAATTATATAACAACCTTCCTTGGAGTTACCTTTTTGAAAACCTGATCTACCACTTGAAATTCCAAATCCTTCCTTCAGTTATCGACATAGAAATTTTTCCTACGTTGATCTATTTTGATATGGGTCTAAATAGTATTTTCCTTTTCTATTTTTCTCTCAAAAAATTTTAGGCCTTGTACTTTTCTTTCACCATCATCATCCCAAGTAGTTGGTGTAAAATATCTCTTTTCATATAACTCTACATATAGTTTCATCTGAATACTTCAAGGTAATAAATTTTAATAGGAAAATTCTAGTATAAGTAAATAATGATCCCATGTACTATGAAAGTCATGGGAGAAATATCTCTACATGTATTATAAATATTGAATTGTCTATTTGAAAACTCCATCAATTAGAGGGTTGTTTGAAGATCTCAAATGAATCTAAGTATCTAGAATCTTCAAAATAATTTTATGGAATATTGATGTAAAATTTGGATCTAGATTATAAATAATTGGTTGTGGTACATCATGATGTCTTAGATATTCAGTAATGTAAAGTCTTTCTATACGTTGAAGTGGTAAATCTTCTCTTATATAATAATTTTTTTTGATTTGGTAAGATGATCAACAACAACACATATCACATCATTTCTTCTGGATGTCCTTGGTAGCCCATGAAAAAATCCATTGAAAAATCATCCCATTTAAACATAGGTAAGAGGTTACATGACTCCTCTAGGATGTTTTCTTCACTCATCCACCTATTGAAATACCAAACATCTCAACACATATTCATAAAACTCTATCTTCATGATGTCCCAAAAAAATTAACTTGAAAACTATATACATCTTAGTTCCACCAAGGTGTCTAGAGAAAAGGGATCAATGAAAATCATCCAATAATTCCCTTTTTTTCTTAGGTATAGTGAGAACACAAAGGCTCTTCTAAATTTTCAAAATACCATCTTCAAATACTAAGTGAATCAGTCCCCTATAATTTATAGCTTTAATATTATTTTAGAAATCATCCTCATCTAGTAGATTACTTTTTATCCTTTCTAGTAAATATGATTTGGAATCCATTAGAAAAAGTAGTGATGTTTTAACATCCATGATAGTTTTCACATCAATCTTTACTAATTCATGAACAAGTGATCCTTTTAATCTCACTTTTTTTAGAACCCCTTGATCTATTTTGGTAAATGCATCATCCAACTTATTTTACTTCTATGGGTCTTAGTTTATTGTGAAATCATAATCTTTGGGTAGCTCAATCCTTCTTCTTAGTCTCATGTTGAGTTCTTTCTGTGAGAAAATATATTTCAAACTCTTATTATCAGTATAAATCTCCATGTTTCATGAGAGAGATAGTGTCTCCATATATTCAATGAAAATATAACTTCTGATAATTCAATATAATGACTTGGGTAGTTTTTTCATTAATTTCTATCTATCTTGAAGTATATAAAATAACCCAATCGTTTTGCATAAGAATGCAACTAAGTCATTTACTAAATTAATCTTTATAAATCACAAACCCATTATTCCTAGATTTTAATGAAATGATAGGATAATTGACAAGTTGTCTCTATAATTCTTTAAAACAATCTTGGTACTATTTTTTCAAAATGAATTTAACATGTTTACATGTGAGCTTGGTCAATGGGTTTGGTAATAGGGAAATTTTTGTGATGAAACACCAATAGTATCCTAAAAAACTAATAAAACTGTGTACATTTGATATACTCGTTAGTCCTAGAAATTCTTGAATTTCTTAGGTTCATGCATGATTAAAATATATTTCATATTTTGATACTATATTCTCATGAAAAGGAATTTCTTGAATCTATAATTCACACTACCTAAATATCCCATATTGTACATTTCATCTACGAGTATTCAGAACAATCCACAAGTGGTTCTCATGGTATTCATATCTTTTTGAGTATACAATGTTATCATCAATAAATACTACAAACTATTATATCCATGAAAATAGAGGGTGAATTAGTCAATCAAAAAGTAATTACCGTAAAATATTAATGACCATGGCTCGTTTGGAATGTAGTAATTAAAATATATTACATTTTTTAGAAAAATTTTGATAAAAAAATGAAGTAAAATATTCAAAAAATATTGTGCTCCATGCGGCTGATCAAACAAATAATCAATGCGAGGCATAAAATATTTTTCCTTTTTTGTAACAACATGGATCTCTCTATAGTCAATGTAAAACATCATTGATCCATCTTTTTTCCTAACATAAAATAATTTGGGCGCCCCTTGGGGAAAAACTAGGGTAAATATATCCCATATTACTCATCTCTAATAGTTGTTTTCTAGATCTAATAGTTCCACAATATCCATTATATATGGATTCTTTGATATTGTTCTTGCATCAGGGATTAAATTGATACAAAAATAAACATCACGCTCTAGGGGATGTCTGGGAAAATAATCAGGGAAAATGTCAATAAATTCCTTTAAAATAGGTATATCCTCAATTTTAATATTTAGTTTTTCATACCCTGATGCTTTTCCTCTTCCTCCCCAAGAATCAAATTCAGTAAATCTACTATGGGTGGATTTTGATATAAATAATATGATGATGTTTCTACTCTAAAGATAATGGATTCTATATCTTCATCAAAAATCAGAAGTTCCTTTTTTTTAATAAAGTTTCACATCATATTTTGATAGCCAGTCTATAATGAGGATTATATCCAAGTTGGCAATAGGTATGGCCATAAAATCAACAGATAATGAATATTTATATTCTTTAATGGGAACTAACTAACACATATATGTTGGAATGAGACTTCTCTTATAGGTTTTGACTAAAAAATAAATTGATAATATGAATTGGGAATATATAAATTATAAATGAATCTAGTAATATATAAAATAATGAATGGATCCAGAATCAAATACTGATTTGACTAAATTGTAGAAAATAATTATTGTACCTTCCACCATAACATTAGGAACCTAAACCCCCACCATTGTTATTTCAAATGATTGGCCATACTTCCTTGGCCTTTTTGGAGAATTCTTCCTTGATGATTATGATAATTATTTACATAATGTCCCATCTCTATAAAAAAATTAAACTGAACATTCATAGATTTTTTCTACCCCTTCCACTCATGAGCTTCGTGGAATTTTCATCCACACTTGATTAAAACTACCATTCCCTTTAAGAAAAACCAAGGTGTTCCATTCCAAAATGACTATATGGTGGAATGTAATATTTTTCCATCATCCACTTATTTCCTTTTCTATAGTATTTAGACGATCTATTATTCTATTCATTTACTTTAAATTCATAATACTTATTGAATTCCTTTTCTATATTGATAACACATGACTCTATATCTTCATAAAATGAGAAAGATTGTGAGACCAATTCCCATTGGAGGAATAGTTTTTACCCATCAATGAATTGAACTACTTTATTTCTTGGGTTACGTGTGTTTTCTATAACATGCCTTTTTAACCTAGTAATGTTGCATCATACTTTGAAAATTTTCCTCCTCCATCTAACTCAAACTCGAAAATTGACTCTCCATATCCACTCGTAGATCACAAGGAATGTATTTTTCATGGAGGAGTTCCTTAAATTCCCTCCAATCCATATGTCATACCACTTCATCACCTTATATGTTTTGAAATAATTAACACCATTAATCTATATATCTTGATAGACAATAGGATTCCATAACAATATTATCCCTTTTGTTACACCACAAGGAATACATATTTTCTATAATGATAATATCAATTTCTCAGCTATAAGGGGAATTTTTGTCCCATGTTGGTGGATGTTGTCTCGTGAAGTGGCATAATAGTTACCATTCGTGTTATGGATCAGGCTACTCCATAAAAGTAATGTTATTATTCATAACCCGAGTAAGTTATCCCATTATAGTTACATGTTATTCTACCCCTATTGTATCTCCACCACAACTATCGTTATCTGGCATAGGAGGGAAATCGACTCATGGATTATGTGCATTGATATGGTTTATGTTCCTTCCATTATGCATCATTTATAAAAAAGGTATACACTAGATTATGTTATGAATCATAATATATAATTACAAACTAGTAAAATAAAAATCACAAATAGAAATTATTTTCCATATCTAATCTATAACCATAAAAAATTTTATCTAGGGAAATATTTACTCATAAATCCTTTCTAACGGTTTCTAAAGTGAATTTGAATTATCCATAGAATATCTGAGGGGAATGTCATACTAGGTTCACACTAAGGCCTATTTTTGTGTACTAGGTTACCCAAATCATGCATGGAACACTGTTTAGGAGTTATTACTCTTAGGTGCATTTTTTCCAAAACCAAATCCATATGTTGTATCTAGACATGGCTTTATTTTATCATAATACCCACAATATCAATATTATACCAAAATTATAGGATGTTCTTCTATACTTATTCCAAAATTCTATTTTATGATAATTTTCCTTAATTATGGGTTTTTAAATCAAGATTCCATGGTCTGTAATAGAATTCATCTGATTCTAACTATAACCCCCACCCTAGTTACATAGAGTCCGTCGATTATTTTATTACATTGTAATTATCATATTAAACCAAATCACAATTTACTAATCGGTTTAGTATCCTTGGAAAAAAACTATATACAAATAGATGTTTTGCATTACATCATGAAATGAAAACTACATAATGTCTCCATTGAAAACACTCACATCCCTTATATTATACCTATAGGTCTATCATAATATACTTCTTCGCATCCAAGGGGAAAATGAAACATAAGAAAGGGGTGAGCCTTGATTTTCAGTAAGGATAAACAAAATAGTGAATGATATCATAAATAAGAATATGCTTTTAATGTAATGTATAAAATTGAAACACAAGCCTTTTAATTATAATCATCAAAATATTATGGAAATAATAAATCTAATAATTCAATTTAAAAACTCACATGGATATTCTAATAGTAAAATAATCACATGTAGTATCCATAACAATCTCATAATGATGAAATACATAAGTCTGGATATCATAACCATACGTCAAGGCATCATGCCAAGCCCACATATAACCATACCTCCAATCCCTCATGTCACGACACTAGATTGTTCCATGATTCCTACCAATGCCTCGGAGGGATATAGTGGGCCCCTCCCATCAGTTACTATGTCAAATTCATTTTCACATTAAAAGGGTGAGACAAAACCAAAAATCTATTATCAACTATCTATACTAAAACTGGATTCTTCCATCTTCCGTGTCACTTCCATATGTTACCACATCACCTAACTACATATTTATGTGCTTCCAATTATGGGCTTCCCTGGAACATGTTACCAATGATGACGCACTTCTTCACTTATCACCCCCCGGTTTAGGGTTTCCTGCATCCATCGTGAAGCGTTTCTAGAAAAACCCTCTAACGCCGACTACCGTCTCGACACTGCCTTTCTCGCCACCTCTGATCCTCAAATCTGGTCTTCGACTCCATCCTCGCCCCCTCTCAACACCGCCTCCCTCATCCTACTACGATTTCCCTCCCCTCAAATCTATGGTTCTTGGATACCAGTGTCATCGTCCTCATGATTACGCTCCTCTAATCCATGGGTTAATGCTCGTGAAACCCCTCATCTCCCGCCTCCAATTTCCGTCAGCTGTTCTAGGGTTTCTACTACATTTTGTGTTATCCATCCTAAAAATCGCATAACCCATTAAACATTTTCTTCACCATTGATTTTCTTCGGGATCTCCGGTCATCTTCTCTAACTCCACAACTGACTTCCCACTACTGTTCTACACGCCCCTCTATAGTTTACAGATTATCTTCACCATCTATGGTACCTCCATTATTTTATTCAACTATGTATATTTCCTCGCTATAGTATGATATTCAACTGGTTCACCATGGGGGAATATTTTTAATTGATTTGGTGTTTTTTTAGTGCCTAGATGTTAGTAATAGATTAGTTGATGCAAGTGAGTCTATACAAGGGTAGAACATATGTAGGTTGTGGAACTAGGCCATCCAAAAGGGTTATATAAGCATAATTATTCAATTATTTATCCATTTGTTGTGTTCATTGACTCTCATTATAGATTTGTATCTTGCTATAGTATGATGGTCAACTGCTTCACCATGGGAATATATTTTTGACTGATTTGGTGTTCTTTTAGTGCCCAGATTTTTGTAATAGATCAGATGAACCATGTGAGTCCATACAGAGGTGGAACTTATGCAGGTTTTGGTGCAAGGCCATCCCATAGAGGTTATATTATCAAAATGTTTCCATTACTTATCAATTTGTTGTGTTCATTGACTATCATTATAGATTTGTATCTCAGTATTGAAAATATATTCCTTTATTTTCTTCTTCACCTATCATTTTATTTTCTTTATATTTTTCTGATTACTATTATATTTTTGATGTCAATATATGAAAACCAAGATTATCTATGATGATATTAGTTTTATGTGCATATTTAATGTTTTTAACTTGTGATTTTAGTTGCTTTCAGGTGGAAACCTCATATTCATGCCTTCATTTCCAAGAAGTTTCACATTCCACCATTTGAACTATGAGGAATCATTATGTTCATCCACCCTTTTATTTAAGTCGTCCAATATGCTTTCTTTAGTTCAAAACCTTCAAGTAAACTTTTTATTTCTATCATCTATGTTTTGTTTTTAACAATTTTTTATCTCATTATATCTCTAATTTTGATTTATATCTATTTTCTATTTGGCTATGGATTATTATATTTTCCATTTACTTCACATCCATTTTCATTATCTAATTATTTTAACTTTTCATTAACCTCTTGAATAGAACTTTTATATTCAAGGGAAAATTGATTCCATGCAAAATTCTACTCACCAGTTTCGCTTATCTTTAATTAAAACTATGTTGTTCTCCCTATTTTCATTAGTATGTTTGTTACACTTATATATTTGATTTTATTTTTTATGATAAATCCATTCTAATTAAAAATATATATGCTCTGTATTTTAAATATATACAGCATGGAAGAGTAAATCATTGTTGAAATATATATTTCATGTCTCTAAATAAGTGCCATATCCATCATCTGTTTTTTTATCAATTTCTTATCTCATTATATATCAAATTTTGATTTATTTAGATTTTTTATTTGGCTATGGATTATTAGATTTTCCATTTACATCACATCAATTTTCATTATCTAATTATTTTATCATTTCATTAACCCCTAGAATTAGTCCTTTTATATTCAAGGTAAAATTGATTCCATGCAAACATATACTCACCATCTCCACTTCCCTTTAATTAAAATTCTATTTTTCATCCTATTTTCATTAGAATGTTTTGTGAATTTCTATATTTGAGTTTATTTTTTATGAAAAATTCATTCTGCTTAAAAATATATATGCTCTATTTTTAAATATATATAGCATGGAAGAGTAAATCAGTTTTGAAATTTATGTTTCATGTCTCTAAATATGTGCCATATCAATTTTATTTGAATGCATTAAAAATAGATATGGTCATCATTATTTGATATCGTGATCTTATGTTTTCCATTCTATGATCATTTTTTGTTGTTAACATCTTAACTATATTTTTTTTTTGGAATTAGAGAAAAAAATTCATTATTGTTACAAATTGATCCAATTATCTATTTATTCATTTGTATTTTTTATTGTGAAGAGAATTGTTTTAATTGAGTGAAATTTATTTGATTTATTTTTTTGTTTATTGTTGCTTTTTATTAAATGGCATGTTTAATGTTTATATCAATATTCACCTTTTAAAAGCATGATTACTCGATAGATAGTGTTGGAGAAATTATTATCCTTTAACTAAGTGAATGTGTTTATTGGAAAAATCAATAGAAGGGCATTCATAGTTTCTACCATAGGTCGATGTGGCTACGGTTCATTCTAATGCAGGCACATTGGCATGGAACCCACAAAAAAGCAGGAACATAAGTCCTTTTATGTTCAAGGTAAAATTGATTCCATGCGAACTTCTACTCACCAACTTCATTTCTCTTTAATTCAAAGTCTCTTGATATTCTTATTTTCATAAGTATGTTTGTTACATTTTTGTATTTGATTTTATTTTTTATGAAAAATTCATTCTGCTTAAAAATATATACGCTCAGTTTTTTAATATACGCAACATGGAAGAGTAAATCAATTTTGAAATTTATGTTTCACGTCTCTATAAATGTGCCATATTAATTTTATTTGAATTCATGAAAAATAGATATGGTCATCATTTTTTGATATCATGATCTTTTGTTTTTTATTCTATGAAAATATTTTTGTTGTTAATATCTTAACTGTATGTTTTTTATTGAATCTATTATATATTATCTATTATCTATACTAAAACAGAATTCTTCAAGCTTACCTGTCAACTTATTACGCAGCCACGTCACCTTCAAAAACAAATTCCTCCCTCCAAAATCAGGCATCCGTCGACCGTGTTCCCATTTCCCCCCATGCATCCATCCTCCACTCCTCCCTCCATCTTAGGGTTTCATTTCACCCATCGCGAGAAATTCGCCTCAGCCTCCACCTTCATCACTGAATCTCTCACCTGTTTCACCTCCGCCACAATTCCTACGAATCTTGCTTCCATTTCCCCTTTGTCACCCCTCTTATGGTTCACACTATTCTTTACCCTCTGGAACTGCACCTAGGGTTGTCGCTCGCATTTCCCCTCCCATCGCCAGTACCCACAAAACACTGAAGGCTTATTCCTTGCTAATTTTTTCATCATGTACTACGGTTCATCATCCCAAATTTCCTCATCTCCTACGTTTCCCGCAGTTCCTACTCCATCGAAGAATTTTAGTCAGAAACCGTCCATATTCACTCCATCGCATACCCTAATTCCCTCAAGATTGCGATTTGTATCCTCGTCTGTAGTTGTCGACTATTTCTACTCAATCAAATCTTGACTGATGTGTTTCTTTCCCCGTAATAGGTATGTTCTCGTAATTTTTTTAAAATAATATCTTAGACAATTTGCCGTATTTCCCTTCACATAATACTTTTTCATACATTGTTACAGCAAATCTGTTTTTTTCTACCGACGTCTGTACATTGAACCTTGATGTAGAATCAACCATTTTGGGATACCTCTGGCACCAGATATGTTTTCATTCCTAAATAATCTGTTCGATTATGCTCTAATTTTAATCTATTTATTTAACCCTATTAATATAATGCTTCCACAATTTAATGCAATATTACTGAATTCAAAGATCAGTTGTTGGGGCCTCCATATGTTAATAACATATCTCTATCAGTATTCAGAGACAATAATGTTCATCATCTACACAAAAGGTGTTCTATCCTCATTTCTTGATGCATTGGCACCATAAGTACAACCCATTTCATTACTCATCGTTCATTTTATCCCATTGTTTCATGCAGCTGAATCATTTCATTTTCTAATTTTCTTTCAATGGTTCATCACATCATACATTAATGCATATTTTTTACATTACTCATCATCCATTGTATGCCATTTTTTGTCAAATCAAATCTTTTCATTATTAATTTTACATGAATGGTTCATTAGATCTTACATTAATGCCATTAAGACATGTAAAGCATTCTACTTTTTAAGGTAATATAAGTAATCATGTTTATTAATCCCATCATTTTATTACAATTTTCATTTTATAACATAGTTTTTATAGTATTTTCAGGTATTTTTGGATCATTGGTGCACACCTCATTATTAGAACGCATGAGGTATTTTTATCTCATGTCATCATGATTTGAATGGATGTGTTATTTATATGGGATTGAATTTAATGTGGTAGAATATTGTGTCCTTGCATTAGTTGATCATATTATTGGTGGGTATGTGTTTTATATATCTAATTATCAATACATCCCTCAGAACGAGTGATTACTGTTACTTCTTACTACCATTCATCTATTTTTATTTGGATGTACACACTATGAGAATGCATGTTATTGGTTGTAAAATAATGGAGTTAACCTCTCTTTCATACAACATATGAATGCAGGTAATCTGTTTTCACTATTCAATCCACTGTATAATGATTTTTGTGCACTAAAAACATATGTTTTCACTATTGACTTCAATTTATATTGACAAGCTAGTATTTCAGTATGATTATGTTGTGATTCAGCGAGTTTTGTCTCCATTATAGGATTTTCATCTCATAATGATTTAATTACACACTTCATCTTTTAAGACGAATATTGATTATTTTTATTTATATATTGCAGGTGACTCACTATGCACATGAAGAGATCACCGGAATCTAGCACTAATAAGTTCCATATCTCTACAATAGGTATGTTTTCCTAAAATTGTGGAATTAACCACCCTACCATGCATCATTTTTCATTTTCATTGACACACTATATAAATGCAGGTTATTGGTTTTAAAATTATGGAGTTAACCTCCCTTTCATCCAACATATGAATGCAGGTGATATTTTTTCACTATTGACTCCACTATATATTGATTTTTGTGGACTAAAAACATATGAAACAGATGATTATAATGCTTTTATACAATTCTCTTTGCAGCCTTCTATTGAAGGAATGACATAAAAATGGTTTGTTTTCTAATATTGTCACTCTAAATTTTTCATTATAATTAAAGTCTTCTAGTGTCTGTATTCATTGACATTGCCACAATATTAGTGGCGACATGTACTGGAAGATATTTCAACCATTATCATCTTTAGTATGTATCTGAATGCATTTCAAACTAACCAACATCTATCAAACTACACTACTTTTATTGAAGTGCTTGAACATTGCTTAATGAATATATGCGTAAAATGAAATGAAACTCACCTATACATGCAGTAACATATATCTACACCTGCTCTAATGCCTAGTTTCCCATCATTGACAAGGTACTTACACTTTTTCTGCTTTAGAGTCCCTTAATTCTTATGAACTACTATTAAAAAAAATTATATTTGTTGTGCACTTTTGAAAACAATATTTAATATAGTTTCCATGTTTTCATTTCATTTAGACGTATTATAGAAAATTTTAATCCCACTATAGCAAGATTCATAGGTTGTAATAATATTCCTATGACCCTTAATTTTCAGATAAATTTATATAATTGATACCTTATAGTGTCTTCAATTGTATCAATAGATTAAAAATTCCCTGACATCATTACATTATGAAATTTTTTACTCTTTTTGTCCTACATAGGTTAATTACCTTCCATTACTGAACTGCTATAAGTTACAACATTATAGATTCATATATTTGTTCCTGGAGTTAAATTTACGTCCTCTAATTTCTGCATCTACTCATTTTTTAACACTTAAATAATTTTTTCTCTGTAAAAAAATTGTATAAAGATTACTGTTTGATAATTTAAGGTTTTTATTTCCGATATTTCTTCACACTTCAAAAATTAGCATATGTCCTTTAATGTGGATCATAAATCCAATTTTTTTAGGAATGATCATCAGCAATTTTCCTTTACTTCGTATTTTAGTTCATTTATTCCTTTCATTTCACTTAAATTTGTCAAATGACATCTTCTCTAATTTCATTTGTAATGCCTAAAAACCTTAACTATTTTTAATGGTATCTCTATACATACTTTTCATAACATGGAAAAGATGTCACAGATATCTAGAATTCAAAATAAATACTATAATTAATATGGGATATGGTGGAAGTGAACTATAAAAAAATTCAACACCATTGGAGGTTTGGGATAACTTTATTTATCATGTCATTACATTTATTCTAATTTAAATTTTACAATCTTGTTTTCATTGTAATCATTTATAATAAATCTTGTACTAGAGGTTCATCTATTGGTTCTGGTTCAAGCACCATTAACCAATTACAATTCAACTATGATATAAATCTAATTTCCAATGTGGACATTAACATAAAAATTTCAGACAATATATTGTTATTAGAATTTCCAGTTCCTGGTTTTTTTAAGTATGTACCTTTTTTATTATTAAATTTTATTTTAATTTTTATCTGTTACTTCCTTTTACTAATGAGAATATAACTCTATCGTCTACTTTAGTTTCACACCATACGAATACAATTGGCCACAAAAAGAAGACAGTCAGTCTCTTGAAGAAGTTCCAAGGGAAGAGTATTCTTACTTCAAGATTTTTTCTTGGATTAGGCAATCACTACTTTCTCATTTCATTGATTCATTGTTTTGAGTAGAGATTCATGGTATTATATCATAATATCAATGATTCTTCATTAAATTTGAGTTAGATTCTCTTGATTGTACATCATGAAATGTATAACCATATTATGATTCATCTACTTACTATATCATTAATTTATTTTACCAGGTTCAACTGCTTTGAGAATTTCATAATTATGATGCACCTCAAACTAGAATCTACTACTTGAAATTGGATGTTAGATGATTCTTCACTCTTATTTTTTAAATAAAAAACATATTGTTTTCAATATTTAAAAAAATGTTGTTTACATTATTTTTTATTCTAGCCAAATGTCCATATTGGACATCGAAATAAAGTTTTCCATTACCATTGTTGACAATTGTATTTATTCAACTGTTTGATTTTTTTAATCTATGTCTATGTGAGGTGATTGTTACTCTGAATTTTCATTTTTTATCACAAATTTAGAGTTACTTTCATAGTTTTTAAAAGTATTTAATGATAGAAAAGTTTGTTAATTACTTTGAACATGTAGTTCTTTATAGTTCTCACACATTTAGAGTTAGTTTTGTAGTTTTTAAAACAATTGAAAGATAGGAAAATTGATTAATTACTTCGAACTTGTATTTTCTTATAGTTTTCAATAAGTTTCTTTTTATTTTCAGTTTTTAAAAAGTTTCATTCTCTTTCCGGTCTTCACGTATGTAATATAGCATAGTTTCATGTTTTTTTCAACCATTGGGTAGTGAAGTTATTAATGGAGATGAATGTTGTTTCTATAATCTACACATCCATCGTTGGGGTTATGATGTATTGTTTTGGTTATGTAGTTGATGTAGGTATCTGAAAAAATTTTCTTACAGGAAGCCCGCCTTCCGACAAAACAGAGGGACATACAAAAGAACCCTGCCTTTCGCCAGAAGAGAGGAATGAAGATATTTTCAAACACCTATACTGGGAAGGAGGATTCGCTCCAGGTGTAGAGCTCCCACACCGTCTATAGTAAGAAGGCCACAATCCAGTGTAGTGAGGACATTCCAACATATTATTAGATGTAGGTTTTTGGCCCCGGCATGTTTGAGGATGGGAATACCGTGGAAGATTGCAACATACAAAAGTACTCCATGATCCACATGCTTCGTCCATTGAAGGGTAAAATGATGATTTTTATGATAACTGCTTCGGGAATATATATTCTATTCCAGGTGGAGTGTTCCAACACCATCAACCACCTCATCTCCCAGATCCAGGTCAAGGAAGACATTACCATTGATGTCCCATTGATGAATAGAAACTAGTTTTTTATTTCAGGAATATACTTGTTTTTAAATTCATTATGTATTCTTGTCTCTATATGTATTCACTATAATTTTATTCATATTAGATGATTCTATAAACATTCACCTTTTTCTTATGTAATTATTAAATCTGCTAATTTTTTTCTATGTTTTCAAATTTGATTTTTTTATAACTAATGCTAAATACTAATTAATTTCCTATTTTAATTGCAACAGTATGATTGAGACAAATCTATTTTGATAATATTTGGTATATATAATATACAAGCATGGTTTATATCCTCTATATATGGTTACATAGAAAACTAAAAGTCGAATTTGGAGAAACAAACTATCCTGGAAGACTTGTCCAATGCAGATATTTCAAACAGTAGGTAAAAATATTTTGTTTCACTACATACTGAATCTTACTTGAATTTATTGCGAGTTGTCATTCAATTATTTTGGAATGCTTTTTAGGTATCCTAATTCCCATTGGACTTTTTTATCAGGTTACTATACCATACTAGGATTAGGTCAACAACAGGAAGGGAATGAAAAAAATTCCTGCCTCTCTCCAAGGATCCAAACATTGGCAATAAGAATGATTTCAGAATTGGTAGTTCGGATGAAAAAACCATTGACGGAACTGTATATTTAGCACCAATGTACACATACTCTAAAAACAGAACCCATTTTAACTGTTGTTTTTAATAGTAGATTCTTCACTGTAAATTATTGTTATTTAACATTTTAACATATGAGTGTAGAGATGGAACACACACCTTCCAACAATAAATCATGCTTCATGATGATTAGGCCGGAAAGAGTATCATTCATATCCATATGTATGTATCTTATTATTTTTTTAATCTTATTTCATGTTCTTGACTGCACGAAATATGTTTGGATTAATGTATCACTCTCAATATAGGTTTTTATATTACCTCAACTACCTTACCTTATTTTTTCCAAACCAAAAATCCAATTCAAATATGGGACATGACATCCATATGCTTAGAGAACTGTTGAAAAGTCGGATCTCTATCATTTACCAAGATTGTTTTTCTAATTGTACATATTTATTTTAATACTAAAATAAAACAATTTTTTAATATTATTATTTTAGTATCCATTGATGATTCAAAATCGGAACATTATTTTACTTTAATCTTAATTTATTTTGAAATTATATATAATTTGCCTTAGATGTTCAATAACACCGTTCAATATGGATGTTCTCTTATTAAAACATCACCTTCAATAACAATGTTCAAGATGGACGTCTCCATATATCAGGTGTGGTGTTTTTGTAAATGTTTTTAATCATTATAATATTCCCCTTCCATCTATTCATTATTTTCTATTGAACACCAAAGCAATGCTTTTGGAATCTGTATCACTTATGTGTCTGCATGTTCTATATTCACATATACTTTATACATCTTAGAGTTTATATAGAATGGTGATACGTACTCATGATATATCAAGATCTATTTTGTTTTCATCTATTTTTTTTGATTCAATTTCATTTTTACAAGTCTTCTGAAGTGTTTGAATGCTTCTCTTACCCTTGATTTGTCTATGTTCATGTGGGGTTTAAAACCCACAATCCAACACTCATTACATTGACTTAGGAAGGTAGACATTCGGATGAGGTGAAATTTCACTGCCAGATGAGGGGAAATGTCACTGCTTTCTAATTCCATGAGGCATGCATAGGGCTCTTTAGTTTTTTATTATGTTTTTTATGTTTTTACATGTGTATAACCCTGCATTGATTGTGTAATTCTTTTATGAACTGATGATATTTTGAACTCTTTGACCATGATATATGGGCTTGAAGTTTTGATTGAAATTTTTTTCAAGTTTATATCTATATAGATCATATCATACATTTCATAATAATTATATGGTCATGAATCCTGCACTAATATGTCTTACAACAAAATAATAGATTACATATTTAGTTTTAAAGAGTTTTTTGAGATGTTTGGGGAGGGGATTCCTCCCATATCCCATGTAATCAACTTAATCACTATACACATTTATGTGACTTAAGTATTCATCTTTGAAGAACTAGGATAGGATATAACATATTTAGGAGTAGGGGTATCATATATTTTGTATTGTTTACCATAGAAAACAAGAGTAATGATTCTTTTTCAGGAAAATTTGTTTTAAAAAATTTATCATTGAGATGAGAAAGTGACAATTCAATTCTAAATGAAAGTGATATGACAGAGAAAGTTAGGGCTTCATGCCTTCCAGAACCCAGCCATGGAGAAAAATGACCCTCGATTCTACTCAAACCCTCAATGCTTGATGACTTTCCATTTATGACAAGCTACGACATTCTTGTATGCCAAGGAGGATTCGAAAGCTCTTCTATTTGAGAAATCATAAGCTCTTCTATCTATAGAGGGCATTTTTTATTCCTCAATTTATATAATTTATATTCTTATACATTAATCATTTATGTAACTATTGTTCCTTCATTCTGTATTTTATAGAGAAGACTGCTGACTATGTAACTTTTGTTCCTCAATTTATGTAACATTTATTCCTTTATTATGTGTGTCGTTTTCTTTCCAAATATTTTCAATATTAATATGGACTATTATGTTTTATAAATTTTATTCTCTACTAAATAATAAGAATTATTTTATATTTTTTTGCATCACATGGGCGGAGTACTAGTTTATCTTAAAACTAGCATACAAAATGATAATACTTTAACCATAAACCATTAATGTTATAAAAATAGAGCATCCATAGTAAAAAATATCATAAAACATTCAATTTAATATGGACATCTATATCATAATAAATCAACCTCAATCAATCATAAAATCCAACAATGGATGTTGATATAGATGAAAAAACTCTAATAAATTGACTAAAACCCTTCGAGAGAAATATCCATTTTTGTACATAGAAATTATTTATAAGTTGTATAATTATAAAAGAAAACATTTATTATGAAAATAAACATGAAATATTGTAAGGAATGCATCGAAATTTTGAGGCATCATAATGGTGTAAAATAGCCACACATTCTGTATAAGATAAAAAATATATTATTTCATTAATTTAACAAAAAGGTCATAAAGTACCTCATTTGGAAAAAAATAGAAAGATTTATTTCAAAATGTTTCATAAAAATTAAAGCATGGGTAAAAAAGACTTTAAATAATTTTCCATGAAATATTGATATATATTTTATGAAACATATACGTGGATGATAATGATTCCAAGTATATACTTATGTATAAACTACCTCGGATAATAATGAGACTGTGAAATTTACCATTAACTTATATTTTCATTTTGTCAAGGGTGTTTTAAACTAATGTATAACGGTTTTATAATGTTACTATGTTATACAAGAACCATAACCATATCCATATTTATGATATCATATATTATCCTCTAATTTCATTTTGTTAATAATATTTTAGTATTACCATTGTCTCGGGCGCTGACTACTTCATTTTCTTAGGCATGTTTTCATGAGTATTTCATGTTTTTTATGAATAAGAAGTATTTTTTTCATATAAAAAATGATATTAAGATAATAAATATTATATTTACTCACATTATAAATTTGATGATCATTATATAATGGTTAATGTATAGAATAAATCTCACTACATCTTGGAGACGATAGGTCGTACGTACACTCATGAGGCAATATCATTTCCTTAATGGTTAAATAGTATAAAATTGATAGGTATATTAATTATAAAGAATATTTAAAATGCTATATTAATAATTTATATCCATTATACTAATCATTATACCTATCCAAATAATTTAGTGTTGAACAACAAATTACACCACGGTGTGGAGACGGTAATTCGTACGGCCACCCACATAGTGATATTATTATTCATAGGACGGTAAATAATGGAATATGGTTGTTCCATAATTATAACAATAACATTTCATTTATATGATTTTGGATTTATTACTTGGGTATGAAAACAAAAATGGATGTAATTTTAAATAACAAAAGAAATTCAATGGAATTGGTAAAATGATTACCTCTTCTTTGAGAATCTTCTTTTGAATTTCAAAAACGACTCCTTGGGATGCCTTTATTCTAAAATTATGGTCTCAAGGATTAATTGGGAATATATTGGAGGAAAATTATTCTGGGTTTTCTTGGGAAAATTTGTTTTATAGTTGTTAATAAAATAGAATAAGAGTTTCCCTTTTATAATAGAGGTGTGGGGCACTTTTAGAAACTCCAAAAATATTAATTTATTGTTAATTTATTTTTGGTTTTTGTGGGTAAAATGAGAGTTATTTCAAGGATAAAAACAATATGGGTTGGAATATTCTCAACTATTTATTTTTAGACATGTTTAGGACACAATATTAACCTTATCTTTTTAATTTAACCATTAGTTAAATAGTTTATCTTTTACCGGGTCTACTTACCATTTTATACTATAGGCGTAATATAGTAACACAAAAATTAAAAATGATTCCAGTTAGATCATTTATGAAATATTTATCATTACACTAGTTAGTTTTCCAAACATAATATTCATATAAATTTTATAACCTTTAATTAAATATTATTTATTTTAAAGTATCATTTATATAAATTTTGATAATATTCAATATTTTCATTAAAAACACAACCCCACATGATAACTTCAAGCCAAAAATTTAAATTTGTCACTCAATTGACTATGTTATATATAAAATTAATTTATGTCATTAATTAAGTAAAATAATATTTATTTAAACATCTTTAATATCATTTAATTGATTCTTCCTTTAATAAATCAATTACTACATCATTATTGTGTCACCATTTGATTTAATTACTTATTTCCAAAAAATATGAATAAATTACAATTATATATATTATTATTTTATATATCAAAATACTATTTATATTCAACCATAACACTTATATATCCTCATATTATAAATGATATTTATTAAAATTAAAATATGAAATTTTTGACACTTCTTTAAATAAAATATAATAGACGCTATAATCTTTTAGAAGTCACTTAAAATGGATCAAATTTTCGACCCAATGTTTATTTTGGCTGAAAAAACATATCAAATGAAATTAGGTCAAGTGATAGGGTAATATTGTATTGCTATTTTTTATTTTTACCTTTAATTATGAAATTGAAATTTAATCATGATAATTAATATTTAAAAGTAACTATTTACCAAAATAATTTTGATCGTATTAGACCACATTTTTCTTTCTTATTACATCAATATATGTCCATTTTTTGAAATAAAATTCATAGAAGTTGTAAAATTATGTTTAATATTAATGCACAGATGTGGTTTAATGTTGAGTAAAAGACATGTTTAAGAGTTCAACAGAATATTGAAATTTCATTCTACAATAATAATGATTTCTATGACCTAAATTAATATAAAATATTAATTATATATATATATTCTGACATTAAAACAAATATGAATTAAAATAATTATTGAAATTAAAAATTTGGTTTTTAACAATAATGAAGTATTTTTCACTATTCATAAATATATAGAAACTTTTTTGAAAAAACCAATAATTCACCATAAGATAATTTTTATTATATGTAATAAAAAATGAAGCCTAGTTTGAATAATAAAATTTAAAAATTTAAAATTTTGGTTAATATAATTCATAATCACTTTATAAAAGGACAGTTTGATAGGTCATGGGGCGCTCAAACATAATGTTGTGTGCATTAAAAGCTATTGATTTATTAAAAAATAAGTGTGACATAGAATATTGGGGTGTTACATATATGTATATCACATTATTTTCATAATTATAATCATAAAATAAATTTATATTTATTATATACACCACAAAAAAGAAACAAGAGGTGTATAAGTAATGTGTCTCACACAAATAAGAGTAAGATGAAAATCTATTACAATAGTAACCCTTTTATTTATTTCATATTTAAACATGAATTATTACATAATAATACACTTAATAAAACACATAATATAAATATTTATAGTGTATTTGGGGTTTAGGAACATTTCATAAATATATAAAAATTGAAAAACAAATATTTATTGAAAACTTATTTTACCTGACCTCAACATTCTTTTGTACTTAGCATTGAATGGGATAACCATAGGACATACATAAGAAAGGGGTGAGCTGTATATCGTCGTAATGGGGTAAACAATGAATAACATGAAGAATAAAATATATGTTAATCAATGGCATATCAATGGATCATAATAGAAAATGAACATAAAGGCATGATATAACATGATTATCAAATCAAGGAAATGTGGAGACAAGTTAAACACTACGCCATTAACATAAAGGAATTAGGTAAATCCTGGTCCCAACATGGTCAAAAATAATAATACAATGGAATCTGGTAAAATATTATTCCAACATGATGTATCATGATACTAAACATTACCCAATTCAATGGAGCACTATCAGGGCACACCATTCATAATCATTTCAATCGCATTCTTTTGTTTTCCACATAGATGATATTAAATAGGTTCATTCAACATCATCATTTATTACATGATCAAGGGATGAGTAATAAATACATGCATGTCACTATTCAATAATTATGAGTTTTTAATTTTTAATAACCTTGATAGAGTAATTGATATGGTATTCACGAGACGATGAATTTGGCATGGAAAACCATAGTGCAATTTTTGAGAATATTGACGTCATATGGAAATTCATAAATTATGATGATGAGGTAAAAGGGAGTATATATTAATTTATACAAGGTATAAATAGTAATGGGATCATGGAACATAGTATCACAACATGTTAAATGGTGTTTAGATTCCAAATATAAAAGAAAATTTTGTAATGGAAATATCGAGAGGGAAATCCCTTACGGAATTTCAGCATAGTAACAGATGGGTTTAAAGATTCAGAGGGCGATTAATGGTAGGGAAAGGAATATAAATTCAGGTATATAAAAAATTTATAGAATGTTTTCAAGTAATAAAATATACAAAATCATGAAAATATAAATTAAAAAGAATGACATAAAATATGATATTGAAGAAAATAGAGAGAGGGATATCTCATAAAAATTTCAGTATAGTAAAAGCTTATGTATGGATCCTAGTAGGGGGTAATAAATGATCCCTCATTTAAATAAAATAAAATGTAATTTAATTAAATGATTATAAATGAATTAAATTAAATCTATTTGACATTTGAATATCTAATTTCAAATAAGATGCTTGAAATTTAAAGGAGGATAGGATAGTTAGGATCCCTTACAAGGATGTGTGATCCCAAAGGATTGGGGGAGGCTTATTGGGAGCTTGGATGAGCCTTTCTAGGAATCTAGCGAGAATGTTTAATTTGGTCGTGGATTATTACAGAGTTTCAGTGAAGATAAATGGGTGCTTGGGTGGATTTATATTGGAAATGTGGGAGAATTATTTATTATTTTGGTTTTGGTCACTACTCACTAAAATGTTCAAAAACACAAACCATCGCATTGTTTTTCCCATTGTTTCAGGAAAAGGGTAGTGGAATAAATTATTTTACATGGATAAGGAGATAAATTATTAAAATATTTCCCTTTCTTATGTGGAGGTGAGTCACGGTCTCAAGGGTAAGATTTTAAAATCATAAAATACTTTATATGTCTTGGGGAATTTTCTAAGTATTTATAATATTTATCAAACGAAAATAAAATTGAATTATTTTGAGGGTAAAACATTTATTTTTTGAATATACCTTTTATAATACTTTATTAAATCACTATTTGGTCATTATGATGTCATAAAACCCCTAATATATTTATATGGTTTTATATTTTAACACATAAATTTGACTATCTCATAAAGTAATGAAAATTTAACCATTAGATCATTTTAATGAATTGATTACAAAAATAATATTTATTTTATTTTATTTATTTTATAGATATGTGAATATTGACTTTTAAAATAAAAATTGACAATTATTAAAAATTGGTGCATTTGGGAAAAAATAGTTTTCAAACATTAATAAAAGTTACTTTTGACAAAAAAAATTATATGATCCATAGTATGTAATTTAATAATAATAATTTATTAAAATATTATTTATTTCAAAAATCCCTTCTTTCATCAAAATAAATTATTTAATATAAATTAAAAATATAATTTTTTTTAATAAAAAATTAATTCTTATTAAACTAATTACTTAATCATTTATAGAAGGAATATATATAATAATTATTTTTATTTAAATGTAGTGTTCTATAAAAATTTATAATTATAAAAACATTTTTTATAAAACGTTATTTTAACATAATAATTTATATATTTCTGAAAAGTACCATTTTACCTGAAACAAAAATTTATCAGATTCATCGTATTTTTAAGAAGGACAATTCTCAGAATATAATTGATGTAATAAGACAATATTTTCTAATAATTTTATAATAAATAAGTAACTAATAACTTGTTATATAACCTCTAATAATTCCAACATATGACCCAAGTGTTCGCTGTCCGAAGATGATAGACTCTTCAGGAGGATCTGATAATATCGCCTTAGTTGTGATTTCCTCTAACATGAAATTTTTTTATGTGATTAAATTTAGGCTTAATGTATTAATGTTCATCTTGAGATTCGTCCAGAGTGATGCCCGGTGATGCTACCTCCTTCCTGGTCACTAAAAAATGGGCTTTGTATGGATCAATTCTACCAGTAGAGGCCATTGACTCTTCTTTCTAGATTAAATTTTCAATTGAAATTTCTATTTATAAACAACAATTATAATGTAAATATTTTATTTTTTCCAAAAAACATATTTATCTTCAGTTATAAATGACCAATGGTAATATAATAGTCAAAAAGTGATAATTACATTTCAATTTATACTTATATATTTATAATTAATCATACACAATAAAAAATAAAATTTAAGGAAGCAAAATATAATTCACAAGTTTAGGCTGTTACATTCTTACACCCTTAAAAAAATTTCATCACCAAAATATTGTTTTAAAAATTAAGGTGAAAATATGTGAGGGTTCTTCTCCTTCATCTATTCAATGAGGTCTTTCATCCTTCCTATTAGTATTTCCTTTATGTAGAAAGGGATCATGCATCATAATGGTGCCTTAGGATTTTTTCAAAATCATCTACTTTCATTACCCAAAATCTCCTCAATCATCATAGATTATATGGATGGAATAACTAATAAGTCATTTAAAAAGTTTTTTTATATATATGTTTGAAATATATTCTTGAACTAGTTTTTTATAAAAATAGCCTTACTAATTCAACATCAAATATTTGAAAATAATGTTTTTGTATATTAGTTTTTGTACTTACCCAAAGACAGAAATCTATAATAAAATACATATAGGCTACCCAAGTGTCTCCCCCTTTTAATTCATCTATAAAATAATGTACTTCTTGGTGAATTTGATGTAAAGAGAATAATTTGAAAATCCCCTGATACTAATTCCCATTCATAGCATGGTAATAACGTTGAGAAAACATGATTTTCCAAAAGAAAATACATGATACATGAAATAATTCTACAATTATAAAGATATTGGATGCCTCATAATGTTTTTTTCATGTAATATTGATATTTGAAAATGTATCAAAGTCATTTGAGCATTAATTCAGAATAATATTTCAAAGTAGTTCTTCAGGAAGTGCGATAAGAGTTGTTCGAGATCTTCCTACCACCATATTTTAACAAATAATAATAAAATAAAATTATGGGGTTTTAATACTATGGTAATAAGAATAGAAAAATTAGACATATAGGCATAAACTTGTATATCATATACAAACATGTCATACCCTATTTTTCTGTCTAAGTTCCTTATGATCTATTACATAACATATAACATTAGTGGATTTTTTAGTTACCATAATAATGGTTCCAACTAAGATTAGGAATTATTCAAAAGAATTTCCCCTAAGAGTTTCCAACCATGTGTGAATAAAGGCCCATTGTCATGCAGAAGTTCTCATTCAAGTCTAATTCAAAGTAGGGTTTTAAGGTTTTACCCCTTAATACATATATTCCAGATCCATATAAACATGTCTGTATCCAGACAGGGATATAATTTCCGGATAAATCACATACTCTATAATTTCGCAAATTTAGGGATTCAATTAATATACATAGTCTTATCCTTAAGGATTCAAATATAATTTTCTAATTCTAACCCAAAAAATATCTAAACCTATCTTCTGATAACAACTATAAAATCTATGATCTCTATTTCATATTTAAACTATATTTATTACATAAAAATGTACATAATTAAACTCAAAATATCAAGTGGTATCATTTATTTGTTGATTGGGAACACTTCATAACAACATGAAACATGAAATAAACATCTTCATTGAAAACATATTTTACATGACCATAACATTCCCTCATACTTAGCATTACATGACATATCATACGGACATACATAAGAATATGGTGAGCTGTAAAGCCTAGTAATAGAGTAATCGTGGAATTACATGAAGAATAAAATAAATTTTACTCAATAGGCATATCAATAGAGCATAATAGAATCCTGAACATGAGGGCATGATATATCAAGATTACCATGACATGGAATTGTAGAAACCACTTAAAATACAACATCATAACATAAATAAATCTGGTAATACCTAGTCACAACATGGTGGATAGTAGTTCTATAAAGGAATCATTTAATCCCCTATCCCAACACAATGTATCATAAAACTAATCATTTCCCAATTCATTAGAGTGCTATAAGGGAACACCTTTCATATTCATTTCAATCTCATGCTTTTGTGTTCCACATAGATCATATAACATGGATTCATTCAACATCATAATTTATTCCGTGATAATGGAATGTGGAATTAATACATGTACGTACCTATTTTATAATTTTATGTTCATAAATTTGAATACACTTGATAGAATAATGTGTATCGTATACACTACATGATGATTTTTCGCATGGAAAATTGGGGTACAATATTGGTAGCATAACGATGTCATATATAAATACATAAATTGGGATGATGAAAGATAAATGGGTCTCTTTTAATTTAAAAATGTGATGTAACTTAATGGTATTATGAAAAATAATATCCCAAAATGTTCAATTTCATTTATATTGATAATATAAAATAAAATTTTAGAATGGAAATGGGAATAGATAAAACCATTACCTAATTTCTCCATAGTAATGGGAGGGTTTAAAGATTCATTGGCAGCCTAACGGGAGTCAAATTAAGATCCCACAATGTATAAATTAAATGGAACCTATGTAGTTAGGGAATAACATATCCCAAATAATGAAGACAGAAATTAAATGGCCTCATATATAAGAGGTGCCTGAAGAAATTGGAGAGATGGAGATCCATATAGAATTTTAGAAAACTGATGGATTATATATGTGTCAAAATGGGGGAGTATAAATGATAATTAATTAAAATAATATAAAATGTATAGTAATTGAATTATTATAAATGAATGAAATTATATCCATTTTAAATTATATAATCTAATTTCAAATATGATGCTTGAATTTTATAGGAGGATGAGAATGTAAGGATCACTTACTTGGATGTTTGATCCCAATGGATTGGGGGAGGATTTTGGGAGCTTAGGGGCACCATGGGGGGACTCTAGGGATTTGGTGGAAGATATCAGTCAATATTCATATAGATTGAGTGAAGATAAATGAGTTCTTGAGTGGGTTTATATAGGAAAGGCGGGGGAATTATTTATTATTTAGGTTTTGGATAGAACACACTAAAATATTCCAAACCGCAAACCATCGCATGGTATCTATAAATGGGGAGTGGAATACATTATTATATAAGTCAAAGAGACATAATTTTGAAAATTATTCCCTTTATTATTTGGATGTGAGTCACTATCCCAAGGAAATTAATTTAAAATCCTTAATTTTTTTATTAGTTTTGAAGGATTCAGTAAGGCAATATAAAATAAATCAAACAAAGAAAAGGTGACATTATATTAAGGGTAAAAATTTTATTTGGCTGAATATACCATTTATAGTATTTTATTACATCACTATAAGGTCATTATGATTTTGTAAAACACATTATATGTTTATACGGTATTTTTTATCCTAAAAGTTTGATTATCTTAGAAAATTATGAAAAAATCACTCTTGTATAATTTCGACATCCTGATTCCAAAAATAATTTCATGATTGGATAATTAAACTATTGGATAATATCACCATGGAATATTAATTTTATATAAATAATTTTTTAAATATGTGATATTTCACTTTTAAAATAAAAACTGAAATTTATTGTATATTTACGTGTTTTGGAAAAAAATGTTTTGAAACATTAAAAAATGTTCCTTTTGAATTCAAAAAAACATATGATAGTTAATATGTAATTTAATAAAATATATTTTATAAAATTTTTATTTATTTCATAAATCCATTAATTCGTCAAAAATAATTTCTTTATATGAAATTAAAAATACAATTTTAATTTTAACATAAAAAAATATAATTCTTATTAAACTGATTACATAATCATTCATATCGTAATGTAAATAAAGAATATATATAATCATCATTTATAATTAAAATTATTGTATTAGTTACACTATTTATGTATAAAATAGTATTAATAAAACCTTATATTAATATAATAATTTATATGTTTTTGATAAGTACTATTTTACCTGAAAAATCAATTTATCAAATTCAATGTTTTTTTGAAATACTATTTTTAGAATGGAATTGATTAAATATTAATTTTATTTATAAAAAGGATTAAAGAATATGTATGTAATAGCTTGTTATATAACCCGATATAAATCTTGTATAATACAAAGGGTAAGGTGTGCAATGGTGATCGACTCTTGAGGCGGCTTTAATAACAATGCCAGAGTGGTGATTTCCATCAACCTGAACTTCTCCCACAAGTGATTTATTTCAGTATGAACATATTGAAGGTCAACTTGGTCTTGGTCTGGTGTGAATCCCAATGATTCTACATCCCTCTTGAGATCTAAAAAAGGGCTTCGTATGGAACAATTATACTAGTAGTGGTCATCGACTCTTATTTCTGAATTAATTTTTCCATTGTAATATCTATTTGTAAACCATAATTACAACAATTATTTTGTTATTATTTCCAATGATCATATTTACCATCAGATATAATTTACAAAAAATTACATTGTGGTTTAAAACTAATAGTTACATTTCAATTTTTAATTATATTTTTTAATTATTGTTACACTTCTAAAAATATATTTTTAAGAAACATAATATTATTCAAAAGATTAGGTCATTACACATTACCCAGGTTTAAATTCGTTTTTATGAATTAGAAACTCATATATATAATAAATATATATTTAATATAAATCTTTTAAAAAACCCAAAATCTTATATTCATTACAATATTTGTTTTACATCTAACATTATATCACAATTTTGTAATAGATTTATTATTAAAATAATTACTCCAAATGATATCTTGTTTGTTTTTGACATATGTTTTGATTCATTAGATTTGATACATGTATTTCAATCTTGGTTTCATCATATAGATAATTAGAACAATGATATAAATATAATAAATATTAATTTTCTATATATTTTGGGCCATTCGTAAAACTATTAATAGAAAAATTAATGATATCATTCACTTAGAAGGTTGGTCACACGTACACATGAACTTTGTTTTCATTTTTTTGATGTGGGGACTGAAATAAATTTAAATAAAATTTCAACATTCATAAATAATTATTATATAATATATATAATATATATTTATTAAATAAAATATTATTTCCTTCCATGTAAAGTAAAAATGAAAAATTAATCGCAATTCTTCGTGGGGGTGGTAGTACGCACATATGAAGGATCGACGTTATCATTTTCCAATGGTATGGAAGGTAATAAGGTATGCATGATATTATCATTATATATATATAATTATTTCTTAAATATCATTTATAATCATTAAAAATATCATAATACGCATCCATGAAAGTTGGTGATGATAAATTAATTATATCACTGCATGGTGACTGTAAGTCCTACGTACCAATGAGATATATTTTCACTTCCCATTTGATGGAATACTGATGAATAAATGTTATTACTTAATCAAAATAATATTTTAGTATATTTATTATACTAAATATAATATTTTATAAAGAATAAATAGTTTTTTATGAATTAAACTCATAATTAAAATGAAATATGTCAATTTGGGTGATTACATATTCTTTGAAATAATTCCTTTAGATCTCCTATTAAAGGATATAGGATGGGAATTTATAGAATTTGATCAGAATAATAATGTGTAAATGGATTTTCAAATTTGACTAGAAAGATACCATTTGTGTTATGACTCTTAATGTGGTGTGAAGAATCGAAAGATGGGGTTTCCTTTTATAATCGTTGGGAGGGGAATCATCGAAATTTCATAAAATATTAATATATATTAACCTCAGTTTTATAAAAAAAATTTACAAATGTCCTATAAATGGTTATGAGTTGAAATGTTAAACGTTATATTATTCCCATTATACTATTTTAATATTTTTATGAGGATAATGTAATTTAATAAAATAAAAAATATTCATTACCAATTTAAAATCTATAAATTTAATTTTAATAAAAATACATAAATACAATTTCAAAATTTTCCTAAATTTTTCAAAACAAATATAACATATTCATCTAAAATATTAATTGCACACATTAAAACACTCAACGTATATTACATTTAATATTTTTTAAATTATATAGTATATTTATAATTAATTGGTAAACAAATGTATCATTAATTTAGATGCATCTGAGGTCATTATATAATTTAATAAATTTATAAATAAATTTATAATTTTAAAATAATTTCATTAATGAAAAAATATAATATTTTATTCATTTAAAAATTTTATTTAACCTTATGTTGAAACATAAGATTTATTTAAATATTAGAGTTTTATATTTTGTAACATTCATTAATTAAAATATAATATATGTCATTTTCAGGGAAATTTTGACATTTAAAAATATATTATGAGAACAATGAAGTATGGGTCGAAATGAATTCATCAAATAAGAAGTAGTACAAAAATTATGGCCTTATCACGCCACTTAAACAAATATTAACATGATTTACCCATTACCAAGGTGATAACTTTTACCATGATTATTATTTATATTGTCCAATATTTAATGGGGACTATTTACCAAATTAGAACCAAATTAATTCTAATATGATATACAGTTTATCCAATTTAATACATATAAGTGGAATAAAAGATTGCAACAATCATCATTCAAAAGGTGATGAGAATTATTTTTATAAAAATAGATTTTTAATCCTGAAACAAAGTTTATTCTTATCCCACACATAGAAATATCTTAAAATGAATAAGGAAAATATTGATTAAATATAGAATATATACATTTTATAAAAATAATTCACTGATATTTTTAAATTAAATTTAATAGTTAAAAATACATTGTGCACAAAAGAAGATATTTTTTTCCAAAAAATATTCCATTCCTTTTTTAGGTGATTATTATTTTCATTTATAATCAATTAAAAGCCAGTTAATTAATTTGATAAATATTTATCTATAAAATTTTCAAAATTTATCATGTGTAATGATTTTCCACCAATCCAATTTATAGGTGATAACTAGCACAATAATAATAATAATAATTTAATAGGATATAAATGTTCATTTAAACAAAGTGTTTCGTTTATTGCATGTTATCAAATAAGATAAATTTAGTTAAAAAATTATTTCATAATATATTGAAGAGTAACATTTTAAACCACTTAGAGTAAATTTAACAAAATTAAAATTTTATTCTAATAAAATAAAATTACAATATCTTTGATTCATTAAATCCTCAGTTTTCCATGTAACTTTTTTATATATGTCATTTCACTAAATAACATTCACTGTGTTAATTACAATATTATATAGTAATTTAAGACTATGACTTAGGATATATACTATATTTCTTCAAAATTAGTATCATGTTTTAGTAGAACAAAATTTGAGTTCCTTACTTATGATGGGTCTAGTTTTTTACTTTCTTGCGAGAGATACATGGAACAAATTATAAACCTCAGAGTGGTTTGGTGGACGTGCCATATGATAAGATATCGTACCTATATGATCAAGAATCCTTAGAGGTATAAAATAATTGTGTCTCATCTTTCCCTGATTCATGAATCTCCTAGCCATCTTATCTGTATAATTTCGTAGAAAATGTATTACATAAACTTCAAATTCCTAGCCACACTGATGATTTTCCACATTACATTTCTATCCACTTTGAGCGGCCTTAATGTGTTGTTAAATTGATCTAACTTTCTCTACCATTTAATTAGCTAGATCAGGTCCCAATAGATTTCGTTTTCTTATATCATGAAATAATGTTTGATTTATACCCTTTTTCAATGGAGGTCTTCCTAATGATCCATCTAAAATCTTTCTTTAAGGATATTATTGTATGAAAACTCAAATATAGAAAGGTTTTGATACCAACCCTCTTTGAAATCCATTGAACTAGATATAAACATATGATATAGCGTTATAATTAATATTATTAACTAACTGTATATCTATGTATGATATTTCATAATGAAACACAGTTTTGTATCTAGTTCTTATTGAATACTTCTCCAGAACTTCATGGTCAGCCTCAAATCCCAATATAATTTAATTGAACTTCGTACGCCATGTAGCCTTACAAATTCCACAATATAAATTACGATAATATGATTTCAATTGAAATATTTACTAATGGAAATTTTGTGTGACAATTGTTTTAGGAAATAAACTAAAACCTACATATCTTTATACCGCTTCTATGTTTTGGGAGTCTATTGACAAAATCCAAAACTATTTTTTCCATCTTCTGTTCTAGTAAGAGAAATGTTGGTTACATTATCTTATAATTTTTCTCTGAAACATAACTTTATGGCATATATTAGAGACCAAAAACTTCTCATTCTTATATTTTACTTCTTAATAGATAAATATTTTTGACATAACAAAACAATTTTTATTAGAATCATGAAGGATTAGTGCCTTTGGATACTATGATACATGAAGAAATGGTTTATATGTGAACTACATCCTTTCCTACTAAAATTTTAGTCATATAATTGATAATAACATTAATTATAAATTTGGGAAAATAAATATATTAAGGGGTGATCATAGTTGTTTATTAAGGGTTAATATGGGAGATATCACCCTAATTTGAGAATAAGGGTAGGAGAACAAGATAATAACAATTGAAATCCAAAAATTTCCTATCATAGAATCATAAAAACGAGTCATGTAATAAATCATTAAATTTAAAAATATATAAATAATAATTGAATCAAAGAACATGAACTATGAGGGCATAATATTTTCATAATACATAGATTTGTGGCATAAAAATTAACATTGAAAATAAGTTAAATAGTTTTAATGGAACTTTTCAAAAACTATAATATTGGAATGTGTTTACTCCCTAAAGCATTATAGTAGTCATGGTTCACTCACAAGACTGTCATAATAGACAGTGATCATTTCTGAATTGGGTTCACTCCCCATTCTGGTCTAGTTTATATTATGAGATATTAATCTTTACCAAATAAATTGGGGGGAAATATAAGTCCCACGTATCACACAATCCCTATATTTGTGTGCCCTACGATCTTAAAAAAATTTAATATTAGAATAGATGAGTATAAATATTTTTCAAAAAAAAATAAATCATAGAATTACCCATAATAAAGGAAAGGCTTTCATAAACATTTCATTAATGAATTAAATCATAACTTCTTGAAAAGAAATGGGTTTCATAAAAAATTTTCCATCAAAAATATAAATCATATAGAGAAATAATAATGATGGTATAGATGGATTATACCCCTATTAAAAAATATTTAACATCAACTAATGTCATATTGGATGGAAAATGATTTGGAAATAACACTTGAAACATTTCATGAGAAATATAACCATTTTACATTGAAACCATTTATTTAGAATAAAAAACTATCAATGTTTTAAATATATAATTTTATTTAAAAAAATTTGAAACATTTAATGGAATATTTAAATCATTGATTATTCTTGACATAAAAAAATTCATTATGTACGTGTTAAAATAATGATTCTTGTATAATTTTCATTAAAAATTAAAAAATGACCACATTAATAGAATGACATGAAGATTCCTTTTAAACCATTTTTCCAAAAAAAAAATTGTAAAATTTTATTTAAAAAAATAATCATAGAACAGTAAAAACATTATTTATAATATATTTTTTACATATGGGAATTAATTATATAGTATTTTTGACTGAATGGATAAGAAAATTAGTTTTCCTTGAAAAAATTATTTTGGACTAATATGAGCATAAAGATAAAATATTAAATGACACTAGTTATATTCATTAAATCAGTAGTGGAAAATAAAATTCATCAGTTTTTTGTGATATAGATTATAAGATCACTTCATTAGAAGAATAATGAAAATCAATCCTTCTTATAAAAAATATTGTAACATAATGAAACTACCACTTTTGTATCTTTTGAATCTAAATCCAGATAAAAATAATAATACATAATGGATGTTTATATAACATAATTGTGATTATAGTAATCATAAACTATATTTAATTGATTTATATAAACCACAAAAGGAAAAAAGTGGTGAATTATCCTTGTGTCCCATAAAAATAAAAGTGAGACAAAAATCCATTACCAAATGTCTCTACTTCCTCCGTACACATCAAAACCTCGTGTATAAAAAATATAGTCTAATTATTAATATGTTATCAACTAATAATAATATTTATCACAACAAATAGTATTTACCTATAACATTTTATTAATAGTTTTATAAACATTATATTATAAAATCATGCATAGGGTAAAATCTATTTCATTTTTCATTTGTATTTTTTGTTTAGTATTTTCAGTACCATTACATTGATCATGGTACCATTATCTACAAAACGTTATTCTTGATAAATTTTTCCTTTATGTTCATTTATATATGTATTTATTATAATCTATAAATTACATATAAACATAATGGATTACACTATTGATGGAGACGATACGTCGTACGTATACATGAATACTATTTCCATTTTATTGACGACACCTCATATCCAGAACACCACACTGAAATAGAGATCTCTTGAGTGAACCCCTCTGCTCCCACAAACAAAACCTTCAATTTGAACCCTAATTAGGAGCTCGCCAATGATGATTATTCTTTTCTTACTAAGATCTCCACAACAATGTCGTTTTTTGATCCGACATTAGAAGGATACACAAAGAAGAAAGTCTCTAATGCGATGAGGGAGAAATAAATTGATGGAGCCTTCTAGCCTCAAGCTTCAATAAAGAATTCTTGAGGTATTTATTTCGATAAATCTCTTAAAGGCCCCCACCCTTCTTCTAATGCAGATCTGAAAAATCATTCACCGATTAAACTCTTGGATGATAGGGGTTTCTCGATCGAAGCTGATTTGGATGCGATCCTACAACGAAAAATAATTTTAATGTTTTATATCATGGGTCATATCTCATATTCAAAGGGTGAGAAGCCCTTGTCTTTCCCTGAATTTAATCAACACATTTCAATTTTTTGGGGTATTGCAAACTGGAAATCCATCCCCTTAGACAGAGGATATTTTCATATGCTCCTTAACTCACTGGATGATCTAGAAAGGGTTTGGAGGCTATGATATTTTCAAATTAAACCAGGATTCCTTTGTTTTTTCCTAATGATATTTTTTTTCAAACTAAATACATAGAGAAGTAAATCTGCTCATGTTTTGGTGAGATTCCACAACCTCAACAGGTTCTTCTAGCACCTGAAAATTTTAAATGACCTCATTTCGTGCATTGGCACCCCACTTATGACTGACCAAAGAACTTTGAATGCATAACTAGGTATGTTTACTAGGATTCTTATTTAGGTTAATATAGAAACTAAGCCACAACAATCCATTGTTTTCAGTGAAAAATACTACAAGACAGAGGATAAGTTTGATTAGGAGAAGCTTCCTCTATTTTGTGATTATTGCAAGATAGTCGAGCATTCAATTCACAACTTTAGATTTGTCCATACGAACTAAAATCAACAGAATTACATTGAATGGATAGAAGTTAAGATGTATAGGAAAGACAAATACCTTACCCTCCCAGACAAAGAAGGGACTTCTAAACAACCATCTGAATAATGGGTAGTTAAATCTCTTGTTAAATCTTGTGTCTCATGGTCCGATTAGGTGGAGGAGATTGAAAATGAAATTGATAAACAAATTATTAAACACAACATAGAGAATGAGGTTCTACTTATTCTCAAACAACCTCATGCTAACATGGATACCCCTTCCAATATAGAGTCCTCACTTGTTCTGGGGAATGGAAACATTCCTGAACCTATATCTCTGAGCCCTTCCTCCCAAACTGTGCTAGATAAGAATGGGGATCTATTGATCTAGAATGCTGATAGATCTGTTTCTCTTATCACCCCAACCCGTAACACTGCTTTAACAAAAAATCCTTGAAACTATGCAGAGGGTTGTTCCTTCTGTAAATCCTCTTTTGTATCTGGGAAAGGAGTATGTGCAATCTTGCTTAACAAAATCTGAAGCCATTCATGTCTCCTCTGTTACTACTTCCCCTAAAGACAATTATTATGCACTCATCTGCTCTGAACACTCCCCTATGTATAATGAGAAGTCAATAACTATGACTTGCCTCCCCATTCCATCACTAAGTCTAAATCCTCACCAAAAAAGGGATCATGACTCTATCTAGAATGCTACACATTCGACCCCTTGTGATTCTATTACAGGTTCAGAACCTATAACACTGTCCACCCATAGTCTAGAGACAGATATTAGCCTGTTATCCCCAATATCGGAGGCAATGGTGGGGGGATTCTGCCCATGATATTTCTCATCCTTTAAACAATATGGAAAAATCATGCATTCCATGCAAGGAGATCTCTCTGAGAAAAACCAGAGGGAAAAGTTCTGGAAATAAAAAAGAAAGGTGCTGCAACCCCTAAAAATAATTCTTAATGCATATTTTATTTTTGAACTATTAGGGTATTTCAAATCCTAACTCACATAATGTATTAAAAAGACTTATTAGTGATCGTCGCCCTAAAATCCTTTTTATTGATGAACCGAAAGTTAAATTTTCTCTCAGATTTCTGGACCTCTGTAATATTAGTTTCTCTTTTATATGAGCCTGTAACAAGGAAAATGTTGTTGAAACCCTCTGGATTTTCTATCACTCATCTCTTCATAATGTGAAAATCTTGACTGTTACTGATCAATCTCTAACATGTGACTATTTCTTGGATCACCCTCACATTTTCAATATATTGGTCTATGCTAAAAACAATTATCAATATATAATAACCCTTTGGAATGAAATCTACCATCTTAACACCAAAATAAAGGACCCCAAGATCTTGGCTGGTGACTTTAATTCCATTCTTTCCCCCATAGAAAAACATGGTCACCATTACTCCAACATCTCTTTAAAAGAGTTTAAATCCTCCATAGAAGCCAACAATCTGATTGAAGTGAATCTCACTGGTTCTAAATTCACTTTTTTTAGACATCATTACAATGGCGTTGTAGATAGTAAACTTCATAGAGCTTTCACCAATGATACATCTCTTGATAAATGGGATTACATGTCAAGTATCTCTCGTCCTAAAATTACTTCAGACCACCATCCTATTTTGGTCATTATATCTCAAGATCATAAAAGGCCATGTCTTCCTTTTAAGTTCAATTTGGTTGGGTCCTTTGACCCCTATTGGTTTTCTATAATTAACAAATTTTGGGAAAACATGGGGAATCACAATGATCCCATTGCTTGCACCACTAAATTATAAAATCGTCAACTTATTCTCAGAAATTGGAGTAAAACCAAATTTGATTCAATTGATATTGAAATTCAAAACATACAAAAATATCTTTCTCTACTCCAAAATAACAACTCTACCTTTAGATTCACTCATGATATCCAAAATGAAATTAATATCTCTACTAAACTAATCTCTTTGCTCAACGTCAAATACACTAAAAAGTGAATATTTTTAAATACAAATGGCTCAATGATGGAGATAGGAACACCAAATTCTACAGCTCCCTTCAAATATAAGGAAAAGATAACAAGACCATCCTTTATTTAAGAGTGGATAGAAACCTCATTGACTCAGATGAATGAATTTGATAATCATGTTGTTTCTTATTTCTGAAACACTTTTAATTTTCCTAATATCAACAAAGATCTTTTGCCTAATATCATTCCGAACATAGTTATAATTGAGGATAACCATTTATTTAACTGTATTCCTCTTGATTTTGAAATCAAGGACACTGTGTTTGGTCTAATCCCAGATAGTTCCCCAGGTCCTAATAGATTTAATAATGGTTTTTATCAAAAACATTGGGATGTCATTCAAAAGGATGTCAATAGTTTGGTTAGAACATTTTTTGAAAAAGTCATTATTACTCATGGTTTAAACTCTCAGTTCATTACACTTATTCCCAAAGTTGACAATGCGGATGAAATTCATCTATTTAGACCCATTTCCATTTTAAATTCTCTCTTTAAAATCATTACTAAGATTATTGATAAAAGACTCTCTTCCATTAGTAACAGAATTGTCACCTAGAATAAGTTTGGTTTTATCAAAGGCTGATCCACACCGGATTGTATATTTCTTGCCTCTGAATCCGCTAATAAGCTGAATAGAATCTACAGAGGAGGGAATGTGGTAAAAAAACATAATATCACTAAAGATTTTTATTTCATTGACTGAAACATTATCTTTAATGTTCTTTCTATCTTTGGTTTTAATAAAATTTTTCTCAATATAATTATTACTATTTTCAACTCAACTAATATTTATATTCTGTTTAATGGCTCTCTTAGAGGTTACATTAATTGTAATAGGGCTTCCAGATAGGGTGACCCACATTTTACCATCATTTTCTCTATTTCAGAGGATTATCTGAGTAGATGGCTTTCTCTAGCCGTTGACGAAGGCAAGATCCAATCGATTCTTACCTCTAGGAATTTAAATGCCCCATCTCATCCTTATTATGCAAATTATATTATATTATTACTTCAGGGAGATAGGAAACATTAATTACTTTAAATCTATTATTATACATTATGAAGATGTGTCTGGCCAATGTGTCAATTGGAATAAATCATTTATCTACTATGGAAACATATGTCCTCTTTATCGAAAAGGTCATATCATTGATAATTTAGCATTCAAAGGGGATTCTCTACCCTTTTCATATCTTGGTGTCCCAATCTTCTGGGGCCAAAATAATGATTTGTATTTCCCTCAAATTTTTGATCAAATTCATAGACAACCTTCTTCTTGGAAGGGAAAAACTCTTTCAATAGCTGGTATAATCTGTCTTGTCAAATCCACAATTTCCTCTAAGATGTATTATTCTATAATGGTTTAAAAATGCCTTATAAGTCTCATAAATGATTTGAATATTTCTATAAGGAACTTCATTTGGAGTGGAATTACTCTAGAGAGGAAAGTGGTCATTGTCCCCTGGTCTAACTGTTGTAAACCTATTGAGCAAGGAGGAATTGGCATTCAGAATCTTAAACATTAAAATGATGCTCTAAAATCTAGAATCATGTGGTCTTTTATAAATAATAAATCTCACTCAACAGGTTTTCTTATGACTCACTTTATTGATAAGCTCGAGGCTAGGATGCTTCATTATATGACTTCTTCTATTTGTCCCTATATCAAATCTTCTTTTTCCTCCATTTTTTCAAATTCTAGATGGATCATCAGTAAGGATTCTACTTTTATCTTTTGGTTGGAAAACTGGACTGGCTCCCCCCCCCTTATTTCTAAGATTCCCAATACTTACACTCATGTCCCCACTAATTTCACCTTTAGGGACATGATCAATGTAAAAAGTCCTGACATACCTGATAATATCAAAGAGGTGGTGGATAATTATTTCTTCACAAAAAATGATGATCTTCTCGTTTGGGATCTTTCTCAAAATGTCATGCTTCATTATAAGAGCTACTAAAAATACTGATTTTCTAGTTCTAAGGAAAATCTATGTTGGATAAACAACTTCAACAAAGCATGGATAAAACCAACATGTTTCACACTTATTTGTAGAATAGTGTACTGAAAAATTCACACTGATTGTTGTCTTAAATCCTATGGTTTTAATCATTGCTCAAAATGTAGAATGTGTAATCAGTATCGAGAATTCATAAATCATATTTTTTTATCCAGTGACACTGCTACTTCTATTTGGCATTACATTTTTTATCTTTTTGAGTGAATAGGGATTTTGGACAGTTTCATTTTTTCTCAATTTAAAAGGATGGTAGGGTTCCAGAGATCTCTGAAGATTTGAAACATATTTCTCATTGCTGTTGTGGAGCTCATCCATGTACTTTGGTATTGTAGAAATGATTACATTTTTTACAATAATTCATTTAGATTAAATGCAGGTAAAATGAGGATTCATCTTTCCATTAAAGAGGCAGCTTTGATCAAAAGAATCAGTATGACAACTAGGTCAAATATCTTTATACTCTTCGTCATATTGGAGTTTAGGGAATCTATCCAAAGTCGAACAACACAATTAATGTTTTTTTGGAATGATCCTCCTCTTAGATGGATCAAAGGCAATGTTGACAGATCCTCAAAGGGAAACCCAAGCCTTTCAGGATGTGGTGATATCTTTCGAGACCATCTTGATCAGATAATATGATGTTTCTATGGAAGTTGCGACATTGCATCATCCTTAGAGGTGGAAATGATGGGTGACATCCATGCCTACTCTTTTTCAAAAGAATTCTACTAGAGACACATTTGGATAGAAAGTCACTCAACCACCATTGTGGAATCCATATGGTGTGGTGTTACTCACCTTACGTGGCCCATCACCCTCAGATGGATGGACTTCCTGCACTCTCTTAGAATAATCAATTTCATTGTCACACACACATATCGTGAATCCGACAAGATCACTATGGGTCTCCCTAACAAGGGAGTTCATCATGATGTCATCTGGAGGGATGACCTCCCTCCTAATCAACTCACCTTTTTTATTAGACATACCAAAAAAGGGTCTTCTTTTCATCTTATGTAATCTTTTTTTGTACACTCTTTTGATTTAATAAATCTCAGTGTTCTGGTCTTTGACCAGTACACAACCTTTTAAAAAAATTTATATGTTAAAATAATGAATCTGGTAAAATATGATTCATTTTTAATATATATTTATTGTTTAGTGTTTTCAGTACCTTTACATTGATAATGCTCCCATTATCTCTAAACCTTTATTCATGATATATTTATCTTTTATGTTCATTTATATATGTATTTCTTGTAATCTATAAATTACATACATATATAATGGATTAAAATATTCATGGAGGCAATATGTCAAACGTATGCATGAATGCTATTTCCATTTTATTGATAAAATTATATAAATAAAGTTAAATAATAAATAAAATTTTACGATTCCTTTATAGTCATATAAATCAAATATTTTATTTAACATTATCCTTATTACCTTCCATGTAAATTATATGCGAAAAATGATCCAAATTGATTTGTGGAGAGGTAGTCCACTGTACACACGAGAAACATTATCATATTTGTATAAAATAGAATGTAAAATTGTATATGTGATATCATAATCATATCCACCCATTAATGGTTATGATGGAAACTAAATTACAGTATTTAGTGAGTCATTAATTCACCTTAAACAAGATTGACAGTCTCATTTCTCATTTTATAGAAGAGGAGATAAATGCAATTTGTTGTACTGAAACAATAAGATACCCATACATGAATGATAATTAAGTTATTATTCTATCATAATTGATGTTTATTTGAAGGATGTGGAAGGAAAAATAAAATAAAACCACAATTTTAGTAATTTTACCCCTTGATCCGAAAACCAATTTATGTTTATACCTAAATAATATATGAGGGGATTTAATAATCATAATAAGGACCCTAGCATGCGATGAGTAAAGTAAAGAAGTATTTGGTTATGTATTGGCAGGAAAATTGGTTTTGTATGTGACAAGAAAATAGGATATGGAGATCAATTTTATAAGTTATGGGGATGGATCATTTGGATTTTTTTGAAAAGAAAAAAGTATAACCATGTTTTAAACATGACACAAGTCTATAAATGGTTCATTATTGATCATTATATGACATAATATCTCGATATATACATTAAATTTTAATTTTTCAAGGCTTTCAGTCATTTTATCCCGTACCATTTTTACCCCCCGTAAATTAATTTTAAACTTAATGTCGGTAATTAATTTTACCAGTATTTTATTTTCATTTTGGATAAAAAATGGTTTAAATAATTAGATAAGGTCCCTTATTATGATTTTAGATATGGAATATTTTATTTCTAAATTTCATTAAAATATGATGAAACTCATAATTTAAAAGTAATCTTACAAACATGACAAAAAAGTTGTTCTCTAGAGGGAAACTATTTATAATTTAAGAAATATTTAACATTAAAATTCTTCATGAAATTTATTCAAATAACTTAATTTATATTAATAAATATTTAATTTAACTAATTTTAAATTATTATTTTTTAAATAAATATGCTACTTTTTTAATAATTTATATTAAAAGGATGTATTTAATAAAAGATAATATTTTCCACTATTCACTAAAAAATTAATCTTTTCATGAAATTACCAAAAAACAACCATAAGATAATATTGATATACTGAGTAAAAAATGAATTTAATTTTTCAAAATTATTTTACTAATGGTGTCAATAAAAAAAGTAACTATTTTTTCAAAAAAAAGAAGAAATTGTTTTAGAAAACCATATTTTTATATCATATAAAAGAGTTTTCTAGAAATTTATTAATTTTTTATAATTATGTTTTTATATACATAAATTATAATTAATATTTAAAATGTCGTTAATTTTATTCATTCCACAAAGATTTATGACTATATTAAAATGGATATGTTAAAATAAAAATTAAAATATTATATCATAGTTCGTTAAAACTCATTATTGTGTATAACACATGAAATTTATGAAATTAAATTACTTGAAAAAAAATTCCATAAAAACTATTGGTTTTTACACATACCAAGAACTAATATACAAACCCCCACAATATCTAACTTTATTATATACTATAATAAATATACTATTAAATCACTATACATCTTTATACATCTAGGATGCATTGAGAATGGTTAACATTGGGATTCATCCAACTCCTCCATAAAATATGGTATGGATAGAATGAACACATGGTTCATAGACCATATAAGTTAATCAAAATCAAGGATAAACTCAAGAAAATTACTCATCTTATTTTTTGATCCATATCTTCTTTATGCACCTCTTTAATCATTACTTGGAAAGAAGGATGAACAATCATTTGAGAAATATAATATTTCTTTCCCTCCTAAAAAATTTCAAGATACATACTATACAAATATATAAATATCAGATCTAATATTATCCTAATATAATATAATCATTCATTATCCTATTAGATTTAAAAAACCTAAAACATATTCCCTTTAAGATGGGGGTAGTGTATCTATCAGTCTTAATATTTATTCATATCCTACCATCATCTTTATTACATATTAAACTCTTTCCTTATAGGAATATATATTAATATTTTATGAGAATTATATATGTCACACCATTCACTAGATATTCAATGAATCTATATAATTAACACAAAATTACTACAACCTACTCTGAATAATGAGTTGGGAAATTTTTCACATGAACATTCAATTTAAATAAGCCACAATAACATCATTTCATTCTACATGATAGTTGATCCAAATCCATTACCTAATGAATCATTATAGAACACAAACCCATATTTACTACAGGGTAAATTAAGACTAGATTTATTAACTATCCTTTTTATATGTTTTTTTGATATTTTCTCACATTAATTTTCCAATGTAATATATATCCCTTCAGAGTTGTCTTTGTGATTTTTTTAGACTGTCGTTAGAAATTTTCAACAAAGAGATAATAATATCTAGAAAAAATAGAAAACTATGGATCTCTGTCCCTTTTCATATTTTGGGATGATATTTAATGAATTATGTCTTTGAAGGATATACTAATATTACCTCACTTGGTATAATACAAATGAATAAAAAATCATTATGAGTCCAAAATTCAAACATTGGGAATTTTTTATAAAGATTCTCCCACCTCAGGGTCATCGACACAATCCTCAAAAAATCCTCATGATCTTCCTTAATATTTTACAATATAATAATTTCATATATAAGGAGTATAAAAAAAGGATCAAGGTATTATATAAAGTCATTATTCAATAATTTCAACAAAGATAGTAGTGGAATTAGTAAGGCCAAATGACATCACTATAAATTCCTAGTTTATATACCGTGTATCGTGTGATGACAAAGGAATATCCTCCTTTGTAAAACACAATGGGTGATATCTGAAATGAATTTAAATCTAAGAATTTTTTTGAGATCCACATATTGGATCAAGAAAGTCTTCAATATAGGGTAAATGAAACCTTTTCTTGAAATTTATTTTGTTAAATTTGAGATAATCCATGAAAATTTGCATTGATTTATCTTTTTTATTAATAAAATGATCTGGTGCACCCCATGATGACACACATGACCAAATGAATGTATTCTATAGATTAAATTAGAATTGTTTCTTTAGTTATAGAGCCTCAATTTTTTTCATTCTATATGGATTCTAGGAAATATATGTAGAACCTAGTATCAGTTCAATCCCAAAGTAAACATCATTGTTTGGTGGAAGTCTATGAAATTCTCACCAAAAGAAATATAGAAACTCCCACACAATAGGATTAACTTATACGTATAGTTTTTACCAAAGTATATTATATACACAACTTCTTTGAATAGGAATCATGTCCCAAAAAATTGATATGATTTCTACTATAATTTTATATTTATATTAACTCTAATAGATGAATGTAGGTTCATTCATAATATCAAAAATAATTTCTATTAATTATAAATTAATGTAATATTTATGTATAGATATCCAATAAGTTCCGAGTATATCCTAAAATTCAACCAAATGGAGAGTAACATGATTTTTAGAGAGAAAAATAATTGAAATTTCAGTTTGAGAAGAAGCATGGACCCATGATATGATTGTCTTACAATTGGAGGTTTATTTATAAATAAAAATATATTATTTTATGTCATCATTTTATAATTGTAAAAAATTATTTTAATATTAAGTCGGTGGTATATAAAAAATTAATCAATACATAAATAGTTCTAGAGTGGATGATAAGTGTACCTTTCATTAAATCGTTACCGAACCCCTAATCTAAAATATTTATCACCTAAGATTTTCCTTTAACAATAGTATTAAGATGATTTATTCATCATTCATCATCATTGTTTTTTAAATTGGTTCATTGGTTAGAATAATTCACATACACATTATAATTGAAACAGTATATTGTTTGTGGTTCATTCTATGGGAAATTCTCTATATTCACATCATTATCTATCTTCTTCCCATCACTTCATCATTAAATTTTTTAATGACCTTCCATTCCACACATTAATCATTAACTAATTCTCTTTAAAAAAATTACCCTTATGTCTCCTTCTATATTTTGAGCCTAACGGAATGATCAAGTTAATCTCTCCATGATTTTTTAAAATTCATATTTAATTTTTTCTTTATTTCGTTGTAAAAATATGATATTAATGATTAACTTTAATATCCATTTCCACATTGACAAAAAAATATAATTATTTATTCATATATACTGAAGACATGTATGGAAAACACCTTTTAGAGACTTGGTCTCAATCCACTGATGAACAAATGAACCTTAATTTCATGTTAGATTATAATACCATAATCATACCACAAAAGTCTTATAAAAGTTTCCATATAGGTATCAATTAATTTTTTTTCTGCCATTTTAGGAGAATAGAATTACTTCTCAATTTTTTGTATAAGGAATATTAGGAGGGTTCTTATTGAGAAATAAGATTTTATACTCATCCCACTCCATGAAGATAATTTCCTATTTCCCCCTTAGGTTTATAGTAATATAACACTATTGATATGCCCCTTTATAAAAAATCAAAAAAACTAGAATAACATTCTCATGTTTTGAGAAATTAAGTAACATGGTGATAATATACCCTTATTAATAAAATCCATGATAGGATAAAATAACACAATTTTAATTAATTAAATAAAACACCATATATAATAAAAATATGCGATACAACAGATTTTATAATAATTCAATATAATATTTTATAACATGATCACAATGTGACTGGTCAAAAAGAATAGTTGGAAGAAGAAAATAAAAATAAAAGTGTTTTCATATCGATCAGAAGCATATCTTGGTGTCGCATCTATCTCCAAGCTCTAAGATCACCAGTAACCTATCTGAAACCCCATACCCATCATGGGATATATAATTATTAAGAATGCATAAACAATGATATTATAACACATTGTGTGAGTATAACCTAGTAGGATGCTACTAAATGTTTCCATAACATATGTGAACTTGTATATGAGTTTATTCTATGATAACTGCTTCATGCCCAAAAAATATTCATTAATCATTTGTTGAGAGTTCATGTATTAGAAAAGCCACCATGAACCTTGGTTGTACATACTTCAGCTAAATGTTATAAGATATGTCATAATGGAAGTCATCATCATGGTTTGACCACATGGTCACATTATACTTCTGTAAACAACCAAATAACCTATGAGTCTCGAGTTCGTCCACAAAGACGTCAATATCTATCTTTATCAATGTTTTATTTATAAAACCATCATACCAAAACGAAATTATTGTTACACCAAATTTCCTTAATATCCCACCATTGTGACTAGTTAGGTCTCAAGGTTATCTCACCATCACTTAGTGTATTGGTCTATTATCATCAAAATATCTTTTTTCATATTCTACCCAACTAAAAGATAACCATTACACAAATGTTTAACTATCAGTTTCTAATAAAAATCAACCATTCAAATGATATAAAAAATATGATATTAAAAATATAATAACAAATATATATTCAATTATGGATATTCATGTCCATACAAACACTCATTTGATAAACATTAACCATAGGTATCAGAAGCTACACATGCACAAACATGTGATTTTTATCAAACATGGCTGATGCTATTTATATATTCACACAAATTTGATCAATATCAATATGGTGACTCAAATAAAAGAACCAAAAATCACTATATCAATCCAACAGACATATATCAAGGATAAATGTTAAAATATTATCCCAACCTCAATCATTCCAATTTCAAATCCTTTGGTTTAACATGTAATTGTTACTCGACTCACATAAGTGAATTAATGTCAATACATATTATATGGAATCATTAAACTGATTCTAATTATTTCACATCTAATACTAAACATATTTGATAATTATTTTACTTTCATAGAAAAATTACAAATTATCAATTTAAACCATTTAATGTGCTCATATTTATTTCTTAATGAATATTTATATATCCAACATGCGGAAATATTTTATATCATTTGAATAATTCAAGGCTTTTTTATTGTTAAACAAAATAATTATTTAAAAATGTTTTGTATTCGAATTTTTCAAATTTACATGAATTATAGAGGTGAGATTGTATAAATACCTAATTCAGTTTATACATTGAACTACCACATACCAACTAAAAGAGGTGACTGGGATTTTTCTTTCATTCCAAAAAACAAATATGAAGTCAAAATGATTGAATAAGACATCACATATCATTGATAAAGGTGTTATGGAATGTACAGACTCAAAAGGAAATCAAAAATCAATGGGGGGCAAGATGTCTGGACATTTTATGAAGATATCCAAAGAATTCTAGATTGTTGCATTGAAAACCCCAAATTAAAAAAAACTTATAACTCATATAGTAAGATAATATTTAGTCTATAAAATTTAAAATATTCTAGAATATGAGTTACTAATTTAAATAATTGATAAGTATTTACATCAAATGATTGCATGCCTTAGAAAACTGAAACCCGTTTTTAGGTTTGAGTATGAAGAGGAAAAATTCATAACATGGAAAAAATTACCTTTAAATGAAAAATGAATCAATATAATTGAAACATGGTCTATCCCTTATGAATCACATAGTTTTTAATGATATTAAGGTGACTTAACATTATATAATCCTTAAATTTAGAGTTAAAATTACATAGAGGATAGGTTACCCTTATATAACCTTTTAATATTATGAGTCTTTTTTACACAACTAAAATTTATCATTACATATAGGTTGGGTTATCCCTACACACCCATTGTAAAATAAGAGTTTCATTCTGGTGGAACTTGAAAATTCAACTTAGAATTATATATCTCCAAAAAAAATTACCTACATAATGGAAGAATGTTTTAACCTTTGCGTTGAGTATACTGTCAATGCAAGGGTAAAAGTTATTTTGAAAGTTATTAAAATAAAATATAAAAGATTTATAATAAAACCAAAATGATCTATAAATAAAATTTAAAATTAGGATGTTATGATTACCCCCCTCTATGTAATTCTCATCGTCAAGAAGAATCTCTAGAGTACCATCTCAAAAATCTTGAGAAATTGATTTTGTAGGTCAAATTTCATATCTCCTTTCTATTATCAAACACATCCATATTATCATAGGAATCAGAGTAGTGTTACCATATTTATAGACACCCTATCTTTTTAGCCATATTATTATTAAATTTTAATAATAATTAACCATCAAATTACAAACAAAGGATCGTAATGTATTTTGACTTTGGATGATTAGATACATGAAATTAAAAACATAGAATAATAATAAACATATTTATTTCAATAGTCTATAATGATATCCTATATTTACTTGAGATCCTATATATTAAAATGATATCCTCTATAATACCTAAACAAAAGTGATGATCTTAAAAGCCCAGTATGGGTACAAATATATGATTAATGGAATGCTCCTGGGTAGAAGGCATAATAATATAATGTAAAAAAGAATGGAACATGAATAAAAACAAAGAAGGATATCATTTTGATCATGGGGACATGTAGTCATGGAATCATAGGAATGTGGAAGCAACACACAACATAACATAGTTGTGAGCTAAGGCTAACTACAAAGTCCATTTCAATTGGAGTACATAGTCCCATAATAGAATCAGGTTCCATCCATGTTTCAACATGATTTTTCATGAGACCAAACATTACTCAATTAATTAGATCACTATCTGGGTGGACCCATCATAACATGATCATGAATATGAAATCCACCCAAATATTCATGCATAATGAATAAAAATAAACACAAGGGTTACCCATTGAATGAATTGGGTAACATAATCATGTCAAAAGGCATAACGATAAATAATATCATAAAGGTGTGCATGAAAGAACAAATTTACATAATACATGGACACAAATAATGTAAATTAATCATAAAAAATTACAAGTAATGTTTAATTGAAGTGAAAAAAATTAAAATGAGTGTTTATGAATCTTTAAAAATAAATCATTTTAGTGCTGTTTAAGGAAAATATTAATGACTATTAAAAATGTAAATGAAATTAAAGTTTGTATAAAATAAGAAATAAATCATGATAATATTCCATGATTACAATAGTGATTTTATAAAATTAATTGTGGATTAAATCAGAAAATGGAATGAACTTGATAATTGGTATGAAATTCAGAAGTTTGGATGACTTAGGATAACATTATTTGAGTATTAGGGGCTTAATGGAAGGCACACGAGAAGCACACAGTTTGTGCAAACCGTGTGACATCCTCATAGAAACCATATTGAATTGGTCTTTGGAGGCAGTGTATTCAGCATGGTTGGTTAATGATATTGGAGATTGTGCAAGGTTATTATGCATGGGTCATCCTTAATATTTTTTCTAATTCATATTTAGCACTATGTTTTTCTAACTGTGCTACTAAATAGTGCGTAGGTTCAATGTTATGTCCTCAAAAAGATGATTTAACATGTTTTTTCCATTAAGTGATTCATGTTTCCTCATATTCATCCATAACTCTTAATGTTTCTTCCTCAAATATTAATGATGGTTCTACCTTCAATATAAAGTAAACAAGAATTGTTGACAAGGTGATTTGAAGCTGATTCTTCACGGTATGTGAGCATTTTTTATTGTTCATGGCATTTTTCCTAGATCTACTTTTCCCCTCATCTCAGTTTCATTGATTTACACCTTCATTGGGAAGATATATGGTCTTGGATGCCTAGTAATTTTTGTAATATACTTGGTTATGATAGGGGAATAAATATAAGGTGGTATCATGAGGATTTAACCTGGTTTTTATCTGTTTTTTATTCATTTAAAATTTCTCCAAAATTTTCGAGGTACGTTTTTTCACTCTTGACTCCTCTTTCTAGAATTGATTGGATTAGTTTAAATTTAGTTTATTTGATTGAAATTGATTGTGAAATATTTGCGAAAATCACGATATAGATCCTATCTAGTGATGATTTATAGTTTCTCGTGAAATTGTAGACATTTGTTGAATTGTTGTAAAATGTGATTTAGTTACATGATTTAAAAATTGTAATTTTAAAATATGTATTTACTAGAATTTTTAAATGTCCTGCTGTAAAATGGTTTTTTAATAAAAATATTGTTTTATATAATTTTTTTTGGTGTTTTTTTATTTGCCTTATTTTTTGTCATACTTTTTCTATGTGTTCATATTGAATTTACGAGGCTTGGAGAAATATAAACTTCTACTCTGTTTGAAAGAAGTAATGTAACATGGTAAATAAGTACATTATGATGATATTATAGATCTATGAGATGCCTCTCTTAAATATAGACCTTTCATAAAGAAGCTTGCATAGTTGGTATTGTGGTTGTGTAGAATAAAATGGTTATGCCAAATAGAGTTTGTAGAGTGGTTTTAAAAGTATGATTTGGATGATTTCAGGAAAAAAGTATTTTTTTGGAAAATTGGTTTTTATGGTAATTATTGATACTTAATTATAAAATGTTTTAGATGTTGTTTTCATTTATTTGTAAATTATTTTTAAAAATGTTTTATATAATCTATTTTGAAACTAATTTGTATAAACTATTTCATATAAATGTTTCTATCTCTTCTATTCTAGTGGTATGAGTAGGAAAATTCTTGGGTAAAAATTAATTAGTTTTAGTAATCACCCCAACTTTTAACTTTGGTTCTTCTGTAGATATCAACTTTTGAGACATGGGAAAAGGTAATTTATCATATATATTTAGAACAAATTTATGATACTAGGCTGTATGGTTATGTTTGAGCAAAGAGATTTTAGATAATGGAGTTTTGTGGCCATCTTGGAGTTTTATCAGTCATCATTCACTATTTTCCTTGATGTTAGTTTGGGTTATATTATGGTATACCTTTTTTGGTTTTGATATAAGTGAATTCTTTTATTTTTAAATCTTTTTATAATGCATAATTTAGTGGTGTGTTTGGTTTGTATTTATTTGTTTTATTATTTTATTATTAAAGGTTATATCATCCCCCAAATGTATTGAAACCCTTTGGAATTTATTTCTAGCATTTGGAATGATGGGGATGTCACATAAGGCCCAGTAAAACCTCATGACCTTCTCATTCCAAAGAGAAGGGACATGAAATTACAAATGGTATTTGTATGGTTCGGTACAAAAGCATGTTCAACATAAGTAGTATCATCTTGTTTCTTTCCTTATGGAAAATGTAGTAATCAGTTTTCTCAATACTGTATTATAATTAACCATTGTCTATTTCTTGGTCTGTGATAATATAACATAGTATGATTATCTAGAATTACAATTTATAACATATAAAGCTCTATCTTACCTTTTTATGATGTACTTCATGTTACAATGGAGTTGGGTACATAATTTTTTGGCTTCCACTTACAATATATTAGAATCTCGTTATCGTGGGATTGTCCAATAAGATGACCTTGACATGAATTAGATGAAAGGATTCCCACTAGGATTGAAAATTACATTTTTATTAATGATATATGATTTTATGCACTGTGTTTTTTTTTCAAATGAAAAACCAGAAAAAGAGAATAATTGGTCTATTTTGAAAATGAATAGATTTTCATGAGAGAGTAGAAAAATTTTAAAAAATGGTTGAATTTGAAAAATAATGATTTTGGAAATCCATGATGAGATAGCTGATGTGATAGAATTTTAAATTATAATTCTTCAGCTTCTATAGAGTGAGACTTATGTAATTTGTTGTTTTTTAGAAAATGGAACCTAGTAGGCATTATAAAAATCAACCAAAAGAAGCTACATATAATTGGGTTATACTTGAGCCATAGATGAACCAAAAACTAGTTTAATGTATTATACACTCATATTAGGATGTGGAGATAGGGAACTATAGGGATGATCTTTGAAAAATTGATCATTCCATTCAGTTCTATAAATAAAATCCACTCATCATCTAGGGTGATTCTGAGCATGAAAGGGAAGAGGTGTGGCTGAATAAGATGAATTGCATATTTGATTTCATCGAAAAACCAGTGTTTCATAAAGTAAATCTAGTGATGTATAATTTAGATTATATTTCATGCTAGTGGTGGGATCTAGAGGTACAAGCTAATGTGCATCAAGGCCTTGGTTAGAATGATTTTGAGGAATTATTCAAAAAAAAATTATATCCCTGTACATTCCACATTAAAATAACAATGTAATTTTTCATCCTAAAGTAGTACAATATATCAATCCTATTTTATAGTGATAAATTCATGAATGTAGTGCTCTTTTCAAAAAATGATTTGGTTAGTGCGACTTTGAAATCATGAAACTTTGAATTAGGGTTAAGGTAAAAGATTTGCTTAATAATTTCCAAGCTCTATATTATGGATTATACCGATATGGTTATTTGAGAGAAAATTTCTAAATAAGCGATATCAATATCTATGGGAGGAGGATGTATCATGATACCAATAGAAAATTGTGGGAACTCTATTGATGGGAGAAATAGGAAGAAGGACCAATTCATCCACGGATGGAGCAGGAATCAGAATATAATAGCTGGATTAATGAATCTTCCTCAAATACACACAATAAAAATGAGATGTTTCCAATGTGGTTCCTTTAACCACATGATGCGAGAGTTTGTAGCACCATATTGTGATTTCAAAAATTTTATACAGATTGGACATTTGAAGCATTATGGTCACAGTGCTCCATGTTAAGTTGCCCGATATACTTATCAGGTATCGCAAGCATCATATGCTTTGTCAGGGAGAGGGAAAATGAACTAGTCTCATCAACAGAACAGATCTAGCCATTGTAATTCTTGGAATTCCATGACTCCTCATTAAGGTATATCTCAGTCGGGCACTAGAGAAACATGTGTAGTGATGGTGTATTTATATGGAGTTTTTTAGGTGGTTGTGGAAGATCTTGTAGGAAAATCGAGAGTGTGAGGGTAGATTATTTTAAATTCTACTATTATGAATGTTTTTATTAATACATGGTCATCTCATTCCTTCGTAGCTTCTCGTTATTTTAATCTATTATTTTTTAAAAATGAGAGAGTCTCTTTTTTGATAAAACATCATACTCCTCTAGGTAAAAGAGAATGTCGATCCTTCTTATGTAGAGAATGTTCTATAACTATTCATAGAGATGATCTAAAATGGGACTTCTCATTGTTTGAGATGAATGTCGGTGATGTAATCATGGGAATGGATTGGTTGAAAATTTTCAATTCCTACATTGACTATTATATAAGAACAATTACTTTCAACGCTGAGGATGGCATTCAAAATCTATTCAGAGGAGAAAGGGTTGTAAAGATAGGTTAAATGGGCCTGATGTCACCCAGAGTGGGGAAAATATCATAAAAGATGTTAGGATTAACATTGGTATCTATGGAATAGATAGATAATATTATTTTCCTAGTTATGGTTTATCATTTTAAATATGTGTTTCTGAAAGACTTCCCAAAGAAACACTTGTTTAGGGAAGTGGTGTTTTAGTATGATCTCCTCCCAGAAACTAGATCAATATAACTTCAGTCTTATTGAATGGATCCAAAATTATTATGGGAGTTCAATGTTTAGTTTGAAGAGCTAGAAAGAAAAAGGTTAATGTGGCCAATCATGTCTCCAGGGGAAGCACCGATCTTGTTTGTGAAGAAATAATATGGAACTCTAAGGAATTCTATCAATTAACCATGTTATGATAAAGAAAAGATATCTACATCCACGTATGAAGGTATTATTTGATGAACTAATAGGATCTCAGTGGTTCCCCAAAATGAGTTGTGATCATGATATCAAAAATTTCATGTTAGGAATGAGGATATTCATAAAACAAAATTAAGAAGTAGATGAATCCTTTATGAATATGTGGTAATGCCTTTCAGGCTTACAAATACACCAACCATCATTATTGAATTAATGATTCGTATATTTCATAGACATATAGATTCTTTTTTGTGGTGTTTGTGGATGAAATACGTGTGTATTCAACGACATGGGATTAACATGATCATCAATTGGTGACGATTTTAAATATATTGAGACACCAACATTTGTTTGAAAAATTATCAAATTATAATTTTTGGACACCAGAAGTATGCTTTCATGGCCATGTAATTTATAAAAAAAGTTGTTTATATTGATTAAGAAAATATTTATGTAGTTACCTCTTTGAAACCACCATATAAAAACATTGAAATATAGAGATTCACTAGTCTAAATAGTCATTACCAAATATTTGTGTGTGACTTATATGGGATAGCATCGCCTATAACAGATTTAAAAAAGAAGAATGTCCCATTCCAATGGACTGAGGAATGCCAAAAGTCTTTCCAAGAGTTGAAATTTTATCTTACATCATCACCTATATTGATTTTTCTACAATCCGGATAGGGGTATGTTGTGTAAATCAATGATTTAGGATCTAGGATGGAGTGAATTATCATGCAAGGAGATCATGTTGTCTCTTGTTGCTAATGGTAATTGAGGGTGCATGAGAATAATTATGCAACATGTGATTTGGAGTTAGCTTTAGTAGTCCCTACCTTGATAACTTGGTTTCATTATGTATTTGGTGAGAAATTTACTATTTTCGAGGATCATAAGAGTTTTAAACATATCTTTTGACAAAGAGATTTGAATATGATGAAAATATCATTGATGGAGTATCTCCATATGTTTCACTTTGTCTTGATGTACACATTGGGTAATGGAAAATCGGTGGCTAATGCATTGAGTTGACAATCATGTTCTCATTTGAAAAAATAAGATTTATACGAGTGGAATTTGATGTTGGTACTAGAAGACATGCATGTGGAATGTGAAAATCGAGGTGATGTTATGATTTTATTCTATGTTTATATAGTTCCTAATATAGTAAATATGGTTAAAGTGGCATAGACATCCAATGATAGATATGTTAAAATGAGTTCAAAACTCAATGGTCGGGTGACCATTGAGGGTTAGAGGCTTCTTGGGAGTTCATTATTATGGTTTAGTAATCAGATGGTTGCACATATGTCTTGTCTAGAACAACTTATTTATGCTTACCACCATTTAATATGGGTAGTTCATCGAGGAGTACAGAAGATTTATAAGGCTATGAAATCATAGTCCATGTGGAATGGTATGAAAAAATGTGGATCATTTAATTTTGAGATGATTAACATTTCAGTAAGTTAAGGGAAAACATAAGTGAATAATAGGAATGTTTCATTATTTACCTATCCCAATATAGAAATGATAGAAAATGGTGATAGAGTTTATCATAGGCCCCCCATGAATAGTTTGGATACATGATTCCACATGGGTGATAGTAGATTTGTTCAAAATGTTGGCCCATTTCATCACTATTTTTAATAAAATACGGTGGAGGATCTATCCAAAATCTATATTTGTGGAGTGCTAATGAGACATGGAATACCAGTTTCAAACATATAATATAGGGATTTGAGGCTCACATATTGTTTTTGGAAATATTTACATAAATACATTGGGATTTAGTTGATTATGAGTACGACATATCATTCTCAGAAAGACTGGAAATCCAAATGGATGATATAAATATTAAAAGGCATGTTTCATGCTTCATTAATGGATTTTGGTGTCTCATGGGAAGAGAATATCCCATCATAGGATTTATCATATAATAAAAACTATCAAGCCTCGATATATATGGATCTTTATGATGCATTGTATGGGTATCCTAATCGTTCTCCATTTTGTTGGGTGGAGATAGCTGAAAATTTTCAAGTTGGGTCTGGCCTTTTCCATGACACAATAGAGAAGATTTAGTTGATTAGAAATAATATGGTGAAGTCTTAGAGTTTTCATAAGTCATATTTGAATCATTGTCAATGGACTTTTTCGTTGTCGTTGAGTGATCATGTGTTCTTAATGATTTCTCCAAGGAATGGAAATCATCGTTTTAGGAAGGTGGGAATGTTATTTAATCGATACATAGGGCCTTTGGAGGTATTGGAATGGGTTGTACAGGTGGAATGCTAGTTGGAATTACCACCATAGTTCAGTGTGGTTCTAAATGTGTTCCATGTATCATAGTGGGAAATTTATTACCCTAATCTAGACAATGTGATCAGATAGAATCATATTGACCAAGAGTCGGATACTTCATTGGTATATATCTCTGTGCAGATTGTGGATAGGAAAGATAAATTCTTGTAGGGTAGGTGGGTTAGTATAGTTATTTTTTTTGGAAACATTGTCAGATTCCGGAATAGACATGGGAACACGAGAAGGAAATAGAAGATCAATGACCAGAACTCTTTCATAACACTGATGATTTTCTACTTTATAGGGAAAGATATACCAATGGTGTGGAGAATGTAGCTCCCCCAGTTTATTTTATGTAACAATTTATTTATTATTTTATGTTTATAAGTTATATGGGAGATGATTGGAATATTTGGTTGAACATTATTTGTGTTTTTGGGGCTAAAAGGAAGGCACACGGGTGGCACATGGTTTGTCCAAACCGTGCGACAACCTAGGGGAAACCACGTGGTTTGGGGATTTTGAGGTAGTGGGTTTAGCATGGTCGGTGAACAGTTATGGAGACCATGGGAGGTGATTATGTGCGGGTCATCCTTAAAGCAGTGGATAACCCATAGTTATCACACAATTACCCTAACCGAGCGACTAAACCGTGCATGGAGACAACGATAGATCCTAAAAAAGATGATCTGATGGGTTTCTACCATTATGTACTTCATTTTTTCACTTATGTGGCCATAAATCTATATTTTTCTTCCCCAAAAGTCATTGAATGTTCTATTTTTGATTTTTATGAAATTCAAAGGCTTTACATGGTGATTAGAATATGATTCTTCACGACATGTGATCGGTATTCATTGTTCTTGACATTGTTTCTTAGATTCTCTTCGCCAATATTCACGATTTCTCATATCTATGCCCATTATTGGTAGATCTAAGGTTGTGGGTTTCAAATAAGTTTTTTTTTCCTTTTTTGAGATAGGGTAAGAGACCTAATGTGGGTTAGTGAAGATTTAACCAAGTTCCAATTTCATTCTTCATTCGTTTATCATTTCTCCAAAACTCATGATGTAGGTGGATTAACTCTCCACTCCTCTTTCTAGAATTGATTTTACTAGTTTCAATTTAGTTTATTAGATTGAAATTTATTTTTAAATATTTTCTAAAAGCATGATATAATTCCCATTCAGGGATGATTTTTGGTCTTTGGTGAAATAGTGGGATTTTGGTGAATTGTTGTGAAACGTGATTTAGTTTCTTGATTATAAAATGAAAATTTTAAAATATGTATAATCGATATTTTTAATTTCTTTTAGGTAAAAGTATTTAAAAAAATTGTTTTATTTAAATGGTTTTGGAATATTGGAGTTGTCATGGGTTTTCATTATATATGGTGTGTCAGTTCATATATCATTAATGATGCTTTGATGAAATATTATCAATTGCTCGGTGGAAACAATGTAATGAAACATGGGAAATAATTACCCTATGATGACATGGTAGATTAACAAGAGACTACTCATGCGTATGGAACTATCACCACAAATAATCCATAGTTGGTATTGAGGTTGTTTGGAATAAAATTTTATTCCAAAATGATTTTGTGGATAGGTTTTAGTAGTATGGTTTAGTTGATTTCATGAAAAATAGATTTTGTTGGAAAATTAGTTATTATGGTACTTATTAATATTTAGTTATAAACTGTTTTGGAAGTGGTTTGTATTTAGATATAAACTATTTTTAATATTGTTTTATATAAACTATTTTAGAAACTATTTTATATAAACTGTTTTATATAAATGTTTCTATCTCTAATATCTTAGTGTCATGAGTAAGGAAGTGATTGGGGAAAAACCTACTATGTTTTAGTACTCACCCCATACTTTTTCACTTTGTATCTTTTTCATATTTCATTATTGATACATGGGAAACTTTAATGTATCCCACATCTTAAGCACTACTTCATGATACATGGATATTTGGTGATGTTGGAGTAAGGATCTCGTTGAGCATGGAGCCTTATGGACTTCTTAGAGTTTTATTAGTAATCATTTTATATTTTATTTAATGTTATTTTAGCATATAATTTTGTACACATTGGTGGGTTTTAATATAAAATAATCAGTTTAGTTTTCATTCATTTTATCATGCATTATATAGTGGTTCTTTTGGTTTGGTTTTATTGGTATTGTGGTTTTATTTTTAATGGGAAAATGATCCCTCAAATTTATTGAAACCCATCATCATTTATTTCAATTTTTTTAATATTGGAGATGTTTTTTAAGGCTCAGTAATGATTCACCACCTTCTCAACACAATGGTAAGGACCTTGATTTTAAAAATGGAATCAGTTTTGTTAGGTCAAAAGTCCATTTTAACATGAGTGGTAACAGCCTATTCCTTTCCTTGTAGAAGAAATACTCATCAATTTTTTTGTCATGGAGTTCAATTCATTATTTTTTATTACTTACTTTGTGATCATAGAAATGAGTTGGATTCATGGGACATAAAATATAGAGCATAAAAAAGATGTAGCTAACCTTTTTATGTAGTACTTCAAGTTACAAGGGAGTTGGGTATATAAGTGATTTGCAGACACTTATAGGATATTTGAATCTCATTTTCATGTGTTTTTCCAATGAGATGATCAATACATACTTCATAGTAATGAATTCCTACTAGGATTTAATTCATCGTTCTTAGTTATGTTATATGATTTTATGCACTGTGTATTAGTTTTCAAATGAATGAATTTGAGAAAATCATAGTTGGGTTATTTCTGAAATGGATGAATTTTCCAAAGAGAGTAGAAAATTTTTTCAAGATGATTGAACAAGAAAATGTATGATTTTGTAAAAACATGTTGTTCTGGACGATGTGATAAAATTTGAAATTACATCATTTTAGTTTCTTGATAGTGACACTTATAGCATTTGTTGTTTGTTTAGTAAATGGATCCTGCTAGGTATCATAGAAACCAGTCAAAAGAAGCTATGGAAATTGTGTTTGATCCCAACAGGTGAACCAATTACTACATCAGTGTATCACTGAATCATTTTAGAATGTTCACATATGAAACAAGATGGACAAACCATGATAACTGTATTATTCTATACAGTTCAAAAAATAGCATGTACTCATCATCTGGGGTGATTCCAAACCAGGAAGGGAAGAGGTGTGGATAAACATGATGAATCATATATTTTATTTTATCATCACATCATCTATGCTGATTTTCAATATCACAATGTATGTTATAGTGGATCTATGACACCAGTGGTGGGGGTCTATAATTATATGCTAAATTGATCAAGGCCTTGGGTGGGAGAATTTCTAGGAATTGTTCAAAAAACAATTCTATTATCATACGTTCAAGATTTATATAGTAACAAACATCTTCATCATGACGTAGGTAAATATATCTTCCATAGAGTTTGCAGCTAAATTCATGAATTTAGTGCATATTTCATTGGAGGTTTCATCCAGTGATTCCTTGAAAGAACGGATATTTGAATTGGGGTTTTGGTAGGATATTCACTTGAATATTTCCATGATATGGAATATGGATTATGGAAATTTGTTTAATAGAGTGAAAATGGATAATTGAGACATATAATGGGCTATGGGAGGAGGAACTATCATGATACCTATGGGAGATGGTGGGAACACTAATGCAAGGAGAGAGTGGAAGAGGGACACCAACTTCTAGGGTGGGAATGTGAATTAGAATCAGATGACATAATCAATGAATATTCCGTTGAGACTCAAGAAAAAGGTGTGATGTTTATAATGTGGTTCCTTAAACCACATATGTGAGAGTATACAAACCCACCTAGATAATTCCAAAACTAAAATTAGATGGGATATTTAAATCACTATTTTCATAGTGCTCTGAGGTACAATGCTTGATTCAATTATTATGTGTCATAAGCATCTTATGCTTCTATGGGTTAAGGACAGCAAAATCAATCTTATCAATAGAGCTGATCTTGCATGGGGATTCTCTTAATACCATGAATCCTTAGCAAGGGAAATCTCAGCAGGGTACTAAAAAACAAAGTGTAGCGAAAAAGAAATTATACGGAGTGGAGCAGGTGATTTTGGATGATCGTGCTATTCCATCTATGGTGATAGGTATGATTACGTTGACATATACCCTTATGAATGGGTGGATAGAGAATGTTCATTATCATTCCTTCATTGCTTTTTTTTTGTTTTTGGTCTTTTACATTTAAAACATGAGGTGATACATTCTATGATAAAATAGCAATCTCTTCTTGGTCAATGAAAATGTAGAGCATTCATGTGTATATTATTTTCTCTCATTGTTCATCTATGTTACCTAAAATGGGACTTCTAGAAGCTAGATAAGAAGGTTGATAATTTAATATTGGGAATTTATTGGTTGAAAAAAATTCAAGGATTAAAATTACTATCATAGAAGAAAAGTTATTTTCATGAAGGAGGATAGAATTGAGAATATATTACAGAAGAAAAGGTTGTAAAGATATGTACAATGATATTTCTAGCACATTTAGTGGGGAAAATATCTTACATGTTGCTAGTGGTACCTTTGGGATTGATGGAAGAGATCATGAACATATGTTTCCTATAAATTTTGCATCAGTATCTAGATGTATTTTCCAAAAACATCTCAAGGATACCACCAATAGGGGAGGTGGAGTTTATGATTGATCTCCTCTCAAGATCCAATCTTATCTCAGTTCTATATTATCGAATAGAACCAATAGAATTATGGGAGTTGAATGTGAAGTTGCAAGAGTTGGAAAGAAAAGAATTTATTTATCCAAGCTCATCTCTGTGGTATCACCAATATATTCCATGATGAAAGTAGATGATACTCTAAGGATTTGTGTTGATTATCGCAATCATAACCAAGTTATGATAAAGAACATATATCCTCTTCCATACATTGGTGGCCTATTTGATCAATTGGAAGGATCTCGGTGGTTCTAAAAATTTGAAATGTGGTTAGGATATCTTCCATTTCCTGTCCAGATGGTGGATTTTCCAAAAACCGAATTCAGAAGTAGATATGACCGTTATGAATATGTTGTAATTCTTTTTAGACTGAAAAAATGGACCAAAAATCATTATAGAATTCATGAATAAGATATTTCATAGATATATGGATTATTTTTTTATGGTTTTTGTGGATGAAATGTTGTTGTATTCAAGAATAAGGGATGAGCATGAGTAACACATGGAAGTAGTTTTAGATATCCATAGACACCATCATTTGTATGAAAAATTATCCATGTGTGATTTTTGGATACAGGAGGTACGCTTTCTTTTCCTTGTAATTTTTGAAAATGGTGTCTCAGTAGATCAAGAGAAGATAGAATTTGTTATGCCTTGGAAACCATAGAACATCATCTTTGATATATTCATCTTCTTGTTATAGTGGGTTATTACTAATGTTTTTTGTGTGATTCTCACACCTATCATTACCTATTATATCATTGAAAAAGAAGAAAATACCATTCCAATGGACCGAGAAAATAAAAAATTCTTTACAAGAGTTTAATGTTCATTATACATCAGAATCTATCTTGATTTTTCTAGAATCAAAACATGGCTACGTGATGTACTGTTATAATTTGGGATATGGGTTGGGGTGTTTTCTCATGCATGGAGATCATGTTGTGGCCTATGGCCCAAGGAAGATGAGGTTGAATGATAAGAATTACCCACAAACTTGATTTGGAGTTATCTATCGTTTTCTATGCCATAGTGACATGGCATCATTATCTATTTATTGAAAAAAATTTCTATTTAAATAGATAATAAGAGTTTAGAACATATCCACTCACAATGATATTTGATTCTGAGAAAAAAAAGGTGGATGAAGTATCTCCATATGTTTGACTTTGACTTAATGTATACACTGGGTAAAGAAAATTTGTTGATTGATGCATTATATAGAAAATCAGATGCATAGTTTGAAAAGGAAGATTCATATGAGTAGAAGTTTATTTCAATCAAAGCCAATATGTATGTGGAATTTGAAAACATAGGCAATGATATAGTTTTATTCTTACTTGAAGAAGTTACTGATTTAATAATGATGTTTGAAGAGGAAAATACATATGATTCTGAATTTGTTAAAATGTGTTCAAAACTCAATGGTGGGGTGAATATTGAGATATGGGGGCTAGATGAAAGTTCAGATTTATGGTTCAGGAATCAGATGGTTTCACTTATGTCTTGTCAGGAATAACTTTTTCATGCATACCACCATTCGATATGGTCAATTCATCAAAGAATATAAAAGAAATATATGGATTTGAAAGAACAATTCCAGTGGAACTGTATGAAAAAAACGTGGCTGAGTTTGTTTCGAGATGCTTAACATATCAAAAAGATAATGTAGAATGTCAGAGATCAATAGGTGTGTTGTAGTATTTTCCTATCATAGTGTTGTAATGGGAGAAAATACCGATGGAATATTTCACAGGTCTCCAAAGAACTGTTCACAAATATGATTTCATATGGGGGATAGTGTATCAACTCACAAAGATGACCCATTTCATTCCTATTCTGGAATTTAATACACTGGGGAATCTGTCCAAAATCTATATCAGAGAAGTGGTAAATATACATGGAATACAAGTTTCAATCATTTCAGACAGGGATCTGAAGATCACATCTCATTTTAGAAATCATTACAAAAATACCTTGGGAAATTGTTTACTAATTGTATGGAGTATCATTCTTTGAAAGATGGGAAAAATATAAAATATTATAAAAATGTCGGAAGACATGATGTGGTATTGAGTAATGTATTTTGGTAGATCATGGGAAAACCATGTCCCATTGGTTGAGTTCTTGAATAATAAATGTTGTGAGGACTCAATATATATGGCTTATTTTGATGCATTATAGGTTCATCCTTTCCAATCACCACATTTTTCAATGGAGATAGGTGAAACATCACTAGTTGGTTCGATCCTTATCCCAAAACAACAATGAATGTTGATTTTATCATTAATTAAATAATGACCTCTCAGAGACGTTATAAAGTGTATATGGATCACTATTGATGGTATTTGTTATTTGAGGGGATTGATATTGTGTTCTCAATTATTTATCCAAGGATGGGAAATCATCATTTTAGGAACTAAGGCAAGTTATATCTTTAATACCTAGTCCCATTTGAGGTACTGAAATGGGTTTGATAGGTGGAATACCATTTTGAATTACCACCATGGTTCTGTGTGGTGCATAATGTCTTCAATGTATCATAGATGAAAATGTATCAGCACAATCATGTCCATGTGATCAGATGGGATAACATCTACCTAGAGTTGGATGCTTCAATGGTACATATCCTAGTGCTGATTGGAAATAGAAAAAATAAATTTTTTCTTGAAAGAGAATCGATATGTTAAGGTTTTATGGAAACAATTTCATATTCATGAAGAGACATGAGAACATGATAAGGAAATGATATTTAAATGGATAGAACTATTTCAATACATTGATGGATTTCTAATTCCTAGGTATGGAAATGCCAATGGTGTGGAGAGTGTATCAACCCATGTTTCTAGTATAAAAAAGGTTCATTATTCATTTACATATACAATTTTTATGTGTGTATTTTGGTAGATTTGGGTGAACATTATTTGTGTTTTTGGGTCCAAAGAGAAGGTTTATAGGCATCACATGGTTTTTCCAAACCGTCTAACATCATGGTAGATCTTATGTGGCTTGTGTCTCTTTAGGCAGTGGATTAAGCTTAGTTGGTGAATGGTTATCAAGGCCCTAAGAGGTAACTATGAATGTGTTATTCTTAAGGTAGTGGATAATACATATTTAGTGCACATTTTTCCTTACCGTGAAACTTAACTATAAGTAGGGTCAATGTTAGATACTAGAAAAGAGGATCTAACATGTTTTTTACTTTAAGTGTTTTATTTTTCATCTAATTTGGCCCTAAATTGAGATTTTTCTTCCCCAATGGTTATGTATGGTTCCCACATCGACCTGTAAGTCATCAAAAGACTACACATGGTGATTAGAAGCTGATTCATCTCTATATGTGATCATTCGTAATTGTTATTGATGTTTTCCATAGATATACTTCACACATTTTCTTGGATTCTTAGATCTACACCTGATGTGGGTATATATAAGTTCATGGATGCTGAAGAAGATTATTTTAATCCTTTTATGTTATAGGGTATGGTGTATTAGGTGAGTTCGTTAATATTTATCCAGGTTTCACTGGTTTTCTTAATCTGTTTATCATTTTTTCAAAACACTTGAGGTAGGTGGATTCACTCTAAAATTCTCTTACAAGAATTGATTTGATTAATATCAAATCAGTTTATTTGATTATATTTTATAGTGAAATCTTGGTGTAAATCATGATATAAATCATTTTTAGTGATGATTTATGGTTTTGGAGATTTAGTTAATTTTTTTGAAAAGTGATTTAGTTTATTTTTAAAATTGGTTACTTTAAATTCCATATTTCATGGAATATTGAAATGGATTTTTGGAAATTATTTTTCAATAAAATTATTGTTTTAGTGAAATGGTTTTGGAATTATGGTATTTTCAAGGTTTTTTAGCATACTTGTTGTGTTTGTTCGTATTTCATTTATGAGGCTTGGTTGAAATATGAACGTGTGCTCAGGTCTAAAGATGTAATGGAAAATGGAAAATAATCACATTGTGATAACGTTGTAGATCGATGAGAGACCTCAAATGAGTATGGAATTTTCAAAAATAATGAAGCATAGTTGGTTTTTTGGTTTTTTGGAATAATATTATAATTCCAAATGGAGTTTAGGGAATGGTTTTAAATGAATGGTTTGGTTGATTTCTAGAACAATGTCTTTTTTTGGAAATTTGGGTATTATGGTAGTTGTTTATATTTATTTATAAATTTTTTTAGAAGTTTTTTATATTTAGTTATAAATTATTTTGGAAACAGTTTTAGAAACTGTTATAGATAACATTTTTTCAAATCTATTTTATACAAAATGTTTTATAGAAATGTTTCTAATAATTCTATCCTAGTGGAAAGAGTATGGAAGTCATTTGAGAGAACATAATGAGTTTTAGTAAACACTAAAATGAAACAATGTTTATTAATGGATTTTTCTTCTAATAAATATTTTTTATAGTAAAATATCATTCGGATGCACAATAACATATAATGACACTAAATTCTATGTGACCGTTAAACATAATTTTTCCACTTCTACGTTTTGAATTTCGAAAATATGATATACACAGTTGTAATGAGTATGATGTTTGGAGTTTAATAAGACAAACATAAATCACGGTGAATAGTAACATACCCATATGACTAATAATATAACCATTATTATCATTAAATTTCCCAAAATAATAGTAACGTTATCCATGAATGATTAATCAAAAATTTAGGCATCATAAAAGTGAAAATTTGACCATAGTAAAATAATTGGTATTTATTTAAGTCATAAAAAATAATTATAAATAATTATTTAATTTAAATGAAAATTATTTTCCAAATTTTTTTTCATTAATTACTTATTTTATGTGATAGGGTTTATGATAATTTTATAAGACCTTCTGTATCTTTGAAACCATTATGACATCAGTGTCAATTTTAAAACTATAATTTTTCAAGTAAATTATGATTTTTATTAAAATTTATATTAAGAATATTATAAAAAATATTTTTGAAAAATGGAAGTCAATTTTGGATTCTACATGTTGAAAAATGGTTAGGGCAGATTTTTTGGATTTTTCTGAAATACATGATTTTTTTGAATTGTAGAATACATTAATTTACCTTATAAATGCATTATAATTTAAATCCACTATTCATGACTTCACAATTGATGTAAGCACTCCAATATCTTAATCACATGCCCTATTTACTATTCTTGGTCATGGAATCATCACTATTTTTATATCTATTGAAATTAATAAAATAATTATCAAAACATTAAGAGAACTCCTCTCCCTTCCACTATAAATACCACCCATCAGACCCTCCGTACATCACACCACTTAAGCTTTAAAAATATCCTAGAATCTTCCGAAATCTCTTTCATAGCCCCTCCAACAAGACCAAGACCTCTTTTCCTCATCAATGTACCAAGCCATGGTTCCTTAATGAGAAAATCAAGATGAGGTTTCAACATGTAATTCCTCTCTCCCTTTTCATTCATTTTCCATTCAAATTTATTTTCTTTTCTTCTCCTATCCTCAACTTATCTTATACAAGTATATTGATAACTCCATTAATCCTGATATATTGTTATGATATATTGTTAATAGAATATTAATCGTTATACTCATCACTACCTCTATTTGTTAACAAAATGAAATCGTTTCCGTGATGTGTTAATTTACCTAAATCAGGGGCGACACACTTCCATTTTCCATCAAATCCTTCAAGGATGTCAATAAAATCATCAATTTGTGGGAAAAATATTGTAATTTTTATGTTTTATCCCATTTTATGTTGTTGAACTAACTTATTTGCATGACACTCTGTGATAAAATAAAATAAGATCTTCATGATCGAAAAACCACCGAAATTAAAAAAAATTGTCATCATTAAATTTTAACTAATTATTATTCCATATGGTATACAAGGTAATTATTATAACATCATTTAAAATATGGGAATATCATGAAATATAATTTCTGTATGTTTATCTATGATCTACATGAAATTACATTCATGAATACAATTGAAACATTCATAAATGCTAAGGAAAATAACACTCTCAAACAATAAATTTTTGCCATAAAACTCATATAATGGCCCATAAAAGAACTTAATGAATCCATAGTAAACCAAATTAATGTATAAAAGGTTAAGGAATTTCTAATTAATTAATATAATGTAATTATACATGACATTAATGTGATTAATGCATCTGAATACAAGGTAAGGAAAAATTCACCAACCCAACTTTATTTTTTTAGGTTTTTTCTCTTTCAATCCATGTTCTATATAGGTTCGACTTAAAAATAATTAATTCATCATTATCATTACTTTTTTAGGATATACATGTTCTCTAATGTATTTTATGAAAACCCCCATTTTTTCTAAAAGAAAGATTCTTTAAAAAACACACCTTTTTTTAATTCTTTAATATTGTTTTACTCATCACTCATTGTTAATGCTTCTATGTCAAGAATGATATTGCCTCTTTTTTTTGTGGAAATTTTTTTAATAAAGGTATTATTTATTATTTGAAACCCAATTATTTCCCTTTTTTATGTTAATTTCATGTTTTACATATTTTTATGTGGAATTCATGATAATTTAAATATTATGATGTGACAGGTGAGCTCGTAATTATATAGTGCAACATGAATGTTTGAATGTGACAGGTGCACCCAGAATTACAAAGAGCTCTAATTCATTTGGTAAAGTGATGAATCTAATGTGTAAAATGGAAATGATTCATAAACACGATTCTAGAATTTTTCACAACTATGTGTGGAAGTTCACCACAAAGACATGATGTTTCATTGTTATGCATTTCCCCAATTCAAACATTTTTTTATTAATTAATCTTATTTTCATGATCATTTTTCTATGTTATGATTATCCTCACCCCATTCTATATTGTTCTTGTGTATCCTATTACTAGGTTTTTACCTCACCCTTTTTATGTATATTCTCAATTTATTATGTGTACTAAGGAGATTTCAATGGACTATAAAAAGGTGGAGAATAATGAATTAAATAATAGTTTTTATGGGATATTGCAAATGTTATGTATGGTACTAGTTTTCCCAAGTCACTAAACAACAAAATCCTAGTTGTGTAATACTATTATTTTTTAATATTTCTAATGATGTAATAGTAATGTAAGAAAGGTTTGGGTCGCTATTGTCGGTATCAGAGGAAAGGTTTAGTTAATTTGGGAATTTGGATTTGTGATCCCTAGAGAAAACCTCTAATATGTGACTAAGTAAACATATTCACATAATAATATTTACATATGGATCCCATAAGTTATGATTTTATTGAAAAATTTAAAAATGAAAAAGTTATTTATTCATGACTTGATAAATTATGTTTTTTTCTAACAATTTATATTTTAGAAAAAAGTGGGAACAAGGAGATATCCGGACAAAACATGTCTGATGACCAATGAAACAATTTCATGAATGACATTCCCACTAATTTGGTAGGGTCAATTCGAAACATTATGGTGATTCTTACCCAATTATCTTTGGTTCTGAATAATAACCAGAATAATGTGAAACTTCTTCCTTCCACTAATATGGAGCAGATGTCTATCAAGTGTTTTATATAGAAACAATCACCAACATTTAGTGGATCTTATGATGCACTAGTTGTATGAAAGTATTTCAACTACAAGGAGAAGATCTCTTATGGGATTCAATATTTGAGAAAGAGAAGGTTACACATTTTATTTATCATCTAGATGGAGAGGTCGATCAACAGTGGGAATTGATAAGAGAATACCAAGCCTAGTGACAAAATTTATGAGATGGAATAGGAAGGCATTAAGAATATGTCTCTTAACATGTATTTCCCTCTAAATATTTATATGAAGTTGGAGAGATAATTCATCGAGCTAAATAAAAAGGAATGAGAATATATCAAAACTTACTAAGAGAGTTTCACAAGTCTTTTATGGTAGGATTCAGATTTTGTTATCAACAATGAAAACAAAATTGATAGATTCATTAGTGAAGAAAAACCACACCATCGAATGTATCTTGAAATATGGGACTTTGGGATATATTTGGAAGTTTTTAGGTGTGCCCTCATTGTGGGGATAGAGTCTAGAGAACGGTCCCATAGCTATAGTGAATAACTCAAGAGAATACATTTCAAACTAGAGGATCTAATTATAAATGTGGGATGAGATATCAACATCCCATATGCCAAAAATGTCGGAAGTTTCATCATGGGACCAACCTCAGAGGGATGATAAAATAATTCAAGTGTAGCAGCGAAGGACAACATGCTCAAGAGTTTTAAAAATACATGAGAAGGAAGGATAATGTGGTGGATGAATGGAGTGAACCACCAACTATCTAATGCTACAATAGTTGTGAGCATGGGAACAATGAAAACCAATTCACTAATCCTCGAGTCTTTTAGGTTAGTCAGTGTTAACAGCCTCTAATTTCAAAGGAACAATGGAATTCCAATAACATCACTACTGTGTAAATGGAGCTAGATAATGATTTCATATAGGGTAAACTTCTTATTCATTGAATAATGAAAAAATTATTATTCGATTCTGGTTCTACGAATTCATTTATATTGTGAAAGATTGCAATAATTATAGAATCGAATCCTTGAAACCTTGAAGTAGATATATCTTTAAAAACACTAAGTTGAGCAATTATTTCAACCCTAGTATTTGAATCTTCTCATGTATGCGTATGTGAGAATATTATTCTATTGAATCTAGTAATACTTTCCTTGGTGGAATTTGACGATATAAGGAGAATGGATTGGATCTCATTATATATATCACATATAAACTGTTGGGAAAAATAAATATCTATTAATATTCTGAACCATCCCATGCTCATCTACAAATTCAAGGAAGATAATGAATCTACATTGAAAAAAATTTTAACGGTGTGGGTGTTGATTCTATATACAGAATCATACCTCACCCAAAGGTTGATTCAACAGAATGTGAAAACCCTTTATAAATTCCCATCGAGAGGGAATGCGGTGATGTATTTCCCAAAGAGTTACCTGGACATCCCGCAGATTTGATGGTATTGCTCTCAATATAACTCATACAAGGAGATACTCTAATGTAATAGTTTCCATATAGGATTGATCATATCAAACTAGAGGAGTTAATGATGAAGCATCAAGAGCATTTTTACAAAGGGTTCATATGCCCTAGTGCATCACCTTGTGTTGTGCTATTTCTCTTTGTGAAGAAGAGGGATGGAATTAGGCGATGGTGTTTCGATTATTGAGAACTAAAAAATATCACCATAATGAATAATAATTCTATTACAATATTTATTACATTTTAGATCAATTAATAAGTGATCAATACTTCTGAAAGGTAGATCTTCATTCGGGATATCATCACCTTAAGGTGAAGAAGGAGGATATTTAGAAGACTGCTTTTTGTACATGGTATGCGCACTTTGATTTTATAGTGATGTCATTCCGACTTACTAATCCTTCAGAAATATTCATGGATTTTATGAATTGAGTCTTTAGGAATTATATTGACAAAAAAAATTAGTGTTTATTGATGAAATTCCCATCTAATACATGAGCAAGGAAAAACATGTAGATCATCTCAGACATGTGTTGGTGACATTGAGAAAAGAGAATTTGTATGCCAACTTTTTAAAGTGTGACTTTTGGATGATGCAAGTCACGATCTTGGGAAATCTGATCACATTGAGAGAATTTTTTTAGGAAATTAAAAACATAGGTGATTGAGGATTGTCCTTGACCCTCTAGTCTCTCAAAAATCCATAGTTTATATGGATTGGCCAAGTAATTTCGACTCTTTGTGAAAAATTCTTCGCGATTGTCTGGAATGATAACTAAGTAAACATGGAAATTGTTAATGTATGTCTAGAAAAAAGAATGTGAGAAAAGATTCAAGTATCTAAAGAGATGGATGATCACTCCACTTGTACACAAATTAACAAAAAGTGGGGAACATTTTGTGATATACAGTGATGTTTCAATGAAAGTATTGGGGTGTTTGCTCATAAAAAATTATAATGTGATAGCCAATTCCTCATGGAAGATTATGATATATGAGAAAAACTACCCAACACATGATCTAGAGCAGGCAGTCATGTTTTTTCCCATGAAAATATGGTGGCACTACCTTTATGGTTAGAAGTGTTGCATATACACCGACAAAAAGATCCTAAAGTATATATTCACATAAAAGGATATCATCATTTGTCATAGGAGATGGTTAGAGCTAATCAAGGACTATGATTTCTCTATTAAATATCATTCTCAAAAGGTGAAGAAGGTAGATGACGATCTCACTAGAAAAGAACATGCTACACTATCTATGAACTTCATTGGGAAAGACACTATCTTCTTGGATATGAAAATAATGGATTTGGAAATCATAAGGGCATGGGATAAATCCTACCTTGCCTAAATGATTGCACAACTATATATCCAAGAGTTGATTAAGGAGGGAAAAAGGAATGATTTGGAGTTAAAAGAGATTGTGAACACAGTAAAGGAAGGGAAGTTGTAGGAATTCCATATCGACGATGATGGTATTATTCAGTTTGGAACATGTATATGTGTGACTTCATCACCCTGGATATGGAAGGATCTATTGGACAATGAACATAGATTAACTTTCTCTATCCATCCTAGTTTCACCAAGATGCACAAAGATCTCTGAGAACACTTCTGCTGGGATAAAATGAACATAAATATTGTGAAGTTTATCTAATGGTGCTGGGAATGTCAGCATGTTTAATCAGAGCGACAAATGTCGAAAGGGATGATGCAACCATTACCTATATACATTTGGCAATGGGAAAATTTCACTATGGACTTTTTCATGGGTCTCTTTAATATGAATAATTGAAATAATGTAAAATTGGTTGTGGTTTACTGACTCACCAAGACCACCCATTTTATTTCCATTAAAAAATACCTCTTTCTTGAAAAAAATGAAAATATATATGTGATGGGATTTGTGAGATTTCCCGGTTTTCCACACACAATTTTCTATGACCGTGATCCAAGGTTCACATCTAAATTCTGGATTTTTTTCAACATTCATTGAGTACTGAATTAAATTTCAGCACGACCTATCGCCCCCAAACTGAAAGCCAATATGAAAAGACTATTCATAAACTTATTGACAAGATAATATCATACTCATTATAATTAAAAGGTTGATGGTGTCATCTTCTCACATTGTTTGAGTTCTCATACAACATTTGATTCCACTCGAGTATTTAGATGGCTCAATATGATGCTTTTCATGGAAAGAGATGTAGAACTCCATACTTTTGGAATGATGTGGGAGAAAGAAAGCTACATGGACCCAAAATTGTGAAAGAGATGATAGAGAAGGTTCAAGTAATCTAGAAACACATCAATGATGTTCAGAGTCAACAAAATATATATGCTAAAAACCATCGAAGGGACTTGGAGTTCGATGATAGAGGTATTGTCTTCCATCGAATATCACCCTCGAAGAGAGTCATGCAGGTTGGAAATAAAGCGAAGCTTATCCTAAGGTATGTTGGCCCATTTGATATCCTTTACCACATAGAAATTGTGGCATATTGATTTTCACTTTCACCGAATATGGATCATGTTCATGATTTGTTTCATGTAGTATTCTTAAGGAAGTATAAACTATATCTCTCACATATTCTGAAATCAGAGGTAGTGAAACTCGAAGATGATCTCTCTTATGAGGAGTATCTAGTAAATATTTTGGATTAGAGAGATAAGGTTCTACGCAACAAGACAAACCACCTTGAAATTGTGGTATGGAGGAACCATAAGTTTGAATAAGAAACTTTGGAACATGAGGAGGTGATGAAGGAGAAGTACTATCACTAGTTTTTGTAAAACAATATTCATAGAGTGAAATTTCCTAAGGTTTGAAGAATGTAACAACACCATGTTTTATCAATGGAATTTCCTTCTTATTATTATGCCTTATATTATAATAAAATTATGATTCACAATGAAATATAATGATACTAAATACTATGTGACCATTATATATAATGTTTTTACTTCAATGTGTTGAATTTCTAAAATCTAACATACACAGTTGTGATTCATTAAATGTTTTGAGTCCTATCGGACAAACGTAATTTCTAGTGAATAGTTACCAAAACATATGAATAGTAACCTACCCTTATGAATAGTAATATGAACCTTATGATAAAAAAAGATTCCAAAATAATATTAACCTTTCCCATGAATGATAAAATAAAAATTTAGGCATCATAGAAATGTTAATTGGACTATAGTAGAAGTATTGAAATTTTTATAAGTTATAAATAAATAATTATAACATATTAATAAATTTCAAAGAAAATTTATTTTCCTGAAATGTGTTCATAAATTAACATTTTTCGGTCTTATGGTTTAAATATAATTTTATAAGACAATATGTAATTTTTCAAATCAAAATGAAATCACTTTTAATTTTAAAACAATATTTGTTCAAGTAAACTGTGATTTTAATTAAAAATTAAATTAATCATATATAATTTTTTTTAAATGGAATTTATTTTATATTCTACATGTTCCGAAATTTTAAAGCTGAATTTTTGGGATTTTTCTAAAATAATTGATTTTTTGGTGAATCGTAAAACCCATTAATTTACTCTATAAATACATTATAATTTAAATACACTATGCCTGACAACCCAAGTGATGAATGAACCCAATTCTCTAACTAATATGCCCTAATTACTATTTTGGGTCATGGAATCATCATTATTTCTTATCTTGGTAGAAATGAATAGACAAATTATTAAAATATTAAAAGAACCCCTCTCCCCAATACTATAAATACCACCATTCACACAGTCATTACATCATACATTTTAAGCTTCAAGACATGCCTAAAATATACCCCAAATATCTTTCTTATCCCCCTATGACCGTGAACTCTTTTCCTCATCAAAATACCAAGGCTTGGTTCTTTAAAAAGGATCTCAAGAGAAGAATTCAAGAGGAAATTCCTCTATCTTTTTTCTTTCATTTTCATTTCAAATTTCATTTATTTTCTACACATATAGTCACCTTATCTTATCAAAATTTCATGATAACTCCAGTATGAATTATATAATTGTACTATATCATTTTAATGTAAGGTTACTCACTATACTCCACAATCCCTCTCTTTTCTATGAAAATCCAATCATCTCTCGTGATGTGTTAATTTACCCAAATCATGGGCGACACACATCTATTTTTCTTACGGTACTTTAAGGATGTCAATAAAACCTTAAAATGGTTGAAAAAATAATTTAAAATATATTTTTTACCCCTTTTATTTTCTGTAACTAACTTATTTTCTTTTGAATAAGTGATACAATAAAACAAGTTTGTTCTGATCGAAAAACTACCCTAATTAACAAAAAATGATCATCATTAAATTTTAAATAATGATTCATCTACATGATATATACCATAATTCATTATAATAGCATTTAAACTCGTTTAATATAATGAGTTATCTGATCTAGATGTTTATCCATGTTGTACATGAAATTCTATTAATGAATACAAGTGAAACGTTCAATAAAGCATAAAAATTTAAAACCCTCGAACAATAAATTTAAGCTCTATAACTCATATGAATTTCCATAAAAGAACATAATGAAAACATATTAAACCATATTAATTTATAAAAGGTTAATTAATTTCTAATTGATGAATTTTACGTCATTATATAGTAAATTAATGTGAATAATATTTTCGGATAAAAGGTAAGGGGAAATTCTTAAACCCAAATTTATTTCGTCGGGTTCTCCCTATATCACACCATGTTTCGTACAGGGACTCAATAAAAATAAATTTTCATCATTATCATACAATTTTTTGGATATTAATTTTCTCTAATTGATTTTATGAAAACCACGTTATTTTCCAAAATAACTCTTCTTTGAAATAAACACACACTTTTTTTAATTCTTGAATAGTGCTTTACTCTTCACTCAAGTTTAATGGTTCTACATTAGGAATGATATTACCTCTATATTTTGGGGTCCAAATGTTTATGTTGGTATTATTTTTTGTGTGAAACCCATTTCATTTCATGGGTTATGTTAATTTCTTGTTTTACATATTTTTATTTGGCATGCAAGATAATGTAAATATTATGGTTTGATGGGTGTGCCTATAATTAAATAGCGTAATATGAATGTTTTAATGTGAGAGGTGAAAAAAAAATTATATAGTTCTACAATGAATTTTTTAATGTTATGAATCTCATTAGTAAATTTGAAATGATGTGGTAACATGATGCTATTATTCTTCACAACTATGTGTGGTAGTTGACCATAAAGTCATGATGTTTTATTTTTATCATTTGCCACATTTAAAGACCTTTATTAATTCTTACTCTTATGTTAATGATCCTTTTCCAATTTTAATCTTATGATCACCACATGATATATTGTTCTTATATATTCTTCTATTGGGATTTTATGTCACCCCTACTTTATGTATATCCTTAGGTAATTATGTTTACTATGGAGTTTTCCAGGGACAATAAGAAGTTGGAGAAGAATGAAATAAATAAATTTTTGTGTTAGATATTGTAAATATTATGTATGATCTTAGTTATCCCAAGATACTAAACCTCTGGATCCTCGTAGTGTAATACTATTATGTTGTTTATCTTCATAATGATTTAATAGTAATGTAAGAAAAGGATGGTTCGCTATACTCACCCCCTGCTTTGGCACTTTTGTACTTTTGCATATGTCATCTATTGGGGAAATGGAAAAGGTAAATTATCAGATGTCTTTGGCACTAATTCGTCATACTTGGTTTTTCGGTGATGTGGGAGAATGGAGCTTGTTGAGAATGGAGTCTAGATGTAAACTTGTAATTTTATTATTCATATTATATTATTTAATTTTTTATCAATTTGGCTTCTGTTGTGTTATACATTTTTTGGTTTTGATATAGAATAATTGGTTGTGTTCTTATTTGTGTCATGAATGATATAGTGTGTTGTTTGGTTTTATTTTATTGGTTTCTATGTATTATTATCAAAGGGTAAATCATCCCCAAAATTTATTGAATCCCTTCAGTGGTTATTAACAGCCTTTGGTATATTGGAGATTCCGCTTAAGGACAAGTAGAATTCTCCCACCTTCCCAATCACATGCATAGAAAGAGGGATGTTACAGTCTGTTTCCTTTGTTTTCATGATTGGTTCTCCTGTATAAATGTATGAAATATCATGTAAAATGGGTATTAATATACATGATTAATTATATTTGTTATAATTATCATCTATAGCATTAAAGGGTCTTGTATATTATTATTTTTCTATACGTGTGGATAATTTATTATATTAATCATTAATGACAACTGTTTTGAGTATTTTGGTAGTTTTTTTAATACAAACTAGTTTTTTTCTTTCATTATTAATTTTTGTGTATAAAAGTTAGGTTTATAAAATGGAAAGGGCTATAAGATAAATTTTAAAATATTAATTTTCATTTATAATGGTTTTATGTTCATCCATGAAGGTGGTAAAGGAAAAAAAGAAAAAATTTCATCCTCGAAGGTGATAAATCATCATCTTGAAGATGATATTTTCATTTTAAGAATAAAAGGAAGATGAGAAGAGTCTTGATAGTTGATTCTCAAATAAAATAATAAAATTATAGAATTTGTAAGACACTAGAGTTATAATTCATGTTTATACATAGTTTTAAAAGAGAGTATAATAAAATAGATGAAAGTGAAATGAAAATAGAGAACAAGAAACTAGATTTTATCTCTTGAATTCTTTTTATTGGTAACCTGCATTGGGAAACTATTTTTCCTCTTTTGGTGAGAATATAAAATCTTGAACATGGGGAATATAATTGGGAAGTGTATTGGGTTAAAATTGGATAAGATTCATGGAAAAAGAGGTGTGAGGATTAAAAGTGGTGAGGGGTGGAATTTTTAGTTGAGGAGAGGGGTGTTTTTCTATTTGAATTTTTTGTTTATTATTTTTGATCATGATTATGAATAGTGTGAATTATTGAGATTTATAATAGTAAATAGGTAATGTTATTTCAAACCAAAGGTTCTTTCATTATCCATATATCATCCACGACCCAATAATTCATGTGATTAGATTATACCGTAAATTACTGTATATTACTAGTCATGAAAAATGAAACTATTTTATAAATATACAAAAAATTAACACTAATTTTTTATACTTGTATTATTAAATAAAGGAATCCATTTTACAAAAAATTCTAAAAATATGATTTAATATTTAAATAAAATATCATTTATTTAAAAATTAGAAATTTTCTAAATTATAACTAATTTTATAACACATTAAAACGTTAATTTATGTATCATAAAACAATATTATATTAATAACATAAAAAAATTAAATTTTTGATATATTTTCGGAAAATTATTCTTTTTAAAGATTAAATTTATTATGAAATGGTAAATTAAAATTTTTTTCTCAAAAATATAAATACCAAATTTATCATTTCAAAAACATTTATTTAATTATTCCATCATATAAATATATCATATTTTAATATATAATAAAACTCAATTCTATTTATACTTTCATTGGGAAGGTTACTATTCTATTTGATTTATTACTATTCTTAAGGGTATTATAACTATTCCAAATTTTATGTGACTATTTCTTCAGTATAGGTTCCTTAATTTCTTGAAATACCTCTTATTTAAATAATTCTAAAGTTATAATGTTTTTATTATGTTCAATATGTAATTTTATGTGATTTATTCTATATGAAATAATTATAGGAAAAAAATTTCATTGATTGTATTCTGGGTCATTATATTCTTCATCCCTAATAAAAATTCTCCCATGAGATTTAATTTTATAAACTATTGGAAAATAGGTAGAGGTATTACTCCTTCATTAAATCTTCCAGTTCCCATGTTAGGTCTTCATACATAAGGTTATTCCATATTAAAATTACTACATGATTTTTCTTGTTGATTATAACTTTATCTCTATGGTCAAATATCTCCAGCTGCTGCTCCTCATAAAGGATATAATTTTATTACTATACCACCTATGTATTTATTAAAAATGAGAGATCAATTATGTAATTTCTCAAGTGGGATACATGAAATACATCATTTACTTGAGACATGATTAGGGTAAGTTCTTATTTATAGGCCACAACTCCAATAAGATCAAGAATCCCAAAGGGGGTGATATAATTGGGACATAACATTCATTTCATTAAAAATCAGATGAACCTATTTTATAAATATATACATAGGAATACAATTTATCCAACATTAAACTCACAGGGCCATTGATGTTTATACGTATATCTCTTCTATCATCTTTGGGATTCTCTGATGTGATGTTGAATTATTTTCACATTTTCCATAATTTCTTTGATTTTTTTAGTCCTTGCAGGTTATATTCAATGACTTCAACCCATTATTCCATTTTTCTTTTTGTTTTCCCATAAATGGATTCATATGGAGCCATTTTAATTCTTGAGTAGAAACATTTATTATAAGAGAACTCAATCAGAGGTAGATGTTGGTTTCATCATCCTTTGATGTCTATATAACATGATCTCAACATGTCTTCCAATGGATGAATAGTCAGTTCAGATTGTCCATCAGTTTGAGGATAACAAGTTGTATTTATGTTTAGCTCCGTGTTTATATCTTGTTAGAGGCTTTTATATAACTTCATGGTGAATCTTAGATATCGATAGGATACAATAGAGGGTGATACTCCATGTATCGTTACCAATTATATGATGTATATCTAGGAATGTCTATCCAGATAGGAGTCATCTCACATGGTGATAATGTGAGATGCATTTATAAGATGATCCATAATAACTCATACTGCATTGTTTATTATGGATATATTTGAAAATTGGTTGACAATGTCCATGGTGATGTTTTCCCATTTCCATTTTGGTATAGGTAATGGATGCATCAACCCCTTAGACTTTTTCCATTCTTCCTTCAGTTATTAACATAAGAGACACTTTTGTGTATATTAAATAATATTTTTTTTCATATTTCCCCACTAATATTTACATTGAAGGTCCCGAAACATATTTGTGCACCATGTGTGAATAGGGAAGGTTGATATATGTGCACCACTTAGATGAACATTATTTATCATTGCATTGGATTGTACACATAGTTGTAACCCAAATCATACAACTTCTCCCTCACCAATTTTCAACTATATGTATTTCCCTTTCATCACATATTACAACTTCTTTTGAATATTCACTAAATTTCATTAAGAATTATATATTTTTGTTGTGGGGGTTGATTGAGAAATCAATCGAGGTAGGAATGTTGAAGTTACTCCATTAATGATTCACATTACCATTATTTTCATATATAATAGGATTTTATCCATTTAAATTATCAATGTTGATAATGTTATAGGATCTTTTTTACTTAGAGAATCTACTACATAATTTTCATTACCAGAATGTTAGTGGATATAAAAATCATAATAAAAGATGAAAAATAAACATATTATCTGTGGTATATAAATATCTTTATTTTTGAATATATATATTTTATGCTCTTGTGATAATTATATATTTCACACCACTCCCCATAGAGATAATGACACCAAATTTTCTACATGAAGATCACAACTGATAACTCTATATAATATATGGGATAGTTTTTCTCAATAATTCTTCGATACCTTTTGGTGACGGTTATTAATTTATCAATATTAATCAGTACATAACCTATTCCACTCTTTGAAGTATTTTTCTACAGAAAAAAGAATTTCCCACTTTTTGATAGTGTGAGAAATATTCCAGTGATAAGACACTTTTCCAACACTCTAAAGAATTTGTCACATTTACTGGTCTAGAAAAACATCACTCCCATTTGAGTCCTCATGGCTATGTGGTTTTTCATTCATGATAATTTATTTACAAATCATCGGTAATACCAATCTTGACAAAGGAAATTGTGGATATGTATTACAAATTCTGGTTTTTTCCACTATTCAATTGCCATTCTCTTAGAAGGGTTCACATATATTCATTTTCTGGTGATAACATATCCCAGTAATGATACTTATTCTATTGGAAACTCTAATTTGTTTTACATTGTCTAATGTTTCTCTATTAACAAATTATTAAAAATAGTATTCAAATTTTCATCATCTTCCTCCATTCATTTAGAGTATATCATAATATCATTAAAAAGACTATAATTATTTTGAGGTAATATATAAAGAATCTATTCAATAAGTCCAAGAATATTTCTGGAGAATTAGTAGGTCCTAATGGAATCACATTGAACTCATAGTTTTCTTACCTCATTCAATATGGAGTCTTGGGAATACCTTCATTCTTCTCCATTATTTTTTATATCCCAACTGAAAGTCCACCTTTGAAAAATACGTATCCACATGTAGTTTATCTAAAAAGTCATATATTAGTGGAAGTTGATACCCGTTCTTCATCATTATTTCGTTGAGTTTAAAAGAATCAATATAGAGGAGCATTGATGCATCCTTCTTCTTGATGAAGAGGACTGGTTCACACCATAGTGAAGAACTCACGCATATAAAAAAATTATTCAGATTCTATTATAATTTCTTTTTAAGCTTTTCTAACTCAACATTATCAATTCTATAAGGTTTTTTTTATATAGGAAGAGATCCAAGAATAATTTCCAATGATAACTCAACCTATCAGACAGGATTAAGACCTAGAAACTCTTTGAGGGTACACATTAGTGTATTCCCTCACAATGGGCATGTAGTCGAGCATTATTATCTCCTTAACATATGTAATTTGTGCAAGATATGATTGATCATAAAGAGAAAATATCCTCTATTGAGTTGATTATTCTAATGAGATTAATCTTCCTCTATAAACTGGTACCGAATCAGAGGATGCTTACAGATGTGAAAAGTGATCTAAATATTTTGATAGTTTATTATATCTTTTTTAAAGATATAGAATACTTGCACAAAATGGAATCAAACTCGATTAGAATAATATTAAAATATTTTATGGGTGTTTCATTCCACAAACATTAACTAATTTGTAGTGATTTACATGTGATACATTAATTTCCAAATTTTATGTTATCACATATAACATAATATATATATATTGAGATGGTGTTTGAATAGATCTATTAATCATGGAAGAAATCAACTGATTAATTGAAAAATAAATGATGATACAACACTTTACTATATTATTCTAGTTCCATGAGTTTACTTCAAAAAAAATAAACATTGGGACAAGAATTTTATAACTTTTAAGCACATAAAATAGTAACCAAAAATATTAAAGGGATAACATATAAGTGAAAATTATTTCCCCACATGTTATTCCCTAAGTCCCAATCTAGGTTATACGTGGTGTTAGAATTATCACTGGGTTTCTCACTAAAGACTTCAGGTCCTAATATCCAAAAATAATTAGACATTTATCTGATACCAACTATATAAAATATATCATTTATACGTATTATTACATAATTTTAAGCATAATTAACCATTAAATTACAATCAATGTATCCTAAAATCTATAATCGTCATATAATTAGGAACAAAAAAATAAAAATGTGAAATAGAATAAAACATCATTATTCTAATATTCAATAAATATATCTTAGCATCCATTGAGATCCTACATCGTCATAGGATAACCTGGGGAATACATGGCTAAAATGGAAGAGCTAAAAATCCCATAAAGGGTATAAACATATGAATATTTAAAAGAACATGGGTTATAAGTCATTACATGAATAAATAAAAAGACATGAAACATGAAATCAAAGGACAAATATTAACATATAGAGAATGAGAAAAGTTAAATCATTGAATAATAGGAATGTGTAAATAAACCATACAATGACATAAGCATGAGTCAAGGATAATTTCCAAGACCATTTCACAGGGTGGTAAATGTCCCATAATGGAATCAACTCCACACCTTATTCCAAAATGACGTCCCATGTGACTAAACATTACCCAAAGCATTGGAGTAATATTTTGGTGCACCCATCATAACAACTGTGTCACAACCATGTCCTTCATTTAAGTTAAATTTTATTATTATATTTGTCCTAACATCCATCCAATTATTTCCTTAGGACCAAAAATTATTTTGAAGATTTTTTTACTCAATTTTAGTAGACAAAAGGGGGCACACGGTTTGGACACACGGTTTTCTAAATTGTTAGACATTGTCAATATCATTAATTTTTTTGTTAAATTCCATTTTCACCCTACCAAGATTTATCCAAACATGCCCCTTTCATCCACCATTTGACCCTAGTATCCATGGAATCCTTCCAAGTAGATCAAACTCCCCTGGAACTCCATTTTGAATGGGTACGTGGTGGAGAGACTTAAAACCTTCTCAAGTAAGTATTTTTGTTCCTTAGTTCCTTCCATATTCATGGGGTTTATTTTTATATTCTATAATCTCCTGCATTACAAGAAGTAGATTTTTAATAGTAGGGTTTTATCTTGGGTTTCTTGTTCTATTCTAGTGGTTTTGGTTTTGATATAAGTCCCTTACGGTGCGACGGTGGTGCGGTTGTGCTATCACTCAATGGTTCAAGGTTTATGACACTTGTTGTAGGTGATTCTATGCGTAAGAAATTATATTTCGGTTGGCATTGCTTAATTTCCATTTTTTCACTAGTCACCTTCATTATCCTTACTATAAAATTCGTTTTGGGTAATATTTTTTAATAAAATGAATTTTAGGTACCAATTTGGTGTCAAATTGGGTGTTTTACATGTTTATTCAATGTTATACCAATTTGGGTAATTTTATAACTCATTTAATTGTTTTATAAAAATTTTTTAGTCCTGGAAATTCTATTTTTGTGAATATCTGTATGCACATAGTGTTCAAAGTGGGGTTTTTATTGGATTTTGTGTGCAAAACATTGGTAAATGTTTGTGAATTTATTCTATTGAAATTCATAAGGTTTTAATTAGTGATGTATGTGGTGAAAAGAATGTTTATCTACTATTTTTAGTTTTTTATTACCATAAATAATGTTTTTATGTTATAATGGTTTTTGTTAACATGTGAAAATGGTTTGAGCACAATGGGGGAAACCTGGGTATCTAGGTGGGAGGATATGTACAACTACCCTAGTGATCTGGAGCAGTTTTTTCCCAATTTGACAGAGGAAAATGGATAAATACAACAATAAAAAACTATATTGATGATATCTGGGGAACAATAGGTTATAAGTATGTTTTCTACTAGTGGATCACGCACAAGAATGGATTTTTCTATTGTCACATTACACTGAGGTATGAGGTACATGGTGCCTGAGACTAACTTGTGCCTAGGGGTGTTCTCGAGATTGGTCATCATTAACTCTTTTGTATTTATATTTAGAATGTTATGGTATTGTATGGAAAATAGAGTAGCTTACATGTTTTATTTAAATGTTCTCACTAATGGAAAATTCTCTTTGAAAACTGTTTACATTTAAAAGTTTAATTCTTTAGAAATTATTTCCACCACTTCATGCTCATCAAAAATTGGAACGATGTTTATATTGTATTGGTTACTATATTGATTATATTTGTGTTATCCTAGTGGTCTTAGGCTCAACCCCTACATACGCCCCTTGGTGTTAAATGGACTTGATCATATCTGAAATATGTAAAGGTAAGGCCTTGGGTGATGGGGGTTCAGGTTGTTAGTTCCCTTTCATGGTACGATGTTGTGGGGATGGCTTGTGGGTGATGACTCATTATCATGTGGATTCCTTGAGTATATTTTTCTACAAAATTATTTTAATTTGAGACCCTTTTCATTATTATTAAATCTATGTATTCTGTACTGGATTCTGTTTAATGCTTGTTTGGCATTAATTTTCCGATTTGGATTATCAATTATTTTTGATATTATATGTATGCATACTCGAGTAAATCATTCTCAGACAAATATTTATGATAGCCAAGAACTATTACAACCCTATTTGGATAGGTAATGCTCTTCAGAGCTTCCCACGGGCCAGGTTTGGTGCTGGTTATAATGGAAACCAGATTCAGCTTGTGACAATATGGTATTAGAGGAGGTTAATGTTGTTGGATTATAATACTATTTTGGGATGAGTCGGGCAAGACAAAAGATAGAACTATCAGGACTCTGAGTTATGGTAATTATTAGGGTGCATGTATCAAACCTCTATTGGTAAGACACAAGTCACCATGGGACATTGGAATTGTTTGTTTGACTTCACTTCTAGATGAGACGCGTGGGATGCAGACTGCATGTGGACATCGGGTGGGGGTGGGGTAGTTTTTTATTTTATCATTTTAATGTGTTTGGATTATTTATATTTGATGTTATTGGAAAAAAATTAGAATTCTTGTAATGATTTTTCTACTTGGGACTATTTTGTTTTTTAGCAACATGACTCCCTAGAAAGCTCCAATGCACACATAGGATGAAGGAAGAGATAGATCTCCTTCCCCAGTTGATCATAGTATAGTAGAAGATGTAGTTCGAGTATTCCATGATCTTTTAAATTGACCAACTTCTGTTTTATCTCATGTTAGAGAATATGATACTTGACCTAGGATGGACAATGCCCATGAGTTCTTAAAAAACAAGCGTCCTACATTTTGAGGTAGTATAGAACACTAGGAAGAAGAGGAAGGGTTCAAAAAAATTGAGCACATGTTAAATTTATTGGAAAAACCTGAGGAGGTCAATAGGAAGTGTTATTATTTCATATTGGAGTGTCCTAGCCATAGGTGGTGGGAATCAGTACTTCAAATTGGATAGAAGGAGTAGATGTGCTGAAGAGATTTCATGACAGTCTTCAATGAAAAGATCTTCCCTGAAGACGTGGAATATGCTAGATCCTAAGAATTTGTGGATCATGGTTAGGGGATATTTTTATGATGAAGTATGCCAACCATTTAACTGATCTAGTTCGTTATTCTCTTGATATTTTCTCTAATGAGCAATCGAAGGGCTTGTGGTTTGAAAATGGATTACGACTAGAGATATAATCCCAGGTTTTATTGTTTCTGTTGAGTACCAATGATGGGGTGGCTGACCAGGTGTGTATGGTGGAGATTTAAGGAAAAGGGAGGGACGTTTTATCTATGATAGTATCATTATTGGGCAATAAAAGCTATTCAGGGAAGAAAAAGAAGCAAGAGGAGGAGGAGGAGAAGGGAGGTGGTAGTTTTGGCCAATCATCCAGGCAGTTTTCATCAATGCCTTGTGATGTGAGATATGTTGTGCGCCACCAATATAAAAGGACTGGGCACGTCATACCATTATTACCATTTCCACTGAATCCCAACTATCAATATTGAGGTATGGGTCACTTACAATGCAGTTGTGCATTGGCACGTCCCTTCAGAGTGGGGAAAGATCAGTGACTTCAAAGGGAGTTTCAGCTTAGTCAGAGCTATTGAGGATGGGGGGATCTCGATTTGGTGTCTATGGTGGCAGGTCTAGGTCATCTTATATGTATATCTTGTTTAAAAAATATCTATATACTAGCAGTCATCCTTAGGCAGAGACCAGACATCTCCATGTCTGGATCAGGCGCCACCAGGATCAAAGGCGGGACCATCGACAGTTCGAGGTACCTTTTTTATTGAATCTTTTATAGATACTAATCTTTTTTATACATGTGCCTCTGTTTCAGACCTTTCATCATATTTTGTGAGCATTCTGATTTTTCCAACTGAGCTTTTGTCCTTTGGGATGGATTTGGTGATGCCGCTAGGAAAAATGAAGGACTAGTGTCTCAGGTGCCCGTCTTGTGCACTTTATGTATCAGGGTTCGAGATGGTGTGGAACCTATTGGTATTAGATACGGATCTCTTTTATGTGATTTGTGGAATGTATTGGCATGTACACTTTCTGAAAACATCGATTGTTATAGGCTGTGGGTCAGTTTCATGACACCTTATGGGAGTCGTCAGGTTTTTCGTGGGTAATGGGATCCTTGGTCTAGTCGTGAAAGAATTATACTCCTAGGGATAGTAGATCATGATTTTTCATTTATTATCGCTTGAAATAGAAATATATTTTCATGATTCTTATAGTGGACTATCTCATGTATTGAATGTGTTTTTTGAGTTATTTGCAGATGATTTTTTAGGTTTCCCCCCAGATCAGGATGTGGAGTACTCGATTGACCTGGCACCGGATATATAGCCAATATATCTTCCCTCATATCTCGTGGAACCCAACAAGCTAATGGAATTAAATATAAATTTATATTACTTATAATCTAAAGGATTCATTCACTTGAGAATCTATCTTTGGGATTCTCCTATGTTGTTAGCGAAAAAGACTGACAAATCCCTTCGGTAGTGCATTGACTACCAGATGCTGAATAAGCAAACAATCAAGAACAAATTTTATTTATCTCGAATAAATGACATGTTTGATTACTTGATGTGGGAAAATAGGTTTTATAAAATATACTTTCATTCGGGCTATCATCAACTCAGGTGAAAGATGGAGATATCTTGAGGATAGCCTTATGATGCAGGTACAACCACTTCGAGTACTTTGTCATCCCATTAGGATTGACCAATTCTCCAACAGTATTTAAGGCACTCAAGAACAGGGTGTTGCATCTGTATCTCGATTATTTTGTCATGGTATTTTTAGTTGACATCCTAGTTTATTCGGGATCTGAGTTGGAACAGAATCATAACTTGTGGATCATTTTATGAACATTGCGAGAGCATCGCTGTTATGAAAAGTTGTCCAAGTACACATTCAGGATCAGGGAGGTGAAATTTTTGAGGCATGTAATCTTAGATAAGATAGTTTTAGTGGACCCCTAGATGAAAATTGTAGTTATGCCTTGAGAGCAGTATAAAATGTGTTTGAGATTAGGATTTTCCATGGCATGGTTTTTATTGTAGGCGGTTGTTACGAGATTTCTCTCAGATTGCTTCACTAATGACCACGTTCAACCCGAAAGGGTTGATGTTTTTAGGGGGCTCAGAACGTCAGAAATTTTTCATGCAGCTTTAGAGGTGGTTTACTACCACCCCCATTTTAATTTTATAGAGGCTGGAAATGGTTATGTGGTGTATTGTGACGCTTTAGGTATGGGTCTTGCGTGTCTGCTTATGCTGGAAGATCACGTGGTGGCGTATGGCTCTCGCCAACTCCGACTACATTAAAAGTGTTACCCAACCCATTAATTGGAGTTAGAAATAGTGTTTCATGACTTTAAGATACAAAAAAACTACATATTTGGGTGAAGTTCAAGGGGTACTCATATCACAAAATCTTGGACTATATCATTTCGAAGAAGGACCTCAACTTGAGGTAGCTTCGTTGGATAGATTACATATAGGGATTTGACATTGACATTTTCTATACCCATGGAAAGGGTTACATGGTGGCCGATTCCTTTAAAAGAAGATTCACAGTGCTGTATTTGAATAATTCTAGTGATGAGTGGACTCTGATGGCACTCTTTGCTCAAATTCATGTGGAGAAAAAATAGCTCATAGGGATTTGTTATTGGTGAATATTCAATTTAATCCTTCTCTGGTGGAGCTAATTCAGCATGAACATCCTAGTGATGATCTTTTTTAGTGTTCAAAGTAGTTTTTTTGGGGTGGGGATATAAATTATAATATTTCTTCATCTCTCGAGTGCATCATGTTATTCAAGGGCCGTTCTGTAGTGAAAATATCTCTGTGGAAGTTGGTGATGTAGGGTAGCCACCAGTCTCAGTGGGGTGTCCATCCAAGTGCCACCAAGATGTATTATGATGTCCATCCGCAGTTTCGGTGGCCAGGAATGAGATGAGACATCTCATACTTCATGTTGAGATGTTACATATAATAGAAAGTGAAAGAAGAGCCTCAAAGGCCATCCAGTTTTCTCCAGCTGTTACCCATTCCTACCTGAATGTTGGATGAGTTCTCCATAGAGTTCACTGTTGTCTTTCCATATAATCCTTGGGGTATGAATTCCATTTTGGTGGTGATATATTGTCTTACTATATTAGGAAACTTCATTAGGATCAAAGATAAAACTAATGAGGATGAGTTTGGCTGGTTGTATCATCAGGAGGTTGTAATGCTCCATGGTGTTCCATTAGAATTTGTATTTTATAGAGACCCCAGATTCCCTTATCAGTTTTGGGAAGGCCTTTAGAAGGCCATGGGGACACATATAAAGATGAGCACGACATGCCATCTTCAAACATATGGTCATAGAGAGCAGGAAAATCATATTATGGGGGAAATTCTTTGTGCTTGTGTGTTGGAATTTGGAGGTTCATTGGATATAAATTTGGTATTGGTTGTATTTTATTATAATAATAGTTACTGATCCTCAAATATAATGGATCCTTTTGAGGTGCTCTATGGTCGGCCTTTTTGGTGCCCCAGTGTTGGGTTGAGGTAGGTGATACATCACTGTTGGGGCCGAGTCTCATATAGAATACGTCTGAGAAGGTGAAGTTGATCAGAAACCACTTATTGAAATCGCAGAGTCTGTATAAATTAAATGCTAATTATAGGCATCAAGGCTGAGAGTTTTATGTGGGTGAAATGGTATTCATGAATGTGGACTGTCATCTGGGCCATAGTTGATTGGGAATGTAATGGAAGCTGACACTATGGTATGTCATACATTTTGAGATCACCGATCATAATGGAAAGGTGGAATACATGTTGACCTTAACTTATTAGTTGAAATACATCCATGACATATTATATGTCTCCCAGTTGAAAAAATACCACACATATCCATCCCATGTACTCAATTAGGAAGACTTTGAGATAGAGTCTAATTTCTCTGTTTTTGAGTGGTTGGTGCGATTAGTGGACTTTTAAGAAATGGTGCTTCGATGAAATTCTATTCCACTATTCTGGTTACATTGGATGCACGTGAAGGATACACATTATACATGGGAGTGAAATTCATTGGTTAAGGAAGAGTATTCGGTCATGTTTTCTGATCAAGCTTCCAGTTGAATTTTCAGGATGGAAATTTTTCATGGTGGGGAGAATTTCCACACACATTTCTATTATTTAAGGAACTTTTTTCAATAATATTTTTTCCCAAAAATTTCACGCTATGTTTCCCCAATCCCCCTTGAATTTGAATATGTCTGTACACTTTTTTTTTTGGAAAAAAGGGGCGCACGGTTTGGGTGCATGGTTTTCAAAATTTTGTATGCAAACCATGCGGAATTTTCTAGTTCATTAATAATTTTGTTAAATTACATTTTTACCCTACTAGGATTTATCCAAAATCGTCCATTTCTTCCCCCATTAGACCATATCATCCATTTTATCCTCCCAATCACCTCAATCCCTCCTTTTATCTCCATTTTGTGGGGAGATATTGTGGAGAAACTTCAATCCTTCTCAAGTAAATGAGTTTCCTCCTTAGTACCATCAATTTTCATTTGGTTTCTTTATTTATTATTGATGTACCTAATGTCCATAACGTAGGGTTTTGATCCTAGGAGTGGATAATAGTTTTCTTGGTCTATTTTTGTTGTTTTAGGGTTGATCTAAGTTACCTATGGTGCGAGGGTGGTGCAGTTGAACATTCAACCAAAGATTCAATGTTTTTGACATTTGTGGTAGGTGATTACATGTGTAAGAAATTCTAGATGATTTATCTTTGATTAATATTTATTTTTATGAATCTTATCTTTCATTATCCTTTATTTGAAATTGTGTTTTTGTTACATATTTTTCAAAATTGATTTTTAGGTAGAAATTTTGATTCAAATTGGGGGTTTTACATGTCTATTATGCGTTATAGAAATTGAACATGTTTTATGAATCATGTAATGGATTTAAAATTTTTTTTCTAGTGCTTACCATTCTGGTTTGGTGAATATGGGTATGCACTTTCTGTTCAATATGTAGTTTTTATGGGATTTTGTGGGAAAAACATTGTTAAATTTTTATGAAGTTATTCTATTGAGATTATAAAGGTTATAATGAGTGATGTGAGTGGTGAAAAGCATGTGTAGATACTATTTTGAAGGGTTTATGAACAAAACTATTTTTTTTGTGATAATGTATTTTTTTAACATGTGGAAATCGATTGATCTCAATGGGGGAAAACTAGGTATCTTGGAGGGGAGATATGTACTAGTACACTATTGACCCGGAGCAGTTTTATCCCTGTTTCATAGAGAAAAATAGATAATGACAACACTAATAAAATATTGATGATGGTTGGGGACCACTAGGTTATTATTTTGTTCCATTATAGTGGCTTCTTCACATAAATGGATTTTCCTATAGTTACTTTACAGTGAGTTATGACGTACATGGGGCCCGGGACTAAATAACTCCAAGGGGTGTTCCCGAGATTGGTGGTCAAGGTCTCTTTTGTATTTATCTTGGGATTTGGTTATATTGGATAGAAAATACACTATCTTACATGTTTTATCGAATTGTGAGCACTCATATAAATTTCCTTTTGAAAACTATTTGCATTTAAAATCATCATTCTTTAGAAATTATTTCCACCACTTCTTTCTCACCAATAGATGGCATGCCCCTTATCTTTTATATCTTAATATATTTGAATATCATGGTGGTATCCTATTGGGATTAGTCCCACACCCTACATTCACCCCTTGTGTGTATGTATACTTGATCATGTTTGACATAGGTAAAGTCAAGGCCTTTGGTGATGCAATTTCAGGTTTTTAGTTCCCTTCCAAGGTGTGGTATTGTGGAGACAGCTTGTGGGTGATGACCCATTTTATTGTACATTCCTAGGGGTTATTTTTCTTCTACATTTATTTCTCCTTGGACCTCTTCATTTATGATTAAACCAATGTATTTAGTTCTATATTTTTTTAAATCATGTTTGGAATGATTTTTCTGATTCATTTTATCGATTGTTTTTTAGGTTTTATGTATCCATATTCTGGTAAATCATTCCCAAAACCAAAATCCATGATACTTGGGCACTTGTTCCTGCCCGTGGGGATAGGTAACTCCATTCGGGCCTTATCAAGGGTCGGGTTTGCTACTAGTTTTGATGGAAACATGATTCAGTTCATGATAATGTCCTTGAATAATTGTTCCACATGAAGATTCATACCCAATGAATCAAACATAAACATAAGTGTTACCCATAGAATGAATTAAGTATCATAATCTTGTCAAAAGGCATAAAAATTAAATATCACAATAGATTCCATGAACGAATGGATTTAAATCATATATAAACATTCATAAGGTTAAATTATCATATATGTTGGAATGTTATGTCAAATTGAGGTGAAACATTAAAAAAGTGTGTTTAAGAAACATAAAAAATTAAACATTTTAGTGCGACTTAAGGAATATATTAATGATTCTCTAGAAAAAAAAAACAGGAATAATGGTTTGTATAAAACAAGAAATTAACCAATATAGTTTTTCATGATAAAAAAATATATTTAATAAGTATAACTATTGGTTAAAAATATATTATCAATAGAACTCAAAAAATGGGTAAGAAATTAGGTTATTCCCTTTATTTGGGCATTCTTATCGAGAAAAATTGAAAAGGGAACCATTTTAAAACATGTATTTCCCATTAAATAAGGATGTAAATATCTAGATACCTGATATTAGAACATATAAAAAGAATTTTAAATAATTATATACAATAAATAATAGTTACATCAAGGTAAATATATAGAAAGTGGTACCTGAAGAAAAAATTGATGTTCAGAAAGAATCTCATACCTTATCAGCGAATGTTTTATGCACGTGATCTGAATATCCGGGATAATTAAATTAAATAAATTAATTAATTTATTAAGAACCCTTTATACATGTTTTTTATTTATTATAATTTTATAATATTCTTTTTTGTTCTCTTTTATGGGTTATAATATTCAATTATGTTGTTTGAGAGTGTTCATTTCCATAGTTTTCATGATTGGTTCATTTGTTTAAATGTATGAAAGTTCCTCTAAAATTGGAATAGATATCCAAAATTGAAATTATAAGTTATTAATGAAATTACATAATATTAAATGGTATTAAATATCAATTTTTCAATGTGTTAGTACAATTCATTAGATAAAACATTAATGATTATCATTTAGATAATTTTGCTGTTTTTTTTGATCATCACAAAATAGATATGTTTCATTAATCATTATTGGGTATAAAATAGAGATTTAGAACATAAAAACGGTTAAAAAATAAATTTTAGAAATTATATCAATAATTATAATGGTTTTATGTCCATAATTATAGGTGGAAATGGAAAATGAAATCATTTTATCCCCAAATGTGATAAATCAAGAACTCGCAGATGATGTTTTCATTTTCAGAATAAAAGTAAGAGGAGAATAGTATTGATAGTGGATTTTCTATTAACCTAATATAATAAAATTATATATAAGATACTAGTGTTTTTATTCATGTTTGTATAGAGGATGTGAGTAGATTATAAAAATATTAAAATGCAGCAAAAAAAGAAATAATAAAGTTAAAGAGGATTATACCTCTTCAATTCTTCTCCATGAGAAACTCTTTAGAGAAATCAGTTTTGGAAATTGGTTGAGGCCAAAACCTATTGGATGTGGGGAAAATAAATAGGAATAGGATTGGGTATAAATTTCGAAATGCATCAAGGCTTATGTGGTGTGTGGAGAATAGGTGGTGAGGGTGGTTTTTATAGTAGAGGAGAGGGGTGTTTTTTAATTATTTTATTCATTTGATTATTATTTTGGCTAATTACTATGAAAATTTTGGATTACTATCACTATTTATAGTGAATAGTGCATGTGAGGTTGAAACCAAGGTTCTTACATCAGACATATATCATTCATGACTCAATAATTCATGTATTTAGCGTGTACATCAAATTGCCATTTTTCACTATTCACCAAAAATTGAACTGTTTAATAAAAATAAATATAATTACCCTTAACAATTTTTCAAAGTATATAATTAAAAAATGGACTCCATTTTATGAAATTATTTTATAAATTATAGAAATTTATTTTATAAATAAACTATACATTTATTTGAAAAAAAATTAAAACAATAACTGATTTTAGAACACATATAAATTTTTTAAGGCCTCATAAAATTATATTATAGTCATTATATAATAAAATATTTATTTATAAATCAGTTTTGGGAAGACAAAATTTCTTTTTAAATCATTATATTTATTAAATATTGTTAATATATACTTATTCTTTACAAAATATCTAAAAAAATTAATCATTTTAAAATAATGTATTTACTTATTTCATTATATCATTATATCAATTTTTAATTTATACGAATCCTAAATTTTATTTTTCATTTTATAGGTCAGGTTACTATTTTATTGGATTGATTACTATTCTTAAGGGTCATATTACTATTCCAAAGGTTAAGTAACTATTTCATCAGTATAAGTTCATTAATATCTAGAAATACCTCTTTTTTATTGATTATTCATTAATAATGTTTGTATTATGATTTATATGTGATTTTTTGTGATTTATAATATATAGAATAATTATTAGAAGAATTTTATAAATTGATTTAGTTCTGGGTCATTACATCATTTCATACGAATACCATTTCATTTTGATATGTGAACCACACCGGGCACTCCAATAAATGTGAATGATGATCTTAATCAATGTCCTTATAGCCAATCACACATATAGGAATGGGAACATACATATAAACATGAGGTTTTTGGAACACAACCATCCACCTAGATATCATGGATTAATATCCTAATTATAGGAAATTTTTATAAAACACATGGAAATTTTAAATGTTGTAAAATATCATGGAATTATATTTTCATTTTTTGATAATAATTGATTTAATAATCAAAGAGTCATGAAAATGAAAAATAGATCTCCCACTATTAACTCAAAGGGTTTCCTCTTCCTATCATCACACAATCATTGTTTTCTCTAAGTGGTGGGTAACTATTTCTGGTTTAGCTATACACTCTCAAAGGTGTCTTGTATTGTTCTCATCCCAAACACAATTGAGTCACTCGTCTTATCCCAAAGTAGTGGTGAGTAAATGTGATTGCTATAAAGAACCTCAAATGATGAAATATTAATTGGTGAATATGATAAAATTTTTATACACTAATTCAACTAAGGTTAGGTGATCATCCCCTTCGCCATCGATGTCTATTATTAATTCCAGCAACATTTCCTCAAAAAATGGATCATCTACTCTGAATACACATCAGTCCATGGATGATTAACTATACATAATTTCATATTAGTCCCAAATACTTCTGTATGCGCAGCCAAAAAAAATTTATCACACATCTATATCTAATAAGATTCTTGATGGAGAAATATGTAGGCATATATTGTCCCATACATACATCTTTTGTAGCTCATCAAATAAAAGGCTCAGTCAAAGTATATAGATATATTCTTAGTTCTTTCAATAAACTATTTCCAAAAAATGCATCAAACATCATGGGTACCTAGGAAAACCCATCATGAATTCCATCATCCCATAATCCCATAGACATAAAGGAATTAGAAGAGAATAGATAAAACCACTATAATATTGAATCCCATTATTTATCCAATATTATATAAGGTATCATGAAACAAGCCTAATGATTTTTATCCCCATATATAGCCACCAAAATAGATGTCGGATATCATGATACATTTTTTTTGACCCAGGATTCATTATCCATTTTTAGTAAGAGATTTCCTCATGAACTGATCTATCATAGAATCTAGAAATACCAACATCCCTTGTAACAACCCAATATTTTATGATAAGTATTATTTTAAATTTATTTGATGTCATGTGTTTTATGCTAAAACAAGATTTTCTTGTGCTTTACGCAACACCGTATTAGCATGCAGTATACACAACACTATTCTTAGGTTGTGTTACACATAATTTAGAGTTCGTTTGATAATAGTCATTCTACGCAACATTGAGTTAATATATATATATATATATATATATATATATTCAATGTATAAATGAAAAATGGTTGGATTCTATTATAAAAAAACAACAAAGGAGTCTTGAACAACACCAACCCTGACTTGGCTTGCATTATATGCAATCACGACCTTCCTCGATAGCGTGTGTTGTACACAATACCAGGTTTTACTAAACAATGATATATTATGAAAATATTATTAGAACTAGCCATTATGAATATTAATACCCACTTTAAGAAGTTTTATAAATTATATCTTTCAAAATGAACTTCATTTTTGGATTCAAAAAATCGAAATTAGCCTAGGGTGAAATTTTGGAATTTTTCGGAAAACTTTCAATTTTTGATGAATAGTTAAAACACTAGGTTACTATTTAAAAACCGACATTTAATTTAAATAATTATTTATTTTATTTAAATTTATTTTAGGTCAAAATTGATACATAATACCTATATAAGTTCAATGTAATTAATTGGAACAATTATATAATAATTTTAGATATATAAAAATTTTATTGAACTTTTCACCGTCTTTTACCCACCTCTAAGGAGAATTTGTAAATTTACATAAAACTCAATTTTACCGCTTCTGTGAGTGGAATTACAAAAATCCGAGAGCCATGGTTGATTTCAGTAAGTAATATGTGGATCAATGAGATGAAAATAATTTTTGGTGAATAGTAACTTTTTACTTTTATTTACCACTATTAAAAGTAAATTGTGTAATTAAGGGTAAAAATGATATTATTATTACCCTAACACATGTCTTAATTCTACTGGATTAGTTTAATTCGACCAAAACAACCTTAGGAATAAAATATGACCATTTATACCCACTTAGATTAGATTAAGACATTTATTATTAATTAATTTAAAGAAGGGTTAAAATAGTTAAAATCAATGTTTAATAAGTAAATAATTTTTAATATAGGATTATACATAAGATAAATTCGACTATAAATATTAATTATAAATATAAAAATATTTCCTACATAATGGTATTTTATTTTTAATTTTTATACATTTTATAATTAAATTTATATATGACACAAAGATGATGCAGTTATTATCCTATTAATGAAATATTGACATAATTGATGTTATAAATACCCAAAAAATGTAATTTGAGACTTTTTATAAATTCAAATAATTTTATAGGTTAATATGACATGTTAGTATTTTTTTCATTAACTTTTTTGGAACTAATCATTCTGTTATGAGTTTCACAAAAATCATCTACTAAATAGTGTCAAAATTGACATAAAATAGTTTTTAAAACAAATATTATTTTATTTATTTTTATTTTTTTCCTAAAAATCAATGGTTTGGCTAAATGACCCATATAAGTTTATATATATTAATAATAAACAACTTGAGGTTATTTTGGCTTGTTATAGTATGTTTATTAACCTTATAGTGTAAGAACACAAAAAGACACGGTAAAAGTAAAATTATCGAACTTAATGTTAAATCGAAATGATAAGATTAAAATAGTGAACTAAACTAGTCCAAATTCTATTTTATGAGATTATATCGAACCATCACCACCTTATCTTCTAAATAAATTAATTTGGAGCTATTAAAACCGAATATGACTTTATAATAAAATAATATTTTTAGTTATTCTAAAGGAGCCCCTATACTTCCTTATAAATGGGCACCTCCTCCCTCTCTTCCTCACACCACATTGAGCCTTCAGTCTCGTCCAACCCCTGAAAAATTATCTTCTCCACTTCCCTAGAAACATCCTAGGGGTCCTGGTCTTCTTAAAAGAACAATTTTAGTTCCCTAAGAGAAGGTCTCAAAGAGACGCTTCAAAGAAGAGGTAAAGTCCATTACTGATTCTTTCAACCTTATTTCTTCTTCCACTTCTTCTTCTTTAGTTGTTTCATTATGAAGTAATAACATCAGTATCACTCATATACTGATATGTTATTATACCTATTAAACAACCCCATTTCACCTTCTATCCATCCTACGGAAAACAATATCACCGCGCGTGCGTACGTACGGAATTCCATCTCCACGCCGTGGTGTAATCTGTTTTTCCAATACTACCTTACTTGGATTGGTATAATGGTGTAATGAATAACTATTCATAGTTTTTATAACATCATACTGATTCTTATATATTTTATCATCCACTCCAATTCAATTCAATAATTATGGAAACGATATCATCGCTCGTGCGTACGTACGGACTACCGTCTCCACGACGCGATGAGATTCATTCTCCTTGTTAACCATTAAAGAATGATTATAAAGTTTATATGAGAAATAATAATGAAATACATGAAATTATAAATCTAATGGATTTATTTATATATATATATGTATGTTATCTACTTAATTCCATTATACTCAATAAGGAAACGAAAACAAAGTTCATGCGTACGTACGACCTACCGTCTCCATGAACGGTGTATTTATTTCCATTTATTGATCTATTATATATATGTATATTCTGAATATATATTATATATAAATCTTGTTTTATATTCAGGAATTAATTAATCATGATCTATGTAATCATATGAATAATTTCAAGTCAAATCACAGACAATAAATGAATCGATTTTACCCAAAACACTACATTATCATGAATTTACAAAAGAACGGGTAATATAAAGACATAAATGAACCATATATGATATAATAACAATGAATATGATTCTGTAATAAGTCAATGACATTATATAAATCATTATACAAGAGGATTGGATACGTATGAAGCATATCGGACCTAAGGTAAGGGAAATATCATAATCTCATTTTTATCTGAGATTGTTTATACTTTGGAATTTACTGGGGTGTATTTTATCATACACATCCATGTTTCCTAAATATGTAATATTATTTCCATACACCTACAATTTTTTAAATCCAATTTTACCTTTCGGGGAGTTTTTAAAAGATATGAAAGGAATCTTTTGTCTTTTTCGTACGAGGTACTATTTGACTTTTCTAACAAAAGTATGAGAAGATTGTTTTTTTAACTTATACAGCATTAATGGATTTTTAAAACATTATTTCCAAGAAGATTTCTTTACAAGTTTTCATGTATATTTTTAATCAACTTCTTTTAGATTAAAATAGTTTGACATGTTAAGAAAGGAAAAATGTTTTTGAAGCAGAAGGGATATTTTCCTCAAGAATGGAGTTTAAGTGTTTTATCAAAATTAATTTCCATCTAAGAGAATATAGGGTTCTGTTTCTATCCCTATTATTACATTGATTAGATTATGTTGTGATGGAAATATTTTTATGAATTCCTTTATCTTATATGAAATGTTTTATGATGTCATGATGTTTAAGATTACCATTTTTATTACATGGGTTATGCTATGATGTATGGTTTATGATTTTGTGGCACACATAAGAATGGTATCATTATGAGATGGGTGGGACCTATATCTCCCTCCAATGCATTGGGTAATGATTGTATATCTCATGAGATAGACATGGCTGGAAAGGTAGGTTAAACCTGTTCAGTGAAACAAGACTAAAACGAGGAATGAACTCGGATCAGAAATGGACTTTGTCCACTAAGATAGTCTTAGAAATGCATCTTGAATAATAAGAAATGATTCTCTATGAATATGTGTGTATGCCACAAAGCTTCATGTTTTATGTTATTATTATTGTGATTACATTTCACTACCATGATTTATCCCATGTTATGAAATTATGATTTCTTTTGCAGGGTAATATTTCCAAAATGTTATGTTCTTACGAATATAATGTGATTGATATTTCTTTTGTTTACCCTTACTGAGCATTTGAGCTTACCCCTTTTATGTTTTCTTTTCCCCAGGATATAAAGAAAGGTTGTAGGTAAGAAAAAAAGGGTAAGATCTTTATGAAAGATGTTGAAGATCTTTCACCATGATTAGAAGATTATATTCCGAGTTTCCAAAGATACTAAACTATTACGGTCCTTGTGTGTGTGTTTTTGTTATGTACTAAGTATTCCGAAAAAGCAATGTAATGTCCATTTACGTCAAGCTTCGGGTCTCTACAGTTGGTATCAGAGGGAAGGTTTAGTCAACCTTTGGAAACTGGGATGCGAAAACGTTAGTGAGATACCTAGAGATATTTCTATGGTATGTCTAGGGATGTCCCTAAGTTTATGTATACGTATAGGTTATAGTTCTAGAATTGCGCTAATGAAATTAGAATTAAACCAAAGATGATAAATATTGAGTGTACTCCCCCTTTACTATGTTTGTTTTCCCTAGCATGATTCTTTCCTCTCACACTATTCTTTTTGGGTTTTAGAAAATGACTGGAAACTGGAAGATTCACGATAATGGAGGATATGGCGGACAATGGAATGATATTATTCATGAGCAACCAAATGAAACGAGATCTAGAAGTCCAAACATCTTTATTATGCCTAATCAGAAATCTCATAATATGATCAATAATCTCAAATTTGTTAAGTTTCCCGACTCAGATAATAAGAGAATGATGGAGTTTCATGATGATCATAGAGGAAAGAATGTTCAATTTCCCTCATGTAAATCATGTGGGAAGAGGCATTGAGGAGATTATTTCAAAGGATCTGGAAGATTCATTGGGTGTGGAAAAGAAGGACACAAAGCAAATAAGTGAAAACAAAAAGTTTCATTTAACACCATGGAAATGGATAATGCTATTGCTACGACATCAAAAATGATTAGATGTTTTAAATGTGGAATGTTTCAGCATTATGCAAACCAATGCCCTAAGGGAAAATATCATGAAGAGAATCAGCATGGTCATATGATTAGTATTTATGTGGATGATGATGAAGAGACTACAAATAAAATATGAGATGAAAGAAATGATGAAGCTGAGTCCGTTGTTTAAGAAGTTAGTAGAATGATTATATATTTACAAAGAATAATGTATGGTAATATTGAATAAAGAATCATCTAAAGATTGTTACACTATTGTTTTTCTTAAAGTATTTGAAAGTATATGTTGAACGGTACTGGTAACCATGAAAAGTGATACAAATATTTTTGGAAAGCAGATGATATGCGCATAATGAAGGGATAATAAGATAATAAGATGTTTGATTGTATTCATGAGCTCATGATTGATATAAGGACTAAGTGATATCAAGGTTTGAGTATATAGAATTTTGAGGATTTTGGTAAGATTTAACAACATTCATGATTCCAATAAGGTTTAATGGGTATTCATTCTTTAAGATAATTCATGATAAAGGTATTCAAATGTTTGTAATTTCACCAACAAGATATATCTTATGATATATTGGGGATAAATGATGGCATTCAAGTAATTGTTATGTGACATTTCAAGTAATCATTTTCTTTATACTACGAGCTTGGACCGAAGTATTTTAGATAAGGCTAAAGATTGGAATAGATTATGTTGTACATAAGTTAGTTCGATATTATTTATGTGATGTTATAGTAATGTAGTTTTAGAAAAAGGACAACCTACAGGACAGGCGACAGCCCATCGCGTCGGACAAGGCTGTGGGAATCAAACCCACAACCGAAGTGCGACTGGCCTTTATCTCCTACCACTGGCCTACAGGAAGTCCCTGGTTAGTAGAAACTTCTTTTATTAATTGGTATGATATATGAAGTATATGTTCATTTTTGGAATCATATACGATTAACCTCACTATAGATGGCCTTATGTATATTTGATAACTTTTGCTAACCTTTTGTTTGAAAAAGATGGAATGACCCATGATTCTATCACATGACTTGTTAACACTTCACAAATAACAAATTCAGCTTCATTTCTTTAAGAGATGAAGTGGAAATTTTTCAAATCACGAACAACAGTGAGATTGTTCCAAAATAAAGTAAGTATTTATTCTAATTCAAATTCTTCAACTTTAGGGAAATGATCTTGAAACCCAAAAATGTTGTTCTAGTGCCCTTATATCCGATGAATCATATGGTACCCTAGATCATCAAAATTTTATGGCTTTTTGATTGTTCTATTTTTCATATCCATGTTCTCTACCACTCTCCATCAGATCATGACGGTTAGATTTCTCGCCCATGTCCATATTTTCACCTATGTTCTCCTATGTGGAAACCCAGTGATTAGTTAATTCAGGTAACCGTTACGTTTCATACATCACTTTTAAAATCCATGTTTTGGTATTTCATTTTAAAATGTGGGTTTCAATTAGAGAAACTTTCAAGTAGAAAACCATGTATAACCCTGACAAATTTCAAGGGCGAAATTTATTTTAAGGGAGGTAGAATGTAACAACCCGATATTTTATGATAAGTATTCCTTTTAATTTATTTGATGTCATGTGTTTTATGCTACAATAAGATTTTCTTGTGCTTTATGCAACACCATATTAGCGTGCAGTATACGCAACAGTAATCTTAGATTGTGTTACACACAATTTCAAGTTCGTATGATAATAGTTGTTCTACGCAACATTGAGTATATATATATATATATATTCAATGTATAAATGAAAAATTGTTGGATTATGTTATATCAAAACAACAAAGGAGACTTTCCCAACACGCAACCCTGACTTGTCCTTCATTACACGCAATCGTGACCTTCCTCGATAGCGTGTGTTGTACGCAATACTGGGTTTTACTAAACAACGATATATTATTAAATATATTATTAGAACTAGCCGTTATGAAAAGTAATACCCACTTTTTGAAGTTTTGTTAATTTTATCTTTTAAAATGGACTTCATTTTTTGATTTGGAAAATCGAAATTATCCTAGGGTGAAATTTTGGTATTTTTCTGAAAACAATCAAATTTTGATGAATAGTGAAAACACTGGGTTACTATTTAAAAACCAACTTTTTATTTAAATAATTATTTATTTTATTTAAATTTATTTTAGGTCAAAATTGATACATAATACCTATATATGTTCAATGTAATTCATTGGTGTAATTTTATAATAATTTTAGATATATAAAAATTTTATTTAACTTTTCACCGTCTTTTACCCACCTCCTAGGAGAATTTTAAAATTTACATAAAACTCATTTTTACCGATTTTGTGAGTGGAATTTAAAAACTCCAAGAGACACGGTTGATGTCAGTAAGTAAAATGTGGTTCAATTAGATGAAAATAATTTTTGTTGAATAGTAAGTTTTTACTTTTATTTACCCCGGTTAAAAGTAAATAGTGTAATTAAGTGTAAAAATGATATTATTATTACCCTAACACATGTCCTAATTCTATTGGATAAGTTTAATTCGACCAAAAACAACCATAGTAATAAAATATGACCATTTAGGCCCACATTGATTAGATTTGGACATTTATTATTAATTTATTTAAAGAAGGGTTAAAATAGTTAAAATCAAATTTTAATAAGTAAATAATTTTTAATATAGGGTTATACATAAGATAAATTAGACTATAAGTATTCATTATAAATATAAAAATATTTCCTACATAATGGTATTTTATTTTTTATTTTCAGACATTAGATAATTTAATTTATTTATGACACAAAGATGATGCAGTTATTATCTTATTAATGAAATATTTACATAATTAATGTTATAAATAACCAAAAAAATTTAATTTGAGACTTTTTATGAATTCCAATAATTTTCTAGGTTAATATGACATGTTAATATTGACTTAATTAACTTTTTTTGAACTAATGATTCTGTTATGATTTTCAGAAAAATCAACTACTAAATAGTGTCAAAATTGATATAAAATAGTTTTTAAAACAAATATTATATTATTAATTGTTATTTTTTTCCTAAAAATATATGGTTTGTCTAAATAACTTATATAAGGTTATATATATTAGTAATAAACAACTTGGGGTTCGTTTGTCTTGTTATAGTATGTTTATTAACCTTATAGTGTAAGAACACAAAAAGACACGGTAAAAGTAAAATTATCTAACTTAATGCTAAATCTAAATTATAAGATTAAAATAGTAAACTAAACTTGTCCGAATTCAATTGTATGAGAGTAATTAGACCCATACCCACCTAAGATTATAAATAAATCAATTTTTAGCTATTAAAAACCGAATATGACTTCATAATAAAATAATATTTTTGGTTATTCCAAAGGTGCCCCTCTCCTCCCTTATAAAAGGGCACCTCCACCCTCTCTTCCTCACACCACATTGACCATTAAAGCTCGGACAACCCCTAAAAAATTCTCATATACACTTCCCTAGAAACATCTTAGAGGCCCTGGGCTTCTTAAAAGTCCAATTTTAGTGCCCTATGAGAAGGTCTCAAAGAGACGCTTCAAAGAAGAGGTAAAGTCTGTTACCGATTCTTTCAACTTTATTTCTTCTTCCACTTCTTCTTATATAGTTGTTTCATTATGAAGTAATGACATCACTATCACTCATATACTGATGTGTTATTATAATTATGAAACAACCCCATTTCACCTTCTATCCATCCTACTGAAAACAAAATCACCGCGCATGTGTACGTACGGAATACCATCTCCATGCCATGGTGTAATCTTTTTTTCCAATACCACCTTACCTGGATGGGTATAATGGTGTAAGGAATAACTATACATAGTTATTATAACATCATACTGATTCTTATATAATGTATCATCCACTACAATTCAATTCATTAATTATGGAAACGATATCATCGCTCGTGCGTATGTACGGACTACCGTCTCCACGACGCGATGAGATTCATTCTCCATGTTAACCATTAAAGAATGATTATAAATTATATATGAAAAATAATAATGAAATATATGAAATTATAAAGCTACTGGATTTATGTATATATATATGTATGTCATCTACTTAATTCCATTATACTCAATAAGGAAACGAAAACAGTGTTAATGCGTACGTACGACCTACCGTCTCCATGAACGGTGTATTTCTTTCAGTTTATTGATCTATTATATATATGTATATTCTGAATATATATTATATATAAATCATGTTTTATATTTTGGAATTAATTAATCATGATCTAAGTATTCATATGAATAATTACAAGTCAAATCACCGACCATAAATGAATCGATTTTACCCAAAACACTACATTAACATGAATTTTAAAAAGTACGGGTAATATAAAGTCATAAATGAACCATATATGATATAATAACAATTAATATGATTATTTAATAAGTCAATTACATTATTTAAATCATTATACAGGAGGTTTGGATACATACAAAGCATATCGGACCTAAGGTAAGGGAAATATCACAATTTCATTTTTATCTGAGATTGTTTATACTTTGGAATTTACTAGGGTGTATTTTATAATCCACATCCACGTTTCATCAATATGTAATATTATTTCCATCCACCTATAATTCTTAAAATCCAATTTTACCCTTCGTTGAGTTTTTAAAAGATATGAAAGGAATCTTTTTTCATTTTTCATACGAGGTACTTTTTGACTTTTCTGACAAAAGTATGAGAAGAATGTTTTTTAACTTATACGGAATGAATTGATTTTTAAAAAATTATTTCAAAGAAGCTTCCTTTAAAAGTTTTAATGTTTATTTTTAATCAACTTCTTTTATATTTCATAGTATGACATGTTAAGAAAGGAAAAACAATTTTGAAGAAGAAATGATATTTTCCTCAAGAATGGAGTTCAAGTGTTTTATCAAAATTATTTTCCATCTATGACAATATAGGGTTCTGTTTCTATCCCTATTATTACATTGATTAGATTATGTTGTGATGGAAATATTTTTATGAATTCCTTTATCTTGTATGAATTGTTTTATGATGTCACGATGTTTAAGATTCCCATTTTTATTACATGGGTTATGGAATGATGTATAGTTTATGATTTTGGGGAACACATAAGAATGGTATCATTATGAGATTGGTGGGACCTATATCTCCCTCTAATGAATTGGGTAAAGATATTATATCTCATGAGATAGACATGGCTGGAACAGTAAGTTAAACCGGTTCAGTGAAACAGGACTGAAAAGAGGAATGAACTCGGTTCAGAAAGGGATTTTGTCCACTAAGATAGTCTTGGCAATGAGTCTTGACTAATAAGAAATGATTCTCTATGATTATGTGTGTATTCCACAAAGCATTATGTTTTATGTTATGATTATTGTGATTAAATTTCACTACAAGGATTTATCACATGTTATGAAATTATGATCTCTTTTGTAGGGTATGATTTCCAAAATGTTATGTTCTTAGGAATATGATGTGATTGATATTTCTTTTGTTTACCCTTACTAAGAATTTGAGCTCACCCCTTTTATGTTTTATTTTCCCCAAGATATAAATAAAGGTTGTAGGTAAGAAAAAAGGGGAAGATCTTTATGAGATATGTTGAAGATATTTCACCACGATTAGAAGATTATATTCCGAGTTTCCAATGACACTAAACTAGTACGGTCCTTGTGTGTGTGTTTTTGTTATGTACTAAGTATTCCGAAAAAGTAATGTAATTTCCATGTACTTCATGCTTCGGGTATCTACAGTTGGTATCGGAGGGAAGGTTTAGTCAACCTTTGGAAACTAGTATGCGAAAACGTTAGTGAGATCCCTAGAGATATTTCTAAGGTATGTCTAGGGATGATCCTGAGGTTAAGTATACGTATAGGTAATAGTTCTAGAATTGCGCTAATGATTTTAGAATTAAACCTATGATTTTAGTTACTGAGGGTACTCCCCCTTTACTATGTTGTTTTCCCTAGCATGATTCTTGTCTCTCACACTATTTATTTTGGGTTTTAGAAAATGGATGGACACTGGAAGATTCACGATAATGCAGAATATGGCGGACAATGGAATGATATTCTTCATGAGCAACCAAATGAAACGAGATCTGGAAGTCCAAACATCATTATTATGCCTAATCATAAATTTCATAATATGATCAATAATCTCAACTTTGGTAAGATTCCCGACTCAGATAAAAATAGAATTATGGAGATTCATGATGATCATAGAGGAAATAATGTTCAATTTCCCTCATGTAAATCATGTGGGAAGAGGAATTGGGGAGATTGTTTCAAAGGATCTGGAAGATGCTTTGGGTGTGGAAAAGAAGGACACAAAGCCAATAAGTGAAAAAGAAAATGGTTCAGTTAACACCATGGAAAAGTATAATGGTATTGCTATGACATCAATAATGATTAGATGTTTTAAATGTGGAATGTATGGGAATTATGCAAACCAATGCCCTAAGGGAAAATCTCATGAAGTGAATCAGCATGGTCATATGAGTAGAATTTTTATGGATGATGATGAAGAGACTACAAATGAAATATGAGATGAAATAAATGATGAAGCTTAGTCAGTGGTTTAAGAAGTTAGTAGAGTTATTGTATGTTTATAAAGAATAATATATGGTACTATTGAATAAAGAACCATCTAAGGATTGTTACACTATTTTTTCCTAAAGTATTTGAAAGAATATGTTTAATGGTACCAGTAACCATGAAATGTGATTCAAATATTTAGGAAAGAAGATGATATGCGCATAATGAAGGGATAAGAAGATAATGAGATGTTTGATTGTATTCATGAGCTCATGATTGATATAAGGACTAAGTGATATCATGGTTTGAGTATATAGAATTTTGAGGATTTTGGTAAGATTTAACTACATTCATGTTTTCAATAAGGTTCAATGGGTATTCATTCTTCAAGATAATACATGATTAATTTATTCACATGTTTGTAATTTGACCAACAAGATATATCTTATGATATATGGGGGATAAATGATGGCATTCACGTGATTGTTATGTGAAATTTCAAGTAATCATTTTCTCTATACTAGGATCTTGGACCGAAGTATTTTAGATAAGCCTAAAGATTGGAATGGATTATTTTGGACATAAGTTAGTTCGATATTATTGATGGAATGTTATAGTAATATAGTTTTAGAAAAAGGAAAACCTGCAAGACAGGCGACAGCCCATCACGTCGAACAAGGCTGTGGGAATCGAACCCACAACCGAAGTGCGACTGGACTTTATCGCCTACCACTGACCTACATGAAGTCCCTGGTTAGTAGAAACTAGTTTTATTAAGCATTATGATATATGAAGTATAAGTTCATTTGTGGAATCGTATACGATTAACCTCAACATAGATGGACTTATATATATTTGATAACTTTTTCTATCCTTTTGTTTGAAAAAGATGGAATAACCCATCATTCTATCACATGATCTGTTAACACTTCACAAATAACAAATTCAACTTCATTTCTTTAAGAGATGAAGTGGAAATTGTTAAAATCACGAACAACAGTGATATTGTACCAAAATAAAGTAAGTATTTATTCTAATTCTAACACTTCAACTTTAGGGAAATGATCTTGAAAACCAAAAATGTTGTCCTAGTGCCCTTATATCCGATGAATCAGATGGTACCCTAGATCATAAAAAATTTATGGCTTTGTGATTGTTGGATTTTTCATAGCCATGTTCTCTACCACTCTCCATCAGAACATGACGGTTAGATTTGTCTTCCATATCCATATTTTCACCAATGTTCTCCTATGTGGAAACCTAGTGATTAGTTAATTCGGGTAACCATTACATTTCATACATTAGTTTTTAAAGCCAAGTTTTGGTATTTCATTTTACGATGTGGTTTTCAATTAAAGAAACTTTCAAGAAGAAAACCATGTATAACCCCGATGAATTTCGAGGGCGAAATTCATTTTAAGGGGGGTAGAATGTAACAACCCGATATTTTATGATAAGTATTCTTTTTAATTTATTTGATGTAATGTGTTTTATGATACATCAAGATTTTATTATGCTTTATGCAACACCATATTAGCATGTAGTATACGCAACACTATTCTTAGATTGTGTTACACACAATTTCAAGTTTGTTTGATAATATTCAATCTACGCAACATTGAGTATATATATATATATTAAATGTATAAATGAAAAATGGTTGGATTATGTTATAACAAAACAACAAAGGATTCTTGCACAACACGCAACCCTGACTTGGCTTGCATTACACGCAATCGCGACCTTCCTCGATAGCTTGTGTTGTACGCAATACCGGGTTTTACTAAACAATGATATATTATTAAAATATTATTAGAACTAGCCGTTATGAATAGAAATACCCACTTTTTGAAGATTTATAAATTTTAGCATTTAAAAAGGACTTCATTTTTGGATTCGGGAAATTGAAATTATCCTAGGGTGAAATTTTGGTATTTTTCTAAAAACTTTCAAATTTTGATGAATAGTGAAAACAATGGGTAACTATTTAAAAACAGACTTTTTATTAAAATAATTATTTATTTTATTTAAATTTATTTTTGGTCAAAATTGATACATAATACCTATATAAGTTCAATGTAATTCATTGGTGTAATTTTATAATAATTTTAGATATATAAAAATTTTATTGAACTTTTCACCGTCTTTTACCCACCTCCTAGGAGAATTTACAAATCTACATAAAACTCATTTTTACCGCTTCTGTGAGTGGAATTTAAAAAATCTAAGAGACACGGTTGATGTCAGTAAGTTAAATTTTGTTCAATTAGATGAAAATAATTTTTGGTGAATAGTAAGTTTTTACATTTAGTTACCACGGTTAAAAGTAAATAGTGTAATTAAGGGTAAAAATGATATTATTTTTACCCTAAAACATGTCCTAATTCTATTGGATAAGTTTAATTAGACCAAAAACAACCATAGGAATAAAATATGACCATTTAGGCCCACTTGTATTAGATTAGGACATTTATTATTAATTTATTTAAAGAAGGGTTAAAATAGTTAAAATCAAAGTTTAATAAGTAAATAATTTTTAATATAGGGTTATACATAGGATAAATTCGACTATAAATATTCATTAGAAATCTTAAAATATTTCCTACATAATGGTATTTTATTTTTTATTTTTAAAAATTATATAATTTAATTTATTTATGACACAAGATGATGCAATTATTATCTTATTAATGAAATATTGACATAATTAATGTTATAAATACCCAAAAAATGTAATTTCAGACTTTTTATGAATTCCAATAATTTTCTAGGTTAATATGACATGTTAATATTGACTTAATTAACTTTTTTGGAACTAATCATTCTGTTAATATTTTCAAAAAAATCAATTACTAAATAGTGTCAAAATTGATATAAAATAGTTTTTAAAACAAATATTATATTATTAATTGTTATTTTTTTCCTACAAATATATGGTTTGTCCAAATCACTTATATAATGTTATATATATTATTAATAAACAACTTGGGGTTCGTTTGTCTTGTTATTGTATGTTTGTTAACCTTATAGTGTAAGAACACAAAAAGACATGGTAAAAGTAAAATTATATAACTTAATGATAAATCTAAATGATAAGATTAAAATAGTAACCTAAACATGTCCAAATTCCATTGGATGAGAGGAATTATACCCATCCCCACCTTATCTTAGAAATAAATCAATTTGTAGCTATTAAAAACTGAATATGACTTTATAATAAAATAATATTTTTGGTTATTCCAAAGGTGCCCCTCTCCTCCCTTATAAAAGGGCACCTTCTCCCTCTCTTCCTCACACCACTTTGACCATTAAAGCTCAGACAAACCCTAAAAAATTCTCTTCTACACTTCCCTAGAAACATATTAGAGGTCCTGGTCGTCTTAAAAGACCAATTTTAGTGCCCTAAGAGAAGGTCTCAAAGAGACGCTTCAAAGAAGAGGTAAAGTCTGTTACCGATTCTTTCAACTTTATTTCTTCTTCCACTTCTTCTTATATAGTTGTTTCATTATGAAGTAATGACATCACTATCACTCATATACTGATATGTTATTATAATTATGAAACAACCCCATTTCACCTTCTATCCATCTTATTGAAAACAAAATCACTGCGCATGTGTACGTACGGAATACCGTCTCCACGCCGTGGTGTAATCTGGTTTTCCAATACCACCTTACCTGGATGGGTATAATGGTGTAAGGAATAACTAAACATAGTTATTATAAAATCATATTGTTTCTGATATAATGTATCATCCACTACAATTCAATTCATTAATTATGGAAACAATATAATCGCTTGTGCGTACGTACGGACTACCGTCTCCACGACGCGATGAGATTCATTCTCCATGTTAACCATTAAAGAATGATTATAAATTATATATGAGAAATAATAATGAAATATATGAAATTATAAAGCTACTGGATTTATGTATATATATATGTATGCCATCTACTTAATTCCATTATACTCAATAAGGAAACGAAAACAGTGTTCATGCGTACGTACGACCTACCGTCTCCATGGACGGTGTATTTCATTCCATTTATTGATCTATTATATATATGTATATTATGAATATATATTATATATAAATCATGTTTTATATTTTGGAATTAATTAATCATGATCTAAGTATTCATATGAATAATTACAAGTCAAATCACGGACCATAAATGAATCGATTTTACCCAAAACACTACATTAACATGAATTTACAAAAGAACGGGTAATATAAAGTCATAAATGAACCATATATGATATAATAACAATTAATATGATTATTTAATAAGTCAATGACATTATTTAAATCATTATACAGGAGGTTTGGATACGTACGAAGCATATCGGATCTAAGGTAAGGGAAATATCACAGTCTCATTTTTATCTGAGATTGTTTATACTTTGGAATATACTTGGGTGTATTTTATCATCCACATCCATGTTTCCTCAATATGTAATATTATTTCGTTCCACCAACAATTTTTTAAATCCAATTTTACCCTTCAGTGAGTTTTTAAAAGATATGAAAGGAATCTTTTTTCGTTTTTCGTACGAAGTACTTTTTGACATTTCCGACAAAAGTACGAGGAGAATGTTTTTTAACTTATACGGCATGAATTGATTTTTAAAACATTTTTTCAAAGAAGATTCCTTTACAAGTTTTCATGTTTATTTTTAATCAGCTTATTTTATATTAAAATAGTATGACATGTTAAGAAAGGAAAAATGTTTTTGAAGTAGAAAGGTTATTTTCCTCAAGAATGGAGTTCAAGTGTTTTATCAAAATTATTTTCCATCTAAGAGAATATATGGTTCTGTTTCTATCCCTATTATTAAATTGATTAGATTATGTTGTGATGGAAATATTTTTATGAATTACTTTATCTTATATGAATTGTTTTATGATGTCACGATGTTTAAGATTCCCATTTTTATTACATCGGTTATGGTATGATGTATGGTTTATGATTTTGTGGAACACATAAGAAAGGTATCATTATGAGATGGGTGGGACATATATATCCCTCTAATTCATTGGGTAAAGATTTTATATCTCATGAGATAGACATGGCTGGAACGGCAGGTTAAACCGGTTCAGTGAAATAGGAATGAAACAAGGAATGAACTCGGTTCAGAAATGGACATTGTCCACTAAGATAGTCTTGGGAATGAGTCTTGACTAATAATAAATGATTATATATGATTATGTGTGTATGCCACAAAGCTTCATGTTTTATGTTATTATTATTGTGATTACATTTCACTACAATGATTTATCCCATGTTATGAAATTATGATCTCTTTTGTATGGTAAGATTTCCAAAATGTTTTGTTCTTATGAATTTGATGTGATTGATATTTCTTCTGTTTACCCTTACTGAGCATTTGAGCTCACCCCTTTTATGTTTTCTTTTCCCCAGGATATAAATAAAGGTTGTAGGTAAGAAAAAAACGGGAAGATCTTTATGATAGATGTTGAAGGTCTTTCACCACGATTAGAAGATTATATTCCGAGTTTCTAATGACACTAAACTATTATGGTCCTCGTGTGTGTGATTTTGTTATGTACTAAGTATTCCACAAAATTAATGTAATGTACATGTGCTTCATGCTTCGGGTCTCTACATTTGGTATGAGAGGGAAGGTTTAGTCAACCTTTGGAAACTAGTATGCGAAAATGTTAGTGAGATCCCTAGAGATATTTCTATGGTATGTCTATGGATGTTCCTGAGGTTAAGTATACGTATAGGTTATATTTCTAGAATTTCACTAATGATATTAGAATTAAACCTAAGATTTTAGATATTGAGGGTACTCCCCCTTTACTATGTTGTTTTCCATAGCATGATTCTTGCCTCTCACACTATTCTTTTTGGGTTTTAGAAAATGGCAGGAAACTGGAAGATTCGCGATAATGGAGGATATGGCGGACAATGGAATAATATTCTTCATGAGCAACCAAATGAAATGAGATCTGGAATTCCAAACATCGTTATTATTCCTAATCAGCAATCTCATAATATGATCAATAATCTCAACTCTGGTATGTTTCCCGACTCAGATAAAAAGAGAATGATGGAGTTTCATGATGATCATAGAGGAAAGAAAGTTCAATTTCCCTCATGTAAATCATGTGGGAAGAGGAATCGTGGAGATTGTTTCAAAGGATTTGGAAGATGCTTTGGGTGTGGAAAAGAAGGACACAAAGCCAAGAAGTGAAAAGGAAAAGGATCACTTAACACCATGGAAAAGGATAATGGTATTTCTACGACATCAACAATGATTAGATGTTTTAAATGTGGAATGTATGGGAATTATGCAGACCAATGCCCTAAGGTAAAATCTCATGAAGAGAATCAGCATGGTCATATGGGTAGTATTTATGTGGATGATGATGAGAGACTACAAATGAAATATGAGATGAAAGAAATGATTAAGCTTAGCTAGTGGTTTAAGATGTTAGTAGAATGATTGTATGTTTATAAAGAATAATGTATGGTACTATTGAATAAAGAACCATCTAAGGATTGTTACACTATTTTTTTTCCTAAAGTATTTGAATATATATGTTGAATGGTACCGGTAACCATGAAAAGTGATTCAAATATTTTGGAAATAGATGATATGTGAATAATGAAGGGATAAGAAGATAATGAGATGTTTGATTGTATTCATGAGCTCAAGATTGATATAAGGACTAAGTGATATCATGGTTTGAGTATATAGAATTTTGAGGATTTTGGTAAGATTTAACAACATGCATGTTTTCAATAAGGTTCAATGGGTATTCATTCTTCAAGATAATACACGATTAAGGTATTCACATGTTTGTAATTTGACCAAAAAGATATATCTTATGATATATGGGGGATAAATGATGGCATTCACATGATTGTTATGTGACATTTCAAGTAATCATTTTCTCTATACTACGATCTTGGACCGAAGTATTTTAGATAAGCCTAAAGATTGGAATGGATTATTTTGGACATAAGTTAGTTCGATATTATTGATGGGATGTTATAGTAATGTTGTTTTAGAAAAAGGACAACCTACAAGACAGGCGACAGCCCATCGCGTCGGACAAGGCTGTGGGAATCGAACCCACAAGTGAAGTGCGACGGGCCTTTATCGCCTACCACTGAACTACAGGAAGTCCCTGGTTAGTAGAAACTAGTTTTATTAAGCGGTATGATATATGAAGTATGCGTTCATTTTTGGAATCGTTTACGATTAACCTTACCATAGATGGACTTATGTATATTTGATAACTTTTTCTATCCTTTTGTTTGAAAAAGATGGAATAACCCATCATTCTATCACATGATCTGTTAGCACTTCACGGATAACAAATTAAACTTCATTTCATTAAGAGATGAAGTGGAAATTGTTCAAAGCATGATCAACAGTGAGATTGTACCAAAATAAAGTAAGTATTTATTCTAATTCAAACTCTTCAACTTTAGGGAAATGATCTTGAAAACCAAAAATGTTTTCCTAGTGCCCTTATATCCGATGAATCAGATGGTACCCTAGATCATCACAAATTTATGGCTTTGTGATTGTTTGATTTTTCAATGCAATGTTCTCTACCACTCTCCATCTGAACATGATGGTTAGATTTGTCTTCCATATCCATATTTTCACCTATGTTCTCCTATGTGGAAACCTAGTGATTATTTAATTCATGTAACCATTACGTTTCATACTTTAGTTTTTAAAGCCAAGTTATGGTATTTCATTTTACGATGTGGGTTTCAATTAAAGAAACATTCAAGTAGAAAACCATGTATAACCCCGACGAATTTCGAGGGCAAAATTCATTTTAAGGGGGGTAGAATGTAACAACCCTATATTTTATGATAAGTATTCTTTTTAATTTATCTGATGTCATGTGTTTTATGCTACAACAAAATTTTCTTGTTCTTTACACAACACCATATTAGCATGTAGTATACACAACACTATTCTTAGATTGTGTTACACACAATTTCAAGTTCGTTTGATAATAGTAATTCTACGCAACATTGAGTATATATATATATATATTCTATGTATAAATGAAAAATGGTTGGATTCTGTTATAACAAAACAACAAAGGAGTCTTGCACAACACGCAACCCTGACTTGGCTTGCATTACATGCAATCACAACCTTCCTCAATATTGTGTGTTTTACGCAAAACCGGATTTTACTAAACAACGATATATTTTTAAAATAATATTATAACTAGCCATTATGAATATAAATACCCACTTTTTGAAGTTTAATAAATTTTACCTTTCAAAATGGACTTCATTTTTTGTTTCGGAAAATCGAAATTAGCCTAGTGTGAAATTTTGGTATTTTTCTGAAAACATTCAATTTTTGATGAATAGTGAAAACACTAAGTTACTATTTAAAAACCGACATTTTATTTAAATAATTATTTATTTTATTTAAATTTATTTTAGGTCAAAATTGATACATAATACCTATATAAGTTCAATTTAATTCATTGGAGTAATTTTATAATAATTTTAGATATATAAAAATTTTATTGAACTTTTCACCGTATTTTAGCCTCTTCCTTGGAGAATTTGAAAATTTACATAAAACTAAATTTTACCACTTCAATGAGTGGAATTTCAAAAATCCAAGAGACACGGTTGATGTCAGTAAGTAAAATGTGGTTCAATGAGTTGAAAATAATTTTTGGTGAATAGTAACTTTTTACTTTTATTTACCACGTTTAAAAGTAAATAGTGTAATTAAGGGTAAAAATGTTATTATTATTACCCTAACACATGTCCTAATTCTATTGGATAAGTTTAATTCGACCAAAAACAACGTTAGGAATTAAAAATGACCATTTAGGCCCCCATGGATTAGATTATGACATTTATTATTAATTTATTTAAAGAAGGGTTAAAATAGTTAAAATCAATGTATAATAAGTAAATAATTTTTAATATAGGGTTATACATAAGATAAATTCAACTATAAATATTAATTAGAATGATAAAAAGCTTTCCTACATAATGGTATTTTAATTGTAATTTTTAGACATTAAATAATTTAATTTATTTATGACACAAAGATGGTACAGTAATTATCTTACTAATGAAATATTGACATAATTAATGTTATAAATACCCAAATAAATGTAATATGAGAATTGAAATGAATTCATCTAATTTTATAGGTTAAAATGACATGTTAGTATTGATTTAATTGACTTATTTCGGACTAATAAATATTCTATGATTTTCACAAAAATCAACGACTAAATAGTGTCAAAATTGACATAAAATAGTTTTTTATACAATTATTATAATATTAATTGTTATTTTATTTCTAAAAATCTAATTTTCTTCCAAATGACTTAGATAAGGTTATGTATATTAATAATAAACAACTTGGGATTCGTTTGGCTTGTTATAGTATGTGTATTAACCTTATAGTGTAAGAACACAAAAAGACACCGTAAAAGTTACATTATCTAACATAAAGTTAAATCTAAATGATAAGATTAAAATAGTAAACTAAACATTTCCAAATTCTATTGGATGAGATGATTTCGAGCCATCCCCACCTTAGCTTCGAAATAAATCAATTTGGAGCTTTTAAAAACCGAATTTGACTTTATAATAAAATAATATTTTTAGTTATTCCAACGGTTCCCCTCTCCTCCGTTATAAAAGGGTACCTCCTCCCTCTATTCCTCACACCACATTGAGCCTTTAAGCTCGGACAACCCATGAAAACTTCACTTCTCCACTTCTATAGAAACATCCTAGAGGTCCTGGTCTTCTTAAAAGACCAATTCTTGTGCCCTAAGAGGAGGTCTCAAAGAGACGCTTCAAAGAAGAGGTAAACTCTGTTACCGATTATTTCAACTTTATTTCTTCTTCCACTTATTCTTATTTAGTTGTTTCATTATGAAGTAATAACATCAGTATCAATAATATACTGATATGTTATTATAAGTATGAAACAACCCCATTTCACCTTCTATACATCCTACGGAAAACGAAATCAACGCGCGTGCGTACGTACGGAATACCATCTCCACGCCGTGGTGTAATATGTTTTTCAAATACCACATTACTTGGATGGGTATAATGGTGTAAAGAATAAATATAAATAGTTATTATAACATCATAATGATTCTGATATATTGTATCATCCACTCCAATTCAATTCAATAATTATGGAAATGATATCATCGCTCGTGCGTACATACGGACTACCGTCTCCACGACGCGATGAGATTAATTCTCCATGTTAACCATTAAAGAATGATTATAAAGTATATATAATCAATAATAATGTAATATATTACATTAAAAAGATACTGGATTTATGTATATATATATGTATGTCATCTACTTAATTCCATTATACTCAATAAGGAAACGAAAACAGCGTTCATGTGTACGTATGACTTACCGTCTCCATGAACGGTGTATTTCTTTCAATTTATTGATCTTTTATATATATGTATATTCTAAATATATATTATATATAAATAATGTTTTATATTCTGGAATTAATTAATCATGATCTATGTAATCATATGAATAATTACAAGTCAAATCACGGACCATAAATGAATCGATTTTACCCAAAACACTACATTAACATGAATTTACAAAAGAACGGGTAATATAATGTCATAAATGAACCATATATGATATAATAACAATGAATATGATTCTATAATAAGTCACTAACATTATTTAAATCATTTTACCGGAGGTTTGAATACGTAAGAAGCATATCGGACCTAAGGTAAGGGAAATATCACAATCTCATTTTTATACGAGACTGTTTATACTTTGAAATTTACTGGGGTGTATTTTATCATCCACATCCATGTTTCCTCAATATTTAATATTATTTCCATCCACCTACAATTGTTTAAATCCAATTTTACTCTTTGGTGAGTTTTTAAAAGATATGAAAGGAATCTTTTGTCATTTTTCGTACGAGGAACTTTTTTGACTTTTCCGACAAAAGTACGAGAAGAATGTTTTTTTAACTTATACGACATGAATGGATTTTTAAATAATTATTTCCAAGAAGCTTCCTTTACAAGTTTTCATGTTTATTTTTAATCAACTTATTTTTGTTTAAATTATTATGACATATTAAGAAAGGAAAAATGTTTTTGAAGCAGAAAGGATATTTTCCTCAAGAATGGAGTTCGAGTGTATTATCAAAATTAATTTCCATCTAAGAGAATATAGGGTTCTGTTTCTATCCTTATTATTACATTGATTTGATTATGTTGTGATGGAAATATTTTTATGAATTCTTTTATCTTATATGAATTGTTTTATGATGTCACGATGTTTAAGATTCCCATTTTTATTACATGGGTTATGCTATGATGTATGGTTTATGATTTTGTGGAACACATAAGAATGGTACCATTATGAGATGGGTGGGACCTATATCTCTCTCCAATGCATTGGGTAAAGATTTTTTATCTCATGAGATAGACATGGCTGGAATGGCAGGTTAAACCGGTTCAGTGAAACCGAACTGAAACGAGGAATGAACTCAGTTCAGAAATAGACTTTGTCCACTAAGATAGTCTTGGCAATAAGTCTTGACTATTAATAAATGATTCTCTATTATTATGTGTGTATGCCACAAAGCTTCATGTTTTATGTTATGATTATTGTGATTACATTTCACTACCATGATTTATCCCATGTTATGAAATTATGATCTCTTTTTCAGGGTATGATTTCCAAAATGTTATGTTCTTATGAATATGATGTGATTAATATTTCTTTTGTTTACCCTTACTGAGCATTTTGGCTCACCCCTTTTATGTTTTCTTTTACCCAGGATATAAAGAAAGTTTGTAGGTAAGAAAAAAAGGGGAAGATCTTTATAAGAGATGTTGAAGATCATTCACCACGATTAGAATATTATATTCTGAGTTTCCAAAGACACTAAACTATTACGGTCCATGTGTGTGTGTTTTTGTTATGTACTAATTATTCCACAAAAGTAATGTAATTTCCATGTACGTCAAGATTCAGGTCTCTATATCCCATGAATTTACATAATTCCATGATCCTCTAAAGAACACCCTAGGACTGATTCATCCACATCCAAGTGCTCCTACATAACTATACACTCATGATCTCACTCAGGGATGGCTTTTACCCATTACACTAAAGAATTCATTTTCCCAATGGATCACATTTAATAACTCCATGATAATCTTATGTATCAATAATAAATTAAATTATAAAACACATTATATTTTATTCCTCCTATAAATTCCACAATCCATATTCCCAATGATTCAACATTTTTCTTTTAACTGAATTTTCAACAATGTTACATTTACCTGGATCACATACCAACTCAATGTTAGAAGTTTTTTGGTACTCCACACCGTGAATTAAGATTAAATTTATGCCCCATGGATATAATATATACCACAATATATTTCATTCATTATAAATTAATGACCTCTCACAAAAAATATAATGTTGCTAACCCATCATTGTGTTGACTATATATTGAAAATTTATGTCAGTCAGTAGGTAGTTTTACTCCTATTGTTATTGCTGATGTAACCTTTATGATACTAAATGATCCTTCTATATCAACGCAACTCCTAACCCAACAACAGAGGCATTGCAATATATTGTTATTCCAATCCCAATATATAGAAGTATTATAATAAGATTTATATTTAATTTCATCTTCAAATATAAAAAGGATTGTTCTAAAATATTATACCACACATATTTCACCATATTTTTGGTTATATATATCATCAAAACTATCAAATAAGATAATTCCTTGATTAAAATATTCAATTTACCCTTTATTACAAAAGACACTTCAAATCTCAACCATTTTATTACACAATTCCCAAAACATCAATGTTTCTACCATCCCCATTTCTAGTGCACTTCCGACCATAAAAATTTCATTTTGCATGAATCGAATCTCCAAAATAAATTCGTGAAACATATATTGTTTAGAATGAATCCATTTTTATTGAATTTTACTCAATACAGTCTCAATGTTCCTATCCTTCAAATCTGAATTCCTAGAATATATCAATATTTTTTTCCAATAATACAACATAAGAATCAATATATTGATGGAAAATCGTGTTCATTAGATCTATATACATTGATGAAGAATATGGAAATAAAAATTACTAAAAATACATATACTCTCCATACATACTTCCAAACACATTCATGGGAATATCCACTTATCAAACCCATAACAGATGGGAACCTAAATAAATATATATCATATAAAACCACATGAATCTCCATAACTGATCAAATAAATATTCAATCCTTGGTAAAGGGTTTGGATAATAAATATTACCCAATTCAATGTCCAATATACCACAAATTTATATATATCACCCTCTTCCTCCATCCTAAATAAGAAATAAGAACCACATGGTTATGTGATCTGTTTTATAAATCCAATTCCTACAAATCCTCCTTATACATGTTAAACAATATATTAAAATAGTTTCATCGATATGATAATGATGAATTAATTTTTTAAATTCCCAAGAATAATCATAATATCTAAAAAAATTCTGCATTGGGAGAGACAACTTATATGTCATCTAGGAAAACATCTTGATAATCATCCACCGTTGGATGGAAGATAGGGGGATACTACTAACTCTGCTGCAAGAGTCATAAACACTAATTATTTCATGATAGATCCAATAAATTTTCGATCTGATAAAAATCTTCATGCTCCAACACCCCCTCACAGGTCAACAAGATCTACTCTCCACTAGGAATGTTGAATAAATAGACATATTTGATAACTATCAACATGATCATGATATCTTTTCAACTAGTTCTTACCAAAAATCGTATTGAAATTAGTAATATTTTTGATCATGAATCCCCATATATTTATATTTCCAACAATTATGAAACATTTAAATCATCAATAGATATTTCATACTTTCATTCCCATGGGGTAGTCAAGAGATAGTAACTCAGAGGATATCCTAATTGTTAAGTATATGATTTTAATAACATGAGAATATTTTAATGAATTGTATGATTCATATTTTAATTAAATAGTAGATATATTTGATTTAATTTTATACAGAACTATAACTATATATGTTCCCTATTAAATAATACATATATCATAATCCATCTTATAAAAATTTCTTGCCTCATTCCTATGGGCTTTCCTCCAAACCTAATATCTTATTATGGTTATAAAATTATGTGGAATCAAATTATAATACTAAGGACCATTGACATAACCATGAGACATTGTATACATATACCCCAAAACTATATGTGAGGTTGTTTTCAACTCTATCAAATTGAACTATTTCATGTGTCAAACTATCCATAATTGAAAAACATTGACACGTTGTGTTGGATTTTTATTGTGATAATTAATTCTCTTTCAGCAGCTACAACATTAGAGAACTCCTCTAATAGAGGTGTTGAAAGAATCCATACTCTACTACATTTGAATGAATCCATGTTTCACCTCCTTAGTCATCCTCATTCAAATAAAAAAGTACTACTCAATGCAGAACTAGGAAGTATGATCTTTTGTTCAATGTATGTTGGAAGAAAACATGTAAGCAAGCCCCCTATAGCACCTTCTAAAAGGAAATGGCCTTTTAAAAACCCACTAAATACATTGTTAGTTCAATGACCTTAAACTGATGACTAATATCTATAACAAGGCCTATGTAAAACATCCAGTGATTTTCTACCTAGTTGTCATTCAAAAGAAGAGAATATATTAGAAATTAAATAAAAAAGCATGGGTATGTGTAAACTGACATCCCTCCTACTAAATATCCATAAACATCAATGATTCATCAATCTTCATTGTATCTAGAATTTACTATTTAAATAATAGATCCTTGAATGCCTCTTATGAAGGACCCTCACACCTTCCTACTATCACATAATTCCCCACCTCCTACTAGATGGTCACTAAAATTTATAAGAAACCTACTTCACCCAATTTTCCAATGAATTATAAGTATTTCAAATAAACCATTGATGATTCAATAATGTTATCAACATCTTGAGGATCACCAATACCTTTTAATAATTGAAAATTTTGGAGTTCCACTTCACATGAATAATTTATCATATCTACACCACTAAACATTGTGGTAGTATAATTTTTAAGGATCCTAGATGGGGAAGGATAACTCCATTAACTGCTAGAGAATGTTTTGGAGCACACTAATGTGCTTCCTTCTATATATCCAATGATGAAATGGGTGTATTAACTCTACCCAGAGAATTTATTTCTCCATGATTCCATTTTTCGAAATTCCAAATTAATGATTATAACATATATAAAAACATACTTAAAAGGACACCTTAACTAGTACAAGGAACACATAAAGAATATCTAACAGATTCCCTATCAATGGAGATACACATACATAATATATAACCCAACATGGTTTAACCAATGTAGACCCATATTCTCCATCAACTATATTTTAGTCTGAATGAGATATAAAAAAATAATAGCATGAAAATGTTCAAATATTTAATGCTTGTACAAATATATCACAAAAACATGGAGTACAAATATATCAATGAATAATTAAAAACTCATGGAACATAATTAAATAATGACTAGGAATTACACAATAGGTATATATATAAAATTAAATTTGATATTACAATTCATTATGTACAAACATACCAAAATCAAAAAGTCTATAACAATAACTGTGTCTTCATTAACTCAGTGTTTTATTGCAAAATAGAGGTCTCAGAACATGGAAACTCCCTGAAATGAGTTCCACATGGCCTATAATGATTCTACAATAAAACAAGTCCAGTTGAAAATAAATATAATAACATTTATACCATTTTGAACCCCCTATCCTGAAGAACTTTTTTATGCCATAGAGCCACATAACCAAATGTGTGCCTCCCTGTATGCATGATGTTGGGAACTTATAGTGAGGCTCTAAAGTTATAGTGGGGGAGTATTACATTAGTTATCTCAACTATCACAATAAAATACACTAAAAAATATGAAAAAAAAACAACATAACAAAGGATAAAACAAATATTTTCTATAATATAGGTCTTGATAATTTATAGTTGTATAATCAAATAGATCACCAATTTGGATGGCCGAGATGTACAAAATGGATGGAATAATTAAATAAATAAAAGTTTTTTGATATCCTTACAGAGTCTACCTCGATAAAACATCTATCTCAAACCTCTATCCTACCAAAAATCCTATGACAAGTCAGATACCCTTTGCTGGATCTCAAAGCATGAAATATGCATGTACATAGAGATAACAATCTAGTTTTCCATTATAACCCAAAAGTACAGAACAAACGAATCTTTATAAAAAGTTAACACGAATAAGAGTTAATTCCTTGTTAATATATTAATTAAAAAACAAATCCCATCAAAAATTTCCCTAGAGGTATCACACTAACTAATTCACCATGAACCTCTATTTTACATGATTAGACTTCATGTTATTAGAGTGTTCAAAATAAATGTTATGATCCTTAGTTAAATGACAGGTACCCTTACATATATTTAAACAACAAAATTTATAATAACTATTAGGATGTTTCATACATCCATCACTCTCCATCTATATCAAGGGTAAAGCCACGTGATCATTGTGATCTGATTCATTCATGGGTAAGTCCACTTAGTCATTATATTCCGGAACTGCCTGAGGATAGTCTAAAAGGTCATTTAAACCATATACTATGAATTTTTACATCAATATGTATGTATCATGTTGCACATTCTACAACTCTAAGAACTATCTAAAAGACAATGGTCCAACTATCATTCTCTACCAGAAACAAAACCTCCAAAGGCCATAAAAAATCAGGAATAAATCATAAAAGAAAAACCCAACATATAAATTTTGGGTTTTAGTAGAAAAATATACATTCAATCGCATAGGATGAAAATAAACATTGGGTGTCGTGGGATACACATGCACACACATGTGTTCAATGTAATACAAAGGTCTCATAGTGTACTAATTTATAGATGTTGTCACATTCAAGACTATATCTCAATGAATATAAGCACACATCACTATATAAATTTTAATAACATATACAAGTTCTCTATGTTATATGGAGAATCCTACCTCACTATTTTTTTTTGTCAAATACAGTAGTTCACAAAGGAATTGACCCCGAAATCACGTATATATATATATTAATTTGTTCCATATTCATTCCATGTATTACATGATCAACATCCAATTTTATTATTTCCAATAATATAAAAATATGATAAGAAATTTTCAATCATAAATAAATTAAAAAATTTCTATTTATACCATATCATGTGAAAAAATTTATTTATTAAGAAAAAATTATAAATTGAATATGTGATGACATTTTATCTCTCTGTAAAAATGTAGTGTTGTTTCCCCTTATGGTTAAACACAAATATTATCTAAAATGACATGGTATGAAAATTTCAGAAATTTTACATGACAAATATAGGAGGGAGTGTATATATTACTACCTTGAATATATCCCATCAAATACAGTTCACCTATAAATATAGGAGAGAGAGTGTGTGCTTCTATATCTGTAATATAGAAAAAGATAATAGAATGATTGATTAAGAATTAATTGATATTGGATAAAGGAGTTATGGACCACCTAGTATCAATAGGATATCAAAATAAAAGGGTTAATGTGGATCTAGTATTTTAAAAAGAGCACCAAGTCTTTCTAGATTACAACATTGAAATAAAAAAATTGAAAACATCTATATAAATCGTGGTTGACTAAAATAATGAATGCATATTACTTAAATTAATCCTAAATAATAGATAATAACTTTATTATGAAAAAGGGATTCATTTTCGATGATTTTCAATAAATAATATGATGAGACGAATTTATATGTTTGAGTTGGAAGAGAATAATAGAAAACTGAGTAAAAACGACCATTATAAAAAAAGATAATTGGGTAACAATAAGAGTGTTTTACCTATATATATATATCATAGATGTCTTGTGATGGCAGGGTCTTTTACCAATAATTATTTCTTGAATTTGGAATTACCTTTTTCGTATTTGTTGGGTTATCCCTACGTAAAAATTTAAAATTAATAGTTACCTATGAGAAACACTATTTGTAACTTATATAGACGATAAGATACCATTATTTATCCTTTATATAATTTTTATAAGTTCATATTACATTTACCAAGATCATAGAAACCATATTATGTAATGATATATTTATTTTACCTTTATAGAGAGCATAGCCTCTATGAAAGGGTAAAAATAAAATTTAAAATTATTGAATTTATTAGTAAAAAAGATTTCAATAATAACCATAGGGGTCTATAAATGAAATTGAATATGTGGATGTAATATAATGTCCTTGAAATTATGTTTTTGTGGAGAATAATATTAAATCTATTGGAGTACTTGTATATGATGCATAACATAATTTGTTTCAATTGAATATAATGTGGTGACACCTAAAATATATTTGGATTGATTTCATCTTGGTATTAGTTCATGGGATACACATTAGTGATACTAAAAAATTGTTAATGGAAAAATAAGATGGGAAATTGTCAAAGTATGATGCTATGACACAGAATAAATCTTGGGAACTATCACATTAAATTAAAATAATGTTATAGTGTCTTACATAAAATAGTTTTACTTGGGAAAAAAATTCATATTTTTATGATTATGCGATAAAATATATAGGGCTAAAGGGAAATGTTCTAATTTTAAAATTTTATGATTTAAGTATGTGCTCATGTTAAAATATTTATAGTTTATCAACCATCTAATTAGTAATATTGGAATTGTATTTTTATATGAAGATAAGATAGAATATATTGTTATCTTGAATAAGATAATATGAAGTCTCCAAAAAATATAATATCGATAGGTTTTGTTGCCTGAAGAAGTAAATTTTTTGCATTTACAATATATGAGGGAATATAGAGACCTATGTTTTTCATACAAGAAAATTTCATAATTTTTAATGAAATATAATAACAATTCAATATAGTATCTATAACATTAGTGTCTGGGGAAAATTAGTCTCATTCAACACATGTACATAATTAAAAAAAATTATTTAAAATATTATTCTTTATCCTACTAAAATCACACATATTTCTTATTACATTTAATCACTTAAGGATATACAACAGTGAAAAGGGTGACCTATAATCCTATTAAGTGGATGAATTAGAGACAAAAATATATAAAATGTTGGTGGGAATAATAATTATATTCATATAAATGGTATAGGATCATAATCATAATCATGATTGAAACATTTTATAAAGTCATGGAATGTGTCATATGTATAAGAATGAAATATAATATCATTGTGGTCTAATAGAATAGATAATTGTGAAAAAATATGGAATCATGTTCATGCATAACATAATTGCATAAATCATAACATAATCATTTTGAACAAAGATATAATCATTTTTACACATAATAAAAATGATCTCATGAGATATATCACATTACCCAATTTATTGGGGGACTATATAATTTATGTATCATCCATCACATCATGAATTCTCATAATCATGCATGCTACATAGAATATATAACACTATTTTTCAGAAATCAAACATTGAAATGGAATGGTTTTAGTAAAGATTTAATAATGAATACTATCATTAATAATCATAGGGGTTACAAAATGATTAATTAGAAATATATTTTTAATAAACATCACCATTATTGAGCAATGAAGAAACTACTCAACATGAGTCAAGGATTTTTCTAGGAAAGAAAAATCATTTTTAATAATCTTGGTAGTTTTCAGAAAAAATCATTTTGGAAAGGATTAAAACTTGAATATCCAAGAAACTAAATTATAATAATAGTGAATTAAATTGTTTCATAGTATTAGTCGAATATACCTATTTAGAAAATGATGTGAAATATGCGTAACCCAAAGAAAAAGGACTAGAGATAGAGAATCCATTTACTATAATTCCAGCATTATTTCCTCATTTTTCCATAACCAAGATAATAAAACATGTTTCTTATAACATTTATGAAGAATTTATTTATTTTAATTAGTGTCAATTTTTTATAAATTATTTTTATTTGAAAATATTTCTTAATTTATATTTTTGAAGTTAAAGAATTTTGATATCATGTTTTCCTTTAACATTTCTTATTTTTATTCTTTTTTGTTATTTTAATCAGGTTAATTTATATAGAAGTATAATTAAATAAAAAATATTAAAATAAAAATATTAATAAATTTTTATATCATAAATAATTTATTAAAAAATCCATAATGTTGTTGAATAGAAATGAATTCAAAATGACCTGATTTTCGGTTATCAAACAATTATTTGGAACATTGTCTAGAGGGAAAGAAATATATGTCTTAAATATAAATATATCAAAAATAAAAAAATACTAAAGATTAAAATAATTAATATAATTTCAATATACTTCCTAATAAATATTATACCACTATGGATTGAAATAAATTTGGGCAAAACATTAAGAGATGATGAAAATGATAAAAGAGTGAAAAAAACATACTTTATTCTTATTTTTGACTCTTTTGTATGTCACTAGAAATCCCTGATGAATGGAGTTGGTTTACTCTATACCTCACCTAATGTTTATAAGGGAGTATAGATTTTGATTCTAGTATATATTAGTATTATTTAAGTGAGGGAGTAGTGGTTTTCCAAGGTATTGTTGAGGGGTCATTTATACTTGAGAAGAGGTGTATTTATAGAATAAAATATTATATAAAATTATATATACTAATTTATTGAAATAAATAATCACATATAAAATTTATATAATGGTTTTAGTAATCTAAATCCATTTATATTCCTAATTTGATAGTTTATAAAAACCGAAATTGAAAAAAATGAAAAATAGTTATTTTAAATGAATACATTTCACGTTTGGCGTTGGAAATTAATTTTTAGGTTTAGAAAAATTGTTTATTGTATTTTAATGAATATAATATCAATCTGATATTTTTATTATATCATCACATTATAATTAACTATAGGTCATTCTTACATTGTGAATGATGCAATTGAAGATTCACTAATTATGGAGAAAATTTTATTTTTACTCTTCACCTAAAAATATCGGTATATTAAAAAATTTCCAAAAAATAACCCATTAAAAATTTCAACATGATGATTTTAAAATTTTATTTAGTTTTATGAAAATAATTTTTGGTCATATGTTAATTTAATTTTCAATATAAATAATATGATTTTATGATTTACAATAAAATGTAGATTATTGAATATTTTTTAAATTTTTATTTGAGTTCTATAATCATTATATTTATTTTATGGTGATATAGTTTTTATACATACATAAATAACTCCTGAAAAATATTATTTATATTACATTTTATTATTTTTAGGAAAATTTACTATTCTAACCATTAAATTTCTATTACAAAAGTTATAATTACTATTCCAATGGTCAGATTACCATTACATTGGTAAAATTACATCTTAAAAATACTATGACATTGCATCATTTTTTATTTAACGAAATTTATCTGAAGGATATATATATATATATTATGTATACTTGGTAAAATACCCCAATAGGGGGTGAATTAAGGATGACATATTAAAACAACAACCCCTTATGATCTTTCTTCGTAATAAAAAAACTATATTCTCTCTCTTCCCCATAATAACGTATGAATAGAAAATAAATCTTTAAACGGACACATATATTATACATGGTTTGCCCTCACAAGGATACATCAAAGGAGAATACAATCAAGATGTATGGATGTACCAAATCCACTAAAATCGCACTACTTTTAACAATGTAAGAAGAAAACTCACTGTCCCACCTAGTTTACAACAAATCATAATTTGATTGATCACTGCATTGCCAACTAATGTATGCTCAATATTTCTTCAGAAGATCCACTCATTGTTTATAGATATTTAGTTCCCTTTATTATTTCGAATGAATTCATCATCCACTATATGTAGATTCTCTATTGATGTACCACTATCATCCACTGATGAATATTGCTTTACCGCAAGTGTACTGGGCAACTGAAAATCATTCATGCAACCACTATTTCATATTGCACAAAACATTAATTAATTGATAACAACATTATACTTTTTTTATAAAACACATCTTTAGAGAAACTTCTAATATTACAAACAACACAAATCTTACGCCCAACATCATTAGAATTCACACATCTCCAATTCATTCACACAACTCCCTTTGCATAAAAATATTATGCGATATGGAGATTGTATTATATCTTAGTGTTGAGATATTTGGAATGAGAGTGGTCATAAATTATTTATATGTATCACTGAATCTAGTATGGAAAGTTTGACGTTCCATGAAAGGTCCTCCTTGAGCACGCAAAACCCCATTTTATATTGATTTGGGCGCTTAATACTCTTTCGAAGATACTCATTTTTCGTGTGCATTTCCAAATATTTTTCAAACATCCGACCATTCCCAAAATTTTATGTTCTGATCTAGAAATATTCCTTGTGTTTATGATTCCATTCCATCTTCAATTTTCCATGCATCTTCCTTTTTCAACAACACATATCTCTATATTCTCGATTTTGAGGCCCTAAAATTTTGGCTAACACGAGAAAATAGTTTCCCATTGTATCTATTAATTTTTCACCACCTATAGATAATCTATTCATTTTTCATGGTTCTTTGTTACATTGGGTTTTCTAAAATATCCTTGGAATACAACAACTAACCAAGGAAACCCTCTTTATCAAAAAACAAAATCAACCCAAAAATTATTTGACATTACCAAATGGGTTTTTACCAAACATATTTCAAATTTTATAATTATCTATTGGTTTACTAATATTTTGTTACATTTATATAAATTTTTTGAGTGAGTGATTATTCTATCAGATTTTGGGGATCCTTACTTTCTTATTGTAGTTTTTATATTTAATATTTTCTGTACCATTATAAAATTTTAAATTGTTGTGGGTATAGTTTTTCTCTAATGTAATGTGTTTCATTAACTAAAGAAAGTCTTTCTGGTTTAAATATGTTCTTTATGTTCATAATATTTTATAATATAATAAAATAAACATTTATTTCATGAAAAAAAAATCATTTATTAAAAATTATTGAACTATCACCCCTTTTTAATTTTCTTCCTCTAAATTTCGACTCATAATATCTATTTAATATTAGTGAGGATAATTATGTTTAATTATTTATCATGGTTCCCTCATCTCCACTTCATACTTATGATTTCTCTAGAATAATTTGAAAAATAGAGTTATCTTTTATATGTTGGACACTGTCTCTATGTTATATGTCCTTCACCGGATACTCGTCATATGACACTTCATTCTCCACATGAATCACCTCTAGAATCATTACATGTCAATGATCATGTATGTACTACTATGGGAGAGATACATGTAAGATGTCATCATCTTTATCCCTTGTTAGAGGAATTTCAAGGCAATAGGAAACTGGTCCTTAGAGATCAAGGATCTCAAAAAGACCAATATACCTTCGGATCAGCATCCCTTTATTTCCAAAACACATGAATGACTTCCCTGGTGATATTCAAAGGAAAACAATGTCTCTAAATTAAAACTAGATGTTCTTCTCAGGTTGTCTTTATTGGTATTTTTCAGACTCAATGAAGCTATTATATAATGTTGGAGAATGTGAACTTTCTCTATTATCTAATCGACATTATCAGGTCCAAGTAACATATTTTTTTCTTCATCACAACAAGTAGGAGTTCTACAATGATTACTATATAGAGAGTCATATGCGGTAATTTTAATACTGGAGTAGAAGCTATTTTTGTATAAGAACTCAACTAATGGGTGTGGTTGATCACAACCTCCTTTTAAATCAATAGTGTATGATCTTAATATGTCCTTATAAATTTGAATACCCCTTTAATTTTGGCCAACATTGGGGGGGGATAGGCCATGCTGAAATACAGCATAATATTAAAATATTTTTGAATAATTTATATAAATTATAATTAAACCATGGATAATGATTAGATATGACCAAAAGTGGTACTTTATGAAGCCTCACAACATTCATTACATATACCATTGAACCTTTTTCATGAAATAAATCTTCATGAATTATCATGATGTTCTAAATATTTGTTATTAGATCCACCACAACCTATATCACATAGTTTTATTTGAATGTATTTGGGATATTAGTGACAAAAACCATGTTGATGTTCTCCCATTTACACATTTCTATAAGAAATGGTTGTATCAAACACTTATACGTGTGTCATTATTCGTGAACTTATGACTTAACAAGCACATATAGGAATAATTAGTGATATTTTTCTTCATTTTTCCCACCTGAAGTTATCTAACAGATCATGATACATCTTGGTGCTTCCATGATGGATATATAAATATTATCTATGTCCATTATCCTATAGGCACTTCTTTTCCTTAGTTGAAAAAAAAAATCATAGTTCCAAACTAAATCAAACCATCATAATTGACATGTAATTCATGAATCATCCATTTCATTATAGGTTTCACCATTTTTTGAACCTCCATATCATATCCTTGTGACTCATTGATCATATATTGGATCAAAACATGGGAAACCAATTTGGAATGTTTGGATTTTACCCCCTCCATTATGATTTCTAGATCCATCCTTTGAATATAAATGAAGATAGGTTCTTTCAATATATGTATCATGGATAGAGTAGAAGGTTATTTTCTAGTAAGAGCATAATATACCTTGTTCTACTTGCCTAAATGGCAGTGAATATAGGAATCGAAGTCTTTAATTAGCTCTAACTATCTTCTTTAACACATATTGAGCTCTAACTTTGTGCAAATACAGTGTTGACTTTTGTGACCTATATATATGTCACCCATCACACCATATAAGTATTGTTTCCAAATCATTCAAGAAAATATATAAACTGATAACTCAAATCATGTTTTGTATAGTTATTCTTATATATCATTAGTATTTTTTAGGTGAAGGCAATAAATTGTTTATTCTACATTAGAACACAACTGAAAACATTAATTAATGAATTTCTATATATCCTAAATCCTAATCCACTTAATGGTAGTGTGAGTATAAAAATAGTTATTATCTATTTCTTGAGCTCCTTAAATCATTACTCATACTCTTCTATTTAGATGCACATTACCGATTTCCATGTTAAATAATTTAGTAGTCTAGAAAATTGTGACAACATTCTCAAAAAGTTCACGCAGTACCTTGATTATATAAGAAAACTGTGGATTACAATGACACTAGTGGGTCTGATCCATTCTTCAATTTTTTTCCATTTAAGGGTCCATAGAAATTCTTTTACTTGTGATAACACTCCCCAAGAATGTAAAATTGTGCATTCAAAAGTCACACATTCATAACTATTCATAAATTTTATACTTCTTTAATGTCACCAAAACTATCCATAGATTGTATTCCTGTTCCTTCTTGATCATGGATAAAATGAGAATATCATATATAAGGATAATTTTTTGGAGGTAATCTGAATAGAAATTATTTATTAAATCCATTAATATTACTAACAAATTAATATTTTTGAAGGGAATCACTATGAATTCATTGTGAACTTACCTAGTAGGAAATTAGTCTACTAAATATCATCTTTATGCACCATCATGAAATGATATATTGAATGGATATCCCACTTTGAGAAGTACTAAGAATCACATAGTTTATTAAGTAGGTCATCAATCCTTGGAATGCAATACATATCCTTTATGGTCATAATTTTGAGCATTCAATAATATATACATATCTGAATTCATCCATTACTTTTCCATGAAAGAGAATTGGAGCACCCCAAGGTGTTGAACTAGAGAATATGAACCTATTGTATAAGTGTTATCGTAATAGATTCATTAATTCCTCCTGTTTGACTTGGTATGTCTAATAGGGGAATATTGAGATAGGACTACCTCTGGTTATATGCTCCATTGATAAAATTACCTCATGATATATGGAATGTATGTGTAACTGTTCAAGAAATACATCATAATATTCTTTAATAATGGGAATTTCTTCAAGTTTAATTCTTTCCTTCAGTCCAACAATTTGGAAAATGTATGCTTCCCATTTTGGTATCAACACCCACACCATAGATGAATTTTAACAATAGATATTCACCACCTTCCTTTAATTTTTAGAGGAGAATGGGATGATTTTAAATAAAGAAAGTGTTTTCAATTTCCCAAAAATTGATGTGTGACCTATATAAAAAAATCAATCTATGTCCAACACAACAAAAAATTCATCTATGGAACGATTTTTAAAATCATTCAAAATACCCTCCAACATAAAATAATAGGAGAAAATTTTAAAACATGGTATATATTGAAAAAATCACTAGTTATTTTTATATATATTTATACATCAACGAATCAATGCATTGATTCAATAGTTCTTGAAAACAAGTAGGATATAAATGACTGTATAGAAAAATAATAATGGGAAAGAATTTCCATTCTTGAAGGAATAGTTTGTATACATTTTTCTACTTCATTTTCAAAATCTACTTCATAAATAGTCATTGCATAATCTTTTCCTATTTATGTTGGATTTTGTGTCTACTAGAACAGATTACCCTCAAGGACCTGTGGTTTAGTGCATTGGCTTATATAGTTCTATTTCTCTCTATAGTTGAAGAATTGGACCATGGGTAGTGAATGTTTAAGTGAATGCCTTTCCTTAAACATGTTTTATAGATTCTTCATGTATCTTTGATATTCATAATATCTATGTAATTATCTCGCACACATGAATCATTTAACTATCCTTTGGTGGTGTTTCCCATTATGCTTCCCCCAATATTTTTTATATGTCATCGGTTGGATACTATTAATTTTTTTCCTTTCTAAATACTATATTGAAACTCCATTTTTCTATTTTTATATCAATGATGATGGGGTCAATCAAAAAAGACCATATTTACATTGAGATCATATCGAACAAATAATGTGTAACTCCTGAAGGCTCATGTAGCTAGTTTTTTTAAAAGGTGTGGTTTTAAAGCATAAGGGAATATATCAATTCTTCTATCATTATTGACAAAATATTCCAGAGTAGTACCTTTAAATCCTTGTGATTTTTTCCTTATAATATATGATACACTCACCTTTGTTCTTCTCCAGTTCTATGAATTCTATATTTTTCATGGTTTATTGAGTTGTATGAAACACTTAATAAGGAATAAATTTTTAAATTTTTGTCATTCCATTTCTTACATTTAATTAATTAGGTTTGAATTTTTTATTAACATCCACCATTGATCAGACTCTTCGTCTAATTATTAAATAGCTATAGACACCTTCATCATCTCGAAATAGTGGAGCGCAAAAAATATCGCCTTTATTGAGTTAACCCACAATTCCATGAAAATTAGATTAGAAGATACGCTAAACATCGATGAACATTTCATTATCAAGGACTATATAGCCAATTTTTCCTTCTTGGGTGAAGGATGTAATTACACTTAGTTCATGTTATAATCCATAGACACAAAAAACTATGTAAGGATCACCAAAAAGTTTTGAACTTCCCCTCCCATGGAATTAGGGATTTCATTCCGAAAATTGGTTCATTGTCACTCTCACAGTTTATTGGATATGTTTTTCTTAGTTACCACAATTTCTTAAAATGTTACAAGTTTGAACAAATCATATGGCATAAAATCATGAGTAAATAAATTATTATTATGATCAAATAAACATGTATGTAATAACATATGGGATCCTAATGTTTAAACATTTTCTAAAATGAATCTTCCCGGTTTTTTCATATAAATAGTCTTACACATATAGCTTTCACCTACTTTTTATAATTATAATTACTAATTTAAATAAAATTCTCTCTAATACAAAATATAATAACATGAAATTTTCTTACAAGAATATTACATTATTTTTATGATAAATAACATAATAGTGATATAATATGGGATCGAAATGTTTAGTGTCTTGGAAAAATTAGGCTCATACAAAACATTACATAATAAATGATAACATTAATTAAAATTATTCTTGATTATATTTATCAATTATAATTCCCTAATTATTATTTTTAATCACCTAAGTATATACATTAATGAAATTTTAAATCTAAATGCAAATTTTGGGTTTGAATAAGGGGCATGAATCGATAGAATATGGATGAGTGTAATCATAATAAACATATAATAAGAAGAGGATCACCATCATATGAATGTGGGAAACTTTTGATAAATAAATTTATTGGGACATTTTATCCAAAATGATACATCATGTTATAGTGGTCAAATACCACACATAGTTCTGAACATTTAAAGAATCATGTCAATGCAAAACATGTGTGCATAAATAATTATGTCATCATTGTGAATATAAATAGCATAATTTTTATGCATAATAAACATAATATTATGAAATATAACACCATAAAAAAAATAACTTATGTGATATATAATTCGAATCCCCTCATCACATCATAAAATCTCATTATCAAGCATTCCCTATTGAATGTATACCAATCGTAGTCATGAAATAATCAATCGAAAGGAATTTATTTAATTTTTTTTATAAAGAATAAATTCATGAATAAACATTAGGGATGATAAATCATTGTGATAAATAATATTTCAAATAAACATTATTATTATTGAGTGATGAAAAAGAAACACAAGAGGAGTCAAGGATTTGTTTTGGAAAGAAAAGACTTTTTGAAAAACCATTATAGTTAGATTAGAAATTATTTTTGAAAGGTGGAATATATGAATATCCCTAAAAAGGGATGAATATTGAAGGAATATTTAAGTAATATTAATGGAAGACCCATAATGAAAATTTTGAGAATGATACAGAGACTAGAGAAATGGGAGTTGGGTTTTAGAATCCCTTTACCTTAATTCCATCTTTATATCATTTATTTTCTGAATCCTGAAGAATAAACATTGTTATATTATAACATTGAACCAAAAGTGAATTATGTTAAATTTTTAACTATTTATTATTTATATTCATTGAATTTAATTTCATAATTTTTATTATTGATTTTCATGTGTTTTTATAAAATCTTTTGTTTAGAAATTTTCTAGTTTTACATTTTTTTCATTATTTTGTTCAAGGTAATTTATATATATGTGGAATAAATTATAGAAAAATAATATATATATATATATATATAATAGAAATAATTTATTATAACTAAACAAAAGGTTTTTTTATAATAAAATAATTTCCAACATCCTCATTGGTGGTTATTTGATCATTATCGAGAACACTGTCCAAATGAGAAGAAATATAGGTATGAGATATAAATACGTAAAAAATATAATTTTTATATTATTTTAAATTCATTAATATTGTGTTAACATACAATATAATTAATCTTATATGTTTTACTGTTGAATTTAATTGATTGAAATTGGAGGAGATATGGAAAATTAGAGAATAATTGATAGAAAACATACACTTTTCTTGGTGTGGCTTCAATTATACCACAGTAAACATTCTTGATGTATGGAGTTGGTTTACTCCACAACATAAATAATGTTTATAGGGATTAAAATAGTGTATTTTAGTAGTTAATAATATTTTCTAAGTAAAGGTGGAGTTTCCTTCCAATGGGAGGGAGAGGGGTTATTGATACAAGAGGAGAAGGGTATTTTTAGAATTAAAAATTTAACAAAATACTATATCCATAGTAAACCAGGTTATAGAGAGTTTTATATAATGAATTATATATCAATATTATATAATGGTTATATTACATTAATCTATTTTATAATTTGAAATTCAATTGTTAATTGAAAATAAAAGGGAAAAAAATTATATTTGAAATTATACTTTTGACATTAGGCTTTGGAATGTAATTTTTAGATCGGGAAAATATAAGGTTATTATAATTTAATGACACATTTATAAAATAAAATATGAATTATTTTGAGCCTCATGTTCTAAAAATGATTATTACATTATTACGTTATGAATTATGTAATTCATGATACATTAGTTTGGGGAAATCATTCTTTTACTATTCACATCAATATTGACGTATTTTAGAAAATCACCAAAAATGGAAAATGGAAATTTTTTATGTTCTAATTTAAAACTATTTCACTAAATTTATCCAAATAATTTTCTAGAATATGTTTGTTTAATTTTTAATATAAGAATTATTATTTTCCTTTAATACATTAAAAATAATTTTATTGAATATGTGCTTATATTTTCTTTGGTGTTTTTAATCATGCTATATATTTTATGTTATTATTATATTTATATTTACTTTAATAACTCATGATATATACTATGTCTATTATAATTTTTTTTATTTTTAGGTGAAACTAATATTCCAACAATCTTGTTACTATTCCCAACTCTCAAGTTACTATTCTTACAGTCACAATGCTATTACAACAATAACATTACTATATATAAATACCATTATATTACTTTATTATTTATTCAACACAAATTATCTCATGGTTATATATTTTTATTTTTCTAAAATTTTGATTGGTTTACAAATTTTTTTATTTCTATATTTTTGATCATTGCGGCTAGATTCTAGTAGATTGGATCGATCCAAAATTTTTTATTCTAGTTGTTCTAATTTTATATTTTTGGGTCCCTTGTAATATTTGGATTTTTAATCAGTTAAATTAAATACTAATGTCAAAAAATAATTGATTAAATACGATTTTGTTTTTTCTATATGTGTTGTATATTAATAATTCATTGTAATATACTATAATAAAATGTTATTTCAAAAAAAAATATCATTTTTAATCTCTATATTTTTACACTAAATGCTTACCAGATCATTCATCAAATGAAATGGAAGTTAATGTTTAAGGATATATTTAGTTCTATGGGGATTTAAATAACGAATAGAATATTAGGGATGAATGGTTTCTCTAGTGGTGAGGAAGATCTTGAGTGTTAAGAGATAATTTTATAGTAATTTGGATTCATATTCCTTTCATTTTTATAAATTGGGGAAAAACAAATCTATTTGTCTATAACTATATGATATAGTTCCCAATGATATTAAAATCCGTCATAAAATATTAATGTTGTTTTATTAGAGTATGAATGTCAATTCTAGTGGTTCTTTTGGAAGGATGTTTTTTATAAAACTTGAATTAATTAATGAGATGATGATATTAAAATAAATCCATTGAAATCTATTTAAACTAACATTTTTATTAACATGTAAGTTGTATTGATGAATAAATGATAGAAATTAAAAAATAATCTATAATAAGATGATCATTCAGGGAGATTTATTTATATAAAGGTAGATTTAGGACGGCATCTAGAGGAACATGATAGAAAAATAATGATGAATATGGATACTTGATGTAATACAAAGCAATAGAAATGTTTTGTTTGTGATATTTTAAAAAAATGCTTAACTAGATAATTTTGCTAAGGAACATGAAAAGGATCAATTACAACTTGGAAAATTAGTTAACTTTTCCTTTAAAAATGAGGACAATTCTATGATTATTGGTGATATTAATATTATTATCAATGAAGAAACAATGAAACATGATATTATTTTTCAGTAAGCTTGGTCTTTAAAGATGAAACAAGAGAGAAAAATGAAAAATTGTTTAATGATATATGAATTCTTATATTCCCTAATTCTCATAATAATTAATAATGGAATGATTATAATGAGGGAATAAAGGCATTAAAGAACATTTGTGTGCTTATAACCCCTATTAAAATGGTATAAAGGATATGGATAGGATGAGGACAAATAAAATATTTGAAAAAAATTCCAATAGAAAATGAAATCAGAATAATGTAGAGTGGTACCAATTATTAATATCTTATCAAATTTTAATTATTTATTCATTTTAACGGAATTTGTAGAGTTCATGTAAAAAACATAATTTTAAAATGTATTGGTTCGATTTTTACATACACAACATGATATAATACTGGGGTGTAGATGAAACCTATTTCTTTTTTAATGAAATGAAAATTCAGGAAAGGACTAACATAATATATTCTTCTTAAAAAAAGAGTAATTAATTCTATAGATATTATTTCATTCATTTAATATTTTGAAATATATTCATTGGTTTCAGATATATAAATATTTGAAATTATATATACCAATGTTTGAGACAAGTGGATGTGAGAATATGTAGTAAAATTTCACAATGAAATTTGATTTTATCCTTTGGAATAATAATAGTATAAAATTTTCACTTGTGTCACTGAACATAATAGGGGAGTGATATTATTCTTAAATCATCCAAAATTCCCATGAGAAGAATGTAGTTGAAGAATAAATATAAAGAAACATATTCTGGAATCTACCTAAAGGAAATGAATTAATCTAGAATGGGTAATATTGAACGTGATTGTTCAACCAACATGACTATAGCAACCTTGCCCTATATTATATTACAATTACGTCATTATAAATATAAACAACATAATAGTATTACAACATGGGTATTGAGGTTTAGTATTAGGGGAAAACTAGGAAAAACATAACATTTACAACATTAAGTAAAAAAATTATTTAGTTCCTTCTTCTCAAGCATCATATTTTCTCTTGACCCATCCTTTGTAAATGTAGTCATATGAGGATATACATCAAAAGGGGTGATCTAAAATCTCAGTAAGATGATTGATAATAACAATATAACAATGGGTGTGCACAATAAGATCATAGGAAAAGGATATTGATCCTGATAGGAAACATTAATAAAAGACATGTAATGTGGAAAATACATAAAAATGAAACATCTTTTTTTAGAGATGAACTACCACACATAGTTGTGAAAAATCATAAAATCATTTTCATGATTCATTTACATTTTAATAAAGAGATTAATCACATTGAACAATTCATTTATGTTTTGTATAATTCCGGTCACACCTGTCACATTCAAACATTCATATTGTGCAATATAATTCTGAGTGAAACCGTTACATCAAAGTATATACATTATAATGAATTCCACATTTAAAACATTTAAAACATGAAAATAAAACAATCCCATGAATGAAATGGGTTTCACATGATAAATTATACTTTAATAAAAAAAATCCCCAAAATATAGAGGGAATATCATTCTTGACAGAGAACCATTAACCATTAGTGAAGAGTGAAATAATATTCCAGAAGAAAAGATGGTTGGTTTATTTGAAAGAAGAATTCTTTTGGAAACATTGGGATTTATCTAAAATAAATTATAGAAAATGTATATCCCAGAAAATTTATGATACTAATAAATAAATTATTTTTAAGGAGAACCCATAAGGAACATGGAGTTAAGGATGGAGAACCCGAAGAAAGAATGTTGGGTTCGAGATTTTCCCCCTTACCTTGTATCTAAACGTTTTCTTCACATTAATGTCCTATATAATGACATTATATTCATTAATTAACAAATAAAGAACCTTTTATACATTAATAATAATCATTAAGGTCTTATTAAGTCCATTTATTTTATTTTTAATGAGTAATAGAGTTTAAATTCGTTGATCGGGAATGTTCATTTCTTTATAATTTTCTTGAACGGTTCACAAGTATTCATGAACGGAAGATCATATAAAATGCGGTTTTACATCTATTTTTGTTAATATATAATATTAGTGACATTTTATAGATATATATTATCTTATTATTAATTTTTTTATGTACCATGAGGATGAATCATTAGATAAAATTTAATGATTCCCAGTTTTGGTAAATTTTGGTGGGTTTTCAACCACAATGAACTTGTTTCATTTAAACATTTACTAATTTGTACATAAGTCAGTTCTGGAACATTAAATATGATAAAATAAATATAAAATAATCTAGGTCAACAATAATAATGTTTTTATGACATGACCTGATGGCGATAATGGAAAATGAAAATATTTCATTCTTGAAGGTGATAAATTAACACCTCACGAACAATGTTTTCCTTTATTAAATAAAAAAGAAGAGGAGAAGGGGGGTTGGATGATATAATATCCCATTAGTATCATAACATTCCAGTACATGTATGATACTAGAGTTTTCATACCGTGTAGATGAGGATAGGCGGGGAGATATTATGAAAAGAACATGAAATTGAAAGAAAATTAATGGAAGATATATAGAGGGGAATTACCTTATGAATCCTTATATTGAGATCCTCCTTAAGAGACCTATGTTTATTCTTTTGATAAGACCAAAATCTCTTGGATGTGGGGGAGGGTATAGGGAAGATTTTTGTGCATAGTTTATAAAACTATTGAACCATCAGAGGTGTGAAAAATGAGTTTGTGAAGGGAGGTATTTATAATGGTGGGGAGAGTGGGTTTTCTTAATGTTTTAATCATTAGTCTATTAAATTCCACCATATAAGAAATAGTGATGGTTTCATGACCATGAATGGTAATAAGGGTATTTGAGTTCGATATTTGGGTTCTTATACCAGTTGTGTGGTTAGGAAGAGTGAATTTAAATTATAATGTATATATACGGTATATTAATGTATTTTACTATTCACCAAAATTCATGTAGTTCAGAAAAATCCAAACAATTCACCATAACCGTTTTTCTATGTGTAGAATACTAAATTGAACTCAATTTTGCAAAAATAATTTTCTATATATGATTTATTTAATTTTTATTTAAAATCATAATTTACATGAAAAATAAAAATTTTAAATTTAAAACTGATTTCATAATGCATTTCAAAATTACATAAGGTCCTACAAAATTATCATAAAACCAAAAAACAATGAATTTTTAATTTATGAAAAAATATTTGGAAAATCCATTTTATTTTAAATTAATTATTTTAGTAAAATTATTTATTTTTTACTTACAAAAATACCAATACATTAACTATGGTAAAACTTTCACTTCTATGCTACCAAAATTTTATTTAATAAATCACGGGTAAGTTACAATTATTTTGGATTATATAATATTCATAAGGGTCATTTTACTATTCATAAGGGTTGGTTAATACTCACCAATAATTTTGTTTGTCCCATCAGAATCCAAACATCTTACTGATCGTAAGCACGTATATTAGATTTTCGAAATTCAAAACATAAAAGTTACAAAATTATGTTTAATAGTCACATAGTATTTAGTATCATTATATTTCATTTTTCTTCCTAATGAAATTATATTATATGGAATAGGTAAAATAAGGTAATTACACTGATAAAACATTGGGTCATTACATTCTTCTCCCATTATGAAATTTCACCCTTGAAATTTTTCTTTACACAAACAAGAGAGGGTACTTCTCCTTCATCACTGCCTATGGTTCCAGAGTTGTCTCATCAATCTTATAGTTCCTCCATAACACATTAAAAATGTGGGTTGTGTTGTTGTGTAGAACCTTATATCTCTACCCTATAATCTTCACTAGCTACTCCTCATAAGAGAGATCATCTTCCAGCTATACCACCTCTAATTTCAACACATGTGTGGGATCTATTAGGTACTACCCTAGGAGTCATACGTGAAACATGTCATGATATTTATCCATATTCAGTGGAAGTACATTATAATAGGCCACATATTGTGTACGTTCGATGATCTTAAAGGGGCCAATGTACCTTGATCATAGATTCCATTTCATTCAAAAGCACATGAATCTCTTCCCCAGTGATATTCAAAGGAATAATTTATCTCAAACGTCGAACTCAAATACCCTTTGATGGTTGTTAGAATATCTCTTTTTCTGACATTGAGCATCATTGATATGTTTCCGGATGAGGTGAAACTTCTCTGTCATCTCTTTCAAAATAATGGTTCCAAGTATCGTTCATTCTCCATATTCATCCCAAGAGGTTGGAGTTCTACATCGCTTTCCATGGAGAGCTTCATATGAAGCCATCTGAACACTCGAGTGGATGCTATGGTTGTATGAGAACACAATTAATGGGAGATGTTGATCACATCCACCTTTTAATTCTATAGGGTAGTCTCTTAACATATCATCAAGCATCTGAACAGTCTTTTCATATTGCCATCAATTTAAGGGTGATAGGCCATGCTAAAATTTAATTCATTACACAAACCATGTTGAAGACTCCTTCGTAATGTTGATGTGATCCATGGATCATGATCAGAAAAAATCTATAGTGGAACATCATGCAGTCTCACCCATTCATTCACATATATCATTACATGTTGTTAATTAAAGAGATCTTCTCAAATAGCAATAAAATGGGCAGTCTTAGTGAGTCAGTCAACCACAACCCATATAACCTTATTTTCCATCAACATCTTCAGGAGACCCATGACAATGTCCATAGTTACTTTATCCCATTTCCACATGGGTTTAGGAAATTGTTTTATTGTCACATTGGACTTTTTTCTCTCTACTTTAACCTACTGACATACCATGCACCTTGAGATGTATTCTACAATCTTCTTCATCATGTTATCACACCATAAGTGTTCTAGGAGATCTTAATACATCTTCGTACTACCTGGATGCATATAGAAAGTTAAGATATGTGCATTTTTCAATAGATCAATCATTATCCTTGGTGATTAAGGCACACAAATCCGCGTTCCAAACTGGATCTCTCCATCATCATTGATATGGAACTCCTTCAACTACCCTTCTTTTACTACATTCAAATTATTTTACAACTCTAGACCATACCATTGTGCCTCCTTAATCATGTCTTGGATTTATGGTTGTGCAATAATTTTGGAAAGGTAATATTTAAACCCCTCCCTTATTATTTTAAATCCATCTGTTACATATTCCAAAAGATATGGTCTTTTTCAATCCATAACATCGATAGAGGAGCAGGTTCATTTCTGATTAGAGCATCTGCTAACTTGTTCTCCGTTCAAGGATGATATTGAATAGAGAAATTGTAGTCCTTGATTGGATTTAACCATCTCATTTGACGCATGTTGAGATCCTTTTGTGTAAATATATACTTTAGGCTCTTTTGGTCATTTTATATGTCACACTTGTCACCATAAAGGAAGTACCTTCATATTTTCAAAGAAAAAATCAAGGATGCGAGCTCGAGATCATGCATCAGGTAGTTCATCTCATTGATATTTAGTTTTTTTGAGGCATAGTCTATCACATTATCATTATGCATTCATACATAACCAATGACTTTATTTGAAGCATCCTTGTATATCACAAAACATTCTCCACTTTTTGTTAATGTGAGTAAAAGTGCATTGATCAGCCTTCTCTTTATCTCTTTGAATGTTACCTCCCATTATTTTATCCAATCAAACTTTACCCCCTTTCTTTTTATCATATTAATAGGGCTTAACAATCGTGAGGAATTTCTCAAAAAATTTCAATAATACCCAAAAAATCCATGAAAAATGTGGATTTCTATGACACTAGAGGGACTTGACTATTCCTCAATCACCATTGTTTTAAGGGTCCAAATAAATTCCCTCTCTCCTGAATACATTTCCCACGAACATGAATTTATTCATCCAAAAGTCACACAAGATGATCTTGGAATACATGTTATCCTTTCATTATGTCGCCAACACAAGTCTTTTATGTTCTTATTGTTCCTCCTTGATTTTAATGTATATGATAATATCATTAACAAACACCACATCAAACTTTTCGAGGTAATTTCTAAAGAATATATTCATCCAATCCTTGAATATTTCAAGGGCATTAGTAAGTTTTATGGGAATCACCAAAAACTATTAGTGCTAATACCATATATGGATGTTAGTATTCTAAATATCATCCTTCTTCACATATGGCTAATGATATCTAGAATGAACATTCAGAAGTATTGGGATCATCTTAACTAATAAAAAAATTCATCAATACTAGGTATATGATTTGTTTTCATTATGGTGATATTATTGAGTTCTTGATAATCGATTCACAGCCGCATTGTTACATCCTTCTTCTTCACAAAGAGCACTGGCACACCCCAAGGGTTATGCACTTGTGAATATGAACCCTATGTCCAAATGATCTTAAAGGTACTTCTTTATCTTCTCTATTTTAATAGGATCATTCCTATAGGGACACATTGAGATATTATTAGCTCCGTTTATGAGTTCTATTGAGAACACTACCTAACGAACCCGGGGATGTATGGGTGAGTCATCACAAAATAATTCACTGTATTCAATCTTGATGGGAATTAACACAAGGTTTTCACTTTTCTTTGACTCAAACATTTGGGTGAGGTATATCAATTCAGATGGAATAAACACTGACAACGTTGAAGGATTTTTCCACAGAGATTCATTATCTTCCTTGCATTTTTAGAGGAGCATGGGATGGTTGAGAATATGAGTACATTTTTATTTTTCTTAATAGTTGATATGTACTCTGTAAAACGAGATCTAATCCCTTCCCATTATAAAATTCAAATCCTTCAAGGGAAGTATTATGATATTCTCTCAAATAATCATCACCCATATGCAAAAAGGTGAAGAGTTAAACACTTGGGATTCAATGATTGTACTACTTTTTGTTTTTATACATATCTCTACTTCAAGGTGTTGGGATTCCGATTCTATATTTTTAGAAAAAATTCACGATATATAAGAATTCATGGATCAAGAATCAAATAATAATTTTTCCATTCTTGAGTGAATAAGACATGTAACGTGTAAAACTTCATTATCTTGCTACACTTTTTTAGTCCTGATGGCATAAGCATTCCATTGTTCCTTTTTCTTTAGGGGTTTCTGACACTAATTACCCTTGAGGACTCGATGTTTAGTACACTATCTTGCATTATACCCTTTCTCACTGTTGTTGTAGCATTGGACCATGGGTGGTCCTCCCCTTTCTTCCACTACATTATCCTTCCTTATCATGACTTTTTGACACTCTTGAGAATAGTAGCCTTCTTCCCCAAACATGAACCATTTCCCTTTCCCTTTGAGGTATTTCCCATGATGTAACATCCCCCATTTTTAGCATGTGGTTCATTGAGTTTTCTTTCCACCATTATCCTTAGATCCTCTATCTTCAGACTCCATCATTCATTTCTCATCACCATAGTAATGGGATCATTCTCCAAATGCTATATCCACTTTTAGGGAACACAGAATAACTACTTCATAACCCCCAATGTATTGAATTGAAATATCCATTTGAAGGTATGGTTTTAACCCACTAAAGAATCTATCAATTTTTCTGTCATTGTTGATAAAAAAACTGAAGGGTACCCTAAAAGACATGTGAAATTCACTTCATAGGTCATCAAATATTCTCCTTACTTTTTCTTGTTCTCTATGAATTCCCACTCCATTTTTGTATAAAGAGTTCATGGGAAATACTGGTTAAGAAACAAGATCTTATTGTCTTCCCATTCTACTTCTTAAATTATGTCTCTTGGCTTGTTGTTCTTAATCAAATACCACTATTGACTAACATATCACTATTGACGATAAACATCTACTATCACCTTCTCTGCCTTAGAACATTGTAGCACAACAATTATCTTCTCCATGGAGTTGACTCACTATTCCACTACTAGTGGATCAGAAGATCCACCAAACATCGATGGTCATTGATTATAAATTACTCAGAAACCAATTTCCCCCTCTTTAGGGAATGAGGATGTTTCGCGTTATTCATGTTTTTGTTCCTATCCTAAGATATTTGGGAAAGGATATCCATGATTTTTTGACCTCCACCTCCAAAATCATTAGGGATTTGGTAAGGGAAATTGTTTCATTGTCCCTCTCACGGGTTGTTGGCCGGGTTTTTCATAGTTCCCAACATTTTCATAAACCGAAACGGTTAGAAGAAAACAAGACCCATTGAGGCATGAATAAATAACTTACTCGTTTGAACAATTTTCACTAAATTAATAACATATGGGATACCAATGCATGGCTTATTATGTGAATATTTGTACAAAGTCTAATATTATAGGGTTGCTATAGGGTTCACTAATCCAAATTCTCAAATAAAGTAAAACTTGCATCTAAAACAATCTATAACGACCCACCCTTTTCATAACAATACAATTACATCATTATAAAGATAAAAAACAAAATAGTACTACACAATGAGGATCCATAGGTTTTGTTTCATGGAAAAATTGGACCAAACGTAACATTTACTACATGAACCAGAAACAATTATTTAATTTTCTATTTTCTTACTTCTTAATTTCCCTTAACATCCCCTTTGTACATGTAGTACCCTAAGGATATAAATAAAAAAGGGGTGGGATAAAATAATTATAATTGGTTAGATATTAAAAATATAATAATGATTGAGAACAATCAAAAAATTGCAAATGGATCTTGAACATGAGAGGAACCATTAATAAATGACTAGAAATGTGGAAAATTTATAAAAATAAAACGTCATGTCTTAATGGTCAACTACCAAATGTAGTTGTGAACAATATTAACATAATTTTCAAGCATAATTTTCCTTTTACTCATGAGATACATCACTTTACCAAATGCATTGGAGAACTGTATAAATCATTGTGCACTCGTCACATTCAAACAAGCATAATGCGCTATGTAATTTGGGGAGTAACCATCACATCAAATATTTACATTATCATGCATGCCACATTAAAAATATTTAAAACCAGAAAATAACATAACCCATGGAATGAAATTTATTTCACTTAATAATTGATACATTCATAAACATATGGTCACAAAAATAAAGTGGGAATGTCCTTATTTCCATAGAACCATTAACCTTGAGTGATGAATGAAACAATATTCAAGAAGTAAAAAAGGGTGGGTTTATTTGGAAGAAGAGTTATTGTAAAAATCATTTGGGTTTTTATAAAATAAATTAGAGAACATATATATCCCTTAAAATTTAATATAAAATAAATAAATTATTTTTATGTAGAACCCATACCGAACATGGAGTGATGGTGGAAGAACCCGAAGAAAGAATGTTGGGTTCGACAATTTCTCATTACCATGTATATGAATACTTTCTCCACTTTAATGTTCTGTATAATGACATGATATTAATTAATTAAAAAATACAGATACTTTTTATACCATAATTATATTCATTAAGGATTTATTAAGTTCATATATGGGCTTCTGGATGAGTTTTTGAGTTTAAATCCATTGTTTAGCAATGTTCATTTTTTATAATTATCTTGAACAGTTCACTTGTATTCAGGAATAGATGTCCATTGAAAATGGGATTTTACACACATTTTTTTAATATATAATATTAATGACGTTTCAGATATATAAATGATATTATACTGAATTTTTTTATGTACCAGATGACAAATCAATAGAAAAAATTTAATGATGATCATTTTTGGTTAATTTGGGTGGTTTTTCAACCACAACGAACTAGTTTTCTTTAATAATTTAGTAATATGTACTTAAGATAGACCCATAAAATTAAATAGGATATAATAAATATAAAATAATCAGGTTTAACCATAAATATTGTTACATGACCAGGTCTGATGTCGGTAAGGAAAATGAAAACATGTCATTCCTGAAGGTGATAAATTAACACGTCATGAACAATGTTTTCCTTTATAAAATAAAAGGAAGAGGAGAAGGGTGTTGGAAGATCTAATATCCCACTACTATCATAATATTAAATTATATGTACGATATAGGACTTACCATACCATGTGGATGAGGATAGGTGGGGATAGATTAATAAAATTACATGGAATTGAATGAAAATTAAAGGAAAATAGAGATACTATAATTACCTCTTAAATAATACTCTTGAGATCCTCATTAAGGATCCTAGGTTTTTTATTTTTCTGATACCAAAAGCACCTGGACATGAAAGAGGGTATATAAAATATTTTTGGGTAGAGTTTGGAATAGGTGTGAATCTTGAGAGGTGTGATAAAATGAGGGTGTGAATGGTGGTATTTATAGTGGAGGGGAGAGGGGTTTTTTCTTAATATTTTAATCATTAGTTTGTTAATTTCCACCAAGATAAGAAATAGTGATGATTTCAAGACCAAGAATGTTAAATATGGCATGTGATTTAGAGATTTTGGTTCTTACATTACTTGTGATTTTTGGAATAGGGTATTTATTTTATAATGTATTTATATTGTAAATTAATGTATTTTACTATTCATAAAAAATTCACGTATTTCTGAAAAATCCCAAAAATTAACCCAAACCATTTTTTTATGTGTATAATCCAAAAAAACTCCATTTTTCAAAAATAATTCTCTATATATGATTAATTTAATTTATAATTAAAATAATAATTTACCTGAAAAATACAAATTTTAAAATTAAAACTTATTTCATAATGCTTCCAAAAATTACATAAGGTCTTATAAAATTATCATAAATATAGAAAACAAACAATTCATAATATATGAATAAAATTTAGGAAAATACATTTTATTTTAAATTAATTCAGAAAATTTAACAAATTATTTACGAATTAGAAAAATACCAATACTCTTACTATGGTAAAACTTTCTCTTGAAATGTGACTAAATTTTATTTAATCAATCATAGGTAATGTTAATATTATTTTAGATGATTTAAAATAAATAAGTGTCATATTATTCTTCACAATGGTAGATTACTATTTAAAATGGTATGTTACTATTCACAAAAAATCATGTATTTCCTATCGGACTCCAAACATCTTACTGATCACAATAATGTATGTCAAATTTTCGCAATTCAAAACATAAGAGTGGAAAAATTATATTTAATGGCCACATAGTATTCTGTATCATGTTATTTAATTGTGCTTCCTAATGGGATTATACTATAAGGTATAACTATAAGAATGTAATTCCATTGATAAAATAGTGGGTCATTGCAATGACAGGAATAGTTAATCTTCTATTTAATGTGAAATAAAAATTTTATGGAATTATTTTATAGAGAAATTAAGGATTTATAATGATCCATATACATGTAAAAATAAATTTTGTAGTAGATAAATTGAAAAATATTTTACCCTTATATATATATTGTAACATCTTTTCAAAACTAATCGGTTTGGATTTGGTCATAGGTTCAACTAACCTTAAGTGATATCCCCAAGACACAAAAGCCTAGAAATAAATTATATGTGTTTAATTCGAAATTATGGGATTATTTTCCCTTTTAAAAGATAAATACAACCAAATATAAGAAACAATCATTGTAGAAAAAGATATATGATGCATGCTAAAAATTTTTTCATATAAGACTATAAAACTAATATAAGAGTAAAATAAAAATAACATTCAATAACGAAGAAGTTATTTAAGACAACATGACTCTATAAAGATAAATTGGAATCATCCCAATAATTAATCAAACTCTCTCTAAGCTCCAACTCCACATGACTTAACTATAATATCAGGATGCCTTGTAAGTGATCTATGACCCCTTTACTATCCTTCTGTCCCAAGAAACAACATATGTATATGAATAATCATTCCAATGAAAGATATAATTATAAAAATTATTTGGAAACCCCCATGAAATCATAAAAAATTCCATAGGATAATAACAAGTTAGTTTATTTTATATAAAATAGTTAATAAGCGTATAAAAAATATTATAGAAATTTATAAATGACTTATATTAATTAAAAAATTAATAAAATAGTATTACCATTCCAAACCATATGTAATTATCATATCATGATAACTTACACATGTTCAAGCCATGTAATACCCTATAATTGTGATATATGATTTATCCAGTCCCCATGACATTGCTTGGTGACACATATTGATGGTGCTACATCCCAACTATGAACCATACAACATTGAAAATGGTACTTTATGACTATTGTTTATCCCAAAAAATAAACTCCAAACTAATCATTCATAGGTACCTATTTTATCATTCATTGAAACTATATTTTCAACATGTATTTTTTGGAAAACAACTATTTTTTCATTATTTAAAAACTATCTTTTTTAAAACATTCAAAATATGTGATTTTAAGAATATATTTCTCATTGTATTTCCATATAGAATAACATAATGATATTATATTATCAAATCCATCATGTTTCATAATAGTATAGTTTAATAGAATCCACTTACATCTGAGTAGGTGACGATAATGAAGAAAAAAAAGGAAACATTTCGTTTTGGTCTTAAAACCTCAATCCATTTAATACTTCTATTCATGATCTCAATAAACCACAACAAGTGTGACACCCATATATTTTTTTGAGAGATATTTTTTTAATGTGTTGTCTTGTATGTTACACCTAGATTAACTTGTGCTATGTACAACACCATATTATATTATCGTATACATAAAACTATTCATGGAATGTGTTATACACAATTTCATGTTCTTTTGATAGAATTCATTTCTTGCAAGATCGAGTATAAGTGAACAACTTAATATTATAACCTAGTCATTATAATGGTGGGTATGAATAGTATTAACTTTCTTCTAGAAAACTATTTAAATGAAAATAAATGAGCGCATAAAATGATAAAATAAGTATTTAATAATTCAATATATTTTTTAAAAGTTATCATATATGTTTTCTAGACATGATAAAAGAGAAAATTTATTTTTCTTATAAAAGATGTATTTTTCAAAAAAAAGTAGTATTGCAGCCTTTTGATGGAACAACAATTTTAAATCTATTTTTTCGCTCCTTTACATAATATATTTAACAAAACAATATTATTATTGGGAAGAATAGTTTAAAATTTTACTTTTGATGTGTTTTTGATATTTTCTTAATATGTTCAAAAGTTTGATGAATAGTAATATTATACTAAATTATTATTCAAAACTTTTTTTTCAAAGAAATATATTACATAATTAAATTATATTATTCAATGATTTTATATTATAAATAGAATATATTTTTTTATAATTTAATATAATTTATATCATTAGAATTACTTTTACATTGATTTCAGATGTAAAATCATTTCAAATATTTTGAAATGTTTTGCCTTTTAAAAAATCGTTCTCTCTTTCTGACAATGTGAATAATTTTAAATTAATTATTGAAAAATGTGTGTGTTGAATTTTGAAAAATGGATTCCATATTTGGAATTAGTAGGCCCACATTTGGTAAATAGACTTATTTTTCTTGGCATTTTGAATAGTAACATCAGTATTTTTTATTTATTATGGAAAAAGGGTAAAATGGATAATTAAGGGTGATAATACTATTATAAAATTACCCTAACACTTGTGTTAATTTCATGGTATGTGTTTGTTTCGACTAATATCATACCTGGGTCAAAATGGTGTTCTTTTGAAGCCACTAGGATGTGATTAGGATAATTAATAAATTTTATTTCATGAATAGTTAAATATGCATCACTAAAATTTTAATAACTAAACCTTTTTTATATAAGGTAACGTAGATGATGAATTTGATTATAAAAAATTATTTAAACGATATAATGTTTTTCTTTATCATGGTAATTTATGTGTAATTTTTATAAAATATATAATAACATTAAAGACATATACATTGACGGAGTAAAAACTTATTAATTGATGAGAAAGAAATAAAATAATTATTATTAAATTGATAATAACCATAAAAGACCAAAAAACTATCCCAATTATTCTTTTCAACTACCGCTTGGCCATAATTATCCAATGGTTTAGTTATTTACTATTTGGATCTATATAGAAGTGATTGTGACACATATATTATTTTATATAAAGTGATGTTAAAATTATCACCATCATAATTTCATAACTATTACATTTTTAATGTACGATTTTATGGAATATAAATTTGACTAAAATTATTTTTATGAATGATAATATATTTATATTCATCATAGAATTTTATTTTTAAATTTTACCCAAAAATTATGATATTATATAATTACAAAAAATTGATGTATTAATTATTTTATTAATGGAAATATCAAATTAATTTTTTTAAAAAATATTAAAATACATATAATTTGAACTAATTAATTTATTCAATGATTTTTATAGAAGGATTAGACCACAAAGAGATATAATAATATATTTTTTTAATTATGGTAGTAAAACTCAACCCCATATGAAATTATTAATTAAGTCATTTTTGAGGTTTTTGAAAGGGGTTTTATTTTATTATAAATTAATATTTTTGAGGTTTGCAAAAGTCCACCTCCCCTCAATTAAAAAAGGTATCCTCCTCCCTCGCCTCTTTGATTCACCTTAAGCCTTCAAGATTAGAAATCCCCTTTATGTTTTCCTTATCAATTTCCCTAGGTATGTTATAAAGGATCTTGTCATCTTGAATGTCTAAATATAATGCCTTTAAATCAATATTTAGAGGAAGCATGTCGAAGAAGAGGTAACCTCCTCTAGCAATTCTTTCAAACATCATTCTTCATATACGTCTTCTTCATAAGATGTCTCATTATAATGTAATAACTATAGTATCAATTATATACTACAATTTTCTTATAATTATGAAACAAACATATTATAAATTCCACCCATCCTATTATAAACTAAATCACTACCTGTTCATAGGTAAGACTTACTGTCTCCACGCAGTGGGGTAATCTATTTTTTACCCCCACCATACGAGGATGGGTATAATTATGGAAGTAATACATATATATGATAATTAAAAACATATATTAATTATGAAATATTATAATCCATCCAATAAAATACTATTCAATAAATTTAGGAATGATATCTTCGCTCATGCGTATGTACGACATACTATCTCCAAGATGCGATGTGATTCATTTCTACAAGATCCTAATTAATGAATTACTATATAAATGTAAATAATGGATAATTATGGTATAAATTATTTTAATATCATCTTATAAGGATATAACTAATACCAAATAAGGATAAGTAGAACTTATTGGACCAAACATGCATTAGAATATGAAGTAGTAGATACCCGAATAATTAGTACTAAGGAAATATTATTACTAAGAAGATGATAATATGTAAATATATTATATCATAGAAATGAAAAATATTATATAATAATTCAATGAAATTATTTAAATAATTAAACAAAAGGTTTTTATATACACAAAGGATATCAGACTTAACATAAGGGATTATTTTGTCTAAGTTTTATTTTTGTGGGACATATTCCTTATACACATCCTATTTCATTTGTGCGGTGTTATTGTTTCCCATTAATGATTTTATGATTCCTATTATGATTTTTTTGATATTTTCATATTCATATAACTTTCTTTATTTTATGAGGAAATAAATTTGATTGATTATAAATTTGTATGAGATAATTTTAGAATCTCATTATTCATCGAGATTGTTTGTACGTAAGTATTTACTTGGTGTATTTTTATCATCAATGTACATTTTTTTAAAAAATAAATGAGGATAATATTAATGATTAATATCAGTAGCAATACATAAGCAGAGCCAAGAAGAGATGTTGTACACCCATAGCTGGTTGACATCGATGGGGCCTGAGGCCACCAGCTGATGGGCGACATTATTTACTTCCCTTTTGGTAAAGGAGATGGTGCAGCAAGAGAATCTTTGGTGTAGCGAGCAGTTTCTCTTGATGATGAAGCCAAAAGCCTGAAGTCCAGTGTCATTGTTTTTAATGGAATTTATAATCGAAAGGCAGTCCGACTCGATTTTGATATCTGCCCATCCACATTTCACAGCAAGCATCATCCCTGCCAGAATGGCATAGGCCGCAGCAACTGCAGGTTCCCTGAAGGAATGATGTGGTTCATATTTTGTTGCAATGATCTGCCTGAGATGATTTTGAGACAGGAGGCCGAGAGCAACAGGCCCATCCTTGGGGTGAGAAGCGTCCACATTGAGCATAAAACTCCCTTCTTTTTGGGGGTCCAATGAGGGGGGGAAGGATGGGGTAACGCCTGAAAAAATGTTTCCATTTCGGTCCTTCCATCCCTCAATCCATGAATTGGATCGTTCAATCTAGAACTCATGGGGCTGATGGACATGGTGGAAATTCGAATCGTTGCACCGAAACCAAATGATCCAATCCAGGGTGCAATGAGCGCTTGCATTAGCTGATGAATGATAGGAACACTAGCGCATCAGAAGATCAGGGATGTCAGAGGCAGTGTCCAGGGAAGCATCTGAATCTGATACCCATTTACTCCAAATTTCCTTGGCTCCCGTGGAGTGCATGATGGAGTGTAAAAGAGTTTCAAGAATATTTATGCAGAACGGGCATGAATAAGCACTAGTTGTATGTCATCAAACAAGGAGGCTCATGGTAGGAAGGGTTCCCATGAACACCTGCCACCAAAATTGGATTATTTTTTGGGGGACATTGAGCTTCCAAATTTCTTTCCATCGTCCCTCATCACGGTCGCGAGAGTGAATTCCAAGAGACAGTTTGTACCCGGATCTCACCGTGCACTCGCCTGAAGAATCATTGGTCCAAAAAAGATAGTCGGGACCGACATCAGGGATCTAGTGGATTCTCAAAATAATTCTTTGGTCTCTTTCATTAATCCATTCCTGGATCTTTTGGTAAGCTCCCCATTTACATTGATTCTGAAGGAGATGATCGAGATGTAGTGCAAGAAAATTTATGTCCATTTAGTACAAAAGTCGATTCTCAGTATTATAGCTCTAAGGAACTTCCATTCCACTTTATCATTGGCTTTTTTCTTATCCAGTTTCCAGGCCATGGTTCCACTTTTTGCAGTGGAGCACGTTTTCATATATTGGAACACTTCATGGGCCACAATTGCATTATCAGTAATCAGCCTCTTTCGTTTACCATATGAGGTACTTTTTGAATTTTACCTCTAAATTTTAAATATAACATTTTTCTAACTTATACAAATATTTATAAGCCTTACTTCGATGAAGATTCCTCTAAAATATTTCAATTTTATTTTTAACTACGTTCTTTTATTTTATAAATATATTGGATTTTGAGAAAAAGAAAATTATTTTGAAGAAGAAAGGATATTTTATTCAAGAATTAAGATGAATTGTTTTATCAAAATTATTTTAAATCAAAGATGACACTCTTTAAATAAGGTTATGTTTTTATACACATTACTACTATGATTTTATTGTGTTAATTGTATAATGATATTTTATAGGGATTATGTTATGATGTAAAGATGTTTAAGAAACCCATTTTTTCTCTTGGGTTATGTAATGATGAATGGTTTTTGTTTTTGTGGCCCATTTAAGCATGATTTAATTATAAGATGGGTGAGAACTATATTTCCATCCAATTATCTGGGTAAAGATTTAAATCTCATGAGATAGACATGAATAGTATTGAAAGTAATTCTAATTTAGTAATACAGGGCTGAACCATCTAGTATATCTGGTTCAGAAATACAGGGCTGGAATGAAGAGTAAACTCGGTTCAGTAATGTCCACTATTACGGTTATGTATATGAGCCTTGTATAATATGGAAATTATTTTATATGATTATATTTTTCCCACATGTTCATTTTTTTCATCTGCTATGTTTAGTGTTCCTTTATGATTTATTCTTTATGTACTTCCATGTTATATTTTATAACTCATGATTTTGATATTCAAAATATATTTTCATGTTTCTTAACATCATATGTTTATGAATTGTTTTATGTTATCCATATTTACCCATAATATGTATTTTATCTCAATCATTTTATGTTTTCATTTCTCTATGATATAAAGAAGGGTTTTAGTTAGGAAAACTATTGGGGGATGATCTTTATGGGAGATGTTTAAGATCATCAACCAAGTTTGATGAATGTGTTATATGTTTCCAAAGACACTAAACTAATACAATATTTAAGAATATTATTACATAATGTATTAATTTATCCAAAAAAATAAATTTAATTTCCATGCACATCAAAAATAGGTTGTTAGAGTTGGTATCAGAGTGAAGGGTTAGTTATGCATTGGAAACTAGGATGCGAAAACATTAGTGAGATCACAAAAAATAATTTCTATAGATACGTCTAGGGATGTCCCAAAGGATAAGTCTAATAACAGGTTACTATCCTAGAATTATGGAAACTATCAAAAATAACCAAGGTCCAACACTAAGATGTTAGAGATTGAAATTAAACCCCCTTGATTGTGTCGTTTTCTAAGTATGAATTTTTTATCTGACACTATTCTTTCTGGGTTTTTGAAAACGGCTAGAAATAGGAGGATTCATGGTAAGGGGGAATACAATGGACAATAGAATGATATTCCCCATTAGAAACCAAATGATATTGGAGTTGGAAGTAGATACATTGTTATCATTCCTAATTAGTAATCTCATAATATGATCAGTAACTCAAATTTGGTGAGTTTCCTGACCCACCTAATAATAGAAAGTTGGAGTTTCATGGTGATTGTATAGGAAACAAAGATCAATTTTCCTCATGTAAATCATGCAAGATAAGAAATAAAAGTGATTTATTCAAAGTAACTAGATGATTATTTGGTTATGGAGAAGAAAGAAATAAATCATGTAATTGCAAAGGAAAATGTTCTGTTATCATAATGGACAAGGATAAATGTATTTCTAAGACATCAAGGATGGTTAAATGTTTGAAATATGGAATTATTAGGCATTATGAAAATCAATTCCCAAAGGTAAAATCTCATGATGAGAATCAAAAAGGTTGTATTGGTAGTATTTATATTTCTGTCAATGAAGATACTACAATGATATATGATATGAAAGAAGCATTATGGAATAAAATTTTGAAACTTGGTTAATTGTTTGATAATATAGTTGAATGATTTCATGTTCATCATGAATGATGTTGTATATGTAATCTTATGGTGATATGTCATAATGAAACATCAAATCATTATTACAATGTTGTTTTTCCTTAGGTATATGAAGGTATATGACGAATGGTATCGATAACCATGAAAATTTATTCAAATATTTTTTTTGAAAACAAATGATATGTGAATAATTATGGGATAAGGAAGTAATGAGATGTTTGATATTATTAATTACCCCATGACTGATATAATGAAAAACTAATATCATGGTTTGAGAATATATAAATTTCAGGATTTTTGGTTAGAGATAACTTTTTATAGCACACATTTTTTCACTAAGGTTCAATAGTAATTCAAGTTATTACCATGTGTAAAAAAACATGATTAATATATTAAAATGTTTTGAATGTGAAAACCATGAACTTCCTTATGAGGTATGGTAGATAAATGCAAAGAAATTTTAGTTCACCTCTTTCTAAATTTTAGATTTTATGTTTTTGATAGGATTGTAATGTTTTCCATTTATGGATAATATATGTTATACTCTAGATTAGGTTTGTTAGATTAATGTTTTATATGAATATAGGTGGAATTATATTTATTAGATAACCCATGATAACCTTTTTGTTGAGAAGGATGGAATGACCTATCATTATATTTATGGATGGCATGAATTTTTAACACCCCCAGAATGTCAAATTCAACTTCATTTCATTGAATAAGAGATGAAGTGGTAATTATTCAAGGCATTAACAGAAATGGGATTACACGAAAATAAAGTAAGTTTTTTTTCATGAAAAATTATTTATCTATATAAAATATATCTTGAAAAAATGTTATCTTGGTACCTTCTTATCTGAAAAATCATACAGTCTCTTAAATCATTGTAGATTTATGGATTTCAGGTTTTTAAATTTTTAAAAATTTTGTTCTCTACCACTCTCCATCAGAACACGATTTTATGATTTTTCTTCTATATACATGTTTTCACATCCCACATATGTTATCCTATGTGGAGACCCCATGATGAGTTACATCAAGTTATCATTATACTATTAACATTCCTTTTTAAAATAAAGTTTTCGTATTCATTATTACAATGTGGGTTTCTATGAAAGAAACATTCAAGTAGTGAAAATCTTATAACCCCAATAAATTTAAAAGGAAGAATTTGTTTTATGGTTGGTAGAATATAACACGAAAACATTATTATGACAATGATTATTTTTAATGTCTCATGTTTTACGCTACACAGACACTATCTTGCGCTATATGAAGCACCATATTAGCATGTGGTATACATAACACTATTCTAGATTTTTGTTATACAAAATTTCAAGAACATTTTACAGAATACATTTCATGAAAGACCATGTATAAGTGAAGAACTAAATATTATAACATTTTCATGATAATGGCAGGTATGAATAATATTTACTTCCTTCTAAAATAACATTCAACTAAAAATAATGGAGCTTATAAAATAATAAAATCTCTCTTTATGGATTCATTATAATTTTAAAAATTCATCATACATGTCTTATAAAAATGATATAATAAAAAAATTATAATTTTTAGAAAAAATAAGAATTTTTCAAAAAATGCAGAATTGCTGAATTTTAATAGCACAAAAAATTTAAATCTTGTTTGGACACCTCTATACATTATATTTTAAAAAAACTTCTTCTTTAGACGTGGGATATAAAAATTTACCTTGGATAAAGTTCTGAAATTGTTCTGATATGTTTTAAATTTTAATGATTTGTAAAATCATACTAAATTTTAATTAAACACTACATTTTGATCAAAATAATTGATTTATTTAATTATATTATTGAAGTTTTTGAATGTGTAAATAGAATATATGTTTCTCATTAAATATAGTTTTTTTCATTAACATTAATTTTGCACTTAATTAAGATGTATAAACATTTCAATATTTTGCAATTTTTTAACTTTTTCAAACACATTCTCTCTTTCCAAAAATGAGAATGATTTTAAATTAATTATAGTAACATTGATTTTTTGACTTTTAAAAAATGGATTCCATATTTGGAATCATTATTCCTAAATAATTTATATACCTTTATTTTATTCTTGGGCGTTATGAATATTAATTTTTGTAATTTTAATTTAATATAGTAAAAGGGTAAAATGGGTATTTAAGGGTAAGAATGCTATTATAAAATTACCCTAAAACATGTCTTAATATCATTAGATGAGTGTTTTTAGAACTAGATCATACTAGTGTAAAACTTTTATTCTTTATAAGCAACTTGGATGAGATTAAGAAATCTCATTTATTTTAATTAAAGAAAAGTTAAATATGTATCTCACAAATTTTAATAACTAAACAATTTTTTATATACGGTAAAGCCGAAGATAAGTTTGATAATTAATTATTATTTGAAATATAATTTTTTTCTTTATCATGGATTTTTTTTTAAAATTATTATAAAATATATAATTACGTTAAAGACTTATAGTTTAATGGCATACAGATTAATTAATTGATGAGAAATTAGTAAAAAAATTATTATTAAAAATATATTACTAAAAAAGGCCAATTTATTTTCTTTTAATTACTATTTTTAGAGTACATATCGAAAATAATCATTCATGGGTCGAGTTATTGACCATTTGGATCCATATGGAAGAGACTGTGAGACAAATATTATTTTATTTAAAGTTATGTTAATTTTGAAACCTTCATAATTTAATAACTATAACATTTTTAATGATGAATTTCTAGAAGATAAAATAATATAGAAGTATTCTTAAGAAAGATAATATATATATATATATATATTCATCATTGTATTTTATTTTAAATTTTTACTCAATAAATATGCATATTAAATAATTACATAGAAATGATGTAGTAATTATTTTATTAATGAAAATATAAAATTAATGTTATTAAAAATGGTAAAATAAATATAATTTTAACCAATTAATATATAAAATGATTTTGGTAGATGTATGATACCCTACATAGATATAATAAAATAACTGTTTCTATGATAAAATCTTATCTAGGTATTTCAAAAAATCCATGAATTGAATATTGTCAAAATTGACACTATTATAGTTATGTAAAAACAATTTTATTTTAAATAATTAAAAACATAAAACTTTTCTAAAAATAGATATAATATTTATAATATGGTTGAAAAATCTATAATATTCTTATTTGTGGTATATTTCACATAAAATAAGTTAATATGGAAGATTTTATTATTGAAATATTTGTTATCTTAAATAAAATTAAATGGAATAACTAATTGTTAATTAAAATGGTAATGATATAATTCACAAAATAACATTTCCAAATATTATTGGGTGATTTTATTACAACCCTATCCCATCCAAAATTATAAATTGGGTCGTTTTGGTGGGTTTTAGGTGGGTTTTGATTTTATTATAAATTAATATTATTGAGGTTTCCAAAAGTGCCCCTCACCTCAATTATAAAAGTGCACATCCTCCCTCATCATTTAAAATCACATTCAGCCTTCACACTCATCCATACAATGCCATTTTCCTTCTAAAAATATCTAGTTTAATTCTTGTGGATCTAGTCATCTTCTAATAACAAATCTAGTTACTTTAAGAGAGTGTTTTGAGGAAGCATGTGGAACAACTGGTAACCTCCTCTACAGATTCATTCAAACATATTTCTTCTAACACATCCTCTTCATAAGTTTCATAATAATAACGTAATAACTCTAGTATCACGTATATACTGAGATTTTATTATAATTATGAAAAACCCATATTCCACTTTCTTCTTATCCTAGGAAAAATGAAATCACCACGCGTGCGTACGTATGACTTGCCATCTCTACGATGTGGTGTAATATGTTTTTCACCACCACCCTACCAGGATTAGTATAATTGTAGAATTAATAACTATATATGATTATTACAAAATGATTTTAATAGTGAAATATTATATATCATCCAATTCAATACCATTCAACATATTTAGGAATGATATCATCGCTCATGTGTACGTACAACCTACCATATACCCGATGCAATATGATTCATTATACCTGATCTTCCCTAAATAATGTTTACATAAATGTAAATAATAAATAAAGATGGTATATATTATGTTAATATATTTTTTTATTTATATAACTATGACCTAATAAGAAGAACAAGAACTTATTCAATAAAACATGAATCAGAAAATGAAGCAGTTTATACACGAATAATCAGTAATAATTAAATATAATTACAAAAAAAAAGATGAAAAGATGATCATATATTATATCATTAAATTTAATATTAACTTGGAATAAGTCAATAAAATTATTTAAATCATTATACATGAGGTTCAGATATACACAATGAATATCAGACCAATGGTAAGGGATTATTTGGACTCATTTTTTTTGGGGGGACATATGACTTATACACCACACATATATTTTTTGTGGTGCTTATGTTGACCATGAATATTTTTATAATTATTATTATGATGTTTATTGTTTTTAAATATGAATATAATTTTCTTTTTATAATGAGGCATTCTATTTGACAGATTATAAATTGGTTAGGGATAATTTTGCAATCTCATTTTTATCTAATACTCTTTACATGTAAGTATATTATGGGGGTATTTTTTTTCTTTAATGTTCATTCATTCTTAAAATGTTTTCATAAAATTTTTTGTATTCATCTATAGATTATTGAATTAAATTTTACTATTTTTAACTTTTACTACATGGTTTGGAAGGAATATTTATTTCATTTACCATTCGATGTATTTTATGAATATTCCCAAAAATATACTATGACGATGTCTTTTTAACTTATACGGAATGGATGGATTTTTACACCTTATTTCCATGAAGCTCTCGCTACACGATTTCTTGTTTATTTTCAAAAAAATTAATTCCATTTAAAATTACATTTCTTTTTAAGAAAAGAATATGTTTTCCTTGAAGAGAGGATATTTTCCTTATGAATTATGTTCAAGTGCTTTATCAAAATTATTTTCCATCTAAGACGACACTCTTTTAATAGGGTTATGTTTCTATCTCTATTATTACAATGATTTTATTGTATTAATTATTAACTGTTATTTAATATGTATTATGTTATGATCTAATGATGTTGAAGAACCCTATTTTGTTTCTTGGGTTATGCTATGATGAAGGATTTATTTTTTTTGTGATGCATGCAAGAATGATTTCATTATGAGATGGGTGGGACCTATATCACCCACTAATTTTTTCTATAAATATTTATATATCATGATATAGATATGACTATAATGACAATTAAATCATGTTTAGTAAAATAGCGATGAAATGAAAAGTATATCTGGATTAGTAATACAGGGCTGAAACCAGGAGTGAACTCGGTTTAGTTTTAGAATTTGTATGCTATTATGGTCTTTTATATGATCCATGGATAATTTGGAAATGATTTTATATTTTTTTGGAATTTTCCACAAGTACATGGTTTATGTCAATGTTATGATTAATGTTCTTTTATGATTTATGCCTTACATACAACCATGTTTTATTTAATGAATCAAGATTTAGATGTTCAAAATATATTTTAATTTTTGTGTATTATTATATTTATGATTTGTTTTATGTTCACCATGGTTACCTTACTAGTTATTTGAGATCACCATTTTTATGTTTTCTCTTCTATAGTATATAAATAAAGGTTTTTGGTTGGAAAACTAATTGGGAAGATCTTTATGGGAAATGTTGAAGATATTTCACCAAGCTAGAAGAATGTGTTCCATGTTTCCAAATTCACTAAACTAATATAGTATTTTTCTGTCTACTTATGTAATGTATTACAGAATCCCCAAATTAAACTTTATATCCATGTACATCATGATTTGGTAGATAGAATGTAGATCATATATCTATCTATAACAGATTAAATATAATGGTTTGGGTGAGATTAAATGATATAATGTGATGATGAAGATAGAAAATAGTGAATTACCGTTGATTTTGGATATCCAACACAATTTGATTAATCAAAGCTAGCACATAGATCAGAAAGAGTAACTATGAATTCTTAGGGGTGGATATTATTTTGAGATCCAAATAGATGTGGAGATAAATGAGGGATATATGGAATATAAAATGTGTTAGACTATAATCTAATGAACAATAATAGTTTTTCTTAGAGTTATTCCATATATATTTCGAATCCTGGACTAACCATGTTAATGTTGTTGTCTCCAAAACCCCCCGACATGGTTGGATCTCATAGTTTGATAGACTATGTGTTTGAAAAAAAATCACCTATATCCCCACATTAACTATTTCCCCAAGAAACTATATGATTTCCCCAAACGGTATGAAATCATTTCTCCAATCTAGATACTACCGAGATATATCTCATGGTTTCTAAGAGATGTACCAATGTTTCCCCAAACCATGATCAAACCATGAAGCCTTATCAGACCTTATGAAAATATAAAAATAATCTAAAATTTTTGAATGTAAAATTGAGTATTATATAACATTAAAATAAATAATAAAATGAAAATAACCTAAAAATAAAAGTGTAAAATTCTCCCTGTCATTATGATTTTATCCCACGAAAGTTGAATATTTCTAGTGCCTTTGGAATATTATGACCCTTACTCTAGCATAAGTCCTTAAAATCCTCATTTTACATTCTAAATACGATCATGCAACTACAACACTCACAAAAAGGATATCATCATCCCATATATATACATTTCATGTCTATTTAGAATCAGTAATTGAATATCATGGAATGTTTCATTCGGTTCATGATCAATTTGGTCCCATTCAATCGCATGGTAAAGATATGGTTCATACCTCTTATGTTGAGATTCATGAAAATAATTTCTTATATAGAATAAATTGGGTGGTAAATCAAAATGATAATTCACACAACCAATCAATTCTAATATATCAAAAGGGTCAATGTACGATGGACATAAGTAAAATTTATTACCCAAATTTTGATTCACTTTACATGAAGAGAATTTAAAGAAAAAAATGATATTCCTTATCAATCAATAACTAGTCAGGATGATGATCTGAAAATATTAATGATGATCCTTATTCATATCCAATCTTTTACAACTCATCAAAATTTTATCAGTCACATACTGAGCAAGACTATGTCTCATTAATTTAAATTATCTAGTCTCTACCAAAAAAATTGGATAATAATAATAACTATTATATATTTCCTTAAGTGGAGATATATGAGTCGATGCCTAAAAGCTATTAATTTACAAAACTCCAATAATTTATATGATCCACCCATAATCTATTGAAATCCATAGCATAGGATAATAGAACAAATTATAATTTTTTTGATAATTTTTTCTGATTTTCCATCTATTTTTAAATGATATGCCTTTCTCATGGGTAGTTGGGTTCCAAAATCATACAATAATGATCACCAAATTAGATAATTAAAACAATGATCTAATCTGTAAATTTTTTAAACCGCTATTCCATGAAATAATACAGCCTAAAAAATATATAGTTTTTATAAACCTTTAGGTGAATTAGATTCCTATGTTAAATAAAGTGATCCAAATTTTATGTTGATCCACAATCACCCATTTGGAATAATGTTTCTAAATCATTCTTGTTATACTTGTGACAAAATACAAAATAATTTTCATGCATTTCATATTAGGTATAGCTAACGATTTCAACATTAATGTTGATCATCATTGCTCATACTAGACATAATTACTAGTGAGGAATATCAAGAAATATTCTTCAAATAACATTTCATACCAACCCACCAATAACTAGTTTGTAAATCACTATAAATCATCTAAATTTTAAGAGGAAAAACCCATTTTGAATAGTGTTATTATGAAAATATTTCCATACTGGAAAGTTATTGAGGCAATAATTCAATCAAAAAATGTATTATATAGTCTTAATATAGTTTCTATTCATCAATTGTCTCCCCGCCATTATTTTTTAACAATTTTAGAAAACCATGGTTCTATTTTTAGGAATCCTTAACATATAAAGACCTATAAAAAATACCATTTATTTAGTGAAAAAAATAATCATTATAATTGGCACAATGCAAGTGCATATCCTCCATCATAGTAATCAATTTACATTTATCACAAAAATCATTAGCTAATTGAATGAAAAAATTACATCTCAATTCATTATCCATGATAATACCTATTATAGGTTTATAAACCACATAAAAGTGTAACATCTTGAGACATTCCACTGATCTTATTTGTCTCACTTTCAAATATCTTCATGATGTTATGTGTTTCAGTACTCTATGATCAATAATTTAACTGCATCTCTCTCTAAAGAGATAATGATCCCATTTTTTTAAAAATTGGTCTACCACAACCAATTAAAAATCATGGGTTACATAATTCTATCCATGATTTTTCAATTTCCATGATTTAAATTTAAAAAACGATATTTTTATATCAATATTTAAATTATTCTAAATCTAGATACATCATAATAAACAACATTTTATTTAAATGGTCTATTAAAAAATAATCAATCTAGAAGTGGTACCTTTTTATCTCCAAAAGGTTTTTGAGTATCCTCACTAAAATTTAATATAGCACTCATTACTATAATAAATGTTATTAGATATGTGAGTTATAAGGCCTCATCCTTAAATCTTACTTAATCTTGAGTTATTACAAGATTACACATTGAGGATATTTTCAGGTTTAGAGTTTTAGAAAATTAGATCATAAAACTTTCCTTACATTCCACATTTAAAAAAGTGGTTACATAAAAGTTAGTATTAATTTTTCCCATCAACGGAAACATATTTAAAATAAAACATTGATTATTTCTTCACACTTCCTTGAAACTATCATCATATCATGTACCCTTCCCTTGACCTGTGAAAAAAATTCAAAATCTTGGGATGAGCATAAAAAGCTCAGTAAGGGATATAAAAGTATAGAAAGGAAACACGAGTAAATGTATACACAAGAATTAATGAAATCATATTCTACTCTTAAAACATAAGCACTTTAACATACCTCATCAAATCATGAATAAATCATATAAATCATAAGACATAAAGGTAACTTGAGGCATTCATAAAATTCTTACGTAGGAAGTAACCCTCTTGGTTACGTTTGGAATACCCATCACAGTATATTCCCTAAATCACTTCGGAGAAACATTAACATTTAACTCCTTCGCGTTACCCAATGCATTGGAGAGCTTTATCGGGCTCACCCACCCTTAGTTTATCACAGAACCACCCGTCTTCATAAAAATGCCCAAGAACCATAACATAATCGTATCACATAAAACATGCATAAAGGAAACATAAAATTTCCACTTTTCAATCACAAGATATCAGTACAACACATTGATATAAAAACATTATGAAAACCATTTCCAATACCAAAATAAAAGAAAACAGAAACATGGTATTTATTTTTTATTCAAAAATGGTTATGGCTTGTAGATGAAGTCAAAACTCAAATAATGGTTACGACGGCGGAGAAGTCGTTGTCGCCGCATACATACGACAAAAACATTCCCTTTTCTCGTTTAGTAAAATGCTTCGTATAAAAAAGATTCCTTTTGGATAAACGTAAAATTCAAAGGGGTTTATACACCGTATAAAAGAATGTTGTGTATAAAACAAAATATACCTCAATGAATTGAGATTGAGACGAAGTCCCTTACAAAGATCATTTTTTAAATAAAGTAGATCTATTATGTGTATTCCCTATAAGTACACATAAATAAAATAAAAATAAAAGATAGGACATAATAATATCATGACATAATTTGAAAGCAGAAGATTAACCCAAAGAATGGAAATTGGGTTAAGAAGTTCCCTTACCTCGTATCCGACTTGACTTGATCATTATTTAATCTCCTGAATAATAAACTTGAGTTAATTTATACTTTCTTAAGAACCATTTTCAAGTTAATTATTCCTTTTATATCATTTATTACCATGTCATGAACACTATATTATTATTTAAGTTTATAACGGTCGTTTTAACGATCATTGGTACTTGAGTCATAAATGAACTTCTTATATTCAAAAGTTGTTCACGTAGTCAAATATCCATTATCTCAAGAATTATATTCAAGATTTAGATGTTATATATATCATATATATCCAGTATATACATGACTTTATAATATTACTTAATAATTTAGAGGTAATAAATGATCTGCACCGTTCATGGAGACGGTAAGCCATACGTACGCATGAACGCTACTTTCATTTCTATGTCATATTAATGGAATTAAAACTAATTGAGAGATATTTATATTTTAATTCCAGAATTATATTCATCATTTATATGTAACATAAATCATATATATCCATTATATATATGTACTTATAATAGTACATTACATTTGGGGATAAGAAATGAAATGCACCGTTCATGGAGATGGTAAGCCGTACGTAAGAATGAACGCTACTTTCATTTCTATCTCATACTTTAATGGAATTAAAACATAATGATACATAATAGTATTATAATTTCAGTATGGTATCATATATAATATCATTAAATCTATCCTTTATATGTACCACATATGGTATTAACAAATCAAATCACTTTGAGGGGGCGGTAATCCGTACTTCCTAAAATGAAGATATCGTGTATACCCATAATGGAAGCCATAAAGGTATGCCATAAATGAAAAATACAGAAGCTTAAGGAAAAAATAAACATATTACATATCATATATAAATATAGTGACATATTAATTGCCACCTTTGAAGATGTTCGAAGAATATTTAACAATCATCGTTTCGTGAGGCAGAAATTCACCATCCACATAAACAGTATGTTCTTTAACCATTATATGTAGGTGTGTGTAAGTGTAGATCGAATGATTCTTATAACAACATCCTAGTATATATAAGATACTGGAGTTGTTACCAAATAAATGAATAAAAAGAGTTTATTAGGTTGGAGAAGCAAAATAAAACATAAGAACACCAGAGAAGACACAACCTTTAAATCGGGTAACTCTTTTTTGATTTGAGCTCAAAGGATTCCTTGGGAAGTATTCTGCCCAAAGTGAGGCTTCTAGGAGTAAGAGAGGGATGTGGAGAGACAAAATGGGCAGGGGTTGGTCGAGCCAAAGGCTTTGGAAGTGTGGGTAAGGAGGTAGAGGTGGGGGCCTTTTATAAGAGGAGAGGAGGGGCACTCTTGGAAAGTTAAAAAATGTTACTTTATTTTCAAATGAATTTCGGATTTTAAAGGTCCCACGTTGATGTATTTCAAGGATAGGTGATTAGTTTTAGAAATATACTCATAAAATAGGACTTTGACAAGTGTAATTTATAGATTTAACATTATCTTTTCATTTTATTTAAATCCTTTATTAATGAGGTAATCGTTGCATCATCATGATGTCATAAATAATTAAATTTATTTAATTTCTAAAAATTATGAAAAAAATTACTATGATGTAGGAAATGTTTTTAGATTTACAATGAATATTTATAGTCCATAATATCATCTATTTAGAAAAAATTAAAAATGTTTTACTCAGGTGATACATTCTTTGTTATATTTACATTATTTGAAAAAATAAAAAGATAAAAAGTCACTTTCAAACAAAATTGATTCAATGGGGTCCCCAGGTTTGGTACAATATATACCATGGTCATCCATGAGACAACAAGTAGCATTAGGACACATGTTGGTGTCATTTTTTTATTATTATGATATTATTTTATTATCCTTAACTACCCGATTACTCATTAATCAAGATAATTCTACATAATTACCGGCGTTGCTATTCATAATGTCCGAAAACAAAAGAGTCTTGATAACATAATTTGGAACTTATGATTCCAAATATGTAATCCATTTTACCAAATTCCAAACACATAAATTGAAATAATTTATTGAAAAATAATTTTCGTTGTCAAAACAAATAGCGGGTTTTTTGAAATAATATCTATGAATTGTTTGGCATTAGTTTATGCCCAATTCCATAGTGAAATTAATCCTAATTACCACCATTGGATTATATTGTAAAAATATATTCAAATTAAACATTAATACCAATTAAAAAGATAATATAACAATATAATTAAATTAGATGAAAAAGCAGTTTTGATGTAAAATGCAGTATTTTTTCAATATTCATTAAAAAATGAACATTTTCCGAAAAATACAAAAAACTTTTCCAATGTATATTTCAATGTCCCAATCAAAAAAAATATTTTTATTTTGACAAATAAATCTTATAAAATTATCAAAATTTCGATTTAAAAATGGTTTTCCATCAAAAGGCAGTAAAACAGTCTTTTAAAAATATCAGTGTATTCCATGCTTAAGATTGGATTTATTCTCATTTTAAGCCTCTAAAACACTATCTAATTCATAAATACACATAGATAAAAATATCTATAATTCATTACTTATTTGGGATGTTACATCCTTCCCCCCATTCGAAAATTGCATCCTCGTAATTTATTTACTTATCGAATAATTGGGCGTATTTATACCTCATTGCATTTTCAGATTCCCATGTTGCCTCTTAACTAAAGTGGTTCTTCCAAAAAACCTTTACTTGATGAATAACCTTATTCCGTAACACTTTCTCCCTGTGGTCAAGAATCTGGACCGGTTGTTCCTCATAAGATAGGTTCTCTTCCAGCTGAAGTACCTCTGGACTCAAAACATGAGATGGATCTGGCATGTACTTCCTTAACATTGAAACATGAAAAACATTGTGTACCTGAGAAAAGCTCGGATGTAAAACAAATCGGTATACAACTGATCCAACTCTCTACAGAATTTCATATGGTCTAATGAACCTTGTACTTAGCTTCCCATTCTTAACAAATCGTATCACACTTTTCCATGGTGATACTTTGAGAAAAACATGATCACCTACCTCAAAAGATAGATCCTTCCTCCGGTTATCCGCATAACTCTTCTGTCTACTCTATGCTGTTCTCATGTGTTTCCAAATCAACTGAACTTTTTCTGCCATATCTTCTACCAATTCTAGTCCCATCAGCTTCCTTTCACCCACTTTATCCCAGAAAGCTGGAGTTCGACACTGCTTCCCATATAACGCCTCAAATGGTTCCATCTGTATAATGGAATGAAAACTGTTATTATATGAAAATTAAACCAAAGAATGATGTTGGTCCCAACTTCCCTGATAATCCATTGAACAAGAACGTAGAATATCCTCCATAGTTTGAATCATTAGTTCTGACTTCCCATCTGATTGATGATGAAAAGCTGTACCAAATTTATTTCAGTACCCAACGACTTCTGAAGTCCTTTCTAAAAGATAGAAGTTAACCTGGAATCACGGTCAGATACAATGGAGAGAGTAAATCCATGTAACCTGGATATCTCTTTAAGATACAAACGGAAAAGTTGATCTAGGGATAAAGTATCTCGTATAGCAAGGAAATGAGCAGATTTGGTCAAGCGATCAAAAATAACCCATATTGCATTATTACCTCGGGGTGTCTTCAGAAATCCCACAACAAAGTCCATGGATATATTCTCCCATTTCCACTCTGGCACTGGTAAAGGATGAATCATCCCCTTCGGTAAATTCCTCTCTACTTTAACTTGTTGAGAAGTCAAACACTTCACAGTAAAATCATTAATATCTCTTTTAATTCCATCCCACCAGTAATACTCCCGCAGATATCTATACATCTTAGTACTACCAGAATGAACTGAAAACGGAGAACTATGATCTTCACATAACAACTCTCTCTTCAAATGTGAATCACAAGGAACACACAATATCTTCCCAAATTTCAAAAAAAAATCATTATCAATGTTGAATTCAGTAAACTTACCCTTATGAACCAGCTATACCTTTTTCTGAAAGTCGATGTCTTGCTTCTGTGCTTGCTTGATTCTGTGAGATAGAGAAGATTTCACTCATACCTGAAACAAAACAGAAGAACATCCTTCTCCAAAAAACTTCTATGCCAAAGTTCATCAAATACTTAACCAAAGGATCACGTTCCAAACGCAACATTGTTAATGAAGCATTACTTTTTCGACTCAAAGCATCCGCCACTTTATTTTCTTTTCTCGGATGGTAATGAATTTTACTATCATAATACTTGATTAATTCCAGCCATCTCCTCTGTCTCATGTTCAATTCATTCCTAGTGAATATATGCTTTAAACTTTTGTGATCAGTATATATTTCACACTTTACTCCATACAAATGATGGCTCCAAATTTATAAAGCAAAAACAACAGCAGCTAATTCCAAATCATGTGTAGGATAATCTACCTCATGAGTTTTCAACTAACGTGAAGCATAAGCAGTTACCTGATCATTATGAATTAGGACACAACCAAGTCCTTTCAATGAAGCATCATTGTAGATAACAAACTCACCATTGCTGGAAGGTAGTGCCAAAACAGGAGCATTCACCAATCTTCTTTTCAGTTCTTGAAAATAATCATCACATTATTCTGTCTAGATAAACTTAACACCCTTCCGAGTTAGCTTCGTCATTGGACTAGATAACCGTGACAAATTTCTAACAAACCTTCGGTAATAGCCTTCCAAACCAAGGAATCTACGAATCTCAGTTACATTTTTAGGTCATGGCCATTCTTCAACAACCTTTGTTTTTTCAAGATCAACAGTAATCCCATCTTTAGAAACAATAGGACCGAAGAAGAAAATTTGTCGCAACCGAAACTCACACTTTCTGAATTTCCCATACAATTTATTTTCTTTTAAGGTTTGAAAAATAACCCTTAAATGTCTTTCATGATCCTATTTACTTTTAGAAAACACCAAAATATCATCAATGAAAACAACCACAATCTTATCCAAGAACTCATGGAAAATTCTATTCATTATGTCCATGAATACAGCAGGTGCATTGGTTAGCCCAAAATGAATTACTACAAATTCATAATGGCCATATCTTGTACGAAACACGGTCTTCAGAACATCTTCTTCCTTTACCTTCAACTGATGGTACCCCGATCTCAGGTCAATCTTTGAAAAATACTGAGCTCCCTGGAGCTGATCAAACAAATCATCGATATGAGGCAAATGATATTTGTTCTTAACAGTGATGTTATTCAAGGCTCTATAATCAATGAAAAGTCTCATAGAACCATCTTTCTTTTTAACAAATAAAACAGGAGCACCCCAAGGATATGTGCTAGGTCGAATGAAACCTTTATCTAATAAATCTTGCAATTTCTCTTTCAACTCTAAAAGTTCAGTTTGAGCCATTCGATAAGCGGGTTTTGAAATTGGCTTAGAATCAGGAACTAAGTCTAAAATAAACTCAACATCCCGATCTAGTATTATTCCAGGAAACTCATCAGGAAAAACATCAGGATACTCATTTACCACTGGAACATCATTAATCTGAACAGTTCCCTTGTTTTCAACAATATGTGCAAGGTAACATTCATTTCCATCTTTTACAAGTTTCTCAGACTCTTGATATGTTATCAATAGTAAGGGTTCATTCTTGTACACAAACTGAAAGTCTTTCTGAAATGAAACTTCTTTAGCTCTAAAATCAATCTTAGCATGGTAAATAGAGAGCCAATATATACCCAGGATAACATCAAACTCTACTAGAGGTAAAATAATAAGGTTCTCAAGTAGGTTCTTTCCATGGATGAGGATAGGAAGATTCTTATGAATTCTTATTGCCTCAAAATTTTCCCAAGGTGTTTTTACCACAAGTTCATGAGTCATTTCTTGAGATGGTATTCCCATTTTACTAGAAAATTTTTCAGAGATGAAAGAATATGTAGACCCCGAATCAAACAACACACTACCATAATCTGAAAAAACAAACAATGTACCTGATACAACTTCATTTGATGGCCCGACCTCTGCTGAAGTAGTTGCAAAAGAATTCACCACCCATTTCTTCTTGTAGTCTAACTGCTTCCCATCACTCAAGCTCTTTGTCGGACACTCGTTTTCATAGTGACCCATATCATTGCACTTAAAACATCTCACTAACTGTAAATAAAATTTGGACTTTCCATCACCTTGATCTTTTTCAGTGCAATCAGGAGCCTTATGTCCCATCTTACTGCATCGGTAGAACTTTCTAAAATTCAGAAGACATTCCCCAGCATGCCTTTTACAACATTTCTCACAAACTGGAAACTTAGTTTTCCTACCGTCAGACCTATTTGAAGAATTATTTCCTTTCTCCTACCACCTCGGTCTCTTCTTCTGCTGGTTTTTATAGAACACTTGATCATCAGCAAACTCCATTTCCACCTTCTCAGCACATCAAACAAGCTTTTCATAACTTTTTAACTCACGAGAATCCAATTCCCATCGATATTTTGGCTTTAATCCTGAGTAAAAATGAATGATTTTACTATCAAGGTATCGGATAAAATTTGGAGTATACCTTGCCAATCGAGTGAACCTCTCTTCATAGGTATCCACTGAGTCATCCTCTTGCCTCAATTCCAAGAATTTATTTTCCATCCTATGTTGAACAGACTTATGAAAATAGTTCTTAAGAAATATACCTTTAAATTCATCCCAGTCGAGAGCATCAATCTCATCAGCATCCCTGATATTTTTAACCATCGACCACCACTGATCTGCTTCACCCTCCAAATGATAAATAGAAAGACTAATCTTTTTATTGTCTGAACTCCCCATGACATCAAAAATCTTCTCCAGTGCTTTAATCCACCCTTCAGCTAGCACATGGTCATATGATCCTCTGAATGATGGGGGATGTTTCCACATGAAATGTTCCACCACTGACTTGTTCCTCTACTGTTGATCTAGCTGATCTCGTGCATGGATACCACCACCATTTATCGCTTGAGTAAACTGTGCCATTACTGCAACAAAATGTTCAGTTCCAATTCCGACCATCTCAACATGCAGATTTGGAAGGTTATTTCCATTTTATGCCTTCCTAGCACTGCTTCCCTGTTTCCACTACGGAAAACCATTCTGAACAAACATGTCTTAGATGAAGAAACAAGGTAATCTTCAAATGCTATATCATTTCAATTTGACCATAAAATAATATTTTTGGATAGTCATTTAATAAAATTATAACTCCTAAATTTATCTAAACAGACCTCTGATACCAACTATTAGGCCCCAGCCTTAAACCTTACTTAATCTTGATTTTTTACAAGATTACACATTGAGGATCTTTTCAGGTTTATTGTTTTACATAATTAGATCATAAAAATTTCATTACATTGCACATTTAAGTAAATTGGTTACAAAAAAGATAGTATTAAATTTTCCCATCAACGGAAACATATTTAAAATAACACATGGATTCTTTCTTGACACTTCCTTGACAATATCATCATATCATGTACCCTTCCCTTGACCTGTGAAAAACATTTCAAAAACTTGGGATGAGCATAAAAAGCTGAATAAGGGACATAAAAATTTGGAAATGAAACATGAGTACATGTATAAACAAGAATTAATGAAATCATACTCTACTCATAAAACATAATAACATTAACATACCTCATAAAATCATGAATAAATCATAGAAATAATAAGACAAAAAGGTAACTTGAGGCATTCATAACATTCTTACATAGGGAGTAACCCTCTTGGTTACATTTGGAATACTCATCACAGTATATTCCCTAAATCTCTTCGGAGAAACCTTAACGTTTAACTCCTTCACGTTATCCAATGCAATGGAGAGCTATATCGGGCTCACCCGCCCTTAGTTTATCACAGAACCACCCGTCTTCATAACAATTCCCAAGAACCATAACATAATCACATCACATAAAACATGCATAAAATAAACATAACATTTCCACTTTTCAATCACAAGTTATCAATACAACACATTGATATAAAAACATTATGAAAACCATTTCCAATACCAAAATAAAATAAAACTAAAACATGGTATTTATTTTTCATGCAAAAAGGTTATTGCATGTAGAGGAAGCCGAAAATCGAATAATTGTCACGACAGCGGAGAAGTCATTGTCGCCGCATATGGACGAAAAAAACATTCCCTTTTGTCATTTAGTAAAATGATTCGTATAAAAAATATTCCTTTTTGATAAAAATAAAAGTCAAAGGGGTTTATGCACCGTATAAAATAATTTTTTATATAAAATAAAATATTCCTCAATGAATGGAGATTGAGACGAAGTCCCTTAGAAAGATCATTTTTTTAAATACAGTAGATCTATTATGTGTATTCACTATAAGTACACATAAATAAAGTAAAAATACAAGATAGGACATAATAATATCATGACATGATTTGAAAGCAAGAGATTAACCCAAAGAATGGAAATTGGGTTAAGAAGTTCCCTTACCTCGTATCCGACTTGACTTGATCATTCATTAATCTCCTGAATAATAAACTTGAGTTAATTTCTACTTTATTAAGAAACATTTTCCAGTTCATTATTCCTTTCATATCGTTTATTAACATTTCATTAACACTATGTTATTATTTATGTTTATAACATTCATTTTAACAATCATTGGTACTTGAGTCAAAACTGAACTTCTTATATTTACAAGTTGTTCACGTAGTCAAATATCCATTATCTCAAGAATGATATTAATGATGTAGATTCCATATATATAATATATATCCAGTTTATACATGCATTTATAATATTACATAATCATTTAGAGGTAATAAATGAAATGCACCGTTCATGGAGACGGTAAGCCGTACGTACGCATGAACGCTACTTTCATTTCTATGTCATATTAATGAAATTAAAACTAAATGAGAGATTTGTATATTTTAATTCCAGAATTATATTAATAATTTAGATGTAACATAAAACATATATATCCATTATATATATGTACTTATAATAGTACATTACATTTGGGGATAAGAAATGAAATGCACCGTTCATGGAGATGGTACGTTGTACGTACGCATGAACACTACTTTCATTTCTATCTCATACTTTAATGGAATTAAAACATAACGATACATAATATTATAATTTTTCCAGTATGGTATCATATATAATATCATTAAATCTATCCTTTATACGTACCACATATGCTATTAACGAATCAAATCACTTTGAGGGGGCGGTAGTCCGCACTTCCTAAAATGAAGATATCGTGTATACCCATAATGGAAGCCATAAAGGTTTTCCATAAATGAAAATTACAGAAGCTTAAGTAAAAAATAAACATATTATATATCATATATAAATATAGTGACATCTTAATTTCCACCTTTGAAGGTGTTAGGAGAATATTGAACAATCATCGTTTCGTGAGGCAGAAATTCGCCATCCACAGAAACAGTATGTTCTTTAACCATTAGATGTAGGTGTGTGTATGTGTAGCTCGAATTATTCATATGAAAACATCCTAGAATTTTTATGATACTGGATTTGTTACAAAATAAATTCATAAAAAGTGTTTAGGGGGGTTGAGAAGCAAAATAAAACATAAGAACACAAGAGAAGACACTACCTTTAAATAAGGTAACTCTTTTTGATTTGAGCTCAAAGGCTTCCTGGGAAAGACTTCTTCCCAAAGTGAGGCTTCTAGGAGTAATAGAGGGATTTGGAGAGACAAAATGGCCAGGGGTTGGACGAGCCAAAGGCTTTGGATGTGTGGGTAAGGAGGTAGAGGAGGGGGTCTTTTTTAAGAGGAGAGGAGGGGCACTTTTGGAAAGTTACAAAATGTTACTTTATTTTCAAATGAGTTTCAGATTTTAAAGGTACCAAATTGATCTATATCGAGGATAAGGTGATAACGGTTCGAAATATACTCATCCTATAGGTCTTTGAAAAGTGTAAGTTATAGCTTTAAGATTATCTTTTCAGTTTATTTAAATCCTTTATTAATGAGGTAATTGTTGCATCATCATGATGTCATAAATAATTCAATTTATTTAATGTATAAAAATTATGAAAAAAAATTACTATGATGTAGGTAATCTTTTTAGATTTCCAATTAATATTTATAGTCCATAATATCATCTATGTAGAAAAAATTAAAAATGTTTTACCCAGGTGATACATTCTTTGTTATATTTACTTTCTTCAAAAAAAATAAAAAAATAAAAAGACACTTTCACACAAAAGTGAATACATGGGGTCCCCATGTTTGGAAAAAGTCATCACAGGGTCTTCCATGAGACAAACAGTAGTATTAGGACACATTTTTGGTGTCATTTTTTATTATTATGATATTATTTTATTATCCTTAACTACCCGATTACTCATTAATCAAGATAATTAAAGATAATTACCGTCGTTACTATTGATAATGTCCAAAAACCAGAGTCTTGATTACATAATTTGGACCTTCTGATTCCAAATATTTAATCCATTTTACCAAATTCCAAACACAGAATCGCAAAAATTTATTTAAAAATAATTCTCGTTGTCAAATCAAATAGCGGGTTTTTTGAAACAATATCTATGAAAAGTATGGCATTAGTTTATGCGCAATTCCAAAGTGAAATTAATCCTAATGACCACCATTGGATTAAGTGGTAAAAATATATTCAAATTACACTTTAAGACCAATTAAAAAGATATTATAACCATATAATTATATTAGATGAAAAGGCAGTTTTGATGCAAAATGTAGTATTTTTTCACTATTCATTAAAAAATGAACATTTTCAGAAAAATACCAAATATTTGTCCAATGTAAATTTCAACGTCCCAATCATAAAAAATATGTTTATTTTGAAAAATAAAGCTTATAAAATTGTCATATGTTTGATTTAAAAATGGTTTTCCATCAAAAGGTAGTAAAACAATCTTTTAAAAATATCAGTGTATTCCATGCTTAAGATTGGATTTATTCTCATTTTAAGCCTCTAAAACACTATCTAATTCATAAATAGACATAGATAAAAATATCTATTATTCATTAATTACTTGGGATGTTACATGAGGTGTGTAAAATCCCAATCAAATTAATGATCTTTACTTTATAATCATAAAAATATGTATATGTGAAATATTTTTTTGGAATTCTTCATTAGAACAAAATAATTCATTAAAGGTTCTATAGATTAAACATTCATAGAAATTAAATTCCCTATGATTCAGACTTTTTATAAGAATAAATAACAATGAAAAAATTTATCATATAATTTACACTCTCTCAAAATGATTACAAAATCTCTAAATTTGTCTCACATTCTTTATAATTTTGAGAAAAATAAAAAAATTCATCCAAAAATACCTCAATTTAAGAGTATAGGTTCAATAGAAATACATTATTCATAAATTACATGAAATCTTCTAGTTCACTTATAAGACCAGATATCATGAACACATTTTCATAATGGCCATAGTGACTATTAAAAGGTGTGTTTTACATATCCCCTATCCTAAAATTGTTTTGTTGATACCTTGATCATAGATCAATTTTAGAGAACTATTGGGATCCTATAAATTTATCAAAAAGGTGATAAATCAAAGGTAGTGGCTACATATTAATTATTTTTTCCAGATTTATTTTATAACAATAAATGAAAATTAATAGAAATCCATATAATATTTTAATATACATATCAAAAGTAGCTCAAAGAAATTTTATCAGTCTTTTCAACCCGTTGTTTTATAATTCATCCAACTAGTTCTGAATTTCCTTCAATTCTATTGGGGATATAGTATATGCTGGAAGATAAATAGGATTCATCACTAAAATATTTTAATAAAAATTCAAACTATACATTCTTGTAGAAAACTAGTGAAATCATTAGGAATCACATTGGTATAATGAACCAAGATGGTATGAAATTTATCAATTATTCCATGAGTCATCTTATTTAGTGTTAGTAATTGATAATAAATTATTCTGAACATCATAGCTAAAGCATCTTCATTTTCATTCTTCACATCTCAACCTCCTTTAAAGAGATTCAAAACAATTTTGTGAGTTTTATGATTTTCTGGATACAAATTAAAATTGATATATTTTGTAAAAGTAAATAAAAAATCTCTCTTCATGATCATGTTAATGAGATACATGTTCAAAATAAAAAATCACCAATCATAATGCACTCCATTAATTGTTATTGAACAAGATTCACATCCAAATCTCCTACACTCTTCATACCTAATATGTGTGTGGATACACATGACATGGACCATAAAATAGATATGAAAACAAGACAAAATAATACATAAATGAGTGCGATGAAGTAGTATTAAGAATAAAATTTTTAGTGGTCGAGTTTAGAATAGTTGGACTTCATATAGTTAATGTAATATATTTCTCTTACATGATCATGTAATCAGAACCACATAAATTCTTAATCACTCCCCCTTGTTACTTTGTTTTTTTATTGTAATGCCAAAGTATTCATTGTATTCCAAGAATACCCTTGAATATCCATATTTTTATTTTGAGAACTATTCAAATTATATCATTCTGTTGAAAGAAAATAATTTTGAGGCACAAGAGATATATTCCCAACAACTAACTTAGTAGTTCTACATCAATAATGAAGATTTTTTCTTATCTAATCAAACTTTTGACAAGCTATAGGTTTTTAAAGAAATTATTTCATGATATAATCGAGTGATCAAAATTGGAATCATCTTGACCTACTTTTGAGGGGTGGGGGAATTTTAATCAATTAAATTGTATAATTATATGTTTCTCTACAACCTTGTAATTAAATTTCCCTCTTACACTTATTACTTGAACTATAGTTCCCATTAGTTTCTATGGAGAAAAACCCAATTCAACTATCCAAATTTATAAGGATATCACTTTATTCTACAATTACTCTATTTACTATGTCCATATAGTCAGAAAAATATATAATGGATTTCCTATAATGAACATCTAGTCATTTTCCAGAAACAATGATGTGTTCATTGAGGGGTATATTTTCTGTGAATTTTAGGGAGAAATGATTTAAGATCAAAAACATGTATACATATTCCTTCAATGATATTTTTTCATACGTTATACTTAAGAAATCTACCATTATATACATATTTATTGTGTTTTATTTGAATTGTTTAATGAAAAAGTATTCATAGATATCCCAAGTAAAGAATTAGTAATTATATAAAAAAAAATAATTCCAACAATGTGAGTGAGAGATCTTCTTGAATTTAGACTTCAAAATTTACCTTTAGTTATGCTTATGTTATCATAAATAAATTATCATGTTCACACTATTAATCTAAACATATTACTTCTTGGTTTATGGATCTCACAAAAATATTTGTGGCTTATATATTTAAAATTTCATTGAATGATCCAATTATATTAGATATTCATTTCTATTTAATTCTTTTTATCTTGATATGCACGAAGAATTATGTAAATATATCATTGGTTCCCCTATGTCTCAAGTGAATCCATATTTTCTCTAGCCTCTTCTTGTGGATTTTGAAATCATCTAACCATTTTAATTTCTTTATAAAGGCTACCAAACCCCAACTAGTTATCACTCAATAGAAACTGAAATCTTGGAATATTACAATTCATCAAAAAAATTATCAATATAAAAAATTTCTAAAAATCATTGATCATAATATTAAAAAGGTAGTCATTGTTAGAATCTTAGAACCTATTCATAATATGATTCAATAATCTGGTAAAGCAAGGATGTTGAGATAAAAACACACCTAGATGGGTTTTAGAACACTTTTGTACCTAACCCACATTATCAATATGCTTCACCAAATAAGTATGAAAACTTTTTTTCCGTGTGTCCTAATAAAAAATATTGAATTATAACAATGTTACCAAGAATTGGAGAGTATAAATATTTGTGGGGAAACCTAAAGGAATTCATAACACACACCATTTGTATTATTGTAAGGTATAAAAAATTTATATAAACCATCATAGAACTATATAATTTCTTTTTATAAATTTCCATTAATGAGTTCTATAAAAGAAAACAATTATTAAAGTTTATTATCATTAATTATATCATGGTATAACCATTAGATGTTAACTAACACACACACATTAATTCTATGGACCTCGATATACTAAAGAGTGGATAGTATTTATTTTTCCATTCCATCACTTGGTGACCCACATTGATAGTGGTACATCCTTACCATGATTTTTTTACATTTATAGGTGTCCCTAATGACCATGATATGTCCCAAATTAGTGGTGTCAATTAATTACCATGATCCCTTTCAATAGAAAATGACAAAATAAATTATTACATATTACCATTACTTCATTAAATGAAACCATTTGTTTATCAATGTTTTTAGGAAAATTTATAACTTCCCTTACTTCAAATATATTATTTTAAAATCACTAAATAAAAATTATTTTTATTATATATTTAAATAGTAATTTTTGATAAAAAAAAGAAGAATGATTTTTGGAAAACAGAGCCATCGTGTGTTCTATAATATTATAGTGGTATAGAACCAACCTACATCTAAATAGAAGATAACGACAAAGAAGGATATGAAGAAAGATATAGATTCATGATCAAAACCTATTTCCTTCAATAGACCAAATTAAGATATCAAAATAAATTAATGGATCATATATATATCCATAATTTATTATATCTAATTTTACACAAAGGAAAAATGAGAAAGTACGAAAATGGATACTTACAATTGATTATGGAAATGTAATGCACTTTGATTCATGAAAATAGACTTTATGATCAACATAATAACCATGAAAGCTTATGGAAGGACAGATGTTTCATAGCGTGAGATAGAGTGATATAAATGGGGGCTATGAGGCTAAAATAATGTTAAACTATAGTGTTTTAAATAGAAAAATCACATCACATTGTATGGATTCCATGTTTGGGAAACCATGTAAAAAACATGTGAATGATGTTGTCTATAAATTCTCCAAACATTATTGGATAACATGATTTGATATAATTTTCACTAATAATTAATTTCCCTCTATTAAAAGTAACATTATATCACCTAGAACCCTTTCTATTTGTCCAAACCATGGTCCAATATTTAAGATATTTATTAGATCCTAGAATATCTTAAAATGTATCCCCTAACCATTATCAAAATTTAACCCCTAAAACTAATACAAAAAACTAAAAAAGTATAAAATATTGAGACTCAAGTAATATATTTTATAACAAAAAAATAAATAATAAATTGAAAATTTACTGGAATCCATGTTTATTACATAAATGATTTATAACACAACATATTGAGTGGGATTCTCTTATGTGACTTAGAGTTTAATGTAAAAGTAATCATTATGGTAGTTATATTTTGTTAAATGTACTATATTATCAAAGGTTCTAATGATAATATAATGGGAGTTTGAATCAAATATATAAGAAGGAACAAATATTTTTTGAAATGTTTCAAGAGTTATTTTATGGAATTAGAGGCTTGGTAAAATATGTTACTAAATTTAGATACGTTCTTAAATATAATGGTAGAAATGGATTTTTCTAAATTATAGATAAATATATGAGAGTGGGATTCTTATTTTAATGAAAATATGGTAATAATAACTAATCAATAAAAAAATAATGCATCAAAAATACTATTTTTTTTAACATTGATTTATATGGTATAGTTAATAATGTCATTACATAAGGAAAAAATCTTCATATTTCTGATAACTACATTAGGAGAATATTTTATATGTTCAAGTGGCCAATGAAATAAATGATAGAAAGTATCATATATTTAAAAATAGATCTAATAACAAAAGAAGAATAACAATATCAATTTTATAACTGGAAAATGAATTTTAATAAGCATCATTCTATGTATTTATTTGTTTATAGAAACTAGGGATACAGAATAATTATCTTTCGTAATGACCCCTCTAGAGAATAGATTTCGGGATTGGTAGAATTTAATTGTCCAAACCATGTGTGGAATAATATTAATATATAGTGTAATATATGTTAATTACATTAAAGGTAGTGGTAAAAGTGTTTAAGAACTCCCACAATATGGGTGAGATGATTCAATATAAATAGCTTCATGGAAAAAACATCAATGAGTCATTTCATAGATTAAAATAATTTATTAAAATAGTAAATAAAATCATGATAATTATGGAGATATAGGAGATAAACTAATATTTATATACTACTTGTCTAAAACTAAAACAAGAAATTGTTCTTCAAGGGAGTTATCTACCTTTTTAAATATAGAAATTTAAAAGTGATTGATGATTGATGTATAAAAAATTATTGATTTCCCATAAAAGAATATATTCATAAAGAAGAAAAATAATTAGAGTAATAGTGTGGATGTATTCACTTTTCCATATTAAAAACATTATCCCTTGATAAATTTAGTATAATTGTGACCAGGTGGTTATACCAAGAAGAGGTTACAAAGTTTGTTCAAACTTTAACTTTTTGTAAATTTGATTTTGTTAAAGTTAGATAATGAAATAATTTTGAAAATGATTAATAATTTCATATAAAATAATTTATATTTTTATTATAAAACGATGTCATGGATTTGAAATCCGATGTATGATTGAATGAAAATGAAAAATAAGGGATTTTATTAGTGGACATGTTTTTTACAGTGAAACAATCCCACAATTATTATCACTAATGAATCATCTAATTATATTTCACAATTCTCATTTGAGGCCCTTATATTGATCACATAATCTTCTTAGAAATCATATTAAATCCTAAAATATGGGTTTTTATCCTTTTATGAATGTTATTAAAATTCCAAAAGACCTTTGATAAACTAAAACTAAACAAACTCCTTGTGTTCAAAAGAATAACTTCAATTTAGAATTTTAAAACGTAAGAATGATTATTTTTAATTATTATATTGATAAAATATCAACAAAATATAAATAAAAAAAGAATCCATGGGGTAAAAAACACCTTAAATCATGAAAAATATATATTAGATTAAATATCAGTTTAAAATTAATTGAATAAATTACAATTTTATCAGATATTTAATACATACCTCCACATGGTGTTCTACCCAACATAACCAGATCAGCTGAATAGGAACTGATATTCTCATCAAAATTCTATAATTCATGAACACCTCTCCTCAGACCACAACAATAGATAACGAGACAATAATTATAGATTAAAGGTGTGGTATATTTCTACCCAGTATCTATCGTCCAAATGTTGAAGAATTTTTTTCCATGTAAATGGTCAAATATCAACCATTTTTCTTCTATAGTTTTTTTCATCTAGAAGTAATATTTTCTAAAAGATAATTATATCTATATGACATGGGAATAAAAGGTTATCTTCAAAATAAAAATGTTTAATTTTTTCTTAAGAATATGATTATTCATCTTCATAAATATTTATTCATTCATAAAATCATATACATAATAATTTTCTTAAGTAAATTTAATTTAGACCCGAAATATATTATTAATATTCAATTTCATCATGAATGAAATAATTTTCAGTTGTGAAGCAAGAATTGACACCATTTATTGAAAAGTGGTCTCATATGTCATCCAAAACTATTGTTGACATTTATTAATATATTTTTAATGCATATACTTTGAACCAGGTCATGTTATAGTTGAATTAATTTAATTATTATATTCATATTACCATAATTTTTTTTTCAATTTTGAACCTTTTGGGAAATTTAATTTCTGAAATATAAAATTGGTAAATATTGTAAAAAACTATAATTGTGAAATTTTACCAATAAATATCAAACATATAAAAAACCAAATATGAAATAATTTACATTATAAGAATATTTTTATTTAATTAAATCCTTTTAAAAAATATTTAATTTTTTTAAAATATAATTTCTTTAAGAAACTGATAGTTATTTTTTAAAACCAACGAATGTATTAATTTATTATGTTTATAAAGTTGAATTAGAGGATCATTATATTGTTGATAATACATAAAAATGACTAAAACTAGATGTATAAGGACTAAATTTGATATAAATATCATTATTTAAGGATGATTGACTCAAAAAAGTCACATAGAATGAGAATTATTATACACAAGATACTATTATCTTAGTATTTACTAAAAAAATAAAATAAGTGGAAAAATATTATTCATTAGTAAAATCAATTAATTATGAGATAGAATAAAATGAAAGGAAAACAATACATGGGGTATTTTGGATAGACATTAGAAATCATAATGTGATTTTTAAAATGTGGTTCTTCAAAAATAAATATATTGAATATATAAGAGTATATTAGACTAATTCTATTATAATAATAAAGTTTAAATTTAGATTAATGTAGTATATATTTAGGAAACAATTACACACATACTATTATCATAATCTATAATATTATTCTTATTTATACAAGTTTAGAGATGATTCAATGTTTATCAAATTGATGGTATTAATTTAATTTTAATTTTAAGTGAAATTAGGAAGAATAAACTGAACAATACTTAAGATTTTATATTATATATGATAATATAAATGATAATAGAATCAAAATTAAATTCTATATATTTAATCTTGCACCTTGTTCATGTTTTTTACCCCAAATCACACACCTAAGATAGATATATATAAATAGTGGAGGGTCTATGAAAAATAGGTTATGAAATTTATTGATAATTATATGTTTATAGTAATGTTGTACCTTATTGATATCATATTTAGTAAAAAGGAATAAAAATCATGGAAGGGGATTTCAAATTTGATGTGATACAAGTTTGAGATGCTGATAGGGGTAATGGCCTACCTAAAATGGAAATATATATATATATATATTAAAATATAGAAAGTGAATATAGTTAACATGTAATGTATGGATGAGATCGATTTAATAGTTTTGGAATTCAGACATAAAATCTTTTTAAATATGAATAGTTTTTGGAAATAAATACTTAAAGAATTTTGATGAAATGGTTGGGTATTCATATATGTATAAATGAAATATGGGGATCATGCCTTATCTTAGAGTAATAATATTTAATATAATTCAAGACAATGTTTTGTAATAAGACATTCAATGATTTTTAGTATTAAATTAAATCTCAAAATAAAAGAATATAATGAAGTATATTATGAGAAAATAACGTTTTGGGTTAGTTTAGAAACGATGAAATTATTTATATTATATGGATTCCTTAAGAGCATATTATACTAATGATATACATTTCGAAATGAATGAATATGTGATGGGAGACGAGTACGTGCATATAATAATATATGTAAGGATCCCATTTCACATGTTCGTGGCCAAGTTGGTGTGCAAATAGGGTCTACGTGACCTTTTATGTATGTGGATATGAATAATCTCAAGGGGTCAGTAGTAGCTCTTAGTCAGAAAGAAATATTGGCCTATTGTTCGTTTTGGTTCTACCATGAGGTAGGATCCCTTTTCAATGGCCTTTAAATTCAAGAATCATTTATTTTTTTCAATTCACAAATAGTTTCTATATTAATTCGTGAAATATAACTATTATTAATATTTTTTGTCTCAAATAATAGTTGTTTATCTCTTTTCATGTATTTCAATAAATGACTGGGTTGCATCTTTCATATCATGTTCTTGATGAAATTCCCCTTTATCCTTTATAAATATGATTCAAATTTAGAATGGAGACTTTGGTTTCCTAAATGAGTGACTATGTGGATTTTGGTTTGAAAGCGGCGTGCGATGGTTCTTTTGGAAATGTTTTAGTGTTAAATGGTTTCTTGATTCAGGTTTGGTACATTTGTAAAAATGAATTACCTTGAAAACCCTCTTTGGGATGCACCTCTTTTCTTATTGGATATTTATGGGAAATGGTGGTGCTCAGATGGGACTTCCCTTGCGTGTTGATGGATAAAGGAAAGAAGGCTAAAACCCCTAGGAGTGATATTGTGGGATGTGTTTTTGTATGTATTTATTGTGTAAGATAAAAATTAATGTTTTGGATTGCTTTTTGGAAATTGATCACTCACCCCTTATTATTCCTAAAAAGGTATCCTAGAATATTGAATGAATTTTTGGCAAACAATTGCTACACTAGTTTAGATTATTCAATGGCTAAAGGCCCACAGTTGGGGGATATTTTTGGGCTTCTAGGATTCATTAATACATGTGTGGTGTATAATTCTTCATCAAAAATAATTACTTGGGATATCTATGTAAACAAAGACTGAAATATTATCAATCAAAACGATATAGGCATAAGACATCTTAGTCAAAAATTATTGTAATTGATTGATGTTGTAGAATAATTAGTTATAATATTTTCTAGATGTTGTGAAAAAATTGTTTAGTTTGTCAGATGAGTACAGTGTTATTGTGTTAGAAAAGAAACTTGTATTGAAAATTCAAACAAAATACATTGAAATAAAATATATATTTGTAAATATATTCTTTTGGAATAGAATTACAAAATTATTTCTCATTTGTAGTAAATAACAATTGGTATATGACATCACACAGCTACTATGTGTAGACATTCCCCTGAGAAAACAATTGAACCTCAATGTTCAACAAAATTCTAACATCTAAAGTGGTTCAAATAATATGAACCATCCTAATTTAAATATTACTAATTAATATATTTTATGTTTTTAATGTGATTATCATGTGTATTGTGTATTCATATAGGGGGAGAAATAATCCATTGGTATATATATAAATGTCATGAATGATTTGGTGTTTTCATAAGTTGAAATCAACTAATTGGTGTTACAGTCATAAATGTGAGGGTTAGAGGATAGCGGTTAAAATTTTTAAAAACACTATAAGAATTTAAAATTTATCTTATTTCATACATTATATATTATCTCATTTAGATTTAAATAAAATTGTAATTATTCTTTACTTAAATAAGGTAAATTATGGGTGAATCGGGAGAAAACATTTGGTTATGTTTTTTTGAATTATCTAAATTATCACTCTAGGGTTGTTTTTTTTGATGTAGAAGCATGACCTTGTTATAAATATTAAATTAATTTAACTTTTTTATAAATTTTTTTTATAAATAAATAAAAATACAATAATTTTTTTTGGGGGATCATGTTAATGTTGGTTCTTGTATTTTTTTTGTTTTAATGTTGGAATTTGCATCTGAATATATGAGTAATGTTTTATTTGATATATAGATGGATATATATTGTAGGATTTATTGATGAATTAATTAAAAAATGGTGAGATTTATCAATTTAGTGGTTTTAAAGATTGGTTTTTTTTCAATTATTGTAAACTATGTTTAGTATATTTATTTCATTAATGTGTGGTTTGGGTTTTGTTATGGTTTTCCTGGTTATTGATTTTTGGAACATTTTTTGTGTTAAAAAAATACCAATAATGGTTAATGAAATAATATAACTCCAATGAATAATTATGAGTCGTGAAGAATTGTAAATGTAATATGCAGGTTATAATAAAACAACAAGAATCACACAATAGTTTTGGATTTCAAAATATTATGAAAACCCAATGGGAGTTACATTATTTTATTTTTTTATACAATAAATTATTTGTGTAAATAAGTTTTTTTCACGATGCATTGAATAGTTGTTCTGAAAGAGAACAATGACGACGGCGGAGGTCTCCCGATGAATCCTCTCTGTAGGTGATGAAGGCGGCCTCTGTGCCAGTCCCTCCCCCTTCGATGGGGGAGGGAGAATCGTCGTATCATAGGAGGGTGAGGGCCTTCCATCCTTTATCTAACCCGTAATTTCTTCCTTCCTTCCCGAATGTGGCTTTAAACCCTAAGGTCCCGGATCTGGTGGACGGGGTCCCGGATCTTCCTTTATCCTCGATGGAGTTTTCTGATTCGACCAACCTATTGAATCTCACTCTTGTTGCCTTCTTCAAGGACAAGAGGCCCGCAGTTGATGAGTTTGATCGTTTCGTTTTCGATTCGTGGGATCTCCAAGAACGAGCGGTGGTGGGTTTACTCAACAATAGGAAGATAATGGTTAGCTTTGAGATGGAGGCTGATTTGATAAAATCATGGTCAAGCACGCCTCGTTTTTACAAGGGATCTCGTTTTCTGCTGCTGCGGTGGTCTTTCGACCTGCACAAGAAATGGTACTCACCTTCAATCGCAGTTTGGGTAAGTTTTCCCAAGATTCCCTTACCGTTCTAGAACCTTGCAATTATCCGAATGCTTGGAAATATGGTTGGTAGATTCCTTTCCACGGATAGTTGAACTGAAGCACTCTATCATCCAGTGAATCCTCGTGTTTCTGTTGAGATAGACCCATCTAGATCTCCCTTTGAGTATGTTTTTGTCACGATCGGTGAAGAGTACCGCTGTAAACAGCGGGTGATTTATGAAGATTGGATTGATTTCTGTGGGTCTTGCAGGAGGTTAGGGCACTCGACCAAGGTCTGCCGTAGGGGACTTCCTCCTCGGTCGACCAAGGGAGATGGTAAAGGGAAATATATCCCGCCGGCCTTGAGGGGGAATAACTGTTTGCAGGTTGAGGAGGGTTCTCACTCGAGACCGATGGAGCCGCCTAACAGAGGAGAATGCTCTGTGGTGGCTTCGATGACACTGGATGGGGAATCAGTCAGGACTGGTAAGGCAATTCTGGAGGGTGATTCGGGTCCTGGTTCTTTGGATGGGAAGGGGCCAGGTAGTCATCCGAATTTGAATTGTTCGAAGGATTCCAGGGGATTGGATCCTGTGGCTCCCCCTTTATACCTTTGAGTAATAGATTCTCTATCATTGCCGATGATGGTCGATCTAAATGCCTGGAAGAGAATGATTTTGCAGGTAAGGAGAATGGTGACAGGGCCTTAGAGGATCAGTTGGGTGGAGGTTTGGAGACTGAAGATGGCTTGGTCAGAATGGAGGCTATGGAGGTTATGCAAGAGGGTGATAGGGGACTGGGGTTGGAGGGATCATCCTTGGCTGTTTTCACGGAAACCAGAAACTCCAATGTGGTGGGAGCTGATGAGATCCAGGTTGAGCAGGGCCTGAAAGCAGTCCCTACGACAACGGTGGATGAAGGTGTTTCAGTGGGGGTGCTTCTGCCGGTGATGGAGAACTCTACTACGGGTCCGGATGATAAAGGAAGGGAGTTACCTTTGGGAGGGACAGAGAAGGTGAGCGGAACAGGTGACCGCTTGTTCAGTGAGGTGGTATAGAGTGAGCAAACCTCTTTTCCAGACGGAGGGCCTGGTTCACCCACAGTAAGACATCGGTCAAGGAAGGATTACTCTTGTCTCCCGCGGCCTATGCAGACTCGTTCAGCATATAGGAAGAAAGGAAAGGTCGCTGTGTCTTTTTCAAACAACATTGTGACTGAGAGGATTTCACCAGACCCTGTTCTGGAACTTCTCAGGAATCGGGTGCAAAGTCCTCAGTATTGGAGGACACCAGGTTGGGAAACAGCCTCGGCCACTGGAGAAGATGAGTCTGGCAGGGGATGCAGAGAGGAGTATGCATTTTATGATTTTTACTTATGTTTTTAGTGTGTTGATTGCTGTTTCTGGGTTTATGTTGTGGTTGTATGCTTGGGCACCAGAACCCATTAAACCGGCTATTGAAAATCAAAAAAAGGATTTCCAGCATGATGCATTGAAATGGTGGTAATGTTTTTATAATTATTGTATGATGTCCCACTAATACAACACATAATCCATTAATGTTATTGATACAGTTTCTAGACATAAATATTTTGATCATGAACTATAAATTCAAATTCTTTTATAAAAGTGAAATGTATAATAGTTTTCAAGGTGTATATAAAAGAAAGAAAAGATATTGTAAAGGGGATAATAATTAAGTGATCTCATTGAATATATATGATTATATGAGTGGAGAATTCCTGTTAAATAAGATGAAACCACACATAGGCCATAAGAGGAAATAACCTACTAAGGGTTGGGACTAGAAGTAGTCTCTTTGTGTTCCATTTCAATATTGTATATGGAATTAATATTCAAAAAATTATTTTGATAAAGAATAAGTGAATTCAACCACCTTTTATGTATTTGTGAACATCATCATATTTGAATTGGAAAAGGACGAAAAACAAGAGACGTATTCCAAAGTACGAAACAATGAAACCATTTCCTCTTATAATACTCCCAGTGAAACACATGAGTAATTCTTATTTTATGGAAATTTGAGGATGTACGGGAACTTGGATGAAAAAATGATCATATTGTTCACCTCTATAACATTATATAAAGGATAATGGTGAAGTTGTGGCTGTTTCCCACTGGCCACATGGGGTGGTCGAAGTTATCTAATGATAAAATAACTCGGATTATATAAAGACTATAATCAATAACATAAAATATCTCATTATTTATTTAATCAGCAAAAATTTCTCACTTAGTATAATCATCTTGTGGAAGTGAACATTTCACCACCTGATTAATAAGAATGAGTTTCCTATCCTCGAGAGTGGAATTTGTGAATTTTGTTTTCTCTTGGTTAAGTACACCTTTATATATGAACCTTGTGATCAAGGGAGATGAAATGTTTCATCCACTATGAAGGTATCATGTATAGTTATAAGAATTTCACAAATTCCTAACATGAACCAAATGAGAATAATTTATGTATGATGGGGCTCGTATATGACATCTTCTGCTAACTAAATTAAGTGATCGTCTCATTCCTTATTGCCTCAATACCATACTATATCCATTATTTGATGGTATGGGAGATTCAATGTATCACCTATTATTTTCTTGGCCTAGTGCTGTGGAATTTTGGGTACTCAAGATTATTATGAAGTTTAAAAACATAGATACACTATAAAAACAATAATGATACCAGCCGTCCATATTTAAATTAGTTTTAAATCTAAATGACCCATGATATTGGAATACCTTTATTCCTATTTCCTTCACCAATTACGATATATTTTTACTAGAGACAATTTTTTAAGACCTCCCATATTAAAAGAAACATTAAAACAATAGGGTTTGGAATTGAATATTTAGATGGAGAAGACTAACCAAAATACACGATATAAAATTCCCATGGGATATCCTATTATGGAATTTTTAGGGAATCTCTATAATGATTAAGAGACAATGATAATCCCATTAGAGTACAAAAGTGGATTCCCAGAGTTCTAAAAAATAACAAAACTTCTTGACAATTATACCCGGTGATTCAAGACTATGTCGCTTCCTACTACTTAATCTTATAAAAAGGTTCTAGTAATGTAGTATCGTCAACTGTCAATTGTAAACTAGGACCTATAACTACTAATGTATACATATTATCTCGATATTATATGAATTTTCATATATAGTTATAAATATAAGAAAACCATTCTTGTTTAGAGGTAAATAATGACTTTAGTCTTTAATGAGATGAGGACTAAAGAATAAATATTCCCTTTTCGAAAAGAGAAGGATTCATGATACTTCATCATTGCTATGGAGAATAATCTACTAATAAATCATGGGTCTAGGAAACATGAGGATGTCTCCCTTAATTATCATTGAACTTATTTTCATTTTCTTGGGATATTGTTCCACATCTTCTATGACTTTGTCTTATTTAGTGAAATCATCATGAAAATAGCTAATTCAGGATAGATCCGACCAGGAAAACATTCCACACAAGTATCATATGCATTCACAATCCAACTAGTGGAAGATGGTGACTTTTAAGATACATAAAAAATTCATGATAACATTGTTCAATAACAAGATGTCCTATAAGCTAGTTTATGGGTTGAATTCTATAATCTAGGTAGAACTCAACCCACTGGTTATGTCCTAAATTTATACCCCATTAGAAAATTGATGACCAAGACTCCATTCTCTATGGAAAGAAATAATCTAAAGAGGCATAATATGGTATAGGAAGACAAATTGTTACTTTTAACCCTTTCAAGATTATCATATATTTTTTACCCCCATTATTTGAAACACATGTACTACCCCCACCAAATAGAACAGTCATTAGATTAAGAGTTATGACTTTTATTGATCAATTATAGCCCATTGGATTGTAAATTCTCTCATTAATAACATGCATGTTATCCTGAAAATACCCACTATTGTTAAGGATGGTGAGATAGAGAGGGGTTTTGATTATATGATGATATATAATAATGGAAAAATAATCATTCCATTAACATACCTACCAAATAAATATACATTGAAAAAAACATAAGGGAAAAAATTAGAGGACCAAATTGAAGAATGGATGCATTCCTAAATAATCCAAGGGTCATCAAATTCAATTTTTCTAGGAATATCTGTTGGAATTATAAAACTATATCCCATTATTAGATTAATAGGAAGACTATATGTACTAAAAATTCTTGTGAATATAATATACTTTGGTAATAAAAAATTTGGGTCATCGACACAAAACACACTCACCATACGGGAAAAATAAAAAGAACATCCCCATTTTTGGAAGCACCCAACCCTAGTAATAATGTTTTAAATCATTCATAATTTTTTTTCTAAGATAATAAATATATCATGAAATCTTCACACATTTAAAAACATATTAGTGAAGAAAATTAAAAAAAACTCTTTTAATCACCCAAAATTCTATAATAATGTCACAGTGGCCAAGGATTACCATTTGGAGACTTCCCAAGTATAATTTAATATAATAATTTCATTAAAAGATCATGATCAAGATTAATCAATGAAGAGATAAATTACACCACTTTACAAATTTTTAAATAAACACAATGTAATCATTTATTGATCTATAATTAAAAATGGATCTGGTTATAATATTTTACCCATCTAGAAACTCTGATGCATGGGTTATTGAGAGAATGTCGCCATCATTATTGATTATTCAAGGGTACATCAAAATTGGGAAGAATCCCCTTGGGAGAATCCAATTAAATTCCAATATCAGAGATATATTATATGAATCTTTGTTCAATGTAATCAAGCACAATATATAATTTAATATTCCAATGGGATGGTGATGTATTCAAACAAATGAATAATTTTTTTAATTATAGCATTAATACTGAGACTATAATATAAATATGAAGGTAGAAGTACCATATAAGGAATAAATGAAAATATTATCTTGTGAATCCATGTATACTGAATAAGTTTTCATCAAGAGAGAGGGGATGAAAAAACAGACTGAATGAGATACACGGGTCGATGCTCCTTTTAGTTTTGGAACCAACATAACAAGTATCTTGAAACTACATGGAAATGATTATATATATTTCAAAATTTAATAGAGGAAACAATCCTTGATCAATGGTTCTACCATAGTTTTGAATCTTAATTGGCCATTGCTAGCATTGTAACACATGTGTTAGCTAAGATGAGCCTATTAGATGTTATTTTTTTTACAAGGGGAGAATTACATCATCGTTGACTCTTCCCAAGACAAACTGGACACAAAATTATATTCTCAACCCCTATATAACAATGAAAAATTATTAGGAATATTTTCCACATTCACATTATTTTAATATGATGCATATTCCACAATATCATATCCCAAATATAAATATTTTGGTACTTCTTTTTCCTATAATTATGTAATTTCAAAAGTATTTTCAGCATTTCAGGACATCCCCTCATTATTTATTATTAAAATGAATACTCCCGCATCATCATATATATAATTAAATCCTCCATCATCTATTAGGACAAAAAATTTAGTTGTAAGTAGAATAGGGGATGGTATTAGAGATCCCCATCTAGTATTTGAGGATGGTGTTCTGACCAAAACTAAGGGAATAAGGAAACTAAATTATGGTATATTGGTTTTCCCCCAACCAACATTGCCTTGTACATACATTGGTACTTATGTGGAGGAATTTTTTATCTCTTAAAAATAGTATTATTTGTTAATAACCCTCAAAATTTAATAAATTTCCGGACAATACCCTAATGTGACGACAAACCATCTTGGATTACTAGATGATCATCATGTTTTAATGTAAGCGGATAAGAGAACGAATCCATCACATGATTCTATGGTGGATGATAAAATATAGAAGATAATAAAATAGGAAATCATCCAGGATGTCTGTTATAGATAATGGTTCAACAAAATTGATCACATTTAATTAAAAGGCTTGATTATTTAAGTTTATTCTGATTTTAGGCATCTCAGCAGGTACTGCTCCAAGGTTAATTTCATTAGTCAGATTAAAAAACTTTTTATTGATTAAAATATAGTATTTTACTGATTTTTATTCTTAAATGGTTACTCAGGGAACAATCAATTCAAAATAAACTATGTAAAATAATAATTCACAACATTCAGTTCTCCTTAAGTGATGTTCTACATTTTTAACATGATATTATGTTAGAAAAATAATGGTATCATTTATCAATGATCCAGGAACTACATCATCATTCCCATTCCTAGATAGTTTGAATAATTTTATTTTAATGATATATTGTATATAACCTAAGGATGGTATTATCATCCTCTCGACCATAAAATAGGTTCACACAAATCGAAGGGACACAACATGATGACGAACTACCAGATGGGTGCTTTTGGGGTGGCATCATGAAAATTCATCAATATTGAGGTATTCCTTATTGGAACCATATGATGAAAATTGTGATCCTTTCAATGAAGACTCCTTGAGAAAAAATTTAATTGACAAGGATTTAGATATTCATTATATTCATCTGGTGTTTTATTGAAAATCATTTACTCAAACTCCTCCACATAATTATGCAGATAAATATGGGATTATCTTACCAATAGGATGAATATTGACAAAATACAAAAAAAATATCATGAATTTTTTTCATGCACCAGTCCCAATACCTCTTTGAAAAGGGAAGCTACACATCCAATATGTCTGTATTGTAGAGTGATCACTCAATGGAATCCTCACATAAAAAATAATTCATTGAAAGAAAAAAATAAACACCATATCTATAGAATAATGGTATATATTAGGACATGATATTGCAACATCGATATGAATTTCATTTCATATATGCTCACTAAAAATAGTAAGGCACTACATGAAACACCATGGGAACCACTTGGTCAATCGTAATAAAAAACTCATATATCAACTCAATTATTAATTATTGGCAATGTGTCTATCTCGATGGACAGTTATGATGAAATAGTTTAGAATTTAATTCATATATAATAAATATTTCAGTGGGAAATATCTAGACAAATTACTCATAGCACACCATATCCTAGAGAGAACACATATCCCCAAGGAAGTTGTTTTCTTTATTCATGGAACAACCTAGATATGGGTGATGAATTATGATAACACCTCTTTATTTCCAATAAGAAAATGAATGTAATCTGTGATAATCATGTTTTATTCTCTATATATAGTATTCATATCCACATCCAAGGAAATTCTGCACTATTCTATCTTAATAACTTAATTATTAACAAATAACTAGATTGAATACTAAGCTCCCAACATAAGTTATTAGTTTCCCTACTACTGAAACTGGTACATTTGAATGTTATTGGCTATATAGAGCTATTATATAAGTAGATCAAGATTTAATTTTTTATTATGTATCAAGAGTTGGCGCCAATCCTTGTTTACATAATTGGGATTATGGAATAATTTCTATTGAGTTCATTATTGAGTATTATCCTTCACTTATATAACTCCTTTACCGATACACTTTTTTATGAAAAAACCCGATATGATTTTGACCTAAATAAAACAATATTCTCATTCCACCCAATAGGGTTTCCTATATTTTCACTATTAATGACATGGAGAAAATCAATGAAATTACTAATTCCCTATAGCATGATGAGACAACACCCTAGTTAACTAATACATTTAGTCTATGGATGTTTTCCTACTGAACTATATCCAAATAATGTTAATTCCATCCAAACTATCTAACATTTTATAAATTAGACAATGAGTTGAAAAAATCAACCCATATGACCAGTTGAATGAAGAAAAGGTCATCTATAAACAAGGCTTCGATGGAGCCCTCCTTTGATGCATTGAAGTATGGGAGACACTCACCACTATGCTCTATAATCATATAGGATTTTAGGATTCTCATTATAAATGAAAAAAATACCTCTCATAAAATTAGAGACATGGATATTTATTTCTAATGATTTAGCCAATTTCTGTGGAATTAAATATGATGTACCAGAATTTTAAAATACATAAAATCATCATTAGTCAAACCCCAGAGTTGTAATAGTCTAAAAAATACTATTTTCTAATTATCATATGGGGAATTGATGTAATGTTTCCATATCCCATGAATCATTTATTTAGATCATCAAAATACTCTATTCCACCATCATATTCTACAAATTGGGTAAGATTATAATACTTAATGAAATTGGGATAAGGAATATCATCTACTTCATGTAGTCAAAAAACATCACTAGATTCTATATTCATCAAACAATACTAATGAAAAAAATTCTACTCCAAAATGATGAATATAAAATATCAATAATATAATATCAAATAACCCCCACTCATCCCACTATCACATAGTAGAATGTGGAATGATACAAACCATCAATATCTATCTATTTAATATACTTCCTATTTTAGTGAATAAAGACAAAAAATAAAACCAATATAATATTTTTCATTCCATGGTGTCTTATCACACAATGAACTATAATACAAAGAAAATACTCCATATTCAATTATCTAGGAATTCAAGGACCTAAAATACATTGATGCTCATTTTCCCTCACTCAGCACTTCTATCTATTGTTTTTTCTCATAATAAGAAAAATTACTTAAGAGATATTATGCATTGGAGTGGATCGAAGATGATTGTATCTGAACATAAATTAACATGGAATTCTATCTCAATATAAATATATTATACATCAATTTGACTGTTATCCACCAATTTTTCATCTATAATGTGTTGTTATTGGTTCTCAGAAATTTAATCCTTCCATGGAAGAAGCATTTGAATTTGGAACTATTTGGGGGTTAACTTAAATTATTTAAAATGGATACTCCAACAAAGAATAATCCCTAATTTTGATGAATGGGGAATATATACTCCCACTAAAAATGATTTATTTCCCATGAAATACATTTTATGATTTTATAATAGTTCACAATGACCTAACAACATTACATTACAATTTCATAGAATTTTTCGATCTCATGACCATAAATTAAATGAAAACAAAACCCTTATCACATAACATTAATCTATTTTATAAATTAATCTAAGTATTAAGAACATAAAATAAAATTCGACAAAAATCCATCATAAATATATTTAAACTACACACAGTGGGCTTATCTCCATCACACCATCCTCTAATCTGTGAGTTATATCCTTATAGTAATTTAGGGTGCATAGCCTTTCCATTTTACCGACCTACACCCAAATTGATCAATGCCCCCCCCCCTAACATGAGCATGTTTAATTTTTGAGATTAAATCTATAAAAACTAAATGTTTCTGGATTGTAGTCCTCCTGAAATATATTGTAAATCCCTTATTTCATCGAAGGCCAACCATACAAAAAACACCCCTATATATGATCCTAAATTATGTAGATGTTATACTATATTTAAAAAACATTGGGAATGGTTAATTTTCCCATGAGATACATAGTTACCCTTGATACTCTTATCATAGGATAAATAATGGATTGAATGAAAAATGAATCGATGTCAAAGGCTCATTTCCCCTTCATATTATCTTGATATATTCATGGAATTTATAATCAATAACTACATGTAAAATATCTTTTTTTACATAAGGATATATAGTAGTACCCGAATCTTATATCCTAGGTTGATTCATGACAATTAATGAATAATATTTCATTCATCACAGTAGTGTTTGGTACTATACTAATGATATTCCTGATTTCTACCCGTTACATATGATTATTCATTATGAAAAATGAACAAAAAATTATAAATAATTTATCACTCAAAAAAAATTCATCTATTATATTTAATCATGATCTATATATAAACCTTTATTGTTGATTTTTTCATTCATGTACCCATGATAAAATTCTTCATCTTTATATTGGTGTTCGATATATACATGATTTCCTTCTCTATTGCTGGGGGATATAATATGTTTTTTAGATAATCTCTATGACATGGTTCCCCAAGAATATGAAAGAAAGTTCTCCCTTCACTATACATGAAGTAGATGTTCCAATGGAACATTTGATAAGAAACACATGATTCATTATTGTATTATTAATAAAATACACATTGACACCCATGATTTGTTAACATTAGATTGGCCACAAATTCCCCACTATCTAATTAGTTTTGGTATCAGACTTTATACTTATGTTCTTAATTAATTTGGGTATGTGTTCCAAAAATATGGGGATGCCACACTCTTATGTTTGAGAATGATCTACATAGGACACTTAAAATATAATATTCATTTGGTATTAATTGATTTATAGATAAATCCCATTTCCCTCAAAATTAAGATAAATATTTTAAGGCATTCATAGGAGATATATGTGGCTTTATTTCTACCCCTAAAAGGATGTAGCGTGACATTTGAGGTCACATATCTAGGACTTATATGTGGGGTTTCTATGATACCAATCCCTTATTTTTTGGTACATGATATAGAATATACCGCATCTTGTGATGTAAACTGGTGAAAAGTTCTCTAATACCCCAATCAACCATTTGGTAAAATCATTTCCTTCGACACAATACATAAAATTATGTGACATGTCATCCATGTCACATGATGTTATAATTTATAGTACTGGTCCTTCTTTGATGACATTAAACTAAATAACTTTAACAATATACTATATAACACTATAATTTATATAGTGTATTCATATCGTTCATTTACTAGAACCTTGTCTAAATTCCTCCACCACAATATGAGTTCTATATCCTTATAAGAATAATATTGTTCATCTAAACCTCATGTTCCATTCAGTATTCATGATAAAGTTCCCTACATTCATTTAACTCATATGTTGATAAATTATAAGGCATAATATCCAATCAGGTAGGAAAATATACATTTTGAGAGTGGAAACCCCAATTTTTCTAAGCTCACCAACATGAGATTCAAATCAAGGTAGCATTTCAATAATTACATTATGTTTAAATTGGACCCCATATGTTCCATGTCTTGTAATATCAAGAGATTCAGGTAATCCCCAGTTTATTCCATGGATCTACCACCAGGTGTATCTCTTCATAGTTTAGAATCCCTGAAAAACATCATTCTATTTATCATGATCGAAATGTGATATACTTAGGTGTAGGTAGTCTAGTCTTATTTTCATGAGATAAAATAGAATTACCTAGGGTCCTCTATAAATATCCACTCTAAACATTCATGGTGTATTATATTGATACCATTAACCATATATAAAAAATAGATCCTTCTAAGATATTGTTTGTCAATTTATTATCATTTGGATAAAATTATCCATTATAATATGGCATAATTTTCCATTCACATATATTTCTTTCTGTATCAAAACATTGAATAATCCTCCTAGTTTTCAGTCTAGATTCGTGTGGGGACACCATTTTCATTTGAACCACATGTTCCTTTAATCACACAATTATAGGATACATAGCAGCACATGGATATCCTTTTATAGGTTAAGATACCAGAATATATGAAAAAATGTAGTCCCCCCTTTCACCTAACTATTTTGGTGTTCCCATCCCGCGGGCCGCCGCACCATGGGTCGCTGCACCATGGGCCGCCAAAGCATGGGCCGCTGCACCAAATGTCGTCGCACCGCGGGCCGGGCCGGACCCATCAGGCCAGGTCAGATCCCGCAGGCCGGGTCTGACCCAGGGCCGGACCTGGGTTAGGCTAGGTCGACCCAAACTGGGTCGGGTCGGGCCAGGTGGGGTCGGGCCGGGTCAGTCCGATCGGGTAGGACCGGACCTGGACCAACTTCAACCCTTTTTTCTATTTCTACCATATCCTGATCTATGGGCATCTGTTTGACAAACCATATGTGGCGTCAGGAACCTTGGATCAAGATGGTCCTTTTGGTATACCCCACATGAGTTTTGGATAATGTTGGGTGTACGGCTAGGTTGGATCAAGCACAAATCCAACCGGGCCCTCGAGACTAAAAGGCTAATAACATACAGACCGTATGCCTGATTGATGCACCGTATGTTATATTGATACCCCTATCACATTGTGGTTCTTTTGGATACTTTTTCATGGGACTTCTTGGCAGTTGGGGTACCGAATTCTGGCTTGAGGATAAGATTCTCCCAAAATCAAGCGAGCAGAGTGCAGGAACCCTATAGCTGGCTATAACATGAGAATGGGATCCTATGTGGGTATGTGCTTAGGGATATTTGGTGGGTCTGTGTTTGAGAATCTCACTTGGATCTACTCTAGGAATCCATGTGGAACTAATCTAGGATCTACATGGGTCTGGTTTAATAAGATCTTATGTGTGTCTGATGATGTACTCAGATCCAATGTGGGTTTTATGATTTAGGATCCAATATTGGTTTGATGATTTAGGATCCTTCATGGGTCTTTCTCTTAAAAGAGTAATATGATTTAGTATTTACATCTAATCATCTTTACTTCCATACCTAATTTATACCTGGTGTGATCTGAGTCTTTACCTTTGTGGTAATCTTCTGTGCGGCGTACATTTGTGGTACAACCTTTTTGGTGTTACCTTCGTGGTGATAACATTGTAGTATTCTTCTATATGGAGAACCTTTGTGGTACATGCCCTTGTGGTGTTACCTTCATGGTATTAATTCTATCATGGAATGGTTGTACTTTGGCTAAGGGTTTGGGCCTTGAGTTTTCTCATGAATGAGTTGGGTATACATGATAACATAGGAATATGTATTGTCATGTACCTAAGTAGGGTTTTCACTAGTTTACAGTCTTTGTGGTTTAACGTTTGTGTATTTTTTCGGACCTTGAGGGTCTCGGGGTCTATACTGAGTACCGTTATACTCACCCCTGCATGGGCTATGCCCGCACCATATAGTGTTTGGTGCACATGACGGACAGTGCTGACTAAGGACGAGGCTACCAGAAATAGAGGTAGCATGGAGGTGGACCATAGATTAGGCATACTATAGAGATTACCATTCGAGAGTTGTACCTACCCATCAGGTAGGATCCTTGGTGGGTGTTCCCGAGATCTGTTCATATTACTTGTAGTTTCTAGTTTTCTTGCACTTCGCAGTTGGGATTGTATTCTGACTCCTTTTACTTACTGTACACACTCTTTTTACTGTCAGTTTACTCATTTTTGTATCTTGTTGTGTTCTTGGTTGTGTGAGTATATAGGTTTTAATGGAAATGCCTTCCTATTTTTAGGGAATACGCCTCCGCTGCTAGTTTCTAGGCCTTATCCCATAGAAGGCAATATTGGGGTAGTCACGGTAGAGGCCCCGGGGACGGGTCGTGACATTATAGTGATACCCAAATCCCTCCTCTAGTGCAAGAGTTATATTTTTTCCCTAACAGGTTATTTACGAAATATGTGTTGCATGATTACTAATTTTTCATGATATCTCGTAATGATAGATTCTTTTATACTAAGGCTAAAAAATTATATTGGCCAACTTTTCCTCCCTAGTACTTATGAAATTGCTCAACATAATTACCTTTATCACGTAATTCTTCATCTGTGGGTCAATGTTAGATGTTACCCACATCCGAAAGGTAAATGTTTCTTAACTCTCATCACTACATCATAATTAATGATTCCATGACCATATATCATTGTCGTAGTTGTGAATTGGATGGAAAACACAAACAATATCAAAGATCAGTTAATGAATGTCATTACTTCTTTCAAATTTTAGTAAATTTATGGACTCTTGTGTTTGGTTGCCAAAAAAGGTTCGATTTTTTTTATTTTACACTAGTATCTTATATCAGGATAAAATATTCCTTATTTATTGATGTCACATCCAAAAACCAAGTCCCTATAGACTCTAAAATTATATTAGAGATTTTCATCATATACAAAGACCCGCATAAAGTTCACTATATGTACTTCCCATCAAAATGATTTTAAACTATTTGGTGTGAGTTATTTTTTTTCGAAGGGAATCTATATGACACCTCACTGTTTATCATGTTTTGTTAAACTTCAGAACAAATTATCTATCATATAAGACCATAATCTATATACGATAGCTTATTCATATGGCACAATAAACCTACATGAGACTGATATACATGTATATGAATCAAATTTTAATGATAATCACTATTTCAATATATTGGTGACATCGAAACCACAACTTCTAGAATTCACCACATATAAAACAACATTTTAACTCCTTCCCAATGAAGCAAAATAACCTAACTATAGTCATATTATGTCTAGGATTCCCTCACTAATTTTTATAAACATTTCATTCTATATTTCTTTGCATGTTTATCATGTGTCTTATATTACCAAAAACATGTATTCTATCATTATTGAATGGAATAAACTATTTTTCGTTTTATACCTACCATAATTGGGAATTTGTAAATGCACCTGTAATATGGAATTCCATATAAAGACATGTATTTTTCTTAATAAAATATTACTCTAATATTACTAAACATTGAAATATTCATTGTAGAATCCCTCATTTATATATTTTTAGTGTTCACCCTTGTAAACATATTCCAAGTCACCACCCTTAATTTGACTTCCTCGAGATATATTTAATTTTGTTATCATCCATTATTAAAAATGTTATAGATTATTTATTACCAAAGGTTACAAATTGGATTATTTTAACACAAATCTCCATCATGAAATGGTATGTTCATCATGGATTATTTTTCTCCCCTCTAATATATAATTTTGTGACATTGCTACCATTAAAATTAGGTCATATTAGATAATTCCCTTAGATAGGTCATCTCATTGAATTTTTGTACACATATCCTGAAAATAAACAGGGTACCCTATGATCAAAATTGTACAACATTAAACTGTATTCCTAGGTGGTTGAAATCCAAATACCTATAACATCTACTGAAAGAGTTATAATAGATGTCAAAAATTACCATTGTTGATTCCCACCAAATCAGTATAAAAAAATACAAAAGGGAAGATATACATGAATATGGGTATTATATTCCCTACAAATCAATGGAGGATTTAGTGTCAAACCTCATGGATCACGTGAATCTCCATGGAACATGCGATCACTTGAAATTTAGAAGGTCACACAAATGTCCATTAACATCACTTAACCTACTTTAGATATCACATATATCCTTTAACAAGAACTTTTTTTCTTATGATGTAATATAAGTCACTTGCAGGTCATATGGTAGATAATATATGAGTTCTTATAGATCACATCAATGCTCAGCTAGTAGGCACCTGAAAAAAATTCATAAATGCATGTAAAATGAGGTGTTAAATATGAAAAATATGGAGTACTTTCAGGGTCTTAATTTTCATGAAATGTGTTTATACAGATCACAAGAAACCATGGGATCCCTATAATCATTTTCACATTATAACTTAAGATCCATCAAGAATGTCACTATACACACATGAATGGTATTATACATGTCTAGGTGATCATGCACTCCCTCTCAAGCTCTAAAGGCAAAAACACGGATCATCCATGATAAATGATCAAGCACCACCACATGAACCAATATTTTTTAAGCAAAGAATCACTAATGGATAGAGGTATTTTCTTTTTAAACCATCATTCAAAATAATGATACCCTAAACATTTTAAAATAATTATAATAAATAAAAATAAAATGATAGGAGTCTCTTGCGAAAGAAAGATACATTTATATTACCCGATAGAGACTGTGCGTCCCAAGTAATCACTATTGACCCTACAGAGGCCCCTGTAAAATGTAATCTTGACCCCATTGAATCCATCTTGAACATTCACCTTAATCTCACGAATACCCTAGAACAATAAACCTTTATCTCATGGATGGTTTGGAAAAAATCATCTCAAATCACTTTGGATCCCTTCAATGGGTGTCAATATCTCATTAATTACTTGAAAATAAAATTCAATCCATATAAAAGTAACTTTTCATGTATATATGATTAATTAATATCACCTTAATTTTAAGAAAAATTCAATAAATGGGTCATTGATGGGATGGCCTTGTCGTGCTAATAAATAACGGGATGCCCACCAAATAACCCACAACCTCATCAAGCAGATCACATTAAATTCCTCAAATAACTCCATCTTGGATCTTTGACATACATGACGATCAAGGAGGTGTATCATAGAGGTGGAGAGGTCAATAAATACCCCCCACCCAAGAAAAAAAATTCATCATGGGATCCACACACCGACACACCCAAGCATTGGAGGAGACATCTAGTAGTGGCCAATCCCACTATCATAAGGTATTCTATGAGGTAAAATATTTTGATCAATAATGTAGCACCCAAAACATTTTATGGTATGTTTCTCTTAAATAGTTTCTAGTTATAGCCTTTATTTGATTAATCAGTAATCCTATATGGAACAAAACATGGTTACTTATAGGAGATATCCATAGCCAAGCCATAAAACATAGATTTTTTAGCTCTGTGATATGAATTTTAAAAATCTATCATACACAGTTTTGATCAAGATAATAATTAGAGCCTGATAGAATTAACATAATTTTTGGAGAATAGTAACCTAACCTTATTAATATTATCAAGTCCTTATGAATAGTAACATACCTTTATGAATAGTAATATTAATCTCAGGAGTGGTATCCATGCCCTTGAATGTATAAATGAATTTAGGCACCTTAAAAATGATGATGAATATTTTAAGTGTTTATATATTTTGATTAAATAATTATTTTAATTAAATACATAATTAATCATATTTAGAAAATTAATTTTGGAAAAATGACTTCATTTTTGGATTCTACACGTTGAAAAATGGTTAGGGTGAACTTTTGGAATTTTTATGAAATACTTATATTTTTGATGAATAGTAAAATTCGATAATTTATGACAAATGATAAATAAAGAATTTATTGAGTAATTGATGATGATATGATAATGTAAGACTAATTGGTTATATTTCAAATGCGTATATTACTTTTCTTGGTCATGGAATACTTACTATTGATTGTCTTGTGAGGAAATAAAATATCAATGATTATAAAAATAAGAAAACTCATCTCTCATCCAATATATAAACCACCTCTCAACCCCTCTTCTTCCCACACCACTCAAGATTCATGACTTGCCTGAATTCTTCCAAATACTCTTCCCAAGCCCCATCCCCACAATCAGGACCTTTTGGTCTCAACAAAAGCCCAAAAACAAAGGCCTTATGGAGACTCTCAGGGAGGAGTACTCAAGAGGTGAACCATCCTTCTCTTTTCATTCAATTTCTTTTACAAAGCCCCATTCATTTGTTCTACCTTATCACCTACCTTCATCCAAATGACATGATAATTCCATTACCTTACATTTATGGTATTTTAATTGTGCTAATGTAATAATTCATCATAATATCTCTTTTCCCCTCCTTTTATACAATAAATTCATACACCGTCTGAGATGTGTAAATTTATCACACTCAAGGAAGATGTGTTTTCAATTTAAATTACTATCTTCGATACAGGTCATGAAACATTTTAAATGGTTAAAACAGGTCATAATATATGTATTTTATAATTATTAATTATCTATAATCTTTAATCATTCATAATATGTAATAATAATACAAAACATGTTTATTGTGTACAAAACCACCATGCCAAATCCAAGCGTATATTTTTAACTCATCGAATGATTCATAATAATGGTATTTAAGTAGAATAATTTTAATATAATTTATATCTGTTTAATATCAATAATAATTTTTATTAAAAATTCTGTAGGTTTAACCATATTTCAACAAACATCCATTCATGAATACAAGTAAACATATCATGGAAACAAAGAGGGGAAAATGCTATCAAAACCATAAAATTGAATCTCTTAAACCATAAAAAATGCCATTAATGAACATAATTATTTAATAAAATATCAATTAAATGTTGATTAGGTTCTGTACTTATTAATTAATGAATCTAAATTTGATTATTCAGGTTGATAAGAACAATCGATAACACCTTTGAGCATAAGGTATGGGATCCTCTCTCTAACTTTTTTTCAAGAATCTCCCCTATGTTGTGCCCTTTTATTTTTAATTAATAATGATGGGGTATGTTTTCTCACCTCCACCATACTACACTTTTTATTGAAAAATAATTTTATACCCCTTTACCTCTCATTAATCACCCACAATAACACTTGATACCTTGTCGAAATGTATGCAGGGGGTCTCTCATCTCACATTCATTTCTGTGATATTTTCATTGTTCGCCACTAATTTCTTTTATGTGGTATATGTTTACTACCCTTTGAAATATAATAACATGATTCAGTTTATATTCATTTTATTTAATGATTCATTGGAGGGTTATTTAGTTCTGGTCATATGATTTGACCGATTACATTGCGGTAAGAGACTTTGTCTCAACTACTTATTTGTTGCGACTAACATTGTATTGTGAACCTAATAATCCATATGTGGTGCACCTACATCACATTTTAGATCTATTTTAATTTTAAATTATATTTATATTAAATATTCATAATCTCATATCATTGATTTGTTTTTGTCTACACTTTATAGAATTTTACAGACAGTGTTTACTTAGTATGTTATGTTAATTATGGATATATTGACGAATATGTATACTCTACTCTATACAGATATTGAAAAGTAATATTTCTCTTGTATTCAATCAATGTAAAAATATTTATTTGGGAATGCAGTGGTGTTTGGTGGCCTCTATAGCCCCTCGATTCTTGGATAGGTCTCACGAGGCAAATCAGCTGGCTACAAACCCTTCGAGTTTGTTTCCAAATATCAGACGGGTTTCTACCCATTGAACTAAACCGTTTTTATGGTATTACGGTTTCATGTGCTAGATACATGATTTCCAATTAATTATTATTTTCTTTATTCTTTATCAGTTATTACTATCTATGAGTTTTTCACTCTGACAAAATCTATGGATGTAATTTCATTCTCAGTTTATCAATGGAATGAGTTTTTCATAAATTCCCCATGGCACATTGATTATGTCAAACTGATTATGATTCAATTATTATTATATTCATGATTCTTCTATTTGTAACCCTTACTGAACATATGAGCTCACACCTTTCATTGTTAACATTCATCATGTGACAAAGAGGAGTTCATTTATTGAGTTCTTATGGATGATGTTTTTAGTTTTCGTTATGTATTGTATTTTGTAAACTTGTCCAATGTAATTTGGGAAAAATATATGTATCTCGTTTATTCAATACTACTAAATTGATCATTCCTTTAGGATTTTCAATTCTTCTAACCATGCCAATATAACTAGTAGTGCACCGACTCCAGTCTATAGGGGTCGAGGCGTTACAGTTGATATCAAAAGAAGTTTAGTAGAAATCGTGGAAACTAGATTAGAAAACGTAGGTTATGAACAAATACCTATGGATGTATTTGAGGATGAACGTACAAGAACGTACTAGAATTTTGGTAAGGAATATGTTATTTGAATATTTCTAGAAAATAATTCTCAGTCTGGATATGAGCAGGTAGATGTGGCTCTGGAATAGATGTACCTAAGTGTAAAAGCTCCGATATGGAGTTTTAGGCTTAACCTAGTGTATCCTGGTACATGAAAATGGGCCTTGATGTACTTTTGGTAATGAGACTCATGGGTGATATTATTAGGATAATTCATGTTTTGATTACAATCCATTATTAATGATTGAAATGTAAATTATTCCTCAATGAAACAATTTTTCTGATTAAGGGATTAGCCATGAGTAGGACTTCAATTTATGATATGTATTTTGTTATGTTATGATTATTCATTATGAATCTTACCCTAATATATTTTGTGACATTATTTAGAAATGGCGTCCAATAGATGAAGGGGAATCAACACTCTTGGGAAAGGTAGGGATCTCCCCACTGAGCAAGTCAACACAATCAATGTTGGAGCAGATCAGATCATGACCATATTTGGACAACATACTCAGGTTGTAACAAATAAACATTCCACACCTGTGTTGGATCTTTTAATGCATTAGAATCCCCCATATATCAGCGGGACTACTAATCCCGTGGTTTCTGAGCAATGGATCAAGTCCCTTGAAAGGATTTTCATTGAATTAAGATGCAATGAAAATTAAAAGGTAGTACATTCATTATATTATATCAAGGGAGATGCCAATCAATGGTGGTCCTTGTTTCAAAATACTACTAAGGAAAAACAAATAGAAGATATGGACTGGATGAATTTTAAATAAATATTCATTGAAAATTATATCCCACCATGAGCAATGAACCAAAATTAAGTGGAAATTCTTTGGCTTAATGTAAAGGGATGAAGACAGTGTTGTAGAGTATAGGGATACCTTCACAAAGCATTCTAGGTAGTCCATAGATTACATATGTTACTCTGTAGACAAGATTGGTCATTTCATTGAAGGTCTTAACCCTTGCCTTCAAAGGGCACTAGCTTCTCCAACATTTTCATCATATGATTGAATTTTATTAAAATCCATCTATATAGAGAAGGAATTTTCTCGATCAAATTTGTTCAAGGGAAACCAAGATATAAAGTAGTAATCTGATAAAAAATGGATATTTTAAGTACCAAATAATAAAACGTTGATGAAGAAATTCCCATTATGCGAGAACTGTAGAAAAAATCATCTTGGGAAATTCATGAAAGACATGGGAGTCTGATATGAGTGCGGAGAAAAGGGTCATCTTTCACATGAATGCAAGGGGAAGAAAATATTTGATGAAGTTCAATGCTACAACTATAGAGATAGGGGAAACTAAGAAAATGAGTTTCCTATGAACCAAAGAAACATTCCTCCTAAAAAGAACAGAGAGCAAGGGAGTGCCTATTCGATTACAACCGCGGAAGTTGATGTTCTTAATGATTTGGTGGCAGGTACTTTAATTGTTTTCTCAAACATAGACAACACTTTTTTTGATTCTGTATCACCACATTCATTAATATCTTCACTATTTTCAAAGAAAATTATACATGTCCAATTTGATTTAATAAAGGATTTATCAGTCAAGACACCTAGGGGATGCATCATTACATCAAAGGCATGTCGACTAGTCCCCCTCATGACACAAAAACGTGATATAGTTTCTAACCTTATCGTCATACCAGTGGCTGAATTTGACATAATTCATGGTATGAATTGGATTTAAAATTATGATACGATGAAATATTGCAAGAAAAAGGCAGTTACAAATTTTTAAAATGGTGTAGAATCTCTTATTATTAGAGAAAATACCTCTCCATCTGATTCTTACCTAGACCCACCACCAATAGCTCTGTTAAAAGGAATTCTTGTAGAGGAAGAGAACCCAATATCTACGGGTGACGATGGAAATATTTAATTTTATGATATGAACATTGTGAATGAATACATTGATGTATTTCTATAGCATTTTCTTGGACATACTCCAGAGCATGCAGTTGAGTTCTCTATTGATTTAATTTTGGGTTCAAGACCTATGTGAAAGACTCCCTATGGAATGACGACCATGGAATTAGTGGAGCTAAACAAACAACTAGAGGAATTGAGTGAAAATTAATTTATTCGACCTAGTGTTTCTCTATGGGGATCCCCTGTCCAACTTGTCAAGAAGAAATATGGATCCATGAGGCAATGCATTTATTACAGGGAAATCAATGCAATTACGATATATAATAATTATCCTCTTCCCCCAGATTGATGATTTATTTGATCAAATTCATGGATCTCAATAAATTATGAAGACTGACCTTGGATCCGGATATCATCAGAAACGTGTGATGAAGGAAGATACTCGTAAGACAGCATTTCAAACTCGGTATAGGAATTACGAGTTTACAGTGATGCCTTTTGGACTGACAAATTCACCCTCTTTTTTCATGATTTTAATGAATTGAGTTTTCAAGGAATATTTTGATAACTTTCTTGAAGTATTCATCAATGATATCCTGGTATACTAAAAAATCTATGAAGACCATGATAATCACTTGTGGATTATTCTGAAAACTCTTATAAGAAACAAATTATACAGGAATTTTAGCATGTGTGAATTCTGGCTTCAATCAGTATCTTTATGAGTCCATATTGTCTCTAAGGATGGAATACTAGTTAATCCTTCAAAGAAAAAGTCCATCCACAAATGAACAACGCCAACAAAAATAACCGAGGTTTGCAGTTTTATTAGTTTTGCAGATTACTATTGGCGTTTGGTTCAAAATTTTGCTCGACTGGCTATCCCACTAACCAAGCACACACGTAATGGAGTTTTGTTTGTGTGGAAAAATGAATGTATATAATGATTTGAGGAATTGAAAATAATATTGTTCAATGCTACAATTTTTACTCTTCTATCTAGAAGTGATGGATGTGTAATATATAGTGATGCAGTAAAGAATGGACTTGGTTGCTTCCTTATGAAAAATGATTGAGTTATTGCTTATTCTTCAAGATAGTTGAAGAATCATGAGAATAATTATCAAACTCACCATCTTGAGTTAGAAGCCTTAATTTTTACTATGAATATATGGAGACAATATCTCTAGGGAGAAAGATGTGATATTTATATGGACCACAAGAGTTTGAAATACATTTTCAAATAGAAAGAACTCAACATGAGTCAAATCAGTTGGCTCGAGTTACTCAAAGATTACGATTGTTCAATAAACTACCACCCAAGAAAGGAAAACATGGTGGGAGATTCATTAAGAAAGAATGTTCATGGACTTCTTACTCAAATGAGGATTCAGAGAGATTATATATTCATAGATCTACTAAATATGGATATGGGAATTTTTAAGGATGGGGAAACATCTTTCCTCTTACATATTATTGATAAAACATCTTTACTTGAGAAGATAAAACTCTCTCAACCTAATGATAAGAATCTACAGAAGAAAATTAACACAATCAGGGATGCGAGATTGGCTGACTTCGTGTATGAGGAAGGAGATTTGAAATTTGGGTAGAGGTTATGTTATCCATCAGTACCTGAAATAAAAAGTGAACTATTAGATGGTGCTCATAGCTCAAATTTCTATATACATTGGGGTAGCACAATGATGTATAGAGATCTGAAAGAACATTTTTTGTGGGATAATATGAAGTGGAAAATTGATGACTACGTGTCAAGGTGTCTATATTGTCAACAAGTGAATGCAGAGTGACAACATCCCAAAGGACGGATGCATCCTATACCTATAACTATGTGTAATTGGGATAACATTACAATGGATTTTGTCACCAGACTACCAAGGACACCTAGAATGAATGATGAAATATGGGTAATTGTAAATAATCTCACAAAATCATCACATTTCTTTCCAATCAGAGAGGATTTATCACTTGAGCACACGACAAGAATATATATTAATGAAGTTGTAAGACTTCATAGTACACCTTTATCGATTGTGTCTGATCGAGATCCCCGGTTTACACAAAAGTTTGGAAAATCCTCCTAAAGGATTTGAATACTGAGCTTCGTTTGAGTACTTCTTATCACCCCCAAACTGATATACATTCTAAAGGGACTATTCAAACTCTGTAAGACATGGTGAGATCACGCTCTCTTGACTTTCAAGGTATTTGGGATCAATACATCCCTTTGGTGGAATTTTTATACAACAATAGTTTCCATTATAGTATTCAAATGGTTCCATATGAAGCATTATATGGAAAGAGATGTTGAACTCCAACTTGTTGGGATAAAGTTGGTGAGAGAGAACTTATATGCCCATAACATTTTGAAGAGTCCATGGAAATGGTGAGGACAACCGAAGCCCATATAGAAGTATCCCAAAGTAGGTAGAAGAGTTATGCTAACAACCAAAGAAAGGATTTGGAATTTCATGTGGGAGATCATGTCATTATAAAAGTATCTCCATGGAAGGGGGTCGTAAGGTTTGGTAGGAAAGAGAAACTGATCCCCAGGTACATCGGGCCATTTGAAATTTTGAAAATAATTGGATTTTTTGCTTACCGTTTAGGAATGAAAACATGTCTCTCCAATGTTAATGATGTGTTCCATGTGTCATTGTTGATGAAATACATGCCATACCCAATGCATGTACTAACATATGAATAAATATAACTTGAACCTGTTTTATAATACTATGAAGAGCCTATCAGAATTCATGACACAAGGGGGAGGGTATTGTGAAATTGGAAAACTCATAAAGTAAAGGTTATTTAAAAAACCAGAATATAGAGGAAGTTTCATGGGAAACTGAGGATGTTATGAAGAAGAACCACCCACATATTTTTTGTGGGCTTTATAAATGAAAATTTCGTGAATGATATTTTTGATGGAGGGAATAATGTCTCACCCCAAACATTTTATGCTATGTTTCTATTAAATAAATTCTAGTTATAGAATATATTTCATGAATCACTCATCATCTATGGAAAAATACATAGTTACTTATATGAGATAGCCAGGACCTAGCCGTAAAACATAAAGTTTTTTTTCTCTGTGATTTGAATTTTAAAAATCTAACATACACGGTTGGGATCAAGATGATAATTACTCTCAGATAGAATTAACATAATTTTAGGTGAATAGTAACCTACACTTATGAATAGTAACCAACCCTTTTGAATAGTAGCATTACCTTATGAATAGTAACATGACCCTTATGAATGGTATCCATTCCCTTGAATGTATAAATGAATTTAGGCACCTTAAAAATGAAGATGAATATTTTAAGTGTGTATATTTATCGATTAAATAATTATTTTAATTCAATATTTAATTAATAATTTTTAGAAAATAATTTTTGAAAAATGGACTTCATTTTTGGATTCTAAAAGTTGAAAAATAGTAAGGGTGAATTTTGGAGACTGTTCTGAAATACTTAAATTTTTTATGAATAGTAAAATGTGATAATTTACAATAAATGCTAAATAACGAATTTTTTTAGTCATTCATCATGATACGCAGATATAAGACCAATTGGTTTGAATTCACATGCATATATTACTGTTCTTTGTCATGGTATACTCACTATTGGTTGTCTTTTGAGGAAATAATAAATTAATCATTATAATATTTAGAAAACTCCTCTCCCCTCCACTATATAAACGACCCATCACCCCCTCTTCCTCCCACAAAACTCAATCTTAAATCCTTTAAATATTCTGCCAATTACTCTTCCCAATCACTCTCCCCACGTCCATAACCTTCTCGTTTCACCAAAAGGCCAAAAACAAAGGCCTTAAGGAGATTCTCAAGGCGGAGAACTCAAGAGGTGAACCTTCCATCTCTTTTCTTTCAATTTCGTTAACAAAGTTTCATTCTTTTGTTACCCCTTCTCACATCCACTAATCCAAATGCAACGATAATTATAGTACCTTAAATGTACTATATTTTCATTGTGCTAATAGAATATTTCATTATAATCTTTCTTTTCCCCTCCATTTGTACAATAAATTCAAGCACCGTCTAAGATGTGTAAATTTATCACACTCAAGGAAGGCGGGTTTTCATTTTGCATTACTATCATCAATACAAGTCATGAAACCTTTTCAATGTTTTAACAAGGTCATAATATATGTTTTTTTTATCTTGATATATGTTCTGTAATATTTACATGTACATAATATGGAATATTAATACAAAACATGTTTATTGTGCATAAAACCGCCATGCCAAATCTAAGCGTTTATTTTTGACTCATCAAATGAGTCATCCTCATGGTATATAAATAGAATAATTATAATACCATTTATATCTATTTAATCTCACTAATAATGTATATTAAAAATTTTGGATGTTAAACCATATTTCAACAAACATCCATTCATGAATACAAGTAAAAGGATCATGAAAACCAAAGAGGAAAATGTTACCAAAATAATAAAATTGAATCTCTTAAACAATCAAAAAGGTCGTTAGTGAACCTAAAAAGGTGATAAAATATCAATAAATGTTCATGAGGTTCTATAATTATTAACTAATGAAGCAAAATTTGATTATTTATGTCATCAAGAACAATCAAGAACACCTTCCAGCATAAGGTAAGGGATCCTCTCTCTCACTTCTATTCAACAATCCTCCCTATGTTGTGCCCTTTTATTTTTAATTCATAATGATGGGGTATGTTTTTTAAACTCCACTATATGTCCCTTGTGACATATAAAAAATGCAATACCCCTTTACCTCTCATTAATCCCTCACAATAACACTCTTTACCTTGCTGAAATGTTCGTAAGGGGTTTCTCATCTCACATTCATTGATGTGAGATATTCATTGTGTTCCACTTATTTCATGTATGTGTTATATGTGTACATCCATTTGATATTTAATAACATTAACCTATTTATATTCATGTTATTAAAAGATTAATTTTAGGGTTATTTAGTTCTAGTCATATGATTTGACCGATTACATTATTGTAAGAGACTTTGTCTCAACTACTATTTTGTTGTGACTAACTTTGTATTATGCACCTTATAATCCTTATGTGATGTACCTACATACCATTTGAGATCACTTTTAATTTAAAATTATATTTATATTAAATATCCATAATATCATATCATGGATATGTTTTTTGCCTAAATTGTGTACCATTTTATATTCGGTTTTTACTTGGAATGTTATTTTAATTATGGAAATATTGATGAATCTGTATACTCTACTCTATACAGAAATTGAAAAGGAAAATAGGTCTTTTATTGAATCAGTGTATAAATAATGATTTGTACATGATGTTTTAGGTGGGGCCCTCTATATCCCATTGATGTATTAGTAGGTCTCATGAGGCAAATCAGTTGGTGACAAACCCTTCGAGTTTCTTTCCAAAAATCAGACTGGTTTCTAACCATAGAACTAAATCGTTATTATGGTTTTATGGTTTCCTGTGCCAGATACATGACATCAAATTAATAATAATTTTATTTTCTCATTATTGTTTATTACTATCCAAGAGGTTTTCACTATAAAAAAATCTGTGGATGTAGTTTCATTCTCAGTTTATTAATAGCGTGAGTTTTTTGCCTATTCACTAGCCCATATTGATTATGCTGGATTCATTATTATTCACATATTATTGTATTAATTATGTCGTTATTTGTAACCCTAACTGAGCATTTGAGCTCACCACTTTCATTGTTTACTTTTAACATGTAACAAATAGGATTTCATTCATTGAGTTCTTGTGGATGTAGCTTTTAGTTTTTGTTATGTAATGTATTTTTTAAACTTTTCCTATGTAATTTGGGTAAAATCTTTGTATCTAGTTTCTTCAAGACTACTAAATTGATTTTTTAATTGTGATTTTTATTCCTTCTATCCATTTCAATATAAAAAATAGTCTCTTTCTCCAGTCTAGAGGGGTCAGGGCGTTACAAACTAGAGCATTACATGCAAAGGAACTACATGTGATCATCTATGATCAATAGATGGAATTCTAGTGTGTCAACAGTATTATTTGAATAAAATCCCACAAATCGATCAGGTCCTTAAAACATAAATAAGATACACCACTAGAAAGTATAAAGAAAATATATAACTGAATCTATAATAAAATATCAAAATTAGAGAATCTAATTTGATGAAAATGTATGTTGATCCTCATGGGCTTCACACGACTTATCTAGATCATGCTACTACACTGGGACCTATCTCTCAAATCATATGATTATCTTTTTTTCATACAATCTAGATTTTTCACTGCCCCTATGTCATGTCATATAATGTCATATGGTGGCCACCAGGCATTCCACTAGAGTCTCGTGAATCCCTCTAAGATCACTATCTAGATCCTGTGTTTTCCTCAAATAGAATTCCCCTATCATGTAATGATGCCAGTGTGTATCATCTAGGTCTTGTTATTTTCTCTAGACATGTCCTCCAGTTTAGGAAACATCCTCCATCCGCGCTAGCTGATATCATGTGATGGCCTCCAAGAAAAACTACTAAGGTCTTGATATGTCCTACAGACATGTTATCAAAGTTATGTTGTACCCTCCAATCATGTCAGCCGATATCATGTGATGGCGTCGAGGAAAATCTAGTCATGACTTGTGATATCCTCTAAAAATGTAATATTGGTCATGTGATGCCATCCAAGCATGTTATCTAAGATCATTTGATAGAATCTAGGACAAGTCACCAAGGTCATGAATATTACATTGGACAAGTCATTTAGTATCATGCAACAACCTTTAGACATGACATTCAGATTATGTGATGTCCCTCATTCAATCCACCTAGATCATGTGACTATATTTCTACATGCCCTCAATATGACCAAACATCTCTAGACAACGTCACACATGTCAGTTAGACGACCATGGAATGTGAGGTATACAATTATGGCGGTCAGGCATGCAATTAGGCCTGGTCATGTAGGTGTCCCATGATATGATAATCATGTCCAGTTCATATTCTAGGTAATACATAGTGAGTAAACCATATTTTGTGGGATAATATGATATGTCTTTAATTCTAGGGAATAATCAGTTTATAACCCACTATCAGTTGCATAATATGATAGTTCCAACATGCAGGGAAACCTCACTATGTATGTATCGATCAGTGGTATAATATAATATGTTCGTGCATTATAATGAAGCATCAGTGTGTAACCCCCGATCAGTTTTATAATATGATATGTCCCATATATTGGGGAAAACATTGTGTAAACCCCAATCAACTGAACTATCATAACTTTCCTTCCTTCCATAATTTATATACATTAGACACCTTTCTAAGGCCCAATATCAAATATGTATTGACTTCTAGGTATGTCCCCCCATGTATTTGACATTTCATCCACCAAGACTTAATCATTCCCATGGCCTGATAATTCTACACCATCCATCAGAATCCGATGAACCATCTAAACTATGAGAACTCGGATTCCCGTAATAACAGAGATATGTTGGATGGCTTCCTAAAGACTTAGATCGATATTTATTACCAAATGTTTTATCCCATTACATAATTCCCACCTCCATACACAATTTAATTGATAAATATCCATCCCTTTTTACTGTAATGATTAGGGATCTTGAGTCACACCCGCCTATTTGAAATTAACTTTTATTTTAAAAATTATTTCCTCGAGGATCTCGCGCCAAGGTCTGGGTTGCGTACCAACATAAAATTTTCATCTTTTAATATTATTACAAGATTTCGGACCCATGCATAGTCACCACATGATTGGTGGTAGCTGCGCAATCACCCCAGTTGTTATACTAGTTCCCTAGAGGTCTAGGTTGAGGAGTGCAACTTGCATGTGATTTATTAAGCTGTGTGATGAGCACACGGTACCAGAAATTCCAAATAACATAAAAAATAGATTTTTTATTAAAAAAAAATGAATGCGCGATAATAATAATAATAATAATAATAATAATAATATTTTATTATTATTATTATTATTATTATTAAGAATGGTATATAATATTTTTATTATTCCAAAATTTTCTATGAATATAGTTATTAATTAATTTGAAATTAACTATGATTATAATTATCAATATTCAAATTATTTTTTGATTATTATTATTATTATTATATTTGGTTTAATTATTAATATTATTATAAGGTAAATTGAAAATAATACATAACCATAAACTACCGATGGTGCACCCTTCCCATCCATGTGTTCCCTGTTCGATGCAAATTTTCTCGCCCCTAGTCCCCCCCCATGTTTTCTCAGTTCTCAACACCACCTATCAGCCCGTGACCATATCCCATCACTGGCTCCCCCTGCCCAGTGCCACCAATAATACTCCATCGCCCTTGCCTCTCACCCCTTCAGTGTCGCCTACGCCCTGACCCTAGATACCCTCCGCGTTTTCTACAGGCCATCTTCCCTGCCCCACTCCTACTCTCATCCACTGCCCATGCTTCCTCACACTCCCGTACTGGCCTCTGAACCCCCGATAGTGGCACTCATCCCTTCCTCCCCAGTGCGATGCTCCCCTACACACTGGCCCCTCCACCCATGCCATCCTCCACCCTCCCACTAGCGCATCGACCTACACGCCCCCACTAGGCGACTCCCGGACCTCTGCGCTTTAGTTCACGAGGCTTGACCTCATCCTTTCGCTCAATTGACTAGCCAACCCCATGTTCTCTCCTCCATTGTAGGATCCAGGAGAACCCGCACCCCTCTTCTCTGGTCTGTAGCTATGGTGCAACCGAACTTCCCTAGTGTCCCAGGCCTCTGTCCGCCTTACCATTGTGCACGATGAACCCCTCCCCCACTCCAGCATATTTCTTTTCATCTTGTGGTGTTTTTATTTATGTTGGCACATCTTGGACACCCTTCTCAATCTTATTATAGCTTTTTGAAATTGTTTTTCTTTGTGAAAACGAGATTGTTAAGGTTACTTATATGAAATTCCTAGAGTCTTATCACTTAGGGTTTTTATTTTAATTGATATTATTCCACAAAATGGAATTGTGGGATTTCATGAAATGTTCAGCGTTAATTATGGTGTGATGGTAGTTTTGTATTTGTGAACACGGTTCGGTATGTTTTATTTAGAAATGCTAGGAATTTTTTAATGTGGGAAATATTTTGGAAAGGGGTTATATTGTTTCAATGGGCTTGTTCTATGTTCTTTAAATTATAAGAGTATTTTGTTGTGGTTTCAAAGAAAGTGGATGTTTTGTGGAAATTTTTTTGGGTCTCCTTTGGGTGGTTGGGGGTTTTTATTTTCTACCTTTTGGTGTTTCTTATTTTTTTCATGAACCAACACCTTAGGTGTTGCTTCACACATTTTCCTCATTATTTTAGGTGTGTGATTATTGCATAAGAGGTTGTCCTTCCTTTCGCAGAAGGGTCGATGCGTCCGTGCTTGGTTTGAGGTAGGAGAACCGATATTTTCCCTTCACGATTAATTTCTTGGCACATTCATGCATTCAAATTCTCTCAAATATTATTCCCATCTCCGTGGAACCCATGGTTATCTAAATACATTGTTTTGGATTTCATTTAATTTTCTAAAAATAAGTTTTCATGGATATTGGAGTGAAATAACTCGTTTTCTCTCACTTTTTGGGTTTTATGAAAATTATAGCATTACCGATGCTCGGATGATAAATAGCTATTTTTTGAACTTATTATGAAATTTTCGATGGGTTTCTTTTATTTTATTTTTTTTAATAAATGAAAATGTTTTAAAAATATTTTTATAGTGGTGGTCATGTTTGTTTTATGCTTTCAAATTGAGGTGGATAGTGTAACATGGTTTTAGAATAAATGATGGGTTAGTGGAAGTGCTTTAAAAAACATGGTTAATAATGGGTCCATTATGGTTTGGTCATTTGGATAGAAATATGTTTTGGTGTGGGTTTGGAAAAGGATGTTACACATGAATCATGATTTCTCAAATGTTCTTGCTTCTCTCTCTCTTCTTTTTTTCCATAATAAATAGGTCATTGAATTTTAAATAGTTTGTTGGTATTAAATGTAACATTAAAATGAATTTTTGAATGTGTTCCTAAAAATTTGAACCGTGGGGAATTTTGGGACACGATTGGTTTCAAAAGGTTTAAAGGCCCGTTTGATATATCATACATGGAAATGTTTTAAGAAATGATTGGGAACTATTTTGGTAAATTTATTTGGGTGTGTAAACTTTAAGTCCCATGTTGTGTTTTACTTTTAAAGGTGATCTTTTGTGGTGATTTTTTAAAAGATAGTGATTCGACAAATGTGAAAGCTCTATTTGAAACATAAGGTGTTTTAAAATATGCTTTGAATGCTTATGTGATGTGATGGGCCGAATGTCACTTTTTTAATAGGAAATTATTGAATGTGTATTTGGTGGTGCTCCTGTCTATGGTAACCCTTTATGGGTGAACACATAGGAAGAGCACGTGTTTGGGGAAGGAATGTGCGGTGAGAAGAGTCAGGTGTGCGAGGGCCTTCCTATATAAAAAATATTATTATAACCACCACGGGTTCTTATGAGTCTTTTAGATGATCGAGTGAAAGTTGTGGATCATCCCTGATTAGACGGGTTGGTATCCCCTAGATTTGTTGTTAGGCCAGGCAATCTTTGTCACTGGATTGGTCAGTTTTGGGTGACCAGTTGGTTATAGACTTAAGATCTTCACCATACACCATTAGGTGGTTCCGAAACCGAGTACACCCAGTTTCCTTCTACGGATGTTATGGATCACCCATGGTTTCTGGATAATTTAAATTACATGTTTATTTTCTGTTGTAATAGTTTATTTTCAGTTTTCAATCCTTATATGTTTTACTCTATCCCAGCTTTGGAATGTTATGTTTTTGGTTTTATTTATGAAATTAAAATAAAAATTATTTTTGATATGGTATGTAGTGTGGTTGGGTTTTTAAATGGGAAAAGCATGTTGTTTACTTTAAAATGGGAAAACCCTACTTTTATATTTGTATTTCAAACTTGTGTCATTCAATTGTTTTGGGAAAGGTAATTCATTGATTTCATGGTTCTATTTTGCATCACTACTAGACATCTCGGTGCTCATGCCTATCATATTCTTTTATTTGTAGGTTCAGTTCTTGTTTAGGTTCCTGGTTCAACTGCTCAGTGAGGGAGTAGGCTAGTGTCTAAGTTAGGTGGTGACCTAGAAGGTCATAAGGATGGATGTTCAGTTTTATTTTCATTATGCTACTAGTTTTCATTTCATTATTGTTAGTTTTTTAATATTTTTATCTTCTGTTAATTGTCCATATAATTCCAAATGGTTAAGTTTTGATGCTTGACATTGGTTTCCAGCCCACAGGGATTGGGAACATCCTTCGGGCCATGTCGTAGACCGGCTTGGGTGACCGGTTTTGGGTTGACCCGGGTTGGTTTGTGAAAAAATTGTATCAAATGAGGCCTTGTTATTTGGTGTGTCTGATAGATAGATATTAGGGCTGTAGATACTCTGGGTGAAAGTACAATAATGGAGTCTGGAACCCCTTCTCATTCCGAACCTTGTGTTTCTATTAGTAGTCCGAGTTTTGATTCTTCAACTCTTGTTTTGGGATTTAAAAAATACAATGGATGCGGACCAGTGTCATGTCATGACCTCACATGAAGTAGTGACCCACGTGGAGTCTAATTTCATGGTTGAGCATCTCCTAATCATTTACGATGTCTTAGGGCGTGGCTCACTACCATGTCATCAAGTTATGCATAACTACTAGTTCCTCATCCCGATGGTTTGTTGTAAGTTGGGTATTTTTTTCATTTGATTAATCTAAGCGTGTTATTGAAAATTAAAATAGGAAATGATTTCTAGAAAATAGAATATTGGTATGAAATGTGGGTTTTGTATTTAGAATGTGGCCTTGAAGGAAGTCAGTTTGGAAATCTAAAATGTAAAGGGGATTTTGAAAGAGGATTCTTTTGAGTTCTGTTTGTATATTCTTGTTTCTTTTGAGCTAGTTATTTTAGATGAAGGCACATTCTGTAACACCTGAGACTTTTATGTGAAATATTTTGTTTTTATGTTATATAAATCATCAAAGAAATCTTTGACTACACACAACACTAGCTTGGCTTTCTTTACATGCAACATTTGCCTTCCTCGATAGCTTGCGTCGTACGCAATACCGAGTTTCACTAAACAATGATATGCTATTAAAATATTATTAAAACTAGCTGTTATGAATAGTAATAACCACTTTTTGAAATTTTATAAATTTTATTTTTCAAAATGGACTTCCTTTTTGGATTTGGAATATCGAAATTAGCCTAGGGTGAAATTTTTTTATTTTTATGAAAACTTTCAATTTTTGATGAATAGTGAACCCACTAAGTGGTAGTTAAAAAACAGAATTTTTCATAAAACTTAATTTTACCTCTTCTGTGAGTGAATTTCGAAAATCCGAGAGACACGGTTGATGTCAGTAAGTAAAATGTGGTTCAATGAGATGAAAATATTTTTTTGGTAAATAGTAACTTTTTACTTTTTTTTACCATGGATAAAAGTAAATAGGGTAATTAAGGGTAAATATGATATTATTATTACCCTAACACATGCCCTAATTCTATTGGACAAGTGTAATTCGACCAAAAACAACCTTAGAAATAAAATATGACTATTTAGGCCCACATGGATTAGATTAGGACATTTATTATTAATTTATTTAAAGAAGGGTTAAAATAGTTAAAATCAATGTTTAATAAGTAAATAATATTTAATATGGGGTTATACATAAGATAAATTCGACTATAAATATTAATTAGAAATACAAAGAGATTTCCTACATAATGATATTTTATTTGTAATTTTATACATTAAATAAGTTAATTTATTTATGACACAATGATGATGCGATAATTATCTTATTAATGAAATATTGATATAATTGATGTTATAAATACCCAAATAAATGTAATTTGAGACTTTTTATGAATTACACTAATTTTCTAGGTTAATATGAAATTTTATTATTTATTTAAGTAACTTGGTTCAAACTAATAATTCTGTTATTAGTTTCACAAAAATCAATTACTAAATACTGTCAAAAATGACACAAAATAGTTTTTAAAACAAATATTATATTATTAATTGTTATTTTATTCCTAAAAGTCTATGGTTTGGCCAAATGACTTATATAAGGTTATATATATTAATTATAAACAACTTTGGGTTCTTGTGCCCTGATATAGTAAGTTTATTAACCTTATAGTGTAAGAAAACAAGAAGACACTGTGAAAGTTAAATTATCTAACTTAAAGTTAAATCTAAATTATAAGGTTAACATTGACAACTAAACTTGTCTAAATTCTATTTTATGAGAGGATTTCAACACCTACCCACCTTATCTTCAAAATATATCAATTTGGAGCAATTAAAAACCGAATTTGACTTTATAATAATATAATATTTTTAGTTATTCCAAAGGTGCCCCTCTCCTCCCTTATAAAAGGGAACCTCCTCCCCCTCTTCCTCACACCACATTGAGCCTTCAAGATCGGCCAACCCCTGCCAATTTCTACTCTCCACTTCCCTAGAAACATCCTAGAGGTTCTGGTCTTATTCAAAGTCCTATTTTAGTGACCTAAAATGAGGTCTCAAAGAAGCACTTCAAAGAAGAGGTAATGTCTGTTACTGATTCTTTCATCTTTATTTCTTCTTCCACATCTTCTTCTTTAGTTGTTTCATTATGATGTAATAACATAAGTATCACTCATATATTGATATTTTATTATAAGTATGAAACAACTCTATTTCACCATCTATCCATCCTGCGGTGAAAGAAATCACCGCGCGTGCGTATGTACAGAATACCGTCTCCACGTCGTGGTGTAATCTTTTTTCCACCACCACCTTACTTGGATGGGTATAATTTGTTGGAACCAGGTTCTTCACAGCATGATTTGGTGTATGGTTTGTGTTTGTTGTCAATCCTTTGTGTTTGCTGTGCGCCCAAGGTGGTTTGGAAGAGAAAGGAAGTGGACCGCGCAAGTTTGTAGTTAGGGAAGGAAGAGTCGCGCAACTTTGTTGATGACACTTACGCGCCAGTGTGGACTTGCGAGCCGTAGTGGGACTTGCGCGACTATCTTGGAGAAGCGCGCCTGGTTTTGCTGAAGTCCACCGGCGTGTTTGGAGCTGCACGAAAGCCGAGAGACTACTCGGTTCATTCGGGGAATAGTGATATTCTTCTGGTGAGAATCGGATTTCAATAGAGCATCTACATACAACAAAGGATGCACTCTTATGCAAATGAAGAAGAGACCTTCACGTCTATAAACTGAGTGGGACTTCACCAACGGCAGTGAGCCAGGGGGAGTCAACGGGAGTGACCCGAGGGACGCAGTGAGCTATCCCTGAACTATTGTAAAGGCAGTGAGCCTGGGACAGAGTGTCTGTGCCCAAACTTTTGTATCCGCAGATAGTGAAGCATAGTGGATTTAGGTACGACCGGCAACCTGTCGGCGTATGCTCCTTGGAAGTAGCCCTTAGTGGTGACCCAAGTAAAAATGGATGTGTCTTCTCTGTGCATGTGAATGTTTTCATTTTGATCATAATCATCATACAGGTTCAACAAGTTCCTACCAACGTGGGAACAAGATCCAACACATTAAAAGAAAAAGTTGTCACCCTGATTCACCCCTCCCCTCTCTGGGTGTCCCGGGGTCCTTCAAGTGGTATCAGAGGGTAATGGTTGCTGGCGTTGAATCTGACCTTCTTCGTCATGGAAAACGCGATCAATGTCAGGGGAGTCCCTCACTTCGATGGAAGCAATTTCCAGATCTGGAAGAACAGAATGAGATCTCATCTAAGATCTCTTGGAATGGAAGTTCTTTTTTCTACTGTTCACGGAATACATGTCACTGATCCAACAGGTCTGGCTATGACTGAAACAGACAGGAAACTTCTTGATGCAGATGCTAAAGCACAGAATGCTCTCACTGCAGCCCTTTCTGATCAGATTTACCTGAAGGTGATGAATTGCACCTCAGCAAAATCTATGTGGGATAAACTTGAGAATATTTATGAAGGTGATAGCAAAGTGAAGGAGGCGAAACTACAAGTGCTACACAATCGGTTTGATGATCTGAAGATGCATCCAGATGAGAATGCAGACTCTTTCTTCAATCGAATTACTGAAGTGGTTGGAGCAATTCGGGGTCTAGGCGAAGAAATCAAAGACATTGATATTGTAAAGAAAATATTAAGAAGACTTCCACCTCTGTATAATGCGAAGGTGTAAGCTCTTGAGGAAAGAGATCTTTCCAAACTTTCTCTAGATGACTTACTGAGAAGTTTGGTAGCTTATGAAATGAGAGTCATACCAGAAGATGCTACGACTCGGGTGAGCAAGGAAATGGCATTCAAGGCCATGGATAAATTGAAAATCTCAAAGGATTGTAGCGGTGATGATGACGAAGAGAAAGAAATTCTTTCTCTCATTGCAAAGAAATTCCAGAAGGGGAAAGGGAAATTCAAAGGGAAGTTACCTCTCACATGTTTCCGTTGTGGAAAAGTTGGGCATATTGCTTCTCAGTGCTTGAAGAATATCAATGATGATGACAGTGAAGATGAAATCTTCAAGAAGCCTCAAAGAAGGTTCTTCAAAAAGGGAGACTTCAAATCTGGTAAGAAAATGCAAAAGAAGAGTTTTGTCTGTGAAGAGGAAGAAGATGACAATGAATTCTGTGATGAAGAAGAACCAGAATTCAAAACTGGGAACCATGCTTCTATGATGGCCACTGTTGAAAAGTCAGAAGATACTGATGGTGAAAAACAACTGAGAACATGTGTAGATCCTGAGGTGCAACTTAATGATGAAGTTAGTAAGCTTAAGATTAAATGTAAGAGTTGCAATAAGTGGAAATCAATTGTGGAAGAATCAACTGAATATGTTGATCAACTTGAAGCTGAAATTGAATGACTGGAAGAATTTGTGAAGGTACAGTCTAAAATAATTGAAATCAATGATGATGCAGTCGATCTGAAGCTGAGAATTGAAGAGCAGGCAAAGGTCATCAATGACCTCACATCCAGACTGGATGAAAAATCCAAGAATGTTGAGGGTCTTGAGGAGGAAGTAGTTACTCTAAGGAGTAAAATGGAGACAGAATCAGTTCCAAAAAAATCGAGGAAGAAAATACAGTTCGGAAGATTCTCAGATGCAGAATTACTTGCAAGAGCCAAGTGTGGTTCAGATGGGGTTGGAAAAGTCTTAAGTGATCAAAGACCTGCTTGCATGGGAAAGAGTGGAATTGGCTGTGAGGCTGAGTCATCAACTGCTGGAAGTGAAAAGATCCAAAAGAAAGACAAGATGAAAGTTGAACATGATGAAATGTTACCTAGAGTGCTGAAAAAGGAACCCTCAATCCAAACTAAAAGGAGACCTGAAAATTATCCTCAAACTTTCAAAAATGGCAGACAGTCTTACTATTCTCCCAAGGAAGAAGCTATAAGGAGAATTTCAAGTGAGAAGACATTTCCTCTCATGAAGTGTCAGTTCTGTGGCTATCTGGGCCATACCATGTCTTATTGTGAAGAGGCAAGAATCTATCTGAATGGAGAATATATAGATGCTCAACAAAGGAGAACAATCTCATATCCTAATTCTCATAGAAGAAATAATTTCTATGGATATTGTTTTTGTTGTTCTAACTTTGGTCATAAGGCCGTTAATTGCAGGCAGAGAAGAGACATAGACACCTCATACCGAAGTTCAAGACAAGTCAAGTCTCGTCAGCAAGACAGTGTTGCTCGTTTAAACAGGTTCTCACCTCTCACAGAAGACTTTGACTATGAAGAACCTGGGTATACAGAAGAGATAGTTGAAAGGCCATCAGTCCTATATACTCAATCTAATGTCTCATGGAAGGAAAGGAAGAAGATTGAGAAATCGAACCTTGTAGAGGTAGCCCTCAAAGCTACAAAGAACAATAGTAACTGGATTCTGGATAGCGGTTGTTCATCTCATATGACGGGTAATGTCGGCCTACTAACGAATGTCATAAAGAATGTTGATGGTACAGTAAGATTTGGTAATGATGGGGCTCTGAAAATCAAAGGGAGTGGAAGTACCCAATTAGCTAATGGAGAACTAAAGAAGACTGAAGTCCTTTACGTAGATGGCCTACACCATAATCTCCTTAGTGTGAGTCAACTCTGTGACTCAGGACTTATAGTTACTTTTAATCAGAAAGGCTGCACCATCAAGGGAAAAACTGGCAATTCACTTATGAAAGGATGCAGAACAGAAGGCAACTTGTATCAGGTTGATAGTGAAGAAAATGTATGTTACATGACTGTTGAAGAAGAAAACAATTTGTGGCATCGGAGATTGGGACACATCAATCAACAAGACATGGAGAAAATATCAAAATTGAGAATTGTCATGGACATCCCCAACCTGAAGTGTGAGCGTGAAAAATCCTGTGATGCTTGTATTCGTGGGAAGCTGGTCTGCAGTTCATATCGGCCAAAGAAGAAAAAGGCATCTCACCTTCTTGATCTGATTCATACAGATGTTTGTGGTACAATAAATGTTGCCGGAACTCATGGAGAAAGGTACTTTGTCCTTTTTATAGATGATTACAGTCGAATGGCATGTGTGATGGTCATTCACCGGAAATGACAGGTCCTTGACTGCATGAAAACATATCGGCGAATCGCCGAGAATGATACTGGACGAACAATCAAAGTGTTGCGATCTGACAATGGAGGAGAATACACGTCCATTGAATTTGAAAATTATCTGGAGAAGCATGGGATACAACATGAGGTAGCTGCTGTGAGAACTCCACAACAAAATGGAGTTGTTGAACGAAGGAATCGACAGGTGAACAACATGGCCCGAACTATGCTGATTGAGAGTCGTATTCCACGACATTACTGGAAAGAGGTTGTTCAAGCTGCAGTGTACATTCAGAATCGAACAGGACTTTATATGGGTGAGACGAAGACACCATATGAATTGTGGCATGGATGGAAGCCTTCTCTAAAATACTTTCGTGTCTTTGGAAGTAAGTGCTTCATCAGGAACAAAGAAGGAAATCAGGGGAAATATGGTGACAACGCAGATGAAGGAATCTTCCTCGGTTACTCAATGAACAGCAAAGCCTACAAATGTTTCAACAATCGTTTGGGAAGGATTGTGGAAAGAAATGATGTTAAGATAATTGAAGAGAAAACCACAAATGCTTCACGGACGTCATATGCTGATGTGATAGAAAGTCATGAAGAATGTGGACATGAAGAAACTACAAATGCAGAAATAGAGGAAGATGTTCAAAACACTCATCAATCACATAATGATGTTGACTCAGAAGAAGAATCTGAAGAAGAAACTATGGCTGAAGAGAATTCTACTGAACCTCGCAGGAGAAATCGAAGAGCTGAGATTGATCCATCCAATATAATTGGGGATAGGAGTGCACCCACTCAAACCAGAAGGATGAGGAATACCACGCAATCTGCATTTATATCAGTTGTAGAGCCATCCTCATTCGAAGAAGCTGCAAAAGATGAATCTTGGGTGAAAGCCCTGAATGATGAATTAGATCAGATTGATAAGAATCAGACATGGGATCTTGTCCAGAGACCCGAAGGTCACAATGTGATTGGTACCAAATGGATCTTCAAAAATAAGTTTGATGAGCATGGAAGTGTTATCAGAAACAAGGCATGACTGGTATGTAAAGGATACTCCCAGATTGAAGGTATTGATGTTGAAGAAACCTTTGATCCAGTTGCTAGACTGGAATCAATCAGGCTTTTCCTTGCCATGGCACTCCAAAGAGGATATAAAGTATATCAAATGGACGTTAAGACAGCATTCTTGAATGGTGTACTTGAAGAAGAAGTCTACATTGAACAACCGGTGGGGTTTGTCTTGGGTACCGATGAAACAAAGGTCTGCAAACTAAAGAAGGCTCTATATGGTTTGAAGCAGGCACCGCGGGCATGGTACTCACGGCTAGATTCATATCTCAAGAAGTTGGAATTCAAAAGAGGAGGAGTTGATCACAATCTCTATGTGAAGAATTCTCCAAAAGATCAGTTCATGGTTCTTGTCTACGTTGATGATATCATTTTTGGTGGCAGCAGGCAGAAATCAGTGGATGAATTTTCCAACCACATGAAATCAGAATTTGAAATTTCTATGATTGGGGAGCTCACATATTTCTTGGGGTTACAAGTGATTCAAAAGAAGGAATACACTTTCATTTCTCAGGAAAAAAATGCAAGAGAGTTGCTGAAGAAGTTCAATATGCAAGACTCCAAACCAATGTCAACTCCGATTGCTGTTGGAACTAAACTTGGAAATCATGAGGATGGGAACTCTGTTGATCCCACCATGTACAGGAGGATCATTGGAAGCCTACTGTATCTGATAGCGACAAGGCCAGATATTGTCTTTGCAACATGCCTTGCGGCCCGCTTTCAGAGTAATCCAAAGGAGGAACATATGTCAGCAGTAAAAAGAATCATGAGGTATATTCAAGGCACACATAACTTCGGGTTATTTTTTGCTGCAGGCAGGGATAGTAAATTATCAGCGTTTTCTGATGCTGACTGGGCTGGGGATGTAATAGACAGAAAGTCCACTAGTGGTGGAGCTTTCTATATTGGGCATAAATGTGTTGGCTGGTTGAGCAAGAAGCAAGAAAGTACTTCTCTTAGTACTGCTGAAGATGAATATATCTCCGCCACAAAAGCATGCACTCAACTTCTTTGGATGAAGCAGCAGCTAACAAATATTGGTGACAAGGTGCAGAAACCAATGGTGATTTATTGCGATAACAAAAGTGAAATTGATCTTATGAAGAATCCGGTTCAACATTCTCGTACAAAACATATTGAAATACGGTATCATTTTATCAAAGAAAAGGTTGAACAAGGAGTGATTAAAATGGATCATGTTGGAACTAATGAGCAATTGGCTGATATCCTAACCAAGCCATTGTCCACGGCTGTGTTCGAGAAGCATCGGTTGAACCTCGGTGTTCGACCACCTCCTACTGCATAAGGAGGCACCGGAAGTCCCCTCTCCCTGTTTGTTTTAACTGTTTTTATCTGCTTATGGATGTGATGCAGGTTTATGGGGGAGATACTATCCAGGGGGAGTATGGCTTGAGCTGAACGTTGAACAAACTTTTCGGTCTTTGGTTTTATTTTCAATGGGGGAGAAAGGCATAAATTCAAGGCAAGAAATTCTTCTGTGATGATAAGTGTAAGATTGTGATGAGAAGTTTAATAAGGATAACATCGGGCGTCATGGAGAATTTCAAAAAACTAAGACCCAATTCAAGCTTTCTCTCTTGTTTTCTACACCGAGCATTGCTCACGTAGACTTAGAGTGTTGGCTGAGTTGATTCTTGCGTTTTGGATTTGCTCATGGTTGGAGATCTATTGAATTTATTCTGATTGCCAACAAACCCAAAGGGGGAGATTGTTGGAACCAGGTTCTTCAAAGCATGATTTGGTGTATGGTTTGTGTTTTTTGTCAATCCTCAGTGGAAGTTCAGGGTGTGTACCAACAAAGTGATCATACCGTTCAAGCAGAAAACAGTAGTGAAGGTGGCGCTGTTTCCCAATGTTTGCCAATTTTTTGGGCCTAAAAATCGGCCAATAAAGTAAAGTGTTTTTGGCAAAGGTACTTGCGCGCCGTGCTCTTGGAGGATGAAAGACTTGCGCGCCATATGATTTTGAGGATCAGAACATCAAAATTTGGCTAAGGCAAGAATGTCGCGCAAGTGTTGGTTGGGTCGCGCAAGTGAGTTGCGCGACAGAGTTTATTGAAGACAAGACTTGCGCGCCGTCGAGGACTTGCGCGCCGCCGCGCAGGGGGTCCAGTTTGCCTATAAATACTGGACCACCCCTCCTCATTTGTAACGAAGTTCAAGGCCGAGAGATTGTTCGAGCTCTCGTCGCGCAGGTGGTTGAGTCGCGCAGGTGGTTGTTTTGTCGCGCAAGTAGAGCTTGTGCGCCGGTGTTTGGCTGTGCACCCAAGGTGGTTTGGAAGAGAAAGGAAGTGGACCGCGCAAGTTTGTAGTTGGGGAAGGAAGAGTCGTGCAACTTTGTTGATGACACTTGCGCGCCAGTGTGGACTTTCGCGCCGTAGTGGGACTTGCGCGACTGTCTCGAAGAAGCGCGCCTGGTTTTGCTGAAGTCCACCGGCGTGTGTGGAGCTGCACGAAAGCCGAGAGACTACTCGGTTCATTCGGGGAATAGTGATATTCTTCTGGTGAGAATCGGACTTCAATATAGCATCTACATACAACAAAGGATGCACTCTTATGAAAATGAAGAAGAGACCTTCACGTATATAAACTGAGTGGGACTTCACCAACGGCAGTGAGCCAGGGGGAGTCAACGGGAGTGACCCGAGGGACGCAGTGAGATATCCCTGAACTATTGTAAAGGCAGTGAGCCTGGGACAGAGTGTCTGTACCCGAACTTTTGTATCCGCAGCTAGTGAAGCATAGTGGATTTAGGTACGACCGGCAACCTGTCGGCGTATGCTCCTTGGACGTAGCCCTTAGTGGTGAACCAAGTAAAAATGGATGTGTCTTCTCTGTGCATGTGAATGTTTTCATTTTGATCATAATCATCATACAGGTTCAAAAAGTTCCTACCAACGTGGGAACAAGATCCAACACATTAAAAGAAAAAGTGGTCACCCTGATTCACCCCTCCCCTCTCAGGGTGTCCCGGGGTCCTTCATAATTGTGTAAATAATGACTATATATGATTATTTTAAAGTGATATTGATTCTGAAGTAGTATACATACACTCCAATACAATTCCATGATCATGGGAACGATATCATCGCTCGTGCGTACGTACGGAATACCTTCTCCACGATGTGATGCAACTCGTTCTACATGATCTTCATTGCATAATGATTATATAAATGAATTGAATGAATGAATATGATATATATTACACTAATAACATTTTGTAAATGAGTTATTTATAACCTAAAGAGAAGAATAAGAATTTATTCGACAAAACACTCATAAGAACAAAAATTAATAAACACCCGAATAACAAGTAGTAATGAAATATTACTAATAAAGAGATAAGAATATGACCATATATGATATCATAAAAATAATTATGATTCTGGAATAAGTCAATAACATTATTTAAATCATTATACAGGAGCTTCGGACACTTATGAAGCAAAACAGACCTAAGGTAAGGGAAATATCACAATCTCATTTTTATCCGAGATTGTTTATACTTTGAAATTTACTGGGGTGTATTTTATCATCCACATCCATGGTTCCTCAATATGTAATATTATTTCCAACCAACTAAATTTGTTTAAATCCAATTTTACCCTTCAGTGAGTTTTTAATAAAGGTTATGAAAGGAATCTTTTTTCGTTTTTCGTACGAGGTACTTTTTGACTTTTCTGACAAAAGTACGAAGAATGTTTTTTTAACTTATACGGCATGAATGAATTTTTAAAACATTATTTCCAAGAAGATTCCTTTACAAGTTTTCAAGATTATTTTTAATCAACTTCTTTTAGTTTATAATTTTACGACATGTTAAGAAAGGAAAAGTGTTTTTGAAGCAGAAAGGATATTTTTCTCAAGAATGGAGTTCAAGTGTTTTATCAAAATTATTTTCCATCTAAGATAATAAAGGGTTCTGTTTTATCCCTATTATTACATCGATTTGATTACGTTGTGATGGAATTATATTTTTATGAATTCCTTTATCTTATATGAATTGTTTTATGATGTCACGATGTTTAAGATTCCCATTTTTATTACATGGGTTATGCAATGATGTATGATTTAAAATTTTGTGGCACACATAAGAATGGTATCATTATGAGATGGGTGGGACCTATATCTCCCTCCAATGAATTGGGTAATGATTTTATATCTCATGAGATAGACATGGATGGAACGGAAGGTTAAACTGGTTCAGTGAAACGGGACTGAAACGAGGAGTGAACTCGGTTCAAAAGTGGACTTTTTCCACTAAGATAGTCTTGGCAATGAGTCTTGAATAACAAGAAATGATTCTCAATGATTATGTGTGTATGACACAAAGTTTCATGTTTTAAGTTAAGATTATTGGGATTACATTTCACTACTATGATTAATCCCATGTTATGAAATTATGCTCTCTTTTGCAGGTTAAGATTTCCAAAAGTAATGTTCTTATGAATATGATGTGATTAATATTTCTTTTGTTTACCCTTACTGAGAATTTGAGCTCACCCTTTTGTATGATTTCTTTCCCCAGGTCAGGAAGAAGGTTATTAAGTAATATATGCCAAAAGGGACTATATATATGATGAAATAAATGAGAGAGAGTGTAGAGGCTTTATGAACCAGTTCTTTATGCTTCCCGGTTTCTAAAGACACTATACCTATACGGTCCTTTCGTGGTTTTTGTTATATGATGTAATAAATATGCTTAAATTTTGATGTATTAATAATGTATGTAAAGTATAGGTCATTATAGTTGGTATCAGAGGAAGGGTATAGTCAACCTTTGGAAACTAGGATGTGAAAGCCTTAGTAAAAACCCTAAGGATAATTCTATGCATAGAACACAATCTTAGTGTTTTAGAAATGACCATGAATAAAATAGGATAAGACCTTAAGTGTGAAATTTTATTCTTGATTATGTGGTTTTCCAATTATAATTAGTGAGGCTCACACTATTCTTCTTGGTTTTAGTAAATGGCTGGAACCCGAAGGAACTGTGTTAATGCGGAATGCGACGGGCAATGCAATGATTGTCCCTAGGAGCAACCAAACGTTATGGGAGATGGAATGAAAAATCTTGTAGCCATTCTCACACAACTTTCTCAAACAATGAATCATACATGACTTCCAAACGATCAAAGGAAAGATCAATATTCTGTTGAATCCTTCATGAGGCAGCGTCCACCTTCTTTCAGCGGGTCTACTGATCCATTAGTTGCTGAACAATGGATTAGTACTACTGAAAAGATATTTTCAGTTCTTCAATGTTCTGAACATGATAAAGTCATCCTAGCAGTGTATCGTTTGGAAGGAGATGCTGATCAATGGTGGAATCTAATTAAGAATACGAGGCAAAGGGATGAAATTGAGTCCATGGAATGGGACGAGTTCAATAACTTATTTTTCAATAAGTACTTCCCTCGTATTCTCCAAACAAAGATGGAGAAAGAGTTTCTTGAACTGAAGCAAAAGGATGATGAATCTGTTGGTACTTATGAAGCAAATTTTACAAGACTTTCAAGGTATGCTTCTGGTATTATTATCCAACCTGAGAGTAAGATCGATCGATTCTTTAGTGGCTTAAAACAAAGTCTTCTAAGGGTGTTAGCCATAAGGGACTTCAATAGCTAAGTTGAAATCGTTCGATGTGCTCTCAAATTCGAGATAGAGATTGGAGTAACCCATCGGTCATATGGGATTGATAAGAAGAGGAAAGTTGAATTCAAAGGAAAATCTAAAGATCACACTGAAAAGAAGATGAGCTTTCCCTTATGCTCAAAGTGTGGAAAGAAACATGGAGGGAGTTGCCTTAACGGGACAAGTAAATGTTTCAAATGTGGAAAGGAAGGTCATCGGGCATTTGAATGCTTCAATGATGGGATGAAGATGTATAATGATGAAAACAAAGGAAGGGATACACAGAATGAACCTACTACACTTCAATGTTTCAAGTGCATGGATATGGAGCATTATGCCAATCAATGCCCAAATACAAGGGTTGATGATGATGGTCGACGTCAATAAACTCTTAAGGCTAATGACAAAGGAAAGTCACATGCAATTTCTATCAGCGATGTGGAGTACAATAACGATGTGGTGAAAGGTACAATTACCATCCACTCTAAAGTAGCAAATGTTTTATTTGATTCTGGATCCACCCACTCTTTTATTTCTGAAGAATTTTCTAAGGGTATCACTGTATTACCTGAACAATTAGATGTTGAGTTAGTTGTGACAACACCTTATGGAACAACAGTCGCATCAAATGTTTATAATTCTTCTCCGATTGAAGTTTGTGGGAAAGTGCTTCCTGCAAATCTTGTGATCCTTCCTATAGTGGAATTTGATGTGATTTTAGGCATGGATTGGCTTTCTCTACATGGATCTCATATCAATTGCCAAAGAAGGGAAGTCACATTTCATATTCTAGATCAATCTAGGATCTTCTATCGATGCAAGGATGAACATAACCTTCCAGTGGAAATTTCTTCCATTTTATGGGTATTGATTCCACTAAATGAAGGTTATTTATCTCAAATGGTTGGTGAGAAACTCATGATTAAGAATATGCCCATTGTATGGGAGTTTGATGATGTCTTTCTGGAGGAAATACCGGGTCTTCCACCAAATCGTGAGGTTGAGTTTTCAATAGAACTCGTACCAGGTGCTTTTCCTATTTCAAAGACACCTTATAGAATGGCCCCAATTGAGTTGTAGGAATTGATGAAGAAACTCCCAGAGAATCTTGATAAGGGATTCATACGCCCAAGTGCGTCACCTTGGGGAGCACCTGTTCTATTTTTTAAGAAGAAAGATGGATCAATGAGACTCTGCATTGATTATAAAGAACTTAATAAGATCACTATCAAGAACAAATATCCTCTCCCACGCTTTGATGACCTATTTGACCAACTACGCATAGCTCAATACTTTTCCAAGATTGATCTTCGTTCAGGGTATCATCAATTAAGGGTCAAAAGGGAGGACATACCAAAGACGAATTTTCATACAAGGTATGGACACTCTGAATTTATAGTGATGCCATTTGGTCCTACTAATTCCCCTACTATCTTCATGGATCTAATGAATAGAGTCTTTAGAGACTATCTTGATCAGTTTGTGGTAGTCTTTATAGACGATATTCTTGTCTAATCAAAGAGCAAGGAAGAACATGAAGATCACTTGAGAATTATATTGAAGACCCTAGAAAGGAGAAGATTTATGCCAAATTTACCAAGTGTGAATTTTGGCTTCAAAAAGTTTCATTTTTGGGTCACATGATCTCAAAAGAGGGGATATCTATGGATCCAGAAAAAATAGAGGTTATCGAATGATGGTCGAGACCAACAACAGTGACTGAGATCCGATGTTTTCTTGGTTTTGGCAGGATATTATCGACGTTTTGTGAATTATTTTTCACGATTATCTAATCCACTCACCATGTTGACTCGGAAAGGAGTTAAGTTTGTTTGGACGGAAGAATGTGAAGAGAATTTCAAGGAGTTGAAAAGAAGGTTATCCAGTGCACCTGTGCTCACACTGCCTTGTAGTAGAGAAAGGTTTTTGATCTACAGTGATGCATCCAAGAAGGGATTGGGGTGTGATCTTAAGAAAAATGATATGGTGATAGCTTATGCCTCACGACAGTTGAAAATACATGAGAAAAATTACCCAACACCTGATTTAGAGTTAGCTGTGGTAATATTTGCATTAAAGATTTGGAGGCATTATCTTTATGAAGAAAGGTGTGACATTTATAATGATCATAAAAGTTTAAAGTATATTTTTACACAAAAGGATCTGAATATGCGTCAAAGAAGATGGTTGGAGCTGATTAAGGATTATGACTGCTCAATCCATTAACACACTGGGAAAGAAAACAAGGTGGCAGATGAATTAAGTCGACAAGACCATGCAAGTTTATCCATGATGAGGATCACAAAAGATCCAATATTTATGGATTTACAAAGAATGGATCTTGGAATTATAATGGAAGGGGAAAAATCTTATCTTTCTCAAATGAATGTTCAACCATCTATACATGTGAAGATTAAAGAGGCACATAAAGAAGATGTCGAGTTACAAATGAAGGTGAGAAATGTTCCTGAATTCAACCTTGATTTTGATGGGATAATAAATTTCAGGAATTGGGTTTGTGTTCCTCCCATCCCAGACTTAAAGAAGCAGCTGCTGGATAAGGCTCATATTTCTTCATTCTCTATTCATCCTGGAAGAACGAAGATTTATAGGGACCTGAAAGAGTACTTCTGGTGGGATGGCATGAAAAGAGATGTTGCTGAAAATGTCTCTCAGTGATTGGTTTGTCAGCAAGTTAAAGCTAAGAGACAGAAGTCTAATGGGATGTTACAACCATTATCCATACCCGAATGGAAATGGGAAAACATCACTATGGACTTTGTCAAAAGACTTCCTAAAACATCCAAAGGCAATAATGCTATCTGGGTCATAGTTGATCGTCTTACCATGTCTCCACACTTCATTTCTATTTGAGAGGATTTCTCTCTGGATCAGCTTTCCATGATATATGTAAAGGAAGTGGTAAGATTGCATGGAGTACCACTTTCTATTATATCTGATCGGGATCCGAGATTTACCTCGAAGTTCTGGCGAAGTCTTCAGCATACTCTGGATACAGAGTTGAGTTTCAGCACTGCTTATCATCCTCAGACAGACGGCCAGTCTGAGAGAACAATTCAAACTCTAGAAGATATGTTGTGAGCTTTCTCTATGGATTTCAAAGGAGGTTGGGATCAACACCTACCTTTGGTGGAATTTTCTTATAATAATAGATTTCACTCCAGTATTCATATGGATCCTTATGAAGCTCTCTATGGAAAGAAATGCAGGACTCCAACTTGCTGGGATGAAGTTGGGGAAAGAAAGCTATTAGGACCTGATCTCGTTGATGAAATGGAAAAAAAGGTCAGATCTATTCAACAACACATAAGAGTAGCTCAGAGTTGACAGAAAAGTTATGCCGACAACTGAAGAAAAGACCTAGAGTTTGAAGTGGGCGATAAAGTGTTCCTACGAATATCTCTCTAGAAGAGAGTCATGAGATTTGGAAAGAAGGGGAAGTTGAGCCCTAGATATATCGGTCCTTTCGAAATACTGGATCATGTTGGGAAGGTAGCTTAATGATTGGCGCTTCCACCGAATCTCTGTAAATTTCACGATGTGTTCCATGTATCTCTCCTGATAAAGTACATACCTGATCCTTCACATGTACTTAGCTCAGAAGTTGTACCGCTGGAGCAAGATCTTTCTTATGAAGAACAGCCGATAGAGATTCTGGATCGTAGTGAAAAAGTCCTACGAAGCAAGACCACTCGATTGGTGAAAGTTTTATGGAGGAACCACCAATTAGAAGAATCTACATGGGAGCTTGAGGATATGATGAGGGAGAGGTATCCCCATCTGTTTGTTACAAAGTGACGAATTTCGAGGGCGAAATTCATTTTAAGGGGGGTAGAATGTAACACCCGAGACTTTTATGTGAAATATTTTGTTTTTATTTTATATAAATCATCAAAGGAATCTTTCACTACACACAAAACTAGCTTGGCTTGCTTTACACGCAACCGCGGCCTTCCTCGATAGCTTGCGTCGTATGCAATATCGAGTTTCACTAAACAATGTTATGCTATTAAAATATTATTAAAACTAGCCGTTATGAATAGTAATAACCACTTTTTGAAATTTTATAAATTTTATTTTTCAAAATGGACTTCAGTTTTGGATTCGGAATATCGAAATTAGCCTAGGGTGATATTTTGGTATTTTTCTGAAAACTTTCAATTTTTGATGAATAATGAAACCACTAAGTGGTAGTTAAAAAACTGAATTTCTCATAAAACTTAATTTTACCGCTTCTGTAAGTGGAATTTCGAAAATCCGAGAGACACGGTTGATGTCAGTAAGTAAAATGTGGTTCAATGAGATGAAAATAATTTTTTGGTGAATGGTAACATTTTACTTTTTTTTACCACGGTTAAAAGTAAATAGGGTAATTAAGGGTAAAAATGATATTATTATTACCCTAACACATGTCCTAATTATATTGGACATGTGTAATTCAACCAAAAACAACCTTAGTAATAAAATATGTCCATTTAGACCCACATGAATTAGATTAGGACATTTATTATTAATTTATTTAAAGAAGGGTTAAAATAGTTGAAATCAATGTTTAATAAGTAAATCATTTTTAATATGTGGTTATACATAAGATAAATTCGACTATAAATACTCATTATAAAGCTAAAACGATTTCTTACATAATGGTATTTTATTTGTAATTTTTAGACATTAAATAATTTAATTTATTTATTACACAATGATGATGTAGTAATTATCTTATCAATAAAATATTGACATAATTGATGTTATAAATACCCAAATAAATGTAATTTGAGACTTTTAATGAATTAAACTAATTTTCTAGGTTAATATGACATGTTAGTATTTATTTAAGTAACTTGGATCGAACTAATCATTCTGTTATGATTTTCACAAAAATCAATTACTAAATAGTGTCAAAATTGACATAAAATAGTTTTTAAAACAAATATTATATTATTAATTTTTATTTTATTACTAAAAGTCTAAGGTTCGGCAAAATGACTTAAATAAGGTTATATATTTTAATAATAAACAACTTTGGGTTCTTTTGTCTTTATATAGTTTGTTTATAAATCTTATAGTGTAAGAAAACAAGAAGACACGGTGAAAGTTAAATTATCTATCTTAAAGTTAAATCTAAATGATAAGGTTAAAATTGATACCTAAACTTGTATAAATTCTATTGGATGAGATTATTTCGACCCCTACCCACCTTATCTTCGGAATATATCAATTTGGAGCTATTAAAAACCGAATTTGACTTTATAATAAAATAATAGTTTTAGTTATTCCAAAGGTGCCCCTCTCCTCCCTTATAAAAGGGCACCTCCTCCCTCTCTTCCTCACACCACATTGAGCCTTCATGCTCAGCCAACCTCTGCCAATTTCTACTCTCCAATTCACTAGAAACATCCTAGAGGTTCTTTTCTTCTTCAAAGACCTATTTTAGTGCCCTAAAAGGAGGTCTCCAAGAAGCACTTCAAAGAAGAGGTAATGTCCGTTACCGATTCTTTTATCTTTATTTCTTCTACCACTTCTTATTCTTTAGTTGTTTCATTATGAAGTAATAACATAAGTATCACTAATATAATTATATGTTATTATAAGTATGAAACAACCCTATTTCACCATCTATCCATCCTACGGAAAAAGAAATCACCGCGCGTGCGTACGTACGGAATACCGTCTCCACGCCGTGGTGTAATCTATTTTCCACCACCACCTTACTTGGATGGGTATAATGGTGAAAATAATGACTATATATGATTATTGTAAAGTGATATTGATTCTGAAATAGTATACATACACTCGAATATAATTCCATGATCATGGGAACGATATCATCGCTCGTGCGTACGTACGGAATACCATCTCCATGATGTGATGCGACTCGTTCTACATGATCCTCATTGCATAATGATTATATAAATGAATTGAATAAATTAATATTATATATATTACACTAATAAAATTCTGGAAATGAGAGATCTATAACCTAAAGAGAATAATAAGATTTTATTCGACAAAACACGCATAAGAACAAAAAGTAATAAACACCAGAATAACAAGTAGTAATGAAATATTACTAATAAAGAGCTAAGAATATGACCATATATGATATCATAAAAATAATAATGATTCTGTAATAAGTCAATAACATTATTTAAATCATTTTATAGGAGGTTCGGACACTTACGAAGCAAAACAGACCTATGGTAAGGGAAATATCACAATCTCATTTTTATCCGAGATTGTTTATACTTTGAAATTTACTGGGGTGTATTTTATCATCCACATCCATGTTTCCACAATATGAAATATTATTTCCATCAACCTAAAATTTTTTAAATCCAATTTTACCCTTCGGCGAGTTTTTAGTAAATGATATGAAAGGAATCTTTTTTCATTTTTCGTACGAGGAACTTTTTGAATTTTCCGAAAAAAGTACGAAGAATGTTTTTTTTAACTTATACGGAATGAATGGATTTTTAAAACATTATTTTCAAGAAGATTACTTTACATGTTTTCAAGTTTATTTTTAATCAACTTCTTTTAGTTTATAATTGTACGACATGTTAAGAAAGGAAAAGTGTTTTTGAAGCAGAAAGGATATTTTTCTCAAGAATGGAGTTCAAGTGTTTTATCAAAATTATTTTCCATCTAAGATAATAAAGGGTTATGTTTTTATCCCTATTATTATATTGATTTCATTACATTGTGATGGAATTATATTTTTATGAATTCCTTTATCTTATATGAATTGTTTTATGATGTCACGATGTTTAAGATTCCCATTTTTATTAGATGGGTTATGCAATGATGTATGATTTAAAATTTTGTGGCACACATAAGAATGGTATCATTATGAGATGGGTGGGACCTATATCTTCCTCCAATGCATTGGGTAAATATTTTATATCTCATGAGATAGACATGGCTGGAACGGCAGGTTAAACCGGTTCAGTGAAATAGGACTGAAACGAGGAGTGAACTCGGTTCAGAAGTGGACTTTGTCCACTATGATAGTCTTGGCAATGAGTCTTGACTAATAAGAAATGATTCTCAATGATTATGTGTGTATGCCACAAAGTTTCATGTTTTACGTTATGATTATTGGGATTACATTTCACTACTATGATTTATCCCATGTTATGAAATTATGCACTCTTTTGCAATTTAAGATTTCCAAAACTTATGTTCTTATGAATATGATGTGATTAATATTTCTTTTGTTTACCCTTACTGAGCATTTGAGCTCACCCTTTTGTATGTTTTTCTTTTCCCAGGTCAGGAAGAAGGTTATTATGTAAGATATGCCAAAAGGGACTATAAATATGATGAAATAAATGAGAGACACTGTAGACACATTATGAACCAGTTGTTTATGCTTCCCAGTTTCTAAAGACACTATACCTATATGGTCCTTTCGTGGTTTTTGTTATATGATGTAATAAATATGGTTCAATTTTGAAGTATTAATAATGTATGTAAAGTATGGGTCATTATACATTCGTTGATATTTTTTAGACTTGATATCTGTTTTGGAACTATGTTTTATATGATGTACATAACATTCCTCCTAGAACAGTCTCCATGGTTTCCAATAAGTCATGCCCTATTTTTGGCTCTTCATAGACATTTATTATCCTTCACGGTGATTGGGTCTGTTAGAGGTAGCATATTGGCTTGAAGAGGGAGAGAATGTCTTCAGGGTTTTGGGAACTCCAAAAGCTATCATAGTGGGTGATGGTTTGGGTCTGTTTAAAGTTCTGGATCTAGGAGAATGGGAGTTGTTCACCTTGCTATCACTGCAAGTTTAGATGAAATGGGATGTCTTTAAATCTGTCTTCATCTGATGGTTTATACCTGAAGAGGTGAAAATTAAGCAGAGGGAATGGCTCATGTGAATTCAAAAAGGACAACGGACGGTAAAGGCATATATTTACCATTTCAAGGAGATTATTTCCTTTTCCTTGGAAGTAGAATCATAGGATTTGATGAAGACTTTTCTTTTCAATGGGGGTCTTTGTCTAGGGATCTAGGAGAGTGTCATCCTTTCAAAATACAATATTTTCGAGAAGCTATAGGATGAGGCATTTTTAGCTAAGTTGTTCTTGGGAGTACAGATTCTTGGAAATCTAGCGAATCCAGTTTCTTGTGATGGTTCTTCATCTGGTGAGCAGGGTGTGCTAGAAGGTCATGTTTCTAAATAGTCCTCTACAAAGGTTCTGGCTTCCACTAATTCGGACTGTTTAGTGGAGGGCCACCATCGTGGCCTATTCGAGCACATGAATCCATCATGTCGCATCCCTCTGAAGACGTGTCATCGTTTCAGATGTCGGGGTGACATGGAGATGTTTTTCAGGATGTGTCACATGAAGAAGATGTTGTGACTTGAGAAGTTCTAGTGAGTTACTGTGAGGCAAGAGATGCTTCAATAATCATAACCCCAACCATAAGTCCTGGGGGGAAGCCTGTGCGCAGTCAAGAGATGCCAGGGGTGTTAATACATGGTCCGGGTTTTGAGTTCCGTGTTGGTAGTGAAACATTTAATGTATTTTCATTGTTGTTCTCTACTACTAAAGTTTTGACATTGTTTTATGTTCAATTTTTTATCATGGAGTTATAACGGACATGTTATATTGTAAACCAAATAGTTTTGTTTGTCTGATCATGGTTTTCTGAATCGTGCACTTTTCATAAAATTTTGTTTGGCCTCAGTATGGTTTGATCTTGGTTTAGAAGTTTTCCTTTGGAGATGTAAGTTCCTGCGAAGGATTTATAGAATGTGGTTATACTAAGGGTCACTATTTGATTTATGTTTTTCTTAGGGGTTTTTATCATGTATTCAGGGTTTTTGGTCTGGGATGAGAGTTCCAAGTTTCAGTGACGGTATTGTTCACTCTTGGTGTCGAAGTTAGTTTGGATTGGTTGGGAGTTCCCACGTCACCCCCACCCTCTCAGGGTGATAAGATTTGGTGTTAAATTTTTTCACTATTTGTGCTATTGGGGTGGGGAGAACCCTGTAGTGTTCTCCTGACCTCCTGTATTGTGGTTTATTTCAGTGTCAATCTTGTATGGGTTCTAATTTGGTATATTGTCTAGTTGGGCGACATTTTGGGTGTTGAAAGTGTCTGTGGTGGGGAAAATTCTCACCCTATTCTTTTTAAAAATTAATTTTTATTTTAATAATTCATGTCTTCCGGTTGTCGCACTAAGGTCCAGGATGGGTACCGACTTAAAATTGTCATCATTTAATATATACATATTGTTTTAAACCCGTGATCGGTCGTCATGCGATTTATGGTAGTCACGCAGTCTCGTTAGGTGATGTGTCTGAGCCCAAATGATTTTGGTTGAGGTGCGAAACTTTCATGTGGTTTATTAAGCCCTATGCTGAGCACGTGGATACCTAGTTTTCAGAATAGATAAATAAATGGATTAAAATTAAATAAGAAAACAATGCCTGATAATAATAATAATAATAATATTATGTTGTTACTATTATTATTATTATTATTAATTTTATATAATATTTTTTTTATTTAAAATTTTCTATGAATATAATTAGTAATAAATTGTAAATTAAAATTGATTATTATTATGAATATCAAATATGTTGTTTGATTATTATTATTATTATTATTATTATTAATATTATTATTTTCATTGGTTTTATTATTATTATTATTAGATATATTAAAAAATACCCTACCCTAAAATACACATGGCAACCCCAATCCCAGCCATGTGTTCCCTGTTAGGCACACAGGCCACCGCCCTTGGTCCTCACCGTGTTTTCTCAGTTCACCGCACCACCCAATAGCCTACAACCCTATCCTCTCCCAGCTCTCCCTACACAAAACCTCCAGTAAGTCACCCTCGCACAAGCCTCTCAACCCTCTAGCGTCGCCTCCGCCCTGACCCCAACAACCCTCTAAGTTTTCTCCAGACCCTTGACCTCGCCCCCTCCTGCTCCTGGCCACTACCCCAACCACTTCACATAGTGCTACCGGCTTCTGAACTACAAAAAACGACCCTCCTCCCTTCCTCCTTAGCTCAATGCTCCCCTACGCGCTTTCCCTTGTTCCTAGGCCTTCCTCAGGACTCTCGCTGGCTATCCCGACCCACACTCCCCAAGCTGCCAACTCTGAGCCCTCTGTTCTCACCATCACTAGGCGTGCCCTCACCCTTCCACACCATCATCTAATGGACCCGCCCTAGTCCTCTCCTCCATCGTAGGATCTCCAGCGAACCCGCGATCCTCTTCACTGGCTTCCAGTTGAGGCACGACCAACCTTCCACGGCGTCCTCAGCCTCCAGCCACCTTACCGTTCTGTGCACCAATCCCCTCCCCTACTCCAGTATATTTCATTTCATCAAGTGTTGTTTACATATAATTTTTCAAATCCTTGACACCTTTTTTGATCTTATTATACCATTTTAAAATTGTTTTGGTTTGTGAATACTAGATTATTAAGGTTACTTATGTGCAATTCCTAGAGTCTTAGCACATAGGGTGTTTATTATAAATGTTATTATACCACAAAATGGAATTGATGTATTTTAGGAAATTTTTAGTATTAATTATAGTGTGATGGTAGTTTTCTACTTGTGAACATGGTTTGTAATGTTTGACTTAGTAATTATTGGACTTGTTTAATGTGTAAAACGTTTTGGTTAGGGGCTCAATGGTTTCAAGGGGAATGTTTTATGTTCATTAAATAATGTAAGTTGTTGGTTGTGGTTTTAAAAAAAGTGGTAGTTTTGTGAAAAAAGTTTTGGGTGTCCTTTTGGTGGTTGGGTGTTTTAATTTCTACATTTTGGTGTTTTTATTTATTTTTTCTGAGTCCCAAAACCATGGGTGTTGATTCACACGATTTCCTCATTGTTTTAAGTTTTTGATTGGTGTGCGGGAGGTTTTTCTTTCCATCCGCTAAAGTGATGTTGCGTTCACACATGGTTTTATGTTGGTGAACCCAACATTTCCCATCCTAATTAATTCCTTTTCACTTTCATGATTTCAATTTCTCTCAAATATTATTTGCACCTCCACGGTACCCATGGTTATCTTATTACATTGGTTAGGAGATTGTTTAATTTGCTAAAAATATGGTTTCATGGATATTGGTGTGAAATGCCTCATTTTATTGCGCTTTAAATGTTTATGAAAAGTATATCATTAGTGATGTTGGGATGATAAATATATTGTTTGAGAACTTATTATGATGTTTTCTATTTGGTTGTTTTATGGCTTTGTTTGATTAAATGAAAATATTTTAGAAAGAGTTTTATGGTGGCGCTCGGGAAGTTTTATGATTTCTAACTGAGGTGGATTGTGGAGCATGGTTTTATGATAAATTGTGTTTTGGAGGATATTTTTTTATAATAATGTGGTTTATAATGGATCCATTAAGGTTTGGACATTTGTTTTGAAACATGTTTTGGTGTGGGTTGGAAAAAGTATTTCACACATGAACCGTGATTTCCCAAAATTTCTGTCTTCTCTCTCTCTTTTTTTCCATCATAAATGAATTTTTGATTTTTACATAGTGTATTGGTATTAAATGTTAATTTGAAGTGAATTTTTGAATTTGTTATTAAAAATTTGAACTGTGGGGAATTTGGGACATGATTGCTTTCAAATGGTTTAAAGGACCATTTTATATAGAATACATGGAAATTGTTTTAGAAATTATTTGTAACTATTTTGATAAATGTATTTAGGTGTGTCAACATGAAGGAACACGTGATGTTGTGCTTCTAAAGTTGATGTTTTGTGGTGATTTTATAATAGAATGTGATTAAAAAAATATGAATGCCTAGTTAGAAACTTAAGGTGTTTTAAAACATGGTTTGAATGATACTATGACTTGACGGATTCGATGGCCCTTTGTTAATATGAATTGATTGAATGTGTATTCAGGGGTTTTCTTTTCTAGGGTAACCCTTTATGGGTGAACACACAAAATGCATCCGTGTTTGGGAAAGGAAAGTGTAGTGAGATGAGCCACGTGTGTAAGGGTCTTCCTACTTACATGGTTTTATTATAACCACCATGGGTTTCTGGACGTCTTTTAGATGATTGAGTGATGGTTGTTGTTCAACCCCGATTATATGGGTTGGTGCCCTCTGAATTTTTTGTTAGGCAACACAGGCTTTTCCACTACATTGGTCAATTTAGTTCGGCTAGTTAGTTATAGACTTAGGAGCTTCACTATACTCTATCAGGTGGTTTATAAACAAAGTAAGTCCAAGGGTCTTCTTGGGATGTTTAAGATCACCCATGGTTTCTGGATTATTTACATTTCCTTTTGAAATTTTGTTGCAATTGATTATTTCCAGTTTTCTCTCCTTACTTTTTTTACTTTATCCCAACTTCGGAATATTCTTTTTTGGGTTTTATTTATAAAATGAAGAAAAATTATTTTATTAATGGTTTGTATTATGGTTGAATTTTTAAATTGTAAAAACATGTTGTTTACTTAAAAATGTGTAAAACCAACTTTTATATTTGTATTTCAAAATTCTGTTATTAGATTGTTTTGGGTAAGGGGATGTTTGGATTCTGTGGTTATATTTGGCATCACGATTGAGCATCTCGATGCTCATGACTATCATATTATTTCAGTTTCAGGTTCAGTTCTTGTATAGGATCTTGGTTCAGCTTCTTAGTGTTGTTGATTGCTAGAGTCAGAGTTGGGTTGTGACCTAGAAGTTCACATGGAGGTATGTTAAGTTTTATTTTCTTTATGCAGTTAGTTTTTATTTTTTATTGTTAGTTTGGTTTGTCTTTATTTATTTTTTTCATGGGCCAAATCATTCCATACAGATATATTTTGATACCCGACCCTGGTTTCCGGCTCGTGTGGATCAGAAAAACCCTTTGGTCCATGTCGCGGACTAGCTCATGTGACTGGTTCAGGGTCTTCATGGCTTGGTTCATGACAAAAAGGTATCAAAGGAGGCCTAGTTATTTGGGGTGTCTGGTATATGGATATTAGGACTGTCAGGACTTGGGTGGTAAGTACAGGAAGGGTGTCATGATCCCTAGCACATTACAAACCTCGAGTTTCCAAGGGTAGTCTGGGTTTTGAGTCTTCTGCTTTTGTTATGGGATTGAGGAATGCCAATGGGGGTGGACCAGTGGCGTGTCTTGACCTCACATGGAGTAGTGACCCATGTAGAGTCCGATTGCATGGTTGTTCTTCTTCTAATTGTTTATGTCGGCTTGGGGCGGGGCGCACTACCTTGTCACCATGTTAAACGTAATTACTAGTTCACCATCCCAATGGTTTTTTGTAGGTTCGTTTTTTTATTGATGTAAGCGTGTTTCTAGAAATGGAAAATTGAAATTATTTTTGGACAATTAAATTTGGTTTGAAAAGTGGGTTTTGTATTTGGAAAGTTTCGTTGAAGGAAGGCATTATTGAAATCCAAAATGGAATGGGGATTTTGATAGAGGAATTTTTTTAGTTTTCTTTGTATTTTTTTGTTTCATTTGAGCAGGTTGTTTTGGATGAGGGAGCTTTTTTTGATGTTGTTTTGGCTTCATATCAGTTTTGGATCTATTTTTTATATGTTGTTAAAAAAATGCTGGCCAAAAAGGTCGCCAATGATTCTGATATATCATGCCCAATTTTTGGCCCTTCTCAGACATTGTCAATCCTTCACAGTGATCTTGGTCCGTTAAAGGCAGAAGAGTGGCTTGAAAAGGTCAAGTTTGTCTTTAGTGTTCTGGGAAATCACAAAGGTGTCATAGTGCATGTTGTTTTGGGTCTGTTTGAAGGTCCAGATCTGGTCAAATGGGATTTGTTCGCCCCACCATCACTATAATTTGTGATGACATGGGATGTATTTAAATCTGTCTTCATCCGAGGGTCTATACCTAAATAGGTTAAAATAAGGAAAAGGGAAGGGCTCATGCGTATTTAACAAGGCCAATGGACAGTGAAGGCATATGTTGACCATTTCAAGGATCTTGTGTCCTTTTCTCCTGAGGTAGCATCATAGGATTTGATGAAAACTTCTCTCTTCATTAGGGGTATTCATACAGAGATCAAGGAGAGGGTCCACCTTTCTAAAGACAATCATTTCAAGATGTTTTTGGATGAGGTGTTCCTAGCTGAGTTGGTCTCCCAAGCACATATTCTTGGCAACAAAGTTAATCCAGTTTCTCGTGAAGGTTCCCAATAGGGTGAGATGGTTGTGCCAGAAGGACCTATTGTTGGGACCACATTTTGTATAAGGTTTTATTTTTTGGAAATATTTTTCTATGAAGATCAAAATGAAGGAGATCAATAAGTACTCTAATGAAATGGAGGAATGAAAATTCAGTGGATTGTTGTACTGATCATAATGTCAATTAACATGTGTCAAAGGTGACACTTTGTATATAAGGTTGTATTTGTAGTCAATAGTTGTCAATGAAGATCAAAAAGAAGGAGATCGAGAAGTACTCCAATGAAATAGAGAAATGGAACTTCAGATGATTGTTGTACTGATCATAAGTTCAAAGGACATTTGTCAAAGGTGACATATTGTTTACAACAGTTAAGAATGGTGATGTATAATCTGTCTGAGAATGAAGGATGAAGAATAAGACATGATGGTTGATGAAGACCATGAAATTGTTCATGATTTCATTAGAACTAGGAAATAGACTTCTTGAATAATAGAATCTTATGATTTGAATGAAGTAGAGAATGACAGTTGAAGAAGTAGACAGTGTGGAAGGGATTGGAATTCTACGATGGCCTTGCACTTCACATTGTATCAAAATATGATGTTGTTAAAACTGATTTATCAAAGGATGTTGATCACAATAGTGAAGTTTGTGATGTAATATAAAGAGTTGCTGAAGAAGGTAAATCACAGAAAAGAATCATTTTTTTGGTGATTGTGATTATTGAGAAAGCAAACAATGACATGAAAATTTGTTGAAAAAGGGGACTTCATGGTGGCCTGTCGAGTTCAAGGGATATAGTTAACGATCCATGTTTTATTCAAGATTTTTAAAAAAATAATCGATGATGTAGAGGTGGTACCAAAAGAGAAGATACAAGGTGGAACCATTTTTTAGTGTTTTCCAAATTTTTGGACCTCAAATTTGACGAAAGGGGAAAACCAGTGTTTTTGGGAAAGGGACATGCGTGCTAGATATGTGTCGTGCAAGTGACTTTCGTGCCAAGGGAAGACTTGCGCGCTGACTTCTTGGAGGGTTGGAAACATGCCCTCCATATGTTTTTCAAGATCAGTACTTTAAAATATAGAAAAGGAAAGAGAGTCATGCAAGTATTGGTTTGGTCGTGCAAGTTACTAGCGCGGAAAAAGGGACTTGCTTACTGTTGACTTGAAGGAGAGGAAAATTTCGCACCTGTTGTTTTTCAATATTAGAACATGAAAATATGGAAAAGGGAGAAGGGCGCCCATGTTTGGAAGTTGGTCACAAAAGTGAATTGCAGGGGCAAAGACTTGCGTGCCAAAACTTGCACATCGAGGGGAGACTTATGTGCCGTCACGTAGGGCGCCAAATGACTATAAATACAAGTCGACCCCTCCTCATTCAGCATGATCTCAAAACTTAGAGAAAATTTAGAGCTCCGGTCATGCAGGTGTGCTGGTTGCGCAATTGGTGTGTGGTCGCGTAAGTAGCAGTTGTGTTCCAGGTGATAGTTGCATGCCCAGGGTGGTTAGGGCGAGAAAGAAAGTGGGTCGTGCAGGTTTGGAGTTAGGGAATAAAGCATCACGCATGTGCTTTGGTGACACATGTGCTCTATTTTGGACTTTCGGGCCGATATTTGCATGCCATCTTGAGACATGTGCGCCGATCTTGGAGAAGCATGCCAGGTATTGTTGAAGCCCGCCGGTCTTTTTGGAACTGCACAAAAACATGACGATTGCCTGATACCTTCAGTGTAATGTTTGAACTTGCATGCAAAGGGTTGTTGCTATGCGAAATCATTTGGGTATCCTATTTGTACTTACTGATTATCTGGTTTAGTTTTTCAGTGCGTTCAAGTGCATCATTACCGGTCTTCGATGAAAGCAGAGTCTTGTGCTAAGCAGAGGAAAATACTTCAATGAAAATATATTGAGGAGACCTTCACATCTATAAATTGAGTGGGAATTCACCAAAGGCAGTGAGCCAGGGGGAGTCAACGGGAGTGAACCAAGGGATGTAGTAAGCTATCCCTGATCTTTTGTAAAGGCAGTGAGCCTCGGACAGAGTGACTATTCCCGAACCTTTGTAATCCACAGCTAGTGAAGATTAGTGGAATTTGGTATGACCAAAACCTTGTCGGCGTATGATCATTGGACGTAGCCCTTAGTGGTGAACCAAGTAAAATTTTTTGTGTCATCTCTTTTCATGTGAATGTTTCATTACTGAGTATATCCATCATAGAGGATTAACTAGTTCCTACAAACATTGGAATAAGATCATCAACTTTAAAAAGAAAATGTTGACACCCTGATTCACCCCTCCCCTCTCAGGGTCTCCTAGGTTCCTAAAAGTGGTATCCGAGGGAATGTTCACATATGTTGGATAATCCATAGTAATTCTATTCAGAATAGGATTTTAGTTTCTTTCCTAATGTCAACAATGAAGTGCAGTCTTGATGAAGTTTCAGTCATTTCTGAGTAGAAGCCTACATCCAGCAAGACCATGATAATCAGGATAAAGGAAGAGAAGAAGTAGTTGAAGAAGTCCCTTATATCCAAAGAAGATACAGTGTCTGGTTCTCCATGCCCTTCCAATAATGATGAAATATCCGGCTTGGAAAGTATCAAATAGGTGACTCATGACTCTTCCATAGGAATGTAAGACACTTCGATTGCAAGTGATCAGGTGAAATTAATAAGATATCTTCATGATATTACTGAAGAAAGAGTTGCTGCTATTTTTAGAATATCTCAATGCATGCAGGATGAGATCAACTGATAGGAAAGTGAAGCTGATAATTTTGAAAAGGGAATGGAAGGAATAATTCTTGAATGCTTAAAACTCACCAAACAGATTAAAGCCTTTGAAGAAAAAGAGGTAGTCACTAAGACTCTAAAAGAAATGATCCATGAACTTGAAGCTGAGCTGAAAAAGTGCACTGAAGTTAAGAGTTTTTGTTTGGAAGAAACTTCTAAGAGACTCAATGAACTTGAATCTTTGTTACAAAACTATGTTAAGATGCATGAAGATGAAGTTGAAATATTGATGAAGACTTGTGAAGAGAAGATGATCATGATTGAAGACTAGAAGATCATCCTCAATATTCAATGTAAAAAATTGGAAGCCCAATTGACAAATCTTGAGAAGACACATATTGAGATTTCACAAATGAATGAAACAGAATCAGTTGCTCATGGTACTCAATTCTCACTGGAGGATTATACTATCAAAAGACCTCCAACATGTGATAATAATATCATGACTTCACTCATTAATCTATCACATGCATCTATGAAAGTGAAGATACCGTCCATACAAACTATACTATTGTTTCTAAATATGTTCCTTAAAAAAGTGCAGGTTGGATGGAAAATTATAAACATTATGGGTGAGGAAAGAGGAGGATAAGAACCCTACTACTATGGAATGGATGGATGGGAAGAAAAAGGAGGCAGTTGATTCCTCAAATAGAGCACAAAAAATTAAGAAGAAGGCCCAACAACCTCATACAGAAGATAAAAAGAATAAATGATTTGTTGATCAAGGTTGGTGCTGCAACAGATTTCGGCATTGTGCACAAGATTTTTGGTACAATCCATTTAATGAAAAATCACAAAGAAATCATGTATCAAAGGGAAGAAATCCAGATAAAAAGATGCTACATCTGCAGGTCCAGAATAATTTTTTTACAGCAAACAGATTTGGAATTCATAATAACATCTGGGATATATGCAACAACAGTCGTCACAAGGATGGTACATGCTCATCTCAACAAGCTTTCACTGTTGATAAGAAAATAATACCTTTGATGTCGTCTGAGTATGAAGCAAGTACCATGGGAAGAAATCAGAAGAATAGTGTGAACACACATTTTCCAAAGAAGATATCAAGTAGGGAATATGAGAAGACTCGGGATTTTAGATCCATGAAATTGAAGGTTCATTCATCCAAAATTAATTTTAAGTGGGATGAAACTCAGATGAACCCATGTGGAAGATCCAAACCCACTCCAATAGTTCCAAATGACTTGTTGGTCATCTGGCCAAAATATTTGAACAGATTGAGGAAACATGAAGATGAAAAGGCCAAGGAAGGTGACAAATGAAAAGAAAATAATTCACGTGATAAAGATAGAATGAAAAAGAGATTTAAAACCAAGAGAAACACACGTGTCAAAGAAGTTCTGTGTGAGAGATGCATGAAATCTGGTCACATTGAAAAAGGTTGTCTAACCATAATACCAGATCAAGAAGCATTCATCAAAATGAGCAAGAATGCATCATTCAAAATGGTTATTATGCATAATAATTCTCCATACCACATAGAAGAAAATTTGAAGGCAATCATGCCACATCAACACATATCAGAATTATGTTCAAATATGCAAGCATGAAGACTAGGGTGAACAGAGGAACATGGTTGAGAAAAGAACCTCAGCCATGTAGCTCATATTGATGAATCAAAGAGGAACCACCTTATTACTTTAATAATTTGTGTATTTTATTTGTGATCATAATTCATGGAATTGAAGGTGAAGCATGCTCTCAGAGGGAGAACTAGAGAAATAGTGAATGATGTCAACTCTTGATAGCTATGCTGAAGAAGTTTCCATCATTGGAAGATTCTTCAACTGATATTAAAAGATTAAGATGATGAAGGATCATTCTTGATGAAGATGATGAGGATTTTTTCCCTTGAGGGGGAGAAAAAAATGAAGAAGATTCCAAAGTCATTGTTTCAATCAGTATCAACTCCGGATGGTATTAAATTAAATTACTCTGTTAATTTCATGAAGAACATGTCATTAGAGAAGGTATTTCATTTCTCAGTCTCTCAATCTTGGTTACTCAGAACAAACAACATTCTACAAAGGGGGAGTAACTGAATTGTTCATTTCCATAAGAATAATGGAAGTTCCCCAAGGCCGCTTATCCTATCAATTTCACTTGAATGTTTTTGATCTATTTCCTGATGTAAGTGCAGGAGTTTCAGGTTGATTATTCCCTATCACATTTTATTTCCTTACCCTGGAACAAAAGTGGTAAACCCTTGAATACAAAATACATGTGTTCTCATCTCATGTGGTGTCATGATCAGTGAATAATGGAAAACCTTGTTGTCTAAGTCAAATCCTCTTGTTTTCTACATCGAGCATCGCTCAAGTATACATTGAGTGAAATGATTAACGAAACATTTCTTAAGTATAGAATAATACCCTCCCTACCATGAGCTTTGTATTTCTTGTCAATTAGGGGGAGAGAATGTGAAATGAAAGTTTGAAAAGAAAAGTTGATTGAAGGGTAGATTCTCATTTTGTCATTGATGAATTCATTTCAAAAGATATGTAAGGTATTTACAACAAAATACAAAGGGGAGATTGTTGGGACCACTTTGTGTATAAGGTTGTATTTTTTGTCAATAATTGTCAATTATGATCAAAATGAAGGGGATCAATAAGTACTCCGATGAAATGGAGGAATAGAAAATCCAATGATTGTTGTACTGATCATAAGATCAAAGAAAATGTTTAAAAGGTGACACATTGTGAATAAGGATGTATTTGTTGTCAATAGTTTTCAATGAAGATCAAAATAAAGGAGATCAAGAAGTAATCCAATGAAATGGATGAATGGAAATTCATATGATTGTTGTACTAGTCATATGTTCAAATAACATGTGTCAAAGGTGACACATTCTTTACAAAAGTGAATAATAGTGAGGTATAATCCATATGAGAATGACAGATGAAGAATAAGATATGAAGGCTGATGAACACCATGCAATTCTCTATGATTACATGAGAACCATGCACGATACTTCTTGAAGAATAGAATCGTATGATTTTCATGAAGTAGAGAATGACTGTTGAAGAAGTAAACAGTGTGGAAGGGATTGGAATTCTGAGATGGCCATGCACTTTTCATTGTATCAATATATGAGGATGCTAAAACTGATCTATCAAAGGATGTATGTCATGATAGTGGAGTTTTTTATGAATGAAGAAGAGTTGCTGAAGAAGGGAAATCACATAAAAGAATCATTTTTTTGGTGATTGTGATTTTTGACAAAGCAAACAATGACATAAAATTTGTTGAAAAGGGGGATTTCATGGTGGAATGTTGAGTTTAAGGGTTATGGTTAACAGTCCATGTTTGATTCAAGAACTTATACAAAAGAATGGATGATCTGGAGGTGGTACAAAAAGAACAGATACAAGGTGGCACCATTTTCCAGGTTTTTCCAAATTTCTGGACCTCAAAATTGACAAATGGGGAAAACAGTGTTTTTGGGAAGGGGACTAGAGCACCAGATATGTGTCGGCAAGTGACGTGCACGCTGAGGGAAGACTTGTGTGTCGAGGTATTGGAGGCTTGGAGACTTTTGCACCATATGTTTTTTAAGATCACGACTTCAAAATAAGGCAATGGAAAGAGAGTTGCACAAGTATTGGTTTGGTCGCGCAAGTGACTAGCACAGCAAAAGGGACTTGCGCGTCGTTGACTTGAAAGAGAGGGAACTTTAATGACTTTTGTTTTTCAAGATCATAACATGAAAATATGGAAAAGGGAAAAGGGCGCCCATGTTTGGAAGTTGGTCGTGCAAGTGACCTCCACGGGCAGAGACTTGCACGCAGAAACTTTCGCACCGAGGGGAGACTTGCATGCCGTCGTGCGGGGAATCCAAATGCCTATATATACAAGTCAACCCGTCTTCATTCTAAAAAATCTCAACACTTAGAGAGAATTCAGAGCTCCCGTCATGCTGGTGTGCTGGTCGCGCAAGTGTCAGTTACGCACCAGGTGATAGTCGCACGCCCAGGGTGGTTAGGGCGAGAAATAAAGTTGGTCACACAGGTTAAGAGTTGGGGAAGGAAGCGTTGCACAAGTGATTTTGTGACACTTTCATACCAGTTTGGACTTGCGCACCGAGACTTCTGCACCATCTTGAGAATTTCATGATGAACATAGAGAAGTGCCCCAGGTATTGCTGATGTCTGCCGGTCTTTTTGGAGCTGCACAAAAATTTGAAGATTGCCTGATAACTTCAGTGAAATGTGTGAACATGATTTAAAAGGTTTGTTGCTGTGAGAAATCATCTGTGTATCCTTTTTTCACATACTGATTATCCGATTCAGTGGTTCAGTGCATTCAAGTGCATAATCTCTGGTCATTGATCCAAGTAGATTCTCGTTCTCAGAAAAGGCAAAGACTTCAATGCAAATCTATTGAGGAGACCTTCACGTCTATAAACTAAGTGGGACTTCACCAAAGGCAGTGAGCCAGGGGGAGTCAACAAGTGTGACCTAAGGGAAGCCGTGAGCTATCCTTGAACATTTTTATAGTTAGTGAGCCTGGGACAGAGTGACTATTACCGAACCATTGTAATCCACATCCATTAAAAATTAGTGGAATTTGGTATGACCGGCAACATGTTGGTGTATGCTCTTTGGACATAGCCCTTAGTGGCGAACAAAGTAAAAATTGGTGTGACATCTCTTTTCATGTGAATGTTTCATTACTAATCATATCCATTATATAGGTTTACCTTGTTCCTAACAACGTGGGAACAAGACCCACAACTTTAAAAAGAAAAAGTTGACACCCTGATTCACCCCTCCCTCTCAGGGTGCCTAGGGGTCTTAAACCTATTTATAAAGATTCATGAACAATGGTTCTGTATTACACTTCATTGGAATGTTCAGTGGTGTGACACCAGTGTGGCCAGTTTGGGTATGTGAAGCCGTAATGTCACATCCTTCCGAAGACGTGTCATTGTTGCAACAGTCTGGGTCACTTAGAGATGTTTTTCTGGTAGCAACACTTGAAGAAGATGATGTGAAAAAAGGAATTATAGTGTTTGATTGTGTTGTAGGAGATACTTCATCCATCAGAACCACAACCACAAGTCTTAGGGTGATGCTTGCGCACAGTCATGAGTTTAAAGGGGTGTGAATCCATTGTCGGGGTTTTGTGTTTCATGTGGGTAGTGGAACATATTATGTATTTTTGTTCATGTTTTTTTGCTAATGTTTTGAAATTTTTTTCAGATAAATGTTTTATCATGGAGGTATAATGGACATGTTCTATTATAATCCAAACAGTTTTGTCTGTCTGATCATTGTTTTTTGAATCGGTTGTATTTTTAAAAGTGTGTTTGGCCCCTGTATGGGTTGATATTGGTTTAGCAGTTTTCCTTTGGAGATATAAGTTCTGGTGAAGTAGTTAAGGCCTATGGTTAAACTCGGGTTCACTGTTTAAGTTAGGTTCTGATTAGGGGTATTTCTCCAGAATTCGGGGTTTTTCATCTTGGTCGAGAGCTCTAGGTTTCGGTGAAGGATTTGATCGATCATGATTTTGAAGTTAGTTTGGATCAGTAGGGATTTCCCACATCGTCCCCCCTCTCAGGGTGATATGTTTGGGTGTTAAATTTCTATACTAGTTGAGCTATTATGGTAGGTAGTACCCTCTCGTGTCCGCTGACTCTCTTATATTGTTGTTTATTTTGGTTTCAATCAGGCAAGAGTTCTTGTTTGGTCTATTCTCAGGCTGGGTGTATTTGAGGTGTAGAAAGCCACTATGGGGGGGATAATTGTCATGCCAATATTTTTAAAAATTATTTTTTATTTTAATAATTATTGGCTCCATGTTCTCACCCCAAGATATGGACTGGGTACCGACTGAAAGGATTCATCGTTTAATATTTTTACAGGGTTTTAGACCCCGATCATGGTCACTATGCGATTGGTGGTAGCCATGAAGTTTCCTCAAGTGATGTGGGGGTGACCAAGTGGTCTAGGTTGAGGCGCGCAACTTGCGTGAATTTTATTAAGCTGTGTAATGAGTATGTGGTTAATCGGTTTTCAGAATAAGATAATTAAATGGATTAAAATTAATAAAATAATAAATCTTGATAATAATAATATTATTATTAATATGTTGTTAATATTTCTGTTATTATGATTATTATTAAGAATTTTATATAATGTTTTTATTATTTAATAATTTATATGAATGTAATTATTAATAAATTGTAAATTAACTGTGATTATAATTATCAATATTCCTATTTTTGTTTGATTATTATAGTTTTTATTATTTTTATTATATTTGGGTTAATAGTTATTATTACTATAAGATAAATTGAAAAAAAATACATGTCACGAGCCGACCCTACCCGAGCTTGGGCCACAACTACCCCAAGCCCACCTCCATAGGCCTGGGGCTGGAGACAAGTGCCAAAGGAAAAGAAACTCATGGATGTCTTTGCCTAAGTACATGTACACACACACACACATCCCACTCAATGCAGAAGTGTAGAGTAAAAAGAAAAGCAAAGTACCAACTACTATAAATTAACCACAAATGTGCATCGACCTATAAATAGTATAATGAATGTGCTAAAGACAAACTGAAAAGAAAATGGAAAAACACGCGCCCAACCAAAAAAGTGGCACAACCCAGAAATAGGGAATCAAAAGTAAACAACTGTAGAGTCTCCCACCTGGAGACCCCTCTGCATCCACCGTACGCAGTCCAATCTCCTGAACTCTTAAGATCCTTGGTAGTCACGACCAACCTATCTGTCGTCTGCAAAGGCACACCTGGTGTGGGAAAAGACAAAGCATGTCTGAGTATAAAAATAATCAATAAAATGCCCTGAAGGCTCGAGGGAGAAACAAAGGAGGTACTGAAGAGTTGAGCAGTATATCGAACATGGAATAGTAAAGGAGAGACACAAAGAGTACAATAAAGTGTACAACGAAGTAACAGCTCTACCCAACATGAGAAAGGAAGTAGACTTTTCCAAACACAAGGAGCTAGAAATGGTGATAAGATGAACTTCTTGTTGAGTCATTGATACCTATAGAAGGAGAGTAGCCTCGTCCAACGACGGGAAGCTAGACAGGGAAAGCACGTGGCATACCCCTCACATCTTCACCTCTCCTGGAAGGAGAGTAACCAAAACCCAAGGAGTGGGTACTTGAACAAGGTATATATATATATATATATGCTCTATCAAGAAACCCGAACAAGATCATAAGGTGATCTCCATCCCGTAGCTCATCCAAAAAAAGTGAGTCACCAACTATCCCAGAAGTAAACATCATCGATTCCCACCATCCCACACGTCTCCCCTGAAATGCATGTCAAGGGGCTCAAATCAACACACCTTTACACGATCCTCTTTGGGCAGCACTAACTCGCCCACATGGTTTTATATCATGTCTCAAGGATGAATCGTGGTGGGGAAAGAACCCCTCGTATTTGAGAGTTCTAGGGAAAGTCAAAACACACCTCGTCACTGTCACACAGTAGAGAGGTATTCTCAAAGTCAAAGTTGTCACATCACAGTCCCGTACAACCAAGGGTCCCACTCCGGTAGTCATAGGGAAAAGCCACAGACTGGCCTAGTAGAAAGGACTGAGTCTGAAAGGAGTCGTCAGATAACCGACTGCCCAGCCCCTCTGGAGGGTAAACCATAAGAGGTCATCATGTAACCCACGGACCACTCTCTATTGGTGGGTAAACCCTAAGAGGTCGGCAGGTAACCCCCTTCCCAGTATTTGCTGGAGGGTAAACCCTAATAGGTCTTTGGGTAACCCACGACCAATCTCTGTAGGAGGGTAAACCCTAAGATGTCATTAGGTAACCCACTTCTGAGCCTCTGCTGGAGGGTAAACCCTAAGAGGTCGTCACATAACCCACTACCTAGTCTCGGATAGAGGGTAAACCCTAAGAGGTCGTCGAGTAACACACTACCCAATCTCTGTTGGAGGGTAAACCCAAAGAAGTCAATGAGAAACCCACCTCCCAGCCCCGTTGGAGGGTAAACCCGAAGAATTCGATGAGCAACCCACTGCCTATCCCCACTGTAGGGTAAACCTAGAAATGCTCTGGTCATCCCTACTAGATGGTACAAAACTGGCCAACAAAAAATGAAGTCGGTATCACGCAATCACCCAACTCCAGAACAATTCACCTAGTAGAGGTTCAGCACAAGTGTAGTGTGGGTCTCACCAATACCTGGAGCTCTACCTATGGAAACATGTCACGGTAGATCGTAGAAGGAGGATATGTTCTCGACACTCAGCTAGGGAATCCGCGCTCAAGTTCACTGGGGCTTCGTACCCTACTGGAAACAACATCCTGGGTATAGGATCGGTGCCCACATAAAGTATTGGTCACACTGAATCATCAAAACCGTACTAGGTAACTCGATGGGACGTGATACTGAAAGGCCACATGACTAAATGAACAGGGGAACCCAAAAAACTCTTCCGATCAAACCATCTAGAACAAAACTAGGGGAAGCCACTCAACCCTATTTGTCTAAACCATCATTAACAGAGGGACTCTATGTGTCACAAGAGGTCAAAGGTATGTAATATAGAACACGATGCAAACATGGGGCCCACACGACGTGTGGGCCCAACTCAGCTCCTAACCAAGCACAAACCATCTCAGGTACAAACTACAACATGTATCTCCAATGATTCCAGTATACTCCCAGAGTATATCATATCTCTAGCCCAAAGGCTATAGTTATCACAACACACAACATCAACATGAAGGGGGTAAATGTAACTTCTCCAACATGCTTCCTCTATGGCCCTCGCACAACCAACCACATATCTTTAAGTATAAGATTCACTCTCACTGGAGTAAACATGATCACATGCCAAGGGTTTGCTTCCAAACATAGAAAGAAGAACCTTCACAGGATCACCTTTCATGATTTCACATTTAATGAAATCTCGAATGAGCCTTCGCTCATCGAAACAAATTGTACCATTGTAATACCTACAGAAAAACACGCGAGATATACAATTTACTCTACTCAAACAGATATTTGATGGAAAAGTCATCCAACACCACTTTATGCCCGAACGTCGTCCCATGGTCTCGATCCTGGGTTCCAAAAGCAATCTGGTGCATCGCACCATTGTGATCCCCTCAGAAAACACGTTAAAAGGGCTTCTCACTTGAGTGGAACAGATATTTGGGGAAAAAGATGCATTTTGCCAACTGCACACATGCGGTGCTTTGTGGGACCTGCATTCCGGTCCTGAAGTGCTAAAAATGGATCACACTATTGCGATCCTCTCAGAAAAGTACACAAGACTGACTAATCACTTGTCCAAAATGGACACCCGGTGAAGAAGATACAATTCACCGTCAACGCCCAAAACGGACCTTGTGGGGCCCACACCATCATGCTGAATTAAAGTGGGTGGATTGCGCCATTGCAATGCCTTCAACAAAACACCCAAAATATACTACTCACATGCCCTGAATGGATGTCTGATGAAAAAGTATTGAAACACTTCTCGCATCCTAAAAGACGTGGCATGGGGACTACATCTCACCTCTGGTTTCAACACCTTGGAAACTTCTTGTAAATATTCTTTTTGACTCCAGGTTCGCAACACCGCTGACAGCATGGAAAACGGACTCCGGATGTGTATGTGCTGCCCAAAACAAAAACCTTGGTAAAAGCGCTAACTCACTTAAAGTATGTGTCGCACCACCGTGCCCCTGTCTTGGGATTTAAAAATTCTTGAGACCCTCAAAACATTCTTTCTCTATTCAAGGAACTCATAGCCAAATGGAGAACATGAATCATACTCTTGGACTTCATTTTATAGGCGTTTTAAATTTTTAAAGGACGAAAATAGGTGGCTCAGGCCAGTTCGGTCAGCCCACCAAGCGCCTGGACTGGCCCACAGTGAACTGTGGGCCGGCTCACCTCGCCCGGACAGGCTCAAGCTGGTCCGGGTTTACTCGCACGACACTCGGGTGTTGCAGGTCCCTGTCGCCAGCCGGGCTGCGACGACCCCAGTCTCCCCCGTGCGCACCGACCGGCAAAAGCTGGTCGGCCCTGGTCTCCGCCTCGCGGGTTCCCCCCCCCCCCCATGTTCGTCCGGACCGGCTCCCGCTCACCAACCGCATCGATGAAACCTCACCTCAATGACCGGCCTCACTACCTTGCTGCTGAGCAACCGAAGGAAGCCACCGCCTGGACCCCTACCACGCCGCCACTGAGCCTCGCCAGACTGCCAAAAAAACACTAAAAAATCCTAAAACATCGCTGGATGATTGCGTTCACTTCAGAACTCAGATTTCAATTATAAAAAGTGAAGACAAAAGCTCAAGATATAAACAACACAATTGGGGGATTTTATGGAAATTTAAACAGAGATTTAGGATCATTAGTTCATATTAAAGATGATGCGGGAACTTGAAATTTAAACGAGAAGTTCCTACCTCGGGGGCATAGCCCGTCACTTCGCAACGATCTGCTGGAGCCTCGCCCCACCTTGGGGAGGATAGGATGGAGGAGGGTTGGTGAGGGGATCTCCTTCATGGAGACTTCATCCGACAGGAGGTGAAAATTAAGGAGAGGGGATGGGTTTTGTTTAAATAAAGAAAATTAATTAAAAAGTTTAATTAATTTAAACCCCCAAATTGACGTGCATCTGAAACTCTCGATGGGGCCATTTTTAAGCCTCCTCTAGGGTAAACACCACCTCCCAAGATCAACGGCGGTCTCCGAATTTTTTTTCGAGCATCCGTTTGAATGTTATAAATTCAATATCTGGGACTACTAAATTACAAAAACACCCCTGGTGACGTTATATACAGAAGGCCCATGCCAGTGAAAATTACACCTCTACTACGGAAAATGGAATGCTCCGGACTCAAAGGTGCCCTCGGTTTTCTTGTTTGAGATACCATTTAGGATTTATTCTATTTATTTGGCATCCCACTGTGAATGCACTGAAAATTTAATTCTGGACACACCAGGACTTGGAATCACATGCTGTCTGAAGGGGCTGCTTTGGAATAACATCAAGAAAATTACGAAGACATTTATAGAAAAAACTATGTTCTTACATCATTCTATCCTTCATGATTTTAGTCCCCGAAAAGAAAAACTAGGGAAAAACTCAGGTAACTATGCCCACACCTAGTTCTACCATACCTAGAAGAACTCTTGCACAGTCACACGTCACCGCACTGGAACCAAGGATTGATCCGTTCACGTGTGGTCTGCCCTCACCGATGACATGCATAGGATCATGCACACTTCTTCTCAGGGGAGTCATGTGGGAGATGCTATGCACCCAAATATGCCTTTGGATTTAGGGCAAGGCAGCACGGAGCCTCTCCATCCCTTCGCACAAACTCAAAAAACCTGAAGGACCTCGGGGGAAGCTCACCTCACCAGTCGCACCTCTACGTCGCATGTCGTGACTAAATCACTATTTGGTCCTGGAACAAGTCCCGGTGATTCCCTCCTTCAGAGTATCCATATGGTGAAACAATCAAGGATATCTGGTTATGAAAGATTCTAAATCGATGTCCCACGACCTAGACTCTCTTATACGCTCAGAGAGAGAAGGAGTCGACACCATCGACTAAAGTGGAACGTTCCACGCCTTTTACTCTACTAACCCAGGTTTACACCGATGCCCTGCGTCACCCTAGTAACAACTCATGCAATGAGAAGTAAGAAAAATATCACTTCATGCACAATGTCTAAAAAATATACTGTAAAAGGTAGAAGAGCTGTAGATCGTACCTCTTATATCCTCATGCGGTGTAGGTTTGTAGACATCCAAAACTCGCAGTTGCCCGCGGTCCCAACTATTAGTTCTCCGAGCCTTATGTGGACTGCCTAGTGGCGATGGGAAGACCTCGTAAGGTCATCCTCCACTTAGAGCTCCTCTTGATCCTCTATTAGGACCACCTTTTTGGGTACCACTCGGATCATGACACTACCACTATCGTGGGGGTGCACCTACTGCCTGTCTGATATTTTCAACATGTCTGGTCGGGCAGTCCCATGCTAAGTGACCCCGCCCATCACAAGCATAGAACTGGAGCTCTATGCTCTTCCCAGGTGCCCTCTGTTGCCACTGTGGTGTACGACCCTGCCCCTGGGTCTACTCATGAAATGGTCTCCTCATTTTATCCCATGTGCTTTGCCGACACAATGGTGCATGGCCACGTCTCCGAAACCGGCGGGTGGAAGGCCACCTGCGTCGAGGTTCAATCAGTCTATGCCTTATAGCTTCGGCATACATCTTGGCTCTATCGTGCCTACTACCACCACCAATTGTAAAGAGTGATAGGAAGCTCTCTATCAACAGCGACTTCTCTTGCACCTCGGCATAAGTGGGAATTCCCAAGGGTACTATGATAGCACGAATATCTCTGAGGAGACCCTGCTGAAACTTCTGCGCTCGGAAGTTTCCATCATGGACCAGGTCCGGGTAAAAACGTGCACGGTCCGCGAACCTAGTCGCCCACTCAGTCACCGTTATACCTAACTACTAAACCTACATGAGCTCCTGGATCTGAACAAAGTGTAAGAAGGAGGGGTAAAATTCCTCACGAAACACCAGCTGAAAGTAACCCCACGAAAGTGACGACTCATTGAGTAACTGAGTCACCAGACTCCACCAATGCCCAGCTGCTCCGTGGAAAAAGCTGGCGGCCAAAGCCATCATAAGATCTCTTGGTGTATACACAAGCCTAAAGAGACGCACCACTCCCTATAGCCAATCCTCGGTTGCCTAAGGGTCTGTCTCACCACTGAACCTCAACGGTCTCTTTCATTGGAACTCACGAAGAGCTCTCAACCTACTCTCAAGCTCAGACTGCTCTGCTGAAGCTATCTGCTACTCACCAGGTGGGGATACTGCTACCGGCCCACCTCGAGAAAGGGACTCACATGATGGGTCCTGTACTGAGGCCTCGTCTCTCACATGATCTTCCTCACGAAACAAAGATGGTATCTTGGATGGCTGTCTTCGCGGAAACATGTTGGATGTTGTCAAGGAGTACCGTGGTCATATGAGCATATATGTATATAAAAGTAGAGTAAATTGGGAGTTGAATCAAGAATAACAGTAAATGACTCAATTCTATGTGATGCACAAACCAAATTACCCCACAACGAGTGTCTCTGCATGACGAGTTGACAAGCGGGTTATCAGGGTCCTGGTGAATGGATACGTCGTCCGCCGCACCATCACTGGACTCCCTGGCCTAAGAGATGCTCTCGAGACACATTGACATTGTTGCCCTAATATCCCAACCAATTACATTTTAGGGACGTTCAAACATCGTCCTAAGGAAAGAACCACCTCTGATACCACTTTTCCACGACCCGCCCCTACCCGTGATTTGGCCACCACTACCCCAAGCCTGCCTCCATAGGCCAAGGGGTGGTGAAAAGCGCAGAAGGATAAACAACTCGGGGAGACTTTTTCCTAAGTACCTGTACACACACACGCAGCCCACTCAGTGCAGAAGTGCAGTGTAAAAAATAAAAGAAAATTACCAACAGTTATAAATAAACCCCAAATGTACATCGACCTCTAAAGATTACAAATAAAGTGCTGAAGGTAAACTGAATTGAAAAGGAAAAAACATGCGCCCAACCAGAAAGGTGCCACAATAATGAAATAGGTAAACAAAAGTAACCAATTATAGAGCCTCCCACCTAGAAACCCCTCTGCGATGACCGTTCGCTGATCAATCTCATTAACTCCTAAGATCCTCGGTAGTCATGACAATCCTATTCATCGTCTTCAAGGGCACACCAGGTGCGGGAAAAACCCAAGCAGAGTTGAGTATAAAATTACATATTAGGATACCCCGAAGGCTCGAGGGAGTAACAAAAGAGGTATTGAAGAGGTAAGCAGTAGATCGAATATGGAATAGTAAAGTAGTGCAACAAAGAGTGCAGTAAAGAGTAAAACAAATTAACATCTCAACCCAATAAGAAAAAGGAAGTAGACTCATCAAAACAAAAGGAGTTGGGAATGGTGAGAAGATAAAATTCTCTTCGAGTATTTTCTACCTATAGCAGGAGATTAGACTCATCCAACCACAATAAGCTAGACACAGAAATCATGTGGCATACCCCACGCGTCTTTGCCTCTCTTGCATGGAGAGTAACCAAAACCCAACGAGTGGGTACTGGAACAAGGTATACACATATATATGCTCTGTCAAGAAACTAAAACAAGATCGTAAGCAGATATCCATAATGTAGCTCAGCCAAATAATGTGAGTCGCCAATAGTACCAGAAGTAAACACCATCGATGCCCAGCTTCCCGCACGTCTACCCAAAACTGCAAGTCAAGGGGCTCAAATCACCACACCTTGGGACTATCCACTTTTTCCACCAGTTACTTACCCGCACGGTTTTAGGTTGCGTCTCAAGGATGTTTATTGGTGGTTAAAGTTCCCCTCGTACTTGAGAGTTCTAGGGAAATCCAATCCACACCTCGTCATTATCACACAGTCGAGAGGTCTTCTCAAATTCAAAGATGTCATATCACTGAACCATACAACCAAGGGTCCCGTTCCAGTAGTCTCGGAAAGATCCACAAACTAGCCTATTATAAATGAATATGTCTGAAAGGATTCGTCAGGTAACCCACTACCCAACCCTTATAGAGGGTAAACCCTAATTGGTCATCAGGTAACCCACTATGTAGTCTTTGCTGGAGGGTAAAACCTAAGAGGTTGTCGGGTAACGCACTGCCCAGTCTATACTGGAGGGTAAACACTAAGAGGTCATCGGGTAACCCACTTCCCCGTCTCTACTGGAGGGTAACCCTAAGAGGTCATCGGGTAACCCACTGCCTAGTATCTAGTAGAGTGTAAACCCTAAGAGGTTGTTGGGTAACCCACTTCCCAGTCTCTACTGGAGGGTAAACACTAAGAGGTCTTCATGTAACCCACTACTGAGTCTCTACTGGAGGGAAAACCCTAAGTGGTCATCGGGTAACCCACTGCCTATTCTCTACTGAAGGGTAAACTCGATGAAGTCAATGTGAAACCCAATGCCCAGCCCTACTGGAGGGTAATCCCAAATAATTAAATGAGAAACCCACTGCCTAGCCCCACTGGAGGGTAAACCCGGAACTGCTCTGGCCATCCCTACAAGATGGTACAACACTGGCCAACAGAACATGGAATGGGTATCGTGAAACCACCCAACTCCAGAACAATTCACCTAATAAAGGTTGGGCGCCTGTGTAGTGTGCGTCACGCCGATACCTAGAGCTATGCCTATGGAAACATGTCACTGTAGATTGTGGAAGGATGATATAATCTCGATACAAAGCTAGGGAATCTACACCTTGGCTCATTGGGGATCCATACCCAACTGGAAACAACCTCCAAGGTAGAGGATCGGTGCTCGCATAAGGTATTGGTAACAACGAATCCTCAAAACCCTACCAGGGAACTCGAAGGGACATGATACATAAAGCCCACATGGCTAAAAGAACCGGGGATCCCAAAAAAATCCACTGATCATACCGTTGAGAACAAAACTTGGGGAAACTACTCAACCCAACTTGTTTAAACCATCATTAACAAAGGGACCCTCTTTTTCACAAGAGGTCAAAGGTACGTAATGTAGAACATGACGCGCACATGGGGCCCACATGACGTGTGGCCCAAACTCATCTCCAAACCAAGAAAAAATGATCTTAGGCACAAACTACAACATTTATCTCCAATTATTCCTATATACTCCTAGAGTATATCACATCTCTAGCCCAATGGCTATCATGCTCACAACACCCAGAATCACCATGGAGGGGGTAAACGAAACTTCACCAACATTCTTCATCCACAGCCTTAACATGGACAACCAAATCTTTTTAAGCATAAGCTTCACCCTCATAGGACTGAAAACGATCACACACCAAGGGCTCGCTTCCAAACACACCAAGAAGTACTGCCACTGGAGCACCTTTCATACTGTCACATTTAATGAGACCATGAATGAGTCTCCTCACATCCAAATGGATCTTACCATTATAATCCACATGGAAAAACATGAGATATACACTATATACTAGACTCAAATGGATATGTAATGGAAAAGTCAACCAACACCGCTTTATGCCCTAATGGCGTAACGTTGTCCTAATCATTGGTTCTGGAAACAATCAGGTGTATCACAGCATTTCGATCCCCACAGAAAACACATCAAAAGGGATTCTCACTCGAGTGGGATAGATATCTATAGAAAAAGATGCATTTCTAAAAATTCATATGAGCGGTGCTACGTGGGATCCGCATCCCGGTCCCAAAGCACTACAAACGGATTCCACAGTTGAGATCCTCTCGGAAAAGTACATATGATTGACTAATCACTTGTCCAAAACAGACACCGGTGAAGAAGATACAATTCACTGTCCATACCCAAAATGGCCCTTGTGGGCCCCCACCATTGTTCTGAATTAAAGCGGGCAGATGGCTCCATTGCAATACCCTCGGAAAACACCCATAATCGACTACTCACACACCCTGAACGGACGTCCAATGAAAAAGTTGTGAAATGCTGCAAACAGCTTAAAAGACGGGACATCGGGCCCACGTCTCAACTCTCGTTTCAATGCCTAGAAGCCCCTTTTAATTATTCGTCTCGATTCCATGATCTCAACACTATTGATGGTGCTCAAAAAGGACTCTGGAAGTGCCTGCGCCGCCCAAAACAATAACCTCGGGAAAAGCACAAACACACTTATCGTGCGTGTCACACCACCGAGCCCCTGTCTCAAGATTAAAAAATTCCCCAGACCATCAGAAAACGTTCGTATAAATTCAAGGATCGTGTCACCACAAAGGGACTGTGAATCTGACGCCTGGACTGCATTTTATAGGTGTTTTAAATTTATAATGGACGAAAATAGATGGGCTAGGCCAATTTGACGAACCCACCCAGTGCCTGGACCGGCTCAATACAGTCCGGTTTTACCCCCATGGGAACCGCTTGTTGCAGGTCCTTGTCTCCAGCTGGGGTATGATGACCACGGTCTCTTGTGTGCACACCGACCGGCAAAAGCCGGTCGGCTCGGGTCTCCGTCTCGCTGGCACCCCCCTCCGCTGGCGCCCCCCCCTGTTCGCCTGGACTGGCTCCCACTCACCCACCGCGTTGATGTCGCCTCACCCTGATGACCGGACGCACCACCCTAGTGCTGAGCTTCCGAACGTTGCCACCACCTGGACTCCTGCCATGCTGCCGCTAGGCCATGCCATGCCGCCGATGAGCCTCGCCAGACTGCCAGAAAAAAACTGAAAAAACTCGTGAAACTTCGCCAGACGATTTCAATCGCCTTAGAAAACGACATTCAATTCCGAAAAGTGTAGTAGAATGCTCAAGATATAAACTACACAAAAGTGGTCTTTTCATGAAATTTAAACTGCGATTCAAGAACATTAGTTCTGATCGAAGATGATGCCTGAACTTGAAGTGGAAATGATAATATCCTACCTTGGGGGCTTAGCCCGTCACTTCGCAACGATCCGCCAGAGCCACGCACCACCTTGCAGAGGAAAAGATGGAGGAGGGATGGTGAGGGGCTCTCCTTGGTTGATTCTTCTTCAGTCAGGAGGTGAAAATGAAGGAGAGGGGATGGTTTATGTTTAAATAATGAAAATTAATTAAAAAGTTTAACTAATTCAAACCCCCAAATTGACCCGCATTCGAAACTCTCGATGGGGTCGAGGTTAAGCTTCCCCTAAGTTAAACACCACCTCCAGACCACAACTTAAGTATCATAATTTTATTTTGAGATTCCATTTGTACATTATAAATTCAACGTCCAGGACTACTAAATTACGAAAACGCCCCTGGTGACTTTTTCCACAGAAGGTCCGCGCCAGCGAAAATTACACCCCTTCTAGGGTAAACAATATGATCGGGACTCAAAGGTGCCCTCAGTTTTCCCATCTGAGCTACCATTTATGAGTTATTCTATATATTTGGCATGACCAGTGTGAACACACTAAAAATATAATTCTGACCACATCGGGGCTTGGAATCACACGTCGTCTGAAGGGACAGCTATGGAATAACATCAAGAAAAATTCAAATTATTTTATATAAAAAACCATGTTATTACAAAACCAAACCCTAAAATACCCATGGTGTCTCCTACCCAGCCACACGTTCTCCCTTCAGCACACATGCCACCGCCCCTAGTCCCCCCATGTTTTCTTAGTTCACCACACTACCAAACAGTCTACAACCCTATCCCTTCTCCAACTCTCCCTACCTAGGGCCAACAACAATCCACCCTCCCCCTCACCTCATGCCCCTCTTGCATCACCTCCTCTCATACCCCAACAGGACTCTATGTTTTCTTATTATCCTCGGCCTCATCCACATCCTTCTCATGGCCTCTCCCCTACCTCCTCATGCAGCCATATCAGCCTCCAAACTCCCGACTTTATCCCTCCTCCATTTCATACCACAGAGATGCTCCCCTACGCACTCTCCCCTCCACCCAAGCCTTCCTCCGGCCTCCCATTAGCACTCCAGACTCACAGGCCCCCAACAGGCAACTCATGGCCTTCCACGCTCGCCTTCGCTAGGCCTTCCCACAACCTTTCATACCTTCATCCAGTCAACCCCCTGGTTTTTTGCTCCACCATAGGAGCTCCAACAAACCCACAACCCTCTTGTCCAGCCACCAACAATGGCACGACCAACCTCCCCCGACGTCCCCAACCTCTGGCCACCTTACCCTTGTGCATGCCGAACCCCTCCCGCACTCGGAGAAATTTATTTTCATCATATGGTGTTTTTATTTATGTTTTCACCTCTTTGACACCCTTGTTGATCTTAATATATCTTTTTGATATTTTATTGGTTTTTGAAAACTAGATTTTTAAGGTTACTTATGTGAAATGCCATGATTCTTAGCACTTAGGGTGGTTATTTATTATTCTATTATTTAACTTAAGGGAATTAAGGGATTTCATGAAATGTTTAGCATTAATTATGGTGTGATGGATGTTTTCTATTTGTGAACATGGTTATTTATGTTTGATTTAGTAATGCCGGTACTTGTTTAATGAGTAAAATGTTATATAATGGAGTTCTATGGTATCAAAGGGCTTGTTTTATGTTCTATAAATTATGTGAGTAGTTGGTTGTTGTTTTAAAGCAAGTGGTAGTTTTGTGAAAATAGTTTTGGGTATCCTTTTGGTGGGTGGGTGTTTATATTTCATACATTTCGGTGTTTTTATTTATTTTTTCCATGTCCCAACACATTGGGTGTTGATTCACACATTTTCCTAATTTTTTTAGGTGTGTGATTGGTGTTCGGGAGGTTTTACTTCTATCCGTTGAAGTGTTTTTGCGTTCACACATGGTTTGAGGTAGGTGAACACATATTTTCCCTTCTGGATTAATTACATCACACTAGCATGCTTTCAATTTCTCTGAAATATAATTAGAACCACTATGGAACCCTTGGTTTTCTTATTACATTGTTTTGGAGATCATTTAATTTTCTAAAAATATGTTTCCATGGATATTTCTATGAAATGACACATTTTTTTGCACAACGGGGGTTTTATAAAAGTTTAGATTTAGTGATGTTGAGATGATAAATATATAGTTTGTGAACTTATCATGACGTGTTCGACTAGCTTCTTTTATGGATTTGTGTGATTAAATGAAAATATTTTAAAAAGAGTTTTATGGTGGCGCTCGGGCAGTTTTGTGCTTTCTAAGTGAGGTGGATAGTGGAGGATGGTTTTAGGATAAATTAAGGGTTTTGTGGATTTTTTTTGAAAACAAACATGCTTTATAATTTTTCCATTAAGGTTCGGTCATTTGGTTTGAAACATGTTTTGGTGTGTGTTGGAAAAAGGATGTTACACATGAACCTTGATTTCTCAAATGTTCTCTCTTCTCTCTCTCTTCTTTTTTTCTATCATCAATGGATCTTGGATTTTTAAATAGTGTGTTTGTTTTAAATGATTCATTAAATTGTCTTTTTGAATGTGTTCTTAATAATTTGAACCGTGGGGAATCATGGGACATGGTTGGATTCAAGAGGTTTGAAGGACCATTTGATATAGAATACTTGTAAATGGTCTTGGTAATGATTAGGATCAATTTTGGTAAATGAATTTTGGTATGTAATCATGAAGGCCCATGTGGTGTTGTACTTCTAAAGGTGATGTTTTTGTGGTGATTTTTGAAAATAATGTGATTCCAAAAATTTGAATGCCCATTTGCCAGCAAGACGTGTTTTAAAATTTGTTTTGAATACTTATGAGATGTGATAGCCCAGTTGGAACATTGTAAATATGAAATGATTGAATTTGTATTTGTGGGTGCTCCTATCTAGGGTAACCCTTTATGGGTGAACACATAGGAATAATCCATGTTTGGGGAAGAAAATATTGGTGAGATGAGTCACGCATGTAAGGGCCTTCCTACATACACAGTTTTATTATAACCACCAGGGGTTCATGGTAGACTTTTAGATGATCGAGTGACAGTTTCTGATCAACCCCAATTAGACAGGTTGGTACCCCCTAGATTTGTTGTTAGGACAGGTGGACATTGCCACTGGATGGGTCAGTTTAAGGTGGCTTGTTGGTTATAGAATTTAGAGCATCACCATACGCCGGCAGGTGGTTCTGAAACCATGTACATCGAGGGGTCTTCTAGTGAGGTTTAGGTTCTCCCATGGTTTTCTGGTTTATTTTCTTTGCATGTTTACTTTTTACTGCAATAGTTTATTTTCAGTTTTTACTACTTACTTGTTTTACATTATCCGAGCTTTGGAATATTCTATTTTTGTTTTTTTTATAATATGAAATAATATTATTTTTAAAATGGAATGTAGCGTAGTTAGGTTTTTAAATGGAAAAAACATGTAGTTTACTTTAAAATGTAAAAACCATTCTTTTATATTTTTATTTCAAACTTGTGTCACTGGTTTGTTTGGGGAAATGGAATGAAGGGATTATGTGGTTATATTTGGAATCCATGTTGAGAATCTCAGTGCTCACACAAATCGCATTCTATAAATTACTTGGTCAATTATTGTTCAGGTTCCTAGTTCATCTTCTCATTGTTGGAGCAGGCTAGAGTCTGTGTTGGGTGGTGTCCTAGAAGGTCACAAAGTGGTAAGTTCAGTTTTATATTATTTTTCGTTGCTAGTTTTCAATATTTATCATCAATTTGGTTTATCTATTTATCTTTTTTCATGCGCCAAATCGTTCCCAATTATTAAATTTTAATACCAAGCACTGGTTTCTAGACCGTGGGGATTGGTAATGCCCATTCGTCAATGTCGCAGACCGGCTTAGGTGACCAATTCCTGGTCGACTCAAGTTTTTTTGTGACATCATTTTGTCTTAGGGAGTTGCAATTGTCCTAAAAATATCATAATGAATATCCACTACCATGGGAATCTACAATGTGTAAGTCCTAATGAGGGGAATTATATAACTTCTCCATATAAGGGAATCTACATTGGGGCTATTCATAAGAGCTTGACTGAACAATGATTACTCATATTTCTATAATAAATATGATATGTAAGAATCCTCCTTGAGGATGAGCTAAAATACCTAGTTCCTAATGGACCATATATATGTCATTTCTTCATGATTTCAAAAATCAAAAGTTTAAAGAACTACCTCTATTTAGATTACTTCGATAAAACATGATTCATAAGAATCATTATAATGGATAAATACCATCCTCTATATATTAACCACCTCTATACATGATTTCATATTCCTAAGTTCGTAGAGCTATTACATGAACATATTAGAATCTACCAATTAGGTCAAATTGTTGAAGAACCTTTGATATATTCATTTGGAATCGCAAAAAAGATTTCCTTTCATATGTTAAAAGGGTTAACCAGATCACCACTATTTTTGGGTAACTGTTTTCATATCAGGATCAGGAAGACATTTATGAAAATATCATAAATATTTAATAGAGTCTCAATCTAGGAAAAATTTCCCCCTAAAAAGGTTTTATGATCCTGACCTCACATCCTCCTAACTAATGTGAGTTTTTAACTTCCATTTGGTTTGAAACTCCAACTAATCACTTACCATTGGAATACAGGTATGCACTGAGTTTGGGATGTGGACACCATTGAGAGTTTCCATTAAAGAATAATTTTTTTAAACATGGAAGGAAGGTTTTTTAATACATTCAACCCCCATAAAATCCAATAATCATGAATATGACTCTTCAATATTTATTGAGAAACAAAAATGGTGAACCCAATGTAAATAACTGTGGAACACATTCAACCCCATCATATAAAGGCATTGATAAAATGACAATTAAATATGTATTTGGTAGAAAAAATGGTGAAACTGTCATTAAATATTTCTAAACACAATCAATCCCCATAATATCAAAGCATCATGCAAACAACCATTTCTGATTTGTTAGGAATCTGAAATGGTAAACCCGAAAGGATAATCTAAAAAAATGATTAGGTTACCATGTCACAAGCCATGTTTCATTTATTTTCAATGAAATAATTGAAAACATAGCATGAATATTATATATTATCTATTATTATTGGGTTTTTCATTAAATAATTCAATCCCCACTTTGACATGTCCATGTGGGAAGATTATATGAACTAAAGACAAGAATGGAAAACAGTGTTACCCCTATAAATCTTAGTGAACAAATATCATGCCTATGCTGATGAAATGATTATAAATCATGTTCCTTATTGTATTTCTAACTATATATACTACTTTCAATAATATTAGCATAATAATAAATTTCTTCTTTAAGATATTATTATGGAAAAATCAGTTGCAACTGCAACCGCATTTGGGCCTAAGAATGATCTCACCCTCCAAACATATATACTGTACAGTGGAAAAACCAATGGCTTAGGAATACCATATTCATGGTAAAATCTCGACCATTGAGGGTTCCTATGAGGATATCTAAGTGCATAAATAGACAAGTCCACATCTACTATCAAAATATGTAGTAATTCTAGTGGAACTCATCGCCACCGCCAACCACTACTAGAGATTATCCATGGAGCAAGAAGATCACCACCATAAATTTATAATAATGGTTGACCAAGGTGTCATCTATGACTCCATTTTGGTTCAATGTCCACTGAGGATGGATCCATTAAACCACAATTGTTAGATCCATCCCACCGGTACCCTTTAGTTATCTATTGAGGGAATGACCCAACACATTTCCACCTATGATACCCCTGCATGGGAAACAAGGGAGACACATTGGGAACAGATGGTTTAGGACAAGTATTAGTGGGATCAATTACCCACTCACATTTATGATGTCTAATGACATATTCTGACAGTATCTCGAAAGAATTTTTATATCCCTACTCAATTGGAACACATTTATGGGAATATTCCTACCTTAGGTATGGGGGAGGCGCGTATCCCTACCCCCATGAATGATGTTAATAGGTATACTCTTGTTCCACAAGGATTTTATATGTAAGAGTATATTATATCATCAATTGTAGATACATTCTAGTATATAGGGGAAATAGAATAATTTGGGGCTTATATGAACACTTTTCCAAAATGTACTTTCATCTTAGAAACAAATGACGATCTTGGATGAGATATTCTAGACCTAGAGCAAATATAGCAGATGGCCCATATTCATATCCTTGCATTCAGTGAAGAAAACATCTCTTATCAGAATGAACAAGTGGTTTCTATAGATCAAGAATCATTATTACTCCCATATAGGAGGATGGCCAACATATTCTAGTAAGGGTAGAGACATATGACTAGACTCATATTATTGATTCAACTGGGGATCACCATGTGACAGCAGGACATACCTAGGGTTAGAGGAAAAATCCTATTGAATATGATTGAAGGAATATTCCAATGGACTGGGATTTGGATAATATCCATTTTTTGGATGGTGATATATATGTGAGATTATAACAAGCCTTTTTTCAGGCTCATGTTCTTGTAGAAAAAGTTGAGTGAGATATTCTAAAGGCCCAGTAATTAGATCATATCCATGTTATAGTTTAGTATCACCAAGTGATAGTGGCACATGCCTCTTGATAGGCCCATATTACTGTTATTGATTTTAACTATAATATCCCAATGCATCATGGAGGCAAGGATCATATCCCATCATCTACTCATGAATGACTGCATCAACATCAATCTGAGGCTAAGAAAGTGGAGGCTCATCTCCCTTATCCCATTACAGTGGTACATCAGCATATTCCAATGGATAATGATTATTTATAATGAGTTCATATTCTATCTACAATTGGGGATCATGAAGTGAGAGTGACATGTTCCTCAGAATATGTTCATATTCCATTTAAGAATGAAAAACCCCATTCACCATGGCTCAGTATCAGGCTTATATCTCTATTCTATCTGAATCTCACCAAGTGGGAGTGGAACATTTCTTAGGGTAGGGTCATATTCCATCTTATAATGAGGAATATCATTGGCATATTCTAGTAGTCTCCAAAAATGTAGCTCACATTTCCACAACACTATATGGTTATCAAGAAAATCATGAAGATTTCATACAGTATGTTAATATCCGTATACAATTTCAAAAGGAAGTATTACATATTTCATCCACGATGATGAAAGACGATCATATCAGCAATTTTAACAATTATATTTTCCTTATGGTTTTTTAGAACCAATATTAAATCCCCAAGGGTCTTTCACCTCTTCAAATGAATAAGAAGGTCATCATTAATGTGATATTCCCTCTTACAGTAGTGTGGATATAGAACACCAGGACTCAACTCCTAACATCTGATGTGGTGAACCTCCCCATGATAATATCTCCCACAGTCATGGAAATTCTTTAATTAACCTAATAACTCCATATAGGTATGTGTTAATAACATAGACACCTTCATATATAGATGTAATAAAAACATCTAGGTCAATTTCATATAGATCCCCATCGACATGTAAAAACAATCCACTCTTGCTAGCGTGAAACCCAAGGAAGCATCATTTGGGATGTGACTATATGGATTCATGTATGTTTGAGGAGGAGGAGGAACAATTTCTTATATGGAGTGAGTTATCCAAAAATATCCTCCCCACCATATTCTTTCCCCTTTCCAATTCTGAATATGATATCATATAAGATATAGAGAAAGAGTGAATTCCTTATCTATTCCCACATATATGCTATACCCATCAATTATTGAAAGATATGAACCTCCCTTATCTTGGATATGATGGCCACCTTTAGAACATCATGAAAATATGTTGTTAGTAAGACCTAGATGCCATCTCCATGAAAAATGACCCATAATTAGAAATGATCAATGAATATATATATATATATATATATCACACCTTCCACCATTTCATGAAAACTCTTCAACAACATATCTGTGAATCCATGTAGGAATCTATATTCATTTCTGGGTAATTTATAGATATTTTTACTTCATTGTGCCCCTAGAATTGTATAGCCACTCGGATATGATTTTCTGTAGTGTCATAACCTCTGGGAAAATTAGGGGACCGAAAAATGAAAGAGCGAGTTTGGTCACTATAATAAAAAAATACATCCTCTTTAATGATTCCATGGAATCATGAATAGAGTAAGTGTGTAGCCAACATATATTAAAACGGGTCCCCTTAAAGAAGAATGAATTGATTTCATACAATGAAACCAAAGATTCATTACACTAAACTATTAACCATATAATGTGAATCTCCTCATGGGCTTCTATTACACCAATCACCTTCACGAGCACTATTATGCCAATTGAAAGAGTTCAAAATAGTAACATCTATAACAGACATCCCAGGATGAACAAGACCCGCCAGGATGGGGAAACCCCCAACACCATATCCACTGTTGGGATAATAATTTCTAGTAAGGATTCAAGACATGTATATATATGTTTCAAATGAACCCCACAACCCTAGGATGTAGGATTTTTTTCTCAATCACTATCAATGGGTTTATCTTACCTAGAGATGGTCCATGAAAAATCAATGCTAGTTCTAGATCATCCCCTTCTTGACAGGCTACTGGAATTTATATCTCAATATAAATCCATTGAATCATCAATTACTAGATTGGAATCATTGGATCATCCACAACAGAGATCATATTTTTATAAAACCCAATCTATTTTTTTAACCCATCTGGTTTTTACTACCTATATTAGGTTTTTTTCTCAATCCATTATCCATATTTAGTCATTTTGTATTGAGACCCTAGTGGGGTTTTATTTCCTTCATCATAACATTCCTCTAATCTTGGTATGTTAACAAAGACATGGATAGATAGGCCCTTCCATATCGATGGGTTAAAAAATAGATGATTTTTTCTTCAAATATAACCTCAAAGTCAAGGTCATTTTAAAATAGGTGATGTTGGATAACACCCCATAGTAGGTGACCTACATAAACATCGCCCAAGGAGAAGAAGTAGGTGATTGTAAAAAATATCTTCAAATAGATGTATCAAATTTTAGTGTGTAGAGATTATGATACCCTGAGAGCATAGATTCACAGACGCAGATCAACTCTGTCATATAGGGAGGTGAAATTAGATATAACTTAGACAGTTGAACACAACCACTAGATACATGAATAGATAGAATAGAAAGAGTCATTTTCAGCTCCAACATAAGCTCTGACTCTTTTAGATTTATTACCAAAAACATCTAAATCATGTGAAATATCCCACTAAAAAGTACCATCATAAGTTGAAGAGTTAATATTTAGATCATTATCATTATACACTTTGCAAACCCCTTATCTGATAATTAATGTGCCTTTGAGTATGAGTTCCCTACACCCAATAGGGGAGTAGGCGGCCTCATGTACAAGATCCAAGGATATAGGGGACACCATGGGAATGTTATGACACAATATTTCGGACATGTCCCAACACATGACATGTATATTGTTGAGACACATGGGAAAGAACTCCTGCAAGACTAAAAGAGACATGTAGGTGTCCAATAAACCTTAATAGTCCCTCATGCTTAGATTTGTTGCAAGACCACCAAACCAGGATGATATTATCTGATTTTTACACACAATTGGGAGGAATAACACAAGGTGTTTCCCTAGAAGCAGATGCCTCTATGAACTGTCCACAAGCACCAGTACCATACACCTCAAATTACTCATATCCTAAACCACATTTATTGGAGTAGACCCACCACGAGATGAACCAACCACTGACAGAAATGTATTTTTATAAAATAGCTAGTGATTTTACCAGGAAAGCTCTCATTATTAGATGTCCTCTATATTTCAAAATAACTGAGGGAGGAACTCATTGAATTCCACAAGATCCAACATTAATTTGAAATAGATATTAATAAAATTGACTTTTATCGAGTGGATAGTATTCTATCATAATTCCATTTCCCCATCTCGTTCACATACAAGGATTAGAAAAAGTTTTATCAAGGGACACATCGAGTCCCTATATGTCGTTTACAAAAATGAAAATCTCAAATTGTGAGGTTATATGATTTGAAATGGTTCTAGGATTAACAAATTTATGTTTCAAATTATTTAACATTTGGGATATAGAGAATGATACCTATATCCCATATAGAAAACCATCGAAGGGCACGATAAGTGTGAAAAAAGACCTCTCAAGAATATCAATCTCCAATATTAGTTAGGGGATCTCATATCTAACATCATGTTTAGGAATATCTAGTATGAAAATGAATACAATGTTCTACATTGAAGGACCTGGCTCCACAGCCATGTGGTGTTACCTTCAACATGTCATCATTTTTTAAAATACCCCATTTGTGGAAATGTTAACATACTACACAACAAAATTTTCCCCATCAAGACTTGTGAAGAAAAATATACTAAATTACCTTTCAAAAATAGTTATTTAAAACAACCAATGGTGGGTGATTATATAAAGGATATATCCCCTAATGTATTCAGGAACACCCGTGAAAATCATTGGATTATGCTTGAAAATGACTTTGTGCTCCAAAAAAATCAAATTGAACAAATAAAATTTATCTGAACTGTAGATGACCCTTCTAAACTAACAATAGAATAAAGGAAATCATCTCTTAAATCTCTCGACTATAACTCACATAGTTGGGAATGAAAATGTACCATATCATGGCCTCTATCACCCTATTGGAGATCGAGAGGCCCTTGAATCTCGACATAATCTAAAAATGCCTCCACAAACTCAGAGGTGAAAGGACATGAGGAGGATCTCAGGAACACCCCTACCACATTGGAGAACAGATCTCCAACACCATTATTGAGCTCATGAAGGTAAATCTGGGATCACAATAAGACCTACAACATACACTAATTAGTGCCTTGAAGCATCTCAAGGAGAAAGAGATGTAAAATGCATTACTAAGGAAAATTCGATATGTGTTCTCTTGGAAAAATACAAAATATACCATAATAAATCGAGATGTGGATAAACCCCATTATGGATGAAAAAATTACCATCAAGGATTCCATATGGAATCCAGGAGGATTCACCACTCTCAGTCTATAAATATAGAGGTAAAATTTAAAAAATTGATCAAATGCAACATTGTCTCAGAAGTTCAAAACCCAATAGGGCTCACCAAAATCATTTTTATTAAAAAAATAATGGGAATATTTGGGTCCACATCGATATCAACGACCTTAATTGACATTTTCCGGAATAAGAATTCGCATTTCAAATCACAGAACTCGTAAATAATGAAACTGTTGGCTTCCAAGACCTTTTCTTTATGGATAGTAATTCATGTTACAATTAGATAATTATATACCCAAAATATAAGAAATACACTATCATTAGAGGACGATAGGGGTTATTTTTCTATCAATTAATTCCATTAAGAATAATGAATTCTGGTGTTTTATACTAATTCACCATGAATATTATCTTTACTCCCTATATAGAATGAATAACAAAATTTTATGTTGATGACCTCATGGTTGAATCCTAATAGAGATGTGATTACTTTTTGTATCTTCATACATTAAATAACAACATATGATAGTACAATCTAATGATGAATCTGATGAAATGAACTTTCAGGAAAACATCATTGAAGTTCCTTGGCATTGGGGTAGGCCATTGTGGAATCATGGTTGACACCATGGGGACTACATGATAACCTCACCTATATTTATCAATTCATAGCAAACCTAGATGAATAAAATATCATATTCATAAATATGATGAAGAAGAGAATCAACTTTCAATAGGTTGATGAATTACAAAAATCCATAGAGTGTCTCATGTTGTATCATCTATACACATTGTCCTTGAGGATGCTTGTTGATGTAATGCCACTCAACTAATATGTGGTATACATGGAACAATCCCTTGTAATTATAATTACATGATATAATGATGTATGGAATGAAAAAAGCCTCTACCACCTCATCTTATCAATGATAGGTACTGAGACCCGATACATGGATGTCGAGATGAACTTCCTCAAACTCATCTTTTCAGTGAATAAGTTGATTAATTACTTACAACCCCATGTAGTCAGCATGGTCCCTGGAATTGATCTAATGATGTAAATAATTGTTTATCCCATGCTGAATAAATTCTTATAATGACGGGCTTTCATTCTATAGAAATATTAAATCCCGTTTTTGACATATAATAATGTGAAAGGGAATTCCCTAACGGATTTCCTCACGGAACATCCCGCCACCGAATGTACACTGGTGGACATCGAGTTTTCTTATGATGATGTTTCCATGGCCCATAAAATCATCGTACATGGGAGATATATTTTGATGGTTCCATCTGAAGACTTGTAAAGATATTGGAAACCCTGATACTGAATTAGGTAGGCATATGCATTGTATTTATTTCCCCAGAAAATGAAAATTATCCCTAATATTCCTCACTATCAGAAGGATTCATGAATAATTGGCGTGAGTAAAAAACCCACATCAATAGCTTGGAACTATCCTTATAGGTGAAAATATACTACATCAATAGCAATGTATATTGTGTGCAAGTGATAAAGTAGATAAAAAACAAATATGCCACAAAAAAGAATAAAATGGCAGCTCTCAAAGGCTACATATGTGGACCAATGGTGAAATTACCTTTTGATTCAATGTGGCATCATGTTCTATAATCAAATAATTTTCATGCCTATGCAATTTTTAATGCATTCACTGTCTTGGATGATTCTTATTAGAAGAAAACCATATATGGCTTCACAGACTCAAGGATAGTCTCATCAATCATCATTTGGGACATGGAAGAAGTAAATCAGGTCAAAATTTCTCCAGATTTTGATGAATTGATTTCCTCCCCTTTATAGATGGAACCCAAAGAATGTTTCACCAAAATTCGGACACTCCCTATAAAAAGAGATATAAGGGAACATATTCGACATTGAGTAGTGAAATTTACACTATATAATGTTTCAAATGAGATAATACTATAACTTTGGATTTAATGGAATCCTTCTTATATACCATGTAAAAAGAGAGATTTCCATCATTATGGAAGAAGTCCACGTAAGGAGTTACATTTTTCATTGGTCTGGGAAAAGGATCTCCTACAAAATCAAGAAGCTAGGCTACTATTGGAAAACAGAGGTACAATACTGTGTGTAATTCCAAAGGAAATGTCATGGATTCCAAATTCATGAAGACTATATCTATAATCCCATGATATTTCCCCATTCAGCTAAAATTTTTAGGAACCTATTCCAGGAGTACAACATCGATCCAATCATTCATCCTGTTATCTTAAAATTTAAAATGTATAGATAGTGTTCTCCGATAAGACTCATTCATATATAATCCATATAATGGTCAACAAATAGAAGTACTCAATGGAAAAACCCCTCCATTCTATATGGGATTACCATACGACCACATGTACTGTAGCACATGAAAAACCATATTCATCATTGTACAAAACTAGGTTAGTCCTACTCGAATAAGTCCAGTTACCTTCTATTCAAATAAACATTTTTAGACAACTATTAGATTATGAGAAATTGAAAATCCACTAGATGTGATGGAGAAACTTAATTTAAAAGAAATGTACATTGTACAACCTCAAAATCCATTAGAATCATATCATAAGGGCCATCAATAAAAAGTTCTTCTTCTTCTTATTCCTCTAAGGTGAAATGGTATTACCTCTCAGAACACCAATGATACCAATAAAAATGTCTCTTAATCTAAAAACTAAATGTTAATAACATTATATCATACATATATTTTATCACACTGTAGCTTAATCACTAGGAAAAATGAACATGGAGCATATCAAACTCCCATCATGGAATGGTCTTGAAGAAATACTTCACATATCTACCATCAAGCCTGCCACATCATAGTCTCATGATGTTAAACTAAATAAATAACATCTAAACAATGTGGTGTAAAACCATATAGACTTTTTCATGGTAGTAAGAAGCTAAACTGAATAGATTTCCTCATCCTGACCACATGACATTAAACTATATGAACAAGTCCCAACATTAAGACATCAAACTACCAATCATCCCTCTCCTTAAAAAGAAGATGATAAAATTCATCAATTTTTCATGACCACATGATGTTAGAACTTCATGGACGATTTCCTCACCACATGATTTTAAAATTCACATGAACTAATGTACCATCAATGTTTCACTACACATGAGCGAGATCTATGAAAAGGAAATATAAAATTCCCTAGTCTCTATGTGAGGGTTGGATCCATGTAGGGAATAAATTATTCTAAGATCTATGTGTGGATTGATTCCTACCATCACATGATATATAGTGACACTTGAACCTCTATTCTTGGGCCTAGGAACAATATTACATTTCATCCAATTAGGTTTGACCACATCCTCACTGCAGGATGTTATATTGCACAGTTGTTGTCCTCACCTCATGAAATTAAACAGAATGATTTCCAAGAACTTCTTGTGGAAAAATTCATGAAATAATAGGATACATAGTGATGTTCATATCAATATTACTGAGCAAAGACACAACAATCCACTTTTTTCGTATCGTGTTACCCATGTTCTAATCTCATGACATTAAACAACAAGGATGATGTGATTACCGCATGAAAGAAAACTACAAGGGCCTATTGAACTACTTATGGATTGATTCCAATTCTATTGAGATACATATAGACACATGGATCCAATAGGTGGGCCTATACACAACATGATATAAACATCCATAGTCTTTTCACCTATTTTATCCATACCCCGAGGAACACATTAAATTATTTATTTCTCACACCAAGTATAGAAAACATGAAATTAGGAATTTTGATAAGGATTTCCCTACATGATTAATAAATATTAGATCTTAATAGTTTTATAATTTTATTGGAAGAAGGACATTAAAATCCAAACAATGTGCCCTCACCACATGAAATTAAATATCAAAGTTAATGTCCCTTGCACGACACAAAACTATGCATTATTGTGGACCTCACCCAAATGGACCACTACACATGGTGTTGGTCTCCCACTACCCCATAATTCCAAAAATAAATAGGGCTATATTCCTATCATCACATGATACAGAGGGACTACTAAACCGTCATTCCTGGGCTTAGTCACAATATTACCTTTTCACATCGGGTAGCCCATATACTTTTTTCATGACATTAAACTGAATGTTTTCCTATAAATTATATGAGGCATCATTTTTATCATCATAGGATACATAGTGAATCTTGGTTCTCCCATATTTTTCCTAGATTAATCAATTAACTTGAATAATACCTCTCAATCAATTTTTTTTGACATGTGTGGATAGTTTCCCATTCAAAAAATACATTTGGATTGATTCCTATCATCACATGACACATACTAAGCCTATATCACAAGTACCTGGACCAACTACAAAAATAAATGGGGACAATTCCCCCCTATTTTATGGATTAAACATGTAAATATGGTTTCATATTAAAGAACCATGGGTGGATTTATTTCATTCATTAAGAGATACATTATGATTCAAAGATCCCCAATCCTAGGTCCAACTACCATAACCAATGAAAAATTCACCCAGCTTCAAATGGGTTGATCCATACAAGCTAATTTTACCCAAATATGAGTTAAATCCATGTAAAACTTATTTTCAATAATGATTCAACTTGAAATTTTTTTTACATCATTTCCTAAGTCCTCACCGGATTAAATTAAACGTTAAGGGAACCAACCAATCATCATTTATTGATATTAATATTATTGGAAAATGTTTTCGATGCATGAAATTAAAACCATGTGAAAAATATGTATCTACTACATGAGGTTAATATATACATTCTATCACATATTATCATCCATTTTCAAAAGACAATAAAAAACATACCCCGTTCAAAAGACTACGGGTTGTTTTCCTCATCTCTTATGAATATCAATTCATAAATTACACTTCATGTATAGATTTCCTCGGGTTTCCAAAAACCATCCTTGGAACATGGATAGAAAAAGAGTTCTCTCTGTTTGACCATTATATCAATTCATAAGGGATCATACTTATGAACCAAATATGTTTTGGCCCTATTTATAGATAATTCTAATTGTTGTGGGCCTAATGTCACCATGGAAGAACCCAACTCATGAGGGTGTTTTGGGCCATCCCCGCTATGATTGTCCGATATCATTACTCATGACCAGAGAACCTCATGTCATGATTTATATTATTTTCATCTCCCACTCAAATGGATTTTGGAATAATCTTGTCCCTAGGTATCCTAATTAGGAACTTTTGTATCATTAGCCTCATATTAGGTCCATGTGTGTCATGAATTTAAACAACCTGCGTAATGGTCATAGATTTAGGAACATAATATCATGAAATTGATGTTCCAAATCACAAGACCTTAAATTTTAAGAGAAATACGAACAAAATTTTTTACATTGAAAACACACAAAGGATGGCCAGGGAAAATTTGAGTCTTTTCTCCTTAAAAGATTCATCTCAGGGATTATTAAAACATCAGGGAATGAATAAAAAAGTAATAAATCTCATATTTTCAACTTTGTTTCCTTATTAAAAGTGGATTCATGATCACTATACACGTTAGTCTTGGAAAAATATAGTGTAAAGGCTGGTCACATATCCTTGCCATAATAACATGTTCACTAGGTGGTGACACAACTTTTAGGGTGCTCAAACCCTTCTTGAATATTAAATTTTTATTAAATAAAACTTCATGATATGTGCACTTTGGGTCACCAAAATTATTTCCGGGACCTTGGAGTGAAAAATAGATATTTATTTTTTTACTTTCTACTAACACATAAGCGATTAAACCTACCAACATGGGACATCATGGCCCCATATAAATAGATTTCTGATCCTTTTGATATTGATGTCACCATGGAAGAATCCAACACCTAAAGTTGTTTTGGGCTATCATGTGCATGATTTTTCCATTCCATCCTCATGAACATTGAACTTTGGACCATGATTTACAATCTTGATAACCAGTCTATTAATGTGGATTCATTACCCTCAACATTACATCGCTATTTTTTGTAGAATTTAACATGGTTAGAATGAAATAATCCAATCCCAAACATTTTTATAGCCCACACTTTATGACTTGAAGTCACATGGCATTTGTACCAAGCACTAAAATTGAAGAGTTGAACTTCCTTATTCTGCCAGAATCATTATTAATAGGATTTTAAACCATACTCAACATCATCATTTGGATTATAAATATTTAAAAATATTTCCTTGACCTTGGAAAAGGGAGGTTAAAGCTCTGTTTTTCCATTCTATTGATGCATATGTGATTTGACCTACTAAATAAAGGCATCTTCTCATTATAAGAATGAAACCATAATCCATACGTGATAAGGAAATACCATGGTAGAACCTGAAACCTTTGTGTGTTTTGGGTCATTCTTGGAACCCATTCCCAATCTAATATTCATCAACTCAAACTTCTAGGTTATTAATTAATTACCAACATTCCAACTATCCAGGTCTACTCAACTTCCCACGAATTTTCCCCTCACCAAATATTATGAGATTAAATATTTCATGGGCCTTGGAAAAGATTGGAGATGCATATATTTGTTGATTCTATTGATGAATAAGGTATTTAAAGAACCAATCAGAGGCATTCCCTATATACATGAAAGGAACTATATTACTCGTGATCCCTGTAAACACCACGGTGGAACTCAACAAGCTAGATTTTTTTGGTTCATCCCCATAATATCTACCCCATATTCTATATTCAAGTCATAATAGTAAGACATTAAATTCCAGGAAATGTAATTGTCCAAGATAAAATACCCAATGTTACAAGTGATATAATGTCTAAGCTAAATGTCACACAATTATAATGATAGATGGTCTGAGTGGAAAGATCATAATCTATAGTGATAGAAAGTATCAAATAAAAGATCATAAACTAGTAGTGACATAATGTCCAATCTATAAGACCCTAAACCATAACACATCAGTTATTTATCATAAAAATGTGGACATGGCATAAAGTTTGTAGGACCCACTATATAGCCTTATGAAAAAATAAATCTATACTCACCAACTCCACTGAGTTTGGAAAATGATAATTTAATCTTTATACGAGACATCTATTATAGTCATATCATCCTTTTTTGAATCATGTAATCCCAAGATAACTGATAGAGATTCATTATTGAAGAATCTCTTTCCAGTTTGTATTCATGAGAATTTATTGGGAAGAATCTATTATGATTTAAATATTAAGATATAGATATTCAGTTTTACATGATATTAAATGAATTATTGGTATCATTGATGATTCATACGACATCTAATTTGTGAAATTTCAAGCACATCAAAAATGAATAAATACGGGAAAAGAACATATGATGGTCATCAGATCCATTTATTGGTAGCATACGAATGGAGGAATCTCCACATATCGGAGTTTCTCACAATAATATTCAATCCATGGAAATGATGAAAAAGGAAATGTACATCCCAATACATTTTGTAAGTATTCCTTGAGATCTGAAGTCCTCTACTCTAGGTATGAAATTGATTATTCTAATTGGTCATCAAATTCAGTCACTTCCTCCATAATCCACCTTTATTCATATTCCATGGAAAATTCACCAATCCAAACCTTCTCCTTCATGTTGCAGATGCCTTGTTTACTAAAAATAATTTTCCATGATATCTGAACAGCATAATGAAACATGGAATACTCAGCCTAAAGATGACTAACTAAATAATAGATATTATTAGTCTTTTCTATACTAGTGTTGAAAACATGCAAGTGAGAAGCTACTTCCACTAAAATCTAAGAAGATTAGATTAAGGAAACGTCCCATCATTTATTTACAAAATAAGTATCCTCAATGTCTACCACCCTCAATCCAAGGGACCTCTTATTCTCTTTCACATAGATCATCTCATTCACCTAGTCAAGAAATATGTTATAGTAAAAACCCACATGATCAAGGGTGGTAAACATAAATCGAAGGTGACCCGACCTGTCATTCATCCCTTCCAAATGAGTCTCTAAAACCAAGGTCTATTTATCCCTCTATATTTTTCGGCACATCATCTGATAATGTGACACAAACCCTAGGACTTGATTTATATCAATCATGGAAACATGAAAAAAAATCCAAGACTATGTCGCTGAGATAAAGAGTGTGATCATAAGTTTTGAAGAAGAATAACGGGGCTTGATCTATACATTGGTTGACTCAATCCATGGAATCCCCAAGGGAGAATGTAATAAGACTTCCGAGCTCTAGAGAGAAGTCACTTCAACAAGTGGCATACGGGTTTATCAGTTAATGGATAAATAATATGATATCACCGTGTAACCAACAGATAAGACAGATGGTGGAAACAAAAAATTCTATATTATTTCACTGGTAGTTTCCATTTCCCCAACGCATTCCAACAGGGAAGACGTAACACCCTCTTGCGATGAGTGGCTTCCTAGAACCTCTAGCGATTTCCCCAATGATATGTTTTTATCACCACACTTGAGGGATGTAAGAACCATTGACTATGTTAATAATCATGATAGAAGGTAATAAAAATTCATTTTTATAATGTATTCACATTCTATAGAATAGGTCTCTATCATAAATACCATAGTATAGGAATAACTACCTATAGAAGTATCATCCAAAATCACATTCTCCTACGCCATATCAAGTGGTGTGTGACATATTCTGTAACCAACATGTTTGACTAAGTTAGAACCTAATCCATGTCCAATTCATGATGGTCCATGACAAAAAGTGCATATTCTATTTAAACAGTGGAATTCTCAACACATCCTCAAGAGAATATACATGCTCCTATAAGAGATTTTTTTGGGGAATTCTTGTTTTCGACAAACCAGGATGTGGTACTATAATAATAAAAAATAAGTGCTGTGTTAAATACCACACTTGATTATTCATAAGTAGAGGATTATGAATGTTCAGAGAACATAATTTCCACCTTCCCTTCTTGAGATGGAGATTTTCAAGGTACCAGTGCTGATAGAATTAAGGAGGCCATCTAAAGGGATTTGAAGCGAAAGTAATTACTCCAAAATAACAATTTCCACCCTTATACAAGTCATTTGAAACAAGGATCAGTCATTATTGGTTACCTAGTCAGTCCCAAATTCATCACCAATAGCCATAACCTAATTATAATATACATGGGATGAATGAATTGGATAGTATTCTACAACTTTATAATGTTTCAAAAAAAAAATACAAAGGACTTCATTATGGATTAAATGAAATCATAAACCTTTAAATGTTGTTGTAAATTAATACTTACGTCTACCTCAACAATGGGATGACCATATTCATCAATGATAATATTAATTGTTCCTCGAAACACTATATGGTGAACCAACTGGGGAAAACACTTGACCCTATATTCATTCCAACATTACATTATGGTGTTACTGAAAGAATTCGGCCTCTTTAGTCTAGTAATTGAACGTAAGGCTCTGAAGAGTGATTCCATGAGAAAGACATTCCAATATAAATTCATGTTAGATTAATATTCTATATACCATATCCTCTGAGTATAGAATTCTACATGTTATCCACCATTGAAATGATTTTGGAAAAAATAATGCAGATATATCTTCACTCACTATAACTTCACTCACTGTGGATGGAATGGTCATAGTTTTTATTGTAAATGAGAGTAATGGTAAATGCTTTACTACCCGTGGAGGGGTTCCTAGAGATAATGTTCCCATAAAAGACATCTATCTTCTAAGACATCAAATTTTCTCAGTTTTTTGTTGTAGTTTGGTAGCTTTGCAAACCAGTTTGTATATTTTCCCATTGGGGTATGAGCAGATACATATCTCAGAATAACCTGTGGAAAAACCAGTCTCTTCACAATGGGGAGGGAGGTTTATCTCATCCCAAGAGTCTTTCTTTGTATGCATCGTCTAGAATTGGATATCCACCATCTGATTATCCTCAAATTTAACTTTGAATGGGAAATGAAAATTTTAATGGAATCAAGTGGAGTGATGGCTAAAATAGAAAGGAATGTACTATTCACATATGAAGTCCCCATCAATGTGGTAAAAAAGGATCCCGAAACAAAATTTCATCATATAGGACCGAGCCTCAAGAATAGACAAACCTTTATCAACAATGTAACCAATAGAAAATAGGCCATAAGGATTGATGGAGATGCAATAATGATAACTCATAATGCCTCTAACCTACAAGTATGTTAGTGTAACATTCTTTACCCCACAGATACATTTTGAAAACGTTCTGAAACATACATTGAGAATGTTAGGGAAATTTAGGAACTCATAGAATCATAAATAACTCCCCATCCATCCCAATAACACATCAAAGGGAATCATATTCTTTGAGGGGACTTTCCACCATAAATATGGCACAAAAGATTGTAAAGTCTGGCCAACATAGGGATAACTAACTCGATGAACTTCCCTCCTACCATGTAAGTAACCATAATGAATTTGGAGGCCCTAACAAAACCATTTTTCTTAGATGGGAGTAAACACCTACTCAAATATATTTCACAGAACCTGTCCTGGTGAACTTACTAGTCAACACGCGAGATGACCTCCCACCCCTAGTTATTAAATTTAACTTATTTAACTAGAGTCCTATAATCACCCTCCCTTCCTTGAGATTCCTACACATGATATCCCTTTGAATTCATATATATAATCATTTAATATGAATTCTTGATGAATTATCGCACCCTCATTCGAATCGGGAATCATCCCTAGGAAGCGAATCCATTGATAGGACATTTTCACCCAGTATCATCAACTATCTGGAGAGAGGAGGATTTCACTCTATGTTATCCCAAACTGATCATGGGGGAGAAACTCATCATAAATATCTACCAGTATGGGTGAGTAGAAAACCTTCTTGATAACCCAAAGACTAACACCCACCTCACCCTGCTTTTGGTGGAATTTGTTTGTTTTAGGAATATTGTGACTAAACAGATATGACATAATATATAGTTTATAATAAGAAAATGTTCATAAAATCTAGATAACTAGATACCTCTAAATATTATTCATCCCATTCACATATAATGAGGGAATATATTGCACCCATAAACTCTATCTCTAATCCATCCCACTGCTTCTTCCCAGTTGGAAGTCCATATTGGGAAGACACTAAATCTTTTGGAAATTGGAGTACTTTAGAAATAAAGAATGGTACAAATGGAAATATGAATCTGGTTCATGACTATCCCCATGAAAATCTATAGGAATTATTGTCATTATATACTGGTTTATTCATTCCCCCTCAACAATGAAGTTTCCTACCTTGAAGATGATTACTAGAAAGTTGTTATTGGTCATAAAGATATAATCTAGTAGTATTATTGATTACTATTAAGATTTAATGGGACTATAATTGGTTAAAATTAACCCATTGATAGGAAAGAATTCTAAATTGGTGTATTCCCTAAGAGTATCTCCCATCAGGTCTACTAGAATAATCTTGAATCACTCAAAAATGTGGTGTGAAGTGGCTTCTGCACATGAAACAACAAAATACCACAAATCCATCACTATAATCCAATCTTCTTTACTGTCTTTCAAGATGTTTGATGAGATTCAAAAGAATATTCACAAATTAAAGAAGCATATTTTAGATAAATTAAATGCCTATCATGATAAATGTGTAACAGTAGTAGCCTCATGTGCATCACCGGAATGATAATAGTATTTGAAATCACAAAAAGGATTCACAAACCACTTATCTTTAGATGATATCATGGACTAAAAAACCCATAGGATGTCATGTGACTACAAAATCAATCATGAAACTTCTTATCATGTTACCCTAACATGGTATTGTGATCACATTATTTTCACATGACCATGAAATCAAATCACAAAATCTTACAAAACTGTTAGATAAATCATACAGCTACATGGAAAAGGTTAAAAAAATTACTAAAGATTATTTCATGGTTAATTTGAACAAATTATAAGGAAAAAATTGACCATTCAAAATAGTTCATGAAATGAGGCTTTGCAAAAAATATCCTCCAATCAATTATCAAGAAGAGTTCATGAAGACAGTTCACATGATTTGTTCTGATAGTTGTTTATACAAAGGGTTCATGAGATAGTGGCATATCGAAATATCTCTATGTGTTAGGTATCTGGTGAATGAACCATCCACGATTCGTATATTTATAGGTTATTACTTAAAATAAAAAATTTCACTTGAAAGAGAAAGCATCTCTCAATGCACTAATTGGAGACAATACTAAATTCTTAGGTGGGAATTTCCAGTCACTAGTATTGAGCCCTTATCCTTGCAAAAATCCCACCTTTGGGAGGAATTTTTTTATGACCTCCAAATGAGAATCAAAAATTCCACAAGGGATGAATTACCTAAATATGGGTATTATATACCATGAAATGTAAATGATAGGGAGGTGGAGAGACCCCCAAGTTTCATAAACTTCCAAGAAACTTGTGATTGAATGACTATCACAAGGTCAGGATAAATGGTCATGAACAATGCTTGACCCCCTTCAGATTCATAGAACCCCATTTTCAAGACCTTTTATTATCCTGAAAGCATCAATGAATCATTCTGATCATAGAGTCGATAACAAATTATTCCCTCAAAACCACAGGATTTTTTACCTTGTGGGTTCCTAACAAACCATCAAAAAAATCCTTGTAATATTTTGAGGAAAATATGAAAATTATGAAGGCATTTAATGGACATAGTTATCATGTGATGTTAATATATAGATGAAAGACACTGTGGATGACCTAGCTACATTTCCACCTTATTGCACAAGAGTCTTCTTGTATGTCACCAATAGCATGTGAAGGGTTTCTAACATGTCTAGTTGATCCTGAAACCCCCCTTTAGATATAATGGTGAATATAATGGTCATCCACGATAAATTATTATTCATCTCAAAAGGATCCTTGGTTGGTCACATTAGGAATCCAAGATGGGGAGAGTGATTTTCTTTGAAATGACTCTCACAATGTCACAATACCCCTATCCTTTGTGAAATAATATGTGAAAATGAAAATTGAAATGATGGTAACCTCTTGACCAAGGAAGGTACATTGATATCACAAGAATGGGGGTTTTCATCCTAGAATATCACCATTGATCCTATAGGGTCCCCTCAACATGTTTGCATGGACTTACTGAATACCAATTGACTTGTCAGATTGATCTATGGGAGACCCCAGAAAATCCACCATTGTCTCACAGAAGGTCATGGACAAAGAAACTCATCTCACATGAGATAAATTTAACTGGAATCCAGATCAAATGAATTCCATTGGATACTCTATATTGACCATATAATAGACCCTTAGCAAGTCCACTGGATTAATCAATATCCCCTTTATTGGATAAAATTTTATAAAAGAGGTGATGATGTGATGGTCATTCGGTCGTTGAAAATCATGTGACACTCCTAGAATAACCTATTTCATGATCATGAAGAGTGAATTAAATTATTCATCTAACTCCATATGGAATTTGTGCAATATAAACCACACAAATTTGTGTATAACAGGAGTTGCGAAGTCTATAAATGCCTCCCACTATGAACATAAATTTAATCTTGGGATCCTTGTGTCGACACACACAGACATTAGAGTAGACTTCTCATCAGGGACAATATCACGAGTTCAATCTCATTAACCAGGTAAAATATGTGGATAAACTATAAAAATCATAAATCATGCATAAGAACATCATTTTATCACTTTAGATTAGGTGGAGAGCTTTTGGTGCATCGACCAGATTATGTGAAGGACATATTGCATATCTCTTGGGTCACACAATGCTTAAACATGCTACACAAATTAATAAATATAAAGCACATATGAAATTAATTCTTGAATAAAATAATAAAATATGGGAGACTAACATAAATAAAATACATGTTGATCCTTATGTGCTTTACACAACTCATCCAGATCATGATACAACTTCGTGACATGTCACTTAAATCATACAATGTTCCTTTGGCATAGTACTCAGATCATACAAGACCCCTTAGAAATGTCAGAAAAAGCAACAATGTTCCCCAAGAAATGATACATGAGTCTCAAAAATCCCTCTAGGATTACTATCTAGTTCATGTGATGTCATCAGATAAGGAAAAAAGTAATGCAATGATGCTAGTGTGTGTCAGCTTGGTCTTAGGAAGTCTTCTGTACATGTCAGCTAGTTCACGAGACACCCATAAATCATACTAGCTGAGATCACACGATGGACTCTATTGATATATATGTAGGTCATGAGATAGCCTCTGGATATTTGATCTTGTTCATGTGATTCCCTCCAAGCATGCTAGCAGAGATCATATGATGGCCTCATGTAAAATCCAGTCGGGTCTTTTTATATCCTCAAGAAATAACAGTGAGATCATGTAATTCTCTCCAATCATACCAACTGAGATTATGTTATTCAATCCTAGACACATTATCCCGGTTTTGGGATGTACTTTAAATAAATCACCTCGGATCATGTGATTGCCTTCAAACATGCCATTGAGATTATGTGATGTACCTCAGACAAGTCAACTAGATCATGAAATTTATTTTTAAATGTCCATAATAAAAAAATATATTCCCATAAAACCTCTAAACAGTTAGTTATACAACCAAGGCATTTTAGGAAGACAATAATTCAGGTGAGGTAAGAAACCAAGATAGATCAAACAAGTGTCCCATGACATGTTAATCCTAATCAATCGATATTCCCGCGAAACCTCATTGTGTAATCCTTAATTAGAAGCATAATATAATATGTCCCACATTCTATAAAATCTATACTGTGTATTCCCAAACCAGTATAATAGTATGATATTTCCCTCATGTGAGGGAAACCACAGTCTTTATGTTATGATCAACAGCATAATATGATATTTCTTTCAAGACAGGGAAACCTTAATTTGGAAGCCCCGATCAGCAGTGTAATATGATATGTCCTACATATTAGAGAAACCTCATTCTGTAAGCCCTGATCTGTTGAATTATGAGAAATTTTGTTCCAATCATAACCTAAATATGTTTGATTCCTTTCTATGTCCCTCTCTCAAATAAGAATCCATATTTGTGTAAATACACCTATGTCTCTAAAATTTCAACAATGAGGTCCTAATTATTCCCATGGGTTGATCATTATACCACATCCATAAGTTGACAGATGAACTAACAAATCAATGAAAACATTGTTCCCTATAATAACTATTATATTTAGTATTCCTTCTTATGGCCCAAGGTCCATATCAAATACCCAATGGGATATCCCAGTACACAAGTCCCACATCCATATGTACTGAGACTGATTATATGATATCGATTTTTTTTCTCACAATGTGAATGGATCACGTGGGAATAGAGAGTTTCGATGGTCATATTATTCACATAATGAATATCTAGTAGCCAAGGAGATATTAATATGTAACCCCTAATTATTAGAATGATATGAATATCCCAATAAAAGTGTATCCACCTTGGGGCCAATTTCAAGTGATTGACTAAATAATGGAGAATATGATTCATATTATTAAAAGGATTTTCAGGATTACTCCTAAAGGATCAAGCTCAAATACATGATACCTAGGTGACAATTTATTTGTCCATTCATTGTGACATTAAACTGCACAGGTTTAACAAATTACATTGGTTTTTATTTCTTTCACAAAGGGATACCTAGGATTCCTCTTAATGACTCATTCCCTTCCTCTTTATGTTAGTGAACTCGCTAAATGGATGAATATTATTTTGTTTTTGGAGATACAAAATCAAAATATAATTAGATACCCATTATGGGAAATGGATGAAGAACCTCATATACATTCATACATACATACTGACATAGTTAAGTATTCCCATTTGAATATTAAATGGGTTTTATGGATTATCATTTTGTTATGGTAACTGGATCCATATCAAGATGGGGGAGAGATTCATGTACATATCTAAAATCTATAATATTACCCCAAATTAGGTGATATTATCCCTTAAAAGGGTGTGATGTGCTAGAACTCCCATCCTCTCGAATAATGTGAGTTCCTACGTTCTGTTTGGACTCAATCCCCAAATGACCTCCTTCCTTGGGAAAACTGGTCTGAACTCTGTTATGGAATTTGGAACTATTGGGTGTTTCTGTTAAATACCCAACATGTTAAACCCAACATGATGGATTGTGCAACATATTAAACCCCCCTAAAAACTAAGAATTAGGAAAATGACCATTCATGATTTTTCAAAGAACCTAAATGGTAAACGTGACATATTGTATTGTGAAATACATTCACCCCCCTCACAACCATGTGTTGGGGAAATGACTATTCCAGGTTCGTTGAAAATTAATAACGATGAACCAGACATGATGGATTTTGAAACATAATCAAGCCCCATCACATCCAAACCTAAGGAAAAGTAATATACTATATTTTCCTTCAAACACCCATGAATGATGGATTTTGTTAAATTTAAATACCTTATCATTAGGATCCCCACAAATGGGTTTTTGAAAAACATTAAATCATTAATAAAAATTTCAAAAGTCTCTTGTGGTCATCTATACAGACAAATAAAATGTCACATCCTCTTCACATGACCAACTTGTAATGGAATAATCCTAAGCAATGATATATCATGTCCCTTGTATGTGTGATCAATACACCTTGGTGTGACTTTTAGGGTACCAATGAACTCATTTAATTACCAATTTTTTATGTTGTTTTACGTTAAATAATAGAAACATTTTATCCCATTACTATTACCATATACTACGATCATCATCCACTAAGTCAATCTATATATACAAAGTTGGATCTAAACACATATTTATTTTTAAGACATTTGTTTCACCATTTGTACTACATCATTCTAGGTATGTCATATACAATCGTGTATTGCTGTGATATTTTGTAAAAAAGTCTGTTGTAATCATCAATCATACTTGTTTGATATGTATGGCCTAAAACAAACCAATTATAGATACATATTGAAATCCTATATAAAAACACATATTGGGAATCCTGGGAATAGATGATTCTCCACTCCATAGATACCTATCAATCATGATCTCAAGAAACTGTGTATTTAAATAATCAAGAAGAATAAATTTTATTTAGATGAAAAAACATAAATGGTAGCCCAAGTAAACGACTTATAAAAAATTATAATTCTTTCATATAGGATTATTATGGAAAAATAATGTAAACAATGAAAAAGATTCAATTCTTTTGGGAGTCTATGATATGACCCTATACGAACTCAAATTATAGTCTCTAGGCCTCCAGGCCAAGGGAAAATATGAGAATTTAGTTCCTCCATCAGCATGGGAAAATTATTATAGGGAATCCATTTTAAAATTATAAAAAAATAAATTCTATGTGTTTTATCTATAAAACCACGAGATTTGGTGAAATATATTTTTCAAATAAATTAAATTTTACTTTTTAGATAGTTTTACACGCAACACTGAGTTTTGGCCCCCCACAACAGACTATAAATATTGTTATTTAAACAAGATGATTTTTACCTAGACATTAAACTTGATGAAATTAATATAAATAAAAAAATATTAAATATTAAATATAATTTTTTTATATAGTAAAAACATTGTTATAAAAAAATACTTGACATTATGTAATGAATTTATATGTTTTGAGAGTACTATTATCTCAAAAAATAATAATATTTTCTAATATGAATAATTTTTTATAAATTTAAATAATTAAATTTATAAAAAAAAATTATTTTCAAATCATGATATTAAAATATTATTTGAGGTATTTTTTAATATTTTTATGAAAACATAAATTATTTTATAATTAGTCAAAATACACATTTTTATTGAGAACTATAATTTTATTAATGAAACATATAAAGTTAATTATTATTTTCAAATGAGATTTAATGTAAAACTTTTTCAATTATATATATATATATATCATATTTTCATTTTTTTCATTTGAATCAATGTCATATTGAATTTAGTTATGATAAATTATTAATCATTTAAAAAATTACTATTTTAATACTTCTTTCCCATCGCATCTGCATATTTAATTTAAAATTTAAATTTTGCACATCCTTGTATATAATTTGAAAATTTTCATTTAAAATATATAATAATCATAATATATATAATCTAATATGTTTGAATTAGTTTTTTATAGATGGGTTATATGTTTTTAATTCAAAAACATTCAAGTGTGCTAATCACCACACTTATTAATTGAAACACCATCTCCTCTACCATTTACCGGAAAAAAAATTAGATTCATACCATAAAAAATTATATCTTACTAAAATCCATAATAATGTCCTACAATGATTGTTTTGTTTTCATAAATCCATCCTAGGATAGATTTTCTTCAAATATAAGTCGCTTACCCGGGGAATTTGGAAACTTCTGGAATTATAATTTTTTTCCTTCCTCCACCTCCTTTAATTATAATTAAAACATTATGATAAAATAACATCATTATTTTAAATATAATTATATTTTTTTATGTTATGTGTTTTAAAAAAAACTATATACTCTTTAATCAAATGGGATACAAAATCATTAGTTGTGAGTACAACTGACTGCCAACTCATGAACCTATATTTTTAATTTTTCATTACCTCATCTCATGTCTAGATATAAAGTGGGATTAAATGTTTTTATATGATATTTATTATATAAATATACTTATTTATTTATTATATCACATATATATTCTAACAATACATTCTTTGGAAATCTGATAACATTGCTTAGGTGTACGATAGACTGCCGCCCCACGATGTGATGTGATTGATTCACGCTTTAAATGGAATTTAATAAAGATGGGATAAATATCCATATTATATATATATTAAATAATTTTTTTACATAAAATTATAATAATTTCGTTTTGTTTTGTTCATTTCACTATTTAGTAAAATGGAGACAACGTTCATATGTACACATGGCTTACTATCTCCCTAAATGATGTATTTCATTTTTTTTCAAAGTATTATAGATTAATATAAATATATATCGATTGAATATAAAATTTATTTATATCATTTCTAAAATTCCATATATGTTTTATTAATTATAGATGTAATAAGACCAAAATAATAATAAATGAATTCATACATGAAAAACATTGCTGATATTTTCTGAAACATGACATTAACATGGAATTTTTTGTAAATGCGTAATAAAAGATCATAAGTAAATATAATATGGAATTATATATATATGAATGGTTATGAAATATATTTATAATAAACAAATAATTAATATTAAGAGGTTTTAAAATTGATAATGGATATCTAGGATTTTGTAAGATATTTTTCCCCAACATACCTTCATTGAGATTTATGTTATGTTATGAACCTATCATATTTTATAAGGTCTATATACAGAACCTCTGACATCAAATTTCATTTATTTAATTATTATCATGATATTCTATATTTTATTTATTATTATTATATCATGTGATTTTGAATAGAAGTTACCAATGTGGCAATGTTTTTATGATACATTCTCATTATTTATCAGGATTTCTCGTGATTATGATTCCAATGATGAAATATTTTGATAAAACTCTAATTAAACTCATATCATTTCATATAATTATGTTATTTATGGAGAATGCTTGTTTTCCATTTCTTATCCACTCTTCATGTATTTTAGTGTTCAAAATGATGTTTTTAAGAATTGTAATTTTATTTCTCTCTTCATTCAAAAACCATTTTCATCCAAAAACATGTTTTTTAAAAATATTTAAAGAATATGTTTTTAAATTTTTATTATTTATTTGTTAAATAAATATTTACCCATTATTAAGTTTTTTAAAAACAATTTTGAAATGTATCTTCTAATCATTTTTTCAAACAAGTCCCATCTGGATTTTACCCAAAATGATAAAGGAATATTTGATTTGACATATATATAATGAATGGAAGCTTCCTATTTTGATTTATATTGTTATATTTTAATAACCCGTTATATATAAATAGGTTATTTTAATATATAATAATATCCAAATTATTTTATGAAAATTTAATTTATAGAAATGTGATTCTCAAAAAAGTATTTTATCATCGGGAAACATTCCCTATGATTTTTGTTTTAAAATTATGTTTCATCTAAGGTGAAATACTTTTATATTAAATATTATTTAATAGTGATAATAACCTAATTTTCAATTCATATTATTTTTCTGAGTGGTTTCAATTGATGATAAAAGTGTTTTAAATAAACACATTACTCTTTTTTTGGATATACCATCATAAAATTCTTGTAAAACCTGCCTCTTTTTACATTTTATTTACCGTATTAAAATACTTATGATAGCTGCTTCAATTTCTAAAGAATGTTATTTAATTAAACGATAAAATGATTAGGAATCCTTCTTATTTTCTTCATTAAATGTTATGATTAAATGTTTATAAATCCCATTTTATTTTATTGGTTAAGATATGATGATTATTTTGTTATCTTGTTGAACACATTTGAATGATTTCTATTGTGTGATGACTAGGACCTTTATCACCCTCAAATTTATTGGTTGAAGATTTATATATCATGAGAAAAATACGAATATAATGGGGAATAAACAAAGTTCAATAAGGGACTCTATCGACTATATTGGTTGTGGGCGTTAACATTGACAATTATGATGGTTTGGGGAGTGACTCCAGTCCACAATAATGATCTGAGAAATGATCCTTGAACTACTAAGGAAATGATTTTATATACTTATTTTTATTCAAAAAATCTATGTCGTCAGACAATTTTATTCTATAATGGTTCATATTCTTTGATTCTATTATGATTCATGTCTTATGAACTGCTAATATTTATGCCATGGGTTATGCTTATGATCTATGATAAGAATGTTATGGTTTTAATTTGTTATTCTCACATTCTCATAGCCTTATGAACGTGATATATTGATATCTCACATGTTTACTATTACTGTTTATATTATCTCACCCTTTATTATGTTTCTTCTTCATTGGTTATGATGAAAGGTATTATGTTTTGGTCTCTAATTCTTTTAACCTGGTCCATGTGCTACACATGTTTCTTTGCCTGTATTCATACTTTAAAATGGTAAGAGGCTTACACCTCATTAATCAATTATTTTTTATCATTTATCAAAACATTACTATAGAATGGTAGTTACTCCTTCCAAGGATTCCTCCTCAGATCACATTTCATAGTCTGGGTCTCCCTCACTGATATATGTATTATTTTTGAAACTCATTCATGGTTCAATATCAAGGTGGAAGATGATTAATTTTTCTACTTATATCTCAATAGGGTCCCATGTTCAGTGATAGGGGGTCGTAGAATTGGTAATTTTTTGAATTTCAGGACGTTGGTTACATTGTTAACCTATAATATCTTACGCTTTTGGAGGTAATGTCCTGTGTGAGTCATTTTATGTGTGTAGACCAAGGAATATTGTGTTGTTCAGTATGTCGTAAATGTGAGGGGAATTTTTTCTCTAAGAATTTTTACCATGGGAATCCCATGTTTATTATATGGTGTAGGAAATTCAAATATTGTCCCTTGTTTATTGATTTATGGAGACATATTGGTTATATATTTAATGTCCTTGGGGATAGATCGTGAAGTGTGTCCCCATGGGGGAGAGATTTCAAACATGAGACTTGGTTGAGTGTGTCCCCAAGGTAGAATATTTCTCACATAGAAGGTGGTTATGTGTGCCCCCAAGGGAGTATATTTTACAAATGATTTTTAGTGGAGTGTGTCCATAGGGGGGAGGTTTAATACACGGGGTTGTCAGGATTGATCCTCACTATTACTCCTACATAACGTGTTAATAAAAAGTGATCAAAACACATGTAGTTTGATGTAATAGTTTAAGGTTGTGTGAGAGCGTCAGTCCATGATGTTTAAAGTAATATGGTAAGGGAGTTCATGTCATGAATGGAGCATTAATGGGGGATGTTGTGGGGATTATGCATAGATGCTTCCAGGAATAGTAGTTTCATCCCATGGTAGGAGATGAGGTGGATAACCAAGGTTATATTACATGGGGAATATTATGTTAATCACATAGGGTAATTCTCCAGTTTATCATTATGCATTTTGGATTTTATTGTTCAGTTTACCAAAATTTGACTATTGTGTGGATCTAGATAGTTTGACATCATGAATATTGGATGTTTATGGGGCTTACACCTTGAGGGGGACCATTTCTTAGCGAGATAAAGATAAATAAAATAACTCCATACCAGGAGAGATAAGATGCTTCCATTTATGATTGAATACGTATGGACTACATTACTACTGACCATGCACCATTGGCTGTTTTATGGAATAAACACCACCATAGAGGGGTGGACATAATGATGCTCAATGTTAGGGTGCCTACTCATAGGGGGAAATACATTTGGGAATTAATGGTTAGGATAAATTTGTTGGGTAAAGGCCCAGGAGACACTTGATTCAAAGAGGGTGAAAACAATGTTAGGTGCGACTGATTTCATGGGGACATGGGGTGTGGTTGAACTGGTCCTACAATACTATGGAGGCCTTAGTATCCCAACTTATATGAAATGGTATTGTCTGAAAGGTGGCACTATTAGGTGGATTGTGGGAAAAGGGGACATAATTTACAGGTATCATTACTGGTCTACGTATATTATGGGCATCCCTTTTTCCCCGCTTTGAACATATATTTCAGAGAAGCCAGTGATTACAGACTCGTCATATGGACCACACTAAATCCAGCTCAAATGAATCTTTTTGATATCATCACCCTATCTAATGACTCAGAAAAGTTGGTGTTCATAGGATCAACCTCATGTACGTTCTCCATCATCGACATCCTGAAGTTTCAATCTGTTTCTTTGCCTCATGAAGGATGGGGATATACTTTATGGTGAAATAATCTCCCCTATAAATTATTGTTCTTTTCCAGGTGAGTTTGACATGGCGTGTTGCCCATATATGGTAATGTTCAACGGAGAAGTGTTAGCATGTCTTTAAAGTTCCTTCCCTATCGAGAGGCACAATCTGAATCTGCAGTGCATGTTTTCTTTAACAGTGACTAGGCAATGTATTTATGGAGTGTGTGCATTCAGTTCATAGGTTGGTATGATCTAGATTACACTTCTGATATTTTCTTTTAGAACTGGTTCCCGGCATTGGTCAGGCCTATTGTAGAACATAAGGAATGAGTGGAAATCATCATTGCTGGTTGTTGGCTCCTTTGGTCCTCAAGAAATGTGAATTACCATAACAGCTCGACGCCAACTAAAATGGGTATTCTTTTCAACTATTGAAAACTCATTCTGGACTTCTGCAATTTCTCTAATGATATAGAGGATACTCCTTCAATATCATATATCCTTCCTCAGGAAGCATTACGCAGTTCGATTTCCACTGCCCCAGGAACATGGGTTAGATGGAAGGTTCCATCCTTGGGGATAAAGAAGAATACATATGGCTCATGTTGCATGGGCATTGTTCCTGGGGGTGGCATCATCAGAGATATTTATGGATCAGTGATGGAAGCCTTTTCACTATTCTTAGGTCCTAGTGATTATCTCCAAGAGGAGTCCCTTGCTATGAATTCTATACTCTTAGTGTTCAATCATCAGAACATTTTAATTAGAGAGATTGAGACATACTCACTTTCACTTTTTAATGAACTCTCAAGAAAGGCTCCAGCTCCTTGGTCCATTGTCTATTCCATGAGATGCTACAAGAGACTGATAAATGAGCATATATCAATTCATCATACATGGAGGGATGGGAATGTGGTGGAAAATTTCCATGACTCTACAAAATCTCAAAATGATCAGCTTCTCATATTTACTAATATCGTATCCTTTCACCACGAGGGGAGTCAGTTGGTTTGAGCTGATTCTCTCAACCTTCACTTCTTCAGACCCTACTAAATGTATGATTGTTTGTTTCGAACGTCAATTTTTTTTGGTCATTTTTCTATATATAAAAAATTGGTTGTGATATCATGGATATTAGGTGCCTCATGAAATAATTTATTTTATTAAACAATTTACCCCACCTTAGAGAAATTTCCTAGATTCATTAGTGTTGGTTTCATAAAGGATCATTATCTCATTAAACCCTAAGATCCAAAAAGGAATTTATTCTGATGAAATGTCCATTTCCCTTCTTGAAATGAATATCCACTAATGTTTGAGGTTTTCAAAAACTCATGGGAAGAAGTATCATAAACGATTGATACCTTTGGAAATCAATATCCTCTTTCATTTGAGAAGATTATGTGTTTATGATTTTACGGAACATTCATGAAAGATAAATGGTCGCATGAAATTAGATATTATAAATAGTGTGTATTTATATGTAGAGAAGATTAATATGAATAACTTATATGAAATATGTTGGCATTGGTAAGAGATTATGTGATTTTTGAACAGACATGTTTCTTTGAACCAGATTTATTTTTAAAAAGGGATACTATCTCATTCTTTGCATAGTTAGGGACTTCTGTGAACTAGAGTTACATTACATGAATCTCAACACCTCATGATTCATGTGTCTAGGGACATACATGAGATACTTCTGTTGGTAAAGGATTATAAATTCACAAATTCATCCCCTTAGGTAGATTTTTATCTGGATTGGACTGAATTAACTTTGAAATGGCTATGTATTACCCAATATATCCCATGAAACACATAATTTAGTACAAACAATATCCCCACCACCTTAGAGTTAGATTTGAAGAGGGATAGGGGTGTTGTATTCATTTGGAAAACCACTAAATATATGTAATTGGTAATGAATATCATGGAAACTCAGTCTAACAGTACATCTATAAAAAGGGGTTGGGTCCCCTAATGGTACCATGATCTTTTTGAAAGAAATAATCCAATGTGAACTATTTTTAAAAACCATTTACATCATGGGAATTTTTTTATTTAGATCCTCACTACTCATTAAACTAACATATTTTTTTTAAATGCTATTTGGTGAATATACATTCACTGGGATATAGACTCTATGAACTAAAACTCCATGTAGAAACATTCACAAAATGCATTTCAATAACAAAATTTTAAGAACATTCAAAGTCATTTAAATTTCCTACTGAAGGTGATGATTATTTTTATAATCAGTGAAGGGAGATGGTTTTCAAACATTTCATTAGGGAGAGATTTTTAACCAGGTCAAATCAAGACACACTCATCACTCTACTGAGGAATGATCAACCAGAATACCTACTGTAAAATAGGTTACATATATCTGGTTTTTTCTGAGAGATGTTGTGTTTATGCCCAATTATAAGTGGAATGATTTTTATTAATAGTTTAGGATTATACATAGATAACACCAGTAGAAAAGGGATATTGGTGTCCAAATCATTAATGAACATGAATCTTTTACTCCACACACCATTTTTAATCATGTGAAAAATGTCAGTAGGGATGATTTGGAGAAGTAGGTGCCCCCCCTCAGTATGATAATATCCTCATGGAGGGTTTGATAGACCACCTAAAAGACCGAATTGTGGAATGATACTTTTGATAGGTTGGTAAATTCTAGGAATAATGGACCTGGGAATATAGGCTGTTTTGTTCCACTAAAAAATTAGAGGAGGTGATGAAGTGTGTTCGACTCAATGAGGTAGAATGGTCCTCATATTTCCATGTCTACTGTTACATATACATCTTGATGATTATCTAGAGAATGAAATCCCAAGGTTGTATGATCTCTACCAGAATTCATGTAACTTGATCCATGGTGTATTTTCTGATGTATTCTTACACATTGGAAATTTATTGGAGGTCTAGGAGTAGCAATAAGCCAAATCAAGGTACTTACAATTCTTATTGCAAGGAAAATTTTTCCTTAAACTGGGGATGAAATTCATCCCTTTAAAGAAATGGTTGATGTATTTTGATGAATGATTCATGGGGAACAATACATTGGAGGTTACGTAACTTTATTAAGGAAAACCAACAAGGCAAGGAGAACTAATATTATATTATCCACGTGGGATACCCATGGAAAATATGGGGCAATATCATGAAGCCTGATGTTCATGTGTTCATACTAGTAGGATTGTTTTCCACCTAGATTTGAAGATAGATACTCTCTGTTTTGGATGCACATATGTGGGATTTTCTACTTCTGGTATGGTTCATGTGTTCATACTAGTAGGAATGTGTTGTTTCACATTATCCAGGGGTCCTTCCATCATTTTTTCAACCATTTCTACTTCATTTAAGGTTGATTTTCTGCACACATTGGAGATATAAGTATCTGAACCCAATATCTCCTCCCACCACAAACATCTATCAATCGATCCTGACCATGGATGAGAGTAAACCTATTAAATTTGGTTTGGTGGATATGCTCTAAATGATTACGTTTGAGGAACACATAATCTACCATAATTTTACCATTTCCTAGATAATGGTAATCAATAATGACATGTGGGATATCTAAAAGTGGTCGTATCTCCCGACATTTTGGTAAAGGGTAATTGTGTAAAGTGTTGACCACAAGGTGATATGTGTTATGTAAACCACACATCACATTTCAAGGATATTTTGATTCCTCCATAGGTTTTACATAAGGGTGTTCATGGGTGAATATAGTGAATTCAAACACTCATACATTAGGCAGACATGGGCATGTTTTCATGTGAAAAAAGAAAGGGGTGTAATTAGTTTCCACCACACACTAATAATTATAGGCTTACCAATGATAATTAATTGAGCTAGGAGAGCACATATATCCACTACCAGCTAAGATGGCATGCCACTCAAGATTATGAGGAAGAAGTGATCTCGTTTCCATGAGAGCGAGTGTGATTTGGGAGTAGGCATGCCACAGACACAGAGTTGGTTCAATCGATGGAGTGGTAGTTTCATACCCTATTATTAATTGTCATGAACCAGTGTGTACCCCAAGGATGGGATAATAAAAATGGACAAAACAATATGATAATTAGATTTGGGAGGAAGGATAACTCACCTGGTACGTCCTGAGGGTGCATGTCCAATTTTTAGGGAAGCCACTGTGTAAAGGAGTTGTTCCTAGTAATTATATTTTTTCTAATTCCTAGGAGAGTTAGTGGATCCATAAATAGATAAATTCTCTATAATAGGTATAATAGTTCCCCCGAAATGAAAAAATATTCCTCATTGAGATGGGTAATATGTGTTCATTCTTCCATGTTTCTCATGTTGACATGATGAAATTCATTGAAAATATACAATACTTGATCTACTCTTACAGCATAACCTATCCCCAGACCAACCAAGGATATGATCTTTTATGAATTCCAAATCTTGTGTATCTTATGAAAGGAAAAATAGGAAACTAGGGTATTTGAGGGTGAAGAATAAGATGATTCCTCATGAATAAATTCATATTTAGGCTCCCAGAGGGATAAAAGTCCTTCAATCGTTTAGGAAGACTTCATGAAATGGTATTCCTTGGTTATTACAAAAAATGAGGACTATTTCCTTGAACATATTTTACATGTTAAAGATTCAATAGATATAGTGGAGGGTCATTTTCATGATGAACCTCTATAAGTTGATTGTCGATCCCCAACCCTTTAGGGGGTGAGTGTGGAGACTCTACCTAATGTTGCGGGAAAAGTCTACCAACTGTCTATTGAAGTGGATTTTATAATTGAGGTCAAAACTACTAGAAAAGAAGTATTTCATAGGGGATTTACAATGTATATTTCTAATCTAGACAAACGGATGTACCCCTATTTTATGTCATTTCCCCATTTCTCCTTTTCCATAATGTATTTCCCTTGTTAATTTTAACTCAACTAACCTATTTATTTAAACGAAATTAAAAATTATGTTTGGATGTCAAACAAATATGGAAAATCCTGATCCTAATGAAATAGAGGTTGATGATGGTCAACCTTATAAGAAGTTATTTAATGATATTATAGTGGCTGAGGCTACCCTAGAAGCATCACATGAGGTGGGTTAATGATTTGAATATTTAAGGGAGGTAGTTGAAATCATTCCTTTTACATAAGTGATATGGGATTCCATGATGACCACACCAATCCTAGAAGATCCATTGAATGCGGTTTATGGAATATAGTTCTAAAATGAGGTGGTATAGTTCATTCAATTTACAGAGGAAGTAGGGAAGTCTATTTTGGGTAAGCCATCATTGGAGGTTTCCAAGAAGGTATATGTGAACCCCACGATAGGTGAAGGATGATATTTCCCAACTAGGATCAATGTATCTCTAACAGTGTTGCAGTGAATTAGTTATATCATTTTATTTTATGTTTCAATCCTTTTGAAACAAAATTATCCTTTATTAATGATTTATCACTTTTTTAATATCAAATAAATTACACATCCAAAGGATGACTAGTATTGATAGAGTTTGGTACTCAACAAGAGTAGCTACATCCTTAGCATGGTTTGGAAACAATACGATAACATAAAATGCACTAGAAAAAAATCATTATTTGAGGATACAAAAATTTAGATATACCAATACACTAATGTTACATTATGATAAATATAATAGTGCATCTTGTTCATTTAGAATGTACGATTTAATACAATTTTTGTGTAACATGTAATGAAACCTTCACCAGTTCATTCAAAAAAGTTACTATGAATCCTTATCAACATCCATTAGAAAACCATCATTATATAATTCCCCACATTCCTACCTAGTAACATATGCAAAATACCTTTAATGAATATTTTTAAAAAAACCCAGTCCAATGTCTTAGTTTAATTCCTATATCAAATTACTCATTGAAAAAAAAAAGAAAATAATAATCTGGAAGAAATATTAGCCACTTCAAAATTTTCACACAAACCGACGTTCGATTACCCAGTCAGATCCGATAACTCTTGAAACATTTCTTTTTTCTTGTACATCTATCTAGAAACTTCTTCATGAATTCTCTATTTGGGAACTTTTTATTCTCAAAAAATTGTTAGTGCTCCCTCTCTTTCTCATCACAAGTGTATAGTACCAATGTTTGAAAGTACAATGTACATACTTCTTATATATAGGTGTTCCAAAAGTGGAATGGGAGAAAATTTACATTCATTCTCCCTCTCTAAATATTTTCGTAATAAAAAATTTAATTTCCATTTTGAATTTTTCATTGAGTTCTTCAACACTTCTTAACTATTTTTTATTCCTTTCGAACCATCTTGAATCTTCTATCATATTCAAATCTCATGAATCTCCTTAATCATTCTTTAGTTTGGTAGTATTTTTTGTAAATATTATTATTCATTATGATGAAAACATATACTATACTAATGAATACTCAAAATGATCATTTGTCCCAACTTATAAACAAAAAAAATTTAATCAATTATTAAATAATTTTTTTAACCCCACTAGTATTTTTCTTCTTCGTTTTCCAAAAACCACATTCAAATTCTAATGAAATCATATCATTATGGAATTACTACAATAATAGATTCACAAATCCCTTTTACAGATACATCCACAAAAACCTTTAAAATTTATCTTTTGATTATTTTACTCATAAGGATAATCCAATTTACAATGAATTTATTATTTCCATACAACATATAATGGATCTGTATCTATCTATCTCTGATGGATCAATATCAATTCCAGCATCATGATACTTGACATTAATGATGAATAGACAATACATTTTTTCTATTTCTCTTGACCCAATTGACAAACAATTCATCCTGATGAAAATGGTTGACTACCCAGTTGATCATCATCCAATTGATTATTCTATCACTTTTTGACATGCGTTGGTTCTAACAATCTTCAATATATTATCTGCACCCAAAAGCATTAATAAAATTGACTAATTAGTGGCATGACATGTATTATAAACTAGTTTTAGTAGCATCCTCCTCTATAAATTCTAATTCCACAAAAATATTTCTTCTAACATGACTTTTTTATGAATTTCAGGATGTAATGATCGATATATAATCCTCTAACATGATGTACCAAACACATTTATCCACCTTATTTCAAAACTATTTCACCACATGAGTATAAGGGGAATTATGATATTTTAGAGTTAAAAATTATTAAATAAATTTGAGATTTAGTATGAATACATTTGGACTCTGGTACAACATCTTATACCAATCAGATCATTCTTTATAGACCATATATCAATCTGAAAAACACATTACCATAAAAACATATACACAACAGAAAAATGAAACCCACGAAACATCCCTATAAAAATATGTCTAATTTTATCATTACACTTCAACCATTCAATATTTTATTTTGATCATCAGAACATTGAAAGTATCATGATTTCATTTTACTGTAAAATAAAGGTAAAAAAAGAAATTTACTTTTGTTCTTGAAAAAAAAAATTCAAAAATCATTTCCCTAACAATATCTCTATTTTTATTTTTTTAACAAAAGATTAATAATAGAAAACCCTTGTACCCTCAAGAAATGGATTTCTTATCTATAATTATATGACTTTGTGAAATAACTCGTTCTAGGAAACAAGAGTTAATAACTATAAAACCAAGTTGTCCAATAGTAGTTACTCATGAATCTTCATCATCTTTCGAAATTTCCTTCAATTAAAGTATTACATATGCTAATATTAAGTAAAGAAATGTTCTCTATAACCACTCCAACAATCTTTTGTAAATTTTCACACACATAAACGTTGAGTTCATAACTTACCCACAACTCCCCCAATATATACTTTTCAATAAAAGGATTAAGACAAATCAATTTATATATTTATGAAAAAATTATCACCCTTAACTTAACTTTCCAAAGAATATAGGATAATGGGATAAAAACACATAAATCAACCTTTGAGATAATGAGGTTGGAAACCCATGTTCATACTCATCTTGAAAATCATACATCAAAAACTGTTTGTTAAACATGTCTGTAAATTGTTCTGATATAGGATCATACTCTACTTTAAATTCAATCTTATACACATGATCATTGATGTATTGTTATTTCATATCAATATATTTTTAATCAGAATTTTGTAAAAGATATATTATATGGTTGATGGAACTATAATTGTAATCACCCAGCCGAAAGGGTAACTTCAATTAAACAAGTTAGTCTTCCAAATAAGACTTTATCCACATAGATTACGATGATGATTGAGTGGCATAATCATGATCATAATTATTATTTTTAACAGAAACTAAATTTTTTCTTTGTTTTCCATTTTATATTATTATTCCTAAGAAATAAAACTCCACCAATTGTGGACCTTATTTCATTAGTACATATTGTCTAATCAATATATTAATACCCCCAAAAGTCAATTGTTTCGAAGTTATAATATCTAATTATGATATATATAATGAATTATATATATATAAGAATTGTTTTTTCCATCCAATATATGTTATAACATTGGATCACTATGGAATATTGTACATAAGGTAGCATCATATATAATTTCTATTATTCAGGAAATCAAATAAAAATATATCCAATAATCTTCTAAAACTTTTTAGACTCATATTTGTTACCCTCCATCTTTATTCATCTTTGTTCCCATTAAAATTGGTGTGGAAACATGTTACAAATTTTCGATTCCATTCATATAAATAATTACTTAATATAATTTTATATAGAAATAAATATGTGTTTCTTCTGGTGTGATATTTGTAACCAAACAAATTGTTTTATTTCACCCAGTAAGGATATTCGAATATAATTTTTCATATATTTAGAAAATCATTCATAGTTTAGTTAATCATTCATAGAAATGATAATTTCATCATCAGAAACAATTTTGAAAAGAGGAAACTCCTAATTTTATTTGTTTTATATATTACTATCAACCCTTCCATTCATAAAACTCATCTTTCATAAGAAGGAATCATATTTTTAATAATATGCATCAGAGCTTGATTTATCTCATACAAAATGTATTCAATGTAAAAAAATATCATCCATTCCTCCCAATAACTAATACACAATATTGTTCAATATAAACTTAATCATCGATTTCACCATAGAAAAATTATAACTTCACATCCATCTATTTTTTTTACAACATCATTGTATAGAAATATTAAGGAGGATTCAGATTGATTTTATCCTTTAACCTTGAGAATATTATCATTAAAATCATCCCTTCAAACTACGAGTAACCTTTTCACACAGACCGGGCATTGTTTCTTATCAGTTCACCATCATTATTCAACTTTTTTTGGAACAATATATTTATACAAAATATATTTTTTATCATTTTGTTTTGTTATGAGTTCCCAAGTATCATTCTTTAAAATTTTATCTATCTCTAAATTCATATCCAGAATTCATTCAATATGCTCAAAATATTATTTTAATTCTTTCTTCTCATAATTTCTAAATAATGAACTATGAGTAAAAACATTTGACTTTGTTATGTTAAGATCATTTTTTTGTTGATCACTAATTATTTTCTGTGTTTCTACATGATTCCTTATCCTAAGATGATATGTATGAAATTATTCCTCATAAATATATATGGACGATCATATTCTAATTCTTTTTATGAAATTTCTTTTCATAATTATCAAATAGTTTGACAAAAATGCTTCCATCCCCTTCATCTTCCTCATCTTTATGTGTTTGTGAAACATCCTCCCCAATATTTTCATTAACATTCTCAACAACAGAGTGAACTATTATTCACATTTCCTTATTTGAAGGTCTAAATCCACGTACGTCTAGGGAACAACCATGATTGTCTTAATATTCACCTCTATTATCAATATTTCCATGGTTTCAACCTTATTTATTTATAGAGAAGGGAATCCCAAAAAACAGTTATGTCTTTCAATCACCAATTTTTTTTCATAAAAAATTCCATAAAAATAAATATAAGAACATGGAAAATAGAAACATCTATTTTGTATATAATAATACAATCTCATATATTTCCTCAAAAGGTAATAATAAATAATATTTTCAAGTAACACAATATGACCAATTTCAACTAAGATTTTATTCTTTGTGTCAATAACACATTTTTGTTGTGGTGGGTATAGTGTACCAAAATCATGAAAAATTCCATGTTTATTATGATAATATTTTAAAAATTTATTTTAATAACCACTGAAATTATCAATTCTCAACATTATCATAAAATACACATATTTCTTTTCAACTTTTTTCATGAAACATTAAAATGTATTCTGAGCATATAACTTATGTTTCAAATACATAACACAAATAATACATGTAATGGAATTTTTGAAGGTAATGATTTAATTATAAATGAATGATTACTGTTTTCACATTGGAAACAAATATATGAAGGAATATGTATTAGGGGTTGATTTGAACGAATATAAACTTTTATTTTCATAGAGTTTGTAATATTTCATTTCTATAAAATAGTGAAAAAAATGTTTCTTCTTCTTAACATACGAGTTATACCATAGGAAATGTCTCATTTTGATATCCTTATCATGTTTATCTAACAAATATGTAATAAAGTTTTATAAAAAATTAGTTTTCCTTCCCATAGTCTTATGTAACGATAGTTTTGATATTCACCAACCTGAAATAAGTTACCATTTGTATGATGGATTCTAGAAACAATTATTCCATATTCCTCTATTTTGACAACCAATCCATATTTTCTAAAAAAATTGTTTCTTTTATAGAAATTTTTTTAAACACATAGAAAGTGGTGTTTCATCCCAAAAACAAGAAAATATTTAATGGACTTCATCTTTTCATCCACAATTATATCAGATCCAACACCTCTTATACTAATGGATTCATCAATACTAAATATCACTACTAATTATTTTAATCCATTCATATTCATTAAAATTTATAAGAATATAATAATATGACAAGAAGAACCACTATCTTAAATCCAAGGCTATTATCATTTTTTAGCATTGAGGGAGGATTATAGTAAAATATTTTTTCCCTTCCCTTTTTTTTCTTTATCCCTGGCTTCTAAGAAATGTTGTCAACTATTTTTAGTTCTGATAAAAAAATAAGAAATAATTTTCCATGATTTCCATGGTGTTAAAATATTTCAAAAAAAATCCCAATGGTTGGAATCTATTTTTCAATTTCACACAAACATTTTCATTTTTTAAAATATACTTATCATATGTTTTCATTTGCGAAGACTGAGTCCCCTACAAACTTTTCCACTTGTAATTATTGTAATAGATTTAATGTTTTCGATGAAATCAACCCATATTTATCTTATGCCCAAATCTACCAAAAATACTGGTAGTACACATAAAAAGGCTATGTTAAAATTTAACTTATATACTATTTTACATTGTGAGATTATTTCTCAGCAACATAATTATTTTTATCATCAAAAAATTGTTGAAAAACAACCTTTTAGTTAATAAAAAATGTCTTATTTTTTAATATGGATTTATTTGTAGCCTTATTAGAACCAAAAAGAGTATAAATAGTTTCTTACCCAGAATTGTTTGATGATATGACTTCCAAACATAGTTGGTTTTGGCCATGTAAATATTTTTCATATCATTCTTCTTATCATTAACAATTTCAACATCTACCTAAATATTTTAATGTAGTTTTGATACATCTCAGTTTCACCTTTCTTGAACATTTATGGACATTAGCGATAAATTTATTGAAACTTGTAACTCTCTACACAATATTATATTTTTTTGGAAATGTTCCAAATCTCCTTCATTTTAATTTAAATTAACATCTAGATACCCATTATGATTTTTTTAAATTATCAATATAAGACTACCTAAAATATACTAAATCAAGTAACATAACATTCTATTAAACGGGTTTTTTGAATGGTCATTGTAGGAATTTATTTCTTAAAATTGTTGATTTTTCATAAACAATTTTAATATTTCAATGATATTATTTAAATTATACATTCAGAATAAATTCAAGCTTAGTCTCTTCTTCTTCATCAGAAAAAACTATATTCAACATCATTACAATTTATTTTTGCAATGTAAGTGATTTCTCTAGAAATATCACAGTAATTTTAATATCATATTTCACTATATATATCTTCATCATCATTATAAAAAGATAGTTTTCTTATGGATTTGGAAAAATTCATAGTCTTTTCCTTTTAAAAGGATTTAGACTTTTCACCATGTTTCTTCCCAGATATTCTTGGCCTTCTTTAACCATTATCAATAACTCTTTATTATTTTTTTAGTAAAATTATAGGCTATGTTCCCAACGACCACATATTAAAAACATTTAATTTTGATATTACCTATATAGTATCATGTACCTCTTTTCACATTTTTTGATAAAAGGATATAAATTCATCATGGTTATTACATTCCTCGTTTTAAGATTCAGATTCAGAAATATATTCTTCATCAAAAACCCTGTGATAATTTCCTTTCTTAGAAGACATTAATTTAATTTCATGATCAAACATTTTTACTTTCATAACATTATTCCTTCTCATGTTTTATGTAGTAAGAGTACTATGAAAATCATATGGATAGTATAACATTATATCTATTTTCCCAAGATGAAACATATGTATCAATATTATTAGAAATAACTCTCATGATTTTTCAATAATAGTAGAGCATTTTATATTCACACCAATACATTTAATTGTGATCACAACATGATTCACCCTAGTAAATAAGGAACCAAAAGATTCATACTCTCCCATTTTCATATCTTTATACTTCAGCCTTCATATTTTCATCTTTTCCTTCTTCACCTTTTTATTTCCTACCTAAGTTTTCTTTAATTTCCCTAATACACCATTAGCACTTGAAAATCCATCCACTAGTTATAACTCCATTTAAGTAAGTGACATGATTAAAGTATTATTAGCTCATCCATAATTATATTTAATCTTATTATCCATAAAGGATAGAGGAACTTTTTTATCAATATAAGGAAATCAACCTATTGACTCATCAAGGATATCATAACAAAGATACATGGTATATGGAAACATTATATTTTCCTATATATGATATTTATTTCCATTGGAAACAGAAATCCATGACTATTTATATAATTCATATCATCCATAACAATACCTATCTAAATAATTCCTAAAAAAGTAGATGAAAGGATCATTTTCTCTAATACAACTTGATTTATATTCAAAAGGATTAATATATCATTGAATGTGTGAGGGCCGAATTAGGGATAACGTTTTCTTTTATGTTTCATTTATTTAGAAACAACCTTTACCTTATTTTAAATATTTATCACTTTGTTGATAACAAAACAACTACACATCCACATGAACAACAGTATTTACAAGGTTTACTACTCAATAAGAGTGACTATTTCATTGGAATTGTTTGGAAACAATCCAATACCACATAGTCTACTATAAAAAATAATTTTTGGGGATATAACAAATTAGGTTATACTCAAAAAGTTTTATCACACTATATTTAATAAAAAAATAAATGTGTTTCATTTATCACATTTGATGTAATAATTTTTTTATCAATTAGTTAAAATTCTGAAAGTTAGATTCAAACAAGTAACTATGATTCCTTATCAACATCAATTAAAAATGATAAATATATAATTCTTCATGTCCCTAATCATCAGCATTTTAAAAAAAACTTTTAAAAATCTGTTATAAAAACTCATCCTAATGGCTCTGTCTAATTCTTCTCTTCGATTCCTCAATATATAAAACGGCTAAAAATTAATACTCTATAAAAAATTGTGAACCACAGAAAACATTTCCAGAAAACATGAATCTAGTTACTCGGTCCCATCCAGTAACTATGACCACTATTCCTAATTCTATTAATTCTGTTTAGAAATATCCCTTTGAAATCATTATTCAAAATCTTCTTCACACCTCCAAAACATTAAGGGATTTCTCTATCTCTCTCTCTCTCTATTCGAACATGAATTGTACCAGTTCTAGAATATAAAATTATCTTCCTTCATGTGTAAGGTTGTTTGTGGAGAGTAATGGGTAGGAAATTATTTTCATTTTGTAGCTTAATGAAGCTTCCATATATTTGAATCTCATTTCCATTTTGACTTTATAATTCACATCAAAATTGCTTATTAACTATTCATAATTCTTATTAAAAATTATCAACCCTTATCAAATCAAAAAATATCATTAAACATTCTATCCACTCTTTTTAGTATGCTATTTTTTTCTGATGTTTCTTCATTAAGATAAAAAAAATATGTTTAACCACATACTTAGTAGTATGATGATCCTTACCCAGAGGTAAACATAAAAAATTTAAACCATTTTTCTCTAATTTTTTTAATAAGTATTAGACTTATATTGTTTTTCTTTTTTCAAAAAATAATTCATAACATATAAATAAATTAGAAATTCCTAGCAGAACACCACAAGTAACTTCACACCCCCCATTGAAAAATAATCTTGAAAAAAACATCACACAATTATCCTTTTATCTTTTCCTTAGACAAATGATCTTTTTAATGAAGAAGTTCGCAGTTTCATGCTATATCTGATGAATCAGATCTCTATCTCACTCCAATAGAATGGTTTCAATTACAATCTCATGATTCTTGACCCACTTGAGAAACAAAAAAACACTTTTGTTCTTTTTCCATTAACCCAATTGAAAAATAATTAAACATAGTGAAAAGGGTATACTACATTATTCCTATTCATTTTTTTCAATAAGTATATGAATTTCTCACATTAATTAGTCCCAAAAAACGAAACTATCATATATGCATCCATAAATATTCCTACCGTTAATTGATCGGTGTCATACCACCACTGATAGACCAATGTTAGTAACATATTCCTTTTAAACAATACTCCTCCATAATACATTTTCATATAACATGAATTATTAAATACATTAAGAAAAATATAATCAATATTTAATCATCTTAACTAATGTACGAAATAAATATTCTCCCAATCTCATTCATAAGTATATCATTATATAATTTTCATGTGGAATAAGATTTTTGTGAAATTAAAAAATTTGTTCAACGCCATTTTTAGTATGGAGACTTTCAGACTCTAATATAACATATCATACATATAAAAAAATTCATCTTGGGCCAAGTGGGAGTCTACAAAAAACATCACTGTGAAAAAATATATTGAATGAAAAACTAAAAATAATGAATCTTTCAATTAAAAAATATGCTTGATTTTCTAACTAGTTTGAGGAATTTCATTTTTCTATTCTGATAAAAACATTTAATGTAATATAGTTTACATTTCAAAAAAATAAAATAAAAAAATCACAAAAAACATTCATCACCTGAAAAATACACTCATCCAACAATGTCCTAACAAAGGATCGAAAATGGATGTGTTTTCCTAGACTTTGGGAGCATCCTACCCAAGGATATTCATTCAGATGAGCTATCTACTGATGTTTTTGTAGTCATACCTTCATACGATATTGCACCACTAAATGAATTTGAGGATTACAAGTAAAAAATTTAAGATAATATCAATGATGTCAGAAACAAGCTATAGATGTGTGTGTATAATTTCACCTCTTACTCTTAACAGTTTATTTATAAAAACATAGTTTTATCCCTCTATAATTGTCTAGTCAGTCTAGAGACTGATGAAGTGGATTTTATAAACCTATACTCATTATCATTGGACATCCATATTGAATGGTTATGTGTTGAGTGGAATATTCTTGAAATCTTCTGGAACAAGATGAAGGTTGTGTGAAATTAGGCTCTACAAGTGGTTGAGGAGGAGGGCACTCGCCTAAAAAGGAAGGCACTAGAGAATATCTCTACTTCCACTACTAAAGTAGAGATAATTTTCTAAATATTTTATCGGTTTTTGGTAGTTGATAAAAGTGAATAAGAGGAAGAATATCTAGTTGATGTAATCCATGATTAGCAGGATTATATTAGAATTGGGGATAAATTAGTTCACCATGTTACTAAGGATGTGGTGGATGATCTAGAGGAGTGGTAAGAGAAACTAGATGCTACTCATTATAGGTTTTTTGAGCTCAATTGCTAGGTTATTAGGATTTAGGACAAGGTAAATATATCCTATAGTAAAATATATGAGATTATCCAATATGTGATTACCTTCCCAACACATTGGACGACTTATTTTAAATTCACTGTGTGGTTTAATTTTTTTTTCTTCATCCCGATTCATTTTAAAAAGACACCCAAAAATGAATCATTAAGCCCATGTTATTCATGATCAGTGTGGGTAAGAAGGGAAAATATAAGGTTTCCCATTTATATGATGGCACCATACAAGGGTTGAACAATTGGGTTCTTGACTCACTTTTTGACTGATGTGGAGTGTCCTCAATGATAATGTTTTAGATAGATTGTGATACTCTCTCTACAACCACCTATTTTTTCAATGTTCCCTAGTCCACGAATGGGGTTATAGTAGGGGTGTTTAATTTTACCTAATAAATGGGGGATGAAGTGAATGAATTTATATTATCATTATTTGTAACAAAAATGGTGTGGAATGAAAAAGAGTGTGAATTGAGTGATGAAAAGGCCCAACGCCACATGAATACTTCCCAGGATGACTTCCACATAGTTTAAAATCCTGATTCTTGAACCTGATCTCCTAGTTTGAGGTAATATAATTCAAACTAATGTGAAACCATGTGTCTTAACCTTTCATGAAGAAAAATAACATCCCAAAACCAAATATTCGTTATGATATTATCGATGTGGGAAACAATGATCAATATAGAGTTCTTGTTATTTATAGGGGAGAACTCAACAAGAGGAAAAGTGACTTACTTAAAGAAGTATTGAGTTGGTAGATTAGGAATTCTCAGACCTAGATTTTGAAAAGAGGAAGACTAATGGGAATGGAATAACTATTTTTCATGTTTGACACACATGTTCTATTTTTTGCATCATTTTATATTGGTGACAAGAAAATGTGGTATCACCATGTGACAAGGTTTTAAATGAGGAAGCCGCCATTTTTTATCAAGGATCCCTTGGGGTGTAAGAATAGGATGTATGGTAAACAAGTGTGGTTAGGAACCTTTATCATTAGTGATCCTATTCAGATTGAGAGGATGATGGTTATCTAAATTAATGAATAAAAAAATGAAAAATATGAAGGGTGGAAGGTCGTAATGTGATGTTAAGTTCGATAGAAGATATCCCCTTACATAATCAAGTGCACTATATTACCAAACTAGTAGGTTTGGAGAAAGCAGATATTGTAAGAGGGAAACACTAGAATGGGTTGTTGGTAGGGACGTATCCAGGATATGATATCTGGGTGACACTACATATCCCATTAAATGAGAATTAATCCATAAGTAGTTTTGAAACATGATATGGTAGGATACTGCCATTTTAGGGGTGTTTTCCAATCTAGAAAGAATATTAAAACATGTATGTTTGGTCATATGCAGTATCCAATTCCCAATACATAGGCAAAGACTAAAGCTGAACAACACACGCTGAGGTTCTTCGTGTTTGTCATCCCATACTTGTCATATAAGGCATCATATGTCTACAAGAAAGGGTAAGAGTATAGTTTAACATCATGTGATGAAGATATTGATTTCATTTATCCCAATATTGTAATATCAAGAATATCAATATTAAATGGAGTACATCTATAGTTTAACATCATTTGCTGAGGACATTGTTTTCAAGTTATCTCATTCTTATCATACGAGGAATCCTGATTTTATGTTTGGTAAGGATACAATATATCATCATGTGCTGTGGAAGTTGGGTTTTTTAGTATTAATTCCTACAACACAAACTTTATCTTTGTCTATTTTATGGTCATAGGGTTTAGAAGAGAGGGGTAGTTTCTATTTTAAAGCTATAGATCTTAGACTCAAGGGTTATCTTCAAGTTTAATGTAATATACCATGAATCAAATGGGAAGATTCTACTTAAGGTTGAAGTGATTATAATAAAGATAAAGGGTGACCTAACGAGGATTGTGTGGAATGAATGTTTGAGAGACCATTGTGAATGGAGGTCCAGAGTGACCCTCTTATACATGAACCTCAAAATAAAATTCCCAATTCGATGCCATGATGGTGAGGAAGAAAATAATTTATAATGAGATGACTAAGGGGGGAGAGACAAGGATAAGTGATCTGAGAATCATGAAGTATCCCATTTTAATGGGAATTAAGACACACATAGTTCTAGAAGTAATTATTATTGATGATTGAAGCAATAGGGGTAATCCTCTTTAGTGAGGTTGAAATGAAAAAGAGTAAATTAATTACTGAATCACCAAGGGTGAATAAAACTATGTGATGATAAGGAATATGAGGATGGATGGGAATATTTTATGGTCAAAATAGTTTGAACATGGGTTTGTAGAAAGAGGTTCTTCTGGTTGAGCCAAAGAGTTAAAACCCAATATAAAGGATTCATGGAAGCTCTATACCACACAAAACCATCCTGAAAAAAGTTTCACATAGTTTTAGATAATAAGGATTGTACTTTGAGAAAATCTTCAAAATAGGTTGGTGTAGAGTCTATTCCTAAAAACATTTCTTATATTAATAACTATTTATCCCATGAAAATGGGAATCAATCCACATATAGTTATGGGATACAATGAAGTAGAAGGATGACATTAGAGTGGTTTCATAAGTAGAGATAGAACTAAATCATCACATATTTTTGAAATGTTTCATGTGAAATTTATACATGCTAAGTAAGAAATTTAAAATAATTTTATAAGGATGTTCGTTTTTTTCATATCATATTCTCAATATGAGGCGTATCGATTTTATATTGGGTAAGGACACTATTTTAAACCATGTGCTGAAGACATTGATTTTTGGTCATCCCATATTTTTCATATGTGGAATATTTGTTTTTTATGGGGAATGTATAAAGTTTAATATCATGTACTGAGGACATGTGTGGGGCCTATGTATTGAGAATCCCATTATTTTTCCTCATGTTGTGTCATAAGGGAATCTCGACCTACTAATGGGTCATGGAATATGATTGTGGATTGTGCCTAAAGGGGAGGCCCAAAAAGTCATCTAGTGAAAATAGTACCATATTTAATTGGATGTATCTTGAAAAATTCATGGGTTGGAATAATAAAAGGAGGTCCATATACTACTAAAAAACTCATGGGGATTGGAATCAACATACACATAGTTCTATAGATGTTGTATGGTAGATGGAAAATACCAAAAAGTGATTTGGACTTTAACTATAATGAGGATATAAAATATTATCTATGTTATAAAATTTAGATAGATGGATACTATATATGAATATTAAGGACTTGAAACAATGAAAAATGGTATTTTGTTAAAACATTGTAATTCAGGATTCTTGAATTTGGGGAGTGATTGTTTCATGGAAATTTCCATTGAATAAAAGAGGTAAAACTGATGCGAAATGACTGAAATTCATTCTCATGGGCCACATAAATATACAGAATCAAATTTATAATAGTTTGAATTCATAATACTTTGATATTTAGTTGAAAAAAGGGGTAATCTATTGGTGAACATAATTTATCACCTTGAAGGGAAGGGTTCATTATAAATGAATGAATATGCATGAATATCGGTTTTTAATAACAAATATATATCATTTGGAAATGTAAATCCTTCCAATGATAGTTTTGGGACATTAAATAGTATGATATCATTATTATAAGTGGGGGCTATCCTATATGGATAGGAAACCAAGTCATTACATGAATTCCATGGGGAATACCATGTTTATGAGTCAAGGTAAGTCCACAATTTATTTTCATGTGTTGAGGCTGTTTCTATTTGGTAATACCACAATTAGTTGGTGAGTAATCAACAGCTTATTACATATGGTATGATTGTAGTTTAACATCATGTTATGAGATTTTGGCATTTTTAGTTTACTGTTTTACAACTCAAATAGTGGTTGATAATGGTTTAATCCATAGAGATCAGGGCATAAGGAATGATAATAGTTTAAGTTCATAATTCTTGTATTATATAGATTATTTTAGATTATGTCCATAGAGATGGGACCTTAGTTATTGTAGCATAATGTAACATAGATTTTAGCATGGGTCCTAGTTCATTGTGGTAATGTTTTGTCCAACTGAATAGTGTTTAAGGCTTTAATTCATAGCCTCTCTGGGTTTATATAAAGTATCACTTAAGATACATGGAATTGGTGGGATGTTTTATTATCTATTCATCCATAATGATAAAATTGTATGCTTAATTTTAATCGATCTTACGATTATTGCATGGTCTTTCCCCATTGGGATACACAATTTGATGTTTTTTATAGGTTTCATCAGTATTCAAGGAGCCAGTACCATGTCAACATGGAGGAAGGATTGAAGGAAAGACTTTTTAATAAACCCCATCTCTATCTTGTTCTGATTCCTCTATAAATTATTCAACTCCAGAATCTTTATTTCCTTAAGGGCTTCCAATATAGCTATATTGGATTCTTCCATTCCTTTTAGAAAATTTCAATCATAAATAACTATTTTAATTGATTTAAATTGAACCTCAATGTGTTCGAATACCTCTGTTACATACAATATGAAGTAGGAGATTTCATTTTTGGAATTGTGATTTGTAATCTGATTGGGCAAAATTGAATTAGAGAGATTTTTGGGCCAATTGTTTTATCTTGATCACACTTTTCATGAAATATGTTAGAGAGGATCTTATTTAACATCTCAACCTGCCCATTTTCCTGTGCATGATAGCAATAAGTATGGTTAGACCAAATTTTGTACCTGGTGTACAATTTCATCATATTGGAAGATCATAAGGTAGAACCATTATCACTAAGAATATTGTAAGCTCACTAAATTGGTGAATAATGTGGAAACTCGAAAACTCAATCATAGACTCGGATTTGACTTCAATGAGGAGAACTATTCCTTCCCATTCATAATATAATATTATTAAGGTAAAAACGAACCTACATTATTGATTTGTTTCTAAATTTTAAGGATACACAACATCGATTCCCCATACATTAAAGGGAAAATAGTAATTTATAGTCTCGAGAATATATAGAGGTTGTTTTATAAAGCTAAAATGTATGTGAAATGCATGAAACCTCTTATAAAATCGAATTTAGTCCTAAAACATGGCATACCAATAGTATCCCAACCTAAAAATTTATTGGGATAACTTCAATCCTACTTGATTGGAGATATATGATCCAGCATGGATGATTACTTTAACTGAGATATCCTATTGACTTGGATCAAAATGAGGAAAATTCCATCAAAACCATTCATGTATAGGGTTTTCTCCATGTTAGGCGTACTTCATAGGAAAAAATACTCTCATGTTGGTTGAATTGCACATGATTGGTTCGGTCTGCTTATATAATTCTATCATGTATACACTAAACTAAGGGAATTTTCTAATATTTCATTTGTGCATTTGTGGGTAGATTTTATGATCCCTTTATACTAGTGTAAAAAGCCAAATTATATAAGTTTTGGTTTCCATAATCTATGGTGGTGGGGTGACAAACCTCAAGCGTGACACAAAAATTAACATATCATCCAAGTTAGGTTCTGTAAGAGACATAATCGGGAATTCCAATGCATTAACACAACTATTCTACAACCGAGGAAGGTGATTTTTCATTGGAATGGAAGACAACTGAGCTATTATAAAGATTAAATGTTCTATTAGGGGAACTAGTTCTTATGTTCTGATTATATAATCTCCTTTGATCTTCTTGAGGAATAAATAAGGGTCTTCATTCATGTGAAAATACAGGACATTAATCACGAGGACTAACTCGATACCAGTAATAAATACAAGAATCTCTAACACATTTTTTTGCATGCTTCTAATAATAGGAAAGAGTATAGAAGAATTCTTGTTCCAGAGTGATAAATAAGATCCTCATTCCTACCCTGTTGTGTTTGGGGTCATTGAACCTTATATTGGTTTGGATTTGGGAGGGCCTATATAAATGAATCTTCCAACATAATAAAACATGATCTAATTAGAGAATAGCTTCATATGGGAAATCAACATCCATGGGATGTTTTTTAGGGGAATGATATGTATCCATAAATCTACAACCTCCTTGAAATTAATGTGTTTTGTTAGAAAAAAAGTGATCTCAAACTACCATAGGATAATCTCTCCTCATTAAAATCATATCGTCATCAAATGGATATTGAGGATATACATTAGTGAGTCTACCAGAGACACCCATAGTATCTCTTGGTGATACAAATAACAATGTAGCTTTAGAACTATAAAGACTCGTGTGGTGGAAACTCTTTTCAGTGAGAGAGTTTCTGTTCTATATGTTTAGGAGCATGTAGATGAGACAATATATGATGTTTTCTTTATCCTCTCCAGTTTTATAGGATAAGAGGGAACTGGGGGACCATTCTAAGGTGGTGAAGTAAAGGACAAAATGTATTCCTAAAAAGAGGGGTATAAGATTTGGTGGATATAGTAGGTATAGGTTAATATAATCAATGTAGGTATTGAAATCCTCATCCCACATATAAAAGATTTCTTTTTTCATAATCCTTGAAAATTCATTACATTTTCTGGAAATATTTATAATAAACTTTAATATTTAAGATAAGTAGCCATAGAGGCCCCGAAACACTCAAATACTAATGGAGGGAGGATTTTGTTTTATATACATGATTTTTATTGGTAATTATTGATGCCTATAAATCATAGGAATATGATGAGAAATTGTTTTGAGCATACCCGATATGTTAACATAAGGGTGTTCATCTTCACGTGTCGAGAGCGCATGAAGGGGAAAAATTTATTAAGATCTTTGAGATGGAACTAAAATTAACAAGATTTTACCATTAGATAATCCATGTAACACTCTACCAATAACCATATAATTGGATTAAATATATTGTTCATGTCCCTCTAGTAAGTGTATTCAGTATTCTTCATGGTGAAGGGAATCACCTAATTGAAAATTGTTCTGAGAGGTTCCAAGATGGAGGATGAATCCTCAACCTTGAGGGATATCCATATATGATTGTATCCATGGTATTTATAATTTAAGGATAGGGATTTGAAACCATATAGAGATTTAGTCATTAAATCTATTACCAGGAGGAAAAATCATGCTTCAGAAAATAACGACTGATTTCTCAGAAGTCGATACAGGCTTAGATTATCATATATTCATCAAAAATGGGACAATGTTGGATACCCATAAGAGTAATAATACCACCATGATAATGTTGGAATTAAATTTTTTCGCAAATTTTCTATTAACCATAACACCATTAGAGGGGAGTGTTTTTCAGGGAGGCTATTTGAACCCTCATTAACCCACTTGGTGACCAATGCACTGAATGGACACATAATGGTCTAACAATGTAATCTTATAATAGATCCAAGTGAATATGTCATGATACTATCATAGTATTTCCAAATAACTCTACCTCTCTTATGAATACATGGTTGTGATTCATAGTGTTATCCTCAGAATATCCACTATACCATGTTTCACCAAGGTTATCTCATCAATAGTATTGGGGTCACCCTCCATAAATGGATGAGGGGATCATATTAATCCTCTATATCATATGAGATAGGGGAATCAGAAGGAGTTGTTTGATCTATAATGATAGTTTAATGAGTGAGAGTGCTAGTGACTACTTTGACAAATACAAATCCTTTCTGAGGGGTTCCTTATCTAATGAGACTATACTGATAGAAGCTATTGAGCCAATTCCATTTGGTTTCCAACATTATGGTCCTCAATTGATTTTGAATAAATTGTGATGATTCAACCTTAATCAATTCAGTATATTTTTGTGGAAGATATGGGTATACCTTGGATTTATGGCCACGGGGTAAACTTCATAGTTCTTGATTGGAGTCGGGTATTCCAGTACTTGTCGTGCCAATTCCTAGTACCTGTATAAGGTAATTTAAATTCACTAATATTTCATATAAATGAAAGACAATCTACCCAAGTATTACATCATGGTAACTAATTGATAAGTTGGTAGGAAAAATATATATTTTAGGTATAGTCCGTGATCTGATGTACTGGTCATTAGATAATTAAGGGAATTTATGTTCTAAACCATACTATTCTGGACCAACTGTAATTCTGATTTATAGTAACAAACAACTAGGTAGTAAGAATCATAAGAGTCAAAGTGATAAATATCACCCTAGAGTACCCCTAATAAAAAATAATGGAAGTATTTGTGGAACAAGTGTCACAAAGAGGGGACTAATACATTAAAATAAATATATAGTCCTCTGAAAAGTTCATTATAGGTAGTATATTATGAAACTACAATAAATTTATTTCTTGGTAGCAGGCCATCAAATAGAGTCTCCAGCTGAAAATACATTGAACTTTCTTCTCACTATTTTCATTCCCTTGAATTTTTATGTTAGAGGAAGTATGATCTGCATAAATAATTCCCAGCTTATAGATCATTTTCATTTAGATAAGGATGATATCAGATCTAGTTTCCACTAGGAAACCACATATTTCTATTCCATTAATATAATATCTGTTATATAGATGATGTATGTTACCCAGAATGATTAAACACTATTCTTCTATAGAATACAAGATATTGGTTGGATATTCCTCTTTCTAGACCTCCCCTATAGAGTATGCCTCAACAATAGCTACCTAATCCATGAGTTGATGTAGTATCTTTAGTGCTTCAGTAAGGGACTCACACATTTCCATTGATAAATGGAGATCCTTGAAGATTCAAATCTATTTTGGGGTACCAATGAGGTTCTTTATGAAATCCTAATTCTATGCATTGGGTATATTTTTCTTACAGATGTATATTCATAAGAAAGAGTTAAAACTAATACTATTGGATGAGGTGTTGAGTATGTCTAGTACAATAAATATACTTATATTAATTATATTTTATTATCTAAATAACTAATGTTTGAGAGATAGTTGGATGAGGTTGATACTTGATTGGATTCAACTAATCGTTGAATTCTCATGGTTGATTTGTATGGTCAATCAATATAGTTAGCTACATGGATGTGCCTAACGGGCGGTATTGGGGGGGATGTTCTTGATGATCTCAGAAAAATTCCTTATTCTTAGTTTTGGAATCATGAACATCTTGGTATGAATCTCAGAAAAGGTTTTTTTTCTATATTATCATCTTATACTTATCCTTTGGTAGTGTTAGCTGGAGACACATGAGGGGTTTTCATGATATTCCTTTCTATGGGAACTGTGAAGTGGTCCACTAGTTCAATAGCATTGATAGAGGATTACTCTTGATCCCCATAAGTGGAACATTATAATGATATGCATAATCTGGGGAAATTTTCAATTTCCAAAGGCATGAATTTGCTAAGGGTGTGAGAAGGTTTTGACACCAGAGAAGGACTCTAATTACCCTTACAACATCAGTGTCAGTTTTTAAATACATTTTATGTTGTGGAATACTTTATAGGAATCTGTTGGATGAGGCACAAAAACCATATAATGTTCCTTCTTCATTAAGTGGTAATGGATGATACTAAGGGAATGATAGAGTGTCTTGTGAGACAACCTATCATTAAACATCTATTTTTTTATATACATATTTCCACTCACAAAAGTCTTCAATGTCACTATTTGGTTCAAAAGATACACATTTCACATATTATAAAACATCACCAAACATGAAAAGGCAATGATCTACTTGGTACATGAGATAATCATTGAATAAAAAGATTTATTTTATGGTATTTACAATGATCCTATGTTACAGGTAGGGATCTATGTAATAGGTGAGTCTATCCTCAAGAGTTATCTTGATTTTCGAAATCATTATATTTATCATTTCTAGGGATCATGTTAAATGTCCTAGTACTTGATAATACCTAGAGAAATAGGTATTTTTCCTACATTCTATAAAATTAAACCTAGGATCATAGTAATTATGGGGGGATAAAGCCACATTCTCCCATCAAGGTTTCTTTTTCTATTGAGGCTACACCTGGAGGGTGTTTACTCGAAGAGTCTCTCATAGTAAAGGGGAAAATTGGTGTACCATATTAGGGACATGTACATGAATAACAATGGATTTATCTAATTTTATCGCCCTTCTCTTGGGAGTTTAAAGGGGAAATTGATAGGACTATTGTTTTCCCACAACAAGTCTTCAATAGATGCTAAGCCTTCTTTATGAACTCTCAAAATCTGGCCAAGAAGATTAAAGAGATACAGTTAGGGATCTATCCTTAATATTATTCCCTATGTACATAATATATTTCTATTCAAGATAAAATTTATTGTCGAGAGAGTACATGTTTCACTTCCATTGGTTGAAAATTTCATCAAATCACTTATCTGGCCTCTACATTCATTTGAATTGGTCAGTAGAACTCATATTGTGTGAGGTGGAACTGAAATAGAAGAGGAATGGTCTATAAAGGTATTCCCACACCATTTCTGACCAATATGTAAGTCCTCTGACACCTCCATAAACCAATGTGATGGTCCATCCCCCCCCCCCCACATGCACACTACAACTAACAAGAATGAAGGTCCTCATCTTCGTTTCCAGGTCCACCTCCTTGGTTTAATCAATATTCATGAAACTCTTTCCAAGTTCCATCTCATGTTGGACTCCAATTAATTAAATTACATTTTTACTATTTGGGATACATCCTTTGGTTATTTTGGGAATTTTTCAACTGTTTGGATGTTGGGTAGGTTGGGAACCTATAAATTCATAATTATTTGTAGGTATTCTCTTGAATGAATAATCAAAGGTATGGAACCAAAGGAATCTCATGTCATTCATTTAGTATTTGATTATACTCGCTTTAGTATATCAAAGATTTTTACCACAACCAACCTAGAATTATTCTATGTGGTAGGGATTAAAAATTAAGCCAGAACATTAACATCTTGTGTAGATGTATTGGTCATATATTTAATGTATTTGTGGAGAATGATGGTGGATTTTGTACCCGGGGAGGAAGATTTCACAATTTGGATTTGGTGGGGTCTGTCCCCAATGGGAATCATTTCACACATTGACACTAGTTATGTGGTTCCCTATGGGGGTTATTTCATGAAAATTATTAGGTAGAGTGTGTCCCTATGAAGAGATTTCACTCTAGAGGATTTCCAGATTCAACCTCATGGAGGTATCCTACATACCTTGTTCGTATACAGAGATTAAAACCCACATTTTTTAGGATTCTATTTATGTTCATGGGATGGGACCGATCCGTGCTGATTAACATCATGAGGTAATGATGATTATTTTGTGAACAGAGGTTGAATGAGGGTTGGTGTGGGGATTATGTATAAAATCACCACTAGATAAGAGTATCATAACATGGTTGGGGAGGATGTGGAATCTCATGATTATCATAAATCGGGAATCCTATGTTCATTAAACCTGGTAAGACTATAGTTTAAATACATGCAGTGAGGAAATTATAATGCATTTTAACATCATATGACTAGTACATGGACCTAAGTAGCTTCAAATGATGAAACATGTCACGAACTGAATCTGGTCGCCATCAAAACTGGTACCAACCCGGCCCATGGAAAGACCCAAAGTGGGTTCCCAATACCCACAGGCCGTCACATGTTCTCAGGTATCATAAAATGAAATTTGGGAATGATTTACCAGAATTTATAAACATAAAACAACAAAAAAATCAAATATATCAAATCTGAATTTTTCAAAACAAACCATCATTTATGTGAAATCAGAATTGAATTATATTATTTAAAATATTATAGACTGTATCAAAGGAACAAAACTGTAAAGGATATCCCAAAGAGCCTCCTCAAAGAAAGTGGAACCACCCTCAAGCCATCTCCACAACCCGGAACCAAGAAGGACTAAAAGAAACCCGAACCAATGGCACTAAAAGACTTACCCAAACATGCGATAGAATAACCAAGTATATGTAAACCCAATGGTGTAAGTAGGGTGTGAAACATAGACCAGTAGGATTCCACCAATAAAATAATGCAGGTGAAAAACATTCAAAGGTGAAAATATTCCATGTTTTCATAAACATGAAATGCTAGTAATAGTTTCTAAAAGATGAAACATTAAATGAAAATAGTTTAAAGTGGGATATAATAAGAGAAATCAACACATTTAAATAGAATGTCAAAGATACTGAATTTTTTCATCCAAATATTCCATATGTTGTTCGTATGAAAAAAGTATCTAATGAGAACAAGAAATAAGAAATAACTTCTAGTCACTAGAAAATTGTGGGTCCCAGGTACCTCGTATCTCAGTAGAAGTAACCATATAAATATCTATTCTTTTTCACACAATCCACTTGTAGGTAGCATACCCATAACCTAGTGGTTCCCCAACATCATCATCATCATCATCATCATCATCATCATCATCATCATCATCATCATCATCATCATCATAGTTTAGTTAGTTTTTTCATTTCCATACATTCTATGTGAAACTAGGGCCAAACCCCACAGGATCACTAGCATATTAGTACACGTCCACCCACCTAGAAACCCAGGTTTTTCCCTCTACTACTCATACAAGTTCAAAAATACCTGAAATATGATTTTCACATTCAAATACCATATCAAAATCCCACACACTCCAAACATACCACACACATGTCAGATAATCTTCTTTCTCATTCAAATTCATTTAGAAATCATACTCACACCAAAATAGCACACAACATGTTTCATATCAATTTTACAATTCGATATATCCTTTATGAAATTTTATTTAATGTTTAAAAGATGGTAAACAACAAATAAAACCCCATTAAAAAACGGACCATTTTAAAAACATACACCCACCCCAATAGTACATGAACCCCCTTTTCACACGTTGTGTAACTCAATAACCCATTTACAGTTTTCATAAAACACTTTGAACATGTATAAAAAGGTTTTTCACATAAAACCTATTCAAACCCCCCAATTTTTTCCCAAATCACAGTAAATCATTACCAAACCATAATTTTCATCCCAAATAGCATTTAATAGACCAATTTAATATGTTATAAAATAATCCCAAATAATACCACAATAGTTACCCAAGGAAGATACCCAATTTAAAGAAAAAAATATATAACTATAAAATCAAACACTTTACCAAATCCCTCAGAACGGTTTTTGCACCACACAAAACATATGAGGAACATGAAAAATGAGTAAATTAGGCATGATAACTCAACAATAGATTCATACACAAGTAATCACCTACCATTTATGAAAAAACTACCCAATCATGGTTTGAAACATCAACCCCACCACCATGCACCACAAGGAAGTGTAATTTATCCCCAACCCCCACTATTTAACAAAAAAGACCCAAGGTTAAACCCTAGGTATGAACCCTATCTTCAGGACATTTTATAACCACATTAAAAGGTGGAAGAAACGCTAAGGTGAAGGATGAAATCAATGGGAGGAAGACTTAATTGCATGATTTTGAAGTTTCCCCCATAAAATCTCCCATATAAGTTTAGTTTGAAGAGATGGTGAGAGATCATGGAGGCTGTACATGAAGTTAGTGCACGAAATGGAGGATAAAGGGGAAGATTATGTTTATTTCAGGAATGGAAAAATGGTTATAACACATAACATTTTAATGTGTTGGACACCTTGATCAGTTTCGCTTGCACTATTTAGTGAACTATGCGTCCAAAGAACGTGACCTTTTCTGGGCACCCAAAAAGTGATTTTTCCACTAATTTCAAGGGGGTCTAAGGGCGACACCTAGGAGAAAATATAAGAAAATAATAGGGGAGAAAAATTCAAAAAATAAATCATTATTTTCCCCCAAAAAACGCATCCAACTCGAGGTTATAAACCACTTCAGCGACAAACCCCACAAGTAGAACCACTAAGAATGTCAAAAATCATATTCTAAACCACATAAACCTCATACCATCCCTTTTAAAAAAGATTATTCCATTTTCCTTCCAATACACCCAGGACCAATTTCATGAATCAAGAATATAAGATTGACCAAAATTTTAAATACAGAACACCTAGAAACTAAGATAAATCTAAGAATAAAAATTGGATTTGAAAAAAAACATGGAATTGAAAATCTGGGTGTGAAAAATCTTCCCACAATAAATATTTCTACCCTCAAAAATCCACCACAAGGCCAAAATCAAAAACCAAACCCAACTGATAAACCAAGACATAATTCTTTTCCATGTTTCTCCCCCATAGGTCAAAACACCTCCAGTGATCTTTTAAGGTAGGAATACACTCACAAACCAAAACATAAAATACTTTCCAAAAAATATCAAGAACATTTAGACATCATCCCAAAAGAAAACTCCTCAAACACAATCCAAAATTGATTCATGAAATTTACCTGAATGAGAGACAACATCAAATAGGATTACCACTACCTTACTTTAATTAAACCATTGGGTGCTCTCAAATACCAAAACTTACCCAGGGAAGATATTGGTAGTAAGATTTCTCTGAATGAGTCTACCTATCACCAATCCAATAAAATGGAAAATTATATGTTACTAGTAAGGGGAGGCACAAATGGGATCCCCACCATAAGTGACAACTAAAAAATTTCTTGTTATAGAATGAGGACACTAATAAGGGGAGGCCCGAACATACTCCCCTATATAAGGGGTATATTTTCATTATACATTTCTTAAATAGCTTACAAGAGAAACCTTTTGGGTCACCCCCCATAAGAACCAACCAACCTAGACGACTAGAATAGGTCGTCATGATATGTAACCAAAATTTAAAGAGTTGGATGGCCGCACAGTTAGTCCACACAATTTTGGAAACCTTATGCTAAACATGTGGATCCTTCTATCTAAATGGTTTTTGGGGGAATGATTACTACTAAATGTTCTAAAAATGTTCACTCAACCTATCATGACAAATTTCAAACCATTCCCCAGATCTCATTAGAAACCAAAGGGGGAAAGAATGACATTGTGCGATAACAAGGACCCAGGGTCCTCGTACTTCTTTCCAGTGAACTGTAATAACTAAAGCAAGATGAGGAACCAGCAGTTAATACTTTTCCACCCATTTGTAATGTGGATAAAACATTGTACATGTTTTTAATGACCTTGGTATTTCCCTTGTTTACACGCCAGCTTCACTCTGAGACCTACGACTAGAGCTCAAATGATTGAAGCAACTTGGGCCTCACAGTTAGGCATTCAAAACCCCTTTAACGAAACATATATTTTTGGTGACATGAAAATTATAAACTGATCACTGATGGGTTAACCAAGGCCTAACAGATTCCAAACTCACTTTACCTGAACCCAAAATTTCACTGTGACAAGGGCTTAGAAGTTGAATTTACATCACACCTTGATTCTTAGGATGAGAAACAATAGATGTAAAGGACACATATAAACACATTTATTTAAAACGGAGTATTTTGGTTTTTTTCCAAGGAATACATAATCCCAACATAAGAAAGAGTCTAATAGAATTTCACAACCTTCACTTTTGTAGTCAAACGAGAACACTACATCGTAAGGCATCACCGAACATGACCCTTCTGACTAATAGAAACAATAAAAACAAAGGGATCTTATTCCAAGTCCCAAAAAGTACATGATTTTGGAAAATGGCCACAGTAGCCTATCATGACCATATTTTCCTCACCAGTGGCTTTACATTAGCCATCTCTTCAAAGATTCTGCCGAGGGACCCCGAGTCCCTATTAGAGATCATCCAACACTGACAATCCCGAACTATTATCACCTTTGGTGACTCAAGTAACATAACAAACTAAGGTCTCATTCAACCTTCCACAAGAAGTATCCCACTATAAGAGGATCCCCAAAAAATTGAAAGTAATTTTTGTAGCCTAAATATCCAAATGATGAGAAAAATATTACTTATATTGATCAACTAGAGAATCATCCAATGATGAAACAAAAGGGGTTTCACATTAGTTATATGCTAACCCTTAAAGAGGGCTTACATTATCCAACAATAGAACCCAAGTACCCAAGCAATATGATCCATTGGTCAAAATGTGCCACCAACTAGAACCTAACACATGGTGGAAACCACCATAATGGCATCCAGAAACTTTTATAATAAGCATACCAATGACTATCACTATAACCCAGCTTATAGACCAAACACAATCCCAAAACAATGTTCAAACAAGAAGTGTTATTGGTATAAAAATATCCCACAACATCAAAATTTCCACACAAAAAACATAATACACATCATCCCAAAATAGTCATCAAGACATCATGTTTTCAATTAAAATCATCTCTTTGAAAATAAACGGTTCAAAAATTAATGTATCCACCAATGGAACCCCATGGATCTCATACACGACTATTTCCATGCCACACTAGGCACCCTCTTCATATCCATCCCATCAATCATCCAGTCATTCCATTATCTATCCAGCATCCCCTAGAACCCCATGCATGGGGTCTCTCATGTAAATATCGAATGTTAAAATAAAATTTATTTCAACTTTTCATTACCAAAACAGTCAACCAATACTTTTTTTTATCTCAAAACCACTAACAATGAAATAAAAATTCCAATTTACATTTTAAAAAAAAATTCAATAAGAAAACATATTTCAAATGAAAAATCACTTTCATTATATTCACATCAATTTCAAAACATATTAACACCTTTCAAAACACTTTCTGTTTATGAAAATCACCATTTGACCAACACCCATTCACTGAAAAACACATCTATTCAAATATAAAACAATGTTACACTGGTATATAAAACATTTAAAAATATCACAAATCATTTAATAAAAACACACATTCAATTCATATACATTAATTTTCAATCAATTTGTCCCATTTTGAAACTCTTTTAATTTCATGAAGAAATTCATTTCATAAATCCCTATTAAATTGGGAACACAACCCTTCCAATTTTAAAAAAGGATTCCAAAATTTTATAAAACATATCAAATGATCTCAAGTTACCAAATTAAAATCCATTTCAAAAATCCACAGATAATATCCAAAACATTACATCACATTAAAACACCTTTCAATAGTTTAGAAAACATCAATGGGGACACCTTTTCAAAACCATCATTAACATAGTTCCCGCTTTCAAAATAGTTGTAAAAACAACATTTCCCCTTTCATAAAAATTCTGAGAATTCAGTTCAACCATTTCAAAAATCAAACCCTTCCATCTTTATTTGAAAATAATTTCACCAAAACATTACACTTCTTAAAAGTATGTCATTTTTTCTTTTAAAGAAAACACCCAAGATTCCCAAACTAAAGGACAACAGACAAATGAAGAAAAAAAATACTTTTTGTGGGTGACATGGAAATATGTTTGGAGGCCATATTTCAATCACTTCACCATAACAGAGAGTTTTCAAGGACAATATCCCCGGCTCTACATGGCATTCAAGTCCATGAGAACTCACTAAGACCATTAGCCCAACTCTCTTTTCATTTCCCTAAATCATCATCAAACCTACAAAACCATTGAACTCAGATGAAACCCAACTTCCCCAAGAGACTAGAATCACATCACGAGGTTTGATGGACAGACACCATACTTGTAATCAGAATTACAAACCATAAAAATATGTACTGTAGACTATCCAGACTCTTCCCTAAATAACATGTCCTAAAGAGTGAACCTATCCTGCATCAGATACCATTTTGTCATGAATAAAATCTTGATGCCATCAAAACTAGACCCTAACCCAGGCCATGGAATGACCAAAGGGTGTTCTTGATCCCCATGGGATGAAACAACATCATGGGTATTATAAAATGAAATTCAGGAATGAGTTATCAATGATTTTAAAAAAAATAACAAACAAATCCAATATAACACATCATGATTTTTCAAAACAAACCCTATTTTACAATAATTAATAATTGAATTACATAATTTAAAACAATTCTCAAAGGCTATATAAATGATATAGAACCCACCAAGATAGACCAAGAACCTCCTCATTGAAAGGGTCACCTCCTTCAAGACATCTCCACGACAATGTAATAAGAAGGTCCGCTAAAAACATGAACCACTAGCACTAAATGATTTACCCAAACCTCTGAAAAAATAACCAAGTATATTTACACCCGAAGTTGTAAGTGAGGTTTGATCCATAAAACAATAGGAATCCACCACAAAAAAATCCATGTGATAAACATTCAAATACAAAAATCTGGCGCGTTTTCATAATCATGAAATTCTTGTAATAGTTTCTAAAAGACGCAACATTAAATGAAAATAGTTCCAAGTTGGATAATTTAAAAGAAATCAACAATTTTAAATAAAATTAATAATCTAATATATTTTCCCATCCAAACATACTATATGCGGACATTAAGTATAAGTTATTTAATGAGCACTAGAAATTAGAAATAACCCCTTGGAACTAGATCATTGTGTGTCCTAGGTATCTCGTATCTCATTGAATGTAACTATACAAATATCTATTCTAATTCACATGAGCCACTAGTATGAGGAATACCCATAACCTAGTGTTTCCCCAAAATCATCATCACCATCATCGTCATCATCATCAACATCATCATAGTTTAGTTAGTGTTGTCATCGTCAAACATACTTTGTGAAACTAGGGCCAAAACCATGGGATCACAAGCATACTAGTACAAATCCACCAAACTAGATACATGGGGTTTCCCTCTAATTCTCAAAAAAGTTTCACAATCTAGGAAATACCAATTTAACATTCATATACCATTTCAAAATCCCACTCACACTAAATACCCCAAAGACTTTCCACATAAACTCTTATCTAATTCAAATTCATTTTGAAATCATACTCACACCAAAACATCCCACAACATATTTCATATTTCTTTCACAAGTCAATAAATTCATTACGTAACTTTATATAAAATTTCAAACATGGTAAGAAATACATAAAAATCCTTTACCAATTAAATGGACTATTTTAAAAATATACACTCACCCAAATAGTAGATGAACTTCCTCTACACATTTTGTTTAACTAAATAACCCATTTAAAATTTTCATAAAACACTTTAAATAAGTATTACAATGTTTTTCACATTAAACCAATTCATAATCCTCCTATTGATTCCCAAATTACAGTAAATAATTACCAATATAGAATTAGCAGCACAAACAACATTTTATAATCCAATTTCACATGTTATAAAAAACCCAAAAAATTACCACAAGAGTTACACATGGAAAACAACCAATTTAAAGAAGTATATGAAACTATGAAATTAAAAACTTATCCAAGTCCCCCAAAAATAGTTTTTTCACCATAAAAAAAACATTTGGAACATGAAAAAAGTAAATCAATCTTGTTAACTCATCAATTAATTCTTACACATGGAATCACCTTTCATTTGTGCCAAAAACTACAAATCATGGAGTGAAACTTCAACCGTACCACAGCCGCACCATAAGTATGTGAAATCGAGCCCTAATCTATAATATTTCACCAAATATTATTATATTTAAATCCTAAAAACTATTACCAATTGTTTTTCATTTTAGAATCTCATTAATAGGTTGAAGAAACCCCAAGGAGAGGGAAGATATCAAAGGTAGGAAGACTTACTTTCCTGATTTTGAAGTTCCCCCCAATAAATCACCCATCACCGTTGACTTCCAACAGAGGGTGAGAGTGTATGAAGGCTTTCCATGGAGTTATGTGACTAAAAAAAGAATAAGTTGGAAGATTTGGAATAATTTTGGAAGGGATAAATGGTCAAAATACATAAAATTTTAATGTGTTGGACAACATGAATGGTTTGGTTGCTTAGTTTAGTAAATCATGAGGCCAAACTGTATGGCCTATTTTAGCCACCAGAAAACTAATGTTTTTCCTCAAATTACAAGGGGGTCTAAGTGGGGAATGTAGTGGGAAGGATAAGACAAGTATATGGGATAAAATTCACAAAATAAAGCACTATTTTCACCCAAAAGCTCATAGAACTCAAGCATATAAACCACTTAAACAACATTCCAACACGTGGTGCCACTAATAGTGTCACAAATCCAAATCCAAACAACCTCATCCACATGCACTCCATTTCACAATGTATGATTCCCTGGACACTTCAATACCCCTCAAGACCAAGGTCCTAGATCAAGTACACTAGTGACACCAAAATTAAAAACCCGAAACACCCGAAAACTAAGAGAAAGCTAAGAAACAAAAAAGGATTTGATACAAAGCATGGAATCAAAAATACCGGTGTGACATTTATCACCACCAAAATGAATTCCACCCTTGGAAATCCACAGTAATGTCGAAATCAATAACCAAACCCAACAGATAAACCAATATGTACTCATTTTATATGTTTCTCCCCCAATGCTCAAAACACCTCTAGTGATAAATAAAGGAAGGGATACTCTCACAAAACAAAACATACAATAATTTAATGAAACAATCTAGATCATTCAGACATCATCCCAAAAAAAATCCTCAGACACTATTCACACTAGACTCATGAAATTTACCCGAATGAGAAACAACATGGAACATGTTTATCACTAGATTACTTTAATTAAAACATTTTACGTGGTCCAATCCCAATGTTTACCAATGGAATATATTTGTAGATAGGTAGCTCTAAATGAGTCTACCTATCACCAAGCTAAGACAATGGAAAAATTTGAGATACTAGTATGGGGAGACATAAACGGTTTCCCCACCCTAAGAGACAACATAAATTTTCTCGAGGTTGAATCAAGACAATAATAGGGTGTGGCCCGAGAAAACACCCCAATATATGGGGTATATTTTCTTTATAATTTTCCAAAAGAACTTACATGAGACCCATAATGGGTCTCAACACCATAAGAACCAACCATCTTAATAGACTACTAGGGGTCGTCACGAAAAGATCCAAAAATATAAAGAGTTTGAATGAGATCATGGTAAGTCGACATAGTTTGTGAAACCGTGCACAAATGTGTGGATCCATCTATATGCTTGGTTTTCAAGGGAATAGTTTCAATTAACTATGTGAAAACCTTGTTGTTAACATGTTTATAAAAATTTAAAACCATTCTCAACAAACTCTTTTTAAGCCAATGGAAGAAATAATTACATTGGGCAATAATAGGGACACAAGGTCATCTCACCACTTTCCACCAAATTGGAACATCAAAAGTAAGATGATGACACCAGAGGTTTAATAATTTCCCATCATTTATATTGAGGAAATAACTTTGTACGAGGGCTTTAAAGACCCTGGTATTTCCCTTACTACGTGTCAGCTTCACTTCGAGACCTATAGATGGAGCTCAATTGATTGAAGCATCTTCATCCTCACAGTTAGTCTTTGGAAACCCCCTGAATAGAACATCTGCTTTCGGCTCATTGAAAACTGCACTATTATCTTAGATGTGTTCACCAAGGCATAACACATTCCAAACTCACTATACCCTAACCCTATATTTCATTGAAAAATTTTCTTATAAATTTCACACACATCACACCGTGTTTCATTAGATGATAAAAAATAGAAGGAAAGGACACAAATAAACACCTTCTTCTAAAATAGAGTATTTTAGAGGTTTTCCAAGGGATACATACTCCCAAAATAATACACACTCAGAGGATTTCACAACAATAAATTTATCAGTATAACGAGAACACTACATCACAATGCATCACCAAACACGGTCCTTGGGATTGATAGAAACCAGACAAAGAATGTGTTCTTATGCCAAGTCCAAAATAGTGTATGATTCTGGAAAATAGCCATAATAGGCCATCATGAGCATATTTTACACACAGGTTCTTAACATCATCCGTTATTTCTAATAAACTTGAAAAGGAACAAGAGGCCCTCTTAGAAAACATCTATCACTGATAACCCATAACTAATATCATATTTGGAGACTCAGGAAACGTAAGAAACTAAGGTCTCTTTCAACCTTCCACAATAACTCTCCTGCTATAAGTGTATCCAAAAAACATACAAAAGAAAAGGTGTAGAATCAATCTAGAAAGCTCAAGAAAAATATTCCGTATTTTGTTCAACTGGAGGATCATCCAATGACAACACAATTGAGGATGCACTTTTTTTGTGCTAACCCCTAATGGTGGTGTAACTTATCCAACCAAAGAACCCAAGGACCCAAAAAAGATGGTCCATTAGTAAAAACATTCCATTAACCTTAACCTAACACATGAGGGTAACCGTCGTAAATGCATCCCGAAACATTTATCATAAAGAGACCACTATCTAAACCTTTAACCCATGTTACCAACCCAACCCAAACACAAAGCACCACTCAAACCAAAGGGGTACTAGGACTCAAAACATCCCACAATAGAAATAATTCAAAATGAAAATCAGACACACCATCCCAAACTAGTCATCTAGACATCATGTTTATAATGACCCATACATTACATACATTTATATTACTTCAAAATTATATCACACTTATTACAACATATAACAAAACCATGAAAGGACTTTATAGATATAGTGTCTTTAGTAACTGAGAAACATAAACAATTGGTTCATAAATCATCTACACTATCTCCCTTTTATTTTATCATATCTATAGTCCCTTTTGGCATATCTTACTTAACAATCTTATTCCTGACCTGGGGAAACGAAAACATACAAAAGGGTGAGTTCAAATGCTCAGTAAGTGTAAACAAAGGAAATATCAATAATATCATATTCATAAGAACATAACATTTTGAAAATATTAACCTGCAAAAGAGATCATAATATCATTACATGGGAAAAACCATGGTAGTGAAATGTAATCCTAATAATCATAACATAAAACAAGAAAATTTTTGGAATACACACAAAATAATATAGAATCATTTCATATAAGTCAAGACTCATTACCAAGACTATCCTAGTGGACAAAGTCCATTTCTAAATCGAGTTCGCTTCTCGTTTCAGTCCTGTATCACTGAACTGGATTAACCTGCCGTTCATCCATGTATATATCATGAGATATAAATCATTAACCAATGCATTGGAGGTAGATATAGGTCCCACACATCTCATAATGATACCAATATTATGTGTGCAACAATATCATAAATCATACATCATAGCATAACCCCTGTAATAAAAATGGGATTTTTTAACATCACACTATCATAACATAATCCATATAAGATAAAAGGAAATCATAAAAATAATTCCATCATAACATAATCAAATCAATTTAAAAATAGGGATAGAAACATAAACATATATTATCTTATATAGAAAATAATTTTGATAAAATGCTTAAACTCCATTCATGGGGAAAATATCCTTTCTACTTCAAAAACATTTTTACATTCTTAACATGTAATACAATTTTAAACAAAAATAATTTGATTAAAAATAAAATTGAAAAATTGTAAAGGACGATTCATGGAAATAATGTTCTATGAAATCACAAATATCCATTCATGCCGTATAAGTTAAAAAAACATTTTTCTCGTACATTGGCCGGAAAAGTCAAAAGGTGCATCGTACTAAAAATGAAAAACATTCCTTTCATATCTTTTACTAAAAACTCACTAATGAAATAAATTGGATTAAAAAAAATTTATTAGGATAGAAATAATATTACATATTTAGGAATCATGGATGTGGATGATAAATATTACCCATTAAATTCTAAAGTATAAACAATCTCGGATAAAAATGAGATTGCAAGATTTTCCCTTACCTTAGGTCCGATATGCTTCGTACATATCCAAACCTCATGTATAATGATTTAAATAATTTAATTGTCTTATTACAGAATCATATTAATTTTTATGATATCATATATGGTAATATTATTATCTTCTTATTAATAATATTTCATTGCTACTTGTTATTCGGGTGTTCATTGCTTTATGTTCTTATGCGTGTTTTGTCGAATAAATTATTATTTTTAGGTTATAGATAAATAATTTACATAATGTTTTTTGTATAATATATATCATATTTATTCATTAAATTCATTTATATAATCATTATTTAATGAAGATCATGTAGAACGAGTCACATCACATCGTAGAGATGGTAGGTCGTATGTATGCATGTGCGATGATATCATTCCCATGTTTGTGGAATTGTATTGATGTGAATGATATAATATCTTATAATTAGTATCATTTCATAATAACCATATATAGTTATTTTTTACACCATTATACCCATCCAAGTTATATGGTGTTGGAAAAACATATTACACCACAACGTGGAGACGGTATTCCGTACGTACGCACGCACGGTGATTTTGTTTTTCATTAGATAGATAGAAGGTAAAATAGGGTTGTTTCATATTTATAATAACATAAAAGAATATGATATATACTAATGTTATTACTTTATTATGAAACAAAAAAATAAGAATAAGTAGAAGAAAAAATTAATTTGAAATAATTGGTAAAGGATATTACCTCTTCTTTGACGCACATCTTCTAAACCTCCTCTTAGGGAACTAAAGTTGGTCTTTTAAGAATACCAGAACCTCTATTATGGTTCCAGGGATGTTGAAAAGGTAAATAGGCAGGGGGTTTTCCAATATTTAAGGCTTAAAATTGTGCAAGGAGGATAGGTAGGAGGTTCCCTTTTATAAGGGAGGAGAGGGGCACCTTTGGAAAAAAAGAAAATATTATTTTATAATAAAGTCATATTCGGTTATTAATAGCTCTAAATTTATTTATTTAGAAGATAAGGTGGGTATGGGTAGAAATAATCTAAAAAAATAGGTTTTATAAATATTTAGGTTACAATTTTAACCTTATCATTTACATTTAACTTTAATTTAAATAATTTAACTTTTACCTTGTCTTCTTGTTTTCTTACACTATATGGTTAATAAACTTACTATAACAAACCAAAATAACCCCAATTGGTTCATTATTAATATATATTACCATATCTAATTTATGTTTCTGAACCTTATATTTTTATGAATAAAATAACAATTAATAATATAATATTTTTAAAAAAACTATTTTCTGTCAATTTTGAGACTATTTGGTAATTTATTTTTGTGAAAATTATAGTAGCATGATTAGTTAAAATAAAGTTAAATAAATCAATACTAAAATTCCATATTAATCTACAAAATTAGTTTAATTCATAAAAAGTGTCAAATTACATTTATTTGGGTATTTATAATATCATTTATTTTAATATTTTATTAATAATGTAATTACTACATCATCATTGTGTCATAAATAAATCAAATTATTTAATGTCTACAAATTATAAATAGAATACAATTATGTAGGAAATCTTTTTAGATTTATAATTATTATTTATAGTCTAATTTATCTTATTTATAACCCTATATTTAAAATGATTTAGTTATTAAACTTTGATTTTAACTCTTATAACTCTTCTTTAAATAAAATAATAATAAGTGTCCTAATCTAATCCAAGTGGACCTAAATGGTCATATTTTATTCCAAAGGTTATTTATGGTTGAATTAGACTTTTCCAATAGAATTAGGTCTTGTGTTAGCATAATAATAATTTCATTTTTACCTTTAATTTCCCTATTTACTTTTAACCTTGGTAAATAAAAGTAAAAAGTTATTATTCACCAAAACTTATTTTTATCTTATTGAACCAAATTTTACTCCATGATATTATCCATGTCTCTCCGATTTTATAAATTCAACTCATAGAAGCGGTAAAATTATAGTTTATTTACAATTGCAAATGCTCCTAGGAGGTGAGTAATAGACGGTAAAAAGTTCAATAAAATTTTTATGTATATATATTATTATAAAATTAATCCAATTAATTAGATTGAACTTATATATTTATTATGTATCCATTTTGACCTAAAATAAATTTAAATAAAAAAATGATTATTAAAAAAAAAGCCAGTTTTAACCAATAACTCAGTATTTTCACTATTCATCAAAAATTGAATGTTTTAAGAAAAATAAATAAAATTCACCCTAGGCTAATTTCAATATTCCGAATCCAAAAATGAAGTCCATTTTGAAAGATAAAATTAATAAAATTTAAACAATTGGGTATTAGTATTCATAATGCCTAGTTTATATTATATTTTAATAACATATCATTGTTTAGAAGAACTCGGTATTGCGTACAACGCAAGCTATCGAGAAAGGTTGATCATGAGTGTAACGCAAGCCAAGACAATGTTGTGTGTAGAAAAAGATTTATTTTTGTGATGCATATAACATAAGATCAAAATATTTCTAATAAAATCTCGGGTGTTACAGATTTTTCCTTTAAAATCATCTCTTAGAAAATAAATGGTTTGCCGGTTAGTATATCCACCAATGTTACACAATTGGACTCACACATGCATGTTTTCGTGCCTCCCTGGGCACCCTCCTTATATCCTCCCTGACACTCACCCAGTCATTCCATTAACCATCCATCGTCCCATGTAACCCTATGCATGTGGTCTCTCATTGAAATTCAAATGGTGACAACAAAAATTCATTCCAATTTTAAAAACCAAAACTGTCAAAAAATATTTTATTTTTCTCAAGACAACTAACCAAGAAATAAAAATCCCAATTTACATCTTAAAAAAAATTCAAAAAGAAACAATCATATAAATGATAACTCACTTTCAGGTTATTCACATCAATTTCAAAGAATCTCCACCATGTTCATAAGACTTCTGATTTTATGAAAAACACCATTCAATCAACAACCATTCATTGAAAAAATCATATCTTCTTATTAAATACAATGTTCCAATGGTTTGTAAAACTTTTCAAAAGATCCCAAATCATTCAGTAAAAGCTCACTTTCAATTCGTGTACATTAATTTCAAAACAAATCAGCCAATTTCAAAACTGTTCTAATTTTTGGACAATCCTTTTTGCATAAATCCATATTAAATCGGGAACACAACCTTTTTAATTTTAAAACAAGAGTCCAAAATTTCATAAAAAATTTCAAATGATCTCTAATTACCAAAAAAAATCCATTTCCAAAAACCACACATGACCACCAAAACATTCCATCCCATTAAACCAACTTTCAATATTTTAGAAAACTCTATTGGGAACACCTTTTCAAAACCAATATTATCAATGTTCCCACTTCCAAATAGGTGTAATAAAACAATTTTTCTTTTCCAAATAATTCTAAAAATTAGTTTCCACCATTTCAAAAATCAAACCCTTCACTCTTTATTAGAAAATAATTTCACAAATACATTATGATTCTTAAAACTATGTCTTTTTGGATTTAAAACCAAATGTCCAAGATTCCAAAACTAAAGGACACAAGGCAAATCAAGAGGAAACATGTTTTGCTGGTTGACATGGACATATAGTTTGTGGTCATATTCCAATCATATAACCATAACTGAGTGTGTTGTATGAAAATATCCCCATATCTACATTGCTTTTTAGACCCTACAAACTCACTAAGACCATTATCCCAACTTTCTTATAATTTCCCCAAATAATCATCAATCTAAGAAAACCAAAGTACTCAGATAAAACCCAACTCCCATGAAAGACATGAATCACATAATGATAGGTGCTAGCTAGGAACCCTGCTTTTAATGATAATGTCAGACCCTAAAAATTCTAACTGTAGACTATCCTGACCCTTCCCCTAACTAACAAGACCCAAAGAGTGAACCTAACTTACCTCGGATTCAATTTTGTCACGAACCGAATTTGGTTTCCCTCAGAACAGACACCAAACCTAGCATGTGGAAATAACCAAAGGGAGTTCCCAATCCCCACAGGATTGCACAATTTCCCTGTCATCATAAAATAAAATTTAGTAATGATATACCCACATTTATAATCATGAAAAAACAAAACAAATTTTACAAAATCTGGATTTTTCAAAACAAACCATATTTTAAAAGAATTATGAGTTTAATTAAATTAGTTAAAATAATTTTCAAAAACTATATCAATGGAAAAAAATGATAGACAATGAACCTCTTAATTTTAATGGTCATCGCCCTCAAGTAATATCCACAACACTTCACTAAGAAAGACCACTAAAAACATAAACAAATGGAACTAAATGAATTACCCAAATGTTTGACAAAATAACCAAGTATACTAACACCCAAATGTGTATATAGAATGTGATCCAAATACCAGTAGGATTCCACCAAAGAAATATTCCATGTGTTAAACATTAAAAGATAAAATGATTGAATGATTTCATAAACATTAAGTAATAATAACAATTTCTAAAAGATTGAACAATAAATGAAAATAGTTTTTAGTGGGATACATTAAAAGAAAACAACACTTTTAAATAGAAATAAAAATCTAATGAAATTTTCAAGAAAAAATTACCATATTATAACAACATGTACAATGTATCTAATTAAAACCAGCCATGAGAAATAACCCATAGTAACTAGCTCATTTTGGGTCCCAGGTGCCTCGTATCATGGTGAAAATTACCATACAAATATCTATTCATGTTCAGAAAAGCCACTAGTAGGGAGAATAACCATAACCTAGTTTATCACCTACATCATAATAATCATCATCATGGTTTAGGTAGTGTTTTTATTGTCAAACATGATATGTGAAACTGGGCCCAAACCCCAAGGGGTCACTAGTATAATTGTACATGTCCACCCACCTAGATACCCGAGTTTTTCCCTCTAGTGTTCAAACATGTTCTACAAGACATAAAATACCATTTTCACGTTAAAATACCATTTCCAAATCCCACAAAAACCATACAGGCTTCCCACATGTCATACAATCCCTCTTCTCATTCATATTCAATTTGAAATCATACTCACACAAAAAAGTGTGCAACATTTTTCATATCTCTTTCACAATTCGATAATAATTGAAGGAATTTTATAAAATGTTTAAAATATTGTAAAACCCCATAATATACCTTTCACAACAAAAATTACCAATTTAAAAACATACACCCTCCCAAATAGTAAATGAACTTACTTTTCACACTTTGTGTAATTCAATAACCCATTTACAATTGTCATAAAATACTTTCAAGAAGTATAACATTGTTTTTCACTTAAAACCCATTTTGAACCCACCTATTTAGGCCAAAATCAAACTAAAGTATTACCAAACCATAATTGAAATCCCGGACGACAATTAATAAACCACTATAATTTGTTCTAAATTAAACCCCAATATTACCACAAGAGTAACACATGGAAAACATCCTACATAAAGAAAAAATGGAACAATAAAATTAAATTCTTAACCAATTAACTACAAAATGGGTTTCTAACCACATATAACATATAAAAAACATGAAAAATATCTAAATAAATAATTCTAACTAATCAATAAATTGTTACACATTTAATAACTTACCATTTATACCAAAAACATCAAATCATGGTGTGAAACTTCAACCGCACCACTACTGAAGCACATGGATGTTAAATCGAGAGTTTCTCCACCCTAATTCTCCAAAAAAACTCAGTGTTAAACGCTTGTTATGAAACCTAGGTGTGGGAAATTTTATAACCTCACGAAAATGTGGATGAAACCCTAAGGTGAAGAATGAAATGAAATGGATGAAGACATACATGATTTTGATGTTTCCTCCATCAAATCTCGAATCAATGTTGACTTCCAAGAGATGGTGAGAGAGCTTGGAGTATGTCCATGAATGTAGGGAACGAAATGGGGAAGAAAGGGGTTGATTTGGTTTATATCCAGTAGAAAAGATGTGTCAGAACACATAAAAGTTTAATCAGCTGGACACCTTGCAGGGTTTCACTGCACAGTTTAGAAAACGGTGCATCCGCACCATGCAACCAGTTCTAGCCAGCCAAAAAGTGATGTTTTTACACCAATTATAAGGGGGTACAAGGGGGAAACCAAGGGTGATAAAGAATCCACGTACATGGGAGACAAATTCACAAATCAATGCACTCTTTTAACCCTAAAACTAATCCATCTCAAAGGTATGAACAACCTCAAAAACATACCCAACAAGTGGTGCCACTAGGAGTGTCACAAATCCAACTCCAATCCACCTAAACTTCATACCATCCATTTGAAAAAAGGGAATGCCATGTACATTTCAATACCCCCAAGACCATGGTCATAGATTAATAACACAAGAGACACCATAATTTTAAACCTGAAACACCCAAAAACTAAGATAATGCTATGAAAAAAAGGGATTTTAAAAAAAAGCATAGAATTTAAAATATGATTGTGACAAAACACATATGAGGATGAGGCTAAAACTTGAAGGGGACTGTGTCCAAGAAATAGGATGATCTGAAAAAATACTCTGTAATGAGATACATAAGATATTTTCCTATATGATTCCACCCTTAGGGATTATGTGTCCACTTCTTGTACACCTCTGGGTGATGAAATGTTTAAAAACAACCATGAAGGAATTTCAATTAGGAGTCGGGATGTAATTTTTCACATATATTAGAGAAAATCTATTAGGATACATGTGATTAGTCGAAATAGTTAATCTAATTTCACATTCCACACTTGATGTAACATGGATGTACACAAGGGTTTTTTGGATAGGTCACAAGGGGACCAAAAGCGTGGTTAAACCAGTCCTGGATGGAAATGGTGGCACCAAGAAAACACCTTTTGAGAAATTTTATTGGCTAATAAGATGTATAATTCAGAGGCTTATATGATCGATTTCATGAAATTTGGGAGATTTTTTTTAATTTATTGGGATTCATGATTGGTTGGGTTCACATAGAGGTTTGGGGTGTTATGAATTTTTTTCACAACTAGGTGGCCCTAACGTGGAGTGAATTCTTGGTTCCAATGGGATTGGTTTCCCCATGGATAATTATCTAACAAATCCTAAATATACATAATGAAATTTCAAATTTAATTTAGTCCATATAACAACACAAAATGCTTCTCCAACATATGATGAGGTTCACCAAAACACATAGGATGTGGTTTTGTGAATGATGGATACCATTATAAGTCAACCTCTACATTTTCTCACTATGATTTCATGTTTCATTAATTTATATATTTTTATAGGAATTTATAAGGTCACATGATCGTACCACGATTCACAGTTTCATTTCACCCTTATACCAATGTATTAAAGTGGTTTGGTATTGACAATTACAAGTATAATACCAAATTTTACTCCATGTATGATTCAATTATTTTTTGTTTAACACTGTTAAAAAGAGAAATGTTACATTTTTTATAATTATATTGTAGGTGGAGGTGATTTGGAGAACCCATGATGAAGTCCAAGAAAAATGGGCCAATCTGCTCATGATACAAGCACACAAGTGCACTAAAACACATTCTTCTACTAAACCATGCATCCAAATGGGCCGAATATTCATGGGAGGGTCTAAAATTTTTATGGTCTAAATTTCTTATGAATGAACCCATTCCTCATTTGACCTATAAAATACCCATCAAAACTGATCTTTCCATGGAATCAAATATGCACAAGTCAAAAGCAGTGTTTTGTATTTTGTCAATATCTCCATATCCAAGTGTCCATGTGATGACAAAAATTTATTGGAGATATATCTGATTAATGGATACAACTTTATTGTTTTGTCAAAAGGTATATTCGACATATATAGTGGCCGAAAACTATGAGACAAGTGGTTTTACACAATATGTGTGCTCAAAACCACCATCCAATTTTCCTATAAAAGAACACCAAGGGAACCTCATTTAAGAGTTCGGCCAGGCAGCAAGGTGCTGCATTTTGGAGTCCCTAAGGAGTCTTCTCAACATCCCTATAGGTTTTGGAGGCTATGGGAAGTTATATTTCAATATATTTATCTACCTCCCCTACCATGGGCTTCAAAACCCCTTGTGATCACCTGGGGAGGAACATGATGTAAATCCAAAGATTCATGTTTGTAATATTTGAATGACCTTTTTATTTTCAGGTTGTTATGTTGTATTCATAATCCTCTATTCTTGTTTTATTATACTATGTACTGGTATGTCATTCTCAAATCATATGATCAAGTTTGGTGGTACCCATTCATGTGATTTCTCACACACCGTTCACTACTTTTTCTTCCCTCTTTCAATTGTGGTGTTTATGTGGTTTATATAGGTCAATTGAAATAAAAAATGCACAGTCAAGGTCATATACATTTATTTCATGGTATCACAATGTTATAATATAAAAAATTGGATAACACATCGACTTATTCATGTGTTGCCTTGGTGAGTTTTGGTTATGAAGTCGAACACAAATCTCCCAATCATTGGCGGGGTTTGGTGAATCATTGTCTGTTTTTGACTGAAACATATAAGGTATCCTAGTATAAACTTAGTAACATTATGGTAACAGGTGTTATAAACTATGGAATAAAATATCTATACACTTTCTCTTGAAGCGATGAAAGATGAGGATAACGATACTCCACTAGGTTGATCATGTTTAATAAATCATGTTCATTTCTACCTTGTTTTATGGATTTAGTTTTACTATTGTAATATTTAATCATCAAACCCCGAGATTGAATAAATCTCATTCCACTCCTATATTCATAATAAAAACCGTATTTTTCAACTAATGATCTAAGGAACCTTCAAGAGAAGACATAGAGTTGCGGCAATACTACAGAAATACTAGAAAAAACAAAACAACTAATTTGATGTGCTCGACAATGTGATCAAATTTTGGAACCATTGCCAGGGAGAAAAGATCACTTTTTTACCTTATTTATTTCCTTTTATTAATTGATTTTACTTCTTAACTAGTACTTTTTTTAACACCCCACCCCCATTTTATTGTTTTTCTTTTGTTTTTTTTTGTTTTTTTGTTTGTTTTTGTGTGTTCTTCATATCATCCTCTCTCTCTTCTACATATCTCTATCTATTATTCTGTATTATAAAAATTTATTCTCCTTTCACCCATATTATGTGATTTTATCTGTATTGAATCATAAAGAACAGAAATAATCAAAATTCCCAACTTATTTTCATGACCTGATCAAAAAAAGAAAATCTGGTTGAATTTGACCCTGGAATTGAAGACACTTCACACACAAGTCGAGGAATCCAAAGAATGTCAATCATGTAACACTAAAGAACCACTTAGGGAACCTCAAGTTGTCTTAAATCAATCCAAAATTGAACCCAATCAATCCCTAGTAAAGACGGATGCATATAAATGATCCTTAAAAGAACAGACCACCACGGATGTGGTGTACCAACCTACGTACATCCAATATCCTGAGGAACCAGCCAACCTTAAGCTGAGATCAGGCATCATCCACCCACTTCCCAAATTCTATGGTCTACTTGGTGAGGACCCTCGTAAACATCTGAAAGAGTTTCACATGGTGTACCCCACCATGAAACCCCAAATTGTGTTTGAGGACCGAATTATGTTTAGGGCCTTTCTTTTCTCCCATGATGGTGTATCCAAAGACTGGAAATACTATCCTCCTACCACAATTGTGGGCTGTAATGACCATAAATGATTCTTTCTAGAGATTTTATTCCCTAAACCTTGAACGACATCAATTAATAAAAGAAATCTGTGGAATTAGGAAATCACAAGGATAGACCCTTCATGAATATTAGGAGATAATTCAAAGACATTACTTAAGATTCCCCCACCACCAAGTTTGTGTAGAATTGATAATTCAATAATTCAATGAGGGACTTATCCCCATGGATCATGGAATGATTGATGCACCAGGAAGTGGTTCCCTTTTTGATTAAAATCTTTTCTCCCACCTTGAATTAATAGCCAACATGGCTCAAAATGCACAACAATTTGGTACACGATCAAATGCACCAACCTGAGGAGTTCATGAGGTAATCCATTCAGCCCTAGAAAAAAGGTAGATAATAATCTTGATGAAATTAATACCCTTTTAAAGAAATTATCTCAAGAAAAAGTTAACTAACACTCTTCTTCAGTTCCATTACATTGTGGTATTTGTTCTGACAATACTCATTTTTCTGACCAGTGCCCATAACCTCAAGATTCACCTGAGACTTTTTCAGCCATGTTCATGGGGCGTGAATTCCAACAAGCACCCCTTTAAAGTGATAATAATTAAGTCCATATCCATACCCTGTGTGGTATGTACAACCCCAGTACCAACAAGGAGGAAACTCATGCTACCAAAAATAGAATTGGAATCCACAAGGCCATTGTATGCAACCCTATTATCCTTAATATTTTCTATCCAATCATCCTCCACCTCCAAAATATGAACCAATCCTCGAAGATATTGTGAAACAAATGGAAACCTAGAACATAAAGTTCCAACAGACTACACACATAGAAATTCAAGACCTAAGAACACAAGTGGGACAATTGGCGAACACCATCGATGAGTTTAAGATTTAAGGTTCTACACAACTACCATCCCAACTCATTTACAATCCGAAGGGAAAGGAAATGTATGGTATGTTACACTTCATAGAGGTATAGATGTTTCTCATTCTACTAATTCTATGCCACATGTCTGTCAACCTCTTGAAAAATCTCTTCTCCAACACTCAAATGTTTTATGAAAATAAAAACAAGAAAAAAAGAGGAATCAAATTATCATTAAGGATTCCAATGAAAATTTATTCTGCTTCTATTCCCTCAAAGACTCACTAAATCAATAAAAAACTTTGATAATGATATTGAAAGTGAAATAATGGATTAATTTAAAAGAGTTCATTTTTATATTCCATTATTGGATGCAGTTAGGAAAATTCCACATTAGGCCAAATTTCTTAATGAACTCTGCACCCATAGATGAAGAATGATGGGGGATGAAAGAGTCAACCTAGGAGGATATGTTTCAGCCTTTATTCAACCAGCAATGACGAATAATTGCAAGGATCTGGGCGCATTAATTATACATTTTACCTTAGGGGAGACCTTTTTTCTGATTCAATGCTAGATTTAGGTGCTTCCATTAATGTAATGCCACACTCCGTGTCTAATTCTTTGTAGGTTGGAGAACTTCAACCAACCGAAATTAACGTGAAAATTTCCAACCATAGTACTATTAATTCAACAAGAGTGATCAAGGATGTCCTCGTAGGAGTGAGGAATCTCATCTTCCCTACTTTTTTCAATATTCTTGAGATGGAAGCTACCTGAACCCAAGGACATGACCCTCACATACTTGGGAGGAAATTATTTTAAACCTAAAAAGGGATCGTAAATGTTCACAACTGTATGCTATCCACAGAGTCTGGTGAAAAAATGGAATGTTTTAACATCCTTGAGGCTATGAAAAACCTTGTTGAAGAGCACTACACTATTCATGTCTACTCGATGGAAGTGATCTCAATTGATGCACACACACGCTTCTCTCCTCGACCCATACTTTGATTCATTTTCCTTTTCTCACCCTTTTATTATTTGAGTATTGATTCATGTTTCGAGTGTTGTGTGGGTTCTTAAAATTGTAAATTTTTTGCTTTAAATGACGAGTGTGTTAATTCTGAGGTACCCTAGATGGTCAATGATTATGAAAATGTCATTCCACTAGATTCTCTATCCTTAGTGATTAAACATGAGCAGATAGACAGTTTCATGGACCTCACTCCCCCTAAATCCCCTCCCAATTTCGAAAAACCCCAGACATTGGAATTAAAACAAATTCCATCAAATTTAAAATATTCCAATAATGAGGGTATTGACCTATTTCCCATCATTATTACCAATAACCTCTTTTAACCATAGGAATCAAAACTGATCTACTTTTTGAGAGCATGTAAAAAGAAAATAGGATGGACATTGGTTAATATTCCTAGGATTAGCTCATTTTTTAGTTTGAACCATATTATTTTGGATTATTTGGATAAGCCTATGAGGAAATCTCAATGGTGGTTGAATCCCACTCTCTTTAAAGTGGTAAAATTGGATGTTAGAAAATTTCTTACTTCGGGGATCCTTTATCCTATATCTGTTAGTAAATGGGTTTGCCCAGTTCAAATAGTGCCTAAAAATAGGATTAAAAATTTTGTCAAATGAAAGGAATTACAATGTTCCAATACTTGTTCAAAACAGTTACCAAGTATGTATTAACTATTATCGACTAAATCAAGCCACACGAATGGGAAAATTTCGTCTACCTTTCATTGACCAAATGAATGAAAGATTGGGTGGTATGTCCCATTATTTTATCCTTTATGGCTATTAGGGTTATTTTAAAATCCATATAGCCCCTATGGATCAAGAAAAGAAAATATTTACCTGTTTATTTGGGACATTTTCATACAGAAGTATGCCTTTTGTTATTAGTAATGCACATGGTAATTTTTAGCATTGTATGTTGAGTAAATTTTCAAAGTACCTAGAAAATTGTGTGGCTATTTTATGGATGATTTCACAGTTTATGGAACATCATTTGATGACTATTTGGATCACCTCGGTTCTATCCTCCATTGTTACATAGAAAAATATCTTGTATTGAATTACAAGAAATTCCATTTCGTAGTTGAATGGGGAATAGTTCTTGTGAATGTTATTTCAAAAGAGTGAATTTAAGTTTATAAATCAAAAAATGATTTAATTTCAACCCTTCCAAATCCAAAATGTGTTCAAGGGGTGCGATCTTTCTGTGTCATGCTGGTTTTTACCGTTGATTCATTAAATACTTCAGTAAGATCACACTTCCCTTTACCCAGTTACTACAAAAGGATTTTGAGTTTGTATTTGATAAAAATTGTGAGGATGCTTTCAATTTGCTAAAAAGGAGTCTCACATCACCACCCATCATCCAACCACTAATGTGGGATCTCCATTTTGAGTTTATCTGTGAGGCCTCTAATTTGGCATTTGGGGCAATGTTTTCACAAAGGGTTGAGAACGCTCCTCATGTCATTGTGTATTCATCTCATACCATTGACCTAGCCCAGGAAAACTACACAACAATTGAAAAATAACTTTTTTCTATTGTGTTTTACTTAGAAAAATTTCATTCATATCATATCGGGTCAAAATCATTGACCTTTCGGATAATGTTTCACTTCGTTTCATCCTAAAAAAACCTAAAGCTATGCCCCAACTCAATTTGTGGATTCTCCTCCTCCAGGATATTGACCTTGAGATTAGAGATAAGAGAGGAGTGGAAAATGTTGTCGCTAACCACATTAGTAGGATCCCCCACATTGGACCAAAATATTGACTCACCCCTCCCCATTGTAGAATTATTCACTCATGGGATCCTTTGTGATGTTGTGCACCTTACCCCCAGGTATGCGAACATTGTACATTTTCATGTAACATATATGGTCCCCCCTGATTTCAGAATTTTTCAATCCCAGAGATAAAAGCATGATTATCATTGGTACATTTCTGATGACCCATATTTGTGGAGAATTTTTGGTGACCAAGTAGTTCGTCAGTGTGTCCCTGACCATGATTTTACCACTGTTTTGACATGGGGGAATCTTTGGCTCTCAATGTATAGCTTGAAAGGTCCTTGACTTGGGACAATATTGGCCAACATTGAATAGGGATTCCCATAGATTTTTCCAGTCATGTAGTGGATGTCAATTCAAAAGTAATATCTCCAAGAGGAATGGAATTCCCCAACAACCCTTGTTACTTTGTGAGATCAACAATTCATGGTGCATTGACTTAATATGGCCTTTACCGAATTCAATTGGATTTTTTACATATTATTGGATATTTAGTATGTATCTAAATGTGAGGAAGAAAAGGCCACTAGAACTGATGAAACTCGAGTGGTTGTTGATTTTGTGAGGTCCCAAATTTTAGTAGGTTTGTTTTTCCTAGATTAATCATTATTGATCACTGTTCCAATTTATTCAATCCCAACATGAAAAAATTACTTCATAAGTATGGTATTGTTAATAATGTCTCTACAACATATCACCCCCAAACTAATGGACAAGAAGAAATATCTTATCGGGAAGTAAAGATAATCATGGAAAAAATGGTACAACCCAATAGGAAAGATTGGATTTTGCTCTTTATGATGAACTTTGGGAATACCTAACAGATTTTAAAACCCACATCGAAATGTCACCATACAATATTATATTTGGAAATGCATGTCACTTACTAGTGGAGGTATAACACTGTGTATATTGGGGTGTGAAAAAATGTAATATGAATCTTTTAGATGCAGTTGAGCATATGAAGCTATATATTCAAGTACTGGAAAAAATTCGACGAGATGCATATGAGAACACCTAGATCTATAAAGAGAAGACAAAGGCTACCCATTATAGCAAGATTCTTCAGTGAATAATTCATATTTGTGAGAAGGTTCTCATGTATAATTCCATGCTAAAGCTTGACCCAGGAATGCTTTCTTTCTGATGGCTTGGTAGTTTTACCATTACTGATTTTTACCTTTTTTGTGTTATACATGTTTTTCATGATAAGAGTGGGAAAAGGATTACTATTAATGAGAATAGGCTCAAACACTTCTATGAGGATTTTCCAAATCATCTCGTGGAGGTAATATATTAGATAAATGCCACATATGACACCACTTAGCAGGTTGTCCCATCTCCTTACCATTATTTATCATCTATTAATTTAAAATATATTCATTGAGGACAATGCAACTTTTATGTGTGGGGGAGGGTGACATGACATAGTTAGGATTAAAAAAAATTAACATACTTTTTCTAAAAGATGTGTTTTCATTTTTGATTTATTTATTTTGTGTTTTTAGAAAGAAATTGATCATAAAAAGAATATCCAAAATCATTTTACATGCATGAGTGGATTGTGTGGAAATTTCAATTTTTTTTTAAAAAAATCAAATGAATGTTGATATGGAATATTTTTCTATAATTTGTATTTTCAAATCACTCTTAGGTGTTTAAAGGATTTTTTAATCCCACTCCTCATTAGCACTGATCAATATTTTATTCCCTTACTGAAGAGTCATTATTGGACCTCAATAGAATATTATTCTTTTAAATCACTTTCTTGAGAGTCTCAGGTCATGTAGAAAAAGTATAACATGTCTTGATTCTATTTGAAGATTTAAGATTCCATTATGCAATATTCATGACAGAGTAAATAGTTAATTGAAAATCCCTTTTTTACAATTAACCTCTATTTTTGGCCACGTGGACATTTTATACTTCCTAATCCTTAGAGACCATGAAATTCTTGTTAGGTTGCCACATTACAAGTTAATATATCCCTACCTTCCCATATTTTATATATATTCTGGTTTTATTTTCAGCATGTGTGGGAGAGATTGTGTTTCCATTGTAATTCTAGGGATAGATTCATTGTTATGGGTTGATATAAAGGGTTCTTAAATTTTCCATAGGTAATGATTTCACAATCCATACTACATCATTATTTAACAAATGTTTCCATATTTATCATCAAAAAAACTATTCATTCAAAAAATAGTTTTGTATGATGAAAAAAAACAAAAGAAAAGAAAAAAGTAGAGAAAAGAGGATCTTTACTCATTATTTTTCACTACATGGTTCTGACCCACAAAAATAGACAATGGGGAGAGTGAGTTGCAGGTGATACACTTTTTGAGGGGTTGAGCGTGTACATTAATTGTGAACAATTACTAAATTTGCTCATGTTTTTTACATATGAGATTAAACACTCCTCTTCAACCTCTGATTTTTAAACCATAAATCCTACCATCCCATGAACCTCATAGCAACATAGTGAATGTTCTCTGGAGTAGAACACTAATTTATATTGGTAGAGAACATAGAATATTATAATTCATAAGGTAAGATCCCATGAACTCTTGGAAAATAGAATAACTACACCTTCATATGTTCCATGAGTTAAGAGGGAATGTTTCTAATGGAGGTTTGTTGTGACATGTTGTATGGGTGAACAAATGAAGTTGAAGAAATTCAAATGTGAGAAAAGAATGATGAATGGAAAATTTATTCCCGAAATGAGACATGTTGAATTTAATTTAAAAATAATCGTGGATGTTTTCACACCTTTTATTTTGGATTGGGACCTGATAAATATATTATACTTCTCCCAGAAGTGAAAATGTTTAGGAGTGCAGATGTGATCGTACCCCGATTCACTGTTTTATTTCACCCTTATACCAATGTATTAAAGTGGTTTTGTATTGAAAATTACAAGTATAATAAAAACTTTCCAACATTTTTGATTCCATTATTTTTTTTTAACAGTGTTAAAAAGGGAAATGTTATATTTTTGATAATTATATTGTAGGTGGAGGTGATTTGGTGGACCCATGATTAAGTCCAAGAAAAATGGGCCAATCATCACATGATCCAAACACACTAGTGGACTAAAATGCATTCTTATACTCAATAATTCCCCCAATTGGGTTGAAAATTTGTTGGATAGTCGAAAATGTAATTTCGTGCCTTTCTTATGAAGAAACCCAAGCACCATTTAGCCCTTAAAATGCCAATCTGAACTAATCTATCAAGAGAATCAAATCTACACATGTCAAAAGAGGTGTTTTGTATTTTATCTATATCTCCAGATCCACTTATCCAAATTGTAACAAAAATTATGTGTATATAGATATGATGTGGGTATACAACTTTATAGTTTTTTACTAATATATATTTGGCTATCTAGTTTTCAAAAACCAAGAGACAAGTGGTTTTACACAATCTGTGTGCTCAAAACCACCTTCCAATTTGCTTATAAAAGAACACCTTGGGAGCCTCATTTAGGAGTTCTTATAAGAGGATAGGTGCTTCCATTTTGGACTCCCCAATGAGTCTTTTAAACATCCCTATGAGTTCTAGAGGCAATGGGAAGTTCTATTTCAACATCTTATTCTTCCTTACCTCCCATGGGTTTCTAAACCCCTTGTGATCACCCGGGGAGGAACGTGATGTATATCCCAAGCTTCATGTTTGTAATGTTAGAATGATATTTTTAATTATAGGTCTTTATATATTTTTTCATCATCCTATATTTTTGGTTTATTTACTTATGTACTCTTATGTCTTTCTCAACTCATATGACCATGTTTGTGGGTTCCCATTCATGTGATGTTTCACACACCATTCACCACATTTTCTTCCCTCATTCAATTGCCATGTTTCTGTCATCAATATTGGTCAATTGAGATAACATATGCACTTTCAAGTCCATGTACATTTATTTCAAGGTATCATGAAGATATAACATACAAACATAGACATAACATCACGTTCTTCATGTGTTGCCTTGGTGAGTTTCAGTTATGAGGTCGAACACAAATCACCCAATCATCGGTGGTGTCCAGTGAAACATTGAGTGTTTTCTACTAAACACAAGGAGGTATCCTAGTATAAACATAGTAAAATTATTGTAATAGGTGTTACAAATCATGGATTAAAATATCTATACCCTTTCTCTTGATGTGATGAAGGATGAGCATCATGATACTCCCCTCTGTTGATCACGTTTAATTAGTCTTGTTCATTTCTACCCCGATTTATCACTTTTGTTTTTTTGTTGTTATCTTTAATCATAAAACCCCAAGTTTTATTAAATATCATTCCCCATATATCTTCATATTCAAAACCCTCTTTTTCACGTATCTATCTAAGGCTCTGTTGAGAGGCGACCCAGGGTTATTGATATGCTATAGAAATTCTAGTAAAAACTAAACCGTTAATTTTTCATGCTTGACAACACCATAATCACATCCACTTAACTATCAAAAAAGGGGTATTTATTTACTTATAATTTGTTAGAAATTTTTTTTTGTAAAATATTGATGATTTCATGGGATATTATCTGATTTGCGAACTAATGGGTTTCTATGAACAAGAGTTATATTGCACAAATTTTACAACCTCAAACATGGAACAACCAAGGAATTCCATGAACTAAATATACAATGTGTGAAGGTTACCAAAAAATATTCTCATGGATGGGGACTTACATGATCTATTTTTGTTCATTATGGGTTATATCTTCAGGAATATATCATTTTATTAGATTGTTAATCTTTTCTGGACATAATTCACTTCAAACCGTCCAAGCCTTCCTTAACCCCTCCCATGAAATACATATATCGACATCAATATTATGTTATGATTAATAGTGTTTATAGTTATAATGATTTTAGTCAGATATGACATATCTCACTTACACACCAATTGTTTATGTAACCATTTTTCCAAAGGCATTATACCTCTATGATCTTTAGTTGTGTGATTATGTAATATAATGAATGTCCATCTAAAAAGATATAAAATTTATGTACGAGATTTTTTGGAATTTATAGTCATTATTAAAGGTCATGTTTATTTTACATATTAAAACATAGATATGAAAATATTACTGATTACATTTATGATAAGTATGAGGTTAATTCTAGGGATCAGTCAATGTATTAGAATATGTACTTGAATTTTGGTAAATGATAGAGTAAATGGTTTCCAAAAAATTACATCAATGTTTTGAAACTACCAGTGGATGTGGATTTGGAACACAATTTCATAGGGGTAATAACATCTAAAAGGGAACATTGATCTAGAATTATTCATCACCAGATGAATGCAATCAAGCCTTGCTGCACACATGGTTTTATTTTCCCATGGGATATTCTTTAGATATTCAAAAACTCATTATAAACTATCATAAAGGATTTAAAAATATGATGACGTTAAAATACCTAGGAGAAACCTATGTTTTCGTTGTTTAAAATCAATGTTCTATGATTTTTAAATCTTATAATTGACTTTTCATGATTATGTGGTTCCCACTACGATCATCGTTTCATAAACTATGATTTATTGGTTTTGTAATTAATGGATAGAACATGATGGAACCATGTTAATAATGAGTGCGATTGAATATGAAAGTATTTTAATCAAGGGGAAAAATGTTCACGGATCAGAATGAAAAATATCATTTCTACCCATGTAAAACTTTATCATGTTATGTATCTTATTAAACATCCCAATTTTCAAAGGATATAATTACGTTCTATTGAGTCCTTCACTAGGAAGTGTCCAACTTCTTTTAATCATTCCAATGATATTATGGTTTCAGATCAATGGGTCAATATCACTAAAAGATATTTTCCATTCTCGAGAGTTTAAAACATGAAAAATTATTTCTAGTTATTAAGTATTTGTAATTTTAAGTGGATCAATGATGTAATATCATCAAGAATAATAGAAAATGTGATGAAATTTACTCTACGTAGTGGGATGATATTAAGAGATTATTTTTCAATAAGTACATACCTTGTATTTTTAATACCAAATTGGATAATTAATTTCTTGAACTAATTAAAAGTATGATTAATCTATTTGTTCTTATTATAAATTTTTTTCGTCTCTTGTGATGTACACTTCAAGAGTTTCCATCCGACCTAAATGAAAGGTTAATTGATTCTTTTATGGATTAAAACAATGTATTTAAATGGTTTCATCCCTAGGGGCCATAATATCTACAATGAAATGGGTTTATATCGTTTGAATGTGGAATTAGTGATTTGAGTTACCCATCAATATCATGGTTTTGAAAATAAATGAATGTTTCATTTCAATGGAATCTCTAAAAACCATAGAAAGAAGAAATGATATTTCAATTATGGACGATGTGAGAAGGAAATTGGAGTAAATTGTCATAATGGGACTAGTAAATTCATGAAGGTTTGGAAGTATGATCATCAGTAAATTCATTCCTGACATGATGGGAAGAAGTTACCTAATGAGGTGAAGATAGGAAATGATGTAAAGAATGAACCTCTAAAAATCCATTTTTTCAGAAGAAAAAAGAATGGGAACAATTATAATATGTTCCAAAATATAATGTTTTATGATGATGAAAAAATTCAGTAAAAACATAATCTATGGGACAAGGGGAAATCTCATTTGATAACTATTTATGATGAGGGGTGTGACAATGATATACTGAAATATACACTTACCACTAACTCTACAACTTATGATGTCTTTTTTGAATATTGATATACACTTTAATTCATATCTAAATAATTCTATAGGTGTATCAAGATGCCACCAAAATTATTAGATGTAAAATTAGCTATTCAAACCACTAATACTACATTTATATCTTATCACGTATATGATTCCTCCCAAGTTGATGTTCTTGGGATTGTTCTTCCTAGAAATCTTTTCATTATTCCTTTTGTTGAATTTATTAATTTCTAAGTCATTGATTGGATTTCTCAACATAAATTACACATCAATTATCTTGATATAGAATTTAAATTTGATATTACAAACCAACATATGATATTATAGAAATATGATGATAAGGATGAACTTATTATGGTGATTATATCCATTGTATTGTACTTGATTACGATTTGAATGGGTTTTTTAATCATAGATGGTTTTGAAAAAACATGACATAAATTATTTTCCTATTGTATGAAATTTTTTTGATGTCATTCGAGAAGAGTTTCCATATTTTCGACAGAATCATGATGTATAATTTTCAATATGAAGTAATAACTAGTAATAGACAAATTTAAAAGAATCTCTATAAAATGGCCTTGAGGGAGATATATGAATTAAAGAAGAAACTCTCGAAGAACCCAAAATGGAAACATTCAGCCAAATGTTTCACCTTGGGTTTCACCACTTCAATTAGATAAAAGATAGATGGATTGATCTGACACTATATAGATTATTGGGTGCTAAAAAATATAAAAATCCGGAAAATGTATCCCCAACCATATATTGATGACATATTTGATCATCTTCCATGAGCTAAATACTTTTCCAATATTGAAATTCATTATTGATATCAAAAAATGAAGATCAATATGGATGATATAGCCAAGATTATATTAAATACAATGAATGGAATCTATGAATATATAATGATTCAATTTGGTCATTCTAGTTCTTCTTTTATATTTTTAAATTTAATGAAAATAGTACATTAATATTACCTTGATCAGTTTGGGATAATATTTATAGACGATATTATTATCTATTAAAAAAGAAATGAGATCATGAAGATCTTTTGATATTTTTAATAAAGAACCTTATAAAGGAGAAAATGTATGAACAATTTTAAGAAGATTTTTTTTATAAAAAAGCTTTCATTTATTGGGTTATATAATATTTTTATAGGGTATATCGACATATCCATTAAATATGAATACAAATTATGGTCTGAACAAGAAATTCACATGGGGCCTGATTTCCAAGGGTGGGCCTAGTGATTAAAAAATGGAATTTTAAGAAGGATGCTTAATGGTTACAATTATTATCTTGCATCATCACATTAGGCATCTCTCAAAAACTCATTTTTTTAAAATCACCCATGACACCAAGTGGATGGTATGCATGGACTCTCATCTTAACTGATGGTTCATGACATCTCTTGAGAGGGGTCTGTGGGATAGCATGGATATTCCTTCTGACGCAAGTCATTTCTCTATTACTGATTTTCATTCTTACATGGTTCTTTCTAGAAGAACAATTCCATATTAGGATGAGCTGGAAGTTCAAACATATACTTTCATGGACTGTGATACAGTGATATTGAGGCATAATCGCAATAGTTAGTTCAGTAGTAGGGATTATTAACAGCTTGTTTGTGGAGGTTCTTGTCGTGCACCTTCCTGGTATAATGGCCCAGGTTTTTTGGGGTCCATTACTTTGTGAAAATCTCGTGTTGAGTTTTCTGGTCTGGGAATCTCGGTGGAGTTTGGCCAACTATAGGCCTACTGGTAGCCTTCGCCTACCGATAGAAGGCCTACCGGTAGCTCGGTCTATCGGTAGCCATAGCCTACCGATAGCTCTGTCTACCGGTAGCTCGGTTTACCGGTAGCTGCAGCTACCCGTAGCTCAGTCTAGCGGTAGAGCGATCTACTGGTAGCTGCTACCAACCGGTAGCTCGGTCTACCGGTAGCACTGCCTACCAGTAACTCCAGCCTACCGGTAGCTCGGCCTACCGGTAGCTGCAACCTACTGGTAGCTCAGTCTACTGGTACATGCAGCCTACCGGTAGCTCGGCTACTGGTAGCTATCACCCACTGGTAGCTCTCAACTACCGGTGGCTCTGGCCTACCCCCGCGGGTTCTTTCCAGTGGCACTCCTTGCACAATTAGGGTTTTAAACCCTATTTTGACTCCTTTAAACGTGTTTTAAAGCCCGGTAACACTCATATAAATGTTTAAATTAAGTATTTAATGAATTAGCCTGGTGTGTGCGTCGGTTTAAACCACCCGACCCCTTTAATAATGTGTGGGGCCACGTGGTCAACCCACGACCCCGCGCCTTACATGGTTTTGTGTTCTTATCTCAACCGTCTACGGCCCTTATGACTAAAGGGTTCACCCTGGGTTTCTTCTTTTCTTGATCACCCTCAGCGAGGAGTACATTCATCCAGACAAGCTCATTTTCGTGCATCGGGCGAGCCACATCGTTATGTGTAATGTTTCCTTCCCGGCCTAAGTGTCAATCGTCGATCAACAAGTAGGGAATTTCTCCTTTTCCTCTCTCTTTTGTGTATCATGTAGGGTGGGCGTGCTTTTGATTCTGTATAATTGGATAAACTGGACCTAAATAAAGATAATGAATGGATTCATTAAAGAAAAAAGGGGATCGTGATCATCGATGTTGTTTTATATTATGATCATATTTCTGAGTTGTGCTGGCTTACATCTTCTGAAAATCATGGTCGTTGGTGGTCTTTCTCTATGAATTGATGAACCCCTAGTGATGTTTTAAATGGATTCATTGTAGTTGTGAACTCTTTCTGTGAAAAGTAAATTGGATAATTACATATATTCGTCTATGTAAATTGGAAGCACCAGGATCAACCCTTCTGTGATAACCCCCAGTTAAAACACACGGAATTGGAATCATGGAGTGGTTTAAATCTTATAAATATGAAAATAAAAGCATGGCCATGCTTTGTGTTGGTGGTAGTGGTTTGGTTGTTTTCTATTATGGGACGATTGTTGGAGATGTGGTAGGGGATGGGATCCCCTATTGTTAGGGGTTTGGTGATTGTGAGTTTTAAGACCAGTTGGTTACCTTGTTTATTTCACGAATTGGGGTGGGATCCTCTGTTGTTGAGAAGACCTTTTTGCTCCGGGATATTGGGCATGGGGTTGTAACTTAGGGTTCTCTTTAATTGATGTGGCTTTACGAGAAAACCTGGTGTGGGTGTTATGGTTGATGCTTGACTGTTTTCATTCTTGGACTTGTGCCTATGTTTACCAGTTTCCCAAGTAGATGTAGAACTTAGTTATATATTACTGCTGAACATAAAAAAAGGATGGGATAAATGGGTTTTTGTTTGGCGTGAGTTGTGACTTGGACGTAGTGCTATTGTTCTCTTTAGTAGGGCGGAAGAAAAACATAAACTTTGGGTGAGTGCTTGTTACCTATATATATATTTGTAGTTTTTTGTTTCTTATTTGCGCCCCACCCAAGTCGAGCACTTAGTACCGAACACCCCCATTTCATGGGGGAGGGTGTTTTTCCCAACAATATTATTAGTGGCTGGTTATTAGCTCCTTTTCTGCTCCCTTTACAAGAATGCCCATGTATCTTCAGGCAGGCTGTGATGGCCTGGGGCCTATTATTATCCCTAGAACCTTCGGGCGGGGTAGTGTGGTGGTTGTCCAGGTGTGTGCGGATGGTGGTTTCCCAGGTGTCTTCGTGATGAGGCCCATGTGTCTTCAGGCGTGGAAGTGGATCTTCTAGCCCAGGTGTCTTCATGCGTGGTGGTGGTTGTTCTAGCCTAGGTGTTTACAAGCGTGGTTACATGTGAAAGTTGTGGCCCAGGTGTTTGCGGGCTAGATTCGGCAGTGGGACTGCGTTTGGTTGTGGCCCAGGTGTGTGCGGGCGGGTGTGGAAGTGGGACTGCAGTGACAGAATGGTGGGATTGGTTCAATGCGTAGGATGCCTCAATAACTAGTGGGAATGTGGCGCGGGGTACCCAAACATCGATGTGCTCTTATTATATATATATTAATTGACACGCGTTATTTGGGGAGTGTTCCTTGGTGAGGCTTTGGTGGATAGTTTACCATGATAGGTGTTTAGTTTACTCCTTTTCTCATGGTACTTTAGTACGCTACCCCACTTGTGCACGATAGTGTTTGGTTTTCCCTACTTAGTGTACTTGTATGCTCACCCTACGTATATAAAACTGCTTTCAGGTTTCCAGGAGGACTTCGGGGATCGCGCAGGACCATACTAGCTCGGATCTTTGGGGTAGTTGCAGTTGTTATTTTTCCTTCTTTGGTACTTACCTGTGTAGTCACTTTTGTACTTTGTGGATTTTACCTTTGAAACATTCATGTGGGAATGGTTTAATTTTGGCTTTACTTTTCTTTTAGTTTTGGTGTTGTTGGGTTCCATCATCTTATCTTTTGATCCTATAAAACATAAAAAGGTTAATGCCTTCCATTTAGTGTGCGATTATATACCTTTGGTGCTAGTGGCCACTCCGGGACCTATTGAAGGCGGGTTTTGTGGGTCATTATCTCTCATTCAACTTAAAGATGGAAGGGTCTGGCCGTCTGCTAACCCTTCCCTCTTTTTGGTGAAGGCGGGTCGTGACAGAATGGTATCAGAGGTGATGGTTGAGAAATACGATGGAGTCTAGAGTTAGGCATAGTGAGGATTGCATGGGATGGTAGGGAAACAGTGTTGGGTGACCTCAGTGCCTGAATTAGTCCAAGGAAGACCAGCTAGGACACAATATTTTAGGGCCCCCCGTGATCTGACGGAAGGACACTGGACCTACCGAATGACCAAGTGATGCCACGCTGATTACAGGGTAGAGACCCTAAGAAAGGTACATGCATCATAATGACTTGTGTTCTCGTGTTTCTGAGGAGTTCTGTAATGCTTCAGGATAGGGCCTGGGATGTGTGTTGATTCAGTGACAAGGGGTGATCTCTTATGGGTCCAGGCAGCTATGCCCTCATGAGCCTAATTACACCACCCACAACCCAGAGCTTGATACGGTTGTTTTTGCGCTGAAGTTATGGCGACACTACCTCATCGGAGAATGCTTTTTGGTCTTCACAGATCACAAAATCTTGAGGTATATCTTCTCACAGCGGGACCTAAACATGCGATAGTAGAGGTGGGTGGATTTCCTCAAGGATTACGACTTCGAGATCTCTTATACTGAGGGAAAGGGAAATTTAGTGGTCGATGCCTTGAGCAGGAGGACGTAGAAGGATGCGGTCCTAGAGTCGGCGGGCGCCTGGAAGGCGATAGAGGAGTTGGCTACCTTACACTTGGATGCGAAGATGGATAACGGTAGAGGCTGCCTGTATCAGATGACAGTGCAGTCATCTCTGTTTCAGCAAGTGGAGGAGCCTCAGTGGGGAGACCTAGAGTGCGAAGTGATGCACGACCGAGTTGACCAGGGCAATGCTCCGGAAGGATGGTTAGAGGATGGTCAGAATCAGATTCTTTTCCAGGGAAGGTTGTTTGTTCAGGAGGCAATGCGCAGAAAGGTTATCAGTGAGTTCCAGAACTCACCCATGGCGGTACACCCAGAATTTCAAATATGTACCAGGGACTGGAGAGGTAGTTTTGGTGGCCTGGAGTTAAGAGAGAGGTGGCAGAGTTTGTGGCCAAGTCCTTAGTGTGTCAGCAAGTGAAGGCTGAACACCGAGTTCCAGGCGGCCTACTACAACCTCTAGATGTCACTGAGTGGAAGTGGGACAACATCTCGGTGGATTTCTTCATGGGACTACCCAAGGTCCAAGGGGGATACGACACCATTTGGGTGGTAGTGGACCGGTTGATGAAATCGGCTCACTTTCTGGTGATCAGGGAGTCGAGTGAAATGATTGATTTGGCGCGAAGGCACGTGGATGAGGTGGTGCAATTGCATGGGATTCCGAGGTCTATTGTCTCAGATAGGGATGCACGGTTTACCTCGCAAGTCAGGAAAGGATTTCAGCATGCTTTTGGCACCCAGATGCATCTTAGCACTGCTTTCCATCCCTAGACAGTTGGACAGACAGAGCGCACCATCCAGACCTTGGAGGGTATGCTGCAGGCATGTGTTCTGGACTCAGGGGGATCATGGGTGCGATACTTGCCCCTAGTAGAGTTTGCCTTCAATAATAGATACCACTCTACCATTGGTATGGCCCTGTTTGAATCTTTGTACGGGAGGCATTTTCGTTCTCCTGTGTGTTGGACTGAAGTAAGAGAGGCAGACATCCTTGGCCCAAAAGAGGTGCAGATCACGACAGAGAAGGATCAGCTCATACGAGAAAGGATGAAAGTGGCCCAGGACCAACAGAAGTTGTATGATGATACCAGGAGGAGGGCCTTGGAGTTTTAGGTTGGATACCACGTGTTCTTAAAGGTCTCCCCTCGGCGTGGGCAGCGGAGGTTCAGCAAGGGGAGTAAGCTTTCTCCCAGGTTGGTCGGACCCTTCGAAGTGTTGCGGCGGGTCAGCGAAGTGGCTTATCAGATAGAATTACCACCACCGCTACTGAAGATACATGATGTATTCCATGTGTCCCCGCTCCATCGGCATCTGGATGATGATTCACACGTCCTTTATTGGGGTGAACTGGACATCGAGGACGAGGTGACTTTTGTGGAGAGACCAGTGATGATCGAGGATTGCACGGAGAATGTGCTTCGTGGTTGAACCATTCCCTTGGTTCATGTGTTGTGGAGACATGGTGGGATTGAGGAGAGTACGTGGAAGAGGGAAGCACAGATGCGTACCTAATACTCAGAGTTGTTTTGAGTTTTGTTCCTTGTTGTACCTATTGTGGTAGAACGTTTTGTCTTTTTGGCTATGAAATGTATTGGTTTTCTTTCCTCTAAATGTGTGTGAAAAGCCCCGGCTATGGGGGAGGAGATAACCCGAACCCTAATCAAGACGCATTAAGGTGGATGCGATTAAACCCGTGCGGGAATGTCAGTGCCGCCCAAAGCGGATAATATCTTGACATAGGGGAGGAGACTCCCCAACCCACATGCCTGGGCAGTTTGACATGGTATGTTTCTTGGTTCTTGAAAGGGAAATCCAAAGTGGTATATTTTGAGGTGGTTGTTAGGACCCTCTATTTCCTTCTGGTTTGTTTTGAATCCTGAGGATGTGAATCGTTTAAGAGGTATCTGATATAATGGACTGGGTTTTTGGGGTCCATTACTTTTGAAAATCTCGTGTTGGGTTTTCTGGTTTGGGAGTCTTGGTGAAGTTTGGCCAACTGTAGGCCTACCTGTAACCTTAGCCTACTGGTAGTAGACCTACGGGTAGCTCAGTCTACTGGTAGCTGCAGCCTACCAGTATATCTGTCTACTGGTATCTCATTCTACCAGTAGTTGTTGCTACCGATAACTCTGTCTACCGGTAGCTCAGTCTACCGGTAGATGCAGCCTACCGGTAGCTCGGCCTACCTGTACCTGCAGCCTATCGGTATCTCAGTCTATCAGAATCTGCAGCCTACCGGTATCTCGGTTTACCCGCCGCTACAGCCTAGCGGTAGCTCAGTTACTGGTAGCTATCCCCCACCGTTAGCTCTCAACTACCGGTGGCTCTGGCCTACCCCAGTGGGTTCTTTCCAGTGGCGCTCATTCTTGCAAAATTAGGGTTTCAAACCCTATTTTGACTCCTTCAAACGTGTTTTAAAGCCCGGTAACGCCCATATAATTGTTTTAATTAAGTATTTAATGAATTAAATTGGTATGTGCATCGGTTTAAACCACCCGAACTCTTTAATAACGCGTGGGGCTGCGTGGTCAACCCACTACCCTGCACCTTACGTGGTTTTGCATTCTTATCTCAACCGTCCAAAACCCTTATAACTAAAGGGTTCGCACTGGGTTTCTTATTTTCTCGATCACACTCGGCGCGGAGTACTTTCATCCAGAAGAGCTCATTTTCGTGCATCGGGCGACCGAGCTCATTATGCGTAATGTTCCGCGCCCGACCTAATCGTCAATCGTTGATCAACAAGTAGGGAATTTCTCCTTCGCCTCTCTCTTTTGTGTATCATGCAGGGTGGGATTCCTTTTAATTCTATAGAATTGAATAAACTGGATCTAAATTAAGATAATGAATGGATTATGAAAAGAAATAATGGGGACAGTGATTGTTGATGATGTTTTATATTATGATCATCCTTCCCAGTTGTGCTGGCTAACGCATTCTAAAAATCATGACTGTTGGTGGTCTTTCTTTGTGCATTAATGAACCCCGGGTGATGTTTTAAATGGATTCTTTGTGGTTGTGAACTCCTGCGATGAAATTTAAATTGGTTAATTATTTATATTCGGCTAAGTAAATTGGAAGCACCAGGATCAACCCTTCTGTGATAACCCCCTATTAAATCACACGGAATTGGAATCATGGAGTGTGTTAAATCTTATAAATCAAAAAATATAGGCATGGCCCTGCTTTGTGGTGGTGGTAGTGGTTTGGTTGTTTTCAGTTACGGGCCAATTCTTGGAGATATGGGAGGGGATGGGATCCCCTGTTTTCTTTATACTCCCGGTGGTTATGAAGTTGGGGATGTGATCCCCTATTGTTATGGGTTAGGTGGTTGTGAGTTCTAAGACCGGGTGGTTACCTTGTTTATATCACGAATTGGGGTGGGATCCTCTGTTGTTGATAAGCCCTTTTTGCTCCCGGGTATTGGGTATGGGGTTGTCACTTAGGGTTCTATTTAGTTTATGTGGCTTTACAAGAGAACTGGGTGTGGGTGTTATGGTTGATGCTTGACTATTTACATTCCTGGACTTGTGCCTATGTTTATTAGTTTCCCAAGTAGATATAGAACTTAATTAAATATTGCTGCTGAACATAAAAAAAGGATGGGAAAATGGGGTTTGGTTTGGCGTGAGTTGTGACTTGGACGTAGTGATGTTGTTCTCTTTAGGAGGGCTGAATAAAATCCTAAACTTTGGGTGAGTTATTGTTACCTATATATATATTTGTAGTTTTTTTCTTATTCGCGCCCCATCCAAGTTGAGCACTTAGTTCCGAACACCCCCATTTCATGGGGGAGGGTGTTTTTCCAACACTATTATTAGTGGCTGGTAATTAGCTCCTTTTCTAATCCCTTTCATGGATAGCCCAAGTATCTTTGGGCAGGCTGTGATGGCCTGAGGTCCATTATTAGCCCATGAACCTTCGGGCAGGGTAGTGTGGTGGTTGTCCAAGTGTGTGTGGAAGGTGGTTTCCCAAGTGTCTTCAGGATGAGGCCCAGGTGTCTTTGGGCATGGCAGTGGATCTTCTAGCCCAGGTGTCTTCTGGCGTGGTGGTGATTGTTCTGGCCTAGGTGTTTTCATGTGTGGTTACATGTGACAGTTGTGGACCAGGTGTTTTCAGGTGGGATTCGATAGTGGGACTGCCTGTGGTTGTGGCCAATGTGTGTGCGGGTGGGTGTGGTAGTGGGACTGTGGTGACAGAATGGCGGGATTGGTTCGATGCGTAGGATGTCTCAATAACCAGTGGGAATGTGGCACGGGGTACCCAAACGTCGATGTGATCTTATTATATATATATTACATGACTTGTGTTATTTGTAGAGTGTGCCTTGGTGAGGCTTGGGTGGAAATTTTACCTTGATAGGTGTTTGGTTTACTCCTTTTCTCACAAGATGTTAGTATGTTCCCCCACTTGTGCATGAGAGTCTTTGGTTTTCCCTACTGAGTGTACTTGTATGCTCACCCTACATATATAAAACTGCTTTCAGGTTTCCAGGAGGACTTCGTGGATCGCGCATGACCATACTAGCTCGGATCTTTGGGGAGTTGCTGTTGCTGTTTTTCATTCTTTGGTACATACCCTTGTAGTCACTTTTGTACTTTGTGTCTTTTACCTTTAAATCATGCATGTGGGAATGGTTTACTTTTTTCTTTACTTTTCTTTTAGTTTTGGTGTTGTTGGGTTCCATAATTATATCTCCTGATCCTATAAAACATAAAAAGGGTAATGCCTTCCATTTAGTTTGTGATTCTATACCCTTGGTGCAAGTCGCCACTCCAGGACCTATTGAAGGCGGGAATCGGGGGTCATTATCTCTCCTTCAACATAAAGAAGGAAGGGCCTGGAAGTCTGCTGACCCTTCCCTCCTTTTTGTAAGGGCGGGTTGTGACACTGGATTCAACATTTATGAACTTCAATTATTTATCCTTTAGGATTTTTTGTAATTTAAATAATCTAGAAAAATCGGGTGCCTACCCATGACCAACTCAAGCAGGCTAGTTTCCAGGTTTCTTCGCCCTCTCAATAATGCAAGGCAGCCAAGGAGAATGTTCAACATCTATTTCTGGAGATAATTAATTATATAAGACTATACAATCATGTTAGAGCCTTATTTATGTGATATTTCAATAAGAATATGTTTATATATAACATTATAACAATGATGTCCATGTATACCTGTAGAGAACTGGTTATAAACCTCCTACTAATGTCCATTGTAGCTCTGAATTCAGCCACATGGGCTGCTCGTAATGCGATGATGTTTGACAGCAGGCATGTTCATGTACAGAGTAGAATGGGGGCTATTCATGAGAAGGTTCATGCTCCTTCAATGATTCCTATAGGTATGATGCACAAAAATATTTACGATTTATGGAATATTAGGCTCCATGGAGTTTTTGGTCATCCACAGAAGGCCCAAGTACTTATATATATTCTATGGAAACCTCTGATCAGATCATGGATCAAGGTTAATGTGGATGGATCCTCTTCTAGTTCATCAAGATTTTCAGGATGTGGTGGTGTTTTTCACACATACCATGGCTTTGTCCGGGGATGATTTTATCATTTTCCTGATGTTGGAGTTGCCTACAAAGCTGAAATATGGGCATTAATTCATGCAGTCAAGTATGATGTTCTCTATAATTGTAACATGCTATAGATTGAATCTGATTCTCAACTTGCGGTTCATTCCATGGCATCAATAATGTGTAATGTACACTAGAGAGTGAGGCCTCTCTAGGTTGAATGCCTCAACCAAGAAACTAATTTATAGTTGGAAGTATCACATGCTTATTAAGAGGCCAATCAGGTGGCATATGCTTTGTCCAAGAAGGCAATTTTAGTGATGGATATTATGTGGTCATTTACATCCCCTAACTACTATGCCTCAACAGTTGAGGTAGATATGCAGGGTGTCACACACTATTAGTTTTCTAATAATCCCATGTTTGTCTGACTCACATTAATTTTTGTTTAATAAAATTATTAGGACTATATTGGACTACATCCTGGGCTTTTGAACTATAGTGATGAAGGATTGTTAATATATAGTGATGCATCCATATAGGGCTTGGGAAGTATTATTATTCATAATTATAAAGTTATAGCCTATGATTCATGAAAATTCAATGTTAATTAGAAGAATTAAAAAAATCATGATTTAGATTTAGTTGCAGTAATTTTTTCACTATATATAGATGAAATATCACTACATAGAAAAGTTTGATATATATATATATAACAACAAAAAAATTATATTACATATTGACATCGAACGAGTTGAATATGTGTTAGAGGAGACAATTTTTACTGATTAATGATTATTAATTTTCAATACATTACTATATAGGGAAATTGAACAAGGTGGGTGATGATTTGAGTTGAAATTATCAAGAGAGATTTTCATTGATATGGATATTAAAAGACACAATATTTCTATAATTTCAATGAGTGGACTTGGAAATCATATTTTATGTGATGATATCTTATCATTCCCAATTAAAAGTTCAATTTGAAATCTAAGTAAAGATTAAAGATCCTCAAAATGAATATGTACATAAGAAAAATATGGTAATAAATTTTCATGACTTTAACGATGATCATTATTGAAAGAAAAGGTTTGAGAACCATTCATGTGTTCAATCCATACCATATTTGAACTAGTCGTTAGAGGATGCTCATAGTTCTTTATTCTATATTTATCTTGGAAGAATGAAGATATAAATATATATATGTAGATGAGTATATATAGTCACATGGCATGATGTGGGGTATTTTATTGCTTTTATCTCAGTTTTTTGGTATTTAATCAAGTTAATGTTGTGTGAAATTTTTCCCTGGGTATTTTACATCCATTACCCATATCATAATGGAAATAGGAAAAATCACTTTAGATTTTTTCATTGAACTCCCTAAAACATCTAAAGGGAATAATTATATATGGTTATAGTCAATCACCATACATATTTATCACACATTATATCTATCAGATAATATCTCTCTTTATATTATTTTCTCTGTATATAAATTTAGTGGTAAGGCTGTATGGAGTACAACATTCAATTGTGTTTGATTGGGAACCGTAGTTTACCTCATATTTCTAAAGAATTATTCTCCATGATCTAGATATATTGTTGAGTTTTATCACTTCATATCATCCTCAAATAGATGGACATTCTGAGGGAATAATTAAAACTCTAGATGATATCTGAGATCTTGTTTTCTGGATTCTAATGGTGGTTGGGATCGACACCTTATTCTAGAAAAGGTTCCATATGATAATATCCTTCACTCAAGAATTTACATGTATTCTTCTAATGAACTATATAAAATTCGGTATAGTGATCCATCATAATGGAATGATGTTGGAGAAATAAAGCTATTGGGACATGAAAAAGGGATAAAATGGTCGATTAGATTCGATCCTTTCAATAAAACGCAATGATAGTAAAAAAATGATAGAAGAATTATATTGATATTCTTCATTGAGATATGAAATTTAATGTTAGTGAAAAAGTTTTTCTAAGAATTTATCTATATTTGAAGTTAATTAGGCTTGGATCGATGGGAAAAATAAGACCTAGGTAATTTAGTCACTTTGAAATTCATTATTGTATCAGGACAATAGACCATCACTTGGATGTTTTACCAATGATCTCTCATGTTCATGAAGTGTTAAATGTATCTATCTTATAGATGTTCATAAAAGACCCTTAGAATGTAATGAATAAAAAGGTAAAACCCCAAGATAATGATATCCTTTAGGAGGAATAACCTATTATGATTCATGAACCTAAAAAGAAAAATTTATGAATAAATACCACTCACTAGGTCACAGTTTTGAGGAAAACCCACCAGTTTGAGGAAGGTACATATGACCATGAGGGTATAATGAGGCTGATGTATCATAATATATTTGTATTGATGTGACGGAATTTCAAGGTTGAAGATAATATTAAGGGAATTATAATGTAACACCTCGATATTTTATTAAATAATTTTTCCTTAATTAAATTAAATTTCATTATTAGCTTACGATACACAAAGCACCAATTTTTAATGAACCACACAAAACTATTAATATTATTATTTAATAAAGATCATGATTACCTATATTTTAAACATATATTCAATAAAATTAATAACTTAATTTTAAACATTATGTATAGTGTATTTTTTAAAAAACATAACTCTATAAAAATAATTATTATTCAGTAAAGTATTTCTCTATTTAGAAAATAATATTTTCTAAAAATGTTTACTAATTGTTTTCAATCTTCTAGAAAAATAAATTTAAAAATAGGAAAATGTTTTTAAAACCTAAGGAAAAAATTATATTTGGGTGGAATTTTGGTATTTTTCTAAAAATATTATTTTTTCGATGGATAGTAAAAAATATAGATTTTTAATGAAAAAATTTCATTTTAATGAATATATAAGGTTTCTATTTGTTTTTAAATGGGATTGGAAGTAAAATAAAGTCAAAATTATATCTGTTAATCCAATTTTTGTAATTGGAATACTTTTAATATTTATTTTTGATATAAAAACATGTTACAATATTGAATCATTTATCTTTGGAACACGACATTACCATCGCATATCCATATTCAATAATAAATTAGATTTTTACACTTCTGTGACTATAATATGGAAAAAATAATTATGTATAGGGAATAAGAAAAATTTTTATAATATAATAAGTTATGATTATTTTTTTACCATAAATAATGGTAAAAATAATAAAAACTTATTTTGTGAAGTTATGGTAAAAATGGGTTTCTGGGGTTTAAACTAAAAATATATTAGTTAAAATTTAAAAATAACATGTTAAAATAAAATTTATTTTCAAATTTGGAGCTCATAATTATTAATTCATTACAACGACTTATTTTGGATGACTTTTCCATATGGAAAACATGGGTATACCTTTTTTTCAAAAATTATAGGAGTGCCAATAACATCCCATATAAAACGCCCCTCCTTCTCATCTACTCATCACAAATCGAAAACCAATTGGATCCGAAAATAAGTATAACAATATGCTTGTTAATTACATCATATAATACTATATTTTTTATTTTTTATTTAATACATCCTAAGATGGCTTTTCGTTTAATCCCAATGTGGTTACCAGAAGAAGAGGTGACATTATTCAAAGTGCATTCTTATTTCATTTCATCTGTACCATTCATAAATTATAATTAAACTATGGTGATTTAATAAAATAAATATATTTAATAATATGTGTTGTTTTTTTAGTTTTTAATGTCCTAAAACATCCCCCACAAGTATTAAATGAGACACAAAATAGTCATTCATGTGTCTGACAGACAACTGCAACTCGAACTGATGTAATTCTTTTTTCATCACCACCTCTCACAACTAGATATAATTATGAATTAAATAATTATTTATGATATTTAGGATATTATTATACTCATGTAATAATTTTATCACCTATACCTTCTTAATTTCTATTATGTATGAATATGATAATGTCGCTTCTGTGTATGACAAGCTACAACCACACAAAGCAATGTGATTTGTTCACACTTTAAATGGAAGGTAACAAGGATGGGTTCGATGAAAATTTATTATATATATGTAATAAAAATTATTTTTAGTGGAAATATATTATTTATATTTATTTATTTCAACCCAAAAATAAATTGTAAAAAGATTTCATGCGTACATATGACTCACCATCTCCATGAATATTTTCTTTCATTTTCTATCTGCAACATTTACTGGTTACTCTATATACAGATATATTGAATATATATTATATTTACATTGTGATTTACATTATACAATTTTTTTAGATCATGATCAATGTATGTGGTCGAAATAAATAAAAAATAAAAACATTCATGGAAAACAAAGTACCTATTACCTGAAACATGTCTTTAAGATGGTATTGTTAATTAATAGGCAATAAAAGTTCATAATTAAATCATATATAGTATTTTAAATAAATATATATATATAGTAGTTTAATAGAATTATAATTAACTTATAATTATTATATAGGATATTATAAAGTGTACTAATGAATTCAATACTTATGGTATGGTATTTTTGTATCAATTTACCTTCTTGGAGATGTATGCCATGGTATGCCCCATTATACTTTTATGAGTTGTATATAAAATACCATTTCCATTTAATATAATGAATTTTATTATTCTCATGATATTATATGTTTCAATTATTTTTATTATTTCATTGGGTTTATGATTCATTATTAAAAATGTGGTATGGGTTTTGTATTATAATCACATCGTTTATCATGATTGATCATTATTACACATCAAATGATGAAATTTATGATCAATCACTTAGGAAACTCAATTTGTTTCCTATAATATAGTATTTTTATATAGAATACATTATTTACTAATATTTTCATCTCTTTATGTAATAACTATTCAATATGATTTTTAGTGAAAATAGTATTTATCTCTCCCTTTGGATGAAAAACGTATTCTTACACAACCATTTTCCAAAAATGAATTAAATTTTTTATAAAATTATCTAAATTACTTATTAAATATATATTTTTAAAAAAATTATTTCATATAATTTTATTGACAATTATATTGTTTTTAATTTATCAAAAAGGCATGTTTAGCTTTTGTCAAAAATAGGAACAAAATATTAGTTTTAATGTGTATGACAAGAATAATGATTTTCCAGATTTATTAAGATTAATTTTTTTAAAGATTCCACTATAAGTTATCAAGGTTATTTTCAATGAAAATGATTTAATAATTTTTTTATGAATTTTTTATTTTGAAAAATGTGACTACCAAATAAAGGATATTTACATCGAAAAACAATCCATGTGTTTTTTTTCAAAATCATTTTCTATCTAACACGAGATCCCATGATTTTACATATGATTTATTAAAACATGACCATTATAAAATGGATGTTAATTTGAAGGGTATTAATATTAATTACTAATATATAATATTTATATATTTTATCATGTGTATAAAATAAAATAAATTGTTACTTATTTATAAGAAATAAAAAAACAACCATTTGAAAGAGAATGAAATGTTTTTTCAAAAAATATATTTTTCTAAATGGTAGTTTATTCATGATTCACAGGCATAATTGAAAATTAAATTTCGAGAATTTTATGAAATTTATTTCACAAAATAATAATAATTTTTTAAATATATATTCCAAAATTATTATTGGGTAATGTTTTGGTATTTTTCTAAATATATTTATTTCTTGATGAATAGTTGAGAATAATTATTTTTATTGAAAACTACCTCTTCATTTTAATATTTTATAAAAGAAAAATTTTATTTTAAATTTTTATTAAAGTTAAATTATTTCAATTTAACTAATTACATTCAACTGAATCAATTTTACTTTGAAATTTTATATTAGAACATTCTGTACTTATGAGAATTCTCTATTTCAAAAACAACTCTTTGGTAGCATTGATAATAAAAATTAAATGGTCTTATAGAAATTATGTTTAATTAATTTTGAAAAATAGATTCCATATATTTAAAAATAATAATTTATATAATATAAAAACTTTAATTTAATTTTTGACTTTAATCAATAGTAAACATAATAAAAATTAACATCCATGGATAAGGTAAAAATAAGTTTTTTGGGGGTTTATAATAAAACAATAAGGGTAAAAAAGAAATTCAAACTTGTACCACATCAATTTAATGGAAATATTATGACCTTATCACCTGAATTGTTCAATAATTACCCATTTTGGAGGATACTTTTTCATGATAAGAATGTGGGTGTAATTGATTATTTCCAAAAATATAGAGTGTTTCCTCTCCCCCATTAATAAAAGGTAACCACTTATCAACCCCTATTCACACATCCAAATACATATGGTTCAAATAATAAATTCCCTTGATTCTCTATTAAATCCCTCAAAATATCTTAATTCCATGTAGAGATCTAATGTTCAAGCTAGGAATGATTTATATTAAATCAAATGTGGTTTCCCAAAGAATAAGTAATATACATAACTAGGGATTTCCAATTTACTTATTCTTATAAAATCGTGTAATATTTTTAAACTGTTACAACGTAATAAAACCATTATCTACTATGTAATTATATTATATTATATTCATGTATTATGCAACATAAAACTATACTTCCATCAAATGGAAAATGAAACCGTCGATCATGGGTATGGATGACTACTACATTGCGAACAGATGTAGTTCATTATATATCACCACCATTCAATAGAAGATAAGTTGATTTATTTAAATTATTTACAAGATAGACTACCGCCTTGCAAATTTATATGATTGATTTTTTTGGTATAATTTAATTGGAGGGTAGTAATATTTTAGTTAATATATATATGTGATATTTTTTTTCTAAAAATAAATCCATAAATTTAAATCCACATATAACATATAATCTTTCAATCCATTGGTAAATAATAACATCGCTCGTGCATACATGTTGACCACCGCCTCTACATAGTGACGTGAAATGTTTTTTTGTTTAATATTTACATAAAGGTTAATAAGAATATATTTTTATAATATACATGATATATATAACATAATTATTCCTCTATAAAGGTTAATTAATATTTTGTTCCCATTCATTCTATTATTTGAGAAAAATGAAAACAACATTCATTTATATCTACTTCCTACCGATTCTCTGAACGGTGTATTCCATTTTCAATTTCTAATATATATTGATTAAAAAAACATATATAATTAATAGAAATTATATTAATACGATGTTTTACACTAAATAAATTATGTAACCATGATATAATTAAAATGTAAAAATTTACCGACCTAAAATATATAAGAAAAATGCAGCAATTATCATCCGAAACAGTAATATTATCAAAGAGTTGCTAATAAAATGTGATATAATTCAATAAGTAAATCATATATGGAATTTAATATATGAGTATGGTTTTTTAATATATTTATAAAAAATATATATTTTTAGAGTGGTGGTTCAAAGACATATTAAAGAATTCAAATCTGAGGTAACGGTTTCTCGTCTCACTTTTACATCCATGAGGAAAATTCTATACTCACTACATGCTCATTTGGGTGCTGTATATAATTAATGTTTTATATATTATATAATTAATCTATTTATCATTATGGAACTTAATGCTAAAATTTATACTTAGCTATTTTATGGGCCTTATTATTTTGAAGTAACCCAAGTGGTTAGAGTTTATTTCACAATCCAATCATTATCTGATATTGTTTTTTAAAGTCTCCCATGGATGAATTATTTGATATTTTAATCATAAATTTATTATATTTTATTCTTATCTATTTAACCTTAAAAATATTCAATTAATATTTCTTTTCTCCCACTTATTGTGACGTAAAATTAATTCAAATGTTTCTAATGAATGTATGACATCATATCCCTCTTTGATCGAATATCTATTTTCATCAAAATAAATATTTTCTACTTTCTTTTTAAATAGTTTTAAAAAATGTTTTTATCCTTTTTCAAATGATTTATTAATTATTTTTTATGACATTTTTAATTTTATGAAATTATTTTGAAATTAATCTTCATGTATTTTTTCTAAAGAAGGAATGTTTGGCTTTTAACACATATGTGAATAGAATATTTTTTTTAATGTGTACCACATTAATGGAATTTTTTTCCATCCTGACCAATATATTATTCAATTATTATATTTAATTATTTGATATATTATATTCAATGATATGTATTTTCAAAATATTTTGTGAAGTTTATGGTTACGAAAATTTTAAAAAACAACAAGTTATTTTCTTAAAAATGTTTTTATTTACATTTTTATAGTACATCAATACATTAATGAAGTCGAATTTTTTTTTGAAATTATGATCCACTAGGAATATGTTATATTGATATAATCCTTATTCAATTTTTTTATTTTTTATAATCAGTTTCAATGAGGATGTAAAATTTTATCACCATTCATAATAATACACTTTATGGTCTATGATTATTCTATTTTATTGGCGTATTTTTTAACATATCATATTTTTTTCAATATGATTGTTTATGATGATTATTTTCCACAAATTTCATATGTGTAATATATTAAAGTTGTTAAGTGTGGGGTGAGACCCACTTATAGACATCCCCTCGATGCATCGAAATGTCTCATGAGATAGACCACTTAAGCAAAATAGATAAGTTTATACCCATATATTTTAACTATATTTGATAAGATATTTAATGATTCATATTTTTGGAATTGCATATTCCCTCATTATGAGATCATTTATTTCTTTTTTATTATATTAATGATAATATTCATGGATTAGTTTCAATCTTATATACCTATTTATATGGATATATTTGATTTTCATTTATTTCTACAATATTATACATAGTTTGCTGATAAAATATAATGTGGTTAAGTTATTTACCAATCCATATTGGTTATGATTCTTATTCATAATATATTCTATCATACGCATACCCTTACTAAGAATCTGACCTCACCGATTCCTTATGTTTTATTTTTTCCAGGATACTATGAAGTGTTTTTTATTGATATATAGGGATACACTCTATGGAATAATGGAATTCACAAAGAAACCACTTTGAATATTTTATATTTTCCATTATAATGGGAATTTAATGTATATAACATGTTCACAAAGACTAATAAAATATTTTTACCTTCAGGATACGATTCCATGTTACATATTATAATGCAACAATGTAGACTTTGAATCGGGGATACTAAAGTAAGGGGTGTCATGGTTTATAACTAAATAAGTTTAGTAGAATCATTGGGAACTAGAATTCTAAAAACATATATAAGGGAATATGAAATAATAATATAGATTAAGTATATGTATGGAATAACATCCTAAAATTTTGGTAATATAGAGGTTTTGTGTGATTTCCTAGAAATACTTCCCTACGTGGATACTACAAGTGGATATGGATTTGTAACATATGTTCCTTGTGGCAATAAATTATAAAAAGGAATGTTAGGAATGAACCACGAATTACCTAATATACAAAAATGGTCGTTTATGTGAACCTATTTTTACACTCACGGGGGACATTATTAGTAAAATTCATATTTTATTTACAAACAATTATGTAGTGTTTGAAAATATTGTTTTGATATGAAAATTTTCTCAGTAAAACCATGTTTATCATTATGATATAATCAATGAAAAAAAGACTTCATTTTAGGTTATGTGTCTCAATAGTATTGGGATTATAACTTACGGTCGATACGGTTTTGATCTAATCTATTTTATTCGAATGTTTATAAATGGAACCTATGGGAAAAAGGGAACTATATAAATTCATGTACCCCATGTATGTATTTCCCTCCCGATAATGATAATGAGGTTGGAGTTGGAGATACCACTAGAAATTAATAAAATAATACTATATTAGGTGGAATATGAATCAGGTTAGGATAAATGACCATTTCTATATGATGTAGCATACTTATTAAACACGTGGTGAAACAATGTCAAACAAATTCATGCTTCAACAACGCCATTAATTCAATTGGACAAAAAATCCTATTATAACTGAGAAATGGTTATGTTCCATTGAGAAGTTAATTATCACTTTATGATGTAACAATAGAGATACTCTTTTCATTATAGTTTTTCATCAATCATAAGATTCATATAAATAATGGATTTTGATTCAAAACACAATGAATGGAGAAAAAAAAGATCCCATTGTATCAATATATTTTAATATACTATTTTTAGAAAATTATTTTCCCTATTATAAACAAGTGAATACAGAGGGAAAACTCCTTAATCTATGATAAACCATATATAATTTTTATTTGTATGGAGCTTACTTTACAATAATAGCAAGGTATGCTACAAACTATATATGTAGAAAAAATGATAATATTTACCATTTTATTTAGGGATTAGATCAAATCCTCAATTGGAATAATTCTCCAAATCATTCCCATCATATGAGTACATTTATTCATGTTATATAATGAATGTGAAGTATTTCTCCAAGTATTATATATCCAATGGAAAGTTGGAGTGGACTAAAATAGAAGAGAAGAAGATGGATAAATGGATTAAGGATTTCCCCACATGTGAAAACTTAGGAAATAATCACCCTAGAACATGCTTGAATGGAATTGGGGATTGCATGGGTTGCTTCCTTCTCACCGATGAGCCAACCCTTCGTCTACAATAGTCTCACTGGGCGCGCATATGTGTTGAGATGGATATATCGAAGTCACTGCCGAAGCAGCTTCATCTATGGGTTGGCCACAAGGAAGGCTTCTGGAAGTTGATTCATTATGAGGGTAAGTTTGGATGTTGTCCTTCATGTCATCATCAAGGTCATATGGGAAAGCAGTTTAGGCATCGCAAACATCAGGGCACACATCTCCTGGAAGAGGGTCTCGCTACCGGGTGTTCGGCTTCTGGCTGAAAGTTCCCAAATGCGGGCGACTTTATGCTTACTGATGAGGGAATCTAACAGCCCGAAGCTCCCTCTTCCCAGACTGATATGGTATTTCAGGTCCCTTCTATTCGTGTGGAGGTGGTTGGTGGCTCTGCTCCTCCTACTTTGGGGGTTCCGTATCATTATTCTCATAACCAAGAAGATGGGGTGATGTCTCATCCGAATTTATTGGTGAATGAGTTTTCTCTTGAGAAAAAGAAAGGAAAACAACCCCTTGTGGATGGAAAAGGCTTCACTCTCTACCCTGGGAGAATGACCAAATATTATAATTTCAACAGGAATCCCCATGGGGAAGCCTTAGGTGAAACATGTTCTAGTTTTCTCACTCTTGCATCTAATAGTGTTATTAACAGGATAGTTGAAATGTCTTGTAAGGATCGAGATTCCACGAGCATTACGTTTGGTAATCTCAATGAGATGGAGGGAGGCCTTAGAGATAACAAGGAGAATTTTCTGGTGATGAAAGGATGTCGAGAGGAACAACTTGAGTGCAGGTAAAGTAGGAAAAGAAGTGTTATCTTGGCTTCACCCAGGCTGGTATCCAAAACCCTGGTCCAGGGTGACAGTTCCAATTTGAAATCATGTTCTGGATATGAGGTGCAGCCTCTGCTTTACAACCTCAATCCAAATATCTCCAATTACCCTCCCCTCTCCCCAAGGGTTCAAGCTAGAAAGATGGTGCATGTGAACTCGGATAATCCTTTTTACACAAGGACTCGAACCAGAGGTTAATTCAATTGTGTGATTCAGTGTTTCCCAAGACCGAATATTGATCTGTGGCTTCAACTAAGGTATGGTTGTCTACTTCATAGGGTTAATGTCACTATTTATTTTATCTCTTATGGAACATAGAGGTGATGTCTTTTTAAGGTTTACTTATTTTTTGTGGTTGTTTAGTGTGTGGGTTCTCACTCAATCCCTTAAAAGTGTTTTCTTCTTCAATAATTTTTTTTCAGTCAAATAAGTGTGGGGAGAAAATTCACCATTCTCGCGATTGAAATGGAATGAAATATTTTTCAATATTTCAATTCTCAAACTATGTGGATATATGGAACTATACAAAATTTTGTCCATAGTGTCAAGGATATATACCCTATAAGAAGCTATGTGATCAAGTTCAAGCTTATTCTATTGATACAGAAGAATTATAATGTTTAAATTTATTTAATTTTTATTTAATAAATATTTTTTACGAGTATTTTATCAATGATGTTTTCTTTATAAAAACAAAAAAAAATAATGATTGTAAAACAATACTATTTATTAATGGATTTAACAACATATGTTTAATTTTTCCAATGAACAATAAAATTGATTCATTTATAAGTTTAACCTATAAGAAAATCCATGATTAATATAGGATTACTAATAATATGTTTTAAATATTGGGATAATAATGATATTTTTATAGGATAGTGTTGATCACCATGAAACTGGTTTTTGTTTTGCTGGGTTATGGCAACTTATCCGATGTTTAATAGATGAATTGATTTGTTGAATATATTTTATAATATGAGTTTTTTTTGAAGAGTGCATGTTTTAATTATGTTTTTATAGTGAAAATGGTATTCACGCATTTATAATGTGATATTAAAAGCCACCTAATATTATTTAGGGAATAAAATGTTGATTTAGTGTCTTTTGTTCTAAGTCATTGGACATTGGATTTGGTCATACATGTATTGGACGCGCATTAAGGTTACCCAGTTATTAAATGGATTATGTTGAATTTTTTGTGTCTCTTTTATAGTACTAAAGATTAAGATATTATTTCGGATAAATTTTTTATATATTTTTTTTGGTTTTTGTTGCACTAGGAGGAATAACTAGTTACACATTTATGAATCTAATGATCCTTTAAAAGAGAGTTTTAGTGATTCATTAATGAAAAATAATTCATTATGGATACTAATTTAATGGAGTATGAAATTAAGTAAAAAAATGATGAAAATATTTTTAAAAATATGTTAATTAAGTAAACTTTATTGTGTTATCTATCATCATAGTAAACCAATTCCTTAACATAAAGAAAAATGATCTTGAAAACAAATTTTATACTATTAATTTCATGTAAAATGAATCATATGACCTTTTTACTCATTAAATATTTATGGTTTTTAGGTCCTTAACATTTCATATATCAATCAATATATTTTAATCAATGATATTTATCACCCTATATATCTATTTATTCATTTCATCTATGTCTATGTCTTCATTTACCACTAATTATCTCTTACATTGAAACATAATTGTGTTTTATTCTATATTACCATTGTGCATCAATTTTTTTCTTATTATTTTGATATTTATGTAATACATTCTAATATATGTGTTTCCCAAATATTTGTTTTAAAAATCCAAAACCCATAATTTTTAAGATCAAGAATTAATTATAAGGACACAATTTATTTATTTAGGGTATAATGTAACACCCCAATATTCTAATTTTCAGATAACATGTATAAAAAAATTACCATATAAGAGCATATAAACCCCCCTCAATTTGAGATATTTTTCTTTATAAAATAAATTTAATCTTTTTGATAAGTTTTGATGCATGCAACAATGGATGTCAAAAAACACAATACTCTATTAAAATATCATTATTTATACATTACCATTATAACCTAGCTTTTACATTGGAGGGTATTGATATTAATAAAGAAATTATAAAATATATATGGATTAAATATTTTTATAATAGTAATAATTATTATGTATTGATTATAAATAAAATAAAAACTATTTTAAAAAGAATGAAATTCTTTATAAAAAATAATTTTTTCTAAAAGGTTTTTTATTAAAATTTGTGCAGATAATTACATATTAAATTTTACAAATTTTTTTAAATTGGTTTTTTTTAAAGGAAATTAATTTTTTAAATAAAAAATAAATAAAATTTGGGTAATATTTTTGGAATTTTCTAAAAACATTGATAATTTAATGAATATTGAAAATTATTTTTTTTATTGAAAAATAATTATTCATGTAAAATATTTTTAAATTTAAATTATACTCCAATTCCTTAAATTAAAATTAGTTTAATTATATGAAAAATTTTTTATGATAAGAGATTGGAATCACTTTCATAATCACTTTTCCTGAAAACATTTTCCGTACTTATTGAAATTTTCCCTTTGGAAAACTATTTTTTATTACAAAAACATTTTAATTTTTAATATATTTCATCTAATTTGATGAATTCTACTATAAAAAATGAAAAAAAAATCAAATGCAAAAAATTTATAATATATTTTTTAATATAATAAATAAAATGATTGTAAAAATTAATTACGACTGTTAAAGTAAAAATAGGTTTAACATGGGGTAAACTAAAAGGATGACGGTAAAAAACAACTAAAAACTTGTAAAATTACATTATCAGGGTATATATCAACCTTATCTTATAAGACTATAACCCATTTTGTGGAAATATTTTGGATAAAATCTGGATATAATTAATTCCTTTCAAAAATATCCAAATAGTTCTCCCTCCCACTTGTAAATGAACATCCATTTTCCTCCCCACATCTCACTTCCAAATCCCTTTGGAATTGAAAATACCTATCCTAATCACTTACTTAATGCGTTTTCTCCATCCTAAAAGACTTTTATAAATCATAAACCCATTATAAGAAGGAATTAGGTTAAAACTAAATATGTTTTATAAATATGAGGTAATGTATTGAACTATATGTTTTTATATTACATCTTCTTATAGCTGATTATATTCATTTCCATATTTTCCAAAATAACAACACAAGTATCTATTATATAAGGAGATCTTATAAGGTTATTATCATAACATATATTAATATACACTTATATTAAATGAGACATAAAATTTTCGATTGTGGGTACGTCGTACAACCGTCTCATAAACCTATGTAGTTCATTTATCATCACCACCATTAGAGGATGGATATTGTAGCATCAAAATATTTTAAGAAATATAATCTATGTTTGATAGCGTACATGATAGACTTCATAAAGCATAAACTAACATATTTATTTTATTGTTAGAACCTAAAAATTAGAATATCATTTATTAAAGGAATTAACAAAATTATTAAAATATGGTTTACCCACCCACCCACACACACACACACAAATATATATATATATATATATAATTAATTCATTAACTAGTTAATTATAAATGAAAATAAAAACCTTTTAAAAATGACAGATAAAATGTTCATAAATGTGTTTTATTTTTGGATTATATTAATTATATTTATATATAATATTTAAATTTTAATGTTTTAAATTAATCCTATGTGTTTTCTAGGCATCATATGAGAATAAATACAATTTTCAGTATAAATTATTAATTTTTGTTATAGTACAGTTTTGTCATATATTGATGACAGACTCGTTTCAAATATACTTTTTTGAAACTTTTATGAATAATATTTGATAAAATAAACATTTCTTTGAAATATTAATATCAAAAATTAATTTGGATGAAATTTTGGAATTTTTTTAATAAGTATCATGTATTGATGAAAAATACAAAATAATGTATTATAATTGAAAACAACTTTTTCATCTCAATAATTTATAGTGGTAAATTAAATTTCTATTAGTTTTGAAATTTAATTAGATAAATTATATAACATTTAATCCAATATAGGTCATTGTAATAAATTTCAAAATAAAAACTTTTCAATATTTTGAATATTTTCACTTCAAAACCATGTTTTTTCATTTCATAAACATAAATAATTTTAAATTAACATTATAGAATTTTATGTTTTGAATTTTTAAAATTGTATTACATAATTGAATCATATGATACACATTTAATCATTATGCCACATTTATTTTGTTCCAATATGACTAGAAACTTTGATGGTTGTTTTACCACAGTTAAGGGTAAATCAGGTAATTGAGGTTAAAAAAATATTATAAATTTTAAAAAATTACCCTAACACTTGTCCTAATTTTATCTTAGGGAGTGACTATCAGCCAAAATAATATTTGGGCTGATTTTAATACCTCTTGAAACCACTTTGTTGAATTTTATCTCTTTATAGTATTTTATTTCAATGAAAAGTGAATGATGTCATACTTATGTTTTAATAACTATACCATTTTTAATAGTCGGTTATTTAGAATATATATTCAATAGTAAATAATCTTTGTAAAAATAAAATATATATATTCATCACAGAAATTTATTATTTTTATTTTTAGGAAACATATAATTACTTTATAATTATTACACAATAATGATGCAATAATTGTTTAATTAATTGAAAAAAATTAAATATTATTAAAAGTATAAAAATAAACATTATTTATGATAATTAACAATATCCATGAATTTTATTGATTTATTCAACATGGTAGTGATGTTTCTGAAAAATTATTCCAAATTTATCTAATGCTTATGAAACTTTTAATAAGTTAACTAATAAATAGAGAAAAAATTAGAAATAATTATATTGTAAAATTATCATATTTTAATAAATTATATGAAATTTACAAAATATAAATTTATCCAAAATGGTTTGGATAAGGTTTAAAATTTCATCAATGATTTATTTATGGTTTTTTCATTACTTGATAGTAACTATATTAACCATTATATAGTAAATAACACATGTTTTTTGAATAAGCATTAAATTTTTAATTAAGGGGTAAAAGGTAATGATTAAAAAAATGCCAAAGTTTATTAATTTTAATTGGTTGAATGGATTTCAACCCACCATCACCCAATCTTTGAAATAAAAATGTTTGGATAAATTAAGAAAAAAAATTAATTTATATTATTTTAATATTTGGAGGAATTAAAGAGTATCCCTACCCCTTTATAATAAAAGAGAGCCACTTATTCTCTTTTCATCACACATTAACAACGATTTGGTTTGGAAAACCAATACTAAAATCTATTTCTATAATCCTACCACACATTCTATGTCACTAATATAACAAATTGTCTAGGGTCCTGAACCTTAAAATTTATTAAAGAAAAGATAAAATGGAAAGCATTAAAAAGATATTTACAATTATGGGAGTGTATTACACCGCTGATATCCACATAAACCTAAGGTGCACTAAAATGTTGGGTCTTAAATGACTCCATCATGCACATATCTTTTTTTCAATCAACTTTAATATACACCAACCATTTGATTTTTTTTCAAATACACATGCAAGAAGGTCTAATTGATGCGACTTATTTGATTTATAAATTCCATCCAATGAGATCTGAGTCTCCAAGTAAAATTCTTTGTTAAATATTTCAAGAGTTTGAAAGAAAGTATAGATTTAGATTCAACCCATAAAGATGTCAACGGATGATACGTAACATTCTTGATGGCCTGAATTGTCGCCCATAATTCATCATCATTTATCACGCAAATACCAATATAATGTTGAAAGAATCCTTTCATGAAACCATGATGGCTGTAAAAAACAACCGAATAACATGATGGTCTAAACAATCCATCAACTACTCCATCCACAATTAATTTTCTCCAAGTGAAGATTGGGGGAATACAACAAAAAAATGTAAGTGCCATAGGCTTCTTGAGCCTACCATGCACACCCAAAAATAGAAAGATATTAAAATCATTGATTGTATTTCACATTTCACTAACATATACACCCCCTGAATCCTATATACTCTTATTAAGTGCTGGTAATCACTCATACAAGGTGATCAATTGATTGTTAAAAATTCATCTTTTTTTAATGTCCATATAAACAAGAAAACATAAGCAATGACACATAAGAAAATATTATAAAGCCTCTCACTCATACCTATTTTATAATTATCATTAATGAGGTTTTCCATATTCATGTTTGTAAAAATCATAATGGTAAACATGACTCCAATATAATTCCACATCCTCTGATAAAAAATTAATCAACAATGAGGTTATGTATCAGAACATGGTATGTTAGATTTCATCAACCATGGTTGTTTCATGAAGGACTAATAACATTTCATACTATGGTACTCTCTTTCATTAAACTTTCAACATTAATTGGGGTTCCATGTAAGCGTTTTGGAATAAAGTAAAGAATAATTATTGATTTCCACACTTACATGGTAGTGATCAATCTCACTAATTATATTATTAATTTTCCATAGATCTGAAATTGTCATTTGATTCTTTCTTGATAAAATAATTATCATTTTTTGGAGTTGTTTGTTGAGATATGTTGTCTTCCAATGGTTAAAATTAGTTTGTTTACATACCATCCATTTTTCTTTTCTGTATATTTTCAAAAAAACATAGTGGTTCGTAGAGACCTATACAGAGCATGAAAGATAATAATGATAGTCATTAATAAGACTCTGTTTGAAACTTCTTGATAAAAAATCAAGATAAGAGTCATTAAAAGTCATGAGAGACCATGTAAATTTTTTAACCAGTCTATCATGTAAGATTCTAATATATTTGATCCCATGAACTCCCATTACATCTGGATTGATACATTCCTTCCACGAAATGAAAATAATCTTCCTTATATTCAATGAACTGGTCCATATAATATTTCTAATCATGAACTGATGTTCCCTTATGAGTCCTATTGAAAATATATATAAAGGTAAAGAGTAAAAAAATTATTCAATCACTAAATTTACTAGGAATAATATTACAGATTTTTATATGAGCTTACCCAGCCATTAGACCATCAAATTAATGATACCAATGTTTATGTCTTCAAGATGTATCCTTCTCACCTTTCTCTAGAATAAGGGGAAATTAAGATAGTTAAAAAATGTGTTCTCATTTTCACTCCCAATGATCTTATGATGCAGATTTGTTTTCGAATAGGTATTCCAAAACCAAGTAATGAATTATATGTTCCAACTAATGGACTTTCTATCAACTACATCATTACAAGTGAGAAAGGTATTAATAGAAAATATTATTTATTTAAAATCTTTCACAAGAAGTAAAATGTCATCATCATACAATATATGTGATATAGTGACAAAATATCAAACATATATAATTTTCTTTTTCAAATACTAGTATGTTAAAGGTCATTTAATCATCTAATCATATAATCAGCAGTAATGGAAATAGGATTCTAGGGAGAGAATCTCCTTTCCAAACACCTCTTTTTTAATGAAACAATCTCCTTATATATCCCTTAATAAGGATGATTAGTCATGTAAATCCAATAATGGTATTGATTAACAAGATTAAATCCCTTGAAAATTCTTATTTCATGAGGATAACATAATAAATTCCCCCTTTCATTATGTCAAATACCCTAGATATATCAGTCATGAAGGAATAATTTGATGCATTTGATTTAGTATTCATAAGATTAATTCTTTCCAATGAAGTAAATAAAAACATCAGATTATTCCACACAAGAAAAAACCCAAAATGTTTTTGGTAAGATTTTCTTTGTTCAAACTCCCAACCTGGTCATGATAATGTTACTGATAATTTTGAGGATATTACATCATAGGGAAACAATCTTGAAACATTTATATCAATAAAATTTTCCTTCATGTTAAATAATTTGATAATGTGAGAATATATCCCAAATGAAATAGAAGAATGTGTGAAAAAATACATAACATAAATAGTTATATCATCCTACAGGATGAACCAATAAAATACAGATAATTGTTTAGTGAAACTATCAAGACTAGATTCAATCTCTATAGTTATGGAACAATGATAAATATTCAGTTAATATTTCAAATGCACCATGATTGGATCTTGATTTTGTTTCTCCTTAATGCATGGGGAGATATAATAAATCAACAAACATATGTATTCTATTCAGTCACTATAACAAATCCTTTCGATGTTGCTCAACAAAATATTAGAAATATATTATTCATATGTATATAAATTTCCATCAAAAAATTATCTTTATTTCCTACATTGATTATATTTTGCATATAAAATTTATGAATGAATTCTGTATTCTTGTCTCTATGTTTTAGCCATTTAATCATGGGTTGAAATTTGTTCATTCATTCATGTATAGAAACATGATCATCCAGTGGATTTTCAATTTATTGTTCCTCTTTATATGTGTTGTTAAGATGCATATTTTTATGTTGGAGGTATTAAAGATTCCCCTCAACATCATCAATTTCATAATGATGCTTAGCGAATTACATTTTCCTCTATTTTTTATACATTTCATTGAAGCACCTGAGTTTCTCAGAAAGAATCCAACTAGGACCACCAAATGTATTCATCCTCTAGGACTAATGAATTATTTCCCTATATCCAAGAATGAAAGCCAACCATTTTTGAATTTTAAGTGTAAATGACCAGAACCATGAAGATGAGTTGAGATCTCAACAATTATTGAATTATTGTTTTAATGATGTTTGGGGAGCGAATATCCTGAGACCCAAATTTACCCTCCTATGTTATCAATATGGATAATGAATGTATCTTGATTTCCTTCCTACATTTCGTTCAATTTATATATACTCCATATAAACTCATCTCCAACAATTCGGTTCTTACAAATATTGATTTGATCAATGAATCTGGAGAATTAAAATGATGTCATCCTATTAAAACTGAGACCAATTTGTTCTTATAAATTCAATAAGATGTTTAAGTATCCCATAATTTTCCACTTATTTCTCATATTATCAACAATGACATCATGATACTTCTATAAATCAAGTCTTCCAACATATAATATAAAGGGATATAAAAAATGGAGAGACATAATTGATCATTTAATGGTGAAGGATATAGTAAAATTGTAAGACAACTTGATGCTTGTTAGAATATTAACGATTTCGTGACTAAAGATCCACAGATTATCTATGTTACTATCAGGAGGGTTAAAAGAGATGGAACTATACCCATGTAAGGCCCATTTAAAAGAATTTTAATTCTCATATTGAATTTTAGGCTCCACAATTCCATTAATAATTTTTTTGGACATAACATAGTGCCTAAAAGATATAGGCATTGGGGAATTCCAAATAACTTGGAAATTCAAAAAAAGGATCTTCAGTTTTTGAAGGTTTTATACCTTGTCTTGGATTCCTATGATGTTCCACATCCATAGGGACTTTTTTTCACTTCTTAATTATATTTTATTTCTTTTTGAGTATGATCCATTTTTAATGTGACAATATTATACATCTATTATTCAGTGACAATGCCCATTGAGAAAACATTCCCATTAGGCCTATTTTAATTTGGATTGATTTCAACCTATTCACCTTAATGGGAGTGTTTAGTCCCATTAGACAAAAAACTAATCAATGACGTGAATTTTTTAATTCAATTCCTGATTTATCATGGTTTTTCTATTAGATACATCCTTCTAGATGTCATAGAGAGTGTATTTTTTGAGAAATGGACTGCCAAGTTTGAACCCTAAAAATAATTTTCACTAAAAAATAATTTTTTATTTAGAGTAATAGTAGTGGGAACTGTGACCAGTGTATTCATATCTATAATAATATGAGAGTTTCAAACAACACCATCACCAAATTATACAAAAAATGTATCTACACAAACCAAATAATGACTATGATGATCAATTATATTTCAATGTAAAATGTTTTGTAACTTTTTTTCAGGATTATCAAGTAAATGAGTTTCATTTTCAGTTCCATTAGTAGACATTGTGTATTCTTTTGTAGTAGTAGCATCATGATCATTGTGCTCCACCAGATTATGCATGAAACTGTCGGAGAATATTCTTCAAAATTCATTGGAATTTGAGTTTATTTTCTAGTAGATCCATTGATATCCACCTATAGATGACCCTCATTCATTTTATAAGCATTGAATTAAACCAATAAATCCTTTGTAGGAGGAGTGGGATCCTTACCTTCATAGGCCAATGAGGGTTGTCCATCATATCTACATGGGTCAATGTAAATACATAGACCCCAGTTGCATAGAACCAATCCCTTATAATAATACATTATAATTATTACAAGAAAGTGGTATCCTGATGGAATGAGTTGATTAGTAGTTCTGGAATACATGATACAAACATAAGTTAACATTACTACTTGAAATGAAATATATAGTAGTAATTCCATTGGAAACATCTATGACTCATATGATATAACTGAAATTCATTCATAATATTTATCATCACTACCATGGGAAAATAAAACATAAGATAAGGAGTGGTCTAATTATCTCAATAATGGAAAGTAATATAGTGGAAGTTATCATAATATTAAACACTAGGCGTGGTTAAAAACTAAAACACATACCTTTAAAAATATACTTGATCATAATATGGTAGGAATGAAAGCTGATTAGATAAGGCCATATAAATTATCAGAAGATAATGAAACATAACGATTGATATTATAATAGTTGAATAGTCACATGTTTTATTAATTACTAATAATATAATTAGTGAATGAGTAATTCTCGACATTTGAAATATATTATCAAGGACTCTGCCAAGACGTCTGAAAATACTAGGGTAATACCTCAGCCAAAACCCAATTCTATTTTGTCTAATGAGACATACTTATTAATATAGTGGAAATAGAAGGACCCACCCATAAATTTATGAGTTCAATAAATTCCTTATATTAATAGGGATAAACATAAACAATATTAACATATGAAATAACATTCCCCAATCTTTACCCATAAACACTAACCATTCTTAGTAGTATGGTGAATGGTATCAAGATATCACATCCATAGTCAAGAAAATAACAAACCATTTAACCAAATAAGCTAGATGATAAAAATAATATACTAAACTCAATAAGACATAAAATTTAATAGAGTATTTTATGTAGAAAAAAATATTATAATAAAATCATTGAGGATATTTTGAGATAAAAACACTTTTCCTTCGAAAAGAAGAGTTCTATTGAAAAAATAATTTCCTGAAACCATAAATAAACTATGTTTGTTTTTCCATTATAAAATGAGTGGTTTTATAAAACTATTTTTTTTCAAACATAACGTATATTTCAATTGAAAATAGGTAATAATTTCAGAAGTTCCCTTCAATTGGGCTTGTTTATTTTAAGAATTGTGAAATATATTTCGAAAATATTTATCTACCAATAAAATAAAGATGGATTAAGAATGGTATAGATATATAGCACATTAAAACAAATATTGGGGAGTAAATATGAATAATTAAGAATATAATTTCTATTTTGAGACACAAATATTAACCCAAAATAAAATGGAGGATCAGGTAGAAAGCCCTTCCCTTATGTCTGAACTTGTTCTGCACTTGACCTTAACATCGAGGGTAATAAAATTAATTCCATTTATTAATTAATTAATTCATAACCTCTTATTTATGTATAAAAATTATTTATTTTTTATGTTCATTTATGGCCTTTTTGATAAGTTATTTTATACAAATTTAAAATCATAGGAGAGTTATTTACCTTGGTTGTTACGATCAGTATACTTGTATATGAGTATGGATGTTCATGTGGAATTTGTATGATAATACATAAATGAATTTATATGATACTAATGAAAATAAATAATAATAAATTCTTATATAATTCATTTGGTTATCTAGTATGAGGATGAGATATTAGATATGGCATTAGTGATAATCATTTAGATTATTTTGGTGATATTTCGATTGTTACCAACTATTTTTGTCATCTGAATTATTATTATGTATATATAATAGTTAAATAATATTTAATAGGCTATAATACATATATTATAGTCTGGATAAAACATAAAAATGGTTTCATCACCATCCTAGAAATATAAATTGATGAATGAAGGTTCATCTTTAATGAAGGTTATAAATTAACACCCATTTGATGATGATTTATTATTTAAAACAAAATATAAAGAGATAGTAGTTTCCGGAAAGATATTCCATTAAAAAAATTATTATATATAGATGATACTAGAGTTATTCAGATCATTTATACATAGGTGGTTAGGAGAATATATGAAAATATAATAAATTAAAAATGAATTTAGATGAAAAATGAAGAGGGTTTACCTCTTGAAATGTCCTCCTTGAGAACCTCATTAAGGGAAGCGGTTTTAGTATTTTTGTAATAACAAGAGCTCCAATACGTGTGGAAGGACTTGATAAGAGTATTTTGGTAGAACACTGAGAAGTTTCATGGCTTATAGGGGTGGTGATAAGAGTGATTGAGGAATGATTTTTTATAGTGGAGGAGTGGGGTGATTTTTGAATATCGTTTTCATCATTTAAATATTTTTCTCATGACAACTAATAGGGTTGATTCTTGTGTTCCAAAAAAATCATCATGTGAATGTGATTTAGTACCAAGAGTGATTACATAAGTGATTTCTCATGTAATTGGGTATTTTCCTGGTAATGTATTTTAACCGTAAATTACGGTATTTTAAGATTCACTAAAAATTCAAGTATATCATAAAAATACCAAAAATTCACCCAAACCATTTTCAATTCCCATATTTGAAAAAAGGAATAAACATTTTCAAAAGAGATTATAAATATTTTAAATTCATGTTTTATATAAAAACATTATTTACTTTAAAAATACAGATTTTAAATTTAAAACTGATTTTTTAATACTTTCAAAAAATAACTCAGTTCTCATAAAAATATCTTCAATTAATAAAATGACAAAATATTTATATAGGAATAATTGTTTGGAAATTTAATTAAATTTTAAATCCATGTATTAATTTAATATTATAATTTAATATTTATTACTCCAAAAAATTCCAACTCATATTTATTATGTTTTAAAATATTATATTTGATTTATAAGGTGCCTAAATTTTATTTATAGTTACAGGGGTTAGGTTACAATTCATAAGGGTAGATTAAAATTTAAAAGGGTCAATTTAAAATTCACTAGAAATGTTCTTTTATCCTATTAGACACTAAATATCTTACTGATCACAACCATATATGTCAGTTTTTCAAAATTCAAAACACAGAGAACAAATTTTTTATTTTTGATAACATCTTTCACAGAGACTCTACGTCTCATGCAATAAATTGTATATTAAATTTATTTTTAAAACCATGTGTTGTTACATTATTTACCCCATACAAAAATTTAAACCTTGAAATTTCTAAAATGATACCTCCTAAAAATGTTTGGTTAGGTATTCATCATGAGTTCCTCATGAACCCACATTTCCAATAAAATGTTATGATTTTTCAAAAGTACCTTTACCATCTGAGTCATCGATTTCCCCAAAAACTGTTATTTTGTGTTTATAATTTGGACATGCACTTCACATTTAGATAAATCGGGTTCCTATTTTTTTCCATCAATAGTGAGTAGATGTGTTATATCTGGCACATACTTTCTCAACAATGAGATAGGAAACACATTGTGTGCCTTAGAAAGGATAGGTGGAATTTCCAAACGATAAGACCAATCTTCAATTATCACTAGAATTTCAAAAGTTCCAATGTACATGGGTTATAACTTCCCATTATTTTGAAATCATATAACACTCTTCAATGGATTCACCTTTAGAAACTATGATCTCACACTTGAATTTCCAAATCCATCCTTCAATTGTAATCACAGATCTTTTGCATCGATTGTTCTGATTTGATATGAGTATGAATAGTCTTTACCATAGTTATTGTTTCCTCTACAATCTATATTCCTACAACCATCCTATCATCATCTTCATTCCAAAATGTTGTTATACGACATCTCTTTCCATATAATGCTTTATATAGTGCCATTTCAATAACTAAATTGTAACTATTATTGTAGGAAAACTCTACCAACCATAAATACTATTATCATATACCTTTAAAGACATGGAAACATGATATAAACATGTATTCTAAATTTGGGATCGTCTTTTCTAATTGCCTATAAGTTTGATGGTGATATGAAGTACTAAATAAAACATCACTATCCAATGGTTTTTAAAAAATAATCACAAAATTTGAAGTAAAATGTGTACTATGATTAGACAAAATTGAGATAGGTGATACATGAAGTCTTCTAAATTCCATGATTTTGAAATGTAGAAGGATATCTAGTAAAAAATCCTACCCTATTGTGAAAAATATGAAACTTTGGTAACTTAATCCACAATTACCCATGTTGCATATTCCTTCCTGGAGTTTTAGGTAATCCATTGATAGAATCTATGGAAATGTCATCCCATTTATATATAAGAATGTGTAGAGGTTTCACAAATACTATATGATGATATCTTTCATCATTCACCTATTGTATCACTAAACATCTTGATACGTAATCTGAAATATCGCGTTCAGGTTGTCCCACCAGAAATGATCTTTCAAGTCTCTATACTTCTTAGTGTTGCTAGGGGATAGAGAGAAATTTTAATGATGACTATCATCCAATAACTCCCTTTTTAGTTCTGGTATATAGGGAATATATACCCTTCTCCAAAAAATTTGTATTCTATCGTCACAAATAAAATCTAACAACATCCCATCATTTACAAATTTTATTTTATTTTGGATATTCTCATCATCAGATTGAAAACATTTAATTATTTACAACAAAGATGGATGGGAAACCAATTGGAACAGTAATGAAACATCACCATAATTGATAATTCTCATATATAACCATGAAAAATCAATGTATATAGGATCCATTTAATTCCTTATTTTGTTCTGAACTCCATTATCCTTCATTCTCAATTCATCTTCCACCATATTTTCCTTCCCAATACGGTAGAGTTTGGTTCAATAAAAATCCTTGAGTAGCTTGAGACATTGTATTCGGATAATGTCTAGTTATTTTTGTGCGAAGATATATTCCAATCTCTTATGATCAGTTTATATCTCACAATTTTCACCATAGACATGATTTCTCCATATTATCAGATAAAACATTATAACAGCTAACTCAAGATCATGTGTTGGATAGTTTTTTCAGGAATGTTTAATTACCTTGATTATTAGGCAGTGAATATATCATCATACATAAATAAACAACCAAGTCCTTTCATAGATGAATCACTATAAATTACAAATCCACCATTTCTTGATATTAGAGTCAATATTGGAGTATTCACAAACCCCTTATTCAATTCTTCAAAACATTATTCACATTATTTTTCCATATTATCTTAACCCTTTCACAATTACTATAGGTTAATATGTTTTATAATTTGTTAATTTTGTAATGGAAATGCTAATAATCACATTCTAAACAAATAAAACTATGTACCTCAGTTACATTCAGTTTAGTAGTCTATTCCTGAACTTCCTCTTTTTTTTGGATGAACAAATATTCCATCCATAGATACAATATAGCCATGAAAAGAGACTATTTGAATCCATAATTCACACTTTCTAAATATCCCATATAACTCGTTTCATCTAAGAGTCTTTAGAATAATTTGAAATTGATTCTCATTATCTTCATAGATTCGGGAGTATATCAAAATATCATTATTAAATACCACAAAAAATCATCAAGATATTCCTTAAAAACAGTATTAATTATATCCATGAAAACAGAGGGTACATTAGTCATTCCAAAACATGTTAATGTAAACCTGTAACGCCCATGCGTGGTTTTAAATGATATCATTGGATCCTCACATGAAAATGATGTTATCCAGATCAAAGGTCAATCATCAAAACATATTAGGCACTATGATGTTGATCAAATAAATCATCAATGCAAGGAAGATGATAATTTTTATTTATGGGAGTAGCATTGATTTCCCTATAGTCATCACACTACCTCACAGATCCATCTTTATTCTAAATGAAAAGAACATGCGCTCTCCATGGAGAAACACTAGGGAGGATAAATACTTTGTTTATAAATTAATCTAGTTGTTTCTTCAATTATACAAATTCCAATGTGGAAATTATATAAGGGTCTTTAATATAGGCATTTATATAGGAATTAAATCAATTGAAAACTCAATTTCCCATTCGAGAGGATGTCCATGTAAGTATTATAGAAATAAATTAATGCAATTCTACATAACAGGTGGATCCTAAATTTGAATATTTATTTCCTCACCCATATATATTATTTTTTATTTATCCCCAATAATTGCATACAGTAGTGCTACAAGGGGTGGATCTAGATATGAAAAAGATGGTGAGGTTCTTCTATAAAGATAATGGATTCTTCACCTTCCTCAAAATTGTAATTTCCTTCTTCTCACAAGAGTTATTCACAATGTATTTTTAAATAAATTACATGAAAAGTATTATGCCAAATATGACCATAGGTATGAAGATACAATAAGTAGTTAAATCACATATATATGCTATAATGGGGACTTCCTGCCCCAACTTTTTTGTATTAAGACATCCCTTAGGGGTTTTGACACATAACTCCATTATTAAGAAGAATTGGAAATATCTGATTTTTAATGAAAATGGGATGATATAAAGGAATTAAATGATCCAGAATCAATTAAATTATTGTCCATGTTTGAGGAAACAAGTATAGTTACTGCCACCACATCATAAAAAAACATCACCTTCAGTAGTTGTGATCGCATATGCTTGGCCTTTCTCCCTTGGCCTTCTCTAGGTAATGTTTCATTGACTCTTATGAAACTCATTAGCATAATTTCGGATCTCATTATAATTTTATCATTGAGATTTAGTATATTCTTACTTTCTATTGAAATGATGAGATTGGTGGACTCATTCTCTACATTTTTAATAGAATATTTTACCTATTAAGCCAACTCTAGGGTGTTTTTTCCATATGTATCACATGTTATAAAACTACCATTTTTATTTTTCCCTTTATCTATTTGTTCCCTATACACCCACTACTTATCTTTCATTCCTTTATGGTCATAATAATTAGAGAATTCATTTTCTATACTTATTTCACATGAGACGATATCTTCAAATGAATAGATTGTTTGGGAAAACATTTCCCATTAAGGAAATGGTTTAAAAACATCAATTAATCGACCTTTATTCCTCCTCAGATTATGTATATAGTCTATGAAATGCTTTTATATCATTGTTAAATTGGCTTCATACTTCACAGTGTTTTCATCATCATTTTGTTTCAAACTCTTGAATTACCTCTCAATATCTGCCAGTTGTTCTCAATAAATCTATTTTTTCTAAAAATATTTCCTTAAGATATGTTCATTTTATTTCATATAATTCATCATCCTCTTTCATGTTTTGAATTTGTGGAAACCACTAACCCTTATCCTCTAATTGATGATAAACTTCAATGATAACCTTCTCCCTTTCGTTACATCGCATAGCATGAAATAACTTCTCTAAAGAACATTTACATTACTTCAATATGAATGGAATTGTAGTCTCATTAAATTATGGAGGTTGTTGTGATATAAAAAAATCTAACATTTCTCCCCCACATTCTAAACTAGGAGTCTTCATACGGGTACGGTTTTTGTTCATAACCTGAGTCCACAATCAGAGTATTGTTTTAAGCTTATCTGTAGTAGTTGTAGCTCACGTATCAGTGTCATTGTCTTGAATACGTGTAAAATACATAAACTAGATACATTATTTCATGTGGTTTCCATTCCTCTCACTACGATAAATTTTTAAATAATTCAACACACTAAATTAGGTTATGAATCTTAATTTATAATGTCGAACTTGTAGAAACACTAAACATAAATTTAAATTTTATGTATGTCTAATCTCATAACCATAATCATGATTTCTTTGAAGAAATAATTACATTTAAATCCTAAATAATGGTTTATAAATTAAATGAGAATTGTCTAAGAATCTCCACTATGATTGTCAAAATAGAAGCGTAGTAAGGCCGATTGTCAGGTACTAGGTTACACCGAGTGAATCCCGAAACACATTATTAGAGTTATTAATCCTACCTACATATGTCTCTAAACCACTTCCACATGATGTATCTATATAAGGATATATTTTATAGAAATATCCACATAAAGTATACCTTACCAAAATCCGATGATATTATTAAATCCTTATCCTCAAAGTCTATCATAGGGTATTGTTCCTTAATATTTGTTTTCATAATCAAGTTTTCATGTTTTCTACAAAACATCCTCTGATGCCAATTGTAAAGACCCAAACCCCAGTTGACTAGAGATAGTTCCTTATATTAATACATTTTTATGATTATAAATTTTTTTTCCTAAAGGAAAAAATTGTTTAGTATTCTAGGAAAACAAGTTACGAACATATGTACAATATTACCAAATAAATTGAAATACCTAATAGAAATTCCATTGGAAACATATATGAATCCTAGGTTATCCCTAGATGATATTCATAATATTCATCTTGAAATACTAGATAAAATAAAACATAATAAATGTTTTGAACATAGATTCTCAGTAAGGGTTTGTAATAAAACATAAGTTATCATAGAAAAACACTATGCATAGTGAACAACTAAAAAATCTTGCCTTTAAAAATCTACTTGAGTATAGTATGGAATGAATGAAATATGATTAAAAAAGGTCGCATAAATGATCATAAGAGAATGAATCATAACCATTGATATTCCAATAGTTTAATAATCACATGGTTTATCAGTTAGTAAAATCATATTGATGGAAGGCATAATATCGGATATATAAAACATATTTTTATGTCCTCTGCTAAGTTGCTAAAAATACTATTGTAATGCATCGACCATAACCTGATTGTTTTTGTCCCTTGTGACCTACCGATGCATCCAATGGCTATTGGAAGCCCCACCGGTACTATCTAATTCCTATGAACTACTCATATGAAAGGGGATAAACATAAACAACATTAACATATGAAATAACTTTCACCAATCTATACACATAGACACTAACCATTCTGAGTACTATGGTGAATGGTATCAAGAATGAACATACATAGTCAGACTAATCATAAACCATTGAATACAATATGTTATATGATGATAATAATATATTAACCTTAGTATGATATAAAATTAAATATAAATTTCGAAATAGAGAAAAATAAGCTAATAAAATAATCAATGAATTCTTGAGAGAAAAACACTTTTACATCGAAAAAAGAGTTCTTTGGTAAAATTCATTTCATGAAACCAAAAAATAACTGAGTTAGTTTATAAATTTTTTAATGAGTGGTTTTAGAAAAATAATTGTGGCTTAAAGCATATTGAAAAGTTCAATTGAATATAGGTAATAATTTGAAAATATCACTTTAAACGGGCTTGTTTATTGGGGAGAATTGTGAATGATCCTTCCAAAACAATATTTATGAGTTTTAAATAATAATAATTAAGTATTTAATTGGTATCAATGAAGAAAATGTCTGACTTGGATGAAAATGTTGCATCCGTTAGAAATCCCTTACCTTATGTCCCAATGTGTTCTGCACTTGACATTGACATCCCAGATAATAAAATTAAATCCAATTATTAATTAATTAAAAACCACCTATATATTTATAAAATTTATTATAATTTAATTATGTTCATTTATAGAATTTTGGATGCATTATAACATACAAATTTATAGCTCAGGAGCGTTCGTTTCCTTGGTTTTAAAAAGCATAATACTTGTATATGAGTTTGAACATTCATATGTCATTGTTATAATTCTCCACAGTTGAATTTATATCATACTAATCATCATAAAAAAATTAAATTTTGATATAAATCATTTTTTTTATTTCATATTAGGATGAGTTATTAGATATAACATTAGTGATAATCATTTAGATTATTTTGGTGATATTTCGTTTATTACGAAGTATGTTTGTCATATGAATAGTTAGTTTTTATTTATAATTGTTCAAGAACATTGAATTTGTCATAATATATATATTATAGTCTAATTCATACATAAAAATGTTTTCATGACCTTCCTTGAATGATTAATTGAATAACGAATGATCATTATCCATTACGTTTGTAAATCAACAACACTCGGATGATGATTTAGTTTTTAAATCAACAGATAGATAGATATTATTTTGAGGAAGGATATTCCAATACATTATATCATTATATGATATATATCGTATTTTATTTAGCATTATAATTCTGACAGAGGATGTGAGTAGAATATAAGTTAAGAAAATAAATTGAAAATGAAATTAAAAGAAAAAGGTATAGGGTTTATCTCTTGAAATAACCTCCTTGAGAACCTTATTAAGGGATGGGGTTTTTTTATTTTAGAAATAAAAAGTGCTCTTATACGAGGGGATATACTAGGGAATATTATTTTTATATAACATTAAGAAGATTCTTATATTAGAGGAGTGAGGAGAAGGAGTGGTGTGTGGTTTTTATAGTGGAGGAGTGGGGGATTTTTTAATATCATTTTCATTATTTTTCTAGTTTGCTAAAGAAAACAAGTAGTATTGATTATTGTGATTGAAAATAGTAATAAGTACATGTGAGTTGGAACCAAGTGTGTTTTCATTTGTAATTACTCAAAGAATAGTGTATTTAGCTTCTAATGTATTTATACCATACATTAGAGGGTTTTACTATTTACTAAAAATTCATGAATTTAATAGAAATACCAAAAATTCACCTAAAACATTTTTCAATTTGTAGAATTAAAAAATTGAATCCCTTTTATCAAATATAATTTTACAAATTAGTGAAATTTAATTTTTTAATAAAATAATTATTTACATGAAAAATATAGATTTAAAATATAAAATTGATTTTATATTACATTCAAAAATTAACTATGGTCTCATATAATTATCTTAAAATCATAGGAAAAAAATAATTATTTTGGAATAAATTTAAAGAAAATTAATTTTATTTTAAATGTATTTGTAAATTTAAAATAATAATCTATTATTCATAACTCTAGAAAATACGAACACTAAATTAATAATTTTTAAAATATTCCCTCTCATTTATAAGGTGCGTAAAATTTTTTTATACTAACATGGGAGATGTTACTATTCATAAGGGTACATTACTATTAAAAACAATCATGTTGCTATTCCCAAAAAATGCAAGTTGATTCTATCAGATCAGAAATATCTTATTGATCGCAACAGTGTATGCATGTTTTCTAAAATTCAAAACACAGAGATGAATGTATTTTGTTTAACAGCTACGTTATAACAAAGGGTTTTTTCATCGAGACTTAGTTTTTCATGGACTATATTCTATATTAAATATATTTTTAAAACCTTGGAGTGTTCAATAAAGATGTCAATTTCCCTAAATTTTTCCATAAATTCATTTAAAGGTCTATAATTTGAACCCTGTAAATAATCGGAAGAATAAATTTTTTCCTTCCCTTTCTTATTTTGACAATAAGATTAAAATTTACCATTAAATATTGAAAAACATACAAACAGTCACCCTATTTCAATCAACAGTAAGGTAAAAAAAAATTTATAGCTAGGTTGGGTTTTTTTTATATTGGATATCAAACTCGATACTATCATCCCTTTTGGTTAAAACCACTTCCAAAAATATGGAATTAAAAATGAAATTTACACAAGTATTTTTCATAACATACAAACATATGATTATTAGTTTTCTAGTCTATTCTGATTAGATTCCAAACAAAGTAGGAAATATCCCAAAGAATTTGTGAGTTCCATTATATCCCATGGATTATTCAAATATGAATCCATACCTATACATGGGAATTATGGAAATTTTAAGGATCAATTTTTATGTCACATTATTGAATGTGTATGAATATATGGCATAGAGAAACCAAACTAAGGCTGTAGGATCATCTATTGCATTCATCATTTGAGAATACTATATGATAGTAACCTTGTCCCATGGCTTCCATTCTCTAGTGAACAAATCCCAAAATATAGAAATTATATGAGTGATGTCATTAAATCTATACATCTTCCCCCCTTAAGAGTGATGGAATGCACTATAATTGAATATGTAATGATTAATAATATTTCCTTATATTTGGTATCAAATGATGGTTTAGATGAAAATTAAGATTAGTTTTTTTTTCTTATGATAAATGGATATCATCATGGTTTTTGTAATATTAAGGTTGATCAGAAGACCAATTTATTTACAACACATTCTCAAGCTCTTGGTTATGAAATTTTTGGGTAACTAATTTTTTTAATGACATTCATTTCTAAGGTAGTTATGGGTTATTACATATTGGGATGAAAAATAAAAATTGTCAGATTTTTTTCTGTTAAAACATATTAAAGTTATTTTTAAGGATATTTCTCACATAAATGTAATTTTATAATGATCATAAATTTTTTTTTAGACAAGGGAATCATACAGACTGTGTCACAACCTATCACATCCGATAAGTCCTGTGGAATTTAAACCAACACCGAAGTGAGAAAAGGGTTTACCACCTACTAATGACCAACATGATGTCCTAGATATTATGATTTTAAATTTGTTGTAAAATGATTTTATTGATTTAGAATAAATTAATTAAGGTAATATATGTTTTATTGAATATATTTCCATGTGATTGTAAAATGATTTGATGATTAAGAGATCAGTGGTTTTTTGGAATAGGTCGACTATTATGTGATTCTATTTGAGAAATAATGGATGAATTTCATTTTGGAGAAAAAATGATATTATTGTTATTTTAGGGAGATTTAAATTAATTTTTATAATATGTTGTAGATTATGTGATTTAGGCCATTAAATTTATTGTATAAGTCATTAAGAGTGATTGATGTTATTTTGAAGACTATGTGACCAATCCCATCCAGTTTTCTGGGTTTCAATCATCTTTTATAATATTTTGGAAGATTTTTAAGGATATTTATTTATTGAATGGTTTATGTTAATCTTTTGTTATTACCTTTGAATTTTGGAGACTAACATAGTTTTTCATTATATAAGGGATTATTCTTTTTTGGTGAATTATATTATTTTATTGTAAACATTTTGGTATTGGAAAATGTTTCATGACCTGAGTAATAGATAGTTATAGCTTTGTGGATTTCGTGATCTATGGATGTTGATTCACATTCCTCAATATTGAAAAAGTTATCTTACGTACTCATTATTTTGAGAAAAAGTTATTTTTATGGATGAAATTGATTAAAGGATGAAACTATATAATTAAAGTAAGTATGCTTCCTTATATTCATAGTATAGGTAGTGAAATGATACCTCAATTCCCTGAAAAGGTTCTTTATTCAAAAAATTTATCCATTTAGTTTTCTTACAATTAAATCAATGAATTTTTATCCCATAACATATTTATGGTTTTTGGTAGTTAAATTTATTATGCCGATGTTCTCTACTATTATCTAATAGAGAATGATTGTTAGTTTTCTATTTTATTTCCATTATTTCCTATGTGGGACCATATCATGTGTTATCTTGGGTAAACCTCATAATACCAATTAATTATTTTAATGTGTATGTTTTATTTATATTTTTTAATATGTGATTTCAATAAAGGTAATATTAATGGTTAAAACCAATTTACCAAGATTGATTACAAAATTCAGGGTTTTAATTTGTTAATGTTTGGGAGAATGTAACAATCCCATTATATTGTTAAAGGAGTACTATGCTCGATAACATACATGATACACCACATCAATATTAAATGAAGAATAATTATTATAATTATTTGAATTATACTATTATAAACTAGTCATTAGAATTGTGTTTATTAAAATAATTAATAGAATTGTGAAATTATTTTTCACACATGTATATATAATTAATTCTAGGACCAATTAATTATAAATGGAAGAAACCCTTTTAAAAAATGAAAAACGTACACAAGTGTGGTTTATACAAATAAATAAACCGATCACACTTATTGAATTACATTAATAAAATTTATATGTGATATATTATATATAATTTTTAAGAATAATTAAATTTTTTTATACATTATATAAGAATAAATCTAATTTCATGCATAAAAGATGTATTTTTCTAAAAAGGATGTTTTTTCTTCTTTTAATGTAACACTTGTTTTAAATATAATTTTTAACACTTTTATAAATTATATTAGAAAAACTAAAAATCTTTTTCGAAATATTGATATTAAAATTTACATCTCTTGAATATTTGGAACTTTTTATGATAAGTATCATGTTTTGATGAATGCTGAAAAATAAAGAATTTTAATTAAAATAACATTTTTCATCTAATTAATTTATAGTGTTAAATAATATTTTTTATTATTTTTGATATATAATTAGATCAATTATATATAATATAATAAATAATTAGGTCATATTAATCAATTACATATTGAAGTTCTATAAATAAATAAACTTTTCAATATTTTGAACATGTTGACTTTAGAAACATGTCTTCTCATTCCATCAACGAGAATGATTTTAAATTATTTTTATCCAATTATTTGTTTTTTATTCTAAATATTGGATTCAATATTTTGAATTTTATTTTTCAAATTTATTATATAATCCTTGTTTAATTTTGTCCAATAAGATTACTAACATATGTAATCTTTATGTCCATAGATAATGGTAAATTGGTAAATTGAAGGAAAAATCATATTATAAATATTAAAAAATCACATTAAAATTGTAATAATTTAATTATATGAGTTATTTTTTATGAAAGATACCCTTGGTCTTATTTTATTAACTCTTGGATCTTATTTGACGACATTAATCCCCTTATTGTATTATATTTTTAAGAAATGTAAAATATGTTATACTTATGTTTTAATAACAATAAAATTTATAATATTGGAAAATAATGAAAATTCCATATACAATTAAAATTAATTAAAATGATAAACTATTTAGCTTCATCATTAATTTTTTTAATTTTTTGGAATAAAATATTTACCTTAAATGAATACACAATGTTGATGCATTAATTGTTTAATTAATATAAATATCAAATATATGATACTAAAAATATTGATGTATTGATAATTTGAAAAAATTATCAGCATATCAGAGTTATATATAATAATTTGGAATTTTATTTATGTTTTTTAGAAATTTATTCAAATATATGTGGTGGTTGTGATATTTGTAAAAATTCATGTTATGAATATTGTCAAAATTTACATTATTGATATTTTAAAATAAATAATATTTTATTAAATGATTAAAAACTTTGAAAAATAAAAAATTCATTAAAATGTATGGGATATAGTGTAAAATTTTATAAATGATTAATTTATTATTCTTTTTTGTTTTTTGAGTATCTATATCAATCTTTAGAGAGTAAAAAAAATGTTTATATGGTTAGAGTTAAAGAGGTTAAATAAGTGTTTTGAAAATGAAACACGGAATAAAAAATAGTCAAAACATTTCTGATGTTTATTGGATGAATTAACTTTGACCCATAATCATCCTATATTTTAAATACATATGTTTATATCAATATGTGATATAAAATTAATTTATATTAATATAATATTTTGATGAAATAAATATAACCCCTCCCCTATATTATAAAAGGGAACGTGTTATCCTCATTTATTCAGTTATCGAAACATATTTTGTTCATCTAATATCTACAAAAATAAAATAATAAAATATGTCCCAACATTATAGTGTTCTTTTTAAGTCATAAAACCATCCTAAATGAGTATAAGGTGTTATTCAAATATGATTTTATTCAATTTTCACTTAATATATACATGGAATAATGTAAGGATAATGATAATGAATATTGGTGGAATTTATGATCTATAAATACTTTTCTATGTATAATATCACTTCAAACTTATTTTAATATTATTTGTTTGAAAACAATAACACTGCTCATGTGTATGTGTGGAATACTGACTGTACATAGTAATGTGAAACATTTTTATAATTTTCAAAAGGATATTAATAATGAATGATTTTTGAAGATAACAGATATATATAAAATAATAATTATTCTATAAATATGAATTAATATTCATTTTCATTTCATTCCATTTTTATGAATAATGGAAACAACATTCTTACATACATATGACGTACTGTCTCAATGAAAGATGTAAAAGATTTTCTATCTATATATTTGTAGATTACTCTCTATATATATAATGTATTAACATGGTTTTTATTTAATTCTTAACATTATATAGATTATTTAACCATGATGAAATTCAAAGTAATAAAATTTCCTAACTAATACATACCTGAAAATAGAAGAAATTATCGTCTGAAATAGTGATGTTAAATAAGTGTTATTAAAAATTGTGTATGAGAAGAATATAATTAAATTATATATGGAATGCGATATATGATATTTGGTTTCTAATATATCAATAATTAAACTATATTTTTTATATAGTATGTTCAGACACATACAAAATATATGAAATCTGGGGTAATGATTTCTCATCTCACTTTAACATTCATGAGACATATGCCATATTCACCACTTATTCAATTGAGTCATGTATTTAATTTACTTTTTATATGTTATATCATCAATATATTATTAATATTATATAATTTTTTATTATAATATTATTTATTTTATGGTCATAATGATTTAGATGTTACCAAAGTGGTAGGGGTTTATTTCCCAATCTCATCATTATTTGGGATATTTTTGTTTAAGTACCCATTTGGAGTATAATTTTATATTTATATCCTAAAATAATTAGGTATTCATATCATATGGTTATTAATTAGTTTTTTCAACTAATTGTACCATTATTATATTCTATGGTACTCAAATTGATTAAGAAAATATTTTTTAGAATATATGACTTTATTTCTCTCCTTGGTCAAAAATCCATTTTTATAAAAATAATGTTTTTATCAAAATATTTTTAAACAATTACAGGTGAATTATTAAATTAATTTTTTACCCATTTCTACTTTCTAAATAATTTAATCAAAATTTTCTTCATCTAATTTTTAAGTCAGGGATTTTGTGGCTTTTACCAAAAATATGAATGGAATATCTTCTTTAATCTACACAACATCAACATAATTTTCTTCCAATATTACATATCATGTTTTTAAATATTCTTTTAAAATTTATCAAAGGTTATTTTAAAAGAAAATTATTTATATTTTTTAACTTTTTTAGAAATATTTTAAATGTGAAAATGTTATTTTTCTCAAAATACTATTTAATGAAATGTTCATGATACTTCTATTCATCAATCACATTAAAAAGTTATTTAATTTATTATCCAATGTGGATATTTTGAATTAATACGATTATGATTTTTTATATTTTATAATCAATTTGACCAAGTATGTAAAATAATATTTCAATTAACCAAAATACTGTAGAATGTATTCAATTACATTTTTATGAGAGGAGTAAGTATTTACATTTCATATGTTGCATTTTCAATAGGATTGTTTATATTGGCTATGTTTCATACCATTCATTTGATGAATGCATTGGATTTAATATTTATTGTGTGGAGACAATTTTTTTATATCCACGTGATGAATTAATAGGTCTTGTGAGACAAATTAGTTGGTAGAATTAGATTAGTTTCTACCAATAAATCTAAACTATCTTGTGAAATTCCTTGAAAGATTTTGACGTCTATAATTATTCACTCTTTCATTTTGTGATCATTAATTTCAATGTGAATTTATTATTAGTTATAATATCCATGGATATTTTTTATTATTATATGATTATTCATATGGATTTATTTGTTCTTCATTTATTTCTTCCATATTATGATCATTTTATTCCTTAAATAGTCCGTGTTTCAGTTATTTACATTTCTATATTAAATATGATTATTTATTGATGATATATTTTACTAAATTCATAAACATATACAGTATTTGAGCTCATCCATTTCTTATGTTTTATTATTTACTAGGATACTAGGATGTGTTTTTTGATTGATATGCATGGATACATGGTGAAGAATAATAATGTCCTCAGAGAATTTTTTTTTGATATTTTATGTTTTTAATTGTAAGGGGAATTTACAATAAGAACCATTTCATCTATGGATAATAAACAATTTGTTTCTTCAGAATATTTTATTTTTATCTTATGATAGTGTAATAATGTAGACATATACTTCAAGATACCGAATTTAGGGTCATTTTACTGGGGATATGATCTAAGGATAATTTTTTTCTCTAAATGGATAATGTTAATGATTAAAATATTTTCATAAAATACAATTATATTCAATGATTTATACCATTATAAAATTCTTACGAATGTTTCTTCTTTTACCATGGTTTATACCTTGATAAAATTCTTATGAAACCCATTTATTTTTCTACTAGTTATGTTTGATGAAATGATTAAATGATTTTGATACCCTATTATTTTCCATATGTTATGTAATGATGACATGTTTATGATAACCATTCCATTTGATGTGTTCTAATATGATAAATTTTTTATAATATTTCATAACTATTATGTATAAATTTCATTATTTGAGGGGTGGGACTTAGTATCTCTCCAATGCGATGGGTAAAGATTCATATCGCTTATGATAAATAAGATAGTAATGTGGAGTAATCCATGTTTAGTAAGAGACTATACCAAGAATAATGTTATTAGGAGTGAATCTTGAGTACAATAATGTTTTTTTGGATTAATCCCAATCCACTATTATATTCTAGAAAAATATAACCCAACTACTAAGGAAATGATTTTTAATACATCTTAATATGTGAAAAATTTCAATCTAAAGACAATATTATTCTCTCAAGGTTTGTGTTGTTTTATTCTGTTATGATTCAGGTCATATGAAATTGAATGATTTATTTCTTGACTTGGGTATATGATCTACACAATGTAGGGAATGGTTTTCAAATGGTATTATAATATTCTCAAAACCTTATTCCCATGATATGTCCATAACACCCCAAGTTTATCCTTTAAGTGAATTTGAGTTCACCCATTATTATGTTTCCTTTCCGAATGTCATGTTTATATTTATTTTCTATAACATGTAAAATAAGGGTTTCAGTTATTAATAAAACATTAGGAGATATCGTAGCACACTTACATACCCATTATATATGTCCCAATTTCCCAAGGCACTATAACTTTTTGATCCTCTAGCATGGTTATTTTTAATATAATGAATATTAATCTAAAAATATAATATATATTTTCTATATATTTGGGTGTTTAGATGATACCAATTTATCAATGTAATCATCACCCAAATGACCCCCTTTGTGATCCAAAATATATTGAGTCATCTCATTTGTCATCCGAGTGGACTAAATCCTGTGTAAAATGTAGAAATTAAATCATATTGACATTTTATGATTCATGAGAATTATAAAATAATTATACCACGTAGATATAATTTAGAATATGGTGATTTTATTTCAATTTAAACCCATTTATGATCTTTTCCAAATATGAAATCATTTTGAATCAAGTTATTTAGAGGCATGATTGATAGTGTCCATCCCAATTATTATGTTCCCGTGTATTCATGATACGTCTAAAATTCCATTAAAGATATAACACATTATTAAGAATTAAAATTCTATATAAATCAATCTATTTTTAATTGAAAAATTTTATCATATTTTATTCAATAAAAAACATAAAATCAAGTAGAACATTATCAAATTAAAGTCTCTTTTTATCAATAATAAGAAATTAAAAAATTATTTCCACATAGGCCTGGATTTTTTTAATGTAATTATAAGTTGATTATATATAAATTTGAATGTTTTAAATCCCTTATTAATATTACCCTATGTTTTTATTTAATTTTTTTAATTAATTTTAATTTTAATTTTCTTTTTTTACACAGAACACAATGTTTTATGAAACCACAATAAAGTATTATTATTTTTATTTAAAAATGACTATTATAATATAGAATTCCAAACATGTATATATAAATTGGAATAGAAATAATTTGACAAATTAATTATGGTGGCATTATATATAGAAAACATATTATTGAAATGGTACATAATTTTATATAACATCATTTTATGTTTTAAAATTATTATTCAATCATGAAAAATTAATAATTTTTTTGAACAAATAATAAAAGTGATTTTTCTATTTTAGATAATGTAATTTAAAAAATAAAATTAATTTTTGAAATATATAACTAATAATTATATTTGATTTATTTGTTCGATTGTTTTTGCAATGATGAATTATTTGATGAATAGTAAAAATTATTATCTATTATTAAATACTCCCTTTTCATTTACATCATTTATAAGATCCCTTTTATTTTAATTCATTCTTATAAGTATAATTAATTATATTATAAATTTATTTATTTGATTTAGTATATTAAAATAAATTTCATAATTATTTTTTATATTAAAGCATTGAATATTATTATGATAAATTTTTTTATAAAACCGTTTTTCATCGCCTTTACATGTTCATTTTATAGGCCTATGATGGCCTTATATCTTATTTGTTTTGATAATGTGGCATTTTTAATCCTTCATCTTCATTAAAATGTGGGTTTACGTTTTTCTTTTCAAAACCACCTTTTGTGTCCTTTCAACGACTTATAAACGAGAACAAAATCTTCTCTTCTATTCACACTTCCAAAACCATTTAGTTCAACCTAAAACAACCAAAATACACTACATAATACCTTTAAAAAATCATAAATTCTATTTTTTATTATTAAAACATACTAATATGGATTTAGGTGTAAACATAAATAGGTTCACCAAAGAAAATGTATAGTCTTTACCATCCATTTTCATTATATTTCATCCTCTAACTATCTAAATTCTTCAAAAAAATATGATTATATAATTCCATATGATTATTTAATATATATATATATATACATTATTATGTGAATTTAATAATCTACATAAATCATTACTTCATTCAATGTTTAAATGAAGGCGGCGATTGTATGTATTGTAGACTATCTTCTCGCAAACCGATATAATTCATTTTCCATCACCACCTATCACAGATGAAGATAATGTTGGATTTAATGATTTTATATGTATTTTATGAAAATATTATATATATGGATTTATAATATAACATAAACCTTCTTACATTCAAATCTATTAGGAAACGATAACATTGTTCATCCTACGTGCGAATTACCGCATACATATTATGATGTGATGCATTTTTTATTTTTTAACATGGATCATAATAGAAATATATTATGTAAAAAAATTTATATATTTTATATTAAATTATTATCTTAATTTTAATTAATATTTACCCATATTTCATAGTATTCTGTGGAAAAATGTAAATAGTGTTCATGCATATCTATGATCCACTATCTCTATGAATGGTTCATATTTATTTATCTATAACATAAACATATTAATATAAATAAATATATAATATATGTATGATATTTATATCATTGTTAAAATTATCAATATTATCAAATAGTGATCAATGTAAATGGATAAAAAATACCAAACCAAAACATACATGAAAAATGATGCTTTAATTACCTGAACCATGATTCTAATAATAGAATTGTTACTAAAAATGTAATGAAAGGTAATAAGTTAAATTTTTTTTTGATGATATATATAATTATTTTTATTTAAATTTTGTTTAATAATAATAAATTTATACTACATTTGGTTTTATAAAATAAGAATAAAGTATCGAGATTAGGTAACGTATATCAAGTCTCCCTTTTATTTGTTGGATACATATGTCATATTCACAACTAGATTCTTTTATGTTGTGTATATACATACTGTAAATTTATTTTATTATACATATCAAGATAAATATATTACAAAATCTTACCTACATTATTCTTACTTTCATGGGAGTTATGATTCAAAAGATAATAATTTGGTAAATGTTATGTGTTACCAACTTGTCTTTTTATCTAGATTATTCGTGATTCAACCTCCAATGAGAAATATTGTGATCTACCACCCAAAAACATCATGAATTTTATTATCCTATTATTATTTCTATAGGATAAAATTTTTTCTTCTATTTTATATACTTTATGACTCCAAAGAAAAAAATTATGTTTTTAAAGAAAATAGACTTTATTTCCCTAATTAGTTGAAATATGTTATTCCTCAATTTCCATGTTTTATAAAAATATCAAGATGAAACTTTTCATTATTATTCAATTATTGTTTAAATGAATTTTTACCCATGTTTTATTTTTTTGAAAAATGTTTAAATTCAATATTTTTATTATTTTTAAAATATGAAGCTCTTACGTTTTTATTATTACTATCAAAAGAATCATCTTTTTAATGTGTACGAGAAGAATTATATTTTCCTCCATCATGACTAATAAATAATTTAAATATTAATTTAATATTTTTCAATTGTTTTATAATGAAAAAATTATCATTTATTTTTTAGAAATTTATAAAATTATTTATTTGTTTTAATAAGGAATATGATATTTGCCTCATTAATTTTATAATGATTTTAATAGAAATTTTATTCATCATGAACAACAACATTTGGTGTCGGTTATTTTCTACTGGGGATATAATCCAATTGTATAATTGTTATTATTTATCTATATTCTTTATTTTTACGATGATGAAATGTTTATGAAATTCAATACATTTTTAGGGTTAATCCAATGATGAATTAATGATTTGATTATAAAACAGATTTCATTTTTATGGGTTATAATATGATGAATGTTTTTAATCTTAATTCCAAAAAATATTTATTGATTTTGTGATGGATGGGACTTATATTTATATTGAATTCATTGGGTAATGGTAATTGTTCTATTATCTAAATGATTACAAGAGATGTTATCACAATCCAAAAACAGGTACATAGGAGGTTATCCCAAATTTGAAAGACGAAACACGTTAGGTTATCCCAATCCCAAATCATGTAAAATGTGGTTTAACCAATCTTGATATGTTCGGAATTTCATGGTGGGTATGTATGACATGATATCTTAAATGCTTATGTGTATGAAAAAAAATCAATGTCTTTTAACAATTTTATGCTCTAATACCTCATGTTATTTATTTATTTTATTATTCATCTCATATGATATTCTTTTATTTGTGACATGACACAATTTTTCAATCTATGATATACAATTTATGGTTTTAAAATATTATTCTCATGTCCTCATACCCTTATTCTCATGTTATACTAACATACCCATGTTTACCGTAATTTAGTGTCTTGATTACACATTCTAATGCATCATTTATTCAAGTTATAAATAAATTATTTAATATGGGAGTTTATATAAAGTGTACTATCTACGAATATCACCATTGGATTATTTTAATATCTTTCACTATATAAGAATATTGTTTATGTTGTCTACAGTGGTACTATTCCTGTATAGGCCTCATGCATGTATTTGTGAAATGAATTGAATATAAATGTATTAAGATGTGATATGTATGTTTAAAAAGACTGTGACATTATAGTTGGTATAATCTGAATGTTTTACATAACCTTTGGATATTGGATAAGAAAAATTTAGAGACAATCCTAAGGATAAGTACACATATAAGTTAGGGAATGAGAATTTTTCCATGAATTTTGGTGAAGGATATTGTGAGTGAATTCTATGAAATTTCACCCATGTCTGGATAATACATGTGGATGTGGCTATGGAATATACCTACCAATGGGAAATAAATCAAAAAGGGTTCATTGTTAATTAACATGATCTTCACCTGGTTTATGACAACGAGACTCCCTTCACACCAGGTTTGACACTCCTAGTTGACATTACTTACAAATTGAAAAACCATTAAAGATCCATCATGAAGTATTTGAATAATGACCATCAATGAATTTTGTTAAACCTATGGTGTCATATATTTAAAATAATGTTCTATGATTTAGAAATACTATAATATATTTATTTGAGATTATGTGGTTTTTTACAATGATTATTATCATTCACACTATGATTTATGATTTTATTCAATGTCTGAAACCCAAAGGAACCTTGTTAATGATGAAGGAAATAGACAATAAAATGATTTCCCTCTTGAGAATATAAATTTTATGGACGATTTTTTGGAATATATTATTACTTTTCTCATAAAAAAATCCATAAATATGAAACATATGAAACCAAAAAATGAGAAAAAGGAGATAAATTTTCCGGTTGATCACTTTTTTAGGAAACTTACACAATAATTTAGATGTTCTACTGATCCATTATTTTCAAGGAAATGGAATAGTATCTCTGTAATGATATATTCTATTCTTCTGGGTTTACTTCATGTGCATGTCATTGTGGTTGTCTATCATTTGTATGGTAAAGTTTATCAATGGAAGAAACTTATTAATAATATGATGCATTTGGATGAAATTGAACCCATATTGTGAGATGTTTTTAAGATATTAATTTTCAATTAGTAATTTCCTTGTATTATTTTTACCTAAAAAGAGATGGAATTCCATGAGATAAAACATAAGGATGATGAATATATTGGCACATATGGTGAATAATTTACAAGAATTGTGAGGTATGCTTATGGTATTGTCATCCAACCTAAAATTAAAGAGAATTGATAATATTGGGTCTTCAAACCATGTCTTTGAAGAATTTTAACCATAAGGGAAATTAGTGTATATGAGGAATTTATTTGATGTAATATCTAGGTGGAAATAAATATTGGGGATACCTATAAATCTTATGGTCTTTATTATAAAATAGTTATTGAATTCAAATGAATCAATAAAAACCATATATAGAAGAAAATGATATTTTTTGGAAATTATGAAATGTATAAGGAAGAAAAGTTGAAATTATCTTGAGGGGACTAATGAATATTTTATGTTTGGAAATAAAGGTCATAAAGTACGTAAATTTTAAATTAGTTGGTTTAATTTAGATAATTATATAAATAAAGAGAAATTTCCAAAAAATTATCCTCACATACATTGGTGTTTCAAATTAATTTAATTTGGGAATTATGATAACCAGTGCTAAAATACAAGGGGTAATGAAATTGATTGAATCTTGAAACCACTTATTTCAATATACAAAGTGAAATATCATGAGATTAATGTTTTGGAATATGGGTATGATAATGTGGTCGTTTAAGGTAGACTTATAATCAACTCTGGAACTACTATAGTAGTGTTTTACTTAGGTTATTCCCACTATTTTATATCTAATTATTTTTCTAAGGGTAAAAAAATACATCCTCAATTTTTAGATGATTAATTATCAGTGAAAATCCCTAATGTATTGATGATCACAACATAAGACCATGATTCTTCCCTAGTTGATATTTATCGGAATGTGTTTCATGAAAATATTGTTATTATCGATGTTGTTGATTTTGAGGTCATATTATTAATTTATTTTAATTATCTACAAAAATACCACATACTCTCTAATTGATGGATGTAAAATTTTAGGTTATAGACCATCATATGATCATGTTATAGTACTGTGATAAATGTAAACTTTCTATGGAAATTACATCCATTTATGGGTATTGATTTCTATTCAAAAGGGGTGTTTATCTCATATGGTTGGGGAGAAACATAAAAAATACGATATTACCATTTTAATATAGTTTTTTGATTTATTTTTAGTCTTCAACCAAACTATGATTTTGGTGTCTCAATTGATCTCATACATGGTTACACACATATTTGAAATCGACTATATAGAATGGCATAGATTTAGTTGAAAGATTAATGTATAAACACTATGAGGATCTTAACAAGGGATTTATTTGATCATGTTTGTCTCATTATGGTGCACCTATAGTTTTTTATGAATAAATGTGGATCTATTGAACTCGACATTGATTATTTGGAAGTAAAAAAGGTAGTAATCAGGAAAAATTTCCCTCTACCCAGTATTGATGATGTTTTTGACCAAATTATTAGAGATCAATACTTTTCCATGATTTACCTTTATTTTAGATATATTCAGCAGAGGGTTAACAAAGATTAAATACAAAAATAACATTCTAGACATGGTATGGACACTATGAATATATAGTGAGGCTATTTGGCCTCATTAATTCCCACATTATATTCATGGGTTTACTGAATAGTTCTTTTATATATTACCTCAACTATATTGTTGAGGAATTTATAAATGATATTCTTATATATTAATAGAGAAATAGAGGGAATTATTATTAAACGATAGTTTTACTATGGAACCAATAAGGGTAAACTGTAAGAATGATTTACAAAGAATGATTTTTTTTCTAAAAAACATTCACTTTTAGGTAATATAATCTCAAGAAAGTGTATATTGGTGGATCCATCTAAGATGGAGGATATTGAACATTGTCTAAGTGAAACCATTGTGATTAAGATCTGATGATTTTATTTGGATATTATCAATTGTTTTTTTAAACTTTATCATGGATGTTGAATCTAGTAATAATGTTAACCTGGAAGGGAGCCTTCTTCCTATGGATAGATGAATGTGATGAATATTTTAAGGAAGTAAAGATAATAATAGTATGTGAACTTGTGCATGAATTACCTTATAGTGGAAATTATTTTCAATATATAGTGATGTAATTAATAATGGGATGGTATGAATTTTTATAAATAAGCATATACTAAAATATTTTTCATTATGACAATTGATGTTAATGTAACAAAATTATCTAACTCATAATTTGGAGTTAACTGGTTTTATTTCTATATTATAAATATAGAGGTACTATCATTATATAGAAAAATAATAACATATATATTAATCATACATTTTTAAGTCTATATTCATATTTAAGGAGTTGAACATTAAAATAGAGATGTTGGATGGATCTAATTAAAGATTATGACTTCTCAAACCATTACCACCTTGGGAATGTGTACCAGGTCAGATAATGCATTGAGTCGATAGGATCATTCTATTTACTCAATAATGTGGATCACAAAAGTTCCAATATTTATGTATTTACATATGATAGTTATGTAGATATTAAATTCCTGGTACAAATCATTTCTATCTCAAATGATTGTTCAACATTCTTTTCAAGTAATTATTAAAGAGGCACATAGGAAAGGCATAGAGCATTAAATGATTGTTAGAATTTTTTATGATTTTAGCATTGATTATTACTAAATGATAATGTTGTGGAACCATGTATGTATTCCATTTGTATATGATTTGAAGAAGGAGAAGCAGGAGGAAGCAGATAGTTATTTTTTCTCTATTACTCATGGATATATTATAATATATAGTGATATCATTGATTATTTTTGGTGGTATGGAAAAAAGAGAGATATTGCAAAATATATATATATTTTATAATTTTACTAATATAATTTATGGTTTATAGGAAAATGTCTGTGGGTTGTTCCGACTATTGCCTATGAGAGAATGGAAACAGGAAAACATTATTTTAGTTTTTTTCATCGAACACCACAAAAAATATAAAAGTCATAATGATAAGGGATAACTAATCCATTGGAAAATTGGTCCCATTGTAATCCCTTACCATATTGAGAATGTTTGTTATTGATTTCAACTTCCACCAAACCCCTCTCATTTACATGAAGAGTTACATGTATCCCTATGAAGGAAGTACATTCTTGATGCATTAAAAGAAATAAAATCATAGGTAATACCATAAGAACATGATATTTCTTATAAAGAAGAACTAGTAAAAATTATATACCATAGAGATAATGTTCAATGATATATAAAAACTCACCTAGAAAATGATTTTTTTGGGAAACTTCTAATTTAAATAAGCTATGTAGGAAATTAATGATATGAAGAGTCTAAAGTATCCTCTTTTGTGTTGTGGTGAGGAATTTTGAGGTTGAAATTTATTTTAAAAGGTCTATAATATTACTCAATGGTTTTAATATGTTATTAATTTTTAATAAATTCTGGTTTCATTGATATATGGATTACACGCAACACTGAGTTTTAATCAAATGAAACATCCAGTTAATCACACTATTTAAACATGGTCGTTATAAAATATTTATTAAAATTGGTTCTATGAAAATGAATATCCAAATTTTAAAAATTAATTTAAATTTTTTTTTATAAATAAAACATATTTCTAAAAAACACATTATTTTTAGTAAAGGCAATTTATTTTCCTAAATCACTATTTTCTCAGAAATTGATTTAGGTGAACAAATAATAAAGGTAATTTTTTATTACAATTGGAAAAGTTATTATAATAAATAAAAGTTTTTTTTCAAATATAATTCCATAATTTCTTTCAAGTGAATTTTTTAGAAAATTTTGGCAACGTTTAAATTTTTTGAGGAATATAAAAAATAAGAATTTTTAATAAAAATTGCAACATCATTAAATGAATTTTCAATATCATTTAATTTTTATATTTTATTAAATTTAATTTTTTTTATATTATTTATCTATGATTTCAATATATGAAATTATAATAAATTTAATATTTAATTATGATATTAATACTTTTTATAGTTATGGAAATTTTCTCTTTTGAAATCTTTTTTTTTTCATCGTATATGTGAGTCTATTATTAAATTATACATTTAAATTACTATCAATGTTAGTAGAAAAAATGAATTCCATATTTCAAATCCCATTAATTAATATTATATTACAATCTATGATTAATTTTTTTATACAAATGAATAGTAAAATCATAAAAATTAATTACTATAGTTAAGGTTAAAATGGGTTATCAAGAGATTAAACTAAATTTATAAAGAGTAAAATGAACTATAATGTTTTAAAAATAATATTCTATAGATATATATAGACTAAATCAAATATAATGATCTATAATGAGATATTATGAATTCATTTTTCATGTTGAAGATGTGGTTACACATTTTTTTGTTCAAAAATTCGAAGTGTGTCTTATCCCCCAAAAATAAAAGGGCACCCCATTTCATACCCAATTCAAACATCCAAAAACCTGTTTTTTTAATCTGACACAATATATTTATTAATTCCCCCCCAAAAAAATGTGGCATATCATCATTATGATACCCTCTTATGATTGATTTAAGAGTAAAACTAAAGGGGTTCCGGGATGAAGCAGTATAGTCTATACCCATGAATTTTCATTTTGATTCTTCCAACAAATCAGTAAAGTATTAATCAAACATAATTATATAATATATTAATTATCTACTATAAATTTTTATTTTTATATTAATTGAACTACCTATATCAGTCTCCCTCTCCATTAAGTACAAAATGAAATTGTTGATCATGTGTACGACGAACTACTCCCTCACAAACCGATGCAATTTTTCATCCATCACACACTCCCATAAATGGAGATATTAATAGATATATTATTTTATATGATATTAATAAAATTATTTTACTTATGGATTTAAAATATCAAATATACTTTCTTACATTCTAATCTTTTAGGAAACAATAACATCGCTCAAGAGTTCATATGGACTACTACCACTGCGAAGTAATTTGATATGTTTTTAATATTATTTTGACATTGGTGGTGATATGGATATATTAAATGAATATATATAATATATATGATATAAAAAAATTTCATTAAAGGTTAATTAATATTTTCAATTCTTCCAGTCCCTACGTTGAAAAAATAGAAACCAAGTTCTTACATACATACAACCTACAGTCTCAATGAATAGTCTAATAAATTTTATATTTGTATATTTAATGGATTAATATAAATAGATATATATTTAATATATATGACATTTATATTGTTCTTAAAATTATTCGGATTATTTAACCTTGATAAAATTTCAATTACTAAAAATAACAAAAAAAAAATCAAAAATGAAACAGTTACTACAAAAAATTGTAATTTAACAAAGAAATAAAAAACCCTGAAATTAAAGGTAATAAGTAAATCAGATAGGTTATTATATATATGGGTTTATTTTTATATATTATAATTATAATATCATATTAGAGGTTCCAATGTTTACAAAGGAACTCGAAACGTGAGGTATGGGATTGCTAGTCTCTCTTTTTATTTCTCGGACACATCTTCCATATTCTACATTAATTTCCTTATTTATTGTTTATATACATCCTATTAATGTATTTTATAATCCTTCCCATGAGAATTATGGGATATAAGTATCTATATAATTTTATTTCTTTGATGGGAGAAATTATTAAAAAGATATTAATGTGGTAATAATTTTATGTAACAATATCATTGGTTATCAAGATTGGTTATGACTCTACATCAAATAAGAAAATATTAGGATATAAATACAATGAAATAGTGAAATTTTATTCTACGTGGTTTATCTCCATATAATTAATTTTGTTACTTTCATTTTTCTTTCTTTATGTACTCAAGAGACCAACATAATGTTTTTAAGGAATACCGAAATTCCATTTCTATTTAGACGCAAAAGCATTTTCTTATACGTAAATATTTTCTAAAAATGTTTCAGAGAATATTTTCACTATTATCCAATGATATATAGAAAATATGTTTACCACTATTTTAATTTTTAAAAAATGGTTCAAAAGGAATATTTTTCTCATTTATTGGAAAATGTCCTCTTTACTTTTTATTAATAATTTGAATAGAATCATCATTTTGACATCAATCGACTAAATGATATTTTCTTCCACCATGACCACATAATTATTTGAATATTCTTTTAAAATATTAAAATTTTAATTTATAATAAAATATTTTCTTTAAATCTTGAGAAATATTAATATTTTAAATAATTAATTTCAAAATAAAATAGACATTTTCCTTGGGAATGTTTAAATACTATTTTTGTGGAATTTCTATTTATCCCTGACAATGACCTTTGGTGTTTCTTATGTTTTACAATGGAGTGACCAAATTTTACCATCTATATTATTTCTCTAGTTATTTTTTGGTTACGATGAAGACATTTTTACAAAATATATTCGTTTCCATATTTTACTCTATGATGAATTTATGTGATGATTAGGAAACCCATTTCCATTATTTGGGTTATACAATGATAACATATTTACAAAAAACACTTTCTTTATATGGGTTATGATATTACTAATATTTTAAGATCTTATTTCAAAAAAATTAATGTATTATGTGATCATTGAGAATAATATCTCCCCCCAATTCATTGGGTAATGATTAGTGTTTTATGATATCAAAGGGAACAGATGTGGATATCCCAAGCCAAAAGTGGGGGCACACAAGGTTTCCCAACCTCTAAGTAGTTATATGGGTGGTTATCCAAATCCTAACATGTTATTTATGTCTTAGTGGGTATCCTTAACATGGTATTTTAGATAAATATATGTATTTCAAAAATCATTATATTTTGCCAATGTTACATTCTCATGCCTCATGTATATTGATTAAATTATGATTCATTTCTTATGAACTATTGTGATTTTTGACCAGACACTAGTTTATGATCTATGATATGAAAGGGTAGTTTTAAAATGTCATTATAATGTTTTTACCTTTATGTTCATAATATATTGATATCGCCCATGTTTACCCATACTGAGCATATGAGCACACCCTTTTTTATGTTTCCTTTCACAAGGAAATGGAAAAATGTTTTATGTGGGTTATGTTTATGAAATTTACCATGATGGAAGATATTTTTGGGTTATTTTTATGATCAATCATTGAATAATAATACTGTGTATCATGTCTCCAAATACAGTAAAAATTTATGGTCTTGAGGCATGTGTTTTTGAAATGTATGACATATTCACCATTATGATTTAATATATATATATATATATATATATATCAAAAGCATAAGTCATTATACAATTTCAAGGATACATTATCAACACTGAGTATTTTTACCATATAGTATGAACCTACTTCTTAGTGAGGTCATATTCATCATCAAATGATACTTTACTATCCTTTCATTAAATAATCTAGTTCCAAATAATGTTTTACCATTTCATCAATGATTTGATTTGTCATAAATTTCTTTTTTCATATTGTCTTAGTGTTGTGATATAATTTATCGGATTTCGTGGTTTTTTGGATAGAGAATATTTGGTCAATAATCTATTTAAAAAGATACAATTTCAACTACTTCTGTTACACTACCATTACGATAATATATTAACAACATTTCATATCATATGATAATAGAACCCACTAATTAAAAATTTCATGAATATGTGATATTATATTTAATCATTTCCCAGAACGTTATATAGGGGGTTTGAATGTATAATAAACTAATTTCACTTATCTTATATAGATGAGAGACACATATCCTTCTAACATAGTCTTGATTAGATTCCGAGACTCTTTTTTAAGGAGAAATTTATTCATGAATAAATTATATCAATAAGTATACTAGTGTCAGACCTAAAAAACATTAGGGTCATGAAATAACGTTATTCACTATATAGTTGGGTTTTTGTGCTTAGGGATAAAAAAATCCTTATATGTGATTTTTAACTGGTCCAAATATTACCAATAAGTAATAGTTAGAGTACATGTTATTGGAATGGATCCCTAAGATGAACAAGGGTAACAACAGGGAATCAACAACTCCAAGAGCCATACCTCCATCGATGGATACAATGTACAGTAATGTTATAACCTACAATAGTGAATAATTAAGGGATGTTTCATTATGAATGTTAGAATCCCATTTTCATAATGCTTTCTCTAACTTATTTGGTTGAAAAAACATCGACATCTCTACACATGAATGGAATAGTTGGTTGGTTTGGATTCTCCCACACATTGGAATCATAATAATTTTCAAAGTGGTAATACTTCTTTAGAGAGATAAATCCAAAAATCCTCCCATTTTTTCTCAATATGTTTTGGTGAATAATTACATTATAGGGTTGTATATGGGTAATACACTCACCACAACTAATGAGACATTCAAGACGGATTTTTTGTCAAAGTGTCTTAAAAATTATATTTGTAAAAAAATTCTTTAATTAAAGAATTTGAATAATATAATCATGTTTTCATTTTATGAATTAAATATACATTAATAGAGACACACAATACCTTAATACATTATATTGTTCCCGGAATTTACATAAATATTCCATAACTTCCATTCTACTGATGACTTCCCCAATGGTATCATCCACAATAGGAATAAAAATAATATATGTTAAAATAACGGAGGTTAGTGGGGGATTCAAAAGATCCTGAGAACATTAGATTTCCAAAAATAAATGATCCACCCTCTATCAATAAGTTTGGGTGGGGATAAAGCTTAGGTATCACCCTCTATCCCCAGTACTCCCTCCACAATAGATGTAGCTATCTTGATAGTTGTAGCTTGATCCTCGATTGGAATCCTCATGATAGCATCCAAAGGACTCCCCTTAAACCACCAATAAGAGTGATATCCTTCAGTTAGTGATCCATGGTGTTGTCAATTGAATGTCCTTGTAAAAAAAATATTTAAATCATATACATAATGACTAGCCACTAAATTCGTGAAGGATACATTGAGACTGTGTCTAGTATTTTCATCGATGCATGAACTCTTATAGTGGAATACCGGGCCTTCTCATAGGCTAGATGAACATCTTGAGAAGGTAATGGGATATGTTCTTTACACTCCACTCTCTTCATAATGTTCCACTAATGAAAGATATAAATATTTATTTTATGGATGAACCTCATTAAATGGAATCTCTAAAAAATTACCTAGTAAAATACATTGGCATCTTAATTTTTCCACTAGTTGATCCCATTTTCTATAGGAGGAACATAAAACTATAAATTAGAATGAATTATATGATGGATCACTTCATATAATAATGGACTAATCATAAATATTAAGAACTGATAAATTTTTTACCACTCTATATCAAGAGGTTGGTTGATTTCTCCATTTCGGGTTCCCTAATAAGTCATATATTGTACTGACCGAGTAATGAAAACCCATTTATTTTTTGTCCCATATAAATTTAATTAGTTCTCAAATATGATTCCCTACATGTAATATATTAGTTTAAATGATTAAATATGGTAGACCCTTATAATTCCTAATATGAATAATGTAAATACTACATTGTTTCTAGACCCAAAAATATAAAATACTACTCAGTTAGTCCCCAACTATCCAAATCATATGTCCATAAACATAAACATATTTTTAGGGAAGGACAACTAGTTTATCCTTTTCCATAAAACATTTTCTCCTTTTACCAAATACACTTACAAGGAATCTTGAGAATAATTGGATCCATTATTTGAAATTATTGTTTTGAACTCCATTGAATTATTTCTTAATGTACTACTTCATCCCTTGGGGGTGAAGCAACCCACTTATCGAAAAGAATTTAGAGTTCAGAAAATTTGGAAATCGTGTGACTCTAGTATAAATATAAGCTCTATAACCTACATATTTTTGAGGGTTACTCTGGGGAGATGATAGGGACAGAAATGAGTAATATTTCACTAGTTTATAATTGTCTACATGAATATATATAGTAATAATGTTTTCAAATAAATTTTTCATCATGGGGATGATTAATAATATCGTATGTTGTCACGGTGATCATCCTCACTAATAGCCACTATGCTACAATGGGATTATTCTCCTACCACATCTCTATATGGGGTGACACAATATTTTACCAAATTCATCATATTATTGTGAAAATACATAATGTTTATAATCCTCATATTTGATATCATATTCCACCTGAACCGCCGGTATATGGTCCTACAAGGAAATCATATATTCCACCACTTATATATTCATTTTATATCATCACTTGTTGTATATATTGGAGGTTTTCCATTGTAGAAGAATTGAAATTCTTATTGAATAAAAACTAATAAGAGTTTCATCAATACTCTATAGTAATGATGTTATTTAAAAAAAATTATGAATGTATATTCAGAATCTAAAAACATGATATTTTCAAATAATTTAGAAGGTTATATGAAATGATGTGACATATATTACATCCATGCACTAGTTTTTTATTTTCTAATGATATGGATGGGGAGAATCTTAATAGACATATAGAGAAGGTTTTATAGAATATTATTTGATACTAAAACATCTAAACCAATACACTCCACTTTTGTTAAATATATTTCATGACAAATGTGGTCGATCATATGACATTAATAATGTCATCTTTTGGGTGAAAGAACATATTCAACCACATGGATTGGAATTTATCTAGATGAGATTATATAAATATTTTTTGGTTGATGTTATAAAATCATTAATATTATTATACTTATTCATTATAGGTAGAAAATGATCCTGAAACACCTATTTTTATATTAATGGACACACAATGGTGATTTTACATGTGAGTTAATGTTCATACGTGACAAAGATAATACACATCTAGGTCTTAAAAATGTTGTCAGTTCAGGGACCTGTCTCAATCCTATAGTATCTGAAGCCTATTTTAACAGTAACCACATAAAATATGGTTCCCTTAAAGAAATTACCAAATAGATTGAGGGAAGAAAACTCATTAAACAAAAACATAATTATTAGAGCATTGGTGATCTTATAAATATCCCATATGATAATGTCAATTTTTATGTGGGTAAGGTGGATGTTGTTATACTAAAGAATTTAAAAAGTAATCATTTTTTAAGTATATCATTATTCTCATACAGATATGTTTGGGAGATCAATGTGTATTAATATGTAGTTATATCATTTAGGTAGTTCTTGAACTCTTCACACATTTTATGGACCCATTACTCCCACATCTATTCCGCATATAAGCTATCCCCAAGATACAAGTCACACTCGTTATTCTAGCTCAATGTATCATTAATAAATAAAATTTTAAGGATAGAAAAATAAAATAATTTTTAGGGTTCTATTTTGATCTTATTATTTTATAGAGTATTTCCAGTGTGCTTATAAATGAGAGACACAAAATTGGTTCTTTAGATACTAAATTCCCCATTAAAATATAAATTTATAGCACATAGATTTGTGTATTTTTATAGACATGAAATTGGAAGGTAGGTCTTTGGATGGAATATGGGGTTGGTAGTTTGTATCCAATTCGCTTATAATGGAAAAAATATTGATTTTGGGTAATCCAGGTGTTACATCATAAAGAAATTTTCTAGGTGTTTCAAAAATTGATTAGGTATAATGAAAAATTCGTAATCGATGTCTGCAATAACGACTTTATATTGAGTAGTGGATTCAATGTCCAAAATTGTTAAAAAAATAAAAATATTTATATGACCTATAATATTATTTTGTATAATATTAGGGAAATATATTGTGGCAGTATATAATGTACTCTATTGTAGGGTTGTGAAATTCACAAAAGCATTAGGTTGGAAATTTACAATGTTTATTCCTATGATTAGGTTCCTCAAAAATGAAAATTTCTATAGTGCTGTTCCATGTACCCTCACTTAAAGGACTCTATATTTTACCTCCCCATGGTTTATTTACAAGTATCCTCACCATGGTTCTTCACTAAGTCACCATTTCTAATGTGCCACAATGAGGGACCTTTCTATGATACCTCTCACTTGGGAATATCTCCTAAGCCTATCATCATTCCCAGTCACTAAGAAGAAATGAGATAAACACATAACCTGAGGTATAATGAGGGATATGAGTACATGACATGATTGTTTTCTTGAATTTGTTCCCATGATTGAGGGGAGAATAATAGTTATACATGGGATAAAGCCTCCATCAAAAATGTATGGTTCCATTTGGAAAATCATTCATACATGGGTCACAAATTCTACCTACTAATATGACTAGTGATAATTCAAAAAAATACCTTCAAAGTCTCTATTAATTGTTGTGTTAGAGAACCATTATCCATGTAATATGATCCTATTAATTCCGATTAGATCACATTTCTAATGATGGAACTTATTAGTGCTCACTCATTGGGATAAATAATCAATGTTAAAAAGGCCAAGGGTGCCTTGGAATAGTCCCACCATATTTTATAGTGTCACACATGGTATCCCATATAGATTCTCTTTGAGACCCTTACTGCTACCTATGATACATCACCCATAGCCCCCTATGGTCACCATAGATGCATCACCCATTCCACTAGCATCATATAACTATCATTCCCAACCCATATCGCCCATGAATCCATATATACCACTAAATATACCTATAAATTTTAACTATATAATGATTTTACGATACTTTATAAGAGAGATACATGAGAATCCACTGCATCTAGTTTTTAAATCCCAGTCTAGGTAGGTTGTATAATTCTAAATTTATTAGTATATATATCAATTATATTTGGATAATATAGAGGATAAAAATATTATGAAAGTCCATCGTTTCCCCTGTTGACATACATTAAGTCAAAGGACCTATGTCATATCCCTTACATGGGTGACTTGTATCCCATGGTTGTTAACTAGTGTGACCCCTTAGTCAAGGCCATGTACCTCGATAGAAAATCTCCCAATGATGGAATCCTAGGATAACAAACACTGATGGTTGTGTTCTTAAAAAACACATTATCTATGGTTGTGCAAACATGGGGACTATTTTCCAAGTCTATGCACTTGGGAGACACATCTTCCATGGCATTGTACGTCGATGATAGATAAATTAAGACTATGTACTTAAGAGAACCATCACCCTGTGGTTTTCACTTGGGATATTACTCTCCCAAGGATCTTCACATGGGAAGAAACTTCTCCAAGGTCATATATAGTGAAGAATACCCTTCTATTCCCCTTAATTGGGTGAAACTACCTTTTCAACCCTTTCACTTGGGTGTATCCGCCTCAAGGTCCTCACAAATGAAAACTAATATTAAATAGAACCAAACATGGGAAAAGATTACTCAGATCGTTTTATGAGGGAAAACAACATGGAAACCCTCCGCTTTGGTGAACTACTTCACCACCCAATGCATTAGTGAAACATGTGAATCATATTCAAATAGTAAATAAACTCTTTAGAAGAGTCTTATATTTGGGTTTCCAACCATCTAATCCTCCTCTTATACCACTAGATGTGTTGGATTAAGATATGGATACTCGTATGAACCCTAAAGATCATAGAAACCCCTGTTAAAAGGGGACTTTATATTTATAATCCTTGATAAAATTTTTTTTAGGGATTATAATATTGTATTCACTTGATAAGAGGAGTCTCTAACTATTTTATATCAATGTGGTCACACCTAGACCACAAGGCACATCAATGCTCAAAAATCCAATCAATGCCAACTCATTAATATATATATTCTCAACTCAATAAGAAAAAATATATAAAATTTGTAAATCCAATATGTAAGAAACATAATATCTTTATATGGTGGAAATATTCCTTTTTGGGAATCCACCCCTATATAATCATTTATTCATTGTTATATGATTGCCAAACCCCTTCCCACTATATCACTTGTTATCCTACTAAAATGATGAAATACGAGATGATGTGATTCCTCATTATGTATAATACCCAAGTTGATTATTGGAGTAAACACCCTCAATGAGTTTGCGACACTCAAAATGGGAATACATAGTGAAAAAGAACCATTAAATTATATGTTTTTACTCTCATAATGTGTTATTGATCTTCTATCAACTATTGTTTCCAACATAGAGGTTGTCCTGAATTAAAAATGATATCCGAGTTTATCATAATGTTGGTATAATTAAAATCCCTCTAATATGGGATTCCCCATTGTGGTTAGCCCTAATTGTCGAACCAATGATGGATTTATTCTCCCCACAATAGATTGTAATTTACCAATGGAAATCCAACATATAAATAAGCCCTTATTGAACCTATGATATCTATTGATTTATGAAATAATTTTTTGTGGGGTATGATGTAAAATTACATGATATTATTATTTAATCATCACCAAAAACTACATTTTATGGTCACACTATATGAATTTAAAATTTTGAACTCAAACTACACGTGTTTTGATTCCTATTTAAACCAGATTCATAGGAAGCCCCTATTAGGACCACAAATCAACATCTAATACTCTCATTTTTTTGATTGGATCATAATCTTAATGGTACCATTCCCTTTTCATAGTGATATATATTCACGTTGTTAATTCCTTTTATTAGTCAAATTTTGTCCATATTAAAACCATAAAAAATAGAACGCGTCTCTCATGTGTAATTCCCAGGTCAAACATTGTTGTGAAACTATTACAAAATTGAATATAACATGTGATGTTAAAATTACTGGATTGGTCCTCATCACATTACCTTCAATGGTATGACATCTCCAAATATGTGATGTTAAACTATGTAGGCTCAAATTCATGTTATTATTGTATATATAGGATGCCACATTAATGTTTAATCCTAATATTATAAGAACTATAACATTACTGGTGGAAAATTATTTCTACAGACCTCAGTAGTGTGGATTCAAACCATATAATATTAAATTATGAATCATTGGTACAAAAAATAACAATGAAAAGACACTATTTAAAAATGTTTTCCATATTTATACATTTTTTAATACATATTTTCGTATGGATATCATGTATCATCTGTGGAATTTCAAATGTATTCAATAAATAATCACAAATCCATAAGTGATTCATTGATTAGGTAATAAATAACCCTAATTTTTGTCATGATCCTTATACCCCATCCACTCTACTAATTCACAGTCCAATGTGTCTCTATCGAAAATACCACGTTACTGCTACCTTGGTAATGAAGGTACATAATTTTATCTTTTTTCTTTGATAGATGGCTCATTAGGAGGTTCATTTCCCATGATAACATCCTATAAAATATATGACAACATATCATGTGAGGAAATATGGTATGGTATAGGGATCATTTTATATTTCAATATGGTGGAATCTTTTATATAAGTGCTTCAATATTCTTTTAAAGTGACTCAAAAATTGGGAAATATAAGATATTAGATGACTATTGGTCATGAAACCTCTCAACCTATCACATTTAGACATAATTTCAATTATATTTAGGTAATTTACCCCAATTATTTTATCCATTATCCATATTTTTCTTTACCCCTGTAATAATTATTTTTCTTATGTAATATTTTTTTTATCAAAAAATAATATGGTCCTTGGAACATAATTTGAGCAAATTAATTTCAATAATGTAATTTATATTATTAGATAAAATTTATAAATATTATTACTAATACTTCTAAAATATTAAATGTAGAACAAAATGAAAATTTTTTAGCTAAAAATATTACACACATTCAATAATATCAAAAAATATATTTTGAAATTTAGAATAATATTTTAGGTATGTTTAACATATATATATATATTGTTAAGAAAACTATTTGATGAAAATTAATGTAATTATGATTTCATAATTATCAAATGAAAGTCTAGGTATTTTTTAAATTGATATTTTGTACTACCCTCCTAAAATTCAATCATTTCAAAAATATCATAATAATTCATACATATTTAATAAATTAACTTGAAATCAAAAAATAATAAAATTATAAAATTTAAATTTATAATTTCATATTATTTAACATTTAAATGGAAACATATAATGAAAAATATTTTTATATGAAATTAAATTTTATAAAAATAATTTCCCATAATCATGTTTCCTCTCAATTTATAATTAAAATAGAGTTTATCAATAACTCATATCAATAATATTTTTAATTATAATTTAAAAAAAACTTTTAGTTTCTTGAAATCATTATTATAGAATAAAAATATAAATTTTTTTAAAAAAATTTGATGTATTAAAGGATTATATTTGTTGAATTAATATACTAGTATACTTTTATAAAATAATTAGAATTATATATAAAAAAAGTCATTTAATGTTGAATTGAAAAATGTATATTTTTTTGATATATGAGAAAATTAATAATTAAAATTTTAGATCATTTATTGTTAACATACATGATGGCTCAAGATGTCTGTATGAAAACCATGGATATGATATACTCTAGTGGTCATCTTGGGCTATAGTTCAACTAGTAGAATCTTATGGAAATCATTATGAATGTGAAGATATCTAGGAAAACCCTTTTGTTAAATTGTAATTATAAGAGTTTGGATTTGTCCTGGTGTAGGGAAAATTAATTTAATTTAAAATACATTCTATGGTCCGAAATATAATTTTAAAAAGAAATCATTCTTTTACACAATGAAATTTATTTCCTTTTTTATACATAGACTTCCTAATGTAGACATTTACAGCTTGTAATTTATCAACTATATTACAATAGTAAAATTTACTAACATAATTTTAATATATATTTTTTTGTATTAGGTTAGTATTTCAAATAAAACATGTTATTCAACATATGATTAATTTAAATGAATGTAAATAATAAATTATTTGGGAATTACATAATCCCCCCCAAGAAAAAATTACAACCTCACAATTTAGTCATCACTCAATAAAGTTGACAGATATGGATATATACAAGATAATAAGGACTCAATGATTACCCTACTATATTATGTTATAAAATGAACCATATATGTCCCTCTTAATTTCCATATCCCCAGTAATGAATTTCAATATAATCATTTTCTTTAAAAACCTCTCATTAATGGCTACTAGGACCTCTATATTAGAATTAAAATTTCCTAGAGTGTTTATATTCATCCTTATACTCATAGATGATCATATATTGATATGAAACATGAAAATTGATTTCACTATATCAAAAATTAATAAAATGATTTTGTACAGATATTCTATCCATTCCCAAAATGAAATCAAATTCATCTAGTGGAAGAATAATAATAGTTTCACTATGTACCTCACGACATTGGGATATGGAACCATAAAACTATATTATATCTCTGAAAATAAAATATGAAATCATTGAGGTGGTAATTTGATGATATTTGGAAATATCGATGATATACTATAAAAAAATCCAATGAAATATCCTTTAATTGAATGTGGTAGATAAGTGTCCTTAACAAGCCATGATCGACATTGGATATTCTTATGGGATAGTATGTTCATAATTACTTTGGTTTAGTTTGTTTTTACACCTATAATCTTTATTATAACTTATATTGCATAATCCATTTTTATCATTATCAAAATAATTTCATTTTATGAATTTAATAGATTGTGGTGAATTTGTTTGGACATTATTAAACCCATTATATTTAGTAAAATATAAATTCTTTTTTTCAAATCATTATCTGAATGTTTTAACCATCCACACATTAATAATTCTTAAATTCATTGTTGACATTCCCCTTGGTTTCTCTTCAAAAAAACTTTTTCCTATGATGTTGTGTCTTCTTCCCCATGGTCATTATCTCCTATACATTTAAAAACGCTATCCTTATCTTGTGTGGGGTGTGTGGATGTTCAGAAATAATGGGTAATTAACAATTAATCCTGATAGTTTTGTGGGAATAAACTAAATTTTTTCACCACCATCTTTTATCTCATTCAGTTTCTCATTAGGATAATCAATGATTTTTTAATAACACCCCTTCATATGCGGATTTGTCCTTAAATTTTCCATTACTTATGTAATAGAATGTTCTGGTATACTGATATTAATAATTTTATAAATTATAACCATATTAAAAGAATATTTATCTCATAAATTATGGGAATAAATTGACATTTGAATTATTGGGATTCAATTAACATTATCTAGATTAATTTTCAAATTAGGATTTCAAACTCAAATATATTAAAATCCCAAATAATTGTTCAGAATGAGCATTTATATCAACAAAGAATGTCAACCAATAATTTACAAATAATTATGTTGTTCTTTATCCATGTAAAGAACTAGGAAAAGATCAATATAATACCAAAACATCTGTTACATTGTTACAAACTGTTGGTTGGATTTGTGCCATATCCACTATCCACTTATTCAAATCTTGAAATGGATTTCACTACAAGGTATCTCAATATATTATATTTCACAAATATTTTTTCATTTCATTATATACATAGATTAATCATAACTTTTTCACTAATTTTATTAAAATATAATACAAAAAAATTACTAAACTAAATGTCATAATAAACTAAACAGTACTCTTATATCAACTGTGACACATATGAGCCACAATCCCACATCTGGTGATAGAAATAAAAATCTTGAATTATTTTTATTCAATCCATGATGGATAAATAAATGAAAACATATCTATATATATATATATATTTACATTATATAAACAGTATACCTTATAAATGATAACCCAATCTATAAAAGAAAAGGTTTAGTTCCTTTTTAAATTTACAATATAAAAATACTATTTCATTTATTTGTGAAATGTTTTTCAAAATATCACCATATGATAATTCATTTTATGAATCTAATTTATTATACAAATCTTTATAACATGTGTAATTAAAAAACAAATTAAATGGAGAATAGACCGATTTTTATCGAAAAACATACCAAGATGTCATATAGGGATTGAAAATGGGAATTTAACAATATACGATCATGGGTGAAAAATAATATTACAATAAATTTGAAAAAAATAATATTTTTTCATAATTCATGATATAAGGGTTTACAGTTTCAAAATAACAAACATATACCATTTTATAAGTGTGAAAAAACATACGATAAAAAATACGATCTGTCAGCCATATTCAAAGGCATTTGATAAAATGAAATGTGGTATGTTAGGGAAACATTGAATAAAAAGGAAAAATTGAAACAACCTAATAATATAAAAACATTACACAGTGGTCGAATCATAAAAATAGTGTGACCCAGTAGATAGTGTCACATGAATTACTACCAGTGACCCCTTAGGGACACATGCATCAAAACTCATGGCCCGTTAGTAACTCAAGTACCACAAATCATGAGCTATTTTTATCTTTTGATACCTAAAAAGTAATATAATATATTTATGTGTTATATAGGATTAATCCAATCAAAATCCATACATATGAGATCCATAAGGTATCATTTAGTATTCATAACAAGAAAACACACAGAAGAAAAGTGTATTTTATATCATTTTAATGCGGTATCACATAATGATATTTTAAATGTATATAAGTTGATGCTGAAAATATGTAACAGAAATGGTTTATATAATTGGGGAAATTATATGTAAATTTTTAAAATATTTAATTCTAATAAGTTTTATAAATTTGATTTAAATATTTCTATATAATTGAAATCATAAAAAAAGATATCATAAAACTGTTTTTACATTATAAAAAAATGTAGATATAGGTTATATTAGGAAGTATCATTTGATAAGTTCACATGAATAATGTCTTTAAAATACTATTTTCAAATTAATATCAATAATTATGAATTTAAAATAATGAAATTATTTCTAGATATAGTTTGGAGTATATGAAAAATGTTCAATCGGGATGGAAAATCAATTAAAAAATTTAAAATTTAACTTTATTGAATACAATGTTCTAAAAATTGATAAATATTCCATTTATAATATAGAAAATAGAAATATTTTTATAAAAATAACTAAAAAATATTTCTATTTCTTGAAAATAAATTATAATATTGGTTGGAAGTGAAAACATGGGCATGGAAGATAATGTTTTCCTTAAAATGTTATAAATTTTTTTAACAAATAGAATTCATCAAGGCAGAAGAATTTGTTTACAAAATTTAATTACCTTGATATTATGTACGAAATATAATTTAATATCATAATATTACTGAATAAATAAATCTTTTAAAACCATTTTCAATGAGGAATAATTATTACGTATTAGGAGAGACTGAGACCATAAAACCATTTATAGATTTGGTTTCAATTGAATAAAAAATTGTAAAAAGAAGAACACGAAATATATCATTAATTAACTAGAATATAATGGAATAAATATAAAACAATCCACATATATAATACATACACCTTATGAAAAATATGTGTGTATAATAAGAGACAAGTCTCAAAGAATGTAATTTTAGGTGAGTATGACATAAAACATTTGTAACCATTGAATCATAAAATATCAAAGAAGTAGAATGAAATATAATAAAAATTAAATATATATATATGTGTATTTTGATAATAATAAAATATAAAACAAGTATTATAAACACCATATAAAGTATCATTGATGTATAATACACAATATTCCTCAATGAAAAAAAATTGATATTGAAAAATAATTACCCTAGACATCTATTCCCATGAATGGAATTTTACCTATTATATAATAAATATAACTAAATTAATAATTAACATAATTAAATTATTCATATCTAGTAACATTATATAATTTTTTTTATAAAAAATATCTACACATATATTTTTGACATATAGTGTACTTTCATCCTCATATTTTAATAATATAGCTCATTTTATACGTGTTTTTTAATTATGATATAAATCCTCGAAATTTTTTAAAAATAATCATTAAAATAATTTTAAATGTGATTTTTTATAATATACATAAGTATTTGTAATATTTCTATATCTTAAGATGATAATCAATGTCATTATTCATGAAGATAAAATCAATTGTGAGCTTGTTTCAGGTAATTTACTGATATTGACATAATATTTTATAATGATCATTGATTTTTGTGTCATATATTAAGACATATATCAAGAAATATATTAATCAATAATATAAATTATATTGATAAAAAACATATAATACCAGCCATATAAGGGAGTGACTAAAGTGAAATATGTTGTATATGAAGGTGGTATTCGGCACATACACATGAAAATAGTTTTAATTTATTATTGAATGGAAGGAAGGTAGAAATTGGATAATTTTTTTAGGTTTTAATAAATTAAAAAAATATCAGATTGATTTCAATAAATAAATCCTTTATTCAATCCATTAAATGTGGTTTAAAAAAAGAAATATGTAACTTCATTAATGTTATTTTCCACATGTACACATGAATTTCATTATAATGTTTCTCTATAAGGGATGGTATAAAATGATTTTTATACAGTGTAGTAACATTTATTTATACTAATGATATTGATATTATTATATATTATGGTATCATAATAAATGTTTTAGGATGAATATTCATAATGACATTGAAATGAAAGTGACCCATTTCATAATTTTTACTTACCACTTTAAAATAACACCTATTGAAATTTGATTAAGGCAGTGACAGGTAGTCTATTTAGGATACCAAAATATCTATGATATGTATATAAGTATTTGAGTGACATTTGACTATATTTGGGTTAAATTAAGTGGATTATTATGTGAGTAAAATTGTGGTGTTGAACATGCCATTTTGTATGTGAGTAGAGTGGCATTTTTAAATAAGTGGTACACTTTTCATTGTTCGTGTCTCCAAGATTGAATAGTAATGGAGTTCTAATTGTTATATATTAATCTATATAATAACCACTAATATGTATAAATATTAAAAAAAATTATTTAGATATTTTTCAAAAATCATTTTACCAATTTTTCATTTTTAACTTTTACTATTGTAGATGATTTTTTACTAAATATTTTATCATATATGGCAGCAATACATAGGACCCTATTACATAATCTGGAGCAAATTTATAAAAATATGAAATAATTTTTATCTTTTGAATTTTTTTCATGTTATAAACACTAGGTCTAAAATATTAAATGTAATCTACATTTAAATTATTTTTATAGAAAAACATAATTTATAATCTAAAAAGATAGAGGATATTAATTAAGTCATAATATTTTTTAAATTAATAATATTACATTTAAAAGACTTTATGATCATTAATGTTATTTCATAATTTTTTAATCCATGCTTATATGATAATTTTGTATAAAGATTATTTTTAATTCTAAAATATTTATTTTTTATTATTTACCTAACAATTAATCTTTCTTGAAAAAACAAAAACATTTTTCTTTGGATAATATTTTTATAATAATTCCATATGTGATTTCATTTTTTTAATATAATTATATTTTTTCTAAATTTAAATTTTAAATATAAACATATAACGAAAATTATTTTTATATGAAAAAATTCAGACAATAATAAACGATTATCTTCATAAATAATATAATTTTTTTTATTAAATTAGTGTTAAAAATTTATTCGTATGAAAAATATATTGTATCATTATTAAATTATAGTAATAATGTTTTTTTACAAAACATAGTGAAAAAACATTCAATTCAATAAATAGATAATTTTAATCATAAAATAGTCTTATTCATTATTTAGATTTGCCAATATATAATTTTCAATATATTCATATTACCAATGAATTATTTATTTAAATGGTCTACTGTGTGGAGTATAAATACATGTGATATATAAATGAATTGTGAAATTAATAATTTCAGGTTTATATCATCCAAAATTATTCTTATTTAACCCCTTATGATCTTTGTGTTATACATAATGATAAGATATTCTATAGTGGTACCCAACATTTTTGGTTTAGCAAAAAATTATCTCAAGTAAATATCAATGATCTTGAAATTACCTTGAAAATGATTGAATAGTACCACAATATTTTGATTTCAGTTAACGATTGGTCTATAGAAAAATCTAGTGAAGTTCTCTACCATCAATACTAAGATAAATGTGCTTCAAAAGGGAAACAGCTACCACCCAATGCCATTATTTTTATATATTTACTTTGTATTTTGGTTATTTAATCCTTCTAATATATTGAATATATTAAAGAGGTAATATTTTATAATTTTGATTTAATATTTAAATATCATAATTTAGTTCTTTGATGTATGTTAATAAATAAATTCAATATAGTATTTAACTCTAGGGAAACATTTTCTAAAATGTAAGGGCATTACACCGTCCCTACTGAATTTCGTGATATTATTTCATTTAAAGGGAAAGTGAAAGAGATCACTATACAAGGTCATATCACATTTTTTATATCGTTTACAAGACGCACATCAATGAAATTTAGTAATACCTTATTTTAAATTTATTTTGAATCAATCTTATTCCAGTATAGCCTATACAATGATGGGGTTATAGTGGTGTCTATTTGTATCCCTCTACCCTAAAAGTCCATTTGAATGATAAGAGTGAGTTAAATCCCCTATTATAAATCACGATTAAAGACATATTTGTAGACCTTTTATTTGATTCTCTATATAATATTATTTTCCCAGACACAAAATTAAATTTTTTGTCATGAAGACCATTATCTAATTCCCATGTTTTTGTGTCTTTATCTTATAATCAATTCCATAATTAATTCAAAAACAAACATGTTGGAGTGATCCATTGTGATAGTTCCCATTTTAATTGTCATGGATCATAATAAATTTATACAATATTTTATCATATGAATGGAAATTTGTTTTTGAAGTTTTATTTCATTAGATCCAATTCCCATAACTGTCTATATAATCTATATATTGACCCATTTGAGGAACTCAGTGAAAATATTTTCTCTCCCAACTACATATCCATTTAAATATATTTCGATTAGGGATGTGATTAATTCAATGAAAACCTATTCAATTGGAAGACCATTTTAATCGCAAATATATCATATGATTTCTAATAATAACATCCATTATAATAGACACCTCCATTATTGTGAAGGAATTATAAACCCTCTATGTAGATGGATCAAATTACTCTACGTCTCTCTGAAAATGATGTCATGAATAATCTTAAGTAACTATGAACATAACTAAGTCATGTTAACTATTAAATATTGACTATAAAATTTAATTTTTATTAACTATATATTGTTGTCATCGAGCATTGGGAATGACATTATATATTTAAATGGGGTTTCAGATATTTCAGAAACAATTGAGAAGGATCATAACCATGATGGAGGGATTGTTGTTAATATGATGATAACAAGTAAAATGTCTTTATACTCCTTTCCCAATAAAGGATGGCATCTCATGTGTGGATTCTGGGTGGCCACCCTTGGTTCCATAACCAATAGGGTATCACCATGACCATATTGGAGGTCATAGTGGGTGAAAATGATATAAATATATATTCACATCCATGGTCAGTTCCCATGGACAATCACCACTGAGAAGCTAATATGGCTATGATGATTTCACCATGTACTGGTGGTGGGGGTTTCATTTTTTTTGAAATTCATGAATGGATCCTAATATTCTCTAGTTGGTATATCTTGTAGTGTGTAACCTAATATGAGGGACTTAATGAAACAACCAAATAATTTACAATAAAATTATTTTAAAATATATTTATTTAAATTTATATTTTTGGAGACATAAATAATTTTTTTTACTTTAATACATTGTGTTTTTAAAAATATCATGTTTTACTAAATAATTATATACTATTTATAAAATTATTAAATATGATTTTAGTTTTCTAGAAGATGGAATGAAGAATATAAAGAGGATTAAATACATTATTAAATTATATTTTTAACACATGTTTATTAGTCATCAATTAGATATATATAAAATATGAATCATTTTAAAGAAAATATGAAATGTTTTTTAAACAACTATATTTCTCCTAAATTACAGCTTACTCATGCCTTCTAGACATAATTTAAAATTAATTTTTAACACTTATAAAAAGATTATATAAATATATAAATATTTTTTGAAAAAATAATGAAACCCAAATCTTCTTAAGGTGAATTTTTTATTCTTCTAAAAATTTACATTTTTATATGATCATTGAAAAATACTGAAATCTAAATTAGAAATCTCTTTTATTTTAATTAATTTATAACGTTAAATTATAATTTTTGTGGATTTAAAAGAAAAATTAGTAAAAAAAATTATCAATATATACAATATATATTATTGGAATTATTTCCATATTTATTTATCATATAATAACATTTTTAAAATTTGTGCATTCCAACATTAAAAACATCTTTTTCATCATGCTATCATGATTAATTTTAATAATGGTCTTACAAATTTTATGGATTTAATTTGAAAAAATAGATTCCATATTTGGAATCGGAATAATATATAACTTCTAATAAGGTCAATATCATTTTTACCAAAATTAATTGTCAAAAAATATAGAAAATAATTACCATGGTTATGGAAAAAATGGATTTATGGGGGGTTAAACAAGAAAGATAAGGGTAAAAATGACTTATAAACAAGTATAAAAACTATTCAGTGACCAGTTTTCTAAAATTAAACCACTAGAGGTCAATAATGGCCTATTTTGGATCCATGATATGTATTATAAATGTTGGATCACTCAATTATATTAAAAAAATACCTAGTAGGTCCTCTACCCCATATATAAAAGGCCACATATCCCATCCCTTATTACTACATTAAATCCCCATTAGATCCACCAATACAAACCAAAAACACTTCCAAAATTCCCACCCATTAACATATAATCCTTATTTTTGGGAAGTGATACAACCATTAAAGGAATTCAAGAACCCTAATGAGTATACCCTGAGAAGAGGCAATGTTCATCAAAGAGAATATTTATTTTACATCATTCTTCAACCCGTGAATATTTTTTATTAAATTATGAAATAATAATTTCTATATGTTACATATATATGGATATTATTATAATAATTTAATAACCTAAATCCAACTCTACTTTCATAAAATTGGTTACAATTACCATGCTCTTGTGTACGGTGGACTATCCCATCATGAAGCGATGATATTCTTCATTCAATAGTACATTTGATGGAAAGTGATAAAGAAAATTTTAATTATTATATGTGTCATTATGGAAATTATGTTGATATTAATGAAACATATTTCATTATATAAAATAATATATATATATATATAACATTTCATTTCTTTCCTTTTCACTAATATTACAATGATAACATTGTTCGCCTTCGTTTGGACTACAACCTTAATGAAATGATGCCACATTTTTTAATAAACAAACCTATTGGAAGATATATATAAGTATATAATATGGTATTAATGATATTATTATAAATATTTAAATTTAAAATATTACTTACCTCATTTCCATAATTATTTTTGAAAATGGTAATGTTATTTATTTGTATGTACGACATAACGTCTCTATGGTCATAACATACTTCATTTTACATTATCATATTACAATATTGGAATAAAAAGAATAATTTTTGTAATAATATTGATTATTATTCTGTTATTAATATTTTATAACTATATAACTATATAATTTTAACAAGAACTAGATGTTTCATGATAATAAATGGATGAAAACCCAAGTCAATTAATAGCCAAAATGATAAAAATATTATAAATTATTAATAAACATAAGATAATTTGTTATTAAAGGATCATATATATAATTATAAACATTAATAAGTGTCTAAAATATTTTAATAATGTTTTAAAAACATTGTTCCAGATGTTGAATCACATTAAAACAGAAATAAGTGCAAGGTAAGAGATTGCATGTAAATTTACATCCAATTGAGACTTATTTTTTTAATGATATTAGTTTTATGTGGTGTATATATTACAGATTGTAAATATAATATCATTATTAATTCATTCATATTAGAATTATATGACTAAATTTAATAATTTAAAACAATTTTATTGGACTTCAAAATTACCAATTTGACAATATTATTGAATAATATCACTTTCATTTTTGATTGTTAACTTTATATTGAAACCAAAAATTTCACTTAATCATTTTCATTTGACCTTAAATTAATTTTATGTTTTTATATTATAATATAATTGATTTTATTATTTCCTAAACCATATACCATTTTTTACACACAATGTTTTAAATTGAAGGTTATTTGATTAACTAGGGAAGTATTAGAAAATTCATATCCTTTACCCAATACAAATAATTTTTTACAAGGAATATCTTCCATTAATAAAATTGATTGAATTATATATGTGGAATAATTTTGGACATGGAATACATTGGTCGGGGACCTTTTATATAATACCTATAATGCATCCGGAGTCTTATGCGATGAACCTATGGGCCAAATCCGATAGGTTTTATAACCTATATGTTTTAAACTAGTTTGACGATAGATTTTTATGGTAAATGTATCATGTTTTTTGGAATCTTGAAATCCAATAAATAATAATTTTTTTCATTTAAAATTTAGTTATTATTATTAGTAAGGATATCTTCACTATGATATTATCTGTGGATGAATTTAATTCTCATTTTTTGGATTATATGGAATGTGGTGTTATTGAGTTATATTTGAATATTGATTCATACAAATCTCAATATGATCGTAATGTTATTGAAATGTAATTTTTTTAAGATATATACAATTCCATGTATATTATGCTTATTGATTAAAGATATCTTATAAAGTATATAACCCATATTTAGTATTTGGGATTACACCTGTTTTTCGATGTATTTGATATGAAAATATACTCTATATGGAATAATTTTATTCTTAAAACTATTCTCCAAATACGGCCTTTATGAGTACTAGAAAATTCGATAAAAATCACTAAAAACACATTTAATCGGGGCAAAGATAAAGGGGTCCCTTTTATCATGCTTAGAAAAGAACTGATAAAGGCCCCTTTTATTAGCGCTTTTTAAAAGCGCGTATAAAATTCGAAAAAATATTAATTTTTTTTGAAATTCATGGGGCTTCAACAGTGCTTGAAGCCCCCCTTCAATAGTGCCCTCCACCAATGGTTTCCCACACACACCCTAGGCCAGCCCCACCTAGATCCACCCCACATTAACAACCCAAGGTAATTCCCCACACCTACGCGTGTGACCTGTCTCCCCCAGGATTTGAACTCGAGAGTCTATGTGCCTCATCATTTACGACACCACCATATTTCTTTTCTTTTCATTTATTAATTTATCTATTTATTTATATATATATTCATTTATATTTACTCATATATTAATATATATTGTATATTTAGTAATATTAATATATATATCTGTATATTAACATAAATATATATAGTCATATTAATATATACATATATATTTAGTCATATTAATATATACATATATTTAATTTTATTAATATTTATATATATATATATATATGTATATTAATATCTATTTATATAAATTTAAATATATATGTTTTGTTATAATTTTTTATCTATATATTTATTTTTATATTGATATATATTAATATATATTTATATGGTTAGTTTTAAATACATTTATAAAATATGTTTTCTTATGTGTGTTTTAAAAAATAAATAAATACATACATACATACAAATATACATTTATACAACACACACACAGATAAATATATTATATGTATAATTGTAGGTATAATTATACATATTTATATAGATGTACAAATATTAAATATTAATATATATATATAAAAGTTCAAGAAATGGGCTCTCGAAAAACCTAACAAATCACAATCACTGAAAAAGACGTAAATTCTCTTGTGAGTGTCCGTTTCAACTCTTTGAATAGTCAAACTGAATCTCATGGAACAAAATATGATAACACAGGTGCCGGAAGCTGAACAGACACACAGATCAGAATTTAGGACTCTTAAGAAAAATTTAACAGGGTCCAGACTACGAATCCAATTTTTAGAGGCCTTCTGGTGGGTTTTTGTGATTTTTGAGTTGCAGAAATGACTGAGACTATCTATGAGTAATACTTCTTCCTAGATCTCTTCACTTAAATTGCTTTGATATGTGGTAGAGCACAAACAGACACCTGGAGAGAATGTTATGGCGTTTTGAAGTTGGACTTTTTTTGGAGTGTTATAACTGATATATCCTTTGTTCCATTGATCTTATATTGGTTTTAACTAGACATGGTCGTCACTTGTTTCAGGAGCTTCGATTTGACTAGTTGTGTTACTCCAATGGAAAAATAGAGTTGAAGTTATGCCCATTTTAGTGATTTGTTGGTTTCTTAGTATTTTCGGTGATACGAGAGTCTCAAAATTTCAAAAGGAAATAACTTCTTCTCCATGTGTACATTTTGGATGTACCACATATCAAATCGAAGCTTGAAAAAGTTTACACACTTTGGTGATCAGAAAAATCCCTTATCACGTTCTTTGAGGTTAAAAAGTACCAAAAACCCCTTGAATGATCATATGATTTGCACTGGGGGTTTATTTTCCATAACTTCTGCTACAGGTGTCCATTTTTCCCCAACCACATATAAAATTGAATCTTACGTCCATAAATACACTACGGTGAAAATTGTAACACATTATAATATTCTTAAAGGTATGAAAAAGTACTTAATCTCTACAAATGGCCATAATTTCTTCTTCGGGTTGTCCTTTTTGGGTCTACGACATATCCAATCGATATGGAACATACTTTAAAATATATTTATTACATTTATATCAATATCAACATACTTATATATAAATATATTATTTTTTATAATTTTTTTAAATATACACATTTATCAGCAATAGGAAAATGTGCGCTGATAAAACCCCCCTTTATTGGTGCTACTAAAAAAAGCACTAATAAAGGGGGCCCGTTAATCAGCATTAAAAAGCACTGATAAAGGATTATGCTGTAAAAAACCAGTTTTTTGGTAGTGGGAAAAATGTTTTGTAAATTGTATATTCAGTTGTAATGGAAGAATATTGAATGTATCACGTTTAAAAATGCACATAAACTATCTGGACCTTCAAGATGTGATTTCCTATATCATATTCCAATAAAATAATGAAAACATAGACACTAAGTTACTATAGACTGGGTCGCTACATTTAGTGCCTCTGTTGAACAATTTTTTCATGTAATAATCCTTTTTTATTATGTTTCTTGGGATTCCATTATATACAATAATGGAGGAATTATTTTGGCATTCCTTGTGAATTTCAGCTTCTAAAATAGATGATTTGGTTTAACACTATATGGATATTTTTTATTCATTCTGGGTGGCCATTGAGTGAAATATTTCCCACCATTCCCTGATCATTATATGGGAGTTCATTTTTGGTCATCAATTCAATTTATCCATAAAGACCAAGGTATCCGAATTTATTTTTAATGTGGTTTCATTTGATTACTATCACTTATTTCTCCTAATATAGTCCCCTACCTTGTTCATTATAGATAATATTTTATCAATAAAAGAACTCCAAGTGAATCTTTTGTACTATTTGGATTCATAGGATCTATATCATTATTCAACTTTGGAATTTTGTTTTATAGTGAAATTAAATTTCATTATGTTATATGTCACAATCAGTTATGTTGAAAATTAAATATCTCATTTTTTTTGTTTAATCTGAAAATTTTAGTGACTTATAATTTCATATTCATATATTTAGTTTCTTTATGATTGTATTTTTCATTCATGAGATATTTATAAAAAATGGAGATAACATGTTTTAATATGATTTTATCTGAAGAATATTTTTTTAATTATTCCATTGTTTTGGTAATTGAAATTCCCAATTAGATATCGATTAATGTTCCTGAAGTGTTTCTGATATTTTTTCCAAAATGATTTGAATTTTGTTCCTATGTTTTTTTTATATTAAATATTTTTTTGGAAAATTTATTTAATATTTGGTATTTAATTAATTGAAAATATTTATTAATGGGTTTTATAATAGCCTTTAGTTTTTTTGAATTACTCAGTAACCTGAGTAAAGAATGAGAATCCCCAATAGTCACTTTGAACAATTAATTAGTAAATAAATTCATATATGACCTTCCAATTATATTGTTAGAAATATAATGTATTTTTTCATTTCAATAGGGATGATCCTACATGGTTTCTTTAAGATGTCAGTGAGTTGTGGTCCTTTCCAGGTGTGATGATATGATATGATTTAACATATTATAATAACTTCAAATTATCACCTACATTTGAATATAATTAAAAAAACTGGGTGGGTTGGTATAATGTATTTTTACCCAGGTGAAATAGTTTATAATTATGCATTAGATAGTTTCCTTATGAGGGATATAAGTGAACCAATCCGAATTTCTCCTTAGTAAGGAATGAAAGGGTAATATCGGGTGTTTTGTATGGGTTTGATTAAATTATTCCTATTTTATGATGTCGTTATAATTATTCATTGATGGATATATTAACTATTTCCTATAAATTTTACCATTAACACATTTGGATTCCATAATGATGATATTTGTATACTTTCAAGGCTATAGATAAATGGAAATCTTTGAAATGATATCATTATTTCCTCCTTTTTCATTTAATAAAATTTAATAAATAACTTATAATTTTTTTTGAGAATATAAATGATGATTTTAAATGTAAAAGCATTAGATTTATTAAAATGGGTGTTCTCATGGAAATATATTTAATTTTTTTTGAAAGATCCTTACATAGAAAATACTGTTTATATATCCATATTTTGAAACATTCATGACATGGATACTCTTTTAATGTGTTATGATTTGGGTCAGATGGTGGAGAGCTTATAGATTTTACTTCATTCCAATATACCTTACAGGCATATATAAAAACATAGTATTATACATATTCTAATATAAAATTATTTCAGATATGGTGAATCTATATGTGATATTCTATAATTGGAAAATGGTGGTGTTGTGGTTTGTTTTAACATTTTTCTTTTCTTTAATTATACCATCGATTGACTTTATTTTCCCAGTCTTTTGTAAATTATTTTAATTTTTATATTGGATATCTTAGTTTATCCATTTATTGTATTTTAATTCAAATAGTCATATTTTTTATTTGTCATGGATGAAATGTTCTCCCATTTAATTTTTGTAGATGCTCAGGTGCTTATCACCATCCTGTGGGGATCAGGAATGACAACCTTGACTTTTCATGACTTTCTTGGGTGTCCGGAATAAGGATTACTTGGATTAGTTTGTGAAAAAATTGGTATCAATGTGAATGAATTCAACTATTTATATAGTGATGGATGGTAGTATTAGATATAACTATCATAAATCAGGTAATCGATCCTAGAATCATTCTTCTTCACCATCAATTTGATATGACACATGAGTTACCAATATTTACTAGGATGATTATGTATCCAATTCAAGCATGTATTTTATGGTTTAATTGAAGTGGTCATTTTATTGAGTCTATCTAGTAGAATGATATTTTTATGAGCAATCATGACTTACTTCATATTTCTAGTGGATCTTATAGGTAATATATAGGGAACAAACTTATGATACAATACTTCAAAGACCATGTACAATCCATAAAACTAACCCTCAATGACTTCCAGTGAACTTCACATGATTTTTGTATGGTCTTCCAAACCATTTTTCTAAACATGTTGTGGTATTTATTCCTATGAAATTATAATTTTTAAATATAAATTTTTGTTTCTAGAAAATGTTTCTAAAATTTCATGGAGTTTTGAATATTTTTATGACTGCTTTATTTTTGATATATTAAATTATGAATTTTCTCTCAAAAAAATTTGAATTCAAAATGATTATTAGCTTCAAGAGTTTACTATTTTTGTTTTATAATAGTGAAACATATTTTGAAAATATTTATATTTTTAGCGATAATTTTTTTGACCAGTTTATTATAATCATTTTCATGTACTATGAATAAATTTTAGTCGTAATCATTATATATTTTAATTTTGAAATGATTTAATACCAGATGATTTTGACTGACTTTATTTTAAGGAATTTTTTTAAAATATTCTTGGGTAAGTATAAATGTATGTTTAAAGAATGAAAATTATTCATAAATATTATTTTCGATAAAAAAATTCTAATATTGAATATGTGAATTTATTTTGGAAGTTGACAAATTATTTGTTAAGTGAACGATTTTAAATTTTCATAAAATTTGTTATTAATAATTTTATTCATTTCTTCATAAGCTCATGTTATATAAATTTTATATTTTATCTTGGTGTTGTTTTTTATTTTTTTTATTGTATATCCACGCAGGATTTTAAATAGATACATTGGTTGATCAATATCCTAATGGGATAATCATTACATATGGTCTAGTCTTTAAGATCTATGTTCTTACCCACTTTACATATTGAAATGATTTCATTCGAGAGATCTTAAAAAATAAAACCACTTAATTTATTTAGGATACACGGTTTCCAAGAATATTTGACATGGATGAAGTGGTTCAATGAGATCATCATAAATCAAAAGATTCCTAAATCACTCAATGAAATATTTGTGACCTCCAAGTTCAAGTGACCATGTGGGATTTTTTTATTTATTTCATAAAACATAAACAATAAAAGAACCACTCCTAGTAATATTGAATATAACAAATGACCTTGAAAATATTACCAAAATTGGTAATTTTTTGGAAAGCTGTGTAGTTTTATGGTACAAATAAATATGATAAAATTGATTCAAATTATAGATTTCCTTTATCATTTTATATTCATGTACTAATTATCTTGAAATGGATGATTGATTAATGGCTTGGGGATTTCATGATGTCTTTGATCACATATATTGAAACATGTGCTTTATTTTAACTCAATTCTTATAGGGAGGTGGTGAATCAGAATATTAAAAATGATGTATATATATTAAGAGACCCAACATTATTAATGGTTTTTTCCTATCCTCTAGAAGCACTAGAGTAAATGAAATTAAGGTTAAAATGAACTGTTACATGTTAGACCTTAATATTATCTTTATTAAAATGATACCTTTCATCATAGTATTCAATCTCTCTTGAAATAATCATTGGGTTATCAAACAATATTGAATTTTGAGACATGTGAAAAATTAATGTTGGAGGAAACAAAAGGTATTTAATTCATGTTGTTTTCTTGGTCATGTGAAAGGGTTTTTTAGAGGTACAATTGTTAATAAAAGTTTTTTCAAATATGCCCTTTCCATATCATTTCAATTATAATCCAGATTCATGTGAAGTCCTTTGTTTCAACCCATTGACCCAAATTCAAGAGAAATACCATTTAACCATACTTTGATGAATTCTAACAATTACTATTTTAATTCAGATTTCATGAGTTTTGAATTATTGATTTAGTAATTTAAATTGTGATTCATTCATATACTGAGAATGTTTTTTAAATTTATCATATTGATGTTCTAATTCATATATATGTATTTTCACAATATCAATCGCTTTCATATCCCTGATTCAATTATTTTGATGTGTTTATTTTGAAGAGTTTCATTCCAATGTAAATCCTTATATAGCTGTGAGAGCATAATCAATGAAATTTCTAAGTAGAGATGTTGTTTCTTCTTCAATAGGTGGGGTTTATTATTTTAGTTTGGATGGTAAGGATGAATAATGGTTCTTGGGATGTTAAAACATTTTATTTTGTGTATTTTATTTTATTATCTTATTCTTATGGAATTATATACTCTCAGATGATGGTTGTGTTGGTAATGTTCATGAATTGGGGATTATTTTTCCTCAATTTATTTTTTATAAATATAAAATTTATTGTGATAGTGTTTGAATTGTTATTGATGTGACATTTTTGGTTACATAAAGTGGTGACTGAGATTAAATGTCAATGTGCTGTTATTTTCTAATTTAAATTACTAGGATCTTTTGTTCCAAACTCAAGATCATGAGTTTATCTCACTCGATCTAAACATACACTACAATGTTCATTTTTGTTCATGTTTGTATTTGAGATATTTATAATTAATCATTTATATTGTTATCATTTTTTCTAATTAATTATCTATCTTGGTTATTATTATCTAGGTAATATTGTTTTTGATCGACTAAAATTAGTGTGATGAATAAATTTTCCCAAGGATAGTTCCTTTACAATTTTTCATGATTATAATAATTGTGTTCATTAGTTGTAAAACAGTTTAGGATCTGTTAAATAGTTTATGGTAAGTAATTGACTTGTATATTTTCTTTGGAGAGTATCTCAATCATTCGTAATAAAGTGATTTGGTATTCTACAGATGTCTTGTTTCAAAGACCAATAAATTGGAAATTTTTACTATTAATATTATATGCAAACATTTTTTATTCTGAAACCATTTTCTGTTTCAATATATGAAGTTTGAAAATTTTGTTTCAGTTTGGGGTTTTGTTTTAGTAGGTTATATTTGGTTACCTTTTCCTCTTGTAAAATATTTTCCTATTTTCTCTTTATCCGACATTTACCTTGGGAAATTATTATCAAATAAACTCATATGTTCAAGATATTGAAACATCATGGATGTGAATTTTTTAAAACCTCTTCTGGATTAAGGAATCATTGGGACTGGAATGATATATTTAAATGGAGTTTTGGGAACTTTTATAGAAACACATATAGGACCAAGACCATGGGGGAGTGTCTGGTGTGCCTATGAGCCTTTAATGTAAAATGGATAAAAATCATGATTTTTTTGGTGATCGGTGATTTGGGTGGCTCATTGGTGATATCCCTTTTCTACATGGACCATAGGGTATCACCATGACCATTGTGGGGGAAAAGAGCATAAATGTTTTATGTAGGATGTGGCTAGTGTATGTGGTCTATCTTAAAGTTAAATTGAATAATAAAATAGAGTCAATACATGGTCATTATGGTAGGGATTTCTATATTTTTAATTTCCCTAATGGATGGGGATGATCTAGGGTTGGTTTCTCCAAACATGTTCATACATAATGGGTTCATTTAATTGTTATATTAACCTCGGTTCCCATCAATTAAACATTTCATTTAAATTTCATTTATTGGGATTCCATTATATCTAATTCAGAATGAGATATTTATATGATACTAGTGAAATATGAAATCCAAAATATGTTATAATTAGAACATAATATTCAATATCATATGAGACACAGACCCCTAAGACTAAAAATCCCACAAAATATTTTTTCTTAAATTTAATATCAATTTTTTGGAACACATAACCCTGTGTCAAATGAACAATAATATAGTATATCTTTATAAACTAACTTCTAAATTGGTGAGTATTACTTTTTAAAAATAAATCATTAAAATTAAGGTAATTTTTAATGATAAATGAAATAAGAATCATTTGAAAGAAAATGTACTGTTATATAAAAATTATATTTTTTTCAAAATGAAGACTTTTCCATGATTTTTGCACATAATATAAAATTAATTTTTAAAATTTTACATCATTTTTTATATTTTAATATCATAAGTATCATAGTATGAATGTGTTATATTCTTTTTAAATATTTAATTTTTCAATGAATAATATAAAATACTAAATATTAATTGAAAGCTACATTTTAGTTTTATTTTTTAAAAGATAAATTACATTTGTAATTTATTATTAAGGAAAGTAATTCAATTATATATCTTTATACCAATTTATTCAATTGGAATAATTTTTTTATTTAATTTTGAAATAATACATTATATACATGTGAACATTTTTTCAATGAAAACCCGTTTTCCCATCGTGGAAGCATGAAAAATTTTAAATTATAATTTTCCACTTATAAGAATGGAATTTGAAAAATAGATTTCATATTTATAATATAAAATATTTATGTTATCTAATATGGTCTATAAAACTATTTACCATAATTAATAGTGAAAACGGTAAAAAATAAATACCACTTTTATGGTAAACATGGTTGTACTATGGGATTAAGCTATGAATATAAGGGTTATAAATGTTTCAATACTTGTATAAATCCATTTTTATGTCCATATATCTATCTAATACATCCAAATTTATAATCAAGGTTAATTTTTATGTTTTTATATGTTAAATACTATATAATTTTTTATTCTTTTGGGAAATTTTAAAATAATTTCTAAGCGGGTTCCCTTTTCTCATTTATAAAATGGAACTCCATCCAATAAATCTTCATACCTCCCTAGACATTTATCTCTACAAAGAACTAAATAATTATCTCCCCAATAACCTTATTCATATTTTATAGTTTTTGTGACTCTAATAAATATATCCCTAGGTTCTTTAAGAAGTGATGCAATGAGGGTTTCTCTTAGAAAAAGTAATTATAAAAACAAATCTCTTTCATTTTCATTATTTTTCTTCCAAAATCAATTATGTATTATCCCATAAAATATAATAACACCAGTATCATCCATATTCGATGATTTTAGTATGGTATCTATATAATTATTATCTATATTTTATTCCATCCAATTGGAAATGAAATCCACAATCAAGTGTATGTCAGACTACTGCCTTACAAGCTGATGTAGTTCAATTTACATCATTACCATTCAATGATAGATATAATGATAAATTTATCAAATCTATAAAATATTAATGATATTATTATAATTTTCAAATTTTAATTTCACCTATATATATTTATTTTCCATTCCATTTCAAATACGATAATGATGCTTGTGTGTGCATAGGGCTACTGCCACACAATGTGGTACGATTTTCATTCCACATAATATTTCTGGGGAATTTCATAAGGGAAAAATTAATGAATATGTTTTTTATTTAAATGATATGATATTAATTATTTCTAACTAATATATCAACCACTTTTATACCCTTTCACCCATTAAGGTTATGATATTGTCACTCATGTGTACGTATGACCTACCATCTCTACAAAGCGATGTGATTCACTTTCCATGTCCATGTTTTAAGAGTAGTTATTAGAATGTTTCTACTGGGTAAATATGAAATTTATAGAATTCTTATTTTTTGGTATATTAATTAATTATATCCTATATACAATAACCCAAACATTCATTATAGAACACGTATTCAAAACAAGGTAATTTAAACCCAAAAAAATGATAATAATGGGATATTATTATAAAAAATGTAGCAAGATATTATAAGAGGATCATATATGATATTATTATTATGATAATGGTTATAATAAGAATTTAAAACATCCATAAAAAATTATACATATATTGAATGGATTTTAAACCTAAATTAATCACGTGCTAAGATATTTTACCCCAATTTATATTCCATTGAGGATTATTTGTTATTAAAAACACATATAGTTCTATGTGGAATATATACCACAGAATTTATATATTTAATATTATAAAATATTGATTCATTATTTTTAATAGTTAGATTTTTATTTGTTTTTTCAAGGTGTTAAAATTTTATTGTCACTCACATGGTATGGGACATTGACTCATTTCCCGTCATTAAGACATATTTTTACTATATACACATAATTTATTTTTAACGGTGTATATACTAACCTATTAACATGTAAAATCGGGATTCATTAATTATTAATTGTGTTGTATGTTTCAATATGATTTATTTCAATCAAGGCAATTTGACTAAAATGTTACCAGGTGCTAAGAATTTCCATAACTCAGTTTCATTTCATTGGGATACATTACTTCTTCATTGTATTTGACTATATAATTGTATTTGTGTATGGGATTATAATTATATAACATTTTATTTAATCTTGAGTTATATGGAATTACATTTGATACACATAATTTATTCATTTAATAATCTTAATTTCTACATTTTGATCATTATAAATTTTTATTTTACAATATCATTTTATTAATGATTTTTAACACATGAATTACTATTTAAGAAAATATTTATAATTTTTTTAATAAACTCTTATTTTTTGTTTTCCTATTGTTACACATTTTTTTATCATATAATAATACCATTATCCCACTATTTATTCCTTAAAATTATTGAGAAATATGTTTTAAGAGAATATAACTTCATTTCTATCTTTGGTCGAAAATTAGTTTTCTTCAAATGGAAATATTCTATAAGATTATTCATAAATTATTTTAACATTTTTGAATTTGATTTATTTTATTATTTTTTACCCATTTTACTGAATAGTTTTTTTGAAGTGCAGTTTCATGTAGACTTCCAAATATCCCCCATTATACATTCATTAAAAATGTGAATGGAAAAATTGTTTTCATATACTCAACTTTCATAAAAATTACTACCTTCATGACCACTAAATGTTTTAAACGTTTCATTATAAGTCTCAAATGTTATTTTCAGATAAAATTATGTTTAAATTATATTTGTGAATATTTTGTTATGAAAATTGATTTTCTAAATGAAAATGATATTTTCCTCAAGAGTATTTGAAAAAATCATTTTAGGGTATTTATAATCATCAATGAAAATAATACTTTATTATTAGTCCCATTTTTAGATGTTGGATTGATACTATCCATATTATTTATATGGATGGGTAATCATCACTTTGACAAAAAAATTATTAAAACTTACATTAAATATTCATTTATGTTGTTAATAACATTCCCTTAAAATATTAACTTATTACCATTGGACATTAAATTTCCCAAAAATGTCAAAATTATTTGTCACAGTTATGTTTATCTATTAACCCATATATGTTTTGAAAATACTTTTTTCTATTTTAAATGTTGTTTCTTATTAGGGTAAATATGGATAATTCTAACTTCTTTACCCAATATAGATATTTGATGATAATGCACACTATTCATAAATTAAAATGACTATTAAATATATGATGATTTATTTGGACATGAATCCATGGGTGGGTTCCTGTTATAGATATCACCTTGTTTCATATGTACTCTCACGAGATGATACAGTATGCCAGCCTTATATAAATGGGTTTCTACCCATTATTTTTATAACATCTTGGGGTAAATATCCTAATGCTAGAGGTATCATAATTCCAAATAAAATTGAATTTAGTAAGTAATATTTTTATTCAATTGAATTTTTATTCCATTAATCCATGATATTTTCAGAATTATATTATCATTGGATTCAGTTCATTAGTATTTAATTGATTAAATAGATTCTGTTTTCAATTGTTTACCATTCAATATACATTATTCCTTATTTTTTCATCATATTCATATTATTTAAATGGATGTTTTTCTTTTTCTATCTTACCATATTGATTATTCTTATTGATAAATTATTGATTCCTCTGTAATTAATCCTTTCTAATAATTTGAACTTACAATTTTTTTTATTATTTTCCTCAAGATTTCATGATTTGTACTATGAATGATATGCATGGATATTATTGATGAATGAAGGATCGATTTCTATATTGTGAGAAATGTGTGAAAATACATGATATAAATTATCTAAATGTAATGATAAATTGATTTATATGTGGAAAAGAAGGTCACAAATAAAATAATGGCACAAGAAAAACTATGTTTGTGATGGAAGGGAAAAAATCTAATCATAAGGATCCATTAATAGTTTTTTGACTGAAATTTTGTGAACCATGTCATTATCCAAGTTAATTCCCTCCTATAAATATAAATACTTAGAGCAAGGGCGAACATATATTGAAATAAAATTGATGAATTATTTTTGTACTATCATTCAATAATTTATTTGTTGAATTATTTATACCAATGGTATATTGGTTCTATGAGTCATGAAACCTTTATATATTGGGATAATTTTAAAATCATATATTCCTTCTAAAAATAAAAATTTTGGAAACTATAATGGGTTTGGTAGTTTAATATTGTTCATAATATGAAACTCTTAATCACTGCATTTTATATTTCAATTGGTGGGAGTCTACCATGATTAATGATATTTTGGGACAAATTTATGGCCATATAACCAATTGGTTTAGAATTTTTTAGTGAATTTTTTTTTGATGCATACTAAAATAATATTATATATATATATATATATTTAAGTTAAATTTTATCCAAAGGGTTAATATGATCATTAATGACATTATAATAATAATAATAAACATTGTGTACCTTATTGGAAAAAATGTTTTATACTGAAACACATTTTAAATATGTTATATAATGATTAATTAATATTAAACGATCTGCAATATAGTACATGGTTATGTAATATGAATTATTATTATAGTTTTAAGAAAAGAAAAAATTGTATTCTAGGTGACAACCCACCACATCTGGGAAGGCAATGGGGATTGAACCCACTGCCGAAGGATGATATGGGTTTTGCACCTACCAATTTTTGATGTGATTCCTTGTTAATATTTTATTAGTCATAGGGTTTGTGAAATGAAAATTTATGATAAACTAATAGTGTTGCTATTGAGGATTGTAGATTAACATACAGTATTAAATAACATGGGAAAACCATATTGGATTTGGAAAATAGTTATGGATATATTGAAAGACATTTCACTATTTCATGGATATTATGACCCATTAAAAGTAAAATGTAGAGTTTTAGGGATGAAAATTAAATATTATTCATTTAATAGAGTAATAAATCAATTTTAACATGATTTGAGAACATCCAAATGATGATATTTTTCTTATGAAATAAAATGTATCAATTAAGTAAATTCCATTATATCGTTAGAAACAAATAGAATTCATGAACATTAGGTAAATAATTAAAGAAAAAATGTTATCATATTTAATTTTTATTCAATTAATAAAATGACCTATTATTTCATCAAGGATTTATGATTTTGCGGTTCTTTAACATTTCATTTATCATATAATTTATGGTGATAAATGACCTCTGTATTTCTCTATAATTATTCACCATTTTTATCTGTCCCATATATTCACTTAACACCAATTTTAGACTCCATATAAACCTAGTTTTTTGTCATTATATATAATTTCTTCACATCCCTTTCTCTCTTATATAAAAGATGTATGATTAACTGTTTTTATAATGTGATTTTTCAATAAAAATATTTTTAAATATCATACACTAGACTACGAATAACATTTTAAATTACGAGGACACAAATTATTTAGGTTCGGGAGAAGATAAAACCCAAAATTATTAAATTATGACATTATATTCGATAGAGTATGTGACATGAAAAACCAAGCTTAAACAACTAACAAAATATATTTCATCAAATTTAATATCTTTGAATGATTGTGGAATAAGAAACCCCATGTCAAAATGAATGATTATATAGTATACCATTATATCCTAATAGTTTAATTGGTTATAATAAATAGTACTAACGAAATTATTTAAATTATGTTTATATATTAATTTGAAAAAAAGTATTTAAATGAAAAAGAAATGTTTTTTGAAAAACTGTTTTTTATCTAAAAGCCAGCATTTCCAAATTTGGAACACATAATATAAAACTAAATTTAACAATTTTTAGAAACTTTATTTTGTAAAATAAGAATTAATTTTAAAATTTCAATATCCAAATTATCATAGGGTGAAATTTTGTGATTTTTTGGGATATTTTTTTGAGGAATGGTGAGAAAATCTAAATTTAAATTAAAAAATACATTTTTATTTCAATTATTCATTATTTTGAATAATCGTTTTAATTAGATTTAAGGTAAATGTTGGAAAATTAAGTATATTTAAATGTAATATTGTTCATTGGATTTAGTTATTTTTAAATTACTTTTTTTCACTTATGTGAATGGAATTTCGAAAAATGGATTCTAATCTATAATGACTGAAATATGTATTATATAACAAGATCATATTAGTTTTTTAGAAAAATTAATTGTAAAAAAGAAAAAATTTATTGACATGGTTAATGATAAAATGGGTTTTCTATGGGGATAATAGTGGATTAAAGATGATGAAAATGACCCAACATCTTCATATCTTCACAAGTACCAAGAATATTTTCATTACTAGAAACAAATAAAATTATCTATGAAAATTATTAGCCACATTCTATGTCTGCTGGTCCTGCCAAAATAAAACCCCTATGGTTCTGGAGAGTATATGAAAAGGGGGTTTCACATTGAGGAGGAAATTATCTTAACAAATATAATTAATTTTGTTTCTTATTTTTAAACACTATGTTATCTATTAACATTTCCAATATAATAAAACTAAGCTCTCCTATATAATTATATTTTATTATGTTTATAGAATAGTAATTATCCATATCCACTTTCATCAAATGAGAAATGAAATAATTGATGATGAGTATGGCTGACTACCACATCGTAAACTGAGGTAATTTGTTTTACATCACCATCATTCAAAGATAGATATAAGAATTAATTTATCAATTTTTTTATATTTATTTTATTAATAAAAATGTTTAATTTTTATTTCACCTATATGGTTATAAGTTACATTCTATTTCAAATATGATAACAATAATTATATGTATGTTGGACTACCACTATGCAAAGCAATGTGACTCATATTCCCATTACTCTTTACACGGAATGTATTAAAGAAAAAATTAATGTATATATGCGATATATAAGATGTGAAATTGACAATAGAAAATTAATATATAACACACTTCTTTTCCTATTATCTTGTTATGGGATTGATATCATCACTCATGTGTAGTTATGACTGAAAATATCCAATAAGTGATGTAATTCATTTTCTATGCCAATCAATTAAGATTTGTATTAATGATATATCTAAAACATAAATATGACATTTATTCCAATATTATAATTATTTATATGAATTAATTATATCCAATGTACATGAACCTTACATATTAATTACAGACCATGCATGATGAAATATTGAAATTAAATACCAAAGTGGTGATAATAATTGATTATTATTAATTATAACGTTCTAAAATTTCATAATAGAATTATATATGATACTATAAATATGATTATAATTTTTTTATAAATTAATAACACTATTAAAACCATAATAAAAGTGGTTATTTCACATTTAACCACATGGAATCTTTAGGTAATGGATTTCATCTCAATTTACAATGCATTTAGACTTATTTGTTACTATTAACAAACACACTTTTATATAGTCTGTATTTTCCCCATTTAAGTTAATTTAAATGAATGAATATTTATTAATGATTATTAGTTTTTAAATTCAGATATCTTTTTTCATGTGGTTTTAAAATGAATGTTGTGTAATTCGTAAAGAGTTCATCGCAATTTCCCTTCATTGAGGTATATTGAAATTATATGCACTTCCTTTCTTTAATATGTTGTATATACTGCCCATTTTACCACGATTATCATTATTACCTAATAATTAATTGAATTTTATTCATAAATTTATAATATTTCTTCCAATGTTATTTGAATTAATGGTTACCATGTTGTAACATTTTTCAAAACTAAATTACATTTCATTGGGATATATTACTTTTTAGTTGTCTTAGAAATTCATTAATTATGTGAGTAATGAACTCTGATTTTTTATGTTTTATTTCCAATTTTTTAAGTTTATTTACATTTGACACACCTGATTTATTAATTTATTATTTCTCATATCAACATTATGTTCATTTTAAGGGTTTATGTCAAAATATTATTTTAATCAAGATTGTTTATTATTGAACTTCCATTAGGAGTAATTATTTGATCGTTGTTTAATTAAACAGTTAATAATATATTCATATCGTTATTTATGAATTTATCCTATAATATTACCATTTTAAAACTCTTTGGTAAATAAAAACATTTACAAAATATATTTAATAAAATACTATTTCATTTCACTCTTATGTTAGAAGTCGATTTTCCTGAAATACCATGTTTTCAAAAAAAAATCATAAATGTTTTTAAACTTTTAAAAAATATATATTTAATTTATTTTTACTCATTTAATCTTTTTATAAATTTTCATAAAAGGAATATACATGTATTTTCCAAGATGAGTGTTGTTTTTCTTTTACCCAAAATGCGCAAGGAATCGGTATTTGAATGTACACAACTTGTACCAAATTTCATTCCATCGGGACCACTAAATGTTTTAAATAATAGTTAATAATTTGAAGATATTATTTTCAATGATATTTATTTTAAAAATGATTTACAAAATTTTAGTTTTAAATGTTATTATTCAAAATTAGAGATATATTTATCTCAAAAATGTTTTAAAATAAAAGTTTATAGAATTTATATTTTTCAAGGACCACAATACATTATTCTTAATAAAATGTGTATATCTTGGATTATTACAATCATTATCATATCTATGGTCGGTTTTTAATCATTTTGGCAAAGAAAATTATTGAAATTATCTTTCTTGATTTATTTTTGTAGTCATTAACATTCAATTGAAATATCATCTTTCTTATTATAATTGAACCATAAATTTCCCCTAAATTTTCATTATTTTATCATAGATATAATTAATTATAAAACCATACATAATTTCTACATATTATTTTATAATTTGAAATTTATATGTTTATCTGGGAAAATATTTATAAATCGGTATTCATTATTCAATATATATATTTGATCGAAAAAATCATGAATTAATTATATTATTAGATATATAAATAATGCATTTGGATATGAATTTATGGTAGTGGAATCGATATTGAAAGCCCCTAGATTCATCTTTAGTCTCATGAGATGAATTAGTATGAAACCCTATGTTTAATGGGTTTATTCCAATATGTTTTAAACTATCTTGGGGAATGAGCTTGATGGTATAGGTATCATGATTCCCAAGATCATTATGTCCAGTGACTAATCTTTTCAATAATGGATAATTTAGTTCATTTTATCCATGATATTATCAAAATTATATTATCATAGTAAGAATTTAATTAATATATTGGTTATTAAATGTAAGGTGTTATCATTTATTTAACATTCTATGTTGATTGTGACTAGTCTTAATATGATAGTCAAGTCGTTTTAATGTTATGTGAATTTATTTATTTAACTTTGCATTTTCATTTGGCATATTTATACTTGATAGATTCAATTATACATAACCATTTCTTGGAATTGGAACTTACCCTTATTTTTTCCCTTTTCCCATGACTCCATTAAATTTACTATGAATGATATGAACCAATATTCTTGATAGAGTAATGATAATATTGAAAAACAAATATTGTGATGTGTGTTTTTAAATTTAATGAAATAATAAGGTATTTATAAATTTTACAAAGAATAATAAACTATTTCCTAAATTGGTACGTGATTAATTATATCTTATACGAATGTAATAAAGTAGAAAATGAATTTGGCCAACTATGGTTCGGGTCTTTACACATTTGCGCTTCAATAATACGGGGGTATATTCCTCTTATCCTAGTTAATTTTTTTCCATTCCTAAAGATCCATATGATGGAAATAAGGTTTGAATTCCTAATTTGTTGTCCCTCAGTTCACCTTTTGAATAAAAATAAAATTATACTTGCTGACCTTGGTAATTCTAAAGATAGTTTGGTAATTTGAAATATAGGGAATATTATATTCCCTTACTATTTATAGATACCATTTCATTTTTCATTTTTCATTATGGATCTCATTCCATCGTTAAAAGAGTTTCATGAACTTATTGTACACTTTTTTTATTCAATAATGCATTATCCCTCTTTTTCTTAGGCATTCAATTAGAATTTGAGAAATTCATTGTTATTACGGATGGTTTGAAATGAACTCCCATTAAAATTGAATCTATTATTAGTAGTAATTTAATTTTTTGTTATCAAGGAATTTTATTATATTCCACGAATATCAAGTATCTATATCATTGAATGATCATTTAAAGGGACTTTGAAAAAAAATGAAATTAGGGGTTATAATTTCATTTTTTTAAGACTTGTTTAATGTAAAATTCGTTTATTTAGGAAATTGAAATTCATATTTTAATATTAATAAAATTCCATGAGGTTTTTATAATGATTTTTTCAAAAAAGATAGGAGATGTCTGTTTTTCTACGCTCTAGTGTGATCGGACCTTTTGAAGAGAATGGTTAAAAAAATTTATCTGATGAAGGGAATGTATTTATAAATATTTTTTTAAATATAAATTAATTTTCTTGAATAAATAAAATCAATAAATGAAATATGGGAAGGATATGTTGAAACATTAAATGATTGATTGGATAAGGACTACACATTTGGGATTACCGTTTATGTTTAATCTAAATGATGGATTAATGAGAGCCTATAATTATATATATATCATTTTTGGGAGGTTAAATTTATTTAATTTGATATTATTAATAAAGGGGATATTCCCATGTGGTCACTAAGAGATGTTTGAAGACATATAGTTGTTAGAAAATGTGATGATATGATATGATTTAGGTTATGGTTGTACTTTGAAATTATATACTCCATAAAAAATGTCATGTGATGACGTAGGTTGCTAGGAGGGAATTCTAGGTAAACAATTACACAAAAATTGAATTATTTAATGGCTACATTACCTTGGAGGGAATTAGGTCAACCAATGTGGTACTTCACTTGTTTAGGCCATGAATGGTAACAGTAGGTGTTGAGAAAATGATCAATTGATGTGTAATTATTTTCCTACATGTAGACATTAATTTAATGTTGACCATGTAATCACTATTCTATAATGTTTCCCTTCATAAGCTTTGGGGACGCTGATTAAAATATATTTATATATTTTTATTTATGGTTACATGGAAATTTTAATGTTAATATTATTTTATTCCAATATCTTTTTTTGTTAAAACCATTTTAACAATAATTTATATATTATTTTATAGTAATATAATCTACTGTGTTTTCATGGGAAAATGATCATATTTGTGGGATGTTTTTTTCATGGAATAGTTTTTATTGTAACACCCCAATAATTTACGAAAAAGTCATTTTAGAATAAATTTAATTTTTTTGCATTATTTATAAGAAATAAATTGTTAATGTTACGTTTCATGAAATATTGAGAAATTTAATGTAACATAAATATTATAATTCCCTATATGAAACACCACGGTTTGATTAAATTACATATAGTTATTATATTGGGGTACTATAACATTAGTACTATTCATCCTGAATGGGATTTTAGGCCACTGGGCCGTCATGACATCTAGGGGATGGTGATGTTGGCATGACATGCAGGTGGTGACACATGCACGATGCAAGAAGGTCCTTTGGTCCTATGAATGGTGGGACCATAAACCATGTAATATGAATCATTCCCACTAGGCCTTTAGTCCAAAAATATATCGTCTGATAAAAGCGTATGGTTTGGTGGGATATTCTTTATGAGGCTATGACCTGCCTCTAAAGCCTATGTGTGTGTGGTGTGTGTATGTTATGTGTGTGTTTTAATGAAATTTTACTCCCCTAAACCTAATATAATATTACATAAACAATATTTTAATTTGGATGTTATGAATATGATTAAATAACTTATGAAAATATATGTTTTAATTCATTGGCTACCAATTAATTAGAAATGAATAAAAGAACCAACTGAATATAAAAGGAATTTTTTTATAAAAAACTATTTTTTTGATCTTAGAGGTGTTTTACCATAATAAATTAAATTAATTAATATTAGTGAATGATATCATTTAAATATATTTTATATATTCAATCAAATATTCTAGACATTCATCAAATATATTTTATAATCATAATATTATAACAAATCTATTTTTACAAATAAAAACCTATATTTTTATAATGGTGGTTTTTTATCCATTTAATGGAAATCCTACTTTAAATAAAAAAAATGAAACATTAATTAGATTAATATAAAAAATAAACATTATTTATGTAATAAGAGTTATAAAATTATTTTACGGGTTATTTTTGACATTTTTCTGAGATGTAACATTATTTGATGAATACTTAAAAATATTGAATTTCAATTGAAAAATGTTTTTTCCTGTAAATAATATATAGTGAAAAAATTATATTTTAACTTAGTTATAAATATTACTTTGTGAATGAATTCATATACTAATTCCATTTATTCCATTTTAATCAATTTCACATTGATCTTTTGAATAGATATATTTCAATTTTTTGAAAACATTACATTTAAAATCCTTCTTTGTTCTCCTATTTGAGAGTAAAATTTTAAATTAATTTCTTCCACTTATGTGATTTGAATTAGGAAAAATTTGTTCCATATTAGGAAGATTCATTATTTATAATTTCTTATATATTCAACAATGTTTTTTACTGAAAATACAAGTTAAATAAATTACAATTAAATATAGAGATCATGGTAAAATAAAACATAAAAAAGACTAAATATTAATCATAAGGTCCAAAAGGAATTAGAAACTTATCCAATACCTATTATATTTAAATATTTCAGCCATATACTCTGGTTTCTCAAATTTATTTCATTATTTGTGGCACTTGTTGTCCCGACCTGACCCAATGTGGCTCGAGCCGTGACCCCCATGTCTACCTCCAATAGGTGAGGGGATGACGTCTAATGACGAGTATTCTCTAAAACACATGAGAGGCAATGTCCAGTGGTACATATGCACATGAACCCACACACACTTCCATCAAAAAGTATAGAGATATTGTAAAATTGAAAATAAATGAATGAATGCATTTATCCCACAACCAGAGTACCATAGCAATACTGATAGAAAATTATGGGGCCCACCAGAAGAAAAGCTTCAAAATTATCCAAAAAACTTCAAAGGAGGGGATCCCTATAAAAAACCTACCCATAACCTCCTCATCCTATCATCGATGGAAACACTGGATAGTCCAACAACTATGCTCTCCCGTTCTAGGTCCAATTAGGAATTTTTTGAAGGACCTATGGTCTTCATAAGACACAAGACATGTGTTATCAAAGCCCATGCAAGTGAGAGTATAAAAAATAATAATTAGGTTCCAAAAATACCAAAACCAAAATTTGTTTAACTATTAGGCATCAATTAACTTGGCCCTGCCTGAGGGAACCCAATGAGAGAAAAACTCCATCTCAAGAACATCCTCAGTTATACCAGAATAGTCATCCCAACTTCACTAGAATGTTAACAAAAATGACATATACCAAAGTGAGTCATAGAACATACCCATATATACTCATAACCATCACCCAATCTCATGTTACCAACCAAAGACTTACCACAGTTTACAACTCGATGTTCTAACACATCACTCGCAATGATATCATGAGGTACTGACCTCATAGACAACCTCAAAATCCAATCGATCGGTGATATCATGGAAAATGAAAGGGTCCAACATCAACAAATCATAGTCGATGAGCCAACCACACCACCGCATGTGGAACTACATCATGGTATTCCACTGTATTGTAAACATGAACAAATGGCACTCCCAACCAACCCTAGTGAAACTTTTCGGTGAGATAATTCTTGATGGAAATTTCCATATAAGAAGTCACCCTATGACTAAACATCCTTGAACTCCTCTGGTTGGGGATCCCACGTAGGGTCCTCAAGGGGAAAATAAAAAACATGTTGGAATTGCAAACACAAAAATGGGTATTGCACAACAACCTAAATCTGTAACATCACACCTAGAAGAATATCAATGACTATTTAGATTTGTCCATGCTGATTTTGAGGACTCTCCAATGGAAAAACACCATGATATATCGCATATGGAAGAAACACATCTCGATACATAGATAGGGTGTATGCGCCCAGGGCTCCCGGGGGCTCCGTACCCTAATAGAACATCCTAGGTGGAGGTTCAATGCCTAGTTAAATATTGGTCATGCCAACAAAAAAAATACTACATGAGAAACCCGATGTGAAATGAGGATCAAGCCATGCCATTGGGGGGGACACATTCTCTAAATCCTACAAGTCTTTTCTCGAAGGGAACAAAGGAAACTCAATCAGAAAGAAAGAACGCACCAGAAATACTTGTATAAAAATCATCTAAATATGGGACTATGTTTGATGAATGGTACATGATACCAAAAACCCTCATATTAGTTGAAGAGGGGTAATAGTCTGGTATATGTTATGCGATTCCAAAAGTTGTCATTGCTAAAGGACCTGGGGAACCCACTCAACCCAGTTGATCAAAACGTCACAAATAGGTACCAGGGGGAACTCAGTTAACCATTTTGGCTATGGAATTACTAAACATAGATATCCACAATAAATTTACTTTACACAACATCACTAAGACCAAACTGTTCCCACCATGGCATTCTATGTGAAAAAATAGGCAAGTTAGGCTATTCAGTCACCCAAAACAGACAGCCGAGGAATGGGGCACTGTCTACCAAATAAATCGTGAATGAGTATTCATGGGTCCCAAAAATATATCTTGGATCACATAAAACATATCAAACCATTGTGATTATCATTTAATAACTCATGGTAATGACTATTCATATGTCCAAAAAAACGCAAGGTGAAAAACTCACATTTCGCCGAAAATGCCCTGAATGGGCCGCATGGCCTCCACAGCCTGATTATATAATAACCACCCAAATGTTTTATAGAAATGATCACCTTTCAATCAGGGTCACAATTTCTCTAACACAACGTCATTTGGATGCTCCATTCAGATGTTACAGCTGGTCGAAGTTGAAAAATAATAAAATAATGATAATATTTCCTTTTTCATGACCTCAGGTGATGAAATAGGTTATTTGTATTTCTAAAGATGGCCTCAATGGGACTATTTTAATGTGAGGGTCTTGTATCCTCTGATGTATCACAAATCAGATACCCAGTTTTTGAGTTATGGGTGTTAAATGAACCATTGCTCCATTTTTTTTGGACCAGTTAGATCCTGCCATGTAGGACATCCAAAAACATTTACCGCTATAAACCACTGACGCTGCACACGAAACTACAGCCGCTCCAGAAACAATTTTCATGCAATAATCTACTACCACTAAAAAAGGATGGAACTAATCAGAAACCATCATGCCACCTACCGAAAACCATCACGCTGCCCTCATGTATTCCAGAAACCACCGCACTGCCTATGAGAGCTCTACCATGCATGAAACCTCACTATAAAACATGTTCATACCACCAAGGATAACCAAGTGCTCTAAATTACATTTTAAATCTAGATCTGGGATCCTCAAATCAATGCTCTGAATATGATCTAATGTGAAAAGGTGGTGTATGAGAATAAAACTCAAACTACCTACCTCGCGGGAAAAACACCGAAGCGTCGGGTGTAGAACAATGTCTGAGACATTCTTGTTCTAAATCCGGAAATGTTCGATGTCAAAAATATCATCATGTTTGATTGATTTGGATATTGTCACATAAATGAATGAGGAGGAGGAATGGGGTTTGCATGTGTTGAGGGAGTGTGAAGAGGGGTGATTTTTTTAATAAAACCACCATTATCCCAGTCCCAGATAACTTCTAGCATGGTTCTGAAATATTTTATCTCACACCTAAGGTAAAAAAAACATTATTAACTAAACCACTATGTAATTATTTTGATCTGAGTCTCTATTTATATACTATTCGATTATGTTGTCAATATAAAATAATTTTATTTAATTATTATAATAATGGTAATGTCCCGAATAACGTTTTTCATAAAATGTCTTCTCCCAGAGAAGTTATACACCTTCTATGGTAGATGGAATTCTCTAGACTCAACCGCACCCTCATATTTCTGATCAAATGTACCGTTTAAGAGAAAATTCATTTCTACCAATTTAATAGTATAAAAATACTAATATTTTTCTATAATTCATATCGGGAACACATGACCTTAGAATCGCACATTGTTTATGAAACTAGATCTGAAATTCTTCGTAAGAATATTCTAAATCCTATTAGGGGTAAACCAAATTTTTTAAATCCTCCCCACCTGAAGAATTTTCATTCCCAAAAAGCTATCGACAAGAGGTAAAGAAATTGAACACTGAACTGGGTCCCCCACACTAGCGAGTTCACCCAAATCCACAACAAATCCACCAAAGGATCCCGGTGATACTAAAGAGAACACACTTTGTAGAAAATAAGGCATCACCCAAGTCCAGTTCATCTATGATGACATCGTCTGAGAAAGAAAGCACACACATCATCAACATTGACAGGTGGAAAACACCATGCACTAGGTTCATCTACTGTCATTTTGTTTAGTGGAACTCTCCCCCCCCCCATTATAACACAAACACCAATGAAAATACACTCTAGAAATCACAAGTCAAAAAAACTCATCAACCATACCTCAATACTATCCACTCTGGGAAGCATTAAATCACCATCATGACGTTTCTTCACATCTCAAGAACACGTCTTTGTGGGAAATGTGTTCCTAATCATTATGATCCTGATGCTACATTTAACCGAACCACACAGTCACGTCTTAATATGATGGGTAAAAAGAATGAATGGGTCTACCAAAGCACCTAATGTGTCTTAATAGGTCCTTCGTCCAAAACCAAAAACACACAACCCCACCCTGATCACAAAAGTCAAAGGGACTCAACCACTGTAGATCGACATTATTTGCATTGGGATGCACTAACTCTACTGCACGACTTTCATCGCCTCAAAAAAAATGTGTCTCGATGGGGTAGGAATTTCTCTTACTCATGGATTTAAAGTGAAAAAGTGAATCACCAAACAAAGATTTAAGAAAAAATAAAAGAATGATTATAACCAAACAGTGTCTATCAAAACAATAAAATATTGTCAAACGAACACATAGTGTATCTTAATCCGTCTGAATATCCTTTGGGTGAATGACATCTAAGGCCTATAGTTATCCTTGTCACCATCCTCCTAATACCTGAGACTAACATGAACTTGCTAGGGGTGGTGGTGGTGGAAAACTATACCTCCTTCCACCTACTGTAACATCACCCACTCATCTTCCATTTCTGATGCCCTACTGACCTCCAAGATTGAAATGTTTCCCCGGGCAAGGCAGCCTATTGACGTCTCTCTTCCAGCAGCACAATGGGTCAGAAAAATCACTAGAATAATGATCTCAGTAGTCACAGGTGTAGACGAACCTTTACTAATGTAGACCATAGACCTATCCTGGCTCATGTCACTCATACCGACATGCCTGAATATAGTCATGGGTATCCCACCGAAAATGATTTTGCCTCCTACACTACATGGGTGTTAACTACTGGCCATGGTTGACTATGAACTCCAGGTAACACTATCAATGATGATTTTATTCTGCGTGAAACCACAACACATCGTCATCCATCACCAATAGAGCTATCCACAACTCGGTCTGATAGGCTCCATCCACCTAAATGCTCGGAGGTAGGTCAATGTACTGCTTGATTGGTGGTGGGTCAATGAGGTGTAAAACAAAAGAAAAACATACCTCGTGACCAGGCCCCTTCAAGGCGACCTCATCACGCATTGTCTTGTACACCAATCTCTTCTATGGATACCTCAAAGGCTATCATCATGGAAAGACCCTAAAAAATTACAAGATATACCACGGTCTATGAGTAAATATTGGGATCTGGCTCAAGAAGGACAAGAAAACCCCAAAACCACATCCTATATGATTCATGTACCAATATTTCCCTATAACCATTATCCTAATGTCTTGATTCAATTAGAATCTTATCAAGGTCTTGTTGAATAGATATGTCTTCCACCGTGACATCACTATAGTACATAGCCTAAAATCGAAACATGAATAATCCTAACACTACTGCTATGAAACCAAAACCAAGATCACATCCATAGAAACTACACTATGAGGTCCTAAAGGTGGGATCAACTCTAAGACCACTATTTCATGACCTAAAACAATAGGTCCTGAACCATCACTCCCCAAGACCACCTCTAATAGGCCATAGGATGGATACTAACACTGAGTATGCTATCACACACATGGGAGGACTTAGCCTAATGTAACTGCTTACACATACCCACATAAACCTCTATTAAACAGTGCAATGATATATAAAAACCGAAAAGAAAAGAATGCATACATCTATCCCACAACCAAAGTATAATAGTAGTAAAAAAAGGGAAAATCCAAAGCCCAGGAAAAGAAAAAATGAAAATGCATAGAACCTTCCATGATGGAGGGGATCACTACAAAAGAAATTCCAGTAAGTTCCTTTGCAAAGCTATGGTAAAAAACATGTAATTGTACGTAGTACAATTTCCTACTATGGGTCCAACTGGGACTCCATTGAAGGACCTGTGGTCTTCCCAAGACACAATAAATTTTCAGGAAAATCCTGTTAATGGGTGTGTATAATGAATATTATGTTGGCACCCACTACTGTAAAATTGCCCTATACCCACGGTTCAAAACCGTTGGTATAGCCCCCAAAACCGTGGGTATAGGCTATACCCACGGTTTTGGGAACCGTGGGCTGGAACGGCGTCGGGATAGGGGGGTCACCCTATACCCACGGTTTAGAGAAACCGTGGGGATAGATTTGAGACAGCGTGGCAAGTGCATGGCCACGCTGGCAAAGCATTGACCCCACGGTTCTCAAACCGTGGGGAATTAATAATCAAAAAAATTCGCCCCCTGGGTATCGAACCCAGCCGCCGCGCTTCGCTGCGTGATATCCCGCACACGACACCAACTAAGCCATTCAACTATTTTGTTATATATACATATATTAAGATATATATATTAATATAAAGTATTTAATTTTTAAAAAACAACGGCGGGATTCGAACCCGCGTCTCCTTAAGGAATCGCGGAGGAGCGGCATATCCAAACCAACTGAGCCGCACTTCACAATTGTTTTTATAAAATATATTATGATACTTATATTAATATAAATTACGCGATGTATATTAAAAACATTCGACCGAAGAGATTCGAAACAGCGACCTCCACCATACACACAGAACACACTAACCAACCAAGCTGCAAATTTAATTTGCTTATAAATTTCTATAATCTTATATATATATTAATTCAAATTGTGGGTATAAATTTTCCCGCCAAATTTTTTCTATTTTCCCGCGTCTTTTTTTTTTTGCCGCCATAGGCTATCCCCACGGTTTTACAAAACCGTGGGTATAGTCCTTATAAAAAAAAATTTCCCCACGGTTTTTGAAAAACTGTGGGGATAGGATTTGAAATTAATACCTATACCCACGGTTTTACAAAACCGTGGGTATAGGCCTTCGAAAATCACTCTATCCCCACGGTTTTAGAAAAACCGTGGGTATAGGTGACCAATACCCACGGTTTTCCAGAACCGTGGGTATAGGTTCCCCCACTATACATATACCCACGGTTTTCTTAAACCGTGGGTATAGAGCACCCCTATACCCACGGTTTTTCCCAAAACCGTGGGTATAGGTCTATTTTCCAGTAGTGACCCCAAAAAACCAGAATCAAAAGAAGAGTAACTAATGGGTATTAGTTAACTCGACCATACCCGAGGGAACCCAATGTGTGAGAAACTCCATCCCAATACCATCCTAAACTATGCCTGAATAGTCATCTTGGATTCCATAGCATATAACAAAAATAAAACATACCATTGGGACTCTCAGAACACACCCATACATGCTCAACACCATCACCCAGTCTTAGGGTCCAGACTATTGACTAACCATGATTATCTAATCATGGTTCTAAGGTATCACTCTCAACGATATCATGATGTACCACCCCCATATACAAAATGAATTGTTTATACATCCCTAATAGCTAAAAAATGAAATGGGATGGCATCAAAAACTCACTGCTGACAATCCTACCACAACATCCTAGATGGCCCTCCACAGAGAGATGCAACTCCATCAGTAACAAGAACAAATGGAATACCCGAACAATACTTGTTAAACCTGTCTGTGTGGGATGCTTGATGGGAAATTCCACATTAGAAGTAACTCAATGGCTAAACTACCTCCAACACCTCATGTAGGGGATCCCACCCTTGGTCTGTTGGGGGACACTAAAACCCTAGACCGAACCCCGATCATAGAAAAGGATATGACATAACAACAAAAATCAAGAACAGCCCACCATGTTGAGGATCAATATACATGTAGAGTTTTTTACACCTATTTGGTAAACTCCACCAATGAAAAATTCCATGATATATTATAGAAAGAATAAACACATCTCGGTTCCCAAATAGAGAGTCTGTATCCAGGGCACAATATGGCTCTATGCCTTATTGGAACATCCAGGGAAGATGATCAGTTCCTACGTAAATATTGGTCATGCTGACACCAAAAACCCCACAAGGGAAACATGAGGGGACTTTAGGATTGCATCAGGGCTCTTGGGGTGCCACATAATCCAAATCCATTGAGTAAGCTTTCAAAGCTAATTGAAACAACTCAATCCAGAAAGCGGGAACACACCCATACTACATGTATGCAAAGCTGTCAAAGTGGGTACATGGTTCAGTGAAGGGGAAGAGATTATAAAAACCCTTATAGTAGCTAAAAGGGGTCAAAATTTTTTGAAAGTGAATGTGATTCCAAAAACACTCGCAGAAAAATGACCTGGAGAACCCACTAATCCAGAGAGATCGAAATGTCACCAATAAGAACCAGGGGGAACTCACACAACTATGCTGGTTCTGGCATCACTAACCCATGTGACCCACACAACATTGCCTATAAACCACATATCCGAGGACCAAATCATGGCCACCATTTTCATTCATCATGGAAAAACATGAAAGATATGGTATTTACTCTCCCAAAATGAAAAATCGCTAAATAGGGTATTATCCACCACAACAATACAAAATTGGTATTATTGGGGGCCATGTCAAGATCCCTAATCATATAAAATGGTATGCACCATTGCAATTCTCATTGAAAAACACATAGGATCGACTACTTATATGTGTAAAACAGACACCTGTTGACAAATATGCAATTCACCACAAACGTCGAGAATGGTCCCTGTGGGGCCAACACCCTAATTTTGGATTAATCAACCAAAATTTTCCTAGAAACCTCACCTTTACTTCTAGGTCACAATTCCACAAATGGTGGTTTATTCAGATGCTCTGTTTAAGTGTTACAGTGGGTCAAAGTTGAATGATAATAAAATATTATTATTATTTCAACATTTTTTGACCCCAGGCCAAAAAACCAATTAGTTAAATTTATAGACCGGCCTTAAAGGGGCGTTTTAGATTCAAGGTTCTTGTTTTCATTTCCATATTTTAAATCATACACCTGGTTTTTGAGTTAAAAAATCTTAAAGAACCCTCAACTAATTCTGGCCGGGCTAGCCCGATATGGTCGCACCAGACTATCAAAAACCACTACTGATAGAAACCACCACAATCACATAGAAAAAAAATCCACCATGATAGAAACCACTGCTTCTAGAAAACCACCGATATGAATAATATTATTGCCGGTGGAAACTATCACCACTATCGTATATCGTCACACCGATGGCTGAAAACCACTACCTCACCCACTGCAAATCACCGTTCCACTCCCTGGCCTATGAGAAACCACTACGCCTTCTTCCAGGGCTTCACCACAACCTGAACCTCAATAGAAAACATTTTCGGACAAATGAGGAATCCCCAATGCTGCAAATTCCAATTTGAATCCATAACTAGGATCCTCAAATCCTAATATATACCTTTGTGACCACAAATCAATATTTCAAAGATGATTCAATATGAAAAAGAGGGGTATGGGCTTAAAACTCCAACAACTTACCTAGAGGGTGAAGCTCTGAAGAATTAGGTTTATAACAATTCTCACGATGCACGGGTTTTATATCTAGAGAGGTTCGATATAAAAAATGACATCATGTTTTCCGGATTCGGCCATCTGTTCTTTTTCAAAGGATGGGGAGGAATGAGGTATACATGTGTTGAGGGAGAGATGACATGAGTGATTTTATTTTATTTTTTTAAATAAATTTTTTTTCATCCCTATCTCAGCTCACTTTCATCCCAGCTCTGACATATTTTATTTCATTCTTAGGGTAAACATGTAATTCTTAACTAAACCACGGTCTCATTATTTCGATATGAGGCTATGTTCTGTATCTATTCAATTCTGACGTCAAAATAAAATAATTTTTATTATTATTTTACTGATAGTTACATCATGAATATATTTTTCTAAATCAATTATGTGCCCATAAAATTTATACATCATCTTGGGTAAATGAAAAGATTTGGACTCAAATTTGACCTCATTAGTCTAATCTGAGTAACCATTTACGAGATAACTCATTTACTCCATGTTCACTGTATAAAAATAACTAATGTTTTTATAAAATTTATTTCAGGTACACCATTCCTTGTAAAATCATGTCATCTACACTTCATTATATAGTATGTTTTAAGGAATAATCCACAACCAACATAGAACCCTACCCGAGATCTATGAAATACCTGGCTCTATCAGATCTCATCCTGTGAGGAAAGAAATGATCATAGAAACAAGTCTATAAATCCACACAAAACATGCCCTAATGAATACTATCTTGGCTAACCACATCCCACAAATTCATTGATGAATTATTATGCATGCATGTGGAATGATTGACCCTCCACTCTAGAGGCGTCTTTAGATACTCAATGATTGATAGGGTAGCTTCTAGCCAAGACTCACCAACCAACAGACTTCCATCCTTGGAGAAAGTAAGAAGATTTTGTTGCTAGAACTCATGGGTTGTATCAGCCATCATATGTGGAACTCATGGATCACCATGCATGGAATGCATCAGACATAGGAAAATATCATGGAACTGGGTATCAGTTCTTAGACCAGGTATAAGAGGTGGTGCCTCGAGTGCCACTCATAGAGGTAAGGATGAAGGATTAGGGCCCACCATGTCTGATGTATGGTATTTTCCACCCTCCTGGAAAACAATATGAGTATTTCATGGTTGAATATCCGTACAAATTCCAAGAACACACCTGAGAATAAGCTTAATCATAAAAAATAACATCAATAGTAGAAGATGAATGTAGGGAAACTCACAACCCGAGACATAATTCCCTAACTACCCACATAGATGACTAGGTATCAGTATGTTATCAAGTATAAGATCCATTTCATTTTAAATTTTATTACCATGTTCACTCATATACCATTTAAAAACATGACAAGGTAGGATGTGGATGAGAAACTGATTTATTTTATATTTCACGAATCAATTTATAATGGATAACCATTTTCAACGAATTAGTGCCAAACACCTATCACTAGAAACAATACACATGTATTTATATCATATTGGATTTACATGGTAAATTACTCAACCCAACCAAAGGTGTCCCACCCTCTTCATGACTTGAAATAATCAATCATTAAATCACATCCAAGCATAATAGAACAATAAACTATTTATCACATCATCATTCTACAATCACATGAATATAAAGCAGTGAAAAGCTAGGAAATGAACCTACATGTCATGGAAATATGCATGACACCTGAAATATAGGTACCTAATATGATTTCTGTAGTAAAGATCCTTACCCTCCTATCATCGGGCCAAGGATGAAAAAAAACCTCAATCAGATTAATAATAATAAAACCCCACACATCTTGTGTATCACCCATGGGTGAAATAGTATAAACTAAAATAGGAAAAGGTATAATAAAACATATAATTTAGGAAACATAGTTTTTATCTTGGACAAGGTTTCATGATGCCCAGGCATGTCTTATAACCATGTCTCAAGAAATCATAATCTCTAATATATTGTCTCCAAATAGTAAAGTAAGAAACGAAGCGCCTTTGATACCACATTGTGATGTCATAGACTCGAATTACACTGAATGGGCGCCCCGAGTCAGGTGGGTGAAATGGCCTCAATCACATCTTCCCTAACACCAGAGGCATCCAACTAGTAGTGAGGGAGTAGGTTTTTCTTGTAGGGAGACTATTCCCTCGTTACTAAAGTGTAGAAAATAAAATTTAGTTAATAATAAGTAAATAGTGGAATCAATATAAGTAACCGGAAGGCATAATATAAAATAGATACTATAGTAACAATAACTGAAACCACTGGAATAGAATACAACAACTGGTGATATTTCATGTCACCAAAAAAGGAAATCATGGATAAAAGACAACAGGAATTACTTACTCCCATACTAAGCTCCATCTCGGTCATCTATTATCTAGATCCATACGAACCAGCATGAAATCATGTCTTCGAAGACATATGCTTCCTTTTAAGAAAACCTATAACTATGTAATATATACTAGGTACCAAATGATGCTTGAAGGGGGTGTGAGATAATTCATAGGGGTCCACCACCAACGGTGTCTATAAAATACATACCATATAATGGAAATGTAAAAGTGGGAAAGCATGGAATTATACATAGTAAAGTATTATAATTTAAATAAATACCCAATTAGCTTCTTCATACCTTGGTAGGTGTCTAAACATAACCCTTCCATTAATTGATTATAAATATTTATAAATAATTCACATCATAATTAATGTGAATGTTCCATGATGTAATAAGGAAACCTGCAATAATATTTAATAGTGATGTGCCAAGGTAATAACCAAGGGGATGTAGACCACATGGGTCCCTAAATGAGTAATAAATGTAGTCTAGATTAGGATAAGAGTGTAATTTAATGATCATATTCTATGTTATTCAATGATAAGGGGCCTTCTGAATCCATGATGATCATCAATGATAAAATGGGTCTATGTAGAATGAGGGCCATATGCGATCTAACCATGTAACATACTTATAAATACTAGAGCCAAGGATTATATCTGAGAAATCCTACAACAATATTGAATGGATCTTGTTTCATATTGGGCAACCACGAATAGACATGGATTGGGATCTAGGTGGGTCTCATCCTAAGCATGTCGTATCCTTGAATCGGAATGGGGTTCCCGAGTGCTCATGGAATTTTTAGATCCGAATCCAAGGAAATCTTGTGTTAAGACATTCCTATTAGATTATGAACTCGTGTTCTATTTCATTTGGCTCAATCCTTTCATTTTATTATTGTGATAACATCATGTAGCATGCAATTGTTATTCCATGATTTTCCTTTTATTGGTGAGATATGTTCAAGTAGCAAGAAAACATTCTATTTACATTTATGGAATATTCAATAATTAGGGTTTATACCACTAAATTCCATTAATGTTGAGTGGGTAATATAGACATGAAACCTATTAATAATTCACATTTCAACTAGTTATGTCATATACTTAGTATACCTTCTAATTTGGGATTCACATTTAATTTTCAATATCGACAACATACCTTAGGTGGGTCAAGTGGAAAATATACCAGGTACTTTCCATTAGGAAATCCAAAATTTAAATCAATTTACTTAATATTGGATAGATTACCCTTAGAGAGGTCATCCCAAGGAAAACCCAAATAGTGGCTCAAATGTTTCAAAACACTAAACAACAATTATTTCATAACCTTTAACATAGAAAGGATGTAATTTTTCATTGAAACCAATAAAAAATAATCACATATTTGAAAATATCATAATGATAACGTTATAATGATTATAATCATGTCTTATAAATTCTATAAATGGAATCTAATGGGATCGGGGGGCACATGATAATTCCAAAATCAATGAACTTGAGGAATGAGTTATAGACCACCCACCATGTGATTGTACAAATCTACTCATTTTTTATTGGCCCTCGATTTGGCATGTATCATATTTGATCTATAAAATATTGAAAAATGCTCATACCCTGATAATTATGTTGAAAGAAAGTGGGAAGAGGAAAGGATTAAATGGACTGAAGTACATACTATTTCCCATACAATGTGATGAATTTAAGTTTGATCAAATCTTGTATAAAAAAGATCATTGAATCCATATCATTGGGCTTCAAAGAGATCCAATTTTTAAGGGAATGTGGTTAATTCCACTAGTTCTTGGATTAGGGTATATGGGGTGGCCTAAAAGATAATTAATGAAAAAATTATGAAATTACCTAGAAAAAGGGCATGTGCACGGTTTGTCTATAGAGATTGAAAAATCGTGTGCAAATTGTGCATGGTTACCTTGGAAAATGTAGAACATTCATGGTTAGGATTCATAGTTGTGTACCAACTGTGTGAGGTGGATCTGTCTGGAAAAACCCATCTACACTGTTAGGAAGACAATGTGGCAACCTTTTCCAACTGCAAGACATATCTGGTTTCCTAAAAAACATGGGTTCTTGGCTCTGAACATTCATCATACACTGCTCAGACCTTTTATAACTCATTATGAATCCTTATTAGGACCAATGTAAATATTTAAGAAGAAATTTAAAGGATACATACCTAAGTGAAAAACAAGGTTCTTTCATTATTTTAATTTATTTTCTTGTTTATTTTATTTTCAATAAAAAAAATTAAAATAAATCATTGTGTCATTACCCAAAACTACTAATTTTGAATTGTTTAACAAAGTACAAAAGGAATCATTATTTTAGTGTTTATCGAAGGAATGGAAATTTCCATCATCAAAACCATTCTTCTCATGTAATTTTAATTTATAATATTATATGTTTACATTTAATGAATTCAAATTACTTGGTATTTTGGTATATTTTATTTAAAATATAATCAAAATAAAAGGGTATTGTTCTCTTAATCGAATGAATTTTTTTGAAATGCAAATTATAATTATGACCGTACATGAAGTTAAAAAATATATTATTGTTAATGTATTGTTTCAATATAACTTCTTTTGTAGTACCCAATTCTATATTGGTTATATCATATTTTCATCTAATGGAATGCATTTTATGTAACCCTTACTCAAATTTTTAGCTTACATTGTATTTTTTATTTGTCTAGGATATAAAGAAAGGTTCTCTGAATAATTTCAATTATGTAAGAATGTGATTAATTATATGTTTTAAATTTTAAATTTAATATTAAAGAAATTTATGTATCTAGTTTTCTAATTAATTTAAGATTGATTATTTTGGTTGCTACAATATATTTTATATAATACCAATATAAAAAGTAAACACTATCTTTGGATTTCAGGAATAGGGATCATTACATTTGGTATTAAAGCATGTTTATTAATAACATTGAGAAAGGGCATATAGAAAATCATTTTTTGCAAGTGTTTTATAATCCCATAGAATATTTATAAACTCTTACATTGATAGTTATTTTTATTCCATGGAATAATATTAATTCCGATTTTGAGCTAAGTACATGTGTAAAAATGAATTAATTTAGGTATAATGAAAATTGAAAAATAATTATTGAGTATTAAATTGAATGTAGAACTCAATAATGAATGCACATTTTCAGAAACTAATTTTAAAATATAGTCTTTATAGAGGTACATAGATAATATGGTTCCAAGTTGTATTCATGAAATAAATTTTAAGGATAAAATCAATATCTAAATTTATTAATATGATATATTATGTTTTTTAAATAAAAAGTATGAATGTGACGATAATTCTTTTTAATTAATGGAGATTGTAATACCTCTAGATTGTAGTTTATATTTTTATTTTTAAAAAATAATAAGGTATTCTATTGTATATTAGATGAAATCACAAGTTTATACAAACAAAGAGTTCATAATAAAGTATTATTATTTAAATTTAAAAAATATAAACCAATCATTTTGTTTAATTTTATGAAATGGAAAATATTATATTTAGAAAAAAGTGTAAATGTTTTATATAATTAATACCAAAAATATAAAAAATGAAATAATTCACATAGATTTATAAATAATTGATTAAATCTAAAATATCAAAAATTTATGAATATAAATTTATTAATATAATTTTATTCATGAATAATGAATGTTAAAAATATTTTAGGGTGATTTATTCAGATTTTTTAAAAATAGATGATTTTTTTCCAATATTGAGAATTTTGGTTTCTGAAAATGTTTTAAATTTTATTACATTATTCTGATGTATGAAATAGTTAATAATTATTAAGATATATATCGTGAAAAATTATGTGTTTAATGAGTAAAATAATTTTTAGTGGAAAAATATTTTGGTATTTCAAACACAAGAATGTCTTTTTAGAATGAATATTTTATTTTATTCAAATTGAAAATGAATTATAGTTTTTGTCATTTAATGGTGTATTTTTTAACATATCATATTTTTTTCAATATGATTGTTTATGATGATTATTTTCCACAAATTTCATATGTGTAATATATTAAAGTTGTTAAGTGTTGGGTGAGACCCACTTATAGACATCCCCTCGATGCATCGAAATGTCTCATGAGATAGACCACATAAGCAAAATAGATAAGTTTCTACCCATATATTTTAACTATATTTGATAAGATATTTAATGTTTCGTATTTCTGGAATCACATATTCCCTCATTATGAGATCATTTATTTCTTTTTTATTATATTAATGATAATATTCATGGATTAGTTTCAATCTTATATAACTATTTATATGGATATATTTTATTTTCATTTATTTCTACAATATTATACATAGTTTGCAGATAAAATATAATGTGGTTAAGTGATTTACCAATCCATATTGATTATGATTATTATTCATAATATATTCTATCATACGCATACCCTTACTAAGAATCTGACCTCACCGATTCCTTATGTTTTATTTTTTCCAGGATACTATGAAGTGTTTTTTTATTGATATATAGGGATACACTCTATGGAATAATGGAATTCACAAAGAAACCACTTTGAATATTTTATATTTTCCATTATAATGGGAATTTAATGTATATAACATGTTCACAAAGACTAATAAAATATTTTTACTTTCAGGATACGATTCCATGATACATATTATAATGCAACAATGTAGACTTTGAATCGGGAATACTAAAGTAAGGGGTGTCACTGTTTATAACTAAATAAGTTTAGTAGAATCATTGGGAACTAGAATTCTAAAAACATATATAAGGGAATATGAAATAATAATATAGATTAAGTATATGTATGGAATAATATCCTAAAATTTTGGTAATATTGAGGTTCTGTGTGATTTCCTAGAAATACTTCCCTACGTGGATACTACATGTGGATATGGATTTGTAACATATGTTCCTTGTGGTAATAAATTATAAAAAGGAATGTTAGGAATGACCCATTAATTACCTAATATACAAAAATGGTCGTTTATGTGAACCTATTTTTACACTCACGGGGGACATTATTAGTAAAATTCACATTTTATTTACAAACAATTATGTAGTGTTTGAAAATATTGTTTTGATATGAAAATTTTCTCAGTAAAACCATGTTTATCATTATGATATAATCAATGAAAAAAGGCTTCATTTTAGGTTATGTGTCTCAATAGTATTGGTATTATAACTTATGGTCGATACGGTTTTGATCTAATCTATTTTATTCGAATGTTTATAAATGGAACCTAGGGGGAAAAAGGAACTATATAAATTCATGTACCCCATGTATGTATTTCCCTCCCAGAAATGATAATGAGGTTGGAGTTGGATATACCACTAGAAATTAATAAAATAATACTATATTAGGTGGAATATGAATCAGGTTAGGATAAATGACCATTTTCATATGATGTAGCATACTTATTCAACACGTGGTGAAACAATGTCAACCAACTTCATGCTTCAACAACGTCATTAATTCAATTGGACAAAAAATCCAATTATAACTGAGAAATGGTTATGTTCCATTGAGAAGTTAATTATCACTTTATGAAGTAACAATAGAGATACTATTTTCATTGTAGTTTATCATCAATCATAAGATTCATATAAATAATGGATTTTGACTCAAAACACAATGAATGGAGAAAAAAAAGATCCCATTGTATCAATGTATTTTAATATACTATTTTTAGAAAATTATTTTCCCTATTATAAACAAGTGAATACAGAGGGAAAATTCCTTAATCTATGATAAACCATATATAATTTTTATTTGTATGGATCTTACTTTACAATAATAGCAAGGTATGCTATAAACTATATATGTAGATAAAATAATAACATTTACCATTTTATTTAGGGATTAGATCAAATCCTCAATTGGAATAATTCTCCAAATCATTCCCATCATATGCGTACATTTATTCATGTTATATAATGAATGTGAAGTATTTCTCCAAGTATTATATATCCAATGGAAAGTTGGAGTGGACTAAAATAGAAGAGAAGAAGATGGATAAATTGAATACGGATTTCCCCACATGTGATAACTATGGAAATAATCACCCTAGAACATGCTCGAATGCAATAGGGGATTGCATGGGTTGTTTCCTTCTCACCGATGAGCCAACCCTTCGTCTACAATAGTCTCACTGGGCGCATATATGTGTTGAGATGGATATATCGAAGTCACTTCCGAAGCGGCTTCATCTATGGGTTGGCAACAAGGAAGGATTCTGGAAGTTGATTCATTATGAGGGTAAGTTTGGATTTTGTCCTTCATGTCATCGTCAAGGTCATATGGGAAAGCAGTTTAGGCATCACAAACATCGGGGCACGCATCACATGGAAGAGGGTCTCGCTACCGGGTGTTCGGCTTCTAGCTGAAAGTTCCCAAATGCGGGCGACTTTATGCTTACTGATGAGGGAATCTAACAGCCCGAAGCTCCCTATTCCCAGACTGATATGGTATTTCAGGTCCCTTCTATTCGTGTGGAGGTGGTTAGTGCCTCTGCTCCTCATACTTTGGGGGTTCCGTCTCATTCTTCTCATAACCAAGAAGATGGGGTGTTGTCTCATCCGAATTTATTGGTGAATGGGTTTTCTCTTGAGAAAAAGAAAGGAAAACAACCCCTTGTGGATGGAAAAGGCTTCACTCTCGACCCTGGGAGAATGACCAAATATTATAATTTCAACAGGAATCCCCATGGGGAAGCCTTAGGTGAAACGTGTTCTAGTTTTCTCACTCTTGCATCTAATAGTGTTATTAACAGGATAGTTGAAATGTCTTGCAAGGATCATGATTCCACTCGCATTACATTTGGTAATCTCAATGAGATGGAGGGAGGCCTTAGCGATAACAAGGAGAATTTTCTGGTGATGAAAGGATGGCGAGAGGAACAACTTTAGTGCAGGTAAAGTAGGAAAAGAAGTGTTATCTTGGCTTCACCCAGGCTGGTATCCAAAACCCTGGTCTAGGGTGACAGTTCCACTTTGAAATCATGTTCTGGATATGAGGTGTGGCCTCTGCTTTACAACCTCAATCCAAATATCTCCAATTACCCTCCCCTCTCCCCAAGGGTTCAAGCTAGAAAGATGGTGCATGTGAACTCGGATAATCCTTTTTACACAAGGACTCGAACCAGAGGTTAATTCAATTGTGTGATTTAGTGTTTCCCAAGACCGAATATTGATCTGTGGCTTCAACTAAGGTATGGTTGTCTAATTCATTGGGTTAATGTCACTGTTTATTTTATCTCTTGTGGAACATAGTGGTGATGTCTTTTGAAGGTTTACTTCTTTTTTGTGGTTGTTTAGTGTTTGGGTTCTCACTCAATCCCTTAAAAGTGTTTTCTTCTTCAATAATTTTTTTTTCAATCAAATAAGTGTGGGGAGAAAATTCACCATTCTCGCGATTCAAATGGAAAGAAATATTTTTCAATATTTCAATGCTCAAACTATGTGGATATATGGAACTATACAAAATTCTGTCCATAGTGTCAAGGATATATACTCTATAAGAAGCTATGTGATCAACTTCAAGCTTATTATATTGATACAGAATAATTATAATGTTTAAATTTATTTAATTTTTATTTAATAAATATTTTTTACGAGTATTTTATCAATGATGTTTTCTTTATAAAAACAAAAAAAATATATTGATTGTAAAAAAATACTGTTTATTAATGGATTTAACCACATATGTTTAATTTTTCCAATGAACAATAAAAGTGATTCATTTATAAGTTGAACCTATAAGAAAATCCATGATTAATATAGGATTACTAATAATATGTTTTAAATATTTGGATAATAATGATATTTTTATAGGATAGTTATGATCACCATGAAACTGGTTTTTGTTTTGATGGGTTATGGCAATTTAACCGATGTTTAATAGATGAATTGATTTGTTGAATATATTTTATAATATGAGTTTTTTTTGAAGAGTGCATGTTTTAATTATGTTTTTATAGTGAAAATGGTATTCACACATTTATAATGTGATATTAAAAGCCACTTAATATTATTTAGGGAATAAAATGGTTATTTAGTGTCTTTTGTTCTAAGTCATTGGATATTGGATTTGGTCAAACATGTATTGGACGATCATTAAGGTTACCTAGTTATTAAATGGATTATGTTGAATTTTTTGTGTCTCTATTATAGTACTAAAGATTAAGATATTATTTCGGATAAATTTTTTATATATTTGTTTTTTGGTTTTTGTTGCACTAGGAGGAATAACTAGTTACACATTTATGAATCTAATGATCCTTTAAAAGAGAGTTTTAGTGATTCATTAATGAAAAATAATTCATTATGGATACTAATTTAATGGAGTATGAAATTATGTAAAAAAATGATGAAAATATTTTTAAAAATATGTTAATTAAGTAAACTTTATTGTGTTATCTATCATCATAGTAAACAAATTCCTTAACATAAAGAAAAATGATCTTGAAAACAAATTTCATACTATTAAATTCATGTAAAATGAATCATATGACCTTTTAACTCATTAAATATTTATGGTTTTTAGTTCCTTAACATTTCATATATCAATGAATATATTTTAATTAATGATATTTATCACCCTATATATATATTTATTCATTTCATCTATGTCTATGTCTTCATTTACCACTAATTATCTCTTAAATTGAAACATAATTGTGTTTTATTCTAGATTACCATTGTGCATAAATTTTTTTCTTATTATTTTGATATTTAAGTAATACATTCTAATATATGTGTTTCCCAAATATTTGTTTTAAAAATCCAAAACCCATAATTTTTTAGAACAAGAATTAATTATAAGGACACAATTTATTTATTTGGGGTATAATGTAACACCCCAATATTCTAATTTTTAGATAACATGTATAAAAAAATTACCATATAAGAGCATATAAACCCCCCTGAATTTAAGATATTTTTCTTTATAAAATAAATTTAATCTTTTTGATAAGTTTTGATGCATGCAACAATGGATGTCAAAAAAACACAATACTCTATTAAAATATCATTATTTATGCATTCCCATTATAACCTAGCTTTTACATTAGAGGGTATTGATAATAATAAAGAAATTATGAAATATATATGGATTAAATATTTTTATAATAGTAATAATTATTATTTATTGATTATAAATAAAATAAAAACTATTTTAAAAAGAATGAAATGCTTTATAAAAAACAATTTTTTCTAAAAGGTTTTTTATTAAAATTTGTGCAGATAATTACATATTACATTTTACAAATTTTTTGAAATTGGTTTTTTTTAAAGGAAATTATTTTTTTAAATAACAAATAAAAAAAATTGTGTAATATATTTGGAATTTTCTAAAAAAATTGATAATTTAATTAATATTGAAAATTATTTTTTTATTGAAAAATAATTATTCATGTAAAATATTTTTAAATTTAAATTATACTCCAATTTCTTAAATTAAAATTAGTTTAATTATATGAAAAATTTTGTAAGATAAGAGATTGGAATCAATTTCATAATCACTTTTCCTGAAAACATTTTCCGTAATTATTGAAAATTTCCCTTTGGAAAACTATTTTTTATTACAAAAACATTTTAATTATTAATATATGTCATCCAATTTGATGAATTCTACTATAAAAAATGAAAAAAAAAATTCAAATACGAACAATTTATATTATCTAACATTTATAATATATTTTTTAATATAATAAATAAAATGATTGTAAAAATTAATTACGACTGTTAATGTAAAAATAGGTTTAACATGGGGTAAACTAAAAGGATGACGGTAAAAAAAAACTAAAAACTTGTAAAATTACATTATCAGGGTATATATCAACCTTATATTATAAGATTATAACCCATTTTGTGGAAATATTTTGGATAAAATGTGGATATAATTAATTCCTTTCAAAAATATCCAGAGAGTTCTCCCTCCCACTTGTAAATGAACATCCATTTTCCTCCCCACATCTCACTTCCAAATCCCTTTGGAATTGAAAATACCTATCCTAATCACTTACTTAATGCGTTTTCTCCATCCTAAAAGACTTTTATAAATCATAAACCCATTATAAGAAGGAATTAGGTTAAAACTAAATATGTTTTATAAAGATGAGGTAATTTATTGAACTATATGTTTTTATATTACATCTTCTTATAGCTGATTATATTCATTTCCATATTTTCCAAAATAACAACACAAGTATCTATTATATAAGGAGATCTTATTAGGTTATTGTCATAAAATATATTAACATACACTTATAATAAATGAGACATAAAATTTTCAATTGTGGGTACGTCGTACAACCGTCTCATAAACCTATGTAGTTCATTTATCATCACCACCATTCGAGGATGGATATTGTAGCATCCAAATATTTTAAGAAATATAATCTATGTTTGATAGCGTACATGATATACCTCATAAAGAATAAACTAACATATTTATTTTATTGTTAGAACCTAAAAATTAGAATATAATTTATTAAAGGAATTAACAAAATTATTAAAATATGGTTTACCCACCCACCCACACACACACACACAAATATATATATATATATATATATAATTAATTCATTAACTAGTTAATTATAAATTAAAATAAAACCCTTTTAAAAATGAAAGATAAAATGTTCATAAATGTGTTTTATTTTTGGATTATATTAATTATATATATATATATATAATATTTAAATTTTTATGTTTTAAATTAATCATATGTGTTTTCTAGGCATCATATGAGAATAAATCCAATTTTCAGTATAAATTATTAATTTTTATTATAGTACAGTTTTGTAATATATTGATGACAGAATCGTTTCAAATATACTTTTTTGACACTTTTATGAATAATATTTGATAAAATAAACATTTCTTTGAAATATTAATATCAAAAATTAATTTGGATGAAATTTTGGAATTTTTTTAATAAGTATCATGTATTGATGAAAAATACAAAATAATGTATTATAATTGAATACAACTTTTTCATCTCAATAATTTATAGTGTTAAATTAAATTTCTATTAGTTTTGAAATTTAATTAGATAAATTACATAACATTTAATCCAATATAGGTCATTATAATAAATTTCAAAATAAAAACTTTTCAATATTTTGAATATTTTCACTTCAAAACCATGTTTTTTCATTTCATAAACATAAATAATTTTAAATTAACATTATAGAATTTTATGTTTTGAATTTTTAAAATTATATTACATAATTGAAATCATAGGATCCACATATAATCATTATGCCACATTTATTTCGTTCCAATATGACTAGAAACTTTGATGGTTGTTTTACCACAGTTAAGGGTAAATCAGGTAATTGAGGGTAAAAAAATATTATAAATTTTAAAAAATTACCCTAACACTTGTCCTAATTTTATCTTAGGGAGTGACTATCAACCAAAATAATATTTGGGCTGATTTTAATACCTCTTGGAACCACTTTGTTGAATTTTATCCCTTTATAGTATTTTCTTTCAATGAAAAGTGAAAGATGTCATACTTATGTTTTAATAACTATACCATTTTTAATATTGGGTTATTCAGAATATATATTCAATAGTAAATAATCTTTGTAAAAATAAAATAAATATATTCATCACAGAAATTTATTATTTTTATTTTTAGGAAACATATAATTACCTTAGAATTATTACACAATAATGATGCAATAATTGTTTAATTAATTGAAAAAATTTAAATATTATTAAAAGTATAAAAATAAATATTATTTATGATAATTAACAATATCCATGAATTTTATTGATTTATTCAACATGGTAGTGATGTTTCTGAAAAATTATTCCAAATTTATCTAATGCTTATGAAACTTATAATAAGTTAACTAATAAATAGAGAAAAAATTATAAATAATTATATTGTAAAATTATCATATTTTAATAAATTATATGAAATTTACAAAATATAAATTTATCCAAAATGGTTTGGATAAGGTTTAAATTTCATCAACGATTTATTTATGGTTTTTTCGTTACTTGATAGTAACTATATTAACCATTATATAGTAACTAACACATGTTTTCTGAATAAGCATTAAATTGTTAATTAAGGGGTAAAAGGTAATGATTAAAAAAATGCCAAAGTTTATTAATTTTAATTGGTTGAATGGATTTCAACCCACCATCATCCAATCTTTGAAATAAAAATGTTTGGATAAATTAAGAAATAAAAATTAATTTATATTATTTTAATATTTGGAGGAATTAAAGAGTATCCCTACCCGTTTATAATAAAAGAGAGCCACTTATTCTCTTTTCATCACACATCAACAACTATTTGGTTTGGAAAACCAATACTAAAATCTATTACTCTAATCCTACCACACATTCTATGTCACTAATATAACAAATTGTCTAAGGTCCCTGAACCTTGAAATTTATTAATGAAAAGATAAAATGGAAAGCATTAAAAATTTATTTACAAATATGGGAGTGCATTACACCGCTGATATCCACATAAACCTAAGGTGCACCAAAATGTTGGGTCTTAAATGACTCCATCATGCACATATCTTTTTTTTTCAATCAATTTTAATGTACACCAACCATTTGATTTTTTTTCAAATACACATGCAAGAAGGTCTAATTGATGCGACTTATTTGATTTATAAATTCCATCCAATGAGATCTGAGTCTCCAAGTAAAATTCTTTGTTAAATATTTCAAGAGTTTGAAAGAAAGTATGGATTTAGATTCAACCCATAAAGATGTAAACGGATGATACGTAACATTCTTGATGGCCTGAATTGTCGCCCATAATTTATCATCATTTTTCACGCAAATACCAATATAATGTTGAATGAATCCTTTCATGAAACCATGATGGCTGTAAAAAACACCCGAATAACATGATAGTCTAAACAATCCATCAACTACTCCATCAACATTTTATTTTATCCAAGTGAAGATTGGGGGAATCCAACAAAGAAATGTAAGTGCCATAGGCTTCTTGAGCCTACCATGCACACCCAACAATCGAAATATATTAAAATCATTGATTGTATTTCACATTTAACTAACATATACACCTCCTGAATCCTATATACTCTTATTAAGTGCTGATAATCACTCATACAAGGTGATCAATTGATTGTTAAAAATTCATCTTTTTTTAATGTCCATATAAACAAGAAAACATAAGCAATGACACATAAGAAAATATTATAAAGCCTCTCACTCATACCTATTTTATCATTATCATTAATGAGGTTTTACATATTCATGTCTGTAAAAATCATAATGGTAAACATGACTCCAATATAATTCCACATCCTCTGATAAAAAAATAATCAACAATGAGGTTATGTATCAGAACATGGTATGTTACATTTCATCAACCATGGTTGTTTCATGAAGGACTAATAACATTTCATACTATGGTACTCTCTTTCATTAAACTTTCCACATTAATTGGGGTTCCATATAAGCGTTTTGGAATCAAGGAAAGAATAATTATTGATTTCCACACATACATGGTAGTGATCAATCTCACTAATTATATTATTAATTTTCCATAGATCTGAAATTGTCATTTGATTCTTTCTTGATGAAATAATTATCATTTTTTGGAGTTGTTTTTTGAGATATGTTGTCTTCCAATGGTTAAAATTAGTTTGTTTACATACCATCCATTTTTCATTTCTATATATTTTCAAAAAAACATAGTGGTTCGTAGAGGCCTATACAGAGCATGAAAGATAATAATGATAGTCATTAATAAGACTCTGTTTGAAACTTCTTGATAAAAAATAAAGATAAGAGTCATTAAAAGTCATGAGAGACCATGTAAATTTTTTAACCAGTCTATCATGTAAGATTCTAATATATTTGATCCCATGAACTCCCATTACAACTGGATTGATACATTCCTTCCACAAAATGAAAATAATCTTCCTTATATTCAATGAACTGGTCCATATAATATTTCTTATCATGAACTGAAGTTCCCTTATGAGTCCTATTGAAAATATATATAAAGGTAAAGAGTAAAAAAATTATAAAATCACTGAATTTACTAGGAATAATATTACAGATTTTTATATGAGCTTACCCAGCCATTAGACCATCAAATTAATGATACCAATGTTTACGCCTTCAAGATGTATCCTTCTCACCTTTCTCTAGAATAAGGGGAAATTAAGATAGTTAAAAAATGTGTTCTCATTTTCACTCCCAATGATCTTATGATGCAGATTTGTTTTCGAATAGGTATTCCAAAACCAAGTAATGAATTATATGTTCCAACTAATGGACTTTCTATCAGCTGCATCATTACAAGTGAGAAAGGCATTAATAGAAAATATTATTTATTTAAAATCTTTCACAAGAAGTAAAATGTCATCATCATACAATATATGTGATATAGTGACAAAATATAAAACATATATAATTTTCTTTTTCAAATACTAGTATGTTAAAGGTCATTTAATCATCTAATCATATAATCAGCAGTAATGGAAAATAGGATTCTAGGGAGAGGATATCCTTTCCAAACACCTCATTTTTAATGAAACAATCTCCTTATATATCCCTTAATAAGGATGATTAGTCATGTAAATCCAATAATGGTATTGATTAACAAGATTAAATCCCTTGAAAATTATTATTTCATGAGGATAACATAATAAATTCCCCCTTTCATTATGTCAAATACCCTAGATATATCAGTCGTGAAGGAATAATTTGATGCATTTGATTTAGTATTCATAAGATTAATTCTTTCCAATGAAGTAAATAAAAAATTCAGATTATTCATACCAAGAAAAAACCCAAAATGTTTTGGGTAAGAATTTCTTTGTTCAAACTCCCAACCTGGTCATGATAATGTTATTGATAATTTTGAGGATATTCCATCATAGGGAAACAATCTTGAAACATTTATATCAATAAATGTTTCCTTCATGTTAAATAATTTGATAAAGTGAGAATATATCCCAAATGGAATAGAATAATGTGTGAAAAAAGACATAATTTAAATAGTTATATCTTCCTACAGGATGAACCAATAAAATATAGATAATTGTTTAGTGAAACTATCAAGACTAGATTCAATCTCTATAGTTATAGAACAATGATAAATATTTACTTAATATTTCGAATGCACTATGATTGGATCTTGATTTTGTTTCTCCTTAATGCATGGGGAGATATAATAAATCAACAAACATATGTATTCTATTCAGTCACTATAACAAATCCATTCGATGTTGCTCAAAAAAATATTAGAAATATCTTATTCATATGTATATAAATTTCCATCAAAAAAAAATATCTTTATTTCTTACATTGATTATATTTTCAATATAAAATTTATGAATGAATTCTGTATTCTTGTCTCCATGTTTTAGCCATTTAATCATGGGTTGAAATTTTTTCATTCATTCATGGATAGAAACATGATCATCCAGTGGATTTTCAATTCATTTTTCCTCTTTATATGGGTTTTTAAGATGCATATTTTTATGTTGGAGGTATTAAAGATGCCCCTCATCATCATCAATTTCATAATGATGCTTAGCGAATTACATTTTCCTCTATTTTTTATACATTTCATTGAAGCACCTGAGTTTTTCAGAAATAATCCAACTAGGACCACCCAATGTATTCATCCTCTAGGAATAATGAATTATTTCTCTATATCCAAGAATGAAAGCCATCCATTTTTTAATTTTAAGTGTAAATGACCAGAACCATGAAGATGAGTTGAGAGCTCAACAATTATTGAATTATTGTTTTAATGATGTTTGGGGAGCGAATATCCTGAGACCCAAATTTACCCTCTTATGTTATCAATATGGATAATGAATGTATCTTGATTTCCTTCCTACATTTCGTTCAATTTATATATACTCCGTATAAACTCATCTCCAACAATTCGGTTCTTAGAAATATTGATTTGATCAATGAATCTGGAGAATTAAAATGATGTCATCCTATTAAAACTGAGACCAATTTGTTCTTATAGATTCAATATGATGTTGAAGTATCCCATAATTATCCACTTATTTCTCATATTATCAACATTGACATCATGATACTTCTATAAATCAAGTCTTCCAACATATAATATAAAGGGATATAAAAAATAGAGAGACATAATTGATCATTTAATGGTGAAGGATATAGTAAAATTGTAAGACAACTTGATACTTGTTAGAATATTAATGATATCGTGACTAAGGATCCACAGATTATCTATGTTACTATCAGGAGGGTTAAGAGAGGTGAAATTATACCCATGTAAGGCCCATTTAAAAGCATTTTAATTCTCATATTTAATTTTAGGCTCCACAATTCCATTAATAATTTTTTTGGACATAACATAGTGCCTAAAAGATATAGGCATTGGGGAATTCCAAATAACATGGAAATTCAAAAATAGGATCTTAAGTTTTTGAAGGTTTTAACCTTGTCTGGGATTCCTATGATGTTCCACATCCACAGGGACTTTTTTTCACTTCTTAATTATATTTTATTTCTTTTTGAGTATGATCCATTTTTAATGTGACAATATTATACATCTATTATTCAGTGACAATGCCCATTGAGAAAACATTCCCATTAGGCCTATTTTAATTTGGATTGATTTCAACCTATTCACCTTAATGGGAGTGTTTAGTTCCATTAGACAAAAAACTAATCAATGACGTGAATTTGTTAATTCAATTCCTGATTTATCATGGTTTTTCTATTAGATACATCCTTTTAGATGTCATATAGAGTGTATTTTTTGAGAAATGGCCTCCCAAGTTTGCACCCTAAAAAGAATTTTCACTAAAAAAATCATTTTTTATTTAGAGTAATAGTAGTGGGAACTGTGACCAGTGTATTCATATCTATAATAATATGAGAGTTTCAAACAACACCATCACCAAATTATACAAAAAATGTATCTACACCAACAAAATAATGACTATGATGATCAATTATATTTCAATGTAAAATGTTTTGTAACTTTTTTTCAGGATTATCAGGTAAATGAGTTTCATTTTTAGTTCCATTAGTAGACATTGTGTATTCTTTTGTAGTAGTAGCATCATGATAATTGTGCTCCACCAGATTATGCATGAAACTGTCTGGGAATATTCTTCAAAATTTATTGGAATTTGAGTTTATTTTCTAGTAGATCCATTGATATCCACCTATAGATGACCCTCATTCATTTTATAAGCATTGAATTAAACCAATAAATCCTTTGTATGAGGAGTGGGATCCTTACCTTCATAGGCCAATGAGGGTTGTCCATCATATCTACATGGTTCAATGTAAATACATAGACCCCAGTTGCATGGAACCAATCCCTTATAATAATACATTATAATTATTACAAGAAAGTGGTATCCTGATGGAATGAGTTGATTAGTAGTTCTGGAATACATGATACAAACATAAGTTTACATTACTACTTGAAATGAAATATATAGTAGTAATTCCATTGGAAACATCTATGACTCATATGATATACCTGAAATTCATTCATAATATTTATCATCACTACCATGGGAAAATAAAACATAAGAGAAGGAGTGATCTAATTATCTCAATAAGGGCAAGTAATATAGTGGAAGTTATCATAATATTAAACACTAGTCATGGTGAACAACTAAAACAAATACCTTTAAAAATAGACTTGATCATAATATGGTAGGAATGAAAGCTGATTAGATAAGGCCATATAAATTATCAGAAGATAATGAAACATAAGGATTGATATTCTAATAGTTGAATAGTCACATGTTTTATTAATTAATAATAATATAATTAGTGAATGAGTAATTCCCGACATTTGATATATATTATCAAGGACTCTGCCAAGACGTATGAAAATACTAGGGTAATACCTCAGCCAAAACCCAATTCTATTTTGTCTTATGAGACATACTGATTAATATAGTGGAAATAGATGGACCCGCCCATAAATTTATGAGTTCAATAAATTCCTTATATTAATAGGGATAAACATAAACAATATTAACATATGATATAACATTCCCCAATCTTTACCCATAAACACTAACCATTCTTAGTAGTATGGTGAATGGTATCAAGATATCACATCCATAGTCAAGAAAATCACAAACCATTTAACAAAATAATCTAGACGATAAAAATAATATACTAAACTCAATAAGACATAAAATTTAATAGTGTATTTTATGTAGAAAAAAATATTATAATAAAATCATTGAGGATATTTTGAGATAAATACACTTTTACTTCGAAAAGAAGAGTTCTTTTGAAAAAATAATTTCCTAAAACCATAAATAAACTAAGTTTGTTTTTACATTATAAAATGAGTGGTTTTATAAAAATATTTTTTTTCAAACATAACGTATATTTCAATTGAAAATAGGTAATAATTTCATAAGTTCCCTTCAATTGGGCTTGTTTATTTTAAGAATTGTGAAATATATTTCGAAAATATTTATCTACCAATAAAATAATGATGGATTAAGAATGGTATAGATATATAGCACATTAAAACAAATATTGTGGAGTAAATATGAATAATTAAGAATATAATTTTTATTATGAGACACAAATATAAACCCAAAATAAAATGGAGGATCAGGTAGAAAGCCCTTCCCTTATGTCTGAACTTGTTCTGCACTTGACCTTAACATCGAGGGTAATAAAAATAATTCCATTAATTAATTAATTAATTCATAACCTCTTATTTATTTATAAAAATTATTATATATTTTATGTTCATTTATGGACTTTTTGATAAGTTATTTTATACAAATTTAAAATCATAGGAGAGTTCTTTACCTTGGTTGTTACGATCAGTATACTTATATATGAGTATGGATGTTCATGTGGAATTTGTATGATAATAAATAAATGAATTTATATGATACTAATGAAAATAAATAATAATAAATTCTTATATAATTCATTTGGTTATTTGGTATGAGGATGAGATATTAGATATGGCATTAGTGATAATCATTTAGATTATTTTGGTGATATTTCGATTGTTACCAACTATTTTTGTCATCTGAATTATTATTATGTATATATAATAGTTAAATAATATTTAATAGGCTGTAATACATATATTATAGTCTGGATAAAACATAAAAATGGTTTCATCACCATCCTAGAAATATAAATTGATGACTGAAGGTTCATCTTTAATGAAGGTTGTAAATTAACACCCCTTGGATGATGATTTATTATTTAAAACAAAATATAGAGAGATAGTAGTTTCCAGAAAGATATTCCATTAAAAAAATTATTATATATAGATGATACTAGAGTTATTCGGATCATTTGTACATAGGTGGTGTGGAGAATATATGAAAATATAATAAATTAAAAATGAAATTAGATGAAAAATGAAGAGGGTTTACCTCTTGAAATGTCCTCCTTGAGAACCTCTTTAAGGGAAGCGGTTTTAGTATTTTTTGTAATAACAAGAGCTCCAATACGTGTGGAAGGACTTGATAAGAGTATTGTGACAGAACACTGAGAAGTTTCATGGCTTATAGGGGTGGTGATAAGAGTGATTGAGGAATGATTTTTTATAGTGGAGGAGTGGGGTGATTTTTGAATATCGTTTTCATCATTTAAATATTTTTCTCATGACAACCAATAGGGTTGATTCTTGTGTTCCAAAAAAATCATCATGTGAATGTGATTTAGAACCAAGAGTGATTACATAAGTGATGTCTCGTGTAATTGGGTATTTTCCTGGTAATGTATTTTAACCGTAAATTATGATATTTTAAGATTCACTAAAAATTCAAGTATATCATAAAAATACAAAAAATTCACCCAAACCATTTTCAATTCCCATATTTGAAAAAAGGAATAAACATTTTCAAAAGAGATTATAAATATTTTAAATTCATGTTTTATATAAAAACATTATTTACTTTAAAAATACAGATTTTAAATTTAAAACTGATTTTTTAATACTTTCAAAAAATAACTCAGTTTTCATAAAAATATCTTAAATTAATAAAATGACAAAATATTTATTTAGGAATAATTGTTTGGAAAATTAATTTTATTTTAAATCCATGTATTAATTTAATATTATAATTTAATATTTATTACCCCAAAAAATTCCAACTCATATTTATTATGTTTTAAAATATTTTATTTGATTTATAAGGTGCCTAAATTTAATTTATGCTTACAGGGGTTTGGTTACAATTCATAAGGGTACATTAAAATTCAGAAGGGTCAATTTAAAATTCACTAGAAATGTTCTTTTATGATATTAGACACTAAATATCTTACTGATCGCAACCATATATGTCAGTTTTTCAAAATTCAAAACACAAAGAATAAATTTTTTATTTTTGATAACATCTTTCACAGGGACTCTGTGTCTCATGCAATAAATTGTATATTAAATTTATTTTTAAAACCATGTGTTGTTACATTATTTACCCCATACAAAAATTTAATCCGAGAAATTTATAAAATGATACCTCCTAAAAATGTTTGGTTAGGTATTCATCATGAGTTCCTCAGGAACCCACATTTCCAATTAAATGTTATGATTTTTCAAAAGTACCTTTACCATCTGAGTCATCCATTTCCCAAAAAACTGTTATTTTGTGTCTATAATTTGGACATGCACTTCACATTCAGATAAATCGGGTTCCTATTTTTTTCCATCAAAAGTGAGTAGATGTGTTATATCTGGCACATACTTTCTCAACAATGAGATAGGAAACACATTGTGTGCCTTAGAAAGGATAGGTGGAATTTCCAAACGATAAGACCAATCTTCAATTATCACTAGAATTTCAAAAGTTCCAATGTACATGGGTTATAACTTCCCATTATTATGAAATCTTATAACACTCTTCAATGGATTCACTTTTAGAAACTATGATCTCACACTTGAATTTCCAAATCCATCCTTCAATTGTAATCACAGATCTTTTGAATCGATTGTTCGGATTTGATATGAGTATGAATAGTCTTTACCATAGTTATTGTTTCCTCTACAATCAATAGGCCTACAACTATCCTATCATCATCATCATTCCAAAATGTTGTTATACGACATCTCTTTCCATATAATGCTTTATATAGTGCCATTTCAGTAACTAAATTGAAACTATTATTGTAGGAAAACTCTACCAACCATAAATACTAATCTAATATTCCTTGAAAGTCATGTAAACATGATATAAACATGTATTCTAAATTTGGGATCGTCTTTTCTAATTGCCTGTATGTTTGATGGTGATATGAAGTACTAAATAAAACATCACTATCCAATGGTTTTTAAAAAATAATCAGGAAATTTGAAGTAAAATGTGTATTATGATTAGACACAATTGAGATAGGTGATACATGAAGTCTTCTAAATTCCATGATTTTAAAATGTAGAAGGATATCTAGTAAAAAATCCTACCCTATTGTGAAAAAATATGAAAATTTGGTAACTTAATCCACAATTACCCATGATGCATATTCCTTCCTGGAGTTTTAGGTAATCCATTGATAGAATCTATGGTAATGTCATCCCATTTCTATATAAGAATGTGTAGAGGTTGCAAAAATACTATATGATGATATCTTTCATCATTCACCTATTGTATCACTAAACATCTTGATACGTAATCTGAAATATCACGTTTCAGGTTGTACCACCAGAAATGATCTTTCACGTCTCTATACTTCTTAGTGTTTCTAGGGGATTGAGAGAAATTTTAATGATGACTATCATCCAATAACTCCCTTTTTAGTTCTGGTATATAGGGAATATATACCCTTCTGCAAAAATTTTGTATTCTATCGTCACAAATAAAATCTAACAACATCCCATCATTTACAAATTTAATTTTATTTTGGATATTCTCATCATCAGATTGAAAACATTTAATTATTTGCAAAAAAGATGGACGGGAAAACAATTGGAACAGTAATGAAACATCACCATATTTGATAATTCTCATATATAACCATGAAAAATCAATGTATATAGGATCCATTTAATTCCTTATTTTGTTCTGAACTCCATTATCCTTCATTCTAAATTCATCTTCCACCATATTTTCCTTCCCAATACGGTAGTGTTTGGTTCAATCAAAATCCTTGGGTACCTTGAGACATTGTATTCGGATAATGTCTAGTTATTTTTGTGCGAAGATATATTCCAATCTCTTATGATCAGTTTATATCTCACAATTTTCACCATAGACATAATTTCTCCATATTATCAGATAAAACATTATAACAACTAACTCAAGATCATGTGTTGGATAGTTTTTTCAGGAATGTTCAATTACCTTTATTATTAGGCAGTGAATATATCATCCTACATAAATAAACAACCAAGTCCTTTCATAGATGAATCACTATAAATTACAAATCCACCATTTCCTGATATTAGAGTCAATATTGGAGTATTCACAAACCCCTTATTCAATTCTTCAAAACATTATTCACATTCTTTTTCCATATTATCTTAACCCTTTCACAGTTAATATAGGTTAATGTGTTTTATAATTTGTTAATGTTGTAAAGGAAATGCTAATAATCACATTCTAAACAAATAAAACTATATACCTCAGTTAAATTCAGTTTAGTAGTCTATTCCTGAACTTCCTCTTTTTTTTGGATGAACAAATATTCCATCCATAGATACAATATAGCCATGAAAAGAGACTATTTGAATCCATAATTCACACTTTCTGAATATCCCATATAACTCGTTTCATCTAAGAGTCTTTAGAATAATGTGAAATTGATTCTCATTATCTTCATAGATTTGGGAGTATATGAAAATATCATTATTAAATACCACAAAAAATCATTAAGATATTCCTTAAAAACAGTATTAATTATATCCATGAAAACAGAGGGTACATTAGTCATTCCAAAACATGTTAATGTAAACCTGTAATGCCCATGCATGGTTTTACATGATATCATTGGAATATCTTCCTTCCTCACATGAAAATGGTGGTATCCAGATGAAAGGCCAATCATCAAAACATATTAGGCTCTATGATGTTGATCAAATAAATCATCAATGCAATGAAGATGATAATTTTTATTTATGGGAGTTGCATTGATTTCCCTATAATCATCACACTGCCTCACAGATCCAACTTTATTCTTAATGAAAAGAACATGCACTCTCCATGGAGAAACACTGGGGAGGATAAATACTTTGTTTATAAATTAATCTAGTTGTTTCTTCAATTATACAAATTCCAATGTGGAAATTCTATAACGGTCTTTAATATAGGCATCTCTATAGGAATTAAATCAATTGAAAACTCAATTTCCCACTCGAGAGGATGTCCATGTAACTATTATAGAAATAAATTAATGCAATTCTACATAACAGGTGCATCCTAAATTTGAATATTTATTTCCTCACCCATATATATTATTTTTTATTTATCCCCAATAATTGCATACAGTAGTGCTACAAGGGGTGGATCTAGATATGAAAAAAGATGGTGAGGTTCTTCTATAAAGATAATGGATTCTACACCTTCCTCAAAATTGTAAGTTCCTTCTTCTCACAAGAGTTGTTCACAACATATTTATAAATACATTACATGAAAAGTATTATGCCAAATATGACCATAGGTATGAAGATACAATAAGTAGTTAAATAACATATATATGCTATAATGGGGACTTCCTGCCCCAACTTTTTTGTATTAAGACATCCCTTAGGGGTTTTGACACATAACTCCATTATTAAGAAGAATTGGAAATATCTGATTTTTAAAGAAAATGGGATGATATAAAGGAATTAAATGATCAAAAATCAATTAATTTATTGTCCATGTTTGAGGAAACATGTATAGTTACTGCCACCACATCATAAAAAACATCACCGTCAGTAGTTGTGATCGCATATGCTTGGCCTTTCTCCCTTGGCCTTCTCTAGGTAATGTTTCATTGACTCTTATGAAACTCATTAGCATAATTTCGGATCTCATTATAATTTTATCATTGAGAATTAGTATCTTCTTACTTTATATTTAAATGATGATATTGGTGGACTCATTCTCTATATTTTTAATAGAATCTTTTTCATATTAAGCCTGCTCTAGGGTGTTTTTTCCATATGTATCACATGTTATAAAACTACCATTTTTATTCATCCCTTTATCTATTTGTTCCCTATACACCCACTACTTATCTTTCATTCCTTTATGGTCATAAGAATTAGAGAATTCATTTTCTATACTTATTTCACATGAGACCATATCTTCAAATGAATAGATTGTTTGGGAAAATAGTTCCCATTAAGGAAATGGTTTAAAAACATCAATTAATCGACCTATATTCCTCCTCAGATTATGTATATACTCTAATACATGCCTTTATATCATTTTTAAATTGGCTTCATACTTCACAATGTTTTCATCATCATTTTGTTTCAAACTCTTGAATTACCTCTCAATATCTGCCAGTTGTTCTCAATAAATCTATTTTTTCTAAAAATATTTCCTTAAGATATGTTCATTTTATTTCATATAATTCATCATCCTCTTTCATGTTTTGAATTTGTGGAAACCACTAACCCTTATCCTCTAATTGATGATAAACTTCAATGATAACCTTCTCCCATTCGTTACATCGTATAGCATGAAATAACTTCTCTAAAGAACATTTACATTACTTCAATATGAATGGCTTTGTAGTCTCATTAAATAATGGATGTTGTTGTGATATAAAAAAATCTAACATTTCTCCCCCACATTCTAAACTAGGATTCTTCATATGGGTACGGTTTTTGTTCATAACCTGAGTCCACAATCAGAGTATAGTTTTAAGCTTCTCTGTAGTAGTTGTAGCTCATGTATCAGTGTCATTGTCTTGAATAGGTGTAAAATACATAAACTAGATACATTATGTCATGTGGTTTCCATTCCTCTCGCTACGATAAATTTTTAAATAATTCAACACACTAAATTAGGTTATGAATCTTAATTTATAATGTCGAACTTGTAGAAACACTAAACATAAATTTAAATTTTATGTATGTCTAATCTCAAAACCATAATCATGATTTCATTGAAGAAATAATTACATTTAAATCCTAAATAATGGTTTATAAATGAAATGAGAATTGTCTAAGAATCTCCACTATGATTTTCATAATAGAAGAACAGTAAGGCCGATTGTCAGGTACTAGGTTACACCGAGTGAATCCTGAAACACATTATTAGAGATATTAATCCTACCTACATATGACTCTAAAACACTTCCACATGATGTATCTATATAAGGATATATTTTCTAGAAATATCCACATAATCTATACCTTACCAAAATCCGATGATATTATTAAATCCTTATCCTCAAAGTCTATCATAGGGTATTGTTCCTTAATATTTGTTTTCTTAATCAAGTTTTCATGTTTTCTACAAAACATCCTCTGATTCCAATTGTAAAGACCCAAACCCCAGTTGACTAGAGATAGTTCCTTATATTAATACATTTTTATGATTATAAAAAAAATTTCCTAAAGGAAAAAATTGTTTAGTATTCTGGGAAAACAAGTTACGAACATATGTACAATATTACCAAATAAATTGAAATACCTAATAGAAATTCCATTGGAAACATATATGAATCCTAGGTTATCCCTAGATGATATTCATAATATTCATCTTGAAATCATAGAGAAAATAAAACATAAGAAATGTTTTGAACATATATTCTCAGTAAGGGTTTGTAATAAAACATAAGTTATCATAGAAAAACACTATGCATAGTGAACAACTAAAAACACTTGCCTTTAAAAATCTACTTGAGTATAGTATGGAATGAATCAAAGATGATTAAAAAAGGTCGCATAAATGATCATAAGAGAATGAATCATAACCATTGATATTACAATAGTTTAATAATCACATGGTTTATCATTTAGTAAAATCATATTGATGGAATGCATAATATTGGATATATAAAAAATATTTTTATGTCCTCGGCTAAGTTGTCTAAAAATACTATTGTAATGCATCGACCATAACCTAATTGTTTTTGTCCCTTGTGACCTACCGATGCATCCAATGGCTATTGGAAGCTCCACTAGTACTATCTAATTCCTATGAAGTACTCATATGAAAGGGGATAAACATAAACAACATGAACATATGAAATAACTTTCACCAATCTATACACATAGACACTAACCATTCTGAGTACTATGGTGAATGGTATCAAGAATGAACATACATAGTCAGAATAATCATAAACCATTTAATAAAATATGTTATATGATGATAATAATCTATTAACCTTTGTATGATATAAAATTAAATGTAAATTTCTAAATAGAGAAAAATAATCTAATGAAATAATCAAAGAATTCTTGAGAGAAAAACACTTTTACTTCGAAAAAAAGAGTTTATTGGTAAAATTCATTTCATGAAACCAAAAAATAACTGAGTTATTTTATAAATTTTTTAATGAGTGGTTTTAGAAAAATAATTGTGGCTTAAAGCATATTGAAGAGTTCAATTGAATATAGGTAAGAATTTGAAAATATCACTTGAAACAGGCTTGTTTATTGGGGACAATTGTGAATGATCCTTCCAAAACAATATTTATGAGTTTTAAATAATAATAATTAAGTATTTAATTGGTATTAATGAAGAAAATGTCTGACTTGGATGAAAATGGTGCATCCTTTAGAAATCCCTTACCTTATGTCCCAATGTGTTCTGCACTTGACATTGACATCCCAAATAATAAAATTAAATCCAATTATTAATTAATTAAAAACCACCTATATATTTATACAATTTATTATAATTTAATTATGTTCATTTATAGAATTTTGGATGCATTATAACATACAAATTTTTAGCTCAGGAGCGTTCGTTTCCTTGGTTTTAAAAAGCATAATACTTGTATATGAGTTTGAACATTCATATGTCATTGTTATAATTCTCCACAGTTGAATTTATATCATACTAATCATCATAAAAAAATTAAATTGTGATATAAATCATTTTTTTATTTCATATTAGGATGAGTTATTAGATATAACATTAATGATAATCATTTAGATTATTTTGGTGATATTTCATTTATTACGAAGTATGTTTGTCATATGAATAGTTAATTTTTATTTATAATTGTTCAAGAACATTGAATTTGTCATAATATATATATTATAGTCTAATTAATCCATAAAAATGTTTTCATGACCTTCCTTGAATGATTAATTGAATAACGAATGATCATTATCCATTACGTTTGTAAATCAACAACCCTTGGATGATGATTTAGTTTTTAAATCAATAGATAGATAGATATTATTTTGAGGAAGGATATTCCAATACATTATATCATTATATGATATATATCGTATTTTATTTAGCATTATGATTCCGACAGAGGATGTGAGTAGAATATAAGTTAAGAAAATAAATTGAAAATGAAATTAAAAGAAAAAGGTATAGGGTTTATCTCTTGAAATAACCTCCTTGAGAACCTTATTAATGGATGGGGTTTTCTTTTTTTAGAAAGAAAAAGTGCTCTTATACGAGGGGAGATACTAGGGAATATTATTTTTATAGAACATTAAGAAGATTCTTATATTAGAGGAGTGAGGAGAAGGAGTGGTGTGTGGTTTTTATAGTGGAGGAGTGGGGGATTTTTTTATATCTTTTTCATTATTTTTCTAGTTTGCTAAAGAAAACAAGTAGTATTGATTATTGTGATTGAAAATAGTAATAATTACATGTGAGTTGGAACCAAGTGTGTTTTCATCTGTAATTACTCAAAGAATAGTGTATTTAGCTTCTAATGTATTTATACCATAAATTAGAGGGTTTTACTATTTACTAAAAATTCACGAATTTAATAGAAATACCAAAAATTCACCTAAAACATTTTTCAATTTGTAGAATTAAAAAATTGAATCCCTTTTATCAAATATAATTTTACAAATTAGTGAAATTTAATTTTTTAATAAAAGAATTATTTACATGAAAAATATAGATTTGAAATTTAAAATTCATTTTATATTACATTCAAAAATTAACTATGGTCTCATATAATTATCTTAAAATCATAGGAAAAAAATTATTATTTTGGAATAAATTTAATGAAAATTAATTTTATTTTAAATGTATTTGTAAATTTAAAATTATAATCTAATATTCATAACTCTAGAAAATACGAACACTAAATTAATAATTTTTAAAATATTCCCTCTCATTTATAAGGTGCGTAAAATTTTTTTATACTAACATGGGAGATGTTACTATTCATAAGTGTACATTACTATTAAAAACAATCATGTTTCTATTCACAAAAAATGCAAGTTGATTCTATCAGATCAGAAATATCTTATTGATCGCAACAGTGTATGCAGGTTTTCTAAAATTCAAAACACAGAGATGAACGTATTTTGTTTAACAGCTACGTTATAAAAAAGGGTTTTTTCATCGAGACTTAGTGTTTCATGGACTATATTCTTTATTAAATATATTTTTAAAACCTTGGAGTGTTCAATAAAGATGTGAATTTCCCTAAATTTTTTCCATAAATTCTTTTAAAGGTCTATAATTTGAACCATGTAAATAATCGGAAGAATAAATTTTTTCCTTCCCTTTCTTATTTTGACAATAAGATTAAAATTTACCATTAAATATTGAAAAACATACAAACAGTCACCCTATTTCAATCAACAGTAATGTGAAAAAAAAAATTATAGCTAGGTTGGGTTTTTTTCATATTGGATATCAAACTCGACACTATCATCCCTTTTGGTTAACACCACTTCCAAAAATATGGAATTAAAAATGAAATTTACACAAGTATTTTTCATAACATACAAACCTATGATTATTAGTTTCCTAGTCTATTCTGATTAGATTCCAAACAAAGTAGGAAATAACCCAATGAATTTGTGAGTTCCATTATATCCCATGGATTCTTCAAATATGAATCCATACCTATACATGGGAATTATGGAAATTTTAAGGATCAATTTTTATGTCACATTATTGAATGTGTATGAATATATGGCATAGAGAAACCAAACTAAGGCTGTAGGATCATCTATTGCATTCATCATTTGAGAATACTATATGATAGTAACCTTGTCCCATGGCTTCCATTCTCTAGTGAACAAATCCCAATATATAGCAATTATATGAGTGATGTCATTAAATCTCTACATCTTCCCCCCTTAAGAGTGATGGAATGCACTATAATTGAATATGTAATGATTAATAATATTTCCTTATATTTGGAATCAAATGATGGTTTAGATGAAAATTAAGATTAGTTTTTTTTTCTTATGATAAATGGATATCATCATGGTTTTTGTAATATTAAGTTTGATGAGAAGACCAATTTATTTAAAACACATTCTCAAGCTCATGGTTATGGAATTTTTGGGAAACTAATTTTTTTAAAGACATTCATTTCTAAGGTAGTTATGGGTTATTACATATTGGGATGAAAAATGAAAATTGTCAGATTTTTTTCTGTTAAAACATATTAAAGTTATTTTAAGGATATTTCTCACATTAATGTAATTTTATAATGATCATAATTTTTTTTAGAAAAGCGAATCATACAAACTGTGTCACAACCCATCACATCCGACAAGTCCTGTGGAATTTAAACCAACACCGAAGTGAGAAAAGGGTTTACCACCTACCAATGGCCAACATGAAGTCCTAGATATTATGATTTTAAATTTGTTGTGAAATGATTTTATTGATTTAGAATAAATTAATTAAGGTAATATATGTTTTATTGAATATATTTCCATGTGATTGTAAAATGATTTGCTGATTAAGAGATCAATGGTTTTTTGGAATAGGTCGACTATTATGGGATTCTATTTGAGGAATAATGGATGAATTTAATTTTGGAGAAAAAATGATATTATTGCTGTTTTAGGGAGATTAAAATTAATTTTTAGATTATGTTGTAGATTATGTGATTTAGGCCATTAAATTTCTTGTATAAGTCATTAAGAGTGATTGATGTTATTTTGAAGACTATGTGACCAAACCCTTCCAGTTTTTTGGGTTTTAATCATATTTTATAATATTTTGGAAGACTTTTAAGGATATTTATTTATTTAATGGTTTATGTTAATCTTTTGTTATTACCTTTGAATTTTGGAGACTAACATAGTTTTTCCTTATATAAAGGATTATTCTTTTTTCGTGAATTATATTATTTTATTGTAAACAGTTTGGTATTGGAAAATGTTTCATGACCTGAGTAATAGATAGGTACAGCTTTGTGGATTTCATGATCTATGGATGTTGATTCACATTCCTCAATATTGAAAAAGTTATCTTACGTACTGGTTATTTGGAGAAAAAGTTATTTTTATGGATGAAATTGATTAAAGGATGAAACTATATAATTAAAGTAAGTATGCTTCCTTATATTCATAGTATAGGTAGTGAAATGATACCTCAATTCGCTGAAAAGGATCTTTATTCAAAAAATTTATCCATTTAGTTTTCTTACAATTAAATCAATGAATTTTTATCCCATAACATATTTATGGTTTTTGGTAGTTAAATTTATTATGACGATGTTCTCTATTATTATCTAATAGAGAATGATTGTTAGTTTTCTATTTTATTTCCATTATTTCCTATGTGGGACCATATCATGTGTTATCTTGGGTAAACCTCATAATACCAATTAATTATTTTAATGTGTATGTTTTATTTATATTTTTTAATATGGTATTTCAATAAAGGTAATATTAATGGTTAAAACCAATTTACCAAGATTGATTACAAAATTCAGGGTTTTAATTTGTTAATGTTTGGGAGAATGTAACAATCCCATTATATTGTTAAAGGAGCCCTATGCTCGATAACATACATGATACACCACATCAAGATTAAATGAAGAATAATTATTATAATTATTTCAATTATACTATTATAAACTAGTCATTATAATTGTGTTTATTAAAATAATTAATAGAATTGTGAAATTATTTTTCACACATGTATATATAATTAATTCTAGGACCAATTAATTATAAATGGAAGAAACCCTTTTAAAAAATGAAAGACGTACACAAGTGTGGTTTATACAAATAAATTAACCCACCACACTTATTGAATTACATTAATAAAATTTATATATGATATATTATATATAATTTTTAAGAATAATTATATTTTTTTATACATTATATAAGAATAAATCTAATTTCATGCATAAAAGATGTATTTTTCTAAAAAGGATGTTTTTTCTTCTTTTAATGTAACAGTTGTTTTAAATATAATTTTTTACACGTTTATAAATTATATTAGAAAAACTAAAAATCTTTTTCGAAATATTGATATTAAAATTTACATCTCTTGAATATTTGGAACTTTTTTTATGATAAGTAGCATGTTTTGATGAATGCTGAAAAATAGATAATTTTAATTAAAATAACCTTTTTCATCTAAATAATTTATAGTGTTAAATAATATTTTTTATTATTTTTGATATATAATTAGATCAATTATATATAATATAATAAATAATTAGGTCATATTAATCAATTACACATTGAAGTTCTATAAATAAACTTTTCAATATTTTGAACATGTTCACTTTAGAAACATGTCTTCTCATTCCATCAACGAGAATGATTTTAAATTATTTTTATCCAATTATTTGTTTTTTATTCTAAATATTGGATTCAATATTTTGAATTTTATTTTTCAAATTTATTATATAATCCTTGTTTAATTTTGTCCAATAAGAATACTAACATTTGTAATCTTTATGTCCATGGATAAGGGTAAATTGGTAAATTGAAGGAAAAATCATATTATAAATATTAAAAAATCACATTAAAATTGTAATAATTTTATTAGATGGGTTATTTTTTATCAAAGATACCCTTGGTCTTATTTTATTAACTCTTGGATCCTATTGGACGACATTAATCCCCTTATTGTTTTATATTTTTAAGAAATGTAAAATATGTTATATTTATGTTTTAATAACAATAACATTTATAATATTGGAAATTAATGAAAATTCCACATACAATTAAAATTAATTAAAATGATAAACTATTTAGCTTCATCATTAATTTTTTTTAATTTTTTGGAATAAAATATTTACCTTAAATTAATACACAATATTGATGCATTAATTGTTTAATTAATATAAATATCAAATATATGATGCTAAAAATATTAATGTATTGATAATTTGAAATAATTATCAGCATATCGGAGTTATATATAATAATTTGGAATTTTATTTATGTTTTTTAGCAATTTATTCAAATATATGTGGTGGTTGTGATATTTGTAAAAATTCATGTTATGAATATTGTCAAAATTTACATATTGTTATTTTAAAATAAATAATATTTTATTAAATGATTAAAAACTTTGAAAAATAAAAAATTCATTAAAATGTATGGGATATAGTGTAAAATTTTATAAATGATTAATTTATTGTTATTTTTTTGAGTATCTATATCAATCTTTAGAGAGTAAAAAACATGTTTATATGGTTAGAGTTAAAGAGGTTAAATAAGGGTTTTGAAAATGAAACACAGAATAAAAAATAGTCAAAACATTTCTGATGTTTATTGGATGAATTAACTTTGACCCATAATCATCCTATATTTTAAATACATATGTTTAGATCAATATGTGATATAAAATTAATTTATATTAATATAATATTTTGATGAAATAAATATAATTCCTCCCCTATATTATAAAAGGGAACGTGTTATCCTCATTTATTCAAATATCGAAACTTATTTTGTTCAACTAATATCTACAAAAATAAAATAATAAAATATGTCCCTACATTATAGTGTTCTTTTTAAGTCATAAAACCATCCTAAATGAGTATAAGGTGTTATTCAAATAAGATTTTATTCAATTTTCACTTAATATATACACGGAATAATGTAAGGATAATGATAATGAATATTGGTGGAATTTATGATCTATAAATACTTTTCTATGTATAATATCACTTCAAACTTATTTTAATATTATTTGTTTGAAAACAATAACGCTGATCATGTGTATGTGTGGAATACTGACTGTACATAGTAATGTGAAACATTTTTCTAATTTTCAAACGGATATTAATAATGAATGATTTTTGAAGATAACAGATATATATAAAATAATAATTACTCTATAAATATGAATTAATATTCATTTTCATTTCATTCCATTTTTTATGAATAATGGAAACAACATTCTTACATACGTATGACGTACTGTCTCAATGAAAGATGTAAAAGATTTTCTATCTATATATTTGTAGATTACTCTCTATATATATAATGTATTAACATGGTTTTTATTTAATTCTTAACATTATAAAGATTATTTAACCATGATGAAATTAAAAGTAATAAAATTTCCTAACTAATACATACCTTAAAATAGAAGAAATTATCGTCTGAAATAGTGATGTTAAATAAGTGTTATTAAAAATTGTGTATAAGAAGAATATAATTAAATTATATATCGAATGGGATATATGATTTTTGGTTTCTAATATATCTATAATTAAACTATATTTTTTATATAGTATGTTCAGACACATACAAAATATATGAAACCTGGGGTAATGATTTCTCATCTCACTTTAACATTCATGAGACATATGCCATATTCACCACTTATTCAATTGAGTCATGTATTTAATTTACTTTTGATATGTTATATCATCAACATATTATTAATATTATATAATTTTTTATTATATTATTATTTATTTTATGGTCATAATGATTTAGATGTTACCACAGTGGTAGGGGTTTGTTTCCCAATCTCATCATTATTTGGGATATTTTTGTTTAAGTACCCATTTGGAGTATAATTTTATATTTCTATCCTAAAATAATTAGGTATTCATATCATATGGTTATTAATTAGTTTTTTCAAGTAATTATACCATTATTATATTCTATGGTACTCAAATTGATTAAGAAAATATTTTTTAGAATATATGACTTTATTTCTCTCCTTGGTCAAAAATCCATTTTTATAAAAATAAAGTTTTTATCAAAATATTTTTAAACCATTACAGGTGAATTATTAAATTAATTTTTTACCCATTTCTACTTTCTAAATAATTTAATCAAAATTTTCTTCATGTTATTTTTAAGTCAGGGATTATGTGGCTTTTACCAAAAATGTGAATGGAATATCTTCTTTAATCTACACAACATCAACATAATTTTCTTCCAATATTATATATCATGTTTTTAAATATTATTTTAAAATTTATCAAAGGTTATTTTAAAAGAAAATTATTTATATTTTTTAACTTTTTTAGAAATATTTTCAATGTGAAAATGTTATTTTTCTCAAAATACTATTTAATGAAATGTTCATGATACTTCTATTCATCAGTGACATTAAAAAGTTATTTAATTTATTATCCAATGTGGATATTTTGAATTAATATGATTATGATTTTTTATATTTTATAATCAATTTGACCAAGTATGTAAAATAATATTTCAATTAACCAAAATATTATTGAATGTATTCAATTACATTTTTATGAGAGGAGTAAGTATTTACATTTCATATGTTGCATTTTCAATAGGATTGTTTATATTGGCTATGTTTCAGACCATTCATTTGATGAATGCATTGGATTTAATATTTATTGTGTGGAATCAATTTTTTTATATCCACGTGATGAATTAATAGGTCTTGTGAGACAAATTAGTTGGTAGAATTAGATTAGTTTCTACCAATAAATCTAAACTATCTTGTGAAATTCCTTGAAAGATTTTGACGTCTATAATTATTCACTCTTTCATTTTGTGATCATTAATTTCAATGTGAATTTATTATTAGTTATAATATCCATGGATATTTTTTATTATTATATGATTATTCATATGGATTTATTTGGTCATCATTTATTTCTTCCATATTATGATCATTTTATTCCTTAAATAGTCTGTTTTTCAGTTATTTACAATTCTATATTAAATATGATTATTTATTGATGATATATTTTACTAAATTCATAAACATATACAGTATTTGAGCTCATCCATTTCTTATGTTTTATTATTTACTTGGATACTAGGATGTGTTTTTTGATTGATATGCATGGATACATGGTGAAGAATAATAATGTCCTCAGAGAAAACAATTTTGATATTTTATGTTTTTAATTGTAAGGGGAATTTACAATAAGCACCATTTCATCTATGGATAATAAAAACTTTGTTTCTTCTGAATATTTTATTTGTATCTTATGATAGTGTAATAATGTAGACATATACTTCAAGATACCGAATTTAGGGTCATTATACTGGGGATATGATCTAAGGATAGTTTTTTTCTCTAAATGGATAATGTTAATGATTAAAATATTTTTATAAAATACAATTATATTCAATGATTTATACCATTATAAAATTCTTACGAATGTTTCTTATTTTACCATGGTTTATACCATGATAAAATTCTTATGAAACCCATTTATTTTTCTACTAGTTATGTTTGATGAAATGATTAAATGATTTTGATACCCTATAATTTTCCATATGTTATGTAATGATGACATGTTTATGATACCCATTCCATTTGATGTGTTCTAATATGATAAATTTTTTATAATATTTCATAACTATTATGTATAAATTTCATTATTTGAGGGGTGGGACTTAGTATCTCTCCAATGCGATGGGTCAAGATTCATATCTCTTATGATAAATAAGATAGTAATGTGGAGTAATCCATGTTTAGTAAGAGACTCTACCAAGAATGATGTTATTAGGAGTGAATCTTGACTACTATAATGTTTTTTGGATTAATCCCAATCCACTATTATATTCTAGAAAAATATTACCGAACTACTAAGGAAATGATTTTTAATACATCTTAATATGTGAAAATTTTCAATCTAAAGTCAATAATATTCTCTTAAGGTTTGTGTGGTTTTATTCTATTATGATTCAGGTCTTATGAAATTGAATGATTTATTTCTTGACTCGGGTATATGATCTACACAATGTAGGGAATGGTTTTCAAATGGTATTATAATATTCTCAAAACCTTATTCCAATGATATGTCCATAACACCCCAAGTTTATCCTTTCAGTGAATTTGAGTTCACCCATTATTATGTTTCCTTTCCCAATGTCATGTTTATATTTATTTTCTATAACATATAAAATAAGGGTTTCAGTTATTAATAAAACATTAGGAGATATCGTAGCACACTTACATACCCATTATATATGTCCCAATTTCCCAAGGTACTATAACTTTTTGATCCTCTAGCATGGTTATTTGTAATATAATGAATATTAATATAAAAATATAATATATATTTTCTATATATTTGGGTGTTTAGATGATACCAATTTATCAATGTAATCATCACCCTAATGACCCCCATTGTGATCCAAAATATATTGAGTCATCTCATTTGTCATCCGAGTGGACTAAATCCTGTGTAAAATGTAGAAATTAAATCATATTGACATTTTTTGATTCATGAGAATTATAAAATAATTATACCATGTAGATATAATTTAGAATATGGTGATTTTATTTCAAACCCATTTATGATCTTTTCCAAATAAGAAATCATTTTGAATCAAGTTATTTAGAGGCATGATTGATAGTGTCCATCCCAATTATTATGTTCCAGTGTATTCATGAAACGTCTAAAATTCCATTAAAGATATAACACATTATTAAGAATTAAAATTCTATATATATCAATCTATTTTTAATTGAAAAATGTTATCATATTTTATTCAATAAAAAACATAAAATCAAGTAGAACATTATCAAATTAAAGTCTCTTTTTATCAATAATAAGAAATTAAAAAATTATTTCCACATATGCCTGGATTTTTTTAATGTAATTATAAGTTGATTATATATAAATTTGAATGTTTTAAATCCCTTATAAATATTACCCTATGTTTTTATTTAATTTTTTTAATTAATTTTAATTTTAATTTTCTTTTGTTACACACAACACAAAGTTTTATGGAACCACAATAAAGTATTATTATTTTTATTTAAAAATGACTATTATAATATATAATTCCAAACATGCATATATAAATTGGAATAGAAATAATTTGAAAAATTAATTATGGTGGCATTATATATAGAAAACATATTATTGAAATTTTACATAATTTTATATAACGTCATTTTATGTTTTAAAAATATTATTCAATCATGAAAAATTAATAATTTTTTTTGAACAAATAATAAAAGTGATTTTTCTGTTTTAGATAATGTAATTTAAAAAATAAAATTAATTTTTGAAATATATAACTAATAATTATATTTGAGTTATTTGATTGATTGTTTTTCCAATGATGAATTATTTGATGAATTGTAAAAATTATTATCTATTGTTAAATAATCACTTTTCATTTACATCATTTACATGATCCCTTTTATTTTAATTCATTCTTATAAGTATAATTAATTATATTATAAATTTATTTATTTGATTTAGTATATTAAAATAAATTTCAAATTTATTTTTTATATTAAAGCGTTGAATATTCTTATGATAATTTTTTTTAGAAAACCGTTTTTCATCACCTTTACATGTTCATTTTATAGGCCTATGATGGCCTTATATCTTATTTGTTTTGATAATGCGGCATTTTTAATCCTTCATCTTCATTAAAATGTGGGTTTACGTTTTTCTTTTCAAAACCACCTTCTGTGTCCTTTCCATGACTTATAAACGAGAACAAAATCTTCTCTTATATTCACACTTCCAAAACCATTTAGTTCAACCTAAAACAACCAAAATACACAACATAATACCCTTACAAAATCATAAATTCTATTTTTTATTATTAAAACACACTAATATGGATTTAGGTGTAAACAAAAATAGGTTCACCAAAGAAAATGTATAGTCTTTACCCATCCATTTTCATTATATTTCGTCCTCGAACTATCTAAATTATTCAAAAAAATATGATTATATAATTCCATATGATTATTTAATATATATATATATATATATACATTATTATGTGAATTTAATAATCTACATAAATCATTACTTCATTCAATGTTCAAATGAAGGCGTTGATTGTATGTATTGTAGAGTATCTTCTCACAAACCGATATAATTCATTTTCCATCACCACCTATCACAGATGAAGATAATGTTGGATTTAATGATTTTATATGTATTTTAAGAAAATATTATACATATGGATTTATAATATCACATAAACCGTCTTACATTCAAATCTATTAGGAAACTATAACATTGTTCATCCTACGTGCGAATTACCACATACATATTATGATGTGATGCATTTTTTTATTTTTTAACATAGATCATAATAGAAATATATTATGTAAAAATATTTTATATATTTTATATTAAATTAGTATCTTAATATTAATTAATATTTACCCATATTTCATAGTATTCTGTGGAAAAATGTAAATAGTGTTCATGTATATCTATGACCCACTATCTCTATGAATGGTTCATATTTTTTTATCTATAACATAAACATATTAATATAAATAAATATATAATATATGTATGATATTTATATCATTGTTAAAATTATCAATATTATCAAATAGTGATCAATGTAAATGGATAAAAAATACCAAACCAAAACAAACATGAAAAATAATGCTTTAGTTACCTGAACCATGATTCTAATAATAGAATTGTTACTAAAAATGTAATGAAAGGTAATAAGTAAAGCATATTTTTGATGATATATATTATTATTTTTATTTAAATTTTGTTTAATAATACTAAATTTATACTACATTTGGTTTTATAAAATAATAATGAAGTATCTAGATTAGGTAACGTATATCAAGTCTCCCTTTTATTTGTTGGATACTTATGTCATATTCAAAACTAGAATCTTTTATGTTGTGTATATACATACTGTAAATTTATTTTATTATACATATCAAGATAAATATATTAAAAAATTTTACCTACTTTATTCTTACTTTCATGGGAGTTATGATTCAAAAGAATATAATTTGGTAAATGTTATGTGTTACCAACTTGTCTTTTTATCTAGATTATTCGTGATTCAACCTCCAATGAGAAATATTGTGATCTACCACCCAAAAACATCATGAATTTTATTATCCTATTATTATTTCTATAGGTTAAAATTTTTTCTTCTATTTTATATACTTTATGACACCAAAGACAAAAATTATGTTTTTAAAGAAAATAGACTTTATTTCTCTAATTAGTTGAAATATGTTATTCCTCGATTTCCATGTTTTATAAAAATATCAAGATGAAACTTTTCATTATTATTCAATGATTGTTTAAATAAATTTTTACCCATGTTTTATTTTTTTGAAAATGGTTCAAATTCAATATTTTTATTATTTTTAAAATATGAATCTCTTAAGTTTTTATTACTATTATCAAAGGAATCATCTTTTTAATGTGTATGATAAGAATTATATTTTCCTCCATCATGACTAATAAATTATTTAAATATTAATTTAATATTTTTCAATTGTTTTATAATGAAAAAATTATCATTTAATTTTTAGAAATTTATAAATTTAATTATTTGTTTTAATAAGGAATATGATATTTTCCTCATTAATTTTATAATGATTTTAATAGAAATTTTATTCATCATGAACAACAACATTTGGTGTTGGTTATTTTCTACTGGGGATATGATCCAATGGTATAATTGTTATTATTTATCTATATTCTTTATTTTTATGATGATGATATGTTTATGAAATTCAATAATTTTTTAGGTTTAATCCAATGATGAATTAATGATTTGATTATAAAAAAAATTTATTGATTTTGTGATGGATGGGACTTATATTTATATTTAATTCATTGTGTAATGGTTATTGTTCTATTATCTAAATGATTACAAGAGATGTTATCACAATCCAAAAACAGGTACATAGGAGGTTATCCCAAATTTGAAAGACGAAACACGTTAGGTTATCCAAATCCCAAATCATGTAAAAGGTGGTTTGACCAATCTTGATATGTTCGTAATTTCATGGTGGGTATGTATGACATGAGATCTTAAATGCTTATGTTTATGCAAAAAAATCAATGTCTTTTAACAATTTTATGCTCTAATACCTCATGTTATTTGATTCTTTTATTATTCATCTCTTATGATATTCTTTTATTTGTGACATGACACAATTTTTCAATCTATGATATTCAATTTATGGTTTTAAAATATTATTCTCATGTCCTCATACCCTTATTCTCATGTTATACTAACATACACATGTTTACCATAATTTAGTGTCTAGCTTACACATTATAATGCATCATTTATTCAAGTTATAAATAAATTATTTAATATGGGAGTTTATATAAAGTGTACTATCTAAGAATATCACCATTGGATTATTTTAATATCTTTCACTATATAAGAATATTTTTTATGTTGTCTACAGTGGTACTAATCCTGTATAGGCCTCATGCATGTATTTGTGAAATGCATTGAATATAAATGTATTAAGATGTGATATGTATGTTTAAAAAGACTGTGACATTATAGTTGGTATAATCTGAATGTTTTACAAAACCTTTGGATATTGGATAAGAAAAATTTAGAGACAATCCTAAGGATAAGTACACATATAAGTTAGGGAATGAGAATCTTTCCCTGAATTTTGGTGAAGGATATTGTGAGTGAATTCTATGAAATTTCACCCATGCCTAGATAATACATGTGGATGTGGCTTTGGAATATACCTACCAATGGGAAATAAATCAAAAAGGGTTCATTGGTCATTAACATGATCTTCACCTGGTTTATGACAACGAGACTCCCTTCACACCAGGTTTGACACTCCTAGTTGACATTACTTACAAATTGAAAAACCTTCAAAGATCTATCATGAAGTATTTGAATAATGACCATCAATGAATTTTGTTAAACCTATGGTGTCATATATTTAAAATAATGTTCTATGATTTAGAAATACTATAATATATTTATTTGAGATTATGTGGTTTTTTACAATGATTATTATCATTCACACTATGATTTATGATTTTATTCAATGTCTGAAACCCAAAGGAACCTTGTTAATGATGAAGGAAATAGACAATAAAATGATTTTCCTCTTGAGAATATAAATTTTATGGACGAATTTTTGGAATATATTATTACTTTTCTCACAAAAAATTCCATAAATATGAAACATATGAATCCAAAAAATGAGAAAAAGGAGATAAATTTCCGGTTGATCACTTTTTTAGGAAACTTACACAATAATTTAGATGTTCTACTGATCCATTATTTTCAAGGAAATGGAATAGTATCTCTGTAATGATATATTCTATTCTTCTGGGTTTAGTTCATGTGCATGTCTTTGTGGTTTTCTATCATTTGTATCATAAAGTTTATCAATGGAAGAAACTTATTAATAATATGATGCATTTGGATGAAATTTAACCCATATTGTGAGATGTTTTTAAGATATTAATTTTCAATTAGTAATTTCCTTGTATTATTTTTACCTAAAAAGAGATGGAATTCCATGAGATAAAACATAAGGATGATGAATATGTTGGAACATATGGTGAATAATTTACAAGAATTGTGAGGTATGCTTATGGTATTGTCATCCAACCTAAAATTAAAGCGAATTGATAATATTGGGTCTTCAAACCATGTCTTTGAAGAATTTTAACCATAAGGGTAATTAGTGTATATGAGGAATTTATTTGATGTACAATCTAGGTGGAAATAAATATTGGGGATACCTATAAATCATATGGTATTTATTATAAAATAATTATTGAATTCAAATGAATCAATAAAAACCATATATATAAGAAAATGATATTTTTGGAAATTATGAAGTGTATAAGGAAGAAAAGTAGAAATTATCTTGAGGGGACTAATGAATATTTTATGTTTGGAAATAAAGGTCATAAAGTAGGAAAATTTTAAATTAGTTGCTTTAATTTAGATAATTATATAAATAAAGAGAAATATCCATAAAATTATCCTCACATACATTGGTGTTTAAAATTAATTTAATTTGGGAATTATGATAACTAGTGCTAAAATACAAGGGGTAATGAAATTGATTGAATCTTGAAACCACTTATTTCAATATACTAAGTGAAATATCATGAGATTCATGTTTTAGAATATGGGTATGATAATGTGGTCGTTGAAGGTAGACTTATAATCAACTCTGGAACTACTATTGTATTGTTTTACTTAGGTTATTCCCACTATTTTATATCTAATTATTTTTCTAAGGGTAAAAAAATACATCCGCAATTTTTAGATGATTAATTATCAGTGAAAATTCCTAATGTAATGATAATCACAACATAAGACCATGATTCTTCCCCAATTGATATTTATCGGAATGTGTTTCATGAAAATATTGTTATTATCGATGTTGTTGATTTTGAGGTCATATTATTAATTTATTTTTATTATCTACAAAAATACCACATACTCTCTAATTGATGGATGTAAAATTTTAGGATATAGACCATCATATGATCATGTTATAGTACTGTGATAAATGTAAACTTTCTATGGAAATTACATCCATTTATGGGTATTGATTTCTATTCAAAAGGGGTGTTTATCTCAGATGGTTAGGGAGAAACATAAAAAATACGATATTTCCATTTTAATATAGTTTTTTGATTTATTTTTAGTCTTCAACCAAACTGTGATTTTGGTGTCTCAATTGATCTCATACATGGTTACACACATATTTGAAATCGACTATATAGAATGGCATGGATTTAGTTGAATGATTAATGTATAAACACTATGAGGATCTTAACAAGGGATTTATTTGATCATGTTTGTCTCATTATGGTGCACCTATAGTTTTTTATGAATACATGTGGATCTATTGAACTCGACATTGATTATTTGGAAGTAAAAAAGATCGTAATCAGGAAAAATTTCCCTCTACCCAGTATTGATGATGTTTTTGACCAAATTATTAGAGATCAATACTTTTCCATGATTTACCTTTATTTTAGATATATTCAGCAGAGGGTTAACAAAGATGAAATACAAAAATAACATTTTGGACAAGGTATGGACACTATGAATATATAGTGAGGCTATTTGGCCTCATTAATTCCCACATTATATTCATGGATTTACTTAATAGTCCTTTTATATATTATCTCGACTATATTTTTGAGGAATTTATAAATGATATTCTTATATATTAATAGAGAAATACAGGGAATTAATATTAAATGATAGTTTTACTATGGAACCAATAAGGATAAACTGTAAGAATGATTTACAAAGAATGATTTTTTTATAAAAAACATTCACTTTTAGGTAATATAATCTCAAGAAAGTGTATATTGGTGGATCCATCTAAGATGGAGGATATTGAACATTGTCTAAGTGAAACCATTGTGATTAATATCTGATGATTTTATTTGGATATTATCAATTGTTTTTTTACACTTTATCATGGATGTTGAATCTAATAATAATGTTAACCTGGAAGGGAGCCTTCTTCCTATGGATAGATGAATGTGAGGAATATTTTAAGGAACTAAATATAATAATAGTATGTGAACTTGTGCATGCATTACCTTATAGTGTAAATAATTTTAAATATATAGTGATGTAATGAATAATGGGATGGTATGAATTTTTATAAATAAGCATATACTAAAATATTTTGCATTATGACAATTGATGTTAATGTAACAAAATTATCTAACTCATAATTTGGAGTTAACTGGTTTTATTTCTATATTATAAATATAGAGTTACTATCACTATATGGAAAAATAGTAACATATATGTTAATCATAAATTTTTAAGTCTATATTCATATTTAAGGATTTGAACATTAAAATAGAGATGTTGGATGGATCTAATTAAAGATTATGACTTCTCAAACCCCTACCACCATGGGAATGTGTACTAGGTCAGATAATGCATTGAGTCGATAGGATCATTCTATTTACTCAATAATGTAGATCACAAAAGATCCAATATTTATGTATTTACATATGATAGTTATGTAGATATTAAATTCCTTGTAGAAATCATTTCTATCTCAAATGATTGTTCAACATTATTTTCAAGTAATGATTAAAGAGGCAGATAGGAAAGGCATAGAGCATTAAATGATTGTTAGAATTTTTTTGAGTTTAGCATTGATTATTACTAAATGATAATGTTGTGGAACCATGTATGTGTTCTATTTGTATATGATTTGAATAAGGATAAGAAGGAGGAAGTAGATAGTTATTTTTTCCCTATTACTCATGGATATATTATTATATATAGTGATATGATTGATTATTTTTGGTGGTATGGAATAAAGAGATATATTTCAAAATATATATATTTTTTTATAATTTTACTAATATAATTTATGGTTTATAGGAAAATATCTGTGGGTTGTTCCGACTATTGCCTATGAGAGAATGGAAACAGGAAAACATTATTATAGTTTTTTTCATCGAACACCACAAAAAATATAAAAGTCATAATGATAAGGGATAACTAATCCCTTGGAAAATTGGTCCCATTGTAATCCCTTACCATATTGAGAATGTATCTTATTGATTTCCACTTCCACCCAACCCCTCTCATTTCCATGAAGAGTTACATGTATCCCTATGAAGGAAGTACATTCTTGATGCATTAAAAGAAATAAAATCATAGGTAATACCATAAGAACATGATATTTCTTATAAAGAAGAACTAGTAAAAATTATATACCATAGAGATAATATTCAATGATATATAAAAACTCACCAAGAAAATGAATTTTTTGGGAAACTTCTAATTTAAATAAGCTATGTAGGAAATTAATGATATGAAGAGTCTAAAGTATCCTTTTTTGTGTTGTGGTGAGGAATTTTGAGGTTGAAATTTATTTTAAAAGGTGTATAATATTACTCAATGGTTTTTAATATATTATTAATTTTTAATAAATTTTGGTTTCATTGATAGATGGATTACACACAACACTTAGTTTTAATCAAATGAAACATGTAGTTAATCACACTATTTAAACATGGTCGTTATAAAATATTTATTAAAATTGGTTCTATGAAAATGAATATCCAAATTTTAAAAATTAATTTAAAATTTTCTTTATAAATAAAATATATTTATAAAAAACACATTATTTTTAGTAAAGGCAATTTATTTTCCTAAATTACTATTTTCTCAGAAATTGATTTAGGTGAACAAATAATAAAGGTAATTTTTTATTACAATTAGAAAAGTTATTATAATAAATAAAAGTTTTTTTTCAAATATAATTCCATAATTTCTTTCAAGAGAATTTTTTAGAAAATTTTGGTAACGTTTAAATTTTTTGATGAATATAAAAAATAAGGATTTTTAATAAAAATTGCGACATCATTAAATGCATTTTCAATATCATTTAATTTTTCTATTTTATTAAATTTAATTTTTTTATATTATTTATCTATGATTTCAATATATGAAATTATAATAAATTTAATATTTAATTATGATATTAATACTTTTTATAGTTATGAAAAGTTTCTCTTTTGAAATCTTTTTTTTTCATCGTATATGTGAGTCTATTATTAAATTATACATTTAAATTACTATCAATGTTAGGAGAAAAAATGAATTCCATATTTCAAATCCCATTAATTAATATTATATTACAATCTATGATTAATTTTTTATACAAATTAATAGTAAAATCATAAAAATTAATTACTGTAGTTAAGGTTAAAATGGGTTATCAAGAGATTAAACTAAATTTATAAAGAGTAAAATGAACTATAATGTTTTAAAAATAATATTCTATAGATATATATAGACTAAATCAAATATAATGATCTATAATGAGAGATTATGAATTCATTTTTCATGTTGAAGATGTGGTTACACATTTTTTTGTTCAAACATTCGAAGTGTGTCTTATCCCCCAAAAATAAAAGGGAACCCCCTTTCATACCCAATTCAAACATCCAAAAACCTTTTTTTTAATCTGACACAATATATTTATTAATTCACCCCCAAAAAAATGTGCCATATCATCATTATGATACCCTCTTATGATTGATTTAGGAGTAAAACTAAAGGGGTTCCAGGATGAAGCAGTATAGTCTATACCCATGAATTTTCATTTTGATTCTTCCAACAAATTAGTAAAGTATTAATCAGACATAATTATATAATATATTAATTATCTACTATAAAATTTTATTTTTATATTAATTGAACTACCTATATCAGTCTCCCTCTCTATTAAGTACGAAATGAAATTGTTGATCATGTGTACGACGAACTACTCCCTCACAAACCGATGAAATTTTTTATCCATCACAAACTCACATAAATGGAGATATTAATAGATATATTATTTCATATGATATTAAAAAAATTATTTTACTTATGTATTTAAAATATCAAATATACTTTCTTACATTCTAATCTTTTAGGAAACAATAACATCGCTCAAGAGTTCATATGGACTACTACCACTGCGAAGTAATTTGATATTTTTTTAATATTATTTTGACATTGGTGGTAATATGGATATATTAAATGAATATTTATAATATATATGATATAAAAAAATTTCATTAAAGGTTAATTAATATTTTCAATTCTTCCAGTCCCTACGTTGAAAAAATAGAAACCAAGTTCTTACATACGTACAACCTACTGTCTCCATGAATAGTCTAATCCATTTTATATTTGTATATTTAATGGATTAATATAAATAGATATATATTTAATATATATGTCATTTATATTGTTCTTAAAATTATTCGGATTATTTAACCTTGATAAAAGTTCAATTACTAAAAATAACAAAAAAACATCAAAAATGAAATAGTTACTACAAAAAATTGTAATTTAACAAAGAAATAAAAAAACCCTGAAATAAAAGGTAATAAGTAAATCAGATAGGTTATTATATATATGGGTTTATTTTTATATATTATAATTATAATATCATATTAGAGGTTCCAATGTTTACAAAGGAACTCGGAACGTGAGGTATGGGATTGCTAGTCTCTCTTTTTATTTATCGGACACATCTTCCATATTCTACATTAATTTCCTTATTTATTGTTTATATACATCCAATTAATGTATTTTATAATCCTTCCCAAGATAATTATGGGATATAAGTATCTATATAATTTTATTTCTTTCACGGGAGAAATTATTAAAAATATATTAATGTGGTAATAATTTTATGTAACAATGTCATTGGTTATCAAGATTGGTTATGACTCTACATCAAATAAGAAAATATTAGGATATAAATACAATGAAATAGTGAAATTTTATTCTACGTGGTTTATCTCCATATAATTAATTTTGTTACTTTCATTTTCCTTTCTTTATGTACTCAGGAGACCAACATAATGTTTTTAAGGAATACCGAAATTCCATTTCTATTTAGACGCAAAAGCATTTACTTATACATAAATATTTTCTAAAAATGTTTGAGAGAATATTTTCACTATTCTTCAATGATTTATAGAAAATATATTTACCAGTATTTTAATTTTTAAAAAATGGTTCAAAAGGAATATTTTTCTCATTTATTGGAAAATGTCCTCTTTACTTTTTATTAATAATTTGAATAGAATAATCATTTTGACATCAATAGACTAAATGATATTTTCTTCCTTCATAACCACATAATTATTTGAAGATTCTTTTAAAATATAAAAATTTTAATTTATAATAAAATATTTTCTTTAAATTTTGTGAAATATTAATATTTTAAATAATTAATTTCAAAATAAAATAGACATTTTCCTCGGGAATGTTTAAATGCTATTTTTATGGAATTTCGATTTATCCATGACAATGACCTTTAGTGTTTCTTATGTTTTACAATGGAGTGACCAAATTTTACCATATATATTATTTCTCTAGTTATTTTGTGGTTACGATAAAGACATTTTTACAAAATATATTCTTTTCCATATTTTATTCTATGATGAATTTATGTGATGATTAGGAAACCCATTTCCATTATTTGGGTTATACAATGATAAAATATTTACAAAAAACACTTTCTTTATATGGGTTATGATATTACTAATATTTTAAGATCATATTTCAAAAAAATTACTGTATTATGTGATCATTGAGAATAATATCTCCCCCCAATTCATTGGGTAATGATTAGTGTTTTATGATATCAAAGGGAACAGATGTGGATATCCCAAGCCAAAAGTGGGGACACATGATGTTTCCCAACCTCTAAGTAGTTACATGGGTGGTTAGCCTAATCCTAACATGTTATTGATGTCTTAGTGGGTATCCTTAACATGGTATTTTAGATAAATATATGTATTTCAAAAATCATTAGATTTTGCCAATGTTACATTTTCATGCCTCATGTATATTGATTACATTATGATTCATTTCTTATGAACTATTGTGATTTTTGACCAGACACTAGTTTATGATCTATGATATGAAAGGGTAGTTTTAAAATGTCATTATAATGTTTTTACCTTTATGTTCATAATATATTGATATCGCCCGTGTTTACCCATACTGAGCATATGACCACACCCTTTTTTATGTTTCCTTTCACAAGGAAATGGAAAAATGTTTTATGTGGGTTATGTTTATGAAATTTACCATGATGGAAGATATTTTTGGGTTATTTTTATGATCAATCATGGAATAATAATATTGTGTATCATGTCTCCATGTACAGTAAACATTTATGGTCTTGAGGCATGTGTTTTTGAAATGTATGACATATTCACCATTATGATTTAATATATATATATATATATATGAAAAGCATTGGTCATTATACAATTTCAAGGATACATTATCAACACTGAGTATTTTCACCATATAGTATGAACCTACTTCTTAGTGAGGTCATATTCATCATCAAATGATACTCTACTATCCTTTCATTATATAATCAAGTTCTAAATAATGTTTTACCATTTCATCAATGATTTGAATTGTCATAAATTTCATTTTTCATATTGTCTTAGAGTTGTGATATAATTTATGGGATTTAGTGGTTTTATGGATAGAGAATATTTGGTCAATAATCTCTTTAAAAAGATACAATTTCAACTACTTCTATTACACTACCATTACGATAATCTATTAACAACATTTCATATCATATGATATTAGAACCCACTAATTAAAAATTTCATGAATATGTGATATTATATTGAATCATTTCCCAGAACATTATATAGGGGGTTTGAATGTATAATAAACTAATTTCACTTATCTAATATTGATGAGAGACACATATCCTTCTAACATAGTGTTGATTAGATTCTGAGACACTTTTTTAAGGAGAAATTTATTCATGAATAAATTATATCAATAATTATACTAGTGTCAGACCTAATAAACATTAGGGTCATGAAATTACGTTATTCACTATATAGTTGGATTTTTGTGCTTAGGGATAAAAAAATCCTTATATGTGATTTTTAACTGGTCCAAATATTACCAATAAGTAATATTTAGAGTACATGTAATTGGAATGGATCCCTAAGATGAACAAGGGGAACTACAGGGAATCAACAACTCCAAGATCCATACCTCCATCGACGGATACAATGTACAGTAATGTTATAACCTACAATAGTGAATAATTAATGGATGTTTCATTAAGAATGTTAGAATACCATTTTCATAATGCTTTATCTAACTTATTTGGTTGAAAAAAGATCGACATCTCTACACATGAATGGAATAGTTGGTTGGTTTGGATTCTCCCACACATCAGAATCATAATAATTTTTCTAAGAGGTAATACTTCTTTAGAGAGATAAATCAAAAAATCCTCCCATTTTTTCTCAATATGTTTTGGTGAATAATTACATTATAGGGTTGTGTATGGGTAATAAACTCACCACAACTAATAAGACATTCAAGACCGATTTTTTGTCGAACTGTCTTAAAAATTATATTTGTAAAAAAATTCTTTAATTAAAGAATTTGAATAATTTAATCGAGTTTTCATTTTATGAATTAAATATACATTAATAGAGACACACAATACCTTAATACATTATGTTGTTCCCGGAATTTACATAAAGATTCCAGAACTTCCATTCTACTGATGATTTCCCCAATGGTATCATCCACAATAGGCAGAAAAATAATATATGTTAAAATAACGGAGGTTATTGGGGGATTCAAAAGATCCTGAGAACATTAGATTTACAAAAAAAAATTATCAACCCTCTATCAATAAGGTTGGGTGGGGATAAATCTTAGGTATCACCCTCTATCACCAGTACTCCCTCCACAATAGATGTAGCTATCTTGATAGTTGTAGCTTGATCCTCAATTGGTATCCTCATGTTAGGATCCATAGGACTCCCCTTAAACCACCAATAAGAGTGATATCCTTAAGTTAGTGATCCATGGTGTTGTCAATTGAATGTGCTTGTAAAAAAAATATTAAATCATATACATAATGACTAGCCACTAAATTCTTGAAGGATACATTGAGACTGTGTCTAGTATTTTCATCGATGCATGAACTCTTATAGTGGAATACTAGGCCTTCACATAGGCTAGATGAAAATCTTGAGAAGGTAAAGGGATATGTTCATTACACTCCACTCTCTTCATAATGTTCCACTAATGATATATATAAATATTTATTTTACGGATGAACCTCATTAAATGGAATCTCTAAAAAATTACCTAGTAAAATACATTGGCATCTCAATTTTTCCACTAGTTGATCCCATTTTCTATAGGAGGAACATAAAACTATAAATTAGAATGAATTATAAGATGGATCACTTCATATAATAATGGACTAATCATAAATAATAGGAACTGATAAATTGTTTACTACTCTATATCAAGATGTTGGTTGATTTCTCCATTTCGGGTTCCCTAATAAGTCATATATTTTACCGATCGAGTAATGAAAACCCATTTATTTTTTGTCCCATATAAATTTAATTAGTTCTCAAATATGATTCCCTACATGTGTTATATTAGTCTAAATGATTAAATATGGTAGACCCTTATAATTCCTAATATGAATAATGTAAATACTACATTGTTTCTAGACCCAAAAATATAAAATACTACTCAGTTAGTCCCTAACTATCCAAATCATATGTCCATCAACATAAACATATTTTGTGGGAAGGACAACTATTTTATCCTTTTCCATAATACTTTTTCTCCTTTTACCTAATACACTTACAAAGAATCTTTAGAATAATTGGATCCATTATTTGAAATTATTGTTTTGAACTACATTGAATTATTTCTTAATGTACTACTTCATCCCTTGGTGGTGAAGCAACCCACTTATCGAAAAGAATTCAGAGATCAGAAAAATTGGAAATCGTGTGACTCTAGTATGAATATAAGCTCTATAACCTACATATTTTTGAGGGTTACTGTGGGGCGATGATAGGGACAGAAATGTGTAATATTTCACTAGTTTATAATTGTCTACATGAATATATATAGTAATATTGTTTTCAAATAAAATTTTCATCATGGGGATGATTAATAATATTGTATGTTGTCACGGTGATCATCCTCACTAAGAGCCACTATGCTACAATGAGATTATTCTCCTACCACATCTATATATGGGGTGACACAATATTTTACCAAATTCATCATATTATTGTGAAAATACATAATGTTTATAATCCTCATATTTGATATCATATTCCACCTAAACCGCCGGTATATGGTCTTACAAGGAAATCATATATGCCACCACTTATATATTCACTTTATATCATCACTTGTTGTATATATTGGAGGTTTTCCATTGTAGAAGAATTGAAATTCTTATTAAATAAAAAATAATAAGAGTTTCATCAATACTCTATAGTAATGATTTTATTTAAAAAAATTATGAATGTATATTCATAATCTAAAAACATGATATTTTCAAATAATTTAGAAGGTTGTATGAAATGATGTGACATATATTACATCCATGCACTAGTTTTTTATTTCCTAATGATATGGAAGGGGAGAATATTAATAGACATATAGAGAAGGTTTTATAGAATATTATTTGATACTAAAACATCTAAACCAATACACTCCACTTTTGTTAAATATATTTCATTACAAATGTGGTCGATCATATGACATTAATAAGGTCATCTTTTGGGTGAATGAACATATTCAACCACATGGATTGGAATCTATCTAGATGAGATTATATAAATATTTTTTGGTTGATGTTATAGCATCATTAATATTATTATACTTATTCATTATATGTAGAAAATTATCCTAAAACACCTATTTTTATATTAATGGACACACAATGGTGATTTTACATGTGAGTTAATGTTCATATGTGACAAAGATAATACATATCTATGTCTTAAAAATGTTGTTAGTTCAGGGACCTGTCTCAACCCTATAGTATCTGAAGCCTATTTTAACAATAACCACATAAAATATGGGTCCCTTAAAGAAATTACCAAATAGATTGAGGGAAGAAAACTAATTAAACAAAAAACTAATTATTAGAGCATTGGTGATCTTATAAATATCCCATATGATAATGTCAATTTTTATGTGGGTAAGGTGGATATTGTTGTACTAAAGAATTTAAAAAGTAACCATTTTTTAATTATATCATTATTCTCATACAGATATGTTTGGGAGATCAATGTGTATTAATATGTAGTTATATCATTTAGGTAGTTCTTGAACTCTTCACACATTTTATGGAACCATTACTCCCACATCTATTCCGCATATAAGATTTCCCCAAGATACAAGTCACACTCATTATTCTAGCTCAATGTTTCATTAATAAATAAAATTTTAAGGATAGAAAAATAAAATAATTTTTAGGGTTCTATTTTGATCTTATTATTTTATAGAGTATTTCCGGTGTTCTTATAAATGAGAGACACAAAATTGGTTCTTTAGATACTAAATTCCCCATTAAAATATAAATTTATAGCACATAGATTTGTGTATTTTGATAAACATGAAATTGGAAGGTAGGTCTTTGGATGGAATATGGGGTTGGTAGTTTGTATCCAATTCGCTTATAATGGAAAAAATATTGATTTTGGGTAATCCAGGTGTTACATCATAAAGAAATTTTCTAGGGGTTTCAAAAAGTGATTGGGTATAATGAAAAATTTGTAATCGATGTCTGCAATAACGTCTTTATATTGAGTAGTGGATTCAATGTCCAAAAATTGTTAAAAAAATAAAAATATTTATATGACCTATAATATTATTTTGTATAATATTAGGGAAATATATTGTGGCAGTATATAATGTACTCTATTGTAGGGGTGTGAAATTCACAAAAGCATTAGGTTGGAAATTTACAATGTTTATTCCTATGATTAGGTTCCTCAAAAATGAAAATTTCTATAGTGCTGTTCCATGTACCCTCACTTAAAGGACTCTATATTTTACCTCCCCATGGTTTATTTACAAGTATCCTCACCATGGTTATTCACTAAGTAACCATTTCCAATGTGCCTCAATGAGGGACCTTTCTATGATACCTCTCACTTGGTAATATCTCCTAAGCCTATCATCTTACCCAGTCACCAAGAAGAAATGAGATAAACACATAACCTGAGGTATAATGAGGGATATGAGTACATGACATGATTGTTTTCTTGAATTTGTTCCCATGATTGAGGGGAGAATAATAGTTATACTTGGGATAAAGCCTCCACCGAAAATGTATGGTTCCATTTGGAAAATCATTCATACATGGGTCACAAATTCTACCTACTAATATGACTAGTGATAATTCCAAAAAATAACTTCAAAGTATCTATTAATTGTTATGTTAGAGAATCATTAGCCATGAAATATGATCCTAATAATTCCGATTAGATCACATTTCTAATGATGGAACTTATTAGTGCTCACTCATTGGGATAAATAATCAATGTTAAAAAGGCCAAGGGTGCCTTGGAATAGTCCCACCATATTTTATAGTGTCACACATGGTATCCCATATAGATTCTCTTAGAGACCCTTACTGCTGCCTATGATACATCACCCATAGCCCCCTATGGTCACCAAAGATGCATCACCCATTCCACTAGCATCATCTATCTATCATTCCCAACCCATATCGACCATGAATCCATATATACCAATAAATATACCTATAAATTTTTACTATATAATGATTTTACAATACTTTATAATAGAGATACATGAGAATCCACTGCATCTAGTTTTTAAATCCCAGTCTAGTTAGGTTGTATAATTCTAAATTTATTAGTATATATATAATTTATATTTGGATAACATAGAGGATAAAAATATTATGAAAGTCCATCATTTCCCCTGTTTACATACATTAAGTCAAAGGACCTATGTCATATCCCTTACATGGGTGACTTGTATCCCATGGTTGTTAACTAGTGTGACCCCTTAGTCAAGGCCATGTACCTCGATAGAAAATATCCCAATGATGGAAACCTTGGATAACAAACACTGATGGTTGTGTTCTTAAGAAACACATCATCTATGGTTGTGCAAACATGGGGACTATTTTCCAAGTCTATGCACTTGGGAGACACATATTCCATGGCTTTGGACGTCGATGATAGATAAATTAAGACTATGTACTTAAGAGAACCATCACCCTGTGGTTTTCACTTGGGATATTACTCTCCCAAGGCTCTTCACATGGGAAGAAACTTCTCCAAGGTCATATATAGCGAAGAATACCCTTCTATTCCCCTTAATTGGGTGAAACTACCTTTTCAACCCCTCACTTGGGTGTATCCACCTCAAGGTCCTCACAAATGAAAACTAATATTCAATAGAACCAAACATGGGAAAAGATTACTCAGATCATTTTATGAGGGAAAACAACATGGAAACCCTCCGCTTTGGTGAACTACTTCACCACCCCATGCATTAGTGAAACATGTGAATCATATTCAAATAGTAAATAAACTCTTTAGATGGGTCTTATATTTGGGTTTCCAACCATCTAATCCTCCTCTTATACAACTAGATGTGTTGGATTAAGATATGGATACTCGTATGAACCCTAAAGATCATAGAAACCCCTATTAAAAGGGGACTTTATATTTATAATCCTTGATAATAAATTTTTTTAGGGATTATAATATTAGATTCACTTGATAATAGGAGTCTCTAACTATTTTATATCAATGTGGTCACACCTAGACCACAAGGCATATCAATGCTCAAAAATACAATCAATGTCTACTCATTAATATATATATTCTCAACTCAATAAGAAAAAATATATAAAATTTGTAAATCCAATTTGTAAGAAACATAATATCTTTATATGGTGGAAATATTCCTTTTTGGGAATCCACCCCTATATAATCATTTATTCATTGTTATAGGATTGCCAAACCCCTTCCCACTATATCACATGTTATCCTACTAAAATGATGAAATACGAGATGATGTGATTCCTCTTTATGTATAATACCCAAGTTGATTATTGGAGTAAACACCCTCAATGAGTTTGAGACACTCAAAATGGGAATACATAGTTAAAAAGAACCATTAAATTATATGTTTTTACTCTCATACTGTGTTATTGATCTTCTATCAACTATTGTTTCAAACATAGAGGTTGTCCTGAATTAAAAACGATATCCGAGTCTATCATAATGTTGGTATAATTAAAATCCCTCTAATATGGGATTCCCCATTGTGGTTAGCCCTAATTGTCGAACCAATGATGAATTTATTCTCCCCCCAATAGATTGCAATTTACCAATGGAAATCCAACATATAAATAATCCCTTATTGAACCGATGATATCTATTGATTTATGAAATAATTTTTTTGTGGGGTATGATGTAAAATTACATGATATTATTCTTTAATCATCACCATAAACTACATTTTATGGTCACACCATATGAATTTAAAATTTCGAACTCAAACTACATGTGTTTTGATTCCTATTTAAACCAGATTCATAGGAAGCCCCTATTAGGACCACAACTCAACATCTAATACTCTCATTTTTTTCATTGGATCATAATCTTAATGGTAACATTCCCTTTTAAAAGAGATATATATTCACTTTGGTAATTCCTTTTATTAGTCAAATTTTGTCCATATTAAAACCATAAAAAATAGAACGCGTCTCTCATGTGTAATTCCCAGGTCAAAAATTGTTGGGAAACTATTACAAAATTGAATATAATATGTGATGTTAAAATTACTGGATTGGTCCTCATCACATGACCTTAAATGGTATGACATCTCCAAATATGTGATGTTAAACTATGTAGGCTCAAATTCATGTTATTATTGTATATATAGGATGCCACATTGATGTTTAATCCTAATATTATAAGAACTATAACATTACTGGTGGAAAATTATTTCTATAGACCTCAGTAGTGTGGATTCAAACCATATAATATTAAATTATGAATCATTGGTATAAAAAATAACAATGAAAAGACACTATTTAACAATGTTTTCCATATTTATACATTTTTTAATACATATTTTTCGTATGGATATCATGTCTCATCTGTGGAATTTCAAATGTATTCAATAAATAATCACAATCCATAAGTGATTCATTGATTAGGTAATAAATAACCCTAATTTTTGTGATGATCCTTATACCCCATCCACTCTACCAATTCACAGTCCAATGTGTCTCTATCGGAAATCCCACGTTACTGCTACCTTGGTAATGAAGGTACATGATTTTATCTTTTTTCTTTGATTGATGGCTCATTAGGAGGTTCATTTCCCAGGATAACATCCGATAAAATATATGACAACATATCATGTGAGGAAATATGGTATGGTATAGGGATCATTTTATATTTCAATATGGTGGAATTTTTGTTATAAGTGCTTCACTATTCTTTTAAAGTGGCTCAAAAATTGGGAAATATAAGATATTAGATGACTATTGGTCATGAAACCTCTCAAACTATCACATTTAGACATAATTTCAATTATATTTAGGTAATTTAGCCCAATTATTTTATCCATTATCCATATTTTTCTTTACCCCTGTAATAATTATTTTTCTTATGTAATATATTTTTTTATCAAAAAATAATATGGTCCTTGGAACATAATTTGAGCAAATTAATTTCAATAATTTAATTTATATTATTAGATAAAATTTATAAATATTATTACTAATACTTCTAAAATATTAAATGTAGTACAAAATGAAAATTGTTTAGCTAAAAATAGTACACATATTCTAAAATATCAAAAAAATCTATTTTGAAATTTAGAATAATATTTTAGGTATGTTTAACATATATATATATATATATATATATATTGTTAAGAAAACTATTTGATGAAAATTAAAGTAATTATGATTTCATAATTATCAAATGAAAGTATAGGTATTTTTAAAATTGATATTTTGTACTACCCTCCTAAAATTCAATCATTTCAAAAATATCATAATAATTCATACATATTTAATAAATTAACTTGAAATCAAAAAATAATAAAATTTTAAAATTTAAATTTATAATTTCATATTATTTAACATTTAAATGGAAACATATAATGAAATATATTTTTATATGAAATTAAATTTTATAAAAATAATTTCCCATAATCATGTTTCCTCTCAATTTATAATTAAAATAGCGTTTATCAATAACTCATATCAATAATATTTTTAATTATAATTTAAAAAAAACATTTAGTTTCTTGAAATCACTATTATAGCATAAAAATATAAATTTTTTAAAAAAAATTTGATGTATTAATGGATTATATTTGTTGAATAGATATACTAGTATACTTTTATAAAATAATTAGAATTATATATAAAAAAATTCATTTAATGTTGAATTGAAAAATGTATATTTTTTTGATATATGAGAAAATAAATAATTAAAATTTTATATCATTTATTGTTAACATACATGATGCCTCGAGATGTCTGTATGAAAACCATGGATATGATATACTCTAGTGGTCATCTTGGGCTATAGTTCAACTAGTAGAATCTTATGGAAATCTTTATGAATGTGAGGATATCTAGGAAAACCCTTTTATTAAATTGTAATTATAAGAGTTTGGATTTGTCCTGGTGTAGGGAAAATTAATTTAATTGTAAATACATTCTATGGTACGAAATATGATTTTAAAAAGAAAGCATTCTTTTACACAATGAAATTTATTTCCTTTTTTCTACATAGACTTCCTAATGTAGACATTTACATCTAGTAATTTATCAACTATATTAAAATAGTAAAATTTACTAACATAATTTTAATATATATTTTTTTGTATTAGCTTAGTATTTCCAATAAAACATGTTATTCAACATATGATTAATTTAAATGGATGTAAATAATAAATTATTTGGGAATTACATAATCCCCCCCCCCAAGAAAAAATTACAACCTCACAATTTAGTCATCACTCAATAAAGTTGATAGATATGGATATATACAAGATAATAAGGACTCAATGATTACCCTACTATATTATGTTATACAATGAACCATATATGTCCCTCTTAATTTCCATATCCCCAGTAATGAATTTCAATATAATCATTTTCTTTAAAAACCTCTCATTAATGGCTATTAAGACCTCTATATTAGAATTAAATTTTCATAGAGTGTTTATATTCATCCTTATACTCATAGATGATCATATATTGATATGAAAAATGAAAATTGATTTCACTATATCAAAAATTAATAAAATGATTTTGTGCAGATATTCTATCCATTCCCAAAATAAAATCAAATTCATCTAGTGGAAGAATAATAATAGTTTCACTATGTACCTCACGACATTGGGATATGGAACCATAAAACTATATTTTATCTCTGAAAATTAAATATGAAATCATTGAGGTGGTAATTTGATAATATTTGGAAATATCGAAGATATACTATAAAAAAATCCAATGAATTATCCTTTAATTGAATGTGGTAGATAAGTGTTCTTAACAAGACATGATCTACATTGGATATTATTATGGGATAGTATGTTCATAATTACTTTGGTTTAGTTTGTTTTTACACCTATAATCTTTATTATAACTTAGATTGCATAATCCATTTTTATCATTATCAAAATAATTTCATTTTATGAATTTAATAGATTGTGGTGAATTTTTTGGGACATTATTAAACCCATTATATTTAGTAAAATATACATTATTTTTTTCAAATCATTATCTGAATGTTTTAACCATCCACACATTAATAATTCTTAAATTCATTATTGACATTCCCCTTGGTTTTTCTTCAAAAAAACTTTTTCCTATGATGTTGTGTCTTCTTCCCCATGGTCATTATCTCATACACATTTAAAAACGCTATCCTTATCTTGTGTGGGGTGTGTGGATGTTCGGAAATAATGGGTAATTAACTATTAATCCTGATAGTTTTGTGGGAATAACCTAAATTTTTTCACCACCATATTTTATCTCATTCATTTTCTCATTAGGATAATCAATGATTTTTTAATAACAACCCTTGATAGGCGGATTTGTCCTTAAATTTTCCATTACTTATGTAATAGAATGTTCTGGTATACTGATATTAATAATTTTATAAAATATAACCATATTAAAAGAATATTTATCTCATAAATTATGGGAATAAACTAACATTTGAATTATTGGGATTCAATTAACATTATCCAGATTCATTTTCAAATTAGGATTTCAAACCCAAATATATTAAAATCCCAAATAATTTTTCAGAATGAGCATTTATATCAACAAAGAATATCAACCAATAATTTACAAATAATTATGTAGTTCTTTATCCATGTAAAGAACTAGGAAAAGATCAATATAATACCAAAACATCTGTTACATTGTTATAAACTGTTGGTTGGATTTATGTCATATCCACTATCCACTAATTCAAATCTTGAAATGGATTTCACTATAAGGTATCTCAAAATATTATATTTCAGAAATATTTTTTCATTTCATTATATACATAGATTAATCATAACTTTTTCACTAATTTTATTAAAATATAATACAAAAAAATTACTAAACTAAATGTCATAATAAACAAAATAGTACTCTTATATCAACTATGACACATATGACCCACAATCCCACAACTGGTGATAGAAATAAAAATCTTGAATTATTTTTATTCAATCCATGATGGATAAATAAATGAAAACACACACATATATATATATATATATTTACATAATATAAACATTATACCTTAGAAATGATAACCCAATCTTTAAAAGAAAAGGTTTAGTTCCTTTTTAAATTTACAATATAAAAATACTATTTCATTTATTTGTGAACATTTTTTCAAAATATCACCATATAATAATTCATTTTATGAATCTAATTTATTATACTAATCTTTATAACATGTGTAATTTAAAAACAAATTAAATGGAGAATAGACCGATTTTTATCGAAAAAACACACCAAGATGTCATATAGGGATTGAAAATGGGAATTTAACAATATACGATCATGGGTGAAAAATAATATGACAATAAATTTGAAAAAAAATAATATTTTTTCATAATTCATGATATAAGGGTTTACAGTTTCAAAATAACAAACATATACCATTTTATAAGTGTGAAAAAACATATGATAAAAAATACGATCTGTTAGCCATATTCAAAGGCATTTGATAAAATGAAATGTGGTATGTTAGGGAAACATTGAGTAAAAAGGAAAAATTGAAACAAACTAATAATATAAAAACATTACACAGTGGAAGAATCATAAAAATAGTGTGACCCAGAAGATAGTGTCTCATGAATTACTACCAGTGACCCCTTAGGGACACAGGCATCAAAACTCAGGGCCCATTAGTAACTCAAGTACCACAAATCATGGGCTATTTTTATCTTATGATACCTAAAAAGTAATATAATATATTTAGGTGTTATATAGGATTAATCCAATCAAAATCCATACATATGAGAACCATAAGGTATCATTTAGTATTCATAACAAGAAAACACACAGAAGCAAAGTGGATTTTATATCATTTTAATGATGTATCACATAATGATATTTTAAATGTATATAAGTTGATGCTGAAAATATGTAACAGAAATGGTGTATATAATTGGGGAAATTATATGTAAATTTTTAATATATTTACTTCTAATAAGTTTTATAAATTTGATTTAAATATTTCTGTATAATCGAAATCATAAAAAAAGATATCATAAAACTGTTTTTACATTATAAAAAAATGTAGATATAGGTTATATTAGGAAGTATCATTTGATAAGTTCACATGAATAATGTCTTTAAAATACTATTTTCAAATTAATATCAATAATTATGGATTTAAAATAATGAAATTATTTCTAGATATAGTTTGGAGTATATGAAAAATGATCAATCGGGATGGAAAATCAATTAAAAAATTTAAAATTTAACATTATTGAATAAAATGTTCTAAAAATTGATAAATATTCCATTTATAATATAGAAAATAGAAATATTTTTATAAAAATAACTAAAAAATATTTCTATTTCTTGAAAATAAATTATAATATTGGTTGGAAGTGAAAACATGGGCATGGAAGATAATGTTTTCCTTAAAATGTTATAATTTTTTTAACAAATAGAATTCATCAAGGCAGAAGAATTTGTTTACAAAATTTAATTACCTTGATATTATGTACGAAATATAATGTAATATCATAATATTACTGAATAACGAAATCTTTGAAAACCATTTTCAATGAGGAATAATTATTACGTATTAGGAGAGACTGCGACCATAAAACCATTTATAGATTTGGTATCAATTGAATAAAAAATTGTAAAAAGAAGAACATGAAATATATCATTAATTAACTAGAATATAATTAAATAAATATAAAACAATCTACATATATAATACATACACCTTATGAAAAATATGTGTGTATAATAAGAGACAAGTCTCAAAGAATGTAATTTTAGGTGAATATGACATAAAACATTTGTAACCATTGAATCATAAAATATCAAAGAAGTAGAATGAAATATAAAAAAAATTAAATATATATATATATATGTGTGTGTTTTGATAATAATAAAATATAAAACAAGTATTATAAACACTATATAAAGTATCATTTATGTATAATACACAATATTCCTCAATGAAAAAAAATTGATATTGAAAAATAATTACCCTAGACATCTATTCCCATGAAAGGAATTTTACATATTATATAATAAATATAACTAAATTAATAATTAACATAATTAAATTATTTATATCTAGTAACATTATATATATTTTTTATAAAAAATATCTACACATATATTTTTGACATATAGTGTACTTTCATCCTCATATTTTAATAATGTAGCTCATTTTATACGTGTTTTTTAATTATGATATAAATCGTCGAAATTTTTTAAAAATAATCATTAAAATAATTTTAAATGTGATTTTTTATAATATACATAAGTATTTGTAATATTTCTATATCTTAAGATGATACTCAATTTCATTATTCATGAAGATAAAAGCAATTGTGAGCTTGTTTCAGGTAATTTACTGATATTGACATAATATTTTATAATGATCATTGATTTTTGTGACATATATTAAGACATATATCAAGAAATATATTAATCAATAATATAAATTATATTGATAAAAAACATATAATACCATCCATATAAGGGAGTGACTAAAGTGAAATATGTTGTATATGAAGGTGGTATTCAGCACATACACACGAAAATAGATTTAATTTATTATTGAATGGAAGGAAGGTAGAAATTGGATAATTTTTTTAGGTTTTTATAAATTAAAAAAATATCAGATTGATTTCTATAAATAAATCCATTATACAATCCATTAAATTTGGTTTAAAAAAAGAAATATGTAACTTCATTAATGTTATTTTCCACATGTACACATGAATTTCATTATAATGTTTCTCTAGAAGGGATGGTATAAAATGATTTTTATACAGTGTAGTAACATTTATTTATACTAATGATATTGATATTATTATATATGATGGTATCATAATAAATGTTTTAGGATGAATATTCATAATGACATTGAAATGAAAGTGACCCATTTCATAATTTTTACTTATCACTTTAAAATAACACCTATTGAAATTTGATTAAGGCAATTACAGGTCATCTATTTAGGATAACAAAATATCTATGATATGTATATAAGTATTTGAGTGATATTTGACTATATTTGGGTTAAATTAAGTGGATTATTATGTGAGTAAAATTGTGGTGTTGAACATGCCATTTTGTATGTGAGTAGATTGGCATTTTTAAATACGTGGTACACTTTTCATTGTTAGTGTCTCCAAGATTGAATAGTAATGGAGTTATAATTGTTATATATTAATCCATATAATAACCACTAATATGTATAAATTTTTAAAAAAATTATGTAGATATTTTTCAAAAATCATTTTACCCATTTTTCATTTTTAACTTTTACTATTGTAGATAATTTTTTACTAAATAGTTTATCATATATGGCAGCAATACATAGGACCCTATTACATAATCTGGACCAAATTTATAAAAATATGAAATAATTTTTATCTTTTCAAATTTTTTCATTTTATAAACACTAGGTCTAAAATATTAAATGTAATCTACATTTAAATTATTTTTATAGAAAAACATAATTTATAATCTAAAAAGATAGAGGCTATTAATTAAGTCATAATATTTTTTAACTTAATAATATTATATTTAAAAGACTTTATGATCATTAATGTTATTTCATAATTTTTTAATCCATGCTTATATGATAATTTTGTATAAAGATTATTTTTAATTCTAAAATAATTGTTTTTTATTATTTACTTAACAATTAATATTTCCTGAAAAATCAAAAACATTTTTCTTTGGATAATATTTTTATAATAATTCCATATGTGATTTCATTTTTTTATTCTAATTATATTTTTTCTAAATTTAAATTTTAAATATATACATATAATGAAAATTATTTTTATATGAAAAAATTCAGACAATAATAAACGATTATCTTCATAAATAATATCAATTTTATATTAAATTAGTGTTAAAAATTTATTCGTATGAAAAATATATTGTATCATTATTAAATTATAGTAATAATGTTTTTTACAAGACATAGTGAAAAAACATTCAATTCAATAAATAGATAATTTTAATCATAAAATAGTCTCATTCATTATTTTGCTTTGCCAATATATTATTTTCAATATATTCATATTACCAATGAATTATTTATTTAAATGGTCTACTGTGTGGAGTATAAATACATGTGATATATAAATGAATTGTGAAATTAATAATTTCATGTTTATATCATCCAAAATTCTGCTTATTTAACCCCTTATGATCTTTGTGTTATACATAATGATAAGATATTCTATAGTGGTAGCCAACATTTTTGGTTTAGCAAAAACTTTTCTCAAGTAAATATCAATGATCTTGAAATTACCTTGAAAATGATTTAATAGTACCACAATATTTTGATTTCAGTTAACGATTGGTCTATAGAAAAATCTAGTGAAGTTCTCTACCGTCAATACTAAGATAAATGTGCTTCAAAAGGAAAACAGCTACCACCCAATGCCAATATTTTTATATATTTACTTTGTATTTTGGTTATTTAATCCTTCGAATATATTGAATATATTAAAGAGGTAATATTTTATAATTTTGATTTAATATTTAAATCTCATAATTTAGTTCATTGATGTATGTTAATAAAAAAATTCATTATAGTATTTAACTATAGGGAAAAATTTTCTAAAATGTAAGGGCATTACACCGTCCCTACTGAATTTCATGATATTATTTCATTTAAAGGGAAAGTGAAAGAGATCACTATACAAGGTCATATCACATTTTTTATATCGTTTACAAGACGCACATCAATGAAATTTAGTAATCCCTTATTGTAAATTTATTTTGAATCAATATTATTCCAGTATAGCCCATACAATGATGGGGTTATAGTGGTGTCTATTTGTATCCCTCTACCCTAAAAATCCATTTGAATGATTAGAGTGAGTTAAATCCCCTATTATAAATCACGATTAAGGACATATTTGTAGACCTTTTATTTGATTCTCTATATAATATTATTTTCCCAAACACAAAATTAAATTTTTTGTCATGAAGACCATTATCTAATTCCCATGTTTTTGTGTCTTTATCATATAATCAATTCCATAATTAATTCAAAAACATACATGTTGGAGTGATCCATTGTGATAGTTCCCATTTTAATTGACATGGATCATAATAAATTTATACAATATTTTATCATATTAATGAAATTTGTTTTTGAAGTTTGATTTAATTAGATCCAATTCCCATAACGGTCTATGTAATCTATATATTGACCCATTTGAGGAACTCAGTGAAAATATTTTCTCTCCCAACTACATATCCATTTAAATATATTTTGATTAGGGATGTGATTAATTCAATGAAAACCTATACAAGTGGAAGACCATTTTAATCGCAAATATATCATCTGATTTCTAATAAAAGCATACATTATAATAGACACCTCCATTATTGTGAAGGAATTATAAACCCTCTATGTAGATGGATCAAATTACTCTACGTCTCTCTGAAAATGATGTCATGAATAATCTTAAGTAACTATGAACATAACTAAGTCATGTTAACTATTAAATATTGACTATAAAATTTAATTTTTATTAACTATATATTGTTGTCATCGAGCATTGGGAATGACATTATATATTTAAATGGGGTTTCAGATATTTCAGAAAAAATTAAGAAGGATCATAACCATGATGGAGGGATTGTTGTTACTATGATGATAACAAGAAAAATGTCTTTATACTCCTTTCCCAATAAAGGATGGCGTCTCATGTGTGGCTTCTGGGTGGCCACCCTTGGTGCCACAACCAATAGGTTATCACCATGACCATATTGGAGGTCATAGTGGGTGAAAATGATAGAAATATATATTCACATCCCTGGTTAGTTCCCATGGACAATCACCACTGAGAAGCTAATATGGCTATGATGATTTCACCATGTACTGGTGGTGGGGGTTTCATTTTTTTTTGAAATTCATGAATGGATCGTAATATTCTCTTGTTGGTATATCTTGTAGTGTGTAACCTTATATGAGGGACTTAATGAAACAACCAAATAATTTACAATAAAATTATTTTAAAATATATTTATTTAAATTTATATTTTTTGAGACATAAATAATTTTTTTTTACTTTAATACATTGTGTTTTTAAAAATATCATGTTTTACTAAATAATTATATACTATTAATAAAATTATTAAATATGATTTTAATTCTCTAGAAGATGGAATGAAGAATATAAAGAGGATTAAATACATTATTAAATTATATTTTTAACACATGTTTGTTAGTTATCAATAAAATATATATTAAATATGAATCATTTTAACGAAAATATGAAATGTTTTTTAAACAACTATATTTCTCCTAAAATACGGCTTACTCATGCCTTCTAGACATAATTTAAAATTAATTTTTAACACTTATAAAAAGATTATATAAATATATAAATATTTTTTGAAAAAATAATGAAACCTAAATCTTCTTAAGTTGAATTTTTTATTCTTCTAAAAATTTACATTTTTATATGATCATTGAAAAATACTGAAATCTAAATTAGAAATCTCTTTTATTTTAATTAATTAATAATGTTAAATTATAATTGTTGTGGATTTAAAAGAAAAATTAGTAAGAAAAATTATCATTATATAAAATATATTTTATTGGAATTATTTCCATATTTATTTAACATATAATAACATTTTTAACATTTGTGAATTCCAACATTAAAAACATCTTTTTCATCATGTTATCATGATTAATTTTAATAATGGTCTTACATATTTTATGGATTGAATTTGTAAAAATAGATTCCATATTTGGAATTGGAATAATATATAACTTCTAATAAGGTCAATATCATTTTTACCAAAATTAATTGTCAAAAAATAAAGAAAATAATTACCACGGTTATGGTAAAAATGGATTTATGGGGGGTTAAACAAGAAAGATAAGGGTAAAAATGACTTATAAACATGTATAAAAACTATTTAGTGACCAGTTTTCTAAAATTAAACCACTATAGTTCAATAATGGCCTATTTTGGATCCATGATATGTATTATAAATGTTGGATCACTCAATTATATTAAAAAAATACCTAGTAGGTCCTCTCCCCCACATATAAAAGGCCACATATCCCATCCCTTATTACTAAATTAAATCCCCATTAGATCCACCAATAAAAACCAAAAACACTTCTAGTATTCCCACCCATTAACATATAATCCTTATTTTTGGGAAGTGATACAACCATTAAAGGAGTTCAAGAACCCTAATGAGTATACCCTGAGAAGAGGCAATGTTCATCAAAGAGCATATTTATTTTACATCATTCTTCAACCCGTGAATATTTTTTATTAAATTATGAAATAATAATTTCTGTATGTTACATATATATGGATATTATTATAATAATTTAATAACCTAAATCCAATTCTACTTTCATAAAATTGGTTACAATTACCATGCTCTTGTGTACGGTGGACTATCGCATCATGAAGCGATGATATTCTTCATTCAATAGTACATTTGATGGAAAGTGATAAAGAAAATTTTAATTATTATATGTGTCATTATGGAAATTATGTTGATATTAATGAAACATATTTCATTATATAAAATAATATATATATATATATATAACATTTCATTTCTTTCCTTTTCACTAATATTACAATGATAACATTGTTCGCCTTCGTTTGGACTACAACCTTCATGAAATGATGCCACATTTTTTAATAAACAAACCTATTGGAAGATATATATAAGTATATAATATGGTATTAATGATATTATTATAAATATTTAAATTTAAAATATTACTCACCTCATTTCCATAATTATTGTTGAAAATGGTAATGTTACTTATTTGTATGTACGACATAACGTCTCAATGGTCATAACATACTTAATTTTACATTAACATATTACAATATTGGAATAAAAAGAATAACTTCTTTAATAATATTGATTATTATTCTGTTATTAATATTTTATAACTATATAACTATATAATTTTAACAAGAACTAGATGTTTCATGATAATAAATGGATGAAAACCCAAGTCAATTAAGATCCAAAATTATAAAAATATTATAAATTATTAATAAACATAAGATAATTTGTTATTAAAGGATCATATATATAATTATAGACATTAATAAGGTTCTAAAATATTTTAATAATGTTTTAAAAACATTATTCCAGATGTTGAATCACATTAAACCAGAAATAAGTGCAAGCTAAGAGATTGCATGTAAATTTACATCCAATTGAGACTTATTTTTTTAACGATATTAGTTTTATGTGGTGTATATATTACAGATTGTAAATATAATATCATTATTAATTCATTCATATTAGAATTATATGACTAAATATAATAATTTAAAACAATTTTGTTGGACATCAAAATTACCAATTTGACAATATTATTGAATAATATCACTTTCATTTTTTATTGTTAACTTTATATTGAAACCAAAAATTTCACTTAATCATTTTCATTTGACATTAAATTAATTTTATGTTTTTATATTATAATATAATTGATTTTATTATTTCCTAAACCATATACAATTTTTTACACACAATGTTTTAAATTGACGGTTATTTGATTAACTAGGGAAGTATTAGAAAATTCATATCCTTTACCCAATACAAATAATTTTTTACAAGGAATATCTTCCATTAATAAAATTGATTGAATTATATATGTGGAATAATTTTGGACATGGAATACATTGGTTGGGGACCTTTTTTATAATACCTATAATGCATCAGGAGTCTTATGCGATGAACCTATGTGCCAAATTCGATAGGTTTTATAACCTATATGTTTTAAACTAGTTTGAGGATAGATTTTGATGGTAAATATATCATGTTTTTTGGAATCTTGAAATCCAATAAATAATAATTTTATTCATTTAAAATTTAGTTATTATTATTAGTAAGGATATCTTCACTATGATATTATCTGTGGATGAATTTAATTCTAATTTTTTGGATTATATGGAATGTGGTGTTATTGAGTTATATTTGAATATTGATTCATACAAATCTCCATATGATCGTAATGTTATTGAAATGTAATTTTTTTAAGATATATACAATTCCATGTATATTATGCTTATTGATTCAAGATATCTTATAAAGTATTTAACCCATATTTAGTATTTGGGATTACACCTGTTTTTCGATGTATTTGATATGAAAATATACTCTATATGGAATAATTTTATTCTTAAAACTATTCTCCAAATACGTCCTTTATGAGTGCTAGAAAGTTCGATTAAAAGCACTAAAAACACATTTAATCGGGGCGAAGATAAAAGGGGTCCCTTTTATCATGCTTAGAAAAGCGCTGATAAAGGCCCCTTTTATTAGCGCTTTTTAAAAGCGCGTATAAAATTCGAAAAAATGTTAATTTTTTTTGGAAATTCATGGGGCTTCAATAGTGCTTGAAACCCCCCTTCAATAGTGCCCTCCACCCATGGTTTACCACACACACCCTAGGCCAGCCCCACCTAGCTCCACCACACTTTAACAACCCAAGGTAATTCCCCACACCTACGCGCGTGACCTGTCTCCCCCAGGATTTGAACTCGAGAGTCTATGTGCCTCAGCATTTACGACACCACCATATTTATTTTCTTTTCATTTATTAATATATCTATTTATTTATATATATATTCAGTTATATTTACTCAAATATTAATATATATTGTATATTTAGTAATATTAATATATATATATGTATATTAACATAAATATATATAGTCATATTAATATATACATATATATTTAGTCATATTAATATATACATATATTTAATTTTATTAATATATATATATATATGTATATTAATATCTATTTATATAAATTTACATATATATGTATTGTTATAATTTTTTATCTGTATATTTATTTTTATATTGATATATATTAATATATATTTATATGGTTAGTCTTAAATACATTTATAAAATATGTTTTCTTATGTGTGTTTTAAAAAATAAATAAATACATACATACATACAAACATACATTTATACAACACACACACATATAAATATATTATATGTATAATTGTAGGTATAATTATATATATTTATATAGATGTACAAATATTAAATATTAATATATATAAAAAAAAGTTCAAGAAATGGGGTCTCGAAAAACCTAACAAATCAAAATCACTAAAAAAGACATAAATTCTCCTGTGAGTGTCTGTTTCAACCCTCTGAATAGTCAAACTTAATATAATGGAACAAAATATGATAACACAGGTGCCAGAAGCTGAACAGACACACAGATCAGAATTTAGGACTCTTAAGAAAAATTTAACAGGGTCCGGACTACGAATCCAATTTTTAGAGGCCTTCTGGTGGGTTTTTGTGATTTTTGAGGTGCAGAAATGACTGAGACTATCTATGAGTAATACTTCTGCCTAGATCGCTTCACTTAAATTGATTTGATATGTGGTAGAGCACAAACAAACACCTGGAGAGAATGTTATGGCGTTTTAAAGTTGGACTTTTTTTGGAGTGTTATAACTGATATATCCTTTGTTCCATTGATCTTATATTGGTTTTGACTAGACGTGGTCGTCACTTGTTTCAAGAGCTTTGATTTGACTAGTTGTGTTACTCCAATGGACAAATAGAGTTGAAGTTATGCCCATTTTAGTGATTTGTTGGTTTCTTAGTATTTTCGGTGATACGAGAGTTACAAAATTTCAAAATGAAATAACATCTTCTCCATGTGTACATTTGGATATACCACATATCAAATCGAATCTTGAAAAAGTTTGCACACTTTAGTGATCACCAAAATCCCTTATCACGTTCTTTGAGGTTCAAAAGTACCAAAAACCCCTTGAATGATCATATGTTTTGCACCGGGGGTTCGTTTTCCATAACTTCTGCTACAGGTGTCCATTTTGCCTCCACCACATATCAAATCGAATCTTACGTCCATAAATACACTACGGTGACAATTGTAACACATTATAATATTCTTAAAGGTATGAAAAAGTACTTAATCTCTACAAATGGCCATAATTTCCTCTTCGGGTTTCCCATTTTGGGTCTACGACATATCCAATCGATATGGAACATACATTAAAATATATTTATTACATTTATATCAATATCAACATACTTAAATATAAATATATTATTTTTTATAATTTTTTTAAATATACACATTTATCAGCAATAGGAAAATGCGCGTTGATAAAACCCCCCTTTATTGGTGCTACTAAAAAACGCACTAATAAAGGGGGCCCGTTTATCAGCATTAAAAAAGCACTGATAAAGGATTATGCTTTAAAACCCCAGTTTTTTGGTAGTGAGAAAAATGTTTTGTAAATTGTATATTCAGTTGTAATGGAAGAATATTGATTGTATCACGTTTAAAAATACTCATAAACTATCTGGACCTTCAAGATGTGATTTCCTATATCATATTCCAATAAAATAAAGAAAACATAGACACTAAGTTACTATAGACTGGGTCGCTACATTTAGTGCCTCTCTTGAACAATTTTTTCATGTAATAATCCTTTTTTTATTATGTTTCTTGGGATTCCATTATATACAATAATGGAGGAATTATTTTGGCATTCCTTGTGAATTTCAGAATCTAAAATAGATGATTTGGTTTAACACTAGAAGGATATTTCTTATTCATGCTGGGTGGCCATTGAGTGAAATATTTCCCACCATTCCCTGATCATTATATGGGAGTTCATTTTTGGTCATCAATTCAATTTATCCATAAAGACCAAGGTATCCCAATTTATTTTTAATGTGGTTTCATTTGATTATTATCACTTATTTCTCGTAATATAGTCCCCTACCTTGTTCATTATAGATAATATTATATCAATAAAAGAACTCCAAGTGAATCTTTTTTACTATTTGGATTCATAGGAGCTCCATCACTATTCAACTTTGGAATTTTGTTTTATAGTGAAATTAAATTTCATTATGTTATATGTCACAATCAATTATGTTTAAAATTAAATATATCATTTTTTGTTGTTTAATTTGGAAATTTTAGTGACTTATAATTTCATATACATATATTTAGTTTCTTTATGAATGTATTATTCATTCATGAGATATTTATAAAAAATGGAAATAACATGTTTTAATATGATTTTATCTGAAGAATATTTTTTTAATTATTCCATTGTTTTGGTAATTGAAATTCCCAATTAGATCTCGATTAATGTTCTTGAAGTGTTTCTGATATTATTTCCAAAATGATTTGAATTTTGTTCCTATTTTTTATTAAATATTTTTTTGGAAAATTTATTTAATATTTGGTATTTAATTAATTGAAATTATTTATTAATGGGTTTTATAATAGCCTTTAGTTTTTTTGAATTACTCAGTAACCTGAGTAAAGAATGAGAATCCCCAATAGTCACTTTGAACAATTAATTGGTAAATAAATTCATATATGACATTCCAATTATATTGTTAGAAATATAATGTATTTTTTCATTTCAATAGGGATGATCCTACATGGTTTCTTTAAGATGTCAGTGAGTTGTGGTCCTTTCCAGATGTGATGATATGATATGATTTAACATATTATAATAAATTCAAATTATCACCTACATTTGAATATAATTAAAAAAACTGGGTGGGTTGGTATAATGTATTTTTACCCAGGTGAAATAGTTTATAATTATGCTTCAGATAGTTTCCTTATAAGGGATATAAGTGAACCAATCAGAATTTCTCCTCGGTTAGGCATGGAAGGGTAATATCGGGTGTTTTGTATGGGTTTGATTAAATTATTCCTATTTTATGATGTTTTTATAATTATTCATTGATGGATATAATAACTATTTCCTATAAATTTTACCATTAACACCTTTGGATTCCATAATGATGATATTTGTATACTTTCAAGGCTATAAATAAATGGAAATTTTTGAAATGATATCATTATTTCCTCCTGTTTCATTTAATAAAATTTAATAAATAACATATACTTTTTTTAGAATATAAATGATGATTTTAAATTTAAAAGCATTAGGTTTATTAAAATGGGTGTTCTCATGGAAATTTATTTATTTTTTTTGAAATATCCTTACATAGAAAATACTATTTATATATCCATATTTTGAAACATTCATGACATGGATACTCTTTTAATGTGTTATGATTTGGGTCAGATGGTGGAGACCTTATAGATTTTATTTCATTCCAATATACCTTACAGGCATATATAAAAACATAGTATTATACATATTCTAATATAAAATTATTTCATATATGGTGAATCTATATGTGATGTTCTCTAATTGGAAAATGGTGGTGTTGTGGTTTGTTTTAACATTTTTCTTTTCTTCAATTATACCATCGATTGTCTTTATTTTCCCAGTCTTTTGTAAATTATTTTAATTTTTATATTGGATATCTTAGTTTATCCATTTATTGTATTTTAATTCAAATAGTCATATTTTTTAACTTTCATGGTTGAAATGTTCTCCCATTTAATTTTTGTAGATGCTCAGGTGCTTATCACCATCCTGTGGGGATCAGGAATGCCAACCTTGACTTTTCATGACTTTCTTGGGTGTCCAGAATAAGGATTACTTGGATTAGTTTGTGAAAAATCGGTATCAATGTGAATGAATTCAACTATTTATATAGTGATGGATGGTAGTATTAGATATAACTATCATAAATCAGGTAATCTATCCTGGAATCCTTCTTCTTCACCATCAATTTTATATGACACATGAGTTACCAATATTTACTAGGATGATTATGTATCCAATTCAAGCATGTATTTTATGGTTTAATTGAAGTGGTCATTTTATTGAGTCTATCTAGTAGAATGATATTTTTATGAGAAATCATGACTTACTTCATATTTCTAGTGGATCTTATAGGGAATATAGAGGGAGCAAACTTATGATACAATACTTCAAAGACCATGTACAATCCATAAAACTAACCCTCAATGACTTCCAGTGAACTTCAAATGATTTTTGTATGGTCTTCCAAACCATTTTTCTAAACATGTTGTGGTATTTATTCCTGTGAAATTATATTTTTTAAATATAATTTTTTGTTTCTAGAAAATGTTTCTAAAATTTAATGGAGTTTTGAATATTTTTATGAGTTCTTTAGTATTGATATATTAAATTATGAATTTTCTCTCAAAAAAATTTTAAATTCAAAATGATTATTAGCTTCAAGAGTTTACTATTTTTGTTTTATAATAGTGAAACATATTTTGAAAATATTTATATTTTTAGCGATAATTTTTTTGACCAATTTATTTTAATCATTTTCATGTACTATTAATAAATTTTAGTCGTAATCATTATATATTTTAATTTTGAAATGATTTAATACCAGATGATTTTGACTGACTTTATTTTAAGGAATTTTTTTAAAATATTCGGGGTAAGTATAAATGTATGTTTAAAGTATGAAAATTATTCATAAATATGATTTTCGATAACAACATTCTCATATTGAATATGTGAATTTAATTTGGATGTTGACAAATTATTTGTTAAGTGAAAGATTTTAAATTTTCATAAAATTTGTTATTAATAATTTTATACATTTCTTCATAAGCTCATGTTATATGAATTTTATATTTTATCTTGGTGTTGTTTTTTATTTTTTTTATTGTATATCCACGCATGATTTTAAATAGATACATTGGTTGATCAATATCCTAATGGGATAATCATTACATATGGTCTAGTCTTTGAGATCTATGTTCTTACCCACTTTATATATTGAAATGATTTCATTCGAGAGATCTTAAAAAATAAAACCACTTAATTTATTTAGGATACACGGTTGCCAAGAATATTTGACATGGATGAAGTGGTTCAACGAGATCATCATAAATCAAAAGATTCCTAAATCACTCAATGAAATATTTGTGACCTCCAAGTTCAAGTGACCATGTGGAATTTTTTTTATTTATTTCATAAAACATAAACAATAAAAGAACAACTCTTAGTAATATTGAATATAACAAATGACCTTGAAAATATTACCAAAATTGGTAATTTTTTGGAAAGCGGTATAGTTTTATGGTACAAATAAATATGATAAAATTGTTTCAAATTATATATTTCCTTCATCATTTTATATTCATGTACTTATGATCTTGAAATGGATGAATGATTAATGTCTTGGGGATTTCATGAAGTCTTTGATCACATATGTTAAAACATGTGCGTTATTTTAACTCAATTCGTATAGGGATGTGGTGAATCAGAATATTAAAAATGATGTATATATATTAAGAGACGCAGCATTATTAATGGTTTTTTCGTATCCTCTAGAAGCACAAGAGTAAATGAAATTAAGGGTAAAATGAACTGTTACATGTTAGACCTTAATATTATCTTTATTAAAATGATACCTTTCATCATAGTATTCAATCTCTCTTGAAATAATCATTGGGTTATCAATCAATATTGAATTTGGAGACATGCGAAAAATTAATGTTGGAGGACACAAAAGGTATTTAATTCATGTTGTTTTCTTGGTCATGTGAAAAGGTTTTTTAGAGGTACAATTGTTATTAAACGTTTTTTCAAATATGCCCTTTCCAAATCATTTCAATTATAATCCAGATTCATGTGAAGTCCTTTATTTCAACCCAATGACCCAAATTCAAGATAAATACCATTTAACCATACTTTGATGAATTCTAACAATTAATATTTTAATTCAGATTTCATGAGTTTTGAATTATTGATTTAGTAATTTAAATTGTGATTCATTCATATACTGAGAATGTTTTTTAAATTTATCATATTGATGTTCTAATTCATATATATGTATTTTCACAATATCAATCGCTCTCATATCCCTAGTTCAATTATTTTGATGTGTTTATTTTGAAGAGTTTGATTCCAATGTAAATCCTTATATAGCTGTGAGAGCATAATCAATGAAATTTCTAAGTAGAGATGTTGTTTCTTCTTCAATAGGTGTGGTTTATTATTTTAGTTTGGATGGTAAAGATTAATAAGGGTTCTTGGTATGTTAAAACATTTTATTTTGTGGATTTTATTTTATTATCTTATTCCTATGGAATTATATACTCTCAGATGATGGTTGTGTTGGTAATGTTCATGAATTGGGGATTATTTTTCCTCAATTTCTTTTTTATAAATATAAAATCTATTGTGATAGTGTTTGAATTGTTATTTATGTGACATTTTTGGTTACGTAAAGTGGTGACTGAGATTAAATGTCAATGTGCTATTATTTTCTAATTTAAATTACTAGGATGTTTTGTTCCAAACTCAAGACCATGAGTTTATCTCACTTGATCTAAACATACACTACAATGTTCTTTTTTGTTCATGTTTGTATTTGAGATGTTTATAATTAATCATTTATATTGTCATCATTTTTTCTAATTCATTATCTATCTTGCTTATTATTATCTAGGTAATATTGTTTTTGATCGACTAAAATTAGTGTGATGAATAAATTTTCCCAAGGATAGATCCTTTACAAATTTTCATGATTATAATAATTGTGTTCATTAGTAGTAAAACAGTTTAGGATCTGTTAAATAGTTTATGGTAAGTAATTGACTTGTATTTTTTCTTTGGATAGTATCTCAATCATTCGTAATAAAGTGATTTGGTATTCTACAGATGTCTTGTTTCAAGGACCAATAAATTGGAAATTTTTACTATTAATATTATATGCAAACATTTTTTATTCTGAAACCATTTTCTGTTTCAATATATGAAGTTTGAAAATTTGGTTTCAGTTTGGGGTTTTGTTTTAGTAGGTTAGATTTGGTTACCTTTTCCTCTTGTAAAATATTTTCCTATTTTCACTTTATCCGACATTTACCTTGTGAAATTATTATCAAATAAACTCATATGTTCAAGATATTGAAACATCATGGATGTGAATTTTTTAAAACCTCTTCTGGATTATGGAATCATTGGGACTGGAATGATATATTTAAATGGAGTTTTAGGAACTTTTATAGAAACACATATAGGACCAAGACCACGGGGGAGTGTCTGGTGTGCCTATGAGCCTTAAATGTAAAATGGATAAAAAATCATGATTTTTTTGGTGATTGGTGATTTGGGTGGCTCATTGGTGATATCCCTTTTCTACATGGACCATAGGGTATCACCATGACCATTGTGGGGGAAAAGAGCATAAATGTTTTATGTAGGATGTGGCTGGTGTATGTGGTCTATCTCAAAGTTAAATTGAAGAATAAAATAGTGTCAATACATGGTCATTATGGTAAGGATTTCTATATTTTTAATTTCCCTAATGGATGGGGATGATCTAGGGTTGGTTTCTCCAAACATGTTCATACATAATGGGTTCATTTAATTATTATCTTAACCTCGGTTCCCATCAATTAAACATTTCATTTAAATTTAATTTATTGGGATTCCATTATATCTAATTCCGAATGAGATATTTATATGATACTAGTGAAATATGAAATCCAAAATATGTTATAATTAGAACATAATATTCAATATCATATGAGAAACAGACCACTAAGACTAAAAATCCGACAATATATTTTTTCTTAAATTTAATATCAATTTTTTGGAACACATAACCCTGTGTCAAATGAACAATAATATAGTATATCTTTGTAAACTAACTTATAAATTGGTGAGTATTAATTTTTAAAAATAAATCATTAAAATTAAGGTAATTTTTAATTATAAATGAAATAAGAATCATTTGAAATAAAATGTAATGTTATATAAAAATTATATTTTTTTCAAAATGATGAATTTTCCATGATTTTTGCACATAATATAAAATTAATTTTTAAATTTTTACATAATTTTTTATATTTTAATATCATAACTATCGTAGTATGAATGTGTTATATTCTTTTGAAATATTTAATTTTTCAATGAATAATATAAAATACTAAATATTAATTGAAAGCTACATTTTAGTTTTATTTTTTAAAAGATAAATTACATTTGGAATTTATTATTAAGGAAATTAATTCAATTTTATATCTTTATACCAATTTATTCAATTGGAATCATTTACGTATTTAATTTTGATATAATACATTATATACATGTGAACATTTTTTCAATGAAAACCAGTTTTCCCATCGTGGAAGCATGACAATTTTTAAATTATAATTTTCCACTTATAAGAATGGAATTTGAAAAATAGATTTCATGTTTATATAATAAAATATTTATGTTATCTAATATGATCTATAAAACTATTAACCATAATTAATAGTGAAAACGGTAAAAAATAAATACCACTTTTATGGTAAACATGGTTGTACTATGGGATTAAGCTATGAATATAAGGGTTATAAATGTTTCAATACTTGTATAAATCCATTTTTATGTCCATATATCTATCTAATACATCCAAATTTATAATCAAGGTTAATTTTTTTTTGTTTTTATAGGTTAAAGACTATATCATCTTTTATTCTTTTGGGAAATTTTAAAATAATTTCCAAGAGGGTTCCCTTTTCTCATTTATAAAATGGAACTCCATCCAATAAATCTTCATACATCCCTAGACATTTATATCTACAAAGAACTAAATAATTATCTCCCCAATAACCTTATTCATATTTTATAGTTTTTGTGACTCTAATAAATATATCCCTATGGTCTTTAAGAAGTGATGCAATGAGGGTTTCTCTTAGAAAAAGTAATTATAAAAACAAATCTCTTTCATTTTCATTATTTTTCTTCCAAAATCAATTATTTATTATCCCATAAAATATAATAACACCAGTATCATCCATATTCCATGATTTTAGTACGGTAACTATATAATTATTATCTATATTTTATTCCATCCAATTGGAAATGCAATCCACAATCAAGTGTACGTCAGACTACTGCCTTACAAGCTGATGTAGTTCAATTTACATCACCACCATTCAACGATAGATATAATGATAAATTTATCAAATCTATAAAATATTAATGATATTATTATAATTTTCAAATTTTAATTTCACCTATATATATTTATTTTCCATTCCATTTCCAATACGATAATGATTCTTGTGTGTGCATAGGGCTACTGCCACACAATGTGGTACGATTTTCATTCCACATAATATTTCTATGGAATTTCATAATGGAAAAATTAATGAATATGTTTTTTATTTAAATGATATGATATTAATTATTTCTAACTAATATATCAACCAATTTTATACCCTTTCACCCATTAAGGTTATGATATTGTCACTCATGTGTACGTATGACCTACCATCTCTACAAAGGGATTTGATTCACTTTCCATGTCCATGATTTAAGAGTTGTTATTAGAATGTTTCTACTGGGTAAATATGAAATTTATAGAATTCTTATTTTTTGGTATATTAATTACTTATATCCTATATACAATAACCCAAACATTCATTATAGAACACGTATTCAAAACATGGTAATTTAAACCCAAAACAATGATAATAATGGGATATTATTATAAAAAATGTAGCAAGATATTATAAGAGGATCATATATGATATTATTATTATGATAATGGTTATAATAAAAATTTAAAACATCCATAAAAAATTATACATATATTGAATGGATTTTAAACCTAAATTAATCACATGCTAAGATAGTTTACCCCAATTTATATTCCATTGAGGCTTATTTGTTATTAAAAACACATATAGTTCTATGTGGAATATATACCACAGAATTTATATATTTAATATTATAAAATATTGATTCATTATTTTTAATGGTTAGATTTTTATTTGTTTTTTCAAGGTGTTAAAATTTTATTGTCACTCACATAGTATGGGACATTAACTCATTTCCCGTCATTAAGACATTTGTTACTATATACACACAATTTATTTTTAACGGTGTATATACTAACCTATTAACTTGTAAAATCGTGATTCCTTAATTATTAATTATGTTGTATGTTTCAATATGATTTATTTCAATCAAGGAAATTTGACTAAAATGTTACCAGGTGCTAATAATTTCCATAACTCAGTTTCATTTCATTGGGTTACATTACTTCTTCATTGTATTTGACTATATAATTGTATTTGTGTATGGGATTATAATTATATAACATTTTATTTAATCTTGAGTTATATGGAATTACATTTGATACACATAATTTATTCATTTATTAATCTTAATTTCTACATTTTGATCATTATAAATTTTTATTTTACAATATCATTTTATTAATGATTTTTAACACATGAATTACTATTGAAGAAAATATTTATAATTTTTTTAATAAACTCTTATTTTTTCTTTTCCTATTGTTACACATTTTTTTATCATATAATAATACCATTATCCCACTATTTATGCCTTAAAATTATTGAGAAATATGATTTAAGAGAATATAACTTCATTTCACTCTTCGATCTAAAATTAGATTTCTTCAAATGGAAATATTCTATAAGATTATTCATAAATTATTTTAACATTTTTTAATTTGATTTATTTTATTATTTTTTACCCATTTTACTGAATAATTTTTTTGAAGTGCAGTTTCATGTAGATTTCCAAATATCCCCCATTATACATTCATTAAAAATGTGAATGGAAAAATTGTTTTCATATACTAAACTTTCATAAAAATTACTACCTTCATGACCACTAAATGTTTTAAACGTTTCATTATATGTATCAAATGTTATTTTCAGATAAAATTATTTTTAAATTATATTTGTGAATATTTTATTATGAAAATTGATTTTCTAAATGAAAAGGATATTTTCCTCAAGAGTATTTGAAAAAATCATTTTAGGGTATTTGTAATCATCAATGAAAATAATACTTTATTATTAGTCCCATTTTTAGATGTTGGATTGATATTATCTATATTATTTATATGGATGGGTTATCATCACTTTGACAAAAAAAATTATTAAAACTTACTTTAAATATTCATTTATGTTGTTAATAAAATTCCCATAAAATATTAACTTATTACCATTGGACATTAAATTTCCCAAAAATGTCAAAATTATTTGTCACAGTTATGTTTATCTATTAACCCATATATGTTTTGAAAATACTTTTTTCTATTTTAAATGTTGTTTCTTATTAGGGTAAATATGGATAATTCTAACTTCTTTACCCAATATAGATATTTGATGATAATGCAAACTATTCATAAATTAAAATGACTATTAAATATATGATGATTTATTTGGACATGAATCCATGGGTGGGTTCCTGTTATAGATATCACCTTGTTTCATATGTACTCTCACGAGATGATACAGTAGGCCACCCTTATATAAATGGGTTTCTACCCATTATTTTTATAACATCTTGGGGTAAATATTCTAATGCTAGAGGTATCATAATTCCAAAATAAAATTGAATTGAGTAAGTAATATTTTTATTCAATTGAATTTTTTTTCCATTAACCCATGATATTTTCAGAATTATATTATCATTGGATTCAGTTCATTCGTATTAAATTGATTAAATAGATTCTGTTTTCAGTTGTTTACCATACAATATACATTATTCCTTATTTTTTCATCATATTGATATTATTTAAATGGATTTTTTTCTTTTTCTATCTTACCATATTGATTACTCTTATTGATAAATTATTGATTCCTCTGTAATTAATCATTTCTAATAATTTGAACTTACAATTTTTTTTATTATTTTCCTCAAGATTTCATGATTTGTACAATGAATGATATGCATGGATATTATTGATGAATGAAGGATCGATTTCTATATTGTGAGAAATTTGTGAATAGACATGCTATAAATTATCTAAATGTAATGATAAATTGATTTATATGTGGAAAGGGAGGTCACAAATAAAATAATTGCACAAGAAAAATTATGTTTGTGATGGAAGGGAAAAAATATAATCATAAGGATCCATTAATAGTTTTTTGACTGAAATTTTGTGAACCATGTCATTATCCAAGTTAATTCCCTCCTATAAATATAAATACTTAGAGCAAGGGCGAACATATATTGAAATAAAATTGATGAATTATTTTTGTACTATGATTCAATAATTTATTTGTTGAATTATTTTTACCAATGGTATATTGGTTCTATGAGTCATGAATCCTTTATATATTGGGATAATTTTAAAATCCTATATTCCTTCTAAAAATACAAGTTATGGAAACTATAATGGGTTTGTTAGTTTAATATTGTTCATAATATGAAACTCTTAATCACTGCATTTTATATTTCAATTGGTGGGAGTCTACCATGATTATTGAAATTTTGGGAAAAATTTATGGCCATATAACCAATTGGTTTAGAATTTTTTAGTGAAAAATTTATTTGATGCATACTAAAATAATATTATATATATATATATTTAAGTTAAATTTTATCCAAAGGGTTAATATGATCATTAATGACATTATAATAATAATAATAAACATTATGTACCTTATTGGAAAAAATGTTTTATACTGAAACACATTTTAAATATGTTATATAATGATTAATTAATATTAAACGATCTGCAATATAGTACATGGTTATGTAATATGAATTATTATTATAGTTTTAAGAAAAGAAAAAATTGTATTCTAGGTGACAACCCACCACATCTGGGAAGGCAATGGGGATTGAACCCACTGCCTAAGGATAATATGGGGTTTTCACCTACCAATTGTTGATGTGATTCCCTAGTTAATATTTTATTAGTCATAGGGTTTGTGAAATGAAAATTTATGATAAACTAATAGTGTTGCTATTGAGGATTGTAGATTAACGTACAGTATTAAATAACATGGGAAAACCATATTGGATTTGGAAAATAGTTATGGATATATTGAAAGACATGTCACTATTTCATGGATATTATGACCCACTAAAAGTAAAATGTAGAGTTTTAGGGAAGAAAATTAAATATTATTCATTTAATAGAGTAATAAATCAATTTTAACATGATTTGAGAACATCCAAATGATGATATTTTTCTTATGAAATAAAATGTATCAATTAAGTAAATTCCATTATATCGTTAGAAACAAATAGAATTCATGAACATTAGGTAAATAATTAAAGAAAAAATGTTATCATATTTAATTTTTATTCAATTAATAAAATGACCTATTATTTCATCAAGGATTTATGATTTTGTGGTTCTTTAACATTTCATTTATCATATAATTTATGGTGATAAATGACCTCTGTATTTCTCTATAATTATTCACCATTTTTATCTGTCTCATATATTCACTTAACACCAATTTTGGACTCCATATAAACCTATTTTTTTGTCATTACATATAATTGTTTCACATCCCTTTCTCTATTATATAAAAGATGTATGATTAACTGTTTCTATAATGTGATTTTTCAATAAACATATTTTTAAATATCATACACTAGATTACGAATAACATTTTAAATTACGAGGACACAAATTATTTAGGTTCGGGAGAAGATAAAACCCAAAATTATTAAATTATGACATTATATTCGATAGAGTATGTGATATGAAAAACCAAGCTTAAACAACTAACAAAATATATTTCATCAAATTTAATATCTTTGATAGATTGTGGAATAAGAAACCCCATATAAAAATGAATGATTATATAGTATACCATTATATCCTAGTAGTTTAATTGGTTATAATAAATAGTACTAACAAAATTATTTAAATTATGTTTATATATTTATTTGAAAAAAAGTATTTAAATGAAAAAGAAATGTTTTTTGAAAAACTGTTTTTTTATCTAAAAGGCAGCATTTCCAAATTTGGAACACATAATATAAAACTAAATTTTACAATTTTTAGAAACTTTATTTTGTAAAATTAGAATTAATTTTAAATTTTTAATATCCAAATTATCATAGGGTGAAATTTTGTGATTTTTTGGGATATTTTTTTGAGGAATGTTGAGAAATACTAAATTTAAATTAAAAACTACATTTTTATTTAAATTATTCATTATTTTGAATAATCATTTTAAATAGATTTAAGGTAAATGTTGGAAAATTAAGTATATTTAAATATAATATTGTTCATTGGATTTAGTTATTTTTAAATTACTTTTTTACACTTATGTGAATGGAATTTCTAAAAATGGATTCTATATCTATAATGACTGAAATATGTATTATATAACAAGATCATATTTATTTTTTAGAAAAATTAATTGTAAAAAAGAAAAAATTTATTGACATGGTTAATGATAAAATGGGTTTTCTATGGGGATAATAGAGGATTAAAGATGATGAAAATGACCCAACATCTTCATATATTCAGAAATACCAAGAATATTTTCATTACTAGAAACAAATAAAATTATCTATGAAAATTATTAACTACATTCTATGTCTGCTGGTCCTGCCAAAATAAAACCCCTATGGTTCTGGGGATTATATGAAAAGGGGGTTTCACATTGAGGAGGAAATTATGTTAACAAATATAATTCATTTTTGTTTCTTCTTTTCAATCACTATGTTATCTATTAACATTTCCAATATAATAAAACTAATCTCTCCCATATAATTATATTTTATTATGTTTATAGAATAGTAATTATCCATATCCACTTTCATCAAATGAGAAATGAAATAATTGATGATGAGTACGGCTGACTACCACATCGTAAACTGAGGTAATTTGTTTTACATCACCATCATTCAAAGATAGATATAAGAATTAATTTATCAATTTTTTTATATTTATTTCATTAATAAAAATGATTAATTTCTATTTCACCTATATGGTTATAAGTTACATTCTATTTCAAATATGATAACAATAATTATATGTATGTTGGACTACCACTATGCAAAGCAATGTGACTCATTTTCCCATTACTCTTTACACGGAATGTATTAAAGAAAAAATTAATGTATATATACGATATATAAGATGTGAAATTGACAATAGAATATTAATATATAACACACTTCTTTTCCTATTATCTTGTTATGGGATTGATATCATCACTCATGTGTAGTTATGACTAAAAATATCCAATAAGCGATGTAATTCATTTTTTATGCCAATCAATTAAGAGTTGTATTAATGATATATCTAAAACATAAATATGAAATTTATTCCAATATTATAATTATTTATATGAATTGATTATATCCAATGTACATGAACCTTACATTTTAATTACAGACCATGCATGATGAAATATTGAAATTAAATACCAAAGTGGTGATAATAATTGATTATTATTAATTATAATGTTATAAAATTTCATTATAGAATTATATATGATACTATAAATATGATTATAATTTTTTTATAAATTAATAACACTATTAAAACGATAATAAAAGTGGTTATTTCACATTTAACCACATCGAATCTTGAGGTAATGGATTTCATCTCAATTTACAATGCATTGAGACTTATTTGTTACTATTAACAAACACACTTTTATATAGTCTGTATTTTCCCCATTTAAGTTAATTTACATGAATGAATATTTATTAATGATTATTAGTTTTTAAATTCAGATATCTTTTTTCATGTGGTTTTAAAATGAAAGTTGTGCAATTCGTAAGGAGTTCATCGCAATTTCCCTTCAATGAGGTATATTGAAATTATATTCACTTCCTTTCATTAATATGTTGTATATACTGCCCATTTTACCACTAATATCATTATTACCTAATAATTAATTGAATTTTATTCATAAATTTATAATATTTCTTCCAATGTTATTTGAATTTATGGTTACAAGGTTGTAACATTTTTCAAAACTAAATTACATTTCATTGGGATATATTAGTTTTTAGTTGTCTTAGAAATTCATTAATTATGTGAGTAATGAACTCTGATTTTTTATGTTTTATTTCCAATTTTTTATGTTTATTTACATTTGACACACCTAATTTATTAATTTATTATTTCTCATATCAAAATTATGTTCATTTCAAGGGTTTATGTCAAAATATTATTTTAATCATGATTATTTATTATTGAACTTCCATTAGGAGTAATTATTTTATCGTTGTTTAATTAAACAGTTAATAATATATTCCTCTCGTTATTTATGAATTTATCATATAATATTACTATTTTAAAACTCTTTGGTAAATTAAAACATTTACAAAATATATTTAATAAAATACTATTTCATTTCACTCTTATGTTAGAAGTCGATTTTCCCGAAATACCATGTTTCCAAAAAAAATCAGAAATGTTTTTAAACTTTTAAAAAATATATATTAAATTTATTTTTACCCATTTAATGTTTTTATAAATTTTCTTAAAAGGAATATTCATGTATTTTCCAAGATGAGTGTTGTTTTTCTTTTACACAAAATGTGCAAGGAATCGGTATTTGAATGTACTCAACTTGTACCAAATTTCATTCCATCGGGACCACTAAATGTTTTAAATAATAGTTAATAATTTGAAGATATTATTTTGAATGATATTTATTTTAAAAATGATTTACAAAATTTTAGTTTTAAATGTTATTATTCAAAATTAGAGATATATTTATCTCAAAAATGTTTTAAAATAAAAGTTTATAGAATTTATATTTTTCAAGGACCACAATACATTATTCTTAATAAAATGTGTATATCTTGGATTAATACTATCATTATCATATCTATGGTCGGTTTTTAATCATTTTGGCCAAGAAAATTATTGAAATTATCTTTCTTGATTTATTTTTGTAGTCATTCACATTCAATTGAAATATCATCTTTCTTATTATAATTGAACCATAAATTTCCCCTAAATTTTCATTATTTTATCATACTTATAATTAATTATAAAACCATACATAATTTCTACATATTATTTTATAAGTTGAAATTTATATGTTTATCTGGGCAAATATTGATAAATCGGTATTCATTATTCAATTTATATATTTGATGGAAAAAATCATGAATTAATTATATTATTAGATATATAAATAATGCATTTGGATATGAATTTATGGTAGTAGAATAGATATTGAAAGCCCCTCGATTCATCTTTAGCCTCATGAGATGAATTAGTATGAAACCCTCTGTTTAATGGGTTTATTCCTATATGTTTTAAACTATCTTGGGGAATGAGCTTGATGGTATAGGTATCATGATTCCCACGATCATTATGTCCATTGACTAATCTATTCAATAATGGATAATTTAGTTGATTTTATCCATGATATTATCAAAATTATATTATCGTAGTAAGAATTTAATTAATATATTGGTTATTAAATGTAAGGTGTTATCATTTATTTAACATTATATGTTTATTGTGACTAGTCTTAATATGATAGTCAAGTTGTTTTAATGTTATGTGAATTTATTTATTTAACTTTCCATTTTCATTTGGCATATTTATTCCTGATAGATTCAATTATACATAACCGTTTCTTGGAATTGGAACTTACCCTTATTTTTTCCCTTTCCCCATGACTCCATTAAATTTACTATGAATGATATGAACCAATATTCTTGATAGAGTAATGATAATATTGAAAAACAAATATTGTGATGTGTGTTTTTAAATTTAATGAAATAATAAGGTATTTATAAATTTTACAAAGAATAATAAACTATTTCATAAATTGGTATGTGATTACTTATATCTTATACGAATATAATAAAGTAGAAAATGAATTTGGCCAACTATGGTTCGGTTCATTACATATTTGCACTTCAATAATACGTGGGTATATTCCTCTTATCCTAGTTAATTTTTTTCCATTCCTAGAGATCCATATGAGGGAAATAAGGTTTGAATTCCTAATTTGTTGTCCCTCAGTTCAACTTTTGAATAAAAATAAAATTATACTTGCTGACCTTGTAAATTATAAAGATAGTTTTGGTAATTTGAAATATAGAGAATATTATATTCCCTTGCTATTTATAGATACCATTTCATTTTTCATTTTTCATTATGGATCTCATTCCATCGTTAAAAGAGTTTCATGAACTTATTGTACACTTTTTTTTATTCAATAAATCATTATCACTATTTTTCCTAGAAATTCAATTAGAATTTGAGAAATTCATTGTTATTATGGATGGTTTGAAAAAATCTACCATTAAAATTGAATCTATTATTATTAGTAATTGAATTTTTTGTTATCAAGGAATTTTATTATATTCCACTAATATCAAGTATCTATATCATTGATGATCATTTAAAGGGACTTTGAAAAAAAATGAAATTAGGGGTTATAATTTCATTTTTTTTAATACTTGTTTAATGTAAAATTCGTTTATTTAGGAAATTGAAATTCATATTTTGATATTAATAAAATTCAATGAGGTTTTTATAATGATTTTTTCAAAAAATATAGGAGATGTCTGTTTTTCTACGCTATAGTGTGATTGGACCTTTTGAAGATAATGGTTAAAAAAATTTATCTGATGAAGGGAAAGTATTTATAAATATTTTTTTAAATATAAATTAATTTTCTTGAATAAATAAAAACAATAAATGAAATATGGGAAGGATATGTTTAAACATTAAATGATTTATTGGATAAGGACTACACATTTGGGATTAACCTTTATGTTTAATCTAAATGATGGATTAATGAGAGCCTATAATTATATATAACATTTTTGGGAGGTTAAATTTATTTAATTTGATATTATTAATAAAGGGGATATTCCCATGTGGTCACTAAGAGATGTTTGAAGACATATGGTTGTTAGAAAATGTGATGATATGATATGATTTAGGTTATGGTTGTACTTTGAAATTATATACTCTATAAAAAAAGTCATGTGATGACGTAGCTTGCTAGGAGGGAATTCTAGTTAAACAATTACACAAAAATTGAATTATTTAATGGCTACTTTAACTTGGAGGGAATTAGGTCAACCAATGTGGTACTTCACTTGTTTAGGCCATGAATGGTAACACTAGGTGTTGAGAAAATGATCAATTGATGTTTAATTATTTTCCTACATGTAGACTTTAATTTAATGTTGACCATGTAATCACTATTCTATAATGCTTCCCTTAATAATGTTTGGGGAAACTGATTAAAATATATTTATATATTTTTATTTATGGTTACATGGAAATTTTAATGTTAATATTATTTTATTCCAATATTTTTTTCGTTAAAATCATTTTAACAATAATTTATATATTATTTTATAGTAATATAATCTATTGTGTTTTCATGGGAAAATTATCATATTTGTGGGATTTTTTTTCATGGAATAGTTTTTATTGTAACACCCCAATAATTTACGAAAAAATCATTTTAGAATAAATTTAATTTTTTTTCATTATTTATAAGCAATAAATTGTTAATGTTACGTTTCATGAAATATTGAGAAATTTTATGTAACATAAATATTATAATTCCCTATATGAATCACCATGGTTTGATTAAATTACATATAGTTATTATATTGGGGTACTATAACATTAGTACTATTCATCCTGAATGGGATTTTAGGCCACTGGGCCGTCATGCCATCTAGGGGATGGTGATGTTGGCATGACATGCAGGTGGTGACACATGCACGATGCAAGAAGGTCCTTTGGTCCTATGAATGGTGGGACCATAAACCATGTAATATGAATCATTCCCACTAGGCCTTTAGTCCAAAAATATATCGTCTGATAAAAGCATATGGTTTGGTTGGATATTCTTTGTGAGGCTATGACCTTCCTCTAAAGCCTATGTGTGTGTGGTGTGTGTATGTTATGTGTGTGGTTTAATGAAATTGTACTCCCCTAAACCTAATATAATATTACATAAACAATATTTTAATTTGGATGTTATGAATATGATTAAATAACTTACAAAAATATATGTTTTAATTCATTGGCTACCAATTAATTAGAAATGAATAAAAGAACTAACTGAATATAAAAGGAATTTTTTTATAAAAAACTATTTTTATGATCTTAGAGGTGTTTTACCATAATAAATTAAATTAATTAATATTAGTGAATGATATCATTTAAATATATTTTATATATTCAATCAAATATTCTAGACATTCACCAAATATATTTTATAATCAAAATATTATAACAAATCTATTTTTACAAATAAAAACCTATATTTTGATAATGGTGGTTTTTTATCCATTTAATGGAAATCCTACTTTTAATAAAAAAATGAAACATTAATTAGATTAATATAAAAAATAAACATTATTTATGTAATAAGAGTTTTAAAATTATTTTACGGTTTATTTTTGACATTTTTCTGAGATGTAACATTATTTGATGAATACTTAAAAATATTGAATTTCAATTGAAAAATGTTTTTCCCTGTAAATAATATATAGTGAAAAAATTATATTTTAACTTAGTTATAAATATTACTTTGTGAATGAATTCATATACTAATTCCATTTATTCCATTTTAATCAATTTCACATTGAACTTTTGAATAGATATATTTCAATTTTTTGAAAACATTACATTTAAAATGCTTCTTTGTTCTCTTATTTGAGAGTAAAATTTTAAATTAATTTCTTCCACTTATGTGATTTGAATTAGTAAAAATTTGTTCCATATTAGGAAGATTCATAATTTATAATTTCTGATATATTCAACAATGTTTTTGACTGAAAATATCAGTTAAATAAATTACAATTAAATATAGAGATCATGGTAAAATAAAACATAAAAAAGACTAAATATTAATCATAAGGTCCAAAAGGAATTAGAAACTTATCCAGTACCTATTATATTTAAATATTTCAGCCATATACTCTGGTTTCGCAAATTTATTTCATTATTTGTGGCACTTGTTGTCCTGACCTGACCCAATGTGGCTCGAGCCGTGCCCCCCATGTCTACCTCCAATAGTCGAGGGGATGACGACTAATGATGAGTATGCTCTAAAACACATGAGAGGCAATGTACAATGGTACATATGAACATGCACCCACATACCCTTCCATCAAAAAGTATAGAGATATTGGAAAATTGAAAATAAATGAATGAATGCATTTATCCCACAACCAGAGTACCATAGCAATACTGACAGAAAATTATGGGGCCCACCAGAAGAAAAACTTCAAAACTATCCAAAAAACTTCAAAGGAGGGGATCCCTATAAAAAACCTACCCATAACCTCCTCATCCTATCTTCGATGGAAGCACTGGATAGTCCAACAACTATGATCTCCCACTCTAGGTCCAATAAGGAATTCGTTGAAGGACCTCTAGTCTTCATAAGACACAAGACATGTGTTATCAAAGCCCATGCAAGTGAGAGTATAAAAAATAATCATTAGGTTCCAAAAATACCAAAACCAAAATTTTTTTAACTATTAGGCATCAGTTAACTTGGCCCTGCCTAAGGGAACCCAATGAGAGAAAAACTCCATCTCAAGAACATCCTCAGTTATACCAGAATAGTCATCCCAACTTCACTATAATGTTAATAAAAATGACATATACCAAAGTGAATCATAGAACATACCCATATATACACAGCACCATCACCCAATCTCATGGTACCAACCAAAGACTTACCACAGTTTACAACTCGATGTTCTAACACATCACTCGCAATGATATCATGAAGTACTGACCTCATAGACAACCTCAAAATCCAATCGATCGGTGATATCATGGAAAACGAAAGGGTCCAACATCAACAAATCATAGTCGATGAGCCAACCACACCATCGCATGTGGAACTACATCATGGTATTCCACTGTATTGTAAACATGAACAAATGGAACTCCCAACCAACCCTAGTGAAACTTTTCGGTGAGATAATTCTTGATGGAAATTTCCATATAAGAAGTCACCCTATGACTAAACTTCCTTGAAATCCTCTGGTTGGGGATCCCACGTAGGGTCCTCAAGGGGAAAATAAAAAACATGTTGGAATTGCAAACACAAAAATGGGTATTGCACAACAACCTAAATCTGTAACATCACATATAGAAGAATATCAATGACTATTTAGATTTGGACACGCTGATTTTGAGAACTCTCCAATGGAAAAACACCATGATATATCGCATATGGAAGAAACACATCTAGATACATAGATAGGGTGTATGCGCCTAGGGCTCCCGGGGGCTCCGTACCCTAATAGAACATCCTAGGTGGAGGTTCAGTGCCTAGTTAAATATTGGTCATGCCAACAACAAAAATACTACATGAGAAACCCGATGTGAAATGAGGATCAAGCCATGCCATTGGGGGGGGGACACATTCTCTAAATCCTCCAAGTCTTTTCTCGAAGGGAATAAAGGCAACTCAATCAGAAAGAAAGAACGCACCAGCAATACTTGTATAAAAATCATCTAAATAGGGGTCAATGTTTGATGAATGGTACATGATACCAAAAACCCTCATATTAGTTGAAGAGGGGTCATAGTCTGGTATATGGTATGCGATTCCAAAAGCTGTCATTGATAAAGGACCTTGGGAACCCACTCAACCCAGTTGATCAAAACGTCACAAATAGGTACCAGGGGGAACTCAGTTAACCATTTTGGCTATGGAATCACTTAACATTGATATACACAATAAATTTACTTTACAGAACATCACTAAGACCAAACTGTTCCCACCATGGCATTCTATGTGAAAAAAGGGAAGTTAGGCTATTCAGTCACCCAAAATGGACAGCCGAGGAATGGGGCACTGTCTACCAAATAAATATTGAATGAGTATTCATGGGTCCCACAAATCTATCTTGGATCACATAAAACATATCAAACCGTTGTGATTATCATTTAATAACTAATGGGAATGACTATTCATATGTCCAAAAAAACGCAAGGTGAAAAACTCACATTTCGCCGAAAATGCCCTGAATGGGCCGCATGGCCTCCACAACCTGATTATATAATAACCACCCAAATGTTTTATAGAAATGATCACCTTTCAATCAGGGTCACAATTTCTCTAACACAACGTCATTTGGATGCTCCATTCAGATGTTACAGCTGGTCAAAGTTGAAAAATAATAAAATAATAATAATATTTCCTTTTTCATGACCTCATGTGATGAAATAGGTTATTTATATTTCTTAAGATGGCCTCAATGGGACTATTTTAATGTGAGGGTCTTGTATCCTCTGATGTATCACAAATCAGATACCCAGTTTGTGAGTTATGGGTGTTAAATGAACCATTGATCCATTTTTTTGGACCAGTTAGATCCTTCCATGCAGGACATCCAAAAACATTTACCGCTAGAAACCACTGACGCTGCACACAAAACTACAGCCGCTCCAGAAAATATTTTCATGAAATAATATACTAACACTAAAAAAGGATGGCACTAATCAGAAACCATCATGCCACCTACCGAAAACCACCATGCTACCCTCATGTATGCCAGAAACCACCGCACTGCCTGTGAGAGCTCTACCATGCATGAAACCACACTATAAAACATCTTCATACCACCATGGATACCCTAGTGCTCCAAATTACATTTTAAATCTAGTTCTTGGATCCTCAAATCAATTCTTTGAATATGATCTAATGTGAAAAAGTGGTGTATGAGAATAAATCTCAAACTACCTACCTCGCGGGAAAACCACCGAAGCTTCGGGTGTAGAAAAATGTCTGAGACATTCTTGTTCTAAATCCAGAAATGTTCGATGTCAAAAATATCATCATGTTTGATCGATTTGGATATTGTCCCATAAATGAATGAGGAGGAGGAATGGGGTTTTCGTGTGTTGAGGGAGTGTGAAGAGGGGTGATTTTTTTAATAAAACCACCATTATCCCAGTCCCAGATAACTTCTAGCATGGTTCTGAAATATTTTATGTCACACCTAAGGTAAACAAAACATTATTAACTAAACCACTATGTAATTATTTTGATCTGAGTCTCTATTTATATACTATTCGATTATGTTGTCAAAATAAAATAATTTTATTTAATTATTATAATAATGGTAATGTCCCGAATAACGTTTTTCATAAAATGTCTTCTCCCATAGAAGTTATACCCCTTCTATGGTAGATGGAATTCTCTAGACTCAACCGCACCCTCATATTTCTGATCAAAGGTACCGTTTAAGAGAAAATTCATTTCTACCAATTTAATAGTATAAAAATACTAATATTTTTCTATAATTCATATCGGGAACACATGACCTTAGAATCACACGTTGTTTATGCAACTAGGTTTGTAATTCTTGTAAGAATATTCTAAATCCTAATAGGGGTAAACCAAATTTTTTAAATCCTCCCCACCTGAAGAATTTTCATTCCCAAAAAGCTATCGACAAGAGGTAAAGAAATTGAACACTGAACTGGGTCCCCCACACTAGAGAGTTCGCCCAAATCCACAACAAATCCACCAATGGATCCCGGTGATACTAAAGAGAACACACTCTGGGGAAAATAAGGCATCACCCATGTCCAGTTCATCTATGATGACATCGTCTGAGAAAGCAAGCACACACATCATCAACATTGACAGGTGGAAAACACCATGCACTAGGTTCATCTACTGTCATTTTGTTTAGTGGAACTCTCCCCTCCCAAATATAACACAAACACCAATGAAAATACACTCTAGAAATCACAAGTCAAAAAAACTCATCAACCATACCTCAATACTATCCACCCTGGGAAGAATTAAATCACCATCACAACGTTTCTTCACATCTCAAGAACACGTATTTGTGGGAAATGTGTTCCTAATAATTATGATCCTGATGCTACATTTAACCGAACCACACAGTCACATCTCAATATGATGGGTAAAAAGAATGAATGGGGATACCAAATCACACAATGTGTTTTAATAGGTCCTTCGTGCAAAACCAAAAACACACAACCCCACCCTGATCACAAAAGTCAAAGGGACTCAACCACCGTAGATCGACATTATTTTCATTGGGATGCACTAACTCTACGACACGACTTTCATAGCCTCAAAAAAAATGTTTCTCGATGGGGTAGGAATTTCTCTTACTCATGGATTTAAAGTGAAAAAGTGAATCACCAAACAAAGATTTAAGAAAAAATAAAAGAATGATTATAACCAAACAGTGTCTATCAAAACAATAAAATATTGTCAAACGAACACATAGTGTATCTTAATCCATCTGAATATCCTTTGGGTGAATGAAATCTAAAGCCTATAGTTATCCTTGTCACCATCCTCCTACTACCTAAGACTAACTTGAACTTGCTAGGGGTGGTGGTGGTGGAAACCTATACCTCCTTCCACCTACTGTCACTTCACCCACTCATCTTCCATTTCCGATGCCCTACTGACCTCCAAGATTGAAATGTTTCCCCGGGCAAGGCAGCCTATTGACTGTCTCTCTTTCAGCAGCACAATGGGTCAGAAAAATCACTAGAATGATGATCTCAGCATTCACAGGTGTAGACGAACCTTTTCTACTGTAGACCATAGCCATAACTTGGCTCATGTCACTCATACCGACATGCCTGAATATAGTCATGGGTATCCCACCGAAAATGATGGTGCCTCCTACACTACAAGGGTGTTAACTACTGGCCATGGTTGACTATGAACTCCAGGTAACACTATCAATTATGATTTTATTGTGCGTGAAACTACAACACATCGTCATCCATCACCAATAGAGCTATCCACAACTCCGTCTGATAGGATCCATCCACCTAAATGCTCGGAGGTAGGTCAATGTACTGCTTGATTGGTGGTGGGTCAATGAGGTGTAAAACAAAAGAAAAACCTACCTCGTGACCAGGCCCCTTCAAGATGACCTCATCACGCATTGTCTTGTACACCAATCACTTCTATGGAAACCTCAAAGGCTATCATCATGGAAACACCCTAAAAAATTACAAGATATACCACGGTCTATGAGTAAATATTGGGATCTAGCTCAAGAAGGACAAGAAAACCCCAAAACCACATCCTATATGATTCATGTACCAATATTTCCCTATGACCATTATCCTAATGTCTCGAGTCAATTAGAATCTTATGAAGGTCTTGTTGAATAGATACGTCTTCCACCGTGACATCACTATAGTACATAGCCTAAAATCGAAACATGAATAATCCTAACACTGCTGCTATGAAACCAAAACCAAGATCACATCTAGAGAAACTACACTATGAGGTCCTAAAGGTGGAATCAGCTCTAAAACCACTATTTCATGACCTGAACCAATAGGGCCTGAACCATCACTCCCCAAGCCCACCTCTAATAGGCCATAGGATGGATACTAACACTGAGTAAGCTATCACACACATGGTAGGACTTAGCCTAATGTAACTGCTTACACATACCCACATAAACCTCTATTAAACAGTGCAATGATATATAAAAACCGAAAAGAAAAGAATGCATACATCTATCCCACAACCAAGGTATAATAGTAGTAAAAAAAGGGAAAATCCAAGGCCCAACAAAAGAAAAATTGAAAATGCATAGAACCTTCCATGATGGAGGGGATCACTATAAAAGAAATTCCAGTAAGTTCCTTTGCAAAGCTATGGTAAAAAACATGTAATTGTACGTACTACAATTTCCTACTATGGGTCCAACTGGGACTCCATTGAAGGACCTGTGGTCTTCCCAAGACACAATAAATTTTCAGAAAAATCCTGTTAATGGGTGAGTATAATGAATATTATGTTGGCACCCCAAAAAACCAGAATCAAAAGAAGAGTAACTAATGGGTATTAGTTAACTCGACCATACCCGAGGGAACCCAATGAGTGAGAAACTCCATCCCAATACCATCCTAAACTATGCCTGAATAGACATCTTGGATTCCATAGCATATAACAAAAATAAAACATTCCATAGGGACTCTCAGAACATACCCATACATGCTCAACACCATCACCCAGACTTAGGGTCTGGACTATTGACTAACCATGATTATCTAATCATGGTTCTAAGGTATCACTCTCAACGATATCATGATGTACCACCCCCATATACAAAATTAATTTTTTATACATCCCTAATAGCTAAAAAATTAAATGGGATGGCATAAAAAATTCACTACCGACAATCCAACCGCAACATCCTAGATGGCCCTCCACAGAGAGATGCAACTCCATCAGTAACAAGAACAAATGGAATACCCGAACAATACTTGTTAAACCTGTATGTGTGGGATGCTTGATGGGAAATTCCACATTAGAAGTAACTCAATGGCTAAACTAACTCCAAAACCTCATGTAGGGGATCCCACCCTTGGTCTGATGGGGGACACTAAAACCCTAGACCGAACCCCGATCATAGAAAAGGATATCACATAACAACAAAAATAAAGAACAGCCCACCATGTTGAGGATCAATATTCATGAAGAGTTTTTCACACCGATTTGGTAAACTCCACCAATGAAAAATTCCATGATATATTATAGAAAGAATAAACACATCTCGGTTCTCAAATAGAGAGTCTGTATCCAGGGCACAATATGACTCTATGCCTTATTGGAACATCCAGGGAAGATAATCAGTTCCTACGTAAATATTGGTCATGATGACACCAAAAACCCAACAAGGGAAACATGAGGGGACTTTAGGATTGCATCAGGGCTCTTGGGGTGCCACATAATCCAAATCCATTGAGTAGCTTTCAAAGCTAATTGAAACAACTCAATCTAGAAAGCGGGAACACACCCATACTGAAAGTATGCAAAGCTGTCAAAGTGGGTACATGGTTCAGTGAAGGGGAAGAGATTCTAAAAAACCTTATAGTAGCTAAATGGGGTCAAAATTTGGTGAAAGTGTATGTGATTCCAAAAACACTCGCAGAAAAATGACCTGGAGAACCCACTAATCCAGAGAGATCGAAACGTCACCAATAAGAACTAGGGGGAACTCACACAACTAGGCTGGTTGTGGCATCACTAACCCATGTGACCCACACAACATTGCCTATACACCACATATCCGACGACCAAATCATGGCCACCATTTTCATTCATCATGGAAAAACAAGAAATAAATGGTATTTACTCTCCCAAAATTAACAATCGCTAAATAGGGTATTATCCACCACAACAATACAAAATTGGTATTATTGGGGGCCATGTCAAGATCCCTAATCATATAAAATGGTATGCACCATTGCAATTCTTATTGAAAAACACATAGGATCGACTACTTATATGTGTAAAACAAACACCTGTTGAAAAATATGCAATTCACCACAAATGTCGAGAATGGTCCCCGTGGGGCCAACACCCTAATTTTGGATTAATCAACCAAAATTTTCTTAGAAACCTCACCTTTACTTCTAGGTCACAATTCCACAAATGGTGGTTTATTCGGATGCTCTGTTTAGATGTTACAGTGGGTCAAATTTGAATGATAATAAAATATTATTATTATTTCAACATTTTTTGACCCCAGGCCAAAAACCCAATTATTTAAATTTATAGAACAGCCTTAAAGGGGCGTTTTAGATTCAAGGTTCTTGTTTTCATTTCCATATTTTAAATCATACACCTAGTTTGTGAGTTAAAAAATCATAAAGAACCCTCAACTAATTCTGGCCGGATTAGCCCAGTATGGCCGCACAAGACTATCAAAAACCACTACTGATAGAAACCACCACCATCACACAGAAAAAAAATCCACCATGATAGAAACCACTGCTTCTAGAAAACCACCGATATGAAAAATATTATTGCCGGTGGAAACTATCACCACTATCGGATATCGTCACACCGCTGGCTGAAAACCACTACCTCACCCACTGCAAATCACCGTTCCACTCACTGGCCTATGAGAAACCACTACGCCTTCTTCTAGGGATTCACCACAACCTGAAACCTCAATAGAAAACATTTTCGGACAAATGAGGAATCCCCAATGCTGCAAATTCTAATTTGAATCCATAACTAGGATCCTAAAATCCTAATATATACCTTTGTAACCACAAATCAATATTTCAAAGATGATTCAATATGAAAAAGAGGGGTATGTGCTTAAAACTCCAACAACATACCTAGAGGGTGAAGCTCTGAAGAATTAGGTTTATAACAATTCTCACGATGCGCGGGTTCTATATCTAGAGAGGTTCGATATAAAAAAATGACATCATGTTTTCTGGATTTGGCCATCGGTTCTTTTTCAAAGGATGGGGAGGAATGTGGTCTACATGTGTTGAGGGAGAGATGACATGAGTGATTTAATTTAATTTTTTAAAATAAATTTTTTTCATCCCTATCTCTGCTCACTTTCATCCCAGCTCTGAAATATTTTATTTTATGCTTAGGGTAAACATGTAATTCTTAACTAAACCACGGTCTCATTATTTCGATATGAGGCTATGTTCCGTATCTATTCAATTCTGACGTCAAAATAAAATAATTTTTATTATTATTTTACTCATAGTTACATCATGAATATATTTTTCTAAATCAGTTATGTGACCATAAAATTTATACATCATCTTGGGTAAATGAAAAGATTTGGACTCAAATTTGACCTCAATAGTCTAATCTGAGTAACCATTTACGAGATAACTCATTTACTCCATGTTCACTGTATAAAAATAACTAATGTTTTTATAAAATTTATTTCAGGTACACCATTCCTTGTAAAATCATGTCATCTACACTTCATTATATAGAATGGTTTAAGGAATAATCCACAACCAACATAGAACCCTACCCGAGATCTATGAAATACCTGGCTCTATCAGATCTCATCCTGTGAGGAAAGAAATGATCATAGAAACAAGTCTATAAATCCACACAAAACATGCCCTAATGAATACTATCTTGGCTAACCACATCCCACAAATTCATTGATGAATTATTATGAATGCATGTGGAATGATTGACCCTCTACTCTAGAGGCGCCTTTAGATACTAAATGATAGATATGGTAGATTCTAGCCAAGACTCACCAACCAACAGACTTCCATCCTTGGAGAAAGTAAAAAGATTTTGTTGCTAGAACTCATGGGTTGTATCAGCCATCGTATGTGGAACTCATGGATCACCATGCATGGAATGCATCATACATAGGAAAATATCATGGAATTGGGTATTAGTTCTTAGACCAGGTATAAGAGGTGGTGCCTCGAGTGCCACTCATAGAGGTAAGGATGAAGGATTAGGGCCCACCATGTCTGATGTATGGTATTTTCCACCCTCCTGGAAAACAATATGAGTTTTTCATGGTTGAATATCCGTAAAAATTCCAAGAACACACCTGAGAATAAGCTTAATCATTAAAAATAACATCAATAGTAGAAGATGAATGTAGGGAATCTCACAACCCGAGACATACTTCCCTAACTACCCACATAGATGACCAGGTATCAGTATGTTATCAAGTATAAGATCCATTTCATTTTAAATTTTATTACCATGTTCACTCATATACCATTTAAAAACATGACAAGGTAGGATGTGGATGAGAAACTGATTTATTTTATATTTCACGAATCAATTTATAATGGATAACCATCTTCAACGAATTAGTGCCAAACACCTATCACTAGAAACGATACACATGTATTTATATCATATTGGATTTACATGGTAAATTACTCAACCCTACCAAAGTTGTCCCACACTATTCATGAATTGAAATAATCAATCATTAAATCACATCCAAGCTTAATAGAACAATAAACTATTTATCACATCATCATTCTACAATCACATGAATATAAAGCAGTGAAAAGATATGAAATGAACCTACATGTCATGGAAATATGCATGACACCTGAAATATAGGTACCTAATATGATTTCTATAGTAAAGATCCTTACCCTCATATCATCGGGCCAAGGATGAAAAAAACCTCAATCAGAGTAATAATAAAAAAACCCCACACATCTTGTGTATCACCCAAGGGTGAAATAATATAAACTATAATAGGAAAAGGTATAATAAAACATATAATTTAGGAAACATAGTTTTTATCATGGACAAGGTTTCATGATGCCCAGGCATGTCTTATAACCATGTCTCAAGAAATCATAATCTCTAGTATATTGTCTCCAAATAGTAAAGTAAGAAACGAAGCGCCTTTGATACCACTTTGTGATGTCATAGACTCGAATTCCACTGAATGGGTGCCCCGAGTCAGGTGGGTGAAATGGACTCAATAACATCTTCCCTAACACTAGAGGCATCCAACTAGTAGTGAGGGAGTAGGTTTTTCTTGTAGGGAGACTATTCCCTCGTTACTAAAGTATAGAAAATCAAATTTAGTTAAGAATAAGTAAATAGTGGAATCAATATAAGTAACCAGAAGGCATAATATAAAATAGATACTATAGTAACAATAACTGAAACCACTGGAATAGAATAAAACAACTGGTGATATTTCATGTCACCAAAAAAGGAAATCATGGATAAAAGACAACAGGAATTACTTACTCCATCAAAGTATAAATGAAATCAAAGAATATCCCATGCATACTAAGCTCTATCTCGGTCATCTATTATCTAGATCCATACTAACCAGCATGAAATCATGTATTTGAAGACATATGCTTCCTTTTATGAACACCTATAACTATGTAATATATACTAGGTACCAAATGACGCTTAAGGGGGTGTGAGATAATTCGTACGGGTCCACCACCAACGGTGTCTATAAAATACATACCATATAATGGAAATGTAAAAGTGGGAAACCATGGAATTATACATAGTAACGTAGTATAATTTATATAAATACCCAATTACCTTCTTCATCCCTCGGTAGGTGTCTAAACATAACCTATCCATTAATTGATTATAAATGTTTATAAATAATTCACATCATAATTAATTTGAATGTTCCATGATGTAATAAAGAAAACCTGCAATAATATTTAATAGTGATGTGCCAAGGTAATAACCAAGGGGATGTAGACCACATGGGTCCCTAACTGAGTAAAAAATGTAGTCTATCTTAGGATAAGAGTGTAATTTAATGATCATATTCTATGTTATTCAATAATAATGTGCCTTCTGAATCCATGATGATCATCAATGATAAAATGGGTCTATGTAGATAGAGGGCCATATGCGATCTAACCATGTAACATACTTATAAATACTAGATCCAAGGATTATATCTAAGAAATCCTACAACAATATTGAATGGATCTTGTTTCATATTGGGCAACCACGAATAGACATGGATTGGGATCTAGGTGGGTCTCATCCTAAGCATGTCATATCCTTCAATCGGAATGGGGTTCCCGAGTGCTCATGGAATTTTTAGATCCGAATCCAAGGAAATCTTGTGTTAAGACATTCCTATTAGATTATGAAGTCTTGTTCTATTTCTTTTGGCTCAATCCTTTCATTTTATTATTGTGATAACATCATGTAGCATGCAATTGTTAGTCCATGATTTGCCTTTTATTGGTGAGATATGGTCAAGTAGCATGAAAACATTCTATTTACATTTATGGAATATTCAATAATTAGGGTTTATTCCACTAAATTCCATTAATGTTGAATGGGTTATATAGACATGAAACCTATTAATAATTCACATTTCAACTAGTTATGTCATATACTTAGTATACCTTCTAATTTGGGATTCACATTTAATTATTAATATCGACACCATACCTTAGGTGGGTCAAGTGGAAAATACACCAGGTACATTCCATTAGGAAATCCAAAATATAAATCAATTTACTTAATATTGGATAGATTACCCTTAGAGAGGTCATCCCACGGAAAACCCGAATAGTGGCTCAAATGTTTCAAAACACTAAACAACAATTATTTCATAACCTTTAACATACAAAGGATGCAATTTTTCATTGAAACCAATAAAAAATAATCACATATTTGAAAATATCATAATGATAACATTATAATGATTATAATCATGCCTTATAAATTCTATAAATGGAATCTAATGGGATTGGGGGGGCACATGATAATTCCAAAATCAATGAACTTGAGGAATGAGTTATAGACCACCCACCATGTGATTGTATAAATCTACTCATTTTTTATTGGCCCTCGATTTGGCATGTATCATATTTGATCTAAAAAATATTGAAAAATGCTCATACCCTGATAATTATGTTGAATGAAATTGGGTAGAGGAAAGGATTAAATAGACTGAAGTACATACTATTTACCATACAATGTGATGAATTTAAGTTTGATCAAATCTTGTATAAAAAAGATCATTGAATCCATATCATTGGGCTTCAAAGAGATCCAATTTTTAAGGGAAAGTGGTTAATTCCACTAGTTCTTGGATTAGGGTATATGGGGTGGCCTAAAATATAATTAATGAAAAAATTATGAAATTACCTAGAAAAAAGGCATGTGCACAGTTTGTCTATAGAGATTGAAAAATCGTGTGCAAATTGTGCATGGTTACCTTTGAAAATGTAGAACATTCATGGTTAGGATTCACAGTTGTGTACCAACTGTGTGAGGTGGATCTATCTGGAAAAACCCATCTACACTGTTAGGAAGACAATGTGCCAACCTTGTGCCAACTACAAGACATATCTTGTTTCCTAAAAAACATGGGTTCTTGGCTCTGAACATTCATCATACACTGCTCAGACCTTTTATAACTCATTATGAATCCTTATTAGGACCAATGTAAATATTTAAGCAGAAATTTAAAGGATACATTCCTAAGTGAAAAACAACGTTCTTTCATTATTTTAATTCATTTTCTTGTTTATTTTTTTTCAATAAAAAAATTTAAATAAATCATTGTGTCATTACCCAAAACTAGTAATTTTGAAATGTTTAACAAAGTAAAAAAGGAATCATTATTTTAGTGTTTACAGAAGGAATAGAAATTTCCATAATCAAAACCATTCTTCTCATGGAATTTTAATTTATAATATTATATGTTTACATTTAATTAATACAAATTACTTGGTATTTTGGTATATTTTATTTAAAATATAATCAAAATAAAAGTGTATTGTTCTCTTAATGGAATGAATTTTTTTGAAATGCAATTTATAATTATGACCGTACATGAAGTTAAAAAATATATTATTGTTAATGTATTGTTTCAATATAACTTCTTTTGTAGTACCCAATTCTATATTGGTTATATCATATTTTCATCTAATGGAATGCATTTTATGTAACCCTTACTCATATTTTGAGCTTACATTATATTTTTTATTTGTCTAGGATATAAAGAAAGGTTCTCTGAATAATTTCAATTATGTAAGAATGTGATTAATTATATGTTTTAAATTTTAAATTTAATATTAAAGTAATTTATGTATCTAGTTTTCTAATTAATTTAAGATTGATTATTTTGGTTTTTACAATATATTTTATATAATACCAATATAAAAAGTAAACACTATCTTTGGATTTCAGCAATAGGGATCATTAAATTTGGTATTAGAGCATGTTTATTAATAACATTGAGAAAGGGCATATAGAAAATCATTTTTTGCAAGTGTTGTATGATCCCATATAATATTGATAAACTTTTACATTGATAGTTATTTTTATTCCATGGAACAATATTAATGCCGATTTTGAGCTATGTACATGTGTAAAAATGAATTAATTTAGGTATAATGAAAATTGAAAAAAAATTATTGAGTCTTAAATTGAATGTAGAACTCAATAATGAATGCACATTTTCAGAAACTAATTTTAAAATATAGTATTTATAGAGGTACATAGATAATATGGGTCCAAGTTGTAATCTTGGAATAAATTTTAAGGATAAAATCAATATCTAAATTTATTAATATGATATATTATGTTTTTTAAATAAAAAGTATGACTGTAACGATAATTCTTTTTAATTAATGGAGATTGTAATACCTCTAGATTGTAGTTTATATTTTATTTTTAAAAGATAACAAGGTATTCTATTGTATATCAGATGAAATCACAAGTTTATTCAAACAAACAGTTCGTAATAAAGTATTATTATTTAAATTTAAAAAATATAAACCAACCATTTTATTTAATTATATGAAATGGAAAATATTATATTTAGAAAAAAGTGTAAATGTTTTATATAATTAATACCAAAAATATAAAAAATGAAATAATTCACATAGATTTACTAAATAATTGATTAAATCTAAAATATCAAAAATTTATGAATATAAATTGATTAATATAATTTTTTTCATGAATAATGAATGTTAAAAATATTTTAGGGTGATTTATTCAGATTTTTTAAAAATAGATGATTTTTTCCAATATTGAGAACATTGGTTTCTGAAAATGTTTTAAATTTTATTACATTATTCTGATGTATAAAATAGTTAATAATTATTAAGATATATATCTTGAAAAATTATGTGTTTAATGAGTAAAATAATTTTTAGTGGAAAAATATTTTGGTATTTCAAACACAAGAATGTCTTTTGAGAATGAATATTTTATTTTATTCAAATTGAAAACTGAAGTGCCCAGATCAGTGTGAATCACTGAGAGGGGGAGGGGTGAATCAGTGATCCTTTAAAACTTTTTACTAATTGATTCTTAATCAATTAAACCTCTATGGCTGGTTAAAGCCTCGATCCACTCTTCTTGTATCTCTCACCTTTCCACGAATAATGCAGTAATGAAAAGGCACAGGACAGAAGGATTTACGAGGTTCAGCACCAAAGGCCTACATCCTTGCCATGCTCTCCCAGCATGGATTCTCCCATTATAATCTGTTAGTATTACAATGGTCGATACAGCTTCCCACCGTATCTCTCCTGAGTCCCACAGGAGGGTCTTTATACTGCTTCACACAGTGTTACCAGAGTCCCACTGGCCTGCTCCAGAATCCCACTGAAGACTTCTTCTCCCTAAGTCCCACAGGGTCTTCTCCTGGCTCCTCGAGTCACACGAGTAGCTCTTCTTCTCTTTAAGCTTCTTCAAGTATCTTCAGCAGTCTGGGATAAAGACTGCTGGCCTTTCCCTTCTTCTGATCACTTGTGGTGAACAGGTCTTCTCGTCTTGCTCGGGCTTTATCACCTTCTTCTAAGGATGACCCGGCTTCTCTCTTCAAGAACCTTCAACAGCCTCTGATAAGGTCTGTTGGTCTTGCTCAGCAACTTCTGATCACTTCACTTGATCAGGCTCTTCTCAATTACTGAATACTCAGACAACTGATGTCTTTAACTTCAGTCTGGTCCAGTCTCACTCACTTCAACTTCATGCACTGAGTGCATGGCAGCTCTTCATCCTCATGCACTGATAGCATGGCCTTCCCAATTTCTTCAAGATCATCAAGTCTTGGACAACTCAAATGCACACAAGCAGATTTAGCTTTGTTCACGTGCGCACGTGCATGCATGTAAGCATGCACTCCCCTTTCTTTCTTCTTGGTGCAATAAACCCACAAAGGGTGTAATCACTTCAAGCACACACCTTCTCACTTGAACTTCACACTTTTGTTCAATGTGTTTACACACATAAATGTGTGTTATAATTTGTGTGAGTCTTCTTCTTCTTCCAAGTGTGTCTATTCCACTTAGAGCACACACATAGGTTCGGCCACTTCACTTTGTTGTTTTGCACACACAACTTTGTTCTTCGCTTTGCACACACACAATGAGTGTGTATTTGGCCTCCACTATTTTTGCACACACCCAAGCTATCCTCGGCCTTCTTTTCAAATGCACACACACACAAAGTGTGGTGGTCTTCACTCTTCAAGAATGCACACACAAATGCACTAAGGCCTCGGGTCTCCTTTGGTTGCACAAGGCTACGGCCTTTCCATCCTTTGCACACAAAGTGCCTCGGGTATTCTTTGCACTTAGCACACACCGAAGGATGCAAGGGGCTCAACCTTCCTTCACTTCAACAACCGCGCAAGCCTCGAGTGAAAGGTAGTCGCGGGCGCGAAAGCTCCTCCTGCCGCGGGGCGCGCAAGTGCAACACCCGCGGGGTCTTCCTCCTGCCGCGCAAGGGTGCGGGCAGAGAGGGAACAAGCCTCAGGCGCGCAAGGTGTTGCGGCCACGAGGTCTTCCTGCTACGCAAAAGATTAGCGCGCAGGGGACTCCCTTTCTTCTTTTGCGCAAGGAGTGCACAAAAGGGACTTCACGAAGCCAAAAATGGATCCGGGCTTCTCTACCGCGCAGGGGACGCGCAGCTCAATTCTTCGCGAGGCACAAGGGTGCTCTCACGGGACTCACGTTTCTCAAAGGATCAGCAAGCATATTCATGCCTCGGGTGCTCCTTTTATAGGCAGAGAAACACTTCTAAACATCCGCGTGATAATAACTCAAGTTCCCGAATGTTTCGGATCTTTCAAGATTATGTGAAATCTTGTTTTTCTTTTTATTTCACGCGGGTTCCATTTTCTTCCTTTATTTTCCTCTACATGCATGCGACATAGAACGCATGCATGGCCTTCGGTTAAGGATAATCCATGCAAACCATAAACCACACAAGGCCTCGCACCTTCAGTTTGCTTCGGCCTTCTTCGAAATTTTCCATACGTTCCATGCAAATGTATTTTTAAGCATGAATGTGATCAGTAGGCTCAGACGATCCTCAAGGACACTTCGGCTTCGTCAGAGGTGGCCGGATACTCAAAATCCATCTTAGGGAGGCGTCTGGTTCAGCGGGAGACGTCGGGGAGCTTCGGTCGAGCTCAACGAAGGAGACGAGCCAAGAGTCGTCGGATCGGGCGATCAAATAACCTCGGACGGCCTGGATCAGATCGCCTCGCCGCAGATCAGATGTGCGGCCGAGATCTGGCGCGCGATCGATCGTGCGGCCAGGATCGCTCCCGCGGAAAAATTTTGCATCCCACATCGAATCCTCACCCGGTTTTCTCGCGCTTTATCACCCTAGCGCCGCCTCAACCCCTCAGTTGAATCCTCTCCCTCCACGGTGCCGCCTGCACCGTGTTCTCCCTGCGGGTGCGCTCTGCGCCCACTCTCTGCTCCCTGCGGGCGCGCTACTGGCGCCCACTATGCTTCCACGGGTGCGCGGGCTTCACCACCGCGTGCCCTTGGGGGCTTATACACGGCCCCTTCCGCGCTCCTCCGGGCGTGCCCCAGGCGCCCATGCGGTGTCCTGGGTGTGCGCCCTGCCGCCCTGGCTCGCCCCACGGGTTCCCCTATGGGCGTGGTGCCCTAGCGCCCATGCCTTGGGGTTGAACCCTCAAGGTGCCTTGGCTGGCCATATTTTTTGGCAAAGGACAGTACAAATACTTTGTCAAAAACTAAGTAACCCATGAGTATAAGACAAATGCGAAGTGCCATTCCAGCCATTTCTTCTCCACTTCTTCTATTCTTCTTCTTAAGAATTCCATTACTTCTCCTCATATGATCTTCCCTTAGGATATGGAATTCAAAAGGTTCATCTTCATCAACCGAACTCCTGAATCACTTATAATCTTCAATGTGCTTCATTGATCCAATCAGAGATCAAGTTGGATCAACTTCATGTTCACATGCACTAAGTGATAGTGCATGGACTCTTCCATCTGCTCACTTCATCCACTTTGAACTTGTGGATGGATCTTCTTCATCTCCTCATGCATTGTCAATACAATGCATGGTCTTCAAACATTGTTGTGACATTGTATCCAGTTGATACAAGTTCTTGGAACTTTAAGAACAGCTCAACAATCGTCTGATTTACATAGAGAATGTTTCAACCACAACTCCTATGTCACGTAGTGAATCTCCTAAGTGACATGCATCTTAGTACCATGGCCATTCTCCATTCATCACCAACACCATCACATCCTTTGTCATTCACATATTGAAACTCCTTGACATCCATCCATTCATTCCTTGACAACAACATACGTCATTGACAACAAATGCAACACAGTGCACTTCAATCTCCCCCTTTGTATTTGTTGTCAATATCACAACTTCAGCACATATGAATGGGCCAATATGTGTGCACAATCTTTTCTCCCCCTTATTGGCAATCAAATGCAATAGTGTGGTGTGGTTCACTTTCAAAAATATCTCTTCCTCCCTTCGAATAGCATCTTCTTGAAAAGCACTAAGAGAGGGATGATGTCACATGTTCTCTTTAGCAAAGAACCTTTAGTAAATCAGCTCTAAGTCTACTTGGGCTAACCCGGTGTAGAAAACAAGAGTTATATGACCAAGGAATTCAAAGCTGTCCATAACTCTCTACACATGTGAGATCATTCTTAGGAGTTTGAAATTTTTCAGATATAACAATGAATTTTCTAAATCCTACACAACTTCACAAAACTCATTAGAAAGTTCAGGTGCAATGAGAAAGCTCCCCCTTTCATCCATTTGTCTTCAATCCATACTCCCCTTTAATTGAAAAGATAAACTCAATTAAGAAACAAGGGATGAAAGTATGATTGGAATACCTTCACTTTTCTCAAGATGGTATTAAATCTTAGAATCCCATGTTCTTCTGATCGGCTCCCCCTCAAGGGGTGCACTCCATTCTGTCCAAACCACTCTCCAGATGAGAATGATCATCATCTTCAATTCCCTGAAATGTTACCACATGTAAATACCAGAAGTATTAGGGAATAAGATGGAACCTCCTTGGTTCATCAATGTGAACAACAAGGTTGAGAAGATTCTCTCAACCGAGATGTCCCATTTTCACCAGTCTTCACACTTGCACATTTGATCTTCATTGATGATTGTGCTGGTGTGGTTCTCAAAACATCTTCATGTGAAATCTTTTTCTTCCCTTTTGCCTTAGCAATTGCCAGAACTTCATCTTCAGCTCTTTGGAGATCTTTGGCAAGTTGCAACTGATTTGGCCATATGACTAGTAAGTCATTTGGAAGTGTGGCCTCAGTTCTGGATATTCCACATGGTTCTTTTGATGCTGTTAAGCTACCTTTCTTAGGCAACTTATTTTCAATCAATCCCTTCTGCTTCTTCTGGATTGATTGTCTTTTTGAGTCCATTCTGCTTCTATTCAGTTCCATGGCTTGTTCAAAAAGATCCATGGTATGACCTTTCTTTGAACAGTAGAAGCATATTTTCTTGGTGGTCCTTCTGGATGCATCACCCTTCTTGGATTTAGACTCCAAGGACTTCTTTTCCTTTTTCAAAACCTTCTTGGGAGCATCTTCAACTTTCTTCTTGCTTCCCAAGGATTATTTCTGAGCCAGGTTCTGTGATCTTTTCTTCTTTTGATCTCTGGATACAGTTGGAGATTGACATGTATCTATTTGACCACTTTTGCACACATCCCAGATGTTATCAAGCAATCCAAATCTGTTAGCAGTAAACAGATGTCTCTGGACCTGTGGAAGTTTCTTATTTCCTTCTGGCTTGCTCCCCCTAGGCATGGGCTTCCTCTGTGCTTTGGCATTCAGTGGAATGTACCAACAATCCTTTGCACAATGCCCATACTTGTTACAACACCAACATTGAACCACAAATCGTGACCTCTTCAGTCCTTCTGATTGTTGGGTACTTTTCTTGACTTGCTGTGCTACTTCAGGAGAGCTTTCTTTCTTCACTGTCTTCGTCCATACTTGTTTGGAATTATTTTTCCATCCTGCACTTTTTGTGGAAACACAATTAGAAGAATTAGTACAATATGGGATGGATGGTACCTTCTTTTTAGAATATGTTGCCCTTTCATTAGAGGATGTCTTTCTTTTAGAATCATCCTTCTCAAAGATCACTTGAGTAGCAATATTTCTACATTCAGCTGACTGGGAGGATTCAGCTTTGGGTGATTGCAGATTTTTCAATATCACCTCTAGTTCTAAGCATTTCATGTTAAGGGAGTTCTTCTCATCCTCAACAGTTCTTAGCTTTCCTTCCCAATTCTCTTTCAGCTGTTCTAACTGGTCTTCATGCACCTTCTTCAATTCTAGCAATAAGTTGTCAAGCTCCTTCACCATTTTGACTTTGTCTTCGAGTTGAGAATCTCTGACATTCATTGACACTTTGTGCAACTTCTCCAGTGCATGGAAAACTTCTTTGATCATTATCATAAAGATTTCTTTCTCAGAAAGGCTTCTTTGCAATTATACAGCAGTGTCTTCATATCTTTCATTGCAAAGAGAAACAGTTTCATCTTTAGCCTTCACCAGCTTTCTGAGAGTGTTGGTTATGCCAACCCTTTTTGCCAATTGATCTTCCATTGCATTGGCTTCTTCTTCTAACTGTGATTTTTCTTCATGAAGATCATGGATGCCTGTAGCTATACACTTTGCCACTTCCATGGGAACTGTCTTCTGAAGATATTTGAGTGCACTCTGAAGATCATTCATTGTTTCAACTTCATCACAGCTAGGACAGGCTTTCTTCATTTTCTTGGCCTGTTTCTTCTTTCTATTTTTCTGAGTCTTGGCAGATATCTCCATTTGAGGTTGTTCTTTCATTTCCTCAAATCTGCACTTCATAAAGACTCCCTTGGATCTTTTAGAGGTAACCTTCCCTCTGATACCAATTGAAGTGCCCAGATCAGTGTGAATCACTGAGAGGGGGAGGGGGTGAATCAGTGATCCTTTAAAACTTTTTACTAATTGATTATTAATCAATTAAACCTCTATGGCTGGTTAAAGCCTCGATCCACTCTTCTTGTATCTATCACCTTTCCATGAATAATGCAGTAATGAAAAGGCACAGGACACAAGGATTTACAAGGTTCGGCACCAAAGGCCTACATCCTTGCCATGCTCTCCCAGCATGGATTCTCCCATTATAATCTGTTAGTATTACAATGGTCGATACATCTTCCCACCGTATCTCTCCTGAGTCCCACAGGAGGGTCTTTATACTGCTTCACACAGTGTTACCAGAGTCCCACTGGCCTGCTCCAGAATCCCACTGAAGACTTCTTCTCCCTGAGTCCCACAGGGTCTTCTCCTGGCTCCTAGAGTCACACGAGTAGCTCTTCTTCTCTTTAAGCTTCTTCAAGTATCTTCAGCAGTCTGGGATAAAGACTGCTGGCCTTGCTCTTCTTCTGATCACTTGTGGTGAACAGGTCTTCTCGTCTTGCTCGGGCTTTATCACCTTCTTCTAAGGATGACCCGACTTCTATCTTCAAGAACCTTCAACAGCCTCTGATAAGGTCTGTTGGTCTTGCTCAGCAACTTCTGATCACTTCACTTGATCAGGCTCTTCTCAATTACTGAATACTCAGACAACTGATGTCTTTAACTTCAGTCTGGTCCAGTCTCACTCACTTCAACTTCATGCACTGAGTGCATGGCAGCTCTTCATCCTCATGCACTGATAGCATGGCCTTCTCAATTTTTTCAAGATCTTCAAGTCTTGGACAACTCAAATGCACACAAGCAGATTTAGCTTTGTTCACGTGCGCACGTGCATGCATGTAAGCATGCACTCCCCTTTCTTTCTTCTTGGTGCAATAAACCCACAAAGGGTGTAATCACTTCAAGCACACACCTTCTCACTTGAACTTCACACTTTTGTTCAATGTGTTTACACACTTAAATGTGTGTTATACTTTGTGTGAATCTTCTTCTTCTTCCAAGTGTGTCTATTCCACTTAGAGCACACACATAGGTTCGGCCACTTCACTTTGTTGTTTTGCACACACAACTTTGTTCTTTGCTTTGCACACACACAATGAGTGTGTATTTGGCCTCCACTATTTTTGCACACACCCAAGCTATCCTCGGCCTTCTTTTCAAATGCACACACACACAAAGTGTGGTGGTCTTCACTCTTCAAGAATGCACACACAAATGCACTAAGGCCTCGGGTCTCCTTTGGTTGCACAAGGCTACGGCCTTTCCTTCCTTTGCACACAAAGTGCCTCGGGTATTCTTTGCACTTAGCACACACCGAAGGATGCAAGGGGCTCAACCTTCCTTCACTTCAACAACCGCGCAAGCCTCGAGTGCAAGGCAGTCGCGGGCGCGCAAGATCCTCCTTCCGCGGGGCGCGCAAGTGCAACACCCGCAGGGTCTTCCTCATGCCGCGCAAGGGTGCGGGCAGAGAGGGAACAAGCCTCGGGTGCGCAAGGTGTTGCGGCCAAGAGGTCTTCCTGCTGCGCAAAATATTAGCGCGCAGGGGACTCCCTTTCTTCTTTTGCGCAAGGAGTGCACAAAAGGGACTTCACGAAGCCAAAAATGGCTCCGGGCTTCTCTGCCGCGCAGGGGACGCGCAGCTCAATTCTTCGCGAGGCACAAGGGTGCTCTCCCGGGACTCACGTTTCTCAAAGGATCAGCAAGCATATTCATGCCTTAGGTGCTCCTTTTATAGGAAGAGAAACACTTCTAAACATCTGCGTGATAATAACTCAAGTTCCCGAAAGTTTCGGATCTTTCAAGATTCTGTGAAATCTTGTTTTTCTTTTTATTTCACGCGGGTTCCATTTTCTTCCTTTATTTTCCTCTACATGCATGCGACATAGAACGCATGCATGGCCTTCGGTTAAGGATAATCCATGCAAACCATAAACCACACAAGGCCTCGCACCTTCGGTTTGCTTCGGCCTTCTTCGAAATTTTCCATACGTTGCATGCAAATGTATTTTTAAGCATGAATGTGATCAGTAGGCTCAGACGATCCTCAAGGACTATTCGGCTTCGTCAGAGGTGGCCGGATACTCAAAATCCATCTTTGGGAGGCGTCTGGTTCAGCTGGAGACGTCGGGGAGCTTCGGTCGAGCTCAACAAAGGAGACGAGCCATGAGCCGTCGGATCGGGCGATCAAATAACCTCGGACGGCCTGGATCAGATTACCTCGCCGCGGATCAGATGTGCGGCCGAGATCTGGCGCGCGATCGATCGTGCGGCCAGGATCGCTCCCGCGGAAAAATTCCGCATCCCACATCGAATCCTCACCCGGTTTTCTCGCGCTTTATCACCCTAGTGCCGCCTCAACCCCTCAGTTGAATCCTCTCCCTCCACGGTGCCGCCCCGCACCGTGTTCTCCCTGCGGGCGCGCTCTACGCCCACTCTCTACTCCCTGCGGGCGCGCTACTGGCACCCACTATGCTTCCACGGGTGCACGGGCTTCACCACCGCGTGCCCTCGGGGGCTTATACACGGCCCCTGCCGCGCTCCTCCGGGCGTGCCCCAGGCGCCCATGCGGTGTCCTGGGTGTGCGCCCTGCCGCCCTGGCTCGCCCCACGGGTTCCCCTATGGGCGTGGTGCCCTAGCGCCCATGCCTTGGGGTTGAACCCTCAAGGTGCCTTGGCTGGCCATATTTTTTGGCAAAGGACAGTACAAATACTTTGTAAAAAACAAAGTAACCCATGAGTATAAGACAAATGCCAAGTGCCATTCAAGCCATTTCTTCTCCACTTCTTCTATTCTTCTTCTTAAGAATTCCATTACTTCTCCTCATATGATCTTCACTTAGGATATGGAATTCAAAAGGTTCATCTTCATCAACCGAACTCCGGAATCACTTATAATCTTCAATGTGCTTCATTGATCCAATCAGAGATCAAGTTGGATCAACTTCATGTTCACATGCACTAAGTGATAGTACATGGACTCTTCCATCCGCTCACTTCATCCACTTTGAACTTGTGGATGGATCTTCTTCATCTCCTCATGCATTGTCAATACAATGCATGGTCTTCAAACATTGTTGTGACATTGTATCCAGTTGATACAAGTTCTTGGAACTTTAAGAACAGCTCAACATTCGTCTGATTTACATAGAGAATGTTTCAACCACAACTCCTATGTCACGTAGTGAATCTCCTAAGTGACATGCATCTTAGTACCATGGCCATTCTCCATTCATCACCAACACCATCACATCCTTTGTCATTCACATATTGAAACTCCTTGACATCCATCCATTCATTCCTTGACAACAACATACCTCATTGACAACAAATGCAACACAGTGCACTTCAAAAACAAATTATAGTTTTTGTCATTTAATGGAAATTTTTAAAGCCTTCATTTTTATTTGGTTAAATATAAAATGTTAAAAATAGTAAATTTTTTTTTAAATAACCAAAAAAATAAATCAATTTTTTTATATTTATCAATGAGAAATCATTTATAATCATGAATCTAGTATTTTTTTTAAACATTTTTCTTGGGTTTTTTATTCTTAAATTAAATGAAATATCAAAAAACAAAAGAATATTTAATATAATAATTTAAATTAAATGTTTTATATTATCGTTTCCATATATATTATACAATTCCCCTTTTATGTATACAAAAATAATTTGTAATGGTAAAAAGTTAATTTAACCCAGTTAATGTATAATTGGGATTCAATGTCTTAAAATTGGGGATAAGGCATATCATAACAAAAAAACATATTTAAATTTTATTTTTTTGAGTTCTATGGGACTTTATCAGATTATCTCGATGAATTTGGACACCTTGGATTCACTTCATCTTTATTAATAGATTTTAAAATTTTAAAAAATTGAATCATTAGAAGAGATACACTTAAAAATATTATAAATGTGAATGAATTTTTCTTATATTTTTATACCTCTTGAACCACATAACATGACTGATCCATATATAAATAAATTTCAAACATTCAACCCCAAATCCTAAGAGAAATTTTATAAAACAAAATACCAACCTGTAAAGATTAATGTGTATATTGCTAGAAATTTTAGGGAAAAGAGGTACAACTCCTAACCTAGTGTATTAATTTTATTTCTTTTTATACCAAATTAATATATTAAATAATCATTAAAATATTATATAATAGTTATCCTAAAAATTAATAATATTTATCATTATATAGGAAAACCCCTTATTTATCACCATTACATCCTATAGAAGATTTTATCATTGATTATGGATATTTGTGGACTAAAACATCTATATAATGATGGGTTTCATTTTCTACCACCATATCATTTGGAAGGTTATATCAATGGATTAATTAATTATATATTATTTTTAATATATTATAATAACTCTATAATGATAAAATATTTTCTACTTTATTTTCCATTTTATTATTATAAAAATGAAATATCATTCACTCGTACATATAGAATACCATCTCTATTTTTTATATATTTATTTCTCAATATAATTATTTAATGGAATTCTATAAAAATATATGTAATTAATTTCTTTTATAATTATGAAATAACTAATCATCAGTAAATTTTATATTATGAATTTATCGTGGCATCATTCTACTCATTCAGCCTTTATATCACTCTCCTTTTTATGTCTATTTTACTATCTACATCAGTGATGTTTTAATTATTATGACATGAGTGATTTTTGAATGTTTAAAACTCATGATATTATATAGTAATATTTTATAAATAACATGATTAAATGTCCTGAGATGATGGAACCATGAACAATGTTCAAGGACCGAAACTATTGAATAGAAACAAGTGTCACCTGGAATAGTGATTTTGATTAATAATTGTTAATTAAGATGTGATAAAATTTATTAAGTGAAATAATTATCTTAATATATGTTTTTATATTCCCTTATTATATAATTATAATAAAATTAAATTTATTATGAAGGTTTTTAGATTGTAAATGAATCTTGTTAGATTATTGTAAGGTATTTTCATCTCAATTTCACTTCATTGAGGCTTATGTTTTATTATGAAAAAATTTAAATTATATAGTGTATATACCACTCCATTTATATATTATATCATGAATTTCTCAATGTTTAGTGTATTATAATTTTCAATTAAAATATTATATTATAAGCTATTCTGAATCAAATGTTATTGAAGCATTATAGAATTTTTCATTAAAATTTTCTTCTAAATGTTATCAAATATTTTTTACAAGTAATGGTTCATTTAAAATATACATAAATATTATTATTTACTATAAAATGATTAATTGAAGTCTTTTTCGACAATATTAATCTATTACTAAAACCCAATTATTGGAATCTTTTTTTTCATTTTCTATATGAGGTATTTTGGATTTTTTTCAAAAAGTATGGAAGGTGTTATTAACTGAACATTTACCAAATGAATATAATTTACTAAAATAATAGTCATTATTTTAATTGATGACTAAATTAAATGATTCCAAGGTTATTTTGAACTATCGTAATTTTCTATTTATTTTGAGATTTTTTTTTTCAAAATTATATCAAAGTAAAAGGGAATAATTTTCAAAAAGGAATGAAAATAATTTTTAATATTGATTTATAACTTTGTTCATTGTTGTAGTAATAAAGATGTAATTTTTAATGTAATGCTTTAAAATTATTCTATCAAGGGTGTGTCATGCTATAAAACATTTAATTTTTTGTGATTTGATGTTATCTTTTCATATTATAATAATTTATGCATATTTTGTTATTAACATTCACATGATCAAATTATCTATGAGTCTCTATAATTTCATTGGAAATTATTGTTTCCATCTTGAAATTTTTTATGTTTCATTAATTTATAAAACATTAGGGTCACAAAATTGATGTTTTCTCAACCCTGTACCATTATTATATTTGGTATCTGTTGAAGGAGGATTATTAAAAATTGTATTTAATTAACTGGGGAATAATTCATCATTCATGTTTAAATATAGATAATTATTAATTTATAAGTAATTTTGAGAAATAATTATATTTATTAAATATATTATGATTTTATATATTGTTAATGTGATGGGAGAGGACCATATATATGTTATCACTTCAATGTGTTAAGAGGTCTCATGAAACAAAACAAGTTAGCACAATTTATTAGTTTATTCTATATGATCATGTCATATTATTTTTGTAATTGGTGTATACCTAATCATTAAAATAATGTGTTGAAGGTATCGAGGAACACAATTTAAATATTGGGCAGAGTGTTTAAAAATATTCAATATCAGTCAACTTAAATAGGTTATCTATATCATGGAAAACCCTATCAAATTATTGAGGATTATCACATGATGAATTTTAAACATAAATTTAAAACAAATATCATCGCTTTCAATCACAAGACATGCTCGATATTTGTTGGATCTAACATTATGCCAATTTTTTTCTTTTAAACTTTGTATCAAAGGATAGGTCTCAAAATGAGGCGCTTAATCGTTATAGTTATTTATGGAATAGTTTTTTTGTCATGTATTGTTTCCTACAAATTTTATATGAGGTTGTATAACATTGAATCACATGTTCATTTATTTCATGGATATGTATTTACATGATTACATCTTCATACATGGAAATTAATTCCATTTATTCACTGTTATTTATCATTTTTTTGGTTGAGAATATGATTATCTTTTTTGAAAACCAAAATTGAATATTATTTACAAATTAATTGGGTTTTTTAAAATTCATTGTAAAAATGATTTTGTATTAAATGAAAGATTTATTGAATTATTATTATTAGGCATTGTATAGAAAGTGTGGTGGTATCCTAATATTCCTTTTATTCCATCCTACAACTTCTATTGGGAGGTTTCACATGTTGTATTGAAAGATATCGGTAATTTATAATGCTTCTTAATGTATTACATATCCTCCTTTGGTCTTCGCTATTGTAGTGGGGTGGTGCAGAGGTGAATACTGGTCACATAGAGACTTGTGGGTCATTCTTTATTCATAATTTTGGGTTTAACACATTTGGATTAGATTTTAGGGATCTGGTTGTATCATTTTCATCATAACAATATACTGGTTGTATTTCTTATTTTTTTTATATACCGAACCATGTTCTTTTTTCTTGCTTCACCTCACCATGTGATTACCAACTTGGGTGTATATTGTAGTTAAACGAGTTCGGTTTTTACATCTAAGAAATCAATATTTTAACTCAACTACTATATTTTTTATCAATATATATTGATTTCAATATATATAATGACGATCACTTGTCATGTAGTGAGTGTAATATCAGCCAAATTCATAAAAAATGAAAATCATAAAAAACTATTTTTAGACATGATTGAATAGTTTATTTTTAAATATATATTACATCACTTTTAAAAAATGAATTTCATAAAATTTATTACATAATTTGAATCATAAAAATTAATATAACATAACATGGTGAACTTAATTTTTCATCCTAATGTTTTTAAATTAAATAAATGTTTATTACTATAATTAAGGTTAAAATAGGTTAATTCATGTTATTTATACTAGTGTTCAAATTAATTTTACACACACATAATTTTTTTTGAAAGGATGGATTTAATATTAATAATATGTGGTTCAAAATTTAATAATAATAATTAATTTATTTTATGATTAAAGGATTAATTATCATGGTTAAAATCTTGTTACCATGGTGAAAACTAACATTATAAAAATAATAAGATTAGAGGATAATAGAATTACAGTTTTAAAAAATGTTTAATTTTTTGAGATGGATATGTTCCTCAACCTTATAATTCAACACTAAATTATTATTAAATTTTAGAGTCACATGGGGGGATAATGACTTCCCATTATTGTATTATATGGGATATTTAAAAAAATGTCACTCTACAATTATAAAAGGGAAATCAATCCTATCACTAATTCACAAATCTTAACACATTTATGTTATCCAAACCCAAAATAAATCCATCCAAAACTTCGATATAAATGTTCTAGTTATGGAGATAATCCAAAAATATCATCCCTCAAGACATTAATAATAGATCCAATGGTGGTTCTAATAAAGGAAGGTAATTCTATTTGTTATGATTTTATTTTTTAATTATTCTTGATAAACATTAAATTATTTCTAAAAAATTTCAATAAAAAATAATTATCATCATATAATTAAATTTGATTATATTTATGGAAGAATATATGTCCATCTGAATCTCCGTCAAATGGGAAACAATGGCCTTGCCCATGTATACATCAGAAAACCACCTCAATGACTGATGTAACTTATTTTCCTTATCTGAGAGATATGGATTGTCAAAATTACCGAAATAATAAACAAATTTCATAATTATTATGTGATATGGAATCTATATAATTAAAAAATCAATCACCTCCTTACCCTTTCGCCCATTAAGGGAATGATATCATCTTTTGTGTGTACATACGACTTACCGTCTATACGAAGAGATGTGATTCATTTCTCATGTCACATAATAAGGAATGATTATAAAATTTTATATAATAAGAAATATTTGTTTCCTATATTAATATAAGAATGTAGATGATGTAAATATATCCTATGCCTATGAACCATAAATTACATTAGAATACATGGTGGATAAACTATAAAAATTAACACCTGAAACAATGGAAATAATAAAATATTATTATCAAATAGGTGGTATAATGTTATATAAAAGTTTTTATATTATATTTAATTTTGGATATAATATGTAATGAATTAATTATATTTCATAAAAACATTATACAGGTGGTTGAATCACTTTCTACTAAATTGGAATTTGAGATAAGGGACTTTCCCTCAACTTCCTTTCACTAAAGAATACTATAACGTTATGCCACAATTTCATATATATAGTTCATATACAACAATTTTTACAGTGGAATATCAAGAATAATTTTTTTCTTATTATATTAGTCTTAAATTTCAATTATTTCATCCAATGGTATTTGATGTTAATGTTACCAAGTGTTATTTTATTTCATAACACAATTCCTTTTCTTTAGCTTATAATAATTCTTCATTCTCATTGATATTCCCTGATTATGTGTGTAAGGGTAAAAAGTATCAAATAGTTTTATTGGGATATTTGTTATATTATTCACCAATATTATTATTTGATGTTTAAATTCTTCCCCATTAGTAATGATATATCATTTATATCTATATATTCATATTATTTAATGATTTATTTGAATTTTTTCTCAAATGGGGCGTAAACTCAAAGGATACCAATGTTTTTGACTATTTTTGTTTCAATCAAATTTTATTCAGGAATGTTTATTCCTGAATTTACATTGAATGAAATTATATGACCATTTTATAATAAATAAAATTAATTTTATTCTACATTGGATATTAATATTGATTTTATGTAATAGTATGATTTCCCACAAATTGGTATTTAAAATAGATGAGATTTTATTAAGAGAATTGGAATACATCACTCCCATTGGTAAAAAAAATTATTATAAATCTTAGATTTTTAATATTTAATTCAAAAATATATTACATAGATTGTTGAAATTCACTTTTTATCTGTAATTTTCATTTTGAAAATGATTAAAAAGAATATTCAGGTAATTTTTTAGAAATAGTACTTTTGATATTTCTGAGAAACTTTTAATGGAATATTTGATGACATCAATGTAAATTACTAAATCATAACACTAATTACATTTAATATTCCTTTACATTATTATAATTACAAATTTAATCAAAATTGGATCTGTTAATATTATGTTTTTTTAGTCATTAAAATGATTTTCAATGTGAAAAGGATATTGTTCTCAAGATTGTCTTTAAATAACTTTTTATGTTATTCATATCCATCATTAGGAAAATCCATTTAATATTCATATACTCCACTTGGGATAAATTTTAATTATATCATATTTATTATATATATATGGATGGTTTATAAACACTTTTAGGAGGGAAATATTGATATTCCAATTCCTGATTAAATTTTTGTAATTATTTGCTTTCCCATATAATAATCACATTATTCTCATCATTAGACATTACATTTCCCATAAATAAATAAATATATATATATATATATATATATATATATATATATTTCCATGGATATACTTATTACTTAAACTATATATCAGATATACATAGGATTTTTTATATTGAATGTTATTTGATTGTATAGGGAAATATTTCTATTCTACATTCATCATTCAATACATTTATTTCTTAATGAGGTGTACTGTTAATGAATTAAATTGATTATTCGATATATGAATATTAATTTATACATGTAGTGAATGGTTGGGATTCGAATTATATATCCCCATGATGCATCGGTATCCTCATGAGATGAATTAATAAGATAGAATAAAATGGAGTTTTACCCATAATTTCATACCATATTGAAATGGTCTCGAATATATATATATATAATGATGTAAAATATTAAGATATCAAATATTAAGATTTTCTTTAATAAAGAATATTGTTATTTTTATCTATGATATTATCTCATTTATATTCTCCATGGATTCTTTTTGTTCTCAAGTTATTTTTTAAATGGATACTATGTTCGGTTATGTATCTTTCCATATTGATTATGATATTCTAATCATGATAGTCATGTTATTGATTAAATGATATGTGGGTTCTGTTACAAAAAACATTATAATTATTATTCCTTATATATTATGTATATTTATTCATGATATAATCCGATTTACGTAATGCATACTAATCATAAGACTGCATCCTTATTTTGTTTCATTTTCATAAGATATGATGAATTACTTTTTAAATGAGTTCATGGATATAAAGGTTTTAAATTTAAAATTTGGTATTTCATGTTTCTAAATATAATTAAATACTTATGTTTGTATATACCTTTCCATAACTACTATTTTATTCATCCAATTTGGAGGTTATCACTTTTAGAGAGAAGCAATGCAATAAAGTGACCACTGACTCACAGCTATTCGGGTTAGGGATATGGTAAATGGTATCATCAAAGCTTTAGTTAAATAACTAGTAAATAGATTTATGAAATCATATAATATGGAACAAAAACTTATGATATATATTTAGGATGGTTATATAACTACATTGTAATTTTTTATGGAATATATTATGTGGTTATCCTATCAATAAATCATGTTCTTGATACTATAGGTGGATGCTGTTCTAGAAAATTTTTTCCCAGGGAAAATATATCCAAAAACCATCCATGGGGAATTAACTTGATTTCCACCCAGTTCACGATAACAATACTTAATGGACCCCTAGTTCGACCCTCATTTTTTATATTCTGTGGATAATTAATATTTTCAATAAAAACCATTCTGAAGGATTTGAAAAAATGGCCACAATAAATTACCTAGGATAAAATTAAGATTTATTTTATTTAAATGATGATTTAAGGATTGAAATATCCATTAAATGATTTTATTGTTTTCCCACTGTTATTGAAATTGATCAGATAATGTTTTTTTGTTTTAGTTAATGTATTAAACATGAAAGAATCATGTTACCATTGTTTATAATGGAATATGTCGTGATTATGTGAAACTGAATGTGATGACGAATGGATTGAATGATTTCATTATTAGACCTAATTATTTATAATGATATATGATTATTAATATATAACTTAACCAATAGTCAGAATCTATATGGATGTTTTCTTGGAGATCAATTGTTGGATACCATAGACGAAAAAAAGGTTTGATTTCATTCATGATAGAAATTTTGATAGAGACACCCATTAGAAACCCAAGATTAACATAAACGGAAATTACATAATTTTATATGAATATTAACAACATTAAAAAAGTTTAAAACCAAGAAAAAATAGTTTAGTTTTTGTGGTAACATGAAACACAATCTTATAAATTCAATATAGATCTTCAATGCATCCCGAAAAGATCTTCCCATTTAGTACTTCTACTTTAAATCATTCTTCATAACCTAGGGATGTGTAAAATAGTATTCGGTAAGCATAGATGATTTTTAAGGTTATATAATGGAGAAACCTAAGCATAACATGAGAAAAAGGGTTAGAGAACATGAGAATAAAATTTGAAGACCACACCCTCCATATCAAAGATCATTTATATGTGTCATGAAATAAATATTTCATATTCATATGATATGAATCATAATTGTGATAAATCATCATGAATAAATCCTGAACCACAACTCATTACATATAAGTGTTCCACTATCATAATGTGTCGATGTTTTCTAACAACACCATCAATATAGTGGATCATGAATAACCTGTTTCACATAGTGGATCCTGACACACATCATTCCCATTAGGTATCAGGACACATCTATTTACCATTGTGGATCTGGAAACAACTATTTAACCATGTGGATATGGAAAAACATATTTCCTCTTATGAATCATCCCCATCATATTTTTTATTTTATATCATGAGATATAAATATTTTATCAATTCATTGGAGGGAGATATAGGTCATACCTATAGAATAATAATGTAGTATGTAGGTATTCCAAAAGATAATAATAATTCTACAAATCATAACCCTTCATATAAAATGGGTATCTGAAAATTTTCTTCATATGTTAACCTGTGAAATAATTAAAGGTCCTATAATCATTTAATTATATTATAACCCAAGAAAATAAGTAAGATTTATTTGCATATAACCCCTGGATGAGAAAATAATTTCCAAAAAAACATTAAAACCAAACTAAAAACATTCATAGAAAAAATATAAAGAGTATAGTTTGATCATATCGAAATTGAACAATAAACTATATCATAATATTTCATCTTATAGGAAGAATAATTTTGAATGATCACATAAAGCATCTAGTATGGAAAATATCCTTTCATTTAAATTTTTTTAATACATGAAACATTTTGAAGAAACATTTCATTGAAAAATAATTAAAAATTAAGAATTAATATTTAAAAATATTTTAAAACATTTATTTATGAAAATATGATTTCTTATTTGAAAATTTATTTTAAATCATAAAACATTAGGAAAACGTTTTCATGAAAAATAACCTTGAAAACCTATATGTGAATATTTACAAATAATTTTTAACATATTTTTAAAACACAAATAATATAATAAAAAAATTCATTCAAATTTATCTTAAAATATAACGTAAAAAAAATTATAGTATTTTTATAAATCATGGTTTACTAATAAAATAGATATATAACTAAACAGAGAAATAATGTATGATTTTCATAAAAACAAATTCATTATTGCCTTAACTACAAATGAGAGGAAAATTACACTATTGAAAAAGTATATCTTGAATAACCATATTTGAATTAATTTCATGATTTTACTTGAGTGATGGACCAAAATATTTAATCAATAGAATCACAAAAAAAAATATCTATAAATAATGGAATTGTAGAAATAAACCCTTACCCATTTGTTAAATTTCTCTCATCAACACCGTGAAATAATAACCTAAAATGAAACATAAAATATCATGAGGATGAAATAATTAATGATATTACAAGTAAAATGGAATTTATATTGAACTCGTTAAATAATATAGGTTCGTATCATAACATACATCTCAAAGAAGAAAAATTATGAAAGAAATCATTTATTGATTTAGAAATTCTTTACCATAAACCTTGTGAAAGGGAGATACTCAAATGGATATTCTAATAAATATAATTATCATTAGAATAATTATAATATGAATCTATATTAATTATATACAGTACATACAATAAATAGGTTTTTAACATGGATTGTGTCTAATTGAAAATGAAAGTGATGCAAAAATTCCCTTCCTACTAAAGTAACTTTTGAATCATAAGAACAATGAAAAATAAAATTAGTTGAAACATTTGATATCATTAAATGGAAATAATTCATGATATTACATGTCATAGGTAATTATATAAACCACTCAAAATAAATTAGTGGTAAATATGATAAATTTCTTGCAAAAATAAATATGATACTCGAAATCCCCTTACATAAAGTCTCCTCTCTCGTCGTACTTGTTCAAAGATCATTTATAATAAATATAAGATTATAATACATATATTAAGGAAAAATATTCATATATATATATTACCAAATACGATTTAATTATCATATTATAATACCCATTTATTTGAAATTCTATGGTAAATTTATGTTTTCGGTAATAAATAGTTTGTTTTTCGTATATATTTTGGATGGTTACTCTTGGTCATATAAATTATATAATAATTTTATGGTTTCAAAATGTAAAAAATTATATTAATATAATATATATTCAGTATATATTTATTGATAATAAAAAATAAAATTTAGATATAGTAAATGATATACAATGGTCATGGAGATGGTAGGTCATACATACTCATGAATGTTGTTTCAATTTTCTAATCATACTAAAAGAAATAAATATAATATATATATATAATAATTTAAATAGAATTTTTTAGATCATATATATCAAATAATTTTATTAATACCTTCCTTAATTTATTCCATGTTAATAGTTAATAAATCACATAGCTTTGAGGAGGTGGTAGTCCACATGTTTACAAATGATGTTATCATATTTTTACAAAATGGAATGAATTTAGAATTGTGATAAAAATAATTACTACAAAATAAATAGATCATAAATATAATATATATGTATAATATATAAACTATAATTCCATCCTATTTGAAAACATTGGTAGGTATTATTAGAAGAACTAGTTACATCAGTTATGAGGTGGTAGTCCACCAAACACACAAATGATGATTGTGTATCCCATTTAATGGAAGTTATAAATTTTAGAGACTAAATTATTTCCTTATAAGACTTTGAAATAAATAAATATATATTTAAATTTCAAGACACAAAGACAACAAGAAATTCAGAGGAATGAGGTTCCAATAATTAAGAATAGGAGAATATTAAATATATTTTATGTAATATGGACATGATACCTCAATGAAAATGGGATAAATCTTAAACAGTTGATTGGATTCAAAATTTGACACTGTAGTTGTGTTCAAAACATGAATTTCACCCCATGGGCATCCTAAAATGGCTTTACACGGGAGGTTCATACCCCTCTCTTTTTGGCAGCGCATTAAGTAGATATAATTAATTAATTAATTAATTAATTAATTATTGAATTTATTATAAAAAAACGTTTATAAATATATTGTTATTGAAATTTTTCAAGGCTAGTCCTCACAATCATGTTAACACTATTATAGCTCTCTCTTCCTCCGTCCTCTGATGAATTGAAATTGATCATCAATGAATCCTTAGATCAATATGAATCGAAGAACAACGAATGCAATAGATCTCCCTTCTATATTGTTGAACATGTTCTTAATCAGTGAGTTTTCCAATCTGAGGAAAGTCTTTTTATATATAGTTAATGCCCCTATAATAACATGATTGATTATATCACTATTTTTTCATCGATATACACCATGTTTTGGCCTTTGTATGATCCCATGTGATAGATTTAAATTAGTTATCAATTTTTTTATCTAACCCAGGTGTCAATAATTTATATTCATCCAATAAGTCAGGGCCATTAATATTTAAAACTCTATTTGTGAAACTTTTATCCCATTATTATTTACATTTTTCACTTTTGGAATTCCCCTAGTGCCAGGTTTTTGGATTTTTCGGTGGCACCGACCCTGATCGGTCCCCTGGATACACAAAATATTACATTATCCACAATAGTTTCATGAGAAAATAATATAATTAGGATCATTTCATGTGAGGATGAATGATTCATTTTTCAAACATCATGAAATTGAATAGAGGATTGTTGGTGGCATACAAAATGGATGGCGGTACTCCCATTAAGAATTATGGATTCTTTCTAGTGAACGATGACCGATAAGAATAAATCACAGTGGGATACATAATATTTGGGAGGAAACAATGTTGGATCTATGATAGTGGGTCTAATTGGAAGAGCAAAGACCAAATTTTTAGATTTGGAGTTTTTTTAGAAAACCTAATTATATGCCATTCCTTGTGTAGGAAACATTTTTTACGTCAGTTATTTTTTATTTTTAACATTGGTTTTTGGCCACCGTTATTACATGAGACGTTATAAATATTGTTTTTTTACATCGGTTATTTTAAAACTGACGTAAAAAACTTAAATCCTAAATGTTTCCATGTCGGTACCTGAAAAACGACAAGGATAACTCTTGGAGTCTTAATTTATTCCATCATTTTTAAATGACTGACATGGTATATTGTTTATTACATTGGTTATGTAATAACAGACATAATTAAACTCACCTCCGAATCATTTTTCATGTCAGTTATTAAAAAACCGACATGAAAATTTGGTTTATTATGTCATTTATTTTTATAACTGACGTTATAAATTGGCCTGCAAAGTGTTTTTTCACATTGGATAAACAATAAATGATGTGAAAACAGATATACTATGTTTGTTATCAAATAACCGATGTAAAAAACCATTCCCCTAAATTTATTACAATGTTAAGAACATAACTGACATAAAAACCATTTTTTTAATAAAATCGTTCTTCTATTACTACTCTCTTCCAAAGATGACATGAAATATGCCAAAAACAGACCAAAACTAAACTAAAACCAGACCATAATACATACCCAATAAACATCCGAATTAGAAAAAAAACAAGATGAACCAAAGAAAAATTATACACTCACATACATAAGATTTAAAACATATAATGTCATCTGAAAAAACCTAAAACTCCTAGTACAACCCCTACCCCCATGGACAACCCCCCCCCCCAGATAACCCCCACCCCTTAGAAACCACCACACCACACTTGACAGCCCCCCACCCCCTAGACACCAGCCCACCCCCTGTACACCCCCAACCCCTTCGACAGCCGCACCCCTATGAGAGCTCCCCACCCCTGGACACCTTCCCACCCCCTGGAAACCCGCCCACCCCCATGGACAGCCCCACCCCCTACGCATGCCCCCACCCCCAAGACACAACCCAGCACACTAGGCAACCCCCACCCCTGGACACCATCCCACCACCTAGAGTTACCTAGCCCCTTGTATAGCCCCCACCCACCTGGAAAAACCCCAACCCCATAGACACAACCCCACCCCATTGGACCCCCTCTCACCCCAATTGACAGCCCTCACCCCTGGACATCCCACTTACCCCCTTGGAAAGCCCACACCCCCATGGACACCCCCACCTCCTTGACACCCTCCCACCCCCCCATGAACACCCGAACCACCCCATATGGATACCACAACTCACTAGATAGACCCCACCACCTGGACATCACCCCCCCCAGGACACCCTCCCACCCCCTAGACATCCCACCCACCTGTATAGCCCCCACCCCCTCAACACCACCCCACACCACGAGACATCCCCACATTCTATGAAAACCCACCAACCCCACAAGACACCCCACCTCCCTTGACACCCCCACACCCCTGGACAAACCCTACACCCTAGACACCCTCCCACCCCCCTGGACTCCCTCCCACCCCCTAGACACCAAACCCCCTGGACAGGCCCCCACCCTTAGACACCACACCACCCCACTGGGAATCCACCCTCAACCCAAGAACACCCTCCCTCCCCTACCCCCTTGGACACCCTCCCACCACCTAGACACCCCCTACCCACTTGGACAGACACCCCACCCCTGGACCGCCCCCACCCCCTGGATGCCCCGTACACCCATGGAGAGCCCCCACCCTCTAGACACCCCCCTAACACTCTCCCACCCACGGGACATCCCCCAACCCCAGGAAACCCTCCCACCCCTAAACAAACTCCACCCCGGGACACCCTCCCACCCCCCTGGACACCCCCACACCCTGGACACCCCCACCCCCTAGAACTCCCTCCGACTACCCCCCTAGAAATCCTCCAACCACCTAAACACCACCCCACCCCACTGGATATCCCCCACCCCCTTGTTCACCTTCCCACCCATACCCCCTTGGACACCCCACCACCAAGACACCACCCCACCCAATTGGAAAACCCCCACCCTCTGGAAAACCCCCACCCCTGGACACCCCCTACCACTTGGACCACCCCCACCCCCGGTACACCCCCACCCCACATAAAACCTTTACTATGCTTTTCTAACATATGAAACTAGCAAAAACGAGAGAAAAAGCAAACAAAAAACAGACCATAATCCATATCAAAAAAATCAAAACTACACCAAATGAAAAAAAGAAGTAGATAAATATTAATCATTCACATATATAACATTAAAAACACACAATTTCAACTAGAAAAACCTAAATACAACCAAAACAACCACCAAATACAAAATTATGATTACAATATTCAAAATTATATTTTAAACTACAAAGAAATGAAAATCCAATCAAACTATTAAATTAATTTGACCATTCCACTTGTAAGTGTATCTACCCCTGAAAACTATAGGGTTTAGGGTCATTGATAAGTGACAAATTAAATGGAATGTATTTAGTATGTATAATGAATAAATAAAATGTAATATTATTAAAAATTTAATACAGAAATTTTACCAGGTCAATCATCTCTATTGTTCCAGTAGTAATTAGTTTGTACATAAATCTTAACCAATAATATCGGCATATGATGGAGCCTTGTTGTTCATGAAAATTATATTTATATGATTCTCAGTTTAAAATATCATTTTCATTTAATACATTTAAAAGTACAAATATAAATGGATATTTACCTTTACATTCACATTTTTGTTCTTGGATCTCTTTTTCTTTGTGTTTTTTTGAATGTAATCTCATCCCCTATTAGAAAATAATAATAAAGGGATAAATTTTAAATTCATTATAATATAAACAACTATTATGAAATTGAATCTTAATTTTGAAATTTATTCATAAATAATCCCCGTACATCACCCTGGATAGAGAATATCCAGTAAATTGTTTTATCCCATGGACAAAAAACACCTAACATTCAATGATCACAAATATAAAACAATTCTGGTTTGTATTTTTTATGTTAAAAGATAATAAATACTTTTCTAGTTATATTATTCACAACTCTCACAAAAAGGAATCATCCAACACTTCATGATTACATTATATTCTACTCATTTGGAAATATAAAGTTTTCTTTGTTCCTCATCTAATTAATGTGCTTCAGGAGAAATAAAATGAGGGAACATGAATCCATATACATCTATCTAATCATTCTTCTCACATATGTTATAATGATACCTAATAAAAATAGACATAAATCTACATATTTAATTAATATAACTAAGGGAAACATGTTATGACTTATATTAAAAAAATCTACACCATGTTTAATCGCAACTTATCTCTAGTAACAAGCTCTATGATATCATTTTTCAAAATCCACAAATTTATTGAACATCTGAAAACATGAGCTTCCATTGGAAACGTATAATGAGACACCCAAAAATTTGAATATCTTGACAATATTTCATGACAACTAGATTATATATCTGATGTCATATCACATTATCATTGTTGTTATCTATACAGTATTTCGTTAACTTTGAATTATTACAATAAATAAATATTACAATAAATTAGTTTTAAAAGGTTAAAAAAATTCCATTCAATAATAAAATAGATGATATAACATACATACACCAATGGTAATGATTCATAGAAATATATATGTCCAAAAAAAGTGACTGATACTATGTCCCACTGTGATCACCTCATATGTAGATAATGATACTCTAGCTGATCTATATAAAATATCCTTTATAGTGACTCTATGATTATCTAACTATAACTTTTGATGATGAAATGTATCTCCTATTCAATATACCAGACCATATCCAACAATATGATGGTGAGGATTATCATTGTTCAACTCACAATAAGTAGGATGTTGTGACGGAAGAGTGTAATACAAAATGGGGTTCATAGATAGAGGTGGATGATAAATAATGCGGTCCGGAGGTGGGAGAGTGGGAGCTACTAGTGGAGGTGGAGGATAAATAATGGGGTCTGTAGGGGGAGGTAGAGGAGAGGGATCTGGAGTCTGAAATTTTTAACTCATGCCTACAAACATAGACTGTACTGACACTCTAATATTTTCTTCCATCGTCGCACTAATATTATTAACTTATGCATCTAGGTATTATGTTTTTTATAAACTCACTCTCTAGAAGAATTTGAACAACATGGAAACACTTTTCTTACTGATACACTAGTTGGGTATCTTCATAAATGACCGGGGTGCTCAGGATTTCCCAATGTTGCAGATAAAATAACTTTCTGGCCAACAACTGTAAATACCCCATGTGTACTCTACCCCTTTAGAGAATCCTGTATTAATTAACTGAATAATTTTTTAATGTTTTATAGTATATAAAGAATTGAATTAACTTAAATAAATAAAATAAATTTCTTACAATCCTCTCAGTTATGAGTCTCGATTCTCCCAAAAGATATTAGCCTTTTCTAATCTTCTGAGAACTCTTCCATTTTTCATGTCTAGATAGAGAAGATTGATGGGAAACCTATCCAATGATTGAAGACTCAGCTCTACGTATTTTTAATTTTACTACCATCATTTTTTCGTCCCATAAACAATAAACCACATGAGAAAAATAATGATTGTATAGATTTTTAGATTGGATATCCTGATGATATTATGTTGCGTTATTTAAATTAAGAATAAGATATCATTATAAAAACATTAGTAATATCATATCTATAAGAAAACATATAAAATATTACATTTTAATTATGAAAATTGAATCGTTTCTTCTACTTTCAACAAATTGTTTCCATGTGTCTTCATCTATGAAATGATATATATGACATAGACGGTCATGTCACATATGAAAAAAATGAAATCAGATGTGAGGGTTGATTTTAAATACTTCCATCTCCTATAATCAATCGATAAAAACTTCCTCCTGACTCCTCTAGTGTCAGGAATATCAAATTTAATCTAATAAAGAAGAGTTAAAACATATTATACTATAAAACTTTAAAGACTGGTCAAACAATATAAAAATATATTACCAAAATTTCTCCCATAATTGATATATTATCTCCTTTTTAACACTTCACCAATCATTATACAAAATGATTACTTTTATTTTACCCTGATTTTATACAAAAAATTTAAAATATTTTGAATTTGGACCTATAGGAATATCATTATCATCAAAATTAACATGTATCCTTTGGGGAACATCAAGAGCATGTGAATGTTTCTCCCCAGATGTATGATCATGATTCTTATCTCGAGAATCATGATGTTGAACAACTGATTAATATTTCATTATCCTTCAAATAAATAAAGAAAACAATAGTTCACACATAAATAAATTCAAATATTACAATACTAATGTAGAAAAAAATAACAAAATGAACTATGTTACGTAATATAAGACATAGTAAATATGGTAACTGTGTCAGACAATGGTAAACATGGTAAACATAGTAGTAAAATTTTCATTCACAAAAATCAATATATATATATATATGTTACGTAAAGGTAAACAATGGTAAACATGGTAAAGTAATTATCATTAAACAAAATCAATAGATATATAAGTTACATAATGCTTAACATGATAAAATAAACTAAATAGAATTAAAATAAACATGAAAATATACTTATTTTTTTAAATACACATTTTAGTAAACAACGAAAATTACAATATCTATCATTTTATGAAATTAATAAATTTAAAAAATAAATAAACATATGTTACCGGAAATATTAGTAATGTAAAATTGGATTGTTTTCCCAAATTCCTTCATCATGATCGTTCATTATGGAACAAACCATGTCTTCAACATGCTCATCATTATTTTCATCTAATATTTTACAGGGAAGTAGGAATCTCACATAAATATTCTTCTTCATCAAGTTGATCCTCACAAACATTTTTTTTCTAAAAAAATAGACAGCAGCATATTTGACTGATCAACAACATAGAAAATCATTTTTCCATGTGTTTCCATTATAAAAGAATCTTATATGTCTTTCAATATATTCAGATTAATAACTATCATTAAAAATTCATCATGTCCGACACTATAGTTACCGATAAACCATTATTTGTAAAAAATAGTAACATTAATTTTAATGTAATCAACCTCACATATTTTTTAAATGAATCAATAAAATCCACATGATGTAGAAATGTAGTGTCTTTCATTAGAACTCAAAAAATGCATTACTTCTTCAAACACCAATACACCCCTATTCTAAACTACACCCCTGTTGTCCAGAGCTTTTGTAGGAAATGTATAGCCATTAATGTCATACCTGGACCTTTTTATCACATTTAAACATATACCACCCACTAACCATCTTAATTTCTCTTATACATATGATCTTCGAAACAAGGTTTTTTTTAACCAAGGAATAAATATTTTTTTCTGCCCATTCAAAATCCACATTTGATTCTTCTTTGGATGACACTGTTTCAACTCATTAATATGAAATGTGATATGTGGTTGAGAATAATTTATGTCATTAAATATGTAAATTTTTTCCTTCTTTATTTTTTCAACTAACAATGATTTGACTTTCATGGCATGAATACCCTTCCCTCGTTATAAACACATTCATGGTGAGATGTAGGAAAACCAATTTTCTCTGTCGCAGATAGTAGATTAGAAAAAAATCTGTAACCTCCACATAAATATACTTTTGATTAATGGATGCTTCATTTTGATATAGATTCTTAACATTCCCCTTAAATATTTTTATATACCTTTCAAAAGGATACACCCAAAAAAGATATATAGGTCCAAAAAGAAGTATTTCTTGAACTAATTAAACCATTAAATAAAAAATTATATCACAAAAAGAATTGGATAATTCATTTCCAATTTAAAAAGTATAGAAATTGAGTCCTTTTCCAAAATTTTCTAATCATTCACATCAGTCACGTTCTTAAAAATTGAATTGAAAAAATAATAAATCTTCGTTGTTTTCTTTCTGACACAGATGGAAAAATTCCACGCAATTCCACTGGTAGATGTTGTTTCATTGTGACAAGAAAATAATGTGATTTTATACCTATCAACTTCAAATCCTTAAAGGAGACAAGTTTTTTTATATTTTAAGAATATCCTTGAGAGACCTTGATATGTTGAAGACACTGACAAAAGAAAATTTTCTGCCTCTTTGATAATGTATGACTTGGATGGGGAAGAAATGTTCAACTTCCATTAGAAGTGAGAGGTAACTCAAAACTTATTCCCACTGGTAGTAAGTCTACCCATTCATTCAACCCATCATTACTCTTTGCTTTAGTATCTGACAACGTTCCAATAAAACTGTCGTAGATATTCTTCCCCACGTGCATTACATCAAAATTATGATTCACTTCATGATATCTCCAATATGGTATCTCAAAAAATATTGACCTTTTCTTTGAAATATGTCTATCTTTACCATATTTATGTTTCTTTCCCAAAGTCACACCATGATTGGGCCCTCTAAAAATGCACATCAGTTGATAAAGGTTTTGGTGCAATATCATTTTCTTGGGAGCCATTGAAAGACTTTTTTACTCTTCCAAAAGTGTGATCTATAAGAAAAAACGTTTGATGAACCACGTATAATGTTTTCCTCCAATGATTGAATTAATAATATGAAGTATGTTTTTCACAAATTGGAAATTCTTTAATACACTTAACATTGGATCTAGAAAAATTTCCATATGCTGGGAAGTCATTTATAATGAACATATGCACTGTATATAGTTGAAAATGTTCTATTTTATTATAATCATACTCCCTAATACCATCCTCCCATAAAATATTCAAATAATTAATCCATGGAGACATAAAAACATCAGTATCATTTCTAGGTTACTTCGGACCAGAGATAATTATACTCAACAAGACATATTTGAGCTTCCTACAATCTTCAGGAGACAGGTTATAAATTTACAATAAAGAAGTCCATGAACTATGTGTGCTACTGAGACTTCGATATGTATTCATTTCAATCTAGAAACAACCCATGTCTTTGATTTCTAATATCATTTCTGAATATAGGTTACTACTCATCAGTTTTATTCCATTGTGGAAAATCATATGGATGACGTATTTTTCAATCACATATCTGCTCATCAGTATGCCATCTTAATATTTTTTCATTATGTGAAACAGAAAATAAATGTTTCAAAAAATGATTTATATTAAGATACCCAAATAACATGGTAGGGATCTCTGTAATATCTAAATTAACCTGTTATTTTTCTTCTAACTTACACTGTGATGTCCAACAATCAGGACACTCTGAAAAAAATTCATATTCCTTCTTATATATCATAAATTCATTTGGACATGCATATATTTTCTTATATCCCAATCCCATCTAGAATGATATTTTATTGACCTTATAATGTGAATCTGGAAGATCATTGTATTTTTGGAAGAATGTATTTCAATAATTGTAAAAACCCAATAAAATATCTGTCACCCCATCCATGTTTCACATTCAGGTTAATTAATCATAACATGGACGACAAAACCATAGAATAATTACAATCAGGATATAATGGCTTTTCAGCATCACCATATTAACATGAAACTGTCGGTTCAATATCAATTTGTTCTGCTATAATATTACGAATCATTTCTTCAATTCCATCATAGTTATCATCTTGAAATTCATCATCATCCGTAGATCTGACAATCTATTCAGTTTCACCATGTAAAATCCAAGTGTTGTAACATGGTTTAAAACCATGAAAAATCATATGATCTTCGATATCTTACCATTTCAACTTCTTCATATTAAAACATTTCAGGCATGGATGGAAAAATTTTTGTTTCTTGGAACATTTCATTTAGAAACATCAAAGAAGGCATCAACACCTTCCTCATATTCAGTACTCATTTGATATGCCATAATCTGGTGGTAAGGGTTGTTTAGGGGGTGGGGGATGTCTTGGGGGTGTCCATGGGGTGGGGGGGGGGAGCTGTCCCAGGGGTGGGGGGATGTCCATGGGGGGTAGTCGGTGTCTTGGGGGAGGGGGGATGTCCATGGGGAAGGGGGTGTCCGGGGGTGGGGGTTGTCCAGGCGGTGGGGGATGTCCGTGGGGGGTGGGGTTATCGGGGTGTGTCCAGGGGTTGGGGGTTTTCCAAGGGGGTAGGGCATGTTCAAGAGGGGTGGCGGGGGGGAGGGTCGGGGTGGGGGGCTATCTAAGGGGTGGGGACTTCTAAGGTTGTATTTTTTGTCAAGTTTGGTGTGGGTTTTCCAGGGAGGTGGGGGTTATCCAAGGGAGGTAGGGGTGACCAGGTGGTAGGGGGATATCCAGAGGTGGGGTTTTCCAGGGGTGGGGCTATCTATGGGGGTGGGGGTTATATAAGGAAGTAGGTGGTGTCCAGGGGGTGGGGCAATCCAAGGGTATCGGGCTGTCCATGGGTGGGTGCTGTCCGGGGGGATGTCCAAGGGTGGTGGGGGCCTGTCAAAGTGGGTAGGTGTATCCAAGCGGTGGGGGATGTCCAGGGGGTGTCCAAGGTGTTAGGGGTGTCCAGGGGTGGGGGTTGTCCAAGGGGTAGGGTGTGTCTAGAGGGTGGGGGCTATATAGGGGGTGGGGGCTTTCCATGGGGGTCGGCGGTGTTTAGGGGTGGGGGGTTGTCCAGAGGTTGGGGCTTTCCAAAGGGGTCGGGGTGTCAAGGGTAGTAGGGGATATCCCGGGAGGGTGTGGGCTTTCAATGGGGTAGGGGTGTCCCAGAGGTGGGAGTTGTCATGTGGGTGTGGGATGTCCATGGGGGTAAGAGTGTCCACATTGGTGGGGGGGCGGTCCAGGGGTGGGGACTGTCTAGGGGTGTTGGTGGTGTCCAGTGGTGGAGGGGTTGTCGAGGGGGTGTGGGTGTCTAGGGGTGGGGGCTGCCAGGGGGTGGGTGTTGTCTAACGGGGTCGAGGGTGTCCAGGGTGTGGAGGCTTTTAGGGGGTGTCCAAAGGTGTAGGGGTGTCCTGGGGTGGGGGTGTCCAAGTGGGGTGGGGGTGTCTAGTGGGTGGGGTAGTGTTGTTCGCAGGGGGGGGGGGTGTCTAGGGGGAAGGGTTTCTGGGGGGTGGGGGTTGTCCAAGGCGGTGAGGTGATGTCTAGGGGTGGGGTATCTAGGGGGATGTCTAGAGGGGTGGGGGCTATCTAAGTGGGAGGGTTGTCTAGGGGTGGGGGTTGTCCCAGTGGGGTGGGGGATATCCAAATGGTAAGGGGGTGTTTAGGGTGGTGGGGTAATCCAGGGGGTTGGGGGTTGTTCAAGGAGGTTGGGGTGTCAAAGGCATGGGGGATTTCCATAGGTGGGGGGCTTTCCAGGGGGTATGGTTTATCGAGGAGGGTGGTGGGGGTGTCTATAGAGGGAAATGGGTTTCCACGGGGTGGGGTTTGTTCAGGGGGTGGGGGATGTACATGGGGGTGTTCTCCAAGGGTGGGGGCTATATGGGGGGGGTGTTCAGGGGGGTGGGGCTATCCAAGGGGGTATGGGGTGTCCATGGGTATAGGGTGTACAGGGGTGGGGTGTCCATGGGGTGGTGGTTGTCCATGGGGGTGGGATGTCCATGGGGTGGGGGACTAACCTTCATGATAATGTTTTCATGATAGCACACACATTTAATTACATGCACACACACATGATAGAACACACATGGTTGCAAAAAAAATTGTGGAACATTTATGATATCACTCCCATGGTTTATTTTACCTGAAAAGATCATAGAATGGAATAAAAGAACACTATAAAACAAACCATAATAGAAAGAGAAATGATAGAAAAATAATATATCAATACACAAATTCAAGGACTCATGAAAAATAAACAATGAAACTGAGGCTTGTGGGGCTTACTTGGGTTTTTTGAGTCGTCTTGATAGATCTGATGATAATAACGATGATGAATGTTGTAGGGAAAATGAGGTTAGAGGCCACGAATTCGAAGAATACTTTCTTGGTTTTCCATACGAGAGAGAAAATTCACTGGTCGTCTGATCTAAGAAATCATAATGATATAATACAGGGCCTGATAAATCATATAAAATCATTATCACATCGGTTATTTAATAACAGATGTATAAAATACTTTATCATGTCGGTTATAAAATAACTGATGTCATAAATGTATATTTATAAAATTTATTATTTTATAACCGACATGATAAAGTGTCAATATTTGATTTATCATGTCTGTTATTTTATTCCCAACATGATAAATCCTCGAGAGTCAATTTATGACGTCGGTTATAAAATAACGGATGTGATAAATCAAATTGTAGTATATTGTACGTGATTTATTAAATAACCAATGTTATAAATCTATTATCGGTGATTTATTAGGATGGTTATAAAATAACTTATGTGATAAAGAAATATTTACTTCTTTTCATATCGGTTATATATAACCAAAATAAAAAACATAGACGTGGTAAACCTTTATTACACTAGTTCATGTTCTATGATGAACACACTGTGTTTCTCCTCCCTTAGTAGTGGAATTAGGGTTTTAAGGGAAATAAAAATTACATGGCATGTGATATTTATATACAGGTGATGTATTCTATTAACGGCTCTCTAGTCTATGAGTCAAACCACATAGACATGAGATCGGGTACACATGCACCACCTCTAAGACATAGAATGATCCCATGTCACATTGAAAATCCTTATAGTTCACCTACATGGCATGTACTAAAACATGGACAATTATCCATTTAATGTAATGTTACATCGGCATATAGTGATGTGGGACCACATGCTGCACCATGTTCCCCTTGACTTCCATCAAGGATACCGTAAACTTCCGTATCTCATTCATTTGAGCTCTAATTTTACCTAGTAATTAGATTATAATGAGTGTTATTCCACGTAGAATGAAATGGTTCCTTCACTTGTGTATTTTGAGATATGTTATAAAATGTTCCAGGCCTAAAAATAACCAAGGAGACCCCAATGAAGAATGTGATTAGGAAGGATTGGTAGATGAAAAAAAATTTGGGCATTGCAATTTAGTTGGGTTGGGTAGCGGAGTTCCCAGATAGCTCTTCTGGATGTTACCCTCCAGTAGATCTAGGTAGTGGAGTTCCCTGATGAACACTATTGGGCATTACCACCAATGAGGCTAAGCAATGGAGTTCCCCAATAGGTTCTTCTAGGCATTTCCATACAATAAAACTACGTAGTGGAGTTCCTAGATGACATCTCCATGCATTAAGCTCATATATGGGAGGAAAATGCAGTTCCTCAATGATATAGCTGAGCATTACACTCCTATAGGGCTGGGCAGTGGGGTTCCGTAATGACCAGTAGAATGGGACCCACCAATCATACCATGTCTTAGGTTCCTTACCTAGAGATTATAGTCTAATGACTATGAATCATAGTGATTATACATGGTTTTATGTATCCTCGAACTCAAGTGGAAGAGGAATGTTTTTCCCATAAAAATATTTTCTTGTGATGTGGCCTAAAACCACGCAAGTTAGATAGTGGCACCCAAAAAGTATAGTATAAAGGTGAGCTGATTTAATACTTAGAATTGTTTCTTCATGGTTGATACGTGGGATTCTAGGTTTTTTTGGTGGACTTTTGGAATTGTATGCAACTCCTCTTCTTTGGATGAGTTGTGGGATATAAATCCCCTTACACTCTCATTTAGGAAACTTTGACTTAGAATATATATATATATATTATTTCTTTTTAACTCACACCTTGGATTTCGAAACTCTCATTATTTGAGAGGATAAGATGAATGAGTTATGTGATGTACTTTCCATGTTTACACATTCATGGTTCGATGAGTCTACTCTCCTACTATAAGAGGAAAAGACTCAATGAGTTGTTCATCTATACATCATGTCAATACACTTGTGCTTGGATATGATTTATTTCGGTCTCTAATTGAGTTGAGCGGTACTCTTTCATTATACCATATTCCATCTACTGTTTTACTCTTCCTTTGTATATTTTACTACTCCCCTTCACACATTCAAGGCATTTTATTGGGTATGTCTACACCCGACAATAAATGGGCTTTATCAACACATTCTAGGTCTTTTATAGATGACATAAAGAATGACCGCGACTTCATAGCAGATTAATGACACTATGTTCTTGGACTATGTATGGTGGTTGTGTATTTTTCAGTATACTCTACCATACATTTGTAAATTCTTGTGGTTCATGCATTCTAGGTTTTATTGATAGTAATTTTTCATCAACTATTATTTCCTTATGATATGTTTTAGTAAATTGTTTGTGTGTGTGTAAATGTTTCAATGGAAATGACTCCCCATATTAGTTATGCATTGGGCACCAGTTTCCACCCATTGCCTATAGAGGCGGGGTTAGGATAGTTGTAGCTCAAGTCCCTGGTTGGTTTGAGATGTGACAGATTGGTATCATAGGGTGTTCTTTCATTCGTATTTTGTTAATACATTCATTATACAATATTTTTTGTTTTTGTTTTAAGGAAAAAAATTCAATGTTTCTCTAGTGAGGCTCTCCATCTAGGGAGCCAAGTGATGGTACAAGAAGCTAATTTATCAATTCACTTGGACATTAACTACCTTCTTTTCGACTCAACACGCCAATGAATTTGTTGTACGGATCAATAGTACATGCTGATTATAGGATTAATTCTTTAAATTCCATTCACGAGTCATATATCCACTATTGATGATATATATATTTATGCTCATATGATAGTTGCACTCGTTGATAACTTCTAGGATTCCTCTATAATAATATTCAGTCAGGATACAAAGTCTGGTTTGTGACGACGACCGTTTGAGCAATGAGGCCTCAGTTCAGGGTCCATCCTCTAACCCCATTCAACTAGATGGACAGGTTGATGATATTCCACATGTCTATTATCATATTTCAGCAGTAATGTAGGTTGGTAATGTGCATAGGCTTATCATGCTCCGTGAGTTCGAAAGTCAGAGACTATTGAGGTTACGTGGAGAGAAAAATCCTCAGGCATCAGAGGATTGGATAATGTTGGTTGATTGTATATTAATCCTTTTTGGACCATGATGGTTTAGGAAGTGGCACTAGAATCCATCATTTTCAAAAGAGCACCTTGGTGCTGGTGGAGTCTTGTTACAAAAATGCAAGATGAGTCGACACTCTCATGCGATAACATCCGGCGACGGTTCTGTGAGGCATACTACCCATATTTCTTATGATTATTCTAGAATAAATTGATTATATAGGTTTTTGTGGATGTATTATTGTGGAAATATACACAATGATGTTAATAGTTCTTTCTTGGTTCTATCATGACAGATTTATGATGGCTACTCCCAGCCATGCAAGTTTGTGTAGTGACATTGTAGAGAGAATCAGGCCAGTGTTATTCCATTATGCATCCCCACAAATATTGGGGTGTTGGATAATGAAATAGTAATATATATTTCTATAAATGGGAAACCATATATCTATAGATGAAATTGGGTTACAAGTGAAGAGTCCTCTAGTGCTGCTTGCAGGCACCAGTCAACAAGATCTCTAAGTGGGAGACCATTGCACGAGCAGGCTCAAGAATGTTGTTATATAGGTTCGTAGTAGAAAAATGGACTAGAGAAGACAAGATATGGGTGGTGATATTATTATCATTGGAGAGGTCACATGTAAGGGGATTTCGTGACCAAACATGTTGAGCATGCCGGACATATAGGTGATGAAATATCATGGGTGAGGTAGTTCCATGAATAAAAACCTCTTAGGTGCAGACATGGTAGTACCATGGGAGGATGAGCTGGTAGATGTTTAAGAACACCTATGATTAGTTTAATATGAAATGAAATCCATCCCCCTCCTCCAATAGGAGGCCCATGTCAGGCTCACGGATCTATCTTTTAGGGATGCAGATTTCTGCAAGATTTAGATGTCTATGATCCCACAACACAATAGACTATTTGAGGTGTGATCTATGTTTATTATACTCATTACTCTACATTACTATACACAATTTTTAGAAATTACTTTCTTTGTTGAATACTAGTATTAGAGATATATCTCCCAGTTTATATTGTAGCAAAACATATTCATCTTGGGAATATTACTTGAAAATATTATTTTATATCATTCTTCTGCTAGTAGTGCAATCTATCACTTGGTTGAGAGAGGTTCATATGGGATCATTTGGTCATCCAGATGGAATCCTATGACGAAATATCTGGTATCGACTATATTAACATGGTCCAACCCCATATTAATTATCTGAGTAGATAGGAAAGATTCCTACACACTAATGGGATGAGATTATACTTTTTTGGTGAGAGATATATAATGATAGGGAAAGTGGATTCTACGAGCAAGAGGTGGCATCCCATCACACATTAGTTGGTGAGTGTATAACTTGGGGAAGAAGGATGTTCAGGCATCAGGGTTCCATCAGTTATGTGGGGTTATATGAACAACTTCTCTGAGAAAATTCTCGAACTACATCAATAACTACTGATGGAGTTTAGAATCAACATGCATCTAGGGACAACCTCAATATCTTCTATGGAAAATCGGATGGAAACTATGGATTTCTAGAGAAATATTTTGAATTATAAGGCCTTCATGAGAAAGGTTTCATCAGACCCTGTGTGTCCTCGTGGGCTACTCCAATCCAAATTCTGGAAAAGGTGGATGAGAGATTAATGCTTTTTGTGGATTATAACCACCTCAACCAGGCCACGATAAAGAACAAGTACAAATATCCATGGATTTAATAACTATTTTACCATATAAATGTGGTGATATGGTCTTCAAAGATCAAATTATTATCCCGATACCACCAAATAAGTGTGTGTGAGGCTGATATTCCAAGAATGGTGTTCCGATGTTGCTTCAGACACTATGAATTCCTAGTGATTCAATTTGGTGTGAGGAGATTCCCCATCATTTTCATGGATTTTATGAACTAGGTTTCCCACTTGTACTTATAAAATTATTTCTTTTGTCTTCATCAATGGTATACTCATCTACTCTACAAAAGAGGAGGAGAATATAGATCACATGAGGATGGTTTTTGATTTTCATCGAGAGCAGCGACTTTCGGATAATCACATGAGGTGCTAGTTTTGGGCACCTGAGGTTCAATTTTTGGGGCGCTTTATTTCTAAACAATGTGTATCCATTTATCCAGTGAATATCAATGTTGTTATTTCTAAGAATCCATCTAATAATGTTTCAAAGGTGTGTAGCTTTGTTGGCTTGGTGGGGAAGAGTAAGAGATTTGTGGTGGACATCTCCATGATCACAACCCATTTTTAACCCAAACATAGAAATGAAAGATTTTTACTTGGTCTTAGTAGTGCCAGAGGTACATTGAGTAGTTAAGAAATAGGATGATGATTGAACCTGTGTTGATACTACTAGAGGAAGGAATTGAGTACATAGTGTAATGTGATTCCTTGGGAGCTGGGCATAGTTGTGTTTTGATTCAACAATATGCACTCTTCGCCTACATGTCGAGTTGGTTGAGACCCCATGAGAAGAACTACACGAATAATGAAATTGAGATGGTAATGGAAGTATTCATCCACTATATGTGGAGACACTGTCTTTAAAGAGATCACTTATTGGTTTACTCAAACCACTAGATTCTTAGGTACATCTTCACTCAGAGAGGCATGAACCTTATATAGAAAGGATGATTGGAGTTCCTATGTGACTATGTCATCAATATTGTCTAATCAAAATGTTAATGAAAATTTTTACCAAATACCCACAATAGGAAGTCCAAGTATCGCTTATTTCCGGAAGCATCAGAGTAGTTTTCTTCCCTACAGTTGGCCCTAGTGGACTAGGAGGGTACAATCGTTCATCAGTCGATGGAGTTGACTCCATCCCATATCAATTGTGTGAGTGTGTCCTAGTTTGGATAAAATTACTACGATGTTTTATGTGATCATATATCGATAGGAGACTCAAAAGATAGATATTCTGAAAGAAGGTGATGACATAATCCTATTCGAGGGCTGAAAAGAGGTTCCAATTAAAATTTGGGAGGATGTGATATATGATTTACAAAATTCTCTCCTATATGTTCATCCTAGTATAGGGAATTTAAGAACCCGACAGTACCGGTCTCGAGATGCAACTACCCCAAGCCCGCCTCCATAGGTCAGGGGCTGGCAACAAGCACTGAAGGCGTAACAATCTCGGGGAGGCCTTTTCCTAAGTACCTGTACACACACACACGTCCCACTCAATGAAGAAGTGCAGAGTAAAAAAGAAAACCAAAGTAAAAACAACAATAACCCATCCACAGTCATGTATCAACATCTAAATATAAAAAATGTGAAGTTCTGAAAAGTACTAACAATATACTGAACAGAAAAAGGGAAAAACTCATGCCCAACCTGAAAGGTTCCACAACCCAGCAACAGGTAAAAAAAGTAAACACCTAGTGAGTCTCACACCTGAAATTCCTACTATGATCACTGAACACAGCCCAGGCTCTTGTGTCCTCTACGCTCCTTCTTAGTCTTGATCGACATGTCCATCTTCTGTAAGGGAACACCAAGTGTAGGAAAAATCCCAAGAAGGGTTGAGTATAAAGATACTCAGTAGGATGCCTCGAATGCTCAAGAGAGCAAAAAATGAGGTACTAAAACGGTGAGTAGTAGGAATAACAAAGAACAACGTAAGATTACAATAGAGAGAGTGCAGCTCATCCCAACAAAAGAAACGAAGTAGACTCATCCCAAACAAGAGAAGCTAGACATGGAAAGCACGTGGCATACCCAACGTGTCTTCACCCCTCCTAGAAGGAGAGTAACTGAACCTAATGAGTGGGAACAAAAGTAGGGTGTATATATATATATATATATCTGCTCAACAGAAAACCCGAACGAGTGAGTAATGGGATCTCGATATCAAAGATCAGCCCAAGAAAAGCACCAACAATTCTAAGGATATCCATCACTAATTCCCAAAAGTCACGAACATCAAAGTGGTCTCATCACTAAATCACATATCCAAGGATCCCACTTTGATAACCATGGATAAAAGCCACTGACTAGACTCATGGAAAGGGCTGAGTCTGATGTAAGTCATTGGGTAACCCACCGCTCAGCCTAACTAGAGGGTAAACCCCAAAAGTTCGTCGGGTGACCCATTGCCCAGCCATGCAGTAGAATAAACCCTAAATGGTCATCATGTAACCCGCTTCCCAACCCCGTTGGATGGTAAACCCAAAAGTCAATGGGTAACCCACTGCCCAACACCACCAGAGGGTAAACCCTAAGGTCAATGGGTAACTCACTGCCCAGCCAAACTGGAGTGTAAACCCTGATACGTCGGTGGGTAACCCACTGCCTAGCACCGATAAAGGGTAAACCCTAAACTGCTCCAATATCTCTGCACTGCCCGAAACATCTCTGGGTGTCACTAACATCGTGATAGTGTGTTGGGTTGTAGTGCTTCAAAGGAACATACGAGCAATGTGCTTTCATGTTTCCATATATAATGAGATCTTGAAAGAGGCTCTACAAGCACAAAAAAATTACACCATTGTAATCCTCATGGAAAAAACACACAAGATAGACTATTTACAAACTGAAAACAGTCTCCTGATGAAAAAGTTATTCAACAATGCTTTATACCCATAGGATGTCTCATGGGGCCCACACCTCGTTCCCAAAAGAGGTCGGGTGAACTGTGCCATCGTTATACTTTCGGAAAAACACGCTGAAACGACAACTCATTCACACCAAACAGATGTCTGATGAGAATGTCGCAAAACACTTCTCACAGCATAAAAGATCGCATGTGGGGCCCAAACATGAAATCCAGCATCAACGCCTGAAACTACCATCAAGAACTTTTTCTCGACGCCAGGGTCACAATGCTACTAATGGTGCCATAAATGGATTTCGTCGGTGTTTGCGCCATCCGAATGAAGAATCCCGGTGAGGTACTCAAAGAGCATTTTGCGCCACCGTGCTCTTGTCCTGGGAATTTAAATCCCTGGGACCATATCAAAACATCCTTCTCAAACCGAGGATCGTGTCCCCGTAGATGGAACCCGAATATGACACCTGGTTTGTGAGTTATTGCATTTTAAAATCATCTGATGAAGACAGGGTGGTCCTTGGGCGGCCCACCCCTTTAGGTCGGCAGTCCGCGGCTGGGCCGCTCGGACCGCCCGGTCCACCGCGGCACTCGGTTCACTGCGTGGGCTGCCCCACGTCACCCGGACCGGCTCATCTGGTCCAACGTGTTTTTCATGAGACTCTTGAGTTTCTAGTCTCTGTCGGCTTGCTAGGGTCGCGACGACCCTGGTTTCTTGTGCCTTCCACTGATCAGCGAGGCTAGCCAGCCTGGCTCTCTGTGTCACCCCACGTACGTCGCCGTCCTAGTCAACCTGGATCCCACAGCACTGGCCATTGTCCTTGACCGCCTGATGCCCGCCGCATGAAACCACCGCCGCCACGCAAAGACGACACCTCCATGTGGTCTCACCGGACCGACGTGACGGGGTGCCAGAAGCCCCTAGAACAACCAGAATATAGGAATAAATGTACAGAAAACTTTTTGGGGATACCTCGGGCACCCTAGGACTCGAAAATTCGATCTAAAAGAAGAGTCGTAAATCTCAGATCGAGCCCTATGCATCTATGGTATTCTCTCAATGATTGGAAAGCATTTAGACGCAATGAATTTAATTAATGGAAGATGCAGAAATCAAAACGAAAACACAAACATCCTACCTCGTTGGGTGTAGCCCGTTGCTTTACGAATGGTCCGCCGGAAACGCCACCGCCTTGCCGAAGAGTATGTGGATCTTTAAGCTTGTTCAGAGGTATTCATCCAGGTATAAAATGGAAGGGGGAGAAGGGTGGGGGTGTATGAAGGGTTTCATTAGAGAAACTCAATTAATTAAAATTAATTAAGTCTTAAACCACCCTCATGTGGGCCCGTACCAGAACTTTCGACGGGGTTGGGGTTAAGCCGCCTCTACGGTAAAATCCACATTCTGACCTCAACGGCGATCTCAGAATTTTAATCTGATCCTCTATTCTGAAGTTGTAAAGTTCACGCCTGAGGTCGCTAAATTACGATAACACCCCTGGTGGCATTCTCCACAGAAAGGGTCGCTCCCACGAAAGGTACACCCCTCTTAGGGTAAACAACATGATTTGTACTCAACGGGGACCTCAGTTTTTTCATCTGAGCTACCGTTTAGGATTTACTCTGTTTATTTGGCATGTCTAGTGTGAACTCCTTAAAAAATTAAATTTCGGCCACACCGGGGCTCAGAATCACACACCGTCTGAACACCGAGCAAGAGAATAACATCAAGAAAATTTACAATTCTTACAAGATCAAACCCCATGTTCTTATATCATTCTCTATTTCAGGTTTTTCATCCCCAAAAAACAAAACTACCAAAATAACTCGGGATACTGAGCCGGCATCTGGCTCTCCCGTTCCCAGGTGCTCTCATACACCCTCCCATGCATCCAGAACACACAAACTAAAGGAATGGTCTGCCCACGCAGTGTCCGCTCCTGCCATTTCACAGTCTCCATTGGGTTCTCCACAATGGTGGCTCCATCCTTGATTTCCAGCTCTTCCCAGTCGATAACGTGCATGGGGTCGTGCACGTATTTCCTCACCCGCGACACGTGGAAGACATCATGCACCATCTCCAGATGTAGGGGTAGATCAAGATGGTAGTCGACCTCACCAACCCTGCACACAATCTCAATGGGCCCAATAAACCTCAGGGATATCTTTCCACCCTTACCGAACCTATGTGCACCACACCGCGGAGAGACTCTCAAAAAATACATTGTCCCCCTGCTCGAACTCCAAAGGCATGTGATGATGGTCTATATAGGACTTTTGTCTGCTATGAGCCATCATCATCCGCTCACGAATGACCTGCACCTTCTCTACTGTCACATGCACCAACTCTGATCCCATGAGTGTGGTCTCCCAAACCACCATCTAGATGAACAGTGACCTGCAGGGTGTCCCATAGAAGGCCTCAAATGGTTCAATAATGATAGTAGAGTGGTAAATGTTGTTTTACGCGAACTCCACAAAGGGCAGGTGATGCTCCCAGCTCAGGAAAAAGTCTAACATGCACTCCCTAAGCATATCCTTCCACACTTGGATAGTGCACACGGTCTTCCTATCCCTCTGGGGGTGACATGTTTTACTCATCCGCAGACGAGTCCCAAATGCCTCATGTAGGCCTCACCACAAACGCGACGTAAACCATGTTTTGCAGTCAGAGACGATCATTGAGGGTACTCTATGAAGGCGGATGATCTCACGAACATACAGATTCCCTAGACTCTCCACCGAGATCTGCTCCCAGATGGCAAGGAAGTGATCCAACTTCGTGAGTCGGTCCACTATCACCAAAATGGAATCATGTCCCTTCGTTGTGTGCAAAATACCTGTGGTGAAGTCCATATATATGCCATCCCACTTCCACTATGGGATATCTGGGGGCTGCAACAACCTTACCAGAACCTGATGCTCTGCCTTCACCTGCTGACAAGTAACACACTGAGAAATTAACTCATCATTTCCCAACTTCATGCTAGACCACCAAAACTTCAGCTGAAGATCTCTGTACATTTTCCCCACAATGGGATGTAGAGCCAAGGGAGATGTGTGGAACCCCCGGATCACCTCCTCCTGCATCTACACTAGTACTAAAACTCTCCCCTAGAACATGATCTTGTGATTACATCCTTCATAATACCCATAGGGTGTGTCACCCGTGGATATCTGATCACGCATTTCCGCACTGTAGACATCCCCCAGTTGCGACTCTCTCATATGCTCAAGGAGCGATGGAGTCAACACCATCGACTGCAGAAAACCCGTACCCTCCTGCTCCACCAAGGTCAGCGGTAGGGAATCCAACTGCTCTGAAGCATCCCACAATAAACGATCCTGGGCTTCCTTCTAAGGGAATCTTCTACAATTGTTTCCTTCCATGGAGTGTAGACTATTATGAAATCATAGTCCTACAAAATCTCTAGCCAGTTCCTCTGCCTCAAATTCAAATCCCTGTGAGTGAAGATGTATTTGAGGCTCTGTTGGTCTGAGTAGACCACAAAACACTCACCTAGATGGTAGTTTCTCCATAACATCAACGTGAAGTCCACTGCTCCCAGCTACAAATCATGAGTCACATAAATTTTCTCATGGGGCCTCAACTGCCTCGAACCATATGCAATAATTGCCCGCTGCTGTATCAGAACGCTCCCGAGCCCAGCACCTGAAGCATCGCAGTACACCGAGAACTCAACAACCTCCTCTGGAAGCCTAATCACTGGAGCACAAGTCAGACTCTGTCTCAACACAACTAAGGCATTCTGGAACTGATCAGTCCATGTGAACGGTCATCCCTTTTGTGTAAATGCAGTGAAAGTGGTAGCAATCCTAGATAAATATTCCACAAGAATCCTATAGTACCCTGCCAAACCAAGGAAACTCCACACCTATGATGCATTATTAGGTGGATCCCATGAAAGCATTGCCTATATATTTTCAGGATCTATGGACTATCCCTTCTCTGTAATGACATCCCCAGAAAGTGAACCTCATGAATCTAGAACTGACACTTCAAGAGCTTCCCATATAGATGGTTCTCTTAGAGTAAGTCTAGAACCATCCTCAAATGCTCATCATCCTCCTCTTCCATCACAGAGTAGATGAGTATGTTGTTAATAAATACAAACACAAACCGGTCCAAGTACGGTTGAAAGATTTGGTTCCTCAGAGACATGAAAATGGCAGGGAAATTCATCATGCCAAAGGTCATCACTAGAAACCCTTAATTCCCATATCGACAATAGAAAGACAACTTCACGATGTCAGCCTCAAGAACCCACAATTGGTGGTATATGGATTGAAGATCCATCTTGGAGAACCACTTCTCATCTCTAAACTAGTCGAAGTGGTCGTAGATCCTCAGAAAAGGGTACATGTTATTTATCATGGCTAGATTCAGGCGACGATAATCCACACAAAGCCACAGACTAACATCTTCCTTTTTCATAATCAAAATAGAAGATGCCCAGCGGGGACACACTGTACCTGATGCATTCTTTCTCATGAAGGTCATCGAGCTGAATCGTAGCTCCTGAAGCTCTGTGGGTTCCATCTGGTAAGCTGCACGTGATATCGGGCCAGTCCATGGCTGCAAGTCTACATAGAACTCCATCTCTTGCCTTTGAGGTAGTCCCAGTTCATCCTCAGGAAATACCTCCATGTAGTCTTCTACAACGGTAGGTATTCAGGATCTTATAGCGTCTGCTACTTTGAGAGCCATTCTCTCCAACTGATGAGAAAAAGGTCGTGGTCTCCTGATCAGTGTACTCGTCTTCTCTCCCACGAGGTCTCGTTCACCAAGGATGGTGAACCTTGTCCCATCAGAAAAGACGCCTTTGACTGCTATATGATGACAATCGATCTGAGAATGAACTATAGAAATCCAATCTATGCCCAAGATGACATCATAAGGTTCCATCGTCATGATGATTAGTTCCCACGTGAAACTCCCTCCTCTGAACGACTATTCTCACTGTCTGTAAATAAAGGTCACCAAAGAGGCAATTCCTGTAGGATCCTGGATGCTAAGTGCCAGTGCCAGCACCTCTACTAGAAGCTCCAACTCTCATACCAAATGCAGCGACATGAAGGAGTGGATGGAGCCTCTGTTTACTAGTACCAAAGCCACCATAGAGTAATCACAAAGAGTACCTCAGACGATCTTGTGTGTAGGGTCGACCAACGATGGAGGTGGAAGGACCTCAAAACGCCATCCCCTACCTCTAGGTAATTACACTCTGTCTGCGTCACATCCCTGAGGGCCCCCTTGTCCTCGCCTGCGGGATCACTGGTCAGAGCGTTGCCTCTGTCGCTGCGGTGCACCCACTGCCTAGCATAGCTACTCGGTACTCCTGGTCAGTCAGTGTCATGCTAGGTGACCCTATCCATTACAAGCATAACACGTCTCTCTCCTGACTAATTTGGTGCTCTATGATGCCACTACGGTGTACAGACCTTCCCCTGAGTCTACTCACGGAAGGGTCTCCTTGAATGATGCTCTGATCTCTGCCACCAGCCTGCTACCGAAGGCTCTTCTCTAAAGTGGCCACTACTAGGCCCTTCCTGCTAGAATCCCTCTGCCAAGAAGCTCTCTATCATGAGCGCTCTCTCTAGAACCCTAACATAAGTAGGGATGCACAAAGGTAATAAACTAGCATGGATCTCCCTGTGAAGACCCAGCTCAAACTTCCACACCTGGAAGTAACTACTGCGGGCCATATCCTGCACGTATCATTTCAGATCGGTACACCGGTTTGAGTACTATGCCACGGTCATCCCCCCCTTTCCAGCTCCAGAAGCTCCTGAATCTGAACGGAGCGTAAAAAAAGGGGGAGTACTCCTCTTGGAAGAGCTGATGGAATCTATCCCACGTGAGAGATGGCTCATCACGGGTCTGCGTAACAAACCCCCACCAATGCCCGGCCGTCCCGAGGAAAAGGCTAGTAGCTAGGGCTACCATCTGGTCCGCGGGTGTCCATACCGGCATGAAATGTTGGTCCAAGGACTCTAGCCATTATTCTGCTACCTGGGGATCCGGGTCCCTGTGGAACTTCTGCGGCCGCTAACGCTGGATGTCCTAGAGCGCACTCATCCTGTTCTCATCCTCGGTGTATGCTTCTAGTACTAACTGTATCTCTCTAGATGGAGGGGATACTTCTGAAGCATTGGGTGGAAGGGTATCACATGAGGGTCCCTGAACTGAAACCTCATCGCTTGACAGGTCATCGTCACGAATTGGAGAGGGTAACCTAGCTGGTTGCTGTCATGGGGGAATGCTTAAAATTATCAAGGATTACTGCGTTCAGATGAGCATATATATATATATATATATATCAGCAATCACAAAGAGAACTAACCCAAAAAGGACAGTCAAAGACTCAATCCAACTGGATGCATGTCCCAATGTTCCCTGCAACAAGTGTCTCAGCGTGCCGAGTCGATAAGAGGGTTATCACGGTCCTGGTGAATGGATACGTCGACCGCCTGTACCATCACAGGACTCCCTGTCCTGAGAGACGCTCTCGAAACACGTCAACATTATTGGACAAAATCCCAACCAATTCATTTTTAGGGACGTCCGAACAATGCCCCAAGGAATGAACCACCTATGATACCACATTTTAATGACCCGAACCTACCTTTTTCGAGCTGAAACTACCCCAACCCCACCTCCATAGACTAGGGGATGGAGACAAGTGCCAAACACATAACAATCTTGGGGAGTCCTTCGCCTTAGTACCTATACACACACACGACCCACTCAATATAGAAGTGTAGAGTAAAAAATAAAACCAAAGGACAAAAACTATAACCCAACCACATTCATGCATCAACCTCTAAATATAAAAAATGTAAACTGATGAAATGTATTGACAAGATACTGAAAAGAAAAAGGGAAAAATAGGCGCCAAACCCGAAATGTGCCACAACCCGGCAACAGGTAAACAAAAGTAAACAGCCGGAGAGTCTCACACCTAAAAGTCCCACTACGACCACTAAATGTATCCCAATCTCCTATATCCTCTATGCTCTTCTATAGTCTCAATTGACCTGTCTGTTGTCTGCAAGGCCAAACCATGTGCGGGCAAATCCCAACCAGGGGGAGTATAAAGATACTCAGTAGGATGCCCCGAAATCTTGAGGGAGCAACAAAGGAGGTACTAAAATGGTGAGTAGTGGAGAGAACAAAGAAAGTGTATGAGTAAAATAGAGAGAGTGTATCTCATCCCAAAAAAAGAAAGGAAGTAGACTCATCCCAACCAAGAAGAGCTAGACACGGAAAGCACATGGCATACCACATGTGTCTTCTCCCCTCCTAGAAGGAGAGTAACTTAACCTAATGAGTGGGAACAAAAGTAGGGTGTATATATATATGCTCAACAGGAATCTCGAACGAGTGTGTAAGGGGATCTCGATCTCCAGGATCAGCCTAGGAAAAGTCATCAACCGTTCAAAGGATATCCATCACTAATGCCCAACAGTCGCACAAGTCAAATATGCCTTATCGCTAAATCATGCAACCAAGGATCCCCCTTGATCAACCACATATAAATGTCACTAACAAGAAACATGGAATGGGATGAGTCTGAAAGAAGTCATTGGGTAACCCACTGCCAATCCCAACTAGGGGTTAAACCCCAAAAGGTTTTTGGGTGACCCTTGCCCAGCCTTGCTGGTGTGTAAACCCTAAAAGGTCGTTGGGTAACCCACTACCCCGTCCCGCTGGAGGGTAAACCCTAAAGTCAATGGGTTACCCACTACTCAGATCTACTAGACACTAAACCATAAGGTCAACGGATAACCCACTACCCAGCCTCACTGGAGGGTAAACCCTAATACGCCGGTGGGTAACACACTGCCCAGTCCCATTGAAGGTTAAACCCAGAACTGGTATGATAACTCCGCACAGCCCGAACCATCTCTGGGTATCGCTAACATCACGACTGTACGTTGGGTCAGGGTGCATCAAAGGAACCTCCAACCAATGCCCTTTCATTTTTCCACATTTTTTGGTATCTCAAAAGAGGCTCCACCATCCCAAACAGATTACACTAATGTAATCCTCGCGGAAAAACACGCGAGATAGACTATTTACTCGTTGGAACGGAATCCTGATGAAAAAGTTGTTCAACGCTGCTTTATGCCTATACTGTTTCCAGTGGGGCCTAGAACTCGACCCCAAAATAGGTCGGGTGAACTTCTCCATCACGATTCTCTTCGAAAAACGCGCTGAAACAACTACTCATTTTCCCTGAATGGACATCTAATGGAAAAGTCGGACAATGCTGCTCACAGCATAACAGGTGTCACGTGGGGCCCACACCTCAACTCTAGCTTCAACTCCCAAAACTACCGTGAACAACTTCATCTTGATGCTAGGGTCAAAACACCACTGAAGGCACCTTAAACTGACTTCGGAGGTGTTTGTGCCATCCGAAAGAAGAATCCTAACGAGGTACCCAATGAGCATGTCTCACCACCGAGCTCCCATCCTGTGAATAAAAATCATAGAGACCATATAAAATCCTCTTTCTCGAATCGAGGATCGTGTCACCTTAGATGGCACGTGATTCTGACACATGGTTTGTGAGTTATGTCATTTTTAACATCATCTGACGAGGATGGGGTGGGCCTTGGCCTGCCCACCCCTTTAGGCCGGCGGTACGCGGCTGGGCCACCTGGACCGCCTAGTCCACTAGGGCTCGTGGTTCATAGCGCGGGCCGCCCAGCATCACACAGAATAGATCTGCTGGTCTAACACATTTTCCACGAGACTCGGGAGTTGCGGGTCTCTCTCGGCAGGTCGGGGTTGCGACGACCCCGGTTTCTCACCCCTATCGCTGACCAGCGAAGCCAGTCAGCCTGGCCCCCTGCGTCACCCCGCGTACGTCATCGTCCTGGTTTTCATGGATCCCACCACACCGGCCTCCATCCCGGACTTCTTGAAGCCCGCCTCGTGAATCCATCATGGCCGACTGGTCTCACCGGACCACCGCGCCGAACCGCCGAGAGCCCATAGAACCACCATAAAACAGGGAAAATGGCCGTAAAAATTCCTAGGGGCGCCCCAGCACCCCGAGACATAAAAATTCGATCCAAAAAGATCTACATAAAGCTTGTATTGATCTCTACAAATATATGGTCTTCGATTAATTATTGGAAAAAATTTAGATGCAATTAAATTAATTCGAGGAAGATGCTGAAATTGAAACGAAAACACAAACATCCTACCTCGCTGGGTGTACCCCGTAGCTTCACGAATGGTCTTCCAGAAATTCAGCTGCCTTTCTGGAGAGGAGGGGGAGGTTGAATCTTGTTGATAGGGATTCCACTAGGGATAAAATGGAATGGGAGGAGAAGGGTGGGGGTGGATGAAGGGTTTAAGTAGAGACAGTCAATTAATTAAAATTAATTTAGTCTTAAACCTCCCACCTATGGGCCCATACCCGAAATTTTTACAGGGTTGGGGATAAGCCACACCTAGGGTAAAATCAATGTTCTGGGTTCAAAGGTGGTCTCAAAATTTTAATTTGTGCCTCCGTTCAGATATTGTAAAGTTCCCACCTGAGGCCCCTAAATTACGAAGACGCCCCTGGTGGCGTTTTCCACTGAAGGGTTGTCCCCGAAAAAGTTACACCCCTCCTAGGGTAAACTAAATGCTCCAAACTCAACAGTTACCTCAGTTTCCCCATACAAGCAACCGTTTAAGAGTTACTCTGTTTATTTGGTGTGTCCAGTGTGAACACACTTAAAATTTTAATTCTGGCCCCACCGAGGCTCAGAATCACACACCGTCTGAATGCCCTGATCTAGAATAACATCATGAAAATTTCAATGTCTTATAGGCACAAATCCTAGGTTCTTAATGGGATGATGTACATATAAATTCAATGTTAGTATTTATGGTCTTAAATTATAAAAATCATTGTTGTGTTCATATATTAGTGTCTCACCATTTAATAGGTGAAGGTTGAGCACCATCTTCTGTCAGGTCTATTCAAGCCTCTTGATATCCTAGAGTGGTAGTGGGAAAATATTTCCAAGAACATATTAATAGGTATTTTTCATATATTTTTGGACAAATATTCCATCTGAATGATTGTATACATACTCCTGAATTCGTAATACTTCATTGCTATTAGGGTGTAGAGTTAAATAGACTGTTAGGGGAAGTTTAACTTATGGTATATCATTTTCCTTCATATAATACCCTTGATGATTGTCTCCAATAAAGATTTGTTGTTTGCATCATGATTATTGAGAGGATTGTAGAAGGATTTTGGTCCCCAATTGAGAATGAGTACAACCTCTCACCCCATGTCTGATGGGCTGACTGAGCATGGTATCCAGGTGATAGAGGATATGTTGAAGGAATGTATGTTGGATTTCGGATGGGGCTGGGAGGATCAATCTCCCATGTTAATGTTTTATTAAAAAAAACATATACCACTCTACCACGAGAATTGAATCATTTAGGGCCTTTCTTGGGAGACCCTGCTGGTCAACCTTCTGCTAGAGAGAGATCAACATGTCATATAAGGTGGGCCCAGAGTTGGTTCATGTGACAATAGGGAAAGTGGAGGTCATACACAAGCTAATGAATACAGATTAGAACAAACATAAATTCTAAATAGACTACCATCATGGTCCCTTGGAGTTTTAGAAGGTAGGAAACGTTTTCTTCCGAGTCTCCCAATGATGCGAGGTGTGGGGGTTTGGCCGAGGTGGAATGTTATCCCTGAGGTTCAACAGACCATTCGAGAGCATGTAGAGTGTTTTAGAGGTTCCCTACCACTATTATCTAACCTCGTAGCGGGAGAAGGTTCATGAAATCATTCATATGGTTTAGATGAGGAGAAATTGGCATGATCTGATCCATGTTATCGATTGGGAAGAGGTGGACATCACGGATCAATCCACCTTTGTGGAGCACAAGGTGATGGTCATGGATCAGAAGGAAGAACCCTGTGTGGATGGACCATTCCTTTTGGTCATGTTTTATGGTAGTATAGAAACATGGAGGATTATTCTTGGGAGAAGAATACTAATGTAATTATTAGTATCCTGAGTTTTTTTCCTCGTATCTATTTTTTGGGGATAAATATCTTGACATAAGGAATGATGTAGAGACCTGTTTTTTCCATGGTAAAACAATGAAAATTATATATATATATATATTGAGATTGGCACTAAGAAAAAATTAGATTTTTAGGCTCAGTGTGACCGAAATTAATTATATGATAATATTAAAAATATTTTATTTTGGGTGCACATGAAACCATAATGAAAATGAGATTAATATTAAATGGTTGATCATATTAGATGTTTGAGACCCTGGTTTTGTCTAGAATGTTTTCTTTACCCTATGCGCAACAAAAAAATCAATGTTCTTGAGATATTGGGACCACTCTCTTGTCGGTGGGGCACTATGTATTTTTATTTTAATATTGTAATGCCCCTACTCCAGAATCCCAGAGTCAGTGAATTATTTTAATACATTGTCATGATTACAGAGAATCATGTCCTGAAAGACCGATATTTTTTTCTATTTTGGAAAATATTTTACAAAAATTAATGATACATTACATATTAACAAATTAAACACAACATAAATGATCATTTATTAATGCCATTAATCCCCTAGCTTAACTCTGCTTGTCAATCACAAAACGCATCATGGAATCCTAGGAAAATGAAACATAAGAAATTGGTGAGCTCCAAAACTCTGTAAGAGAAAAAAATACATCATAAGATAACATAAAAATTAGGCATGGTGATTAATTGAAAACACATTGCAATACAAATAATAAACATGAACTCTTTATGGCTGGAATATGAGCTAACTAAATAATTCCATAATAAAACATAGTCATGGGAATTATACTAGTAGAATAACCACATGAACCATTAATATTATTTTCATAATGAGGTAATGTATAATGCCAAAAATTCTGAAACATCTTCTCAAGGCCTTCGCAAAGATTTCTAAAAATTATTTAGGCCTCAACGGAAACCGTATATCAAATTGGGAAAGGCCTCGACCAATTCCATGTCTAATTGTCTCATGATACCTACCGATGCACTGAGGAGCTATAGCGGGCTCCACCAGTCATATAATAAGTCCAATACATTCCTAATACGAAAAGGTTGAAACAAAACACAAACATTTGTTCTAAAACTATCATACGAAATGTCAATACTTTAACCATAAACCATGAATTGTATAAAAATAACATATCAACAATAGAACTTTTCACAAAACCATAAATACAATATAGAATATTTGTATCATAATAAATAAACTTCAAAAAAATGTAAATATTATCAAAGGATGTTCACAGAGATGAAAGTGATCAGTAAAAATCATTGAGAGATTTTGATGTTAACCCTTACATTGCACTTTCCTTTGGTCGAGGGTACATTTAACCTCCTTTTATTTTGGTGTTTCCTATTGACTTGATAAAAAGGGATCATTAGGATAGCTTTATGAACTATGTAAGGAGTCTAGGTTGATGTGAGGGAAGTTGGGAGAATATTTTTGGTAGGGTTTGGCTGAGCCAAATGGACATGGAGGTGTGATTTTCACATAAGGGGATGTTTCCTTTTATTAGAGGGGTGAGGGTCACTTTAAGAAAAAGATTAAAATATTAATTTATTATACTATCATATTCGGATTGTAATGGCTCCAAATGAATTTATTTCGTGATTTAGGTGGTTATGGGCCTAAATTCTCACAACCAATAGGTTTTCGACAGTTTTAGGTCACCATTTGAACCTTATCTTTTAGATTTAACCCTAAGTTAAATAGTTTAACTTTTAAATATTATTCTTGTATTATTATAATAAATGGTTAATAAACATACCCTAAAAATCCAATAGAACCAAAAGTGGTTCACTAAATATTTAACTATCATTATATAGGTTATTTGGATGAAGCTTAAATTTTTACAACTATTATAAAATTTAATAATAGAATATTCTGTTAAAAGACCCATTTATGGAAATTCTAACACTATTTAGTATTTGGTTTTTGTGAAAGTCCTCACAACGTGATTTGTTCAAAAAAAATACATTGAAGCAACCCTAAAATCTCATATTCACCTATAAAATTCATGTATGTCATACAAACGTTAAATTATATTTATTTTAATATTTATAATACCATTTATTTGACTCTTTCATTATTAAAGAAATTACTGCATCATCGTTGTGTCATAAATAAATATAATTATTTAATTTTTAAAAATTATAAATAAAATACTGTTGTGTAAGAAATCATTATTTCTTTCTAATGAACATTTAGAGTTGAATTTATCTTATGTATAACTTTATATTGAAAATGTTTTACTTATAAAACATTGAATTTAACAGAATTAACTGCTCTTTAAAAATAATAATAATAAATTTCCTAATATAATCCGAGTTTACCTAAAGGATCATATTTTATTCCTAAGGTTTATTTTCATTGAACTATATTTATCCTATAGAATTAGGACATGTGTTAGGGTAATAATAATATCATTTTTACTATTAATTACCCTATGTACTTTTAACCTTGGTAAAGAATTCAAAAGTCACTATTCATGAAAAAATATTTTCATCTTATTGAACCTCATTTTACTTACTGATATCAATCGTGTCTCTATGATTTTTGAAATTTAAATCACAGAAGCGGTAAAATTATGTTTTATAAAAATTTTCTAATGTTCTTTGAACGTGGGTAAAAGATGGTAAAAAGGTCAATAAAAATGTATACATCTAATTTTATTATAAAATTACTCCAAGAATTACATTGAACTTATTTAGGTATTATATACCTATTATGACTTAAAATAAATTTAAATAAAATAAATAATTATTTAAATACAAATTCGGGTTTTAATAATAACGTAGTGCTTTTCACAATTCGTTAAAAATTTAATGTTTTTCAAAACATACTAAAAAATCACCCAATTCTAATTTTGATATTCCGAATAAAAAAATGATTTATATTTTACCAAATTAGAAACATATAGGTTTCATTAATTAATTTAAAATTAATTTCTGTTTCCAAAACCAAAAAGCCGGTATTTAAAAAGTAAAAACTATCAAAAGATTGACATGTGTTTATGTAAAATTTAATTGTGAAAATACTTATAATGACCGAAATTGTATTATATGATAAAAATATAATCTATGTATACCTAAAAACCATTCAAATGCATAATTTAATAGTACACATTATTTATATTATAAAAGTTGTTTTCAATTAAAACATAGTATTTCTCACTATTCGTCAAAATACAAAAGTTATCAGAAAAGTACCAAAAATATATCCAAAATAAATTTTTATGTTATTCTTCTAAATAAGAGTTTAATTTAATTAAATTAAATATATAAATGTGTCAAATATTGTTTTTAAAAAGGGTTCTCCATTAAAAGGTGGTAAAATTTCTTTTTTTTAATACTTCTTTTATCAGAAAAATTGAATTATTTGTTATATTACATCTAGAAACACAAAATATGAAAGTTAAAATTATATAGAATTCAAAATGTAGTTATTACTACTCATAACCTCTTTTTTAATGCCTAGTTTGGTTAGTCGATGATGTGCTCGAACTCGTTATTGCGTGTTGTGCAAATTATATAATTACCTTGAAGAGATAACATACTATAAAATATCTGGGTTTTCAATTATTTTGTTAATTAAATAACTCATATAAAATTTAATAAAAAAAATTATAAATATATAATTATAGAGATTTGAATAGGGTTAGCCTCACAATCCTATGAATGAAGACAATTATCTCTCTACCTCCTTCCTCTAGAGAATCATAACTGATCGATGGTGAATCAATAGATCAATGTGAATCGAAGCACAATAAATAGAACATATCTCCATTATTCATTGGTGCAATAGTTTTTCTTTAGAGAGTGACACAATCCAAGGAAAGAGTGTTTATATGTAGTTTTCATCCCTTATAATAAGATAATTGAGTATAATTCTCGTGTATCATTCATATGTTACCTGTATTGGCCTTAGCCTAACCACTTGTACTAGATTTATATCTTTTACAAATTGTTTATCAATCCCATGTTCCCATTCTTGATATTATTCCAAGAGATCCAGGACAATGATGTTTAGAACTGGATTTTTCATTCTTTTCTCCCTCTTTAGATTGTTTTTTCATTAGTGTAATCCCCATGGTTCTAGGTTCAATGACATTTGGGCAGCACCGAGCTCGATCATGACCCCAGATCCAAAATGGATCTTTGAAACCACAATGGTTTGGTGATAAAAGCATATATGTGGGATCATTTTTAGGGGAGGATGATTAACTCCATGTTCAAACATGAAGAGATCAATGTAGGATTGTTGGAAGTGCTCGTTATGGAAGGAAGAATCCCCACATTGAGCGATGGATGATATTCGGTGAATGATGACCAGCATGAACGAATCATGGCCAAATTTGTGAGATTACGGAGGAATCAATGGGGATATTTGGTGGTGGGGATGGATTCAATGTTTAAAAACCAGATTTTGCAGATCAGAGTTTCTATAGAAAACCCAACTACACACCACGTTCCAAGATGAACACATTTCATGTATCCTCCCTCAACTATATCGCGTGGGTTTTAGAGGAAATAAGGATGACATGGGGTGTAAGCTATCCTCTCTTGACATGTATTCTCTTTTTGGTTGGCTAGTCTTTGTGGCTGACCACACAGATGTGGAATCTAGTACCCAGACATGGAATCCAACACAAGGACATGGACATTAATACATGGCCCATTCTCTTGTAAAATGTATATTCTATGTAGTCCACTTGAATGGTGTGTACTAATACCTAGATAAGGATGTACATATTTTATAGGGACACAAGTAAGTGGTGAATTGGGACCACATGCCTTGTGGGTTCGGTCTCACATTGTGTTCCCCTTGATCTCATTTTAGAAGACTTCCATAAACTGTATCTCTCTCATTCAATCACATATTATCCCCATGAGTGCCCAATATTGAGTGTTTTTTATGTATAATTCAATAGTGACCTCAAACATGGAATTCAAGATTTTATGTCAAATTTTACGGGCCTGAACCCATTTCAGGTGACCCTGATGACTGTTGTGGTCACTTTGGATCACTAGAAACAAATTCTTATGGGTTTTACCATCTAGTAGGGTTATGAAGTGGAGTTCACTGATATATATCCTAGGTGTTACCATCCATAAGGGCTAGGTAGTGGAGTTCTCCATTGACCACTTTATAGGATTACCCTAAATCGAGTTTGGGTAGTGGAGTTACCTAATGGTTTTTTGGGGGCATTTCCATCTAACAGAGCTAGGCAATAGACTTCCCCGATGACTTTAATGGGCATTACCCTCTAACAGGGAAGGGCTATGGACTACCTGGATTATACTACTGTGCATTATCCTCCTGTGATAATGGGTAGTGGAGTTCATCATTGATTAGTAGATTGGTACCCTCTTTTCATACTTTGGAATGGGATTCAAACCTAGAGTTTTTGGACCGTTTACTATGCGACATCGTGACGACACATGGATTGATGTAGATTTAAACCCACGAGGAGGAGGAGTGCTTTCCCCCACCAAGAATCATTCTTGTGACAAAACCTAAAACTATACATGAATTTTAGTACCACCCAAAAAGGATTTTATCATGGTGTGGTGGTTTAATTAAATATATTTTTTATGTAAAAGGTAGACATGTGGGATACTAGGATTTCATTATGGACTTTTGGAACTGTTTGAAACTCTTCTTCAAGGGTTGAAATAAGAGATGGAGATCCCCTTACTCTCTCATTTGTGATTCTTTTACTGAGAATATATATATATATATATATATATTCTTCATTGGGATTCACATATTGTACTTGGACACTCTCATTCCAGGAGAGTTGAAGACGCATGGGGTATTCCACTTTTTTCTGTGTTTAGCTTTTCTTGGTTGGATGATTATACTCTCCTACTATAGGTGATAAAGATTCAAAGAGGATTTAATCTACTCACCATGTTGATCCCTTTGTACTTGGAAATTCATGATTTCACTCTCGTTTTGGGTGGAACTTTACTCTTTTACTGTACCATATTCAATTTAATGTTTTCCTCTTCAGATTTAACTCTTAATGCACCCCTTCACCATTTTGGGGAATTCTAAAGGGTTTGTATATACACACCCCTAAAAGGGATTTAACAACATGTGTCTGGTATTTTAAAGATTACAATTTAGCCGACTCTGACTTCAAAAGAGTTTATAGATACTAGGTTCTTCGACCAAGTACGGTGGTTTTGTATTTTATTATTATACACTACACTATTATTTTACATTATAGACGTTCAATAATGATGGGCTTAAAATATATAATATTTTAATATTTTATTCATTAAATATTAAATTTATCATTGATTTGTATGTGTGTGTGTGTATGTATGTTTTTAGAAAAAGGCCTCCTCGAGTTAGTTATGTATTTTGTGCTAGTCACCACCCCTGGACTATTGAGGCGAGCTTGGGGTAGTAGTAGATCAAGTCTTGGATTTGGACGGGTCCTGACATACATCATATCCATAACATAATTACATAACATTATATGTAATATAATTATGCTATCATATAATCCTCATATAAAAAAACTGAAAGTAGTGTAGAATGAAATAAAACAAATGTTATCATTGAAGGTTCTTACATCTTCTTCAGGTAACTACATTTAGTTTTTAGAAAAGGGCATCATTGGTTTTCATTATTCCAAAATAGAGGGTTCTAAGATTACCAAAAGAATTTTTTTAATTTAATTTTGGAATGGTTTGGATGAGTATAATAAACATTATTTTGGGGTATACCATACATCATGTGCCTCAAATAATGTTTAATTTTACAATAATGGGGATATATGGCTGATATATGTCCATAAAATGTTTTTTATATGTTTCAAGTTTATTTCTACCTTAAGACTAATGTTTAACCACTAAATGAACTCATTTTTACCTTAATTATTATAATTAATAATAATTACCTTTGCTAAATTTTTTGGTCAAAAAGTATGTTGAACTTAAAAAAAAAATATCTCGATTGAAAATATTAAATCAATTTTGTTATATCTTATTCTTAAATGTTGTATAATTTAAATTAAAATTAATCTTGTGGAGGGGATGAGACAATAGGTCAGTAAAGTGGAAATATCGAAAAGATTTAATTTTATATATAACAAATTTCAATGTGAAATTGATTCAAATGAAGTCAATTGGAATTATTCGTGTATAATTTAATTAAATATACGTTAATACCAATTGAGAATAATATTTATCAATGAAATTAATATAGATGAAAATTTAGTTTTTAGTTAATTTTTTTTAAATAATTCATCAAAAATGAATATTTTCAAAAATAACAAAAATTCACATTAGGATAATTTTTATGTTCCACTTTCAAAATATAAATTTATCTTGTAATGTATAATTTATATAATCATCAGAAATTATATTTAAAATAACGTCACCATTAAATAGAAGAAAATATAATTTTATAAAAACACCTTTTTTATATATAAATTTGGATATATTATTATCTAAGGTATAGAAATAAAGTGATGACATTGTCAAATTTTATTGAATTAATTATATATAAATTTCATTAAATAATTCATAAAAATTGGTTTAATTAATTTATTGAGGAAAAATGTTTTTTATTTAATAAAAATTCTTTTGATAGAAAATGATTTCCTATATTTTAAAAGAGGTTTAAATTCATATCTAGTTAATTGGACCCCAAATAATTTATTTTATATAAATTTATAAACAATATATTCATAAATAGTTAATTTTATTCCTAACATATATCCCATTTTCATGGTGACAACTATCATATTAAATAAGAACATTTTCATAATATGTCATGTATCATTTGAACTCAGAGGTGCGTGCAAATAATGGTAATACTATTATTGTGTGTAACTGAAGAAAAAATATAGGTTACGTGTTTGTCAATCTAAAATTTGAGTGGAATGTAGCAAAAACAATGCATGGTGTTGTTTACAGTGCAATATATAAAATAATTATTTGTTAATTTATCAAAAAATATCATAAAAACATGTGGGGTATCATTCTACCCCCCTTAGAAAATATTTCACTGAAGAAAATTAAAACAAATAATCAATAACTTTATATAAATTCTAAAAAATAAAAATTAATAAAAAAAGATCCATCCAAAAAGAAAATATGCAAACATAATAGTTACACAATGTTACTCATAACTAGGTATCACATTAGAGAACATAGGTGGGAGGGGAATATTTGAACAGTGATGAAATGTGTAAATAATTATAGATAGTGATTCAGGACATTGATAATAAGAACATTAATTATTAATGAAATGTTAAAGGAATAAAAATAATAAATATTTTATGATTGAAACGTCTATTGAATCATTAAAAATTTATTTACTCTGGTAAAAAAAATTCCTTTTTTAAGAACCTTTTTCTAATATCAATGATTTGTCCAGAGAATATATACATTATTAATTTTATTCCCTTTAATAATCACAATCTCACCCGATTGATTTTCATTGATCAATTTCTAAAAAACGTCTTCCTCCAATAAATGATAGTGAATTTGTTATCCCCGAAATAAAAATGAACCATAAGACCTATAGATAGACCAATAAGTCGTTCCATCAGTCTTTTGGTACCATCAAAGCATAATGGTTAGCATTGTTTATCCAATATGAATAAACAGTCATATGGTGAAGTAATATGTTTATCTAAGTATCCTCATAAAATTTCCAATCAAAACAGTCAATAATTTTCTATCCTTATGACCCATATAGAATATTATTCACCTTTTACTCTAAATATTCTCTTATCTTATACCAGAAATAAGTATATTATAATCTTAGTTACATACTTGTATTCAAAAAATAAATTATTTTATTTTATTATTCTATTATCTATATATAGGGTGAAAATAAAATGAATATTCACTAATTGTTGAAAAATAATATTTTTATAGGTATTATTTATAAAAAACATGAAATTCTTAAAAAAATGGAGGGGGAAAAGTTGTCCCTAATTACAGTGACTCAATTAATTCATTGTTCTTGCAAAAGATTTCCTTTTTAATTTTCCCTTAAATGATGTTATGGATTATCATCAATATTAGTCCTTATTTTGGGGAATTTATTCTCTTAATTCCCAATATGCACAAACATGAATCATTAGAGTTTGGTCATTGAATTAGATAATATTTTATTCTCTTTCATTTTATTAAATGTATCATTAATCATTTTGGATAATCATGTATTTTATTAAATTCCACTAAAAATTTTAAGAACCACCCAGTACCATTAAATTAATTTCATTGATGCTTTTTCCAGCATTTTTGACACACAGATGGTTGTAATTTCTATCCACGATTTCAGTTTTCCTGAGACTCTATCTTCATTTTCTTATAAAAACTACAGGGATGGTGGTAAAATCTAATTACCATTTCCAAAAATATGGAAAATATAATAACTTTTTTAAAGATACTATATACTCTTATAGCCATATCCTTTTGAATAAATTTATTTAGTAAACAAAATAATTATTCATTTTTTTCTTTTTTATCTGATGATTCAACCTAAAGCAATGACTTCAAGTAATGTAAAGTTAGTTTAATAGTTACCAATATATTCATAAACATTTGTATTGATCTCAAAGAAATAATTTTCAATACTTTTTCACAAAATATGATGGAATTACTTACTGATAAATATCCTCTTAAAATCTACCCATTCTAAAGATTCAATTCCTTTTTATTAACTCAAGTTCTGAAAAAGTGTCCACCAATAATCTCTATCACAAACTACATGATTATCATCCAAGTTGAATTTTTAATTCTATGATAACTGATGAATGGAAGATAAATTATTAGAGGTATTTTTACATTGCTCAAAAACTAGTGGATTAGTGGGAACATAATAATATGTTGGACATGACCTCATAATGGACTCAATAGAATATTGTTTCCTCTTTTTTCCCATTTGTATGTTCAACATAATACACAGATTGATAATGTTGATTGAGAAAATATTTAATACCTTCCATTAAAGATTCTATTTCATTAGTTTTCATATGAGTAAAATCCTCAAATTTTCCATTGCATTCAACATTAGCACGCTTCCTTCGAGCCCCCAAAATTTACTAAACTGAACAAGCATAGTGTTAGAAACACTTATCCAAGCATAAAACATCATAATACTGAGAAATAAATTAGAATATCTCTAAATATAGAAACATTATTTCAAATATACATCAACTTTAGTTTATCATATACTATTCATGGTTATATTCTATTCAAATCCTTTATGATGGTCCATATGTATTTTGTGAATTTCCAATGAAAATACCTCAGGAGTGTCAAACTAAGTGTGTAGAAAAGACCATTATCATGACCTATTTCTTTATCGTGTTTAGATCTATATAGTGTTTGTGGGGTTATTACCCCAATATACATCCATACAAGAGAAAAATCCACCCTTAGTATGAAGACATATATTTAATATCATGGAAGCCTCTCCCTAAATCAATAAACAAAATTCCAGGAAATTTTCCCATACATCGATCCATCCTTATACATATCCATAGATTTATCCCTATAAATATCATTATAATTATCCCTAGGGATATCACTAATGCATTCTCATCCAATATTATAATTATTGTCTAAAACATTACATTGATACTGACATTAAAGACCGAGGCCTAAAATGAATTGATATTACCTCAATTTTTGTGAATATTCAATACATTTAAAAATTACATGCTCTTTTTCCATTATATATTGATGTATTTGAAGACATGGAACACAATATTATAACATGATAAAAGTTATTTTTCATTTACCACAAAGAGATTCTGATTTAGTAATCCGACATAAAACAATTCTTCATAACATGGTAAAGGAATCATAATAAATGGTGATCTCAAATGCTCAGTAAGGATAAATAAATGAGATATATAAGAATAACATGATAAAAAGTGTAAGAGAACCTGATTATAATATTTCAAGGTTAGACCATTCATAACAGAGATCATATATATTATTCATGAGATAAAGATTGGTAATTCATAGGATATGAATCACAAGTGGGATAAATCATCATAAATTAAACATGAAAAAATGCACATTCCATAGTATTTTGGAACCATAAATAATATATATTTCCATTTCATGTGTCAATTTAAACATCAAATACAACCAACATAGTGCATTTGGACACACATATTTCACATATTAAATCGGTATGCACCACTTTCCAATTGTTGATTAGGAAACACATGATTCCCATTGTGGATCAGGAGACACAGGTTTCCTATTCTAGATTAAGACACACATGTTTCCCCTTATGTATCAATCTTATTTACTTATTTTATTATTTATCTCATGAAATATAAATCTATAATCAATGCATTGGAGGGAGATATGGGTCCCACCTATCACATAATGAAATAATACATAGTTGTGTCGTAGAATCACCAATATACATCATTTCAAAACATTGAAAATGAAATGGTAATAAAATATATTTCATCATTTATTAACTTTTGGAATGGAGACATGTTTTATAATCATTTCCCCATATCATAACTAGTGAGAAGAAGTGATATTTATAATCATATAATTAATACAAGAGAAACAGGTTTCAAAAATATCATTTTAAAAAAAATCATACCATTCAAATAAATAATATGAATGGTACCATGGAATCATATCCCTAGTAAACCATAAATAATATAAATGGATTTCATATTATATAGAGAAGAAAATTAGAAATATCACTTGGAGAATTCATCAAGGAAAAGAACCTTTCTTTGAATTTTGTTTGGAATACATAAACATGTTTAAAAATAATTTTCATTTGAAAACACTGTTAAAATATACAATGTATTATTTAAAAGTCATTTAAAAAATTTATTGATGAAAATATCCTTTCTTTATTGAGAAACAATTTTTATATCATAAAACATTTTGAAATCCAAATTCATTAAAAATAACATAAAAACATAAAAGAATATTTGATAACCATCTTAAATATTTTTTTTAAAATTAAATTTTTAATAACATTTTCCTTGAAAATTAAAATTTAAATAATTTTTAAATAATTTTTAAATAATTTTATCAATAGAAAATTTATGAATAAAAAATTCCTGACCGAAGAGAGAAATAATTTTTTATTTTATTAAAAATATTTTCTTAATTATAAGAATCACCAAATATAGGGGAAATGGTACCATTAGATGAAGATAAAATGAATAATAATAAGATAATAAATTTCATGATAGTTCTGGAGATATGGATCATAATATTTCATCAATTGAATCATAATTGAAAACAATCATGATAAATGATGATATTGTTACTATAAACACTTACCACATTGGTATCTTTGAATCATTAAAACCATGTTGGAATAACATGAAATGAAGAATAAATTGTCATTATGATGATAAAATTATTGATATTATAATTTAAATAGGTTTTATATTCACAACATAAATGAATATAGGTGCATATCATAACATATGTCTCAGAGAAGAAAAATTGTGACTAAATTTATTTACCGATTTGGAAATGTTTAAACCGTAAACCCCATGAAATAGTAATATTGAAATGGGTATTAAATCCAAATATTTATCATTATATAAATAATGAAATATAACTGTGTCATTCTAACATACCAAATATAATAAATATGGTCTGGACATGGCTTGTGTCTCCTGGAAAATGAAATTGATATGGATATCCCTTACTACCTGAGTAACATTTAAATCATATAATATATAAAAGAATAATATCAATTGAAAATATTAATATAATGAAATAAATTTGTTTATTTATATAAAATTTCACTAAAATGTTTATACACCTCACATAAGGAATGAGTGAAAAATATGACATAAGTCTTGTAGAAATAAATGTGATTCTTTAAATCCCCTTATATTAGGTCATAAATATCATCATGCTTGTTCAAACTAGTTATATAATAAATATAATATTATTATTGTTTTATTAAATAAATAAATATGTATATATATATTAATATAAAAACAAATTTAATTTACTTATTGATTTATGTTACCTGTCTACTAACTATTTAATGCTAAAGTCATGTTTTGGGTAATAACAACTTTGTTTTTAATACATGATTTGGCTTGTTATTTCTTGTCATCACACATCTATGATGGTTTAATTATTTATAAAATTTAATCTAGGATACAAATATCATATATATTATGTATATATGTATTAATAATAATGAAAATAATATAGTTATTTTTAATGAAATATTGGGTTCATTGAGATATTTGGCCATATGTACGCATGAACACTGTTTCCATTTTAATTTTTTAATATCCAAAAGGTCAGATCCAAGAACGCTTGGACCAAAAAAATTATTAATAAAAAGAGAAGTGCATGGACAATAGAGAGAAAAAAAGAGATAGTTTACAAGTCATAAAAATCGTAGTCATCACACCCATAACTGATCATGTCGTTAGCATCAGCTGATTCCCATTCTGATTGAGTCTCATACAGTTTGAGAAGCTTCTTATAAACCTTCCTTTTTTTCATTTTCTCCATAGATAACTTCTCGATATCCTTCTTAGCAGATGACCTAGTGGTCACTATCCTCGGAACTGCAGAGTAGTCTTTCCTTGGTTTCCTTCTAATTGGGTCAGACTTGATACCCTCACTATCAGAGACCCTTTTCTTTTCCACTCGAACAATTTCACTATATGAAACTATACTCATGTCCATATCTCTTTACTTGCCTTCATCTTGAGTGTCTCCCCACTTGCAGAGGATCAGTTCCCCAAATCCAGGAGTGGAATCCTCCACCCTTTCCATTGATGCATCAGGGAAGTTCCCCCATTTAGCAGTGGAAGAAGGTTCTGTTTGGACATTCTGTTGTGTAAGAACATTCACCGTTAAGGTGGGAGTGGGGCTCAAAATCTCAATAGTAGCAGGCTCATGAGCTCTAGGATGATCAAAAGATCGAGGTGGAGAATCATCAATTATAAATTCTTTTCTATTCCTATGAATTGGAAGATCACGAGGGTCTGACTCCATAGGAGGTCCACTGTCCCTGGTGGCAAGCTCAGGCGGGGGAGAATCCTTAAAATTCACCTTATGTCGGAAAATATTGGAGGGGTTCCCTCGCATCCCACACTCTTTACATGTAATGTTTTTGCAGCACAATTCCAAATAATGCCCCAAAACCATGCATTTAGTGCATAAAAGAGGATTGTTATCATATTCAACATCCATAAGAATTTTATCAGATGGAATAGAAAGTGTTACCATGTCAATGAGAGTTGATCTAAGATTGACTTCCATGAGAATTCTAGCAAAGTTCCCATACCTGACATCTATTATCTCATGATCAAGATGGATCGGTGTTCCAGTCGTCGTACCAATATCATGGAAAATCTCTGGATTCCAAAGAACCCAATTGAGCCCATGAAGACGCACCCATACCTAGGAGAAGACATTTTTTGAATTGGATATGTTAAAGTCTAGTGACCATTCATGCAGATTAATCCATCACGGCTTTAAAAACATGGACCAAAAACTCCATGCTTTAAGATTCACGTCAGCCGATGGAAACAAGAAGTGAAAGAATCCTCACCCAGGGGTGACACATTTCCAGTTATCAAAACCCCATAACATCTAAATCCTTTGAAATAGATCTTCACATTTCCATAGTAGCACACCTTTAGGATGAACAATGCGAGCAATCAAAGAATTCTCACCTAATGATAATATTTCATAACTCACATCAGGGTTGGACTCAACATGGGCTAGTGATCCCTTTCGAGGAATCCTCCTTGGATCCTCATTCTTTTTCACAGCTGCGGAGCCCTTTACAACATCCATAAAGGATCATTTCCCATGCACGTTGGACAATCTATCCCTCAAATTTCCATTTTTATATTAAAATAAATCTAATTTAATGATATATAAATATATATATATTAAATTTTTAATAAATAATTTACATAATATATATCACATATTTTTATCAATCTCATCCTTAATACATTCTATGTAATGTTTGAACAAATCACGTTGCTTTGAAAATGCGGTAGTCCACACATCCACAAATGATGTTATCACATTCTCCAAAAATAGACAGAATGAATGTATGTTTTATAAAATAAATCCAAAAGAATAAATACATCATAAATATAATATATATCACATATTAACTATAAATTTTTCATTATTATCCGTCTCTTACCGTGGTAACAAATAAATTAATGTCAATAGTTCGGGAAGTTGTAGTCCACCAAACACAAGACCGTGGTTGCATATCCAATTATATGGAAGTGTTTGATGTTTTAGGTTGTACCCATAACATAATAATATCTATTTATATTTAATTTAATGAGGTTAATATTAAATCATTATATAAGAATAATTTAATGGGGTGATAAAAAATAAAACATAATTTATCGTCGATGAACCTTACATATTCCTCGGGTAACTCCTTTTGGTTTGCTCTAAATCACTTCCTTGGATTGGTTTATTCCTAATGTGAGTATTATAGAATGAGAGTATGAATTCTGAGAGTTTATTTGGGAATGCTTTTTATGAGAAACATATTTTTAGTGGTTCCGACAAGTGACAGGGTGTGGGTGAGTGACCTATTATAGTGGAGGATGAGTGGAATTCTTAAAAATATTAAAAGGTAAACACTATTGAGAGGTATCACTTCTATAATTTTCCGAAAATAATGTTAACTTTTTGATAAAAGAGGATATATGGTTTATATATGTCCATACATTGAGTTTTGGACAATTTTCTAGTTCATTTCCCTCTTAAGATTATTGTTTAACCATTATCTAAAATCATTTTTCCTTAATTATTATAATTAATTTTATTAAATATCACTATTTTTTTTCAAAAACTAATTTGGCCTCAATAGAAATTAAAATTACGGTAATTAAATATATGGAATCCATTCTCCAAATTTGAATCTTATAATTGGAAAAATTATCTAAAAGTTTATCCTGTAGAGGAGAAGAGAAATATGTTTTTTAATGTGAAAATGTTCAAAAGTTTTAAAAGTTTTTATATCCAATTTCAATGTGAAATTTTTTAAAATGACAAAAATAGTTTTTAATTATTTATAATTGAAATAAATAAAATTTATAACCAATTCAGAATATAATTTAATAGTGAAAATAAATTTAACATAAAAACAATTTTGAATTTTAATTTAGCATTTTCACTTTTAATAAAAAATCAATATTCTATGAAAATATCAAATATTAAAAATATGATAATTTGGATTTCATGATTTTAAAAATGAATTTTATTTTTCCTTATATAAATCATAAAATTTTAAAAAATTATATGTAAAATAAGTGCACGATTTGAAGGGGATAACATTACCTTTTATTGAAATAAATTTTTTATTTTGTAGAATTTTATTTGATATATTTTGTAGAGAAAAAACCAAATTTTTTAAAAATATTTTATTGGATAAATAATAAATAAATTCTATTAATATAATTCACTAATTTTTTAAAATTAATTTACTATGGTAAAACATTTTTTGTTGAAAAAATATATTTTGCGGGCAAATGAATTCTTATGTGATGAGCACATATGTATATCACAACAACAAAGATGGGGAGCTGACTCTAGAAGTACAATCGAAGACTCAATCTTATGTGATGCACAAACCAATTTTCCCTACAATGAATGTCTCAGCATGCTGATTTGACAAGATTGTTATGAGGGTCATGGTGAATGGATATGTCGGCCGCCAAACCATCACTGGACTCCCTGGCCTTAGAGCCACTCTCGAGACACGTTATCACAGTTTCCGTAAATCCCAACCAATTCATATTAAGAGACGTCCAAACAATATCCCAAGGAATGAACCACCTCTGATACAACTTAGTCACAACCTGACCATACCTAGGCTCAAGTCGCAACGTCCCCAAACCCGCCTCCATAGGCCTGGGGCTGGAGATATGTGCCGAAGGCTAAACAATTCGGGGAGGCCTTTGCTTATGTACCTGTAAACACACACACATCCCACTCAATGCAGAAGTGCATAGTAAAAAGAAAAGAAAAATAAAGAAATGTGCAGCTACTATATATAAACCACAAAAGTGTATCGACCTCCAATAGTAAAAAGAAAAGTGCTAAAGGTAAACTGAAAAGAGAAAAGGGAAAAAAACGTGCCCAACTAGAAAAGGTTGCCACAACCCGGCAATAAGTAAACAAAAGAAAAATAGCTGGAAGGGTCCCCCACCTAGAACCTGACTCTGACCACCATACACGGTCCAAGATCTTGATCTCTTAAGCACTACTGAAGTCATGATCCACCTGTCCATCATCTGCAAGGTTACACCAAGTGGGGGAAAGCCCAAGAAGGTGTGAGTATAAAAATATTCAATAGGATACCCCGAAGGCTCGAGGGAGAAACAAAGGATATAACAAAGGGTGAGCAGTAGATCGAACATGGAATAGTAAAGGAGTACAACAGAGAGTGCAGTAAAGAGTACAACAATGAGTGTATTAGAGTAACAGTAGAGAGTCCAGCTCAACCCAACAAGAGAAACGAGGTAGACTCGTCCAGACACAAGGAGCTGGAAATGGTGAGGAGATGAACTTCTCGTCGATTCTTTTCTACCTATAGAAGGAGAGTAGACTCGTCCAACCATGAGAAGCTACAAACAGAAAGCATGTGGTATACCCCATGCGTATTCGCCTCTCCGGGAGGGCGACTAACCACGACCAAGAAGTGGGTACTAGAATAACGTATATACATATATATATGCTCTGTCAAAAAACCCGAACAAGATTTTAAGGGGATCTCCATCCCATAGCTCAGCCCATGAAAATGTGTAGCCAACAGTCCCAGAAGAAAACACCATCGATTCCAAGTATCCCACACGTCTGCCCCGAACTGCAAGTCAAGGGGCTCAAATCACCGCACCTTGAAACAATCCACTTTGGGCATTGCTGACTTTCCCGCACGGTTTTAGGTCGCGTCTCAAGGACGTGTCTCTGTGGGGAAATCGTCCCTCGTACTTGATAGTTCTAGGGGAACATCAAACAATTCATCGTCACTACCCCACAGTCGAGAGGTCTCTTCAAATTTTACATGTGACCCCCTGCCCCGCCCCGCTGTAGGGTAATCCTAGGAAGTCGACAGGTTCCCACTGGAGGGATACCCAGAAAAAGTCGACGGGTGCCACACTGCCCAGTCCCGTAAAAGGGTACTCCACTGGAGGGAGGCTCAGAATCATCATCGGGGTCCACTACCCAGCCCATCTCGAGGTAAACCCGACATTGGGGACCAGTTCCCAGCCCTTTGGTGGTAAACCCATAACTGCTTTGGCCATCCCTACTGAATGGTACAATGCTGGCCATCCCTGTTGGATGGTAACCCACTGGTCATCCCTGATGGATGGTAACCCACTCGTCATCCGTGCTGGATGGTACCGCACTGGCCATCTCTGCCGGATGGTACAACTGGCCACCCCTGTTGGAAGGTACCCCACTCATCATCCCTACTAGATGGTACCTCACTGGCCAGACCTGCTAGAAACAACCTCCTAGCCAGCCCTACTGGAAAGCAGCCTCCTGACCAGCCCTGGTGGAAACAACCTCCTGGCCAGCCCTACTTGAAACAACCTCCTGACTAGACCTACTGGAGAAAACCTCCTATGTAGAGGATTGGTTCCCGCATAATGTGTCAGTCACACCGAATCCACAAGAACTATACCAGGGAACACGAAGCAACTCTTTCGGCCAAACCATCGAGAACAGAACCAGGGGAAAACCACTCAACCCTACTGGTCAAACAAACAAGAACATAACAAGGGGAAACTCAACTTAGTTGGTGAAACAAAAGAGAACAGAACCAGGGGAAACTCAACCCCGCTGGTCAAGAAACCGAGAACAGAGGGACCCTCTAGGTCACGAGAGGTTAAGGGTACGCAAAGCAGAATACGACACACACATGGGTCTCACACGACGTGTGGCCCTATGTCAACTCCGAACTAAGTTCACCAACATCCTTGTGTAAAAACAACAACATGTACCTCTAGGAATTCTTGTATACTTCCAGAGTATACCACATATCTAGCCCAAAGGCAATCATGAACACGACACCCAACATCAACGCGAAGGGAGAAAATGTAATTTCTCCAACCTGCTTCCCCCACATCCCTAGCATGACCAACAAACTATCTTTAGAAATCAACTTCACTCTCACGGGAGTGAATGCAATGTCACCCCAAGGGTTCTCTTCCCAACACAGCAAGAAGAACCGTCACCAGAGCACCCTTTATATTTTCACATTTAATAAGATCACGTAAGAGGCTCATATCACGCGAACTAATTACCCCATTGTAATCCTTCCGAGAAAACATGCGATATAGAATACTTAATTGCCACCAATGGACATCCGACATAAAAGTCTTCCAACACTGCATTACGTCCGAACGACGTCCCGTGATCCCGAGCCTCGGCCTCGAAAATCGTTGGGCGCATCACACCATTTCTATCCCCTCAAGAAAACATTTCAAATTGACTTATAACTTGATTGGAGTGGATATCTGGAGAAAAGATGATTTCCAACATACCAAACATGAGCGGTGCTGCATGGGACTCGCATCGCAGTCCTGAAAAGCTGGCAACAGATCGCACCATTGCGTTCCTCCCAGAAAAGTACATGAGATAGACTATTCACTTGTCCAAAATGGACACCAGGTGATAAAGCTGGAAATCACCGCCAAATCCCCAAATGGCCCTCGCGGGGTCCACACCAGTGTGCTGAATTAAAGCGGACAGATTGTGCCATTGCAATTCTGTTTGGAAAACACCCAAAAACGACTGCTCACACACCCTGAATGGACGTCCAATTAAAAAGTTTCAAAACGTTGCTCACAGCATAAAAGACGAACTGTGGGGGCCACATCTCAACTCATGATTCAATGCCAGAAAACCCCTTGGAAATCTTTTTCTTGACACAAAGGTCTCAACGCCATTTACGGTGCCCAAAATGGACATCCGATGTGTCTGGGCCACCCTAAACAAACCCCCCCCAGAAAATGCCAATTCACATAAATGCATTTCACGCCTCTGAGGCCCCTCGTTTCTGGAATTAAAATCTCCCGAAACGATCTCAAATTTTTTTTGATGCCAAGAAGGAACTACAGAAAACAACACACAAAATGGACTCTTGTAATGAAAATTACGGGCATCCGAAGAGGGGACGATTCCCCTTGGGCTGGACCAGCCTGGTCAGCCCGGTCTGCTCGGTCTGGATCGGCCCATGCTGGCCGGCCCGGCACTGACTCGTGGTCCACCCATAGACTGGCCCTCGTGGGGACGGTCGTCTGGCCGTGTGAAGACCCGCTGAGGGTGGGTCTTTGCACCCCCACGGGATCGCGCGCCGCGATACCGGTCTTCGGTCGCGCCCCTGTGAGCTCAGCCTCGCCACCTGAAGAAACTGCCTCACACCGACACCCTTAACCGCCCACGCTACCCTACTACCGAGATGTTGCCTCTGCCTGGACCCCTGCCACGCAGCCGCACCTTCTCCCTGGACCACCGTGCTAAACCACCAAAAAACCACGAAAAAGGTCGGAAAACTTATCGGGGACACCACGGACACCCCTAGACTCGGATTTTTGATCTGAAAGGGGAGATGGAAACCTAAAATCGGGGTCTAATAAAAAATGACATTCTACTGACCATTCAACCACAATTTGAGGCATGAAATTGAGTTCAAAGGTAAATGTGGAATCAAAAACATAAATCGTAATCTCCTACCTTGATGGATGTTGCCCGGCGTTTCATCGACGATCCGTCGGAGCTGTCACTGCCTTGCCGGAGAGATGGAGGAGAGAAGTGGGGTTCCTCCTTCACAGTTGGGAGAGTTTTCACCAGGGGGAAACAAACAATGTGGGGGGGAGAAGTGTTTAAATAGAAAACACTTAAACTCCCCGCCCATAGGCCCCGTACTCGAACCCCCAGTGGGGTCGAAGTTAATCCTCCCCTAGGGTGAACACCTCCTCCCGACCACAATATCTTTCTAAGAATTTCAATTCGAGCCTCTGTTCGAAAGTTATAAAATTTAACGATCGAGGCCACTAAATTACAAAAATGCCATGGGCGGCATTTTTCACAGAAGGCCTGCGCCCGCAGAAGTTACACCCCTCCTAGGGTAAACGGCATGTTCTAGACTCAACGGTGCCATCGGTTTTCCAATCTAAGAAACCTTTTATGATATAATCTAGTTTAACCATTAAATGAATAAATTAATTAATTCATTTATCTATTTAATGATCTGTTAACGGGTGAGGTGTCCAAACGTCCCAAGCCGACATGTTTTATGTTGTTCTTATGGTAAACACCCCATTTCGGACCCATTTGAACACTCATATTTAGGATATGAAGAACCGTTTAGGATTTATCCCATTTATTTGGCGTTCATAGTGTGAACGCACTGATTATTTAATTCCGGCCACACCGGGGATCAGAATCACACGCTGTCTGAAGGCGCTGCTTTGGAATAACATCAGTAACATTCCAAAGTCTTTTTAGAAAAAACCGGGTTCTTACATCATTCCCTCCTTCAAGCTTTTCGTCCCTGAAAATAAAAACTGGGGAACAACTCAGGGTACTAAGCCTACACCTGGCACTTCCGTACCCAGAAGAACCCTTACATAGTCCTGCGTCACCGCACACAGACAAAAGGATTCAATTTGGGCATGCAAGGTCTTCCATTGCCGATGACGTGCATAGGATCACGCGCACTTCTTCTAGGGTGAGTCACGTGGGAGACGCCGTGCACCGACTCCCGACCATGGGGTTAGGTCATGGAGGTCGGGAACCCCACCATCCCTTCGCATGGTGTCAAATGGCCCGAAGGATCTCGTGGGTAGCTCACCTCCCTGACTGAACCCCTACGTCGCACGCCGCAACTGGAATCCCCGTTTTCACCTAGGACAAAGCTCGGTGATTCCCTCATTCAGAATATCCATATGGTGAAACACCCAAGGATGTCTGGTCACGCAAGGTTTCACAGTCGATGTACCATGAACAAGACTCTCTTACATGCTTGAAGAGCGAAGGAGTTTACACCATCGACAAAATAAAATAGTCCCATGCCTTTTACCTTTCCAACACTTGGATACACCGATGCCCCGTGCCACCCTGGTAACAAATCAAGCAAAGATCAGGGAGAAAAGAATTTCACACATAGAGTCTAAAAATTCTTCTGAAAAAAGTAGAAGAGCTGTAGAGAATACCTTTTATCACCTCATTCTCTGTAATATTGTAGACATCCAAAGATCACGGTTGTCTTTGGTCCCAACTGTCATCTCCCAGAGCCTAACGTGGACCGCCTGGTGGTGATGGGAAGACCTCGTAAAGTCGTCCCCCACTACCAGCTCCTCCCTCTCCTCTTCAAGCACCACCTCTCTAGGGACTACATTGATCATGGCGTTGCCTCCATCGTGGTGGAGCACCCGCTGCCTACCTGATGTTCTCAGCGTGCCTGGTCAGGAAGTCTCGCACTAGGTGACCTCTCCAATCTCAAGAATAACACCAACTCTCTGCGGCTATACTGGTTCCCTCCTGCACCACTATGGTGTTCGACCACACCCCTGAGTCTGGTTTTCAGAAAGCCACTTGTTTCGAGGTTCTACTTGTCGATGCCCGCTAGCTGCGACAGATGTCTTGGCTCCATCATGCCCTCTGCAACCACCAACTAAAGAACGTGACATGAAGCTCTCTTTCACCAAAGCATGTTCTAGCACCACAGCATATGTGGAAATACAAAAGGGTACTATGACAGCACGAATCTCTCTGCAGATACCCTGGTCGAACTTCAGTGCTCGGAAGTCATCATCGTGGACCAAGTCTATGTAAAATTAGGAACGGTCTGTGAAACTAGCCACGTACTTGGCCATCGTCATACCTCCCTGTTGAAACTACAAGAGCTCCTGAATCCGAACGAAGCGTAAGCAGGAGGGAAAAAACTCCTCACAAAACAAAATCTGAAAATCACCCCAAGAAAGCATCGACTCGTCAAGAAACTGACTCACCAGACTCCACCAATGTGACACTGCTCTGTAGAAAAGGTTGGAGGCCAAAGCCACCATAAGACCTTCCGGTGTCTGAAAAATCCTGAAAAGGTGAAACACTGTCCCAAGCCAAAACTATACTCCCTGAGGTTCTGTCTCACCACTGAACCTTATTGGTCTCTACCACCAGAACTCGAGGAGCGTACTCAACCTGCGCTAAAGCTCAATCTGCTCTGCTGAAGCTGTCTGCTGCTCACTAGGTTGGGGTGCTGCTACTGGCCCACCCGGAGAAAGGGACTCACATGATGGGTCCTGGAATGAGGCCTCATAGCTCACAGGGTCATTATCACGAACCAAAGCTGGTATCCTAGCTGGATGTCTTCGCAGAGACATCCTGAATATTATCAAGGAGTTTCGCGATCAAATGAGCATATATGTATATCACAACAACAACGATGGGGAGATGAATCCAGAAGGACAGTCAAAGACTCAATCTTATGTGATGTACAAACCAATTTTCCCTGCAATGAGTGTCTCAACATGCCGAGTCGAAAAGCTGGTAATCAGGGTCATGGTGAATGGTTACGTCGGACACCGCACCATCACTAGACCCCCTGGCCTGAGAGCCGCTCTTGAGACACGTTAACACTGTTTCCCTAAATCCCAACCAATTATTTTTTGAAACGTCCAAACAATGTCAAATGGAACGAACCACCTCTGATACCACTTTTTCATGACCTGACCCAACCCAGGCTCGAGTCACAACTACCCCAAGCCTACCTCTATAGGCGAGGGGCTGGAGACAAGCGCCGAAGGCTAAACAACTCAAGGAGGCCTTTTACTAATTACCTGTACACACACAGCCCACTCAATGAAGAAGTGCAGAGTAAAAAAGAAAAGAAAATTAATGAAAAGTGCAGCTGGTATATATAAACCAAAAAAGTAAATCGACCTATAACAGTAAAAAGCAAGTGGTGAAGGTAAACTGAAAAGAGAAAAGGGGAAAACACCCGCCCAACCAGAAAAGGGTGCCACAACCCGAAAATATGTAAACAAAAGAAAAACAGCTGAAAGGGTCCCCCACCTTGAACCTGACTCTGACAACCGTACGCGGTCCAATCTCCCGATCTCCTAAGCTCTACTGAAGTCATGATCCACATGTCTGACATCTTCAAGGGCACACCAAGTGTGAGAAAATATCAAGAATGGGTGAGTATAAAAATACTCAATAGGATACCCCGAATCCTTGAGGGAGTAACAAATGAAGTACCGAAGGGTGAGAAGTAGATCGAACAGGGAATAGTAAAGGAGTACAACAGAGAGTGCACCATAGAGTACAGTAAGGAGTGCAGTACAGTTACAGTAGAGAGCCCAGATCAACCCAACAAGATAAAGGAGGTAGAATTGTCCAGACTCAAGGAGCTGGAAACGGTGAGAAGATGAACTTCTCATCGAGTCCTTGCTACGTATAGCAGGAGAGTAGACTCATCCAACCATGAGAAGTTACACATGGAAATCATGTGGCATACCCCATGCGTCTTTGCCTCTCGGGGAGGGAGAGTAACCAAGACCAAGAAGTGGGTACTGGAACAAGGTATATAAACATATATATACTCTGTCAAGAAACCGGAACAATATCGTGAAGGGATCTTCATCCTGTAGCTCAGCCCAAGAAAGTGAGTAGCCAACAGTCCCAGAAGTAAACACCATTAATGCCCAGTATCCCGCACATATTCCCTGAACATCAAGTCAAGAGGCTCAAATCACCGCACCTCGAAACTATCCTCTTTGGGCATTACTGACTTGCCCTCATGGTTTTAGGTCACGTCGCAAGGAAGCGTCTCAGTGGGGAAAGTGCCCATAGTACTTGATAGTTCTGGGGGAACATCAAACCACACCATGTCAATGCCCCGCAGTCGAGAGGTCTCCTCAAAGTCAACATGCGACCCCCTACCCAGCCTCACTAGAGGGTAATCCCAGATAGTCGACAGGTTCCCACTGGAGGGAGACCCCTCAAAAGTCGACGGGTTCCACACTGCCCAGTCCCATAAAAGGGTAATCCACTAGATGGAGACCCGGTTAAAGTCATCTACGATTCCCAATTCCCAGTTCCGTAAAAGGGTACTCCACTGGGGGGAGGCTCAGAACCATCATAGGGGACCACTTCCTAGCCCAGCTCGAGTTAAACCCAACATCGGGGTCCACTTCATAGCCCCACTAGAGGTAAACCTAGAACCTCTTTGTCCATCCCTGATGGATGGTACAACACTGGTCGTCCCTGTTGGATGGTAACCAACTGGACATCCCTACTGGATGGTAACCCACTGTTCATCCCTCCTGGATGGTACCGCCCTGGCTATCCCTACTGGATGATAAAACTAGCCACCCCTGCTGGAAGGTACCCCACTCGCCATCCCTTCTAGATGGTACCTCACCGGCTAGCCCTACTGGAAACAATGTTCCTCCTACCTAGCCCCTCTAGAAAACAACATCCTGACCAGACCTGGTGGAAACAAACTCCTCGACAGCCCTGCTGGAAACAACCTCCTGACCAGCCCTACTGGAAACAATTTCCTGGGTAGAGGATCGGTGCCCGCGTAATGTGTCGGTCACACCGAATCCTCAAGATATCTATCAGGGAACACGAAGCAACTCTTCTGGCCAAACCATTGAGAATAGAATGAGGGGAAAACCACTCAACCCTACTAGTCAAAAAAACAAGAACATAACTAGGGGGAAACTAAACCTAAATGGTCAAACAAACTAGAACATAACCAGGTGGAAACACAACCCTGTTGGTCAATCAAAAGCGAAAAGAGGGACCCTCTATGTCATGAGAGGTCAAGGGTACACAAAGTAGAACATGACACGCACATGGGTCCCACAAGACATGTGGCCCTAAGATAACTCCGAACTAAGAGCACCAACACCCTTGGGTACAAACCATAACATGTACCTCCAGAAATTTCTGTATACACCTAGATTATACCACATCTCTAGCCCAAAGGCTATCATGCACACGACACCCAACGTCAACGTGAATGGTGAAAACGTAATTTCGCCATCCTTCTTCCTCCAAAGCCCTATAATGGCCAACCACATCTCTTTAGAAATCATCTCCACTCACACGAGAGTGAACGCGATATCACGCCAGGGGATCGCTTCCGAACACAGTAAGAAGAAATGCCACCGGAGCACCCTTTATATATCTGCATGTAATAAGATCACATAAGAGGCTTCGACCATGTGAATTGATTACCACATTGTAATCCTCGCGAAAAAACACGCGAGATAGACTACTTACTCGCCTCCAATGGACATCTGACATAAAAGTCATCCAACACTGCTTTACGCCCGAACAACATCCCATGATCCCAAGCCTCTGCCCCAAAATTCGTCGGGTGCATCGCACCATTTCAACCCCCTCGAGAAAACATGTCAAATTGACTGCTCACTTTACCAGAATGGATATACGGAGAAAATATGCATTCCAACATACCGAACATGAGTGGTGCTGCATGGGACCTGCATCCTGGTCCCGAAGCGCTACCAGCGGATCGCACCATTGTGATCCTCCTGGAAAAGTACACAAGATGGACTATTCAGTTTTCCAAAATGTGCACCCGGTGATAAAGATGGAAATCACCACCAACTCCAAAAAAGGACCTCATGGGGCCAACACCAGTGTTCTTAATTGAAGAGGTTGGATTGAGCCATTGCAATGCCCTTAGAAAAACACCAAAAAACGACTACTCGCACGCCCCGAACGGACGTCCGATGAAAAATTTAGAAAACGCTGCTCACAGCTTCAGAGACTACACGTCTGGACCTTGTCTCAACTCTAGATTCAATGCCCGAAAACACCTTGGAAATCTTTTTCTTGACACTAGGGTCACAACACCGCTAACGATGCACGAAACAGACATCGGATGTGTCCGCACCGCCCAAAACAAAACCCCCGGAAAAACGCCAATTCACTTAAAGGCATGTCGCGCCTCTGAGGCCCCTCATTTCGGGAATTAAACCCCCCCCCCCTTAACCATCTCAAAATGTTTTCCTTGATTCTAGGAAGGAACTTACACATATGACACACAAAACAGACACCTGTAATGAAAATTACGGGCGTCCCAAGAGGGGACGCATCCCCTTGGGATGCACCGTCCTGGTCTGGCCGGTCCGCCCAGTGTGGGCCGGACCGGCATGTAGTGCTGGCCCGTGGCTCAGCCGTGAAGCCCAGCGTTGACCCACGGTCCACCCGCAGACCGGCCCTCATGGGGCCGGTCGTATCACCGCGAGAATACCCGCTGAGGGCAGGTCCTTGCTCCCCAGTGGGGTCGTGCACCGCGACCCCTGTCTTCCGTCGCACCCCAGATAGTTCGGACTCACCGCCTAGAGCTACTGCCTCGTCCTGACGCCCTCAGACACCCGCAACACCCTTCTGTCGAGATGACGCCTCCTCCTAGACCCCCACCTCGGCGCCCTGCCCGATCACCATACCGCCATGCTAAACAACAGGAAAACCATGGAAAATGCCAGAAAACATCCAGGGGCCCCGACGGACGCCTCGGGACATGGATTTTTGATCCGAATGGGGCGATGGAAACCGCAAATCGGGATTTAATCAAAAATGACCTTCGCCCGACCATTCAACATCAATTCAACACAATTAATTGAGTTCAAATGTAAATGTGGAACCATAAATGAAAAACATAACCTCCTACCTCGATGGGTGTTGCCCGACGATTCACCAACGATCCGCCAAAGCAATTAATTCCTTTCTGGAGGGATGGAGGAGAGTAGAGCTATTACTCCTTTTCCATTGGGAGAGGTTTCACCAGGGGGAACAGACAAATAGGGGGGGTGTTTAAATTGAAAACACTTAAACTCCACGCCCGTAGGACCCGTACCTGAACCCCCAGTAGGGTCGAGGTTAAGCCTCTCCTAGGGTAAACACCGCCTCCCGAGCACAAAGTTGGTCTCATAATATTAATCAGAGCCTTTTCACAAAAGTTATAAAATTTAACGATTGAGGCCGCTAAATTATGGAAACTCCCCTGGCAGCATTTTTCATAGAAGGCCCGCGCCCATGGAAGTTACACCCCTCCAAGGGTAAACGGAACATTTCGGACTCAACGGTGCCATCAGTTTTCCAATCTGAGCAACCTTTTAATAGATAATCGAGTGTAACCATTAAACAAATAAATTAATTAATTAATTTATCCTTTTAATGATCCGTTAACGGGCGAGGGGTCCAAAAGTCATGTGCCGACAAGTTTTATGTTGTTCCAAGGGTAAACACCACATTTTGGACCCATCAGTACACTCAGATTTTTGATCTGAAGCACTATTTAGGAGTTATCCAATATATTTTTTGTTCCCAGTATGAACACACTGAAAATTTAATTCTGGCCACACCAGGGCTCGGAATCGCACACCTTCAAAAGGTGCTTCTCTAGAATAAAATCAAGAATATTCAAAAGTCAATTATAGAAAAACCAGGTTAGTAAACTAATGGTATGATGATTGCCTCCTATATATATAATTCATCTCCCATTAATGTTTGTGGGAATTTTTTTCCTACAAATATTTTCATTCATCCTTTTTCTGAATTTGATTTCGACTTAGGCATGGATTGTATTTGTCTTCATAAATCCCACATCTATTATTCAGGAAGGGAATTGATATTAGATATTTTATACCCTATTTTGATTATCCATCAATATGATGATAAGAATGAACTCCCCGTAGATATTACATTCAGTGTGGGTATTAATTCCCATTAAAACATGTTGTTTTTTCTCAAATGTTTGCGGAGAGAATTGATGTGGATGATGTGCCTATTGTTCAATAATTTGAGGATGTATTACCTGAAGTGTTTTCTAGAATTCCACCAAAATGTGAGGTTATGTTTTCAATAGAACTCATATGTAGATTCAAAACAAATTCAAAGAATCCTTATAAAATGGACCTGATTGAGTAGTACGAATTAAAGAGGAAAATCCCAGAAAACCTTGATAAGGGATTCATTTGGCCTACTATGTCACCTTGGGGTGCACCTGTTCTCTTTTTTAAAAAGAAATATGGGTTAGTGCTACTATTAATTTGTTATCGAGAGATATAGAAGATCAACTATGTATGACTTGTTTGATCAACTATGTGGAGCTCAATACATTCCCATGATTGTACATCATTGTGAATATCATTAATTGATGGTCATAAAGGTGTATGTACCCATGATGAAAATATTTACAAGGTATGGACACTAATAATATATAGAGATTCCTTTTGTTTGTGTTAATTCCCCTTCTATAATCTTAGATTTAATGAAGGGATTCTTTAGATATTACCTTGATATGTTTGTGGTGTCATTTATAAATGATATTATTATATATACAAAGAGAAATTAAGGGCATTAATATAACTTTATAATTGTACTAAATCCCCTAAATAAGGATATTTTTTCTAATAAAAATAAATAGTATGATTTTTTTCTATATAAGGTTTCATTTTTTGGGTAACATAATCTCTAGATATGGAATAAAAGTAGATCCATCAAAGAAATAGGCTATTGAATGATGGCCTACACCAACCCCCATGATGGAGATACATTGCTTCATTGGTTTATCAAAATATTTTCACTAATTTTTTGGATAATTTATTATGACGGTATATTCCCTTGATAAAAATAACTCAGAGGGTGATAAGTTCCTTTGGGTAGATGAATGTGAGGAAAATATCAAGGAACAGAATATAAGGGTACTTAGTGCACTTATGATCACATTAACCTTTAGTGGAGAAGTATTTTTAATCTATAGTGATGCATATAAGAAGGTATTGGGTTATGTTATTATGAATAATAACATGGTAATCAATTAGACCTCATGAAAGTTAATGATTCTTCAGAAAAATTACCCAACATTTTATTTAGAGATAGCAGAAGAATTGTTTTCATTAAAGATATGGAGGAATTATACATAAGGATAAAATTGTGACATATATATACTGATCATAAAAGTACAAAATATGTATTCACATAGAAAGAGTAAAACATGAACTGGAGAATATTTTAAGAGTTGATAAAGTATTATTAATATTTCATACATTAAACCAAGGAAAAGAGAACATGGTGGCCAATTCCTTGAGTCAGAAGGATCATGAAAGCCCATCCATGATGAGGATAAAAAAAGATCCAATATTTAGGGATTGGAAAAGGCCGGATCTTGAAATCTTGAAGGTGACGGAAAAATCATATCATTCTAAAATGATTGTTCAACTCTCTATCCATGGGATGATTAATGAGGTGTAGAAGGAAGATTTGGAGCTAAAAAAAATTTAGAAATGATCCTGATTTTAACATTTATAAATATGGAATGATAATGTTTAGGAACCATGTATGTGTTACATACATACCACATATGAAGAAGGACCTATTAATGGAAGATAATATTTTTCATTCTCTACCCATCCTAGAAGTACGAAGATGTATAGGCACTAGAAGAAATAATTATGGTCGGATGTCATAAAGAGGGATATCAAAGAGTTTATATCTCAGAGCATGGTATGATAGTAAGTTGATGTTAAAAGACAAAAGTATAAAGTGGTGTTCTTCCATTATCCATAGAAGAATATAAATGGGAGAACATCACTATGGATTTTTTTGTTGTGCTACTCAAAACCTCTAAAGGGTTCAATGTTATATTGGTGGTAGTCGATCTCCATTCAAACTCAGAACACTTAATTTCTATTTGAGATTATTTTTCTCTAGATCAACTCTTAGGGATATACATTTTGGATGTGGTAAGGATGGATAGAGTACAACATTCAATTGTATCAGATCATGATATGAGGTTCAACACAATGTTCTGGTGAATTCTTCAGAATGAACATGATACATAATTGAGTTTCATAACCTATTATCATCCTTAAAAATATTTTCAATCTAATGGAACTCTTCAAACCTTAGAGTATATGTTGAGATCTTGTTCTATTTATTTCATAGTTGGTTGGGATTGACACCTTATGATATTTGAGATTTCATAAAATAATAACATTAAATAAAGAATTTCTATAAAACCTTATGAATCCCAATATGGGACAAAATATAATGGTCCAATTTGTTGGGATGTGGTTGGAGAAAGAATTTTATTGGGACCTAAGATCACGGAATAAATGGTCATGAAGGTTTGAACCATTCAATAGAATATTAATGTAGATCAAAGTTGGAAGAAAAGTTATATTGATAAAAGATGACGTGATCTAGAGTTTAAATTTGTGAAAAGGTGTTTCTATTTCATCCATGGAATAATTTTTTGATATTCATGAATAATGGAAAATTAATCCCTAGGTATATTAGTAATTTTGATGTTCTTGATCATATTGTGATGGTAGTCTATCTCTTGGAACATCCTTTAAGTATCTCTAAAATCCATGACGTGTTCCATGTATCTATTTTGAAGAAGTATGTACCAGACCCTTCATATTAAGTGAACTCATATTTCATACCTCTAGATCAATATTATTCTTTTGAGGAAAAACCGGTTGAAATACATGATCGTAGAGTGAATGTTCTACGAAACAAAACCACGCACCTGGTCAATGTTTTGTAGAGAAACCTCCAATTAGAGGAAGCTACATGGGAACATGAGGATATGATGAAGCATAATTATCCTCATTTTCTTTTAGTAGAGTATGTAATTTCAAGGGTGAAATTAATTTTACAGGGGGTAAAAAGAAAAACCCACATATTTTATTGGCATTTTTCTCTCCAAAAAATATCTTTTATTTAATTCATGAAATTAACTAAGTTAGATATTTAAATCATAGAGAACATCAACATGGTGTAAATTACTTGAATCAATGACTTGGCATGAGTTACAATCCACACCATCTTTGTATATCTTTCATACAATAATGAGTTTTTGACAAAACATCATTTTATTGTTATAATTATTTAAATGAGATAATAATAACATTAATGTTAAACATAGTAATATGAATAGTAATGACTAATTTTAAAATATTTTTTCTAATGGTTTTAATAAAATAAATCGTTTTTATATTGTAAGATATAATTTTGGTTAAATTATTTATAGGTTTAAAAATAATATTTTCTCAAATGAACTGCTTGTAATGTAATATTGTGAAATTTATTAAAATTAATTTTAGACACATTTAGAATTTTTATATTAAAAAATTATATTTATTTTTGTATTTATAGTATTTAAATTATCATAGGGTTAATTTTTGGGATTTTTTTGAGAACCATCATTTGTAGATGAATAATGAAATATATTGAATTTTAATTCAAAATATATTTTCCATCTAATTTAAGAACAAGTATAAATTTTATTTTTAATTGGATTAAAATATAAAGTAGATATTATTTTTATTAATAATTCCAAAATGGGTCATTTGAATCAATTTTATGTTGGAATTGAATATAAAAGCATACCAATCATTTCCGTGTTTTTAATTTAAAAACCCCAATGTCGACCTGAATGTGGGATTTAATTTAAATTAATATCTGAAAATATGTGATTTAAATTTGTATTAATGGATTCATTATTATTATCAACATAATTTATAATTTTTATTAATGTAAAATATGTTTTTGACAAATTATATTTGTGACATTAATTAAAATTCTTTACAACGACTAAGGTAAGATTAATCTTAATAATGGAGTAAACTCTAATCTCAAGGGCCAAAACACCAAGAAAAATTTCCAACATAAATTGGATAAAAATATTTATTCCCTATCATAAATTTTCTAAAATTTGGTCCATTTTTCATCCCCATGAATCATGAAAAAGGTGGATAGATTTCTACATTCAAATATTTACAACTATACCACTCCTCCTCCACTATAAAAGGCCTCCTCTTTTCCACTTATGTACAACTATAAAACCATATAGGATTTTTCAATGTCATATATAATAACCTCCTAAAACCCTCTATTCATATTATAATCCTACCTATGGTCATAAATCAATCCATGTAATCCCTTTGGTGCAAACCAAAAGGAGTTACCCGATTTAAATGTAACACTTTCCAATGATAAAATGTATTTCATTTACTTTTACACTAACCCAAATATAATTATTACATGTTTATATAACAACAAAAGTATTCTCAACATACTTATATTTTTTTATGTTGTTTGTTGTAAACTTACATACACTTCCATATAATGGGTGACAAACATACAATTTATGTGTATGATGAACTACCGCCTTAAGAAACGATGAAAGTTCAATATTATTTTTCTACATCTCAAAGAAGAAATTATGATGGAAAATACATTTTTATAAAATATATATTATATTTATTCTATATTTTAACTTATTTAATCATTTTAGAACACATAAAATTATAATTTCCATTTTGTTTTAATTCGAATATTTTGATTGAGGATGTTTGGACTACCGCCCCCTCAAAGCGATGCGCTTCATTCACGCACTTTATAGAAATAATGTTCATGTGTATGTATGACTTACCATCTCCATGACTGATGTATTTCAATTAATAATTAAATTTTATATAAATTATTATAACAATAAAATTAAATATAAATTAAATTTCTTTCATGGTTTAAATTTTGGAAATCTTGATATAATTATAAGGAACAACGATATAAGAAATTAAGACACATGTGAAGAATAAAGAAGATATTACCCAAAGTAAAAAACTTAACATAGAGTAATTAACAAGATGGTAATATAAATTCATAATCAAACCATATATGGTATTATAGATAAGAATGTGTTTCTTTATAGCTGTATAATAAACATACATTTAGTATACATGAGGTTTTTATTAGTATGATGAGAGTCAAGACACATGGTAAGGTTATTTTCTCTAAATTTGTATCTTTGTGAGATACATGCTTTATTCCGCACCGATTCCTTTTTTGCGGTGTGTATGCTAACCATGGATATATTCAATGATTCTTATACTAACATTTATGGGTTTTTACATATCCATTATTTTATCATTATTTCATGGGGTTAATTTTTAAAAGCTACCAAATCAGTAAGACAATTTTGCTCAATTTTTCCTCCTTGTAACACATTTATTATTATGTACCTACATTAATTTCATGGTGTATATACTTTCATTTTACATGTTATATCATGAATATCCTTATTGAAATTATATTTTTATCGTCATTGAATTTCCATCTCTTACAAGGATATTATGATCCCAAGTTACCATGTGATTAGTGTTTATTGAAACAATCTCATTATTTATCGATATTCTTTATGATTATGCTTAATTTACTGAAATAGTATGTTCTATCTCTTAGGAACACTCATGAGTCATATTCTCCATTTAATAATAATTATATCTCCATGTATTATTACAATTTTTTCTTTCATTGGCTCTTAAAATAATTAATGAAATTTTATTTAGAAAAGTAAGGCCATATTTCTTTTTTCGGTAAGAAATTAAATTTTTCTCAGAATATTTTTTTTGAAAAACCTTTTCAATATTCTTCAATGTTTTTTCATTATAATGGGTTTTTAAAATGATTTCAAGTCCTATTTCATATTTTTAAAATCTTTTCCATATTAAATGATTTTCAAAATGATTTATGGTGTTATAAAATATTTATAAAGAAGAAAGGATATCTTAATCATGAAATGTTTCATAAATATCATTCAGAATTATTTTACATCTAAGATGACTTTCATTGATGTTAATAATGTTGTTCAGGGGAAATTATCCTATGTATCCATTAATATTATTTATCTAAAAGGTTTATTTTGTGATGGAATGATGTTTATGAATCCTTTTTCTCGTCCATGGGCTATATTTTTAGGAAATTCGTTTTCCTTTCACAGGTTATATGATTAAGAAACCCACTTCCATTAATGAGTTATTCTTTAAAAAGAAGATTATGAAACCTATATTTTTACCTAGTTAACTATATTATTATCTGTTTATGACACCCATATCATTTAATGGGTGATAATATGATTATTTATTATCTTGTGGAACATGTATGTAATATTTCATTATGAGATGGCAAAGACATATATCTGCCTTCCAATACATTGGGTAATGATTTATATCTCATGAGATAGACATGTAAGGAAATAGAAATGAACATGTATAATTATTATATAGATGGAAGGTGGAGTGATCTCAGTTTTGTAAAACATGGATGGAACACAGATTGAAACATGTTTAGTAATGGACTTTTCCCTCTAAGATGGCTTTGGCCGTGAAGACTTGACTACTATGAAAATAATTACATATTTTTATGTGTCTACCACAGTTCCCTTTTTTATTTATATGTTATGATTTCATGGATTATGTTCATTATTTACTTATGATTTGTATCTTAGGAAATGCCTTGTTTTATTGTAGTATTGAGATTATGATCTTTTACATGAATTGCATAATATTCTATTTTAATGATCATGTTCTCATACCCTTATCTTCATGACAATTCATGCATATCTCCATTGCTTACCCTTATTCAGCATCTAATCTCACCCATTTTTGTGGTTCCTTCCACCAGGTTATAATGATATGTATTATATTTGATGCGTCTAAAAAGGGTTCATGTCAAGAAAAACATAGGTGGATATGATGTATCTCATTTATGTACTAGTGTTTGTATTTCCATGTTTCCAAAGGCACTATACTAGTATGATATTTAGGTGACTTTTTTAATAATATTTTATGTATTAAAAACTTATTAAGTAGTATTAATTTATTAAAATAAAGGTTCATTATAATATTCTTCTTGTATGGCATTAAATTATTTTTCATACGTCATCATTTTCCCAATTATCTCTTTTATTATCATTTTTTTATGTCACATTACTCTCTAATTCTAAGATATGCACCTATCCATATTTTTTAAAGGCATATTTGCAATCTCACGATTTTTCCTTTATCAAATATTGTATTTCCATGTGATCTCATGATGTTCAAAATTTTATTAAACTAGAGATGATTATAAAAGATTAATTCATTAGTATTAATCATGAAAGAATCATACTTAATAGTATATGTATTTAAAAACATTTTCTTACCATTAGTTGTTCATTCATGATAAATAGATTGTGTATCCCAAAATTTCAAAAGACGTTTTGGAAGAATAAATTATATAGAATTCCTAATATCCTAAGGAACAATATATGGAATTCATGTCTTTGTAGATATTTTTATATGCATTCTTTGTATCTTTAACCAATGTAACTATTGCAGTTGCAGGAAGCTTATATCAATCCTTTATAGATGTATAAACCTCAAAATGCATACTCTCTACATGAATTTATATCCTTATCATAAATTTATCATAATTTCTACCATTGAAATATGGAGGTATGTTGGCAGGGGAACCTTCATGATTATTATCCATTAAAATAAATAAAAATTGAACTAACATAAAATTATGATCTTTCAAGCACAACGAAAATCACAGTTAATTTTTTTAAAATATTTATAAAAAATATTAGGACCATTGATACCAAATATTGGTCAAAGTGAGTATCTTAATAGGGGTTAATTTTCTATGCAATAAAAAAAATATAATACTGGATTTATCTAAAATTCCTAGACAATTAAAAATTTTCCATGTTTATCAAAGTAGTAGTTTGATATAATTTTTCATCTTTTAGAATAATTAACCAAAGGTTCATTAGGTGTTGTGTAATATAATATATAATATTTTTTATCTTTTTAAATCAATTGACTTAATAAAAATATTATATAAACAATTATTAAGATAAAATATCAGTGAAGTGGTTTTTAATAGTTTATAATTGATTCAGATATAAAACTAAAATATAATTTAAAAAAAACACACCATGGAATTTGACTAGATGATTTTCATTATCTAGATGATAATCAGTCCTCTCCATGAGGAAATAATTTATTTAAAAGTAGTTTATATAAGATATAAATCTTATACAAAACCTGAATTGGCTTTAAAAATCCCAAAGTGTTCCAGGCCACACAGAACCTCATCCACAATACTTCTCAGAGTAAAAATAAAAAACATGTCACAACCATACCACGACCACACGACATTGGAAACACGAAGAATTTCTTTTCAGAATATATCAATTCATATTCCAATTTTAAGAAAGAAACATTTTTTTGAAAGAAATATAGTAAAACACATTACATGCAATGTAATTGTAAATAAGAAAATAGAAAAATAAATTGTATAAGAAATTGTGTTGCTATATTCTGTGTGAAATGTATCTCATGACTTCTTAAAAGTTATTTTAAATGAGTATGAATTCATGTTTCCTAATTTTAAATACAATATAGTGTTGTGGACTCTTTCTTCTTGACTATATAATGACATTAGATGTTTGAACAAATTTTTCTTCCTTAGTGGAGTGTAAGAATGATGTAGAATCTTATCTCATCTAGTTCTTTTAAAAATTTCTAACTCACATCACATGTTCTGGAATATATGTGTATCTCTATGTTATCAATTTATCACCTTATAAAGTGTGTTTATCTCCTTGATGGATTCTTCTTCCTACTTTATCAATAGTAGCAACAAATAGAATCATCCGGGCCCTTTGAATATTAATATTGCATGTCTAAGATGAATTTTAATTCATTTCCTCGGATAGTTAATACATAATAATTAAAATAATATTGACAAATTAATTCTTCAAAAATTCCATATGAAATATTTAATTAAAAATGATATGTAAAAGAAACAGTGGGGGTGAGTATTTTTTATCATAAAGATTCTAGTGATGTCTTGATCTGGTGGTGACTTTGTGTTTTTCTATGTGATATTTTAACGGTGTTTGAATAGGGTGGTGGGACACATTGGTGGCTTGTCAGGATGTGGGTGACACTTCTGATAATGATTCATCCTAATAATTTTCCAATTTTTAGTTTTGGAAGTATGACTTCCTTGTTGTTGTCTCAAGGAAATTATGATTCTTTGTTTGTGGTGAGACATTGTTTGATGGTGAGACATAGTCTAGAGGTTCCTCAAAAATTTTAGAATTTATATCTCAGCGGTGATTCATTGTGGATTGTGACTTATCCTTGGTGGTGTGAATTCATGGTGGTGAGACTTTTAATACTTTACCGTATTGTTTCCAATCTATCGTATAATTTAAAATAAAAATATAAATACATAATAATTATTAACTATAATAATAATTATGATTTGGTGATCATTAAAACAAGGAGTTAAATAATTTCAATATATATACTTATTATCATCACCACCACAATACTCACCAAAGAACATTATATATCATATTTAGAGTGATTTGTTATGAAATAGTCGATCCCATATCAAAAAATTATAAAATAGGACTTCCCTTATCAACATCTAACAAATAAGATATTTTGATTAACAACACAATATTTTATATCTTGATAAATGACGACTGAATAGGAATATAAAAAATCACCTATGTAGAATTGATCTTTTTAGACACGATAATATTTCATAAATTTCCCCTAGAGGTAACCTTTTGGTATATCATCATTATTACACTATTATTAAACATTTATATTAGGGATAAATATTAATTATTATTTTTAATTAAAATAACTTTGATAAAATTAAAAAATCAAACAACGGGTAAAAAACTCTTTCAATGTCAAGTAGAACCATTATAAACTTTATGTTAGGTTATTCGAATGGGCTTTTTTATTGTTATAATATGATTAGGTTACCCAATAATTATAAATTCATATTTTTGATTTTTAATATCCTTAAAAACTATGCCATATCATTCTCCACGACATTAAATATTTTTATAATTCAAAATAAATTAACCAAAGATATATAAGATAAGGAATTACATAAGTAGTTATTTTGAAAAATGACACATCATCCCATTCAATCCATTCTCCATCAAAGTAGTAAATTATAATAGAAAAAGATACACATACATTTTAGAAGATATAATATACCAAAAATAGCATTTTGAATAAATTTATTTGAATTATACTTCATTAAATAAATCACTTTACTCATGATAATATTGATCGATCCCCAAATATATAATATACAAGAATCTTTCTAATCCCTCCTAAAAGCCATTTTTTTAAATAAATCCATTAAAAACATATTCACAGGGAATGAAAAAACCAATGAACTGATGTATTAAACCATAAGGTGTTTCACTATCACGAGAACTAGTTGCAAGAGGGCCACACTATATACTTTTATGGAGTAAACCCGATGTTTCTTCTTTGAACCCGTACAACCATACTAAATAATATTATAGGATTATTTAGATTTAAATTCTAGTATAACCTCTATATCTTTATTTGAAATTTTCTTTATAATATCTAAATCAATTGAACATCACTACCTATTAGTGAACACTTCACATACCTCTGTCATCAATGGAAACTAAGTCACTACATTACCAATCATTAAAAATATCTCATTCAATAATGATTATTGCACTATTAAGATATAGTCATTATTCATTAAATGTAATTATGAAAAAAATATAAAACTACAATATCCACAAACCATAATGAAACCAAAAATTATCTCATTGGTGACCCATCTTTCCTTGATCATAAACTATAAGTCGAAATCAATTTAGATATCCATAGTCTTTCATTTTCAAACCCTAAACTCAACAGATGATGGTATCATATACTTTACTATAATTTTCATATTAAATAGTTTTATATACATATCATAACGAATGTGATAAAATGTATTAAAATTTTTCATTTATCTTTCTAGAAAGATAATTTCCTTTATATTTCATTTACAATCTTCTTTAGTAATTATTATATAATAGTAAAAAATTAGTTCTATCACTCTTCTATTATCTAGGAGTAAATGGGTATATTTTACAAAAATTGTTCTATAAATAATTAATGGTAATATGTAAACAGGCATCTAATTGAAACAATAAATATTTTTTGATTATTATTGAGTCTGAATGACATCATTTTGATCTCATACAGTCTATATCCTGTTTGAATGGATTTATTTTGAATATATAATGTTACATTTAGTTTAAAATATCATTATTCATGTTACACCATTTTTAATTCCTATTATGAACATATTCGATTGAATAAGTAACCAATAACTAATAAAGGATAGTTTTAAATCAATAAGATATTGTCAATTTCATGATAACCAATATAGATATACATTTATCGATCATTCCTAAAAAAAATTAATACGGATCCCCATGGAAAATAAATAGGAAATATATTTCCCATCTTCAAGTTCAACTATATGTTATTTACCAAATGGTTTATTTCGAGGGGGAACATTCCATATGGACTCATTGATATGGGAAGGGCTCTGGGTAAATGTTATTATGTGAACTCATTACCTCAAACAAGAGGGAGAATGGGAGACATATTATCAAATATTAATGCATTATATTTTAAATTTATTTGTTCAGTGTTATTTATTTTAATTTTTTAACATATTTTTAAATTTTATATTTCATTGGTGGGAATTAAATAATTGAGTACGAAATTTTTTTAAGAAGAAATGAAATACATTTTTATATACATTTTAATTTTTATTTGTATTTTTATACGTTCAGGAAAAATAAAGGGGCAACATTTCTATTTTCCAATATGTTTGGGTAAGCCTCTTGGAAAACCCTTGAGGTTTTACAATCCAATAAACCTATTGAAAAATATTTCATTATAGGTTATAGAGGAGTGAAAGAACCACATGGGTACAAGAGTACACCAGTGAAAGTGGGTTAGAACTTTTTGGTGGTGGGAGGAGAGTCTCATTAATGTGGGGTGGTATACAACATCATGGAGTTCCCCTAAAAACCATAAATCTTTTTTCACATGATGGGATAGGATGTTATTATTTAGAAACATCAAAATAAGGGTATTTCAGGGATAGGAAGTGGGTTTTAACCAAGTCACTATACACCTACAAAAATGTAGTAATTTTTTATGGGGTTGCACGTATCCCTCATCGAGTACACCGGTTTCAAAATAGAAAACCCTAAAATTGTTGTAGAACCAACATGGTTAGCTGGATGGACACTTTTTCACTATATATCATTTGACCATAGCCATTTTTCATACCATATCTATATCATGGATTACCCTAGAGACTAAAACAATGATGAAAGGGATTTACCAAGCTACTTCAAGTTCATTATCAAATTTTGATCATAGGATAAATGAAAAAAATTGTATCATCGTAAACAATCTTGTATCAAGGATAGTATTTTTTAGGGAGATGATGAATCCTGAAGAGGCCTCCCACTATGTGGGAGATAAAAAAGTAAAATAATTTAGAGATGAAGAAATAATTTATGTTATAGTGTTTTTATCCATAATGTCGAGGATAATTAAATTATATTAGATATTATCTGGGAGGAAGGTGTGTTTCACATTATATTACTCATTACAAACAATAGATAGTAATTTATGATTACACTTGAGTACAAACTACAATATAGAACATTGTCTCGATATTTAGTGGAGGTTTTACCAACAATTTTTAAATAACAGATTCCTTTAGTCCAAATACATTTTTTACCTTTCTTTAGGGGGAATTTCAGATACAAGCATATATAACCTCACTAACACATGATGTGTAAAAAATACTCCATAAAACCTGGAGCGTCATTTATGGGTTTAATAGATTTACACCTTTGAGAAGATACATCTGATCACCTTATCTCCTAGAAAATTTTATTTTTCAAATGAATTAAGGGATTATTTTAAATGAGATAAAAATAGAATAATATGGAAGGAGAATAAAAATTTAAACCAATAAATAATTTTTTTTTCAGGTGACTACTAAGTATAAATTTTTGTGGAGGTTATTGTGAAATATACCACAGAGGGATTATATACATTAATTCTTCCATAAGAGAGGTTTAACTACAATTATTATAAATATATATTGGTATCTTGTGGGATATCTCTCTTTGACCTTAAAATTGAGATTCATGGATAAGGTTCAGCATAAATAATGAATTTACAAAGATAAGTTTTCATTTTCCATTTTTTACTCATCAATAAATAATTTGGAATTCCTATATTATTTGTGGATATAATAAACCTAATATTTCATTGATGGGTGACACTTTTATTTTAGATACGATTTTCTATTTCAGTCCCCTTAATTCTTGGTTTAGTAAATATAGTTGATTGAATTGTCTTGAATATCTTGGTATCTAAGGGAGGGTGAGATTAAGGATGAAGATTTTTATTAATGGAATTAACCTATTTAATTTGAAAGTATTTTTATGTTAATTGACTTTTAAATTATGAGTTATTTAATAAATTTTTCCTCAGGAGTCTATCAATAGTTAAGATCTTAGTAGAGGATAGAAATTTTTAATTAAGGAGAGTGGTGATATATATATATATATATAACCTTTACTTCACCTTCCTCGATCAGATTAAATGTAATGCATGTAAATTTATAAGTTCACAACGATCCAAGGGACTAATGTGATAAGGTACTATTATATTATATTGACCTTCTAAATCACATATATCAAAGAAGTATCATACCCAATTGTTGACTATTTTCACAAATGATAGTGAAATAAATTTTATTTCTAAACAACAATAACTAGATTTGGTATCCCTAATATTGGATCACTCCATTGAATTTTAATCATAATATATTTCTGAATGGTTTAATAAACTTATCTTCAATAAATTAGTGATTATATCAAAGAAATTTAATATTAAAACAATTTTTACAATGTTATTGACTACTCCCTAACTACAACTCTACTATTTATATTTTTTGTTGGATGAGTTATAATAAATTTAATCTTTTAATTATCCATGTAAATTAATATTGTCCCATGGTGATTAAATTACTCTAAAAGGAAAACATTTAAAAAATTACACACAATAATAATGTATTAAATGATAATACACTAATTTTTATAAATAAATTATGCTGGAAAATATTAATTATAAAATATTTATTTTTATTCATGATATTTATTTGAAAAAGGAGGTTCATCAATCTTCAGAAAATTATATAGAATCACATAATGGTTTGTGATAGGTATTTTTTTAGTCTCCTGAATGCTGATGTTTGATATATACAAGAATTTAAAATCCATATGTAGTATAGAAATAAAATCTCTAAATGCAAATTTGAATAGATTTTTGAGATATTATTCAAAAAAAATATAAATGAATAATAATAATATTCTTGATATTTATTAATTTCACCACATTTATTTCCCTTAATAAAAAAATATATTTTATATGTGGTTTCATTTGAATATTTTTATTATTCATCTATGATATCAAAGGAAGAGTAGAACCATAATAAAATATGATAATTACTTTTATAAAATGAATAATAAGTGTAACTATAAAAAGTTAATTTTTATTATCCCACTTCATAGTAGGGATTGAATAATAACCACATTTGACCCTTTAATTTGATGTTTCTTAAATATTTCATCCAAAATAATACTTGGTATAATTCATTGAATTAGTATACTGTACATGTTTGTTAATTTTTATAAAATGAACTATAGGATGTGGATTCATCTTAAATTTCATCTCATCAATCATATCAATGGGATTATTCATGTCCCTTTGGTATTGTTGAGATATATTCCCCTTTTTCAATAATTTAAGCATTTCAACTATTAAATTTATGTAGTTTCCTAGATTCTTCCTTCCTAATATATGAAAATTGTGCAATTGGATATGCTTTCTTCAATGATGTTTTTCAAATTGAACACCATAGTTAAACTTTGTTCATATCCTCTTATCGCAATCCCCATGAGACAATTACAAATCACTAGTATCCACCTAAACATTAATGGTTTAACCTATACTTTTTTTTGAGTTATGAAAGTCTCAAATCCCGAAAAATTGTTAATATTATTTATGAAAATAATGTAGTGGCCAAAAATTTTTTTGGGTCAATGAAAATTCGATGGGATTAGATATAATTCCTAATGGTAATTTCCTCATAAAATACAATTTATTAATTCCCTTATATATTTGTCCCAAGAATCTATCGTTATATTTTTATATGGATCTCTTGAAAAAAATTAATTATAGAAAAATAATTCCATGAATTTTTCAACTAAATTTTCATTAATTTTCCTCAGGATTTGTATTCCTCATCATTTTACACCATTGATTAAATTATACCCCTATTAAATTTATTTATAAATACATAATTAGGCCTGGAATATTTGGTAAAGTAAAAAAAACGTCTAAATATATTTAACTCATTTCACAATGATTAGAAAATCAGAAAATATTACAATATTGGGAGTTCACGGTCACGTAAATGACCCAACAAAAACTTGGACACTCTTCATGGAAAGGAAAAGATCTTTATAGATTATGTAATTATTCAGAAATATAGTAGGTTTAGAAATTACTTAAAATTATATTCATGACACCGACTATTATCAAATTATCTCTCACATTATAAAAGTAATTACATTTCCCAAAACATTTGATATTGAAAAATTAAAAATATTTCCGTCTCTATATAAAAAATGGAATATTTGGGATGATAAATTCAAATAAATTATCATATACAATGAAAACCATGAACCTAGAATGAAAAACTACTATTCAGATTCCATGTCATATCTTAAAATATATTAATATTAACTCATGAATAATAATGATCAATTACATATTTAGTTCCCTAAAAAATCATAAAAATAACTATTACTTTGTCTAAAAATAAAATTAGTGGATCACATTGTGTAGATATATTATTACATAAATCCTATTAAAATTCTATAAGATACATTTAAAAAATTAAATATGTAGTTTATTGTTGAGATTAGATACATACATATTTTTGAAAAAAAATATATTCATAACTTCTCATTTAAAAAATTGATCACTAAATATAAATATTAATGTAATAAATTAATTATATGAACCATACTAGGGAATTATGTAAAATAGAAATGAGCATAAAATATGATTAACAAGTAATGAAAAGAATAATATTTTAAAAAATTATCAATAAAAATAAATGAAAAAGTGATTAATCATTGGTATTATAAAATAATAAAAGTATCAATTGAAGGGTATCATAAGAACATTTAATCATGGATGCAATAAAAATATTTATGACATGAAATACTCCATTAGACAAGGAACACTTCTAATTTATCACAACATAATATGTTTGGGTTATTGTTATGAACCATACGTGGTATCCCAAAAAATAAAATAATTTCCCAATTGATCACAGAGATATATAATTCTAGTACCACACATCACATCATGAAATATCTTTAAGATGTTTTAATTATTAAAATAAAAATAAATTATCATGATTAAATATAAAAAATATCATTCAACATATATATGCAATATAATATATTCATAAAGCTTAATTGGTTGATAAATTTAATAAAAATACATTTTAGGAAGGATGATATCAAACATTAAATTCAAGGTAAAAATAAACATAAATCAAAGGACATTAAATATAAGTAAAATTATAGAATACATAAAATAAAAACATTGATAAAAAAATGTAATTTGAATTGTAAATTATATTACATCAAAAGGTCTACATCTAATAATTAAAAAGATTAGAATCATAAAGGAACAAATTTAAAAAAATAATAAGGGTAAAATAAATAGTAAATGTCATAAATATATAATATATTAAAAATAGAAGAGTAGATACTAATAGGAGAACCCAAACATGTAAACTAATGAATACATAGAAGAAATCCATTTCTAATATTTTAATATTCATGGAGTACAACCATTATACCGCTTAATAGATGCAGACAAATATTAAAACTAATTTTTTATAATTTTAGAAAAATTTATAAATTTAATTAATAAATTATTCCATTATTCTTTGTTATTTTGTACTTTTATCAATCATCACGATGATTGTTTTAATGTCTCAGTTTTTCTATCATTAGGATGATATCATTCATCAGATCTCATTTCATGAATCAATGAGTTCAAATAAGTTGATCGTATAGCTCCAATACATTCCAATAGTATATTATACATATTTTAATTCTAATACAAAAATTATATCCAAAGGGAAATGTGTTTCATGAAAAAATTCACATTTTTGTATTGCTAAGTTGAATGAAAAATTATTTGTTATTCTTAATCTGATTTTTATTTAATAATTTCAAATTCCTAAAAATGATATATTTTGATAATTTATACTCTAATTTTTCTATAAAACCATTTCTAAATCTATTTTGTTGTTAGAGTGATGAAAAAATCATCACTCACATTGGTTCTATAAATCCTACATGTTGTGACTTGTAACGCCCCGACCCTAGTTACCAAGTGTCTATGCAATTTTTTTATACATTGGCATGATTACCAAGAATCAAGGCCCCAAGGACAGATTAGTATATGAGTCTCGGAAGATAGATTACGTACATGAACTTTACATTACATTATAGAATAAAAAACAACAACAATAGTTTCCTTATTGACCACATTCATATCCCTTTGACTATCCCTACACGTTATTCATAATATAATTATTCGCATCTTGGAAAAAAACATTTAAAGGGGTCAGCTCAGATGCTCGATAAGGATAACAATATAGAAAAAACTTTCATAAATAATCATTAATATTTAACTAAGTGTATAAAACTAAAACAAATTCCTTTTAAGCTTAATATTTAGAATAATATGGCAAAGATAAAATAAAATAATGTCATTTACTTATTCAAATGAATATTCAACTAGTCGAATAAATACATGTAATATTAATAGCCACTTTCATAATAATGGAATGCATAATGCCAGATTTCATAATCACATATTCAAGGACTTGTTCCAAGACTTCAAATAAGATTTTTTCAAGGCCTTGTTCCAAGACAGTAGTTTGTCTCATGAGACCTACTAATGCATCGAGGAGCTATAGCGGGCTCCACCCATCACTTACTATGACCAATGCATTCCTTGTATAAAAAGGTTTAAATATAACATAAACATTCATATTAAAACTGTCATACTAAATGTAAATACATTATCCATTAACCATGAATTGTATAAAAATAACACATCCAAAGTCAAACATATCACAAAACCTTCAATACAATATGGAAGATTTGTATCATAATAAATCAACATCAAACAAGTTTAAAATCCATCAAAGGATGTTGACATAGATGAAAATGATTTGTAAAAAACATTAAGTGAAATATCTATTTTTCATTAAAACATTTAAAATTACCACAATGTAGAAAGAAATACATTTAACGAAAGTTATTAATCAAAGTGTCCCATACCACTTTGAAACTTTTGTAAGGAATTAACATTTTAAAAACATTCATGTCTATATAAATAATTCCATAAAACCATTTTAAAAACATGGACCTCAATGAGAATGATATAGAAGAACAAATATTTAAAACATTTCAAATGATGTTTTAGTAAAAAAGTAACTTTGAGAACTCCTTTATGAAACATAGACATGGATAATAAATATGTCCCAGTAGATACTTACGGAAAAACAACCTCATATAATAAAGTGATTGTGAAATTAACCATTACCTTATACTTTCCTTTATTCGAGGGTATGTTTAACCTCATGTATAAAGGGTGTATTATGTTATTAAATTATAACAGATCCATATTAATATTTATGATATCATACATGATTCATTTATGGCTTTATAATACCCATTTAATAATATTTTCCATGTTAAATTAACATTTCGGGTAATAATCACTTTCTTTATCATACGTGTTTTAACTTGTTACTCAAGATTGTATCACTTAGATCATGATTTAAATACTTCCAGAATATAAAACATGATTAATATATCATATAAATTTCGAATATAAATTTGTATAATAGACATATATATGAAATGGAAAGCACAGTTTATGGAGATGGTAGGTTGTACGTACGCATAAACGTTGTTTCCATTTTCATATCGTATAAAACGAAACTGAGTGAATAAGATATATTTAAGTACGTAAATATATATATCTACTGTAGAATTATTATGTCATTTATTACATAAATATTATTTATATATATTTTTATAATCATCATTGAATGGTGAATGTGGAAATGAATCTCATCGTGTCGTGGAGACAGTAATCCGTGCGTATGCACAAGGGACAATATCATTATATTGATGGTGAAATAATATCTAATTTGTTGGTATATCATATATACAGAATCATTAATATTTTATATTTTTTATTTACATCAGTTATACTCATTATTATACCCATACAAATTATGATGTGTTTGAATAACAAACTACACCACAATGTGGAGACTGTAATCCGTACGTACACATGTATGGAAACATTATCATTTATAGGATGGAGAGAGTAATGAATATGGTTGTAAAATTTTTATAATAACATCCCAGTATATATAAGTCACTGGATTTATTATTTTATAATGGAGACAATAAAGAAATACGAAGTGGAAAAAGAAAATAACTTGAAAGATGTGATGAAATATATACCTCCTCTTTGAGTTCTTCATTTTGATTTCATTAAAAGGGATCCTTAGGTTGCCTTTCTAACCAAAGGAAGGCCACTAGGATGAATGGAGGAAAGTTGGGAGGATATTTGGGTAGGGTTTGGACAAGCCAACTGGATTTGGAGATGTGAAATTAAGAGAAGGGAAAGTAACATATTTTAAGAGAGGTGAGGGTCACTTTAGGAAAATCATGAAATATTATTTTATAATAAATTCATTTACAGTTTCTAATGGATCCAAAATTATTTTTTTCTAGGATATAGTCAGGATGAGTCTAAAACCACTCAAACAATAGGTTTTATATAGGTTTAGGCCACCTTATTAACCTTATCTTTTAGATTTATCTCTTAGTTAAATAGTTTGACATTTACCATGTCTTTTCGTATTTTTATATTATATGGTTGATAAACATACTATAAAATTCCAATAGAACACCAAGTGGTTCATTAATGTTTGATATATTATTAATTAAGTCTTTTGGCTAATCCTTATATTTTTAAAACTATTATATCAATTAATAATATAATATTTGTTTTAAAAACTCATTTATGCCAATTTTGACACTATTTAGTATATGATTTTCTAGAAAGCCGTAAAAACATTATCACTTAAAATATAATTTATTTTACCAACTATAAAAAGTCATATTAACCTACTAAATTAGTTTAATCCATCATAAGTCTCAATTAACATTTATTTGGATATTTATAATATCAATTATTTCAATATTTCTTTAATAAATTAATTACTGTATCATCATTGTGTCATAAATAAATTAAATTATTCAATGTATAAAAATTATAAATAAAATACCATTATATATGAAATTGTTTTTGATTTATAATGACTATTTAAATTTTAATTTATATTTGTGTAACCCTATATTAAAAATGGTTTTGTTACTAAACTTTGAATTTACCACACTTAGATCTTTTTTAAATAAATTAATATTAAATGTTCTAATCTTATCCAAGATGACCTAAGAGGATAATATTTTATTCCTAAGGTTTTTTTTTGTCGAATTATACTTATAAAATGTAATTACTATATGTGTTAGGGTAATCATGATATCATTTCTACCCTTAATTACCCTATTTACTTTTAACAGTGGTAAATAAAAGTAAAAAATTACTATTCACCAAAAATTATTTTTATCTCATTGAACCATATTTTACATACTGATACTAAACGTGTCTCTTGTATTTTTAAAATTCAACTCATAGAAGTATTCATATTTAGTTTTATGTAGATTTACAAATGCCTCTAGGAGGTGGGTAAAAGATGGTAAAAAGTTCGATAAAATTTTATATATCTAAACTTATTATAAATTGACAACAATTAATTAAATTGAACATATATAGGTATTATATATCTATTTTTACTTAAAATAAATTAAAATAAAATAACAAATTGTTTAAATAAAATGTTGGTTTTAAAAAATATCGTTGTGTTTTTCACTATTCATCAAAAATTGAAATTTTGCAGAAAAATACCGAAAATTTACCATAAGCTAATTTTGATTTTCTTGAATTCAAAAATGAAGTCTATTTTACCAAATTAAAAAAATAGAAGTTGAATTTATTAATTTAAAATTAATTCCTACTGTAAAAACCAAAAAGTTGGTTTTTAAAAAAAAGTAAAAATAATCAAAAGATTGACATTTGTTTATGTCAAATTTAAATGTAAAATTACTTATTATGTCCTAAATTTTACAAAATGATAAAAATATAATCTAATTATACTTCAAAAACTTTCAAATTCATAATTTAACACTATAAATTATTTCGATTAAAAAAGGTTTTTTCAATTAAAATATAGTATTTTTTACTATTCGTCAAAATATGAATGTTATTAGAAATGTACCAAAAAACATTCCAAACTAATTTTTTATGTCCCTCTTATAATGAAAAATTTAATTTCATTATATTGTATATATAAAAGTATCAAATATTGGTTTTAAAAAGGGTTCTCCATTAAACGGCTGTAAAATTTCATTTTTTAAAAAATAATTTTTTAATCTAAAAAATGAATTTGTTCTTATATTATTTCTAAGAAACACATAACATGGATGTCAAAATTATAGAGTATATAAGATTCAAAATTCAGTTTATACTATTCATAACCCTTTTTTGAATGGTTAGTTTAGTATGTTGTGATGCGCTCGAACTCGGTGTTTCGTGTAGCACAAGCTACTGAATAACTTTAATGTGATAACATACTATGAAATCTTGGGGTGCTACATGACTTTTTCTTGAAATATAAATTAAAGGGAAGAAAAATATAATTAACAAAAAAATATAGAATCATTATTTTAGAATTATAATAATAATAACAAATCACTATTAATCAAATGAGATCAATAATCTTCAATAAGACATTACAGATGTTAAATACATTTTTATATTCCAAAATATCATGTGTACCATCCATAGAGATATAATGAGGATCATTTTTTATATAACATGAAATTAAAGGTTTTATCTATGATTCTTACTTAAGTTATTCTATCAACTTTGTGCTTCTCCAATGTGTTTTTTGATTGCTTCGACTACTGTTATTACATATAACATATACTCTAAATCTTCAACACACTATGTTAGAGTTATATACATTTTAAAATAGTTGTCTTTAAAAGGAGTACTATGAATTCTTTTTTACATCATCTTTTATATTAAAACACAAAAAAAGATTGATATTAACCCCATACACATTTGATGTATATGGAGAAATCAATCTTTATATTATCATGTTTATAGATATTTCTTCTTGATTATTGAAAAATATAGTGGTGATATAATTTAAAGTGGTTCAAATTAGTTTTTATGTCTTTTTGTAAACATTTATATAACATTGGGGTGATATTTTTGTCTTTTCGAATATAATTTGATAATAAATATATCTATAGCCTTAATGTATTTTAATTTATATACAATCTCATGGATCAAGGGGAAAATCTTCTTGAATTCTACTAAATTGAGTATTGTTTTAAATTAAATCAACTATAAACAATATGGAATTGTTTCCAATAGATATATTAATAATACTAGTGAAGAAATTAATGTTTAGGTTATCCCATTTTCCTGATGGAACAAATAATGGTTACAGAATCCCATTAGAAATTTTTTATTCCACAATAACATATCAATATACCCATCTATTAAATGTATACTTCATAATAGCTCCCAACCTATTATATCAATAAAATGGATATTATTTATCTATATACATTTTTTTTCTTATGAGGTGTGTAAATTATGATAAATAAGAGTCTTATAAAATATTATTCATCCATTCAACATTGCATCGTAAACAAAATTTTCATGAAAACATTATGACACAATCTATATTAATGTTGTGAACTGATTCATTTCCCTTAATTATTGATTCCACATTTATTAATATAATAAAATAATACATTGGATATTTTTAATATTCTCATGGATAGATGGTTGAGAAAAAATTTTATGAATGGAAAAACATTTCCACTCCCATTCAAACATCCAAATCCATTATTTTTTTCTCATATATAATTTACTAATTTTAAATCATCATCATTGGGAAGGTTATAAGTTATTAAAACAAACATAACATATATAATTATATACCTTTCATGGATGGTAATGAGTTGACTATTATTCATCGTTGATTATCTCTAACCATATTCATTTATAAATATGAGCTACCACTATTTAAATATATAAAATTTATTTTTTTAATCAATTTATATCTCACAATTGTCCCCAAAATGATTAATTATTCATTCCAATAAATGATTTCAAAAACAACTCTCCCAAGGAGTACCCCACCTGGGCCGAAAATGATATAATGCAGATGGTGAGTATCAGACTACCATCTCAAGTAGGCCTCGGGTTTGTGAATAGAAATAAGCATATAACAATCATACATATGGGAAGAATTTCACTATAAGAGAACATATTTAAGATAGAGATAATATAGATACACCAATACACACCAATATATATATATATAAAAATATCAATCGTATAAATGTAATGACATAAAATACTAAAACAACTGAAAATATACAACATGTATGAAATTGGGAAGAATGGTATCAACTATAAGTCCCAAATAGCTCCTTCAAAAACCATGAGCTAGTAATATCATGATCGATTTATATCATTATATTATATAATATAAATTAGATTATATATACATGGGGTGATCATAATAGTATACTCAGTAGGATTCTCCCCATAGACTCTCATGTAAATGATATTGAAGGAATGAAAAATAATAGTGAAAAATAGTGAAATTGACTCATCAACTATATAGTAATATTAATTTGAAAACCTTATCATGTATAAATTCCATAGAGTATCGCATAAAAGATATAATATAATATATTAATGAAACATCAATGTATCCTTGGTACTACTTCCCCAATGGTTTCCCACTCTTCCCTGATGTTTTACATCCTTATCCACCTCTCTCCAAAATTGGTCAGCAGCCAAACCTTAGGGATAAGTAACAAAATATGCACCTCATACATAAAATCATCACATCTGCCCCACAAACAAATTTAGATATAGTAACAAACTGGATTTTAGAATCAATCACAACATGTATTACTTGTATCAAACATTGGGTATTATCCCTCTAGAGAATACAATCCATACACCTTGTAAGATCCCTCAAAAAATCAAACCCTCTATATGGAATTATTAATGCATACTAAATGAAAACAAGAAAAATAAAAAATGAATTAATACATGAATATGGGTATTATTTTCCCCCCAAAAGTAAAGGAAAAAATATGATATATGAGACTTGTCAACCACATGATCCTCTAAAAGACTCATGATTGCGTGAAAATTTCAAGGTCATGTGAAGTCTCCATGCATAGTGCATAACCCACAGCATGTCCAGCGAAGCCCCCATCAACAAACCTTCCCAATCCTACGATGACCCTCCCGAAAATTAATGGCCACATGATGATAGCTGAATGGGTGCCCCCAGGACACATTGTTTTTTATTGTCATGATCATGGGAAACCCTCTGAAATCATTTAAAAATAAATTGAATGACATTCTAATGATAGAGATCTCTAATGGTTGTAAATCCCATGCACAAAATAATCATTAAGAATAATAATATCCCTTTGTGATTTGTTGATAAAATCATATGAACCCAGAACCATTTTGGGATAAAATGAATGAGATAAATCGAAGGATACCAAAGGGGATCATTGTTGCTGAAGGTCATGTGATTCTCCCTCAATCACCCACGAGGACCCTTGAGTCCTCAGCATCAACCCTGCAACACAGAAGTCCTTAGTTATGTCTAGGATATCCCATAAGTTCTATAGGGATAGATGAATAGCCCTTTCCACTATATACTCGGGAACTCTCCATACGTCCCATATTGATCAACTAATACATCATCCAAAAATCATGTAAATGTCCTATACATTACTCAAAAAAACTCTCATAATACCTAATGTTTTTAAAATAAAACATAGCGGTTAAAAAGGGAAGAAAAGAGAGGTACTTGCAGTTATTGAAGGACATACGTCATGCCTCTAGCAATCTATGAAGCACCGTGTGACCTCAATGACATGTCTTCCTTATCTTACGAAATCCCCTTGTCTTTTTTTCCTCAACCCGTGGAATTCTATGAGTATATCTAGAATACTCAGCAGCACCCGATGGAAAATAGATAAATTTTTCAATGAAATTCTCATGCATCCCCATACAACCCATATTGTTCACAAGATGCTTCACTAAAAAATAGAAGAAATATACTAAAAATAACTCATTCAATCTACATCACTCCAATAATTTGTCACATAAAACAAAGTATATACAAATGGAGGAGGTGAGAGATACTCACAATCACAGAAAGTCATGTGATGCACCCAGCGCACCCACATCGTGGTCCCCACAGAACCCCCCCAGAAGACCATCCTTTTCTTATGAGACTCCAATAAAAGTTACCGAACATCTCATGAGTGCCTGTAAGAAGGCACTTAAAATAAGAAAAGTCCCTCAAACATGTAAAAATGATAACATGTAAGTGCATTATCATGTCTGCATGATTAAAAAATCACCGATAATCAACAATAATCTAATTATGTAAGAGTTGGCTGAAGAGGATCATGATCAAATTCGGAAACTCACTTGGAGAGGTCCATAGTGGAGACTCGTGAAATGGTTTGGCACCAGGAACCTTCAATGACTTCATCCTGGTCTCATTCTAGATAGACCACACAAACTGGTGAGTATCCAGGATGGAAAGGCCTATAAATCCACCACCCCATAAAAAAATTCAACGGATACTATGCAATGGTAACTCTAACTTGGAAAAGTTCTAAGCATCGAAGTGTCTTTCTTGGAGAAACCAATCACATGACCAGCTGGCCTTCCATCATCTAATACACCGACGGGTATTCGAAGTTGTAATGTTCTAGGGATAAATAACTTTTTCTGATCATTCATAGGTTACATGATCGATCGCTGGTAGGTTATGCAATGAACATCCTACAAGCCTATTAGGTCATGCAAGACTCCAGACAAACTAACACTGAACAAAACCAAGGAATTCATAATACAGGGGTTGAAATCAATATTAAAGGCACAAGTATTAATCAAACAAAGTGTTCGCTTCCACACACACACTTCAAATATGTCATTCAAAGACAAGTGATAGCACTTGAAAACATCACCCAGGTCTCAAAAAAACTCCTTAGACATGTCACCTAGAACACATGAAATACTCCAAACACATCTGAATAAGTCATAGGATTCCCCCATAGACACTTCTTTGATCTAGTGAGACCTTTGGGTTCATCACCAAGGACATGCGACATGATCTGTACACATAGACTAGATCATATAATGGTGTTCAATCATGTCAAATTATCCCCATGAAAAAATAGGCACGAAAACCAGGATCTCGTGACAACCTCTTGGAATTCTATCTAAGACTTAGGAAATACTTTAGATATGTCAACCTATCCATTCAATGTCTCCCAGTACTGTCTTCCAGTACACATGACATCCTTCAAACTATGTATCACCGGCTCATCTGACACCCTAAATACGTGTCATTGAGATCAGGTGATGGTTCTGAAGACATGCTAACTAGGTCACGTGACACCCAACATATTTATTAGTTCAGGTCATGCAATGGATCCCACGACATTCTAGATGGGTCCCATGACACCCTCCATACAAGAGGTTCATATTATAGGGAAGACATCATGTGTAATCCTTGACATATAAGGACCAATGATGAGTATCATTCATCCTACATTCAGGATATGTAGGACACCTCTCCCCAAGGATTAAGACCCATATTGATCATCCATGGAGGGACCAACATATGAGTCTCTTGTTCAAAGAAATGAAAATGAATACATTTTATCCTTTTTTTCTCGGAAATAATTATGGATCACATGGGATTAGGTAGTTTCAATGATCATATCATCATCCCTTCACAACAACACAATGGTACAAGGAATACTCATGTTGTAATCCCCAACATGAAAGAAACTATAATGACTCTGATTCCTTCCATATTCAGGATACGTAGGCCAGCTCTCTCTGAGCTTCTAACTCCAAATTGAAGATCCATTGATGGATCATTATATGAGCCCCTTTTCAAATGTAATGAAATTTATTAATTTATATCTTTTGTTTCCCAAATATGTGCATGGATCATGTGGGATTAGGGAGTGGGAATGATTATATCATCCACCCTGTAAGCCACTAAAATGATACATGGGAACCTTAGTGTGTATGTCCCTAAATAAACCAATCTACAACGACTCTAATTCAATCCATACATTGGATGAATATGATTTACTATCAAATCTTGAGATTCATATCAAACGCCCCATGCACCATCCCATCACACAAGTACCTTACATATTCTTCATGAGGTTGATCATATATTCCTCTTTTTTTCTCACACTGTTTATAGCTCATGTGGTATAAAGGTTGTGTGAATGAATAATTCATTAGGAATATTGATTTAATATCCCTAATATGAGGTCATATACATTGGGGTGAGGCCTAAGTTCTTCAATGAACTACCTTGGTTTGGATTCCTTCAATATTTAGGATATGTAGGACACCTCATAATGGATCAATCCCTTCCTCAGAATATTTACTACCTCTTCACAAGGTATAACATTCCTAAAAACATGTTATTATAGATACAAGAAAGAAATAATATATTTTTTACTTGGGAAATTGATGAAGAGCCTCGGATACATAAAGATAGTTCATTTTATGAGACTCCATTTCCTCTTCAATGATGAAAATTAACTGTTAAACCATTGCATTTAAGAAAATAGGACTTGTATTGGGATGGGGAAGTGATCCATGATAATATATTAAATCTAATATAGATTCATGGAGTAGGCAATAATTCCCCTTAAAATTGTGTGGTGAGACCGACCATATATCCTTTAGAAAAATGAAAGTCCCCAAGAGTCATTGAACTGAAAAACCCAGATGACCGCCCACCAATGGAAAGTAGGTGTGTACCCTGCTAGAAATGGGCAACCCACTAAGAGTTCTTGGTAAAAATAAAAATGGTAGCCCGATGAGAAAACCCATTTCACACTATGAAATCCTAAAGAATAAGAAATTGAGAATTTTATGTGAATTTATTCAATGAAAAATGATCGGTTATTACCCATCGATCCATTTGGTTTTCCATTATATTAAAAAACATAAAATAGATTTTAATATATGTAAAAATATAAATATTTATTTATAATGTGTTAGGACACATTGTTTTGAAGACCCTATAAAATAGAATCTATAAGGCATCACAACCTTACAAATGATCCTATCAAACATTGTTTCTTATATATTCATCCACATTTTGATAAGTCCAAATGACTAAAATGGATGAATCAAGAATAAAATAACAAATGATTTAAACATGAATATATGGCTGACCAAATCATAACTTTGATACTACACTAATCAGTAACCTTGTTCTATGTCATCTGCATAATTGTAACAACTTCTTCAATGGTCCTATTTGAGATGATTTTGTCATCATCAAGCATTCATTATAGAAAATCATCTTCAATTGAAACTTCAATTGATGGAAGATCAATTTCAACTTCATGGTGAATACAATGATAGGAGGAAAATATGATAGTTTGGGAGTACCACCGGTATAGTACAATCCAAAACATTGAGGAAAAAGGTGAATTTCTCCCTACAAAATGACCTGCGAGTCCACATCGCCCATGGATGGCTGCATTTAAACCTATGGTTTTCATCGCCATGACCAAAAGCTTTGGGATCTTATCCTCGGATCACAATAAGTGATAACTTCTATATTTGATGGAGGTGGACCATGAAGCCAGATATGGATCCATTTATGTTCAAGAGCTGCCCATGAAGGCTCTTGTTAACCTTTGTCCCTAACACCATCATGCATGTAACCCTTAGTCACCTGATGAGGGTACCATTTGACTAACAACCTCCTTTGATGCCCATGAATGGGCTACAAAGAGGAACCATCAAGAGAGGAAGTCATCAGATATAAAATATATGGTGAATATTACCTCTACTACTAATAAAGACTACCTGTATACTTAGGCAAGAACCAGCCTACATGTTCATATCCTTACTCTCTCTAAAAAAGTCTACCTTTCTATTCACATAGCATGCATAAGAGGTCCTGATATTCTTACCTACATATATGAAACCCATATGCATAAATTGATGGAACATGGAGGATTAAAATGTGTGCATATACCCACTTAAATAGAATAAATATTCTAGTTCATCATGGAAAGAGAAAATGGGAAGGGTCATATCCCTACACACAGATTGCTAAAATGATAATAAATTTTACCAACATTAGAAGAACTCCACCATCATAGTTTATAACTATTTAATATGAAGGGACATGTGAATACTCTTATCCTAACATATAAGAAAATAAAACACTCTAATAATCAGAATAAAATGGCTATATCATAGCAAGAAAACACTTATTCTCCCAATAAGGAGGAGTTTCAGCATATTTTGATGAAGGGCGAGGCATCGTATTTTTCATACATCCCCATATCATGTTGGTGTCACTAGGTGAGAGCAACTCAAACCTTAGGATAGGGGAACATTCCTATCAAAAATGTCTGGGGACATACTCCAAAAGACCAGGATCGAGCATATATCCCCATTTTTGCAGAGGATGGCCTAGTTAGATGGGAATGGGACTTGGGATATGCTCATAATCTAGTCAGTGACTCTTCTTGGAATAATCCAACAGATGATAGTAACTAGGTGAATATTCCAAATTCCACTGACAAAAAACTACACCAGAATCATTCCATGGAAATATTGGAGGATGCTCATATTCGTATTCCCATTTTGGAGGTCTGTTGACATATTCTGATGAGGAATGCATATTTGAAACCAAGCCCACATTTCCAATCTACCCAAGGAAAACCAGGTGAGATTATCACAAGTATCGAGGAAATATTATATTCCTGCATAGAAATTCCAGAGAAATATTCTAAAGTCTCAGGATCTGGTCCATATTCCCATACATACTGAGGCTCACCAAGTGAAAATGACACATGCTTCGGGACATGTTCACTTTACTATCAGTAATGAGACATCTTGTCAGCATATTCCAAAATCCTCATAGTAGTAGTATCATACCCTTCCATCCTTATATGGTTATATACAAGATTCAATAACCATTATATAGTAGTCACATACCCCTGAAAAACTCTAAAAGGTAGGTCATTGCATTTATATAACGCCACATAATATGTCCCATACATCTAATATATAAAATGATAGTGTCATTGAGGTATTTATAAATATATTCTCAACACTACAAGGGTCTTTTAACAGTTCCCTCAGTGTAGAAGAAGAAGGCATTCATTACCATGATAGTCCTCATCATGGTATGATGGAGATGGATCATATGGAATCTACTCCCAGCATCAAACTTGTTCAAACTACCCATGGTGATATATACCATGTAAAAGTTGGCCCCCCTATTTATAAGAAACATCCATATGTGTAGTTTTTCCAAACATTTTCACCATCATACAAAGTGGTTTTCAAATCTTCAGGGTCAATTGTATATGGTAACCCATCTACATCTTGTAACACCCCAGTCCCATCAGCAGGAAACTATCAAAATCATTATCTATGGTCTGAGTGGATGGAGTTGTGTAAGTATAATGAGGATGAGGCTGAAATTGATATATGTAGAGAAATAATTTGAAAACACATCCCCATCATGTTATGGCCCTGGGCTACCGCTGACTATGAGATCCCACATGAGTTAGAATAGGAGTAAATAACATATATATACCCAAATATGTGACCCACTCATTAGGGAATGAAGGATCAACATATCCCTTATCCAAAATATGGGTGTCACATTTGAATGATCAATATAATCTGTTTTCAGGTAGACATGGAAGTTATATCCAAGGGTTGGGATCTAGAACTATAAAATCACAGTGAAAATCTACAACACGCTTTTTTCAAATTCATCACAACTATTTGAAAGTTGATATTTGAAACAATGTCAATAATATGTATTCAATATTGTTGTAAGTATAATGTGTTAATCTTATTCACTTCATTGTAATAGAAGATCCCCTCATCTGAGGCATCCTACATTGTTATAGCCTCTGGAGAGAACAAGAGACAAGGAAATGCTCAGGCAAGCAGGTTACATAAATAGAATTCCATCACTCCAATATTACCAATAAATTATAGAATGATATAAAAGATATCCAAGAGGTCTTTGAACTAGGCTCTTCAAAATAATAACATGCCCTTTCCAACATAGTTTCCATTGTTTCAATCACCTGATATCCTTTATGTATGAAATTATTCTCATCACGGGTCACATTTCACCTTGTTCCTATGAGAGAAAAACTATGCCACATCTATCATTCCATGATTTCAGATGATGTATGAGATAACCTAGATCAGACTTAGTCCTGTGGACTGGGGGAATATTAACCACCACCTCCACCTCTCAGATCGTCAATTCCTGGGAGGATTGGGGACATATTAGCAACTATAGTATGCGAACCCCGACCCACTAGTCATGTGGTATTTATATCTCCATAACCCTCCCCAAGCTCATCATCCCCATATGAGACCCTAGATACATCATTGGTAATCCTAGATCAAACCCACCCTATTGGGATGAGGGAATTTCTACCTACATATCCATCTAAGGAGTCTTCATATCCTTGAACAAAGCCATTAGATCCACATCAATTGGATATTCAGTGCCAAATAGAGCAAGAAATGACCCCCCCTAGGTCTGTGTTTTTTTCATAATCATCACCACCCTAGAGGGAATTAGTATCCTCTAGTATGGGAGGAATCAATAAATGGTCGACATTCCAATAAAGTGTCTTACTACAAGACAAAACCCATTTGGTCAGGGCTCATTCAGTAACCCCAACTGGAAACTACCTCAGGGGTCACTATTCATATACCAAAATGGGAGGAATGTATAGTGAGGACCAAAAACCCACACTGGGTTAAAAACCATAAACGTACAAAAATAGACATGGGTTTGAATAATAAACCTAAAAAGGATGACACAAAATTGTATTGTTTTGACGAAAGAAATGGAACAACAATCATTTCCCAATATGTCCCGATGAATTTTGTCACCATATACATGGAAAATATTGATCAGAACTCAAATATAGAGGGTCATGATAGAGAATATGTATGTCAAGATGAGTGTGACTTGAATCCACCCAACGAGGCAGCATGCACAAGGAACCAGAGACTGCTCCAAAAAGAAGATAATTCTTGATATTGTGTTTCCAACTCTCCCAAGGAATACTTCCAAAGGTAAGGGTACAAGAACATCACAATATCCTCCTAGGAGAAGCGAGGTTCCTTCCCAAAAATAATGATTGTAATAGTTTAAGATAAAAATATAGGCACTTCGTCTAATTAATGGGGGATACTCCAGTAGATATTCCCATGGGTTATTGTCTTTAAGCACTAACACATGCCCCCTCCCAAATTTGATCCACCAAAAATGTTATCTTCTGAATATAAAATTCCCTCCTTATCTTGGAAACAATCCCACATAACATAGGTATTTGAAAATGATATTTATTTCCCTAAGTCTTGGGAACAACCTATCCTCCTCCACGATAACCAATCAATCCTGGAAAGAATAAAAAATTAGAGGGAGATGAAAGTGGTTCCACCTCATCAACCCCACTATCTCCCCATGGATGGGAGACATCTCTAGAAGCATTTCCCCTAATTCACATTAATCATGCCTTAGAGGGTGTAAGATTGTTTATCAAGGTGGAAGACCTACTCGCTTAGTATCCCTATCTAGCAACAGAAACAACTAGGACTCTATCCTGAAAGACATAGGGATGTGTTTTAGACACCATTGATCCCAATGAAATATTTGAGCAGATTCTAACAATTTGATGAAACATCCCAATATCTAGAGGAGGTTATTCAACATATCTGATCCAGTTCTCAAATAATCCATATATAATTTGCAAAAAGTCTAGCTGGAATAGAAGTTGTAACAATCACTCTCAAGCCAGTAGAGGCACCTGTCCAAATAACCAGGTAGGCACTGATCCTCCCAACACCTCCTATTGAGTGATGACAACCATTGAATCTCGCATAGTTACAAGAAAAAATATATCTATGAAATTTGTCATTTTATGAACGAATGAGTAAGGATTACTCATTCCCAAAATAAACAGGTCCACAATTATTTCTTGACAACCATGGATAATATCCTACAAAACGTTTTTCATCACAGTAAGCCCAATGAGGTCAACCTCTGCAATTGGGATAATTATTCCCTTTCCATAGAAGGCTCTATCATAATATCTAGAACTGTTTCATATTCATATATGTCCATTAAGGCATGATTAATTTTGAAAAATTGGTGCTTGAGAATTCTATAGAGTAAGAGTCTTTCATAACCATGGTCTAACATGAAGAAGATGGTGATTGGAAGAAGCTATTGACCTGACATGCATGAAAATTCAATAACTGGATGGTATCAATGAGATTTGATCAAGATCATGTCATTCTAAGATAAAAGTTTCATAGACCAGTAGTAATTCTATTTACCAAGATTGAGGCAACATATGTACCTCCCAATGGTTGTAATAACAACCATAGGTAGGATGAAACAAAATAGGAAGTGTCATATTCTTCTTCAAAGAATGTGATAACACTCGCTGATTTCATTCCATAAAACATCTACAACATGAGCATTTCCCCACTAAAATAGACCCCTTATCCGATGAAGAACTCATATTTGGTTCTTTCAATGTATTACACATTTCATTCCCCATTCATCCATTTGTAGTTTCCCACAAATCATGAGTTTCTTATGAATAACCAAGTAATGGGTGATCATATCCGTCGATGTCGAGGATATAGAGGACACTATGGATAGTGACAAACTCAAAATTTAAATCACACATCTATGTAAATACACCAGTAGCTGAGATGTGTGGGAAAACACTCCAATAATTCCAAAAGGGGAACGGAGGTGTCTCAGAACCCTTTATTATCCATTTTTACCTAATTATATTGCAAGACATCCTAGAAGGAGCACAACATGATTATCTTAGAAAAATGAGGAGGGTAGGATGGCATATGCCGCTACTAGTCGATTCTCCCATGAACTCCATAGAGGAAAGAGATTTATCTTTTTTGAGCACCTCAACTTCTCATACGCATGCCTAGAAGAATCCCCAAATTGGGAAACCCTTACATTTAGAACACAATTATTATGTTCTATAACAATTTTTGTCAGTCCTATCTAAGATATCGGTCCTCGATTCACTACATATTTGAAAAAAACTCCAGGAGGAACTTGTTGAATCCCTATGGAGACCATAAGAGTTTGAGATATAAGTCACTACAGTCTAGGCCTATTGAGTGGAGACTATGACACCAAAATGTAATGGATACATCTCATTAACTGATTATGAATTGGATTAGGCCCTATTGGGGAACAGCAGGCCCCTATATATCTCAGGAAGACTCAATAATATAAATTTATAGAGGTCTTTAATTGAAAATGGATATCGGATCAATCTTATACTAGTCTGAACTGTATGACATTTTGGATATGCTGAAGGGGATCAATCTCCCACTAAGATAAAAATTTAATGGAGTGATAAACATTAAAAATTCATCTTGGAAAAAACAATCTCACAACGCAGTTAGGTATCCTACATCAGATGGAGAGTTTATGGTCATACAATAAGACACCACATAAAATGTCTTACTCAGAAGGACCAATATTTATAATCACCTTGTGATACCTTCAACATTCCATCAGTGTCTAAAATATCCAATTTATTGAATGTTCAACATACTACATGTAGATAGTGCACCGTTTGAGACCGATGGGGCCACATATGATAAAGTAGTCGTTTATAACAACTGAGGAAAACAACCAATAATGTATGATGATATACAGGTTTCCACTCTCAGTGGAATGGGGACCACCACATTAAATTATTAGAGCAAGATCGATAGTTAATATGTACTTCCCATATATATAGTCATGATAACGGATACAATCCCAGAGCTCCAATCCCTTCCTATTATTAGTGTAATTATTGTATACCATCAACCTTGACGTCTCTCTATAGTGACTCAACCAACAGTGGATGATAATGTCCCTCCCCATGGCCTCTCCCATTTTGATAATAATAGCAAAGCCCATATATTTATTTATATATATTAAAATGACTCCACAATATCATAGATGGACGATGATGAGGCACCACTCTGGAATGCTCATTCGGCATTCAAGGAAAGTGTCTCCCCTACCATAAATTAACTCAAGAAGATAATCCTATGAACAGAAAAAGATACATGACCTAAACTTATTGGTGCATCCATTATTCTCGAAGAGTAAGAGATGTACATTGCATTTCTGAATCAACAATGATATATGGTCCAATGGAACAACACATTAATTTCCAGATAGAATCTCAATGTTGATATGCACCATATCAGGCTATAGGAAGGGCATCGAGGATTCATGTAAGTATTCCAGATGACACACCCCTCTCATACCAACAATATATAGGTAGAACATGACATGCTTATTGAATATAACATTGTCTAAGAAGTGAATTACCTTAAATGGATTCCCTAAATCATTCATGTCATGAAGAAGAATGGGAAATGTATAGTATTACGGATTTTAAATACCATAATAGACATTTCCTAAATGATGAAATGCCAATACCGATTATATAACCCCAAATAAATGAAACTCCGAGATTCAAGGCCCTTCCATTCATGGATAGGTACTTAGGTACAATTATATAAATATGGCCCCCAAGGATGAAGAATCTACTACCTTCAGAGTGCCTTAAGGGATCTTTTTTTAATAGGTCATTCCTATTAATTTGATGAATGTGGGCACCACATATCTATGTGTCTAATGAGATATCATTAATATATTTTTTGTGAAAGATATATTAATATTTTTTCGATGACATGGGGGTTAAATATCAATAGCAATGTGATCACTTCATGAACCTGTAGATAATTTTTTGTCATGTTGTGATAGCATAGTCTTAAGATGAATATAATGAAATTACTGTTTAGAGAAACATAAGGATACTATGGAATTGAGGTCATCCCATAAAATATCAGTTCAATCATATCCTCCCCCCCCCATAAATCTAAATTAACTAAGGGGACTCTATGGGAACTTAGCCAATATTCAGTGGTTCATTTCCAACTTGTTCAGTAAATCAATCCATTGTACTAGGCTAATGATGAAGGGAATAACTTGATAATGGGATGATTAGTACAAAAAATCCATTAAATGTCACAAATCGTACTTTCTACACTCACCAATCCCAACGCCGCCAGTTGATGGGAGGCCACTTATCTTATATGTTTTTGTTATGGAATGATCATTTGGTGCCCTCCACGCCCAAAATAATTATTTGGAAAGTGATAATAGACTACATTACTACATCTGGTTGATTCTAGGTACTAACCCTTGATACACTAATGTCAAGATGAACTTCCTTGCACTCCTATCTATAGTAGAAAAGCATAATAATTACATGTATCATCACGATGTCCAATTAATCTCCAGTATTGATCGACTCAAGTATATCTTTGGCCGCATGATGATGACTGGGCGATTGGCTCGATGGGCGGTCATTCTTCAGTGATATGACATAAAATTCTTATCACATAATTCAGTAAAAGGTGTATCCCTTGATGATTTCTTCACACCACATCAATCCCCATAAAATACACCAAAGGACACTGAGCCCATGGATGAAGATTTTTTCAATGCCAATGAAACTCCTAAGACTTTTGAGCTATACATTTATGGCACCTCCCAACATCCTTTCCAGATAGGAACTGAGAACCTAAAGATCAATTTGGTTAGTTTGGGAATTGTATTCATCTATCCAAATAAGGAAGTCATGCCCTACTATTTCTCATATTCCAATGGATTCACAAACAATGTGGTAGAATACCACACACTAATCATTGGCATAGATCAATCCCTATAGCTACAATTTGAAAAATGGAACATAAAATGGGATTCAAAGTTAGCGATAAAGTTGGTAAAATGATAATATGGAATCAAAAAGGAAGAATCCCCCCTCACAAGCTACATCAAGGGATTGATTATAGAATTTTCATTTGATCGTGAACTGCATTATGTTCCCTAATCATAGAGTGATTGTGCTAATACCCTTGCTAATGCATATATTTTCCTGGCCAACCCTATTTCGGAGGCAGTAACCTTAACTATTACGCATTAAATAATGGTGAAAACAATCATCATATGTGGTATGGATGAGTTATGTTAGGTCATCACTTCCCAAGAGCGTGATGAACTAGTGGACAACTTTAAATGCATGCATCTTATAATTGGTTATCTTTGAGATGAGACTCTCCCATATAATCATGCTAGAAGGGAATAAATTCAGTAATGAGCAGCAAACATCACCCTCTTAATGGTCCAAACGAGGAAAAATTTCTCTACAAATGTGGATCTAACATAATTATTCTATGTTCCATAGTATAATGACACATTCTCACAATCATTGATGAAGTCCAGGTAGGCTCCTGGTGTTCCCATCAATCTGGGACCGGGCTCTCTAACCAAATCATGAGTTAGGGGTTTTCATGAAATCAATGGTATAAAAATACATGGAATTAACTAGGAAATGACTCACATAACAGATATATGAAAAACTCATTCATTATCCACTAGTATTTCTACATACAACTAACTATTCCTGGCCATTTTTTGTTTTAGGGATGGATGTTGTGGGGTCGTATCCCCTAGCCACAACCAAGCAATTCAAGTGAATCCTTACTTCCACTGACTTATTTTCAACATGGGAATAATAAATTCACCTCAAGGATGTCAGGAGGAAGAATATCATCAACTTTTTGAAGTACCTAATCATAACTCCATTTGGATTCCCTCACACAATATTGATAGAAAACAACACCAAATTCTATTCCATAGAGATGAATAATATTTACTAGGAGTAGAACATCAATTCCAATCACTCCAATCACTATCATGTAGTGGAAAATTGATAGAGAGAGGCATTTAATATGTCACTATCGAATATACTCCAAAACATAATTAACATTGATATGATTTTTTGGCCAGAAAAACTCCTCCATGCGTTATGGGACTACTATACAACCACATTTAATGCTACCCAAGAAATACCATATTCACTAGTGTATGTGATTGAGGTAGTGTAACCCATAGAATCATAGATTCTCACACTCTAAATTTCCATTTTGGGGCATTACATAGTTGATTTATAATCGATTAAACAATTGTATATTTTAGAATGTCTAGATGAGAAAATATTGCACAAGCTATACAATCAAGAGATTCATCTGAATTAGATAGTATATGCCTTCAATAAAAAGGTTCTCCTCCACTCATTTTTTTAGAGAGAATTGGTTCTAGATCTCAAAACCCCAATGAAACAGGGAAAGAAACCCCTAACGATGGAGCACATGTGGGAATAACACTATGTAATACATTAGGTGTATCTTAGTGGAGCTTATTCGCTGGTCACCAAGGATGTGGAGTGTGTCACATCTACCACCAATCAATGATTTCATAGGAAGTAATTTTTATAGCCACCAGAAAAAGGGAATACACATTAGGGCAAGCCCTGTAAATCATCCTAACTACATCAAGTTAGACTGTATAGTCTAATCCTGACCACATGACCTTAAATTACATTATCTTTATCCTAGAAGACAAACAATAAACTGCAAGACACCTTTCCTCCTTACCAGAAGACATAAAAATGCATGGATCCATAGTTCCCCTTCATATATGATAATAAATCTTCCTCACTTAATGATGTTAAATTACATGATCAAAATTCTTGCCACATTCTGTTAAACAACATGCCTCCTCTTGAACTTAGTGTGGCTTAATTCTCATTCTCATCTGATATACTAGGACACGTAAATACTATACCATTTTATATCAACTACATGATATAAAATTCACTTTTTGTATGCTCTTATATCTTTGCATTGTAATGTAACCCATACAATTTCATTGTTTTTACATTGAGAATAGCTCATGTAATCTTAGAAATCAGAGTAGAGACTCAACCTCACAAGAGTGGTGCACAGGATAATAAAAAGTATTCCATGGTCTTAAATGCCAGACCATGAAAGGCATACCATGATTCCTCGACACATTTCGTTAAACTCTACGGTCAATATCATTACCTCATGACATAAAACTACATGGATCTGTGATACCCATATCCATTCACGTGAAGTCGCCTACATCCTTTCAAAACGATGTTAAACCTCATGGGTCTTCCAAGAACAATGTTTGGATTGTTTCACATTCCCAAAGAAATATGTATGAATACCTCGGTCTTATATCTTCTTCCCACCACTACACGATGCAAATTACACATGTCTTATATGAGGACCTTGTAATTACTTGTTACCCACACCAATCATAGGTCACACAGGATAAGGAATCATAATGAAGTATTCCCCCACATGAATAAGGCGTATCAGCCACAGAAGGATCCCATTATTACTACATGACATTAAACTTCTTAGTTTTCCAATAACTACATGTGTTTGGATTCTCATTTCCTCATGAGATATGTAGTGACACCCATGTTTCAATCCATAGTCCTAACCATGATGTTTCCACCAATTCACATTGGCACACCTTCAACCTCACCACATGACATTAAATTACCTGGAACATCAAGAACTATCTGTAGCTTGATTCTTAACATTGTGGGATATGTAGTGGTGCCTATATCAAAAACCCTAGTCCCAACTGTAGTGGTCGATCATAATAATTCCCTCTTCTACAAATGGTTCATACATGTGTATGTTATTTCCTCTTCAAGATCTATTTATGGCTAGATTATAATCCTCATGAGATACATAGTGATGCCCAAGTCCCCATATTTGGGCCAAGCCACAACATCCTACCACGTTCACATTGGTTTTTCCACGTCCTTACCCTATTGTGTTAAACAATATGAGAGTACAACCTTACCACATGACGTTAAACTGGAAGGGATTACATCCTTACCACCTGAAGTTGAACAGCATGGAAGAATGACCCCTCCACATGTTGGTAAGCTGATAAAACCACCATTCATCATCTCTCCATATTATATGCTAACAAGAGCCTTACATCGGCTGACTAGATAAAGAAGTGTGTCCACCAACTTTTTAAGCACCCCCGACCCATAAGAAACAATTAATGAAAGGAGAGTCTTGGATTTCCATAATATTTAATGTCCCCTAGAAAGGATGCCCATATTTAAGTACCCTTTACATGACTATGCATAAATTCCTATAGATCCTGAATATGTGCCTTTATCCATCAACCAAATGTGTTACTCCTTATTGAGATATTATAATACTCATGATCCCAAACATCATCATGGAGGAACCCCTCAACACATTATCATGTCTCAAAATACATTCAGTGTGACTCTCCAATATCACCTATCATGATATGAATACCTCAATCCATGATTTACCAAATTTTTACCTCCCACTCAAAAGGTTGTTGGATTACTGCAGACACTATATATCCTAATTAGGATATTGTGTGTCGTCCTTTTTATTAGGTCCATGACAATCATGACCTTAAACATTTTACGTTGGGGTCAAAGCTATAGGGTCATAAATTGTAGTTCATGATTTTATGAATTTAAAGACATTAACCTACTAGTGAAAGAGACACAAAACCTGTTTAGTTGAAGTCATGAAAATGTAATACTGGGAAAAATTCAAGTCTTCAAATACTAAACACTTTATCTACTGAGTTCAGTCAAAATGTGATTGTAAATAAATAAGGAATAAATATCATAGGGTTTTGTTTCTGGTCCGTCTAATAGCCAGGATATGCTCACTAGACCACCTAGGAAAGGAAAAACCCCTTTCCATGGTTTTATAAATCTCCTCTCCATTAGAATGTGTTCATTTGGCGGTGGTAAAACATTCAATGTACTTGTACCCTTCTTGTAATTTACACCTTATGGGGATCACACATCATGATTTGGGGTGACTTCAATCACCAGAACCTTCCATGGACCTTGGAAAGGATACTCAACTTTAGGAAACCATTTCTAGACTATACCTGATGGCCTATGGCTCATGCATATGAGCCTCTAGAAATCAAAAAAAATGCATCCCTATGAAAAAGGACATTTTTATCCTCGTGAGCCTTGACATCATCACGACAACACTCCAAACCCGAGGGTGTCTGAACTAAACCTTGTATGAATCTCCCATTTCATCATCCTATCTAAAGATCTATGTGTTTTGATTTACAATCACAAAACCAAACATTACAATTGGATTCTATATACTCGATGTTGTGTCACCATGTTTTGTACCTATTCTCAAGGCTAGAATGCGACATGCCATTCGCAAACCTTTGGTAGACCACACCTTGTGATTCAAAACCATGGGGCAAAGGAAGAGAGATTTATGATGAAATTACTGATCACCCAAGGGTTTCATAACCCTTCCTAGATAGACTTATTTCCATACCTAACATCACCACCTAGGTGTTTGAGCATCCATAAATCATCCATGGCCCTCTGAAAGAAGTGGGGATCAAATTTTTCATATCATTCTGTCGATGCATAAGGGTCTTATCCCCCCAACCAAAAGGAATATTCTCCTTTCTAGAAAGAATCATCAATCCTTATGATCCATATATACATCATGGAAGAACCTAGAATCCTATATTGTCATTGTACATACTCGACATGTTTGTACCATCTAATATTCATGGAATAAAACTTTTGGGACATGATTTACATCATCCAACCCCATTAATCTTGGGGATCTAGTATCCCCAGTGTTTCATCCCCACAAATATTATCTCCATAATGTCTACATAGCCTTTAGAAATTAGACCCAGCTTCAAGAAACCCTTTGTTAAACTATGAATACACACCCATTTCTACTGCTTAGGCACCTATGGTCGTCAATTAAATGTTTCACTATGCAAAAAATGGATTTTGATCCTCGCAAGACTCTACAAAACCCAGAAGAAACCTATCAACAAAGGGTGTTTTAGGTCACTCTGGAAGCATCTCCACCATATCCAACAATAGTATATAATTTGAATGAATAAATACCTTAAAATTAACTAATATTATGTCTCGACTAAAATACCCAAATCTAATGTGATAGAATGTCCAAGAAAAAAACCATAAAATAATATGATACTAGCTCTATAAAAAAAGACCCTAAACTAAAGTGAAAAAGTCCAAGATGAAGGATCCTAATCTAAATAGACAACAGGTCTAAACTAAAAGAACATAAACTAAAGCGATAGAAGGTCAAAGATAAAATACCCTAAAATAATGTGATTTATGTTCTAAGCTAAAAGACTCTAAACTAAAGAGACCAGTGTTCGGACAGAAAAATCACTAAACTAAAGTGATAACAAGTCCGAGCAAAAAGTCCCTAAACTAAAGTGATAGAATGTCTGAGAAAAAACAATAAATAAATTAACAGAAGATCCGAGCTAAAATTCCCTAAACTAATGTGATATAAGGTATGAGATCGAAGTCCCTAAACTAATTTTATAAAAGGTCTTAGCTAAATGAACCTAAACTAAATCACGATAGTAATTAAGTCTATATGAGCTCATAAGGCTTGCTATATATACCTAGTTTCGTCCATCTAGGATCACTATTTTTATATTATTTTGCAAGATATAATGAATCCACACGCCAAGAGATATATCTTACCCATGCAATCACTTTATAGATCATTTAATCTAAACCTAGCTTAAGAAAATTAAAATTCTGGAATCTCATGTGAGTGGGAATTCATGAGAATATCAAATATGGAATCTGTGATAATTTTGACATTTAATTCCCAGAATTCATGATCATTCAATATGAAGAAATGTATATGTATCTATGAAGAATTCCCAAATAACTGAGTCATATGTTGTCAAACACCTCACGAGGGAAAGAAAATCAAATAGTATTATATAATGTTTAGAAAATGCATCCATTAATAGTATGCGAAAACCGGATAAATCTCTACATTCCATATTCTCTTTGAATCCTCATAAAAATAGTGTTTTATAAAAATTTTAGGTCACTATAAAAGGCCATTAGTAGTTCAAGAACGATCAGCAATGATATGAAGAGAGGCATCGATAGAGTGTTGAAGTGTCCTTCCCCCCAATTATTATAATTCTACCATAGGGTGAATAGATTCTACTAGAGTTGTTAACTCTACAACCCTCCTCCGAGTAGTGTCCAATGAGGTTGATGTTGTTTAATGTTTGGAACTCAAATAACAAATCATCTCATCATATCTATATATCTGAAACGTCCATGCATCGATCTGATCTCAAAGGTCAAACAATAAATAACGAACATGATCCAATTCATCCACCATCTCACACATTTCCTTTTAAATGAAAGATTTGTTCAAAAAATCATTAAGGGAATCTTAATTCTTGACCATTTAACTTCGATTCATGATGACCTTCTACATAAATTCTTACAAAGGCTGCTAGTCGAAATCGTCTTCCCCTAAGACATAAAATAAATAGCGAATGTTATCCCCTTTGTTATAAAATATATCCAATGGGGTAACATAAATCAAGACAATAAAACACTCCAATATCATCTTATGGTGCAATTAATCCTTGATAGTGGAATGATGAATAACAAGTCGAATCCGTGCTAGAACAGGAGAGGAATCCCCATATGCCTCTCTCTATCTCTCTCAACTGGAGGATTTACCATAGAATATATTAGAGGACTAATTTCCTCAACAGAATATGACCCTCGGCCCAAATTACTATCGTATGAGTGGGTTCACTTCCTTGACTACTCACCTATGTCTTTGATCAACTCCAACAATTCCATAGATAAAGGAGTTAGGGACATAAGAGGCATGTCCAAATAATGGTTCAATGAGCCGAACACACAAGTTGGATAATTTGTCACCCAATCCTGGGCATAATATTGGGTATGGGAAGTATAAGTGACTTTGGGATGAAATATAATCTCATCCCACATGTCTTAACATGACAAAATCTTCATGAATTGGTGGATAATCCAAGGATGTTGTTCCCCTCAGATTCTAACCAATAGAGTCGGAGAATCTATCTATATATATAGAAATAAATCATGCGAATCGGCAAGGTGTGTATGGATTCTAGATGATCAGCTAGTCCACCATGGCTATAAGGACCCCATCCTGAAGGGAGACCATATAAAAAATTTCATCAATGGAACCACTATCATAATTTATAATGGGACCACTCAATGAAAAAAATGTAGTGATGTATAAACTATTAAAATTTTATTGTGCACAACTGAACTCAATAGGGTTTAGGGACATAACCCCAACACCAGATATATTCAGCAATCTAGAATGATAGGGTCGTTTGGGATCATATAATTTTTATAGTACTCATAATAATGAAAATACATCCATATCTAGCCAAATAGGATCTCAAGGGGGGAATGAATCCTATAATGGTTTTTTCCCTACTAAATATGGCTCAACATTTGGTAGAGGCGTGTGAGGACTGGTACTTCTTGGTTAAGGTATCGTCTTTCCTCAAGTCATGTTTCCTGCAACAATGTGTTGACAAGTACTCCTGAGCGTGCATCCACAATAGGTAAAATCCACAAATTCAAAAATATTTTTTGAAATCCTAGTGACCTAAAATTTGATGAAACCTCTAGGATCACTCGATATCCACATGTAGTGTCGTACCTAGCTTCAATAATGGACCAATATGATTCAACACAATCACAGAATTGTTGGTAAGAGCACATGTGAGGGTGGATAACAATTGGTTTAACGTATTCACCATGATCCTAAATGTTGATCATGACCTTAAAAGAAATAATCAAGTTCACTTTCATCTCCCTCTCCAATTTCTTCTTCAAAATAATAGGCATATCTCTCTCCGTAACTGTAGTTTGTAAAGTATCATATAAGTTGTCTTCAGTAGCGAGAAATTCAACATTCAACCCCCCAAGATGAAGAATAGAACCCAACTGATTAATATCCCACAAACTAATACACACCTTATCGTGGGGAAGTTAGAATGTGTGGGTCCCAAGAAACCAATGGATAATAATTTCCTGGAGAAGTTTAGGCTGGTGGTAGAATGATTGTTTAGAGACCCATATGGATTCATAAAGGTTATCCATATATAGTTCATCAGTGAACTCCAAACAGCTTTTTCAGACCCAGAAAGGCCACACCCTCTCATCCGATAAATATTTTCAAGGATGGAGTTCACACATTGAATACCATCCACCATCAGAAGATTCTAGAGAAGTGGTGATTATATTTTAATATCTATGTGTAATATGATGTTGGGAAAAGTAAAGACCATCTAGACCCAAATGGGAGTTTGATAACACACAATACAAACATTGAGATAGTGCTATTATTAACAGAATGTCCTTGGTAATAAATGCTTAAACACAATCAAGAGAACCAGACCTCCAAAATATGGATTATTAAAATCTGGGGAAGCTATGTAAATATCGTCAAGCAGACCAAAGACATATTGGGGAAGTCGATGAGGTAAGGGATCATCCTGATGGTCAGATGAAGGGAACATCATCAAGGACTCATTATTATTATGTACACGGTATCAGGGATCAACATTTTGATTCTATGTTATCATGTCCCCTTTCTAGGCCACAACTACAGAACTGTGTTAAGAACAAAAATCTATCTGAATATAAGTAAGTTTCACATGTCAAAAATTGTGAATATAAAACTGTGACAAAAATGGAGGAATGAAAATTACAGTTACACAATGCACAACCCATGATTTAGTGAGGGATTTTTGGACAACGTAAAGTGTTCAGAGATATCCTAACCTCCTAATGATTCATGGATTTCATATGACCAATAAGCCAACATGAAAATTGCATGACCCCCTCAGAGGCACACAATCACGTGACATAAAAATGGTCACACAAATCATAATCAATTGAATGATCTGGAAAATATATCTCATGATTACAACAAGAAAAACCATAACACTCACATCCAACATCTTAGAAATTAATTTAGTGGAGTGTTTAAAGAAGCCTCGCATAAGAGCTTTAAAATAATGGTGTTGGGGTAAAGTATTGCAGAAGGTGTTTTTGATTAGAGTTCTTAGTAAGGTCCTGTGATGAAAGAAAAAAATTGGAGCTTTCTGGAGAGTAGTTTTCCAGTGGAATGAATCGTTCTCCATCCCTATATATAGGGAATTCTTACAGAATACCAAATGTCACACTATAGATCAAATTTCACTAAAGATCTATTTTGTTATGCTATAATGGATTTGGGGTGGAATTGTTTTTCCTCAGAACCAATTCTTTGTCTCCTCGATCATCACTAATCAGTGGTTCATTTTATGAATCCTGAAAAACATGCACCAGAATAATCACAAAGGAATAAACACCTAATTATATGAATTATTATCCCCATAAAAAAAAGAATAATAGGACGTATGAGACTCATAGATAGAATGATTCTCTAGAGGACTCATGATCATGTAACCATTTTTGGGTCATGTGAAGCCTCCACGCAAAGTGCATAACCTACGGCATGTCCCGTAGAGCCCCATTCAATGAACCTTTCTTCACTTGTGAAGGCCTAAAAGACAATCGATGACCACATGATGATAGCAGAATGAGAACCCCCATGATGCATGGTTTTTCATTCTAAAGTGCCTGAACAACCCCTAAAAGTACTTAATGAATAATTTGAACAACATTATATATATAGAGATCCCCAGTGGTCAGGAATATCACGTTCCAAATTATCCTCGGTAAGAATAAAGTCCCTTGGTGATATCTAGGAAAACTCAAATCACCCCCAAACCAGGGTGGGATAAAATAAAGGAGATAAAGTGGAGGATGTAAAGGGGGTTCATAGTCACTGAACTGCATCTGAAATGACATCAATTACCAATGAGGCACTAGGACTAATCAACATCAGCCCCACCACAAATAAGTCCTCACGAATGTCCATGAAGCCCCTTCGGTGCTCTCGGGACAGACAGATAGACATGCACACTACATGCTTGTGCATGCTCTATAGGACCCATATTGGTCAAGCGATAAATCATCCCAAAATAATGTAAATATCCTTATCATTACTCATACAAACTCACATAATCCTTGTCCTTTCTACAATTTAACATATATGATAATAAGTGAAAATGTGACTGGTACTTGTGGTCGCTAAAGGACGTTCAGTGCACCTCTGGAGATCTGTGACGTGCTGCAAGACCTTAGTGACATGTCCACCATGTAACATGAAAACCCCTTGGCTGGTTAGCCTCACCTCATAGAAGTATGCATGTTTATCTGGACAACTCTGTGGCACTCGAAAGAAAAATGGATAGATTTTTCGATGAAACCCCCATAAACCCTCATAGAAACCATATTTCTCATGAAACACGTCACAAATAAATAGAATAAATATATTCAACATAACTCATTCAATCCCACACAACTCACATCATTGATCTCATAAAAATTGTGATAAAATCAAGGAGATGGGACGTACTCATGGTCAATGAAAGTCGTGTGATGTACCCAGCACACCAACAACATGGTCACCATGAGACCCCTAGATAAGACATCCTTGTCTCATGAGACTCCATGAAAAGTCACTGAGCATCTCCTGAGTGCCCCCAAGCAGGAACATAGAACATGTGAACACCCGTGAACATGTCAACATGACAACATAGAAGTCCTTTAACATATCCACCTGATCAAAAAAATATTTATAATAGGAAATAATCCATTAAAAATGAATTGGAATAAGATACACATGATCAAATTAGGTGATTTCCTAGAAATGGTTTGTGATGGAGACTCGCTAAATAGATTGGCACATGGACTCATCACTGATTCCATCTTGGAATCTCACCAGAAACACCGCATAGATAAGCTTGTACCTAATGTGGAGACACATATAAATCCCTCACCCCAATAAAAGAAATTAACCTAATACTATGCGAAGGGATCTATCGAGTGGTAGATTCCCAAGCATCGATGTGGCATTCTCGATGAGACTAATCATGCAACTATCCATCCTTCTATATGATAAATCACCAGAGTTCATTCGAAGTAGTCATGTGATAGGAATAAAGCAATTCATGTTATTGTTCATATGTGATATGAAGGATCCATGGTAGGTCATGCGAATAACAACCTGCAATCCAATTAGATCATGCAAGACTTATGAAAAAATGACATTGAACCAAACCAAGGAATTCATAAGACCAGGGTGAGAACCCTGCTAAAAGGCATAAGGATTAAGTAAATAATATAATTACCATCCCCCATGCGCTTCAAATGTGTCATTCAAATACACATGACAACAATAGGGCATGTCTCCCAGATCTCCTGACACTCCTTTGAAATGATATCTGGGACATGAAACATATTCTAGAAACATCAGGAAAAGTTACATGGTTCCCCCATTGACACCACTTTGATCTAATGAACCCTCTGGGCCTATCTCCCAGGACACACGACATCCTCTAGAAACATCACCTAGCACATATAATGATCTTCTCTCATGTTATATAGGTCTTACAAAATCATCTACGCCTGACAACTAGCCTCTCATGGAACTATATGGGAAGCCATATTAGACTCATGATGACCTCCAAACATGTCATTCTGGCCCCAAACATTTCACCCAGAAGTGCAATCCACAATATGTGAATCCTTTAGAATCTATCACACCGACTCTTTACACACCCTAGATATGGGTCAACAAGATCATGTGATGGATCCCAAGACTTGGAATTGGGTCATGTGACACCCTCCATATGTGTCCGGATAGGACTTGTGATGGATCACACACCATGCCAGTATGTTCATGTGACACCCAAAAGATAAGATGACCAAGGTACAACGAATCCTTGGTTTTTAAGCCCCAGCATATAGGGAACTATGATTACACTGATACCTTCCATATTTAAGATACATAGTTCGAGGTTCATATTGATCATCCACGGAGGTACTAGCATGTGAGTCCCTTATGTGAAGCAATGACACTGACTACTTGATATCCCTAATTTTCCACAAATGAGGCTGGATCCCATAGGATTATGGAGTTGGAATTATCTTATCATCTACCCTATAAACCTCCATAATGATATAATAAATCATTAGTGTGTAAGCCCCGACACAAAAAGAAAAATGAAAATTTTGATTCCTACAATATTTAAGATATGTAGGCTATATATCCTAGTGGCATGACCACCATATTTATCACCCATAGAGGGACCAACATAAGATCTCATTATTCCAATAAATGACATTGATTACTTTCTATTACTTCTATCCCACAAACAAGCATTGATCTCATGGTTATACGGAGTGACAATGATCATATCATCTTCCCTATTAACCACAATTATGATATAGTTAAAAATTAGTGTGTATGCCTTGACAGAAACTAAAATATGAGAAATCTAATTATTTCCATACGTATAAAACATATAAAACATTCTCTAGGTCTCTGCCTCATACCAAAAACCCCAATGACTATCCCATCTCATAAGGCCCATGAATATATGCCATGTGGAAGATAATTTATTTCCATTATTTCCCACACAGATCATAACTCATGTGGGATTAAATATATGTGAATTAATACCTCATTAGGTTTCATGAATGAATAATCTTCATATTAGGGAATATACATTGGGTCATTCCGAATAGCATCAATGAACTATATGGGTTTTGATTCCTATAATATCCAGGATACGTAGGATGCCTCATAATGGATCAACCCCTTCCTTGGAATATCAAAAACATACTCTAATGGTGGAAAATTCCAAATAACATGGTTATATGGTTATAGTAGATAAATCCTCTATTATCCACGTGGGAAATTGACGAGGAACCTAATATACATATAGATGGGTCCATTAATGATAATCCATTTCCTTGTCTAGTGAGAGAATTAATTGATAAACCATTTTGTTTGGGGAACCGTTCCAATATTGGGATTAGTATGAGACCCAAAAACATATCTTAAATCTGTAATACAGTCCCAAAGTAGGTAATAATTTCCCAAAAAAGGGTGTAGTGATCCCGAACTCCTATCCTCTCAGCCAATGTGAGTCCCCAAGAGTCACTAGGCTTAAAAACCTAGATGAACATTGGCCATTGCAAAGTAGGTTGATACCCAACTACTAATGGGGGGGCCATTGGGAGTTACTGGGGAAAGTGACAATGGTATCTCGATGAGAAAAACCATTTCATGCTCGGAAATCTCAACTAAATAGTTATATATATATATATATAATTATTTGTTTGATACTATGTCTATAGATACTTCTTTTTGAAATATCCACAATCCATTACAACATTCTACTGACTTATATAGGAAAAAACTATATCAAATACCATCATATATAACAACAAATAGAAGCGGTTGTGAATATAAGGGGTAGTCAGACATCCATCCTCCAACCATGATGTTGGGGAAAGTACCCTCACAAAGAATAGTAGGTTGTTGTCACCATGAAAAACATAGCTCAGTAACATATGAAGTCAAATAATTTTCATGATATAATATATCTCACAAAAACACTATGATAATACTATAGTCTTAGGATCAACTATTTCTATCATCGCTTGAAAACATCACAACCAGTAATAAAACTAAGAATACAATATCCTCAAAAACATTAGAATATATACATTAATTAATTATTTCATTTTAATCATTGATTTTCATCATTTAATTAATTTTAAATTAATTTACCACATTAGATCACATATATTATTTAATTTCACATTTCTTTAAATTATTAGAGTGAATTATGTTCCCTCTAGGATTAATAAAAACAGGGCCTATTGCTTCTCAACACCATCTCATTTACATTCCATTAATGCCAACCCCATGGGTTTAGTCATTTATTAAACATTATTAAAATCACTCCATAATTCCTAGAAGTCAAATAATACATCCTAAGATAGCATCAAGATATGAAACCAAACACGTCATGCTGCCTCAAGTAATGTGTAAAAGGACATATCTAAATAAGAAAAAACTCCATATACTTATTAATAGGCTCACATCAAGAAAGAATCCATCATTATCAATTCAATGGGTAACCCTAGATTCACCTGTTTCCATCATCCCTTACTTAAATCCCTGAACCAACATGTATATCTCAATGTATCAATCTATTACAAGTTCCAACTGTAACTGTATCATCCCCCACTGATATCACAGTATCCATCCTAGGCACAACCATCCCTTAATCAACTCACAAAATATGGATACTATCACATTCAGAGAACAATATGAGGAATATAGGAAACATGTATAGTTAATAGGTAAAATTGGTCTTAAAATAAGAAATTCATCATTTTCACACACAAACAGGCTCTAACGACCTCCAACATAAAGAAACCATCTTTAATTAATATACAATAACTTCATGACCCAATTAATTATCATTAACAAAAAAACCAGTTTTATTCCAACATAAATTAGCAAATTTATTATTAAATGGTTCCAACTATGGAGAACCTAGGACATCAAGAAATAAAAATATTCCAAAAAATAAAATGTGCTTAGCATTAGTTCTTGTTCCAAAAATCCTATAAATGTTAAATTTTCATTTAACATGGCTTTTTATCTTATAATTATCAACAATAATTATCATTATTATTTTTTTTCAATTATATCATCACATTGAATAAGATAATCAATTATTGATTAATAATCACATAAATTTGATTATCATCATGTTTCATGGAACAATAGATTACATCAACTAAACTATTCATCAACTATTAATAAAATTAATAAATTTATTTTGGATTTACATTCATTAAAATATTATATTTAAAAAAAAATTGTAAAAAATCATAATAAAATTATAAACATACAAAAAAACATAACTCACAATCATAGTTAAAATAGAACATTATCTAGTAAATAAAGTGGAAATCAATTATCATAGTTAAAAGAAATAATATGTGATTGTTGGTCAAATTATTTATTAATAAATTTAAATATATAATAGGTTAATTTCAATTCCACGAAAATGGAAAATCCATGATAACTGTATCATTTCACATAAATAAATTGGATATGTAATAAATCACCCACTACAAATGTGTCAATTTTATTCACATGAGAACATACCTACATCACAGATCCCTGATCACCTCTCCCATGAGGAAAATAATATCCCCAAAATACATCATGTCATTAAAACATAATAAAATCACATTGAAAAAATCCATATATATAACAGATATCATACTCAATTTCATGTAAAGAATAACTAAGAGGAAATGTACTCAAACTAAGATAAACCACAATAAAAAGATGACAGAACATACTTCAAATCAGCATAGATCGACTGCTGGAAATGGATATGAAACCTCTTTTTACGAGGAATAAAATAAACTCAGAACACACCCTTGGTTTCCCAGGTTAATGATAGATTTGTTTAAGATTATATGAGTTTAGGGGCCACCATGAATTTTTATTTTCATTAAAAAAAACTAATGAATAAGGTGTCACCCCGTAAATAATTCCACAACCTGTTTAAAAAAAGAATTCAACAGAATAACCACCCTAAACCAGTCCACATCCCACTTTGGTCGATGCCCCTTCATGAACCATAAATATATCGTATTAATTTGGATCTTGTTGTTATAGATCATCCTTAATCCCCACACCATTCATCCCCTCCTGCGAAAAAAGGAACCATGTCGCAGCCCAAATCACACAGTGGTGATACCCCAAAGAAGATATTATCCAAAAAATCCTAAAAAGATATAAAACTCTTAATGAAACTAGGTTCATGTCTAAAATGCATACAAACCAATTTTTCCACCTGAGATGCTCTACATCACAACATGGTTCTAATTTGACATAGCCACTAGCATAACGGTGAAGGACATCCCTCCAAATAACTTTGATCCTCCATTGGTTGCCTCATACACCCAATAGAAAAAATGGAATGGGGTTATATGAACCCTTCCCAGATATTGGATGCATTTCAGAACAATCTTATCCTGGGGAATACAAAAACACACCTATAGAGAAATAATGAAAAAGAGTTATTTGAAAAGGCACCACGTGAGATACATATCAATGATCTAACCATCATAGGATCGAATTAATCTCATTTGTGAAAAAAGAAAAAAATAGAAAAAACTTTATCTAAAATTGTATCCAAGGGGATATACCTCTCAAATAATTGTAATTTCGCAATAGGAAATAAAATAAAAAAATCTCATATACTAGAATGAGGTTCAAAAATCACACAAAACATGAAATGTTAGAATATTATATCTAAACATCAAACATCTCAGGATAAAAAGAATGTATTTGTCACTCAAATTTCATTATACTCACTTACATTCCATTATGTTCCAAATAGTAATGAAATAGGGGAATATAATACAATTAAAACACCTTCTCATGATTGTATTTCTTCTTCAATAGACTCGCCTTGAAGGTTCCATCATCATTAATATTGATCTCATCTCAATCAATAACATGATAATTATAATGAAGATAATGATAGAACAATGATACATGAAAAAGATAATGTATTAGGATCAACTATAAGGGAAGTTATATATGATAATCCAAGTCTCTTAAAAGATCCAATACCTAGAAAAGTTCAATATAATGTGAAGAAAACATACTACCAGAAAATAAATTCACTACCGATGAAGACTTGTCTCCTTAAGGAACACAAGATCTCCAAAATATAAATATAGTGTTGTCCTATAATGAACATCTTAGTATTTTATATGAACTTGAACTATTTTCAACCTCTCCAGAATTATCACGAACAACCTCGGTCATATTCTATACCAACTATGTCCCAAGAATTGCTAACACTCTGACCCCAGTTCATCAAAACTAATAAAAAAAATGTTGTACATACAATGATTTAAATAGTTACATATCGATTGTCGAATGAAAACAATTATAGTAAGAAATACTAACCAAGTTTAGTTACCTTATCCATGAAGTTTAAAAATCAGGGAAATACGAACACAAGATGACATCAAAAGTATGGATGTTATACTCTGTCAAACCATCAGCCTATGAAAAAAATAAGTGCTAGGAAATAACTAAGATCCAAACATATGTTGGAGTCCTCTCAACACCCTAGATATAACTAAATGGTCATGATTATATATTATCATCCATTGGAATCTATAGAGTCCCACCACATCCTTTAAATACTTCCTCGATATAACCTACTCTGAGATCGACACACTGAGCATTGTGAAGTGGGATGATTTCATCAAATGATCCAATATAACCTATATATCCTAATATCCATGCTGATATTAAGGTAAAATTGTAATAAATTCCATCAGTATATCCTCTAAATTATACTGGGAAACATCTAACAGTAAATAAAAACCCCCTATAACAATCTGCCTGGCCATATCCTTTTATAAGAACAGAGATTGAGACACAAACTCTACAACTTCCATCATCAACCCAAGGAACCACAAATGAATTCTAAATAACTTATACATCTTTATCATTCTAGGATCCACTTCCAGGTATAGTTTATAAAACTCCCTAAGAACCATCTCACACATTACTGATGGAATGAACATTCTCCCTTAGAAAAACACCAGGGATTTTTCATCCTCAAACAAACTATTAGGGGAATCCCTAAAACTAACATAGCCTCTACATACCACTAATTCAGAATCCCCAATCTAGGAATCATCCTCCTATTTAACCATATATTATATAACATCTAGCTAATAAAGAAAAAATCTACATTAAACTCTACTATATCAAGGTGCACAACCAATATTTCATCCATCACATTCAAGGAATCCCTATATTCATGAATGTTACCACTAGCTGACATCCTTCTCAGTGCATCAGCAAAAAAAAAATCCATTTACAAGTGTATAAAAAACCTCAAATTCATATTATTTGATGAATTACATCCACTATCCCTTCTAAAAGTTCAGGTCAATCTTGAAAAACACATACCTCACTAACTTATGATAAATGAAAACAAAAAAATATCACAAATGATGTACTATCTCCCCAACATCAAGGAAAACAAAATTACTGTGAAGTCGAGATCACGGAGTCTATATTTAATCTCATGTGGGAAAAAATGGTGATTACCATAAGAAACAAGTACTCTATAAAACATAAAAACACAACCACACCCAATATTCAATGTGTCACATAAAAATCTAACTTGATTACCTCTATAATAAAACAAATGACTGGTGTACTGGACAATTTTTCTTTTTAGTACACAAAAGTTCCCGAAACTGAACAATCCAGAAGAACACAAAAAAATCCTATTAAAAGTTGTAAGATGAGTCACAACCTGAGGATAATTGTTTATAACCCACTAATAATATGTAGAATAACCGATCAAACATCTCACCCCCATGATAGTCTTGGGGGATTCCTACAAAATAATAACCTCAATCTATGAATGATCTACAACTTCTAATTACTAGGATTCCAAATTCAACAAGAAATAAACACCATCAACCTAGATTTTACACATCAAAATATTCCTTAATAGATGTTCGAGAAAAATTAAACCCAACATGGCCCATAGTTTCAATGAATGGTCCTACTTAGACATGAAGTACACCAAGATATCTATGAATAATACCACTCTAAAACTCATCACATAAATCCTTGAACACTATTTTAATCCAACGCATGAATATATATGAATAATTCATCACAATAAATGACATTACAAAAAACTAATAATGCCCTTGAAAACATCTGAAATATGTCTTCCAAATATAAACAATATTCACCTGCATCTAATGATGTCATTACATCAAATTGATATTTGATAACAAAATTAAACCCCCTAATTTGATTGAATAAATTATCAATTCATTTTATAGGATTTTTTATCTTCATTGTGTCTTTATTTAGATGACTTTAATTGATATAGAACAACAAATGACCTTCAAAATGCTTCATAAAAAAAACTTATTCAGCACATGGTGCGAAACTCAACCAAACAAAACCATGCTGAAATAGATCATCGATCAATACACGTATATATCAAAAAACTAAAAAAACCATCCAATATTAAGACATTGATAGAGAGATTCGAAAAGTAACACCTTGATCCCAAACTTAATTTATAATTGTGGGGGTAATGTTACGAACACTTATGGAATGGCACAAGGGTACTCTAGTATAACACCATGAAAAATTATTGGTTGAAACTCTGATGAACTGAGAATCAACTCAGTCATAAAAGAAGAAAATGATGGAACATTACTCTAACCTATTTAGGGGTCTCTCTCATCCAGACCCTCTACTGGATCTCTTGATGTATCAAATATTTGAACTTGACTCTTGATGAAATCCACGATAACCGTCACCGAATACAGCTAATCTAAGATGAGGATGACGTCATATGGTTGTATTCATGAACATAGTATGTCTCCCAAAGAGTGTATCTACCCTAACATTAGTTCATAGTTTCTATATAGTTTATATAGATAATGGAGTCATCTAACATGTGTAGTCAATGATAAGTTAAATTCTAGCGTCTCCACTTGAAGTCCCAAATCATAGGAAATTTCAGGTGATATAAATGATCTTGTAGCTGTTGAATCAAACAAATCATGAACCAATATAGAAAAAATCGGTACCTCAATTGTTGTTTTCATTCCCCGGTGCTAAATATGATAAGTCAAAAAGTATCTAAAACAAACTCTTTAACCTATACGGACATATTGAAAACCATATCCATGGCCACACTATAATATCAGTGGGTAAGGATCATCTAGGGGAAGTCATATCCCCACCCCATATCCTATATATAGATAAAAAACTGAAGAAACCTACTTATAATATTATATCATATAAAACCTACTATATAAATGAACATAAAGAAGACCACACAGTGAACACTAACTACTAATAATGGTGGGGAACCCTTATCCCCAATGACCATATTTTCCATGAGAATAGCATGTGTCTGATCACATGGAATTTGTTTGGGAGTCACTTCCCCAATTAAAATAAGATGATGATTTTTGGGACCTACCCATTTCTACCTAAAATGTCTTATGTCTTGGAAAAATTGAACCTCATAACATTTTTTTACATTATGTGGAATCCTCATGACTCCGCTCCCATGATGATTTGGATCTGGACGACATCCTCTCAAGAACATATTACCATTCCATCAAGTCTACATAAATTTATAATAAGAATGGTGTGAACTTGAGAAATATCATTGGAAGAAAATACTCATTGAAATTCCTCACCAGGGCCTCCTCATATAGGAATAGTTCTAAATCTTGTCGCAGACGGGTCTTGAAATAAATCATGGAATATTCTACACTAGAGCTCCCTTGTCTAAGGGTAAGTAGCTCCTAAAAATGGATTCATTTATAGTAGAATAAATAATGTCTACATATAACTAGCCTCAAAATGACTCCCATGAGATTCCATATTCCTCATGACATCCTAAGAACAAGATATCACCCTACGTCACTTCCACATGTCGCATCATCATATCCAATAGAACCTCATACTCCTTCAAAGCCTGAATTGAACTGAAATTCATATCAACATCCTCCAACAAGTATCATATGTATGAGTTTGAAATATATCCCTTATACTAAAATAGAAAATGGGGTTGCAACTCTCAATGTGTCCTAGTTGAAGGGTTATTTTCATCAACCTCTAATTTATAGTGATTAGCTGGCTTGTCCTAATGAATATCATATATCTGGAAAAAATAAGGACTTTACCTAATACCATACCTACCAAAGTCCAAAATGATATATTTTGTAATCATAGAATATGGAATTACCAAAATTTATAGAATAATTATTTGTTTTATTTTATTTGTTGTTAAACCTATCCAAATGTCTTACCATTTCAGAAATTGGTAGAAAGAATAATGTTGTGTGACTCCTTCAAATTTATCTACCCTATAAATAGTATCACATCAATTAATAGCTTCAACCAACATAATGGTTTAAAAATCGTTTAATAAGGTGCATTAAATACCCATGTAATAACTAGTCTCTTATTTTTACATAACTTACTAAGCATATCTGACACCATTTCCCAACCAACCCATGAAATCTCACTTGCGCCTAACCCCCAACACCATCATGTCTCTCAAACCAAAAAATTTATAAAACTATGTCATTAACCCTTCCCCTTAAGGAATACACCACCAGGACAGGAAATGAGTGATGAGAGATGGTGAATGCCAAAGACCCACCTCTAGTAGGCCTGGGTTAGGGACTAGCACTAAGGGTTCAATAAGAGAACATATGAGAGGTATTACCCTCTTAGAGGGCATAAGAAATATTGAGATAAGATATATACACCAATAAAATATAATCAATGATATAAAATAATTCATATGTTCATACATGTAGTTTCATAATGTAATAAAATAATTGAATGGAAAGTACATTAACTTTGAAGTTAAACTCAGCAATGAACATAAATCCCAAACAACTCTGGAAAAAACTATAATAACATAATATCAAACCTGATATCCAATATTCTCCTACAATCCTGAAAATAGTAGACATGCACAAACACATCCAATTTTTTGTGTGTGTGGAGAGAATAATAGTTCAATCAGTAGGATCCTCCAGATAGGCTCTCTTACAAAATGTAAAGAAATCATGATCAAGCAATATGAACCACATTGAATCAGACATGTCACCTAATTAGGTATACTATGTTCCCTACCTCATAATGGATAACTATTTCCCTGTATCATATAAAATATATCATATAACATAGTAATGAAACACCAAGGGTACCCCACTATAGATTCCCTGTTGGGTTTTCACCCTTACCCAACATCACATCTCTAAAAACATATAACACCAAATTAGGCCATCTCACAGACAACTGAGCTAATTACCACAAAAAGCACCTAATAAATTATAACATCACCTCTTCCCATAAAAATATCCTATTTTAGTAATTTATTATTCTTTTGACCAATAATAACATCAATGATGTGAATTATACAGGAGGTATTATACATAAATCCATTAAAGCCTATATGATTAGTAAGGACCCTCAATCCATCATAGACTATATTTTTCAGCCTATAATAATCCTATAAATATGAAATATGGAGATTAATGTGTTTAAAATTTTCAAAATGAACTAATTCCCTCTACTTACAACTATGGAAAAAATAACAGGCTCCAAATCAGTACATATAACAACTTAGAGAGAAGAGCATGTCTAGAGGGGATATTCATCCAACCGTCCTCCCACTGTGATATTGGAGAAAAAACCATTCGAGAGCCCAATGGGTGTAATTTTCACAAACAACATGAGTGGGGTAGGATTTGGAATCATAGAATAAATTGGATATGATATTTCAGAAAACTATACTATGGGATTTACCTTGTACTAGACTCAATTGTGTCTATCTTCGCACATACACTCAGTTTCCACTGTTATGAACCAACCATCCTATTTGAACAAAAAACATTAAAGAGTTGTATAAATTTAATTTTTTATTTTTATCATATCCAATCATTAATATATTCATTAACCATTAATTATCAACATTATTCTAATTACATAATTTTATTTCAATTTTCCATAACTTATTAGAGAGATGTCTACGATGTCTAAGAATAATCCAAACTGAGTCCTTGGACTCTCAATATATTGTCATTTTAATAGAAATAAGAACAACCCCACATGTTAAGTGATTTATATATTATTATTAAAATCATTACATAATTCTAGGCACACAATGAAGAAATTACTAATATAAAATTAATAAATAAAACCAGGCACATCAAGACACCACAAGTAGTGGGGAAGTGGATGTAGAAAACCAATTCACCCATCCATCATCCATTTAACAGATTCATTTCAAGATAAAATCCAAAAATTATCATATCAATGTTTAATCCCCACTTAAACATGTTCCATCACTCTGTAAATCATCCTTATAACCCATATACATATCCCAATGCTTCTCTCCATCATAGGAATAAACTTATGCTACATCATCAAGGCCTCCCTGTCCACACCACATCAGCCATCCCTTGATCAGCCATCCCAAGATCATCTCACAACACATTATAAATCCCACATTCATACCATATCACTATAACTAATTCAAAAAATCATACTCACTAGGTATTCTCGGCTCAAAGATAAGGAATTCATCCTTGGAACAGAAATAGGATCTCAGGACCTACAACATAACAAATATTGACTTAATAAATACTATAGACGCCTTAAGACCCATTTCATTGTCTTTAAAAAAACCCACTTTTATAAAATCTTGAATTAACTAATTCATTATTTAGAGGTTGAAAATATAAGAATCCTAATAAATCAAGATTGAACAGGATATCAAATTTCTACATTCTGTTAAAATTACTTCTTTTTTCAAAAAAAACAAGTGAAGTAACATTCTCATTTAACATGAATTTTTATTTAATAATTCTTAAAAATAATTATGAAGCTTAAATTCTATATAAAATTCATATTGAAGTGGAATACCATAATCAATTAAATTAGTATAATCATATAAATTGTATTTCATAAAATTAGAAGGAACAATATATTATTTTAAAGTGAATATTAATTCATTTATAAGTAAATTAATGAATTAAATTTATCTTTAAATTCATTTCCATTTCTTATTAATAAAAACAAGCTAAACAAAAAAATGATACATAATCATAATGATATACAACACAAACATAGTATCTATAACACACTATCTTTAAAATCAAAAGGTAAGCTATTACCGTGTCTAAAAAACAACATGTGACTAAATGTTAAATTCCTTTTTAATCCAGTTTAATATTTATTAATTTAATTAAATTTTCTTCCAAATTTCTATTCAATGGTGAAATAATTATTAAACCTAAATAAATAGGTGTAATAATGAATCCCCTACTTGAAAATGGCTGATTTTCTTATCACAATAATTGACTGACATTTTTTATCTATCATCTCCACTACCACAAGGAGACTATGATATCGTAAATATTTTGTTCCATGAACATAATAGAAATTGACAATGTATAACATCATAGTAATATTTGAGATCAAATTACAAATTATGGAAATAATATATACGTGAAAATGAGATCAAATGTATAGAAAGTGGTTGAAAATTGATATATAGAAAAAATAACAACACCATAGACTGGTCATAAAAATATATGATGAAAACCAGTTGAATGTGGCAATGAAACCAAAAACTAATCCCTTATGGTTTCTTAGGGTTCGAGACAAATAAGTGAGAGAGAGACCGAGTCTTCTGTATTGGGGTATTTATTATCCCACTAAACCAAACTAATGTCCACATTGTGTTCCCTTTTACCATGCCTTAGCCTATTAAAAAACATGAATTCAATGGAATAATCTCATGAGACCACACCATATCCCCCTTCAATCCATGATTCTTTGATATCAAATATAATATCTTAAAAAAGTGGATATAGGGGTTATAGTGATTCCTTGACCCCCATTCCATAGATCCTCTCAAGCCAGGAAAAGGGACACGATGCAGCCTATATCCACTGATGTAGCTACCCCATAGAAGATAGTTCCCAAAAACCAAAATACTATATAGCCTCCTCACCATGCCAAAACAATGCATGAAAATGTAGAGTCCCCATTTATCCTCTTGAGATCCCCTATGACATAGCAGGGTTCCACTATAAGTTCCTCAAACCCCCAAAATTCACAAAAAAATGGATTCCAGTATCTAGGATAGACCAAAGTATTACTAAAATGCATTTCAAGTAATGATTGTGATATTTTTTCTCATGAACCATCTCTATTTTTAATGCATAAGGTATAAAATTCTGATTTGTAATGAGTTGGCAACATAATACATTTTTGATGCATCAAATTGTATCACATATCCACCCCACATGATGGAAGTGTGAGTAAAGGTACTAATATTAACATATTACTCTATTGATGGAATATCACATTACATTTAATAGTATATAATTTTTTCCTATTTTCTTGGTCTTTAAAGATAATAAATAAAAAAACATGTCATGTTTCTCAGTAATGATTTATTATTCCTATTTGATCTGATAAGACTATAAATCACCATTATATATAATGTTCTAGGAAATTACTGAATACATATTTTCATAAATTTATCAATTGATATCCCCTTTCACTTGATTATATTTCCCATGAATGTATCTTCAATATTTAATAATTTACATTTCTTATTATCTTCATACATTGTAACAGTTCAAAATATGATCAAAATATTAATAAAGTGCACCTAATAATTAACCCTAATATTAGACTATTTGAGAATATCATCTATACCTAACATAAAAACTAGGTAATCTAGAGTGGCTATATTAATTAATCTCATTGAAACTGCCACAATATTTTTGAGTCAAAAAAGAATCATTGTGAGAATTTAGTGATATAGATTATATTAAATAAAGTCATTGAAATATCATATATATATATATATATATTACTAATTTAGGATATCACAATCATATATCAACAATTGAGACCTATTAAGACCCAAAAACTTGTAGAATATGACATAAATATATTAAAGAGGATACATTTTCATTATAACAATATTTATAAGCTCATGATAATCAATACGATGATATATTATACCATACATCTTGATATTGAAAAATATATTAATTCATAGATTACAACTTTGAAAATATAATTTTATGATATATTTTGTATCTTCTTATTTATATTTAAAAATCATATAGGGGTTACTCTATGGGGACGTAGGAATAAGTTTAAATCTCTATGTATGAGTTCTAAATGGAAGTAAATATATCAATCATGAATTTTTTTGATAATCAACTACTCGAACATATGAAAAAATTCATTATAAAAAAGGTATTTATTTTTAGAAAATGATCGAATTTTAATCACTATTTTTCATAATCATTTATTTATTATAGGGTAAAAATATCCATTATTGATATGGAGTTTCCAATATTCATTCATTATAATGTTTTCTCTTGTAAAGAATTAAAGAAAAATTTTGGATATGAAAAGTTATTTTAGCCTATAATAATTGATGTTATTTTGGTATAAGGATACCAATTTGATTCCCAATACAATATATAATTCTACAAAAGGGGATATAAGATAAATTTCAGGATATATTTTTAAAAAATATTAATTAGAGAATATTTATATACATGATATACAATGATTGCACAACATTTTTTCATTAATGATTACTCAACCACTACTTCCCGAGGTTATGTTAGAATATTTATAATGAACATTCATGATATTATAGGATAAATAGAATTATAAAAATATAAATTTATACAATCATGATTGATCAATATGTTTATTCCTCATTAATTTATTTTTAAAATACAAATTTTCAGTAGTGAAATAAAATTCACATTTATCCTCTCTTGTGGTTGGAGGTTGTTTCATCAATTACCCTCATAGATCTTTATTTTAGTTCATTTAATTTTTAATTTTTTCTGATTTTTATAGTTGAAAAATTGAACTAATAGTGTACTGTTGATTTCAAAATTAATTTATTCCATAATATTTATTGAATTTATCATTTTTCTTCATCATTCATGAGTTGATTTTCCTTATTTTATATAATCTAATCATTTGTTATATCATTTGATATAGATTCAGGGATTCTTATTTAAAAACTAATTACATATTAGATATTCTATAATCTTCACCAAATGCTTGAATTAAATGATTTACACCCTAAGTAAATAGAGACATGCCAAGCTAAATGTAAAATATATTTTATATAAAACTTATCAATAGAATGTTTTTAGGGACATACCTAACCCTAAAATCTCAATATTACTCCCTCCTAAACTGATACATTGGAATTATAGTTTTATTAATAAAAAAATACAAAATCACATGATGTAATATACATGATAATGAAGAGGGATGTACTGCTTCACATTATGGGGAAATATTATTGTGATGGACTATTTTGTACCCATATTCAATTATGTGGAATGAGGATGTTACAAACCCTTAATCCAAAATAATGCATGACATATACTTGTTGGTTGAAAGGATTCATATTTTGATAGAAAATTTATATACTATATTGGATTTTTTTTGTTAGAGTTGACCTAAACATCATGTAAAGAGGTTGTGGGGGACTATAGGTTTTCTTGGGTTTATACTAGTATATATCTTTGTTGTTTGGAAGAGGTATTTGGAATTCCCATTGGATATCACATCATGTTGGAGTAGGCAGTTATTCAAGCATGTGAAACAATATATATCGATCCATAAGGCCTTGTACTACATTTATAGTGTATCTAATGAAAACGGCTTATGATATTAATCATGGTATAGAAATAATATCCACCACTAGGGAGATACATGTTGTGTGTCCAAAAAATATAACGACATGTAATAACATCTTCTACCAATAGAAACCCTAGATACTAGAAATCACACCAACAAAGCCAGGTTTACCTTTTATTTCTACCACATAACCACCATCATGCTCCGTTATCATATCTATACATTTTATGATGACACATATTTTCTAATGAATCCTTACATTTTATATTTTATTGGAAAAACAATATCATTTCCACCTAACATTATAAAAAATACTTGAATTGTATGAAGTTGCGCATCTGGTGACTCTCTATCACCCACAAAAAATATCATATGCCATTTATATCTGTGTATGCTACATGATTTTTCATTTTAGTTACCAAAATGCAGCCCAAAAGTGTACTTACAACCCAATAACCTTTCAAAAACATTTATTAAGCTACTGACCATAATGATTTTTAATCCATTATTACACCTTCATAGTCACCATAAACTATGAAAAATTCTTCCCCTCTTCAATTTTATGCATCCTCATACTCATTTGAGAAAAATCTAGAATTTAATAAAATTAATCCTATACATGCTCTATAAATATTTAATGTTTTCCTTCCGAATCACATTTTAATTATTAATTTATTTATCACACTAACAATATTACACCACTCACTCTATATCAAAATATATATCCTTAATTTTAATTAAATCATTGTAATTGCGTTTTTATTAATGAGACCCTGGAAAAATTCAACCATAGAAGGATAATATGAAATTACTAATTTAATTCCATACGGTTTAAAATTATTCATTAATTTTAAACCTAATGTGTTTGATAGCTTCCTTTACAAAAAAACATCAAGAGAAATGAACTTGGGAATAGTATATTTCCATTTAAATGTTTTAATTTATTTTACATTACAAATATATGTATCTAAACATTTAAATATTTGGATAAATATTAAAATCATTATTAATATTGTGTGATTAATGAAAATTAAAATTTTCAAGATAAATATTTAATAATCCTAGTATATGATATAAAATGACATAGATAAATAGTATATTTTTATGTTTTTTAGTAATTAATATATATTCTAAATAAAATGATTTTTTAAAATGAAAATATTTTAACCCCAATATGTTTATTAATTTACAAGAAATAATAATAAATATAGAAAAAATATTAATATACATATTTTCTTATAAGAAAATATTTCATTATAGTTTTTTCATTTTATTCAAAATTATATTCAGAAAATTTGTAATTTCAATATGGGAAATTTAAAATTATTTGATTACATTGAGCATATCAATATTTAATTAAAATTATATTTTTTTATTTCCAAATATAATTAATTTTTAGGTGGGAAATGAAAAAATATCGATCTTGGAAATAATGTAACATTTAAAAAATTATCATAAAAAAATTACGTACAATTTTTGAATAATTTATTTATTACTAATAAATTTTTAAATGTAATAATTAAAATATTATAATGAAATATTGAATTTATAAAATCAAGTATACCATTTTAGAAACAATAATAGACTTTTACTCTAAAAATAGTTTTTATTCTTTTAAATTAAAAGTTATTTTTAATTACATACTAAAATTAAATACAGGAAATTGTATTTAAAGTTTGGTATCAACATTATAATTTGACGTAATATTATAAATTTAATTTATGATCATAAAATTTTGATTTTATTTATTATCATTACTGACCATCCTAACGATAAAACTTTTAATTTAAAATTAATTGTTGTATAAGATTTGAGTAATTTTTATTTTAAAAAATGAAATTATATAATTATAAAATTTAAATTAACATATATTTTAAAATAATATTTATATAATTTAACTATAATTTTATCAGTTATAAATAATAAATATGATTAATAATAATTAATTTTGTATTCAAAATAATTTTATTATATAATTATCCTCTATACAAAATGATTTAATATATTAGTTATTTTCAATTTTTAGAACAAGAATTATATAAAAAGGAGATTAATTAAATACCCATAATAACCAAATATTTTAATATTGTATTATTATATGTTTATGAAAATATTTGTTTCGGGGGTAAAAATCTATTTACCCCATAAAAGAAAAAAGTAGGAAAAAGTAAAATATAAATGAATGAATGACTTCAAAAATGTCAAAAACATATGCTGAATGAATTTTCAATGGATTTTTAAACCCAATATAACCATAAATTCCATTAATTATCACTTTTAGAAAAAATTTCCATGGAAATGTTTCATTCCATTAATGTAAAATAATTAGTGTCTAAAAAACAACCTTATCTTTATTTTATAAATTGAGAAACTTATTCCCATTAAGGATACTCACATTCATTAAAATTTCTTACTAAGACTCTCCCATCTTTTACTCCAATATTTTACTCTATTTTTAAGTCTTTTTTCAAATTATTTTGTGTAATACCATCACTTCCAATAAGGTTTTATTGTGAATGATCAACGTTCCAATGTAATTATAACATAGACCTTCTCATTTTCCTCTTATTCATTCCATTCGTAACCAGTACTAATAATTTTATATAATGTATCAATTGTATAATTAGTGTATCTAATTTAGTATATATAAATTCATCAATACTTATTTATTCTATTCTACCCACATATAAAAAACATCATTAATAATAAGTTATCTTTTCCACCACCTCAATGAAGAAACATTCTTAATTCTCATCATGAATTCCATTATGTACCTAAACATCTAAAAATATGATTCACCAAATAAAAAAATTAGTGTCATTATTCTTTTGTAATAATTATTTTATAAACAACCCTAATGATAATACCCAATCTATATATAGTGTTTTTATGTTTTGGGTATGTTTATTTACCTATTAAAATGATGCTATAAAAAAATGATCGATGAATATGGGAAAGAAATTAAAATAATAATATATCTTAAAAGAAAAATTATAATTGTTTAATGTTTACAGAAATTTGAGATTAAATAATTATCATATTATAAAAATATAATATTGGGGCACTTGAATTATTGAAATAAGACAACACTGATTTAATTTTCATAAAATCAGAATAAAAAACGTATAATAAAAAATATAATTGATTCTGACACTTTCGCCGGGGCGCGCGCATCCGTCCGTGGAGGACGCGCTGCTTGTTGCCCCGCATTCCCGCTTTCCAAAGGCGGGCGACATTCATTCCTTATTCAGGTACGTCTTCTCCTTGATCGAAACGGGATGATGGGATGTCAGTTCTTCCTCCTGTGGATTCCTCCTCAGAAGTCATCACCTAGTCCGGGTCTCCCTCATAGATTTAATACGTTGTTCGTGAATCTCATTCCCGGTGCCATATCGTCATGGACGCCGGTTAATTACACTACTTCCGTCAAGACTTTCCATAGGGTCTTGACATGGTAGCGACCTTCGGTCGGAGTAGACCGCAACATCAGGAATGTCGGGGCATCTCTGGGTGCGTGGACATTGGGGAACCTGTATTCTTCCTCATAAGAGGGCATCTCAAGGGTGCAGAACCCGAGGCATACATCTGAGGTTTTCCTCAGCTTCCTGTGTTTAACACAGGGTATGTTACAAGATTAACGTCTAGCAGAGACGGTTACACCAAAGGCGTGTCATCTGAGGTTTTCCTCAGGCATCTCATGTTTATCACGAGGTAGGCCGCGAGTTTAACGTCTTGCAGGGACGAAATGAGGGTGATCAGGGTGTCCAATGAGGACGGATCCAAGGTGGTGCACTCCCTAGAGGGGAAAAGGGTGATGAATTGGGGTGTACACAGAGGACAACGACCCAGAGATATGATGGGGCTTACACGTGGAAAGTGGCCCAGGCGCTTCTAGGAGAAGCAAGGAGGTGGATGGCATGATCCCACCGGGATGTGGTGGCCCGAGTGAGAATCAAGATGGTTGATGGATGGATGAATGAAGTGGAGGGGGAGTGAAATGGGACCATCGCATGGGCGACGATGAAGTTGGGCTTGAGCCTTGAAGAGGCTTCCTACGTATCCCCGTGGTAGGGAATCAAAGTCCGCGTAGTTCGGGAGGGTGCCGGTAATCCGACGTGATGGTGGACCTTGGTCCGATGGGCATCGTCAGCGTACCGACATGAGGGTGGACCTTATTCCAATGAAAGATGGGCATCGTCAGTGTACCGGCGTGAAGGTGGACCTTGGTACGATGAGAATCGCCAGCGTACCGACGTGAAAGTAGACCCGTGGGTCCACTAATGGTGGGCTTGAACCTCATAAAGGCTTCCTACGTACCATGCCTTGACACGGATCAAAGACCTCGTAGTTCAAATGGGGTTGGGTCGCAATGGCTTACCACTGGACCAGAGTGTAGTTTAACGTCATGCTGGACGTAGATGGGACCCGACGTGAAGAAACGACGGGTGGGTGTGTCGGTGGACCGACGTGAAAGTAGACCTTGGTCCACTATTGGTGGGCTTGAACCTCTTAAAGGCTTCCTACGTACCATGCCTTGACATGGATCAAAGACCTCGTAGTTCGGGGTGGTCACAATGGCCTGCCGTCGGACGGGAATTGCAGTTTAGCGTCGTGCTAGACGTGGGTGTGCGGTTTAACGTCATGCTGGACGCGGGTGTGACCCGACGTGAAAGTAGACTCGTGAGTCCACTATTGGTGGGCTTGAACCTCATGGAGGCTTCCTACGTACCATGCCTTGACATGGATCAAAGACCTCGTAGTTCAAATGGTGGGTTTTTTTGTCGGTGAACCGACGTGAAAGTAGACCTTGGTCCACTGTTGGTGGGCTTGAACCTCGTGGAGGCTTCCTACGTACCATGCCTTGACATGGATCAAAGACCTCGTAGTTCAAACTGGGTTGGGTCGCAATGGCTTACCACTGGACCAGAATGTAGTTTAACGTCATGCCGGACGAAGATGGGACCCGGTGTGAATGAACGACGGGTGGGTGTGTCGGTGAACTGACGTGAAAGTAGACCTTGGTCCACTATTGGTGGGCTTGAACCTCATAAAGGCTTCCTACGTACCATGCCTTGACATGGATCAAAGACCTCGTAGTTCGGGGTGGTCACAACGGCCTGCCGTTAGAGGGGAATTGCAGTTTAGCGTCGTGCTAGACGTGAGTGTGCGGTTTAACGTCATGCTGGACGTGGGTGTTACCCGACGTGAATTGGGTGATGGGTGGGCTTGAACCTCGTGGAGGCTTCCTACGTACCAAGCCTTAACACGGATCAAAGTCCCCGTAGTTCAAATGGGTTTGTCGGTGAACTGACGTGAAAGTAGACCTTGGTCCACTATTGGTGGGCTTGAACCTCATAAAGGCTTCCTATGTACCATGCCTTGACATTGATCAAAGACCTCGTAGTTCGGAGAGTACAGTTTAACGTCATGCGGGACAATAGTGAACCCTGACGTGAATAAACGACGGGTGGGCTTGAACCTCATGGAGGCTTCCTACGTAGCATGCCTTGACATGGATCAAAGACCTCGTAGTACAGATAAGGCGGTCAGGGTCGGTGCTCACTCTAAGCCCACGTGAGTCATGCTCGGTGTGAGAAACAAGAGGTTGCAAGGACCTGACGATCACGTCGCGAAGGGTGCGTCCGTGAGAAGCGAAGAGGGGCTTACGCGTTGGGCGGCCCATGGTGTTGGGACTTACTCCAGGATGGAGGCCCATAGGGAGGTTCCTTGTTCCATATCACGTCCTCCATTGACCTTGGTAGTGGGGAAGTACGGAGATGCACGGGTGCAATCATCTGTACCAACGGTTAGGGGCTTACGCTCTGAGGCGGCCCTTCCCCTGCGAACATACACCACTCCGACAAGGAGGATCTCATTCCATGTGCGGAAGATTTCCATTCCTGTGGAGATGAGTGGTGTAAAGAATGTTCGAACTGGGTGGACCCTTCGTGAGGGAAACGAGGTTGGGTCACAGTTTAACGTCATGTGTTGAGGACGTGGTGCTTGGCAGTTTAACGTCCTGCAGCTCGGACGAGGTGGGTTCACTCCACACCCCTAGGACTTACATAACCGGTACCCTCTGGTCCTTGGGGAAGGGAAGGTTCCGGTAAGGCCATGGTAAAGGGGGGTCGTGGGACGAACCATCGAGGGGTCCACGTTAGCGTGGCTATGCGAAGAAGCAATAGCCGTTAGTGTGCTTATGCGAAGAAGCATTAGGTGAAGCAATGCTACCGGTGATATTGTCCATGGGACTTTGAAATCACATCGTGCGAACCTGGAGGGCCGCACGGGAAGAGGAATCGCTAAGCAGAGGAGTGTACTTTGCGATGTGGGGTGCCTTGGCCTTAGCATGGGGCATTGGTGTGAGTGGGAGGTGCTTCGCGAAGTGGAACATTGTTCGCGGAGCACTGCCTCGCGAAGAATGGGTGCCTCGCGAAGCAGGGTCTTGCGAAGCAGTGTGCTTCGCGAAGTGGAGCGGTCCTGCCTTAGCATAGGGATCACTCATATGGGTTGGGTGTTTCGCGAAGCACAAGTGCTCCGTGGCTGCCCGGGTTCCCTTGGGAATGCCCTTCCTTCGCGAACGCCCTTGAGTTTTGCGAAGGGCATCCCTCTCAGAAGAGGGGCTCAAAACGATACAAAGCAGAGTCGTCTCGCGAAGTAGAAATACCTCGCGGAGCTCATGATTCCCGGGGGAAAAGCGTGCTTCGCGATTCGGGAGAGGAGAAGCCGAAAGGTCGGATTGTCTGTCTGCTCGTGTTGGGACTTACTCCAGGATGAAGGCCCAGAACGGCTTACTGCTAAATGGGGTTGTCAACGGCTTACCGCTGAAAAGGAGTGGCAACGGTGAATGGGGCTTATGCTAGGAAGCTGCCCAGGTGCCGCTAAGGAGCGGTACTAGTGAATGGGGCTTACGCTAGGAAGCTGCCCGGGTGCCGCTACGGAGTGGCACTGGTGAATGGGGCTTATGCTAGGAAGCTGCCCGGGTGCCGCTAAGGAGCGGCACTAGTGAATGGGGATTATGCAAGAAAGTTGCCCAGGTGCTGCTAAGGAGCAGCAATGATGAATGGGGCTTACGCTAGGAAGCTTCCCAGGTGCCACTAAGGAGAGGCAATGATGAATGGGGCTTACGCTAGGAAGCTGCCCGGGTGCCGCTACGGAGTGGCACTGGTGAATGGGGCTTATGCTAGGAAGCTGCCCGGGTGCCGCTAAGGAGCGGCACTGGTGAATGGGTCTTATGCAAGAAAGCTGCCCAGGTGCCGCTAAGGAGCGACAATGATGAATGGGGCTTACGCTAGGAAGCTGCCCGGGTGCCGCTATGGAGTGGCACAGGTGAATGGGGCTTATGCTAGGAAGTTGCCCGGGTGCCGCTAAGGAGCAGCACTGGTGAATGGGGATTATGCAAGAAAGCTGCCCAGGTGCCGCTAAGGAGCGGCAATGATGAATGGGGCTTACGCTAGGAAGCTTCCCGGGTGCCGCTATGGAGTGGCACAGGTGAATGGGGCTTATGCTAGGAAGCTGCCCGGGTGCCGCTAAGGAGCGGCACAGGTGAATGGGGCTTATGCAAGAAAGCTGCCCAGGTGCCGCTAAGTAGCGGCAATGATGAATGGGGCTTACGCTAGGAAGCTACCCGGGTGCCGCTATGGAGTGGCACAGGTGAATGGGGCTTATGCTAGGAAGCTACCCGGGTGCCACTAAGGAGTGGCACTGGTGAATGGGGCTTATGCAAGAAAGCTGGCCAGGTGCCGCTAAGGAGCGGCAATGATGAATGGGGCTTACGCTAGGAAGCTGCCTGGGTGCCGCTATGTAGTGGCACAGGTGAATGGGGCTTATGCTAGGAAGCTGCCTGGGTGCCACTAAGGAGTGGCACTGGTGAATGGGGCTCACGCTAGGAAGCTACCCGGGTGCCGCTATGGAGTGGCACTGGTGAATGGGGCTTACGCTAGGAAGCTGCCCGTAATGTCTTCCTCATGTCTGGCCATGAGGGCATCCCAACTCACTAGTGGGGTTGAGGTATGTGCCTATGCACAAGTGCACAAGCGGGATAACGCCAAGGGCGTTAGAATCAGCCCAAACAAAGGGACAAGAAAAGTGTGAATCACATGCCCGCCATTCGGAATGCGATGAGAGTGGAATGGCGATAGAGGATAACTGCTGACCATGTTCGCAACACAGCATCCTATCGCGTTAGCCTAAAATGGGGACAAACAAATGAGGGGTCGACTGCTGACCGTATTCGAAACACAGGACCTCAAAGTGTCACCCGAAGCCTTTTGGGGCGTTGGCCCAGGACAGTAGGGGGACCATGGTTCTACCGTCTATACTGTTAGGGGGTCCCTTCAGACTTGGGAAATGGATGCAGATCCGAATGAAGGACACGCAAAGCGTGGGGTGGAGTGCTGGAATGTTTGAACGGATTCCAATGCTCTTGAAACTATGCCACTGTAAACATGGCATTAGGCATCTTATGCTAGGAGCATAAGGCATCTCTCGTTTAGGGCAAGAGGCATCCTATCATTTGTTAGATAGGGATAATACTACAGTTTAGAGTCATGTAGGTAGGTCTGTTGGCATCTCATGCTAGGAGCATAAGGCATCTCTCGTATAGGGCAAGAGGCATCCTATCATTTGTTAGATAGGGGGAATACTACAGTTTATAGTCATGTAGGTAGGACTGTTGGCATCTCATGCTAGGAGCATAAGGCATCTCTCGTATAGGGAAAGAGGCATCCTATCATTTGTTAGATAGGGGGAATACTACAGTTTATAGTCATATAGGTAGGACTGTTGGCATCTCATGCTAGGAGCATAAGGCATCTCTCGTATAGGGCTAGAGGCATCCTATCATTTGTTAGATAGGGGGAATACTATAGTTTATAGTCATGCAGGTAGGACTGTTGGCATCTCATGCTAGGAGCATGAGGCATCTCTCGCTTGGAACAAGAGGTATCCTATCATTTGTTAGATAGGGAGTGCTACAGTTTAAAGTCATGTAGATAGGACTATTGGCATCTCATGCTTGGAGCATAAGGCATCTCTTATTTGGAGCAAGAGGCATCCTATCGTTTGTTAGATAGGGAGTACTACAGTTTATAGTCTTGTAGATAGGACTATTGGCATCTAATGCTTGGAGCATAAGGCATCTCTTATTTGGAGCAAGAGGCATCCTATCGTTTGTTAGATAGGGAGTACTACAGTTTATAGTCTTGTAGATAGGACTATTGGCATCTCATGCTTGGAGCATAAGGCATCTCTTATTTGGAGCAAGAGGCATCCTATGTTTGGCACATAGGGATAATACTACAGTTTAGAGTCATGTAGGTAGGACTATTGGCATCTCATGCTTGGAGCATAAGGCATCTCTTATTTGGAGCAAGAGGCATCCTATGTTTGGCACATAGGGATTACTACAGTTTATAGTCATGTAGAAAGGACTATTAGGGAGAAGGTGCCTATAAATGGTTGGTGTTGGGACTTACGCAAGGCAGCCCTTTCTGGTTGAACCTGGAATAGGAGCCAAGTGATTGGGTTTGGAGGAGTTACCTGAGGAATGGTTCGACTCAAGGTACCCGGGGAATTGACGATGAGAATCTCAACTCACGACATGGAATGAAACCAAGAGGAATATGTCAACTCAAGGTGTTCCATGGTGTGTGGAGGGGTATCTCAAATCTTGGTGTTCCATGGGTGGTAGGTGGGAGCGCATAAGGGCGCAATGGAAAATCCCGGCATCCCGGCCCGAAAAGTTCGCGGTGCGACTCTCCATTTTTCATGGGGGTCTGTGACGGTAGTGAAGGGACCGGAGCTTGGTCTCACAGAGCAATAGTCTCTCGCGGAGTAAAGGGATCTCGCGGAGCTTGGTCTTGCGAAGTAGCTTCACGGAGCATGGCCTCGCGGAGCAATGGTCTCTCGTGGAGCAAAGGGGTCTCCCGGAGCTTGGTCTCGCGGAGCAGCATCGCGGAGCATGGTCTCGCGGAGCAATGGGCTCTCGCGGAGCAGCAGCGCGGAGCATAGTCTCGCGGAGCAAAGGGCTCTCGCGGAGCTTGGTCTCGCGGAGCTTGGTTTCGCGGAGCAGCATCGCGGAGCATAGGCTCGCGGAGCATGGACTCCTGGAGTCTTGGCTCGCGGAGCAGCAACGCGAAGGAAGCTGCTCGCGGAGCATGGCTTCGCGGAGCCGCAATGTGGAGCTCCGCTCGGCCGCCCAAGGGGCGAAGTGGTCGTGGCCGTCTCCTCGAGAAGGGGGGTGAGCTGGGTATTTATAGGAAGGCGCGCCGCGAAGCAGAACTTCCGCGCCGCCTCAGGAGCTTCGCGGCACGCTCGCGAACGTCAAATGCGTTCGCGGAGCATCACCGCCTCTGGAGCTTCGTGGCGGCTCGCGAACGTCAAATGCGTTCGCGGAGCATCACCGCCTCTGGAGCTTCGCGAGGCCGCAATGGTCGGGACGCTTCGCGGCGGGGCTTCGCGGGACCGCGCTGCACGGGTGCTTCGCATCGGTGCTTCGCATTCGTGCTTCGCGAGGGGTCTTCGCGGCGCATCGCAAACGTCAAACGGGTTCGCGGAGCCTCTCGCCTCATTACTTCGCAGCGGCGCTCCGCGACCACGGAGGGGGCTTCGCGAATGGGCTTCGCGAACCAGATTTCCAGCCCAACTTCAAACGTCCATAACTCCTAATCCGTAACTCCGTTCGGGCCCTACGACCTACCAAATCGAAGCTTGTGAAATGGACTATGATCTTGGATCATGTATCGAAGAATTTGGAAAATTTTGGGGACGCGTTTTTCGGGGTCTACAATAATTTTATAATAATATGTATTTATTAAATCAAATATATAATATTAGTTTATATAGATATGTTTTTAAAAACTGAATATGATTATTCTGGATGTTATCCGAATGCAGAAAAATAATTAGGAACAAGGTAAGGGTATCAGGTCCCAATTTTCAACCCTTAACAAATATTTCTTATTATACACCTTATATTATTTTTAATTTTTTATATACATACTATTTATTATTTTATATCATTATTCTATAAATATATAAGATATTAAATGCATCTTTTTAAATTATATCCATTATTTGGTTTTCATTCGAATGCTTCTAATACCATAAGTGTTTTATTTCTCAAATTTCATTTCCATTATTCCTGTATATCTTATTCTACAAGATTTAAAGTTTATATTCTAAATAAATAAACATTGTTACATTTTATTAAAATTCATAAATTATTCACGTCATTTAAATATATATTTGAAATTCTATTTTTTATTGGGTTTTGATTCAAATGTTTCTAACGTCATAAGTGTTATTTATCACTATTTTCAATTCCATGAGACATGATAGATATTACATTCCATGTTTTAAATTATATGGTTTATCTATTTCCCTATTAAAATTATGTATATTAAATATCAATCATTTAATTATATTTAAGGATCTTGTAATCCCCCTCATGTTTTATTAATCTTTTTGTTACCATAAATGTAATGTTGTTTTAACCTCAATTATTTATCATTGAGATATGATTTGTATTCAACACTTGTTTCCTTTTTCTGGTGTATATACTAGCTATTGAATATATTATAAATTTGATAATATGATTTTACTTTCCCATCATAAAATCATAGAAACCTACCACTACCATTGTCTTACCTTGTCATCCTCTATTATAGGTATAATTTTTCTTCTAATGCATTTCTTTTGTGGGCAATCTATATTTCATTCCATTAACTAAAGGGATTAAACCAAGATTCTATAAATTGTTATATTTGTTAAATATTAATAATAAATATATTTTTTATTCAAATATATATCTTTATTTATTGCTCATGAAATGTAACATTTTATTTTTTTAATCATTCTCCAAAATTCTATGGATGACTTATTTCCATGTTATGAAATTTATTGAATAAGAAAGTATGTACAGTATTTACCTTTATATGTCAATATGGATGTTTTTATATTGATATGAAATATTTAATCCTCATTGTATTGATATTCATTTATTCAATATTTCTAATTCTTTGGACTTATAGAATTCTTGAGTGGGCGCAAAATTATTAATCCCCTAAAAACTTATGTTGAAGACAACAGACAGAATATGTGTGTATTTGGTGTATTTAAACCCAATAAAACAATAGTGAATTTTATGTGACCATTAATGTAAAAATTATATATTATTTAAGGCCTTCATTTAATGAATAATTCCATTTGGAGGCCTTTATAGTTATTATCAGGATGAATGAGATTAAAAGTTCCATTCACATGAATTTAGTTACTATTGTACATGTTTTAACATATACTCATCACCATAGATGTTTCTCACGCTCATGTGGCTAGTTAAATAAAATTATTTCGTTATAATTTTATTCATGTTATATTATTCATTTATACTCCATCCATGGAAGTTTTATGATATATATTCTTTGTTATTGATAATTTGTCACATTCCTTAATATTTTTCTATTTCCCTTGGTTATGCTCATATATTCTATGAAATATACATCTAGAAGAGTAGCATGAGTTTATAATTTTTTGGGTTATGTAACATAATTATTATGAATTGTATGTTTTCTTTTAAAATGTAAAAAATTTCAACTTTTGGAGAAATAAATGGGCTTTGTTAATTAGAATTGTTTCTTAACTATCTAAACACTAATGAAAAAAAATTCAAATGTATGATAGTCAATATTTTAATGTGTTATTTCATTTATTGATTGTTTTTATTAGGTTCAATAAGTACTATTCAAGGATTTTAAGTAATTATTGTGTTTATTCGAATAGTATTCCAAGAAATCAGGTCTCAAGAATCACAGTTGGCATTAAAAGATGTTTTATACAACTATTGTGGATAAGTTATCATTTATTAATAATTTATTCATTGACAAGATATGGATAATCATAATTCAAAATTAATAAAAATCATTTCATTTATTTTAAATAGTATGGAATATTTTAGTAATTTGAATAAAATAAAATTATCTAAATCCATGGGTATATGAATAAAAGAAAATTATTTGTATAAAAAAACATCCTAAAATTTTCTTAAAGTAGATATTGTGTACTTCTAATAAAAATTACATCCATTTCTATATTATATAATTTTAACAATGATCTGGAATAGTTGAGACTAAGGTTAATAACACTGATAATGGTGGATTGGGTATTTTGTCAATCATCAAATAGTGCCTGAAAAAGAGGAAAAATATAAATTTTTGTTTGAGACACCTTAGTAATATTATTTATTAAATAATATTCCCCTTACAAGAAAATAAATTATATTTTTTAGGTTAATTATTTTTGCCATTGTATTTGAGATAACTAAATAAAATGAAACCAAGACTAAATAAATAATGATTTAGGATTAAATTAAAGAAAAAGTAAACATTGTAAAGATTAATATATTATAAAGAATAAAATTATCATTTACTTTCAAAAAGTAATTTTATTATGGTTTTCATAACCCATACTTAAATAATTTTGGTTTTAGTAATGGGTATGTATTGAGGTAAAAAATTTAAAAAAGGGGTTCCATGAACAATAAATTTGTTGTCCTAATAAGAAACCTAATATAAAAAGATATTTAGTGGGAAATGTTTTTATTATTCGAAACTAGATTTCCCAAATTATGATAACTAATGTATAAGTTGTTTAATTATAAAACATTAAAAATAATATAAGGACAGTGTTACCTAGATGTATGAGTGAATTCGATAATGATGGAAAAGAGATTCAATTTCCTATAAGATAAAAATTTGGGAAAAATAGATAATGGAATGTCATAATGGAATTGGAAGATGTAATATTTATGGAAAATGAGGTCATGTTGAAGTAATTTATAAAGGATATATAAAGCAATCAGTTAACACAATATGGGGAGAAGATGTGTTTCTTAGTCATACCTATAATATTATGATCAAAATATAATTTGATATAATATCTTGAGTTAATACTATCAATTAGATTCCTTATATAATTTGACTATTATGTGATAATGAAAATTTTGAGTGTGAAATATTTGTAAGTTGGTAAAATGTAACCCCCTATGAATTTAAATTATACTTTACTTTGAAACCTAATGTGTTGTTTAGATTGATTCATAAACGACATCGATCCATAAAGAACATTTAAAAATTAAATAATAATTTAAAATTAAATCTTCTAAATAGTGGTTAAAAACATATGTAACCAAATTTATAAATATATCATTAAATAGAAATAAAGGTCATTATTAATACCAAAACATTAAATAAAATTCTATTTTAGAATATAAAGAAATAATAAAGTTGATAATTTCATTAAAATGTAACTCTTAAAAATTTCAATTGAATTTGATATTATATGATTATAACTATTTTATAGATATAATATATAGTTAATATGAAGAATATATTAACTAAATATTAATTAGTAATTTATAGTGAATAAGAATAATAATAGTAAATATTTTTAAAATTTTAATTTCCTATGTTAACAATTTTCATTCCAATAATTTTTTTAAAAAGTTATATTTCTAAATATTTGAATTATAAATAGTAAAAATTGTTTTCATTTTTATATTAATCATGTAATTATTAAACTAAGACTATTTTTATAAATTTCCTTGAAATTTAATTTTTTGTAAATGGTGAACAAATAATGACTCTATAAATATCATCATTTTCTTAATGGTATCACTTTATGAGAATGAAATAATATATATTGAACAATTTTATGTAAAATTTTAAATATTTTTAATTTAATACATTACAATTAAAAAATAAATGCCCAATTTATAAAATTATATTTAATGTTTTAGAAACATATTTCATATTTTTTTATTTTTTTATTTATACTAATATTTGGTTTTTATCAACTCTAGAAATTTAATAAAAAAATATTTAAAATTTTATATCAATTTGATCATATTATATTGTAAATTCAATTTCATATTAGGTTTTAATTTAATGAATTCTATGATTCTTGTTAATGATCATAATAATGGTACAACAATTGATTTAACTGAATTATTTTTTAATATTTTTAAATTTTTTTCCAGCAAAATGAATTAATCACTTATAAAAATTCAAATTAATAAAATATTTAGTAAAATATTTATATGAAATATTTAGTAATAAATTTATATGAAATATCAGTTATCTAAATGGTAATAAATATTAAATAATATAAAGAACATCAAATGGTGAAAAAATTCTACAAAATAGTTTTTTATATATAAACTGTTTTGATATAAAAGATTTAATCTTAATTAAAAAATGAATATGATTAAATTTTGAATAAATTTATATTAATTACACTAAAATTTGGTATGATGGTTTATTTAATATGTATGTTGAAATGTATCTTTCTTGGATAAAATCTAGTTACCCTATAAAAAACAAAAGAAAGGTATGAATAAATGTTTAAGAAGAAATGAATTCTGATATATTCAAAACATGTGTGGAAATATTTTTTTAATTTTTGATCTACCCAATGTCACCAAAAAACTAGTTATTAATCGATTTTGAACTACTGACCCCTGAATAGTGTCATTTAATTATGCAAAAATAACATGTGATTATAAAAGTTAACCTTTCATCACATATATTAATAAATTTTTTTACCTATTCATGTTATAACCATTCAATAATTATTTCCCACTGAAACTCTTCTATTTATATACTTCGAGATGAAACAAATTTATTCATAATCCTTTTTTCATAGTTAGTTAGTCTTACCCGATCATTTCAAGAAATGTTTTCATGATAATGGTCATGGTTCCAAAGTGAGTATTAGTTCATCATTAGAATTTTATTATTGTTATTTCCCTGAAAAAACTGTTGTAAACATAGTAATACAATTAAATCATTATCACTGGTATATTCAACCACTATTATACTAATGTAAACCCATTACTTATTCTTATCCATCTTATTTAAAAACATAAAAAATATTAATATTGTGTTTTGTAGACAACCTCCCCCCCAAGTAATGTTTTTATGTTTTATCTAAATTTTCTTTATGTAACAAGAAAATATAAAATATTATTCACTAGAATGAAATGTTTAAATATTATCATTAATGTTATGATATAATTATGTTACATAATTCCATAATTATACTCCCCCATAGAGATATACTATGTTAATAACTTGTTTTCATTAAACCACACACATAAAAATATATAAAACTATATAATTGATGACTTTGTAAAAATAAATACTTATATTATTAAAATTTATTAAAAATTTTCTCTATAAGCCTTATATTACATATATAACTTGTAATTAAAATTCCAGATTTTGTTTTTAACATTGCCTAAATAAATCCACAATAAATTTAATATCCTAGAAACACGAGAACAAACTATATTGTAAATATATATAATAGTCTATTTAAAATTAAATATTAATTGAATTTTATATGAATAAGGTTCCTAATACAATATTTACTGATCTTAATGTGATTATTTAGGAATTTAGGTATATTATTAAAATAAATCGATGACAATTTAAGGGTTTCTGGTATTAATTTTATCCTACTGATATACATTTTATATTAAACACCTCATTTTCAAAAAAATGGTGTATCTAAATCCAATTAAAAATATTTTTTCATTATCCTCAAAGTAGTCATTAATTTTATAGTTTCATTTAATATAATATATTTCAAGGTGTTTTGACATGAATTCTTCAAATATGGTAGGGGTTATTAATCTCAAATATTAATTCTTTGAGGAATATTTATGTTATATTACTTGTTTTACATTTTTTTTACATAAAACCCACTTCATATTTTATATAAATATTCTATCAATATTTATGTTATCCATATTCTATTTGATATAAGTTACTTCAATAAGATTTGATTTGAATGATCCTAACTTCATAAGTGTTATTTTTATTTGTTTTCAATTCCATGTGTTGTGTTTGATATTGTGCATTATGAAATCATTTATATGTTGTGTTAATTTTATTTTTCCAATAATTTATAATTAATACTTTTCATTTTCCTATTACTTTAATCTCATAGTATCCTCTAATGTTCTTTGGATCATTATGTCACCATTTATATGTGTTTTTTCATATCAATTTTGATTCAAAAATATATACTTCATATTATCTAATTGTTTCTATTTTTTGGTCTAATATTTTAGAATATATAACACTTTAAATATACTATTAGACATTTTTCCTTTGGGGGAATAAATTCATGGGCACCTATCAATAACATTACTTTTCAAAATCATCCTATTCTATATATAAAATTATTATTCTAATTCATTTGGGTGTTCACATATATCTTTCCTAAATTTATTATATAAATTTTTTTTACGTTCTTAAATTTTTATTCTATTATAATTCTATAGGTATTACTCAGAAATTAAAATTAGGTATTATTTAACCATCCCCCATATTTCTCTTGATGATGTGTGTATATGTTATCTTATTTTTTTACTCGGAAATTGTTAAAATTATATATTTTTGTATCTCACTATATATGTATATTAATTACCAAGGAATGTATGTTATAAATTTTTTGGATATTCATATCATTCATATGGGGAATGGATTATATATAAATATGTAATGTGGGGGGATAATATTATTTACCCCTTAATGAATCATTTTGTTTATTTAAAAAAATTGTACGGGCATTTGGTGTATGCCTACCCAAATAAGTCATGATGTATTGGTTATGACATTGACCATAAAATTGATGTCTTGGATATATCCTTAATGTAAATAACAAAATTCTTAGTTGAGGCATTGATATTAAAAATAAATAATTATATCATTATTCCTTTAGTTACAAAAAGTAAAATTGTTGTTATTAATGTGATTATTAATATTGTTAAGAATGTATTTATTTCAGTCTAATGTAATTAGTCATATTAGATTATTTTATTACAATTTTCCCTACATAATATTATTTTAATGTTTATGACTTCATAGATTCTGATAAACTTTTACCCTTGATGTGAATATCATCTCACCCTTATTATTATTATATTTCCATAGGATATGATGTAATTAATAAACATGATATATCTAGATGAGTAGAATGTGTTGAGAATTTTTTGGGAGAGGGAAAAGAAAAATTATATATTATTTTAAAACCTATATAACTGAAAAAATATTCATTTTATGAGAAATACATGGGATTTTATGGTTATTTTTCTCCTATAACTCTTTTTATTTTTTAACCTATATGCTCAATTAATATTAAGTAGATCAATATTTATTAGTGATATATTATTTAATGATTTTTAATATTTGGTGTCTTAAGTTATTTTTAATGTTGGTTTGTAAATAATGAGTTTATTCATAATGGATTCAAGAAACTTAGGGATGGAGTGTCACTCCCATGTAGATATATTTCATGTAAAACGTCCCCAAAAAATAATAGTTTCATAATTAATTATTTTTACTTATTTAAACCCACATTCCACTCATTTTTCGCAAAAAATATGTCTTAAAATTATATTGTTCCAATCATAGATTTAACAACCTCTGAACCCAAAAAAATTAGCAAGAGAATATGAATTTTATATCTCTTATTTATTACATATCGGAGTAATAATGGTATAAAAAGGGGTAGAATAATATTTTTTATTTTTCAATCATTGAATAATTCCAATCTCACTATATTTTCCATCTAATAATATTCAAAAAATGGTTCCTTACTCTATATTCTAAATAATTTCCTTTGTATTCTATATTACTTGCCTCTATAGATCTAAAACCTTTCCTAACCTATGGGTTAACCCTTTTATTAATAATTTTATAAATCCTCTTACATTCATTCATGGACTCATTACCATCTGAAAACTCACCCCCTCAAGATTATCCATCATTCCTTTCATGTTAATAATCCTCCCCAATCTCAATCATTCCACCCATTAATATCAATATTTATTCCTATTAAAATATAAATTATAGATGGATTTATGAAATGGAATAATGTTATTTAAATTTTCATGGTATGAATGAAATATTCTTTCTAATACCCACGATTCCAATTATTTAATGGAGAATAACCATCATCATTCATATCCACTGGAATAGCACCACATTAATGTTAGAGATGTGGTTTACTCAAATTATTTTCCACCTAACTATAAATATTATGTTAAATTGAGACATCAACATTTTTAACCAACTAATTAAGGGATGATGAAATAATTTAATTTCCCCCCTTTCTATTTCCATTGACCACGTGATAGTCCATATTCACTAGGATTGATTAATGATTAAAAAAGGTTTAGAAATCAATGTATATTTGAAATCTCATTATTTTTCCTTAAAATCCATTTTAATTATTCATGAATTCATCCCTATTTGATTAATTCAACAATATATTCAATTTTAATGACTGAAAATACATAAATAATGGTAATAGTCTATTAAAATTACAACATATATTATTTATCCATTGAATGTTTCATGAATCCAATACCATTTCATAAATTCAGCTATCTATTCTAGAATATGTAATATTAGTTACTAAACATACGTAAATTATGGTATTAGTCTATCCAAAATAGAAATATATATCTTGAGTGTTATTGTGCTAGAAAGTAATTTGGATTCAAAATAAATGAGGTGGAATTATTGATAATTCTACATCAAAAAATTTACATGCTTCAATTGAAACAATCAATATAGAAATTTTCATAGTTATAATAAATACTAACCAAAAAATTTCATGTATGGTTAATCATTATAGCACTATTGAGAGGTAACATGAGACAAGAAATTGTGAACCATATTAAAAAAATTATACCATCTTTACTGATATAAACATCGAATATATACTGAAAAATATGTAACCTAAATGATCCATCTAATCATTAATCCTTAGTATAAGATATTACAAATTCTTCTTAATACAGGTAGATAATTTCAACATATCATCGATCTAAGAGTCTAACAAAATCCTAAATATTAGACCTTATTAACTTATTCAAATGATATTCAACCAAATATATAGATGAACTATGACCCACAAATCTCACTACTAGAGATGATACCATCAAAGTAGTGGCATCCAAGAATTTAAAAAATGAAATATATAAGACATGGGACCTTCAATCACATATTTGATGTATTAGAACATATATGATATACACAATCAGTGAGTAAATATAAATCTTCAAAGATGGATTCACATGCCTCTTAGGAAAAGGAAATTGGTATGAATTTAAATATTAACCCTCCACCATAAATAGTATATAGTCCTTTAACATAACTACATCTCCCAACTCAATCTCTATATGGGGAGAAATTAATGGAAAAATTACCGTAAAATGGTTAATATTGTAATATTGATCATGTTTTAAAAAAATTACATATAGAAAATAAATTTTAATTCATTAATTTTAGTTTGGGATAATAATAATTTTTTTAAGGGGGACATTGGACCAGAGCATAGTATATAGGATGTTTGAGACAATGATTGTGAACAAACCCACTATATAGGGTTTCATTTATGAAGACAGATCACAATAAGAATAAATTCCTCAAGGATTGTAGTGAGTTATAAAATAATATTTACACCATATAAATATATATTAAGACAATATAATATAATTATAATATGTTTTAAAATATGTTAGTAATGAAATGTAGTAGTAAAATTAATACTTCATTTTAATCAAGATATATAAAACTGATATTAGATAAAACCTATAGTAAAATAAATTTTAGTTCATCACATATAAATAAATAATCATTAATAATGAATTAAAAAAAATTTAGAAATGTTTAAGTATATTTAAAAAGTATATAGTCTAATATACTTATATCACAATCAGTATCTCTGAAAAACAATAATCATTAATGTCCTAGTTGGAGGGTATTTATCTAAAAAATAGAATATAGTAACTTTTTATATGAAAAATAATAAAAACATTAAGGTAAATGAACTATAGAATCACTCATATGATGAAAACTAGGAAGCACTCTATGAAAATGATTACTAAGGAACACTCTCCCAGATCTGGAATAATAGGGTTCTCTAAGTACCACCTCTGATTTCACTCAACATGATAAAGACTACACACCTCGTATTTATTATTTATATTATAAGTGGAGTTACTTAGACTAATTGGAATATAATATAATTGAAACCAAGTAATTATATATATATATATATAATAAAATATAATTTCGTTAAATTAAATAACTTAAAAAATAGGTTTATGTCTGAAACTAATTTAGTAATTCCACAATTGATCATCAGAATGGGATTAAATTTTCCCATGATAGGAATAAATGAACTCTTTAGGTTTTCCAATGATATTACCATTTTTAAGGAATATATAAATATCATTACTAAAGAAGATTTTAAAATCTTTATCAGTGTTTATTTCTTACGCATGTTTATGATTTACTAAAATAAATATTCAATAATAATATTAACAAACCATATTTATTATTTATTTAAAAAAATATTTGATAAAATGATTCAAATTTTAAACATAAAAATAAGTTTTATATTTAAAATAATATTAATCATGTTTATAAATATACAAATCAAATTAGGCTAAAAATAAAACTTATCAATATATTTTGTGAGAGCAGAAAAAAGCGTTATATATTTGGAAATTAAAATGAATCTGATAAAATATGATAAAATAATATGTATATTTATTAATATTTTTGAACAATCTCAATTATAAATAGGCTTGGAAAGATATAATCCACTATATGTCTGTAAAAAATGTTCGTTTATTTACATTCCATTGATATTAAGAAAGAGTCTTATATAATGTCAGTCCTATATAGAATATCTAATTTTCTCTATTACCATGAAGAAAAAAGATCATATAATTTTGGTATTTGTAATTGTATTTGAATGGTAATAGAAATACATAAAAAACACTATTAATGTTCGTTATGACATAACACATCATATGGATAAACACATCATACAGTAGAAAATTAAACTCATCTTCTTAATTAATGAGAAACCGAATTGAATAACATGTATATAAAATTAAAATTTTCATTAAATAACTATCAATGTGTGAAAACTATCATTTAAACAATTTATTTAAATACTTAGTGTTAAAGGATCAATGACCTATTTTTTCTGTAGTGATTTCAATAAAAAATACATTTTTATTTATTTATTTATTGCAGTCTTGTAGTATACAATAAGATATTTAGTCATAATACATGTTTAATAATATATATTTATGATTTTATTAGTTGTATATCTATAAAAGTGAACCTGATCATAAAAATTATAACACATAAAGAAAAGGCTAATATGATGCTAATCAATCTATGATAACAAGGAATAACATATTATCCAATGGGTTTTTATCATATAATCCCCAATGTTTAATTGAAAATATGATTAATGAGTGGTAATTAATTTATATTAGTATTAATTTCATGATATAAAGTTTATATATACCAATAAAACATGACTAAAATTGCGGTACAAAAAAATAAATGAAACCAAAAATATAGCACAGTACTCCCACAAACACATTTTTATGTACTAGAAGAAACAAAACACTGTAATTTAATTATCAAATATGATTTTCCAACATAGATGATATTAGATCCCTCAATAAAAATAATATTGAAAAAATTATAACTCAAAGGATAAATTAGAATACTAAAATCATTTTTTCATATCATACACACAACATGGATTAAATTATCATTAAGGATACCAGTTTTGATATCCATTTGATATAAAAATATATTAATAATAATGATATATTATGGAATGAAATATCTTATTATATTTTATCATTTTATTTCTTAATTGGTAAAATAATAATCAAGAAAAGGTATTTATCACTTTATTAGAAAGGGTATTAAATGGTAAACAATGCACTTTCAATATTAGTATTGAAAGATAAATCATATGTTAATATTTTAAATATGAACCAATTGAATGGATCATCTATTTTGAAAAATGGTCATTTACATATAGTTTATCATAAATGTATTTTATACATAATATTTCACTAAGTCGAAATTATAAATGGACTATTAATATGTACTAAGTTTAATGATAGTTATTTTTACCACATCATTAATTTCTGATAATTTTATTATCCCAAACCATCCAAAATAAACCACATCCCTAGACCAAGGAAGATAGTTAGAGTAATCTGAAAAGAACATTTCCAATAAATAATTCTTTTATAAATAGTGTTGAGTCTATTAATATCACAAATGGGGTGAATTTACCTTCAAATTAATATTTAGTGGATTGTAATATAAATCTAAAACAATAAACATTGGTAATGGAAAACCATCAATCCACATATATCATTAAAAATGAATGATTGTCACATAAGAGAAAAAAATGTAAAATCTATTTAACAATGAAGAAATAAACTACAATTTGTATATATATTTAAATAATATATATAGCCCATTGATATATGAATCAATTCCTGTAATATATTTTACTCTTTTTCACAGAGGTATCATTGAAGGGTTGTTATAAAAACTTTATCTTGTAACCCGTTAACTAAATTTCGGTGTGTGTAAATTTTAATACCAAATAGATCATAATATAATGATACATATTCAAGATGATATTTTTAGAAGGTTGAGACAATTTCCTTCTATAAAAGTTACTTTTATTAGATAAATACTATATTAAAAGTATGATTTAAGGATTTTTTTTAAATCTCCTTGCACGATTGAAAAAAAAATCACATAAAATATTAAGCCTGATTATTTCATTATGAGTGAACCCTTTATTTGAAACCCATTAGAACAAATATCCTCATTTTAGACATATATTATATAGTATATCTGGATTGAAAGTGTTTCCACACATTTGATCCTTTCTGAAATTAATTTTTATGAATGATGATATGTTATATTTATGATAACTTGCCCAATAGTGATGGAGAAAGATTCCAACCCCATGTTGTAGAATCATCATTTTCTTCCATTTCCATTATATTAAACATGCCAATAATTTTTACATTAAGATATATAGTTTCTCCACATAGAACATAGAGACATATCTTGCACTAACCATCATTATTTCTAAATATAACTTGAAAGTATGATGGTCCTTTGATTGCACTTCAACCCCCATTATTATAGAATTCAATCAATCCAAGTAATTGAGGAATCCACATTTCCTTAAGTCATCAAGAAGGATTGTGAAAGTTAAATGAAATTCCAATATTCTTGTGAACCAAATGTCTTGAATAGCGAAATTAAATAGATTATTTTGTGAAGAATTCTTATTTTTCACCACTACTATAAAATGAGAAATTTATAATTGAATATTTTATTGATAATTTTCACTAATTGGATTGTTTTAGTAATAAAAAATAAAATTAGTTACTTTAGAATTGTAAAGAATAATAATTTTGATAATCAGTTTTTATAAATGATTCTTAAGACATGATCTAAAATGATCTTCTATAATGGTTTTCCTGGGATTCTACACTGTGAATAGATAATCATTACCTCCAAACTCAATACCACTATAGGGTAGTATAAAATAGTGGTATGATAGGGAATGATCTCTTTATCACCACTGAAATGAGATTTTACACATGCATATCTCATTCCAATATCCCCATTCTATTATAGATTAGTCTATTTTATTTGAGTATTTAATATTATTTCTACCAAGAAACAAAAAATTTCAAATTAACTATTTTTTTAAATATAACACATGTAATTAAAATATAAAATGGATCTTAAAAATAAACTACAACCACTATGTAATTGGGCCCCTAAAAACTAATGTTTTCTTAAATATTCACTTTAATAATCATTCCCCATCCAAATCCACATTATGAAATTTACCTATATATATATATGTGTGTGTGAGTTTGAGTTAATCTTCATCTATGTCTATGTGTAATTATAATCAGAGAAATGAATTATGTTGGTTTAGATAGGGTATACTAGGTTTTTAGTCAATATAGTATACTTAAAAAATTAGAATAATGGGGCTTCTATGAGTAAATCGCACTTGGATAAAGTTGTAATGGTGATTGGAACCCCCATCATTAAAATTAAATCATAAATACAATATAAAAAATAATATATATTTTTGAATATAATATTATTGTAATATACATGAAATCATCATCATAAGTTTAATAAATCATCATCCCTAAACTCATTATACTCACAATGTAAATGAAATCATCTATGTAAGCTATAAGGTTAATATACTAGTTAAATTATCCAATAAAACTCTTATAATGTCCCATAAATATGTTCCCCTCTACCAATTAAGATTCTACTTGGAGAATCTATTAAAATTTCATCATCATTGTCATTCCAATGAAACATACTAGGATAACCTAATTTTCACATGATCTATCTCATGTTAAGGCCTCAATAAAACTTCCCTATATTCCAAAGGATACTGATTAGGGGACGCACTGAATGTGATAAAGTGGTATTTCCCAAACCTTGAATTAGAGTTAAATAATTGTGGAAATAAATTAATCACTCACACCCCCATATTGGATAACATAGTATAGTTAAATAAATAAATGAAATAAAAAAATATAATAAATTAAATGAATAAATATAATGGATCTTTTATTTCTTAAATAATTCAAATTATCTCCCTCTAGGCAGATTCTACATCAATATATAATAAATATATCAATATAAAATGATTCAAAGTCTCTAATGCTAACCTCAATAAATAATGATTAACCAGTGTCCAAAAAACTCCAAATCCTCCAACTCGGTCATCAAGATACACGTGAGATGTCCTACTCTATCATTATATGATTCGGCACAATCAGATACACTGTTTATCCAAACATGAACAATAATGTGAAAATAATGGTGTACATAGCAGCACCAAATTTCATGTATATGGGGTGGGAAATATATCTTAGAGGGTCATCCATAATGGTGGATCTGCAATATGTTGTCATATAAATGTGTATGAAAATATGATATGCATAATCTACTTTAATAAAATTTTCTGCAATAGCATAAAAAATGAAATATTTAATAAATGAAGGGATGTGTAATGAAAAAATTAATAAGATCGAGCTCTAGGCCAACACCCTATGTAAATTTGCCATCCCTCTGGGAAAATAAACTGTAATTATATTGAATGGGAAACCTAGAAAAAATAATATGGGGTTTCCTCTAAAGATATTAGGATGTCAAGACATCCAACATATCAAAAATCCTAAAATCCAAACATTAGGATCTATTCCTAGAAAATGAAATAAAAAAATCATCTCTAATGGGTTCCTAGAGTATAATAAAATGATTTTAACTATATATAAGATATTTATATTGGCACAACTAGATATATTTTAAATATACGAAAGTCCTATATAACTAATGGGGTTATTCTTTCCATCATGTTAGTGAAAAATTAGCCCAATTGATCCCAAAACGCATCATCCTCACCCATGAGATCCATAATTTTTCCACACACATGAGAATCATTTACAAGTCATGTAACTAAAAGAAAAGGAGGTAAACTAAACTAGATTTTCCATTAGTTAACAAGACCCACCTAACACAACTAAAACAACTAGGATGGAATCTAAATCAATCTCATGATGAATTACGTATCTAAATGTATCTCAGGGAAATATAACCACCTTCAAATGAAAATAAACTAATTTACTAAATAATTTATTTTAAAATTCATTGAAACTAGGGTTTGTCAATGCTAGATCCATCCATAAAATAAACCATTGAAACTCATAGGGTAAAAATTTATATTGAACTCAAAATGTCCCCCACAAATACCTACATTAGAAGGAAACCCTATATGGGGATCCTACAGCACTATCGAACCTATGGTTAAAGACCATAAATCAAGAACATGAAACCATAAATGGGTATCTCCAACCAAAACTCCACCCCATGGAATCCAATAAAAAGAAATTGTAGCTATCCTCTGGAACATAACCATGTAGTTTCCACACCCCTAAGGGAAACCTCAAGAAGAACAAAACTCATATGGGAGTCCATAATAATAGCATCCTATAAGGGAATCATCAACAAGTCCCTAAGTACTATCATGAAATTTTCTCCATAAAACCAATCCAACACATCACCCAATAATATTATCCCAATCGAGAGGCTATATATGATCAAAACCATGATCAAATTATCATGAGAACATATATATGACATCATTTGTCCCATTTTTAGGAATAGTATGAAAGATTCAAAATCAGACAACTTATTATCCACAAGAAAATTTATCCAACAAGCTCATAACCCTTACCTGAGCATCATACAATAATGAAACTAGTTGGATGGTTTCAAATAGAAATGTAATGTCCCAGACCATACCGGTCCATTATATTTCCAAAATTTCATGTTTAGGGTATCATGGGGACTATCAGTAACTCATTAAATAGTTCTCAAAATTTTAGGTTTAATGAACAGTTGCACCAATCTGTGTCGGTGGCACTAATGGGCGTCTGTGGCACTAATCGACATCAGTGGCACAAATGGGTGTCAGTGTCACCAAAGGGGTTTTAGAGGTACTAATTGGAATCAGTGGCACCAATGGGCGTCGGGGGCACCAACGGGTGCTAGTGACACCTATGGGTCATCTATAGCACCAATCAGCATTAGTACTTGGGCGATGGTGCCAGGTTGATGGTTCTAGGATGATGGTTCCAGGGTGACGGTGCTGGGGGGATGGTTCTAGGGTGACCGTTCTATGACTACAGTGCTAGGGTAAAGGTTCCAGGCCAATGGTGACTCACCTAATGGTGATTCATTACTTGTTTTTTCAAGAGATTAATGTTTTTTCCATGTAATGTACCTTTTGATGTAAAAGTGTTTTAATACCACTTTAAAATGTATTTAAATTCCGGAAAAGATGTTTTAAACCCCCAATAGTCGGGAAAACCTTGAGTTTCCAAAGAATGTGGCCTTTTTCCTCATTGACACACCTTCATAGTGTTTTACAGTTTCATCCATGTTTTATATTTTTATCCGGTTAATGGAAATATATTATCTGTAATTCATTATCTCCACCATCTCTAGGAATAATTGTTAAATAACATTTAATCCCAAAATGTGAAACCACCCAATAGTGTGGTTGAGCCCCAATATGACTTTTAAATACTTCATAATCATCTCCCAGATTTTAGGATCTGTACTTTTCCTAATCTGGGATCCTCTATTTCTTGTTTCATTCATTCTCTATTAGTTCACATGGATATATCCTTACGAGACAAATCATGCACCAGGATCCCTTCCCACTTAGCCCTGTAGTCCTCTGAGTTCTTCTACTGCAGGTCGTGCATCCCCAGTTCTTGGCGTGAGGAGAAACCATCGATGGATGATTGTCCAAAATGGTATTATTTCTTTATCTCTCCATTCTTATCATCATGCGGGGTGGCTATTATTATGTTCTCTTCGGGACATATATGAAAAAACTTTAACGAAGATAATAAATGTAGTTTTAAAGAATGAAGGGGTGCGAATTATGATGATGATATTGTTGTATTATTTTGACCTCTGTTTGTATGTTGGTAGTTGTATATTCTTATACCCATTAAAAATCATGGTTGTTGGTGGCCCTTTCTTGTTAATTAATGAAACTCTATTTTTCAAGATAATCCTATAATCGAATGGCTGTAACATGGAAAATGGTTAATCATATATACTCATTTGATGAAATGGATGCCCAATTAATAATAATCCTTGTGTTATCGCCCTGGATAAACAAATGTAAATAAGTTACTTCATTATTGGTTTGGATAAACCTAAAAACATCTTGGCTCCATTATGGAATATGTGTGGTGGCTCTTTTTGATGCCTTGTCTGATGACATAGAGGGTGATGTAATGTTCTAGTTGAGAAGTTTTCATTTTGTGATTATGAGGCCATGTGGAGTCATATGATGGAACATGGTTTGGTTGTATTACTTTGAGGGATCTCATGGAGAAATTTTACTTTGTGACTTTACAAGATAACTGGGTGTGATTGCTTAAATTGCTGGTTGACTATTTTCATCATCAGTCCAGTGTCATTTTGACTTGTCGTTATGTCTGTTAGTTTCTCGATAGTGGAAAATTATTTTCAATGGAATAACATGAACATTATTACAAGAATGTGTTTGATGGGGAAACATTTTTCATGGAGTTGGTTGTGTTCTAGTTGTGTTCGTGGTTCATTTGTTCACGTAGGGATAAAATAAATAAGTGTTTTGTATGAGATTATTGTCTACTTATGGAAACTTAGGTTGGTTTGAGTTCTTGATTACCTATAAATATAACATTTATATCTTGTGTTTCTAATAAGTACCCCACCCATGTTGAGCATGTCGTACCAAACACACCAATCTCATGGGGGGGGGGGTTTCTAAACATTCTTATGAGTGGATCATTATTAGATATTTTCTACTCCCTATCCTAAGTATTCAAAGACTCTTTGGGTAGGTTGTGATAGATGAAGATTCATTATGGCCCAAGAATAATTGGGTAGGGTATGTTGTTGTGGTTATCCCAGGGGTGTGTGGGCATGTTGGTTTCCCATGTGCCTTTGGGATGAGGGCCAAGTGTCTTCTGGCGTGGTAGTGGTTGTTCTGTCCCATGTGTCTTTAGGCATGGTTATGTGTGGATATTGTGGCATAGGTGTTTTTGGGGATGGGTTTCATTGTTTTGAAGGCCCATAAGGTTGTTGTTGGGTGGAAGTGGTACTGCAGTGGAACTTGTGTGAGATGGTCTGATGCATAGGATGTCTTAAATAACAATTGGGAAAGAGGTGTGGGGTACCCAAATATTGATGTGCTATTACTATTACATACAAGAATTGCATTATTTGGGAATTTTTATTTTTTGGGGATGGGTTGATAGTTTCTTTACAAGGTGTTTGGTTAAATATACTTTCTTACGGGGCATTGGAATGTCTCCCCACTTTTTCACGAGAGCTTTTGGTTTTGCCTTCAGAGTATGCATGTATACTAATCCTATGTAAATAAAACAACATTAAGGCTTCCATGATGTCCTTGAGGATCCTTTCAGAACTTACAAGCCAGAGTGTCTGGAGTATCTATTTCTACTTTTCTTTTCCTCTGGTACTTTCCATTAATGTTTTTCTTGTGCTTTTGTATGAGTTTATTTTGGACATGCATAGGGGAATGAATTTTGGATTTATTTTTACATTAAACATTTTGAGTTGTTTTTGATTTACCATCTCATCTCTTGATATTATTCTATAAAAGGGAAATCCCTTCCATTTACCATGAGGTTCTATACCCTTGGTTTTATTCTCCACTCCATGCTAATTGAAAGCGGGAATAAATGGTAATTGTCTCTCCTTCAACTTACAGAAGGAAGGGTCTGGCAGTTTGTTGTCCCTTCCCTCATCATGGTGAAGCTGGGTCCAGAAAGAAAGGTGTCATAGAACAGGTTGAGATATAGGATGGAGCTCAGGGTTAGGCACCATAATTATTGTTTGGGATGGTAGGGTAAATTTTTCAGTAAATCTAGGTTTGTTAAATAGGCCATGTAAGATTGACTAGGACATGCGATTTTAGGACCCCCATGATCTAATGTAATGAATCAGGACCTGCCGAACAACCAAGGGAGGCTATAATAATTATTGGGTACAGATCATAGAGAATGTAAATACATTATAATGACCTGGGTTCATAGGTGTTATAGGAGTTTTGGTAGCCTAAAATAAAAAAAATGTTTAAGAAAAATTTAAACTAAGTCTTCTACACTTCATAGGATTATGAATTTCATGATTTCCATAGAGATATGAAATCCAGATGATGTCTTCAGTTATTGTGGGTAGTTGAGGCCCAGTAGGTCGATTTGGATGATCCGAAGAGGGCTGATCAAGTGGAGGAGGACGAATGGTGGAAGAAGACACTTAACTATTTCTTGCGTCAGAATCTTGAAAATTATGAGGGCATTGTTTCATATATGGAGACGGAGAGCTAGCTTGAGGAGCTGGTGATAGCTTTCAACTTGATCCAAAAATCGGTAGAGTACTGGGTTCCTTTGGTTGGGTGCCAGATATGTGGAGATTCTTGTCATTGGTGGATGATATATCTCATGGAGAAGAAGAAAGTTGAGGTTTTGTTGATTGACATCGAGAATGAATTTTGGTGGAATTCATTTCCTCCCCGATGAAGCCTATGAAGAGGTAGGAGCTACTCTCTCTCCAACAAGGGAGTATGACATTGAATGAATAGGTGATCATGTTAAATTATCTCCTTACTTTCACACAAGACCTCTTCCAATATGAGGTATACTGGGAAAGGAACTTAGAAGAGGTTCTCCAAACCCCCCTTTTGTATGCGGTTATTCTATTCACTCTCCAAATGTACATGGTTGTTTAGAAGAAGAATGATGTGGTAGAGAGGATGCACATGCTAGGAGGTGTGCTGAGAGAGGGGAGCCAACTGGTTTTCTCAAATGTGAAGGCCGTTATTATTAGGTATCCTGCTTCAGGGCCATTCAGGTCTGGGCTGATGGGGAGTAGGCCCTAGTAGTTCCAGTTTTGATCTCCCAATCCTTGCCCATTTTCTGTGAGCATAGGACTGAGGTGCTTTAAATGTGGTATCTGGGGGAATCTTCGCAATTAGTTCCCGGACCACGTGCATTACAGTGGAGTCAGTTAGGTTCAACACCCACATTAGCGACAACACTTTACATCTAGACCTTTTCAGAAGCAGTAGCAGCAGGGGTTGCTCGCTCCCACTCCAATGAGGGAGAACAATGCTAGAGAAGCCTCACCATAGGGTGCTCCTAAGGGACCTTGACTAGTTTTTGTTCAGGGAGGAGGATGACAACCGAGGGGCATTGTAGCTGGACTTGGGTTGATTAGTTCCCTAGGGATATAAGAAACAGCAGGGCCGAAATTCATTCAAGGTTCGATCAGTTTGTTTAGCACACTTTCTTGTGCCTTGTTTGATTCAAGAACTTCAAACAGTTTTATTGCACATAGTCTTGACCATTTCATGGGCCTAGATATAGAAAGCCTCTCTATTACCCTAGTGCTGAGTACACCAGTTGGAGATCGGACAAGCCTGTTTGATGTTTTTTGATGATGAATACTGATGCTAGGGCTACATCAGTCTAGTGGGGATCTCATTCTGCAAAAAATTCAGCCATAAAATTCCATCTTAGGCATCAAATTTCTATTTCCAAGAACATTGTTATTGACTTCTTCTGGATAAGGGTCGGGTTTTCATATATGGGAAGCCATCATATTTCTTTCTTTAGTGAGTGTGGTTGCCCAGAGGATAGTCGACATGTAGAGCCCCTTAAATCTGTGCTAGTCGGGCTATCAATGGAATCAGTAGACTCAAATATGGGGGATGTTCTAGGGATCGTTAGTGAGTTCCTGGATATTTTCCATAGAGAGGTGCTGACTCCACCCCCTTGACGTGATGTTGAGTTTTGGATAGACTTACAACCCTGTGTCTATTCGATTTCGATGGGTCCCTATCAGATGGTACCTTCTAATCTATGGGAGTTGCGGATTCTGTTTGATGACATGATGAAGAAGGGTTTTATCTAAACAAGTGAATACCCATGGGGTGATCATGTCCTGTTTGCGAAGAAGGAAGATGGTTGTATCATGTTGGGCATAGACAACCAAAGGATAAATTATGTAACAATCAAGATTTTATACCCCCTCCTAAGGATCGATGGCCTTTTGACCAGTTGACAGTAGAAGAATGGTTCTCTAATACCGACCTGTGGTTGGGATATCACCAGTTGAGGGTAAAGGAGGGTGGCGTCTCCAAGACTTCTTTCTGGTGTAGATATGGGTACTTTTAGTTTGTGGTCATGTCGTTCGACGTTACTAATGGACCCGTCATGTTTATGGGGCTCATGAATTCTATTTTACATGAATATATGGACCAGTTCATAGTCATATTCATCAACTACATCTTAATATACTCATGATTAGATAAGGATAAAACCAAGTATATGAGGATAGTTTTGGAAGTCCTCCAACACCACCATATCAATGGGAAGTTGTCCAACTGAATGTTATCAAAACGAGAGGTGTGCATACTTGGACTCGTGTTGTCCTAGTAGATAATAGTGGTGGACCCGTTGAAGGTTGATATTGTTGTTTCATGGGAAGCACTCAAAAACATGGTAGAGGTTCATTGTTTCCTGGGACTGGTAGGATACAACCAGAGTATTGTACCTGAGTTATCTTGAGTTGTGGAACCTTTGATGGCCTTGACTAGGAAAGGACATTCTTTCATATTGAGCAACAAGTTCTTAGAAGCTTTCAGTTATCTAAATGGGAATATGTTTAGTGTGTTTCCAATGGAAGGGGTAATATTGGAAGTGTTTTTTGATGCTTCTTGTCTAGGCTTGGGGAATGTGCTGATCCAGCTGTAGGGAGTGATCCCTTATAGGTTTATGTATTTATGTCATCACAAAGGTAACTATTCCAAACATGAGTTGTATCTTGCAGCGGTTATGTTCGAACTTATGTTTTGGCAGCATTATCACGTTGGCGAATGCTTTGTGGTCTTCACAGATCACAAGATAATGAGGTATATCTTCCCCCAGCAAGACCCAAACATGAGGTAGTAGAGGTGGATCGATTTTTGTAGGGGAAAAACATTGATATCTCCTACACCACATAAAAGGGTAATGTGGTGGATGATGCATTAAGCAGGAAGTCAGTAAATGATGTGGTTCGAGTGTCCACAAAATCTGGGAAAGCAATAGTGGAGTTGGATGATTTACATATGAGCATTAGAGTGGTGGATGGTAGAGGGTGTGTATTTTAGATGACAGCGCAGTGTTCCTTGGTACGAAAAGTGGAGTAATCTCAGGTTGGAGACATAGAGGTTGTGGTGACACAGGAACATGATATCTAGGGAAATGCTCCTGAAGAATGGTTAGAGGCTGGTCAGAATCCTAGGCTTTTCCGCATAATTTTTTTTTTCAGGGACGATGTATGAGGAAGTTCTCTAGGAGATCCATAACTCACCCCTAGAGGTGCACCCAGAAGATTCTAAGATGTAGCGAGGCATGAGGGAACAGTTTTGGGGGCCCTGGTGCAATGGGGAATGGCCGAGTTTGCGGAAAGGTTCCATGTATGTCAGTAGGTGAAGGCGGAACACTGAATACCAGGAGGAATATTGCAGGCATTAGATGTCCCCGAGTGTAAGTGGGAAGACATGTTGAGGGTTTTTGACATAGAATAATCAGGTTCAAGGAGTTTGTGATGCTATCTGGGTAATGGTTGACTGTATGATGAAATCAGCTCACTTCCTGGTGATCAATGAGGTGAGTGAGGGGGATTCCTTAGTACGGGGATAGGCGGATAAGGTGGTGTGTTTTCATGGAGTTCTGAGGTACATTGTCTTCGATCAGGATGCACGGTTTACCTTACAAGTCTAGAGGGGATTCCAACATGAATTTGGAACACATCTATGCCTTAACACTGCTTTCCACCCCCAAACAGATGGGAAGACATAGTAGACCATCTATATGATAGAGTATATGTTACATGCATGGGCTTTGGACTTTGAAGGATCATGGGTATGAAATTATCTCTTAGTTGAGTTTTCTTAAAATAATTTTTATCACTCTACTATTTTAATGGATCCATTTGAATACTTGTATAGGAGGCCATTCCATTTTCCAGTGTGCTAGACTGATGTTGGGGAGGTAGGTGATATTGTCCTAGAGGTAGTACAGAGCACAAAGTAAAAGTATCAGATTGGGCATGAGAGGATGAAGGTGGCTCAGGGCTGGCAGAATTCATATGATGATCATAGTGGGAGACCATGGGAGTTCGTGGTTGGGGACCACCTCTTCTTAAAAGTCTCACATCAGTATGGGTAGTGGATGTTCAGGAGGGGGAGTAATCATTCTCCCGGGTTTTTCAAACCAATCGACGTGTTGCGATGAGTCAGCAATGTGGAAAATCAGTTGTCACTACCACCACAACTAGATAGGCTCCACGGCGTCTTCCATGTGTCTCAGCTCCATTCGTATCTTCAAGATGACTCAAATTTCCTCGACTATGAAGAGATGGATATCAAAGAAGTTGTGATGTTCATGGAGTGACTTGTGAGGGTCAAATAATTTCAAGATAAGGGTCTTCATCGATGAAACTTCCCTTGGTTCATGAGTTATGGAGTCATAGTGGCCTCTAGAAGAGTACCTGGGAACATATGTCACAAATGCTTGCCTAGTACGTCAAGCTGTTTTGAGTTTTGATCTTGTGTTTTCCTTATGCATTATTGTGATGTAGTGTTGGACATTGTTTTCTATAAGATGATATATTCCCTTATACTCTGAAAGCGGGTGAAATGCCTCACTGTTGAGAGGGAAGTACTTGATCCCAAATAAATACGCATTATGGTGGATGTGATTAAACATGTGTCAGTGAGTATGTGCCACCCAAATCGGTTAGTATCTTGACATGGGAAAAAATAATCCCTAATCTATGAGTGTGGATGGTGTGACCAATATATGTTTCTGAGTTTACTTGGGGGATAAGGGTTGTAGTATATCTATTGCTTTTAATGAGATAGATGAGGGAGAGGTGATCCTAGATATCGAGGATTTTTAGGCTATCAAACTACTCTAAGGTGGGTTTCCCCTAAAAGGTGTCTTATGAGGTGGTTGTTCCAACCCCTCTCTTTTCTTTCAGTTTACACTTGAATTCTAAAGGGCGAGAATAGTATATGAGTTATTTTATGTAATGTCTTGGACCCTCCTGGTCCATTATATTTCCAAATTCTGGTGATTTGTGTATCCTGGGGACCATCGGTGACTCATTAAGGAGTTTTGCAAATTTTTGGTTGCAGGAACAATGGAACTGATCAGCATCGGGGGCACTGATGGGCATCAGAGTCACCAATCAGAATTTTTGGAACTGATAAGTGTTGGTGGAACTAATGGGCATTGGTGGAACTAATCATCTTCATTGGCACCGATTAGGGTTTGGGTCACTGATGGGTCAACCGTAGCACCAAGGGGTATTGGTGCCAGGGCGACGGTGATAGGTTGACGGTGCATGGGTTACGGTTCTAGGGGGATGGTGCCTTGGTTATGGTGCAAGGGAGACTGCTCCAAGGTGATGGTGATATGGAGACGATGCCTGGGTGATGTTTTTGGGGCTACGTTGACTCACCTGATAGTGATCCATTCCCATTTTTTATAGGAGCATCCAGTTTTCTCCAATAACATATCTATTAACGTAAATGTGTTTTAATACCCCTTTAAAATCCATTTAAAGATTCTAAAAGATGTTCTAAACCCCCCAACAATCACTTGACCCTTTCTTTACCAGAATATGTTTTCTTTTTCCATAGTGTCATACCTTTATAGTTTCATTCAGTTTCACCACTGTTATGTGTTTTTCTCCTTTTAATAGAAATCAATTATCTCATAGTTGTTATCTCTACCATCTCTGAGAATAATTATTTTATCCCCACTAATGGAAAACTAACCTATACCAACAATTTGTAACCATTGGTATAGGCCTCCAAACCATTGGTATAGCCTATACCAACGGTTTGGAGAACCGTAGGCAAGTAAGCCGTTGGGATAGGTGTATACCAATGATTTTTAGAAAACCTTTGGTATAGAACTATACCAATGGTTTTGATAACCGTTGGTATAAGTAATATGAAAATCTATACCAACGGTTCCATAAAACCGTTTGTATATGTATTTCCAAAAAACACATTCGCTAGGATTTGATCCCAGGACCTCAAGTTTATCATTGAACGACCTAACCACTAACCTAACATGACTTTTGTGAACATAATTTCATAAATATATATTTATGTATTATCATAATTATTTTAAATTTTTATTTATAGAATTTTCTAGTTAAGAGGATCTGATTAAAAATAAAAGGACCTATACAAACGGTTGTCAAAACCGTTGGTATAGGTCTATACCAACAGTTGTAACAACCGTTGGTATAGGTCCCTAGAATCTGGGGGTGGTGTTGATATAATGGGGACTTTTCCCAACGGTTTGGAGAAACCGTTGGGAAATGTAGCCACAAATTGGACCTTTCCCAATGATTTGGACAAACCGTTGGGAAAGCCTACCCTTTCCCAATGGTTTGGCCAAACCATTGGGAAAAGATGCCACAAATTGGACATTTCCCAATGGTTTGTCCAAAATGTTTGGAAAGACTAACCTTTCCCAACGGTTTTCGAAAACCATTGGGAAAGGGGGAATAGAAGTGTTGGGAAAGGTCACATTTTTAGTACTTCCCATTTAATCCCATGATTTGAAACATCCAAATTGCAAGGTCATGCCGCGATCTGACTTTTAAGTACCTCAAAATCATCTTAGTGATTTTAGGATCTTTCCTTTTCTTAAGATGAGATCCTCTATTCCTTTTTTCCTTTGGTATTTCATATTGAACCTTGAGACTTCTATCCATGATGAATCGTGTGCTAGGAGCCCTTCTTGATCATCCTTAGAGTCCTCAGAGTTCTTCCTCTACAAGTTTTACATCCAAAGTTCATGTAATGAGGAAAAACATTGATATGTGATAATCCCAGTAGGGATTCTTCCTTCGTCTCTCTTTTCTATGCATCATGTGGGGTGGGTATGATGATGTTCCCTCAGGATGTATATGAACAAACATTAATGAAGATAAGAAACGGATTTCAAAGAACAGAGGGGTGGGAATAATTATGATGATGTATCTAAATTCTTTTTACGTTCATTTTTATATTGTGAGTTGTATAGACTTATTCCCACTAAAAATAATTGTCACTGGAGGCCCTTTGTTATTCCCTTGTGATCCTATGTTTTTATGGATAATCCTATAATCAAATGGCTGTAACATTAAAATTACTTAATCACATAAATATGGTTGATTAAATGGATTCCCAATGAATAATAATCCTAGTGTGATCACCCTAGTAAAACATTTTTAAGTAAGTAACATATTTTATGGTGTGGTTAAATATAAAAACATCCTCACTCTACTCTAGGATATGTGTGGTAGCTCTTTTGATGCATTATGGGGTGATGTATAAGGGGATGGGATGTTCTGGTTGAGAATTGTTTTGTTTGTGAATCTAAGGTCATGTGGAACCGTATGTTGAGTCTTGTTTTGGTTCTAGTACTTTGAGAGATCTAACATATCCCTTTTATTGTTGTGACATTACAAGAGAACTAAGTGTGCATGATTAAATTGATGCTTGGCCATTTTCTTTTTCCGGCCCGGGTTGTTTTGACTTATGTTTGTGCATGTTAGTTTTCCGGTAGTAGAGAATTATTTTCAACGGAATCACCTGAATATCCTAACCAGAATGGGATAAATGGGGAATCTATTTTCTCGGAGTGGTTTCTGTTCAGGTTTTGTTCGTGGTGAATTTTTTCATGTAGGGATAGCATCAAGAGTGGTTATTTACATGCTAATTATCGGATTTTAGACCCTTAGGTTGGGATGAGAGCTTTGTTCCCTATATGGGTAACATTTACTTCTTCTATTTCTTATACACAGCCCACCCATGTTGATCACGTCATGTTGAAAACCCCCATCTCATGGGGCCAGGTGTTTTTCTAAATAATTTTATGAGTGTGTGGTTATTATATCCTTTCTGATCCCTCTCCTTGGAAGCCCAATACTCATCAGGCAGGTGGTGATGACCTAAGGTTCATTATGGCCCAAGATTCTTTGGGAAGGGTGTGTTGTGGTGGATAGCCTAGGGGTGTGGGGGAAGGTTGGTTTCCCAAGTTCCATTTCGATAGGAACCAAGTGTCTTCAGGCATGGCAGTGGATGTTCTGGCCTAGGTTTCTTCGGGTGTGGTGATGTGTGGTTGTATTGGCCCAGGAGACAACCATTGTAGGTATTCATGGTTTTGATGTCCCATAAGGTTGTTGTTGGGGTGGGATTAGGGATGTAGTGGAACTTGTGGGGGATGGTATGATGCATAAAATTTCCTAAATAACTAGTGGAAAGGGTTACGAGGAACAAAACGATAGGTGTTCTATTATGATTACATTACCTAACTTGCATAATTTGAGGAGTGTTCCTTGATGAGGCTGGTGGGATAGTTTCTTTTCTAGGTGTTTGGTTACCTCTACTTTCTCAAAGGGCATTAGAATTCATCCCCCATGTGAACGAGAGCATTGGGTTTTCCCAACTGAGTATGCATGTATACTCACCCTACGTATATAAAACTATATTTAGGTATCTAATAGGACCTTGAGGACCGTGCCAGAATATACTAGCCAAAGTATCAGTAGTTTTTGTAAATACTTATCTTTTACTTTGGAACTTTCCTTTGGTATTTTCTGGGTACCTTTGTATCCATTTTTTTGGACATGCATATGAGAATGAATTTCATTTTTATTTTTACGTTCAAAATTTGGAGTTGTATCGGATTTACCTTCTTATATCTCGATATTATTCTATAAAAATGGTAATTACTTCCATTTCACATGAGGTCCTATACCATTGGTGTTATTCCCCACTCTAAGGCCAATTGAAGGTGGTACTTTGGGGTCATTATCTCTCCTTCAACTTGATTATAGAAGGGTCTCATAGTTTCTTGTCCCTTCCCTCATCTTGGTGAAAGCGGGTTGTGGCATCGAAACTCAAGAGATTCCTCCTACTAAATCTGATAAAATAAAAAAATCTATATAGAGAGCCTATAAATGGAAATTGGATTCCATTATCACTATTTGTGTTAAATATATCTTATAATGAACTACCCACAAGTACAATAAAAATTTTCAAGAGACAAACAGTGAAACACCACTATGGAGGTTCTAAATAGTCTTACCTCAAGTACACAACCTAATGAAGTGATAACTAATTATGTATCACAGAAACCCTAGTGTGTTGATTTTCAAAGTGAATAATGTTATTAAACCTTATGATTTTTGAAACCACTGCAAGTTCCAGTCTATGAACATGATCATGTACCGTGCACTATGTCTTACCTAATCATACATAATACCATTGGTTTTATATTTTACTTCACCTTTGGTTATGTACCATATACAAATATGTTCCCACACATATGGTGTATTGTTGTTCCCTATTTCTAAACCATAAGAATCAATAAATGGAGGCTCCCAAACATGTACAATATATAACCCTCATCATTATACGTAATTCAAAAAATAAGAACACATGATTTTTATCTCCACAATACCCACAATGTGATTTGATTATCCCAAAAATAATACTTTATTTCCTTTGATGAAATCCCTTACTAAAAAACACACTATAAGGGCTCTCATGGAATTCCTAACAAAAAAATAGCAAAAATAAAATAAAAACTGTTAATCTATTAGGATACTAGTGAAAAATGAATTAATGGACTAACCATGTGCATATGATGCTATTGATTTCAACTCATATCTGTGACACACCACCATTTCACCCTGATCCAAATCTGAACAAGTCATCGATAGAAGATACCATATCTTTATCCATATTCTATCAGTTAGACAAACATGACCAACTAGTTGTTGGATCATAATATGTGAGATTCCAAGGGAAGAAGGAGAGAAGAAATGTATAAAGACTACAAAATTAATATAAAAGAATGAGTCTCATGACTGAATGTGGATCTTGATGTGTGTTTTCACCTCAAAGAAAAACCTCCAATTCCAAACAAGAAAATGGTTTTCTAATACAAATTTGATGGAATTGGAATGATATATTACCATTACAGTTGGAATACATAATTAATATCTAATAAATTAGATATTAATATTCCATTGAGTAATGAATAACTCATAATTCAACTAAATAATTTACCTATATTAAACATGTTATTTTAGGGACAACAACGTGGTAAAAAATTATCCATGACATTTTGATTATAGATAGTATCATATTTTTATGTTACAAATGACCTAAAAAAGTTAATATTTCCATTACATTTCTCATACCATCATAATGGTATTCCTAGAATTTTTCACTATAACACTTCTAAACACTGATATGACACAATTGTTTGTATTTTATTTGTGATAGATAAGAAACTACCAACCATTCGAGTTTCCTAGTCATTTCCCAAAAACCAAAACATAAAATTCATGGCCTTAATTTCATAATATACCAAACATATGTAAAATGTGTGGCAAAACCACTCCCAACTGGGTTCCAACATGAGAACAATGTGTACCACCAATTATTTGCTCCTTATGAATGGAATACTCCACACTAAGAAAAACACATTAAATGTGGACTACCTCCCCCAAAAATGAATGGTGAACTCCCCACTATATGGATATCCTCAAATAAAAATCCATTTTTGAAAATGTCACTACAACCACCCCACTCATTATCAAAGAATAGTTGTTCATAGAGAACCAATCATAGGCTCTCAAACACCATCCTACTGAGACACATCGGGATAGATTATTCATACACTATTATGAAACTAAAATTAAAAATCATACTCACTCTTACATGAGAATATAAATAAAAAACCAATGAATATGTGCCTAAACCACAGTCCATTATCCTCAAATTGGTCGGGATGACATAACCAAGAACACGCAAGATTCCTCTTTATAAAAAGACAAATTCATGATTACAAGTTCAAAAAAAAAGAACACCCAACATTTGGGAATCAATACAAATACATGAGTGAATAAAAACACTCATACTACTCAATAATAAATGAAACCAAAAATAGTGGAACCAATATATCAAGCCACAAAACTGAATATACACTCTGAATAAAATAGTAAAAAAAAGGTCACCCTCATCCCTCCACTTCTCAAGATAAAGGATTCCTTATATAGATCCATAAAATTACTAACCATGAAATTATCCAAAAGTGATAGTATACCTCATTAAATCCTAGTAATAGAAAAATCATACACTTCGACCCATTCCCCTAGTGAAATTTAGTCCCTCAAACCCCTATAGTATGTCCTGGTAGACAACACATGGTATAAAGAACACCTTATATTAATGTGATTTAAAACATATATCTCACAACTAAAACCTAAAACATATTGGAAAACATGTCCTTTGGGATCCTATATCCTAATAAATATATTTATTAGTCAAAAATTTATTCTTAAGATGAACAATAGAAACATCAGATATCCCAACACCCAAACTGGCCACAATGGTCTCCATGCATTCCTCAATAAAAGGGATACCATTCCATCACCCAAAAAATAACTCACATTGAACTCCATAATACCTTCCATAATAATAAATATACTCACAATTTTTTTAGTATAATTCTATATTAATTCATAGTGAGAATATTAAATTAGTTTAATATTAATACATTTAATAAATGAATCACTATCATCAAAACAACCAAAAATAAGAATATTCCATGTGAATCATTTGTTCTAATAAAAATACATATATACATGCCTCTTAACATTTTTCTACGATATATGAAATGTAAATCGTAAATAATATAATCCAAAAATGTGTGTCACCCAATGTTAAAAATAATGATTTGAAATATCAAAAACCAAAAACAATAAACCCCTACTCTAATAACCAGGTCATCCTTCATGAAATTTAATTCATAATAAACATATATAATATATTTTAGAAGAAAAGAAACATTCCTAAAACTAATATCTAGAAAATATTAAAATCATAACATAATAATTTTATGATATAATTTTCTCATATTCCAACCCTATTAAACCTGACCCAACTCCTTATCTATCTCACAACATGGTATGAAAATAGATTCCTCATATGATAAAGGATACTAACAGGTGGAGAAAAAATCAAGAAACACATTAGGGAGACTATGTCGTCCTATTAGAATTCAATAATAGAATAAATAAACCAATCACATAAATAACCATAATAGAAATCAAATTACAAGAAAATTAAATACTCAAAAAAATATTGTTATAATAAATTTAATGAAGAATGATAATAACTCAAAGTCAGTGAAATATAAAACAAATGAACTACCACAACACTGATCACAAACACACTCTAGAAAAATAATGAAATAAAATATACATTAATATTATACTATTAATCCTAAGACATCCCTTATACTACATGGACATAATTGTATAACTTTTACATATTGATCGTAAAACTCTACATGAACAATCATTCTAGAAATTCAATGTTTTCCATCCACTCTTTCCATTATGAATCTAGTTCTGAACATGAATTTAGAAATTTGGGTCTTCTTGTGCACTAGTGTACATGTATAAGTGGCGATTAATTTTTTTAGGTCGCCTACCACCAATAATTATCATATTATCTATTACCATATGAATGTATATGACTATGTGATATAATGAACATATTTAAATAACAAAAAATTTCTTAAAATATATAATTTTTTTAATGAAATTATAATTTTAAGAAAGAAAATAAAAATTGAAACCTGATGTTTTACTCAGACACTAATGGTTAATTAACTAGTTCCCTTACGAAATACAACAAAATTATAGAAAATGGCTTACCTTGAAACATGACATCATTAGTGTTCACTACACCTAAAAAGATATTCGTATGTACAACCAATTAATAGAAATTAAATCCCAATAAAAGATTTTTATTACATGCATAAAAATCAATAACATTACACCTACAATAAATATTAGGCCTCCAATAGATAATTATAAACTGGGAAAAAGAAGTCTATGTTGAAATAATTTGGTAACCTATCATGTTCATGATGTCTTAAAAAATAATTAGGGCTATGGTATCCTCCCCAATAGTTCCAAAACTATCTGAACATAGGAGAAACACAACATACCCTCCTAGGAGTATCATTATTCCTCCATGGGGTAAAAAGCCTATATATAGCTATAAACAACAATAAGGAGGGGTTTTCACTAATCTAAATCTTTCTTTTCTCCAAGACTCACCTAACACTAGACAACCCATAGAGGAATGCTTCCCAATAAATCTCAATGTACAAACCCATTCCAATAAAAATCAAAGTGTCTCCACCTATATTTACACCATTATCATGTTACTTTCATGATTATATATATCATAATTCATTTAAACCCCTGTTGGATAGTGCCTAAACCCACCAGCAATACTATCACATACCAACATAGGGTCAACAATGCATGGGGATCTCTGTCGAAGCCTTTCAAATGAGCATTATTAAATTCAAAAAGGAAGTAATAACCAAATATGGGTATTATTTTCCCCACAAATGCAATGTATGGAGAAGTTGTACGAGACCTGTGGATCTCGAAAACCTACAAGAGACATGCGATCGTGTGACCATTATAAGGCCACATGAAGACTCCACATGAAGTGCATAGCCTATAGAGAATCCCATGGATCCCTGGATGATAAATCCTATTACTCGTGAAAAGGTACATTTGACATCCACTGAAAGGGTGATGATAACTAGAAGAGTTCGCCAATTATATACATTTTTTTATTGGTAAGCACCATACCAAAAAATATGTATATCCACATTAAATAAAATGAACATTCCTAAATGGAAATTACATTTTTACACACAATTATTATGCAATGTGTCTCCATTAGGATAGATAATTATCCTTTTAAACACCCGAAAAAACTCGTGAAAATAATGATCCTTTTTGGAATTAAAAAATGGAAATAAATTAGAGGAGTTGTAACCTATCGTGATTGTTGAACATCATGCAATATTCCCCCACTAATCTGTATGATACCGCAACTCCATGAATAAAATATCAACTTATCCCACAAAATTCATTTATCTTGTCAATCTCATCATGTAATATGCCTCAGGTATGTCTAAGAGACTATATACTCCCCTATTGGCACCCTATTAAGAAATATATGGATTTCTACATGAAATGATCATGCCACCCCATTGTACATTTTTTGGTCACGCAAATCATCACCAAAAATAGAGAAAATCTCATCAATGACAGTTCTAAAACATAACATAATCCCGAACCATTTAAAATTTGAAAAATGGGAATAAAAAGGTGGAATACATGAGGCTCACAATAATAAAATTATTTTTGACACACAATGAATAAGCCAGATTTGTATCATGTAAAGTCCTAGACAACCCCCCCAGATCATGTGAAAGCCTTTCTAAATTAATTTTGGTCTCTAAAATGCCCTTTAAATGTCAATATGAAAATATTAAAGTCCTTTAGTATAGCCTCATGATTCTATATGTCATCATTTCAAAAAAAATATAATAAATAACGCGTTGATGATAGAATCCCATTTTCTAAAAATTAGGTGTCACTCTCATAGTTATCCATGATAGGAGACTCATGATGACTCATGTTCCATTTCTCATCACCAACTTCGTCCAGGATTCATTCTAGATACACCTCCAAAACTATCCAACAACCGAGGTGGTGAGGCCTATAAATACCCCACCATAGATCAAAATATTCATGATTATGATACAACCTTTGTACTCTCAGATTCAGGGTTGGATTTTTCTTATCCAAGTGCATTGGCACACCCAAGATTTAGAGAGGATTCTCAAAGAGGTTTATCTCACAAAAATAAAGGCTTGCATTAGGTAATACACTAGAAAGTAGCTGGAGTGATCATGTGTCAGTCATTAATCCCTTCTTCTTATCATCAATAGATCAAAAAATGACTCTTAGAAGGACATCCATAAGGCATCCCTCAGAATATCTAGATCATTTGATACTTAATATAATATAACACTAAAAAACTATACATCACCCATGATATAAGGAAATAAAAAATTAAAAAATGAGAGTCTTAAATAAAAAACATATATGTTGAATCTTATGCGCATAACATGAAGTATCCATGACACACAAAATAACCATGAAGAGTTTATATGATCATAAAACTCCTCTGGTGTAAAATTCAGACCATGAGATGTACCCTAAATAAGTCATATTCGATCAAAAAACTCCTCATATGTGTGCCACCATGATCTTACAAGACCCTCTTGGTTCGTCATCGTAGTCATTCGGTTCTCTTCATAGATGTATCCTAATTAATATAATGGCAGCAGTTTTAGATAGCTATGTCCCATGGTAGCACACAATAATGTCAATTGAAACTTGTGACGTCCTCTTGAAACACCAAAAAAGTCACAAGATGTTATACAAGAATGTATGCTAGGAAATGTGACACTCTACAAGCCATGTAACATGGACTCTCGCGAGGACTTCTATATGTTTTAGTCAGCACTCATGATGACACCCCAGAAAGTTAGTTGGATCTTGCGGCACCATCTAAGAAAATCCATCCTGGTCATGTGATGGATTCTCGGACATGTGATATGAGTCCTACAATGTCCTCTGGACATGTTCTCCTTGATCATGCAACGGCCCTTATACATTCCATCAAGTATATTATATGTCCTTCATACAATTCAAATGTATCACATGACTACCTTTTGACATACCAGGAAAAAATTCTATAACATATCATCCAGACAACTATGGCATGTCAAATGGATAATCAACACTTGTTAGGTAAGCAAGAATACCAAATGGAAATGGAATCATATGAATTGATCACGTTTATTATCCTCAGTTTGTAATCCTGGGGGACAAGGGGGACATTAGTGGTTTATACCCCATCAAAAGGGAATCATCACCGTGTAATCCATAACAAAATGAACAATGAAGACACTAATTCCTGCCATATTAAGGATACATAGGACACCTCTACATGTTTTGAGTTCCAAATTTATCATTCAAGGCATCCATAGATTGTAAGCCTCGACTAGCAATATAATATGATATGTCAAAATAGTCATTTCATCCCCACCTTTTATGCCCTGACCAAAGGAACTATGATGACTCAGATTCCTACCATATTCAATAGTCATTGGATACCTCTTTATGGTTTGAGTTCCATAGTGATCATCTAGAGAATCTTTAGTGTTTAAGCACTGACCAATGATATTTCATGATATGTCCTAATATTAATCGAAAACCCAACATACATTCCCAAACCAAGGGAACTATGAGGTATCTGATTCCTTCTATATTTATGATATGTTGCCTGAATCATCATTATTCGGGTTCCATTGTAATCATCCCTAGAATCCTCAGAGTGAATGACCTCAATAATGATATAATATGATATTCCCCAGTAATTAGTAAAACCTCATCATGTAATCCTTTTCCAAAAGAACCGCTATAACTCTGAATCCTACCATATTTAGGATACGTAACCACCTCTTGATGGTTTTGGATCTGAATGGATTTCCAAATATATAAGTCCATAAATCAACAAGCTATTATATTGATTTTGTCCATACATTTTATCATATCAATCTTATCTCATTTGGGAAGAGGGAGTTGAAATTATCATATCATTCACATCACAAGCCTCCAACAACTGGGAAAACATATGTATGTAATGACCGAAAGAGTGGAATAACACATTGCCCTCAACAAAATCAAATATACCTTAGGGAAAATCCCATGGGAATTATTAAACTATTAGGACTCTGAGTCCTGTAATAAAAACGATATGTAGGATTCATTTCTAAGGTGCGTGTAAGAAACCAACCTTCTGAATAATATTTTGTTTCCTTAAAATGTATGTTTTACTAATTTTTGTTCATTAAAACTATATAAGTATAAATTGAAATGTATCTACCCGTTTTCAATCATTATATGACCATTGGTCAATTATGATCAAATATTAATATGATTGTAGGAAACAATAATATTTGTACCATTATAATTATTGTCCATAAAAGGAAATGATGATAAAAATATATTTAGAAATAAGAGTGGACGGCCTCATCTAGTAGAATCAAGCCATACAAAGATCATATGTCAGAGCTCAAAAAAGAGTTCGGATCACTGGTCTTTGCTCTTGAACAAGCCCAAGCTGATATTTAACATGTTAACCTTGAACAGAATTGCCTATGGGAGAAGTGGAAGTTAATAGAGATTACCACCTAGGTGATTTAATCCGAGCCACCCCAAGAGTATGTCACCATCACAAACATTACCCTTATTTATTTTGGGGGTTTCAAAAGGGGTTTCATAATAAGGGATTAGTTACTTATTGTGAAATTCATCTTTATAATTAAAGGTCTTATTCCATCAATTAAATTATAAGAATTGTTTTTGTTAAAAATATAATGAATTAGATAAATTGTTTTTTCAGGTATAATGGTACATTTTTTAAATATATAATTTGTTATATTAAACATATGTTTTATTAATATTTTTATAATAATAGTTTTATAAGACACTCATTTTAATCATAAGTGGTGATCATATTCCATATTGTTTTTACTCTATAAATGATTAAGTATTCATATTGATAAGGTTTATATTTTCTTATGATAAAACTGAAATTTTATTTTTAATTAAAGATTTTATTTTGATGAATTAAAGAAATTTTTTAATGAAAAATATTTTAATGAAATATTATTATTATATAATTTTTATAAATGTTCATATAGTATTTAAGAATCCGAATGTAATTTTATTAATGCTTCGAAACTGTTTTTTTTTCAAAACCCATAAATTTTTAGTAAATGAATGTTTTTATTTTAAAAGGTAAAATTCACATATATAGAATAATATTTATATATAAAAAATATTATTCTTTAAATCAGGATGTCAAAATTATCCAATAGTTAATTTTTCATTATTTCTTTAGAGAATTGAATTTTTTTGGTAAAAATAAAAAAATGTATAAATATATATTGTGTTTTATGATATGATAATGATCCAATAATAATGTGATAAAATTATAAAATGGGGGTATTTAGCCAATTTTTTTCATTTTAATATAATATTATTTTAGTTTTTTTAATTAATTTTATGATGCCTTAGTGAACCCTCTAATACTTATAAAATATTTTAGAATTTTAAAATAATTTAGTTGTATGTGTGACTCACCTACACATAAAAAATCCTTATATTTTAATATGTTTAGCCATTGGAATTTTAATTTATTGTTTTCTAATTTACTTTTTATGTAAAAAGGGGAAACTTCCAGGGTCTGGTTTGTGGTTTTGAATATTTTAATGTGTACTGTCAAAAACCTAAATAATAAAGAATTACCTTTAATTTCCTATACAAAAACACCCAATCTCACATTCCTCTTCACCCAAGAAATTTGAAGATTTACCAACCTCTTCCCCATTCCCTCAATAATTCCCCCCATATCATTCCAGGTTCCCATGAAGGCCCTCTCAAACCTCACCCAAGACTTTGGGATCACACATCCAAGTAAGGGGTCCTCACTTTCCTCTACTCCATTCAAATTCAAGAATTTTATTTGAATGTAGTTATTTTAATTTAAAATGGTTATAATTTCCTAATTATATATTCACTCTATTAGGATCCATTTGATGTTATTTAATTTTGGGATTTTTTATCCTCCCTCATTTTTACCATTACCCAAGCCCACACTATGCTAAAATTTAATAATCAATTTTACTCTTCTCATTTCCATTCATTCTAATCCTTTACATTATTCTTCTTATGTTCCATTTATATATGATGGGTTTTGATGTTCCAAAAAACACATACATTCCATTTTTTGTATTGATTTTTAGAGATTCCTTTCACTCTCATCAATCCCCCCCAATGATCCTTTAGGGATACATGTTACTGTGCCGAAATTCCATAAGGGATCTTCCACCCTCTTCCATAATCAAGCATTGTTTTCAAGTTATGTCATTGAATTTATTTTAATACTACATTGGGATATGTTATTATATATCCTCCTTAGTTCCCATTTTGTGTATAATTGATGATAACCCCCTTCACTCCCATTTATCCATCTTATTAACCCTTATTTATACTCTTCACCATGCCAAACTTTTGTAAGGGATTCATTACTTTCTCCTTTTGTTCCAAGTTTCATTATGTTGATTTTCCATTTTATTTTCAATTAAAAAATTTAGGGTATGATTTCTAACCTCTCTCATACTTCCCAAATTATTTTTGAATCATGAGATACCTTTTTACATTATCTGTCATTAATTACTCCCATGTATAACTGTTACCATGACGAAATTCCATAATACTTATTCCATTTCTCCTCTTTCTTCATGTTTTTTATTATGTTATGCCTTCTATTTCCTAATTCCAAGAGTTGGGACATGTATCTACATGACCCCTTTAATGTCCACTTCATGTACATATTATTAGATACCATTTTATATCTCATAAATTATATTAATTAATATTTATGTCATTCCATCATGCTCCCAAAATTTCACCACAAATTTCCAAGCCAAAATCATTGTGTAGTGAATAACATACCCATTTCTCAATCATGGGTATTCACCATTATACACATATACATTTTGAATTGTACTTACATGTGTTTATTCATAATTATTTAATCATTTAACAACTTATGATGTAGAATGATTCCGTGTTATATGACCCATGTGACACACTTATGCCTGAAATGAAATGTTTATAAAGGGTGCATTCTGATAGCGGTCCAATGCGTAGGGTAATTTTTAGTATAATGATACAACATTAGCAATGAGGTATTAGTCCTGAAAATATCAATTCAATGAGGGTTAAATCATGATAATTCAATTTCAATGTGGGTTTACTCATGCTAATTCAAGTTAAATGAGGGTTTACTCATGATAATATATGTGTAATGATACTTTCCCCATACTAATATCATGTTGTTTGTTGTCTCCACCTTTACATATTATGACAACCATGTTATATCATGCATTTATGTTCACGTTTCTCTTATGATCCATTGATATGCCTATTTCTTAATATGTATTTTATTCTTAATGTTATGTCTTCTTTACTCCCTTACTGAAATTTATAGCTCATCCTTTTATTATGTATGTCCTCAGGTTATCCAAATAAATGCTAAGTATGAAGAACTTTTCATGTCAAGTAATTGAAATATTCAATAAAGATGATGTATTTTATGTCTTAAGTTTTCATGTAATGTTTCTAATTTCCCATGACTCGAGATCTCTCGATCCTAATAGTGGTGTTAAGTGAAAGTTTTTGAAAAAATTCATATTTAAGTGTGTAAAATGAGAAGGGTTTTTCATGTTTGTATCAAACGATAGGTTAAGTTCATTTTGGGATTAGGATTAGAAAAATATACCGAAAGTCATAGGTATAAGAATATGTATAATAAAAACATCCCTAAATTTTAGTGACTATAGAGTAAGTGGTTTATTATGAAAATGCATCTGTGTTTGGATACGAACAAGAAGCGGTTTCTCTCTAACAGAAGTTTCAAGGGTTAAAACCCATAAAAAACACATTGAGATAGACTCAAATGGGAATTGGTACACAAAAACAGGCCTTGAATCACTCTTAGCTCAACACTCTTGGGGTATATGGTTTGGTGAATTCAGAAGCTTTGTAGGAACCATTATTAAGGGAAAAAAATAACCTAAGAATATATGTTGTGAAATAGATCATGGGTAACCATGATTGAAACATAGGGTATCATAAGTTATGATATACTATACATGTATACACTTCTATGTCAAGTGATTTATTTTTTACATTATTATTAGATATATATTCAATCCCCATAATTGTATTTTATTTTCCTTAAATAAAACATGGAAGGAGGAAGATCATGAACAACTCTTCACCCTCTTCCTGAGGAACTATGTGGATAGATTATCCTGATGTCATGCTTAAGTGACTTTTAATCAAATATTAAATTTTTAAAAAAAACATCATGAGGCATCCAATACCTTTAGAAATTGACTATTATTTCAATGATTTGGAACCATCTATTAGAGAATATTGCGCTCTTAACTTTCTTAAAATGCTATGCCTGGGAAGTACCATCATAGAATTTTCAAATTCTTATCTTTATTTCAAAATGATGAAGCACTAAATGATTTTCTAGATTTTTCAAAATAGGGTGTCCTTAGAGTAGCCAGTATGTATTAAATTATAGATTTCTATCTTTGGGGAAACAACAAAATTGATATACCAAAACCCTATTTTCAAATATTTGAAAATGATTCATTATGAATTTATTATAAAAAAACTAGTTCAAGAAGATTTTTTAAAATAATATATAAGAAATGCCTTTTTAAACACTTATCGGTGATTCCATTGATATAATCCAAGATTCTTGATGTGTTTTTTGGTAATGGATGTAGACGATTTTGGAAATATCCTCAGGTACCATTGGGATGCATGAACCCTTTCTAAAAAAATGAAATGATAATCAGAAAGATTGATGACCTAATTTAAGAGATGAAGGGGAAGTAACCTCACCTATTTTTTACTTTCTTTGTAAAACAATGTTTTGGGGGGAAAATTTCTTAAGGGGGGGGGGGGAAGAATGTAACGACCCGAACTTTTGAATAATATTTTATTCTTGAAAATGTATGTTTTATAATGTCACATTAATTTGAACTATATAAGTATAAATTGAAATGTAACTATCACTTTTTGACTGTTATATGACTATTGGTCTATTATGATCAAAGATAAATATGAATTTGGGAAACAATAATAATTTCAACGTTATAATTATTTGTTATAAATCGAAATGATAATGGAAAAATTCATTCGAAAAGAAGAGCTGATGGCCTCTACCAATATACTCAAGCCATATGAAGCTCATTTTTCAAAGATAGAAAATGTGGTAGGATCAATGGGAATCGCTCGTGTCCAAGATCAAGATGAGCTTTGACATATTAATATTGAACGGAATCTCCTATGAGAGAAGTGAATGTTAATAGAGATTACCACCGATGCAATTTTATCTAAGCCTACCTAAGAGTCTGTCACCATCGCAGGCCTTATCTTTATGTCTTATGCATGATTTATAATGGTTTATTTCATAAAGACTTATTTATATATTGTGTAATCCATTTTTATAAGTACAAGTCTTATTCCATCAATTATTTATCTGAATATTTTTTCATAAAAAAATACGGAATTAGATAAAAATATTTTTGGGTAAAATGGTACTTTTTTGAAACATATAAATTATTATATTGAACTGATGTTTTGTTAGTAATTTTATTATAATAGTGTTATATGAACACTCATTTTAATTATATGTGGTGATTATATTCTATATTTTTTTACTCTGTAAACAATTAAGTATTCAGTTTGATATATATTATATTTTAAAATGACAAAACTTAAATTCTATTTTTAATTAACAAATTTATATTGATAAATTAATAACTTTTTTGAATAAATAATATTTTAATAAAATAATATTATTATATAATTTTTATAAATGATCATATAATTTTTTAGAATCCAAATTTAATTTTGTTAATGTTTGGAAACTGTTTCTGCCAAAACCCATCCATTTTCAATAAATAACATTTTTCATTTTAAAAGTGAAAATTCACATATTTAGAAAATTATTTTGATATAATTAATATTATTATTATGATCAGGACATAAAAATTATCCAAGGATGAATTTTTCAAAATTATCAAAGACTATCAAATTTTTCGGTAAAAATTAAATACCGTGTAAATATAAATTATCATTTATGACTACATAATGACCAAATGGTGATGTAATAAAATAAAATAAAATTATCTGGACAGTATATGTTATACCTTTATAATAATGTGATTTTATATTTGTTTTATTAATTTTAGGATTCCTTAGTGGACCCTCCTATAATTATAAATTGTTTTAACATTTAAAAATGATTTCCTTGAGAGTGTGACTCACCTCTACATAATAAAGTGTAATGTTTTAATGTGTTCGACCATTGGGAATATAAAATAATGTTTTCCACCCCCCTTTGGCCGAAACTAGGGGCAAATACAATGGTCAGGTTTGTGGTTTGGAATATATTTTTGTGTAGTGTCTAAAACATAAATAATAAAAATTCCCTCTCATTTCCAAAATAAACCCGACCAATATCACATTCACCTTCACTCAAACCATTTGGATCTCAACAATACTCTTCCCCATAATCTCTGTAATTCTCCATTAGGTGCCCCAAGATCCCAATAAGCCTCCCCCAAGCCTCTCCCAATCCATTGGGATCACACATCCATGTAAGGGATCCTCACTTTCCTCTCCTCCTTTCAAATTCAACCATCTTATTTGAAAGTAGTTCTTGTAATTTAAAATGGTTATAATGTCATTATTTTATAATAATTCTATTACTCTATATTCTATATTATTTTACTGTGGGAATACATATCTTTCTTCATTTTCAACCTTACCTAAGAGAATACTATCCAAAAATTTCGTAAGGGATTTCTCTGTTCTCATTTCTATTCAAGGAACTCTTTTACATTATGTTTAATGTGTTCCATATTTATATATTGTGTTATTATTTTACATGACCCCATACATACCATTTGATGTATATATTTTGATAGCTTACTTTTACTCTCATCAATCCCCCCTATGATCCTTTAAGCACTCCCGTTACAATGCCAAGATTCAATAAAGGATCTTCCACCCACATCTTTTATCAAGAATTATTTCAAAGTTATGTCACTGAATTTATTTTATTATTACATTGGGATATGTTATTATATGTCCTCTTTACTACCCATATGATTTATAAATTATTTGATCCCCCTTCACTCTCACTTATCCTTCCTATGAACCCTTTTGTATACTCATTACCATGTAGAATTTTCATAAGGGATTCCTTCCTTTCTCCTTTTGTCCAAGTTTATTTATGTTGATATATCTATTTATTTAAAATTAAAACTATTGTGGAATGATTTTTCATCACCCCCATACTTACCTCATTCTATTTTACTGATGAGATACCTCTTTCTCTTTACTTAATTCCACCAATGTACATCTATTACCATGTCAAAATTCTATAAGAGTAATTCCATTTCTTCACTTCCATCATGTTTTATTATTATGTTTTGCCTCTTATTTGAAATTTACATGTGTTGGTACATGTATTCATATGAACCCCTTACTTTTGACTTCATCTACTTATGATTATATTTCCCTTTCTCTCTCATCAATCGTTTTTATGAGTTATTATGTCACGTCGTTATGCTACAAAAATTATGCTGGGATTTTCCAAGCCAAAACAATTATGTAGTGAATAACATGTCCATTTATATATCTATGTGTATTCACCTTTATGAACATATACATATTGTATGGTACCTAAATTTATTTATTCCACATTAATTAATCATGTAATAGCTTATGTTGTTGAATTATTCTATCCTATATGATCCATGTGGAATATTTATGTAAGAAATGAAATGTTTATGAAGCGTTCACCCTGATAGCACTCCAATGCATTGGGTAATGTTTATTATCATGAAATTCTAGGTTAAATGATGGTATACTCATGATAAATCATGTTCAATGAGGGTTTACTCATTCTAAATCAAGTCTATTTAGGTTTTTATCAAGATAATTCAAGTGCAATGAGGGTTTACCCATGTTAATCCATGTGAAACAAGCCTTTGATCATGCTAATATCATGTTTTATGTTGTTTCCACATTTCCATGTTTTGATAACCATGATATATTATGACTTTATGTTCATGTTTTTCTCATGATACATTTATATTCCTATTTCCTAACTTGTATTGTATTCTTTATGTCATTCCTTTTTTACTCTCTTACTGGGATTTATAGATCACCCTTTTCTTTGGTATGTCTCAGTTATCCCATGAAATTCTAAGTACGAAGGAATTATGTAGTTATGTATACGATTTATTCAATAAAGATGTTGAATTTTATGTCTTAAGATGTAATGTAATGTTCATAATTTCCCAATACACAAGACCTCTCGATCATTAGAGACGTCATAAGTGAATGTTTATGTAATAAATCAATTTTAAGTGGGTAATAAAGACTAGGGTTGTTATAGTTCGAGCTCCAATAATAATCTATTTTCATGTAAAACTCACCAAAATGAAACTTTCTACCATTATAACTCGAAAATTCACAAGGGATGATTACTCTACCTCCTCCATTAGCAAATATAGAAATAATATAAAATATGATGACATTGATTTTTTCCTTAACCAAGATATTTAGGATGTATCTTTGAGGTATATGGTCTGTAATAAGTCTTCATAGGTTGGTTCTAGTACACAAGTGTCATACCTTGAGTGATGAAAGAATGATCATTTTCTATCCCTTTTTTCCAACACATAACCTAGATATATGGGATTAGGAAACATGAATAATCATTTTATATCCCTTATATCCCTAGGGAAGCACTTTTAATCCTTTTTTCGTGATGTAAAAGTATATGGGTCCAATGAACTTAGTTTTGATTCCTATAATAACTTGGAGATATAGGATGCCTCATAATGGAGCAATCCCCTCAAAATATTATTAACCTCCTTAAATGGAAACATGTTCTGATTCATTTTGTTATACAACATCAACTTATAACAAACCACCCATAATAGGAGAATGATGGAGATCCTCAGATACGTACCGAAGATTCACAAAAAAGATCCCGGTCATTTGAAACTAAAAAAAGAATTAACCAATGAAGATTGTATTAGTGTAATCAATCCTGTATTGGGATTTGGAAGATTTTGACAAACACATCTTAAATCAATAAGGTAGTCCCAGAGTAGGAAATTATTCCCCCAAAGTGGTAAGAAGATCTTCAACTCCCATCCTCTCGACCAATATGAGTCCCCAAGAGTTGCTGGTCCAAAAACACCAGGGGACCACCTACCCTTGGAATGAGGGTATGTACCTTTTTTTGGATGAGGGAACCATTGAATGTTTCTTGTAAGTGTGATAATGGTATTACAATTTTATTTGATTGTGAACAACACAAATCACCCACAATAAAATAGTCAGAAGATCCAATCCATCCCTCAAATCATGTTAAAAAAAATTCAATTCGATATGATAAAAAAACATTGAAAAAATGATTGGGTTATAATCAATCATCTTGTTTTGGTTACCTCTTATCCATCGAAACAAAAATGATGAACTTGAAGTGAATCTCTTTAATAAAAAATAATCAGTTATTATCTATTGGACAATTTTAGTTGAACCCTATTTACAAAAAAAATTAAAATCCAAATATGAATCTCTCAAATGATAGAATAATCATGTAGTGTTGCACGTTATTTTTCATACCACATATAATGAAATCATTAATACTGAAATGATCTTAAATATGATTTTTTATTACCATGGTTCTAATAAATCCATCCTCACATTGACAAGCACACACAATTATAATGGATAGATCAGGAAATATGGAAAATTGTGTTAACCATTCATATCTTATTGAGAACACAATTCCTATTATATTGCACTAATAATTAACCTTATATCTTGTTTCTACATGACTTTATATAATGACAACATCCTAATCCAAACAATGTACTCCTCGTCTATAATTTTATCTGGTAAACCATCTGCTGCTGCAACCCCTATAGGTCAAAAAGAGGTGTCACCTACTTGATAGCTCTAATGACAGGTGGAAAACATGATGGGATGGGAGTCCACTGACTTTGTACAATCCCTACCATAGAATCATCCCATGAGGTTCTCTATGAATAGAAACCAATGAAGAGACATTTCTGAGGAAGGGTTGCGGTTAATCTAGTACCCTTTTCACTAAAACTAACCTCCTCAGAGGACTTTTCCCAAAGGATGATAGTTTCCACCTTTAGTGTCTATTGGTGGTGGACCATGAAACAAAATACGGTTATCATCTGGTTCAAGTTTCACTAAGGAGGGAACCTATCAATTTTCATCACATGAATCATCACACTGGTACCCACAAGTCTCATGTGGAGGATATGACCAAAAGAGTTACACCCTGTAAATATCATGCATATGTAGAATGGAAGGCTCATTATGGGAGGATGCCATTATATATCTAGGTGAGTTCTTATATCCCCAGTTCTACTAACAATTCCAATAGGTATATTCCAGCAGGAAGAAGTAAGCAGACTCATATCCCTATTGAATCAGAACATGTCTTTTGGAATATCCCTATAGAAGACATGAGGGATACACATATTTCAACACCCATTCATTAATCTCATTCATATACTATAATAGAAAAAAGACGAAAAATGGAACTCATATCTACACTTCAATCAAAGATATATTATAGTGTATAATGAGGAAATAAAATTGATTGATTATATCCATAATCCCACTTTACAAAAATACCAATATATTTTTGCAACAACCACTGGCATATTACAACTCTATTGTAATAAATGGATATGAACATACTCCTATACCTACAAACATGACAACTCAACACTCTAATAATCATGAACAAGTGGTTATTCCAAACAACATTCACATTATTTCTATAATCGAAAAGGATTATTTGCATATTCAAATAAAGGACAAGGACTCATATGAAGATCATACTCCAATTCCATTTGGGGCACACAAGGTGAGAGTGGGAGGTGTGTCATGATAGGGAAACATCCTTATTGAAAATTTCCTGTGGCATATTCCAAAGGATGAGGATCAGGCTCATATCTTCATTTTGGAAGGGGCTCACCATGTGAGAGGGGCTCAATCATTATGAAAAACACATATTCCTACCAAACAATTATAACACCATACTCTAAAGGACCAGGATCAAGAATATGTCCCAGTTTTTTCTATGTCTAACTCTGTGAGAATTTCATAATCCTCGGGATAGGTTCATATTCCTGTATGTAAATTTTCTTGCCATGTTCCAGTATATCATAGATACTAAGGGTCTATTCCAACTTCCAATGATGAACAACTATGTCCACATTACTCCATGGAAATACATGGGGAGTCTCAAATTCATTCTCCAATTCTAGAGGTCCATTAGTATATTCCTGCAGGGAATGCATATTCAGACTCAGCCCATATTCCTATTCTAAATGGGGACCTGAATGTGAGGGAGACACATAACAAGAAGAAGTCGCATACTCTTGACAGGAATGATCATAAGTATATCCCAAAGGCTCATGATTGGACTCATTCTAACATATTGATTGAGACTCCCCTAGTGAAAATGGAACATGCCATTAGAATCACACATTTTCTTATTAATAATGAGACAAATCATCAACATATTGCAACATATTGTTAGTTTAGAGCATATATTACCACAGTAGTAGATGGTCATACAAAATTTCTAACACCTATCACACAATAGGCTCAGATACTTGTGAAATTATTAAAGGATAGTCAGAATATTCTGATAATAATGTTGAACATGGGACAAATTCCTAATTTTATCAATTCTAGTGTCCTTGTGGTCATTTGAGACACATTCACCGCACCATGAGTGTTTGTTGACTCTTCTATTGAAGTAGATGATAAAGACATTTATTATTCCATTAGTCATCCTCATGGTAGTGTAGAGAAGGGCCATAATGAATTTTTTCTCGACATCCACCTTGGACAACCTACACAGGGTGATATATCCCAAATACAAATAAATCCACCCCTTTCCCAGACACATCCATATAGATAGGTATTACAAAATATGACACCTTTTTATAGAGTGTTTCTCAAAACATTGGGTTCAACTATATATGTTTCCCCCATCAACATCCATAGTATTCCACATTCATTAACAGGTGACCATCATAGCCATCTTTTATGTTCTAACTGGAGGGAGGCATGTATGGTTGATGAGGAGGAGGCTTATATTAACATATAGAGATATTAATCTAGAAAAAACATCCTCATATTGTTTTGGCCCCATGTTACCTATGACTATAAGATCCTAGATAATCTAGAAAAGGAGTGTTTGTCATATTTATGCAAAAAGATGTGGGGAACTCTTTAGATACTGAAGTCTATAAATCTTCCTTATCTAGGATAATAATTTCACCTTTAGATAATCAATATAACCTATTTTTAACTAGACAATGTTGTTAGATCCATGGACCGTGATCCAAAACAAAAAAAGAACAAGGAATATTTGCAACACGCTCGCCCCCACTGCAACATGACACATTAGTAACTAATTTTTGAAGCAAATATTTTTATCTTTAATCATGTATGGATAATCTATTTATTGTTACACTTTTTCCCACCCCTAGAATAACATATCAACTCATATTCAGAATCCATTAATATTACATCCTCTAGTGAAATCAGGGGACCATATAACCCTGTGGATAATTGGATTTTACCACAAAATTCCCCCAATACAATGATGAACAGAAATTACAAGTGGAGGGAGGGGATAAAAAATGATTTCAATCTGGGACCCTCAAACAAGTGATAACACAATTTAGACATGGAGAACGATGTATTGGTCACCTAATCAACTTTATGTGAATAGTGGTTCTCATCTTGGGCTACCATCCCACCCAACTCACATGTGATCATAGATATACCATATAAAACATGTCGTAAAAGATTCTGTCATAGCAGCAGTATATGATAAGACCTAGGCCCCTAGGCCTAAATAAGATCTACCATGGCCTCCACCCTATGAATCATCAATTTTTGAGCGGACTCAAGACATCTACATAGGATCTCCAAGATAACCCAACCCACTAAGCTAGGGGAATATATATATATATATATATATATCAATCATTTTTTCCATGATCATCACCCCCTAATGGTACTTGAAGAAATCAATGGTGATTCTAGATAAACACCATCCCACTAGAAATAGGGAATTTATATCATTATATTTTTCCAGAGAATCATCAAATCCCTGATTCAAAACACTGGATCCTCAAAAACCTGACCAATCACTGATAATTTCATCCTCAAATGACCCCCATACCACTGGGATGAGGTAATTTTCATCATCATCATTACAATAGAGAGAGTCATTCTCCTCTTATACGGGAGACAAAAATCAATGGTGAGCATTCCACCTATCCCTCCCAATGTAAGACCATCCTATTCTAGTTGGGGGATGATCAGAAATCATGATAGGAAAATACCACAATTTCACTATCTATAAACTAATACAGGGGGATTTTATAATGAAGGAAATCATTCCCTACGGGGTTCACATGCCAAAATGGAATAATATGGACAAGAGTTTGAATATTGACCCTTAAGAAGGCAGTGTGGAATTAGTTTATTGCGTTGAATGTAATGGATGAAATGTCATTTCTTGATATGCCTCTATTAATTTTTTCACTATCAAAATATCATACATTAATAAAGACACAAATACATAAGAACACAATGTGTAAAATATAACCAGGGAGGTGGTTTATTTTAATGCTCCAAATGAGGCCTTGCACGCTTAGAGCTAGAGAAGGATCCAAAACCCAGAACCTTCGAATACCAAGATATCAACTATCTGGCAGAACATTTCAAAAGAAAAAGTAAAAGGTAATACCACATCTGAGTTTCCATCAAAAATTAGTTGAGTTTTCTTCCATTGAGGAACATTTTTCAAATATGTGTATGAAATAAAAACTCTATGGAAACTGAACATAGAGCTACTCAGAGGTAAAATTCATATTGGGTATTGTCTCTAGGAAGAGTTTAATATTCTCCCTCCTATAGCAAATCCACCAAAAAGAATGATATTTAAGCATCAAAAAAATATAGATCCAAGAAGCCATCCTATATAAATAAGGAAGTAAAAAAATTGTCATGAATTTACTCTATTATGGTGAGAACCTCTCCCTCATCAAAGAAATTAATAATTCACCAGAAAAATAAAATATCTGTGGGAAATGGAGGTAGTAATATCTCATTAACCCTTCCTTGTTCCAGTGGATGAAAGGAGGCTCTAACCATAGTTCCCCAGGAGTTATTTAATTTCATCAAGTCCATGGCTAATCAAATGGTATCCATGTAAGGGTGACATGAACCTATTAATCCTTAGAGGAAGTCGTATCCTGAATGGGTGGATGAAACTATAACTCCACTAAACATTGTAAATCCTACCTTCTCTAACATGAAAAATCTAGTGACCCTGGATAACATCTCACACATTCTGTATCCTAATGTGGGCTGATGATGGGCCCTCGAGATCAAAAGGAATCCAAAAAGATGAGGTTATTAGTACATAACATGACAGGGCATACCTTTTATTGGAACACTAGACTACTAGTAGGATCTTCTACAGGGTGGGAAGACCTTTTTTGTTAATTCCTATATCAATTTAACTTCACTCTATGGAAAAAAAATTTTATCGACCTAAAAATCAAAACACTACAATAGAATGATAGGGTGTATAATTTTATAAAATGATGAAAGGGTTTAAAAATTAGCTCAACATCCCTCTATCATGTGAGAAACTACTATAGCCAAGTGTTGAAAATATTCACGAGGGGTTTCATACACCAATGATCCCCATGATGTATCCTGGTCGGTTATGAGAGTTCACTAAAACAGAAAAAAAAAATATATTAAGGATGCAATCTAGTGAACCCGGTCCAGGTCTTGACTCATGCCAACAACACAATGGAAAAGGTCAGGTGGATCAAAAGCTAAATAGTCACCCTGAAGATAGTATCAGTGCCCATCCAAGTACATACACATGACCCAAACCACCCAGCCCCTTTTATCAAGTAGGGAAAACTTGATAATATCCATTAAATAAGATGTATCAAGAAATAAATATTTCCAGGGATATTAGGAATGAATGATCTATGTATAATCCATTTGAATTGAACAATTCCATGGTAATTTCTTTCCCCCCTTGGATAATAAACTTCAATGGATTACACCTCCTTTAAATCCAAATGACGTCAACCAAGAAAACCATCCAAAATAATGACTTTACCACAGATGGTTGGGACCTAATATCTAAGAAGAATTCATATATAAAGAAGTTCTTAAAGGTATGGTAGATTAGGTATAGGTGTATTTAGAAAATTCCCTAGTAAGGGTGGAATCCATAACCATTGTTTAGACGAAATAAGAAGATGAAGGAAAGAATGTTTCATCTTGGTATGTGTGTAAAATTTTGACAACTGGATGACTGGAAAAGTTTTTGACTCTGATCACACAACCCCGACATCATAGTTGACAAGACTTAAAATATCTCCACCACCAAATCAGAATGAATGATTAGAATTAGGTACGAGGGTAGAGCATGATCACCAGAAGAAAGAAGAAATAGTAGGGGAAGAATCATTTTCTACTCGAATGCAAGCCCTAAATATTGTATATTATCTCCTTGTGACATCCGCAGAATAGGGACTACCCACCAAATGGAATGATCATCACAAAAAGTGCAAATATGTTTCTCCATCAATGTTATACCCTTTGAAAATTCCTTCTCTAATGAGGATTATTCCCCCGATTATGAATTTACCACACATAATCATGGAATGGGTGGTCATATGCACTGAAACTGATGATATAGGGGACAATGTGAACATGTTTAGACCCAATATTTCAATCATATCACCACGTAGAATCTATATATATATATATATATATATAGTATCAACTCATGGGAAGGTGATCAAGTGGTCCCATAAGAGGCATGTTGTTTCCCCTGATCCATCTAGCTTTCATCAACATCTGATTATCTTTCATTACCACATAGTGGGTGTTCAAAACAATCATTCCAGGAAACATAAAATTCTGGAATGACCTACACCTCTAACATCAGATATATAGTCGGATAATTTATAGGAACTATGACAATCCACCTCAGATACTTCACCTCCTGGACTAAATTCCCATGATCAGCCCCATATCAGGATGCAACAAACATTAGAACAAAATTGTGATGTTATGAAACAGTTGACTGTTTTCCCAAAAAATATCTCAATACAATATGAACTCTTTATTTAAAAAGAAAATAGATAGTCAGATGATGAACCCTTCAAGATCCCACAAGAGTTTGAAATCGATTTCATTGTGGTCTAGTTATATCGAGTGGATACCATGTCCTTAAAATGTCATGTCTCCATATCGTTCATAGAATTCATTTAATAATACATCATTCAATGGAATATTAATCCCCTATATGATTCATGTAGACTCAATAAGGTCAATATCCAAAGGGATCCAATTGATAATGGATCTGGGATTAATCTGATCCCAGTTTTTACCCTTTATCCTTTGGGATATGGAGAAGGGGAGTTATCTCCCTTCAAACTGACCATCCATGGGTATAATAAGCATGATAAAAGGTCCCTAAGAATGATCAAACATGAATCCCAGTTTTGGGATCTCATATCGGATGCTGAGTTCATGGTTATCAAGAAAGAAACTACAAATTATGTTTTTCTTGGAAGGCCGCATATTCATAGCAACTTGGCGGTACGTTCAACATCCCATCACTGTATAAAGTACCCCATCAATGAAAATTTTGGATTAATACATAGTGAAAACACCCCCATAGAGACTTGAAGATCCACATATGGTGTAGTATATTTATACCAGAAGGATGGAAATAAACTAATAGTAGATTTTTATATATAGGTAGCCGATCCCAATGGCGTGTGGACCACCCCTGTGAACCCTATTAATTTACATGACAAAGAATATGTTCTCCCCATAATTCTGGTTCAAGTAGATGTTTTATTCCCTATAGGCCCTGGCCTCTTATGTCCTTAGTGAATGTGTAAAATGAAATCATCTATGGAATCTCTCAGTGGATACATAGATAAAATGGGATAATATTATATCTTCTGATTTCCTCCCTCACCCTGATGGTGTTGGAGAATCACACAGATTTCTAGCTTCGTCTAAAAATGCCTCCACTGAATTAGAATTGGCGAAAGGTGATGATGATCTCTGGAAATCCCATCCCCATTTTTTGAAACTTGTCTCCACCACCATTTATGAAGATATAAAATTAAAAATGGGGATTGTGGAATACCTATGACCTACTTAGATTAGTGCCACCATGATTCTGAAAGTGGAAGAGATGTGCATTGGATTTCAAAAAAAGAATGGATATGTTTTAAATTGTAATTATAAAGAAATATATATAATGAATATAGATTTGTCTATGCACCAACAGAAACTAAAATATGATAATCGAGGCTTCTATTAGGTATCCTAGTGGATTCTCCCCCTAATGCCACTAATGTAGAGGAAGAAGTTAACATGTTGGCCAAAGATAACGTTGTCCAAGAAGTGAAATACCATATGTGGATTTACAATATCAACCCTTTCAAGAAATAGAATATGTATATCGAAGTATTTAGTGACATCATATACTTTAATTAGAATTTCATAATTGATGATTTACCATTTGCAATCAACGAACTCTTGATCGATGAAACCACTAGCATCCATGATCATTTTTATATGGATGGGTATTTAGGGTATAATCATATCATGATGAAAACTGAATATGGAGAAGCCACTACCTTTATAGTACTTGATAGGATCATCAACTAATAATTCATGACCTTTGGGATAAATAATTATGGTTATACAAATCACTGCTCTATGCATCAAATATTTATGCCATTTCTATGAATTATATATTGGGTTTTGACGATGTTAGGGTTTTTAAATCCCAAGAGTGATGTGATCACTTCATGGATATATGAACAATCCTATAAAATTTTGACAAAAAATATTAAATATGAATCCTCTAAAATTTTCTTTATTTGTAATATTAAGAATGCTCCTTGTCTTTTTGGTATGCCACTGCAACATCGAGGTTGAATTAGAAAATATGAATGTGATTTTAGCAATGTCACCCCTAGAAATCTAAATGAAATGATGGGACTCAAAGGGGAAATAACCTATATTTGGTGATTCAAAGCCAACATGGTTAGAAAATACCTCCCCATTACCTATCTGGAAAACAAGGGAATCACCTAAAAATTGGATGACAACTACAAAGAAGCCTTTTAAATTCCCAACGAGTGCATGTTTTATCCACCAGTTTTGATGCATTTGGTGGAAGGGAGGCAACTATTTTTAAATCATTCCACCATGGATAACTAACTCTTTTCCCATAATGCACATAATATGATTTGGAATGTGAGAATAGTCTACACTAACTAATACACTTGATTTTATGTATCAAGAAAAGATATTTAAATGTTAATAAGAACTTCCTTGCACACATATTTATAGTTTAAAAGATAAGACATTAATTGAAGCACCATGAAGTCTACATGGACTATCATATTGATCCTCTCATGTAAACCCTTTTCTTTCCATTGATGATTGAGATATTGGATCGATGGGAGGTCATTCTACAACAACATGACTTTCAGTTCAAATCATATGATTTAGTAAAAGCGAATGCTCCAATAGATTTACTTGCTGCACATACTGCCATAGAAAATAAACCAGATCTAACTGAGCTACCAGATTAAGTGGTTTTCTATTCCCATTAGACCCCCCATACATGGGGTATTTATATTGATGGAACCTCCCAGTGAATTTTTGGTACATTTATGAAAAACTAGAATCACAATCGGGTTGGTCTGGGAATTGTATTTCTCTCTCTAGACAAAGAAAATTTTCTCTACTCTTTCTCACTATCTGAAGGCACCGCAAATAATGAGGCCAAATATAATACCCACATCTCTAGATTGGAAATATCCCTACATCTTCCCATAGCCTTCATGAATATTAAATGGGATTCAATGTTGGTGATAATGAATATCAATGAATAATATTCTATTAAAAATGAAGAACTATCCTTCCACACTAGCAACGTCTGGTGGTTGATGGAAGTATTCCATTTTGAGTCTTTATTTCATCAGGATACCAGATCACATAATGATTTCACCGAAACACTAGCTATTTCAAACAACATCTTGTCCAACTTTATTCAAGAGGAATCAATATTCCATATCACACACGGAATAATGGTCTTGACAATCATTGTATGGGATATGGGAGAATCAATTAGTCCATCACCACCCCAGAACAAGATGACCCAAGGAACACCCCTTGATGGATGTATCCCATATTTAGATATCTCTAAAATGCGATTTTCCATATAGAAAGATCCAAAAAGGAATATATTCAGAACTAGGAAGAACATTTCACTCTACAAGATTGTACAATTGATAAAAAAATATAAAAATGAGGATTTAAAGAAATCCTCATCATATGCATATTGGAATGTGAGATTATATCCATAATGGAAGAATCTCATTCATGCTCTTAGATGCCCCTTCAATCTGGAACTAGAATATCCCACCAAATCAGGAGGTTGAGATATTATAGGAAAACCATCACATAAGACGTCATGGAGTTCACAAAGAAATATAATTCATGGAAAATTCATGAAAAAGTATTCCATCATCCCCTAGAATTATACATAATGCTAAATTTTCCTATCCATTTTCTATCAGTGGAATAGATGTTGTTGAAGCATATCCCCAAATCATTGCTATGAAGTTAAAGTACATCATTACTTCAATATAATTATTTCTCAAATGGAAGAAGCTAATACCCCCCAACGATGTCAGGAAAAAAAATGTGGTCAACATCATAATGTCCCTTACCATATGTAGGGATGGGGTCTCGAAAAAAATATTGACGGACAACAACACCGACTTTTAATCTACAGAATTGATGATACTATACCAAGAGTAAAAAATCTACTCCAATCACTCACCTCTCTATCATGATGTATCAAATGTAAAAATAGTGTCCATGAATTTCGATCTATTGAATACACTATAGATGATTGTGTAAAAGGATAAGAATCCATGGACTAGAAAACTCCCCCATGATTTAATGGACTACCGTAGCACCACACATACTACCACATGGGATACACCAAACAAATTAGTGTATATAACTGTGGTGGTGTTACCCATAGAGGTCTAGATTTTGTCACTCCAAATAGAAATTTTCGGATACCCCTTCGATGATAAAAAAACACAAAAGTTGATAGATGAATTAAAATAGATTGATGTGGATAGATTTTGTACACTGTGCAACCCAGATGAACATTAGAATAGGATTGAATGACCCTTTAATAAAACAGTATCTTTCATTCATTCCTCCAAAGAGAACTGATACTGGATCTCAAAACCTTGATGATATTATGAAATAAGACACCAAAACTAGATCCCAATTATAAAGGACCTTATTTCATGATAAAGGTGTATCATAATGGAACCTACTCATTGGCCACCATGGATGGTGACTAATTCACACCACCCACTAATGTTAGCTTTCTCTATAAATAATTTTCATAGCTACCATCAAATGGGAATCCACATTAGAGTAATCCATATCATTCGACTAGAGTGTAGGATGTAAACCTGTAAAAATTCATCCTAACCACATGATGATAAACAGAACAGAATTCATCCTAATAGCGTTAAATAAAAATTAATGGTTCCTTAAGAACAATTTATTGATTTATTACTACTATTAGAAGATACATAGTGACAAAAAATCCTCTATTCTTGGTCCCAATAATGAAATTACATACATTTCACACATGGTGATCAAATTTCCTTACTACATGTCATTAAACTAAAAATAAAATATCCTTACCACATCAGGTAAAATTAAACGGATATAAAACATCTCTTTTATTTATCTTTTGGAGATATCCATCTTCACCACATGATACAAAACGTCATAGATTCATAAGATAAATCTTCATTCTAGTTGTGTCACCCATGTCCTTTCTACATGATGATAAACTATGTGGGTTGTATAGAACTACGTAGGCTTGATTCTACATTTTAATTAGATGAGTAGGGATTCCATGATTTTATATCATGGTACCTCCACCACATGATACTAAATTCCCTTATCCACCTCTTAAATATATCTACATTGTGAGATAAACCCTTTCTGTTCATTATTTCTCACATTGATCAAAGAACACATGGGATTAAGAGTCTAGGTAAGGACTTCCCCACAAAGACAAGGCATATCAGTATTCAACTAGAACATCTTGGTCCTGACTGAAAAATTATAGAATGAATACCATGAGTCCTCAATTCATGACATTAAAATACACATTTAATTTCCTTTTTATGACATGACATTTCATACTTCTATGATCTTTTCTTTAGAGGACCACTGAAGCTGGTGTTTGTCTCCCACCACACCTCCAAGCATTATATCCCTATTCATGATAGGGATCCCATGCCCTTGCCTTGTGATTTTAAATGCATGACCCCTAAATAAATATGGTGTTTCAAGATTCACATTTTCAATAGATATGTAGCGATACCCGGATATCCATCCTTCGGCCCAGCTGTAATCCCATCACCTATCTATATTGTTTCATATATTTCATTGATTCATAATGTTAATATTCATGGATATATAAGAAATACATATGGATATATTATAATCATTACATGATATGTAGTGCATCGTTGGTCTTCAATCCTAGGCCCAATTACAGTAGTTAATGGAAATAATTACAAGCTATATGTATTGGGTCAAAACTATGCAGAGTATTTACCAATCATGAGCAACATATATATTGATTCCCATCACCATGGGATACATTGTGAGACCCTTAATTCTATTTATGGTACCAGTTGTGATACCACCATTTCACTTTGGGGGACCTACGTCTGCTCCACATGATGTTAAACAGGACGACCATTCAGAACTCTTTGTGGTTTGATTATCATTTTCATGAGACATGTAGTGATGCACAAAATTATACCCTTGGATCTAAAAACAACATTTATATCCACTCTCATTGGTTCATATTTCCTCACATTATAAGGATAAACTGCAAAGAAATATTTCCTTACCACAAGATGATAAACTTCATGGAAAATGTCCATACATCATGACTTTGCACTGCATCAAAAAATTCACCACTAAATTATGATAAACTGAATAGACTACCACCAATTTTTTGCATTTCTCATAGAAGGGCCATAAGATAGTAACCTCATACAGCTAGATTATGTGATGCATCTATGAACTATTAATTTGAAACAATCCATGAACCATACATCTTGAGATGGTCACCTCAGGATTCAACAAATATTTTATATCCTATAGAATGGATATCTGACTTCATCAAACTATTTTATTAAATATTCATAAATTTCGATAGGTTCTATATATGTACCTATGTCTGTTTACCGAATATGTCACTCTACAAAAAGGAAATTCAATTCCCTGTAATCCCTGACATTTCAATAAAAGATCTCAACACCCTGGTGTGATTTGAACCTCTCATAGTATGACTATCCCATATAATTTCTCATATCTTGAGAAACTCATACCAATATTTACAATATTTCCATATCTTACTCAGAAATATATTAGTGGGATCTTGAGCCAAGGTAACTTAGTTATGGTCTTCTGTAACATCTCCCATATTGGTTTCATATGAGTCATGAACAAAAACTGCTTGAAATTTGGTAAAATATATACGACCTTAGTCTGTATCCTATAATGATCCAAATCACAATAACATAAACTTATAGTGAATGAGACACAAAACATGTTTGGTTGATACCCCCATAAAGCACATCCTTAGAAAAAATCACATCTTTACTCACTAGACTCTTCATATCTAGAGTTTAGGAAAAAATAAGGGTACATATAAATAATGAATAAATTTATTAGGGTCCCCTTTGTGGCTATAATAATATCATAGTTATGCTCCTTGAACTTTTTCTGTTGGAAAAAATTTAGAGTAATGGTTTTTCACATATCTTCACTCTGAGAATATGTTCACTATGAGGGACCACAACTTTTAGGGTGCTTAAATTCTTCTTGGATATAACACTCTTCAAAAATTACACTTCATGATTCTAGAACCTCGGTTCACTGTAAAACATTATGGGCCCATAGAAAAGATATCTGGCTTTAGGGGAACCTTTTCGTGACTATGCATGCTTGTCTATCTCTCACGCATATGCGCATATGGCCATTAAACAAATGAATCATTCATAAAAAAAGAAATTCCAATCTTTATGATCCCAAACACCATCAGGGAAACACTCAACACATCATTGTGGATGAAAAACTCCTAATATGATTTTCACATATCATCCTCCTGATCTGAGTGGTTTTTTCAGGGATTTATAACATCAATACCAAACTATCTGAATAGATTCATCATCCTCATTGTCACAACATAGTGTTCAGTAACCTTTTTCAATTCAACAATGCAACACTCCATTTTCAAACCATTCATGGCCCATAAGTCACGATTGAAAACCCCAAGGTGTCAGGATCGAGTTTCATAATCAAGAGCTAACATTACATAGAATTCTATAACCCCTCATATATATATTTCATCCCATATGAATCCTCATCATCTGAAAATTTGAGTATTTATATATCTTTCTTAGACCTTAGAAATAATTGATTACCCTCTTTTTAATGGACATGATACCGATGATTAAGGGCTCCAACCTGTTGGCTAAATGCATATCCTCCTATTTAGAGAAAAAATCATTGATCCTTATCAGCCCTGAGGAAACCACAAACAAAATCTTCATATCTGAGTGTAAGAGGTAATCCCCAATATTTCTTCTCTATCTAATTTTTAGGGACACAAACTTTTGGTTTATTATTTATATCACATACATTCCAACTATTAAGGATGACATGGTATACATTGTATGTTTCTCTCAAACATATTACCTCCATAAATTCTCCATGTCCTTGAGATAGATACCAGACTTCAAGGATCATACACTTTACTATGAAAAAAAGATTATTGATCATGAATATGTTTATATGGACATAAACCAAATTAATCACACAGAAAAGGGACAACTGATCCCTTATGATCCCTTGAACTGTTGCAGTAGGATTCCACACATCAGTGTGTCTTAACTACTATTGTAATGTCTGCACAATATTCCAGGATAACATCTACATCTATGCAAAAAGTACCTAAACTAAAGTAATATTTGATCCCATGAAAAATACACTAAAATAAATCAATTTCAGGTATGAGAAATAGACACAAATCTATAGTAATATTAGGTCTGAGCTAAAACCAATAACTAAATAGACATCATGTCCGAGCTAAAGGAACCCGAACTAATGAAATATTTGTTCTAAGAGAAATATCCCTAATCTAAATCATTATTAGGTATGAGCCAAAAAATCCTAAACAAATGAAATTCTATTTCTAAGCTAAAAAAAACTAAAATAAAGAAACACCAGGTCTGAGTTAAATGACCCTAAACTAAAGAGGGGTCATGTCTAAGAAAAAGACCCTAAACTAATGAGACAATATATCTATTCTAAGAGACCCTAAATAAAAAAGTATTATGTATTAGGTAAAAGAACCTAAACTAATGTGACACTAGTTTCAAGCTAAAAGACCTTAAAAAGTTATACCATGTCTATGCTAAATAACCATAGTCTAAATCATATCATTTTATAGAATAAAGCTTTCAAAACCCTCTACATGGGCTTATCATAATTAAGATGATCTAACCTAGCCTATGTGTTTCCCATACGATAGAGTTCTCTCCTTCCGAAACAGATATCTACCATAGCCAATCCAATTACAAATTTATTGAATTCATGATATCTAGAACATATTACCAATGAAGGATCTCATCTTGGTTTCCATTCAAGAGATTCTCTCAACGAGAATCTGTTAAAATTTCAACATTAAATATTTGGAAATATTTTACATTAAATATTAATTTGAATGATGGTGGATTTGGAGATTACCCCAAAATCAAAAAAACATGATACCATTCACATCATAATGGAATATAAATTGGATATTAGTTTATAAGGTTTAAAAAATTAATTCATTTACATTGTCGAAGAGAGGGAGGAATTTCTACATTTTTGTGTCTCCCCAACGAATCATAAAAAATGGAATTATTTACAAATTTTTATCTATTATAAAAATTGATAAGTAGTGATAGAGAGGTCTATAAGATTCTAGGAATATGCATAGATGGATCCTTGTAGTATCACCCTCCCCACCTCCTCTAATCATACCCCAGGATTAAGTGTCTTCACCAAAGTGGTTAACTCTTTGACCTTATTCATAGATATATCCAATAGGGATGATGTTGTCAAAAGATCAGACCTCATATGGATGATAATATCCTCACATCCCCATATTTTCATATTCCATACATAAATCTATTCTTGAAATTTAGATATCAAATAATTTCCCTACTACAAGGCCTTTAATATGTCCCACATCATTCTAACTAGGGGAGACACATCTAAAATATCATGGAAATATCCTTTATGTCTGGACATACATCACTAAGTTGAGATGATATTCATCATGATATCATATAATGGTTTCAAATGAATTCCTCCATCACAATGTCAAAAAATAACTGATGGAGGCAGTCCCTTTGGTAATTAAATGTTTCCAAGGATGTACCTATAATCAAAGAATGGACTTATTTCCAAATCATCTTATATTTTTTATGATATTATTTGTCTAGTGATTCATTAAAGGAATGGGAGGAATAAGTAGTTGAGTTGGTAGAAATGTAAGAGAAGAAACATCTTATGTAATCATTTCGAATGTTGTTTCATTCATAGCTTGTGTTGGAGGACTAACATCCTCAAAAGAGTCCATTTCTCCAGTAGAATAATCAATACTAGAATGAGGTCACTTCCTTGATGAATCTACTAGGTCTTCAATAAGATCGATTTTTCCTATAGAAAATGGGTTTGTGAAAAAATGACTATCTAAATTACAGACTAGATGGCCTTGTACACCACCTAGTTAAGATGCTACCCATGCCTGGGAATAATAATAGGTTGGGAAGGGAGATGCCTCCGCAGGAGGAAGTATGATCTAATACATAGTATCTCCTCATGTAATCATCTTTCAAAATTTTATGATGATTCTAGGATGTCTCTCCCCTAAAATGCTAACCAATGGAAAAGGGGAGATCCACTGAATGTTTCCAAGTTGAGTAAAAACTTCATAATGTGCATAATATTCTCAGATAACTAGGTCACCCACTCTATTCTCTAGAACCCCATCCGAATGATAGATCATATACATATTTTTTGAAAAAGGGAACTTCTAAAATTATTAATTATTAGAACAAACATTGTGTGAAGTGGAGTGAAACCAAAGCCTCTTGATTGGATTAGTGCGTCTTAAATCTCAATAGCGGTTAGAGACATGGCCTCAAATAATGATATATTCAATAGTCTATGGTGCGATGATGCATTCAGAAACCATATGGTGTTTTAATATTCATAACAATTAAATTTCTCCCCTATCTAGCCAAACAGAAATTGGAGGGGGGGCATTGATCATGTAATGGGTGCTACCTTGTGGAATATAGACCAAGAATTGGAAAAGGTGTGAAATGACTTTTACGATGAAATTGATACACCTTCATTCCACAAGGCACTTCACCATCACTAATGTGCAAACATAGATCCCTAAGTCTTCGTTTTCATCTTGGAAAATCAACCCATTAAAAAACATATCCATAAATCCATTCAGTATTTGGAACATAGAGATCCTAGATTTTACACAATATCCCCTTAAGCTATAAACTCTAGACATTAAAATGGACCAATATGAGGCATCACTATTCCATAATATTTGAGAAGTTAATTAATGAGGATGTATAATAGTTGGCCTCATACCACTACTACAGAGGAAAATATCAATCCAAACCTTTAAAGAGATAAATGAGGGCATATTCACATCATTTTTTAGCTTCACCGTAACAATAATTTGTATGTCTCTCTCTAGTATCGTGGACTACGAGGGATTATCACCAAAATATAATTTTTGGAGGAACTCATCATACATTTCTCCATGGGGAGGAATTCCTCCCAATTGATGGATTTCCCATAGGCTGATTCCCACTTCCCCATGGGATTGATGAAATGTGTTCATGCTAGGGAACCAATGGAAGATCATCACCAGAAAAGGTCAGGATGGTAATAGATGATGAATTTATATATACTTTGGAATCCACAATGATGAACCATGTATAAATCATAAAAAACATCAAGAATCATTGGTTGACCCTGAAGGGTCATTCTCACTAATCTGAGAAATTACCACCTGGATAAAGATCCCATTTTGAGTACCATCCACTTCTCAAATTATTCATATAAGAGGAATGTTTTCTCGAATAACATTGAGAAATAGTTTTTTGAGTGAATTCACAACCATCTAGACCTATAGTAGATTTTTCAGGAAAATAAATTGATCCCTAGGGTGGAGCCTTAACCATCTATCCATCGACAACAATTTTCATCTATTCTCAGCCAGAACAAATTTACAACAATTGAGATGGAAGACTGAAATATGAAAGAGGAATAATGACATCGACAAGAAAACAGAACCTATACAGATGTAGTCATTGAAATAGTGGGTAATCTCAGAGCTCATATGTGAGGAACTTCATCAATACTTCATTATCAGAATCCACATGATATCGATGGTCGACATTTTGAGTCCTCTAAATCATGTCCCTTTGATTGGTTGTGGCTAGGGAATATTAGTGAGAACTAGATGCAATCTGATAATAATTAAGTGGCATGTGTCAGGAAGATGACATAAAATCATTTCAGAAATAGGGACACAAAATTTCAAGAATTATCATATTTATTTCATTAATTATGAAGGGATTCAAAAACCGAATAAGGAGCATGAGAATTTCTTAAACCCCAAAAGTCACACAGGTCACATAAATACCTTAGGTAACCGTAAAATTGCATGAACCGATTGGAGATTCATGATCTTGTGACCAAGACATGGTCACGTGAGTCACACGATCCTGAATCATTCATATGATCAACTTAGTGGATCCTGCAATGTACTCCAGACAATCGTAGTACCCCATGCTTTAAGTTCTATAGAATTATCGAATTATGGTTTATCTTTATATTGTTAAAATGGAAAGGGAAAAGTGATTTTGTGAGATATATTTCCCAATGATGGTTCAATATGAGGTCTCAAGATTAGGACTCTTGAGATGGTCTGGTGGAAGGAATATATGATGGATTCAAGGTGAGAGAACCCTAAAAAATGGTAACGAGTGGATCAAGACACCCTACATCCCTCTATATATTGGTAATTCCCTGGATTACCATGAATCACGCAATACACTAAATTTTACCCCTGAAAATGATTTTAGACACCACTGGAGACTCTGGCAGGAATTTCGATTCCACATAACAGAGCCCTTTTCCTCACAGATGTCACTCATTATCAGGAACCTAGAAGGAGTTCCATCAAGATTGACACCTAACAGGCCTGTTGAATGTCTCAAAGGTCATTTTTGATCCCCATGGGTTGGAAAAAAGTTCAGGGGTATTAACAATTCATCATGGGAATGTTTTCACCCAAGTAAATAATCATAACCAACCAACCATAATAAATAACCCAATACCGAACCATCACAATCAAACAGAACATAACAATTTTCACATTCAATTTTACATCATTTAAGAAAACCCAATGAGTATAAAATAAAAAGGGAACATGAAACTATAACGACCCATACTTTACATACATTATTAATACTGGAAAATTGAATCATATTTATTACATCATATAACAAAAACCACGAAATGACCGTATAGGTATAGTGTCTTTAGAAACTGGGAAGCATAAACAACTGGTTCATAAAGCGTCTACACTGTCTCTCATTTATTTCATCATATCTATAGTCCCATTTGGCATATCATACTTAATAACCTTCTTCCTGGCCTGGGGAAAGAAAACATAAAAAATGGTGAGCTCAAATGCTCAGTAAGGGTAAACAAAAGAAATATCAATCACATCATATTCATAAGAACATAACTTTTGGAAATCTTAACCTGCAAAAGAGAGCATAATTTCATAACATGGGATAAATCATAGTAGTGAAATGTAATCCCAATAATCATAACATAAAACATGAAACTTTGTGGCATACACACATAATCATTGAGAATCACTTCTTGTTAGTCAAGACTCATTTCCAAGACTATCTTAGTGGACAAAGTTCACATCTGAAACGAGTTCACTCCTCGTTTCAGTCCTGTTTCACTGAACCGGTTAAACCTGCCGTTCCATCCATGTCTATCTCAGGAGAAATAAAATCTTTACCCAATTCATTGGAGGGAGATATAGGTCCCACCCATCTCATAATGATACCATTCTTATGTGTGCCACAAAATTTTAAATCATACATCATTGCATAACCCATGTAATAAAAATGGTAATCTTAAACATCGTGACATCATAAAACAATTCATATAAGATAAAGGAATTCATAAAAATATAATTCCATCCCAACTTAATCAAATCAATGTAATAATAGGGATAAAAATAGAACCCTTTATTATCTTATATTGAAAATAATTTTGATAAAACACTTAAACTCCATTCTTGAGGAAAATATCCTTTCTGCTTCAAAAACACTTTTCCTTTCTTAACATGTCATACAATTATAAACTAAAAGAAGTTGATTAAAAATAAACTTGAAAACTTGTAAAGGAATTTTCTTGGAAATAATGTTTTAAAAATCCATTCATGCCGTATAAGTTAAAAAAATCATTCTTCGTACTTTTGTCGGAAAAGTCAAAAAGTACCTCGTACGAAAAACGACAAAAGATTCATTTCATATCCTTTACTAAAAACTCACCGAAGGGTAAAATTGGACTTAGAAAATTTTAGGTGGATGGAAATAATATTACATATTGAAGAAACATGGATGTGGATGATAAAATACACCCCAGTAGATTTCAAAGTATAAACAATCTCGGATAAAAATGAGATTGTGATATTTCCCTTATCTTAGGTCCGTTTTTCTTCGTAAGTGTCCGAACCTCCTGTATAATGATTTAAATAATGTTATTGAATTATTCCAGAATCATACTTATTGTTATGATATCATATATGGTCATATTCTTAGCTTCTTATTAGTAATATTTCATTACTACTTGTTATTCGGGTGTTTATTACTTTTTGTTCTTATGTGAGTTTTGTCGAATAAATTCTTATTCTTCTCTTTAGGTTATAGATACCTCATTTCCAGAATGTTATTAGTGTAATATATATCATATTCATTCATTCAATTCATTTATATAATCATTATGAAATTAAGATCATGTAGAACGAGTCTCATCACATCGTGGAGACGGTATTCCGTACGTACGCACGAGCGATGATATCGTTCCCATGATCATGGAATTGTATTGGAGTGTATGTATACTATTTCATAATCAATATATATTTACAATAATCATATATAGTCATTATTTACACCATTATAACCATCTAAGTAAGGTGGTGGTGGAAAATAGATTACACCACGGCATGGAGACGGTATTCGGTAGGTACGCACGCGCGGTGATTTCATTTTCCAGAGGATGGATAGATGGTGAAATATGGTTCTTTAATACTTATATTAACATATCAGTATATGAGTGATACTTATGTTATTACTTAATAATGAAACAACTAAAAAAATAATTGGAAGAAGAAATAAAGATGAAAGAATCGGTAACGGACATTACCTCTTCTCTGAAGTGTTTCTTTGAGACCTCCTTTTAGGGCACTAAAATAGGTATTTGAAGAAAACAATAACCTCTAGGATGTCTCTAGGGAAGTGGAGAGTAGAAATGGGCAGGGGTTGGCCGAGCATGAAGGCTCAATGTGGTGTGAGGAAGAGGGGGAGGAGGTGCCCTTTTATAAGGGAGGAGAGGGGCAGCTTTGGAATAACTAAAAATATTATTTTATTATAAAGTCCAATTCGGTTTTTAATAGCTCCAAATTGATATATTTAGAATATAAGGTGGGTAGGGGTCTAAATCCTCTCATTCAATAAAATTTAGACAAGTTTAGGTATCAATTTTAACCTTATCATTTAGATTTAACATTAAGTTAGATAATTTAACTTTCACCGTGTCTTCTTGTTTTCTTACACTATAAGGTTAATAAACTTATTATATGAAGCCAAACTAACCCCAAGTTGTTTATTATTAATATATATAACCTTATAAAGGTAATTTGGCCGAACCATAGACTTTTAGGAATAAAATAACAACTAATAATATAATATTTGTTTTTAAAACTATTTTATGTCAATTTTGACACTATTTAGTAATTGATTTTTGTGAAACTCATAACAGAATAATTAGTTCAAACCAAGTTACTTAAATCAATACTAACATGTCATATTAACCTATAAAATTATTTTAATTCATAAAAAGTCTCAAATTACATTTATTTGGGTATTTATAACATCGATTATGTCAAACTTTCATTAATAAGATAATTACTGCATCATCATTGTGTCATAAATAAATTAAATTATTTAATTTCTAAAAATTAAAAATAAACTACCATTATGTAGGAAATCTTTTTATCTTGCTAATGAATATTTATAGTCGAATTTATCTTATGTATAACCCCATATTAAAAATTATTTACTTATTAAACTGTGATTTTAACTATTTTAACCCTTCTTTAAATAAATTAATAATAAATGTCCTAATCTAATCCAAGTGGGCCTAAATGGTCATATTTTATTCCTAAGGTTGTTTTTGGTCGAATTACAGTTGTACAATAGAATTATGACATGTGTCAGGGTAATAATAATATCATTTTTACCCTTAATTACCCTATTTACTTTTAACCGTGGTAAAAAAAGTAAAAAGTTACTATTCACCAAAAAATTATTTTCATCTCATTGAACCACATTTTACTTATAGACATCAACCATGTCTCTCATATTTTTGAAATTCCACTCACATAAGAGGTAAAATTATGTTTTATGAAAAATTTAGTTTTTTAACTACCACTTAGTGGTTTCACTATTCATCAAAAATTGAAAGTTTTCAGGAAAATACCAAAATTTCACCCTAAGCAAATTTCGATATTCCGAATCAAAAAATGAAGTCCATTTTGAAAAATAAAATTTATAAAATTTCAAAAAGTTGTTAATACTATTCATAAGGGCTAGTTTTAATAATATTTTAATAGCATATCATTGTTTAGTGAAACTCGGTATTGTATACGACGCAAGCTATCGAGGAAGGCCGCAGTTGCGTGTAAAGAAAGACAAGCTAGTGTTGTCTGTAGTGAAAGATTCCTTTGATACATTAGAGTGGATGGTAAGTGTACCTTTCACCACATCGTTATCGTACTCCACATCGCTGATAGAAATTGCATGTGACTTTCCTTTGTCTTTAGTCTTAAGAGTTTGTTGACATCGACCATCATCATCAACCCTTGTATTTGGGCATTGATTGGAATAATGCCCCATCTCCTTGAACATGAATAATTGAAGTGTATTAGGGTTATTCTGTGTATCCCTTCCTTTGTTTTCATCATTATACATCTTTTTCCCATCATTGCGGCATTCAAATGCCCGATTACCTTCCTTTCCACATTTGAAACATTTACGTGTCCCTTTAAGACAACTCCCTCCATGTTTCTTTCCACACTTTGATCATAAGTGAAATCTCATCTTCTTTTTAGTGTGCTCTTTATATTTTCCTTTGAATTCCATTTTTCTCTTCTTATCAAACCCATATGACTGATGTGTTACTCCAATCTCCATCTCGACTTTGAGAGCACATCGAACTATTTCCTCGTAGCTATTTAAGTCCCTTATGGATAACGCCCTTCGAAGACTTGGTTTTAAGCCACTAAAGAATCGATCGATCTTACTCTCAGGTTGGATAATAATACCAGAAGTGTACCTTGCATGTCTTGTAAAATTTGCTTCATAATTACCAACAGATTCATAATCCTTTTGCTTCAGTTCAAGAAACTCTTTCTCCATCTTTGTTCGGAGAATACGAGGGAAGTACGTATTGGAAAATAAGTTCTTGAACTCGTCCCTTCCCATGGACTCAATTTCATCCCTTTGCCTCATATTCTTAATAATATTCCACCATTGACCAGCATCTCCTTCCAAACGATACACTGCTAGGATGACTTTATCATGTTCAGAATATTGAAGAAATGAAAATATCTTTTCAATAGTACTAATCCATTGTTCAGAAACTAATGGATCAGTAGACCTGCTGAAAGAAGGTGGATGCTGCCTCATGAAGGATTCAACAGAATTTTTCTCCTTCCTTTGCTCTTTTGGAAGTCATGCATGATTCATAGCTTGAGAAAGTTGTGTGAGCATGGCTACAAGATTTTTCTTTCCAGCTCTCATAACGTTTGGTTGCTCCAGGGGACAATCATTGCATTTACCATCACATTCCGCATTAACACGGTTCCTTCGGGTTCCAGCCATTTACTAAAACCAAGAACAACAGTGTGAGCCTCACTAATTATAATAGGAAAACCACATAATCAAGAATAAAATTTCACACTCAAGGTCTTATCCAAGGTTATTCATGGTCATTTCTAAAACACTAAGATTGTGTTTTATGCTTAGAATTATCCTTAGGGTTCTTACTAAGGATTTCACATCCTAGTTTCAAAAGGTTGACTATACCTTTCATTTGATACCAACTATAATGACCCATACATTATATACATTATTAATACCTCAAAACTGAAGCATATTTATTACATCATATAACAAAACCCACGAAAGGACCGTATAGGTATAGTGTCTATAGAAACTGGGAAGCATAAACAACTGGTTCATAAAGCGTCTACACTGTCTCTCATTTATTTCATCATATCTATAGTCCCTTTTGGCATATCTTACTTAATAACCTTCTTCCTGACCTGGGGAAAGAAAACATTCAAAAGGGTGAGCTCAAACGCTCAGTAAGGGTAAACAAAAGAAATATTAATCACATCATATTCATAAGAACATAACTTTTGGAAATCTTAACCTGAAAAAGAGAGCATAATTTCATAACATGGGATAAATCATAGTAGTGAAATGTAATCCCAATAATCATAACATGAAACATGAAACTTTGTGGTATACACAAATAATCATTGAAAATCATTTCTTATTAGTCAAGACTCATTGCCAAGACTATCTTAGTGGAAAAAGTCAACTTCTGAACCGAGCTCACTCCTCGTTTCAGTCCTGTTTCAATAAACCGGTTTAACCTGCCGTTCCAGCCATGTCTATCTCATGAGATATAAAATCTTTACCCAATAAATTGGAGGGAGATATAGGTACCACCCATCTCATAATGATACCATTCTTATTTGTGCCACAAAATTTTAAATCATACATCATTGCATAACCCATGTAATAAAAATGGGAATCTTAAACATCGTGACATCATAAAACAATTCATATAAGATAAAGGAATTCCTAAAAATATAATTCCATCACAATGTAATCAAATCAATGTAATAATAGGGATAAAAATAGAACCGTTTAGTATCTTAGATGGAAAATAATTTTGATAAAACACTTGAACTCCATTCTTGAGGAAAATATCCTTTCTGCTTCAAAAAAACTTTTCCTTTCATAACATGTCTTACAATTATAAACTAAAAGAAGTTGATTAAAAATAAACTTGAAGACATGTAAAGGAAGATTCTTGGAAATAATGTTTTAAAAATCCATTCATGCCGTATAAGTTAAAAAAACATTCTTCATACTTTTGTCGGAAAAGTCAAAAACTACCTCGTATGAAAAACGACAAAAGATTCTATTCATATCCTTTACTAAAAATTCACCGAAGGGTAAAATTGGAATTAAAAAATTGTAGGTGGATGGAAATAATATTACATATTTAGGAAACATGGATGTGGATGATAAAATACACCCCAGTAAATTTCAAAGTATAAACAATCTCGGATAAAAATGAGATTGTGATATTTCCCTTACCTTAGGTCCGTTTTGCTTCGTAAGTGTTCGAACCTCCTATATAATGATTTAAATAATGTTATTGAATTATTACAGAATCATACTTATTGTTATGATATCATATATGGTCATATTCTTAGCTTCTTATTAGTAATATTTCATTACTACTTGTTATTCGGGTGTTTATTACTTTTTGTTCTTATGCGTGTTTTGTCGAATAAATTCTTATTCTCCTCTTTATGTTATAGATACCTCATTTACAGAATGTTATTAGTGTAATATATATCATATTCATTCATTAAATTCATTTATATAATCATTATGCAATGAAGATCATGTAGAACGAGTCTCATCACATCGTGGAGACGGTATTCCGTACGTACGCACGAGCGATGATATCATTCCCATGATCATGGAATTGTATTGGAGTGTATGTATACTATTTCATAATCAATATCAATTTACAATAATCATATATAGTCATTATTTACACCATTATAACCATCCAAGTAAGGTGGTGGTGGAAAATAGATTACACCACGGCGTGGAGACGGTATTCCGTACGTACGCACGCGCGGTAATTTCTTTTTCTGTAGGATGGATAGATGGTGAAATAGGGTTCTTTAATACTTATAATAACATATCAGTATATGAGTGATACTTATGTTATTACTTCATAATGAAACAACTAAAAAATAAGTGGAAGAAGAAATAAAGATGAAAGAATCGGTAACAGACATTACCTCTTCTTTGAAGTGTTTCTTTGAGACCTCCTTTTAGGGCACTAAAATAGGTCTTTGAAGAAGACCATAACCTATAGGATGTTTCTAGGGAAGTTGAGAGTAGAAATTGGCCGGGGTTGGCCGAGCATGAAGGCTCAATGTGGTGTGAGGAAGAGGGGGAGGAGGTTCCCTTTTATAAGGGAGGAGAGGGGAACCTTTGGAATAACTAAAAATATTATTTTATTATAAAGTCAAATTCGGTTTCTAATAGCTCCAAATTGATATATTTCTAAGATAAGGTGGGTAGGGGTCGAAATACTCTCATTCAATAGAATTTAGACAAGTTTAGGTATCAATTTTAACCTTATCATTTAGATTTAACTTTAAGTTAGATAATTTAACTTTCACCGTGTCTTCTTGTTTTCTTACACTATAAGGTTAATAAACATTATATATGAAGCCAAAAGAATCCCAAGTTGTTTATTATTATTATATATAACATTATCTAAGTCATTTGGCCGATCCTTAGACTTTTAGGAATAAAATCACAACTAATAATATAATATTTGTTTTAAAAACTATTTTATGTCAATTTTGACACTATTTAGTAATTTATTTTTGTGAAAATCATAACAGAATGATTAGTTCGAACCAAGTTACTTAAATCAATAATAACATGTCATATTAACCTATAAAATTAGTGTAATTCATAAAAAGTCTCAAATTACATTTATTTGGGTATTTATAACATCAATTATGTCAATATTACATTAATAAGATAATTACTGCATCATCATTGTTTCATAAATAAATTAAATTATTTAATGTCTAAAAATTACAAATAAAAAATGCATTATGTAGGAAATATTGTTAGATTTCTAATTAATATTTATAGTCGAATTGATCTTATGTATAACCCCATATTAAAAATGTTTTACTTATTAAACTTTGATTTTAACTATTTTAACCCTTCTTTAAATAAATTAATAATAAATGTCCTAATCTAATCCAAGTGGGCCTAAATGGTCATATTTTATTCCTAAGGTTGTTTTTGGTCTAATTAAACTTGTCCAATAGAATTAGGACATGTTTTAGGATAATAATAATATCATTTTTACCCTTATTTACCCTATTTACTTTTAACCGTTGTAAAAAAAGTAAAAAGTTACTATTCACCAAAAAATTATTTTCATCTCATTGAACCACATTTTACTTACTGACATCAACCGTGTCTCTCGGATTTTCAAAATTCCACTCACAGAAGCGGTAAAATTATGTTTTATGAAAAATTCAGTTTTTTAACTACCACTTACTGGTTTCACTATTCATAAAAAATTGAATGTTTTCAGAAAAATACCAAAATTTCACCCTAGGATAATTTCGATATTCTGAATCCAAAAATGAAGTCCATTTTGAAAAATAAAATTAATAAAATTTCAAAAAGTGGTTATTACTATTCATAACGGCTAGTTTTACTAATATTTTAATAGCATATCATTGTTTTGTGAAACTCGGTATTGCGTACGACACAAGCTATCGAGGAAGGTCGTGGTTGCGTGTAAAGCAAGCCAAGCTAGTGTTGTGTGTAGTGAAAGATTACTTTGATGATTTATATAACATAAAAACAAAATATTTCACATAAAAGTCCAGGGTGTTACAAAACTATCCCAAAAGGACCATTCAATATGATGAGAATCATCCTCAATATACCACCACAATACATATAAGTAGAAACACTAGCATCCTATACCACAATCTCCAAACATATTTACCTTACTTTTGTCCAACATAACCAATTTTACTTACACCCAAAGGTTTAAGTAGGGTGTGACCAAAATCCGAGTAGGATGCCACCCAATAAAATAGATTCCATGATATAATTGTTATAATAAAATTCACATGATAATATTATAAAAGGAAAACTAAAAACTTTTTTTATAGAATGTATTTTAGAGGATAAAATGATTTTTTTAAAATAAACAACAAAGTGCATCATATGTCAATGGAAAGTACAATATCAAAAAATAGAACCAAGTAATTGGGAAACCCATTGGGAACTATCTCAATTGGAAATTAGGTAAATCGTTTCACAATGAAAACATGGTATAACAACCACAAAAAATAACATTCTCCTTCATGATCCGTTATAAGGGGACACCACATGGGCCAAGTGGTATGTAATCATTATAATAAGTTATTTAGTATTGTATCTTCAATCCTTCTAGATGAATATGGGACAATCCAATTTAGAGTCAACTAGCATAAAAGTCCTAGTTCACATTCCTAGATAACCAGGATTCCCTTCATGCTCAATTTTTATTCCACATATCACATATAACATCACATCTACATGAAAATATGTCAAACACCATAACACACATGATAAACTACCATTTTCCAGCTAAATCACTTTTTGAAACCAACCAAAAACCAAATCAATTTCAAAATAGGTTTCTGATCATATAAAAAATTTATCAAATACCTTAAAGACATAAAACAAGGGGAACATATGAAACACACATGGAACATAACCCATTTCATTTAAAAAAAATTCAATTCAAAAGCACCTTGAATCATTTAAAAAACACTTTTTTAACCACAAATAAAATCCATAGATGAAAACCAAGTAGAAAATAAATCGTATTAAAATCACCAAATAATGATTAATCATGGAACCAGTAAACTTAGTTGAAGAAACATGTGAAAAACGGTGGAAACCAACAACCTCACACCAAGAGAACCCTATAGAGGGATGATCAAACCTTCAATATCATGATCAAACCCTATTAAAAAATATTTAACCGTAAACATGTCACCCACCTTGTTGGATATATGAAAACCTGAATAAGAAAGATGAAAACCATATAAAATTGAAAGATACCATGAGAGAATAATACTTACATGAATAATTGAGGATAAATCAATCCAAATTCCCCAATAAAATGGATATCCAAGGGTGGAAGAGGGGAGGGGGGTGGAACCATGGGTGGGGAATCTCAAAGTTAATGGATTTTGGGGGTTTATAGTTAAAAATAATGGAGAGATAAAACAAAACAATGAGATTTTTATTGACCTAGATAGTCCACAAAGTTATCCCTGATGATTTTCCCAAATGTACAGCTAATGTGCACCACATACAATTCAAGTAGGTAATGACTCATGGTTAGCCCACATAGTTGAAAAACTATGCACTAATTGTGATAAAATTATCTGTCTAAGACACTAATTGACTGCACGGTTACCTGGGAAAGGGTTTATGGTTTAAAAATCCATGCTTCAACAATGTGCACCTGGCTATAAAACCCAAAAACATAATTTTTCACAAAAAACACAAGGCGAATGTAAAGGTAAAATTCATGAACAAAAATAAATAAATAAATACCTTAAAATGAAATCATGGATGTGACAATTCTCCACACTATGACAACCTTCATCCCACATAATGTCATTCCAAAACATGGCCAAAGAATACAGATGGTTATTCTGCCTCCTTCCAAGACATCTATTACCATGTCTCATGCATATCATTTTTGTAGTACAATATAATCCAGAATTGTGGAATTGATTTCTCATGTGGACCAATCTCTTGGGAATATATTATTTACATTAGATGATAAAACCGAGATACATATGGTTCTATTTTGAACTCGTTCGAATTTATCACATGAGAAAGATCCAGATTATAATTTTTCAACTGGTATATGTGAATCACATCATGAATTGATTTTAACTATGAAGGAAAACCTAACTTGTATTCAATTATTCCTACATGCTCAGTGACCATGAAAGGACCAAAATACCTCATTGGTATATTCCCTTGTTTTCCCTAATGGAAATGTCCCAAACGACATGCCACTTTTCATGAAAACCATGTCATCCACAGAAACCTAATGATCGGCCACTGATCGAAATAGGATTTCATCCAACTTCAGGCTATCAACAACCATTTTATGATCAGTTATACCTTCTCATATGTATTTCACACTATGCTCTATTCCAAATGTGAGCTCTCACCATCCTCAAACCATCACAAGGGAAACTGAAAAGATAGACCATATAGTACCTCAAACGGATCCATTAGAATCATGGATCGGTAAATGTAATTACACCAAAACTCATCCAATCATAAGTGATTTTCCAATATTCCTCTAAAATCTTACTCCCATGCCTGAGGCATGTATTGTAAGATTTGAGTTTCCTACTCTGTTTAACCATTTGTTTGAGGATCACATGTTGTTCACAATTTGACCTCTGACCCCAACACGTTTTTAAGGTCCTCTTAAAACTGAGAGGTGGAATGGGGGACCCTATCAAGAATAGTTTTCGATGACACAATATGAATACACAAAACCTTTTAAACATATATCCATCCTAACTCATACACATTTTATGAATCCCTCATTATAATTAAATGGGAATATTTCCTTAAATGATCAATCACTACCTAAATGGAATTCCTTCCCAATGTTGTACACAGATAGAATTTTATGAAGTCTATGGAGATATCCTCCCATATCTATATAGGAATATGTTGTGGCTGAATAAAACTGAACATCCTTTAATGCTATTTTTTTACTTATTGGCATGTATAACACCTAGATATGAAGTCAGATTTATATCGTCTCATACCTGGCCAAAAAACTACTGACACACATCGTAGTACGTCATGGTAAAACTAAGATGAATGAGCCACTGAGACTGGTAGATTTTACGAATCACCACCTTCTATAGAAATAAAAACACCACAAAGTGGAACTTGAGACATAAAACCCATTTAAGAGATAACGACCAATCCCTAGGTGTTTCCCCACCATGAAATTATTTCATGGGCTGCTGGAACAGTTCATTGCTAGGATGATCATATTGAATCTACTCCAGAATGGAAGGAGAAAATTGAACATTAGAAAATAACACACATCTACTGTTCTTGTTGGCCTCCAAATGCATCTGATCAAGTAGACCCATCTAGTTCCACTCATCATTAGATACTTTTAACGCCTAAACTGAAACCTTTATACTCAACATGTCTACAACTAAATTTACTTTTCCCAGGGTATAGAGGATATAAATATAAAACACCTGAAGGTACTCAACCCAATGAAATTATCATTAATTAAAACATTTTTTTAGAAAATATAGTATATGCTCTTATAATCAGAATAAACCACAAATTTCTCCCCTCAAAGATAATTACTCCACTACTTTAGGGAATGAATAACCTCTAATTACTCAAAGTCAGGGGTCGAGTAGTTATTTTCATGTGGTTGGAGTTTTATAGATATATATTCCACCCCATGGTTATCATGAATAAGCACACATTCAAGACCCATACCTGATGCCTCACAATAATCCAAATAAATCATTCTAGATTCTAGAAATACCAACACATGAGTAGTTTTTAATCACTAAATAGTATCCTTGATGGATGCATTAAAACTCTATGCCCTATTTGAAATTCATCAATATCTGAGTGAGTACTGTCATGGGTGAAGTAATCCAAGAGAATTTCCAAACAAAAAATAGATAGTATATATCCAGGCCTAGAATGATTTTGATCACAAACACATTATTCAATTAATCCCATGAAATAAACACCCTGATCTTATTGGAGTCCACTGAAACCCCTTGTTATTATATCATATGAACCAAAAATATCACATCGTTAATATAAAATGTTTACTTTGAAAATTTGTAACAAAGACAATGGTCTCAAAGAGTGCCCAATATGACCAACAAAAGCTGCTCATGCCTATTTATAGATTAAAAATAAACTAGTATATCTTTTATGAATACCACGATAAATGAATCATGATACCTATGGAAGAATCTATTAATAAGTTTCATGAAGACTAATGGAGATTTTTTCAACCCAAAAGGCATGAACTGGTATTCAAAAGGGATATATCTTCTTTTCAACACTATTTTTAGAACTTCCACCTCTCTCACTTATACATATTGATAACCATAACGAAAATCAATTTTTTAAACCCACCTTCCACCTTTATTTCGTCAAACATATAATCAATTCGGGGAAAATGTTACTTATTCCTGATGGTCACCTTATTCAACATTCTATAATCAATAAACAATCGGAGAAATCCATCGACCATATTATCATGAAAGAATAGGGTGAACAAAGGATAGACATTGGGTCAAATTAATCCTCTGGCTTCCAAAATTTACAACCATGCCTTTAATTCCCTTGACTCAATGGGGGTCATACAGTATAAAGGATAGATTTAAACTATGTTCCTAGAACCATGATAATCAATAACACCACATCACACTCAAGAGGAAAACACAAGAAACCTCTAGAAAAACTCTATAGAATCAATCACCATGGGAGGTATCATATCAATATAAGAACCATTGTATTCCTCCAATGTGAGAGAACATAACTGATGAATGATAATACCTCATTCTTTGTGTTGAGGTCCATTATGACCCGATCGTGTATCCATTTATCCCTAAAAAACCTAGGTACTTTGATTAGGTTCTACCAAATGAACCTAACACCTATAGCAGTTGATATGTTTCTGAAATCTCACCCTCCAATCCATACTATATATTATTTCAAATAACTCTATATTCAAGACTAAGAAATCCCATTCTAGCTCAACCCCTAACATGGTGAGAGAAAAAGACGGACACCTGAGACCCTTCACTCACTTCTTACCAAGAGGAATTACCAATACCATCATAGATGACATATGCTCATTTGGTAAACTGAAAACATTCACAAGGAGGGATGATATAAATGAAACAGAAGAATTAATATCATGTAAAATATCATTTATATATGATTCTATCAAAATGGTACATTTTACTATCGAATTCCCTACATTCGGTTGAGTTAGTGCTCGATTTACTACATGATACTGCCAAGTCTCATCCTGACTCTTAGGATTACCAGTAGATATTATCTCTTCTCTAAACTAAATCATCCCAGAAGACGATCCACCTCTACCGTTAGGACCACCAAATCAAGAACCCAACATCTTGGATGGCTCTGACTGTGATATTATCCCTCTGGAAACTACAAACCCTACACCAATATGATATGGTCACATCACTTTGTAAAAATGTAGTATTTGTCCCATAGCTCTACATTGATGGAAAGGATTTGGAGTAGATATACATGCATGTCGAATGTGTCATAACTTATCACACTGAAGACACACAACTGACCTAGCATGGGAAGCCACAGATGAAGACTGCTGGAAAGGATGGCCTCAACTACCACCTCCCTTCTTCCCTTACTCATCCCATATCCTCTTTTTCTCATATGAACTGCAACTACCCCTTATTGACATATCCCCAATGGAACTAGACCTACCATTGTGGTCAGTCTATTCTATAAAAAATCTTCTACCACTTTGGTATAGATAATTATCATGAACTGAATTACTTAAGAATAGATCTTTGGCTTCAAACCACTATCAAAGCTATGAGTCATCAGCTTCCCAAATGAAATAATTTCAAATGTGTTCTGACCTATATTGGTGAAGCAGCTGGGGTACTCTATCAAGGAAATGTCCCCCTAAAAAAGTACCATAAATTCTCAGGATCATCCCTAGGCCAAGACCATAAGATAGTACTGGTTATTTTAAAATATCTTTGAAGTCTTTCTAATAAATCTACACGTCCTTTCTTTTTTGGACCACTGTTTCCTACCACCTTTGAATGGGACCTTTTAGAATGAATGAAGAAAATTTCACCATGACATCCTTAGGGTTGTCAATATATTCAAAAAAATTATATATTCTCAATATAATCCAATAATTCCTAAGGTTCTATTCTAACTTAGAAGGAAGGAGACATATTCATAATGATAATCTAAGATTTTCCCCCATCTAATTCCATTTTCAACCTCCTTAACATGTGTAGAACAATTACTAGTATCTATCCAAAAGCCTAATCTTGGTAGACCTAATATTAGAGTTTTATCAGATTAATTTTTTAGGGGGAACTCTCTCTGAAGCCACTTCTCACGATTTAATAAAAATTCTCCAGGGATGAATATTTCTACTAATGTAATGACCAAAAGAAAAATATTCGTACAAGAAATCTGAAATTTTTTCAATAATGGAAACAAATTCCAACACTCCATAAATCCAATAAAATAAAACCCATCACAATAACATAAAAACCAATCCACCCCACCACTATTCAATGTCCATAAATAGTATGTTGCCTACAAATCTCACATGTAGGAGAAGACTACAAAAATCCCAACATCCCCTGGTGACTTGGGATCCATCACGATTTATGATTTACAAGAACTATACTCACAACCATAACATCATTCCTGGGAAATCCATGCTATGGTCTATCAATAATAATCCACAAATAAATTGAACCAAAAGAGTGTAACCTACTCTAATACCATTTTGTCATGAACCAAGCCATAGTTTTATCCAACCTGACACGTAACAGGTATGTGGCATGGATTGAAGGGTGTTCCCAATCCAAAAAATCTATACAAAAGTTTCCCAGGTATCCACAATGAATCCTCGGAACAATTTCACCAATGTTAATAATCATAACCAACCAACCATAATTAATAAACCAAAACTAAACAATCACATACCCAGGTATCCCCACATTCTTAATTTTCATTCAACATATCACATACAACATCACTTTCACATGAACATATGGAAAATACCATAACACAAATGATAACCCACTGTAATCCAATAAAAACACGTTTTTTAGAATAGCGACACAACAAATACATTTCAAAATAGTTTTTTCATCATCTATATATTTTATCAAATTCCATCAAGACACAAAACAATGGGTACATATGAAAAACTCAAGGAACACTTCCCATTTATGTTGAAAAATAATTTTTCAATGCCAAAGTACATTGATTATTTCCAAAAAAAACTTTTTCCACATCACTCATAATCTATGTAACCAAGCCAAGTAGAAAAGATAGAATCTTAAAATTACCAAATAATGTTTAATCGTCGAACCAGAAACCTCATGTGAGGGTGTACCCAACAACCAAAAACCATGAAAACCCTATAGAGGCATGATCAAACCATAAACATCTATAGCAAACCCTATAAAACTATATTTATCTCCAATCATTTCACTCCCAATAGTGATATGAAATCCTAACTAAAGCAGATGTACACTCTAGAAAAGGGGATGCAACCATGAGAGAGGGGGACTTGCATGAATAATCGTGGATATATCACTCCAAATCCACCACAAAAATTGAGCTCAAAGCGATTAAGTGGGATAGGGGAGGTACCTAGGGTAAGAATATTGAGGGGGGGGGGTTAGGGGTTTAGAGATAAAACTTGTGGGGAGGTAAATGATAAACATCCAATATTCAATTAATGGATAGGCCACACAATTAGTCCACATGGTTTTCCAAACCTTGAAACAACCGTTCACCCCATACATTTAAAAGAGGAATGCCACAAGGTTATCCCACATGGTTTACAAACGATTCTCTCACGGCGGAATAATACTCTATCCTTTAACATAACATGACCACATGATTACTAAGGAAAGGGTGAACTTTTTTCTACCCACACACTAATCATGCTCCCTTTGCTGAAAATCCCCAAAACACCATTTGAAACTAAAAACAAAAAATGAATCCAAAGGGAAATCTCAAGAAAAAAAATTATTATAAATATACATTAATGTTAAATCATAGGTGTGACACTATAAAGGGTGGGATTTTTTTTGACTCCCGTCAAATTAGAATAAATAAATTCATAAGGAAAGAAATACTCGAATATGGGAATTATTTTCCCAATAAAATCTAAGGAAGGAGAAGATGGTCGAGACAAGAGGATCAAAAAATCTGCTAAGATACATAAAATCACATGACTGTCATATATCATGTGAAGACTCCACTTGAAGTACATATCCCACAGTGGATCCCATATAGCTCCCTTTGATGAATCATATTACTCTTGCAAAGGCAATATGGTCATCTAGTGGCCACTCAGGGGCATTCGAATGAGTTCCCAAAGGCCATGTGGTTTTTCACAGGTCTGTACTAGGCAGAACATATGAAAACCCTCCGAAAATAAGAGGAAAATGTACAAAATTAAAATGTAATATGAAGACACAATGATTATGAATTGTGTCACCATTAGGAATAATAATTATCCTTCTAAAAATCAAAAAAAACTCACAACACCCCAGGGGAACTCTGGAATAAAATAAGGAAAATAAATGGGACGAGGGGAAGCCACTCAGGATCGCTTAACAACACACGATGTGCCCCCAATGATATGAAAGACACCGTGAGTCCCTAGAGACATGTCCACCTTGTATTCTGAAATCCCATTGGCTTGTCAACCACATCAGGTGAAGCGCCTTAGGCATGTTCAGGTGACTACATGATCCCCTTTTATCTTCTTAAGGAAAAACATATGCATTGTCCCTGAAATGCTCATGCACCCACATATTACTTTTTTTTAGATGATGCATCACCAAAAATAGTGAAATATCAATCAATGACATTTCTAAGACATCTCATAATCATGGAACATTGTAAAATATAAAAAAGGGAAAAAATGGAGGAGACATGATCTCTCTCAGTCATAAAATTCTTGTAAAACGAAAAGGATAAGCTAACATTGTCTCGTTGAAAGTCAAAGTATAGTCACTTCAGATCACTTGAAGGCTATTCAACTTGAATCCTGGCCTCACGAAGGCCATTGAACATGTCAATATAACAATTTATATGTCCTACTTCATGCCCATGTGAGACAAAAAATCCTCATCTGGAAATAATCTAATAAAGTACATGTTGATGTGGGGACTCGTGATTGCTGAAAATCTGGTAGTAACCTCAGAGCGATCCATGATAGGAGACTTGCAAAGACACATACACCGTATCTCTTTACCAACTCCATCCTATATTTAAGATAGATACACTACAAAACCCTACGAACAACCATGTTGGAGAGGCTTAAAATTTCCCCACCATAAAATGAATAATGAATTATGATGATACACCCTCCAAATTCTCTGATGCAATGTTATCTTTTTCACATCCAAGAATATTGACACACACAATGACCAGAGAGCATTTCTCAGAGGGTTTGATCTAATGACTTTTTAGTCTTTTGTTAGGTAATACACTAACAAATAAATAGAGTGATCATGTGTTAGGGGTAAATAACATTGAGTGATCACTAATAGATCATGTGAAGGACTCCTATAAGGAAAAACATAAGACATCAGACACACTTTCTACATCATGAGAGACTTAAAATAAGATAAAACTGAAAAATATAAGTCACACATGATAGAAGGATATAAAAAATATATATATACATACTAGAAATATATATATATTGATCCTTTTTCACTTTTCTAGAACTATCCAAGACACATGAAAATGCCCAAAAAAGTGGCTCAGATCACGCGACAGTCCTATGGTATACCATTTAGATCATGAGAATTCCCCTGAACATATCAAAGACAACTATAAATCACCTCAATATCTTGTCACATAGATCTCACTAGACCCTATAGGCTTTTAAACCTAGTCTTTAGGTTCTCCTCATACATTTGGAAAGTCTCTTGTAATGGAACCTTTTCTGGACATCAGAGTCATGTGGTAGAACCTACGCAAGTTAGTTGTCTCTTGTGAATTCCTTCAGGCTTGCTAGACAAGTCTCACAATTCCTAATAGTCATGTCATCTATGATATGTGGAATGATTCGATCCATGACACATTGAATCTCATGAATCCATCCTATGTGTTAGTCATCTCTCATGATGACACCCAGGAATGCTAGTTGGATCATGAAACACCCTATAAGACAAGCCATCATAGTCAAGTGATGAATTCCAGGATAACACATCTGTGTCATGTGATGTCCATTGATCAAGTTATCATTGATCAAGAGACAACCCTATACATGATTCTTGTACAAGGGAAGTCCTCCATAAAACTCAACTAGATCATATGACTACCTTTAGACATACCAAGTAAATAATCTCTGACATATCATTGAGACAACTAAGGAATGTCAAGCAGACAATCAATTCTTATTATGTAAGTAAACAGAAAAAATGGAAAAGATATCCTAGGAAATGATAACCTTGTTCATCATATTTGATTAAGACCCAAGGATAAGGTAAAACTCAGTTTTTAATACCCAATCAATATGGAAACCTCACTATGTAATCCTTGTCTAAAGGAACTCTAATGTATCTGATTCCTTCCATATTTTGGATTTATTGACCACATCTTTAGGGTTTGAATTCCATAGTGATGATTGAGGGAATCCTCCGAGTGTGATCCATGACTAGTGATAAAACATGATATGTCCTAATGGTTAGGTAAAACACAACATGAAATCCCCATCCAAAGGAACTATGAGGACACTGATTCCTACCATATTTAGGGTACGTAGTCCACATCTTCAATGTTTGAGTCCCAAAAGGATCATCTAGGGACCCTCAAAGTGTAATCCTTGACCAGTTATATGACACAATATGTCCCAATATTCTAGGAAACCTCAGAAATTATGTCCCAACCAAAGTAATATGGAAACACTAATTCCTTCAATATTCTTGATATGAAGGCCCCCTCCACATAGTTCATGTTCCACTTCGATCATATAGGGAATCCTTCGACTGTAGGACTCAAACTATGATATAAATTGATATGTCCCAATATTTAGGGAAACCTAAGCTTTAAAGCCTCTACCAAAAAAAACTATGATGACTCTGATTCCATCCATGTTCAGGATATGTGGGACACCTCTTCAATGATTGATCTCCACATTTATATTCTAATATGTACTTCTATAACTTTAAATGAAATGATATTGATCTTTATCAATCCCTTTTTTCTCACACCAATCATAGAACATGTGATCATATGAAGTTCCAATAATCATATAATTCTTATAATGAGTCTCCACCAACCAGGAAAGATATGTACGTAAATCCCTAAATATTGTCATGAATCATTGGCCTTAAAACAAGGTAATCTATGTTTGCGAAAATCCCAATGGAATTATTTAACTATAAAAAATATATTATTCCTTCAATAACAAGGATATTTAGGACACCTTCGTAGTGATTGTTCTCAAATAAACAAAAAAAAATTGTATGACTAATGAAAATTCCATTTTTGACCATCAAATTATAATCATTCCCTATGCTGATTACTCTAAATCAACAGTCAATGGATAGAGAAATAAAATGAACTATGATGACTCTAATTCCAACCATATCCTTGATATGTAGTAAACCTCTTCAAGGACTTATCTCTATAATAAGTCTTCTTAGTGATGTCCCAGTACACAAGTCTCATACCATGACGGATAAAAAATAATCATTTTCCATCCATTTTTTATAACACAAATCATAGATCACATGTGATTAGGGAACTAAAATAATTATGTCATCTATATCAAATGTCTCTACAATGGGAAAGGAATCCTCGGAGTTTAATCCCTAAACAACTAAACTACACCCACTCAGATTCTTTCTATAATCATAATATGTAGGACGTCCCTTCAGGACTTGATCTTGAACAACTAATTCCCTATAAAACCCATGTATGCCAATTTTGTATAATGTTAAACTACATGGGTCCAATGAACTGTGTCTGTATTGATTCCTTCAATAGCCAGGATATATAGGTTGTGTCATAATTGTGCAATCCCCTCCTTAGAATATTAATCAACTTTTGCATTGCATGAAATTATAAGAATTTGGTTTTTTAGCATTAATATATAAGAAAATTACCATTATATGGTAATGAAAGAGAGCCTCATATAGATATAGATGGATTCACTAAAGATCCGTAGTATTTTGACACTCAAAAGAGAATAAACCCATGGTCATTTTTTATGGTAACCATTCATGTATTGGGATTATGAGGATATTTGAGAATATGTCTTGAATCTTGAAGAGAGTTCCTAAGTATGAAATAATTCCGTCCAAAAGGGTTCGATGAGCCCGAAATCCAATCCCCCCAACCAATGTGAGTTTCTAAGATTCAATTGGCATAAAAAACAAGGTGACCACTTAACATTTGAATTAGGTCAGTAACTAGTTATGGATGAGGGAACCACTATGAGTTTCCCTTAAGAGTGAAAATGGTAATCTGTTGTTCATTGTTGGGCTAAACACAAATCGCCCACATTAATACCATAATATGTATCCCATACAAGCCATGAATCCCATTGAAACAAAAATGGTGAACTTAAGGTGAAAAAACTACAATGATGAGAATGATTGGGTTATTAGCCATCACGCTATTTTGATTTCCTCTTATCGATAAAAACACTCTCACTTGATTCCGTCGAATATCAAAATTAGTATTATAGACTAAAAGTGGATAAAATATAAAAACTATACATTTTACCAAGATTTTCTTCCATGAAAATGATATCCTATAAGGTTATTCTAGAATATATCCCATCTATGGGTCTATAGAATCTAAAAACCCATTGGGACCTTTGCCCTATTATATAGATTACAATACCCATGACGATTTCGTCCATAAAAAAGAACAAAAAATGGTCATCCATAAGATTTCCATACTCATAAGTGAATAAAAGTGTTTCCTTGAAAAAATATCTACAATACATTATAAAAAATAATTGTTCTTGACACCCATGGAACCAACCGACCTTGATACTCTAAGAGAGGAAACCCTAGAACCCCTAATCAAGAGATTTTGTTAATGACATAAAGGGGTCATGTCTTTAAGAATAAATAATATATCTCATAAAAAACATTACATCTATAACCCAAGATATCTAATAACCTCATGAACCTTAATGATTCCTCACAACCAAACCAAACTAGATCAAATTTTTGAAGATAAACTTATATTAAATCTTACCCTGAAGGCCCTCCCAATCAAAAACACTATCCATGTACCTATTAAATTCTAAGTGTATTACAACATTGTGATCAATGTAGAATAAACCAATAATTGAATAAAAATGTTTATTCAATATCTATTGAGAAAAAAAACAAAAATACTATAAGGAGGAAGTACACAGCATGTACCGTTGACAAAAAATTTCTTCCATGTAATCCTTCCAATCAATGTATCTCAACATACAATGAATAAACATTTCAATGTAATTGAAATTACTAAACCTTATAATGGGTGTACTAATGAAACAAACCACCTCATGTCAACAAAATAAATACCCAAGCCTGTCATCACATGTTGATGTAAGGATGGAAAACAAAACATGTGTTGTGTATAATGAATCGAGACATACAACTAGACTAATATACGATAGAAAAAGATATAGTTATATCCTTAAAATAAAATCCAAACTAGGTAAACCAAAATGTATTAATATATAAAGACCAAAAATTATCTATGTGACCAATAGTCACATCAAAATGATCCTGAACTAAAGGAAAATATCAATGGAGAAGTTGACATGATGCAATATAACATTCCCATTACCTATACTATAATTACACATATCATTATATCACATTAATATATGATTTATTAATTTAATTAAAATAGTATAAAACTCGAAATATTGATATGTATAGTGTATTTTGGAATTAGGTAAATAGCATAACTTATTGAACATATGATACATTAACCTTATAAAAAACTACCATAGCATGCTTCTAAAATTCCAGGGATTTTAAAACTATATGGGATAATTAGGGGAAAAACATATGATTAGGGTGATCCATAACTCCATGTATGTGAATAAGAATGGAATAACATGAAGATAACAATACATGTTAGGAAATAATAATATCAATAGGGTATAAAAAGAGATGTAATCATAACATGATGAATGAGACATGATATAGCATGATAATCAAAAGATGAGAAATGCGACAACAACATAAAACACTGCATCATAAACATCATTCAAGGAAACTTTTTGATGATATCATGGTGTAAATAGTCCCATAATAGAATCGGGATGACACTATATACCTAAATGATGTCTCATTTGACTAAATATTACCTATTTCATTAAATCTCAATAATATTTCGGTCTCATCGGTCACATTCATTTTTATATCATGCCAAAGTATGCCCGATATATCATATAGCATTGATTCATTCATCATTGTATTTTATTCCACAATCAAGGAGTGTCGAAAAGTGACATGAAATAATGATTTTTAAGAGGAATAAGTGTATAATAGTGAATACCCGTGATAGGAAATGAGTATGGTATTCAATACACAATTGTTTTCGAATGGAAAATCATTGTGAAATTTCAGCAGCATAACGACATCAAATAAAAAATTATAAAATTGGTTGTTGATAGATAAAGGGGTATTTGATAATTTAGAAATTAGTTATACAGTAATAGGGATATTTACTAATATATCCCATGAAAAATAAATGATTTTATAAAAACAAGTTAAATAAGATACATGAATAAAAACAACAAAAGAAAACATCCCTTACTTGATTGTGAGAAAAAAATGCATGTTAAGGGCATAATGATAGTTTGGGGATCCATAGAGGCCTCTAGATAATGGGGGAATATTATATACAGGCTCAAAGTAGATTATGTGGGCAATTTGGTGAGATTATAAAACCAAGGTGGGGGTTTATTTATTCTTTAGGTTTTGGACTCTACATAAAAAAATAAAAAAATACCACAATCCATTACATGGTTTTTGAAAATGGATTCTTCCATGTGGGAGTGCTTTTAAGTAATTTTTATGTCCAAGGTCCGAACATAAAAAAAATATTCCCCTTTATTATGTGGAGGTGATTCATTCTCTTAAAGAAATGATTTCAAAACATTAGAACATTTTAATTCATTTAGAGGATATGTAATGCCTATAGAATCAACCAAATAGACATTAAATATAAGTATTATTAAAATAAAAAGAAATTGTTAATAGATAAATTTATAGTATTTATGACATAACATTTGGGACATTATGTATTCAAAATGCTCAATGTATATTTTTACGATATTTATTTTTTATTTGAAATATTGTATGTCTTTGAAAATTATGAAATATTCTCCTTAGGATAATTTAAATTTTATAATTTCAAAAATAATGTAAATTTTATATAATTAAATTAAAAAACAAAATAATTTTCACTTTTAAACAAAAATCAACATTTATTTAGAAATGCTAATTTTTTTAACAATAAATTTTTTTCAAACACTTATAAAAATTACATTTGAATACATAAAAAGTTTGTTATCAATTATATTTATTAAAAAATATATTATAATAACATTTTATGAAATATTATTTATTTAAAAATCCATTAATTTTTCAAACTATATTCCTTAATTGAATTTTAATATTAAGTAAAGATAATTTTCTGTTTTATTGTTTAAAAAAATTAATGTAAAAATAAGAGGATGGAATTATATTCCATATTCTATAAAAAGTAATGTATATACTATGATTTCTATGGTTTTGATAAATATATCATTATTAAACCAACAAAACCCTAAGGGTTAGGTGTGTGATGGTGGGGCTTTCATGGGGTGATTCACTAAACATGTTTTGAACAATGATCTTAATGAGATTTACCATCTAACATAAACAATTTCACTCATTTATAAGTTATTGGATATCTTCTTTGTAATTATCAATGTAAAATCCCATATATTCCATCTCCCAGGAATGCTCTGATAAATGAGCTTCATAAGGTATGATGCTACTATTTGAGGCCATCACATTCCTTTTCTATGTCAATTGGAATTTTTAAAACCAAATATTTATACTAATCATTTAATAACTATTAATCCACTATATTATCTCCAATTACAATTCTTAATATTAAATTAATTCAGAAATAAAAAACCACGAAAGTGCATGTTTTTTATATAATCATATTACACAATAAGACATTTAAATAAACCAAAAAACTGAAAATTTATTTATATCTATTTAGGTTTTTACAATCTTCCCCCATTAAAATTCTCAATAGTTAAATTTTATTTTCCCACAATAAAATAGATGAGGGTAACTCTATTTAACAATTTACTCTAGTTCCCACCTTTCTTTTCCAATCATTTTGTTCTCCACCTCACTCCAACCAGGTGTATTGTCTTATTCTATATAACTTTTTCTCTACAATCTATATTCTTTAGTGGGTGCTCATTGTAGAAATGGACAATCACTAAAGGTACCACCTCTAGATTGAGTACATGTGGGGGGTTTGGTATGTAATTTCCCATGAGGGATATGTGGAATACATCATACACTTAAGATAGGTTCAATGGGATCACTAGTCGATAGGTCACCTCTATGATGTGACCAAGTATCTTAAAGATGTTGATTTATCTTTGAGTAAGTGTTCCATTCGATCCAAATATCTTCACTTTATTTAGTGGATATATGTGGAGTAGTTATTGGTCTATAGCATCAAAATCTAGTTCCCATCAATTATTGTCTACATATCACTTTTGCGGAATCTGAGTAGCTTTGATGTGCATGGTGTTGGTGTTGACCATTTCCACCATTTCCTAACCATTTTCAAGACCAAGTAGTTTCCGTTCCCAAACATTATCCCAACATGTAGTTGTTCTTCACCTCTTCCAAAAATAGTGTCATAGGGATCCATTTAGAGTCTCTAGTGGAAAATATTTTTGTATGATAACTCTAATAGAAAATTATATTGGTCCAATCCTCCATTGAAGTAAATTGAGCATGCTCTCAACATGTCCTCAAGCGTCTGGATAGTTTTTTTAGATTGTCCATATTTTTTAGGGTGATATGATCTTTGGAAGTTCTATGTAGTGTTTAAATTTTATTGGAGTCTCTTCCAGAACTTATAGGTTAATCATTGATGATACAATCAATAGTTGAACTTTATACATCCTAACTACTTCTTTTTTGTATATCCATTCAAGTCGAATTAGTGGGAAATCCTCCTGAATTTCAATTATGTGTTCATTATTTCTAATATAATCCACTGAAACCCATATAGAATTGTTTCCCTTGGATTTATTTGGAAGTACAATGATGAATTGTATAATTATGATTTCCAATTTCTATGTAGGTATGGGTATTGGATGTATCATCCCCTTATATATATATTTTCCATTCATCATTCACTTGTGGACATACAATACGTATTTATGTATATTATTTGGTATACTTATCTAAATTTTCCCTATAATAGTTTTCATGGAGATCTCAATACCACATTTTTCTTCTAGGAAGGATATAAAAGGTCGATACATATGTATCATCAAGTAGAACAGTTTTTAACACAGGATTTGATTGTACAGATATTACTCACCCAAATCATAAAAATAATTCATCATTAACATTGATATTTGATGTTTTTTATTTTCTTATAATTAAAACATTATTTTGAATTCTTCCATAATCACTTTGAGAATCCTTTAACTATTCTAAAACGGATCGTTGAGAACTCACATGTGAAAGGATAGATGATTTTCATTCCTTTATTATTCCCATTTACCTCCTTTAAAAATCTAATATTATGATATCCCTATGAATTCTTATCAATGATAGAATTTTCTATTCCTTTCGTCATATAGTACCCCCACTTTATTATTTTTCCCAATATGGTAGTGCATCGAGCAGTCGTAGTCCTTGATCATATCAAACCATCTTCATTGGTGCATATTCATCTCTTTCTGTATGAATATATATTTGAGAATTATTTCCAAGATCTACCCCTGTGGCTGTGATGAAACAAGCTCTTACTTACTTCCATGGAGGTTTTATGTTTTCTCTTAAAAACCTTGGATTATTACAATAGTTTGAAAAGTGGCATTGTTCCTTTCATTTGATGAAATGTGAAATGCATTGAGGGTTGAATAGAGCTATACATTCTTCTATTGCATTAGTGTGTTTCTCCTAACCGAAGTCATTATCAACATGTCTGTTATACTAACACCAAATTAATTTACTAATTCCCCATTGAAAATTTCTATGGTTCTTCATTCTATAGGTTTGAGATGTGGGACGTTGCAATTTTTTGCACCGTTAGATTTCTCCATCAGAACAACATAATTAAATTCCACATTGTACTTCTTATCCCTATAATAACGATCAGACTCTCCCATCACCATTTTTACTTTGAGGGAATATTATAAAATTCCCCAATATCTATCAAAGTCACGTATCTATAGGGATTTTTGGGGACTTCGTTTTAGCCCCCCAAAGTAGTGGTCAATACTACATTCGAGGATAATAAAAAATCTAGAGGCATATAGTAAAAGTCTTATGATGTTTACCTCATACACCACGATAGATTCACCATTTTTTTCTTGAGGTAATTGAAATCCTTTAAAATTTAAAGACAGAGCGTGCAAGTAAAATATTTATCAAAAAATAATAACTATAATTTTTTATACTCCATTGCATTGATCTCATCCTCAAGATTCCTATTATTGATCAATGTACACCACTGATTAGCTTCTAACTCCATAATATAAATATCTAGTAGAAGATGTCTCTTGTTTGGAATATTAAATGACGGAGAATATCTTCTCAATAGAGTTGTTCCATTGTTCCTCATTAAGAGAAAAAATGATCCATTTAAATTTAGATGTTTTTGTTGCATAATGGACAAAAAAATTTATTGTTCTTTCTTTGGGGGAGTTAGGCACCCTTTCATATTTATTTTTCAACTGAGAACCTGATTCAGGTAGGATAGTATCCTCATAAAGTTAAAAATTCCTACACTCATTGGGTTGGGAATCTCATTGGGAAAGTCCTCAAAATTCCCATCACATTCATTTTTTACTCGATTCCTCTTATTTTTGGAAATTTAATAGATTAAAAGTAAAATTCAGGAAGATTATTTTAAAACATTAAACACATAAATGGGAATCCAATGACATTATAGGGATAACATAGAAGTTACATTAATTTCTTCAATTGTGATATTTTATGCTCCAATCTATGTTATCCATGATTTATTTCCTAACATATATTCTTTTGGGTATATTTTTTTAGTTAATTATTGTTAGTAGTGATATTATTAATTTATAAATGTATATCCAATATGATAGTAAAACCAGGTGCACATTAAGTACCATTTTTTGTTTACCATGTTACACTGAGTCTGGCCTGTCACACCTATTTAGAGTTTTTACCAATATGTACATCTATTATAGAACCAATTCCACTTGTAGTTTCCAAGAAACAATTTATTGTCTTCATAAACCACTTAATTTATACTCACGATAATTTTGGGATGTTTTCTTATTCATAGTGTTATCCCTATGTATTTTTCTATAATTTTCTAATCATAAGCCCAAAAATAACTAAACATTTCCTTTGATACCAAGTACAACAACAGTTCTCTTTATTTTACATTAATACATGATTAATTACATTAAAGATCACATAATACCACCTGGAAGATTGATAAGTCCAATGTCTTTGGGAACTAGTTACAATGAATAACATCTTGAACATGGGATATAATAACATTATTAAGAACATATTTGATGTTTTTCTGAAATTCCATTTCTTTTAAAATGGCACATGATAACATGGGGAAATACATAAGAAAAGGTTGAAAAAAAATCCCATTAATGGAATAATCATGGTATAACATGAAGATAGTGATACATGATAGACAAAGATAATATCAATGGGGCATAAAAAGAGTATGAATCATAAAACTGAACAATAATACATGATATATAATGATAATCATAACATGGTAAATGTGACAAAAACTTACAACACAACTTTACAAACATATGTTAAGGCTAAACTGTGATGAAATCATAGTGGTCAAAGTACCATAAAGTTATCAGGTTCACTCTATATCCCAAAATTAATCTATTTAAACTAATCATTACCCAATTCATTTGACCACTATATAATTATGGTCACATCCATCTCTTTAATTTCATTTTAGTTCTTATGTGTGACACATAGTTCATAAAAACTGGATTCATTCACCATAATGTGGTATTAAACAATGATGATGTGTGGAATAGATACATATAAGTAAAAATTCAATGTGTTATAACATTATAAAGGGTAATACCATTTATAGGAAATGGGTTTTGTATTCACTACACAATTCTTTAAGTATGAAAAAATACGATGAAATTTCGGCAACATAACGATATCACATACAAATTCATAAAATGGGATGATTAGAGGGAAATGGTTTTCTAATAATTTGTAAATCATTTTTAAATTAAGATTAACATGAAATAACATATCCAATAATTAGGAAATGATGATAAAATACCTAAGGTAAAGCATATACTTTAAAAAAGAAAGGAAAGGAAAAGATCCATTACATGAGGTTGTGACTCTAAATGCTTTAGTGGTGCTCCTTGAGAGCTTGGGGTGCCTTAGGAAGACTCTAGAGAGTGGATTTTAGAGTCTGAATATGCACCATGAAGTTTGAGTGAAGATAAATGGGGTCATGAGTTGGTTTATTTAGGAAAACAAGGGTTTTTTATTATTTAGGTTTTGGACTCTATATAATAAAATTTAAAAAACCACAAACCAACCAATGTGTTTTCCCAAAGATTATTACAAATTATTGTGTTTTTCATTATTTTATAATTAAAAGGAAATAAATTAATAAAATTATAATTTATCTGATTTAGAGATGAGTTATATTCTTAATGAACTGATTTTAAAACCTTAAAATATATTAATGGTTTTAGAGGACTCAAAATGTTTTTATAAAATTTACCAAATTAATATTAAAAAAATTATTTTAAATAAAACACATAAATTTTTTTGTGGATACATTTTATTTTATTTATTAACTTAGGATTGGGTCATTATTTATTCATAATAGTAAAATTATATTTAAACAATATTTATTTTATTTCAATAAAATACGATTGTCTAAGAAAATTATGAAAAACTCACCATTGGATAATTTCAATGTTCATATTCAAAAAATAATATTCATTTTATCTAAATAATTATATAAATATTTGAATATTCACATTTAAAATAAAATCAACATTTATTGAGAAATTCTGGGGTTTTATACAATAAATTTTTTTCAAACCCTTATTGAAATTACATTTGAATTCTTAAAAATTATTTGATCATTTAAATTGTATATAAATTATTTAATAATAATTTTCTATTAAAATACTATTTAATTCCAAAATATTTTATTTTGGAAAAATAAATTTTATAATGGAATATGAATTTTAACAAAAAAAACATACTATTTATATTTTATTACTTTAAAATAAAAAAAAATTATTAAGTAAAAATTATTGGAATAAATTTTATTAGTTATTATATTATAACAATTTAAATTCATATATATCTTGTTTTTTTATGCATATTCCTTTAATACTCCAGAAATCACGAGAAGCATGATGTTTGCGATGGAGGGCCCTTTACGGGATATTCCATGAACGTGGTTTGAGTCTTGATATTGATGAGCTTGAAATTATCCCATAAACAATTTCACTAAATCTTAATTTGTTCATTGTAATCTTGGTCTTAATCAAGTTCAATTTCTAAAGATGTTATCTCCCTTTGAACCTCTAATATATGGGCTTTATAAGGTATAATCCAACTTGTTGAGGTCATCACTTCCTTTTTTCGTGTCAATTGGTTTTGTTAAAACCCTATATTACACTAATTATGTTATCAATGTTCATAAAATATATTCTGTATGTTAATGATTTTCAACAGTCAATTAAATGTGATATAATAAAATCAAATAAGTTCCTTGGTTTTTTGTAACAATAATACATAATTACATATTAAAATAAATTCAAAAGTCAAATTTTATTTATAATAGTATAGGTCATTATATAAAACCTACAATACAATTTCTAAAATGCCAAAATGAAAAATTATGATGTGTAGAAATCCAAGTGTGATAGCACCATAAGATTATAAAAGGTCTCATATAAAGAATGAAAAAGCACAATCATTAATAACAAAAAAATTTCTCAAATTTATTTTTCTAAATCACAAATACAATTGTGAATCATTTTCCATTAACATTGCATAAAAACCTTTCATTTTCTCTAAATCCAAAATTTGAAATGTAGGAATGACAACAAAGGAAATCATATACTAAGATCAAGAGGTAATAAAATAAAAATATATCCTTGAAAATACCATATCCTGATAATATATGTGATAAAACCTTATATAAATGCTTATATGTAAGAATCCATTATGAAAACAACCATCCAACTAACAAACGTAGATGGAAAATCACCTCATATTGGTCCCTAGATTATGGGAAAATGAATACTAAATCTTCAAGATCCTAAACAGGAATAATTTTGGATCAAACAAATATCGAGTCTTACAATAGTCCTTTGATATCGTAGAGGTTGGCTCCAGGTGTATCCACACACTAAGTTAACCCATGTATATTTACTAGGTCTCCCATGGTTCCCAATGAGAAAATTATCAAAATATTCATTAAAACAATGGGCAGAAATTTAAAAAATATTTTCAAATAATATTCAATCTAAACCAGTGTTGGAAACCCCCTTTCCAAATCTATAAAATCCATTTTCAATGAAAATTCCTTATAAAAAAATTTCCCTCTCCACGAAAATATTTGAAACCACAAATATTATCAAATGAATGAACAACCCAATTATATTATCTAACAAAAATATGTATTTCATTTCATTAACCCATTGTATATAAACCCATAACTCAATATGTTAAAAAATAGCTTCCATAGACAAAAGTTATTATAATTCATGAGATCAGTCTTCAAAAGACAAGATTCGACCAGAAACTATAATGGATCAACAGAAAAAACTATTTAATCAAAAAACTGGAACCTAACCATGCCCAATGTAACATCTGTGACCAAAAGAGAGAATAAACGAAAATAACACTTAACTAGAGAGGTGAAATGCAATAGCCCTGATTATCCATCAGTAAAGGAATGATCTGAAAGGATCATAGATCCCCAGAATCACCTAGGGTGTGATTTGTTTAAGAGAGTTAGTCTTCATTGATTCATGAAATTAAATTCAAATGTATGAAATACTAAAAATTGAAACTTTTGAGAATTACACAATGTGTAATCTAATTATATGTCTTGTAATCCACAAAGGCAAAAAACACCAAATAATTCATTTCTTCTTCATTAAAATGTTATTTTTGAACACTACACACTGTAGACCTCTTACATAGAGTATAAATATTACATACCATGTATTACGTCAAAGAATATTTCAGTTGATGGATACATGGTGGGTAATACCCCTACATGGCATGTAAATCCCTAGCAACCTATAAGAAATATAGGTTTAAGTAGTAAAATTCAAGGAACATGGGACATTCTACAACAATTAGGAGAACCTCTCTAATCCATTAACACATCTATACACTGACTCTATTAATTCAAATTGTCACACATCGCTAGAAATTTGGTCATTTACCCATCTAATGGCTCTCCATCCCAAAAAATATAGCAAACACACCCAAATAATGATGAAAACAAATCACAAATAAATTTATACAAGAAAAGAATAACAAGGTGTAATAATAATTTTTGGGGATGGAGGAAGAAATAAAATGAAAACCCCCATTGATGAATATTAACACTTCTTTGGTAATCCACCTTATGTTTTCACTAAATATATTTTTGGTTGATTTTTTGACCAATATAAGGATACTAGTATTATGGGAAGTAATTTTTGAAATAATTTGTGTGTATATTATTATAAACAATCAGATTGAGAGGTGTGAAGATGTGGCAAGAGTGAGTTCCCTTTTATATTTGAGGAGTGGCATTTTTTTAAATACTAAAATGTACTATCTATTTGAAGATCAAGCATACCTCAAGTGGCTCAAAATAAGAAAATTAATATTTTTTAGGTACTATATTGTCGATCCAAACTGCCAAAACATAATTAAATACATTTTTTAAACATTCTATTCCTATGAATCTTTTTATACCAATTTTTTCTGTTGTGCTTTTTCAGTACTATTACTAGTTTTCTAACAATGGTAATTTATCCTTTATGAATTAATTATCAGGAGAATTATTAGATAATTAGAACGCAACTATTATAAATATTTTATATATTTTATAAAATATAAATATTATATTTTAGGAATATAAGTTTAACATAAGAGTATGTAACCTGAAGAAACACTACATTTACTATAACCAGGGTAACAATGTTTGTTTATTAAATGGTAAATATATTCATTATAAAAGCTAAATTAGTACATAATAAAAAAACGATATTTATTACCATTTAAAAATCTCTATGAGGAATATAATATTTTTATTAATTTTTACTCATTTAAAAAAATTTAATTTATCATAAAGTAACATTAATGTGAATTATTGTATTATTATTTTAAATTGAATTTAAAAAAATTAGGATAGTGATATAATAATAAAATATTATTTTCCCAACTGTGTAATATTCTATATTCATCAGATAATTATTGGGATAAAATAATTCACTAAATTTACTTTAATTTTATTATATTTAGTATTAATTATTTTAATTTTTTATTAACTAAATATTTAATTGGTTGAAATTTAATATGAAATTTATGTAACTAATTCATTTCTAAAAAATAAAGATAATTATTATTATAAAAACTCATTTATATTTACGATATTACTTATAATGTAACCAATTTTGTTTTTTCCTATGGTAAACTATTAAAGATATTGAAAGTAATAAAATTCCCTTTTTTCATTTTATTTACATAACATATTATATGGGTCATATTTAATGGATAGTGGTGATAAATTGACCAATTTTAGAGAATTATATGTAAAATTTACAAATGAACTCCTAAAACAAAATTAATATGTGATTTTCGGTCATTTTATCTATTATTTGTTTATCTTAGCCTCATGATAAACCCATTTTTACTTTCTTTATGGTAATTAACTTTTTCAGCATTTACTATTCAATTTGTGTCAATTATATTGTTTATATATTTAAAAATTATAAATAATGTTATTTATTAACATGGAATACATTATCAAAATTCTATTCAACGAATTGGGACAAATTAATTTAAAATTAACCTTATTAATGTGATGAGAAAGAAGGGTAATTAAGTGAAAATGTTCAAAAAAATTACAATGTTTTATATAAAATTTGAAATTGAAATTGATTCTAATGACCAAAATATGAATAATATATATAAATGGACTAATAATTCTTTTTAAAAACTTAATATATACTTTATTTTAATAAATAAATAAATCTGGAAGATGTTTTCAGTTAAAATTTAGTAATTTTCACTATTTATAAAAAATATAATTTTTCAAAACAAATTCTATAATTACAACCAAATATATTTTTTAAATTCTAATTTAGAAACTCAGGTTTATTCTATCAAATTAATATTCAAAAAATTTAAAAATTATATTTTATTACAATTCTCATAAAAATACAAAAAAGCATATTATTGATAAAATAATATTTTAAAAACATCTAATGACTTTTCCAAAAATTATTTATTTCAAAATAATAAATATGTTGTCATTATATAAAAATATTTAATTAATATTTGATTTTCTTATTATTCATTTCACTTCTTTTAACAGGTAGGTTATACCATACACACATAAATAAATACATTAATAATATGTTATGGTTTTGATAAAACTAACATGAAAAGATAGTTTTATGTGTATGTAAATCATAACACATCATTATGTGTAATATAGACCATCAATTAAATATAATATATTTGAAAAAAATAATACTAAAAAATTTGGGGTGTTACATTATATTCACTATAAAATGAATTTCCCCCTAAAAATTTGTCACATTGGTATCAATAACTAAGGATAAATCTGCCTCATTACATCCTCAAGTTCCTACATAGCTCCCTCATATATGTGGTTTTGAAATAATCACTGACCATGTTAATAATATTTTATATTATAACCTTCTCTATTCAATCTAGAATCTCTATCGGCATTTTCTCATAAGTAATATTATCTTCTAACGATACGACCTATGAGTGCAGTAAATGTCATGGATCATGTATGTACATCCTCAGAAGTGATACATGAAACACATTGTGATCCTAAAAGAGAATGGTAATATACTATCATGGAATGATTATGAGTTTTAATGGGATAAATATATATATTGGGATCAATTTTACATTCTTTTTTCCATGAATAAATTCTTATCAAGAACATTCACCGACATCAAATTTTTTATTGGGATTATGATTATAACAATATCATTTCTATAAATTTTTTCATTTACTAACTTTTTTATAAATGAATGTTACCTTCTATTCCATATATTAAACATTGTCTAGTTCTAATATCTTTATTTCAGAAACATCATTCTAGTACATTGGAGATCTACACATGATTCAAAAAAATGTATTATTAAGGATCCATCTGAATACTTGAGGGAAAATTATTTTTTCATGAAATATCCACTTGATAAAGGTTTTAATTATAAAAACCATTAAAATCCATTTAATATGATATTATTATACCCTTAAATCACATTTCAACAAGTTTTAAAGGTTTTCTGCCTCATATAACTATGTTTTTATACCTATACTAAAGGATATCATTGTCATAAATTTCTAATTAAATAATTTTATTCCTTATTAACATCCATAATATAAAACCCCCAAATTTGGTTTCAAAAATTTTGAACATATTATAAACCATAAACTCATCAACCAATGATGGTATCCATACTTCATATTTTAACCATATCTACCAATATATATGATTTAAAAGTAGTATTCACCCTTTATTCATTAAATATGTTCATTTCATATTTAAAAATGTTTCATTCGAAGATTGGGATCATCCTAGTACAAATATAATATAAATTTTGATTTTATTTTTCGAGAATCAACTTAGAGGGAGATAAACACATGAATTTTCACTAAATAATGAAAAATAATATTTTAATAGTGGTTTTTCATATAAAATCAGACATGAAATTCCCATCTATGGAGGGGGGATAAGTGTGCACAAATTATCATGACTAACATCCTCCCTTGTGATTTTCTAATATTACCCTTCATTTTTCTCGTAGATTGTTTTTTCTTATCAACCATAATAGCCATTATATTGAGGAATTGATTTTCGTATTTCGAAAACACCTTTCACCTGAAACACTAATGAGTTGGTGGGGAATTATATTGAGATATATCTCCAATAAATTCATTGATTGGGAACATAACATCACTTATACATTATGTTTCTCAAAGGAAAGCATCCCACACATGAAACACCATCTTATAACATTAATGAACTCACATAAGTTCTCCATCCAAAAAATTTGGAAATTAGGAGTTTGAAATTTTTTCTTCCCTCCATGTGATATATCATTGGATTTTACATGGAACCCCATTTCTTTTTCTTATCATATTAACTAATATTGTTTTAGTTTTTGAATTAAAAAAGTATTCCCTATTGAAAAATTTATTTTTTTCATCCAAGAACCCTTTTGTATAACTCCCTTTGAATATTTAGTTACATGCCACTGAAGAATCATACAAATCTATATTCATGATGAAATATAATTCTTGAAGTATTTATTTTATGTCTTGTAATAGTTTCATTATAGGCACCAACAGATTCATCATCATTTTGATTAATCTGTTGGAATCCCTTATCTATTTTTTATGATGAATAAAAGGTAATTACTTATTGAAAAATAATCTTTTAAACTCATCTCACATTAATGAGTATATTTCTTATCATTTCATCATATTCATAAAAATATTCCACCATTGTTTAACCTCACCTTACATATGGTATGTTTTCATAATGACTTTTTCATTATCTAAACACTAGAGAAAAAGAAATATCATTTCAGTGGGACTGATCCATTTCTCAACAGCTAATGAATAATAGAAACAACTAAAATAAGGTGGTTGTTTCCCAATGAATGAATTAATAGAACATTATTACCTCTTTTTATTTTTTGGGTTTTCAACATGCCTCATATCCCTTAAATGTTTCACAGGAATAGAAATGATAATATTCCAATCCATGTCCCATAACATTTTGTTTGTAAAGAGTATAATCATTTCATTTTCTATTGCATTAATCATTACCACACTTCCATCCTGTTAAACACATTCACTAAAACCAAAACTATGGTGTGAGAAACAATGTTCATGTTTGGGAAGCACATAATAAAGAAAAACATTAATTATAGGGGGTATAAATGGTGACACCTTCTTTTCTATCTATGACACTGTATGATAAATATTCTAATTTCATGGTCATTATATCTTAAAATCCATCGTGATGGTTCATAAAAAATATGTGAATTTCCAAATCATGTCACAGGGGAGTGTCAAAACAAGTTTTTAGAAACTAAATATATCATCCACTAGTTTCTAATCGATTCTAGATGAATATTTTGTTTTTAGGGTTGTTTACTCTAGGTACATCTAAACATAATCCACATCCAAATGTTGAATCCAGATAGAGATGTATTGCTAGGAATCCACTTTGTATATAATTCACCAAAATTCAGTAGAATTTTTTTATACATTGACATATACTTATACTAATCCTTAGACACATCCCAAGACATTTACATATAAAAATCCCCATAGATCTCTCTAATGCTTTCCCATCCTAGTTTCTAAAGGATAAGAAAACCTTTCCTTTGATCCTAATAATCATTACCAAATAATTACATGTATTGATACTAAATATTTTTATAAAAATATTCAATTTGTTACAAAGTTTCATGCATGAGGACCATAATACATTAGTTCATATGGAGACTTGGGACACAATATTTTTAATTCATGAACGATCTTCAATGTATCCCATTGGAACTTACACTTTAGTACCCTTCACGGGAACAAAAAATATAAACTTATCTTCACAATATGGGGAAAGGAAACATAATAAAGGGTGATGTCATATCCTTAATAATGGAAAACATGGGAGATATGTAATAATAACATGAACATAGGGGTATGAGATCATGATCATAACACTTTATAACCATACCCTTCATATCAAAGATCATAATCTATTTTCGGTTAATGAGGATTGGTAGTTTATAAAAAATGAATAATAATGGGATAAAATAAAATTATCCATGAGAAAATAATAACGGAATAAGAAGGGGAATTTTAGATATTCACAACAGCATATAAAATCATTAACATTTGTGTATATAAATAGGTTTACTCATTAAGTAAAGTACCTAAAATCATGCCTTCGCATAAATTTATGGACTTAAAACTAGGACCATGAATAAAATTTTGAACAAGTAATCAGGTTAATTCATAACATTTGAAACATATAATCATGTTCACGCATAGGTGAATACACATCCTAGGAGGGACACACCACATAATCCAGTGGAAACCCTTTCCTCATAGTGAAATCAGTTCTATCCCCAAACCATCATAATAGTCAAGGATCACCCCCAGAACTTCATAGCTAATAAAATCCATTTTTCAACCAATTTCAATACCCATTACAGTCCTATATATCTCAATATTTATAAAACCTAATGCCATGCATTGGGGATGGATATTGTACCCACCCATCACATAATGAATATAATATTTAAGTGTTGGATAAGATCATAAATATTCAATGTATCATAACCCATGAAATAAAAAGGGTATCATAAAACCATCAACATATCATAACCTATAGAAAATAGATATGATCCATAAAATTTTTATCAACTAGTAACCTTTGAAAATAATCAGATTTCATAATCATTTTATCAATGTATTATACATAAAAGTGAACCAAGTTTCATAAATAACATTTCATCATAAACATAAACCATATAGAATTTTAAAAAGAATGATATCCATTGATCATAACCATAATAAGGAATTGGTAAGATCAATGGCTGAAATATTATATGTAAATTAATTTTTAAATGACTATTAAATCATCATGGGGAAAATATCATTTTCTCAATGAAAACACAATGTAAAACTTGTATCATTTTGAAAATGTTTTTCATATAAAATAACCATGAAAACATATAATAGAATCCTTGTAAATAAATTTAAAATTTTTTTTGAACATAAAAAATTTTAAAAATACATTTCAATTTAAATTATCTTAAAATTCTCTTTAAAAATAATTTTTCAAAATTTTTCAGATTACATGGTTTTCTAATAAAACATATTTATGATTTAATAGAGAAATATGGTTGGATTTTTTTAAAATCATATTCTTAATTATATGATATAAAAAACGGAATAAAAATGGTAACATTAAATGAAAATATCATGAATAACTATAGTGGAAGAAAATTTATGGGAATTATTGATATTTAGTTAAGGATATTTCATAATTGGAGACTTATTCATTAATAATCTTGATAAATGGGGATATTTTAACATAAAATTATTACCACTTTTGTAACATTGAATTATTAGCCACGTGGAGTGGGAAAATAAATTGGAACATAAAATATCATGAGGTTAAATAAATTATTTATATTTAATGTTAAATAGGTTTTATATATAGCTCATTAAATAATATATGTTCAGAATATAACAAATATATCAAATAAGAAAAATCGAGAAATTAATACCTTATTGAATTTGTATGAATTGAAATATAAACCCCATAAAAAGAGTTCATAAAAATAATATTTAACAAAAAATAATTTTAATTTTAGGAATCATATTATATATTCAAGTTCATTATATACACCACATAAAATATATAGGTGGTGAATATTACATGTATCTCATTGATGTTAAAAGTGTGTCTGAAATCTACTTACCTAATGTCTTAACATCCATTAATAAAAATTCCAAATTCCTATATAATAATCATAAGTTTATTATATATCTCATAAAGAGACTTATTAATATATAGCATACCATATATGATATTCTTATCACCTTTTATTACCTCTTTATTAAAAATTAGAGGTCAAAGTAACATTTCAGAAAATAAATGCTATATTTTTTGGATAAGTTTTGATTTTGTAATATTATATATAATATTATGCTAAAAATAGTTCCATGATCTATAAAACTAAAACCATGATTTTAATATCACTTATATTAATTATATATTTATTTTCATCAATCAATAAAATTTATTGAATGAAAATGAAATGCATCATTCACGAAGACGATAGGTCGTTGGTATTCATGAACATTGTTACTCCCTTTCTAGTTTGGTTGAAAGAAAAAAAAGATAACAACATATATAATAATTATTGATTAATTTTTCTATAATATATATCATATATTATTATTAAAACCACTCTTAACACATTCCCTTTATTGTGTAAGATAATCACATCGCTTCATGAGGAGGTTGTCTTCCAAACACATGAGCAATATAATTCAATTCCCAAAAAATTCAAAGCGTGATTGTATGGCTGATTTAATAATTCAAAAATAATAATGAAATCATAAAAAATTTATATAATACAAAAAATATTAATCCAACATTATTACCATCATTTAATGGTGATAATGAAAAAAAATGAACGACATAGGATCGTAAGGAGGTAGTCTTCTATACACATGAATGATGATTTTGTATCCCATTTTATGGATGTGTGATCCTTTTTCGGAAATAAACATAAAATAAAAACATATAAATATATATATCATTTTATTACATAATAGTGGAATAATAAGTAATAATGTTGGATGAGGAACTATTTAAATGAAAATGCTTGTTGATGAATGGTGTACTTTTTTTAGGTATACTCGATAGGTTTGCACTAAAGATTTTCTGAGAAGGAAATATATAAGAAATAATACATCTAGGATGAGGATAAAAAAGAATTTATATTATTTTAGAAGATATTGGATGATAGAAATGGCTTCAACGGTGTGAAGAAGTGGGAATAATGGTTTCCCTTTTTTAATTGAGGGGGTGAGGAATTCATGTAAATACTCAAATACCTTCACTATTTAGAGGTAAATCCTTCCTTAAGTAGATACAAATAAAAATAAATTACACACATTTTTATAGAATTTATTTTGTAACTTCTTATTAATCCTATTTTTTCCATTTTGGGTTTTCAATATGGTAACATGTATTCTATCCTCAGTAATTGGTCATCTAAAAATATATTAGAGTGGATCTTATTATAAAATTTTAATTCATATATTCTATATATTATATCTAAATTATTAAATGAAAATCCAAAGTGTTTTCTAAACTAATTCTCACAAAAGCGCTTGCAACATGCAATAACTCTATATTAAAATTAACTATGCTAATAAAGTTTTTATTTTTTAGGGGTCTCCATATTTGATATAAAATATAAATTGGTCCCTGAATGCAACATAGATGATATTTATTATTATTTAAAAACCACTTCAAATATTATAGTATTATTAATTATTTTAAATAATTTAATAAATTAAAATTTATCATAAAATGGAATTAATATCAATTTTAGAATTATTCATTTAAAATGAATTTAAAATTATCGTGAAAATAATGTAATTGAAAACTGTTATTTTAATAAATCTATATCATGATATAATCATGTTAAAAATTAATGATACAAATTAATTCTAATGATTTTGTTAATTTTTTTGTATGAGTTATTTAATTTTTTTATTAACAAACTATTTACTATCTTGGAGTTGATTAATCATTTTATGTTATAGTTCATCCCCAAAAATTATGGATAAATTGTTTTGATAAAAAAATTGGTATTTATGAATATTTTTTTCTGAAAAAATTATGTTGATTTTTTATATTCCAATGAATTATAGATATTATAAATTAATAATGTATCATTTTTCTATTGTTAATTAAATAAATTAATATATAGGGAAAATTCAATGTAATGTTAAAATTAATTTCCATATTTAGGATAATTGTATGTCTAAGTTGTAAATAAATTCATAAAATATAAATAAGATTATATTTTATTTCATGTTTGCTATTATCATTATCGTTTACCCTCATTATAAATTCATATCCTCTCTAACTACGGTAATTAATTATTACTTCATTCACTACATAATTTAATACAAAATTATGTACAACATATTAGAAATTAGAAACTATTATTAAAAATATGAAATCTATTTTTAAAAATTCTATTCCCAGGAGGGGAAAATTTAATTTAAAATTAATCTCACTGAATTGTTGAGAAAGTGGGATCCCAAACAGCACATTTTCAATGTTTTCAATGTTTTTCTATCCATTTTCAATTGTAAATTGATTTAAATTACCTCTGTGGGATTAATATGTGAATAATTAAAAAAAATTAATCTTTAATGCAACTTAAAAATATAATTTTACATCATAAATAAATTAAATAAAAATTAATTTTTCAATTCAAATTCAATATTTTCCATTAATCGTCAACAAATGATTTATTTCTAAAAAAATCCCCAAAATTCAGCATAAGATAAATTTGACATTATAAATTCAAAATTGAATTTTAATTTAAAAAAAGTAATTTTTATTAATATTAAAATTTTGTTTTATATAAATTTATATAATGTTAGAAAAAATATTATGGAGAAAATATTATTTTCAAAAGATATAATGACTTTTTCAAAAATAATATATTTTTTCATAAGTGTTTCTCGTTACATAAAACCGATACACTTAATATTAAAGAATTATTTATTAATACTCATTTCACTATGTTTAACGTCTATATTTTAATTTCCAGGTTTAAATAATTAAATTAATAATTTATCATGGTTTTGTTAAAACTCACGGGCTAAGCTAGTGTTCCGTGTAACAAAAGAATAAATTCATATCACGTCGAATGTAATCAATCATAAAAAATTATTTAATTGAAGAAATTTATTAAATTGAAACATGGGGTGTTACATACCTCATCAAAAATTTAATCTCCCATATACTATTGATATATCGTCTCAATAACTATAGTACCCATATAAGAGGAATCATTTTACAACATAGATTCTTCTTTTATTGATCCCTAATCTAATCCAGATTCTCAAACAATGTAGTTTCAATCATGGGATCAAAATCCTGTCATCTATTCTCAAGGGAAGGATAAATAATATACCTCTTTATTTGCGACTCATCAAATAATTCATTAATATATGTCAAACCTGAAGAGAAGTACATCAGATTGTCCACCTTTACCTGTCATCCAACTATCTCAAAGGGGCCTAAAAACCTCAGTGCCAACATACCCTATATACCCAATAAAAGATGTACCATGTGAGGTGAATCTAAAATAAAAATATCATAATAATATTAAAACTCTATCAACTGTCAATAATGGTCCATATAAGATTCCTGATGACTCTATTCCATGATAATTCTCCTCAAAATCTACTACAACATCTATTTCATCTCCTAAATAAGTCATGACACAACTAATAGTCACTCTCCCAAATATTCAACGAAAATGAGATATTTACATGGATAGTAATAATAATATTCAAAACTCACCATCGTAATCAATTTCCGATGACTATTAATATAGGAATAGTCGACCATAGTAATTTTTTCCCATGATCCTCCAAAATAAATTATAGAATCCTAGAGAATATCATCATGAAACTACATTTTATATTCTATCTATCCATCCTTTAACCAGTGATAAAGTAAAGATGGAACACTATGAAGTATCACAACATCTCAAAAGTAAATTTCACTAAGACATTCTATCTTCATTGTCTCTTTTAAATGGAGTAAATGTTCCAATTTCTTAAGTAGATCAATGATTAAACAAATAGGATCCTTACCACTATGTGTTTATTGAAATACAATGATGAAATCCTTGGAAATATCTTCCCATTTCCTTATAGGAATAGGTAAGACCTATAATAAACTAATTGGTCTCTAGTGTAATTCAATAATTATGTCACAAGATAGACCTCATGATTCAAATTCCACAATTGAAAGCCTCATCCTATATCACTAATACTAACGTCTCAAATCATGATTCATCTTTTTATCCCTGTGGTGCATGGATCAACAAGACTAGTGTCCACTTTCAATCCAATCTTTCCTCTGGGAAAATGGAACAACAAACCTACCATAGAATCACAAAGAACCACTGAAAGTCCTAGGACACTCACATGAGGTCTCCCTATCATAAAGGATTTCACTAAGGTGTTTAAAATCTTTTTTTATCACATGATCAAGATGAAATCACTCATCCAAAGAAGCATCAACATTCATAAAATCAAATAACACCTTTCCGCAAACATCTTCCACTAAAAATATCATCTCGAGTAATAAACTCATTAGATGCCACTCCTCCACAAATTTCTACAAAAAATATTATCATCAACCATTCACTCAATAAATCGAAAACCAAATTTATTATCCTAGGATTTTGGACAATATCAATGTCATATGTTTGAAGATACACTACATAGAATCTCCATCTCATGTTAATATCCCACTTTGTAAAAATATATTTCATTCATCAATGATAAAAATAAATTATAAAATGATCCCCAAAGACGTAGTTGCTTCACATTTTGAGTGCATGCATAACCGCTTCCAACTCAAGATCATTATAATGGTAGTTCTTCTAACGAGGGACTAATTGGCACGAGCCATAGGCCAACACCTATTTCCTTTTCATAAATAATCATCCAAACCCTGTACCATTAAAATAATAGAAAAAATCATAATCTAAACCAAATTATAGAAGAAAAAAGTGCTAAATTCAACCTCATTTTCAACTCCTCAAATTTTCTCAAACTCTTGTTGCTCCACTGAAACATTAAACCCTTTCAGGTTATAGTAGTCATCCAATATGTGATATCAGAGAAAAAATGAATTAATCATCTTTAAAAACTATCCAAAACAATAAATAATCTAATATCAAACACAATTATTGGCTTCTCCTTGGACATAATAGCCTATATATTTTTTGGATCCACTAAGATTCAACTTTTCAAACTCACATGTCCAAAAAAATTAACTACTCAGATCAAGAACTCAAATATGGATAACATGCCATATAGAATGTGTTCTTTTATGTTTCAAATATTGATATACAAATTTTATATCTGATCTTCCTCAAAAATGTAATGCACGAAAATATCATCCCTTGATAGAAAAAAAAGTGTCCAAGTACCGATGAAAAATATGGTTCATTGAAGCCCTAATCACTCCTATAGTGTTAATCTGAATGACTAACTTAAACAGAAACTCAAAAGCCCATAAATTCTATAGAATTTTCTCTTAGTTATATCCTATTCTTTTACCCTCAACTAGTGATACCCTGAAGTCATTTCATTCTTGGAAAACCAACATGCACTTCTATGTTTTCCAAATTTAGCATCTATACTTGGAATGATTTATTTTTTATTAATGGACTCCTGATTTAACAATATATAGTAGATAAAAATTATGAGGCTCCCATCTGAATTCCTTTAGATGGGGATATGATAATTCTATTGAGAGCCACAAGGATGAATAAATCCATTATCCTCTAGGTCATCATGTTAGACCTTATAACCTACAAACTCAGTAGGTTACATTATATAAGATAGAATTGAAATGGAAATTATTCTAGGAGAATATCAATAGTAAACTCACCCTTTCTCAAGGGTGGTAACTTAAAATGTTTTTAGAAAGAGCTTGCAGAAAGTACTCCCCACAACAGAAATATCACCAACCAAACAACACTCAAATGCTTCAAGAAACATCACTAAGAATAGACTTGAGATTACTATATCCTATGTAACAATACCCCCTACACATCTTGATCTAGAGTCCCACTCAACCTGAAAGACATGAGTAATGACATCGATATATAACAATAGCATCAATCAGTGATAATATTTTATTTTTAAATAAACACCTGTAAAACACCGAAATTTTACGAAAAATATTATTTTAATTTCATTTATGTCTTGTGTTTTATGCCAGACAAAAATTATCTTGTTCTATATAAAACACCATATTAGCTTGCATTATACACTATTCTTGTATTCTGTTGCATGCAAGAGAAACCTTCCTCAATAGCGTGTGTTGTACGAAATACTGAGTTTCACTAAACAATGATATATTCTTATAATGTTATTACGAACTATAAGTTTTGAATAGTCGTAACTACATTTTTAATTTTATGAAATTATAATTCATCTTACACATTTTCTAGAAAATGGTATGAGAACTAAATAAATTCTTCGGGTAAAATAAGTATTTTTAATGAAAATTCAGTTTTTCTGCCTTTTAATGGAGCATCCACATTAAATCTATTTTGCGACATGTTTATAAGTTAAATTTCAAAAAATTAAATTCTTTTTTGGAATTAGGATATAAAAATTTACTTTGGAAAAATGTTTCATATTATTCAGATAACATTGATATTTTAACTAATAGTAAAAACACGGTATATTTTAATTAAAAACATCTTTTTTCATCGAAATAAATGATATGGTTAAATTATAATATTGAATGGTTTTAATGTATAAATATAATATGATTTTATCATTTAATATAATGTATGTTATTAGAATTAATTTGACGCTGAATTCATAGGTAACGACATTTTAATCTTTTGCAACGTTTTAACTTTTAAAAATCATTTTCTTAACAATGGAATTAATTATAAATTAATCACTGCAACTTATGTGTTTTTAATTTTGAAAAATGGATTCCATATTCGGAATTAGTATGTCCAAATTATGTTAATAGGATACTTTTTATTTTTAGATATTATGAATAGTAACTACAGTAAATTTTATTTACTATTGTTAAAGGTAAATCAGGTAATTAAGGGTAGAAATAAGATTATAAAATCACCCTAACACCTGCCAAAATTCTATTGGATTAATAAAAGTCTACCCATATCACATACGTATCGAACTAGATTCATTTCATGGACTTTTGGAAATGAATATGCTGTAATTTATATTAAAACCAAAGAAAGTGACAACATGTCACTCTCTTATATTTTATTAGTGTAATAATTTTAATTTAGTGATAAACTTCGTAAAACCTCGAATATAAATATTCTCTAGAAATCTAATACAATTATCTACATCATCATTATTTATTTATAATTTTTAGGGATTATATAATTGTCATTAATTGTGACACAGTCGTGATGCAGAAATTGTTTATTTAGTGAAAAATCAATAATATAGTTTTTATTAATCAAATAGTGACCATAAAAGGAAATAAAACCTGACCAAAACATATTGGTCATGTACATGTAAACCATAGGAATCCAATGGTATAATATTTAACAATTCGCAGCATTTTAAAAGGGATTATGACAATTATATTATTTTATTGTAAATGATTTCAAAGTTGTCACCTTAATAATTTAATAAATATAACAATTTAAATGTTATGATATTTATATGATATATTCGAGTGAAAGTATTATTATGAATATTAATAGATTTATCTTCTTAATATTATTTTTTTTAATTTTTGTGCAACAAATAAGTATATTAAATAATTATACAAAAATGATGTAGTAATTGTTTTATTAAATGAAATATCAAATAAATGGTTTTATTAATAATAAAATAAATATTATATGAAATAAGTAATGTTCTACACAAATTTTCTAGATGAATATGACATGTTAGAAATCTATTAAACATTTTTTTTTTCGAAAATATCATCTATGTGGATTTTATTTAAATTCAATAAAATGAATAGTGTCAAAATTAAGACTATTTTTATTTTATAAAAATAACATATTATAAAAAAATTTAAAAATTCGAAAAAATATTTAAAATTTACAAATTGAAATTTATATAGTCTAAAATTTCATGAAGTATCAAATTATGGAATATTCACTACACATAAGTAATTATTTCTAACAATTTAAAATTTAGAATATTAATACTACAAATAAAATTAAGTAGATTAAATAAGGATAAATCAAGTTGATAAGGTTAAAAAAATTACCAACTTGTCTAAATATTATTTGATTATGAGATTAAAACCATATATCATCTAATATTAGGATTTGAGACATTATTGGAGGTTTCAATGTGGGGTATGAATTTATTATAAATTAATATTTATAAGTTTCCAAAGGTGCCCCTCTCCACCATTATAAAAGGGAACATCCTCCATCTCATCTTCACAACACTTTGTGCCTTCAATATCAGCAAAACCATTCCAATTTCACCTCTAAACTTCCCTAGAAACATACTATAGGTCCTGAAATTATTCAAGGACAAACTTTAGTGACCTAAGAGGAGGTTTAGAAGAGGCGCATTGAAGAATAGGTAATATCCTCTACCGATTTGTTCAAATTCATTTCTTCTTCTACTTCCTCAATTTTTATTGTTTTATAATAAATTCATATCATATGTATAGCTCATATAATGATATTTTATTATATATATGAACCAAAACTATTTCACCTTCTATCCATCCTATGGAAAATAAAATCACCGAGTGTGCGTACGTACAGAATACTGTCTCCACACCATGGTGTAATCTGTTTTTCCACCACCACCTTACTTGGATGGGTATAATGGTGTAAATAATAACTATATATGTTTATTATAACATAATACTGATTTTGAGATACTATATCATCCACTCCAATACCATTCATTAATTATTGGAATGATATCATCGGTCGTGCGTACGTACGGATTACCGTCCCCACGATGCAATGAGATTCATTATCCATGTTAACCATTCAAAAATGATTATAATGTATATGTAATGAATAATAATGATATATATGACATAATAATTCTACTGGATTTATGTATATATATATATATGTCATCTACTTACTTCCATTTAAGTCAATAAGGAAAGGAAAATCGTGTTCATGCGTACATATGGCCTACTGTCTCCATGAATGGTGTGTTTAATTTAATTTATCTATATTATATATATATATAATGAATATATATGATATATAAATTATTTTTTACATTATTTAATTAATAAAATCATGATATAGGTAAAATAATATCAAGAACAGAAAGTACAAACACGTACAATAAATGAAATGATTTTACCGAAAACGCTGCTTTAACATGGAATTGACAAAAGAACAGGTAATATATAGTCATAAGTGAATCATATATGATAAAATAAATATTAATATGGTTTTTTAGAAGTTAGTAATATGTTTAAACAACTATAAAATAGTTTTAGACACGTACATAAGAAATTGGACCAAAGGTAATGGATAATTTTTCATATCTCATTTTATCCGAGATTTCTTATAAAAAGTATTTACTGGGGTTATATTTTTCATCCATGCCCATAAAATTTTTTTTCATCAAGTGTTTAATATTCTTACATGTACTTTTAATGTCATGTTTACCACTCTTTTACTTTTACATTATGTTATGGAAGGAATCTTTCATTTGTATACCATACGAGAAACTTTTTTACTTTTCCGGAAAAATTACGAGAAGAATGTTTTTTTAACTTATACTTAATGAATGGATTTAAATGATTTCATAGAACATTATTACCATGAATATTACTTTAAAAGTTTTCATGTTTATTTTTAATTAACTTATTTTAGTTTAAAATTATATGACATGTTAATAAAGGAAAAATGTTTTTGAAGTAGAAAGGATATTTTCCACAATAATGGAGTTCAAGTGTTTTATCAAAAATATTTTCCATCTATGATAATATAGGGTTATGTTTCTATCCATATTTTTAAATTGATTTGAATATGTTATAATTTAAGTATTTTAATGAAGTCCTTTTATCTTATATAAATTATGTTATGATTGCGTGATGTTTAAGAATCCCATTTTTATTATATGGGTTATGCTATGATGTATGATTTATGATTTTTGTGGCACACATAAGAATGGTTTCATTACAAGATTGGTGGGACATATATATCCCTTCAATTCATTGGGTAAATATTTATATCTCATGAGATTGACATAGATGGAATGATAACTTAATCCAGTTCAGTGATACAGGACTGGAACAAGGAGTGAACTCGATTTAGTAAGGGACTTTATCCACTATAATGGTCTTGACAGCAATACCTTGGCTACTATGGAAATAATATCATGTGCTTAATAGTTTTCCACAATTACAGGATTTAGTTTATAATGATTAATGTTTTTTTATGATCTATGACTTATGTACTTCCATTATTTATTTCATTTCTCAAGATTTTGATGTTTTATGTTAATGTTTTTACGTTCAAATGTTTATGGACTGCTTTTTTAAGTTCTCCATTTTTACCCTTACTGAGAATTTGAGCTCACCATTTTTATTATTTCTTTTCCCTATGATATAAAGAATGGTTTTAGGTAATTAATCCAAAGGGGAAGATCTTTATGGGAGATGTTGACGATCTTTCCCCTTGATTAGAAGATTATGTTTCGAGTTTCCAATGTTACTAAACTAATACGGTTATTGGGCATCTGTTTGTGTAATGTATTTAGATTTCCACAAAATTAATTTCATGTCCATGTACTTAAAGATTTGGGTCTTTATAGTTGGTATCAGAGTAAAGGTGTAGTTAACCTTTGGAAACTAGGATGCAAAAACATCAGTGAGATCCCTAGAGATATTTCTAAGGTATGTCTCAGTAGGTCCTTAAGGATAAGTATACGTATATGTTATAGTACTAGAATTTCAGAAACGATCTTAGAATTAAACCTAAGGTGTTATATATTGAATGTACTCCCCCTTTATTATGTTGTTTTCCTAATATGATTTCTGCCTCTCACACTGTTCTTTTTGTGTTTTAGATGATGGATGGAACCCGAAGAAACCATGTTGATCAATGTAATGGACAATGAAATGATTGTCCCCCTAAAAAACAAAATTTCATGCGATATGGAGTACAAAATCTTATTGATATACTTACACAAGCTATGAATCATTTTGGACTCCCAAATGAGCAGAGAAAGGAACAATATTACATTGAGTTCTTCAAGAGGAAATGTCCACCATATTTCATTGTGTCTTCTGATCGACTTGTTGTTGAACAATGGATCAGTACCATTGAGAAGATATTTTCCATACTTCGTTGTACAAAACATGAAAAAGTCATTTTGGCTGTTTACCGGTTAGAAGGTGAAGCAGGCCAATGGTGGACTCTAATTAAGAATACAAGTCCCCATGATAAAATTGAATCCATGTAATGGGACGAGTTCAAGAACTTGTTTTTCAATAAGTACTTCCCTCATATTCTTAGAAAAAAGATGGAAAATGAGTTCCATGAGCTTAAGCAAATATATGATGATCAGTTGGTATATACGAATCAAATTATATAAGGCTTGAAAGGTATGCATATGGCTTTATCATCCAACCTGAAAGTAAATTTGATCGATTTTTTAGTGGATTAAAACCAAGACATTGAAGAGAATTAGATATAAGAGACTTCAGTACCTATGAATAAATTGTGCGTTGTGAAATCAAGGTATAACTAGAAGTTGGTGTTACATATCCATCTAATGGTTTAGACAAGAAATAAAAGATGGAGTTCAAGGGAAAATTTCAAAACAATGGTGAAAAGAAGGTGAATGTTTCTTTATACTCAATGTTTGGAAATAATCATGGTGGAGATTGTATTAAAGGGAGTAGAAAATGTTTTAAGTGTGGGAAAGAAGGTCATCGAGCAGCTCAGTGTCGAAGTAATGGAAAAAGGGTAGATAATGATGTGAATAAAGAGAAGACTACAACGAATGCACCACCAACACTTCAATGCTACATGTGCAAGTAAATGGGGCATTATGCTAACCAAATCCCTTATCTAAGGGTTAATGATTATTGACATGAACAACATCTTAAGGAAAAGGACAAAGGGAAGTCACACGAGATCAATATAGGTGATTTTGAGTATGAAAACGATGTGGTGGAATGATTATGTGTTTATGTAATGGGATCCCAAAATAATATTGTGGAATCTCATTTATAGTATTGTGGAATATCAGAATATATATGTATTGGTTTATTGTGGTTTTCAATAATTATATGGTACCTGTAACCATGAAAAGTGATTGAAATATTTTTGGAAAGACGATGATATGCACATACTGAATAGATAAGGAGAAAATAATATGTATGATAGTATTCATGATCTCAGGACTTATATAAGGATAAAGTGATTTCATGATTTGATTATATCATAATTTTAAGATTTTGGTATGTGGAAAGAGTTGACTTTTGATAGAATTCATGTTCTTACTAAAGTTCTATGGTAATTCATGTTTCAAAAGAATACATGATTAAGGTATTTAAATGTTTGGAATGTGATCAACAAGATATTTCTTATGATATATAGGGGATAAATGATGGTATTCACATTCTTGTTTTGTGACCTTTCAAATAATCATTTTATTTATGCTATGATATTGGAAAGAAGTATTTTAGATAAGCCTAAAGATTGGAATGGATTGTGTTGGTCATCAGATAGTATTTTTTAGGGATAGAAATTTTTTTGATATTATTTCTGGAATGTTATAATAGTATAGTTTTAGAAAAAGGGTAACCTGCAGGACAGGCAACAACCCGTTGCATCAGACAAGTTTGTGGGAATCAAACCCACAACCGAAGTGTGACATTCCTTTATCACCTACCACTTGTCTACAAGAAGTCCCCAGTTCGTAGCAATTAGTTTTATTTTATTAATATGTATGGTTGTTGAAGTGTAAGTCTATTTTTAGAATCATATATGATTAACCTCACCATAGATGGACTTATGTATATTTGATAACATTTTCTAACCTTTTGTTTGAGGTAGATGGAATGACCCATAATTCTATCACATGATATGATAACACTTCATGAATGAAAATTTCAACTTCATTTTCTTAATATATGATGTGGAAATTATTCATGGAACGTCCAACGGTGAGATTTTTTCAAAATCAAGTAAGTATTTCTTCTAATTCAAAATTTTCAACTTTAGGGAAATTTTTTTGAAAACCAAAAATGTTGTGCTAGTACACTCATATCTGATGAATCAGATGGTACCATAGATCATCACAAATTTATGTCTTTGTGATTGTTGGATTTTTCAAAGCTATGTTCTCTACCACTCTTCATCCAAACATAATGGTTATATTTCTCTTCCATATCCATGCTTTAACCTATTTTCTATTATGTGGAAACCCAGTGATTAGTTACATTGGCTATCATTTATGTTTATAACATTCCTTTTTAAAATGATGATTTAGTATTCTTTTTTACGAAGTGGGTCTCTATGAAAGAAACATTCATGTAGAAAAACCATTTATAAACCTGATGAATTTTGAGTGTGAAATTCATTTTAAGGGGGGTGGAATGTAACACCCTGAGATTTTATGAAAAATAATATTTTAATTTCATTGATGTCTTGTGTTTTATGCCACACCAAAATTATCTTTTGCTATACGCAACATCGTATTAGATTGTATTATATGCTATTCTTGGTTTGTGTTGCTGGCAAGAGAAACCTCCCTCAATATCATGTATTGTATGCAATACTAAGTTTCACTATACAATAATATATTGTTATAATATTATTATGAACTAGCCATTATGAATAGTAGTAACTAAATTTTTAATTTTATGACATTATAATTTTTCTTATACATTTTCTAAAAAATGGAATGAGAACAAAATATATGTTTTTGGTCAAATAAATATTTTTTAAAAAATGAAGTTTTGCTCCCTTTTGATGGTGCACCCACATTAATTCTAGTTTTTTAAATGTTTATAAGTTAAATTTGACAAAATAAAATTCTTCTTTGTAATCAGGATATAAAAATTAACTTTGGATAAATTTTTCATACTATTCAGATAACTTTCATATTTTAATGAATAGTAAAAACACGCTATATTTTAACTAAAAACATCTTTTTTCATCGAAATAAATTATATGGTTAAAATATAATATTGAATTGTTTTAAAGTATAAATAGAATATATTTTTACCTTTTAACATAATTTAAGTCAACATCATTAATTTTACACTGAATTCATAGGTAAAAACATTTCAATCTTTTGCAACGTTATAACTTTTAAAACCCGTTTTCTTAACAACAAGATTAATTTTAAATTAGTTATGCCAACTTATATGATTATAATTTGTAAAAATGGATTCCATATTTGGAATCAGTAGTTCTAAATTATGTTAATAGGCTGATTTTTTATTTTTTGACATTGTGAATAGTAACTACCGTAAATTTTATTTACTATAGTTAAAGGTAAATCGGGTAATTAAGGGTAAAAATAAGATAATAAAATTACACTAACACCTGACATAATTCTATTGGATGAATAAAAGTCCACCCATATCACCTAAGGGTCGAAATAGATTCATTTCATGGACTTTTGACCATGAAAATGATGTAATTATTATTAAAACCAAAGAAAGCGACAACATGTCATTCTTTAATATCTTATAAGTGTAATAATTTTAATTTAGTGATAAACTTCATAAAACCTTGAATATAAATAGTCTCCAAAATGATAATAAAATTATTTACATCATGAGAAATTATTTAGAATTTTTAGGGATTAAGTAATTGTCATTAATGGTGACACAATAGTGATGCAGAAATTGTTTATTTAGTGAAAAATAAATAATATAGTTTTTATTAAACTAATAGTCACCATAAAAGGCACAAAAACCTGAAAAAACTTATTGGTAATGTACATGTAAACCCGAGGCATCCAATTGTCGAATATTTAACCATTTTGAGCCTTATAAAAGTGATTATGACAATTATATTATTTCATTTTAAATGATGTCAAAGTTGTCACATTCAAAATTTAATAAATATAACAATTTAAATGTTGTGATTTAAGATGGTAGATTCGATTAAATGTATTATTATGAAAATTTATATATTTATCTTTATCAAAGGATTTTATCTTTAATTTTATGAAACAAATAATAATATTAAATATTAATACAAAAATGATGTGGTAATTGTTTTATTAAGAGAAATATCAAATAAATGGATTTATTATTATTAAAATAAATTTTATATGAACTAATTAATTTTCTAAAAAAATTTATAGATGAATATGACTTGTTAGGAATCTATTAAACAATTTTTTTTGAATATATACTTTGTGTATATTTTATTTAAATTCTATTAAATGAATAGTGTCAAAATTAAAAGAATTGTTATTTTATAAAAAGAATATATTATAAAATTGTTTAAAAATCACAATAATATTTAAAAATTATTAATTAAAATTTATATGGTCTAAAATTTTATAAAGTATCCAATTATGTAAAATTAACAACACATAATTTATTATTTATAACAATTTAAAATTAAGAATATTATTACTATAAATAAAACAAAAAAGATTAAATAAGGATAAATAAAGTTGACATGGTTTAAAATAAATTAAAAACATGTCTTAATATTATCCATTATTGATATTACAACCTTATCTAATTTAATATTCGTATTTGAGTCATTTTTTTAGTTTCTATTTGGGTTTCTAATTTATTATAAAGTAATATTTTTAGGCTTCCAAAGGTGCCCCTCTCCTCCCTTATAAAAGGGAACCTCCTCCCTCTCATCTTCACAACACTTTGAGACTTCATGCTCGGCCAACCCCTGCACATTTCTCTTATCAACGTCCCTAGAAACATACTAGATGTCCTTTTCTTCTTCAAATAACAACTTTAGTTCCCCAAGAGGAGGTTTAGAGGAGGCGCGTCGAAGAAGAGGTAATATCCTTCACCGATTTGTTTAAATTCATTTGTTCTTCTGCTTCCTCTTATTTTGTGGTTTCATAACAAAGTTATATTATCAGTATAACTAATATAATGATATGTTATTATAAATATTAACCAAAACTACTTCACCTTATATCCATCCTATGGAAAATGAAATCACCGCGCATGCGTACGTACGGAATACCGTCTCCACGCCATGGTGTAATCTGTGTTTCCACCACCACCTTACCTGGATGGGTATAATGGTGTAAATAATAACTATACATGGTTATTATAACATCATAATGATTATGAGATATTATATCATCCACTCCAATTCCATTCAAAAAATATGGGAATGATATCATAGCTCGTGCGTACGTACGGATTACCGTCTCCATGACGTGATGAGATTCATTTTCCATGTTAACCATTCAAGAATAATTATAAGGTATATATAATGAATAATAATGATATAGATGACATAATAAGGCTAATTGATATATATATATATATATATATTTATATATGTCATCTACTTCCATTCACGTCAATAATGAAAGGAAAAAAATGTTCATGCATACGTACGGCCTACCTTCTCCTTGAACGGTTTGTTTCATTTAATTTATCTATCTATTATATATATATACTGAATATATATGATATATAAATAATGTTTTAAATTATTCATGTAAACAAATCATGATATAAGTAAAAAAAATATTATGAACAACAAGTACAAACATGTACGATAAATGAAACGATTATTCCCAAAACGCTGCTTTAACATGGAATTGACAAAAGGGTGGGTAATATAATGTTATAAGTGAATAATATATGATAAAATAAATATTATTATAGTTCTATTACATTTAATAATATGTTTAAACCACAATACAAGAATTTTGGACACGTACGAAAGAAATTGGACCTAAGGTAAGGGATAATTTTTCAAATCTCATTTTTATCTGAGATTTCTTATACGTAAGTATTTACTGGGGTTATATTTTTAATCCATGTCCATAAAAATGTTTTTCATAAATTGTTTAATATTATTTGTTGTATTTTTAAAGTCATTTTTACCCCTCTTTGACTTTTACATTATGTTATGGAAGGAATCATTCTTTTATTTACCATACGAGAAACTTTTTGAATTTTCTAGAAAAAAGTACAAGAAGAATGTTTTTTTAAATTATATGGCATGAATGGATTTTTATGATTTCATATAAAATTATTTCCATGAATATTACTTTACAAGTTTTCAATTTTATTTTTAATTAACAAATTTTTGTTTATAATTTTATGACTTGTTATGAAAGGAAAAATGTTTTTGAAGTATAAAGGATATTTTCCTCAAGAATGGAGTTCAAGTGCGTTATCAAAATTAATTTCCATATAAGATAATATAGGGTTCTGTTTCTATCCCTATTTTTACATTGATTAGATTTTTTTTATGATGGAATTATTTTTATGATGTCCTTTATTCTTATATGGATTATGTTATAATGGCGTGATGTTTAAGAATCCCATTTTTATTACAAGGGTTATGCTATGATATATGATTTATTATATTTTGGCACACATAAGAATGGTTTCATTATGAGATGGGTGGGACCTATATCTCCTTCTAATTCATTGGGTAAAGATTAATATCTTATGAGATAGACATTGCTGGAATGGCAAGTTAATCTGGTTCAGTGATACAGGACTGGAACGAGGAGTGAACTCGATTCAGTAAGGTACTTTGTCCACTATGTTGGTTTTGGTAGCAATTCCATGGCTACTATTGAAATCAATCATATTCTTAATGGTTTGCCATAATTATATATTTTATTTTATCATGATTAATGTTCCTTTATGATCTATGACTTATGTACTACCAAGATTTATGTCATTGCTCAAGATTTTGATGTTTTATTTTCACATTTTTACGTTCAAATGTTTATGGATTGTTTTGTATGTTCTCCATGTTTACCCTTACTGAGCATTTGAGCTCACCCTTTTTGTGATTTCTTTTCCCTAGGATATAAAGAATGGTTTTAGTTCAGATAACCAAATGTGAAGATCTTTATGGGAGATGTTGATGATTTTTCACCATGATTAGAAGATTATGTTCCGAGATTCCAAATACACGAACCTAAAATGGTATTTGGGAATCTCTTTGTGTCATGTATTTAGTTTTCCGAAAAAGTAATTTAATGCCCATGTACGTCAAGCTTTGGGTCTCTACAGTTGGTATCAGAGAAAAGGATTAGTTAACCATTGGAAACTAGGATGTGAAAACTTTATTGAGATCCCTAGAGATATTTCTAAGGTATGTCTAGGGATATCCCTAAGGATAAGTATACATATAGGTTATATTCCTAGAATTATAGTAACGATCTTATAATTAAACCTATGTTGTTATATATTGAAAGTACTCCCCCCTTTATTTTGTTGTTTTCCTAGAATGATTTTTTCCTCTCACACTGTTCTTTTTGGGTTTTAGACGATGGTTGTAACCCGAAGGAACCGTATCGATCAATGTAATGGAAAATGCAATGATTGTCCTCTCGAATAACCAAATGTGATGGGAAATGGAGTGGAAAATCTTATTGCTATACTTACATAAGCTATGAATCATTCTAGACTACCAAATGAGTAGATAAAGGAACAATATCTTATTGAGGCCTTCATTAGGCAATGTCCACCTTCTTTTAGTGGGTCTTCTAATCCACATGTTTCTGAACAATGGTTCAGTACCATTGAAATGTTATTTTCCATACTTTGTTGTACAGAACATGAAAAAGTCATTTTGGTTGTTTACCGGTTAGAAGGTGAAGCCGACTAATTGTGGACTCTAATTAAGAATACAATGCCCCAAGATAAAATTGATTTCATAGAACGAGACGTGTTCAAGAACTTGTTTTTCAGTAAGTAATTCCCTCATATTGTTTAAACAAGGATGGAAAAGGAGTTCCTTGAGCTTAAGAAAAAGGATGATAAATCTGTTGGAATATACGAAGAGAATTTTACAAGGCTTTCAAGGTATACATCTGGCTTTATCATGCAACCTGAAAGTAAAGTTGATCGATTCTTCTGTGTATTAAAACCAAGTCTTCGAAGGGAATTAGCTATAAGAGACTACATTATCTATGAAGAAATTGTGCGTTGTGCTATCAAGGTAGAAATGGAAGTTGGTGTTACATATCCATCTCATGGTTTGGACAAGAAACGAAAGATGGAGTTCAAGGAGAAATCTCAGAACAATGGTGAAAAGAAGGTGAATGTTTCTTTAAGCTCAATGTGTGGAAAAAATCCTGGAAGAGATTGTCTTAAAGGGACTAGAAAATGTTTTAAATGTGGAAAATAAGGTCATCGAGCAGCTGAGTGTTAAGGTAATGGAAAAAGGGTAGATAATTATGTGAATAAAGAAAATACTGCAGAGAACGCACCACCAACACTTCAATTATACAAGTGAATGGAAATGGGGCATTTTTCTAACCAATACCCTGATCCAAGGGTTAATGATGATCAACATCAAAAACCTATTAAGGAAAAGGATAAAGGGAAGTCAAATGAAATCACTATTGGTGATGTTGAGTATGAAAATGATATGGTGGAATGATTATGTGTTTATTTAATAGGATCCCAAAATAATGGTTTGGAATCTCATTTATAGTATTGTGGAATATTGGAATATCTATTTATTGGTTTATTGTGGTTTTCAATAATTGTATGGTACGAGTAACCATGAAAAGTGATTGAAATATTTTTTGAAAGTAGATGATATGCGCAAAATGAAGGGATAAGGATAAAATAATATATATGATAGTATTCATGAGTTCATGACTTATATAAGGACAATGTTTTGTCATGGTTTGAGTATATCGAAATTTTGGGATTTTGGTATGTGGAAAGAGTTAACTTTTGGCAGCATTCCTGATTTCACTAAGGTTATATGGTAATTCATGTTTCAAGGGAATACATGATTATGGTATTCAAATGATTGGAATGAGATCAACAAGATATATCTTATGATATATGGGGGATAAATGATGGTATTCTAGTGCTTGTAATGTGACCTTTCAAGTAATCGTTTTCTATATGCCATGATATTGGACAGATGTATTTTTGATAATCCTAAAGATTATAATGGATTATTTTGGACATTAGATAGTATTCTTTAGGGCTAGAACAATTTTTTCTATATTATTTCTGGAATGTTATAATAGTATAGTCTTAGAAAAAGGAAAACCTAGAGGATGGGCGACAACCCATCACGTCGGACAAGGATGCGGGAATCGAACCCACAAACGAAGTGTGACAGGAGTTTATCGCCTACCACTTGCCTACAGGAAGTCCCCGGTTATTAGAAATTTGTTTTATTTTATTAAGCAGTATGATATTTGAGTTATAAGTCCATTTTTTTAATCATATACGATTATCCTCATCATATATGGACTTATGTATATATGATTACTTTTTCTAAACTTTTGTTTGAGACAGATGGAATGACCTATCATTCTATCACATGATCTTCTAACACTTCACTAATGAGAAATTAAATTTTATTTCCTTAATATATCAAGTGTAAATTGTTCATGGAATGACTAACAGTGATATTTTACCAAACTCATGTAAGTATTTCTTCTAATTCAAAATTTTCAACATTAGGGAAAAGATATTGAAAACCAAAAACGTTGTCCTAGTACCCTCATATCTGATGAATCAGATGGTACCTTAGATCATCACAAATTTATGGCTTTGTGATTGTTGTCTTTTTATAGCCATGTTATCTACCACTCTTCATCCAAACATGATGGTTAGATTTCTCTTCCATATCCAGATTTTCACCTATATTCTCCTTTGTGGAAACCCAGTGATGAGTTACTTTGGGTATCCATTATGTTTCTAACATTCCTTTTTAAAATTATGATATAGTATTCCTTTTTACGATGTGGGTTTCTATGAAAGAAACTTTCATATAGAAAAACCATTTATAAACCTGAATAATTTTGATGGCAAAATTCATTTTACAAGGGGTGGAATGTTACACCCTGAGATTTTATGAAAAATATTCTTTTAATTTCACTGATGTCTTATTTTTTACGTAACACAAAAAGTAGGGTGTGATATGAAATATTAATAGTATTCCACCATTGAGTCTATAAAAGTAATATTATCACGAATGAAACAATTCTACATTTAAAAATAAAATCAATTTTATATTTAATTTTCCAAAATCTAAAATCCAATTGTAAATAATTTTCCCCTTTTTTCATAAAAGTAATTAATATTGTCATGAACCATACATTTTAAAAGGAGTAGTGATAAAATAAGAAATATTATCCATGAATTTATATGTATGAATGTAAACAACTTTCCATGAAATAAAATATCATGTTAATCTATGTGATACAACATTATATAAAACCATTTGAGAAATTATTTATGATGAAAAAAAATTAAATAACCATTATTGAAAATGAAAGATATAATAGGCCCTAGCCTATAAGACAATGTGTAATATAAATTCAAGTGCCTAAATAAGAATAACATTAGATCCATAAAATATTGAGTCCTGAAATAGTCTATCAATATTCCAAATCTTGTTCATAGTGGTGCCAAAAATATAAAAGGTACCAAAATCTATTTCTCGACACACCCAAGTTTCCCATTGATTAAATTTCTGAAAAAAATTTCAAAACCAGGCTATTAATTTTATAAAATAATTTCATAACCATGCCCATTATATTTAGATTTTGAAATCTAATTTCTATCACAGTAAAATCTGATTTCAAAGAAAAAATCACTTAAAAATTTATTTCCTAGAAAAACATTCCAAAAACATATCACTTCACATTAATGAACAACGTAAATAAATTTACCAAAAATAATAAATATTTCATTTCTTTAACCCATTTTATAGAGACACAAAAATGGTAAAATAACTAAATAACTTTGATAATGGTGATTTGAAACCAAGAGATCGACCCTTTAAAGACAAGGTGTGATAAGAAACTAAGAAGGGTTGATGAAAAATGTATCCTGAATCTAAAACCTAATTTTGGAGAATGAAATTGCAGAGAACGATGGAAATAAGAACCATAAATAAATTATAGTAGGAATGTCACACCACAACAGTCCAGATGATAAATCCTCAAATAGACGATTAGGAAGAAGTGGATATCTCTAAATCCACCAAGGGTGAGATTTGGGTCGATAGAGGGATGTTTCATAGATAAATGAAATGAAAATCACTCGTACCACATACTAAAAATTACATATAGTGATAATTACATTAAATATAATATAATTACATGTCATGTAATCAATGATGGATGAAAATAACAAAAATTGTGCCACCTTTTTTTTAAAAATTTAATTTTCACCATTATACATAGTGGATTTTTTATATGGAGTGTAATTATTTCATTCAATGTATCAGTTGATAACATTTATCATTCCATGAATTAAAGTTAGGTAACCCCCTTTCACAATGTGTAACTCCTTAGTATACTATAAAAATAGATGGTTTTGGAAGAAAGCACCAAGGATCTTGGGATGTTCTCTGAACATGTGGAGAAACCATCTAATACACTAACATAATTATTCATGTAACCCATTAATAAAAATAATTATTCATCCATATATATTAGTTTATTTTCCCCAAAAAAAGGCTCGCTATCATCGAGAAGCTTGTAAATGCACAAAAATAAGGGTGATAAACAATGAATAAAAAAGGGAGCTCCTAAAAAACCTAACATGGTGTTACATATATATATGTTTATATAAGTTTTCAGGATGAATATATGTCCATGTACAACACATAAATTCAGAAAAAAAATTGAAAAGCATTATCTTGATTTTTATGATAAAGGGTATTTTTCCATTTAACATAAATTTTAAGGTGACACAACATGTTGTGTTTGAAAAAACCATGATCCATGACATGAGCACTACAAGAAATGTTATGAACATAAGTTTTTTGTTAACATTATATTACACCATACACTACCAAATATGAATATGAAACATGTGGTTTAAGAACATGTTTTGTGTTATTATGTTTTCCAAATCAGAAAACCCATTTCTTCCACCAAAAACCATAGATTCAACCAAAAACACACCACAATGTCTATAGTAGTGCCTAATGAAACATAAAATCAATATTACAACATAAAAACGAACAATATATTTGTATATTTGTTTAAAAATAAATTAATAACCTACCCCATGTAAAATAATTTCAAAGCATTGGGATCAGATCCATACCACACTACCACCCCATAATGATCCACCTCTGAATAAGGCTAGCTATAATAATTGCATATCCCTCTCCCCCATTATCTACCAAGACTATGTAAAACCCACAGGGAGAGAAGTTAAATCCATTAAAACCCAATCTAATGAGTATAAAAATGAAAAACATAACTACAAAATTATAAAATAAGAAAATAAAATAAAATGGGGCTCATGCCAAAAACCTGCAATCGATGAGAGATTACACATTTCAAAATAAACTATATCCATTATAAACTGCAATACGGAGTATAAATCTCAATAAAATACTCTGAAAATTATATATATTCACTCAACCAATCATGCATAATTAATATCTAATTAATTAATAACTAATACTCAAAAAAAGTTAACATGTCTGAATTGCACCAAATAGATTTCCTTGGATAAAATCTATATTTGTGGACTAGCATGGTGGGAAAAATTATAAAGGATTCAATGTTTGGAATAATTTCTGTTTTCCCTCCAAAACCACCAGGGCGAAAGAAAACTCATTTACCTTAATTTTCCCTTCCATACAAGATGGGGTTTATGTAAATGACAAAAAAAATTTCATCATATTCATCTACAAATGTGAAACTAATGTGAATATATATTCTAATAATAAATGGATATAAATATAATAAAACCACATTATAATTCAAGAAATATTCCATTATTTTAGATTCTATATGCCTTTATCACTATCAACTTCTTTGCGAACATAATAAAACAAAATTACATTACTGTCAAACATGGAGGTCATCATTATGTTTGGTTACAACTATTTTGTATTCAGAAATCCTATAATGTTTTGATAGAAAATCATTGGATGACCAAAAGAATTTAATAAAACCGAAAATATAATAAAATACCATTAAATATTATAGAATGAAGAGTAAAGCTAATAATGAAATCAAATATCTCATAATGGTAACAACGTTTCAACGTTGAACTATAATGTACAATAATTATTCATATTTAGTGCAATAATAAAATTCTAATGATATTTCCACTCCGCTCCAATTTCATGAAAATTATATATTCACATCAATATAATAATTAATCGATTGAATGATCAATTATTATTTTAATCAGGAAAACAATTTCAAAACTATTAAAAATAATTCTATGTTTATATGACTCTCAAAAGTATCACCATTTTCTTTTCTGAAAAATATCAACATGGAGTACTTTGAATACAACAATTATCTAGTTGATATCATCGTGATAGTTTTTGTTATGAATATAAATCCATTTAGGATAAACTATTACATCATTATGACCATTGTATATAGTAGACTTCCCATAATCATATCAATGCATAATATATCCTTATATAAATTTTATCAAAATATTATCTACAAAAAAAATTACATTTTATATTATTAATATTAAAATTATCATAACATTGCTCTCAAAATTTTCAATTTCTATTTTACCTTCAAAATTTAAGTTTATTTGTTTAAAATAAAAATATAACAAAGATGAAAAGTTAATGTTCAGAAATTAACTTTTAAATCTCACCATCATGATTTTGGTAGAATAATGTCGCAAACCATCCCAAGTACTTGGGAAACCTGATAACCAACACGGTCCTGATGTGGCCCTATGTACATTTCCAATACCCCGGTTTGGCGACTAGCACCAGGAATCATTCAACATGCATGTGGAAACAATTTTTCTACTAACAATGTAGAAGATAAATAATCAAGAGGATATGAATATCAAAATAAATATCTCATGGAAGTAAATTATGTGAATACAATAAGGAATAATCATTCCCAAAGTTATACAATTTCTTTAATAATATAAGGAAACACGATGCATATCCCTAAAGACAGAACTCACAAAGACCGTAGTTCATCAACTAGACCCACCTCCAAGCGATCATTTCCCTATGCTCAAATATGGAATAATATAATACACAAATAGCCAAACTAATAAGTATTGTGTGAGCTAAAATAATAATTTTAAAAAAAATATCCCATTTTATACATTATAAAGACACTTATATATATGGAAATTTATTAAAAAATTTAAATAAATAATATTAAAAAATTAACATAATTTAGTGGTTAATTTTGGATAATTAATTATAAAATCATTATGCCGACCATATTAATTCAAAATACTCACTAAAAACATGAGACATTATTCTTACTATTCACTGGAAAATAAAGGATTTGAGAAAATTCTAAAAAATTAACCCTAACCTAATTTCATTTTATTGATTTCTAATATTATATTAATTCAATCAAAATATGTTTCTAAATAGTATAATTTTAAATTTTAAATATAGAAATCATAATTTAATATAGAAAAATAGTTTTTAAGACACATTCAAATTTATGAAACCAATGAAAATTTCAATGCATATTATAGAATTATTTTATCATTTCTATTTAAATAATATTCATTAAAAGACTATTTTTAAAAAAAATTTCATAATACCTGGGTTTTTTTATAAATGATTATATACATTCTAAATAATATAAATATGATTCCTTTCCACTAAAAAGAAATTTAAAAAACTAATCCTATGTAAACATACATTTTATTAATCAAAATTATTATCAAATTCGGATTTAGGGAATAAAAAATTACTTTATACAAAGGAAAATAAATATTAATCAACTAATCTCTGGAAATGTAGACCCATAATACACCTTTATATTCCCTTAAGGTAAGGATTGTGATGGTGGTAGTTTCATGGGGTTCCATGGAAAACATCGACCCATTGGTAATCTAAAAAAATGAAACTCTCACATATGATATTTCATTAATGATATATATGTTTAAGATCAACTTGGGATTGGTCAAGGGAAAAAATATTCACCCTACCACCCTACCATGTTCTCACAAATGGGATTCAAATGGTATGATTCTACTATTTGACACCATCATTTATCATTTCTGCATCGGTTCCTTTTTCATCACTACTTGTAACAACTAATTTATGTGGTCAAATTATTAATGTTGGGAAATGATCTTTTTGATCTAATTTAAAAATGGCTATAATGATCAATAATTATATTTGAAAAATGTGCATATAACAGAAAAATTCATATAGTCACATTTTTATTTATACACTATAAATACCACCTCAATCATTGTCCAATATTCACTAAAATTCCTCCGATGGTTATATTTTCATTTTCTAAAATGTTGATTGTTATACTAATATGATTTTTATAATAGTGGTATTAATGGGGTTGATGATACAAATATATTTGGGGAGACTATATTTTATTATTTTAACTTTTCTATTTTCTTTTTTATTCCAATTATAATATTTTTTCATTTTAATTGATTTTGTAGGTGACTAATTTAATGATCTTTATTAATGAAATTACATTTTGTTGGTTACACCATAATTTTTATATATATAATATAACATAACACTCATTTTATATGAATGAAATATCATCTAAAAATTTTATTACGTTATATAATTGTATTCAATGTTTATGGTCAAAATCTACAAAACCAAAAGATACATGAAAAAATTGGGTTTCCCCCAGAACAGAGATTTTGACAAAATAATTACTATTAAATAGTGAAAAATTATTATATGTAAGACATATATTGTATAATTTATATCTTAATAGTCCTATAAAAATATATAATTAACCAATATTAATTTAATATATGTATTGAAAACATAAGACGGATGTCGGACTTGGGGTATGGGTTTCTCATCTCACTATTACTATAGTGAGACATATGAAATATTCAGAACATATTTTATATTGTGTTGTATATACTTCCCCTTATAATTACTATTTCAGGAATATATTTATATTAATGGTATTTAATGTTTCAATTGATTTATTTCTTCCATGGGGGTTATGATTCAAAATAAACCCTTATGGTAAGGGATTATTTCTTAATCTTGTCAATATTCTAAATTGTTAATTACTATGTCTTTCATACGGAATTTTTTTATTCCTTATCCATATTTTCGATAAAATATTTCAAAATATTATTTCTAATACTCTCCAATTATTTTTTATATTTATTTATACCCATGTGTGACTTCTTACAAAATATTTTAAATGTAATCTTTTTACCATTTTTTGGAAGAAGGAATTTTAATTTACTAAAGTGTGAAAGGAATGTTTTTCTAACTTATACGGAATAAAATTGTTTTACCACCGTAATTATTAATATTTTATTTGAATCTTAATTTATATATTTATAATTTTATTATTAAGAAAATTATTTTCCTAGGTAATAGATCACGATTTTTAAGATAAGTTGTTTTCAATATTAAAGGGTAATTTTCATAAATAATGTTCATAAAATAAATATTCATTGTTTTTCAATCCACAAAAAACCAGTTTTTTACTTATGATCTCATACAGATATGTTGTGATGATTCCATCATTATTAATTCTCACAATGGATTGTGATCTATTTTCTAACATATGTACTATTTTGATACAATTAGTTATATTAAATTATATTCTTGGTTATTATGTTTATTGAATGGGGAAATTATTACCATTTGGTATGGTAATATAAATATTAATGTTTATGTTGATTCTTTTTTACCCCGTTCATATAGGAAATTCATTGTACATAGTAAGTGATTAGTGGGGGCCTCTATACCCACTCTAGGCATCAATAGGACTCATGAGAAAAACTAGATTGGGTATTGGTTGAGGTATTACCCATTTATGTAAGATTACTTGGCACAAGGCCTTTAAAATATGTTCATGATGGACATAAATATGAATTTTCCTCCAAATGAGATAATATATATATTTTTATTTGATAATTTTATTATTTATTATATCGTTTGATAAGTATTTACACCATGTTATTTTAGAATTATTCAATTTCATGTTTTTTATTTCTATGTTAATAATCATTTATTTCATTTCTATTCTATGCATACCCTTATTGAGCATTATATATCACCCATTTATTATTATTTTTTTAGGATGAGATGAAATGTTTTAGGTACAAGGTATTGGGAATAAATATGATCTCAAATGAATTTTTTTTTATTTTAGGTTTTCAAATATATGTGAAATACATATATATATAGTTTGGAAATACTACAAAAATATTATTTCCATTGGTATGAAATCACATGTATCATATGAAAATGTGATAAATTAACCAATGGATATAAGCTATAGGGGTTTGTGTCTTTACATATGGTATCATAGAGAGTTCAGTAGGAACATTGTCCAAAATATTTAGGAAAAAAATACATCATGGAATATAACCATATTGCATACATTTGGGATAAACCTATGTATAGGATATCATCCTAAATATTTGGTAATGAAAATGGATAACCTAGTTTAAACCTATGGATTCATAGATTTATAAAATTGTATCATGATTTAAAAAAAAATTGGATAATATATCATGATTATTTGATTTCTGAATCTGTTTATTTAAGTTTGATACTTATATAGTTTTTTTGGTTTTATTAAATCATTAGAATTATAAAGATAAGGGTAAAAATTGAATGTTATAGAAAATGTTTTGTTTAGTGGTCAAATAGGATGATGTTATGATTAAATGATATTATGATTATTCTTAATCTGTTAACATGATATATAGTTAACTAATTTCACATTAACAAACATTAACACACCATAGAGAGAATGATAATGTTTTTTGGAAGATAAGTTTATGGATAAAATAAAGGAAATAAGATTACACTTCATATAGGTTCATAATGTTAGAAGAAACCCCCATGTGAATATCTTAGATAAATGGGAATATTTTTTAGTGTTGAAAAGAGGGACAAAAATAAACAAATTCCAATGTACAATTGAAAATTTATAATAAAATATGATTGAGAATAATGGTGTAAATAATATATCATTGAAATTTAGATGTTTTCTAGGTGGTAACTATAGTAATTATGAATCTTTATTCCCTAATGGATTAAACTGTCATGAACCATGCCCACGTGTCATCCAGCCCCACACCCGACCCGGTTCATGGAATGACCCGAAGGGAAATCTTGATCCCCACATGTTTGAAACTATATCTCATGTATGAAAATTATTCATTAGGGAAAATTTAACTCATATAGATAATCATAAACAACCAGAAAAAATAAACAAGACAAACCTGAATTACCATAATCAAACAAGTTAGAACAATTTATATATTCAATTTTTACATCATTAACCACAACCCAAACGATCAACAACAAAAAGGGAACAATGAAACTATCCAAAAACCACCATATAATTAGAGGATCATCATATTTATTCCACCACCACCAACCATAAACTTAAGTGGCACTAGAAGGAAGAACCTCCAGCATTTAAATGATACGACTTTCCTTTATCTGGGTCATACATAACAAAATCTATACACACCCAAAAGAGTATATAGGGTGTGAGCCAAATCACAATAGAATTCCACACAAAAAATGATTCCATGATATAACATTATAATTAAATTTGACTTGATTGTTTATGTAAATGAATTTGAAACATTTTTATGAAAATATTTTTCAAAAAACTACTTTCTGTACAATAGTTTGGTGGTAAAATTTCAAAGTAAACATTTAATAATATAAATATTCATTAAAATGAAATACACTAAAGGTTCACCATATGTCAAAGGACTCCAAAACATCACATAAGATTAATGTCATAAGAGATTACCATGGTCATATCTCTAGGTGTAATCTCACTCGAGTGAGACACGAGAACTTCATACCTTGGTGAAACGTGGTATTGAAACCACAACCATTAGTTTTCACATGCTTAAGCCACAGGGAAGGGACACCACATGGTCCTAGTGGCCTATTATCATTAACAAAATTTAGTTAGTGATGTAATCATCAATCCAGCTAAGTGAAAAGGGGATATTCCACTTCCATATCTACTATTGACAATCCACATATAGAAAATACGAAATTCCACTTCTGTACAAAAGTGTACTATATCTAGTTGGCCCACATTGATACCTAGTACTCATTTTAGGCACAAATTCTCATTTCACATGACGATGATAACACCCTTTTCACATACACATGCAATGAATTATAAATACACAAGTAAATAGCCATTTTTTTAGACCAAACCACTTCTCATTTTTCACTCCCCAAAAACATTTTGAAGTAAAATATCCACCACATGGAAGATTCATCAAACCCCTTTGAAATTATCACAAGAAAGTAAAATAACCATTTTAACCATTTTTGTGGGCCAGTAAACTTTTCAAATTCACACATAAACCAATTTCACATTAAAACAATATTCCCTTCATATATATAATTCATAATTTATATAAAATGTGAACTACAATAAAGCCAACAAACAGTGAAAAAATAATTTCATTTAGGAAAATCATTTTCATAATTATATCCTTTTGAAATCCCATTTTTCTCCTTCCACACAAGGCATAAAACCCTATTCAAGAAATATTCCATTTTATATTATAAAATCCACTTTTTCACATATTTGTGCAAAAAAACATCCAAAATACATTTCCCACCACACAATTAAACCATCGAACACATATAAATAGCAATGTAAGGATATTAAAATAATCCAATATTGTTAGGGCATGGGACTACCTACCTTAATCTTAGAAAAATCCAGAAATTGTTTTGAACCCACAACTGCACTACCAAAAGACCATATCATTGAAAGATCTGACTAAAACTATGAATATTGAAATGCAAAAAAATAGGATCCATCCCTAAAATGTTACCAATCCCGCATGAGATATGAAACCCCAAAGAAGAAGATTCAATCATATAAAAAATGGATGAATCAAGAGAGAAACAATATACATGTTGAATCCTTGAACAATAGAATTCAAAACCACCCAATGATTGATTCAAAAAGAGAATAAGAAATCCTGGAGGAGTCTTCCATGGATGAAAATCTCAAGTGTGATGGATAGGAGGGGTTTTGTGTTAAATCCGTAGAATAAAAAATGGAATTTTAAAAAATTTAATCACCTAGACAAGATTAATAGTTTTCTCATATGATTTTCCAAACTATGAAGAAATTGTGTACCCCTTACTGCTAAATATGAACACAACACATGATTTTTTCACACAGTAAAAAAACATGTTCTAACCATGCAGTTAGACGCTATACAAAAAATGGCTATAGGACACAACGATTCCTAGAGAAGGGTGCACAACGTGAAAAAAGGTGTTCCAACTGTGCACCTCATGTTTTTAACCAAAAAACATAATTTTTTCCCCAATAACTCTTTGATGAAACTAATAATTGACCTCAAGAACAATGTAAACCTAATATCATCTTAAAATTAAAACCTCTAACCTGTAAAACTCTAGAGAAAACTGGGATTGGAAAATAAACCAAAATTAATATTTGTATAAAAACTAGGGTGTGACAATAACCTCAACATGAAAAAAATTTCTAGCCTATGAAATCAACATAAAGCCTAATCAGATAATTAAACATAAACCCATATATAACTCAAGTAAATTCCCAGTAAACAAATGAGAAAAGGTAAATTACAACATGAATGGAAATAGATAATCACAAGATTGAAATTTGAAGGTAAGAATGGACTCCCAACTGTACTCGTTCAAGCCCCAGAAAGATAAAACCCCACCATCTTATCGATAAAAATAAATGGAATCCTCCCAATGCATAATATAACATATTATGAAAATAACACTACTGATGTTTCCATAACAATCTCATAACTCTTACCTAAAATGAAAAAATAAACCCAAATAACTTCCCAAAAAATACTTTCCTGACCATTATTCAAAAAAACTATTATGACAACTCCCACCCCAATACATACTCAAGAGATGGTATCATGATTATGTATCTCTCAGTGGGACTAACCACTTCCTTGTTATAACCAAAAACTATATTGTAGTATTTACATGGGGAGACCCGAACAGACTCCCCACCACTATAAATGAGCTATCACTTATTTACTCGAGAAGGAGTTTCAAAAAGACCCACAGTGGGTCTCCCCACCATAATAAACAACAAGATTAACCACTAAATTCTCAAGAAAATTTTAATTCCATTTTTATTTACAACAAATTAATTGCTTCCAATCCTTAAGTATTTCTATAATGAAATAAGTCCTTAATGCCCTTTCTATGAAGGGAATCATTCCACAGTGAAGGAAATACTACAAGGAATAAAAATTTTCAGCATTATAGCACCATATATGAAATCCATAATAAGGTCTCTCAAACCCATGGGATTCCTTACTACACATGAGCTTCTCTTGAGGGCTTGTGTCTAGATGCCAAATGTTTGAATCATCTCTTACATTGCAGCATGAAGCTGTCAATCCTCACCCCGAATGATTCTTTGGTTTCAAAAGAAACCCCATAAAATTACAAGAAGTACCAAAAGAATAAAGAACACCATGAGGCTCACCTTGATCCACCCTGGATCCTTCTAAAAGAAAGAGACATATAATAAGCACACACACCCTCATAAATCACCTAGAATAAAATACAATAGAAATAATATTCCCACAAAACAAAAATTTGTTTAAAATAGAACATTTATATTTTATGAAATAGAAAATTCTTCAATTCGAAAATAATTACTCAGAATATTTGACAACATACATTTTTTCATTTTAATGTAAATATGACACCCCAAAACACCAACAGAGAAACCCCTTGCAATATAGGATGTACAGACTGTAACAGACATCAAAATAAGCCCAAAAATCACACTACTATAGCAAATAGGTGGGGGTGTTCTTTAGAGTGGTGGACCTACTCCGTGATGCAACCTCAAAACACCCAAATAGAGCTCTTAAAATTTACATCGGGACCCATATCCATGTATAGTTTTCAGATAACTCAGACATTATAGTTCCTTAAAACCATATTTTCCACACTATTGGTATGATAAGATCATATGACTGAAAAAATAAAGTTAACGATACAGAGGCGTTTTTATAGTGTTTCTAATACCAGTAGCTTTATAAAACATTCCATTATCCATACTAAAATTCCATTAACCACATCTAGGTAATATCTTCATGCCTAAAGGTGTAAAACATTGACCTTAATGACTAAGGAAACATAATAATGATAAAGTATCAATATATATTCCATATCCACACTCCATTTTGAGAGGATCCACATAACTAACAAAGAGAGGTGGTTTCAATTATAAAACTCAATAATAAATCTATTATGTTGAAAAACTGGAGGATCTACCAATGGTGACCACTTGTGGGTGTACTTTGAATATGCACTGATTCTTTATGGGGGCATACACTATCAAAAAATGGAACTGAGGACCCAATCAAACATATCCATTTTCCAAAACATACCACAAAGAAACTCTAAATACACCAAGGGGACAAACACAAACACCTCTGGTGATTTTTTCCAAAATAATAGACCAACCATTAGCTCAAAACCATATCATCAATAAAACATAAAAATGAAACACCATTTGCACACAAAGAGTTCTCAAACACAAAACACCTCACAATAAACCTTACTAAATCATAATAGGACACAATACACAACTACTGATTATTAAACCTTTTCATAAAATTATTTTTCAAAATAAAACAATCTTGGATGGTAGAACACTCACCAATGGTATTCCCGGGAGCCTCACACTTTCATATCCTCATACCAAACAAGGAACCCATAACATAATTTCTTTTAACAACCACATTTTCACATATTTTAATTTGTTTTTTCACTAATGGAAACATGTAAGCTCAAAAGAGAACTATTACACAATTCAATGAAAAATAGTTAACCCCTAGTTTCAACTTTGTATTTCACTAACCATTTCAAAATTTAATAAATCATTTTAAAATTCAAATGACCACCAAATTGAAATCTATTTTCAATATCCATTCATTAATATTTTTCAAGATTCTCAAAATAAAATCCCATGGATTTTATCCAAAAATTGAAACACATATCAATAAAAATATTTTTGATAGCTCAACAAATCCTTTTTAAAATATATTACCAAACCAGCAATGAAATATTTCATGCTTTACAAAAAACTACATTTGATGATTCAGATAATGTGATAATAGAATTCAAATCTCGATAAAATCATCACTTCCTATTAAAAAACATAATTTGGTTAAAAAAAGGAATATCCTCTTGAAAACACGTTTCTACATTCTAAATATATGATTTTATAATCTCCACAAAAAATCTAAAAACATAATATTCAACAAAGTAATCCATGTTTTACACATAAAATGATTCCATAAATATACATTATTATAATGTCTCAATAATTTTTTTCTAAAAATCCATTTTCCAATTTTAGAAAAATAAAATCATTAAAATTTCAAATCTATTTTTCAAAATTTCATAAAACCAGGGTTCACAAAACTATTTTCAGAACAGAGGAAGGCCCAAAAAATTTACCATGGGAAACAGTCATGTCCATATTCCAATTGCACCACTATTAAAGAGAGTATTCTAGAACTATGTCCATAAATTAAAATTTATTACTAGGGCATGTGAACTCACTGATATCTTTATCCCAACTCCAACATTGTATCCCACACAAAAAAAAACAAAATATTCATGAAATAAAATGAAAAATGATATCCCATGAAAAATTGATTCTTATCATGAGTTGTGCGAGCCAATCCCCCTACTCATAATGAAAACATCACATATAAACAATCCTATCCATTGTGTACCCAAAATATTCGCAAAAAAAACATAACCTAGGAATGGTGTGACTTCCCCTGATACCATTTTGTCATGAACTAAGTTGGAGTGACATCCATCCCAACAGCCGACCCAATTCATGGCATGCACATAAGGGAACTATTGATCCCCAAAACCTATAAACCAATGCTTGGGTATCAAAATTATGCATTAGAAAGGTTTCTCTTATATAGATAAGTCTAAAAAACTAAAAAATGAAAATTACATTCTTGAATAACTATAAAAACATCATTCAACAGTTTCTAGATTATATGTTTACAACTTAAGAAAAACCCATATAGATTTAAAAAAAATGTGAACAGTGACAATATCCCAAAAAAACATGTAAGAAGAAGATAATACTACTCAAACCATCCCCACCAACCTACATCAGGAGGAACACCATTATCTAAAAACACAAACATCCCCATGATACGTCTTTCCTTTACCTAGGTCTTACATAAAAAAGTCTATATATACCCAATGACATATGAATAGTGTTAGACAAATCCAAGTAGGATTCAACCCAAAAGAACGAATTCCATGATACAACATTAGAAAAAAAATTAACCTGGTCATTTAAGTAAATTCCTTTAAATAAAAATTTGCCATTTTTTTAATAAAAACAATTTTCAGTACGACACATTTAAAGGTGAAATTTCATAAGGAAACTTTTACTAATATAAAAATTCTTAATAATGATATACAGTTAATGTTAAAAATATTCTGGAAGATGGAATGACATAACAAATGTATCAGGTGATAAAAGATATCCATGGGTAAATCCCTAGGAGTAATCTAGCTCGAGTGAGATACTAAAACCTCATACCTCGTTGAAATGAGGTATAAAAAACACAACCACCATATTTCTCATATATGATCCAGAAGGATGGAACACACCAAGGGGATGCTGGTCTCCAATTTTCATCATAATTTATTCAGTGGTGAAATCATCAATCCAAATAAGTTACAGCGAGACTTTTTACTTCTCTATCAACTAGTGTCAATCCACTAGAAGAAACCAGGACTTTCCACTTCTGTATCACAACCATACTAGATCTAGTCAACTATCCTAGATACCCTAGATTCCATTTGTGCAAAAATTATCATTTCACATGGAACACAAAACAAACTTTTCACATATATATGCCAATGATTATAAATACACCAGTAAATCAATATTTTCTATAAACCGACCCACATTCTATTTTACACTTAGTAAAAACATTTTCAAGTAAATTTTCCACAACATGGAAAATTAATGAAACCCCATTGAATTTATCAGATGAATTTCACATAATCAATTTCACATTTTAATGGGTATTTCCCTTTTAAAATCCACTCCCAATTAAATTTGACCTTAAAACATGCTTCCCATCTTTTATATAATTCTCAATTCAAATCAAAAGTTCACTACAAGGAATCCAACATGAAACCAAAAACACAATTTGTTTAAAATAATCACATTCAAATTAAAATCTATTTGAAATCCCATTTCACACATTCCACACAAGGAATAAGTCACCATCCAAAAAAATTACAATGAAACATACACAAACCATTACCATTTTCCTTTATAAAATCCCCTTACATAAAATATGATTGCCAAAATGCATAAAAATACATATATCACTACATTGTTAAAATATATAACATGTATAAAATACCCATAAAGCTTATAAAATCATCCAATAATGTTAGTTTATGGGACCACAAACCTCAGTCATGGAAGAATTATTAAATTGGTGTGAATCCAATGTCACAACACCAAAAGACCCTAGAAATACAATATTTGACCAAAACCATAAATTTTAAACACTAAAAAATTAGGCCAAACCCTAAAATGTCACCCATCCCATTAGAGATATGAAACCCAATGTAAGAAGAAAAAAACCCTTGAATGATGTTTGAACTAGGAGAGAACTTACATACATGATGATACCATGAATAATCGTTGTCAAAACACCCAAATATTTATGCACCATGAGCCTATAAAATCATGGATGAGGCTCTCATGGATGAAAATCTGGTCTCTGTGGATATGAGGGGTTTATAGTTAAATATTGGGAAGATAGAAATAGAATTTGAAAATTTTTAATAACATGGAAAATGTTTGTTTTTTTCCCACTCATTTTTTCAAACCATGTGGAAATTGTATTCCCATTAATACTCAAGAGGAACACACCTCATGTTTTTCCTGAAATTTTTCCAAAATGTATGCTCACCATGTGGATTTACTCTATTTAAAAATTTTCTACAGGCCACACAGTTTCCTAGAAAAGTGTGAAAATTTTGAAAAACCATGGGTTGATCATGAAACTCATGTTATAAACACAAATATATATATATATTTACCATGAACTCCCAAAAGAAACTAATGAATTACCTGAGGACCAAAGATAAAAAAATATCATCTTAAAATTCATACCCATCACACGCAAAACTAGATAAAAAAACTTATATCTACAAATAAACATGAACAAAAAGTGAAATCAAAACCTATGTGTGATAAAAACTCGTGGATATAATCAATAAGGTTTTAAGAGTAATGGTATTAATTTTTATGATTAAGTGACTAAAAATGACATACTAAATTAAGAAGGTATTAAGGAATAATACACTGAACCACAATAAATTGTCTAAAAATGTTGTTGACTGATTAAACCGCATATGTATTTGAATTAAATAATTATTTTGTTAATGTATTTCATCAATGATATTATGGTTTTATGAATCAGGATATATATATGTTTTGTACTAAGAACTTATTATTTATCGATTTGAAAGAATTTTATAAATAGTACTAGAAACTAAGAGAAGTGATCTTATGGAATGTAGATTTTTCAAAAAAAACTTATACGAGAAAGATAACAGTAAATATGATCCCAATGTAGTGATAATAATGATAAAGAGAAATATTTGGGATAGTATTTGTGACCTTTAATATAGATAGTGATTATATCAAAAAGTAATTCATGATGGAGTATGCTGCATTTTCTTAATTGGGGAAATACATTCTGAAATTTTTTATTTTCTTTTGGAATATAGAGATAGTTAATTATTAGACACATGCATGTTTTCCATAACATTTTATGGTGGTTTAATTTATTATCATGTTTTAGTAGAATATGTTATCAAGGAATTCAAATTTATGGGATATTATAATATGAAAAGTTTTATGTTTTATAGGGAAACATTTGTGACCAAATTTTTGGATTTTTAGTATGGTCATTATAATTTTTTGGGAGTATTAATGATAACTTATTATGGAATATAATATGTCTAAATCTGGATATATATTTTTTTTGTTAAAGTATGATTTATCAAATTTGGATAACCTATTAAAAAAATCAGGAAATATTTAGAGGTTGAAGGAATGAATTATGGATCTTATGATTCTTTAATGTTTCCCCAGGAATTAACACATCACAATGAATACCCATTTCATGGAGTAAGAGGAAAAGTGGATATAAATAAAATTATAACATAAGGATGATATTATGATTTTGAAATTTGGTGAAATCATGAAATTACATTTTCTCATGTACTTTATCAGAATAGTAAAAAAAATTAACGACATTAGGAAGAGGACCTTGAAATAAAATGTTAATTGATTACATAACTTACCTAGAAATCAATGGCCTTTTAACCCGTCATATATTTACAGTTTATTGATGGATAACTTTATATGGACAATTTTCTATACCACTCTCTAATAATCCATAGGTATAAGTTTATTCTTCCATATTTGTGTTTTCACATCCCACAAATGTTCTCATATTTTGAAACCTAGTTATTTGGTGACCTTCACATTTACATTTTACTATTTTTATGAGGAAGTTATACTATCTTTTTTTATTATATAGAATTTACAAAATGGAATTCTAAAATCTAAAAACCTTGATTACTAAAAAAATCCTAACTTTTATGGATGAAATTTATATAAGGGGGAGAATGGTACACCCCCTGAATTTAAAATAATGCTATTTTCGAAAGTGTATACTACATGAAACACTAATCTTAAATGAATCATGAAATATTATTATTTAATTTTAATCATTAAAACCTAACAATTAAAAAGGAAGGATTTAATCATATTAACCAAATTAAAAAATACATATAAAGGACCAACTGAATTCAAATGCATTAATAACTTCTTATTAAATAAGTTCAAAGTGGGTCAAGCCTTAAACATTGCATAATCATGAGTTATGTCAAGATTTTTACATTATCCCACACTGAGGAAATATTTTTCTGTAGATTTCTATATTATTTGGAAAAAACTCATATATAATAAAATAAAAAATTGACACTTCTCATCATTATCCATTTTCTCTATAATATATATCTTTTAAAATAAGTCATGAATTATTTTCATATAATATATCCATGGTTTTGGGCATGAATTATTCCATTCACTTACCCACCCTTAATCCACTTGAATAAAATTCCTAAACATTGGATGAACCCAAAATCTCAGAAAAGGGAAATAAAATTAAAGGAAACAGTTAGATCGGTAAAAAATGAAAACTCATTTAACGATTACCTTATTTTTGATGTTTTTTAGAATATGAAATGATAAATTTTTACCTGAAAAAAAAAATCTTAAATAAAATCATTAAAAACCAAATAAATGAATTAACAATTTTTGGTTCCTTGGGTAATACTTTTCATTAAATACTTTAACACCCATTTTAATTGAAATAATTGTATGACCAATTTCAAAAATATCACTCTTAAAAATGGAATAACTATACAATCAACTATTATACCCATTTAATTTGAGGAAATTAACAAACCCACCCATCCATTAAGAAACAATAGGCTCACACAATGTTATTTAGTTCACCCCAAGTATAATGTATAATAGGATCACTCAGAAATTTATGGGCCACTCCACATATAAGTAGTAATGGTCTTGTCTGGTGCTATATCGGCCACCCCATGTATAATCTGTAACAGGATAACCAATTTTATATAATTTTGAACTACCATATCATTGATTGAAGAAATACAATATAAATACCTTGAAAACTATTTGTAAACACATATGAAATACACTTTTGAGATAAAAATACACTTTTCTATTAAAACAACATTTTAACAACAAAATACAAATTTCATTGAAAACCCATCATTAGTAGAAAAAATCCAAAAATTTATAAGTAATACTTTTTTTTAAATGAATCATCTAATATTTTAAATGAATCTATAAATTAAATAATATTTATGGTTGTAGAAAATCAAAGATTCTGTGTACGTTAAGAATAAAATATTCCTTTTGTAATTTGTCAAAACATTCCCAATAAAAATTGTATAAATAATCACATTATAAAAAATTGAATAAATTTGAGAATATACATAAAATTTCAATTAAGATCCTTTTATATCCACCTAAAAACATATAAAAGAATATCATGAATATTGACATGGAGAAAAATATTTGATTATTAAATCTTTATACATTTAGAGTATCCCTTACAAGATTGTAAATTTAATTCATAATCTCCATGAAATAATGACATTTAAAAAAATTAAATAGATTGAAAAAAATTTGTTCCCTAAAATATTTTTCAAATGGGCTATATATACATGTCAAAAAATGTAAATGTAGTTGATCGGTATAGACTATAGTGAAATTAATTAGAATATCAATCCCATGGAACAAATGATGATAATAGTTTGAGAGAATAATGATAACTAAAATCACATGTATTGTCTTTGTTTTTAATTTCTTTTAATATAGTATTTTCATGAACTATATATTATACCGAATATTTGGGTACACACAATTTTTGGTGGCCAACAGAGTTGTACTCACACCCTGCATGGTCCACACTCAGGTATATGAATATATTTCATGGTTGGAGGTCAGTGAAAGAGAAGAGTCCTTATGCTATGGAGTTGTGTGGGCTTGAGGTGTTCGTGGATGAGGATTCAAACCAGTATTTAGTAACCGTAGTGAATATTTTGGTTTTTTATTTATTTTTGGTTTTCTTTAAAAAAATTCGTGTTAGCATAAGATATAATATTAATATTTTGGTTGTGGTTCATACCCAATTGGGGAAATAGATAGTAAGGCATGTTTCTCTTTGATTTATTATTACTTTATCTATTTTATATGTTATCTATTTTTTCATACTATTTTAAATAGGGTATAATATCCCCATGTGATCTATTAGACACTCGCCTCTAGTCAAAAACCTCTAGAAAATGAGGAGGCACACCTGAGGTTATGTGGTGACTTGCCTTGTGGGGCCAGTTTAGTGATATCCAGGTCAAGGACATTATAAGGTTATATCAGAGCTTTAATTATCTATGTATATCAATTTTGTATTGGTATAACAAGGATTAGGAAGTCTTGGGCCTTGGTAATGAGGTCATGCATGGTAGTAGCTACCCATGAATGAGAAAGAAACCAAGTACCCAATTTGGGAACTCTTGTTCATGATGTGTGTTATGATTGAATTATATTTCACCAATTGGTGATCCACTTACTGTTTGATATGACTATTTTTTTATATATTCCTCATAGGAATAATAGAATGAGTTTGTACATTCTAACATCATTAATTTCTCCTGGGGGTATATTTTTCACACATCATGATAGGAACACACAAGATGATTTTCTGTGATAGACAGAGTCTAATTCATTTCACTTCCATGAAAATTTGAAGAATATGTTTCCCAATAAGGATGATTAAAATATTTCAACTAAAATACTGTGATAGAATTTTTTTAAGAATTTGGTTACCAGAAAGTTTAGCATTTTTAAAATTCTGGGTTGTAATAATTTATAAATTGATAAGGGTATTGAAGTGGGAAAATTATGTAAATGGATTTAAGATGGTTTATAATGAAATAATTTTGATAATGTAATTTTTAACCCTATTGGACCATGACGCATAGTAGAAATGGATAATGGAAGTGTTTTAAATGTTATGTTGTTTACGTGGATAGTCTATAGAAATAGTTCATTTTGGCTTATAGTGAGCCTTCCTTGTGAAAGATGTAGATGTTTTATGTTATGTTATATATGATTTTTTTTGGAAATATATAGAATTCTTTCCAAGAAAATGTATACCATTTGGGGAAGAATAGGACAACTCTGAGATGATCCTATAGATGTGGAGTAGGGAATCCCTGAGATTCCTGGAAATATAGTAGGGGATTAGTTCTTTGAGAAAATGTCATATTTTTTCACAGATGAAGGAATGGGACACATAGTGAGTTATGGTGATTATGTTCAAGATAAATACGGTGATTTAACTATAGAATCCTCCATCATTTTCTGGAGAGGGTTGACCGGAGGCATCCATGTTCTGGATAAGGTTAATCCATAAAATTATTGATCACTGATAGACTCATCCTATAAAGGGATTCACGTTGGAATCTTACATGTTGTGATGAAAATAAAAATGCTGATGGCACATATTTGTTAAAAATGAGAAATAAGTGGATATGTTGTGAAATTTCATGAATGAAATTTATCTATAACTCTTATATCAAAAGACCTTGATGTATAATAATTCAGTAGTGTTTATGATTTTGACAAAGGGGACTGTCACATGGTAGATTACTCTAGCCATTTCCCAGACCTACAACACATTGTTCAACAATGGCGAAGGATAGGGAATCTATAGAGAGACGTTTTCATGATTGACTTCAAGAATATATTATGTACCAAGTGAATATCTTTCAGTTAGATGAATTTGATGAAGTGGTGAAAAATATAGTATTTCATAAGGAAATCTCATAGAGGCTCCTGGTGATGGACATGAATTATCAATTGGGGGATTCAATAGTGTTTCTTCCAATATTAGGTAGCACTGCATTAAACGTTTCCACTGGGTTAGTGGTGGATAAGGTAGTTAAGAATGGGAACCAACCTCTCAGGGTATCTATCAATTTTTCTCTTATTAGTACGGAATACCAAATAATATTCATGGTTAGTTTCTCCAACCACTGGTGGAGTGCCAAGTATGAGGAATGCTGAAACATTTTCATAGGATCTCAAGTAACCCTTGATATATGGCTTTTGAGGGAGGGTCAAGGCCAATTCAGAGTACAGTAAGGTGGTATGTAACCTGATATCTGGTTAGAAGTTATTGCACTTATTGTTTTACAGGATGAGGGGGTTTTTGGGGTACACCAAGGTGTGATCATCTGTACCAGTACGATAGTATAGTTCTAGGAACTCAAAATGTTTCCCAGGTCAAATGAATGGGTCAACATCATGCAGTTTAGTCTACACCATGATGTGGAGAGAGTGGACCATGGATTGTTGAATGAATGATCTCTATAGCATCCTTGCTTTATAGTGCTTTATTTGTTATAGGATTCTTGTATTATTTAATTTTTTTCTCATTTTGTGGTTATGTTGGGAAACTCAATGGAATGTATGTGTGGGATTGGGTTGATTGATACCTTTTTAGGGGTGTGAGTGGAAAATATTTGACAATGCAATGAGTGTGCTCTCAAAGTTGGTGGGTATAGTTCTTCCATGTAATTTCCTATACTTGAGATGTCAGGTTTTGATTTGATTTTGGAAATGGATTAAATATGGTTATACCATGAACATATTGAATATTACTATCTTAGGGAAAACTTCACATCTCTTTATGTATACTCATAAATCCATCGGGGAGAATAGGATGTTCGAGCATGTCATGCATTAGAATTTTGTCAGCAGTCAGGTGAACTCTTTGCCCAACTGGCATGTCATATGATTGATAATTGTATTGTTGAGAACCATGTATTTTCTCTAGGGGTGTATAAGTTTGAGGATGTGTTTTTCATGGAATTTTGAGGAATTCCACCCAATGGGGATGTTGAGTTCATGATAGATTAAATTATAAGAGAATATCAAATTTACATTCCTCCATATATAATAGAATGGAAAAAACTCCAAGAACATTAAACTTAATTGGAGGAACTAGAGAAAAATGGATTAATTCATTTGATTAGGTCACCTTGGGGATCTCCAATTTTTTTTCCAAGAATTATGAGTGGTATTTTAAGTTGTGTGTTTATAAAAAGAAGCTAAATCAGATGACATTTAAGAACTGAAACCCTCTTCCTTGAATTAATGACCTCTTTGACCCACTGTGTGGTTCTCCAGTGTTCTCTAAGATTAAAATAAGAACAGGATATCACCATGTGAGTGTGACATCTTCTAATATACCATGGACTACCTTTGGAATTAGGTAGGGGATTTTTGGATTTTTGTGTGATGCCATTCGGGTTGACCAGTGAATTAACTATGTTTATGGACCTAATGAGCTAATTCATTTACCAATATATGCATCATTTTTTTTGTTTTCTTTATTAACAGAATATTTGTGTTCTCATAGACTCATAATGATCATTCCACACTTATTATGATTTTCATGATTACACTAAGAGATAGTATGTTATATTATAAACTTTTCCAAAATCAATTCCTAATAGATAACATGGATTTCTTAGGTCACCTAATATCTGAGGAATGTGTGTTAGTATACCTAGATGAAGTGAAAGAATTTTTTTTGGGGGAGTATCACAAAAACATATTGGATTTTTTTCGGGGGTTTGGATAGATATTACTAATGGTTCATTAATGAATTATCCCATATGGAAGTTCCACATTTGAATATGACCAAGAAAGGATCTAGGTTTTATTGGCCTGTGGCTTGTGATGATTCTTTCCAAGTGTTAAATAAGTTAATGAGTACTATAAAAATTAATATCTTACATAATCTAGGTAAGGGGTATACCTTGTTTTTTGATGTGTCTGGCATTGGTATTGGGAAAGTGTTGATGTACGAAGATGGGGTATCATGTATGGGTCATGATAGTTGATGCATCATCAAATAAATTACCTTTTTCTTGATCAGGAATTAACATTGGTGATTAATATTGAATGTCTTAGAAGAACTACTTTTTGGGAGAGCAGTAAACAATGTATACTGATCAAAAATCCATAATGACATCTTTTCTAATCATGAAATAAATATTTGATACTAAAGATAGGTTGATTAAATATTTTATTTTTACTTTGATAAGGTTTATCTACTGGGAAATCGGAATAGTACTGTGGATTCATTATTAAGAAGAATCAAAATTAGGTTGTCCAGGAATCTTGTTCTGAGTGGTGGATGATGGTGTCGTTCATTGAGATGCATATAGAGGTGCAACATGGGCAATGGTAGATGAACCATCCATCCATTGTAGCTAATTCTGAGCCTCTGAGAAGGATGAGGGAGAGGTTTCATAATGATTTGGAATGTTTTTCCATAAGGGTAAGTCTTAATGGTGGGGGTCACCTTCCGTTTAGAACATTTGGGATGATGGGGCCATTTAAATTTGTGGTCATGTTGTTGTGATAATATCTATACAAAAAGAGTTGATGTGAGAGTTTCTTGAATTTAATCCTTCCATTTATCATTGTTTGAATAAAATGTTTCATGATCATTATATAAACAATTGATTTCTAAGGATTAAGAGAGGGTTTGTAGGGTTCATGGAAAATGACTTACCTATCAGTTGGTAAAGGCTGATCATCAGAGACTATGAGGTTTGTTTTAGCCATTTCCATTCCAAAGTGGAAATTAGATGATGTGATATTTGATTTCATAGTGGTTTTCCCAAGTATACTTAAAAATAATGATTTGATATATTTATTTTTGGATATGTTTTCAAATGTTTATTACTTCTTACTGTTTCAAGAGATTTTCACTATAGACTAGTTAGGTGAGAAATATTTTTGGGAGGTAGTATGGTTTCCTGTGGTACCTTAGAGTATTGTTTCAGATCATGATATCCATCTCACTACACATTTATGATAGGGATTATAAAATGAACATGGTAATAATGTGTTTTTGTGTATGGATTCCCACCGAAATATAGATGGGAATTCATATCATACTATTCATGTTCTATATGATATGTAAAGGGATGGATTCCATGATTTTGGTGGATCATGGGAAAATAATTTATCCCATGCTGAGTTTTCCTACAATAATAGTTATCAGGATATGATTCTCATGGAACCATATGAGTTTCCCAATGGGATACTGTGTAGATCTCTATTTTTTGGATGGAATCTGGAAAATATGTGTTTTTTGGGTCAAGTATCATGTAGATTACTTCACAATAGGTTCATTTGACTAAAAATTGTATGAAAATGGATTAGATAAAGAATAATTCATATCTGGTTCCTCATTGTATACCTCTACAGCTTTTGGTGGGAAATCATTTGTTTCTTCAGGTGTACCTACATTTTGGTAATTGTTAGATTAAAAATTATAGTATGTTAGCTTCCAGGAATGTGGATCCTTTTGATATTGTGAATAGGATCATATATATGGCATACAAATTATATCTTCAATAGAGGTATAGTGTAATGAATAAAACTATTCATGTTTCATATATTCATAAGTATCAACCGGACCCATCTCATGTGTTTTTTTTGGATGTTGATCTTGTGGCTGATTCCTCCTTTTAAAATCATTCAGTTTATATTCTGAATCTTATTAAGAATTTCATACGAGGTCGAACTGTGTATTTAGTTTTATTTTTGTGGCATCATGGGAAATTATAGGAAGAAACCTGGGAATGAGAGTTGGATATTCTCTCTTAGTGATAAAATCTCATTTCATTAGTGGATCATTAAAGCTTATAAGAGCAGTTTGAGGACGAACTATTATAATGTGGAAAGGTTTTAATATTTTGTACATTGTGGATGTATGTTATTGTTTATGTATTCGTTTAAATAACATATATTTTTCTATTTAAATATTTATCATCTGTATGATGAAGGTCAAGGATGTTCTTAGGGTTTGTGATGTGAATGAAAGAGAAATCATGTCATCTTGTTCATGATTCATGGTTAACACATGGTTGGTAAAAATTATGATAGGGGAAAAGAGAAATCATGCAACCATGTAAAAATAAATTATTCATGGTTGGAAGACAATTTTTCAAACCATGATAAATTCCTAGGAAAAATATTGACTTGGATCCCACTGATAAAGTGGTAGACGCATATTTGGTGCACAGTTTGGGAAACCATGCACCTCATTAAAAGTAGTATTTTATCCCCCTCATCATTTTAAGTGTTTCACCTAATTTCCTTCCCCCTGCTTCCCCAAACATCACTAATGACAATCATATGAACCCAAATCATCCAAAGGGATGATCTCTATCATCTCTAGGCCATTTGGACTATCGTTACATTTGTATCGAAGATCGAGATAAGTCTAATTATCTTCATTCCTCTATTTTCTAGATTAAGGCATTGTGGTTTCATCCTTCTTCTTCCAAATCCCAAATACCCTCTTCAACTGGTGAATGATAGGTTGGGGTTTCAAACGGTGTTTCAATCTAGATATAAGGCTATGTTTACGAAAACATTCATATATGGATTTGAGATAGGTGGTCTGGAAGTTATGTACCATAGTCTTGAAGTTTATTTGTGAATGTGTTGATGTGTTTTTGGTTCCATCTTGTTTGGAATTTGTTCCAATTAAAAATATGTGGTAAAATGGTTGAAAAAATATTGAATTGAACCCCTCATAATTCGTGTGGGGAAAATTGAGGTTCATTAGACTGGTTCAGGAAAACACATGTGGTGTGAAAAAATTTCTAACCATTCAAAATTATGATGTTCACCATGAATGTGACTTTTTTAAAGTAGGGCCCTTGAGGAACACATTCATATTTTAGTTGAGTTTAATGTGGATTATTGTTATATGTGTCTAGAATTTAATAATTTCATAAGGGATGGTTTTAATGAATATGAAATTTTTTGGGTGTAAGAAATTGATAGTTCTATGTGATGAATTGTACATGAAATGCATAAGGGGGTTGATGCATGTGAAATGATGAACATGTTATGTGGGTAAGTTCTAGTCAATTGATAATTGTGCTAAATAGTCTAGTGTATAGTAATCATTGAATACATGATAATGCATGGGAAATTTTTGAATATTTGTAATGGGATATGGAATGATAAAGGGAAGTGGGTAAAATTGGTTATTCAATATAAATGGTACATTTTATAATGGTTTAAGGCGTGATGTTGATTTATATGGTGAATGACAATGAAATGTGAATGTTATGTGTATTGATTTTTTGTCGTTTGTGACATGGTTAGTTGGTGAACTGATAAATAAGCATGTCCAGATGGCTTGGTGGTATGTAGGGTATTTACTAGAGGTTCTACACTAATGTGCCAATTTTTACTAAGGCTCTAAACCCACCCCTAGAATTCATGGTTTCGTGAGTTAGAGTTAGGATCTTTGCCTCTAACTAATGCATTAGATAAGACTTCCTAGACTGAGGCTCTGAGGTATGTGTGATGTAATTGATTGTAAAAGGGTTACCATAGTTAGATTTGGAGTTTGATTTATCCCCATATTCATAGTAGTTGTCTGATATTGACCGTAGATACATTAATGAAAATGAATTACCCATGTAATATGTGATGATAGTGATATATTTGAATAATGATAACTAATGCACATGTGTATTCTTTCTATTACATTTTATATTATTAAGTACATTCATGCATTATCTATTTGAATAGATATTTTTGTATACACCTTTAGTAGTGGCCCACAGATTTATACTCACACCCTATTCTAGCCGCCATGGTGTACCCGAGCAGATTCCATAGTTGTAGGTCTATACAAGGGAAAAGTCCCTATGACTAGAGTTGAGTGGGATTGGGATGTGCTTAGATCAGGATATGGACATAGAGTTAGTAACTGTATTACAGATTTGGTTTTTTCCCTTATATTGGGTTTTCTCCAATTCTATCCTTGTTAGTATAACATTGAATATTTATCATTCTGTTTTGGTTTGTACCATGTTTTGGAAATCATTGGTAATGAGAATTTACGGTTTATTGCTTCTTGTTTCATTTATTTCATATGTTATCTATTGTGATTTACTCTGATAAAGAGGGTATAGTCTCCCCATGTGATCTATTAGACCATAAATACTACTCGGAAACCTCTGGCTTATGGGTACGCCTGCTTGAAGTCATTTGGAAACACATCTCGGGACAACGGTCTAGTGGCATCCAATTCAGGATGTTACAAATAGTGTCGCTCCTGCAATCATGTGGGTTACCACCTACACGAAGCGATATGTATCTTTTTTCAGTTATATATTTCATGTATAGTAATAATAATTATTATTATAAGTATATAATACATATATGATATAATAATGATTCTAAAACTGGAGAATTGTAATGTAAATTTCTTTGATTTGGTGCATCAAAAAATGAATACAATGGTTATTCATACACATGAAATACCTTCTATATGAATGGTGTCATTCATTATATATATATATATATAATTTATGAATTTCTATATAAATTTATACAATAAATATATATTATATTTTTATCATTATTATAATTACTAAGACAATGGAACCATAATAAATGTATATATACTAAAACTTCCAAACCAAAACATACATGAAAAACAACATAGTTATTAACTATAACTGGGATTTTTACAAAATCATTGTTGTGAAAGTGGTGATAAAATATTATATCTAAGTAATATATAGTGTTAAATATATGATAATGGTTCTAGAATAGATTTATAATAGAACAATATTTATTATAAATGTGTTTTAATCACATATTAAGGAAGATCAACATGAGGAAAGGGTTTTTAGTCTCACTCTTACTTCTGTGAGACATATATTACATTGAAAATTTATTTATTTATTATTGCATATTTAAATTTCCATTAATATTTTATATCATGAATATATTTTTATTCATGGTTTCAATGTTTCATTTGATGTTTTTCTTTTTTATTGTTCTTAATATTCAAAAGTTACCAATGTAGTGTGGGTTTATTTCACAATCATATCACTATTAAGGATTGATTTAGATTATGTATCTGATGGGGAATTTTTATCATTACATACTAATATTTTAGATTAAACGTTTTATATAATTTCTTTAATAACATATTCTAATTTTAAAATTAATTTTTTTCCTTTTTTGAAATCTTATAACTAGGTATAAAAAACGTTTTTATCATCATCTGAACATGGTTCATTTAAAATTTTCCAACTAAAGTGTGAAAGGAGTGTTTTCTAAAATTATATGGAAGGAATGGATTTTACCAACATAAGGACAATTTTATTAAATCCTCTTATATAAGTGAAATAAATTATTTTGAAGATAATTTTTTCCTAAGTAATATCACACTTTTTTAAAAATATACAATTTTCAAATATAAATAGTTATTTTCAAAAAGAATGTTTTTTAGAAATTATTATGGTGTTTTTATTCAAAAAAACCTTATTTTACTTATGATCATCATAGGATATGATATAATAATGGCATCATTACTATTTCTCTATATGGTTTATGATTTTTTGACTGAGGATGTACTAGTTTGACAATATTCTACCTATTATAGTGGTTTCATTTTTTTTATTCATTTTGTTTGTTGAAATTATTAAAATTTTGTATTCTAGTTTCAGTTGAAATTTATATAACGATTATGTTTCACTAATTTTATATGAGTAATTCATTTTACTTATTAATTGAGGTTTGATTCCAAGTATAACCCGTCAAATCATCTATAGGTCTCATGAGACAAACTATCCTAGTTATTGGATGGGGCCATACCCATTTATATAAGATATCAAGGCACAATTCCTGAAAAATATGTTGATGATATTCATAATTATGAATTTTCCTTATTATGTGATTACTTAATGATTTCTATGTTATTATTTGATTAGTTATGATTTCAATAGATATGTTTTTCTCACATCTAATTATTAAAGAGACCAATCTTAACATACAAGGATATTACATCATTTTATATGGATATTTGGTACATTACAAAAATACTTAGGGGCCATAATGGTTTCTTTTCCTTGTAAACATGGAAACAAAATCTTATAACCTGGTGAAATATCTTCAACATCTCCCCTAAAAATCTCCACCATTAGTACTTCTTCTGAAAACTTTTCTTAAAAACCCGGGGAAAGGAAACAAAAAAATGAAATATTATATGACCAGTAAGGGTAAAAAAGGGAGACATGTATACATAAACTTGAAAATATTGGTATAAAAATGTGATCGTAAAATTATAAGAGCATAACCTACATATCAATAATCAAAAACATGTGTTATGAGAGTATGCTTGGATGTCAATAAGACATTAATATTAATGAACATAATGAACATAATTCATGAAATAATAACTGAGGAATACGTCATAGATTTTTGGAAAGCACATCAGAATAGAAAATCTTATATCAAGGCTACCCACTAAGAAGTCATAACATGGTAGGATTTGGAAATTACTTATGTACATGATATGGGATTGGTCTAACAACCCATATACCCTCTTAATTTTATTCATGGTCTACAACCAATGTACCTTCATGTTTTTGAGAATTGGATACAACCAATTTACCCACTTTCTTTTAGGTTTGGGCTATAACCAATGTATATCCTTATTTTAGAGCTTGGGATATAACCCATGTAAACTATTTATTTTTGGATTGGTATAAAACCCATATACCTTCTTTATTTTTGGTAATGGGATATAACCAGTGTAAAATATTTAATTTAGGCCTGGGATACAACCCCTGTAACTTCTTTTTTTCAGCCTCATTCTACTACCCATGTACCCTCTTCATTTTAGGATTTGGCTACAACCCATTGTACCTTCATGTTTTTTCAGATGAGGACTGAACTCATGTATCATATCAGATCATATAAAACTTATAATTTACCTATTTATTGGATGGAGATATAGGTCCCACCCTTCTCATAAAAAATCATACATACATCTACCACATGAAAATAAAACATTCATCATATCATGACCCATAAAAAGTGATGGGTTAAATAAACAACAATCATAACCAATGAAATTAAAATGGCATCAATAGAATTTTATTATATCAGAACCTATGGAAAATAGATAGGTTTCCTAATCATTTCATTAAATAATAACCCATGAAGATAATCATGTTTAAAATGCATAAAATCCATGGAAGTGAAACTAGCATCTTAAGAATCATTCCATCAAAACAAAAACAATTTTAGAAATAATATGTAGGGAACCTTTCGAAAATTTACTATATAGTCATTATTTACATTAAGGGATTTTATATTAGAAGTAAAATAATAAAGGAAGGATATTTTGAAAACATTTCATGAGGTAAATATCCTCTCTTATTTAAAATAGGGACTTTTAAACATAAATCCTTTTGAAAATCATATTCCTTAAAAACATAAAAAGAATCCTGAAATATTTTGAAAACTATTTCATTAAAAATATATGTTAATGGTATATTATTAAATATAAACCTTTAAACACGATCGTAATGCTCTAATGTATTGATAGTGGATAAATATGTACATTTCATACAAGGTAAAAAGAATATTCCTTTTTCACAGTAAAAAGGTTAGAAAAATGCCTCGTTCAGAAAGAGACAAGAAGATTCCTATGAAAACATCAGAAAAATAAAAAAGGTAAAAATTATCTTTAAGGATCACATTATATTATTTTAATATTATTGGAATCCCTTTTTATAAAACATGTTTTTAATGTAACACATATTTCAGATCGAAGAGAGGGTAAAGTCAGGGTTTTAGAAGAACAATTTCGTAACTATCTTAAGTACCAAATAGTGAATAAAATGGAACCAATATATTAATAAATCATTAATAACTGTACTAATATAATTTTAATCACTCATATAGATATATTGATCATAAATTTTCATCAATGTAATCATAAACAAAAATAATCTTGAAAACTGATAATACTGACTCAATAAACTCTACAAACTTGGTAAATTGGGATCATACACCCCTTGTAAGAAAATATAATTAAATGAATCTTAAAATATCATAAAAATAATTAAATTCAAGTTATAACATATCATATATAATTATTGACACATTCAATGAAAATTTAGGTGCATAACAAAACATGAGTCTTCAAGAATGCAAATATAGAAAAAATAATTTTACCGATTTGGTAACTTTAAAAACATATACCACAGGAAAGATATATAATTAAATGGATGTCATAATACCCCAAATATTAAGTATAATAAACATAGAATAAAATTATAGGAAGTATATAAATTAAACAAAAGTAATGAGTGGATAACATAGCATGTATCTCAATGAAATATAAAGTGAGATGAAATCCCCTTACATTGGGTCTTAATTCTCGTCGTACTTGTTCAAAAAACGTGAATTATAAATATATATTTATTATACTAATATTAAAGAACCATTTTTTTATATATAATATCATTTATTGTTTTATTATGACCTTATATTACCTTATTGTTAATGATCCTATGTTAGGGTTCCACTTCGGGTAATATTCTCTTTATTCTCTACATTGTTTTAATTTGTTATATCTTCGGTCCTTATACTTGCATCAAGATTTGAAGAATTTAAAATAGTTTATATATAATGTATATAAATTATATTTATTATAATAATATATATAATATGTATGTATGAAATGGAATACACCATTTATGGAGACGATATGCCAAACACATGCACGCACACTATTTCCATTTTTTCATCGTGTTGAAAGGAAGAAAGTAGAAGACATATACATATACATATATATATATATATTAAATTATATATATGATATCACATATTCATTATTTATTAACTAAAAATTTTCTTAACATAATCTATGTAGTGTATGAATGAATCAAATCGCTTGGAGGGGCGGTAGTCCACACTTCCTCAAAAGAAATTATCGTAAAAATGGAAATTGTAAATTAAAAATATAAATTTTGTAAAATCTATAAATAAGTTTCAATAAATAATAAATATAATATATAATGTAAATAAAGTTAGTTTCCATCATAATTTCCACCATGAGAGTTGGTAAAGAAATAATCATCGTTTAGTGAAGTAGTAGTTCGCAGTGCCCCAAAATAGTATGTCTGTTATCCATTACATGAATGTGTCTGTAAATGTAGGTTTAAAACATTGAATGAAAACAAGATATTATATTTAGGACACTTATATTTTTATACATTAATGTAATAATTATAGTGGAGGGGTGGATAAATAAAATTAAAGAAAGGACTTGTGATAATATGTTACCCCTTAATCGGGTAAGTATGTCTGGTTCATAGAAAAGGGATTCCATGGATTTAAATTACCCTAGTTAAAGATTATATGAGGAATATAGGGATGTTTGGAAGTTTATTTTGAAGATTTTTTTTAATCCCATGTGGATTTTTGTGGTGTGAAGAAGTGTGATAAATGGTGTCCTTTTATATGGAAGGAAAATGACCACTTGGAATTTTTGAAAACAAGTTAGGTGTACCCATGTTATTACCTAAAGAAATTCATATAAAACTAATAAAAATAAATAATGGATGATTTATTGACAGATTATTGACATAAAATGGGTTTTGGACAAGTGAATATTTATTGGCCCCCCAAAAGATTGAGTTTTAGTCCTTAATCAAGCATGATTTGACCTAAATCATTGTGATTAAGTTTACTAAGTTTTAATACTATTTTTGGTAAAAAATTAAGATGATATTATAAGAATCTAAATATTATAATTATTATAATGGATAATTTGGGTTTTTTTATTTGATTTCAATGAAGAGGAAAACTACAATTAAAGTTAATCCTACAGATGAGACGAAATAACAAGTTTTTAATGTAGAAAAATGTTTATCAGATTGTGATGATTTTAAATTAAATTTATAAGTGTAATATTTTATAATGACCAATTTTTTTTAATAGATGTATAATATATGTAACTTTTCCTTAAAAAATTTAGGTTATAATTTAATGTTAATAATTTTTTCAATTAATATGAAGTTATTAAGTAAAATGCAGTATTTTTCATTATTTATCAAAAAATGATGTTTCTCAGAAAAATCACAAAAAATTTTCTTAAAATAAATTAAATTTAAATTTAAAATATAAATTTATTTTATAAAATTAAATTTTTATATGTCATTAAAATTAATTTATTTCATTATAGGACATGAAGTGTAGTTCTTGGAATTTTTAAACATATAAAGAAGTTACCAAAAACAAATACTATTTATTTTCAATATGTTTTATTTCTGTAAAACCATTATAAAAATAATTGAAATGTAGTTATTACTATTAATATTACTATGTTTAATTAATAATTTATAATTATATCACTTATGTAATTATAGTAACAAAATGATGTTTCGTAGTAACATCAGTGTTGTGTGTGACATAAAAAAAGTGAGTGTTGCGTGTAACATACACCATGTAATGGATGCATATAATGTTCATCGATTCAATGTTCCATGTATCCCATGTCGAGCTGGTTTCATGTTATGCATTCCATGTTGGTATTGTGTGATGTTCAAGGAAATTAATTATTGTGTGTATTGCAGTCAAAGTTTCTGTCTTGGGAAAGTATTGTTTCATATTGTTTTTAATGTATATATATATAATAATTTCTCGTTTCACATGAAATGAAAAATATCAAAAATATTAATTAATTTGAAAATTATATTTCACAAAATCTCTGGGTACATTATTACACCCTTAAAATTAATTTCACCCTCTAAATTCATCTATTTTATCAATGTTTTAATACATGAAAGTTCATTACTTAGAAACAAAAATCACCAAAATAATGACTAAAACATCCATTAAAAATACAGGTTAGAATGATTAAACTTACCCAAAGTATCATATAACTAGGTTTACACATAGGATAACATATGACGGAAGAGAAAACATGAATTTGGAAGAGAAATATTAGCATAATGTTTTGATGGAGAGTGATAGAGATTGTGGTTAAGAGAAAGTTAGAATTTAGAAAGCCATAGATAATTGATTAACTAAGGGACATTCTGATTCGTCTGAAACGAAGGTACTAGGATAACATTTTCTGTTTTAAGATCATTTTTTCTAAAGTTAAATAATTTTCAGGAAAATATATACCTGCATGATTTCAGGAAAACCTCACCCTTTTTTGTACCTTGATCAACATCACGTCTTTCTCCAAAAAAGAAGTTTACCTTTTAATTCCTCAAGTTATAAAAAATCATGAGACCCCTGATATTCCATCTAGTTTTCATTAGTTACTATCAATAGAAGGTTTTTTTAATGGGATATCCAATAATCAAAAATAATTATATATAATGATAACATTTTAATCTTACTGACTACATCTAAAGTTTAACTTTAGCTTTTTATAAATGGTTAACCGTATACCCCTTGAAAAATATAATTCAATCATTATTCCTTTAAAAGTATCTTATATTTAAAAAATATATTTTAAACATGGGTCCATCCTTGTACTAATAGATTATAAAATGGGAGTTTATTATTCCATATCAATGTTGGGAAATATAAACACCTGAAATCTCTCTAAAGTATAAACAATAAGACTTTCATATGGATTATACATACAAAATAAAACATTAAATTACCAAATATATAGAGAAGGATATGTAATTATTAATTATCTTGGTTACATTCATACATTATGATTTTATATTCAATCCTTTTTCCATTTTTCTTTAGAGGTTGTGGGTGCTGATCACCCTTATTAACCCTTGGTTTTGGTCACTTTTTGGAAAAATCCAAAACTACCTATAATTGAAACAGTAAAGTGTGGAAGGTGCATACTATGGAGTTTTCCCATAATTTTCATAATTATATATATTTTTTAAATAAATTCATAATTCATATTCTCTATGTAATTCCTTTCCAAAAATAAGACATTTATAAGTCCAACTAAAACAATTCACATCATTCTTCTTTCCACATATAGAGCACAATGGAATGAAAATTTTTCTTATCTCCATGGTTTGTTGATAGTCCACTGAACTCAATCATACTATTCATTTTAAAACCATGAGATTGATACATAAATTCATCATATATTTCAAATTTTATTACATGATGCACGATCTCTTTAGTGCTACCAAAGTCTCTTATGGCCAACTCCCTTCTGAGTCTTGGCATCAAATCACTAAAAAACTGATCCAACTAGTGTTTAGGTTGGAAGATAATTATGGAGGTTTACCTCGCAAGTTTGGTTGTATTTTCTTCATAGGAATCAACAAATTCAACATACTTTTACATTAATATATGGAACTCATTTTCCGTCTTCATATGAAGAAAACAAGGAAAGTACTTGTTGATGAATAAGTTCATGAAATCATCCCAATCCCTGCTTTCAATTTTATCTTGCTTCCTTGTATTCATACTTTGAGTCCACCCTAGGTCTTCTTCAATTTAATACTAATAAATAGAAATAAGTAATTTCTCATGATCCAAATACTAGTGAATAGATAATATCATTTAAGTAGTATTTATTTAATATTTAGAAACAATTAGATCAAAATTCCCTATGAATGATAGTAGAAGTTTTCTCATGGGGCACTCAACATAACATGTTCCCTGTTTTATCATTTGGAAGTACATCATGATTCATATATTGAGAATTTTGTGTGAGAATAGCAATGGGTTTTTTTATTCCACCACCAAAAGCAATCAAACATTCAAGAGAACAACCAATGCATTGTCCCTCACAATAACCATTAACCAGGTTCCTTTTGGTTCCATCCATTTACTATAACCAAAAAGAATATAGTAAAAAAAATATAACATATAGGAACCACATAATCATGAAAATTCACTCATAGGGTGTTTAAATTATGAAACCTTCCTTAATCGTTGAAACCGAAGCTTTATCCTATTTTATTCATTGCCAACATCTATTCAAATCCTTCAGGATAGTTCAGAAGAGTTTGTGGATTCCCAAATAATATCCCCTTTAGAGTTTCCTACAATGATGGAAGCATGACCTATTTTCATGTACCAGATTACCCAGAGTCAGGCCCAATACATCTTTTCGGAGTTGTTACCCCAAGGTACATATGTACTAGTGTAACATATACTTGATGTATCAATTGATGATTTTCTTGAAAGGAAACCACTCACTCTATCATTTACCAAATTTTAAATATATTTTATTAAATGTTAATTCATATTTCTACTTATCCATAGAGACATATGTAGACATATCCTTGGAAATATACATATAGATCTCACTAAAGATTTCTCAACTTAGTTTCAAATGGTTTAATATACCTTTCCTTTGATACCAACTATAGAAACCCGGACATAACAGACATGGATATTACATCATTTTGGATGAATAATTTGTACATTATAAAAATACATTCCTGAGAACCATATAAGATTAGTGACATTGTAATGTTCAAAAATAAACTTCTATCTTCATTAAATATCTTCAACATCTTCCATGAAGATCTCCACCTTTAGTAATTATACATAAAACAATTCTTCATAACATTGGGAAATGAAACATAAAAAAGGGTGAGATAAAATTCTCATTAAAGGTAAACAAAAGAGTCATGTAAGCCTAAACTTGAACATAGGGTATGAGAACCTGACCATAACATTTGAAGATCATACCCTACCAATCAATGATCATAAACATGAGTTATCAGATAAAGACAATATGTTCTTAAGACATTAATCATAATTAAATAATGAACATAATCCATTAAGTCATAACTGGGGAATAAAACATAGATTTATTTCAGAGACCTAAGAATATAAAATCATAGGTCAAGACTACTTAAAAGTAACTTTATATCAAGATAGTATTGGGTTATGACCTGTGTACTTATTGTGGGTTTAGGATAATAACTCATGTAGCTTCTTACATTTAGATTTAGTCTATAACCCATGTACATTCTTGTTTTTGAGATTGGCATTCATCCCCAATACTGTAGTCGTTTTGGGATTTGTCTATAACCCATGTATATTATTGTTTTCAAGGTTGAGATATAACCTCTATACCCTATTTCTTTAAGGGATTCAATTCAAACCATGTACCTTCTTTCTTTTGGGAATGGGATATAACCCATGTACACTATTTATTTTAGGCTTGGGATACAACCCATGAACTTTCTTATTTTTGAGACTATGATATAACCAAAGTACTATCTTTCAATTTGGATTAGAATACATCCTATGTACCTTCTTATTTTTTGGTCATGGTACACAAACCATGTACACTTTGATCCCATATACAAATTTTCATTACCGAATGCAATGGATGGATATATAGCTCCTACCCATCACATAAAAAAAATAATATATACATGTACCATAGGAAAATAAAACTTGCATTATATTATGATTCATAAAAATATATCAGTTTAAAAAAACAATCATAACCCATGAAATAAAAGGGGTATTATTAACATTTCATCATATCATAACCTAATGAAAATATAAATCTATCATAATCATTTCATTAAATAATAACCTATGAAAAGAAGCAAGTTCCAAATGCATAAAACACATGGAAGTGAAATGGGTGTCTTAAGCATCATTCCATCAAAACATACACAATTCTAGAAATATTCAGAATGGAACCTTTGGATCATTTTCTTAAAGGAAATTTCTGACATTAAAGGATTTTATATTTATAAAAAATAACATGAATTAATATTTGGAATAAATTTCCTGCGGTAAATATCCTTTATTCTTTTTAAAAGACTATTTAAAACCAAAAACCTTATGAAAATAATTTACCTTTAAAACATAAAAAGAAGCATGAATTTTTTTGTAAAACCATTTTATGGAAAATATATTTTAAATAAAATGTATCAAAAATTATCCTTTAAAAATGAAAATAATGATTAAAATGATTAATGGTGGATAAATATGTATGTGTCGTGTGAGTTAAAAATAACATTCCTCTGGCCCATTAAATAGGTTATAAAAATAGCTCATTAAAAAAAGAGATAAGAAGATTCCTTTGAAAAATTTGGAAAAATAGAAAGGGGAAAAATATTCTTTTAATTATAATTAGATATTAGTTTAAAATTTTGGTAATATTTTTTTAGAAACGTGGTTTTAATGGAACATTGATTTTTGACTAATGAGAGGGTAAAGTTTTGGTGTACTTAAAACACATTCTTAACTTTATAATGTACCACAGAGTGGATGAAATGATACCAATATATGAATAAATCATTTATAACCATAGGATAATAAATTTAATGATTTTTATTTGATATATGGATCGTATTATTTCATCAAAGTAAGTATAAACACTAAAAATATTAAAAAAACAAGATTGTATCAAAAAACTCTTACAACATGGTACCATGGAATCATACTCTCCATGTTAGAAAATGAATCTAAATGAAGCACAAAATATCATTAAAATAATAAAATTCATGATATAACATATAAAATGGAAAAATTTATATTGTGAAATATTATTTAGGTGCATAACAAAATACCAGAGCCAAAGAAGGAAAATTGATACAAATTATTTAACTGATTTGGTGTCATTTGAAACATAAACCCTAAGAAATATATACCATAAAATGGATAAGTGAATACCCCAAAATTTATGTATAATATACATATAATACAATTATGTTCATTAAATACATCACACAAAATGATAGCATGGTGAACAAAGCCTTTACCTCTTGGAAATAAAACAATTGAGATGAAATCCCCTTACCTTCTGTCTTGACCGTCATCGTGCTCATTCAAACCACAGGTATAATAAATATAAATTTATTATAAATACATTAAATAACCATATTATTATATATAATACCATATATGGTTTTATTATGACCTTATATTACCATCTTGTTAATAATCCCCACTCAAGTGTTCACTTCGGGTAATATTTGCTTTATTCTTCAAATGTGTCTTAATATATTATATCTTTTGTACTCAAACATATATCATTATTTCCCAAAGTTAAAAAATGAAATTGATATAATTTATATAAATTATATGTGAATTATAAAAATAATAAGAATATATATGTAAAAAATGGAATACATCCATCATGGTGACGGTAAGTCATTGGTACCCATTAACGGTGTTTACATTTCTATTTGCATGTTGAAAAAAGTAAGTAAATGAAATATTTGTGTGTATATGTATTTAAATATATCTTTATTAAAATATAATTATTATATAATACATTTTGTATATATTCAGAAAAATAATCCATAATTAAATGAATGTAATGTATGAACGAATCATACCGCTTTGAGGGGGTGGTAGTCCACACTTCCTCAATCAAAATTATCATCTTTACACCAAATGGAAATACATAACACATGCATTAAAAAATTTATAAATAATAATAAATAAATAATAAATATAATATATAACATATATACAAATATTATCATAATAACATACACCTTGAAGGGTGGTAAAAATATTGAACAATCATTGTTCAGTGAGGCTGTAGTTTACCGTACAAAACAATAGTATGTTTCTTATCCATTAGATGGAGGTGTGTGTACTTTTTTATTGAAAAAATAACATAAAAACATCATATAAAATTTAATATACATATTTTTCTATTCAATAATGGTTGAAATAGAGTTTAGGGGTTGGAGAAAGAAAATAAAATGAAGTAATTGAGAGAATATGTTACCTCTTAATTAGGTATCCTTGTATGTTTTGTGACAAATGGATTATTTGGGATTTATTATACCCAAAGGGAATGATTATGGAAATAAATTAGGGATTTTGGGAAGTGGAATTTGTAGATAATGGATTAAAGTAAGTGGTTTGAGAGGTGCGAAGAAGTGGGAGAGATGGAGGACTTTTAAAGGGATGGAAAATGAATCATTTTAAATTTTTGGAAAAATGTTTGTTGTTGACATGTTCTTACCTAGAAAGTCATAAAAACCCACATAAATCAATAATGAAAGGTTTTTGTCTATAAAATATCTAGAAAATGGGTTTTGGACTACTGGTTAGTTCATTTTTTCCCCTAATGTTGAGTTTTAGTCCCTAATTATGCTTAATTTGACCTTAATCACAATGATTAATTTGAATCACTTTTACTAATATTTTTGGTAAACAATTTAGTTGATAATATTAAACTAAAAATGTTATACTGATTTCAAAGGTTAATTTTGGTTTTTTTTTAAATTCAATTCATATAAGTTGAAAAATTATTAACAATTCAAACCTCATGGATGAGATGAAAAAATGGGTTTTTGTGTTGAAATATTTTCCACAATTTGTTAATTTTTTTATATTTAATTTCTATGTGAAATTGCTTATAATGTCATAAATTTAATTAATATATTTATAATTGATCTAATGTGACTTTAAAAAAATTAACGTTTAATTATACATGAAATCTTATTAAAACTAAAAGGCAGTTATTAATTAAATTTTAATGTTTTTTCATTATTCATCCAAAAATGATGTTTCTCAGAAAAACACAAAAAATTAATGATAATCTAATTTCAAAATTAAAAATTCCAAAATTAATTTTACTTTATCAAAATATATTTCTATATGGGTCTAAAATTGATTTTATTGATTTTCATATCAGGACTTGAAGTGTAGTTTGTAGTATTCTTATACATATGAGTACCTCACAAAAAATTATATCTTTCTTTATCAATAAGTTTTATCTATATTAAACCGTTATAAAAAATATTTGAAAATTATTTATTACAAATATTATTACTAAGTTTAATAGATATTTTATAATTGTCAAATTTAAATAACTATAACAATAAAATTATGTTTTTTTAGAACAATCAGTGTTGCATGAATCGTACACCATGTAAGTGTTGAGTGTAACATATGTCATTTCATGGTTGAATGTAATGTATTTTTAGTCGATGTTCCGTGTATTGTACGCCATGTTGGTACTTTATAATGCACAATGAATTGGTGTTTCATGTATCTCAATCCATGTTGGTTTAGTGTGAAAGTAATTTTTTCCTTTCTGTTTCAATATATATATATATATAGTGACACATGAAATAGAAAATATAAAAAAGATATGGTAATTAAAAAATTATTTCACTAAATATCATGGTGTTACAATTATGGAATTATTTGAACTCAATTTAAATCCTTCTATATTATTCTGTCTTTATTTAGATTATGTTGTACATATACCCTTACAAAGTATTAGAGCCCATGCATTTTTATGTTAAATTTTCCCTGGGTTCTAAGAATTTTATTTGGAAAAGTAAATTGGAATAAAAAATATCCCAAATAATATTATCTATTTTATTTGATGATTAAAAATATATTTTAAATTCAGGTATGTATCTAGATTACCAATACTAAAAAACTATTTGGTCAATTTTAATGTGATATCTTGTATATAAGACTATGTAATGATGTTACCACTAGCACAGGGCTACTGTAGTTGGGGTTCTTAACATTTTTCATCTCATAATAAGATAATAACTATATTCAACTCTCAATTAATAAAATTTTGGATTCCTTGATATCATCAGTGTGGAGTCTTGTGATATAACCACAAAATCATCTTCATTAAAATTTATTTTCACTGATATTTTCATTTTTTAATTTAATGAAAATAAGCTTCATCCAATGAGAAATCCTTTAAAAGATGTGTACATGCTATCATCAAAATTCCATTCTTAGTGATTAAATACAAATAAATTTATTTTTGGATCATGTTTTTTCTATAACATCATCCAATAACTGAGAGTGTTTGAGGTGTATATCAAATTATCCATTTTTATTAATAAATTAATTTATTTGGGATATTTTATAAATTGGTCATAAATAGTGAAAAGATATAAAATATTATATCATTATATTTTTGGTAAAATATTTCATATCATAAATATTATGAATTTCTTTTCATTAATTGATTCCTCTTTATTATCCTTTATTTGAATTTTTTCCACTATAATTTTAATGGTGACTCTTCTAGATTTTTTAATATTAAATTAGAAAAAAATTTCTCTTGCATATTTTTCTTGTAGGGGAGAAATATAAATTATTTCTTGAATAATACTTATACCCAAGAGGAATCAGATTTCTTAAATCATTCCTATTTTACACAATTATATCTTTTGCTTTGATATCTCCTCACACAAGCTATCTTTATCAAAATATAATTTTACATCATCAACATACAAAATCAAAAAGTGTGATTTGGGTTTGTATTTTTCGCATAGAAATTAATATCACCCTATCATTCCAAAAAATTAATGTTTTTAGATATTCATTGAACTTATATTGAAAATATTCTAGAGCCTGATTTAAACTATAGATATATTTATTTAGCATACATTCTTTAATAACCTTTGAATATAGAACAAATGCTTCATGTTTTTCATTGTACACATTCTCATTAATTTCACCAATTTGAAGTATGGATTTTATATCCATTAAAAATATTTTAAATATAATTTTTAATTATATGGAATAAGATATTTTTATTAACACATATGTTTCACTTAAAAAAATTTCATAAAATACATCCCCATAAATTTTTGAGACTACCATACATTCCAGCAAAGCAATGTTTCTACCTACTTCTACAATATCAACAATTTTACTTTTAATAAATAATTTTCCTCTAATAACATTCCATTCATTGGACCTATGAACTAGACCCCATTGTACATTCATTTAAATCATGTCTAGTTATAAATTCATGGCCTAAATGCACTTTTTATGTTAAAAATACTCTTTTACTAAGGATTAAACATTCACAAAATATTGGGATTGTTGGTTGTCAGGATCTTTATTTTTCCATTCACTCCTCAATCATGATCCATAATAATGTTACAAACATAAACATGTTTTCTCATTATTATATTCAGATATATTGAAATAAATTCCCTGTATTTATCCAAGACTATTAAACAATCTACATTATTTATTTGAATCTATGTGTTTTCAGTATTTTCATTAATAGGTTCTGAAATGAAAACATCATTCTCATCTTCCATAATGACAGTCTTCATAGTTCCTTCATCACTTTCAAAGAATATGACAATAAAAAAATCAGAAAGTCAATCATATTTCTTATTTTAACACCTATGAGATTTTAAATTTGATAAAAATGAAAGAGAGATTCAATATTCATTCATATCATCAAACATACCTCCGTTATAATATATTTCATGATCAGGTATGCAGATGTAGACAATAGAAAGTGTTTAACAACATTCTTTATTTTGAACCAGATATCATAAGATTTCATTTATATGTTTTTATATTGGATACACCTATTCTTAATTATTCTAGTAGTTTTTTTGGGACTATAACTAAAAATATATTGAGTTATTATTTTATACATGCACAGTTCTATAAATATAAATATGACTAATGTTCTACCATTTAGGTACTATATTTTCTTAGGTTTATATGGTGAACTATATTCATTCCTGATGACATGTATATTTAGATATTCAATTAAATGTATATTTTTTATTCACACCCCATATCTTATCCCAATATTTTTAGGTACACGATTATTTCAGTCTCAATAATTTTTCTAAAATGTGTAATTTCAACAAATGTAATTTATTTGGGTCTCATGAACATATCACACATCATCCGTGGGAAATAATTTTGTAATGTTGTGAAATATATTTATTTATTTGATGAATTCATAGTTTTAATAGAATGAAAATTAGAGTAAACTTATTCAACATGAATTAATGTTTTAATTCCAACTACCTGTTTTGTTTTGACAATAATGTTTAGTTATTGCAAACCTTAGAAATAATTATGATGTATTCCTTGAGTAAGGGTAAACATATTACATAACCTAAATGTATTAATTTTTTTAAATTATTTTTTACAAGGCTATAATAAGTTTTATTCTATATTTCAATTTATAATTGTTTACATAATTAATAAAGTGTATTTTCTTAAATAACCTGAAAAAAAATCATTTTGGATTTCTCAAACCCTTGTAAAAAATAACTCATTTTTTTGTTTTTACTATATTTAAATTTTCCTAGAAAATAAACTCATTCCAATATTATATATTTTTTATGTACTCAATAGGATGTCTTTTAGTCCATCAACAATCCCGACACACTCTCAAATAATTATATTTTTTCAAATTTCAACTATTCCAAAAACGTTTCTCATCAAATAGCTATCATTAACAAATTTATTAAATCCTCCTTCATGTTTCTCAAAATAATTATTGTTTTTTAGAATAAATTTTTTGTAGGATGAACAGAATATATAAAATATATATTAATTCTATAATATATAGGCTATAAAATAATCTTTAACCCCATTTCCAAATTCTGAATATTACATTTATTATGGATTTTAAACAGTTTTTACATATATTCAACTAAACGGGGATAAATGTAACACATATATATGATTTTTCCCTTCCTGAACACATCTACCACATATATATGTAGTTGGGGTTTGGCTTAGTGGTAAGCACCCCGTAATCCTACTTGAAAAATGGGGGTTCAAAACACACTGGACGCATGTACTGTAGTTGTACTATAGTCATACTATAGCAGCGGCGGTACTGTAGCGGCGGCGGTACTCTACGGGCACTATAGCAAACGGGTTACTATTCACAGAATGTGAATTAGGCTATATATTTGGGCCTACAGGCTATGTAATGGGCTACAAGCGCATAGGGCCTTCGGGCTATGTAATGGGTTTCCCTCTATCCATTTAAAATAGGTCTTTTCTTCGATTTAATAATAAAAAATGAGGCTTCACCCCAACCTTTAAAAAAACATCTACCACATATATAGTTTAGGATTTTGAATCTATTTCCCATTTCCAATTTTTTATGAGGATATTAATGTAACACCCCAAGGATTTAAAAATGAATTGAAATTCATGAAACATTGTTTTAATTAGATAGTTATAACTAGAATTAAAACATTATTTTGACCCTTTTTTGTTTGGAATGTCATATAACGGGCATCTATAATTGTGATTAGTATGTTATTTGGTGTCAAATAAGAAATTGATTTTTATAAATAGTAACATACCCTTATAAATTCTAATATGAATAGTAATATGACCATAATAAATTGTAAATTATATGTTTATTTTATTTTCTTAATGATTTAAGATAAAAGAAATTGATTAATTTTTCAAGGTGTTAAAAATGATTTGTAGATTTAAAATTGTTAGTTTTGAATAAATTTTTATTTTATTTAAAAAATAAATTAATAATATTTTGAAAATTATTTTCGAAAAAGGGAGTAAATTTTTGAATTCTACATGTCAAAAAATGGTAAGGGGGATTTTTGTCATATTTTTCTGAAATTCATGACTTTTTTAATAATACTAAAATAAGATAAATTGTGATAAATGCTAATAACTTGTTTTTCTGCATTGTAGGTGATTAAAGTCTTATATAATCCTAATTGTTTGAAACTAACATAAAAGTTTTTCTATTTTTAGTCACATGAATCATGACTATTCATAGTCTTGTGTAAAAATATTATAATATTGTTTAAAATAATGTAAAATCCCTTCTCTCCACCACAATAAATACCACCCTCATTCCCCTCATCCTCATACACCTATCAAGACATGAGAATTTTCTATGGTTAGAATAATCCCTTCGCCAAGGAACTTCTCCATTTCATAGATCTATTGGTCTCAAAAAAATTCTAAAACCAAAGGTCGTACGAAGAATCTCAAGGAGAATTGATCAAGAGGTATGAATCCTCTTCTTTTGTCAAGTATTTTATTTCCAATCTATTTCTCTTCTTATACTCTCTTTCCCTCCACTTATCCAAGAGGTGTTAAATCCCTATAATATTATATATTATTTATGTATCCCTGTTCATGTAAATGATTCACCATCTTCCTTCCTCGCCTCTCCCACTTGATCGAAATATAAAAACATCGTCAATGATGTAACATTTTACCAAAATTATGGACAATGTGTTTGAAATATCCATTACATACTTCATTGATGATTATAAAACCATTTTAATTGATGAAAAATAATTTAATGTTTATATTTTAACCATTTTTTAGGGAATGAACATATATGCAAGACATTAAATTATATAATGAAACAAGATTATGATTATCCGGAAACCACAAAAAATGATCTAACAAATAACATTAATGTTTCATCTAATGATACATAATAATATATGACAACATTATTATTTATGGTATCATTATATATTTTGGAAACATATTAATACCATTTCATTCCACTTATGGAATTGTATTTTCCTATGAAATGAAAATCCAATACAAACAGGCCATGGAAATTATTTAAAGTACCCACCCAAAACAATGGAAGGAACAAAATACTAATAATTAAAGGGTGAAATGAAGTTATGAAATGATCATATAAGGTTTAATAAACATGAATATAATTATTTAAGATATTAACAAAACTCTTTTAACTATTATACAGGAGTTTTAAATGAGTTTTAAGTAAGAAAAACCCGACGTAAGGGAATTCATAACCATATTTTCCTTATTGGGTTTAAGCTTATACTTCATTATTCATGTGTTATTAATATTTTTTGTGTGATTATTTTTGTTCATATTATGTTTAGATATGTGTATTTATAGTATATATAAATATTTCATCCACTATATTACGTTTCAATTCAATTATATGATACCTTTAATGGATTTTCATTTAAAATCCTCTTTTCAAATCCTGTTTTATAAAACACAAAAGCAAGGTTTTTATTAAATTATTCAAGTTGTTTGATTATTTTATGGTTATTGGGAATTTTTTATTGTGAATTTTTGGACCTATATTTCCCTAAAATCCATTGGGTATGTTTATGTTGGAGTTCGGCTGTATGGTTACATCAATTGTAACTGTGATGGTTACACAAATTGTCAGGTACCTCTGAGGGTTACAAATTATAAGGTAGCTAAGGGGTTTTGAAGATTATGTAAGAAATTCCCAATAATATCTTTATAGTTCTATTTTTTTTAGATATGTTTTTTATAATTCTTATGGAAATATCATGTTTCACAAAATATGTTTATATTGGTAAGAATTATTTTTTTAAATGATTTTATATGTTTCAATTATTCATGGACTAATGATTTCTTTATTTATTTTTATATACCGTTATATGATTTCTGTGCTCATCCCGTGTTTTTAAAATATTCCATTAGGTTATAATGATGTCTAATACAACAAAGGTTTCAAATTTAAATGGAATGAAGATTTTCCAAAGAAAATATGTTTTACTTAAAATGTCATATTTTTTGGATGAAATGGACACTGTTTTTGGGGTATCTACACTATATGAATCTAGAAAGTTATGAATGAGTTATATCCCAATTCTCTAAAACACTAAACTCTAAAATATCCTCAATATTAAATGAATATTGTACTTGGCTAAAATTCAAGATTATTTAATGTTATAAGGTCGGCTCATTATAGTTGGTAACATATGATGATTTGGATTACAGTAGGTGTTAGGATGATGTTAATAGAATATCATAAATGATTTTATACTTTATTTTTAATTTTAAATGATATAAAACTTAAATATTACCTTGTTTATTCCATTACGATGTGTTATTTTTGGATGGTTTTCCATATAATAAATAGGGAATCTCAATAAGAGAGGCATCGATAGAATGATATACTTCTAAATATGCTGAATATAATGGTAGGGATTAGAACTGAGTAGTTTTTTATAGTAATGGTTCTAATAATACATGCCATAAATGATGGTGGAATCTATGAAAGAGGGCTTCCTGAGGTACCAAAAACAGAACATGATGATAGTGGAAACTTTTATTAGAAAACACCCTCTTATATTCAATGGATATTCTGACCTAGTAGAGAATGAAGGATGGATTAAGGCCTTTGAAATGATATTTGATTATATGGGATATTCATATAATAAAAAATAATGTGATATCATTTATCATTTCAAAATTGAATCTGATCAGTGGTGGTCAATATTCAAAAATATCGGGGACAGAGAGATTATTTCTACCTTAGAGTGGGGTGAATTTAAAAGTTGTTTCCTTGAAAAATATTTTTCTAAGATGGTGCAACATTGGATAGAGAAGAAATTCCTTGAATTTAAATAATAAGAGATAGATTCAGTGGATGTGAATAAATTGAACTCCACCCGACTAGTGAGGAATGTTCAAAATCAAATTCTGAAACCTGATAGAAAAATCAACCTCTTTTACTATTGCTTAAAGCCAAGTTATTGAAGGGAATTGGACTCATGTAAATTCAATAGTTATGAGAAACCTGTACAATATGATGAGAGGTTAAAGATGGTGTTTTTTATGATCACATGCACTTTGAAAAAAAGGATAATAATAGGTCTATATGGCAAGCTATGTGTAAGTATGAACCAAAGAAATTTGATGGTAAGAAATTCTAGTTTCCAATTTATGAAAAGTGTGTCAAAAAGAACCATGGGGTATGCCTTACCAAAACTAGGATGTTTTTTCAGTATTATATGTTTGGAAATATGGATTGATATTATAATGAAAAATATCTTAAGAGTAATCCTAATAAGAAATCCGTAATGTGTTTTAAATATGGATAGATCGGTCATTAATGCAATGTCTTCACAAAGAGAGATCTGAATGATGAAAAAAAGATAGAATATAAGAATAAAGATGTCATGAGATCCTTTGCAAATATGTTAGCAGATGGCAGACCATCCAATGAAGTTGTATCAGGTACCTTGTTTGTTTACTCGCATTTGTTTTAATTTTTGTTTGATATGGGTTCTACTCATTCCTTTATTTCTGAGTAATATTTTTATAAATTGTAAATATCACCTCAATAAATGTGACCAGAACGTATTGTTAAAACACTAGGGGAAAATATTATAGAAAAGTGGAATTATACGAATCTTTCTATTATGGTTTTTGGAATGACTAAACACAAAAACCTTGTTTATTTTCCCTTATTAGAGTTTTTTGTCATTCTGGGAATGGATTAGATTTCTGTTTATCATGTTTAGATTGACAGTAGACCTAAATAAGTTGTTTTTTCAGAAAGTGTTTAAATTTTTATACAACAATGAACCCATAAAATTGATAACATATCAAGAAGATGAGAAACTTTTGAATGATTGAAATGACATTTACCTTTCTCATATTGTTGGACACATGGTAACAATTCAGATTAATGATATGCCAATGGTAAATGAATACCTTGATGTTTTTTCTAATGAGTTACCCACTGTCATATTTGATAGGGAAGTCTAATTCTCAATTTACATAATTTCTCTTGATAAGACAATTTCAAAACCCCAATATCGAGTGGCTGAAATGGAACATATTAAATTGAAATATTAGTAGTAGGAAATTCTTGATAAAGGCTTCATTCTGCCTAGAACATCACTATGGGATGCTCATGTTTTTTTCGTTAAAAAGAATGATGGTTCCATGAGACATTGCAATTATTATAGAGCCTTGAATGTCATCTCCATTAAAAAAAGTACCATTTTCCTCATATCGATGACTCTTTTTATTAGCTCTAGGGAGGTCAATATTTTTCCATGATTTAGTTGAGATCCGGATACCATCATCTTAAGATAATGGAGGATGAAATCCCAAAAAAAAGATTTTTCATACTAGATATGGGAATTATGACTTCATTGTTATGTTTTTTGTGTTAACTAATGCTCTTATTGTATTCATGGATATTATGGATATGGTATTTCATGAGTTCTTGTATAAGTTTGTGGTTTTTTTATTGATGACATTCTTGTGTTTTATAAGAGTAAATAGGAACATGAAAATCATATAATTATTGTTTTTCAAACCTTAATGAAAATGAAACTCTATGGAAAATTCATTAACTAGGATTTCTGGTTGTAATAGATTTCTTATCTTGAGAAAATTATAAAAAAGGATGGAATAACAGTTGATCCTACCAAAACAAATGTGGTTTCAGAATGTCCAAGACCTAAAAATGTTACAGAAATTCATAGTTTAAATGTATTATTAGGTTATTAACGATATTTTTTTTCAAAACATTGTGTGGTTGTTAATCCTCTATTTTGGGTAATATGAAAAGGTGATAAATTTATTTGTACAGAAGACTGTGATGTTTTTTTTTGAGAAATGAAAAAGGGATTGGTGAATTCTCTAGTTTTCTACATGACTTCATGAAATGGTGATTTTTTCATCTACAATGATTCTTCATTAATGGGACTTGGTTTTGTTTTGTTGAAAAATGATCGGGTAATTGTATGTTCTTCAAGATAACAAAAACATAAAGAGTTAAATTATCCCAAACATGATATTGAATTTGAAACTGTGGTATTTTCATTGAATATTTTGAGGCATCATTTATATAGATCCAGATGTAAAATATATACAAACCATAAAATCTAAATTATATATTCACTCAGATGAAATTAAACATAATGCAAAAGAGATGTCTTAAAATTAGAAAAGATTATGATTTCACAATCTTTTACTATCTGGGAAAAACAATCAATGTGGTGGATTCCTTGAGTCAAAAACAACATGCATCTTTAACCATGTTATTTTTGAAACATGTTACCATGATTAATGATTTGATGAATTGTGGCATACTGGTTGTTGGTGTAGGAAATACCTCTATTTTTTTATGTTTCTAGTATATCATCATTATAAAATAAAATTAATAAATCCCATAACGAAGACCGTGAGGTTCTGAAAATGGTATAATTAGTTAAAATGACAATGTTTCTAGAATTTACCCTTCATAATGTTTGTTTTTTATGATTCGGTAAAAGGTTTTGTGCAACCTGTGATTCCCAGTAGAAGAATGTTAGTTGTGGGAAGCTTATATTTCTCCATTTCAGTTCATTCTAGATGTAATATGATGTACTGGGGCCTTCAGTCGTATTACTGGTGGGATGCAATGAAACGGGATAATACTGATTTACCATGAAATGTTTGAAATGTCAACAGGTTAAAGTAGAGTGGATGTTATCGAAAGGGATGCTTTATCCACTGCTAGTGCTAGAGTAGAAATGGGATAATATATCCATGGATTTCATAGTAGAACTACTAAATACATCTTGAGGTTGGAATTTAATTTGGGTAATTGTTGACCAGCGGACTAAATATGCACATTTTCTCCCCATTCATGTTATAATGTCTTTGGATCAGATTTCATGACCATACCTCAATGATATTTTAAGGTAACATGGAGTTTCTCATTCCATTATACCAGTATGGGATCCCTTATTCACTTATAACTTTTGGAAGGGACTTTAGAAATCATTAGACATAGAAAACAATTTCAGTATAGCTTTTATCCTCTATTAGAAGGTCAATTAGAATGAACAATTCAGAAATTAGAGGATATTCATCGAGCTTGTCAAATGGACTACATGGAATGTTGGGATAAGAAACATTATTTGGTTATGTTTTCTTATAATAATAGTTTTCATTCCAATATACAAATAACACCTTTTGAGGAATTGTTTGGGATGTGTTGTCAGACTCTTGATTTTCGGGATGAAGTCAGGGAAAGGATGATTATGAGACCAGAATTAGTAGAGGATGTGGTTTAATAAGTGAAGATGATCCTATAACACAAGAGGACGACTCATTGGAGGAAAAAAAGTTATGTAGACAACAGGAGGGAAGAGTTTTCTTTTGAGTTAGGTGATCATGTTTTTCTTTTAATCTCACCATAGAAAAGTCTTGTTTTCAATGACATTGTAATTTTTTCATATCAATTCTAAACATTTGAATTTATTTGATAAGAATTTTCTTTTAATCTCATTGTGAACATTGTGTGTTTGATCCTGTTTTAACTATAATTTTATCTTCTCTAAACCTTTAAACTTATTTAAAAAGTTTCTTGATCACTATTATGGAGGACTAATAATAATCAAACTCTTCTTCCTCCAATTAATAATCATCATTGAATTTATATTCAAAATAAAATATGTTCCTCTATTCTTCCACTAGTTCCCTAATCAGTCAATGAGGAACACCATTTTTAATGTTGTTATCCCTGCATTTTCACTGTTAGACAAACCAACTATATTCAAAAAATAGTTTCTTTATAAATAACATTGTGATGTATTCCTCTTTCTATTTTACTGAGAATATAATCTATATCAAGGGGTGTTTATTATGAAATCTTCCAATTTCTATTTTATCAATCAAATTTGACTATACATTTCGCCGAAAAAAGGCCAACCCCTCATCAATTAAATCTTTTGAAATGTATTTTATCTTTGTAGATTATTATTCACACTCTATTTAAATTTATTTATTACGGAGAAATAGTTTTTATGATATATTCCTTACGTTTTCTTCATCTAGATAATCACTTTTTCTATATTTATATATTTTAGAAATAAAAAAATTACACACCCTCATAAATAAATATCAACTAGAATGATACTTATTATATATTTTTAGTACAATAGATATTTTAAGTGGTTTTAGGGTCCCATTAATGGTACAACCTGACAAATTTTCCCTTTAAAATTTTTCATCAAAATTTTCATTATCCAAAACGATGTATGTATAAAATAATTTTTGATTGATTTTTAGTTTCATACCACTTTAATTTTTGGTTTTTATTATAAAAGGAGTGAAGCTTCATCAAAATAGAATAATTATTAAAATATCAAATAAACTTTATCATCTATTTTTTAAAATAAGTATGTAAAATTCATTGAATGTATATCATTTTCAATAATATTTTTTAAATTAGGGTTTAGAAAGTGGAATGATTTATTATAGTTATTTAATATTTAATGTAATCGAAATCATCACATTCTAGAGGTTTATGGTTTGGTATCATCATTTATTTCTATGAATGAATATCATTCCTATAAAATATTATAATTTTGTTTATATGGAACAATTATGATTATAAAATATAAGTTATAGATAGAAACTATTATATAGGAATATCTATAATTAAAAATGTTAAATAACTTGTGGTCTAATACATAATAAGAGTGGAAGTGAATCATATTTCATAATTATTTTAATTTCCTTGTACTCTCATGGTTTATTAGTAATTAATTCATGATATTATCAATGATGAAAAAGTAAATGTATAAAATATCATTGTTCATGAGGATAAACTCCATAAGGGACAATAAAATACCCAATTTCTTAAGTTATTTATCCACTCACAAATTCCCCTTCTTATTAGGAAAATGAAAAATAGAATTGGTATGAACATGAACATGTGAAATTTCAAGAACAAACTAGTTATGCAATTGTGTTAGGAGAATGAATATCATTTATACATAATTAAAAATACTATTTGGAGTTCTTGAAACACATCACATAAGACAATATTATTCCACTTTAATTCATAATAATCACAAGTTTCTTTCCTCAAATTTTATTCTATAATAGATAAGTATATCATCTCATCTCAATGAATTATTGTTATATATTCTTCATATATTAATAACTTCCTTTTTATTTAAATTATCAAAATATTTCATGAATATTTCTTAGATATCCCATTATAGAAGCCTAAAATGATTTTAGGTGGCTAATAATGATTCCTTAAAACAGATAAACATTTATATTTTATTCGTTCAGGACACCATATAATACTTGGTAAAGACTCGAGAATTTATTAAGCTTAAATATATTTAAATTATCTTGTACTTAAATCACTCTATCAATGAAATCCATATATTCCCATATAAAAAAACTAAATACTCGGAGCTTACACTCAACTAATAATTATACTAATAATTATATTTTCTTATATATAGAATCAAAAACATTATTCTATTTAAATTTTTTCACATGAATAGAATTATGTTTCATTTCCACATAGACATCATCTTAGTTTCCAACCATAATCCCTGAAACATGATCATTATTAGTAACCACAATGTGTAATCCATAATGAACATGAAATACAACAATGATAGATTTAATTACCATTAGAATAAATAATTATGGAAACTATGTAGCCTAATTTATCATGAAATTCACTAATTATTGGATGAACTGTCTTAATAATTTAGTTAGTGGATTAACAATGATTAAATAAAATGAGAATTTGGATTGATCATATGTAAAATCTCAAATGACAATTAGTGAAGTGACTACAAGAAAACACTTATTTTCAACTAAATGATCAATGATCAAATCAACCTCATAAAGTTGCAGTTAGTGGATCAGTAATGTCATGCATTTCATTCTCCTCATTTATTTTTCTCAATATTAATACTGTCTGAATCACATCTATTTCATGGCCTCTACATATTACCATTTTTTGATAATGGTAATCAGTCAACCAATTTCATCACATTATTTAGAATGTAAAAATCATGGATTCTCCACTAATGCATATGTAGATCTAGTATACCATTTCACAGCTACATATTCGTTATTTTTAATCTTTTATATGTTTAAGAAATTTATGTTTCCCTTTCCAAAACTGTTTTATGACCTTTAAGATACTCTTTAATTAAAAAAATACCATTATATAGGTAATTTATGAGAATTACATGGCATGTAGAAATATCAGATGAACATGAAATACACTTTTATATGATTAAGATAACTTTAAGAAAGTAGTGTAAAATAAAAGGAAAAATTATAAATAGAATAAATAGAATAAAACCATCAAACACGATATTTCAAAAGGATAAAAATCTATAATATTCATAGTTACTTAAAAATAGGGGAAAATACATCTTCAAGAATATATTTTTTATAGGAATTCCATTTCAATATTACATGTGGTTTATATGAAGAATAGTTCATGGATCATTTGGCATAAGTTGTACTAACAATAAATTGAACTTTATCCTCATGAATAATTAACCTAATGAGAAGTTAAAAATTAATATGATTTTTTAATAAGAAGAATGATATATTTCATGAATAGACTCATCACATAAGAATAATTATGAAGAAAAATTTGGCTCAATAATGAAATTATCATTGTGGTTTCTTTTTATTGATCATAATAAAGTAATACTATCATTATTTTAAAATAGAATGATTCTCAATTCTGTTCTCATAAGATGGGTTATTTAATTAACCAAAACCTTTTATATTTTCAATTCAATTTTTTGGACCGAAGAAAAAATATATAATTAAATGCTGACAAATAATTTTTCACATTTATTAGTATAGAAACACATATCCTTTGAATTGGTATTATAAAAAAAATATGTGACCGAATAGGTTTAAGAGTTTCATGATAAATCTATAAAAGGATGACCAAGTTGTAAAAATAGGTTCCATTTTAATAAAATATCAAAATTAATAAATAAAAAAAAGAGAATCATATATATAAAAATAATGAAATAAAAATTAGTATAATGTATTATATACATGCATAAAAATATTTTATAACAAAAAGAAATATACAAAATTTTATTTAGATAATTCAACCCAAATTGGACCAATTTTAAACTTCTAATTAAACTTTTTTAAATTTTAGTGGGTTTTTATTCCACACTGAATTCCATTTTTTCATCTTTACTCTAACATGTGACCATTTATTATGTTTTAAATTAATAAAACATGATTACTTTAATCTGGTTAACATCATATCCCTTGTATTCGAAATGTGAAGGATTTAAATGTGAGTTGGTTTTATAAATTAATATATAACAAAAAACTGCATGGATATAAACTAAATGGAAATATGGATATCATTGTTAGATTGAGGTGTTTGGTAAGATTCCAAGAAGATATTATTAGATGATGTTAAATAATAATTGCAATGGTGTGAATAAAATAGAACATTTTTTTATATTTTGAGACAATATGAAAGAGTTTTTTAATAGAATTATACCAATGATTATTCAACCATATTCAATGAGAATAAAAAATAAAATTAGTTTTTCTATGTTTATATTGTTGGTGGCGGTCCATAATATCATGTGATATAATTGAAGATTAATTTAAACAAGAATGTCAATGATGATAAATCACATGATTCATTGATTTATCGAGTTGATCCAAGGACTATGGTCAGACTATTTAATAATCAAGAGTGGTTTAATGTCATGAATGTAGAATTTAATTAGATATAGAAGAATAACTCCTAGTATTTCATTCATAATGATTAATAATAATGATTTATAACTAATTTTCTTTTCTATAACATGTTAAATAAGAAGGGAGAAGGTATCTTTAATAAATTATGTCATTACTGATATATTAAATCAAATTGTATATTCAATGAATATATTGAGATTTTTTACCAATTTTGTGTCAATGAATATTAATGACACTTTTATGAATCACTATTAAAAGATATTTCTGATTTTCAAAATTGATTTCATGTCTCCCATCATAAATGAAAATTTTGAAGAGGAAATGTTGACAATGAAATGTGAAATATATTTTCTTAGAGTAGATGTAATCTTTTTTTTCAGACTAATGTAATAATTTAATAAGTTTTTCCTCATATTTAAATATTTAGTTATAATGGAAGCTATGAAAATTAATAAACGGGGGACTGAATAGAAATATCTAAATAAGAGAAAGTGTGTATGTATTTTACATTGTAATCTTTTATGATAAATATATAATCATGTTTTGGAATTAATATGGTTTTTTTAAACAAATCACTCTAATGAAGGATTTGATAAAGATTTTTATGTTCCTAGAGATAATTATATTATTTGGACTACAAATTTAAAATGAAATGTACCATATTATTCAATATGAAGAGACATATCATATAGAATTATTAAAAAGTATTCATTAGAGGATTAAAAATGAAGTTTTTTCATTAATTATTATATGTACCTACCTCTTAATGGATTATTCTAGAAATGATGTGGAGCAAAATGATTTCATAAATTAGATTATTGTTTAATATAATTAGTTACTAATGACATTGATGATACAGATTCTATTATATTTTTTGAATGATATCAAAGTACATATTATAAGTAATATTTCCATGAAGTTAATAGATTTATTAGATATATCAAATTTACTACAGATTATCGATTGATATATAAAAAATAAAAATTTTCAAAAAAATTCAATATAATAATTTATATTGGGTTGATAGGTGATGTTGATTATAATTAAACATCATGTATATTGTTCTTCATGGTTCAAAAATTATTGTAGTTGGCTTAAAAATAAGTAAAATTTATTGACTATTAGTATAATGAAATTAAAATATTCATTTTTCCACCCAAGTTACAACTAAAATGATTTTCACCAAGATAAAAAACTGATTTAAATTATAATCGGACTCACCATAGTTAGTTGTTGGTTATAATAACATAATTATTAATCATCTGATTCATTAGATTCAATATTATAAAATAAATAAAATTGATATCATATCGAATCATGTCATGTAAAAATTTAAATAGTGATTATTCTGGATGGAAGTAGATCCTATAATAGAATATGAGGTGATTTTTTTATAAAATGATTCTCATAGATACATTTATGAAACTAAGGTTGAACATAGAAGTTAAACACTATCATTCCAAAGTAGATTATATATCTTATCATCCCCAATCTCATATATTCATTACATTACTTCTATTAATGTGATAGAAGTATGGATATATAAATATAAATTTTTATATGTCATTCTATATTAGAAAGCCCATATTAAGATAGATTCTTAATTTAGGATGTATTTTCTGAAATAGGAAATTGATGAATTTAGTTTAAATATATAGATTATATGTGTATTAGAAGTAGTGATTTATAAATTTGTTTACCTATTTTCTATTAGCTATTAAAATATTATAGTCGAGTATGTATACCAAAAATGAATTTGAATCATATAAAATAACATTTTTTGTGTTACATATTGTGTTGTGACTTTTGAAATAGGATTTTGATGTAAATCTAATATTATCTTATATTGAATTTTGTGATTGATGGGTTTAATTACGTAATCAATGAATGAATGATAATACATTTTTCTCATAGTTATAGGTTTATATATGATCATTCGATGATAGATAACCCAAAATCATATATTTTCAGAACCTATATGGGTTTTGAGGAAATTTATGTTCATTGTTATATTTCTAATGTAAATAAGTTGTGATTTATTTTAAAATAATATGACAGAAAATTAAATTTCTTATTTTTCAAAAAATATTTCAGAAAAAGTGAGAAACCATGGGTTCTAATAAAAATGAAAATAACTAAACCATTCGATGATAATTTTAGATGACGATATTTTAGCTCCCAAAATAATATATAGGATATATTGTGTACCTGAGTGTATGGTTCATCCATTAAGAGATCCTCAAGTCTAGAGGTCACTTTGTCCCATGTATGAATGTACTCCTCAAGGATTATCTTCCCTTTTTTAAATCCCTATTCAAAAATAAAGTCTTTCCTATCTATCCAATTATACTTCTCCTCATTGAGATCTATCCTCAATGGTCTCCCCATAACACTAGCAGCTTATTCTTCAGCAGTGTTAAGAAGAAAAACCTATTCAACTGATTTTTCTTCCGAACAAATAAATAATTCAATGGGTTGATTAGGAATTTCATTGTCCCTCTACTTGGAATTTAAATGCTTCACTGAACGTTTCTCTATGGGAGGTAAAAAAATATGACTAATCATTGCTCCCTTTATTGTTTCCCCTCATAGGCCCATCACTGTCCGTGTTCCTCGATTCTTGTTGTTTATCTATATGATGTCTGTTATAATATGTTTCAACCTTCAGCACTGGATCCTCATTATGAAAACTATCAAAACATTTGTTGAGATCCATATTAGACACTTCCCTTATAGTTCCTAATCTGATTGAATCCATATAGGTCTCAATATATCCTCTAAAAGTGGGACCATACCCTAACCATACTACCTCCTCATGTGAACCATAAACTAGAGTATTGTAAACTACCTCAAACTCTAAATGATCTTATGAATTGTCCTTAAAAGAATAAGATCTCGGAATGCCCTCACCCATGGCTTCTCTTGAAGTGTCATCACCCAAAGCTACAGTATAACCCCGAATCACCACAACACCTATAGGACTCCCCACCCTTTTATCATGTGTCAAAATACTAAACATGTTAGAAATTTTCAGATCCTTAGGCATGTCCTTTCCATGCTCGGAAACCAACCTTAACATCCTCATACAAGTCCAGCGTCTCAATATCATGGTTATAAGGATGATCAGAAACAGAAAACTCCTAACCTGAAATTGTTCAACTACAGACATCCACCAATGGACTGCCACTATCAAATGAAACATCTTAGGGAACCAAACACATCTGATTTTAATGCAAGTCTGTCTCCTTTCGTAACCACTTCCCATTCATGCAAGCCTCTATACTATACCCTAATTTCTTGCAAAGGGTGCAGAAACTACACCACGTTTCAAAAATAACTGGCTACTTATAACGTAAATCTATTCCTACAGTAACCCAGAAGAACTCAACTGGGGGCTTCTACAAATATACTTCAATGCATATCCTTGGAGAAATCAGATGGTATACAACCCAAGTTATACTACCCTAATAGAGATATCGACCAATGAGATTTCAAAGAATACAAATCATCGATGGGGTTTGAAATTGAATAATGATTTCTGGTAACCTTACACATACCACCATTGGAGGTGAGTCCCATTTCATAGAGAAATTTTAAGTCCATTAGAAGAGGTGAAAATGAGAACCTTTGCATATATGAGGTGCATATGACAAAGATTGTTTAAGATATTCCTCAAAGCAAAACCTTATCATGATGTGTCTTGATTCAAGAATACCCACTGTCGTTTTCTTGTGTAGTCCCCAAGATCCAAAGGCGATGTAGTTGAATTCATCAACCAACAATATGTGTTTCTTGAATCTTGCAATAAGCATTAGATGAAGCAATGCAGATGCCTTAGTGAACTCCAAATTTGAAATCAACAACTGTGGGGCACTATTGTGTAACTCTGGAACATTAGGACTAATACCGATTATAGGGAAGGGAGGTATTAAATCTTGGTTTGAGAAGGGGATAAGTGTGATAGTTGACCTCCATAGTTGGGAATCGGAAGAACATCCCCCACTTATGGGGGAGGGTCCAGTTCCTTGACCATCAAATTCTAGGCCATGAAAATTGGTAGCTGATAAGATGATCTACCTCTTGAGTCCCCTAGATTTTTTTAAAATAATATGATTTTATAATACTATCTGATATGTTTTATCTTTTATTTTAATCACATATATCATTTTCATACCTAGATAAAATTTTCTATTTTATATATTTTGAGTAGTATTTTGTACTTAAAATCTTAATGATTGATATTTTGGAAGAAGATAATTTCAATGATTCGTGATGGAATATGTTTAGTGTGGTGAATAGTAAATATTTCATAGTACTTATGAAATCACATAATGGTGAATATATATAGAAAAATATATGTCAATGTTTATGATATATGGTTCAATTGGTTGTGGTATTTAGGTTAAAAAGTTTTTCATTCCTAAGAAAATAATATTACAATTTACTAAATTTTATTTTCATAATAATTCAAATTTCTCATGGAGAGAATGGATAATATTTTGGTGTTTTACTATGATGGGTAAACATAGATAATTTTCATGATTTAAATATAAACATAGAAAGACAATAAAATACATATTCAATGGTATTTTTATTTCCATTGTTTGAAAGTGGATGTCCTGGTATTATAAAACCACATATTGATTATGATTATTGTTCAATTATAATTGGGAAAAAAATAATAGAATGATTTTGTTCATATCAATAGACTTCCATTTTCGAAATGGAATGATGTGTATCTAAAAAGAAAATGAAGTTTAAAAACCCCATCCTTATATAGATCAGCACCATTTTTCTCAAAAAATTCATATTTCAATTGTTTAGATAATATCCCCTTATTTTTGAAAAAATGTCTACTCATTCATGACGCTATATATACCATTATGATATCAAATAATATTAAATGTCTAATTGAAAATTTAAGGAAGGAAAAAGTTGGAAGTTATGATGGTAGTTTGATTTTGAATCTAAATTTCAAAATTCATGTTAAAAAGAAGAAGTGTGTTACTACTCCATTTTGAAGAAAAAAAATGGAGTGTATAAGAATAATGGTTTATGAATAATTTGAAAATATTTGTGGATGTAAATATTTTTCATTCCTTTTATTCAAAATACCTTTTCAAATGCACAATAGGACTATTATTGACACCTAACAGAGGGGGTGAATCAGGTGTTTCCATATTTTTTAACCAAATCTAAATTATCTAAAACCACTATTGAATTTGATCCTTGAATCTATTTATTTAATAAGTATATATATTTTATTTTTATATATAATTAAACAACATACATACATGTAATGATGATGATGGTTCATAGTTTATTTTTATAGGGTTAGATCAAAGTCCTACCTCATGCCTTGATTTTTTAATCTCACCAATAATACATTGTACAATATAATCGTATTTTTATTATAATGGGTTTAGTGAATCCTATAACAACAATATTTTGAATCCTATTTTAATTCTATTTTTTCTTCTTCCTATATATCATAAAATAACATACCAATTATGTCACAAGATCTCACCATGACCCCCCCCCCCCATACCCTCAATTGAGCAGTTTCTATTGCATCTAATCATTTATATTAAACTGTTTATTTGAAGTTTTTAGTGGATATAGATCAATAGATATGCACTAGATGATTCTAGATCAATATGATACATATCATTCCTATAAATAGTATCTTTTTTAATTCCAATAGATCTCAAAAAATATTCTATAAAATGGTGAATATATTAAACATAGCTTCACAAATACTTAGAACTAGTTCATTTGGAATCCTCACTCGCTAATCTCATAGGATCTTAAAACCAAAAAAATGACTTTTCATTCATGAAATTCTTGAAAACAATATGTGAAAATACTAATATCTAATCAAACTCTCACTATTTATTTTCCTTCTCAATTCTCTCTAGCCCTAGAAGTTTTAGGAACCCTTTATTCTCTATTCCACTCAGATAAGAAAATTATAAAAAGCATCATTATACCATATTATCTTTATTCTTCTTCAACAATGGGTTTATAATTTTTTACTTTCCAATATCTATCATTTTACAATATTTTTTAACACATATACACACCCTCTTTAATTTTATACATAGGTCACTAAAAATATACCTTTAACAATTGGAAGTACTGAATATATCCATATTATTTGGTTCACAAATAATTATTCATTTTCCTTTCATATTATCATTTTTTAAATTCCCCCATGATCTCAATATTCAATTTTCCTCTCAAATGGTTCCCTTTTTATAAATTTTCATTGTGTCGTTACTTTTTTAATCTCATTTCAATTTAATTTTTCATTCAACTAAATATTTGATAATAGATTCTTCTAGATTTTTAGATTTTTCCGCAAGATCTTACTCTTCAACTCTTCTTCTTAAAATAATGTCATCATTTTTTCATATTGAACTAGATATATATCATCTTATTCCCCTTATACTCATAAAAATTAGTTATTATAAATACATCTATATTATCCAGGGATCAAACCTATAACATTATTCATTCACTCTTATCCACACAATATATTCTCCATTTTAGAATGATAAATAATACCAAAAACTGTTTTATGACAGATAAATTGTTCATTAAATGTGTACACACTAATATTTGTTGAGAGATATGACTAATGGAATGAATATCATATCTTATATGAATAACCACCAACATTTAATTAAATTTAGTCACCTATTTTTTACATTAATCTTTTTTAAAAAAATATTTTTATTCAACCCACCCATTAGTTGAATAATAAAATCCTTGAATATTACTTTATACATTTATATGATCAACTTAGACACATTTTAGATCAACATAAACCTAGTTTACTACAAACGAGATTGAATCAAATCATGATGTATGGTGCTTCAAACATTTTTTAATATATCTTGAATATTTAGATTCATCTTCTTCATTTTTTATCAATATAATGAACATTCAAATATTATAATTTGAAAATCATTATCCAACTCAATTATTAATATATTAATTTCTTTTGTTCCCCCATATTAATCAAAACAAAACATATATTACTAAACATAGATACACTATTAGGTTTTTATAAATTTACACCATTTATAGCATAAACATAAATATTTTCCACTTAATTCTAAAAAAAGATAACTAAATTTTCATTTAGGTGTTCCCAAAATTCACCCCTACATTGATCCTTTTCCTCATTATTATGGGTTAGGATCATGTTAATTTCTGTCTTGAATTAGAAACTATTCACAATGTATTCTATGTGTTAATGAATATATAATCATACATACATCACCCCATTTTGATTTATTCATTAAATAATTAAATAAGTATTCTTCAATTTTTATCTTCATTTGTTTCATTTTTCATTATGTTTTGGATCAATAATATATTAATAAAGATAAGAAATTAATAAATAATTGAAATTATATTCATATTTTTTGACCATGTGAATCCACTAATAGTCTTATATAGATGTTATACCATATATTAATTGAATAAATGAATGAAGTTCTTAGTGTGGTTATTGAAAAGAAAATAATGTATCAATGACATGTACAATTCCTATATTAATTGTCACTAAGTGGATTGAACACATAACATAATGGATCTTCCACATGACCAATCATCTATGAATTAAATGGAATTTCAATATGAGATCAGGTTAAAAATAGATTAACAATATTATGTGGATTTATGATTACCATCCAATCCTAGCCAAAATAATCAATTCAAAATACAAATATATAACATCTTCACTTAAGCTCGTGTATTCTTTATACTACCTCCAGTTATTCTCAATCACATTTAAACACAAAAAAACAAATTTGGGATGTTATAATACTTCCATAATCTCCACATCAAAATTCACAACACATAATCCATTTTAAACACTGTAGGTGAAGTACTCTCTGGGTAATCACTATTTCAAAAATCTATCCTTAATGAAACAACATCTATATTTTATATTAGACTAATTTAATAATACCTCCACAGAATCATAGTAAGATGGGATTCCACCAAATCATGGGCCTTAAAAACATACTATATACTAGACTTATTATAATTATTATAATATTAATTCAAGATATATACTAAATTTGGAACTTTCTATATTCTAGATTGATATAAGCATTACAAAATCTTCCCTTATTCAATTAGTCATGTTATACTATGAATTATTTGTCATACAATCTTATAGGTTTTAGATATTTCCTTAGAACATAGTTGTCATTATTTTTTAATGAATATATCACTTCAAACATCCTACTAGAATATGTGGGGCTCCGTTTATTTTCAATTGTTACATCCTTAATTAATCATTTCCCAATAAATATAGGAAACTGTCAATCTCGATGTTCTAGGTGGACAATCCAGTACACTGATAAAGATCCAAGCCTACATTAAATTAGATAGGAGGAATTAATTGTTTAAAATCAATAAAATCTAATATTTATCAAAACCCCATAATGGGGTCTATTCCACCAATTTCGATTTGTATCTAATATCCAATTCTTACAATTTCAATGTTATATTACTAATACATTTTAAAAATATATGAAGTGTTATTAAATCCATTAATACCTTTAATATATGGAAACTATCATCCATTTTACATAATAACATATTCCCCTGAACATCCATTATAAGTAAAGAACAAAGAAAAAATGTATTATATAGGAATATAAAAAAACTCATTAATAAGTATAAGTGGGATTTCCTTTTATTGATTATAATTGTGATATTAGTAAAGAAACAATGATTCCAATATATATAAATATAAATGTATTTAAAACCCATAATTCAACTCAGAGGGTATATGTAAATACATTTTCAAACAATGTTCATATAAGTACACATATATTAATAAACACGGTATTAAATTTAGGTGATAGTTTTTTTACTTTATCAATTTCCTAAAAAGACACTCATATTAATAAATACAATATGTTTAACACAAAAAATTATAGGTTAGTTAATATCATTCCAACAAATATGTCATTTACTATGCTATACAATTTTTTTTATCAGAAATTATAATTCTTTTTCATTACTTATCTGGGAGCTCCCAACACAAGGGATGCAGTCCATACATCATCAGCATGATGGTTTCCTTCCAAAAATTTTCTCCATGAAATTATGACACTGTATGATATTTAATCATATTATAAGTTAATTCAATGTTAAATTTATTCTATGGTGGTTTATTTCTTCCAAGATTTACATGTAATTCCCATCATTGTTACTCAAACACTATTTATCTAGAAATAAGATCAACTTTATCACCTCCTCTATTATAGAACTACAGATTAGGCTTCATTCTCAACCAATAATTATTGTTTGTTATAGATCTATGTGTTTAAAATTGTTCATAAATTTATCCTATTTCTGATTCTTTATTATTTTAATTTTTATATATCATTGAAATCATTTCTTTCTAAACATCTACCCCAGCCAAAATGATCTTATTTTCATTAGCAGTTACGAAACTTTTATAATTTTCACCCTAATGGGACTATTTTTTATTATCAACTGATCATTCTATATGATTATTATATATTTACGGTTGGTAAAATACATTATTTTCCTAGAGTATTTATACTTTATTAAAAAATTGATTTCAAACTAAAAAAGAGCAGTTATTTCTGTTTAAAATGTGTTCTCACTTTTTTAATAGGTTTTCATGAAGTGATATTATTAGTAATGTTGTATACTCTATTGTTCCATTTATTCTTTTTTCCTTTTATCATTTATTAACCCTTTTTGGGTATCCACCCAGATCCTCTTCAATGATGTTTTCTATCACAAGCATCACCAAGTGAATCTATTTTACTCAGTTCTTATTGAATTCTAGGTTGACCTCTCAATATGTCGGTTTCCTATATTGTTTACAAAACTCTATGGTGTGTCTTATATTAAACAAATATAGTCATATTCATTCAGTTTTTCTAGATTACTACTTAATATATACTATTGACTTCATTAGAGTATTACATTTATAATATTTATTCACATTATTTTCACTTAAATAATGCTTCCATAATTTTTTTTAAACTTCCACTAATCTCAATATAACATCACAATCACTCTTTGGATTATAAAATTTTTCAAAATAATTAATACATGTCACTTGTTTTGGAATTTCATGCTCTCTTAATTGTTTGGTATTCCCATCTAGATGTGAAAAATTTTCACTTACAGACACTTATTGTATATATTATTATTCCATGAGTAATAAAATAATAAAATATCAACACAATTCCCTCTCAAAAATTACTGTGTTTAATTTTTTATCACTCATGTACATATTATCATTCAAAATTTTGGTTGTTTCACTCATAAATTTACTTGCTTTTAGAATGTATTAGATATTTAAACATTTATACAAAATTTTTCCATGGGACCAGATTAATCTTATAGCTATGTGTTTCGTCAAATACATCCATGATATAAACATGTATATATAAAACAATTTGACCAAAAACTATGTAGAAATTATAATTGACATGAGAGTATAATTCCATTAATTTTTGATCTCTTGATTCTCTTCAAATCCTAAGAAGGAGTCATTAAAAGGTTCTATATCAATAAATTCTATTTAACAACACATAAGAATATACTTCTATTCGTGTTTTTTCAGTATATTACATATTCACATTATTTTTATCCTTATTTTCCCCTTTAATCATAATTTAGTTACTTTTCAGAGTAACAGAATTCTATATAAATTGGAATAGATAATTATTTAGTTGTTTAAAATTATTCATCAAACACATCACATCTACACTTCATTAATACTAATGGAATTTTGTGGGTTTTCAAAATAGATCCAATCAAAGGGTCTATATTTCTCTTATTCCCATTTAATATAAAAATTGGATTCATGAAGAAAACTAAGAGGGATGTTAATCAATTTTTTTAAATCATTACTAAATTAGAAATTCTATTAAAACTGTTGAGGAATTTAATCCATGTTTCATGATATGTTATGTTAATCTATTTTATGTATAACCAAATAAAAATCCACATGAAGACATGTAATCCATATAATTTAGAAAGTTTTATTTTTACAAGGTTCAAAGTAAATACTTAATCCATGTAATAATAGTTTTTTCACCCCAATCAAGGATTCTATATCATAAAATTATTTTAATTAAAGTGGGTCCAGTTGATACCACAACAACAATATCCTACATCTCATTAGACTAGTCTATATAGTTTATAGTAGGACTTATTACAATATATTGCCACTATGTTCTCTATATCATACCTTTATCTCCATGGATAACTTAATTCCCATGGTTTCTATGGAATCTCAGCATATATATGTTCGTGATTCTTTAAATTTCATCATGGATATAATTCAATAGATTAGTATAGGTTGTTTTGTATCAATATTATAACTCTAGTAATTATCCTTATAAACATCTTTTATTTATTATATGTCTTCAATATTACCCAACATCTTGATATCAACAAGAACAAAAGCTTCAAAGGTACTCAATAATATTCTTATGGATTCATGAATCACTAAGCTCTTATGATATTCAATACAAAATTCTCCTCATCATTCTTCAAATGCTCGACCCCAATAATTGTAAACATTCCAAAAAATATTATCTAATTACTATATTATCTTCATCATAGGAATATACATCAATAAATATCACATTAACCACATTTTATTCCATATTAATTTACACCAAACTAATAAAATCACTTTTTATTGGCTCATATGTTTCTTTATTTTTAAGATTAGTCTTTAATAAATTACGTAGCACAATAGCTATCGATTTGAAAAAAAATCCAAAGTAATATCTCCATTATGTTTTTATTTCTATAAATAGCTCACTAATAATATAAATTATACATTTTTAAATACATAATATGTTCTATCATGTTTCATTACTTTTTTCTCATAAATAGTATATAATTTTATCTATAATTCATCATGATCAGTCTGATTTTTCAAACAAATTCTATGAGATGGATCAACCATATATTAAGGAAGATAAGAGACCATGAATAGATTGAAAATATATTCAAAATAACATACTTTATGGATATATTATGTGGTATATAAACACAAGTGTTTATATTTTATTCGAACACATTAACAAAGATAAAATTATGGTAATTTAACATATTGACTATGGATCTACTACAAATTCCAATCATTAACTAAACCGGAAGAGGGGGATCAAGCACAAGACTTAATAAACTGACCACATAATAAATTGACTATGTAGTAAGTGGATTGTTGGTATTGAATATATGTTATATTGATAAATCATATGAATTTTATAGAATGAATTATATACATATTAGAAATTATCACATCTTGAAAAAATCCACAACATATTCAATAAATCATTTGGTATTTTATAGACTACCTCTAGTTTTTGGAGTCACTTTCAATCACCCAAAATCACATTTGGAATTTTGAAAAACATAATTATTCACCTCCTCTCAATAAAAACAAACTTGATTATTTTTGACCTACAATATAATGAATTATAATGTATTCCATGAAATATAGACTATGGGAAGAATTAATCATCTCCCAAGTGTTATTACATGGAAATTTCAATAGACATATACAATAAAAAAATAAAACAAGCTTATCATATATTTTAGGTCATCAAAACATCATATTAGTTAGTAATATAACATTCAATTTAATATCTATTTATAAAATTTAATACTGTAATGAGTTCATATATTTTAAAATATTTAATGTTTTACTAAGACTATTCTAATATCACCTTTGATGTTCTTAAATAAGGTAATACTTAACAGATAATCTAATTTAGGGGACACACAATAGAAATATCTAGCTAGTTATTTCAAGGTATTTAGAACTTATAAATTCATTTTTCCATCCTAAATTTATGAACACTAAGGGTATAATAAATCTAAATATTGACAATCATTATTTTATAATATTTTACTCTGTTTTGAATTATTATATGATGATCAATGAATTTTATAAACATCTATATTTCAATAAAAATGAACATGTTCTGTTCTTGAGAAAAAGTGTTTATTAAGTTAATTATTTTTTTGGTGTGAATAAGGATTTGAAGAATATTTATTACTATACTAGAATAATTTTGGAAAATTTTTTTAGAGGATAAAGGGTCATATTTTCCCTATATTTTCCAAGATTTCATTATAATTTTGTAAAAAATAGCATACATTTAGAGGGGAATTTTTTCCCATATAATAAAGGAAAATTGAATTCATTATAACCATATGATGAATTGGTTGGATCATATAGAAAAACTCAATACCACACTATGTTATGGATGCATATATTTTTATTGAATGGTATACCATAAATATATCTCTATTAACTATGATTGTGTAGATGTGAAAATTATATCTCAAAATTGAATATATTTAATTTATAAGGTTTACTGTTAGTGGATAATGAATAGAATACAACTTATTTTTTCTATTCTATATTTCTTACCTAGTTAATTAGTAGTAAATCATAAATGATATATATTAATCCACCCCCCCCCCTTCTATGTGAAAAACTAGTGTGATATGTCACAATAATTTGTTGTCTTTACACTTCTATGGAGTTTAAAAATTAATTAAATATAATTTTCACAAATATTTATGATGATTGTAATAGATTCCTATGATTTTTATAATATGACATTGGTTTAAAACATATAAAATAATTTTATTTATAAAAATGTACTTTCGATAATTTTGGACACATGGAATGTTAGATTGAAATATAATATATTTCAATAGAATTGAAATTGAAAAATAATATTATTCTTATATTATATTGTTCCTGAAGAATATATTTCATATACTGCATCATATCTTAGAGATTTTTAATATCAAAAAACTGTTTTAATATATATATTTATATTCTAATAATTATAATAAATTATAGGCTAAAATTTATTTGAAACTTGTTTCATCAAGTAAATAATCATTTACCATATATTTTCCAAAATATTATGAAAATATAAGTTCATTTGTTTATTTTTCATTATTTAATTCAAGTTTTGAAATCATAAAATAAAAATAATTTCTTAAATTAACATAAAATCATGGGGAATACACCCCATATTATATTGACATGAGATTCATCATAAAAACCAAAAATTAATAAACAAATTTACTATAATATATTTCTACAGTAATTGAAACTCATCATAATCATTTTTTCATTTTTTTTAAATAATTTACACTTAAAAAATAGTTATAATTTTAAATTTTTATTTCCGAACATAATGTGTAATTAACACATCATGTTCATGTTTGGTTAATTCTAATAACATAATTTTTTTGAAAAATTATTTATATAATGTTAAATGATAAAATTTGAAAAAAAATTTCTTCTAATATTTTTTCACATTTTAACATAAAATAAGATTTAATTTAAAAAAAATTCACTCGGTTATTTTAACAACAACACAAGTCTAATTAATGTAATAATTACGTTATAAAAATTAATTTGGTGGCCTTTTACATTTTTATTATATAATATTTATCCTTTTTTATAATTTCTTATATTTTTAAAAATAATTTGAATATATTAAATTGTTCTACTTGAAAAAATTCACACGTTATAATTTTATACACATAAAAAGAATAATATCCATTTTTTAATTATTTACATTAATAAAATAAATGGAATTATTTTTTATTATTCATGACATTTCAAAAATATTTTACTAGTTATTAGAACTAAATAGTTGGTTTGAAGATAGAAAAGAGACATAAAATTAAGAATGAAATTTTCTCAATTATTCCTAAATCAAAAATAATTTTCTGTGATATTCATTAAAGTGTGATAGGTATTAATCAGTAATAATTTTCATTATTTTCAATGATAATATGAAACTATTAGCTATGTTTTAACATTTGATATTGTTTTTGAACACAAAAATATTTAAAATTCTATAAATGATCATTTCTAAATCATAGACACACTAACCATAAGATTACTATTTTTTCATCAATATTGGTTAAAAATTAATTAAATATAATTTTACTATGTTTCCATAACATACATAACTCATTTTCCATATATTGATCATTTTAAAATATATAAATATATATATATATATATTATATAAATCATTGAGTTTTTTATCATTGATTGTATATTATTTAAAGCCCTATATTATCAAGTGTTTTTGAAATAAAAGAATACACATAATTTATAGGAGTTAAAACTATAATATAATGAATAATTTTTTCACGTAGACATAGATTAATTATTGGTATTTATATTAATAATAATAATATGACTGTTTATTTATAGGACTAATCATAGACAAGTGGACAGATATATTTTACCATACAGAGGGAGAATCTGGGTATTGTGCGCTATAATTACACCCACTAGGAACACAATGAAAACATACTATGAGTCTTATGGATGAATCATTTTTGTTTTAACCCCTTTAGAACCGTCTAGAACATAATGGACCATTAGATTACCAAAGGGGTTCCCCTAGTAGGCCTTATGGGTGGACCAATCAATGCATTATTTTGTGGATGTTTGATCATTTTGAAGGGATATATTTTGAATATACATTAGTATGTAATCATCGATGGGTTCCACAAAAAGAGGATTCCATCACTCTCCCACCTTCATTTCATTATATGTCCCAAAAAAATTAGGTGAATTGATATGATATTTTCTTTATCAATCTATGACATAGAATTTTCTTTCATTTCCATATCCTATTCTATTTTAATATTTTTAGTTTTAGTTTTATTTATAGTATGGGATTTAGTCAAAATTCAAAACAACGAGTGGAAATGAATACATTATTATGTGAATTTTTTCACTAGTGATGGAAGGAATCCTATGTTAGAATAACAAATTTCATTCCAAGTTATTTCAATGAAATAATGACACATGGTGAGCTATATATAAAATTTCATTTTATTTAGAAAATCACTATTTGTAGTGTATGATAAAAGTAATTATGTAGTTTTAATATTAGGATAAAATTATAATGGTTATTGGTATTTTTTTATATTCAATTTCTATAACATAATGTAGAGACCCAAATCTTGATGTACATAGACATTTAATTACTTTTACGGAATACTTAATACATAACAAGAACCAACACTAAAGGACCGTAATAGTTTATTGTCTTTGGAAACTCGGAACATAATCTTATAATCATGGTGAAAGATCTCCAACATCTCCCATAAAGTTCTTCTCCCTTTTGTTTTCTTAGCTAAAAACATTCTTTAAATCCTAGGGAAAAGAAAACATAAAAAAGGGTGATCTCAAATGATCAGTAAGGGTAAGCATGGAGAAAATAAAACAAATTGTATACATTTGAACTTAAAAACATGAACATAATGTTTAAACATCAAGATCATGAGCAATGTCATAAAACATGTCAATACGTAAGGCATATATCATAATGGGACATCAATCATGATAAAATAGCATCGGAATAAAACATGTAATTGTGAAAAACCATTAAGCACATGATATGATTTCAATAGTATCCAAGGCATTACTTCCAAGACCATCTTAGTGGACAAAGTCCTTTTCTGAATCGATTTCACTCCTCGTTTCAGTCCTTTAACACATAAACGGATTAACTTAACATTCCAGCCATGTCTATATCATGCGATATAAATCTTTACAAAATTAATTAGAGGGATATATAGGTCCCACTCATCTAATATTGAAATCAATCTTTTGTGTGCCACAAAACAATCATAAATTATTCATCATAAACCAAATAATAAATTGGGTTTCATAAACATCATTCCATTATAACATAATCCATATAAAACAAATGGATATCATTTCATCATAATAAAAGTGAATCCAAATAAATCAAAGAGACATTATACTTGAAACATACACATATGAAATAATGTCATCTTAGATGGAAAATGGTATTAATAAATCACTTAAAATGAATTTATGAGGAAAATATCCTTTCTTATTGAAAATCATTTTCCTTTCAAAAATGCCATTCAATTTTAAAATAAAGGTATATTGTAGAAAATATTCATGAAAAATTGTAGAGTAAGATTCGTGAAAAGAAGGTGTTATGAAACCGTAAAAATCTTTTCATGCCATATAAGTTAAAAAAACATTCTTCTCATTATTTTGCTAGAAAAGTCAAAAAGTACCTCTTATGGTAAACAAAAAAAGATTCTTTACATTCCAGATAGTAAAATTAAAAAATTGGTAAAAATTAATTTAAACATACATGAAAACATTTTTATAAAACTTTGACATGGATGATAAATATAACCCCAGTAAATACTTATGTATAAGCAATCTCGGATAGAAAACAATTGAGATTGCAACATTATCCCTTACCTTTGGTCCGATATTTTTCGTACGTATCCTTACCTCCTGTATAATGATTTAAATAAAGTCATTGACCTATTACAGAATCATATTCATTGTTATTATGTACTAAATGGTTCACTTATGACCTTATATTACCCGTTCTTTTGTAAATTCCATTTTAAAGTAGCGTTTTGGGTAAAATCGTTTCATTTATCGTACGCGTTTCAACATGTTGTTCTTGACATTATTACTTATATCCTTATTTAATTAATTCTAGAATGTAAAAAATGATTTATATATAATATATATTCAGCATATACATATATATATATGATAGATCGATAAATGGAATGAAATACACCGTTCAAGGAGACGGTAGGCCATACGTACGCATGAACGTTGTTTTCGTTTCCTTATTGAATGGAATGCAATTAAGTAGATGAAAAAATATATATATATATATATACATAAATCCAGTATCATTATTATGTCATATATTAAATGATTACTTATTATATATACTTTATAATCATTCATGAATGGTTAACATGGAGAAGGAATCTCATCGCGTCGTGGAGACGGTAGTTCGTACGTACGCACGAGCGATGATACCGTTCCCATGATCATGGAACTGTATTGAAGTGTACGTATGATATTTCAGAATAAATATAAAATTAAAATAATAAAATATAGTTATTTATTTGCACCATTATACCAATCCAAGTAAGGTGGTGGTCAAAAATAGATTACATCATGGCGTGGAGACGGTATTGCGTACGTACGCACGCGTGGTGATTTCATCTTCTGTAGGATGGATAGAAGGTGAAATAGGGTTGTTTAATATTTATAATAACATATCATTATATTATTAATACTTATGTTATTAATTTATTATGAGACAACCAAAGAAGAAGAAGTATTAGAAGAAAGAAACTTGAGAGAATCGGAAGAAGAGATTACCTCTTCTTCGATGCACCTCCTTTAAGATTCTTCTTACGGAAGTAGAGTTGGTCTTTTGAGAAGAACAAAACCTCCAGAATGTTTCAAGTGAATTGGATAAGAGAAATGGGAAGTTTTTGGCCGAGCTTCAAGGATCAAAAGGGTTTGAAGAGAAGAGGGAAGGGGTGCCCTTTTTATAAGGGAGGAGAGGGGATCCTTCGGAAAACTTAAAATATTATTTTATAATAACGTCATATTCGATCTTTAATAGCTCCAAATTTATTTATTTCAAATATAAGGTGGGTATCGGTCGAAATTCTCTCAACCAATAGTATTTAGACATGTTTAGGTTATTATTTTTTCCTTATCAATTAGATTTAACTTTAAGATAAATAATTTTACTTTTACCGTGACTTCTTGTTTTCTTACACTGTACGGTGAATAAAATTACAATAACAAGGCAAAAGAACCCCAAGATGTTCATTATTAATATTTATAACCTTATATATGTCATGTGGATGAACCTTAGATTTTATAGGAATATAATAAGAATTAATAATATAATATTTGCTTTAAAAACTATTTTATGTCAATTTTGACACAATTTGGTAATTTATTTTTGTGAAAATCATAACAGTGTTATTAGTTCGAAAACAGTTAATTAAATCAGTAATAACATGTCATATTAACCTATAAAATTAGTGGAATTCATAAGAAGTCAAATATTACATTTATTTGGGTATTTATAATATCAATTATTTTTATATTTCATTATTTAGGTAATTACTACATCACCAATGTGTCATACACTAATTAAATTATTTAATGTATCAAAATAATAAATAAAATACCATTAGGTAGGAAATATTTTTATCTTTATAATGACTATTTATTGTTAAATTTATCTTATGTATAACCCTTTATTAAAAAAACTTTAGTTATTATACTTTGATTTTAACTATTTTAACCCTTCTTTAAATAAATTAATAATAAATGTCCTAATCTAATCCAAGGGAACATAAATGGTCATATTTTATTCCTAAGGTTGTTTTTGGTCGAGTTAAACTTATCCAATAGAATTAATACCTGTGTTAGGGTAATAATAATATCATTTTTACCCTTAATTACCCAATTTACTTTTAACCGTGGTAAATAAAAGTAAAGAGTCACTATTCACCAATAATTATTATTCTCTTATTGAACCACATTTTACTCATTGATATTAACTATGTCTCTCAGATTTTTGAAATTCCACTCACAGAAGCTGTAAAATTATGTTTTATGTTGGTTTTCAAATTCTCCTAGGAGGTGGGTAAAAGAAGGTGAAAAGTTCAGCAAAATTTTTATATATCTAAAATTATTATAAAATGACTCAAATGAATTACATTGAACTTATATAGGTATTATGTATCAACTTTGATCTAAAATAAATTTAAATAAAAATAATAATTATGTAAATAAAAAGTCAGTTTTTTAAATAGTAACCCAGTGTTTTCACTATTCATCAAAAATTGAAAGTTTCCAAAAAAAATACCAAAAAATCACCCTAGGATAATTTCGATATTTCGAATCCAAAAATGAAGTCCATTTTGAAAGATAAAATTTATAAAATTTCAAAAAGTGGGTATTACTATTCAAAACAACTAGTTTATATAATATTTTAATAACATCTCTTTGTTTAGTGAAACTCGGTATTACGTACAACACACGCTATCGTTGAAGGTCGCGATTGAGTGTAATGCAAGAAAAGTCAGGGTCACATGTAGTGGAATATTATTTTGTTGTTTCATATAATAGAATCCAACCACATTTCATTTATACATGGAATATATATATATACACTCAATGTTGCGTAGAATAACTTCTATCAAACAAACTTGAAATTTGTGTGTAACACGATCCAAGAATAGTGTTGCGTATACTGCAAGCTAATTCAGTGTTGTGTATAGCACAAGCTAGTTTTGGTGTAGCACAGAACACAATACATCAATGAAATTAAAAATAATAATTCTCTTAAAAGCTCAGGTTGTTACACATCATATAGTTAGTTTTTAAGTTTTAGTCAATTATTGATATTATTAAAGATTATATAGTAGTTTATAAATTGTGAAATTTTATGTAATTGGTACTTGTAATAATTAGGGATAACTATATTTATTACCAAAAAGAATATATAATGAGATATGACATAGGTTTCCATAACATAATGATTCTTTTCAAAGATTTGAAAATTTGTACCGTGCCTGCTAGAAAATTTTATTCTTTTGTGTGATGGTATTATTATGAAATCAATGATCTTTTTCTTTATATCACCTCACAAAATGGTGTAAAATCATAAACTATTAATAATGAAGGAAGCACTACATATCTAGGTTATGTTGATTGTTTGGTTGGTCCCTGGATTAATAGGTTTCAATATCTGTGTATCATCCCACCCCATCTCATTGGCTCAAGAGGGTGGAGAAATGTAACTTGGCCTTATGCGATGTTTCCAAGGCTCCAAAGGTGGGCAATAAATTCCGAGGGATATTTTAATAGATTGGGGAACGGTTTTACCTTTATAAAAAACCAGCCAACCAACCAATCCACTATCGAAAAACTACCTAATTCATGTTAGCAAAACAACCAAACTCATAAATTGCCAAAAAGGAAACCAAACTATTCCATAACATGCCTAAATGCCAAATACCACCAAGCCAAAAACCATAGTACCAAGTGGAAGACTAAACCAAAAGACCCCAAAAAACTAGGATAGTATCCATACCTCTACACCAAGATCCATGTCCCAAGAACCAAAACATCACCAAAGCATCATGCCAAATCACTAGCAGAATGAGATGCCTTAGTCTTACCTGTCTCCCAAAATACAACATCCACCAAAGCACCAATGTTCTAAAGCAGGGGTGAGTAATAATACATAGTAGTATTTCTCCCAATGAATCTCTTACATGAACCACTAGGATAAAACCATTAGCATGTTTATAAGAATATTTTTATTTAAAACATTATATTTTGAAACCATTTCCACAAGCCAAACATACCCTTATATAGCCATGTAACACAATGAAAACCCAAAAACATGCCATAATTCATGTTATTGTCCAAAAAAATCACAACCAAATCACTATTTCACATACAGACAACCCAAAAAAAGCACACACAATCTTTCACAAACCCAAACTGGTGTAACAATCACAGAGGCACTTCCATCCGACCCATTCCTTCCCTCCAAATTTAGTGGAACTTCCTGTCCAATTATCCTTGATGGTGTCCCTACTATCCAATATCCTTCATCCTTTTTATAGTCCTACATCCCACCCTATATACACACAATTCACACAATCCATACCCAAGCATGACTCACTAAGGCCACATCAATATATAAATGACCATTTCTATCACATGTCAACCCACATCAATAAATCACACATTTATTGAAATTAAAATTCAATCATTTTCTATTCTATAAAACATTTCAATAGAACAATATGTTTATTGAAGAAAATTTTCATCAACCATTTTCTGAAATAAATTTGAGCAACCAATTTAGAAATCATCATTTTAAAATCCACAACAACAGTATTTCAACAAAAAACTACTTTTTCCCCAAAAATACGCAAAACAGCACAAAAGTTATTTCGAACCAATTTCCCACATAAATAAAAAAATTAGTTTTAACCAACCCAAACTACTTATAACCATAATTTAAGTTATATAAATGTGGAGTCAAGAGAGAATTTTTCTACCTTTACGGTTCCGGTGAAATCGACCCATAAGCAACTACACCTCAAATCCAAAGAATGCACCACTGAAATAGCTCAAAACCCCTTCCATAACATTCACAAGACATAAAATCAACACAAAATACACCCACAACACTATATATACACACAATAAATGTAGATATGGAAAACTAAGAGAGGGGGTTACGTAGATCAAGAGGAAACCACAATGATCCATGAGAGGCTACTTGCCTAAAATGAACCGCCTTCAATCCACCAAGGAACTCCATTGATTTGCTTCCAAAAAGTGTGTTTGTGCACCTCTAACCTTTTAGAATCTAAAATACTTAGTGAGTCTCGAGTGGGAGGACGTTTGGAATTAAATGAGGCAAATCAGAGGGAGCCTGGATTTAAAAAAATCTAATTTTAAGTGGTCGGATGGTAAACCCGCACTATTTAGAAAACTGTGCGCTAACCATGTGCACGCCACATTATTTGAGAGAAGGGTTCCACACGATTTCCTCACATAGTTTGGAAAACCATTTGCAGGCCGTGCACGGGCCCACAGTCTCCCCCCACACTGTTTCCTGGAGAACCTGCATGGTTTCCTCAAACCATTAGCAAATCGTTCACCATTAGAAAAGACACCATACTTATTCAAAACCCTTCCAAACTCTCCCAACCACTTCCCAACTCATCCCAAGAACTTTTAAAATATAAAAATTCCTTAAAAATATACATAAATAAAACCAAGGGTGCTACATTTTCCCCACAATTAGACTTTATTTCCTCAAAAAACTTATCCATCTCTTACTCTTGTTCCCATGTCTCCTCCAGAATGTGACCATGCTTCCACAAACACAGAACTAAATGATAATTTTATCACATAATACATTCTATTACCAATACAAAATCCACAACAGAATGTGCACCAAATAAAAATCTGGTTTTAGCTCAAGATGATCCCAACAAATCACATAGTCACGATCTGGATGATACTTTTTCTACTGTGACACATGAAACACATTGTTCTCCACACTAAACCATGGTTGAGAAGAAAAATGGTAATCCAACTCTCCCATACACTAAATTATCTCAAAATGCCCAATATTCCTTGGGGAAAACATACCTTGATTCTAAAACAAATGATGGCCCAACATAGGAGAGATCTTCAAAAACGCATGATCACCCACCTAGAACGATAACGGTCATCGATGATGGCACAAAAATGATTTATGATGACTTTTATCCATATCCATACTCTTCTTGGTCAATTTTATCTTCCCAATAGTATATTGAATAATTCTTGGTCTAATCAACAAGGTCTCACTCATTCCCACCCAACATAGCAGAGAACGACACAAACACCCATACAATGCCTCAAACGGAGCCATATGTATTGAAGACTGATAACTTTTATTATAGGAGAAATAGAGAAATGGTGAATGATCCTCCCATGAACCAATGAAATCCATAAAATAGGCACTTAACACATCATCCATTGTTTTTACTGTCCTCTTGGATTGGTCGTCCTTTGGCGGATGATACGTCGTGATCATAGTCAACTGTGTTATAAGGGCCTGTGGATTGGATTTCCAGAAACGAGATGTGTACCTAGGATCCCTATTTGATACAATAAAAATAGGAACCCCATGCCACTTTACCACTTCCCAGATATAGATTTTTGGATAGATATTCTAGTGTATGAGATTCACAAATCGTGATGAAATGGGTTGACATTGTGAGCTGATCCACAATCACCCTTATTTAATTGTGTTTCTTTACCATTATTAGGAGGATTTCCCCAAAATATATTGATATATGCTCCCATTTACATGATGGGAGAGGTAAATACTCCAACATGCTTATTGGCTTCTGATTCTCTACCTTCACTTATGGACAAGTTAAGAATCTCGAGACAAAACCAGCCACATCCCTTTTCATACCATCCCACCAAAATTTCACTTTCAACACCTTATACATATTCTCTATTCTATATTGGAAAGCCCACCTAGAATGAGGATAAGCCCAAAGAAGTTCCCCCCGACAATCCACTCATACCACTATCTGATTCTGAAAACACAATATCGAATTCCCATTAATTTCCCAATTCACAATGGTCTACGCACCATTGGGTTTCAACCTCATCGCCACATATTCAAAATCATATTCCCATGCCTCTTTAACCAAACCAGACAAGTTTGGAAAGCAATGAAACTAGATAGAAGACCAATATTTCACCCCAGTTCTCAACTTCCAACCACTTTTCAGCTATGACTCAAATCAACTGCCACTGATCTAATACATGTTTCACTACTTGAGCTTATGATTTTCTACTAATTTCATCTAACACTGAATTTCTATTACCCAGTGTGTACATTAAGTCTAATTCATTCATCTATAAATATTACATCCATCTCTTTTATCTTAAATTAAGATCTCCTTGTGATAAAATATACTTGAAACTATTATGGTCTATAAATTATGTGAATTTCTCACCAAAGAGATAATGAAGCCACATTTTCACAACCTGAACCACGATTTCTAACTCCCAATCATTTATTGGGTAGTTCTTCACATGAAACCTCAAATGTAGTGAGCCATATGCAACCACAAGATCCCCATTTAGGATTACACATCCCAATTCTAATTTTGATGCATCAAAATAAACCACACACCCTTTTCCAAGTTCTGAAAAAACCATGATTTGTGCTGATGTAAGGAATCCCTTTAACTCTTAAAACATTTTCTGACACTTATCATCACATTGAAATGGGGTATTCCTCATTGTCAGATCTATCATCAGTGAATCTAATCGTGAGAAATCGCGAACAAAACATTGATAATACCTCGTTAGACCATGAAAGCTCTGTATTTTGAAAACATTATTTGGAAATTTTCATGATATAACAGCCTCTATATTTTCTAGGTCAACTAAAACATACCTATCAGAAAAAAACATGCCCAAGGAAACAATCCTCATGTATCTAAATGTCACACTTTGATAATTTGGCATACAACTAATGATCCCCCATGATCCACATCACTATCTATATGTGCTGCTAATCCTCTACCCTTGTACTCGAAGACAAAAGAATATCATCCCCAAATACAACCACAAAATTTTGTAGATATCTATAGAATATATGATTCATCGATGTAATAAACACATATGGTACATTCGTTTGACAAAAAGGGAAAACCACATAATCAAAATGGCCATATCTACTTCTGAAATAATTTTTTGGAATATCCTCTTTCCTCAGATGTAATTGGTGATACCCTGACCTCAGATCAATCTTGGAGAACCACTGAGATCCCCTCAACTGTTCAAACAAATCCTCAATCTGTGGAAGTGGATATCAGTTATTTATCATAACCTGATTATGTCTACAATAATAAAAACAGAGACGCAAGGTTTTATCTTATTTCTTAGACAAAAAAACTAGCACTTCCCAAGGATATGTGATAGGTCGGATAAAACCTTTGGTTTCTAACTATTCCTAATGCACTATTAATTATCTCAATTATGTTGATTCAATTCTGTAAGATGAAAGGGATATAGGACTGGCCCTCTAGAGGAGATCCATCATAAACTCATATTCTCTCACATGTGGAAACCCTAAGAATTATTTGTAAAATTCATCCATAAACTGGTCCAAAACAACTGAAAGAACACTCTTCTCATCACTTTCAACTTATTCCATTGAAAAATCTTGTAAGTGATACAATATTGTGCCAACATTTGGTGCCAACAAATCTGTTTTACATGGATTTTAATTCTTCACCCTTGAGAGATATGTTCAGTGCCACCCTCTATCATAAAACTAACCATTCAATCAAAACAATCGATGTTGGCCTTAAACATCTCTAACCAATACATTACCAATATTATATAATAAGAATCCATCTCAACCACTGATAAATCCAATATAAATTCAATTTTTCCCATAATTATGCAACACGCTCTACATAGGAAGGCCCAACACTCTCTTTGACCCATAGGAGTTTGTAGATTCAAAATATATGCTTAATTTTTACATGTATACACAAAAAATCAATGATGCAAGAAGCAAGAAAAGAATGTGAAGCACCCATATCAAACAAAGCATGCATCAACGTGGAATTTAAAAGAACCAAACCTCGCACCATGGATGGTTCTGAATGATCATCCACCCTAACCTTCTCAACTACAAACAACTTCTTGCTTTCCACACTCTGCTCTTTATTACCCGAGGGAGGTGTCATCATGTTTCGAGAATCACTCTGACCCACCTTACTCTACTGCTAAAGGGTTTGCTGCTGCCCCCATCCCATCGAGGCATAAGACCCTTGAGACTCTTAAGGAGTGTCGTGGAAACTTGACCTCAAATAATTTCGTACAAAAACACTACATATTCCCCATATTCTTACAATTATGTCATTCTAGAGGTTGTTATTTACAATCCCTCTTGATATGGCTCATAAAACCACACAAAAAACAACCAAACATACTCTCAGACATTGGAGTAAGATTCAAAAATCCTGCTGTCAGATTCTGAATTGTACTCCAACCCTGGAAATAAGTGTCTCTCTTCCGCTTGATCCTAGTGTTTGGGTTCCCATTATTTCCCATGGGTACCAAATTATTTCTCCCACATGTAGCCCCCATAATATCATAGTCAGACACCATATCTCTATTCACCACTTTTGTGTAATCAAAAATATAGATCACCTCTATCTTGGATAAAATTTCATGGTTCATCACATCTCCAAAAATGTGTGAATTCAATAATGTACTACCCACCACCTTGGAAGAAAACCACACTATGTTCATAAACATATATGATATTCCATTACTGATAAGTTCCATAGACTCAAATTTAATAAATTTTTTGTACTCTGAATTCTGAATGTGTGGTGGATGAATTCTTTATTAAAAAATTCATCAAAGCCATCCAATGTCACTCTTTGTTCCATCCCAAATTGGACCTACATCTCCCACACTAAAGGGAATGATTTTCTAACATACACATTTGTAACTTTTCCCTCATCTTGACCAATGTTCCCATGAAGTAAAATATCATATTCTTTCTATGCATCCATGCTTCATCCATTTTTGGATCTAAATCACCCCTAATGATGGGTGGATTATGCCTTTCAAACTAAACATTATGATCCACATTCAATGGTTCATCTTATTTACTCTCACATTCCACATCTTGGAAGACCTGAACTATACTCTGTACTCGCTACTGGTTCACCTAAGGCTCAGGTGAAACCACATTTTCAATATCTTCTTCTGTTTGGTCTCTATGGTGCCCACCCGGTTCCACTACTATAATTAAAAAATCATAAGTCGCACTCTATTGAAACGTAAGGGTTTACAATTTTCAAATTCAATTACATTACAAATATCACAACAAGACATTCCACAAGTACACATTTCCCATGTTTCACTATTCTTAAAAATCCACCACATTTTCAAAATCAACCCATTTTCAAAATACCACGACTTTCCATGTTTCAAACCCCTCCTTTTTGAAAACCAGTTAAATATTTTCTAGTATCCACACATTCCTATCACACCATAGATCAGTGTACCCCCAGGAAATATGCATCCTTCTCGAAATTTATTTCTACCACGCACACCAGGCTCATCTCATTGGCTACACCTAAGACAATGAGTTATCCAATGCCAATAAGTGTCTCCAAACACTTATGTACCCAACTCCCTAGTAACATGATGTTTAACATAAAAGGGTTAGCTACATAATTTTATGTTATACATTCCATGTTCCATAAATCCTATGCCTAGAAACCATCCTGATATAAGGTGTAGACCAAGAAAGAATGTCAACACTATGACCAATGATGAACACCAATGTTCGAACAACTACTCTGACATAAAACCCAAGGACTGAACAAATTGACACCACATGTAACATCCCACCACATCTTAATATCTTGAGAGGGAAGATGAATCTTACTTGGCCTTAAGAGACAATCCCAAGGTGCCAAAGGTTGGAAATAAATGCCAAGGTCTTTGAGAATAAATTGAGGGAATGATTTTCCCTTATGAAAAAACCAACCAACAAAAAAATCCATTATCAACAAACTACTTGATGCATGTCTGCAAAATAACCAAACTCATAAATTACCTTAAAGGCAACGAAACTATTCCATAAAAATCCCAAATGTGAAATACAACCAAGAAAAATACTAAAGTACCAAGCAGAAGACAACACCGCCTGACCATAATGATCTAGGACACTATCCATTGGTCCACACCAAGCTTCGTGCTCCAAGAACCTCAACATCACCAAAGCATCATGCTGAACCACTAGAAAAAAGTGATGCCTTACCCTTACTAGTTTCCCTGAATACAAAATATGCAAAAGCACAAAATTTCCAAAGCAGGGGTGAGTCATAATGCTCAGTAGGATTTCCCCAAATGTCTTCCCAACACATTCTACTAGGATAAAACCATTATCAAATTTATAATATGTTGTTTATATAAAACATTAAATAATTCAACCATTACCACAATTCAAAAATACCCTTATCAAGACACATAACACAAGGCAAATCCAAAAACATACCATAAGTCGTGTTACCATCCCAAAAAACAAAAACCAACTCACCATTTCGCATATCCACAATCCAAACAAATCACACACAATGTTTCACTAACCCAAACTTGGGAAAAAATCAAGGCATGACTTTGGTCTGACCTGGTCCTTCCTAATTTAGTGAAACTTCCCATACACTTATACATTATGGTGGCCCATACATCCACTATCCATCCTACTTTTTATAGTGGTACATCCCGCCATCTTTACCCACAATTCATACAATCCATACACAAGCATGACTCACCAAGGCCACAAAAATATACAAATGACCATTTCATTACATGTCAATCCACTTCATTAAATAACTAATTTATTGAAATCACCATTTAATTTTTTTCCACGAAAAACAACATTTCAGTATAACAAAATATTTATTTAATGCCATTTTCATCAACAATTTTTACAATTCAATCCCAGTATCCAATTTTAAAATCTTCATTTTTAAATCCACTATAGCTGCATTTCACCACAAAATCGATTTTCCCCAAAAATCCCCAAAACATCACCAAAGGTATTTCAAACCAATTTCACACTTTAAAAATATAATTAATTTTATGAAACACAAAATAATTTTAAACAAGAATCTTGTTCTTGCAAAGTGTAATTGATTGAAAATCCTCATACCTTTAGGGTTCTGGTGAAATCGATCCACAAGAAACTACTACTCATATCCAGTAAACACACCACCAAAACCGCTCAAGATCCCCTTACCTAACATTCACAAGCCTTAAAATCAACATAAAAAACAACCACAACTCTAGATATACACCCAGTAGTTGTAGACCTAGAATACCGAGAGAGAGAGAGAGAGAGAGAAAGAGAGAGAGGGAGATATATATCTAGATTAAACCACAAATAACCACAAGAGGTGACTACCCCATGAATAATCTCATTCAATCATACAAGAAACCCTTTATATTTGCTTCCAAAACATGTGGGAGTGCAACGAAACCCATTTATTACAAAAATACTAAGTGGGGATCGAGTGGGAGGATGTTTGGAATGAATTGAGACAACCGTCAGGGATCTTGGATTTAAAAACCCAACTTTTAAGTGGTTTCACAGTAAGACAACATAGTTTTGAAAACTGTGCACTAACTATGTGCATGCCACATCCTAGAGATAAGGGTCCAACATGGTTTCCTCACATGGATTGGAAAACCATGCGTAAACCGTGTGATTCCCACTATCTCCCCTCCAAGGATTTCTAGAGAACCTACATAATTTCCACTAACTATGCTCAAATTGTGCTCTCTTAGAAAAGCCTCTATTATTATTAAAACCTCTTACAAACCATCACAACCTATTCCAATTTCATCCCAAGAACATTAAATACATAAAAGTCTTAAAAATGGATACATACCTCAAACCGAAGGGCTACAATATAATCTTAAAATATTCTCAGTTGTTTCAATTGAATATTTTCCCATTTTAGGAAATTAAATATTTTAACTATTAAAATGTTATTTTAATTGAACATGATTTTGAAAGATGACTTAAAAATAAAGAAATATTTGAAATGAATTATTTTTAAATGAAAATTACCAAATAAATCATTGGTAGTCTCTAAGGAGGGTCAGGACAATATTTTGGAAAAGTTCCTTTATTTAAGAAAATAGAAAGTTTTATATTTTTATTACTAATAAAATTTTACTTCGAATTTTTTAAAAATATATATTGAGAGAATATTTTAAAAAAAATTATTTCAATAAATATATAGTTGATTTCCTATATTGAATGAAGTTAATATTGCCACACAATTATTTGTTATTGTAATCATATGTTATTTATTAGATTACTTGATATTGTATTTATATTATGTGAAACCACACCATATGTGATGAGGGTGTTAGATTTGGTTTAAATTCCTAGTAATATCTTGAGAGAAATTCCATTAATGGGTTTATTGAGGTACCAAATGTGTTTAAAATAATTTAAAGAATTCTTTGTTTCTATAATAGTTTAGTCTGGACTACTGGGATCGTAGTGGGGTTATTTTATTAATCAAAAAAATGGGTTTGATTTGAGAGTGGTATAATATTTGGGAATGTGTTAGATATCTTTGGATATCATAATTGATAGAGAGGGAGTTCATTACCTACCTCATGGTTTGTGCCTCCACAGTTGTGTGTTGAAATCTATGTAATTAGTCGATATACAAGGCCATGTATGGAGACATTCAATATATTTTTTGATCATCCTGTTGGGTGAGAATCTCATTATAAGAGTATAAAAGGGTCCCACATTAGTTTGGGGGATTTTTTTAGTTTTAAACACAACAACTATGGAGACATTCAATATATTTTGTGACTTATAAGAAATATGATTCCATTTATATGGTTTTAAAACGTGTATTATTATCCATGTGATAAATGATTATGAATAGTACATGTTTTGAAATTTTTCATCTGATATACCTTTTAGTGGGTTTGTCTAATTTGGATAGAATGTTTATTTTTGTTCTCACTCATATTCAACAGATTTCATATATGTCATCTATAGTTATAAAATTGTTCATTTTATACATCAAAAAATACCTTCTATGCCCCGATCGATAAGGTATGTTGATATTTCTTGAAAATTTATATTGGAAATTTTATAAATGGGACATAAAAGATACCTAATGGGGTTAGAATAGATTCAGTGTATCCTGGGTGGTCGATATATATAATGTTGGGTTAATGGATATTCTTGAAACTACATGTTTGATCACATGTCTAATGAGATTACATTCAAGAATAATTGTAATGTCTCATATATTTTTATATATTTTTTTCAAATATTATATAGAATTATTTTGAGATGAGGTGCTAATATTTCTTGTAATTATGTTGCTAGTTGTTCTTGGAATAAATAATTGAAATATATTATGTCTGTTAAATAGTGTGTGTGTGTGTTTAGTTTTCTAGAAAAATTGGAATAAAATTTAAATGGTTTCCAAAATTAGAAAACTGAGGGCACTATTGCATTCAGTGTAGAGACTTTACCTTAGGTGAGACCTAACATCGTTCGATGCGAGTCAGCCATGAAAGTTAGTTTTTGAAAATTTTAAAAATAAATTAAATTAATGATATATTTTATTTTAATGTTACAAAAATATTGAGTAACCAATTCTGTTTTAAATTAGAATCTTTGAAAGGGACCAAGGGTTAGAATTCATAACCCTTGAGAAATTCCCAAGATCTCTAGAGTGGTAACACGGATAAATCTCTTATCAACTGACAATGAATAGTGGATCTAGATCATTCCTGATGGATTTCCATAAAAAAATGAATCCCAAATAATGAAAACTCTAAACTTGAGGTTGTGCATTGTGATTTCAATTCCTTCCTTCCCATTCATAGAATCAACAATAGACTCGGATCAAACCATTAACAGTTTGACCTATGGATTGATCTTTATTGAGAGATAGGTTGATTTCCATATTGTTATTAGGATGTTGTTTATTGTTATTTTGATTTATATTACTAAAAATTATTACGAAAATAGATCAACATTGTGACAAACAACGACCAAGGTTTGCTCATTGATTTTTTTCATTGTGAATTTTCTTCCACCTTTTTCCCATAGGTTATTAGTTCTTCATAGGATATGAACGGATGATCATTTCACCATCTCCTAGCAGTGCGATGATCCAAGATTGTAGATCCATCATCGAGATGACCTTGCAGAGGTGCGGTGATGATGATGACCGACAGATCAATGTATTTCAGGAGATATTGTTCATTGATTGTTCTTTGTGTGGGTGATCAAAATTGGATTTCGTAGCCGATTAAAGGACCTACACTAACTTATTTGGTGCTATGACAAAGTGGTTACCATCTATATGTATTTTTAAGATGAATGAACCAATAGATCTATCTATTAAGGATCGATCGAGGCCCATAGAGGTGAAACTTTTCTTCTGAAAAATGGTGATGAACCTGGAGGTATTTTGTGATACACCCCATGTGGGATCTACTAAATGGTGTCTAGGATTTCAGGGAGCTATAATGTGTTACACAGCGTGTGGTTCCTTCACTGATACTCATTTTGTATCTCATGGGGATAAACAAACAAGGGGATAACAGGACTTGTACTCTACCACAAATGAAGACCCAAATAGGGTACACGTGCTACCCTAGGTTCTAGTACACAAGCAGGAAGAAAATGGATGACATCATGTACTGGAACATGGTTGGTGAACATAAGAAGATGATATATGGATGTAAATGGCATTTAAGGCTTTCTACATTCTGTGTATACCTTTTCTACACGACATGTTTTCCAAACGTGGTCTTTTGTACACAGACAGTACCTAAGATCAAGGAACAATGTGTGTGATCCTACTATACTCCAATTATTCCTTTATATGTGGATTAGATCCCATTCCCACCATATATTTTCCCTGTTCTATTAGGTTTAATTCCCTTTATCGTTTCCCTGAAGGTTGGTGTATATCGTTTACTATAGGACAGAGAATGATTTCTTCAGTAGGACTTCCCAGATAGAGTTGTTGGAATCCAAAGAATGGACCATTGATGTATTTTTTATTCATTCTTCATTCCCTGTGTAACATACTATGTATATAAAAGACCAAATTTATTGGTCAAAAATCCCTTATTTAGTGGTTTATTCCATATGGAGTTGTTGGTATCACCCCATGACCCTATCTATGATCCTCATATGATTTATTGTATCTCTCTTTAGATCTATGTGTGTATCTATCCCATTTCAATTTCAAATGATCTATACTTCTCAGATGGACATCATCTGTACTATGAAACTCAGGAGTGTGTTCTCTCATATGAGCACTTTGTGGAATCATCAAATGTGATCCCTGGTGGTGGTATGCGGTAGTTGTGACTTACCTCTAGATTGTGTGTCTTGTTTGAGTATATATATATATTCATATTATATATTTTATAAATATTCTTGTATAGAGATGACTATATCTTACTTTCATTTATTGATTTTTTATTTTAGGGTTTCTTACTGAGTATTTTTATACTCAACCGTGCCTGGGATTTTCCCGCACATGTTGTGTCTTCTGCGGATGAATGACGTGTTGATGGATTCCAGGTGGACCAGGACTAGATATAGCTTTGTGAGTCTAGGAAGTCCATGGTGTTCCTATATATTCAATCATAATTCCCAATACCTATTTGTTTATAGGTTGGACTTTTTTGTTAACAAACTCTTTTAGGTGGCTTGATTTCTATCCCAGTTTACTTTACATTTTGTACATATTCCATACTATGTTGGTTGTGATAGTTGTATTCTTGCATTTATAATAATTATGTTTTTTACATTTTAGCCTATTTGGATTGAAAATATGTCTGTGTACAGATACTTCTTTGAAACATGGTCATTCATTTCTACAAATGAAGAATGGTTTGTGTTTTTTTTTTCAGTTCTCATTATCAGTTCAAGAAGTTTTCTAGATAAGGGATCATATAGTTCAAGATTTTTAGAATCATGCACACAAGGATTAATTTTGGATCAGTGCATCAAAATATGGAATATGAAAAATGTGCATTTAAGTCATACGTTCACCCACTGTGATGCCAAAAGAGGTTATGTGTGCTGAGGAATAATCTTACGACCACTGACAAATATACAATGGAAAATTAAATGTACGGTCATTGAGGCCTATAAATAGGTGGCTACTGCTTGGAAAACTTAATAATTTTTTGAAAAAAATCTGATTGCTCACCCATGTAAAATATTTTTACGTGAATGAATTAAATATTTTTAATCATGGGCGCAAGTTGTTACTTTAGTATGAAAAGAACAATTGAACCCTTTATTGTAGTTGTGTGAAAGTTAATGGCTACACAAAAAGTATGTGTTGCACAAAAGTCAACTTGCACGACAATTATGAAATCTTGCTCACATGTTGAGGTATTTCACTCAAGTGTCGTGTTATGCTTCCAATAGGATTTTGAAGATCCGGTTTGTGAGATCAGTTCCTTCAAGTGCATCAATTCAGGGCCTTGATGAAAGAAAAGTCTCATGTTGTACTAAGAAAAAGACTTCAATTCAAATCTGTTGAAGAGACCCTCAAGTATATAAACTGAGTAAGACTTCTCTTAGGATAGTGATCAAGGGAGAGTTGATGGAAGTGTTCTCAGGGATGCAGTAAGATATTCATGAATTATTGTAAATGAAGTGTGCCTGGAATAGAGTGACTACATCCGATCTCTGGTACTCCACAACTAGTGACGATTAGTGAATTTCGGTCTGACCGACACACGGCTGGCATATGCCCCTTGGACATAGCCCTTTGTGGGGAACTAAGTAAAAGTGTTGGATGGTATCTATGCCTATGATTGTTTATTTTTTTGTTCATATCCATTATACAGTTTTAACACGTTCCTACAAACATCGGAACAAGATCTGTCACATTAAAAGAAAATGTTGACACCTTGATTCTCGCATCCCCTCTCAGGGCATCCTGGAGTTCTACAATACATAGGCTATGAATCCCATTTTTGTGATATTAGTACTTAGTGCTAGTCGCATGCCCATGGACTATTAGAGGTGGTCTTGGGGAGTCATGACATAGGCCATGTTGGGATGGGTCATGAAAGAGTGGTATGAAAGGTGTCAGGTTCTACCTTAGGACGTAGAGTCTATGAGATTTGTTTTGGGCACTGGTGTAAAGTTTTTCATGTTATCATTTTAGTATGGGGGCTCTAATGTTGGTGCATCAGTCAGAGCATCCATACACTAGGATTATAATCACCTTCTTTTAAACTCAGTACATGAGAACAATAGTTAGAGGGAAAGTAATAGTACATGTTTTTTATAGGAATGGTTTGTGGTTTCAAGGTCATTTTTGAGTCAACTATCTAGGTATACTCGTTGACCATGGTATATCTTGTTTTCATACAGTATTCCCCATCTGTTCATACTAGAAAGGATCCAACAGCATGATCATGATCATTCCCCCTTCAGTGATGAGGCTACAATACAAGGACCAGTTTCCCATATGTTACCTCTATGTAGTGCACCCACTATATGCCCCCTGTTGATCCACATGTGGTACCTACAGAACCAGCAGACAATGATCATAGGTAGAGCATGCTTTATAAGTTTTAGAGATAGATACCCCTTAGGTTCGTAGGTGAGCCAAACCCTCAGGTGAATAAAAAATGTCTTGAGGTGGGGATCCTATTTTTCTATCAATTCTGGACAGTATAAAATCTGATGGAGATACAAGCATTTATCCTTATATAGGGATTATTAGGGAAATTGTTGAGTAATCCTATCCAGAATCACGATGAGGTGACCCTCTCATGGGAAGAGTTTGAGTGCTACTTCAGATTTTATTTTTCATCGGTTATGGTGAGAGATGTGGGTATACAGGAGAGTCATCAGCTCCAACATGATATTATGACAGTGGATGATTATTCATCCACATTCACCAACCTCTCCATGTAGTCAATGTATATGGTTAGGCATCATCATTTCATGGCATGGACTCATGATTGAGTTCTGAGAAGACACATATTATCTAGTATTATACCTCTAAGCATTCCTAATTATGTTGGGGTGCTTGAACAATCTTTGGTTGTTCAGAGCTTCTTGGCTAAGACGAGATAATAGATGATAGTCAGTAGTAGACTGGAAGGTATAAAGACCTCGGTAGTTAAGAGCTGTTGTCCGTATCAGGGATCAAAATGTGGGAAAATTTTTAATAGGTGGCCCCATGATAGAGAATCTATAGTTCAGGTTCACATGGTTTTTCTAGTCATCCCTGTGAGAGGTAGTGCCACTCATGTGATAATAGGGTAAATGTCACTCAAGATTTCCCAACCTATCATGATGCTGATAGGGAGATAGTAAAAGGACCATCGGGGAAGAGGCATACGTAGGAAAAGGTAGATCGGTAGGGCCGCAGATGTGGCATAGGAGTTGGGATAGCAGCTATAGGTGGTCGATGTTTTGACTTGTCTCCACCACCACCTTGAAGAAGTCTTCTCCATTCCAAGGGAGGTGGAGGATAGGGGATGGGATAACTTTGTGTAGTCAAGTAATATGACCCACGAACTCCAGGGATGATTCTAGGTATGATATGTGTCTTTTCTACATTAGTATCAATACATATAATCACAAGTTCTCATCATTGTTTTCTCACCACTTACCTTATATAAGACCGTGAGACTCTAGTAGAACTATTTAGCCGGCCCTTATGTGTTGAGTCACCTATGGGAGGAGACATGATGATCGCACACCTGTACAGATAGTGTGATCTAATCATTGGTGTGAGAGTTTCGATTGGATGCACTAATTGGTTGTGTTGAGGCCTTATCACATCGTTCTCGGTATAGATTGTTTTCTTCATTCCAAGCCTAGAATGACATTTTTAGGAAAATGGTGTGTTATAAACATAGAATTGAAATGAGGTTTTCATTTTTTTTAAATGGGAAACCCAGGAAGCGTGGGATGAACTCATGCATATGAGGGTGTGGCCTATCACTCATCAGTTGGATAGCCTTACCGTTGGAGCGGTAGATGTTATGAATATTTAGTTCTTAGCAGTAGTTGTCGAGAATGAGGAAATCATTCCAGAAGATGTTCTAGGGCTACCTCCCCATTAAGAGATCAACTTCTCCATCAACATACACCATAAGATAAAATTGATATCCTCACCAGTATATGAGATAACTCACTATGATCATTTTAAGTGGAGGATGAAATTTAAGGATTTTTAGAGGATTGGATTCCTAAGACCATGTGTTTCAACATTTTTTGCCCCATTTTCAATTACTAAAAAGGAATATGGGATCATGAGTTTGTGTGTGGATTACTGGAACACGAACAGGGTAATGGTGACGAATAAGTATCCTCTCTATACAATTGATGTACTCATCAATATGTTGAATGGGGCATGATGTATCTCGAAGGTTGCCCTCAGATCAGGTTACCACCATCAATGGGTATTGGATTAGGATGTACCAAAAATGGATTTCAGATGCAGTAAAAGTCATTATGAGTAAATGGGGATTCCCTTTGGTGTGGGTAATTCTCTATTAGTGTTCATGTTAATCATTAAATTGATCTTCCATCCTTACATAAGATGGTTTTTGGTTGTCTTCATCAATGATATCTTTGAGTACTTAGTGTCCGAACTGGAGCACGTGAGACATTTGTGTATATATTTAGACATACTTCATGAGCACTATATTTATGGGAATATTTCAAAGCAATAGTTATGGATTTAGGTGGCGCACTTTTTGGGCCAAGATATCTCAATAGATTGAGTGGATGCGGACCCTGCGAAGGTGTAGGAAATGTTATCGTGTGATCCACCTTGGAGTGTGAAAGAGGAGCAGAGCTTCCATGGTCTAGAAAAATGTTGTTGGATATATATCCAAGATTTCTCTAGGATATTATCACTAATGGAAACATTGACCAGAGAGGGGTACCCTTTCATCAGGACCTATAAGTGACCATATTATTTTCATCAATTGAGGTAGAGTTTGATGATTGTCCAGATATTGAGATTTTTGGAGGAGGCCATTAAGTTCATAGTGTTCTACAATGCATCAGGGACAGAACATGGCTGTGTTCTGAGGTAGAGGAAATAATTAATTCACTATGGTTCACACCAGTTGAGGTTTCATAATCAGAACTATGATACACATGATCTTGAGTTTGTAGTGGTAGCCTTTACGTTGAATATGTGGTGACACTACCTGATGGGTGAGCAGTTTATCGTCTACTCTCATCAAATCATTCTCAAGAATATATTTTCTCAGAATGATCTAAACATGATACATAAGTGATGGATATATTTCCTCCAAGATTATGAATTTGAGATTCTCAATACTCCTAGGAAGGGGAATGTGGGGGCATATTCTCTAAGTAGTATATCTAGTTCATAGTTACTATATGACGCACCAAAGAATTTGGCCTCATTATAGTTACCCTTTATTAATGGTGATGGAGTAGTGTACCTCAATTAAATGGTTGTTACTCCTAAAATCCTACAGCGAGTCATAGAGGCACAACTTTAGGATACTGATTTTGAGACCCTATGTGCTCAAATATCTGTCGGACATGCTACTGATGGATATTCGAAAGGTGGGGAGCACATTGTTCTTTTTGAACGATGCACAGTTTTTCCAGTGGTATTATGGGATGAGGTTCTATTTTAGTTTCATATTTCCTCATCTGTGGTACATGAATGTGTGGTGAAGATATACTATGACCTTAAATGTTACTACTGGTGTCCAGGAATAATGATGAGAGATGGTTAGTTTGTCTCTTGATGCCTTACTTGTTAGGAAGTGATCGTTGAGAACCCAGTTCCTACAGGCTTGGCTCAAACCCCGAAGGTGACAAAGTATATTTGGGATGGGATATCCATGGAAATACTGAGAAAATTATCACATATTTATAGGGGACATGATAACATCTGGGTGATCACTGGCTGACACAACAAGTCGGCCAACTTCCTTGTCATCCTAGAGCAGAGTTCAATAGAGAGCCTGGGATGCAACTACGTGTTAGAGATAGTTTGGATTAATGGATCACCATCAATGATTGTTTCTGATCATGATTATTGTTTCACATCCTGATTTTGGGAGGGATTAACAAAATCATTTGGGAATCAGTTGTGCTTGAGAATGGTGTTTTATCCCCATATGGATGGCATGTTGGAGATGAACATTCAGGTTCTGGGGGACATGTTGTGAGCTTTCTTGGTAAACATTGTTTGTAGTAGGGAGGAGCACCTAACACTAGTATAGTTTTCATACAATAATAGGAACTCCTCCACCATTGTTATTACAACATTCGAGGCTCTATATGAGTGACCCTATAGGTAAAAACATTTTTGTACTAACCCAAGCGAGTCAGCAATTATGGGCCTAGAGTTAGTGGGAGCTATAACTAAGAAGTTATAGATTATCCCTGAGAAAATAATCATTCCATAGATCCAAAATAATTAATATGATGATATAAGACATATGCCATTGGAGTTCGATGAAGGAGTTCGTGTGTTCCTTCAGGTCTCACCTTGACATGGGTTGTTGAGATTTGGCCATGGCGGTATGTTATCTTTGATGGTCATCAATCTTATTTAGATACAGTGTAGAATAGGAAAGGTGGATTACTTTCTTTCTTGACCACCATAGTGGCATGAGGTACACAACATCTTCCATGTATTGTAGCTAAGGAGGTATGTGCAGGTCTTGTCATAGATCATCGACTAGGGAGAGTTAGACATCAAGGATGTTATAAATTTTATAGAGTACCTAGTGGAGATCGAGGATCAATAAGATATGTTCCTTCATGGGTGATTGATTCCCTTAGTGCATGTCTGGTAGCAACATCAGAATCCTCAAAAGAGAACATGGGAGTGGGAGGCTCATATTCATATATAGTACCCACATTGTTTTGAGTATCCTTTTGTTTTTCATTTTTTGAGACATAAATCTCTACGGTGGGAGAATGTAATGTCCCATATTTTCATTGTATTATTTTTAATTAATATATGGATTTAATTATAGACAACACATTGAGGCGATAGACGATTCCGAGTCCCAATGTTTGCATAATAAATTTTTTAAATATATTAAATATATTAAATAGCGCACATGAGTGGTTTTCTTGAAAAATTGAAATAAATTCTAAATAGGTTTCCAAATCATAAATTTGAGGGCATCATTGTGTTCATATCAGTGAATTTACATTAGGCGAGGACTAACATCGTCCGGTGTGGGTCGGCTATGAAAGTTAGTTTTTGGATGTTTTAAATAATAAAATAATTTAAATATTAATTTTATATTACTGTTACACATAGACGTAGTGACACATTTTCTATTTTAATGTAACTATTTGGAAAGCTCCCCATGGTCATGATTCATAACCCTAGAGAAATCCATAAGAGCTCAAAAGAGGAACCTTGGTGAAATATCTCGATGAATGATGATGAATGGTGGATCGAGATCATTATTGATGGTTCACCATCAGAAATGAATCCTTGACAATGAATGGTCCAAACATGAGGTTGAGAATAGTGATTTCAATTCAATGTTTCATGTTCTTATAATTAATAATGAACATAGATCAACCCATGAATAGGATGAACCATAGTTCTATCAATCTTACCGGATGGGATGATTTCCGGATGGATTTGGGGATGATTTTTTTAATGTTTTGATTTAGCTTGTTGATCATTCTTATGAGAATGGATCGAGTACACAACAAACTATGACCGAGTTTTAGGCTTTGGGTTTTCTATATGTGAATTTTATTCCAACATTTTCACATGCTCTCTACGTTCTCCTTGGGATATGAATGAATGATAGTTGTTCATTCGATTCAAAGTGCAACGATCCAAGATTTAAGATCTGACATCAGGACGACCAAGAGAAGGTGTGACGTTGATTTTGATGCACTGATCAAAGTATTTTGAGAGATTTAATTCTTTGAGTGTTCTTCCTTTGGGTGATCAGAATCCGATTTTAGAGCCGATTGTTGTCCTAAAACTCACCAATTTGGAGATATGAAAATGAGGTGACCTTGGATATTCAGTTTTTGGATGGATGGACCAATGGATTGAGCGCCATTGGATTGGTCGAGGCCCACGGAGGAAGTACTGTAACTATAAAAAATCTTGTTGAAGACGTCGTGTATTATGTGATATGTGCCATGTGGGACCTATTGAGCGACCACCATGGTTTTGGGGATTTATAACGTTTCACAAAGTGTGTGGGACATTCCTCAGGACTCAAATTTTACCTTGGGGGATACATATGTATGGGGTGAGTACATGGAATTACTCCACCACACAGCTAGAACGAGACCGACTACACAGGCAACCCCATGTACTAGAACATGGGAAGGCAGAAACGGGTTGACACCATGTACCGGTACATGGCCGGGGAACACATGTGGACTCCAGAGGGACGGAAACAACATGTTATCCTTTCTACCATCATTTATACCTTTTCTATATGACATATTTTCATCACATGGGTCATTGTACATGAGCAGTACCTAGAGTAAAGGGACACAACGTGTGACCCGACTACACACCATGTATCCATTTCTACATGGATTAGATCCTTTTTTCACTGTATCTTGGACAGGATTCATTAGGATTCATCACCTTGATCATTTCCCTAGTGGTTGGTGTGTATCATTTCCTGCACACCAGAGTATGACCCCATTAGAAGGTCTTCTGGGATTTAGGTTGTTGGAATCCCCTAAGAGGCCCATTGAGGGATACTCAATTCGTTTCTCATTCCCAGGGTAGATTTATAGGAATATTCATTGCCAAAATTATCAGGTTTTTATCCTATACAAAGTGGGTTTTTTCAAATTGAGTTTTTAATATCACTCCATGGCCTAGGTCGTGATCCTCATCAGATGTATCGTATCTGTCTTCAGATCAATCAGTGTATCTCTCTTAGGAGGGTTTCCAAAGAACTGTACTTCTAAGATGGATGTCATCATTTCTATCAGAGTCAAGAATGTATTCTCACAGCTGAGTACTTTGTAGAATCTTTAGACTGGATCCCTAGTAGTGGTATTCAGTAGTTCTGACATACCTCTAGACTGTGTATCTTATTTGCGTATATCTAGATATCTTTTATATATGTTGTAGACATATACTTGTGCAGATCTAACTGTATCTTTCCTTTTTGAATTTGTTTATGGTTTATGGGTGTCCTAATGTGCATATTTATACTAACCTATGCAAATTATTTTCTCGTAGGTGTCATGTCTTGTGTAGACGAGTCCCCATTTGACGGATTCTAGGATATACCAGGACTAGATGGAGATTTTTGAGTTCAAACAGGACGAGGAGTTCCAAGAGCTTCGAGTAGCAGTCCCAGTACCTATTTTTTATAGGTATCACTTTTTTGTTTATAGAATCTCTTGGTGGGCATTTATTTTGGCCCCGTTAACATTACATACATTAATTCATTCATACTCTTTGGTTGGAATAGTGTTATGCATTCATTTACTTTCTTAGTGGTTTTTACAATTTAGCATTTTGGGATTGGAGTTGGGTGCATGTGTATAGGTACTTAGGCAATGCCTCCCAAGGTAGTTATTTGCCTACTCATTGCTATTCATCAGCACCTGGACTATTTGAGGTGGTATTGGGGATTTACGGCACTATCCCCATTATGTTGGGTTGTGAAAATAATATTCATTAAGTTATATAGAACCATATGGTATCTTCAGTTATGGTAAAAGAGTATTTCATAAAATCTGTCTAGATTGATAACCATTTTTTGGTTAAATATATTATTATAATATTGATTTATAAGGTTAAATTTGGAGATAGTTCTAATATTATATAATCATCAATTATGTAAATGATCCCAGGTTATACAAAAATAGGATTGCATCCTTCAAATGTTTATATTTTTTTTCTTTGTTAGATAATGACACACAACCTTTTAGGATTTAAAATTTACACCATAGACCTTTGTGTTAGTGGTGGAATATTTTATTATCTTAGTTAACCCAATATGATAATGATTGGTAGATAAATTGAATTAATCCTCTTGGATTTTGATTATGATTGGGTGGAGTAAATATGGTTTCTTTGTGATGTCATGTGTGTACATGGATATACACTGTGTTTATGATACCCCCAAAGGTTTTAATACTCATTTTAAATTACCTATGAAGTGATATTGGATTTTTTCTTCATTCTAATGGGTTAATTCCATATTTTACATGATAATACATATCATGGATGGGTTTTTCAACTATTAATTATCACCATGGTAAGACCATGTTCACAGAACAATAAATAATTATGATGTTGTTTATACATCTTCTTCAATATGAGGTATTTTTATATATCTTTTGAAAATTATGATCATGTAGTGGGAGAAAGATCCTATGGAATTATTTAATAAATGGGATAGATATAGTGGTTCTATATGGGGTTTCTAACATATAATTTATCTAAGTATATATGAGATGAGATTGGGAATAGTGTGGGAGATAGGGTTTTTATTTTTTATCATGGTTGGGGTAAATTCAGTTATTACTTGATCTTTTACCATACGATGGTTATTATGTTTTCATTTGTTACATTGTGACCTATTTGACTACCATATATGGAAGTTTTTGTTGATTTAATTTTCATATAATTTCTTTTCCAAGTTTTATTTATTATTATTTTCATTTATGAAATTATTTTCACTATATTGTGTCTTTTTTTGTTGAAATTTAATCAAATGGTTAATAGGATATGTGATATATTGTTTATTTAGAGTCATTTAGAATATGAGGTGGAATCTAATAATGATCTTTCCAAATTTTCTAAGATTGCATGGATTTATAGTATATATTGGTTGACATTAGATGGAAATACATTTGATGATATGAATGTAATATATTTCTTACAATTTGGTAACATTATAGTATGTCTATGGACGTGTGTGGGTCATCTATTTAATGAAGAAACATAGGTGTGATGAAATTTAATGTGCATATATGGAATATTATTTTATTTGAAATTGGGTCAGAAACCACAGACTAGAAAATGCATCCACTTACTCACTATCACCTAGTGAGTCAACATGCACAAGATATTTCTACTAAGACATTAGACTGACGCTCTAACTACATATATTTCATGGGATTTAAAGTATATGGATAAAACATCATGTTTCCCTGGACATAAAAGTATCAACCTAGAACATGATGTATGGGTCAATGATATCAGGGTTTTGAAGGATTGTTACTTGGGATGATGCTAAGTATTATGTTGGGATGAAGGCTATTATACATTATTTCTTTTAGTGTGCTACATTGGTATCATCCACGGGGTTCATTTTCATATTTATTTTATGGAATATTTTTATATTTATCATGATCTTTGTGAATATATATATATATATATATCATCTAGGTCATTATTATTATATTTTATATATTTATACATTGTTTCTAATTCTTATATACACTAGTTTGGGGCATGTTTAATGTATAAATTGGTGGTGGATATTTTTTTGAAATGTTTTTAATGTTCCTTCTATGTAATTTGAGAGATAAATGGGTTATTATTTTTCGTAAACCCTCATCATACATAGAATTCTCTAGTATACAGTGTCAAATGAAGGATTTCATGATGAATTATTACAAAATACTGGTGTCGACAGCATTTCTAGGATATTACAAGTGACACATATTAGTCGGTGTTATTTTTCTAAAATTTTAAAAAACAATTAGCATTTGTTTCTTAATTTTTTTTGATATTCCATAATTATATGATTAGTTTTTATATTTGGGAATTAATTTTGATGAAATATTAAATAAAATTATATCCATTAGTATTCAATAATTGTATTAAAATTCCACTTTACATTTACAAGTATAAATATTATATATTTAATAAATCAATTATATTAACATTTTTCATTAATTTTTATGAATATAAATGTTGTTTTCTTTGTATTGATAATTTATTCTGATATATATCATAATAATTGATATTATTAATAAAATGAAATTTGAATCACTCTAGGAACATCACATCACCATCTTATATTTAGTTCAATCCAAAATTCAAAAAATTATTTACCATTTATTATCTAAAATTTTTCCAAATAATCAAAGAATTGTTTAATAGCTATTATTATATAAAAATAATTTATCATCAAATAATATATAATTTGAAAAAAAAAATTCCCCATATTTCAATAAAATAATATATATATATTGGATTCATTAATAATGGTGGATAATTATTAAATAATCATTTAACTAATGTTTTATAACATGTTACATCATTATTTCAAATTGGGGAATTGATGTGTATTTTAAATTAAAAATGTGTTACATTTATTATAATGCACATTCAATAATTTTAAAAATATTTTATATTGGATTTATGTGGGATTCCTTAATATATGTCACAAAAAAATAAACATCAATTTGTATAAAATTAACAATATGGACAATTATTTTATCCAAATTTAATTTTCAAAAAAATGTTTAGAACTGTGAAAAATATTCCAATTTTCAAAATAATGATTTGATTATTCTAGAAATTTCAAACATGAAATTGATGTCTCCATTATTCAAATGAATAAAAAATTAATTAATAACTATTACCATATATTTTTAGATATTCTAAACATTTTCACTCACTTTTGACTATTTGATGGAAATTATGAACATAAAAATAATTTATAATTATTTAAATCCATATTCAATAATTTTATACTTATCACACATTATATTGAAATATAATTCATTCCTTCAATTAAAAATTTAATCAAGGTTTATTCACTTATATTTATATAAACTATTTATATCATTAACTTTGGTTTTATTACTAGACTCAATTTTTAAGCTTACAATAGCTATAATTATAAGAAAATCTTCCATGAAGAACACATTAAATATAGTATCGATGTAGTATTAATTATTATAGATAAGAAATTAATCATATATCATTGTTTCAACTTTTATAACAGTTTGAGATTTTTTTTTATTTTTCACCATGTTATGCGTGTTGTGATGTTAAAAAAGTTTTATAATTAAATAGAGATCTTTCAATCCTTCTCATAATATCATGTTTCATATTTTTAGGGGTTTATCAGTTCATATACACAATTAATCAATTTTCATTATCATAAAAATTCATTAAAATATTAGATTGTTTACTCACTTCTGATCATTGGATATACATTTTATAATTATAAATTATTTTAATTAATATATACATGATTTGATCATTAGGGAAAGAGAAAATGTCTCATAAAAAGTAAATTTTTTCCTATAAGACACATGTAAATGTTTAATGAATATAAGGACCCATTTTAATTATTTCAAATTGTTGACACTTTATTTGAACATTAAAAATATATATATTTCTAAATTAAAATGTCCATAAAATTGTTTCTTCAGCACTAGGTGGGATAAAATATGTTCACAAATCTCATCACACTCTGTGATTAAATTTATTATTTTTTTATTCATCACATAGTTCGTGGACCACATCATGATATAAATGTTTATAAGTGTGTGAATCATAAATAGTGTAAATACAAAAAATCAGTAAAATAATGAAATGGGTTGACATTGGACACCCATTACATACATTGAAGGGGTTTTTTAATGGGTTTATTAAAATAATTACAAAAATTGATATAGTTTATACATTTCATTAAAAGCATAATGTAATGGTGTCTATACCATGAACGCCACTCATAAATAAAATAATTTCATTGAAGGGGATAACACCTTTTCCTATAATCAATTTACTAAAAAATAAAAAATATACCATGTGTGACATTAATGTTTTATTAAAAAAATTAATTTGGTTGTGGGGAAGCATTTTTTATAATAAAACTTGAAGGGCATTGATGGAATAATCAGTTTTCATCTCAACCCTAATAAATGCATTCCCTCCCTTCACACCCATAATTCTTTCTCTTTCTAAAAAATCCCCATCATAGTAAATTTTTCCGTATTTTAGATCTATTCCATGTTAATGAAGCTGGAAGAATTCGTACCATTGAAGGCATAAAAAAATTGTCTATCCTTATTTGATGGTATTTTTCTAATATTTTTTAAAATTATTTTTTGTTCAGCTATTATTTTATTTTAAAAATTCTACTTACAAAGTTTTTTAATTAAATATATGTAATTTTTAAATAATAGTTAATATTAATGAGTAATTATTTAAAAATTAATGATTTTTATTTATGAATTAATTCAAAATGACCTATAGTTAGTAATTCAATAATTATAATGAATTTGATTGTCATTTAATATCATATATTTCTTTAAAATAAAAAATATGAAATAAATATCAACTAATATTTCATTAATATAGTACTAATTGTTAACTAATAATGAATTAATTAATTATATAATAAATAATTAATAATTAATTACCAATTATTAAGTAATTGTTAACATCATATTATTTATTATCATATAATTAATTATAAAAATGTTTGTTGATTAATTTTCAACTAGTTAAATAATAAATTATTACTACTAATTAATTATAAAATGACTAACAATTAAGAAATAAAATAATAATAATTTACCATGAATGAATTTATAATTTACTATTAATTAAGTAAAAATTTACGGTTAGTTAATTATTAATTAAATAATAATTAATAATGATTATACATTAATTAACAATTAATTTATTATTAATTAAATTATGATTAACTAATAGTGAAATAATTATTAACAAACGATTAAACACTCATTAAATATTATTTAACAATTAATTTTATACAATTTAACTTGTCACGACCCGTCCCTTGGGGCCCATGTCGTGACTACCTCAAGCCCGCCTTGCATAGGCCAGGGGCTGGTGACTACCACCAAAGGCGTAATTCCCTAAAACTGGGAAGGCATTGCCTTTATAAATCGTAAACACACACAACCAGAGTACAATCAGAAGAAAACACTAAGTAAAAACTGTATAATAAGTGTACTAAATGTAATGGGGGGCCAGAATACATGCCTAACTATAAAGTACTAATACAACTGAAAACAAGTACAACTAAAAAGGGACAAACAGGTAAAAGGTGAAATCTTCTCTTGGATCGTCTTATGGGGTTCCTACCTGAAGGGTTGGTACAGATGGCCTCCATAGTACTCCACGTCCATCAAACTCCACTGCGTACTGATACATCGTAAGGTCCTCCTCCAGGTACCATCCAGTACTGGTGCTCTCGGCCTCCATCAGTGTTGTCTGTCGTCTGCATCCAACACAATGAGGTGGGGTATTGCCCGTACAGTGGTGAGTATAATGATACTCAGTTGGGAACATGAGACCTTCATGTTCTCACAAAATCCTACAAAGATAAACTAAAAAGTATGAAATCAATGGATAACGATTAATTTGGTATACACCCATACAGATACCTAAGTTATTAAGTATCCCATCTCAATCATGAGGAAAACACAAAGGTCATTGACTCAGCTCAAACCAGGATTTTCATTATCAAAATCATGGCTACTGGAGAACCCCTCCTCTGTTTATTACAGTGGTCATGTCATGAAATCAAGGCACTTCTCACTAACCAGAGACTACTGAGGTACTCCTCCAGTCGAGAACCGCAGGTATGTAGCCAACTACCATGCGCTCCGACGGTTGTGGGTCTGCTGCCAAATACCAGGTGCTCCCCCTAATCGCTTACAAAGGTATTCCTCCTATCAAGTAATGCAGTTCTACTGCCAACTACCATGTGCTCTATCTTCCTTGGGTCTACCACCAAATACCAGGCTCTCCCCACTAGTCTAGTGGAATCACTCCAAGTCGAATCGGTCAAGCAGTCGTCAAGTCTGTCAGCTACTAGGTCTCTGCACTCTACCTGCTCGTCTCCAGGAGGATCCGATCCACGAGCTATTTGTCGATACTCCAAATGTCATAAAGTCTCACATGGATGAATCTCAAAGGACCTCCACATCATATGGGTCTCAACGCAAAAGATGGTGCGTCAATCGGACGCCCGGTCTGTGAGTTATTGGCATTTCCGTCCCAGGGGCCCAGTTGGTTTTTAGGTTCAAAACTAGCCCGAACATACACCAAAAATGTACAAAATTCAAGTGGGACATTCCAAAGGAACAATCTCACTCTATGATTTCCATCACCGCTGACGGTTCGTCGATCGGACGCTCGTAGCCCAAGTTATGGGTGTAAGGGTGTAATCGGGCCATAGTGGGTCCGGGTCCAGTCCGACCTCGTCGGACCGTCCCGGCCCGACCCGATATGACCCAGTCCAAGGGGGCGGCCTGAACCATGGGTGCGGCCCCACCTGAAGGGTCATTTAGGACCAAAGGTGCGGACCGGCATGTAGGCGGGGACTGGCCAGATGACGGCCCAGCACGTGGCGGCCCGGTCGGCCTGGCGACCCGGCGGCCTGGCGGGGGTCTGGCTTAGCTGTGGTAAGGGGGGGAACTACGCACAACCTGGCAGCCAAATGGCTAATTTATTCGGGTAGAACCGAACCGTCACCGGGTGGCACCGGTCCTGCTCACATGGGGCCCGACGAGGTCTCGCACCTCCCAGCTGGCACGGGCGGCCAACCTCTCCAAACCACGGGTCGTGTTTGTGCGGTCCGAACCATCCTCATCATGGTGATATCATTCAGTTCTCATACAAAAAATTTGTATGATTAAGAAAAAATACAAAACAAATAAGACCCCTACCTCATTTGTCATTCGTAAATGAAGTCTCGGGAAGAGGCGGGCATCATTTCGTCGTTCGCCACGTTCATCACGCACTCCCAAACACGAGTTGTGTCCACTTGTTGATGATGATCCAGGTCAGTAGGTGTCCGAGGAAGAAGTCCAAGAAGGTTAGAATTCTTCATCCTCAGTTCTTCTTTCTTCTTTGGAGAATGGGTAATCCTCCAAGTGTTGGGTGTCGAATCTCTTTTCCAGTATTTCGCCGCTTGAAGAAGTCGTCCCAAAACCTTCCCACATGCTTCCTTTATATAGGAGAGGGAGGGTTTGTCTAATATTACGTTAGCACGTAATTCAAATTTGGTGAATCAAAAGAGTGGGCCCCACCTAATAAAATTCGTGAGAGGTGTCAAATTTAATTATGTGGATTGGCAAGAGGCTCTCCCTCATTAAAGAGAGAGAGGTGGGAGGTTTTATCCTCCACCATCAATAGGGGTCGGGTGGTCCCCACCCCTATCATTTAATAGAGAGGTTATGGGTATCGGGTGGTCCCCACGTTGTAACATCTCACGGGAGGTTATTCTCGGGTGGACCCCACCACCATAACCTCTCATGGGAGGTTGGGGTGTGACGGTGCCACCATCCACTCCCAAGTGGAGGGTCCAACTACCCGCACACACACATGGCAGCTAAAAAGAAATAAAATAAAGTGTTGAACTTTATTTTATTATTTTTTTTAAAAGCCAAAAACTAACTTTTATTCACAATCGTCTTCCGTTGAGGTGGAAGTCTTCTTAAGAAAATACTGGTGCAGTGAGTTCAATGGTGTCCTTGGATTTCAATTCCATGCACCGGTTCAAAAGTTACAAAACTCTACTCATGCATTCACTAAACGTACATGAAAAAAAGATTGGAAAAATTTATTATCAGTCACCCTTGACCAACTACCATTGAGGTTACACTCTGGGTAGGTTAAACACAACCTAAAAAACCCAACAGTACTCTCGGATTTTCAATATGAGTTAACTTTCATAAGTTATGAATTTTACAATAAAAAAATTTTCACTTAATTATTTTATTTGCGGCTAAAAAAAACTTTTTCCGGTGGCCCGCAGCGGCCAATGTTTTTATCTTCCTAAATAAATAATTCCCTCATGAGTTCAGCGGTGGTCTCATATTTTTAATCCAAGCTACCGTTTTTGAGTTATAAGAATTTGAAAAATAAAAAATTTTATTTTATTATTTTATATACGATTATGCCATTTTTTGGATTTCTCACAGGAGGCCTGCACTGACTAAACATAAGTCACTCCTAGGATAAACCCACCATCTTGAGCACAATGGTGCCCTCAGATTCTAATCTAAGTAACCATTTAAGAGTTATTTCACTTTTTTAGGAGTACTTTTTAAGCGCATTAATTTAAGCTTAACAAAACATCTACTGATAATTCCGGTCACTCAGGGCCTCGTAATCGCGAACTGAATAATTTCACAGACTCGTAAAATTATCATTTAAATAAAAAAAATACACAGAAATTCTGGGTCTTTACATTCTCCCAACCTCAGGGTTATATGTCCCCGTAAGCCACAACTCAAACTAAGGAAACAAATGGGGGTATTGAGCACGCATCGGAGTCTCCTGCTCCTATGTTCTCTCCTGGAGGTTCCCATGCTTGCAGCGAACGTGCACCAGAGGTATCAAACGTCCATGTAGGACCCGCTTCTTTCGATCCTCTATCTCCACTGGAACCTCCGTGAAAGTCTCCCCATATTTGATGTCCAGCTCTCCATGGTCGATGATGTGTGACGGGTCGTGCACGTATCTCCTCAGCTGAGATATGTGGAAGACAACATGCACCTGATGAAACTGAGGTGGTAGAGCTAAGCAGTAAGCCACCTCGCCAACTGTGTTGAGGACCTAAAAAGGTCCGATGAATCTCAATGATAACTTGCCACCCCTGGAAAATATCTGTAGACCTCGTCGAGGTGAGACCCATAGAAAGACGTGGTCGCCATCCTCAAACTCCAGAGGTCTTCATCTCCTGAAAGAATATAACTTTTTTCTACTCTGTGCAGTCTTCATCTACTCCTGGATTATCTGCACCTTCTTTGTGGTAGCTCATACCATCTCTGGTTGGTAGGAAGTGGGCCGACTTGGTGATTCTTTCAACAATCACCCACATAGAGTCATGTCTCTTGGAAGTACATGGAAGACCCATCACGAAGTCCATGGATATCCCATCCCTCTTCCACTTTGGGACCTCTAAAGGATGAACCAAGCCTGCTGGTACATGATTTTCCACCTTCACATGCTGACAAGTGAGGCATCAAGAGACAATCTCGGCTACTACCTTCTTCATACCCAGCCACTAGTGTTGTCGTCAAAGGTCATGGTACATCATCACCACTCCTAGATGTACCACTAGAGGGAATTTGTGAAATTCCATCAACACATCCTCCTGAAGTGACACTGACACCATAGTATGTCCTTTGAAGTGGATGATTTGCTCCACACCTTAATAAAATCCATCTGGTGCATGTATTGTGGATATCTGAGCCCGTGGTGTCTCAAAGTCAGCTTCCCCATGTTGCACCTCCCTGACTCACTGAAGAAGTGGGGTATTGACTATAAAGACTAAAGGAAGGATGATCCATCTCTATTTACAAATGATGTCTGTGAAATAGCCAGCTGCTCTATCGCCTCACCAAGAAGTTATAAACTAGATCTCTAACTAAGTGCATCTGATACAACATTCCCCTTCCTAGGAGCATAGAATATCTCGATGTCATTGTCCTAGAGGAACTCAAGCCATCGTCGCTATCTCAGGTTCTGGTCCTTCTAAGAGAAGATATACCTAATACTCTTGTGATCATAGTACATGATAAAAAGTTCTCCCATAAGATATTTCCACCACATCGTTAAGGTGAAGACCACTGCTATAATCTCCAAGTCATGGGTAGTGTAGTAATGCTCGTGTTGTCTCAGCTACCGAGAACCGAATGTGATCACTGCTTTCTCCTACATCATGACACACCCTAGACTAGTCCCGGATGCATTGTAGTAAACTACGTACCCTACACCCTCTTCTGGAAGCCTCAAAATGGGGTCACTAGTCAGCCTCTGCCTCATCTCCTGAACGCTCTGTTGGCATCTCTCCAACCACACAAAGGGTTTCCCATTCTTCGTCAAGGATGATAGTGGTGCTGCAACTCTGTAGATGTCTGGAACGAACCTCTGGTAATATCCAGCCAAAGCAGACATCCCTCCCCATTTGGGGGGTTTATCCTGGAAACATCATTTGAAAAGTTGTCTCCATGTTCAGACACTCCTGTTTGGAACTGAGAACTGGAAAATCCTACTACCATGAGGGTAAGGACGGCATACTAAAGAGTGATCAGTGGAACCCTCCTATGCATGAGTTTAACATGTGCTTCCTTGGTTTCCTTTTTCACCGACTAAGGAAAACCGCATCTCAACGTTGTAGATAAAACACAACCTTTTTCCCTAATATAGTCAATCTGTGTATGAACTGTGGTTGCCCATTCTATACCCAAACTAACGTCATAAGGCCTCAATGCTACCACTAAGAGGTTCCAACCGAAACTCTTTCCTCGAGGGTCAGATCACACCATCGGCGTAAGTGTGATTATCAAGTCTCCTCCCAAAGGTATTTCCATATGTGAGGGTCAAATAAACGGTTTAACCGGAAACTCTAGGTCTGGGACAAGATTCATGGATTAAAGGAATGATTGGTACCTATGTCTATTGGTAAAACAGCTAGTAGTAGACACATACCGTACCTCGAATAATTCCTAGAGCCCTTGGGTCACACTCCGTGACTGCATGCAGCTACTCTCTTCCTCGACCCTCTAGATCCCTGAGCCTGGAGGGGACTACAAAGGTGGGTGGTTGTGACATCTCGAAATGTACACCAACCCATGCTGCTCTCCTAGGTCTGCTTCCATATATTCTTCCCTGCATATTCATCTTTCCTTAACATTTACTCTTCTCAAAACATTTTACATTTTCATGTCTCTGAGACTGGCGCCAGTTTCATGCGTTCACACTGCTAATGTTCACTGGCTGTATTCACTCTACCAAGGAACATTCAACCACAAAGATTCTCTCTAGAATCTAGAGAAAAGGTGTTGTATTGGATGTCCTAAAACACACCTCACTCTATCATTTGAGCCCCAAATAACTGATCTAATTGTATTCATTGAGTACCAGGAATGATCGGTACGCCTCGATGTATACTCAGCTACCAACATGTCATCCTGACAAAGTTGTACAAGCTCTAAAGAACACTTAGCCACCTCCTCAGGCCAGTCCTCAGCAGCCTGTGAGTCGGGCTTGGCTCGGAACCTAATGGGTATCAGATACTGAAACACGTGTAAGGAACCAAGCCTACATGTGTCATCTATCAGTACCACCGGTTGTAACTGCTGACCAACAGGAAATGATATAGCTGACACATTACCTGAAGGTACAAACTCAGGCAACGGTCTATGTATCGATGCCTCATCATTATGCGGACCAACCTCATAGACACTCACAAGAAAACACTAGTAACTATGATCACGGTCTTCTCTATGATTGTCTCAACTAGGCGGAGAACTATATAAATTGCCTCCAGACATCCCTCACCTATGTGGGAATCTGTCTCACCTCGAAACCTTGGAGGCCTCTGCTGTTGAAACTTGTGCAACACGCTCAGTGGGTGTGAACCATCCTCTAATATGGCTGGTGGAATTTATTTCCCAATGGGTGGTGCTGCTGCTGGTACACCATCCGAAGGTGCCAACATAGTAAGAGGGCCATGCAACAAAGCCTCATCACTCGGTGGGTCGTCATCGTGTACTCTCTTGGAACTCTAACTGGCTGTCAGTGTGGAGGAATCCTGTATAGATACGACACGGTCAAAAGTTATACCATGTGAGCTGACCCGGTTGAGCTGACTTAATGAAATTTTTTTGAAAACATACAGGAAATTAGTGTTTTCGTGCACTGAGTTTGAAATCATTAGTCAAGGTCCCGGTGTATGGATACGTCGGCCGCCTCACCAACACTAGACTCCCTGAATTGAAAACCACAATCGGTACCCTTAATAATATTTCTTCAATGAAAAGAAATATTAGAGTCCTATGTTCTGCAGTAGAACCAACTCCTATGATACCAATTTGTTGCAACTCGTCCCCCGGGGCCAGTATCGTGACTACCCCAAGCCCTCCTTTCATAGGGAAGGCGCTGGTGACTAGCACCAAAGGCATAATTCCCTTAAATTGGGAAGGCATTGCCTTTATAAATCATAAACAAACACAACCAGGGTACAACCGGAAACTCGGACTGAGTAAAAATTGTATAAAAAGTGTACTGAATGTAATGGGGGGACAGAATACAAGCCCAACTATAAAGTACAAATACAACTGAAAATAAGTACAACTGAATAGGGACAAATAGATGAAAGGTGAAAGAGGCTCCTGGATCGTCCTCCGGGGTTCCTACCTAAAGTGTAGGCACATATGGCTTCCACAGCACTCTACTTCTGTCTGACTCCACCGCGTACTGATACGTCGTAAGGTCCTCCTCTTGGTAACATCCAATCCTGGTGCTCTCGACCTCTGTCAGCATTGTCTGTCATCTAAATCCAACACAACGAGGTGGGGGAAAAACCCGTGCAGGGGTGAGTATTAATATTCTCAGTAGGGACCCCGAGACCCTCAAGGTCTCACAAAATAAACCAAGGATAAACCAGAATGTATGAAATCAATGGATAACCATTACTTAGGAATATTCCCATATATATACCTAAGTTATCAAGTAACCCATCTCAATCATGAGGAAAACAAAAAGGTCATTGACTCAGCTCGAAATATATATTCATTATTGAAACCATGAATTCTAGAGAACTCCTCCTCTATTGAGTACAGTGGGCCTATCGCGGCAATATGGAGCTTCTCACTAACCTTAGACTGCTGAGGTACTCCTCCTATCGAGTACCGTGGGTCTACTGCCAACTACTAGGTGCTCTGTCCCCTATGGGTCTGCCGCCAAATACCGGGCGCTCCCCCTAATACCCAACAGAGGAACTCCTCCTTTAGAGTACTACGGGTCTACTGCCAATACCTAGGTGCTATGTTGTCCATGGTTCTGTAGCCAAATATTGGGCACTCCCCACTGGGCTAGTCGAATCGCTCTGAGTCGAATCGATTAAGTGGTCGTACGGTCTGTCACCTATTAGGTCTCCGCACTCTGCCTGCTCATCACCAGGAGGATCCACTCCACGAGCTACTGGTCGATACTCCAAATTTCACGAAGTATCACGTGGAAGTATCTCATAGGACTTCCTAGTCATAGAGGTCTCAACACAACAGATGGAGCGTCAATCGGACGACTGATCTGTGAGATATTGGCATTTCCTTCCCAGGGGCCTGGTTGGTTTTTAGGTTCAAACGTGCCCGCCCATACTCCAAATGTGTCCAAAACTCAAGTGAGATATGGAAAAGGTATTGTCTCACTCTAATATTTATGTCGCCTCTGACGGTTCGTCGATCGGACGCCTGCATCCCACGTTATGGGTGTAAGGGTATAATCGGGCCATAGTGGGTCTGGGTCTGGTCCGACCCAGTGGGACCGACCCGGCCTGACCCGGTCCACGTGTCTGTCCCGGTCTAAGGGGGCCGCCCGAAATGTTGGGGCGACCCAGCCCAAAGGGGCAGTCCGGCCTGAAGGCAGCCAGGCGGCCCGATCGGCATGGTGACCCTACAGCCTGGCTGGGTTTCGCCTTAGCTGCAGCCAAGGGGGAACCGCGTGCCCCCTGGCACCCGAACGGCTTAGCTGTTCGGGTAAAACCGAACCGGCATCGGGTGGTTCCGGTCCCACTCACGTGAGACCTGACCGAGTCTCACACTTCCCAGCTGACCTGAGCTTCCAGCCGCTTCACACCAAGGGGCAGCGTGACGAGGGCGAGCTACCATTTGTGAGTTATAAGCATTTGAAAAATAAAATAAAATATTTTATTATTTTATTTACAGTTATGTCATTTTTGTTATTTCTCATAGGAGGCCCATGCCGACTAAATTTAACTCACACCTAGGGTAAACCCACCATCCTAAGCGCAACAGTGCCCTCATATTTTTGATCTGAGTAATTGTTTATGATTTATTCCACTTTTTCTGGAAAACTTCTTACCTGCGTTAATTTAAGCTTAACAAAACTTCGACAGATCATTCTGGGCACTCCAGGCCTCGGAATCGCGTACCATCTTATTTCGGGAACTCGTAAAATTCCCATTTAAATAAAAATAATTTACATTGAAATTACGGGTCTTTACAAAACTGATATTTACATACAAATAAAAAATTATTTCACAAATAATTCAAAAACAATAAACTATTATTTAGAAAATTTGTAACTAATAAGTATCAATTATTTTAATTGTAATTAAATTTTAGATAACAATTAATTAAATATTAATTGGCTATTAATAAACTATTAATGTACAATTAATTTACTACTAATAAAAAAATAATTATCAAATAATTAACTATCAATTAACTAATAATTACAAAATAGTTAACAAACACCTAACTAATAGATAACTAACAGGTTACTTTAGTACTACATAACTAGATATGAAGCAATGGTTCACTAATAAGTAACATCTAATCTTTATATAATTAAATATTTATGAACGGTTACATAATAATTAATTAAATATTAATTTACTACTAACTAACCATGGATTAACTATTATTTTACTATTTATTAATATAAGTAATATATCACTAATATTTGACAATATTTAAGTTTCCTAAAATATTATATATGAATTTTTTTAATATATAGATAACAACTAATAAAATAATTAATAAAAATAAGTTCAGAATTACTATGTTATTTACAAAAAATAGCTAAAATGTACACACTAATTTACTATAAATTAGAACTTAATTATATAGAATGAACCTCACAAACTTCTTACACATTCAAAGAACTGCAATTATTCCCTATAATGAATATTATTTATCAAAAAATTAATAAATAAAAGATTTTATGGTTATCCGGTCAATGATATCCATTTCCAAAAACAAATAAGTGGCTGAAAGTACTATTACAAATTCTCCTAGGGTTAGTAATACTAAAATGGGTGTACTGGGTTTAATCTCAATTGTCACTTATTGCATGACAAAGTGGTCAAAGTGGACATCTTTTATAACACTCCAGGGGATCTCCATTAGATTAATTTAATCTTTTTACTCCATCAAACACACAAAAATTAATATCTTTTGAAACCAATAGGAATATGTAAATTTGAATGAGAAAAATTAGTTAAAACAATATGTATATATATCTAAACATAAGAAAATATTTTAAAATTATGATGATGAAAGGATTGTTTGTTTCTTTATCAATTTAATTCCTTTCTAGAAAATATATGAGGATCAATTCATTAGAAAAGATGCAAGTAAAAATAATAACTCAAATAGGGGTGTATAGGATATTAACACTTTCATCACTAGGTGCATGATAATGAGTCAAAAATGCATACCTTGTTTAACAATCATGGGGGATCAACGTTATTTAATTCACATGTTGTTTATAAAAAATTATACTCTTAATTATATTATTTTTCCATAAAATAAATTCATGATATTATTCAACTTGCAACCATATACATTGAATCCCCATAATGAATACTGTTTACACAATTGAAAACATGGTCACAATCAATTTTTTGACATATAAAATCATGCATGCATGTGGCCACATATATGGGGATGTTATTAATATTGAACAAGTACCAAATATGGTATAAAACCAACAATAATGGTTGTAATAAGTGATTTTCCTACCCTATGATAGCTTCATGAAATAATTATAGGCATGTTAAATATGAGAACTAAATATTACATCTAGTATGGATTTTCAATTACATGTAAATTAAGTACAGTTGTAAAAAACATTAATTAACCAAATCTTATAAATTTAACTGATGGATTTATAATAATAGGTTTTTATTGACTTGATTTTTTCCACAATTATACGAAGATAATGGAATAAATGATCAGTCATTGAATATTTTATTTCCAAATATTATGCAACTATTTTATATCATGCATAAAAAGACAACCAAACTAAAACCCCATACATAACAGAAGTGATATTTGATGACAAATATTTAAAAAATGGTAAAATATTAGGAGAAAATAGTTATTATGGGGTGAATGATGATTAATTTGGGGAAGAATTTTCTTCAAATTAAATTGATGTACCCTATACATAATATAAGTTAAATCATACACCATTTTTTGCATCATGGTTAGAGCTATGGAAAAGTTTCAATATTTCACTCCAATATTTCCAAATTGATATCTATTTTTCTTTGACTTATAATGTATATATTAGTTCAATGGAAAAAACATTATATGTTTGACTTGATTTTTCATGTGAAGATACCCCAATATGTATATTAAAATTATATCATATTAAGAGGTAAACATTGAATATTTATTTGAGATATCAAAATGATTTGGTATAAAATTTTATACATATAGTGTTGAATATAAATATATCTTAACAGATAATCCTAAAATTTCTCTTAGACTGTGGGGGATTTTAATGTTTTTGGCCTCTCATACTTTCATATAACCTAAACATATGAAATATCATAAATCATCAAATTCAAAAAAAAATTCATCTATTATTGTAGAGATCATCATGACATGCTATCTTATTATTGTACCCCTAGTGAAAGAAAAGATAGAAAAATATTAATATATAATAATTATTATAGAAATTATTATAGTTTTAAATATTAAGGAATAGGTAATTATTTCATTTCTTAAGATGAATTTTGTACAAATATTTTTCAATTTCAATGAAATACCTTTAAAACCCTACTTTACTTCAGCCAAGACCTGAAAAACGTGTGTCTTTATGAAAATAATTTATCTATCTCATTTAAAATTTCATCCCCTCATCTAGACATACATGTTTCTCATTATCAAATTTTGTTTCTATAAACAGTTTGAATTGATATACGTATCATTTTTGTAAATATAGTGCACTGGAAAATTATTTTTTATAAAATCCCAATACGGTAAATGTGTACCTCTTATTATTGCATTTTACATGTTAGAGAAGTAATATTATGAATCTCTGAGTTGGTTTTTTTCATTTATTAATGACCATTTCACACATATTTGGGATGTATGTTTTATATTTTATCATTATTAGAAGATAAATGTGTAAATAAATTCTGAAGATGTTATATGGACATCCACCAATGTGCATCATTGAATCATCATTAGACACATTTCCAATAACTCAGGAAAAACATTTCCTGATGAAGTGAAGAATATGGATAACATAAATCTTGGTATGAAATCTCTTTGATTTTTATTAGTTTTTCATAGTAATGAAAAAATTATTTTATATTTAATAAGATCATATTTTCATATCATATGATTCAGATCAAGAAAGTTTCAGCATTTATTGGAAGGAATTCTTAGTGCTAATCCAATAATTTAATACTTCATATCGTAGATTCTAAAAGGGAAATGGACATCATCATATGATGGGGGTAAGAGGTACAAAAACATTAACACAAATAATTTTCACTGTATCAATGGAATCATTAAAGAGATTCACATGTTACCTATAACCAACCTAGTTCGAAATACATGTTGTTATTTTCTTATGTACTTTATTGAAATTAGAAAATATATTTCGGATAACATTCTTCAAAGACAATCATACAAATAAAACATGTATCCAATGATAGAAAAGAAGATTGATATAGCTTCCAATTTTCATGTTTAACTATTTAAATAAGATACATCGTGAATAAAACTAAAGGAGTTACAGGTCCCACTAAAAGGTAAAAGTGGTCAAATGTTTGTGGTATAATATGACTAGAGGCATTCTGATAATGGAAACATTCAGGGATTATGGTTTTCATGTAGTCACACAACTATAATGAGGTTCCCCATGAACATATAATTTAAAAAAATTTATTAATCCAATGCAATGAACCAACAACATTAGAACCCTTTATAGGGAAACTTTGATGCATACATGGGATTTTTTACATTTCCCAATGATTGATGGTAATCCCATATTGAAAACTAACATTAATAAGTTGTGATAATGAGGAAGACTGAAGTACAACATGATTCAAAATGAGATGGATGGGTCTCAAGAATAATTATAATTTCTGAGATATAACATTTTTTATAGGTAAGGTCATAACTAAAAGTGATGACATGAAACTTCAAAAAAAATTCTCAATCTCTTCCATTAGGATGCAATGAAAGAAAAAGTATAACATATTATGTATAAAATATTTATTCCAGTCAGACCTTGGGATATCCTCTTGGGATTTTTTTTAAGTTTTTATTGATTAAAAATCATCCATCGGATAAAATATAAAATAATAATTCTATTATAATCCATTTGAAGATACTCAATCCACTCCATTGATAGTTCATTTATATTACTCATGATTTATCTAACGCTTTAGTGATTGATGAAAATCACCTAGTTCTGTTAAATGTTCCAATCTATGTAATGAAATAATATTTTAAAATGACTCATGATGAAATTGAATTGTTATTAGAATCAATGGAGTAATAATCCAACGGACATCATTGATGAATGTACAATTATGGAAATTGATAATGATGTGAATAAGGATGAATAAGAAAATTGAAAAATAGATTTAAAATCAAGTTAGATTTACACAGACACTTTTGAATGAACATAAGAATCAATAAGTTAAAAATAAATATTTAATCTTGAATCATTAGATATGGTTGCTAATTTTATTGTTTTTTTTTTGAAATTTTTTATCATCATACAATATTTAGCGATCAATTTGGAAAATCTAGTTTTCTGAGGATTCTAGACCTAAATATTTTCGAATAGAAATTAAATAATATGGTGCAAGAGTTGTTCCTCATTGATTGTAAACATCGAAAAGACATAAAATTTTATTGCATTTAAGAATGAGGTATTAAGAGATTTTGATCCACTTATCTACATAAAATATGAATAGAAAATGATGAGAAAATGTTTTCAAAAAAATGATGATGTAATTATGTACAATAATCTCAATGATAAATTGTAATCAATCTATGGTATTAGCTTTATAATGGGAAATGGGTATTGACCTAACAATTATATACTAAATTCTTTTAACCATATCATTAAACTACCAAAACATTCAATTTTAATTTTAAACATATTAATTGACATTTCATTTTAGTGTGCGGATATAAAGGATATTACTCATCACACTGAGAAATATAGACAAGTTTATCACTAATTGGTACTGTGGTATGAGTTTCAATGTGCCAAGGAATATTAGGAACAAAATTATCATTATATTATTTTCCAGATATTATTATAAAATACATATGATGTTTTTTTTTATAGTATACTTTTATTATATTTTATACATTTTTTCCATCAGCTCTTTTATTTCTTTACTGAGAGATAGATAACTGATACAAACACATTCCAATTTTCAGAGTGAGATGTGACCAACACCTTGTAGGACGTAAAAGTTTTTCTTAGTCACCGTATCTAGGGTTTTGTTGTTACAATACCCACCAATAGAGGCTTATTTAGTCATATAAAATTAATTCTAGGCCCAGAAGTTAGGCAAGGTGATGCTACAACTAATGGTAGTTCTCTTCAAATGAGTTTTCATTACATTCACATGACCCATTTACCCAATAACATTGATGTGAAAATAGTAATGTGTCACATCCATACATATATATTACGACACATTAGAGAGATGGTATATGGTGAAAACTCTAGAATTCGTGTCAATAATATGATTTTGGGGATACTTGAGGTATTTCAGCAAATCGGGAGATACAGATCGACATCTATGTTCTTGAAATATACCAATTTAGATTTATTCTATATATTATGATCACATTATAGTGAACATGAGTATTAATTCATTCTTATTCAGATGTGGGATATGTACATCATCCCTCCCCTAGCCCCTATTTTTCTAGTCTGGATCATAACATGGATGTGTCGAATGATGGTCCACAATGATGCTACCAAGTCTACTCATATTTAATGTTTTCTAACGAAAATATGAGTTATTATACTTAACTTATTTATATTTATCAATATATATGTTGTACATTTTAGGTGGATTCAGGAACACCATTTCACCGCTAGACCAAGAAAAATATTAGGTTCATAAAGTGTCATTAAGTAGTGTCTAATACGTGTAGATTTAGGTAAATACATTCTTATGTGGACTAATAAAATAAATAATAATATATTTTTTTGGAAATAATAAAAAATTATTTAAACAAATTTAACCTATCATTTTAGATTTTATGGTATCCATATTTTTTTATATATTACTCTATTCTAGTATATTTCACTATATGAATTGATGATGTTTGTGAATTTGGGCCTCCCTTTCACATTCAAGTTGTTTAGAGGAACATACTTGATACAGTTATTCATTAGTTTAGATGAATTCATCATATTTGGTTGTATTAGAGACAACCAACAACGCTTCATTCTTGAATGCTGGAAGAGGGGAAGGATGTCAATAAGAGAAGAAAACATGAAAAGAATGTTAACAACTGGTATATACATGATTCATTTTGTATAGATGTCATGCCTTTTATTTCAATTCATATGACACGATAGCTTGATTATGTAAAGTGGATTAGACTGAAGACTATATAATATCTAACACTACACACTAGATGTACCCAATATCTGGTAAGACAATAACATTATATTACATTATTTTTCCAAATTTTTTGTTCTTTTGGAAACACTTTACACCATACCTAACTATGGATTATAAAATAGATATCCGATCATGAATAGGGAATGGAATTTGGTAATGTAGTGTACTATGTTTTCATAAAAGGCATTATTCCATCTTATAATTTTGTCCATAATAGTATATTAGATCTTTCACTTTAGGTGTATGATGTTCCATCTTTGGAACCTTCTCCCGAAGAAGTTGGTATTTATGTGATGCGGTGATGATGGTGTACACCTCATCAGGTTACTCCTGAGGAATAACATGAACTATAGGGATATTCGGAATTTTAAAAGATAATCCCTAGATGATTTTTGATGTGTAACATCAACCATGAGATCAATTTGTTTTATCAACATATCTACTTTTTCAACTAGTAAATAATACCTAACCTTGTATCATGAGTCATTTCTTATGCCTTAATATTTTATAATTAGGTCGTTACATTCCATATGGACCTCTCATTAGATGTATGGTCCTTCCAAAAATGACATGGGAGAAGCATATGGTGCCCATCATGAAATCTTGATGCCCCCTCCTCCTCTTGATTAATAGACACAACCACATATAGTCCAGTTTTGTTTACCTAAGGAAGATCCCCCTCATTCTCTTTGGAATCCAAAATATGACCGAGGCTAATTATCTCAATACTATAGTCCTATATACACTTCAGATTGTGGGATGGGATCATTTCAATGACATTCATAAAAAATAGTGTATTTATTCTTTAGAATTCTTTATAGGACAGAAATTTTGAGAGATTGAATTATTTCCCAATATTATTGATAATAATAAATTTCTTATTTAAAAATTTCTAACCTAATAAAGTTTCATGAATATTTTTCAATAAATTAACTTCTAAACAATATCAAAATTATAATTAATCGTGTTAATTTAATGGAATAGTTTACTTATCACTAAATTTTTTTATTCAAATAATTTATTTATAATTTCATTCGTATTCTAGAAATCAACATTATTTTTTCCTAAAATTTGGGTGAATATTTTGAAGTTACGTTTTTATAAAATAATTCATAACTTGTAGTCATTAATTAAATACAATTATGAATAATTAGTAATTAATTTACAATAATTAATTGTAATAAGGGAGTCATAACTAATTTATTACTTATTAAAACTAATTAATAATGATAATAAAAAAATATTTATTACTTATTTATAATAATTATTAATGATATTTAAATATATATTAATATTAAATTAATATTATAAAAATCGAATAATATTTATTAAAATATATAATTTACTTAATTTATAATTAATTAAAAATTAAAAATTTATTAATTTATTAAAAATTATAAATAATATTTACAAAAAATTTCTACTTAACTATTTATAATTATCAGTAATATGTGAAAAATAATTATCACTATGTAAAATTATTATTAATATATATTACTTTTTAAAATTAAATATTTTATACTATTAAATTATAAAACTATTATTAACATTATAAATTTTTAAATTATTACTAATAATATTTTTTTTATAATTATTTATCAAGGAATATATTTGTGTTAAAATGTAAAATGAATAAAAATAGAAATTTATTTTCTAATATTTCTTTATTTTATATTAAATAATTATAAATAATAATTAATGGAATCGTATAATTATTTGATAATAATTAATTTATAAAAAAATAAAATTATCTTTTTTAATTTTGTTCTAATTATATAGACTTTTGGGATTCCATTCATTCCTTTAAAAATTAATAAACTACACGTTAAAGCCTATGACCACATAGGTTTTATTGGACGGAGACTAGTTGTAGTGTGAGATATAAAGTCTTTAATAACTCATTTTTTAAAACAAATCTCTACCTATTTTCTTTATTTTTTTCAAACACCCTTGGAAAAATAATTAAATTAATATTCATGCCCATTTTGATCAACAATTCAATAAATTATTTTATAACTATGAATTGTAAAATATCTTTTCTCTTGAAAAATCTCAAACATAATGTCAAATTTCTCCAATAAAATATATAATCTGTCAATTAAGGGGAAAATGGTTATAATCATGCTGATATATTGTAAGGGGTAAGATCCATGTTAAATGACCCTTTACTTGTTTATGTGGCTCATGGTTCCAGGAGGAGGATTAAAAGTAGTTTGAAGGGAACTATGAGACAAAAATATGGAAAGTGGGAGATTATAGGCTGTGTAAGTGTGGTTTATGACATTAATAGGGTAGGTACACGACATGTAGATTTTTTGTGTTAAATAAAAAAAGGCAATTTGTTTCCTATTGAAAACATAACCCCACATATTATATTATGTGAAATGGGTTTACATGTCTTATAAATCCCCAATTTTGTTAATATTTGAAGGTTGATTCCACAAGGCTCTTCTCCAAAGCCTGTGGATATGGAACCTCCCACTCTCATTCTAGGAAACCCATGGCTCCCACCTTTGACGTTTTGAGATCAATATAATGGGGTCGATCCTTAGGCTTCTGTCTCTGATCCTTGATAATTCAATGTGCACTCTTCCTTCATTTTCTAGAGGGTTGTCCCAGTTTGACCAAGTTTAACCTCGTATCTTCTCTCCTTACTATGGTGTTTTATCCCCCTTAGTTTCGAATGGGGTTTCTCTCAAATTTTTTTGTGGTGTTAGTTTTGCGACACCTGCATATATACACATTTCTTGTGGTAGAGTTGATGGAACATCCACAATGTGGTTTTTTCTTAGGAGAATAACATTTGAGGATTTTAATAAATGATATTCTTGATGTCTCTAATTAAATTTATTATGATTTATACCATTAAATGAACAAGGCTTTATACCATTTCTTATTTTACATGAAATCATAAATTTGATCAGGAATTATCACATTGGATAGAAATGTAATTAACCTAATAAAAATTGAATCAGAATAATGTAATTGGATAACTATTGTATATTGATGGTGTTGCTTCTTTATACCATTAAAGTATGTTTCCTATTATATTTCTATATATTGTGATATTTATACCATAAATTGTTAGCACATTGTTATGATTTTATTTTTGTGATGAAATTGATAAAGAACATATATCTATAATTTAATGATAATTAATTTTCCGAGGAATAATTAAAGATACAACATTGTAATTTGTTTTATAATGTAATTTTATGATAATAAAATTGATGGAATGAACATGTAATATTGAAAATGTGATCTCCCATATCATTAATGGAATTAATATATAATTTGATGTGTGTTTATTCTTATTGATTGTTATAATTTAAAATTCATTTTAATTGAGTGTTATGTTTCTCTAGTTTTCTTGAAACAGGAATAAAAACTAAGAGCATGTTTTCTATTGTCATCTTATTATATATTGATGCCATATGTTTTCTATATATTTATCCTTTTGAAAATGAATATTTAAATTTAATATAGAATAAAAATTTGTAGTGTGATAAAGTTAATTTTCATGTGATAATTGCCCATTTTCTAGAGATGGTAATGTTCCTTGTAATAATTTAAAATTCATTCGAGGTACCGCTTTATTATTTTCTACCTGGTTGCATGATTTTTTTTATTCAAGAGTGACACACTCTTATGTATCGCCGCCTCTTTTCCATTCATCTAGACAATATGTAGAGATGATTTCAATGCCCTTGGAATTTGTTACACCTATTATCAGTCAAGATGACTTATATGATATATGAATATACTATGAGCTGGTGCTGGTGTAGCACCGCTCTTGGGGAAATTTTCTATGATTTTTTGATATTTCTATATGATATCATCTATAGCATGGATTTTTTTAATTTGGTTTAAAATTCCATAGATTTCATCAGGAGGCTGGTTGTGTTCTATGATGCTGATAATGATCTAGTAGTGGTTCTTGGATTGTGAGAACCTTTGATGGGTCAGAGGCATGTTTTGTACTTTTCCTCTTGGATTTATAAATTTATGATGAATTCATCAGAGGATCAGAAATCAACATTGCTTTTGATTGTAAAATAGTACCCTAATCTCTTTCTTCAGTAGGTTTTACCACTACCCGCTCGACAGGAGTTCTGGTTTGGGATTGAGATATAACATGGAATCTCCCTTATCTCGACATCACTATGTAGGATGGCACTACCCAATTTGTGATACCTATCATTACATCTCAATGATCTTCTGTAATGATATATTTTTGGATGAGTTTTGACATTGTGGTGAACAAGTTTTGTTTATGAAGAAGGTCGATGGATGTTTGTGGATTGGTATAGATTAGTATCACTAGAACCAAGTGAAAGAGAAGAAACACTATTCTCTTCCCCAAATTAATGACTTATTTGATAATTTTATGGGATAAATATTTTTATAATGGAATGATTTGTGTTCTAGATATCATCATATGCGGGTGAAGGATATGGATTTTTAGAAAAAAAGGTTTTAGTTTCTCTATGGGCATTATGAGTTTGATATGATGTCATTCAGTGTAAAGAATGGTGTTTCTATGATCACATGGTTGATGAACATAGCATTTAGAGTGATCTTTGTTATTTTTAGGGTGGGGTTGTCCAATTAAATCCATTTGCAGTTTGTGTTTGAGTAGGAGTATGAAAAACATCTATGAATCATTTTGGGAGTTCTTCTACATGAGAAATTGTTCATGAAGTTATCGAAGTGTAAGTTATGGGGTCATGAATTCTATTTTGTGGTGCATGACATATCCCAAAAGGAATTATCTTTGGATCCTTCAAATATAGAGGCAGTGGTGTTTTGGGAATCTCCCAAGAGAGATGTCAAGGTGAGAATTTGCCATTGTATTGTAGGCTATTATAGGTGGTTCGTTACAGATTTCCCTCAGTTTGTGACTTCTCTAATAGATTTAACCTAGAAGGATCTGGCACATTTCAAATAGACCAGGGTCATGATGCTTTTGAATACCTAATGGGGAATTTGGTTGGTGTTATTGTTCTTTGTTTGTCAATTGATAGAGTTCCTTTTTAGGTTTACGGTGGTGCGTTGTGCTTTTGCTGGGGCTATATTTTGATATAGTAGATATCACTTGTTTGTTATCAATCTCAGTAGTTATTCCTCGATGATTTTAACTATGCACCCATGATAATGAGGTTGTGTTAGTGGTGTTCTATTTCATGTTTTGGGGAATTTACCTCCTCAGGGAGCATTTTGGGGTTATTACTGATCATAATAGCCTAATGTATGTATTCATCAAGTGTGAATTGAACTTAAATTAGCATTGGTTGAAATAATTCTAATAGTTTTAAAACATTAATTTTTCATATATATCAATCAAAGTGAATTTTTTCATTGATGCACTGTTTAGGGTGTGATATAGTGATTTCGTATGTGAAACTAAAGATTCAAAGATATTCATTGAGGAAATCATAGTGATACATCTAGTTACGAGATAGGTTGTGAAAGAGGTTTTATTTTCCAAATGATTCTTTATTCATATTTGGTGTCGCAGATAGAGGAGTCCTAGCTGGGGGGGTCAGAGGTAGAGGACCAGAGAGACTGAGTAATTTATATTAGTTCCCCTGATGGTTATTCTGAGGATGGACATCACCAATAGTTATATTAGGGAAACATTTGTAACTTCAGTTATGGTTGATACGGTTTTATGGATGTTCCATAGTTCACCTTTGGTGGTATATCTTGGCGTGATGTAGATGAATTGAAATTAAGTTTTTTAATTTTATATTCCAAGGCTTAAGCGTGTAGTTTTAGTGTTTGATCCAAAATGATTAGTCTACCAAAGTGGGAAAACCAAGCACCAAGTTCACTTTGGTTTACTCTAGTCATTAGGTATTCCACAGTTAAAGTTAGAGGACTTATTTATTGTATTTGTTACAAGTTTACCTTGACCTCGGGGTGGATATGATTCTATATGGGTGATAGTGTATTGTTTAATGAATTCATCCGACATTGTATTGATTATAGAGTCAAGATCAGTGGAGGTTTTCTTAGGTTGTATCTGGAGGTGATTGGGTGACTACATTGATTCCCACGGATGATCATTTATGATTGAGATCCTCATTTTACCTTTAGGTTATGGAATTATCTCCAACATTATTTTGGTTCTTATTTTTTTCTTACCACTAATATTCATCCATAGATGGAAGGTCAGATAGAGTGGACCATCCAGACCCATGAAGACATGTTTCACTCTTGCATCATTGATTTTGGAGGCTTGTTGAGGAGACACTTTTTGTTGATAAAGTTTTATAACATTAACAGTTTTCCCTCCACCATTGCTTTGAAACCATTTTATTGTTTTAACATCCATCCTTTCCAATCTCTATATATCTAGAATGGGGATAGATACGAACCAATTATCAAGCTAGAAATAGTACCAATTATGGTAGAGATTCTTCAGGTAATTCATGTGAGGATGAAAGTAGTGAAACAAAATGGTGGATCCAAAGTTGATCATACGAGGACACTGTAGTAAATCAACATTTTAGATTATGAGTTCTTGATGGTGGATCTTTATAATTGGAAGTGAAGGTTTCTTCATGGGGGTAATATCTCCCCAAGGATTGTTTTGGTTATATTGAGGCATTGGATCATGTTGGAGCTATGTAATCTGAGATATCACTTCCCAAATAGAAGAGAAGGTTACAAAATGTTTTTCATGGTTCAAACCTTCATCTTATTCTTCATGATGATTCTCATGTCCTTTATTGGGGTGATGTTGGTGTTTATAATGATACTACCTTTGAGGAGTGTCCTATGGAGATACAATTCTACATGTAGAAGGTGTTGCAATGAAATAATATTAACGTAGTACATTTCTATTGGTAGAATAGTGGTATAGACTAAATTACCAAGGAATATGAGTCCCATATGTTCACTCAGTACCTTGAGTTGTTTGATAATTAATTATTCTCTGGTAACACTTTATTTAGTGTAAATTTATCCTACTGATTTTTGAAATGGTTTCAAATTATCAATTATTATGGATTTAATCTCATTTTTTGTGATATCTCCCCAGGATAGTGTATAATAGATGTTTCAAGATTTTATGTAGTTTTATTGGGTTTTTCTATTGAGGCTTTTGAGATCTTGTGCTAGTAAAATATTTGTGAGGTATCTTAGGGTGGGTGGTTGTTCAAACGACCCTTTTTCATTCATATATAGTATAGTTTGGATTCTTGAGAATGAGAATTTTTTATTTTTTATCCAATATTGGATCCCATATTGTTTTTTACCAACCCCTTTCATGTTCCCACCACTCAAGGTACTGAGAGAAGTTTTCGAACAGCTATAAATGGTGTTAGTATGCCAAAAAGATGGAAAATAGGATATTACATACCCTATAAGCCCTACATGTCGTGTATGAATGGATGATGAATTGTGTGTTGAAGGCTCACAATGTGTATATTTCTTAGGTTAAATAAAAAAAAGGTAATGTGTCTTCCAAATAATACTTAACCATAAAGATTATATTTTGTAAAAGGGTATTACACATCATTTAAATCATTGACATTGTGCATCATTAAAGGGTGTAGCCACTTGAGTTTTCTGTAAACCCTATGGTTGTAACACATATATCTCTCTCTCATTACTGGAAACCAATGTCTCCCTACTTTTTTGTTATTGGATACCATTTATGGGGATCAATAGTTGATCTTCCTTCTTCGATCCATGGTTATCCATGGTGCATTCTTCATTTATTTCATGATATTTTTCTTGATTTTATTTTTTATAATCTTACATATTCTCTCTATTCAATGGAAATTGATCTCTATTGATTCTAATGATGTTTCTCTTTATTTTGTTTAAGTTATTTTCCAAAATCCTCGAATGGATGTAGTTCATATGGGATTGGTGATCAAAGAATCAGGTCATGGTTTATTCTCATGTTAAGAAAATTGAAGGATTCTTTGGTATTAAATTCATTGATTCAGTTATTTATTTCATGTTCAAAAATAAATTGATCGTGATTAATCACCTTTGAATAGAATTTAATTAAACTAATATATGTTGACTCAAATTAAAGAAATTAGATAGTGATGACATGTTGATGATTGTGTTCCTTTATATAGGGAAAGTAAGTTGCCTCTTTTTTTTCAATAATGTGTGATATCTATGACTTGAATTGTTATAATGTTCTTACTTTAGAGAATAATGTTGAACAAGGTCAATAACATCATGTCATAATTAAATTATAACTAATAATATTATTAATAATTAATTAGTCATGTTTTTAATCCATTGGATAATATAATTTTATGATAATAAAATTGATGCAATCAACATGTTTAATTGAAAATGTAATTCCCAATAGTATTAATGGAATTAGTAAATAACGTCAATTTTTTTTATTATTGTGGATCATAATAATTAAAAAAAAGTTTAATTGATAATAGTTCTTCTATAAGATTTTTTAAAACACAATAAATTCTAATTGAATGTTTTCTCTTTTATAGCTTGTTATAGCTTTGTGCCTTAGGTTTCCCATAATAAGAAGCTGTTAATATTGAATCAGTTAATTTATGATCTAATAGTAATTGGTTGTGTGATAAATATAGTTTAATAGGGTTGAGTTCCCATATTCATTAGAAGTATGAGTGATTTGTTTTTGAATCTTGAGAGCTAATTTAAATGAGAATGTTGAATGCCTTTTTTGAAGGACTAGTTTCTCAATTGATTACTTGTGTGTAACCTCTATTTTTATGATGTGTTTTGGATATTAACCTATCGATGTGAGCTGGATATTGGTACTACTAAATGTATTGTGTTGTAATATTGGGTGGAAAATCAAAAATGTGATTTGTTCCAAGTGTGTATGAGCTTGGGATGGATGTTTGGATTTGTGGGTGGGAATTGCTGAATGATGGGGGAAACGTTGACGCCTATTATAGAAAGATGCATCGATATATGCATGTGGGTGTTATAGATTGAATGAAAGGAGTTATAATGGTTTATAAGAGGGTTCCCCTTAATGATAAGTCGATATATGGTATGCACGTTTGAATCAATCTAATGGTTGATGCCCAGGTTTCTGGTTTTTTCCAATCACCTTTCTCTACTAATTGAGGCAGCTGAATGTGATTGGTTTCATGTTTCCACAGAATGGTAGATTATTATGGTTCTACATGAGAACATTTATTTGGAATAATGATAATAATAAATTAAAAACGCTTAATCCATGGGTTGGTTGATGTTTGAATACTAATTCATTAAAGTTTTTAATCTTAATAAACTATGTGCTCAGTTTGGATTATTCTAGGAGTGCATGAACTTTTATCTGATAAATAATGTAATTTAATGTGGAAGAATTTATATTCTAAATTAATTGAAATTTAATTAATTATTAGATGTAATTGATAGAGTAAAAAAATAAATTAATTTAGCTCCTTTATAAATATGGGTGCTTATCGGTTTTTTTCTTACTAGTGGTAGTCCAGATTATGAGTGACATTAAGCGCAGTTGAGTTTAAGTCTATGTTTTTTTTCCATAGTGTGGTTTGAGATATATTTTATAATATATATGATATTATTTCACATGATTCTCAACCAATTTTGGTTTGGGAAACTGAAACCCTATGGACTGTAGGTTGGTGTTTTCTGCAACATCCCAATATGAGGATGGATGGATGTCCAAACCCTCATGACCTTCTCTCCTCTCTTTGAAATTACTTTGGTATTTATTCATATATGTTAGTTTTCCCGTATATTTGTGTTGAGGTACATGAAGGCACTATTTTATTTCACACACATGTATTTCCGAATAAAGTATCCAAAGTATTATTATAAATATGATGTGTATAGGTTTTGATGGATTGATGTACATACATGGTGTATTGGTTGTAATGGCTTGAGCGAAAATACATATTGTCTGAAATACATCATATAAGATGTGATGGCTTCCGAAAAACATATGGATACTATGTGGATATGTGATATTATATGGTGTATTTATGTGGTGAACGAGTGGTATATGGTTATTTCTTACCCATGTTTTTTCAGGTCAGAATACTTTTGGAGAGTGATCCACAATCCATATGATGTGGGGGAAGAGTGGAAAACTCGCGGTGAAGTGGAAGTGGCATAGACTTGATGATTTTTTATTATATTATATTCTCTATTTTTTGGGGATAATAGGTGAGAGATATCCATATTAAGGATGGTAAATTAAAAAACCTATTTAGGTGATGAGTTTGTTTCACTATTGTACACTCTACTTTAGCATAATTTCTTTATCTTTTCTATAGGAGAGGGTTTGGGGAGGATCCTTCTGAGTATACTATAATTATCCCCCTAAATATATATAAAATATTTTTCTTTTAAGCATGATTAGGTTGGTTATCAAGAATTATATTACTAGCTCATGGTTTAAAATGATCTGTTTAGGCTTCATGGTTCTTTTGGTCATTACATTTTTTTGCACTTGTAGTTATCCATTAAGTAGTTTTATTACAATAAAAAATTGCTTTTATGCAAGTTGGATTTATATTATATATATTTCTAACAAGGAGTTGGTTTTTTATCCTTATTATCTATTTATTTTTCATGTTTATTTTTGTGGTTAATATCTCCGATATGCATTTTATAAAACCCTTGTTGCATGTTTCCAACCTGGGTCTTACTCAAGGAGACACTAGGGTTGTCACCATCTCTCATCCCTCATTCTGATATTGTTGTGGGGAGGTGTCATGATATATTTGAATATATTGTTTTATGAAAACAATTATATATGAAAACACATCAATATTCTATATTAGTGACCCAAAATTTGATAATCTGCATTGTTTTTTTGTGTTCATAACTATTTTGTAGAACTATATATAAATACGCTAATTTCCAAATCATTTTTATATATTAAAAAACACAAAAAGAATCATATAAAATTACTTTTGAACATATAAAATTTAATATTTGTTACACATTTTGAGTCTTATAATTATTAATAGTTCCATATATTCAATAGTTGTGAGAGTGATGACCAAAATTATCCAACGTTAAATATTTTTTCTCATAATCCAATAGAAAATTCAAATACTAATTATAGTGTGTAAGGAATGACCTCACTTGACCAATATTAAACTAAATCATGCCATTAATTAGGATGATTTCCAATCAATACTTCTAAAGATTGATTGAGAAATTACATATGGTTCTGAGTTCTTACTATTCACCCCACCCATAATATAATTACACATATAACATTATTTGATGACTGATTCACAATAGGATAAGATATAAAATTATTATATTCTAATAAGATATCATTATTTCCATTAAATATATAAAGTATTAAAATTTATATATATATTATTTAACATAAATCAATATAGAAATTCTATCTATTATCTCATGAGTGAAGAAATAAAATTTTTGTGTCAAGAGTTAGAATATGGGGTGGTTTTATATCATATGCCCCAAAATGATAATTTTATTTGAATTTATGATGAACTAATGAGATTTTATATATGATTAAATTATTTTAAAATCTCATTAATGAATTTTTTTCATTGATCCATATACTCGAGCACCTTTTCTTTGATGGAAGATTGGATTCATAATTTGATGCCAAATTTCATATTGTTATAAACTATAAAAAATTATTTTTAATGAAATAAATATATTAATGACATAAGAACGCACACATATATATACACACACATGAATAATAAATTTTCATTAAACCATATGTACACATACTCTCACTCATATTTGACATTGTATGTTGAACATATCCTTCAAGGGTCAAATCAAATGCATATGTGGTGGAATATTTACATATAAAGAAGGAAAAATGCTAATGGGTTTAAACTTTTCATAAAGTAATTCATAAATATAAAAAAAATTAATATATGAATACATATATTATATTAATGAAATTATATATATATATATTCACTGATCATGTGTTTTTATGGTATCTTAGTTTATGGTATCCATATCCCATTGAATATGTTCTTCCTATATATATCCCTTTTTTGGTCAACTTTTTCTCATTAAAGTGCCTAATTTTTATAACCATAGATGTAATCAGCTGTACTCACCTTCTTTAAAATTTTCACCCCAACAATACATTTGAAATAAGATGATATGATAAAATAAAATTATTTTTCTATATAAGATGATTATATTGTGTGTTCTCTTCTTACACTATTATGTCAATATAAAATATTACTATATTTTAACAAAAAACAACGGAAACATTCCATGTTGTTTGCATAAATTTAATAAATTATATAACTATTTAGAAACACATCCTTTATCCCCAAACCAAATATAAAATTAATGATGGAGTTTAATTAAATAAAATTATTTGTTTCATTAAATAATAGAATTCATATTTTTTCATTGCGCTTTTAAAATCTTTATGACTGAAGTAAAATAAAAAATAATTAAAATATATAGAAATGTAATGTCATTCAATAAAAACTGTCTGTCATGAAGTTGGCTTAATTATTATTAAAATGTAAAATTACATACTTCCTACAACTTATAGATCTAATATTTGTATACAATTAAAAACAATAATATTTTCTGAATGTAAATAAAAAATATATTTCAATATAAATTAAATATCATACATAAAAAAACTCATAAATTTTTCATAAAAACATTCAATAAATGGGTTGAATATATGTTGTTATATAAAATTTTTTTAATGGGAAATATCTTGTTCATTTTTCTATATCTATTTGTTAAAATAAATAATAATAAATATTAAGAGTAAAATTCATTAAGAAAATGAAAACTATATTACATTAATTTTATGACATTAAAAATAAATATTATATTAATAACATAAGTTATATATGGTAGAATAAGACTTATCTATTAGCATGAAACCATTTAATGTTGTAAATAAATAATTACATTCATCAAATAATTGTTCATCTATTAATATTAAAGGAATCATTTAATTATTTTCAATTCCACTAGGATTTGAAACCAATAAATTCAATCATCTATATATTTATTTATTTATTCATCATTTTTTCTTTCCAAAAATATCTACATTAAAAAAAATTATTAAATTTTTCACATTCCACTCAATTTTTTATTTCAACTGATATTTTATGGTAAAACACTCCATGATTTAACCATTTATGTATGTTCTCATGTGGGTCATGGAAAAAAATGAATGTCAAAATAGAGTTGAATAATAGATGAGTGTAAATATAAAACTTTCATATTGATTTCTCAACTAGTTCATCCAATTATTTCTCAAATATTGTTTTTTAATATTATTAAGATCATGATCGATTGTTCAACAACATTTATGAGGAAAAATGTATTTTCATTTTAAATAAATTTTCATTAATTTTTTTAAATGAAATCCCAAACCACATATTATTCTTCTCATTATATTAAAATTATTAGTAATATTATAAGAATTATCATTATTCACCTTTATTATTCAATAAATTGAATAGAATAGTTATTTCTAATTTTGAATATCATTTATAATGTACTATGTATATTTGACTAGTTACCCTCACACTACCATAAATGAAAAGGCCTTTTTCGAACCAATTTTTCTGATGTCATTCCATCCAATGAAATTATATATAATTTCCTTCAACACCCAAAAGTGTATATGATGTGGTGGTTCACATATTTTTAAAATTTTCAGGTAGTCCAAATTACACCCAAAATGTGATTTTTAGGTGTGGAAAATTTAAAACAAAAGTATAAACTTACCTGCTCATTTTGTGATAAAATTTTAATTTCCTTCCTTTTTCTAATGATTAATAGTGTATCGTGGACCAATTAATCAATTATTTTTGTCCTATAAAAGTGTACATTCAATGATGGAATAATTTTTGGATGATTTATTATTTTATTTTATTGGAAATAGTCAATATTAATTTATTAATATTATTAAATAAATAAAAATAAATTCACATTTTTACACAATCAGGACAAATTCAAATACATAAATAAAATATTAATTAATATAAAAATAATGTTATTTTTTATTCGTTTCACGATTTTTAGTATCAAATTTCATGAATCATTTTGCCTAAAAAAATTTTGATCATAATTTCTTGGTTTTAAAAAAACCTAATTTGTATCCTTGGGCCATTAGGTACTATCAATAATTGTATGAAGTATCAAAAAAATTTGATTCAAATATGTCCATGATAGAATATTGTATACATGCAACATAACAGTCCATATATTACGGGTTTCACTAACCATATACTTCAATGGGTTAAACATATCTCATTTATACCCATTTTGGACTCTATGATTTTCTTGTGAAAACATTACTTCCCATAATATGACGCTTTCCAAGAAAACATGCTTTTTGGGAGAGATGACATATCATTTCATTTTTTTCATAAACTAGTATCCCAAACATTTTGATTTTAGATGAAATTCATAATTGATGTGGTATTAATAATTGTGTATAGTAACTTTATTTCATCAATGTGTTATACTTCCCATTTTTTAAAAACCATCCATGATGAATATTATGACTTTTGATTTCATATAGCACTATGATTGATGTGTTCTTTCAATTTTATTTATAGTATATTTTTAAAGGATTCATATTTATGGTCATAAATATAATTCCTAAATTATTTATATATTTTCTATAAAATTGGTAAAAATGATGAATCTGATCCCCAACATTGAGTACCATCTTCTATAACTCCATAAACAAATCTGAAAACATGTCAATCAATGTAAAAAAGTATTAAAAAGTAATACGTCTATGAAAAATGATATTTCTCAAAAAGATAGGAATACTTGAGAATATTTGTTATGTGTATGTAGAATATTTCAATGAATCTTAAAGTGTCATCAATTATTCCAGGATGGGGATTACTTAGAAAAAATTCATTTTTATCAAAATTATTATTTTAAGAAGATAAATCATGCACTATGTCCCCAATAATTGCATTCATTAAATCAACACCCCTCCAAAAAAATCAAGTATAGATAATATTCTCAATGAAGGAATATAATTTTTCTTATTTTTAACATAAAAATGTAATTTGGTCAATTTGATACTCACAACTTAATGTCAGTTTTTTTCATTATATTCCACAATTATGCTCTAAATATTATATACCCCATATCAATACAATTAATATTTATATCTATATGTTTACAACACACAATGAATAAAATATAAATAACATAATTTTAAAATTTAGGATATATTCGGATAAATGAGTCAAATATTAGAATAGATGAAACAAATTGATAATATATACAGTTTCTAATAAAAATTGAATATAGAAATATTTTATTAATAACAAATTGGAATCTATGTGACTAACATTAATGTGAAAAAATATAAACCTAGCTATATAATTTATCAAAAAACTAATAAAAATTAACCATTATTTGAAATTAATATTTATAGTATATATCATATACCAATAATTACAATTTTCTAATAGTTATCCACTAAAGAATATTTCCAAGGAAAATTATGTTTTCTTTCATAAAAATACTAATAATAATCAAATAAGTTTTAATACATTAATAATTGTCAATTTTTTGTAATCTATATTATGTTAAATAAAGAAAATACAATCATTGATATAAAAAAAATAACATCTTTTAAAAGGAAATCTTGAAATCTTGAAATTTAATTGTGATAAAGACAATTAGAAACACCTATGACTGATAAAAAACATCATTAGTATTAGTCAATATTATTTAATATCTCCATTACATCAATTAATATTTTGAAATGTAGAATCATATAAAATTTTTAAGAAAAAATTCATTATTGTGAAAGATAAAATATTTAGTTTTTTTTATTTCATAATCAATAACAAAAGAAGACCCATAAATAATTACCAGTTTACAATTTTTAAAAATATGATTATAAAAAATCAATGAATAATTATTTGAACAAATAAAAATAAAACAATACTAGTAATGAAACCAAATAGTAATAAACAATTATAAATAGATAAATTAATTTTCTATCACATAAATGAAAGTAAATATAAAAATTATTAAATTAAATAGAAAAATATATATATAAATCATCAATAATTTAAACTAGATATGAAACAATAACATTTTAAAATAATAAAAAACAAAACAATTTGTAAAACATAAATAATAATTACAAACTAAAATCATTAGTTTAGAATTAATTATTCTAGAGCTTCAGTAGGTTTCGTTTTTTAACAATAATTAGTAATAAAAAATAATCTATTGTATAAAATGATAATTATTATACATGTATAAAATAATAAAATATAATTACTATATATCTACAAATATATGATTAGTGATTTATAATTTTGACCATAAATTTGTACTTTGTAGTTCCTATTAATAATATGTATTTAAATATGTAAAATTCATTATTGAAATTTAGATTCTAGATAAAAAATATTATTTTTATTTTCTGTTACTCATTTTATACATACAATAATTAATAATAAGAGTCAATTTAGGTGAACTCATGCTATATTAAAGAAGGTGATTTTTTTAAAAATTTATTTTACCAAAACATTTACTAAAAATTCATTATAAATTAACTTTTTTATTTTTATATATGTAAAAAATATTTATTATTTATATAACATGTTTAATAATTTCATCTAATTCAATATGGATTGTAGTAAATTTTTTAGGAATATCATATTATAAAAAATTATTTTATATCTAGGTTGGAATTTGTTGATGAATTTAGAAAATTAACCCACACAAGAAAATATAAAATTAAATATTTATATAATTCAGAAAATATCATGAAAAAAACCCAAGTATTTGTAGATGTATAGATCCCATTACATCTTAATTTAAGAAATAAATAACATAGTAGTTTTTTTTATAATCACACTTCAAACATATCAATATAAATCTAAAATAAAAATCCAATCAGTCCTTGGTCATTCAAGTGATATAATATAATATTTATAAAGATGAAGAAAATTATATTATTTCCCTTTCAAGTTGTATTTTCCTATATAGTTGAAGGAGATGATATATTATCAAGATATGTTTTCATTCTTCCAATTATAATCCACCAACTAAAGAATTATCATAGTAATATAAATTTTTATTATTTATCTTCCAATCAGGTTGCTCTATAATCTTGGTTAAGGAAAATGAAAAATTTATAATGTAATGAAATAATGGACCTTGAAAATAGATGTTATAACTTATTTTAATAATTCTATTTATCTACTGAATAAGAAATATAATGTTCATGTGTTTCTCAAAAACCTGGCTAACTCTTGGTCTTTTATGTTTTACTCTGATAACATATAATTCTTCATCCAAATTCTTGATTAATTAGTTCAAATTATATAAATAATTAAATATATAAGAACATAATTCTTAAACCAATGATAATTGTAGTTTTTTATGAAGTAAGGTACTAGAAAAATCGAATAAATTTGACGATGTTATAGTATATATATCTCCTTTTGATGTGGTACTTTTGTTCATAACTCATTGATATGGAGTGGAAGTAAAATTGAAATAACCATTTATAGAGTTCAGAAATATTTTACATAGTTCTTAATAATCATTGATAATTACCTCAATAATAATTTTGATTTTATTCTCATTGCTAAGAAAACATAGAAATGTCCAAACAAAAAACCTCAACCACTATTGAGTGGAATTGAATTCAAAAAAAATTATAACAACTGGGTCCCGGTGACAGCACAACCACCCCGCCTTAACATGGTTGTCGGTTCCTGGCAGACTAGGTAACCTGAGTTTCCTCACAGACACATGGTCCCCACCCTGGATCCCACCCACGTGTCCGAACGGGTCCATTGTTGGTGCGGCAGTCGACGTATCCATACACCAGGACCCTGAATTCTAATTTTTAACTCATTGCACGAAAACACTGATTCTGTATGTGTTTCAAGAATTCTCTTCGTGATAACTTTGAGTCGTCTAACTAGGTATAACTTATTGACCATGGAACATCTGTTTCTTTTTAGGATGGCCCCACACAGACAGCCATCAAGGGTTCTAGGCTTTGTATGAGATGGTATCCCCCTAAGCCACCGATGCCACCAGCCCCAGCAGTAGATATTTCATGCCCCCTGAGCACGTTGTATAAGTTCCAGCACCAGAGACCGCCCAGGTACATGAGCGAGATGGACCCGTAGGTAGCTGAAGATTGGATTGAGGCTGTGGTGAGAGTTTTTAGACTGTTATGGACACCAGAAGACCTTGTGGTGATCCTTCCCGTGAATCTCCTTCAGGTAGAAGCAGGAAGATGGTGGAGCCTGATTCTCCAGCTGCATGGCGAGGATACACTTCTCTGGGTAGACTTCGAGAGCCTGTTTCGGGTAGATTTTGTCCCATCCACCTTACATGTGGTTCTGATACCGAAGCTACAGTATCTACAAGAGGGTAGCATGATTTTAGCGTAGTACTAATTGAGGTTCACTGACCTCTCACGTTACTCCATAGATATGGTGAGAGACCCATTCTTTAGGGTACAAAGATTCTATCCGAGTCTTAGGCGAGAGGTCGGGGCTTCGTTGATCTCCCTTAGCATCCCGATGCAGATGGGGGTGTTGGAATGAGTCCTCTTATTGGAGAGTTTCCTTACTGAGAATTTACCAATAGAGAGAACCACCACCAGGGGTCACGTAGCAGACTCTTCTGTAGCAGGAAACATACAGATGTCGTAGAGGTCCAAGTAGACCAGAACATCAGGTGGACAACCTCAGGACTCATGTTCAGTTGTGCGAGGCAGACAAGATAGTGCCAGTCATTCGAGGAACAGACAGTGTTTCACATGCGGCGGGCAAGGTCACATGGATCGTGACTGTGTGACCCATCGTATGGATGATTGAAAGATAGTTGAGGGACCTATCAGGTAGAGGCAAGGGTTTTATTGAGGTGATCCATAGGGAACAAGCAGACGTGGCATGGGAACTGGTACTGCAGCTATCGGTGGACGGTGTTATGAGGTGTTACCACCACCCCCACCAGGAGGTGCACCACGACCGCAAGGATTAGGTGGACAGGGGAGAGCTCATCTCCAAGCAGCTAAGGCTTACGATCATGGAGCTCCATAGATGATTCAAGGTACAATCTGTGTCTACTCTACTACGGTTTCATTTCTTATTGACATAGGTTCCAGTCACTCTTTCATTACCATTGCCCTTGTTCGTAGCTCAGAGATTCCGACGGATTCTTTGGCTCAATCCTTACAGCTAGGGACTCCTATGGGAGTAGATTTGATGATTACACAATGGTTCCAGCAGTGTGAGCTTACTCGAGGAGGTGAGATCTTTGGTTGGGATCTCCTCGTAGTGGCGTCAAGGCCTTACGATGTCATCGTGGAAATGGACTGGCTATCTATAGTCCATGCTCAGATCAATTGTATTAGGTGAAAAGTGTGGTGTGTCCACATAGATGATACCAGGTTTTCTTTCACCAGCAAGAAGGGAGCCATTGCAGCACATGATGGACATACACGGATGAGGGTGCAGCTGATCACTCATCAGTTGTTGTGCCTTACCCTCAGAGCAGTTGATGAGGAGAGTCCAAGTTATCTTGTAGTGGTGGACCAGTATGCGAATTTTTCCCTTGAAGTTGTTCCAAGACTACCTCCTCACAGAGAGGTGGACTTTAACATTGACCCATACCCTGGGATGTCACTGATATCTACACCTATATATCAGATGGATTCTGCTGTGCTTCACGAGCTGCGGGTACAGTTGGAGGACTTGTAGGGGAAGGGATTCATCCAGACCAGTGTTTCTCCTTGGGCTTCCCTGATTCAGTTCACGAAGAAGGCGGATGGGATCTTGAGGTTTTTTGTTGACTACAGTCACCTGAACCAGGTGACCGTGAAGAACAAGTACCCACTCCTGAGGATTGACGACCTCTTTGATCATCTGAAGGGGGCATGGTGGATCTCGAAGATAGACCTCAGATCAAGCTATCACCAGCTTAGATTTCAAGATGAGGATGTGTAGAAGACAGTCTACATGTGTCGGTACAGCCACTACACATTCTTGGATTTTCCTTTGGGTGTAACCAATTCTCCAGCAGTGTTCATGGGTCTCATGAACAAGATTTTCCAGCCATACCTCGATCGTTTTGTCATAGTATTCATCGATGAAATTATTATCTACATGACTACTGAGGAGGAGCATGCCTACCATTTGTAGTTAGTTCTGGACACACTCTGAGATCACCAGATTTATGGTAAGCTCTTGAAGAGCCCATTTCTAGATCTGAGATGTTCACTTTTTCATACATTTCATCTCAGAGGTTGGAGTTTTAATAGATCCAACTAAGATTGAGGTGGTACTTTCTGGGGATCCACCTAGGAGTGTGATGGTTGTACGGAGTTTCCTAGGTTTGGATGGATATTACTAGTTGTTCGTACCAGACTTCTCAAAAGATGCAGTACCACTATCAGCCTTGACGAAGAAGAGTTAACCCTTCATGTGGTCAGAGAGATGCTAGTAGATCATTCAGGAGCTAAGGCAGAGGCAGACTAGTGCCCCCATATTGAGGCTTCTAGAGGAGGGTGTAGGGTACGTAGTCTACTATTATGCATCAGGGACCAGACTCGGGTTTGTCCTAATGCAGGAGTGATCAGTGATTACTTATGGTTCTCATCTACTAAGATAGCATGATAAGTAATATACTACCCATGACCTGAAATTAGCATAAGTGGTCTTCTCCATGAAGATGGGGTGGCACTATCTGATGGGCGAGCATTTCAAAGTCTACTCTGACCACCAGATTCTCAGATATATCTTCCCTTAGAAAGACCTAAACCTGAGACAACGTAGATTGCATGAGTTCCTCCAGGACTATGAATTCGAGATAGTCTATAATCTTTGGAAGTGGAATGTTGTAGTAGATACACTCAGTATGAGATCTGGTATATATCTTCTAGGAGAGGCGATAGAGCAGCTGGCTGCTTTACAAATATCCTTTGTGGACCGAAATGGAGATGTTTTGCTTCAGTCACTTACAGTGTCTCTTGTGCTTCTACAACGAGTTAGGGAGGAGCAGTGTGGAGATGCTGGATGCGAGACACGACGTGCTCAAATATCCATAGGGAAGGTACCTGATGGATTTTATGAAGGTGGGGAGCACGTCATCCTCTTTAGAGGACATACTACGGTACCACTGTCACTTTAGGTGGATGTATTGAAGGAGTTCCACACATCCCCTCTAGTGGTACATCCATGAGTGGCGACGATGTACCAAGACCTTTGACAATGGCATTAGTGTCCAAGTATGAATAAGGCAGTTGCAGAGTTTGTGTCTCGATGCCTCACTTGTCAGTAAGTGATGGCAGAGCATCAGGTACCAGTAGACTTGGTTCAACATTTAGAGGTCCCAGAGAGGAAGTGGTATGGGATATCCATGGACTTCTTGATGGGTCTTCCACGTACGTACAGGGGACGTGACTCTATCTGGTTGATCATCGACCGACTCACTATGTCGGGCCACTTCCTTCAGATCAGATAGTAGGGTTTAGTAGAGATCTTGGGACGCCTCTATGTGCAGGAGATTGTTCCGCTACATAGAGTGCATTCTTCTATTGTCTCTGATCATGACACATGTTTTACTTCTCGGTTATGGAAGGGGTTGATGGAGGATTTTGGGATGCAGCTTCGTTTGAGAACCACCTTCCATCCTCAGAATAATGGTCAGACCAAGCAGACCATTCAAACCCTCGAGGACATGTTGCATTCTTGTGTCCTCGACTTCGGTCGCTGATGGGAGGATCACTTACCTTTGGTGAAGTTTTCATACAACAACAGCTATCACTCCATAATAGGGATGGCACCTTTTGAGGCGTTATACGAGCGAACTTTCAGATCACCCTTGTGATGGACTGTCCCTGGGGAGTTAGAGCTAGTGGGACCAAAGATGGTACAATCTACCATGGAGAAGGTGTAGATCATCCAGAAGTGGAGGAAGACTTCACAGAGTAGACATAATTCGTATGTCGAAAGGAGACGGAAACCTCGGGAGTTCAAGGATGGCGACCACATATTTTTACGGGACTCACCTCGACGATTTTTATGGATATTTGGCCGAGGCGGCAAGTTATATCCGAGATTCATCAGACCTTTCCAGGTCCTCACCGGAGTAGGTGAGGTGGATCACTTCCTGGATCGTCCACCTCAATTGCATCGGGTGCACGACGTCTTCCATGTATCCCAGCTAGGAGATACGTCCACGAACCTTCACAAAACATCGACCATGGGGAGCTAGACATCGAAAATGGGGAGACTTTTACTGAGGTTCCAGTGGAGATTGAGGATCGAAAAGAACGGATCCTATGTTGATGGTCAATACCTTTTATGCACATATGCTGGAAGCATGGGAACCTCCAGGAGAGCACAAGGGAGCGGGAGGCTCAGATGCATGCTCAGTACCCCCATTTGTTCTCTTATATCTAGTTATATCTTACAGGTATGTAAATCCCTATGGTGGAGAAATTGTAAAGACATAGAAATTATGTAGAAATTTTTTTCCTAAATACATGGGAATTTTACGAGTCTGTAAAAAATTATGGCACTTGATACTGAGGCCAGATGTGCCCGAAATCAACTGCTAATGTTTTTTTGGGTACGTTCAGTAAACGTGCAAGCTAGTAATTTTATAACTTTTGAACCGATGCTCAGAATTTAAATCCAAGAGCACCATTTAACTCACAGCACCAGTATTCGCTTAATAATACTTTCACCTCAATGGCAGTTGGTTGGAAATAAAAGATAGTTTTTGGGTTTTTAATGAATTAAATAAAAATAAGGTTGTGTAAACATTATTATTATTAGTTGGTTAGCACCTCCATGTGGAGTTTGTTGGTGGGGACCGCCACACCGTAACCTCCCATGAGAGGTTATGGTGGTGGGGTCCACTCGAACTCAACATACCATGTGAGGATTAATTTGCTGGGGGCACCCGGGATTTTAACCCTTTGAAACTCCCCATTAAAGAGGAGAAACTCTCAAGTTTCAAATTAATATAGGGGAGCCTCTTCAACTACCTTTTAATTAATTTGAGCCAACTTTCCCTAATCCTCCACATTAATTGTGTGGGGTCAATTAATTAATTCTCCATTTTTATTTTTAAATCCAGCATTCTAAAATAATTGACAATCTATTATTTTTGGTGGACATATTTTTGTTTATTGGAATTTATCATTTGGTGGAACATGGGAAGAGGAGAGCTAGGGAGAAAACCTCAGAATGAAGAATGAAGAATGCCCCACTAACAAGGAACTTCGATCCTCTTCGAACTTATTCCTCAAACACCTACCGACGTGGAGTGTCTTTCACAAGCTGATTCAGCTTGTGATTAGAAGCGTGCGGCAGACGTGACGAACGAATAACTTCTTCATCTACTTTTCGAGACTCCGTTAACGAACGATGACCAACGAGAAAAGGTAGGGGTGTGTTTTGATTTGAGAAATTTTGATGATTCCTTCCATGATTGTCTTTATTCACCTTCTTTCTACCAAACTAATGCGGAAGGATGGGGCCAAACGAACACGGCCTAATCCCTCTGCCATTCTTTTGAATGTTTGATGTGTTATTTATGTTCTTCATGGGTGATGAACAATGGATCGTTCTGAGTCCGTTGTGTGATGCAATGATCCCAAATTGAAACCCAAAACCACAACGACCTAGCGATGGTGCGATGAAGATAGCTAGTGACGGATCAGACTGGAACGTGAAGGACTAATCCCCAACCGTTCTTCGAGCGAGTTAATCAAATCGTGTTTTCGGAGCCGATCAGAGGCCTGAAAATTCCGGAGATGACTATGTGACATCGTGGAAAACTAGAGACTGAAGTCTCATGATTAAAGGACCCTCAGAATAAATAATGGACTTCACGGGAGGTGCACTGGCTGGAGGAACTATTTCTAGAAAATTCCAGAATACACGACGTGCACCTTTGACGACCAGGTCGTGTAGTACGGGCATTCTATGGCTTGAGATTCGAACGTTGGACAAGTAACAAATTGTGTGTGACCCCGATCACACGATGTGTATTATCTAAACTGAATGGAAGAAGCGGATTCATAAGACATGGCATGTATTCTGGGAAATACACACACACGATCAGAATTACATGACCAAGAGGCACAACGTGTACTCTCTAGACAGAATGACAGAAGCTGCTTCGAGAGACTCGGCATGTATCTCGGGGATAGATGGACACAGGGTGGAGTACACGGGAATGTACTCCCCCACACGTCCATGCATGGACAGTGGCACGGGATACCCCATGTACCAGTTACATGGGTTAGCGAACACGGGATAAGGCCGTGTACGGGCACATGGCCAGCATACACAGAGCCGACCCCAATTTTGTAGACACGACGTGTAAACATACCATACTCCATGTACTTTCTTTTCAATACAACCAGCCATAAGTCACAGGCCATTGTACATGGGCAGTACCCGAGGTCTGAAGAACACGGTGTGTGCCTCATTCATACAAACCGTGTACTTTTTTTTGAAATGGCTTGTTCATCTAGTCCGCAGTATCTTGGAAACGTTTTGTTTGGGTTATCTCCCTATGACATGTAGGTAAGTTGTGATAATTATTCTTGGGACTTCGTGATATTAGATGTATCGACACATTTATTGAAAAGCGGACCCTCTCGAGATCATTCATGCTTTGTGTGGAACCCTATGGTTGGTTGTCCACTGACGACTGTTCTTGGATCCTGTGGGGGTTTGATAGCCCCGACTACTATTCCTGGATCCTATGTAGGTTCGACAGCACTGGAAACTGTTTCTAGATCCCGTAAAGGTTCAACGTCTCTTGACTATTATTCCTAGATCCAGTGTGGGTTTGACAGCTCTGACTTCTATTCCACGATCCTGTGTGCGTTCGACAGAATAACTATTCTTGTATCCTGTGTTGGTTCAACAGTTCTGATTTTTGTTCATGGATCCTGTGTGGTTTCGATAAAATAGATGACTTAGTATCTACATCTGATCATCTCTATCTCTCTACAAGTTGTATACCTGCGTGAGTTGAGTCAACAACTTTGTGATTACCTCATGATTGAGATAGATTACTTGATAACATAGGTATATGTATGGGAATATACCTAAGTGGGGTTATCTGTTGATTTCATACTTAGTGAATTATCCTTGTGTGATTTTGTGATACCTTTAGGGTCTTTGGGTCCCTACTGAGTATCGTTATACTCACCCCTACATGGGCTATGCCAGAACCTCATTGTGTTGGTTGCAGATGACAGACAATGCTGACTGAGGATCAGAGTAGCAGGACTGGACGGTAAATGGAGGTGGACCTTACGACGAGTCGGTACATAGAGGAGATGGACAGATGTGGAGTGCTGAGGAGGCTATCTGTACCTACCAATCAGGTAGGAATTCCTGAAGGATGAAATAGTAGCTACTTTACTTTTCTTCAGTTGTACTTTTTTTCAGTTTTACTTGTACATTCCTATTGGGCTTGTATTTCGGGCCCCTTTTACTTTTCAGTACTCCTTTGTATACAGTTTTTCATAGTGTTTTACTTTGATCTTTTACTCTGTTGTGTGTTTTTACAGTTATATAGGAAATACCTTCCCAGATTTAGGGAATTATGCCTTTGGTGCTAGTCACCAGCCTCTAGATTATGGAAGGCGGGCTTTGGGTAGTCATGGCACGAGCCCTGATGGATGGATTATGACAAAAGTATAACTATATAATAACCTAATTGTATAATCTACATGATGAATATCATAGTCAATATAATTAATAAATGATATTATTTAAAAATATATTTTATCATTTAGTTATAGTGACAATATTTGTAAATATAGGACATAGCTCATAATGATATATTTTGAAAAGTGTTTGAAAAGGCCAAAAATACAATGCCTTTTTCTCAATTTTAAAAATGATCAAGAAATTGTAACATGAATATTCAATTTAATTAAATTTAATATATCATATATTAATTTTATATTATAATGTAAAATATAATTAGAACTGAAAAAATACACATTAGAACATTCTTACCACATTACATATCGTAATATAATGTAGTTAATTTTGAAATATCAAAAATTAATAAAAAAAATTATGGAAAAGACGACCCAAACCTAACATAAATATTTTCAAAATAATTTTACATGAATATTTTTTTACATTTAACACAAAAATTAGACACTAAGAAAATGTTTTGGTATTTTTGGATATTAGACAGATGTAAATTTAATTTAAAGCACTATGGGCATTTCTCTATAGTCACACCCAATTTACCCCCTTCATGAATAATCAGATGTCATAGACTTATTATTAACCTTGTGATTGACAATATTACAAATGGTTGAACTCTAATTACCATAATATAAAAACATTAGAGATACTAATTTAGGATTTTAAGTGAGCATAAAAATAAAAGGTGGCCATGATGGCCAAATTTCGATGCATAAACTCGATATAATAAAATCATATCCAATAAAACAAAGATCATAAATCATTATTCCTAACATGATTCTTGTTTCATAATATTATAAATGAAGATTGTGACTGTGGAAGGAGGAGTTAATAATCTTGGGGAATTAGTAAATGACATACATACATGTGCAATATAATAATGAGTTAAAATCATAAGAATATAAATAATAACATATGAAAATTTTAAGCATCAATATATTCATATCATTATATACTCGGCTAACCATATTAAAATAAAATAACTAGCTTGGTCTAACCAAAAAATAATAATAACAACTTTTAATTAGGAAAATCACCCTCGACCATAATATCATGGACATTAGCTAACCACCAACCCTCCATAACCATTAGGATATGTTTTATCAACCTATTATATATAAATTGTTTCACAAAGGAAAACAACTTGTTCCACATAACCTATTTATATTTACTCTAACCAATTTTTTCCCAAAACCTTTTGTACTTGATCGAAAAAAATTTTATTATGCTAATATCATGATATTTAAAACATTTCCCAATATATTAGAGAGAAAAAATGTGTCCCCCCATCACATAATAATATATATATATATATCTGTGTGTGCGTGAAACATCAATATAAAATCATTTATATTCACAACATATATTAATTAACTAATGATAGTGTAATGTGGTCCATGCATATTTCTACAAAAATGATAAATATATATACCATGAAATAAGGTGTATTATATTATTTGAGAATATCCCCAGTGAATCAAAATAAAATTCAATGGTTTTTTAAATGTATGAAAAAACATTCTTAGATAATTATAAAATATCATATAAATTTATTAATAAATACAAATTTCAATATTTAAAGAATTTATTTCAATGGAAATATTTTATAAAATAATTGGAATAGAAACCATCATTAAAGATAATTATAATATCAAAATAAATCCATATAAACAGAACAAGTGAATACAGTAAGAAAATTAATTCATATGAAAAGTGTAAAAAAGGGATTCTTTTTATACATAAAAATGAAATTCCTCAATAAATTACATGTATAAAAGATGTTAATATGATAATACTTCTATAATTTTTAATTAAAGTAAAAAAATCAATTTACAGTGTTCATAAAAAATCCTAGTCTCGTAAAAAAAAATTAAAAAATAATATAATTGAAATTAAAATAAAATAGAATAATTCATCACTGAAATTTTTATATGAGTTAGTCTTTACATTTCATAAATCTATAGGTAAAATTGTGAGGTAATGTGTTGTAAAATTGTGGAATTATATTTAATACTCATAAATTAATAAAGTACTATAATTAAAATTTCATTTTCATAGGAAATAAAACAAAAAATTTCATCAATAAAAATTTATTCCTATAAAATCTGAATTTTAATGTGATCCTGAAAACGAAGAATTATATTATTGGTCACGTTTGAATAAAATCCCCTTTTAAAGATAATAGTTGATTTATTTTTAAATCATTTGAAATTCATGAAAAGTATTACAAGTGAAATTCATTGGTATTATATACAAAGCCATAAATAAATAGGATGGTGAGTAAGAATCATATCTCTATGCACGTAAATTGGGATGAGAAAACACTCATTGAAGATAAACTCTTCGTCAGACATTCTATATCTCTTTGTTTATGAAATATAAACATAGTAATAATTTATATAATAAACATATTCTTATTTTTTCAAAATTACACCTTTTATGTATAAATTAATATCAAATATTTACCATCAATTCCATTTAAAAAAAATATATGTATTAAGTGTATAATTGGTTTTATAAAAGCTTCAATATGGATGTTTTATCCCATTCTACTTGATTCTAGGTTAGTCACCTGTAACGCCCCGACCCCAGTTACCCAGATTCGGTGCATTGTTACATATAATTGGAATGATCACAAGAAAGATCAAGTCTCGAAAGACCGATTAGTTTAGTAGCCCCAGAATAACTAGATACATTCATAAAGTTTACATCACATCATAAAGTGAAAACTACAAAAAAATATCTTTTCTTCATATCCCCTCATATTATCTCTGCAGGTCATTCATAAATTACTTCTTCACATCCTGGGAAAATAAAACATTGAGAGGGGTTAGTTCATATTCTTAGTAGTGATAACAATATAGCAGAAACATTCATAAATAAACATAAACATTTAAGGAAATGTATATCTAAAACAAAAGCCTTTTAAACATGAACATCAACATAATATGGAAAATATAAAATGAAATAATTCCATTTACTTATTCACTTGGATATTCTACTAGTTGAATAATCACATGCAATATCAATAACCACTTTCATAATGATGCAATGCATTATGCCAGACTATCATAACCACATATCCAAGGCCTCGTGCCAAGAATACAAATAAGATTTTGTCAAGGCCTTGTGCCAAGACACTAGTTTGTCTCATGAGACCTACCGATGCATCTAGGAGCTATAGTGGGCTCCACTCGTCACATATTAAGTCCAATGCATTCCTCATATGAACAGGTTTAAACATAACATAAACATTTGTATTAAAACTAGTATATGAAATGTCAATACATTCACCATAAACCATGAATGGTATAAAAATAATACATCCATATTCAAACATATCACAAAACCTTCAATACAATATAAAAGTTTTGTATCATAATAAATCGCATTCAAATAAGCTTAGAATCCATCAAAAGATGTTGACATAGATGAAATCAAAAATATTTGAGAGGAATATGTCTTTTTTTAAATCATTTAAAAGTCACATAATAATAAAATAAAACATTTAATTTGAAAATATTCTTATAAGATTATAATGGAATCATAGAAGATTTTATAACAGCAAAAAATAGCCACACTCTCCGTATAAGTTAAAAAAACATTCTTAGCTAAATTTTGTCGAAAGGGTTTAAAAGGACCTTGTTTGGAAAACGACAGAAAGATTTCTTTCAAACCATTTTATAAAAGTCAAACAAGCTTATAAATGACTTAAACCCATTGTATAGTAAATAGTAAAAATGTTTTGGAATACATTTTTAAGAAACATGGATGTGGATGATAAAGAGGTCCCTATAGATAATCACGTATAAACAACTTCGGATAATGAAGAGATTGTGAAATAGAACCATACCTTTTACTTTTCCTTAGTTGATGGTATGTTAACCTCCTGTAAAATATTTAAAACATTGTTATTAAATTATACAAGAACCATATACATAATTTTGATATCATATATGATCTTTTAACATTGATTTGTTAATAATATCTTAGTATTATCATTCTTTCGGGTGTTAACTTACTCGTTTTATTTTATATGTTTTGTTACATAAGTCATGTTTTTCATTGATAGGTTGTATATTATTCATATCCAGAATGATATCATGTCCTTAAACATTATTTGTAATCATTAAACGAGAATTAGTCTTAAATGGATACAATGGGGAATGAATCTCATCTTGTTCATGGAGACGGTAGTCTGTACGTACGCATGAGTGAAAATATCATTCTTTTGATATTATAATAATATATAATTGGATGTTATATCATATATACAGAATCATTATCATGTTATATTTATTATTTAAGTGAATTACACATCATTATTATATCCATCCAAATAAAAGTATATTGAATAAAAATTACACCACGACGTGGAGACGGTAAGTCGTACGTACGCACGTATGGTGACATGTCATTCAAATGAGGATATAATACTGAATATGGTTGTACCATATTTATTATAATATCACAGTATATAGGAGATACTGGATTTGTTATTTTATAATAACAATAAAAGAAGAAGTTGAAGAAGAAAGGACTTTGAAAGAGGGTGGTGAAAACATTACATCTTCTTCGGGTTCTTCTTTTTGATTTGATCAAAATGGATCCTTAGGTTGGCTTTCTGATCAAACTAAGGCCTATAGGATTAAGTGAGGGAAGATGAGAGAGTATTTGGGCAGTGGCTGGCTGAGCCAAAAAGCATTGAATGTTTGATTCAGTGAAAAGGGGGAGTGCCCTTTTATAAGAGGGGTAAGGGGCACCTTTGGAAAAGATAGAAATATGATTTTATAATAATTTGATATTCGGTTTCTAATGGCTCCAATGTGGATTATTTAAAGTTTAAGGAAGGTATGGGTCGAATACCACTCAACCAATAAAATTTATACAGGTTTGGGTCATTATATTAACCTTATCTTTTAGTTTTAACTCATAGTTAATTAGTTTGACACTTACCATGTCACTTTGTATTTTTATATTATATAGTTAATAAACTTACTATATACCTCCAAGCGACCCCCAAGTGGTCAATTAATGATACAACTATCATGATATAAGTCTCTTGGTAGATCCTTATATTTTTAGGAATTGAATATAAATTACTAATATAATATTTGTTTTAAAAAATCTTTTATGTTAATTTTGACACTATTGGGTATTTTGTTTTTGATAAATTCATTACAGAATTATTACTTAAAAAATTATATAATCAATCTTAATATGTCAAATTAACCTAGAAAATTAGTTTAATTCATAAAAAGTCTCAAATTACATTTATTTTGATATCTATAATATCAATTATTTTAATATTTCATTAATTTGGTAATTACTGTATCACCATTGTGTCATAAATAAATTAAATTATATAATGTCTAAAAATTATAAATAAAATTCCATTATGTTGGAAATTGTTTTATCTTTCTAATGAATATTTAAAATCGAATTTATCTTATGTATAACCCTATATTAAAAATGATTTAGTAAATAAACATGGATTTTAACTCTTTTAACTCTTCTTTAAATTAAATAATAATAAATGTCCTAATCTAATCCAAGTGGACCTAAATGATAATATTGTATTTCTAAGGTTGTTTTTGGTCAAGATACACTTGTAAAATTGAATTAGGACATGTTTTAGGGTAATATTAATATCATTTTTACCCTTAATTACCTTATTTACTTTTAACCGTGGTAAATAAAAGTAAAAAATTACTATTCACCAAAAATTATTTTCATCTCATTGAACCACATTTTACTCCTTGATATTAACCGTGTCTCTCAGATTTTATAAATTCCACTCACAGAAGCGGTAAAATTATGTTTTATGTGAATTTCCAAATTCTCCTAAGAGGTGGGTAAAAGACAGTATAAAGTTCAATAAAATTTTAATATATCTAAAATTATTCTAAACTAACTCCAATGAATTACATTGAACTTATATAGGTATAATGTATCTATTTTGACCTTAATTAAATTTAAATAAAATAAATAATTATTTAAATAAAAATTTGGTTTTAAACTATAACTGAGTGTTTTTTTCAATATTCATTAAAAATTGAAAGTTTTCAGAAAAATACCAAAATTTCACCATAGGATAATTTCGATATTCTGAATCCAAAAATGAATTCCATTTTTAAAGGTAAAATTTATAAAATTTCAAAAAGTGGGTATTACTATTCATAACGGCTATTTTGATTGGTTTTGGTGTGTGTGTTAGAACTCGAAGTTGCGTACGACACACGCTAATATATTATTCATAGGAAAGCATACCGTGGAAGCTTGGGGTGTTAAATTTTCCCTCCTTCAAATAATTTCATCCTCGATATTTCTAGAATACTACCACATTAAAAGACTCATGTGGTTCTTCAAGATAAGTTCCTCGGGTTCCCACGTTTCCTCTTCCATATTATGGTTTCTCCACAAAATTCTTAACAGATGAGTCATCCGGTTTCTCAATACTTGTTCTCTCGTATCAAGAATCCTGACAGAATCTTCACAATAAGATAGATCAAGTTCCAGTTCTAATTCCACATAGGTGAGTACATGCGTTGGTTCAGGCATGTATTTCCTCGACAGTGATATGTGGAACACATTATGATATTTGGAGATACTTAGCGGCATTTCCAAACAGTAAGCTACAGCCCCAATTCATTCTAGAATTTCAAAAGGTCTGATGTACCTAGGACTCAATTTACCCTTTTTAACTAAATGTATAACTCCCTTTCATGGAGATACCTTCAAGAAAACATGATCTCCTACCTGAAATTCCAAATCCTTCCTTTTATTTTCGGCATATCTCTTCTGCCTACTTTGAGCTGCTTTGATGTGGTTTCGGATTACCTTCACCTTCTCTATCCTTTCCTCCACCAGTTATGGGCCTACAAGTTTTCTTTCACCAACATCATCCCAACAGGTTGGTGTGCGACATCTCTTTCCGTATGATGCTTCATATGGTGTCTTCTGAATACTTGAATGGAAGCTACTGTTATTGGAAAATTCTACCAGAGGTAAATATTGATCCCACATTCCCTGAAAGTGAAGTGAGCATGATCTCAACATGTCTTCTAAGGTTCGAATAGTCCGTTCTGATTGTCCATCTGTTTGAGGGTGGTAAGCAGTGCTCAAATGAAGTTCAGTATCCAAGGCCTTATGAAGACTCTTCCAGAATCTTGAAGTAAAACAGGGATCACGATCAGAAACAATTGATAGGGGTACTCCATGAAGTCAAAACACTTCATTAATATATAGCCTTGCTAGATGTTCCAGTGGTAGATCTTCCCTTATATAAAGAAAATGTACTGAATTGGTAAGACGATCAACAATAACCCATATTTCATAGTTCCTTCTAGGAGTCTTTGGTATCCCCATGGAAAATTCCATCATAATATTGTCCCATTTACACTCCGGTGTGGGAAGGGGTTGCAATACTCCAATAGGCTATTGCCTTCTAGCTTTCACTTTTTGACAAAACATACATCTTGACACAAAATCAGGAATCTCCCTCTTCATTGTATCCCACCAAAAATTTTCCTTCAAATCTCTATACATTTTGGTGCTCCCAGGGTGTATAAGGAAATTGGAACTATGAGAATCATCCAGGAATTCCCTTTTTAGATTTGGTATATCGGGAACATAAAGCCTCTTCCCAAATTTCAAAATTCCATCATCATACACAGAGTCTCTCAATCTTCCATTATTCACAGCTTTAATCTTCTTTTTAAATTCTTCATCATCGGTCTGAGAACTCTTAATCCTTTCTAGTAAAGATGGTTTGGCAACCATTTGAAAAATAATTGATGTTTCACCTTCCTTGGTTATTCCCATGTCCATCTTCACTAGATCCATGAAAATTAGATCCATTTCAATTCTCATATTGTTCAAAACTCCATGATCATTTCTGCTCAAAGCATCTGCCACCTTATTTTACTTCCCCGAGTGGTAGTGTATCATGAAATCATAATTATTGAGTAATTCAAGCCATCTACTTTGCCTCATTTTGAGTTCTTTTTGTGGGAAAATATACTTCAAAATCTTGTGATCAGTATAAATCTCACATTTTTCACTATAGAGGTAGTTCCTCCATATCTTCAAAGAAATGATCACATCTTCTAATTCGAGATCATGAGTAGGATATTTTTTTCTCATGAATTTTTAGTTTTCAAGATGCATAGGAAATAACCATATCATTCTTCATAAGGACACAACCAATTCCTTTATTCGATGCATCATAATAAATAACAAACCCATCATTCCTCGATGGTAGAGTCAATATAAGAGAATTGACTATTCTTCTCTTCAGTTCTTCAAAACATTATTCACACACTTTTTTCCAAACAAATTTTACCCCTTTACATGTGAGCTTTGATAATGGGTTAGCCAATCGGGAAAAATTCTGGACGAAACGTCGATAATAACCTGCTAAACCAATAAAACTACGTACCTCAGTCATACTCATAGGTGCTGGCCATTCATGGATTACCTTGGTCTTAAAAGGATCAATAGAGATTCCATCTTTAGAAACAATATGGTCAAGAAAAGAAATATCCTGAAGCCAGAATTCGCACTTGCTAAACTTCCCAAATAATTCATGTCTTCTCAGAGTCTTTAGGATAATGCGCAAGTGATTTTCATGATATTTGTAGCTTTTGGAGTATACCAAGATATCATCAATAAATACCACCACAAAATCATCGAGATATTCCTTGAAAACTGTATTCATTAGATCCATGAATACAGAGGGTTCATTATTCAGCCCAAAAGGCATTACTGTAAACTCGTAATGCCTATACCTTGTTCGAAATGCTATCTTCGGAATGTATTACTTCTTCACACACAACTGATGGTATCCAGATCAAAGTTAAATCTTTGAAAAGTATTGAGCTCCATGCAGTTGGTCAAATAAATGATCAATGTGAGGTAGGGGATACTTGTTCTTTGTTATTATACCATTGATCTCCCTATAGTCGATACATAGCCTCATAGATCTATATTTCTTTTTAAAAAAATGAACATGGGATCCCCATGGAGAAACACTAGGGTGAACAAATGCCTTATTACTCAATTACTCTAGTTGTTTCTATAGTTCAACTAATTCCACAGTGGCCATTCTATAAAGGGTTCTTCGATATAGGCCTTGATCCCGGAATTAAATCAATGTAAAACTCAACTTCTCGTTCTGGAGGATGTCCAGGTAAATCTTCCGGAAACACATCTACATATTCTTTCACAATAGGTACATACTCTATTTGAACATTCATTTCCTCACCCATAGTCATTTCATTCTCTTCCTCCACAATAATTGAATGTTGTTGAGATACTGGAGGTGGATCTAGATTAGAATTAGAGGGTGATGATTATGCTCTAAAGATAAGGTGTTCCTTATCATCATCATCAAAAATCGTAGCCTCCTTCTTCTTACAATAAATCTTCACATTATGGTCCAAAATCCAATCCATACTGAGGATTATATCAAACTCAATCATAGGTATGATGATGAGATTAGCGGATAAAGAAAATTTATGTGCTCTAATGGGGACAGATTCACAAAACATTATTGCAATGATACTTCCCTTAGGAGTTTTAACTGAAAAATCCCTTGTTAAATAAAATTGGAAATATCTAATTTTCATAGAAAACTGGGAAAATATGAAATAATGTGATGATCCCAAATCAAATAATGCATTTTCTAAACTTGAAGAAACCATTAAATTACCTTCCAACATGTCTTTCAGAGATTCTACTTCAGCTATAGTGATAGCATAAGCTTGGCCTTGATCCCTTAGCCTTTTCTGAGGTAAGTTCCCCTGATGCTTAGGAAATTCATTTGCATAATGTCTCATCTCCCTGAAATTATAGCATTGGGCATCGGTAGCTTCCTTCTTTCCCTTGCAATCACGAGCTTGGTGGCCTTTTCCACTACACTTGTAACATACTCCCATTCTTTTTAAGCAAGTACCAGGGTGTTTCTTCCCACATTTACCCAGGATGGATATTAAACCTTTCCCTTCATCCCCTTATTTCCATTCCCAGATTGATCTGCAGATCTCTTCTTCTCTTACTTTACTTTAAAGTCATAAGAATTAGAGAATTCATTTTCTGTCTTGATAGCACATGAGACAATGTCTTTGTACGACGATAAGGATTGTGAGACTAATGCTCGAAGGAGGAATGGTTTTAACCCATGAAATAAATGATCAATCTTACTTCTTGGGTTATGTATATAATCTCCAGTATACCTTGAAAACCTTGTAAAGTTAGCCTCATACATTGCGACATTCTCATCCTCCTTTTGTCTCAGACTCAAAAATTGCCTTTCCATATCTGTTCGATGGTCACGAGGAATGTATTTTTCTAAAAACATATCATTGAACTCCCTCAATTAAATATTTGATACTTCATCATCTTCCTTCATGTTTTGAATCAATGACCACCATTGATCAACATATCTAGTGAGGTGATAAACTACCATGACAACTTTTTCCCTTTTACTACTCCCCAAAGCCTCAAATATTTTCTCTAGAGAACATATCCATTGCTCAGCTAATAATGGATTTTTACTCCCATTAAATGTTGGTGGTTGCTGTAAAGAACCGAAGATATTCAAGGAAATTTTTTTCTTAATTTTTTTGGGAATTTTAGAAGAACGCAGTTTCTGACGGCACCTGATTCCGAGGCCTGGTGTGCCTGGAATCTTTTTCCGATGTTTAGCTCAGGTACGTTCAGTGAACAAACGAGTGGGTTTTTCTAACTTTTTAACCAATGATTGGAATCAAATTCTGAGGGCATCGATGGAATCGCAGCGCTGGTATTTTATTTGAAACACCTCTTCCAGAATTGCGTTTTCTCAGGTGTGGGTTTTAATTTTTTGGGGGTTAAGTTAAGAAATAAAATAAAAGTGGTACAACCGATTTTTATTTTTTTTAACTTATGTTAAGTGGATGATGTTGGACCCACAATATCCTACCCTCTTGATAGGATTTTTGTGAGGTGGGGCCTAAACGAGCCCCACCATTTCTTTTCTTCTTAGTAACACACCCGCACCCCCCCTTTTAAATGAAGTCAACTCTTACGTTTAATCTGGATATTAAACGCCCCAATTAATTGGGCGGTTTTAAACTCCTCAATTAATTATTCGTTTCGTTTCTTTTGAAATTCAGACGTTGTCTTGTGCCTTAATAAAATAAAACAACTCTTATTTTATTTTGGTTGGGACTTGTTGCTTGAGAGTTTTGGGGGAAAAGCTAAGGGAGGCTTGAAGATCTTCATCTTCTTCGTCGAGGAACATGAAGAACGCGAAGAACGCACCGATCTCCGATGAAGAACGACGAATCCTCAGAGATTGACTACACGATGTCGTGTACCGCGACACCAACGACGCCTTCTTCCGTGATGATTCTCATTTCGTGACGCCTCCTTCCGCGATGGTTATTTATGCAACGAACCTCCGTTCAAGCTACGCTCGAGGTAGGTATTTCTTTTATTGTTGATGATATTTGTGTTTTCATCCATCATTATTCCTCGTACTTTTGGACCAACTGTTACCAGTTAACGGGAGGAGGCCGGACCGCACAAACACGGCCGACCCTCCTTCCCTTTTTATCTTGTCTTCCTTGTAGTGGAATGGAACGAGGATGGCGCAGTGTCGTCGCACCGCGCGGGGTCATGCGGCAAGGTATGTGTGATGCCGTCGCGCCGCGCCAGAGAACCCCAAAGGCACCGCGTCCGAAGCGGGGGCACGGCGCCGTCACGCCACGCCGGACGTTAAAAGTCCATGGAAGAGCAGGGGAACCGGTGGCCCGAATCGGGCCACCGGCGTCGGAGCAGGGGGGACCGGCCTTGCCGGTCCCGTTGCGGCAGAAGCCGGCCGACCAGAGCGGGCCGTCCAGATAGTGGAAGAGCCAGGGGTTTGATACCCCCGGTTGGTCGGACGTGAGCGCCCCCCATTATGGGGTCGTGGTTACAAAAAGCGGGGGGCAACCCCCCCCCCCCCCCCATGCATCCCAAACGGCTCAGTCGTTCGGCCGAGCCTTCTGGCCAGCACGCCAGGCCGCCAGCGATCCGGGCCATGCCCAAGTGGGCCGGACCTGGTCCTGGGTCGGGTCAACCCGGTTCAGGCCGGCCCGGGGGCTCTCGGGCCGGGTCGGTCCGGGCCCGAAACCCCCACTTCCGTACCTCTCACGTTCGTTTGCCCATAACATGGGTTGCGGACTTCCGATCGACGCACCATCAACGAAGATTCAATCCTTGGAACGAGACGGTTGTTTCGATATATTATACTCATGGTTTTGGAGTACTTTGGGTTCGGCCGGGTTGGTTCGTACACGAAACCAACCGGGCCCTCGGAGCGGAAATGCTTATAACTTGAGTTCCGTACGTCCGATTGACGTGTCGTCGACTTTGTTGGATTTCTGTTAGTGAGAAGGACTTGTTGGCTTACTCTTCTCAATGTTTGGACTCAGTTGGAGTATGGTCAGGTTGGTTTTGACTTCAAAACCAATCGGGCCCCTCGGAGAAAAAGCCAATAACTCTCAGACCGGGCGTCCGATTGACGCGCCGTCTGTGACGTTGAGTTCCTATTGACAATACTGAACTTTTGGATACATCAACTTTGGACTACGTGTTATTTGATGCATCAGCCCCTCGGCTCATGGAGCGGACCCTCCCGAACGAGCTTGCTGTGTGCAGGAACCCTAAAGCTGGCTGCGACTGCGACGACGATGACGACTGTGCATAAATCCTCTGTGGATTCGACGGCGACGAATACAGCACTCAGCGATCCTATATCGATTAGTGCCACCGATCCTGTGTGTGTCAGATCCTATGTGGGTCAGTGCTCAGCAGTCCTGTGTGGGCCAGCACCTACAGATCCTGTGTGGGTCCGATCCTGTGTGGGTCATTGCGGGGGTTAGTTACCTATCAATCTTATGTGGGTCAGATCCTTTGTGGGTCATTGCAGGGGTTAGTACCTATTGATCCTTTGTGGGTCCGACGGCTTAGATGAATCATTGGAAATATCTGATCATCTCTATCGTCATACGAAGAAGTATACCTGTGTGAGCTGAATCATGTTTTGCTTTCCTATGTGGATTATGTTGTGCTATCCTGTGTGGATTACGTTTTTCTTACATGTGTGGACTGGGTTGTGATTTCCTATGTGGAATGGGTTGTACTTGAGATTGGATGTTGGAGCCGAACGAGAATTGATGACTTAGGTATATATATGGGCATATACCTAAGTAGTGTCGGATGTTACTTAATGATTGTATCTTTCCTTTGTGGATTATCTTTTGTGGATTCTAGGAGACCTTTGGGGGTCTCGGGGTCCCTACTGAGTATCTTATACTCACCCCGGCATGGGCTATGCCCGCACTACGTTGTGTTGGTTGCAGACGACGGACAGCGCTGATCGTGGTTGAGGCTTGCGGAGCAGGACGGTACCTGGAGGTGGACCACTGGGCAGGACGTACTCGGAGCGGATGGCTGGACCCGAGGACCTGTGGAGGCTATCTGTACTCACCCTTCATGTGGGACTTCCAGTGGACTGCTTGACATTGTGGGTTTACTTTCAGTTGATGTTTTCCCTTTGTAGTTGTACTTTACTTTCTGTTTGGGTTGGTATTCTGGCGCACTTACTTTTCCACACTTACTGTTGTACCCAGTTTTTACTTAGTCATTACTTCTGCTTGCTTGATTTCTAGTGTTTATTTACTTTACAATGGAAATGTATTCCCTTTTATCAGGAATTACGCCTTGGTTCTAGTCGCCAGCCCATTTCCTATGGATGGCGGGCTTGGGGTAGTCACGACACGGGCCCCGGGGACGGGTCGTGACAAATTGGTATTAGAGGAGTTAGGTTCTACCGCAGAACTTTGGACTCTGATCTTTCTTCTATGTGAAGCAATAGTGTTAAGCGTATTGGGTGTGCTTATCAGTCCAGGGATTCCAGTGTTGGTGCGGCGGCTGACGTATCCGTACACCAGGACCCTGACTTCTGATTTCCGACTTAATGCACGAAAACATTGATTGCATGTGTGTTTCAAGTTTTCTTTGTGATTACTTTATGTCAGCTCACCAGGTATATAGTTTGACCGTGGCACACCTGTTTATTTTCAGGATGGCCCCACGACGGCAGCCAGCTTGGGTTCCGAGAGGTTTACGTGACGACAGCCCACCGAGCAACGAGGCCTCGGTACGTGGCCCTTTGACATCAGAGGCACCGGCGGTACCGCTACCTTCCAACCCACCGATGCTACCAGCCCCAGCCACTGACAATACACGTTGCCTTAGTGCACTGCACGAGTCTCAGTTATAGCTACCTCCCAGGTTCCGTGGGGAGACGGACCCCCAGGCAGCCGAGGATTGGATGGAGGCATTTGTACGGGTTTTAAGGTTAGTGAGGACACCAGCAGACCTCGTGGTGATCCTCGCAGCGACCCTCCTGCACGTGGCAGCAGGCAGATGGTGGAGCATGATGCTCCAGGTGCATGATGAGTCATCTCTCCTCTAGACGGACATTGAGAGCCTCTTCTTCTCGGAGTTCGTCCCAGCCACCCTCTGTGCAGTGCGCATCCAGGAGCTTCTACAGCTGCGGTAGGGCAGCTTGACGGTCGCCCGGTACTCGGCGAGATTTAACGATCTCTCACGCTACTCAACAGACATGGTTCATGACCCATTCTTACAGGCCCGGAACTTCGAGAAATGATTGAGGCAGGAGATCAGGGCATCGCTGATCTCCCTCAGCATTCCGACGTAGGCAGGGGTACTAGAGTGAGCCCTTCTGATCGAGAGCTTCCTTACAGAGCCTGATTCAGTAGCGAGACCTACCGTAGGGCGGCATGTAGCAGAGTCCTCTGCAGCAGGCAGTCGACGGATGACTCATGGGTCTAGGCAGACCAGACCCTCAGGAAGATGACCTCAGGACACTGGCTCAGTAGTGCGGGGCACACAGCGTGGAGCCAGTCTTTTGAGAGGCAGACAGTGCTACGCATGCGGCAGGCTGGGCCACATGGCTCGTGACTGCTCGACTCGCCGTGCCGAGGAGCAGCAGAGGGTTGAGGGTCCACCCAGGCAGAGGCAGAGGGTCAACCATGGCAGTCTGCAAGGAGCGGGAGGACGAGGCAGAGGAGCTGGTCGAGCAGCAGGTGGTTGGCGACGCTTTGAGACTCTACCACCACCACCACCAGGAGGACCACCCCGACCACAGGGAGCTGGCGGGCAGAGACAGGAATAGCTCCAGGCAGCGGAGGCCTATGACCACGGCATGCCCGAGATGATTCAAGGTACTATCTGTGTCTATTCCACCCCTGCTGCAGTTCTTATAGACACAGGAGCGAGTCATTCTTTCATAGCTGATGCCCTTGTTCGGAGCTCGGAAATTCTGACAGAGTCATTGGCTCGATCCTTACAGCTAGAGACTCCTACGGGAGCAGACTCGACGATTACGCACTGGTGCCGGTAGTGTGAGTTTACTCTAGGAGTCGAGAGCTTCGGCTGGGATCTTCTTGTAGTGGTGTCGAGGCCTTACGACGTCATCTTGGGCATGGATTGGTTATCTACAGTCCATGCTCAGATTGACTGTATTAGGTGCAAGGTGCGGTGTGTACGCACCGACGGGAGCAGGTTCACCTTCACCGGCGAGAAGGGAGCCTTCGCAGCACAGGATGGACTCTTGCAGAGGAGAGGACAGCCCCTCACTCATTAGTTGGATAGCCTCATCCTAGGACCAGTTGACATGCGGCGTCCTAGTTTTCCTGCAGTGGTGGATCAGTATGCGGACGTTTTCCCCGATAACGTACCAGGGCTACATCCTCATAGAGAGGTAGACTTTTATATTGACCTGTACCCCGGGACAGCCCCGATATCCACCCCAGCATATCGGATGGAAGCCGACGAGCTTCGCGAGCTACGGGTACAGTTGGAGGACTTTTAGGGCAAGGGAATCATCCGACCCAGTGTTTCACCCTGGGCTTCCACGATTTTGTTCGCCAAGAAGGCAGACGGGAGCCTGCGACATTGTGTCGACTATCGTCACCTGAACCAGATGACAGTTAGGAACAAGTATACGCTACCGAGGATTGATGACCTCTTTGATCAGCTCAAGGGATCACGGTGGTTCTCAAAGATAGACCTCAGGTTAGGCTATCATCAGCTCAGAGTTCAGGATGAGGATGTGCAGAAGACGGCCTTCAAATGTCGGTATGGCCACTATGAGTTCTTGGTTATTCCATTTGGAATAACCAATGCTCCAGTAGTGTTCATGGGCCTCATTAAAGGGATCTTTCATCCATACCTCGATCGATTTGTTGTGGTCTTCATCGATGACATTTTGATATACTCAACGGTCGAGGAGGAGCACGCCTACCACATGCGGGTTGTACTGGACACACTCTGAGAGCACCAGCTTTATGGTAATCTCTCGAAGTGTCAGTTATAGATACGTGAGGTCCACTTCTTGGGACACGTCATCTCTGAGGTGGGAGTTGCGGTGGATCCAGTGAAGATCGATGCAGTTCTAGCTTGGGAGCCACCCAGGAGTGTGACAGAGGTGCGGAGTTTCTTGTGACTAGTTGGGTACTACCGTAGATTTGTGCCAGACTTCTCCAGAGTTGCAGCACCACTCTCAGCTTTGATGAAGAAGGGGAAACCCTTTGTGTGGTCAGACAGATGTCAGCAGAGCTTCCAGGAGCTGAGACAGAGATTGACCAGTGCGCCTATCTTGAGGTTGCCGGAGGAGGGAGTAGGGTACGTAGTTTACTACGATGTATCAGGGACCAGACTCAGATGTGTCCTGATGCAGGAGCGGGAAGTGATTTCCTATGGATCATGTCAGTTGAGGCCGCATGAGTAGAACTAAGCTACCCATGACCTTGAGTTAGCAGCAGTGGCCTTCGCTCTGAAGGCATGACGACACTATCTGATGGGCGAGCACTTTACAGTCTATTCTGACCGTCAGAGTCTCATATACATCTTCTCACAGAATTAACTGAACCTAAGACAATGGTAATGGCTCGAGTTCCTCCGTGACTATGACTTTGAGATAGTATATACTCCTGGAAATGGGAACGTAGTAATCGATGCTCTCAGCATGTGGATGGGTATTCAGTTACATGGGGAGGCGACAGAGCAGCAATCCGCTTTGCAGATATCCTTCATGGATAGAGATGGAGAAACCATCCTTCAGTCACTCACAGTCACTCATCAACTACTACAGCGGTTCAGAGAGGCATAGCGTGGGGACACCGACTGTGAGACGCGGAGTGCACAGATATCCTCAGGACAGGAACCTGATGTATTCTCCGTGGGAGGAGAGCACAATGTCCTTTCCATAGGACGTACCTTGGTACCAGTTGTTTTACGAGAGGAGGTGATAAGAAAGTTTCACACTTCCCCTTTGGTAGTACATCCTGGCGTGGAGAAGATGTACCAGGATCTCAGACGACAGCACTGGTGGCCAGGCATAAAGAAGGTTGTGGCAGAGTTCGTTTCTCGAGGCCTCACCTGCCAGCAGGTGAAGGCAGAGCACCAGGTACCAGCAGGCTTGGTACAGCCCTTGGAGGTCCCGGTGTGGAAGTGGGATGTGATATCTATGAACTTCGTAACTGGACTTCCATGCACTTCCAGAGGTCACCACTCCATTTGGGTGATTTTCAACTGACTCACCAAGTCGGCCCACTTCATACCCATCAGAGAGCAGGGCTCAGTGGAGAGCTTGGGACGTCTCTACGTTCAGGAGATTATACGGCTTCACGGTGTGCCATCATCTATCATCTCAAATCGAGATTCTCACTTTACTTCCTGACTTTGGAAGGGGTTACAGGAGGCGTTCGGGACGCAGCTACGTCTGAGCACTTGGGAGCGGAAGGCTCAGATGCGTTCTCAGTACCCACTTTTGTTTCCCTATTTTTTGATGTATCTTTACGGGGATGTAAATCCATGTGTTAGGAGTTATGTAAAGGCCAGAAAAATTCGATGAAATTTTTTTCTTAATTTTTTTGCGAATATTACCAGAATGCAGTTTCTGACGGCACCTGATTCCGAGGCCCGGTGTGCCCGGAATCTTTTTCCGAAGTTTAGCTCAGGTACGTTTAGTGAACGAACGAGCGGGTTTTTATAACTTTTGATCCGGTTTTCGGAATCAAATTCTGAGTGCAATGATGGAATCGCAGTGTTGGTACTTTCTTAGAAACACCTCTTCTGGAGTTGAGTTTTCTCGGGTGTGGATTTTAATTTTTTTGGGGTTAACTTAAGAAATAAAATAAAAGTGGTACAACCGATTTTTATTTTATTTTAACTTAAGTTAAGTGGATGATGTGGGACCCAAAATATCCTATCCTCTTGGTAGGATATATGAGAGGTGGGTCCCACACGAGCCCACTGTTTCTTTTCATCTAAGTAACGCACCCGCACCCCCCCCCCCCCTTTTAAATGAAGTCAACTCTTACTTTTAATCTAGATACTAAACGCCCCAATTAATTGGGCGGTTTTAAACTCCTCAATTAATTTTTCGTTTCGTTTATTTTGAAATTCAAACGTTGGCTTGTGTGTTAATAAAATAAGACAACTCTTATTTCATTTTGGTTGGGACTTGTTTCTTGAGAGGTTTGGGAGAAAATCTAAGGGAGACTTGAAGATCATTATCTTCTTCGTCGAGGAACACGAAGAACGCAAAGAACGTGAAGAACGCACTGATTTCCAATGAAGAACGCCGAATCCTCGGAGATCGACTACGTGACGTCATGTACCGCGACACCAATGAAGCCTTCTTCCGCGACGATTCTCCTTTCATGATGCCTCCTTCCGCGGCGGTTATTTCCGAGATGAACCTCCGTTCAAGATATGCTTGAGGTAGGGATTTATTTTATTGTTGATGATATTCGTGTTTTTATCCATCATCATTCCTCGTACTTTTGGACCACCTGTTACCAGTTAACGGGAGGAGGTCAGACCGCACAAACCCAGATGACCCTCATCCCCTTTTTATCTTGTCTTCCTTGTGGTGGAATGTAATGAGGATGGCATGGTGTCGTCGCACCGCGCGGGGTCATACATCAAGGTATGTGGGGAGCCATCACGTCGTGCCTTTGAATCGTACAAGAACGCGGCGCCGTCGCGCCACGCCGGAGAACCCCGAAGGCACCGCGACCAGAGCGGGGCCACGGCGGAGGGCTGCGGCGCCATCGCGCCACGCCGGACGGTCCAAGGCCACGGCATAGGCCGCGGCGGAGCAAGGGAACCGGCGGTCAGAATCGGGCTTCCAGCGTCAGAGTAGGGGGGCCGGCGTTGTCGGACCCATGACGGCAGAAGCCTGCCGGCCGGAGCGGGCCAGCCGGACAGTGTAAGAGCCGGGGGTTTGAAACCCCCGGCTGGCCGGACATGAGCGGCCCCCATTATGGGGCCGCGGTTACAACACGTAGGGGGAAACCCCCCCCCCCCCCCCCCCCATCCTGAATGGCTCGACCGAGCCACCTGGCCAGTGCGCTAGGCCACCAGCGAGCCGGACCGGGCCGCGCCCAAGTGGGCTGGATTTGGACCCGGTTCGGGTCGACCCAGGGGATCTCAGGCCGGGTCGGTCTGGGCCCGAAACCCCCACTTTCAGACCTCTCACACTCTTTTTCACATAACATGGGCTGAAGACCTCTGATCAACGCACTATCAGTGGCAATGCGATCCTTGGAACGATATGGTCGTTTCGATATATTACACTCAAGGTTTCTATGTACTTTGGGTTCGGCTGGGTTGGTTCGTACACGAAACCAACTGGGCCCTCGGAGTGGAAACGCTTATAACTTGAGTTCCGGACGTCCGATTGACGTGTCGTCGACTTTGTTGGATTCTCTTAGTGAGACGAAACTATTGGCATACTCTGCTCGTGGTTTGGACGCAGTTGGAGTACGGTCAGGTTGGTTTTGACTTAAAACCAACCGGGCCCCTGGGACGAAAAATCCAATAACTCTCAGACCGGGCATCTGATTGACGCGTCGTCTATGACGTTGAGTTCCTGTTGACGATACAGAACTTTTGGATACATCAACTTCGGTCTACATGTCATTTGATGCATCAGCCCCTCGGCTCGTGGAGCGGACCCTCACGAACAAGTTTGCTGTGTGTGGGAACCCTAGAGCTGGCTACGACTGACGCAACGATGAAGACTGTGCAGAAATCCTCCGTGGATTCGACGGCGATGACTACAACACTCAGCGATCCTACGTGCATCTGTGCCACCGATCCTGTGTGGGTCAGATCCTATGTGGGTCAGCGCTCAGCGGTCCTATGTTGGCAAGCGCCTACAGATTCTGTGTGGGTATGATCCTGTGTGGGTCATTGCGGGGGTTAGTTACCTATCGATCATGTGTGGATCAGATCTTTTGTGGGTATTTTCGGGGGTTAGTACCTATCGATCCTTTGTGGGTCTGATGGCTTAGATGAATCAGTGGAAATATATGATCATCTCTATCATCATACGAAGAAGTATACCTGTGTGAGCTGAATCCTGTTTTTCTGTCCTATGTGGATTGTGGTGTACTATCTTGTGTGGATTATGTTCTGCTTTCTAGTGTGGAATGGGTTGTGATTTTTATGTGTGGACTGGGTTGTAATTGAGCTCGGATGTTGGAGCCGAATAAGAATTGATGACTTAGGTATATGTATGGCCATATACCTAAGTAGTGTCAGATGTTACTTCGTGATTGTATCTTTCCTTTGTGGATTATTCTTTGTGGATTCTAAGAGACATTCGGGGGTCTCGGGGTCCCTACTGAGTAGCTTATACTCACCCCTGCACGGGCTATTCTCGCACTACGTTGTGTTAGTTGCAGATGACGGACAGCACTGATCGTGAATGAGGCTTGCGGAGCAGGACGGTACCTTGAGGTGGACCACTGGGCGGGATGTACTCAGAGCGGACGGCTGGACCCGAGGAGCTATGGAGGCTATCTGTACTCACTCTTCAGGTGGGACATCCAGTGGATGGCTCAACGTTCCGGCTTTACTTTCAGTTGATGTTTTCCCTTTCCTGTTGTACTTTACTTTCAGTTTGGGTTTGTATTCTGGCCCACTTACTTTTCCGCACTTACTGTTGTACCCAGTTTTTACTTAGTGTTTACTTCTGCTTGCTTGCTTTGTGGTGTTTGTTTACTTTACAAAGGCAATGTCTTCCCTTTTATCGGGAATTACACCTTGGTGCTAGTCTCCAGCCCATGGCCTATGGAAGGCGGGCTTAGGGTAGTCACAGCAAGGGCCCTGAGGACGGGTCGTGATAGTTACTGCCTCATGAAGCGATCTAACATTGATCCTCCATGCTATGGATCAGGGTGCTCCATACAGGTAAGGTTATTATTCATAACCTGAGTGAGTTGTCCCAATATGGTGATTAGTTGATCATCACTAGTTGCATCACCAGCTCCACTATAATAATCTTGAGCAGGAGGGAAATCCCTACATGGTGTTCGTGCATTGATACGGTTTCTATTTCTCCCACTAGGCGCCATTTCAAAACAATTGCATAAACTAGATCAGTTTATGAATCAAAATACATAATTCCATACATATAAAACACTTAACATAAATTAAACTATTTATGGATATAATCCATAATCATAAAAATGTTTTCTTTGAGGACGTATATACTCATAAACCCTTCATAATGATTTTTAATGAAAATTAGAGTTATCCTAAGCATATCCCTCGGGAGTGTCGTAACCAAGAGTTCATCAAGGCTCGTTGTCATGCACCAGTTCCCATTCGAGTCTAGCTCAAAGCTATGTTTTTTAGTTTTACCACGAGGTACATCTGTGCCAGAGCTGCCTCTACCTGCTCGAATCCAGACAGGGATGTATTGCTTGGAAAACTCACAAAAATCTCTACAATACCAAAATTCTAGGAAGTTCTTCTCTACTAATCCTCAAATTCCATCTTAAATCTTTGTTCTCTAATCATAGTATATATAAATATAGCTTCCAAGGTTTGTACTAAACTTCCTCTGATACCAACTGTAATGCCCTGGTGCATTATTACATATCATTGGCATGATCACATGAAAGATCAAGTCTTGAAAGACCAATTAGTTTAGTAGCCGTGGAATAACTAGATACATTCATAAAGTTTTCATTACATCATAAAGTGAAAACTACTAAAAAACATCTTTCCTTCATATCCCCTCATATTATCCCTGTAGGTCATTCATAAATTACTTCTTCACATCCTGGGAAAATAAAACATTGAGAGGGGTGAGCTCAGATGCTCAGTAAGGATACAAATATAGTGGAAACATTCATAAATAAACCCAAACATTTAAGACAATGTATATCTAAAACAAAAGCCTTTTCAACTTGATGTTCAGCATAAAATGGAAAAGATAAAATGAAATAATTCTATTTACTTATTCACTTGGATATTCTACTAGTCTAATAATCACATGAAATATCAATAAGCACTTTCATAATGATGGAATACAAAATGCCAGACTATCAAAACCACATAGCCAAGGCCTTGTGCCAAGACAACAAGTAATATTTTGTCAAGGCCTTGTGCCAAGACACTAGTTTCTCTCATGAGACCTACCGATGCATCGAGGATATATAGCGGGATCCACCCATTACATATTAAGTCCAATGCATTCCTCATATGAACAGGTTTAAACATAACATAAATATTCATATTAAAACTAGTATACGAAATGTAAATACTTTCACCATAAACCCTGAAAAGTATAAAAATAACACATCCACACTCAAGCATATCACAAAACCTTGAATACAATATTGAAGTATTGTATCATAATAAATCAAATTCAAAAAAGCTAAAAATCCATCAAAGGATGTTGACACAGATGAAATCAAAACTATTTGAGAGGAATATCTCTTTATTTAAGTAATTTAAAAGTCACATAATTATAAAATAAAATATTTAATTTGAAAATATTCTTATATTCTTGTAAGGGAACCTTCGATGATTTCATAACGGTGGAAAATAGTCGCACCCATCGTATAAGATAAAAAAACATTCTTACCTTAATTTTGTCGAAAAGGTTAAAAAGGACCTTGTTTGGAAAATGACGGAAAGATTCCTTTCTAACCATTTTATAAAAGTCAAACAAGGGTATAAATTGCTTTAACCCATTGTCTATTAAATATTAAAAATGTTTTGGAATAAAATTTTATGAAACATGGATGTGGATGACAAAGAGGTCCTAGTAGATAATCAACTATAAACAACCTCAGATAATGATGAGATTGTGAAATAAACACTTACATTGTACTTTTACTTAGTAGATGGTATGTTAACATCATGTATAATAGTTAAAAAAATTGTTATTAAATTATACAACAACCATATACATAATTATGATATCATATATGATCTTTTAACATTGATTTGTTAATAATATATTAGTATTATCATTGTTTCGGGTGTTAACTTACTTGTTTTATTTTTTATGTTTTGTTACATAAGTCGTGTTTTTCATGGATAGGTTGTATATTATTCATATCTAGAATGATATCAAGTCATTAAAAATTATTTTTAATCATTAAATGAGAATTATTCTTGAATGGATACGATGGGGAATGAATCTCATCGCGTTCGTGGAGACGGTAGTCTATACGTACGGACGCGCGACAATATCATTATTTTGATATTAAAATAATAAATCATTAGATGGTATATCATATATAAAGAGTAATTATCATGTTATATTTATTATTTACATAAATTACACATCATTATTATATCCATCAAAATAAGAATATATTGAATAACAATTACACCACGACGTGGAGACGGTAAGCCGTACGTACGGACGTATGGTGACATGTCATTCAAAGGATGGATAGAATACTGAATAAGGTTGTACCATATTTATTATAATAACACAGTATATAGGAGATACTAGATTTATTATTTTATAATTACAAAGAAAGAATATGTTGAAGAAGAAAGGAACTTGAAAGAGGGTGTTGAAAACATTACATCTTCTTCGGGTTCTTCCTTTTTATTTGATCAAAAGGGATCCTTAGGTTGGATTTCTGATCAAACTAATGCCTCTAGGTTGAATTGATGTAAGTTTAGAGAATATTTGGGCAGGGTTTGGCCGAGACAAAAGGCTTTGAATGTTTGATTTAGTGAGAAGGGGGAGTGCCCTTTTATAAGAGGGGTAAGGGGAACCTTTGGAAAAGCTAGAAATATTATTTTATAATAAATTCATATTATGTTTCTAATGTCTCCAAAGTGTATTATTTAAAGTTTAAGGTGGGGATGGGTCAAAACCACTCAACCAATAGAATTTATTTAGGTTTGGGTCATTATATTAACCTTATCTTCTAGTTTTATCTCTTAGTTAATTAGTTTGACACTTACCATGTCACTTTGTATTTTTATATTATATAGTTAATAAACACAGAATATACCTTCAAGTGACCCCAAAGTGGTCCCTTAATGATACCCCTATCATGATATAAGTCTCTTGGACAAACCTTAGATTTTTAGGAATGGAATATAAATTAATAATATAATATTTGTTTTAAAAACTCTTTTATTTCAATTTTGAAACTATTGGGTATTTTGTTTTTGATAAATTCATTACAGAATTATTACTTCGAAAAAATGTTATATAATCAATCCTAATATTTCATATAAACCTAGAAAATTAGTTTTATTCATAAAAAGTCTCAAATTACATTTATTCTGATATTTATAATATCAATTATTTTAATATTTCATTAATTTGGTAATTACTTCATCACCATTGTGTCATAAATAAATTAAATTATTTAATGTCTAAAAATTATAAATAAAATACCATTATGTAGGAAATCGTTTTATCTTTATAATGAATATTTAAAATCGGATTTTCTTATGTATAACCCTATATTAAAAATGTTTTAGTAAATAAACATTGATTTTAACTCTTTTAACTCTTCTTTGAATTAAATAATAATAAATGTCCTAATCTAATCCAAGTGGACCTAAATGATAATATTTTATTTCTAAGGTTGTTTTTGGTCGAGATAAACTTGTCTAATAGAATTAGGACATGTGTTAGGGTAATATTAATTTCATTTTAACCCTTAATTACCCTATTTACTTTTAACAGTTGTAAATAAAAGTAAAAAAGTTACTATTCACCAAAAATTATTTTCATATCATTGAACCACATTATACTCTTTGATATTAACCATGTCTCTTATATTTTTTAAATTCCACTCATAGAAGTGGTAAAATTATGTTTTATGTGAATTTCGAAATTTTCCTAGGAGGTGGGTAAAAGACGGTGAAAAGTTCAATAAACTTTTTATATATCTAAAATTATTCTAAAATAACTCCAATGAATTACATTGAAATTATATAGGTATTATGTATCTATTTTGACCTTAATTAAATTTAAATAAAATAAATAATTATTTACATAAACATTTGGTTCTAAACTATAACTCAGTGTTTTTTTCACTATTCATCAAAAATTGAAAGTTTTCAGAAAAATACCAAAATTTCACCCTAGGCTAATTTCGATATTCCGAATCCAAAAATGAAGTCCATTTTGAAAGATAAAATTTATAAAATTTCAAAAATTGGGTATTACTATTCATAACTGCTAGTTTGATTGGTTGTGGTGTGTGTGTTAGAACTCGAAGTTGCGTACAACACATGCTGCTGTATTATTCAGAGAAAAGTGTACCGTGGAAGCTTGGGGTGTTACATCACCTCAAAAATTTTAATTATGATGAATAATATGTGTTTAGAGTAATTTAAATTCCACTTTACATTTTAGGGATGTTATTATGATGGTTTTTATTGAGAGGTTCAAATATCCATTTTTATATATTTTATTAAAATAAAAAAAATTGACTTTTTTTATTAGTACACTTTTATATATTACAATTTCATAAATTAAAAAATATATTTTAATTAATAAATTTAATTTAAACTATTTTTAATGTCTTTTTCATATAGGATGTAAGAAATATATAATCGTTCATATATGCGGTAAAACCAACCCAAAGAAATTTTTATTTCTAATGGAGGAAAAATAAAATTGAGTTTTATTATAATAAAATAATTTTCATAAAAGAATAATGATTTAGAAATTATATTATAAGAATATATTCTGTGATTAAAAAAAGGATGATGTTAGAAAGTAAATGAAAGGATTATAGAATAACACGTTACTTGATTTGACATAATCACCCCTCGTAAAATCATCCCACAAATGAAGGACTAGAACTCCTCCAAGGGACCCAAGGAAACAAATAATATGAGATAAATGTAGTAGATAAAGAGTGGGTATGGAATCATTAGATACCTATATTATATAATTGTTTTGGAATGAGTGTAAAATTTCTCAATTCATAGGTGAAAATGTGGGACATTTTCTTGGAAACGTAATGTAATTGATGGGTAAAGATATAATTACTAGGGTGTTAGGTGAATTAGGAAACAAATTTGTGGTCTGACATGTAAAATTTAATCAAACACCAAAAACAAGGTGTTATTTAATTTCTAAATGTCTTGTTCATTATAAATATTATTGCTTATTATAATTTTTCTCCTTTTCTATTTTTTTATGTTGTAAAAATATTTACATTGTTAATTAATTAAAAACTAAAATTTTAACATGGTTTCTCTTACATAATTTAAATATGATTATTAATAAATAATACATAAATTGATAAGATTTAAATTTAAAATATTTTAAATTTTACTTTTAAACAAAAACATATTATATAATGGAAAAACTATTTTCCATGAAAAAATAAATTTCTAATCATTTTCCCTAATTCAAATTTCATATAAAATATTAATCATTTCTTGATAAAAATTATTTCAACTTCTAAATATAAAAATTATATTACATTAAAATCATTATTTATCAATAATATATATATATAGAATAATAAATCATATCTCACTAGAAATAATTTTTAAAAATTATATTTTTGAACCCTAACTGACATTAATCACATTATAATACATATTACTATTCAGGCCATTAAATTATATCTATTTATTATCCATAGATTATTTTTTGAACTTTGCAGGGACATAAAATCAATTTAAAAATAACTATAATATATGTCAAACAAAAATATATTATTAAACGGTAATGAATTATACTATATTATTGTCCTTTTTATTTAATTTAGAATTATTAATCACATGTGAATTATATTACTTTTAATTTGTTTATAAAAAATAAAAAAAACTTGTTTTATCTATTAAATATCGGTATATGTTATGGTTGTTTGTTCCACAGCAATATTTCCAATGATAATTGGTCCGAAGTGAATAAATATAACTTTTATATTTTATTCCTATATATAGCCTTACAATAATCTCTAAAATAATTCATCCTATTATATTAATTTATTCTCAAAACATTCTTTATATTTAATATGTTCTTCCAATATTAAATAGTTATAATTAGCATTATTACATTCAGGAAGAACCATATGGTTCATTATTTCATGTTTATAGACAATTTATTTACTTGTGTTTTTATTCGTCTAATATTTTTATTAAGGATGTTTGATATTGAATTATCATAATGGATTAATGTTTTTATTGATTTTTTTGAAAAAATTAAAAATATTTTTTCAATATTTTTTTATTTTAGTATCGTGTGTAATTAAAGATATTAAAAATGAAGTGTTCATTTAATTAGAAATACAAACTAAAATTTGGTGTGTAAATTTCACCACCCCCCCACCCACCACTAAATAATTTTCTCATCAAAATTTAATTACCCTAATGATAAAATAACCATAATTCATTTGTAATATATCTACATGTTCCCATGTTCCATCCTGAAACATAGTATTCCTATTGATGTGTTCCTTGGGTAAAACAATATATTTTAATACATATTGAGGGTCCCATATATATTTCCTTAAAAGTGATACATGGAACACGTCATGATCTTAATGTTGGTTTTTTAGATATGAAAGATGATAAGATACCATCACAATAGTATCATAGATTCCAAAAGGTACATAATATATATGGATAGTCTTTCCCTTCTTATCAAATACCATAAAACTCTTGTTGATATTTGATATAATACATTATCTCCAAATTCAAATCCCAATTCATGTTTATGATTATTAACCTAACACTACTATTTTTTGATGTTTTAATGTGTAGAGTAATCGTTTAAATATTCCCTAAAATATACTAATAAATATTTTATCCAAGAATTATTATCTCTCTTAAAACAACCCATCTTGTGGTACATTTGAAACCCTTACCTTATAGTTCTGTAAAAGTATCCATTTGAATGCCAGATTGTAAATTTATTTTATATGATAACTCGAATAAGGAATTTTATTAGCCTCAACCTAAATTTATTTCCATTAAATATGGCATAAACATACCTTATTAGTTTGGAATGGTCATTTATTATTAATCACAAGTCTTAATATGACAATTAGTTCTATAATCCATACATGTAATCAGTTCTCATTCAATAATTCTCTAGAACTTTCAAAAAAACCATGTATCTTGATATTCTACACTAAAATATTTTACACAAAACAGTATCACCACAACCATTATGTATATAATGGAACGTTAATTTAGTGAGATATATTATTAAATTGATGTTATATATTCCTAAGTTCTATGATGAAAATCTATATACCAAATTTTATTTTGTCATTTGGATGTCTTAGGAAGACATACAATTAAATCCATGGGAATGTTATCCTATTTTCATACAGGTATAGTTAATGGTTATAACATCCCATTAAACATCATGTATTTAAAATTATATTTTTTAATAAAATCATCGAGATATATACACTAGATTAACTCTCTTTATGGTGTTCCATAGCAATTATCATTGATATATTCATACATCTCTTTGATTTTGTTATTAATAGTGGATGTTGAGATATGTTCATCATCCAAAAAACATTCATTATTTTTTCTATTAATGAAAGGACAATTAATTTTTTGAATCAAATAATTTAATCATTTTTTGGGTAATACTCTTTGATGTTGCTTACCATAACCTATATCTACAAAAAAACATTTTTCTTCATTTTTCATCGCATAGATTGATATGATATTTGACTAATAACATGGGAAAATAAGATTTATCCATGTAATTTATGACTCAATGCTCCATTTTTGTAAAATATATGATTGCTTTTTCTCATTAAAGAATCATCATGGATAAGGTTGTATTACCCTTATAAAGCAATTCAATCCTTACACAATTATTATTTCATCATTCTTTTCGTTTTTTTTCTAATAACTTTTAGGTGATTGAAGGCATGAATTATGTAATTGTAAGATTATAGATACTATTATACCACCTTAATATAAAAATCGTTATTAAGACTCCACATTGTTCCCATATGTTTTATAGATATTCAAAACAATCACCAGATATCATTGGGACAATATATAACGAAAATATCTTGCTATAAAGCCTAGTAAGAGAATAAACATGGAAATAAAATAGATGCACTACATAATATCATTAAGAGGATGATCATAAGAATGGATACATGTCAAAAGGAAAAGATTTTATAAAATTATAAACAAGTGGATGAAACCTATAATATGATATCATACTCATAAGTCGAGGGTCTCTCCAAATATTGTCGGCATATATTCAACAATGTCCCAATGTTGATTGAGTTCACTCCGCATTCCCATAATCATAGATTAAAATTCATGTTTTGAATAAGTTTCAATAGAAAATATCATAAAAACATCTAATTAAGAATAATGATTTTCCCAATTTTTTATAGGGCAATATAGTTTTGGTTACACCCATCACATAACATAGTGTATTATTTCTAATTGCATATCCACCCTGGAGGGTCTCTAATGATTTTCAAACAATATCTAAGGGATTGGAGGATTTCATACTTATGGTCCCACCCATCACATAATAAAAATAACAATATTTACATTCATATGTGTTCCACAATTGTAATGGAACCCATAAATAAATAATAAGAATGTTAAAAATTCCATCAGAAGTATGCAGGTTTCATAATTCATAATCAATGATTAGTCGATAGTTAAATAATAATGATTTATAGGAAATTAAATAAATAAATCATTTCTAAGTTTTATATTATAAAATGGAGTGTAAGTGTAAAAAAATCATGTCAAATATAGATAATTCATTTTAAGGGTTCTCTTGAAAAATAAAACAAAACCACTACTTAGGTGATGCTAAATAAAAAGGTAATGAAATTTTATATAAGGAATGAGCTTATTATTTTACATAAAAAAAATTGTACTAATAGGATTTTCCATAATATTGTTATAGTATTTATAATATATTCATGGATTAAAAACATTTTATTTGACCGGTACATGACATGATAAAATAAATAGAAAAATCACCCTAAATTAATCTTTTATTATGTGATAGATTTTATAAGGTAAAATCAAGAAAAAAAATAAATAAAAAAGGTATTTAATTAGATTTATATTTAGGGGACGTATTTAAAAATATAAAATAATTTTTAGAGAATAAGATTGTCTAAAAGGGGTAAAATGAAAGAGCACATTCATTTCACAATTAACATGCATCATACAAAATATCACTTTGTTTTAAAAAAAACATTGTTTAAAATACCGCATCATAATAAAATTTATTTTTATTATAATATAAGTTAAATATAATGTTTCCATGATAATACACATAATTAGGATTCCAATTAAAATGATAACAATATATGGAAGTGAAGTTGTAGGCAACGACTGGATGTCATCGTTTAAAATGTTGAGAATTAATATTGACATAGATTCATTTCTAAAATGGATTATTACCTATAAATAAATAATATATCGATAATAAGTGGTCTATGAAGGTAGAAATAGTCTACAAAAAATAGAATTAAAATGTAACTTGATGTCAAACATTATAATTCCTTAGTGAAAATTTAATTATGAAAAGAAAATATATTTTATAAAAGAAATAAATTTTACCCCCACAGTTAGTAAGATCGTGATTTGAAGGGGATATGAATAGTTAAAATATAATTTATTATATTATTAATAAATATGGAAGTTGTTTCACCATACAATTGAATATTGGTGCATAATAATAAATCATGCCATAATGAATAGTGACAAAGAGAAAACCCCTTACATAATTTCTAATATTTATCAATTTCTGAACATAAATTAATGAATTATAAAATTGTGTTTATTAAAATCAATGGTATGAAAATTATATTACATTATTTAATTATAAATTTTCATTTTTATCATCATGTTTCATCAATTTATTTCATCATTTCTACTTTTGTAGGACACTCAGTGTCCATTGATAAATTTCTCAGAAAAAATCATTGTATGTTCACCAATGTCAAAGTGTTATGCACGAATTTCATATTCCCCAACATCATAAATTAATTTGAAATTTGTATAATTTATTAAGAAATAATTTATAATTAAATGATGAATTTAGTTGAATATTGTAAAATATTAAAAGGACCTTTGACATATCCCTTTAAGCGATTAAATTTATTATAACCATTTATTGTTAATATCACTTGTGTAATATATAAAATTAACATTCAATAATATTATTCATTTAGTAAATATATTTTTATAAATTACGTAAATTATTTATTCCACCCACATTTGTAAGTATGCAAAACTAATTAAACCATCATCTCATTGTGTCGGTAGTCTTTACATACATATAGAAAATTCCCTCATTTTAACTAAATCGTTGGATATTAGATACTAAGTTATATAATCAGTTTAGAATGATTAATAGGCATTTATTAAAATATTCTCTTATAAAATAACCTTTTATATCATTACATGGAATGCAGTGAGGGAAAATTAGACTTTTCTTTCCTAGAGGAGGTATTCATCAAACAAACATGACAATATTTTCAATTTTATCCACAATTTTGAAGGAATAAAAATTAAGTTTCACTATCATAATATTATAATATAATATTGTTATTACTATTTTTATCATAAACTCTTAGATATAATATTTTTCAAGAGGTAGAAGTATAAAAAATTAATGGTTAGTAGAAAATATTACCACTTTCTATAGATGTTATAATTTTTTCCAAACCATAGGAAATATAAGAATAGTTTTTTTAGATAAATGCTTATAGAACATGGGTATATGGTTTATGAGATACGAGGGTATATTTTGGGTTGATATTAATGGAATTTTTTTTTTTGGACATGTTGAGGGGTAGTGGTCCCTTTTATAAATGAACATAATTGATTTTTTAAAACAAACAACTATTTAATAAAAAAATTTCTCATTTTCCACATTTAATGTGAATAAAAAGTATGATATAATATATTGTGGGAAGTATTAAGTTCATTAAATAGGACAAAAATGTTTTCGAACCTTGCTTAATAATATTTTCATGGTCATTTACTCTTAGATTCTATCATTTAACCAAAAAACTTATAGTGGTTGTTAATTTTAATATGAATAATGTATTCTTAATGGCAAAACATAAAATAATATTTCCACATGTAATCCATATGACCAAATTTTTATGAAATTTTTTTTCTAGGTATATGTTTTATCATAAGAATAATTTCATAGGACTACAGGAATGGTGATATGTTAACCTTATAGACAATTGAAAAATGGAATATGGGAGATATTTCAATTTTACCTTAGCAGGTATTTATTTTTGGCCTTAAAAGAATATAATTCTGGGATTTATGGGATTATTTAATCTATAAATAATGTACTTATACTGGGTATACATCCCTTGGGGAGAGGTTAATGAAAAATCTAGTATAAGGGCAGGTGGGGAACATAAGTTTATTTTGTTATATTGTACCACCAAAAAAATTATAAGTAAAACTATAAATGTTATCAATTATATTGACAAAAATTATTATTATTATTAGAAAAATTTTAAGATAAAATTATTATAAGTCAAAAAAAATCCACAATGTGTAAATTATACAAAAACAAACATATGAAAAAAAATTATTTAAAAGACAAATTATATTTGGAAAAATTTAATATTGGGTTTCATATATAGTATTAGTGGTTTAAAATAAATATTTTAAATTTATAAAATATATTTTTTAAATTAATATGGTTTTCGGAAAATTTTATTTGATTAAATTATAATAATGTTATGTAAGAAATCGTATTAGTAAAATATGTGCTTTTCAATATTCACTGTGATATCTGTTATTTTAAGAAAATATTAACTATTAATAATTAAAAAAATTGGAAATTATAAATTAAAATATGAAGTTCTATTTATCTAATTAATATTTTAAAATTAAAAAATATATATTTTAATTGAAAATAGAAAATAAGAACAAAAAAATTATTAATAAAAAAATTTAAAAGTAGGGTTTCTAGATATTTTTTCACATAAGTTTCTAGTTTAAAATATGTTAATATTTTTTTCATATATAATAATTTAATTTTTTCAATTTACTGAATTAGGTTAAAACATAACATATTTAATAATAGGGTTCTTTGAAGAAAACAAAATATTTATTTTATAAAAAATATTCTTTAACACATAATGTTAAAAATAATTATTTATATTATAAATTTTTATTTTACTAAACCGTTTATCCTAAATTATTTAATTTTATTTTATATAAAAATTATAAAGTATATTAATAATTATTATATTTATATTTATATTTAATTCATAAATATAATTATATATAAAATACCCAAACATATTTTTTTCTTCCATTGTGATTTATTTAGTTTTATGTTTACTACATTACAATACACGTCTTTAGTAAACTTGGTGGATACATTTTTAATGACCATATTTTCAATAAACATATTTATATTTGCCAAATTTCATTCTAATATATTGACTTCCTAAATTATTTATTCATTCCACTATCAATTTTCATGGAACAATTCATATTCCACAATTTAAATATTAATTAATGTTTTCTCCATTCATGATTCTCTCCTTTATTATAGCATTTTGCTTCTATTGGTTTTCCTCCACATTCAAGATGATCCAAAAATATTTCCTTATATTTAGGATTATATTCTTTTATTTCTATTCTATCATTTTGATTTATTTACTTTTAATTGATTTACATCATCGAGGGTGGGTAATAATCTATTGTTTACAATAAACAGTTCTATGTTCTATTGTTGAAATTTCATATTAAATTAAAATTGAAGAGTATTTAGTCTAGTTCACATCTTATGGTAAAACTTTTATAGTCATGTTAAATTTTATGGAATATTATAGAAAATTAAATCAAATATTATTGACATAAATAAAAAATTTAGTAATAATAAGGACTCTAAAACCCTAAGGAATTTATTCACACCACATAAATAAATTATTATGGTGTGGTTTTAATCATTATTTACTAGAGTAAATAGTGTAATATAATCAAATGTATAGTGGTGATATTTGATATAATTTCATAAAATGTATCTACATTACAAACTGGTAAAGAATGTCTTTTATCATTAGAATAGTGTTATACCTAATATTGGGCTTTCTCTAACAATTTGTTCCAATATGCTAACATTATATGGTATCATTATGCATATTTTATAATTTTTCTCTAGAGTTTGTTTTTTATCATTTCATGTAACAAATTTCAAAAGTTAATATGTAATATGTTTTAAAAAATCCATATATTTTTAACAAAAAGTCAAGGGAACCAAACCATCAACAAAATCACATTAAAGTTATTTTTATTAAGGATCGAAATATTTCCACAAGGCACGTTCCAATAAGCTATAACATGAAATAAAATTATCACAATAATAGAATATTCCATCAAAAATGAATCCATTATGGGATTTATTTCCTGATATTAGAGAATACTTTAGATATACTACTGTTCTTATAAAAAGTCACAAAAGGTCTTCTACAGCTCTGGATTAGCTGGTGCATGTACCTTAAATATCAAGATATAATTTGAGAGTAGTTATTGAATAGGAATTAAATTTCTTCTTAACATAAGAGGTTTTATGTTCTAATAATCATGTTTAGTAATTATATTGGGGAAAATTATTAGATATTTTTCATGTTTCCCACACAAAAGACATTGAATTGTTAATGGTACATTTGGATTAACATAATTTATTTCAATCATGTTAACCAAAATCTTAATTTTTTGTATATGTTTAATGTTCAATAAACTATTCTCCTATAAGTCAGTCATATTCTATTCCCATTGAGGAAATAATCTATGTGATTATTTCAATAATTTAAAGTGATAGAAATTGTTTGTTCTTTTATCAGTCATCTTCTTCATTATAAAATTCATGATATTCTTTCTTTTTAATATTTGGATTACATAGGATTTAAACTAAGGATAAATTGTTTCATAATTTTTATAATAGTTTATTTGGAATGATCACACAATTTCCCAATATATCTCACATTCTAATAGGTTCACCATTATAGTAATCATCTCATTTTCCCTTGAACCCATGGATAACTCGGTTCATACAAGACATATCCATCACTAAACCCAATAGTGTAAACATGACCCTAAACATTTAACATAATATGCGGATTGTCAAAAAAATAACATGAAATGGTTTTAACCATATAATTTATTTTTCCTTTACCATCATTATGTTAGATCATAATTCATTGTGTTAAACTAATATAATCTTGATTTATCCAAGGTTACATTATGGTTTGTTATCTTATAAAATCCATATTTCCTCATAATTTTATCATGAAGATATATCCTTTAGAGTTTTTTGTTAAGAGAATATTATGAGACAATGTATATACCCAAGGAGTGTACTTCCATCTGTGATTTTTTTCCTCTTTTTCATGCACCCAGTGATAGTAGAGTTAACAATCCACATTCTATCTTCAGGTTTATTACCATAAGTTAAAACTATGTATGATCATGTATCCACTATTTGGTATCCAAATAGAGATTTATATTCTATCAAAACATTAAAAAAATTTACTTTATAAAATATAAAATGTGTTATCTTGTTATTAGGCCTTTACATATTTTTGTCACTGTTTTTTTATATTAAAAAACCCCATGAATAACTAGATCATCTTGTGATACCAACTATTTCCACCCAAGCCTTAAACTCATATTATTTTATAATTCATAATAGAGTTTTCTATCAAATACTTAATAGTGATTCAGAGGATTTAGTCTCTTTAGTAGGATAGACATATAAATACATAATCTTATGTATTGAAATTTTTTGGTTATTTAAAAATTCTAATTGTTCTTTTAACTCCCAAATATCTTCAAAAACTATAGTGGATAACCTAAGGAATATATATAAGAAAAAGGGTGATCCAAAAATCCTTGTAGGTTAATAATCATGGAAATAGTGCACAACTTGAGAGTCATGAGGCACTACATAATATCTTAAAGATTATGATCAATGGAATAGAGACATATAATACAAAAAAAGATATCATAAGTCTATAAAAACAATGAAATAACATAATAAATGACATTATAATCATGTGTTTTGGGTCACTCTCAATAACATCATTATAAATCAAAAAAATCCCCCTTTTAGATTGAGTTCATCTATAATTCCTATAAAAATCAAATAAATTACCATGAATGATTATGTTCAATCCCTAATCCCATACATAATATATCTTATTTTTTAAATCACCATCTAATTCAATGGTGGGAAATACAATTCTTCACACTCTTAATACCTAACATAGAGTGCATAGGCAAACCGCCCATGCACCATACATGGTATCTCATGAGATAGGATCATTATCGAATACATTGTTGGGATATATTTCATCCCACCCGTTACATAATGAAAATCATAATATATATAAGAATTTATTTGACACATGACTCAATAAACAAATAAAAAACCACTTGGGTGAGGCTATATACAATTTTTAATGATCTTTTTAAAGAAGAAAAAAGAATATTATTTTAAATAAATATTTAATTACATTAATTGGTTTTTCTATCAAATTAAAATAAATTATACATGATATTAATTGTTTAAACACAATTTGTAGAGGTGATTTTTGAAATGAGACATAAAATAAAAAATTTACTTAAACTGTGATTACTTAATGTTTTAAATATCTATGGGAAATAAAAATATGTATAAAACTATACATTAAAAGTATAATTAACAAGGTATATATAAGGGAAATTTATAAAATAAATAGATAAATTCCATGTGTTGAATATTTCACAAAAGAGTTTAAAGTTTAAAAAATATATAAATGATAGTTAAGGACCATTATATAGAAGATCACTTAATATCCATTAAAATACATTTTTTGAAAAGTAGGAACATTAATAAAATCATTACTTTAGTATGTGGTGAATGTAATCATATACTTCACATGATATAACACTTAATTAAGATTCAAATTAAATGTGTGAACATTGTTGATAACCGAAATTATTTAAAATGAGGGGAAACCACTGATTTAGATGAACATAATTAAACTAAATATAGATTGATTTTGAAGACAGAGAATAAATCATAAAGAATGAATATTTGAATATAAATAACATCCCAAAAATATAAATATGTATAACAATTAAAATTAATGTAAAAACACAAGCATAATCACTGTAGCAGATGAAATAAAATTTAGTTATGAAATAATCTGATATTTTTTAGAAGACATCAATTATAGTCCTCAATATAGAAGAATGGTAATTGATGTGAATTTTCCTAGTAATAATAAATAATGATATTACCAACAAATGGTGTACTATTTACACTATAAATATTGATTAGTGTATATTAAAAAATATTTCCTCATTGAATAGTGATTAAGACCGAAACCCATATATCATTCCCAAGAGTACAATACTCTTTCACATAACATCTTGAATAGCCAGATTAATTTTATTAAGAACATTCATAAAAAACAACACCAACTATATTTCCTTTTTTAAGGTCTATATGTCATCACTTAACAGTAATTTATTACATCATTTCTATTCATGTCGATTACATAAAATACATTGGTCAATTTCATATAAACTATCATGGTATGTTGACCAAGGTAAATTTTTTGTATGATACGTTCATAATCATAATAATTTTATATAATTATGTAATTTATAATTATATGGTCAAATAATTTATAATGACAATTATTTTTTCTCGAAATAGACAAAAAATAGAATTTGTACATTGATATATCTACTTTTAGAAATTTTTTATAAACCATTATTGTTTTTATCGCTTTTGGAATGTCTAATTTTATCATTCTAGAATTTCAATGGTTTGGTAAATATCCATTTTTTATATTACATACATGTTTATTATACCCATGTAATTCATTAAGGAATACAAAATAGAAAAATTGTCACATTGAGAAAGTAGTCCACACATACGCATAGGTGACACACTCATTTTTAAAAATTGGATGGAATTAATAAAAACATATAAATTATCACTGAATAATAAAAATGTGTCATACGTATCATATTATGACATAAAATAACTTTTATAAACACTTCTCAACGTCTATGGAGGAAAATTAAAATAATTTTTGAGGTACTGGTAGTCGAAAAACACCCTTAACAACATATTTATTTTTATCAATTTTATTGAGGAAGATATAAAATTGATTTTCCTTTAGTTTTAATAATAAAATAATATTAATAATTCTGGTGTTATCATACATTCATGAATAGAATAGGTTATTGGGTGTGAACATTAAAAAATTAAGAAGGTTTTGAGGGAAATATTACCTCTCACTTTGGATGTTCTCTGTCCGTCTCCACCTTAAACTTCACTAGTGTAGTATTTTAGAAATATATAAAATTCTAGGACATTGGTATACAGTTTTAGAGAGAATAGGGAAGAAATTTGATTAATAAGATGGCGATTGGGGAGTTGGGATAGGTGGACAGTTGGTGGTGCATTATATAACTAAAGAGAAGGGTGTTTTGTGAAAAAATTAACAATTTAATAAAAACTTGATCATTTTTTCAAGTAGGATATGAATAAAAAGTATAAAATACATTATTAGGGTAATTTTTATTCCTTATAGTGTATCAACCACACTTTTCACGTGTGTTTAAAAAAATTTAATGAATTTTTCATTTTCCGTTTTTAGTTACCAAGAAAAATAAAATTTACATATGTAATATACATTTAATTACAAAAAATAAAATGAACCTTATTAAATAATTTGAACCAAATTATTTCCAATACTAAATAATATTTATAAAATAATATTTATATTTATACAGATAATTATTTTTCATATTTTGGTTTATAACAATGAAACTCTGGTTTTTATAAAAAGTTCATTTTTGAGAATAAGTTTTATGCTTAGGATAAATATATAAAATTTTATTGATTCTAATGAAGCTAAGAGAGAAATTATTGTTTAAATAATATTTAATTGAAATAACTAGTTTTCAAAACACTAATTCAATCATTTTAAACTCTTATTAAATAAAAAATATGAAAATCAGATTTCATTATAACATTTGCCTATATTTTATATAATATTAAGCATGATTTTTGTATATCAAGAGAGTATGATAACATATATACTTTATAATTTTTAAATTTATTTTTTCATAAAAGGGATTCAAAAACAATCTTTAAATTATTGTAAGATAATATTATAAATATTAGAGTACAAGTAAAATCGGTAGCATTCACTATTAAAGACACAATAAATTATTTTATGAAAAATAAAAAAATTAATTATAATATATTTTTTAAATTCAAAATCAAAATTTGTGGTCATATTTATGTATTTAAGATTTTAAATTTTAAAATTTTTTTCTGATAAATTATAATTCAGGATACAAAGTGAAGTTACTTTTATTTAAAATTAATGATTTGAAACATTAACTATACTAAATAATATTTCTTATCAATTCATAATTTAAAATATGTTAATATTTTACTTCGTATATAATATTTTAAAGGTGTAAGATTTATTCAATTAGGATAAAAAATAAAATACAATACAAAATGGACCATCAAATAAATATTTTATTTTTAATAAATACCCTATAATAAAATCCATTCAAAATAATTATTTATATTCTCATTTTTAATTTTAGTACACCTTTGATATAAATATAATTATTCAGATTTTATATATACATAATATCATATTATAATTATAAAAATTATTATATTTATACTTATTGAATCTATATATTATTATTTTTTAATTTTGAGTAATTTTATTTTTAATTTACTACATTGAAAAACAACATCAGTATACATATTGGATAAATGACCAATGACCATATTTATAAACACCACATTCATTTCCTATATACAGACCTATGTAAAAATTCATTTATTCATCTTTTACCTCATAAGGAATAGCTCATATTTCCTATTATTATTTTTCATGATGTTTTCTCCTTTCGTTATGCTTTTTATTGTTATAGGCTTTGTTTTTATACTTCTTATCCTTGAGGTTAAATATGATCCATGAAATTTCGTAGTCATATAGAAATTATTACATTAAATCTACTATCCAGTGTTTATTTATTCACTTTTAATACATTTACTTTTTCCATGGTGAGTAATAATTCATGGTGTGAAATTATTAGTTTTTTATTATTTTATTATAATTTCTATCTTATAAATGAGTAATGTGTATTTAGTTTTTTTTCATATGTTTCTGGGTATTTATTGTAATCATGTTTCAATATTTTAAAATAATATATAAATTTATTTAAATCATGGACATAAGTAATAATAATAATAATAATTTCTCTTTAAAAATGATGGTGTTACCCCTTGATACTCAGAGCATCAACCCTAAATACTTCTTCTCAAGTTGGCAGTGAATTGATAATTCATATTTCATGATCAACACCTACCACACCATTATAGGATTATTAACACATTATTTTTATAATATACACATTAAGATATTTTTATGTATTTATATTTTACACATTTCATGATAAAGATAATTCATTAATATGTTTATAGAAAATATTATCATTTCTAAATTCAAATCATGTATTGGGGAGTTATTGTAATGAATCATTAATTTTCATGAACCATATGCTACCACCGTGATATTTTTCATGATATAACATTATAATACCATCACTTATGGGTCAATGTATATCCAAAACCCTACTACACTACTGGGTACTGTTAGTAAGTTTATGTAAACAATTATCAAATACCCTCTATTAAAATTTTTGTCATATTCATTTATCCATTGAAACATGAATCGCTTCCATTTTAACATTGTTGCCCATATTTAAAGTTGAGATAACTTTATCTCAAAAACATCGATGGAATTTATCCCATCCAAGAAAACTATGTATATCTATTATAGTGGTTGTTATATTCTAATATTAAATTACCTTTATATTTGATGGATACACATATATACCCTTTCTCATTGTTAAATGGACCAAAAATTAAATTTTATATCACCATAATTCACACTTCTAGAAAAAATATAGATTACACTTTGTCTAGGTAATTAAAATAATTATAAATTAATCTTCATAATAATTATTTTTCCATAAAATAGAGAATGTAACCTATAATGCCTATAAAAAATTGTCCATGATACTCTTTAATGAATACATTATTCAAAACCATAAACATAATTTCATAATTCTTAAGTATAAATGGAATTAAAATAAATCCTTTTGTCCATATATTTTATGGATTTTTTATATTTTTATACAATTCCCATTCAAACATATTTGGTGATATTTAGATAAAATTTTACACTTTTATTAGTACGGGGTATCTCTCGGTTGATTGAATAACTCATCATTATTGAATAGAGGATACATTTCTTGGTTGTATTTATTTTATTTTCATGGAAATCAATATGGATTCAAATTGTTAAATGTTTCTTCATAAAAACCAAAACTACTTCACTTGATTTTGATGAATTACGTCCTAAAAACCCCTTATCCAATTTCTCATGGACATGATTATTCAATTCATCTATTTCAATTGTGGACATTTTATAAGGATTCATTTATTTATTAATAACACTATGTATGAGAAATATTTAAAACTAAAACATTTATTTTGGGATGATAAGTAATATCATGAAGATAATATATCAATGTATTCATTAACAATTAGAATTTCCCAAATATTTTGTTTATCCACAGCCATTTGAAATATATATCCATCACAATTGGACATTAAGGCCAATATAATAGATGTAATATAAATAAAAAATTAAAATTCAATAATTAAGTGAAAGAAAATCATATTTTTATTGGGGATGTAAAATTTTATGGTGGTATTATATAAATAGTTATGGTCTCTATGTAGTAAGATATGATCCAATAAAAATAACACCTAAAATTAAATTAAATGGTGTACATTAAGATATTTAATAACTATATTTCAAAAAATGACATTTAAAGTGTATTTATGTCACATACATAACATGGTATAAAGTTATGTTTTATTTATTTTTCATTCATGCTTCTATTTGGGGGTTTCTCAAGATTTTATGGAGGAATGGGTGAGTTTTCATGTATTGGGCCAAACTGCGAGCCCAATTCCATATTTTAAAATAAATTTTGATTCATTTATAAAGTTTTAATTTTTGAATATCTTTCACCCATTCTAATTCCTAAATTCCCTCCCATGACCTATTAATACAAAAATTGCAATTTTTTTCCTTTAGTAATCCATAATCATGGTGTATATGGTGTCTTAATATAAGGAATTGGGCCAAACCGAAGGCCCATTTCAAGTTTTAAAAACGAAATTTGTTTGAATAATTATTTATTCAATTTTAATTATTTTTTGGTGATTCCAAGTCTCACCCAAGACCATTAATCCCAGAATCTCTCCCAGCCTCTTTCCACCCTCTTTAAAGTTTTTCTCATTTAGAATTAATGCATAACATTATATGGGTTTTCAAATCGGCCTGAATTGAAGAGGTAACTTCATTCCTTCATAACTATCACGATTCTTACTATTTTTTCACCATTACAGTTCCTACATAACCTTCTAATCCATATTAAAATTTCACTTGATGATTTTACTATTTTAAAATTCAGCTACTGGGGTATTTGTGGCTATTCTTCAAGATCCCTAAAGTAAGTGAGTCTCCTTCAATCGTCTTTCAATTTTCTGATGATTTCATTCATTGTTCTTAGGGTTTCTTCCCTTATCCATGAAATTCATAATTTACAGAAAATAGAGTTTCGAACCAAGGGTTTGAAATTAGTTTTTCTTGGTCATTTCTTGTGGTTTTAGGTTTGATCTGGGTCCCGCTTGGTGCGGTGATGGTGCAATTTGACCTTTACACTGAGATTCAATGGTTTTCATTAAATTGGTAGGTGATTCCATGTTTATGAAATTTATGTGAATTATATTGCTATGTTTTTTATATTTTAATGTTTATTACATTTTTTTATTGCTGCCAAAATTAGGTTTAGTAGCATTTATATTGACAATTAGTTTGAAATGACGTTTTTAGGTGAAATTGGGGGTTATTCTTAGAAATCTTTTAAGGTTACAACTGGGGATGCCCTATAAATAAAAAGTTGATTTTACTTAACTATAATAGGGCTTAAAGTAATGATTTTAATGTTTATCCCCTTTGGTTGTTTCTAAAAAAATGGTTTTTAATGGTGTTTGTGGAACATGTGATTTTTAAGTGCCATGTTTGTGTGAAAATGGAGGTTTTTCTAAGTTATCATTTCTTGGTTCACTTGGGGCTTCCAAAAAAATTGTTTTGTGGGTTTAATTGAAAAAAATTGTGCTGAAATTTCTATTTTGGAAATTCAAAAGTGTTCCCATAGTGTAAAAAGTGTGTTTTTTAATGAGTTTTGGGTGCAAAACTATGCGGGGTTTGGAGAATAAGTTTTATTGAAAATAAATGTGTTTTGTTGTGTGTTTTAAGTGGAATAAAATGTGTTTAGCTACTATACTGATTTTATGTGACCATTAGTAGAGTTTGAAATGAATATGGATTTATGTAGCATTATAAAATTTTTTGAGCACAAAAGAGAAGCCCATGTACCTAGGTGGGGCAGAGCTGTACTAGTACGACAAGTAGACCAGATGGGTTTTGTCCTTGTTTCATGTAGAATTTTGATAAAGACAACTCTAAATAAACTATATGTATTAGTAATGGGGACCAATAGGTTATGTGAATATTTCCTACTAGTGGCTCATGCACAAGAAATATATTTTACTATGGTTACATTACACAGAGGTACGAGGTGCGTGGGGCCCGAGACTATCTAGTCCATAGGGGTGTTCCTGATTTTGTTGGATGTTGTATTTGTGGTATTTTCCCCATGTCATGGGGTTTTCAACCCATTAATTTATAGTATATAATATTTCTATTTAAATTTCTGAATGTTCTGAGAATTTTAGATTAAAAACTTTTTTCAATTAAAAGTTGCATTTCTTGGAATTTATCACTGCTTTTCATTGAGTATTAGAACTGCTTGGTTATTCTCATTGTATTGTATAATCTTTAGAATAATTGGGTAATATACTATTGGAATTAGTATCACACCCTACTTTCACACCATGTGTGTAAGTAGACTTTTTTATGTTTGAATCAAGTAAAGGAAAGGCTTTTGGTGGTGGCAGTCCGGGGCGTTAGTTCTCATCCTTGGTGCGGAGTTGTGGAGACGGCTTGTAGGTGATGACACCTTGTCATGTGGAGTCTGTGGGGGATGTCTTGATGATATCTTTATTTGTATTTAGACCACTTTTATTGTCTTAAAAAAGTGTATTCAATTCTAGTTTTTTCTTAAGACTTGTTTGAATTGAAAATTTCAGATCTATATTATGGATTGTTTTTAATGTTTTATGAATTCATACTCGTGTAAATCATTCACAAACCTAAATTAATGATACATGGGAACTTTTTCTAGCCTGTGGGGATAGGGAACACCCTTCAGGCCTTTCCACAAGATGGGTTTTGTGCCAGTATTGGTGGAGACCAGATTTGGTTGGTGACAAAATGGTATTAGAGGAGGTTAATGTTTTTGGATTATGTTACTATTTTGGGATGAGTCAGGATATAAAGGAGCTAAGAATGATAAGGATTGGGGTTTTGGTCATTATTAGGGTTCATATCCCACACCTCTTGTGGAAGACCATGAGTCACCATGGGATGTTGGAATTATTTGATTAACATCACTTTCAGGTGGGATGTTTGGGTTACAGACCACACATGGACACCGGGCGGGGGAGAAGTATTTGTTTCATTTATTACTGAAATGTATTTATATTAATTATATTTGATGTATTTGATTAAGATTTTCATAATATTGGTATTTACTATATCTTTGTGACTATTACATTTTTTTTAGAAAAATGCCTCCTCGGAAAGCCACCACACGCCCATGGGAAGAAGGTAGAGAGAGTTCTCCCACACTGATAGATCATAGGCTAGTAATGGTTGTGGTCTAGGTTGAATATCCTTTGGTATAGAGACCATATCCATATTTTATTCTTATTAGGTCAGAATATATGGGTAGAAAAAAGATAAACCATAGGAGTTTCTGAAAAAACAGGCCTCCTACCTTACGAGGTAGCACAGAACCCCAAGAAGCATAGGAATGGCTCGAGAAGATCGAGAATATGTTTGAGTTCATGGAAACACCCAAGAAGGTAAGGTTTAAGTGTTCCTACTTTCTATTGTAGTGTCCTAGTCCTATGTGGTCGGAGTAAGTGCTTCAGACTGGGAAAATGAGCAGATGTTCTAGGGATATTTCAAGACCGTCTTCAATGAACATACTCCCCTGAGATGTTGGCTTGTTCTAGGTCCAGAGAGTTCATCGAACTTGTTCAGGGGAATATAAATATGATGGATTATTCTAACTATTTCGTTGAGTAGGTTCTGTATGCTCCAGAAATTATCACCAATGAGCAGGCGAAAGCCGAGAGAATTGAGAAAGGATTGCGACTAGATATATACTCCTTGGTGTTCTTGATTAAGATGAAGACCTATGTTGAGGTCGTTGATTAGCCATGAATTGATGACATTGATAGGAAAGGCAGTGTTGGTTTCTTTGGTTCTATATCAGCAGTGAGCATTGGAAGCTCCTTAGATAATAAAAGTAGGTGGGAGGATCATGTGAAGAAATAGGTGGTAGTTCAGGCCACTCTTCCAGGAAGTTTTTGTCTGCGACTTCTGATGTGAGATCGATCGTGTTCCACTAGTGTGGGAATCCAGGGAACATTCTACCAGTATGTTCACTTCCTCCAAATCCTTGTTACAAGTTTGGATGTAGGAGGAATTTAGAGTGCTTCTTTGGTGTGGCACGTCCACTTCCGAGTGGGGTAGGGTTATTGGATTCTAGAGGAGTGCCCGTATAGTATGAGCTATCGAGGACTAGGGGATCTCAATTTGGTAGTCATGGTGGTAGGGCTGGGTCATCTTCTAGGTAGATCCATTTTAGGGCACAACCACAGACTAGAAGTTGTCCTTAGGTGGAGACTGGACATCTCCATGCAGTGGATTAGGCACCAGCAGGATCAGAGGTGATAGAGTTGACAGTTCGAAGTACTGTTTTGATCGCATCTTCTATAGTTGCTGAACTTTTTAATATTTTAACATGTTTTCATTTATTAAGGCCCATTTTGTGTACATTCTAAATTTTCCAACTGATTTTATGTCTTTCGTGATGGAGTTGTTTATGCCACTGGGAAAGAAAAAGCATGGTCTCAGCTTCCCATCTTGTACGCTTTCCATGTCAAGGGTTGAGATGGAGTGGGACCTCTTGGTCTTAGACATGGATCATTTTGATGTCATACATGGAATGGAATGGCTATTACACTTCCAGGAACTCCTATATTACCATAGGCGGTGTGTGATTTTCATGACACCTAATGAGAGTAGTCCGGTTTTCTAGGGAGAATGGGATCCTCGGTCGGGTCGTGCTGGACATCCACTCCAACAGTTGGGAAGTTTTATCTTCCAGTTTTCATTGGTCATGCTAGATTAAACTGGTCTTTCCCCTGAGGTTTCACTACCTCGTGTAGTGATCGATATTCTGGAGGTATTCCCGGATGATTTCTCAGGTTTCCCCCCATATCAGGATGTGGAGTTTTCGATTGATCTGGCGTCAGGAACACAACCGATATCTCTTCCCGCATATCTCATGTCTCCCACTGAGCTGAGGGAATTAAATATATAGCCAGATGACTTAGAATCCAAAAGATTCATTTACTTGAGTTTCCCTCCTAGGGCTTCTCTTGTGTTGCTTTCAAAAAAGGATGACAGATCCCCCAGGTTGTGCATTGACTATCAGAGGGTGAATAAGGTAAAAATTAAGAACAAATACCATTTGCCAAGAATAGATGATTTGTTCGATCAGTTAAAGGGGGGAAATTGGTTCTCAAAAATAGATTTGGGTTCGGGATATCATCATCTCTATTTGAAGGATTCAGATATCCCAAAGACTGCCTTCTGAAGCAGGTACAACCACTTTGATTATTTGGTCATTCCATTTGGATTTACCGATTCTCCCTTGGTCTTTCGGGAACTCATGAACAGGGTGTTTCATCAGTATCTTGATTACTTGGTTGTGGTGCTCTTGGATAACATTCTAGTATACTCAATCTCTAATGAAGAACATGAACATCACTTGAGGATTGTATTGGGAACTTTGTGGGATCACCACCTCTATGAAAAGTTGTTAAAGTACACATTAGGGATTAGGGAATTCATATTTCTGGGGCATATGATCTCTGATCAGGGGGTTTTAGTGGACCACGAGAATATTAGTGCAGTTATGTAATCGGAGAAGCCAAATAATGTGTTCAATATCTTGAGTTTTCATGGTCTAGCAAGTTATTATAGACGATTCGTTCGGGATTTCTCTTGGCTTTCTTCACCGATGACCATGCTCACCCGAAAAGGGGTAAAGTTTGTATGGGGACTAGAATGGAAAGCATCATTCAGGGAGCTAAATAGGTGTTTGAATACTACCAATGTGCTTATTTTTTCAAAGGATTTAAAGGGATATGTGGCCTATTGTGATTCTTCAGGTATGGGCCTTGTGTGTTTTCTTATGAAGGATGATCACGTGGTGGCGTACAACTCTTGCCAACTTCGAACACATGAAAAGAACTACACGACCCATGACTTGGAGTTAGTAGCGGTGATGCATGCTTTGAATACATGGCATCACTACCAATTTGGGGAGTTGTTTGTGGTCTACTTTGATCACAAAATCATTGTCTATATCCTCTCGCAGAAGGACGTCAACTTGAGGCAACATCGTTGGATCGAGTACTTGTAGGGGTACAACTATAACATTTTATATACCCTTGGAAAGGGTAATGTGGTGGCCGACACTTTGAGCAGAATTTTTCTAGTGATGGCTTTGAGGATGTCTAGGGATGAGTGGACTTTGATGGGGATCTTTTCTCAGATCCATGTGGAGACCAGGGAACACATTGGAGGTGCACTCTTGGCGAGCATCTAGTTGACTATTTCCCAGTTAGAGTTGATTCTGTGGTAACAAACCAGTGATGTTCTTTGTCAGTAGTCGAAGCCGTTTCATCATGGTGGGGAGACATCCTATGATCGGTTCTCATCTCCTAAGGGCATCTTGTTCTTAAAGGCCTGTTCTGTAGTGCCATTATCTCTACGGAAGATGGTGACGCAGGATAGCCACTATTCTTAGTGGGGTATCTATCTGAGTACCATCGGGATATATTATTATGTGTGGTGATAGTTCTGGTGGCCAAGTATGCAACAGTACATATAAAACTTTGCGTCGAGATGATATACATTCCAGTATGTGAAATCATAGCCTCAAAGGCCCTCCGGTTTTCTTCAGCCATTATCTATTCCTACCTAGAAGTGGGACGAGGTCTCCATGGACTTCATTGTTGTATTACCTCGTACACATCAAGGTAAGAGTTCCATTTGAATGGTGATTGATCATCTAACCAAATCAGACCACATTATTTCAATCAGAGATACAACTAAAGTGGATGATTTGTGTCATTTGTATCTTTAGGAGGTCGTGAGACTCAATGGTGTGCCATCAGTAGTTACCTTAGATAGAGATCTCTATTCTACTTCTTGGTTCTGGGAAGGCCTTTATAAGGCCTTGGTGTCCAATATTAAGATGAGCACGGCAAACCATCCTCAAACGGATGGTCAGACAGAGCGAGCGAATCATATTTTGGAGTACATACTAAGTGCATGTGTCCTAGAATTTGTAAGTAAGTGGGATAGCCATTTTGGGATGGTTTATTTTTCTTATAATAATAACAGTTACCAATCCTCGATTCGAATGGCTCATTTTGAGGCACTCTATGGTCGGCCTTATCCATCCCCCCTGGGTAGGGCTGAGGTAGGTGAGACCTCACTGTTGGGGCCAAGTCTGGTGCAGAAGACATCTGAGAAGGTCATATTGATCAGGCAACACTTGATAACAGCTCAGATTCGTCATAAATCTTATGCTAACTAAAGGCGTCAACACATAGAGTTTTTTGTGGGTGACATGGTATTCTTGAAAGTGGCCCCTAGTCTGGGTCGTCGTCGATTGGGGAAGAAAGGGAAGCTAACGCTGCGATATGTTGGCCCTTTTTAGATCACTGAACATATTAGAAAGGCGGTATAGAATTTGGCCTTACCATCTCAGTTAACATCCATCCATGATGTCTTCTATGTCTCCCAGTTAAAGATATACAGCTCGAATCTGTCCTATATGCTGAGTTGGGAAGAACTGGATATAGATCCAGACTTGTCCGTTTTTGAGCGGCCAGTGAAAATAGTGATCTCCCAAGAGAAGGTGCTTCGAGGTACTTCTTTTCTTCTAGTCCAGGTTCATTGGTAGAATGTTATTGATACACATGATACATGGGAGTAGAACTCTTGTTTTGAAGAAGATTATATATTCCTGGTTTTCGATCAAGCTTCAGGTTGGATTTCTATGAAATAAAGTTTTCTTGTTGGGGAAAATTTTAACATACATGACATAGTTTATAGGTTTTTTTCATTTATTTTGAATTCATGCTTTGTTTTGGGGTTTTCCCATGCTTTTATGGAGTAATGGGTGAGTTTTCATTAATTTATCCAAACTGTGAGCCCAATTCCATATTTAAAAATAAATTTTGTTTCTTTTATAACTTTTTTGCATTTTCTAATATTTTTCACCCATTCAAATTCCTCAATAGCCTCCTTTGACCTATTTATACCACCATTTAAATTTTTAATCATTATTAATATATAATAATGATATATTTGGTGTTTTTATTTAAGGAATTGGGTCATCCTGAAGGCCCATTTCCAGTTTTAAAAAAAATGTTTAATTAATAAGTTGTTCAAGTTTAAATCTTTTTTGGTGATTTTAAAATCTCACCAAAACCCATCAAACCCATCCACATGCCCAACCTCTTTCCCCCCACTTTAGAGCTCTTCTTCATCGCAAATTAGTGCAGAACATTATCGGGTTTTCAAATTAGCCAGAATTTAATAGGTAACTTCATTCCTTATTAACTCTGTCAATGCTTACTCTTTTTCCACCATTATAGTTACTATATAGCCTCCCTATCCTTCTATAAACATCCATTGAACTTTTTACTATTTTAAAATTCAGCTTTTGGGGAAATTGGGGAGATTCTTCAAGATCCCTCATGTAAGTGAGTCTCTTTCACTTTTTTTCAATTTTCTTACGGTTTCATTCATCGTTTGTAGGGTTCTGTCCCTTATCCTTGAGGTTACCAATATCCATAAACTATAGTTTTTCACCTAGGGTTTAACCTTAACTTTTCTTGGTCATTTCTTGTAGATTCAGGTTTGATCTTGGTCTCTCTTGGTGCGGCGATGGTGTGATTTGTTTTTTGCACGGAAATTCAAGGGTGTTCATTAAATTGGTAGGTGATTTCATGTTTATGCAATTTATGAGAGTTATCATGCTGTTTTTTTTATATTTTCATGTTTATTACATATTAGTATGGCTTCCAAAATTAGTTTTAGTGGTGTTTGTATTGAAAATGAGTTTGAAGTGCCATTTTTGGGTGAAATTTGGGTTTATTCCTTGAAATATTATAAGGGTTCAATTGGGGATGCCCTATAAATACATAGATGTTTTTATTGAACTATAATATGGCTTAAAATTTTTTTAATGTATATCCCCATTGGTTGTTTCCGTGAAAATGGGTTTTAATGATGTTTGTGGAACATGTGATTTATAAGTGCCATGTTTGTGGGTAAAAGTATGTTTTACAAAGTTATCATTTCCTGTCTCACATGGGGAAGCACCAAAAAATTGGTTTTTTTGTTTAATTGAAATATATTGGGCATTATTTTCTGTTTTTGTAATTTAAAAGTGTTCACATATTGTGAAAAGTGTGTTATTTAAATTTTTTTGGTTGTAATACAATATGGGGTTTTGAGAAGAAGATTTATTGAAAATAAAAGTGTTCGGTTGTGTGTTTAAAGTTATATAAAATGTGTGTGAGAATATTATGATTTTATATTACCAGTAGTGGTGTTTGATACTAAAATGGATTTATGTATAATTCTGAAATTATTTAGCTTAGTGGGAGAAGCTCGTGTACCTAGGTGGGGCGGATGTGTACTAGTACGGCTAGTAGACCAGATGAGTTTTGTCCATGTTTCACTTAGAATTTGGATATCTAAAACTCTAAATAAACTTTATTGATGATGAATGGGGACTAATAGGTTATGGATATGTTCCATACCAGTGGCTCGTGCACGAGAACATATTTTACTATGGTTACTTTAAACAGAGGTACGAGGTGCATGAGGCCAGAGACTATATAGTGCCTAGGGGTCTTCCCGATTTTATTTCTCACTATATTGGTGGTATTTTCCTTTTTCATGGGGTGTTTTTTGAAGTAATTTATTGTATCTAGCATGTCTGTTTTAATTTTTGAATGTTCTGAGAATTTTAGATTGAAATTTTTTTTCAATTGAGAGTTGCATTTCTTGGAATTCATCACTTCTTTTCTTTTTGTATTAAAACTACTTTCTATTTCAAATTGAATTTCATGCTATTTGGAATAATTGTGTAGTTTCATAATGGGATTAGTCTCAGACCCTACTTACACCCCTTGGGTGTAAGTAGACATGGTTATGTTTGACTCAGGTAAAGGAAGGGCTATGAGTGGTGGCGGTTTGGGGTGTTAGTTCCCATCCTTGGTGCAGAGTTGTGGTGACGACTTGAGGGTGATGACACCATGTCATATGGAGTCCATGGTGTGGTCTCGATACTATATTTATTTGTATTTGGACCACTTTTATTGTCTTCAAACCAATGTATTCAGTTCTGGTTTTTTCATAAGACTTGTTTGACTCGAAAATTTCAGATTTATATTTTGGATTGTTTTTAATGTGTTATTCTTTCATACTCTGGTAAATCATTACCAAACCTAAATTAAGGATTCCTGGGCACTTTTTCTATCCCATTGGGATAGGTAATAACCTTAGGTCCTTGACACGGTCTAGGTTTGGTGCTGGTATCGGTGGATACCAGATTCGGTTCGTGACAATTTATATACATTGTAAGTAATCATAATACCACTTGGGGTTTTATAGATAATTCAATATGTTGAAATTGGGGATAAAATTAATATACATCCTCAAATTCTATTATATGATAAAATGAAAATAACACTCTTAAATAACATGGTTTTAATACTAAACATACTTATCTACACCATAATATAATGGTTCAATCATAAGAACCATACTAAAACGAATATTGTTAAAATCACTATAATAGAATAGAAATCCGTTTAATAAATCATCTGATGATGAATATGTATCCCAATTTTCCAAAAACATTTAATGTTTCATTTAAATATATGTAATTTTGGTTTGTACTATTTACATTACTATTTTACATAGGTAAGTTTAATGTTATATTTTCCTTTTCTTTATCTCAGAATTCTATAAATTGACCAAACCCACCAATGATACCGACTATGATGACCCAACCATATCATACATCAAATCTCAAAATAAATATCACCCAAAAACCTATATGTTTAGTTTATTTTAAGAATATATAAAAAATATTTTATAATATTTTGGTCATTTCTCTATATTCAAACAACAATAAACCCCAATACCATTGTATAATACATTTTACAAATCATAATATCATATATAATAATGACATAAAAATAGAGTGACATTAGATGCTTAGATAGGATAGACATAAGAGATAATAATTGAAAAAATGTGTGTGTAAGATGAAAATGTGGATATAATAATATAATCCATGAATTTCATAGATTGATTTCAAGGAATTCAAAATATGGCACATTTTCCAAACTAATACTTTCACTTTTATGTTGAAACCATGTTGTTTTAGTCCTTAAAATTACTCCACATGCCAAATTTATTTGTAGTGATTTTTTGTAAATGAAAAAAGAATCACCAATCTAAAATATATAATTTTAGAATCATTTTTCCTACTTATTGAATTATTGATGTGTCACTTGTTTTTTTATCTACAGAAATTCATGATATTAAAAGATACACTTAAGGACTATTCAACCACAACGTATATTGGAAAGACATGTAATTGTTTTAATAGGTCAAAAAATGAATGAATCTTTTAAATATTTTAATGATAATAACATAGAAGTTTCTATATTTTGAGTATATATCAAATGTTTTAAATTTGTGTTCAGAAAATAAATTAGAACAATAAACCATTAGTCATACGAACAATTTCTCACCACTGAATTATGTTAGGGTCATTCCAATATTCCATAAAAAAATAAATTTCATATAATTTCATATAATTTCATATAATTTCATATAATTTCATGACAATCATAGATTAGTTTCCTAGAATAAATCATGTAACATAATTTTAAACTAAAATAGATTTTCAAAATTGAAAACTTTCATTGTAATATGTTCAATGAATATTATATGGATTTTTGATTAAATTCTCTAGGTAAAAATAGAATCAATGATACTTGAAGTTGTGTTTCAATAAAAAAATATTGTATTTTTCTCAATTTGGGGAAATTTTATGTGTTTTTTCTATACTAATTAAATACATAAAATGAATAAATATACGTTAGGTCATTGTACATATGACACACATATGAGTCATATCGTATCCATTTTTACAAGTCTAAAATACATCAATTATTATTTTTATAGTGTTTCATTGATATTTCATCCAATCTTAAATGTTTTTAGAATGTGGAACCCGTAACAAACTAAATATGAATTTTCTGTTATAATCATGTAATTTTAATCTTAGTGGTCAATTCTTGAGTTTGAAGAATTTTTAGTTTATTCAAACATTCCACAATAGAATATGTAGTCATTTTACAAGATATTTTTTATAATAAATGTTCATTTTCTTATAACCTAGGTTTTTATGTATTATTTAATCAAAAATATCACATTTAAATTGAAAGCAATCATATTTTGGAATTCTAAGAACATCATTTATTTAAGTGAAATATGGTTCATTATTTTATATCCTACATTAATCATTGACAAATTTCCAATAGTCTCATGAATGTATGATTTCTTTACAAGTGACATATGTTTTAATCATATTTAACCATTAGGATAAAGATGATTATATTAAATCATATTGAATATTCGGTTTTGTTACAATAATAATGAGGTCCTTCTTAAGGGATATAAATGAAAAATGATTATTTTTTCTATATTTTTATGATAATCCAATTATAAGATAATAGTTTTTATAATAAAAAGGTTGTAAAGTCTAATTTTACATTCAAATTTAAACCATACTCTTTATTCTAAATAAAAAAAACAGGCATCAAAATGTTATCAAGATTAATTATATATTACATAAATTAATCAATGATTATTTTCCAAGAGTATTTTAATAATATAAGATTATATTCTTAGAATAGATAATGGGTCAAATTTTTTGAAAGAAAATACCACTTTTTAATTAAAAATGCATAATTTTAGTTATTTGTCCACAACATACATTATAATTCTGTGTAACAAACATATATATGTTATAAATGAACTATTTGTCCTTATACTAGACATCTACGAAAATAATATAAATTATTTTTAGTTTCATCACATGAAATGTATTTTATAAAAATGATTTTGTACTCAACATTGACAAATAATTATAGAAAATAAATTTTAACAAAAAATGTATACATAATTTATTTTTCAATAAAAATATGAATATTAAAAAATATGATAACCAATCCCAAAAGTAATTGTCTAATATTACCTTATAGGTTTCATGGTAATTTTTAGGTGTTACAGCTTTTGGTGTAGGTTTAGGGAGAACCTAGTAGAATTTCAGCAGAATACTATTCTGTTGGATGAGGCAATGGAATATTCATTAGGGATCTAGAATAGTGGAATATATTATGTTGTAGTGGAGGTATTATGGTTTTCAGGAATAAGATTATGTATTTATGTGACTCTTCCATTTCTAGAACAGATACGAAATTAATGAAAGCTATAAAATTGAAACATAGAGAATCCAATTCTATTTATTTAAGGGGTATCTGTGGTGTGGTATAAATTTTTTCTATGTATCCAAACACTGGGTAAAAATGTTTTTGGCGAAGAATTCATCACTAATACTAGATAATGTTATACATTTAGTGATTGTGTTGTATCTCTCCATGTTTCCCAATAGTATTAGGTTATATCATAATGATTTGGGAATAATAAGGGATACTTTTCTTTGGTATTTTAATTTATCTGTGGGATATAAATAGGAAACCCCTTAAAAAGATCACTATTCATTTGAATTTTTTCTTGACACATGGTTGGACAATGTTTTTCCTTTATAGATGTTTCCCCCACTTTTCTGGGTCATTAATTCCTAGTCTTAAGAGATTGGATCTTATAAATTAATGATGAGTTATCTTCCATCCCACTCACGGTTTTCTTCAATTTATTCATTCAGAGAGGGATATAGTCAACAAAGTTGCTACTCTAGGTGATTTTGTGTTTAGATCATGGTGAAAAATTATTAGTTCTAGGTTTTAGATAACATAATGGTAAAATTATAGTATTTTTATCATCGATTTATTTCATAGATATTGAAAAATGATACAAAAATACTTTATTATGGTAATAGAAAATTATCCTCTCCAGTTTTTTGAATCTATGAAATTAGAAAAAATTTATTTCCCTTTTGCTTGATGGTATAAAATATCTAAGGAAAAAAATTAATTAAAACTAATTAATTCATAGGGGACGGGTTTTATTCAAACTTATTTAACTATTTGTTGCTATTTTTATAAATATTCCATTACTTGAACTTTAATTCTTTTAAGAAGAATGGATATTTGGTTTTCATGAATTTGTGGGATTTACTATGAATAAATTCTGGAAACCAAAAAATCTATAATGGTAAGAAATTAATATTTCCAAAAACATAGATGTGTGTGAATCTAAAAAATGTGGTAAAATACAACTGAAATAGAATTTGAATAGTAACAGAAGACATCATTTACTTGTGTTTTGTTAATTATGAGTGTTGAAATCCACTACTATGTATGTTTATATGCTTTCTGAAACACTACATGTGGTTATGTTGGTATTGTGGGGTTATTACAGTGATGGTGATAACTCTATTGGATGTGTAATAAATTATGAAATTATTATTGTGGCTGATTTGGAATAGTATAAGTGAGTGATGGTTGTGGTACATGATTTATGGCTATAAATGTACATTGGTTATGGTATTTTAATGAATTGTAATGAGATGTGGAATTGTTTTTGAAAGTTTTTTGGCTCTCATTTTATGTCATGTTTTGTAGTTTCCCTGAGTTTTTGGCGTGATGACATAAATGATTGAATGAGAATTTCATGGTATAGAGCTTAATAATTTTTTTATGGAATTAAACATCTGGTAATTTTTTTATATTTTCTATTATAATATATTAGTTTGGATGAAATTTCATTTTACCGAAATTAAATATACGGTGTAGTTGGTTGTGAATTTTGTGAGGTGATGTTATAGTACTATGGGTTATGCTAGTGTTTTCGAGTGTGAAACTTTTGGAAGGGTATTGAGTATGACTGTTATATTTCTATTTTCACACTACATCAAAATACACCACACCTAGGTCCAACACTTCAAGTAATATCAATATAATTTTTGTTTTGTTCCTGTTTCATTCCCAAAATCACTCCATGATAGTGGTGAGAAGATTAATTATAGATATTTTCTTAATGATGATGGAATAGTTAGCAGTGATAAACTTTTGTGACTTATAAGTTATTGTAAATTCCTAGTGGTGATGACCGTATTTGTGGATATGACTAGTGACGATGCCTAGGTTAGATAATATTCATATTTTTAGTGAGTTATTTTTTGTTGTTTCATATTGAATATGGATTAGATTATTTATGGATAGTGCTGATTTAATTTTTATAATGGTTTTAATTACTTTTATTCATCTTGGGACTCAGTCATGACATTAGTAGGTTTTGAGGTTTATGTAATTCTAGTTCTTAATACTCTATTTCAATAGATATGATATTCATGGATGTTGTTGTGGTTGTCGATATAATATATATCTGGAATAGAATATAGGGATGAATTAATTATACTCTAAATTATTCTATCTTACTATATTTGATGTGCAGTTTTGTATGAAATCATTATGGAGGAATATATGGGGTAGTATTTTGTTTATTTTCATTCTTATATTGTTGTTATTTTTCACTAAGGAATTAGTATGATATTTTCAATTTTTCGTGAGATAAAATTGGAATAATCCCATTAGTTACAAATATAATAGTAATAAAAATAAAATATAAACATTTTTTTCAGGGTTACAGGAGGGTTTTAGAGACCATGATGGATATTATAACCAATTAAGCATGAGTGGTTGTAGTTTTTCTACCATAGTATTTCTCAGTGTAATATTGTTTGGTTTCTATATACATTCCTTCACATGTATTTTTAGAATTTGATTATTTTGTATTTTTGAAATGGATTTGATTGAAAAATTTCATCTTATCTCTAATCCTTGACAGATATTATTATGGCAATGATTTCCATTATATTTTTTATACCTTTAATTAATATTACCAACGTAATTCCTATTCAAGGAAATCATTGGGGGTTTCCTTATCCTTATTACTATCCTATGAGTGTTTCCAATGGAGTGGGTTCATTATAGTGTGGTATCAATTTTTTTATTTAGAGATAGAATAAAGATTGGGATTATAAACATGTGATTCTAACATCCATTGATAGGGAAATAGTGTTTTATGTTCTTATCTCACGATATAGGGAAGGGATACCAGGTAGGTTAAAGGATTTCAAGACCCCATATAATCTAACACAAGTAACTTATTCTTTCTAACCATGTAATGTTATGTGAAACATCTTATAGGGTCTATAACTTTGAATGATACATACAAATTTTATGTTTATAATTGTAATTAAATTATGTGTTATCAAAAAAATATTAAAATGAATAAGGATAAATGAATATTAATTAATTCCATGATTCTAGGATAATATATTATTTTGGTCTTTATTAAAAAATATCTCACAGTCATCCCCTCCATGTAGTTCAAGGGGGAGTCGTATACCTGGAAGATCCAATTCAACATCGCATGACCAGTTCAACTAAGTAAGATGAGTAGTGGTAAAATACATTGCATGTTTTCCAATATCAGGGTTTGGAAAATAATGAGTAGATCGTTATCAAACTAGATATACAGCACGATATGGATGATTTAAATATCAAATTTGGTATAATTTGAGCCCAAGTTGAGTATCAAGTTCTACTAATGATTAGTCAATTATGAGGGTGGTATAATAGTGGTGGATGTTGTATCACAGATAGTGGAAGGGGATACCATTTTACTAGGATGATTTACATAGAAAGTAGTATCTAGGGTTCTAATATTTGATGTTAAATGTAGAAAAGTGGTATGAGATACTCTTTATTTTGAAGAGAATCCTAGGTGTATGGGGGCTTGGGATCAAATTTATGAACATCCATCATTTCAATCTCGACTAGTTTTCATGATGGGGATTTAAGAGTATATAGTCATCAAAATCCATTATGCCCGGTGATAAATTATGATTTCACTATATTTATTCTTACTACACACATAGAGGTGAAAAAAACAGTGGTAGTGGTCAAGGTTATGCATAATCAAGGAGGTTTGTCTCAACAATGAGGTTAGCAGATACACCCAATTCAATGATCCATAAATATGGGATCACAAGTGTTACGATAGTCAAGTATTTGAATGATATGGATCCAACCTCATTATTGTAGTTCATTGTATTATTTTTATGGTAGTTCCCAAGAACATACCAGGGTACCCTCATGGGTTTATTACAACTATAGGGGTCTTGAACATTATCTATCTCCAAGCCCGAGTACTCATAATAGCTATTATATAATTTTTTTTCGTGCATCTTTTATCAACATATTCCTATGATGCAGTATTCAAAGTGGGTACCAAAAATATTTTCGACAAAACTTGTTCAATATGATTATTCCATACCAATGGGATACTGAGTAGGTAGAGGTTATCTCCATGGTGGCACTCCCATATGGAGATCCAGAGTAGATCTTTCCAATAGAGGCCCTTATTAATGAGGTGGAGTATATGGGTTTGGATAAAATCCCACAATAGAGGCTCCAACATTGAAGTTGTTGTTGGGGCTAGAGATTTTTTGAGTTAAGATATATTTAGAGTTCCCCCCTAAAAAACTATTAGTTAATTATTCCACAATTACAATTTTTATAACCAGGTTTTCAATCTATTTCTTTTAATGGGTCAATTTAGTTGATAGTTTTATAAAATTTAGAATAAAATTTTTATCAAACAAAAATACTAAAAATGGGTCCCTTCTAATATAAATCAATTTTTTCCCAAAATATAGACCATTTAAATTGTAACATCTGTTATTTTCAAGGAAAATATTTAAATATTCCAACAAATTTTATTTATTTTTCCTACTTATCCTTAAACCCTATGAAAAAACATTTGAAAATACAGGATGATCGCAATGAATTTATTAAGGGATAAAAATAAAAAAAAACTTTAATACACTTTGAAAAAAACATAAAATAATAAGTAATTTTTTCTCTTTTAAATGATAAAATTAGAGGTCAAAAATTCATTTTCATATTCGTGAAATATTTTTGAAAAATTATAATAATCATTCTTAAAGAATAAATTCATAATAATGAGAGTTTTCTATATAAATTTTGTACTGGTGAAAACATTTTCCTATAAAATCTACTTTTCAACCATAAAGGGGAATAAAGATTCCTTAAAACAAAATATCATCATCAAACATACTGAAATTAAAAAAATTGTGAAAATTAATTTTAAACCATTTAAATTTCATGGAGTTTCCTTATGATATATTCTTTATATCACTCTTACAATCACACTTTCAAGAACTTTTACATGTGTAATAACCTACTCACTTAATTCCAATATAATTCCATGAGGAACATAATCATTATCCAATGTATTAGAGATCTATATTTTTTCACCCATCATTAAGATAAATATCCACACACCATGAAATACATAAATCACATAGAATTATTTATTCTTATAATAAATACTCATATAATATTCTTATTACCCCATATAAAAAATCATTTTCATTATTTTCATAAAATAATTAAAATATAAATTTCTTAAATAATATAATTTTAGAAAATAGAAAATAATTTTCTTCATATAAACATACTAACCTACTGATTAATATTATAATAGAATAATGCATATTAGGTTGTGAAAATCCATTTATCTGAAAAGAATTAACAAAAAACAAAAAAACAAGGTTATATGCCTTCTTTGGAAAACAACCTTTTGCTGATACATTAATATTTCATGCATGGTACATTGATGAGACCAGAGCCTACAGGTTTGGGAAAATAATGTTTATGGGTGTTTTGGGTAGGTAATCTCTAAATTATAGTACTTCATATGTGTGAGGAAGGAATAAGTGTAGGTTCTTCTTTATAAGATAACATAATTGGCCTATTAATTACAAAAAAATATTAAATTAATTTAAATTAATTATCATGTTCTTGGGGAACCAAATTGAAATATATAGAATATAGGATTTTTACAACTCAGTATAATCACCGGACGTAAAATTTTGATTGATTTATTTAATTATCACTTAGTTTAACTTCCCCCCTCCCATTATCCATTTTAACTATTACCATATTCTAAAGGTTATTTACTCTAGACAGGTTAAGAAATTAAATATATAAGTTAACGTGACCCATAAATGGTAAATGAATGATATGTTAGATCATATCCCATTCATCCATTCAAATATAATATATTTATGAATTCTAAACTGTTAAATAAAATATTATTTTACATAATATATTGTCAGAGTTATTTTTGAGACTGTTAAAATAGATCAAATTTTTTGACATTAATATGCTCATGGAATTCAAAAATAAACTTTTATAACTTCACTATTTTATTATATTTATCAAAATATGTAATGTATCCCAATATTTCATCCTAATTTTAAAACTTTTAATGTTATTAAAAATCATTTACTTTATTTTTTCCTATTACGTGAACAAAAACTGTGTCGGTGTTGTGTGATCACTTCAGGTAACTATTACATCACAAAATTAAAAAAATTACCAAGATAAAAATATTATTCATATTTAAAATAAATTTTATTATAAAACAGAAGATCTTTTCATCCCACTGAATAAATATTAAAGATATTAAAACAATTTGAGTGACATTTTTTCAATATTTAGATAAAATCATAATATGTAAAGTGTTAATAAATTTCCAAATTTATAACCATGAATTTTAATGGTTCAAAAATACAAAATGAATAAAGTATAAAACGAGTGTTATGGAGATTTTAAATCCTTATTACATAGTTTTTACCATGTTTAACCTATTTCTCCCCTTCCGAGGTGATAGATAATTAAAATGATTATTATTCATAATTAAAAATAATTAAATTCACATATTTGTAAAATTTGAACCAAACAATTACAAATATAATATACCCTTAACATTATTCAATTTATATAAGTAGAAGAAATCAACTTTAATATAAATATGTAACAAGTAGCATTTTAAAAAGGATTTTCATATTTAAAAATTAACTTTTCAAAAAATTAAGAATAATATTGATTCCTATATAATTAATTTAAATATATATAATTAAAGGAGAAATATTTTTACATTAATATTAAATTACAATAATAATGACTATTTTTAATGAAATTAAACGACATATAAAAAAATAATTACTTATCACAATTCAATCAAAAATCTATATTTTTTAGAAAACCACAGAAATTCACCCAATTTTATTTTTTATTTTCATGTATCAAAAATGAATTCCATATTATCAATTTCAATTAAAAAAATAAGAAATGTAAATTTTAATGAAAATCATATAATATATGGAAAAAAATTTAGTTACAATAAAACTATTTCTTTTAGGGTAGAAAATTTAAATAAATTTTTTATAGTAAATATGACTCCATCTATTAATTAATATTACCATTCCCAAAAATTGACTTATTATTAACATTAATCGTACTTTAAAATACTTATTCTCTAAATTAAATAGTGTTATCAATAAATAATATAAATAAAATATTGTGGGTGGGATATTTTTCTTTGATAGCATTTTCAGATTCTCATATTACTTCTTTAATAAAGATGTTATATGATAATTATTTAACTATGTGAGTTTAATTTTTCTGTAACAGTTTCCCTCTATGATCCATAATTCTCATTGATTTTTCCTAAGAATAAATATTTCCTTAAAAATGTGAAAATTTTTTGTTGAAAACATTAAATTATTCAGGTATAAATTTCTATAAAAATAAAACTTGAATCACATTATATACCTGAGTTAAACTTAGATGAAATTATTCCAAGAGATGAGTTGTTCCAAATTTTTTGATAATTTTTTATTATCCAATAAACCAATGTATGAACATGAATTTATTTCTGAAAACATAGAACATATTTACATGCAGATGTTTTAATAAAGAAATGATCACCTAAGTCAAAAAAAATTTCCTTTCTTATATTATATATATAACTAGACATCTATATATGATATTTCCTCATATGTTTTAGAATGTACTTTAACTATCCAAACAGTTATTTTATAAGTTTTTTTCCCAACAATATTATACCACTGACTTCATTCCAACATATGGTGCGCCAATAAATATTTATATATAATACCTTGAAGTTTTCTATATAAATATTGGAATGAAAAATATTATTCCAAAAATGATATAATAATTAATGTTATTGATCCCAACAATCATAATAATATAGAATATAATCCTGAATCATATCATCCAAGTTATGTGTTGTTCACTTATATTATCCATTAGATAGAGAGTGAAAAGTTATACAAAATTTAACTTAGGAACCACGGACTTTTGAATACCATTGTAGAAATTTGATGTAAATCGTGTATCACGGTCAAACAAATTAGGGAGAGAGAGACTCCATGTAATCTATAAATTTCGTTATGTTAATGTCTAGAAAGATGATCAAGTAAAATATTATCTTGAATAGTCGGATAATTTTCGTATTTATTAAAATTATCAATAATTAACCCAATAATAATATCACCTTGAAATTTATTTGGTAATCCCATTGTGAAAAAAAAAGCACATATTCCCTGATTTCCCATAATAAAATTAAGATTTTGGAATCACCCCATTCTTTGGTTTTGACTTAAAATTAACATATTTGTAACTCATATTTTGTGGAATTTTTTTCAACATCCTTCTTCATTCTTAACAACCAAAAATATTACCGAATATCATTGTACATCGTCATGCTTCAAAGATATATTCAAAATGGATTGTCATAAGATTCACTTAACACATTATTATTCTACTAGGGGTTATACCAAAAACAAAAACTCTTTATTAAGCCATATTCTTAGGTAATATACCATTTTGGTATAATTATACTCACCTTACATATGGAGTTCCTTAAAAATATCGGATAATATTGATAAAAATAATACCTAAGACAAAATAGATGAAGGTTTAGGATTGAAAATTTACATCCCATAAAATAATTAAATCCTTAATTAATGGATTATTATTCATAATATAGAGTAGTTAATGATGCATTTTAATTTTGGCTCAAGGAATTAGATTTTTTTTTCATTACCTTGATGAATTTGAATTGTGATGTTGTCATCTATAATCGGTTCTATCAATATTTGTTTCCTCTAGTTCCACACTTTTTGGATTAATAAATACATTAAAAATTTATAATTTGCATATAATTCACAATTTAACATATGTAAAAGTGGTCACTTTATTATTAATAAATAACTAAAATTTGAATTTCAAGATCTAGTATGGGGTAATTGTCCTCATGGATTCTCAATTGGATTATTTTATATGAAATTCTTTGATCATTTTGTATCATGAAATATCTAATTCCCATCCTTAAATAATAATAATAGACAACAAACTCCCTATTTCTAGTGGATAGGAAAAAACATTAGCATTGACCAATATTATTATCAATTATTGGAAACATTAATCACATTTACTTGTATATATGATTATAACTCCATTTCTAGTTGACTTAGTTAGTGGGGTAGATAATAAATCAATCTTTCAAGCAAGTTTTCCAAAGTAACCATGTGAGACAAGAAGACTAAAAAACTCATTAATATGAATATGTATGGGACACTCTTCCACAATTGTAGTTTTAACAGAATCTACAGTTATGATATCATTATATGAAATAAATCAATGTAGAAAAAACACATGTGACCAAAATTAAGATTTATTGAATTTTTCAAAATATTTTTTTTCAATATGGATAATAATCCTTAAATGTCATTCATGTTTATCATAACTTTTATCATAAATCATATTTTTATCAATATACACAACCAAAAATGTATCCAAATACTCAATGAAAAATCTATTCATATTATCCCTGAATACAATGGATGCAATGGTATAGAATAATGGAAAAATAACAAACCACTGACACCCATAATGAATATTAAACACCACCACTAAAACACATTCCACCTTCACTATTAGCTAATGAAATCTCAACTGGTGAATAATATTTAAAAAATATTGAACTCCCTAAAGATATTCAAATAGTTTATCCATAATAGGAAACATATACTTGTATATAAAAGTTTTATTATTTAGTTCTCTATAATCAAAGAAGACACTCATTAGATAGTTATTTTATTAACAAATAGTAATAATGATCCCCTAGGTGAATTTATAGTACGAATCAATACCTTTTCAAGTAACTCTGATAACATTTTTTTTATCTCTAATTACTCTAGTGGTTCCATTAGATACGGTTGTTCTAATGCCCCCCCCACATTATGAACTAATTCAATAGTAAAATCAACTATTAGATTTGGGGTAACACTTGGGAAATTGTTCATAAGTACATATTAATTATCACTAAATAATAAAATAACAATTATTTGGAAAACATAACATTTTTCTAAAATATGATCACGCAAACATTCACTAATAGAATCAATTTTTTCTTTAATTTATTAATAAATTATTTTTGGGATGAACTCATTTGTATATATATATATATTAAAAATGAATATAAAAATTGAATATATCTTCATTATCTCTACAGAATATCTTTTCATTATAAAATTACATCCAATACATACCTATAATGACATAAAATTCAAATATGGGATAAAAAACAAAAATAATAAGATCAATAACTACACATATATTCATAATAATATCAATGAATATATTTTTCCCTTAACACTTCCACATATATTTTTTATGAAATGTCCCTTCTCTATTTAGTATGGTAATATTTATATTTTACCAAAAACTTCTTATAAAATTAATGAATTTATAAACACCATATCAAACATTATAGTCATATAATTTGAGTAACCACGTAATGTACATTTCAACACATCATTTTCTAGACCATAATTTTTAGAGGTATTTTCAAATGAATTTGTCTCTCCATTCTTTTAAAAATCATGATAATTTGTAACATTGATTGTTTTCATCAATAATGACTCAATGTAATGGAATATCTCATTGAATTTTATACTTCTCACTACTAATTTATCATATTTGGTGTGACTATTACCCTGATTATTTTCAATAGAACCACAAGAAAAATACCCAATCATACCACATATATGACACCTTATCAATTTCATTTGATACTCCCCAGGATGTTTCTTTGAACACTTTTCACCATAGGTAAATCTGGACCACTTACCTTCAGTTATCTTCAACATATAGTCCATATTTATTTCTAATGGGACCACCTCATGTCTTTATTATTGTAAAAGTCTACCAGGTCATTGTCCACATTCTCAGAATTTCATTAATAATTCCCTAATCCATTATTTTTAATAGAGTAAAATTGTATTAAAAATATTAGTATAAATCCAATGTTAATCTTATGAATTTTAACATTATATTCCCGAAATAAAGATTGTGCATACCGGGACAGTCTAGTAACATTTTCATCATAAGATTCAATAAGGTTATCCAATTTTTTATTATTCTCATATGTTTAGATTTACATACTATGTAATATAACTTATATTAAATACATCACAAGGAAAATTTAATTAATTAAAATTCACTTCATAGCATCAATAACATAATTCTCCTATGTATTAAAAATTAGAGACCAAGAGAGATTGAAATAACCATGATAATTATAAATGGTAATAATTACTTTTTGATGTTTATAAAAACACAAAACCTCGAATATAATTTCAATGTCATTAATACATCTTTCAGATACAACTGATATGTGGTTCCATCAAATTCTAGATGGTAAAATTTCATGAATGTTTCCACTATAGGCAACTTCCTCTGTGGAAAGTTCAGTTGGCATCAGTATCACCATTACCATAATATGCCAACATAGATATCATAACTATAAACTATTTTTTTTTTGAACAATTATAGGTTACTAATTTGAAATTCCATTATCCTTTAGAAACTTTTACACATCATTCACTATATTTCATCTATGAAAAATCATCTAGAAACCACCATTTATTAGTTGAAGCAACAAGATAAACCTAAAGTTTTCTCGTGATAATATAAAACATATATTAACATCCCTTCTTCATCCTAACCTATATTATTTTATAATTTATCCATATCATACATATTATAACACCCTATTATTTAAAAAACAAATAACTAAAATATTTATAACAAGGGATTTACTTTTTATATTTTTCTTACAATTTTTTAGTTTTTTGGGAATTACGAAAAGTTCATATATATCAAACACAAATAATGAATATTTGATACTTCTATTGAGTTTTTAATTTTCACAATATATATATATTAAAATGAAATAATTTTTTTAATACAAATAACTCATTAATTTAAACAGGTATTTATATTTATTCCTACTCATCCTTACACAATGTTAAAAACATTTGATAAAACGTTATAAAAAAAATCTTAGTATAGGATAGAAAATTAATGAAATGTGGTAGTCTATTTGGAAAATATTATATTCCAACAAGGAAATTTTCCATTTTTAAATAATAAAAATATATCGTTAAATACATTTTCATTATCCTAAAATGAGATTCATGAAATAATATATGTAATATAAAATGAAAAATAAAAATCAAGATGGTTTGCTGCAGAACATGGGTACTCATGGAAACATTTTACCAAAGAGAATTTCTTCCCATTAAAAGTGTAAAATCATTCCTTTAAATATAAGATCAATATATTTCCTTATAAAATAAAAATAAATCTGTGAAAACTCATTTTAAATAATAGATAATTCATGTCATTACATTTGGAAATCATATTCGTATCACTCTTAAATAATATTTTAAGAAATATTTTAAATGTTTACAACTATCTTGTTATTTAAAACAAAAGACCCAGTAGAAAATAATCATTAACCAATCCATAGGAGAGAGGTTTAGGACTGACACAACAACAACATCAATATACAAAAAAAAAATTAAACTACCTAAATAACATATAATATATATTTTAAATAAAAAACTCATATAACATTCTATTTAATTCATATTTAAATACATTTTAAGTGTTTCTATAAAATTCAGAAAATACCCATTTCATGTAAAAATTTTAAAAAACAAATATAGAGACTTAGGGAAAGGATTTAGTTGAATATAAACATGGAAAATTTTAGAGAATAGTAATATATAATAATGAATATGGTTATGGTAAAATCTATTCATGTTATATATGTTAAAAACAATTTTCTCACACCATTTGAAAAAATATACCTCTTTTTGAAAATGGTATAAATATTTCATTTTTTATCTTTTATAAATAAAATAAAGCTTAATAGAAAAATACAATTATAAATAAATTATGATTAAACAATATCAATCAAAAAATATATGTAAAATTTATGGATATTGAAGAAAATTGTATTGAAGGAATATTAAAAATATTTAAAATAGTTTCAATTGAAAATCATTTTCCTCCATCCCATCTTGTCACATATATACAAAAACAACTTTATAAAAATCATATACTGATTTAATAAATTTGAACAAAAAAATCAGTTTTATTAAATTTTTATTACCCATTTAATTATATTCATTAAATCCCTATATATATTTTTTAAATTTGGAAATTTTATATATTTTGTTTAGAGTAAATTCTATTCATAATAGAAAAACTTATTTGGTGGGTCAACTATGGTCAATGAGATCATTATTAAATCATACCCCTAATCTTAATTATGAAATTAATATAATTTTTATACATAAAATTCAATTTTACAACCATCCATAAATTGAGTACATAAAAAAATGAATTACATCGCTCCATAGAGGTGGACCTCCACACGAACGCATGAACAACGTTATAACATATCAATGGAAGGATTGGTAGGAAAATAAATGATATCTGATTTTTTAATAATGACATGTAATTCATAAAACTAAATAGAAATTTTTACATTAAATTCATGATTATAAATTTCCTTGAGATGGTGTGATGGAAAATTAAACTCATCAGTTTGTGGAAGTGTTCATCCACATGTATTCATGAACGATGTTTTCTTTACCTATATGATGTAAATGGGTACAAATATGGGTTTTACATTAAACATAATTACATTTATTAATCATTTCATTATTATATTTTTACATCATCAGGGTTTTATATTACTTGTAGGAAGTACAAGAATAAAAGAAATTTTTACAATTGATTAATAGTTATACCACTTCATTGGAAAACCCACATTATCTTAAATATTAAGATTTCTTGGACAATCCCATGATGATAAAAATAGCCATAATTTTTGAATGGTATTTTAGGAATTGATTTGGATTGGACTTTTCTAGATTTGAGTGCATAAAAGGTTGGAGGGAGGTAGGAGTAGAGGTTCTCCATTAATGGAGAGGGATAGGGCACCCACGGAATTACTTAAATTATTAAATTAAAATAAACTAATTATAATAATTAACCACGAAAAAATTGAAATGTTTATATTCTAATATTGTTATTAGTTTAAATCCTCTGATAAAAAAACACTTTTACATGTTTATGTGATTAATTTACCCTTATCTATTGGATTTAACTCACTCTTAACACTTATGTCTATTAATAAAATATCAAATATATTCACTATATTAGAGACAACATGTCACTATAATTGGAAACTCATCCCATAAGTATATAGATTTTTATTTTATTTACTATATTTAATAAAAATTGTAATTATTTTATTTTAGGAATTTTAATCATTAAATAAAATATTATTTAATATAACATAACATTAAATTCATTTTCATGATAATTAATATAGTTTGACTTTAATGGAATCATGATGGTAATATAACTGGAAAAAAAGCATTAACAAAAAACATATATGTTATATTTTTCAAAAAAAAATTACGAAATACAATAATTCATCTAAATTTCATTACATTTATTTTTGGGAATAATTTAATTTATTTTTTCTATTGCATAAAAAAGCACTTTGTCATTGTTTTGTTAAGAAATATGCTAGTTATTCATCCCTAAAAAATAGGAATAAAATTCCATGATAAAGAACAATTTCACATTCAGCTAAACATAATCCATTTTTATCTTTGTAAAAAAATAGAGATATTAAAATATAGAGAGAGTCATTTAATTTTTATTCATTAATTAAAATCATATTATGGTGATTATCAAAGGAAAGTGGAATGAAATTGACACATTTTTGAAAAATGGATAATTATGGTCAAAGAAAACTTATCCTATAAAACAAATACAATTTTATGTGATATTTTAAGGTCTTATATCATATTTTTACACTGATTTACCCTTTTTATATTATACTAGGTGGAAAATATTTTTCATTATTACTATTAAGAATTACCAAAAATGTAAGTGAGACTTTTAAAAAATTGGGAAATAATAATTGCAAATATTGAATCCATTTTTTCATAATAAAAATTATAGTTTTTAAAGAAAAAAACTAATATAAACATTTAAAATGCAAACAAAAAATGGTTATTCATGACCCGACCCAACAGGGCCAAAACTGTGACTACCCCAACACCACCTCATATAAGGAAGAGCCTGATAACTAGCATCTATCATACACATGGGAAGTGTGAGCCCAATGTACATGTATACACGAACACATCAACAATCTCATAAAATACTGCAATTTAAAATAGCTCTAACAAATACATGACTACAATTAAGATCCCAAAATAAGTTTCTAACATTAAAATACTAAAATTGATAATGTTTCCAAATACATGCTCAACCAAAAACTGCAAAGATTCCACACTACTCATAAGGATAAGAATATAAATAAATTATACCAACTAAAAATCCTAGTATTTTTATCTCATGATATGATTCACCAACTCCATTTCCTCCCAATATATCATTAAATGGGGTGTTGTCTTTATAAGACACAAATACTGATGTAAAGTTCCTAAAGGGGATAAAAATACAAATTAGGGGACCCATAAAATTCAAAAAATTAACCATTAAGAGTAATTATCTCATAAAAAGGATATAGAAATCGATGATTAAAGAATAACCCAGATATACTTATGATGGATTCCCCGTCTCTAGGAATTCACAACCAAAATACCAGCCACAAGAATCTTGTTGAAGTTATGATTGTTACTGGAAAATCCATTCCATGTTCCATGCCATAACTAGATACACTCATCCAAGAGGTTAATATCATTTCATGCCACCTAATAAAGCTCATTAGGATCATAAGATAGAGATTCTGATATAGAGGATGACTCCCAGGTCCATTAGGGGAAACCAAAATCCCAATATGGATTAGCACACTGTGTAGGGGATCATAATCTAGTGATACCATGAACTCTAACAAAACATCCTTTTAGAAGGAGGATAAATCCCTCAAAATAGAGATAATGATTATTCCACAAACCCTATCTAATATATAAAAAGATATTACCTTGGATCAATCCTCTATCTCGTAGAGGGGCACCACAAACTCTATCTGAGACTCATCCTTCAAATGATATCACAATCTAGATAAGGGGATGTATTGAAACATTGTAACCATAAAGGTATGGACCAAGGTAAAACTCTCAATCTATATTTTTTAAAACTAAAGAAATAAATGGATCAAAACAATCTCAAAGGGGGTGCACTGTGTGTAATGGGGGAAAACAGAAATTCCATCCAACCACTGATATTACAATGTTTTTATTCCTCAAATGAAATGTAAATCCCAAAATAAAGAGTTTATAATTAGTAGTACTTTGTGTTTGTAGATCGTGTGGTACTCTTCCAATACAACCTGTTTGTGCACATGTATTTCCAGTCCATGTAATATGCCAACATGTTTACTCCTAGTCCTGCTTATGTACACTTGGTTGTGACCGTGTGCATGTACTCTATCCTTCTCATTCTTATTTTTCCACCAATATACTTATTGATCCACAAATATGGGTCACATTGTTTTTGGAAGAGGATTACAGTGTTTGTTCTTTTTCTCTCTATGGAAAAACAATCAAAAAAAGGGGGAGGGTCCCACATGGAACATAATCCTAGATTACATTTCATGTAACATGGGAATTTCATTTCCTACAAGTCCCTCTTTGACATAATCCTCCATGAAAACACTACCACTATACATGAAAACAAAATCAGAGATCCAGGGTCATCCAACCTTCCCATAATTGAAGATTGGGATTTTAACATTTAATATACATTGGAAACACCCACATAAACCATCCATTGTCATTCAATCGACTCTAGGATGAAAGGTAACCACTAATCTGTTCGGATCTTCATCTGAACATCCATTTTCATCTTCTCACCTCGATCTCAATCGAGATCGAGAACCACACCCATGCTATTGATCCTTCACACCGATGAATGCTCGTAAAAGGATTAAATACTAGTTATTCATTTAGATATTAGGAAAAAAATACAAATGATTAATCTTAGAAGAAACATGTGAGAAATCCTTAAACAGGAAGGTTGGAGGAACAACCCTCATCCTTTTTTAATTTTTTGCCATGATCTATTTAAAAAAATAGTATACTGAAGAGGAAAATAACCAACAAATAAAATATATCAATCATAAATATATCTACCATTGATGGGTAAATCGATTCAGGTTTTTTTAATTGATATTTTTTTAATGGTGATAAAATAAAACTATAGAATTTCACAAATCAAACAACTGTCTCGGTGTTTGGATCGATCGCTGATAAATAATGGTCAGTCATTTACATCATTGGTGATGTCAAAAAACTCTACCGATACATGATCATCAATATGAACTCCATTTACATGATCTTATAAAATATCCTCACCAATGTGTCCTCTAAATCTCTAGGTTTTGTGGTTATACCTAGTGATTAATTCATAACTACATATTTAAAATGGATTCTTTGTCTCGAAAAATAAAAAAAACAAATTAATCACATTTAGTTAATTTATTTAAAAATTATCCCACAACATATCCCAACCGAAGGATCAGAGGTCCTCCATGGTTATTTCATGCCTAAGGAAAACCGCATGCTCTAGACTCAACATAATCCATATTTTTCGGCTTCTAGCCTCCATTTGGTTGTTATTACACTTTTCAATGAAAGATACACATGTTTTATAATAATATATCTATTATATTTTAAATTTTAATTTTAGATTCAGCAGGAATTGGATTCAGACATTTTCTATGCATTTGAATCAAAAAATAATCCACATAATATTATAATTTAATAAATGGAAAAAATTAAAGTCATCCAATTCTACCCACATTAGATAATTCCATCCATAAAAGTGAAAAACATTCTCAAAATGATGAGGGTATTGGGCACACATTGGGGACTCGTACTCCATGGTTCCCTCTTGATGATTCTTATGAAGCCACTAGACATGCTCTATAGGAGTAGATCACCCATGAAGGATACTCTATTGTTAATACCTAATCTCTATTAGGCACTCATCAAGGGTGTCTACATCCTCAATCTTCATTTATCCCCAGTATATAGCATTTGACGAGTTATGCACATACCTCCTCAACTAAGACACATTAAAGTTTTCATGTACCTAGTTTATCTTATATAGTACAGCTATGTGCTATACCACATCACAACATCTACATAGTGTCTCTAATGGGTAAATGAATCTCACAGATAGCTTGCTAATATTGAAAACACTATGTAATCTACATCATTATTACACCCTCATGGACACATGGACTACCTCATTAAACTCTAGATGCCTCTATCATCAGTCTTCATAGGACTTATGATGGATCTGTGGATCCCTCATATACTCCTAGATGACCCCAACCATCTCTTTAGTAGCTTGAACCAACTATGGGCTCATGATTGATGAATCACCTTGATCATTCCAACAAATTGTTTACCTATACGGTCACCCATAAGAGGCCATGAATGGTGTCATATAAATATTGGAATGGTAGCTATTATTTTACAAAAACATCATAATGGGTAGGTGGTCCTCCAAACTATACCCAAAATCCAATGTTTAGGCCTATAGAATGTCCACCAATAAATGAATAGTATTCTGAGTATAGGTTTTGGTGTGGGGGTGAATCACCATGCCCAAACACAAATTAGTCCCAAAGGACTCCTATAATCATTTCAATAATAGGTATTTTAAGTAAGCATCATGGTCTAAAAAGATCGTTGATGGAACTCCATTGGTCCCAAATATATCACACATGTAAAAGAATGCTAATATGTCTATTGAAATATACTCTCAAGTGAATATGAAGTGGGAAGACTTGGTGAGTAAGTCTATAGTCACTCAAATGAAATCATTTCCACTATACATAAGTGGTAATCTCATAACAAAGACCATATATTTCTCATCCTACTTATACACTGGAGCCTCAAGGTATTGGGATAATCCCAATGGAACCTAGTAATCGTCCTTCATGTGGTGACCAGTGAGACATTTTGAGACAAACTCTTCAATAAAACTCTTTATTTCTGGGGACCAAAATTGATTTTTTTGGTCCTGGTACATCTTTTCCACACATTTATGTACTACAGTAGTAAATGTATAAAACTCCATCACAACTTCTTCTTTCAACATCACCAGTACCATATTCCATCCATTGAAAAGGATTATATTCTCCCTAGCTTCATAATTTCAATCAAGATCGCGTTCAGTTGATATTCGAGTATGTAATGTCTCATAGTCAGTATCTCCATGATGAGCTTCCCTAGTTCACTGTAAATGTAGTGGGGTAACAACCATCAATGAAGATATGAAGCATCATCTTTGTCCACTATGGAAAACTGAAACAATGATAAATACTCAGATTTCACATCCAAAAATAAAGAACAACATCCTTTTTTTAGAGAATCATCTATTATGTTCCCCTTCACATGATTACAGAAAATTGTAAAGTTGTAGTTTTGGAGGTACCCTATCAACAATATTGGTCTCAATTTATGTTTCTTTTGAGAGGAGATATACTTGAGAATCTTTTGGTCATAGTATATGATATACCACTCACCCATTAGGTTGTTTCTCTGTAGATTTAAGGTGAATACTACCATTACTATCTCAAGATCATGGGTCACATAGTTCTTCACATTCGGTCCCAACTCCCTAGACCCATAAGAAATCATTGTCTAACTCTACATCAAGACACAACCAATTCTGGTCCCTTTCCCTTCACAAAACACCATGTACTTGAAAAACTCTTATAGAAATATCATTTTGGGAGAGGTCTTCAACCACTTCCTCATCTCCTAAAATAATTTCTATAACGATTACATAAACCTGTATGGTTTACACTTTCTTTTCAAATATGTCATAGGTGCTGCGACTCTCGATAAATTGTGGAGAAAACCCAAATAATACTGTACCAACCCAAATAAACTCCACTCATCAGTAACACACATGGGTGGATCCCCATATAAAACTGCCTCAAACATTTTCATGTCTAATTACACTCTTTCCTCATATATGACATCTCCCATAATGTAGACATCATGAATCCAAAATTGATACATCCCAATCTTTCCATAAATTTGGTACTCTCAAAGTGTCTCTAGGTACATCCTCGTGTGTCTAAGATGATTCTCCTTAGACACCGAGTACACAAGGATATCATCGCCGAAGGCTACCAAAAAATGGTCTAAAATGTATAAATATTTGGTTTATGATTCCAATGATCATTTTTGGGTAAATATTCATTCAAGGGAATCACCAGGTTATTATTGTGATTTTAGCAACATATAAATGATATATTTAGTGTATCATCATCCCTTACTCACAACTAGTGATAGCATGGCCTGAAGTCAGTTTGAGATGACCATCGTGACCCTCTAAATAGATCATATCATCGATCCTTGGATGTTGATACTTATTCTTCATGGTATCCTATTTCAAGCTCTACTGACCCACACATAACCTCAAGCTCCCATCTTCCTTCTTGGAGAACAATGTTGGGGTTGTCTAGATGGAAACACTAGTTCTCGCAAATATGTACTCCTTCTAGTTTTTTAACTAAAACCTAAATTAATATTTCTCTAAAATTTCCATTATATAAACTAGTATAGTTATCAGTTCCATATAAGTGTTCAAGACAATACAAAATTAAAGAACACAATGTGGAGGATACCATGTAATGTCTTCTTAAAATACTTCCTCATACTCTTACACCACTATAAGGAATTAGAAGTGCATAGTTCTACTACTCCAGGAATCATTCAAGAAAACTACTGGGTAAAAATTTTCACTCTCTTATTATTAATCACATCCTACTCTACCAATAATTATTTTATAACCAAAAAAGAACATATTTCCCAATCACTATGGAAACACTTCATCTTCCACATAAAACATTCAATCTATGTGTGATCAATGGATATACATGTCATTCATAGGATAATTTCATAAAGACTAATAAATATAAAAACATGGCTGATACAAAGATATTCTCACTAAATGTGTGATATCATTATTGAAGAGAGTGAAAAATCACTTAGTCAACTCCTGTTGTAGACACCAAGAATAAGAGTTGAGACGAAGGCTCAATTGAAAAATATAAGCCCCAAACCAAAGAGGTCGTAAGAAATGAATGTCTCACACCAATGTCTATAAATACATCAGTTAAGTAAGAAATACATAAATCATACCTTTTATCATCCTAAGAGCCTTAGGGTCATAGAAATACATAGAATTTGGCTTTCTTTATCCTCATCCATTGTCTCCGTGAACCTTGTATACACCAGATAGGGGTGGTTGTGGAAATAGGAAAAACCGCATACCTCCTCCTACTACTCTATTATACTCTCTACCACATCCACAAACCTTCATATAACCCTTCTCTTACCTATGTCTCTACCTCAAATTTCCCTAGATCATCTCTCAATTAGTTATATAACGTGTCAATCAATATAATTCAAGATGTACCTAAATATTACTGTAGAAAAAAATGCATCTCCCTTGACTAACTCAAGCCATAATGAGATCCCTACATCATAATTATATATCATGGGATTTACTCATGATGTTTCTGACACAAAAATAACCCTATTACTTTGATCATCTAAAAACAACTGGGGTCTGAGCTCCAGGGATACCAATACCATAACCCACTATCATTTCCTTCTCTTCTAGGAACCTCACCACCACCATGGCCTACTCAATCACCCCAGTATAGGTATGAATGCAAAGTGATATCACTAAATCCCTGATATCGTGGTGTAATCCCTACATAATCATTCGATCTATGAAAAATGAATCTCACACCATATCAATGGTGTGACATCAGAGATCCATAATTAACAATGAATAGTAAACCATAGTAACACTATATTGTTGCAGATGCAGAACCTCCAAGATGTGCATGGATCACATTGTGGCTAGATAAAACTCCTCTTTAAAGAGAATCATGAAGTGTGAATCAGAGAGTGTTATCTCATCTTATGACTGAGTCTCTAAACTCCACTATCACTCAGAAGATCCCTATTGAAGAATCACAAATAATAAGCTCATCTAATCTATAAGTGTCACTAGAAGGAGAAAAACGTGAGTGATTACTTCTAGCAAGTCCTTAGCTTCATGGGGGTCTCGCTAACCCTAAATCCTGGAAGGATCCTGTATATAGAACTCGTGATGTGTGCTCATCCTTCTTGAATCCTCAACCATCACTATATATTATAACAATTGTTCTCAATGTTGGTGGTATATTTGTTAAACAATCAAGTGGTGATATCTGAAGTACATTCCCTTGTATTGAAACCTCCTCATTTGGAAGATCATCCTCACGATTAGGGAGGGTAATCCAAGTTATCTATCTTCAAAGAAGTATCATAAAGTAATCAATATGTAACATGGTTATATTTAGTATTCATATCCTTTTTTGTAGATCAAAGATCAAAACAAGAGAAAACGTTATTTTATTAAACGTCATCATATACACTTAATTTTCCTTCAATGATGTTTTCAACTTCTATACATATCTATGCTTGTTTCATTTGATTCTAAATCTATTCATATCTTCGTTGTCTAGTATTTATATTTTATTTATGCTTTAGCTACAATCCTGATTGAGAATCCCTGTTATTTTTCTATTTCTAGAAGCTCATTAATGTTGAACATATCCACTTTTTTTTTGGATATTTTTTTAAGTGTATACTTAAGTGAGGGATATTATCCTAGAAGAAAACATGATGAGTCCTTATTGTGACAGGTGGAGGGTTATAGCCCATGCCTTTTAATTTTATTGTTCTTATCTCTTCTGGAAACATGAGAGATAGAGAAGAACTTTCCATAATGAAGAAAAAGATGTGTTCTGTAAATTATTTTGGTAAGGGCCATATATTTTTAATCATTAAAATACTTAAAGTCGTATTTTTATTTTGAGAAAATATATTACTTATTTATTATAAAACTATGCTTTCTATATTTTCCTAATTAGGGTTTCACGTATTGCATTAGGGATTTCATTTTCTTAAATTATGTTCAGTCTTCTGGTGTGAAGGGTTCATTTTTGTTAAAGAAATTATCTTTGTTCTATAAGGATACAAATATATATGGTTATCTATATGTAACTATAAAATAAAACATGTTTATTAGTTTATAAATTTTTGATAAATTTTTACTAATCTGTTTCTATGAATTTGTTTGACAATCTATTTAATTAAAAATTTGACTTTATTTTGATAATTCAACTTATTTCTGAAAATCATCTTATATAATTACATGTATATTTTAATTTGATTTCATTTAATGAATTTTTATTTAAAAATGATTTTATTTTGGTTATTATGTGATATTTATATATATACTTGTACACATATCATGTATATAACCATTTTAAATAAATTTTGATTCAATAAAACATTATGTATGAAATTATAAATTAATAATATCATAAATTTATTATGTCATATGAATGTCATGAACATATCATGATTATGTCCATAAAGATGATTTTTCCCATGGAACATCATACATGCATGCACATATATATATATATGGAAATATAGATATATTATTTATCATAGAATAAAATTTTAAAAAATAGGGATTAAGAATCAATGATTAAGTTTGTGAATGATCCCATGTAATTATGCTAACACTATGTAACCTGAGATTTGGACGTACCAATTTAAACATGTAATTTCCTATGGAGATCAATATTTATAAATTTATATATGTAATTATAAGTGAACATATGTACAACATGTATGATTATAAATATATATATATATATATATTTAAAATTAAAACTCTTGTGAGAATGTATATATATTTAAAGCATGCTTAAAAATTTTTTATAACACCCAACAATTGAATTTTTTAAATATGGTAGGGAATTAATGAATGAACTCAATCCCTCACTAAGTGGATATACCAATGAAATCCTTCAATGTTTCAAGTCGCCCTAATTTTTTTTTCATAATCTTGCGATATTTTTTTCAAAAACAACTTGATTATATTTAAATCACTTTTTGAAGGTATGTAATTTAAAAATTGATATAGTATTTTAAAAATTAAATGATTTCAGTTATGTTTTAACAAGATATTTTCAAAAATATTATTGTGTTATTATATATAAAAATTTAGAAAGAAGTTTCCAATATATTATCAAATAAATATTTGATAACAGTATTAAAATGATTTCAAAATCTCTTATTGGGTGATTTAATGCTCACCATTTTTCTGAAAATTATTTTTCAGAGGTATTTTAGAAGATCAAATTCTGATTTCAGTGCTTTTGGAGTTAGAGTGTGTAGAATCATAGTAGGAACTTAGTTTTTTTGTTCAAATCTGATAAATTTATGTTTTTGTATAATCCCCCAGAACCTAAAATTGTAAAAGGTCTTCATTTGTGTAAGATATTGTGTTATTATTTAGTTTCTTTTATTAAAAAAAATATTACACAGTATTTTCAATCACTAAGACCAGAAGAGCGGGCTCTAACTTTTATAATTGGTATAATAGGAATGGTTTAGACATCATTGGAGATTATATTTTGTCTTTTGTTGAAATAAAGGCCTATATAATAGAGTTTTCCATTGATAGTTAAGTCCTCTTAGAAATTATTTAATTCTAAAAATTGAAATTCAGAGTTTTTTCAAGTCCATCGAATGAATTGAAATGGTGCATATCATTTAAGGGGGGAGAGTATGGAATATGAGAAATTTTAAGTCAATAATAAATGAATTATAATATAAATAAATAACATTGTTAAATATCTTTAATAAAACTATGTGATTTTATTTATTCAAAATAAAAAAATTTCTCATTAATTTCCATTATTTTTTCCCTCACGTCACTATATGTTGAAATAATATAAATTAATTATACTTTTATATAGATCTCATGAAGTAAAATATTCAAATATATTCTTTAAATAAATAAAAATACTAAATGGTAATATTAAATGTAATATTTTATTATCTAAAAAATAATGTTTTCAATAAACCTGTTATTTTTAAATTTCATAGAAAAAAATAATTTTAAATGATATATGTTATTCACTTTATATATGATATTATATAATGGTAATAATTATTAAGGTTCTGAAAAAGAATTTCATTCATTAAATATGATTATGATTTCGACATAAAAAATTATTTATGTTTGATTATAAATCGTGAAATTTATTATGAAAATATTTTTTTTTTGATATTAAGAAACTAAACCAAATAAATAATAAGAATTACTAAATATTTATATATAAAATATAAGATTAATGATCAAATTAATATAAAAATTTATGTGTAATTATTTTATAATATTCATATTTCAAAAAAATGTATATTAATATTTTTATTACAAAATCAAAATTATTTTAATAATTTTATAAAATATGATTTATGATATAAAAATAATAATAATAATTTTGTATAGATATATATAAAAAACTATGAAATTGAATAAAATGATTTAAAAACGAGATAAACAATTAAAAAAATGAATCAGGAATAAGGGGGATGTGTTTGAGTCAAGCATAGAGGGAAGGGCTTCGTGAGTAGAGGTCGGGCTAGGGCTGAGATGGATTCTAGCTCAGGATATATATCAAGTTCTATCGAAGATGAAGGGATTAAATTCTTTGAAGTCATATGTGGAGGATGTAGAATTGAGACTGAGGGATCAATCACAGGCTTGGATCGAAGTCTTGTTTGGTTTGAGTTTCAGACTGAGAAGTTAAGACTGAGGTGTGTGAATGCGGTTAGGGATCCGACCATGTAGCTCAATTTTATCATATCTTGTAGGTAGTTATATCTAATTTATTTTGTCCATATTTGCATGTATAATGACCTTATTTTCTAAAAATCATCTTAATAGTGTTGTATTTTGTGGAATCCTTGAATTTTCTTCCTCAATCGTTACCTAATGTCAATATATAATAATGTTTATATTTACTTCATGAATGTGTTATCAACTATTACATTCAATTTAGATTATTTTAAAATTTCATCTGTAAGCAATTTTTTATCCGTAGTTTTGATATCCTATTTTGTGAATCAAATATCCAAATAGGAGACAAATTTCATTTATTAAACTTTATCATGTACATTGTATTTTCCTTCGACATTATTTTCATCTTCTATATATATCTCCACCAGTTTCATTTTATTATTAATCTAGTCTTTTCTTATTTTTTTCTTATACTTGTATTTTATTCAATATTTCTCTGCAAGAATGATAGTTAATCCCTATTCCATGGCTATTTATAGCTGCCTATTAAAATCGCACATGTCCACTTATCTGTTGAATATTTTCTAAGGTTATCTTTATGTAAGGGAGATTATCCTAGAGGGGAGTTTGATGAGTCATTAATAATAAAGTTGGAGGACAGTATCCCTTCAATTCTATTTTTTTGTACTTATCACTTCTGGAAACATTAGAGATAGGGAAGAACATTCCATTATTATGAAAAAGATGTTTTTATAAAAATATTTTTGAAAGGGAAATATATTTTTAATCATTAAAGTAATAAAATAATATTTTTCTTCTCAGAAAAAATTATAGTTATTTTTTTTAAAAAATGGTATCTAGTTTTTTCTAATTATGGTTTTTGGTTTTTTCTGTCAGGGATTTCAATTAATTAAGCAATGTGGAGGCTTTCGATGTGAAGGTTTTATTTTTGTTAAACAAATCATCTTGGTTCTACCAATATTCATATATATATATAGTTATCAATGTCAAACATGTTTAGTAGTTTTGAAAATTTTGATAAATATTTTGTAAGGTGCATCTATGAATTAGTTAGATAATCTATTTAATTAATATTTTTACTTTATTTTGATAATAAAACGAAATGCATAAGAAGAATCTTATATAATTACTTGTAAGTTTTAATTTGATTTCAATTGTCAAAATTTTATTTAAAAGTTAATTTAAAATAATTTCAGAAGAGGCATCTTATGTACGAAATTATTAATTAAGAATATCATAAATTCATCATGTCATATGTATGCCATGAACTTGTCTTGATTATGGCCATATCAGTGATTTTTTTCATCAAACTTCATACATGCATACACAAATACATATATACGGGTATATATATTATCTTTATCATTGAATAAAATTTTAAAAAAGGATTAAGAATGAAAGTTCATATTCATAAATTATTCCATTTAATTATGAAAAGGCTACTTGTTATGATATTTGGACGTACCAAGTCAAAAATATAATTTCCAATGCTTATCTATTTTTATATACTTATATATAATTATAAGTGAGTATATTTACTTCATGTATGACTATATATATATATATATATCTATCTATCTAAATTTTAAACTCTAGTAAAAATATATATATATGTAAAGAAAGCTTAACTATTTTATAATACTCGGCACTTGAATGTTGTAAATATGGAAGGGAAGTGGGGAGTGAACCCAATCCCTTACTAAGTGGGAAGGATCATGATTGCCTTCAATGACTCCAGTTGCCGCAAGTTTTTTTATTTCAAAATATTGAGATATGTTTTCTAAAAATCATTGGATTGTATTTAAATCATTTTTTTAATGTATGTAATTTCTAAAGTGATATAGTATTTTAAAGCGTAAATTATTTCAATTAAGTTTTCAGAAGATATTTTGAAATGTTATTTTCTGATATTATCTAAAGAATTTTACAAATAATTTTACAAAGTAAATTTAAAATAAATATTTCAAAAAATTATTTCAATGATTTCAAAACCTCTTACAGGGACATTACATTCTCACACTTTGTTTTAAAATGTGTTTTCACAGGTATCTTAGAAGTTCAAATTCAGATGTCATCGATTTTGGAGTTAGCACGCGCGGAAGTGTATTGGGCACTTGATTTATTTTTATTTGACTTTGTTAAATGTAAGGTTTTCTCTAATCCTCCAGAACCTAGACTGGTAAAAGTTACTCATTTTTATAAGATATTGTGTAATTATTTAGTTTCATTTTATATAAAATATTATTACACAGCATTTTCAAGCACTGGGTCTGGAAGAGAGGGCTTGAGCAGTTATATTTGGATTTTAGTTTCATTTAATAGTTTTCAAAAGTGATTCCTTTTACATGAATAATTTCACAAAACAAAAAATGGAATGTGTTAAGCATATATGGTGACAACGAATTCTCTTCCACTGGAACCATTATTTGATATCTCGCTTCCTCTATAAGCAGTAATCTTTTTTTAAAAAAATAAAAAATATATACAATTTTCATGTATTTTGGTATTAAAAAGGATTTTGAAAAAGGATTTTTTTTGTCAATATCTTTTAATGATATCTTCGGATTGAAATTTGAAATGTTATTTTTTTGTTATACTTTTTTTATGTGTTATGATTATGTTATAGTAATTGACTATTTGATTGGTGGTTTTGTGATAAACCAAAGATGGGTGGTTATGTGATAAACCAAATATGAGTGGTTCCATGATAAAACATGGATTAGTGGTTACGTTACCGCCTGAAATGTACTGGTTATAGAATTCATCCATTTGGCTATTCAATTTAGTGATATGTGTGGAAGTCAACTATATGGTTATTCTATTTAAGTATGATTATATCCCATGTTACCTTCATATGTTATGTGTCACTTTCTATGGTTTTGTGGCAATATATTTGTTACAAAATGGATAAGAAATGATATTATATTTAGTGAAGTGTATTTACTACTTCTTAAAGGTGAATTATATTACTTTATGATAATGTATTCATGGATAACATGTTTTTACATGTATAAAAGTTTTTATTCTTTGTGTATTCCTTATTGATCTGTTAATGCTTATCTCAGGTTTTGAAATATTTTTCACAGGATTTAAAGAAAAATAGAGTCAAGTATGGAATCAAGGAAAAGTTATGATTTATCATAAAAAGAAATAATTTTTATTTTTAAATGATTGTGATTTATGGAAGAAATGGATATTGTTGGAAGTGTCCACTTTGTAGTTCTATGGTTTTGTTATGCATGTTTTTTGACCTAGTTATCTAAATTTCTAAACCTAAAAAGGTCCAATAAGTGAATAAAAGTCAGATTATTTACTTATCTCAAGATTATGGAATGTTTAAATCTGAATCCTTATAATAAGAATATATGATAAAGGATCACACTCTTGTCTCACAAAGGGAAACCACAACTCTATATGACACTCATCCTCTGGAGTGGATTCTAATATTGATATTTGGACATAATTTCACATTGTACACTGAAAGGGGTGGACCAAGCAAACATGCTCAAATAATACTGGTCAAAACAGAAGAAAAAGATGGATCTGAACACCCTTAAAGGGGGTACATGGCATTTACTATGGGTATATATTTATTATTGTGAGTACCCAACATGTTTATCCAACCAATGGTATTTCCGTGTGTTCATGCCTCACATGACATGTTAATCTCAATATAAAATGTTAGTAAGTAGTAATACAATACATGTAAATATCTTTTGGATCACACCCATGTTAGTTGTCCAAGCCTAGGTACCATTGGTCACGCCAATGTACCACCTCGTGCACACTTGGTCGTGTCCATGTCTATGTACTCTTTTCTTCTGGATCCCATGTATCCTATAGGATACACACTGAGCTGGAAAAATGGGCAACACATCATATAATAGAGTTTACACACTCTATTATCTTTTTGTCACCATAAAAATACTATCACCCCATATGGGGCACATAATGTGTAATTTTGGATTATAGGTCGTATCACCTGGGAATTCCATATCCCACTATTTCCAATTCAACATTGTCCTCCACATCAACCACACCACTGTCCATGTTGGAAATAATATATATGGTGTTTTTTTAACTTCCCATTTCCTGACATTAGGATTCAGACTTCAAATATTCCTAGACACACCCACATGCTCCAACTATAGTCATGTCTTCTTATCTTGCAAAAACAAGAACCACGAATCTATTCTAATCTATATTTGATAATCATATGTTGTATCACTTTGGTCACACCCACTATTATAGATAATACATATGGTATTGATCTATTGTGTTGAATAATAGTTGGGAAATGATCAAATACCGAGGATTCTTAAAACTATTTTACAAATAAAATATTGTCATTGAACATGTGATGAAAGGAGGAAAAAATCCATAAAATAAAACATGTTAGGGATAAACCACTAACATCACTCATTTTTTGCATGAGTTTTTTTAAAAAAAAATTATGAATGGATTTAGAAATATCAAATAAAAAACAAACTCATCATAAACAATTTTTTGATCAATTCAATATTACACTATTTTTTCTAGAATTGATCAGTGTTTGGTCAGGATAAAATAATGGGATGGAATTTCACAAATAAAAAATCTTACATAGAGTTTGGATAGATCATTGATTAAGAATGGAAATGTGCTTCAAACATTGGTATGATCTGTGAACTCTGTTGGTGCATGATCCTCGATCTAATAACGAAATTATGTCTTTTTCCAATGATCCTCTAAATAAATCTCACCAATAGGTCCCCTCAATATCAAGGATTTATGTCTAACCATAGGGATTATAGCATAACCACATATTTATAGAGGATATTAGGTCATGAAAAATTAATAAAAATGCATTTATTTCATTTAATTTATTTATTTAAAAATGATCCATGAATAAACCCAAACCGAGTGTCTGACGTGCTCAAATATAAAGTTTCACTAAGCATTATACACTTTCTTTAAACTAAACAGTGGCCACCAATTTCGAATATGACCAACCATTCACGAGTTATTCTACTTTTTCAAGAAAACATCACATGTGTGAAATAAATTTCTTAATTATTTTTCAAATATTAATTCTGGACTCATTGGTCCTCTAATTCCCATGTCAACTCATCACATGTCTTCAAAAATAATCCAAATAATATTTTAAAGTAATAAATTGAAAAATATCATAGTCATTACATGATTTTTATGAGGATAAATTTTTATTCCTAAAAATGAGCTTATACCAAAATGAGTATAATACTACTTCATATTTAATTAATTAGATTAAATATTATTATAGTGTTATAAAGTAACATTATGATAAAGTTTAAAGAATTATAATAATTTATAACTAATTGACATGATTGTTCAAAAGGGTTTTTCCAACATTAACTCAAAAATATACCACTTCATAATATTCCTAAAAATTAAATGTAATAAATATTTGATATTCTTATATAAAAATGAATTCAATTTTTTCCATTCCAATTTTTTTATAAAAATTAATTTTTATATTTAAATATAACCTTATAATATGTGGAAAATATTTTAGTTTGAATACAACAATGCCTTATTTTATTGTAAAAACTAAATAAAATTATAATTAGGGACTATGATTCATTCTATTCCTAATTATTACTAAAACATGAAATTGATTTATTATTACCATCTAGAGGATTTCCATAACTTTGAAATTTTCATGTTTTTAAGGAGATTCTCACTATATTTTCACATACACTTTGATTTACTCATTTGTACTAGAAGATTATAGAATTTATGTTCCCGTGATTAATTCATTCTAGTTTAAGGTTTTTCTTTTTTAGTTGATATTCTATATGTAAATAAACTAATTATATGGAAAAATCATTCACTCGGAAATTTTATTTTGATTGAGAGAGATCCTCGTAATTTCATCCCTATCATGGATTATTTGTATCTTATCCATTAATTTATAAATTTCATTAAGGTATGTATATAATTTTTTGATTTGGAGGGATATAAAGGGGTTTTTATTAGAGAGAATAATTTTTTGATTTGTGGTAGGGATGTATATCCTCTTTTATATCAATTATTTACACATTCCATAGATCCTAATCCATTGGAGGTCCCTGTAGTTATTGATCTATTTTTGAATGTCTCCCTAAATAATATTTTGACAACTCTCCCCCCCCCATGGGTTATCATCTTTACAATTGAGTTATAATAGGGAACCTCACAGATTAGGATAACACCCAATAATATAGAACTCATTAAGTTCTATGATTTTGATATCAAAATCAAAGATAAGAATTTAATGGGATTTGGGTGGACTAATGTATCTCATCAGGCTTCACAATAAAATGGTATATGATACCATAAAATACTCTATAAACTATCAAAAATTAAAGTAGATAATTTTCAAAAACCATTATCTTCTTATGATGATATAATACATGTTTGACAGACTTAAACAACCAATTTATTTTACAAATATTAATTTTTTTCTATATCCCCATTTCATGATAGTTGAGGATAACCTCAATACTACCTTCTATTTTATGTATGGTAACATAGATTTCAAAAAAAAATTAATCCAGCTTCTTGTACATGGAATCTATGTTAATGGGGATTAGGAACTCCATGTTCCAAAATATCATAGACTAGTTCATAATTATATTCACCAAAAAATCATCATATACTTGGTGCCATATGAGGATAATTTAGTGATCCAAAATGCTATTTGATAATATTTGAAACATAATAAACTAAATAGTAAGCGTTAAAAATTAATTTTTTTCATGAAGGGTTTACATCCTTATACATGTGGTTACATCACATGTTGTGGATGTGGTTCCATCAATTATTGAGGAAATATTTCTTGGGGATGAACCTAATATCATGACAGATGATCAAAAATTCATTAGTCTTATGGGATATTATACATGGTTTTTTTATTCCTCTTATATTAGAGCCTCAATGAAAGATTTCACCATGAAGGAATGCGGTTTCATTTTGGCTGATTAGTGTATAGAAACCATTGACAACATAAAGTAGAGGATGGTCAATGATTCAGTTTTCTAATTAAGTCGTGGTGTTTGATGAAATTTGGGATTCTTATCAATTGGGCTTGTGATTCTAATGATTTACCGAATTGTTTTGATATTATCTGTTTATTGATCATTATTTCCCAACAAGCCTTAATATTCCACCAATTATCATAAAATGCAATTAATTGGGTTTTCCATAAATCTATGGAGATATTACCTCATAAGATAGAGCTTTGTGGTTATCATAGAACATAAGAGTCTATGGTAAATTTTCTTTGATTGGGATATAAATGTATTTTTGTAGATGTGGATTGATTTTCATTAGGTTTAGGATATTGAGATCTCCTTCACCCTAGGTAATCGGAATTTTTTGGATGGTACACTAGGAAGGATGTATAGAGGAGTTTTTGGAGAATATGTGGATTCTTATAGGGTGATTGATGTGTCAGTGTCCCAATATCTGAAAAAGAGGGAGATTAATTGAATATGGTTATTTTTTGCAATAGTAGAAGAATCATACTTGGTGATGATTGTAGGGTAGCCTCAATAGAGAGGCTATGAGGTGAATGAACCACATAATTGTTTCGGTCATATACATTCTCCATTGAGTGGTTAGAGGATACACAATATCAATTTTTTCTCATGGGAGGTTGTATCTTCCATTTTATATTCCATAAGCAGTTAATTATGTGATTTAAAGATATCCTATAGCATTTCACCTGGGTACATACCTGGTGATCAATTACATGGAGAGGTGTATTTGGTGTCTTAAGATGAAGTGATCATTGGAAGAGTTCATATAATCATATTTTTTCTAAAAGAAACTGATAGTAAATAACCATATCCTAGGATGAATTTTTTACCCCTCGAATATCTTTGAGTGTAAATGGGAGAACATATAAATGTATTGCATCACTAGGCTCCTATAATACCTAGGAGGATATTAGGTTTTTTGGGTAAACATGGAACAACTAATGAAGCCCACTTAATTTCTAGTGATCCTAGAGTCAAGTTCCATAGATGTTCCAGAGAGGTGGTATGTGGATGAAGTGTAATTATTCCTAGGGCATCAAGTATAATCATATTAGAAATTGACCTACTGTTTACCTCACATGACCCAAAATTACCTTTTTTCTATTATATATCTCATCAATGGTTCAATATATTTTTTGTGAGTTTATAATTGAGTCAATTGTTTCCCAAATTTTGTGTAATAATGAAAAGTTAATTCCTTTAAACACAATATATATGAATCGTAATAAAAATGTGAACATAATCTGTAAATTTTGATAGGCCATATCAAACATTTAGTTTATGGTATCCCAAACATTGTAGAAAAAACATTTAACTGAACCATTCCTCGGAAATTTGGAATTTATATTTCTACCCCCTACTTTTTAACCAAAAAACGGGTTCCCATCCCCCAATCATTATATTATCACTATAATTAGCTAAGGAGGCCCATTAAGTTATCCCACCCCTTCTCTACCAAGGATCCCCAAATCTAATCCCTTCGGATTTTGATATAAATAAATCTTAGCAGTATAAGTCCCCATACATTTTATACAAAAAAATATTAAATAATTATAAATTCATATTTAATATATAACATTATGATTCACTCCAGAACCATGAATGATTTTTTTTCTATGGAATGTTGATAAAAAACACACTAACTTAATTAATGTTCTTCAACATCTACCACAGATATCATTAAACATAATATTATTCTTAAGGATACCATGCCTTAAACCTATTTCATGACCTAGGAAAGGAAACATAAGAAAGGGTGATCTAATATGATCTGTAATCATAAACAAGGATGATATCAATGATCACATTTGAATAACAGTAGTTTAATTGTAGGATATTAAAATATTAATATATAAAAATTGTACCCTACATATTATAGTTCATAATATTGAGTTATGGAAAAGGGGATGTAATTTAATAAAAAAATGAATCAAAAAAGAATCAAAGAACATGATCCATGAGAGTATAACATACTCATAGGAATGTTGAAAAAATATATATCATTATGAACATGTATAACTGAAAAATGTTCTCCCATTAAGTGACTGACAAAAAATTAGACCCACTCAAAAACATACACACTTTAAACAAAGCCTTTGCATAATCTTATGGAATAGAAAATAAGAGCCACAAATAATTTTAATGACATGAAAACCTGGTCCATACATAATATTAATGGAATGAAAACTAGTTAAAAACATAATCTACTAGACATGAAAAATAGGTTCACAAAAAAATGTGAACTATAAATTAAGTTCATGAATAAAATACTTATCTCATATATCATCCATATTTACCCAATGCATTAAAGAGAAATATAATTCTTACCCTACACATAACATAATCATAATTCATTCATATGTGTGACATAATATCATAAAAATTTAATCAGATATCATAACACAAGGAAAATTAACAGTTCCTATAGACATATGATTATTATAATATTAATTCATCCATACAAACAATGAGAATGTTATAATAAGATCATTAATTAAAATATATTTGACATTAAAGGATATTATATTTAGAATAAATTAATTTTAATATATTTCTATAATATTTTATGATTAAAATATATATTTCATTTTGAAACCACTTCATCAAAATCCAAAAATATCACAAATATTATGGAAATAATTTTCTTTCACAAAATACATTCAAACATGTAGATTAATTCTCAACAAATTGAGCTTCCGTGATGATGGTAAATGAAGATCATGATGTGCATGTTAAAAAATACTCCTTTCACATTTTTTATAAAAATAAAGTAGACCTATTATAAAGTAATAATAATTTCACATTTAAATATTTTATAAAAATTATATCATGGAAAAAATGAATTCAATCAATAATTAGTGAATAAAATAAATATTTTAAGAAATATTAATCTAAAAAGACATGGAATAAAAAGGTTTTTTGACTATATAGTGAAATAAAAGAAATTTTTTGTAATAAAAGTATTTCATTCTATACAGTACATAGTGAGATGAAAATGAAAATGAAAATATTTATTCTCCATAAATAACAATAGGATATGAAAATTCATGATATTATTAGAATGTCTATCATAAGAAATATTTTAGAATCATAATCATAAACAAACCTAATACACAATGGAATTGTAATATAAAACTCTAACCACTTTTTTGAATTTTGAATCATAATCCCCATGAAAGAAATAATATAAATTGGATATGTTTAAAATATAATATTTTTTATAAAAATTATAAAATTCATTCATTTTTAGGTTATACATCATCCAATAAAAATTAGTAGTTAATATTTCATGTCTTTCATGGAAGTAAAACTGCGACATAAATCCCATACTTCAAGTTTTACTTTCATTAATTGAAATATAACATCCAATGTAATAAATTTAAATATATAATAAATGTATAAATAATCATTTACATACTTATAATATCATACATGATCCATGTAAAACATTTCTTTATCCATTTATTTATAATTCATTTTTTAATTATTATTTTTACCTATTAACTATTTTGTTTTAGGAGCCCATTATTTAAGTAGTTCTTATCCTAATTCATTGATCATGGATCCAAAATATTCAGAATGTAAATAATTATATACATATATCTGTTATATATATATATTAATATATAAAATTTAGTGATAGAAAAATGTATCCCACCATTCATGGGAACAGTACGTTGTTCATGGGAATGAATGAGGTATTCATTTTTTATAGACATAATGAAAAGGTAATTAATTATTCACCCTAAACTCTAGTTTTTATGTCATATATAACATTTATTTTTATTAAAAATTTCTTTATTATCATTCATTTATATATTTAATGAAAATAATATTGGATCGCTTCGTGGAGGTGGTACTCTACACGTATGCATGACCGAGTTTATCATTTTCCAACTAATTAAAATGTAATTTTGTGGATATAGTATTAAAACATATAAATTATAATTCTTTTATATATATCATATATAATCATCAATCCCATCTTAATGACTACCAAGAAATATGGTGATGGAAAATGAATTACAGCGCTATATGGTGACGATATAATGTATATACGCTTCATCAATAATTTTATATCCAAATTGATTTAAAATAGGGTGATTAAAAGAGTATAATTGATTTTTATAATATTAAAATTTATATAGGATAAAAATTTATTTTTATGTATAATATTGTGGATTTATATGAGATTGAATAAAAAAAAAATTGAAATAGTTCATGTAAGATGATGACCTCTTCTTCAGAAAGCCTCATTTAGATCCCATTTTGAGAACCCATGGAGTGCTATTTTCTATTTTTGAAAAACCATAATTCATTAATTGGAATTTTTGTAAGAGAAATATTCATGTTTTTTGAGGTAAATGGATCCATGTGCGGTAAATAAGTGGAATATTGGGTTCTCTTTTATAGTTGAGGAGTGGGGCAGTCATGGAATTTCTTAAATTATTAAAATATAAAAAATTAATTCCATCAAAAATATGATTCCAAATGGATAAATATTTGAATATATAATGGGATGTGGTGGAAATACCATCAAAAAATAAAATTTTAATAGTTTTAGGTTTTCTTAACCATATTTTTTGTTTTAGCACTTAGTTAACAAAATTTATACTTTACGGTGGAAAAGACTTTTTCACTCACAAATGGTTATAATATTACTTATTATCTAAAAATTGGATTTTAAATGGATAGTGGATTATATTTTTCAACCCATTCTCATTATACTTTTCCACATTATATATTTTTATAAATTTTAAATAATTTAATAAAATTTTGTTTTTCATTAAATATCATTATTGTCATTTTTGATAAAAAATCATATTATTTGACGTCAAACACCACATGAATGAAGTGGAATTGAAATTAAAACCCTTAAAACGACTCTAATATCTTATAATAATCCTAAAAATTCATGTAAAACAATACTTAATTTGAATGGTAATATTTTTAACATTTTTAAAATCTTTTATTTTATTTTTCTATTAGTTTAATAAATATTATGTCGACATTGCATAACCATTTAGTGTAATTATTCAATCACTAAAAATATATATTAAATTACTATGATATATAAAATTAATTTATATCTCAAATAAACATTTATAACAAGACATAAGAACCTTTTAAACTTATGAAAAAATATTCAATATATTATGTTCAATAGTGTTAGATCTTGAAAGTCAACTTTTAAATAAATTAATATAATGCTCATAATCTAATAATTAAAACACCAAGATTCCATATTTTAGAGAATTTTATAGATATTCAGTAAATCCACCCATACTAAAGGATATGGGTTTTTCTTAGTGATATTATAAATCCTTATTCAAAATTTTTAACATTATCTAACTTATTTTACACTTACAATGAGGACAAGTATTTATTGTGGTTACAATTCATAATGGCTAAAAATAAAATGTATATATTTATAAAATTTGGACCAATTGATTCAAAATATGTAATCCATTTTTAAAAAAAAAATTCATGATGTTGATAAAATTAATTTAATATAAAATAACAAAATTCCCTGAAAAACAGATTTTTCAAAAAAAATCAGTTTTTGTAAAAAATTAATTTTATACCAAATTCAATACTAAAATAAATTCCAATGAACATAATTGTATTATTCATAAGATAAGAGTGCTAAATTTAATTTTAAATTTTTTTAATAAATTGGATATTTAATAATTCTTGAAACCAAAATACAGCTTTAAATAAAATCAGTATGTTATACTATTCACCAAGAAGGAAAATTATTCTGAAAATTATTCAAAATTAAATCTAAGATATTATTTTCATGGTTATTTATATAATGAATTTAATTTTATAAAATATTTTTTTAAAAAGTGTAAAAAATAATATTTATTATAATTTTCCACAAAAATAAATAAAAACATGTTTTAAAAAAAATATGTTTGCTGTATAATATCAATTTTTGGAAAAAAATTTAATTCTTATAACCTAATAATTTATAAAAACATTTTATTGAGTAGTAAATTTATATATATAAAAATTTTATAGTGGGTTATTCTTTATTGCTAGGTTTTAATGGTCCAATTTAAATAATAATATTTTATTGTTAATTTATGCTTAATGTTGAATATCATATACACTATCAAACATATTGTTCCTCATCTAAAATATTATGGTTTGAGATTCACCCCCACTTTTTAAATTTTACCCATAAAATTTAAAAGGTTTATTGAAAATCAAGGGATTTAAATTTGATAAAAAAATCGAGGAAAACCCATATCATAAAAAGGGTTAATAAAAATTTCACCTAAAAAGGAAGGATTTCAAATATGAAGGTGAATTAGAATAATAAAAAACAACTTTTAAAAATAGTTTTACAGTATTGTAATGTGAATATAGATACATAGATGAGAGAAAAAATAACCGAGGACTAATATACTGTGATACATGACACGGTTAGAAGAATGGTCACAACTACAAAACCATAAATCTATTATAGGTGAAAAGAACATCAGTTAATCATAAATAAAGAAAAAATAAAACATTTTAATTTAATATCCATTTTCTAAGGTTGATAAATTATTTTTCTATAATGATAGAGAGCATGAGAAAATACAGGTACTTGATATATTTTACAATTCATAAACAAAATTTCATCTTTCAGCTTCCCTTCAGTCAATTTTCACATTATCTCTTACTCTATGACTTGTATATTCAATATTAATTTGTTCATTAATAAACCAATAAAATTAACTTTTAATGTATCATAATATCTCTAAAAAAATAAAAATTCATTCAATATGTCTCAAAATATTTACCAAAGAAAAAATGTTGATCCAATGAAATCTAATATGGATAAATTGAAAATATCACTCCATATAACCTCAACCAAAAAACCTACAGTTCAACATAATCCAATCTATAAATAGATAAAAGTATGACTAGTCCAAAGTATGTATTAATAGGATTGGAACCCTAAAATTATAGTTACTTGATCTTAAATCCCTTAATGATCAACTTAACTATCATCTGTAAAAACATTTAATAACTCATAAACTCTCAAACAAAAATGTATATAATATGATCATATATTATCCAATATTTAAAAATAATTTCCTAAAATAAATTTAAGAAATAATATATAATTCTAAAAGATAATTCACCCTTCAATCCTTAAACTATTTATTATCTTATCCAATGTTTTCATTGTCTTAGGGTCATTCTTTCACTAAAGGATAATATTTTCAGGGTTCTTAGTCCTGTAAACATAAATATAGAATCCAAAACTATGGAGTAGTAGATAAGGGTTCCATAACTATCATGATTCACATAATCTATTGTTTTTGAAAAAAAGTCCCTTTTTCCTTTGACATTAGAGGATTTTTTGGCTTATTATCATCGTTATCCACTAAAATAGTTCCTTGATTCGCATAATTCACAAACTCCAGGCATCTATTTAACAGATTTGTGATTATTGTATTCTATTGATATATCCCTGTATTAATTCCATTAACTAGAATACTTACATCACATTGACATTATATTTATTTATGATAATGCATTCCACGCATAAAATGTCTTCTTCTTCTTTTCTGGCATTCAATTGAGTTCTTTTTTTCACATTTTTATCCATTAGGATGTTGACAGTTTTTCTTCCCTTTTTGTGACAGATCACTAGAGCCTCCAAAAAAACCCCACATTCCTTTTTTTATCAACAGAACTATGAGATTTTCAATCTTCAATTTCCACATTGAGTGAGCATCAATATATTTATTGATAGCCTCCAAAGTCTCTTATAGATAATTCCATTAAAATAATTGGTTTCAAACCAAAACATAATTAATAAATTTTCTTCTCTAGGATTATGACTAATCCATTAGAATGACTTTATATCTTCTATAACATTCCTCATTGGTACCAATGGACTCATCTTCCTTCTTCTTAAAATTAATGAATGTTTTCTCTTGTTTTGTATGTATAATATGATGGAAGATCTGATTGAAATATTTCCTCTTAAACTCATCCAATTCTATAGATTCAAAAAATATATTGTTTCTTAACATTCTTAATATGATTCCACCATTTATCTACATCACCATAAAAATTATAAATGGCTATGAAAATATGTCCATGGTCTGAGCATTAAAGAATAAAAAATACCTTTTCAATTACATTAATGAATTTATAATAAAATGGTGGAGCAGAAGACCCATTAAAGGTGTTATTTTTTTCATATCATATATTCAATAGATTTTTTCTATCTCCTCATTCCACTTAAAATATTAACATGATTTGTATTACTGCTTGTAGCTTTTGAGAGTTGACTATATATAGTCACAAAATATTACATCTCATATCAAAACCCATTTTTTGTTAATGATTAAAGTAGTTTTGTTGATTGTCACAATCTATATTCACATGATTCCTTTACATTCCATCCATTGACAAAAAATATTGTGTTTGAGTAACAGTGGTTATAGTGAAAAATAATATAAATTTCAAAACATTCCAATTTTATATCAAAATCCCGACACATTATTTTCAAACTATGTGACAACAAGTTTAAAATAGAACATCCATAGTTATCATATACTCAAATACATCGTAATGGCCCTTAAAATGTGAGTTAAACCAGGAATATCCACCCAGGAGTGTCAAACCAGTGGGTAGTATGATATCACTAATAACGCACCTGACTGAAAAAAGTTATATACTCAACCTTGAATTTTTTTATCAATAGGGAAAATTGTACCAAACCTGGTCCAATTTTAGTTCCCTAATTGGGATGTATTTCTAGGAAAAACTCATAATCTTATTCTTCCCAAATCATTAGGATGTGACCCAACACCTATTATTATACATAGTTTTTTCATCTAATTTCTCTAGTCCTAATTCCCAAGTATTGACAAATCCTTTCTAGGATACCAAATATAGTGAACCAAGAATTACATACATAAATATTACATCATATTAGATGACTATTTAATAAATAACATTCATATCCTTGCTATAACTATAAAGGATTAGTGAGTTTATAGATTTGATAAAAAAATCATCTTATTTCTTAAATGATACTAAATATATCCCAAAATGATCCCTTTAAATAGTAATCTTCTTAGGCAAACCTAATATAAAACCATACATCATAAATTTATAGAAGAAACATAAGGAAGGGATAGAGTATGTGGTCATTAAGAGTAACTAAGGGATATATAAATAGTCACGTTATCATAACATGATCATATGGGTTGTAGAACAATAGAATAATAATTAAAAACCATTCCGTAGAGATCATATATCATAATCCTGAGTTAATGAATAATTCATGGAATTTCATAAGATATAAATTACAATCGAATCAATTAACATGAGTAATGATAGTATGATATGGACATTAGAATGTGGAAACCTGTTATCATATAAAAATGTGAACATATTAGATTGAAATGGATTCACTTATTATGATATGGACATAAAACCAGTCCCTCAAAAAATCTTATAGTCAATAAACCATGTCCATGGAAGAACATATAAATATGAAAAACAAGTCCGTATATAATCATATGGACATGAAAACTGTGTCCACCCCTAATCATGTCAACCTAAAAACGCATTCCATATATAATCATATGAACATGAAAATAAGGTCAATGGAAAAATTATTTCCATGAAAACAAGGTCCACATATAATAATATAAACTTCAAATCAGGTTTATGAATAAAATATTTATATATTGAATTATCCATATCTAACAACTCCACTTGTGAGATATATAATTATAGACCCACCCATCATGTAATCATAATAAATTCATATATCTACCCCTAGATTGTAAAAAATGAAAAATATATCATAACCCATTGAGAATAAAATTGGATTCATAATCATCACATCATCATAATCAAAACCTATCCATATAATGAATAAGGATGTTATAATTTTATAATGTCACTAGCAAAACATACGTAACATGAATGGATGTAATCATTTTAAGAAAATGATTTTAAATTTTATATGGAATATTTATTGAGGAAAATATCCATTTCGTTTTGAATATAATAAATTAAAATCTACAATTTTCTTAGATATTAATGAAATATATTATTAAAAAAACGTTGAAACCCTATAATGGTAGATTCAAACAATTTATTTTTCACAACCATTCTAAATTTCATACTTTATTTGTAAGAAAAAAATATTCCCTTCACATTATTTTGAAAAAATTGAAAAGTAACTCATATGGAAAAGGAAAATAAGATTCCATTAAAAAATTAAAAAGTAAACCAGGTTTAAAAAATACATTAAAACATAATAGGAGAATAAAAACATTCTTGAAAACATTTTTATAAATCATGGATAGGGAAGAAAAATGATTTTTAATTGAAAAGATAATTAATGTAAATTTTCTTCTAAAACGTTCTTCCAATCTCTTGAGTAAAAAAACAAAGAAACTAAATGGAAAATATGGATACCTCATATATAACCGTCAAAAATGAAAATTCTAGGTATTCTTGTGATGTTGATCATTAAATTGATTTTTGGAATCTTAATCAGAAGTCATTTTCTTAACTAATGTGACTAAAACATAAATTCCATAATAAATTTTTAACAATGTGAATCCTAAGCCTTGTGAAAAAAATAATCCCAATATGGTTTTGTTCGTCATATAAAATTCATTATAGGAATCTGAAAATTCATTCAAGTGTACCATAAGCACAACATAAAATAAAATATTGGTGAATATGGAATGCTTATCAAAGAAGTAAAAGTGGGATGAAAATCCCTGAATTAAAATTTCACTTTCTTCCAAAGTGATATAGCATCCTACATAATAAATTAAAATTTAATATAATTCTATAAAATAATAATACATATACATTTAATGTCTTATATTTTACCCTTATAATATTTCAACACACATTTATTAATAATTCCTCATAAGAATTATGGTGTCTATGTGACAATTATTCCATTTTTTTATTAGACATTCAGTTTAGTAGGTCTGATCATCCAACATTGGTCAGGGTTTTCTTATATTTAGAATGGTAATCATGATATTTATGTATATATTTATATTTTATTTCATATATTGATATATTAATATATAAAACACTGAGAAAAAATGAATCACATTGATCATGAAGATATTATGTCATACATGCACATGATCACTACTTTCAATTATTAATTGAGGGAATAGTGGAAGGTAAATAATTATTCACCTCTTTAGAAGAATTCTAATGTTATAAATAAAATATATAATCAATAAAAATTTCTTTATTACCATAGAATTTTTTCATAAATATAAAAATTGCATCTCTTCATGTTGGTGGTAGTCCAAATATATAAATGAGTAGTGTTTTCATTTTCAAGTAGAATTTGAATGTAAGTAGGTAGATATGATATTGTAATTAAAAATTCACAATTATTTCATAAATATAGTATATAAATATAATTCTTAAATTAATTATCATCAATGAAAAATGGTGATGGAAAATTAATTGTGTCACTATGTGGAGATGGTAAGCCTCATGTACAGATGAGCGATGCATTCACTTCCCATCCGATGATAGTAAGGGGTGATAGATGTTGTTTAATAATAACAAAAGTATTTATTTACATTTATTACACTTAATCTATCATTTCATTAAAAATAACATTGATTTAGAGGAGATAGATGAAGAAATAATTTGAATGGGATTAGGTTACACAATTCCAAACTCTTTGGAAAGCCTCCTTTAGATCCATTCATAAAGACCCTTGGAAAGGTATTTTAGAAATAAATGAATCACAATTTCATGTTTGTGAATTTTGATATTAGAATTTTTTTCAAAATGGTTGATCAAGATGGATCAATGTTGTGTAAAAACGATAAATGATGGGTTCCCATTTATATGGGCAGAGAGGGGAACTATTGGATATTATTAACATACTAAAATATAATAAATTCATTCATTAAAAAATGATTAAAAAATGATTTATATTGTTTTATTTGGAGGGTTCGTTTTAGGTTTCATTAATGAATATATCTTTTATGAGTTTATATGGTGTTTTAAATATTATCCTTTATTTTTACTCTATAGTTAACCAACTATACCCTCAACCTCCTTAATGAATTTTTTCACACATAATGGTTTATAATTTTTTCTCATGTGGAAAAAATAGGCTCAAAATTGGATAAGGGGTGATATTAATAACCAACTATAATTTTAATTTCCTTATATAAAGCTTTTTATAATTTTAAACAAATTAATAAAATAATAATTTTCATAAAATATCATTAATTTAAATTTTGACACTATTATTTTAAAATTAATTTGAACACAACATGACATCAATGGAAATTTAATACATACCACAAACATATATTTTATATGATATATTTATTTTAAAAAAATCTAACATAATGAGCCATCCAAATAGTATTAGTTTAAATAGTGTTATAATCATTTATGTTATTTCTCAATTAGTTGAATAAATATTTTGCCTTCATTATGTAAGAATTTAGTTTAACTATTCAATAAAAAATTAAAAAATAAATTACTCTGATTAATAAAATTAATTTATATCTTATATAAATATATATATTTAAACATGGCCACTTTTTCAAATTCTGATAAAATATTATAGTTATTAATGTTGAGAGTGTGACATTTTTTACATTGACATTTATTTAAATTAATATAATTGTCATAAACAATGAAAAATGGCACAGATTGGCCATGTATAAAATAAATGAAAGGAAATGACTGAAATACACCAAATCAATATGATATATAAATTTTTTAGAGAAATATTAAATCCTTGATCAAAATTATTAACACAATTTTAACCGGTTTACCCATACCTCAGTGATAAGTTTTTTTTCAATGTTACTATTTATACTTAAAAAATAAAAGGATAATATTTAAAAATATGGGACACCTTTTTAAAAATATGGAATCCAATTTTCATGAATTAATTTCTATAAGTGACTGAAATTATTTTAATAGAAAAATATTGAATGCATTAAACGAAGGATTTTTGTTAAAATTCATTTTATGTAAAAAACAAATTTATATCATATTAAAACATAAAATTGATTCCAATATAATTAATTGGATTATTAAAAAAATAATATAACAAATTTTAAATAATATTTCTTTAAAAAAAATTAAATTTTATATTTGTAAATTCTTGAAAAAGATTTAGTTTTTAATAAAAATTATTATTTATCAATATTCATCAAATAATAAAACTTTTTTGAAAATTATTAGAAGTTCAATATATGCTAATTCTGGATTCTTTATTTCTAAAAATAAATATCAAATTAACAAATAAATTTTCTTTTAGGTTCAAAATTTTGTTATAATATTTTCTCATAATAAACAAAATAGATCATGTTTGAAGGAATCTCATTTCGGAATCATTATATATATTCACTAAAAAATATTGATTTATTGTTTAGTAATCATTAATGAACACATTTTTATTAATTATTTAATTTTTATATATCTAATTACATATTTATTTATATTCATACCCACAAATTAAATATCAAGGTTATAACGATCATATTTAAATAATAATATTTTATGGATTGTATAAATATGGTCTTCCATTTCATATATGATATCAAACATAATGTTCATATTTTAACATCTCAAGGTGTTAAAGTTAGCATTTCTTTACCTCCATGGCCTTTCTCCTCCTACTACTTTATTTTATACACTTTATATCTTACACATCACCAAATCTGAATCCTATAGTATTTGTTTGACAATATTTATTTTGTATTCTTTATATTAGGTTATATAGTTTTCTAACTAGTTCTTTTTCAATCCGTCTTTAGGTTATTATAACAATATACAATTGGTTTATGGTTGGTTACCCATTTCACTAGCCTTAAATTTTAATAATCAACCTTTCATTCCCAGTTTTCTACATAATTTGGATATTTAATAATATTATTAATTAATTTTTATATTATTAAAACTAAAAACAATGTTCCACTTTATTTTTATTCCAATGAAATTTATTTCTTAAATTGGAAAGATATAAATATATCATTGATATTATACTATACATATAGTGTTTTTTATAAGTTTCTTAATTGAATTTAATAATGTGATTTTGAATTACTGATGTGTGTTCAATCATTAAAATGAAATTCTAAAAGGAGGATTGCATTTTTAAAATGGGTTCTTGATCATAAAAAAGATTTTTAATTACAACATAAGGGTTAAGACATTTTTTGTGCTTGATATTTTGTTGTAAAGAATGTTTTATATGTTATAATTATAAAAATTACTATTAGTCCTGGTCATCACCTTTAAATATGTGTTTAATACTTTAATTTAATTTCAATTTTTGATCCATGGGGTTCTCTATGAATATCATTCGAAAAGGATTTGAATGAATTTTTTTATCCACTCATAATTGTTTTTGGATTTTATATATTTTATATAATCTTCTAATCACTTATATATATTTTTAAATATCACTATTTGGTTGTTTTTATTATTTAATATTCATGGGAATCATTGTAACTTGAGTAGGATTACCTATCCATGATGAAGAAATCCACTACTAGTAACATAAATGATATAATTATATGGTACCCTATCTAGGAATAAAGTTCAAATACGTCATAAATACACTCCTAAGGTTACATAAAACAACATACTACCCTAGTCCAATAGACTATTGCATGTTTCTCCATACATTTTGATTTTAGATTATTAATTTTATAAAAATATCATATTATTTATTTAATTTGAACTAGATATAATTTATAGACATTTTATTTTTTCATTGTATTTAAGTCTCTTAAAAAGGATTTATAATGTATAAAGAAAAACTATAATTTATAAGTTGTTTAACAGTAATTTTAAAATTAATTTTTAAGAAAGTATGAATGTTATAGTGACCTATAATTTTCATATATAGATATTACATCTGAATAGAATAATATTTATTTTATAACATAACAGTCCATTCAAGAATCACGTAGGTCATATTTCATAGAAAACGTGGAAACATAAACAATTGGTCCATAATAGTTCCACAGCATCCCCAATATATATATTTATAACTATCACCCTTATTCAAAATTTAATACATAAAAACATTCCTCAAAAACTAGGAATGAAAACAAAAGAATGTATTGGATCTAATATTCAAAAAGGTTAAACAAGGGACAAATTAGTTATCATAAAATCCGAACATAGGAAAAAGTATATTATAACCTAATACTAACATTTGATAATTATACAATGAATTTCATATAATATACCCTAGAGTAGTGGAAAAATTCAGGGTAATTAATAAGACCAAAATCATAAAGGAATCAAATATCAGGATCAATGAGATAGTAAAATTATTATAAGACATGGAATTTTAGTATACAAATAAGCATAGAAAATAATTTTCTAAATTTTTAATGATGTTTTCAAAGACTATCATAGTGGAATTTGATAACTCTCCAAACCATCATAATTTTCAAGGTTCACAACCAAAATTAACTTAGTAGGAAATGTCCCTTTCTTAACCGATTTCACTCCATATTCCAGTCCTTTTTTCTCATGATATTTCAACCTTTACCCAACAAATTATAGGGGGATATAGGTCCTACCCATCACATAATAAAAATAATACATATTTGTGCCACAAGATCATAAATCAATCATCATATTAGAACCTATGAGAATAAATTTTTATAATTAAATTTTTATCATATCGTAAAAAATGGAAATGAAATCGATTTTATAAAAATTTCACCATTTCATCATAGTGTAACCCATGGAAAAGAAAAAGGTTTCAAAAACATTATGTCAAAAAAAATTTAAAACATATATATAAATAATAAGGGTGGTAACCTTGGATTATATCCATCTTAAATTAAAATCGATATCATTTTTTCTCTATAATTAAAATAAATACCATTAAAATAACATTTGAACGTTATTAGGGAAGATAAACATTCCAGTTTGAAATCAAAAATTAATTAAAACCACCCCAAATATAAACTAAATCAATTTATTTTAAAATAAATATTTAAATATATAATATAATATTATAATAAAAAATTAGTTATGGTGGCAGGAAACCCCAATCATGTCATATAAGTTAAAAATTCATTGCTTCATTATTTTTTCAAAAAAATATAAATGTGACTGATTTTGATTGTGGAAAAAATATTATTTTAAGAATATTTTGTAACGAATTTATAAATTGGTAAAAATAAAATCAGATAATAATATGAGAACATTAAAACCTTCTTTAATACATTTTTAAAGACAATTATATCGAAATAAATTGTTTTTCGATCAAAGATAAAAATGAATCCTCATTTCCTTCAAAAAATAATTTTTAGTCTATTGAGTACATAAGAAGAGGAAAATGAGTGAAAACAAATATTTTTAGGAAATAACTAATGTATAACAATATTCATAACTTGTATTGACTAAAATTTCATAATATTTCAACATCATAGGAATGTTCATAATCAATATATATAAACAATGAGATCATTTATTAAAATGTTTACATCAATTTCACCTTCTTCTAAAGCGCTATATCATCATATATTATTAATTTTCATTTATTATAATTCTATACCAGATTCATTATTATACTAATAATACCATATATCTTCCCTTTTTTAAACTTTAACACCCACTTATTTTATTAATTTCTTATTAGAATTTTCATTTCCTAGAATTTAATATTTCATTTATCATGTGTATTTTAGAGCAGTAGTGCTAGAACATGGTTATTTATCTTAGTTATAATCTCTCTATAATATTATTCATTGTATTAATGTCATATATATTCATTATATAAAAATTATGTGTTTTCTATAAATTATAAAGATAGAAAAATGAACTAAACCATTCATTGAGATGATTGGTCATAGGTACGATGTAACGCCCTAACCCCAGTTACCTAGAGTCGGTGCATTATTTTGTAACATTGGCATGATCACAAAAGATCAAGTCTCGAAAGGCCGATTAGTTTAGTAGCCTTGGAAACACTAGATACATTCATAAGTCTTACATTACATCATAAAGTGAAATACTATAATAACATGTTCTCCATATTCCACACTCATATCCTCTTCATACTATTCCTGCATGCCATTCATAAAATACTTCTTCACATCCGATAAAAATTAAAACATTGAAAGGGGTGAGCTCAGATGCTCAGAAAGGATAACAATATAGCGGATGCTTTCATAAATAAACATAAACATTTAAGGCATTGTATAACTGAAACAAAAGACTTTTAATCTTTAACTTCTACATAATATAGCAAAATAAAATGAAATAATTCCATTTACTTATTCACATGGATATTCTACTAGTCAAATAATCACATGCAATATCAATAACCACTTTCATAATTATGGAATGCATAATGTCAGACTATCATAACCACGTAGCCAAGGCCCCGTGGCAAGACTACAAATAAGATTTTGTCAAGGCCTCATGCCAAGACACTATTCTATCTCATGAGACCTACCGATGCATCGAGGAGCTATATTGGGCTCGACCCATCACTTATTAAGTCCAATGCATTCCTCATATAAACAGGTTTAAATATATCATAAACCATAACATAATCATATCACATAAAACATGCATAAAGGAAATATAAAATTTCCACATTTCAATCACAAAACATCAATACAACACATTGATATAATAAAAAAATTATCAAAACCATTTTAAATACCAAAATAAAAGAAAATTAAAACTTGGTATTAATTTTTCATTTAAAAAAATTTATGGCTTGTAGAGGAATCCGAAACTCAAATAATGGTCACGGTGGCGGAGAAGTCATTGTCGCTGCATACGTACGACAAAAAAACATTCATTTTTGTCATTTAGTAAAAAGATTCATATAAAAAAGATTCCTTTTTAATAAACATAATAGTCAAAGGGTTTTATACACCGTATAAAATAGAGTTGTGTATAAAAAAAATATGCCTTAATGAATGGAGATTGAGATGAAGTCCCTTAAAAAGATCATTTTTTAAATAAATTAGATCTATTATGTGTATTAATTATAATTACACATAAAGAAATTACAAATACAAGATAGGACATAATAATATCATTACATAATTTGAAAGTAGGAGATTAACCCAATGAAAGGAAATTGGGTTAAGAAGTTCTCTTACCTCATGTCCGGCTTGACTCGATCGTTCCTTAATCTCCTGAATAATAAACTAGAGTTAATTTATAATTTCTAAAGAATATTTTTAATGTTCATTATTTCTTTTATATCACTTATCACCATGTTATGAACATTATTTAATTATTTAAGTTAATAACGGTCGTTTTGTCGATCTTTGGTCCTTGAGTCAAAAATAAACTTCTTATAATTACAAGTTGTTCATGTGGTGAAATATCCATTATATCTAGAATTATATGCATGATGTAGATATCATATATATCATATATATTCAGTATATACATGCATTTATAATATTACATAACATTTAGAGGTGAGAAATAAAATGCATCGTTCATGGAGACGGTAAGCCGTACGTACGCGTGAACGCTACTTTCATTTCTATTTCATATTTAATAGACTGAAATCATAATGATTTAAAGGTTTATTATAATACCATTATAATATCATATATAATATCATTTACTCCATCCTTTATACATCCCATATATGGCATTAACGATTCAAATCACTTTGAGGGGGCGGTAGTCCGCACTTCATAAAATTAAATTATCGCGTTTACCCATAATGGAAATCATAAAAACATGCCATAAATGAAAAATACAGAAGAATAAGAAAAACATAAACATAATATATATCATAAATAAATATATTGACATCTTAATGTACACCATTAAAGGTGTTAAAAGATGATTGAACAATCATCGTTTTGTGAGGCAGTAATTCGCCACCCACCAAAACAGTATGTTCATTAACCATTAGATGAAGGTGTGTGTAAGTTTAAATCAAATACTTCTCATAACAACATCCTAGTATGTTGAAGATACTGGTTTCATTAGAAAATAAAGGAATAAAAAGTTTTTATGGGGTTGGAGAAGCAAAATAACAAAAGGAACATAAGAGAAGACATTACCTTAAAATCCCATAACTCTTTTTGATTTGAGAAAACGGCTTACTTGGGAAGACTTATGCCCAAAGTGAGGCTTCTAGGAGTAAAAGAGGGAATTTTAGAGATTATTTGGGCAGATTTTGGCCGAGAAAAATGGATTTTATGGTGTGAATAACGTGGTAGAGGTGGGGGCCTTTTATAAGAGGAGACGAGGGGAACTCTTGGAAAGTCATCAAATATTACGTTATTATGAAATAATTTTCGGATTTTAGTGGTCCCACAAATATATATTTCAAGGATAAGGTGATAAGGGTTAGAAATATATGCATCCAATAGGTTTTTGAAAATTTTTTGTCTTGTATTTTACATTATCTTTTCATTTTATTTAAATCGTTAATTAATGAGGTAATTGCTGCATCATCATGGTGTCATAAAAAATTTAATTTATATAATGTCTAAAAATTATAAAAAAATATCATGATTTAGGAAATATTTTTATATTTCCAATGAATATTTATAGTCGAAAAGTTAACTTATATAACCCCATGTAATAATTGTTTTAGTAAAACAACACATGTTTGTGATAATTTTATTTTTACTTTAAATAAAAAGTTATTAATGTCATTTTCATACCCAAGTGGCTCCATGGGGTCCCCAAGTTGACCCATGGATTTTTATGGTCAGCCCTGACTCATCCAATAAGGTTATGACAAGTGTCAAGATATTTTCATATTTTTATAATATCATTTTTACCTTAAATTTCACTAATTACCTTTAATCGTGATTAATAGAAATTAAAAGTTACTATTCACCAAAAATTATTTTAATCCCATTGAACCAATTTTTACTTCTTAATGACAATGATGTATGTCGGACTTTGGAAATTAAAATCATAGAGGTGGTAAAATTTCATTTAACCGAAAAATCAGTTTTTTAACTACCACTTAGTGGTTTCACTATTCATCAAAAATTTATGTTTTTCAGAACAATACCAAAAAATAACTCCAAGCTATAATTGATATTCCTAATTCAAAAATGTTGTCTATTTTACAAAATTCAAAACATATAATTTTAATTAATTAATTTAATAATTATTTCCCGTTGTCACAACAAATAGCGTGTTTTTAAGAAAGAATATCAATCAAAAGATTGACAATTGTTTATATCCAATTTCAAAGTGAAATTAATTATAATGACCACCATTGTATAAAATGGTAAAAATATATTCTAATTATAATTTAAAACCACTAAATTGTATAATTTATCACTATAAATTATTTTTATTAAAAAATATGTTTTTAAGTATTTTTCACTATTCATCAAAAATTGGAATTTCTCAGAAAAATACCAATAAATTCAACATAGGCTAATTTCAATATTCCGAATCCAAAAATAAAGTCCATTTTGAAATATAAAATATATATAATTTCAAAAGGTAGGTATTACTATTCATAACAGCTACTTTGATTGGTTGTGGTGTGTATTAGAACTCGAAGTTGCGTACAACACACGCTACTGTATTATTCAAAGAGAAGTGTACCGTGGAAGCTTGGGGTGTTACATTCTCCCATAATTAAATAAATTGTGTCCTCGCAATTTGAAATTGTTCTTTGAAAATAAAAGTTTAAAAGTAGATAATACCTTTGTGGAAAACCAACATCAGAAATAAGGTTAATAAAAATATAACATTAAAAGAAACAAATAGAAGTACAAAGGTAACCTGAGATAGCCAATACTAGGATTCTATGAAAACATGGATATGGAGGAAAAACAAACCATCAAGGACTTATGGAGAGTTCTATAAAATAGGATTAGGAGAAAGTTTAACTACAAGAAAATCAAAAACTTATGATTGGTTAAACGATCATTGATTCCCCAGTAGGAAAAGTTAACCAACAATGTTTTTGTTTTAAGTTACCTTTAATAAAGATGAGGAATTTATTTAGGATATTTAATAAGAACGTAAGGAAATATACATACTTTCCATGTAGACTTTCATTCTTTAATAAAGTTTCACCACAAACCCATCTTTCACTCAAAAAGATAATAGAACTCAAAAATATTATATTAATCCAAATCTTATAAGGTTCCAAATATTAACACATACCATTTAGATTAGGAAAACTATTTTTTAATAACCAGGGACTTCCTGTAGGCTAGTGGTAGGTAATAATGTCCTGTAGTACTATGGTTGTGGGTTCGATTCCTGCAGCTTTGTCCAACGCGACGGGTTATACCCCGACCTGCAGGTTGTCCTTTTCCTAAAAAAATAATCTTCAAAAATGTTTTGACCTTAAAAAATACTATCCAAAGTTAAACTTAATATATTCGAACATTTATACTTACCCAAAATACCTATGTCCATACTTTCTGTAAAAGGTCTCGAAATTCCAAAATCAATTCATCAGATTCCCCAAACAAAGTAATGTTTATCTTATTGTCATATACTAAAAATATGATTACCGTCATCATATTAAAACCTTAATAAAAACAACAAGTACTGCAGTACAATCCTTATATATATCACATTATTCTTATAACCAAAATATAGTCCTTAAGTCTAAAATCACCAATATATTAATTATTCCACTTCAACTATAGTAATAGCATAAGATTTTCCTTGATCCCTAGGCATTTTCTGAGGTAATTTTCCCTGATGCTAAGGATAGTCATTTGCATAATGCCCCATTTCCCTACATTTGTATCATTCAAAATTGATAGCCTCTTTATTTCCCTTGCAATCACGAGCCCGGTGACCTTCTTCTCCACATTTATAACAAACTCTCATTACTTTTATGCAAGTACCTGGGTGATTCTTTCCACAGTTATCACATAATGGAAAATCCTCCTTTCCTTTTTCCTCTTTATTTGTCTCTTGTTCCACTATTCTCTTCTTCTCTTGATTTAATTTATTGTCATAAGATTTAGAAAATTCCTTTTCTCTCTTGATAGCACATGATACAATATCTTCATATGACGAGAAGGTTTGTGAGACTAATTCTCGACGGATAAATGGTTTTAACCCATCAAATAAACGATCAATCATACTTCTTGGGTTGCGTATATAATCCGCAGCATGCCTCACTAACCATGTAATGTCAGACTCATACTTTTCAACATTCTCATCCTCCTTTTGTCTCAGACTCAGAAATTGATTTTCCATATCTGCTCGATGGTCATGAGGAAAGTATTTTTCTAAGAAAATATCTTTGAACTCCCTCCATTCCATATTTGATACTTCATCATCTTCCTTTATGTTTTTAATCAGCGACCACCATTGATCATCATCTCCAGTGAGGCGGTAAACTACCATGACAACTTTATCCCTTTCGCTACTCCCCATGGCATGGAATATTTTCTATAAGAATTTTATCCAATGCTCAGCTACTAATGGATTTGTACCCCCATTAAAGGTTGGCAGTTTTTTCCTCATGAAATGATCTAACATTGATCCTCCACGTTGTGGATCAGGGTGCTCCATACGAGTAAGGTTATTATTCATAACATGAGTGAGTTGTCCCAGTACGGTGATAAGTTTATCAGCACCAGTTGTATCACCAGCTCCATTATAATTATCTTGAGCAGGAGGGGAATCCCTACATGGAGTGTGTGCATTGATACAGTTTCCATTCCTTCCACTAGGCGCCATTTCTAAAAAATTTCATAAACTAGATTAGTTTATGAATCGAAATACATAATAACAAACTTGTAATACACTTTACATAAATTGAACTATTTATGGATATAATCCATAATCATAAAAATGATTTCTTTGAGGAAGTATATACTCATAAACCCTTCATAATGGTTTGTAAAGAAAATGATAATTATCCTAAGCATATCCCCCAGGAGTGTTGTAACCAAAAGTGAAGCAAAGCCGGTTGTCGTCCACCAGTTCTCATTTGAGGCTAGCTCAAATCGGTGTTCTCGGGTTTTACCCCTAGGTACATCTATGTCAGAGCCGCCTCTAACTGCTCGTATCTATAGAGGGATGTATTGCTCGAAAAACTCACAAAATCTCCATAATACCAAAATTCTAGGAAATTCTTCTATACTAATCCTCAAAGTCTATCTTAGGGCTATGTGCTCTAATCACAGTTTATCTAAATATAGCTTCCAAGGTTAGTACAAAACTGCCTCCAATACCAACTGTAATTCCCCGAACCCAGTTACCCAGAGTCGGTGTATTATTCCGTAACATTGGCATGATCACAAAAGATCAAGTCTCGAAAGACTGATTAGTTTAGTAGCCTTGGAAACACTAGATACATTCATAAGTCTTACATTACATCATAAATTGAAAGACTATAATAACATGGTCTCCATAGTCCACACTCATATCCTCTTCAGACTATTCCTGCAGTTCATTCATAAAAACTTCTTCACATCCTGGAAAAATTGAAACATTGAAAGGGGTGAGCTCAGATGCTCAGTAAGGATAACAATATTGTGGAAGCTTTCATAAATAAACATAAACATTTAAGGCATTGTATAACTGAAACAAAAGCCTTTTAATCTTGAACTTCTTCATAATATAGAAAAATTAAATGAAATAATTCCATTTACTTATTCACATGGATATTCTACTAGTCGAATAATCACATGAAATATCAATAACCACTTTCATAATGATAGAATTCATAATTCCAGACTATCATAACCACTTAGCCAAGGCCTCGTGCGAAGACTACAAATAAGATTTTGTCAAGGCCTCATTCCAAGACACTAGTTTGTCTCATGAGACCTATAGATGCATTGAGGAGCTGTAGTGGGCTCCACCCATCACTTATTAAGTCCAACTCATTCCTCAAATGAACAGGTTTAAACATATCACAAACCATGACATAATCATATCACAAAAAACATGCATAAATGAAATATTAAATTTCCACATTTCAATCACAAGATATCAATACAACACATTTATATAATAAAAACATTATCAAAACCATTTTCAATACCAAAATAAATGAAAATTAAAACTTGGTATTTATTTTTCATTTAAAAAAAGTTATGGCTTGTAGAGGAAGCCGAAACTCAAATAATGGTCACGGCGGCGGAGAATTCATTGTCGCTGCATTAATCCAAAAAAAACCTTTCCTTTTTTGTCATTTAGTAAAACGCTTTGTATAAAAAAGATTCCTTTTGAATAAATGTAAAACTCAAATGGTTTTATACACCGTATAAAAGAAAATTGTGTATAAAACAAAATATGCCTCAATGAATGGAGATTGAGACGAAGTCCCTTACAAAGATCATTTTTTAAATAAAATAGATATATTATGTGTATTCACTATTAGTAAACATAAATAAATTAAAAATAAAATATAGTACATAATAATATCATGACATAATTTGAAAGTAGGAGATTAACCCAAAGAACGAAAATTGGGTTAAGAAGTTCCCTTACCTCATGTCCGACTTGACTCGATCGTTCTTTAATATCCTAAATAATAAACTAGAGTTAATTTCTAATTATTTAAGAACATTTTTAATGTTCATTATTCCTTTTATATCACTTATTACCATGTTATGAACATTATTTAATTATTTAGGTTAATAACAGTCGTTTTGTCGATCTTTGGTACTTGAGTCAAAAATAAACTTCTTATAATTACAAGTTATTCATGTGGTGAAATATCCATTATATCCAGAATTATATTCATGATGTAGATATCATATATATCATATATATCCAGTATGTACATGAATTTATAATATTACATAACATTTAGAGGTGAGAAAGAAAATGAACTGTTCATAGAGATGGTAATATGTACGTACGCATGAAAGCTACTTTCATTTCTATATCGTATTTAATGGAATGAAATAATAATGATATAAAAGGTGTATTATAATTTGAGTATAATATACGCATATATGTTGTTTTCATTTTTATAATGTCGTAAATAAATAAATATAAATTTTATTTCCCCTTATTAGGATTATTATTATATCATATATATCAAATATATTTACAAAATTTTACCTCATTACCATCTATGGAAAATATAAATTAAAAATGAATCATATCACTTCATGGGGGTCATAGTCCACTCGTACGCACAAGAAACATTGGCATTTCCAAATGGATTGAATTGTATGTGTATATACATATATATCATATAATAGGTACAAAAGTATAATTATTTAAAAAATATTATATATAATTATTAAAACCACCATAAAACATATCCATATAACCAAGTGTGGAAAAACGAATTTTATCTCTCTACGGAGAAAATAAGTCGTACCTGCATATGAGTGATACATTCACTTCACATTTAATATTAAAGAGCTTGAATAATGGTGTTTTAATAATCATTTTAACATTAATTAATATTGAGGATACTTAATTTTGTAATTTTTGATAAATAACACTGATTTTGATGAATTAAATAAGAGTAGAAAAAGTGAATGATTAAGGTTATTTCCTCTTCTTAGAAATAACTCTTTTAGATCTCCATTACATGACTCTATGGTTGAGATTTTCATAACAAAAAACCTTCTCGAATGTGTCATGGTAAGTTTTAACGATAAATGTTAATATTATATTCAATATAGAAGTCATAATGAATATTAAATAGGTGATTACTAAGGATCCCTTTTATAATTGAGGTGAGGGGTGATTTTTTATTTTCCCATAAAATTAAGTTATAATAAATTAATTCTTAGGCTAATTGTGTTAAAATTACTAGGGGTTCAAATTTAAAATAGGATGTGTTTAAAATGTCATAATACATACATTATAAAATCTTTTGAAACATTTTAAACCATATCATTTTGATTAACTCTTAGTTATTGATTTTTTTAAACTATGGAAATAATTTTTTTAATATTAACGGGTTTTAATTTTAACTTATAAGGTAAAAATTAGCCAATAGATGGAAAATTTAAGACATTTTAAAAAATATAATATCAAACATGTCTTGTTTTAATATTTGTTTTATTTTTAAATCATTTAATAACATATTTTTTTGATAAAAACACTATTATTTAATATTTATCTATAAATTTTTGGAAAATATTTATGTTACTCAAATTAAATAACTTTTATTATATTTAAAATTATTAATTTTATTTTCCTATAATTAAAATAAATATAATATTAAATTTTTACAAGTATTCAAGGTAATTATATAACTTATTAATAAATATAGATCATGAAAATAATTTCATTAATATCAATTTTTTAATTAATATTTTTTCGTATCCAATTTTCAACCCTATATTAACAAATAAGTGATATTTAATACTAATAGAGTTCCATTTTGTATCTTTCTTTGATTTAAGTAACATTTAAATCATTTTCTTGGTAAATATTTCATTAATAATTTCTAATCCATGAATATATTTATAAGAGTACAATTAAATTCATATAATATTAATTTGGATGATAAATTCTCTCTTTACAACTTATTTGAAAACAAGATTGACTAGATTTACCTTTCACCAAGGAGATAAATTTTATCAGGGTGAATATATATATTTATTAATAATAAAGAGGACCTATATAAAAAATTTTATACTCAAAGTTCAAAATAGAAAACATTTTATAAAATTAAATTTTTTAAGTCTCATAAATTAATTTTAAGATGTGAAACACATGATGATAAAAAAAATTAAAAAAGAAACATTTTAAGCATAAAACCTGGTTTTTTCTTGTACCATGCATAGAAAATTAATAAATGGATACTAAAAAATTTATTTAATACATAATTTCCAAAATTCATTAAAATAATTCACTAATAGTGATTAATTTTATTTATTAAGACGAAAACATCACTGAAAAAAATCATTATTTAAATAATTATTTCCATTTATTTTAAATGTTTATTTTTTCATAAATAAAAATTTAATAGCTAAGGATATTATTTTATACATATATAACCAAACATTTTTAAGTATTTTATTTTTCCTATTTATACCCTCCAATACACTTTATAGGTAATTTATTTCATTTTAAATTATAAAAATTTTAATAATATATCACGAATCATTTGAACACAATGTTGTGTATAATGAAATCTATCAACGAAATTAAATTTATTTGAAAAGAATATTTGATAAAATATCAGTCGGATACATTCTAACACCTATAAAATGAACATTTAACTCATAATTAATCACTCTAACACAAATTTTTGAGGATACTTCAGTCTCATTACATCATCAAGATCTAATATAGCTTCCTAAAACTAGTGGTTTCACCAAAAAACATTAACCAGGTTAAGGGTGTTAATTCATCGAACATTCAATCTACAATCCAGATCATCACCAGTTGATCTTTATAAAAAAATATTCATATCCAGATGTACAACCTATTAATTCAAATTATGTGAATGATCGGTTTTGTACTTCCCTATGAGAGAAACATAAAAAACATAATGAACTTGAGATATACTCATTGGAGGTGTCAATAAATAAGTTCTTGTCATGATACAATCCTGAATTTCAAAGGGAGCAATATATATACGGATTAACATTACCTTATTTATTAATATCATAACCCTCTTATATTGTTATATTCATAGGACTACCCTGTCATATTCATAGGAATACCTTTTCATAAACTTCACACTCTATATCTTTTCAATGACTGTTAACATAACTTTTTGTCAACTATTAAATGTTATTATGTATTATTGAATGAATTTAACATTCCATGATATTTTCTTAAAGAGATCATGTACAAATATATTTCCTTCTATAACTTCTTCCAATATGTTTTAGTACTTAACTACCTATTGTAGATAGCTTCATGAGGAATAACCTTAATTCTAGAATCAATTCTATTGTTGAATGAGAATTCCCTAAAATTAAAGTGTTAATCCCAATCAAATTTTAAATCCATAGATCAACAACTAAATATTTTTTTCTAGAGTTTTAATGGTATTCTAAAACTGACCTTCTCTCTAAGTATGAGATGTAGTTATTAAACATTACTATAAATCCATATCATACTGAATACATCCCCAAAACATTCAAGTAAACGTTAAATCTTAATGAGAAACAATTTATATTTGTACACCTTGAAGTCATACTATTTTCTCAATGTATAACTAATTAATATGATCAAGAGATTAATAATATCTTATGGAATTATGTGGTATGAATTTATAAGGGGATTGATTAAAACACAAATACCATTATTTTGTTTATATGTTTTGAAGACTCTGATGATAAAATCAATGGTTATTTTTTCCCATTTTGATAATAGTATGGGTAATGGTTGAAAAATTTCAATATACTTCTATCTATTAGACATAACTTACTGATATAACAGGCATTGATAATCATACACTTCAATGCATATCTTTATTCTATCACACTAGAAATGATATTTCAAATCTCTATACCAAATCATTCTTCTAGTATGAATAAAGAATAAATAGCTATGAGCTTCATCCATCTTCTCATTTTTGAAATATGGTACCAAAGAAATTTCTACATGATTCTAAAACATTTTTATATCATCACAATTGAGGTTGAACTCAAGAAAATTTATCTCTATATTTTGTAGATTCACAACTTCTATCAATACCTCATTAATCATCACTTGGATTGATGGATAAACAAAAATTTGAGAGAAAATTTTTCTCCCTGTATGATAAGATTTCAATATCCTTCTACAAAATGTATAGAAATATTTGATCATTTGATATCCTAATCACAGAAAATATTGCATAACCCATTCGAATTAAATCAACTTCCACCTTGCACTCTTTCCCATGGTGGTAATGTATTAATAAATAATATTTTTAAATCATATCAACAAATCATTTTTTGGCACATTCTAATATCATTTTCAGGGAAAATATTATTTAAATTTATTGATCTATATATTTGTCACACATTTTTTCATATAGATAATTACTTCATATCATTATTGGAAGAATTACCACAAGTAATTCCTAATCATGTATTGGGTAATTTTTCTCATGTACCATCAATTTCTTGAGTAATAACCTATAACCATAACATTCCACATGAGTACATGTCCCATACTCTTCATTGATTAATCACTATTGATTAAAACCCCATCTCCCCTATAGGGTTATGTAATCATGGGTGCAGTGACTAAAATTCTCTTAAATTCATTATAACATTGATTACAATCATCAATTTAAAAAAACATGTCTTCCTTCTCAGTTGACCTGGTGATTAGACTTCATATCTATAAAAAGTTTTATAGAAACCACCAATATTATCCATCCAAACCATGAAAACTATAGATCCTTTTCATAGTGCAAGGTCTAGGCCATTGTTCAGTAAATCCTATCTTTGAAGGGTCTTATGATATACCCGAATTTGAGAATACATGATCCATGAATGATACATTAAAAATCCAAAATTCAAACTTAGTAAATTTTGAATAATGCATCTCTTTCCATATGGTCTTCACCTAAATTTTCTAATGATTTTCATGATCTTCCATTATCATTAAATAAATTAAAATATCATCCCCCAAGACTATTAAAAACTGATCAAGATAATCTATAAGAACTATATCCATTAAATACATGTTTATAATAGTGGAATTTGATAGATCAAATGACATCACTATAAATTCATAATGTTCATACCTTTATCAGAATGTTTTCTTATATATATCCTCATTTTTTACCTTAATTTAATGATATTCAGAACAAACAACAATATTATAAAATTATTGAGCTCTATAATGTTGATTAAAAAATCATCAATACGGAGTAGAGAATACTTCTTCAGGTTAGTGATCTTATTTTGTTCTCAATAATAAATGTAGATTCATATTGATCAATATTTATTCTTAACAAATATAATGATTTCTCCCCAAGATGATGCACATTTCCGAATGAATCCATTATCAATAATGTCTTTGAGTTGCTTCATCAGTTCATGTAACTCAATTTTGGGTCATTCTATAGGGAGTCCTAGAAATATGTTTATCCCCAGTTAAGGGTTTTATTTTAAAAATCAACTCTATAATTCAGTGGACTACCATGAAACTCTTCTATAAAACATAAAAAACACCCTTATAATAGACATATTTTTTATGTTGAGTTTCACACCAACCATCAGAGATAAATGCCCATTTTGCATCAGAATCATATCCCATATAAAAGATGTATGTTATAATGGAATTCATATTTTTATTCACAATAAAAGTAATCATATATTGGTTCTGAATAACAAATGTAACTTTCCTTCCTCATTAGTTGATGTCAGATTTTTTGTCACGACTGTCCCCTAGGTCCCGTGTTGTGAATAACCCAATCCCACAATCCATAGGTCAGGGGATAACAACTAGATTAAAAAGGAATATCCCAAAAAATGGAAGGCATTCCCTTAAAACCTGTACACGCACAAATTTCCCTTACTACAAAAATTAAATCTAAAACATGGATACCAACAACAAGTATGTCACACGAGGAATAAACCACAAAAGTAATGATGCAACTAAAAGGAAAAAGGTAGAGAGAATACAAACCCAACTGAAAAGGAAAGAATAGTAAAAGGAAGTACAAGCTTCAAAGGTCATCCTCCAGGGATCCTACCTAAAGGGTTGGTGTAGCTCATTTTCTGATGTCACTAAATGGTACTGTGTCTCTAGATCCAACTCTGAGCACCCCATGGCCCTGGAAATCCATGATACCAGTCAAAGGTTTATATCTTCTACACAAGACACAACAGGTTCTGGTGAATCCCATGTAGGGGTGATCATATAAATACTCACCAGGGACATAGAGACCAACTCGGTTCCCTAGAATCCACAATGAAAATCAAGATGAATTCATAAATATTAGAGTCACTAGAGTTAGCATGACATATGTATACCATAAAGTGATGACAGAAAAATCAATGGTGGCTAACACATCATATAAATCACTGCAAAGGAAGTCATCCCCAAATAGTCCTTTAGGAAAGGCAGGAGGGTTATATCTATTCAGTAGTCGATTAATGGTGCTTCGCTGGGTAGCTAAGTCATAGAGACTTGTTGATAGATGATTCAAGATGCCTCACTGGGTAGTTGAGTAATGGAGTCTCGTTGAAAGCTAAGTGGTGGAGTCTCTATAGTAGCAGAGTCACATAGTCTCACAGATAGCTAAATCACAGAGTCTCTTGCGGTATCTATGTAATGAAGTCTCGTTGATATCTGAGTCACAGAGTCTCTCTCGGTAGCTCAGTCACAGAGAGTCACAGATAGCTCAGTCACATAGTCTCATTGGGTAGGTGAGTCACAAAGTCTTTCTGGGTAGCTAAGTCTCAAAGTCTCTCTTATTCAACTTCTATGAAATCATTCTTATAGGGTTTCATAAGGACCACCCCATCAAATGGGTCCCAACGAGTCAGACAATGTGTCAATCAGACTCCCAGTTTGATAGATATGTCCCTTTTTTAGATAGGGTTCGGTTGCATCCGGGCTCGGTCCATCTTTTTCGGACTGACCTGACCAACCTAACTAGGGGTCCCACATGACCTCATCCTATCTTTCAAACCCATTTTCTTGGCCCATTGGGCCTCACTAGACCTGACCGAGACTGGTTGTCGGTCTAGTCCACTTGGTCACCCAGTGACCCGAATTTGTTTGGACCAACCCGCACTCATGGGCCGGTCTCTTTTCCGAGCACGGGTCGCCACATGGTCCACCTTTATCAAGTCGGCCCAGTTTTCTAAAGCAGACCAACTCAAAATTTGAGCTGGTCTGCTCGGGTGGCTTGGTCTACCATCCTGGCCAGCTTAGCCAAACTGGTTAGGGTGTGCACAGCCCATCAGTTGGCCCTCCCCATGGTCAGAACATGGTATGCATGGAGTGAGCCTCTCCTCCTACATGGCACCACACTGGAGTCATGTCTGATGGGTCGCTGACCTCCTCCACTGTGGTGCACATTGGAAGTGCCACCTAGGGCAGTTCGTCTGGTGAGGGATACGGCTTCATCCCACATACTGCACCGGTTGGTGTCACCTACCACATGTGGCCACCACTGCAGGCCCCCTCCATCAGTGTTATTGTGTGGGAGACACCTTTTTCGGGAAACTAGGTCCACTTTGGTGGTACAATCTCAAATACTCCATCATCTCTGGGCCTCTCGGGTCACCTACATCACTGTCAGATCCTCTGATCAACCTTACCTCCATTTATAGGATACGACCATAAAGAATGCACAAGAGGAGGTCCTAGGGCCTTGTTCATGTCAGCCCACGCCCTCCGCCTAAGAATTTTAAAAATATGGGAGGTGTTGGATCATAGTTCTATCAGATAATCATAAATCCTAGGGAAACAAACTCAACATAAACAGCATCCTCCAAGACCATTGAATCTATAGATCAACCTGTTCGTGGGTTGATCTGCGTTCATTTTTTAAGAATAAGAACGGGGAAAACATTAAACAATCAACCCCTACATGTTTTGAGGATCCTTTGCAGACGAGGTATAAATATCTAAGTCATCATCAATCCTCAATCTATTAGCGTTAGTCGTTGTTCATTGTCTCTTGAAACTATCCCACTGGAGCTCGTCGATCCTTGATTTGATGGCATTCTTAAATGGTGTTCATCATCAGAGATAGATAAAGATATTTCTCAATTGTCATAGAATTTCCCAGAATTGTTTTTCAACTATGGATCCATGTTTAATTAAAGGAAGGAGATGTGTTGGGTGTCCCCATGATGTCTCATTAATAACGTTCACTAATGATTTTGAGTTGTCTCATCATTACACCGCGGTGATGACTATTCATTATTTCATAGAAGAAATATTTTTAATAAAATAAACATTGAATTTATTTTAAGTTTATTTTATTTCATTCACTAAATGTCTGAAATTTAACTATTTCACATGACCCAAGCCGGTTGAGGTTAGGTCCTTATTAAGAAAATTTTTGCATTCTGAATTCACTATTGCCTTCAAATTTTTGATCTGGGCACCATTTAAAAATTTAAAAAACCCCACTCACATTATTACATAACATAATTTAAAAAATATCTAAAATTCATTCTGCCCTCTCTTGTCCATGGAATCGCATGCCATCTCAAAGCATGGTTTCGAAAAAATTCCATGTAATTTAAAAGAAATTACATGCAAATTCTAGGACATTACATTACTCCCCCATTTTTAGGCTTCACATCCCCATTATCCAAAATAAGGATAAACAAATAAATGGGGGTACTGAGCACAAATCTGAGCCTCCCGCTCCCATGTTCTCTCCTAGAGGTTCCTGTGCTTCCACTGAATGTGTACCAGAGGAATCACCCATCCATGAAGTACCGTCTCCTATCAATCCTCTATTTCTACTAGACACTCCACAAATATTTCCCCATTTTCAATGTCTAGTTCTCCCCAATTTATGGAATGTGATTGATCATGCACATACCTCCCCATCTGCGAAATGTGGAATACATCTGCCTCTAGTGCATCTATGGAGGATGATCAAGGAAGTATGCCACATCATCAACTCAACATAGAATTTGAAAAGGTCTAATAAACCTCAGAAATGTCTTCTCACCCTGGAAAAATATTTGTAATCCCTATCGGGGTGAGACTTGAAGGAAAACATAGTATCCCTCCTTAAACACTAAGTGTATTCTTCTCCTATTAGCAAACAATTTATCCCTGATCTTTGTAGTCCCCATCTGCTCTTGAATAATCTGCACCTTCTCAGTGGTATCCCATATCCACTTTGGACCTGTGAGTGATGACTCCCATGGGTCTGTCCAGAAAATAGGTGATCTCTAATGATGCCCACACAGGGCCCCAAACGGTGCCATGCTAATGGTGGATTGTTATATTTTGTTATACGCAAACTTCTCCAATGTTAATTGCTCCTCCCAACTGTGATAAAAAATACAAGACATAAGCACGAAGCCTGTCCTCCAAGGTCTGAATGGACTACTCTATCTGACCATCCGTCTAACTATGAAAGGATGTGCTAAAGCACAGTTATGTGCCAAAATCCTTATGCAATCCCTTTAACAACTGGGATGTAAATAAATCATCATTATATGATATTATCGTTGAAGGAACCACGTATTGTTGCACTATCTTCTAAAAATAGTGGCATCCCAAGCCCTCTACTGATCCCTACTACCAAATGGGATGGAAGTTATCCAACTTAGTGAGTTAGCCAACCATAACCCAGACAGAATCATGGACCATTAACATGTGTGGTAACACCGTCACAAATTCCATCAATATACCATTCACTTACCACTCAATTACCTCAAGTGGTTGTGACAGGCCTGATGAGACTGGATGCTCAGCCTTCACTTGCTGCCAGGTGATGCATCTGGAAATGATCTCTACCATAACTTTCTTTATCCCTGACCACTAGTACTGACGTCGATGGTCCTGGTACATCTTCTCCACATCACGATGTACCACCATAGGGGATGTATTAAACTCTCTCAACACCTCCTCCTGCAATGTCACTGGTACTATGGTGCATCCTATGAAAAGGATGGAGTGCTCCCCACCTATTGAAAATCCATCAGGAGCTTGTCTTGAGCATAACTGAGAACATCAAGCCTTACAGTAAATATCCACAGGTTGTGCCTCCCTAACTCACTGTAAGAGACGAGTACTAACAATCCTCGATTAAAGGTAAGCTACAACACCATCATCCAAAAGGATATAAGCATCACAACTAGCAGCTCTATCTCCTCACTTAGCAGTTGTAAACTAGGACTCCTGGTGATCATTTCTTCCACCACATTTTCTTTCCCTAAAGTATAGATTATACCAAAGTCATAGTACTAGAAGAACTCTAGCCATCTCCACTATCTCAGGTTCAGGGCCTTTTTTGTGAAGATATACCTGAGACTCTTGTTGTTGGAGTTGACATTGAACCATTTTCCAATCACATAGTGCTGAAAAATCATCAAGGCAAAGACCATATCTACTAACTCTAGGTCATGGGTCTCATATTTTATATCATGCTGCCTCAAATTTCCTATGTTGTATATTATCAATTCTCACTCATCCATCCAGACACAACCTACTCCAGTTCCTGATGTGTTGTAGAAGACTAAATTCCCATAACCCACTTCCAGTAGTCTCAAGATAGAGGCACTCATCAGACTCCATCTTAGCTCCAAGAAATTGTGATGGAACTTGTCTATCCACACGAAGGGCTATCCATTTCATGTAAAATCTTAAAAAGGAGATTATACACTATCAATGTTGTGAATGAACATCTAGTATCTAGACAACCCCATGAAAGTCTACACCTCAGTCATGCTCCTAGGATGCTCCCCAGAAATCACTGCCTCTATCATCACTAGATCCAATGGATCTCTAGACTCTGAGAGAAATTTTTCCAGAAAGTGGACCTCCAGAATCCAAAATTGGTACATGGTTAGATTACTGTAAAGATGGTTCTCTCATAGTGTATCCAAGACTATATGTAGGTGTGTAGCATGCTCCTCATTCAAAGATGAGTACACCAACATCTAATCAATAAAGACTATGTAGAAAGGGTCAAGGTAAGGATAGAAGATACTCTTCATGAGTCCCATGAACACTACTTGGGAATTTTTCATACTGAAAGGCATCACCCAAAACTCATAGTGGCCATATTGGAATATAATGGTTATCTTCAGTATATCCTCACCTCATACCCAAATCGGATGATAGCCTGATCGGAGGTTGATCTTCTTGAACCACCTCACTCCCTTATTCTAGTAAAAGAGGTCATCAATCCTCAACAGTGGATACTTGTTCTTCATAGTCACCTAGTTTTGGTTCTTGAAGTCCACATATTGCTTCAAGATCCTGTCTGCCTTCCTAGAAAATGACACTGGGGTTACCCATGGTGAAATGATGGGCCTCACAAAGGCCTTCTTCTGCAAGTCCTCCAATTGTACCCTCAACTCACAAAGCTCCGCAGGGGCCATCCGATATTCCATTTTCAGTATTGGTGTCTTGTCGGGGTATAAGTCAATGTTGAAGTCTACCTCCCTGTGAGGAGGTAGTCCAGAAACATATTTTTTAAATACATTCTCAAACTCGTCCATCACTACAGGAATGCTCGGACTCCTCTCATCTAGTGCACAAAGGGTGAGTCTCAACAACTGGTGAGTGATTGGTTAGAACATCCTCCAAGAAGGTTTGTAATATGATGCAAAATTTCTCATATTTCTAGTGATGGAAAACCAGGTCCCGACCTCATGGAAACACCACCATTTGTTCCTAATACAGTCAATCTAAGGACAAACTATAGATAACCAGTCCATACCCATAATGACGTCGTAAGTACTTGATGCTGCTACTAGAAGTTCCCTGTGAAATATCCCACCTCTGAGAGTAATATCACACTACCGTAACTACTGTGTAATCATCAAATCTCCGCCCATAAGAGTCTCTAATCATAAGGATTGAGAAAACAACTCCACTAGAATCTCTGAGCCTCGAACTAGGTCTATGGAAAGGAATGTGATCTTGGAACCTATAAGAACTACATCTAAAGTGGAGTAGACATAGATCTAACCTCTAATTATCTTTAAAGCACCATGTTCATTTGAATCCATCACCTGAAGCTGGCCCTTTCACTATCCTCATGATCCCAGAGCTCGTGGAGCACTCCCTAGTGGTGGTGGTGGTGGTAGTACCGCATTTCTCCCCCACTATCTGCCTCTCTACCTACTCCCCTGACACTTCTTCCTCCCTTCCAACCACCCTATTTGACTCTCTTCCCCTTCCTTGGTGGTCTTCAACCACTTGTTGATCATCGGTATAGTGGGTTATGCAGTCTCGAACTATGGGTCATGCTTGCTGCTGGTGAAGCACAACCTTCCCCTCTACTGGTGTCCACTGCTCATGGAACCTCACACTACTGATCATGTATCATGGGGTTTTTCCCTGGTGGGTCTGGTCTTCATAGACCATTGTGTTACTTGTTGGCTACCCGCTGTTGAGGACTCCACTACCTGCTATCTAGTGGTTTCACTCACAGTCAGTGTCGGTTATTCAAGGAATTTCCCCACTAGAAGAGCTCACTCTAGCACCCCAACCTGTGTAGGGTTGCTGAGATAGATTATTGATAATCCTATATCTCATCTGATCCCCCACTCAAAGTTTTATTCCCTAAAAAAAGAGCCTCACACTATATCAAAATAGTTGCAGGAGAGCTATGTGAACCACGCAGAGTACTCAGCCACAGTTAGGGTACCCTCCCTTAAGTGGAGTAACTCATGTATGCCTACTTAGGTCAAGGTCATGGGGAATAAATCCTCCCTTAAAAGGCACTTGAATTCTGCCTAGTTGAGTTTCCCCTCCTCGTCGGTCTGTAGTATCAAGCTCTACCATCTCCTTGTCGATCCCTGTAGATGGCTAGTGGCTTGAACTGCCATAAGGTCTAAATGTTTCCTCACCAGGAGAAAAACTTTCACCACTTCCTTCAGCCAATACTCAGTTGTCTGAGGTTCTGTCTTGCCTCAAAACCTCATAATCCTCTTCCTCTAGAAATCATGAAATGCTCACAATCGTTATGCATCCTATATTGGTATGGCTAGTAGGAACAACTAATCTATGGATGTTGGTGCCTTTGGTACACCACCCGGAGGTGCCAACTTATAAACTGATCCCTACATCAATGCCTCATCACTCAGTGGATTATCATTGTGATCCTATATCAGGATTTTGGACGGATGTCTACATGGAGACATCCTAAGAGAAATTAAGATGAACCATGGTTCGTTAAATAAACAAGGTGATCTGACTTTGACCCTAAGAGGTCCAGAAATATATTTTAAAGATACAAAGAACCATTGTTTTCATGCACTGAGTCTGATATCAGAATTTATTTTCCTGCTGTATAGATATGTCGGCCACCACACCAACACTAGACTCCCCAAATCTGAATGTCAAACATGAAACATATAACATTGTTTCCCAAAAAATCAACATGAGGCCTGTGAGGTATAAATGACCACCTATGATACCACTCAGCCACGACCCTTCTCTTATGGCCCATACGGTGACTACCCCAAGACCACCTTCCAGAGGGCAGAGATTGGCGACTAGCACCAAAAGGAATATCCTTAAAAAGGGAAAGCATATTCATTAATCTTTTAAAACCACACATAACAAATACTGTGGAATGTAAAGCTAAAACTACGATACCATAAACAAGTATGTCACCCAAGGAAGTAACCATACATGCAATGGTGCAAAAAAAATGGAAAAGATGGAGAGAATACAAACCTAACTAAAAAGTAAACTACAGTAAAAGGAAGTATAATCTCTGGAGGTCTTCTGCCAAAGATCCTACCTGAAGGGTAGGTGTAGCTGACATTTGAATGTTGTTGAAGTGTATTTTGTTTTTAATCCACCATCGAGCACCACCTAGCCCAAGCTCTCCATGATCCTAGTCAATGTTGTCTTTCATATTCACAAGAAAAAATGGGTGCGGGTGAAGCTCGTGCATGGTTGAATGTAACAATACTCTGTAGGGACCCCAAAACCAACTTGAGACTCATAGAAATCAACAATGGAATTAAAAAATAATCCAGAAATATTAGTGTCAAAAGAGTCAATCCAACACAGGTCTAACATGAATTGTTGATAGAAAAATCAACAGTTGTAAACACTGGACATCAGTCACTGCAAATGAATTCATCCATGATGAGTCTCTTAGACTAAAAAAGTTTTATAGAACTACTCAATAGATGAGTCACGAAGCCTTGCTGGGAAGCTGAGTCACAAATCCTCACTTATAGCTGAGTTACAAATCCACACAGGGTAACAGAGTCAGAGAGTCTCTCTGCTAGCTAAGTCACAGAGTCTTTCTAGGTAGATGAGTCATGATGTATCACTGATTATTGAGTCATGAAGTCATTCTAGTTAGCTAAGTCATGAAGTCTCACTGTTAGCTGAGTCACAGAGACTCGCTGGGCCACTGATTCATGGTGTCTCACCGATAGCTGAGTCATAGGGACTTATTGGGTAGTTGAGTCTTAAAGTATCCCTCAGTAGCTATGTTACAAAGTCTCACTAAGTCAACATCCATGAAATCGTATATAGAGGAATTAATAAAGAGTCCCCCATTACATGGATTCCAAGACCACAAATGTCATATGAATTTGAAGCATGGTCTAGGAGATACCCCTCTTTTTGTAAACAGGGGTTGGTTGCATCTGGGACTGGTCAGTCTGGTTCAGACCAACCTGACCAAACTGACCCGGGGTCCCACATGACCTGATCCTATCTTTATGGCCCATTGTGCCTCACTAAACCAAGCCAAAGTTAATCGTGGGTCTAGTTTTCTTGGTCACCCAGTGACATGAATTTATACGGCTCGACACGCACTGGTGGTCTGATCTCTTTTCCTAGCTCTGGTCGCTACGCGGCCAGGCTTAATCCCATCAGCCCGATCTGGTAAAGCGGAATAGCTCGAAAGTATTGTCTCGTTGCTCGGGGTGGCCCAGTCATGTTTGGGTACACACGACTTGTTACTCGGATTCCCCCTTTGTTTAGAACATAGCTTAGATGGAGCGGGGCACATCATACGTGGTGCCACGCTGTCGTTGTGTCCATCCAACCGTTGTGGCCGATGGGTCACGACCCTCATTCACCGCGACACACGTTGGGCGCACCACCTCTACCAGTGTATCTAGTGCTGTCTTTCCACATCATCCAGCATGTGGTGTCGACTCCCACCTAGGGCCACCACCATAGGCCGCTGCATCCAGTCGTCGATGCCATCACGCCAGTGGTGTTGGGCCAGCGACACCTTCCATGGGTGACTGGGTCTGCTCCGGTGGTCCGATCTCCAATCCTACTACGCCCTGAGGCCTCTAAGGACACCTCCATTACTTCCCCATCCTTGGATCACCCTTTCCACAATTTCAAGGATATGACCACGAAGAATGAAAAAGATGAAGGGATCAGGCCTTGTTCGTGTAGGACCACACCTTCCATGTTAGAATTTTAAAAACATGGGAGGCTTTGGATCATATTTTTATTGAATAATCATCAATCCTGGCACAAAAACCCAAAGAAAAAAATCCTCACACAATAATACACAGTCCATGGATCAACCTATTCATGGGTTGATCCATGTTCATTATTTTAGAACAATAATGGGGAAAAAATAAAATAATTAAACCCCTACATGGATTGAGGATTCATCGTTGACAAGGGATAAATCTCCAAACTCTTGTAAATCCTCGATCTGTTAGCATTTAAAATTATTCATCATGTCTCGAATATTTCCCACTGGAATTCATCAATCCTTGATTCGGTGGCCTTCGTTGATCGTGTTCTTCATCGAGGAGAGAGAGAGAGAGAGATTTCACATTCCTCATATAATTTCCCAGTGTAGTTTTTCATCACAAAGATCCATATTTAATTAAGGGATACACGTTGTGTGTCGCCACACAGTCTCATTAATGAGGATCATTAATGATTCATTGTCACCTCGTCATCACATCGTAGTGCTAACTAGTCATTGCAACACAGAGGAAATAGTTTTAATAATATAAACATTGAATTTCTTTTAAGTTTATTTAATTTTTTTCACTAAAATTATGAAGATTATCTTTTTTTGGTTTTCTCATACAAGTAGAAGTTAGTATATTATTAGGTAAATCTCATCATTTTGAATTCAATAGTGCCCACAAATATTTGATGTGAGCACTGGTTCAAAAGATCAAAAAACATGCTCGTATGATTACTTAATGTACTTTAAAAAAATTGAAATACATTCGGACCTCTATGTGCCTCAGAATCATGTTTTTTCTCTGATCCTGGTTTCTAACTAATTCCATGTAATTAGAAAAATAACAAAAATTCTAGAAAATTTCATTTTTCATAAAGAAGTCCAATCCATTCCATTAATTACATAATATTATACTAGAGAGAGAATGAAAAGATTTTCAATAAACACATTCTCATAAACATTAACAAAAGTAAAATCATTGGCCAACGATACAATCATCACACCATTACAAGGTTTTAAAACAAACTCAACATTTAAATTTTAATGTGGAACTAGGACACCATTAGAAAATTATATAAAATATTAAATAGTGGGAAGATCCATAATCAAATACGAAATTAATAATTATTGGCTAGATGGTAATTATAACGTTTAAAATGTTGTTATTATACCACTCATTAGAAATAATGGCCTCATGATATTTCATTTTTTGTAGAGAAATAATAGGTAACTAATACAGATCCTTTGAATTAACAATTATATTTTGGAAATGGTTAGTATAATTCCAATAATTTTTCCATTTAAAGTAATAGAGTGTGGGTGGTTAATTTGTTATAGATTTCACTCTATTAACATTATTTTCTTACTTCTTTCTATCACATCTGCATTAGAATACCTAATTACCTTAAATTCCACACATGAAAGGTTAACACATTCCCTTTAGTCAATTTCCTAATATTTCCTTCCACACATCATGATTAATTGAAGGATCGTATTCTATTTTTTATGGTTTTTAGGATTGAATCTGAATAATATTTTTTCTTAACAAAACCATGAGATTGATGGTTAACTCTCATATCTATCTCCACCATAACAGTACATCAAACAATCTATTCATTGCTGTTGAAGTATATTATGTCTAAACGTATTTGGAGAATTTGGTTTAATCCCCTAGAGAATCAGTCAACCATGAATATAGGATTGATGATAACACCAAAATAATACATAGAAAGTATTGTGAAACATTATTCATTAGTTCTATCATATTCAAATTCCTTAATCATTAACACTAAGAAATGTTTCTCTATATTCATATGAATAATAGGCTGAAAGAAAATACTGCAAAATAAATTTTAAAATTTTATCCCACTCTAGTATTTCTTTTGTTATTCTTCTCTCATGTTCTTGATAATATTCTATTGCTGATATGATCCAACTACCAGATGATAAACTACTAGAATAAAGTTCCCATTTTCTAATCACCGATGAATGGGAAAAATCATTTCAATGGTACTGATTCATTTTTCATTGATTAGTGTATCAGTGGAACACGAAAAAGAATTTGCATTTTTCTTCCTAAAGGACATAATAAAACATTATTTCTTTCTTTTCTTATTAGGAATATTATCTTTATTAATTTCTAAATAAATTTTTGTTTGTATAAAAAATTATTTTTTATTCAATCTCCCAAAAAATTTGGTTTTCAATGAGGACAAAAACTGTATTTTCCATCTCATTTATCATTAATAATTTACCTTTGTGTTTTATCCATTGAAAAAAACAAAAAAAATAGTGCGAGTAACCTTATTTATTGTGAAAAAACACATAATCATAAAAAAAATTATAAGATGTCTAAATCAAGACACCTTCTTCTATGACACCTCAGTTTTAACCTAAGTAATTCATGATCGTTAACAAAACTCTAGGATTTTTTCCATTTACTAGAATTATCTCTATGGTTATTACTAATTCTTTATCATCCTATTATCAAAGTGGTAACTAATCCATAATCTAAAACCAACTATAGTGACACATAATTTTCATTCATAAATATTATATCTTAATAGATGAATATTCATTAAATAAAATAAGGATCCACACCATAATTTTATTAGTCTTTTATCATAGGAATCATTATAAGATAGTCAAGTATTTAAGAATAGTTCTATATCATCTTCATCATAGATCTTCAAAATGATAACCCTTCTTATACATATCTGACATTAAACCTCTCTTCATATCTTTAGAAAGTAATAATTAGAAAGATTAACCTATAATGGTCCTAAAATTTCAACAATGAAGATATCAATAATCATATACGTATAATATGGGAGAAAGGGTATGATAACATGAGGAAAACATTTGAAAACTATACCTTGCATATAATATAACATGATATTGAGTCATGGTATAATTATTGGAAGTTTATTTGTCTATAATCATAAAGGAATCCATGAACGTTAGCAATGATATTATAACATTTTCATATAACATTAAATTTTGAAATACACATTAGCATTGAAAATAATTTATATAGTTATCAATATTATTTCCAAAAATTATCTTAGAGGACTGGGTTCACTCCCAAACCATCACAATAATCAAGGTTCACACCCAACCCTAATCATATTTGAAAAAATTTCTTATTAAACTGGAATCACTCCATATTCTAGTCCTTGTTATCTCATAAGTAGATAATATTTACTAAATTCATTGGATGGAGATATAGGACCCATCAGTAACATAGTAAAAATAATAAATATGTTTCCCATGAAATCATAAATCCTTCCTCGTATCAAAACCCATGGAAGGAAATGGTTTTAGAAAATATTTCATTAAATAATAACCAATGGAAGGGAAATGGGTTCCATAAAAATTTCTACATTTCATTACAACATAGCCTATGGAAAAGAAGAAAGTTTCATAAACATTGTATCATCGTAGTAGTAAAACATCTAAATATAGAATAATGATGTAATAATTTGATCATATACCTTGTAAATAATAATAAAAATCAAGTATTGTTTTATTTCATGAATAGAGATACCATTGAAATATCACTAAAACATTCTTGAGGAAAATAAACTCCCAATTTTGAAATCACATATATATATTATAAAAATATGATGGAAATTTTTTATAAAATATTTCTGTAAATTTTTAAATGTATATTAAAAAATTATTCATTATAGAAGGAATATCCATTCTTTCTATTTAATTTAAAAATCATTCTTGCTATACTTTTTTCATAAAATTCAAAAAGTACCCTATTTTGAAAATGGAATGATGATTATATTCATAATATTTTTTATAAATCTAAAACTTGGGTAAAAATAACTTAATAAATTTTTAGGATAATAGTGGAAACCATTATTTAAAAAAAATTTAGAAAACATTGATATGAAAGAAAATGATTATTCAACCGAAGGGAGAAATAAAATCGTTTTTCCTTAAAAACATCTCTACACTCTCTTGACTACAAAATATGAAATGAATTAAATAAAAAAATTATTTTAAAGATATAATCACAATATAATAAAATTAATAAGTCTTTATTAGTGTTGTATTATATGATTTCATCATCATAGCCATGGTCATATTCCATCCTGATAAATAATGAGATTTCAATACAAACCCATTAACACAAGTTTGGATTGATTTGATAGCACGGTAAACTCCCTTTTAATAAATTTAAATTTATAATAATTTTATAATAGAATTATGTTAATAATTTTAATATCATATATTTTCCCATTATAACATTTCAATAACCCTTTTGTCAATAATTCTTAATTATGATGTTAATTTCTTGGTATTACCTGTTTCGTTTATCATATGTATTTCAACTCAGTAGTACTCTTACATGTACATTAATCTCGGTCCAATGATCCAAATAATGTTAATAATTATATAAAAATCATATATATTTACTATATACAAATTTCTTGAAATACTTAAATGATAGATATAGAAAATTTATTTGCAATGGTAGTGGAGACAGAAGGTCGAACACATGCATTAATGTTGTTATCAATTTTAAAACAGTTGAAAATAATTAATGTAAATATTAAGTAAACTTTTATCTATTTTTTATAATATATATAATATATATTCTTAAAACTATTTCTAATTATATTAAAATTAAAATATAAATGAAAAACAAATCACATCACTCTATGGAGTCATTAGTCTACATGTACAGGTGAATGACCTTATCGTTTCCCAAAGGATTAGATGGTAAGTATGTATATATGATATTATAAATAAATAGGTATATTTAATTAATTAATATCATATATAAAAATTAAACACATCATTATACCCATCCATAAATTATGGTGATCAAAAATGAATTATATCGTTGTGTCGAGATGGTAAGTTGTACGTAGGCATGAGCAATACTTTTACTTCTCATTTGATGGGAAAAAAGGTATATAATGGTTTAAAATTAGTCATAATAAAATTTCAGAATATTTATGGTGCTGAATATATTATTTTATGATAAATTTTATAGATTTAGTGGAGTTATAGTAGAATATAAAATAATTTGATCGGTTAAGGTGAATAAATCTTCCTCATAATGACTTGTTTAGATATCCTCTAAAGGGATATAAGGTTAGTGTTTTATGAAAGAAAAAACCTTGATAATGTTTCTATGGAATTTTAGAAGAGAAATTGGTAGATTCTGGTTTATCTAGAAGGATAAATATTATGTAATGAAATGAGGGAAAAGGTTCTCTTTTATAATTCCGTTGAATGGAGATTTATGAATTTATAATAAGATTATATTATAATAAATTATTTTTCAATAAACACGACTCAAAATAAAATGATATTTAAAAATATGGTAGGATAAGGTTTTAATCACCTCAATAAATAAAATTTAGAGAATTTTTGGTGTCATTTAAAATGCTATTATTTTGATTAACCGTTAGTTAACTCATTTTAATTTTTACTTTGGTAAAAAAAATTTAAAAGTTAACCTTTTATAAATTTAACTATAAGGTCAAATTTAGTCCATAGATTGACAGTTATTTACATTTTTACCATATAATATACAAATGTTAAAATTTAAATATTTTATGATTTTTAAATAATTCAATAAAATATAATTCAGATAAAATATCCCAATTTTCATTTTTGGATTATTATTTAGATAATTTGACCTAATTGACATAAAGACCACGATAGAATGAAAATATAAAATTTTACACTACACTAATGTCATATTTACTTATAAATTTAATGTAATTCTATTAATAGATCAAAATATACAACTTTTAATATTTTTGAAGTCTTTTATTTTAATTTTCTGGTAATTAAATAAATATTAAATTGTTGTTAAAGTAGTATTTATTATAATTATATAATTTTTAAAAATTAGAAAAATAATCAAAACATGAAAATAATTTCATTAATCCCAAAATAGATATTTATATTCAATTAAAACTATTTTTCATCCCCATTTGAACACATAAGGAATATTTAATGATAAGAGGCCAACATATTGTATGTTTCATTATGTTAAATGATATAAAAATAATTTTCATAGAAAATAATCAATTAAAATTATAAAATTAAATAATATGGTGATATAGTTTGAATTCAATTCAACCAATAAAATTTTGTATTAAAATATATTTATTTATCACTTATTTTTAATCAAATTTTACTTGATTTACCTTTTACTAAAGTGATAAATTTTCATTCGTTACTGTTCTTATTAAAAAAATAAAAATGGCCTATTCACCAATTTTTAACCTCTTGATTTTATATAGTTTTTCAATTTTATCAAATTAAATTACCAAAATTGGTAAATATTTATTCGATAATATGTGTACAACATGTGATGAATAATTTATTTATAAAAAAATACATTTTTAAATATAAAACTTGGTATGTAATTGTCCCATGATTGGAAAATTATTAAATAAATATCAATTTTTTTTATTTAATATATGATGGAAAGATTTCATAAAAAATCACTAATACTGGTTAAATTAATTTATTATGATAAAAATTCATTTAGAGCATGAAAACTGTTCGTAAGAAAAATATTTCTTTTTCTTTCAAATTTTATTAATTATAATTTATAATCCAATGATAAATAATAAATTAATTGGTAAATATATGATTTTAAATTTTTATAATTTTCATTATTCATAATAATTCTTGATCATTAAATGGATGAGTGATAGCTATTATTTTAAATAATGACTATTCAGTAATATATCAGGGTTTGTTAGATCTCATCGTTTTGTGTAACACAAGCTATCAAACAATTAAATTTATTTGAAATTATATATTTCATAAAATATATGGGTTTTTCAATTTCAATACATATATTCAATAAAGGTTATTGTTATAACAAACAAGTTTAGGGCTTAAAAAAATCTAGTCCCCATCAAATTAACACCAGCTAGAAAGAGTGGTAGAAAAAGAGGTCTTACAAAGACGCGAATAACACACACCACAAATATCTGAATCAATAAAATGAGATAAAAATCTACAGTAGTAAAGTACTATATTGAGGAGACCTCCATGATAGCCGACCTGGAAAGAGAATATGCGGCCTGATTTTTCTCACTTTAGACAAGAGTAACATCCAACTACAAGTTATCAAGAGCACTAAGATAGGCACTCCATAATGGAATAACTTTCTAAGGAACATTCCTTGAATACATCGTCAAAAGTTTCACCACAGTGGTCAAATTATATTCCACCTAGATATGCATCCAACTGTGTTAAATTGCATCATTGATAGCTTTGATCATTTCTGAAATCTTGGATTTTATTGGGGATCCAATTGCGATATAAATGTAAAATCATCCTTTAACAAATCGATGATGAGTGTGGAAGATGCCACCACAGACTGATGGTCTGGGTGTACTTAAGGTCGCCCCATCCACATTCACATTCAACCATGGGAAGATAAGAAGTATCAATTTGATTGATTTTAACACCATCGGCTTCATGACCCTGCCAGGCACATAGAGATGTTTTAGAGTAATCAAGTGAAAAACAATGTTATTCATCGCAGCTGTTTGAATTTTAGAGGTAGATAAAACTACCCTATAAATCACATTCATACCAGCATTAAAAGAGGGTATGTGGTTGTCAAATACAAAAATATTTTATGCATTCCTGGTGAAATAATATGTAGCAGCAATAGAAGATTGCAAAATCTCATAAATTTGTTCATTGTGTCTGGAACCTTAGATAGAACACATGAACTTGTCAATGCTATCCACTTTAAAGAAGGTCCTAAATAGAGATTGCAACTGATTTCAGATTTGGAATGAATAATTTCATGATAAAAAAATGTGTTCTATCATTTAACCATCTAACCTGCACAAGTAGCTGACAGGTGCAAGATGCAGCCCAGTTTGCTGCAGAATAATTTGCATAGGTAGTATGTATTTATATACCCTCCATATGAGTAGGTACCGATCAAGAGGTACAAAAGGCTTCTAAAGCCACACAGCCAAGCTGGAGTTGTGGTGGATCCATCAAACAAGTTCCTATAGTGCCCCCTGAAAGTGAGTATCCCATTCTCGCTCGGAGTCCATGACAGGAATTCATAAATATTGTAATTTAAATGTTGTATCTGTAACATAATAAGACTGGGTAAAAATCCCAGTTGATCGTGATTATGATATAATTCATAAATTGATTGTATTTTAATAGGAGATGGAACATCCATTATCTCATTTATAGGACTACCCATCCACCTGGTTTTCCACATATTAAGATCAAAACATAGACATACCATCCAAATAAATCATTTCATAATTCCATGGTTGGCATCCATGATGGCAGAACAAATATAGGAAGAAACATACATGGAATTCCCATTGTACAACTTGGATAAGATCCTTTGTGAAAGAAATTCCAATGACGCATCACCTCCATAAACCAGAATCCATTTTAACGTATTAATAAGAGAATCATTTATGAATATCAAATCCTTGACACCCATATCTCCCATTTAAATTGGCATGATACATTATTTCTAGGAAACAATAATATGATTCCACTCATAAATGGATCTAGTCCAAATAAAGTTTCTGATTAGAGATTGGAGCTCCTTTATGAGGTTTTTGGGCAATTTAGAAATAGAGAAGGAATAGAAAAACATAGAAGAAGTCACAGAATTCCACAAAAAAATCTAAATTCTTGGGAGATGTAATTCCCTTTCCATGTTTCCATATGAGAAATGATTCTGGAATAAATAATTTCAAGATTAACATGTTTGACTCTTCCACAAAAAAGAGGCACACCAAGATAAATGAAAGGATGAATTTTCTTCCTCGCCCCAAGGTTCCTGGCTATTATGTTCTTTCTAGAGATGGTCATACATTTCTCGAACACAATAAAAGATTTATTTCAGCTAACCACCTACCCAGAGATGTCTTTATAGTGAGAAAATATCTTTGTAATACAAGAAATTTTTGTTCTATTATCCTTCCCAAAAAGTTGAATGTCATCTGCGTAAAATAGGTGAGAGGGTGTTATGTAGTCCCTTCCAGTTTTATTTTTCTTGTATATACCAGCTTGCACAAGGTCATTCAGACACACACTTAGGTAGTCTTCAGTAAGAGAAAAATGAATTCCAGAGAGGGTTCCCTTTTTCTGACCCCTCTAGTAAATCTAATGTACCCTCTAGGTGAATCGTTGATGAGAATTTATAGTATGTCACTACACAACATAGTAGTAACCAACAAAATAAAGGGATTAGAGAATCCATGATCCTGATAATCAAAAATAGAAAATTCCAAAAAATGGTGTCAAATGCCTTGGAGATATCAAACTTAAGAGAAAATATTCCATTCATGTATTTCCTCCTGATATTGTTGAAACATTCTGATGTCATGAAAATATATCTCTAAGTGTTTCTCTCTAGCACAAATCCAAAATTATTTGGAGTAATTAAATCACCAACAATGCTACTCATTCTTAAGGAAATTATCTTGCTGATGACTTTGGGTATCGTGGTCCCAATTGCAACTGGCCTAAAGTATTTCTTATCCAAGGTAGTTTCCTTATTTGGAATCAAAGAAATAAAACATGCCTTGACATCGTAGGCCATGGTTGCATGATTGAAAAATTCACCCACCGTGCTAATAACCTCAAGGTGAACAATGTCCCAATAGAACATATTGAATTTGTTAGTGAAACCATCAAGCCCAGAAACACTCTCAATATTTAGGTAAAATAATGCATCCTTGATTTACTTCTCTATTAGTTCCGCCACCAACATCTATTTATGATGTGCACCAATAGTGGAAAGAATATTATCAAGAAGGTGGGAAAAGTTGTGATTCCCTTTCTCAGAGTATGGGTTATCAAAATAGCTAACAAAATCATTGGATATTTCATCATTTGTGATGTATAATAATCCATTGATTCCAATATCAGGTGTACTTTGATGTGTCTTCTTCTCCAGATGAAAGTATTGGAAAAAATTGAGTTATTATCCCCTTTTTTCATCCATTTAATGTTGTATTGGATTTTAACAAGCCTTTCTTAAAGAGTAAGAAGGTCATCAACATGTGAAAGGGCCTAAATCTCATCCCTTTTTGAGAGACACAGATTTTTTATTGCATTCTAGCAAGACAAGAGGTGTTTTCCAGCTGTATTAATGTCATTTTCCAGATTAGAAAACGATTCCTTGCCCCAATCCTTGATCTAATTCTTCACACGTTTCGTCTAACTAGACCATATTATAAGGGGGCTGAATATTGCCTCTATAATACAGGAATTAGATATGATCTACCTGAATCTTGGAATAACTATCCAGGAATTGTAAAATCTAAATGTAATGGGGGAGATTCGTCACTGACAGGTACAAATATTCACTAAAATCAAACTGTGATTAGAGTGACAGTTAGGTAAAGTCAACCCCGAGACCACAATATCATCATGCCGGTTATCAGTTATGATGAAACACCTTTCAAGTTTATTACCTTGATTCCCATTGAGGGTGTACCTACTCCAGTTGAATTGTTCACCAATGATGGGTACTTCAATCAGATGAAAACTATTGACGCATGAGGATAAATCAATGGTTGTCGGCCTGTTAAAATGGGTTCTAGTTTTCTCCTCAGGCTAAAGAAATGTATTAATGTCACCCATGGAAACCCAATCATGTGTTACCTAAGCTAAAATGGTTTCAAAATATCTCAAAAACTCCCTTTTTTGATGTAGAATTTGGACGCATACACAAAAGAATAGGTAATAGAGGATCCTTGAATCCCAACTGCAACTGAGACAACCTGCTGATTCTTTAAGAAAGATAAGAGATTAATACTACCATTCTTGAGAATCATGGGATATTTCGGTCTTAAAGCCTTCAGTTTCCATGTGAAGTTTGATTTAGAAACTTTATGTATTTTATGGAATGTTTTTACAGTATTTTTTGTTTTCAAAAATTTATTGGTAATGTATTGATTTATTAATATAATTATAAGTATTTAGAGATGACAAATCCATTTAACTAACATTTTGTAGCAATCTCGTATGGCTAGAAACCTATCTGGATACCTATTTTCAAGTTTGAAATGAGTTTTAGTTGAGGTTTTATGATTTTCACATGGTCCATAAAACTGTCAAGATAATCCATAAACAACCACATATCCCTCTTAGGATAGTTTGGGTGTTTTTTAACACTATTGATATGGTGTTGATTGGTGTGTGTTAGTTTTAAAAATTTTAAGGAAAATTATTTTGGAAAGAATGGTTTTTTCCCCAAGGAAGTTATTTTATAACAATTCATTGAATATTTACAAATAAAAATGTCTCATTCCATAATATTATTTTAACGTTTGTGTTAAATAGTACTATTTTTGTCATAATAGAAGATATTTTTAATGAAATAAATGAGTTCTTCAAAAAAATGGATAGAAATTAGTAAAATTATTCGTATTTTATAATTAGTTAAAGGAATATTTTAGGGAAGTTGTACATTAATATAAGGGTGTTTAGAAATAACTAGTGGAAATATCCAAATAAATTAAAGAAACATTGTACTTGAATATTATAAATACAATGTAAAAAGGTTGTAAAAATTTGTTAAAAAGATTCCAAATAGTATTTTGAAACCTTAAATCAAATTTAATTTGATATTACTTTGTGAAAGTAAAAAATATTTGAAATGTAAAATTCTTTGGTTTTAAAATTAATAATTTTTAAATGATGATAATTAGTGACTGAAAATGTTAAATCAAACTTATAAAGTAAATTTAAATAATTTTTTTTTTGTTTTAAAAATAAGTCATATTATTTTAAGTAATTTCATATTCTATTAAAGTTGAAAACATCTTGTATTGAATGAATATTTAAATAATAAATTAATATATTATTATGTTGTTTTAATTGGTAATTTATTTCGATTTGGTATTTGACTATATTTCGTGGCATGTCTCCCTTAGTTTTTTGTTTTTCCCATGGTTGACCCATTTTTGTATGAGGTGAACTCTGTTGGAACTTCAATTAAATGTCATGTTATTATTTTTATTGGATAGACCCTCAAAAATGTTTTGGTGTATTTTTGGAACTCAAGTTAGCAATCCCAAAATATTATTTTACACTTTTTAAAATATAAGAATTTTGATAGGAAGATGTATCTTAGTATCTCAAAAAATAACTTATTTTTTCTGAAAATTTAATGATTGTAAATACATTGAATATTTACCATAAATTTTGGGGGGAAATAGGAAATTGATAATGTATGAAAATAATCCTATATGGCCTATGTAATTTAGATATGGGATAAAGAAATCATGGAGAGGATATGGCCCAATATGGGTAAGGACATTCCCTAGTGGTATTCATCGTGAAGATTGAAAATACTACAATAGAAGTATACACATATATTAGATTTTATTTTTTTATAAATATCCTAATAAAATAAAAAAAAATAGATACAATGTTGTTGGGGGTCCAGGTGATTCAACATATCTAATACCACTCTAAGAATAATGAAACGCATGGTCTAGTAGTTGCATTGTCTACAGTTTAAGAAGGTAAAATGATACTTTATTTGAATATAGAACAATTATTGGTTTTGGGATGTATAAAAATTAGATATGGAGAGTCTAAAAATAGTAATTATGAAATGAATATATTTTGGGTCTATAGGTGATGACATGTAGTTAATGACTGAAAAAATGGCTAGTCCCACACTAATGAAAATGATGCTAAGGTCTATAGGTGGAATAAAATAAAATAATTTCTATAAGAAAAGGTCCATAAAATTGGTTATTAGTGGGTTGAAGAAGAACAACCAATAATTATCCAATATACATAATTATGTGACCCATTAAACACACCTGAAACACTGATAGATTAATTACAGTGATTCTTGAATAGATCATGAATGCATCTGCAGTCATCAAAAATAGTTTTATGATGTGATTTTATAATAAATCAGAGGATACTAAAATTTTATATTTATTTGAATAAAATTTTAATTTGTCCACACTTCAATAAGTATATATTCATACACAACGAATTTACCATGAATGAATTTTATAATTTAGTTTTTTATAAATTTTTTTATATTTTTTAGGAGTGAATGGTGGTTTACAAAGCCAATTTTTTTTGTGTGAATGAACACTATGTTGAAATAAATAATATTTAATCCATTATGAAGACGAAAAACTAGATATAAATTTACCATTTAATGAGAGATAGGGTTCCTTGATAAAGGACATGATTCAACTTGTATTTAGTATATGTGGAGAACAAATCTGAAATATGTTCTGAAAAAGTACATCTAAATGAATTTTGAAATACCAAATAACATATATTATGTTAGAAGCATTGAACCCAATGAATGAAAAATTTAAATTATATATTAATGTTATTAAATAAAAATTATACTAACATTTAATTTCATCTATCATTTCTAATATGAGGAGCTTAAAGAGGTGAAGTGATAAAAAACTATTTTCTTTCTTTATTAGATCATATATGAAAAATGTGTTTTTTCTTCCATTAGATTATAGACATGGTCTGTAGAAAAATTTACCACTCTATGTTGTAACATATTTGTGATGTAATTAGTGACTCCCTATTGGGAGACTAACCAGTATGGTTAGATATAATCATGCATGCTAAACCAAATAAATATCATATATTGTTCTTAATTTTTTATATACATGTAAATAATGATAGATTCCATTTATTTGTTCTATAACCTTCACTATTTTATGATATTTAGTTTAGAAAATAGAAACTCATAAAATAAATATATGATAACTTATTCATCTCATCCCTATATTAGTGATCCCATCATATTGTATACTAACAAGTAGAATCTGAGGGAGGTTTCTTCTATGATCCAAAAAGAATGGTAAATAATAATTATGTGATCATCCATGTAGTACCTATCTCTTATGGAACAAAAAATAGTTATAGTAATAAGATTCTTCCTTAGATCCTTTATTTTGTCCTTGATGTGCATTTGGCCACTATAATTATCTTTTAACTAATTTCTACTAATACTAATATAACCAATGAAAAAAAGAAATATAGAGATTGATGGAAATGTAAAATCTGGTATTTTCATATTTTTATTAGATGTATACTACACAAAAATGATGGGTTATGAAACTAAAAAAATTATGGGTTAAATTAAAGGGAATATATTTGGGGGACTTCTAAAGTGAAGTATTATAAGATTAAAATTTAGAATATTCGATTTGATGATATTAAGTTCACTAATGATGAATATGATGATATAAATTCACTGGGGTAAATAAAATAGTTACAAATATTCAATGAATAGTTTTAAAATAATAGGAATTTACTATTTTGAGGAGACTTATGAGGAAAATTTTTTATTAGTTTAATCCAAAGGTATCAGTTTTGGATGATTGATATGATCTCTCATTATAACAAAAACAAATTATTTTTATGTCACATGATATGTGGAAGGAACAACCATTCAATAAAAAATATCATGTTGATCCAAATAATTAATCCATGAGAATATATAATAATGAAGAAGTTATGGACATCAGTGATTTGACTGATCAAGAAGAACACAATCATATTTTCACTCTCATTAAAATTAGATTCTTGAAAGGAAAATTGAAATAAAAAGGTAACAAATTCCTTTTATACTTTAAATAAAATTATGTTATTTTAATAAAATTTATTTCCCATATAAAATGGTTGAGGAATAAAAATCATATGAGAATGAAGAATGACCCTGAAGAAGGTAAAAGGATAAATAAATTAGAAACATTCTATGATCAGAAGAAAACAATTGTCATGGATAAATATTCATACAATAATTACAGCAATTATTCCACTCTTATTACTCATGCGGTGAAATAATTTTACTCACCGTGTAGTGAAGATTTTTTATAAGAGACATTGAAACTTGAGTGGGAATACAATGGTATGATGTAATATTTTCTTCATCATATTTTATATCTAATAAAATAAAAGGAAAAGATAGTAAAATAGAAATAAGAAATATCCCGTTTAATGATTGTGTTTGTTAAAAAGATTATATATATTGTTAATAAATAAAAAGAAGAGATTATCTAAAGGGAGTAAACCCAAATTTATTAAATCATAGAAAACAAGTTTAAAATGGATGAGAAAGATAAGATTACATGTCAAACAATGTAGAAATTAACTAGTATATAAGTAGAATAATCTAAAATAAAATATATCTAATTTTCAGATAGAATATATTTAAAAAAGGTGCAAGAATATTTCAAGAAATATGTTGATAAAAGATGATAATCTTCTCATGATGTGGAAAATTGAGGTTCAATGAAACAATGTAATCCTACACCTATTTTTTCTAAATATAAATTGTCTATTTATAATGGGGTAGAAACTCAATGTGAATATAATAAAGATAATATAAAAATATCTACAAGTAGGAAATAAAGGAATGAACCATGAAAATAACAACCCCTATGGAAAATAGTAATAAATGATAAAAGAATCTATGTAATACAAGGAATAACATTAAATAGTCTTGAAAATCACAATTCAAGTTATATTGTTGGTTTTGTATAACGTACTTAGAGAGATCCAACTCATGTTGGTTCAAAATGTATTTACATATAAATATGAAGCAGAAATGGGGTGTTTTGATGAGAATATGAGGAAGAAAAATCATATAATTGGAATTTGTTTTAGTAAAGTGTAAAAGTTATCTAAATTGACATTGCTAAGTGATATTTAATTGATGTTTTAATATTGTGACAAAAAATTGGATGTTGTAAAACAACATAAATCATAAATAAGAGATGATATCTTAATTAATGAGGTGATAAAATATTCTTCACACAAGAGAGATAGTGATATTTGAAAGAAATATAATATTATGTAGACAATATTCTTTAAGAGTAATGGTTTATATGAAGTATAAAATAAGTCTCATTGTTCACATAATCTTTTGTGTATCTTGTGATAACTTGTAAGGAATTAAAGTATATTCTAGGGGATATCATTTGTAGATAGAAAATATTATTAAATGAAAACGGAGTACATTACCATGATAAATAAGATTGAAATGCATCCCTTGATGGGGATATCCTTTGAGGAAAAAGTTTCTAAATCTATAATCATTGGAATAATTCATAAATCTAGAATGAGGATTGAAAATATACACTTTTCCCCATATTTATTAAAATATTTAACCTAATTTTCTTGTGTAAGTGTTGGTTGATATTTGAGTGAAAAAAATGGAGCTATATGAACTTGAACAATTTTCATGGTGTGATGAGGTTTTTCAGGGTTATTGATGTTTAATTTGTTGAAAACAACCCCTTGATGAGTAATCTAATTCTTTTCAGAGAATTTCATCATATGATAATTTTTATTGAAAGCATAGAACACATTAGTAATATCTCTATTTTTCTACATCAGGTTATCCCATGCACACAATGAGTTAATATATAAAACAGGAATTTCTAGGTAAACAACTAATATCATAACTCAATTTACTATTATAAAAGGGGAAAAAGATAGTTATGGGAAGAAATGAAAAAAAACGTCTTTATTTATCCTTTTTATATCATTTCTAATAAGGGGTGTAGATACACTAAATGGGAAAATATGATTTTTTAAGACATAATTTTATACTGTCAAGAAAATAAAAAAGGGGAGATTATTACCAATTCCCAAGTATTGTTTTGGAATTATTTACAATAGGATGGTAGATGAGAAGATATTTTTTGGAATATCAATTAATTAATTTCTGTTTATTTAGAATAAAATTATTGACTACATTGAAGATATCCAAGGGACTCGAGTGGAATTACAATTTAAGAATGGATTCAACAAGAATCCTACACGGTCTACTCTAAAGGGATCATGTAGATGGTATTTATTAATTAGGTAAAGGCCACACACTATATGTGGTAATGTTGGAGATTAAAAATAATGTTCATTTTGGCCATGAAAATAGTATATGGTGTGTCTCTATGAAGATAAATAAGATAGGAAACATGGATAGTGACCACACTAAGGTTGTTCCCATAATGAAACATGACTAATCCAACTACAGGAACAATGGAATCTTTGGTATAAGGGATACACTTCATAGAGTATGACAAGGTGGAATCAGGATCATGCCTAAATTGAAAGTTGGGGTACCTATTATATCAACTTGTGATAAATAGGGATACCCAAAATGGTTGTTGGGAACTAAAGGACATCATGTGGACAGGTTATGACCCATAGTTCAAGATAAAAAAATAGGCTCCTCGAATCCTTTTGTAATGAATATTGGGTCTATTGGGGTATCTATCTCGAAAAATATCCAGAAGTATAAGCTCAAGCCTATGGTGATTGGCATATTGAAGTAAAAACGTTCAAGAATTATGTATCAGGTCAGACGTGCATGTCATGTCGGGAAATGGTGTCTGAAAAACAAAGTGAACCTAATAAAAATAATTATAGTGATGAAGTAATGGATCATTAATTCTTCCATACTCATTATATTTCCTTATTTGATTATTATAGGAAAAACAGAAAGGTATTGTAGTATAGTATTCACTAGAATAAAAGTGGAGTGAATTTTTAGTGAACAAAGTTGAGAGTAATTCAAGATATTGTTACATTGACTATTGTTATTAATAAAATAATGTAGAAATTTTTTTAAATATATATGTGTTATGGTATGTTTTATTAATTCCATTTTTGGTGTGTATGTCCTCTATATTTGAGGTAGGAAAATTAACACTGCACTAAGAGGATATATGATATAGACTGTGAATTTTGAGAGAGATTGAGAATCTTGAGAGAGAACCTGACACAAAATATATCGGGGAAAAGATGAGAATTCATGGTGAAGATTTTGTGAAGAAATACATCTTAATGCATTAAGAAAGACCAAATATCTTAGATTTTGGTTAATATTTTCATACCAATGGGATGATCATTGGCATAATTAATTTAATTTATTAAATTATAACAACACGTAAAGATATATTGATTCATATATTCATAGAGGATGAGAATCATGATGTGATATGATCACTAGGGGTTCTCATTCTTTATTATATCATATCTTATAGAGATATTTCACCATATAGTGGATTCTATAATTTGTTTTTTGACACAGTGGGGAATCTGTGTTATAATATGATTTTCAAGTAGTGGATGAATCCATGTTGGTGGGAACTAACCAGCAAGTATCAGAGTTGGTATTGGTTTCTAACATTAAAAATATCATGTGTTATGATTTATGTTTTATTTTTACATATAAGTAAATCATGATAGACTCTATTGAGTGGATTGAGAAACTCCATTCATTCAAGAGATTTATTTCAAACATGTAAAATAAAAGGGGTCTCATTATTTCACCCCTCTACTTAAAATTTATATAATAAATTCACATCCTAATAGTCTATTGCATATGATGTCCCTTAGTTTTATCCAATGTGGTATGTGAGTTTTATCATATGGTTAACATTTTTTCTCATCCTCTTTGTGGTGTGGTAAAACAAAAACAATTCCTAGTAGATGAGGCTTACCTACGAATATACGGTATGTTTCCAATATATTTCATTAAAAGATATTTTTTTCATGATTTGATGGTCAATAACTCATTTGAAGTTCATTTTTTATAAATAGTCATTCATTTGGTACTTAGATTGGAGGTATTATCATCTGACCTAGTCGTGTCTGAAGATTTAATCTGTGGGGGTCATAGTTGTGAGTCTGATTTTCAGGGGATAACCTACATTAAATGTTGATGATTATATTTATGGGATTGATTAATATATTTTATCATTATAGGATAATACCATGTATGCTCCAGTATTTTGGGATTCGGTAGTCTCAGTCCCCTTATTAAGAGTTTAATAGTCTTTTTCGACGTCGAGAAGGGATTATTTTTTCTTAAGACAAATTTATCATTAAAGTGTCATATTTTGAGTTATGTAATGTTCAAAATAATTATATTTAGAGAAATTTAACTTTTATATTTCCCTTTGTGTTATTTATTCATGATCTCTATTTTCTAGTTTTGGGATACTATATAAATATTTCATTATAGTCGTAGATGGGTTAGTTGATAGAAATTATGGATGTGTCTTTGATTGAAAATTTTAGTTGATGACACTTGATTAATATCCTTTCACAATAATGTTGTCTAACTTATATTATTTTTCATTCATTTTGATTCTCCATGTTAGAAGAACCATTATGATAGTGACACCGAGTAATTGTCTTAGTTATCTATTTTCTCATACCCTATGTCTTCTATAAACCATGTTTTGTTTCGAAATGATATTTTATATTTATGAATTTCAATTGAAATATCTAGGGGGTTTGATTTAAACACTTTTTATTTGATTATATTTATGAGTTGGGAATTACGAGAATCCTGGGATATAGTGGTTGAGTCCTTTGAGAATATTTAGTATCATTCTATTATACTAATCAACTATATTTGTTGAAGCATTCTGGATGAAAAAACATGTGGTTATGAGAATATTGAAAGTGCTGCCATTATTTATGTTATTAATTTATCCAGTATGTGTTCATTTGACTTTTCATCAAGGTCCATGTTTAATCCGTTCATTTAACATTTCAAAAAAAATAGATATAATGTAGGTTGAATGGTTTGAAACACAATTAATATTAAACATGTTTAAACCTTAGTGATGAAATGAAACATTTGGTTGGGCCATTTGACATGGTTGGAGAAATGTTTCCCAAATAATTTATCCAATTTATGTTAGGTTTTAGGTGAGTCTAATAACCCCACATGGTAGGAAAATAGCTTGGAAAAACATGTGTATTATCTATAATTTTAAAATATTTAACTCAAAGCTAGGCCCTAGCTCATGTTTAATTAATTATACATGTGGATGAGTGGTATGACTCCTGAAAACCTTCATTCCTCTTATGTTGATGATTCACTACTCTCCCTTAAATTTTGAGGATAATCCCTCTGGGATATATTTTTTTCCCCTACTCCATCTTACATATTTTCATTATTTCTTTTCAATCTTCCTTCAGTGTCCATCAACATAGATGAACCATAGAAAATGGTTTTTAGGTTTATAATTATGAATCCTTATATTATGGTGTTCAATTTTTTAGTCATGATTTCTTCCTTCTATTATCATTGGGTTCACACCATCTGCATCTGGTTTAGGGTATGTTTACCCTTTCAGTGGATGTTGAATTTAATAACTATGATTTATTAAATAGATATCATCTTTTAGGGTATATTTAATAATAATATTAATTAAATTTATATATTTTAAGAAAGTAGAATTATGTTTCATTTTATTTTTATTTGTTTGTAATGGATTTTTCTTGTATTAAAAATAAAAAAATATATTATTAAACTATAGAAACCTAGTGTTTTATAATACTTCCAAGTGGCTTTAATTAATGTAATCTAATTACCTTTTCATGTTTTTTATTTAAATTAATTTCATAAAGAGTGTTTTATGTTTTCTGAAAGTTGTTATACATATGAAAAAGGTGTGTTTAAAATTACAAATGTTTTTAAGACATTTCATGAAGCGTTTTATTTTTTTTAAGATAATTTAATAATTTATAGCTATAAATGAATAACTATGTGTCTTGGTTGGAACTATGAAAATATGGTTTTAAGCCCTTAATTTACATTATTTTTTATGAATAATGTGTTGTTGTTAAATTATAATCTAATATGATTTGTATGAGCGGTATAATCAACTAATAATATTTTTACTAATTTCATTTGGTTGTGGTGTTTGTATAATTGATATTTATGTTGTACAATATTGATTTTTTTGTTGTACTTATTGTTCATACATCATTAGAATCATGGTTATAGGTATCAGAAAACCTAAGAATGATGTGTTCCTCCACCTCTTGTAATGAAAGTGGCACAATTACACAGTACCTCCATTGTATATCGATATAAGAGAAATATGATATCATTGTCTATGGTGATGTGAGACATCTTGGAATCCAATTAAAAGTGACCATAGGGATCTTATCGAATGGATTTTATTTTATAATAATGATTTACTAGAACTATCTGGTGCTTTCCTTTATTTTTTCAGCACATCATTTATATCCCTTTAATTATTTCTTTTTCTTTAAATCACTTTAAAAAAATAAAAGTTATGAAATGGACATAATTATTTTGTTTCTTAAAATTAATTTTAAAAAAATTAAACAAAGGAGGTTTTAGTTCTACATATAAAAAACACGATTTTATTTTAAATACTTTTAAAACATTTTAAATTATATCTATAAAGTGTTTCATGGAGTCATTATAGTTTTCTGGGCCATGTAAATGTTATTATATGCTTAAAAAGTGTTTTTAGAGTTTTTCTATAAACAATGGGCTACACCACAACCAAGTGAAAGCTAAGTGGCCCTAGACTTCCTCAATGTAAACATGAAAGGGGGGAAATGACTTGGCTAATCCATTCCCAAGATGTGCTTCTTCATGGATGATAATGTCATTTATGTCTTCGAAAACAAAACATTGTCTGTTTTTTAATACATTGTGAGGACAAAATAGTTTGGTTTCTTTCAAATTCCCATGGTGGATCTCCATTTTAAGGTATTGTCATGAATTAACATGACCGAAGATATGTAATGGTGTTATTCTAGGTGAATATCATTCTAGATTTCAAAAAATTGTTTGACCAACTAGTCTTCCAATGGGTTATAAATAATTAATGAAGATGTGTGGTACTTAATTCTATGTTTTTAATACACCTATAAATCATCATGTTCCCCAATTAATCGATTGGTACTCCTTTAGCCTAATCATTTATATGATCTGGGTGATTTCTTAAAGACCTATACATTTCCAATGAACATAGGATAGTTAATATTACCTCTACATTATTGAGGCCATATGATCCTTTTTCATTCTTTCAAGTAGTGTGATCATCGATTCATATTGATTTTTTCCTGGTGAGAAATGATATATTGAGTTGTGTAATCTTGGATCTATATGAAAGGACATCAAATTAATTTTATCCTTCTCTTTTCTACCTTTACATATCTAATGGTTAGACCATAATCATAGCAGTAACTCTATGTTGTTTTATTTTCTTCCCACTTCTCTTAGTTCTATAATGATGATGGGTATACTCCTTCCACTGAATCGATGTTTAAATGGCTTGAATCATTATTATGTAGTTTGAAAATTTTGGATTATTAATTAGTTTTTTTATTCTTCATTTAAACTATTAAAATTATGTTGATGATGTCCAAATGAACAAAATATTCATTTGATACTGTTATTTTCCTTCCTCCCTTCCTTATAAGTTCTCCATCATGGATAAATTGGCCGTTGATTCAATTATATTTCAAAGAACCCTATTTTGGTACATCTAATCTATGTTTTTATTTTTTTATATGGGTTTGATTTTTAGGATTAGAGATGGAGAGATGTTGCGATAATGTTGATGGAAATATAACATTTATTTGTGATATGGTGATTCTTTGAGCTAGATTGTGTGGTTTCTTTATCTAATGTTCTGATGAATATGGATTTTCAATGGTCCATATTATCCATTTTATATATAGGTGAGAACAACATTAGTAATGGAGGAGACCACAGTGCATGTGCTAATTTAAAAAATAACATCTTCTTCTAAGAAAAACTGGAAAACAATTTTTTAATATATAATATCACACATCATATAGACCCTTCAATATGAAGGATAGCCTTCCAGACTGATGAAGTTTCACATCAGTTCACTTATTCCTCATGTAAAGTAAATTCTAGGTTGATTTTACATTGGCATGATTATGTTTTCTCAAACCATTTTAGAAATTTTTCATCTCTCATTTTCATTAAAATGAGTTAACTAAGAGGTATCACATCCCATATAATGGAAGAGTGTTCCCCTCATCAAGATGGTTCTTGATAGAGTTAGGTACCACTCTATGAGAATCATAATTTGATACTCTATATCATCATAAATAGGTTGGGTTTGTTTTGTCATGATATATATCATTGTAGTGTGATCAACTTCCAAGTTTGTTATTCTATTTACATTCAGGTATCCCTTATAGGGCATGGGTGTGAGCCCCTATTTTTGTATCTTTATTCTTTGAGGACCATCAATGTTTGAAATATTGGGTGTGTGAGTCACCTAAGATAATAATCTCTATAGATCATTTTCTAGAGTCCATTTTCTTGGAGAGAGGACATTTCTCACCTAAGACATGGATTCTTACATTGGGTAAATCTATATTTTTTAATGTTTTCCTTGAGGTTTTGACTTTGAGATGACTCACTCCTTAATAATTTTTTTATGTTTTTAGGTTATTCTACTTGTTTTATTTATACTCACATATACATGGGATCTAACCATATGTTTCATGACTTGTTTATAATATGGTTTTTTCAATGGAGTTTATGGTGGAACAGGTGCCTGTACGGAAAATTGGGACTAGACATACTACAAGTGGTCTTAGGATTTTATATTTGGTAGTAGTCCTCTATTGTTTTGAATGTTGTAATATTTATATAGTTTTAAAAGGATTTTATTTTTCCATTTAACATTTTGTGTACACTATGTAATAATTTTATGTGGGATTAGTTTTTGAGAATAAATTTATACTATTAGTTGTTTATATTTCTAAGGTAGACCAGTGAGTGGAAATGAGTTTGGGGGTGTAGGTATGAAGGAAAACACTTCCAATATGTTTGATATTCCTAAATGATATTGTTCCCCAAAATATGTCCTATTGTAGTTTGGTTTGGTGTATAGCACTTGACTTATCACTGACCAAAAGGGCCTTAGTGAGTTAGGTCATGATAGAGTGGTATCATAGAATGTTTTCTTAGGATAATAGTTTAGAGGTAGTCTAAATATTATGATTAGTTTATGAATTTAGTATATAATAATAATGTGTCTTGAGTTCTACTCTTATACTAGGTAACATAGATAATGTGTAAAGATAACCTAATTGTACGCTCATTACATTGTGACATTGGTTGTATTTGAAACATTCATATATGGATCATATAGAAATGGGTTGTTATTTCCAAGTATTTCTTCATTTATCTCCCTATATTATTTTGACCATGGTGTATCTTGATTATTGTAGGATTCCCCCACAACAACATCCAATTAGTATTCTATAATAGTATTGAAATGATGACCCATATAGTATAGAGGCTTTAGTCACGGAAATTGTGCTAGTTGTAGTTTGTCCAAGTGGATTGTCGATATTACCTCTACCCATAGAGCATAGGTTTTTTCTCGAAGTACCAATGGATGATTCATATCATCTTAACATGATTCATGAGTCAGATAGGTAGTGACCATTCAGTTTTCAACTTGAACTAGACCCCAATGAAGCCTTGTATAAGATCATTCTACTATATCATGTTTTCCTCCTTGTGAGCCCCCCCAACCAATTTTTGTTTCCAACATTGGGACATTTGAATGATCTATTGGGATAATAGTGGATCTTGGTGGTCAAAAAACATGATGAGGAAACCCTCATTTATATAGAATTTTTGATACTTTTTATAGAGTAGTTATATTCTATGATGTTGTGAGTGGTATTTATTCCGGTATTTTGGAGCTCTAATAAGGAATCGCGTCAATCAAAGAGTATACATCGATGTTAACGAACCTCTCATGATATTTCCTGAATATGGTTCATGATGGAAAATTTCAAGCATATCATTTTGAGAATGGTCATTTCCATTATATATGAGTTGGAATGTTGTCTCTTTTCATCCGTTCTTATGGGAGAGTGCAACAAAATGCATAACTCATTCAGATATTCATAGTAGATAAATTTTTATTGAATATTAGGATATTAGAAATCATATATTAAATACTTAATCCTCAAGTAGTCAGGGACGGCCATAGGGAACCCTACACATTATGTATTTTTGGATTTTGTCTCTATATAGAAGATATTTTTATTTGAAATATCAAGAAGATTATAGTCAGGTGAGGGAGAGTTTATGTTACTACAATGACAGGTGAGGTTGTATTTTGAGGTATTACCTAACCCATTGTTCTTTAGACATGGAATTACATGGTTAACCAATATGGTAGAGGAAGTAGCTAGAGGAGTGATCTCTACATGGAGTAAAATGTAATAGAGGGTTTGGGACAACAATGGGAGGGGATGAAAATGTAATTTTTCACCTCCACCACCTCCCTAGGTGGTCCATTCAATGTTTAGGGAACTGGTGTTCAAGGATTTTGATATTTATTGGTTGTGAATGATTAAAAACTAGAGGCTCCATGTACGATTTGTGGTATAATATATACCAATTCTAATATAGATATAGTTTTTTATATAGAATGTCATGATCCAATCCTCTCTTTCCACATTGTTTTTTTCAAAATGTAGAGATTGTATTGGATCATTTAGCATTACCATTTCATTTAGATATTGATGCTGAGAGGGGCTTAGAGGTCGCACAATTTTAATGGTAGTGATAGCTATCTCGCTGATGTGTGACTATAATATGTGATATTTTTATATCAGTGATGGGACTTATATTTTCATTCTAGTTAATGTATTGTTCTCTGATTACATGAGAATATTGGTTATTTAAGCTAGTGTATATAGTGTTTCCTAGTAAATATGATGATATTTTACATTTTTGGTGAGAGGAAAACCCATGAAGAGAAGGATGGGATTATACACAGGAGAATAAATCTATTTCTTAGTAAATTTCCTGTATATACATTTGAGTTATGGATGTTGTGAGATTTCAATTTCCTATTGTGGTGGTAGAGTATGAGGACATCATTCTAAAGGGATTTTAGGATAACCTCCCAATTGAGATGTCTAATTCTATATAGACATCCAACAAGGGAATAAATTAATATCTATTATATCATATAATATTTCCTCAATAGAGCTATGATAGGGAAAGATTATTTTGGATGACCTATAATAGAGAAGATTCATTCAATAAAATGTGTACCTCGGGGAGGCCCAAGAGTTGTTCGCTATGAAGGAGGAAAAACCATGAGGATATGTTTGAATTACCAAATAATGTATCCAGTGGCATTAAATTAATAATTAACAACTTCCAAGAATCTATGATCTTAAAAACCATTTTAAATGTGTGAAGTGGTTGTTGAATAATGACCTTAGGTTGGGTTACAAATAGTTCTGAGTTTGATAGGAGGACATAATAAAGAAGTTATTTTAGTTCCAATATGGTCACTATAAGTACATTATGATTCCCATTAGCATGATTAATTCCATATAAGATTTTATGGTACTCATAAACTTGATCTCTCATTCCTTCTTCGATCAGATCTTTTTTACAGCAATAAATTACATCCTTATATAATTAGTGTTAGAGAAATAGTATACAAAACATTTGAGGAAAACCCAAGAAAAACATCAAGATAACTGGATTTATAAGAATCTATCTATGTTTTATATATAGATTCAAGTGGTAAACATCCTTGGACATGTTATCTTATAAGATGGAGCAGTGATAGACCCAGTTAAGAAAGACAATGTGTTAGCACTGAATCCATCATAGAAGGTGATAGAGGTATAAATAATAATTGGGCATCTACACTATTACTTAAGAATTGTAACTAATGTATCTACATTTTTGGAACCATTGAACGACTAGAAAACATTAGGAAATCCTTTTACATGGTAAAATTAGTCTCATTAATATTTTTAGGAACAATGATAGGGATTAAGGAGTAACAACGTCTTGAGAATTATAGTGGGGGGAGTTGATTTCATGGTGTTCTATAAGGACTATAGAATTAAAATAGTATTTTTTCTGAGGAATGGGAAGTTTTTTATCTCTTTCTAGTATTGAAAATTGACACCACGTGAGAATTCTTACATGAACCAATATAGGAACTCGCATCTATAGTGTTCACCACAAGAATTATATGACACAATCTTATGGGATATTACATCATGTTATATTATGTAAATAAGAGGGATAGGTATATCATCACTCAAAAAGAGATTAAATTGAGTCACAATAAATGGATGGACCTCCTATAATAAATGATTTTAGGATATTCTATACTCAAGGGAAGGGTAATGTGGTGGAAGACATGCTATATAATTTAACATGGTTGAGAAATGCCATGGAGTAGTTTGGATCTTGAAAGTATACCCATATATATGATGAAAGAGAATTTTACCTTTAATCCATTATCGTGACCCACCGCCCACATCTTCTGCATAATAGGGATGCAAGACATAGAGATTTCTTTGATGTGATATTTTATAGTTTTATATTGATCGTACATTATCATGATGGACATTCCAAAAGAGGGGATCTTGTTATCTTTTACCATAGATGGATTATACTACAAGTCACCTAATAATAGGGTTTGGTGGGTGAGTTTTATACATCATTATAACTATATATTTGAGGGTGAAAATTATTTCCCATAACCTGTCGTGTGAGTTTTATAGATAGGGATAAAGCGGAGTGTTACTATATTTATCTATCAAAGCATCATTTCACACTAGCTAAAGGAATACCATCGGGTACTAGTAGGTTTGGCCCATCATTTTGAGGAGCCATATTGGATGTGGTAAGATATACTGATTCACATTGAAATAGGACTTACAAATTTATCTAGACAAAAAAATGTTATCTCGATGATTATCAAATAATCCCCCAAGACGTCTCGCTTCATAGCCATTTGAGAGAAGTGTCTAGTAGATATTTTTTCATACTTATATAAGGAGGAGATAATTTTTAATGGATTACCACTCAAATATTATTTATATAATATATTCTTTCTCCAAATCATCATTTTTAATAGGGATATATGGGGATTTGGGGACATAGATTTGGTTGAACATGGTTCTCCACACCCCCTAATGAATGGCCAAACTAAGCAAACCATTCATGTCCTATAGTACATGATGTGAGCTTCTATGGTGTAATTTACCATATCTTATAGGATAATATACCCATATTAGAGTGTTTTATAAAAATATATACCCTTTTACCATTTATATGAAAACATTTGCGGTCTTCCATGGGATAACATATAGGTCACCACTATGCTGATCATATCCCTGGGAGTAGGGACCTATGGGAATTGAGTTGGTGAAATCAATGACCTAAAAGGTGTAAATCATCTAGAAGATGATAAGGAGTAAAAAAATCCTTATGAACACCCATACATACCAATGATAGATGCCTTTGGAGTCAAATTAAGTAGATAATGTCTTATTGATGGTCTCACCTCAGTGAGGACTATTTGGATTTGGATGAGGCTAAAAGTTATCTATGATGATAGTTGGCCCATTCTAGATACTACATTGTGTTGTAAAGTTGTTTAATTGTTTTCCTCACCACCTTAGTTTGAATGGGTGTGTGATACCTTCCACATGTCACATCTAAGGAGTTATTTTCATGTCACGTTTCATGATATTGATTGGGTTTAATTTGATATTGATTATAGGGATACATTCTTGGACTAACTAGGACGTTTGAGGCTCAATAAGAGAAGATCCATCATGGGTGAGAAATTACCCTAGTGTTCTTTTGATGGTAGTATAAGAACATCAATTAGAGCTCTTGATATTAGGATAACTATCTCTGACCATAGTACCATAACATAGTTGAGTAGGTTTTTACCTGATGAAAATATATTATGGGGAAAATGAAATTAATCTATTTTTATATTAAATATATTGGAATATTTTAAATGAAATGTTGAAAGTATGTTTCATAGTTTGCATGGTTTATAGTGGCCTATGAATTTTTTAGTGGATTAAATATACGTTTTAAATTTTTTTCACAAAAAAAAGTCAACATCCTGGACATTAGTATCTAGTAGTGTCTTTGTATTGAATCTATTTAAAGAAAACAAGGAGGAAATTATGTTTCCAAGACATCTCAAAGATGTGGTTCAAGGATGAGGGTTTAATATTCTATATACTAGGAAACCTCATAACAACTATTTTATAGCTTGTGATGAGTCAAAATTTTCTTGTGTCTTACCACACAAACATGGTGGCTGGAAATTTTTCATCATGCTCAAGAACCACCACATTCATGGCTACACAATGGTGTAAACTATGATGATAGTCTTTCCAGCATTGACCTAGATTTTTAGCCAATTGGCCTTTGGGGGTTACAAATCCATAATGTAAAGAAGTTGGACATTATTTTAGGATGTTAATTCACCTTGAATTTATCATTTACCTATATTATTAGATTTTTACTCCTCTATATAATTATTCCAATAATATTTTTGATTTGTATTTTACCGTGACACTTTAGAAGAATGAAATTTCATGAAAAAAACAATTTATGCCACAATTATCATACGATATTAATCCAGTATTGTTGAAGTCCATACCTCAGGTGATGAAGGTCTTTTCCTAATGATTTATGAAATAATGTGTTGAGGATTCATAGAGCTATTAGAAATCCCAAAAAATTATTTTTTTCCAATGCTTGTGGAAATTTCATTTACCAACAACCGATGAAAATCTGAGGTCGGTCATTTTTTTATTGGTGTTTCTTATAACTTCTCTTATATTTATAATGAATATGTGCTAAATCCTAGCATGAAGTCCATGATTATAAAAGTTAAAATAGTTCTTTAGTTTTTTAATTGTGGTTTATTAATTAGTATCTTTTTTCTTTATCTATCACTAATGAATTTGTTTTGTGATGGCCAAACCAACATGTAGTTCCTTTACCGAACGCATTATTTTTTACTTCCATTCAATCTTTCTTCAATTTTTTTCACCACTATTAAATTTTTAGATGATTCAATTATATTTTGGAACACATGTTTTCATCATGTTCCATTCTCTGTTTCTATGGTTTTTTAAGTGTTCGATGTCAGGATTGTAAATGTGATGAATGTGTGAAAGTGGGGAAGAAAATTGAATAGTAGTACAAGATATATTGTTGTTCTATGAGATTCATTGTCTTATTGATTATTTTTAATGATGTGATGGAGATGAATCTAAGATAGTCAATATAATCAAAAGAACTTTTGGGGGATTCCCAGAGCCATAAAAATAAGACATTCGAATGGGTTGTTATGCATTGAATAACGTTGGTTTCTAAGAATCACCAACCAACAAAATGAGTGGTTTTTAGGGAACATGAATTGTGGACCCAACAATTCAATGGATAAAATTCTAGGATGATGATTTTTCATAGTCATACACTTTACCTTCTTATCGAGTTACTCCTGTGATGTATTCAGTTTTACATCTATTATCTCTCCAAAAAATAGCAATTGTGTGTCACTCATTTCTGTTCTTGTGTGGGTATAAGGGGAACCCCATACTTATTAAAGGATAACTAGTCCCCTCTTTGGTCAGGTTATATATGTAGTTATGTATCTATCAGAATCATAGCAGTGTGTTCATTTATATCTTCTTCACAATGTTTGGTCACGTATATCGTGACTGACATCTAGTGTATGTGATCCCCTTATTAGTGGGTTATTCCATTTGGGGCCAGGTATCCCCATAAGTCCAAGCCTTGATCCCATATTTATGTATCCTTATCTCGAGAGATCCATCAATTTCTGTGAGACAAGTATAGTGATTTTCCTTGAATGAATTTATCTACAGAGCTTCAAGGAGAATACCTTGGCTATAAGAGTGTACATACCTAACATGATACATGGAATATTCCCTTGAGAATATCTAGTTTTTATCTTGTTTCCACTTTTCATTATGATTTAGTGTTAACTCTCTCCTTTATGTTTTGGTTTTGGTGTATTTGATGTGTTCTAATAGGCATGTTTATGATCACTTTTGTATGGGATCTTTCAACACTTTTTGTGTCTTATCCAGAAAAAAATCCATTCAATGGTGTCTTAGGTGGAAAAGGATATGATGGATCGTTGTTGGACTCAACATGTAATATGTGATTCAAGGACTAGCAACCTGATAGTTATCTTGCAATTTTATTCAGGTTAGAACCTTATTTCATATTTTGTAGTGTTATATTTAGCCCTACTACATTGTATTTACACCTCAGAATATATTGATATGGGACTTATAATTTTATATTTATTTACAATATTATTATTTTATCATTCTATATTATAATAGTGTATAGGGATGAAAGTTTTTGTGTGTTTGTATTTGTACATTGGTGAAGGCCTCCCATGTTTCTGATAAACCTAATTAAAAAATTCACCATCCCCTTCTCTATTGGAGGTGGTTTTGGGGTCTCGCACTTAGATTATCTCTATCCATGAGGGCCCTAAAGGATCAGGTCATCATATTGAAAATTCATTCAAATTGATTGTTTTTATTTAAAAAATAAAAGAACTAAGATTTATAAAATTAATATTGAAATAGATCCTTATTTTATAGGTATAATAATGAAAAACATAAAATTAAACATGTATTTCATACTATAATAAGAGTTATATATCATTTTATGAATTTTTAAGGGGAGTGGATTCACATGGGTGTCCAACTAGGACATCATTCTCATCTAGGATATCATTTTAGGTTCTGGGTTGGTACTTGATACCCTAGAGAGAATTTTGATTTTAATGTTTCAAGGAGACTTTTGGAGTCACTTGGATGTATCTTAGTTTTTTTATTTTAATTTTGTTTTCCTTATTTCATTTTCAATATAAGTCATCGTTTTTTTCATCCATTTAATTCAATGTTGTTTTTTGAGGATTTGGTGTTTTGGATGTTGAAACTAGTGTTGTTTCTTGAAATAGAGTGATATGTGTGGTCGATTATTTATATATGATTAATGTTCCATTATATTTTATTACATTTTTATATTTATATAATTATGTATGAATATATGACTTATTAACTGGTCATGAAGGAATTTTTGGGTATGTTCTACTACTTATTTAATTACCCTAATTAGCTAAAATCATTCTCACATTGTATGATTTTATTCTATTCTAAAATATCCAAGCCTCATTGTTATTAGGAATACACCATATTTATATCACCATCTTTATTGAGTAACTTGTTCATAGGTCACCCAGTGTTGATCCCTGAAATAGAAATATTACATCCTTGGTTATATAGATGAAAAAGGTTCTAGAGTAACCTTTTTAAATTTGGGTTGTCTGGTGGAATGTGGGTAGGTATATCGAGACTTGAGATGAAGGTATAAGGATATCCTTATTAGATCATTATCACATAGAGCCTCAATTTTTTATATGCTAAATAGATTGTGTCCTTCATTTTAATTTTTTCTATATTATTTCTATGTTGGTGGTTTGAAAAAATTATTGACGATGTATGTATTTTTTAATGGATATCAATATTTTTATCATTGACAAGTGGTTTGAAAAATAATGATATGGTCAGTTAACCTAACTTAAAAACCATTTACAATCCATTGTGTAAGGTATGGTATTTTTTTAAGAGATGGTGTCATAATTTTTACATGGTTCACTAAACCATGTTGACAATTAATTCACAACCACTAAACCCTTTTACTAGATTTTTGAAGTTGTGTAAAAATATTTATTTTCTATTAAATTGTGTTTCAAGTATTAGAAATAGGAATGAGTAGATTTAAAATAATGATAATCAAATTTTACACTTGTAATTTTTATAAATAATTCAGTAATTGGAATTTTAGAAATTAAAATATTTTGAATCAAAATTGGGGGTTTATTGTTTAAATTGAAGGGTTTGATTTTCTTTAGAATAGAGCATGATTCGAATTTAATAAATGTGTTTTTCAAAAAGTTTTTTAATGGAATTAAGGAATTTTAATTTTATAATTATTTGCATGAATGGTATATGAAAATGGAAAACTAAATTAATTAGTGTTTGAAATAAATAAAATAACTTCTTAAATAAATTGAAATGAATTTTTTTCATTAATTTCTAAAATAACATTAAAGAGATACATTATGATATTTATGATTGTATCCAAATTAATTTTTGAAACATCAAAACACATGTAAATTAATTTAAATATTAAATGGTACAAAATATTTAAAATAAATTATTCTATAGTTTATGATAAGAAATTTTGTTATAAATGATTACAGTTAACATTTAAATTATTAAAAGGAACATTATAAATAAAATAAAATGATTTTGGTTTGGTTTTCTATTTGTGATGAAGGATTTTAATGGTATTACTTTTCATTTAAGTGGTAAACTTCATGGATGAATAGAATTAAGAAAATATACAAAAAATCATATTATTGAATTTCATTTATGAATTGGTTAAGGTTTTATATTTTTTGTATTGACTTTTTTGGTTTATTTCCCTATATCTTAAATATTATCATGCGTTACCCATCTTAAGATATGTTAAATTCTATAATTACATGTTTTAAATTTCATTTTATTATATATATTTTCTGTCCCACAAAAATATTTCATGTTCATTTCGAAAAGTTCAAGTCTTTTGATGTCCCTAGGTTCTGTCGACTGTTGATGGGGAGTTTAATACCCTGGTACAAAAAACATACCTATACTCTAGGTGTAGTGGTAAAACTATACACATTCTTGATAAATGATCCATAAATATTAATTTCATGTTTGTTTCCAACAATATTTTTTTATGGGGGTCTCATTTTATTGATTTCATTAACAAAAATACAATGATATTTGATTTTTTGAATATGTCCTTCATCATAACTTGGATTGGATTTATCCAGATCTATCAAGACCTATCTAAAGATTTTATTAGTGTAGAAATGGTGGTGAGTTTTATTTCGAAGTTCTAACCCAATAGTGTGGGTTATTATGGTTCCAGTGGTCTTGGGGAAGATTTTTTATCCTGAGTAGTGACTCTAGCATGTATACTCTTGGGTGTTCGAATTGGTAAGCATATGTCCACTACATTAGATTTTATAAGTCCTATTATCATATAGTATGATTGTGTTTTCTACATCTTTTTATCTTTAGGGTTTAAAATTTAATTATGCAATAGAATGATCAAGCATGTTCTGGGTGGTTCGCTTTTTCAATTTATCTTCCTCTTATTCTTTCATTATATAATACTTATAACTTAAGAATAAAATAAAAAGTATGTTTTCCGACCTAGTATATTGATATAGATTAAATATTTGAGTCATCCTCTATTGATTGTTTTGGTTTGTCTCTATTAATTTAGATACTTCCTCGGTCTTAGTGTTTCAACAGGGTTATTATCTAGTCTTATTAGACTTTATTATTACTGTAATCATTTTGGTAGGGGGAATTGAAACCCAAAATTTTTCTCCATCTAATTATCCCCTATGGTTTTTCAATATTTTTTATTTCTAAATATGATTTTTAATATGTGAATAGTTTTATTCTTTTATGTGGGTTGATTCATCTTAATTGTATTTGGATCTATTTGTGACTTGAAACTTCTGGGTTTCCTTAATATCAGTGGTTGAGTCACATTGAGGACGTTTAGTATCTCCACTTTTTAATAATCAACTAAATATATAGATTCCGTTTTGATAAAGAAAACAATATTTGTGTATATTTTACAAACCAAAAACATAATGTTTCTTTTTATTTTATATAAACAATAGTCCAAGTATTTTTCTACAGTCTTGGGTTAAAACTATTAATATGTGTTCAAAATAAATAGTTATATTGCACATAAAATTATTTGAAACACATATTGTATAGTGACCCATGAATTTTCCACATAGATATTACATATTTTTATATGAACATTCATTAAATATTACAAAAAAATACTTATAGAACGTAAGGTGTGGTGCCTTTGGAAACATTAAAACTTAAAAAACTAGTTCATATGGGAATTACATCATCTCCCACTATGTTCTTCATAACAAGAAACATTCATAGATATGTCATCCATAATGATTCTTTTCAAAACATATATAAATACATCATAATAAAGGGTGATCTAATTTTCTCATCATGGTTAAAAAAGGGATATATTTAAACCTAAGATGACCATATGGTTATGAGAAAATGAGAATAACATTTGAAAATAGTACCCTTTAAATCAAAGATCATAATCTTATGTCATAGAATAAATATTGGTTGTTAATAAGACATGATTCATTAGGAAATAAAAAACATAAACCATGAGGGAATAAAATTAGAATAAGTCATAGTGTTTGGAATAGATTTACACATAGGTAATCATTTACTTAGTAGTGAAAGGATCATTGAACAGAATATCATAGTTGAATGGGTTCACTTCCCAAACTATCAGAGTACTAAAGGTTCACTCCCAAAGAAATCATAGTGGATATAGTCCCTTAAAAAACTATGATAACTCTCCATTCCAGTCCAATTTACTTCAATAGATATCAACATTTATCCAATGTAATGGAGATAGATATAGGTCTCACACATCACATAATTTAAATCATACATATGTAGGCCACAAGATCATAAAACATTCATCATAAAAGAACCTAAAAATTTATTAGGTATCATAAAAATTTCATTATAACATTACCAATCTAATAGAAACATGATTCATAATCATTTATTTATTTCATCAAATCGTAACCCATGGAAAAGAAGATGGATTCATAATGATTTAATTGTGGTATAACTCGTGGATGGGAAAAGGGTTTCCAAAATATATTGTTATCGTAAAAATAAACCCTATAGAAATAAATGAAATATGATATCATTTGATCATATATACATTTAATACTATATAACATCTATTTATGTTATCTTATATTTTAAAATATTTTTTGAAACAAAAACCACTTCAAGTATTTCGTGATAAAAATATTATTTTCATGAAAATCAAGTTTTGAAATTTCAAATTCCTAAAGTATTTTGGAATTAAATTTATTTAAATCTAACCTGGAAAAATATAAAGGAATATTCATATATAATAACTGTTATGATATCCGGAAATTCTATTCCGGTTGTAAACATTAAAACAAATATTCCTTTCAAATTTTTTCTAAAATCCAAATAGGGATTTTTTGGGAAAACTAAATTAATATTCCTCTAAAAAAGTTTTGTAAAAAGAAAAACATGGTTAAAATTTTCAAAAATGGATAATTTTTATGATTTTATAATTTTAATGAAAATATTTCAAGAAAACGTGGTTTTAGAATAAAGTGGGTTTTTGACTGAAGATAAAAATAAATTCATTTGTTTTTAGAAACTTTTTTTGAAATCTTGAGTATATAAAGATACAAAAATTACAGAATACATGTGTAATCTAATAATTAACCTATGATAAAAAATAAATGTATTTAATTATATATAACATATAATAATTCATCATTTTAAGCATAATTATGAATAATAATAATAAAGGATTGTATATTGACAAAAAACTCATACCACTTGGCTAATATTGAATCATAAGCCCCATTAAAGAATAAATATAAATTAAACTTATAATATCATCAAAATAAATAATTTTATTACAATACATGTCAAAATTTATAAATATAAAAATTACAAAAGAAGGCATGTGGATAAAAAAACATACATCTCAAATAACGAAAATTGAGACAATTATCCATTTCCTTGAGTTCCTATTTCCAAACAAGAAAATTATCATCTTGTATAATAAAGATAAATTTATTATAAATAAAATAAATGACCATATTAATAAATATAAGGTTAAGAGACAATACTTTATAGTATTTTCCTTTTATAATGAATTTAATTTTGTTGATTTCTTACAGTGCATACAACACCAGGTTCAAACAAAACACTTTTTAGTCATGCTTTGTACATTCAAAAAATTATAACACTTTTATAGAATTCATGTAGTATATTTATATGTTACATGTCCAATAAAATATTTTAACATTTATCCATTATATTTTGATTTCATACAATAATAACAAACCCAATTTTTCACATAAAAAGCAATATTTTTATAAAGGCGGTTTTAAAACCTTTTTATGGTGCACCTATTTTAAATATAAATTTTGAAATTTATATAAATTTAGTAATAAATAATAAACATAATTTTTGAAGTAAAAAATAACAAAACTAGGATAGAGTTAATTTTTTTATTTTTCTATCAAATATTATTTTTTGATGAATAGTGAAAAATAATATACATTAATTGAAAAGGGTTATATAATTTAATTTTTTTATAGTGTAAAATTATATTTTCAATTGCTTTTAAATTGTAATTTGTTATAGTTTCTATCAAGTAATATTATTTAGTTTCTTTTAATAAATCTCGTTGAATTTGGAAATAAAAACATTTCAATCTTCTGAACGTTTTCACTTTAAAAACTCATTTTTTCATTCTATCAACTTGATTACAATTAAATTAATTACTAAAACATATGAATTTTCAGTTTTGAAAAATAGATTTAATATTTGGAATTAGCGGTGTCAAATTATTTATATAGGTTCATTTTAATTTTGGTCATTAAAAATAGTAACTTTGGTAAATTTTTATTAATATAGTTAAAGGTAAATCGATTAATTAAGAGTAAAAATAATATTACTAATATTATAAAATTACTATAACACTTGTCATAATTTAATTGGATGATTTATTTATAGCATAAAATAATTATGTGGAATATTTTATGGACTCTTGGAGACACTTGGATGACATTATTGTCTTTTTAGTATTTTATTATAAGAAAAGTGTAATATGACATAATCATATTTTAATAATTATTTCTTATTATATATGTGTTTTTAAAGAATTTATATTTTAATATAAGTATTCATTGTATATATAATATATTTATCTTCGTCAGGGTTGTTTATTTTTAATTTTTAGGAAATAAATAGTTTCTTCAAATTCTTGCACAATGATGATGCAAAACAATTTTAATTAATAAATGTATGAGATAGATGATATTGAAAATATTAAAATATTTATAATTTTAGATAATTACTATCATCCAATAATTTTCTAGATTAATTAGATAAATTATGGGTTTATTAAATGTTTTTTAAGATATATTGTAATAATTTCATTTTAGGAAATACATGTAATGATGAGTATAAAAATTGACATTAATGATATTTTGAAATAAATAATATTTTATTAAATGAAATAAAATTCATAAAAAATAAAATATTTAGGAAAATTATTTATAAATAGTTATATATGTCATAAATGAGTCATTTATTGTTATTTTTAAATTTTATAGTAACTATATTAACCCTTAATGAATAAAAAAGATTTTTATCATGGTGAGAGTTAAAGGGATTAAATAAGGCACAAAGCCAAATGATATGTCTAATAAAATAACCTAAAAGTTTATTGAAATTATTTTTAAGATTATTTATACCCATAATAATATTATCTAATAAATAATTCACTTTGTATCCATTTGTAATAGAAAATTAAATTATATTAATTTAATAATTTGAGAGTTCATGAAAGTGCCTCATGCCTCAATTATAAATGGGCACCACCTACCTCACATAATCACACCACATTGAGCCATATATCACATCCAAAACTAAAATATATCTCCCAAATTCCATTCATTCATCCTATAATACTAGCATTAGAAACAAAGTCGCCAAAAGATGTATTTTGGAATAAACAAAAATGAGTTACCTATAGAAGAGGTAACATTATTTGATGTGCATTTATATTTTATTTGTTTATCCAGAACTAAATTTCTTATTATTTAATGATTAAATAATAACATAAGTATCCTAAATATACTATTATGTTTTTATATTAATTTTTCTACCTACACCTACACATGCTTCCATCAAATAGGTAATCAGCATACTGCTCGTATATGGCGATCTACCGCCTCAAGAAATGATATTGTTCATTTATTCCTTTACCATTAATCATGGGTTGGAATTATGATTTAGACCCTATTTTTATATTATAAATCTTTTATTTATGATTTATTCATTATTATTTAATTTTTATATAAAACATACCTTCATTATTTCTTTTTTTTTGTAAATATGATAACATCTTTTGTTGACATGTGGACTACTCTTGGGTAAATATGGTTTCCCTATGAATTTTTTATTCCTATAAATTGTTAAAATGACAATCACTTTTTTTGAATTAAAATTTTTTTCATTGAAAATTATGTTAATATGGAAAATCTTCCTTCTCTATGGAAGTTTTATTATTAACTTGTTTTCATTGTTCATTTTATAGTTTTTATAAAACTAACTAGTTTTATTCCTAAGTCTAAAATTTTTTTCACATATAAATCCTCATAATCCTATAAATAATTGGTTATAAAGTATTCTACTTTCAGGATCCGATTTCTATGAAATTATGACTCTGAATTCTTTGAAATTCAGACTCTGAATTCTCTAAAATTCTGACTCTGAATTCTATCAAATTTAGACTCCAAATTCACTAAAATTCAGACTCTAAATTATGTAAAATTAAGACTCTGAATTCTTCAGAATTAAGAATCCAAATTCCTTGGAATTTAGACTATGACTTCCTTATAATTCAGTATTTGAATTCATTGGAATTTAGACTCTGGAATCTATAGATTTTAGTTTCCAAATTCCATGAAAAATAGAATCCAAATATCCATGAGTTATAGTCTTTAGATGTTTATTTTGTTAGACTATGAGCATTTTTTCCTTAGACTTGAAAAATTAGATTTGGTTAAGCAACCTTGTTTTTCTTACCCATGGTATTCTTATGAAACTTTTTTGTACAATCTGTTGCTAACTAACTGTTGTTTTAGTGATACGTGTATAGGTCCCTCCGATATTCAAGGAAAAATATAACTAATGGAGTAGGGAGATTAAAGTTGTATTAATACCTATAAATAGAAGCTCATTTAAAAGAGCTCATAAAATAGAGAATAATCTAGAGATTACATGTCGCTGATATGATTTCTATAGAGAGAGACTCTCATTCCTTGTGCTTACTAAACATCTTGTTCAGATTTCAGCATGAGACTCCAATTGTTGGTTTGTACAATAGAGTACTTCTGGGGATAGAAAGAAAGATGTTCTGAATACCTTAATCTTTGAGGACTTCTAAGGATATGAAGATAGAGGTGTTGACTACCTTAAAGATCAAGGACTTCCTTGGATAGAAAGACAGAGGTGCCAACTAACTTAAATATCAAAGGCCTTCAGTGATAGCAAGACAGATTCCGATATTACATTTGAGGGATTACCCTGGTATGGGTAAGATAGACTTTCATGTATGTTTAAATCAAGGGACCTTAATCCATTGATTTTTAAAACCCTTCTCTTTGGGTTAAAATATTTCATTCTTGTTACTTTTTTCTTTCAAGTTTATTTCCATTGTATCATTATAAAGGAAGAAATTATAGTCATCTTATACTTTCTTATACATGTGTATACTCTAATAAATAAGATTCTATACACTTTAAGGTAGAATCTTTTCCCTGTAAACATTTCTTAACTTTCAATTCTGGAACCATATTTCTAAAACCTAGCATGTTTTTAGAACTAAATGAGGTCTTGTGAATTTACCTTGCTTAATTTTGGTAAAAATATTTTTTCCATAATGATAAAAACAAATGTTTTTAATCTTATATTCACCCCTCTTGTAATTTTCAATCTACATTCGTATTTCTATAATATAATTGGTATCATAGGAGGTCTCTGAAATACTAATATTAACATATAATTTTTGTTTCTCATGTTTTCATTGTTCTAAATATTTTCCTTTCTTAGTGATTTCTATCCTTGTTTACAAACATTTACTATTAATAAGTTTTTGTGGAAAGATATTTTCTTTTAAAATGGCAGGAATGAATGTCAGTTAGATTGATAGTATAAATCCAACTAGAACACCTATTTTTTATGGGAATGATTATGAATATTGAAGAGATCATTAGAATAATTTTTCTATTAACACTGGAGTGTACAATTTTGTTATGCTTACTAGAGATTACAAGATTCCAAATAAGGAAGTCAGAAACATCACCAATCAAGAAAATTCAGAATATCAACTAAACTACAAGGTACGTAATAATTCATTGTGTTCTATGACCATGAATGTATATAGTTATATTTCTTCTTGGGAAGCTGGTAATTATATTTGGAAGAAATTAGAGGTTACTCATTTTGGTACATCCAAAGTTATAAAAACTAGAGGAGCTATGCTTAGAGAATAATATCATGGATTTCTATTTCATTATGAAGAGCTAGTACGCATGGTGCAACAAAGGTTAATGAATATTGTTAAAAACCTACACTCTATGGGTGAAACGGTTTAGATGATTAAGCACTCATAGACCAGATTATAGTTATCTGGACAAATGAATGGGAATCTAAGTGAACAAAAATTGATGAGAATAGGAAAGTATCTCAAATTACTCATAATGAACTTTTTGGAACACTTCTTCAACAAGAGACAATAATGAAATGAGATGCTGATATGAATAAAAAATGGTAATTGAAGTCTATTCTTTACTATTACTAAATTAAATACTCCTAAAATAGTTACACGATCGTAGTCTAAGAAATCCACTTTTTTATCTGAATATAGAGAAAGTGAACATTATAAAAATAAACTACCTAATCTTGCTCAAATAATGAAAAAGATGGTTGAAAATAAAGACTTTCAGTGTATATATAATAAGAAATAAATAAAATACAAGAAAAACACAGAATTCACTTGCTATGAATCCAAAAGAGCATGGAATATCAGGCCGGATTGATGCTTAAGAAAAATGATTAAAATGAAAATCATTTTGAAAGGAATATAATGAAATACTACAAGTATAAACCTAATAAATTATTTAAATTTAATGACACCTGGAGTTCCAGTGGTGGTGAATCATCTGAGGAATCCTCAGAGTATGAATCTTCTGGTCAGAAGAATCTCAATCTTCTAGCAAGACTAACCATTCAAATTCATTGTCTAATATCCAAGGAACGCATTGTTAAATATATCACTAATGTATCTTTAAATTAAAATTATAATAACGATAAATATTAAGAATCTTCTTATGAAGAATCTTTTTCTGATGAATATAATCCATTACCTTCTTAAAAGGAAGTTTCTAGGTTTCCTAAACTTCTTGTGAATGAAAATTTTAAACTAAAAAAAGCATGATATGAAAAATTTTAGAATTTCTATTCTTACTGAAGAAGTATCATATCATTCTAATGATCTTGATAAGAAATTTTTGATTTTAAAAGAATATCCAAAAAACCTTGAGGGTGTTAATTTTGAGAAGGATAATCTTTCTAAGGATCCCGAAAATGTAATTTCAAAGAAAAATAATTTAGAGACTAGCTCTAGTTATAAAACTATTGTTTTTTAGGATAAAAACACTGTTATTATACTAATATCAGAAATATTTTGAGGAAGTGTTTGTCAAACTTTACCTCTAGTGAAGAATTTTTCGACCAAATGTATTCCCTAATTCGACCTCTAAGGAATAGTTCATGATTTGGTTATTTTCATTCTAAGCCCATTTTTAATAATAAATGTTTTTTATCGAAGTGTTCCATTCTGTATTAACAGTTAGTGTGGTGGAAATTGGGAAAAAAATTCCTTTAAATAAAAATTAGTCTTTAGGATTTCATAAAGCTTATTTTTGTTAGAAAATGTGGATTCTAAAAATCTTGCTTTCTGAAATTTATGGATCCTTTAAAATTTGGATTATAAAAGTCTAACATTCTTATTTTCATGAAAATAAATATAGTTCCAACAAATATACATCGTTCATGGATAGTTTATGTTCCCAACAATTAACTGGTGACAAAAAAATCTTTCAATAGATTATCAAAACAAAAGGAGATATCATTCTTCAATATATCAGAATGTAAGATCAACATGATAATATTTTCACAAAATCATTACCCTTTGATAGATTTTAATACATTAAACAAAACTTAGGAATGATAACTGTAATATAATCTCCTATATTAACTATTTTTTGAAATCTATCTCTTTGTCGTAAGAATGTCTTTTTTATTGGGGGAGTACATTTTCTTGCTAGCTAAAAACTTTTCGTAGTCAAAAATTATTCATAGTAAAAAACATTTCCTAGTCAATAATTTTTGTAGTCAAAAGTATTTTATAGTCAAATTTTTTTCGTAGTTAAAATTTTTTGCGTAGTCAAAAAATTTTCATTGTCCAGAAATTTTCGTAGTGAAAAATTTACTTTCATAGTCAAAAATTTTCGAACTCAAAAAAATTTCATAGTCAAAAAATATATTAGTCAAATATTTTGTCATGGCCAAAAATTTATCCTAGTAAAAAAATTTGGTAGTAATTTTTTTTAGTGAAATTATTCATTGTAAAATTTTCTTATTTAAAATTTTCTGGAATCTAAAGTTCTACAAGAAGAATTATCCTTATTACTATTTTTTCTAATATTTCAGAAGGTATGTTTTCTTTATAAAATTTTGGTAAACATTTTTTTACATGTTGTTATTTTCATCTTTTTTATAGAAAAAATTCAAATTCATATTTCCTTAAATATGAATATTTATCTTAAAACCCACAAAATATCAGAACCTACTAAATTCCTTCTTTGACATTCATCTCAACCGTCAGATCTAATCAAAAGTATTTCCATCATTGGATCACACTGGGAAGATGAACTACCACATCAAATGCCCATATAAAGACTGTTGATGGTTGTCCAATGTTTTTTTCAAAGGATTGGTGTACTGAAACCCAGCAACTCTTCTTAAGGCTCGTTCTGATTCTTCAGGTTTTCCTCAATTCTAAATGTCTATGGAAGCTTCTCTTCATATTCAAATGTCATCTATAAAAGAAATATCAAAATGGAAGATATACAGATAAAGGTTAGTGGATATGAAATTTATTGACAATTATGATTTTATTATCTCGAAAAATATCATGTTTAATGGATGGGAGAGAATATATTTATCCAAACTGAAGGCACAAGATCTGGTTTATCTGATGTTTTTGGTATAATTCTATTAATCCATAAGTTTCTTAAATGAAAGAGGGAGAGACAAGTTTTCATTTAATAGATATGGGAAGAAATATTCTATTTCCTACAGTTAGGATGCCAATATAATTGGAATTACTTTTGAAGGTGAAGTTGAATTCTGTACCCATATGTTACCAGATATATCAGGATCGTTCAATAATTAGAAGGCTATGGAATGACATGGTCTGAAAGAAGTAAAGACTATGAAGATTATACATCTCTCTATAAATATCTGGATTCTTTAATTATGGTTTCATATATTTATCATTATTATAAAAGTTAACAAGGATACCATGAAGAAGATTGATATTTATGCTTTAGACTTTTGGGTGAATCTCATAGAGATAAATTTGGTGATATACGTTTTTCTTAAAATCATGAATATCAAGAATGGAACTCTAAAATCTCAAATCATAATATATCTGGTTGTTATCTCTATAATTATAGTTCTTTTCTTGAGATCATTTAAAATTCCTTCATGTTCTGTGATAAGGAATATCCAGGACATGTTTCTTAGTGATGACGCCCTTAGAAGGATAAAGGTTTTCTTCAATAGTGAATTCAGATATTTCTATGATTTATCAAAATCTGAAATAGAAGACCTATCAATGAAACAGGAAGTGCTTGAGTCTTCAAAGAAGGGTGGAAATAAGAGGAAGGTAAATGAACTAGAAAATAAAGATAAATATACTACTTCTAGGGGAACTCAATCAGAACCACCAAAGCCATAGAGCAAAATACTTATCAAGATTAAGTGGTTTCCAAGAGGGGAGAATACAAGAAGAATAGAAAGAAAGGGTATAATAGAATTGGAATGGACCCTTTTGAGGAAAAAGCATTAAAGTTGAAGGCTGTTGAGGATCTTAAGAAGCAAGAAAAAGAAAAGAAATTGAGAAAGAAGATATCAGAGGCTAATATTGTTCAATTCCTTTATAAGGTTACTAAGAAAGCCTCTAAAAAATTCAAGTTCCTGAATTATTCATTCAAGAATCACTTCTAGCAACTCCAGCAATGAATATGGTGATTCAAGAACCATAGGAAGAAGAAATAGCTCAGGAAGGGGAAGTTGAATAAGAACACCAAGTGGTGATACAGATGAAATGATAAAACAAGTGGATGAATATCATGGCATGGAGAGTTCTTTAGAATAGATTTCATTCCAAACATCGGAAGCTGAATCTTTAAAACATGCAACCCCAAGAAAAGAAGAAAAGGGTCATAAAGAAGTTAATAAACCATCTATAGAATAGAGTAGAAATCATTATTTCATACAACTAAAAGATCTTGTGGAACATCCCGAGAGATAAAAACTTTAAGAAGATAAAATAGTTATATTATCCGATAGTGAGTAGGAATCATAAAAATTATCAAAAAAACGTTCTGAGAGAAGATAAGGGAAAGGGAGTTTGTTAATACACCTAATAAATCCATAGTGAGAAAGCTAGTTGTTGGTGGCTCATCGAAGAGAAAAGAATAAGAGATAGAGAAAGAATCCACACCTACCAGTCAATCTGATTCGGAATCATCCTCCCTTGGACATGACTTTGTAGTCCAATCTTTGAAGAAGTTGGTTGAGACTATTCCCTTATTTATGTGTATAGACTCAAGGTTCCAGTTTCTTCAACAATAATTTAATCATAAATCATATTAAATTACCTTGGTTATGTTTAAATTTTTATGTCCTGAGGTAGATTTAAAATCAATATTTATTGGATATGAATCTCACAAAATATTACTCAAGGAAATCACAAAGTGGTAAAGGAAAACAATTGAAGAGATGAGAATCCTTCATTTTTAGGAAAGTGTGAAGGATGATTTTGACACCAAATATGGAAATATAAAAGATCTTACTAAAAGTTTTGATGAAAATCTAAGTCTCGAATAGAGAACCCAGACGCCAGAAGTCAAAGACCTGAATGGGAAGCTTAATTCAGTGGCTTTGAATTGGAAAAGGGAATGAGATCACTGAATATAGATTGAATAAAAACTAAATAAGAAAGATGATGTTTTGAAAGCTCAAGGAGGAATTCTTAAGGCTTGGGATGAAAATGCCAAAGTCTTAGTGAAGAAAAATAAAGATCAGGATTAGCTACTCAAGAGTGTTGAATAAGATTGCAAAGAGCATAAAAAGATGAAAACCATCATGAAGAAGACAATGTCGAAGGAGAAAGAAGGATAATTTTTTCTCAATCTGATCTTTTGATGTATTTCTTCTTTATTTGTAAAAATCCATTCAATTATAATAATTTTTTTAGATACTCTTCATATATTTTGTTTTTTTAGTACTAATATTTCAGGTACGAAATTTTTTTCCATTCCATTTATTCCTTTTTCAAAATCAAAAAGGGGGAGAATGTAATGATAAAAAGAATTCTACATAAAGAAAAGAATTCCCTATGTGAGGGGAAGTTTATATAAGGGTAATTTCATATAAAATAATATTTATGTATTCAATCATGAATATTTTTCTATATAAGAAAATGTAAAATCGCATTTAGGAAATCCAGAATACGATCCTTTGGGATTTCAAAACCTAAGGGGAGTTAGTCGTATTCACCATGAATCATATGTAAAGTCAGATATGTTTTTATTTTCATGTTCATAAATAATTAAAAGTATTTATATTCTTTTTTATAAGGATGTTTTTTATTTTTTCAAAAATGGGTAGATTGTTTAGTCAATTAGGTTTCCTTATGACATTCCCATTACTCTACTTTATGAAAATCACAGCCACTTTATCTTAAGGAAATTTTTTTTCCCAAAGTAGTATATTAATAAAGAAAATTTTCCTTCTCTAAGGAAAGTTTATCCTTACCATGTTTTCATTGTTTATTTTATTGTTTTTCTAAATCTAACTCATTTTATTCCTAGGTCTGAAATTCAGTTTCACATATAAAACTTCGGAATCCTATACATCCCTAGTTACAAAGTACTATATTTTCAGGATATAAATTCTCTAAAATTCAAACTCCAAATTCTATAAAATTTAGACTCTGAATTCTCTAGAAATATGACTCTGAATTCATCAGAATTATGCTTCAGAATTCCTTATAATTGAGACTCCGAATTCCTTATAATTCAGACACCAATTTCCTTAGAATTTCAGCTCCAAATTCCCCAATATTTAGACTTCGAATTCAGTGGAATTCAAACTCTGAATTATATAGATTTCTCGTTCCAAATTCCATGAAAAATAAAATCCAAATATCCATGTGTTATAGTCTCTGAATGTTTATTTGGTTAGACTCGAAACATTATTTTTCCCTAGACTCTGTAAATTAGATTTGGTTAAGTAGCCTTATTTTTCTTAAACTTGGTATAGTTATGAAACGATGTCGTATAATATTTTTCTATCTAACCATTGTTTGAGTGACAGGTGTACAGGTCCCTCTGAGATTCAAGGAAAAATATGACCATTAGAGGAGGGAGCCGACCGTTGGAGAAATGCCAATAAATTAGATCTCATTTTAACAAGCTCATACAACTAAGAATAATCTAATGATTACAAGCTGCAAAAGTGATTTCTAGAGAGAGGATCTCATTCCTTTTTTGTACTGGGAATCTTGTTTTGATTCATTTATGTGACTCCGATTATTTTTGTGTATAATCGAGGACTTTTAGAGATTTGAATAAAGATGTGTTGAATACCTTAAAGTTCGAGGACTTCCAGGGATAGGAAGATAGAGGTGTCGATTACCTTATTGTTTGAGGACTTCTATAGATTGGAAGACAGAGTTATCGACTACCTTAAACTTCAATAAATATTAGGGATTACAAGATAGATTCCAATATTTATATCAAGAGATTACCCTGGTGTGGGTAAGATAGAATTTCATGAATGTATAATTTAAGGGACATATATCCAAGGTTATTGGATACCCTAATCTTTGGGTTAAAATATTTCAAACTTATTAATTTTTTTATTTAATGTTTATTTCCACAATATTTCTATAAAGGAATAATGGATAACCATATTATAATTTCTTGTACTTGTGTATACTCTTATAAGTAAGATTCTATACGCTTTAAGGTAGAATCTTTTCCTTTTATACTTTTGAAAAGTTTCATTTTTGGAACCATATTTCTGGAACCTAGCATGTTTTTAGAACTAAAAGTGTTATTGTGAATTTAACTTGTTTAATTTTGTTAAACATTGTTTTCCATATGGTTAAAAATGACTGTTTTTAAAATTAAAATTCACCCCCCCCCCTCTTGTAATTGATCATCTACATTCATATTTTGATCCGATAACTACATCCTCCTCAAAGAATTGTGATACATTGAAAATTACATGGAATGTATTATGAATGGTTTTAATTAAAAATATTTGACATATATGACGTAAATGGGACACTAAAATTATAATATACATATATATATATCATTTTCTTTTTATTCTTTTAATATGATAAATAAATGAAAGTAGCATTTATGAGCATGTATGGCCAACCGTCTCCATGAACTATGCATTTCATTTATTTATTACTTATATACTGGATATATTTGACATTTACACAATGATAAACATTATATAGATGATAATATCATGATCTAGTTTATAGTAACAATAAGAACAAGTCAAAACATTCTCAAAAAACTAGGCAATTAACATCATAAATTGTCTGTATAATGAAAGATTGTTAACAAAAGGGAAATAAGATATTGTAAATAGATAATATATCATATTATAAATATGATTATTGTTCTTTTATAAGTTAACAACATTATTAAAACCATTATACATGAGTTTAATGTACATTCACCTTAAATTAAATGCAAGTTAACATATTTTCATCTCACATTTTCCATATGTGAGATAAATGTCAAATTCACAAGTTACTTATTTTTATGTGCTGTATCTACTACCAATTTTGATATATTATATCACAAATATCCTAATTATCTTGATATTATAAGTTTTAGTTAATTTTATTACTCCATAGGGTTTATGGTTCAAATATTTTAAACTGGTATAAGAAACTTTGGACTGTTTAAATAATATTTTCCTCAAGGCAGTTTTAAAGATATTTTAATAGTATTTTTATCCATCTATGTCAACAACCCTTGTTGTTACTTATTATAAACTATGGGATTATTGATAAGCCCATATTATTTATTCAAAATGGATATTTGAAAATAATGTATATATTTTTTATTTAAATTGATTTCTTTATATGAGGAATGCATTGGACTGTAAATAATTGGTGGTCCTGGACTTCATATAGCCTCTCAATGCATCTATAGGTTCTTATGAGACAAATAAGTTGGCCAAATTGAATGGGTGTTTACATGTACTTTTAAACTATCTTGTGAAGGGTCTTTATGGTATATGTTCACTTGGTCCTCTAACATGGTGTCTAATAATTAATAATTTCTTCCATAAATATTTTATTTATAATTATTACTATCTGAGAGGATTTCATATGATAAAATCTATGGAAGCATTTCATCATTTTATTGACTAAAAACAAAGTGTCAATAGTTATTTTTCCTTCCATGTTAATTTATCTCCATTAATTTAGTATTAAATCTCCTTTACTTAACCTTAATTTTTATTTTAGATCGCCCTTATTATGTTTCATTTGCCTAGGTTATGATTAGGAATCCTTTGAATGATAATCAAGGATATTGAGATTTTATTTATGTTATGATTTATTTTATTTCCCCATTGTATTATCGGTATCATGTTTGTAATCTATTTTTCCAAATCTTCTAAACTATTTGGTTCCTCAGGATTTGATTGCTTGTAATCATGTCAATTTACAAAAATAATGCACCAGCTCTAGGATTCTAGGGTCGGGGTATTGTAGTTGGAATCAATGTATGTTTCGTAGAAACGTTAGGAACTATATTTAGATAACATATATTATGGAACGTAACCCTAAGAAAGACTCTAATGATATATATAAATGAATATCCCAAATAAACCATGTTTATTATTATGAGAATATATAAACATAATTTTGTTAATTTATGCTAAGTATCATTCTATTTCGGGAATTATAAAATCTTTTTCACTGTTATTTGATCTAAACTAATGTATGTATTCATTTATAAATGGTTCCTAGATGAAAGAACATGAACCTCACTAATAAATGTTGTCCAAAGAGTAAAGTGGATCATATCTCATATGGTTTTGATTCAATGTTTCAAAGGGAATTAGACTCTTAAGAATTATAATCATATGAAGACATATTATCCTGTGATAATGAGATTGAGAAAAAATTATATAATTATAATGGCTTTGGATGGAAGCATAATAACAAGAGATTATGTAGGAAAAATATGGGTAAAGGGAAGAAGGGAATGACATATTTACCAACATCTATTAATTATAGAAATAATCACCCCAACACATCCTTATAAGTAATGGGAGATCTATAAAATGTTGAAATAAAGGCTACATTTTCTATTGATTTAATAGATATAAAAAAGGTTCCCAATATATAATTTTTCAACTACAAGTATATAAGACACAAGGAAAATCAATCTCTCCACTAAAAAAGGAATACACCACAAAAGAGACTAATGGATCATGGTCATGATTAGTCTATTACCATATACAAAAAGTAATGATTAACCTGATTATGTTTGGATGAAATAATTATGTCATTTATTTTTTTTATAAATAATGTACTTGTTATAAGAATAATTAATTGTATGATGATTGTAGTATGGTACCTTTTTGTTAAATATTTGTGATCATATTTAATAGTGCCAACAAAATTGATTTAGTTAAAAGATAAATTTTTTGGAAAACACATTATTCACACAAATATATGCCTTAATACATTCTTAATACTCAAATAATATGTTCGATTAAAGATGCTAGTGATTTGGGTATAGTAAATGTGATAGTACCGACTACCATGAAACTGATTAACCATTTTCTGAAACAGTGATCTTTTACATCATTGATGGTGTTTACAACACTTTTGGATATAATTAATATGACCAATAAAATATTTCATACTTAAGTAAAAAAGGAATAATTTATGTTTCCAATAAGTTTTTATTGTAACTCAATTTATTACTATGTTTCAAAAGAATATATAATGAGTTCATTCACATATTTTGTATATGATTATTAGAGAGATACATCATGTTGTTTGGATTAATAATAAGTTCATTTTTAAAATTTACTTAACTTAATAATAAAAGTGTTATATCATAATTTTCTAGAAAATATTACCATTTATGAAAATGTTTGTGTTTATATTTGAATTTTATTTAGAGATAAATGTATTACATCACTATATGAATCAACATGTACTAAGAGAATAGTATAAAAAGTTAAATGGGTAATTAAAGGAAAATTTTATGTTTATTAAATTGTATATGTACTTATATTATTCTAGTGGGGAATAATTCCCCAAATCTAGGAAAAGGGTTCTTGAAACCAATTGTACATATTATCATCATTTTTATGACATAATTGAACAGTATCCACACCACTGATTTATGGCTTAGTGGTCAAAAACAATTCTCATGGGTGTGTTTTCTACCACTCCGCATAAAAAATGACAGTTATATTTTCCAACCATGTCCATGTTTTCACTAATGGTGTACTATTTTAAATCCTAGTTTTATGGTGACCTTTTAATTTTATATTCCCACTTTTTATGAAAATGGGTTGTTAACACTATTTATAATGTCAGTTTTTCCAAGAATCATATTTTCAAATATCAACCCCAAGATTACTTGGATCAAGTTTAAATTTTTTAAAATAAATTTAATTATGTTTGGGAGAATGTAACTCCCCTATACTTTACAATATTTATATTTTAGATTAAATTTATTTTTTTATAGCTTACAATGCACGCAACACAGGGTTTAAACAAAACACTCTTTAGTCAAAAAATTTTCATTCAATTAAATTCTATAAATATTATATAATCTATATTGTAAATTTATACTTAAATATCCAATAAAATTTTTTAAATTAATCCAATATTTTTTAGTGTAATATGATAATAAAAACCCCAATTTTACACAGAAAAACTTATATTTTTATATAGGCAGTTTTACCGACATTTAATGGTGCATATATTTTAAATCTAAAAATTTTCAATTTAATAAATTTAATATGAAAAATAAAACTTCATTTTTTAAATTGAAACATCAAAATTAGGTTATATTGAATTTTTTGTAATTTTAAATAATGTTTCATTTTTTTATTAATAGTGAAAAATGAGGAATTTTAATTGAAAATTATATTTTCTTCAAATTCAGTTTTATTGTCAAATAATCTTTATAATTTTGTTTAAAGTATAATTATATCAATATTTTGTCATTTTATAAAAAATTTCTATTATAATCAATGAAAAATGAATTTGAATATAAAAACATTTCAATATTCTGAATGTTTTGACTTTAAAAACTCATTTTATTGTTCTGTCAACAGGGAATATATTAAATTAATTATTGAAACATTTAAGTTTTGAATTTTTAGAAAATAATTACATATTTTTAACCATTGTTTCCAAATTATTTAAATAGTATCCTTTTGTTTTTTTACATTACGAATAGTAACATTAGTTATTTGTTTATTAACAAGGTTAAAGTTATATTAAGTAATTAAGAGTACAATATCATTATAAATGTTATAATATTACCCTAGAATATGTCCTAATTTTTTTTGGTGAGGTATTTTTGACCAAAACAATACATGGGTCTATTTTATATCCTCTTGAAGAAACTTTTATGAGTTTAATTTTTTCAGTGTATTTTATTTTAAGAAAATTCCAATATTGAATACTCATTGTTTTCATAAGTATTGAATTTTTTATGTGTGGTTATTTGAAATATATCTTCCATAATAAATATTAATTTGAAATATAAATTTTATATATTAATCATGGTAATTTATTTTTAACTTTTATTAAATAATTAATTATCTTAAACGCTTACATAATAATGATGCATTAATTGTTTAATTAATGGTAATATCAAATTAATGATATCAAAAATATTAAAATAAATAAAATTTGAAATGATTAAATTCATTAAATAATTTTTTTGTTAAATAGAAATATTAGGGTTATATTGAAGTATTATTTAAAGATATCATGTTGTTATGGAATTTTAAAAAAATAATGTAATGAATAGTAAAAAAATTGATATTAAGGATATTTTAAAATAAATAATATTTTAATAAATGATATAAAATTCAAAAAGATAAAAAATTTGGCCAATTTATTATGATAAGGTTAAATATTCCATAATTGATCCATATATGTTTTCTTGTAAATTTTGTGTAACTATATTAATCATTAATGAATAAAAACACATGTTGTCACGGTAAGAGTTAAAGGTATTAAATTAGGGTTAAAACCAATAGAAAGGGGTAAAAATTACCTAAAATTACCAAAAAATATTTTATGAGAGTATTCAGACCCATAGTAATATTATATTATAAATAAATAACTTGGGATTTATTTTTAGTTGTAAATTAATTTATATTAATTTCATATCATTATAGTTTCCCAATAAGTACATTACCTCAATTATATAAGGGAGCCCCCTCCCTCTCTTCCTCACACCAATTTTTTCTTTCTAACTCATCCAAATACTTCAAAAATAAACTCCAAAAATAAAACCCAAATCCTAAAAGCCTCATATTGGGTATAAATAAACAAAATTATTCTCTTACTATAAATATAGTGGAGTTAACTGAAGAAGAAGTAACATTTTTGATGTGCATTTATGTTTTATTAATTTGTCAACCCCTAAATTTCATATTATTACATGATTATATAATAATATGAATATCATAAGTATATTGAAATATTTTAATGTTATTTTATCTACCTATAACTTCCTACACTTCCATTAAATGTGTAACGAACTTATCGTTCATGTACGGTGGAGTACTGCCTCACGAAATGATGTCGTTTGTTTTTCTGTCACCACCTATAATTTTTTGGAAGTATTATGGACACAAAAATTTCATAATAAATATATTATATTTATTTTTATTCATTATTCAATTATTTTTATATAACATTTACCTTCATACTTTCTATTCTATATAAATACCCTAACATATTTTGTGGATGTGTGGACTACCCCCTCCTCAAAGAGATGTTACATGTTTATAGAATATGTAGAATATATTAACGATGGTTTTAATTAAAAATATATGACAAAAAGGAAATATGTATTATAATAAAATTATAATTTTCATATATTTCTATTGTTATCCATTTTTTTAATATGAAAAAGAAATTGAAGTGGCATTCATGCTTATATACATCCTACCGTCTCCATGAATGAGTTATTTAATTTCTTTTAACCAATTTTCAGTGATTATTAAAAATAAATATATAATGAATATATGTGGTATTTAAATAATATTTTACATTATAGAGATGAGGAAATTATGATCTAATTAATTTAAGCATGAGAATGAGTCAAAACATACTCGAAAAAATAGGTAATTAACAAAAAAAATAGAAAAAATAATGAAATATTGTTAATAAATGGGTAATAAGATTTAATAATAAGACAATATATGATATTAAATGTTATTATGGTTGTAGTATAATCTACTAAAATCATTGAAACCATTACATAGGAGTATAAATATGTTCACCTAAAAGGATACATAAGGTAAAGGGATTTTCATCCCCTTTTTATATCTATGAGACAAATTTCATATTCACCACTTAATTATTTTTGTGTGGAATATTTAAAACCCATATTGATATATTATACCTTTAATCTCATATTCTTCATGATATTATTTGTGTTATTTAATGTTATTTTTTCATGGGGTTTATTATTGAGATGTTTCAAAGTGATACGAGACACTATAGAATGTTTAATGATTATTTCCCCCAAGAATGTTTTTAATTTTATTTTAATGGTATTTCCATTAATACACATCAAAAACCCTTATTGTTACATATCATACACTATTAAATTATTTATAACTTGATATTTTTTATTCAATATGAATATTTTAAGATAATGAATATTGTGTATTATTTAAATCGATTACATGATATAAGGAATGATTTGGACTAGAAATGAATGGCTAGGCCAGGATATTATATATATCGTCAATGAATAAATATGTTCTCATGTGAAAAATAAGTTTCCCAAATTAAATGGGTCTATACCAATAGTTTTAAAACAAATTGTGAAATTTATTGGTGGTATAGATTTTCATGTGACTGAGATATAACGTCCAATAATTATATATTTCCTTCATAGATATTTTATTTTTCATTGTTATTATTCGTAAGGTCTTCATATGATAAAATCTATGGATGAATTTTCGATTTAGTTTATTGGTTGAATGGAATTTCAAATCCGTTATTTACCTTTCCATGTGGATTTATTATCATTAATTCATTATTTCTTCCTCTTTACATACCCTTACTGAGAATTTGAGTTCACCCTTATTATGTATTCCATCCAGAGGATATGATGAATAATCATTTTCATGAGTTTTAAGGATGAATATATTTTAATTATGTTATTATTTATTTTATTTTCCCAATATATTATGGGTATCATGATTATAATATGGTTATCAAAAAATGTTAAACTATTTGACCTTCATGATTTTATTCCTCTTAATCATACCAATATAAAAAATATTGTACTAGATCTAGGATTTTTGGGTCAAAGAGTAATATATATTATCATATATTTTTTACTTATACCCTTTTATTACCCATTTATTATCAATTCGTTATTAAAATTCAATTACAAGTAATAAAATATTAATTTTTATGTATGTTTTGATTTCTTATTTTTGTTCATCTTATATTTATCATGGTTATACCATCTCAATGATGTTAAGAATGATTTAAATATAATATATATTTTATATATATGTATATATATATATATATTAATCCTTAGAAGTTGGAGATATAAAATTTAATACACTGTTCATTGTGATAGTTGGCCTTACGTTTTCATGAACATTGATTTCACTTTCTCGACATATGATGTAAAATAAAATAAAATAATGTAAAATCTTTAAGAATATTTTACATGTCATATATATCACATGCAATTATTCATTGTAACCTGAATAACCATCCCTGAAAAATGTAATTGAAAAATGAATCACATCACTTCACGACATGGTAATCCCCCATATACACGATCGACGTTATCATATCCCACAGATAATTGAAAATTGAAAAATTATAAGAGATAATATATTTAAATAAGTATATTTATGTATAAAATATCATACATATACATTATATCCATCATCGTACCTAACCATGATATTAGATTTTAGAAAATGTGTCACATTTGTTCGTGAGGCGGTAGTCTGTCATTCACACGAGTGATGTTATCATTTTACCCTTTGAGGAAAGAGGATATGGATGCAGTTCATGCCCATATAATAATAAAATATAATTATATGGAAATCACTACGGTTATTATATAATCATGGTTTCATAAATCTTGATGCATGTAGTGGAAGAAAGAAAATAGAAACACTTCTTGAATAATATTACCCCTTCTTCACATAACCTACATTGGATTACAAAAAAAAATCCTTCCTAGGTTGTATCATTTATCAAAATAAGGATTATATAATGATATTAAGGAATTAATGATAGGATATTTTTAGTGAATTATTGACCTAAATGGTTTAAAAATGGTGAATATGAGATGATAGGGGGGATTTTATAATTGTTAGAGAGGATACACATGGTAGTTATAGAAATAATGAAGTATAACCACATTTTTCATACACCAAAAATTTCAAAAATGGTAAATTAAAAAATATTAGATTTTATAATGTATATATATGTCCATAAAATTGGTTTTGTACATGTTATGTTTCATTTTTAGCACGTATCTTATTAATTAATTCCCCGCAATAAATCTATTTTTACCTTAACTATGGAATTTTTTTATTGCTTTTAGTTTTCAGTATAGTAAAAAACAATGTTGAAATAAAAATATAAGAAAATTTATTATTTTCTAAATATGGAGTCTATTATCCCAAATTAAACTCACATAAGTATTATAATATAATTTAAAATTAAACCTGCATATGTGATAAGGTAGTGTGTTTTAAAAAAGAAAAAATTTCACAAGTATTGAATGTTTTAATATAAAAATCCAATGTGAAATTGATTCTAATGGCCTAAATTGTATTAATATATATATAATTGAATTAATTTTAATTTTAAATGAAATTATAAAATCTTTTTTATGTTCTTGAATGTTGTAAATGGAAGGAACAATATTCATAAAAACTGTATTTTTCACTACACAATAAATATTTACCTTTTCAGAAAATTTTTAAAAATTAAAAGCAATATAATTTTAACATGTAGACTAAAAAAATTATTCTTAAAAAAATAAAATTTTTAAAAATTAAGTTTATTATTATTTCATCAAATTATATAAAAATGTTTTCTGAGAAAATTGTTTTTTTTTTGAAATATTGAAAGTATTTTATAAAAATTGAGTACTTTTTATCAATATGTTTTGGTTGTACAAATCTATTATACTTAATATTTTTAAAAATAACTATTATTATTCATATCACTATATTTACTAGATTGGTTATATTATATATTTTTAAGGAAAATATTAATAGTATATAACGGTTTGTTAAAACTCAATGTGTCATTTAATGCAAGATAAACTCAGTGTTGTGCATAATGAAAGATGACATCAAATTTGTATGTAATTCATGATATCAATGAAATTTAATTTTTCCAAAAATACAAATTCAAAAAAACACATGATAGTACATTTTACCTCCCATAAATTTAATTTTTCCATCAAAATTCATCACTATGATACAAAATAATGAGTATAATTTTATATTTTCTTTTGCTTAGGTTCATACACAGTTTCATAAAGCTGGTGATTTCAGCAAAAAACATTTACCTGGAAAGAGGTCTATTTTTGAAACCATTTTTACCTCTAATATCATATCTCTATTGGTTGTTCCTCATAAGAAATATCACACTTCAACATTATGAACATTGAATTTATTGCATGTGTATGATCATGTATATACTTACTCAGGAGAGACACATAGATCATATCATGAGCATTAGAGAGGTTTGGTGGTATTACCAACAGATAGGATGTCACCCCAATATAATCAATAATTTCAAAAGCATCAATGCATATAGGGATTTTTTTCCCTTTGTTCCAAATCATCTTTACCTTCTTCCCTGGATAAATTCAATCACCATAACACCGACTTTATGTTCATGATCACACTATGGATTTTTAGCATAAATTTTATTGTTAATATGAGCTTCCTTGGATTGTTTTTGAATAACTATAAACATATATTCCATTTTATTAGCATTCTTTGGTATTAATATATTTCCTTCCAAAACTTAATTTCATCATGTTGAGTTCCATACAACTCTCTATAGAGGTCTTCAAAATGACCAATTGGAATGCTCTAGTAAATGCTATTGCTATATGAAAACTCAACTAGAGGAAGGTGTTGGTCCCGAACACCATAGAAATCAATATTAATATATATCTCATCATATCTTCTAGAGTTTGAATTATTCTCTATTATTTACCATCTATCTGAGGAAGATTTACATTACTGAAATATAACTCTGTATTTAGATCCATTTAAAGGATTCATTGGAATATTGAGGTAAATATAATTTTTTATCAAACATAACCGAATGTGGTAATCCTTGAAACCTTACCACTTATATTATGTATAATCTAGGAAGATAATAAATAATGATGTCTTGTCTAATAGTAATGAAGATCGATAACTATATATGGAAATAGACTACAACCCATATAGCATTATTACCATTATTTTTTTGGGGATTTTGAAGACAAAATCAGTGGTGAGGTTTTCCTATTTCAGTTCAGGTATGGGTAATATATGTAACATCCTCTTAGACCTTTTTCTCTGACACATAACTTGTTGAAAAATGAGTCTCTGAGATAAATAATTTGAAATATCTATCTTTATTCCATCCCACTAAAAACATACATTCAAATATCAATATATCTTCATACATCCTAGATGAATAGAGAATAAATAAGTATCAGCTTCTTCTAATAGTCACTTATTTAAATTAGACATGGATGGAACCCAAACACATTTCATTAATTTTATCATTCCATTATCATCAAGATTAAAATTGGTAACATATCTCCCCTTCTTTTTTAGCTATACATCTTTCTTCTACACCACATTAGTCTTCACTTCAATAGATGGTTGACAATTCAATTAAGAATGATAATATTTCACCCCTTCCATCAATATTTCTATATTCATCCCTTAAAAATAAGTAAATATTTCATAATTTTTTATTCTCATGAGGGATAATCTAGGAAGATCCTTTCGACTCAAATCACAATCCACCATGTTTTCTTTCCAATGGTGGTAATGTATTGAGTAGTCATTATATTTAATCAGCTCTAAGATACTTCTCTAGAATAGGTGGAACTCCTTCTATGTGAATGTATACCTTATACATTTTAGATCAGTATATATATCACGCATTCCAATATAATGATAATAAATTTATACCTTTAATGGGAAAAAAATTGTTAGCACCAAATCATTACTTATGTAATTTTTCTCATAAACCATTAATTATCATGTGGCCTAAGTAATAATAATGTAATTATTCATGGGACACATCATAATCACTTATTGGATGCATCACTGTAGATTAAAATCCCTTCTCTACTATATGATTATGTAAGCACAAGAACGTGGATAAACAATCTCTTCAGTTACATGAAATTTTACTCAAATTCATATATCCTTTTGAGTTAACAAGGCTATTAGACTAGTTTTTTGTGAGAAATTCCCCAAAAACCATTCAAAATATCTATCCAAAATAAGAAAAATATAGATCTCAGTCATATTGGATGGTCTGGGTCATCATTCAAAGTCTTCTAGATTTCAATGATCAATAGGTATACCCTCTCTTGATAAAATATGACACAAAAATGAACCCTTTTCAGCCAAAATTTACACATTTTAAATTTTTCTTATACTTCCTCCTTCATTAGGGTCATTAAAACAATTCAAAAGTGACATTAATCCTCTTCCATGATCTTTTAATATATAATAATATTTTCAATTAAGACTTCCATAAACTCATTATGGTAATATATGAAGACTCTACTTTGACAGACTTCAAGGGGATTTCACACTTATCTCCCCGCCCTCTCCATCCTGATCATTGATTCACATGGGGTTTCCTTCTAAAAACCTTGCCTTCAGGGTTAGTGTCCTGTCTGAGTGCCATTTTCTCCTACCTTCTTCCTTTTCTTCACCTATTCTCACCTCTTCCATCTTTCTTCCTTCATGGTAGTGTGTTTTTCTTGGCATTTGGCTCTCAAGGTGCATATTGTTTCTCCATTGAAGGTTGTTTATGTAGAAGTATCTAGGTGCCCCTACCCTATTCTGGCCTTATTTTCAACTGTACCTCTACAGGTTAGATGAGGAGCATTGGATTCACAGTAGGTTTGGGTTAAATGGTTTGGTGGTCCTTGTTTTTTTAGGCACTTCTTTTCTGGTTCTCTCTTGTATTTGGATATGGTTTTATCCCCACCGTGATGGAACTTAGGAGTTGTAGGCCATTTAAATATCAACCTGGACCTCAGGTTTCTCCTCTCTTCTCTAAGTCAGATCAGTATTGGCAGTTCATTAGAGGTTTTCGGAGGTGGTACATTGCAGCCGATAGTGCTCTTATCATGGGTTGTTTCTCTATGTTTTTTCTTCTATGGTGATGGTAATGTTTTATCGATGACTATGATGATCTATGATGGTCTCTAGTGACTGGGGTTTGTTTCTAATGGTGATGATGGTGAAGACAGTAATGGAAATGTCATCATGTTTATCTCATAGAGACGGTATATATCATTTTATTTATTTGGATTCGGTGACTTTGTCTGTTGTGGTATGATCACGACAATGGTGAAAGAAAATGGATTTGATTCTTCTATGATGGGATCTGTGTTGGGAAATTCCGTGATGGTGGATCCAATGGGGATAGAATATGATGATGATAATTTGGTTTTCCAAATGATATTGGTAGATAGAGACAACAGAACAGGTGATGCAGAGCCTCGTGGTTATGGCTAGCTCGGTGTTTGTAATAAGTTTTTTATTTAAAATTATGTATCTATTATTTTTTTATGATGGTTAGTCAAATCAAAATCCTAGGAGAGATTTATGAGGCTTCTGGTCTACATGTGGTGGAATTGATTTCATTTTGAATTTTGAATTCAATTTTTCATGGTAGGTGGGGTTTTGGGATTTTTGTTGATGTCTGGATGTGGGTTTGTGTTTGAAGACATGGACCAAGACAGTGTTTTTAGGTTGAAACTGTTGGGTTCACACTTATCCGCTAAATGTGTCTTTTAAAAAATAAAAAAAATGGTGTTGGACTCTACTCATTAAATCCATTATTATAGTGGTGAAATTTATGAGCAAAAAATGGAATCAATTTATATTCATAGTGTCCATATATTTTATGGAATGTTGTTTTTGGTATATCCTCCTTCTTAACCCTCAGTTGGTGATATCTAGAATGAAGGGAAATATTTGAAATGTATTGAGCTCCATATTGTTCATCAAATTTTTCATCAATACCAAATAGATTATAATTGTTTTTTATCATCATCTAGTTCACCTCCCTTTAATCAATTCATAGTCCAATCAATCCATATTATTTTCACAAAATTATTAGGTTCACCCCAAGGTCATATACTTTCATGAATGAATATCTTTTTGAATGTTTTCATAGAATTGATTTTTCAAATCATGCAACTCAATAGTGTCTATTCTCTAAGGAGTCTTCAAAATATGGGCAGAACCATATAAGAATTCTATTGGGAACTAAACATCATGTTTTGGTGGAAAACTCAAAAATTAATCTATAATGATATAAAAATAGATCATTCCCAATGGACACATCATATATATTGAGTTTCTCCCCAACTATATGGTATAAAAAACCCCTCATGAGTAGAAATAAACACCTTAAAATGGATATGATTTTAGATCATCATACCTTTAGTGGGTTTCACTTATAATTATATATCTAATCATTTGGGTGGAATCTTGATACACATAAAAAACTCTTCAAATATTAAATAATGGGTAGTTCAATTTTCAAATAATGCATTAAAAGTTCTAGATTATACGGTGATTATACCTTTCACTACATCATTATCTGGCACTTAATCAAAAATTGCAATCTCATTAGATATCCTTTTTTCTCAAAAACTCAGGGGATTCTGACATCAATAATAATCATTAACCTTCATGTTTAGGAACTCTTTTTCATAAAATACATTCTCCTTTAATTTGAATTAGTCAATTTTGGGATGTACAATATGTGGATATTTCTCTCTAATTGCATCATTAGATAACTTCTTCTCATCACTAAGGCATTCAATTTATCAATGACCATCCCTTACACACTAAAATAATTTTCCAATCCCAGTAAAACGTTTTCCTCTATATTTCTATCTACACTTTGAACATTAAAGAAATATCATTTTTATTACTCTATGGTTTTTAGCCTCTCATATATATTATTTTTTATTTTCTTATAAAAAACAATGCATTTAATGGGTAATCCCCACCTCCATTTATAACTAGAAAGAACAGAAAAAGAATCCCCTTTATTTCTAAAGTCTATTATGTCCAATCCCCATTTGAGAAATTATATTAATCCACTAAAGAATCAATCAACCTTACCATTATGTTGGATTATAATACCAGAAGTGTGCATCAAAATTATTGTAAAATATTCATCACAGGTACCAACCGATTCCGCAACCTTATTCTTTAACTCAAGTAATTCTGTTTCCATTTTCTTATAAATGATACAAGGAAAGTACATATTGAAAAATATGTTCATAAAATAATATCATTCTGTGGAATCAATTTATTATTATTTAATTATTTTATTGATATGATGAAACCATTGATCCACTTAACCATCTAAATTATAGAAATCCTAAATTAGATTTTCATGCTCCAGACACTAGAGAAAAGAAAATAACAATTCAATGGTACTGATCTATTTTTTAGAAACTAATAGATTAGAAAAAAAACTCTTAATGAAGGTGGCCCTATCTTCATAAAGGACGAAATAGAAAATTTTCCCCTCATTTTCTCATTTGTATGTTCAATATGATTCACAGATTGGGAATGTACTATGATCATAGAAATGATATTTCAAATTCAGTCTCCCATAATCATTTGCTACAAAAGAGGAAAACCATTGAATTTTCTATATGACTCATCATTAACATGCTTCCTTTTGGTTTTTCTCATTAACGTTAAAAAAATACTTGAGTAATAAAAAATAATCATAGTGTGGAACCACACAATCATGAAAAAATTACTTATATGATATCAAAATCATCACAACATCATTTCAATCCATGAAAACAAATAATTAATCTTGGTCATCCATTTACATTATTCTATTCATTCATGACCTTTACTAAAGATTAAGAGAATTTCCAAAGCATATCCTTAGGGAGTGTCAAACAAGGTGTGTAGCAAGGCATATTGTCGTGCACTAGGTGAAGATCAAGTCCATGTCAATATTCCCTTTTCAGATTTTTACCCCAAGGTGCATCTTTTTTATAGCCAAAAACACTTGTAGTGGCTATAGAGGGTTATAATAACTTGGAAACCACTTTCTCTATCCTTTAAAAAAATTCAAATATATTTACCAGAACTTTTACTCTTTCATAGACTTATTCATAGATATATCCCTCGACAAGTCCTTAGAAATATCCCTAGTTATTTCAATGATGGTTTATCATCCTAGATTCCATATTTTACTAACAATGAATTTTTATTCGAGCTATAGTAACCCATTAGTTTTAAAAATATATATTACATCTTTAAATATGAATATTCATTACATAATAAAAATGTATCCCAAAATATTATAAAGGTATAGTGTATTTGGAAACATATAAACATAAAAAATTGTTCAATTGTTAGAAACATCATCTCCGACTAAGTTCGTAATATATATAACCCTTATTATATATATTATACATAATACATTTATTCATAACATGGGAAAATAAAACATAAGAAAGGGGGACTTTTGATGATCTGTAATAGTAAATAATGGAGATACATAATCATAACACGAGCTTAAAAATATGATAACATTATAATAACATTCGAAAACAATACCCTACATATGAAAGATCATAATCTTGAGTCATTTAATAAATATTGGTAGTTCATAATATATAAATCAATATGATATCCAATAACATGATCCATCATAGTATAAATTTGGAACAAGGTATAGAATCATGGAATACACATAAACATATAAAATAACTTCCAAACTATTATAAGGATGATTATTAAGACTATCATAGTGGAATGGGTTCACTCCCCCCAAACCATCATAGTAGTCTGGGATCACTCACATGACTTTCATAGTGGATATTGACCCTAACTAAAATGGGCTCACTCTCCTATCCAATCCTATTTATCTCATGAGATATCCATCTTTACCCAATGAACATTATTGATATATAGGTCCCAAATTTCACGTAATAAAATTCATATATATGTGTTCCACATGATCATCACACATTACATATATCAAGACCTATGAAAATTATTGGGTTTTAGAAACATTTCACTATTACATAAATAGTGTATAAGAAAAAAGGTTACAAATATTCTCATCATTTTATCAAAGAATATCCCATGGAAAAAAGTCGGTATCATAATCATTTTATCATTGTATAACTCTGGGAAGAGAAACACATTTTATAAATATCTTATCATCACAAATAAAACCCACCCTTAGAATGGATAAATATGGTATAATTGGATCATATCCACAGTAAAGATTATGTAACTTCAAATGATTTCCCCTTAGATGGAAATTGATTGTGAAAGAAAAGTCAATTGGAACTTTTCTTGAGTAAACTACCCTCTCTCAAAAAAATATCTATTAAAATTATAAAATCATAATATATTATGCAAATAATATTATTTTAAAATAAATTTGAGAACATATGTTTGGAGAATAAAATAAAATAATGGACATGATATCGGGAAATTTGGTTCATTCCATACACATTAAAACAAAGATTCCATTTACATTTTCGGTAAAAGATAAATGGTCCTTGTTTGGGAAAATGACATGAAGAATCCTTTAAAAATTAAAAATTCCAACATGGGTTAAATTAATTTAATAAATAATTAGGGTAATTTTGAAAAAAAAATTAAAATATTCTTTGAAAAAAGTGTTTTCGATTAAAGAGTGAAATTAAGTCATTCATTTATTAAAAATATAATTTTGAACTCATGATTACATAAAGTAAAGAGAATTAATGTGGAACATGTATCCTCAAAAAATTATCATTGGAGAAGAAAATAAACAAGTTGATTGTGAGATATATTATAATATTTCATTATTGGAAGCATAATCATGAACATTCATTTGAAGATATTAGATTGTAACACAAAAGCCATACCACATTGGTAACAATGAATCATAATCCTCATGAGACAACAAAATTAAAAGAAATTTATAACATCATTTGAATTAAATAATTATTTATTTTACTTGTAAAGGTTGTGTTATATACACCTCATAAAAGAATATTGGTGCATAACATATCTTATGACTCAAAGAAGGAATGTTGAGAAAAACAAATATTTCCATGAATTCCTCTTATATATTAATTACTCTATCCTCCAATATAATATGTATAAATTCATTAAAAATATATTAAAATACCATATTAAAATATAACATATCATATATTACTTAATTATACCAATTTGTTACCTATCTATGAATAATTCCTTATTAAAATTCTATTTCTGGTACCAATTGCATCGTTTTTCACATATGTGTTGATTTGTTATTTTTTAGCCTCCTACATTGATCTTGGTTACATAATATATATAATTTTAACCATGAAATTAAAATAATATATATTCAATATATATTTATGTTTAATAATCCTTAAAATTTAGAAATAAAAAATGAAATACACCTTTCATGGAGAGGGTAGGTCATACGTATGCATGAACGATATTTCCATTTTATCAAAGATTGGAAAAAATGAATGTTAATTGTATACTACCATTATATAATCATTTATATTTCATAAATATCACATATATTATTTAAAATTATCCCCTATTAATTTCTATTTAAAATGTAAGCGAAAAAGAAATAACTTAGCTTCATGAGGTGGTACACTACACCAAAATTTGTATTTAGCAGTGGTATAAACCGCTGCTAAATCATTCTATGGTGGTTTTGGAAAACTGTTGCTAAATCATGTGTCGGGAAATATTTAGTAGCCATTTTTTAAAACTATCAAAGTATGATTTAGTGGTGGTTTTTTAGCAGCAGTTTAAATTATTGCTAAATTGTATTTTTTTAATTCATTATTTATTTATTTATTTATTTACTTATTTATTTATTTATTTATTTATTTATTTATTTTCATAATTAAATAATTAATTTTTTTCTTCTCATAATTTATTTATTTATTTATTTTCATATTTAATTAAATAATTTTTTTATTCTCATTATTTATTTATTTATTTATTTATTGTTTATTATTACTACGCTAATGCCCATCTCCATGCACAAGTCCATGTTTATACACATGCCCATGCAATATATAAAAAATCTTCGTTAGATGATAATTGAACCCCCTAACCTCTTGCTTATTCTCCAAAGACATTACCACTACATTAGACTCTTCATGTGGTCAATATATCCAATTTACTATAGTTAAATATATATATATATATATATATATATATATATTAATTGTAAAAACAAATAATACAGAACAAATCGATACACACTAAATAATTATTAATCAATAATTATTAATCAATAATTATTGCTCAGTAGTCAAAAATCAATAATTAATAATTAATATTTAATATTTAGTAATTAATACGTAATTATTAATAATTAATAATTACTAATTAAAAACTTTTAATTATTCAATATAATATATATGAATAAAAATTAAAAAAATATATAATATGTAAATAAATGGTAAATAAAAAATAGTAAATAACAAATAGTAAATAGTAAATAATAAATAGTAAATAATAAATAGTAAATAATAAATAGTAACTTGAAAATAATAAATACTAAATACAAAATACAAATTAATATATAATATATAATATATAATATATAGCATATAATATATAATATATAATTGAAAATATATAATAAATAATTTAAAATATGTAATAAATAATAAATAATATATAATATATAATATATAATATGTAAGATGTAATATAATATATAATATATAATATATAATATAATATAATATAATATGATATATAATTTAATATATAATATATAATATATAATGTATAATATATAATACATAATATATGACATATAATATATATGTAATATATAAATAATAAATAATTTAATATAAGATAGATAAATAATGAATAAATAATAAATTAGTAAATTATAGATAAATAAATAAATAACCAATAAATAATTAATAATTAATAATTAATAATTAATAATTAATAATAACTAATAATTATAAACTGATCATTAAGAATTAGTAAATAATAATAAATATTTAAGATTTATAAATTTATAAATTATTGATAAATTATTAATAAATTATAATTGCATATATTATTAATAATTAATAAATATTGAATATTGAATACAAAATAAATAAATAAATAAATAAATAACAAATGAATAATAAAATAATTATAAATTAATATTTAGTTAATCTAAATTAAATTAATAAATAATAAATAATAAATAGTCAACAACAATAATAAAAAATAAATATATAATAATATATAATATATAATATATAATATATAATATAAAATAAATACATAAATAAATAAATAATTACTAATTACTAATAATTGATAATTGATAATTAATAATTAATAATACTTAATTAATATTTAAAATTTAAAAATTTAATATTTAATATTCAATATTTAATATTTAACAAATAACTAATAAATAATTCATTATTAAATAATAAATATAAATTAATTTATTAATAATTAATTAATGAATAAGGAATAATGAATAAATAAAGAATAAATATATAATAGATGAATAATAAGGTAATAATAAATAAATAAATAATCATTAATTAATATATTATAAATAAGTTAATAAATAATGTGTACATAATAACTAAATAATAAGAAAATAAATAAATAAATATTAAATATTAAATAAATAAATAAATTTATCAATAAATAAGTTGATAAATAAATAATAGATAATAGATAATAGATAATAGATAAATAAATTATTAATAAAACGTTATGAACCTTAAAAAAACCTAAAAACACTAAAATGACCCTAAAATCTAATCTGGGAGTCTTTTTTCAGCACCACAACTAGTCAAATAAAAGATCTTGAAATGAGAATCAATATGATATTTGGTTCGGGCCAAAGGGACACTTGGATCGAAAGTTATAACCATTTTATTTTTAAGAAATCAGGGTCTTTAACTAAAACTTCTCTTTGAGTGGCCTTCTGGTCTTTCTGGCATAATAAAAAAGGGGTACAATACTCCAAGAGTTGGTACCAGATCTAAAGGGCATATATTTTTCAAGAGGCTTCGATTTGATATGTGTTAGAGCCCAAACGGACACCTGAGTTAATATTTATGGTTATTTGATGTTTGAGATCGATTTTTGACATTTGAAATTTGAATAGAAGTTTTTCTATGGATTATCACACCTTTTAAATCTAATTTGGTTTTAGCTCATTTGATAAGTATTGAATTGACTGGTTTTGCAGCTGGAATGGACTCCCAGATCAAATGTTATGATCATTTCTTGTTGGGGTCTCTTTTTCAACTTATTGAATATTTGTTTTTGGTTTAAAAATATTATTATCTAATAATTATATATATTTATTAATTAAATAATTATAAATAATTAAAATTGTAAATAATAATTATTATTAATAATATACTATATTTAATTTTAACTAATAAATAAATAATAATAAATATAAATGAATAATTTTTTAAATTTATTTTCTTTAATTATGTGAAGGTTTTTCTTAAATACCGCCGCTAAAAAATAAAAAAAATTCTTGAAGAAATTTGAAAAAAAATATAAAAAATATTTTAAAAAAATTAACTGATGTTTTTTTCGACTGTATTCAAAACTACCATTATTTTTTTATTGGAAAAAATTTAGCGGTATTTTTAAAAACCGCCTTGAAAAAACCACTGCTAAGATACTACTTTCTTGTAGTGGTAGTCTTTTGTACTCATGATTAATGTTATCATATCACCCACAGAATGGAATGTAAAAAATATATCAAATAATCTATTTCCATATATAAAGTTGCGTTAAAAATATCATACATATACATTATATCTGTCATTATACCCAACTTATTGGAGAACGTTGTCTCTTCTTCGGATAACAACCATTGGTTTTCACCAAATTCTTTATAAGGATGAATTTATGGTCAAAATATGGATTATAATGTGTGTTTATAGAACTAATGATGGTTTTTCTCAATTTTTTCCCGTACTAAATTTATTTTTTTTGTTTTTTGAGTAAAGGATAGGTGTTGCATATATTTGTGGGGTAGAGGACACACTTAGTATTTTTGAAATGAATACAGTGTACCCATGTTTTTCACATGCCACAAGGATAAAAAAATTTCCATTTTCTATCATAGAATAAATAAGTTCTAAATATAGTCATCCAATCAGATTTGTATCATTTGAACTGTTATCGTTAAAGTTTAACCCCCACCCCCCACATGTAAACAAATTTTTACCTTAATAGTAGTAAATAAATTATAATGTTTTTACTATAAGTTATGGTCAAAAATAATATTAAAAAATTAGTTAATATAAATTATTCAAATTACAAATATGTAATATAATTTTTCAATTTAAACTCAAATATGTGGTATAAATTAATTTAAAATTAAACCCACATAAGCAATGACAACACTAGTTTTCATGGGGAACAATTTTCATAGGTTGAGAATGATTTAATATCAAATTTCAATATGAAATTTATTATAATTCTTTAAATTAGATTAAAAAATCTATAATCAATCTAAGTTTACTTTCAAAATCATGTTAAATTAATTTTTATGTTTTTTTTTATGGAAATAAAAAAATAAATCTTAAAAAAAATATTTTTCACTAATCACTAAAATTTAGCACTTCCTCAAATTATAAAAAATTAAATACATTATAATTTTGACAAGTATACTTTTATAAAATATTCTTCATTTATTAAAATAAATTTTCTAAAAGTTTTAAAAACTAATTTTATTATATTTTCACTATATGGAATGAAATTATTTTTTGATAACATATTATTTTCAGAAAATATAAATAATTTTATAAAAATAATTTTATTTTTTATCAATATGTTGTCTTTTTATAAAACCATTATACATTTAATTTTAAAATAATTTACTACCATTCGAATCACTATGATTAATCAATAGTGTCTAATGATCACATATAATTAAAAATATTAACAATATATCATGATTTTTAAAACCTAGTGGACAGTATAAAACAATCTAAAATCAGTGTTACATATAACACAAGATAAACTCGGTGTTTTGTATAACACAAGAAATCAATTATATGAAATATATATTTTCATGTACCTTCATTATAATGTTCCATTATAATAAAATAATATTCCATTATATTGTTTCATATCATGTATGGTCAAATATATTATCATGTATTAATTATTTACAATGAATATAGATGCATCCTTTATCATTTTAGGGAAAAATTATTGGCTCTTCGAACCTAGGGCATCGCATAAATTGAGAGTTTTTTTAATAACCCTCAATTGAATGCTTTTCTCATTAGTGTTGTTTCCATTATGGCATCCAACAATATTTTTGACCCGTAATTTCTATGTAATATTTATAGTGGGAACACTTGGTATCAATCTCTGTACTCCTTTTTATTCACACCTATTGTTTTTGGCATTCATGTCTCAGTTCTAAATGTGAATAGATATTTATGGAAGTTTTTTAATTTGAAGTACTGGGATTATTCTCCTAGTTTTTATTTGGATTTAGTTATGAATAGTATATTGTTTGAATCAATGGTTTGTAAGAATGTGTCATGTTGACTAGTTTTGGTATCAACCATTTTTATTGATCAACATAATCTATTGATTCTTTCATAGGGAATGAATTATTGTATGGGATAATTGTCAGAACTTAACAATTATTTTTCTAATTTGTTTTTAAAAAAAATATTCATTGCTATTTTCCTTGTGGTTTATGTCAAAAACATTCATTTTTTCAAAATTATATGTTTCAATAAAGGGAAAAAGGTTTGGTTCATGGTTAGTATTTACCTTGTGGAAACATTTCACATTACCTATAATATTAAAATTAATTTAAATTGAATTCACTTCAATGATATATTAATTAATTAATTATGTTAATGTTGTTTTTTTGTGTAACGGTCATTGAGGGTGAAAAGTTAGGGATTATAATCCATATTCATGGTTTAACTATTAATTAAATTCACTTTAGTAACATCTATGGGGGATTTTAGTTCTATAATTAAATATTTTATTTTAAAAATATTATTTTTAATGAATTTTTTCATAAAAATGTATACAAGAAATGATATAACATTTTTTATCAAGTAAAATGATATGAGTGATTGAACATATAATAAATGATCAAATTGCTTATTCAAAAAATCAAACATAATCATCATTAATGGGAATTAGTCACTTAGCTCCTGAATGATTAACTACCAAAATCGCTACTTGTAATCGATCAACTGGTAATAGTGTACTAAGACTATTATTCACATGAATATTTTATACAAAACATCCAGAAAAAAACATGTAAAGGTGGAATTAAAAATATATTGATTTAGCTTGAACATTATGGATTTTAGAACAACCACATAATCAATAAATTCACCAAATTAAATATCAAAAAATTTTAAAAAAATTTACTCTAGTATGTTTTACTTATGACTATAAAATATAGACTAGAAACATGATATTTTAATCTTTGGCTGAGTTGGTATTGGTGGTTGGTTCATGTATAATTGTTCTTCAATCATTTTTATAAGTACTATAGTTTCTTCTAGAAATACTTCATTTTGTGTCACAACCCATTTTTTTACATATCATCTTATTAGTAAATATTCTTCCATTAATTTCCTTATGTAGTTTCTTGGGAAGACTCAACAACCAAATCCTAAAAACCATCTGCAATACATTTAATAACAAAAACAATTCAAGGAGATATTTTTCATCTATAGTAGATGACTCTTGGTTTTTCAAAAATAGATAAGTTAAAATATATTTTTAAATTAATTATTTTAAATATTAAGAAATAATATGATTTAATTATTTCATACTCAAACACTAATCAAATTTTTTTGGGGTTATTTTCATCAGAAAGTTAATCCTTACAATAAATATGGGAATCCTTCCACAAAACAAGAAAGTAATTGATGTAGTAAAGGGTTCGAATTTATTAATAGATATTGAAATATATATATATGTGTGTGTGTGTGTCAATAATATTTTATATTATCATTTTTTTATAAAATTTATAAATGTATTGTCTATTTTTAAATTGAAACATACTCCACCATTGATATCTAGTATTTTCATTTCAGGTTTGTTTTAATTTTATTATTTTTTTATCTATATTTATTTGTATTGTAACTAAAATGGAGTTGAAGTTACTAGAAATTTTATGTTCATTAAATAAAAATCACATTCCATTTAATGTAAAACTACCAACCAAATGTTGGGAAAATATTTATTTATAGTTCTAAAGGAGGTGAAGCCAATATATTTTTTGGATTCTAAAAGAATTTCTTTGATTTTATTGAGAATATGTGATGTCATGGTGATGATTTTAGGTTTTTTGGAAATACGCTTTCATTCATGATTATTGAATTCGTTGATAAGGAATCTTGATTCTTTTTTATTGGATACATTTTCTACACAAAGCAATAAATGATGCACAATGGTAATCTTTATGCATGGTGGTATTTTTCAAGGAGCATGCACAATCAGTACAAGGGCCAAAGAAACCTTTGATATGGAATAATATTATTATATATTAGCACAATTAATGGTGTTTTGACGTATCCTGACATGGTAAAGTCCACAGCATGGTATGTGGGCAGGGTCGAGGTGAATAATGAATAAGGTGCATCCACACCCATAGAATTTGGTGTTTTAAAGGGTATAATTCCCAACAAGGGAACTAGAAAGTGGCCTTAATGTAGTATTTTCAATTTAGGAATTATAGAGAACCTCTGATGAATAGTAATGGTAATATGTTCAAGGATCATGTTTTCATTGAATGGATATTCTAAATAGAATACATATAGTTCAATTGGTTCAACATGGGTTTGACTGCATTATAGATAATGGGGTAGTTTCTAAATATTTTCCCTGTTAAAGATAGGAAATTATTATTCTTGTACGGTGGTGTTTTATGGTGGTTTTGGTTATCAAGTGGGTTTTTAGGCCAAAAAAATCAACAATGATGGACTACACCAATTTTTTGGTGTTTTTTCTGAAAACATTTCCCATGATTTATGATCATGCCCTAGTGATGGTTCTGTCAATGGATGACATGCAAATTTTAGGAGTAAAAATTATGGCAATGAAAGAATGGATCTTTAATGTTTACGTAATCTTTTTTCTAGTTTTATGTCTCTGATTATATCTTAATCTGAAGGAGTTAACAACATTGATAAATGTAACTAAATGGTTACTTAATTACACATTTCAATATGAAATGTCTTAACCATAAAGTTGTTGTGTTTTCTACGGTTATAGAAGAATTTATAGAATAATATCATGAGGAAATATATGAAATGTGAACAGACCATAAATATGTTTAAAGGTGTCCAATGATTATGTTCATGACCTCTCTTTTTGAATAAGGGTTTTTACTAGAGAAATATTATATGATATAGACCTATACATATTGACCAATTGTATTATAAATAATAATCATAAAGAGAACCCAGAAAGGGGCTGGAATGAGTTGAAAATTGTTAGCCTCTTCCAAAAAAAGAGGATGATAGAACGCCATAATGAATTGAAGTATAGGATTTATAATTACATTGGAAATTAAAGAATAGGTGTTTCATCAAGGGTTTGTTAACATAATGTTATGGAAGAGACCTAATGGACATCTATTAAGAATCTATCTATATTCAAGGATTAATTCCATGTATATTAAACTAGATAAGGGGTCTATATGACAATATATAATACTGATATGATCCATTACACTGATATTGAGCATTGTAATGATCATTTTTTGGGGTGACACTTTCAAAAAATGTTATATCTTTAAAAAATTAATGTTAGGTATATTAGGGTACGAGTTACCTAGCACAAATCCATTGTTCGAGCAGTGAACACTATCAATATTTTTGAGATATATACTAATTTGGGGCTTGTAACCTGGCCTATGCTTCCTCCGTGGATGTATCCCAGTGATGGTGACCAATGAAAATTCATCTACCCCTATTTAATATATTCATGGAAACTAAAATAGTGTAAAATGAGTCATATAGAATATATGATAACGAAAGGGTAGTCAGGTGACAAAATCAAATCAACATCAATAAATGAATCCTAGAAATTTCTCTTCAATGTTTATAGTTCAATATCTATTTATAGAAAATGAAAAATTAATGATAAAGTGTATTAATTAGACAATAACATTTTATAATATTCTCAACCTTCTGTCTCCCAATAATAAGAGAATAAGACCATATTGAGGTACCAAAAATTAGTATCGAATGTATTCATTCATTAATATTTTTTTGACTCTTAATTTTATAACATGATATGATTATGTAGTTAATAGAAATAAAATCCACAATAATGGTTTTAGTGATTAATTAAACTAATTTCAAAGCATGTTAGTGGGATTTCATTCCTAAATGGAATATTCTTATAGTGCTCTGTGAGATTTTTTGGAAGAATTAATCATTCTTATAATCATACATTGAGTTATCTTTGAAATAATTCAAAGTATCATTGTGATTGATTCCTCTATGAAAATAGTGTTAGATTATTCCTTAATAGAATAAGTGTTCAAGGAGATTTCACATGGAATGTTCCGCAGTTATTTGTGGCTTGAATTGAATACACACTATGAAAAAGGTAAAAAAATAGTGTCTCATGCCCAATGTAATGAATAATAAGAAGGAAACTAAAATAATTAATTCTCATACCATAGTATCCAATTTAAAATATACATTGAAATATTATTCTCACACTAGTTTTTATAATGTTTAATGAATATTAAAAGAAATTTAAATGTAGAAAATAATAATTAATGAATAAGCGGAAACAGCGTCACGTTCTTAAACAATAAGGTGTTCTTCAAATGACAATTCAAATATCCAAATTTTCTAAGAAAAAGTATAACAATATCAAATCATGTGAGAAGTGGATTTTTCTATCATTATAGATTTTCCAATATAAAAGAATATGAAAAATTGATAATATATAGCCTTGAATTTCTTTATAAGAAAAATTGGATAAATAATAAAAGAAAAAAGATTCATGATTGAGGATCATTCCTAATAAATTTTGAAAAAGTTATATCAAGAATGAATTAAATGAACGAATCATTCCTATAAAAACACAGTATGAAGAAAGAAGAAAAATAATAATTTTTTATTCTTAAATTTTGAAAGAAATTGCAATTGAATGGAATAAGAAAGATGATAAGAATAGATAACTCAATGACTAGATAAATACCTCAAATAATAAGATTAAAATCCCTCCAAAATTAACCATAATAGGGAAAAAGAGTCTAGAAATGAAATATAAAGGAATGAGGAAGTTAATTTCTAATTATAAGTGAGGTATTCTAGAAATGAAGGAGGAACTGGTGTGATAATATTCTAGAAGAATTTTCCACATCACAAGTGGTTGTTAAGAAGAAAACAAGAATAATGATATGAGAATATATTCATCAATGGAAACATATTGTATAAGGATAGACCAAATGAATAATGGTAATCCTAATAGATTTTTTATTTATTTTAAAATCAGTCATATGTAATGGTCTTATAGTTTTATTAATGGATGGAGGGTTAAATAATCTATATGGAGACACTCAACTCATATGAAATATGGTGATAATGTACATATTATAAATAGGTATGTTAATATTGAAAATAGTTTTAATGTTATAGAGGATGATCTTCAACAACGGTTGTATCTAGAACTACGATCTAGGTACTCACAATAAATATTTATAAAGAAATAAATGCAAAAATAGACCTATAATCTAGTAGTCTCTCTAGAAATTTCATATATGGAAGAAAAAGTAACATTCAATACACTTATGCATAAGAATTACTGAAATATGGAACCCTTTGAGGTCAAGGATGATGTTTTCCAAAGTGATTACATATAAAAAACAACAAGGAAAATAATGAACAAGCAATATAAAATAAGGTCAGAGGTGAGATACATTCTTTATTCAACTAAAGAAGATAATTGTTCTAAAGTGACTTATTCAACAATTGTGGAAGAAACCTTGCTAAGGACAAAGGAAAACTCTCACCTCTAATAAGTTTAGTGTGTAAGATGTGTTTCTTAAGGGTGATTATTTGGAAAGAAGTTGAGGAGTACATTAACTTTAATTGTTGATGATAATGAGTTCGATGATAATAGGGAATTGCATTCCCAATAGATGTATAATGTAATTAGAAAGATGGAATTCAACGGGTTGGTCAATCATAATAGAACCATTACTATAATAAAGGAAAATAGAGTTTTCCCTCTCCCCATATTCTTTATTGTTCCTAAATATTTTTAAAGGATATGTCGAATTATAGGATTGATACAACCAAAGGGGTGTTTTTTATAGAAAATAAGATAATATGGAATTGAAAAGAATATTGGATAAGGAAACCCAAAATTTGGATTCAAACCAAAATAATAAGATCAAATGGGAAATAGATATATCCAATAATATGAATTATATTAAAATGTTTTTTATCTAATAATTAGTTTTGTATTATTTATCATCTAATATTATTCAAGATATCTAAAATCTACTGAGATAGAAGAGTTTTTTATACAATTAATAACCCTATTTTTAGAATCAATAATTAGTGTAATAATCTAAATTATAATGGTAGTGGTGATTAAAATTCAATTTATTCACAACATTATCTATAAATTAAATTTACATTTGATGAATTTGAAGAAAAAGGTTTCACTAGGTATCATAGTGTGTATTTATATTGGATTTATTTTTGAATACCAGAATGATCCACACTAATAATTGATTTGATTTTTATCCTCTAATTGTTTGGTTTCAATTTTTTTCTACATCAAATGACATGTTGAGCGGTGAAATAATAAATGATTCTTTAGATTTCACTCTTTTTCATGAGGGACAAAGAAAACATTGATAACAATTTCAAAGAATCTCATTTTATACACCTAAATCAGGATTATTAAGACTAGAATATTCTTTGACCAACCAAATTATAATTTGGAGTCTAACTCAATGGATTTAAAAATAATTCCAATTATGGTGGATAATTTTTCTAAGATTTTTTCTAGAGTTGTGCGTTACAGCCTAAATTTATTTCATTTGGTTTTAGAGTAATTTCTTAATCAATAAGTGTTTGTTTCCAATGAATGAAGATGGTTTGAAATAGAGTGATAATAAAATAAAGGATTAATTCATCCCTATCCTCATTGGGGGAGCAGAATATCATGAGTAATACCCTTTTGGAGTTGAATAAAAATTCGGAGTTTAGATTTCATGGATTTTAATACCAAATGTAAAGGTAGAGTAAATATTGAAAATTAAACCAATTGATCCCATTTAAAAGGGGGATTTAGATTCAAAGGAAAGTAACCACATTTTAAAGAAGCATAATATCCCTTGGAATTTAGTTTTCGATAAGGTGATTTCATTTTAAATTTTCAACAATCTCGAAAGCGGAGGGTTATTTGGAATCCCAAAGGATTGTGTTCGATTTGTTATTAATATATGGAGCCATGATGATGCTAGAATGTTTTGAAAATGTGACTCAATTCATTGTTATTGGAGATATTGTTAAATAATCATATATGTTGTTGTGTGGGATAAATTATATACCCAATGGAGGAATGAATTATGGTTGAAATATGGAAGTGATGATGTATTTTCAAATGCACCTATATGGTCAACAGATGGTCCAGTGGAATCATAATTAAGTAATATGATGATTATTCCTGAGAACAATATATTGTGTATTGATGTTTAAAAACATGTTAAAGACTAATTGTTATTCTTTAGTTGTGATCCATATAAATAATAAACCATTTGTGGCCACACCACAAAATATAGGGTATGTTAAAAAGGATAATACCCAATATATGAAACTGGAATGAGACCACATCATTGTGGTCCCCATGGTCGAATTCCAGAGAACATATAAAAAGTGGTAGTGGAAAATATTATAGAAAACTATGATATTAGAAATTATTTACACATAATAAATTTTATTTATGTCATCTTTGGTTGCATTCAATTTTGTACAAAATCATATACAGTGAAACAATAATAAAAAAAATATTAAAATCGTTATTATTAATATTAAAATATTTGGAATATATATTCGTAATTTTAATTTTAATTAATGTATTAATAATATAGTAATAAATTTAATTATTTGGTTTAGAACATCAATATTTTTCTTAAGTTCAATTTTCATGATTTCTCAAAATTAATTAATTTTTATGTGAATTGTGAAAATACATGTTTTCAAGAAAAATATATTTTATATAATTTTGTTTATAATAAACTTTTTGAAATAAAAAATATATATTTATAAATTAAAATATTATGTTCAAAAATATGGGGATGAATTGATAATACTAATTTTTGTGTTTTTCGTCTGTAAATATTACTTTACTCTAAAAACAATTCTCCCCTAATAACATATATTATATATAATATTATTTAACTTATAGTAATATAATAAAACAATTATAATTACATATTTATTATTATTATTTTTGTATTACATAATATGGTCAATTTCATTTTCCACCATAAAAATAAAATAACTTGGATAATTATTAATTTTCGAGATTATGGTAAAATGGTTTTTGAATATATTAAATGGTTAAATTTATAATCTAGTTTTACCTTATTTATAAATTTTATAAAAATATATATAGGTTTAAGTTTTTTTTCAAAACATAAAAAATTCATAATATTTGTTGCCTTATAATCTGAAAATTTTAATATCAATTGCTTAGTTAAAAACTCATTTCCATGGTAAAAATAAAAATGTTCATATTTATTGAAAATGATAAAAGACATAAAACATGTTTAAAACGTGTGTAATGTATTAGTTTTGGATTTATAACCCCAATCTCATCCAAAACACCATTATTAAAACATTTTTCAAAATTTATCAAGGAATTTTTTAATGATATCTTGGAAGGGTAAAGGGTATTCCTAAAACTGCCCATTTATTCACTTATAAAATGGGATCACTTCCTCCCTTCCCTGGGTAAACATAAAATTTAATTTTTCTTAGATCCTATACCCATATTATATATCCTTTATTTCCTCTGTTTCTATAATATCTTTTTCTCTTTATGTAATATTATGGCCTTCCATTCCATATTGATCTCTAGGAGAACATCAAATCACTAACATAGTATTTCAATCCTTTTTATATTTTAACATAAATCCTCCTCCATAAAATCACATATTCCTTTAAATATACAATAATATAAATTCATTTTTATAATAAAATGATATTATAATAACATAAAAACCATTATTTATTCATATCTATGCATTATGAAAAAAATAACATTATTAATGTGTGTTCGTGGACAAGCACCTCGACAAAGAGACACCTTCCATTATTCATTACAGCCTATCACGGGTGGTTTAAATGATTTTATTGATGAATAAAAATATTAAAAATAAAATAGAACTATAAATCATAAATTTAAATTATCATATACATCATTACCTCACATTTATTGATAAATTGAGACATTATTCTTGTGTATGTGTGGACCATCACCCCAACGAACCCTGAATTTTATTTTTCATCACCACTCATTAGTGAAGGGACAAGAAATATATAAAATATATTAAAATTAATATAATTAATATATTAAAAAAATTGAAACTTTTTTACAATTATTTATTCCATGTTCGACATAAATATTTATTTGTAGAAAAATTTATCAAACAACCTCTCGTAACTAACTTATGAAGGTTAACTATATTATAAACAAAAAATGATAGATTAAGGAATCTTTCATATGAAAAATATATAAATTCGGTTGGTATGTATGTATTTTACCATTGAAATTTATTTATTCAGGATATTAAGTAAATGGAAAAAAAAATATGGATCTAGAGTTAAGGGTTATTCATACCTCCTTCATGGATTTTCATTTCTAGGATTATACTTGACTTTTGTTCCTTTGAAATATCCCACTTTTGAGTTGAATCTGTTTAAGGGAACTTCCCCATTTCTTATCATGGGAAAATAATCACCCCCATAATTTCTTTAAAAAAAATTAATTACTTCTCAAAACATAATCATTTTTTATGTAACCCTGCTAATTCATTTTTTGTTTTATAGATAACATATATCCTTTTAATTCTATAAAATTATCTTCACCAAAATTCATAAATGCACTAACCAAGTAGTTTATATTAATTTTTAATCTTCATATCATTATAATAAATTTTTTAGTATAGAATTAAATGTTCATGTCCTATGTACCTTTTTTAATTATGAATGAAAAAAATGGTTAAATTTCAATCTCTCTTAGAAATCCTTACGTTATATATAACATAATAACACCATATTTCATGTATGATCCTTGGTTTATATTGGATTTATATATTCTTTATAGTGATATATCATTTTTTGTTGATTTTTTATTGTGAATCCTTTTTTGAGCATTTTAATGGGTCATAGATAGAGTTTTTGATCCATTATTTGGAATAATAGGGCATGACAGTTTTTTTATCTTGGGAGTGGAAAAGATACTATATCCAAAATGGATATAGGAGACCCACTGGATACTCAGTGATTTCCCACATCAATCCTATAGAGTTTTGTTAGTATGAATATGTTACTAAATTTTCTAGGTAAATTAGTGGATTGATAATAGAGTTGGGATCTAATAAGAATCCCACTGGCCTCCTAGTAGAAGCCCACCATCTAGTTATCAGGACTTTAAAACACTGGGAATTATATTAAGTTTCACCGGTATATCGGTAGAATCCGGTTGTTAGCTATTGATTCCAATATGGGTGAGTTTAGAAGCGGTAATGATGTAAATAGTTTTCTATACACATTTTTAAATTCTAAAACACTGTCCCTTGAACCAAATTCAACCCAAATATCTTTAGATTCTCTATAATGGTTAATTTTACTATAAAACAATGTTTTCTAATGGATTTAAGTGTCAATTTATGTGTTGAATCTCTTTAGGTATGTTTCATCTCAATTCAATTTTGATTTCATATTTTCTTATCTTTCTCCCCCTTTTAGAAAGGTGGATCCTAATGTAATTTTTGGATCTAGATATTGAATTAATGAATTTGATTTAATAGATTTTACCTTGATTTATCTAGTCATTTTCTATATATTGATGGATCCCTAGTTGGGTGATTGATTATCTTATTATTAAATTTGGTTGTATCTTAAGGTATTTCTTATCATTTCAAACCATTGTTCCTCGATTAATTTTAAATGGAGTATAATTTATTTTAAAATATTGATTTGAAACTTTTGAAAAAAAATTGGACTATCATTGTGTGTGTGATGAAATACCATTAATAATGGATTTCAAAATAAATTATTGATTCCTATGAAATAATCCTGAATTTAAATGAAATATTTTAAGCATTATTTTGATTATGGGTTTGGAGAATACAAGGCATGAAATGTTTTATTTTTTAAAATGAAATGAATTATTTTGGGAGGCAAGATTTTTTATGAAAACCACATAATGATAGGTTTTTTAAATGAAAAGGAATGTTTTGTAAAATAAAATTGGGGGTGATTAAAATTATTATTTGATTTGATTTGATATTTATTGAAATAAATGATATCTCATTTCATCTCGGATTACCATGAAACACATAAGAGCCTAATTAGTTAGGAGGAGTATTTTCATTCAAGGAAAAGTTAATTTTATAGAATTGGATTTATGATGACAATAATAGTAAACTATGTTTATGGCATGGATTCATTCTTTTATATTCAGTATTATTACCCCTAGGCTTGGGATATAGGGAGTGTGTGCACACCAAGGTTCATAATTCACTAATATTTTATGAAAACTCTTGACTCGATATAAATTTACCCTATCCTAAAAACCATGGTATTATGATTTTAAATAATTTACACCTTCTAGAGATTTTTTGAAATTATTACTCAAGTAAATTTTTCTAGAAATAATTATTCATTCATGTTTTGAAAAATATTCTTATATCTGAAAATTTTTAAGGAAATTCCTTTTTGAGACTATTTTCATTCTAGCCAATGAATTTTCTTAAAATGATTTTCTTAACGAGAACTATGAAGATATTTACATGCCATGATTTATTTATTATTGAAACTATTCAGTTTATTTGATATAGACAGCTTATAGAATACTTGGTGAGATCTTACTAGGATTTGTTTCTTATATACTAATTTTCACTATTGGATTTTGTGTAGATTTGTATTCCATGTCCATTGAAAGCGAATGTTCCTCTTTGAGGTGGTGAATTTTCATGATTATCCAGATCTTGGGAGTGGGTAGTGAGTGTTAGAGCATGTTATCTATATATAATATAAATATCTTATATTATTTTCTTCAATAGGGATGTGATGACATTGGACCAAATACCATTATTGCGATATGCATCTCTCAGCCTATGGAAATTTTATCCCAAGTAATTTTTTGAATAGTGATAATTTATTTAGTCATATTCAATTATTTTTGTTGATGATTTATTAATAGGGATAAAATTTTTCCTTATTTTGGTTTTTCATGTCAGGTACTAGTCACTAGGCTTTTTGAATTAAGAACACACTACAAGTCTTGTTAGAATTGATTCAGCTACCATTCAAGTGGGTAATGTCAGTTGTTTAATGACTAGTTAGTATCAAAGGTATTTAATGTACTTAAATGTATCTTGGTATGCATATTATGATGTCTTGGAAGTTAGGAGATGGTATTTTTAGGACATAATGGGTAGGATGAGAGTTATTGTCTTTCTAGTTATCATCATAAAGTACCTTAAGTTACCATGGGTTTGGAAAATGTCTCTTTGATGACTTTATACAATTATTTCAGACTTTCCAAAATATTTGATCTAATATTTTTATTTCTAGATAAATTGTGGCTGATAATGTAGATGATATCATGTCATATGACTAACATTTCAATTCTTATCTATTGATTTATAATAACACCATTCCCCAAAGAAGAAGTTTCAATAGACCTTTGGAGTGATATGTTGATTAACTATAGCTAGGGAACACCCATTTTAATTAGGACATTGTAGAGGAATTTGTGTTTCTGTTCTAATATCTAGGAAAAGTAGCTTCACTAGTTATAATTTAGGAAAAATATTTTATATATCATAGGGGTGAAAACGTAGATCATGCCTAATAGTTTCTTTGTCTAAATCCACCATCATTTTAGGGTACCAACAAACATCTAGAGGTAGTATACTGGTGTAAAAGGTTGATAAAATAATTGAGTGATTAGATAAGCTAGATCATGTTAGGGATAGATATGAAATATTGAATAATTAAATTCTTACTAGAATATAGTGGTAGTTTATTATTATAAAATGGAAGATGTTGTATTGGTTTATAATGATAGCAAGGATATTTTTAGGTATTAGATCTTTCTAGAATCGATGACGTTATATAATTTGATGGAGTTCTTAAAAAATATTCATGGTGAACATATAGTGACCAAGTATGAAAATAATTTTTAAAAAATTTCTTATTCCAAACCCTAGGTTCTATATTTTTAGAAAATAAAAGGAAAAATGTTTGAGATGGTTCATTGAACAAACATCTTATCACAATTTATCATGCTCAATCTCACCTCCTTCAAAGATATTCTGGATAGTTCATTGATCGAAGAACATGACTTGAATGGAAATTAATTATTTAAGTTATTTAATATTACTCCTAGTGGTATAATGAGAGGTTCATTTAATTTGAATAAGAATCATCATGACACTTAAGTTTGAAATAATAGTGGTGGATATTAATAGAATAATTATTCTAAATATTCTACATTTTTTGGTAATGGAAAAAATATTGTTTCCAATGTATAAAATTTGGGTATTTAAAGAATTATTATCTGAAGAAATAGAAAATTTATAGTTATTGAGGATAATCATGTCGCATTTATAGGTATTTTCATCATTTTACCACCTTTCATAGTGATAGAATAGTACTTTGGGGATATGTGGAGTAGTTAGATGCTTCATGAAAAAAGGGGCTACTGCCACAGGCCTCAAGAACAAAGTTTCATCCTTTAGTAGAGGAGTATCTAATAGAAAATGGTGTTTTACATGTGATAGGTACAATTACCATTACCATTACTTCATTTTCTTGATGATTTGATTTGATATTACTGTCACTAATTCCTTCATATCGACTCACATTTTGAACATGTTGAATATTCTTTTAGAACCCGCATCATTTTTTGTAGATATTTCTAGGCCTATTGGGATGAATATAGAGAAGGGTCTATGATTCCCTTATTATGCATTCTATTTATCTATAATATAGCTCAACTAGGATTGGATATGAAACCTCTTGATTTTAGTCCTGTTATTGATTGGATAATTTATAATAAATCGTTGATTTACTATTTTCTTTGGCGAGTCCCATTGAGTGCCCTTTGTGGGGAGAGTAATTTCTTTTAGGATAATGGGTCATGATGTTGATTCAACCTAAGCCTCTGCTTATAGATTTTGTTTATATGATATACATGCTCTTCTTTGAAAGTGTTTATGAATCCACATGGGAGGTTCATCCTCTACTATATGTTCAGTTTCCTAATTTTTTTTCATCTGAAATTTCATATTTTCCACTGGTGAGGGAGGTATATTTTTTGTTCTACATGGTACTGAGTAGCTAGCCAAATTATATTCCCTCGAATCAAGTAGAAAAAATAGAACTAAATATGTGAAACTTAGTTGGAAGAATTTATGTCCAAGGGACTCATTTATCCTAGTGTTCCACCTTGGGAAACAAAAGTGATTTTCTTCTCCAAAGGATTACACAACACACCACCTTTGGGTTGATTATAGAAATATATATTTGGTTAATATCAATAATAAAAATAATTTTCTATATATTAATGAATAAGTTTCCTCATATTATGACCAACTTATTAGGCATTTTTTTAACCAATTCACCCACTATATTTATGGATTTTTGGAAAATGGTTTTCAATCTATAAATGTATTCATTCATCAGGGTTTTTATGGATGAAATTTTGGATTACTCAAAAATCAAGGATTTTGGAGTCCATTTTCGGGATCATTTCTGGAAAACATGATAAATCAATGAATATATTCTAGTTGATAAAAATTGTATTTTTGGATTTGGTATATAAATTTATTTGGGAATTGGGATTCCAAATTTGTTACTTTAGTTGATCTTGAGAAGGTGTAATTTGTTGTGTTAAGGAAGGAACCATAGAAAATCATTGAGATTCAGAAAATCTTATGAATGGGAAGGAATTTCCATCATTTAGGGATTTTTTCTCAATGTTAGATTCTACATTTACCACACTCACTCAGATTGGATTAATGTTTATATGGGACTCTAAATGTTATGATTCCATTAAGTATTTGAAGGGTTTTTTGACATAGGCTACAATGTTGTCTCTTCTGATGACTTGGAGGTGCTATGAGGCCTTTTTTAATACATTGGGATTAGGTTTGGGTTGAATTATCAAGTAGGATGATCACATTTCATTTTATGGGTCTCGTCATCATTATTGTAATCCACTAAAAAATTATTTTAAAAGAATAATAATATTTATAACTATCTTAGCAAGCATCACTGAGATTATTGAAAATTGAAATATACTATAGAAATATTCTTTCATTGATATGACTACTATAAACTGAATTTTATTTGTATGGTTTGAATTTGAGTAACCACATTATGAAAAATAATCATAAATTTTTTATATAATTAATTTTTTTATTAATTCATATTAAATAGTATATAATTTATTTTAAAGACATTTTATGCTTCAAAATGCATTTTCTTCACAAATAGGTTTTATTATATTTTTGTGTGAAATTTTTACATAATTTATTACACTATTATATATATTATTTTAAAAATTAATAACAATTTCAAAAATAATAATGTAAATATAATAATTGTGTGAATTGTTTAGGGTTTTCTAAAAAGTATTATTTTTTATGGATGTGTGAAAAAATTTGGTTTTTAAATACCGATTTTTTATACACTACTTTAATTTTATTAAATTATATAATTTAAAATAACCATTCTATTTTGGTTTCTTATTAAAATATTCTCCATTTTACTAAACACAACTTAAATAATTACATTTTAATCAAAAATATATTTTATTTTTCTGTTATGGTTTTTATAAATAAAAATAAATTTCTCTTAAAAAATTTTCAATGGATGATTTTTTTTTCATTTAAAATTATTAAAATAATACAATAGATGAATGATATAATTTAAATATATTGATTATATAACTATATATATTCATTTTAATCTATAGAATTATTATTATGAGTCATAAAGTTAACGTAACGTCATCATATGTATAAAAAATCCATTTTCTTGAAAACCTATGCTTTATTAAATTTTACTGGATAGTTACAAATATAATTCCTAAAACCTAGAAAAATTATATTGAGAAAGTGGGTTCATATTTAGAATTAGGAGGTCCATATTTGGTCAATTTCTCCCTTTGATTTTTGGTTTATGGTAAATTATTATAACTATATTAAAAGGTAAATGTAGTTACTTAAAGATATAAATAATGTGAAAATGATTTAATTTAGTCCTAAAACATTAATATATTCCTTTGAATTATATTATTTCTTCTATAATAATATAATATTAAAATTTAGGGCCACATAGATCCATTTTTCTTTATTAATGACAAATATCATATATTAAATAAAAAATAAAAATGTTATTCTCTTTCTATAAAAAGTATTTTATATTTTCATATATTTACAGAAATAAATTTTCAAGGAATATTAATGGTTAATTTTATAATAATGGAATTATATTTATCATGGTAATTTAAATATAAATTATAGTGATTATATAATTATCTTAAACACTTATACAGTGATGACATCTTGCTTCTAAAGTCAATGGAAAATCAATGTAAATAATATTAAAAACATTTAGAAAAATGTATTTGGATAAATTATGGTTCAAAAAAATTCATAATTAATAATAATTAATTTTTATTTTTTCAATGTATTATGTTATAATTCTATTGTTGAATATATGTCTTTAATATATAATTATGTGAATAATCTGCAAAATGAATTTAACTATATTTTATGTTAAATAATAATTTATTTGATTATTTAAAAATTATTAAAATCATTAAATAGGGAAGGTATGGTAGGATATCCTCAATAATTGCATCACATAACCATTTATTTTATAATTGTTTCAATATAATTAAATAAATAACACTTAATGATTAAAAATGTTATTATCACTATTATGGATAAAAAAAGTTATTGATGATTAAATTAAATTTTCAAGGGTGATAATAAACTAAAATATTTAAAAATACTACTTAATTATATTGTTTAGATATTATATAATATTAATTAACATATTAATCAAATTCTAAACAACTTAGTCGTGAATTTGACTTAATAATATGTTATTTTTTAGAAAAATTAGAATAGTACCCCTTCCCACCATTATAAAAGGACAAAAAATTTCCTTTATATTTAAACAAATCGATCCATTTAGATCAAATAAAACCATCCCAATTATATTTTAAACATCACTAAACACTAATTAAAGTGTATTTAAGAATATATTTAAAGGAGTTACATCAAATAAGAGGTAACCTTCCTACACGACATCTTTCAATTTATTTCTTCTTATACCTCCCCTAATTATTTGGTATTCCTCATAAAATATTATCTTTTGGATTATCAATATACTAAAATTTTAATTTAAATATGGAAATATCATTATCCATCCACTTTTATAAAAAATTTGAAATGAAATTATCACTTGTCCTTATCTGTGGACTACAACCCCCATGAAGTGATATGATTCATTCTTCATTTCCAAAAAACATGGTTAGTTATTTTTCAACATTTAATTTCTATATATAATATTTATTTCATTATTACAGTTATTGAAATATAATATCTTGTATAAATTCTTACATTTTCATCCATTGAAATATGATAACGTCATCCGAATTTATATAGTACCACCTCCACGAAGCGATGTGATTTGTTTCTTTTTTAGACTACATTGCTAGAATTAAGGATGTCTTTAGTGAATATATATGATATCTATGATAAAGTATTTATTATGTAAAGGTGAATAATTATTATCTATATCTCTTTCCAATCATCAAAAAGTGGAATCATCACTCGTACATACGTATGGAAAGTCATCAATATGAAGTGATGTAACTCATTTCTTATAACAGATTTATATATATAATTATAAATGTCTATATGAGGAAGTAATATTATAATCATCTCTTGTTTTGGTTTTTGGGGATTATGAGATCATAAGAAATGTGATATTACTAAAACCATCTTCTAATAAATGAAAAATGAATCATTTGTCACTCTAAATGAATATTTTAATAAGTAATTGTTTATAAACAAGTGATAAAATGTTATAAGTCATATATTTTATGATATATATGAATATGGATTTATAATATAGTTATAAAATATTTTAATTGTGTGTTAACAAATAAATACAAGAATTTATTTAAGTGATTTATGTCACTATACTTTTTTATAATATATTTATAATGCTTGAATTCTTTTTTGTTATTTTTTATGTTTTGAATTTTTAGTACCATTTTTATCTCTATGGTACTTAAAATTTTCATAAAACAAGTTTGACAAATAGAAAATTTTTATCCTCTTTCTATTCGAAATAATTTTTCATATATATCAAGGTTTTCAAAAAAATACAATATTCCTCTATGATAAATTTAATTTTTATCAATGTTTTATATTTTAAAAATGGATTAAATAGAATGTTATTTTTTTTCCTAAAAAAATCATTTTCTAATTGTGATAAGAGAATCTATGATTCACTAATTATGACATGAACATAATTTCCCATCATCATAACCAATCTATTATTTAAATCCAAATTTACATTTTTCTATGGTTCTTTTCAATGAAAAATAACCCTTTATATATTGTAATTATTTGGATTTTTTAAAAGTTTTATTATATTGATAATTTAATTTCTATGAAATTTAATTCTGATATATTAAAATAATTTTTCATTTTTGATAACATATTTTTGTGTCAATTATGATTCATTGGGGATATGATCCATGTATACCATAATTATTATTTATTTGGATGGTTATATGTTTGGATGATAAAATATTATCGAAACCCGTTTTATTTTTCATGGGTTAAGCTATGATAAAATGATCATTATTTTCATGAACATGTAGCATTAATTTGTAATAATTGGGATTATGTGATGTTTGGGTCCATTAAATCCCTCTAATACAGTGTATAATGTGTCATTCAAATCTTATGATGTGAAAACGATATACATGGATATGATTTCAATCATACTTTTTCACATTTTGATGTGTGAGTATGATTTATCACACACTTCTCTCATATGATTATGTATAGAAATTATTAGAAATAGATTTTTTAAAACATTTATTCTTGAATTATATTTAAATCTATATTTTCTCATAGGATTATGCATATAAATGATTGAAAATATATTTATTCTCAGTGTAATGATATCAAATTCTTATGATTATACATTCCTATTTAATGACTCTTGGATATTAGCAATTTATTTTACACCAATATTGATTATTATTCTTGATATGACTAGGTTTTTAGTCTATGATCAAATATTTTATAGGTATAAGTATTTATGTTTAGAACCTGTAGTTCATTATTTTATTGTACCCCTTTAATCAGCTTATTCTTCATATATTTGATATCTTACATTCTTACCCTTATTTAGCATCCGATCTCACAAATTATTGTGTTTTTCATCCCCATGTAGCGATGGTTTTTTCTTTTTTTGGTGACACTAGAAGTTCACCTTATGTAAATAAAGTTGTTTGAGAAGATGAATAATGTACTTAAATAATTTTTTATGCCTCTAGTTTCTAATTAAACTTAACCATTATGGTTCTTGAGAATTAATATTTGTATGGTATATTAGAAATTCATTGAAATGATGTAATATATATGTATGTGAAGTATAGTTTGTCATAGTTGGTGTTAACGTAGGTTTTATTTAATTATTTGATATTTGTGTTAGAAAAAAATTATATAATACCTTCTTCAAAATCTTATGTGTAGAAAAATATTTTCATGTTTTGATAGTATATATTATATATTTATCCTCTAAATTCATTAATATATGGTTAATGAAAGTGGATATATTTTTCCCACACATATATCTTTGAGTGATAACCCCAAAAAGAGTTGTTTGAGTATATGTAAAACAATATTCCAATGATGGGTGAAGGATCTCTTGTGTAACAACTCATTTGTGACTCCCATGAAATATGACAGGATTAATTCAGAATTTATTTTCAAACCACTATGAAGGATTTTAATATATGATTACCATGAATGACCATGGTATAACCTAAGGTTTCATAGATTGAAAATAAGTTTTCACGATTCAAAAATGCTATGAATTATTTTTCTATTATTATCTGATTTGTAAATATGATTATTTTTTCTCAAACTATGTGTTTTTGGTTTTAGTCACTGGATAGAATTCTGGTCTTTCTTATTAATAAAAAATGTGATAAGAAATTGACTGATTATTGTCATGTGCAACCCAATGAAATAGGAGATGAAATTTGAATGCTTTTTATTATTATTTACTACCAATATCATTATACAATTAACATGTTAGACATGAAATATTTTATTGCTGCACTTATTTAGGGAAAAACGGAGTTTTATGAATACAATGGAGGAAAGAAGATTAAAAATCATACATATCGATAATTTAGGAAGAATTGCCCATGGAAATGACTTAATAGAATTATATTATGTATTATGTGTAGAACTTTGGACATATAGTAGATAATTAAATGGAAAATTTAATATTTGGATAGAGGAAAATTAAATTCATCCAAAGAGACTACATATACTTCGATGTCTTATGTGTAAGAAACTTGGGAATTATCTAAGATTATCCATTAATTCATGAATTTACTCCTAGACTAAGGAATGACCTATGTTATTCTAATCATTAAAGTGGAATGATTAAAGTGATTTGGTTTTGGGATTCAGTAATTATGATGTAGAACTATTTTATCTGTGAGATTCATGTTATAATAATTATGAAACATTTTTGGACTATTTTATAGTATATTTTCATTTTGGAATTCAATGAATGTATTTAATGGTTTTGATAACTTAGAAATGTGATTTACTTATAAGGTGATATTTTTTGAAAACATGTTCTCAAGGGATAAATGACCATTAATATGTTCTTCTTGTTAGAATAATAATGTATATTTGGAATAAAGAGAAGAAACTTATTGATAAAGTATATTTTATATTATTTATTACCATGAAATTGGTTTGTGATTTGATTAAAAGTAGATTTATACTATCATTGGTGATGTATAATGTACTTTTTTCTTTTATGGATCATATTGGATAGGTTATGTATAGGTAATAATTTTAGGATTTTATGTTTTCATTTAGGTTTTATAGTGATTTAATTCATTTTGGAAAAATATCAGCATGTTGTATAAGAATATATTGTCAACATACTCACATGTTCGGTATGTGACATTTTGATATACTTCATGTTCTATGAGGATAAATGTTAGAATTTAACATTTAAAAAAATATGATCAAATCATTCATATTTTTTGGTATTAAATTCAGGGAGACATATTTTTGTGGATTCTTAAGGTTAACTATTTATAGAATGGATTATATTATACTATGGAAGTTATTTTTGATGTTTTAGATATTAATATTTTATATATATCCACATTTCAAAAACATGGGCTAAAAATCTTTTTTGTAAAATTTTTGTTGATAGAATAAAGTATTTTCATTCATTAGTGGATCTTAGGGGGGATCTCATTGTTTGTTTGAAGTTGAGTACTTCTGGAATAAAATTCGTAATGTTGGATGGATGTTTCACACTCCCCTTTTTTCAAAGTACATTTTCTTGTCCATTTGCACAATGTGGGTTTTCAAAACATTGTAATAAAATATGGCGTATTTTATGATTCATATAAAATTATGTGGACAAAAGTTATTTTATTTTTGGAGAATGAAACACCATGAAAATTGAGTTTAAATGAATAATAAGCACGATGTACTTTTTTACATTCAATATTGAGCTTTATGTGACATTTGATATAGTACAAAAATGTTACAATTTAAATGTGGCCGCTATAACCTTTTTATTGAATTCAAGAGTACAACAATGAGTTTCTAATTCATGAAAAATATGTACAAGGGTTTTATATAATGAAAATTTATAATTTATTTTATAAAAATTTACTACTCAATTTTTAGTAAACTCATTTCATACTTCAAAAATATTTTTTCCACAAAAATTATTTTATTATATTATCTATCTCAATATAAAATTTAATTGAGGTGAATTTTTAAATAATATAAAAAATATGATATTTTAAATCAATGTTTCATTTTTTTTTATGGTATTTTTTTTAATAATAAAAACTAATTTTTTCCATCAGTAGTGAAAAATAAATTTTTTTATAAAATTTTCAATCAATAAAGTAATTGAAAATTCCTATTCAATTATTATTTTTTGGTTAAAAATATCATATGATCCATTTTACTAAACATAATCGAATAAATTACATATTATTAAATATTATATATTATTTTGGAATATGTTTATTTTTATGCTTAAAATGGATATTAATAGAAAACTGATTTATGGGCATAATTAACTTACCCATTAATTAAAATTTATAATCCATAATTATGAATGATTTATATAGAATTTATAGATTATATAAATATATATTAATTTAATTTCTATTATTTATTAATAATCATATTATAGTTAATGAAATATCCTCTTATACATGAAAAATGATATTTTATGAAAAACAATTTTCATCACATTTGGTGGGTTAATTTTTAATATAAATTATTCCCCTTTTAAAATTTTACATTTGAAAAATCGATTCCATTTTTTGAATCTATATTATCCCAAAATTTAACTTGCTATATTTTATTTTTGTTTTTTATGAATAGTAACTATGTTTTACAGTTATAAACCTAGTTAAAAGTTAATAATGTTAATAAAATTTAATACTAAAAATGAATTGTTATATAGCTAACACATTCCTTTACTCTGTTTTATGAAGTAATCTCATCCATACTCTTATATGATTCGAATATAATGAATGATATATCTTTTTTTATTAGACAATGTAAAATATAATATTTTTTATAAAGAAAAACATAAAATTTCAATTTCCTTTATATATCGTTTTTTTATAACATTGGGAAACTAGAATTTGTGAATGAATCCTAAGGTTTATTTTGATACTAATGAAATTATGTTTATTATAGTAATTTATATATATATATATATATTAATGATTACATAGTTATCTTAAATACTTATACAATTCTCACACATTTTTTATACTTGTAGTGGGACATTCATAGTAAATAATATTAGAAATATTAAAAATAATCTATTTTGATTAATTATGGTTATAAAAGAATATTATACTGGATAATAGTTTATTATTTTTGGTTAAATGTATTATATAACAATTACATTTTTTTATTTATTTCATTACGTCCAAATTGTGTGAATAATTACTATACTAATTTTATAATTATTTTTTAAAAAAAAATATTTTATTAAATTATTTAGAAATCAAAAAAAATATTGAAAGAGGACAACAAGTATGAGATACTGTATAAAGTGGAATATGCTGACACTTTCTTGGCTCATATTTTCATTATAATTAAATTTATTAAACATAGTTATTGAAACAAGTGTTACTATGGTAAAGGATAAAGGGGTTAACAGTGGATAAATGAAAGAGTTGTGGGAAAAAATGACCTTAAAACAAATCTAAAAATTTTCATAAGGTTTTCATTCAATAATACTGAATAGTTTCTTCAGTATTAAACCAATACTTAACCACTTGGCCATTCATGTAACATTACATTTATAAGAACCCAAACTCCATTTACCCATAGTCAGTGTCTACTTCATTAAATTAACATAGAAACAATGAATCTAATCACAAAGGATCTATCATTTTATAAGTATTAATGAACCATATTCATACATCAATCTAAAATAATATATCGAATATAAAATATATATGATGAAAACATTCTTATACATTCGATATTATTCAATAAAACCTTCTTCATATCTAGGTAAAGGAAATAAAATAAATGGTGAGCATAGATTCGCAATTAGAGTAATTTAGAGTTGAACATATTTTGAATCAATAAGTGATAATTATTATATAAAGGTAAATAAATGATAACATATTCAATTTAATCAATAACATGAGTAAAAAACATCCATGGATAATATTAATGTTGTATACTCATTTAAAATAATAATTGATATCTAATGGGAAATAGATTCCTAATATTAGACATCATGGTTTCATATATCATTATATCTATACAATAAAATCCCGATGTCAATATAGCTTATTTGATGGGTAGTTATACCCCAAAACCCCATTTAATGAGTGATTACTGTTTTTATCATGATAATTATCAACTTATCTAGAGGATATATAATTATGGACCCTACCCACCACAGCATATCCAATGCATTCCTCAAATATTTTGTAACATTCCCACCTGAGTGGCACATGGAAATTACCCATGAAAAATGGTTGTGTGACATCAGGAACACCTAACATTATTCTAGAGTCTTCCAACTAAAAGTGAGGTTTTAATAAGCAATGTGGGGAGACTATACCCACTTTATCAAAGATTTAAAACTAGGTAATTAATAACCACTGTCCAAATGATAAAAAAAATCAAAAAGTATACTATATAAATAAGGACCAACATCACATGATAATACCAAAATAGGGAATCCATATTCAAATCCAAAGAGTAAATATTTCATGATATATATATGTGTCAATTGTCAAATGAAAACCCAAAAAAGACACAAAATATCCCCATGAAGCTTCTAATATCGGGTATGGTTCCCTCAGCCATACTCTATCCTGAATTCAAACTCATCCATCTGACAAAGGTCTATTTACCTTATCTTGTCCTGGAAAAATGAATTATTTTCAGGTTCAAATCAGGAAGCCCAAGTAGTGTGTGAGTAAAACTTCTTAGGCCACCACCAACAGGATCAAAAATAACATGTATCTTATAACATTATATTTAGTTTTATAAATAATAAAGTAAAAGTAATAGATTAAATCATTTTCATATTTAATATTCTTTAATTATCCACATAATCCTTGGGTTCATAGTGACTCCCAAAATAATAATACCTGCTTAATCACATTCCATGTAATAAACCATCCATAAAAATAATATCACATTTTGTTCTATCATGGTATTTCATTAATCATTTAAAATATAATTTAAAAATCAGACAATGGGGACCTATAGTAGCAGTATGGAACTCCGTAGATATTTGGAGCAAAACTACATTCCCCAAAACTCAGTTATCATAAGAAAAAAATATATTTATTGGGTTCCTAAAGTTGTATTCTTGTACCCCATGGTTATTTGGTGAATCATTCCCTATCCAATAACTCAGTCAAAAATATCACATCTCATGGTTTCATATTCACATCCAATTTATCATCCATTTTCATAATCTATTATTCAATAAATTTCAAAAATTAATTTATCAACCATGATCACAATTACTCATTCATCAAAAACTCATAATTCATCATTCATCATTTCAATTATATCAGCACACCCTAGGGGGTTCCATCAACTCCTATCTAAAATTAATGAATGGTCTAATGGATTTCATGAAGGGTTTCCCAATAATATTTTAAATGAATTAATTAATTCACTATATAATTAAATTGATAATTTTTAACATTTAAATTGGACAATTATATACATAAATTTATAATAAAGACTATAGGAATTGAAAATTGGACCACCTACGTGAAGTTCATTGATGAACACTCACTAACCTGTAATACCCAATTAGATGTTGAACAATCTATTTCACAAAGACAGAAGAGATCTAGGATCAAAACCTAAGACCATGATCCAAAGAATCCCAATAATAAAAACCTAGATCGAAATCACCTTCAAAGGATAAAAATCATCCCTCTTTGTTAGGAAAGAGGTTAGGGAGAGAGAGGAAATCAAAAGTTTGATAAATTACATACTAATAATGAGTCGATCTTTCAACCGGATCTTCAATTCTCCAAAAAAGTGGTTCAAGGATCCTTGGAATCCTCCATGGAGATTCCAAAATTGAATTAAATCATTTAGGGTCTATCCAAGGAAAATATCAGTAAAAATCAGTGTGACCCCCTAAGCTTCCATGGTATGCTTCTTATAATTCAAGAGCTTGCACTACACGCCAAACCGAGTTCAAGCGCCCCACGACCTATCAAACTAGCCGTCTAAAAGTGGATATAAATAGTATTAACCAAATTTTTAATTTTATATCCCATAAAATTTTAGAATTCATCTTATGTGTTTCTAAGAAAAAATATACGGACAAATTCAATTTTTCATATTAAGTAAGTATCTTTCAATAAAATATTTTTTCTTCCTTTTAAAGGAAAGAAATTTTTAAATACAATATTTGATACTTTTATATATTCAATTTCATAAAATTAAATTCTTATTTATAATAGGGATATAAAATTTTATTTTGGATAAATTTTTGGTGTTTTTATGATAACTTTCTTATTTTAATGAATGGTGAAAAATACTTCATTTTATTTGAAAACTGAATTTTATGCTCAATTATTTTTATAGTTAGATAATATTATTAATTTTTTTTAAGTGTAATTGGATTTTTTTATCATTTAAACCAATTTTGGTCATTTTAAGTAATTTTAAAATGAAATCAGACATAAACAATTGTCAATATTTTGATGGTTTTTACATCCTAAAACCCTTATATCTAGTTTTGATAAGGAGAATTAACTTTAAATTATTTTTTTCAATTCAATGTTTTGAATTAGGAAAAAATGGATTCCATTTTCTTAATCACAAGGGCCAAATTTTATAAATAGTTACCTTTTTATATTATTAATATTAACTTCAGTAGTTATTTTTATTTACCATGGTTAAAAAGTAAATGAGGGTAAATAATGGAAAATAATATTATTATTATTATATAAAACAAGCCTAACACATGTACTAATACTATTTTTGGATATATTTATGACCATTAGAATACTTAGTTCTATTTTTGGACCCCATAAGGCCACTTGGATGTGATAATGACCTTTTATAATTTTTAATTTAATGAAAAGGGAAATATATCATAAATATGTATCTCCTAACTAAAAAAATTAATTTTATTTATATAAATGACCTATTAGACTATAAATAGTAATTGGAAATTTAAAACAATCTCCTACATCATTGTATTTTATTTTTAATTTTGAGACATTAAATAATTAAATTTATTTATAACAGAATATTGATATAGTGTTTACTTATTAACAAAGAAATCTAATAAATGAAATTATAAATATGAAAATAATTGTAATATTAAAGGGTTTATGCTATAAAAAAATTTCTAGACGATTATGACATGTTATCTTGGATTTATTGTCTTTGTTTGGAAGAAATCAAGTTTTTATGACTTTATCAAAAAATCAATTACTAAATAGTGGCAAAATTTACATTAATGAGATTGAAAAAAAAATTACTATTTTATTAAATGATATATTAATCCTAAAAATATAAGATTCAACCAAATGACATATATAACATTAAAAATTTAATTAATGATCATCTTTTGGTTTTTTGTCATTTTATTGTTACTATAGTAACTATATATTTTAAAAATACAATAAGACATTGTAAGAGTTAATGTTTTTCACTAAGGGTTAAAGACAAAATATAAGGTTAAATTCATGACCTAAACTTCTCTAAAATAGTTTTTTTAGATTATTTCGACCAATATTCATCTTATACTCGAGATAAATCACTTGGTATCAATTAGAAACCGAAAATAAATTTATAATAAATTAATATTTCATGCTTTTTCTAAAATGCCCATCACCTCTCTTCTAAAAGGGAACTTCTTGTTCTCCTTTATTCACACCTCCAAATCCCTTAGGCTCAGCCAAGACCGGCGAAAATATCCTCCAAAGTACTCTCAATTCATCTTATAGTCCACCCATTGGTCTGGAAACCAACTAAAGAATTAATTTTGGGAAAATAAAAAAAGGTACACCCAAAGAAGAGGTAATCTTTTTATCCCTTCTTTCAAAGATCTTTTCTTCTTCTACTTCTTATTTCTATCTTTTTTTCATACAAAATTAAAAAATAAACTACAATAAATATAATTATATGTTATTATAATCATAGGATAACTATATTCATTGTTTTATACATCCTAAGACTAATAATATCACCACATGTGCGTACGTACGGCGTACCGTCTCTACGTCGTGTTATAATTTTTTATTCCACTTTACATTATTTGGATGGGTATAATGGTCAGTATAATAGACATAAATAATGAATATGACATAATTTTGATTCTTTATAATTAATATACCATCGGGTTATATATCATTTAACCATTAAGGAAATGATATTTTCACTCTTGTGTATGTACGACTTACCGTCTCTACGACGCAATGAGACTCATCTTGCACATCCGCCATCCAGGAATGATTATAATATATATATATATATATATTATGAATAATTTTGATATATGTGACCTAAAAATTATACTAGAATAGTATATATATATATATCATTCAGTTACTTCCTTATGATAAAAAACAGAAATAGTGTTCAAGCATACGTTCGGCCTACCGTCCCCATGAACAGTGTATTCAATTTCATATATATATCCATCATCAATATTTACATTATAAATATATATTATATAAACATCATAGTATACATTCTGGAAGTAAGTAAATCATGATCTAAGTAGTATGATCAAGAATAAAAAAATCAAAACACGTACGATAAACAAAGAGATTATTACCCAAAATATTTTATTTGCAGGGAATTATTAATAAATGGATAATATAATGTCCCATAAGAATCATATATGATATCATAAATATTATTATGATTCTTATGTAAGTTAAATTTATGTTTAAAAACATAATACAGGAGTTTCAGACATGTACAGAGTGTATCATACCTATGGGAAGGGTTAATTCCTCAATCTCATCATTATCTGAGATTGTTTATGTGTAAGTATTTATTGTGGAATATTTATTATCCATGTATATGTTTCCTAAAATTGTTTTGAAAAGGAATATTTTAAGTTTTTATTAAATGGAATCTTTAATTAGATCATCATTTTAAATGTTTTAATGGTTTATTTTTCTAAATATTTTTAATTAATGTCTATGTTTTCCAAATGATTTTAAGGATTTATTTATATGGACATGATTGGTTTAAAAGGTTAATTAAATTAAAAAGTTTTAAAGTGGTATGGGACACATTGATACAAAAATCCCTTTGAAATGAAATATTTTATCTATTTTTTTTCTTTTAAATTATTTTAGGGAAAAAAATATTTCTCTCAATGAGTTTTTCTGATTATTTTTATTTATGTCAATGTACTTTATTGGATTTTATTCTTTATTTAGGTTGATTTATGAAAATACAATCTTCCATATTTTATTTAATAAGTTATGATATGTGTTACTCTGGATATGATATTTTTGTACCATTCATGGTTTGTTGTTAAAATTTTAACATTTCACATACTAGTTTTAATACGAATGTTTATGTTATGTTTCACCATTTTCATAATAGAAATGCATTGGACTTAGTAAGTGATGGGTGGGGCCCACTATATACCCTCGATGCATCACTAGTCTCATGAGACAATTATGTTTCAGTTTTTGGCTAATTTCTTAACCAATAAGATATAGTGACTTGGCCGAAACCCTAACAGTATGTTTAAGATGTCCTATGTTATGAATCTCCTCATTATGGGATTCGTTATTTACTTTACATGTGATTATTTGACTGTTATAATATCTATGTGAGCATTTAAATGTAATTATTTGATTCATTATTTCTATATAATGTTGAACATAATGTTTTAAAAGTCTTGTATTTTAGTTTTGTACCTTTTACTAAAATTTTATGATTATTTGTAATAGCTTCCTCTATATTGTTTATCCTTAATGAGCATATGATCTCACCCCTTTCTTATATTTTATTTTCCCAAGATACCAAGAAGTGTTTTATAATTTATATGGAGGGTTAATATATGGGAATAATGGTGTTCAAAAAAGATTATCTATGTTGTATTTTATGTTATAAATTGTGATGTAATATTCATGTATGTAATCTATTTTTCCAGACTGTTAAACTGATCGGTCCCTCAGAATATGGTTCTGTATTATCATTCCATTGTAAGAAAACAATTATCAGCTCCTGGATTTTGGGGTCGAGCATTACTGTTGGTTTTAGATGAAGTTTCTCAACAACCTTGGAAATAGATTTAAAAGACATAGATTGGAGATCATAACCTTAAGATAAACTTTGAGGATATGTATAAAAGGACAACATAAAATTTTGGAAAAGTAGGGATTATGTTGTTATTCTAGGAAATACAACACTTTCTGGATACTAAATGTGGATGTGGTTATGGTACCAATATACCTATGGGAGAAAACACTGAAAATGAGTTTTGATCATGACTCGGGTAAATCGGTACATGACAACGGGCCTTACTGCGCACCAGGTTTGATACTCTTGGGAGATATTCTTAGGGAAATTCATAATTTTTTTCTAACCATGAGGATAGATTTTGGGTGAATATGTCATCAAAGGAACCATATTTATGATTAAGGATTAGATATGGATAAATTTTTCAAATATGTTAATTATTTTAATAATTTGGGATTATGAATTATGATTCATTACTTAATCTATTGTATTCATTTTTTTAGAAATAGTGACTAATAGAATGAATGGATACCATATCCATGCATTTAATCCATGTTGGTATTTCTATCTAATTCAAGACAATTATAGTAGATCTATCAATATAACCCGCACTAAAAAACTTATATCAATACTGGGATAGCTGACTCAGGTTATTAATAACAACCTTACCCGTATGAGGAACCCTGATCCACAATACAGAGGGTCAATGTTTGACCTCTTCATTATACAACAAACTCTATCATTCAATGGGGATAAATATCAATTTTTTGCTAAGAAATGGAAATGTTCCTTAGAGAAAATATTTCTTGCATTGAAGAGTAAAAAAAGGGAGAAAGTTGTCATCGAATTTTACTGTCTCTCAGGAGATCCTGATCAACGGTGATCATTAATTAAAAACATGGATAAGGATAAAGAAGTTGTAAATATGTAATAGATGGAGTTTAAAGAAGTTTTCCTAGAGAAATAATTTCCTCATGAACAATGAGCTGATTGAGAAATGATATTTCTGAGTCTAAAGTATAAAGAGGACAATAATATTTAAAAGTATGAGGCTAACTTCATGATGATGGTAAAGAATGCTACAAACAACATACGTTACCCAGGTAGTAAGATTGGAAGATTATTTGAGGGGTTAAAACCACTCTTCCTATGAGCACCAGTCTAATAATATTTTTCATCATAGGAATATATGTTCTCATGTGATATCAACATGGAAAAATAATTCTCTATGTCTTATGACATTAAAGTAAAGTATGGGAAGAATATAATGGAAAAGCAGGATACATATAATGGGAAAAAAATAAGTACTTCCTCTTATATGATAATTGTGGGAAGAAACCCCCTATTACTTGCCTCAAATGAATGGGATTTTTTTATAAATGTGGAGAAAAAGGTCCTCAGGCTCTAGATTGCAAGGGAAAGAAAGAAGTTTTGCAATTCAATAATTTTAAATATATTAAACATTATACAAATTATTTTCCAAAGAGTCGGTGTAATAAAGCTCAGAGGAATAAAATGTATCATGTTTAAGCATATGTTGTTACTAAGGTGGAAGTTGAATAATTTATTTATTTGTGTTTTTGAATTCAATAAATTGATATTGGTTATTAGAAAAATGTAATATATATAGGGATTATACTACAGTAATTTTTTCATTAGGGATTTAATTTGATGAATGTAAACATATATTTTGTATGTGAAAATAAGAGAAACATGAAATTATTTTGATAATTTGATGTTACAATTGATGTTGAAAATTTAGAGACCATTTAGATAGAGTTTGGACAGAAGTATTTTGGATAACTCTAATGGTTGGCATGGATTAAGTTGAACAATTTAATGTATTGTTTAATTTTAAAACATTTCTTAAAGTTATTACTAAAATGTTATAATAATATTTTTTGGGAAAATGACTACCAGTAGCCCAGGAAACAACCCATCGTGTCAGAAAAGGGTGTAATATTCGAACCCACAACTGAAGTTTGACAAGTCATTATTGCCTTCCATTAGTCTACAATAAGTCCCTAGTTATTTTAACATATTTATCTTAATTTAAATTGTATAAGTTTATATTTGGAAGACTATACGATTAAGATAAATAGAATATTTTTTCAGTATTATAATATTTTGAAGATAAAGATGAGTTTGTTGTGGTAATTAATTAACAGTGGAAACATTACATGTTAATTATGTATGCTTCCTTGTGTTCTGAGTCTATGATGTAATTCTTCACCTCTATGTAAAATATCATAAAACCAAAAATGTTTTCCTAGTACATTCTTTTTTGTTGAATCAAATGGTCCCTTGGATCATTAAAGATTTATGGATTTCATATTTTTAACGTTCTCTTAAATATACTCTCAATCGCACTTCATCAGAACATTATGGTTATATTTTTCTTTTTATTCCATGTTTTCATACCATTCTTTATTTTAAAATAGCAGTCTCATAAATCCATTTTTCGATGACATATGTCAACTAAGATATTTTTTAATGTCAAAAACTTAGTTTTCAATACGGAGTTTAAGTTTCAAGGATGAAATTTTTTGATGGAGTTGATAATGTAATAGCCCAAGATTCTGTGGTACGCTTCTTCTTATAATTCAATATCTTGCACTGCACGCAACACCGAGTTCAAGCACACCAAGACATATCAAACTAGCTGTCTAAACTGTGGTTATGAATATTATTAACCAAATTTTGAATTTTATATAATCCATATAATTTTAATGTTCATCTTATGTGTTTCTTAGGAATAATATAAGGTAAATTCATTTTTTTAGATAAAAGAATTATTTTTTTAAAATACAGTTTATCCACCTTTTAATGGATAACCATATATAAATACAATATTTGAAACCTCTATAAATTAAATTTGATGAAATGAAATTATTCTTCAAAATCAAAACATAAAAAAAATTGGATAAATTTTTTGTGTTTTTTTGATAAATTTCATATTTTAATGAATAGTAAAAAATATTGCATTTAAATTGAATACTACTTTTTCATCTAAATTACTTATATATTTAAGTTATCTTTTTAATTGGTTTTAACGTGTAATTGAATTTTTTGTTATTAAATCCAAATTTGGTCATTTTATGTAATTTAAAATTTAAATTGGACATAAACACATATCAATCTTTTGATGGTCTTTCTTTCATAAAAATTCCCTTTCTCATTTTGACAACAGAAATTAATTTTAAATTAATTTCTGCCATTTTTTTGTTTTTAATTTGGAGAAATGGATTATATATTTAGAATCATAAGGTACATGTTTTGTAAATGGGACCCTTTTTTGGATATTATGAATAGTAACTTCAGTAATTATTTATATTTGACATGTTTATAGGGTAAATCTGGTAAATAAGGGTAAAAAATAATATTACAATAATATAAAACTATCCTAACACATATACTAATCCTATTGGATGATATATGTTCTACCCTTAAAACACTTATGTCTATTTTATGACTTCATATAGCCTCCTAGGTGTGATAATGACCTTTTATATTGTTTAATTTAAAGAAATGGGAAATATAACATAAAATTATATCTCGTAACTAAACAATTTGAATACAGTTTATATAAATGATATCTTGAACAATAAATATTAATTTTAAAGATAAAAATATTTAATATATAATGATATTTGTTTTAATTTTTAGACATTAGATAGTTATATTTATTTATGACATAATAATGATGTAGTGTGTGCCTTGTTAATAATGGAATAAAATAAATGATATTATAAATATTAAAATAAATGTGATCTGAAAGTTTATATGCTATACACGAATTTTCTAGATTATTATAACATATTAAATTTGATTTAATGCCTTTGTTTCAAAGTAATATAGTTTTTATGACTTAAAAAAATTAATTAATAAATATTGTCAAAATTGACAAGAATTAGTTTTTTAAACAAATACTTTTTTATTAAAAGATATAATAGTCTTAAAAAGCTACGATTTTTTCAAATGACTTATATAATATATAAATATAATTAATTATACACTTTTGGTTCAATTTTCATTTTATAGTATCTATAGTAACCATATATTATGGAAATACCAAAAATCATGGTAAGAGTTAATGTTTTTAATAAGGGTTAAAAACATATTATATGGTAAAATACCTGACCTAAACTTGTTTAAAACCTATTATTTCATAGTATTGCTACCCATAATAACCTTAACCTATTAATAATTCACTTTAGAGAAATTATAACCTAAAATAAATTTATAGTATGTTAATATATCAAGTTTTTCCTAAAATTCCCCCCACCTCTTTTTGAAAAGGGTACTTCTCCTTCTCTTTTATTCAAACCTTCAAATCCCATTTTCTCACCTAAAACCGGAAATATAACTTTCAAACATCCCTTAATTCATCATATATTTCACCTGTTTGAATGAAAACCAACCTAAGGAGTCCTTTTGTGAAAATCAATCGGAGGCACCCGGAGAAGAGGTAATCATTTTATCTCTTCTTTCAAAGTTCATTTCTTCTTCTACTTTTTATTTCTAGGAAATTTCAATACCAAAGTAAAAAATACAATATAATTTGTATATTGGAATTTTATTATAATCATATTACAACTATATTCATCATTTTATCCATCCTATGTTTAATAATATCATCATGTGTCTATACGTACAACTTATTGTCTCCACGTCATGGTGTAATTTTTTATTCAACATTACAATATTATAATGGATATAATGATTATTATAATATAAATAAATAATAAATATTATGGGATTATGATTCTGTATAATTAATATATCACCTATTTTAATTTTATTTAACCATTAACGAAATGATACAGTCGCTCGTGCGTATATACAGCTTACCGTCTCCATGACGCGATGAGACTCATCTTCCACATCCAAAATTCAATAATGATTAGTATATATATATAATGATTAATTATGAAATATATTAAATAATAAGGCTACATTAATAATACATATATATATATATATATTTGTACATGTATGTCATTCACTTACTTCCATACGATAAAAAACGGAAACTCATGCGTACATACGACCTACCGTCTCCATGAATGGTGTATTTAATTATATATATATATATAATATTTATATTATTAATATATATGATATATAAATCATATAATACACTTTGTGTGTAAGTAAATCATGATCTAACTAAAAAGATCAGGAATAACATATCAAAACATGTACGATAAACATAGCGATTATTAACCAAAATATTTCATTTACGTTGAATTGTAAATAAAAGGGTAATATAAATTTGTACAAGATTCATATATGATATAATAAATATTATTATTATTATTATATAAGTTATTAATATGTTTAAAAACATTATATTGGAGTTCCAAACACGTTTAAAGAGTATCAGACCAAAGGTATGTGTTCATTTCTCAATTTCATTATTATATGATATTGTTAATGTTTAAGTATTTACTGGGACATGTATATCATCCATGTCCATGTTTCAAAAAATTGTTTTCAATTGGAATATTTTGTAGTTTTATTGAAGGGATTCTTTAACTAGAAAATCATTTTAAATGTTTAAAAAATTTATTTTTCTAAATCCTTTTAATTAATGTCCATGTTTTAAAAATGATTTTAGGGATTTATTTATATGCACATGATTCTTTTAAAATGTTAATTACTTTAAAAAGTTTTAAAGTATAATGTGATTTTTTGATTCAAAAATATCTTTTAAATGACATATTTTATAAATTGTGTGACTTTTATGTGATTTCAAGGAATAAAGATATATTTTCTCAATGAGTTTTACTGTTTATTTTCATCTATGTCAATATATTTTATAGGATTTTATTCTTGGTTAAGGATGATTTAGGAAAATACAGTATTCCATATTATATTGAATGAGTTATGATATGTTTGACTGTGGATTTTTTATTTTTCTACCATTCATGGTTTATTGTTAAAATATTAACTTTTCATATGTAAGTTTTAATATTAATGTTTATTCGAGGTTTCACCCTTTTCATCAGAGGAATGAATTGGATATAATATGTGATGGGTGGGGCCCTCTATATCTGATCATTTCATCAGTAGTATCATGAGACAATTATATTTTATTTCTAATATCTTACCCAATTAGATAAGGTATCTTGGCCAAATCCATGATTGTATGTTTAAGATGTCCTTTATTATGCATTCCCGCGTTATAGGATTAGTTATTGATTTTCCTTGTGATTATTCAACTAGTAGAATATCCATTTGAATGTTTAAATGGAATTATTTGATTCATTATTTCTATATTATGATGAATATAATGTTTTCAATGGCTTATATATTAGTTTTGTACATTTCATTAAAATTTTATGTTAATTTTTAATAGCTTCAGCTATATTGTTTATCCTTACTAAGCTTCTGGGCTCACCACTTTCTTTTTTTTATTTTCCCAATATCCCAAGATGTTTTTAATGATTGATATCAAGGGATAATCTAGGGTAATATTATCATTCTCAAAGGATTGTCTATTTTTTGTTTTATGTAAGAAATTGTGATGTAGAGTTCGTGTGTGTTATCTATTTTCCAATACTTCTAAATTGATCTGTCCTTCAGAACATGATTCCTTGTTATCATGCCAATGTATTAAAATAATTCACTGGAATAGGGATTCTGTGGTTGGAGATTCACAATTTAGAGGTGCATGGTTTATAGGGAAAAACCTCATGTTTTTCCCTAACCATGCACCAACAATTCCTAGCGCCATGGTCATCTAAGATTCTAAAAATTCACATGAAACAACCCCAAAAAAATTCAACCATGATCTAAAAGAAGTGTAAGTGTTTACCTAAACATGATAAAAAGGAATATCCTCAAATATTATAATCTTATAATCTCCCTACCAATTAACATTTCTTCCTGTATATGTAATTCAAATCATCTTTAGTATTCTGGGGTAAAATGGTTGGGACACTAAGCCCACATATCTATTCCCCCTCCATTATTTCTTCCTTAACACAACCATGTATCCACAATACTTAAGTTATCGACAAAGTCCTTCCCCACAACATTTTTTAACTATAATCCATTTAATAAATCGAATACCCCATAAAGGATGCATCAACCTCAAGTTTAACATCATCAACATCAATCACATGAGAAGGGTTTGGATAATGCTACTGAAGTTGTGAAACCTAAATAACTTTATGTATGCAACTATTTATCTATGTATGTTCAAATTGGTATATCACCAGTTCTGTCCTCTTCACAATCTCAAAACGTTCAACAAACATGGTAACCAACATTCTCGAACTCCAAATCCTCTGATGACCAATATAGGAACCACTCAAAGGAAGACACTGTCACCCACTGTAAACTCAAGGGGTTGAAAATTTCAATCAACATTCTACTTCTTCTAGATCTGTGCCATAGATATGTGTTTTTTAATCAACTAGACCTTTTATTATTCCTCCGGTATGAGAATTATTTCTAACAACTCAGACTCACCAACCTCAATCCATTATAGAGGTGATCTACATGGCCTTCCATAAAGTTCCCTATATAGTTTTTTCTGAATAGTCTCTTGATATTTGTTGTAATCAATGAAATAAATGAGCACTAAGTGATTATCCCAAGAACCAAAAAAATCAAGAACATGTGCCTATAGTGTATCATCTATTAACTAAATAGTATTTTTCAACTTCCCATCTTCTTATAGTTTGAATATTGTACACAGAAATACCTAAATACCCAAATCATTTTGTATGCCTTTCTAGAAGCATGAAGGAAATAGAGAATCAATATTTGATACAATACACCAAGAACATTGTGCAAATGGAATATCAACTGAACATACATGTCCCCCAACTAATCCATTTTGAAAGTCTCTTAGATAGGAATGAAATGGGATACCATCATCAGTCGTTCCATAATCACCCACAAAACAACATTATTTAGAGGTGTCCTCAGAATACCCACCATGAAAACAAAGTTTACTTCATCCAACTTTCTATAAAAATCAAGGAAATGTATTTAGAAAACCACCATGTCCTTGATTCTATTCATTCACTTATATAAAAGTGTATCATTATTTTACAAAACTAGTGATCTCCTTTTCCATGCCTAGCCACAAATACTATCGATTTTGGTCAAAATACATTTTAGTCAAACAATGTTACATCACCCGATTTGAGGAAAAAAAACTCATACATAATATCCTCAAGAATACACGGAGTCAAAAAAACAAGGTTCTCGATATATAGGATCTCATCCTCATCTATAGTTCATTCTAAATGTGACTCTACACATTCAAGGATTTCCCTCAATGTCAAACACTCAAGATCCTCATTCTTTCTATCACTGATCTATCTTAGAATTTTGGAGTCATAAGATAATGATATATGTACCAACTACTTTTCTCTCTTATGAACCTCAATATGCATCTTAGCTAGAAAATTCATCATATTCCACTCAAAACTAGACTCCTAAACTATTAGAGTCTGGGTTTTCCTTCTCAAAGCATGAATAACACTATTTCCCTACCTTCGTGTATTGGATAACTCAAAATAAAATGACTACATATAATCAGCCCCCTATACTATCATAGATTCAAATATCACTGCGAAATGATATACTTTATGTTATTTTGATCTATATACATAGTAAATTTTTTCCCTAATAGGTAATGTTGCCAACACATTAAGTAATAAATTTCCACAACTAACTCAAGATTGTACATAGGGTAATTCCATTCATGTGGACACAACTATCACGACCCATAGTCTATAACATGATCCCCCTACAACTACACTACTCATAGTCCAATCATATATGCATCTCAAAACAAAATATAATCCCCACTCGACACTGGTAGGTTTAAAATTGGTGTTGTATTTAAATGCCTTTTCGACTCCAGTAAGCCATTTTCTCATTCTCAGTACCATTAAAAATTAATCCCCTTCATGATCAAGCATGAAAGGTGTTATTAAAAATAACAAATTTCCAAGATAAACCTTTAATAATAACTCTCCAACCCCATAAGGATAAAGATATAAAAAAATCCTTTGGATTTTCCTACGAAGCAACTACCGAAAAATTATTTGGTTCCACTAACACAACTTCCTCAGGGATTATGTTTCTCAATAAATGTATCATTTAAATATATAATTGACCCATAGATATTTTTTCATATTGGTGATTCTCTCTCAGTGCACTCCGAATGATGTTTAGATGTTTCTCTTATAGGCCATACCTTCTTCGGAAAGTGGTATTTCGTATATCAAAAGGTATAACTGTAAAATGATGATACCCCACCATCAATTCAATCTTAGAGAATTAAAAATCTCCTATCAACTTTTTATGTAGATCATTGATATGATAAATGGGAAACTAGTTCATTACTTTAACACACTTCATCTTCTGGTAATAAAGATGTAAATGCTAGTTTTTTCAGCCTTCTTCTAAAAAAAATATAAATAACCCAAAGGTGACATACTATGATGTGTAAATCCATCATCCATAAACTCTTTTAGGTGGATCTTAATTTCTTAATGCTTTGTTTTTTCCACTTTGAAAGGATGAATAGGAACATGTTTGGATCCCAACATGAGCTCAATTGTAAACTCAACATCTTTATTAGGTAGAAGCCCTTAGAAGTCCTCATAAAATGAGTCATGTTTCCAGATCATTAAGGGTGGAGAGAAACAAGGTTAGACACCCCCATCATCCTATAAAATACATGAATCCTAGGTGGTGAGATCAAACAGTTACTGCTGAACTTCCCATGTACAACAGGCCTGGATATCTCACTCTTCATGATGAACATAAAAGTTTCCCTAAAGAGATTTAAAGGTTACATTCCTCAAGTAAAAATTGATGGGGCCTCAGTATGATACCAGCCAATCCATAACCAAAATCATGTAAAAAAATACATGTCAAGTGTATTAAGATCCTAAATGAAATGATACTGCCCAACCTTGAGATAACACTCCATAAATAAACACATTTCCCCCCACTATACTCCCAATTGTGTGTCTATTATCATAACCCCACTCACAAACTCCTCTATCAGAATAAAATCAATCACAAGTTGAGAAGATATAAAATAATGAGAGTCTCATATATCAAATAAAAAACTAGAAATCATAGAATATGTAATAGTAGAACATCTGACTGAAAATTTTCCAGCCTTAGTGTCAACATTTTCTAAATGAAACACATTTAACTATACTTCCCCTCTTCCATCTGTTTTAGTCACAGTCCCTTGAGATAAACCAATATTTAGATATGGGAGCTCTTTCTCAGATGCACCACATCTACCACTTCAACTTCCATGTTCAGAGGAACTCCGACATCCGACTTATATGGGGTGGAAGACCTCTCTTGCACTCTGATTCAGCCAAGAACCTCATACATTACCCTTTGGTTAATGGTTTCTACAATACCTATGTAAGTTACCCAACCTTCTTCAAGATCAGAACTAAAATAGTTTTCAAGGACACTAGCTATGAATTTGACCCAAAATACCACATTGGTGGTAGTATACTTGGTTACTAATTTGAGTGACTAGAGACTCTCCCTAGCCACATTGTTTGTAATCTCCCTAGTTTAAATTTTCATAGAAACACTTAAAACTTTCAAAAGACGTACCTTCTTTTCATCCAATAGAAACAACATGCATTCCATTGAAGCTTCGTTTATGTTCCCCTTAGAAATGAGATCCCAATTCACCACCTAAAAAAACATCTTCAGTATAAATATGTTAACATATAACATAATATCCATTTTAACCTCATCCTAAATTTTTTTCACATAGTTGCCTTATCTTCTACCAATGATGGAACAAAGAATTAAAAACTGGAAAAGTTGCTGGTAATGTCCATTACAGACATACTCACCTAGTTCAATGGTATAAACTCTAGTCCCCACTCTTGCATCATCATCTATAGGTAAAAGAATCCCAAGTAATTCTCCTAAATTTATTTCCATCCTACATTTTCTAGTTTCTCATCCTATGTCTAAATATCTCTACAACACTTCACTTATCCAAAAAAATTATAAGAAACTAATTTAACACTCAAAACTATAGGAATCTCTAAATGTTCACAGATTAGATGGATGTACTCATTTAATAACTCATATACCTTAGGTCCACTCAATCTAGTGAATTTTGGAGGGTGTTAAAACTAGAGATCCCCTATCAAGTCTGAAATATTCTATACAACCCTCCCTAGGACACTTTCTGTAAACTATTTAAATAGAGAAATTTTATCAATTAATTGTTATATGTCTCCTTCTCTCAGAACTATCAGAGCCTCTAATAACTCTCCTTAAGGCACATTTACAACAATGTACTCATGTTTCCCTTCCAACAAGTGTCATCATGTTTTAATATCTCTACAATGACAAACACATCTCTTAGGAAACATAACCCATCATTAATACATTTTCATAAGAGTGGTTTACACAATTTCATAACAATTCATTCTCTCATACCCCGACATATGGTCAAAACTGGGGAACTATCACTACCCCCACCATTTCTCATATTAGTCTTGGCTAACACAGTGTAAAACACATTCTTGTTGAATAGTTTCCCATAAGACCCCCATTTTATCCATTTTAAATTTCTAAAATTATCATCATTTATAATTATCCATTTATTAATAGGTATAATTTTATTTTATTTTAATCAAACAATGAAAATCCTTTTATTTTAACAAATCACAAAATAAATTCTATTCCATGTATTCTTATAATGATGTGTGTCACATAAAATCCTGAGTTCCTAGAATGATTCATGAATAATCAATTCACTTACCAAACTGGACCATTATAAAAAATCTCAGAAAATGTTAACATCACACATGTCTATAACTCAAGGGGAAATTCTATTCAACTATAAAAATAACCAATAGGAACATCAACCCACCGTGGTTAATTCTATTTCTGTTCACACATGGATTACCTACTACCAATCAAGATCTCATGACCAAGCCCCGACTCATTCTTGTATCATGTATACATTTCTTAATTAGTAATAAAACTAAAAATAAATAAAACTCTTGAGATAAAAATTTTTGATGTACTCACTTAGGTTCAAAAAAATGGTTCCTTAAGCTAGTATTTATGTGGCCTTACGATTGAATACATGTATATCAGAGGCTACTGACTACACTGGGGAGGTCTGGTATGTTATGTCGGGATACTATACCATTTTTATCAAAGAATCACAATTGTGGAAATAAATAAACAATATTTAAATGATAATAATAAATAACAAAAAATAACACCATATCAATAAAGACCAACATTACATGGTAATCCCAAAATATGAAAACAATATCCAAAACTAAATTAGACCACATTTCATTCCATATATCTATCATGTTTCAAAAGAAAACCAAAAATAAATAAACTAAAAACTACCCATAAGGAATTAATATATTTTTTGGTTCCCTCATTAATGCTCCATAATGAATCCCAACTCAGCCATCTATTATGGGGATCTTCCCCTTATCATGTCCTATAAACCTGAATTCTATTCAGGTATTGATTAAGAAGCCATAGTTACGTGTGATTACAACTCAGTAAGCTACCAATAATTACATCTAAAACAATATCATGTCTATAATAGTGTATTAAGTAGTATAAATAATAAATTAAAAATATTATGTTAATCATTTTTTACATTTAATATTCTTTAATTAACTATATATTCCCTAGTTTCATGGTGAAACCTTAACTAATAATACCTACTTTTTCATGTGTCAGAGTCTGAACCATCCAAAAAAGGGTATTACATTTCATTTCATAATAGGTTTTCATTAATTTTTTAATATAAAATTTCTAAATCATGCAATTGTAGCCTAGTGTAGCATTCTATCACTCTATGAGAATTTGGAGTAGAATTCCCTACCCAAAACATAGTGATCACATATAATAAATATATTTCATGGGGACCAAAAGAAATAGTTTTACTACCCAATGGTATTTGGAGTAGCAGCCTATCTCCCAAAACTCCATCCCAAATATCGCATCTTATGGTTACACATCCACAACACATTAATCAACCATTTCCATAATTCATCATTCAAACAATTTCATAAATTCATTTATCAACCATTTTTGTAGTTCCCCATTTATCAAACCTGTATAATTCATAATTCATAATTTCAATTATATCAGCACACCCCAAGGGTTACCATCATTATTTGTCTACAAATCACCAATTGGTCAAACGAGTCTTGTTTAGGGATTCACAATCATAAAGGAAATTAATTAATTAATTAAATTTAGAATGAAATATATTAATATAGAAATTGAAATTTCACAATTTCATACACACCTTCATAATCAAGACTATGGGGATTAACAAATAAACCACTAAACTCAATTCATTGATTAATGTTCTCCAACCCATAATCCACAATTTTATGTTGAATGGAGAATTTCACAATGAAGTAACAAACCTATGATTAAAACCTAAGAACAAGATCTTATGAAACAATACCCTAAAAACATAAATCAGAACCATCACCAAAGGAGGAAAGAATAACCCCTCTCCATCGTCAAATACATACAAGAGAAAGAAGAAATAAAATGATGAAAAAAATTACCTACCAATGAGGGGTCAATACTTCATTCTGATCTTTGATTCTCCACAAAATGAGTTTATGGAGCAAGGTTTTCTAAACCATTCACCTTAACCACGTTCCTCTACATAGGGTGTTCATGGTTTCTCTGAAGTGGTACACATTTTGAAAAATTGTTCTCCCACCAGGTAAATCCCATCCAATTGGGAGTTCATGTTTTGGGGTGGGAAGCCACACTTTTTGGAAACTCTTGTGTCTTCAAAAATGGGATCACAATTTCCTTGGGAAAACTGAATTGTTTTCCTTAAACATGCACCAACCGTGTACAAACCCATAGGCTACCAAATTTTGATAAATTCTTATGAAACAACCCTAAATAAAATAAAAAATAGTGTATCACTAAAACCAAGATAAAAGAGAATCTGAACAAGAGCAGGAGGCATATCTGGATAGTTTGAGACCTTACATATTGAATTATTAGAACAAATTAATAAACAATATTCCTTATTAATAGGTTTCGTTAGTAAATAATATGGATTATCAATAATTCCCATGTACATCAAGAGACATTTTATATAAAAACCCATATTTATAAATAAAAAATAGTTTTTGAAATTTGAAAATCCATGATACAAAGAATATGGACATTTAATGGAATAGTAATTTCCGATGATCATAAAAAAGTTAATGCTTTTAGAGAAATTTATTTTCAACGACAGTAAATAAGAGATTATAGATGACCATCAGAAATATATAGATATTGTTGTAAAATTTATTCATTTAAATAATAGCTGAAATTAAAAATGAAAAATTTCAAATATTTTTTCCTTAAATTATTTTCTTCATTAAACCATGGAAAACATATAGAAGAAGATGAAGGGGTAAATTTTTTATAGTGACGGTAATGTCTGCTAATGTTGTATTTGATAGGAGAAAATATTATTATATATTTTTATAAAAACCTTATAAGTGGAAGTTTTGGGAAAATATTATAATTATTACATTAAATCTAGATAAAAAAATTAAAGATAGAATAATATTTCTTTAAAAATATTTACAGTAAATAAATAAGAATTTTGTAAAACAATTTTGAAAAATATGGTTATTGGTGAAAATGATACATGAAAAAAGTGGAATAAGATAATATTTTTTAACCAAAATATTTTAAGAGTAACAAGAATTTAATAATTAATCATATTGAATGAAGGGATATTTAAATTAATTAACAAAAATTTCTGGTACATGAAACTAAAAAAACAAGTGTATAATACCAATTATTTTCAATAGAGAATATATTTAGAATAAATCACTTAAATTAGGTATGACTTGTCAAAAAATTATTTACCTAACATAATAATGAACTTATGTTATTATTTTACATGATAAAGATACAATTTATGGTTTATTATTCTTTTTATTTTATGTGTCAAACTTTTATATTCATTAACATTATTGATTAAGTTCACATCAGACGTTTTGATGATATTCAACTCATATGTCAAAAAGACAATGCTTTGCTGAATATGGTTAATGAGGCTATCATTTAATCTCATATAAAATAATAATCATGATAAAATTTTCTTTTATATCCATAATTTATACATTTAAAACCAATCAATAAATATGATTAGGAAAAATGATTTATGTAACAATCATGGGGATGATAGGTTGTATGTATACATTAGTAATTATTTCAATTTTTCAAATGATCCTGCTGGATAGAAGAAAACTATGGTTTCATAATTAAATAATTATAATTAGATCCTAAATACATTATTATTTGTTTAAATAATCTTATATATACATTACATGTGATTTAATGGTGAAAAATGAGTCACATCACCTTTTGGAGGTGGTAATCCACACATAAGCACGAACGACTTTATCATTTACAACATAATGAGAAGGAAAGGAAATATATATTATATTAAATTTATAAAATGATATTTATGTAATGAATAATATATATATATTAAGTATGTAAATATAACCAATCATGTGAGGTGGTGATGGAAAAAAATTACATAGTTTCGTGTGGTAGTACTGCTCCATAAAGACGAATGACGGTTTCAATTCCATCTTAATAGAAGAGGGGATGGATGTAGGTTTTGAAATTCTCAAAATAACATAAAATTATTTGAGAGATAATTATGTTTTTATATTTTAATGGTTGAGAACAATTTAAATATGGTGTAACAAGAAATAAAACAGAATCCCTCATTTAAGAATGATACTTCTTCCTCAGACAACCACTTTTAGATTGTACCTAAAGCCTTCCTATATTTTATTCCTCATAAAAAAAATTACTCTAGTAGGTGGTAATCATTTTAATTTATTTATTTTATAGATTTTTATGGAAAAAGGTTTTTTATGTGTAAATAATCGAGTATAATAAGTGTCCTTTTATAAGTGACGGGAGGGGAACTTTGGGAAGTTCTTAAAGTGAAAAACTAATATCCAATAATTTATATATACAAAACTCTACATATATGTATAATTTGAATATAATACAAGGATTTATCAATATAAAATCATAAAAAACATCTGGACAAGTTTTAGTAATGTTTTTACCCTTATATTTTAGTTTTAACCCATTCTCCGCCCTTTTTCAATACTCGTTGTATTCAATTTTTCTTCCCTTTCATGTTAAAAATGTTATAATAAAGTTCCAAAGGACACATAAACAGACCATGGAATATTTTATTATCTATATTCCATTCATTTACATGAATATAACATTTTTATAAAATTGATATAATATAATAAAATATAATTTATTATAAAATATCATTAATGTCATTTTGAAACAATGAAATTAATAAAACATTAAATACATCAATAATAAAAGGGAAATAGTATATAATACATTAAAATATAACTAGAATTCTACATTTATCCAAAAATTTCATCAAACAAAATAGTTATTTAAAATTAAACTATTTTTAGTATTTTTCATGTAAATTATTTTCTTATTCTATAAATTTAGAAAATGATAGGTCAACATTGCATAAGAAGTTAAGATAACTATTTTACCACAAAAAAATTATAAATAAAATAACATGATAAAAAATTATTTTATATTTTAAATTACTTTTTATGACCAAACATAAGTTGTTTTTCTCCCTATCATGAAATATTATAAATATTAAAAGTAGAAAATTGGTATCTTTGTCTTAATATCTCTCTTAAATATTACAGTGGTCAAAATAAAATCCAAATAGAAACAAAATAACAAATTTTATAGTTTTGGGTTATTATAGATAAAATAAACTAATAGAATTAATATAAAACAAGTGTTGGATAGATTTTAAATGCCTTATCACATAATTTTAACCTTAATGATCCAATTTACCCTTTCCGTGGTGACAATAAATTTATATTGTTAAAATTCATAATGACAAGAAATAAAAACTGTCCAATTTATGAAATTTTCTACCCATAATTCCAAATATGGATTCTATTTTGTAGGATTCAAGGTCAATAAATAAAATACATAATTTAATATTAAAAAGAAAAATGCAATCAAAAATATTTTTGATATAAATTTAGTTTTAAGTATAAAAATGTTTTAAAAATAAAATAACCCAAAAAATTGATTAATATGGACATAATTATATTATTAATAATATTAAATAACTAATTTGACTTTTAAAATATTTTAAAAAAAATTAATGTTTAAATTCATGAAATAAAAATATGTTTTCAATAAAAACATACTTTTCACTATTCAATGGAAAATCATTATTTTCTGAAAAAAATCAAAAAATGTCCCTAATATGAATTTGATAAAATAAATTCCAAAATAAATTTCATTTTATCAATTATATTTTCTAAATGTATAAATAATTAATTATATTATTTTCTCAAAAAATAATGAAAATTAATTTTGAATAAAATGAATTTTTCATGAATAAAATGACGTTATGAATAAATTTGACTTGTTATTTACTAACTATTAATAAATAAAATTTTATTTATTATTAGTTCCCTATATATTTTATAATCTGGTTATTCCTACTCATACCCACTAATTCAAAAATAATGTGATAACCGTCATATTTAATGAATAATATTTCACGGTTCATTTATGCTCGATGTTTTATGTTGTATAAGATATTTAATATAATGATCTTTTGACAAAATGTGACATTACATTAATCCCTCATATAAAAAATTATTCGTTTACATTTTCATGGATATTACCGTATAATAAAATGCGGGTGATTCCTCAAAACATCCTCATGTTTCTATGTTTCTTCCTTTATTTTATGATTTATCCAAAGAATATTTACTAGTTGGGGCATATAATTCTTCCAAACATACTCTCTTGTGTTATTAATATATATAGAAACTACCTAGAATGAGAGATCATGATCTGTTACTATTTCATTATGGGTGAAAAATTGGGTTTGGTCTGGCATATACATCCATAAGAATTATATATAGAATATATATTTTACACAAGTGAGGCTTAGTGGCATTAAAAATCAGTAAAACAATGCTCAGATTATTTCTAAAATTTAAAAAATTCCTATATATCTGGGGCTCTATTTTCCCTTCTTATAGAATCTTATAATTGCCTTCCACGGATTAAAATTCAAGAAAATGTGATCTCAAACTTGAAATTCCAATTCTTTCCATCAGTTATCACCATAACTCTTATCTTCTTTTTGAGCTTATTTAATATTAGTATGAATAGTATTTACCTTTTTCATCGACACATCAACAAGATCTACAACCATACACTTTAATTCACCAACTTGTTCCGAAAAAATATCTATATGAAATTTCTTTCCAAATAATTATTTATACGGCGTCATTTAAAAACATGAATGAAGCTATTGTTAGAGGAAAATTAAATTAAAGGTAAATATAGATCCTCTTACTTTTAAATTCAAGTGAGAACAACCACTTTACAAGTTATAATATTTTAATAATTTTCTAGGAAAACCCTATAATTTGGGGATTATTGGATTTCCTCAAATTAATTCCAATATCAATATCATTATGAAGTCTATTCTATAGTTTTGATGTAAAACATGGATCATGATCAGAAATAATTAAAACAGGTGGACCGTGAAATCTTACAAGATAATTAATATAGATATTTCTGAGGTAGTCAAGAGTTAAATCATCTCTTATGATAAGTGAGTGTGAATATTTGGTAAGATTATCAATAATAACATATATTGTATCATTATTTCTAGGATTCTTGAGTAATTCAATTACAAAGTACAAAATTATGTCACATATTTTCCACATAGGAATTTATAGTGGTTGTATAACTCCTCTGTGATATTATATCTAATCCTTCACTAGTTGACAACCCAAACATATCGACACATAAGAAATAATTTTCTAATAAATATAATCCTACCAAATATATTCCCTTAAATTTTTATACATCCTGTTGTATCCATGATGTAAAAAAGAAACATGAGCTATTATAATATTAAAATAATTCCATTTTTAGCTAATATATAGATAGAACATATATATTCTTTCAAAATTTTATATTGTAATATTTATATATGATGTCTTTTAATTTCACATTATTCACGATCATTATTTTCTTTTGAAAATCCTTTCCCTAAGGATGGAAAGTTTTTTTCATTTCCAAAAATGAAAATTTGTAAATCATTTGAAAAGAGAGTGACATTTCCCCTTCTGTAATAATTTCCATATCCACATTTACTAAATCCAGTAACATAAGATCCACCTAAATATTTATTTAGATCATGTTTTCAGGATATTACTTACACAATGAATCTACTACAATATTATCCTTCCCAATGTTATTTTGTATTGAGAATTAAAGATCATTGGGTAGCTCAAACCATTGTATTTTCCTCAGGTTTAGATATTTCTTTGAAAAGTTGTATTTTAAACTCTAATTATCTTTATATATCTCACATGTTTCACCATAGTGATATCATCCCCATATCTTCAAAGTGAATATTATGGTTCCCAACTCAATATCTTTAGTTATATTGTTCAGTTCCTGAGTCTTTAACAATATTAATTCAATTACAGTAACATTTTCCTTATGCATATGGACACACCCAATTCCCTAATTTGATGCATCGCTATATATTACAAATCTGTCTCTTCTAGATGATAGAATCAATATGGGATAATTCCCCAATATAATCTTCAATTCTTCAAATCATTCTCCACATTCATTGATTTATATGAACTTAACCCCTTTACATTTATGCTTGGTTATTGGGTTATCCAATAAAGAAATAATTTGAATAAGTCAATAATAGAAACATTCCAAAAAAACATTAATTGCGTACCTCAGTTAGGTTAGTTGGTTTATACCAATCTATAACTATGTTTTTTCTAGATGAAATAAGAAACCATTAATGTATAAAACATGCCTCAAAAAATAAACCTTAAGAAGACAAAATTAACAAATGCTAAATTTCCCATATAAGTATTTTATTCTAGGAGTCTCAAGACTTATCTGAAAGTGATCCTCATGGTATTCATATAATTCATCATATATATGAAGATATCATCAATAAATAGAATATAAAAAATATCAAGATATTCCATGAACACATTGTTCATAAGTTCTATAAAAATAGAGGGTGTATCAGTCAATCCAAATTGCATTTCTATAAACTCATAATGTTTATCCCTCATTTCAAATTTTTTTCTTCAGAATGAATTCCTTATTTAAACAAAATTAATGATACTCATAATTAAGTTGAATCTATAAATAAATATTTGGCTTCATAAGGTTGATCTAATATGTAATAAATGTGAGGTATAGGATTCATTTTCTTTATCATAATATAATTTTTTTCCCTATAATCAATACAAAAACTCATAGATCTATCATTATTCACAACGAATATAACAGGGTGTCCCTAATGTGAAATACTAGGGATTATAAATCCATTTTTATACAACACATTTTATTGTTTCTTTAACTCCATTAATTTCATAGTGAACATTCTATAGGTAGAATTTGATATAGTTCATGCATTAGATATTAAGTAAATAGAAAACATCACTTCCCAATCTAGTGGTTGTCCTAGTAATTCGTCATGAAATACATAAGTGAATATTTTTAAAATATGTATATCCCCAATTTCAGGACTATATTTTATATATTAATATTGGGTTTTCTTTTCTTCCACATTAATTTAATTTAGAATATCCATTTGGTGGATCTATAAATTACTCATAAGATGAAGGCTCCCATCTAAGGACAAGGAATTATACATCCTAATTATGAATCATAATTTTCATGTCATTTAAATAAAAAATTTCATTATATTTTTAATGTTGATCTATACCAAGTATTATATAAAAATAAACCATAGGTAGAATAATTAATTTGATAAAAAGTGAATATATATGTGTCATAATGGGAATAGACTAACACATCCTAATTGTAGTTGGATCTCAACACGGAGTTTTAATAGAAAACTCCATTATTATAGTGATATGAAATTATCTAATTTTCGTGGAAAATATAAAGATATAAAAGAGGTAATGACCCAAAATAAAATAAGGAATTAGATAAATTTGATGATATTATTAAATTTAATTCAAGGACATATTTTTGTTTTTAGACCTCTACTACAGTGATTTAATAAGCTTGGTCTTCTCATATCACTAAAAAAATTACCTAATTAGAGGGGTTGATATTTTATTTAGATGGGGTTATAACACCCTAAGAATACATTTTTGGTGGTTATGATAAATCGTTGTTAATGTTTCTGCATACAACAGTTAGCGGTAGTATTGAGGAAACACTATAAAAGTAATGGTAAGATTAGCAGTATTGATATTATTGGGGATTAAAACCCCCTCTTATTTCACCATATAATATCAGTTTAGAGGGGGGTTCAACCCCTCTAATATATCTAAAAAATTAGTGGCAGTTCTATAACACCAATTAATGATTTATAAGCCGCATATTAGAGGTGTTTTTGGAAACCCCCACAATTTAAGGCTGAATTAGAGGGGGTTTATCTCCCCCTAAAATTGAGCCACATTCCCACATATTACAGGCTGTTTCAAAATAGCCTCTAAATATTAATTTTATTTTTAAAAAATATCTACAATATGAGATCCCCCCCTCCCGTTCCCATGTTCTCCTACCCCCCCCCCCCCCAAATCTCTGGAGAGCCTCCCCCTCTAGGGTAAGCACCACCAATCCCTGCACCCCCTCCAATTATCATTGGCTAAAACTAACTACCTCCTATAACACCCTCCTTATAAAACCTTCATCCAGTAGGGTTCGAACATAGGATCAACATGTAATCTAGCTGGTTCTTCTTCCCCTATATCAAACTGATTTCAATAATATTGTTACACATAATTATGTTTTCATATATTAAAAAGAATATTAAAATAAATATTATTATAATATATATATATGCTATATATGTAATTTAATATATCTATTTTTATATTGTGTATTTTTTTATTTATATTATAATACATTTATATTATTTTCAATTTATACATTTATATAAACGGTATATTTTATTATGCATATTAACATACACTTGACTAAGTATATTTTATATTTCTATTTATGTTATGTATATAAAAATATATTTATATATTTATAAATATATTTATGTAAATAATTTATATACTTAAAAACATATTTATATATTATGTACGTGCTTATTTATATATTATATGTATAAGTATTTATTTAATATATTTCTATAATGTCTTTAAAAATATATTTATGTATGGTATTTCAATACATATATTCGTTATTATATTCATTACTATATATTTATTTATATAATATTGCATATAATTAATATATAATTAATATTATATGAAATCCATATATATATAATACAATTTATACAAATATTTCTGTTATATATAATTAATATTATTTGAAACACAAATTATTCAAATGTTATATATGATCTAAAAATTATCAAAATATTTATTTAAGGTTATATAAAGTGCGATTTCATATTATATACAATCAATGTGTATATTATATATAACAAAATTTTTTATTAAATATAATTAATTTATATATTATGTATAATTAATATTATATGAAGTAAAATTTATATATATATAATTAATTATATATGAAATAAAATTTATAGAAATATTTAAATATTGTATTTCAATACATGTAGTTTTCTATTATGCATATTAATATCTACGTATTTCAATAAATTTAATTGTATAATATTATGTATAATAATATGTTTTTGTGTGTGTGTATTTCGATAAATATAATTCTATAATACTTTATACATTAATATTTATTTATTTATATAAATTTTATATCATATAATATAAAATCCAAAACATATTATCTAAAAATATATTTATTATTATTATGTGAACAAAAAAAACTTCAATATTTGGTTTTTATATGATAATTTTCATAAATAAATTTTATTTTATGTATATATTTTGATTATATATTTATCCTTTTATATTATCTATAATTAAGATTCCGTGAAATACAATTAAGATAAATAAATATATTTAAATCTACATAAATTAATACACTTAAATTTATATATTGATAAAAATATAATCAAATAAATATTTTATATAACATGTTCATATAATGTATTTATGTACATTTATATGTAGTGTTTTAATTATATATATATAATTGGGTACAACCGTGAAAGCAGCACACGACGCAAGGAAAAAAATTACATTAAATTACAAGCCCACGGACTTGACCCCACGACCTGCCCCTCGCCCCCCCAAACCCTTACCACCCCACCACCAACGGTGGGACTTAATTATATATATATATTATGGAATTTGTTTCTTTTTAAATATTGTGCATTCACAACCCCCTCTAATCTCTTAAATATAATGGGGTTTTGAACACCCTTTACTTTATGGAAATTTTTGGGGCTTTTAAAGCCCCTCTAATTTGAGATATTAGTGGGGGGTTTCAATCCCCTCTTATATAAAACATTAGGGGGGGTTTTGAACACCCTCTAATATAATACATTAGAGGGGGTTTTGAACCCCCACTAATTTAAGATATTAGTGGCGATTTTGAATCACAATTAATCTCATTGAATAACATCTCTTTTGAACCCCCTGTATTTTCATAATTTAGAGTAGATTCATTACCCAAAATAAAATATAATCAGATATTAAAAAATGATGTTATTAAATTTTGTGGGGGTTTAAAACCCCCAATAATTTATGAAATTAAACGGAGTTATTAACCCCATATAAATTTGATAATTAACAAGGGTCACACATATCTTCCTAAAATTTATACAGAAAATGAATTTAGAGGGGTTTCATAACCCCCTCTAAATGTATTGATATTAATTGGTTTTACATATCCCAACTAATTACACAAAAAATGAATTTTTAGGGGGTTGTACATAGCACCCTCTAAATAACTTCCTCTAATCTCTTTTTTTTTGTAGTGTCTTAGCCTTTTATTTGGAAGATTCCCATGATTCGTGGGATATTAGTTAAAATAATTCCTCATTTCATTAAATTTTATGCATGATAATGTGACGGTATCATTCTTACCCCTATATACATTGTATATAAAAAGGTTATATCCACACTTATAAAAAACTACCATGTTCATGAAGCATTTTTCTTGATGTTTCATTCTATAATTTTCAGACAAGGGAAAAAAATTTCTATTCTTTTTTATTTATCCATTCCATTTTTCCTCATTTTCATCTTACCTCTTCTTTTTAGGATTTCCCTAGAATATATAATATCTAGAAAAATAAATTTTATTTCAAAATGGAACTAGATACTACATCAATATATGATGAGAATGTTTGAAAAAAATGTTCCCTTTAGAAACGGGGCTTAAGATCATCAAAAAAAATATTCAATCCTTATTTTCATATTATGTATATAGTCCAAATAATGCTTAGATAATCATGTTAATTTAACTTCATAATCTTGAACACTTTATTCTACATTATTCTTTAAATTAAATTATATGATCTATATTTATACTTTATTTTCTTAAGGGAGGTATTTCTTGATTGAAATAAATTTAAACATTATATATTCCATGATTTATATTTCATCATAATATTTAGTTTTTTGGATCGATACCCAACATTGATCTTCATATCTTATAAAAATACACTACTGTAATAATTTTTTCACTTCTAACACATCCCAATGCATGGAATATATTTTTGGGATACTTAATCAATTTCCCAGGTACCAATGGATTAAAAGTTCAACAAAATGATGGAGTCTTATATTTCATGAAGTGATCCAACATAGAAAAATATTATTTTGAAGGAATAGGTTTCTCCATAATGGAATAGTTATTTTTAATAAATTGAGTATGATTCCTTGATATTTCCATTATTTTCTGAGTTCTAATACTAGAAATATTCGATTTCTAAAGATGGGAATCACTACATTTTCAAAGGTTGTTCATTATATTTCATTTTTAGGCACCATAACTAAACAATGGAACACACTAAGGTATCCTATAATCATCATAATAATAACTTGATAATTAAAATCCAACTAATGGTAAAATAATATGAAATTATTTGAGGTATTATCATAGTTATCATATTTGCTTTGGTTAATTAAAATCCAGTTATCATGGTTTCTTCTAAACATCCTTTCAAACCAACTGTAGAAACTCCAACTCTATTAACCTCAATTTGATGTCTAATTTATTAAATTGGCCTGGATACAAGGAGATTAATATTCAAGGACTGGTCAGTTAAGTACTCTTGAAGAACCAAATATAAACCTGATTCTCATATTATATTTAAAATATAAAATATATAGAATAAAAACATTCTTTCAACCTTTGTATTTTTCATAATAATTCTATTTACATATTATTGAAAATAAAAAATAAATGGTGAGATCAGATTCTTAATAAAAGTTATGTCCAGCAAACGCTATTGTGCATCAATAATGAATAATCAATAAATAAAGGTAAATAAGTGAAAAAATGTTCCATTTGGCTAAAACCTGAGTAATAAATGCATTTATGGATAATATCAATGTTTTAAACACATGAATAATAATAACTAGATTCTCAATTTAGGATATACTTAATATTGGATGTCATGATTTAGTACATCAAAATATCAATACTATCTAACCCCTGTTCCAAGATATTTCAATCTATGGGTATGTATAAACCATAAACCAATTTAATTATGGATTACTGATTTTTTCATAAAACTTGTTGATGCATGAGGGGATATATAATTCTTAAATTGACCCATAACGGTATTTCCAATTCATTATTCTTATGATGAATGATGAATTGAAATCCAAAATCAATATTCCTTACTAAAAAAATTTTATATCATGTAAATAACTCAGACTATCAATAAATCTCCAATCAAAAAAATAACATTCAAATTAAAAAATTCGATGTAGATATGGTATATGGTTTAGGACATAATAATATCTATGATTCAAATAATATTGATATATAAGTGAAATTTAATGTGAAATAATCACAAGAGAGTGAATTTCTCAATAAAAATTGATGTCCATGAGATTAATTAACAGATGGTTGATGACGAAAAAATATATTTTATTATAAAATCAATTAAATGTAAATAATATAATAAAATTGAAGTGAAAATTTTAAAATATGATTTAATTGAATATTTTTCTTTGTAAACCAATTTAAAACCTAGAGAAGAAGCTAAAGGGTTAAAAATGGTTATAGTGGCGGGAAATTCCACCAAAGTCGTATATCATAAAATAAGACATTCCTTTTTTTATAATAAATATTGTAAAAAATGACCATTTCAGAAAATAACATGAATGTTCCATTAAAACCATGTAAAATTTCATGTCTAACATAAAATTTCATTAATAAATCATTTGAATGAATAAAGAGTAATTTGTAAAATAATTATAAAAAGGCATATATATAAAAATTATTCGTGGTCACAAAAGGGAAATATGATAAGATTTTTTCAGATATCCCTATTGAATGAGTAACTTGAATTGAATAATTTATCATCCTAATGAAATAGATATTCATGTAAAAAACCTCAAATGGGTAGTATATTCACCTCATAAAAATAAAAAGATGCATAATACAAATTATGTCTCAAGGGAGTGGAAATTGAAATGATATCTATTACCTTTGGCTAGACTTGTTAAATATTTGATTTACTTTCCTAAATAATAAATATATGTTAATTATTTAGATTCTTAAGAAGCTCATTCAACTATATAATTCCTTTAATTTTATTTATTAACATGTTATATTCATTTACGAATTAAATTAATTTCATATGAAAGGTTGTGATGATATTCTTCTCATATGTCCAAAATGACTTTGATAGGTTTACTTTGGTCAAACAGGTCATTATTCCATCATCTCTAGAAAATAGTCATGGAATTATTATCATTTTATAATCATTTATAATATTTAAATCAATTAATTAATATGGTTAAAAAAAGTGAACTACATTATATGTAACTTCATGTAACAATTTTCTGGTATTCCTAAACCCCTTTTTCAATCTTCTTTAGTTGGGATTCATTTGGGGTTGTTTTGGGTGATATTTTTAAATTTTTTGGTAGTTTCTGGGATAGAACATGGTTGGAGTATGGCTTTCCCCAACGATACAAACCTAAAAAAGTGGTTTTTTTCATGGCTAGTTCACAATCTGAAAAATCATGTGCCATCATGTAGATACTTTTCACATTGGAAAAAGGGGGTGCATTGTTAGGTTCAATGGTTTGCACTAACCATATGGACCTACCTAGATAACTGTGCATACGGGTTTTTAAATTCTGAAATTAATTTTAGAATACCTAAAACCATCATTTAAGGTACCTAACGGACTTGTATTACCCATAAGCAATTTCTCTATAGAGTATATCTTCCAAGAGAAGGGTTTGGAACCTAGAAAACCTCCAGGAAGCATATTTAATCTTGAAGATCATTTTTCCATCTCCACCTAGTAGGTTTTATCTTCCCTTACTCTTTATCCATCTCTATCATATTTCATCCCAAAGGTTTCATTGATACATGGGTTGATTTGTGCATCTAATCCCCACTATTTGGGATCTATGATCTAGGTCTTGTTCTCAGTTTCAATTTTTGTGGTTCTTCATTGGAGAATCTCAATTAGGGTTTTGTGTTTTGAGATCTTGTGTCCCAATGTAAATTCTTCTATTTTGACTGTACAATTTAATTAAACCTTAATTAATTGATTTAATTTCAAATATTTTATTTGAATATAATTTCTTAAAATTTCTTGTAATATTTTAATTAAAATCCCAATTCCATTAAAGTGGGGTATTTAGTTTTATAAATTGGATATTTTTTATGAAATTGGGAAAAACCCCACAAAACAATTAAATTGAGGCATTTTTTTGAAATTTATGGAAATTAGTAAAATTTAAATTGTTTAATTTAAATTTTGAAATTGGTTTAATGGAGAATTTTGGAATTTAAATGTGGAAATTGATTTCAATTTTTATTTCATGAAATTATCATAAAAACGTTTTGATAGAAATCTTTGGGTTTTATCTTAGAAAAGGCATTTTTTAAATTAAAAATATGTTTTGGTTCTTAAATAAAAAATTGGAATATTTGAAATGGATAATATGATGAATTTTATTTTTAGCATTCTTAAATTAAATATCCCATCATTTATTTTTATTATATCACTTGTAGGACTTGGGTAGTTAGAAATTTACTTTGAAAACACAATACGATATAAACCATTCCAAAAAAAATGCATCATGTCACATCCATAATAGGATGTTGATGAAGTCCTTTTGACTAGTGTCAAAGGTTCATGTGCATAGACATATTTTTGTGTCACTTTAAATGTGTGGAATCCCTTAGCCTAGAACTATCATACCTTTTGGCATATGACCAGGTTGATTGCTTGTTTTTATTCTAAATGAATAAATACCATTGTTATAAAAAAAATTAAATGAATTGTGAGTTTATATAAATGCATTTATAAAAAATGTTTTATTAATCCATTAGTTTAGAAATATTCCATCATTTTAAATGTAAAGCATCATTTATTTAAATATGATTTTGAAATGACATCCCTATTTTTTTTAATTTTAATGCTCAATATTTGTTTAATTAAGTGTTCCAATCAATTTTAAAATCCACAGTTAGACTCTATTGGGATTTTATCTCACACCCTACATGTGTCTCTAGTTGTTTATATATTATCTCCTTCCAGGTTCATGTAGTGGTAAATCAACACTTTGAGGTGGTTCTAACTATTTATCTATAGGTTTAGAGGGTTGATTTCACAAGTATATGAGTTGTTTTGTCAATTTATGGTAATATTTGGTATTACTTTGTCTTTTTTTACATATTTGACTTTTGGTACACTATTCTCTATGGAAAGTTTCTATATACATACTATCTTTTTTATACTTCTACAATGTTCATGAAAAAATTGTACCAACATTCATTTTTTATGATGCTAGATGCTACTCACAGTCCCATTTTGATCAAGAATGGACATAAAACCATATTAGAAGCAGATTGGTTATCTGGTTACAAGGTTAACTTGGTTGGTTCATAAAAAATTTCTATTAGGGCTCTAGGTTGAGATTTATTCATGAATTCAGTATGCTCTGTGTAATACAGTCAGGACATAGGAGGTTGTTTTTATTGATTACATGGTCATCTCTCACCGCAATGAACCTTAAGACACTAGGTGTGGTTTGGGAAAGAGGTCATAATCATTAGTTCTAGTCTATTCCTAGCCCTAGATTTATATATACTGAAATCCAAAACTTATTTTTCCATTTTTTGGGATTAATTTCCCTTGTTAATTTATTTGATATTAAATCTAATGTATTATTTATTGTCTTATAATATTGTGTAGCATCATTCCTCTGAGACGATTTGAGAATTAGATCCTGGAGGAAGATACTTCTAAACTATAGTGAGAAAATATTCTCTTAGACCATAATCTAGTAGAGGTGATCATGTGTACTGTCCAATCTCGGGTATATCTTCCATCATTAGTTCCAATTCAAGCTCCAACTGTGTAACCTTATAGGGATATTCTCCAGATTATTTCTCAATAGTTACTTCACTTGAATCCACTACTGTTCAAAGGTTCAAGTGATCCTTAATAGGTTGAGGAATTATTTAGCAAGTTGGATAATTTTTTTGGGTTCTCGGAGAAACCAAGTGAAATGATGGTGATGTGTGCCTCCTTCCTGCTAAAAGGACCGAGTAAGAGACGGTGGGACATAATGGTGATGAAAATGAATCGTGTGGCCTTAGAGTAGAAAGAATACAAGGTTAATTTCATAGTATAGTTCTATCCTGAGTCGATACTGTTGTCCAGGACCACTTAGTTTTTAAAACATGAGAATAATGACAAGATTGGGATACAATATGTTAACTATTTCATTCAGCTTGGGAAGTTTTCACTAGATATAGTATCAAATGAGAAGATGAAATCTTTACGGTTCATGTTGGGAATTTGACCAAATATTTTCTACCCTTGTTTTTTTGTTGAATATTCCTTATAATGTTGGTGTTATATATAGAGCACAGATGGTCAAAATGGACTTGGAAACCAAGTCAGGATTGTCATGAGTTTTTTTTATCCTAGTGGTAGTGTGAATTCCTCTATGGGAAAGAAGAACCCTGAAGGTTCTTATGGAATTTCATGATAAGATTCTTCTTCTATATGTCCTACAGTTCTTGGAAGAGTCCCTTCGATTATCTGACTATGTAGAAAGCCAGGGAATTTCAAGAGGGTCCGCACTGAGTCACCAAAGAAAAAATGTTATTAAAGATGCTCTTGTAATTTCTAAAACTTATTACATGATTATGAAATTCTCAATAGTGGCACTGATCATCGGTTTCTACCAAAGCTACAGTGCAATCAAATGTATCACTGAAAAAGCGGTTACAACCACATACATCCGGAATGAAGCTTCATTACTCTATGGAAAAGTCTCCAGAAGGAGCAGATATGGGTCCAGTTACTATGAGGGATACAATTACTCTAGATTTTTCATTAGTGACTACGTTGTTTGACCCTAGTTTGTCTCATTCATTAATTTCAACCAGTATTGTTAACCAGCTAAATATTTATATAGAGATTTTGTCTTATGTGATGGATATCACTAAACCACTTGGTACAAAGAGAGGGAAGGGTCTCTATTGCCATTATTGTGTTTTCTCTCTATCAAATTCTGATATTTCTTTGAGTTTAGTTGTCCTTGACATAAAATAGCTTGACATATTATTCAAGAAAGATTAGAACATTTCCAATAAATCCTAGATTGATTTTTTCCTTTGACATGTTTCCTTTATGTCACTCGATGTGGTTTGTATATTCATTCAATGAGAATAAAAATCATGGTTGAGTAGAGTCAGGAATTATTATCCAGAGTTGGGAAAAGTGATATATGTGTTTTCTTTTGATCTGAAGTGAGAATCTTTGAGTGTTGATCTCCCTATAACTGTCATCTAATTTCCCAATGTGTTCCCTTATGAATTATTTGGTTTTCCACAAGTAAGAGAGTTGGATATTTCTACCAACATAGTGTCTCGAACTCTACTAGTGTCTATTGCCACATATCGCATGGCACCAGTTGAAATTAAAGATTAAAACACATAGTTAGATGATTTTCTACAAGAAAAAAGATTTATAATCCATAGTGTGTCTCCTTGGCTGGAACTAATTATCTTTTCTTATAAGGTTGTTGTTTCACTTTTCCTTTGAGTTTATTTTCGAAATCTCAATAGAGTTATAGTAAAGAATAAGTAACAATTTCTTGGGATTGATGAACTTTTTGATCAATTTAAAATGGATAACTTATTCTAAAATATTGATCTTTTTTCTTTCTATAATCATTTGAGGATAAAAAAATATGACGTTCAGACAACTCCCTTTTGAATAATGTATAACCATTTATGAGTAACTTTTCTTTCCTTTTTCTCTAACCAATAAGCATGCATTCTTTATAAATTTTATGAATATTGTTTTCCATGATTAAATATATACCTTTTTTTAGTCTTTGTGGATGATATTGTCATTCACACTATATCTTAGGAGGATCATGTATGCCATCTGAGAGAAGTTATGGAATTGTTGAGAAATCATCATCTTTATTCCCAGTTTTAACAATGTGTTTTTTGGATTTGGGAAGTGATGTTCTTGGGTCATGTGGTTTATGAATTGGGTATATTAGTTGATCCTGAGAAATTAAAGGGTATTATGACATAGGAGAAATAAAATAATTCCTTCGAGATAGAGATTCTTGAGAAAAAATGCATTTTGACTACTTCACTAGTGTTGACTGTTTCCGAGGTCATTCGGGGCTATGTGGTCTTATTTGATGCATTGAGTTCAGATTTGGGTTGTGTTCTTATGTAGGATCATCATGTGGTTTCTTATGTATATCATCATCTTAGGCCACTTGTGAATAATTATCTAACCCATAACCTACAATTTGTAGTTATTACTCATGAACTTAAGAGTGGAAGTCATTACCTTTAGGGAGAAAGGTTTACCATGTTTTCATACCACAAGATCTTGATTTATATCTTCTCAAAAAAAATATTTGAGTCTCCACCAGTGGTATTGGGTAGAATACCTATAATCCTTGAATTTTAACATCATCTATACCCCAGAAAATAGGAATTTCATTGCAGATTCTTTAAGTAGGAAGATTCTGACCCAAGAAGTGTAAGAGTCATTGGAATAGTGGAACATGATGGCTCTGTTTTCATAGTTTCAAATTGGAGTTTTGGGAATCATGGTTTGAGGTTTTCTTGGAAAGTATATAGTTGTAATATACTCTTCTTAGGATGATTCTTCAGCATCAGCATCTTGATAAAGGAGTATATATCATTATATACTCTCTTTATAGTGGGGAGACTATTTCATACTATTCGTTCTACATCCAGGGAATTCTATACTATCAAAATATATTTATTGTGCCCTTAGAATTAGGTAAATATGTGGAATTACCTTAACTCCAAATGGGAAGTGAACCCAAGAAAATTGAGGTTGTTCTATGACATGATGTGACAATTTTGGTAGCTTGGTATAAGGCAGTGCATTACTAAACTTGTCTCTCACAGTTACAATTTCCAATAGGTCAAGGCTGGGCACCATAAACCTTCTGGTTTCTCAAGCCGCTTATAGTTCCAGTATAGAAGTGTCATGAGATCTGTACGAAATTTGTGGTTGGATTTCTTCATATAGATAGAAATAATAATGTTATATGGGTTGTGGATGGTAGGCTAACTAGGTTGGAAATATTTATACCCATTCATGATACAATAAAAGTTGGTGATTTAATAAATCATTACGTGAAATAGATTGTTCATTTGCAAAGAGTTCCATCTTCCATAGTTTCTTACTAAGATCCTCAGTTCACATCTCACTTTTGGAGGGGCCTTCATGAGTCGCTATGATATATGGTCCATTTGATTATAGAACATCATAGGTAGTCAGATGTCCTGATAGGAAGAGTTATATATATTATTGTGGATGTTCTATGTTCCTACATCCTTGATTTTGGTGGGGATTGGGATGATCAGTTAGGACTAGTTGATATTTCTAATAGAAATAGTTTCTAGACTATGATCAGAATTGCACCTTTGGAGGCCTTTTATGGCTAGACTTATAGATCTATATTGTGTTGGTCAGATATTAGTGAGATTTCATTGGTTAGACTGAGCATGGTTCAAGAGAGGATTGAAAATATTCAGTTGATTCATAAGAGAAATTTATCAGCACAGATAAGATATTAGTCTTTTGTTGATCATCACTATAGACTATTTGAATTATTATTTCATGATAAGTTATTCTTAAAGGAGTCTTCGTGATTGGGTAATCAATGTCTTGGGAGGTCGGGGAAGTGTGATACTCATTTTTTGGGTCCTTTTGAGGTTGTTGAGTATGTGGGTAAGGATGCTTACCATTTAGAAAATCCAATGAATTTTATTTCAATAAAAAATATATTTCATGTATCTTAGATATTAAGTTATTTATCTGTTCCACCTCATGTTCTAAGTTTTAGTGATCTTGAGGTTGGTCCTGATTTATCCAAAACTTTGTACCCAGTCAGGATGGTTGATTCTGTAACCAAGATCCATAATGGGAGGAAGATACCTTTGGTTCGAGTTCTATGTTATCACGGTTCTAATAATCATGAGATGTCGGAGAGGGAGAAATAATGAGAGAGAATTGGTCTCACATTTTTGTCATGTAATATATTGAAAAGGCTTTCATGGGACATAATGTTTCTACAGTGGGGAGGTTGAGACAAACTGCAACAATTTTCACGTATTCCTAATCCCCTCTTTTAATCATGTTTTTGTTGGTATTCATTTTATGTTTCTTTGACTAAAAGTTTTAAAAGTTTTTTATGTTTTTGGGATAGTTCATAGTTGGTTCATGATTTCTCAACTTGTGAACCATCTTTGTTAAAACTGTTCAAACCCATATAGTGGAGTTTTTCACGGAAATTTCACGTATAGAAAATCCATGCACCACCAACTAAAAACCATCTACCTTGAAGAATTAGGGCACATTGAAAGGGAATATAGTTAGGTCTTACTATGTGGCCCTACCTAGCTAAACAATTGTATGGGTTATTTATTAATATGAAATTTAATTTAAAACAACTGAAACTGCCTTTTAAGGTTTCCATCAAACATATATAAGCCATATTTTATTTATCCTTCCAATACCACACCCAAGATATGTTTTTGGCCCCTTTACACCCTCATAGATGTGGATTGATGCTTGAAATGTTTATTTAATCTCCACCCAGTATGTTTCTTCTTCTCATTCTCTATCTCCCACTCTCTCCTCCTTACTCAATAGGATTTTTTAGATCCCTCTGTTGATTCGTGGATTTAATCCCCAATATTCTAGATCTTGAATCTATGTGTGATTCTTAGATTCTATTTTCATCATTAATTGATGGAAAATTATGAATAGGCTTTTCTATTTTGAGATCTCACAATCCTATGGTATACGGTTACATTTTCGATTATCCAATTTAATAAAACATAAATTTCATGATTTAAATTCAATTGTTTGATTTGAATCTAATTTATTGAATTGTATTTCACTTCTTTAATTAAAAACACAATTTTATTGAATTGGGTTATTTGGTTTTGGAAATTGGATTTTTTGCATAAAATTTTGAAAAACCCCCAATTTGATTGAATTGGGTTGTGTTTTTGAAATTGATGGAAATATGTACAATTTAAATTTATTAATTTAAATTGTGAAATTTTTTTGATGGGAAATTGTGGATTTAGCTGTGTAAATTTATTTGGAAAATTTATTTCAAATTGAATTTGATTAAAATAGATTAAATTGGTTTTTATAGAAACATTTCGGTTTTATCTTGGATAGAGACATGTTTTCTGTTAAACAACCATTTTGGTTTTTAAACGGAAAATTTTTATATTTTGTATGGATAATGGGATGAATGGTACTTTGAGAATTCTTAAAATAAATTTCTAATCATTGTTCATTATTAGAGAACATGAAATCCTTAGGTAGTTAGTAAGTTATTTGGAAATAACTCTATAATTTACAATGTTACAAAACATAAATGGAATGCATTTCATCTCTGATAGGATAGTGATGCAGTCCATCGGACCATTGTCAAAGGGGTGTGTGTATAAACATATTGACATCTCAAATTTAGTCTGTGGAGTCCCAAAGCCTAGAAATTTCATATATTTAGTCACATGATCATGCTTATCACTTTTTTATATTTAAAATGAATATATTCCATCCTTGAAATATGTTTTATATGCATAGTTAATTTATATAATTGTTTTATATAAAATGTTTTATTAAGATATTTTTTAGAAATATTCCATCATTTTAAATGTAACGAAATATTTGTTTAAATATGCTTTTGAATTTACAAACCTATTTATTAAAATTTTGATGATTTTTATTTGGTTACATGATGTTGGAATGTGTTATTGAATCCTTTGTGAGACCCTTCTAGGATTTCAGCTCACACCCTACCTTTTCCTTTAGGAGTTTGTAGATAATCTCCTTTCAGGTTTAAGAAAGGGTCAAACAACACTTGGAGGTGGTTCTAGTAGTTGATATTTGGGCTTGGAGAGTTGATTAGATATGGAATTGGGTTATTATTTTTATTTCAAGTAATTTTAAGTAGTAATTTGGGTTTTTTTACCTTTTTTACTTATGATACCCTTCTACATATAGACTTTTTCTTGTATTCTTATTGACTTTATTTATCTTACTTATACAATGTTCGTGAAAAATTTGGTCCCACTTTAATTTTGTATGATGTTAGGTGCAAGTAACCAACCCATGGGGATCGGGAAAATGCATTCATTATAAGTCAAGACCGGATCGGTAATTGGGTTACTAGGGTACCCAAGATTTTTTGTGACATTATAATCATTGAAATAGTATGTATTACATACCGACGAGCAACATTTTCTGTTTTCCAATGATCATCATGTAAAGAACGTAAGTATTATTTTATCCTTCAATATTGATCATTAAATCATAAATACCAGATTATTTCATTAAGTAAATATTTATATACTATTAATGTAATGTGGTGGCGAATAACTAATCATATCACATCATGGAGGTGGTAGCGTACATGTATGCAAAAATAATGTTTTCAATTTTCAATGAATAGAATGTTTATAAACAATAATATTTTTCAATTTTCAATAATGATATTTATGTCATGAATATAATATATATATATATATATTACTTAAATTTAACTAGTCATGGGAGGTGGTAATGGAAAACATATTTAATTGGTTCATGAAGTGGTAGTGTGTTATACACACAAATGATGGATTTATTTCCTATTTAATGAAATAATTATGGATGTAGATTATTAAATTAACTTAATAACACCTGTGTTTAGGGGATATACTGATATTGTTATATATTCATGGTCGAATAAGATTTTAGGGAGGTGGAAGAATGAATAAAAACAAATTTATTTGGAAAGAATGATACCTCATTTTCTGATAACCTCTTTAGATTCAACTTAAAGCCTACAATGATTATATTTATAAATAAAAAAATTCTCATATATTTTTTATGGATTTAATGATCTTATATTTAACAGTATTTACCAAACTAAATAGTTTTTAAAATGGGATTAAAATTAGAGGGATATCTTTTTATAAGTGAGGGGAGGGACACTTTTGAAATTTATTAATGGATTAAATTAATATAAAATAATACTCATATAAAAATTGATCCAAAATTTCATAATTAAAGGATAGTTTGAGTATGTACTAAAATACTACAATACTATAAAATGTGGATAGATTTTTATAATTTTTTTACCCATCTCTATTTTTACCCCTAGTAAACTCTTTTGACAATTACCAGTGTAATATATTTTTTACCTTTAATGGGTCAATAATGTTACTGTGAAATGCCAAAATACCTATAAATGGACCGTGGTTGTTGTTTTAAAACATATATGATTCATTTTTCATAATAAAGTATTTTTATTAAATTTAAATTATTTAATAAATTTATATTGATTATTATATCATTAATGTCATTTCTAAGCCTATTCATTTTATATGATATTACAAACATAAAGAAAAATAGAACAAATAATTTAATTCAATAAAACATAAATATAATGTTATATGAATCTTAAAAAAAATTTAATGAAATATTTCATTCATATAATATTCTTTTTAGGGATTTCAAAAAAATTATTTAATTTTACTATTAATTAAAATAATTATGGTTCAACATTGCGCAAGCATTTAAGGAAATTGCATCATAAAAAAATTAATTAAATTACCATGATAAAAAAGAATAATTTCTCTTTCAATTTAATATTTATAACCAAACAGAAGTTTTCATTTATCCAAATCATAAAATATTTTAGGTATTAAAATCTGAAGAGTTATATTTTTGTCCTTGTCTCTCATTTAAATATTATAAAGTTCAAAATCATATCCAAATGGAAACAAAATGATATATTTAAAGATTTTGAATTATTATGGAAGAAATATCTTTATCCAATGAAATTAAAGAAATTATTGGATTGATTTTTAATGCCTTGTAACATTATTTATAACCTTAATTACTCAAACTACTCTTACATAGGGACAATCATTTATTATGGTAATTGATTATAATGAATAGAAATATAAGATAACTATTTACCAAATCTTAGACCAACTAATTCTAAATATGGAATTAATTTAAAAATATTAATTATTAACAATTGGATAAAATTAATTAAATATTAAATAAAAAAACACAACGAAAAACTCTTTTCAGAAAAATGTGTTTTCAATAATAAAAATGTTTTATACTAAATTTAATCATAATATTATTTACCCTAAAAACCATCAGATTATTTATAATACTTACAAAACTATATTATTTTTCATCCATTTTAAAAACAAACGTTTACTTTTTAAAAGCTTGAAATGATATTGTTTTAAAAAAAATGCTTCATTTTTCAATATTCACTAGGAAATCAATCTTTTTTAAAAAACTGAAAACATTTTCGCAAGAAAATTTTATTTAATTATTTATAAAATAGAGTTGATTTCATCAAATAAATTTTCTAAATATATGAAAATTTAATTATATTATTTTCCCAAAAAAATAAATAAAAATAAATTTTTAAGAAATCTGATTTTTAAAAGAGTAAAAACTATTTACTAAAAAATTGATTATTTATTTCTAAAGTATTAATTAATAAATTTTAATTAGGTTTGACCGTCATATATATTTCATAATGTCTTTATTCTTATTCCTACATACCAATTTAAGGGCTAAGTTATAACGGTCATATTTAAATAATAGTATTTCAAGGTTATTTTAGAGTTGCTTTTCATATTGTATACATTATTGAACATATTTTTTTTAAAATGATATATTTTAGAAATAGATTAATTTTTTGAAAAATTACAAGAGTTCCCCTTACATTTATTTTAGAATAAAACTAATTCTCTCCCTTCTTTACAGCACATTTATCAACCTTGATCAACAAAACCCTTCCCAATTCACTTCTCAACATTCCCATCCATGAAGCGTGTGTGATAATATTCTAAAAAAACTTTCCAATGGTTATTAATAAGGGATATAAATATGTTCTACTAAAGAATATATTATCATCCTTCTTGACCACTGTCATTTTAATTTATTTTACCTCTTCTATATGTATTTTATTCATCATAAAACAAAAAATATAGTATCCACCATATACAAAAATGATATTATGGTATTATAACTACCATTATGTATCCAATTTTGTAATAAATTTGAATTTTATTTATTTCTAATGTGTATTTGCAGACTATATCATCCAAAAAAATATTTTATTCATTCTCATTCATAATACATCATTAGTTATTATGAAATATTTAATGTTTATATATGATATGTATTCCATGATTATACTTGTTTAATTATTTTATAATATTTAATATAGTACCTTTTCATATATTGGAAAGGTAAAATGAAGCTCATGTTTATTTGTGCACTACCACCTCCATGAAGCGATGTGATTCATTCTACATGTTATCTTTACATTGATGGTAATAAGATTATATTTAACTAATATAATATATATATATATAAATTAATAATTACTCTTTAAATATGAAATATTATTTTACATTATTTAATTCCAACTATCATAAAATGGAATAATTTCTCATGTGTACATAAAAACTACCATCTTCATGAAGTTATGCAATTAAGTTTCCATCACTACTTTACAAAAATAATTATAAAATTTTATATAATCATTAATTATTAGAACGTGATTAGCATTATATTTTTTATTAATCCATAACCTAGGTGAAATTGATAAATCTATATACCAAAAACATACATGAAAAATGAAGTATTTTTCACCAAGAACATTGATTTTAATAAGGAATTATCAACAAATAGTTGATAAATTTTGGCAATTAAATCATATTTGGTATTATATGTAATAATATGGTCATGTAATAAATGTCAAATAAATAATTATTTATTATATCAAATATTTTAATGTGTACAGATAAAGTTGATAAATTAAGTATGGGATTTATGTTTCAATCCCATTTTATTCGGAATTGATTATGAATTAATTACCATTGATGATATTATATGATCCTGACCTAATAACCTGATTTTTTTTCTATTTTCTATTAGTAATTTTAAAAAATAATTTTTAATACCAATTTTACCCCATTGATAGTCATAATGGTTTAGAAATTGATTATAAGAAAATCCAAACATATTTATCCTCTTTCTAATGGAAAACAGTAGTTTTATAGGTTAATGTTTTCTAAAATACATCTAGTTATATCTTGACTATTATTTATTTATTTTTTAAAATCAATTTAATAATTTTTTTAATTTTTACTAAAAAATTTAAAATTAATCTGCTTTTTATTTCTTTAATAGGGTACTTATTACCAAAGTTGGTAAAATAATATTTGTTTAAATGATTATAGCATGAATAAAATTTTAGTTCAATATGAAAACTCAAGGATTGGATATATCCTTTACATGTTTCTTTGGTTATATTAAAATAAAATTCATTATTTAATATTTTATAAATATTTTTTTAAAATAAGTGATTTCAAAATTAAAATTATATTTTCCAGAAAAAATACTATAGTGTTTTATTAAATTAATTTTCTATCTAGGATGGGATCCTTTTATGTTAAATATTTTCTATTGGGGATCTAATAAAATGATATGATCCATATTTTTACTATAATGATTGTTGATTCTGACTATGATGTCATGATGAAACTTTTTTTCTTTTTCATAGGTTATTATATTATGAAATTATGAATGTTTTCATGATGTTATGACATGAATTTGAATGGATTTTGATAATATAACACATGGGTATACCAAATCGCTCAAATTCATCAAGTAATGTGTTATTGATATATCATGTAATGTTGAGGATAAGAACGAGCATGATTTTAAATAACATTGATTTCATTTTGAAGCTTGGGAATGATTTTGATCGATCTTTTTTCACAAAATTATGCATACATGTGACTGTGAATAGATTTATTCCCATCTTGATTTGTGATTGTGATTTTAATCTATATTTTCTAATAATATTATACATTAATATGATTGTGGATTTATATTTTCAAAAAACTATGATTTTCTATGCTAATGATTTAATATTCCTATATTATTAATATTTCATATTTATTACAATTTTAATACCCTTATTAATGATGCCTCTCAATAAGACATTGTTTTGCATTTTATGATCTTTGAATTTCTCAGAATAATTATTTTTATAAATAACCGGAACTTTATTTTGATATCATACCCTTATCATAATATTATTTTTTATTATGTAAGATGTATCTCATGTTTAACCTTACTAATAATTCGATATCAAACTTTCTTAGGTTTTTCACAGCCTTGTTTTAAGGGAAAGTTCTATGTGTTAGGAGTATAGAGGGGTATATTATGTGAATAATGATGTTTGGTATGACAAAAATTGTACTCAAATAAGATTTTTAAATATCTATACTCCTTGTACACAAAACCTTTATAGTTCTTAAGCACGTTTTCTTGGGTTATTTATTTAATATTCAATTAAAAAATTTATATTTTTGTATGTTAATCATAGTTTGGAATATTTGGTATCTTGATTATAACCATCTTATGTGTGATCTGAAACTCATATATTTGATACATGCTCTTTAGATTTGGTGTCATTTCCCTTTAAAATAAACATTGGATGTCATCTCCAGTCATAAATGAATGAGTTTTATCTTCTATGAAAAATATCAAAACATTCTACAGTGTGATTAGTGGAGTACATTCAGCCTTTTAACATTGACATTGTGTACACCCATATGATGGGAACATTTTACCTCATGCATAGAGAAGAAAACATCCATCCCAAGCCATGAATAAATCATCTAAGGAATGGAATTTGATGTCACTCTATTAATATAAGAATTTGAGAATCTAGGAGGATGATGATTGGGTTTTTCTATAAGTTTTAAGTTTATATACTCTATTATAGAGATTATTCCCTAAAAAATAGCTTGATTGTGATTTTTGAGAAATTATGGATTCTATGTATGGTGAGGAGACAACCAACAAATGTTCTTGGTCTTTTGAGGGTATCATTTGCTTCATGAACAAATTTTTTCTTTTTTCACCCACAAAAAAGTTTTTGATGGTGCATTTTACTCATTCTTAGTAGGTTGTGCACCCGTTAATGATGAAGATATTTATGATATGAGGCATAAATTATAGTCTCTATATATTAAATGATACATTTGTAATATTTATTTATAATTTTATACCTATATGGAAGATCTTGATCAACTATTATAATCCTATTAGTTTTCTTCATCCACATCCTATGATTACTTAGTCATGCATTGAGATATGAATACACATTGTGGTTGGGTTACCAGTTATCCCTCCAGCAAGGAAAGTTATTTTTATATCCATCGACCAAATGACCAAATAAAATAACTTTATTCCCATTCATGACACTACCAATGATATGGTATTGTGAAATTTATATGTATATGATATCATAATATTTCATGGGGTTTCATCCTCCATAGTTTAATTTTGGAATCCCTTGTTTACTTCTAATTTTTTGAGTGGCCTCTGGGAAGTGATATGATCCCATGTAATGTTCAGTGTTGTGTATAATTCTCTGAATGATTGATAGATGACATAGGCTATATAGATTTTGGAGGACATAATTAATTCTTGTGTACTAGACTATGGAGGATCTCTGGATTTACATTTTTGTATGAATTAGTTCTCCTATAACATATTTTACCAATAATATATAAAAATAAAACTTCTTCAGCCATTCTATTTTCGTTCTAATAGATCTCCAATTTTTTATAGATAATGGTTTAGCTTTTGTTTCGGTACCATTTCTGTTCTGATAAATGAAGACATAAATCAATATGATTAAACAAAGAATGCTTATGAAACTAATCTAGAATATGTCTTATATTGATCTTTTTAGATGCACTTTGGAGTTCTCGGTTAGTGAAATTTTGTTTTTTAGAGTCTCACCTCATCTCAGTCATCGATGACTTGGTAAATAGGGGGATTTAGCCTCTAGATATGTGGAAAGGATTTTGGTTGTTTAGTGGATTAGAAAGGAGTAATACCATTTGTCCTTTCCACTAGATTTAACGTCGATATATAATGTGTTTCAGATGTCAAATATCATGAATATTTTTAGACCCATAAAATAACTTGAGTTGGGAGAACCTAGTTGTTGATCAAGATATTTCTATGACTTTGAATATTTTTCATATTATTGATTATCAAATAATTCACATTGTGGATAGTCTATACCCTTAGTATGGGTTATATTGAATCATAGTTCTAATTCTTATGAGATGAGGAAGAGTTAGTAATTAAAGTGGGAGAAATGGCCTCACCTCTTTGCAATGAAGTATTCCTGGAAGGATTAATTTGGTGTAAAATAATTTAGGGTGTGGAGAATCACAACATCTCAAGAGTATCCTTTTTTATAAACCATTGATTATTTATGAATTCCTATTTCATTACATTGATCTTTCTTTGTTATTATGGATTCATGGTTGTCTCACCTTGGATGAGCCTTTTAACGGGACTCGACCAGTGGGTTTGATCCATACTTGAGAGGCTAGAAGGTGCATAGGGATTTTTATTTAAGAGTGGACAACAACGAGTAACCAAAATGGCTAAATAGGTTTAATAGATTCCTGGTTAAGTCCATTGGTAACCCTATGGAAGATCGAAATTATGATATACCTATATAGAGTATACCATATTGAGGGTCAGGTATATAGGAAATTATTCTAATGGTTGGAAGATGTAGTTTAAATTAAGAATCCCACCAACTAGAAGATGGTAGCCCACAAGCCTTCCAGTAGGACTTCTAGAACTATGGTAATTCTATCTGCACCATTGGAAAGCATATGGGATCTAGAACCAATCTAAAAACATCAATTTGAAGAAAAAAATTGCATGTTTAATGTCATTTTTTACTCTCATATTAAACTCTAAAAACAACTACCTCATTTTCATTGGCATGATGAATAACATATTCTTTATGCACTACCAAATGACTATTTTGGAAATTAAATGGATGTTTTTGAAACATGAACATGTGGATGATTGAAATTATTATTTTAAATTATTTCATATTTAATATAAATATTTATAGACTATTTATGTTTTATTATACTAAATCAAATGATATTCTAGTTAGTTAGGAGGATATAATATTTAGGTAAATGTAATTTATTACAACTATATTGACAATGAATATTATATGAAACTATCTTGAGGCATGAGTTTTTTCTTTTGGATTCTCTCACATTGCACCTCAGTTTGGTATTTAAGGACTTTTTTCACACCAAGATATATAATTCACTAAGATTATGAGGAACCTTTTCACTCCATATAACATGACCATGAGGTTTGTAACTATGGTTATATGATTTTAAATAACTTATAGGTGCTGGTATTTTATTGAAATTATTATGAAATTCTATTTTTATAGAAATTATTTTTTATGTTTTTTTAAAGTGATGCTTTTATATGACTATTTTTAATGGAATAAATTTTTGAACATGTTTTAATTTTATCAATTCAAATTCTTTTTAAATCATGTTTTATTGAGAACATTGAATATATTTACATTACATGATTTATTTGAAATTGATCATATTTTATTGACATGATATAAAATACTTACGGAATACATGGTGAGATACACCTAGGTTTTTTATCGCATCCTAATTTTTCCTTTTAGAGATTTTATACATTATTTTTTCTTTTCCACTGAAGGGAAAGTCATACTTCGGAGGTAGTTTATGTTATTAATTAGAAAGATCATAGGAGTAGTAATTGACTGACAGTTTTTATGATCCCCTCATTACATTGAGATATTGAGGTTTTTTTATTATTTTTGTTATGAATTTATTTGGCGTACAATTTTTGGGACACATTTATACTTACATTCACTTATTTTTTAATTAGGATTGTTTTCCATAGTTGATGTTTTTTATTTATATCTGGTTATTTTTCTTTGATTAGTTACTCTTGAGGATAAGTCATTACACCATGTAAGTTTTTATGAAAAAGTGATAGACTCAACCCCATAAGCATTGGTAACACCCCTCAATTCATGTTAGAATAAATCTAGGAAACATTAAGTTTGGTGATTTGAGTTAGTTCTTTTTAATTTATCATTTAATTACACCTTTAATCATAATTTTTGAAACATTGTTTATTATCATGGGTTTTTATCATCATTATGCTTTATGTAATGTTTCTTTTACTTATTTGGAACATTTATTCAAGTACAAATTAATATTATTTTCCACACAATGAAAATTTTTTATTAGTAGAGGGAGGGTAGAACAATTGAGGGAACATAGTCGGTGGGATACAAAAATAGAGACTGGCAGAACCACCAATGATAATGCAAACATGTCCTCAGGACAGGGATCCATTACATGAAAACCCCAATATAGGGAACTCCAAGGATGCTTTAAATCTAAAAATTTGGACACCCCATAACCTTCACGCCTTGTATAGATCAGCTCAATCCCATTGGTAATGATGGACCATCATTTTCAGATTAAATAAATGATATTCCAGGGATTGGAAGTGATACATTTGAGGGATCTTCATATGGTATTTTATTCCATATCTAGAGTATCAATGGAGTTGTGCGTTGAGTGGCATAAATCAAGACTGTGGAATATAGAATTTTCTTCAACCCTAAGTGAGTCCCCATTCCCATAGAAAACACTAAATACAAAAACCACTAAACGAGGATAATCACGAACAACCCCCCCCCCCCCCCCACACACACACACCTAAAATGTTCATGACTAAAATAGCCAATAATATTTTGATTCAATACAAGGGGAGGAGGATTCCATCTTATACAATGCCCCAATGGTGAGGACCAAGTGGAATTGAAAGGATGCTACTTTCCATGCATCCCCTTAGAGTGGATGACTCCTCCCAATGTTTCTGAAGACATGAAAGATAAAAATGGGTCATTTATCCCTCAAACCAAAGAAATACTAGATGATGGAGGGTTGTTATAGAAAACCATTTTCCTTTCCTCCCATATTCATGAGCAGCATACCATAAGAATAAGAGTTTGAGATACATTATCTTGTTTGTTACTAACCACCACATTGAACCATCATTGAAGAAAATACTCAAAGTATTATTCATTCTTTGAAAATCTAGTGAACTCATCCCACACTCCCCAAATCATTCATTCCCACTCTCTTCAAAAAAAGAGGCATATATGGATTTATTCCAAATAAGCCATGAAACAAAATAGTATGGGGACCAAAAAACACCCATACTTTTAATTTTCAAATCATTAGGGAACTTGTGATCACATACTCACCATACCAAAATGTTAAACATTGCCTGGATTTATTTTCAACAAGAAGGACTCCTCCACTCATCAATGGTCTGATCCACGGATATCGTGTTTCTATATGCTTTAGTAGATAAAAACATTGATAGGGTGTTTGTGAATATACATTCATTAGTAACATCCTCCATATTTATATCATCAAAATTATTTTCCTATATAGTTTTCAGGATTGATAGAATGATGGAGGGGTAGTGAATTTAAAATTAGATGATGATACACATCGTGGGGTTAGTAGTGTAACACAAAACCTTGTCCAACCAGTTGCATTCCCAAAAATTGATGTCCTTGTGTCCCAGAGTCCTGCTGGAGTTGGTGGCCTAGAACCAACTACTTTGTACATTATTCATTAAATAAAAACCTTGTCACATCTTGATTATTCTTCTGCGTGAAAATGCATGTGATAATGTCCCAAGGATAGTTGTTTCATTAAAGGGTCATAGTAGATCCCTACTATGAGGAGAACCTGGAAGTACCATAACACTGTTCTTGAATATATGTTCTATGGTCGGATGATGTTATTTGATGGACACAAATAATACAATCCATTAGCAGTGATGACTCATAAAACATTGTCACACCTTCTCATGGTGTGCGCCCTTGGTAATATCCAGGAGGATATTATGAGAACAAGACCCTCCAGTAGGAAATCCAAATTTCATAGTGTCATTGGATGTTCCTATCGGCGGACGTGTGTATTCGACCTTGGACAGTAAGGTCATTATTAATGGGTATTACAACTCACACACTTAGATGTATTGACAAAAACTGTGACGACACACTATTTATAGTGAGGTAGGATACATTGGGTGCGTCACGAGTAATACTACATTAATAGATAATGCGAGAAAGGATTTTTCGCTTCTGTTCCATGATGGAAGTAGATATCTCAGGCCCTTTGACGGAATTGATATAGCCTAAATAAATCCATGGCCATGGTATGGAATGGGTGAGTTCAATTCTGGAAATTCAAAGAAAGAATAATTGAGCACATGGGTTGATTTCACTAGTATGCAGCCCACTTGATTCGAGATATCGTGACAAAGGGATTATATTACACAGTAAGTGTTCGTATGAGGGGACACGTCATTGTGGCATTAACGTCTTTCTCTATGGGTGCCTTAGTGTGTTGTTAGACACTAACCTCAGACTTTTGGTAGGATCTGCCTAATGCCTCTGAGAAAGAGGCCTATCGGGTCAAACACTAAGTGTGTCCATGTATCTAAGTTAAATATTAATTAAACATGTTAAAAAATATTATTCCCAACTGTGGCTTAATAATTATTTAAGGATTCCGGAATGCATTTATTTAGATACTAGTTATTCGATAGAATATATTGTCCGTGAAATAATATATATTTATTAGTGAGTAATGCAGTTACATTTATTGAAGAAATAAATCGACATTACTCAAGGTCTAAAAATGTGGTAGAGGAAATAAAGAAAAATGAAAACATGATAAACATGTCATGTACATTGAATTTATACACCGTGTAGTTTTCATGGATAATCAGTACATGTCGTGTATTAATGATTACACACCATGTTGTTTTTTCTAGTCGAGATTTTGAGGAAATAATATCATTTTATTAAATGATATTCATTATAATCAGTGTGGGAGCATGTCAAGGAATTAATCATTTGAAATTAGGGTTTTCAATAGGATTTAATAAAATAAATAAAACGCGTAATGCTTTTATTTATTTTCATAACTCAATAACCTAAAACCCGATTATAAATATCCTCACAACCCCAACACTTTTCAAAAGATAATCGTTGTGCACAACAATTCTGGAGAGTTCTCTCAAGGCCGAAACAACTCCTTCCTCCATGAACACTCTCAAGACCGAGAAAGATCCTCCTCCATCGGATCAAGGTGATTGAAGGTGGACATCGCAAGTGATGTCTCTTGTGCGCTAGCACTCGAAAATCACTTAGGTGACCTCAATAGATATGTAGAGGACATGTGGATCACTGCTAGAGGAATCTTATACGTGGATTCTACGATGCAATGACGGATCACATCGAATCATGACGGGAGACATCAACGAAAAAATAATTCCATCCTTTTTACACCAGTCTCAGTAATCCTTTATAGGAGGTCCAATGGAATATTCTATCCCATAGGTGTCCCAAATAAATTATAATAATAGGTTATTAATCTCTTTGAGTATCTCCTTGGGAACCGTGAGCTCTGAAAAGATGTGCATGGGATTCAAGGGAAGAATGGAACCAAAGGAAATAAATAGATTTTTCCAATTTAATATATGATTTGTGAATTTTTCAACCACACCCTAAAAGTGTTTGATAAAAAATATAATGTGGAATAATGGTTTATCCAAATAATCCATAGGGTAATTCTTTATGTTAGTTCCTAGCATTGTTTTAGTTCTTTTCCATCATCTATCTGAACATGAGGGAGGAAAAACTCACAGATTTTATCCATGTTGATAATTTGATCACTCCATCTTGCATAATATTCCATAGTGTTATTAAAACCCCTGACTGATGAGATGAAACCACTAATAAAAAATACCATATAATCAGAAAATTGGAGGTGTGATACCCAAATAAAATTATAATGGATGTGGTAGGGAAGGAAAGAGCCATACGACATACTGGATTCAATGTGTTTGCAGAGAGTGTAATGAATCATGATGAAAATGATACGATATAGGGAATCTCTTTGTCTTAGACCCATTATAGATTTTCAAAAGCCACATTTCATACCTAAGAGTAGAATTGCGAACCAGGAAGAACTATAGAATTATAATAGAAAGTCAACAGCCCATTATGATAACATTATTCCCCTCATCACTCGAAGAATAAATTCCACTTGAGCTGATCATATACCTTATCAATATCAAATTTTATAACAATATTGGAGCCCACCACCCTCCTATTAATTCCTCTAATCTTCTCTTTAGATATACACAATGTTTCTTGAGTTGATAAAAAATTTATAAACATGTGTTTCTCTTCAAAAAATTTTTGAATATACTGATGCATCCTCATGTTTATCAAGGAATCTAATACATTGTATGGGAAATTATAAAATAAATATGGGTTTAAATTTTCTAATAGAGAAGGATCCAAAAACATTTTGGATTATTACCATGGTAGTGGCACTAGCAACCCATGCTAGTGAATCACTAGTAAATAAATATTAGATGCATTCAACTGGATACTTTTTTATCATATTCCTGGGTAGACATATAAACAACCCCTAAGTACATTTGATCCAAGAACACTCCCTTATTGGAACATTCTGATAGTGTCCCACACCTCCTCCTCATCCAGTGTTCTCTCTAGGGGCAATGATATTAATGGACACCACATATAGGTTGGATATAAAGATGTCCTCCTAGCCACCAGGGTACCCATTCTATATGTGCGACTTAGGATGGAAGTATAAACAATTAAATGGAGTAACAGTCATACTACCAATCTAATCAGTATCACAAGAGTAATAACTATCATACAAATAAACATTTAGATCACTTCCACATAGTTTCTCTTTTAAGTGAGAAAGGAATAATGTTGTGTTATGATCTCCATCCTTCATCCAAGTGGCCCATGAACTTTTATGTAGGCATCTTTCATTCTCTAGAAACAGCTCATTATCTTTTATATTTCTAATGGATATATATACATTGGTTTACTCATTCCAATTCCCTTCTAGGGTTTCTTATAAGAGGTCAATCTTTTATTTAATTTAATTCAGGTTAAGGTGAGTAGAGGGAAGATAAAAATCTCATGTTGTTATGTCATTTTGTAGGTGTCGCAACTTATTGTAAATTCTAGTATAGAGTCTTCCTTGTAATGGCCTCTCCCAGCATTCTTGAAACATAGTATAGTATGAGGGTTCATGAATCAACCATTTGGAGAAAAATAAACACCTTTCACCAATATGTATTATTTTAGGAGTAATTCCTATCCACCATGTGTCCTTTTCCACTATATTTATGGGAATGGAGAAGAACACAATCCACCAAGGGAAATTTTCCATATTATAAAGATACTCCTGGGAGTTACCCGAGAAATTGATTTTGGATTTCATGCCTTTTTTGAAACATATTACATGATTTAAGGATAATATGATTCTATTTACTAATTTCATGTCTCCATGGTTTTGATTATAATCATTATGATATAATATTATTCCACTTGGCTCTCATTTAATTATTTATTACCATTTTTACTCCCTTACTCGTATTTCAAGATCACTATTTTTCTTATGTATTCTCCCACAGATATCCTGTTATGTTTTGGAGGATCTATCGGTGTTATTAGCACTCTATAAGTCAAAAAATAATGATAAGGATTTTATAATTTAAATGACTTATTTATTTATCTAGTCACCCAAATAAACTATAAATTTATATCATTAGATTATTCTTGTTGGAAATATATGTGAATATTTATTAAATAATGTGTGTTTGTGTCTCATCATTCAATAGATGGTATCAAATAAAATTTTAGTTATTTTTAGAGAACATGATAGATGATAATAATAGAAAACCACAGGGATAATCCTCAGAATATGAGAACAAAAGGGACACACAATTTTCAGACATGGATGTTGCATATTTTTATATCAATTTTCAATATATTACAAAATGATCCATTTATGTATTATATAAGAACAGTACCATTAGAAACATGGATACAAAAAAATAACTTTTTATAAGTGTAGTAAATCATCTCACACTAAAATCCTCATATGTAGAACCCTTATTAAACATGTCACACTTTTTACATTTCTTTATAACCAAGGAAAAATTAAACATATGAAAATGTAAGATCATATTATTAATTTGTGTAAACAGGGGAGATATCAATGATTAATAAAACATAAAATAAGAATAGAATTTTTAAATAATACCTTTCATATCAATGATTATAATCTTGAGTAATGGAATTGTGTATGAATATTCATTTGACCTGTATTAAAAAGGAATCAATGAACATAAACCCCAAGAACATAAAATGTCAAAAATGCAAGGATTTTTGGAATACATGTAAGAATAGAAAATCATTCTCATAATAGTCATTAATTACTCCCAATATTGACATTGTTGATTAGGTTCACTCCCCAAATCATTATAGTATTCAAGGATCACTCCCAAGACTATCATAGTGGACATAATCCCCTAATAAACTATAAAAAACCCCCATATTGTCTAATTCAAGTAATTAGATATTCATCTTTACCCAAATCATTGGAGTGATATATAATTTCTGTCTCAACCATCACATAATGAAAATCATAAAAATTTGGGGTGAAAATTTGTGAAATATTTATCTTATCAATACCCATGAAGAAAAATAGGTTTCATAAATATTTCATCTGGATATAACATGTGGAAAAGAGATTATATTCATAATCATTTCTATAGTTTATCATAGAATAACTCATGAAAATAGAATAGGTTTAATAAATAACATGACATAATAGTAATAAAACATCAAAAGATAGAATTATGATTATACCCTTAGATAATTTTGCGAATAAATCATAAGTGAAATAAAGGTTTTTAGTATTTTATGAAAAAAAATACAATTACAACATCATTAAACTTTAAATAGTAAAACATGCTTCCAACATTAAAAATAACTTCTCAAAAATGATAAATTTACAAAATATTTTGAAAATTCATTTCTTTTCAAATATACTTGGAAACCTATAATGTAATATTTGTGGTATTGAATAGTTGTGATGAAATGAAATTTCATTCATTCCATATAAGTGAAAAGAAATCATTCCTTTCACATTTTTGTAAAAATTAAAAAGTAACTTCTTTGGTAAATGAGAAAAATTTTATTTTTATTTTTTTTGTAAATATTCAATAATAGGTAAAATTTTCATTAAATCATCGTAGTATATTATTAAAAACATCCTTAAAAACATTTTTAGTAAACCTGGATATGGATGAAAATATATTTTTAACATAATATAGATAAAAAAATTCATTTATAATGTTCTTTCCATATCTTGATTATTTAAAGTGAGGATACTTAAAGTAAAACATGTATTATCAGGAAATAAATAGAGGAGAATAAAATTAATGAGTTTATTGAGAGGTATTATATAATATTTAACCATCAAAAACATAATCATAAACAATCACATTAAATAATGAGATTGTATCATAAAAATCTTACCACTTTGGTAACATTTGATTCATAAGCCCCAAAAAAGAATAAAATCAAATTAAACATGAACTATCATTAACATAATTAAAATACTGATATTAAATTTCGAATTCATGAACATACACCTCATAAAATTATATAGCTGTCTGATATAACATATGTCCCAAACAAAAAAATTGATTTGATAAACTGTTACCTCCATTTTTTCCTTCTTAGAAAGAACTCTTACATCCTATGTAATATATTAAATTATTTTGTAATTTAATAACATAACCATGTGCATACTTATAATATCATATATTAAACCTTTATAACATTTTAACACCCATATATCAAAAATTCCTTATTGAAAACATCGTTTCAAGATGGTAGCTATTTCGTTTATCACGAGTATTTTAGTTCAGTAGTTCTGAACCTTATAAATTGATCAAATTCCATCATTTCTATAATGTCAATAATGATGTAAATAAAATATATAACCAATATTTATTTATTTATTTATTTATTTATGGTCTTCCATAAATTTTATAGATATAAAAATAAATTACACTGTTCATGGAGAAAATAGGTCGTATATATGCCTGAACGACATTTTAACTTTTTAAAAGATGGAAAAAAAGAAACGTAAATAATAATTCAACATTATGGAATAATAAATAAATCATATAAATCATTATTATTAATTAAATATATCATTATTACTCTCCATGTAATGTATAAATTAAAACAAATCACAACACTTCATGTAGGTGGTATCCCATACATATACATGAGCGACGTTATTATTTCCCTAATATAATAGAAAGAAAGAAGGTAGATTTGACATAATAATTCTAGAATTATAATTAAATCATAATTATCATTTATAATCATTTAATCCATAATAACAACCATCCATGAAATATGGTAGTTTAAAATGAGTTGTATCACTACATGGAGAAGGTATGTCGTATGTACCCATGAGCAATAATTTCACTTCTTATTTCATAGGTAAGAGGGTGGAGAATAGTGATTTAGTAATCATAATTTCATATATCTATATATATATATTAAAATCAATGTATTATTTTTTTTAGAATATAGTATATTTAGAGGAGGTAAAATAGGAACAAAAAATGAAATGATTGGTTAAAGTGATTAACTGTTCTTTGAAATAACTCCTTTAGAGCTTCTCCAAAGGATCCAAGGGTTGACCTTTTGGTAATACAAGAGAATATAGAATGTGGATAATGATTTTTAGAAGTAATATTTCATAATAATGCCATTATTAATAAAACTTATTAAAATGGTCTTGAATTTGAATAAAAAGGTAATAGAGTTGAAATTAAATTGTCTAATAAAGTTTATATAGGTTTTGGTTTCATTTAAACCTTATCTTTTTTATTGATACCATTGTTGTGTGTTTATTTCCTTAACAATGGTACCAAATATTTTAACAATAAATGGTTAAGAATGTCATCATTAATGGAAAAGTGACTCATAAATGAAAAATGGATGATTTTTTCAGAACTAATCCATTCACAGGGAAAAGGATTAGTTTTTTATAAATTCGAAATCATTTAATAATAAATTATTTTTCATAAAATATCAATAATGTCGATTTTAGAACTATACATTCAATTTGTCTTTGATGGGACCATGAAAAGGAAAAAGAATTTAATATTATCCTCTAAAACATAACTAATATATTATATTTATATAAAATATATATAATTCTATAACTCAATCAAATTATATTAATTTTAATATTTTTAAAATCATTTATTACATTTTTTGTTAATTTAAAAAACATTGTATTACTATTGCATAAGCATTTAAGGTAATTATTTAATATGAAAGGATTAACATTAATTTATCATTATATATATATATAAATATTTTAAAAATGGATATTAATATTAATTCACATCATTTTTCTCTCCAATGAGAACATATAACTGAAATTTTCAACTAAGCGAGTAATGTTTTATACCTTTCTATGGTTTAAATATTATATATGTCATTTTCATTTAACATTTTTCCTTAAATAACTAAATTTATAGAATAATTTGACATGTTTCTAACTAAATTTATCCAATAGGGATTTTTTTAAAAAAAATTGACTTTAACACATATATTTTTCATAGATTAACCAAATTGACACTTTACAGTAGTGATGATTTTTACCATGGTTACCATTAATAGTGCATAAAAGTAAAAGGGAATTATTTTCAAAATTTTAACCTCTTGATTAAAAATATGGAATCTGTTTTATAAAATTAAAACCTATAAGTAGAAAAAATAATTTTAAAAAAAAATATGTAAAATGCAGTGAAACTCACTTTTTAGAAAAAATCATTTTTCAACGAATGGATGATATTTTATTAACTCTATGACTAGAAATCATCATTGTATTAATTTAAATTCATATATATATATATATATATATATATATTTAATTTTAATTGAATAATTTATTTATTCTGGGTTATTTTAAATAATAAAAATGGATAAACATTACGCATATGAAAAAAAAATTAAAAATAGTGTTTGAAGCATAAAAATAACATTATATAAAAATTCTTAAAATTGATAATTAGATTGAAATTAATTTGATTATTATTAATAAAATGGATCATATTTACTATTAATACAAAATAAAAAATATAATGGGAATTTTAAATTAATTTAATTAATTAAATGAAATGATTTTATTTTAAAAATCAATAATTTTAACTATTAAAGGAAAATTGATTCACTTAAGAAAATTCCTGAATTTCACCTATATTTTATTTTTATATGATCATTTCTAAAATGATATTCATTTTGTAAAATATATTTTATAAATGTTTCATTAATTAATTACAATATTTTATCATAAAAAGAAATTAAAATTATTTTTTAGGAAAAGATATTTTTGAATAATTAAATGTCTTTAACAATTGATTGCATATTTCCTCAGCATTTATCAACACATTCATACTGAGAAATTTCTATATATATATACAATAAATTATTTAATAGTATTCATGCCCACCAATATAATTTCTAGAATATAAGGATGTTATTTTAATAATAATATTTCATGGTTCGTTAAGTCGTGGTGATGAATGTCATGTACACTTTGCAATATAGTTTTCTTTTAAAAAAATATTTGGGTATTAAATTATCCCCTAGTAATAAATTCTTCCCCAAAAGATTGAACATCATCTCATTTTTAAAAGGTTTTCCATCTTAAAAGAAACTTATTTAAATACCTGGTTATACAAAGGGTTAATAAAACTCTTTCTTGATAAGTTGGAAGGGGAAGTAAAAAGGTTATATATAATAACAAACAAAAAGACATGAAAATATTAAAACATTGGTGAAAATTGAAAAGTGTCACAGGAAAGAATGTCATAATACCAATATAATTATGCTTATTGATATAGATCATTGATCACTAAAATATAATGATCATGAGAAATTAAATGAACACTAACTCAAAAACAAAAGAGGTATGAAAAAGACCACTAATTCTTTTGAAAATATAGTAAGCGAATAAAATATCCATTTCAAAAACCATTTCCTAAAGTGGAAGGATTCATTTATAATAATATAGAGAACACCATAATATATACATATATGAAATATTTTTATTTAATAATCATAATTTACTCCTTTTGTAGTTTGTTGATCAATTTCTACATAATTTGTTACTCCGAGAAAATAATATCAAAGATGAAGTTTTTCTCAATTTCATAACCACTAAAATTAACATCAAACAGATCAAGTAATCCATAAAAGGATAATAATCACTTTCCCTATCATTATAAATTAGTCATAAAAAAATTGGCCATACAATATAATTCTCAAAATGTGTAAACTATTATATGGAGAAATAAAAAATTAATTACAAAACCCTCAAAAACCACAACCAAGGTTCAATATAGATCATTAGATAAAAAGTTATCTTTAAAATTGTCCAAAATAAAAAATAATATGATTAAATCCCAATGATTATAATTATTTGATAACATATTCCTAAAAAAATTAAAATTTATCTCCAAATAACATCAAACTCTCTTAATGCCTTATACGAATGATTTATATGTCCTAAACTTATAATATCAAATATAGGACAATATTTTACCTAAATAAAATGTATCTCCATAAAAAAACATTAATATCATATATGATTCTAAAAGATAATTAAACCTTTATTCTATATATAAAATATAAAAAATTTATTATTAAATAAATAATATAATCTTCAAAAAATAGTGAACTTCTTAAAAAAAACATTAATAAGAAAAATTCAATCACATTGTTATATCTATGATAAAACTTATGTCCCCAGAAAATCACAAAATTTTTATACCACATCAATTAAAAAAATTTAATACTAACCATGAAATCATGAAGTCTAGTGGTTGGTGTTTCACCATTATCACCCTTCAGTTGTGGGTTCAGGACCCACAGACCTACTAAATGTAACAATTTGTCATTCTCACAAAATCTATATTAATATAAATCATATAATTTCCATATAAATTTGATAAACATACATAAAACACATTAATACTTAATGATCATAAAAACCCTAAAGGTTATCAATACCATTTAACTTATGGAAATATAATTCATCCCAAATTGTACTTCATGGTGAACTTAGGGGTTATATATAACTTATCCTAATAATAATTCTCCCGAAATGTCATTGATATTATACAATGATATATAAGATTTCAAAATAAAAACAATTATTAGATAATTCAGTATTCAAAAACTAAAATATCAATGGTAAAAATACTTCTTCATCATAGTTCTTGAATACCAGTACATAAATACTTCAAACCTTTCAATTCAATGATTAGTATATAAAATTTCCTTCCTCAAATATGGATTTAAATTCTAAAAGATTCCATTAACTTGAATAATTCTCATGTTCCCCACATTTAAGAAAACTAACTATAAATATATCTCTAGAAAGATAATTATTTCACTCAATTAAACTCCTCACTTTTCCCTAGAAATTAATTCCACTATGCCTTTTTTTTAAATTAAAAAATTTCTTATTCCATTAAGATATTATATTTAGTGTATCTTTCCAAATTTTGAACATAAAGGAAAAGTATCCTTCATCACTCCATATTTTACACCAAATAATCTCTTAGATGAATCAATACTTATCTTATTTTGTTAGATTGGGAGACGTTTATAGTGTTTGTAATTAGTCTTTTATCAAGATAACTAATTAGAAATAATCTAAATATCTTTCACTTTATTCATCATCCCATTTTGTTTCTCAAAATCACCGTATTTTTTATCACATTCATCATTAATATCATTCCTCGTGTTTCAAACCATTGATAAAACCAAAATTCATTGTGTGAGAAATGATAATAACAATAATAAATCCTTATATAATATATATAATCCTGAAACCTTCTTTTCAATCTAAGACACCACAAGTTTATCTTAGTTTAATAATTATCAATATCTATTCGAATACATTATAATGGTATGTAATAAAATTTTGAATTAATGTAATAACATCCCCATGGAGTGTATATACAAGAAAATAGTAATGGAATAATAACCATGCACTAGAATGATAGACGAGATTTAATCGACCATTAATTTTGGGGGGTATTACCCCTTGATGCATCTTTTCCAAAACCATGTCTTCTTGTAGTATCTAGTGAAAGTTGTTTTACTAGGATGAACACAATCCATTACTTAACATAACATATGATGTTATCCTATACAATAGATTATCATAATGGTTTTTACTATGTTTTTCTCATACTATTCTCCAAATGTTGAAAACCATTTCTTTGATACTAACTATAGAGACCCCTACTTCACATACCTATATATTACTTCTTTTTAGACAAATATACAATATATAACATAACAATACACACTAGAAACATATAGTTCAATTATTTTTGGAATCTTAGATACATAAACAACTTGTTCCAAAGTGTAATAAATAATCTCTCACTAATATCCACAGAACTAGAACCCTTATAAGAAATTAATTGTATACAACCACTATTCAAAACCAAGAGAGAAATAAACATAACAAAGGATGGCCGTTGAATATCAGTATGGGTAAAAAGGGGACAAATAAATGTTCATATTACCAATGTAAACTGATAAAAAAGAAAAATATGTATAATCACGAAATAAAAAAGGATAAGAAAATTCTTGAGGTTGTTGATAGGTAGATCATAATATTTCGTCATCAATAACTTGATTAATAACAATCCTGGTAAACAAGGATATTATAATATAGAACCCTTAGCTCTTTAGTTACATTTGAATTGAAATCCCTAAGAAAGAATAACATCAAATCAAATATTAAATATCATGTACAAAAGGATAATCATGATATATGATGTCAAATGGGAGTATAAAATGTTGAGTAGATCCTTACAGTTCTCATCTTAATTTATTTTTATAAATAATTCATCCCATCATTCTTTGTATTTAAATAAATTTGTTATTTTTTTCATATTTAGTATTTTATAGTATTTATTTTATATATGAAGAAACTATGACCAGAAACATACATAGTTTATTAATTTGGAAATATAACATTTGAATTATTAATTTCAAAATCTAATTCAGTTATTTCTATGGTGAAAAAATTTATCAAATTTGTTACAAGTTGTTTAAGTGACATTGCAATTTCCTACTTAAAATCACGTTTAAAATGGGATTTTTTTCTCAAGATATAGTCAATAGATTCACATATTCATTATACCATTGTATTGATGATGGATTTACATAAACATAAATAGTTTATGTGTAAGTATAAGAAGGATGTTTTGGTACTCCAAAAAACAACTAAATTTGTTGTAGCAGTTTAGAAACACTACATTGAACATATTTGAAAAGCTATGGTTTTAATTTAACTTAATGTTTTAAAGATATCTGAATCACTCGAAACCTAATGCAATGGAAATAAAATATTTTTTTTATTTAATAAGTTTACGTAGAAGGATAAAAACGTTCTTTGGATGGTCAATTAATTATCGAATATTGTGCAATACTGTTTTTGCAGTTGTAGTTTTTTCAGATCATATGGAATCTATTTTCTAATATATCAAGGGATATAGAAGTCAGATTGATTCACTTCTCGAATAGTTCAAAATATTTTTGAGATTTATAAAAAAATATTTCTTATAAGATAAATTATTAATCATATGTTAATAGTCTCAAAAAAACTATAGAATTTTGATGTTAATATGTTCACATTTTTACAGAGTTTTGTACACTACATATGTAAACAAAACATTTGGTTCGGGAACACTATGTTTAGAATGAAACATATAGATCATGTACCCTACACTTTCATAAAAGTATAAATCATCAATGCTATGTTTGGAAGGAACCCAAAATTTTAGGAATAATAAGTATTGTTTATCTACCCTATGTTTGTGAACAACTGTATGTTTCCATCCCTAAATTGAGAGTTTTGTTGTTATGTGATGAAACCCTACATTTGACTATTCAATGATGGGGTTTTAAATTAAAGATATTTTCCTTGAATACATAAATTTTATCGACATAAATAAATATCATTTTAAATATTTTTTATGACCAATTAAATGTCCCACATTCATCGAAATAAATTATTCATATCTCTAAGGGAAGTTATAGATCTCTTTAAGTGATTTGATTTCAAAAATTCAGATTTATTATGATGCTATTTTTCAGGATCTTTTTCACTATACATAAAGAATTTTGAATTTATTTAAATGTAAGCTTTAAATAATTTAATTCTACTATTATTATAGATATTATTGGAGGACTAATTCAACATATTTTTAATGAATTTATTAGATATTTATTCTACAAGAACAAGCCAAGGGTGTTACAAAATTCTTGGGATATTTATAAAGGGTATTGACCCAATTTATTTTGAGTATCTGAAGGAAGAGTAATGATATAGTTATATATAGATATTTATTCTTTATATGTATCATTCTAGGGTAGGAAAAAGAGATTTCCTATGAAGAAGAGTGGATATGTAAAAACTCTGATGAAGATAAAGTGGTGAAATATTTTCATTTTACTACTCATCATTTTATAGAAGAGAGAAATATTATTTGTGGATCCTTATAATCTCATAGTGTTAAGAAGAATAAAGAATGTGCAATATTATCTTATATAATTTCTATTGTTTAAATAAGAATAATCCAATATAAAATTGAGGACTATTTTGTTGCTACAATTATTTATTGAAGATCATCTACATTGGTATGTTAATACTACAATTATGAGTTAAACTTCTTTCAAAAAAAATTCATCTCATCTATTTTCTTTGGAGTATCGGTTTCTCATACTCTATCTTGGTGTAGTTTCAGCTTCTTAGACTAATATATTGATATTTAGGTTCCCTATAAAATAACTCAAATTCTTTTTGTGGTGTCAACAGCCTATACTCAGTTTTATAGCTCTCTGGATAAGTGGAATTTCAAGTAAAAACAACCAATATCACGGAGTAGAGAATTTGTGGTGTGTAATAGGGTATTTCTATGCCCTAAAACATTATATGTAGTTGTTTGCTTTTCTTTTATTTATTTTTTATTAGTTTCTCACTCAATATTAAGAGATAAGGAAGGTATCTCTTTATTTCGAGAGGGTTGTTTTGATTTTTTCAGTATTTTTAAAAGGACACAATTCACCCCCTCTTGTGTCTTCGTAATAGCCATTCCTACATAGTGAGTGGTATCAAAGGAGGTTCTCTATTTCAATATATCCCTTTTTCAGAATAATTGAAAATTATTTTTTTAATATATAATACATTATAAGTATTATCAAAGGGTAGACCCTTTTGGAACATTTAAGATTTATTTTGGTTTTAATAACCCAGAGTTAATGATTTGAATGAAGACAGATCTCAATGGATGATCTTAGAGAATCTATGTCAATGATTCATGTTCCTTATTTTTATAGTAATATTTATAAATGCAATAAAACTCATATCAAAAAGTATTTGAATAATATTACTTTATTTTTTTGTACGAATACTGTCAAATATTATGAAATCCCTAGAGAACTATACAATTATGATAACATGATGGAAGTTGAATATGATGTTAATTCAAAATACATGAATGCAATTACATGAGGTCTTAGTCCTGATGAATTTAATCATGTTTAACCATGTGATACTACCAATGATATGTTGCAGACACTCATAGTTTTATATTAATGAATCAATAAATTGATAGAATTTCTCAAAGATTTTGTTTCCTTTGAAACTAAAATTACATAAAAATATTAGGAATTAAAGGTGTTTATTGATATGTGTGAAACTAAGATATAATAGGAAGCTAATAATAATATTTTTAGCAAAAAGGAAAATGTTTCACTCAATGTTTCGATGGATGAATTCTCTGGTTTTTTTTATTCGGGTGGAAGTGAAGAATCTTCTATAAACTCATAAGATGATATTGAAATAAAAAAAATCTAAATCTACGTCTTACAGAACCTGTTACTAAGGTACTATCATCTTAATATGAAAATTATAACTTAAAATATTTTTCACATGATTAATGAGATAAATATTGTATTATGCTTTATAAAAAATTTTAATCCTTATATAAAGAGAATAGGAAACCTAAAAAATATTATGATGATATTTAAATTGATAATGAATGTTTTTTAAAATAGATTACAGATTTAAGATCAAATTCTTCCAAAATCTCTTGTGATCTACGTGAAACTAAAATTAAATAATTATTGTATGAAGTTGATAAATAAATGAAATCTTCATGTATGAATATTAATGGAGAAAATTATTTGAATCAAATTCTCGGTAAAAATAAAATTCTGAATGGAAATCTTGGTATTGATAGAAATGGAGAAAAGAAATATTATTCAAAAATTATTTTTCCCTTGGTTTGAATGAGAAAAACATGTCCATTGTTAAATGTTTTTATTTTTCTATTATAGGTCATTATGAAAAAGGATATTAATTTAGAAAACCTGAATTTTGGCATGTCTAGAATGTTCATTATCCTAAAGAATTATATGTCTTTAATTATTGAATTTTTTATGAAAACAAACATATATAGTTACAAAAATATTTAGTTATTAATACTTCTATACTAGAAGGTAATGGGTACCAAAAGTAACTTATATTAGATATTTTTTAGTTTTCATCAACTAGACATCATTGTAATATTATCTGGTGGCTACATGAAAATTATGGAAATTTATTAGGAATATATTTATTATTAAAATAAATAGAAACTTCATTAAATCGTGAATGGTTAATCCAAGATTTTTTTTATTTTAAATTTTTATATTCCATTTAAATTTAAAAATTGTTGTATACATTGGGTGAAAATTGTTTTAATGTTTTATCTTTTATTTCTCTATATTTAATAATTTTTGTACTTATACTATTAAATATATTTCACTCTCTATTATTTTATCATATGAATTAATTAGTTGATTTATTTTATTAAAAAATTTCCATCAAACATACTCTTATGATTTTATATCAATTTTTATGTTATGTGTAAGGAAGTGTTTAATGTTTGAAAATTTGAATTAAATGCATGTGATCAATTTATTTATTAAGATTTATTATAAATTGTTTCATTATTAGACTATGGTATTTTAGTCATTTATAACATACACAAAACTATTAATAAAATTATTTTTATATACATTAATTATATTCATTAAAAACCCTTTATTCCAAATTTATTGAAATTATTTTTTATAAATGACCTTGATAATATTCGTTTAATTTTGTCAATATCTTTTACAATTATTTAATTTCTTAGAGAGAGTATTTTAAATATTCATCATGTGTTTAAATTTTTTATTATTATGGAATAAATTAAATGGTTTCATACATTCATTGAAAACCCTTATTTGAATAATATTTCATGTGTTTTCACGTCTCCATTATTATATATTTTTATCATTTTTTAAGGATGTTTTAATTTAGGTTGATTTTATACTACTGTATGTATTAAAAACATATTTTTCTTATCATTCTTAGGAAATCATGTGTTTTATTATTCTTTAAAAAGGGTAAATAAAAAATAGCAAAAAATATATTCTAATTAAATTTAAAAATGTAATTCTTTATAAAAGGGGTAAGTATATTGTATTATTTAATATAATCAAGTAATCATAATCATTATCCATAAAATAGTGTGAGTGGAAGTTGGTAGAGATTTTTGGTTTGGTAATTTCTAAAAAGGGGGGAAAATGAAGAGTGTATCCTTATCATAATCATCTTGATTTAGTTTTCATGATTACTTCAACCCTTCATTCTTTTTTTGAATAAATTTGTTAACTATTTCAAATTGAGTATGTCAAGTATTTATTTTATATATGAAGAAATAGTTATCTTATTCTTATAGATTTCATTTTATTGGAAATAAAATTATATTATCTTAATGTCATATGTTATTGTCAAAATCAAATTCAGTTGTTTTAATGGTGAAAAAATTCCTCAAAATAGTTTCTACCTATTTAAGTAACATTGCAGTTTTTATATTAAATTGACTTATAAATTATGATGATATATCAAGGAATAATGAGAGGATAGGTTTTCAATATATCATTGTATTTCTGTTTTATTTATCTAGACATCGTTAGTTTATGTGGTAGTATGAAAAGGATTTTCATAGGACTTTGAAAAAACACTGATCTTGCTACATCACTTTAGAAACTATACAGTTAAAAAAATTTAAAAAATATGTCTTTTATTTTATTGCAAGTTATATTGATATCATAATCTCTCAAAATATGGTGTGATTGAAATCTAATTAGTTTACCTTTATTTCATCAATTTACATCAAATGCTAAAAAGAGTGTTTGGATAGTCAATAAATTTCCTGAATTGATGGAATTATGTCTTTCCACCTCTAGTTTTTTCAAATTATATGACTTCTTTTTTTTGAAGATATCAAGAGATATAAAAGTTCAATAGATTATCTTCTTAAAAATTTGGAAAGATATTGAAATTATTTTAAAATATTTCTTGTATTTTGGGGCCCTTTCTTCCCCTTCTCTAACCCCGACTCCCTTCACTCTTTCCCATCCATCTCTCTCAGCCCTAAAGTCCCCAACCTGTTCGAGGGATATCTGGCTCTTCTGATCTCAAAATCGGAATTTAAAGCTACTTCCTCTCACTTTAACCTAACTCTGGTAGCTCTATTTAAGCATCATCATCCCTCAGTGGACATGTTTGACAAATCTGTTTTCAGTTCGTGGGGTTTGAAAGATCACGCAACTGTTGGCCTTCTCGACAGCAGGCAACTTATGATCCACTTTGCATCTTATGGTGATATGATCCAAGCCTAGTATAGCACTCCTTCAAAATTCAACGGATTTCACTTCTTCCTATTCAGATGGTCATAGGACTTTCTTATGAAGCGGTACTCTCCTTCTACAGAAGTTTGGGTTAGTTTCCCTGAGAATCCTCACCCTTTTCAGAATCCCTCTATCATTCGAATGCTAGGTAATTTAGTTGGAAGTTTTTTGTGCTTGGATAGAAGAACTAGAGCTTTTTTCCACCAGGTCTCTCCAAGAATATGTGTTGAAGTGGATATTTCAAAGGGTCTATTTGATTTTGTGTGGATTGTGGTTGGTGAATAATTTGGGTTTAGTAAATATGTTGTCTTGGGGACATGGGTTGATTTCTGATCATCATACAAGAAACCTGGTGGAGGGGTGATTTTTGGCCAGGTAATTGTGCAACACTCATTCTAGGGTGGTGTGAATATTACAACTAAATTAAGGTTTCTTGGGGAGATACAAAACATGAACGACATGGGGAAGTCTCTCGACAACACCAGGTGTACGTCCATTGCAAAAATTATACATTTCTTTTTATACATAATAGTCTCTCGGTCCTCAAGGGGGAGAAAAAATCAAGACCCCGTGAGGATTTTTCAGACACCCCAAAGACAATAGTCACTAGATAATCAGGGAAAGTTGTGTGTAAGAGTGAAAGAGTTGTACCGTAAGGTCCTCCATCGATGGAAGGTGTGGAACTGGCCTCCATCATGATGAGTAAGAAGAATCCCTCAGTTTTCAAGGGACATGCTAAGGGGTAGGAGTGCCCAGGTATGGATGAAGGCATAGAAAAAGAGAAAAGACAATGGGAAGTAGGGTGGGAGGAAAACTAGATATTATATCTAACTTATGAGGTTGGAATGGTGGGGGTGTTGGGGGAGCAGGATAAAAGTGGTGGTGCTCCATTGGTGACTGCTGCTAGTTCGCAGCACGTAGATGGTACAGAGGCCACGGACAAGAATGTGGTCCTCCTTATGCATTCTGATGAAGAGATGGTGGATACTTCCTTAACCATTCATGCTTCTAGAGAGGATGTAGAAAGGATGAACAAAAGTCCAATGCAAGTGGATACAAACACGGAACATAGAAGATGGATCAAGAAAAAATTTCTAATTTTGAAGAGAGGCCTTGATGACAAGAAGTTAACAGTGGAGGAGTTCTTAAAGACAAGGCACAAACTGTCCCAACATTTTGAAAACATTCTCAAAGATGGTCAAAACAAAGAGGTAACAGATCTATCCTAGAAACAATATAGGCAGGTCATATCTAATAAGTTTAAGTTAGTCTTTAAGGGTTTTATTATGTGCTACTGCGTTTAATGCTTCTTGTTGTACTTGATGGTTTCACAGATTTTCCAAAAAACTGTTTTAAAAAAAAATTAACCTAGTAGTAAAAACAATACCCCACACTATTGTAAAATTATGGATCACCAATCCTATTTTTGGAAGTGACCCTATTTTGATGAATTAAAAAATATTTTTTATCAATCCTATGTGAACAACAGTTTGTTTCAACTATACTTTCAGAGTTTGGTCATTATGTGAAGGAGCCCTACATTTGACTATTCAATTATGGTGTTTTAAATTAAATATATTTTCCACAAATACTATTATAGTCTAAAAGAATGTAAATGGAATTTGAAAATTTTTACTACCCATTAAAAGGCTCACATTCATTGGATTAAATCATTCATATTTCTAATTAATGTTAGGGATCTCTTTGAATGATTTGATTTCTAATATTCATGATTTATTAGCGTTTGAGTTTCCAAGATCTATTTCGAATATGATTAATAGATTTAAATGGGAGCTTTAAAGTGTTTAAAGATTCTATTATAATTGCGATATTATTATATAATTTATTTAAATTATTTAGAATGAATTTATTAAATATTTACACTACAGGAAGAAGCCAATGGTGTTACGCTATTCTTAAGATATTTATTATGGCTATTTATTCAATTTATTTTGATTATCTAAATGAAGAAGAATATTGTTGTTACTAATTGATATTTATTATCTATATATATATATATAGTAGAAAACAATGTACAAATAATATCAGAGATGTAAAACTCAAAAGAAAAAAAGTAATAAAGTGTTTTTATTTTAGTGCTCATCATTTTAAAGATGAGAGAAATATTCTTTGTACAACTTTATTCTATCACTATCTAAATAATAAGGAATTGTATCCAAAAAAATTTTAATATATTTTATAATATTTAAATAAGATGAACACTACATGACATTAAATACTATTTTTTCTCAAGTGAATTTTTTTAAGATCATCTATATCTCTCAGTTGTTGCTGCAACTGTGAGTTAAACCTGTTTCATAATAGAATTCATCTCATCTATTTTACATGGAGTATTAGTGGCATGGAATTAGTTGTGTTAGATTTCCATCCTATTGAATAATATTTTGTATATTTCGGTTCCCTATAAAAGAACCATAAATCATTATAAGGTGTCAATTACCTATACTCAACAGTAGAGATCTTCGGATAAATTTACCTTCCAGTGAAAATCACCAAGCTCATGGAGTAAATCATTAGTGGGGTGGAGTAGGGGATTTATTTGTCATGAACCACTATGCATAGTTGTGTTCTATTAATTTATTTATTTTCACTACTCACACAAAATTAAGAGAGAATGAAAGGATCACTTCATTTTAATAGGGATGTTTTGCATTTTTTTCCAATACTTTTAAAAGAACAGAAATCACCCCACTCTTAGGACTTCATCATAGTCATTCTCAAAGAACATATATACCTTATGAAAATCTAATCATAAATATACTAGTGACTCATAAATGGGTCATAGGTGATGTTTTAAACTATATTCTATTCACATGGTCTAATATAAGATTCTTAGGAATTTTAAATAATTTAATCAAATATTTTTTATAATAAAATATCATTAATATAAATTTTGGTACTATTAATTTAGTTTTATAATAAAGAAACCAAGATAGTGATTACATTCAAATATAATCCTTTAAAATAGTAGAAATAGGTTATATTTATCAACAAAATTCTTGAAACAAAAAAAATCACTCAAATTATTTTATGTTTAATATTTTTAATATAACATATATAATATTTTTGTGAATTTAATTAATAAGAAAATAGCATTGCATAAGAATTAAAGGTAAATATTTACGGAGAAAAAAATTTAAATAAATAACCATTAAGAATATAATTTAATTTGAAACAAAATTTCTTTTATTATTCATTCATAACATTATTTTTCATCATATAGGAATGCATAGGATATATATAAAACTAAGAGAGTGGCATTTTGTAACATTATTTTCATTAAATATTAAATTTTTCATTTTCAAGGAAAATTTTCACTTAGACAACTAAATTTAATATATAACATAATAATTGGAGAAATAAATTAATCCAATAGGAATTTATTTGAACAATAGTGACTTTAACACTTAGTTTTAACCTAGATTAACCTTGTTTACCCTTTACCATGGTAATCAATTTTTCCAGTGTTGATATTCAAAATGTATAAAAATATAAGGGAAATATTTAGAAAATTTAATCCTAATAATTCCAAATATATAATTAATTTTTTAAAAATCAATACATAATATTAGAATAAATTATTTTGAAAATAATTCTACAAATCACGGTGAAAAACAAACCTTTGAAAATTGCATTATTAAATCAATAGATGATCTTATATTAAAAATATTATATGAAATAATCAATATATAAATTTTAATTTATAGATATATAATTTATACCATTTAGATAAATCATTATCTGTTAGGTGTTCTTTTAATTAATTAAAATGGATAAAAATTATCCCCATAGAAAAAGTTTTCAGGCTATTTTTTTTAAGTATAAAAATAAACATAAACCAAAATCATAAAAATTAAAAATTAAAATGAAAGAAATTTGATTTTAGATAATAAAATTTTTAATGATTCAATTTAATGCCAAATTAAAAATATAATGGGAGATATAAATTACAATATTTAATAAAATATTATGAAAATATTTGAAAAGGAAATTTTTTTATATTCAGAGAAAAATCAATCATTTTAGAAAATTCCAACAATTTTACCCTTAGTTAATTTTTATGTAGTAATTTTAAAACATAATTAATATTTATAAAATAAATTTCATTAAACTTACAGAAATTAATTATAATATTTTCTCTCAAAAAATAATTAAATCAATTTTTATGAAAATTTATATTTTTTAAGTATAAAATATCATTAAATTGGAGTTCTTATTTACTAATAATTTATAAATGAATTTATATTGATTAATATCTATATATATATATATATATCACATATTAGTTTATAATGATCATATTTAAATAAAAAATCACTATTCATTTAGGTTTTATGTTGCATGTCGTATATGCTATCGAAAATAGTGTTTTTTTTAAAAACAATTAGGTGAAAATATAAGATCATAAAATTATGGTAAGGAAGTGATTATATAGTTTTAATATAAAAACAACATTTATAGAATATTATCAAGTGTATGTTGTTGTTAGATAGATTCACATAGGTGAAATCACCTCGATGTGTGTATTTTGAGAACAGACTCGATCATTACAATAATGCATGATTAGTGGGCCTAATACTAAAAAAATAGACAAAACCCCCATGAGGGATATTATTTGGTCAATTCACATCCTCTTAACAACCCATTATAATATATTTGTATACATTTTTCTATGGAACTTAATATGGTTGTTTAAGATACGAGGAAGATTTCAAAAGAAAACATAAATTGAAGCTCTTGGATTCATATGTTATGTTATTTACATAATTATTAACTTAATTCTTATATATTTATTTTTTACACATTATAATTTTATTAATTAAGTTATTTTCATCCCTTACTATCCAATATTTTAGACAATTGTAAGGAAATAGTAGGAATCATATTAAGAAGTGTATAATGGGAAATCTAATGATTGTACTAATGATATTCCAAACATTATTAGAGAATAAGATGGAAACAACATGGAAATACAACAAAATAAACACAAGTTATCAATAATAACATGAATTATAAGGAACTCCCTTTGAGATAGAAATTTTTATTTGAGCCTTTTATACACAAAATACCTCCAACTTTTATAGGTTGTTTTGATCCCATAATTTATTAACAAATGATTAAATATAATTATAAGATATTTTATGTCCTTAAATGATATGAGCTAGATAATGTCAGTCTTTTGGCTTATCTCCTCAAGGGAGAAACATATTAAAGTGTACAATAATGAAAAATACAAATCCCCTATAAGACAAAGAATTTATGTTGTGGTATTGATTCAATAGGATACTTGTCAATAAATATTTCTCTTTCCCTCTTTATCATAAAATGATGATGGATTTCCCTACACTCAAGAAAAATGAAGAAAAATCTATCATCTTGTGAGGAAAATAACACATGTAATACATGATATGCATGTGTTTTTATCATTAATAATGAATTTGAAATAAAATCCTCAATTAGTGGGATAAATTAAATCCTATAAAGAGATTATAAATTTTTGAATATCATAGTTATGAAGAACATGTCATATTTTCCCTCAAATTTGAGATATAAATGGGTGATTCTTAGTGGTTTCATGGGGAAGAAACTTTTATACTATTTCATGGGGATGATAAAATATTTCAAGTGTAGAGAGGAGTGATATTAATATAATGTATATAGATGTGAGATGATTATACCCACTAATGTGATTATTGAATAAAATTATAGATCATCCTCGACCTATTTTCCAATGTTTCAAATGTAAGGAAAATTTAGACTATGTTAACCAATGCAATAAGAAATGAGAATTTAACTATATCTAACAACAACAACTCCCAATGCCAGTAGAGAAATTAAAGGCTTATTTTTTTACTACTACAGAGGTGAATCGAGATAATTTGACTCCGGTTCTAGGCACTCACTAATACATTGTGATTTTAGTAGGACTATTCAAATTCCACAACCAAACATGGATGTTTAAATATTTGTAAAAACTGATAATGAATTTATTCCTAAATCCCAAGTATATAACTCTTTCCTAGTTAATATAAGAGGGATTATTCTTATAGATAACCTTTTCATAATCCTTTTAGTTGAATTTTATACTACACTGGTAATGCAGTAGTTGTATCTATATAGATCCCACATCGACTTTTGGAAGAACAAAATCACCTTCTAAATCCTGAATTACACTCTGTTACTATAAAGGCTTAATTATTTAGATGAATATCCTTTCAAAAATTATTCAGGTACATGTATATTAGGACCTTATGAACATGCATATATTTATCAAATGGCTGAATCAAAGGATATGACCACTCTTAAATATATTCCTATCATAAGGGATTATACGCATGTTTTACATAAAAATTTATTATCCCTCATCATGATAAAGAGTTCAATTTTTCAATTGATATTATACATGGATCTCTACTGATATCCAAGACTCTATATAGAATATACTATAGGTATCTAGAATAAAGGATGAATAAATTTCAAGAATATGTCAACATGGGTTTCGTAGAGATAAGTGTTCCACTATGGGGTCCTCCAATCCTAATTTTCAATAATAAGGATAGGTTAATTCATCTATGTAAACATTATCATCATCTCAACTAGATCTTGATAAAAAAATATTAATCCACTCTCATGGATTAACAACTAGTTTAATAAATTAATTATTGCTCAATACGTATCTAAAAAAGATCCTTGGTCATGATATTGTCAGTTAAATATGAATAAAGTTGATATTCCAAAGAATAAATTTCAAACTAGGTATGAGCACTATGATTTCATTGTAATTCAATTTGGATTATCAAATTAGCCAATAATCTTCATAAACATAATTAATAGAGTCTTCCGAGATTTTCCTAAAATAATTATGTGATTATTTGAAGATAATGGTATTATATACTCAAAAATCAAGTAGAAACACAAGGTCCATTTAAATTCAATGTTTAAGACATTGAGTAAGGATAATTAACTTGTAATTCATTATATATGTGAGGTTTTTATGGAAAAAGAAGCATTATGGGCATATGTTATCACATTTATGGGGATATCTGTGGATACTTAGAAGACTAAAATGATTGAGGAATGTCTTAAGACCTCATATGTAATGGAGATCCATAGTTCCCTCAATATAGAGAGTTATTATAAATTATTTTCAAGATAATTTTCATGATTTTAAAAAAATCTAACCAAGATTAAATTGAAGTGGTGATGTATGTCATAAGTGATGAGTGTGAAAATAGATTCATTATGCTGAAGAAAAGGACTAGCACATCAACTATACTCACCAATATGGCATGTTGGGAAGGATTTTTCATGTTTAGTTGTGAAAAAAAAGGACTTGGGTTATATAATCAAATTGAATGAAAATGGGAAATCTTATGGAAAAGGATTATTGAAGGTGGAAAAAATAAAATCCATACACGTGATCTGGATTTGACCATTTTAATCTTCACATTTGAACTTTATAGGAAATATTTATATAGAGATAATTGTAATGTGAATTTATAAATACCACAACAGCCTAAAATATATATTCACATTGAAGTAGATCAATATGTGACAATGAAGATAGTTATAGATTATCAAGGACTATGTTTTCTTAATCCACTACCATCAAGGGATGGGAAAAAAGTAATAGATTCTTTATAATGATATGATCCTTCAATCATATCTCTTACGTGTACGGATTAGTATCCAATATTCATAAATATACAAAGTAGTGAAAATGGAATCATAAATGAATTATTATCTTCTTAACCTTATTATATTATTTAATATCCATCACTACTAAAGAATGTTAATAATTCTTAATGGGATGATATAGAGATATGAACAAGATTGACTTTATAAGGAATGAAAAAATGCTTTAATATCAATATTGATTATTAAAGAGTTTCATGTTTTTGGAAATTAGTTTTTTCCCTTTATCCAATGATAAATATAGAGCTTTAGAATAATTCATATTGATCAACATTCTATATTCACCTTGGGAGCATGACAATGTATTGAGATTTTTGAGAAAAATATTTGTGGGATAATATACAGATAAATATTATAGAGTATGCATCATTGATCCTCATGTTCTAGAATGTGATTAAAGATATAAAAAATTCCAAAGGTATGATAAAACCATTTACCATACCAATATGGAAAGGGTATAATATAATTATAGATTGTTTTAATTGGTTTTCCAAATACATCCAAATAGAATAATACTATACGGGTTTGGTGAACCTTATTAAAAATAATATATACTTTATTTATATTATATGGGAATTCTTTCCCCATCACCTCATAAGGATATAAATCAGATAAGTGGGTGGATACATGGGACACTAGTATCAATTGTATAGAATCAAGATTTTAGGTTTTACTCAACGTTCTGGAATATTTTATAGCATGAACGAAACACATAGTTGAATATCATTATGATCTATCATCCCCTAACAAATTAAAAATATGAATGGAATATCAAGGCAGCTGATGATATGTTGAGAGATTATTCTACGTAATCAAGGTAAGTTTGTACTGACATCTTCATCAGGTTGAGTTTAGTTACAAAAACATTTTCAAATAAAGCATCCATATTTTCGCATATGAATACCTCTATAATAAATGATAAAGAACACTTGTATTATGGGATGAACAAACTGAAGGAAATATTCTAGGAATATAGATGGTTGAAGAAATGAAATAAAAAGTCAAGACCATTCAAAAACACATAAAATAAGAAAATATTAAGTATGATATTTATGTTGATACTAGTTGATGAAACATTGAGTTTAGAGTTAGGGAAAAAGTGGTCCTTTGAAAATCAATTTGTAATGGAGCCATGAGATTTGGGATAAATGGGAAGATAAGACTTATATATATTATCTCATTTGGGATTCATTACCATATCAAAGCTGGGAAGTGTCGACTATCACTCCTACCAAACCTATATAATGTATATGAAGTGTTCAATGTATCCCTCTTGAGGAAGTAAATACTAGATCCCTCAAATGTAATAAATTCAGAGTCTATACAATTAGAGAATGATATATCTTACGAGGAGATTCTAGTAAAATTCATGGAACATGGAGACAATTTTCTAAACAAAAAAACCACTTACCTTGTTAACAAACTTTACAGATACCATATATATGAGAAGTAAATATGGGAATCTTAGGAGACCATGAAACATATGAAACATCTGTTTTTCAACTTGGTGTATGAAATGAAATTTCTATGGTGAAATTTATTAAGGGGGAAGAATGTAAGACACCATGATATTATTAATTATTTCTCTTTATTAAATTTTTTGTTGAGTTTCTTATGTTATATAAAATACCAAACTAAAGAAAAACCCTGGAAACATTAATAAAATGTAATTATCAATGAAGATAATTTCAGATAGTAAACTAGTGGGAAAAAATAATAGTAACCACATTTTGAATTCCAATATTTATAATTCATTTAGAATTTTATTTTTACCATACTATCTTTATTTTTGGATTTATTGTACCATTAAACCTAAATTTAATTTTTTGGATTTCTTTAAAATAATAATTTTTTTGGTGAAAAGTAAAATAAACATTTAAAAAAATTATTGATATTAAAAAATTATTTTTAGAAAAACTTTTTGAAATAAAAATATAAATTTATGAAGTAATATAATTATTTTAAAAATACATTTATTAATGCATAATACTAATATTTAAAATTTTTATAATTTAAGTAATAGTTTACTCTAAAAAACTGCTTTTTATGCGCTCATATTAAAAATTAATATTTTCAATTATAGGAATTAAATATAATAAATTTAATTATATATTTAAACCCAGTTTTTGAATATTTTATAATTTTTAAATTTCATTTTAATGTAAAAAAATAATACAACTAGGATTAATGTTAGTAACTGTGAATATGGTAAAATAGTTTTTGTATATATTAAATGATTTATGACAAAAAATAATTTACTAATATTTATAAAATGGAATATATTAAATTAATATTATATTTTGGTACAAATAATTAAAATATGGTAATAGATATTACCTCATATTTATCATAAAAAAGATAAATTTCTTACATAAAAAATAGTTATCAATGTAAAAAATAAAAATATAAAAATATAAAAACTTATGGTCAAATAATTGAAATTTGATTAGAACCAATGTGAATAGTATTAGATGAGTATATGTATACCCATGCCTATTACCCAACATATTATTTTGATCTTTTTGATTGATTTACGAAGGAAAGGTATAATGATATCATGGAATGACAAATGGTTATAAAATAGGATTCCCTACACCCCACCATGGTTAAAATTTCCATTTTAATTTACCTTTAACCTCTGCTAAATTTAAATATCCTATAATTTATTTGTTGCTCGGTTATATCCCGATCTCTAGAATAAATCTTAAGGGTCTCACATCCACGTAAATTTCTAGGAGAAGATCAAGTCTCTAACATAAGTATTATTTTCTTTGTAATATTGTATCCATAATCTTCTAAAAAACAATGCATTATATACATAATAGAATAATTAAAAGATAATAATTATAACACAAAGATGTCAATTTACTAATGGGACTATTTATTCCTCTCCATCCACTTAGAGAAACAAAATCATTAATAGTGTGTCTGCACATACATTTGCCTCTATGAAGGGATGTCGCCTCAATGAAGGGATGTCATCTATTCTCCATAGCCAACTCTCTTGGATGCTATTAATAATTAGATACATGAATAAATATTATATCAGATATATTATAAACAATTATCAATGTAAAGATTTCATATACATATTTCCCTCTCATAGGTTGGTAAATAAAAACATTAATCATTCATATATGTGAAATACCACCTCCACAATAAATGAATTCCATTTTTTATCACCACTAACCATGGATGACATTAAAATATATTTACTATATAATTTATTACAATAATAATATTAACATTTTTTATATAAGGAATCTTTTTTAAAATTCATTCTATAATATTCAACATACATTAGGGGTTTTAGAAATAAATTAACCAAAGAGACTCAAGTAACTGAAAAAAGTAAGATAACAATATTATAAATGGAGATAAAATAATAGTTAAAGGTAATATGTAATATGAAATATAGATTACTATAGTTCATAATTTTTTTAAAAAAATTAATATATTTTTGATTCATGATTCTAATTTTTGGGAATAATGGATTATGATGTCAACGTAAGGTATCCATGGTACCTCTATTATGACTTTTTTTTTGTGTATTCTCTTTCTTTGTCACCCTTTTTTGTAATATTTTACTACATGTATATTTTTATATCTAAAAAATACATATATTCATAGTTAAAAATAATTTTATTTATTTTTTTATATATTTTATAGTTCCCTTCGAAATTATAAATTTTAAGTAAAATAGATTTAAGTGAACTTTCCTATTTATTTTCTCATGAACAACATCACCCTCTTTAAATGTGTCCAAAGCATGAACATATATTAATAATCATTATTAATTTATGTCAAACAATATTTAATTAATTTTTTAAAGATAATAAGATGCTATTTTTTTATTTAAAATGATCCTTTTCTAATTTCATAGAACCTTCACTCAAATTGTTCATTTTGATTCTTTATTCTCTAGATCCTTATCATGCATTTTATACAATTGAAATCCTTATTTGTTAAATTTGTCCCATTTTCAATCATGGAAGTTCAAATGATCTAATTCCTTCTTATCTTGTAAATCATTATGATTTATCATTTGGTTTTCCCTTCAACCAGAATTATTAAACCAATTTTTTATCATTGGTTTTATCATGCATATTTCCTATGTGAAGTTTCATTTTAAAAAATTTGATCAAGTATTCATCTAAATATTATGATTTTAATTAAGTGATGGGTGTGACTAAAGTTATATAGAACTATAATTCTCTAAGAAATTCTTTTAATATCATGAGATGTGATGTATGGGATTTCTGTCAAAAACAAATCCACCTTGGGGCTTTGTCCACTAAGTTTTAGGGTAATGGGGTGTAATCCCAATCCACCATGGGACTTTCTACGCATTATGATGATAATATTGGGAGTTTCCATTGGATAATTTTTATATTTTTATGTCCTATTTAGTTTTCACGTATTACTTAACTTCTTGATTTTATGATTCCATTTAATCATTCCATTTTTTGATTATTTTAATCATACATTTTATGATATAATATTATTCATCTTGACTCTCATGTTATGATTTATTACCATTTTTATTAATTTACATGGATTATAGGTAACTACTTTCATTATGAGTTTTCTCTGGTTTATACTATACATTTTTAGATGATCTATGGGAGTTATGACAACTCTATGAATTTTAAAATATATATATAATATTATTACATTGGAAGAGATGAATTAATGTATCTAATATTTCAATGACACTAGTCCTCTATATCATATACTTGTATTTTTTGGATATATATGTGATAAATTATTAATTGAACAGTATTTAAGTCTAGAATCACTTTAAGTATGGTTCTATAGTAGTTTATAGTTGAGAAAATGTGTTTTGTTGAAGAGTTTTATTTCATAAGAACCAATACTAGATAGACCACAATGAAGAGAAAGGACTTGTGGATTAGTATGATCCCTAAGAAATAACTGGAAGACTACTATTGGTGTGGTGGGTTTTTATAGGGGTTTTGTTTTTCATATGGATATTGAAGCCAAAATTTCCAACATAATATTAAAAAACAATTGTGATTAGCAATTTTCAAGAAACACAGCCAATGGATTTCCATCACTCTGTAGTTAAGGGCTCATCGATAGTTAATTCACATATTTCTGGGGAAATAATTATAAAAATTCCATAATTGATTATGAATACTTCCATAATAATGATTATATATTTAAGTCCATAATTTCAATGTAATTAAAATGATATTTCTGCATTTATAAATATAATTAAATATATATTTAATTTCTTAGTGAAATAATAAAAAAGTTTACCATTAATAAATTATTTTAATAATAGTGATGAATGAATTTATGGAGGAAGATCATAAGTTGTTTTTTGTGATTTGAATGGAGTATAAAAATATAAATAGTTGTCCAATTTTTTGGTACATGGCCTATTTATTTGAAGAATTATTATTGACTAGAATAGAAGAGGATGTGAGAGACATCTATATATTTTTTATCTATATCATAAAGAATAAAATTAAGTTGTTCCAGGAGAGGGTATAGAAGATTATTGAAGCACTTAAAGACCCTACCAATGTTTTTTAAGTTGATGTTTTGGCCAAAGACCAAGACACAATTTAAAATATAAAAATAAAAATTACAAAAGTTGGAAAGAGGGGATCATGTTACAATATTTTTCATATAGAGGGAGAAGATCAAAAAGAAGATCATCAAGCCAAGAGAGGCCCTAGTGGATCCCCTTATCTTCCAGACCATCAGCAACCATTCTTGCTTCACGTAAGGTGTGCGTTGCAATATATTTGATATCCCTAAGCGAGTCAAGGCAGTTTATCCAGCGGTTTGTAAGCAACCATTCAAGGTGAACCACATCATTCCATATAGCTTGGACAATGGTGGTAGAGTCACTTTAAATACATATGTTGTTTTAGTCCTTTTTCTTAACAAAATCAATTGCATGAATCACAGCCAACATTTCCGCTTCTAATGAAGAGGCCAAACCATAGCTACCAAAGAAACTTCCAAGATAATAACTAAGAACATCTTATAAGATAGCACCATATCTTGCAGGTCCCGGATTGTATTTAGAGGCTCCATCAACATTGATTTTCATCTAATCTGGGATTAGATACTACAACAAAACCTCCAGGGTGTTCCTCGTCTATTGGTAGACACCTTCAATTCAAAGTTGGCAGAGGATCACAAGGCCTCCCACATTGTTGTCACAATGAGATTTTTGAATTGAGGTTGCTTCCCTAATGGTAAATAGAATCCACATCTGACCTGCATTAAAGACTTTACCAGAGTTATGAGTTGACTAATAACTATTTTTAGTAAAGTATATATTCTATAATTTCTCTATAAAATGAATATGAGGTGTTTCATCAAGGATTTGTTCACATATTGTAATAGTGCAAACTGAGTGGACATAGAAAATCATCCATCAAGGATAAATATCAAAAATGTTATGCTGAAGAAAGGAAGTCAAAGTCAATAAACTATGTTGTGGTGATCCTTTCCCATGACAATGATTATTTTAATCAATATTCAATGGAGTTTCCCTTCGAAAATAATTTGTTTTCCCTAAATGTATTAATGTTGTAAGAATGGGAAAGTGGTGACCATGATCAAAACCATTGTTAGGGGAGTTAACCATGTGATGAAAAATGAGGTTTATAGTGATTAATTGAAAGAAACATCACTCATTCATGCACTATAGACATAGGCTAGTAAGGGTGAGCTAAGTAAATATCCAAGTCCCTATTTATGTTATGCATGGAATATAAAAGAGGGTATAAGGTATCATAATGAATGTATGATAATAATGATATGGTGTAAAGATGGATTCATATTAGTATTAAGGAATGGTGTATAAAAAATGACCATAAATGATGAGTGGTAAAGATCTATAAAGGGAAATATATACTTTAATGGTAAAGTGTTTTAATTGGTTAATAATGTTACATAACTTAATTCACCCCCCACCCTTTTTGTAATCTTTCACAAATACCATATTTAATGACTAATGTACATAATGATAAAGATTAGGATTGATGTTCCCATAAACATCACTCAACTACATAATTGATAAAACTATTTTTAATTCACTATAGTCCATTCAAAAATCTCACAAAATATATACATTTGAAAATTTATAAAAAATCACTATTAAGAATAATAAACAATCAGTAATTCAAGTCATGATGTAAAGTAATTAAAATTGAAAAGTTACGTGTATGTTTCTATAATTTAAAAACGAACAATTTCCTTCATTGCATTTACAACACTATATAGACTTTATATATTTATTTAAATATTCAAATTGATACTAAAAATAATATAAGTTGTCAAAATTAATCTATTTGGATCAATTAATCGTCCCCTAAAAGCTTTCTCATTATGTCATTTTGTGTTATCAAGCGAATAGTACATCATCCACCTTACATGTTAGATAAATAAATTATAGTACAAAATCTTCTTATATATTCTAAAAATTCATTCTATATGTCTCCCAATAATATAAAAGGAATAAAATCTATTTTTAATATTTTTAAATGATACTAATGATCCTATTCAATTTAATTAACAAATGATTCAAAAAACAATTTCCAAATTCAAAATAACCAAAAATATTAGTTATAATTATTATGATCAGGGAATGATATATATTTTTGTACCATGATTTTGGTCAATGATAATTATTATGGAAAACAGACATCCTCGTACAAGAGTTTTCTCAATTTACATAGTGTGCTACATGGATTTGATAAAAAACTACTAGCTAATTATTTAAAATTTAATATTATGACATTACAATTACACTTTTTTAGAAAAAAAAATCTCATATTTCTATAATTATTTAAATCTTTTTCATAATATAACAAAAATATTATAGTGAATATAGGTATTATAAGTAATATATAATCTTTGGGTAAGAATCGATATTAATTTCTTTAGTTTCATCCCTTCCCAGCAAACATTACATATAGTACATCAAATATGTATATGTATATAAGTAGATGAACCATTTCAGAGTTATATGTTTCATAAATATATATATAATATATATACATTATAAATGTATATACATACATAAACATAAAGGAAAATATGTGATTTATATACCTATACAATCATATTGTAAATATGTATATATTTTAAATACAATATACAATTATATATATATATATGTAACACAAACAGATATATATAAATAATATATACAAATTGACACCTTGATAATATATATATATATAATATTTATATATATATACACACATACTATATAAAATATTAAAATATATATTATAAACAAAAGATACATAGATGAATAGAATGAGAAGGGATCGCTATGAATGAAGAGAATGTGCCGGTTTTGTGGTCTGCTTTTGGAGCCTCGTCTTTTCCCCGTTCGACTAGGGTTTCTCATTTTTTGGATCCTGGTCCTTCGTCCTATGGTCAAGGATATCATTGGATTTTCGAAGGTACTCAAGCTTCGGATTCGATTAAATCGTTCAAAGAGGCTCTTTGTGGAACGCCTCTGGATTCGGGGATGCATGTATTTCCGAATATCCGTCTGTTTTCTCCTTCAAACTGTAATAACACTTCGTGTCTGACTATGGAGTTTCCATCGGAGGTTTATGACGAGGTTTTGGCTGGTTTGTATTGGACTCTTATTGCGTGTTTTAGGGCAGTGAAACCACAGATTGTGGTTTTCAAGAAATTTTTTTGGATCTTGGGGTCTTTCTTATCCAGTCCAGGTTTCGCCTCTTTATCATTCTTCCTTCTTTTTGTCCTTTGGATCTGAAGATGAAATTCGGAATGCTTGGTTTTTCTGTTCACGAAACATGGGCTGGTGGAGATTTAACCTTACATGGTGGTCTCTTGATGCTCACAAGGAGAAGGAAAGTCCTTTTGCAGTAGTGTGGACCTCTCTATGAGGTCTGCCTTTACCTCTGCATAACATTTCCTTTTTCAAATCTATTGGATATTCTCTTGGGAGTTTTTTTGTTTGTTGATAGTATTCCCAGGGGGCGATATGATGTTTCTAATGTGCGGATTTGTGTTTAATTAGACCTATCCTTGCCGATTTTGGAAATGATCTCTTTGAAGGTGAATGGGTCGCTTTCTTGGAATCAGAGTATCGTCTATCCAGTCTTCCCCAGGTATTGTTCTCATTGTTGTATGAAATGACATTTGATACATATTTTCTTGAAATCTAATCATGATGGGTTGCATTTTCAAAAATCTGATAAAAAGGGTAAGTCTTTGGATGTTGATATAAATGTTAAGGGGGTTCAGTCTGATGTTCTTGGATAGGTATGTTTTTCAAATGTTGATTCATCTTTTTTCAATCTTGATCTGGTTTCTTTGGATAAATGCAATGAGTTTTCTGAACAATCTGAATTTGTATTTAGACTGGTTGCTTTTCTGTACGGGAATTATTCTGATCTTCTTATGCCTATGATGAGTATCGCTAGTTTTCTGAACATACCAATACTTATCATTTTTTTCAAGGGGTCGGTCAAACTCTGTTTTCCCCTTGTTGGTCTGGTAAGATGTTTAAATCTGGTTCTTATGTTGAAGTCCTCAATAGCAGTTGAATCGGCTAAGGGTGAAAAACCTTCAAGTAAGTATAGTGTTGTGAATATGAACCCCATGATGACTGTTAGAGGAAATATATATGAATCATTATCCCGAGATATGTCGTTCTCTCATGGGAGCCTGGGAGTATGTAATGAAATTTCCCCATCTAAGAAGTTTATGGTTCATCCTCTGTGTAATGGAAGAGGGGTTTTTGATCGCGATGGTAAGGTTTTACACTTAATTGATAATAAGAACATGTCTAAAGACATTGGAGTGGTTACTAGGGTGAAACTTCGTCATATTAAGAAGTTTTGGAATCCCATTATAGTCCAACCAAGATGTCTGGGGTCAAAGCCAGGCTTAGATTCTCTCAATGATTCCAATTATTATATGGAATGCTCGTGGAATTGGTGCACAAGTAAAAACCAATTTCTTAGTCACATAAATTAAGAAAAATAAGGTATATGTTGTTGTTATTCTTGAGCACAAGCATAATTTGAATAGAATTGGAGATTTTTATAGAAGAATTAATATGAATTCATGGATGCATGCAGAACTGGATAATCAGCATATATGGGCTTTCTGGAACAAATTCGTCGATGTTTTTTTTTGTAGAAGCAGGTGATCAATACCTTTCTGTGAAAATAAATAATGTTATTGATCTTATTCTTGTGTCTTTTGTTTATAGGAGTTGTGATTCTCAGAGGAAGGAGATTTTGTAGCCAAATTTGGAAGGTTTTGACTCAGAGGATATTCCTTAGTTTGTGGGTGGAGACATCAATATCATTTCTGAACCTGGTGAGAAGAAGTGTCGTGGAGTATTTCCTTGGGAAGTTAGCAGAAGCTTTGTTCAATTTATGTCTAGGAGAGTTCTTAGTGATATGGGCTTCTCTGGTGATTTATTTATGTGGTGTAATAATTACAAAGTAAATTCTCGTCTTGGAGTCGTCTTGATAGGTGTCTGGAGAATTTACATGTTGTTTCTTGTTTCCCTAATACAAAAGTTGACCATCTTGTCCGTGGGTTATCTGATCATTCTCCTCTTCTTGTGTCTTTCTCTCCCAGACAGATTTGTATGGAACGTTTTCGTTTCTGTAATTATTGGGGAGAAAAACCTGAATATCATCAGCTTGTTAAAGTTTGTTGGGAGTAAAAGGTTCAGGGGCATGCTTGGGTTGCCTTCCATAATAAATTGATACGAAAAAGAAAAAACTTCATGCCTGGGTGAAAACTGTTCCTCCTGAGAATCAGGATTCTGAATTTCATAAATAGGATATTGAGAATTTATAAAAATATCTGAAATTCAGCTAGAGTGATAGGGTCTTTTAGGACCTTATGGGTAAGAAAAATGCTTTGAAAGAGTTTATTCTGAAACAGGATAGTGCTGCTCGAGATAGAGCCAGAGTTAAATGTCTTAGTGAAGGTGATAAAAATACTTTCTATTTTCATGCATGTAATAAAGAAAAAAAGTGGTGGGTTAATCTGATTATTTTAATGGAAGATGGTTCCCTCTCAAGTGATAGGGATGTTATTGGTTCCTTAGCAGTCTCCTTCTTTAAAGACCTACTAGATGACCCTAACCCATCTATGGTTAATGGCTATCCTTGTGGGAATGCAGAGCTGTTTGAAGATATTCTGAACATGTTGTCTGGTTTGGATAATGAAATGTTGGAAGTTGTTCCTAATGAAAAATAGATTCATAATGCTATGATGAAGCTTAACCTGGATAGTGCCCCAGGTCCTGATGGTTTTCCAGGTGTGTTTTATAGAGGGGATTGGGAGTTGATCAAGGTTGACTTGATATTCGTCATTCAGGATTTTTTTCAGGGTGGTCCTATTCCTAAGGTGGCTGTTGCTACTACTCTGGTAATTATTCCCAAAGTTAAAAATCCTTTTTCTATTTTTGATTATAGACCTGTGAGTATGTGTAATTTTTCATATAAAATACTTTCTAGCATCATTAACTTGTGCCTAGCTGGTCATGTCTCTCGATGTGTTTCTCTAGAGCAACATGGTTTTGTTATAGGTCGATCGATTCAGGGTGCAACTGCGTTGGCTCATGAGATGATTCGTGACATTAACATCAAATTCCAAGGGTCAAATATGTCATTGAATCTTGATATGAATAATTCCTATGACAGGATAGAGTGGGGGTTCATTAGAAGAGTTCTAAGAGGTATGGGATTCTATTCGTGGGTTGTTGATCTTATTTTTCGCTGTTTTAGTTTTGCCTGGATGTTAGTTTCTTTTATAAGAAAATTTCATGGGTTCTTCAAGACAGCTCGTGGTCTTAGACAAGGGGATTCTATCTCTCTTACCCTTTTTATTCTCATGCAGGATTCTTTGAGTCGTCTTATCAATAAAAACAAATCCATGGGTAATATTTTACTATTTCGGAGAAGAATGATACAATCTTTGATTTCTCACTTGATGTTTGCAGATGACTCTCTCTTTTTCATAAATTCTAGTGTTAGATCGGTTGGTGGTCTGATTAGAGTACTGGATGAGTACTGCTTGTGGAGTGGGCAATTTATTAGTTGCGAGAAGAGGAGTTTTTTCATTTCCAATAGATGTGGGTACAATCAAGTAATCTCCATCTCAAGACTGTTGAATATGCATAGAAGATATTTTCCTATGACCTATCTTGGGTCTCCTTTATCTCCTGGATTTATTCGTATTAGAGACTTTTATGTTATTGTGAATCGAATTTTGAGTCGTGTGCTTGACTGGAAAAACTGATTTGTATCTTTTGGAGGGAGGATTTCTTTAATCAATAGCATGTTGACAGCTATTCTGATCCACGTTCTTTTGGCCTGCAAAGTTCCAAAGGGTGTGATATTGTCTATTGATAAAGTCCTGGATGATTTTATTTGGGATTCTCAGTTTGAGGGTAAATTTCATTGGAATTCATGGGAGAAAGTGGCTAGATCAATCCAGGAAGGTGGTACCAATATCAGAAGTCTTGGGGATATTATTCATTGCTTGCATACGAAGCTTTCCTAGGAAGTTATGGAGGGTTGTACTCTTTGGGGGAAAATTATTTCCTTGTGAGGTGAAGAACACTTGGTGGACAGTAGACATTTTTCACCTTTCTGGGCTTTAATTCAGATTTTTTTTCTATTATTTGCCAACATTCTCGCTGGATTATAGGGAGGGGTGATATCTCTTTTTTAAATCACAACTCGACTAGGTCAGTTATTGGTTTTCCAGGTCACCTTGCTCCAATAATCTTGTTCAAAAAATCTTGTAGTTACCCTGCTTTCATTAATGCTGTTCTTGATGAGGAATAGAAGAAGACATTTGATCTTATCAATTTGAATATGGATCTGGACAGATGCATTTTTTCTGCATCAAAATTGGGTATATTCTCTTCTGAATATTTTCGAAGTATTTATAACTCCCATGCTCAGCAGGATTATTGGAAAAATATGGCTTGGTGTAATATAATTCCCATTAAATTTAATTTTATTGTATGGAGAATTAGAAATTAGGTTGTCCCAATAGATGAGAATGTGAAAAAAAAAGGTATTCATTTGGCTTCTAAATGTCACTATTGTAGCACGCATAAGGAGGAAGATTTTAACTATCTGTTTTTTGAAAGTGATTGGGGTTTGGTTTTTTGGAGTTTTTTTTGGAAAATTCAATAAAGTTTCAGATCCTCTTTTTGCTGGAATTCATATTCTGTATAGGTGATTCCATGGTCATAATAGTGTTGGTTCTGAAAAATAGCTAGATCTGTGATCCTTAGTGCGGGGTGTTGGTGCATTTGGCAGGCAAGGAACAAAGCTCGGTTTGAAGATATTGAAGCTTCAAAAAGTTAGGTTGTTATCAGAACTAAACTTCTCTTTATTTAGTTCTGTATTCTAAAATTCTAAGCAATGCTCCTTCCTTGAGATATATTTGTCCAATCTTGACTTGTCCAGATATTATGAGGAGAGGAAAATGGGTCAGTTGGTAACCTCCTAACATAGTTTTTAAGATGAATTTATATGTCTCCTATGTTGAAGGGTTTATTCGGGGTGGTGGTATTGTTCATGATGGGAGTGGAAGTATTTTAATTTCTTTTTCTACTTATTATGGGAAAGTCATCTCCATTCAAGCTGAAGCTAAGGCTATGCGTACAGGGATCATGTTGGGTATTCAGAAGAAAATTTCTATTTCTCAAATTGAAATAGATTCAAATATGATTTATGACTCGATGAATGGAAAGATTTTGATGCCTTTGTCGATTACTTACATTGTAAGAAAATGCAGAAATTGGTTCGAGATCAACAAGATTCAGATTTCTCATACATGGCATGAATGTAATAAAGTTGCTGATTACTTTTCTTCCTTGAAGGTGGCGGACCAAGATAACAATGTTGTGTGTTTCCATAGTATTCTTCAAATTCAACCGGATGGAGTGGGCTTGATTAGGGGAGATCAACTTGGTCTCCATTATTTCATACCACCATAAACTATTTGTTTCCTGCCCGAAACCTTGTTTGTTTTGGGATTTCTCATTTTATAATAAAAATATATATTGTGTGAGAAGGTATATTATAAACAAAATATAAAAATGATACAAAAAATTAAATCAAAGGACAAAAGCTTATATATTCATATGTATTAATCTATCCATACATACATGCATGCATTTAAAAATGTATATTAGGGATGAAAATGGGTACCTAATAATATAGTACTTGATCCAACCAAATCTAGAAAAATTATGATAGGGTACCTACAATACAAAATTTTTAAGGGTATAAGGTTAACTTTTCATAAAATATTTTTAATTAGATGGCATATGAGTACTTATTATTGTGTACCAAAAACTCATATACATATATCGTATTAAAATTACATTATTAAGATTGTAAAATCATGTAATATTCAGTTTATGTCCATTTCTTTCAAAAACGTTTACGCTAAAATACATTATGAAAATTGATTTTAATAAATTAAAAAATATAGTAATTGGATTTTTATTTTAAATGGGTTTTAGTTTTTATTTTTTGGTTCAAGAATTGTTTATATATAAGTAGGTTTTTAAGTTGTTTATATTTGGTTATTCCAAATGTATTTTGAGATTATGTAGCTATATTTTAGTAGTATCCTCACACATAATTATAAAGAAAAAAAATTTGATTCAATAGAAAATAATATATAACCAACACTTTTAGAAATGGAATATCATATTACGGTTTACCCAAGATAAATAACAGATAAAATAAATTATGGGCATAAAGAAATTATGAACTATTGATTATCCCCATAAATAAAATGTGGTTAGTTTCTCAATCTTTATAAATTTACCAAAAAGGATCCTCAATTTTAATGTTTGGGTTAGTTAAATTGGGGACCTCAAACTATTCATGTATATTCCCAATCCCTAAAGGCCTTTTCAAGGAAATAGATTTTACATTGGTACATTTTCTGAGTATATTCATTATCATTCAGAGAAAATATAAAATCATTATATTGTGTTTCATCAAGACTATTTTTTACTTTTTATTTTTGATGTTTCATTATTTTTTATAGTTCCAAAGAATAAAAATAGTCTCTTGAATTTCCACTCTAGATGAATCCTCCAAAAAAATTCAATTCTAATGTTCCCCCGTAAGATATATTATAGTTTCCCATTTAACTAAATCATTATTTAATAGTTTTCTACTAATAGACATAGTTAAAATAGAATCATACTTCCCTAAATATTTCATTTGAGGTCTTATTTCATAATTTTACTAAATAAAGATTCCTATGTACCAACAATAGGGGACTTTCCATTATGGTTCATTGAATGTAAGAAATTTTAAACATTGATTATAGTGGGTTTTAATGGAAGTTCATCCTATTCATTTTCAATATCCAGTAGATCTATGGGGTGCGATTCATGGTGATAAATAACTTATCTATTCAAACCTTTTTGAGTTTTAATCAATATTTGATCCTTTCTTGAACAAGAATTGACTGCACATATAATGGCTTCAACTATATGGACCATATCCAAAACTAATTTAGACATTCTACCTACCCCACAGAATATAATTATATCATAATGAAATAAATTATCCACTTTCAGTTGAAATCAATTATATCATTTAGGGTATTCAGTGACTTCATTGGAAATATTACCTTTTACACCCCATTATATCTATGAGAACTAATGAGTGAGTCAAATTTATTTTAATGAAACTTAAATTTATTAATTTATGGGGAAAAATTGGATTTCCCTATATTTAATATCCACCTCTTTTATAACAATAGAAAAAGTGTTCATGAAAAAATGTTCAATTTTATCATAATCAAGAGCCTTAATTACAGACACATCAACAACATCCTAACCTAAAACATCCTTAATCAATTCTATCATAGCCTCCTCTACCCAAGAATAACCATCAACTAGATTTTTATTTATGTGTCCAAGATCATCCTATTTTAAAATTTTCACCACAATAAAAACATATGTTTATCAATGGTTTGAAACTCCAAATTTCCCCCATAACGATCACCTTATTCACTATTTCTATTGATAGAAACATCCCTAACACATTTCATTCATAAAACCACAATTTGAAGAAATATTATAGAATCTCTTATATCTAGTATAAAATTATAGAAGGTCATCCTAGAATAATTATATGATTATTGGGATGCAAATAAACATGTTCCCCCAATATAATCAACTTGATTTCCTTCTCTCATGATCCACCCTTCCCTTACACATTTCAATCATAATACTAGAATATAAATAAAAATTATTACTTCTCATACATTTTCTATAAATAGGAAAAAGGGAATCATATTGAACTTTCTTGAAAAATCCATCATTGACATTCATAATTCCTATTAATTAAAGAATTATTATAAAAGGTCATGGATAATGAAAAGGTTAGCTATACATTAGTGGTAACGATTTATTTTCGAGAAGTCGATTTGGAGAGGAGAGTTGAAAATTATATAAATCACATGAATTGATTCAGATTAAAAATATAAAGGATTAAACACATAAAATCCTCTAAGAGTTAAATTATCATATAATTTCATCACTAGATTTCTATAAAAGACTATTTATAAATATTCAAGTAAATGTTTTTGATTCTATAAACATTTCACCTCCAGTATTTATAAAATTCCTCAATATCTTTAAAGTAGAGAATTCGGAATTCAATATCCACCGAACAAATTATAAATTCATAGAATAAAATTACCTAAGTATTTTTCTAGATAAAAGCTAACAAGGGCCTCCCATTGTAGAAACCCCTAACAAATTTAAGTCAAAAAACTGCTAAAAATCCTTAATTTCATCATACATAAATGTGAATTTGGGAGAGTCTTTTTATTATAATACATTAGATAAAGGGAGGAAATGAATTGTTATATAGTATAAATGATAATTTTATTTTTAAAACCTATTAATCAATTTTTTCATATATAATTTACATATGGGAGAAGCTTCGATGATTATTTTACAAAATCATTTTATCCCTAATATTTATAAATTTCAATATATATATATATATATATATATATCTTATTTTAATTTTGTGCATGTAAAAAGTAATAAATTTATATAGAAATAAATACATACATAAAAATATTTGTCTTTTGGGGTGTGTGTGTCTCAATAATATATAAATATATATATATATAATCGATCAGAATGTTGATTATTGATGAAAAATTATGATAAACAATTAAAAAATGAAAATAATGAATTATTTATACCAAACAACCTCAATAGAATTTGTAAAAAAATTAAATGGAATACATGGAAAATTATATTTATTTGATAAATATGATCTTGAAACATGATATAAAATTACTAGTTTAGTACATTATCTCAAATAGATATAGGAGAAGTAAAAAATAAGGAAAAATATTTTATAAAGTAGTTTCCCCTTTTATGACACCAGATAGAATTATATGAGAAAATATGGTCTTTATTATTAAAAAATATGTTTTGAGAACTACTATTGGATTCCATCATATTCATTCCTATCAAATAACCTTGATACCTCACACTACTGTATTTATAATAGTTTTTGTTCATGATACCAACACATTGACTCATATTACTCCTTCACCATCGAATCCATCCTACATCCCCTTAATGGATGATTCTCTATATTTCAACCACATCATCCAAATAGGAATAATGTTTAATATTTTGGTGGGATTGGAGCTATTTGTATATGAAATTTCACCACTATAAAATTATTGACCTTGGGGGACATCATATGCATATATAATTTACGAACAATCAACTAAATCTACTTGAAAACCCTATAAAGTTTTTATAAACCTAATTACAAGTAACGTTACAAACCAAATATCCTTCCACACAAAAAAATATTAAAGCATGCAATGAAAATTTATATCTTCAATTTTTTTAACATTTTCCCCTGATGTTAAACATTTCATTTTTCATAAACTATTCTGAATTCATTTTTTTTCATCTTCATATTTTTACAATTGATAACCATTAGTTATTATTTTAAAATATTATGGATTAAAAAATATGATATAACATAAGACTTAATAATGTCATAGTTTTATAGTCATTTTCTATAATATTAACGTTTTCTAACTTACTGAAGTTTGAAAACTTCTATTAAAAATAAAAGTGATTGAAAAATATGAATAGAATAGAATGTTCTTCTTTAATTATAGTCATTAATACAATACATAGATTATTTAAACATATAATAATTGGTGTTATACAATTTTTTAGAATGGTTTAAAAATTATTCGATATAGGTTAATAAGTTAGGGAAATAAAGTTGCCTTATTTAAGATAAATTTTATATTCTATTTCTCATTGGATTATAAATGTAAATGGGATAATATTGTAATAAAAAAAATTATGCACCACAATATAGATGATTCTTTATTCAGAACAAACATTTATCTATGCTAAAAGATGTTGAAATTAGGGAGGCTCTAATTAGTGCTAACTAAAAGCATACATAAAATCATTCCCTTAAACAGTCTTAAAAATTCACTAATAAAGGTTACGATGAATAATTTAATTTCAAAACATATTGATATATTTTTAAAACTAATTTACAAAATTATAATTTCGTATATGTAAATATGGTATGTAAAACTGATTATATCTCTATATTATAAAAAATTGTTATAAACTTTGTTTTCAAAATTATGAATGCTAAAACAATAACATTTATATTAATCAAATAATTTTTTGCAACATATATTAATATAAGTTAAATTCAAAAACATATATATTAATATAATATATATATATAATTTAAAAAATAATATATATATATATATATATATATGAATAAAACAATTTAAAAATATATTTTATTTTTTATTTTTTATATTTATATTTATAATAAATAATTTAAAATATACACATTTATTTTTATATATGTGTATTCGTGTTTATGTATATTGATGTATCTGTACATCTGTATATGTTTGCATGTATATGTATGTATGTTCACATATTTGTATAAATGTGTCTATTTTTCATGTGTGTGCATATATGTTTGTGTATGATGTGACACAATCCAATTCACAGGTACATCTAATTTTGAGTTTTATTTTATCATTCATTACATTCTAGTAGGTATCGGGTGCTAGTAGTCAAAACCAAGTTTTTTTTAGAGACAAACTAAGATCCATTTTTACTATATGGTTTGTCTAAACCATGTTATAATCATACAAGGGAATTATGTTTTTGATATTGGGGTTTTTCATGGTTTGGGAATGGATTTTCAAATAGTGTGACACCCCATTGGTAATTGTGCAGCCTTTCTAGGGTTGATAGTGGCACCCACATAGTTGGAAAATGGTTTTCAAAATCATTTGGTCATACTTTGTAGCCTTGTCTTGCTCATTAAAATGTTTATTTTTATCCTTTTGCACATATATATTTCTTAAGTTTTGGGGTCTCATTTTCCTTCCCCTTAGAATATATCCCCTCCTATTTTTCGATGTATCTATCCTCCTTCTTATTTTCTGGTTTTCCATTGGAATATTGATGGTTTGGCTTGATGAAAGTCGATTTCATGATGATTTATTCCTCTTTTCCTTTCCTCAATCCTTTTTCATTAATTTTTCTGGATTTGTAAAACCCTATGGATGGTTTTGGCCTCATATAGTGTGACTAATTGGGGAATTAGTTATATTTATTAAGTCTGAAGTGTTTTAGGATTAGTTCAATCTTTTCCAGGAGGTCTTAGTCAAGGGAGATGATCTTTAGACTAAATCTAGGGTATGTGACTCTATTTGAGGGAGTTCACTAAGATACAACATTAAATTTATAATCTCTTTTGTTTTGAGTTTTTAAAATTACCATTTAAATGATTAATGATAGATAATAATTACAAGTTTAATGTATTTCATGGTTTAAATGGAAAATTTTTGTGCTTGATGTGGATTTTTTTCAATTGGGTGTGTCTTGTATGCCAGCCAAGTGTATACTAGAATAGTTAAAATAGATTTTTTGGATTAAAAGTATTTATAAATTTGTTTTATAATTTTTTCACCATTTTTAAGTTTTTTTGGTAAAATAAGATCATTATTTATGAAAATGTATTTTGGAATGGATTATGCTATAGCTTCATTAATATGGGATCTTTATTTTGGTGTGTTGGCATGGAGTAACACAAGGGTTAACTAAGGTGTGAGAAAGTGGCAATTCGGGGCAATGTGAGCCTTTAGAGGGAGGATTATAGAATTATTCATTTTCCTGTGGACCAAATGATCCTTTCTTTACAAAAACCATGTGAGCTTCCATATTTATTTTCAAGAGAGCATGTGATATCATGGAGTTGTGCCCAAAAAAAACTTGAGAGATTCCATAGCTTAGCTATTTAGAATAATTATTTAAGAATGCATGATATGCCTGATAGTTAGATCCCAATGTTTACATTTCTTACAATATGTTAGTTTACATGATATATGTATTTGATTCGTTTCATTTTGAGGTGATTAGATGTATTATTCTAATTTATTCATTTCCAATTTATATGGTTAGTTGATGTTGATGTATATGCTCAATTTTATTATTTATTCATGGATATGTTAAGCATGTTGTGCCTTTTTTCCTTATTTATTTATTTGATCCATGTTTCAAAAAAATTGGAAAACCACATCTTGTTTTGGAAAGGAAAACTAAAGGGGATTTAAAGGTTTACTTGAAATTGTTTTTTTAAGTGTTTTAGTTTTGAAAAAAAATAAAACTAGTTTATTAGTTTTCATGGGTAAAATCATTAAATAGGTTCATGATGGTATGATATAGTGATTTGTACCTCACACCCTTATTGGGCCCCTCACATCATTGGATAATGTTTTTTATAGAAAATTGGTAAAGGCTAGGGAACCATTTATCAATATAGATCTTCTTGATTACCAACATCCATATTCTTTTTTAGCAACGTGGTTTCCAAGGGATATACTCATATGGAGTTGTATTTACTATTTTTACCAGTTGGGTTATAATTGGGACTTGTTTTTCATTTTCCCTTTACTTTTATTTGGATTGTTTATTTCAAGATACCATGTATATGTTCTATTTTGTCATGTTTTTTATGATGTATGTTATTATTTTTTGTATCTTTTTATCTAATATATTTGACTCTAATGTTATTGGTGTGGCCATCCTATTTTACAGATGGTTCATGTTGGTTTATATATTGATAAATCCTTCTCAATCAATAATTTTTTTCCCCAATGCTTTTCCCTAGCCTCAATAAATTTGTAACAACTATGGGTTGTGTCATAGGATGAATCTGGTGACATTTTGGGTGGATCCGAGTTTTTTTTAATGTAAATAGAGAATGTTTTTCTATTTGGGGTTCAGAGATACAATTGAGCTTGGACTATCAGGACTAAATGGTTATGAATGGGGGAGTGACTTTCCAACTAGTGATCATGTCAAACATTTAGTTTCCATGGGTGGTTTGGGATTTTGGTGGTGTTTTGAGCTCGGTTAAGGGTTGTTTTGATGATTTCTCAAGGTATTTCATTGTCGATGGAAAATATTGTGGTACCCCAAGGGCCTATTTGATTTTTTTGGAGAAACTAGGTGGTATTCATTAAGTAAATGGTTTTAGTAATTATTTTTAGCATGTGAGGTGTTTCCTCCAACACTAGTAACCCCCCACAAAATTTTAACAGTGTTTTCCATACCATAGATCCAAACTATTCAGTGTGTGAAATGCTCAGAATTTTTTATTCTTAGATTCCTTTCTCATTTGGGGTTTCCAATGATGTTATTAATACTTTTTGATACCCATATTAAGGATTTATTTTCTCTTTTTGGTTCTTTATTCTTAAATTGTACTTAGTGGAGATTCTATTTTTTTGTCTTCTTGACAATGCCTCCCTAAAAGACCTCATCCAAGAAAAGTGATGTCATAATGAAGAGTACCTTAGTGGAGAATGATCCCATTGATCTACATGTGGTGGACTCAAAAATTCATATGATCCCAAACATGGGTAGACTGGGTGTTCATGATCAGTCATAGACTGTGGAATATTCTCATGAGTTTTCAAGGTATAATCTTCTGGTGTTTTTTTGTGATGATAGACCTAATGAGCCTGATTAGTGATTGGATAATATTGAGAGGAGATTTGAGTCTATAAATGTCCCTCAGACCTCTAGAGTTGGATTTTCTAGGTATTTTTGGGAAGGACCAGATAAGATGTTATAGGAGTTGTTGTTTCTTTTGGGGAAGTTTGTTGATCTCTTATTGACAACATTCAAAGTGGAATTCAATTGGAAGTTCTACCAGGATACCTTGAAACTAGGAATGGCCGATGAGTTTCAAAATCTTGAGCATGGAGATCATTTTTGATAGAGTGTACTGCTATATTTACTAAGCTAGTTCGTGTCTCTCAGAATATCCTTGGAAATCACTTCTGCAAATATGGCCTTTAAAAGTGCTATAAAAGTTCATTTAAAACGCTAAAAAAGTGTTATTAATAGAGGTCGTAAGAAAAGGGGTCTCTTCTATCAGAGATAAAAGAAGCACTCATAAATACCCCTTTTATCAGTGCTAAAAAAATCCATGATAAATGGTTCCTTTATCAGCGCTTTTTTAGCACTGATAAAAGGCCACTTTTATCAGTGCTTTTTTAAAAAGGCTGATAAAAGTTAAAAAATTAAAGAAATATAAAAATTGGGGAGGGCCTTCAACAACACCCTCTCCCCATCCCACAAGCCCCAGTAGCCTCACCCACCCTTTAACAGTGTCGCACCCACCCTTTAACAATGATCACTGCATTTCCCCCTGTGCGTGCAACCTATTTCCCTCTAGATTTGAACCTGAGACCTCTTACCTACACACCTAAACATTTACATATCCACCATATTGCATTACTGTGTATTTAATAATATATCTATTTATTTATTTATATATTTAGTTATATTTACTCATATATTAATATATATTTATATTAATATATATATATATATTTAGTTATATTAATATATATATATATTCACATATTAATATATATATATATATACATATATAGTTATATTTATATATTTATTCATATAGTAATCTATATTTATATATATATTTATTATATATTTTTATTTTTTATCCATATATTTATTTGTATATTAATATATATTTATAAGACCTCTTTCAAATATATTTAAAAATTATTATTTTTTGTGTGTGTTTATAAATAAATTAATACATTTATACGACATACACACACACACAGAGATATATATATATATATTTATATATATATATATTATTTTTGTATATTTAGGTATAATTATGTATATTTATTTATATTTACAAATATTATATATTAATATTTATATACATATGTTTAGAGTATATAAAATATATATATTAGTTTGTCAATACAAATGCACATAAATATATATATATATATATATACATGTACACATTATATAGGAATATTAATATTCATATATTTGTATTCTAAATTAAATAAAAATTATTTTTTTATTTAGATAAGGATTATATATTGAGAAATATATTTTAAATGTAAATATGTTTAATTATTTATTTATAAAATTAAATTTTTATGTGCAAATATATAAAAAAAATATGTATAAAATATTATATATTTGATTATAAATAACAATACATTATGAAAAATGACAAAATTTCAAATCCAAAATATGAATATGAATTTGATCCCTTGAAATAAATTCATTCCCCACTGAAAAAGGGGGAAATACCTTCTTAAAAAAGGCTGAAATTCCATCAAATATTACCCAAATTGGGAATCCAGACTAAAAACTCAGTTTTGGAGGCCTTATGCCCCTTTTTTGGCATTGAAAAATGTTAGAGAAGGTTTCCTTATCTCACCAATGTTTAGAGCTCATTGCAGGATTTGATTTGATATACTATAGAGCTCAAAAGGACATCCGGATCAAAATTTATAGTCGTTCGAAGTTTGATTTACATTTTCAACTTATTTTAGATCTTTTATTAATTTTTTGATTATCTATTTCTTTAAATTTTTATTAAATGATTATTAGTTGTTGATAAATAGAGAATTATTAATTCATAATCTTTTAAAAAAAATCTAACCCATTTTCGCAACATATCTTATATATTAAGTGCAAATGTTTATTTATATTTATCTATAACATATTTAAATATATATATATATATATATTAAATTTATATATCAATATATTATTTTTTATGAAATTTAATTTTTTTTTAAATATACACTTTATCAGCACTAAAAAAACGTTTGATAAAGCTCCCCCTTAATCAGTGCTAATAAAAAAAGCTCTAATAAAGGGGTGTCTTTATCAGCGCTAAAAAAACATTAATAAAGGGGCACTTTTAAAAGAGTTTTTTTAGCATTGTTAAAATTACCCTTTATCAATGCTTTTTTTAGCACAGATAAAGGCACACCCTTTATCAGTGCTTTTTTTAGCACTGTTAAAGGGTGGCACTAAAGAAACCTAGTTTTGTGGTAGTGAATGATTACCTCAAGGATCGACATTTTGAGATGGGATTCAAGCTAGATATCAGATATATGCTCATTATAATTTATTTACTAACTTATTCAAAGGTGGTTTACATGGTAACTATGGATATGGAATATTTTACTGTCAATATAGGTCTCAGTGGTGTTTCTTCAGTGGGTGGTATCCACATTTCCTCTTCATTGAAGAAGTGAAAGTGGGATGAGCCTCAGAGTGGAAGTTTAAAGGTTATCCAATAGTCTACCAATTCATCCAATGTGGATCCAAAACTGTATATTCTAGTTTTCCTTTATCATCCTAGGAAGGCAGGACACACTAGGCTAATGTTTCCAAAGAATCCAAGGATGTGAAATTGGTGTGGGAAGTTATAACATGTCTAGTGCTACTAGTATTCACCTTTTTGGGGGAGTGGTGTGGGATCAAACTTCTTCAATGTCTCTCATGTGTGCATAAAGCTTTACAAGGGTGGATTATATGGCCCTCATTTCATGTTTTATTCTCACAAGAGAAATAATTTATAGGTAAGGTATAGTCCATGTCAACTCAATGTTGAAAAGTTAAATCCAGAGGACTCATAATCTAGTCCTTTCACCCTTAGAGGTACAATGTTTATTTATTATTCAATGGATTCAAGTTTAGTTTACACTAGTGAAACCAATTATTTCATTTCACTTAATATGATTGAGTATTTGGGTTCTTAGGATGAGTTAATTCCCTATGTTATTGATTTTCTAACTTTATTGGGTAGGATGAATGATAAAGGTTTTTTGTTCCCTATGTGTCATGTTATGGAATCTGGTGTGGAGTTTGTTTGGAACTTCCTCATTTTGGACCTGGATGTTTTCAACCTTACTATTTCTATGGATTTATTGATCATATCTATAGTGTTGGTCAACTATTTTTGTCATAGGGTCTATTTTCTTACTCCTGATGGGAAAAATTATGTCTTTTTGGGTGATTGGGACCCACATTCATGGATGAAAGGACTAGTTGCTTCGGCAGTGGGGTTGATATAGTGCTAGTTTTCTAGGTTCATCCTTGATGATATTGATAAGGGTTCAGGGGTGAAAACACATTAGTTTTTGATAGGTACCCTAATATGTTTCTTGAGTATTTCTCAAGATTTCCACCCCAGTGAGATGTCGAGTTTAACATCAGTCTTCTTCTAAGGACAAATCTGATATCATTATCGTCTTATCAAGTGGCACCATCCAATATGATGGAGTTTAAAGTCTAGCTATAGGATCTTGGGGTAAATGTATTTATCCTTCCTAGCATGTCACCATATAAATTTCTGATATTATTCTAAAATAAGTAGGATGTTTTCCTCTAACATTGTATAGACTAACATAATATTAACAAAGAAATAGTAAAGAAAAAATACCCACTTCCTAAAATTGATGATCTGTTAGGACCCCTTCATGGTTGTGTTGGTAGATGAAGTCTTGGTGTATTCTAAGAAGGGTTAGGATTAGGAATACCATCTTGAGGTTGTTTTTTGTGTTTTTCATGAGCATTACCAATATGAAACATATTCAAACTTCCTTTTTCGGATTTATAAAGTGAAATTCTTGGGCGGAGTGATTTCAAAGATAGAAGTTTCAGTGGATCTTGAGAAGTTTTGAGCAGTCATGTCAAGGGAGAATCCTATGAATATGTTTGATATCCACATTTTCTTGGGCCTCTATAGGTATTATGGATTCTTTTTAAGTACATTTCTAGGATATCTTCTCTTTTGATGGATATGATTGGGATAGGGGTAAGGTTTTAGGGGGACGAGAAGTGCGAGAGTGTTTTTGAGAAACTATTCGCCCATCTGACATCCACACAATTTTGATTCTTCCTTGGATAGGGAGAGAATATGAAGTATATGTTAATGATTTTATTTTTGGTTTGGGACGTTTTCTAATGAAGTATGACCATATGGTATCCTTTATACCATAGGTACTACACACACAAGATTGGGATTATCCCTCCATTGACCTGGAATAGGTGGTCATTATGAACACCTTGACGACGTAGTCTAACCGTCTCTTCAGAGAGTGTTTTATAGTGTATTCAGGTCATCAGACCATGTGGTAAATTTTCACTCTATGATACAAGAACCTCATATAGAGACACTAAGTAAGGTACCTTCAGTATTTTGATTTTGAGATTTCATAAATGCTCAGGATGATTAATTTTCATAACGATGCTTTATGAATGAAGCTTCCAATGTGTGATGTTTGGGAATCAATGGATGAGTGGAGTATATGAATTTTTTTTTTTGAAATGATCCTACACATGTTTTACGATGGAGGGTAGGTTTTATTGTTCATTGTGTAGGTTACTCACTCTATCATCGATTTGGTAAAGAGTGGGCATGAATCTAACCCCAAGTGACTGCATATTAGTTCTTTAAATGGTGTGGAGACCACTAGTAATTTATCTTGGTATTTTAATAGTTATATAATCTTCTAGAAGTATCAATTAGTTCATTTTATTCTAATGACGGAGGTGATCCATTCTGTTCACCATTAAATCTGGGTCACTCAACTCAAGGCAGTTGAGATTTTCTTTAACTTTAGAGGCAAGTATTTGTGGCCCAGGATGAGATATGATGTGGCAATCTTAATATCTAGATTCTTAACCTACTAGTGGATCAAATATTATCATCAAAGGCTAGATATGTTTATATATCCAATTCCCATTCTAGTGTTAAATTGTAATGATATATCTATGGATTTTATTATCGGACTACCTCATCTTCAGAGTGGAAAAGATTAAATATTTTGGTTATCAAAAATTTGATGAAATCATCCCATTTTATACCAATTATGGAGTTGGTGAAGGTACATGACCTTAGATACCTATATGTTCAATATTTTTTTTGGCTTCATGGGTTTTCCTTGGTGATAGTTTTTACCAGGATGCAATTTTTACTTATCATTTCTAGAAGGAACTCTAGAAATATTTGGGAACCCAATTGAAATTGAGCACTATGTATCACCAATAGATGGATGTCCACTCAGAGTAGACCATCCAAACACTCAAAGATATGGTACAGGAAAGTGTTATTGATCTCACTAGTCTGTGGTAAATTCACCTTCCATTGGATAAGTTTTTTTATAATAATATTTATGAATCTTAGGTCAGCATGGCCCCATTTGAGACATTATAAAAATGGTTGTTACAATACTCTTTATGTGGGGATGATGTAGAAATAATTCCTTAGTAGGGACAAGCCTCATCCAGGAAATGAATGAGATTATGAGGCTAATTCAAAATTGTCTAGTGATAGCTCAGAGTCTCCATAATTCATTTTCTAATCGTCACCGTCATCTGTTGGATTATCAAGTTGGAGATCAATTGTATATCTTGGAATCAGTTCAATTGGGTAACCATTGCATAGAAAATAATGGAAAGATGGTGTCACATTATTTCAGATTGTTTTTTATTTTAGATTGTCTTGGGAAGGTAGATTATCTCTAGGAGTTACCCCCATGGCAGACATGGATTCAAGATTTATTTCATGTCTCCCATCTGAAGAGATATTCATCCAAACCCATCTGATGTGTTTGAGTGGGTTGATTGGGAATTAGATCATGATTCCATCATTATGGAGTATACTATATGCATCGTGGGTGTTAATAAAAAGTTTGTCAATCTAAAATTGATCCCATTGGTTTGTGTGATCTAGAAGTGAGGTGGTTATAGATATGAGACATAGAAGTGGGAAGGTTGTGTAAGGGAGCAGTGGCCACATCATTTTGTTATAGCGAATACTGAGGAATTTTTAGTTGTAAAAATTATAATAGTGGGAAGTTTTTGAATCCTTTTTTGTCCTTGGTATGTTTAGTTTTGAGTTACATTTATATTTGAGTGTGTTCATGACATTCCTGTGTTTTGAGAGTCAAAACCGGGAGTTTTTTGGAGATAGACCAGAGATAATAGCTTTTATAAATCATGTGGTAACCAAGAAAGTGGGATATAGTTTCTAACAATATGGTTTTACACATATTTATCATGATTATTCAAATAGTGTGACATCTCATAGGTAATAGTGTAGCCAATTTTGGGTTGATAGTCGAACCAAGATAGTTGGCACACAATTTTATAAATCATGAAACCAAACTTTTTATCCATACCTAGGTCCATACATAGCTCATTAAAAAGTGTATTTTTACCCTTTTCTATAGAAATTTTCTTAATATTTTAGGGTACTTTTCCTTACTCCACACATTCATCCCCTCCTCTTGGGTTGTAGAGCTCTCCCCATCCTTTCGTTGTGGTTTTCTCTTGGATTGATTATAGTTTTTCATGAGGTAAGCTGATTTCCTTATGATTTATTACTCATTTCCCATCCTTAAGCCGTGTTCTTTCATTTTTTGGATGTTTGAAACCCTAGGATTGGTTTTGGATGATTCTAGTGTGAGTAAGGGGTTTTTGTTTTATTTTAAGTTTCATAGGTTTGGGAATCTTAGATCTACCTCATCTAGGTGGTCCTCGTCAAAGAAGATGAGGTCCAAACTCAACCAAAGTTAATTGTCTATATTTTGGGGTGTTTTACATATAATATTATTAATCATATTTGGTCTTATTTGTTTAAATTTCTCTTTTAAGGATTTATGCATGGTGTGAATTCTATTTTTGATGAATTGTATAAATTGGTAGGGAAATATGTTTTCTTAAAGTGTGTTTTTCCAATAGGTGTTGACTATATTCCTACTAAATGATTTATAAAATATATTAATGATGTTCTATAGGTTTAAATGTATGTATAAAGTGGTTTTAGAAAAGGTTTTAACTAAGTAAAGGTGATTTAATAAAATGGGATCATTGTTTTAGAAAAATTATTATGAAATAGATTGTGTTATGGATTTATTGATATGGGAACTTCCTTATTATATTTTGGAATGTATTAACACATTAGTTAACTGGGGTATGTGTGAATGGTTTCTTTAAATGGGACATGTTATCCTTTAAAGGGAGGACTATGTAGGAATCGATTTTTTCTATGGGACCGACTAAGAATTTTGGAAGGAAGATAGTGTGATATTTATTATTAATTGTTCAGATTCCATGTATGCTCTTAGAGTTAGACCCATGGAAGACCGTGGTAGTTTCAATTAATTATCTTTCTAGAGTACTCATTTACTCAATCACGATATACCTTATAGTTAGATCACAAAGGGAACATTTCTCATTTTGTATTAGTTTACATTCCTTTTTCATTTGATTAAAGTTATTTTTGATGTGATAAGATGTATTATTCCCATTTTATAATTTTAAATTTATATAGTTATATGATTTTGATGTTTATAGTCACTCTTATTATGCCATATTTTTTATATTGTGTATGTTCTACTGACTGAGACTGGATTCCTTCTTCATTATATTGAGTATGCCAAGGCGGCCCTCAAGGTTGGGATTGAGAGGACACTAATAAGAAAACTCAATTCATGGGTCTAGGATACGAGTATCCCACAGGCTCAAGCTTGATACCATGTAGTGATCTCTATGTGGGTGACTATAGAAAGGAGGTCGATCCATCTATAATGTCATTACAGGGGAAGTCAGTTTTTCTCTCTGCTATAGAATCTTATCATGTACAAGGAAGGTAGGATGGGGTCAGTGTCTTGGTAACCTTTGACCCAAACACTCCCATTCCAAAATATATATCTTTTCATATGATTGGGAGTGATAGGAAGAATAATAATGGCATAGAGGTTAAAGAAGGAAAGGTGGACACTCCATGTAGGCCGAGGCCTCTCAAAGAAGGCCTAAGGGTTGAGTTGAAAAATGGTTTTCAAGGTATAGAGGTTCAAGAACAAATGTTGATGCATGAGGAAGATGATTCAGGTGATGAAAGTTGTATCCAACTCTCAATGGATAGTTTGGACCATTTCCAAGGGAAAGGTCCCCACAGCCTAAGAAAGAAGAAGGGGAATAAAAGAATGAGTGACTCAGGGAAATGTATTGCGATCCAGGGGAAAACCCAAGGGATAAAAATACTATTCGCACTTCCCTAAACAGATGGAAACTAGGTCAGCCATGAAATATGGATTTAAGGAATTAAAAGGCCTACAATATGGGGAAAGTGGTGATTCAATCCTAGAACCCAGGGGGATGGAAGAAGAGGTAGGGAGTGTCTGAGGCTCATATTCCACTACAAGGAATAAATGATTGAAAAATTACTTCGCCCTAATTCCCCCAATGAGGAGATTTTAATAATTTATCAAAGAAGGTCACAGGTTGAGGCCACTAAGGTGCAAGAACCGTGGATATACAAGCAAGACCGAATCATCGCTTGAGACTTCAGCCAAGGTAAAATCACCTTGGGGGAATTCATTCAGAAAAAGGATAGAAATATTTCTCACCTTGAGAAACATATTAAGGGGGATCCAATCACCCAAGTTATCACATTTCACAGGGAATTATATATAGTGCCTGACTCAAATAATATTACTCTTGATTTTAGTAATTTTCTGAGCTCTTTTAGCACGTAGTGGTCCTTATTTTGCGAACTATGGTTTCCCACTTTCCCTTAATGTGGCTTAATAAAAAAATTTATTTGGAGTTTTTTCTATCCTGTGACCTTATTTATTTTTTTGATCCATGTTTGAATTTTTTTCTGAGAAACCATGTTTTTTTTGAAACGGGAATCCAAATAGATTTTAATGGTTTATTTGTGATATTTTCATTCTAGAGGTTTCTTTCAAAAAATTATTTAAAACTATTTCATTGTTTTTAAATGGGTAAAATCCATAAATATATTCATGTTGGTATCATAATGGGATTCATGAATCATACACTTCTTGGTCCCTTTTGGGAACATGCATATTTTATTATGCAGGACGTAAGTAAGGGCATGTGAAACATGTACTATAATGGAATTTCTTGATTACCATCAGCCATTATTTCGTGAAGGAGATATGGTCTCATAGATATGCACTCATGTGGAGATATTTTTTGAATTTTTTTACAAATTGGGTTGTAATTTCACCTTGTCTGGAATTGTGCAATTTCCTTTTTTTTGGGTTCTTTATTTTGAGATACCATTTATATTTTCTTCTATGTCATGTTTTGTTGGTGATGTATGTTATTATTTATGGTATCGTCTTATGTTATGAAGTTGAAACTAATTTTAATGGTGTGGACATCTGATTTTATGTATGAGTAATTATAGTTTACCTAATGAAAAAATCATTCTCTATTGATAATGGGTTTTTCACGCGGTGTGCCGCCATCCCATACTGATCGGGAATGCACTTCAAGTCAGCTGGAAGGCCAAATTGGGTGACATGTAGGTCGACCCAGGTTGGTTTGTTACATATGAGTATTTGAATACAAGTTTATGTGTTGTATGTATGTATATATTTTATTATGTGTTTGATTATATATAATTATACAGAAGTATGTGTTCTATATGTGTATGTTTATGTGTATGTGTATGTGTATATGTGTATGAGCATGTTTTTGTATGTACATGTACATATGTATATGTATGGTTATGTATGTATGTAAATGTGTATGTTTATGTCTGTATGTTGATTTACATGTATCTATATGTGTGAGATTGTTTTTATATAGTATGTGCATGTTTATGTAGTTTCTGTATGTGTGAATATATATGTTTATGTATGTGTACTAAATTGTATGTATGTGTTTGTTTATGTATGCCATGTGCATGATTGGGTATATGTATATGAATTTATCCTTATATAAAAAGAAAAATTATTTTTTTTAAATTGAAATTTCTCATTAATTTATTTGTATATATATATATATATCTTCAGAGTATTAGAAGAAAAGTCAAATAGTTTTTCAAATATAATTAATAAAATTTTAGATAGAAATATATAAATATATACACATTTAATATTTTTTAGTTTTTTTTAAAAAAAATAACTATTCAGTTTTAATTTTTAATATTTTTTATTGTTTATTTTTTTATAATTTGTATAATTATTGTTTACTCATATTTTATTTTATAATTTTTTTTATTTAGATCATTATAGAGTTTTAATTAATTCATGTTAATTTAGTGATTTACAGTGAATCTCTTGTATTCACATGAACTTTTTAATATTTATTCCTCTTTAATTTAATATTTATTTATTTTTAATATAATTATAAATGATATAATTAGTAGTAATTATTCATTTTTTAACATATTTTTTTTAATTTATTTATTATTAAATTTCAATAGTTTTTACCATATATTCAATTAATATTATTTGATCATTTTTAATATGTCTCTTATTTAATATTTTTTTGGCTCAAAGAAATATTTCAAATTGACTCTTACTATTAATATATTTGTAGTGAGTTATATTACTACTCATCTTGAGTCATCAACATATCCTCTAAGAATTCTGAGTTGGAATTCATTGTAGGAAAAAATATTTTAAGCCAATGGAAACATGTTTTTCCATGTTAATCACTTAAATACATGGATTTAAGAATCATTACATACATTCATTTATAAAGTGAAGTTGTGATATCAATCATACTAACTTCTAATAGACATTTAATAAAAAATTATGTACATATATGTGATTTGTACCACTTGATAAGCCAACTGACACCACATGTTAATGATATATTTTTTCTAACACTTATTATAAATGATACTAAATTCACCACGAGATTTATTTTTCCGATGAGGCTAAGTTTCCTTGAGTTCTCATCACCAAATAAAACTGAAAATACCCAACATTAAACTGATATAGTTTATTAATAAACATTTTTTATGAACCTATATGTCAAATTACTCTTCATAATGTTGATTCTGCATGTTGGGAATTCTATTTTTTTCTAGAAACTTATTGGTATCATTAAAATAGACAAATAATACCATATTGTTTTAATAAAACATATAAACATGAAATACATGAATGTTTTTTATTCTCCACTAATCTATATTCTATTTATTTTCAAATACCTCATGAATTGTGTCATCACACCAATGTTGTTATATTAAATATATCTTGGTATTACTAGATCATTGAAATATAAATTTGACCCCACTTTAGAATCCAATCAGTCTTGTCTCTATTTAATATTCCCTTTCCTACTACATGCAACATTCATATATATACTTTAATAAAAAAAAGTGGGGTTATTTGACACCAATTATTGAGTGTGGAACATCATGAAAATTTCAATAATAATGACGCTTATTTTTGCATTTATCAATATTTAGTGTAAAAACCAATGCCCATTTAGAACATACACACTCATGGACAGTATCACACACCTATTATTTTTTCACTACAAAATTTTATTATAAATATATAAAATCAAGGGGAAAATGGTGCCCCTATAATCCTAAAATAGCAGAATGTTCCTGGACATGATGGACTAACCATTTTCTTCTATATTTTCTCTAATCCATAACTACATTGTTTCTTTTCATTAAACCACTTTTAATCCATTTTCAATACATTACTTCTTTAAAAAATATTTTATTATCATAGTATTCTTCTTAATTGTAAGAGAGAAACATTTATTCACTTGTACATATATTATCTTTAATGAAAATTCCATTTGATTTAGAAACATGATTAATAATTCATTCCATACATGGTCAACCTTGTTTCTATTTTCATTTCCCATATGATTCATCCTCTTTATAGATGTGGTATTAAACCAATGTGTAATTGTTTTTATTTTTTATAGAACCATTATTTTTCTCATACATCCTCTACTACTAGTGGGCTCTTTATCATCCATTTATTTGTCACCTCACTGTATAGTTTGTGAAACCACTAGGTCTCACATCATGTTTTTACCATCTTGAAACAATTATAGGAACCCCATCCTATTCTTGTGACGATGATCCTAAACCCCAAAGAAAAACCTTATTACACAAAACTAGAGGCCTTCACCTTACTTCATAAATACTTTTTTATGTTCATTCCAAGGGATATTATATTAGTGTAGCCTAGTAGGTGATTCATACATTGTTTTTTGATGTCCATGATTTTCATCTAGAATAGTAAACCACTTTTCTGGCATATTATTTATCTGTATAGGATAGGCTCTTTCATTATATTCTACTACAGTTGAGATCCTCCATATGACTTATTATTATTTCCCTACATTCTTTTACCTATTATATCTTCCTAAATTCAAATTATTAGTTTATAAAAAACATTTCTTGTTAATATCAAACCTTGTGTAATCATTTATTATTTGATATGTAGCTATATCAAGTGTTCTCCTTCTGACATTGAGTCCTTGGGATTCTTGAAAAATAGTCATGGTGTGTCCCATACTTCAAAAATAGTAGTATTTCATATATTCATTCTTCTATGAGTCATTAAATTTTGATTTAAAAATATTCTTCCATTTATTTTGAGGTATTATATTAAATCCTTGCATATACCACTTGTAGATGATTTTCTTGAGGGAAAATCCATATTCTCAATTTCTATAAAAAAACTAATATTTTCCTAGAATTAATTAATACTCTAGTATTTCTCCTTTATTTGGGATTATACTCCCATTAATATCAAACTATCCTCATTTATATACTTTCTCCTCTCTTCATGATGTTTTTTAAGAGGTTTTAAACTTTTTGTGAACTAATATTCCTTGATCATTTTCTACTTGATCTCATTTTACATTTCTTCAAGTAGATACCTTTTCTATTTCACCTTAGAACCCATCATATGTATGTCAACATTTAGATCCCACTATATTTTTTCATCCTATTATTCTCTATGAACTAATATTTGATGATAGCATAGTACACTTTCACTATGATCTCAAACTGATCCACCTTCTCTTATAATGATTAGATCTCATCCTGATCACATCGTATAAAATCTCTAAATTGATGACCATATGTTAGGGAACATTAACCTAGTATGATTTTTAATTACACAAGATAGGTTCATCATCACCACTAAACTGTTAAAAACTTTTATTTTCAAACTCAACATCTTAAAATGTATGCTTAAAATTTATTCTTTCATGAACTTTATCATCAAATTACACAATAATTTTATCTTGTTCATTAATTGAATCTTTAAAACTTTAAATCACCTTATCTTATACATCAATATTCATATTGATATTAACTTACTCATTATTATTTACTTGATCGTGTAACTATTTTACATAAATGTCAAATTCTACTTCATGATCTTTTATATATACAATGGACTCATTCAACAGTCCATCAACATTTTTATTTTTTCTCTTGGAATGTCTAGTTCTATAAGGGAACTATCTATTCTACATATATATCAACTACACCCATTGATTATTTCTTTTCTAGGGGAAAAATTAACTTTTTTATTTATAAGAAAAACTCTACAACATTATTCAAGTCCAAAAAATAACATAGCTAAAACAATTTACCTATATTTTCATATATTATCTCTTGGGAGTCATATTCTGGCTCATTTTTTTCTAATTTCCTTTTTTCAAGGTACACTTCAATATTATTCATTATATTTGTCTACTTCATATATTTTCAATAAATAGCTTCAAAATTATTCTAAATCTCATTAAATGTTTTTAAATGAGTATTCTTCTTTTAGAATTCATCACCCAAATATTTATTCCAGATCATTTCTAACTCCTTATTTTTAATACAACAAATGTGATTTCTCTAGTATATATCTCCTAAGATATACTTTACTCCTTTACCACAAGCCTATAAGAACATTGGTAGTTCTTTTTTCCATCCATAAAAAAAATTTCATAAAAATGGCAGCTTCATTATGGAATCCATGTGCACAAGTCAAAATGATACTTCTAATGATGAACACTAAGTATGATCTATTCCTCACGAATAAAACTTGTCAAAACCCATTACAACTAGAATGGGGGAGTGAATATGGTTTATGGGAGAGTTAGAATTTTATTCTAGCTATTTATTATTCTTTTAAGATCCTTCCTATAAGCTCTCTTCAATTTTGTTCAAAATGTGTTAATTAATTGGACCACAAACAAGACAATCATATATATTAAGGAATGTAAATAATTCAATAACCATAAATATTTTACATAGATCGCTAAATATGGCTATGACCAAGGAGTACATAGTGATGAGGTGTTGATCTGAAAAAATCCACTAATCTTCAATAGTTATGTGGATATAATGTTTTTTCCATGGTCACTCTATTGCAGGTTCACTAACCTTAGAACATATACGATTCATCCACTCCATAACTAAGACCCACATCCATTAACTAAATTCATGAAGGTTCATTTATAGGTTATAGAATATTAGTTCATTTTTTAATATAAAGAATATGATGGTCTATCTATACTTATCGTAGGAAACTACTATAATCATTAATAATGTATTGATGTTATGTTTACCTTATTTTAAGTTTCACACTTAATCTATGTCAAATGATATTAACTTTTCAATGAGAGATTTATGTATTTTTCTTCTATGAAACAGTCTTAGTGGATGTTATTCACAATTCAAGTATAATTCAACACTAAAATTATCATATTTCTTTCCTCCACTTCTTCAATAAAACTTATAACTCTAATTCATCTTTTAAATCTCCCTATTCCTCTTGGATGAACAAGTTATAGGTTAATTATTCACTTTATTCATATGGTCAATGATTTATCATAATATATAACTACATATTTGATCTATTTAATATTTAAAAACTATTCACAGTGTAATTTTTTAGTGGTAACCTCAATAGAAAAATCATTATTGAATGACCCCTTTGAGCTTAAATGCTCACATATCCCCAAGAAGAATACTATTGTTGTATCATTTAGTATGATACTAATAGTGCATAATCAATATAGATAGAGCTAGATCCCAATACCACTCATCCATATATCTGATAACATAAATCATCCTTATTATTTCCATGTATAATAAGATCGTGTATACCCAAATCACGTAACCCTAAGCTCAAGGATGGTAGGATGTGATATCTTGGGTTTGTATTTTCTTGAGCATGACCACTATCATATAACACGAATGTGTATACATGATCCTGTACCAGTGGTCTCCTAGATTCCACAATAAATTCTTCCATATAGATTAATCTCCAAATCACTAAGTCCTATTATTTTATCCTCAGAATAACACAAATAAATATGGATTTTATAGAATATTTCCCACTACCTCAACTCTAAAAAATGTGATCACTTGTTCATTCCACTACCTAATAAAATGATCTATCTCTGTCTTATGTACTTTGTGCAACCCAATCCAACTCAACCCATCAGATGAATTTTATAACATGGCCACTCATCTTAATCCTTGTTGCTATTGGTGATCAAAATACATCTTTAATATCATTCTATCAGTCTTTATCAGGAGTCATAGTCCAAACATCCTTAGTAAATTTCACTTATTTCACATGTTTCATGTGACTTCATCTTTTAAGCCATAGTCTATATTGTCATCATGTCATTATAAGATAATGTTAGAATTTCCACAGAGGCATCAATTACATAAGTCATGAACCCTACATATTTATTCATGTGATTCCCATAATTTTGAATTGTCATGGTGTCTTGATAATCAATAATTTCTAAAAGTTATTTCCAGTATAACTCCCATTATACACTTTTCATGGCCATATCATAGCATATTTTGAGCTTATACACTCACAAATACACAGTTATGTGATCAAATCTCTCCATCACATGTCTCATTTACTCTTATGTCATTATGTAATGATCAAAAATATTTCTCACAAAAATAAAACTTCCCTATGAAACACCATTCACATGATCACTTCATACCTTACCTGATCGCATGATCCAATATAAAATACATGTTCACTTAACTTCTTAGTAATCAAATGATTACATAACGACTAACGATTATGAGATCATGTGTCTCTTGCATGATTTGTTGATCCTATATTTCTTTCTTCATTAGAGAATCACCTAATCCTTTCTAACGTTTTTTACCATGTATATCATTAATTCTTACATTATTTTATATCTTTTAATATAGAATTTAATCTATAATATATTGAAATCCTTCAAAAATAATTCCTATTTCAATTCTGATTTTGTGATTTTGAATATAATATCTTAATTACTAGAGTCTACATCAAAATAATAAAAATACCACTGAAGAATTAATTTATTCCATGTTAAAATTATATTTAGTTAATATTAATAATATTCTTCAGAACATATTTACTTCATCTTTAAAATCATCCATAAATGTAACAGCCTTTAAAAAACAATCTGGTTCAAGATCAATAGCCATCCTCTATGTCTGCATATATAATGCATATCGACAAAAAATAAAACACAAAACGAAGGTTTAAATACAATTTTTTTAAAAATGATTTATTAGTTGCATTTTTTTTCTTTGATAAATCCTTGTCTTTATCAATTATAATAAATCATTAATGAATCCTACCTCTATAAACCCTATCCATTTTAGATCTAAACATTATATCCCTAACTAGTTCATTTTTATTACCACTGATAAAATACATTCCTCTATTTTTATAGAACCCAAATCAAGATCATAGTGGGCCGCTACATTCAATATATCATTGAAGATGAGTCCAGTTATTTCCTCATTAAAATATTTTTGTTGAATTAACGCTTAAAAACAATTTTCAAAATTCATTATTAATTTTTCAATTATCTATCATAATTTTTCAAGATTGTTTTGTTCTTAAAGTCTTCTTTGTGTTTGGATATGGTTTTCATGATTTTTAATTCTTATCGTTTGTTTTTCAATTAAATTGGATTTTTTATACTCTCTAGAATGATATTTTATTTTTTTCTTCAACTTTTTTAATGATATCTCAATGGATAAAAAATTCACATAGCTTTATACAAAAAATTTCTCAATCATGAACTCATCAAAAATAATCTATCAATCAATTGTAATGTTGTTTTGCATTGATTAAAAATCATTTATTGTGAAATTATTACTTCATTTATTGAATAATATTTTAAATTTATCTATAAATTTTTTATATATATGAAATATTAAAAAATTTCAATATCAATTTCTGGATTTTATTATGGAATTACATAAATTAATTAATTATTGACCATTAAATTTAAAAAGTTCACCAAAATTCATATAAACTTTCTTCATGATAATTAATATTACTCACCAATATTTTTTCAATTTCATTAGAAAAATTTAAATTATTTTCAATGAAAAATGATTCAAAAAATAAAAAATAAAATAAAAAATTAGAATGAAATTTTTCAAAACATTACTTTCTCTATTTTTAATAAAAAAATTATTTATCTGTCACCTATATTACAAAATTAAATACTTTTTGATACAATCCATCCACTTAAAGATTTGGAAAATTAGAATTTATGCAATTTTGGTAAAATTATTCGTTTTCTCCATTTTACCCTCAAACTAAAATATTTTCCAAATCTCATGGCATATTAAAAATTTTGATTTTCTTATTACTAAATGAAGAATTCATGAAATTATTTGATGGTTCATTCCATGGTTTTTAATGATATAATAAATTGATAAAATTATGATGATATAAGAAAATATAATCTAATGATATTTTAATTATTAAATGAGTTATATCTTCAGTCATAATATTAACCATAAGAATTATAATAAAATTAGAATTGTGAATTATTTAAAAAAATGAGTGTCATTTTCTTCAAAATAATGAAATTTAAAATAGTTGATGTAAACTTTGTGTTTCTATAAATGAGGATGAAACCAATAAAAACACAAGTAATATTCACAAAAAACACATTTAAAGAAATGGAAATATACAAAATGTATAAAATAAGTTGGATGTTGAAAAAAATTCAATTTTTAAATGGTGTTAAAAATAATATAAACTATTTTTTGTTTCATGTATCTTATTCACCTAAATTCACTTATAGACTACATGTAGTCCATGAAAATTTCCTCCATTTATATTAGTATACACCACAACATGGTATGATCAACCATGATGTGATTTTTTGTCTCATTATAAAAGTTGATTTAGATTTTCACATTCACATAGAAATGCCTATTTATATAAATAAATATTTTTTTAAAAAAACATATAATGTCATCTTGATGAATTTTTTTATCTATAATTTCTTTTATATATAAATATTTTATGTAAAATTTCTTTTTCTAAACATATAAAAAATTATAATTCATAAATATTTACAATATTATATTAGTTAATGGTTTACGCATCTTGATGATGATTCAAAAAGTTTGAATTTATAAAATACCTCTTTTGGGATACATGATTTTGAATGGAATATGATTCAACATATTTTTATGTTTTAAAAAGTTATTGAAGATGTCACGACCCGTCCCCCAGGGCCCGTGTCGTGACTACCCCAATCCCACCTTCCATAAGCTAGGGGATGGCGACTAGCACCAAAGGCCTAAATCCCTAAACTAGGAAGTAATTGTCTTTAAAACTTGAAAACACACACAACAAAGTACTAGATAGAAGTAAAACACTATATAAAACTATATACCAATAGTGGTGAAATTAGAGGGGTCATAATACAAGCCCAATAGGAAAATACAAGTACAACTGAAAACAAATACAACTGAAAAGGGAAAAATAACTGAAAGGTGAAGAGAAGCTCTTGGATCGTCCACCACGGATCCTACCTGAAGGGTAGGTACAGATAGGCTCCTCAGCACTCAACATCTATCGGTCTCCTCCACGTATCGACACGTCATATGGTCCACCTCTGGGTACAATCCAGTCCTAGTACTCTCAGCCTCAGTCAGCGTTGTACATCGTCTGCAACTAACACAATGAGGTGTGGGCATATCCCATGCAGGGGTGAGTATAACGATACTCAGTAGAGACCTCGAGACCCTCAAGGTCTCTCAAAATCCAACAAGGATAAATCACAATTATGAAATCAACAGATAATCCCACTTAGGTATATGCCCATACATATACCTAAGTTATCAAGTAATCCATCTCAATCATGATGTAAATACAAAAGTTACTGACTCGGCTCAACCAGGATTTTATTCTAGGGATAGTATCAATCTGAACCCTCGGCTACTGGATAACTCTTCCTCTATCGAGTATAGTGGGCATGCCGTGTCACACAGAGCCGCTTCCCACTAACCTTGGACTGTTGAGGTACTCCTCCAGTCGAGTACTGTGGGTCTGTCACATCACACAGAGGTGCTCCCCATCATAGCCTGCTGAGGTAATCCTCCTGTCGAGTACCATGGTTCTGCTATTTCACCAAGGTCCTCCCCACTTTGGCTCTTCTACGACACCAAGGTGCTCCCCACTGGTCCAGTAGAGTCACTCCTAGTCAAACGGTCAGCAGTCATCAGGTCTTAGCCAGCTACTAGGTTCCCGTACAAATGTTCGCTCGTATCTGGATGATCTGATCCACAAGCTACTGGTTGATGCTCCAACTTCCATGAAGTCCCACGAAGAAGTATCTCAATAGTCTTCCACATCATAGAGGTCTCAACACAACAGACGGTGCATCAATCGAACGCCCGAACTGTGGGTTATTAGCATTTTAGTCTCGGGGGCCCAGTTGGATTCGGGTACGATCCAACCTGAACGTATCTCAACTATACCCTAAACTCTAGTGGGGTATACTCAAAAGACCATCATGCTCCAAGATTACTAGAGCTGCTGACGTTTTATCAAGCGGATTTCTGGTGCCAATGTTATGGCCAAAAGTAGAGTAAAGGGGTCGGTAGTGGGCCCGGGTCCGGTCCGACCTGGTCAGACAGACTCGGCCCAACCCAGTCTGGGCTGACCCGGTTTGGGATGACACGGTCAGACCTATTGGGTCTAGCCCGGTGCATTGGGCGGACCATCATGTTAGGTTCGGCCCGACCCACTGGGCCCAGCGCAGCGGGCCGTGAGAGCGGTTCGGCCCAAAGCATCGTGAGGTCAAGGCCCGGCTCAGCTCGGCCCAGAGGGCGCGGCCGGGCCGTTTCGGTAAGGGCGTCGCGAGGGGGTCACGGGTAGGTTTGGGAGGCTGGAAGGCCGCTGGGAAGGGGGAGGCCAGGCGGGCACATGGCTGGGCAGGGCGCCAGGTGGTCAGGCGGGCGGCCGGGCAGGGCGAAGCCTGGTCAGGAGGCGGCCGGGCAGGGTGCGGCCGAGCCGGTGAGTGGCCAGGCAGGGCGTCAGGCCGACCGGCGGGTGACCAGGTAGGTACCCAGGTGGGACGGCAGGCGGCCGAGTAGGGTGCGGCCTAGCCGGTAGGTGGCCGGGAGGCCAGGACGCTGGGCCGGCGCGGTTCAGCTCAACACGGTTCGGCGCGGCTCGGGCCAGCGGGGTTCGACCGGTGTGCGCGGGAGGCCGGCGGAGGTGCAGTCGGGCGCGTGGGAGGCCAGAAGTGGTTCAGCCCGTGGATCCGTCTCAGGATGGGCACCAGAATTCTGTGGGGGCGGTGTGGTTTGCGAAGGTTGTAGGAAGTGCGGCCTTTGCATGTGCCTTCGTCGCCTTCAACACCGCTTCGTCGCGATGCTGAGAAATAACACAAATAAGAACTATGGAGGCGTCGGGCCATGTTGGATTAGCCTACACCCTCCGCGTTTAGGGTTGTAAAACTTTTCTCAACAAAGAGTAAGAAATATTAACAACAATTATTTTACAACCATGCAACGATTCCTTTCAAATATGAAGAAGATAAAAAGAAACGGAAAGTTACACAAAAATAAACCCCCTACCTTTGATTGTCGGTCGTTGACGTTGAAGTTGTGGGGAGAAGACAAAGGTGTTCGTCATTCATCGCATCTGCCACGCACTCCCAATCCTGAGCTGCGTCGACTCGTTGACGATGATGCGGAGGGTAGGTCGGTTGAAGACGCCCCACATCGGTAGGATCCTATGGAGGAAGTCGAAGAAGTTCAGTGTTCTTCGTCGGTGGAGCGTTCTTTATTGGAAGAACTTTTCTCCCAAGCTCTTCTCTTCCCAAGCTCCACCAAATGAGAAATACCAAACAAAATAATAATAGATTGAGTTTTTCTATTATTTAATTACTAACGCAAGAAAAGAAATTGGTGAATTAATAACTTGTCTCCCCTAATTAATTCATGAGTATATACAGAAATTAATTATGAAGTTGGTACCAATTAATTAAACGAGAGGTTGAGAGGCTCTCCCTCATTAATGAGGGAGAGTAGGGAGGTTTTAATCTCCTACAACAAATGGAGGGTTTATCCCCATGTGTTCCCCATGTCATAACCTCATGTGGGAGGTTAGGTCTGGGTGGTCCCCACGACCATAACCTCTCATGGGAGGTTAAGGTGTGGTGGTCCCACCCCTAAATTCCATGTCGAGGTTTTAACCACCAAATACCCACATGGTGTCTCAAATAAAAATAAAGTGAAGCTTGCTTTATTTTATTATTTTCCATTAAAACTCAAAAACTATCTTTTAAACTCGACCCACTAAAGTCAAAGTGAAAGTCTTATTAAGAGAATATTGGCACTACAAGTCCAACGGTGACCTCATATTTCAATTTTGAGCACCGGTTCAAAAGGTATAAAAACTAGCTCATACGTTTACTGAACGAACCTGAAAAAAACTTTAGAAATCGATTTCGGGAACACCGGGCCTTGGAATCACGCGACGTCATTTTTCGCGGACTCGTAAAATTCCCATGATTTTAAGAAAAAATTGTCCACGGAATTTTTAGGTCTTTATATTCTCCCCACCTCAGGGATTTACATCCCCGTAAGCTACAACTCAAACTAAGGGAAAAGGTGGAGGTACCATGCACACATCTGAGCCTCCCACTCCCATGTGCTCTCCTGGAGGTTCTCGTGCTACTAGCGAACGTGCACCAGAGGTATCGACTGTCCACATAGGACTTTCTCCTGTCGATCCTCAATCTCTACTGGAACCTCCATGAAATTCACCCCATCATCGACGTCCAAATCTCCATGGTTGATGATGTGGGAAGGGTCATGCACGTATCTCCTCATCTGAGATACATGGAAGACGTCGTGCACCTGGTGTAGCTAAGGTGGAAGATCCAGGCAGTAAGCCACCTCACCTACTCTACTGAGGACCTGGAAAGGTCAGATGAAGCTCGGAGATAACATGCCGCCTCAGCCAAATCTCCATAGACCACATCAATGTGAGACCCGTAGAAAGATGTGGTCTCCATCCTCGAACTCCAGAGGCCTCTTTCTCCTGTCAGCATACGACTTCTTCCAGCTCTGTGAAATCTTTATCTGCTCCTGGATGATGTACACCTTCTTCGTGGTAGCTCGTACCATCTCTGGTCCCACTAGTGATGACTCCCCAGGGTCAGTCCAGCATAAGGGTGATCTGAATGGTCTCTTGTATAACGCCTCTAAGGGTCATCCTGATGGTGTATTGATAGTTGTTGTTGTAGGAAAACTCCACCAAAGGTAAGTAATCTTCCCATCTGTGACCTAAGTCAAGGACACAAGCACGTAGGATGTCCTCGAGGGTCTGAATGGTCTTCTTAGTCTGGTCATCCATCTGGGGATGGAAGGAGGTGCTCAGATGAAGCTGCATCCCGAAAGCCTCCTGCAACCATTTCCATAGTTGGGAAGTAAAGCGTGCATCATGATCGAAGAAAATTGAAGAAGTTACTCCATGTAGATTCATAATCTCCTGCACATAGAGGCATCCCAATCTCTCTACCGAACCCTTCTCTCTGATCGGTAGGAAGTGGTCCGACTTGATGATTTGGTAGACGATCACCCAGATAGATTCATGACCTCTATATGTACGTGGAATACCCATCACGAATTCCATGGATATCCCATACCACTTCCATTGTGGAACCTCTAAAGGCTGAACCAATCCTGCTGGTACCTGGAGTTCCACCTTCACTTGCTGACAAGTGAGGCATCGAGAGACAAACTCTGCAACTTCTTTCTTCATACCTGGTCACCAATGATGTCGTCGAAGTTCCTGGTACATCTTTTCCACTCCTATATGTACTGCTAGAGGGGATGTGTGGAACTCCATAAACCCTTCCTCCTTAAGTGACACTGGTACCATAGTACGTCCTATGAAGTGAATGAAGTGCTCCCCACCTTCAAAAAATCCATCAGATGCCTGCCATGTGGATGTATGAGCACGTCGTGTCTCGCAGTCTGTGTCTCCATGTTGTGCCTTCCTGACTCACTGAAGAAATGGGGGAGTGACTGTAAGAGACTGTAGAAAGGATGCTTTCTCTCTATCCACAAAGGATATCTATAAGGCAGCCAGCTGCTCTGTAGCCTCACCTAGCAGCTATATACCAGATCTCCTGCTGAGTGCATCTTCTACAACGTTCCCATTTCCAGGAGTATATACTATCTCGAAGTCAGAGTCCGGGAGTAAATATAGCCATAGTCGATGTCTCGGGTTCAGGTCCTTATGAGATAAGATATACCTGAGACTCTTGTGATCATAGTATAAGTTAAAATGCTCTCCCATCAGATTGTACCGCCACATCTACATGAAGAAGACCACTACTAATAACTCCAATTCATGGGTACTATAGTTCTTCTCAAGCAGTCTCAGCTGCCGAGAACCATATGCGGTCACTGCTTGCTCCTGCATCAGGACACACCCAAGTCCGGTCCCTGATGCATCATAGTAGACAACGTAACCTACGCCTTCCTCTAGAAGCCTCAAGTTGGGGGCACTAGTCAGCCTCTACCTCATCTTCTGAAAGATCTTATTTCATCTCTCAAACCATACGAAGGGTTTCCCCTTCTTCGTCAAGGCTCATAGTGGTAATGTAACTCTGGAAAAGTCTGGCACGAACCTCTGGTAGTAACCAGTGAAACCCAGGAAACTTCGTACCTCTGTCACACTCCTGGGTGGCTCCCAAGAAAGTACCACCTCAATCTTCGTTGGATCCACTACAATTCTAGCCTCAGAGATGACATGTCACAAAAATTGGACCTCTTGGATCCAAAACTGTCACTTAGAGAGCATACCATAATGCTGGAGCTCTCGGAGTGTGTCCAGTACTACCTGCAAATGGTAGGAATGCTCCTCCTCAATAGTCGAGTAGATCATAATGTTGTTGATTAAGACAACAACAAATAGATCAAGTTATGGCTGGAAAATCCTATTCATGAGTCCCATGAACACTTCTAGAGCATTGGATACACCGAAGGGCATAACCAAGAACTCATAGTGTCCATATCGACATCTAAAGGTTGTCTTCTACACATCATTATCTCGAATTATGAGCTTGTGCTTTCCTGAACTGAGGTCTATCTTTGAGAACCACCGTGCTCCCTTCAGCTGATAAAAGAGGTCGTCAATACTCAGGAGTGGGTACTTGTTCTTCACGATCACCTGATTTAAGCGACGGTAGTCGACACAAAGCCTCAAGCTCCCATCCGCCTTCTTAGTGAACAGAATCAGGGCTACCCAGGGAGAAACACTGGTTCGGATGAATCCTTTCCCCTGAAAATCCTCTAGTTGTACCCATGGATCATGAAGCTCAATGAGAGCCATCCGATATGCTGGTGTAGATATCAGTGTCGTCCCGGGGAATAGGTCAATGTGAAATTCCACTTCTCTAAAAGGAGGCAGACCTGGAACATCAACAAGGAAAACATCTGTTTACTGGTCCACCACTACAGGATATCTCGGACTCGCCACAGCCACTGCTCCAAGGGTAAGGCATGCCAACTGATGAGTGATTGGCTACACCCTCCTCCGAGTAAGTATGTCCTGTGCTGTAAAGGATCCCTTCTCTCCGGTGAAGGTAAACCTAGTCCCATCCTTGCAGACACACCACACTTTGTGCCTAATACAGTCGATCTAATCATGGACTATAGATAACCATTCCATACCCAAGATGATGCCATAAGGCCTCGACGCCACTACTATGAGAACCTAGCCAAAGCTCTCGCCTCCTAGAGTAAGCTCAAACTGTCGGCAGTAGTGCGTAATCGTCGAGTCTGCTCCTGTAAAAGTCTCTATCCATAAAGATCGAGCCAACGGATCCTTCAGGATCTCCAAGATCTGAACAAGGGTAGTGGAAATGAAATTGTGACCAGAACCTGTGCCTATAAGAAATATAGTTATGGTGGAGTAGACACAGATCGTACCTAAAATCATTTCCAGAGTGTCGTGATCATAGGCCTCAGCTACCAGGAGATGAGCTCTCCCCTGTCCACCTGCTCCCTACAGTCGGGGTGGAATTCCTGGTGGTGGTGGCGGTAACACCTCGAAACGTCATCCACCACCAGTTGCACGGCCAGCTCCTCTGTCACGTCTGCCTGCTCCCTACAGACTACCTTGATCAAATCTCTATCTCTGCATGGGCGATCCTTCGACTATCTGTTGATCTTCCGAACGGCGGGTTAGACAGTCACGAGCCATGTGACCATGCCTGCCGCATGTGTAACACTACCCACTCCTGGCATGTGTGTCTCTGCCCCGGGAGCCCCATACAACCGATCCTGAGTCCTTCGGTCATCCACCCATGGGTCTGGTCCTCTTGGAACCCTACGACATCTGTCTACTACCAGCTGCAAAAGACTCCACTTCATGTTGACTAGTGGTGGGTCTCACTGCTAGAGACTGTTCAGTAAGGAAACTCTCCACTAGGAGGGCTCTCTCTAGCACCCCTGCCTATGTCGGGATGCTGAGTGAGATCGTCGAAGCCCTGATCTCTTTCTGGATCCCCTGCTCGAAGGTCCAGGTCTTGAATAATGGGTCTTGTACCATATCTGTGGAGTAGCACCAGAGGTCAGTGAACCTCATTGAGTCTTGTGCCAGTATCATGTTTCCCTACTGCAGATGAAGTAGCTTATGTATGTGCACCGCATGAAGAGTTGCTGGAACAAACTCCACCCGAAATAGGCTCTCGAATTCTGCACATAGAAGTGCCATCTCGTCGTGAACCTAGTGCATCAAGCTCTATCATATGCCCTTTTCTGCCTGTAGAAGGCTGGAAGCAAGAATCACCATGAAGTCGGCTAGTGTCCCTACCAGTCTGAAGACTCTCATCACAGCCTCCATCCAATCCTCAGCTACTAGTGGGTCTATCTCTCCCTGAACTTAGGATGCCTCTAGCACTAGAACTCGTGCAATGCGCTCAAACGGCCTGCATCATCTGCTACTGGGGATGGTGGGATCTGTGGCCCAAGGGGGTGTGGTACCACTGGTGCCTCTACTGTAAAAGTGCCCTCCACCGAGACCTCATCCCTCGGGGGCATATCTGCGCATACAAATCTTGGGTCTCTAGCTGCTCATCCGTGGGGAGGAATCCTGAAGGAAACAGATGTGACATGGTCAAAAGATTATACCTAGTGATACGATCTGGTTGAGCTGACTTAAAGAAAACTTTTGAAAACACACAGGGAATCAGTGTTTTCGTTCACTGAGTTAGAAATTAGTAGTCAAGGCCCCGGTGTATGGTATGTCGGTCTCCAAACCAAAACTGGAATCCCTGAACTGAGAACCACACTCAGTACCCTTAACACTATTGCTTCACAGAAAATAAAGATCAGAGTCCTACGTTTTTTGGTAGAACTAACTCCTCTGATACCAATTTTTCTTGACCCATCCCCTGGGTCCCATGTCGTGACAACCCCAAGCCCTCCTTCTATAGGCCAGGGGTTGTCGACTAGCACCAAAGGTGTAAATACCTAAACTGGGATGGCATTGCCTTTAAAACTTGAAAACGCGCACAAGAGAGTATGAGCTGGAAGCAAAACACTAAGTAAAACTGTATACAAACAGTGCTAAAAGTAAAGGGGCCAGAATACAAGCCCAATAAGAAAATACAGGTACAACTGAAAATAAGTACAATTGAAAAGAACAAACAGCTGAAATGTGAAGAGCATCTCTTGAATCGTCCACCACGGATCATACCTGAAAGGGTAGATACAGATAGCCTCCTCAGCACTCCACGTCTGTCAGTCTCCTATGCGTACCGACACATCGTATGGTCCACCTCTGGGTATCGTCTAGTCCTAGTACTCTCAGGCTCAGTCTGCGTTGTCCGTCGTCTGCAACCAACACAACAAGGTGTGGGCATAGCCCGCATAGGGTTGAGTATAACGATACTCATTAGGGACCCCGAGACCCTCAAGGTATCTCAAAATACAACAAGGATAAAACAGAAGTATGAAATCAATAAATATCCCCAGTTAGGTATATTCCCATACATATACCTAATTTATCAAGTAATCTATCTCAACCACGAGTTAAATAAAAAATTTACTAACTCATCTCAACCAGAATTTTATTCTACGGATTGTATCAATCTAAACCTTTGACTGCTGGAGAACTCCTACCTTATTGAGTACAGTGGGCCTACCGCGTCACATAGAGGCGCTTCCCACTAACCTTGGACTGATGAGGTACTCCTCATATCGAGTATTATGGGTCTTCCATGTCACACAGAGGTGCTCCCCAGCGTGGGTCTACCGCGTCACACAGAGGAACTCCCCCTCATAGCCTGCTGAGGTATTCCTCCTGTTGAGTACCGTGGGTCTACTGAGTCACTAAGGTGCTCCCCACTGTGGGTCTTCTGCAACACCAAGGCACTCCCCACTAGGCTAGTAGAGTCACTCTGAGTCAAACAGTCAGTAGTTGTCAGGTCTCAGCCAGATACTAGGTTCCAGCACAAATGCTCGCTCGTCTCCGGAATATCCACTCCACATGCTACTGGTGGATTCAACATCCTCCATGAAGTCCCATGAAGAAGTATCTCAAAGATCCTCCACGTCATGTAGGTCGCAACGAAACAGATGACACATCAATCGGATGCTCGGTCTGTGAGTTATTAGCCATTTAGTCCCGGGGGCTCGGTTGGATTCTGGTATGATCTAACCTGATAGTATCTCAATAATACCCCCAAACTCTATTGGGGTATACTAAAAGGAACAATCATGCTCCAATATTACCAGTGCCGCTGATGGTTCCTCAAACGGACGTTTGGTGCCAAAGTTATGGACAAAAGTAAATTAAATGGGTTTGTAGTGGGCCCGGGTCCGGTCCGACCAGGTCGGACTGACTCAACCCAACCTGGTCTGGGCCTACCCAGTCTAGGTTGACCCAGTCAGACCTGTTGGGTCTCGCCTGGCCCATTGGGCGGGCCAGCCGGTTAGGTTCGTCTCGGCCCGCTCGGCCCAGCCCAGCAGGCCGCGAGGGCGGTTTGCCCCGGGCTTGGATCCCGTTCGGCCGAGAGCGTCGTGAGTGCGCGGCCCGGCTCGGCTCGGAATGGAGGGCGTGGTAGGGTCGGGTCATCCAGGGTGTCGTAAGGGGGGTTGCAGGCCAGTTTGAGAGGTCGGGTGGCCGGGAGGCGGCCGGGTAGGGTGCGGCCAGGCGATCACGTGGCCGGGCTGGGTGTCGGGAGGGTCGGCGCAGCTGGGAAGGGTGTCGGGTGGGTCGGCGCAGCCGGGCCGAGCACGACCATGCCGGGAGGTGGCAAGGGAGGGGACGGCCTAGCTGGAGGGTAGCCTGGTAGGGCGCCCGGCGGGCTGGCGGCAGCCAGGCAGGGCGCGGCCAAGCCGGTAGGCGGCCAGGAGGCCGGGATTCCGGGCTGGTGTGGTTCGAGCCTGCGCGGTTCGACGCGGCTCGGGCCGGCGCGGTTCGTCCGGGGCGCGCGGGAGGCTGGTCGTCGTGTAGCTGGGTGCGCGAAAGGCTGGTGGTGGTTAGTCCCATGGATTCGTCTTGATTAGGACCCCGAAACGTCGTGGAGGCCGCGGGAAGCGTGACATTTTCATGTGCCTTCATCGCCATCAATGCTGCTTAGTCTTCATGCCGAGAAACAACACAAAAAAGAATGGCAGAGGGGTCGGGTCATGTTGGTTTGGCCCGCACCCTGTGTGTTTAGGGTGGTGACACTTGGCTAATCAAAGAGTAAGAAAGATGAACAATAATTGTTTTACAGCCACGCAAAGATTCCTTTCTAATCCGAATAAGAGAAAAAGAAAAGGAAAGTTACACAAAAATAAACCCCCTACCTTTGATTGTTGGTCATCAACGTTGAATTCACGGGAAGAAGGTGAAGGAGTTTTTCATTCGTCACGTCCATCATGAACTCCCAATCCCAAGCTGTGTTGGCTCGTTGACGACGATGTGGATGGTAGGTCGGTTGAAGATGCCCCGCATCAGTAGGATCCAAGGGAGGAAGTCTAAGAAGGTCGTCATTCTTCGTCGGTGGAGCATTCTTCATCGGTGGAATGTTTTTCATTGGAATAACTTTTCTCCCAAGCTCTTCTCTTCCCAAGCTCCAACAAATGAGAAATGCCATCAAAAATAATAATAGATTGAGTTTGTATATTATTTAGTTGCTGACACCAAAAATAAATTAGTGAATTAATAACTTTTCTCCCCTAATTAATTCATCAGTGTTGGCAAAAAATAATTAGGGGAGTTGGCACCAATTAATTAAAGGGGAGGTCAAGAGGCTCTCCCTCATTAATGAGGGAGAGTGGAGAGGTTTTACTCTCCTCTGTCAAAAGGGTTCTATATCCCCATGTGGTCCCTACGTCATAACCTCTCGCGGGAGGTTAGGTTCAGGTGGGCCCCACCAACATAACCTCCCATGGGAGGTTAAGGTGTGGTGGTCCCACCCCCAACTTCCATGAGGAGTTTTTACCCGCCAAACACCCACATGGCGGCTCAAATAAAAATAAAGTGAAGCTCACTTTATTTTATTATTTTCCTTGAAAATCCAAAAACTATCTTTTCAACTCAACCCACTTCCATCAAAGTGAAAGTCTTCTTAAGAGAATATTGGCACTACAAGTTCAACGATGCCCTCATATTTCAATTCCGAGAACCTTTTCAAAAGTTATAAAACCCCACTCATACGTTTACTGAACGTACCCAAACAAAATTTCAGAAATTGATTTTGGGAACACCGGGCCTCAGAATCACGCGCTATCAGTTTTTGCAGACTCATAAAATTCCCATGAATTTAAGAAAAAAAAATCCACAAAATTTCGGGGTCTTTAGAGAAGAAATAAAAAATTATATCAAATATAAAGACTATATGTGTGTGTATATAAGTAATCACATTTCAGGATTCTATTATCATACAATCCAAATAATTTTTTTAAATAATTTTTATTACTGATTATGGTAAAATAGATATGAATCCAAATGGATAGAATAAACTTTTATTACAAAATATAATGAGGTTGGGGTTAAAGTGATCATCATGTTTGAAAAATATCATCCATATGACCCTTCTCAAATGCTTTCTCTCTATTTAATTTTTTTTATTAAATATAAATTAGTCCATAGGAGTTGGAATAACACTTGATCTATGATGACTCAATCTTTCTGTACATATATATTACATTTTTTTATTTGGATATTGATTACATTATACAAATACATAAATGAGGATCATAATAGAAAAGTACCTTTTTAATCATTCAAACATAAAAAACTGGTTCATAATCTATTTTCATCAACCCCAAATTATTTCTTAATAATTATATCCCTTTTATAAAATCACACTTAACACCTTTCTTTATATCCTATGGATAGGAAACATAAGAAAAGGGTGATCTCAGATGTTCAAAAAGAGTAAACATGGAAGATATAAATTTAGTATCTTATCAACCCATAAGATAATATATATTGTTATATGATCATGATAATATCATATAATGGTAATACCCAAACTATCATGGATCATAAAATCATGTCATGGACCAAAACATTAACATTTTAGTAGACGTGAATAATAAGAATGAAACCAAATCATAACTATATCTGGAACTATATATTCAAGCCCTAAATGTTTGCTTCATCATCATAAGTATATAAAACCATTTCACAAGTCATGTTTAACTACCAAAACACTTGGAACTAGACTTATCACCTATTTCCCAAAATGGATAAAGAACATTGACTTGTTTCCCATAATGGATCGAGCACATTGACTTTTTACCTTTCACGGATCAAGTATATTAACTTGTTTCCCCAAACTATGTCATAAGATATAATTAGTTTCCCAACTAATAGGAGGGAGATATAGGTCTCAACTATCACTAAGTGAAAACTATATATGTGTGCCACGGGACCATAAATCCTTCATCACATCACTACCCACGTAATATAATTATATTCCAAAACACTTCATCAAAACCAATATCAAATAAAATAAATTGATTTCATTAACATAATGACATCACAAACATAAACCATTCATACAAAGAATAAGAATGGTATACTGAGGTAATATCTCAATTAAATCATAATTAACACCAAAATAAATCATCTAATATGGAAACAATGATTTTTCAATGATAACTTGAAATACATCTTGAGGAAAATATTATTTCCTTTATGAAATAATTTTTTTAAGAGTATCATAATTATAAAGGAAAAAATTTTCTTTTAAAAGAAACTTTTAATATAGTGAAATAATATTATAATAATAAAGGAATCCTGATGAAGGAAACTTCTATTCATTATATATAAGTAAAAAAACAATACTTCTATATTTTTTCATAAAATTCATAAAGAACCTCATTAGGAAAACATAAAGAAGATTCCCCTCAAATAGTTTTTTAAAAAGTAAAACAAGGGTAAAATAATGAAATTAAAAATTCATAGGATAATATTAAAATAATTTTGAAAACACTTTTAGAAGATATTGATATGGAATAGAAATATTACCCAATATAGACTTAAACATAAACGATCTCGAATAATGACAAGATTATGAATTAAACATTTACCAAATTATAATAAGTTGAATTGTATGTCCCGTGAAAGAAAGATAATTATATGGATATTAAAATTACAAAATATTCTAGATAATTCCCAATAAATTCATGCTTGGTTATTATATACATCATAATAAAAACCAAGTAGTTTATAAGGAATGTTTCCCATAGAAACAAAAGTGAGACCAAAATCCCTTACCTCAAGTCTCACATTTCCTTGTTTATTATAAATCCTCATGTATAATAAATATGTATTTATTTTAAATTTATTCCATAACCATATATCAATCATACCCTATAATATTTTTATAAAATCTTATCACTCATTTATTAATAACTAAAATCATTTTTCTAGGTCATATCTTCTTTGTTTTTCAAGCATGTTGCGGTTTGGCAGTCCATGTCCTTATACTTTGATCATGGTCCCAAAAATTCAAGAATAATTATTATGTTATATATATCATATATATTCATAAAATTTATCTTTATCACCACCCATTTTAAATATATATGAAAAATGAATCACATCTCATTGTGGAAATGGTACGCCATGCGTGCCCACATGTGACGTCATCATTTCCCAAAAGATTAGGTGATAGAAATTTAGATATTATATTATCATTAAATAAGTATAATTATTTCATAAATATCATATATAAACATTAAAACCTATATAATATCCACTAATAAAATATTTTTATGGAAAATGAATTGTATAACTACTTGGAGACAGTAAGTCATTCGTATGCCCGAGTGATACTTTCACATATTGTTCGATGGTAAAGGGGATGTAAAATGGTGTGTTCATAATCATAATAAAATTTAAGAAATTTTTTTATTTTTAATTTATTAATTTATGGTATATATTATATATTTATAGTATTTATAGAAGATTATAAAAAGTGGTTGATCAGTTAGAGAGGTTTCCTCTTCTTCAAAATGGATCCTTTAGATCTCCTCTAAATAAAACTATAGTTGGTTCTTTAGAAATATTGGTACCTCTATAATGTGGATAAGAATGTCTATAAGATAATTTTGTATATTTTTGTTGAGATATAAGAATAAATTTTGTTAAATAAGATGAGGGATGATGTGTCCTTTTATAATGAAGGTGACGGGCACTTTTGGAATCTCTCAAAATATTAATTTATAATAAATTAAATCTCAATTCCAATACCTTAAAATGGAAATTTATACAAATATAGTGTGGGATAGTGTGGTAATACCATCAAAAATTAATATTTTGGATATGTTTTGGGGTAATTTTTAACCTTATCATTTTTATTATCTCATAGTTAACCTATTTTAATTTTAACTACGGTAACAAAATTTTCAACATTAAAATTGGATATTTTTAATTATAAGGTTTCAATTGAACAAAAAAACGGTCTATTTGTTATACCTTGGAGAATAATTTATCCATTTTTTCCTTATTTTTGATTTTTATTATTTTAAACTAATTTAGTAAAATATTATTTTCATAAAATATAATTAGTGTTAATTAGGACATTATTTATTACGTTGACATTAAGAAAATAAATAAATAAAGATAACTTTGAAATAATTAATTTCATAAAAAATAACATTTCATATTCACTTATAAAATTCATAGATCACAATATTTATTTAAAATTATATTTATTTTAATATTCTTCATATCACGTAATTAATTTTTCCATTAATTGAAAAATTAAACCACCGAAATTGTGTAATTATTTATGATAATTATTTATTCACCAAAAATTACAACTAAAATTCAATGATGTAGTTAAAATTTTAATATTTCATAATAAAATGTTTATTATATCTACTATTTTTTCCATATTAATAGTATTATACTTATTAAAATCAAGGGTGTTAAATTTTTTCACGCCCATTGGTTTTAATAATATATAAGTCATTTTCATGGAATAGTGTCTATTAAATAATTAAATATAGAACCTTAGGTGTTAAGGTTCTAATAAAGTTCATAAAAGAATTTGGTAAAGTATTAGAGTCATTTTATAGTTCTTCTCATTCTATTTTTGAACTAAATTACCCAATTTTCCCTTTTTCGTGGTAAAAAAATAACAATGTAACTATTTATGTTGACCAAAAATTAAAGGTAAAAATTTAGTAAATTTTTAAATTATGATTAAAATTTGTAAGTCCATTTCTAAAAATTAAAAACATATAATTGGTTAAAATTAATTTCGAATTAATCTCATTGATGGAACGATAAAATTGGTTAATAAAGTAAAAATGTTCAAAAGATTGAAATGTTTTTATATCCAAATTCAATGTAAAATTATTCACAGTTTAATATATTTCATTAAATTACATTAATTTTATTTAATTATACTTTTCAATCAATCAGTAATTTAATTTAACACCATAAATTTTTTAGATGAAAAATCTATTTTCATTTAAAAATTCAATATTTTTCACTATTAATTAAAATATCAAACAAACACAAAGAATAGACCAAATTAAATTTTGATATCTCTATTTTGAATTAATTTTTATTTTGAAAATATTATTTATACAAGTTTATAAATTTATTTTTCAAACAAAAGTGACATTAAAAGGTGATAAAACTACTTTTAGAATAGTACGATTTTTAATCATGAAAATGGATTTATTTTTATATAATTTCTAAAAAACATATGATTTATGTTAAAAATTAGGTTGAATACTTTATATATATGTATATATCATTAATATAATCCAGCAAGAGTTATTTTTTTATTAACTTATTATAAAACACCCTTGTGTGCATTTAAAGTTTTTGTCAGAAACAAATTTCCTTTTAATTTCAAAAGGGTTTTACATGTGTAAAATAAACTATCATATTTCAGTTAATACTATTAATATTTTCCTTTATAATGGATAGGTTATTATTGTATTGTATAAATAATTATAATAAAAAAATTGTGTTTCATATAGACTTGATGTAGCATGTTATGCAAGATATCAAAGAAATCAAATTATAAAATAAAATTCATGAAAATCTAGGGGGTTTCAAACTAACCCCCATAAAATGAATTTCATCCTCAAAATTCACCATTCAGAGAAAAATAAATGATGATTCAAATACCTCATCACATCCTTAGGTTTTCATGTACATTCCTCAAATTTTTGGTTTCTCCAAAAAACTAAAACCATATGATGGGTATTGTTTCATAGAAAATTATCTATACAATCCAAAATCTCAACTAATTGTTCCTTATAAGAAAGATCATGTTCATGTGGTACTGAATTTGAGTTTGGTGCAGGTGAAGGATCGGGTATGTACTTTCTCAAAAGAGATACTTGGGACACATTATGAAATTCAGAGATATTCAATATAAGATCCAATCGATAAGATATAGTCCCAATATGGTCAAGGATTTAAAAAAGACAAATATACCTAGGCCTTAACAAGACCTTATTTGAAAATCTTATCACTCTCTTCGGGGGAGATATTCTAAGAAATACCTTATCACCAATATTAAACTCCAAATATTTCCAATGGTTTTAAGAATAACTTTTTTTTGACTCTCAGATGACCTTATGTGTTGTTGAATGAATCTAGCATTTTTTCTATTTCCTTAGATATATCAGGTCCCAATAGCTTTCTCTCCCCAAAATAATGATAGAACATTAGAGTTCTACAATTATGACCATAGAGGTATTTATAAGGATCAATATGAATTCTTGAGTCATAAATATTTTTATAGGAAATTTCTTCTAATGGAAGGTGTTAATCCCAACCACCTTTGGAATCCATAGATGGATCTCTCAGCATGTCTTCTAAAGTGTGAATCATCCTCCCAGACTGACTAAAAATCTGAGGATGATAGAATTGATAAAACAAAACACTGTATTCAGATCCAACTGAAGACTTCTTCAGAAGATCGAGGTACACATAGAATCCTGATCCAATACAATGGAAAGTGTTACTCTATGTAATCTTACTACATTCATAATATATATTCTTAAAATATAGACAAGGTATAAATATTCTCTAATAGCAATTATGTGTGTGGAATTTATAAATAGATTGACTATAACCCATATAGAATTATTGTCTTTAGATGTTTTTGGAATTCCAATAAAAAAATCCATGTTGGTGATTTCCCATTTCCATTCAGGTATGGTTAATGTTTGTCACATCCCCTTATATTTATATATCTCAACCTTAACATTATGAAAAACAAGCACCATGAAACATACTCTCCAATATCTCTCTTCATTTCATCCCACCAAAAAAACTCTTTCAGGTCACTATAAATCTTTGTAATTCCATACAAAATAGAGAATGATGAAATATGAGCCTTTTCCAATAGTTCCTTCTTAAATTATGGTATAGGAGTAACACAAACATATTTCTTAAACCTTGTTACTCTATTATAATCAAGGTTAAAATATTTCATATTTTTCACCTACTTTTTCATATCCACATCTTTCGTTTTTTCCCTCTTTAATCTTCACTTGGATAAATTGTTGAACATTCATTCGGTCTAGATAAGATTTCTCCGATTCATTTAGGATTTTCATATCCATCCTTTTCTAATATATAAATATTGAGTCTTTTTTATCCTCATCATAGATAAGCTATCATGGTCCTTTAGAATCAATGAATCTTATACCTTGTTCACTTTCTTATGGTTGTAATGTATTGAGAAATCAAAATCTTTAATCAATTGAAACCATAATCTCTGGGGTATATTCAAGTCAATATATTTTATTATATAATTTATTCTTTTGTGATCAATATATATATATCACAATTTTATTTTTAAATATAATTCCTCAATGTCATTAATGAAAAGTTTACTGAAACAAACACTAAATCATAACTTGTGATATTTTTCTCAGGAACCTTTTGTTATCGCGAGGCATGAGTTAAAATATTGTCATTTTATATAATAATGCATCCTAATACCTTATTAGATGCATCACTATAAATTGAATACCCTTCTCCACTGAAAGGTAATGTAATAATATGGCCACATACTAATATTCTATTTAGTTTCTTAAAATGTTCTTTACACTCATTTGTCTAAAAGAACTTGGAACCCTTCTTGTATAACTTAGTGTGTGGATTGGACAGTCAAGATAAATTCTCCAAAAATCACCAATAATATCTAGATAAGATAATAAAACTATGGATTTCAATTACCATGGTTAGTCTAGGTAATTTCTAAGTAACTTCTATCTTTGAAGCATCTAATGATATATCAACACATGAAATTATATATCCCAGAAATAAAACTTTTTGAATCCAAAATTCACACTTGGTGAATTTTTCATAAATCTTCTCCTTTCTTAAGGTCTTCGATGCATCCATCAAGTGATCTTCATGTTATTCCATTCTCTTAGAATATAAAATAATATCATTTATAAAGACTACCAAAAACTGATCGAGTGAGTATCTTAAAAATTGATTCATCAAGTCTACGAATATAAGAGGGTGAATTTGTAAGAGAAAAAGGAATCACTATAAATTCATAGTATTTATACTATGTTTGGAATGCCAGTTTTTATATATCCTCCTTTATAACAAAAAATTGGAAAATTATATAATAAAGATAAATTTTAGAAAAATATTTAGATCAATTTAGTTGATAAAACAATTCATTAATATGGGAAACAGGATACTTTTTCCTTAGTGTAATCTTATTATGCCCCCATTAATAAATGAAAAGATGCATTGACCCATATTAATTCTCAAAAAATACAACATATATTCCCCAAGTTGACACACTTGGGAGAATTAATTCCTTATCAAAATTATCATTGATTTTCTTCTTAAATAACTGCAACTTAATTAGTTCAATTCTATAAGGTGTCTTTGAAATAGGCATAGCACCAGGTTTCAGTTCTATCAAAAACTAAACATTAATATTTGGTGGAAGACCTGAAAATTAATCAATAAATGCATCATCAAACTATCTTAAAATAGTTTTATAATTAATTTTCATTTTCTCCCTAGCCAGCTGAGATAGATAACCTTTAAGTATAGGAATTAAGACACACAATATGGAATCAATTTCCATTAGAAATTCATATTCAACCCTATATCAGTAAATTATTATAGGTTCATTCGTAATATGGAATGTATCTTTACATCCTTATGAAATATAATGATCTAAAAATAATGAATTTTTATCCATTCCAAGATTCACATTGAATTCAACTATAGGAAAAATCATTAGATTTTCATGTTTTACTTTCCCAAAAACATAAATCAGAGAAGAACAATAAACATGAGATGCAACTGTGGTTCCATTAAAAATATTCACAACAAACTCAGCATCTAATTCTTGAGGTGATATTGTGATAACCTTATATAATTATTTAGAAATAAAAGACTATGTGGATCTATAATCAAATAGGATAATAGTTGTTTTGGATTGGATGATAAGTGTATTATTCACCATTTAATTCTCATAACTGACTTTTATAGTCATGATCACAAGAGATTTATCATTGTCATTGTTCTTAATTGGTTGTTTTCATTGGTTATCAAAAACATTTGGATTCATTCATTGATTAGAATAAAGTCCATACTCCTTGAATTTATAGCATTAGAGTGTGGGCGGTGCATCAGTTCACATCTCTTTTTTTCATTAACCATCATGTTCATTTCCTTTTGACATTCTTGTACTTGATGACCTATATTTCAACAATTAAAGAACCTCCCATTTCCGTTTAAATACTTTAATTGATGTCCATTCCCACATTTCTAGCATGTATATTACTAGAATTTCTTTCCACCATGTGACTAATTTGAGTTTTCTTAAGGCTCAATCTTTCTTTTCTTATCAAAATCATGGGAATGGTGGGTATCTTTAATTTCTATTTCCACATTAAGGTAACATAAAAATTTATTCATATATATTAAAGTATATTATACTTAAATCCCTTCAGATAATTTGTTTTACTCTAATAAATAATTAGTCAAACTTACAATCATGTATCATAATAATACCAGAATCCTACCTTGCAAGTATTGTAAATTTTTCCAAATAGGTACAAATGGATTCATCATCTTTTTATTTTAGCTTAAAGAAATCCTTCTCTATCTTCGTATAAAGAATATGAGGAATGTAATTATTGAAAAAACAGTTCTATAACTTGTCCCATTACATGGAATTAATTTCTTTCTATTACCTAATATTCTTAATAATATTACACAACTAATCTACATCTCCTTCCATATAAAAAATAGTTAGTAAACCTTTTCATTTCCTAAGATTTGGAGAACAAAAAATATTTTATCAATGGTATTGTTCCATATTGTAGGAACTAGTGAGTCTGAAGTTCCACTAAAGTAATATGGATGTTTCCTCAGGAAAGATTCAACAGTATGTTGTTCCCTTCTTTGATCATTTGGAAAATAAGTATGCTTCATAACATGATAAAGTTTCATTATCATGGCAGTAAGGTTCCGCATTCTAGATCAACTAACATTTGGTTGCACAGGTGGACAATCATTGCATTTTTCATCACATTCTATGTGAATAAGAATCCTTATAGTTCGATAAATTCACTAAAAACCAAAATCATGTTATGATAAATAACAACCATAGAGAGGAATCCTGAAAAAACATTTCAAAAATGTCTTAAATCATGACACCATCTATGAAACCTTAGGTTTAACCTAGGTCATTCATAATAAATACCAAAACTATAGGATTTTATCTTATACATATACCTTTCCTTAGGGTTATTACTAAGGTTTTATAATTGTAGTTTTTGAAGGAAAACTAAACCCATCCTATAATAACAACTATGAAACCCCAAACATTCAATAAATATATATAACATTTTTTATATGAATATTCATTACATTATACAAATACACGCCCAAGGATTGTAAAGATAAAGTGAATTTTTAAACATGGAAACATAAACAATTAGTTTATAATGTATTTTCATTATCTCCCGCTTATTTTTTCACAATTAGATCCCTTTACTCATATCACACTTACCACCTTTATTCATATCTTGAGGAAAAGAAAACATAATAAAAGGTTGAGCTCAGATGCTCAGTAATGGTAAACCAGGATGATATCAACTTATAATATTGTTAAACCATAAGATAATAAATATGGGTATGTGATCATGATCATAACCAAAAATGTTCATACACAACATTTCAAGGATCATAAACATGAGTCGTGGAATAAAACATTAACATTTCAGAAGACATGAATCATAAGAATGAAACATCATCATAAATCAATCATGAACCAAAAATTAAATTCATAAATGTGTGTGACGTCATCATAAGTATTGAAAACCATTTCCCATTTCAAGGATAACTACCAAGACCCTTGAATCAGGCCTTATCACCTATTTCCCATAATAGATCAAGAACGTCAACTTGTTTCCCATAAAGGATTGAGCACAAAACTTTTTTCTTTCACAGATCATGCATATTGACTTGTTTCCCTAACTATCTCATCAAATATAATTCATTACCAAATGAATTGGAGGGATATATAGGTCCCACCCATCACTTAATCGAGACTATACATATGTATTCCATAGGTCCATAAATCATTCATCGCATCATAACCCATGTAATGAAATGATTTTTATAAACACATTATCATTACCAAACTCATGGAAAAGAAATAGGTTTCATAAATATCATACCATTACAAGCATAAAAAATTTAGAGAAATAATAAAAATGGTATCCTTGGTTAATATACCCAATAAAGAATAAGTAACAGTAATAGAAATAATCTTTGATGGAAACAATGATTTTTAAAATATCACTTGAAATAATTCTTGAGGAAAATATCCTTTCCTTTATGAAATCATTTTTTTAAGTGAAGAGTAATTATAATGTAAAATATTTTCTTTAAAATAAACCTATTATATTTCAAACAAATCTTCAATGAATTAATAAATCATTATGAAAGAAAATTCTCTTGATTTTATATAATTTAAAAAACATTTCATCCATATTTTTGTGGGAAAAGTCAAAAAGTACGGCATTTGGAAAACAAAAAAAAAAGATTCCTTCAAAACCATTTTATACAACATATAAAAAGTGTAAAATAAAGAATTTAAAAATTCATAGGAGAATGGTAAAATATTTTTGAAGTAATTTTTAGAAAATATTGATGTGAAAGATAAATATTACCTAGTGGAACTTAAATAGAAAAAATCTCAAATAATGATGAGATATTAAATTAAACACTTATTAATTTTTAATAAATTGAATTTTATACCTCATGAAAGAAATTAAATTATATGGATATAAAAATATAATAATATTCAGGATATGACTCATAAAATAAATTCATGTTCAATATATACATTGCAAGAAAGAAACAAGTTCTGTATAAGTCATGTGTCCCACCGAAATAAAAGTGAGACAAAAATCCCTTACCTAAAATATCATATTTTCTTGTTAATGTTCAAAAATATTTTATAATAAATATTGATTAATTATAAATTTATTAAATAAATATATATTAATCATACCATGTGTTATCTTTTTATATCCTATTATCCCCATTTATTAATAATTAAAATCATTTTTTTGTTTAATATCTGCTTTGTCTTCCAAGAAATTTTTGTTTTGGCGGTCCCAGTCCTTATACCTTGATCATGGTTGTATAATTTATCGAATAATTTTATATTATATATATTATATATATTCAAAAAATCATATTTATTACCACCCATGTAAAATAAATATGGAAAATGAATGACATTGCATTGTGGATATGGTAAGTCATATGTACGCACGAGCGATGTTATAATTTCCCGAAATATGAGGTGGTAAAAAGGTAGACATTATATTATCATTACAGAAGTATAATTATTTCATAAATATCAAATATAAATATTAAACCTATCATAATTCTGAATAATAATATATGGTTATGGAAAATCAATTATATATCTTAGTGAAGACAATAAGACTTACATACGCACAAGTGATACTTTCACTTCTTGTTCATTTAGAAATCGGATTCATAATGGTGTTTCCATAAAAATAATAATATTTAATAATATTTAGTATGATGAAGTTATTTTTTTATCACATATATCATAGATTTATAGGAGGTATAGAATAATAAAACAGAGAGTGATCGGTTAGAGCGATTACCTCTTCTTCTAAACAAATCCTATATATCATCTCTAAATGACTCTAGATTTGATACAATAGGAATACCAACACCTCTAAAATCTGGATAAAGAAGTGTATAAGATAAATTTTAAGATTTATGTCAAGATATAATACTCAAAGAGGTGAAATGATAATAGGTATGAGGATTCCATTTTTAATGAAGGTGAAGGGAAATTTTGGGATTTCTTAAATTCGTACATTATAATAAATTAAATCTCAATAAAAATACCTTAAAAAGGAATTTTAATAGATTATAAGTTTGTATATAGTGGTAATCCCCTCAAAAAATATTTTGGACAATATTTGGTTCATTTTTAACATTGTCATATTGATTGACACTTAGTTAACCTATAATAATTTTAACTAAGGTAATAACATTTTCAATATTAAAAGGTATGATTTTACTTATATGGTATCAATTGAACCATAAATGGTCAATTTAATATATTTTGGGCCATAATTTATCCCAATTTTTCTAATTTATGATTTTTCTTATTTTTAAATAATTTCATAATATATTGTTTTTATTAAATATCATTAGTATCAATTCTAATGCTCTTCATTAAATTGACTTTAATAAGACAAATAAAGGAATATAAGTTTGAAAAAATTATTTAATAATCCTATAAAATGTCATATTTACCTATAAAGTTCGTTAATCACCCTAGTTAATTCAAATTATATTTATTTAACATTTTTAATATCACATAATTGAGTTTTTCAAAAATTGAATAATTACTAGATCAATGTTGTGTAATCATTTATTATAAATATTTATTAATAAAAAAATTAAAAATAAAATTCCCTAATGTAGAGAAACCTTTTATATTTCATAAAAATATTTATATCTGATTATATCTACTATTTATCTCCAAATTAATATTATTATAATTATTAAAAGAAAGAGTGTGGCATTTTATCATGCCCTTTGATTTTAAAAATATATAAGTAATTAGCATAAAAATTGTCTATTAAAAAATTAAATTTCTAATATTATGTTTTAAGGGTCAAATAAACTTCATCAAATAAAAATTAGGAACTTTTAGGTCCATTTTAGAGTCCTTATCACATTATTTTTAACATAAATTACCCAATTTTCCCTTTACCGTGGTAAAAAAATACCACTGCCACAATTTATATTGTAAAAAATAAATGGTAAAAATTTAATAACTTTGGAATTTATGATTAAAAATATGGAATCTATTAATAAAAATTAAAATAAAATTAATTTTATAAAATTAATTTAAAAATTAACCTCGTTGACGGCACGATAAAATGAGATTTTTCAAATGAAAATGATCAAAAGACTAAAATATTTTTAGATCCAAGTTCAATGTGAGATTGATTAAAATTACTTAAATTATATTAATTGATATAAAATTGATCTAATTATAGTTTAAATCCAATTGAAAATAAAATTCATCACTATATAATAAATATATAAAAAAGTTCTTTTAAATTAAAAATTCAATATTTTTCACCATTCATCAAAACATGAATCATATTATTAAAATACCAAAATTTAAACCACAGAAAATTTTGATATCCTGATTTCAAATAATAATTTTATTTCCACAAATATAATTTATAAAACATCGAAAATTTATTTTTAAAATCAGTTCACCATTTAAAGGTGATAAAACTATTTTTAGAAAAATATAGTTTTCAGTAATAAAAATGGATGTATTTATATATCTTGACTATATTACTCATTGGATGAATGTTAAACATTAGTTTGAATATTTTATTGATAAATTTCATTAATATATTCCAAAAAGGGTGATTTTTCTTATTTTATTGGTATAAGACACACATTTTCACATTTATAAAGTTTGTCTCAAAAATATTTCCTTTTAAACCCAATAGGGTTTTACATGTGTAAAAAATACTTCCATAATTCATTTAATATCATACATAATATCCATTATAATGGTTAGGTTATAATTTTATTGTTTAAATAATTATAATAACAAAATTTTGTTTCATATAAAATTAGTGTGTCATGTTTTCCAAGACATCAAAGAAATCAAATTATTAAAAAATCAAAAAACATATCAGGTGTTACATGACCTATCGCAGAATATATCAATGTCATAAATATTGAATTGAACATGTGTAAGAATAGAATTTTACTATTAAATGGGATGATCCTATGTTTTATCTATCATTTTAAATTATTAAAAGTGTGAACAGTGATGAAGATCATATCAAGGATATGATTACAAGTACATCGAATGATAAATATTATATTGAGAAAATGACCATGATATTTGAAGATTAACTTCTAAATTTTATAAAACTATTGTAGAAGTTAAAGATATAATTAGAGAAACCATTGTATAATTTTTTTACAAAATATACATCATTTTCATCCATAAGGGGTCTAAATTATTATAAGGCCAGAAACTGATGGACAGACAAAAACTTTACTAAAATAATATCTTTGTTGAATGATATTATACCAAATGATATTGAGCATCCATATTGAATAAATGATGCTAAATTAATTTTTTATTAAATTGGTTTCATCTTTGAAAGAATAAATACATGTATAAATGAATATATATTGTTTTTAAGGATTATGAATCACTTAAAAATACCCATGTTTTGTGAATCTCAATAAAATATAGATTATTCATGTCCATATAATATTGTATTATAGGTTCCAATTAGTCCATTATTTTAAAACATGTATGGATGTGAGGAGACTACAGGGAAATTTACAAGTTATAGAAATAAAGGATATCAAGGTAGGAAATACCATCACCTAGAAAACAAACCTTAATAGAAGAATCTGGATCATTAATATCCTCTATTTGAAAACAACCTGAGAAACCTTCAAATAGTGGTATGTGTAGATAAATTGAATCCTTTTGGTGCACATAGTATTACTCATATAAATGGCCAATTCATATATAAACTTATATCTTTCTACCATGTTTATGATTTATGTGAAAATATATTATATTGGGACAGATTATATAAGGACCAAAACATTCGTGTAATGATAAAGATGTTTATTTGGATCATTGATCAAAGATTGAATTATAATGTGGGATACAGGTGCCACATTGTATGATTATTAAGGAAATGTTTATTTCACATTAAGAGTCATTTTATATGTACTCAAAAATAGCATTCATTATTATATAAATTTTTTAGGATATAAAATTAAACTAATGATAGGTTGTCACATATTTTAATTAGTTATACACGTTGTTATGTTCAAACGATAATTAGTGATTTTATTTCTAAGAAAAAAAATTTAAATCTGATTACATAAATAACAATTATAGGTGTAATCAATTAATCCAAAATTAGGAGAAGGCAAAACACCATCTCCACTAATAGGTGATCAATAGTTTTATATAGTAATGGATATAGTCATATATTTCTAATCCATTTTAAAATAACCTGATCAAACCCTAATAAAAAAGAGGTGAACTTTTAATTGAATTAATAGACTTTAATTGTTTGCACATCAAACAATTTTAATTATGTCATTCACAATGAAAAATAATGTATGTGATAGTTTCATTGGAACATTAATAAATTCCATTGAAAAAAACAATGGATAAAATTATGTCTAGGTTAGACTTGATTAAAAAGGGAATAACGGAAGATTTGGTGCTACTAATGGTTGAATGATGAACTTTTCCAACTCCAATACCTAACACCCTTTCCAAGAAAGAGAGATATCAGTTTTTAAACTTATTGAATAATATAAAAGGTTCTGAATGGATATTCATCAAATATCAAAAATATATTATAAATGATTATTTTATATCAAATGGATTAAAATCACATTGATTTCATATTTTTATGTAAGATTTAATACCTATTTCTTTATGACACATTTTGAATAAAAATTACCATCATGTATTAACCATGAATATTTAATTTTAAAATCATATATGTAGTAACATTATAGACTTAGTGGATTTTACAAATATAGAAACTAAAATCACTATCATTCTAGGAAAATAAGATATGTCATTACCAACTTTATTCTTTGATATGGTGGTTCAATTGGTAATATGTATCTCGATATTTGGTACACTACATTTTAGATTGATGTTCCTCATGTTTACAATGATTTTGAAAGGGTGTAAAAAAATTAATAGTTATAAGTAAGGTTAAATTGTAAAGCAATATATTGTTGAGAGAACTGTTGAATTCTATACTGGATACATATCTAATGTGAGGAGTGTTGTGTACAAAAAAAATCATATCACATCAGGAGAATTGTGGGTGAAGGAATTTCCAAAATATACATTCTTCAAATTACCATTAAATATCGAGTTTAGGGTCACCATTACAACTTACATATTATATTTGAAGTTTTGAAATATATTAAAACCCATAAAGTAATTATCAGGCATTTGAATCAATCAAGGGATGTGATATGGATATCAATTACACATTATAGATTTTTTATAGTATGGTTTTGTGAAAATTGTTTTAATGATTCATCTTAGAATCTTAATTCAACTTTATAATTAATTTTATGGATAACAAGGGTACTAAGTATGAATTTATTATCATAGAATGGTTATATGTTCTATAAAATAAAACCTAATGAAATCATTAACTTAAAAATAGTAGAGTAAGAATTTTTTGGAATTTATGTATGTATCTAAATACTTGTTCATAAATCCAATATATGTTAATATGTTATACATTTTAATCATTGAAACAATTCTGGTGTTTGATTACATAATATTCCAAGTGCCCATTTTTTAATGAAAATTGGTTGATAATATAAGTTTAATTAAAATCATTGAATTAGGATTACTAAAATTCGATTTTATCAAGAAAGGGAATAAGGAAAAACCATTATTAATTTCACTTAGGTTAATACTAGTATTTTATTTCATCAATCCTATAAATAAAGTGGTCATTTTTTCTTTTATTTTCAAAAACCATTGTATCGATTCAACTAAGGATGTCCCATTATTTGCGAATAACTATAATTTCATGGTGGTCCCAATTTAGACAAAGTCATGTATGTCCTAGGAGAAAATAAGGAGGAAATTTTGATACTCACTAGAGGATTATAATTAGTTAAAAAATAAAAAAAATGATATAAAATTATCTAGATAATGATTTTTTTAATTTAGGTTGTGTTACTTCGCAGAATGATATGTTCACTGTAGAATTTAAATAATATAAACAATATGTTCATCTAATTATATAGATAATGGATTTTCTACATGATGATCCTCCAAATACAGATGAAAAATTTGTTTCTACCAACACTAAAAAACAATATATTTCCAACATCAAAACCAAAGAAAATGGTAGAATTTGAAATTCCTCTATGTGAGAAAAAATAGGGGTGTTGTAGTAAAACATCCATAAAAATATAAATAAATGGAGAATAAATAATAAAATTGGAGGTTGTATGTTATGAAAAAGCCAACACGTTGATCCCATCAATACTGTTTTCATTAGTTACATTGGTTTCAACACTCAAATGCATGTGTTGATTGATATAGATATGTGGCTTAATGTTATGCTTGCATTGAAGGAACTAATTTTGGAAGAAACTTGTGTAACATTAAAATATAATTTATATAATTTACTAAAATAAAAAAATAATGGAACCTTGATTAAAAATTCCTTAAACCTTACACTACATTTTTACTAGATGATTTTCAATTTAAAAATGTATCAATAGTTTTTTGAAATGATCAAAGAGATTTTCAGACAATTAGTTTCAAGCATCGTCTCTTAGATGCTAAAGGGAATGTAATCCCCTATAAACCAAATATATATATATATATATATACCCCTAATAAATTAATAAACAAGAAATGTGTTTATTATGCTTTATGAGGTGGAATAATTTCAGGTACATTGTGATTGTAAATATATTATAATGAAATAGGTATATTAATGACTTTGATTCAAAATTATTCATTTACTAAATATCAACTCAGTATAGAAAATATTTTTCATTAATTAAAACCAATTTAGACATACCAAAATGTCACATCCATTACTTATAGGTACATTTCATTTAATTTCTATTCTTTTTTTGTTGTGGGGGTATCCCAGGCATTTTTTGTGAAAGGGCGTGATTTCTTCCAAACCCTGAGCTCATTTTGTCACGACCCGTCTCCTGGGGCCCATGTCACGACAACCCCAAGCCCACCTTCCTTAGGCTAGGGGCTGGTGACTATCACTGTAAAGGTATATCCCTAAATCTGGGAAGGCATTGCCTTTCAACCTGCGAAATCACACAATCCAAGCACACAAAAGGATACAAGCACAAAGTAAACTAAATAGTAAACATAGTGAGTACAGTAAGTAAAGGGTCTGGAATACAAGTCCAACAGGAAAGTACAAGTAAAACTGGAAAGTACAAGTAAAACTGATAATAGCTCCTATGAACACCCACCAAATATCCTACCTGAAGGGTAGGTACAGCTCTCAAACGGTCGCCTATGCGGTACGCCTCGTCTAAGGTCCACCTATGAGCAGTCTCTAGTCCCAGTACCCTCGTCCTCAGTCAGTGTTGTCTACCATCTTCACAAAAAACAACAAGGTGTGGGCGTATCCCGTGCAGGGGTGAGTATAAAAATACTCAGTAGGGACCTCGAGACCCCCGAAGGTCTCTCAAATACACAAAGGATAGAAACAACAGTCAACCCTACTTAGGTATATGTCCATATTTATACCCAAATTATCAAGATATACTCATCTCACATAGTAGTGAAGAATACCACAAAGGTAACACCACGAAGGTAAGAGTACCACATAGGTAACACCATGAATATATAGTACCAAGGTTCCCCAAGCTCCCAAGAAGCCTCTCTCAAGCCTCTCTCAAGCCTTGGAAGTACACTTCCAAGTAAAACTCGTGCAGAAAACGTTTATTACGTCACCATTTTTTACATCGGTTATATATAATCGATGTGATAATCTGTGAAATGTGGTTTTTACATCGGTTATTTTATAACTGGCGTAAAAAATGCGGTGAGTATATTTTTAACGTTGGTTATTTTAATAACCGACGTTACAAATCCCGTGTGTTTGTTTTTTACGTCAGTTATAAATTACCCGATGTAAAAAACCAAAGCGCGGGGTTTTTTACATCGATTATTTGATAACCAATGTAAAAAATGAGATATCAATGAGTTTTTTACGTCGGTTATTTTATAACCGACGTAATAAAAACAAACTTTGAGGCCTTTTTGACGTCTGTTATTTTATAACCGACGTAACAAAACAACCCGAAGAAGTTTTTTACGTCGGTTATACAATAACCGACGTAAAAAACTGTGATTTCTAATTTATTTTTTACGTCGGTTATTCTATAAATGACATAAAAAAAGGCATATCTAATATATTTATAACGTCGGTTATTATAATAACCGACGTTATAAATGTAAAAAAACAGTTTATAACCCCGGTTATTAAATAACCAACATTATAAAACATTTAAAAAATTAACAAGCCTCGTGGGTTTTCATTTACGATTTTTCGATCGACAGTCCAGTGGCTCGTCTCTCTCGCACGGTAAACCCTAATCGTCTCGTCGATCTCACTACATTAAACTCATTTTGCCTTCATCGTTTATCATCTTAACTCTCCTCGGATCTATCATCTCAACTCGCAACACTCAAGTAAGTCTTCCACGAATTTATTTCGTTCGTTTTTTTTAGATAGTCTATATTTATGTTTTGCGATTTTTGTGTTTAAACTAGGTAAGATTCTTCCATTTAGAACCATATTACCCTTTTTTCCATCATCATCTTATTTATCATCCCAAGATCTGTTAGATCGACTCACAATATTCATGTAAGCCTCAACTACTTCTATTTAGTTTGTTTTTGTTTTGCGAATGACCGACATTTATGGTAATTTTTGTTGTCACTGACAACTAATGATCTCATTCACCTATATTAATGCATAGAATGGTTATTGATTAAATGTACGAATTCAGAAATGATATTTCATGTGATGTTGTTTCTTATGTTTATCCTCTTTTATATGGGAATCTATTAGACATATAATGTAATGGTTGTTGACCTCTATGGACCTTCGATGCATCTCTATGTCTCCTGATTCCAAATAAAAATGGGTTATGTTGAGGGCTTACCCTAGTATTTTTTGAGGCCTTGGCCAAGGCCTTGATAATATGTTTAAGATTTCTAGAATTATCCATTACCTCATTATGATATTAGTTATTGAGAAAACTTGTGATCATTTTACTAGTTGAATATCATTGGTTATTTTTAATTATAATGTGATCATTTAAGTAGCCATATTTAATAATATTTAATTCCATATATTTAATTTTGAAGTATATATTAAATTCATGTGTTTTTAGTTGTTCACCATGCCTAGTTTTTATATGTAAACCATTGTTTGGGGGGTTGTCCGGGGTTGGGGGCTATCCAGAAGGTTGGGGTGTCCAAGGGGGTGTCCAAGGGGGTGGGTGGGTGTGGGGGATGTCCAAGGGGTGGAGCCTGTAACGACCCGAAATTTTGAATAAATCTTGTTTCCTAATTTCATGTGTTATTTTTTATACTCAAAAAAAATGTTTTATTTGATAAACATGATTATAAATAAAATGAGACCATTGGTTTTTGAGTGTTATATAACCATCGGTCAATATGACCGCTGTGAACAAAATGTTTTGATTATTGTCTCTAAATATAAGTAATCTTGGTTAATTATTATAGAAAGAAGATTCGATGGCCTCACCTAGTAGTCTTGGACCGATCGAAGCCCATCTAACAGAGCTTGGGAAGGAGGTAGCACCACTGGGCTTTGCTCTGGATCAAATCCAAGACGAACTTCATCATGTGAAGCTGGAACGGAATCGCCTTCGTGAGAAGTTCAAACTGATAGAAATTACTACTCGGGCAATGTTGACTGAGCCGCCCCAAGCTTCTATCACCCTAGCACACCTTACTCTTCGGTCCTATGCTGGTATTATAAGGGGTTATGTAACGAGACCGTAACTACCTTGTGTAATCCTTGTTTTAAATAAAAATTGGGATTTCTTCTTATGATGAAGTTTATGAATTTTGAAATGACTGGATAAATATAGTATGCATATTTTTGATGAATTTTAGAAAAAGGATATTTTAAATATGTTTATGTAAACCCTAAATAATTAAAAATGTGTAATGATTTTCAAAAAATGGTCTTCTGCAATTATGTTCAGTACTAAATTTAGAGTCTAATAAGATCAACTTTATTTTTGATGAATAGTAAATTATGAATAGTGATTTTATGATTAGGATTAGTAATATGACCAAATGGATTAGTAATCTCACTTAAAGAAAGTTTTAAAATAATCTAGGCACCTTGATTAAGTAATGTGATTCAATAAAATAGTTAAATAACGGTTTCATTAATTATTATTCAAGTATTAGTTTTTTCAGGTGAATAGTGTTTTTTAATTAAAAATTTAATTAAAAATTATTAGAAAATTATTTTTATAAAAATGACTTTATTTTTGAACTCAGAGCATCGATATTATGTCATGGTAATTTTTGGGGTTTTTTCTGAAAAAATGAATTTTCGATGAATAGTGTTTTTATTTAAAAATTAAATTAAAAATATTTAGAAAATTATTTTTATAAAATGGATTTCATTTTTGAAATCAGAGCATTGATATTTGGTTAATGTGAAATTTTGGGATTTTTCTGAGAAAGTTGAATTTTCAGTGAATAGTAAAAATACAGTTTTAGGGTTTCGGTATGTTTAATGACATCATAACGGTGTCATGATGATGTCATGAGATCTTTTGAGGGTTGGCCGGCCAAGGGTGATGAATTATTGTTTTGGGGGCCCCATGTGGCCTAACTCCATGATAAATGACAAGGGAGAGCACATGGGTTTGAGAAAAGCACATGTGAGGTGTCCCTTGGCCATTAATGCCTTGTCCCCTCACTTTCCCTATAAATACCAAGCCCTCCTCTCATCCATTCGACTCCCCACTCATTCCCAACGAATTTCTGGTCTCATTACCTCCCAAGGAGTCCTCCCAAGGTGCCCCCAAGCCCTCAAGGTCCCAACCTTTGAGGTTTAAGAGTTACATTTTAAGGTAAGGGATCCGACCTCTCTCTTTCTTTTCAAGTAATCTCTTTTATGTCTTTTCTTTTATACTTCATGTTCTTATGTTGGAGGATGTTCTTTTATATTCATCCTACTGCCTATTTCATTTTCACATGATGAGAGACCCCCCCTTGCTCTCATCAATTCGTTTTAAGAATGTTTAAGTGGCGCCGTTAGGCTGCCGAATTTTTAAGGGATTCTTTCACCTTCCTCGTTTTCAAGTTCTATTTTCATTCAAGTCTTTCATGTTACTTTTTATTATGTTGGGGTATGATCTCTAAATTTATCATACTGATCTTTTATGATCATATGATGAGAGACCCCATTTGATCGCTTCAATTCAGTATTTTGAAGTTTTAAGTGGCGCCGTTAGGCTGCCGAATTTTTAAGTTGTTCTTCACCCTTCTCGTTTTGAAGTTCTACTTTCATGTCAATTATTTCAAGTTCCTTTTTGTTATATTGGGGTATGATCTCTATATCTATCATACTGGACTCTTATGTTCATATGATGAGAGACCCCATTTGATCGCTTCAATTCAGTATTTTGAAGTTTTAAGTGGCGCCGTTAGGCTGCCGAATTTTTAAGTGGTTCTTCACCCTTCTCGTTTTGAAGTTCTACTTTCATGTCAATTATTTCAAGTTCCTTTTTGTTATATTGGGGTATGATCTCTATATCTATCATACTGGACTCTTATGTTCATATGATTAGAGACCCCATTTGATCGCTTCAATTCAGTATTTTGAAGTTTTAAGTGGCGCCGTTAGGCTGCCGAATTTTTAAGTGGTTCTTCACCCTTCTCGTTTTGAAGTTATACTTTCATGTCAATTCTTTCAAGTTCCTTTTTGTTATGTTGGGGAATTATCTCTATATATATCATACTGAACTCTTATTTTCACATGATGAGAGACCCTATTTGATCTTTTCAAATCATTTTTGTTGATGTTTAAGTAACGCCGTTAGGCTGCCGAACTTTCATAAGAGAAATCTAATTTTTTTTCTTCCTTCCTTGTTTTTCATTTCAAATGGTATGTCCTTGAAATTTCATTACCATGATCATGTATCCTTCTTATTATGTCCATGTACTATTTTATGGGTCATTTATGAATGTTTGACCCATTTTACCTCTCTTTTAATGTCTTCTAAAACCTCGGAACATTGCCGTTATGCTGCAGAATTTCTGTCTCAAAATGTCTATCTCTTTTTCTAAAGTTCTTTTATTTTATTAAGTGAATACTCAAAGCTCTGTCTTCTAAAGGGGTATTCACATATATACCAAAATGTTCTATTTTAAATTCTGGGATTTACATACATGATACCCACCTTCCTTTTCTGTGGGTTTTAAAGTGACGTAAAGATCATGTCTTTAAAGCAGTTTTTAAAACGTTATGATTATGAAATGAAACCCATTTATTTTATGCTATGTGGATTATTTATGAAATATTTGATGATGATATATGTGGCTCACATGATAATAAAGGCAAATTTAAGGGTGCGCCCTGATATCGCTCCAATGCATTGGGTAATGATGTAACCACTAGAGATTACAATTTTCACGATACCCTGGTGAATAACCTTGGTAATTTTAAAATGACACCTTGGGGATGGACCTTGGTGATATGTTCATGATTGTCTATGTTAAATGATGTAGCCACATCTTCAAGTTATGAAAAAGTTTTATTTTTATTATGATATGCCTCATGATTTCATTTTCATGCCTTAAAGTTCTTTTCATGACTTTATTGATGTATCTCAAGTTCATATGTAAAATGTTTCACTTGTTTCCCTTGCTGGGCCTTCTGCTCACCCTTCCTTTTGATGTATGTCCCCAGGTTATGGGATGCAGTAATGAGCCTAGGGTGAACATGAGGAGAAGCCTTTCAAGTGTTTAAGAAGAATGTTTTTTTCTTTGTTTCATGTTTTATGTTCCTGGTTTCCAAGACACTAAACCTTAAAGATCCTCAGTTGTGTGTAATGTAATGAAAGTTTATGTTATAAAATGGCGGGATGCTATAGTTGGTATCAAAGGATGGTTTAGTTATTTGTGGAAATTAGGATATGAAAACTCTAGGAGGAACCCTATAGAAAAGTTTAATATAGGAAATCTTCCTGGTATTTTGGTGAGTATTGATTAAGGGGTTGCCAAGCAAATACATCTCTGTCTGGATACGAGCAGGTAGAGGTGGCTCTGGCACAGATGTACATAGGGGTAAAACCCGAAAACACCGCTTTGAGCTAGACTCGAATGGGAACTGGTACACGACAACGGGCCTTGCTGCACTCTTGGTTGCGACACTCCCGGGGGATATGCTTTGGTAAATTCATAAGCTTGGTATGAACCATTGTTAAAGGAACAAAGATAAAATAAAATAAAGGTTCACATAAGAATATATGATCATTCATAACCTAGATGGGAACCTAGGAGATCACAAGTTAGGGTATACCTTTCATATACAAGTTATCCTTATATGCTTTCAGTTCCTTTTCATGATTATTAGCTAAGTACTTAAGCCCCTAATTATGCTTTCTCTTCTTAGTTAATGGTGGGAAATGGAAGAACATGTTCCGACAACCAATGTGATAGGAAATGCGACGATTTTCGTATTAATATGGCAGGGATGATTAGGGGATTAAAAGATGATTATTATTTTGGAAGGTGTTCACTATTTTGGGGACCCTATATGATCGAGGTAAATAGATTACTATAGTATTTTCATTGAGGAGTAAGGTTGACTTATATTTTGAAGAATTGATGAATTTAAGGTGGACTTATAGTAATTTAGGTTACTTTTGGGAATGATTAACCTATCTTGGGTAAAATATGTTTAGGTTAGCTACTTTTGTTATAAGATGTTAGGAGTGGTTGATGTTGTCTGGAGATGAACAATGAAGTTGTTTTGGAAGACTATGTTATCAAATCCTTCTTGTATTTGGGTTTCAATCTTAGTTTGGTTTATTTTGAGGAATTTTAAGGACCGTTATTTATGGAGTGGTCTATGATGAACGTTGGGTAGTACCATGGAACTTTGAAGATTTAAAAGTAGGTTCTATTCCTATGGGATCCTTTCTTTTTGAAGAGTTGTTTTACCTTAACCTTTCTGTTTTTGGGATAATGTTTAAAGATAGAAGAAATAGATAGTTAATCTTTTGTAGATTATGTGATTCTATAGAAGATTATTCTTGTGCTTTTATGATACCAAGTGTTTTTAAATTCTCATCATTTGGCGAAAAGATTAGTGTTGGTAGGGACTTGTTAAAGGATGAAACTCTACTTGAACGTAGGTATATTTTCTTATGTTTTTGTTCTATGTAGTAAATGAAATCCTCAAAATTATGAAAAGAAACGTAAAAAAAAAATGTTGTTGGTTTACGTTTCCTACTAGGTAATCAAAGACCATTTACACACATCATAAGTTTGGAATTTTCTCATGGTTAACTTTCTCCTAATCATGTTCTCTATCACTCTCTCTCAGAACTGACCCTTTGTTTTTTCCTCCATGTCCATGTTTTCCTACATGGAACCCGAGTGTGGGTTAACTCGGGTGGCCTTTGTACTTCCTTTTCTTTCTTTTAAAGTAATGGTGTTACTGACTCTTTTTCCGATGTGGGACTTTCAATGAAATTTCAAAACCCAATTTAAAAAAATTGCGAGGACGCAATTTCTTAAGGGGGGAAGATTGTAACGACCCAAAATTTTGAATAAATCTTGTTTCCTAATTTCATGTGTTATTTTTTATACTCAAAAAAAATGTTTTATTTGATAAACATGATTATAAATAAAATGAGACCATTGGTTTTTGAGTGTTATATAACCATCGGTCAATATGACCGCTGTGAACAAAATGTTTTGATTATTGTCTCTAAATATAAGTAATCTTGCTTAATTATTATAGAAAGAAGATTCGATGGCCTCACCTAGTAGTCTTGGACCGATCGAAGCCCATCTAACAGAGCTTGGGAATGAGGTAGCACCACTGGGCTTTGCTCTGGATCAAATCCAAGCCGAACTTCATCATGTGAAGCTGGAACGGAATCGCCTTCGTGAGAAGTTCAAACTGATAGAAATTACTACTCGGGCAATGTTGACTGAGCCGCCCCAAGCTTCTATCACCCTAGTACACCTTACTCTTCGGTCCTATGCTGGTATTATAAGGGGTTATGTAACGAGACCGTAACTACCTTGTGTAATCCTTGTTTTAAATAAAAATTGGGATTTCTTCTTATGATGAAGTTTATGAATTTTGAAATGACCGGATAAATATAGTATGCATATTTTTGATGAATTTTAGAAAAAGGATATTTTAAATATGTTTATGTAAACCCTAAATAATTAAAAATGTGTAATGATTTTCAAAAAATGGTCTTCTGCAATTATGTTCAGTACTAAATTTAGAGTCTAATAAGATCAACTTTATTTTTGATGAATAGTAAATTATGAATAGTGATTTTATGATTAGGATTAGTAATATGACCAAATGGATTAGTAATCTCACTTAAAGAAAGTTTTAAAATAATCTAGGCACCTTGATTAAGTAATGTGATTCAATAAAATAGTTAAATAACGGTTTCATTAATTATTATTCAAGTATTAGTTTTTTCAGGTGAATAGTGTTTTTTAATTAAAAATTTAATTAAAAATTATTAGAAAATTATTTTTATAAAAATGACTTTATTTTTGAACTCAGAGCATCGATATTATGTCATGGTAATTTTTGGGGTTTTTTCTGAAAAAATGAATTTTCGATGAATAGTGTTTTTATTTAAAAATTAAATTAAAAATATTTAGAAAATTATTTTTATAAAATGGATTTCATTTTTGAAATCAGATCATTGATATTTGGTTAATGTGAAATTTTGGGATTTTTCTGAGAAAGTTGAATTTTCAGTGAATAGTAAAAATACAGTTTTAGGGTTTCGGTATGTTTAATGACATCATAACGGTGTCATGATGATGTCATGAGATCTTTTGAGGGTTGGCCGGACAAGGGTGATGAATTATTGTTTTGGGGGCCCCATGTGGCCTAACTCCATGATAAATGACAAGGGAGAGCACATGGGTTTGAGAAAAGCACATGTGAGGTGTCCCTTGGCCATTAATGCCTTGTCCCCTCACTTTCCCTATAAATACCAAGCCCTCCTCTCATCCATTCGACTCCCCACTCATTCCAAACGAATTTCTGGTCTCATTACCTCCCAAGGAGTCCTCCCAAGGTGCCCCCAAGCCCTCAAGGTCCCAACCTTTGAGGTTTAAGAGTTACATTTTAAGGTAAGGGATCCGACCTCTCTCTTTCTTTTCAAGTAATCTCTTTTATGTCTTTTCTTTTATACTCCATGTTCTTATGTTGGAGTATGTTCTTTTATATTCATCCTACTGCCTATTTCATGTTCACATGATGAGAGACCCCCCCTTGCTCTCATCAATTCGTTTTAAGAATGTTTAAGTGGCGCCGTTAGGCTGCCGAATTTTTAAGGGATTCTTTCACCTTCCTCGTTTTCAAGTTCTATTTTCATTCAAGTCTTTCATGTTCCTTTTTATTATGTTGGGGTATGATCTCTAAATTTATCATACTGATATTTTATGATCATATGATGAGAGACCCCATTTGATCGCTTCAATTCAGTATTTTGAAGTTTTAAGTGGCGCCGTTAGGCTGCCGAATTTTTAAGTTGTTCTTCACCCTTCTCGTTTTGAAGTTCTACTTTCATGTCAATTATTTCAAGTTCCTTTTTGTTATATTGGGGTATGATCTCTATATCTATCATACTGGACTCTTATGTTCATATGATGAGAGACCCCATTTGATCGCTTCAATTCAGTATTTTGAAGTTTTAAGTGGCGCCGTTAGGCTGCCGAATTTTTAAGTGGTTCTTCACCCTTCTCGTTTTGAAGTTCTACTTTCATGTCAATTATTTCAAGTTCCTTTTTGTTATATTGGGGTATGATCTCTATATCTATCATACTGGACTCTTATGTTCATATGATTAGAGACCCCATTTGATCGCTTCAATTCAGTATTTTGAAGTTTTAAGTGGCGCCGTTAGGCTGCCGAATTTTTAAGTGGTTCTTCACCCTTCTCGTTTTGAAGTTATACTTTCATGTCAATTCTTTCAAGTTCCTTTTTGTTATGTTGGGGAATTATCTCTATATATATCATACTGAACGCTTATGTTCACATGATGAGAGACCCTATTTGATCTTTTCAAATCATTTTTGTTGATGTTTAAGTAACGCCGTTAGGCTGCTGAACTTTCATAAGAGAAATCTAATTTTTTTTCTTCCTTCCATGTTTTTCATTTCAAATGGTATGTCCTTGAAATTTCATTACCATGATCATGTATCCTTCTTATTCTGTCCATGTACTATTTTATGGGTCATTTATGAATGTTTGACCCATTTTACCTCTCTTTTAATGTCTTCTAAAACCTCGGAACATTGCCGTTATGCTGCAGAATTTCTGTCTCAAAATGTCTATCTCTTTTTCTAAAGTTCTTTTATTTTATTAAGTGAATACTCAAAGCTCTGTCTTCTAAAGGGGTATTCACATATATACCAAAATGTTCTATTTTAAATTCTGGGATTTACATACATGATACCCACCTTCCTTTTCTGTGGGTTTTAAAGTGACGTAAAGATCATGTCTTTAAAGCAGTTTTTAAAACGTTATGATTATGAAATGAAACCCATTTATTTTATGCTATGTGGGTTATTTATGAAATATTTGATGATGATATATGTGGCTCACATGATAATAAAGGCAAATTTAAGGGTGCGCCCTGATATCGCTCCAATGCATTGGGTAATGATGTAACCACTAGAGATTACAATTTTCACGATACCCTGGTGAATAACCTTGGTAATTTTAAAATGACACCTTGGGGATGGACCTTGGTGATATGTTCATGATTGTCTATGTTAAATGATGTAGCCACATCTTCAAGTTATGAAAAAGTTTTATTTTTATTATGATATGCCTCATGATTTCATTTTCATGCCTTAAAGTTCTTTTCATGACTTTATTGATGTATCTCAAGTTCATATGTAAAATGTTTCACTTGTTTCCCTTGCTGGGCCTTCTGCTCACCCTTCCTTTTGATGTATGTCCCCAGGTTATGGGATGCAGTAATGAGCCTAGGGTGAACATGAGGAGAAGCCTTTCAAGTGTTTAAGAAGAATGTTTTTTTCTTTGTTTCATGTTTTATGTTCCTGGTTTCCAAGACACTAAACCTTAAAGATCCTAAGTTGTGTGTAATGTAATGAAAGTTTATGTTATAAAATGGCGGGATGCTATAGAGCCTGTCTAGAGGGTTTTGGGGGTTTTCTGGGGGTGTCCAAGGGGGTCAGGGTGGGGGTGCTGTCCAGGAGGGGTGGGGGTTCTGTCTGGAGGGGTGGGGTGCTGTCCAGGGGGTGGGGGTGTCCAAAGGGTTGGGGGGTGTCCAGTGGGGTGTCTAAGGGGGTAGGGGTGGGGGTGGTGTCCAGGAGGGGTGGGGGTGCTTTCTAGAGGGGTGGGGGCTGTCCGGGGGGGGGGGAGGGCTTTCTAGAGGGTTGGGGGTGTCCAGGGGGTGTCCAAGGGGGTGGGTGGGTGTGGGGGGTTGTCCAAGGAGGTGGGGGCCTGTCCAGAGGGTTTTGGGGGTTGTCCGGGGGGTGGGGGGGCTATCCAGAGGGTTGGGGGTGTCCAGGGGGGTGTCCAAGGGGGTAGGGGTGGGGGTGGTGTCCAGGAGGGGTGGGAGGTGCTGTCTAGAGGGGTGGGGGGTTGTCCAGGGGGTGGGGGCTGTCCAAAGGGTTGGGGGTGTCCGGGGGGTGTCCAAGGGGGTGGGTGGGTGTGGGTGGCTGTCCACAGGGGTGGGGGCCTGTCCAGAGACTTTTGGGGGTTGTCCAGGGGGTGGGGGCTGTCCAGAGGGTTGGGGGTGTCCAGGGGGCATTCAAGGGGGTAGGGGGTGGGGTGGTGTCCAAGAGGGGTGGGGGTTCTGTCTAGAGGGGTGGGGGATGTCCAGGGGGTGGGGGTGTCCATGGGGGGTCCAAGGGGGTGGGTGGGTGTGGCGGGCTGTCCAAGGGGGTGGGGGCCTGTCCAGAGGGTTTTGGGGGTTGTCCGGGGGGTGGGGGTTATTCTTAGGTTTACTCCATTTTCTACGATTTTCTATCAACCATGTAGGTGCCATGGTTTTCTTTGATTCAATGGAATTTAAAACTTTTATATCTAACTATATTTTGTTTTAAAAACAATATTCAAGCATATTTTTTTAAATACCCATATATTTGTTTTATATTTCAAAATTGTTTTACATTCAAATTATGATTTTTGTCATATAAACATATATTTTTCTTATCTTAAAAATATATATATTTTTGATATTTTTTATAGGTAATAATGAGTCGAAGTTGGATTACGGCACATAGAATGAGCAATGAATATGAGGAAGGTGTTGATTCCTTTTTGGAATTTGCTAAACGAAATGTTCCAAGTAGTGACATTTTTTTCTGTCCATGCCTGACATGTTTGAATATGAAGAAGTTGAAAAGTAGAGAGATAAAATATCATGTGATTTGTCATGGTTTTAATCTGAGTTACAGCCCTTGCATTTGGTATGGTGAAACTGGACGGAATGTCACTGATGATGATGATTCGCAAGATGGTAACTCTGATGGAATTGAAGAAATGATTCGCGATATTGTATCAGAAACAATTAAGATAGAACTGACAGTTGTGCGTCTATATGGTGATGCTGAAAAACCATTATATCCTGGTTGTACAGATTTTATGGTTTTTTCGGCAGTGTTAAGATTGATTAACCTGAAGGTGAAACATGGATGGAGTGACAGAAGTTTTACAGAGCTGCTATAATTAATGAAAGACATTCTTCCAAAAGATAACGATCTTTCATATTCACATTACAAGGCCAAGAAAATATTATGCCCGATGGGATTGGGATACAAGAAAATACATGCCTATCTGAATGACTGAATTATATATAGGAAGGAATATTAATTTCTGTCAGAGTGTCCTAAATATGGGACATCACGGTATAAGGTGAAAGAAAAATCACAGGCTAATGTAGATATTACAAATATCCCTTTAAAGGTATTTTGGTATCTTCCTATAATTCATCATTTCAAACGTTTATTTGCTAATTCACATGATGAAAAAAGGTTAATATGTCATGCTGATGAGCGGGTATGTGATGGAAAAATATGTCATCCAGCTTATTATCCACAATGGAAGAAAATTGATTTGCAGTATTCTATATTTGGAAATGAAATTAGGAATCTCATACTAGGGTTGTGCACAGATGGAATGAATCCATACCGAACCCTCAGTAGCACACATAGTTCATGGCCTGTTTTATTGGTAATTTATAACCTCACTCTTGAAGTTTGTATGAAGCACAAATATTTCATGTTGAGTATAATTATCTCTGGCCCAAAAAAACCCAGCAATGATATTGATGTTTACTTTTCACCGTTGATTGATGATTTGAAATTGTTATGGGCTGATGGTGTTAGGGTGTATGATTCTTATAAAATGGAATATTTTCAACTATATGCAGTGCTTCTGTTCACTATAAATTACTTCCCAGCATATGGAAATTTGTCTGGATACATTGTTAAAGGGCATAAAGCATGTCTAATTTGTGAACAACAGACGTCATATTGTCAATTGCAACATGGGAGGAAAATAGTGTACATGGGTCATCGAAAGTTTTTATCCTATGGATCACCCTTATAGAAGACTAAAAAAGGCATTCAATGGATCACAAGATTTTTATACTACTCCAAAACCATTATCCCCTAATCTGTATTTTGAGAGGGTGAAAACCCTTGATGTGACATTGAGAAAGACACATAAATCTGGTAATGATAGACATATTTGGAAGAAAAGGTCAATATTCTTGGAGCTACCATATTGGAGGTATCATGAAGTTAAACATAATATTGATGTCATGCATGTGGAGAAGAATATATGTGATTGTTTGATTGGAACATTGTTAGATATTAAAGGAAAGAAAAAAGATGGGTTGAATGCAAGAATAGACTTACTATCAATGGGAATACGTTTGGAGTTAGCTCCCACTCCTAATGGAAGATGAACATTTCTTCCCCTGACTTTTCATACATTATCAAAGAGGGAGAAAATTAGATTTTGTTAGTGTCTTCATGATATCAAAGTGCCTCAAGGTTATTCTTCAAATGTAAAAAAAAATCTCATTTAAGGACTTGAAGTTGATAGGTATGAAATCACATGATTGTCACGTCATGATGCAACAAATTCAACTAGTAGCATTGCGTGGAATATTTCCCATTCCTATCAGAAAGACTATAATGAATTTGTGTTATTTTTTCAATTCAATTTGTAACAAGGCGATTGATGTGAATGCTTTGCACATTTTGGAAAAGAATGCAATTTTTATACTTTTTCAATTGGAAATGTATTATCCTCCAACTTTTTTTGATATAATGGTGCATTTAATGATTCATCTGGTTTATAAATAAAGATTTATCGACCTGTATATCTTCGTTGGATGTATCCTTTTGAAAGGTATATGAAAATATTAAAGGGGTATGTCAAAAATCCATATCTACCTGAAGCCTCCATTATTGAAAAGTATATTTCTGAGGAGGTAGCAGAGTTTTGTACGAGCTACTTGGATGCGGCGCAACACATAGGTTTTCCTCCATCTTCCCATGAAGGAGTTAATAATGAGAGAAAGGGGGTTCATGGCTTGAAAGCCAAATCATTTTCAGCTGAACAGATAAATAAGTTAGAATCATACATCCTGAATAACATAGCTGATGCTCAACCGTATATCACATTACATATTAATGAGTTGAAACAATGTCATCCAAAGAAGAAAGAAATGTGGATTTTGAATGATCACAACAAAACTTTTTTGTCATGGATTAAAAAGACTTTGATTGGTATATCAGATGTATCAGAGACATTAAAATGGATAGTGGGTGGTCCATATTTAAATGTGATAACATGGTCCGGTTATGACATTAATGGTTATACATTTCATACGAAAGCTCAGGACAACAGAAGTGCAGTTCAGAATAGTGGTGTATTGGTGCTTGCAAAAGCAATGCATTTTTCAAGTGCTAAGGACAAAAACCCAATTTCTGCATCAAGTGCATATTATGGAGTGATTGAAGACATATGGGAGGTTGATTACTTTAAAATTAAAGTTCATGTTTTTAACTATAAATGGTTTATCATTAACAACAGTTTCAGACACGATGAATTTGGAATGACACTTGTTAATATGAATAGATTGGAAGACACAGCTGATTCTTTTATAATGGCAACACATGAAAAACAAATTTTCTATGTAGTAGATCAATCATATATGCAGTGGGATGTTGTTTTACAAGGGAAAAAACAATATGTTGGTGAGGATGAACTTGATGAAGATGCTGATTTATGTGAGATCCCTACTTCCATGGAACGATTAATAGAACATAACGATGAGCATGTTGAAGACATGGTTTGTGCCATAAGGAACGATCATGACGAAGGAATTTGGGAAAACAATCCATTTTTACATTCCTAAAATTATAGGTAACATATGTTTATTTCTTGTTTACATTTATTTTTTTCATAAATTTTAGATATTGTAAGTTTTATATTTATTAAAACATGTTTTAAAACAAAATAAGTATAAGTTTTTGTTTGTTTTAAGTTTGTTTAGTTTACTTTATCATGTTTATAACCATTACATGAATTATATATCTATTATTTTTGTTCAGTGACAATTACTTTACCATGTTTACTAGGTTTTCCATGTTTACCATGTTTACCATCTTGACCATCTTTACCATCATTACCATTGTTTAACATGCTTACCATATTACCAATGTTTACTATTACGTAACTTAGTACACTTTTCTATTTTTTGATTACAGTAGTATTAAAATATTTGAATTTGTATATTTTTTAACTAACATTTGTTTTTTTTATTTGAAGGATAATGACAGATCATTTAGTTGATCGACCAAATGATTCTGGAGATGAGCATATTGCTGGTCATACCTCTAGGGATGAACATTCACATGCTCCTATTACAAAAAAGAGTTCAAAGGTCGGTAAATATGGGTGCAAACATTTACCAAAATTATCACTTTCCCATACGTAGGATCAGAGGATAGTCGTTGAGTTTGATGATGATGATATTCCTAGAGGTCCTAATGCAAAATATTTTAAGAGTTTTGTAGTAACTCATGCTAAGAGAAAAGTAAGAATTCTGTATGATGACTAGAGAAGTGTGGATAAAGCGATAATCTCTCAGTTGTGGGAGACGATTTTGGTAAGATCTTTTGTTATTGTTTGACTATTCTTTTAATTTTTCTAGTATATATAATATGTTTAACCTCTTATTTATCAGATGACATTTGATATTCCTAAAACTGGAGGAGTCAGGAAGAAATGCTTATCATTGTCTTCCAAGAGATGGAGGGATTTCAAATCAACCCTCTTATCTGATTTCATTTATTGTCATAGGAGTCATGACAATCCATGTCGTATATATCCTTTTATAGATGAAGACACATGGAGACAGTTTTTTGAAATTAGAAGAAAAGAGTCATTTTTGGAAAGGTCAATGTAAACTTTTATAAGCTTTCTTATATAAATTATTTTATTAATGTTTTGTTAATTATTTCTTATTATTAATTTACAGAAAACAAGGAAATCTCATCAGAAGATCCAATCTAAAAATTTATACCCTCAAATTTTATCTCAGGGAGGGTATGCATTTTTGGAAGAACAAATGATGGCGGAAAAATTTCAAAAACGAAGAGCTGAGTCTTCAAGATCTTGAGAGGTGGCCCCTTCATCCCCTCCATCTAGATATGAAAAATGGAAGAGATCTAGGAAGGGAAAAAAAGGGTAATATCTTTCGGAAGAATCGAGAATCATAGTTGAGAGGATTATAAGATATCTATTTTATTTATTTAAGTTAACTGTTTTCTTCATATAATTTCAATCATTACAGAAATGCTCAATTAATTAATACAGGACTCTCTTGAGGAGGAAAGTTCACAGGGGACATTTACAGCTACTAGGAGGGAAGATATTTTATCTGTAGCATTGGGAAGGCATGAACATCCTGGTCGTGTAAGAGGATATCCGGCAGGTGTATCAGTAAGAAAAGTGTTTCCACGTTCTTCAACTTCTAACGTTGAGGGGGTTTATAAAAAAAATAGAATCCTTGGAGGCTGAAGTTCATAATATTAATGAAACAATGGAGGAAAAGATTAGAGCGTCGGTGCAGTCTATGTTTTCATACATGAAAAGACAATTTCAGACTGCAGTTCACACTCCTCCACCTCCCCCTGCAGACCCCATTATTTATCCTCCACCTCCTCCAGTAGCTCCCACTCCCCCACCTCAGCTTGCGGACCCCATTTTTTATCCCACTCCTCTACCGAAGCTTCCTACTTATTGCGAGTTGTATGTTGATGATTCTCAACATCATATAGTATCATATGGGTTGGTATATTGTATAGGAGATACAGTTCATCATCAAAAATTATAGGGTCACTGTACAGGATATTATAGATAGATCAGCTCAGGTACCATTACCTACAGATGAGGTGGCGATAGTTGGACATAGTATCGGCCATTTTTTAATTTATCCATCCAGACTTCTTCGACTAATTACCATAGAGGAATGAATGTTATATCTTTTATTTAATTTTTTTATTAAAGTTGTTTTATCATTTGAAAACTAATATATTTTTCAATTTATTTTTACAGGAATAATTCAGAGGTAAAGAAATACTGTATAGACAACAACAAAGACAAATGGCTATGACATCAAATACAAACTCTAGTAGTCTTGACAGATTTTTAGGATATTCAAATTTTTTGGTGGGTCATTATGAGTTTCCAATGGAAGCTCATGTTTGTGGACATGAAATAAGTGTGGGGATTATGAAAACTGATATCATGGAGCTTGTTACTGGAGATAAGTTGGGCATCAATGTGGTGAAAATTTTTTCCATGTAAGTCTTAACACCTTTTCCCTGCGTTATATTTATTAAAAATGTATACTTTTGTATGTTTTGTATTAGGTATCTTTATAAAATTTGTGAGAGGAATGAGCTAACAAATGTATATGGATTCATGGACCCGCAATTTATTTCCCTTGAAGCATGTGCATTGAATGAGGAACAAAGAATAGTTTATATTGTTGAATGACTTGAAAAGAATATATTCACACAATGTTGGATGATTCTTTTTTGTGAGAGGTATGAAACAAATTTCTCTCAAAGAGTTAATTATCTTTTAACATAAAAAATCACTAACATTAAATTTCCTTTTATCAGTGATCATTGGATGTTAGGGGTTTTTCCCAAGGGAGAGAGCACTTTATTGGATATCCTCTGTCCATGATGATGTGCGGGAAATTTTTAAGAATATATTGGAAAACTAAGTTTCAATTTATCAATAGTTTTATATATTATAATGAATTTTAAATTTACCCCATTCATATTATTTTCTAACAGTGCATGGGCCTACTTTCGAAAAAACACAAATAAAAGGAGGGAAAAGATCAAATATGTAAATGTGAAGGTAAATATCCATTTATAATTTTACTTTTTGATTTATTACATAAAAATAATATATTTAATTTACACTCATTCAAACAGAATTGTCATGAACAATAAGGCGTCATCAAATGCGGATATTATATGTTAAGATTTATGTATGAAATAATAACAACTGGGACAGTTGTGAATTTGACCTGGTAAGATTTCCTCTTAAACTTTGCCATAATATTTCAGTTTTATTTATTCATTATACACGTTAACTACTATCCTTTTCATTGGTAGATTTTTTATGACCCTCAACCATATACTACTGAAGACATCAAACACTTACAAGTGGAGTGGTCAAATTATTTTACAGGTTTGATTTAATTTTATTTGTTTGTAATGTAAAATGTAATTTTGAATATTGTCACTGTAATTGTGTATTTGGTAGTCGTTTAGGTTGGATTTAGTTTTTTTTTTGAAGTTTACAGTGTATGTTTGGAATGTTATATATGTGAATGTTTAATTTTGTTCTACTTCTTGTTTTGGTCTACTTATGATGGTTTTTCTGGTATGGATTATTGTCTGGGGGGAGGGGTTCCAAGGGTGTGGGGGTGTTCAGTGGGGTTGGGGTGTCCAGGGGTCTGGGAGGGATATCCGGTGGGGTGGGGGGCATTCCAGGGGGTGGGAGGGCTGGCCAGGGGTGTGGGAGGGCTGTCCAGGGGTGTGGGAGTGTTGTCCAGGGCTGGGGGGGTATGCATGAGGGTGGGGGGTTGTCTAGTGGTGTTTAGGGATATTTAGGGGTGTGGTGGGGGATCCAATGGGGTGGGGGAGGGCTGTCCAGGGTGTGGGGGTATACATGAGGGGGGGGGGGGGGGTTGTCCCGGGGTGTTTGGAGTTGTCCAGGGGGTCGGGGGCAGTCCAAGGGTGTGGTGGGGGCTGTCAAGTGGGGTGAGGGGGTCAGGGGGTACTGTTCAGGAGGGCGGGGGGGGTGTCAAGGGGTGTTTGGGGCTGTCCAGGGGGTCGGGGCAGTCCGGGGTTGTGGTGGGGGATCTAATAGGGTGGGGGTTGTCAAGTGGGGTGAGGGGGTGCTGTTCAGGAGGGTGGGGGTTGTCGAGGGGTGTTTGGGGCTGTCCAAGGGGTCGGGGGCAGTTCAGGGGTGTGGTGGGGGCTCCAATGGGGTGGGGGCTGTCAAGTGGGGTGAGGGGTGTTGTTCAGGAGGGTGGGGGTTGTCTAGGGGTGTTTGGGGTTGTCTAGGGGGTCGGGGGGCAGTCCAGTGGTGTGGGGGGGGGGGGGGGCTGTCAAGTGGTGTGAGGGGGTGAGGGGTGCTGTTCAGGAGGGTGGGGGTTGTCGAGGGGTGTTTGGGGCTGTCCAGGGGGTCAGGGGGCAGTCCAGGGGTGTGGTGGGGGCTATAATGGGGTGGGGTTGTCAAATGGGGTGAGGGGTGCTGTTCAAGAGGGTGGGGGTTGTCGAGGGGTGTTTGGGGCTGTCCAGGGGGTCGGGGGCAGTCTAGGGGTGTGGTGGGGGCTCCAATGGGGTGGGGGCTGTCAAGTGGGGTGAGGGGGTGCTGTTCAAGAGGGTGGGGGGTTTTCTAGGGGTGTTTGGGGCTTTCCAGGGGGTCGGGGTGGTCCAGGGGTGTGGTAGGGACTCCAATGGGGTGGGGGAGGGCTGTCCAAGGGGTATACATGAGGGTGGGGGCTGTCAAGTGGGGTATGTTTTATATGTTATCAATGTAAATGCTTAAATTTTCTTTAGTTCTTATTTTTATCTCCTTCTGTTTTTGTGATACGATTTCTTGATTTGGTTTCTGGATGATTCTGGGGGAGAGCAGGGGACTGCATTCAATTTTTAAAAAAAAAAATTGGCTTCCACATCAGTTATTTTATAACCAACGTGATAAAGAAACCGGGAAGGTTTTATCACGTCGGTTTTTTTAATAACCGACATGATAAACACCTGTGGCATGGTTTATCACATCAGTTATTTCATAACCGATGTGATAAAAGGCCTGGGAAATGGTTTATCACGTTAGTTATTAAATAACCGACATGATAAAAGGCATGGTAAATGGTTTATCACGTCGGTTATTTATTAACCAACGTGAGAACCCCCCCCCCCCCCCCGGACTGGTTTAGAACGTCGGTTATTATATAACCGACGTGATAAACCATCTCCCAGGAGTTTATCACGTCGCTTAATTAATAACCGAACTGATAAACCGGGGTCGGGGTTTATAACATCGGTTATTACATAATCGATGTGATAAACCCCCCTCCCCCCGGTTTATCACGGCGGTTATATAATAACCGACATTATAACCCCCCCCCCACGGTTTTTTCACGGAGGTTTTTAATTAACCGACATGATAAACATCGCGATGTTATATTTTTTATGTCGGTTTTTAAATAACCGAAATAAAAATGTTATTTATAACGTCGTCCATATTAACGTCAGCTAAAAACCGACGTAAAAAATGAAAAATAACCGACGTAAAACACGTTTTTTGCACTAGTGTAAGGGTTTTTCTTCCTTTTACTTTTTTGTCCAATTTTATTTAATTTCAATAATAAATGCTAGGGTATGGTTTACCACCTCCCACATACTTCCCCTTTATTATTTGAATGATGGGAAACCTCTTTCTCTCTCATTAAATTCCTCTCATGTACACTCGTTACTATGCCGAAATTCTGAAAGGAACTTCTCTCTCCTCATTTACATTCAAGCAATACTTTTGTATCATGAATCTAAATTCCATTAAAATAGTTTGGACATGTATCTATATGACCCCCTTACTTTCCATTTCATGTAAATATGATGAGACACCCCTTTCTCTCCCATCAACCATTTCTATGAATTCTTATGTCACGCCGTTACACTGCCGAAATTGCACCGATTTTCTAAGCCAATGCCTTTGTGTAGTGAATACCATGCCCATTTCTCCATCAAGGGTATTCACCTTTATGCACATTTACTTATTGATTATAAAGTTTCATGTATGAATTCCACATTCTTTTATCGTGGAATAAATGATTATGTTTAATTAATCCATGTTTTATGATCCATGTGGCATGCTTATGCATGAAATGAAATGTTTAAGAAGGGTGCGCCCTTATAGCGCTCCAATGCATTGGGTAAAGTATAGTATCATGATACATCATGTGCAATGAGTGTTGACTCATGCTAATTCAAGTGCAATGAGGGTTTACTCATGATTCATGTGTAATGATAATTTACTCATGATCCATGTGCAATGAGCCTTGGCTCATGCTAATTCCATGTTAAGTGTTGTTGCCACATTTCCATGTTATGATTATCATGCTTTATCATGCCTTTATGTCCATGTTTCTCTTATGATCCATTGATATGCCAATTGTCTAATATGTATTTTACTCCTTATGTATTCCATTTTTATTCCCTTACTGGGCTTTATAGCTCACCCTTTTCTTATGCATGTCCTCAGGTTATCCCATGCAATGCTTAAGTACGAGGGAATATAGTGGTCATGTAAATGTAGTTTTCAATAAAGAAGTTTTATTTCATGTTTTAAGTTGTTATGTAATGATCCTAATCCCCAAATACACTATACCTCTCGATATTCCATGTTGAATCAAGTGAATAGTTTATGTAATAAATCATGTTTAAGTTTTTAATAAAATCATGGTTGTCATAGTTGGTATCAAAGGATAGGTTTAGTTATTTTGGGGATTAGGATTAGAAAACCCTAGTAAAGCCTTAGATACAAGAATAAGTATAATAAAAATGTCCCTAAGTTTTTATGAGTCTTGTGTAAGTGGTTTATCAAGAAAATACATCACTTTCTGGATACGAGCAGGTAGAGGCGGCTCTGGCACAGATGTATCCTAGGGGTAAAACCCGAAAACACCGCTTTGAGCTAGACTCGAACAGGAACTGGTGCACGACAATGGGCCTTGCTGCACTCTTGGTTATGACACTCCTGGGGGATATGTTTGGATAAATTCACAATATTATTATGAACCCTTATTAAGGTAATTCAAAAAATTCCCCTCAGAATATATGTTAGAAAGTAGATCATGAAAAGCCTAGATTGAAGCCAATAGACTCATGAGTTAAGGAAATAAAAGTTTATTTATCAGTCATTAAATTTTTTCTTTGGATTACCCTTTATGTGTTACCCCTAACATTCCTTTTATTCCATCCAATGGCAGGTAATAGGAGGACTCAGGCTAACAACCGAGGTGAAGATCAGTGTGATGGCTATACTAATGAGATGTCCAATCCAATGGGAGCAGGAATCGCGAACTTTGTCACACTTCTCTCTCAGTGAACTCAAGATTTAAATGGCCGGCCATTTCTCAATAAAGGGGGGCAGCGACCCCCCTCCCCCCCCCCCCACAACCAGCTTGGTCGAAGGCCGAGCCACCGGCCGCGCAGGCTGGACCGCCCGCGCCGGGCCAGACCGCCCGCGCCGGGCTGGACCGCCCGCGCCGGGCCGGACCGCCTGCGCTGGGTTGGACCACCCGCGTCGGGACTGGCCGCCCACGCAGGGCCGGACCCCCACGTCAGGCCGGACCGCACCAGCTATGCCGGGCCGCGCCAGCCAGGCCGGACCTGGACCCGGTTCGGGCCGACCCAGGGGTATCGGGCCAGGTCGGACCGGGCCCGAACACCTTGATTTCTGGACAGATCCATTCAAACACCCATAGCATGGGATATGGACCTCTGATCGACGTACCGTTAGTTGCGTAGTTATACTTGGATCGAGACGGGAATTTCGGTATATTAAACTCATGGTTTTGGAGAAATTTGGGTATGGCCGGGTTGGTTCGAACACGAAACCAACCGAGCCCTCAGAGCGGAAATGCTTATAACTTGAGCTCCGGACGTTCGAATGATGTGTCGGAGACTCTGTTGGTTTCCTCTTACTGAAATGGTTCTTTTGGCTTACTCCGATTGAGGTTTGGACTCATCTGGAGTACGGTCGGGTTGGTTTTAGCTTAAAAACCAACTGGGCCCCTAGGACGAAAATGCCAATAACTCTCAGACCGGGCGTCTGATTGACGCGCCATCTGTCACGTTGAGTTACTATTGACGAGACGGAAATTTGGGATACATCAACTCTGGACTTCGTGTCAGTTGATGTGTCGACCCCCTTTGCTCTTGGAGTGGACCCTCTTGGAATCGAGCATGCTGTGTGCGGGAACCCTAGAGCAGGTTGCGACTGCGATGACGATGACGACTGTACTGGGATCCTCTATGGGTTCAGCAGTGATGACGACCGTACTAGAATTATCTGTGGGTTCGACGGCGATGACTACTGTTCTTGTATCCTATGTGGGTTCGGTAGTACTTGACTACTTTTCTTGTATCCTATGTGGGTCCGGCAGCATTTGACTATATACTTGTATCCTATGTGTGTCTGGCAGAGTAGCTAGTCTTGTGTCCTTTGTGGGTCTGAAAGCTTAGCTGGTCTTGTATCCTATGTGGGTTCAACAGCTTTGATGAATAAGTTGCTACATCTGAACATCTCTATCATCTTACGAAGTGTATACCTGTATGAGATGAGTCTTGACTTTCAATCATTATCTTTGATATGATTGACTTGCTTTCCTGTTTGGATTGGGTTGTACTTTCCTGTGTGGACTAGATCGAACTTGGGCTCATATGTTGGAGCGAACTGGAATTGATGACTTAGGTATATGTATGGGAATATACCTAAGTAGATTTGGTTGTTACTTTGTGATTGTATCATTCTTTTTTGGTTTATACTTCGTGGACTCTAGGAGACCTTCGGGGGTCTCGGGGTCCCTACTGAGTAGCGTATACTCACCCCTGCATGGGCTATGCCCGCACTACGTTGTGTAGGATGTAGACGACAGAGAATGCTGATTGAGGTGGGAGCTCATGGAGCTGGATGGTACCTGGTGGTGGATCACTGGACGGGACGTGCTCAGACCGGACGGTTGGAGCCGAGGAGCAGAGGAGACTATATGTTCCCACCCTTCAGGTGGGTTTTCCAGTGGATGGCTTGGACTCGCTGCTTTACTTTCTAGTTGTTGTACTTTCATTTCAGTTGTACTTTACTTTCAGTTGGGTTTGTATTCTGGCCCATTTTCTTTCCAGCACTTACTATTGTACTTAGTTTACTTATTGTTTACTTCTTCTTGCATACTCTATGCTGTTTTTTTCTTACATAAAGGAAATTCTTTCCCTTATATCGAGTTTTACGCCATTGGTGCTAGTCGCCAGACCCTGGCCTATGGAAGGTGGGATTGGGGTAGTCACGGCACGGGTCCCGAGGACGGGTCATGGCAAATTGGTATCAGAGGAGTTCGGTTCTACCACAGAACTCAGGACTCTAATCTTTCTTCTATGTGAAGAAATAATGTTAAGGGTATTGAGTGTGGTTATCAGTCCAGGGAGTCCAGTGTTGGTGTGGGGGTCGACGTATCGATACACCAGGACCCTGACTTCTGATTTCCGAATCAATACACGAAAACATTGGTTGCATGTATGTTTCAAAAGTTTTCTTTGTGATTACTTTGTGTCAGCTCACCAGCTATACTGTATTGACCGTGGCGCACCTGTTTCTTTTCAGGATGGCCCCACGACGGCAGCCAGCTAGGGTTCCGAGCTCTGTGAGAGACGATAGCCCACCTAGTGATGAGGCCTTAGTGTAGGGCCCTATTACCGCGGAGGCACCGGCGGTACCTCTACCTGCCGATCCACCGATGCCACCAGCCCCAGCAGCTAAGAGTGCATGTCGCCTTAGTGAAATGCACGAGTTTCAGCGTCAGAGACCGCTGAGGTTCCGCGGGGAGACGGACCCTCAAGCATCTGAGGATTGGCTGGAGGCTGTTGTATGAGTTTTCAGGTTATTAGGGACACCAGCAGACCTCATGGTGATCCTTGTAGTGAGTCTCCTGCACGCAGCAGCTGGTAGATGGTGGACCCTGATACTCCAAGTGCACGACAAGGCATCTCTCCTTGGTCGGACTTCGAGAGCCTCTTCTTCTCGGAGTTCATTCCATCCACCCTCCATGCGGTGTGCATCCAGGAGTTATTGTAGCTGTGGGAGGGCAGCATGACGATAGCCCAGTACTCGGAGAGATTTACCAATCTCTCACACTACTCCTTGGACATGGTACGGGACCCATTCTTTTGGGCTTAGACCTTCTAGTAGGGACTGAGGCATGATATCGGGGCATCGATGATCTGTCTCGTCATTACGACGCAGTTAGGAGTACTGGAGCGAGACCTTCTTGTAGAGATCTTTCTTGCTGAGCCTACACCAGCAGCGAGACCTACTGCAGGGTGGCATGTAGCGAGGTCTTCTGCAGTTGGCATTCGACTGATGTCACAGGGGTCCAAGCGGACCAGACCATCAGGAGAACGACCTCAGGATACTAGCTCAGAGGTTCGGGTCACATGGCACAGAGCCAGCCTTCGAAGGAGCAGACAGTGTTATGCATTCGGCGGGCAGGGCCACATGGCTCGTGACTGCCTGACTCGCCATGCAGAGGAGCAGCAGACGGTTGAGGGACCACCCAGGTGGAGGCAGAGGTTCGACCGTGGCGGTCCGCAGGGAGCAGGCAGATGAGGTAGAGGTGCTGGTCGAGCGGCACGTGGTGGACGACGTTTTGAGGCTCTACCACCACCACCACCAAGAGGTCCACCCCGACCATAGGGAGCTGACAGATAGAGGCAAGCGCAGCTTCAGGTAGTGGAGGCCTACAACCACGGCGCACCAGAGATGATTCGAGGTAATATCTGTGTCTACTCCACCCTTGCTGCAGTTCTTATAGACACAGGATCAAGTCATTATTTCATTGTCGCTTCCCTTGTTCGGAGCTCGGAGATTCTGAGGGAGTCGTTGGCTCGATCCTTATGGCTAGAGACTCCTACGGGAGCAGACTCAAAGATTACACACTGGTGCCGGTAGTGTGAACTTACTCTAGGAGGAACGAGCTTCGGCTGAGATCTTCTTGTAGCGGCGTCAAGGCCTTATGACGTCATCTTGGGCATGGATTGGTTATCTACAGTTCATGCTCAGATAGACTGTATTAGGTGCAAGGTGCGGTGTGTCCACACCGATGGGAGAAAGTTCACCTTCACTAGTAATAAGGGATCCATTTCAGGGCAGGATGGACTCACGCAGTGGAGAGGAAAGCTGATCACTCATCTAATGGCTAGCCTCATCCTAGGAGCAGTTGACGTTCGGAGTCCGAGTCTTCCTGTAGTGGTGGATCAGTATGCGGACATTTTTCCTGATGACATTCTAGGACTACCTCTTCGCAGAGAGGTAGACTTCTATATTGACATATACCCCAGGACAGCCCCGATATCTACTCCAGCATATCGGATGGCTCCCGCTGAGCTTCGAGAGCTACAGTTACAGCTGGAGGACTTGTAGGGTAAGGGATTCATTCGACCCAGTGTTTCACCCAGGGCTTCCCCGATATTGTTTTCCAAGAAGGCGGACGGGAGCTTCCGACTGTGTGTCAATTACCGTTGCCTGAACCAGGTGACCGTGAAGAACAAGTATCCACTTCTGAGGATTGACGACCTCTTCGATTAGCTCAAGGGAGAACGGTGGTTCTCAAAGATAAACCTCGGGTCATGCTATCATCATCTAAGAGTTCGAGACGAGGATGTGCAGAAGATAGCCTTCAGATGTCTGTATGGCCACTATGAGTTCTTGGTTATGCCTTTCGGTGTAACCAATGATCCAGCAGTGTTCATGAGTCTCATGAATAGGATCCTCCATCCTTACCTCGATCGATTTGTTGTGGTCTTCATTGAAGACATATTGATTTACTCGACCACTAAGGAGGAGCATGCCTACCACTTGTGGGTTGTACTAGATACACTCTGAGAGCACCAGATTTATGGTATGCTCTCAAAGTGTCGGTTTTGGATGCGTGAGGTCCACTTCTTGGGACATGTCATCTCTGAGGCGGGAGTTGCGGAGGATCCTGTGAAGATCGAGGCAGTGCTAGCTTGGGATCCACCCAGGAGCGTGACGAAGGTGCGGAGTTTCTTAGGTCTGGCTGGGTACTATCAGAGATTTTTGCCAGACTTCTCCAGAGTTTCGGCACCTCTTACAGCTTTGACGAAGAAGGGGAGACCCTTCGTGTGGTCAGATAGATGTCAGCAGAGCTTCCAGGAGCTGAGACATAGATTGACCAGTGCACCCATATTGAGGCTACGAGAGGAGTGAGTAGGGTACGTAGTCTACTGTGATGCATCAGGGACCGGACTCGGATGTGTCCTGATGTAGGATCGGTTAGTGATCGCCTATGGATCACGACAGTTGAGACAGCAAGAGCATAACTACACTACCCATGACCTGGAGTTAGCAGTAGTGGTCTTCGCTCTGAAGATGTGGAGACACTATCTGATGGGAGAGCACTTTACAGTCTACTCTGACCACCAGAGTCTCAGGTACATCTTCTCGCAGAAGGACCTGAACCTGAGACAGCGACGATGGTTCGAGTTCCTCCAGGACTATGACTTTGAGATAGTCTATACTCTAGGAAAGGGGAACGTAGCAGCCGGTTCTCTCAGCAAGAGGACGGGCATTCAGTTACTTGGGGAGGCGACGGAGCAGCTAGCTGCTTTGCAGATATCCTTCATGGATAGAGATGGAGCAGCCTTTCTTCAGTCACTCACAGTCAATCCTCCACTACTGCAGTGGTTCAGAGAAGCACAGCATGGGGACACTGACTGTGAGACGCGACGTGCACAGATTTCCGCAGGACAGGCACCTGATGGTTTTTCTATGGGAGGAGAGCACGTCGTCATTTTCAGAGGGCGTATCATGGTACCAGCTTCCTTACAGGAGGAGGTGCTGAGAGAGTTCCACACTTCCCATTTAGCGGTATATCCAGTAGTGGCAAAGATGTACCAGGATCTCAGGAGACGGCACTGGTGTCCGGGTATGAAGAAGGCTATAGCAGAGTTCATTTCTCGATGCCTCAACTACCAGCAGGTGACGGCGGAGCACCTGGTACCAGCAGGCTTGGAATAGCCCTTGGAGGCCCCGGAGTAGAAGTGGGATGGGATATCTATGGATTTCTTGACTGGACTACCACGTACTTCTAGAGGTTACGACTCCATTTGGGTGATTGTCGACCGACTCACCAAGTCGTCCCACTTCTTACCCATTATAGAGCAGGGCTCAGTGGAGAGCTTGGGACGCCTCTACGTTCAGGAGATTGTGAAGCTTCATGGTGTTCCATCATCTATCGTCTCCGATTGAGATGCTCGCTTTACTTCCCGGCTTTGGAAGGGGTTTCAGGAGGCATTCGGGACGCAACTAGGTCTGAGCACCACCTTTCACCCTCAAACGGATGGTCAGACGGAGAGGACCATTCAGACTCTTGAGGACATGCTTCGTGCATGTGTCCTTGACTTTGGTCGTAGCTAGGAGGATCACCTACCCTTGATGGAGTTTGCGTACAACAACATCTACCACTCCACCATCGGGATGGCACCATCCAAGGCATTGTACGACCGACCTTGCAGGTCACCTCTATGCTGGACAGACCCTGGGGAGTTAGCACTTGTGGGACCAGAGATGGTCCAGGCCACGACAGAGAAGGTCCAGGTCATCCAGGAGCGGATGAGGACAGCTCAGAGCCGACAGAAGTCTTATGCTGACAGAAGGCGGATACCACTAGAGTTCGAAGATGGCGACCACGTCTTCTTGCGGGTCTCACCTCAACGTGGATTATGGAGATTTGGATGGGGCGTCATGTTATCTCCACGCTTCATCGGACCTTTCCAGGTTCTCAACAGGATAGGCGAGGTGGCTTATCGCCTGGCTCTACCACCTCAATTGCAGCGGGTGCATGACGTCTTCCATATATCTCAGCTGAGGAGATACGTGCATGACCCGACACATATCATCGACCATGGGGAGCTGGAAATTGACGATGGGGTGAATTTTGCAGAGGTCCTGGTGGAGGTCAAGGATCGACAGGAGTGGGTCCTACGAGGGCGGTCGATTCCGCTAGTGCGCATCAGATGGAAGTACGGGAACCTCCAGGAGAGCACTTGGGAGTGGGAGGTTCAGATGCATGCTCAGAACCCTCATTTGTTCCCCTAGTTTGTGATGTATCTTTACGGGGACGTAAAGCCATGAGGTGGGATTAATGTAAAGACCTGTAAATTTCAAGGGATTTTTTTTAATTTTCTTTGGTATTTTACGAGTACGCAGTTTATGACGGCACCTGATTCTGAGACCTGGTGTGCCCAAAATCAATTTCCGAAGTTTAGCTCGGGTACGTTCAGTAAACGAACGAGCGGGATTTCTTAACTTTTGAACCGGTGCTCGAAACCGAAATCTGAGGGCACCGATGAAACCGCAGTGCCGATAATTTCTTAGGAATACCTTTTCTGGAGTTGCGTTTTCTCGGGTGAGGTTGTTATATAAATGGTTAACTGAAGAGTGAAATAAAAATTTGTTCTACAATTTTTATTTATATTCTAAGTAGTTATAACCTATGCATGGAAGTTGAGGTGGGACCCACTACATCCTAACTCCACTTGGTAGGATAATAGTGAGGTGGGGCCCACACGATCCCCACCCCTTATAATCCCTTAAAACCTCCCTCGTGCATTTAATTGTGTAACACACCTGCACCCCCATTAATTTGTATCTCCTCCACATTAAAAACACATGCCAATAAAATGCCTCATTAATTGGACAACGCACGTTAATTAATACGGTGAATTCATTTTGAATTTTTCAAAGGGTGGAATGAGTAATAAAATAAGGGAAGCCTGATTTTATTATGGTGGAACTATTGTGCGAGAATGATTGGGGAGAAAATACACGAGCCTTGAAGAACTTCATCTTCTTCACAAAGAACGCTGAGTCTACGACGAAGAATGTCGTCACCACAAGGGGAGATCGTCGTACTTTATCCTCTCCTCTCCAAATCCGGTGAGAGATTCCTTCTTCGGAGAAAGCCGACACGTCGCATTCTTCATTGGGTGAACACCGATGACGCTTACGGAGCCTCGTTCTGCGACGCTGTCTTCCGCGATGTCTTTTTTCTGCGACGAACCTCATTCGATGACTTCTTTGAGGTAGGGGTTATTTTGATAATGATAATACTCCTATGTTTTTTTTCCTCTAAAACATGAATGTGGACCAACTAATTATCAAGTTGATCCATAGATTATTAGTTGCGGGTTGGGGATTATCATTTGCCGGGAATTGTTGGGAGTTGTTTCAAACCACTAATGCAGTGGGTGCGAACCAACGAACAAGTCCGAACCCACCACTTTTCTGTTCTTCATGCACGGAGCATTTGACAATGACGAAATGGGACCAAAATGGTGATTAGAGGCCATCGCAGTAAATTACGGGTCCTAGGAGAGTCGTAGGTGCAGACGGCGGGCAAATCGGACCACCGGAGCGCATTCGGTGGTCCGCGGAAGATGTTGCTGGCGCGCCCCACCAGCATGGCGGCGTCCCGAGGCACCGCCAGGAGGAACCACCGCGGCTTCATCCACGGTGGTAGGCGGCTGGATCCCGCGGCCGCACGGGATCTGGTGGAGGAGGATGCGACGCCTGCCGCATCCATGGGGCGCAAAGGGGGGAAACCCCCCCCCCCCTGCTCAGCCCGCTGGCTGAGCTAGCGCACCCCTTAGTCGGGCCGCGCCCGGCCAGGCCGGACCCAGACCTAGGTCGGGTCACCCCGGTTCGGGCCGACCCAGGGGGGTTGGGTCAGGCCGGGCCGGGCCCAGACCCCCCATTTCAGACTGTTTTCAGTCATTTGCTCATATCTTGGGCTTTGGACCTTCGATCGATGCACCGTTAGTACTGTTGGGATTAGTAGATCGAGACGGTCATTTCGGTATATTACACTCAAGGTTTCAGAGAACTTTGGGTACGGACAGGTTGGTTCGATCACGAAACCAATCGGGCCCTCGGAGCGAAAACGCCTATAACATGAGCTCCGGACGTCCGATTGACGTGTCGTCGACTTTGTTGGTTTCCTCTTAGTGATACGGATCTTTTTGATTACACTTCTCGGGTTTTCGACGCATTTGGAGTACGGTCGGGTTGTTTTTGACTTAAAAAACCAACCAGGCCCTTGGAACGAAAAAGCCAATAACTCTCAGACCGGGCGTCCGATTGACGCGCCGTCTATCACGTTGAGTTCTTATCGACGAGGCAGAATTTTGGGATACATCAACTCTGGAATACGTGTCAGTTGATGTATCAACCCCTTGGCTCATGGAGCGGACCCTCCTAGAAACGAGCATGCTGTGTGCGGGAACCCTAGAGCTGGTTGTAACTGTGACGACGACTGCATTGAAATCCTCTGTGGGTTCGGCAGTGGCGATGACTGCACTGAAATCCTCCATGGGTTCGGTAGCGACAACGACCGTAATGAAATCCTCCTTGGGTTCGGCAGCAATGACGACCGTAATGAAATCCTTCATGGGTTCGTCGGTGATGACAACTGTTCTTGTATCCTATGTGGGTCCTGTAGTACGTGACTACTGTTCTTGTATCCTACGTGGGTCCAACAGTATTTGACTCTGTACTTGTATCCTATGTGGGTCTGACAGAGTGGCTGGTCTAGTATCTTACGTGGGTCCGACAGCCTAGCTGGTCTAGTATCTTACGTGGGTCCCAGCTTAGATGAATCAGTGGCTACATCTGATCATCTCTATCACCTTACGAAGAAGTATACTTGTGTGAGATGAGTCTTGACTTTCAATCATTATCTTCGATATGATTGACTTGCTTCCTATGTGAATTTGGTTGTGATTTCCTATGTGGATTGAGTTGTGCTTTCTTTTGTGGATTGGGTTTTACTATCCTTGTGGACATGATCGAACTTGGGCTTGTATGTTGGAGCCGAACTGGAATTGATGACTTAGTTATATGTCTGGTCATATACCTAAGTAGAGTTAATTGTTACTTCGTGATTGTATCTTTCCTTTTTGGATTATCCTTTGTTGATTCTGGGAGACCTTCGGGGGTCTTGGGGTCCCTACTGAGTAGCGTATACTCACCCCTACACGGTCTATTCCCGCACTACATTGTGTTGGATGCAGACGACGGACAATGCTAATCGTGGTTGAGGCTTGCGGAACGAGTCGGTACCTAGAGGTGGACCACTGGGCGGGACGTACACGGAGTGGACAGCTGGACCCGAGGAGCTGAGGAGATTATCTGTACCCACCCTTCAGGTGAGATTTCCAGTGGACGGCTCAACGTTCCTGCTTTACTTTCAGTTGTTGTACTTTTTTTCAGTTGTACTTTACTTTCAGTTTGGGTTTGTATTATGGCCCACTTACTTTTCTGCACTTACTGTTGTACTCAGTTTACTTAGTGTTTACTTCTGCTTTCTTACTCTGTGGTGTTTTTTTACTTTATAAAGGCAATGTCTTCCCCGTTTTGTCAGGGTTTACGCCTTGGTGCTAGTCGCCAGCCCCTGGCCTATGGAAGGCGGGCTTGGGGTAGTCACGGCATGGGTCCCGAGGACGGGTCGTGACAATACTTGAGAAGGAAAACCTTCTCACCGGCACCAATTTCCAAGAGTGACAGAGGCATTTAGGTGTCATCCTTTACCACAAGAGGAAATTTTATGTGCTCGAATAGCCTATTCCAATTGCGCCTGGAAAAGAGGCCAGTGATGAGGAACTATCTCTCTATATGAAACACATGGATGATGCCGAAGATGTGCAATGTTTCATACCATCGGCCATGTCCAATGGGCTCTTGAAGCAATATGAAAACATGAACGCGTATAGCATGATGTCTCACCTTAAGGATCTCTATCAAGAGAAGGCAAAACAAGAGAGATATGAGATCTCCAATTCTTTTTTTATAACTAAGCTTGGAGAGTCTGTGCTAGCTGGGCCTCATGTATTCAAGCTCAGTGGCTACATTGAACGGCTGGAATCTTAGGGATTAAGTTCCCGGATTAGTTTCGTATAAATCTCATCCTATCATCACTACCCAAGACCTTCTCTTGATTCATTGTCAACTACAATATGAGAAACAATGAGAAGAGTCTATCAGAACTTCTAACCTTAATTCTCCAGGTAGATAAGGACATGGGGCATGATAAACCCACAATTCTTATGGCGAATAAGAAAAGAAAGTACAAGGAAAAGGGGCCAAATATTTATAAATGGTTTGAATCCCCTGAGCTCCGTCCCTCCATGAAGGGGAAGAACCAGAGGCAGGGCAAGGAATGAGAGGCGGTATGTTTTTCATGTGGCAAGCAAGGCCACTGGAAGAGGAACTGCACCCAGAAGCGTGGGGATTCGAAATGTTTGTTCTTTATCGAGTGTAATATTTCTATTTCTACACATTGGGTATTAGATACAGCATGTGGGGCTCACATCTGTATTCAAATACAGGAACCAAGTAGATTTTGAAAGATTTTCATAGGAGAGCTGTATCTTCGAGCTGCCAATGACACTAGGCTGGCTGCATTAGCCATTGGCGATTACCACCTCTCATTACCGGCTGGGATGATTTTGGTTTTACATAACTGTTATTATGTGCCTAGTGTTACCAAGAACATAATTTATATATCTTGTTTGGATATGGATGGATTTATTTTCAAGTTTGGAAATAAGGGTTGTCTCTTTTATAAGAACAACGTATGTTATGGTATGGAACATTTAAATAATGGTTTGTATGTATTAAATTATGAAAACCAAGTGTTGACAATCGATAACGAAATAGACTCACATGACCCATGCATCACCCAGTTGTGGCATCACCGTCTCGGTCATGTAAACGTGAAGAGCTTGACAAATCTCTGCTAAGATGACTATTTAGACTCTACTGAGCTAAAAACACTTGATAGATGTCACACTTGTTTACAGGGTAAAATGACCAATCCACCTTTTAGTGGACTGGGTGAAAGGGCCACAGAGCTTCTAGGATTGGTGCACACGGATGCGTGTGGACCATTTCCAGTAGAAGCTAGAGGTGGATATTCCTACTACATTACTTTTAATGATGATTTGATTAGATATTTCTATGTCTAATTAATGAGGTATAAGTCAGAATCCTTAAAGAAATTTAAGGAATTCAAGAATGAAGTAGAGAATCAGCTTGGTAAGAAGATAAATATGCTTCGATCAGATCGAGGTAGAGAATATCTGAACCAAGAGTTAATCGATCTTTTAAGAGATTCTGGGATTCTATCTCAGCTCACTCCTCCTTATACACCACAGTGGAATGGTTTTAGTGAAATGAGGAACCCCACCTTGTTGAACATGGTGAGGTCGATGATGAGTCATGAAAATCATCCATTATCCTTTTGGGGATATGCATTACAGACTGAAACATACACATTAAACCAAGTACCAACCAAGGCAGAAAATGGAATTCCCTCTGAGTTATGGAACGGAAAGAAAACCATTTTGTCACACACACGTGTATGGGGGGTGCGAGGCATTTGTTAAGGCCTTTTCAGGAAATAAACCAGCACCCTGGGGCACAAAGTGTGTCTTTAAAGGATATACCAAGGAAATGAAAGGATATTACCTATATAACCCTTCAGACAAGAAAGTGATTGTTGCCAAACAAGCTATCTTTCTTGAGAGGGATCACATCCTCAAAAAGGATAGTGGGAGCAAGATTCACTTCGATGAAGTTGATGCTCAAGATACACATGAGTTAGTATAGGAACAAGTTTCACAAGTCCCTGTAGAAGAGGTTCCTGAAACACAAGTACTGTGTTTGAGCTCAAGAGAGGTAAGGGAACGAGAGAGATTTGGTTTCCTAGTCACTAAGGATGGTGAATCATTATTGTTGGAAATGATGAACCTCTCTCCAACAAGGAAGTAGTAGAAAGCTCGAAATCTACAAGATGTCTAGAAGCTATGAATTCTGAGATGGATTCCATGTATCATAACCAAGTCTGGGTTCTGGTCGATGGTCTAGTTGATGTAAATCCTGTTGGATGCAAATGGGAATTTAAGAGAAAAATGGACATGGAAGGTTAAGTTAGAACCTATAAAGCAAGGATAGTGGCTAAAGGATTCAGACAACATCAAGTAATTGACTATGATAAAACCTTCTCACCAGTTTCCATGTTTAAATCCATAAGAATCATACTTTCCATAACAGCTTACCATGACTATGAGATTTGGAAAATGGATGTCAAAACAGAATTCCTTAATGGGAACCTTCATGAAAATGTCTATATGACACTACCAGAAGGGTTTATGACACCAGGTGAAGCCAAACGGGTTTGAAAGTTGCAGAAATCCATTTATGGATTAAAGAAAGCATCCAAGTCGTGGAACATTTGATTTGATAAAGTCATAAAGTAATTTGGTTTCATTAAGAACGAATGTGATCCATGTGTTTATAAGCGGTTTAATGGGAATTTGATCATTATACTAGTAGTATATGTTGACGACATATTGTTTATTGGAAACGATGTACTAGTCTTACAGTCAGTTAAGGACTGGTTGAACAAGTGTTTCTCCATGAAGGACTTAGGTGAAGCACCCTACATTCTAGGGATCAAGATCATTCGTGATAGATCCAAGAGGCTACTTGGACTATGTCAGGGTACATACATTGACCAGATACTAAAGAAATTTAGTATGGAACAATCCAAAAGAGGATTGGTTCCAGTGGCACATGACCTACATCTTTCTAAGAAAATGTATCCTCAGACACAATAAGAGAAAGATAGAATGAGCAATATCCCATACGCTTCGGCTATAGGATTCATCATGCATGCCATGCTATGTACCAGGCTTGATGTTTCCTATGCACTGAGCATGGTAGGAAGATATCAAGCAGATCTAAGAGAACAAAATTGGACTACTGTTAAGACTATCCTTAAGTATCTGAGAAGAACTAGGGATATGTTCCTAGTGTATATAAGAGATGAGAAGCTTGTCATCAGAGGGCATGTTGATGCTAGTTTTTAGAAAGATCTGAATGATTTGATGTCGCAATATGCATATGTTTTCTATCTCAATGGAGGAGTTGTGATCCGAAAGTGTTCAAAGCAGCCTGTTGTCACCGATTCTATAACGAATTTCGAATGTATAGCGGCTTTTGATGAAGCTAAGGAAGCTATCTGGATTCAAAACTTTTCCCAGGAGCTTGATGTTGTGACCATCAGTAAAGATCCTATCACATTGTATTGTGATAATACTATCGCGGTGGCTCTTGCAAAAGAACCAAGGTCACATCAACGGAAAAATCACATACTCTGGAAGTATCACCTCTTGAGGGATTTCTATCAAAGGGGTGAAGCTGCAGAGAGCAGAGTTTCCACAAAAGAGAATGTGGTAGACCCCATAACTAAATCCCAATATCATTAGAAGCATGAATATCATGTGAGAGCTAGCGAGTGAAAGGTTGTTAGCAGTTTTCTCTAGTCTAAGTGGGAGTATATTGGAGTTGGTGGCCTATAACCAACTACTTTGTACTTTATTTATTAATAAATACCTTATCACATCTTTATTGTTTTTATGCATGACAATGCATGTGATAATATCCTAAGGATAACTATTGTATTAAAGGGTCATAGCGGATCCCTACTCTGATGAGAACCCGAAAGTGCCATAACACTGTTCTTGAATATATGTTCTATGTCCGAATGATGTTATTTGAGGGACAAAAATAATACATACCATTAGGGGTGAGGACTCATAAAACATTGAGACACCTTCTCATGGTGTGCGCCCTTGGTAATATCCAGGAGGATATTATGAGAACGAGACCCGCCAGTAGGAAATCCACCTTTCATAGTGTCATTTGATGTTCCTATCTGCGGACGTGTGTATTGGTCCTTAGACTTTAGGATTATTATTAATGGGTATTACAACTCACGCACTTAGATGTATTGACGAAAACTATGATGAAACACTGTTCACAGTGAGGTAGGATATGTTGGGTGCATCACAAGTGATACTACATTAATAGATAATGCGAGAAAGGATTTGTCCCTTATGTTCCATAATAGAAGTAGATATATCAGGCCATTTTAGGGAATTGATATAGCCTAAATAAATCCATATCCATGGTGAAGAATGGGCAAGTTCAATTCCATAAAGTCAAAGAAAGATTAATAGAGCACACAGGTCGATGGCGCTAGCATGCAACCCGCTTGATTCGAGATATCGAGATAAAGGGCTTATATTACATGGTAAGCATTTGTAGGAGGTGACGCATCATTTCAGCATTAACTGCTTTCTCTATGGGTACCTTGGCATGTTTCTAGACATTAACCTTGGACTTTAGGCAGGCTCCACCTAATGCCACTGAGAAAGAGGTCTAGAGGGTCACACACTAAGTGTGTTCAAGTATCTCAGTTAAATATTAATTTAACAAGTTAAATAAATATTATTCCCGATTGTGGTTTAATAATTATTTAAGGATGCTTGATCGCATTTATTTCGACACTAGTTATTTGAAAGAATATATTCTGGGTGAAATAATATATTTATTAGCGAGTAATGCAGTGATATTTATTTTAGAAATAAATAGCCATTACTCAAGGTATAATAAATGTGGTGGAGGAAATAAAGAAAAATAAAAAAATAAAAGTACAAGCCATGTATATTAAATAAACACGTCGTGTATTTTTTCTGGGAATTTATGAGAAATAAATATTATTTATTTAATTAAATAATATTAGGTGTAATTTTCTGGGCGCATGTCTGGTAATAATAATAGTCAACTATTATTATTAGACATGTGGTATTACTAATAATTAAATGAAATGAATAAATGCTTTCGGGTAATTAATTCATTTTATTATTCTATGTAATTAAAAATCCCAATTATATATTTCTCATTAGACTAGACATTTTTTGGTGGTTTTTCACAACAGATTTGTAAAATCTCTCAAGCCAAGAGAGAATTCTTTTTCTACCGAGAATGCTCTCAATCTATGAGAGAGAGATCCACCTCCACCAGATCAATGCGATCGAAGGTGGGCATTTCAAGCGAAGGATATTGCACGGTAGCACCCAGAGATACCTTCGGTGATGTCCAGAGATATGTGGAGCATGTGTGGATCACCGCTAGAGGAATCTTACACTTGGATTCTACGATGCAATGAAGGATCACATCAGATCGTGACTGGAAACATCAACAAATAAAGAATTCCATCAAGGTAATTCTTTTCAATTAATTAAATTAATTATAACCAACATATGATGATCCTATCTATGGTTCCGAGACTCCCATATTTCTTTTTCATTCTTCATTATATTCTGAAGATCCAAAATTTTATTATCGTGATGGATCTTGGATTGATCATTTTTAATGCTAAAATTAAATTTGGGTACACCCACCAACGCACTTCTGCTGTGCCCAAAACCTATAAAAACATCAAATCTTCTGAAAACTTAGCCCAAGTATTAGTATTCATGATCTACAAAAAGTAATATAAATTACCAAATTTACAAAATATATGTGTCAACCTAATATCCATATTGATTGTAATATTTATGAACTTACACGACATGAAAACTATTCTACAATATCTCTATTAACAACTTTTGTTATATCTTTCACATTTTTTATTTTACCTCTCATTCGTCTCTTTGTTTGTATCCTGATCTCTTTAATAAATGGATCTGCAATTTCACTATTCAGTAGCACATATCTATATGCCTGTAATAATTCTATTTCTATCAGCGTAACATTGGAGCTCATTCCAACTGATTGTCCAATAACATGAAAGATTTTTTTATTTCCCATGTAGTTAAGATTGAGTCAATGTGTCATCAACACTTCTAAATCAATTGATTCTTGTCTCAATATCATCCAAGTATCTACAATAAAAATCAAGACACTCCTCTTCCAAATATCTTTCAGAAATAGAGCCTTCATGTTGAGCTTTATTTTTCACGTATGATTTCAAATGAACAAGATATCTGTGAAATAAAATAAATAAAACATAATTATGTATTTAATGAAGTGTCGATAATTTTTTACTTAAGATTAAAAACATACAAATAAATTAACTCTCAATTGGATATATCCATCGATAATGTATGGGGCCTACTAATTTAGTTTCCTCAACCAAATGCACTATTAAATGCATCATGACAGTAAAAAATAACGGATGAAAGATCATATCCATTACACAAAGTTCCAATACAAATCTCTCCTAAAGGTTTTCAATCTTGGATGGTTGTAGAGTTTTCTTGCATAGTTATTTGAATAATGTTCAAAATTGGAGTACAACAGTAGTAATCTTTTTAGGTAATAATATACGCAATTCCAATGGTAGTAACTGCTGTAAAAAACATGTGAATAATGACTTTTCAATCCATGTAACCTATGTTTGTTTAAGTCAACACACCTTGATATGTTACTTGAATACCCATCAGATACCTTCACATGTTTTAAAATTCGAAGGAATGTATATTTATCCCTATTTTTCATTGAAAAAATTTTCAGAGCAAACTTTCCATTCTCATCTGGCCATAGATCATGCTTTATGTTCATTGTTTGTAAGTCCTTCTGAGCATTGAGATGGTCCTTTGATTTTCTTTGCTCATTAAGCAATGTGATGATCAAATTTTCTCAATAATTCTTCTCAATATGAAAAACATAAAAAATATTCCAAAACAAATTAAATTTCTAATACAGAAGTTTGAAGAATATACTTTTTTTCTTCTATTGTCGCGTTCTGATTTCACTTGACGATGCATTTCGAACTTGTTTCCCACTATCATTCAAATGACGCACCTTCTCAAATTCCATTTCAACCTTTCCAAGTTGTGTCAATATTTTAGAACCTATCAAAAAATTTGGAGGTGTTCTCCAATCAATATAACCTTTGAATTTTGAATTTTTCAACCGAGTGCTAGAAAAACAGGCCTGACTAGATCGATTGGCGGTGTAAAATTTAAGGGCAGGTAGGTGGAAAATATGCATATATTATAAAATAGAAAATAATCTTGTAAAAATAATATAAAAAACAACTTATACTAATACATAATTTAATTTAAAGTTAAAATATTAAATAAAAATAATAATAAAATTTAATTATTAGTCTAGTCGTAATTATAAGTATATAATAATTAGTACAAGATTAATATTTTTTAATATAATCTATTAAATAAAAGTAAAAATTAAAAATAATGTATGTGAATATGTAATGGATATTCACTACAAATAAATGTTAATTAATTGGGTTTTTTAAGCTTGTTTTTTTAAAACATGGTTAATGTATGTTTTTAACCATGTTTTTTAATGTTAAATAAACATCTTTAAAAAAATAATGACTCATTTAGATAGATTTTGTTTAAAGAATCATTAATTTTACACAATTAGATATATTTTTATAAAAAAACATGAATAAATTAAATATTATAATTAAATTTTAAAGGTGGGGAAGGGGTTCAGGAGGGATGGATGGAGATAAAAGGGGAGAGGGGGGTCCTGACGAAGGACCTATTGATACCCTCCATCAAACATAACAATTTGCATCTTATCATTTTACATTTGATTCTACATATCTCTACCATGGAAGAGTCAATTTCTTATTCTTAATTGATATGGAAAATAAAGTGTAGGAATTCTATATGTTCTCTAGAAATCATTTATGTGGTGGATATAATAAAATAATTCCAAACACAAAGATTGTTTGGAAACTAAAAACAATAATAATAAATAAAAAAACACACGGTAGGAAAATGAAAATTTTCCCTTGTCGATTATCTCACTACTACAGATATTTCCATTTATAGTGTCAAAAAAGGCTTTTAATAGTGCTAAAAAAGCGTTGTTAATCGTAATACTAATAAAGGTCTAGTTTGCTGCAATGTGCTGTTAATATAATAGCACACCCAGAAAAAACCTGTAACCTGTCAACGAAAAATATATAATTTAGTTGAAATAAATTTTACATCATGAATTCAAAAAAACATTTCTATATACATTTCAAACAAACTTTTATATAATTACATTTACAATTATCCAACAAACATTTAAAAACATTAATGTTTCATCTTTTGACACTCCTGATCCCCTCTAAAAAATTTCCTCCCATGGTATCAGTTGTTGAAAAAATCATATTAACATGAGATAAAGATTCTTCCTACATAATAAAAAAATATTATGTTAATAATACTATAAATAAATAAATTAAACATTAATATGAAATAATACATTAATAAAATGCCAATTTTTAATAAAAAAGGAACATTTATATTAATACTGGTCACACCATGTGTCGTATTGAGGTGGGGTTGATTCCTATACATCGCAAACGAGTTGTGGATCATTTTCCTAAAATATCAAAACAATATGAATGAGTTTTCTTGGTTTTGAGTATGTCACTTGTTTTTTTACTGAAATTAATTTCAATTTTAAATAATAACACATTTGGGGTTATAACAGTCACACCGTGTATCAGATTGAGGTGTGAATAATTTATACATGTCAAGAATTATCAATGGATCATTGTTCTAAAGTATCAAAACAATCTAAATTAATTTTCTTGGTTTTTAGTATGCCAAATTTGTTTTTTATGAAAATTTCATTTCAAACTAAAAACACGCATTTTAAGTCACACTGATCTCATCATGCATCGGTTTGATTTGATACTAATTCATACATGTCAAAAATGACTTATGAATCACTATCTTAAATTATTAAGACAATCAGAGCACGTTTTCTTGGTTTTTAGTGAGTGAAATGTTTTGAACTAAAATGCTAATTTTAAACTGATAACATACACTTTTAGTTACACCAGTCACATCGTGCATCTGATTGAGATTCGGTTGATTCCTACATATCAAAAATGACTTATTTATCATTTTATTAAATTACAAAAACAACCTGAATGCGATTTATCAGTTTTCAGCATGTCACTTGTTCTTTTTAATTAAATTAATGTTAATTTTAAATAAATAGACACACTTGGAATTATACTGGTCACACAGTGCATCATATTGAAGCATGTTTGATTCCTACACATCAAAAATTATTTATGAATCATTTTCCTAAGGTATCAAAACAATATGAATTTATTTGTTCATCGTTCAGTATGCCACTTGTTCTTTTTACTAAAATTAATGTCAATTTTAATTAAAAAGAGACAATTTGATTCATACCATGAAAATCGTGTATTAGATTGAGGTTTGAATGATTCCTACATGTCACAAATGACTTATGGACCATTTTTGTAAAGTATCAAAACAATATTAATAGGTTTGATTATTTTTGAGTATGTCGATTGTCTTTTTTACCAAAAATTATGTCAATTTTAAATAGAAAGGACTTAGATTCATACCTGTCACACCGTGTGTCTGATTGAGGTGAGGCTGATTCCTAAACATCCCAAAGTCTAAAAAAAATTAAATTCCAATGTTATTACTATTTCCATTACCTTTAATTTATCGAACTGTCAACACTGCATATTAATTCGATGTTCTAACCTAAAAAACATTTCTAATTGTTGAAAAGGAGGAGAGTAGAGGATCTTCTGGTTTTCAGCTTTTCATGATGTAGTAAACGTTCTCTACTCATTTCTTTATTTTCATTATCTCAGTTTAAGCCTTGAAACTCAATCTCTCACGAGCATGGGAAACTTCGAACAAACCATCACAACTTGAACAAAGGAATCCACCTGCATAAGAAAAAAATTCTTATGTGACTAATACTAAAAAATAAATGTAATTTATCAGAATTTACGTGTATTTTTTTTAAATTATATGGAATTATTCTGAGGCCAGACGCTTTGACAACACCTGATTCTGAGGCCTGGTGATCTTGGAATATAATTTTGAACTTTTTTAGTTCACTTAAGTAAACATGTGAGCAGTTTATATAACTTTTAAACTAGTGCTCATAGAAAAAATCTGAGGGCACCGTTGAACTTAGAATGTCTGGATTCACCTAGAAAAGACTTAACTTTGACCGATGAGGGTTCACTAGAAAAGATAGTTTTCAGACTTTTCAGAAAATAATAAAATAAATTAAAAAGTTATTTTCTTTTCTTTTCTCACCGCTGAGTGGTGGCATGACAGCACTATGGTACGATGATGAAGTGGCGACGAGCCCCTTTAATGTGACTCCTTAACAGAAGCAAAACAGACACGCTATTTTATTAATGAAACAACGTAATGACGTGGAGACGCATTTTTCTATTAATGAGATAACATGTTGGGGAAATCAAAAATGGATTTCCTCTGATGAAACTACATTGAAAATACTCTCCTATGATGAATGAATAATTCTGACGAATCGCTAGCGAGGTCAACACACCTCAAAGAACGGGACTAGAAGGCAACGAATGCTACCAGCTTTGAGCGGAACTTGAATCCTCGCAGGCAGATCACTTCAGTAATGAACACCTTTGACGCACGGTTTTGTTTTTGTTTTAAGTTTCCCCTTTCTTTATTCTAAATTATGAACGCAGATCAACCCACAAACAAGTTGATCCATGAATCACTCATTCTTGCGGGAGGGTACTTCTCTTGGGGGTTTGCGCCGAGATTACTTGATTAAATTGTGATAGAACATAAAATAATTATCCCATGTTTTTTAAACCTCTAACATGGAGGGAATGATCTGACACGAAAAAGGATATAGCCCCTCCGCCTTTTGTGCTTTTTTCTTTCTTTGTGACCGTGTCTTCGAATTAGCGGCAAGGGGTATTCGAGGCCATCGCAGGGAAGATGACATCCTCAGAAGGTCATAGGTGCAAGTGGCATGAAGAAGAGATCACCAGAGAAGACTTGGTGTTCCACAAAATAACCCGTCGATGTACCAGAAGAAGTGCCATGGCACAAAGAATGGATCACCAGAGAAGACCCGGTGCTCCGCAGAAGAACCTGTCGGCACGTTGGAAGAGGAGACGCAACGCGAAGAACGGATCACCAGAGCGGACTCGGTGGTCCACGGAATAACCCTTCAGCGCACTGGAAGATGTTCCGCGGCCAGCTCAGGCTGCGATAGTGCGATAAGAGCCTCCAACCTTTGTTTCGGTGGCTGGAGATGGGAGGGCGCAGCCACTCAGTCGTGTCGGTGTATGAAGAACGTAGTAAAGCCGCAGTAAATTGACCACAATGAGGGATCTAGCTCCGCAGACGACCCGCGGGGTAAGAGGGAGCTAGATGCGGCTTCCTGTCGCATCCCTGCCAGGCAGAACCAGTCCTCCCCAGTGGGTCAGGTTAGTCCGACCGGGTTGGACCAGACCCAAACCCAAGCAACCCCTTTTTGAAAAAATGCCAATATCTTTGAAATCTGGCATCCAATTGAGGAGCTGTTTGTGGAATTAAACCCTCGTGATGAAGCAGGTATTTTTGCATACTCTATGGAGGCTTTCATAGAAAATGAAATTCTGAAAATGGATTGAGGAACGATTCTCTTAGAATCAATCACACTATGTGAAGAAACCCTGTGGTTGGATGAGTCCTAAAAACTGCTGACAAGTCACCCTATGTGGATCAGCTCCGATGGCCCAGTGGGAAGAGGATTCTATGTGACCCTAAAAATCCACAGTGGGGAGTGTATCTTTGTGACCTGATAAAACCACGGTACTCGACAGGAGTAGTACCTCAGTATGGCGAAGGTGGGAAGTGGCTTCTGTGTGACCCGATATGCCCAAAGTGAGGAGCGACTTCTGTGCGACCCAACATACCCACGGTACTCATCAAGAATGAGTGAAACATCAGTCCAAGGTTAGTGGGAAGTGACTTCTGTGTGACCTGACAAAACCAATGTACTCATTGAGGAGCAGTTCTCCAGCATCCCATGGTGTTTGATGATATTACTGATGATCCCACTTTCCATACTCTAGATTATACATGGTGTGAGTTGTCCTGTGGTGTGATCATGTTTTGTGGTTTGATCTGTAGATTTATTTGTGGTATTTCCTTTGTGTTTTGGGGTCCCTACTGAGTATATTGTTACTCACCCCTATAAGGGATTCACCCATATGTATTGTGTTTGGTTCAGACGATTTCCTCCTTGATGGAGGACTTGGTGGCCCAGGACCTGGTGGTGCCCAGTGAGACCAGGTAGGAGGGATGTACTTCTACAACTTCCAGTAGCTACTTCACACTTACCCATCAGGTGGGGTTTTCAGCGGATGACTTTCATAGTTTTACTTGTACTTTCCTATTTTCAGTTCATCTTTTGTTGGGTTTGTATTATGGCCCATTGGACCTACAATGATTACTTTTACTCAGTGGATGTTTAGTGGTATGCATGTTTACTTTTCCAGCTTTGGGATGTGGTTGTGTGTGCATGTGTACAGGTAATTAGGAAAATTCCCCCCACTTATAGGTTGACACATTCAGTGTTATTCTCCAACCACTGGTCTTTGGGAGGCAGGCTTGAGGTATGTCACGACACGAGCCTCGGGGGATGAGTCATGACAAAGTGGTATTAGAGGCGGCCAGTTCTACCTCAAAGACCAGGAGTCTATTGTTTTGTGTTTGGGAAACAGTTTTAAATTTTTCGAGTTCAACTTTCAGATTCGGGGAGTCCATTGTTGGTGCGGCGACCGGCGTATCCATACACCAGAACCTTTAATTCTACCTTTTGGCTCTATACATAAAAACACTAGTTGCATGCATCATATAGGAATTGTTTGTTTCCTCATGTGATTTTTAAATTAGAGTCAGCTCACCAGGTATAATATATTAACCATGGTATATCTTGATCTGTATCAAGATGCCTCCACACAGACAACCAACTAGGATTCTGATGTGTGACTGTGAGGATAGCCCACCTAGAGATGAGGTGTCGGTTCAGGGACCGGTGCTAGAGATGTCCCCTCTGGGTGGTGCACCAGCGTTACCACCACCCATTGATTGACAGTTACTACCAGCATTACCGATAGAGGATGAACGCGGGATCAGCGCCTTGCATGAGTTCCAGAGACAGAGACCTCCCAGGTTCTGGGGAGAGAAAGATCCTCAGGTTGCCGAGGACTGGCTAGAGGCAGTGATGCGGGTCTTCTTCTTATTAAGGACTTCACTTTATCTGATGGAAATCTTAGTTGTGAGCCTTATTTAGGGATCAACATGTAGATGGTGGTGTTTGATGATTCAAACTCATGATGAGGCGACCCTCTCCTGGGTTGACTTCTAGCGACTTTTTTAGGAGGATTTTTCCCTATGACCTTGTGCTCGGTGGGAATATAGGAGCTACTTCACCTACATCAGGGTAGAATGTCAGTGGTTCAGTACTCTACAAGGTTTATAGACCTCTCTCACTACTCCACAGACATGGTGCATGATCCTTTCTTCAAGGTTCAGAACTTTGAACACGGACTCAAATAGGAGATCAGGGAATCCATGGTGTCTCTCAGAATCCCCACTCAGGCTGGAGTGCTAGAGAGAACCCTTCTTGTAGAGAGTTTCCTAGAAGATCAGGAACTGAAGAACTTCATCTTCTACATTTAAGGACGCCCAGACTTCGACGAAGAATGCAGACACGCCGTTTCATCTTCTTTCCGCGTCGAATAAAGGGAGATGTTGCTTCTTCCATGGATGTTCACCATCAACATACATAGAGCCTCACCCACGACGATGTATTCCGCGACACGAACTTCCTCGAACATCTTTTAGGTAGGGGTTGTTTCATCGTTCAAGGTTCATTATTTTGATGTTCATCATTATTTCTTGGATGCTTGTTATCAATATAATGGGAGGAGGTCGGACCGCAAGAACACGGTCGACCCTCCTCCCCCTTTGTTGTTGGACTTCATTGTGGTTTGGAAACGGAGGCGACGCGGTGTCGTTGCACAGCGTGGGAACGAGGAAGCCGCGGCCGAGGATGGGCCGCGGAAGAGGGGTGCGGCGCCGTCGTGCTGCCCCGGACGGGGAGGAGTCGCGGCCTATGGTCGTTGGCGCCAGCTAGAGGCGGGACCCTTCGGGTCCCACGGGAACACTTAAGGTCATCCTTAAATGGTCGGCTGTTTATCAATCAAGGGGGGCAGCCCCCCCCCCCCCTCCCCCGAATCACGCTCGACCGAAGGCCGAGCCACCGGCCTCGAGGGCCGGACCGCGCGCGCCGGGCTGGACCACCCGCGCCGTTTCGGGCCATGCCCTAACGTGCCAGACCCGGACCCGGGTCGGGTTGACCCGGTTCGGGCCGACCCAGGGTTATCGGGCCGGGTCGTACGAGGCCCGAACCCCCTAATTTCCGGATAGATCCGTTCAAACACCCATAACTTGGGCTACGGACATCCAATCGATGTGTTGTAAGTTGCGTAGTGATCACTTGATTGAGACGGTCGTTTTGGTATATTACACTCAAGGTTTCGGAGAACTTTGGGTATGACTGGGTTGGTTCGAACACGAAACTAACCGGGCCCTCAGAGCGGAAACGCTTATAACTTGAGATGCAGACGTCTGAATGACGTGTCGTCGACTCTATTCATTTCCTCTTAGTGAGACGGTTCTTTTGGCTTACTGCACTTGAGGTTTGGACGCAGCTAGAGTATGGTCGTGTTGGTTTTAGCTTAAAAACCAACCGGGCCCCTCGGACGAAAAAGCCAATAACTCTCAGACCGGGCGTCCGATTGACGCGCCGTCTGTCGCGTTGAGTTCCTATTGATGAGACAGAACTTTGGGATACATCAACTCCGGACTTTGTGTCAGTTGATGTATCAACCCCCTTGGCTCATGGAGCGTACCCTCCCGGAATCGAGCATTCTGTGTGCGGGAAACCTAGAGTTGGCTGCGACTGCGACGACGATGACAACTATACTGGGATCCTCTGTGGGTTCGGTAGCGACGAAGACCGTACTGGAATCCTCCATGGGTTCGACGGTGATGACTACTGGTCTTGTATCCTATGTGGGTCTGACAGTACTTGACTACTGTTCTTGAATCCTATGTGGGTCCGGCAGTATTTGACTCTGTACTTGTATCATATGTGGGTCCGGCAGAGTAGCTGGTCTTGCATCCTTTGTGGGTCCGACAGCATAGATGTTCTTGTATCCTATGTGGGTCCGACAACTTAGATGAATCAGTGGCTACATCTGATCATCTCTATCATCTTACGTACCTGTGTGAGATGAGTCTTTACTTTCAATCATTATCTTCGATATGATTTACTTGCTTTCCTGTGTGGATTGGGTTGTGTTTTCCTATGTGGATTGGGTTGTACTTTCCTGTGTGGACTAGATCGAACTTGGGCTCAAATGTTGGAGCTGAACTGGAATTGATGACTTAGGTATATGTATTGAAATATACCTAAATAGAGTTGGTTGTTACTTCGTGATTGTATCATTATTTTGTGGTTTATCCTTCGTGGATTCTGGGAGACCTTCAGGGGTCTCGGGGTCCCTAATGAGTAGCGTATATTCACCCCTGTACGGGATATGCCTGCACTACGTTGTGTTGGATGCAGACGACGGACAACGCTGATTGAGTTGGGAGCTCGTGGAGTTGTATGGTACCTGGTGGTGGATCGCTGGACTAGACGTGCTCGGAGAAGACGGCTGGAGCCGAGGAGCAGAGGAGACTATCTGTACCCACCCTTCAGGTGGGATTTCCAGAGGACGGCTCAGACACATTGCTTTACTTTCCAGTTGTTTTACTTTCATTTTAGTTGTACTTTACTTTCAGTTGGGCTTGTATTCTGGCGCATTTTCTTTCCAGCACTTACTATTGTACTCAGTTTACTTAGTGTTTACTTCTTCTTGCATACTCTGTGGTGTTTGTTTTCTTACTTAAAGGCAATGCCTTCCCTTATATCAGGTTTTTCGTCTTTGGTGCTAGTCACCAGCCCCTGGCCTTTGGAAGGCGGGCTTGGGGTAGTCACGGCACGGGTCCCGAGGATGGGTCATGATAGAAAACTTCACAAGGCTTACAGGATACGCTTCCGGCTTTGTTTTGACCCCCCGAATGCAAATTTGACCGCTTGTTTGGTGGGCTAAAGCCTAACCTACGGAAAGAATTAGCAATTCGTGACTTCAACAGCTATGAGGAAATTGTCCGATATGCCCTCAAGGTCGAAATGGATATCGGGGAGTCACAGGGGTATCATGGGGACAAGAAGCGTAAGGTGGACTTCAGTGCTGGTAGTCTGATGGATAAATTCAATGGTGCTAAGAAGATCCGGCACCCCACTTTCCAAAAGAGCGGAAAGAAGCACCCTGGAAATTGCCTCAAGTGGACGAGGAAATGCTTTAGGTGTAGAAGAAAAGGGAACCTAGCTGTTAACTGTCGGCAAGAAAGACCCGCGGTTGCGACAGAGGAGAGGAACGCTCCATTCGATCCTCAACACATTGTTCTTTGCTACAACAGCAAAGAACTGGAGCATTTTTTAAATCAGTACCCTAATCCAAGGGTTTTCGGAGGCAACCGACAACCTCCATGGTAGAAAAGAAGAGCTTTTTCCATCACTTCTTCCGAAGTGAACCCCGACAACGAAGTGGTGACAGGTACGCTAGTTATTCATTCAATAATAGAGAACGTACTTTTTGATTCAGGTTCTACACATTCTTTTATATCTCAAAAGTTTAGTAGAACAATCCTAGAACTGCCACAAATCATGGAAGTGAAGATTCCGGTGAGTACGGAAAATGGAAGTGAAGATGTCGGTGAGTACGAAAAATGGGGAAATCATTGCATCCCATGAATATAAGTCCTCCCCTGTTATAATCTACGGATTGAATTTCCCGGTGAACCTTCTCATACTCCCTATGGTGGAATTTGATGCAACTCTTGGCATGGATTGGATTTCCTTATATAGAGCCAAAATAAATTGTTGGGAAAGGGAAATCACACTTCATATGGAGAATCGACCCCCGATTCTTTACAAGTGTAAGGAGGAAGATGAATCTTTTTTAGCTCCATCATCTTAAGCATGGATATTACTACCCTATAAGCATGCGTATCTAGCTCAGATTATTGAGTTTAAGGAAGGAAACAACCTTGAAGAAATGCCTATTGTGAGGGAATTCACTGAAGTGTTTACCGAGGAACTGACTGGTCTTCCTCTTAAAAGAGATGTTGAATTCTCAATTGAACTTATACCAGGGGTTCTATCAATATCCAAGACTCCACATAGAATGGATGTTGTGGATCTTGAATATCTAAAGAAACAACTACAGGAGAATCTAGATAAATATTTTATACGCCCAAGTGCTTCACCATGGGGTGCACCAGTCCTATTCATCAAGAAGAAGGATGGGTCAATGCGGCTTTACATCGATTATCATGAACTTAACAAAATCACGATAAATAACATGTATCCTCTACCACGGATCAATGACTTGTTTGATCAGCTTTATGGAGCACAATACTTCTCCAAGGTGGACTTGCGGTCGGGATATTATCAAGTAAGGGTGAAGAAGGAAGATATCCCCAAGATTACTTTTTGCACAAGATATGGGCACTATGAATTCATAGTAATGTCTTTCAGACTCACTAATGCTCCATCAATCTTCATGGACTTGATGAAGAAAGTCTTTAGATATTACCTCGAAAAATTTTTGGTAGTCTTTATAGATGATATTCTAATATACTCCAAAACCAAGGAGGATCATGAGGAGCATTTAAGAACTGTACTAGAGACTTTGCGCAAGGATGAGCTCTATGAAAAGTGCAGAAAGTGTGATTTCTGGTTGAAGGAGGTCTCATTCTTGATCCATATCATCACAAGCAATGGGATGTCTATGGATCCCTCCAAGACATATTCAATTGAGGGATGGCCAAGGCTAACATCGGTAACGGATATCCGTAGCTTCTTGGGGTTAGCTGGATATTATCGATGATTTGTGAGAAATTTCTCATGATTTTCCAACCCTCTAACCAAGATAACTCAAAAGGGAGTAAAGTTTGCTTAGAGTGATGAATGAGAGGAAATCTTCAAGGAGTTGAAAAGGAGTCTTATCACTGCGTCCGTTCTCACTTTACCCATAAGTTGGGAACCTATTGTGATATTCAGTGATGCTTTGAAGAAGGGATTAGGTTGTGTGATGATGCAGAATGATGAAGTGATATCCTATGCCTCAAGGCAGTTGAAAATCCATGAGAGAAACTATCCAATGCATGATCTGGATTTGGCGGCGGTGATCTTTGCCTTGAAAATCTGGTGGCATTATCTCTATGGGGAGAAATGTGAGATATATAGTACCACAAGAGTCTTAAATATATATTCACACAAAAAGAGCTTAATATACGCCAGAGAAGATAGGTAGATCTCATCAAGGATTATTATTGTTCAATACATTACCACCCTGGGAAAGCGAACAAGTTGGTAGATGCCCTAAGTAGAAAGGACCCAGTGATTCTATCAATGATGAGAATTGAGAATGATCCAATCTTCATAGACTTGATTAAGATGGAGATGGGAATCATAAAGAAGGGAACATCATCAATCCCTTCACAAATTATTTCTCAACCGTCTCTTTTGGAAAGGTTAAAGGATGCTCAAAAGGATGATGTGGGAATTCAAGAAAAAATAGAAGCTATCAAAAAAGGGAAATCCTCAGATTTTAATGTTAATGAAGAAGGAATTGTGTGATTTGGGAAAAGACTATGTGTTCCATCAAGTCTGGAGCTACAGAAGGAACTTTTGGATGATGCACATAGTTCAAATTTCTCTATTCACCCAGGGAGCCAAAAGATGTATCGAGATCTCCAAAAAAACTTTTGGTGGGATAATAGGAAGAAATAGATCGTTGTATATACATCAAAGTGCCTGGTGTGCCAGCAAGTGAAGGTAGAGAGGCAGAACTCTAAGGGGATGATGCAACCATTGGACATACTAGAATGGAAATGGTAGAACATCACCATGGACTTTGTCACTGGACTTCCGAGGAAATCCAAAGGAAACAATGCAATCTGGGTTGTGGTGGGTCGTCTTACAAAGACTGCACACTTCATTGCTATTCGAGAGGATTTCTCATTGGATCAACTGGCATGGATATATATCAGGGAAGTAGTAAGGATGCATGGAGTGATACTATTTATTGTGTCTGACCGAGATCCATGATTCACCTCTAATTTTTTGAAGAGTCTTCAACATGCTCTGGATACTGAACTGAACTTCAGTATGGCCTATCATCCTCAAACTGATGGCCAATCTGAGAATACTATCCAAACACTTGAGGACATGTTGAGAGAATGCCCAATGGACTTTAAAGGAGGATGGGATCAACATCTTCCTCTGGTTGAGTTCTCTTATAATAATAGTTTCCACTCGAGAATCGAAATGGCACCTTATGAAGCCTTGTATGGTAAAAGGTGTAGAACACCGGCATGTTGGGATGAGGTCGGTGAACGTAAGCTACTTGGACCATAAATGGTCTAAGAAATGGTGGAGAAGGTGAAAATCATTCAACATCATGTCAAGGAATCCCAGAGTCGATAGAAGAGTTATGCAGATAACTATCAATGAGACCTTGAGTTTAAAGTTGGATACGTGGTTTTTCTACGCATATCTCCCTGGAAGAAGGTCATGAGGTTTGGAAAGAAAGGGAATTTAAGCCCAAGGTACATCAGCCCCTTCGATATTCTTGATCGTGTCAGGGTTGTGGCCTATCGACTAGCACTTCCACCGACCATGTCCAAAGTACATGATGTCTTTCATGTATCCCTCTTAAGTAAGTACATACTGGACCCTTCACATGTACTCTCTTTTGAGGTGGTACAGTTGGAGGATGATCTTTCTTATGAGGAGAAACCACTGAAGATCTTAGATCGTAGAGAAAAAGTTCTACGAAATAAGACAATGCCCCTCGTCAAGGTGTTGTGGCGAAACCACAAGTTTGAAGAAGCGACTTGGGAATCATAGGAAATGATGAAGCTGAGTTACCCACATCTGTTTTAGTGTGGGAAAATGAAATTTAAAGGGAAAAATTTCTTAAGGGGGGAATATTTTAACGACCCAAAGATTCATTAATGGAAATCCCACTTGATCTAATTAAATGTCTCTTTATGTAAAATGTTTATATAAAATGTCAACTTATTTGGTTTTATGTTATGAATTTTGACCGTTTCTAATATAAACATTAAACAGTGATCACATCATTAGTATAAATATAGGGCTTTAACAAATCCAATTTACTCATACAAAAGAAGCGGTGGCCTCATCCAGTAGAATTGATCCATACAAAGCCCATTTTTCAGAGCTCAAAAAAGAGGTGGCGTCCTTGGGTTTTTTTCTTGACCAATCCCAAGCTGAGCTTCATCATTTTAAGCTCGAACGGGACCATCTATGAGAAAAGTGGAAGTTAATAGAGATTACCACTTGAGCGATGTTATCTGAGTCACCCCAAGAGTCGGTCACCATCGCACACCTTACCCTTAGGTCTTATGTGGCTGTTTTAAGGGGTTATGTAACAAATCGCTAGTACTATGTTCATGTATATTATTTTTGTATATAATAATGAATATTCTATCTTGTCATTATTGATATATTGTAAATATTTTTTAAAGTACGAATAGTGTTTTTAGTTATTATTTAATTAAAAATTATATTATAATAAATTAAGGGATTTTTGAATTAAATAATATTTTAATAAAATATTAATATTATTAAATTAATTTTTATTAAATATAAATGATCTTATAATTTTATTAATGCTATTGTAATTTTTATTAAGTTTTGAAATCCATTTTTTGTCAAAACCCGTGAATTTTCAATAAATGTCGGTTTTTATTTTAAAAGTGAAAATTAACATATTTAGAAAATTATTTAGATAAAATAAATGTTATTTCTGGATTCAGGACGTTGATATTATCCAACGGTGAATTTTTCATAATTTTCTGAGACAGTCAAATATTTGGGTAAAAATTAAATACCGTTTAAATATATAATGTGTTTTATGACATCATAATGACTCAATAGTGATGTAATAAAATACAATAAGCTTTATGTTCGGCCAATATATGTTTTACCCTTAAAATAATGTGATTTTGGGTTTGTTTTACTTATTTTTCAAAGCATTAATGGACCCCTCAAGACTTATTAAACATCTTGTATTTTTAAATTATTTTCTATGGGAGTGTGACTCACCTCCACATAAGCAACCACATTATTTTAAGAAGTTCGGACTTTGGACTTATAAAATATTTCTTTCCCCTTCCCTTTTCCAAAAAACATGGGCAAAATCCATGATCTGAATTGCGTTTTGGATTAGTTTAATGTAAGGGGTCCCAAACCTAAATAAAAAATAATTCACTCACCTTTCCTATATAAACCCACCCAAGATCCTACTTCCTCCTCACTAAAAGCCTTTGGATTTCGTCCAACCTCTGCCCTACTCTCTCTATAATCCTCCCAAGTTTCCCCAAGCTCCCAAGAATCCTCTCTCAAGCCTCTCTCAATCCTTGGAAGCACACTTCCAAGTAAGAGTTTTTCTTCCTTTCACTTTTTTTGTCCAATTTTCTTAATATTGTTATGCCCATTTAATTTCAATTATAAATGTTGGGGTATGGTTTCTCACCTCCCCCATACTTCCCTCTTATTGTTTTAATGATGTTTTACCCCTTTCTCTCTCAATAAATGCTTCCCATGTACACCTGTTACTATGCCGAAATTCAGAAAGGAACTTCTCTCTCTTCATTTACATTCAAGCAATACTTTTGTATCATGAATCTAAATTCCATTAAAATTGTTTGGACATGTATCGATATGACCCCCTTACTTTACATTTCATTTAAATATAATGAGACACCCCTTTCTCTCTCATCAACCAATTTTATGAATTCTTATGTCACACCGTTACACTGCCGAAATTGCACCGATTTTCTAAGCCAATGTCTTTGTGTAGTGAATACCATGCTCATTTATCCATCAAGGGTATTCACCTCTATGCACATTTACTTATATATTATAATGTTTCATTTATTAATTCCATATTCCTTTATCGTGGAATAAACTATTATGTTTTATGAATCCATGTTTTTTTATCCATGTGGCACGCTTATGCATGAAATGAAATGTTTAAGAAGGGTGTGCCCTTATAGCGCTCCAATGCATTGGGTAAATTATAGTATCATGATACGTCATGTGCAATGAGTGTTGACTCATGCTAATTCAAGTGCAATGAGGGTTTATTCATGCTTCATGTTCAATGAGAATTTACTCATGCTCCATGTGCAATGAGCCTTCGCTCATGCCAATTCCATGTTAACTGTTGTTTCCACATTTCCATGTTATGATTATCATGCTTTATCATGCCTTCATGTCCATGTTTATCTTGTGCTTTATTGATATGAATATTGTCTAACATGTATTGTACTCATCATGTATTCCATGTTTATTCCCTTGCTGGTCTTTATAGCTCACCCTTTTCTTATGCATGTCCTCAGGTTATCCCATGCAATGCTAAGTATGAGGGAATGTAGTGGTCATGTAATGGAAGTTTTCAATAAAGATGTTGTATTTCATGTTTTAAGTTGTTATGTAATCATCCTAATCCCCAAAGACACTAGACCTCTCGATCTTCCATGTTGTATCAAGTGAATAGTTTATGTAATAAATCATGTTTAAGTTTGTAATAAAAGTAGGGTTGTTATATATATGATCTATAGAATATTGATAAATGGAATATTAATTAAATGTGTATATTTGATAGTTGTAGTATGATACTAGCAGAACAACATCCTATGGTAAAATACCATGTCACTAAGAATAGAGATGATAAATTTTAGCATGTCAAAAGGTATGATCAAACTATTTATTCACTAAAATATGGAATAGGTGTCCCATTACATAAATTTGTTAGAGTGGAGGTGATGGGTGGATATAGTGAATAAGGGATTTGAACATTGTGTTAGGTAAATATTATAGTTCAATCAATATAGCACTATATAAATCCTCAGTTTACAAGTATTCTTCTTCTCCATGTTGTGTGCAGTGAGTTGGAAAATGTTATATGAGGTAAGGAATATCTCATTTTGCATTATTGTTTATCATGTGGGAGGGGTTTTTTTATCTATGGGTTATGGTCATGTTGTAATAATCAAAGAAAAATAATTGGTTAATTTAAATTGAATGCATGAAAGGGAAATGATACACATGTTTTTATAGCTTTGTTATTATTACAATATGATGGACTGTATAAGCTTTATGTTCTACTAAAAAATATGGGCTTTGGGGGATTTTTTTCACTAGATGATATGTGTGTGACTGCTGTTTTGGTTGTGATTGTTGTAATATCACCCTAAAATGGAAATTGGCTAACTACTTATATTTTTATAATGAAATAGTTTCTCCAAGATTATGGATTTTATGATAATTCCTCTAAAATAAAATGGAATGTGATAAAATTCCCTTCATTAAATTTGTAAAAATATATTGATTTGTTTTGATTCATGGGCATGCTTATGGGGTAGTGATTTGAGTTTGTGATGTGATGTGGGGATGATGGGTGAATTGTGGTTGTGCTTTTTTATGGTGAGGTGATGGTTTTCTATCAATGATTGTGAGGCAGCGAAGCGATGGTATGATGGGGATGACGAGCTTCTTGTGATTTGTGGTTGAATTGTGCTAGATTCTCAGGTAGTGATGGAATAATTATCTAATAATGATTGAAATTGTTGGGGTTCGGTTTGGTTAATGGGATAGAAATGGATAATTAATAAATTAATTACGGGATGTGGGATTAAATGTGATTTATTCATAATAATAAAATGATTGGGTTGGATACTGGGTTTGGTTAGAAATGTGAAATATGGATTTTTTCTTGTATGGTATTATAAATTTAGAGTTGGTAGTAAAAGTGATGTTCTTGTGAGACATTTACTTTTTTAGTTGTGAACCAATAGGTTGGGCTTAGGTGTGAATATATGTATATAATTTTATATTCCTTGTGATTACTATAAACAGCTCATCCATGTTGATCACTAAGTTTCAACACTCTTATTTATTGGATGGATTTTTTCTTGATATCTGATAAGGTGGATGGATGGTTGGGTGCCCACACTATATCTCTCTCTCATCTAGGATAGGAAGGTATTACACACAATGTGATGGATAGAGGTATGATAGTGCACTAGATGGTGGTTGAGATGGGCCAAGTGTCTTCTGGTAATATGTGATGTGTGTGTGATTATGAAGATATGAGCCTATGTGTCTTTAGTCATGATGTGACATAGCCTGGGTGTCTGAAAAAGGGATGATACGGGATGAGGTGGCATAGTTTGGGGTCATGAATTGTAGGAGGAGGGTGAAAGGTTTATGTCCTTCATCTTCATGTTACCTTAATGATCTCATTATGGTTTTGTATGTGTTGTTTCCCATGTGTTTTATAGAGATACATGATGTTTTCATGCTTATGGGGTGGTGAGCTTAGGTTTCTATGCCTGTGATGTGAAGTGACTATAACTCTAGGACGGTGTGGTATTCAGAAGAGATAGAATCACCTAGATTTTTAATGTTGGGGTGACCGAGTGGAAAACCAGTGGTAAATTGGTGTGGGTACCCTTTATCAATGTAACTCATGTTGTATTATATTACTTGGCTTGAATTATTTAGTTATCAACCATGTTTATTTTGGGATGGATAGTTCTCTCTTTAGCTTCTAATGCATCTATTGTTTTTCTCATGGGTGCATTAGTATGCTTCTTTCACATGTGCATGAGAGGATTTGGTTTTTATACTCAATATACCTATATGATAACCCAATGTATATAAAATTGTTTATATGTTTCCAAGAATATTATGTGGACTATAGTGGACATTACTAGCTTGAACCTTTGGATAGTTTATATATCGTTGCTTTAGCTTTTCTTTTGGTTATTTACTTTTAAAATTTTATTTTTATCAGTTTAATTTTTAAATTCATTTGTGGGATGGTTTTAGTTTCTTTTATATTATATCATGGAGTTGTTTGTGAATGATTCATCTTATCTCCCAATCCTATAATATTATAGAGGGTAATACATCCCATTTCATGAGACTTTTATACCCTTAGTCGTAGTCACCAACTTGGGGCATACTAGTGTCAGAACTTGGTTTTCATTATCTCTCTCCCCTCATTGTCATATCTTTGGAGGGAGGGGTCATTAAATATTTCTATTAGAGGTGATGGTTGAGAGATAGGCTAGATTTTGGAATTATCCAAAATGATAATTGCATTGGTTAGTATAGAAAAAGTGTTATTCGACCCTTTTTAATGACATAGGATATGGAGACTAGCTAGGATGTGAAATTTTAGGTCCCTAAATGATTCATTGCATGTTCTCTGAGCTTATTTAATGACCAAGTAAAATGGACCTTTTTAGAGGATAGATACCTAAGAGAGGTACATACATCATGATGAATTTTTTTCTTATTTGAATTGGGTTGTTTAAGGAAAGTTAAAATGGATTAAAATGAATCTAAATAAAATACCATACTAGACATAGGGAATTATTTTTTTTATTTTCAGTTATTAATTTAGGATGCCATCCTCTTGTGTCTTGGGTAGTTGAGGTTCATCAGGATGATCTGGTTGGTTTTCATACGGTTGATCTAGAAAATATTGAGGATTCTTGGTAGATGGAGTTTCATGATTTTTAGTAATAGGATTTGGGGATGTATGGACATAGTGTTTCAGATGTTAAGATAGATAATTTCTAAGAGGATCTTGAGATTGCTTTCAGTTTAATATGGTTTAGGGAGGGATTCTAGGTCCCTTCGGTAGTCAGTTAGATGAGGGGATCTACGTGTAAATGGTGGATTTTGTATATGGGAGAGCTGAAGGAGGTATATGTTTCATGGGTTGACTTTTAGAAAGAGTTTTGGGAAGAATTCCTTTAATCAAAGAAGAAGGAAGTGAAGATTCAAGATCTTCTCTCTCTTCAATTGGATATTATATAAGTTAGGGAGTTGAGAATCAAGTTCAAATACCTTCTATGTTTTTTCCTAGATATTTTTATAGATGATGAGTCTCATGTGAGACATATTGATGTGGCACTCTATCCTGATATCTAGTATAGAATTACTCCTTTTACATTTCCAACATATTTGGAGGTTTAGAAAAATGAGGAGGTGATTGAGCAAATGCACTGATTAAGAGGTTTGTTGCAAGAGGGGAATTAGAATCGTTACTTGGGGAACAAATTTGATAGTGGTAGGTATCAAGTGTCATCACCATCAAGGTTTCAACTACTATGAAGTTGACCATGGTAGTTTCCCTCCTAGAATTCTAGGTACAATGGTTTTTGTGCTATTTCTAAGGGATTTGTTCTAGTTTACTTTGCATGTGGTGTTCACAGACATCGTCAAAACCAGTCCTAGGTGGTTCTTCAAACTTATTTTGGTGTACATGGATAGGTTTAGTGTCAGCCTTAGTATAAATTTTCAGTGAGATAATTTTAGCAGCAGGAATAGTAGGATTATGCTCTACTGAGGGGTGATGGAGTAGGCAGACGCTAACCTTAGGATGTTCCTCATGTTTAGGGACCTTGATTAGATCATGGTCATAGAGGTGGTTTTTAGTAGAGAGGTAGAGGATATTGGCATGGTCAGTTGTTTGTAGTTTAGAAAGAGGTGTCAAAGGGTTCAGGGGTCATCATAGAGATGATAATTTTTTTTAGTGACCTTGTTTTTGTCTTATTTCATTCAGGGGTGTCACATTCTTTTATTTCACCCACTCTATTCCACACTCTTTGAATAGATTTAGAGATTCATCACCTACACATGGTGTTGAAAATACTATTCAAAGGCTGGAATATCCTATTTGATGTGTTCCAAAGGTATAGACTGATGATGGGTCCACATGAGTATCATGGAGATATTTTCTTGCTATATATGGACTTATACAATGTTATCCTTAGGATTAACTGGTTATGATCTATGAATGATATAGTTTAATATATATAGAGGGGAGTCATGTTATCTTATTTGGATATATAGCATGTGGTTTTTGTTAGCGATTGGGGTTTTCATGTGGGTATTCAATGTGTGGAGTCCCTTATTTATTTGATGTCTATGTTTTTTATGTAATCAGTGGATTCTAGGATAGTGGAAGTCCCCAGGGTCGTTGAAGAGATTTTGGATGTTTTTTTAAGGAGGTTGGGATCCTACCCCCTTCATGTGATGTTGATTTCAAGATAGACTTTCAACTTAGTGCTTCCCCAATTCAATGGATCCTTATTAGATGGAACCTTCAAAGTTGCAAGAGTTGAGGATTTAGATAGATGATTTGTTACAAAAAAGGTTGTATCCAGCCCAGTGTGTCATTGTGGGGTTATCCATTTTAATTCTATAAGAATTTAGATGGTGGTATGAGTATTTTTATAGACTAATGAAGGTTGAATCCTACAAAAGTCAAAAAAAATCCCAATTCATGGATATTAAGTCATTTCGACCGGCTGAGAGGGGAAATTTGGTTTTCAAATATCAATCTATATTCTTAATATCACCAATTGAGGGTAAAGGAAGAAGATACCCTAAATAATTCCTTTAGATGTAGATATGGGAACTTTGAGTTTGTATTCATGCCATTCGGTGTTAAAACCCTCCATCTATGTTCATTGGTATTATGAACTTCATGTTACATGAGTTATTGGACCAGTTCATCATCATATTCATTGATGATTTCTTGATATACTTGAAGTAATAGGAAGTGAATTCTGAGCATCTGTGAGTTGTTTTATAGGTTTTTTGATACCACTATGTTTATGGGGAGTTATATAAGTATGATTTCTAGATTTGAAAGGTGTGTTTCCATGGACACGTGGTGTCTCTGTAGGGTGTGGTATTGGGCCCATCAAAAGTTGAGGTAGTTTTTTTGGTAGTGCCCAAAAATGTGGCATAGGTTCGCATTTTTCTTGTTCTTACAAACTATTAATGGAGGTTTGTAACCAATTTATCTCTAGTTATATCCCAATTGAAAAATTTTACTAGGAAGGACCAAGATTTTGTGTGGAATAATTAGTTCCAATTAGTTTTTTTTTTACCTAAAGGGGAAGATAGTTTGTGCTCCAGTATTTCAGTTTCCGAAGGAGTGTATGATGTTTTATGTATTTTCTGGTGATTACCATATATTATTGGGAAGTTTTTTGATGTAGAAAATGGAATTTATCTTTTATGGGTCTAGGTAGACACATCCCCATGAGAATAACTATTCCACCCATGATCAAAATCAAGTAAGGGCATTGTTCGTGCTGAATTTTTGGTGTCATTACTTAATTGGGGGGTTTGTTTTGATCATTAGGGATCACAAGAGCTTAAGGTATATCTTTTCTCAGTGTGATATGAAAATAAGGTAATGGTGGTGTATGATGTTTATTAAGTATTTTGATTTTGATATCTACTACACCTCAAGAAAATGGAATGTTGTGGATGATGTTTTAAGAATAAATTTGAGGAAGGATGTTGCTCATGAGTCTAGCGATACTTCGAGAGTAATGGAGGAGTCTACATCCTTTCACATAGATACAATGGTGGATGATAGTAGATGATATTTTTATAGATGAAGATTAATTATTATTTTATTTTATGGTAGGAGGAGTCTTAGTGGGGAGACATAGAGGCAGATCTTATGTGTAATCATGTTTTCCATGGTGATTCTCCAATGGGATAGTCATAGGATGGTCCAAATCGGATATTGTTTCCTGGGAGGTTTTCTTTCTAGTAGTTATGAACTATTGAATCCTCTGTGAGGTTCAAAGATCACCTTTGGTGATACAACCAGGATATTATAAGATGTATCATCATTTGAGGATGTAGTTTTGGGGTATCCTAGGTTGGGTCACCATGGGACATGGAGATAGGGCAAGTTGGAACCTAGGTTCTTTGGACCATTTGAGGTGGTGGAGAGAATTGGGTCAGTGGTGTACTGATTGTTTTTTCCACAGAAATACAATGTTATTCATGACATTTTCCATGTGTTGAAACTTCAGTGGTATCACCATGATCCTCTCATGTGATCGAGGTGGATGATGTTGAGATTTAGATATATATATATATATATACTTTGAGAAGCATCTGATACATGTGTTCGATCATAGTAAGAAAGTGTTGTGGGGAAAGATCATGTAGATATTTTGTGTATTGTTCCCTTGTGGGAATGTGAAGGAGGAAACATGGGAAAGGGAATTAGATATTTGGGATTTGTGGCCCAATCTTTTTAACTCAGAATCTTTAAGATTCTTAGGAGTGAAACTAGAAGATGATCTGATATAAGGTGGTAAGATTATAATATCCCAACCTTTTCTGGAGATGACTAAAGATTTATTTTAGGTACTCTATTTCCTTGTGTTTAGTAGCTTCCATTTGGGTTTTACCTTGTGGTGTTTTTGGGTGGGTTTTGTGAAAAAATTAAGGAATGAGGGTTGTGTGTGGTTTTCACATGGTTAGAGAAAACTGTACAGCCCAACCCAATAAACTGTGCAAGACTAGATAGTGGGGGTTCTCATGGCTGGAACACAATTCATCAAATCATGTGCCTTAATTAGAGAAATCGTGCACCCATAAAATAATAGGTATGTGGTTAAGGTCCAAGTTTATGTAGAACTATGGTCCCCTTCCTATGAGACAGTGTGTGATTTTTAAAGTGCCCCAAAAATTAGTTTTTAATACCCCCAAACCCCTATAACTCACCCATTTCGACCCAAACTTGGACCCTTACAATTTTTAATGATATTAGAGTTTTTTGGAGGGATTCCAAGGTATTCTGGCCTACATTACTCATGATTTTAATCCTAGATCAAAGATTTACATCTCTCTAAGTAAGAGGATCATATCTTTCTTTCTATCCAATTCATCTCACATCCTTATCCCTTTCTTTAAGGGAATTTATTATCTATTTTTGGTCATACATATACCTAATATTATAGATCTAGATCTTAGATTGTAGATCTCTATCTATATTAAATATATATTTATTTTTTTAATCTTGATTTATGGTTTTAGATATTGATCATTATCTATGTCGTTGTGCTTCTCAATTTTATTGTTTGATCATTCATCAACTAATTGAGTTAGGTGGTGTAAGAACCCGACCCGATTGCCCGAAATTGATGCCATAGTTTTTTACATTGGAATATAAACCAGTAATATTCATCCCAAAGGACTGAGTAGTTTAGTAGCTTTGTAAATAAGATACATACATAAGTTAAGTATTACAACTTTAAATGAAATAAAAAATAGAAACTCCTTTGACAACATCCATTACTCCCAAGTCATTTCTTCTTGTTATTCATAATATACCTCTTCGTGTCCTGGGAAAATTAAAAATAAGAAAGGGGTGATCTCAAACACTCAGTAAGGTTAAGAATTATAGTGGAAGATATCATAAACATAAAAATTAGGCATGGTGAATAACTTAAAATCTCAAGCCTTTTAAAACTAACATGAACAAATTATGGCAGGAATAAGTGATGAATAAATAATTCCATAATAAAACATAATCATAGGTATTCTACTATAAAAATAACTACATAAACTACCAATAATATTTCATAATGTGGGAATTAATAATCATAGGTATTCTATAGATGCACTGGGGAGCTATAGAGGGCCCCACCCAACACTTACTATGTCTAATGAATTACTCATATGAATTGTGATATACATAAACAACATATACATTCATATTGAAACTAATACATGAATGTAAATAACTTTCCCTGAACATTAAGCATAAACACTAACCATTTAGAGTAAATTGGTGAATGGTTTTACGATACCATCCACAGTCAAACTAATCGTAAACAATTAAATTAAATATGGTATATCATTTCATAAAATATTAATCCCAATAATACATAAGAATCAAAAATACTATTGAAATAGATTAAGATACTCTTGAAAATCCTCGAGTAATTCTTGTGATAAATACTCTTTTACTTTTAAAAGAAGGGTGCTTTTGAAAAAATATTTCTATAAAGTTAGAACATAGGTAATATATAATTTTAATTATAAAATGGGTGATTTTATAAAGATAATTTTTTCAAAAAACAGATTATATAGTGCCCATGAAAATAAGTAATAAATTGAGAAATTCCCTTAAAATGGGATTGTTTATCGGGAAGGATTTTTGTAAGATACTTTTAAAACATATAACTCCCCAAAAATGAAGGTTTGATTCTAGTTGGAACACATATGTAGAACATTTAAATAGAAATTATGAGGAATACGTATTAATTAATAAGAACTTAATTTAGGTAAGTAGATAATAAAAGTTACTAGAATGAAAATGGTGGTTCGGCTGGAAAACCCTTACCTTAAGTCTGAATGGGTTCCACTCTTGAACTTAAGGTCCTGGAATATAAAATTAGACTTATTAATAACTCAATTCATAATTTATTAGCAAATTATTTTTTTATCATAATTTTATAAAGTTTATTATGTCTTTATTGATAAGTTATAAGATTTAATTATGTCGTTCTGTAGTGTTCGTTTCCTTGGTTTTCATGATCGGTATATTGGTATATGATTATGGATGTTCATGTGGAAAGGATGTAATTATTCATAATTGAAATTATATATAATTTATTAAAATAAATAAGTTTTAATTATAATATATATACTTTTTTACATGGTATGAAGTTGAATCATTGGATAAAATATTAATGACAATCACTTAGATTATTTGGCGGTATTTGGATTATTACGAACTAGTTTTGTCATATAAATTAATACTATGTAAATTTAATTGTTCGTAAATATTATGTAGATTATAATACATATTTCATAGTATGGTTCCACCATCAAAATTGTTTCATGACCAATAATGAAGGATAATTTGAAGAATGAGACTTCATCGTCCAAGAAGGTTGTAAATTGGAACCTCACGGATGATGATTTCATTTATAAAATAGAGAGAGTAAGAAGATTGATGATGGTTATAACATTAACAAGGTATAATTATTGTATATAGATGATATTATAGTTATAAGGATAAATTGGATAGGGGAGGTTAGGAGAGAATAAGAAAATAAGATAAATTGAAGTGAAACTAAATTAAAAAGAAAGATGTTTTACCTCTTGAAATAACCTCCATGAGAACCTCTGTAAAGGAAGGGGTTTTGGTCTTTTGGAAATACCAAGAGCTCTAGGACGTGGGGAGTGACTATTTAAGGGTATTTGGGCAGAACTTTGAGGATATTCAAGGCTTATAGGGATGAATAGAACAGGGAGTGGGGGTACATTGTAAGAGAGGAGGGTTTTCACATTATTTTATTATTTTGAAAAAGAAAACCAATATTATTGATTATTGTGACCCAAAAAAGTAATAATGATATGTTAGTTTGAACAAATGGTCATTTACGTCATCCAAGACTCAAGAATGATGCATAAATTCACTTATTTAACATATTTTGTAAATTATCAAAGTTCACTATTCACCAAAAAATCAAGTATTTCAGAAAAATACAAAAAACTCACCCTAACCATTTTTCAATGTGTATAATTCAAAAATGAACTTCCTTTTTTTGAAAATATTTTCCTAAATATGATTAATTTAATATTTAAATAAAATAATTATTTATTTTAAAAATAACAATTTTAATACTATAATTTGTTTTATATCACATTGAAAAATTAATCAAGGTCATAACCTTAAGACAATAAAATAATATTATTATTAACTATTCATACGGTTCATGTTACTAATCATAAGGGTATGTTTCCATTCACCAAAAATTAAGTTTTTCTTATCAAAATCTAAATATTATTTCTAATGCAGCCGTGTATATTAGTTTTACGTAATTGAAGTCACAGAGGTGGAAAAATTATGTTTACTAGATAGGTTATAAAAAAGTGATGTTCTGTAGAGAATTAGTCTTTCATGCATTCAATATTAAATTTATTTGTAAAATCATGGTGTGTTATAGGTGGTCTATAATTTAAATCCCATATCCTTTATTTAAATTATGTGTATGTAATTGTAGGATTTCTATTTGATGTTTAACAATTGATTTGTTGATTAAATTAATTAATTTATAGAATTAATTACTCGAGGAGATGTGAAATTGTGGATTTTGGGGAATTTTGGATTTAAAGATTATTAATTATAGATTTAATTATAAGATATCAAAATTATTAATTTGGATATAATTAATTGTATAATTAATTATGTGATTTAGATATTAAGAATTGAGATGATCTATTATTTCATTAATTATGGAATTAATTAGTGGATATTGATTAATTAATTTATGAAATAATTAATGGGTTTGATGTAATTAACTAATTGGGTAATTAATTAAGGGGTTCTACGTGGTTGGTTAATTTTTGAGTTAAATAATGTAATTATTTTATCCAACTAATTGATAAATTTGTAACAGAAATTGATGTGGATGATTAATTATTGAATTAATTATGTGATAAATGGTAATATGGCCATTTAGTTGTGAATTAGAGAATGGTAACATGGTCATTCTAATGTATGTTGTATAAATAATAACGTGGTCATTTAGTTGTGAATTAAAGAATGGTAACATGGTCATTATAAGGTATGTGGTGTCAATGGTAACACGGTCATTTAGTTATGAATTAAAGAATGGTAACATGTTCATTCTAATTTATGTGGTATAAATGATAACATGGTCACAAATATATGAATTAAATAATGGTAATAATGACATTTTGAGATATAATATCACTTGGGAATACTTTGGGCTCTGACATGAGTTGAAGTAAGGATTGAGGTTTCGGTGTCTATGAGAACCATGGGGTTTATGTGGTTAAATAAAGACTAATTGATAATGTGAAGACTATTTACTTATGCATTGTAATTATTTATTTATATAACTTCATACACTGGATTTGGTAGGATATTATTTTAGATGTCGTTGGTGGTGTCCTATTGAACTGTACTCACACCCTAATCAGGATGCATGATCGATGCTTGAATATACTTTGTGTTTTCTAGATATATTAAAGGAAAAGTCCATAAGATGGATGGATACGTTGGGATGGGGCTTAGATGAGGGATATGGGTGTGGTTTAGGATATGCTTGGGGAGTTATTAGTGTCTTTATTTTGGGTTTCATTTTTGACACTTGACATGTACATTGACATGGAGTATCTTTCTTATTTCATTCTTATATTGTATTTTTAGTTTTTCTTGTCATGAGATATTAGTAATTTTCAGGGTTATATGTTATCATACCGTTGATTATTTATTTTCTCTAGTGTATTACTCTGAAAATAAAGGGAATAGTCTCCCCATGACTAATATTAGACTCTCACAACAAGTTGGTAGCCTCTGGAATATGGGGAGGCATGCTTGAGTTCATGTGACTGACTAGTAAGGTCTATATGATTTCATTGTAATATTGTATGGGTTTAAGAACTCACTATCATAGTTTATGGCCTTGATTAATAGGATATTCCATCCATAACCAGATTAGTTTATCGTATTATTCGTGGAAGACATCTTGGTGTGCCACAAGACACCAAATGATCATGGCTAATATCTTGACATAATCTTGAGTACACTGAGGGAGCATTATCTATAGGCCAATCTATCTAAGTTCTAGTTTTGAATCTATCATGTACACTTCTTAGGGAACATCATCTTGGAGTAAGGTCTGTGAGTAGATCTATAAAAGGTTCAGGCAGTGGTTTCTTGGGAGAAACCTAAGAACATGTTTGATATCTGAATATTTTTTGGATTATCTTGGTATTACATGAGTATTATCCAATAATTTTTTCATTTAGAAGTTTATATTTCATGATTTACAAAAAATTGGATAAATTTTGAATGGTCAGAAGCTTATGAGGATGCCTTTCAGGATCTAAAGAAGCGTTTACACTGGCACTAATCTTGATCCAACTTGAAACTGGTGAGGAGTACATAGTGTATTGTAATTATCTTGGGATTGGACTTGGAGTTGTGTAAATGCACAGACATTGAGTTGTGGAATCTGGGTCTCGGCAGTTGAGGTCTCATGACCATAACTACCCTATGCATGAACTCAAGTTGGATGCAGTGGTTAATGCCTTAAAATATTGGGGGCACTATCTTTTGGGTGAAATGTTACTGTGTATACAGATTACAATATATTAAGATATATCTTTTCATAGTGATATTTGAATATTAGGTAAGGAATATGGTATATTGTAATAATTATTTTGATTATGATCTAGCATATACACCCAGAAAGTAGAACATTGTTGCTAATTCATTGAGAAAGAAAATGATGACTCTAGTGATTTTGGAGTCTAGTGCTGAGTGGAATATGATGACTTTGTTGGAAGAGATGCACATTATGGTTCAAATGATTTAAGAGAATATGACTCCAGTATCTGTTTTAGTGGATTCTACTCTTTTGAGATGGATTAGGGACAGATAGTATGAGGATCCAAAAAGTTAGACCTTGAGGAAAATCATTGAAGGTGGTGAGACACCTTTAGATTGGAAAATAGATGGTTATGAGGTTATCTATGTCAATAATCTAATTATTGTATCTACGAGCATGCATGAGGATCTAATGTGTGAGTTCCATGACTCAAAGCGGGTGGTACACCTATGTGTGACCAAAATATATGGTGACCCGCGATGAATATTTTGGTAGCCGGGCATGAAAAAGGAGATAGCAGGGTTTGTGACACAATGTTACACCTGTCATCTTTTGAATGTGTAGCATCAACAACCTGGAGGATTTCTATAGTTGATGCCCATTTCGGAATGGAAGTAGGGTGACTTTACCATGGACCTTGTGGTGGGCCTCCCAAGGTAACCTTAGAAGAGTGATGCTATTTGTAGGGTTGTGGATCGATTGAAAAATTACCATATTTCTTACCTATATGGGAGACATTATTGGGGGATAAGTTTGGAGTTATGTATGTTATGGAGATAGTCCAATTGCATGGGGTTCCATAGACTATTGCTTCAAACTGCAACTCACATTTTACTTTGTGCTTCTGGCAGATATTATAGAAGGATTTATATATGTATGTTTTTTTTAGTATGGATTTCTACCCACATATTGATGGGAAGTTGGGGCATACTATAAAGTTTATTGATGATAAGCTCGGAGAATGTGTTCAAGACTTCAGTGGATCTTGGGAGAAACATTTAGATTTAGTAAATTTTTCCTATAATAACAGTTTTTGGAAATGATAAAGATGGAACCATATGAGGCACTTTATGGTAGTCCATGTAGAGAACATTTATGTTTGATAAAGGTAGGTGAGTCTCTGTTGTTGGTACCGAGTCTCATATAGGATACATCAGAGTAGGTACACCTAATTTGAAAATGTATGGCTATGGCTTAGAGTATACATAATTCATATGCTGGTATACATTGATGACCCCTATAGTTTACATAGGGTGATCAATTATTCTTTAAACTTTCACCTAGGTTGGTTCACCACAAGAAACGAAGATAGGGAAAGTTGGAACCCATTTTCATTGGTCAATTTGAGGTGGTGGATAGAATCGATATGGTGGAATACCGACTAGATATTCAATAGAAATACAGTGTTGTGTTTGATGTTTTCCATGTATCACAACTTCAGTGGTATAACCCCAACCCTTATCAAATTATTTAGGTGGATGAAGTTGAGATTGAGATAGATTCATCCTTTTAGTAGCATCTAATACATGTGTTGGATCATAGTGAGAAAGTATTGTAGGAAAAGACCATACTGATAGTTCATGTATTGTGCAAACATAGGAGTGTGCAATAGGAAACATCAAAAAGGGAACCAGATAAACTGCCTAGTGGTCAAATATTTTTAACTTGGAATCTTAGATATGCTTTGGAGTGCTACTCAAGGACAATTTGTTATAATGAGGGGAGATTGTAAGATCTCATCTTTTTATGGAGATGACTCGAGTTTGATTGCAGGTACTCTTTTACCTTTTATTGAGTACTTTTCATTTTGGTTTTACATCAGGGTGTTTTTGGGTCAATTTTGAGAAAATTAAAGGAAAGAGGGTTGTGCATGATTGGAACATAGTTAGAGATAATTGGGATCCCCAACCCAGTAAATCATGAAACCCCGTACAGCGGGGTTTCATATGGTTTGTGCACAGTTTTTCAAACCATGATACCTAAAAGGATAAAATGTGCACAACTAAAATAATAGTTTCATGGTTAAAGTGCATGATTAGAGAAAATTGTGTGCCCCTTCCCAGGATATAGGATTGTATATCTACATCTAGATTAAAAATATCTTGATTTTTATAATATTAATTAAGGGTTTTAGATCCGGATCCCAATCTATATTGTTGTGCTGGTCAATTTTGGGGATTTTCCATTGGGTTATCATTTGTCAATAAATTAAGGTAGTAGATCTATAATTAAAATCCCATCGTCTTTTTTCAAATTATGTTTATGTAATTGAAGAATTTATATTTTGTGTTTATTAATTGAGTTATTGATTAAATTAATTTTTTTTGTTAATTAATTAATTGAGGAGATGTGGAATTGGGGATTTTGGGAATTATGGATTTGGAGATAATTAATTTTAGATTTCATTATTAGATATTGAGATTGTTGATTTGAAGATAATAAATCATGGATTTAATTATGAGATATGGAGATTCATAATTGAGATAATTAATTGTGGAATTAATTATGGTATTTCAATTAGCGGATATCGATTAATTAATAGATGAATTAATTAATGGGTTTGATATACTTAATTAATTGGGGAATTAATTAAGGGGGTATAAGTGGTTGGTTAATTACTTAATTAACATATGGAATTATTGTATCAAACTAATTGATCAATTAATAATGGAAATTGAGGTGTATAATTAATATTTGAATTAATTATGTGAAGAATGGAAACATGGTCATTTATTTATGGACTAAATAATGGTAACATGGTCATTCTAATGTATGTGGTATGAATTGAAACATCCTCATTTAGTTTTGAATTAAATAATGGTAACATAGTCATTCTAATGTTTGTGGTATGAATGGTAACATGGTCATTTAGTTGTGAATTAAATAATGGTAACATGGTCATTATAATGTATGTGGTTTTAATGGTACCATGTTCATTTAATTATGAATTAAATAATGGTAACATGTTCATTCTAATATATGTGGTATGAATGGTAACATGGTCATTTAGTTTTGAATTAAAGAATGGGAACATGGTCATTATATTATGTAATGTGTTAATGGTAACTTGGGCATTCAAGTATGAATTAAATAATGGTAAAAATGACATTTTGATATATAATATCACATGGTAATACTTCAGGCTCCATCATGTGCCAAAGTAAGGATTGAGGTATGGGTGTCTATGGGAACCTAGGGGTTGATGTTGTCAAAGATAGATTAATTGATAATATGATAAGTGTTTACATATGAATTTTCATTATTTCTTTATAAAACTTCATACAATTTATTTTTAATGGATATTGTTTTAGACTTAATTGGTGGTTTCTTACAGAGTTTTACTCAGAACCTACTTGGGTTACCTAATCAGTACCTGAATAGAATTGTTTTTTCTAGAAAGGTTAATGGAAAAGACCTAGAAATCGAAGGTTGATTTGAGAGTGAAATTGGATAAGGGAATTGGATTTTTTTCAGTTCCATCTTTGTGAGTTGTCAGTGTTTTTATTTTGGGTTTCATTATAGACACTTGACACATACATTGACATGGAAAAAAATTAGTTAGTATTGATATTGTATTTCCAGTTTTTTTATCATCAGATATTGGTAATATGAAAGGTTATATGATATTTCACTATTGCTTTTTTATTTACACTGGTGTATTACTTAGATAATAGGTTTCATAGTCTCCCCATGACTAATATTATACCCTCACTTCTATCGCCAACCTCTATCATACAGGGAGGAATTCTAGAGGTCATGTAATCGATCAGTTTGAGGCACCAGTTTGTGGCACCCAATTCGAGAAGCTACATGTTATTACCTATACATTAGACTAGTTAGTATGAATAATAATAAGAAAATATTAGATATTATTTATAATTTTTCATATAATAAAAATATATTAAAAAAATACTTCATTTTTTGTAGTCTTTCTAGGTTTTGAAAATTCAATTTTCTAAAAAAAATTATTTATTTCTGTGAAAAATAATTAAATTAATTTTTGAAACTTTTAGAAAATTAATATGATAAAATAAACATTATTTTTTAAAACAACATGAAAAAATTCACTCTAGGTTAATATTTTGTATTTTTATGAAATGATTTATTTTTCGATGAATAGTTAGAAATATGGGTTTTTTATTGAAAACTTCATTTTCATTTAAAAAAATTATAAGGATCATTTTTCTTTAAAATGTATTTTAAAGTAAAATTATTTCATTTATATGTAAATTAATCCAATTTTAGTCATTTTAATCACTTTCATATTGAATTTTATATAAAAACATTTTTGATCTCACCCAAACACCCCCAAGATAAAACCCAAACAATATATACTCAAAACATGGAAAAAGAGCACCTATAAATGGGCACCAGACACCTCTAGAAAAGGTTAGGATCATAATATCTCCCCACCTTATAATATCTCATCCCTAAGATATACTCCCAAGCATCTATATGATCTATATATAATAAATATTGGTCCACTGATCCTACATATCCGGTTATATCTGCCAAGTTTCCTTCTGAACATGTCCATGTTTCCACAATACACAAACTATTGACATGGTCTCACCCCATAAAACTTTATCACTATGATCCAACACACATATATATTTCTCCTCAAATGAGACATCAATCTCAAACTAAAATTCATACACATCGATCACATGAGAAGGGTCAGGGTGATACCATGAAAGATGTGACACATGAAAAACATCATGCATTGCATTATTCCTCTATGGAAGAACTACAATGTATGCCACCGGCCCAATTCTCTACACAACCTCAGATGGTCCAACAAACATAAGCACCCACTTTCCCTACCTATGAACCCTATAGTGACCCAATCTAGGTGACACTTGAAGGAATTCATGATAACCCTCTGAAAATTCAAGGGGTCATTGACATCTATGAGCATATGACTTATATCACCTCTAATTCGTAGTCATATGCCTAAAAATCAGTTGAACCTACTCCAATGTATCCTACACAAGAATGGCTCCTGGTAACTCTGACTCACCTACCTCCACCTAGTATAGAGGTTACCTACACATCCAACCATAAAAAATACTTATTTGGTGCCATATATATAGTATCCCAATAACTATTGTTATAGGAAAACTCCACCAAAGCTAGGTGCTTATCCAAATACCCACAAAAGACTATGAAACGTACCCAAACCACATTTTTCTATAACCTATATATTACATTCTAAATTACCCTATTTTTGTGGGTGGAATGTCATGATCTATAAAACCTGTGTGTCAACTACCTTCTATAAGCCCTGCCAGAAGCACAAAGTAAAACATGATTCACTATCTGAAAAATAATTTTTAGCCCCATGTGCATACAGACTATTTACCAAATGTACAAATATCACAATGGATCTACTGAAAAAGTCTCCCATATATGAAAGAAATTATATTCCCTTGTTAAACAGTCCATAATTACCCATATAGCATCATTTTTCTATGTCATCCTCGAGATACCCACCACAAAATCCATAATAACTTTATCACACTTTCATTTTGGAATGGGAAACATCTATAGTAAATAACCTGGTTTTTTATGCTCATACTTCACCTTGAAAGGTGTATCATTATTTTACAAACCTTGTTATTTTATTTTTCATTCGTGGACACCAATACTATCATCATAGGTCATGATACATTTCAGTCACACCTGGATTCACCGCCCACTTTGAGGAATGAAATTTATGCATTATATCCTATAGCATGCTCATAGGTGTGATAATATGATTCCTCACATATATGATATCATCCTTGTCTATACTCCTATTGGAAGGTGACTCCCCACCTTCAAGGCTTTCCCTCAAGCCTAAACACTCCATACCCATATACTACCTTTCCCTGATCCAACTCAAAAGTGTAGACTCCACATAAATTGATACAAGATTCATCTACTCCAAGATTTCCTGTACCACAGCATGCATCTCATCTAGTAAGGTCATCATCTACCACTCAGAACTAAACTCTTCAACTATCTGAGTCTATTTTTTCCTTTTTAATTCTTCAGCAACACTATTTCCCTTCATGATCATATATTCTAGTTAAAAATCAAATTACATAAAATACTCAACCAACCACTTCTACGGAAGACTGAAATCTCATTGGAAAAATATGTACTTTATTCTCTTATGATTAGTATCTATGGTAAATGTTTCCCCAATTATATAATGACACCAACACTTCAAATCATAAACCACTACTGCCAACTTGAGGTCATGCATAGGGTAGTTCTGTTCATGTGGGCTCAACTCTCAGGAACAATAAGCCACAACTCAAACTCCATTCTTCAACACTTATCCAAGACCTATCCCAAAATCATCACAAAACATTGTACACTCCTCACCTAATATATGTAAGATCAATATTGGTTCCATTGTCAAATTATTATTTTACTTTGGAAGGAATTAGCACTTACATGACACCATTCAAACCATATACCCTTTTTGTTCTATCTAGAAAGGGGTGCTTCCAAATGGTAAAACTCTTGGATAAACCTAAGATAATATCCTAGTAATCCCATAAATCTAAGGATATCAAAATAATTCTTAGGTTGCTCCCAATAAACCACTACATGAACTTTCTTTGGGTCCACTGACACCCCTTCCTTTGATATTATGTGAATCAATAAGTGTACTTGTTCAATCCAAAATTAACAATTAGGTATCTTGGAGTATATTCGATGATCTGTCATTGTACTCAAGATGATGTCAAGATATTGGGAATGATTGGAATGAGTCTTTCACCACACTAAGATTTCATCCATAAAAACTACCATAAATGGATCTAGGTATGGGTGAATTATTATGTTCATCAAGTGTATAAACAATATTGGAGTGTTCATCATGTTTAATGGCATCACTATGAACTCATAATGGTCGTACCTACTACTAAAAACCTCCTGAGGTATGTTACAAGGGTGAAATCTCAACTATTGATATCCTGAACTCAAGTCAATCTTGGAGAAAACAAAATTTCCCCACAAGTGTTCAAATATATCATCAACACGTGTAAGAGGATATCAATTCTTCACTATTATTTGGTTCAAATTTTGGAAGTCAACAAAAAGTACAGAGTTATATAAAACTTCTTAATAAAAAATGTGGAGAACCCTAACGCAGTGTACTCAGACAAATGAACTCATTATCCATCAACTCTTCCATTTGAGTCTTTATCCATTGAATCTCTATAGGATCTAGTATGTATGTTGGAATAGAAGTTGGATCAACCCCCAAGATTAGATCAATTGTAAATTACACATATCTATAATGGGAAACCCTAATAATTCATTAAGAAAAAACATCCTTAAACTTGTCCACTATTAGTAAAAATATATCCTACTTTTCACTCCCAACATCCAGTAATAGATTAGAAACCTGGGTAATGAGTTCCACCAATTGCTGATCAACTCCTCTTTCATGACCATCCTTGATATCCCATTATCCATGGTGTACATAATTTTCACCCCCTTGATACATAAAGGTCACTCTTATGTGATAACAATCATTTTGGGGTCGATATGCCACTTACTATTCCATACCGATAATTCAGATGAATACTAACATGTCAGGGATGTAAAGATCCCAACTGAAAGGATACTCCCCAACCTATTGAGAACACCCCTTTCACAAACAGATTTTTCTTGATAGTACTCTCAAAGGTGTATCTATAGTCATAACCCCACTCACAAACTCAACCACCAAGCTCAACCAATTTAAAATTTGTGAAGATTGAAAAGAATGAGAGGCGCTTGTATCAAATAAGACACTATCTAGCATATAATCTAAAAGAATAGTACATATAATAGTCAATGGTCAAGCCTCACTATCTCCCAGTGTATGATGAAAAGTATGTAATTGTCCTTCCCCTCTTCCCTATGATATAGTATGAGTCCCATGAGCTTCACTAATCAGCTAAAACGGGTGCTCTTTCCCAGAAGTACCACTTCCACTACCTCTAATTCCATATCAATTAGAACTCAAACTATCATAATGATATGATGTAGAAGATCCCATTCCCACACTCTAGTTCTTCCTATCTCCTCCTTCATTTACATTTGTCATGGTTTTTTACAAAACCTATGTAAATGTTCCATCCTGCCATAGGCTCGTCACTACACAGGTGGTTAAGGACAATGTCTATGAATGTGATCTGGCCTTTCGCACCCGTGATAGGTCAGTTAGGAAGGACCCTAAGTAACTGACCCTTCCCCCTGACCACTTTTCTTACTATCTCCATGTTCAACATTATCATAATGATGCTTCCTACTATTAGAAGACATACCTCCTGGTCGGCTAGTAAAAATCAATATTCTTCCATTAGATTTCTCCTTCAAGTTACCCTCATATATGATATCCTAATTTACCACTTATGAAAACTTATTCAAATTATAGATATTTAACTGGGACATAATTTCATATTTAATCCACTTCTAAAACCATTTTTCCACAATATCCTTATATCCTTCCAATGATAGAGATGAGTTCTGCAAATCTGTAAAGTGACATGCATAGTCTATAACAGACATACTTCCCTGAGTCAACCTCATAAACATAGATTTTCTCTCCAACCTGAGCGTCTCTAGATAAAAGTTCTCCAAGAACTTCTCTTGAAAGTCCTCCCACTCCATATTGTCCAGTGGTCCACCCTGAGTCTGGATGTCCAACCAATAATTCTCTTGACCATGTAACATGTAAAAATCACATTTAACTCACTCCACAGTATAATTATCTAGATGTTTAAGTATATTTTGGATAGAATAAATCTTGAAATCAATTAATTTAGGTCCATACTCTTTTGTGAATGTCATAGGGTTCTACAACTAAAACTCTCAAGTCAAATCTGGCATTCTCTTCACAACCTACATTGGGGCTCTATCCATGAGTTTCATGAAGTAGGAAAAGTTCTCATAGAACTTATCTCTAACATCCTCACTTGTCACTATCATTTCCTCAGGTTCCACCACTAGAGGCATATTTTAGCCATTTCCACAAATATTCTTGTCAATAACTGTCATCAAGGAGTCATATCTATAAAATTACATATACACATATTTGGGAACATAACACAACATTAACACGTTTAACAAGAATGATTTATATAAAGTCATAAAAATTAATCCCATCTTCTCTTTTATATGATCAAAATCAAGTCACTTTCATTACCCTCAACCATCCAACATCTAGGTCATTGTAAAAAAAGGGTAAAAAAATATCATTATTCAAGTTTCTCCTTAGACAAACATTTTCCACATATTTCATCACTTACAATTTTAAAATTTATATTAGGAAAATCTATCAGTTCAATTTCACAAGTAATAAAAAAAAATTTATTTTCAATAACTTACCCAAAACCTGATTTTCCATGCATGCCTAAAATTATACTTTGCCCAATAAATCCTATGTTCCTAGAATGATGCATGCATACACAATTATCATTCCATTTCGGGCCACAATTCAAAACTCAAAAACAATAATCACATCACACAAAATGTACATCACTAGAGGTGAAATAACATCCAACTATAACAATGCATATCAGTAACAATGATCCCAGCTAGGGAACTTGGATTTTACCCTTGTACATGGTTTTGCTACTCCCATGCATGAGATCTTAACAAATTCTCAACTTGTATTATACTCCTGTCTAAATTTCCCAAATAGTAAGTTAAAAAAATGGAAAAAAAGGAAACTTTCTTTTAATACCACTTTGTGATGTCCCGAAGTAGGTGCCACAACCTAGTGCCCCGAGCAGGTTGGCCACATGACATCAGGAGTGCCTCCCACTATGGTAGAGGCTACTGACTAGTAGAAAGTGTATAATATCAATCATGGTTAGACCATACCCTCTTTATCAAAGTATCCCAATAAAAAAACTAAATAAATATAACCAAATTATATAACCAGTAATCAGAAAAACCTGAAATCACAAGATGAAAATAGTAGGAATACAATATCCAATCTAAAATAGTAGATATGTATTCCCAAAATATGTGTCAAGTTTTAAATACAAAATCCAAAATAAATACACTGAAAACTCCCAAGTGGTTCCCAAAACCAATTTTGGTTTCCTCATTCATGATCCATCCCAACTCATCCATCTAAAATTGGTCCCTTTCCATTATATTGTCTCATAAACATGAAGACTATTCAAGTACCAATCTGGAAGAATAGGTTGGGTGTGAGTAAAACTCAGTAGGCCACCACCAACGATATCTAAAACAATATCCAATCAATAACAGTGAATGTAGTTATATAAATAATAAAATAAAACAAATAAACTAAATAGTTTACCTTTATTCAATTATTCTCTAATTAACCAGATAAACCTTTGGGTTCCTGAGGACACCCAAACTGTTCATACCTAATTCATCGTGTTTTGAAGTCTAAACTATCCAAAAGGGATATCACATATCACAATAAAAAGTTTATCAATTATCATTTCAAATCAATTCACATTAAGGACAATTGGAACTATAGTCTAATACCTACATTTTGGGCCTAAACTTTCATGGCTAGGACCCCATTGGTATTTGAAGCATCAGTTCATGTCCCACAACCTGTTTATCAAACTAAAACACAACTTGGATTTGAATCAGCAGTCTGTATCTCATACTCATTATCGCATGCATGTATTTGGGTCTAAGACACCATGTCTAGCACACTATGGGTATTTGAAGCATCATCCCACTTCCAACATCCCATTTATCAAACAATCACAAAATATCATCGATATCACATTTAACACAGTTAATTAACATTAACCCACTTATCAGTATATCACATCGTGGAATACAGTCTCCATTAAAAATTCAAACATGATTCAACACTTTAATCACATGGAATAATATTAAAATTCACCAATAATCCATTTATCAACATTTAATCATAAAAACTATTAAACCTATAAGGTTAATCTGACTATCCAATAATTTCTATTATTCAATCAATTCAATATCTCATTAATCATCTAATTCCACAATTCAATCAATTGACCAAAATTTAATTACCCAATTTCAACACATTTAATGATCACATGGAAAATCAATTAATCATTTTCCTGGGTTCAAATAATTAATTAAGGAATTAATTAATCTAATTCAAGTTTCTATTTACAATTGTGGAAATTGAAATTCAACACTACATACATACAAATATATTTCACTACTTTGGGATTTATAATTTATACCACATACCTCAAGATCATTGGTGGATTCTCACTAATGGAAATCGATAATTAAAGAGGAACGTTTAATTTCACAATGGAAGAATGAGATCTAGATCCAAAACCAAGATCTAATATTAAATGGATTATATCTACTAAAACATATATCTAGATCCACAAAAATAGAGTAAAAATCCTTTAAAGGATGTGAGATAGACAGGAGAAAGATGGTAAACCAAATGAGATGAGAATCTCTTATCGAGATACGTACATATCTTCAATTTGGGTTGTGAAACATAAAGAAAGGATTTCATAAGGCCATGGAATCCATCTGGGAGCCTCCAAAAATGTGACAATTCATTTAGGGACGAGTTGGGTGAATTTTGGGTGAAGTACAGGGGGTTAGGGATTTCAGAAACTAATTTTTAGAATATTAAAAATCATGCATATGGTTTGTTGGGTAGGGGAACATGGTTTTCCAAATGGAAACAACACTCCAATCCCAAGGGTATATATCTACAACCACCTCCAAGTGGTTCCTTAAACTTACTTGAACATAGAAGAATATAATCTACGAACACTAAAATCCATAGGTAGGGTGTCGAATAAAATACCATTAGGGTCTCACTAAGGATTCCATAATAAAATTCCAACATTTAATTAACCAAATGAATCTATATATTTTAAATAAATAGGTATGTAATTTCTAATTCATATTTAAAAAAATCATGCTCTATATTTAAGATGATTGAATGTATTATTTGTTTAAATATGATTTTTAAATTTCATTCTTGTTTACTTAAAATTAAAACCACTACATAGTTAATAAATTTTTTGAATATTATTATGTAATCCTGATTGAGACCCTGCTAGTATTTTATCTCACACCCTACCTATCCCTTTGGGTGTTTGTAGATTATCTCCTTCTATGTTCAAGCATGGTTACGGTGCCAATTGGATATAGTATTAGCTATTGGTCCTTGGGCTTAGATAGTTGTGTCTATGGAGATCAGGAACACCCTTTAGGCTATGTGATTATTGGCTCATTTTTCAGTTTACTAGTGTAACCTATCTATTTCATGACATTTTATCCTTTTTCATGAGAAAAATGTGGGTACACGTTTTTCTTTCCTAAAATTAAAATTTTTCCACTAACCTCACTTATAAAATTCCACCCCTTATCCTCTCCTATTTATACCTACAAAACAGTTTATTTATAATCATCGCTAATAAAATAACTTACTTCCTTTATCTCATAATAGAATCCTTATTTTGGTCATAAATCCAACTTAGGAATGCTTTTTGTGCAAACCTAAGGAGGTTACCTGAAGAAGAGGTAGCGTTCTTCAGCGATAATTTTAGTTTTATTTCTTAATAAACCTCCTTAAATTCATATTAAAAAATGATTATATATTTACCTTGGTATATTCCATATAATTAGATTTTGGTATGTTATGTTCATTATATAACACCCTAAGATTTTGGAAAATATATTTTTTCATATTTATTTAATCTGTTTGATATATTTTATTTCACACGACACTGAAAATAGTTTATTTTATATTAAATAACAATTTATGACTTGAGTTATGTGGAATAGAAAGTTAATTGTGCACTATATGCAACATAAATTTTATATTTATATGTATATAACACCAATGTTAGCTTATGTTACACGCAAGACTAACTTTCCTCGATGGCTTGCATAATACGCAATAATGAGTGTTACTGAATAACAATTCATTATTAAAACATTATTATTTAATATGATATAATGTGGACATTAAATTGAATATTATAGGACTAACTAATTTATGAATATATATAGTTTAATTCATTTGTTACTTAATAATTATAAAAGAATATAGAAACCTAATAAATATAAAGGGAATAATTTTATAAAAATCTATTTTTATGTGAAAACAATGATTTTTATTAATAAGTTACATTAATCACTAATAGTGGATGATATTAATTAAATTTATATTTTATATAATCAAAAAAAATATTATTTATAATCATCCAATATATTTGATAGATATAATATAATAACTAACCCAATTTTATGCTTAAAAGACAATATGTTTATAAAGGTAGTTCTATCACCTTTTAATGGAGAACCCATTTTAAATTCAATTTATGGAATATTTATAGATTTAATATGTGAAAATAAACTTCACCTTCTAAATAAAAAAATAAAATTTATATTAGGATATATTTTTGGTATCTTTTAGTAAGGTTTCATTTTGTTAATGAATAATTAAAAATACTGAATTTTAATTCCAAACTATTTTTCCATATAACTCATTTATATGGTTAAATTATATTTTAAATTGGTCGTAAAGTTTAATTGGATAATAATTTTATAAATTAATCCAATTTAGGTCATTGGAATCAATTTCACATTCAAATTGGGTATAATAACTTTGCAAACTTTTGGATGTGTTTGCTTCAAAACCCTGCAATGTCACCCATTAACGAGATTCTTTTTCAATTAATTTTTCAACTTATGTGATTATGATTTGGTAAAATGTATTACATATTTGGAATAATAATAATTTATAATATCTAATATGTTCAAAAAATTGACCAAAAATATAAGTGAAAGTAATTAAAATTAATTACAACGATTAAGGAAAAAAGTAGGCTAACAAAGTACAAAATCTTAAATTTAAGACCCAAAACAACCTAAACACTTGTCAAAAAACCGTTTTATGGACATTATTTGTTATCTAACCTTAAATTATTGATTTTTTCTGTTTTTTATGAATTTTTTTAGGTAAAAATTTGGGTAAGCCTAACTTGTTTTCAAAAATACCAAGTGTGTCATTTCGTTTCCCTATAAAAGGACATCACCTCTCCCGCTTCTTAACACCTCTAAAACTAGTTAGTTTTGGCCAATATATACCCAATAAACTTCCCAATATACCTCCCTTACTACTATAAGACTCCCATTGGTCATAAATCATTCAAAGGAATCCTTTTTTAACAAACCAAAAGGAGTTACCTGATTAAGAGGCAATGACTTCTCTCAAGACCCATACTTTATTTTCTTTCTCCACCCCTCCACTATATTTATTCCATGATTGTATAACTAATTATCTAAAATATACTATGATTTTTTATTCTATGTGTTCTACTAAAACTAACTCACACCTCTATATAATGGTTAAGTAACGTATTGTTTATGTGTACGGCGAACTACCGCTTCATAAAATGATGATTGTTCATTTTTATTTACAGCTTCTCATGGTGGAAATTATGTTGGAAAATATATTTATATATGATATATATTATAATTATTATTTATTTAATCATATTTAACTATTTTAAAATAAATTTATTTATACCTTCCATTTTGTGTAAATATGATAATTTTGTTTGAGAAAGTATGAACTATCGCCCTCTCCAAGTGGTGTGATTCTTTCACACACAACATGGAATATATTAAGGATGGGTTTACTGAATTTATACGATATATATGATATAATAATGATACTTTAATAATTATATACGTACAAATATTTCATTTACATGATTTCTTTCAATAAAACTATTAAACAGAAACAATGTTCATGCATACATACAGCATACTGTCTCCATGAACTGTGTATCCCATTTCATACTTCTATATTATATAGATTTTTATAATACACATATAATGAATAAAAATTATATTTATATCATTTTTTATATTATTTAAATCATTATATAAGTATAATGACCAAAGATAAAACAAATTAAGACACGTGCAAAGAACAAAACGGATATTACCCGAAGTGAAACCTTAACATATAATTATTAACAAGCATGTAATATAATTCATAATCAAACCATATAAGGTATTAAATAAAATAATATGGTTCTATTTTATATTTATAATAAAATTATATTTATTACATAGGATGTTTGAATGAGTACAATGAGAGTCAAGACACAAGGTAAGGGGAATTCATCTCACTTTTTATTTTTATGAGATGCATTCCTTAATCATTATTCATTTCATTGGGTGGTGCGTATACTAAAAATGGATGTATTCTATAATTATTATTCTTAAACTTATGGGTATTTAAATATCCATTTTATGATATTTATTTCATGGGTTTTATGTTTCAAAAGATACCAAGTCGATAAATTAATTTTGTCTCAATTTTTCTTCTTTGAGACATATGCCATATCAGGCACCTATATTTTTCGACGAGGTTTATATATTGACTTTGCCATGTTATATCATTAATATAATTATTTTAATGATATTTTATGCTTCATGTAACATTATTATTTCCATTTTATTATGATTAAATGATGCCAAATTGGTAACGGTTTATAGCTACAATCTCACATTTTATTGAGATTGTTTATGATTATGCTCCCATTGATGAAATATAATGACCCGTATCTCAGGAACTATTATTATTTTTCTAAACCTCTGGTTATCCATGTTTTATCCAATTATTGGTACCATTATTTGAGTCTTTGGTATATAAGATGGTCAAGAAACTATTTTTAAGAATGTATGACCTAATTTCTCCCTTAGATCAGAAATCTGTGTTCCGTCAAAACCATGTTTCAAAAAAGGGTTTTCAAGAATATTATACTATCATATAATCATTAAAAGACATTTCTACACATTGTGTTTTTTACCAATTTTTTCAAAGGAATGTTCTTATAACTTTCCAATCAATCCATTTTTTCTAACCTATTTACCTTGAAAAATGAATGTTCTTTTTACCTCATACGACATGTAAAAATTTACCAGCCATCATTTCTCCAAATCTTCCTTTTCATGTTTAAAAGTTTAAATTTTATTAATTTTTTAAGTGATTTTTAAAGAAATTATTTGCAAAAAAAATTCAAGAAAATTTTAGAAATTTTCAAGGTAAATGGTTTTCAAAACCTTTTCAATACTTTTTTATATGTTTTCAAAGTATTTTCAAAGATATATTTTTCAAAAAGTTTTCAAGATTATTTAAAATTATTCAAGGGAAGAGGTCTTCAAAATGTCTTCATTATTAAATAATAATTTTTCAAGGGGAAAGGTTTTAAAATTAATTTAAATCCTTCATTCTATGTTTTCATTGAATTTTTTAAAAAAATGGGTTTTTAAAAGTTTTCTATTTTAAAAAGACATTTCAAATAAGAAAGGATATTTTCATCAAGAGATGTATTGAAAATATAATTCTAATTTATTTTCAACATAAGATGACATAATTTTATGTTACTCATTACCGTATATGAAATCATCCAAAGCTTCCACTCATATCCTTTATTTAATGGTTTATATTTTGATGGAATGAAATTTATGACACCCATTTCTCTTCCACGGGTTATATGCTTTTGAAACCCACTTCTTTTAACTAGTTATGATTTGATGACATGATTATGAAACCTATCTATTTTCTATAGGATGTGATGTGACGAAATGTTAATGATACCCATTTTATGTTATGGGTTATGATAGGATGTTTATAAAACCCATCTCTTTTAATAGGTTATGTTATGATGAAAGTTTTAATTATCTTGTTGCCAATTTATGAAGGATTTTATAATGAGATGGGTGGTACCTATATCTCCCTTCAATGAATTAGTTAAATATGGATGAATCATGGGTATAAAAGTTATGTGTGAACTTTATTAAATGTTCATATTGTTATGCGTGTACCTAGTTTCATGTCCATAAGTTTATGCATGAACCTGATTACATGTACACAATGTTATGAGTGAACCTTATTATGTGTTCATAATGTTATTCATAAACTTGATTACATTTCCAAAATGTTATTCATGGACCTGGTTTCATTTCTATAAGTTTATGCATGAACCTGATTACATGTTCACAATGTTTTGTGTGGACCTGATTGCAAGTTCACAACATTATGCATGTACCTAATTAGATGTCCCTAAGTCTATGAGAGGGCATTATTTCATGTCCTTAACTTAATGTGTGAACCAATTTATACTTATATATGTTCATGATGTTATATATTGATGTGTATGCCAAAATTCCATGTATTATTCATATGTTATGATTCAATGGATTATTCTATTGATTTTATTATTATTCATTTCCTATAAACTACCAATATTTATTCCATGTCTCATGATAATGATATTTGATATATAAGGTAGGATCTTAAAATGTTATGCTCACCTTGTCATACCCTTATGTTCATGTTATGCTTACGCATTTCCCTTATTTAACCTTACTAGATATTTTAGCTCACCCCTTTCCCATGTTTCCTTTCCCTATGTTGTGAAGGAATTTTTTAGGTAGGATTACTAGAGGGGACGATCTTTACTAGATAAATTGAAGATCTTTCACCATGTTTCCAAAGAAACTAAACTATTATGGTCCCTAAGCATGTACTTTTGTAATATTGTGAATATTAATGTAAAATTAGTTAATATCCATGTATGTTAATATTGGTTCAATATACATTACCTAAATCCATCTTTACTTTTATCAAATGGAATATGAAATCATCATTTTTGTGTACGGTGGAATACTGTCTCACGAACCGATGTTATTCCTTTTCCAACCCTACCTCTCACGACTAGATATAACTATGGGTTAAATGTTTTTATATGATATATATAATTTTATTATAATTTTTTAATTATTATATCACATATACCTTATTAATTTTCATTTTGTGGGAATACGATAGCTTCGCTCATTTGTACAGCGGACTACTGCCTTATGAATTGATGTGATTTATTCACACTTTATATGGAAGGTAATATGGACGGTTTTAATGCAAATATTAGATATATATGGTATAAAAATGTTTCAATAATGGTAATATATTATTTTAATTTCCTAATTTCAACCCGTTGAGAAAATGGAAGCAAGGTTCATGCATACGTACGGCCTACCGTCTCCATAAACAGTGTATTTCATTTTTTATATCTAAATTTTATAGATTACTATACATAAATATATACTGAATATATATGATATGTATATCATGGTTAATATAATTTATATTATGAAACTGTGATCAAATTAAGAGGATAAAAAATGTAACAAATCAAAAACATACACGAAAAACAAAGTAGTTATTCCCTGAAACATGACTTTAACTTGTAATTGTTAATAAACTAGTAGTAAAAGTTAATAAGCAAATAATATATGGTATTTTATATATTTATTTTTCTATAAAGTATTTATAATACACATATTTTTATTATAAAGTAGTTTTTAATGTGTACAATGTAAGTTAGGACTTAAGGTAAGGTATTTTTTTCTCAATTTTCCTTCTTCAAGACATAGGTTATGTCATGCACCTATCGTATTTTGTGAGGTTTATATAAATCCCATTTAACATGTATTATAAGGAATATATTTATTTTCATGATATTATACATTTAATTTGACAAATTTATTTTGAGGGGATTACGATTCAAAATTAGCAATATAGTTAGTGTTTTATGTTACAATATCATCATTTATCGATATTGCTCATGATTGTGCTACTAATAATGAAATATTATAATATATCTCCCAAGAAATTAATTTAATTTATTATCCTATGTTTATTTCTATATAATAAATTTTTTCCATTAATTTTCATCTCTTTATGTACTCAATAGTTCAAAAAAATATTTTTAATAAATAAATCGTCTTTATTTTCCCTCTTCGATCAAAAACACTTTTTCTTCAAAAAACAATATTTTATAAAAATTCTTTCTGAAAATGTTTTTAAAATTATAAAAAAATTAATTAAATAATTTTACCCATTTTTGACTTTTCAAAAAAAAAATTAAGAGGAATATATATGTCTTTTTAAAAATATGGCTTATTTGGCTTTTACTGAAAATATGAAAGGAATATTTGTTTTAACATGTATGGAATGAATGGAAATTTTCCAGTGTCATGACCATTATTTTATTTGAAGATTATTTTATAAAAAATAAATATTATTTTCAAATAAAATTATTTTCACAATACTTTATGAATTTTTAATTTTAAAAATGGTGATTTTCAAATAAAGAATATTTTCTTCAAAAAAAATCAAGTGATTTTTCTTTCAAAATAATTGTCAATCAATATGAAATCCTTTAATGTTACTTATGATTTTATTGGGATATTATCAAAGTATACAATTCTTATTCATTATATGAATTATTTATTTTAATTATGAAAATATGTTTATGAAACTCATTTCTCTTCCCTGGGTTATATAATGATAAAAAGATTATGAAACTTGTTTCTTTTTTCCATGGGTTATGATTTTATGAAATGATAAAATGATTACGAAAAAATTTTCTTTTACATAGGATATATTATGATGAAATTTTTATGAAACCAATTTCATTTAATGGGTTCTAAAATGATGATTGTTTTATGATCTTGTGTCATGCGTTAGTATGATTTTTATTATGTGACAAGTGAGACCTATATCTACCTCCAATGCAATGGATAAAGTTTGATATATCATGAGATAAATAGAACTAGAAAGGTTATTTAACCTAGTTCAGTAATGGACTCTATAATCTATGATGGTTTAAGGAGTGAACCTTGAATACTATGATGGTTTGGGTAGTGATCCCAATCCACTATGAAAGTCTTGTTAATGAGCCTTGAACTACTAAGGAAATGATTTTATCTGTTTATTTATATACCACCAATATATGTCTTATTCCAATGTTATAATATCATGGTTCATGTTCTTTGATTATATTATTATTAAGGTCTTATAAACTCCAACAATTCATGTCATCACTCATGTTTTTTATCTATGATATGTATGGTATGGTTTTAAAATTTTATTCTCATGTTCTCATACCCCTATGCTCATGCTATGTAGATATATCCCCTCTTTTTCATTACCGGGCATCTGAGCTCACCCTTTATTATATTTCCTTTCCATATGTTATTATCAAAGTTATTATTTATCTCTTATCTAAGAGGAGTTATAGTTATGAAGAACATAGTCTGAGATGACATTGATCACTTATAGACTAGTTCTTTATTCATCCATAACTTGTTTTCCATATAAAATTTAATCCGGGGGAGCATAGATTTTTCATGAAAATTCATGCTTTTACAATCAATGTATTGATATGTTTCTCTTTGGATATAATCTAACTCTTAGTATTTTTAGGTTATTTATTACCTCACCACCTTACCTCATGTATTACTATTACGTTTATAAATTTTTTAAAAAAATTAGATTCGAACCCAATATCCCTCCCAAAAATCAATATGTAAAAAACATATTGATTTGTAACTCTTTACCCAAATCATAGCCTATTTCAAAAAAATAAATTGAAAATGACATTATATTATAACATACTAAAATGTACCCCATGAACAAGGTTCATGTAGTGATACTTCAAATTCATGGTGAAATAAAACTAAATCTATTATAATACCTATCATATTAAACTAAATTAATTATCATGCATAACATAAAAATCCTTATATACATTTATTATTATATAAAATAATTAGTGTGATTCTTTTAACTAGATATTAAAATCCTTCATTTTTTAACAATTTATATTTATAAATTGACAATGGAATTTTTAAATAAATTTAAATTTCAAAAGTTTTAGACATGAGGTAATATTTTATGAACATAGCATAAATAAAGATTTTATAAACACTTTATAATTTTTCTATTCTATATGAAAATTTCATAGCATAAATATGAAGATTTCACATTTATTCTAATATAATATCTTTAATATTATAAATTTATAATTAATTTCAAATGATCAATTTCATTTTTTGAAATAGGTGATATTTTATAGAAAAAATTATATCAATATAAACAATTCATATATTATGGGAATATTTTACATTTTTAATATATCACATTATTATGAATAATTAATTTCAAAATAAAAATTTTATATTCACATTTTATTAGACAATATATTTTAAAAAATATATTTTTTTTCAAAAAAATTCATTCAACATAAACATCATATTTTCACAGCTATGTATAATTTATATAACTTCCTAATAAATATTAATGATTGATTTTATCTACAAAAAAGTTTCAGTTACATATTATATCCTTCCCTAGATACCCACATCTATAGTGATAGTGACTACTACATGGTCCTCCCGGAAGTGAGAACACCATCCATTAGATAACTATGACATGAATCATTTTAAGTTTTAATGTTCAATCCATAAACCACATTTTTTCTACAAGAAATTTATGAAATATTATTATATGGTAGACATTGAAATTTCATGCTAGTATTCTAGAAGAATATTCCAAAAATCATTAATTTTCTCAACTTGTGGAAATTTTCTATCGGCCACAACTTGAAAACATCTATTATGACATTGTATTTCTTCATAGTGGGGATAACCATGATATAGTTATCCATTTAACATGAAACGGTGTATTATATAAATAACCTTATATATTTCATAATACTTCCCTATAACTATTTCACATATGTTATGGAGTGATCCTAAAACATCTGTTTGACTAATGTAGTTTTCCACTTGAATACACATTGTGGCCTAGAAAAAATTGAACAACCATGCTCATTTTGAACTAAACACGGAATAGTTTCTTTAAATTATTATTTTTTATATTTTTAATTAATTTAAATAATAATCCACAATGAAATAGAATAATAACTTATATAAAATAAGGTTTTTAGATTTTGAAACTAATCCAAATACAATAGAAAACATCAACCAAATAATAAAAAAACATGATTATTCGATTCATTTTGGATTGAATAAAATAATTTATGAATAATATACTATTCATTTATTGTTTCAAATCAATCAGTCTTATTCACTATGATCTTGATAGTGGTCATGAAGAAACATCCAATAGACTCCTTACTATATGTATATCATTGGGCAAGATTCAAATGGTTAGAAAGGATATCCTCTTTATAAGGAATATAGAGATCCTTTTATTAAATGGGAAAAAATAATAGAGCATGAGAGCATTGTATTTGAGGATATTTATATTTTAGATATCATAAAAATATCTTACGATAATCACCTATCTATATATAGGAACTAAAAAGACTCCTCACTAACACAAATGATTCATAAATGATCAATAATTATAGTGAAGGATAGAAACCATTTTTAAAATTTTATATGAATATTTAAACATTTCACTCCTTAAACATCTCATATTACACCATAAAGACTTCACTAAATCATAATCACATGACAATCAACCATATATGAAATCATAGAATGAGATAGAGTTCTATAGCTAAATAGTAATGTATAATACATAAACTACTTGGAAAAACAACATTAAATATAGACCAACATAGGTAATGTTTCACACTAGAAAATATTATGATGTGGTCTAAGATAAGAATAAATACTAAGATAGTATATCTTTTGGCATGACCTCCCCTACCTTGGAAATAACATTCAGGACCCTTGGTTTGGGGTGGGTGACTTTAATTTCATACTTTTCACAGGTGATAAAATGGGACCATCACACTCCACCATTTATTCGAGGGAATTCAAAGCCTTTATTGAGGATAATAATCTGATTGAAATTTATCTCACTCATTCGAAGTTTACATGGTAATAACAACATTACAATATTGAGTTTTCTAGAAAATTGGATATATATTTTTCAAATTTGTTAGCCCTTGATAAATGGGACAACATCTCTACCATCACCATTCCTAAACATAATTATAACCACTATCCTATCCTAATCAATTTCTACTTTAATAATAGTAATCCTGTTTTATCTTTTAGATTTAACATAGCCTGGTCTTAAGATCCAGATTGTGCTTACATTATAAAAAATTAAATTTCTTCCATGTACAATTGCAATGATACTTTTTCTTGTACAATAAAATTTAAAATTTTAAAATAGGTTATTAAGGATTGGTGAAAATCCAAAACTAACAAAATTGATAGGGACATCTTTCTTTTGGAAGAGGAACTTACCCAAATCTAGAGCACCACTATTTATACTGATTTTTCTTCTGATCCACAACATGAATTCAATATTACTACAAAACTTGTTTCCATTCCCACCTTCAAGGATAAAATTCAAAAACAAATTTTAAAAACTAAATGGATCACTGATGGTGACATAGATACTAAATTCTATAATTCCCTTGAAATAATCAAGAAAGATTATATACCTCTAACCTTCCTTTGATATGAAGACAACCTCATTAATACTGAATATAGTATTTCCAATCATGTCGTTTCTTACATTGAAAATAATTTCAACAGGGCTAATGTTAATAAATAGTTTTTACCTGATGTCATTCCAATGGTAGTAAATGAAGGGGACAACTCCTTTCTCAGTAGTATAACCATTGACCATGATATTAGAGAAACTATATTTAGCTTAAATCCAGATAGTTCTCTGGGACCTAATGGTTTTAAAATGGCTTCTATTAGAAATTTTAAAATGTTATGAAAGCTAATGTTTGTACATTAGTCAAGAATTTCTTTTTAAAGGGTATGCTTCCTCATGGTCTAAATTCTCAATTTCTCTCCTAAATCCCAAAATTGGTGAATTCTTCATATATTATTCTCTTCAAACACATTTACCGTTTTAATTTTCTTTATAAAATAATCAACAAGATTATTTCCAACAGAATTTCTTTAATAATCAATAAAATTGTCTCTTGGAACCAATTTGGTTTTGTTAAAGGAAGATCCATCCAAGATTGTATTTTATTTTCCTCAAAAAGCACTAATTTGTTAAATAATTCTAATATGGGTGGAAATATTTCCATCAAACTTGACATTCAAATAGATTATGATACCATGGATTGAAGTTTTATTTTCAAAGTTCAGTATAATTTTGGTTTTAATGACTTCTTCATAAATTAAAACTCTTTTAAATTCATCCTACATTTCAATCCTTGTTAATGGATATCCTAGGGGTTACTTTAAATGCCCAAAAGGTGTTTGACAGGGTGACCCCATCTCTATCATTATTTTCTTGATTTCAGAAAATTACTTAATAGTTTACTCACTCATCGTGTGGATTAGAACAAGATTAAAATGATTCAAGCTTCTAGGAATTTGAATGCTCCTATGCATCTCCTATATAATGATGACGTCATCCTTTTTTTACAAGGTGATAAATGAAATATCAATAATCTCAAATGTTTCCTTTCTCTCTATGAATATTTTTTTGGACAAACGATCAGTTAGAAAATATCCAACATATTTTTTGGGAAAATGTTTCCTTATAATAGAAAATCTAATATTATCAATGTTTTAGGCATTATAGAAGGATCGTTTCCTTTAAATTATCTCAGTGTACCCATTTTTTGGGTAAAACACAAGTCTAGTTACTTTTCTTCTACTATTGACCAAATCCTCTACTAACTCACCTTGTGGAAAGGTAAATCCCTCTCTATGGCTAGTAGGACCTGTCTTGTCAAATCCATGATCATCTCTAAAATGGTTTACTCTATGATGGTTATTAATTGGCATGTCGGTCTCCTTGAAAAAATGAATTTTTCCATCAAAAACTTTCTGTGGATTGGATGCACACTTGAATGAAAATTGTTAACTATTCCCTTGTCTACCTATTGCAAGCCTTTGGTTAAAGGTAGTATCAGCATCAAAAATCTCAAATTCTTTAATGATGCCTTACAGGCCAGACTCACCTGGAACCTTCTTCATAATAACTTTAATTATCTTTCTTTCCTTAAAAACTAATTTCTTGATAAATTAAATAAAATAAACTTAAATTATATCGGAAATTCCATCTAGCCTTATATTAAGAGTTTCTTTTCCAACGTCATGTCTAACTGCAGATGGATTGTGAACAAAAAAAACTCCCTGAACTTCTAACTTGACAACTGGATAGGTGCTCCTTTCATTTCAATGGTTTTCTCCACTCAACCACAAGATAACACCAATAATATTGTTAAATATATGTTAAGATCTCAAATCTTTTACTTACGTGATAGTATTAATCGGGTAATTGATAACTATCCCTTTTCCAACACTGGTGATTTTTTAATTTGGGAACCTTCTTATAATGGAATTATTGACTCAAAATTTTTTATTGAGCATATTCTTAGTAATTCTGACAATAAATTGAGTTAGATAATAAAAAATTTAAAATTTATAGACAACACCCTCAAGATTCATGCTTATTTAGAGTATTGTGCACAATAGGGTACCCACTAACACCGACCTTCAATCTTTGAGGATTCAGCTTTTCTATAAATTTCATCCTTATAATCATCATCGTGAAGAAATTAACCACCTATTTCTATCTTGTGCTATAACCACTTCTCTTTGGAATTATTTATTTGATCTTTTGAGTGCATAAAGTTACTTCACGACTCAATCAACTCTCAACTCCAACGTTGTTTGGATATGATGGCCTCTCAACAAATCAATAATCTCTTCATAAATACCATATCTTATCTTCTCCAAGTGATATATTTTGATAGAAATGATCATATTCATAAAAACTACTCATCTAGTATTAATGCAAGAAAAATGAGAATCCTCATTTCCATTCGAGAAGCCACCTCGATTCATAAGGGTCTTTACAACAACATAGTTAACAACTTTGGGGTTCTGCGTCATCTTGGGGTGAAGGGTATTTATCCTCACCCTAGACTCACACTTGAAGTTTTCTAGAAATATCCACCCCCAGGATAGATTAAAGTCAAATTTGACGGTGCTTCGAAAGGTAACTCGGGTCCTTCGGGTTATGGCGCAATCTACAAAAACCACTCTGGGAAGACTCTAGGGTGATTATATGGAAGTTGTGGAGTATCTTCATCCTTGGAAGACGAAATGATGGGAGTAATATATTCTATTTATTTTATAAAGAAACTTGGATGGAACAATATCGAGATTGAAATTGATTTAACCACTATTGTGAAGGCTCTTTGGAAAGGCGTAGTGCACCTTCCGTGGTCGCTTACTTCATGTTGGATGGACTATCTACCTTGGCTTATGGATATCATCTATATTATCACTCATATCTTTTGTGAAGCATGTAACGTCCTAGATCTGGGTGCCTCCCAAAGGTGTCCTGTATCCTATTGGCCACATGGCCTCAAACGCATTTCCACAAATGCCAGAGGCTGCTGACTATCAACAAGGGTAAAGGGTGTGATAGTGGGGAAACTATTCCCTCATTGGCAGAGTATACATAGTAAAAAGAAAATAGTAAATAATAGGGGAAGAAGTAATACCATACAAGAGAAGTAAACTGCAGAAGACTGTTAGTAATAAAACAAATCGCACACATATAAAAATTATGCATGTCACATGTTTCTAGGAAAGTATCCAAACAATTCACAATGCAGAAAATACAATAAAAAACTAAAGTACAGAAAGAAGAAAACTCTAACAGTATCACAAGACTCATCTTGGTCCCATGCTCCCCAGCTACAATAGTAATCAAGTACCAGATGAATAATTGTGCATTCCCTTATATATACCTGCAACCATATAATCTTTTTGGGTTGAAAACATGACCCAAATAGGGTGTGAGACGAATCCTAGTAGGCAACCGCCAAAAGAAATGTGTCTAACTTTCAGTGAATATATATAGTCGGTGATATACAGAAATGAATCAATAAACTAGGAAGTACTAAAAAGTAAACAATCCTACATTTTTCAATTACATTCATTTTCATTTATTATTCAATTCATTGAATCATGTAAACCTTGGGATCTAGCCTAAGCTCTGTATCCCCTGTGGAAGTAGAAAAATAGATTTCTTATAAGACTGTCTAATTAATCAAGTAAGATCAAGTACAATCTTTTTCTTTATCTTAGAAGACTCGTCACAATCATTAAATTATTCAATAATGATCCTTTGGTAAAGTTCTCATAGTCTAATCCCCCTAGTCTAACAAAAAAAATCATTTAATAACAACCCTATGGGTTTCTCTCATGGTCTAACCCCTTAGGTTTAACATAGCACTAATTATTTACAAAATTAACACCTGGGCAGGCTCTTCGGTCTAAAACCCCTAGGTCTAATATACTATCGAACAATTATAAACAACCACTTGAGCAATATCTCACAGTCTAAAGCCCTGGGTCAACGACCACTTGGAAGCTCTCACGATCAATGACCTTGGGTCACATAATAGTAAAACATACATAAATTACCCTACCACAATAATCTCTCACAGTCATATTCCCCTTGTTCAAACATCCAAAATGAATATCATAATAATTTTATATAACTAATCAAACTCCATCCTAATCAAACAAGGCATAAAAGCAAGGTATCCCTCAAGAAACCTATACCCAATTACAATAACTATCAATCAAGGGAACACACCCATGGTGTGTCCCAAAAACAAGGTCTCTAACCTTACGCATAAGAAACAACCCCTTTTCAATCAATAAAACCATATAAGTTATTAAATAGGGTTAAATTTCAAATCATTCAATACCCCAAACATGAGTATGCGGAACTTTTAGTAAATATAATCTAAGGGTTAACAACAAAAGGCACAAACCACCAACATTGATGTCGTATGATCAATACTATTGAACATAGCCCCCTAAACCATCCTAGAATGGCATATATCTACAAAAAATATAAAAAATTCTCAACCTTGAATAACTCATGAGAGAGGATTAATTAGGAAGAATGGCTCTAAGGGAATTAATAACTCACTGGTTGGATTCCAATGCACCCAACAGCGTCTCAATCAGAAGTTAGACAGAGAACTTGGAGGGATTTGAAGTTATTCGGATGTTCTGTCACTCTCCGGTATGAGCTAAGGGAGAAAGAAGGTGTTTTTGAAGATGAGACATGACCCCTCTCTTATTTGTCAAATAAAAAAGAAAACTACATGGTGTGTTCATCAAAGGTACATGTCGTGTAGTAGCCTTAATCGTCCCCCACATTAAGAAATCTTCTAGGTCACCACATGTCCATGTACTCAGCCATTACACGGCTAGTACATGGTTGTACTCAGTACCCTAGTACATGGAGTGTACTCATAAGTACATGGTGTGTACTTAAAAAATTATCAATTCTTTATTTTTCTTCAAAAAAAACCCAAAAAAAACCCATACCTAAAATGAAGATTCTGGTTATTTCAAACATTCCCCCTTAAAGCACTCATCCCTGAAGTTCCCTTCTAAGGGTGGTGAAGACGAATCTAAAAACAACTCTAGCCACTGTGATCGTACATTGGACTCCCTCTCCCAAGTCTCGTCCTGCACTTCCCTGTTCTTCCATAGCACCCGTACCAATGGAACAAACCATCCACGGAGAACCTTCATGATGTAATCCACAATCCTAATAAGGTGATCCTTGGAGGATGTATCCCCCTCCAACTCAACCTCCTTGGGATGGAAAAATATAAGATGGATCTGAGAAGTAACTTCATGTCTAAGAAACATGAAAGACGTTGTGCATAGCCTGGTACCTCTGAGGTAACTGAAACTGGTAATAAACTGGTCTAAATCTCTCAAAGAACTAATATGGTCGGACATATCTCGGTGAAAGCTTCCCTTGTATCTTAATCCTCTTATGTCCCAACCTCAGTATGACATGTAGGAAAACCTAATCTCAAACCTTGAAATCCAGAGGTCATCTCCATCGATCAGCATACAATTTCTGTTGAAATTTTGTAGTATCCATCCTCTTATAAATCAACTCCATCTACTAAGTGTTCTTCGGGACAAGATGAGGGCCCATTATAGCTACCTCTCCTACCTTCAGATAACATAGGGGTGATCTTCATGGCCTACCGTACAAAGACTCATAAGGTTCCACCGAAATCATTGCCTAAAAATTGTTAATATAGGTAAACTCTACCAGGGGTATGTGTCTCTCCCAAGATCCTCGAAAATCTAGGACGCATGCTCAAAACATTTCTTCCAAACCCTGAATCATGCGCTCAAACTAGAAATCAGTCTGGGGATGGTAAGTTATACTTAGAAGTACATATGTACCAAAATCTCTTTGTAGTCCCTGCCAAACATGAGAAGTAAATCGGGTTCCCCATCTAAAATGATAGAGTGTGAACCCCTTGAAAACATACTATCTATCATATTTTCAACCTTCCAAGATCATCAAAACTGATGGTTTCTTTAATTTTCAAGAAATGTAAAACCTTCGTGAGTCTGTCGATAACAACCCAAACCGCATCATTTCCTCATGGTGACCTTGGTAAACCTATCACAAATTTCATCGGAACATTATTCCACTTCCACTCAGGAATGGGTAACTATTGTAAAATCCCTGGCAATCATTGATGCTCTGACTTCACCTACTTACAGGTGGAACATCTCATAACAAAACCTACTACATCCCTCTTCATACCTGGACACCAATATATATGGAGTAGATCTCAATACATCTTGGTGACACCAATATGAGCTACCTTTACTAAGGCATAGAAATATCACAAAATCTCCTCACGTATCTTTGCTGAAATCCATACAAGACCATATAAATACAAAACCACATCCTTTCATACTATCCATCCAAGAGTAAGATCCTCTCCTGATACACCCTCTCAAGAGACTAGGCCTTTGGAATCTAATAGTTTCCTCATTCTGACATGATCTAGTAGGGTAGAGGTAATAGGTATAGAAGAAATAAAAGTCTTCCCCCATCTGTTGGGAACCTCCAAATGCATCTCAGAGAACAGATCTGTAAGATTTCACTCACTATTAGCCTCCTGAACTGTCTGTATCTGAGTCCTCATGCTCAACGCATCAGCCACTATGTTGTATTACCTAGGTGTATAGGCAAGATAAAATTCAAAGTACTGAAGGTACTCAAACCACATTAGTTGTCTCAAATTAAGATTACACTGAGTAAAGATGTACTTGAGGACTTTTTGGTCAGCGTATACCACAAAATTATCTCCCAAAATATAATGTCTCCAAAAATTTAAGGCATGCACAACTATATCTAACTTGAGATCGTGCATCTAATAGTTGCTCTCATGTGTCCTTAGTTGCTAAGAGCCATATGCAACGACTCATTCCCCCTGAATAAACACTACTCCTAGCCTAATACCTGATGCATCCCAGTAAATGGTGTAACTCTTCCCCGACTCCAGAAAAATAAGTATCAGTGATGAAGTAAATCTCCCTTTCAACTCCTAGAAGGTTGAATTGTAGGAATATGTCCACAAGTACTCACACTCTTCTTAGTCAGGCCCGTCAAAGGAACTAATAATCATGAAAATTCTTGTATAAAGTGTCTATAGAAACCAGCTAGCCCCATAAAACCTTCTACCTTAAAGACATTCTTCGGTTGGTCCTCAGAAACTACCTCTCTCACTATCTATGGGTCTACTGATACTCTTGTCTCTGAGATGACATTACCCAAAAGGTTAACCTGATCCATCCAAAAGTGGTACTTTGAGAGCTGAACATATAACTGATGATCTCTTAGTGTACTGAATACGATCTCAAGAGAGGTTTCATGTTCGTTTCAAGTATGGGAGTACACCAAGATATCATCCACAAAGACTACCACAAACGAATCCAAGTAAGGATGGAACACTCAATTTATCAGTTCCATGAAAACAGCCAGTGAATTCGTGAGACCAACCAGCATAACCAAATACACGTATAGACCATACCATCTCTAAAAGGTTGTAAGAGGTACATCTGATGGCCTAACGTGGAATTGATGATGATTGAATCACCAGTTAATCTTCAAGAACACTTGGTCTCCTCAAAGCTGATCAAAGTGATCATCAACACTCGGTAAGGTATATCAGTTCTTTACTTTCAACTGGTTCAGCATCTGATAATCCACATAAATTCTAAGGGTACCATTAGCCTTCTTCATAAAAAGGATAGAAGAACCCCAAGGAGAAGTACTAGGTTAGATGAAACCCTTTTCCTTCAACTCCTCTAACTACTTATTGGGATCTTCTAACTCTATTGTTGCTATACTATAATGAGGAATGGACACTGGTGCAGCTCCTGGCACAATCTCAGTAGAGAAATCCACCTCTCTCCAAAGGTAAACCTAAAAAGTCCTTTGGAAAGACATCTCTGAAATGATCCACCACTGGAGGAAATTCTATATGTGAAGTTCCCTGGTCATTTAGATATAAACTAGGAATATGGGTTGTAATTCCTCTCAACCCATGATTCTTGGGTTCATCTCTTCTCTCCTGGACATACCATTCTCCTTTATGTAAAAAATACCTGCCCTATAGGGAAGTCAAACTCACCCTACAGTGATAGCAGTCAACAAAGGCATGAAAAGAGACCAACCAGTCCATTCTGAGAATGAAATTGAATCCTTACATCTCTAAGACATAGAGGTCCTATAAGAAGTGACACCCACAAACCTCAATAGGTCACTCCTTGAACTGGATTACACTAGTTGTCTTAATCCCCAACTAGGTTTCTATCATTATAACATCATCAAGTGTAAAGATACAGAGCCCAAGGCTCTCCACAAAGGCAAGAGATATAAAACTATGGGAATCCCCCATATCAAAAAAAGAAAAAGCTAAAATTGAGGCAAATAGAATCGTACCTCTAATAGTAGAGGGTCCAAGATCCTTCTAATGATGGGTCTTCTCCTTCGCAAAAGCCTAACCTGTACCATGGCCCTATAACCCTTCCTGGTTACCTTAAGCTGATCCACCCTGATGTTACTGAAAACCAACTGTTTGGCTATCGTAGTCACAAACACCTCCTTAACCCGAATAGAATGACGAATTCCAGTTCCATGTCTAATGTGAAACTGGTGGTTCTTCTCCTAAACATGGAGTCATAATGGATCTCCTCTCACTCACATATAGTGAGAACATCTGGAAAAATTATTAATATGACCCATCTTGTTGAAAGATCCTCACTCAACTGGGTCTCTCGAGCACTGTGGTATCATGTGCCCAATCCTTCTGCACTGGTATCACACCAATTAGCTACATGAAGAAACATCATGCGAGAGATCCCTATGGTGCTTCCTATTATCGGTCGAAATAGTACCAACCCTGGATGCGGAACCTCCCTAGCTCACAGCTCCTAACTCCCTCAAATTGCGCTCGGTAACCAGCATATAGTTCACTATAGCAGTCATTGAAGTTAGCCTGAAAACATTCACCTACGATTGGATGTTGTACCAAATACCATCCTCAAATTTCCTAGCCAGTGATAACTCATCACATCCCAAAATAGGTTTGAAGCACTAAATCTCTATAAAACGAGAAGACTAATCAAACACTGAAAGAGTGTCTTGCTCTAAATTCATGAACTCTCGAGCTTAGTCGGACCTCAACATCTCAGGGTAAAAGTAATCATAGAAGGTCATCTAAAACTCTTCCCAAGTCACATCATGATAACTTCCCAATTGTGAGATAACATGCCACCATATTTTGGAGGAATCACATAGCATGTTCATTGTGAGATTCACCCTCCTCTCAGGAGGCATCTCCAGATGCAAGAAGATAGAAAGCGTGGCCTCTAACCATGAATATATAGCATGTGGGCCTCCATACCCTAAAAAGGTGGGAGGATTCTACTACTGGACATCGGTTTCAACTTTTATATAGTCGGGGTAGGATGTGTTGCACCATGAAAAGTCTGCATTATCCTCAAAAATCCTTCACGGAACTACGCATTAGTACTTTCACTGGTACAATAGTTGGTGCCAAGATGGGCAGGATGGGAGGATCTTCTAGTAGTCCCTGATATACCATTTCCAATTTCTAATTATCACCATGTACCTAGCGTACAACCAGAGGAAGTCTTGGTGGCATGACTTTGCAAGGTCAAGCGCGCACCTCAGTTCAGGATTATCAAGGACTGAAACTTATAAGTACAATAAAAAACATAATAAAGAAATTATTAAAGTTTACAAAAGAAGGTTACACAGCATGTAATACCACTACATGGCATGTTCCTGTGATCCTTAACAAGGACTTGTACCTTTTCCAACCTAGTTGTGTAACACCCCATACACACAGTGAGTTCCTCACGAGACATAGAATATACTGGAATATTGTTTCCTGCCCAATTAGTACTACATGGATAGAAATACATGGTTCATCTGGTGTAACACTACACAACATGTTCACCCTAGACACGGCGTGTACCATTGAGTTCCATCCACCCATGTAGTTAGTCACATGGTCAGACACATGATCGAATATAGCACATCATTTAATTCTAGTACACAGCGTGTTCTACCAAAAGTTTACCAACCATGTGTCTCTTCTCACATAGTTAGTCAAACAGTTAACAACTACACAGCGTTTAAATAAGGTACACGGTGTGTAATTGAGAAAAGTTGTTTCTTCCTGAATAGAAGAACACATGGTGTGTGTTCATAACATCACACGTCGTGTTTTCTAGGTTTCCAGAAATTAAGCCTCTGAAACTTCTTCATAACCCTCAAAAACATAAAATATTCTCTAATTAATTCCAAGTTCTGATCTGTCATATCCCCCATGAATAAAATTTTGGCATCCTTATTCATGTCATATCTTAACAGAATTTGATTTCAGTACAAACATGATCCACAAAATTATGATCCAAGAGGCCCCATAACACCTCATGGACCAAAGATTGGTGCCCATCCCAATGATACTTTGAATTTACCAATACCCTATCAAAATAGTAGTTATTTATGTCATGGTATCTATCATAACCGCATGCATATCTAGCAAAACATCTATCAGACCAATAAGAAATAATGAATGCACCCTAAATGGCATGATAAGAATGCATGAAATGTGATCTCTATGAAGTTCCTATACGATTCATGAAATTTCATATGCTCATCTCATCATGTTGGAATATAAATATAACCAAAATTATATAAATCATAATATCAAAAAACAAGTGAATCACCCAACAGTGAAATTAAATCAACTGTAAAAATTTCAAACCTAGAAAAATGAAATATTTTAGGTAACTTGGATTTTCCCTGTACACGGGTTAGCTACTCTAAAGCACAAATTATTACCAACTATCTATTCCTTAATATCCTAGTCTATTGTCTCCAAATAGTAAGGAAAAGAAGAAAAGAATACTCCTTTGATACCACTTTGTAACGTCTTGGATCGAGGTTCTTCCCAAAGGTGCCCCATATAAGGTTTTACACATGGCCTCAGGTGCATTTCCCCAAATGACAGAGTCTACCAACTAGCAGAAAGGGCCTAGGGTGTGATAATGGGGAAACTATTCCCTCATTGGCAGAGTATACATAGAAGAAAACAAATGGTAAATAATATTTGAAGTAGAAATACCATAAAACAGAAGTAAACAGTGGAAGACTGTTAGTAATAAAGTAACGAGAGCACATATATAAATGATGTATGTAACATGTGTCTAGGAAAGTAGCAAAACACGTCACAATGCTAGAAATACAATAAAAAATATAAATTATTGAAAACAATAAACTCCTACAGCATCGCAAGCCTCATCTTGGTCCCATTCTCCCTAGCTCCAATAGTAATCAAGTACTAGATGAAGAAGGGAACTAGCCCTTATCTATACCTACAATCATATAATCTGTTTGGGTCAAAAACATGACCCAAATAGGGTGTGAGACGAATCCCAAAAGGCAACCACCAAAATATCTATGCCTAATTGTCGATGAATATATATAGCAGGTAATATTCAAAAATAAAGCAATAAACTAGGAAGTACTCAAAAGTAAACAATCCTACAATTTTTAATTACATCTATTTTCATTTATTATTTAATCCGTTTAATCATGTGATCCTTGGGATCTAGCTTAAGTATTGTATCCCCTATGAAAGTAGAAAAACAAATATCTCAAAAGACCATCTAAACAATCATGTAATACCACTTCCAAGCTTGTTCTTTGGATTGGATTACTCATCACAATCATTCAATTATTAAATAATAACCCTCTAGGAAAGTTCTCATAGTCTAATCCCCCTTGGTATAACATAACAAAAATTAATTTAATAAGGACCCTCTAGGTTGCTCTCATAGTATAACACCTTTGGTCTTACATAGAACTAATAATTTACAAATGACCACCTAGACAAGATCCCACGGTCTAAAACACTTTGGTCTAATATACTATCAAATAATTATAAAAAACCACCTGGGAAATCTCTCACAGTCTAAACCCCTGGGTCGACAACCACCTGGAAGCTCTCGCGATCAATACCCCTAGATCATATAACAGAAAAATGTACATAAATTACCCTACCTTGAGAATATTTTACATTCATATTCCCCTTGGTCAAGCTTCCACAATGCGTATCACAATAATTTCATATAACCAATCAAACTTCATCCTAATCAAACAAGGCATTGAAACAAGGTATGCCTCAAGTAACCTATACTCAACAGCGAAAACTATAAATCAAGGGAACACACCCATGGTGTGCCCCTAAAATAAGTTATCTAACCTCACGCATAAGAAACAACCCCTTTTCAATCAATCAAACCATAACAGGTATTAAACAAGTTTGAATTCCAAAACACGCAATACCCCAAATGTGGTTATGTGGCACTTTCATCGCATATATACCAAGGAAGAAAAACTAAAGGCACAAACCACCAAGCTTGAAGTCATGTGATCAATACTCTTGAATGTAGGCCCTTGAATCATCCTATAATGGTGTAAATCTAGAAAAAGATGAAAAACACCCAAACTTGAATAACTCACGAGAGTACGAATCAGGAAGAAAGGCTCTACGGAAATTGAGAAATCACCGGTGGGATTCCAACCCACTTGACGGAATCTCATTTAGAGGTTGTATGGAAAACTCTGAGGGGTTCTAAGTTCTTCGATCGTTCTATCACTCTCTTGTACAAAACAATGGGAGAAGATTGTGTTTACGAAGATTTGAACTCACTCTGATTTATCAAATAAAAAGAAAACTACAAATCATGTTCATTAAAGGTACGTTCCATGTAGTATCCTTAATCGGCCCTCACCTTAAGTGGTCTTCTAGGTCACCACACGACCATATACTCGGCCTTTACATAGAGAGTACATTTTTGTACGGGGTACCCAGGTAAACGGTGTATACTCATAAATACATAGTGTGTGCTTAGAAAAATATCAATTATTTCTTTTTCCTTAAAAAAACCTGAAACAAGACCCATATTTGAAATGAATATTAGGGTTCTTACGAAGCGAACAAAGTTGCATATGGCCTTTCTAATATGGGATTCAATCATGACATAACTTGGTTGAACGAACTATCTATTTATTTACTTTATCTTTGTTATAGGAATTGTAAAAAAAAATCTATCCTTCAGACTCATGTAATCCTTTTCTTTAATAAATTTTTTGTATTGTACTTTGACCAAAACACAACTTCAAAACAATAATAAAAATCCATAAAAACATCCCTAAAGGAAATCCCTTTATTTACAACTACCTCTTAAGATGTTATCAAAATTTCCATAGTGTAAATTTAAAAAGAATATGGGAAATGGATTAAATACATACTCAACCTATCTTCCTTATTATTTCTTAGAAACCTTTTTAGAAGATGAGGAAATCTTCTATTTATAACATGAAAGTGACTTAAATGAAAAAAATAAATGAAATATTACACTAAGGAATCAAACATAGTGATAATGAAATTTGATTTGAAGCTTAACTATTATTAGTTGATCCATCTTGTAATGAAGGAACTACATGAACTATGATAACCTGAAACATCTAACCCTAGTTCCAGTTCTAAAATCTTGTACATTAAAGTTTTAGATTTAATACTGATGATGTTGAACCAATTTTCACCATCCAGTAATTTCAAAAATCAAAAGGAATTATGGGATCAATTACATACCAAAAGTCCTTTTAGGTTTAGAGATTTATATAATTAGGATAAACTTTTATATAAGTAATACCCATGAATTAATGGTAGTATTTTTTTTTACTATACCCAGCTTTTAATATTCCATATTAATCCTTCGACATCTTCCACAATCTTCATAACATTATAAACCTTTACAAACTCAAATTATTTGATAATTATTCTTTATAAATAGGGTAATATGAAATATAAGAAGGGTGACCTGAAATAATTAGTAAGGGTAAACATAAGAATTATTAATTAAATGACATCAGTAAGAATAATAAGAGCATAGGGGTATGATGAAATAATAAAAGTTCATGTAAATAACATAATAATATTCATACCTGTAAACACATAATCACCAATCATGTAACATATCACAAATATTTATCAAACTAAAGAGTCATAACAATCAAAAATAATAATCCATGTGATTTTAATATTTATCAAAGGAATCATAAACAACAAATAGAAATAATAAATAAAATTAATTTCTACCTTCAAACATAATCATCATAATTCCCTTACAAAACCCATAAAATTTGAATAACCATATGGATGACTTCTAATATAATTCCCTAAATAACTGAATCACTACCCAGTTCATTGGAGTGATATAATGAGGATAACCATTCATAGAAGCTATATTAGGCTCACACTTTTTTAATGTGTTTTAATTGGTATAAAACAATCGTATAAGATATATCAGGCTCACTCATGGGCTATAATGTGGCTCAACCCATAAAAAATCATGTCTGGAGAATATATCATGAATAAACTGCATAGAACTTACAACTCATTTGAATAACCATGATTCATTCCATAACATGAGTAACCCATGGGAAAGAAATTATTTTCATAGAAATATATTTGAAACATGAATAAACCATAGAAAATAAATGGATTCCATGAAAATCTCTTTGAATCATGATTAACCCAGGGAAAATAAATGAGTTTCTTGAAAAAAAAATTTGAAACAATCATAATCCATCTAGAGAAAAAGGATGATGTATCATTATAGAATATCCAAGTAAAGTATAATTAATAACAATGGTGGTTGAAATTTATGATTTTAAATACCATTAAAAGATCATTAAATCATTATTTATAAATATAACCTTTTTACTTTTAGTAAAATCAAAGGACGCCCTCTTATATGGAAAATGACTTTAAAATATCATTCGGAACATTTCTTCTAGAAAATATCCTTTCTATTTTGGAAATGTTTATTTAAAACAAAAAACTTTCTCAAATAATAAAGAAATAATATTATTTTAATATAACCTTTGAAACATGAAAATGAATATTTAAAAAATTGACATTTTATTAAATTCAGAAAATCCGTTCATGCTATAAATGTTGAAAATTAATATTCTTTTCAAAAAAAAATTAAAGGGATTCAAAGTGAACCATTTATAAAGTGTTAATAAATATATTTTATAAAAAAAATTTAAAAATAAGTCCAAATATCATGATATATATATTTATGAAATCATTTATTTTTATAAAATAACACTTTAGAAATTATTTTATAAAACATTAATATGAGAGATAATGATTCCCAGTCTAGATGAAAGATACAAGATTGGTATAACGTATATGAAACTTTATTGATATTTCGTCAATAAATAAGTTAGGAAATGGAGATTAAATTTGTGGAAAAAATAATAACTATAGTGGAATAAAAATATATTTGGTTAGAGTAAATATGGTCATATCATTTCCTTAAAAATAACCTTCAAAATAAACAATCCTGAAAAATAAAGGATATTTTATCATAAAGCTTTACCCCTTTGGTAACTCCTTAATCATAATAAAAATGATAGAATACTTAGAATGAGACATTAAATATAATTAATATTAGTATATTCATGATATTACATAACAAATGGGAAGTAGATACACCATATAAAATAGTATAGGTGTATAACATAACTTATGTCCAAAAAAGACAATTTTTGATGAGAAATGTTTACAATGATCATAATGTTGAAGTGGTAATTAATCAATGAATTTATTAAGAGTATCAAATATAAATCCACAAAAACAATTGTAAGTATAATAAAATAAAATAAAAATTTATTATACACATAATCTTAGTATATCAAAGGAATAGATGAAGTAAAATAACCTAACAAAATGATGTTGTGTTGTGAAATTATTTTCCACTTAGTAAATTTCGAGTAAAATACTATTTTTGGAAATAATTCAAATTATAAATTAAAATAACATGATGCATTGAGGATTTAGGATAGTAAATTTAAAATTTATATTATATACACCATATGAAATAAATTAGGTGTATAATATTAAAACATTCCTCAATGAAGGAAAATTGATACGAAGTCCCCTACCTCGAGTCTATAATTTTATTGTATATCATTTAACTCCTATATAATGACATTATGCCATTTATTTTATATATTAATAAAAATTTACAAGTTAATAATTCAAAATCAAATAAAATATTTATTTAAAGTAAATATTTCAATACTTAATCATTTAAGTCCACGATGTGTGTTTGAGGATGTTCGGTTAATTGTTTAAAAAAATATTTGATACATTGGTTGAGGTCAAAGAGGTCATTGTTACATAATCTCCAGAATAATATTATTGTCATAATTAAACTTTTTATATATCAATTATAATTCTAAAATAATCTAGGAATAATGGTCATGAAAAATAAACTACGTTACAAGGAGACAATAGGTCATACGTATGCTTGAGTAGCGTTTCCATTTTCTGACAATCATTATGAAAAAAAAAGTAAGTGTTATTTAACCATTAAATACTGATCATAATATCATAAATAAAATATTATTTCTTTAACTACACATGTTTTTTTATTATGAAAAAATAATCACATCACTTTATGGTGGTGGAAGTATATATATATATATGAATGACATTATCTTTTCTCAATGAATAGAAGGTAAAAAGTAAGTGATATTTTATAATTTCAGGTTTCTGAATATGTAATTAATATAATAATGATGTTATATTATATATATATATATATATTCATTAACATTATCCTCATTTCCTTTTATTAAAATAATTAGTGAAAAATAAATCACATCGCTTCGTGAGGCGGTAATCCACCATACATACGAGCAATGTTATCGTATCCCAAACGGAATGGAAAGTAAGTAGGAATATGTGATATCATAATTATAGGAGTAAAATTATGTATAAAATATAATATATATAATTTAAATTAATCATCATAACAATTCATGAGAGGCTATGATGAAAAACAAATTACATCGATTTTTGAGGTGGTAGTTCATCGTACACTTGAATGATTGTTTCGTTTCCCATCCGATGGAATATGAGATGGAGATAGATAGTTCCATTAACATAATAAAATATCATAATATTAGAGATATTGTTATTATTATATCATCATAATTTAAAAATATTTTATGGAGGTGGAATAAGAAATAGCATAAAAATGCGTGATTAAGTACGATACATCTTCTTTAGAAAACTTCCTTAGGTTAACACCAAAATCCATATAGGATAGATTTTTGATAAAACCATGGGATTTGGGGAGTGACATAATTAACATATTTGGGTAGTTATTATAAGACCCAACATGTTTTTAATTTGTAACGAGTAGAGGAGAGTGGATGGCCTTATATAAGTGATGTGAGTGGAACACTTGTAAATTTTGAAAACAAGAAATGATACCAAAGTTTTCCAATTGAAAAATCCTAAAAATGGACCATTATCAAGAATTATATGATATGGGTTAGAAATATGGACATACAATCTATTTTATGAAATTTTTAGGACATTTTAATCCTTGTTGATTTAGTTTAACACCATGGTAAACTCGTTTTGACCTTAACCGCGGTAAAATATTTTAACAGATTTCATTATTATTTACGACCAAAAATAAATTTGAACATATTTAACAATATAAAATATTATTATTATAAATATCGAATCTATTTTACGAAATTCAATTCAAATAAGTGTAATAATTTAATTTAAAAAACCATATGTGATGAAAAAGTGGTTTTTTCAAGAAATGTATCTTTCAAGCATAAAATGAGTTTATAATAACTATATGATTAGTGATCATAATTGTATGAATTTAAAGTAATATTTATTGATATGTAATATATAAATTCTATTTTAATCATCATATATTATAATTTTTTTTAATTAATTAAAATGGTGAATCATTATGCATGAAAAAATAGTTTTGAGAAGAAAAAAACTATTTTAAACCCAAAAAAGAACTTATACTAAAATCCCATATAAATATGAATAAAAATTAATTTAGAGGATTAAATATTCATAAATAATACTTTTATTACTTTAAATAATATTTACAAAATAATGGTACTTTTAAATTACTTAATTTATTTAAAAAAATAGCAGTTTTACAAAACAATAGTATTTTTCACTATTCATTGAAAATCAATATTTTATAAAAAATAATATAATTTCAACCTAAGTTAATATTTATATTCAAAATTAAAAAATATAATTAATTTTATCAATATAAATTAATTATAATATTTTCAGAAAAAATATAATAAATATTTTTTTTAAACATCTTTTTTAAGAATAAAATTACTTTACCAATATATGATGGATTATTTATCAAGAATTTATTAATAAAAATTTTATTAAGACATTTATATATATATATTGTAAATTAGTTAATAATAATCATAATGAATAATTTAACAGTAAGGTTATAATTGTTATATTTAAAATAATATTACTTCTTGGTTTGTTTAAGCTCAGGTTTGTGTGACTTGTACTCCCTCAAGAATGGATTAATTAATTAAAATACTAGGGGTTAAATTCTCCCATATTAAATAAATTAAATCCTAAAAATTTAAATTTTTTCTCTTTAATATGTTTTTTTTATATTTTAAAATTCCTTTTTTAAAACCCTCATCATAAACAAGGTTTATAAAAAATCAACTTGATAAGAAAGAAAAGGGAAGTATGAAAATCATCTATAAGAACATGTAAATTCATTTAAAATAGAATAACATTTCTGGGAAGATAATATTTTGACATGTAAGAAAATAATAATGTCTATATAATGATTTGGAGTGATAGAGATCATTGATCACAAGAAAGTGAATGATCAAGATAATGTTAAATTCCAAAAAACCATATATCTCTCATGAGTCAACAGACCATTGACTCATTAGATATGAAGGTAACAAGTTAAAAATTGTATTCTTCAAGATAATTTTCTTAGTGTCCAATAATTTAATACCATAAGGATAATTTAATTACATAACCTTTTGAATTTCATCCGTTAATCAATTTCCACCACAATCTCATCATTTTCTCAAAATTTTGAGTATTCAAGATTAATTTTTTTGTTATACTTCAAGAACTAAAAATAACTTTAAAAGGATCGCATAACTATAAAAGGAAAACTAATATATTAAAACTATATTTAGATATTAACCAATAAAAAATGGTTATCACGTGGTACAATAATTCTTAGAATGAGTAATCCTTCATATGATGAAGAAATATATTAATCTCTAAAATTCAACAGAAATTCCAAAATTTCAAACTAAATAATTCCTATAAAACTCAAAACCAAAGTCTTTAGTAACCTAAAAAATTTATACTACCTTTCAGTTCTCAATCCAAAAATTTGTATATCTTGTTTTAATATAACATTAATCAATTAGATATTGTATAACTTTTCAATCCCATGGTTATCTACACAATAAATAATGTGTTCACATAACTACCTAAATATCAAAGATCGTATAAAATCACAATTTTATCAATACCATAAAAATTATGTCCAAAAATTTAAAAGAATAATTCACATTAAACCAAATAATTATATATACTTCAACCTAATTAAATGTCACCTAAAATCTCATTAATCACTTTAATATCTCATCACTTAAAACTTAAATGGGTGTCTAAGAATTTAAACTCAAGATCAACCTTAATCTTATAGACATATTACGGTATCCATAACTCTCAAGATTGCATCACATGAAAACATAAATTTTTTTAAATTTTTTATAAACCCTATTGTGATACCAACTATAATATCCTCAAACCTGTACTCCCAAATTTAGTTCTAAATTCATAAGATTTATAACTACTCCATTGATACCGATGAAGGTGACCCAATTTTTTCCATCAAAAACTTACAACATCAAAAGGAAATATTGGATCACTTACATACCCAAGAACATTTTGTGTTTATATTTTTAGAGAATTAGGAAAAAATCTTAAATAATCAATACCCATGAATCAAATGAATTATTTTTTCCACTATTCTCATCTTTTAATTTACCATATTAGGTCTACAACAACACCCATTAAATTAATCACATTAAAAATATATCTACACATAAATCATTCAACCATAATTCTTTATAACATAGGGAATATTAAACAAAATAATTTTGAGATCAAATGCTCAATAATGGTAAACATAAGCATTAATAGTTGAATTTCATTAGTAGTAATTAGAAGATAATAGGGGTACAATTACATAATGTAGGATCCTAGACTTCCTTGAGGTATGTTTTTGTTTAAGTATTGGATTATGTCTCGTTAATTTCAATTAAAAGTGTGTTTTTTTTATGAATGGAGAGCCTTGAGGGTGTTCTGGGTGTTTTGGACATGAAATAAAGTATAATAGGACCATATAGTTCTTATTCCATGGTTTTCACAAGGTTGGTAGAAATCATACACCCAAACATTGGTTTTCTATAGGAGGGGTGCATGGTTTAAGAAACCATGAATGCGGGAGGTCAAACCTTGTGCACTTTTACAGAGCCAATCTACATTGTCATCACTAGTTTTATAAAATATGTGGGCTCTTAGGGAAACCATGTGACCTGCCCCCCTCTTGGATAGAGGGTGGAGCACGGTTGGCACATGGTTTGGTAAACCATGCGGCCAAATTTTGTGCCCCTTTAAAAGTGTATTTTTACCATTTTTCACTTCTAGGCCTTTAATTTTCTAATGCATGATTTTTTTGAATTCTTCCTCCAACATCCCTAATTGTGAGACAAATAATCCTAAGCTTCCCAAGCATTTATCTCCTTTATTTCTAAGCCATTCAGATCATTGTAGGGTGTGAATTGAAGTTACAGGGGATTCTAACACTCCTATCCTTTCTCTTTTATGGATTAGGAATTTTGTTGATATTTTTCTTCTTATGAATCCCTAAAACCCTATTTTTCTAGAATAAATTGGGTTGTGTATTTCAAGGGTGTTCAAATCCAAGTCAAGGGCTAAGGTTGATCATGTGATTGTCTTCATAATTGAGATAGGTGGTCTATAAGTTATATCCCATTGTCTTTGTGTTCGACTTATGTTTATATGGTTATGCTATGTTTCCTTCTTGTTGTGAATTTGATTGTTTTAAACATATTTGGTAAATTGGTTGGATAAATGATGAATTAAACCCCTCATGATCCCCATGGGATGCATCGAGTTTTACTTGACAAGTTATAGGTCCACCCATGGGGTGTGCCATGATCCCTAACTTGAAAGTTTGTAATTATAATAATATAATTAATTTTTTATGAAGTAGATCCCTTGATAAATATATTGACATGATATCTTGAATTGTGAAAAGGCATTAATGGTAGTTATGTATAGTTTTTGACATGTTATAATAATTTGTTTGGAATATTGTGAATGAGTTAAATGAATTAAAGTAAATTTGTTAAATGAAATATGGGTTGTAAGGGAAATAAGTAAATGAGTAAAGGTATGTAAATGGGAATGTGTAAATGAGTTAAGGCATGAATATGATTTATGTATTGAATAATATAAAAAAAATTAATGTTATGTATATTGTTTGAGTATGGTTTGTGATATGGTATATTTGGTAAATGGTTAAGGAATCATGTGCACATGTATTGGTGGTGTGTGGAGTATTGACTTGAGGTTTTATGTCCATGGGTCAGGCGGGACTGAGGCTCTAAACCCTGCCCTATCATGCATGGGTTGGGGAGTCAGACTGAGGCTCTATTCCACTAATGGTTTCATTATATGATTCTACCTATACTGAGGCTCTAAAGTAAGTGTGATGTAATTGATTGTGAAATTCTATCCCTAGTGAGATAGAGAACTTAAATTATCCCATTATACATAGCAGTTAATCGGCTTAGGTTATTGTCTTATAAATGAATTTCCTAACCCATAGATTAAATGATGTAAATGGTTTAAGTGACTATTATTAACTAATGGAACTTGTTTTATCGTTTGTTCATCTTGTCATTATTTTAGTACAAGCATACACTATCTGTTATGACTAGATATTTTGTTGACACTATTGGTGGTGGCTTAATAAGTTATACTCACACCCTGTTCTAGTTTCCATTGGGTACCCAAGATGATTTCATGGGTGCAGGTCAGGACAAGGGAAAAGGCCCTATGATAGTGGGCTTATTTATTCATGGGGTGTACGTGGATAAGGGATCTGGACTTAGAATTAGGAACCTTTTGTGGATTCATTAGTTTTTCTTTATTTTATGTTTTCTTTACACTTTTCATTGAATTACATGACATAACATATTTATGATTTGGTTGTGGGATTAAACGCAGTTTTAGGAATTGGTTGGTAACGTATGGTTATTATTTATAGTTTATTATTTATTTTTTACTATTTCCTTTATTTTGTACTATCTGTTGTGGCCTTCTCTAATAAAGAGGGTATAGTCTCCCCACATGGCCTATTAGACCCTCACTACTAATCGGCAGCCTCTGTCGTATGGGGAGGTGAACCTGAGGTCATGTGGCAGCCTAACTCGGGGCACCAGTTTAGTAGCCTTTAGGTTAGGGATGTTACACATAATCAAAGTGAATGGCCATAACATAAAAATATTCAAACCCATAAATAATTGGATAATCAATCATGAAACATGGTATAAATATTTATCAAAGGAAAGATTCATAAGAATCAATAATCCTGATCCATGTGATTTTAATCTTGGTCAAATGAATCATTAAAAATATATAGTAATCATAAAGAAAACATGTTGGTGCCTTGGGAAATCATCATTATAAAAACCTTAAAAACCATTAAAATTTTAAAAATCATGTATTCAACTTATGATATAATTTTTCCGAGAAATAATCACTACACAATTCATCAGAGAGCAATAATTGGGCTCACACTTCATATAATCCATAACAGGATCACCTATAATAACCCAGTCCAGTTTATAATCATAATATTATAGTCTTTGGGCCTATCCTACATGGTTTTTCTTTCATTGGGCTCTGGACCTATGTAATAACCCAAGAAAAGTCCTCATAATGGAAGAGGTATCCACACCACCTTATAAAGGGGTGCTTCGTCCTACTCTTCCTTAGATGCAAGATTTCTATAATCGTCTAACTAGAAGGTTCCCACGTCCTCACCGGCACATCGAATAGAAATTACCTCTGATACCACTTTGTAACGTCTCAACTCAGGTGTCACACACTGATGCCTTGAACCAATGGGTCACATGACCTCAATCACACCTCCATGTATGCCAGAGGCTGCTGACTAGTAGCAAGAGTATAATATTAGTCATGGGGAGACTATACCCTCTATTATCAGAGTAATACACCATCAAATATAAATAATAAAAATATTAATAACATATAACTATTAAAATTACTAATATCGCATGATAAAAAAATAGGAAATACAATATCAAAAATAAAATCGAAAAATATTTTATGTCAATGTATATCTCAAGTGTATAAATTACAACCCAAAATAAAGACACTAATAACTCCCCAATAAGTTATCGAACCATGTCGGCTTCCCTTATCCAAGCTCTATCACTACTCATTCATATATCTCCGGTACTTTTCACTTAACCTATCCTGAAAACACAAAGTATATCTAGGTACCTATTGGGAAGCCTGAGTAGGGTGTGAGTGCAACTCAGTAAGCCACAAACAATTCCGTCAAAACTAATATCTAGTCAAAAGTAAATGTATGTATTTGTATAAAGAAATAATTACAATTCATAGGTAAACAGGTATCATAATATACATTAATCTTCCTTTAACCACATCAACCCTTAGGTTCTCATAGGCACATATACCTTGATCCTTAATTCAACTCATGTCGAAGCTCAAATTATTCCCAAGTGATATTATATCTCAAAATTTAATTGTAATCATTATTTTATTCATTCTTGAATTCCCATGTTACCATTTAAAAATTACACAATAGAATTACCATGTTATAAATCTTTAATTCAAAATTAAATGACCATGTTACCAATCATACCACATACATTAGAATGACCATGTTACCATTATTTAATTCACAACTAAAGGTCCATGTTACCATTCATAATATATACATTATAATGACCATGATACCATTCTATAATTCACAACTAAATGACCATGTTATAATTCATACCACATACATTAGAATGACCATGTTACCATTCGTTAATTCACAACAAAATGAACATGTTACTATTCATACAACATACATTATAATGACCATGTTACCATTCTTTTATTAAAAACAAAATGACCTTGTTACCATTCATCACATAATTAATTCCATAATAAATTATCCACATAAATTTACATTACTAATTCATAAATTAGTTAGATAAAATAATTCTATTAGTTAAATCAATAATTAACCAACCATGTAGATCCCCTTAATTAATTCCCTAATTAATTAAGTACGCCAAACCCAATAATTTATTCATCAATTAATTGATCAATATCCACTAATAAAAATCCCATTATTAATTCCAAAATTAATTATCTCAATTATAAAGCTATATATCTCATAATTACATCTACAATTAAATAACACCAAAACAACAATCTCAATATCTCATAATTGTATCTACAATTAATTATCTCCAAATTCATAATTCCAAAAATCCCCAATTTTACATCTCCTCAATTAATTAATTCAATAAATTAATTAATTTAATCAATAATTAAATTTCTATAAATAAAATAGAAATTATAATTTTACAAGAATGTGATTAAAATAAACTCTACAGGATTTTAATTATAGACCAACTACCTTAATTTATTGATGAATGACTGCCCAATATAAAATCCCCAAAAATTGAGCAACACAATGACGTAGATCAGGATCAGGATCTAAAACACTAAATCAAGATGAAAAAAATCAAGGCCTCTTTAATATAGATATAGATATTCAAGATATAGATCTATAATATTAGGTATCAATTTAACCAAAAATAGAGAATCACTTCCCTTAAAGAAAGGTAGAAGGATGGGAGATGAAGGGGAAAGAAAGCCGGATAGGATCCTCTTATTGAGAGAGGGGCGGATCTTTTCTCTAGGATTTTAATTGTGAATAATAAATATCTTATGGAATTGGAATCCCTCTATAAATATCTGAAATCATCAAAAAAATTAAGGTTTTGAGTTTAGGTTGAAATGGGAGAGCTTTAGGGGTTCGGCGGAATTAAAAACTAATTTTTAGGCCACATTAAAAATTCTTCACAGTTTTATAGGAATGGGAACACGATTTTCCCGAACCGTGTTCCATAACCATGTGCCTATTATTTTAGGGGTGTATGTTTTTTCTTTTATGGTGCCCATTTTGACAAATCGTGCACCAATCATGTGAACCCCCACTGTATAGGGATCCACATTTTGCTGGGTTGAGATGCACAGTTTTCTCTAACCATACACCAACTATTCATAGCACCCTTTCCTTCAATTTTTCTCAAAATTCATCTAAACAAACCCTAAGTTAAATACCAAATAAAATTACTCAACACATGGGAAAATAGTACCTGAAATTAAGCCTGATCCATTTCTAGAAAAGGTCGATATCTTACATCACCCATTTTCTAAGATCTATAATGAAGATCATCCCAATATATAATTTTTATTTTGCTCACCCATGATATATAATGATGATAAACCCTTTATAAACAATTTACAGGGGTCGAATAATTAATGAAATTCATAGAAATTTCAACTCATCATAAAACTCATAGAAATAACCATTATTCCTACCATAACATGATTAAACTAAGGAAAAGAAATCGTTTCCATGAAAATATCAATGAAACATGATTAAACCATTTAAAATAAATGGGTTCTTTGATAATATCTCTGAAACAAGATTAACCCATGGAAAAAAATTGGTTCCTAAAAAATATCTTTTAAATAATCATAATCCATCCATAGAAAGAATGAGGATGATATCATTAAAAAATATCATAGTGGGGCATAAGTAACAACTAAGGTTGTTGACATTGATGAATTTAAATACCATTAAAATATCATTAAAACCATTCTTGATTAAAATTACATTTCCACTTTAAGTATTATAAAAATATGTAATATTATATAGAAAATAACTTTTGAATATCACTTGAAACATTTTTTATGGAAAATATCCTTAACATTTTGAAAACACATCTTAAAAACGCAACATTTTATGAAACATTAGAGTAATAATGTTATTTTAAAACTACCATTTAAACATAGAAATGATTCTTTAAAACTTTGAGGGTTTAGGATGGTGGGAAAAGTATTTTCATGTTATGAATGTTAAAATTAATCATTCTTTTCACACGTTTTTGTAAAGGGATTCAAGGTGACCCATTTAGAAAAGGTTTTGAAATTTCCTTTTAAAAAAATTAAAATGAAGTAAAATATCATGAAAAATAGAATATGGTAAATATTTATTTATATAATAACACTATTTAAAAAATTTTATAAAATAAATACATTAAAGATAAAGCTTCTCAATTTAGAAAAAGATTCAAGATCAGTATCACTTAAAAACAAATTTTTTATATTTCCTCAATAAATAAGGGATTAAATGGAAATTAAACATGAAAAAAATTCCAAAAAAGGTTAATAAAAGGATAAGTGGATCAAAAAAATAATATCATATTATTTCTTCAAAAATAACCTTCAACATAAATAATCTCAAAAATAAGGGAGATTGAATCATAAATCATTTTCCACTTTGGTAACTCCTCAATTGTAATTCCCAAAAAATAATAACTTCAAATGAAACATTAAATAAAATTAAAAGAATTATATTCAAGATATTAAATAAAAAATTGGTAGTAAATACACCTCATAAAAGAAGATAGGTGTATGACGTAACAATGTCCCAAAGAAGACAATTTGAAATAAGAAACAATTACACTAATCATAACACTAAAGTGAGAATTAATCAATGAATTGATTATGTGTATCACATGTAAATAGACATAAAACAAGTTGAATAAAACAAAATATAATAAAATTTAATTACATATAAAATATTATAATATCAAATAGAATTAATAAAAAATATAACCTAATGAAATGAAATTGAGTTTTGAAATTCTTTACTACTAGGTTAATTTTATGTCAAATCCATTTGGTTAAAATTTATTAAATTGAACATAAAATACCATTATGTATATAGGATTCCTAATAGTACATGTAAAATGGGAATTACGTACAAAATATTGAAAATACTAGGTTTATAACATTAAAATATTCCATAAAAAAGGAAAATTGAGACAAAGTCCCTTACCTTGAGTCCAGACTTTCCATGTAGATCATTCATCTCTTCTATAGTAAAATTATACATATTATTTGATTTATTAATAAAATTTAACATGTTTAATACCTTATAATTAAAGAATTTATTTTATTAATTTTAATGACATATTTAAATACTTAATCAGTTACGTCCACATCATGTGTTTTGAGGACGTTCAACTCCTTCTTTTAAAACGGATTTGGTGTGTTGAATGAGGTAAAATAGGTCATTATTGAATCATATCTTTAATAAAAATCATGAAATTGTTATCATTTTTATAAATTAAGTAAATATTTGAAATCATCCATCAATAATGGTTGTGAAAAAATTACTATATTACGATTATGGAGACAATAGGTCCTACCTACGCGTGAGTAATGTATCCATTTTTCAATGATCATTGTGGAAAAAAATTAAATATTATTTAACGTTACATAATTAAAATAATACAATTAATATAATATTATTTCTTAATATTATAATGTGATTTGGTGATAAAAAAAATAATCACATACTCTATGGAGGTGGTAGTCCACACGTTCACATGAATGACATTGTCATTTCTTAGTGAATGTAAAGGGAAAATGTAATGATATATTATCTTTTTAGAATGATAAATATGTCATAGAAATAATGATGATTTCCTATATATCACATATGTTCATTATATTTATCCTTATTACCTTCCATGAAATTAGTTAGTGAAAAACGAATCGCATCTCTTCACGAGGGGATAGTCCTCTAAACACACAAGTGGTGTTATCATCTCCCACATAGAATGGAAAGTAAGAAGGTATATGTGATATGATAATTGAAAGATAATAATTTTGATACAAATATCACATATATATTTTAAATATACAATTATAATAATTCATGAGAGGCGATGATGAAAAATGAATTACATCGGTTCACATGACGGTATTCTGTTGTACACATGAATAATGGATTCATTTTCCATTTGATTGAAGAGGATATTGATTTAGGTTATTAAATTAACACTATAAAATCTCAGTGTGTGTTTGATTCTATTTTTCTCATATAGAAATAATTTCATAATATTTGAAAGATATGGAACAAGAAATAAAATAACGACTCTTGGTTATGCATAATACCTCTTCTTCAGATAACTTCCTCATGTTAGCACCAAAATACGTCATAGGATAGATTTAAAATCAAACCATGAGATCTAAGTATTTGGTAGGGAATTAATAAAATTATTTTGAAATTTATTTGATGATTCAAAAGGGTTTTAATGTGTTAATATAAGTGAATATGAGGTGGCCTTTAATAAGTTAGGTGAGTGTCACACTTGTAATATTTGAAAAGAAAAATTGATACCCATGTGAGGATCCAAAATGGTCCATTATAGATAAATAGATGATATATATCCTAAATATGGATATAAAATATAATTTATGTAAGTTTTTATGTCATTTTAGCCCTTATCATTTTAGTTTAACTTCCCGGTAAACCCGTCTTCACCTTAACCATGGTAAAATATTTTAACTGATTTCAGTAATCATTATGGAAAACATTAAGTTGAAATTATTATATAATATAAATTATTATGATTAAAAATATGGAATATATTTTACCAAATTCAATACACATTAGTGGTAGAAATTAATTTAAAATAAAACCCACTAACGTAATGAAAAAGTGGTTTTTCAATAAATGAATTTTTCAAGCATAAGATGATTTTAATTAACAATATGAATTTTAATAATAATTTTGTGAACATAAATTAATATTTATTTATATATAATATATAACTTTCATTAAAATAATTATTCATTAGGGGTTGTTTTAATTACTTATAATAGGGAACATTATGCACTTTAAAATAGTTTTCAGAAAAAAAAACCCATTTTTAAACCGAAAAAAACTGATACAAAAATTCAACACAAAGATGATTAAAAAATAATTAAGTGAATTAAATAAGAATAAGTAATAATTTTAGACAATAAATCAAATTAAAATCTTAATAGGGATTTTATATTAAATATTTTATTGAAAAGAAATGATATATTTATAAAAATCAGTATTTTTCATAATTTAATAAAAAATAAATATTTTCTAAAAAATAAAAAGATGTCACCTTAATGTAAAAGTTATTTTTTGATTTCAAAAATGAAATTAATTTTATAAAATAAATTTTATAAAATATTGAGAAAATAATTAAAATATTTTCAAACAGAAAGTAATAAAAATATTTTTTGTATAAAATATGTTTTTGAAGAATAAAATAATTTTACTAAAAAAATTATTGATTATTTACTAGAAAATTACCTATAAATTTATATTAAGTATAAAATTTATATATAAAAATTTCATAATGATTTTAATACTATTTCTACCCACCAATTTAATGGCTATATTATAATGGTCATATTTAAAAGAACATTATTTCATTGTTTGTTTATGCTCGGTGTTGCATGTCTTGTACGCTATCAAGTATAGATTAATTTTTTAAAATATCAGAGTTTAAAATAAATAATTATATTATATAATTCCCATTACACTAGATAGATAATATAACATCCTATTTTATGGGTTGCATCCTAAGTGAATTTCAAAGGGATTCATCCTTTAAACTAAAACTAATATTTGGTTCCGGACAACCATCAAGGTTAAGTGTGAAAACAAGGAGTGGGATCATTATATTAGATTAATGAAACAATTACTCCATCATTGGAAGAAATTTATGTTGAACATATTGCAGGGAAATAAAAAATTGAGAAAATATCTTGGGATGGTTGATTTTAACGCACCCACCGCCAAACTATAGAATCCTAAATTATTCATCCTATAACAAAATTACTCAAATTGAGTATCATTATAACCACATAAATTACTCCTGTGTAATGATTAAATATTTAAAAACCTAGGTAATAATATAATAAATCAATTTTATATTTTTATTCATTATAAAAATATTATGTAATTTTAAAATTAAAAAAAAAAGTTTTAATTAAACTCTTTTATTGTAAGGTTTTATTTAAAATATTATATGACAAAATATAGAAATTTAATTTGAAAAAATGAATATAATTTTTAAAATCATCATATAAAAATTAATTTGGGGTGAAATTTTGAGATTGTTTTGGAAGATATTGATTTTTTAGTGAATAGTGAAAAATGCTGATTTTTTGTAAAAAAAAGTCATTTCTTTTCAATAAATTAAGTGATTTAAAAGTCCAAATATTTTTTTAATATGATATTAAGTTACTTAAATATTATTCAGTTATATTTAATGTAATTAATTACTTTTAATCAAATTTATATTGGATTTTATTATATGTTTATTTTTTGATTTAAAAACAGTATTTTTCTAAAAAAATGTTATAAAGTGCATAATGTTTCATAGTTTAAATAATTAAAACAAGATAAAACAAGGAATTATTTAAATGAATTTTTTAGATTATATATACATAAATATTAATTTAAATTCATTTAATTATTATTATATGTCATAGATTTTATATAAGATCATCATTTTCTTGAATAATACACTTCTTAAAACCCCGCTTTTCTCCACATCTATGTTTTATTTTAAATTAATTTTTTCACTTTTTTGAGTTTAATTTGGAAATATATATTAAATATTGGTAATAATAATAATTTATATTATCTAAAAAGTTAAAATTAACATTTTACCATATTGAATAGTGAAAATAGTAAAAATTAATTACCACGGTTAAGGTAAAAATGAATTCATCATGGGTTAAATAAAAAATGATAAGGGTTAAAATTACCTAAAAATAGTATATAATATATTTTAAGCCACTTTTTTTACCTTAAAATGTATAATTATTTATAATGGTCCATTTAGGATCCTTTTTCATCTTAAAATCTTGGGTAAACCTTTTTCTTTTAAAAAATTACAGGTGTCCCACTCACCTCACTAATAAAAGGCCACCCCCTATCCTCTCTTGTTTACACCATAAAATCTGATTGGTTTTTAAAATAACTACCTAAATATATTACTTAATTCCATCACCACATATTGTAATCCTTATTTTAATCATAAATCTATTCTACTAATACTTTAGGTGTAATCCAAAATGGGTGGTCTGAGAAGAGGAAAATTTTCTAAATATGTGTTTTTTGTTTTATTTCTTCTTCCAACTCAATAGAATATTATAAAAATATACTTATTTAATAAAACTATTATATAATGAACAATTATATTTTATTGTGTTAATGAAATAACATAAATATATATCCTCTTACATCAAATGGGATATGAAATCATCATTTATGTATACGGCAAACTACCAACTCACGAACAGATGTCATTCATTTTTCATCATCTCCACTCATATATTGATATAATGATGGATTTAATGTATATATATTAAATTTATAAAATATTTATACTTATGATTCAATTTTATCACATATACCATATTTCTTTATATTCTATTAGAGATACGATAATGTCACTCTTGTGTACGATGAACTACCTCTTTGCGAAGTGATGTGATTTATTTTTCACTAACTCTTAAAATGGAAGGTAATAAGGATAATTTTATGAATATGTGTGATATAAATGAGAAAATTATGTTATTATTTACATATTTATTATTTTGAAATGTAAATATATCATTTTCTTTCTAACACTAAAAATGATAATGTTGTTCCTATAAGTGTGGACTTCAGCCTCCATGAAGTGATGTGATTATTTTTTCCATCACCAAAATACATGGATGATATATATAAGTATATTTAATAAAATAATATGGTATTTATGATATGAAAATAATTATTTAAATATAAAATATTACTTAACTTCTTTCCAAAATAATCATTAAAAAATGGAGGTGTTACTAATGCGTACCTACGACCTATCGTCTCCATGATTGTAACATAGTTAATTTTTCATAACCATATTTCATAATTGGTTTTAAAACAATAATTTATTTATGAATATGATTATTCTTTAATGATTAATATTTTTTAGATATTTAATAATGACCTCTTGGATTAATATTTAACCAAACGAAGTAATTTTTTACACATAATCTAAATGTCATTGAAACACCCAACATAAACCTAATTGATTTAGAAATTATAATAAGTTAAATAAAAGGAATAATAAACTTGAAAATATTTCTCAAGAAATTAAATAATTCTCATAATTTTAATAATCAGGAAGATAAATAATGTAAATGATAAATCAGACTCAAAATAAGGGACATCACCTCAATTTCCTTTTGTTGAGCCATATTTTGATATTAAACACCGATATTTTTTTATAAGATGTATATACAGCCCATTTGATATATTATATAAGGAATTTATACATTATCATGATATTTAATTTTTTTTAATGTTATTTTTTCAGGGGGAATATGATTCGAATATTTCCCAAGTCAAAATAGACTATTGTTTTAACAAATATTCTATTAATGTTTTCCTTCTGACCCTTTCTTTTTTATATCCATGTTTTTAAAATAATTTCTTGAAATTTTTTATATAGACATAAAATATTGATAAATAAAATTTTATGAATCATTTTATTTTATATAAAAGTTTTTCAAAATTTATATTTTAATGTGTTTTATATGGAATGTTTTGAAAACGAAAAAAGGAATATTCTATTTTAACGTATACGGAGACAAGGAATTTTCCACCATAGTAAGAAATATTTGAAGTTTTGAATAATTTATAATATTTTATGTTTTATTAAAAGAAAATATATCTTCCCTTTTTGGGTATTTTGGTATTAAAAAAAATCAAAAGAAATGGTTATTTTTTTATTCAGAAGGGTTTTTCAAAAGAAAATTATATTTTGGTATTGAAAATGGTTTTTCCAAAGAAAAGTTTATTTTGGTATTCAAAATTGGTTTTTAAAAGAAATTGGTATTGTAAAATTGAAAATAGGATTTCTTATGAGTTTAAAATACTTTTTCAAAAAAATGATGTAAAAGTGAAAGAATAAAAAAATTATTCATGATAATATACTTGAGCATTATACATAATAAATGGGTGTGACTAAATAGCATTAGGTGATCATCTTATATATTTCTTTATGGGTGTACCTAGATAGGGTTGGGTGATCCTGATATTGCTTATATGATTTCTACGCCTAGATAATGCTCTAATTTATTGGGTAATGTTCCTTGTCTTAATAGGTAAGAAGGAGGGAGTTACCATAGGGTTTCCAATATATATTTAACCGGGATATAGTTACTTTTGACAGGGGTTTAAAATGGGTTATGAATGTGATGCTCAAAGTTTCCAAAAAGTTTTTTAAATTTCTTACTGTGAGTTTCAATGATTTAATTTGAGAAAAATTGTATTTGTTTCTTGTAAAAATGAGTTATTCCTTTCACTCAAATAACATTGATATATAGGTAAAACATTTCATGGGATTTCATGTTTTTTAGGGGGATAATGGTTTTATTTCTTTTTATTTCTTTTATTGAATTTTTTGTAATCATCTCATGTTTTAAAATGTTTTCACATTTTTTAACGATAGATAAGATAATGGAATAAATCAAGTTAAAAGTCATGAATATTTTCTATTAAAATAAATCATACTATATTTTTAAAGTTTTATATTATGATAAAAATGGATACTAATCAAAAGTGTCCACTTTTTATTATAAGTTTTTTTATATATGAGTTATGACCAAATTCTACAAAACTCTAAACCCAAAAAGATCATCAAAGTGAGAGAAAGTGGATTCTTATCTAAAACTCAAGATTATGTTTTGTTTATGTATGGGACTTTATAGTTGGTATCAAAGGTAATTATAGATAAATTTAGAGGTTATGATAATAATAATAACACTCCCTTGAAATATCTTACCTTATGGTTCACTAAAAATGATATAGAATTTGAATATTTCAATGTCGGTACATCTAAACTGTGTCTATTTTGAATGGTTTTTAAATAAATAAAATAATGAATCTATAGTGGGAAGGAATTAAGGGGATAATATCCTTCCAAATCAGTATCATATGATATTTAAAATTGGAAAATAATTTTTTTTTATAGTGATGGCTCCATTGAAACAATATATTAATGGTGGTAGTATCCATGCTTGGGAGGAACTCAATCTACCCTTAAGGAACCTTCTCATATTAAATAATTTCATGAGGTAACATCCCTCTTCATTTAATGTATCATCTCACCCCATGGTATCCTAATGATGTAATAATTCCTTAGAGAATATATTTGAAGTCATGTGATGTTTGGAATGTCAGAATATAACCATTTCTATTTATTTTTTTGAAGTTGGAGCTGGTTTATTGTGGTCTTTGGTTATGAATACTAAGGAGAAATCCGATCTTGATTCCACGGAATGGGAAACATTTAAGGATCTCTTCATTAAGAAATATTTATATATGTTTTTTAGAGTCTTAATGGAAAAACAATTCCAATAATTGAGGAAAAATGATGAAGACTTTATAGCTTTATATGAATAAACCTTCACAAGATTTGTCAGGTATATGCAATATTTTATTCAAAAAGATAATAGTGAAAATAATAGGTCTTAATCAGGGTTGAAACCATGTTTACAAAGATAATTGGCCACATGATAATTTAAAAGTTATGAGAAAGTGGTTAATTGTGATGAGAAAGTTGAGATGTATTTTTCTGAAATGTATATTCCTCGATATAAAAATAATATGAAAGGCCCATGGTGGTAGGAAATAGAGAAGAAACCATCTAATAAGTTCATAGGTAATCCCCATAAATATTCCAAGTGTGGTAAATGAAATTTCAAGGAATATTTGATAGGATCTATAATGTGTTTCTGATGTGGTCTGTTTGGTCACACAGCTCGTGATAGTAAAGAAAGGATTCTCGAATGACCAATGAATATGGTAAGTGATAGTCATCTAAAAGTGATGTGTTTTAGTTACATTTATTTAAGTAATTATGAAAAAACATGTACAAAGTTAGTTTCACAGGATGGAAATCATCATGATCATAAATAAAAAGGTGTGTAGAAGTTATTTTCTAATATTACATTTGATGTTTGACCATCAAATGAAATGGTGATAGGTATGATACTTTTTATTAGAATTATAAAAATTCCCTATTTGACACTAGATATTGGAAATCTTTCATTTATGATAAATTTTCAATTGAAATGGGAATATTACTACAATAAAATTAAAGGTAACTTTTGGAGAAAATTCTAGTGGAATCCTTAAATAAACCAAGATATATATAAATATTCCTACTATAATTAGTGGGATAGTCTTTCCTGCAAATTTTATTTAACTATAAAAATTAAAGATTTATTCCATTATTGTGTGGATTTGATTTTAGTTTATCATGATAAGATAGATTATATATATAAGAAAGTTGTGTTCAATGATTTCATACCTTTGATAAATTATGAAGAAGATGATATTTTGATTAAATGTGTCAGTAAAATATATTTATCTCACATTGATAAAAATAAATAAATTATTCAAATTAGTGTTGTAATAATATTGAATTAGTAAATGGATATATTTCCTAAGGATTTTACCAATGGTATTCTTTCTTGGGAAGTTGATTTTACTATGGACTTAGTACTTGATTCTAATCCTATTTAAAAATCCCTTTATCTAATGGATTAAGTAGAACTTTTAGAATTGAAAAAGAAATTAAAGGATTTATTAGATAAATGATTCATTCAACCTGGTCCATTACCATGGGGTATACCTATTTTTTGTTAAAAAAATAGATGGTTCAATGAATATTTTCATTGACTATAAATATTTCAATGACATTAGTGTTAATAAAATGTTAATTTTTCCTCATATCGATGTTTTTTTAATCACCACCAGGGTGCTTAATATTTTTCAAATCTTTCTATATGGTCTGAGTTCCATCGGATGAAAGTAACTGAGGATGACATTATGAAGACTACATTTCTAAATATATATGGGCAATATGAGTTTTTATTTATTCTTTTTGGGTTTTCTAATAGACATATTCTATGTATGGACTTGTGAATAGAGTTTTCTATAAATTCATGGATATGTTTGTTGTTATGTTTGTTGGTGACATTTTGGTATATTCTAAAATTCATTAGGTACATGAAAAACACATAATGATTGTTTTTAAAATTGTAAAATAAAAAAAATTGTATGGTAAATTTAGTAAGTTGAATTTTTGTTACAAAAAATTTATTTCCTTGGATATATTATATTTAATGATTTATTGAGTGTTGAACCTGATAATTTTTTTTAAAGAATATAAAATTCCCACAAATATTAAAAAGATTCATTTTTATGTTAGATTAAAAGGTTATAACAAGTTTTTTGTTGAAAACAAAGCTTAATTTTCTATCTATCTAACTAATTTAACTCAAAAGGGAGTTAAATTCATCTAGGTATAAAAATGTTATGATTATTTTTAGTATATTTAAATAAGATTGGTGAATGATCTAGTTTTGTTCATGCCTTCTAGAAATGGAAATTTATTTATCTATAGTGATGCTTCATTGAAAGGAATTAGTTGTTTCCTGATGTGGAAAGATCAAGTAATTTATTATTATTCACATTAGTTGAAACATTACATGTTAAATTACCATAAACGAGATCTATAATTATCTACAATTTTTTCCTTGAAAAATTGGAGGTATCATTTGAAAAGAGTAATGTGTGAAATTTATATTGATCAAAAAAGTTTTAATTACATATTCACTCAAAAATATTTGATCATGATACAAAGAAGATTTTTGTAACTCATCAAGGATTATGGTTGCATGATTCATTACCATCCTAGAAAAGAAAAAGGGGTTAGTGATTTGAGTTAGAAAAATAATACTAAATTAACCATGTTACATTTGGAACAAGACCCTTTGGTTAATTATTTGATGAATTTTGTCTTAGAAGTTGGGTATATATGGATATCCATTATTTTATTTTAGGTTTTAGTTCAATTAACTTTGTTAGAAATAATTCATTAAGCTTATAAAGAGGATCATGCTTTACAGAAAAGGGTAGAATCATTTATGAAGTGTAAGTTTCTTGATTTTAATATTGAATAAGAAAGTGTTTTACAATTTTTTAGAAGATTATGCATTCCTTATGATTCCTAGTTAAGTAAATAGTTACTTATTGAAACTCATATTTCTCTATTTCCTATCCATCTGGGCAACACCAAGATAAAAAGGACTTTGAGAGTATTAATGGTGGAATGAGATAACAAAGAAATACTACTGACTTTACAACAAAGTGTTCAACTTTTCACCAAGTTAAATTAGAATGATAATTGCTGAATTTAATGGTTAAAACTTTTCCATTTCTAGAGTAGAAATGGAAAAATATATCAATGGATTTTGTAGAGGGATTACCAAATACATCTCATGGTATCAATTTAATTTGGGTAATTGTTGTTTTATTAACTAAATCTATTTATTTCCTTCCCATTATAGATACAATTTATTCAAATCAACTTTCTTGATTATATCTAAAGAATGTTTTTAGGTTACATATAGTTACTCTCTACATTGTATCAGGCCATGATCCCATATTCACATCTAATTTTTGGAAAGGACATCAAAAATCTTTTGATACTGAATTAAATTTCAATAAATCATTTCATCTTTAAAACTAAGGTCAGACTAAGTTAATGATTCAGACCATGGAATATATTATATCTCTTGTTCAATGGATTATAAGAGAATTTGGGATAAACACCTTTCTTTGGTTGAGTTTTCTTATAACAATATTTTTCATTATAGAATATAGATGGAACCATTTGAGGAATTATATGGAAAGAAGTGATAGACAATAGAATTTTAGAATAAAGTATGTGGAAAGAAGCTTATGGGACTTGAGTTGGTAAAGTAAATTTATAAGAAGTTACATTTGATTTGGTAATATTTGAGGATACATCAGAGTAGGCAGAAAATTCTTATAGATAACTGTAGGAAATATCTTTCTTTTATAGTATGTGATAATGTCTTTCTAAAAATATCTCTATGGAAAATGGTTATCCATTTTTGTAAAAATGTAAATCTAGGTCCATAGTTCATTGGATCTTATTAAATCTTAGATAAATTTGGATCATTTTCTTACCTAGTGGGTTTACCTTCGAGTTTATCCCACATACACAATGTTTTTAATATCTCTATGTTAAGGAAATATATGCTAAATTCATCTTATTTTGTGTGCCTAAAAGTAGTTTTGTTGGAAGAGAACCTTTATTATGAGTAATAGTTATTTAAAATTCTTGAATTTAGATAGCCTGTGTTATGGAATAAGTTGTCTCACTAGGTTAAGGTTTTATGAAAAACCACATGCTTGAAGAGGCAACATGGAAATCTAAAAATTCTATGTAGAAAATATATCCCATCTTGAATAATATGAGAAAAAATTATGATTATAAGATTTAAAATGGGGGTAAATAATGTAACAACATATTGAATTATAAAATAAATTACTTTAATATTTTTATTCATTATAAAAGTATTAAGTACTTTTTAAATCAAAAAGGAAATAGTTTTAATTAAACTCTTTTATTATAACATTTTATTGAAATGATTAAATTACTAATTATATAATATGAATTTTGAAAAATTAATATAATTTTTTAAATCATCATATCAAAATAAACATATTGTGAAATTTTGATTTTTTTTAGAAAATATTGATTTTTAAGTGAATAGTGAGAACTACTAATTTTTGCACAAAAGTCATTTCTTTTTAATAAATTACGTAATTTAGAAGTAAAAGTATGTTTTGAGTATGATTTAAATTAAAATAAGTAATATTTATTTATATTTAATCCACTTATTTACTAATTAATCAACTTTATATTGGATTTTAGTATAAGTTTGTTTTTAGGTTTAAAAACAATATTTTATTAAAAATTATTATAAAGTTTATAATGTTTCTCAATTATAATTAACATAAAAATAATCTAATGAGGAATGATTAAAATTGTAAATTTATATTATATATCCATAAAATTTTATTTAAATTAATTTAATTATTATTAATTTCTATAGATTTAATATAAAATTAGCTTTTTCTTGAAAAGTACACTTTTTGAAAACCCACATTTCATCGCATCTATGGGTATTTTTATAATTTAATGTTTTACACTTATGTGAGTAAAATTTTAAAAAATAGATTCCATATTGAAATGAAAATAATTTATATTATCTAATTATGTCAATATAATTTGTTTCCATAATGTATAGTGAAAATAGTAAAAATACATTATCACGGTTGGGGTAAAAACGAATATATCGGAGGTTAAAATATAATGATAAGGGTTTAAATAAACTAAACAATATTCAAAATATATTTTTTATGGATTTATTTTGACCTTTTAATGTATAAGTATCGATAAAACCCCCTTCAATAGCATTTTGTTAGGTTAAAAATATGGTTACACCTTTTCCTTTTCAAAAATTAAAAGTTTATCACTCACCTCACTTATAAATGGTCACCCCCTATCCTCTCCTATTAACACCGTAAAATCATTTTGTCTAATCCAATACTTATGCAAATATATTAATTAATTCCTTACCCACATATTTCAAGCTTAATTTTGATCATAAATCCATTCTCAAAAGACTTTAGGTAAAATCCTAAACAGGTGGTCTGAGAAGAGGTAAATTTACTAACTATGTGTTTTTTGTTTTATTTATTCTAACACCTCATTAAAATATTATTAAAACATTATTGTATAATAAAACCAGTATATAATATATATTTATATTTTATTATGAGAATTTCATAACCTAAATAAATCCCCTAATCCATCAGATGGGATATGAAATCATTTTTCAAGTGTACAACGAACTACCTCACCGTGAACTGATGTTGTTTATTTTTCATCGTCACCTCTCATGGATTCATATAATAAAGGATTTAAAGTATATATATACATATAATATTTATAAAATATTTATAATTTTTGAGTTATTATATCACATATAACTTCTTTCTTTACATTCTATGTGTGGTTTGATAATGTTGATCGTGTGTATGGCGGACTACCTCTTCGCGAAGCGATGTGATTCATTTTTCACTAACTCTTTACATGGGAGGTAATAAGGATAGATTTTATGAATATATGTGATATATATGTCATAATTATAATATTAATGACATGTTTTTTATTCTAAAATGATAATTTATCATCCTGTTTCTTACACAAAAAATGATAGTGTCATTCATATACATGTGGGCTACCGCCTCAAAGAAGCTATGTGATTCTTTTTTCATCACAAAAATACATGGAATATATATATATGTATATTTAATGTAATAATATGGTATTTATTATATTATTAAAATTATATAAATATAAAATATTATTTACCTTCTATCCATAATGATTATTGAAAAATAAAAATGTTACTAATCTATGTGTATGACATACCGTATCCATGATTATAACATAGTTCATTTTTTATAACCATATTTAATGATTGGTTTTAAAAATTATAATTTATCTATAAATATGATAATTATATCATGATTATTTTTTTATATATGTTGATTAATGAACTATTTGACCAATAGTTGACCTATAGAAGTAATTTTTGACACATAAGTCAAATATCATCGAAACACCTGAAATAAACTTAATTGATTAAGTAATTGTAATAAGTGAAATAAAAGTAATAATAAAATTGAATAAGGTTCTCAATAAAGTAAATAACTAATATAATTCTATTATTCAGGAAGATAAATAATGTACGTTACAAGTCAAACTCGAGATAGGGGACATCATCTTAATTTCCTTTCCTTTAGGAATATATTGATGTTATGCACCTATATTCCTTTATAAGGTGTATATAAAACCTTTTCGACATTTTATATCATTAATTTATCTATTATCATGATATTTATTATTTTTTAAAAATTTTATTCTTTCATGGTGCTTACTATTCGATCGTTTCCCTAGTGATAAGGGACTTTTCTATTAAACAATCCTCTTTTAAAGTTTTTTTTCAAAATCTTTCTATTTTATTGCCATGATTTTGAAATGATTTTATAAAATTTATTATATGGAAATAAAATATTTAAAAATTAAATTTTATAACACTTTATTTAAAAATCTTTTAAAAGGAATCTTTTTATGTATTTTATATATAATGTTTTTATAAATGAAAAAATGAATGTTATATTTTAATGTATACAGAAACAAATACTTTTCAACCAATCTAAACATTATTTTAAGGTTTTATTACTTTATAATATTTTATGTGTTATTTATAAAATAAGCCTCATCCCTTTTTTGGTATTTTGGTATTCAATTTTTTTTAAATAAAGGGGTATTTTGGAATTGCAAATGGGTTTCCAAAAGAAAAGGGTATTTTGGTGTTGAAAATGGTTTTTTAAAATAAAATGGTATTTTGATATCCAATAGTTATTTCATTATGAGATTAAAATAGTTTTTCAAATTTTTTATGATGTAATATTGCAAGCATAAAAAAATTTATTCATGATATGGTACTTGAGAATTATACATAAGTAATGGGTGCACCCAGATAATATTGGGAGAGCTCATTAGAGCATATATGATTGCTCCAGGTGAGCATAGTATATATTATATGATGGTAGAACCTATATAGATTTATAATTCATTGGTTAATGTTCCATGTCTTAATAGGAAAAAAGGAGGGGGTTTCCAATGGGTTTCTCCGATAGATTTTATTGGGCTCCAGTTACTTCTGACAGGGGTTTAAGATAGGTTAGGAATATGATTATATAAGTTTCCAAAAAGGGTTTTTAATTGATTTCTATGAGTTTTAATGATTTTCTTTTGATGAAAAGAGTGTGTTTTGAGGTGAAATAATTTATTTATTTTACTCAAATAACATTTATATAAAGGTAAACCATTTCATGGGTTTTTATTTTTTTACTAGACTAATGGTTTTATTTCTTTTTATATCCCTTAAGAAGCTTGTTATTCTTATACCATGTTTTAAAATTTTTTCACTAGGTTTTAGGATGGGTAAGGAAAAGTAAGAAGTCAATTTCAAAGTTATGAAGATTTTTTATGAAATTAAATCATGCTTTATTTTTAGAGTTTTATATTATGGGTAAAATGGATACTAATCAGAAGTATCCAATTTGTATTATATGGTTTTGTTATATATGATTTATGACTTAATTCTCTAAGACTCTAATACTAAAAAGATCCTAAATGTGGTATAAATTAAATTAAATACTAAAACTTAGTATTGTGTTATGTTTAAGGCTAGTTCCTTGTATAAGTAACCCCAAAAAAATAAGTGGAGATAAGGATCTGGGTCACCCAAATATAAGAAGGCCTCACAATAATCTTTTATGATAATCAAGTGGTTGTGACTATTTACAGTTAGAAAATATATGACAATAATTATTATAAATGTTAAGATAAATTTTAAAAACTAAAAATAACTATCAATTCTATAATAATAAATATTTAGAGAGTGGGTGATTCAATTATATCATTACCAAATAACATAGGTTTAATCATTTTTAAGAGGTCCAACATCCAAATAAAAAATATTTTAAAATAATTTTATGGAACATACATGATGAGTTAACTATGATGTTAATACTAAAAAAATAACTTTTTATATTATGGGGGTTTACTATTGTGGTATAATTATTTTATGATTATCTAGGTTAAACTAAGGAGAGATCTTGACCAACATCTATGTTGTCATAAAAATGACTTGAAATGTTTAAGTGGTCATAATTACTCGAAATACTACAACAATGTCACCAATAACCACTAAAATTATTAGGTTTCATATGGAATCGCTGTATTTATTTCAACACTAATAATGGAAGTATGTGAACCCATACCCAAATACACAATACATGCATTGGGTAGATGTGGAACTATGAGTTTGAAACCATAAAGAAAAATAAATTCTCTATCTAGCCTAAATAGTTTCAAGAGTAATTCATATATACCATAGAGAAAAACAAGTTCATGTTTCTTAAAAAAATACACCAAATGAAATTTTATTATTGAAAAAACCAACTAGTTTCTCCATGATTTTAATATGAAATAATTTAGGACTTCTTTATCATTACTAATATTCACTACAAAATGTTATATAATTTGTAAGTGTTGTTTGATAATCCTAAGAAATAAATAACTCATCTGGATTCCTCCCCAAAAAAATAATAATAAGGATGGCCATAAGTTCTCAAAAAAATATACACAATATAGAGTAATTAATTACCTAGTCATCATCCAGATAAGTTTATACTATTAACAAGATCCAACATAGTTAGTTAAGACCAAATTCCATCTATGGTCAATGATATAAAATATTCTCTAATAAGTCATATAAAATCCCATTATAGTTGATTTCTATGTGCTAAGGATCATGAATATCAGAAATTATGGGTCTCTCCATTAGGAAAAACAATCTTGGAATACTTTCCGCAAGAATTGGGAGGTTAAGAACCGTCCCACATAATGGGAACCTCCATTTATGGTGACAAAAAATTATAATATAGTAATTTCATCTAGTTGATTGATATGTACACTAATGTAAAGTATTTTTATGAAAAATATTTCAAAAATAAATTTTTAAGGATATATTATTATGGAATTAGAATATGTGGTTGAAACTATTAAAAAATTCAATGATTTTTTCCGGATCATATTATCATGCCATTAAGACTATGAGAAATAAGATTCAATAAGATCGAAAATAGTTGCGGTCAAATAATGATAACTTCAAAAATCTGGTAACAATGATTCATTTACCAAACTAGATATATTTGGAACTACCACTTATTAAACCAAATAATTTAATGGGATTTACTTCCAATAACCCTTTTCCATAGTGAAACATGGCCACAACCTTCAATTACTCAAAACCAAGGGCAAACACATGGAATATGACCTATGAATTTTCTATAAAAATATTATTTATAGAATCAAATAAATATTATACAAGTAAGTATTTAATTTATAAATTATCATAATGTGTAAAAATAACGCATTGAATCACTTATAAAAGTATGGATACACCCAAAAGAGTTTTAGTATGAAGTATCTAACATATGAATATTTCATGCTAAGATGAAGATCATAAAACATCAAACCATATCTATTATATTGAGAAAGGCTAAGAAGTAATGGTATGAGTGAATAATATGCCTACATATATATGAATATGTCATAATTATTTTTAAATTTTACCTGTTTTGGTAGAAATTATATCACATATTATTGGTATTCCTTCATATACCTCCACTACCTTAGACATGAAATTCCTTTTTTTATCATTGTTGTGACATTTTAGGCCTTACTAGGAAGACCATAGATTCACATGTATGTTTTTATGTCATAATCATGTTAACAATTCTTGAATAACTCCTTTAATAACAAAATATTAGTTCTCCATGAAAAAAATCTATATTCAATTTTGTGAAGCTCGGTACATTATATTTATATAATTAAACAGAGAGGTAAATAAACATCAAAATAACTAGACAGTATAATTGGTAACCAAAAATGGATAAGAGTTTGTCTCTTCCCCTCTCTATAGTGATATGAATGGATGTTTTAAACTCCATATAAATCATTTTGATGAAAAAAATGAATATCATGGAAACTCATAATGCACTCTTAGAAAATAAGATTGATTCCAAAAATAACATCACCAGTCATAGGGAACCAAATTTAATTTTCAGGAAATCACCATAGAGGAGAGAAATGAAATATTAGAACATGTTACACATGCTATTATACCTCAATAAGTCACATGTCTACAAAAATGTATGCTAGATAGATCCTTTCAAACCACATAAGTAATTTTGATGTATTTGAGAAGCATTATAAGAATAAGATATAGGTACTAGGATATTTTTCTACCATTTACATGATATTCTTGGAATTTAAGGATAACCCAAATTCTTCCAAATAATCATGACCCTAACAACGATGGTGGATACAAAGCCTAGTAACTCAAATTTTAGAATGTTTATCAATCCCATCCTCCCCTAATTCATGATGAGAAAGAGATGAAAATACTCAATAAATTTTTGAGGGAGGTATCTTGACAATAGTTAGAGAGATCTTACATGGTAATATGATAATTAATGAAGGCCCATGTCCTATATTTACTAGAATATCCTAGTCATAAAATGAATAGGAATAATATATTGAATTTTTTAAATAAAATGAGGATATATTCTCATAGAATGGCATTTATATTATGTGGTTGAGTCCTTGGGTCACAATATACAATATTTAAATTTTATAAAATCATTAGGGCTAAAAAACTCTCTAATTATATTGCATATGTCAAAAATAACTATCATGGAGGATAAAATGGGGAAAATGATCAAAGAATATAATTTTCAAGAGTTTTAATACCCCACATGTTTAACTAATATTATTCTAGTTTATAAGAAGAATGGGGAAATTATATTTTGAATCTACTAGTATAAATTCAAACAAAAATTCTATAAAGATGACTTTACAATCCCAATCATTGAATTGTTAATTGATGTAATGGTCATTTTTAAGAATTTTCCTTTATAAATGGTTACAATTGATATAATCCATTATCTATAGCCCATAAGAATAAGGATGGAATATTCTACCGGTCACCTACATTGGTATATTTATATTAGGTGATTCCCATTAGATTATAGAATATTATATTCACCCATAGTGGATAATTATCCACATTTACAATCCTATACAAGGGAAGTTGGTGGAATTTTATATAGATTTACTTGTAGTATAATAAATCAAGGGTTAAAATAATTTTTCTAATATTGATTTTGTGTCTTTTAGGATATAATAATATAACCTAAATATGAACATATTTAATTTCTCAGTCGGAATAAATTTTATAAAATTTTGGATTTTTTTTCAAATCGTAAATATTAAGATCTTTACTCAAAAGGAACCCAATAAATCCTCTATATTCCCCCACATTTCAGTATTTTATGATGAAAAGGAAATCAAAGAAGCATTTACTATATAAAATTTTTCTTCATTAACCTCACATGAAAGTTTTTACCATTCAAAGTTTTAATGAATAGAGTATTTACCTATTAATGGAAAGACTTTTTCAAGAGTGAATTAGAATAAAAAAAGTACTTCCTTTAATAGCCAACATTTTTTATTCAGTTTATGGAATGGAAACCCCTTCTCCTATATTTGAAAGATATTGAGAAATATAATAGTATAATAATATCTTAAAAATAAATACTGAAATGAAAAAATGATTTTATTACACAAATTAGACAATATTGGATGCTAATATGATATAAAAAACAATTGAGATGAATTTACTTAAATTGATCTTTCTGGTGTAAAAGCTATGAAACTACCTATAACCACATTATGATTTCATGGTCTTCTAGATCAATCACTTTAAATGAATACTTTATCTTCATGTATAAATTTGTTACTTATAAAGATAATGATTTATTAATTTTCAATATAACAATTGGTCTGTCCCATAGTAAATTTTCCTCAACATTTCATTATAGAGACCAATTGATAAAAAGATAAAAGGACAATAGCTTAACTAGTGAATGGGATTTCTTTTTATCTCCCTTGAAAGGGTTCTCCTTCCATACACATTCATCTATTCAGTGGGTTTTATAAATAATATGGGTGAATAAAAAACTCTGAACAAAATTATGAATTTTATATACCCATCTTGATAAGATTAATTATAATTAAATTCAACATAGAGTTAGTGAAAAAGGAAATCAAATGAAAGTTTTCACTAAAAATGGATGAATAAATACCCTAGTTCCATCAAATTTGAATGTTGATGGTGAAATTTACCATTGATATTATTAACTATTATATATAAAAAATTATTCAATGATAAGGTAGATGCACTAAATAATTTCCATACAACTCTTTTTTACCTATATCATTATAGAATAATGGCATGCAATGAACAAAAAAGTGTGGAGGCTATATTCGTCTATAAATTGACAAAAGAGGATTATGAAATCAAAGAGAACCAATATAGTAAATATTCATCATCCAATAAAAATAATTTAAAATCTAAATATATATCTCCATACATGGATAATATCCTCTATTCAGTTCTCTCATATGATCTATTAGAGTGAAAATTAATATTCAAGTAACCAAAAAATATCATCTATTTTGATTATGCAAATTTATTGAAAATTCCATAAAACATGGTAAAAAATTATTCCTCCTTCAATATATAAAGGGAGGATATTGAATTTTTTTTAATAAATCCATATATGTAAATATGGAATCGTTAAAATAGGATTGAAATTTTCAAATAAAATGAAATAGCTTGGTTTTTAAAATAATGAAATACATGTTTATAATAAATTCAAAATTATTATTAATGGAAGTGAAATTAATATAATAATAATCTAAAAATATCAATTTTAGTTTCATACCACATATCAATCATAGTTATTTTCAATTTAGTATATTTATATCATTATTCTGTACATTCCAATGATGATTAATAAGTTTATGTTTATTTTCACTACAACAAACTTCTTCTTAATGTGTGATAAATATATTCCCCCATAACATTTTATAAATAATTTCATGCTTTATATTATAAATAATAATATGATTATTTGTTTTATAATTCATCATAACTTACTTACTAATAATGGAATCAAGTTTTATAAATTTATAATTGAAACTTTGTATTCAATATATAATACTCAATTCAAAAAATCGTACTGCTATCATGTATCTTCCAATAGAAAATTAATATCCATAATAAGGACCTTTTATGACATTATATAAATATTTTTTATAATGATAATATTATAAATCCTTAAAAAAATTAAATATTTTGAGGTAATATAAACAATAACACAGAGGCCTCCACATTTGATAATATGTTTTATAATGTACATGATAGTTGAAGTTTTATCAACAAAGGCTTACATTCTTCTAAAAAAATTACCATAAATAAACATTTGAATATTAATGGATTGCACAAATTTTAGTAATATGATTTAATAGTCCATAACTAAAATTTATTGTGATAATTAAACAACAATTAGACTCACTAAAATAATGTCTCACTCAAATTCATTAAAAATAATAATCTTTGGTATTTTCTAAGGAGAATTGTTATTATCTATTAATAATTCCAATAATACCTAATAATATGTGTTAAAATTTTATACCCAACTGGGATGAGGGTTATATCATCTAATGGTATACCCTAATTAATTTTTTTACCTAAAAGTGTATGAATTTTTTTCCATTTTTATTGGATATATTATGACATATAGGTCTTAAATCATAATTCTAACCATAAATTCCATTTGTGTTACCAGTATTACTATCATATAAATCCATCCTAGTATTAAATAATTACATATTCTTATAAAGTTACTCATGGTATCAATTGTTTCTATATTCATATAAAGTTATTCATAATAAAGTTTGTTGTGAACCCTTAATTTGGTCCATTCTCTATAACCATATTCTATAGTATACAGCCTCAACATGAGTGTAAGTAATTATACCATAAATTTCAATCACATAAACATTAGTCAAATTAGTATGACCAAAAACATCACTAAGTTTAACATTAATATAATTGTAATGACCTTAAAATACATGAAAACTAAATTGGGTGTTCTATTTATGCCCTTAAACATCAATCAGACCTTTTAAATCCAAAATTAAAACCATTTATATATATAGTTAGTGGGATATAAAATATTTCATTTCTAAAACAAAAAAATTGAATCCAAAGTAGAAGTAGAGTTATTTACTAATATTCTAGCCATTTAAAGGGTTTGGTTAAAAGATATATTGAAATATAAATATAACATAAGGCCTTATGATTGATATATATCCACAAAAACATTCAATCCATCCTCAATATGTTTACAGTTATTTGAAAATGATAAGTCATTTTTATGTAGATTCATCCTTGATTATTGTTCACCCTCTAATTATATAAGGGTTTTTTAAAAAACAATTTAATTTCTTATTCATATTGGGTCACCTTTACTTATGTTATAAAAATTAAATCACTTTTATGTGAGTTTTATTGCATTAATCTATGAGAAATAAATTATACATGGAAGTATGACCCTAAACTACATAAACATTTCCCTCCTTGTAAAAACAAGTTTGTTTTCACCAGCATTCAATTTATCATTCATAATTGGTTAGCTATTCTTCTGTTGGGAAGATATCCCAATGTTGTTTTGGACACTATAACCCTAAGTAATGATTCCTCTAATTTGGTCTATACTATGTTATCTTAATCATTGTATACACCATACACACCATATATTGAAATTTGAATTGAATTTATAGGGTTCCAAAAACTATTTATTCCCTATATAGAAATGTAACCAATTTTTGAAAATGAAATCATTGTGAATTATTGGTATAACTCACATAACAAATGCTTATTAAAATTTTACATAGTTATTAATTAATAATATTCAATTGTAAAATTATTTTTTATAGATAAAGGATGTTTCTACAGTAGTTGAGTATTTTGTCCCTCTAGGTAATGGAACTTGAGAGGTGAAGTGTATTCATGAGGATAAGTTGTATTCCATGTGAGCTTATTCAATGAGATTATTATTATTAACAACTAAGATTTTTTATTTTTTTGATGAATAAAATGATTAATAGTGGGTAGGATGTAACAACAATAATTCCTTATATAAAACACATTTTTTTAGTTTCGAAGGACAGAAAGTTTATAATGTGTAAATTGGTAAATTCACCGAAGTGGTTGACCTCAAAAAAAATTATAATCATTATATTAAACTCAAAATATCATTTTTACCCTTTCTAATAATTTTACCAAGGTTTTGAGATTTTTTAATTTTTAGAGATATTTAAATTTATTAAGAAATTAAATATTTATTTTTTAAGTTTTTCTAAGATTATATTCTAAATTAAATCTCAAATGAATTTTTTAAGACTAGAATAGTGTCCAAAACTGAGTATTTTTTCAAGGAGAGGTATGATACTTGTGATGAGGTAATGATACATAGGCCCAGTAATTTTTGGGTCTCATTTTAAATAATTAAATTTTCTAATAACAATTGATTATTAAATTTATAATAGAGGTTTTGGAATAACCACATTGTGGTGATGTAGAATTAATATGCCCTATGATTTATTAAGTTTTTTATTGGATGAATTTAGAGAAAGATATTTTTTAAATTGGCTCCACCAGTATAAATAAATTGATTTAATATATAAAAATAATATTATAAAAAAATGTGATAAGATTTAATGAATAAAACTCTTTTTTCATCTAATTAGTTTTTATCTTCTAGAGAGACATATAACATTTCTCTTGAACTTTTTTCATTAATACAAAGAACCCATAATATAATTCATCTCTTCATCTCTAGAGAAAAAATATTGGTTCATCATTTTCATTGTGGTAGTAAAGAACATGATTATATATGATTATAAAGTGTTAATCATGTGATGGATAATACCATTAACGTATGCCCCTTTTTCTAAAACTTCAAGCTCCCCAAATGTTGTGTCTGAACCTCTTATTCTCACGATATTATTAATCAAATTTATATGAATTTAAAATGAATAAAAATACAAATGGTTTAAAATTGACTAATTTTTAAAATATTTAATTAAAATTATAAATATAAACTCATCAAAATTTTAGAAGAGGGGAAATTTTATTTAATATTTTTTTTTATCGTAGAGGTTTTTAGAGGTGATCACATAAAATTATTCATTTTTTAAATTCACTATTATGGGAAAACAAATCCAATGATGGGAATGAATAAAATTTCAGTTTGAAAAAAAATTGAATATTTATAAATAATAATAAATTGATATATTATTATTTTTATATCAAGTTAAGCACAATGAAAATAAAATTCTTATTTTATGCTTTTTCAATGCATGAATGTAATTATTAGATAATTTACTAATATAGAATAGTATTAAAGAATAAAAAATTATTTGATTGAGTAATTTAAAAATAATTTTTTATAAATAGAAGAAGAAATATTTTTTAACATCAATAATATTTTATTTTCTGGTAATGCTATCTTGAATAGTTGTTCAGTTAATTTATTTGATAGAATAAATGTGAGGATTAAACAACCATGTTTATTTTATATTCTAATATTTTTATTTGGTTTACATTTTTAATAGAGTTTTTTCTTATTTATTAATGTTATTAATATTTTTTATCTTTGATAAATTTTTTTATTCATAAAAAATATTTTCCAAATATTGGTATCCCATTGAGAAATTTTCCACCATGAATATCAATGTTATTCTCATATCATGATCCCATGCATTGATGAACTTAAATGTGATCTGCTCTTAGGACATTGGGTATTCATTTGACCACTAAATTCTTAATTTATAATCTCTTATACTTATACTCTGAGTTAAATTATAGTTTAATGATACTAAAATGAAGTAAAATAGGAGATAAACATTTTTGGGTGAATAGTAGTGGAAAAAAATAGGTTTCAGGAATGGTTAGATGAATGGTTAGAAAGCAACAAATAGAGTGACTATGAGTTTCTATAAATCATCTTTGTCGGGTGAATCAAAATATTGAGGGTTAAAATTTTGGTAGAGAGTGGAGGAATAACCAGTGACAAAGGTTATGGTAATATTCAAAAAATGAAGATGTTGTTTTTTGGATTCTATAGTTATCAAGTCTTTGTGGTTTATAGTCTCCTTTAACACACCTTGTATATCTACATTAGTAGTTTTTGCATTTTCATTGATTCCACAAGAAATGTAACCTTAAAATTATCATTGTGTGTCTCTGAAACCATAACATTTTGGTTCTAAATTTATTTTAAATATCATACCCCATATGATTTCAAGTCACACTCTTTGTATATAAGAATGGTATACATTAGTATGTAACCATGTTCATGTCATGTATTAAATTTATAACCACCATTTATGTCTATTATTCCCAAATAATTTGTATAGTGTCTATAGAGGGTAGGAATGTATATGAATTATACACCTAGTATATGTGTGGTCTAATACAATATATACTTCCTTATAGACCTAAATTTCATGTACCTATCTAGAAACACTGTTTATAGGGTCATTTCAAGTATTATTTTTTATTTCTCACATGGTCATTAGTCATGGATATAATATTATGAAATGTTATGTATTTCAAAACATTATACTAATGTTATGATATTTCTGGACAACAGAGGCAGTCTATGAGGCATTTTTGGTAGTTTCATGATTTTAACTCTATTGGGTTTTTTTATCATTTGGATATATACATAAAAGAAACCCCAAAATATATATAATATATATTTGATAGAATCAACATGTAATAAATATAGAACATAAATGTTCATACCTATATTTCTAAAGCAGTAATCTCCAATGAGTTTTCCTGATGAAGATCATTTGAAAGACAAATAAATTCTTCATTCCATTGAGTTTTTACACTGGCCTCTGGATCCCAATCTAAATCAGAGGACTCACATACACTTGAATAGGTTATAGCATCTTCATCGGGGGTAATGAACAAGCTATGTAAAGGAAGAGATCATTGGTAGGCTTATCAAAAATTAGTTACACACAATGGGAGGGATCTTATCCCTTTATATAACCAAACAAGATGAATTTCAATTATGGAAACACATTATTCATATTCAATGAATCCATATACATTTATTCATTTTATCATTAATTCATTGAATCCTATTCAATTAATATTTATTCCATTTAATTAATTCATATATGATTATTATCAATAGAACCAATTGTAAGATAAATGAACCTAAATTAAATATTCCATTAATTATTTTAGTTCATATTCAATAATCTCCAACTTGAACAGAAATAAATTAGGAATCTATACAAAACTCCAAAACTCTTTATGAATGCATCAAATACTCTTTTTCAAAACGGTTTTTTTTATACACTCTTAATTTTGTAAAAAATATTTATTGAAAATATACTCCTTATACAGATGCCCAAGTATGTTACCTTATGGTCCTTAGTAGAATGGGAAAAAAATATGAAATATGTGTTTTAAAATTATATAAAAAAGAGAGACCTATATAAATGTATCTGTACCACTCATTCTACTATAGGGTCTTGTGTGATATTCATCAAACATAATCATATATATATATAAACATGTACACCACTATATATATATAATATAAATCATAAGTATACATATTAAATAATTTTTCTATTACATTGAGTGAATAATAGTTGGGAAACATTTTAATATAGTGTAATAATCGAATCATTTATTTACTTTCTAAAAAAGACTATCCATTTCAATTAATACTTCTCATGTCAATCATCTAATTATTGATAATCTCACATTCCCCTTATCAATGTTTTTTAACACATCATATGTGACTTAAATAATAATGTAAAAGAAATTACTTAGTCTTACTCAACCAATAGTCATATATCTTTTTATATCATACAAATTGACACATCCCATCTTTGTTTCACTCCAACTGATGGAATGATCAGCAATATACTAAACCATACCCTATTTATATAAATTCATGTTTTGAATTATATAAGTAGGGTATCAATATATAAAGGTCCCCATGCTAGGTATATCACTAACCTCGAGTGTGGTGGATTGATAAAAAGAATACACCCCTAGTTATATAATTTACTATAATAAATTCCATCAAATATACATTATCTAGTCAGTCTGAGTTTTAAGTATCTATTTATTACCTCATTAATCATTTCCATTTATCATATGTACAAACTTTTATAACGAGTATAAGAATCTATTCAAGATAATATTAACATATCATCACAACCCATAATACTCCATGATGATCTTGATTAGGGAATTCTCACAGTTTCAACTTTAGGGTATATTTATCATTAATCTTTTCATGTGATGTAAATTGCATCACACATAAATGAATTATAAATGGGGACTATACTGATTACAGTTACTTGATATGTTTATAACCACTACAATAAATATATTAAGTTTTTAATATCAATAGATCTTACATAACTCTCATTTTGTTGTTGTGGTAATGGTTTTGGGAAATTTTATCTATTTATATTTCTTATCACATCCTTATGTGACCATCGAAGAAAATACTCCAACTTACCTATTAGTGAGTCTCATTTAAAAAGTATGATACCTTGAATAATGGATATACTTAAGAATCAAATTCCTTTATTACAATTCTTTGAACCAACATTCAAACTCATTAACATCATAACATCAAATGTTATAATGTTATATTTTATTTCCTACTTATAAGTCTTTCTAATATTAACATCATCATCAATTATGATATTATTCCATCAAGTGTTCTCCTTGAGGTTAATGGAACCATTTTTATTTTTATCCATCATATCCTAAACTCCTTAGGGATAAAATGAAATTCACTTAATTGAGGAAAACACATGTAACCATTCCCATTTGTACTTACCATTATTTAATAAACCTTTTATAAAAACAAGTGAATTTAAAATTGAAAATAAGGAAGAATAATAGTGTAATTAACATTATTACAGCAATAAAATGTGACTATTTTCATTTTCTTTATTGTCATATCCTAAAACTTCTTTTGGTATTCCAAGTATAATTCACATACTCATAATAACTAAATAAAACAATTTAAATTTATTAATCATCATATATCCTAAACACTTCATTACATTACGTGACGAATCACTTTTAGTATTAGACTGGTATAATTATTTATTTATTAACTTTGAAGATATCTATGTTCAAACATACTCCCACTAGCCTCTTAAAAACAGTATTTACTATGTAATATCTTTATAATACATAAAACAATTAACACATAACACTCATTTTATTTTAGTTGGAATATCTAAAAAATAAACCAATGTTTCCATATCTCATATGGATTTCTCTATGTTTAGAGTATTCTTATGATAAATAATATTTTATTCATTAAAATAAAAAATTATTAGGTGGAAATAAAATTCTATCATATTTTTACAAATAACTACAAAAATTTAATCTTGGAGAAAACACTTTTCCCCAAATCTTCTTCTCAAAATATATTATAGAATCCAATGAATCAAAAATCCATCATATAGAGATAATAATATCATCTTATTCATAACAACTATTTTTTAACACCTATTATCATATAAGAGAAGTTATATAAAGATACACATCATTTACTTAGATTCATACAATATTGATAAAAATTAGTACATATAAATGTTTGATGTAGAAATTGTTTTCTTCATCACATAAATAAAAATTATAATCTCATTCAATTATTCTTATGATTTTGAACACTTGTATATTTAAAAAACTTTTAAAACATACACTCGGTATCACATATCCATTAAAATCAAAGAATCAATTTCTATAATATTAATTCATGATATGTATTTTCCATAAAGTTCCCAAACCAATTTAGGTATTCTATATAATACCATCATGTGGAATCATTACTCTATCTTGATAAAACCCTTAAGATTTAAATAATATTAACTGGATTCTTAAGGGAATATTATAGGACTTTAGAACTTTTCGTCATCCATTTCTGAACATTTTCCTCCTTGTACTTTATTTATAGTACCAAAACATAGACATATTATGCCTAGTTAATTTATTCCCAACATTTTGATAATATCAGGTAAAAATTTCTTGAATCATTCATATTGTATAAATACTTCCATAAATAATAATATGTTAAATTTCTTAAATAGAATAATCCTTAAAGGAATTATTCAGTTTTTCCAATAATATTAAATCATATTGAATATTATAGACATACCCAATAATATTGATTATATAAGACTATAATTACTTAGGTTAACTATCATCTAGTGATTTTATGCTTTAAATAAATAAATTTATACTTCAAAAAGAATCATAATTTTTTGGTTTAAAAGATTAAACACTAGCTTATATAGGATGTATAGTGACCCATACTTTCCATGAATATATATTACATATAAATTGATGAATATTCATTACCTAACATTTTGATCCATACTATAATTTTTTAGTCATTGTATCATTGGAAATGTGGAAACATAAAAAATTGGTTCATAAAATATATACATTATCTACAACTTATTTCTACATAAATAGAACCCTTATTAGTTATATCCTACTTAATTCATTTTTTCATATCCTGGGGAAAGGAAACATAAGAAAATGGTGAGTATAGATTCTCATTAAGGGAAAACAAGGGAGATATAGGGGATCACATAAGAATAACATGAGAATAAGGGTATAAGAACTAGATATTAGCATTTTAAAACCATAACCTATATATCATAGATCATAATCCTAAGTAGTGTCATAAATCATGGTATTTCATAAGATATAAATCATAATGGAATCAAATAACATGAACCATGATATCACAATATTGGGATAAGACATGGAATTTAGGAATACATATAAGAATAGAAAGCCTTATGTGAAGGATCCAAAAAAGGAGGTGGAAAATGAATAGAATATTTCTTTTAAATTGTTTAATATATAGTAAAAAATGGGTAAAAATGACTAAAAACAATCATAGGAGAATATTAAAAACATTTTTAAAATTATTCCTAAAATGAATACTTCAACATAAACAATTGAATTTTTTAATATAATTTTTTCAAAACAATATTAAATTAAAAATATTTTCAAAATATTCTTAAAAGTAATTCAAAATGGAGGCATTGGAAATACCTCCTTTAGGTTTTAGTCAAAAGGCTTTGAGGATGATTCCGACTTTTTCTTTCATCAACATGGATTGATGACATAGAAAAGGAGGTGAAATACATTTTTTCCAATAATTACTTTCCCCCATACCCTTATAAAAATCCACCCACCCTCCCCCTTCTCCAAACTCAATTAATCCCACCTCTCACTAGTTCCACTCCATCTCCCTCTAAAAGTTTCTCGATGTTTTCTCCATTGTGCATGGAATTTTTGGTTTCCTGAAAGGAGAGATGAGTTTATAAAGTGTTGAATTTATAAAGCATCATATAGATATATTTGTTTCTTATTTATTTTAAATTTAATTATTTATATAGTTGTTTAGTTTTTAGTTAGCTTTAAATATGTTATTTACTTAGTTGTTTAATAAGTTAGATATAATTTAAAAGTAATAGTTATTTTTAGTTAGTAAAATATTATTATTTAATAATGACTTTTGAGTAAATAATTTATAATTAGTCTTAGTAATAGATTTATTATTATAAGAAGACTATTATTTAGTATAACTTGGTATTTTAAAATATTATTGTCATAATTAGGAATTATTATTAACTTGATGATGAATAAATATTAGTGAAATAATATTTGACTACAAATTAACTATTTTAACTAATGATAAAATAATGTTAAATTAATGATTAAGTGCTGATTAAATGATGAATAAAAAAGAATAGAATAGGATTAATGAATGATTAGATCATGATTAACCTAAAATTAACTTAGGACTAACTTAGGATAAAATAATGAATAATTAATGATTAATTAATGATTAACTAATAATTAAATAGTGATGAATAATTAATCAACAAATAAATATCTATAAAATAAGTACATAATAACTATTAATTAAGTAATGATAAACAAGTGAGTATAGAATGAGTAAAGAGTAATTAACATAGGATTAACTAATGTATAAGTAATGATTAACTAAGTGTAACGCCCCGACCCCAGCTACCCAGAGTTGGTGCATTACTTCGTAACATTGGCATGATCACAAAAGATCAAGTCTCGAAAGACCGATTAGTTTAGTAGCCTTGGAAACACTAGATACATTCATAAATGTTACATTACATCATAAAGTGAAAAACTAATAACAAAGTCTTCATAGTCCACACTCATATCCTCTTCTGACTATCCCTGTAGGTCATTCATAAAATACTTCTTCACATCCTGGAAAATATTAAAACATTGAAAGGGGTGAGCTCAGATGCTCAGTAAGGATAACAATATTGCGGAAGATTTCAAAAAAAAACAAAAACATTTAAGGCAATGTATAACTAAAACAAAAGCCTTTTGAACATGAACATCAACATAATATGGCAAAAGTAAAATGAGATAATTCCATTTACTTCTTCACATTGATATTCTACTGGTTGAATAATCACATGCAATATCAATAACCACTTTCATAATGATGGAATGCATAATGCCAGACATTCTGAAACATTTTGTCAAGGCCTCAGCCAAGACATCTAAAATGATTAAGGCCTCGGCCAAAATCACAAAACAAATGGGGAAAGGGCCTCAGCCAATTCCACTTCTAGTTGTCTCATGAGACCTGCTGATACATCGAGGAGCTATAGCGGGCTCCACCCGTCACTTATTAAGTCCAATGCATTCCTCATATGAATAGGTTTAAACATATCATAAACCATAACATAATCGTATCACATAAAACATGCATAAAGGAAACATAACATTTCCACATTTCAATCACAAGATATCAATACAGCACATTGATATAATAAAAACGCTTTCAAAACCATTTTCAATACCAAAATAAAAGAAAGTTAAAACTTTGTATTTATTTTTCATTAAAAAAAATGATGGCTTGTAGAGGAAGCCGAAACTCAAATAATGGTCACGGCGGCGGAGAAGTCGTTGTCGCCACATAAGTACGAAAAGAAAAACATTCCCTTTTTTTCGTTTAGTAAAACGCTTCGCATAAAAAAGATTCCTTTTGAATAAACGTAAAAGTCAAAGGGGTTTATACACCGTGTAAAAGAAAGTTGTGTATGAAACCAAATATGCCTCAATGAAAGGAGATTGAGATGAAGTCCTTAGAAATATCATTTTTAAAATAAAATAGATCTATTATGTGTATTCACTATAGGTACACATAAATAATACAAAATAAGAAATAATAATATCATTACATAATTTGAAAGTAGGAGATTAACCCAAATAATGGAAGTTGGGTTAAGAAATTCCCTTACCTCGTGTCTGACTTGACTCAACCGTTCTTTAACCTCCTGAATAATAAACTAGAGTTAATATATACCTTATTAAGAACCATTTTCAATTTCATTATCCTTTTTATATCACTTATTACAATGTTATGAACATTATGTAATTATTTAAGTTAATAACGGTCGTTCTGTCGATCTTTGGTACTTGAGTCAACAATAAACTTCTTATAATTACAAGTTGTTTATGTGGTAGAATATCCATTATCTCCAGAATTATATTCATGATTTAGATGTCATATATATCATATATATCCATTATATACATTCATTTATAATATTACGTAACATTTAGAGGTTAGAAATGAAATGCACCGTTCATGGAGACGGTAAGTCGTACGTACGCATGAACGCTAGTTTCATTTCTATTTCGTATTTAATGGAATTAAATCATAATGATATAAATGTATAATATAATTCCAGTATAATATTTTATATAATACCATTTACTCCATCCTTTATACATCTCACATATGGCATTAACGATTCAAATCACTTTGAGGGGGCGGTAGTCCGCACTTCCTAAAATGAAATTATCGCATTTTACCCATAATGGAAATCATAAAGTATTCCATAAATGAGAAATACAGAAGCATAAGTAAAACATAAACATATTATATATCATATATAAATATAGTGACATCTTAATGGCCACCTTTGAAGGTGTTATATGAGTGTTGAACAATCATCGTTTCGTGAGGCAGAAATTCGCCATCCACAGAAATCGTATGTTCTTTAACCATTAGACGAAGGTGTGTGTAAGTTTAAACCAAATCCTTATCATAAAAAAATCCTAGTATATTTTAGATACTTGTGTTGTTACAAAATAAAGGAATGAAAAGAGTTTAAGGGGTTGGAGAAGAAAAATAAAACAAAACAACATTAGAGAAGACATTACCTTAAAAATCGGGTAACTCTTTTTGATTTGAGCCAAAGGCTTCCTTGGGAAGAATTCTGCCCAAAGTGAGGCTTCTAGGAGTAAGGTAGGGAATTTTGGAGAGTATTTGGGCAGAGGTTGGCCGAGCCAAAAGGCTTGAAAGTGTGAATGAGGTGGTAGAGGTCAGGGCTTTTTATAAGAGGAGAGAAGGGGCTCTTTTGCAAAGATTGAAATGTTACATTATTATACAATGCTTTTCGGATTATAAAGGTCCCAAACTTATATAATTCGCGGATAAGGTGATAAGGTTTCTAAATATCCTCATCCAATAGGCTTTGGACAAGTGTAAGCCTTGGATTTTGCATTATCTTCTCATTTTATTTAAATCGTTAAATAATGAGGTCATCGCTGCATCATCATGATGTCATAAATAATTTAATTTATTTCATGTCTAAAAATTATAAAAAAAATACTATGATGTAGTAAATATTTTTATATTTCTAATTAATATTTATAGTTAAAAATATGACTTGTATAACCCCATGTAAAAATTGTTTTAGTAAAATATTTCATGTTTGTGTCTTTTTTTACTTTAACATTAAATAAAAGGTATTTATGTCATTTTCCAACTAAAGTGGCTCCATGGGGTCCCCAAGTTGACCCATGGATTGTCTTTGTCGGCCATGACACATCCAATTATGGTAGGACATGTGTCAAGCTCATCTCATATTATTAAAACATTATTTTTACCTTAAACTACACTAATTACCTCTAATCGTGATTAAGAACTTAAAAGTTACTATTCACCAACAATTATTTTAATCTCATTGAACCACATTTTACTTCTTAGTGACAACCATGTATGTAGGATTTTTGAAAATCAAGTCACAGAAGTGGTAATATTTCATTTAAACGAAAAATCAGTTATTTAACTACCACTTAGTGGTTTCACTATTCATCAAAAATTGAAGTTTTTCAGAATAATGCCAAAATTTCACCCTAATCTATAATTGATATTCCGAATTCAAAAATGATGTCTATTTTAAAAAATTCTAAACATATAAGTTTCATTAATTAATTTTATAATTAATTCCCGCTGTAACAACAAATAGCGTGTTTTTAAGAAACAATTTATATCAAAAGATTTGCAATTGTTTATGTCCAATTTCAATGTTAAATTAATTCTAATGACCTCCATTGGATAAAATGGTAAAAATATATTCTAATTATACTTTAAAACCACTAAATAGTATAATTTATCACAATAAATTATTTTTATTAAAAAAGTTTTTTTAAGTATTTTTCACTATTCATAAAAAATTAGAAGTTCTTAGAAAAATACCAAAAATTCACCATAGGCTAATTCCGATATTACGAATCCAAAAATGAAGTCCATTTTGAAATATAAAATTTCTATAATTTTAAAAAGTGGTTATTACTATTCATAACGGCTACTTTGATTAGTCGCTGTGTTTTAGAACTCGAAGTTGCGTACAATGCAAGCTATTGCATTATTGAATGAGAAGCGTATCGTGGAAGCTCGGGGTGTTACATTCTCCCCTCCTTCAATAAATTGCGTCCTCGCAATTTGAAATTTTTCTTTGAAAATAAAAGGTTGAAAAGAGAAAATACCTTTGTGGAAAACCCACATCGGAAATAATATTAATAAAATTTAGTTTTAATAAGAGGGAAATAGAAATAAGAAAGTCACCACCAAATTATGATCTCGATAAGGAGAACATTGGTGGCAATTAGAGACATATAATTGGAGGAAAAACGTAAATATTTGTAGGGAGTGATTGAGGTCATCAATCACAATCAACTGTCAAATTGAGGGCCTCAAAGCCTTCAATCTATGTTGATTTAAAATATCATCAGTTCAACAACACATATGGTATTAGGATAACACATTTTTTGTTTTAATATCCCTTTACTAAAGTTTAAGAATTAATTTATTCATTGAATAAGAGATAGGTATATATATATTTATGCTTGACAATTAGAGTTTCAACCTTCAACTCATCTTTCACTCTAAAAGGTAATACAACTCAAAAATATTATATTTATCCTAATTGTATAAGGTTCCAAATATTAACACATACCATTTAGATTAGTAAAATTATTTTGTAATAACCAGGGAATTCCTGTAGGCTAGTGGTAGAAAATAAAGGCCTGTCGTACTATGATTGTGGGTTCGATTCCTGCAGCTTTGTCCGACGCGACGGGTTATTCCCCACCCTGCAGGTTGTCCTTTTCCTAAAACTATAGTATTATAATATTCAAAAATAATCTTCATAAATTTTTAACCTTAAACAATACGATCCAAAGATAAACTTAATCCACTCCAACCTTTATAGTTATCCAAAATACCTCTGTCCAGACTTTCTCTAAAAGGTCTCTTAATTCCAAAATCAATTTATTAGATTCCCCAAACAAAGTAAAGTTTCTCTTATTGTCACATACTAAAAATATAATTACCTTCATCATATTAAAACCTTACTGAAATCAACAAGTACTGCAGTACAATCCTTATATATATATCACATTATTCTAATAACCAGAATATAATCCATGAGTCCAAAAGCACCAATACATTAGTTATTCTGCTTCAACTGTAGTAACAGCATAATATTGTCCTTGATCCCTTGGCCTTTTCTGAGGTAAGTTTCTCTGACTCTTAGGACATTCATTTGCATAATGCCCCATTTCCCTACAATTGTAGCATTCAACATTGATAGCCTCTTTCTTTCCCTTGCAATCACGCGTCTGGTGACCTTTTTCTCCACATTTATAACAAACTCCCATTCCTTTTTGGCAAGTACCAGGGTGATTCTTCCCACAATTATCACATAATAGAAAATCCTTCTTTCCCTTTTTCCATTTATCTGTCTCTTGTTCCAACATTCTCATCTTCTCTTGCTTTACTTTGTTGTCATAAAACTTAGAGAATTCCTTTTCTGTCTTGATAGAACACGAGACAATATCTTCGTATGACGAGAAGGATTGTGATACTAAAGCTCGACGGAGAAATGGTTTTAACCCATCAATGAAATGATCAATCTTACTCCTTGGGTTACATATATAATCTGCAGCATACCTCGCTAACCTTGTAAAGTTGGCCTCATACTTTGCGACATTCTCATCCTCCTTCTGCCTCAGACTCAGAAATTGCCTTTCCATATCTGCTCGACGGTCACGAGGAAAGTATTTTTCTAAGAAAATCTCTTTGAACTCCCTCCATTCCATATTTGATATATCATCATCTTCCTTTGTGTTTTGAATCAATGACCACCATTGATCGGCATCTCCAGTGAGGCGGTAAACTGCCATGATAACGTTCTCCCTTTCGCTACTCCCCAAGGCATGGAATATTTTCTCTAAGGAGTTTATCCATTGCTCAGCTACTAACGGATTTGTACCCCCATTAAATGTTGGTGTTTGTTGCCTCATGAAGCGGTCTAACATTGATCCTCCACGTTGTGGATCATGGTGATCCATACGAGTAAGGTTATTATTCATAACTTGAGTGAGTTGTCCCAGTATGGTAATAAGTTGATCAGCACCAGTTGTATCTCCAGATCCACAATAATTATCTTGAGCAGGAGGGAAATCCCTACATGGAGTGCGTGCATTGATACGGTTTCCATTCCTTCCACTAGGCACCATTTCTAAACAATGGCATAAACTAGATTAGTTTATGAATCAAAATACATAATTCCATACTTGTAAAATACTTAACATAAATTGAACTATTTATGGATATAATCCATAATCATAAAAAGGTTTTATTTGAGGAAGTATATAATCATAACCGTTCATAGTGGTTTGTAAAGAAAATGGGAATTATCCTAAGCATATCCCCCGGGAGTGTCGTAACCAAGAGTGCAGCAAGGCCCGTTGTCGTGCACCAGTTCCCGTTCGAGTCTAGCTCAAAGCGGTGTTTTCAGGTTTTACCCCTAGGTACATCTGTGCCAAATCCACCTATACCTGCTTGTATCCAGACAGGGATGTATTGCTCGGAAAACTCACAAAATCTCTACAATAACAAAATTCTAGGAAGTTCTTCTATACTAATCCTCAAAGTCTATCTTTGGGATATGTGCTCTAATCAGAGTTTATCTAAATCTATCTTCCAAGGTTAGTACTAAACTGCCTTTGATACCAACTGTAACGCCCCGACCCCAGCTACCCAGAGTCGGTGCATTACTTCGTAACATTGGCATGATCACAAAAGATCAAGTCTCGAAAGACCGATTAGTTTAGTAGCCTTGGAAACACTAGATACATTCATAAATGTTACATTACATCATAAAGTGAAAAACTAATAACAAAGTCTTCATAGTCCACACTCATATCATCTTCTGACTATCCCTGCAGGTCATTCATAAAATACTTCTTCACATCCTGGAAAATATTAAAACATTGAAAGGGGTGAGCTCAGATGCTCAGTAAGGATAACAATATTACGGAAGCTTTCATAAAAAAACATAAACATTTAAGGCAATGTATAACTAAAACAAAAGCCTTTTAAACATGAACATCAACATAATATGGCAAAAGTAAAATGAGATAATGTCATTTACTTCTTCACATGGATATTCTACTGGTCGAATAATCACATGCAATATCAATAACCACTTTCATAATGATGGAATGCATAATGCCAGACATTCTGAAACATTTTTTCAAGGCCTCGGCCAAGACGTCTAAAATGATTAAGGCCTTGGCCAAAATCACAAATAAAATGGGGAAAGTTCCTCGGCCAATTCCACGTCTAGTTGTCTCATGAGACCTACCGATGCATCGAGGAGCTATAGCGGGCTCCACCCGTCACTTATTAAGTCCAATGCATTCCTCATATGAATAGGTTTAAACATATCATAAACAATAACATAATCGTATCACATAAAACATGCATAAAGGAAACATAACATTTCCACATTTCAATCACAAGATATCAATACAGCACATTGATATAATAAAAATGCTTTCAAAACCATTTTCAATACCAAAATAAAAGAAAGTTAAAACTTTGTATTTATTTTTCATTAAAAAAAATGATGGCTTGTAGAGGAAGCCGAAACTCAAATAATGGTCACGGCGGCGGAGAAGTCATTGTCTCCGCATAAGTACGGAAAGAAAAACATTCCCTTTTTGTCGTTTAGTAAAACGCTTCGTATAAAAAAGATTCCTTTTGAATAAACGTAAAAGTCAAAGGGGTTTATACACCGTATAAAAGAAAGTTGTGTATAAAACCAAATATGCCTCAATGAAAGGAGATTGAGACGAAGTCCTTAAAAAGATCATTTTTAAAATAAAATAGATCTATTATGTGTATTCACTATAGGTACACATAAATAATACAAAATAAGAAATAATAATATCATTACATAATTTGAAAGTAGGAGATTAACCCAAATAATGGAAGTTGGGTTAAGAAATTCTCTTATCTAGTGTCTGACTTGACTCAACCGTTCTTTAACCTCCTGAATAATAAACTAGAGTTAATATATACCTTATTAAGAACCATTTTCAATTTCATTATACTTTTTATATCACTTATTACAATGTTATGAACATTATGTAATTATTTAAGTTAATAACGGTCGTTCTGTCGATCTTTGGTACTTGAGTCAACAATAAACTTCTTATAATTACAAGTTGTTTATGTGGTAGAATTTCCATTATCTCCAGAATTATATTCATGATTTAGATGTCATATATATCATATATATCCATTATATACATTCATTTATAATATTACGTAACATTTAGAGGTAAGAAATGAAATGCACCGTTCATGGAGACGGTAAGCCGTACGTACAAATGAACGCTACTTTCATTTCTATTTCGTATTTAATGGAATGAAATCATAATGATATAAATGTATAATATAATTCCAGTATAATATGTTGTATAATACCATTTACTTCATCCTTTATACATCCCACATATGGCATTAACGATTCAAATCACTTTGAGGGGGGCGGTAGTCCGCACTTCCTAAAATGAAATTATCGCGTTTTACCCATAATGGAAATCATAAAGTATGCCATAAATGAGAAATACAGAATCATAAGTAAAACATAAACATATTATATATCATATATAAATATATTTACATCTTAATGGCCGCCTTTGAAGGTGTTATATGAGTGTTGAACCATCATCATTTCGTGAGGTAGAAATTCGCCATCCACAGAAACCGTATCTTCTTTAACCATTAGACGAAGGTGTGAGTAATTGTAAACCAAATCCTTATCATAACAACATCCTAGTATATTTTAGATACTGGTTTTGTTACAAAATAAAGGGATGAAAAGAGTTTAAGGGGTTGGAGAAGCAAAATAAAACAAAACAACATTAGAGAAGACATTACCTTAAAAATCGGGTAACTCTTTTTGATTTGAGCCAAAGGCTTCCTTGGGAAGAATTATGCCCAAAGTGAGGCTTCTAGGAGTAAGGTAGGGAAGTTGGGAGAGTATTTGGGCAGAGTTTGTCTGATCCAAATGGCTTGAAAGTTTGAATGAGGTGGTAGAGGTGGGGGCCTTTTATAAGAGGAGAGAAGGGGCTCTTTTGGAAAGATTGAAATGTTACATTATTATACAATGATTTTCGGATTCTAAAGGTCACACACTTATATAATTCGTGGATAAGGTGATAAGGGTTCTAAATCTCCTCATCCAATAGGATTTGGACAAGTTTAAGCCTTGGATTTTGCATTATCTTCTCATTTTATTTAAATCGTTAAATAATGAGGTCATCGCTGCATCATCATGATGTCATAAATAATTTAATTTATTTAATGTCTAAAAATTATAAAAAAAATACTATGATGTAGTAAATATTTTTATATTTCTAATGAATATTTATAGTCAAAAATATGACTTGTATAACCCCATGTAAAAATTGTTTTAGTAAAACATTTCATGTTTGTGTCTTTTTTTACTTTAACATTAAATAAAAGGTATTTATGTCATTTTCCAACTAAAGTGGCTCCATGGGGTCCCCAAGTTGACCCATGGATTGTCTTGGTCATCCATGACACATCTAATGAGGGTAGGACATGTGTCAAGCTCATCTCATATTATTAAAACATTATTTTTACCTTAAACTACACTAATTACCTCTAATCGTGATTAAGAACTTAAAATTTACTATTCACCAAAAATTATTTTAATCTCATTGAACCACATTTTACTTCTTAATGACAACCATGTATGTCGGATTTTTGAAAATCAAATCACAGAAGTGGTAATATTTCATTTAAACGAAAAATCAGTTATTTAACTACCACTTAGTGGTTTCACTATTCATCAAAAATTGAAGTTTTTCAGAATAATGCAAAAATTTCACCCTAATCTATAATTGATATTCCGAATTCAAAAATGATGTCTATTTTACAAAATTACAAACATATAAGTTTCATTAATTAATTTTATAATTAATTCCCGCTGTCACAACAAATAGCGTGTTTTTAAGAAACAATTTATATCAAAAGATTGGCAATTGTTTATGTCCAATTTCAATGTTAAATTAATTATAATGAACTCCATTGGATAAAATGGTAAAAATATATTCTAATTATACTTTAAAACCACTAAATAGTATAATTTATCACAATAAATTATTTTTATTAAAAAATTTGTTTTAAGTATTTTTCACTATTCATAAAAAAATTAGAAGTTCTCAGAAAAATACCAAAAATTCAACATAGGCTAATTTCGATATTTCGAATCCAAAAATGATGTCCATTTTGAAATATAAAATTTCTATAATTTTAAAAAGTGGTTATTACTATTCATAATGGCTACTTTGATTAGTCGCGGTGTTTTAGAATTCGAAGTTGCGTACAATGCAAGCTATTGCATTATTGAATGAGAAGCGTATCGTGGAAGCTCGGGGTGTTACAATAATAATTAACTAATGAATAACATATGGTTAAATAATGATTAAGGAATGATTAACCAATACTTACTAAATTATTAACTATTAATTAACTAATAATAAACTATAAATTAACTACTTAATACCTTTTAATTAAGTAATTATTAATGAGTGACTAATGGGTGATTAATACATTCTTAATTTTGTATTAACTTATTCTTAATGAATGATTACATAATGATTAACTAATCATTAAGGAATGATTAAAAAATGGAAAAATAATGATTAATTAGTTATCAAAGACTAATTAATCAATGATTAAGGAATGATTAACATAGGATTAATTAATGATGAAGTAATGGTTAACCAATAATTAATTAATTATTAATTCTTAACTAACTATAAATTAATTACTTTAATAATGATTAAATAATAATTTACTAATAATTTACATTAAATTAACTACTTAATAACTATTACCTAAGTAAGGATTAATAATTGATTAATGAATGATTAAAGTATAGTTAACTTATGAATAACTAATTATTAAATAATGATTAAGTAATGATTAACGAATGATTAATAAAATATTAAATTGTTATTAATTAATGATTAAATCATTATTAAGGAATAATTAAATAACAATGAACTATTAATTAACTCATAACTAACAATAAAGTAAGTACTTAAAAACTATTAACTATGTAATGATTAACCAGTGATTAATATAGTATTAATTAATAATGAATGATTGAATAACAAATCATTAATTAATGATTAACTATTAATTAAATATAAATTAACAACATAAATAATGATTGAATAATAATAACCAAATAACTAACTTTAAAGTTACTACATTATAATTATTAATTAAGGAATAATTACTGGGTGATAAATGATTAAGGTAAAAGTAACTTAGGATGAACTATTGTTTAAGGAATGATTAAACAATGATTAAATAATGATTAATCAATGATTAATGAAAGAATAAATCAGTGTCAGGGAGATCCAAACCTAATGAGACTATGAAACCGTTGAATGGTTTACGGTTGGAGTATCGGACCCAGGCGTGACATGGTGTTCCTAAGATCATGGGAACCTTTTTGAATCGCACTTTTTCTAGCTTCAGAGGTGTGATTGATTTTTTCATTCGAAGAAAAGGGAATGTTGTGAACATCAAATCTCACACTGATACTATTTCATAGTGGCTCAAAATAGGTGGGACCTCAATCATATCTTGATTATTTCGTCCTAAAGGATCTCAACCTCTAAAAATAGATGAATTAAAGAATAATATCTTGTTGATTTGGAGATTTTTCTCCAAGAAATGAATCTTTATATTATGGGGAAACTTCCATATGCTCTTCCCCATGGAAGAACTGAAAATCCTATATTAGGAATTCAGTTCCATTGTGCTCAAACCTGGGATTATCCACCTTCATGAATGTGATAAAAAATTGAACTGATTTGAGGTTGGTAACACTGCTACTCAAATTTGGGTAATGGTTTAAGGGTTAAATTGGATACTCTGAAACCCAAAAAAAAATTATATTACACTATCTATTGGAATCATAGTTAAAATTGATAATGAAATGGAAGTGGCTCAATATTTCCACTTCGTTAGGTTCTTTGTAGAGGTTTAATTGGGATCGGATCTAGTTAAAAGAGTAATGATTGAAACTAATGATGATATTACTGACCTGAAGATCATATATGAGAAATTACCAAAATTATATAAGGACTATAATATTCTAGGTCATGAATCATTTAACTGTAGGAGCTCTATAGTATTCAGTTTTGGTTTTTTGTGTAGACATGATATGAACAATTGTCTTAAGAAGAGAAAAATTATATATGCTTGGAAGGAAGATTTTCTTCCTAAAATGCAGCATCCTAGGGATAAAAATGACCCTTGTAAGATTGATGATGGAATTAGAATTTTTGATGATAATGTAGAATAAAAGAGAAAAGTGTAGGGAGTTGTTCTTGAATATTTATAAAAGCTAACAGTTCATAAGATGGGTGGAAATCCAAGTGATTCATTTAATATTTATGCCTCTACATATGAGAATAAGATGAAGTCTTGGGCTTTTATCATCTCTAAAGAGGAGAATTTCAAAAATGTTGATACTTATAGAAAGGTAGAATTGATAACTTACAGCAAACTCAAATACTTTGAACTTATCAAATGACATGTGGTGACCATAACAATATAATGAAGAATAAATAAAAAAAGCGGTCGATTATCATCTTTCACATAAAATGATGGTATCTTAAGGTATCCAAAAGGGTAACAAAAATTTAGAATTTAACTCTCTATTAAATTCTAAAGTTTTCCATATTTCTGCAAAATCCATTGTGAATAATGAGTGTTTTTATCTTATTTCCTACTAGAAGAAGAAATTCTCTAGTTGTACTTCAAGGGGTGGTAGATCAAATGATTTTAGGTAACCCTGCTCCTTTCTTTGAACAAAATTTTGATGCTTCCATTGAGATGTAGGATATAATTATTAGCTCTTATGATGTACCTCATTTAGAGACCAAACAGTAAGAGATTCATTATCAGGCTATAGTAATGGATTTTGAGGGTATGATGACTCTAGTGACAAGGGATGCCTCTCTTATAAAATTAAAATAGCATAAATAGGATATATCTAACTCTGATCGCACAGATATTGAAACCCTACATGATAGGATTAAATCCCTTCCTTCATGTAGGGTGAGATTGTGAGGCCGAGGGGTGTGGATATGGAAGGGTTGACTAGTATGAAATTAAAGAAAAAGAAAGAAAACTAAGTGAGAGATTGAGGGAAAAGTTAGGTAAATATTTTTTTCTTTGGCTTTATTTCCTTTTTTTAATGTACTCTCTTGGGTTCTGTTGTTTTTATTGTTTATAATAAAAGAGGTGTATCCTCAATCTTTCTTAAAAATGATAAAGTAATGATCATACAATGATTAAAAAATTATTAACATGGAATTAATTAATGATGAAGTAATTATTAAATAATAATTAGTTAATGATTATATATTAATCAAATTTAAACTAAATACTTGATAAATATTAATTAATGAATGTTTAATGAATTATTAATGAGTGATTAATGATTCATGAAAGAATTATTAAGGAATGTTTAACTTATGGATAAGTAATTATTAAATTAGTATTAAATAATGATTAAATTTGGATTAATTAGTCATTAATTATTGTTTAAATTTAAACTAACTACTTAACAACTATTAATTAATGAATGCTTAAGTAATGACTAAGTAATGATTAACTGGGGATTGACTTTATATTAAATAATGATTACCTATTGATTAAATTTGGATTAACATAGAATTAACATGGGATCAAAGAGGGATAATAGTATGGTAAATTTGTTTAAATACACATCAAATATATTACTCCTGCAATTTAGATTATTCATACCTAGTTATAAACATAGATTGACACTCTCGCTATATATGTTTTAGACAATCCTCATTAATTTTATAAACTAATTAAGATACCTTTTGGAAGATGAAAAATTATACTATGAAACATTAATGTCATCTTATAGGGTATGATAAGTCATTATAAAATTTTGATAAAGTAAATATTATATTCTTATCTAAGTAATGAAGTCCATATCTAAATACTAAAAGTTTATGTTTCTCTAGAACATATGTACCTAGGGGTAACAGCTTCAAAAACACTATATTGAGAAAGACTCGATCAAGAACTAGTATACAAAATGGGCCCTGAAATACATCTTGTTTGACAGTCCCAGTGGATATTCATTATATGATTCACATTCTCTTTATAAACTACTCAACGTACCATTAGAAAGATTAAAAATTATACTACGAAACATTAGTGAAATATTTTATGTTAAAATAAACCATTTTAAAATTTTATTAAAGCAAAGATTATGTGGTTATCTAAGAAATTAAATCTCTAACTCTATAAAAAAGTGGATGTGGATCAGGCATAGATGTACCTTGGATTAATAACCCCAAAAAAATTATTGAGCTATAATTGATCAGAAACTAGTGCATGAAAACATTTCTTGTATTGCACTTGGTTTGAAACTCCTAGAGGATATGCTTTAGATTATTCATATTCTCTTTATAAACTACTAAAAATACCTTTAAAAGATTAAAAAAATTACTAAAAATCATTAGTAACATATTTTAGAATATAATAATACATTCTAAAATTATAGTAAAGTAAATAATGTGTGGTAACTACTATATGATATTCCTCATTATCAATATTATTTACACTATCCTAATCATGATAAAAAAATCATGTATAAAATCATGTTTTCATATTTCAAATACTATAGGAATGTTATTCAAACCAAGGAATTATTTTCTTATAGTACACAACCAATAAAATTAGTTATGACATTTTATTTTGTAATACTAAGAAAATTTAGAAAATAATTCACACTAATTTAAATTCGGGACTTGATCAAAAAATCCAGTCTATTAGCTGTAGACATTTTCAATTCCCAACTATGCTATGGAATTTAACTTGTCCATTGGCTGGTGATGAGGATTGGGTCCAAGAAACAACATTATCATCCTAATGGTTATATGGTACCATGATGCAGTTATATTTAAAGTTTTCTAGTGTATATTAGAAACGCCCAATTTTACAATAATATTGGCATACTAGATTGGTTTAAGAATGTACATCCCAATGAAATGAAGTTATTTTCTATGATAAAAATGAATAAAACCAAACTAATGATCCATATTTTAAATAATATAACTTTATGATGAGGAAGTATCTAAATATGGAACAGATAGAGAAAAAAATTATGAGGAGGAGAAATATGAAGAAGTTTGGTATGAAGTTGGTAGAAATGTAGTAGTTTTTCAGAAGCCTCAACACATATTAAATCATACACCCCTCTTAACAGATTAGTTTTAAGTTTTGTAACTTTTTCCTAAATTCAACTATAATTTTATCACACCATAAACTAAGTTTTATAGAGTTTTAGAAGATATATTTAGTTAATTAGTCAAAACATTATACATTAGATGATATTCTCCAAGAAAATATTCCATGAAAAACATGGTAAAAATATTTCATATTGAAAGAAACTATATATATATTTATTTTATGATCCAATACATAAAAAATACATCATATGGTGTGAAAAATATGGGGATGATTGTAGATTCTACTTAAGGGCGATTCTTGACATTGCATTTGGGGGTTCGATAATTTCTAAGATTAAGTCACCTCATGATTTCATTCATATAAACCTAACATAAGATGATAAATCATTGGATATTAAATATGTTTCATATATTATTGTTAATATTAATAGGAACTACCAAGATATACCTATAGACCCTGTAAAGGAGAGGATACAACAAAATTTTGGTCATAAGATTTCCTATGCAAAGGAATGGGTGGTGAAAAGGAAGGCAATTCTAAAGGTCTATGGTGATTGAGATGACTTTTATCTGGTGTTATTTAAATTTATATTAATATTGAGACATAAGGACCAAGTTTTATTCCATATCAAAATGAATGAACATGTTCCTCAAGATAGCCAACTTTATCTATCTCATATCAAATTTCTTCAGTTGTTCAGGTCATTCCTTCTATGTATTTTCATGTTTTATTTCTGAAAATAGATCATTAAAATTGATAGAAAATTTATATATAGAAAATAAATGGGTGTAATTTTTATTTAAGTAACCCTATACGGAAATCTTTCACCTCTACCACTTTCATTTTCCACTGTGGAGAATGAAAATTATGAAACATGAAGCTGGTTTTTATCATGTATCGGTAATCATTTCACCCACATTCAGGGTGTTTGTTTGATATCTGATCATCATCAGGAAATAAATAATGTAATAAATACAGATCATATTATATGTAGACCCTATAATACACATCATCAGTATTTCATTATACACATTTCTAGCAACATGTAAAAACATTCTATGATGAACCTATGAAGACGGCTATCAGGTGGTTTGTTATACAATATATTTCTTAGTTTTTACTATTTAAAAATTATGATAGAATTAATTTATGTGAAATATGATCACTTCCCTATAGCATGTGATCTAAATCAATGACGTGTTGAATGAATATTATAAGAAATATTCAAGGATAATCAAGGATTTTGTGATCATACAATGTGGATTCCAAAAGAAAAATAGACATTGGCATATGATATGGAGAAGAGGTAAAGACACAAGATGATAAATATTTGGGAATGCCTCAATGGAATCTTATAGGGGCTTCAAAATTTCCATATAAATATCTTATTTCTAGATTCATTTATGGTTATTTCAAGTACTTCATTGAAGGAGGAAAATAGACTCCCTATGGGATTCAGTATGGGCCAATGTTCAGATGACACTTTCAATGAGGGATTGAAAAGAACATTGAATAATACTTTATTTATTGAGTGAGCCTTTTTAAACAAGAAGACTTTTAATTTGATGTTAAACAGTGTTAGGACCTCATCCTAGGTATCAGTGGTCGAGTCCCAATGGTATTACTAGAAGAGGGGTATTGTCAATGTGGAAACTTCTGGGCATTGCAACTTCTATGTACAAACACCGTTGCAGTATGTGCCTCTATTAACATATCATGGGAAGAATATGTTAATCTATTGTACCAAATGGAAACCATTTTTAACTACTAAGTCACACCAAGGATTCCTTTTGGAGTTTTTACATTTCCAAATATTATAAGACCAGCCAATATTGATACCTAACATCAACATGTTGCGAAAATGACGGAGATTGAAGTCTAGAAGGATACAGAGTAAGAAGGACTAGGCTTAGGAATAAGGGAAATGTTTGAGATACAACATATGTCGTCAGGATGATAAAAACAAGAAATGATTCCCTAAAATTACTAAATTGATCTCATACTCTTATCCATGATGATGCATTTCCCCCAATGTGGACTTTTTCATGTTATTTATTACATTGTGTTAATATGAAATCCCTTATTTTTTAAAATTGTTTGACATTTATGAATACTTTTAATATTAAATAATAAATAGTTAATAGATTATAAAACTATCTACAAAAATCACACACAAGATAAACATTCCTAAATATTACATATTTTTAATAAATAAAACTTCCTTCTAAATAATTCCCTTTTATTTAAAAAACATTTTCACATGATAAAACCATTTTTTAAAACATCCTTTATCTTTCATAATAATACTTTCATATTCACATTACAAGTAATATGACAAGTACATGTGATTTAGTGACCCAGACCCTAGTATCCTATATTTGGTGTCGTATTTATTACATTGGAATAAGATAAAAGGAATCACATCTTAATAGAATGAATAGTTTAGTAGTCTTGGTAAAGTGGATACAAAGTTAGGAGTTTCATTATAATTGAAAACACAAATTATAACATAATTCCATTTTTGGGGATATATAATTAATCCCACTAGAATATTCTATTTTATCATTCATAGTACACTTACTAGATTCCTAGAAAAGGAAATACAATAATAGTGATCTCAAATTCTTAGTAAGTTTTAAGTACAGTGGAAGTAATCATGAATCCATAAGCATAAATCACATGGAATAGTAAATAAAAAAACACACATTCCATTTAGATAATTTTACTATAATAATTAGATAAGGCATAATAAATATTTAAATTTATTTAAATGAACAAATTTTCTATTTAATAAATAACTTGAATATCATAACTTAATAATCTACAATCAATATGGCAAGGTAAATCAATAAAAATGCAATCCATTTAGTCAATAAACTGAGAATTAAATGTATACAGAGATTATATCAGTTCAAAAATCACATGGATAAAATAATTGAATTCCCAATGAAGGAGATTCTTAATTATTGGAAGTCATGATCTCAGGTATCATGATACCTCAGCAATCAAGATCTTTCCTTAATACAGTTTAAAAAATATGGGTAGGTATACACTAGAAACCCATTTAACTAAGGTTATCCAACTAATTCATCTCATGAGACCCATTGATATAATAAGAGGCAATATTATTTTGAGCCCTACCTATCACTACATGTATATATTCTTCCTAATATATAAAATGATTGATTTAATTCATGAAAAATGTGCCTTATCATAAAATATCTGAATTGAGGAAACAATATGGATTTATTAATATTTCCTTAGATAAAAAAATAGCCTTCAATTTATAAATGATATAAGGTTTATGAAATAAAAATATTCGTGATAAAAAAATTTGGATATTTAGGGTAAATTTAATGTCTAGTGATCATAGGAAATTAAATAATTTAGGTTAAATTTAACTAATATAAAAATGAATGAATAATGTGAATGTAAATACTATACATGGTCAAAAATAATCCTCAAAATCTAGAGGAATAAAAATTATGGTATCAATATAACATATCCCCATAGAATTATATATAAAATAAAGGGTTGGTGTTGATGAATATAAATTCCATAAAAAATAATTAAAAACATTCGTGAGGATAACATCCTTTTCGTTTTCAAGATAACCATTTAAAACTAAAATTTTGGAAACAATTTTCTTTGAAAATAATATTTCAATCTTATAAAATAAGTTTTAAACCATGGATTGTTCATGAAAGTATAAAATTTCATATATTCCAAGTATGTTAAAACAAATATTCCTTACACTTTTTTACTAATTTCTAAATCGTCCTTATTTTGAAAGTGACATGAATATTCCAATAAAAATATTTTTTAAAAGTAAATATAGGTAAAAACTTCTTTATTAAATAATTTTTAAAAGGTTAAAAACCTTTTTAGAAAACATGGTTTTAGAATAAAACAGATTTTCGACCGAAAAGAGAAATGAAGCCTGATTTTCTTAAAAACATTTTCTAAATTATTTTAAGTATTAAAGAGTAGGAAAAATGGTATTATTACTATAAAAATTCATGAATAAATAGAGTATAATAAAATTAAAGGTTTTATTAAACAATTATCAAATAATCTTCTTTAATGGAAATTCAATTATAAATGATCCCGATTAAAATGAGATTGTGAAATAAACCCTTGAAATGATCATAACATTGAAGTGATAATTATCCATGGAATCAATTATGGGTATCAAATTTAAATCAATATAAAACAATTGGATACACAATATAATGTATTCAAAATTAAATACACACATTATCATAAAATATCAAAGTCAATAATGAATTAATATAACCAAATGAAAATAATTGAGTTATAAAATTCACAAATACCATATTATTTATTTAAATATAGTTATATATATCATCCAAGTGGTGTGGTGATGAAAATAGATTCACGTCACTTTGTGAAGGAGATAGTCCACACTTAGACCAATGATGTTATCATCTTTAAATGAGTGGAAAGATAATAAAAAATGATATATTATCTTTTAATAATGATAAATATTTCAAGAATAACATAATTATTTCGTTTATATTACATATATTTATTTACTTTTTCCTTACTACCTTCTATGTAAAGCGTTGTAAAAAATGAATCACACCACTTCGTGAGGCGGTAGTCCACCATACATATGAGCAATGTTATCATATCCACTATGGAATGGAAAGTAAAAAAGGTAGATATGATATAATGAATAAAGATTTATAGTTTTTTATAAATATTATATATATATATATATATATATATATTATCTATCATCATGCCTAACCGTGAGAATTGGAAATGAAAAAATGAATGACATGGCTTTGCAAGGCGGTAGTCCATCATACACACGAATGATAATTTCGTAAACCATTCGATTGAAGTGGGTATGGTTGTAGGCCATTCCATTAAAATAAAAACATATCATTATAGGTAATATACTAAGGATATTATATCACAATAGTTTAATAATAATTTTTAGAGGTGGATTAATAAATAAAATAAAACCGTTTAATAAAGAACCTTACCTCTTCCTCAGATAACCACCTTTGGTTTTCACCAAAAGCCTTAAAAGTGTGGATTTTTTACAAAAATGAGGCATCTAGTATTATAGGAGGGATTGTTTAAAGTTATTTGGTATAGGATTTTCTAAATCAAAAGCTGTTTATGGAGCTAAGAGAAGAGGATTGGGGTGGCCTTTTATAAATGAGAAGAGTGAAACCCTTGTAATATTTGAAAAGAAAAGGGTGTGACCACATTTTTTACATGAAACAAGGGTCAAAAATAGATTATTACCAATAATTATATAATATATGGTCAAACTATTATCATCCAGTGTATTTTAGACAAGTTTTTATGTTATTTCAACCCTTATCGTTTTGTTTTAACATTGGTTTAAATCCATTTTTACATTAACCGCCGTGAATAATTTTATTCTTTTCACTATTCATTTTGGTAAAAAATTAAGTTGAACTTATTATATAATATAAATTATATTTATTAATAATATTAAATCTATTTTTCAAAATTTAATTCCCATAATTGGAAAATTTTTACTTAAAATTAATCTCATATGAGCGATGAGAAAGTGAGTTTTCAAAGATAAAAGGTTCAAAAGTTTGCAATGTTTTCATATCAAAATTCAATATAAAAAATGATTTAAATGACCTGAATTGTATTAATAGATACATAATTTAACTAATATTACTTTAAAATAAATTCAGAATATAATTTAAAATTATTAAAAAATTAAATGATAAGGAAGTTTTTAATTAAAATTTAGTATTTTTCACTATTTATAAAAAAATAAACTACTTTAGAAAAATCCAAAAAATAAACCCTCAAATAATTTTGATATTATAATTTCAAGAATGAAAGTTATTATTCAAAATAAATTTTCTGAAATTTTTAAAAAATAATGTTAAATTATGTGCGCAATGCACTAATAAACCATCTTTTAGAAAAAATACTGTTTTTTAGAAAACATTTATTTTTCATTTAAATTATTATTACTTTATTTCTAAAAAATAGATCATCATAATTTTCATAATTTATTTATAAATGTTAATAAAAAGAAATGTATCTTCTAGGTTATAATGATATATTATAATACGGTTCATTTATAATCGAGTTTTTATATTCTGTAATATACTGAAGAGATTAAATTTAAAGAAATATATTTTATGGTTTTTTTAATCTTGGGGTTGCTTGTCACATATGCTATTGAAAAAAATGTTATTATTTTATAATTTTATGGTTTTATTATAATTATGTGGCCTTAAACAAAACATAATCTTGAGTTTTAATTCAATAATTCATTCTCTTACATTTGAGGGCCTTTTTAGGTTTACATTTTTGAAGAATTAGGTCATAACTGATACATAAAAAACTATTTAATATAAAGTGGACACTTCCAATTAGTATCCATTTTCCCACCACATAATAATTTTAAAAAAACATGATTTATTTTCATAAAAAATCTATATTAATTTCAACTTGACCTCTTCCTTTTTATTACCCATCCTTAGATCCTATGAAAAACATTTTAAAAACATGATATAGGAACAAAAATATTAGTAATAGAGATAAATAGAAATAAAACCATTAGTCTAGTGAAAAATAATAAAATTCATATAAAATTTATCTTTAACTTCAATTTTCTTTAACTGTATGAATTAAAACAATTTAATATAAAAAAAACTCACGTTTTTCTTAAAGAATGCCTTTAAAACCCATAATAAGTAATTAAAATCATTTTCGGTGACTTAGAGCATCATAATAATAAAACCCTTTAAAAACTTTTTTAATTGGAATGATAATATAACCAACTTCCAATATATTCATTACACAATTCATTGGAGATCTATAATGGGATCACCCTTCATATAGGATATATCGAGCTCACCGATTTTTCATGAGATGTAATCCGGTTCAACCCTTCATATAATATATATCAGACTCACCCATTAGCTAACTAGGGCTCAACACTTCATATAATCTGTATTGGCCTCACACATTTCATATAATTATCATGTACCATATCATGAATAAAACACTTTCATCATAAATCCCTTTGAAAAAACTCTATTAAATTAATATGAAAAACACTTTTAGATAAAAATACACTTTTATTTTAAAAACCCATTTTCAATACCGAAATTTCCTAAAAAGAGAAATAGGTCTTTCATTAAATAAAAAATTGAATCTTTAAAAGGAATTTTGAAGCCAAATAATGTCCTCGATGGTGGAAAAGTGGTTGTCACCATGTATATTAAGAATAGAAAATTTATTTTTCCGTTTTTCAAAACATTTCATGTAAAACACATAAGAATATTTATTTTTAAAACCTTTAAAAATAATGTAAAAAAAGACATGAAATGTACTTTAAAAATATTCTATGTCTATATAAAAAATTTCATAAAATCATTTCAAAAACATGGACATAGAAGGAAATGAGTGTTTTTTGGGAAACTTTAAATGATGGTTTTTTAATAAAAAGTACCATATCACTTTAGAAACATTAAAATCATAAGTCTCATAAAATGATAACATTAAAAAAACAATAAAAATAATGAGAATAAAAAAAATTATGATATAAATTTCAATGTGGTTGAAAATACACCTTATTAAATAATAAAGGTACACGACATTAAAATATGACTCAATGAATGTAATTTGAGACAAATTTCCTTACCTTGAGTCCAACTTTCCATGTGTGTCTTTATCATCCGGAATAATAAAATTATGTTAATTATTTAATTAAATGATAAAATTTTTAAATTTTATTATTGATTGTATTTTTCTTACTACAATTTTTGTTTACAATTACTTAATCAATTATGTTTACATCATATTTTTTGACCATATTTGGATTGTGTGTCAAAATCAATTTTGGTAGGTTGACTATGGTCAAAGGGGTCATTATTTAAACATCTCTTGAATAATAATAATGACATAATTAACATACTTATACATCCATTATAATTTTAAAACCAATCATTAAAGTTTTTTTTGAGAAAGTAAGTATGTTATGATCATGGAGACGATAGGTCGTACGTATGCTTGAGTAACGTTTCCATTTCTTGACAATCATTATGGAAAAATTGTAAGTAATACTTTATCGTTATAGAAATATCATAAAATCATATACTCCATATTATTTATTTAAATATAATTATATGTATCATCCATGTGGTGTGGTGATAAAAATAGATTCATAAAAATTCATGAAGGTGGTAGTTCACACGTACATGAATGACATTATTACTTTTTTAGTGAGTGAAATGGTAAGAAAGAACATGATATATTACATTTCCAGAATGATAAATATGACATTAATATCATAATAATGTCATTTATATCATATATATTCATTATTTTAACCCTTATAACCATCCATGTAACACATAGGTGAGAAATGAATCACAATGCTTTGTGAGGTGCTAATCTTCCATGCACATGAGCGACATTATCATATCACCTATAAAATGGAATATAAAAGGGTATATATTATATAATTAATAAAAATGAATAATTATGTTATAAATATTATATATAAACTTTATATCCATCATTATATCAAATACACGATAGGTGGTAATGAAAAAATGAATGATATTTGTTCATGAGGTGGTAGTCTGTCGTACACCCGAATGATGATTTCATAACCCATTTTATGGAAGAGGGAAATTATTTAGGTTATTCCATTAAAATAATAACACATTATTATATTTAATTTATTTAGGTTATTATATATGCATGGTTTAATAATAATTTGTTTTGGTGGAAAAATAAATAAATTACAAATCTCATTGGAGAACGTTGCATATTCTTCTAGTAACTTCTTTTGGTTTGAACCAAAGGACTTCCTTGGATAGATTTATAAAGTAATAAGAATTATATAATGATAGGGGGAATTTTGGAAGTTATTTGGATATGAAATATACAAACCAATATGTTTTTAAGGTGTGAATAGAGGAGGAGGGGGTGGCATTTTATAAGTGGGGGTGAGGACACACTTAGTATTTTTCAAAATTATTGAGTGTTCCCGAATTCTTCATATATCAAAAAGGTCCAAAATGGACCACTGTAAAAATAATATCAGTTCAATGGTATAAATATTACCATAAAATATTTTTTATAAAATTTTATAGGTCATTATTACCCTTATCATTTTAGTTTAACTGCCCAGTAAACCCACTTTTACCATAACCGTGGTAATTAATTTTTACAACATTCACTATTTGTTTTGGTCAAAAATTAATTTGACCTTATTATAAATTATAAATTATTATTATTTTAAATATGTAATCCATTTTTCCAAATTCAATTCACATAATTATCAAATTTTAATTTAAAATTAATCTCGAACACATGACGAGAAAGCAAGTTTTTAAAGTGAAAATGTTCAAAAGTTTACAATATCTTTATATAAGAATTCAATATTAAAATTATTAAAATTTCATAAATTGGTTTTAAATTCATATAATTTAATTATTTTTACTTTAAAACTAATTAAATATAAAATTTAACATTAAAAATTATTTAAAATAAAAGACAAATTTCAATTAAAATTCATCATTTTTCACTATTCATCCAAAAAGCATACTTTTCAAAAAAAAATGACCCTAATAAATATTTTTTATTATGATTTAAAATTTAAAGTTCATTTTTTCAAATAAATTTTCTAAAAAATTTAAAAATTATTTTTAAATTATGTTCCCAATGTGTGACTAATCTGTCTTTTATAAAAAATACAGTTTTTAAAAAAAAATATTTTTTCTATAAATGATTCTTATTTAATTTATAAAAAATAGTTTCCATATTTTTCATAATTTAGTTAGTATTATTAATATACATCAATTTAATGTTTAGGTTATAAAAATTATATTAAATAATAATATTTTAATAATATTTTACATTTCTTTTAAACTCGGTGTTGTATGTAATGAAATCTATTGGAGAGATTGAAATTATTTAAAAATTAATATATCATAATATATTGGGGTGTTATATTTTCTTATAATCTTGGTGTAGCATGTCTCAAATTTTATCAATCATAATTTTCTTTTTTTTAAATCTCTTGATGTTACTTCTCCTATTAATAAATTACAACCTCAAAATTTGACCATGATCTCGGTAATCAAGGGTTTGAAATTTAGAAATACTAATTTTAAAAATTCCACATCATAAAAGGGTTATTGAAACATCCTATTAATAAGATAGAATTGTAATTATATAGGTTATATGGAATAAATCATAACTAGGTTTCCAAATAAGAGAACATAGGTGGGAAGTGAAGATTTGAACATGGAAAAAAATTATAAATAATTATAGAGAGTGATTGAAGTCATTGTTCACAATCAAGTGAATGGTAAATAAAACGTTAAGGGTGTTAAAACCATGAATCTGTAATGATATAAAATACCATTAGATTCATCAGATAGGAAATTAATAGGAAAATATTTTTTTCCAAGATACTTTTCTTAAATTTGAGAAATTATTTTACTATCTAAGAATATAAGTAAATATACTTACTTGAAGAAATTTCATCCTTTGGTTGTGCTTCAATAAATTTATAATTTATCCATTACTAAAAAAATTACATTTTATGCTTAAAGCACCAAAATTAAATTTTAACATATTGTAAGATCGATAAAAGAGTGACAAGTCTATCTATTTTTCTCTAACTATTTTCCAAAATCAATATGGTTAGCACAAGTTATCAAATATAATGAATTAATAGCTAAACATCAAAAGTAACACCATTGTTTTTTCATTAAAATTTATTTTTCAAAAAATTTAACTAAAAAAAAATAATATTAACTAAGACAATGTGTAGACTAGTGGTAGGTATTAAACCATTATTCTCCTTATGCGTTTAAGCCCTATGGCCTTACTGGATCTCATGGGTTTTCACCTAGCATACAGGTTGTCCTTTTTCTAAAAAATGTTTACATAACTCCAATAACAATCCAAAAAAATTATGGATAGCCTTGAAATAAAATTAATCATTTAATAACCATGTTAAAATGGTTTTCAATACAACCCTTTTATACAAGGTTTGAGAATATTATTGTATTATTATTAAAATTTCATTAATGGTCATATTATCCCAAAAGGTTACCAACACCTTTTAAATTATGTCTATGAAATTTAAATGTATTATTCCTAAAATAACTTTTCCACTAAAACATATACTTCATATATCTATGAAAAAATCATAAATATCTCACAATGTACTTACATTTCTCAAAACATTAAAAGAGTGGGGCCCAATTCATTTTTCTTATGATAAAACTTTGAAAAATATCGTACTACCTGGTGTTATCACCACCACACTAGATAGCCCAACATAAACTGTAAAAGTAGAAAATTATTTTTCCACCCCTTTTTACTTTTGGTCATAATGATTTCTACCCTGATTAAGTAACTTCAGACACACATTAGCATAATTCCCCAACTCATTATAGCTAAAACATCTCATTGTTGACTAGTTATCTATAATCTCACTGTTGCATTATTCAGGACCCTTTTTTATGTAGGTCACAAACTTTGTGACCAAAATTACCACAGTAGTAACACTTTTCAGATCTTGACATACATTACTATAAATGTATTATACCTCACTTGGAACATGTTTGTGGATTACCTCTAGGATTGAGAGTTGGTTTATTATCTATTTCATTCCACTTTAACAATTTATAACACTTTTTTATTCGATGGAACATAAGATCCAAAAAATCCATCTCAAATTTCTTAGAATAATGAAGAACTTTATCATAACTTTTAAATTATCATGCGACCAAATAAATTCACAATCCTAGTTTTAATCCTGAGTAAAATCTATTAATTTTACAATCAATGTCCCAAAAAAATTTGGTATATACCTGGACAACCTTGTAAAATTTTCTTCACATTTAAACACCAAATCATCATCCTTTTCCCTCAATTTTAAGAATACTTTCTCCATCCTAATTTGAAAAACTTTTGGGAAATATTTATAGAGGAAAATATTCTTAAATGTGTCTCATTCCATTGCAACAAGATCATCTTTCTCTCTAGAATTTTTAATCAAATACCACCATCTATTAGCTTCACCATCAAAAAGATAAATGTAAAGAGTTACCTTTTGACATTCTAAACCTCCCATGACATTAAATATATTTTCGAGATCATTGATTCATCCTTCATTTATAACAATGTCAGATGATCTGTTAAATTATGGGGGGGGTGTTTCCTAATGAAATGATCCACTATTTATATATTTCATCATGATAAATCACGTTTCTCTCTATCATGGATACCACGACCATTTAAAGTTTCTGTCAACTGATCCATCACTGCAAAAAAATATTTTTCCCAATTTCAACCATCTCTAGATACTAATTTGAAAGGATATTTTACTCTTGGTTTCTTTCCACTATATCTTTCCATCTTCCTCTTTGGAAAAACATTCTGAAAAAACATATTCTACATGATTGAACATCATAATCTTAAAATGATTCATTATTTCAACTTAACCACAAAGTAAATTTTTTTAAGGTTATGTTTTTAACACTATCCTAACCTCTAAATTTTTCTATACCATCCTTTGATACCAAATATATTGACCTAATCATAAACATTACATTATCTTTAGTTTTAAGTAACTAATTCACTCTCTTAAATTTGAGGGTCTTTTCAAGTTTAGAGTTTAGAGAATTGTTCATAACTCATATATGACAAAAAAAATATATAATAAAAAGTATACACTTACAATCAGTATCCTTTTTTCTACCAGATAGAACTTTTAAAATAAATCCTGATATATTTTCCAAACAAATATTCAAAACTTTCAACTTGACCTCTTCTATTTCAATACCCATCCTTAAATCCTATTAAAATCATTTTCAAAACATAGAAAAATCTTAGTGAAGGATATAAAAAGAAAGAAAAATATTAGTCTAGTGAAAATAGGATATCTCGTATAAAATTTTCCTTGAACATCAATGTTCTTTAAGTGTATGAAGTAAAATATTTTCAAATAAAAACACACACATGTTTTCTTAAAATAAATCCTTTAAAACCCATAACAATCAATTAAAACACATTTTGATGACTTAGATAATTATATTCATAAAACCCTTTCAAAACACATTTAATTAGAAAAAATACTACCAAATTCCAATATAATCATTACCCAATACATTGGAGAGATATAATGGGGCTCACCCTTCATAAAATCTATATCAAGCTCCCCCATTTTTTCATCAACTATAATGGGGCTCAACCCTTTGTATAAGATATATCAGGCTCACCTGTGAGTTATGCAGCTCAACACTTTATATAAGATATATCAATTTCACCTATTTCATATAATTCTCAAGTATCATATAATGAATAAAACAATTTCATCATAAATCCCTTTTAAAAATTCTTTTAAACCCATTTTAATAACACTTTCAGATAAAAATATCATTTTCTTTTAAAAACACATTTTCAATATAGAAATACCCAAAAAATAGAAATAGGGTTTTTAATTAAAGAAAAATTGAATTCTTACAATGGAATATAGAAATTAAATAATCACCATAGTAGTGGAAAATTTCTTTTCATCATGTATGTTAAGAATAGAACATTCCATTTTTAATTTTTCAAAACATTCTATATAAAATACATAGAAAATATTCTTTTTAAAACCTTTGAAAATAAAGTAAAAAGAGGCATGAAATTTACTTTATAAAGATTTTATGTGAATATAAAAATTTTCATAAAATCATTTTAATAACATGGACATGTAAGAGAAATATAGTTTGAAGGAAAACATTAAAAGATGAATTTTTTAATAAAAATATCCCTTACCACTTTAGAAACATTTGAATCATAAGTCCCATGAAATAATATCATTAAAACATTAAACATAATGATAACAGATAAATTCATGATATAATATGTCAAAGGTACTAAACAACACCTTATAAAATAATAAAGGTTCATAACATAAAAATATGCCTCAATGAAAGGAAATTTATATGAAGTCCTTTACCTTAAGTATGAATTTCCATGTATGCGTTTATTATAATGACCCAAACTTTTTGGAATGATATTTTTTTTCTGATAAATTTTTTCTTATATTATTTTGTACTCAAAAAAACTATATATATTTAATAATTAAGAGAGTATAAATTGAAATATTACTATCAATATTTGACTGTTATATGACCGTTGTTCATTATGAATGTTGGAAACTTTACTCTTGGTAAGAATTTTTTTTTTGTTATAATATATAAGTATAAATGATAATTAATATAGAAAGAGAGATGATGGCCTCAACCAAAAGAGTCATGCCATATGAAGCCCATTTTTTAATGCTTTTGATGGATGTATAATCACCGGGATTGACTCTTGACCAAGCCCAATCCGAGCATTAACATTTTATTATTGAACAAAATCGCATACATGATAAGTTCAAGATGGTGGAATTCACCACTCATGCGATTCTAGTCAAACTGCCTGATTAATCAATTACCATTGCACACCTTACCCTTAGTTCATTAATGGGTGTTATAAGGGTTTAAGTTTCTCAGAATTACTTACTTAAATTATAGTTCTATTTTATAAATTAAATTGTTTATTCATCAATTCCATTTTAAGAATAGTTTTTATTAATAAAATTTAGATGGAATTTAATAAATTGAATTTTTAGATAGAAATTATAATTTATAGAAAAGATATTAATATTTATAAAAAAACCATATTATGATTAATACTTATTTTAATTAAATAGTCTAATAAAAACAATCATATTTAAATATAAAGGATAAAATAATTTTAATTTTTTAAAATATCAAAAATTTTGCTATACATTTTCAATCCGCTATTATTTCTAATCAATATGGATTTTTATATTTAAAATTTATAAATATCATATCTATATAATTATTATAATTAAATAAATATCATTTTTGAAATTAGAACATCAAAATTATTTTAGGGTAAATTTATGAGAATTTTCTAAAATACTTCATTTTTTTATGAATAGTAAAAGTATAGTTTGAGTTTTTCAATATGTTTAATGAATTTATAATTATGTAATAATTAAGTGATAACTAATTAAACACAATAAATGGCTTAAAATATTTTATTTTATTAATATAGACTATTTTAATATATTTTAACCAATTTACAAACCTATAATTTACTTTCCAAATTCTAAAAAGGAAACTTTAACTTTGAAAAATTATTTTGTGGAAACTTTACTTATCCTTGCCAAAATAAGTAATATAAAATTTTTTTCACTCTTATATATTAAAATATCATAAAATATGACCCAATTATCCAATAAAATGTGAAAATACCATGGTAAAGCCCATGGTTTTTTATTTTTTACAACCTGGGTTTCCAAGGCCTATATTTGGAAATTAAAAAACAAATCATCCACTTTTGCTATAATTACCCATCTATTTCTCCATTTACTTTAACTAACAATATATCCTCCACATATCACAAGTATTTTTACCTACTAAGTATTACTTCCATGATTTCCCCAATCCCCCAAGGTTCCAATCCTTATGTTTTAGGAGTAACTCTTTAAGGTAATAGAAATATCCTTTTTTCCCTTCATTTCAAGAACATGTTTTTGTATATGTCTTCTAAATGTTATGGTAACTATATATTATTTAATTTTTATTAATTACCTTAATAAAAAAAATTATCAATTTTATACCCTTATTCCATCTCTGTTAACCCTTTTCTATAACCACATTTTATACCCGTTGTGCTATCGATTTTACTTCTAAAAATTTCTCTCTTCTCCCCAAGAAATTACCATTTATTTTATTTTTTTTGAATACCCAAACATCTTTATTTTATAAGGGTGTTCACCAAGATGTAAAATTAATTTATTTTATTCTGGTATTGTCATACATGAAACCCTAATTTCTTTTTTATGGGTTAAAAATGACATAACAATCGTATCTTTAAGCACTTCTAAAAACTTCGTGATTTTGATACAAAACTTGTTTCATTTATTAACCATGATATATTTATGAAATGTTTGATTATGATCTATGTGGCTAATGTTAATTAATACATATGAAGGGTTCACCCTATTATTTCTCCAATTAATTGGGTACAGAATTTAATCTCTATATATGACATGTTTTATGATACCTTGATGAATAACCTTGGTAATTTTTATGACACCTTAGTGACAAAACATGGTTATATGCTTATGAATGTCTCATTTAAATTTTTAAGGCCCATTTCCATGTTATGATTCATATTAATATTATGATTATATACATATACTCATTTATTATCATTATGACTCATCTTCTTATTTATATTCTTCAAGATCACTACTAAATTGTTTTCCTTTTCTTTACCTTATTGGGCTGTATGCGCACCCTTTCCTTTGATGTATGTTTCCAAATTATGAGATGTAGTAAATGTACATATGATTCACCTTTTAAAAATCCTTTCAAGTGTATTAGAATAATTTTTTATGTTTTCATATCTTATATACCTTTTTTTAAGAAACAAAACTATAAAATATCCTTTATTCGTACCATGTACATGAAAATTTTTTGTAATAAAAGGCAGGATGTCATAGTTGGTATTGAAGTAAGGTTTAGAAATTAGTGTTAAAAAAGATTTTAAAACTTTAGGAATAACCCCAGGGATATGTTAAAATATAGGAAAACATTCTAGTATTTTGGTAAAGTAATAAATAAGTGGTTTCCAAGCAAATAAATCCTTGTCTTGATACGAAAAAGTGGATGTGGCTCTGACACAGATATATTTAGGGGTAAAACCCAAAAACACCACTTTGAGATGGAATTTGACGAGAACCAATGCATTATAACGGGACTTAATTTACTCCTGGTTTGACACTCCCTAGAGATATTTTTTCAATCATAGGCTTTTTATGAAACATTATCAAGGATTTATAGAAAATGTAATTGTTGTAAAACAATAACATATTTAAGCATGATGTTTAAAGACAAAAAATCATTTATAATTATAATATTATTAAATGAAACATATTTCTCACTAAGGTTTTCTTATTTTAAAAATGGTGGGAAATTTGAGGAACCATATAAATAGTGAGTGCAATGGACCATGCACAAATGACCCTCTGATGGATGACAAAATGGAAAACTTCATAAAAATGATGAAATCAACTGACTCAAGTTATGATTAATAACTTTAATCAAGATGGGATATCCGATTAACCTCTAAGGGAATAAATTTTTGTTGAGTCCTTTATGCATCAACAACCACCTTCATTTAGTGGATCTATCGACCTATTGAATATTGAACAATGGATAAGCTCTATAGAAAATATCTTTTCTATAATTAATTGTTTGAAATAATAAAAATTAACCCTGGATATGTGACGCTTAGATAGAGATTCTGATCAATGTTATACACTAATGAAAAACACAAATCCAATGAGGGATATTGATGATATAGATTGTGAAAAGTTTAGAGGATCGTTTTCCAAAAAATATTTCCCTCACTTGATAAAAAAATGGAGAAGAAATTCAAATAGGTGAATCAGATGGACAATGAATCTGTGAAAATCTATGAGATGAAATTTAAAAGACTTTCTCATTAGACATCTTGGATTTTCAAGGATACTAATGTAAATTTTGATAGATTCTTCGGTAGAATAATACCCCATCTATGGAAGAATATAGCTAATCGAAAGTATGCATTCTATGAGGAGATAGTGAAAAGTGATATGAAGGTTGAACTGGATTTCAGAGAGACACAATGGTCTCATATATCAAATGAAAATAATAGATCAATGGATAAAATCTTAGGTAGTAACTTTGATCACAAAATTGGTGGAAATAAATTACAACATCACATATACAACAAATGTGTGAAGAATCATTCAGGGAACTTCCTACTTAGGAGTGGGATATGTTAAAAGTGTGGAAGAGATATCCATATTTATAGAAATTGATATAGTGAGGTGAAGTCTAAACTTCTCAAAATTAATGAAAAAGGGAAGATGGTTTGGGCCCAGTTTAATGTCCAATGATATAATTGTGGAAATCTTGTGAACATTTGCAACCATTATCCAAATTAGAAGATAATGGTGGGGAATCACCATTAACCTCAGTATAGGACAAAAGAGTAAGTTCTAGCATTCTATATCATGGTGGACAAAGGTTAATCTCTAAATGATGTGGTGGAAGGTAATCTCATTATTCTCTCAAAGTAGAAAGTACTTTATTTGATTCAGTTTGTATGCATTCCTTTTTTTCCTCCACGTTTTCAAAGAATATAGAATCAGTCCTTATAATTCTATAAGTAGATTTATCAGTCAAGACCCCTAGATGGATTATCCAAGCATTAATGTTGTGTAGAAACTTCAGTATTGACTTTGGAGAGAATAATATCATCCCAAATCAAGTAGTCATTCCCATTATGGAATTCAAAACTATACTAGGGATGGACTGTCTCTCAAATTATAATGCTAATATCAACTGCATAAGTAAGGAAATATTAGTAGTCTTTAATAGATAACCTATAGTTTTTTTTAAAGTAAAAATATCTCAACCTATGATTTTTCTATAATCAACTCTTGTATCCTTATTTGTGGATTTTATCAATAAATATTAAGAAGGAAATGAAATTATATGAATAGATAATGTCCCCATAATTTATAAATACACTGATGTATTTCCTGAAGAGTTACCTAAACCTCCCATATAAAGAGAGGTGGAGTTCCCCATTGAACTCATGCCTAGATCCAAGCCAATATCAAAGACCCAATATAGAATGGAAAATGTGGATCTTGAGGAATAAAATAAACAGCTAAAAAATCTTTTTGAGATGGGTTTTATCCGACCAAGTGTGTCTCCCAATGGATCACCTATCATTTTTTTTGAAAAATAAGTATGGATTAATGCGGCTATGTGGTGATTATAGAGAAATTAATGATATCATAATGGGGAACAAATACCTTCTTCCAGGGATTGATGATTTATTTGATTAGATTCATGGGGATCAACTCTTCTCCAAGATTGATCTTTGATCTGGTGATCATCAATTGAGGGTAAAGAAATAATATATTCCAAAGATTGTCTTTTGATCAAGATATGGGTATTATGAATTTTTTTTAAAACCCTTTGGATAGACTAATTCGCCTTATATATTTATGGGTTTGATGAATATAATATTTAAGGACAACCTTGATAAATTTTTGGTAGTTTTTATTGATGATATTTTGATATATTACAAAAGTTTTGAGGATCATGAGGATCATCTAAGGGTTATATTAAAACCAATGAGAATGTAATGGTTATTTCTAATGTTTTACAAATGTTAATTTTGGTTACAAAAAATTTCTTTTTTGGGGAACATTGTAACCAATTAAGGAATATCAGTTGATCCTACCAAAGAAAAGTTTGTAGAGAATTGTCCTCATCCTAAAACTTTAACTATGATTCATAGTTTCCTAGGTTTAGAAGGTTTTTATATGAGGTTTTTGAAAAACATTTCATGAAATTTTAATACACTAACCAAATTAACTCGAAAAATGGATAAGTTCATCTCAAAAAAGGAGTATGAATAAAGTTTCTAAGAGTTGAATAAGAGATTAGTTACTTTACCAATATTAAATCTACCCTCTATCATAGAAGTATTCATTATTTTTATCGATGCATATCTTAAAGGGCATGAGTGATTCCTCATGAAAAATGATAAGGTGATTTATTATGCATCTCAATAGTTGAAGCATCATGAGAAAAATAATCCTACCCATGTCATGGAGCTATTTGTGATTATTTTTTCTCTAAAGATATAGACGCACTATATTTATGGGGATAAATGTGATATATACATAGACCACTAATGTTACAAGTATATTTTCACACAAAATGAATTGATCATGAGATAGAGGATATGGTTGGAACTTCTTAAAGACTATGAATATTCAATTCATTATCACCCCAGAAGAGAAAATAAAGTTGTTGATGCATTAAGTAGGAAATACCATGTTATTTTAGAAATTATGACAATTCAAGGAGATCCATTGATCAAGGAACTAGTAAGTTTGGACATGAGAATCATGAGGGAAGGGACATCATCAACCCTATCCCAAATTATTTCTCAACCATCATTACTAGAGAAGATCAAGAAACTTCAAAGAGAATATCTTTTATTATAGAATAAGATAGAGGTTGTGAAGAATGGTAAGTTTCTAAGTTCAATATTGATCAAGAATGTGTACTAAAATATTGTACATGACTACGTGTTCCATCTATTCTGAAAATAAAGGAGATAATGGATGAAGCACATATTTATACATTCTCTATACATCCTAGAAGAACTGAAATGTATAAGGACCTTTATTATCATTATTGGTGGGATAACATGAAAAGGGATATTTTTAACTACACTACAAGGTTCCTAGTGTGTCAACAAGTTAAGGAAGATCAAAAACTTCTCAAAGGGGTATTTTAACCACTACACATACCAATATGGAAGTGGAAAAATATCACTATGGAATTTTTCACTAGTCTCCCAAGAACATCCAAAAGAAACAATGAGATGTGGGTTATAGTTGATCATCTCACCAATACTATCCATTTCATCTCTATTCAAGAAGATATATCACCTCACTAACTTTCCAAGATATATATAAAGTAAGTGGTGAGGTTTCATGGAGTTACACTTTTTAATATTTTTTATCATGATCCAAGGTTTACATAAAAATTATGAATAAGTATTCAATATGAACTAAATACTGAATTGAATTTCAGTATGGCATGTCACCCCCAAACTAATGACCAATCTAAAAGGACTATTCATACACTCGAGGAAATGTTTAGAACTTTCTCAATGGAAGTTAATTGTGGGTGGGATCAACATCTCCCATTAGTTGAGTTATCATACAACAAAAACTTCAATTCAAGTATTCAAATGGACCCCTATAGAGCTCTATATGGGAATCTATATTGAACTCAACTTATTGGGATGAATTTGGTGAGAGAAATATTCTTGGACTTGATCTTGTTCAAGAGATGACAAAAAAGGTTCATTCCATCTAATAACACTTAAAAGCTGCACAGAGTCGGTTGAAGATATAAGATAACAATAGTCAAAGGGGATTTGAGTTTGATTTTGGTGATAAAGTCTTCCTTTTACTTTCACCTTGAAAGACATTCATGTGGTTTGGGAAGAAAGGTAATCTTACCCCCAATTACATTGTTTCCTTTGAAACACTTGATCGCATAGGAGCAGTAGACTATCGTCTTGAACTTCCTCCAAATATAGATCATGTTCATGATATATTACAAGTATATTTATTGTGGAAGTACATACCTAACCCATCACATGTACTTAATCCTGAGGTGGTACAACTAGAACATGACATCCCTTATAAGGAGCAGTCGGTGGAGATCTTGGACCGTAGAGACAAGGTTCTTTGAAAAAAGACTACCCACCTCATCAAAGTGTTATGGAGGAACCATAAATATAAATAAGAGATGTGGGAATTAGAGGAGACAATGAGTTATAATTACCCATACCTTATCTCAACTAAGATAATGATTTGAAACATTACTCTTGCTAATAATTTTTTTATGTTATAATTTATAAGTTAAAATGATAATGAATGCAGAAAGGAAAAAATATGGCCTCAACCAGTAGTGTCATGCCATATGAAGCCCATTTTTTGGATATTTGGAAAAAGGTAGTGACACTTGGGTTTTCTCTTGACCAAGCCCAAGCCTAGCTTCAAAAAGTGAATATTTAATTAAATTGACTATGTAATAATTTCAAGTTGGAAATTGCCACTCGAATGATGTTAGTCGATCCACTTAATGAATCTATTACCATTGCACACCTTACCCTTAGTTCAAACATAGATTTTATAATTATTTACATTTATAAGACTTATTTACTTAAAGTTTAGTTCCATTGTATAAATAAAATTTTTTTCTATCAATTCTATTTTTAAAAAAAAATTCTTACTAAAATTTAGATAAAATTTGATAGATTGATTTTTCAAAAAAAAATTGTAATTTCCAAAAAGTATATTTATGTTTATAATAAAATAGTATATTATGAATAATACTTACTTTAATTAAATATTATGATAAAAACACTCTTATTTAAATATAAATGATAAAATAATTTTATTTTTTTCAAGTGTTGGAAATTTTACTATTCATTTTCAAATAGTTATTATTTTTTATAAATAAGGATTTTTATATTTAAAAGTTATAATTATTATTTTTATACAGTTATTATGATAATATAAATATCATTTTTGAAATTATCATGTCAAAATTGGGTTAGGGTGAATTTATGATGATTTTCTAAAATACTTTATTTTTTCATGTATAGTAAAAATACAGTTTGATTTTTTCAGTATGTTTAATGAATTTATAATGATTCAATAATGATGTGATAGCTAATTAAACACAACAACTGACTTAAAATTTTTTATTTTATTAATATCAAGTATTTTAATATATTTTAATCAATTTATAAACATATAATTTACTTTTTGAATTCTAATATGGAAACTTTAACTTTAAAAATATTATTTTGTGGAAAATTTACTTTTCCATGAAAGAATAGGTGATATATAATTCTGGTCACTATTTTTCATTAAAATATTATAAAATATGACCTAATTTTCCAATACCATTGGAGATCCCATGGTTTTTAATTTTCCACAACCTAGGTTTCTAACGCATATATTTAGAAATTAATAAACAAATCCTCTACTTTTTCTATAAATACCAACCTAGTTCTCCATTTAATTTCAATAAAATCCATCAAACATTAATATATGGTAGTTTTTCCTCTTAATTATTCCATAAAATTTTTCCTTAAGACCCCAAGGTTCCAATCCTCGAGTTTTAGGAGTATCTTCTTATGGTAAGGAAAATATCCTTCTTTTCTCTTCCTTTCAAGAACCGTTTTTGGTATATGTCTTCTAAATGTTATGGTAACTGTATATTATTTACTTTTTATTAATTACCTTACTTAAAAATTAATTTTTATCAGTAGTATAACCATATCCCCTCTTCTTTTCCCCTTTTTCTAAAACCACATTTTATACCCATTATACTATCAATCTTAGTTCTCAAAATTTCTCTCTTCTACTCAATAAATTCCCTTTTATTTTCTTTTGGTGAATACCCAAACCTACTTGTTTTAAATGGTTATTAACCAATATGTATAAATGATTTATTTTATTCTGGTATTTACATACATAAAACCCCAATTTATTTTTTGTGCGGTAAAAATCACATAGTAATCTTTTCTTTAAGCGCTTTTTAAAACGTCATGATTTTGATAAAATTTTTTCTTTAATTATCAATGGGTTATTTATAAAAACTTTTATTATGATATATGTGGATCACATTAATTAATACATATTAAGGGTGACCTTATATCACTCTAATACATTGGGTAAAGAATTTAATCTCTATAGATGACATGTTTTATGATAACTTGGTGAATAACCTTGGTAATTTTTAAGACACTAGAGTGATAAATCTTGGTGATATTCTTAGGAATGTCTCATTTAAATTTTGGATCCATATTTTTATTTTATTTTTAGTTTTCATTTTATTATTATATTAATCTTACTCATGCCTTATCATTATAAATCATGTTCTTATTGATATTCCTCAAGATCATAAGTAAATTATTTCTCGTGCTTTCCCTTATTGGGCCTTATGCTCACCCTTTCCCTTGATGTATGTCACCAGGTTATGATATGTAGTAAATTTTCTTATGATTAACTTTTAAGAATAATTTCAAGTGGATTAAAAAAATTTATGTTTTCATGAATTATTTACCTTTTTTCCAATAAACTTAACATTAAAATATTCTTTATTTGTACCATGTAAATGAAAAGTTTATGTAAAAAAGGTATAATCTTGTATTTATATTCATGAATAATAAACTTATGATAATTATTTTCTAGATTTGTAACCTTTTATTAATTTTAATATTAATTTTATTTCACTTATAACATTTTTTAATACAATTACTTAATCAAAAAAATTGCATCATTTTTTACCATATTTGGCATATGTTTCAAAATCGACTTTGGTAGGTTGAATATGGTCAAATATTTCATTATTTAAACATATCTAGAATAATAATCAACAAATAATTATCATATTTATAGAAAAATAATAATTTCAACACCAATAATTAATGTTAGTTGTGAAAAATTAATTATGTTATGATCATAGTGAGGGTAGATCGTTCATATGAATGAGTAACAGTTCCATTTCTCAAAAATCATTATGGAAATGTGGTAAGTGATATTTTTTTCATTATAAAATGATAATAAAATCATATATAATATATTATTTCTTTAAAAATACTTATATATATCATCCATTTGATTTGATGATGAAAATAGAGTTGCAAAGCTTCGTGAAGGAGGTAGTCCAAATGTTCACAAACGACATTATCAGTTTTTTAGTAAGTGAAAAGGTATGAAATAAAATGATATATTATATATAAAAAAATTATAAATATTTTATTAATATCATAATTCATACATTTATATCACATATATTCAAAATATTTACCCTTATAATCTTCCATGTAATGTGTTAGTGAAAAAGGAATCACATCACTTCGCAAGGCGGTAATCCTCCATACACATGAGCGATGTTATCGTATCCCCTACAGAAATAAAATATAATATAAAATGAATCAAGAGTTATAATTATGTTATAAATATAATATATATATATATCCATCTTTATACCCAACCATGATAGGAGTAAATTTAAAAACAAACGACATCGGTTCGCGAGGCAGCAGTCCACCGTACACATAAATGATGATTTAATAACCCATGTGATACAAGAGGGAAATAATTTTGGTTATGACATTAACTTAATAAAATATAAGTAAATGGAAAATAATTAGGTTATTATATAATCAGGTATTAAGAATAATTTATTAGGGTGGGGAAATAAATAAAATAAAAAATGCTTGTTGGATAACGTTTCCTCTTCTTCAGGTAACTTCTTTAGGTTGGAACCAATGGTGTTCCTTGGTTGGATTTATGCCTAAAATAAAGAATATAAGGATTATAGGTTGGAATTTTGGAATTTATTTGGGTATTTAATGGCCCAACCAATGGGTTTTGATGGTGTGAAGATCAGAAGATAGGGGTGGCCTTTTATAAGTGGGGGAGAGGACATACTTTGTGCTTTTTAAAATAATTGAGTTCTCCCACATTTTTTGTAATGACCCGGGTATTTATATAATAATATATTTTCATATCTATTAATATTTATGAATAATATATTAATTTTATGTTAAATAGGACACTTTTTTTGATAGAGTACTCGACACGCTACAATGAGTTTCTCTGAAATTTTACCTTGCACACAATGTGGAGTTATACCAAAAAATAACACAATAATATTATTAATTTAATTTTTAGTTAATTCCTAGCCATTTTATTGGTGGAAATGAACATAATTAACTATATTAAGATTTTACATTTTTGTTACATGTTTTTTGAAGGCTTAAAATAAGAATGAATCCAATTTTAAGCATAAAATACTCTAATAATTTTAAAATGACGATTTACTACCTTTTGATGGAGAACACTTTTTAAATATAGTTTTTTTCACTTTTATATGTTCTATTTTATGAAATAAACTTCTTCTATATAATAGTTATATCAAAATTTACTTTGTTTAAATTTTTGGGAATTTTTTGAAAAAGTTCATTTTTTTAATGAATAGTGAAAAATACTGCATTTTAATTCAAAATTGTCTTCTCATCTAATTTATTTATATAGTTAGATTTTTATATTAATTATTTTAAAAGAATAATTAGATTAATTTTTTATCATTTAATCCAATAATTTTCAATGAAATTAATTTCAATTTTAAATTGGACATAAACACATGTCAATCTTTTGATAGTTTTTACTTCTTAAAAACCCGCTTTTTAGTTTTGAAAACAGAAATTAATTTTAAATTAATTTATGAAAATTATGTGTTTTGAATTTGAAAAAATTTATTTTATCTTTTTAATCATAAGATCCAAATTTTTTAAATAGGTACCTTTTATTTTTGTACATTATGAATAGTATCTTCAATAATTATTTTTATTTACCATGGTTAAAGGGTAAATCAGGTAAATAATGGTAAAAATATTATAATAATATTAAACTACCCAAACACATGTCTTAATACAATTTTATGACATATTTCCAACCATGTTCATCCTTGGGTTTATTTTAGGACCCCATGGATCCACTTGGGTGTGATAGTGACCTTTTATAATTTTTAATTTAAAGTAAAGAGAAATATAACATAAAAATGTATCTTTTACTAAAAAAAATAATTTGGTTTATACAAAAGATCTATTTCACTATAAATAATAATTAGAAATATAAAAATATTTCCTACATCATTGTATTTTATTTATAATTTTTTTACATTGATTAAATAAATTTATTTATGACACAGTGATGGTGCAATGATTTCCTTATTAATGAAAGATTTAAATAAATGATATTATAAATATTATAATACATTTAATTGGAACTTTTTTATGTCATAAAATAACTCTATATATGCTATTGACATATTAAATTTTATTTAATTCATTTTTTTCAAATTAGTAAAGTTGTTATGACTTTAAAACAAATCAATTACTAAATAGTATCAAAATTTACATAAATGAGTTGTCAATAAAAATACTATTTTATTGAATGATATAAAAGTCCTAAAAATATAATATTCAGCCAAATTACTTATATAATTTTAAAATTTTCATTAATGATCCACTCGTGGTTCTCTTGGCATCTTATAGTAACTATAGTAATCATATATTATGAAACTACAAGAATACATGGTGAGAGTTAATTTTTTTTACTAAGGGTTAAAGCTAAAAGATAAGGTTGATTTTGTGACCTAAACTTTATAAGACATATTTTTTTATATTATTTTGACCCATTATCTTATTATCCTCTAAATATATCACTTTGGAACTATTATAATTCGAAAATAATTTTATAATAAAATAATATTTCAAGACTTTCTTAAAATGCCTCTCCTCCCTCTTATAAAATGCCACCAACTCTACCCACTTACTCACAACTCTCAAGCCCCTTGGATCATAAAAATTCTGATAAAATAATATCCCAACATCCCTCCCTTACTCCTAGAATTATTAACTTGGGAATAAGTCAATTCAAGAAAGCCTTTTGGCTCAAATCAAAAGAAGTTACCTGATATTGAGATAACGTCTTCTCTGAAGTTCCTTTCCTTTATTTTCCTTCTCCCCTACTATGCTCTTATTATTTTATAATTACATAAAAACAAGTATCCTAAATATATTTTTATTTTTTTATGATAATTATTCAAACTAAACTTACACACACCCCCATCTAACGGATACGAACATACTGTTTCTGTGTATGGTGAACTACTACCTCACGAAACGATGATTGTTCAATTATCTCCTACCACCTATCATGATGGAAATTATGATGGAACTATATTTATATATTATATATATTATATTTATATTTCCTATATACTTATGTAATTTTTATTTACAACATACCTTTATGATTTCTATAATGTGTAAATACGATAATTTCATTTGAGGAAGTGTGGACTACTGCCCCCTCAAAGTGATATGAATTGTTCATTCCATACATGGAACGTACAAAGTATGGAGTTAATGAAACTATATAAAATATATAACATATATATTATACTTTAATTTTAATATACCTATGTATCATTTATATTTCATTCCTTTAATATGAGAAAGAAATAAAATTCGCGTTCATGCGTACATACAGCCTACCGTCTCCATGAACAGTGTATTATATTTCTTATCTTAAAATGATATTGAATATTATAAATACATATATACTTGATATATATGATATTAAAATCATTAATATAATTCTATAGATGATTTACTTTTGACTATAGGGACAATTTACATCAAAACAAGTTCATTTTCGACTCAAGTACCGAATATCGACAAAACGACCGATATTAACATAAATAGTTATGTAATTGTTATAACATGGTAATAAGTGACATAAAAGGAATAATAAACTTGAAAAGGGTTCTCAAATAATTATAAATTTACTTAAGTTTATTATTCAAGAAGAATAAGAAACATACGTGATGATTTGGACTCAAGGTAAGGGAATTTCTAAACTCAATTTCCACTCACAGGGTTTTACGCATACTTTGTTGATTATATTATGACAAGATTATGTGTGAAATCACATTTTATTTATTTATATTTTAATTTCCACTTCCATTTGTGTGGATATACTATTTCTACACTTAATCTCCCCATTGATAAATTCATACGTCATTTATACGATCTTTGTAAAGAAAATATTAACCCAATCTCCATTCATTGAGTTAAATATCTATGTCATTGGTTATGTTTACTAAGAATATGTGTGAATGAACATTGATTGTTTTATAATGAATTTACACTTATATTGTGTGGATTTATATTTTTCACACATGATTATTTAATTAATTTATCCTTAATCTAATGATGTGATATTTGTAAGGGGTTTCATCTCAATATTATTTCATTGATGGATATCTTGATGCTTTTCACCTTTATTATCCTATAAGGTGTATATAAAACCCTTTCAACACATTATATCCTGAATTTTTATATTTTCATGATATTTAAAGTTTTATTTAATTTTATTCCTTAATTATTTTTATTCAAGTGTTTCTCAAGTGTCAAGGGACTCTTTAACTAAAACAACATTCTAAATGTTTTACAAATTTATTCTTCTAAAAACGTTTATTTCATGTCCATGTTTTAAAAATTGTTTTTATGAGTTTACATATATGGAAATGAACATTTTAAAATGTTAAAAATTTTAAATTTGTATGGGACACTTTTATTCAAAAGTTTTTTTATTAAATGTTTTAATTTTTTTTGAACTAGATTGAATATTTCAATATCTTAAAATTATTTCTTGTGATTAAAAATGAATTTTTATTAGTGAAATTTTGATAATTGAAATATTTTATGAGTTATGATTATATAATATTACTTGGTTGTTTGACAGGTGGTTACGTGATAAACCAATGATTGGTGGTTACGTGATAAACCAACGACGGGTGGTTACGTGATAAACCAAATGACGGGTGGTTCCGTGATAAATCAAGCATGGGTGGTTACGTTATACCCTCTAATTCATTGGGTATGAAAGTCAGTCATATTATTATTCCATTTAGTGATATGTGTGTAAGTCAACTATATGGTTATTCCATTTAAGTATGTTTATGTCCCAAGTTATCTAATATGTGTTATATGTTACTTTCTATGGGATTTATGGTAATATTTTGGTTATAAAAAGGGAAAGCAATGAGCTTATATTTAGTTAAGTATATTCTCTACTTCTTAAAGGTGAAAAGTATAACTTTAGGATAAAGTTGTCATGGTTTACATGTTTTCACAAGACTAATAGTTTCAATTATTTATATATCCCTTACTAAGTATTTTATTCTCATACATGGTTTTGAAATGTTTTTCACAAGACTTAAATAAGAATAGAGTTAAGGTTGGGATCAAGGAAATGTCATTTATTTTAAACATGAAACAAACAATGTTTCTTTTTAAAGTTTCAGTTTTATGAAAAAAATTGATAGTTATTAGAAGTGTCTGCTTGTAATATTTAAGTTTTTATGTATGAGTTATGACCAAATTCTCTAAATCTCTAAACCTGGAAATATCCTTGATGTGATTTAAAGTCAAATTAATAACTTATTTCAAGATTATGTGATGTTTAAGGTCAAGGAATTACATTTTTCATATGTAAAACGGGTCAAAAATAGACCATTATAAAATCATAAAGGTTTAATTATATAAATATTTACATGAAATATTTTTTGAAAATTTTTATATGTCATTTTAAGCCTTATCTTTTCAGTTTAACCCCCTAGTAATCTCATTTTTACCTTAACTGCGGTAATTAATTTTTACTTCATTCACTATTAATTTTGGTAAAAAATTAAGTTGAAATTAATATTCATTATAGATTATTATGATTCCAAATATTAAATCAATTTTTTGAAATTAAATATATAAAAGTGGTGAAATTTAATTTAAAATTAATCTTGTGGGTGTGATAAGAAAGGGATTTTTTAACGTGAAAATGTTCAAAAGTTTACAGTATTATAATATAAAAAATATGTATGAAAAATGATTCTAATGGAATAAATTGGGTAAATTGGTATAGAAATTAACTGATTTTACTTTAAAATGGAATCAATATATAATTTAACATTATAAATTATTTAAATGAAAAGGCAGTCTTCAATTAAAATCAGTATTTTTCACTATTCAACAAAAAAGGAAACTTTTTAGAAAAATTTCAAAAATACACCCTAAGATAATTTTGGTAATAATATTTCAAAAATGAATTTTATTTTTTCAAATAAATTTTTTAAAAGTGGTAAAATTAGTTTTAAATTCTATGCACAAAGTGCGACTAATCTGTCTTTTAGAGAAAAAGAATAGTTTTTCAGAAAACATTTCTTCTTCTTCAAAAAGATTCTTATTTTATTACTAATAAATATATAACCATATTTTTTATAATTTAATTTTTAATATTCATACCTTTCAATTTCATATCTAGGTTATAAATATTATATTAAAAAATAATATTTTTATAATATTTCATATTTCATTTAAAATCAGTATTTTGTGTAACGCAAGCTAAATTGAGTTTTACATGTAACGCGGGCTAAACATAGTATTTCATGTAATTCAAGATAAAATAAGTGATTAATTTAATTCATTATATTTAAGAGATTTAATTGATTTGAAAACAAATATATCTTAAAGTCAAGGGGTGTTATATTTTCTTCTAAGCATGGTGTTGCATTCTGCATACTCTATTGAACATAGATTTATTCTTTTAAAATCACAGGGTTCTAGAGTTACATTCTACCCACCATAAATAAATTTATTTCTCACAATTTAAAGTTTATCTTGGTAATAGAGGGTTTATAATTTTGAAATACCACTATTGAAAAACCCACATCGTAAAGGAGTCAATAAAATATCCTATTAATTAGAGGGAAAGGGAAGTACTATGGTCATATGGAATAACACATAACAAGGTTTCCAAGTAGGATAACATTGGTGGAAATTGAATATATGGCCATATAATAAAATCATAAATAATTATAGTGATTGATATGATGAAATGATCACAAGAAATTGAATAATCAATGGAATGATAAGCAACTAAAAACCATAAATCAGTGATGATTTAAAAGACCATATACTTCATCGAATATGAATGTAATATTATAAAAAAAATTAAGATCTCTTTTCCAAAATTTGAGGTATTATTTTATTTTCAAATAATGTAAGGAAATATACTTACTTGATACACTTATATTTTATATGCATAATTTCATTCTTTTATTATGATTCAAACAATTTCTAATTAATTTATTTCTCTAAGAAATGATAATACAAAAATGAATTTTTTATGCCTGAAGCACTAAAATTCACTTTTAATAGATCTTAAGATCCATAAAAGAGTGACAAGTCTTTCCATGTGTATCTAACTATTTTTCAAAACCAATATGGTTAGCACAAGTTATCCAATATAATTCATTAATCTATAAGCCACAACATTAACACCACTAGTTCATCATTAATATTTATTTTTTATATCGTTTAACTAATGACATATTAACCAAGATATCATGTAGGGAAGTGGTAGGCATTAAAACCTTATCATCATTCAATTGAGAGTTCAAACCTCATGACCTTGCCGGACATGATGGGTTGTCACCTGATATATGGTTTTTCCTTTTTATAAAACTATACTAATATAATTCCTATAGCATTCTCAAAAAAAATATGATGGAAATCCTTGAAATACAATTAATAATTAAATAATATTTCTACTAAGGTTTTTAATACAACTTATTTTTTTCCAAAAATTCTAATAATATTATTTGAAAACTATTATAGATTCATTAATCATCATATCAACCTTAAATTTTATCAATACCTTTAAACTTATATCTGTAAAATGTAAAGTCATTATACCTAAAATAACTTTTTCAATAAAAAAATATACTAAACCAATGTGTTATATTGCAATAAATTTATCCCAAAGTATCTGAAATATTAGTAGAATTGCATCACATAAAACCTAAAAGGGGGTTTTAAGACTTTGATCTTATGATCAATCTTAAACTCATAATCCCATGATGGTATCCATAAGTCTTAAGTTAATTAAGAAACATATACTTCTAATATTTAACACAATTTTTATATGTTTCATAATCCTTATAACAAAAAATATCATTGGTAAATTACTTATAAAATTTAATTCTTGAATTATAATACATAAATAATTAATCTTTTATATTTCATCATAGGTCCTTCCTTGTTTTATGGGTTAACCTTTAAAAGAGGTAATTAACTCATATAATTTCCAAGTTCCCTACATTTAATACAATGAACTATAAATGGATACCAAGGATGAGATTTATTTCCTTCCATCATACTCTTCATTTTTCCTTGGAAATTATTTTCTTTATACCCTTTTTTCACATATAAATAATTTCCCAATTCCTTTATAACACTTTATTGGGTGTATCTTTCCACATTTAATACATGAAGAAAATTAATCCTTCTTTCCTCCATGGTATCCACCATTCAAGATCTTAGAAAACACTACCCTTCTCTTCTTTGGTAAGTTTGAGTGTTGGTTAAGGTATAGTTTTTAATAATATTTCAGGTTAAATGATTAGGAAGAATAATGATATCCTTAAATCCTTTTATTATCCTATTTGGTTTCCCTTAGTCACCACATTTTCCTTCATATTCAATGCTAACATGATTTCTTTAGGTTCTATCCATTTCCTAAAACCAAAAGGTATACTGTGAGAAATAATAATCATAGTGGGAAAACCATATAATCATTTATAGGATGTTTAGATCATGATACCTATTTTAATATAATAAACCTTAAATTTAATATAGGTAATTATTTTTCACTATTTATTCAAATCCCTCATAATGGTTTGTAAAAAAATGTGAATTTTCTTGAGAATATCTCCTAGGAGTGTCAAAATAGGAGCATAGTAAGGCCCATTTTAACGCACCAGGTGATGATTGGGTCAATCCCAATGCGCATTTTTTATAGTTACTAATCATAGGTACAACTGTTCATGAACCACATTCAATTTTAGTATTCATATAGGTATGTATTTCATAGAAAACCCATATAATATTTACCTTATAAAAACTTTAGGATGTTCTTCTATACTTATAAAGTATATCAGAGGGTTGAATTCCCTAATCTATATTTTCTTTAATATATTTCTAAAGATTTATACTAAACTACCTATGATACCAACTATATAGACCACAAAATCAATATCCCAGAGCCAATGTATACTTTATTACATTGGTGTAAGATACAATGAATCACATCATGAAGGACTGAATAATTTAGCAGTCTTGGTAAACTAGAAACATTTTTGAGTCTTGTATTACATTTGAAAACAAAAATTACCACATGATTTTTTTTCTTGAAAAATATCATTATTCCATCTATAATACCCATGAATATCATTCATAGTAGACTTCCTGGATTCCTATGAATAGAAAAAAAGAAGGGTGAGCTCAAATTATTAATAAGGTTTAGTTAAAACGGAAGCTATCATGAATTAATAATCATAAATGACATGGAAAGATAAATAACTAAACACACATTCCATTTAAATAATTTTACTATCATTATTAGATAATGAATAATAAATATGAAAAGGTAAATAAATGAACACATATTACATTTAATCAATAACTTAACTATCATAACTACATAAGTCATAATCATTATGGAAAGGTAAATAAATAAAAAAAACATGTCACTTAACCAAAAAATTGATAATTAAATGCATACGGAGATAATATTATTCTAAAAATATCATGAAAAAAATTAAATAATTATCAATTGAGGAAATTATTAATTATTAAACATTGAGATCTTAGGCATCATGATACTTATACTGTCAAGATATTTTTTCAAGACAGTTTACAACTGATGGGTAGGTATATGCCAAAACCCATTTAAAAAAGGTGAGACAATTGATTCATCTCATTAGACCTATCTATTATTTAAGGGGAAATATAATTCTAGGCTCCACCCATCACTACATTTCTGGAGCATTCCTCATATATTGAATAATCGACTTAATTCATGAACAATGTTCCTTATCATCAAATATATGAATTGAGGAAATAGTGTGGATTTATAAATATTTTACCAGATAAAAAAATAAATTTTAATATATAAAATTGTGTATATAAATGATATATTGTTTATTAAATAAACATATCCATGATAAATAAAATGGATATTTTGGGGAAATTTAATGTCTAATAATCATAAGAAAGTGAATAATTTTATGAAAAGTTATTGAAAAAAATGAATCAAGCAATTGGATTTAAATACTAAACTTGGTCAAAAAAATCCAAAACCATATAGAGTAATAATAATTTTAAGATTCAATATCCATATAGATTGAAATTTCTGAAGGAATTTGTATTTTCATTACCATATGGGTTGAATCTTCAATTAAGAATCCAAATGAGATTATGAGAGATGGAATTCTTAAAAGTGGTTTTTTGAGATAATGAATGGTGATTATGATTCATCCTATGTGTTATAATTAGATTCGGAGGCTTTGGGTTATTTTTTGAGGTTTTAGGGGTTTTCTAGAAAGGGTGTAGTATTTTGTGTGCACGGTTTAGAAGAAACTATGAAACACCTTGATGCTCAGAAGTTTTTAGGTTCATTATAAACTAGTAATAATTGGGTTTCATGGTTAGATCATGGTTTGGGGTAAATAATTCAATGAAAATGAGGAAAAATGGGAGGCTGTAGTGATTCATAGACATGGTGCACGGGCTGTGAACAGTTTTAGACAACCTGTATGCCTTGATATAGAGGAGTAATAGTGCTGACAGCACGGTTGGAATAGGTTTTATCAAACCATATGGTATAACTGTGAAAAAAATTTGGTTATGAAAAGTATGGTTTTTACATTTGTCACATGGTTTTTCCAATAGTGTGTCCAAACCATGAAATTGGTGGCTTTGGATAGAGCCAACAACATGGTTGGTGCACGGTTTGGAAAACTATGCAACTAAACCATGTGGCTACCCAAATTTCATTAAAAGGGATGATTTTACCAAAATTACCCTTTAATATTTTCATCCTCTCTATTCCATTTATCCCCCATTCTAGGAGCACAAACCATGGGTTCTATAACCCCATTCCTCCTCTTCCCTCCCTTTATTTTTGGGTGTTTTTAGGGTGATTGGTTGGTGTTTGAGGTGAGTGCTCCTCCTCTAATGGATTCCTTTATTCATTTAATCTCTATTTAATTTTGGAATTCTATATTTTAGTTTTTGATTAATATTCCCTAAAATCATGGTGGAATCATCCATTTCTCATAGGTATTTTTGTTGGCATGGGTAAAAGAGATCCTAGGATGGATTTTGCACGTCGTTTCATAGAATTTCATTAATGAATGTGATCATGGTGATTTTTCTTTGGGTTTTTCAAATTTTATGATTTTATTTGGTTTATATTTTGTATCATATTTTTGATATTTGGAATATAATGTGGTCAGCGTTATGACGTGGTTCCTCAGTGAGTGGTTGGGTTTGGTTTCAGGGTGACATGATGACCCGGTGAGTTTTCTCACATTATACCAAGTTGTGTTTTGGTTAATTAATTCATTATAATTTTTATAATTAATTATTTTTTGTTTTTTGGTGTGATACTAGAGATTTTTTTATCGTGATTAGCTCAGTTGGATGACAAGGAGTTTGGAAAGTGCTTGGGCGAACCTTGGCAAGGCCATATTTATTTGGAAACATAATATAAAGCTTCTCTAATGAGGTAGGAGGTATAAAAGATTTATCTGTAGTCTTAATAATTGTTTTATATGTTTTTTGTGTATTCCTTATATCCCATGTGTGTTATGCCTCCTCACATATTTAAGAAATTGGTTTTGTCTATATATTGATACCTTGGACTTTTTATGGATCTCATTGGATCTATGGTGATGTGATACCTGACCTATGGCCACCCTTGGGGTGTACCAACTATTGTAAGTATAATTTTTATGTGTTAAGTATTTATTAAATTTCTTATGATTCTTTTGAAATTTTTTTAAATATGTGCATTTGGTTTTGATTGGTTTTGGATGAAAATGGGGTAAAGCCATGTTTTGAAGTGATTCTTGTTTTGAAATGAGGTATTGACCTCAAGGTGGTTTTAAATGGGTTTTAAATGGATTTTAATTGTTGGTTGGAAATGGGTGTTTATTGAATCTTTAAATGTTTTACATGTAACATGAATTTCATATACCTTGTTTATATTTTCAAAGAGGAAGTCCCATGTTTAAGGGGTGGTTTTGAAATTTTTAATGAGAAAGTTTGCTTTTGGTGTATATTAATTTTGAAATTGGTTGGGTTTTATTTGATCCATGTGTTTATTTGAAGTTCCTTTCAGACCATGATAAATATTTTCATTAATTAAGGAATTGGAAATGGTTAAAAATGGATTTTTTTGACTGTTAAATGGTTTGAATAACATTTAACAAATATATATTTAGGGAAAAGATAAATTTATTCAATTATGAATTTAGTTTTATATAATTAAAGAAATGGATTATTGAAATGTTTATTGGAATATTAATAATTAATGATGACATTTATGGGGATGGTTAAAATGGCGTGTCAAATCTTGGTTGGATTCATGGACTTATGCTCTATGTTTTCTGACCTATGGATAATGGTTTTGGGGTGTTTTTTTTATGCTCTACTCCTAAGTAAACCAGAGTATTTCATGGGAAGGATTGTCTCTCCTTAACATAAGGTTATGGGAATGGAATTCCATATCAAGGTTGGGATGGTCAGATATGAGTTTCTGATCCCTGATTGGATTCATTAACTAATTCTCCATGTTTTATGACACTTGACATAATGGTTGGGATGGTCAAACATGTGTTCCAATCCTCGGTTGGATTCATGGATTGATGCTCTATTTTTTCTTACTTATGACCAAGTGGTTCAAATATCTAGACATGGCGTACCAGATCCCGATTGGATTCTTAGGTTGATGCTCCTTAACTACCAACTAGTGACCTTTATGATATATGTATTAGAATACTAGCTTTGGCTGAAGTGATTTCATTGAAGTGGATAAATTTTTGAAAAAATGAATAAAAGTGATTACTTTAAAATTCTTAAATAATGAAACATGATTTATTTACCTACTTATCTATAGTTATTATTTTTTCCTTCATACACTATTACCTCTATTGATATTTTATATAGACACTGTTAGTGGTGGCCTACTGAGTTTCACTCACACCCTACTTGGGCCTCCATTTCAATTGGGTACCTAATAATATCTCACATGTTTATTGTAGGCATGAGTTTTGGATGAGGCCTTTGTTGAGTATTATTGGTTGAGTAGGATTACTCAAGTGGTATCAGATGGCTGGAGGGTTTAGCTTGGTGATTTTGTAGAGCCTATTTATAGTTTCTTTTATTTTTGTATGTTATATAACCATCCCAATGGGTTGTTTGTGGTATGTATGACACAGTTATTTGGGACATTATTGCATTTCATTTTATCACAAAATGTTTCATATTAAGTTTATTTATTAATTCTATGTACTCTAATGTCCATGATATTTGTTTAGTTTCTTATTGTTTTTTACTCTGATATGGGCCTATAGTCTCTTCATATTTCCATTTTAGACCACTTCTACTAGTCTGAAATCTATTCCATACACAACAAAAAAACAATACATTAGAGGGTTTTATTTAGAGGGGTTATGCACAAAACCATCTAAATTCATTTTTTGTAACATTAGAGGGGGTTCTGCACAACCCCCTCTAATCATCAAATTTAGAGGGGGTTCACAACCTCCTCTAAAATTTCTAGTATTTTTTTAATATGTTGTTGGATTTTAGAGACTATTATGTTAAAACTGTCACTAATTTAATAATTAGTGGCGCTCTATATTTTGTTGCAGGCACTATATATTCAGTTAAATGCGATATATATATATATACATACTTAGAGGATTTATATATGTGTGTGTGTGTTTGTGTTATACGGAATTTTTTTAAGAAAATAGTGGGGGTTCGAAACCCCCTCTTGAACCCCCACTAATGTCTTACATTACAGGGGGTTTTCAAAACCCCTCTAATTTAAGAGATCAGAGGGGTTGTGAAACCCTACTATTTTCTTAAAAATCATAATATTTATATTTAGTATACATTTAATACATATATGAATTTATTTATAAAATGTATAATATATTATATTCAAATAAATATGTAATATATATATATATTAGTTGTGTACCTATAAATATAAAATGTATGTATATATTTGCATAAAATATTTGGGTAATATATATATATATATATATAATATGTGTATTCAAATGAATATAAACAATTACAAATAAATATATAAATACACATTTTTGTTGGATATAAAAGTATTTATAAATACATACATACATAATTTTATTTAAATATATGTAAATATATAATTTATAAAGGTGTGCAAAAAATATATATATATATAAAGATACATGTTATTTATTTAATTTATTTAAATATATTATGCAAATAATTTTTATCTTAATAAACTTATTAATATGTATAAATAAAATAATATATAAATTATATGTGTAAATTTGTTAATATAAATATGTTTATGAATATATATGCTTATTTTAATAAACTTATTATATGTATTTAAATATATTATTTTAATAGTGATTATTTTAATAAACTTATTAATATGTATAAATACAATAATATATAAATTATATGTGTAAATTTTTAAATATACATATGTTTATTAATAAATATGCTTATTTTAATAAACTTTTTATATGTATTTAAATATATTGTTTTAATAATTGTTATTTTAATAAACTTATTATTATATATAAATGTAATAATATATAAATTATGTATAAATTTATTAATATATATATGTGTGTGTGTTTATTAATATATATTCATATTTAAAAAAAAAACTTATTATATGTATTTAAATATATTATGAAAATAATTTATATTTATATAAACTTATCAATATATATAAATAGTATAATATATGTACCATGTAAATAGAAAGGGACTTGGCATAGTGGTTTACGAGCAGGCGGTATACCGCTGAGAAGCACGATTCGAATCTTGCCTCCTACTATATTTTAGAATCCATCTGAATTCTCAGATAGAGATGAGACTTGGGGCGTGGCTAGAATGGGACAAGCATGCAGGGATACTTGGGGCAGGGCTGGACCAGGACAAGCATACAAATACTTAGTGCGGGGCTAGACCGGGATAAGTGACCAGAGGACAAGACCTAGACCGGGACCTGGGGATAGACACCGAGAGTTGGTGACAGAAGACTGGGGGGACAGACACACAAGAGACTGGGGGACCGAGAGGAAAGACACACAAGATAGACCAAGACACTAAGGGAGACCGGGACTACGGGAATAGATATGGACAGACAAGAGACTAGGGGAACGGGATGATAGACATACAGGATAGACTGAGATACTAAGGGAGATAGGGACTTCGGGGACAAGGACACAAAGGAGAGAAGGGGACAGGAGGAGGGGAGGAGACTAAGGGACATGAATAGCCCATATTGGAGGGATTTTTTCTTTAAAAAAAAGAGAAGCATTTGGGGCGGTTGTGTAAAACTGCCCATGTTAAATCAACGATTAGGGGCTGTTTGAACCACCCTTAATCCATCTACGGACAGACAGGAGACTGGGGGACAGGGAGGATAGATACACAGGACAGACCGAGACACTGAGGGAGACCTGGACTTCAAGGACAGATACGGACAGATAGGAGAGCAGGGGACTGGGGGACAAGACACAAGAGACTGGGACCTAGGGACAAGGACATAAAGGAGAGTAGGGGATAGGAGGAGGGGCAGAGACTAAGGGACACGAATAGCCCATATTGGAGAGTTTTTTCTTAAAAAAAAGAGAATCGTTAGGGGTGGTTGTGTAAAACCTCACCTTTTGCAATCAATGATTAGGGGTGGTTTGAACCACCCCTAATCCATCAATTAGAAGTAGTTGGACATACACCCGCCCCTAATATCAATAAGTTTTGGTAAATTTTGGTCAACAATAGAGGGTTTTTAAACCCCTTCTAATGTAAATTCCGCTAAATTCATCACGTATTTACCAGTGCTTCTTCAAAACCGCCCCTATTAACAGTAGGTGGGAACATTAGCATTGGTTCCCCATAACTGCTGCTAATGTCTTTATAAGGGGTTATAACCCATTCTAAAGTAAAAAATAACCCCTTCTACAGTGTTCATTTTTTTTAGTGATATGATGAGGTGCGCTTGAGGATGTGTGGTGAACTGGCTCAGGGATCTTTTTTAGTGACACTCCATCCAGGAAGTTACAATAAGTATGGTATCAATAAAACATATCCCCATGAGATTATATGTAAAATAAACTTTTTCTCCTTGAAAAATATAAATACCATAAATATATCTTTAAAAACATTCTTGAGAAAAATAACCGTTTCATTTTGGAAATCACCTTTTAAAACTACAAGATCACAAAACATTATGAAAAAAATATCTTTTAAAATAACCTCTGAAACTTATAAAGGAAGTTTTAAAATGTGGAGTGGTCATTATGGTAGGAAATTTTTCACATGCTGAGTACATTAAAACAAAGAATCCTTTCAAATGTTTGGTAAAATCCAAATGGGCCTTGTTTTGAAAATGAAATGAAGATTAATTTATAAATAATTTATAAAAAAGTATAATGGGTAAAAAATTATTTAATAAATAATTTTTAAAAGGTTAAAAAAAAATTAAAAACATTTCTATAAAACATGATTTTGGAAGAAACTGAATTTCTGACCGAACAGAGAAGTGAAGTCAGAATCTCTTAAAAATTATCAATTATTTTAAGTACTAAACAATGGGAAAATGTGACTATTAATTTAAAAATGAATGAATAAATCGTAAAGAATAAAATGATAGGTTTCATTAAAAAATGATCAAATAATCTTCTTCAATGTATATTCAAGTATAAATAATCCTAATTAAAATGATATTGTCAAATAAACCCTTGAAAAGATCATAACACTGAAGTTAGAATTAATCGATGAATATATTATGTGTATTAAATTTAAATCCACATAAAAAAATTTATATGCATTATAATGTAGTCAAAATTAAAAATAGATATAATGATATAATATCAAAGACAACAAAGAATTAATATAACCCAATTAAAATAAATTATGTTATGAAATTCATTACAACTTTTCATTTTTCAATTCAAATCAGATTGTATGAAATAATTATAATTGAAACTTAAAATAACATAAAGAATTAATTATTCATGATATTACTTGTCAAATGGGGTAGTATATACCCCATTAAAATGAATTTGGTGCAAAACATTACAATATGCCTGGGTGAAGGGAAATTGAGATGAAGTCACTTACCTCAAGATTCCTTCTGGTTTAATGTGATTTAAACAACTATATAGTGGTATTAAACATGTTATTAACTTATAAATAGTCCATATTAATATTTATAATATCATATATGATCCTTTTATTAAATATTATAACCCATTAATTAACAATATTTCATTATTTTAATTGTTTTTGTGTTAATTTACTTGTTTTCTCATTCATGCTTTGTCATGACAATTTATGTTCTTTAGCGTATTATATAGTTTCATCTTATAATAAATAATAATAATGACATAATTATCATATTTATACATCAATTATACTTTTAAATCAATCAGGAAAGATTTTTTTGAGAAATGAAGTATGTTACCATCATGGAGATAGTAGGTTGTACATATGCATGAGTAATGTTTTCATTTTTCAACGATACTTATAGAAAGAAGGTAAGTAATATTTTATATTTCAAAAATTATAATAATATAATAAATAATATATTATTTCATTAAATATACTTATATATCATCCATGTGTTTTGGTGATTAAAAGAGAGTCACATCGCTTCGTGAAGGGGGTAGTCCACACGTACATGAATGATGTTATCATCTTTAAGTGAGTGAACATGTAAGAAAGAAAATATATTATCTTTTAAGAATGATAAATATTCCATAAATATCATAATTATATTATTTATACACATATATTTATTAAAATATCCTTATTATCCTTCATGTAAGTCATTAGAAAAAATCACATCACTTCACGAGAAGATAGTCTGTCGTACACACGAGCGACGTTATTGTATCCCCAACATAATGGAAAGTAAAAAAAGGTTTATATGATAAAATGACTTCACCAGTTTAATTATGTTATAAATAATATATATATATATATATATATATATTATCAGTCATCATAGCCCTCTATGATAAGTTGTAGTGGAAGAACGAATGACATCTGTTTGCGAGGTGATAGTCTATCATACACAAGAATAATGATTTAATAACCCATTTGATGGAACATGAGCCTTAGACCGATTGGTGAGGACTCCTTAAGTGCATTCAGGTGACTTGGGATCAAATCCAAGTGGAGGCATATTTCTAGGGGTCACTGTAGCAGTGCTGTAATAGTACTGTAGCGACTGTAGCGGTAATGTAGCAGTACTGTAGCAAAGACAGTAGTGGGACTCTAGCAGGAACTATTTGGCACTGTAGCATCCGGGACTATTCCCTCGTTTGGGTCTTTTGGACACCAATTTTTTCCACGAGTTCTTTAATTCCTTCGGGCCACCCGGGCCTTCAGGTCAGTAAGACCTTCAGGCCACCTTAAGGCCTTCGAGCCACCTTAAGTGCAGATGCAAACCGGACAACCTACAAGGAACAAGATCTAAGAAGGAGGATGAGAAAGGAGCTTTCACCACAGAAAAACCTGAACGGAGTACAAGAATGAGAGGGTATGGAACCTGCCATTGGGACAAGATTTTTCATGCACGGGAAAGCCTATACAAACATCCATGCGAAGTTGGAGAGTTGATTTCACGATGAAGATTCTAGGGATGAGTAGTTCTAAGTAGTTAGTCTTGGTTGTATGTAATGTTTGAAGCCTACGAGAAATGAATTCCTATAAGGCATATGGGTCATGTAATACTTACACATAAGGTCCTTGTAAGGGTTTCACCTCACCCCTTGAAACATAGATTATCAAAAATCAATAAAAAATGAAGGCCTTCGGGCCATTGGAGCATAACACATTTGATGGAATTTGATATGTTTGTAGGTCATGAAATTAAAATAAAAACATATATGTATATTTAATATACTAATTTTATTATATCATTGTGGTTTAATAATAATTTAACGTTAAGGAGGGAGAAATAAAATAAAAATGCTCAATGAAGAACGTTACCTCTTCCTCGGGTAAACTCCTTCAGTTTACTCCAAAATCCTTCCAAGGTCATATTCCTAACCAATATAAGGCTTATAATATTAGAATATGGGTTTTTTTAATATATTTGTAAATTTATTAGATGAACCAAACGGGTTTTAAGGTGTGAAAAGAAAAGGAGAGAGGGTGTGTCCTTTTATAAGTGAGTTTTGTAATAAAAAAATGTTTACCAACATTTTTCACATGACACAAGGGTCTAAAATGGAGTATTCTAGATACTTATACATTATAGTGTCAAAATATTTCCATAAAATATACTTTAAACGATTTTTTAGGTCATTTTAACCTTTAACTTTTTAGTTCCCCCCTAGTAAATCCGTTTTTACCTTAAATATGGTAAGTAATTTTTAATGTTTTCACTATTCATTTTTGTAAAAAAATAATCTAAACTTATTAAATAATATAAATTATGATGATTAAAAATATGGAATCATTTTTTCAAAATTACATTCACAAAAATGGTAAATTTTAATTTAAAATTAATTCATCAAACACGATGAGGATGTTGGTCTTCAAAGAGAAAATGTTCAAAAGGTTATATTGTTTTTATATCGAAATTCAATATGAAAATGATTACAATGACCTCAATTGAATTAATATATATATATATTTGAACTCATTTTACTTTAAAAATAAATATAAATATAATTTAACTTTTCAAATAATTTAATTGAAAAGGCAGTTTTCAATTAAAATTCAGTATTTTCACTATTCATCAAAAAATAAAATATTTCAAAAAAATACCAAAAAATAACCCTGGGATAATTTTGATATGATTTCAAAAAAAATTATTTTTTAAAATAAATTTTCTAATAGTGGTAAAAATTAATTTTTAATTATGTTCTCAAATCATGACTAAACTGTCTTTTAAAAAAATACAGTTTTTTCAAAAAAAAATCTTTTTCTTTTATATGATTCTTATTTTATTTCAAACCAACAGATAACCATAATTTTCATAATTTAGTTATAACTATTCATATCCACCAATTTAAAAGATGGTTTATAATTTGGTACTATATTATGGTTCATTTAGAATCAGGGTTGCGTGTTATGCAAGCTATCAAAGAGATTAAATTTAAGGAAATATATTTTTTATGTTGTTTAAGATCAGTTTTTCAAGTCACATATACTATCAAAAATAAAAAAAAATTAGATTTTTAGGGTGCTACATATGATATTACATGAAATCATAATCAAACTATCCATGGATACACCATAAATCAAGCAAGTTAGCAAATAACCATGAAATATACCAACATCTGAGAAATCATAAATAAATTAAAAGGCAAAATATTTCAGACCTTACTTATTGGAATTCATGTTATACATGGAATAAAGACTCAATTAATAATCTGGGTCCAACTGATATAACCTATATGTGAAAAAATATATTTTAAAATTAAACCTCCTTTAAAAACAAGACTCTATTCTAATAAGAACATAAGAAAAACCAATCGCCTTCGAAAATAGAGATCAAGAAAGATGAAAATCACAAAGGATGTTGGCATAGATGAAAAATAATTTTTAAAAGAATGAGAAATATTCTTTGAAAAAGATGAATAAATGACATATTCTTTTTCTAAGAAAAAATTTATAAATCAATGGGAATAGGCATATTATATATTACATTAAATGAGTCATAACATTATGTTTACCATAATGTTATATTTATAATTTACACTTAATTAAGATTTATTTAATTTTAATAAATATAGATGTATGATACTACTCTACTCATTAATAATTATAGTCATGTTTCATGTGACGTGCTAGAGGGCCATGTGCTTCAACAAATCAGGGTGCATAGAGCCCATAATTATCATCACATTCCACCTCTAACTGCCATTATACCATGCCTATGACATGTTGTATTCTATGGCACTATTGTATATAATTATATATTCATTGTTCATCACTGAATTGTTGACCTCAATAAGACATGGAGACCAGAGACTCATACATTCCACTTGCCTAAGGGATAGACAAACATCACCTTTGAGGATGTGGTAGTTCTGCTTGGTCTTCTAATCTCGGGGGATGCAGTTATAGGACCCTCCCATGGAGACTAGCTTGAGATTGTATAGTGATTTCTAGGCCTTGATATCCTGGGGGATGATGATTCTACAAGTGTTGGGTCGATATTTATGATTTGTCTGTACATGCACTTCACATAGTTACCCACTAACATTGATGAGAAGACTATTAGGAATCACACCCATGCATATATCTTATAGCTCATTAGAGGGATATTGTGTATTGATCACTCTAGTATGCATGTCCATATGATGTATATGGGGATACTGGAGGACTTTGATCAGGTTAGGAGATACATATAGAGGTTTTTATTCTTGGAATACATGTATAGAGTATTAATCATGGCATTCTAATCCAATCATAGTGATCTTAGGGGACATGTCATAGTTATTCATATGTTGGAATGGGAGTGCATCCCTCCTTTCACCCCTATTTTTTCTTTTACAAATCATCATATAGATGTGTTGTGTGATGCTCTGTGTGGACGCTGCTATGATCACTCATATTTATTGTTTTCTTATGATAATTTGAGTTATTTTAATTTATATCTTATTATTTATCAATTTCAATATTGTAAGTTATAGGTGGAGTCAGTAACACCACTTCATCATGACTTTGAGACACAATATTGGTGCATACCGTCTTATGTTGGGTAGTATACTACCCACCAATGTAAGTATATAAATTATCTTATTGACTAATAAATTTCATAATATTATAATTTTTATAAATTAGTAACAAAATATATTAACATATTTCATGGGTCATTTCAGATATCATGGTTTCCATACTGGGCTCTATTAGACCATATTCCCACATAATACATCGATGGGATTGATGTTGCCAAAGATATAGTTCCTCTTATTCACTTTCATATTATTGAGTAGCACCATCCAAATAGAGTCATGCTCAAGTTTAGATTTTTCAAATGTATTACAGTTCCACTTATATAGTCAGCAGTGCTTTATTCCATGAAACTGATGGGGAGGCAGGATGTCGACTAGCACAGACAGTATGCTGAATATCTCAACCTCTAGGATAGATGTGCATTGTTTCGTATAAAAGGAATGCATGCGATGTGATTCCATAAATTGTAGTAGGTTAAGAATGAATCATGGTAAAGACTAATGTTCATACCATGTCTTATTGTACATGAAAGAGGGATTCCGAATCTGGTAAGATAATAACTTTACATTAGTTTTTTTATATTCTTTTAAGTCATTTTGAATCTCTTTACAGCACACTTGACTATATTATATTACCCACATTTCTAATCCAGATGAGGGTTATGTTTTTAATAGGGAATCATACCATACCGCAACAGAGAAGATGATTCCATTATATCATGTTCTAAATGACAGTATCTTTGATCTTCCACCTTAGGTATATGATGTTCCGACCTAGGGAGAAGAGGTTACTGATCAAGAACCTCCTCTAGAAGATAATAATTATGAGGATACCCAATGAGGATGATGTAGGCCATGTCATGCAACACATTAGGCCTCAACTATTCCAAAGGTAGATTTCACACCTCTAACAGTCCAAGCTTAATAGTTTTTGAGTGTGCACAAAGGGGCATGGGATGTGAAAAACTGGCCCAAATACCCTCTCAAACTATTACCCATCCCGATCCTCCATATATCCAAAGGGAGTTCCCGATCCACATGGGCTAGGGACTATAACCCAAGAATCAAACAACAAATTGAGGTAATAATTTCACCCAACATAAATGGATAACATAGCACATATATATAGAAAAGATGCAACAACAGAAAAGATAAATATATTCCATAACTGAAAACAACAGCAGAAACCAAACAAATCAAGAGTAGAAACAATTTCCAAGTATAGTTCCAGCCACAAAGGATTATGAAAATAGGAAAACCAAATACTTCATGTGATAGTTTGGGAAGACTCTCACCATCTCACCAACAACTACCCTACTCAGATGATAGAAAACCTTGTCAACTCACTGTATCACATTGCCTTTCTCTACATTGAATGACATAACCAGGTCTACACACCGCTGGAGGGGTGCATAGGGTGTGATATAATAGGCTCGGTAGGTTCTCACTTAGGAGTTCCATGTCAAGTATCTAAAAAATAATCCAAGCACACTCAACTTTAAAGAAAAAAAATCATGATAACAGTTTAACATATTTTATATCAGAATCATGGAAAAGAATTTAATTTTCCCTTTTTCAACATTTACAAATAAATAAGGTATATCAGTTTCAATGAATTTCATAACCATATATCATAATAGATATATCATGTAAAAACAAATAATGCATCACATATTGAAAGTGATCAGTCAATTTATTGTATCACTAACAGGGGGAGGGGTGAATCAGTGATACTCTTTTTCTTTTATGTTTCTTTTGAAATGAAACAACCTTCACCTCCTATTAGAGATTTCAAGTCTTTACGGAAAACAAACTCAACACACATCCATAGGAACACAAATATTTATATGGTTAAATATTCAAAAATAATAGCTAAGTACTTGGTATGCTTTGGAAATGATCCAATACTATACAATCCACAAAGAAAACAATCATTGGATTACAACGAGTAGGATATGCCCTTACACTCATATAGCACTGTGAAACAATCCCTCATGTGCGTGTGCACCCTCCTTGAACAATAATGAAATATAATTTCTTTTGTAACAACTCATGTTACATGCGCTTCTTTTCAATTCACCAAATTTATTCAATTGTAAAACAATTCTTCTTTTCCTCACCCAGAAGAAAGTTAATAACCTCTTGGATTATGTAAAACAATCTGTCTGATTACCCTGAGTACAATTCTCCCATACTGATTTTTCTCTGTCAGATCTTTCAATTGATTACAATATAATATAATTGTTACCAATCTAATAAATGCATAAAATAGTCAATAAAAATATAATTGGAACCACTTCAAAGCATGTATGTAATAGTCGAGACAAATAGAATCGGAACCACTTCAAAAAATATATGAAATAGTCATGAAAAATAGAATCGATGCCACTTTAAAACCTGAAATTGATAAAGAGACTTGGTATTATTCATCTTATGTGAATAGTTCTCATTTTCATAAAGTAAAAAAGTACTCATTTTTTTTATAGGTGATAATTGGCGAGAATCCAAAAGTTTTTCCCGCTCACTCAAATTTTCCCAAATTTGAATTTCCCCCTGAAATTATGGGATACATTTTGACTTTGTCAAAGTTTCTCAAAGCTTCTTGAATCTTCTCCAAAATTCATCTCAAAATTTAGCTATTTAATTTGTATCTCCATACCCATTTCTTATTCCAGAAATCCAAAATGATTTTTCATTTAGAAAACAAAAAATATGGGTACGATTGTTGAGTGCGATTGTTTCTGGGTATGATGGTCTTTAATCGGCACCATATCTTTTCTTTCACTTTCACCTCTAATTCTGATAAAAAACAAAGTCATTACCCAATCAAAATGACAGGAATTATCACTTCAATTTTTATTTCCATCAACACGACTCTTTCCTCTTTTCCATCAGAACAACTCTTTCCTCTTCCATCTACACGACTCTTTCCATCAGCACGACTATTTCCATCGACACGACTATTTCCATCGGCACGACTATTACTCTTCAATCAGCATAACTATTACTCTTCCATTAGTATGACTCTTTCCGTTGGCATGACTATTCCATCGGCACAATTATTCCATCAGCACAACTCTGAGTCTGGTACAAAACAAAGTGGATATGGTGTTAATTTGACAGACCTTTCCTTCTTTCATTGACACGACTCTTTCAATCGGCATGACTATTCCATCGACATGACTCTTTCTATCATCATGACTATTCCATATAAATGACTCTAAGTCTGATGCAAAACAAAGTGAATATCATGTTGGATTGAAATGACTTTTCTTCTTTCATCATCTTGAATTTTCCATCGGCATGACTATTCCATCATCATCACCATTCACATCTTTTCAATAGTCATCACCATTCACAGCTTTTCAAAAGTCATCCCCATTCACAGATTTTCAATAGTCATCAATATTCACAACTTTTCAATAGTCATAACCATTCAAAGATTTTTAGTATCCATCACTATTCATATATTTTCAAAATTCATCACCATTCACAGTTTTTATATAGTCATCACCAATCACATCTTTTCAATAGTCATCACCATTCACAGATTTTCAGTAGTCATCACCATTCATAGCTTTTCAATAATAATCACCATTCACAACTTTTTAATAGTCATCCCTATTCATAGTTTTTCAATAGTCATCACCATTCACATTTTTTCAATAATCATCAACATTCACTACTTTTACTTACCCATTTCTTCCACCAAGCTTCCATCATAAGTTCTACCACTTTAATTATGATTTATGATAATTCCAAAATAGAAAATAATCGTTACATTTAACATTGGAAAGTATCATAAATTTTCATTCATTCTAGTTTCTTTCTTTCATTCTCATCTTGAGGGAAAAATTTCTGAAAACATGAGTTAGATTATTTTCAAAACAAAAACCGAAAATAATTGTTTCCATGTGACTGATTCTCTCATTCCATATAATGATCAATTCCTCATTACGATGGATAGAGTGAGTATAACTCTTTTGATAGTCTAATTATTTTGAAATCATGGATCTGATTCTTTTGAAAACATGGATCTTATTCTTTTCAAAACAATGGGCAGTAAAATTGTTTTGAAACCAATACAATATTTCATGAAAAAAATGATTTAGAAAACCTTTCTTCTTTTTCAGAAAAATCGATCACTGACAAAACTTTTTTCTTTCAATTCCTTTTAATCTGAATTCCCATTCATAACCTTTATCAACATCCTTTCTTTCATAAGAATATGGATCGATTGAGAACAAATAAAACCAAAACACAACTTGGGACTAACAATCTTCCCCTTTTTATTTGTTGTCAATACCCACTTCAATCACTTTAACCAGATAAAACTTTTCTTTATTTTTATTTTATCCATTCCTTTCTTTATCCCCTATTTCTTTTATCTCTCCCCATTTTTCTTATCTCTCCCCCTTATTGACAATAAAATTCAAAGGTTCCATCCTGATAATTTCCTCTTTTATTCAAAAATGATCTTTATTTCTTGAGTTTGGAATCATTCTTCAACCGGGGTATCACATGATTTCCTTAACAAAGAACCTTTAACTAAACCACTATTAGTATGTGTGGGATAACCCAATGTAGAAAAGAAGACTGTATAGTCAAGGTGATCAATGTTGTCCATAATACAAAATTTTATATAATACCTTTTCATGTTTCTTCCAGCATTCTCATGATTAGGAAAATTCTTGAAGGAATTTGTCTAAGACAAAAGTAATCTGCACTAATCTCAACAAACACATCATAGTGTTCAGAGTATAAATACAAAAGTTTTCAAAACACAATTTTTCACATCCAAATTAATTTATTTTTCAATAAAATTAAGAGACTTATCAATTACATCTTCCTTATTTACACTCCTTCAATTCCCTCTATTTTATCACAAGTATAAAAATATATTGGGAATAAAGAGCAACCTTTATTGTTTTTTAGAAACAATAATTGTACTGAGATTCCTCTCTCAGTCTTTCCTTATTCTTATTCTTCTTGTATTTTTCATTGGATGTGATTTATTCCTTTTGTTCGTCCTTCTTGAGTTTTATAATATATTTCTTCTTATCTATTGAATCTTTTAATTAGAATGAAAACTTTTCCTCACCGTTAGGAACTTCCTTGTTACAATAAGTTTTTTCCATGTTGTCCATTACTATATTTTTCTCTGGAAAGATAGTTGAAAAAGTTTAGATATCATGCCCTTCATGCTCATCTTCACCATATGTGGATACAATTTTTCATAATTTCCCATATCTTCAGAAGTGTGTTTCTTCTTTTCTTCTTTCACTTTATTTTATGATTCCTCTAATTTCCTAGCCAGGTCAATTTGTTCTGGACAAACAACTAAGAACCCTTTCTTTTTAAAACTTAGTAGATTTGTCTTTATTCAATTACAAAACATCTAGCTTCTTATAATTGTTAAGAATATTTTTTTGTTCCAGTACCAAAACAAGACATCCTTTTGCAAGGTTTCTAGGTTTCTCACACCTTTCACAAATAGTTTCCAATGGTTGGAACATATTTTCAATTTTTACTTCATTCTTCTCAGATTTCTTCAATACAGCCTTCTCATACTTCTTATTTTGAGAGAATGGAATCCCCCTAAAACCTTGCCTTCCATAACCTGTAGAATAGTAGTAGTGGTGTTGGTTGAACCAATACATATTCTATATATGTCCAAATCATCCACAATACCAGCAATATCCAAAAAAAGAGTATTTTCATCTGAAAGTTCTATATTGTCCAAAATTATGAATGTGTTTCTCAGCCACCTTCTTCTATATCTTTTCTGATTCACCATCCTTTCTATTATAAATCAAATTCCTTATTTTCTTTTCTAAATTATCTAAACCATAAGTATTGGAAATGATTCCAAATTTAGATTTTTTCAAAAAATTCTTATCCTTGTTGGTCTTGGCCACATACATATCATTCCTAGATTTCTTCTTTTCAAAAACAATTACATACTTCTTCTCACCCTTTTAAGGTAAATTTTGTTGAGCCTTCATAGGTTTCTCATTCCAAGAACATCCACCAATTTTAGTGATAGAGTTTTGAAAAATTGTATTTCTCAATTCAGCTTCAGATAAGTTTTTTTAGACAAGTCCCAACTCTTCTTCCTTTTCCTTCAACTTCACTTTTAGATACTCATTACAATTCATTTCTTATTTTAGATATTTCTTCAAATCATCAATCTATTTCTCCATTTTCACTTTCTCTTCAACAAAAAATCCTTTATTTATTTTTAATGAAGATTTATCTTCCAACTTTTTGTATTGCTTTTTAATCCTTCCAATCATTCTCAAGAATTCTTTCAATTACTCTTTCAAATGAATCTCATGTGGAGAATACTATTCATTATAACTGTTGATTATGAATTCATCATCATTAATTATTCCAACAAAATTATTTTCCTCACCATTCTCAATGGAATTTTTAGATTCAACTTCACTTTCTACTTCTTCTTCAGCACAGCTACTTTCATTACTAGAAGAAATTTCTTCATTAACTATTGTAATGAACCTGTTGTCTTCACCATAATTTGTAACATCCTCACTATCATCTTCCTTAGACAAAAATATTCTCATTTTTGATTTGGATAACCTCTTATCTTCTCAATTGTAATAGAATTTTTCTTTATCACCCTTTTTCTTCCAAAGTGTTCTTGGCCTTCTTTCTTCGTCTTCACGTTCTTCTTCATCACTATATTCTTCATTTCCTTCTTGAGAAAAAATGGCAAAAAAATTACCAATGGATCCACATACAAAACACTTTAAGGTAATTTTACCTTTATACCTTCCTATACATCTTTTGAATTTCTTAGAAAATAAAGACAAAATTGAATCAATATTTTTACATACCTTATTTTCAGAGTCAGAATCTCTAGCTTCTTCTTATTCTTCAAGAATATTCTTTTCTTTCTTGGAATCATTAAATGAAATTTCTATATCAAATTTAGTTTTTCATTTAATAGGATTATCTATTATAATTTCATAAGTAATGAGAGTATTATGTAATTCATCAAGAGATAATGTTCTAGGATCTCTGTCTTCCAATAAAGAAACTTTTGCATCAAATTTTTTGGGTAAGATTATCAAGATCATTTCAAACAGAGTAGAATCATCCAAATTTTCACCATGACTTATGATAGTACTTACTATGTCATTTACCCTAGTAAATAATTCCCCAACAGATTCATGCTCATCCATCTTGAGTTCTTCATACTTCAATCTTCATATTTGTAACTTTTCTTTCTTCACATTTTTATTGCCTTCATATATGTTTTTCAATTTATCCCATATACCTTTGGTTTTGGTGACACATTTTACTCTCAAGAATTCACTTTTAGAAAGTGAGGAAAATATATCATTCTTTACCCTTTCATTATTCTCAATATGTCTCTTATCAACAAGTATAAGTGGAGTTTTATCATCAATGGGACAAAACCCTATTGTTGCAGCTTCAAGAACATCATAACTAATAGACATGAGATATGGAAGCATTATATTATTCTAGATATGATAATTCTTTCCATCAAATACTATAATACCTTTATTATTAAAATAGTTAAAATTCTCTAACAGTAAGGAATAGTAAATGGAACCTTTGCTCTGATACCACTTAAAAATTCCCAGTCAATGTATTGTATCACTAAGAGGGGGAGGAGATGAATTAGTGATAATATTTTTCTTTTATATTTATTTTCAATTGAAACAACCTTCACCTCCTGTTAGAGATTTCAATTCCCTACTAAAAACAAACTCAACACACATCCATAGAAACACAAATATTTACAAGGTTCACTATTCAAAAAGAATAGCTACGTCCTTGGTATGGTATGGAAATGATCCAATACCATAAAATCCCCTAAGAAAACAATCCTTGGATTAAAATGAGTAGGATATACCCTTACATTCTTGTACCACTATGAAAAAATCCCACCAATTCATGTGCACCCTCCTAGCACAATAGGAAAATAAAATTTATTTTGTAACAACTCATGTTACCTGCGCTTCTTTTCAATTCACCAAATGTATTCAATTGTAAAACAATTATTCTTTTCATTACCTAGAATAAAGGTAAGAACCTCTTGGACTATATAAAACAATCTGTTCAATTACCCTGAATACGATGATCCCAGTCCGATTCTTCTCGATCTGATCTTTTAATTGAATACAATAGAATAGAATCGGCACCACTCTAATACTTGCATACAATAGTCAAGAAAAATAGAATTGACACCACTTCAAAACAATTATAAAATAGTCATGACAAATAAAATTGGAACCACTTCAAAACCTAAGACCAATAAAGAGACTCATTACAATTCCTCCTCAGCCCGAGGAGCCCAATACAGAAACACCCAGTACAAAAAAATCAAAACTGATTAATTCAACCTGATATGATGAACACTTTAAAACAAAATTCAAGATGAATACTCTTCACCAAATTTTTCTCTCTCTAAAACCTAGAGATTATCTCTCCTCTATTATCAATAGTGATCTTTGTCATAAAGTACAAATTACCTCATCCTTTTTTAGGTGACAATTTGTGTGAATCCAAAAGTTCTCCCACCCACTCAAATTTTCCCAAAATTTAATTTCCCCTTGAAATTATGGGATATATTTTGAATTTTTTAATGTTTTTTGAATCTTCTCTAATCTTCTCCAAACTTAATCTTAAACTTCGGCTCTTTCATTTGTATCTCCATACCCATTTCTCATTCCAGAAATCCAAAACAATTTTTCTTTTAGAAAACCATAAACGTTGGTACAATTGTTGAGTACAATTGTTTCTGGGTATGATGGTCTTTAATCGACAACATATATTTTATTTAAATTTCACCTGTGAGTCTGATAAAAAACAAAGTCATTACCTTGTCGGCGTGACAGGAATCATATCTTCACTTTCTCTTTCCATTGGCATGACTCTTTCCTCCTTTACATTGGAACTACTCTTCCCTCTTCCATCGGCACGACTCTTTCCATCTGCATGACTATTTCCATTGGCACAACTATTTCCATCGACACGACTATTTCCATCGGCACGACTATTTTTATCTGCATGACTATTTCCATCTGCATGACTATTAATTTTCAAATTGCATGACCATTACTCTTTCATTATCACAAATATTTCCATTGACATGACTATTCCACCATCACGACTCTAAGTCTGATGCAAATCAAAGTGAATACTATGTCGTCTTGACAGACCTTTTTTTCTTTCATCATCACGACTCTTTAAATTAGCACGACTATTCCATCATCATGACTCTTTACCTCGGTATGACTATTATATTGGCACGACTCTGAGTCTGATGCAAAACAAAGTGAATACTTTGTCATCTTGACAGACCTTTTCTTTTTTCATCGGCATGGATTTTCCATCGGTATGATTATTCCATCATCACCATCATTCACAACATTTCAATAGTCATCACTATTCACAGCTTTTCAAAAGTCATCACCATTCATATATTTTCAATCGCCATCACCATTAACAACTTTTCAATAGTTATCACCATTCACAGATTTTCAATTTCCATCACCATTCACTGATTTTCAATAATCATCACCATTCATAGCTTTTCAAAATTCATCACCATTCACAGCTTTTCCATAGTCATCACCATTCACAGATTTTCAATAGTCATCACCATTCATAGCTTTTCAATAGTCATCACCATTCATAGCTTTTCAATATTCATCACCATTCACTACTTTTACTTACCCCTTTCTTCTATTGAGCTTGCATCATATGTTCTACCACTTTACTTATAATTTATGAGAATTCCAAAATAGAAAAGTATCATTACATTTAACATAGGAAAGTATCATAACTTTCCATTCATTCTAGTTTATTTCTTTCCTTCTCATCTTGAGGAAAAAAATTCTGAAAAAATGATTCTGATTATTTTCAAAACAAAAACCAAAAATAATTGTTTCCATACAACCAATTCTCTCATTCCAGATAATGATCAATTCATCATTACAATGGACAAAGTGAGTACGATTATTTTGAAAGTCCAATTATTTTGAAACCATGGATCCGATTATTTTGACAAAATGGATCCGATTCTTTTCAAAACAATGGTTAGTATAATTTTTTTGAAACTAATACAATATTTAATGAAAACAAAATGATTCAGAATAACTTTATTATTTTTCATCAAAATTGATCACCCACAAAACTTTTTTCTTTATATCCCATTTAATCCTAATTCCCATTCATCACCTTTCTGAACATACTTTATTTCTTCAGTATACTGATTAATTTACAACAAATACAACCAAAACACAACTAGGGCCTCACACATATGATATAAAATCTATGGAAGTACAACAAGATGGTACAAGACAAAAGAAGAAGCATAGGTAACATCGCACTAGGGTTCACGCTAAGTTAGGATAGCTTGTAAAATCAAACCTAACATAGAAAATTGTGTATGAATTAAGCCACTAGGAATATACATCGAGTCTAAAGAGCAGAAGAAAACTCATCAACTTAACCCCCTAATAGGACTAACAAGTCTGTAGAATAATAGACCTATGGAACATAGGAAGTCCCCATGAGAAAAACCTCAATAATGGATGAGACATATTGTTATACCTTCCACCTAAGTACCCAATTATTCCCATGTGTTTTATTTTCTAAACAAGTTCATCAAATCATTTACATCAAATAATTATTTGAAAACCATTTCATAAAAACTTTTCACAATCCTTTGAAAACCCTTTTACAATTACCAAAACTTGGGGGAAACCATATTTTATTAAATACTAGTTCTGCACACATGAAAAAAAACCATTCAAGCATACCATTTGATTTAATAAAAAAATTATTAAAAACTAGAGAAATGTAGTTCACCAAAATAGGATAGAGACATAACCACCTACCTCAAAACTCAGGTCGCACACACCCATAATAAAAACCACCATAATAAAGGATTCAATAATGAAAATGGAAGCCCTAGAATCAATCAACACGTCTAAAAATGATTCAATTTAACAAAAGGTTAGTGGAAAATATGAAATAACTTATACCTCAAGAATGAATTCCTTTTTCACCACAACCTATAATGGAAATGGCCCTTGGAACAAGATCGCACAATGGATATAAAGAGAAACAAGAAGAAACCTCACCAAAAGTCAATGGATCAAATAACACAATGTAATGATGTTATCGTGATCAAGGAAATGAATAATTTGAAAGGATTACTCACTCAGAGAGAGGAAATCCAACCACAAGATTAATAAATCACTGAATGAATCAATTCGGATCGAATGGAGACTCAAAATTTTCATAAGAGAACTATACATCTATAGGGGGAAATGTTGCATAAGAATAAAGAAAATTGCATCCATGTGGTTCTCAAAATCCCCAAATTTAAACATTTACACGAAAAGTAAACACTTTACATGTCGTGTAAACCATGGGGATCACATACATCAAAAAAACCATCACCTTTTTATAAAAACCCAATATTATAACATTACACATCATGTAATATGTACAAGGAGTGTAATACCTTCAAATTGTGTACCAGACTCACAGAATATTCCCTGTAGAGATTATATGTCATGTACTCCCATTACACGGTGTTCATTTCACCCACAGATTGAAAAAAAATCATATTATTAAATGAAAACCCAAAACACATTGGGCATCCTCTGAACTCAAGGAGAACCCTGCAAATATATTATCACATTTATACCCAAACTTCATTAGTTCAAACAAATATACATCCCTAATATTTAGTTTATTTTTTCTATTAAATTTTCTCTATCCTCAGGAGTCCCATGACGCACCCAATTAAAGAGGGAAACATGGAAATAGAAGGAAAATACATGAAAGTAGGTAATGAGATGTTACAAGGGATCCATTTATATTATCAGGACATCCATAGTTTTCCCCAATTATATCTTATTTTATCTCATATCATGGTTCATTTCCCAGGCTTTTATCTTTAATGATCAAGCCTTTATAGGCTGTAAGGTTCCCCTAGTAGATGATGGTTGGTCCTTACAATTACATAGTGAGATAAAAATCAGATGAAAATGTGACATCCATAGGTATAGCATCAGACATTCAAGGTTCTTGTGCCTAAGGAAGATCCCTCTCCAGTTCATCATACTCCACCCTAGCACATAGGTCAACGATCTCAATACGAGCATCCCATTCGCATGCCATATTTTTGGATGGCGTCTCATGATATATAGTGATTGTACTTATTCATTTATATACTTTCTATTTACTAGTATTTGAAATAAAAATGTATTCTATCATCTATATTATTGTCTCTCTGTTAAATTAAAGAAATTATTTTTACTATCAACCATTTTTTACATGTTTAGATAGTGTTTTAAATTTCATTTATATTTTACTTAAAGTTTAAATTTTATAAGATTTCAAAGTCGACTACTTGAAACATAGAAAGACTTACTAAATTTTAAGTAGGAAAATTTTAAATATTATAAAATATAAACTATAAAAATAATCTAATAAAAACGTAAAATATATCCTAAAAATATAAAATAAAAATTGAAAATAAAAATAATTCCATCAATATAATAAACCAAAATTAATTTACATGACACAAATATTATTGATTAAAAACATAATATTTACATATCTAAAATATATGCACATAAATTATAGTATAACTAAAATATGAATAAAATTTATAACATTGACTAAAAATATAAAAAATAATTGAAAATAAAAGTAATTTAAACAAAATTTATAAATAAAAATATAATGTTTTAAAACAATAATATATTATTCCATTAAAATTACTTTTAATTACTTTTTTTATGTAATTCATTTTATTTTTAATTGAATTTTATAAGTTTATTAATTATGTCAAAATTCATTTCTATTTTATTTCCATTTTATTATTTATAGACATTCAAAGTCACCTACTTGAAACATAACCATGTTTCATGTAGGTGAATTTGAAAATATTTAAATAATAAAGTTTAAAAAGAATTAAATGAAATTTTCCAAACTGAATCAACATATAAAATAAAATTACCAATAAAAAATCATAAATAATAAACAAAATAAAATTTACATGTCATAAACTTTATTTCTAAAAAACATAACATTTACACTTTAAAAAATTAATGAAAATTATTCTTATTAAGTAATATATTATTAATTACATTACTATAAAGTGTTATTAATTATTTTATTCTAATTAATTGTTAGTAATTACAATATTAATAAATATTAATTAAATTATTTACTATTTAAATAACAAAAATAAAAAATATTAATATTGTGTAAAATAATATAATTATTAATGTAACTATTAAAGTAGTTAACAATAAAATTTTAAAATAAATCTTAATTAAGTTAGTAAAATATTAATTATTAATAATAATTGAATTTTTAACAAATCATCTGTATAAATATATATCTAAATAAACAAATGTATATAAAAACCTGGCATACAACTAAAAAAATCTAAAAAACTAAAAAAAGAGTTTATATTCATATGGTATTGAAAAATAAAAATTAAACAAAATTAAACAAAAATAAGAGTTTAATCCAAAAGCTTTCAATTCTAGTATAAATTTATACTAAAAACACAAAGGTGATAAGAATCTTAACACCTTTCACTTTTATCTCGGGAAAACGGAATTAAATCCCTTAACATCATTCGGATACACCAAAAAACCTAAAAGGAATTAAAGTATTTAATTCCATTCTTTATTAGTTTTAAAAATATTTTTATCCTAGGATTATTTTAATTATTTTTTTAAAAACGTATATTAAAAAAATATTGTTAACACATTGTGTACTATTTATCATGTGATGGAATTTCATGCTACATGCATGTTTATCATGTTTTCATAGTGTGCATACAAACCTACTTCATGGTTTTTTTGATTGAAAACTCATGCAATGCATGATAACTTCCTGGTAGTGAATAAAATAATGCCTCCATCCCACAAACCAAAATTACTTTATGCAAACAACATATTTGAATTGTATTCACATGTAGACATTATGAGTCACAAATAATACATATTTACAATCATTAATTCAGATTTATCATGTAGTTTTCATCATATACTCACCATCACAAAGCAATATTATCACAAACTAAGTAAAAAAATTATTCACTTAGCCGCTTTTCATCACTATGTCCATCTTCCATGTAGTTTACATAGCCTTTATCTAATCTACGATAGTTTCTTCCACAATGTACCACTAACTTAAAATGAATATGTTTATTGAACCTTCAATGTTCTATCATCCAAATCATATTTGAAAAACATATTTATCATATTATAGATAAAGTGTATCTCACAATAAACAATACATGTCTTAGACATAAATGATCAGTTCTTCAATCATCAGATTCATTTTTCAGATGTATCCATAACACTCCTCAAAGTATTTTTATCTCCCCATTTACATATTAACAACATATAAACACGAATTTAGTGAACCTTATTAAAAAAATCATTCAAATGGGAACTTTAATATCCCCCTTTAGGTTTTTTTGTAATACCACCAAACACTTTTTATATAAATATGTGTGTTGTTCTTTCTCACCATATTGAAAATGAATACAAATGATATGAAGTGATTTTATCATCTCATAAAAATCTCCCACAATGATTTAGAATCATATGATTCCATTTGGAGATGTAAATGATACCACATATTTTCTTAACAAAGAGCCTTCAGCTAGAAAACACTAAGTCTAAGTGGGAAAACCTGGTGTAGAAAACAAGAGTGTATAACCAAGGTGATATATTTTGTCCATTAATAAAAAATCATGTGATACTGGTTCAAATTCACTAAAATTATTTCATCATTCATGTATTGGGGATCCTCAAATAGTCAGGTCAGGAAATATTTACATATTTCACTCATATGAATAAACAAATTAGAAAGTTTAAGTGAAAAAAGATATATCTTCCCCTTTTTAGCTCAGCATTAACTCCCCCTTGATAGATATTATAATATCATTTAGATTAGGGATATTGGAGTGATTTTTATACCTCATATTCAAATTTTATAAAAATTTTCAGAAGTTCCACATTCATTGTGTATTGAATATTTAATAGATTTAACTCATTAATGATACCCCTCAAGTGTAGAACTCATATCCTTTAATTCCCTGTATGAAAATACAAAAAATTATTGAAAATGGAATAAGGGGGTCTCTCTTATTCTATAAATGAAACACTCAGGTTGAGAGTTTCTTTTCACCTAATACTTCTTAGTCCTTCCATTATCATAATATAGATTGTTCTTATTCTCATTAATGTCCTTCATAGATCATATATTTTAATTCCTATCATGAACTATTTCTTCATGTGAGGATATCTTATCGACTAGGTTTTTTTTGTGAAACTCCCTTTTAGACTTTATGCCTTAGATAATAGATAGCATTAGGTGATTTCTTTTTATTCTTAAACTTCTCTAATCATCCTATTATACATGTCAAGAATTTAATGGATATAAATATTGTAATATTTCACCTTACACACAACCACTCATCATCATTCAGGTTTTTATCGATTGAATGCTTATCTATTTTTTTAAAATTAGATTATTATATCCCCTTCTTTATTCTTCTTTAAATTCATGAGTAGTTTATTAAATATTTATCTTTTTTCTCCTCAAGTAATAATTATGTCCTTTTTCTTTTGGCTTCTGCTTTTTTTCAACACATTTTCTTCTTTATTCATCTTTTATCCCCCTTTCTTATGTCCTTTTATTATTTTATTGAATTTTCATGTTATGACCACAATATAATGTATTATGTCCAAACTTCCAACAACACTGACAATAGCTTATGAACCTCCTCTTATTTTCTAGTATAGTTATTCCAAATTTTATAGGTTTTGTACCTTGATGTTCTTGAGTGGAAACCCCATACTTTTAGACACTTATTAGGGAACATATTTTAATAAATCTTCTAGAATCCACCTTTGATGATATGGTGGATTTTACAATATTTTCACCATCTATATTTTCTATGAATTTAGTTTGAAACATGTACCAGCAAGTGAGATAAAGTTAGTATATAAGACAATTTATAGATTACAGGATACCTTACTTTTATATGATGTTTCCATTTTAATATATAATAGTATGATGAACTTCTTCAAGTCAATATTCTCAATGAAAATTTATAAGGCATCATATCTTTTTCCAATAATATGGGAAGTTAGAACTTTTGGGGATTTCTAATTCTTTAATCTCACCTAAAACATAAAATAGATCATGTTTATGGATTTATTTTCCTCAGTAGATCTCATCCTATATTTACAATCCTCGTTTAGCTTATTTATTTTTTATTCATACACTTTTCTTGATTATTGTAAAGAATTATCAAGTTATTTAATACTCTTTGTCTTGACCTCCAAGTGAACATCTATAATACCCCAAACCCAGCAACCCTAAGCTAACAGTTATTTTATTAAATTTTCACTATATATAAGTGATGGCATCAATAAGGACCAATTATTTTAGTAGTCTTAGTAAACTAGATAAAATATTGAATCCCAACTTGCATTTGAAAACCTAAATTACAACATAATATTTTATTTTAGAACACGATTATTCTCTTTAGAATATCCCTACAAATAATTCATAGTACAATTCATGGAATCTTGGGGAAAAGAAACATAGGAAAGTAGTGAGCTTATATTTTCAATAAGGGAAAACGTACAATAAAATCTATCATAGAATAAATAAATCAAGAATAATATAGTCAATACAAACAATAATCACATATTTCATATAACTAATACTATAAAAAATGAACTAAACCCATGGATAACATAAAAACATAACTAATCACATGGATAACAATAACTAGTTTCATAATGATAGAATTCATAATTTAGGACATCATAATCGTACCATCAAGGCCTTATACTAAGACAACATATGTAATCATGTAAGGAATATACCAAATACCCGAACCAATTGGTCTCGTGAAACCTATCGATGCATCAATGTTTTATAATGTCCCCCTACTATTACATACTAAGTCTAATTCATTACTCATATGAAATGGTTTAATAACAATTCAATACATAATCAACATAAACATTTGTATTGAAAAAAATATCATATTAAATGTTAATATTTTCCCTAATAAATAAATATAACATGATCATAAACTTTCCAGAGTAATATAGAGGATGGTATCAAAGGATTATATCACCAGTAAATCATATTACTCACCAAATAATATTTAAATAGATGAAAATACTTTAAAAAATATCATTGAAATATTTCATAAGAAAAATACCTTTTTCATTTTGAAATAAATTATATTAGATTATAAATATTTCTAAAAAATTAAAAAACATTTTACCTAAAAATAACAATTAAAACTTGTAATCTTTAAAGTAAATATTATGCATGGTGGTGGGAAAATCTGTTTGCACGGTGTACGTTAAAAAAAATTTCACGCCTTCAAAAAAAGTGCCTGTTTAGAAATCAAAAAGAATATTCCTTTTAAACCATTTTATAGAAAGTAAAAATGGGTAAAAAATCATTAATCATTAATTAGATAATATTTTTTAACATTTTTGAAAATATTTAAAAGAAAATTTGTACATGTAAGAAAAATATTCCTAACCAAATAGAAAAATAACGTATATTTTCCTTAAAAACATTATTTTGGTCTTTTTAAGTTTTCAATATGGTAATAATGAGACTAATAATTTAAAATAGTAGAAATAACCATCATAGAATAAAATATATTGGATTTTATAATGAAATATCATATAATTTTTATAATATAAACTTAACCATAAACAATCTCAAATATGGATGAGATTGTTAAATAAACTCTTACCTCATGTCTGACTTGATTTGTAAGTGATTTTAGCAAATTTGATAATAAATATAAATTTATTATAATTATATAAAATATCCATATATATAATTATAATATTATATATGATCCACTTACAATATTTCAATACCAATTTATTAATATTTTTTTAAATCATCATTTTTAGTGTTAACTATTTATTTTTTCATGTAAGTTTTAGTTTGGTAGTTTTGATCCTTGAATATTGGAAATAGATCCATAATATAAATAATTTTAATCATGAAATAAATATCAAATTTATTCATTATATACATATTTATTATTATTCTTGAAAGGTATATATAGAAAAATAAATTACACTGTTCTTAGAGACGAAAGGTCATACATACGAATGAATGTTATTTTAACTTTTTGATAGATTGAATGAAAGAAAGTTAAATAATAATTCAACATTATATAATAATTATTATATCATATATATTATATATATTTATCAAATATATTTTTATTACCACCCATGTAAATCATAAATAAAAAATAAATTTCATTACTTCGTGGTAGTGGTAGTCCACATGTACGTACGAGAAACATCATTATTTTCCAATGGATGGAAAGTTAAGAAGGTAAATGATATATTATATTTAATAAACCATAACCAGGTAATAAAATCATATAAACTCGTTATTTACTTCTTTATAACCATCTATGTAAAATAGTGATGAAAAATGAATTATACCGCCATGTGGTGATGATAAATTGTATATACGCATGAGCAATATTTTTTCTTTCCATAGTATAAAAAAGTGGTATAAAAAGGTTATGAAATATTCATAATAAAATATAAGAATATTTATTACACTTTATTTAACATTTTAATGTGGGTACAAAATATTTAGAGGAATTATAAAAAGAAATAAACTTGAAAGAGTTGGTAAATGTGATTACATATTCTTCATAAAACCTCAATTAGAATGGTACTTTAAAAAAAGATCACCTAAAACTCATGGATAGATAAGTTTAGAAGATATTTTTTGATGGTTTAGTTGGGATATGTTTCTCAAGAAGGTGTAAAGAAAATATATAATGGGTTTCCTTTTATAAGTGAGGGGTGGGTCACTTTTGGAAGTTCATGAAATATTGTAATATAATAAGTTTCTAACTCATCTCAAATGGTTCAAAAATGTCATGTATTAGAATATAATGAGGATGTGGTATTAATATAATAATAGAATAAAATTTATATATGGTTAGATATCATTTTATACCTTATATTTTTTATTAACCCCTTCATTAACCATTTTTTACCTTGACTGCGGTAATGAGTTTTTCAATCTTCAAGGGTTATAATTTTACTTATAAGGTAAAAATTGGATCATAAAAGAAAATTTATGAATTTTTAAACCATTAATGATTCTAATTTTTCTTTTTCAATTTTTTTATTAGTTTTAAATAATTTATATATATATATTATTTTTAATAAAATAGCATTAATGTCATTATTGATACTATTCATTTAATTGGACTTTAAAGGAATAAAGAAAAAGATTTAATTAGAATATAATACTTTAAAACATACCTACTATATTATATTAATCTATAAAATTCATGGGGTACTATAAATCACCAAAAAATATTACTTTTAAAGTTTTTAAAATAATTTACATGATTTTTCTAAAGCTTCTCCAAGCATTATGTCGGCATTGTGTAAAGAATTTAAGGTAATTATTTCATTACTAAAAACTAAAAAAATTAATATGATAAATAATTATTTAATATTTAAAATAATAATTCATAACATAAATTATCCTCTTTTTATCCTTATGTAAAAAAAATTAGAGATATCCAAGTTAAGAGAGTGGCATTTTGGAATTTTTTTTACTTAAAAAATATAAATGTTATTATCAAGGGTAAATGGAAAAAAATGAAATATATTCAAATTTGGGATGTATACGGTTTAACATATCCCATAAATTAAATTAATTCAAGTTTTAGGTTGATTTTTTGACCTTATTTCATGGTTTTAGCCCTGTTTTACATATTTTACCGTTACTGATGTGAAAAATATTTACCATGGTTATTTTTCATAATGATAAAAAATAAAAGGGACCTACTTAAGAATTTTGAACAACCTAATTCGAAATTTTGTATCAAAATTTTAAGATTCAATCACTATAATTGAAAAAAAAATTAATAGAAATTCATAAAACACAATGAAATGCAATTTTTAGAAAAAAAACGTGATTTGAGCATAAAAATTAACTTATATTAGAATAATAAATATTTATAATTAAAAAGGAATTAATTGTATTATTATAAATTAAATTTATTTTTTTTAACTATATACAAAATATAATGGTACTTTTAAATTGCTAGATTTAATGACAATATTTGAAAAATCAATATTTCTCACCATTCACTGAAAAATCAATCATTTCATAAAAATCCCAAAAATTCTCCCTAAATTAATTTTTATATGAATATCAATTAATTATATTAATTTTATAAAATATAATGTCTAAAAGTATAAGAAATTAATTATAATTTACATGCACAAAATGCAATAAAATCACTTTGGAAGAAAATGTATTTTTGAATCATAAAATGACTTCACTAAAAAATGAGTTCTTATTTCCTAAGAATTAATCAATAATTTAGTATTTATAAGGACCATTATACATATATATAATAATGTGGTTACTCATATTTATATCTATCAATTCAATAGCTAGATTATAATAATCACATTAAAATAATAATATTTTACAATATATATCAATTCCCTAAAAGCTTGGTGTTGCGAGTTAAGAAAGATATTGAGCATATTATTCTTCTAAATTAAATTTTTGAGGTATTATATTCTAACTTCTTAAATAAACTATGCCATAAAAATTCTATCTCAGTCACCAAAGGTTCAACCTTTTTTGAAAACCCTCATCATATAGAGGGATAATAAAACTTCTTTTAAAAAAGGTGAAGTGGGAATGATAAAGGTTACCTGAAATAACACAAAATAAGTTTACTAAATAAGGATTACATTTGTGTAAAGTTAAAATAAATACATGTAGGATAAAAATATTATACAAGGACTCATGTAAAGTGATAGATAATTTGGTCGTGATATTTTTAATGACCACAAAAACCATAAATCGATGAGTGGTGAAAAGACCATCGATTCATCAGAAATAAAGGTAAAAGGATAACATTTTTATTCAAGATAATTTTCATAAAATTAAGTTATTATTTTACTATCAAAATAGAGAACACAAGAAAATTTACTTACTTGATTTATTTCTATTTCAAAATTACAATTTCATCCTTTAGTTGTGCTTTGATGAATTTTCACTTCATCTCTTATTCTAAGAATTGAATATTCAAGATGAATTTTTCATGCCTAAAGCACTAAAATAAATGTTTAACAGATCATAAGATCAATAATTCATTCCTTTTTCAATAAATATTTTCCAAAACCAAAATTATTAGAACAAGTTATCCAATATAATACATTAAAATCTAAAACCTCAACAATAACACTCAAATTTCAACTTAATCCTTCTATAAAATGTTAACCTTAAACTCCTCAAAAAATATGTCAGCCCAAATTTAAAACCCAAAAATTCAAAATATTTGATCACATATTTTTTTTAAGATCAACCTAACTATGATCTCCAAATAATATCAATCTCTCATAACGTCATATACTACAAATGTATATTCTCTAATTATATTCACCCCAAAATATTCTAACCATTATCATAAATATCTTTAATCACCATAAAGCTATAATATAATCATATATGATTCCATAAATTAACTCAATCTTCATTCTTGGAATTATTTTTAACTTAATCTGATAATATTATCAATATAGTGGAATATTCTTAAAAAATAGAAAAATAACTTAGTCACTGAATCACTTTTCAACCCCCATGGTTATCTATATGATATAAAATATATTCCCAAAATATAATAACTCTTTTATCCTAATAGACTATAATTACCTTAGAATTAGTTATCATATTAACCCTAAAGTTTATCAATAAATTTAAACTCGTGTCCCTAAAAGATAAAATAATTATTCCTCAAATAGCCTTTTTAACAAAACATATACTAAACCAAAGTGTTTTATTCCCATAAATGTCTCCAAAAATACAATTAATTATCTTAAGTATTATCACATAAAACCCCAAAATGGGATTTTATGACTTTAAACTTATGATCAACTTTATATTTATCAACCCATTAAACTTTAGGTTTATCCCATAATATAATGGAATGTTATAGGTTTATATAGGTTCTACTCACTCATTCATCATAATAGTTCATAATGAAATTATCTGTTAACTCAAGCATATCCCCCAGGTATGTCAAACTAGGTGTGTGGTAATGGAACACTCACCGTGCACCAAAATGATGACTGAGATATATTCAATGAATTCTATTTAGGATTATTACCCCTATATGAATATGTTCCCAAACCACATATAATTTTATTATCCATATAGGGATTTATTGCTAGAAGACCCATATATTCACTATCTTAGCAAAACTTTTGGGATATTTTCCTACAATTAGACATATCCTCAAATTATTTCATGGGTTTATTTTCCCTTATCTATGTTTTACTAAATCTAGTTCCCAATGATTCTAATAAACTTGCTATAATACTAGATGTAACACCCTAACACTGGTAACCTAGAGCCGGTGATTATTTTATTACATTGGCGTTAGATACAAGTGATTGTATCCCAAAGGAATGATTAGTTTAGTAGTCTTGGTAAACTATATACATGATTGAATCCAAAATTAAATTCGAAATAATAAATTGCAATATAATATTTCATTTCAGAACATCATTATTGTTTCTAGCATATACTTTCATATCATTCATATTCCACTTCCCAGAATCTTAGGGAAAAACATCAGAAAGGGGTGAGATTAGATTCTCTATAAGGGAAATCATACAACATAAGTTATGATACAATAAACAAAACATCAAAAATATGGTAAAGATAAAAAAATCACATATTTAATGGAAATAATACCACCAAAAAGGAATTAAATACATGGATAACATAATAACAAAAAAATCCCATGGATAACAACAACTAGTTTCATAATGAGAGAAAACACAATGTTGGACATCAGAATATCTCTTTCAAGGCCATGTGACATGACCACATACATAAAAGGGTAAGGATTACACCAAATAACCAAACTAGTTTGTCTCATCATACCAACTGATGTAAAAAGGGGTTATAATAGGCCCTTTTTGTCAGCTATTAAGTTCAACACATTCATCATAGAAAATGTTTGAATAACAATTCAACACATAATCAACATAAACATTCATATTGAAAAAATAGAATAAGAAATATTAATATTTTCCTCAATAAATAAATATAACATGATCATAATCCATCCTATGTAATATTACTAATAATATAAAAATATTCTATCCCCTATAAATCATAATATTTACCAAATAATGTTGACATAAATTAAAATACTTTACAATGATCACTAGAATATTTCTTGAGGAAAATATGCTTTGCATTTTGAAATAAATTATAATAAAATATATAAATTTAAAAAATATTAGAAAAAATAATTTTCCTTGAAAAGAACCATGGAAAATTGTAAATTAATCTTCAAATTAAATATTATTCATGGTAGTAGGAAAATTAGTTTGGGTTCTTTATGTTAAAATAAATACTTGTTCATGCCTTTGGTAAAACAAAGTCCCTTGTTCAATAAATGACAAGAATATTCCTTTAAAAATATTTTATAGAAAGTTAAAAAGGGTAAAAATGTCATTAATAAATCATTGTATAAAAGTAAAAATATTTTTTGAAACATTTTAATGAAAATATGGATTTGGAATAAAAAGATTCCTGACTGAATAAAAAAATAAAGTCATTTTTCATTAAAAATATTTTTTGGGTGTTTTTGAGTACCCAAGAAGGTTAAAATGAAACTAATACTTTAAAATTAAATAAATAACCCAAGAATAATAAAATTTATTTTTTAAAAGATGAAATATCATATAATATTTCTAATAGAAACTTATACATAAATAATCCTCAATAAGAATGAGATCGTAAAAAAAACTCTTACCTCAAGTATGACTTTATTTTCCAGTACACTTATCCTCCTTTATAATAAATTTAAATATATTATAACTATATAAAATAACCTTATACATACTTATAATTTATCCACTTATAACATTTTAGTAACTGTTTATTAATAATTCTTTATTTAAATCATCATTTCTGAGTGTTAACTATTTCATTTTTATAGGGATATAATTTTACTTATAAGGTAAACATTGACTCATAAATGAACAAGGGATTCAATTTAAGACAATTTATGATCCTAATTGTTATTTTTCAAGATTTTATTATTTTTAAATAATTCATAAATATATTATTTTACAAAAAATATCATAAATGTCATTTTGACACTATTCTTTTAATTTAACTTTAAATATAGAAAGACAAAGACATAATTCATATATGATCCTTTAAAAATCCCTAATATGTTATATTAATATATAAAATTCATGGGTCACTATAAATCACCCAAAAAATATTACTTTTAGAATTTTTAAAATCATTTTCATGATTTATCTACTTCATGCACAAGCAGTGTGTCGGTGTTATGTAAGAATTTAAGTTAATTATTATGTCGGTAAAAATTAAAAATAAATTTATGTGATAAAAAAATAAATTAATGTTTTAAATAAAAACTTAAAACCATAATTATCCTCTTTTAATTATTATGTTATAATTTTATAGATTTTAAAGTAAAGATAGTGGCATTTTGGATTTTTTTTTACTTAAAATAATATAAATGTCATTATCAAGGAAAAATGGCACTAAAATTTCATATGTTCTAGTTTTATATGTGAATGGTAGAATTTATCTCTTATAATAAAATTAATTAGTTTTTTGGTTGATTTTTAGACCTTATTGCTTGGTTTTAAGCCTGTTTGTTTCCATTTTACCCTTATCGATATGAAAAATATTTATCATGATTACTACACATAATTTCCATAAATAAAAGGTAATTTTTTACCAAATTTGAACCAAATAAATCTATATTTTGTATCCATTTATTAATATTCAATCACTATAATTTTTAGAAATAAATTTTAATATAAATGCATAATACGCAACAGAGAATAGTTTTTAGAAAAAGTGTGTTTTAAAGCATGAAAATTAGCTTATTCATAATCATAAAATTTATAGTTAAAATGGAATTAATTATATTATTATAAATAAAATATATATTATTTCAATAAATCTAAAATATAATGGGGTTTTTTAATTTCTTTATTTAATTACAGCATTTAAATAATCAGTATTTTTGACTATTCACTGAAAAATCAATCATTTCAGAAAAATCAAAAAAAAATCACCTCGAGTTAATTTTGATATTATAATTTCAAAAATTATGTTCATTTTATATAATAAAATTTATAAAATTGGCCAAAATTAATTATAATTTCCACACAAAAAATATAATAAGATCGCTTTTGAAGAAAATACATTTTGGAAGAATAATATAACCTCACTAAAAAATGAGTATATATTTACAAAGAATTAATCAATAATTCAGTATTAAGTAGGACCATATATTTTGTAAGTTGATTACTCATATTCATACCAAAAAATTCAATGGATAGGTTATAATAATCTTATTTAAATAATAATACTTTAATAATATGTCTCAATCCTCTTAAATTGCAATGTTGCGTGTTAAGAAAGTTATCGATCTTATTATTCTTTTATACTAAATTTTTGGGGTGTTAAAATATCTTTTACATCCCTGTAGGTTTTGAACTATTTTTCAAGTGTAGGGAAAGCTTCCAAAAATAATGTTTGAGGGACCACTATCTCATAAACATATATTTTCCATTATTCTTAAATTAGAAAACATATTCTATTTCAAAGTGATATTGAATTATCTCGAGATTCAAGTAGATATATGTAACTTGATCACTTTTTAAAATTCTAACTTAGTGTGTTCTCTAATTCATCACATTCTTTTTCTAGTTTTTCATTATCAAAAATTGGTTCCTTGGTAGTATCAAAAATAAAATTTACAACTTTGTGAACATTCTTCAGATGTTTTTTAAATTTAGAATAAATATCAGTAACTGATACATCATCATCAAAAAATTTACAAGATTCATTACGAGAGTCATAGTCAAAATAATCACAATTACTAGTACCACTTTGGTTACTTTCAGTTATTTTTGTTCATCCTTTTATATTTGTATTCTTATTCAACTTCCTTACCTCTCTTTTCTTTCTATGTTTGTGAGTATTTGAATAAATATATAGATTAATATCATTATAGGTATCTTCTTTTATCTCCATCTAAGTTAACTCAAAAAATCCATAGAATTATCACTTCATTAAATTTGTTAAAATAAAAAATTAAATACTTGTATCTTTGGAGGGAACCTTTTCTTTGATATCACTTGTATTAAAATATATTTATGATCTTAGATTTTATGCCACTTATGAATCTATCACCCTCCATGAACAGGTTGATCAGTAGGTATACTCATGTGTAGTTTACAATTTTATGTGTCTTATATTCATTAGAACATTATCATCTAGCTTTCTCGATTAGAGATATTCACCCAAATGGCTTGAATGCATTCATTTTTATTGATTTTTAATAACCCCCCTTTCAAGGGATGAAGGGGAACCCTTAAGAGGCCTATAGGATTAGAGATAAAATGGCCTGTAGTCTTAAGAGATTACATGACCCGAAGGTGTTATGGAATTCAACCAGACTATAACTACAAGGAACTGCCCCTCCCCAGCATCAGCATCATGATGGTAGCTCTCCACCTTTACATAGCTGACTGGCTAGGCTTCCCGTGCAAGCACAAGCTAGTCCCGATGGTGTATCCATACTCTATAATTCTCCCAAATCCATTTGTTTCTGCTCTAGTGAGTTCAATTTCTCAGAATCCTCCTCTGGGGCTGCTCCTTTTTTGTAGAGTTTTTCTGGGGTAACTACATTCAACATGTGGCCTGAAGGCCTTGAGGTGGAATGACAGTCTTAAATGAGTCCTGAGAGCCTAACTGTCCTGAAGGCCTTGGTGTCCCGAAGGCCTAAAGGACTCCAAGACCAAACTGGTGGCCCAAGGTGAATAGTTCTGGTTGCTATAGTATCGAATAGTACCCGCTACAATACCCACATGATAATGCTACAGTGCCTACTATAGTAATGCGGAAATATGCTTCTTTCTAGTTTTGAACTTGGGTCTCGTGGATGCACTTAAGTATTCCTCACCAACTGGGATGAGTACCTTGTGCAGTCAAATTTATTCACAAAATGAAGTACTCCTCAATTAACTGAATACTCAAGCATGCAATTACTCTACTCCTATAAAGATTGAACGGATTTGATCTCTTCTCACTCCTCAATATTATGGTGTATTGGTTATCATATTAATTTATAGATATGTAATTCTATGTATAATATCAAAAAAAATATTACATTCAATATAAAAGTTCAATATTATATCACTTTTTTTATTTTATGCTTACTCTTCAAAGCTCTATCAATATGAAACTATTATCTTGTGATAAGTTATCTTTATGCAAGTGATATGGTGCTTGGTCTTCTCAAAACTATATTATTATTATTTTTTTATTAACTCAATATGGTTTTAGTTTTGTGGTTTGAACTATCTAAATACATGCACTTGAGTTGCATAGACATGTGCAGGTGATATTTATATATATTGGGTTTGAGCAAGTATAATAGCATGAGTGTTATCCTTATTTATGAAAGGTAAATAAGTGTATTGCACACCTTCTTCATAAAATATAGACAATCATGTAGAACCACATTCTTGAAAGCTAGAGCACACAGGTCCTCCTCACATAGACTATCATGTGATATCCCTTCTTCTTTATGCATAAGAAAGATCACATAGTCACTCAATCATTGATGAAAATCAAATTGTATAGGTTATCTTCTTTAATCGATACAGGTCACATGGTTTCTTTTATTTTTCATCATGAATTCTAAAATACACAGTTTTCTCCTTTATGTCAATTCTGTCACATAGTATCTTATTTATTCTTTGCGTAATAGAGTATGTGGAAAAGTCTCAAGAAACTTGTGATATTTAGGTTTTTGATAAAGGTGCAAAATCACCACGTCAACCTCATGACACGTTCATATAAAAAATACTTCATGAAAATAAGAGATGCAAAGGTGATTGTGCATGGGGATATACTCTAAATTTTTTACACAAACAGAGATCTTTATTTTCTCTATAATCTATCTATGTTTCTTATCACCCTCTCATCACCTATAAATTGATACAGATAGGATTATTATAGACACACTCCTCCACCTCTCTATACCCTTGCGAATTTCTCAAGATACTGAATCCTTCACAAAAGAATCCATCAATAGTTCAAAAATGAAACTCTATCATCATTTCACTTATCATTTGATTTTAAAACTTATATCTCATCAGAGCAACTATCCTTCACAGTTCCTTAAAATGACAAAAAATAATGGAATTATAAGTTTACAAATATCATTATTATCATGTAAATAATACTCATGTAGTACATCCTCATTCACAGTCATATATTATATATTTTATGGATGTTGTATTATTGCATAGCATATTCATTTTCATAGCCTTTATCGTGAACTAACATACTCTATGCATGTTGCACTTGTGCACATACTTCCCTTCACATGACAACATTTGTGAACTGACACTTCATGTAATTTTACAAGAATCACAAACTCACTTAATGTTTCATGTTCATACATAAAATACAAGTTCTCATGATGTCTCTCCATGCATTATATGCAATAGTTTTCCATTTATCATTTTTTGTATATACATAGTTCATCCTCATTTTCATATTAGCCATTAAATTGTGTACTATTTTTTATGTGAGGGGTCTGTGTGATATATGATTGTTTATCATGTTCTTATAGTGTTTTTTTGAACCTCCTTTGTGGTTTTTTTGATAGTAAACTCATGAAATGAATACTCACTTTATGGAAGTGAATAAAATAATTCCTTTGTCCCACAAACTAAACATACTTTATGAAAACAACATATTCGAATAGTCTTCACATTCTAACTTTGCGCTTCACAAACATCACCACTTTAAGACCAAGAAGAAATACTCATCATGTGGTTTCCTTTATATACTCATAATATCAAAACATGAATATCAGTAACTTAGTAGAAGTACTTATTTACTTAGCTGATTCTCATCGCTCTGTCGATCTTGTAAGTAGTTTACTCAGCCTTCATCTAAGCTTTGACAAATGATTCCACAATTTATCAAGAACTCTAAATGAATATTCTCTTTGAACATTCTCTATTCCATCATCTAAATAAAATTTTAAAATACATTTATCATGTTTTAGATAATGTGAATCTCATAATAAACAGGACCTATCTTAGACAAAAATGATCAGTTTTTCAATCATAAGATTCATTTTGAGAATGTATCCCCAAAACTCCTACAAGATTCATTAGTTTCTCATTCACATATTGACAACTTGTCAACATGAAGTTAGTGAAACTTATTGATAACAAGTAAAATTAATCCAAATGGTCACCTCAAATAAAAATGATAAAATGAAATGTTCCCAGGCATAAATAGATTGCCTAAGAGAAAAAGTTGACTAGAATTATTGTTTGATAAACAAGATTATATGAAGGGGTCAAAGGGAATAAACATAGTATCAACCACAACATGAAGATCCATATCCCCCCCCACCCCCAAATTTTAGGTTATCCATTCCCCTTGAATTCCTACCCTACCCAATGTAATAAAAAATCGTAATTGTTCTTACTAAATGTGAATCAAATAACTATTTATACCTTTCTTGTGCTAAAATTATGCAGGGTGAAATTTATTGTTATTTATATCTATCATCAACCACTTGTTTCCTTATCTCAAGGGGTATGGTGTAGAATATTCAATGAGATATTATACATAACAAAAAACTTCCAAAAGATCATGTGAGAGTAAGGATTCACATATTTCATACCCTAAGTATTGAGATATTTATTCCCTTTGATGATATGGGTGTTCACATGATCAAACTTTCTATTAGAAAATTTATAACATGGATTTTAAATATTATAATGAGATATTTATTTTACAATTTATTTAGTATTAAAACCAATAAATTTTAATTAAGAAGGTATGAACTTGGGTTTGTTATTACGTGAGGAGAAATAGAAGGGGAAATGGAAGGTCCAGTAAAGGAAATCAAGTGGATAAACTAAAAAATGGAAAGGACCTTCAGAGAGTACCTATACCCCACAAATTCCACTACATAATTTATTAACATTAATTACTTATATATATATACATTGTTCAATGAACAAACTATAGTATCAATTTAATTTTAATAACAAATGTATGGAGAGGTCATTATAGACATGACTGGTTTTGAGAGTGTAAATGAAATTATAAAGAATGAATAGTTGGGAGCTTTGGTTGAAAAAGTATAAATCAGGTATATTTTCATATTATATTTTTCAAATAATTGATCTACTATGTTATTTATTGTTAAATATTATTCCTATTTTCTACAAGAATATATAATACTACTTTGTAAAGGGAAATCCCAATTAAGAAAATTTTTGACTCATTAGTCTTCATATCACTTATTCAAAATAATTTTTTAGTAGTTGAAGAATAAATATTATAAAAAGGAGAGATAATTTCAGAAATGTTTGAACAAAAAATAACAGAGAACATATTTTTCTTAATACCAACAATTCAAGGGTAAAACTCTATAATCTAATCAAATAAAATTTATTTTCATTTTTTTCATTAATTATTTCTTTTTGTTTTTAGGATTAATTGGATGCACATTATTATAAATTTGGATACTCTAAAGATATATTTTTTGTATCCAAAAAATGGATATACAATAAATCATCCACACATGATTTTATTTATAAATTTTTAATACACTGCATTCAATATTTAATAGATAAACTTAAAATTATACATTTTATATTATGTTTTAATAAGGATTTTGTTATGATATGGTCGTGTTTACATATAATAAAAACCATGGCATGAGAATGAAAAATATGCATAAATAGCCTGTTAATTACTTAGACTGGATAATTATTAAGATATATATAAAAATATTTCACTATCAAGGAAAACATTAAAATATATTAATTATTTTTCTCAATGTTTTTTGTAGTGACTAAAAAAAAGTAATGATAGTGCTTGTGGTTATTACATTTGTAAATTTATTAAATATATCTTATTTCATCAAAAATTAAGAATTATAAAAGAGGTATTTCTACAGGTAATTAGAATTTCATTTAAAATATTTATTAATTATTTTTTTATCTATATTTTTCTATTACTATCAAGACTATTGATAGCCCACAAATTCAAAAGAAGAGTTAAATTTTTTTAGAAATGAGTAGTTAGCTTACATAGTGTCATAATATTTATAAAAAACAAGGAGATTTTATTTCCTATAGTGCTTATAATTTTTTATGTTTCATGTACATCATGAAGATTTGGTTTATCTACTACTAATATAGTTAATTTTCTTATCATTTTAAATTAGAAAATTTGGGTGACACTTTATAATCGAAAGGATTTCATATTAGTAGGAGGAATATATAATATATAGAGTATAATTTTATTAATGGATTGTAAATTTATGTAATAGATGTGAGATTAGGAGACCATGTTATTTCAAATGTTTTTTATTTTTTATATTTATGCTCATTTCCACTTTTACTATTTTAAACCTTTTAAACAGATGTGTAATGGTAAAAACATTTAAAATGGCCCCAGAATAAGGTTAAAACAAATGATGATTATATTTGGATTATTTATGACATATCCAATAAGACAGAACTTCAATTTGGCATTTTTTGTGCTTAGAATAACTAAATATGGAATTTTTAATAGTATAAAGGTCATTAAAAACAAGGGCCATATGGTCAAAACCAAGAAAATACACATTTTTCCATAAAATTTTATCAAAACAACCTCTAGGTTATTTTTGAAATGTTGGAACAAAATCCACATAAATCAACATTTTGGTTTTCTAGGATGTCCAAAACACATTTTTAGTGTTTCAAAACTATAAAACATTCGTGAAGTAGTAAAAAACAAGAAAAACATCATATTGATGTGAAATCAAAGGAAAATGATATTTTAATTATTTTTTGCATTTCTAAATTTCAGTCACATAAATATGATTTGTGGTATGATTAGAATTACTAAATAAGTAATTTTAAAGATATCATTGTCTTTAATAACGTCCATAAGGGGGTAAAAACCAAGAAAATGGACTTGAAATGTCATTAAATCTTAATACAGCAACTGATGATTAATTTTGGGGATATAGAGATATATGTCACATCAATTTGATTTTTTTTCAAGATGACCAAAAAACGAAATTTTGTGTTTTTAAAATCTAAATCATGTGAGTAACTATCAAAACATAGAAAATGACCTCATATTTCATTGAAATCATAGGAATATGGTCCTAAAATTATTTTTGAGATATAAAAGTAAATGGAACATCAATATAACATGAGTTGTGGTCGGAATTATTGAATTACAAATTTTTAAAGATATACAATTCATTAAAAACATATGTCAAGGTGGTAAAAATAAAAAAAATGACCTTTGATTATCATAAAATCTTATAAAAATGACCCCTGATTTATTTTTGAAATGTAGGAATATAAACCACGTCAATATGAGTTTTAGATTGCTCATTATGACCAAGAAATGAACTTTTAGTGTTTTAAAACATCAAAATGTGTGTGTGATGAATAAAACCTAGTAGACAACTGATGTTATTAATATTTTCATGACTTATTATATTCCCCCTTTATTGATTTTATATTAAATGTGCATAATTTGTGTGAAATATTAATGTTTTAATGTTAAGTATAATTTTTGAGCATTTTTAGAAGTAGTCCAATTGAGTCAGTTTAATGTTTTATTAATAACTGTCACTATACTGATCTAAATTGTGTGGTTCTTGTTTTTTAGGATTTTCCTTTCAATATAAAACATTTCATTAGAAGGTACCATGAGCCAATTCTGTCATTTGAAGGTTCATATGGTCCTCCCAAACAAGACCAAAGAATCTATGAACAAACTGAACCAGCCCTGAATATTGATTTACTGGGATCAATACAGAAGTAAAAAAACATTAACTCTCCACCATAATTTGGGGGACACTACATGCCATCTTGGATAAAAATTTCAAGGCCCAAATCCAAGTACAAGGGTCCCAAATAAAGCTTTGAAGTCCATCCCACCATTCTGGAACAGAATTAAAATCAGTATAGTATGCATGACATATCTCATTATATAAGCATAAAATCGAGCTGAGATTTTGTATTGTGAAAGAGGAGATATATTCTGCCGACTTTGTTGAAGAAACCATTAGGATTTGAAGGAATTTTCATATTCAAAAACCCTTTCACATTATGGACTTCAAAAAGACTGGATTGAAATGGACAGTTTAACTTTGTTTAATCAACCGGCCATAACTTTTGATCCTTCAGTCCAAATTCCTCCACATTTTTAGATTAGTGGGCCAACATTATTTTATACAACTTTGAAGAAGGAGATATTTGAATATTAGGCTTTCTGAATAGCCAAATTGGAGATTCAATTGGAGGGACAGATTGGGAATGCAAACAGTTCACTCCTTGGGCTATAAATACTCTCCCCTTATCTTCTTGAGAGGGGTTGGCATTTCAGAAGAGAGGATAACATATTGGAATGAAAAAAGCCTTGAAAAAGGCTTGGGAGGACCTTAAATACTCAAGTTTTCACTTGAGAGACCTTTCATCTTCTCTTTGTTTTCACTTACTTTCGTGTTCTTCGTTTTTGTAATCTTGTAATTCTCTTTCTTTGTAATTCTGTTTTAATGCAAGTTACTTCTTCAATATCTCTTATTCTCATCCAACTTCTGTAGTTTAATATTTATGTTCTTGAAATAGTTAAAATTCAGTTGAATCCCCTTCCCTTATTTTGCTTCCTCATTCAATCGAAAATCCGTTTTTAATTATCATCATTGTTCATGTGTGTGTGTCCGACGTACCACTCTTTTCTAATCCCTTTATTTTTCTTCTATTCTTAATTTATCATCATAATTATTATAACCAGAATATTAAACACCCAAAATTCTGAGTAAATATCTCATTGGGGTGAGTTATAATTTAGAGATGTTAATTGATTGAGAGTATTTGCTCGATGAGTATTCGTTAATTTAACATTGTGTATGTTGGACTTAATTTGTCGTGGATTAATGACATATTTTGTTTAGCATGTGGTTTTCATGGATTATTGGAACTACAAATACACTACCATAAACATGTAATGATTGAGATTAAAATCCTAATTAATTTAAGGCTTGGATTAAAGCTTTAACACTTAGGAATTCTAATCGATGTCAACTTGTGAAGTGGGTGTTAATTTAAATGAAATATAAAGCAAAGCTCAAGGATATCACAAGCTTAACTCCCTAATAATGAACTCAACCCAATATTTATCAATTTGTTGAATAAAATATCATCCATAAATTATTTCATAAGCTCTACAAACAAACCCCCCAATCAGAGTACAATTAACTAAAAACAAACGACTATTTCAAAGTATCATCGCTGAGGATTCGACCTGAGTGCTTCTATACACATTAACAGAACACCGGAACTTTGACCGGTCGATAGGAGACAATCGGCTGCGCGTTTCAACAACCTCATATTAAATTGAAATCACAAGACAATGATCTTTCAATTATTTTTCATATGTCTGAACAAATGTCACAACAATCCGACATGTGGTGTGCTCAAAATGACTAAATAAGTAGTTTTTAAAAATATTTAAGTATCTAAAAACATGTTTTAGGGGGTCAAACCCAAGAAAATGGCATTATAATTTTATCAATTATTAGTACAATGATCATTGATTAATTTTTAAAACGTAAGAACATACACCGCATCAATTTTAATTGTAGTTTGATGGCTAAAATTATTTTCCATTCATAATCCCATTTCATGTCAACTCTATTAGTTTTGAATTTATTATTGTTGTGCTTTACTCTGAGATCACTAAAGATATCATCATTATATAGAATAAAGATAGTTCCTTAATCTATCCCTTTTCCTTGTATTGACTATAAATTTAGTTATCCAAAAGTGAAGCATGTCTATAATGGATTATAAACTAATAGTGTTGACATAAATTGAGATTCTAAAGGGGATATTATTTTAACCTTCAAGAAGGACCTTGAACTCAGTATAGAGGCCTCTTTTTCTCTTCATAGGCACAAAATTCTTGGAGAAAAATCAATTCTTAGTGAAGGATTTTGTAGGAATGATGCACTTAGATACTTTTTAATATTCTCACCATGGATATTTTTGTTTTGTATTTTATTTTTTTATACTCGGTAGGGATTAAATGTATTAACTTTTGAGTCTAAGAACTTTTAAAAACATATTGGTGAGATAAATTTTTGTTTCACCAATAGAAAATCAAGTTATTAAATTTACTATGGTAGGAGATTTAGGAATTCAATTATCACTTATATAAATTTTTTCATACCACCTTTGGGGTACATGTATACATTTCTTCCTACTCCCTTTATGATTGTCAAAAAAAATTAAAGGATAGACATTTCCCTAAAGTAATGTTTTATTTAACATACTCAAAACTAATAGAATGTGATTGGATTGTCTTGGTACATAAGAAAAATGATCTGTGATTCATTTTTGACTTATTATAATTAACCATGTATCAAAATGAAACCTAATGTGTCCTATATGACTAAAAGTGTATGTTTTCATTTAAAATTAAAATTTTAGTTCAAATCATGCATCACATACTCAAAATTGATCAAAAAAACTCTGATTTTTTTATTACATTGAGAAAAAAATTGATAATTTATTTTTTATGTGTTGGAACAATTCTCATGTCAATATAACACATGGTGTGGTTAGTATGATTGAAAGATTATCTTTTCATTTAAAAGTGACATTTTAGTTTAAAACATGTGTTTCATGCTTAAAAATGAGTAAACATGCTCAAGTTATCTTGATGATTTATTAAAAAGATCATTGATTCATTTGTGATGTGTATAAATCAACCCTACATAAATCCCACACATGACAAGGCTGGTATGACTCAAAGTGCATGTTTTCAATATAAAAGTAATATTTTATCTCACAACATGCATCACATAGTAAAACCTGATCAAACACGCTCATATTTTCTAGATAATTTTTTAAAAAATATACATAATTCATTTTTGACATGTAGGAATCAACCATATGTCAATCTAATACAGGGGTGGTCGATTTGATTCAAAGTGCATGTTTTTAGTATAAAAGTCACATTTTTTCTCACAATTAACATCACATTGTAAAAACTAGGAAAATGTGATTAGATTGTATTGATAATTTAGTAAAATTATATATGATTCATTTGAGATGTTTAGGATTTACTTTTGCATCAATCCAATACACAGTGTGGCCAGATTGACCGAAAGTGCATTTTTTCATTTTAAAAGTGTCATTTTAGTCTAAAACACACATCATATACTCAACACCAGGAAAATGAACTCATATTTTCTTATTAATTTATAAAAATTATACATGATTTATTTTCAACATATATGAATTAATCTCAAGTTAATATGACACATAGTGTGGTTGGTATGATTGAAAGTGTGTATTTTCATTTAAAAAAGAAATTTTAGCTTAAAACATATATTGCATACTCAAAACCAAGAGAATTCCATTAGATTATTTTAATATTTTATGAAAAATATTGATAATTCATTAGTGGTGTGTATAAATTAACTGAAGATAAATTTGATACACGGTGTGGCTGATATAATGGGAAGTGTGGGTTTTCAATTAAAAGTGACATTTTAGTTCAAAACATCTGTCACATACTCAAAATTTATAAAATGAACTTCAAATTTATTAATACTTTTTAAAAACAATAAATAATTAATTGTTGATGTATGGTAATAAACCATTGATCAATACGACTCGCGGTGAGTCGGTTGTGACTAAAAGTGTATGTTTACATTTAAAATTGACATTTTAGTTCAAAACATGCATCACAAACTCAAAACCATGAAAAAATGATCTGATTGTATTAATAGTATAAAAATAAATAATTCATTTGTTACATTCAGTAATTAACTACATAATAATAAAAAACATAGTGTGGATGTTATTACTAAAAGTGCATATTTTCATTTAAAAGTGACATTTCAGAACAAAACACAAATCACGAACTCAAAACTGAGCAAACATGCTCAGATTTTCTTGATAACTTTGTAAAAAAATATTTGATTAATTTGTAACATATAAGAATCAGCTTTATGTCAATATGGCATGTAGGTTGGCATGTATTCCTCAAATTTCATGTTTTCGGTATAAAATTAATACTTTTTCTCACAACGCATGCCACCTAGTCCAAAATGAGAGAAAATGCTCAATTTTTTTATACATTAGAAAAAAGGTTTTTGATTCATTTTTGATGTGTAGGAATAAATCATGCATCAACCTGACATATGATGTGACTAAAATAACTCAAATAATCTATTTTCAGTATAAAAATATCATTTAATTCATAGAAAATGTCATATAAACAAAATTGAGAAAAAATGGTCATATTTTCTTGATACTTTAGTACAAGGATATTTAGTTCATTTTTGATGTGTATGAATTAACCTAACCTCAATCTAACAAGTGTTATGTCTAGATTGACTAAAAGTGCATGTTTTTAGTGTAAAAGTGACATCTTAGTCTAAATCACAAAGCATGTACTCAAAATACATCAAATTCACTCATGTTATATTGATACTTTAGTATAAAGATCTTTGATTCATTTTTAATGTGTGGGAATTGACCTTATTTAAATCCAGTATATGGTGTGGCTAGTATAACTAAATGTTATTTATTTCATTTAATATTGACATTTTAGTTCAAAGCATGTGCCATATGCTCAAAACCAAGCATATTCACTCTGATTGTCTTTATAATTTATTAAAAAATAAATAATTTATTTTTTATATGTCGAAATTAGCCTGTAACATCCTAGATTGGGTCAATAATAGTACCATGCAGGGCTATACCCCCTGTATCAGAGTGTGAAATACAAGTAAATTAACCAAGCATAATCAAAATAGTAAACATCCATTAGAGTACATAGATAACAAGGTAATAATACCATGTGATAACAGATGAAATACTGACATACTAGCATACATGATAGTCCACCCACTAGGTTATCACAAGTACATGGGATGGAAGATAAAATAAAATTCAAGATATGCTATACTGCATCCCTAGGCCATACCTCATTCCCAAGCTCTCACTCGTACAAAATTCATTTAAGCGGACACATTTTTCATGTCAGTTATCTATAACCTACTTGAAAATGGTTTTTCATGTAAGTTATAAAATAATTGATGTAAAAAATAAAACACTCATATTTTTCATTTTTAATATTAAATAACAAACATGGAAAACCATTTTTACACATCAGTTATTAAATAAATTATGTAAAAAACATTAAAATTTTAATCAAACTTTGAGGCCAATCATTTTGGTTTCATTATTCCTTGTGATTACCTTTAGTTTCATCTCACATGGTGAACCTTAACCCTTATATTTTTGATTTGGTGTCCTCAAATATCTTCATTCATCGATCTGTTTTCCTTGAATCTCATTTAGTTGGAATCTGTAAAGACCCGAATTTTTTCATGTAAATTTTTTTTATTGTATGGAAATATTACGAGTCTGCAAAAATTGACGGCGCTTGATTCTGAGGCTTGGTGTGCCTGTAATGAATTTATAAACTTTTTTTTAGGTACCTTTAGAAAATGCACGAGTGGTGTTTTGTAATTTTTGAACCAGTGCTCAGAATTGAAATCTGAATACACCATTGAACTCACAGCGCTGATATTCTCTTAAGGAGACATTCACCTCGACTACAGTAGGTCGAGGGTGGAAGTTGGTTTTTTCTTTATTCTTAGAGAATAAATAAAATAAATATAATTTATTTTAAACACATATCCTCCCACCTCTCATTAGAATCTTAGAGGTGGGGACCACCTGAACTCTTCTTTTAATGTGAGTTAACACGTGGAATTTCCCCAAGTAATGTGCCAACATTAATTGAATTAATAAACTTAAATCAATTAAAGTTGGATCCTCACCTCTTGGTTGGGGATCATTGAAAAAGGGGAGGTTTTTTGAGAACTTTTGATGGAGAGGAGAACATGGTGGTAGAACCTCCTTCAACGAAGAACATCTCCAACGACGAATGAACTGTCGTTCAAGGAAACGTTGATGTCACCATATTCATCTCCTTCCTCATGGAACCTCCAAAGAACATCAAGGTAGGGATTTCAAATTTGGTTTTTCATGTTTGTTCATCATGTTTCTACATTTTGATTCAATCTTCATAAGCGGCCTATTACCGATCTAACGTAGAGGGTGCAGGCCAAGCTAACAAGGCCCGATCCCTCCGCTAATTTTTTGAATGATGTGATCTTATGGACGAGACTTCAAGTTGAACAAAATCTAACCCCATTGGTCTTCAAACGACGGAAACTTCCCAAGACCCGCAACAGTTATTTCAGTTTAAAGAACAGGCCACCAGAGCTCTCCCGGAGACCTGAGGAAGTTCGTCGGTTATCGGTCCTGGCGACCAGTGCCAGTTGGGAACAAGCGGTGGCTGGAACACTGACCAGCTGTTAGGAGAGAATTGGAGAATCCACACTGCTGGAAGAGGAGGTTGTGTCCCATCGGCCGCGGTGGAGTAGAGTGTCAGTCGGCATGTCGGTCGGCCGCATGGCGAAGCAGCGGCACACATCCACGCCACCGAAGCTAGAGACCGCAGCCGCTTGGTCGCGGCAGAGATCGGAAGGCGTCCGACACTTGATCGACCATGGTGGAGGAGCGAGGCGCGTCCGCGCCACTGGAAGGAGGTTTGGTCATTCTGGCCGGCCATGTCACACTAAGAGGGACCCCTCAGACGGGTCCCATATGCCAGGTGGGGGTGCCACATGGCGCCGCCTGGTTGGCCAAAACCGAACGGCCTATTGGCCGTTCGGGTGACCCGGGGGGGGTGCCTCCCCTCCCGGGTGGAAGCTAGGGCAGACCCCACCACAAGGGGCCACCCCTGCCACGGTCTGCACCGCGGGCCACCCAGCAGGTCATGCCTAGCAGGCCGCGCCCAGCGGGCCGGGCCGGGCCACCCCCTTCATAGGATGGGCTGGACCACCCCCTTCACGGGTCGGGACGGACCACGGCCCCGCGGGTCGGGTCAGACCCGGACTGGGTCAGGTTGACCCGGGCTAGGTCGGATCGGGTCGGGCTAGGTCGGGTCGGGTTTGGCCAGACCGGGTTGGGTCGGGTCGGACCAGGCCAGGTCAGGTCGGCCCGACCGGGCTCATCTAGACCCAGATACACTTTTTTTGCCCTAATTTGTGATACGGGCGTCTGATTGACGAACCGTCTGCGGAACCAGAATCCTTGGAATGAGATGGTCCTTTTAGTATACTTCAATTGAGTTTTTGATAAATTTTGGGTATGGTTGGGTTGGATCGAACTCAAATCCAACCGGGCCTTTGGGACTAAAAGGCTAATAACTTACAGATCGAGTGTCCGATTGACGCGCCGTTTGTTGCATTGGGGCCCTTATGACATGACGGTCCTTTGAGATACTTCTTCATGGGACTTCATGGTAGTTGCAGTATCGATCGATGGCTTGAGGAGTGGATCCTCCTAAAATCAAGCATGCTTAGTGTTGGAACCCTATGGCTGACTATACTTGAAGAATCTATAGATATTTTGTGGGTCATATACATATCCTGTGTGGGTCATCTTCAGACCCTGTGTGGGTCATCTTCAGATATTGTGTGGGTCATCTTCAGATCTTGTGTGGGTCAGCATTTTCATACCCTGTGTGGGTCGTCTACGATCATGTGTGGGTCAACAGTAGAGCTTCTCGATGAAGTAAAATGATCTAGCGATACAGCTAATAGTCTATACTTTTGTAATTAAGTTATACCTAGTGTGAGATGAGTCTTTACCTTTGTGGTATACTTCTTTGTGGCGATACCTTTGTGGCATTCTTCTATGTTGTGTTACCTTTATGGTACTTTCCTTCGTGGTGATACCTTTGTATTATTCTTCTTTGTGGTGCTACCTTTGTGGGACTTACCTTCGTGGTGATACCTTTGTGGTATTCTTATGTATGGAATTACCTTTTTGGTACTTACCTTTGTGGTGTCACCTTCGTCATATTCTTTACTTCATGAAACAGTTGAGCTTTTGGCTAAGGAGTTGGGCCTTGTGTTTCCTCATGAATGAGATGGGTATACTTGATAACTTAAGTATATGTATGGGCATATACCTAAGTAGGTTTAACTGTTGTTTTCATTCTTTGTGGTTTATCCTTTGTGGATTTTGAGAGACCTTCGGGGGTCTCGGGGTCCCTACTAAGTATTTTTATACTCACCCCTGCACGGGATATGCTCGTACCTTGTTGTGTCTTGTGCAGACGACGGACAGCGCTGACTGAGGACGAGGGTATCAAGACTAGAGGTTTCTCAAATGTGGTCCATTAGATGAGACGTACCACAGAAATAACCATTCAAGAGTTTTACCTACCCTTCAGGTAGGATCATTGGTGGGTGTTCAGAAGAGTTGTTTTCAGTTTTACTTGTACTTCCCAATTAGGCTTGTATTCCAGCCCCCTTTACTTATTGTACATACCCTTTTTACTATTTAGTTTACCTTGTTCTTTTATCTTGGTGTGTGCTTGGTTTGAATGAGTTGCAGGTTAAAAAGGCAATGCCTTCCTTGTTTTAGGGAAATGTATTTCCGGTGCTAGTCGCTAGCCTCTGGCCTATGGAAGGCGGGCTTGGGGTAGTCACAGCATGGGCCCCGGGGGACGGGTTGTGACAGAATCCACCACCTTTTTCTAATATCACCCATTATCAGCCTCCACTTTATATCTCTCTACACCTTTTTATCATTGGTATCGACTGCTCAATCACCCCCATTCTGATTTCAATTTATGGTTTGTATTTATTGTTTCGATTTTACGTGAATCAAATCTATTTTCATTTGTATTTGGAGTTACAATTTTCCATTAATGTCACATTATCTTCAAACTTTATATTTTCAGGTCTCAATGCGCATTCTTACCATTGGCGTCGACTTATTAATCATCCCCCTTATGATATCAATTTGTAGTTTATTTTTACTATTTTGATTTTACTTGAATACAAGGTATTTGAATTTTTATTTGTAGTTCCACTTTTCCATTAATGTCTCCTTATCTTCGTTTGTTATATTTACAGTTTCTATTATTCTAACATCTTAGGTATTTTTTAATTGACTAGTGATTTTTTCGATTAAGGTTTGATTAAATGATAATTTAATGAATTCTTGTTAAAAAAATGTTAGTTTACTGATTATTGTGTGTATAAGGTATTTTTTTATCTTCATTATGGTTTATTGTTTAGATGATCAAGCTGATTGCATAATATTTTTTTATATTTTTATTAAATAATGACAATTAAATATGTTTGAAAGTAATACTTATTTTTATCAAATATATTGTATTTATTTTATTTGTGAAATATTTTATAATAATTTTTATTATTAGTTATAAAATTAAATAATATATGATATTTTAAAATATAATAAATTGTTTTTAATTATTTATATTTTTTATAGGAAATAATGAGTCGGAGTTAGATTACTACACTACAAACAAGTGATAAATATAAGGAATGTGTTGATATATTTTTGGAATTTTCTAAATGAAATTTTCCAAACAACAACCTATTTTTTATTCATACTTTAAATATTTAAATATGAAGAAGTAAAAAAAGAGTAGAAATAAAATATCATTTAATTTTTCATGGTTCTAATTCAAGTTACAACCCTTAGAGTTGTAATATTAAAAATGGGAAGAATTTAAGATCTATTAATGGTGATGACTTTCAAAATGATAAGTCTAATCAAATTGAAGAAATGATTCATGATATTAAAGTAGAAACAATTGATAAATAACCAATAATTGAGCATTTATATGGTGATTTTAAAAAACCACTATATCTAGGTTGTATGGAATTTACAATTTTATCAGTGGTGTTATGATTGATTAACTTGAATGTAAAAAAGGATGGGGTGAAAAAAGTTTTATAGAGTAGCTATAGCTGTTGAAAGTCATACTTCCTAATGACAATGATCTTCCATATTTACATTATAATATGAATAAAATATTTTTCTAGATGGTTTTGAGGTAAAAGTAGTTACATGCCTACTCAAATGACTGTAAGCTAAATACGATGGAATACAAAGGTTTATCAGGTTTCCAAAATATGGTACATCATGGTATAAGTTGAATGAAAAATTATAGGCTGATTTAGAAGTTATAGATACTCTTAAAAATGAATTTTGGTATCATCTTATAATTATTTATTTGAAATGTTTATTTGAAAATTAAAATAATGAAAAAAGGTTAATATAGAATGTGGATGAGTGGATATCTGATGGAAAATTGTATCATCCAAACGATTTTCCACAATAGAAGAATATTGATCAATAATTTCACATAATTCTAAATGAAGTTAGAAATCTCAAATTTGGACCACGCACAGATAGAATGAATCTACATCGAATCCTTAGTATAAAACATAGTTTATAGCCTATTTTATTCATAATTTATAGATTATCCCCTATATTTTGTATCAAGAGGAAATTTATCATGTTTAGTTTCTAGACCAAAATAGCCAGGAAATGATGTTGATTTTTTCTTATCTCTATTAATTAATGATTGGAAAATTTTATGGAATGAAGGTATTAGTGTGTATGATTCATAAAAAATGAAATATTTTGAACTAAATTAAATGATTTTTTTCACTCTAAAGGACTTCCCAATATATGGAAATTTGTTTGGATACACTATTAGGGGCATAAATCTTGTCTAAATTATGAACAAGAGACTTCAAATTACCAACTAAAACATGGGAGAAAAATGGTATACATGGGTCATCATAGATTTTTTTCTATGGGTTACTCTTATTAAAGATTAAAAAAGGCATAAATAGCTCACAATAATTGGATATTTCTCCAAAAACTTTCTCTAATGATCAATATTTTGAGAGGGTGATAAACATTGATGTGGCATTTGGGAAGACACAAAAATATAGTATTGATAGAAATATTTGGAAGAAATGATCAATATTTTTTGAGATTACATATTGGAGATATAATGAGGTCAAACATAACATTGGTATCATGCTTGTGGAGAAGAATATCTATGAAAGTTTTATTGGAACATTGTTATATATTAAACTAAAGGATAAAGATGGGTTGAATGTAAGATTGGACTTACTCTCAATGTGAATACATTTGTAGTTAGGTCCCACTCCTAATGGAATAGAAACATACCTTACTCTGGCTTTTCATACATTATCCAAGAGAGATAAAATTGGTTTTTTTAGTGTCTCTATGGTATCAAAGTTTCATAGGTTTATTCTTAAAATGTAAAAAAAATTGTTTCATTAAATGATTTGAAGCTGACAGGAATGAAATATCATGATTATCACATCATGATGCAATAACTTATACATGTTTCATTCATGGAATATTGCCCATCTATGTCAGAATGACTATCATGAAGGTGTGTTATTTTATTTACTTAAATTTATAACAAAGTTATTGATCTGAATTCACTGAACAATTTAGAGAACGATGCATTTTCTATAATTTTTAAACTGGAAATTTATTTTCCTCTATCTTTTTTTGATATCATGGTTCATTTAATGTATCATTTGGAGTGAAAAATAATGCTATCACAACTACAAAATAGAATTTTAACAATGCTAGCCTTTGTAAGTGCTAAAAAAATGCATTGATAAAGGTTTCCTTTATCGGCACTAAAAACACTGATAAAGGATTCCTTTTATCAGTGCTAAAAAAAGCTCATAAAACCCTTTATCAGCACTTTTTTTGCATTAATAAATAATGAACTTTATCAGGGATTTTCTTTATCACTAATAAAGGGTAACTTTTATCAGTGCTAAAAATAAAGAACTGATAAAATGTAACCTTTATCAGTGCTTTATTTTTAGGGCTAGTGAAAGTTATCCTTTATCGGTGCTAAAAAAACATTGATAAAGGTCCTGAATAAAATAAAATAATTAAACAAATAAAAATTAAAAATGATTAAATTAAAAGTAATATTAAAAGATTTATTAATTAAATAACTATTGATAAAAATGGATAAATTTAATATACATATATATAAATTATAAATATTAATAAATACTATATATTAAATATATAGATATCTAAAATGAATAAAATGAAATAAATAAACAAATAAAAATTAAAAATGAGTAAATTAAGAAAAATATTAAACATTCTATTCATTAAAAAATTATTGATAAAAATGAATAAATTTAATATAGATATATATAGATTATAAATATTAATAAATATTATATATTAAATATAGATATATAAAATGAATAAATTGTAATAATTAAACAAAGGAACTAAAAAAGAATAAATTACAAAATTATTAAAAAAAATTGCTAATGAAATAATTATTAATGAAAATGAATAAGTTTAATATATTTAGATATTAATTATAAATATTAATAAATAATATATATTAAATATAAATATAAAAAATGAATAAAATTTAATAATTAAACACATATTAATGTCTTGTTCATTTAAAATGGTTTTTACACATAATTATTCATTAATAAATTTAATATATAAATATATTCATATATATTTCTATATATATATATAGCCATGTATATAATATCTTCTCAAATATGAATTATATAATACAAAATATTTATGAACTTGCATTGAATAAGCCAAATATTTAGTGGTTTATAATTAAAAATTAACATTAATTAGAAATACTGACTAATTGAATCAAGTAGTGAACATAATTGAATGTCGTTTGATTTTTCAATTTAATATATATCAAATGTGTGTTATATTGATTTCACATATACGTAATTAATGGATTTTTATATACAATGTATATCGAAATATTTACGCAATTAATGAAATCTTATATAGAAACACATACACATAATATTTATGTAATTTATTCAATTTTTTTTCATATTTAGAATTTCATTATAATATGATACATTTAATATATTATGTTTTTAATTGGTTAATTTTATTTATTTATTTTTAATATTATTACAGTTATGTATTATTTATTCACTTTTAAGATTTTTTTTTATTATTATTTTATTTTTTATAGAATTTAATCATTATGAGTTATTTATTTATATTTATTTATTTTCTATTTTCTAATATTTTCAACATTAATTCATCTTTATTTCAATATATATCCATATTTTTTAATAATTTATATTTAATTTATAAAACTTATCCATTTTTTCAGTATATTTAAGGTGTTATCATTTTTAATTATTCAATTTCACTCATTTTTAACATATGCATTCATTTAAGATTATATATTCATTAATAATGTTAAAAATATATTTGTAAATAAATAATTATAAATATATATATATATATAAATGTATATTTACTATATTTATAAATTTATATGTTTATAATTATAAATAAATAAATATTATTTTTTAAAAAAGTATTTATAAATTTATAAATAATAATTATATATATTTAAATAATTATAAAATTATATTAAATTTATTTAAATAATTAATATATTTATTATATTTATATTTATATTTATATTTATATTTATATATATTTATATATATATATATATGTATATTTATTATATATATATATATAAATATATAAATATATATAATGAAATGAATATATAAATATTATATATTTAAAGTATTTATGTAATTATAAATATATAATTATATATTTAAATAATTATAAAATTATAATAAATATATTTAAATAATGATTATATTTACTATATTTATATTTATATATATTTATTAAATATTTGTATATAATTATATAAATATATCTAATGGTATAAATATATTTATAATTATAAATAAACAATTATAAATATATTTACAGATATATTTTTAAATGTATATTTACTATATTTAAAAAATTATATATTTATAATTATAAATAAAAAATATAATTTTTTTAAAAGTATGTATATAATTATAAATAAATAATTATATATTTAAATAATTATAAAATTATAATAAATAAATATATTATTATATAAATATATTTACACATTTTTTACTTATAATTTATCTACCATAAAGTTTTTGCACTAATAAAGATTCCTTTTATTAGTACTTCTTTAACATAGATAAATATAGAGTTTATCATTGCTAAAAAACATTGATAATGGTAGATTTTATTAGCACTGATAAAAGGTATCTTTATCAGCGCTTTTTTGGAATCACTGATAAATGTCTCCCCAAACTATTTTAAGAAACCAAACAGCGGCTCTTTGAGTCACAATATCTCAAGATTTCCATGGAAGCCACCAGTTTTCGATGCTCCTCCTCCTGGAATCCAGGCTCAAATCCATACTCAAATTAAGTCTCCAACTCATCTGAGGATCAAATCTAAGGCTCGAACGAATCAATTCTTAGACAAATCCAAGCTTTTACATGCAATATCTATACTTTCTCTCTAACGACACAAAGCTTGAATCTAATGTATGTTATTTTATCCTCCTCCTCACTTGTTGATTGATTGTTTGGGTTCCGCATAAGATTATTTTGACTATATATTTCCCAATAGTCAAGCGATTTAGGATTTTCACCATTTTCATTTACTTTTGCATTCTTTTGTTTATTCACTCTCTCTCTATTCATTGACATTTTTCCCTATGGTTCCATCATTTCTTTCCCACTTTTTGTTGTTGAATATTTTGCATCATCTATTATATCCCCAGGTAGGTGTATTTGTGCTTTATCTATTTACTAATTTGTTCATGTTTTTGGGTGTTTGAATTTGGTTTCTCTTAAATTATAATTGTTATTTGGGTTTAATTGGATTTAAATATGCTTGTTGGTCAAGGTTTTTAAGGGTTTATAATTGATTTCATATTGGATTCTTGTGGATTTTGATTTATTTTTAATCTTTTTCTTTGTTTTTGCATGTTAAAAAATGTATATAATGTGTTTATTTCATATGTTTAAGTTTTTTCAAGTGTACGAAACTTTGAACAATCCCGTGAAGTGAAAACTGTATGATCAAGATGTCGGGGATGGTCCTAATGAATCATTGGGTGACAACCCCTTGGATGGGGAATCTGAGGATTTTTCATTGAAATAATCTGATACCAATTCTCTGAGAAAGAAATTAATAGTTATTTTTCCCTCATTTTAGCTGGCGATGAGGAGTATACACTTGAGGTTTCTCTGGAAGATCTGTATAATGGGGCATAAAGAAATATTTTCATCCATCTCTATGCAATCTACTTCAAATGAAAATGATTCTTATGTAGTTTTTTATGACTGTCAAGATGTTGGGTGGCTCCCATTCCTTGAAGTGGCTTATTGTTTTGGAATCAAGGGATTAAAAGTGGGTACTTCCACCAAATGCACCTATTGTGGGGGTTCCAGAACTAAGATAATTAACTAGGGTATTTCCTCTACTCAATCATAGAGGTAGCTCCATTTCTCTTTCTATAAAGTATGTAGAGATAACTTGAATTAAATTGATAAATGCCAACACTGTAGAGGTGAAAAGGTTTTTAGGGAGAAGAAGTTTGTATAAGTTTTGGTGTATAAAGGTAATTAGTAGATTACGCAATGATGTATGGACATGTTTTTTAATGCCCTATTGTATAGAACTTCTAGAGAAAGTCTAAGTGTCTACTCCTCACCACTAGATTAAATGGGGGAGTAAATAACTATTAATTTCTTTCTCAGAGAATAGGAATCAGATTATTTCAAAGAACAATCCTCAGACTCGCCATCCAACTGTCACTCAGTGCTTCATCGGGACCATCCCCAACATCTTGGTCATACACTTTTTACTTTTCAGGATTGTTTAAATCTTCATATGCTCGAACAAACTTGACCATCTAAAATAAAAATATTCAATACATTTTAGTAAGTGGTAGAAACAGACACAGAAATATTGATATACAAAAGGAAGAACACATAACATCTTCAGATCATTCTATGAATTTTCCTTGATAATACCTCCTAATGTCCTCCTGTGAATACCTCTATGATACTACCAAGTCCTTATAGTACCATTTTTTTTTTGTTTTCCTTGGTGGTTTCACACCCATCATTGAAATATTTTATGGATATTCTATTTAAAAAGCAAACCAAGAGAGACACACTTTATCTAATACTTATTTTTTAAATTTCCATAGATATTACGAAGAAATGAATTATTCTACAAGTATAATTCAATAATTTACTATGATCATGAAAAGGTTTATTTCTACTACTTATTTAATTAATTTTATCATCATTTTATCTTTTATTTTTAAGTAAATATTCTTATGATTTTTATATAATAATTATTATTATTTTCAAAGATCTTTTGGGAAGTATTATTTCTCCTTCAATTGTCTATAGAAAGCCTAAAATGAGAGAACATTTTTCTTTTAGATGAGGTGTTTCAAACAACATGGGGTTTACTCTTCCTTCCAAGTGGAACATTTCTTTCTATTATTTCTTAGTGAAGATGTTAGAAAGAAAAAAACACATAACATACTCAGCAGTTATAGCTCAATCTGATACATGGTGTGCTCAATATGACTTGAACTGTATTTTTTTTATTTTATAATCTACATTTTATCAAAAAACAATAATCACATACTCAAAAAAAAGTAAAAACAATTCCCAAGATCTGAACTACATTCACCTATATCTATATTTTGCTAAAGAAATCTAGTGAGTTAAAATACAACATGGTTTGTTGGTTCTTTAGGAATATTTCAATAACTTATTCTCTTCCACAGGATTTCCAATCTTGATGTTTTCATAGTAAAATCATTGTCCATAGAAGTAAAGTACTATTTCATATCTATGTTTAATTTTTTTTCTTTTTAGTATTACTAACATAAGAATTCTTTTCTTATACATATGAATTCTTTTGTTCAAGTTAGGGTGGTTTGTTTGAATCTGCTCATGCTCATTAGAGATTGGACTTCGAGGGTATAACTGGGATAATGACAATAAGGAAATGAGTCAAGAATATATACAACCATCATGAAAAGGTGAATTCCTACTACTTATTTAAATAATTTTTTCATTATTTTATCTACTATTTTTAAGTTAATTTTCTTATCATTTTTATCTGATACTTATTTATTTATTTTTCATAGATCTTACGGGAATTAATTTTTTTTACTTTAAACTATTTACAACAAGACATAAAAGAGATAGAGTGTTTTTTTTTATGGAATAAGAAACCCCATATTTCCTAAAACATGAAGTGTTTTAGGAATTATGAGGTTTCCACTTCCATCAGAATGAAATATGTTCTATTTTTTCCAGATTTTTTTAGATAGTTGAAATCAAAAAACATGTCACATATGTAATCATCTACATCTCAATCAGATACACAGTGTTTTTGGTATGACTCCAACTATATGTTTATAGTTTATAATTAAAATTTTAGTTCAAAAAAATATCATATACTCAAAATTAAGAAAACAAATTAATATTTTTTTGATACTTTAGGAAAATAATCCATAATTCATTTTTGACATGTATGAATTAGTATCATATCAAATCGATACATGATGTGACCGGTATGACACAAAGTGTGTGTTTTCAGTTTAAAATGATATTTTAGTTAAAAAGAAAAGTATCATACTCAAAACTAAGAAAATGTATTCAGATTAATTTATACTTTAGTAAAATGGTCAATGAGTAATTTTATATGTATAGGAATTAGTCTCACCTCAATCTGATTTGCGGTGTGACCAGTATGACTCTAAGTGTGTATTTTTATTTAAAATAGACATTAATTTTAGTAAAATGTAAAATGGGCCTACTCAAAACTGATCAAACACGTTTAAATTGTTTTAATACTTTATTACAATTATCCATAAGTCATTTTTAATGTGTATGAACTAGACTCACCTAAATATGATGCATGATATTCCAGGTATGTCTCGAAGTGTCCATTATCAGTTTAAAATTGAGATTTTAGTTTAAAAAGTGTCACTCATTGAAAACTGATAAAACACTCTCAAATTGCCTTGATAATTTATTAAAATTATTTATAATTCAATTTTTACATGTAGGAAATACTATCACATCAAATCGACACATGATGTGACCGGTATGACTCAAAGTGGTTGTTTCTAGTTTAAAATGAATTTTTTGTTAAATAGACAGGTGTTGTAATAAAAACCAAGAAAATGAATTTTGATTGTTTTTATACTTTTGTAAAATGATCTATAAGTCATTTTTAATGTTTATAAATCATATGCACCTCAATATGACACATGGAGTGACCTGTATGACACCAAGTGTGTCTTTTTATATAAAATTGACCTTAATTTGTTGTAGAAAATAAAAATTCCCTATTTAAATCAAATCAAATGCATTCATATTATTTTTATACTTTAATAAAAATTATCTATAATTCATTTGTGACATCTAGGAATCAACCAAACCTCAATATGATACATGATATTACCTATATGACTCAAAGTGTCTATTATCAGTTTAAAATGGACATTTTAGTTCAAAAAAGAGTCACTCACTGAAAACTGAGAAAATGTGCTTAGATTGTCATGATAATTCAGTAAAATGGTTCATAATTCATTTATTATGTGTAGGAATCAGTCTCACATCAAACTGATACATGATGTGATCATTATAAATCAAAGTTCATGTTTCCAATTTAAAATGACATTTTAGTGAAAAACACAACTGACGTACTCAAAATTGAAAAAACACATTTGGGTTGTTTTTATTATTTAGGAAAACACAAGTGATGTAATAAAAACCAATTATGGTATTCTTGATTATACTTATCATGGATGAGAAGTTCTATGGTGCAGAGATTGTAAACCCCCGTATGTTTGGACAAGTTTTAAATTTTAGATAAATTTTGAATTTTGATTTAGATGGTGGATTGGATTTTGAATCGGGATTTAGTTTCAAATAATAAATTTTTTAACCTCTAAAAAAGTGTATTTAATGAAGAATATAGGTCATATGGTGGCTAAGAGTAGTGATAGGACCTCAAAAGGAATCTGGGTTATCCAATTGAGTTAAAATGGGGGAATTTATTCTTTTTCTCCCTCAAACTTTTAAGGTGGAATCCCTCTAATATTCGTATTGTGTTGCACGTCTAGCCTGAGTATCCCTTTCCCATTACTCCCCCTCTTCTCCCTTGATCAAGGGGTGGTATTATTGGTTTTTCCTATGTTTTGAGGTACATATTCTATTCTGGTAAAATCCATCAATTTCCTCCTCCCTCTGTTCTAATTTCCTTATTTCTTAGTTAGGGTTTCAATTTTGATTCCAGTAGATCTTGGTGGAATCGATCGGATGAGTTGGGGCTTCCACTATGCCTCAAAAAGGGAATCCCTAGACCCCATCTATTTGTATTCGCTCAATAGTTTGACGGAGGTATGTCACATCACCTAATTTATTATTATTTTTCATTAAAATTAAAATTAATTGGTTATGGAATTGGTGACATAGGTTGGGTATTTGACCTAGAGTGGGTTTGGGTGTGTTTTGGGGATGGTTGACACCTTATTACTCAAGAATTTAGTGATTTTCAAATTCTCAATGAGTTTTCAGTGATTAGGCCAATTGAATTGAATTGGTTTTTCAATGTAAAATTATTTATGTTTTTTTAAAATGTGATGTGCAGTTCCTCTTAATTGAAAGATAAGAATCCAAATAACAAAGTACATGGAGGAACATAAAAAACTAGAAAAATCAAAAAAAAACAAGCAACTAAGTATCTTGAGAGTGAGTGCTCATATTATGTAGTGAGATGCTACCACCCTTACCACAAGGATTTTAGACTCTAATAGGAGTGTGTGATGTGACATGAGAGGCATGTGGTCTCAAGGGGCTATATACAACATGACGGGCATGGAAATTCAGCTAGCCTTAGATATGTTTATATTTTATTTATGGATTTGATATTTGATTTATTAGGACACCTAAAAAACATCTATTGGGCCTGACACTACTTTAATTGCATCAGATGATTAGGAATCACCTTTTGAAATGGATGAGACCCTAGGATACCCTATATGGTTGGGTTCTGGTCCCACACTACCAAAAAAAGCTAGAATTTAGTGATGTATTTTAAAGAAATTTTTTAAAAACATTAATACTTTTAAATTTAGCAACATTTTTCAGGAAACATCATTAATTTATCTATGCTTCCTAAAAATGTTGTTAATTTAATGATGTTTCATAAAAACGTTGCTAATTTAGCGACGTTTTTCTGGAAATGTCACTAATTTAGCAATGTTTTCAAGAAATATTGGTAATTTAGAAACATTTTTATGGAAATATTACTAATTTTATGGTACATTTAGGAAAGATTTATAATTTAGCAACATTTTTAGGAAACTTAATTAATTTAGTCATGTTTTTATGGAAATTTCACTAATTTTGTGGAGTTTTTTAGGAAACATGGCTAAATTAGCAATGTTTCCTTAAAACATTGATAAATTAGTGATATTTTATGAAAAATTTTGTTAATTTAGTGATGTTTGTAGGAAACATCACTAACTTCACATCATTTGCGGGAAACATCGCTAATTTAGCGATGTTTTCATGAAACTTCGCTAATTTAGCCATGCTTTAAAGGAAACATCGATAATCTGGCAATTTTTTTCAAGAAATGTCGCTAAAAATATATATATTTATATATCCCATTTCCCCAAATCGATGTAAATCTAAATTTAGATATATATATATATATATATATATATTAAAATATATAAACACAGACACATATATATAAACATTTATATAAATAAATATATATATATATATTAACACAAACACACACACATATATATAAATATAAATATTTATTTATACACATATATTTATATATAAAAACACATATATATTTTAAATTTAGTCATGTTTTTTAGAAAATGAGGCTATTTTAGTGACATTTTTATCAGTGTTTTAAAACGTAACAAATTATATATTTATTTATTTATTTATTTATTTATTCATAATTATAATTTTATATGTATATGTACACATATATATTGAAACACCCACACACACACACACACACACACATATATATATATATATATATATTTAAACATATAATATATATATAATATAAACATTTATATATAAACGTATATATATAATATAACCGTAAATATATTATAAACATATATATATATAATATAGATAAACATAAAATAAAAACATATATACCTATAAAATATAAAATATAAACATATATATACAAAAAATATATTTTATATATATAATATAAAAATATAAAATATATAAAATATAAACATATATATAAATAATATAAACATATATATATAATATAAAATATAAACATATATAAAAAATATAAATATATATATATATATAATATAAACATACATAAATATATATAAACAAAAAATATAAAATATAAACATATAAACATATATATTAATAAATGTATATTAATATATGAAATATATATAAATATATATAAGATTAAATTTTAAATACTAAAATGTATTTATATATATGTAAATATAACATAATACAATTAAATATTTTAAATTTAGTAATGTTTTTAAGAAAACATTACTATTTTAGTAACATTTTTACAAACTTTTTAAAATGTGGATAATTGTATATATGTATGTATATATGTATGTATGTATGTATGTATACAAATACACACACACAAACATATATATATAAGGATATAATATAATGTATATATATATATAACATATATATATATATAATATAAACATATAAATAAACATAAAATATAAAATATATATAAACATAAAATATGAACATGAATATATAAACATATAAATATATAATATAAAATATAGGAATATATGTAAAATATAAACATATATATAATATAAACATATATATTAATATATGTATAGAAAATATATATATATAATATTAATTTTTTAAATACTGAAATCTAGTTATATATATTCAAATATAACATAGTACATTTATATAGTCAAAATTCTAATAGGTGAGTTGGTCGGTTTCTTTATTTTGATGTTGGAGGTGTAGGGTTCAACTTCTATTACAGGTGGTTGTTTTCTTCTTGACGTGTGTGTGAGGCATATTGGGGCGCATACTGGTGGTGGGGGGTATGGCAGGGTGAATGGGAATTGGATGGGGGTACTGGAGGTGGGGTGAGGCATGGCGTATGGGTGTGGGAGTGGGATGCAATATGGGGGATACTGAAGGTGGAGTATGGTTAAAAGAGTGAGATAGGGGATGGGTGTGAGGCATACTAGGGCGCATACTGGAGGTGGGGGTAAGGCATGGTGAATTGGTATGGGACAGGGGGTATGGGGGTGGGATAGGAGATGGGGGATAAAGGAGGTGTACGAGAGTGGGATGGGGGTTGGGGTACATAAGAGGGTTATTATATTTTTTTGTAAATAAAAGTTTAAATTTCAAAAAATAAAATAATAGATTTCAAAAAAGATTACAAACTTTTTTTAGAAATTTTGGTAAAAAAATTAAACTTCAAGAAAGATATAAATTTCAAAAAAAATTACCAGCATTTGTTAGAAGCACCATTAAATGAGGTGTTTCTAAATAGAAATGTTTATAAACATCTCTAAAATAGTGATATTTATTTCACAATGTTTCTAAAAACATCAGTAAATGGGGAGTTTCTAAATAGAGACGTTTATAAATATCGTTATTTTATTGATGTTTATTTATGAAGTTTCTAAAAAATGTGGGTAAATGAGGTGTCTCTAAATAGCATTGTTTATTAATGTCGCTATTTTAGCGACACCTCATTTAGAGATGTTTTTCAAAAACATCATTAAATTAATTAGTGATTCTTTAAAACATCGCAAATGAAAAAAAAAATCTCTAATTAGTGTTTTTATTTGTAGTGTCATGTTTCATTGGGGGTAGATTTTTAACTTGAATAGAATATATTGATTTGTTTTATGTGGGAGTGGATGTATAGGGGTTGTACCTATAATCCAACATTAGAGCGTGTGTGACTACGTATTTATAGGAATTCCCAGGATGGAATAGATTCCTCTAATATTGGGATACCATTGTGAATGCCCATAATGACCAAGATTCAAATGGAGGTTTGAGGTGATTGGTTAGCAGACATCCCCAAGCATGGATGTTGGACATCCTGGGGGTGACTTTTGGGTCCCCTCAATCGATACCTAGGATACCCCCTAGGATTGGGTTGACACACTTGATATGGTATGGCAGAGGAGATAATATATTGGATCCTAGGAGATTTATCATGGGATAAAGTGAGGTTATTCCTTTTTAATTATCTAGGTCTCATAGGAATAATTCTCACCTAGAAGTATAGGATTGTGTAGGGCCTCCCTGCATAGGAATCAAATTTCTACCTAACATTATGGAGGGTATTGATTTTTCTATAACTCACTGTCTTTCTTCTTCACTTTCTTAATTATTTTTAATAGAGATGACTTCACTGACACCTGAAAAAAACATATTAATTTCCTGCACCAACAACTTTCAAGCCAAAATTCATTATATCATTAATCAAAGGGTCATGTTCCAAACATCACATGGTTAAGGATGCATGATGTTTTTGATTTAATACATCCACCACTTTGTCTTATTTTCATGGATGGTAATTAATCATGCAATCATAATCCTTTATCAGTTCAAGCCATCTTCTTTGTCTCATGTTTAATTCCTTCTGAGTGAGTATATACTTCAAAATTTTATGGTGAGTATATATTTTACATTTGGCTTCATATAAATGATTCATCTAAATTTTCTAAGAAAAAAACCAAAGATGCTAATTCCAAATCATGTGTGGTATAATTTAACTCATGAGGTTTTAGTTGACTTGAAGCATATGAAATAACATAATCATTATACATCATAAAACAACCAATTCCCATCAATGAAGCATCATTGTAGATGAAAAATTCACCATTTTTGGCTAGAAAACTGTGAAAATTTTTTAACAAACAGTCGGTAATAACCTGTTAATCCAAGAAAATTATGAATCTCTATAACATTTATAGGTCTTGGACATTCATCAACCACTTTTTTTGAAGGTATAAACTGTTATTACATCCATATTTACAATGTACTCAAGAAAAGAAATTTGGTGTAACCAAAAATCACATTTTATGAAATTTCCATATAATTTCTTTTTTATTTTTGAGAGTTTTCAAGATAATCCTTAAATGCTTTTCATGATCCTCATAACTTTTTAAAAATACCAAAATATCATCAGTAAAAACAACAAAAAACTTGTCCAAATATTCAGGAAATATTGTATTCATAAGGTCCATTAATACAATAAGACCATTTTTCAAACCAAAGGTCATAACAATAGACTCATAATTCCCATATCTAATACAAAAAGATGTTTTTAGGATGTCATACTCCTTCACCTTTAGCTAATGGTACCCAGATCTCAAGTCAATCTTGGAAAAATACTGATCTCCCTAGATCTGATCAAAAAAACCATCAATATGAGGTAAATAATACTTATTCTTAACATTAATGCTATTCAAATATCTATAATCAATTTAGAGTCTCATGGAACCATATTTATTTTTAACAAACAAAACAGGTGCACCCAATGGTTAAGTACTAGGATGAATGCAGCCTTTATCAAGAAACTCTTGCAACTGATTTTTTAATTAAAGAAGTTCCACTTGGGCTATTCGATAAGGGGGTTTTGAAATTGGCTTAGAATCAGGAACCAAGTCAATAGTAAATTCAACTTCCTGATCAGGTATAACATTGGTTAAATCATCAGGAAAAACATCAAGGTATTCATTTAATACTAGTGCATCATTAATCCGAATAGTTACCTTATTTTAAACAATATGAGCAAGATAAATTTCATTTCTCCATTTTAACAATTTTTCATCTTCCTGATATGTTATCAATTGTATGGGTTCATTCTTTTATACAAACTAAAACTGTTTCTGAAAAACAACTTCTTTAGATTAATAATAAATCTTAGTATGATAAACAGAAAGCCAATCCACACCCATAATGATATCAAACTCTACAAAGTTAAACAAAATAAGGTTTGTAGGTAATGTATTTCCATAGATAATAATAGGAAGATTATTATAATTCCTTTTTATATAATATTTCCCCTAGTGTTTTAACCATAATTTCTAGTCTCATTTCTTGAGGTGAAATTCCTAATTTACCAAAAAAAATCTCAAAAATAAAGGAATGTGTAGACCCCGTGTCAAACAAGACATTAGAAAAATCTGAATAAAAAAAATTACTTGATACCAATTCATTGGATAGCCCAAAAGCTATTAATGTAGTCTCAAATGATCTCACTACACATTTATGCTTAAAATCTGTCTACTTCCCATTATTTAGATCTTTCTTTAGGAAAGTATTTACATAATGACCCATCTCACCACATTTAAAAAACTTTATAGTTTTCTTATTAGGATTAATATTAGGATCATTTTCATTATAATCTCAAACATATGTACAAAATAACCACATAAAAAACACTTCATAACTTCGGTAATACATTCCCCACTATTCTTTTTACCACAATTTTCATAAACTAGAAACTGAAATTTCTTACCTTCAGATTTCATTGATCGATTCTTACCCATAGCTTTCCATCTGGTCCTCTTCTTATGCTTGTTTTCAAAGTACACAAGATCATCAACAAACTCCATTTCTACCATCTCAGCACATCATAAAAGTTTATCATAACTTTTTAATTCTCAGGAATCCAATGACCTTCGATATATTGGCTTCAATCCTGAGTAAAAATGATTGATTTTTCTATCAAGATATCGAATAATATTTGGAGCATACCATTCCAGTCAGATTAAGTTTTCTTCATATAGGGCCACAGAATCCTCCTCGTTTTTTCTTCAATTAATGTAATTACTTTTCCATCCTAAGTTGAACCACCTTAGGAAAATATTTTTCGAGAAAAATATTTTTCAATCCATCCCATTCCAAAGCATCAATCTCATCGCTATCCCTGATATTCTTGACCATTGACCATCATTGATCAGCTTCAGCTTCAAAATAATTAATGGAAAGATTAACCTTTTAATTTTCTGAAGACCCCATAACATTAAATATCTTTTCAAGGTCTTTAATGTATCCTTTAATAGCCAATGGGTTAGAAGATCCACTAAAAACAGGAGGGTGTTGCCCCATAAAATGTTCCAATATCATCACATTCCTTTGTGGTAGATATGGTTGTTCTCTTACATGGATTCCACTTCCATTTATAACTTTCATCAACTGATCCATTACTATCATAAACTTTTCAGTTCTAATTTCCACCATTCTAGGTTGTGGATTCATAAAGATGTCATCCTCTCAGTGCCATCCTGCTTCAGCTTCTGTGTTTCTTCTGTAGAAAATCATTTTGAACAAACATATCTTAGATGATGCAAGATGGTAATATTTAAATTCTATATAATTTTAACATAAATATAAGGTAAAATTAATTTATGTTATTCTACTAACATCATCCTAACCCCTAAAGTTATCTAAATCATGCTCAAATACCAACTATAAGGACTCAGCATTAAATATTACATAATATTTGAAATTACTTTAGAATTTACTTATTTAACTTCCCAAAGATCATTTAGGTTTATAAATTTATAAAGTTATGAAATAATTCATACATATAAACCCTCAAGTATACAAGGTGGGTACCACTAAAACAATATCCATTTCTTCCAAAATATAAAACTTTAAAACAATAACATGATTTCTTTGATAAATATTCATAACATTTTACTTGACTTCCTTATTTCTCTTACATATCCTTATAACCTCTTAAAACATTTAAAAACATGGCATGAGAATCTAAATATCTATAAGGGATATAAAAATAAATAATGAAAACATTATCCCATGAATACTTATAAACATATGAAATCATTTTCACAAAGACATGCTTCTCACCCATAAAGTATCATATATTTACTTTTTGAAACATGATATTTCCATATAAAACATAAATAAAATTGTAAAAGTATCTTGGAGAATTAATTAATTAATATTTTAACCCTCATGGATACCTTATTATCTATAACCCTCATAGCTACCTTACAATGTAACCCTCACGACTACTTTATGGTGTAACCATCACAGTTACACTTGTAGTAATCATATGAATGACCTCCAAATTACACATAACCAATGAATTGGAGGGATATATATCCCACACTTCATTATAAAGAATTTATAATAACCATAACATAATCATAAAACATGAATAAATTCATAAAAACATTGCTTTTGAATTTTGTAAAATAGAACTTTAAAAAAGGATATTTAAATAAAATTCCCTTAAAAAATCATATAATTGAAGTGAGAATTAATAGAATGAAAGAAATATGTATACACACTATAAATAAACATAATAAAACATAGTATAAATAGAATTAATTTCTCAAATAATATTAGTACCACATAATCAATGAAGTATAAGGTTCACCCAAATAATAGAAATTATGTTAAGAATTCCCTTACCTCGGGTTCATCTTACATAAAATGTGTTTAAACCTTTTATATAATGGTTAAAAGAGTGTTATTAATATTTTACAGAAAAATATTCATATTTATAAAACATTATGTGATAATTTTGTAACATCATTCCACACATTTATTGATAATATTTTGTTATTTCCATTGTTTCGGGTGTGTGGTTTACAAGGCTTCCATGGTCGGTTCGTAAGGTATTTTCTTATCAAATGGAATAGTAACTCCATAAGTGGAATGAAATGGTATACATATGTTTCCATAATATTAAATGATACCATAAATCATTTTTTTCATTTATTATAATGAATATTTAGATAAAACATTAATGATATTTGTTTATATCATTTTGGCGGTTCTTCGATAATCACGAATTAGTTTCATTATATGATTTAATATTATGGATATATGTTAATTACAGAACATGAAAGAGGTTGTATCATGAACTTTAAAATATTTTTCAAATATTAATATGGATTTATAACCATATTTTAAGGAAGTAAAAGAAATTGAAAACACATCATCCATGATGTCGGTAAATCGACACAGCATGGATGATGTTATTATTTCTTGGAATAAGAGGGAGAGGAGAAGAAGTATGTTGATTAATTATTCCATAAACACGATATAATTCTTTAATATATATATATGATAATTTATCTTTCATGACTCTTGGATAATTGGAGGTGAATATAGTATAATAAAAGAAAAATAATTTAAAATAATTTAAAATAAAATGAAAGATGATTTTTACCTCTTGATCTCTTCTCCTTGAGATCCTCCTTAAGGCATTTGGTTTTAGAATTTTGGTGAAACAATTAGGCCTTGTACATGGGGAATATATTTGGTAATATTATTTTTCATATTTTAGACAATTCTAAAATCTTGAGAGATGTGTGAGGAAGAGGGGGTGAGGGTGGTATTTATAGTGGAGGAGAGGAGGGTTTTCCATTATTCTAATCATTATTTTATTATTTTGATCAAGACAAGAAATAGTATTGGTTCCTATGACCAAAAATAATAATTAGTTAATTTTAGTTCGAAACAAGGCTTCTTACCTCATTATAACATCATCCATGACTCAATAATTCATGTATTTAGCTTATTTTGTAAATTATCGTATTTCACCATTCACCAAAAATTCAAGTATTTCAGAAAAAATCCCAAAAAATCACCCCAACCATTTTTATATGTGTAGAATTAAAAAATTAACACCATTTTATCAAAATAATTTTATAAATAAGAGAAATTTAATTTTTAAATAAAATCATAATTTATTTGATAAATAACAATGTTTAAACTATAACAGATTTTATAACACCTTAAAAAATTAATCAAGGTCTCATAAAATTATATTATAACCCTAATATAATAAAATAATAATTTATGATTACATTTAATGAAAATATATTTTCATTTAAATTATTAAATTAATCATAAAATTGTAATTAAATATTTATGAATTAAAAAATACCAACACTTATACTATGATAATATTATCACTTATAATAAGCCTAAATTTTATTTATACATTCATGGGTGAGGCTACGATTCATTTGGACAATTTACTATTTATAAGGGTAATATCACTATTCATAAGGTTCAAGTTACTATTCACAAAAAATTAATTTGATCCTATCAGACTCTAAATATCTTACTGATCACAACCGTATATGTCTGTTTTTCAAAATTCAAAACATAGAAGTGGAAAATTTAGTTTAACGGTTATGATATAACTATATCCTTAAAACAAAGTGTCATTACGTATAGACTCAGTGTTTCATACATTTCATTATATATTAAATTTTATTTTTAAATCCTTGGGGTGTTACATAACACCATCCTTAGAGGTGTTAATTTGTTAATCAAAGGAGTTTCTCCAAAGGAGAGGTATCGTCTTTAATTAAGTGTTTCTATTTTATTTATTATTACACTTCCATAAAATACTCTTCCATCATTATGAGATAATAAATCTAGTGTCCTCAATATACTAATATGTTATTATTATAATTTCATCACCTAAATTCATCTCCATATCCATCAAATAAGAAAATAAATTATCATCTGCACGTACGGCGGGCTACCACCTCACGAACCGATATAATTTGTTTTCCATCACTATCTCTCAAGACTATTAATAATGATAAAATTAATGTTTATATATTATATCCATGTCATATATATCATTATTAAATAATAATATATCATTTATGTTTTTATCTTTCCATGCACATAAAAATGATAAAGTTGTTCGTGTGTACGTGTGAACTATCACCTCCACGAAGCGATGTGATTCATTTTTCATCACCACATCGCATAGATGATATATATATATATATGTATAGGTATATATTTAAGTAATTAATATTATATTTATGATATTATTATCATTCTATAAAGATAATATAATAATTGAATTCTTCCCATAATGATCATTGAAAAATGGAAACGTTACAAATCCGTATGTACGGCCTACGGAATCCATGATTATAACGAAATTCATTTTTCATAACCATTATTAATGGTTTGATTAAAATTATAAATTATGTGTAAAAATAATAATAATTTCATGAATATTATTCTAATAATGATTTAATTATGAACACTTTAACTATTCACATTATATCAAATTCATTTTGGACTCAAATATCGAATATCAACAAACCATCCGACATGAACTTTAATAATTAATTAATTTTTATAACATAAAAATAATTGATATAAAATTAATAATAAACTTTTAAAAATGTTATTAAGAAATTAAATAATTAACTTAAGTTTATTATGCAAGAAGATAAATATTATATGCGACAAGTCAGACTCAAGGTAAGAGACTTTCTTTTAAAAACCACTTTTAAAGTTACTCTTTCAACTATTTTTATAAAATCCAAAGGGCATATTTTTTTACATATATGAAATAAATAGAATTTCCTGATTTCATATCACTTTAATGTTTTTATGTTTCCTTTACATGTTTAAAATTTTATTTTAAAATAAATTGTTTTCATTTATGAGTGGGCGGCTTTATAAAAAAATGAAATGAGATTTCAAAGTGGAAATGTTATTTTTCCTTTATGATTATTTTATGTGTACTGATTATGTTATAGTACTTGGTAATTGTTTATGAGTATATGTGTTTCCATGATAAACCAAGGTCAGGTTAGCACGTGATAGCCCTTCAATACATTGGGTAATCAGACGGAGTTAACTGGTAGGGTTTCTCCTACGAGATTAAGGGAATAAACTATGGTGGTTATTCCAAATGTAATCATGAAGGTTACTCCCTATGTAGTCATGAAATCTATTGTAAGTGTGATATGAAATTAATTCCACTAGTTATATTTATGATTTATGTTTACTATTTATTTTTATAGTAAACTTATGATTTCATGAGGAAAGCTAAAAATCTTATGTTTTATAGGCAGAAAGTATAACATTGTGAAAATGTTTTCATTGGTTTATAAGTATTCATAGACTAAAAATTCTTTCTTTGTTTTTATTTATATTACAGATTTTTTTGTGCTCATCCCAAGTTTTAAAAAAATCATGGTGTAGAAGGATGGGTAAAAGAAATAAGGAAGTCAAGTTGAAAGTTGTGAATATTTTTCATGAAAAATAAATCATGTTTTATTTTAAAAAGTTTAATTTTTGTGAAAAAAATGATATTGAGTATAAGTGTACACTTTGTAATATTATAGTTGTTATGTTATATTTATGGCCTAATTATCTAAATCTATAAACCTGAAAATATCCTCAAAGTGAAAAAAAGTAAATTATTGGCTAAAACTCAAGATTATGTAATGTTCAAGGTCGGGTCCTTATATGAGACATATAGATCTTAATTGAATTGGACTGAGAAAATTTATGACCATGCTTAGTTAAATCACATATGATGTCTATAACTATTTGGATGAGAAGAATGTGATTTAATCATTTGTTAAATGAATGATATGGTGTGTATTTATCAACTTGGTCAAAAACAATTTGTAGAATCAAGAAAATATGATTTGACCAATGCTATATTGACATGTTCTTTGTCTAGTGGTCACTAGATTCCAGGGAAAATAGATTATATATGTATATATATGATGTTTGTTAAACATCTAGTGGTGGACATGTTCATATATAGATATGGGTATCTTTGATCCAGATCACACCAGACCCATTAGTAGCTTGAGTACTATTGATTCTTTGCTAGAGGCCGTTCTTTACATACATTATGAAATACAGATTTTGTATTTTTGTCAATTTTTTTAAGTCCCATAGGGTAACACAATTTGGCCTTTGGATAAGGATATAATTTTGAACAAATTGTTTGTTCATAAGGAATAAATCTTTATTAAAATGTATCCAAAGTAGTTTGGATGGATTCAAAAATAGTTGTGAAGTTTGGCACTAAATATCAATGAGATTTAGTGAAAGTGGTAGATTGTTGGTTGTGAACTAAAATATACTTTCATATGATGAATTTAAATTGAATACATGTGTATGATACATGTATTATTTGTATATATATAATTCATATATTAAGTATGCATATGATATATGTATATGATCATTCATGAAAAGTACATCGATTTTATTCATGTACTTATATAGGAAGTATCATGAATTATAAACACATATGATGCATGTATGTAAGAAATGTAACCCAAAATGCAGGTTAAGTGCACTCTATTCCCATATAGTAATGAAAAAAACCCCACATGTGGTTTATATTATTTTAATCCATTAAGAATGTATTAAATACTTTTCATTAAGATCGTTGAATTCATTTGTAGGGTGGGGATTCATTTGATAATGCCTTGTTCATTCCTCATTTATAGAGGAACATCGTACTTTACCTATTAAAAGGATGAGTGTTTATCCTCATTAATTTTTTGATAATATAATTTGTTTAATGATAAAAATTAACATTAGTTTCACTCAATTTTCTAAAAGATTTTATTCTTCTTGATCCTCATTTATATCTCCTGATAAGGCACTAGAACCCCTTCAAGATTATGTGGTGTCCTCTGATAGAGATTGGGATCCAACGGTAGGTGTATCTCCTTAAAGGTCGTAGGACTTGATCTTCAACTCCTCATGATAATCATAAATAATTCTCCCTCAAAGAAGGAAGATAAAATCCATTATAACTATATTCCAGGTATGCAATAATATTTTTAGGGAACTCTATTTTTTATTACTTTTTCACATTTGGTTCCTTAAAGATAGATTTCATATTTCTTGGTTTTCTTCTACTACCCATGATAATATAATGAACAAATGAAACCCATCATATTTTGGTTTGATGTGGTTCAAATATGATCCTTACATTCATATAATAACATTGATGAAATTTTTTCATTAATCAGAAGTTATAAAGGTTTAAAACATAATCTTTAGATACAATCGATATCATTATAAATTTCTTAACGCATAATATTCTAGTACACATGTATAAGTGATCACACCTGACATATATAGTGGGTATCAACCATTCATTGAGTTTCACCAACCTCCAATATTTACAAAAATCCCACCATTCAACCATGGAGATTTTCAATCGCCAATAGAAAGTTCATCCATGACTTTCAACTATCTGTGAATGGTGATAGTTACTCTCATAAATATATTAATTAATCTTACAATTAAACCCATTTATTTTAAACTTCAAATATTATAATTCATCATAACATTATCAGATCACCCAATTTAATATACCATAACTTCCATTTTCAAAAATATTAGAGCATTGACCACTAACCATCACACCCATTGGAAGACAGTATCTTCTAATCAACCTGCCTTTATTGGATATTGTTGTCACTATAATGATCCTAAAGGTTGATTTATCTTATAGTTTAATAATCAAAACCTGAAAAATCTTAATTCCTAATAGTTTTTTAGAATAAATAGAAACATAAAGATCAAACTAAAGACCTTTTTAAGTTATTTAATCCCTAATAACTAACTTCTTTAAAATATCATAGTACCATTGGAAGACAGTTGGCATCTAATATTTTCAAATAATTTTTTACAAAAATCCATTTTCATATTATTTATAAATAGTGGAGGAAGATTTATTCATATAAAAAAAATTTATCACATGATCTATGATTTTTTGAGAGCCGGTATTGCTTCCATTTTTCAGTTAATTCATTTTGTGTCATCCCTTTTATTTATTTTCATTATGAAGGAATAAAACATTATATTATAATTTTATTTCTTTTGTTAATATTTTTAATCAAATAATTCATACTGATAAGTAATTAATTATTATAGATATTTCTTATTGAAGAATCCCTTTGAATAAGGATTTTCTTGTTGTCAATTTTCCAATAAAAAAAGTATTGAGGATTATGACTTAATTCTATAAATATGAGAAAAAGAAGTTATTTCTATGAAATTAACTATATTGGGATATATTTTTAGATCCTAAAACCTATTTATATTAAAATTAATATAGATTTAGGGCAAAATTATTGTTTATCCTTAACACTTTTTTATTTATTACTGGTTCTATACATTGTTTACTTCAAAATTTTCATAGCTCATTTATATTAATTTATATTTTTGGATTTTTAATCTAAATTAGTTTAATTAATAATTTATCATAATGTCCTATCCAGTTGTAAAATTACTATATTGGTTGATGGTTCATTTAAATTTTAAAAGAAAACTTTTTTGTGAATAGAGAAAACCAGTTAAAAGCCAGGAAAACTCGATTAGAACTGAAATACTAATTCTCTTATTTTTAAAAATTTAAAAAAAACACAATATAAAAAGGCTTGGGGTCATGAAAAATTATAATAAATTTTAAATTATTTGTAACCAATTTTATCTGGCCCAACCATGGTCAGATCATTAAATCTAAAACTAGTGCTTTCACTAGTTTGATGTCCATTCTGGTTCTAAAAAATGTTCTGAATTGATTTTTTAATTATGTTGCATTATATTTTTTTGGACTTGATGGGTTTTATAAGATAATAATATGATCATATGTAGTGTAAGACATCCCAAACACATCCATATCAATCTTCATGAGTCAAGGCATAAATAAATCTTCAAAAACAAATTACCTCGAAAATGAAAATAGCAGTAGTATTCTTCTTCCTCAGTGAAGGAGAATGCATGATAAAGATCACAAATCAATAAAAAAAAGCACACTTATTATTATAAGGATATGGTATCCAATTTATCCATGATTTTATCATGAGGATACGCAAATTCTTAAGGGGTTTTATTGCATTCATCTTAGAATATTAACAGAATTATGGGAGGAAGAAATAATTGTGAATCTTATTGACAATCAGTTGTTTGACAACAGGAGGTATCACATCCCTTTATATGAACATCCATGAAATGTTTCACTAAATGAAATTTTTCAACCATATTTAGGTATCCATATACATTTATTCCCATTTTCATTAATTCATTGAATCTTATTCAATGAATATTCAATCCATCTAATTCCTTCATAACAGATTTTCATTTAATGAAACTTTGTGGAAGATAAATACACATAAATTAAATATTCTATTTAATTGTTTTAGTGTATATCAAACAATCTCCCAGTTTCACAAAAATATCATAATTTATTTTTGTATAAATTTACAACTTTTTATGAATCTATCCAGACTCTTTTGAAAATATTTTTTCATCAAGCTCTCTTAATTTTGAACAAACAATTTGTCTAAAATTTTATCCTCATCCAAGGGCCTAACTGTGTGACCCTATGGGAATTATAAGTATTGAAAAAAACTATAAAAATCTCTATTTCATAGATGTAATAAAATACTGGCCTTTAGAAAAACATCAGTGATACTTAAGTTTCTAAGCGGTCTTGTGTGATCTTAATCAAACATACTCATTTCTCTATATAAACATCTCCATTATAAGATGTATCGTATAAATAATATGTACCATATATAATTCCTTTTTCCATGACATCGAGTGACCACTAGACATAGAGCATGTCAATATAGTATAGACCTCCCATCATTTTCATGGTTCTCTAAAAAAGACTAACCAAGTGGGTGAATACATCACATGTCATTTATCTATCTGATAACCACATCACATGTCACTTATCCAAGTATTTAAGCACATAAGATATGAAACAACTAATCATGGCCATGAATTTCTTTATTCTAGTTCAATCAAGGCTCAAATGTATTTTCTTATAATATAAGTGGAAAAATAACATCTTGGTTGTACTCTAACTAATGACATGATCAAAAAAATACCAAACCACCCCCAATTATCTAAGTTTATATAGTCACTTTTGTAATTAGGGTATAAAAGTATGAAGGTTCTCATGGTATGTATCTCTCCAAAATCATGTAATAAGGATTGATAATTAGCATAAACCCCTAAGTATATCTATGATTGTATGATATTCCATGAGATACACTTTAATGGATTAGTCCAAGTAATAAGTTTCTACTTATTACCTAAAGAATCCATTCTTTAGTATCTCATATACAACCCATTTTAATGGATATAAGAATATATACAAAATAACCTTTACATTTCACTAAAACCCATTATACACCATGATGATCATTGGTTGGGAATAACTCAAAGTTTTTATTTTGAGGGGATATTTATTATTTGACCATTTATGTAGAATAAATTGCATCACACATGAATGAATAATAAATAGAGATTGAATTTATTATAATAAAATTAAACATTACAACCAATATCTTAAGAGATTCTACATGACACTCTTGTGTTTTCTGAATTAATAGGTTTTGGAAATTACATCCCAATGTAATTCTTGTCACATCCCTATGTGACCATCTGATAACCTACTCCCACTGACTAATTAGTGAGTGAAATTTATGATGAAATTTGTTTAGAATAATGGTGATACTTTTTAATCATATTCCTTAAGTTCAACTCTTTGAAATTATATTCAAACTCCTTGGTTTTATAACATTAAATTTTATAATGTTATATTTTTTGTCTACTTAGAACTCTTTATAAATACATCATCATCATCCTTGCAACCTTTTACATAAAACATTTCCCTTAAAATATTTTGTGAATAATTTAAATTTTTACATTATCACTTTAGAAAAACATCCTAAACTCTTTTAGGATAAATTTATATCCACTTTATTACATTAAATAATGTAACTTTTCACATTTATCCTTAACACAATACCCTAAACTCTTTTAGGGTACCTTGTGATATACTTTGAGTATTAACTAGTATAATCCTTTTGGGAATATTGACGTTCACTTGTTATGGTAACTAAATTTAACTCTTTATATTTTTCATTACCATCACATATCCTAAACTTATTTAGGATATTAAGTGAAGAATCACTATAATCTTAGACCATTATAATCTTTTATTTAATAGTGATTTTCACTTGTTATGATAACCAAATGTAACTCTTTATATTTTTATCCAACATATCCTAAAATATTTTAGGGTAAATTGAGATTCACTTCATTATAGTAAACATATGAAACCATTTATATTTATCTTTAAAATTATTTCCCAAACCTTTTAGGAAATTGATTGAATTTCACTTTTTAAATAATATTTCATAATGTTGATATTTACTTTATCACAGTAACTAAATGTAACTATTTACATTTTAATTTACTAGTATATGTCCTAAATTTTTAGGATATAAAGTAAATAATTACTTAAAATAAATCCAATACAATATTTTTTTACTAACATTGAACTTCTATAAGTTCAATTATACTACCAGTAACCTCTTAAACATTATATTCTCTTCAGAATATCTTTATAATCCTCAACACAAATTATTTTTTGTTCTAGTAAATAACATTGATTTCCTTTAAATGGGAATATTAAAAAATTAACTATTATTTCCATATCATGTATGGTATTCTGAATATTTGGAAACTTTTACCTTTGAAGGGAATAATTTATTAAAATATACCATTTATGGGTGGAAAGAACACCTTCCCACATATTTTAATAAATATTTGGCTAAATGCTTTTATCCTGGATAAAAACTTTTATCCAAATGTTCTTCTTGGAAACATTTTATAGAAATTGATGAATCATAAGCCATGTGTATACATTTAATAATCTCATAACAAACCTTTGTTATTGAACATCCTCTCTTATCATATAAGATAAGTGAGATGAAGATATACATATTTTACTTATATTCATCCATGCTTAAAAAATTCCTTTACATTCAAATTCTCAATATAGTAACTATTTACTTATTCTGATGAATATAAACTATAAGATCAATCAATTCTTCCTTTGATTTTGAACTCTTGTATATTTAAAAACCTTGAAAAATATACACTTGGTATCACATACCCTTCAAAATAAAATAATTAATTCTTATAACATTAATACCTAAAATGGAAATTCCATGGAGTTCCAAAACCCCTTTAGGTATTTTAGATAATCCCATCTTATGGAAACATAACTTCTTCCTAAAAATACATTCCGGCTTCAAATAACCATAATTATATTCTTAAGAAAATATTATTGGACTTTCAAACATTTCCTCTTTTGGTTTTGAAGTTTTATCTCCTTGTACTATCTATATAGTACTAATACTTAGACCTTATATTACTAGTTTATTTATTCTAAAAACATTGAGAATATTGGGTAAACTTATTTTGAATTTATCCATATTTTATGAAACTTTCCATTGATGACAATTGGATGAATTCACAAACCAGAAAAAACCTTGTAGTAATTATTAAATCTTTATGAACATATTGAATCGTGTTGAATATCATGGATATACTCAATCATATTTAGTACATGAGACTATACTTCATTTGGATAATTATGAATTAAATTCCTTTGAAACCATAAATTAATAATTTCATTCTCTCGCAAGAAACTAGATCCACTTATTGAACAATTTTAACTATAATTTACATAGAAAGTAACTATTATAACACATAGAATAATTAAATTTCTCAAGAACGTTTCTTAAGGTTCTAGTATTAGTAGTTACTTACTTTAATAATCACATTTCAAGGATTAATATAAAGTTTTGGTTTAATGATGATGATGAATTTATCAACAACATAACTTTTTATTAGATAAATATCAAGTCTTATATATTTTCATAAATTAATTTTAATAAAATTTCTCCCACTAAAAATGATGATCCCATACATCATTTCCATCTAGTAATACAAGATACATGTTTTTCTATGCAATGAGTCTACTTAAGCATTACCCTCATCACTTAGTTATTCAAGTAAGGAATCATATCAATTACAACATTTGTGACTCTTGTATGGTTGAGTGGATAACCCTTTTTCCAAATCCATCATATATATTCAATCAACTCTATTCCTCTGGTATCCTTCCTAAGTGTTTCCTAGCTAAGTTTAACCTAAAGAAAGTGTAAAAAATAGATTAAAAAAGGATAACCTAGGGGCACCCTGTAAAGGTAGAACCTACCCATGGATGATCCAGTGTCACCCATTACATGATTTCCTTACACAAGATAATTTATGGGTACCCTACAACCCGGTTGACTGATCTTAGTCTTTACAAGTTGTTCTTTATAAGAAATAGCACACTTAGTGTTTGTGGTGATTTAATTTTTAAAGTCTTTCCAATTTAATATACATTGTACATATATTAAATTCAAAATTATTATAACCAATTTAATAATTATATTCTCATGCTTTATTCCCTTTATTTTTATGCATGAATCTAATGATTTTGTTTTGGAATTCATATTCAAACCATAAAATTAATGTGTTCACAACAAATTGATGTGTAACTCTTTACACAACCCAAAATTCTATGTTAATCACTCAAAAATAGAATTCAAGTATATTCATAAATATCCAAAAGAATAATATGCATAATGTATATGAATGCTTCATATAAATACATAGAGTTATATGAGATTGAAAAACTCCAAATGAGTAAACCTAGAGTGACAGATAACCAACCTCATTCGTTTTCCAAACCAATGAAATCCTCTAAGAAAGTAGTTGGTCCAACCATAAGACCCATACTCGGGGATACTTTCCTCAAGAGAAAATTCAATTCATGATATCTTTAAGACTTAATATGCATAAAATATTCCCAACAACTATTCTCAAGCTCATAACTCCAATTACAAACTAAGGTCTAGGTATATGAAAACTAAATGTTACAATATCAAACCTAGAATGATATGCAAGGCACTATCCTAGAATCAATTTATCATATAAACTTTGGAATATATCCATTCATAATATGAAAAATTTATAAATTTGAATAAAATAGGTAATACCTTTTAAATAAATGAAAAATTCAAATATTTAAACATGAGATAAAAATTTATGAACAATTTCATAAATAAAAGCTAATTATAAACCATTTTACAATTTCATCTTTAACATTATGGACATTCCATAATTTTGAATATAAAATCTTTATATTATTCATAATATGAACTCTTTCAGATTTATCATTATATAGCATTTCATTTTTAAATTTATGATATTATATGAATTATAAACTATTTACAATTCAATTTATATTATGTAAACCTTTTACATAATATAAATATAATATGGATAATTATTATTTAAACCTTGATCATATCAATTATCAGAACACTTTTTGATGTTTCTTAAATAATTCTCAAAATTTATACCCTTTAATTTGAACAATTTTAAATTAATTAATTATGAACTAGACATGAATATCAAGTAAAATTAACAAATAAATAAACAATTTATTTATTCTCTAAAACATGACACATTTATGAATTATTCATAAAAAAATATTAATTATAAACATTTTATAAATTAGAAAGAATATAAACATATTATATTCATTAATATTAACCACTTAATTTTTTATGTTAAATGGAATTTATATGATATTTCATTAATTATAATCATTTTAAAATTCATTCTATTTTATGTAAACATTTTTACATATTCTAAATATTATATATGTTGTAATTTATAAACTCTTTATAAATCAAATTTTATGATTTATAATTATACCATTTATTTATATATCATAATGCATTTCATTTAATTTTTCAAAATATGTTTTAAAAAAATATTTATCAATTAAACATAAACATTTTATAGTTAATTAATTTATAAAAAACTTTTATAAATTTTTATAGATATTTTAAAAAAATTATCATTATTTATAAACTATTTATAAATAATATCTTTCAATTCATAATTGAATTCTCTTTATTAAAATAAATACTTAATTTATTTTTATAAACAAGAGTAACAAATATGAACTTTTTATATTTGAAAAATGTTAATAAAACAAATTTTATTAATCCTTATTTTATAAATAATTTTATAAATATGAATAACATAATAATTAAATAAATTTTTTATTTAATTACTAAATATGAATTTTTATATTTATTTCCAAGCTTAAAAATCTCATTTTACTGTTAAATATTTTTTTTCCATTAAATTATAAATGCATTGATTCGTCAAAGAAGCCTATTCTTTTATACCAATGATGGGTGGTGGATTTTATTTTCCTTATATGAACATGACCAGCGTGACATCCATATAAACCTATAAAAAGACTCAATTACCCCAACTCTTTGGGCATCCAACTCTTTTCATCATAATGGATCTCTCATTCAGAGAGCCATACTTTGTCACCATTCATGTGTAATAGTTCTCAAGAATCGGTTAACTCTTTAAAATTTCTTTTAATATCACTAATGGGTTTTGTGTGATCATCATATGATAATATTTAGTGTAATATAATCCAAATATGGGTAGATCTATCTTTGATAATCAATGTTTAAATAAAATTATAAAAACAAAGTGGCTGGAAAACACCAGCAGCAGCAGTATTCTTTTTCCTCGATGAAGGTGAATACTTGATAAAAATCTTTAAGTAGTGAAAAAAATCACCATGCCTCTAATGGGGGTACATCATCCAAGTGTCTATGATCGTATCATGAATACCCAAAAGCTAAATGGTTTCTAGTGTCTTCATCTCAAACAATTAACAGCAGTATGGGAGGAAGACAGAATTGAGAGGCTTGCAGACAATCAATTGTTTAACAATATGAGGGATCACATTCCTTTATATAGCATCCATGATGTGTTTCATTAAATGAAATGTGTTGGTCATATTTATTTATCTATTTACATTTATTCTTATTATCATTAATTCATTGAATCTCGTTCAATGATTATTTTTATTATTATTTTTAAACAAGCTGGAGGGAAGACCTCATATTTTATTAATAAAAGAAAACATGTGTATGGGTTATGATTGAATCCCATTAGGGGTCCTGACCAAGCCTAGATAATTTCATATGTTCCTTGTTTAGGAAACGGATTTTAATCTCTTTGTACACAATAGGAATAGTGTCTGAGTCTAGCAGGACTTGAGCATTCACCAATTCCCACAGAGTGTGAGGGGTACAATTGGTGGTTACCACTTGACTAACATCCCATGGGCTATTCAATGAATATTAAAATCATTTAATCCATTCATAATGGATTATAATTTAATGAAACCACATGGAGGATAAAAGTGTAGGAGTTGGTTTCCTTGGACTAACTGTTTGTACTTTGATTAAATGTATATTCGATATATTGAATATTAATAAAACATCATATTTCATATTGTTCATTGTTATACTAGACTATTATGTAATAATTTCCTAGATTATACTCTGCATTGATATGGTCATGTCAGTTCCCCACTATAATAAGAACCTTGAAGTTATATGATGATATTCTTAAACAATGTTCTATGGTTAGATAACACACTATGATATGACACATAGTACATAGACTATCTGGTGTAGGAACTCTTAAGTAGATGAGCCTTTTTCTCATGAAATTTGAACTTGGTAATCTCCAAGATAGTGGATTATGAGAAAAGACCCACTGGTAGCAATTCCACATGTTTTGGTGTCATTGGATATTCATATTTATGATCATGTGTAATGATCCTTAGACTTTAATATTATCATTAATGGATTTCATAGATCATGCATTTATATTTCCTGAAAAAAACCATGATTACGTATGTTTGTGGTGAGGTACAATATTTTGGGTGTGTTATTATTGACATGTCATTAATGGATAAGATGAGGAATGATTTTCCCCTTTCATTTTTATGGAAGCTGATATCTCAACCCTTTGATTGGAATATAATTATCACCCTAAATTATATGGTCATGGTGTAATAACAAGTTTAATTCAGATATTCAAAGAAATGTGTATTGAGCATATAGGTTGGTGACATTTATGTAAAACCTTCTTGATGAGATATTTTGATGAAGGAATAATATTACACAATGATCATTCGTGTGTGTTTTTCATAATTGCAACATTAAGTTCTTCATCTTGGGTTCCTTGACTAGTTTCTAGATAGTAATCTTGTACTATAGGTAATCCCACCAAATGTCAATGAGAAATAATCCTATAGGGTCACACACTAAGTGTTTCCAATGACCTTGATTAAAATCTATTTGAATTTAATTAATTGAATAAAAATTATTCTCAATGCTAAGGGAAAATTTTATTCATGTTTTATCTATCACAAATGTTTATTAATGATTAAAATAAATTAAATATTTATCTGGGATTTTAGTAAATGTTATAGGAGTTTGAACAGACCAAGACTGAGTCTGGTATCAAATATTAATTAACAATCTGGTTAAATAATATTTGTTATTGTGTAAGTTGATTAGCGCCACAAAATAATATTATTATAATTATTATGTGGCATGGAATTCGTTAAGTATTATTATATTATTTAAGATTTGTCATGTAATTAAATATTTATTTTAACCTAAACCCTAGATCCATAAATAGACGGTAATGTATATTGTGCATTGCATCCCAAAAATGAAACTAGAGAATTGCTGCACACACAAAAATTTCTCTAGACTCCTCCTTCTCTCTACCTATCAATAATGAGATATGAAAGAGATATCCCTTTAAGATCAAAGGATAACAGATCAATAAAAATAATGAAAGATAATTGATTTTCTAGTCTATCACTTGGAGATCAATTGGCGTAGCTTGGAGATCAAAGGAACATGTGTGGATCACCACTAGAGTGATTTTATCCTTGGATTCTCATAGAATAATAAAGGTAATTTGAAATGGTTTTTTTGGATGATTAATACCCACATCGAAGAAAAATCCTAATCTAAGGTATTTTTTTCTTATAATATTAAATAAATTAATTTTAAATTTTATGTTTAAGATTATCGCTCAGGGTTTTGGGAAATTCAATATTAAAATAAATTTTAATATATCACCCACCACCAAACACTTCCACTACACCCGGAACAAATAAGTGGTATCAGAGGGATAACATTTAAATTTATAATTATTTATTTGATTGTTGATACATATGCAATCTTGGTTGAATTTTCATTTCATATTATTCATTATTAATTCTATTTTGAATTAACATGTTATCAACATATTAATCATGTTTGTTTTAGTGTTTTATTTTCTTAAAGGTCTAATAACATATAAAGAATGACAAGATATGTCATTAGTAACTTCCAAATATTTAGCTGGTAAGATGGGGTTAAATAGCATGCATCCAAAGTACACATTGTATACCCTAGTATGCTGCACTTGTTCATACCATTGGATACACATCGTGCCACATAGTTATTATATGTGGTGTATTCTTATTTTAACCAGCCAACCTACCACGTAGTTTTCGGATTACATGGTGTGTATACGGCATACACGCTATGTAGTCTAGATGGGTTAGTGATATAAGTTTCACTATCTGTGTGGTCATTATACATGGTAAAACTACATGAGATTAACAACCTGGATCATTTATGATATACACAATGTGATTTCAGTGTATAGGACATGTAGTTCATCAATTCCCATGTATGAGATACATGTTGAGTCCTCGGTCTTATTATATGGACAAAAAACATTAGAGATATGTGGAATATAGTTAGAGGAACACATCATTTAGTCTCTCACCCAAGAACACACTGATTCTTTTGGCGGGTTACACGAGAACACAACATTTGGACAACATGGTGTGTAGTTATCTTGTACATGTTGTATAATCCTGTCGAGATACACGCTGAAGGCCCTGGTGAGTTTCTCAGGTAAACAGTAAGAAGATACATAGTGTGTAGTTTTCATGTACACGTCAGGTAGTCTATCCAAGTCAACATGTTGAAGACTCGGGTGTGTAACCTGGATACACGGCAATAGAGGTACATGTTGTGTAGTTGGATGGTAGATGGTACACATCGTTTAGTCTCAAAATTACTGGTATAATTAAATTACATTAAATTGATAATTGTATCCTTAAAACCTTATTACTTTGATTTGAAATTTTAGTGTTTGAAAATTTAATAAGGGTTTTAAATAATTTTAAATACTTGATTAATTTATTGTAATAAATCTAAAACTATTGGTTTTTCTATTTATTTTACTTTAATGCCTTTATGATGGTTATCTCCAAGAGGATTAGGATGGTTATTAATATGAAAGGGAATTAATTAATGCAAGAATGTTTTTCTTAAAAATAAATAATGAATAATAAATTAATGTTATCCATTTATATTGCATATGTGTTGTATATATGATATTTTATGAGCTAGATCAAGACCAGTGTCTGTGTTGGAATTTATTTAATTTAATTTATTACTTTAGTTTTTAATTATTTATTATTAAATTAAATATAACGGTATGTGAGTCATCCATCCCTCCATTATCATGTAGGACCTATATGTCCAAGGTTATTTATGCAATCCCCATTTAACCAGTCATTTGGTTCCCCTCACCTATGTGTGAGTTATAAATACCTATAATTAAAGGAGTTATCCAAGGAATGTATAGGCAGTTCAAGATGAAACCATAATGATTCCAACCTAGGTGTTACACAGGTAGACAGGTGGAATGTTGTAACTCCTTCCAATACTATAAATATAAGTTATTTCCCCTAGGTCACAGATTGATTTAATGTTCAGTCATTAAATCAACCATTAGATGAATCCCATGAATGGTTCATTTAATTATTTATTTATTTTTTCTATGAAATTATTTATTTTATGAGTTCAATACTGAAATCACATAAAAAATCAATTAATGTAAAAAATTTGAAATTTAAATAAATAGATTATATATAAATGTTTTATCTAGTGTGGTTAATTAATTAAGTAACATTCACTTAATATTAAAAATTCATGTAAAGGAGAAAACTGGATAAAATTTATGCATAATTAATTAAAATCCCTCAACATAATATTAATTTAGACTAAGATTTCCATTACTTGATTAGGAATGAAACCATATAACTTAGTGTAGTACATGGAAAAAATCTGGACACTTGCTTTTATCTAAAAGTTATTATGAGTTTTTTTGGTTGAATTAATAGAACTTTTATTGATTTTAATGTCCAAATTCTATTCAATAAAAGTTTAGAGGCAAGTATTTATGAAATCCATGTCAGTAACTCGAGATAAGGGAATCCACTCAATGGATCAAGGTGTTGTGTAAAAACTTGGTTTTTCTATGAGGAACATATCCTTTAGATATCAGTATAATTATTTATTCTAGACCTATTATAGATGCCTAATGAGGTAATGGAAGTTTCATAGGTGTTCGGCATGTGTTTAGAGCTCAGAATCTCAGTCATTGGAAGAAAGAACTAGGCCGCACTGTTAGTATAAACTGTGCAGCCCAACCCGTACTGTGTCTTCTAACCATGTGGGGAATCATCGAGAGTAAAGAAGGGTGCATGGTTTTCCCTAACCATGTTCCTAGGGTGGAATTCTATTTTGGATGTCTATATTTTTTAGCAGATCCAAATGGCATGGTTAGTGCACATTTTCTCAAACTGTGTGGCTAAACTGTGTGAGGTCCCTCCTTAGATAGTGAGTCAAGCATGGTTGGTGCACGGTTCAAACAACAGTGAGTCCAAACCATGTGACCCATAAATTTTGGGAAAAATTACCATTTTACCCTTAATGACTTATGTTTTTCACACCACCTATAATTTTCTTCATTCTATAAATGGGATACCTTCCTCCACTCATTTGGAGTTTCTCAAGTCCTTCCAACTAGGTTCTTAGAGTGTTTTTTCATCTGGACTCAGAATTGAGATCATATAATCTTGTTAGATTCCTCTCAAAAAGTGATTCAATCCTTAGGATTAGTTTTTCATTTGTCTTTCCATTGATGATTCTATTTTCATGTAGGCTCATATGCCCTATTTTTATGTAGTTGATAAATTCTTCAGTTTTCTTTCGATCTAGGAAAAACTAAGGGTTGATGCTAGATGAGGAGAGTGTTATATACATAAGTAATGTGTTCTATGACTTTTCCCTAAATGTGTCATCATTTATAAATTATCATCATTTGTACTGTCGGTTTCACCAGGCATTACTTCTTAAAATTAATATGCCATTATTATAATCATTTTGCTTGTATTTTAGAGCCCTAAAAATTCAAGTCCTTCCATCCATTGGAGGTTTTTACCTCAATGTTGTCCATCCCTATTAGGGTGTTTTCCTTATTATGCCTTTATGACCCTTGTTATAATTATTTGAGACACTTTTCGGGTGTGTTTTCTTAACCCTAATAATGTAATGTCCTTTCAATTAAAATTAATTATGAATTGAAAATGGATAGAACTTTTATATTGTATAAAATTATCACTTGGACCTTCTAAGGTAAGTTTCATGAGCCCCTCTCCACAAAGTGTACCCCTTATAGACCGGAAATGTGAGAAGAGAGATAATGACCCCCGATTCTTTCCTCTAGTAGGCCCCTGGTTGGTGACTAGCACTGAGGGTACCATAAACACGCAAATAAGAGTCATTTCCCTCTAAGAGAACACATGCAGAAGAGAGGGATAAGATAGACACCAAACAACTCCTACTTGGACTAAAATATAAAAAGAAACCCAATTACACATATGTAATGTCATGTAATAACTAATAAAACTAAAAGGGAAAATTGAAAGTACCAAAAGAAAGTAAAATGGCAGCGACCACGAAGCCCGAACAGTTCCTACAACCCCAAGATACTAGTAACCAGCCTGACCACCAACCTGCTCCAAGAGACCTAAAAAATATCTTATATAACATTGGGTGAGTATAATATTGTACTCAATAGGATCCTCCCCAGATCCTCTCATCAAAAAGTAAAGAAATCATGCTAAATCATGGTGAAGAACAAGTAAAACTAACTCTTCAACTAAACAGCTATACTATATTCCCAGACTCACCATGGATACTCTCACCAAGTATTGCATATAATAGTATATAATAAAATAAAGAATATCAATGGTACCCCACTACCACTTCCCTACTGGTTTTCCACTTTTCCCAAACTCTACATGTCCTAAGCATGTCTCCCCAAAAAGGCTTGCCTGCAGACACCTGGGCAAATCATCAAAACATGCACCTCGTACAAATCACTACCACAACCACACAATGAAAAGTAACAAGCTATTTTTTCGGAGCCACCACATCTCTCATAATGTGTATCATACCTCGGGTATTATACCTCAATCCATTAAATTCTATACAATGAGTAAGGATCCACAAGACATCACAGCCTATACATGTTACACCTATAGTTGTTCATAGGAAACTATATCCATAATATATTTGTGTGAAATAACTACAAGTCATTACATACCTTTACACACATATATGGGGAAAACTAACCATCGTGTATACCATCACAAGTAAATACTAAGAGAAGAGAGTGGGGCCAAAGGGGTTAGTCAATCATCCATCCTCCCACTAGGATGTTGGGGAAAACACCCCCTAGGGATCAGAATCCCCGGGGTGTCAGTTTCCCTAACTACTAGAGTGGAGTAGCATATAGAAACAAAAAAAGTATAGAATATAATATAACTCACAACCACACTATGGGAATAACCTAGTCTTAGACTCAACTGCAAATAACTTCTCTTGGAATCCCAGAATCTACTACTAAGACTAGGTATCCTATAAGTACACAACCTTTTAAATAGCTATATTAAGTTACTTTATCCCTTTCTATCAGTTTCACTTTAAGTTAATTAATTATTTAAACATTAATTAACCATTATAATTTTCTATATTACATCTCATTACCATTCCTACCAAAATATATTCCCTCTAAGAATAACCAAATTGAGTCCACGGATTCTCAAAAATACAACCTCAGCATTTCATCCCAGTAAGATCCAATCCCCATGGTTTAAACAATTATTTATTCATTTATTTAACAACATTACCACTTTCCATAATTCCAGGTATTCTAGAAAAAAATTATAAGCTTCCAAACACAAGGGGCTCAACACGATGATTAGATGAACTACCCATTGAGTTTTTTTCACCTATAGAAGGATCATAGGTCCATCTGTCCTTAAGAAGCTAAACAAAGAAAGCACGCGGCATACCATGTGCATATTCACCCCTTTTTAAAGGAGGGTAAGAAATACCAACTACCTCAAGTAGTGGGGAAATTAAAGTAGATAAAAAATATCAGATTCAACAACAACAACTTTTATATCAGTGGGAAAGCCAAGCTTCAACCTGTTCCATCATCCCCAATATCCTCCATGACACCCACATGCATTAACTGATGCATCTTGCCACTCTTGGCATAAAATACTTTCACAACCACCACTGGGCCTCCCCACCCCCACATACCACAATAGACCTCGAGACTCATCTATCCCAGGCTCACACCACAAAAAAAATCACCAAGAAACAAACAACATGGAAACTTGGATCTTGGCCCTAAACAAGGCATTCATCCTTCACACATAACTATCACCCAATGCTCCAGAGAATAAGGCGCTTAACCTTTTCAAGAAATATGGTAACTTAGAACTCATAAAGGTATTATATTTATCACACAACTATTTCTTTATTCCATATTGAATTAACCAATTCATTTAAACATGCATAACTGCTTCCATTTGATTATCATCAAATTACAACAACAATAATCGGATTCATTAAACATGCCTACTCATCTTTGGACTATTAATTTATGATTAATAACAGCTTTAATTTCTTTACCAATTTCCATCAATAATGACATGATAAATAAGAAAAGTATAGATATCACACTATCTATAAAAACAAGAGGCAATAACATCTCTAGTCAATTGATACAAATTCTTTAACCCAGATCAAATATTTATTATGTCAATTTAATTATCATCCAATGGATAAAACATGCTAACTCTATGAATGAATGTAAAATGAATAGTGAATCCACAAATACCCTACCTTAAAAGTTTTTTGACATTGTTTTCATGAGAATGGGCCAACACAACAGATCATGATCACCTCTCCTGCAACGACTGCATCCACCCGAGGACGTCACGGAACAACCGTATTGACAAACACTCAAGAAATATCCATTAGAAACATGGAGATCACATGCCATCACATGGAAATTAGAAACTTAAGGAAACATGTTGAGAAACCTAGAAGAATGAGGATGAATCGACACTTTTTGGTTTCACCAAAATAGGTGGAGTGAATGCGATAGGGAAATACCTAAGGGGAAACGATCCAAGTATAGGACAATCACACAAATCCTCAAGAAAAAAGGTTTGGGGTGCCTCGCACCAATAGAAAGGAGAAGTAATTACAAGGGAGTAATGTATCTCGACCCTTTTGAAAATCTAAATGGATCAGCGATTTAGATATTATTTATATTTTCCATTAAAAGAGGATATATCAAGTCTATGTGGATTGATTGTGTAAAGACACCTGGACACTTAGGAAAATTTAGATAGGATTTATGGACTTTAAATCAGCCTTAAATCCATTAAAAGAGTCTTTGAATGTGTTTTCCTTCAAAGAAAACATCAAATGGATGAAACTATAGGAAGCTGGAAACATTGTACAACTACTGATAGCTGGAAACATTGTACACCTACCGATAGCTAGAAACACTATACACCTACCAATCACTGTGCACCTATTGATCATTATACACTTACCGATCATTGTACACCTACTGATAGATGACTCATCGATCATTATACACCTACTGATCATTGTACGCATATCGATCACTACACACCTACCGATCACTACACACCTATTGATCATTGTACACCTATCTATAGATGACTCACCAATCACTGTACACCTACTGATCATTGTTCACCTACTGATGACACTATTCATAGAACTAGAAACCCTATTCACAGAACTAGAAATTTTTCAAAGTGTTAGAAATAAGTCACCTTGACCTCCTAAAACACCTCAAACGCCGTATTTTTACAAATGAATGCACTAAAGAGGTTAGGGCCATTACATCATATACCTCTCAAAATATTATCATCCTCAAGAATCCAAAACCAACCTAGAGAGTAAATAGAAAAGGGGCTATCCGAATAGCCACTCCAAGAGATACCTTTCAAGGATCTCACCACTAGAGGAGCTCAACCACTTCATCAAAGGAACAACACGATACCATGTAAAAACTAGAACTATATCCTAACCATTCTCCCAGGGGATACCACTCAAAAGGGAGAAATCCACAAGAAGCAACAAGAGAAATCCATCTCATAAATAAAAAAGATCTATAACCACAAAATGAACATCATTACAAGAAAAGAGCTAAACATCAAACAACTCTGGGTACTGAGCATGTATCTATGACTCACACTTCCAGGTACTCTCCTCCATGCTACTTTTCCACCACAAGACACGAACCAAGGGTATAGAACACCCATGAAACACTTCTCTTATTGGACATGGGTATCTATAGGCCACTCCTTGAAGTTCGCATCATTATCAACATCAATCTCACCATAATCAATGACGTGAAGGTTTCCATATAGATAACAACAGAGCTGCGACATGTGAAAAATATCATGTATATAGCTCATATGCGGGGAAAGTGCTACACAATAATCCATGGATTCAACATGATCCAACACCTCAAAAGTTCCAACAAAATAGGTAGAAATCTTACTCCCATAACCAAACCTTCACTTCCCATGAGAGGGAGTCACATTTAGAAACACATGATCCCCAAAATCAAACCCCAAAGGTATTCTCCTATGATAGGAATAGGATTTATGATGATCATGCACTACCTTCATCCTATCATGAATCACCCGAACCATCTATGTTGTATTTTGAACTAGTTTTGGCTTGATAATTCCTAACTCTCTAACCCCTATTAAGAAAAATGGATAACGGAAAGGTCGACCATACAAGGTTTCAAACAGTTCCATATCGATAGTGGGGTGTAAATAATTGTTGTAGGTGAAATCCACCAAGGGTAAGTGTCTCATCCATGAACCACCAAAATCTAGGAGACAAGAGTGAAACATATCTTCAAGAGTCTATATTGTCCACTCTATCTGATTGTCCATCTATGGATGAAAATAAATTCTAGGGAATAATTGAGAAACAAAAGAAGACTAGAGAACTCTTCACACCCTGGAGGTAAAATGAGGATCTTTATCAGAAATTATCGTCCTCGGGACTCTATAAAGTCTCACAACTTCCTCCAAATACTACCTTGACAAAACCTCCACTGAGCTTGACTCATTGATCACTATAAAGTGGGATGATTTCATCAAAAAATCCACTACCACCCATATAGTGTCATAGCCTCCCTGATCTCTAGGTAAACTGGTAACAAAGTTTATTGATATATCCTCCCACTTCTAATGAGGAACATCTAACAACTAGAGAAAACCACTAGGAACACGGTGCTCAAACTTCACCTTCTGGCAGACCAAACATCAAGACACAAACTCTGCAATTCCACGCTTTAACTCGGGCCACCAAAAATGACTCATCAAATCTCAGTAAATATTTGTCACACCAAGATGTACTACTAAGGTATAACTACGAAACTCTCTGAGAACCATCTAACGCACTTCCAAATGAACAAAAATTAATCCATCAAACAACACTCGATGTTGTTCATCCTCAAACTAGTCATTAGGGGCCTCACAACAAACAACTTGGTATCTCTAAACATCCTCTTCAAGATCCCCCAACTGGGACTCTTCCACCTGCTACACCAAATATGATTTAACCTTCATCTGAAAAAGACAACCTCTACCCACAACTTCTCCTATATCTAGATGTAATACTGAAAGTTCTTTCATTACTCTCTAGGATTCACCTGATTCACACACTGCATCACTAGGTGACTTTCTTCTCATCCCATTGTCTATAACATTCCCCTTAACAGGTGTATACAAGATTTTGAAGTATTAATCCTATAAGAATTCCATCCACCAATGTTGTTGTAAGTTCAAGTCATGCTCGGAGAAAACATACCTCAGGATCTTATGATCAGTGAAGAACACGAAATTCTCACCAATGAGGTAATGTATCCAAAACTTCAAGGAAAACATAACTAATGCCAACTCAATGGAATGGGTGGAATATTTACATTCATGGGGATGTAATCACCAGGACCCATAAGAAATGACTGATCTCTATAGCATCATAACACAGCCTAACTACAGATGAGAAGCATCACAGAAAACCTAAAACTGAAATCCTTCTACTAGAAGACAAAGAACCAGAACACTGAAAAAATTCTCCTTAATATATTAAAAATCTATATAAAACTGATCATTCCATGTGAACTCTTAATCCTTTATGGTCAATGCTGTCAGAGGAGTCTCAACCTGAGAGAAATTGACAACAAACCTTCTGTAATATCCTACGAGACAAAGGAAACTTCACACTTCCACCACAGTATTGGGGGATTCCCAAGACACAAATTATTATATCTTTTAAAGATCCAAAAATACTCCATACTGGGATAAAACATGTCCCAAGAAATGGACTTCACAAGACCAAAACTCACACTTCGATAACTTCCCAAATAGCTTCTCATAGTGAAGAAATCCTAAAACAGTACACAGATGTCTTGCATTCTCCTCCTTGGACACTGATTACACAAGGATATCGTCGATGAAAACTACCATGAACTTATCTAGGAACTCATGGAATAAAACTTTCACTAACCTTATGAACACAACTGGAGAATTTTTTACACCGAATGGCATCACAACGAACTCATAATTCCCATGATGATAATAGAAAATAGTCTTCCTAATATCCTCATCCTTCACTCGCATCTGATGATATCCTAAATGTAAATCAATCTTCAAGAACCAACTTGAACCCTTCAGTTGATCTAATAAATCATAAATCAATAGAATAGGATAGCGATTCTTCACTATGACTTTGTTTAAGTGACAATAATTGACACAAAACTACATACTGTCGTCAGTTTTCTTCATAAAAAAACGAGTTCCCCCCACTGTGACACACTTGGCCGAAAAAACAGCACTATAACAGACCATCGAGTTGTATACGCAGCTAACGCAACTCAAAAGGCTCCATCTTATATGAATACATCAATATAGGAGATGCTCCTAGCTATATCTCGATCCCGAACTCAATCTCTTGTCAAGGGGGTAATGCTTAACCTCTTCTGGGAAGACATCTGGGTACTCTTCCAAGACCCTGGGAAATGTGAACTCCTAAACCTCTGATGTACTTATCATCAGATCATCCATCATGGATGATAATGATGGAACACGCCTCTGACCTATCCAAGGGTCTTACTCGCTAACAAACTCTATTGGCACTCCATTAGCATCTAAGAACACTACCTTTCTCTAAAAGTAATCCATAATATCATGTACTGAATACAACCAATCCATGCTAAGGATGAAATCATATGGTTGTATTCATAAACATAGTAAATCTCTCCAAGAGCAGTGTTTCCCTAGCACAATATCATAGTATCTACATACTTCAAACAAGTCAACTCAACCTCCAACTAGAATATTCAACACCAAGGGCACTGGAATCCTCTTTACCTCAAGTCCCAAGGCATGGATAATGGTAGGAGATATGAAGGAGTGTGTCTCTCCTAAATCAAACAAGGCATACACCCAAGTAGAAAACAAAAAAAGGGTACCTAGAACAATGTTTGGATCACTTGGAGCTGGAAATGCTAAAGCATGAAGTTGACCATGACCTGATCCATGGCCTCTCTAACCCTGATGGTGACCACCATTATGGCCACGCTCTGCTCTCTGAGTATAGGGAGAATCCCAGGGTTGTCCTATGCTTGCTCCATATGCTCTCTACTAATCCAAAGTTGGTGCAACCTGCTACTGCTACCTCACCTAAAACTACCTCAATGGAGAAACTTGAAGTGGAATACCTGGTGCATGCTGACCGCTCTGAAAGGTTATGCACTCTCACTACTGATGAACTCAGACTCCACAAGGAAAAAAAATGCATGATCCCTTGGCATAGGTCTAAAATCTTATGTCCCAGGAGAAATAAGATACTAAGGCTTGTGATCTACCCATGGATGAATGAAACTCTTCTTCCCTGAAAATCAAGAACCTCGGACCATAGCTCTTCCTCATGAGGAATCCTGATGAATCCTCTCTTGTGATGATTCAGTTCTAGATAACTTCCTCTCAATGAACTCTTCCCTCTCCATCACCTTAAGATATGTCTTCAGCATAAATGGGGTGACTTAGAGCTAGATCTCTAGATTCAAAGCCTCTTTTAAATGCCTCACCCTAGACTCCACATCTAGAAAAAGGTCTAAATCATATATCAAAAGGTTCCTGAAATGGATTCCAAACTCTCACACACTGGAGATCCACTATCAAAGGGTAAGCAGCTCCTGGTGACTATCCACCTTCATGATCAAAGAAATAAAATCCACTCTGAACTAGTCTTGGAACTCATCCCATGAGACTTCCGACTCCTCATGATTCTTAAGGAACAAGAACCACCACTTCCTCGCTACCACATGCATCATCACCCCAACCAATGACACCCAGTGCTCCTCCCAAGCATGAATCGAACTGAAATCTATCTCAACCTCATCTAACTAGTCTTCTGTTACTAAAAATAAAATGGATCCCTCATACTTTTTTATACTCTAGTGATAAAACTCTCAGAGTTTCCTTATACAAGTTTCGTTATCGTCAACCTCTACTCCGCGGTGATTAGCTAGAACAACCTGCTGAATATCTTCAGCATGAACCTGACAAGGATGTCAACCTGAAGATATATTTGAAAAAGAAAAAATAGTTACAGCTCCTAAACTTGGAATATAGAATACTTAACATAAATTATTTTTTTCTTTTATTCATTTTAGGTTACCCTATCCTAAGGTCTGCCCATTCAAACACAGGTGCAAAGAAGAATGATGCATGATCCTTTCCTAGGTCTCACCCTACAACCAGCTTCACTTCATTTAAAAGCCACTATAAACCTAAAGGTTTGTGAATCAGATTATAGGGGGCCTAAATACCTATGTCTCATCTGGTCTCTGGTGTTTACAGCGCTTTCTAACTTAGCTAACATTGTTTCCCTACCAACCTATGCAACCTCACTTGTGCCTAACTCTAAACTCCATTATATCCCTCAACCAGACCTTTGATACCACTCTATCATGCCCCCTCCCCATAAAGTGTACCCCTCCTAGTCTATCAATGTGAAAAGAGAGATAATGACCCCCGATTCCTACCTCTAGTAGGCCCTGGTATGGGGACTAGCACCGATGGTATAGTAAACACACAAATGGGAGGCATTACCCTCTAAGAGAACACATGTAGAAGAGAGAGATAAGATAGACACCAACCAACTACTATTCAGACTATAATATAAAAATAAACCCAAGTGAACATATGTAATTTCATTCAAGAACTACTACAACTAAAAGGGAAAACTATAAGTACCAAAAGAAAGTAAAATGGTAGCGACCACAAAGCTTGAACAGCTCCTGCAACCCTAATCTAGTAATAACCAGCCTGACCTCCAACCTCCTCCAAGAAACCTGAAAAATAGTTTATATAATGTAGGGTGAGTATAATAGTATACTCAGTAGGATCCTCCCTAGATCCTCTCATGAAAAAGTAAAGAAAGCATACTAAATCATAGTGAACTACAAGTGATACTAACTCGTCACATAAACAAGTATACTATGTTCCCTGCCTCACCATAAATACTCTCACCAAGTATCACATAAAAGAGTATATAATATAATAAATAATATCAAGGGTACCCTAGAACCACTTCCCCAATGGTTTACAACTTTGCCCCAATATTTCACATCCTAAGCATACCTCTCTAAAAATGTTTTCCCATAGACACCTGGGTGAAGCACCACAACATGCATCTTGTGCAACTCACCACCACAACCACACAACTAAAAGTAAACAAGTAGTTTTCGGGGTCCACCACAGCATGCATAGTGTATATCATACATCAGGTATTATACCTCAATCCATTATATCCCATACACAGAGTAAGGATCCTCAAGCCATCACAGACTATACATGTTACACCTATAGTAGTCCATAGGAAGCTATATCCAGAATATATGTGTGTGAAATAATCACAATCTATTACATCCCTCTACACACATATATGGGGAAAAATAACCACTATGCATACCATCATAAGTAAATACCAAGAGAAGATAGCAGGGCCAAAGGGGGTAGTCATCCATCCATCCTCTCACCAAGATGTTGGGGAAAACACCCCCCCCCCACCCCAAGGCTCAGAATCCTCGGGGTGTCAGTTCCCTTAACTGATAAGGTGAAGTAGCATATAGAAACATAAAAATAATACAATATAATATATCTCACAACCACATTATGGGAATAACCTAGTCTTATAATCGACTGTAGCTAATGTCTCTCGGACTCCCATCTTCCACGGCTAATACTAGGTATCCTATAAGTATAAAACCATTTAAAGAGTTGTATTAAGTTACTTTATCTCTTTATATCAGTTTCACAACCATTGCATCTCATTACCATTCCAACCAGAATCTATTCCCTCCAGGAATAGCCAAAACAAGTCCACAACTTCTCAGAAACACAACCTTAGCATTACATCCCCAAAATCTCTAACCCCCATGGTTTAAACAATTATTAATTCATTTATTTAACAATATTACCACTTTCCATAATTCCAGGTATTCTAGAAAATCATTCTAAGCTTCCAAACACAAGGATATCAACACAGTGAGTAGATGAACTACCCATCGAGTCTTTGCCACCTATAGCAGGATTGAAACCTCATCCATACTTGTGAATATAAACATGAAAAGCACCTAGAATACCTAGTGCATCTTCACCTCTTTTGGAATGAGGGTAAGCAAGACCATCTACCTCAAGTATTGGAGAAATTAAAGTAGATAAACAAACATAAGATTCAAAAACAACCACTTTCATATCAATTGGAAATCCCAAATTCAACTTTTCCCATTATCCCCGGTGTCCTCCCCAACACCCACATGCATTAACTAATGTATATATCCACTCTAGGTGTCAACTACTGCCACCGCAACCACTGGGCCTCCCTGTCCCCACATACCATAATAGCCTTCCAGGCTCATCCATCCCAGGATCACAACACAACACAAGCAGCAAGGGAAAAACAACATAGAAACATGGCTCTTGAACCTAAACAAATAATTCGGCCTTCACACACAATGAGCACTCATAGCTCCAAAGCATAAGGCACTTGTAATTCTCAAGAAAGAGGGTAACTGATAACCCTTCAAGGAATTATCTTTATTTCACAACTAGTTCTTTATTCCATATTGAATTAATCGATTCATTTAAACATGCATAACTACATCCATTTGATTATCATCAAATTAAAACAACAACAATAACCAAATTTATTAAACATGCCTCATTATCTTTGGCCAATTAATTCACGATTAATATCATATTTACGTTATTTACCAATTTCCATCAATAATGACACACTAAATAAGAAAATCATAGATATCACATTATCTAGTAAAATAAGAGGCAATAATATCGCTAGGAAATTGATACCAATTCTTTAATTCATTTCAAATATTTATTATATCAATTTAATTATTATCCAGTGGATAAAACATGCTAAATCTATGACTACATGTAAAAAATAATAGAGAAACCATGAATCCCATACCTTAAAATGTTTCAATATTCTTTGCACGAGAATGGGCCAACATGATGGATCATGATCACCTCTCCCACAACGACTGCATCCATCCGAGGATGTCACGGCACAACCACATCGACCAACACCCAAGAAATATCTACTAGAAACGTGGATATCACATTCCATCACATGGAAAGAATAAATGGGATGAAATATATTGAAAAACCTAGAAGAACATAGGTATAACATGCCTTATGTATAAGACAGATCAACACTTTATGGTAGCACCAAAACAGGGGGTGTGTGTACAGTAGGAAAACCTCCAAGGGGAAATGATCGAAGGATAAAAAAATCACACAAATCCTTAGGAAAAATGGTTTGGGTCACCTCACACCAAGAGAAAGTATAATGAATAACAAGTGAAGAATGTATCTCGGTCCTTTTAAAAATAAAAATGGAGCAGCGGTTTAGATATGATTTAGATTTTCAATTAAAAGTGGATTTGTCCAGACTATGCGGTTTGACCAAGTAAATGCACCCGGACACTTAGTAAAATTCATATTGGAATTATGGGATTTGAATTGGCCTTATATCCCTTAAAATGAGGCTTTGAATGTGTTTTACGTCAAAGAAAACATCAAACGGGTGAAACTATAGGAATCTGGAAACATTGTACACCTACCGATAGTTGGAAACATTGTACACCTACTGATAGTTGGAAACACTATACACCAACCGATCACTGTACACCTGTCGATCACTGTACACCTACTGATCATTGTACACCTACCAACCACTGTACACCTACTGATCATTGTACACCTACTAATTACTATACACCTACCGATCACTATACACCTATCAATGACTCTATTCACAGAACTAGAAACACTATTCAAAGAACTGGAAATTTTGAAAAGTATTATAAATAAGTCACCTTGACCTCCCAGAATACCTAAAACACCAAAGTTTTACAAAGGAATAGACCTAAGAGGTTAGAGCCATTACATTAATTGTTATAATTTAATAAATGAATATTACATTGTTAATGGCACGTATATTTATATATATCACTTGGCTTATTTAAATATAATTAAATTAATAAATGGTTGCATGTCCATATTCAACTTAACATTATTATTAAAAGGGAACAGAATGAACCTAATAAATGATTGAGTAATTAAATTGATAAATGGTTTTATGTCCTTGATATACCTTGTCATGTTAATGAAAGGTAATGGAATAAACCTAATGACTTATTATATGGGATGAGTATTACATGGACTAATTAAATAATTATATAGGTATATGGTTACTATTGTATATGGACCTTTTTATCTTTATAGGAGTGGTCAGACTTGATCCAGCCTTTGATTCATGAGGGAATTCCTTGAGCACTCAAAGGACGCCATTCCAATTCAAGGAGTTGTTTTCCAAGGGAGATACCCACCTTGGAACATGGTCCTTATCTACTAGAAGATTTATGGAATGACCCCATAAGATCCCTTCACTATCTCTATAGATATTTTGATTCCTTAGATACGCTCTTTGTATCCATATTTATGTCTTCAGACACGCGGTACCATGGATTCCCCCCATTGGGCCCAGTCATGCTTATCCTAGGATTACTATGGACTCAGTTTGAATCATTTACAATAAAATGCATTGGGTGTCACCCCATTGGATTATACATAGACCCCTTTATAGTCAATATACATGTGATAATTCTATGATTTGGCTGACCCCTGAGGTCAAGGATGCCTTGGTTACGCCTTGGATCCTCTTTCATTATTATTATGATCTATTTCAGTATTGTTGAGACTTTCATATGATTTATCTATATAATATGAACTTAAATGAATCAATTAAATGATCTCATGTTTAGAGACATTACTAATTGAGGCTAAAGCAGGTGTGAGTTATTATTTTGGAATTTTTTTACATTTATATATACCTACACACTTCTCAATTTATATTCACAAGCTGGATTGTATAGATATCATTGGAAGTGGCCTACTAAGATTTATATCACACCCTATCTGGTATTTCATTGGTACTCAGGTAGATTATATTATAATAGGTATGGAAAAAGGGGAAGTGTATCGCCATGGACACTTGACTTGATTTCTTTCTTAGAATGGGGCTTGATAGCATATAATTGGTCCAGTTCTCAAGATACTTAGATAGTTTTTGGTCTTTTGTCATTTTGTATATCATGTACTTTACTAATTACATATTGTCATGTATACCTATTTTCATGCTCTATAGATATGGAATTACATCATAATACTTTTTATATGATAACTTTTTTGTTGAATATTATTTATGGTTGTTTTTTCTTATCTTTCACTTACAGTCTTATTCATCATCATGCATCCACTATTTTTTATCCATCTTTTGTTATATTTCCATTATGATCCACTCTCATGTGAGGGTATATTCATGCCATGAACATACCTTGGGCCATAGCTGCTAGTTAGCAGTCTCTGTCATATGGGGAGGTGCACTTGAGGCCATGTAACCAACTGGGTCTAGGGCACCTTTGAGTAGAACCTAGATCGGGATGTCACAAAGTGGTATCAGAGCTGTTTTTATTTTCTTTGGATGTTAGGAATATGTTCTAACTTGGTCATAACTCATGCCTACGAGTAGCTAACTCACATTCACGGTAAATTCCAAGTTTCCTAGCAATGGGAAATTTTTGCTTTGTATTTTTTCTTGTTATAGTTGATAGATTTTCAGCATTGGGTGATGCACATGGATTTTGATTCTTGATATTCTTTATGGATATTTACCTTATCCTGGTATAGTAAGGATCAATTTTACATTCATCATTATAGGAAACTAGAATTAATATACCATTCATATTTCATTCCATATAGGTGCATTTCACTACTTTCATTACCTATGTTTCCTGTGATTGTTGAGTGAGCCATGGTTTTATATATGCATGTGCTACTAATATCATCTAAATAAGAAGGGAATTGATTATTTAAAGTATCATCATCAATCTAAATAGTGTTTTTCTGTATAGGTTGATGGTGGCATCTTAAATAGAGAGATTATACCCATGTCATCTATGAACCCCTGGTTACATGAGATGGGCTTCAAATGTGATCACATGATTACCAAATTCAATTATAAGGTGTATAGGCCCTTATGAATTGGGAAGTGTGATTAAATGATTCAATCCATCATATTTTTTACCCATCACATTCTAATTTCATATGTAAGATAGCTAATTAAAAATTAGATGGGTGTCAATTCCTGTTATAAATTGTACGGGATATTATTTACTAGGAATGAAGATCGATTTAATCTAACCTTGATATATTTATATAATAAAATAAAAACTTTAAATGTAAAACTTAAATACTAAAATGAAATTTTTTCTAGTAAATTAATAGGCAAAGTACAATTGAACCTTCACCTACTGGAATTTTTTTAAATTAAATTTTAACACTTACCAATACCATGGAATTATAAGTGGGTGGTTGGGGTAGTACCTTGGGTAGTGAGCCCTTATTCTTTGTTTTACTTCCACAAGTGCTTGCATCTACTCAAATATTTTTCTGAGGTGTGTGATTGGAATTTGTAGAGTTATTCCACCATGAAATCATTAAGTCATTCTCCAGGAGGGTGTAAATGACCATGCTCTAGATATGGTGGTCCCTAACCCACCAGTATTACTACCAATAGTTCCACTTGAGGCACCCCCTAATATACCCAAACTAGACACTAATGCTCCACTTTATGAGGGTTTTCTACATTTTATATAGTCCATACGGGGTGATCCATGACCTGCACCTACTATGGATGATCCGAATCATGAGTTCCAATAACAGCATCCTCCCATATTCTTAAGGGATAGAGGTACTCATACTATAGAGTGTTATCTAGATTCCATTCTTTCTATCTTCAAGAATCTATAGATTCTTCTAGAGAGGAGGGTCAATATTTCCACCTACATGATGCATAATTTGTCCAAGTGCTTGTGGGATGTGATTACCCAAGTTTTTCATCATCATAGAATGGTATGGGTTGACTTTTAAACTACCTTATATGATTAATTTTTCTATTACATGTTAAGAGTTGACTGAGCCAAGGATTTCATGCACCTGGATATGGAAGTGTTTTTCCTATCCACCTTTTTTGAGATCATTAATTAGACTCTTATCATTGATCACAACCTGAGAGAAGTCTATAAATACTCATAATTATCATATCTAGATATAATATCTAAATATATGGATATTTATTACATAAAATATCACAACCACACCAAAATTTTATGGGTTTAGTGTCTTTAGAAGCTTGTAAACATAAACAAATGGTTCATAAAACATCTACATCATCTCTTTATTATTACTTCATAACTAGAAACCTTTTTGACATGTCATAATTAATATCTTCTTTCATATCCTCGAGAAAGAAAACATAAGAAAGGGTGAGATCAGATGATCAATAAGGGTAATCATGGGAGATATGTAATCATAACATGAGCATAAGGGTATGAGAACATGATCATAACATTTGAAAATCATACCCTGCATATCAAATATCATAATATTGAATCATGGAATTAAATATTGGAAGTTCATAAGACATGAATCATAATATATTCAAATAATATGATCCATAACAGTGTAACAATGGAATAAGACATGGAATTTGTTAAATACACATAAGCTCAGAAAATATTATGTCAAGACTACCTACCAAGACATTCATAACATGTTAGGCTTGGGAAATTCGCCTGTGTACCTGCTTCAGGTTTGGGATGACCCCCTGTGTACCCTCTAGTTTCATTATTAGGATGACCTCTCATGTACCCTCTAGTTTTGGGATTAGTATTACCTTTTGTGTACCCTCTTATTGTAGTATTAGTATGACCACCTATGAACCCTTTTGTTATGGGGAAGGGCTAACCTCCCATATACCCTTTTGTTACAGGCTTAGGCTAACCACCTTTGTACCCTTTTTTTACAGAATTGGGCTAACCAAACATGTAGACTTTGAGATCATAGAACATTTATCATTACACAATGAATTGGAGGGGGATATAGGTCCCACCCATCACATAATGATAATAATAAATATGTGTTCCACAAGAACATAAATCATTTATCACATTGAAAATCATGTAAATAAATGAGTTTCATAAACATTTTATCATATCATAACTCATGAAAAAGAAATGGGATTCATAAACATTATACCATCATAAACATAAACCAACCATAAAAATAAAGTGGATATTATCCTTGAATAATATCCTCAGTAAAGCATAAGTATCATGAAATAATGTTATCTTAAGTGGAAAGTATTTTGGAAAATCACCTGAAATAATTCTTGAGGAAAAATATCCTTTCTATTTTGAAAATAACTAATAAATATCAGGTCATTGAAGTTAGGATTAACAAAATTAATTGATTATGTGTATTCTATATAAATACGAATAGAACAAGAGTAAATAAACCATAATATAATCAAAATTCATCCCACACATAATAATAGTATGACTTAATCAGTGAAGTATAAGATTAACGCAACGAATGGAAATTGGGTAAATAATTCCCTTACCATTTTGTAATCAGTCAAATTATATACCCCATAAAATTAGTAATTATCAAATAAAACATTTAATAACATTAATATAACACCCCAATCCCGCTCTTCCAGACTTGGTTCTTGAAATATGCTATGTAAATTTTTTTTTTAACAAATATAACAATTACGTAACACTTTATACAAGCAAGGACCTTTTACCGGTCTAGGTTTTGGAGAAATTAGAGTACATTTCCCATTTTATCAGAGTTTAAAGAAACAATTATCCACTACACTTCTGCATTCTAACTCTAAAAGCGGCGACATCTGTAAATAAATTTCTAAGATACCTATGAAAATTCATTTTTAAAATAAAAGGGTGAGCATTCAATTACCCAGTAAAGAGTTTTTGGATAATGCATTCTAAAATTTAATTTAGAAATACATTTGTAAAACAACCTTTATAAAATACTATAATGCTTTCAAAATTAATTATATTTTGAAAATGCTTTTAAAATAATCCATTGATTCGGTTGAAATTATTAAGCAATCCCTTAAAACAAATCAACTATGGTCACTCGTAACTTTGAAGGCTATCTTGGGCCTACCCACTTGAGGGATGGATTCAATATCCAATTCCCTATCATATTTACAAAGTTCAAGTATAGTTTTTTATAAAACATTTTTGTATTAGCTTGCCTTATATACATATAATTTTCACTGGTGTTTTCGTTTTGAAAATATATTTATAATCATGATTTGATCAAATAAATACTAATCTTTACTGAAAATTATATATTTGACTTGGTACGATCAAATATCAAGATACATGACGTTTCATAATCACACGAAGGATTAATCAACATCCTCGCACTTGAAATTTCATCCATATTTCCATAAAAATACATTTTTGAAAAGTTTAATTTATAATCAAGTATATGTGTATATAACTTTATATATATATATATATATATATGCATGTATGAAATGTCATGAAAACTTATCAATATATGGACATAATCGTGATATGAGTATGACATGCATGTAGTTCCATCATTTAAATTCATAAAATTTCATAAATAATCAATTGATATATATTATTTTTTTTACAAATAATTAATCAAACAATAATTATTATTATAATTCATATGAAGCATAATCTTGATCCTTACAAAATAAGTTTGAAACTTAAAATCATAATTTTTAATTAAATGATATCTTGTTAAATTTGAAAAATAAAACATTTGAATTATAAAATGACATAATTTAATATGATCAAAATAAGGAAAAATAATTTCAATATAATTGAATGTTTCAAATCAAAAAAAATAGATGTTATGACTTGAGATAAATAAACAAAGGTCCATAAGAAAAACTAGAAAATAGAATTTATAAATTGAAAGGTATAAAAAAAATTCCCTTACATGCTATTTATTAACCAATTATTTTAATTCCTCCTCCTATTGTTGCTGTTAATCTCCCTTACACTCACAATAAGGGAAGGAAAGGATACTGCCTAACAAGTTAGCCTCTTATACACAAAGTACCAGAAGGGATACATTGTAGAGATTATAGTCATAGTGTTACTATTTAATATATAAGTATTTTATTTACAACTTTCTGATAAACATTAATTTATGGATTTGATATATGCAGAATATCTCATATTTTGTAAAAAAAATAAAACTCAAACAATGACCATTGAATGAAAAGTATTCAATGAACCTAACTCACCTAAAATTTGAAATAGACAAACACATTTAAATCAGATGTTGAAAGGTTCAGATCAAATATAGTTTTCTTTTCATTTGATAGGTACTAAATGAAATCAAACAAGAATAGTTTGGAAAGATCATTGTGAAGAAATTGACCACAGTCATACAAAATTTGAAAAAAAATCAAAACTATATTTTAACAGAACTAATTGAAGACAAATCCAAAATTGTGACAATAGCAGTTGTAGAAATTCAATACAACAACATTGAAAGCAGATGCAAGTGGATGAATTAAACAGATTCGACACTGGTAATCTAATTTTTAGAAGATTCAGATAACAAGAAACTAATTAAATAATACCTACTTGCGATTTTAGACAAAACAGAGGTCGTTTTCCCCAAAATCTTGTTCGGATCCTCTATGCATCTCAATTAAAACCACAAACAAATCTAAAGATCATATTTCAATACCCAAAATGTTGAGTAAACAACACATACATGAAAATATAGATGACACCTCACAGATCTTAAAAACTGAACATCGCTTTGTTCGAACCTCAACCACACGACTCAGATCTGATGTGTGATGGCCTTTAGACTCAAAACCATTTCCTACGCGCTCGACCTGAAAGATCTAAATCCTCTCCGGCTTCGATATCCCTTTTTCTCGAGCTCACCAGGATCAAATACTCCTACTCAAGCCTAGGTTTCTCTCCCAAATCCATACTCGAACTATTTTTCTCGATGATCTCTATGCTATTCTCTCCCAGTGAAACCCTCAGATGTCATTCATGGTCCTTCTATTCGCATCGACCTCGAGACTCACAGCTCTGCTTTGTCTCGTGTAGAGACTCCCCCGCAACCCTACTTCGGTTTCCCCCAAAACGACTTCCACCATTTTTTTAATTCATTGTTTTTTTTCTTTTTTATTATTCCGTTTCATCATATATATATATATAATCTATTTATTTTAAAATTAATCTATATATATATGCATATATTAATAATAATACCTTTTATATGTTAAAATAAGAACAATGATAATGATACATTTTCATATTATATTTTTGGGAGTATGAAATCATTATTTCTTTATTTATTTATAAAACAATTAAATTCATTTCATTATATATATAATCCTTATATTAATATCTTAATAAGATATGTAATATTAATATTTTCATAATTTTCCAGAATATATATATATATATATATATATTAATATTTAAAACATTATTTTTTTTACTCTTAGAATAATTTATTAAATATTTTTAAACTTTGTTTATAGCATAAAAATATTCAAATCAATATTGTTTCTATATGTGTATATTTATTTATTTTATATCAACGGTTATCATATGTCATTTCTCAAATTTAAAACTTATAACGGATAGTTTTTATAACGGTCGGATAAAAACTCTATAAATATCAATGTTTAAGGGTTGTTCAAATGCAGAGAAAAATAATATCACGAAACTTATGCCACTGCTTTCAGAAATGGTTTTATATGTTCCTCTTATTCTTAGTTTCATTGTTATTGTTCTTTCTATAACTTTTGTGCTTCTATCAGATCCAAAATATGAGAACTAATCGATCAGCATCATTGTGTTTCTCGGTGGTCTTCCAATTGTTTTATTATCGATAGCAGTGGGTTTAATGGTTTAGTTCTAGTGTGTCAATGATGTATTATGATCTTTGTATAAATAAAGTGCTTACTACATATATCTTTGTGTTCATAAGTTTATGTATTTTATTTCATTTTGGAACATTGAAAAAATATAAAACTTACTTTTAAACCCAGGGTGTTCCAATTAATAAAATGAGATTAATGATACTATATATCAAAGGTTATTACATACACCACACACAAGAAATAAGTGGTGAATAGGTAATATATCTCACAAAAGAAAAAATGATATGAGAAACCCTTAACTCTTGCTTCCCTTTAGTTTTGTGTACTTTAAGCTCTTTTATAATGGTTTAAAGAATGTTATTAACTCATTATATAACTATAATCATATTTATAATACCTTATTTGATGATTTTATGACATCTTATGAACCATTCATTGATAATATTTCATTATTTTCATGGTTTTGGGTGGGTTCATTCCATGGTTTCATAATTGGTTTATTTGTGTATAATTATGAATGTTCTTGTAAAATGGGATTAAAACTATAGAAGTGGAATGAAATAGTATTCATGAACTTTCAAATGAATTAATGGTCCCATGTTTTATTTTTATTTCTTGTATCATGATAGTTCATTTAAATTCATTGGATAAAAGAGTATTTGCACTGGCATCTCTGTTATATGCCATCATTGTAGACGATAGGGGCATCTGAAGCCTCAGTGTGATAGAGACCCTCTTGAGTGTCTTGATTACGGCCATATGGGACATACTCATAAATTATATTAGACATTTCCACCTACTTCTATTTGAATAAGATTAGAACCAGATCCACCTTCAGGGTTAGGATCAGTTGCATCACATCGGGAAGGGAGTTGGAGTAGCACCAACATGAAATTCCAAGAAGGTGGTCATAGACATAGTCTCCAGGATTTTTATTATCAGTAAAAGTAGATAATATATACTCTATTTTTTCCATATTTAGCATAGGGTCATTGATTAGGATAGTTTCATGCCTTACAACTGATACCTGAGGATCAAAGTGTAGGACCATCTATAGTATGAGATATTAGTCTAGTATCCTCTATTATTGTGTCTACTTTATTCGACACTTGTTCCTCTCACTCCTTTATCTCTTTATCGAATGTGGAAAGTCTCTATTTGTAAATTCAATAATTCTATGGTGTAATGACCCTAAACACATCGTTGGGTGTGTGGCCAGAGAACAAACTCCAATGAAAGGAATTTCCCCTTGAGGTAGGCAGTTATCCCTTTTTATGGGAACTCTTCATACTCAAGATTACAGGTTTTGATTTCATTCTAGGAATGGATTGGTTGGTTCCATATCATGCCTATGTGGAGTTTTATCGCCACAGGGTATCTTTTACATCACCAAAGGGTAGCAATTATCTACACAAGGGTGAGTGGAATGTCTATGATAGTAGAGATGGACCAAAGCATCATGGGCTAGGTAGAGTAACAACCCAGATTGCTAGTTTTTTCATAGAGGAGCAGGGAATATATCTGATAGATTTTCCTCTGGTAGTAGATCATTTCATTGATGTCTTTCCCATTGATTTTTCAGGATTACCTCCTGAGAGAGAATTGGAGTTTACGATTGAACTTTTTCTAGGATCAGATCTAGTATCTATCCCTCTATAAATAATGGCACCTACTGAGCTCCAAGATCTCAAGATATGGTTGGAGAATTTAGAATCAAAGGGTTTTATCTGATCCAGTGCTTCTTCTTGGTGTTCACCCATTCTTCTCTCCAATAAGAAATATTGGACCCTTAGGAAATGTGTGGATTACTGATAGTTAAAATATATTATAGTTAATATTTTCTATCCATTACCTCAGATAGATGATATCCTTGACCATATCTAAGGATCTAGGGTATTCTCACAAATATTGACTAGAGATTGGGTTATCATCAGGTGTGATTTGGATCTTCAGATATACCACGTATGGCTTTCCGAATTCGGTATGGTTTATATGAGTAGATAATTATTTGTTTCAGTATTACAAATGTGCCTACTTTTTTAATGGCCTTGATGAGTAGGTTTTTCCACCCCTATCTAGATTCTTTTTTCATGGTTTTTTTGGATGACATCTTGGTGTATTCTCATACTCATAGTGACCATGTTAAACATCTTGAAATCATTTGGAATGTAATGAGAGTGCATCAGATATATGATAAGTTTGATAAGTGCTGATTATATATTGAAAATTTTCACTTATTGGGTCATATTATCTTGGAATTAGGAGTATTCATTAACTAAAAGAGAAAGTGAGTGTTTTGGTTTCCTAAGAGCATCTTAAGAACATGTTTGATATATATATTTTCTTGGGGCTAGATTGATATTACAATCATTTAATATAGGATTTATAACTCATTGATACACATCTTACTGGCCTGAAAAAGAAGTGTGTGAAGTTCTTGTGGTATAAAACTTGCGAGAAGGCCTTTTAGGAGCTGAAAGGAAGGCCTACTTCAGCACCAATTCTGATTCTTCCAGATCCTGAAAAAGGTTTTTTAGTTTTTTTTATGCATCAGACATTGGTATGTGTGTAGTGATAATGTTGGAGGATATAGTTGTTTTATATGGGTCTCTTCGGTTGAGACCTCATGATCATAACTACCTGAAACATGACCTTGATCTAGCAGTTGTTGTCCATGTCTTGTGTAGTTATAGATACTATCTAATTGGTGAGTACTTTGTGGTGTATATGGACCCCAAGAGCCTCAAATATATCTTTACACAACATGAATTGAATCTTAGACATTGAATATGGGTTGAATACCGTCAGTCCTTTTACTTTGAGTTTGCATATACATCTGGAAAGGGAAATGTGGTAGTGAATGTGTTGAGTCAGAAAACTTAGGAATAGGTTGTAACGTAATCCAGTGATGAATGGAAATTTATGGCCCAATTTTCTAAGCTACAACTGAAGTATCATGAGAGTCATAAAAACCTTTTATTACAACCTTAGTAGTTGCATCTACACTCCTTGATAGGGTGAAGAGCATGCAGTTCTTAGATCCTGAAGGCTTAGTTATCTAAGAGAGTGTTTTAGGTGAGGACCTACCTTAGGATTGGTCTATTGATGATGAAAACAGCCTATATATACATGGTCATTTCTAGGTTTCTACATACTTGAGAGAGGAAACGATTTGAGATTCTCACACTTCACAGTGGGTAGTTTATCCAGGAATCTCCAAGATGTATCATGATACGTGTTACCAGTATTGGTGGCCTAGAATGAAATGTAAGATCTAAGGATTTATCACTAGGTTTTCCAATTTTCAGTAGGTGAAGGAGGATCACCAGTGGCCTGCTAGGTTGTTATAGTTGTTACCAGTACCAAAATGGAAATGGGAAGATGCTTCAATGGATTTTTTCATTGGATTACTGAGGTCACCTTGAGGTAGAGATGCAGTTTGGGTAGTCATTGATTGAATGACTAAATTATCCCACTTCCTTCTTATATGTGAGGATTTATCATTTTATGAGATTTTAATATTGTATGTCTATGAGATCATAGAACTACATGGGGTCCCTTATACTATCATTTCAAATAGGGATGCTCATTTCATATCAAGGTTTTGGCAGGGTTTGCAGAGTGTTATGGGTACATGGGTACTTTTTAGTATATCTTTTCACCCTTAGACTAGTGTCCAGTTATAATGAATGATATATGTTATAGAGGGAATTCTCCAAGCATGATCCATTGATTTCAGTGATTCTTGGGAGAATTATATCCCTCTCATTGGGTTTTCCTATAATAATAGCTATCATGCAATGATTCAGATGGTTCTGTATGAGGCCATCTATGGTAATCCATTCTGTTTACCCCTGTACTAGTTATAGTAAGGTGAGGCAATTATACTAGGTCCTCATCTCATGTAGGAGACTTTAGAGTGGGTACAACTGATCGAGAAGTGGATTTCTGCTGCTCAGTCTAGACAGAAATCATATGTCGATCACAGTTGATGATATCTAGATTTCAAGGTCAGGGATCATGTTTTTTTATAGGTATCACCCAAACTTTGATATATATGGATATGATGTCAAGGAAAGATATTGCCTCATTATGTTAGGTCATTTGATATCTTAGATAAAATTGGGCCAGTAGCCCATCGGTTTTTACAACCTCATAGGTACCATTTCATGCACGAAATCTTCCGCGTTTCATAGCTTTGCTGTTATCATGACTACCCATATCATTCTATTTATCTTTATTAGGTTGAGTAATATTTTCATGCTCCTTTTGAGTAGTATCCCATACACATCATTGAACATAGTATAAAGGCTCTCAGAGTTCGGTTTTTCCATTTAGTATGGGTGATATGGTAGCACGGCCATGTATAGTATGAGACTTGGGAGTGTGAGATCTATGTACATGCTCAGTGGTCGGAGTTGTTCTCAAATAGTGTTTTTCTTCCCTTGGAAGGGTAACTTGGTGATAAGTTACTTTAAGGAGGAAACTGTAAGAACCCAGTTTTTCTTTAAGGTATGAATACTTTAAAATTCAGTCTAATTCTTTATCTTTAACCTATTATGGATTCCCAATGTGTTAATAGAAGTTTCTGGGGGGTTGAGGATTTTTTGGAGCTCAGAAATCTAGCCGATGGAAGAAATAACTGGGCCGCATAGTTAGATTAAACTATGCAACCCAACCCATATGGTTTCTTCTAACTGTGTGGGGAATTTCAAAGGGAAAATCAGTGTGCACAGTTTTCCCTAAATGTGTGCCTAGGGCTGCATTCCCATGCTAGATGTATGTAGTTTTTAGCAGAGCCAAATGGAACAGTTGGCACATGGTTTCTCAAACCACACATCCAAATTGTGTGGGGTCCCTCTTTAGACAGTGATCCAAGCATGGTTGGTGGATGGTTTTTCTAACCATGTGGATAAAATATGTAACCCATAAATTTTTTTCAAAATTAGAATTTTTTTCTTTAATGACTTATGTTTTTTACACCACATATCATTTTCTTCATTCTAGTGATAGGAGACCCTTCCTCCTCCCATTTTGAGTTCCTCAAGTCCTTACACTTAGGTTCTTAATGTGCTTTAGCATCCAGACTCAAAATCGATATCCAATTTTCTCATTAGAGTCCTCTTAGTAAGTGATTTAGTCCTTAGAATTGGTTTATCATTTATCTTTCCCTAAATGATGCAATTTTGATGCAGGCTCATATGCCCTATTTTTAAGGTTTTGATCTATTATTCAGTTTTCTTCCAATCCATGACAAACTAATGGTCGATACTAGATGAGTAGAGTGCTACATGAATAAGGTAGGTGGTTTACGAATTTTTCCTAAAAGTATCATCATTTATAAATTTTTGTCATGTGTGCATGCTAGTTTCACCAGGCGTTGCTTCTTAAAATTCACATGCCTTTATTATAATCATTTTTCTCATGTTCTAGAGTCCTACTTATTCATGCTCTTCATGTCGTTGGAGGTTGTGATCCCAACACTTTCCACCCCTAGTAGGGTGATTTCCTTGTTATACCTTTTATGACCCTTATTATAATTATTTAAAACATTGTATGCTTGTATTGGCTTGACCCTGCTAATGGTATGTCCTTTTTAATTAAAATGAATTATGAATTCACAATGGCTAGCACATGTACATTGTATACAATTATCACTTGACCCTTCTAAGGTAAGTGTTACAATTTAATAAATTAATCTTATATTTTTAATGGAAAGTATATCTATATATATTACTTAGCCTAGTTAAACATAATTAAATTTATAAATGGTTGTATTTCCATATTTACCTTGATATGCTTATTGAGAGGTAATGGAATGAACCTAATAAATGATTAAGTAATTAAATTGATAAATGGTTTCATGTACTTGATAAACTTTTTCACGTTAATAAAGGTAATATAATAAACCTAATGACTTATTAGATGGAATGATTATAACATGGACTAATTAAATAATGATATAGTTATAAGATGATGATTGAATATGGTCTTTTTTATCTTTATCAGAGTGGTCACACTTGAGTCATCCATGGATTCCTGAGGGAATTCCTTGAGCACTCAGAGGACGCCATTCCAATTCAAGGAGATAGTTTACAAGGGAGATACCCACCTTGGAACATGGTATTTTTCTACTAATGGATAACTGAAATAACGTCGTAGGATCCCTTCACTGTCTCTCCATAAATTAGGATGCCTTGGATACACTCCTTGGATCTAGATTTATGTCTTCCGACACGTGATGTCATGGATTCACCCCATTAGGACTAGTCATTCTTAGCCTAATATTACTATGGAAGAGAACCATAGACTCATTTAGAATCTTTTATAGTGGAATGCCTTGGATGTATTCCCCTTGTATTACACTCAAACACCTTTATAGCCAGACTACATGTGATACTTCTATGAGTTGGCCAACCCTAAGACCAAGAATGCCTTAGTTACACCTTGGATCCTCTTTTATTATTATTATGATCTATTTCAGTGTTTTTGACACATTCACATGATTTATATACATAAAATAAAATTAAATAAATTAATTTAATGATATAATGTTTAGATAAATTACCAGTTGAGGCTGAAGAATGTATGAGTTATTATTTTGAAATTTTTTTACATTTATATATATATACACACTACTCAGTTTATATTTACAAACTCAATTTTATATACATTGGTGGTGGTGGCCTACTGATATTTATCTCACACCCTATTTGGGCCTCCATTAGTACCTAGGTAGATTATATGATCTTAGGTATGGAAAAGGGTAATAATCTTGACTTTTACACCTATATTGATTACTTTCTTAGGATGAATCTTGGTAGAAGATAACCAAGCCAGTGCTCTGGATGCTTGGATAGTTTTTGATATTTTTGTCATTTTTTATAGCATGTACTGTATGGATTTTTGACTATCATGTATACTTACTTTCATGTTATCTAGAGACATGGAAATACATCATCATCCATTGTATATGATATTTTTCATATTTTGAGTTGAATATTATAAATAGTTGTTTATGCTTTTCTTATGCTTCTAGTATTATTCATGATTCCACTATTATTTATCCATCTATTTTTATATATCCACTATACTCCACTCTGACATGAGGGAATAGTCTTCCCATAGATGCACCCTAATCCCTTACTGCTAGATGGCAGCCTCTGGAATATGGGAAGGCGCACTTGAGGCCATATGACCAACTGAGTCTGGGGTACCTTTGAGTGGCACCCAGGTCGGGATATCACAAGTTTCAAGCCCATGGTTGGTAATACTTCCTACCTAATTATTTTTTATGTTTTTATACCTAATTTTTGGATCCTTAAGAAAAGTAATGGGGATCATTTCCAATGAAATATCTTAGTAACTAGACACTCTGAGTTCAATGATCAGGGATATTGAGACTTGATAAAATAGTGGGAGATTTAATTAATAAAATAAATTAATTTCTTATTTATCAGATAATTTGAAATCAAGAAAATGTATTAATAATATTCACCTTAATTAAAAATGAAAACCTCCTCACTGGAAATAACTTCTAAGAGTGGTTTAGAGGCCTTCAGTTTGTAATACACCATGAATATAAATCTCACATGATATAATCCTCAATGCCTGATTTTCTTGATAATGAGTTGATTGATGAAGAGTTCCTTATCTATGAAAAATATTTGAGCAACGTAGTCAAAGTTCAATGTTTAATGCTTTATTCTAGGTCTAGTGAACTCATGAAGTCCCATAAAAACATATATTCATATAGAATGCTTGAGAACCTCCATGGTCCTTTCTAGGAGAGAGATGGGTAGGAACGGTTTGTGATTTACAAGGCTCTATTTCAAAGAAATCTTAGAGAGGTTACCCTAGATAGGCCTCATGTTGTCAAGAAACTACTAGAAAATGGGGCTATCCCCATGAATCTATACCCATGGTTTATAGAAACCATGGGTATAGAGTGTCTATAATCAATCTATACCAATGATTTATTTAAACCATTGGTATAGACTAGGTTATACCAATGGTTTTTAAAAAATCATTTGTATAGGTTGAAATGTACGAATAGTTTTTTAAGCCCTATTGGGATAGAGTTCTCTCATATCCCTCGGCCTCTCACCCTCCCCCTTCACTTTTAAGCCCTATTCTCCCATCACCCGAGTGACAGGCAGTTATCTTATCCTCTAACATTCTCCCCTAATTTAGGGATATTTTTATTATGATATTCTTTGACATCAGATTAGTGAGTTCTAAATCCTTCTTCCCATATGGTAATTATTGTTTTCATTTTTATCTATGTATGAAAATCTAACCAATATAAAGTTAGGTCACTATTATTCTCGGTTATTTGAAATATGGTTCATTTAGATTATTTTTTTTATAGTATTCAATAATAAATGTGATTGTAATAGATATATTTTTTGTTTTAATTTATTAATCCTCTACTTTTATATAAATCTAATACATTTTTTTTGTAATATATTTTAACTAATTAAGTAATTAATTGATGTAGTAATTTTTTTATTAATGTTTTAGGGTTTTATTTTATATCCAATGATTTTATAGAATAATTCATGAGTTACCTTTACTTAGATCAATATACCCTTATGTGGACTTCATCTTTTCCCGGTTACCTTTACATAGGTCAGTGTACCCTTACACAAGTTATAAAGTTATTCTAACCTTTATGTAGGTATTGTAGGTCTTAAATGACCCTTATATAGATTCTTAAATGGATTGCTTCTACCCTTATTCATCCTCTGTGCCATTCCTTATGTACCTTTACATAGGTGTCCAATGACTCTCACATAGCCTGTATAACCTTCATCAAGCATCCTTTATGAAACTCATGACACAAATTTACAAGATAACTCATCACCTAATAATTCCTATAAAATTTACATATTTATAGATTTAAAGCTCCCCCTTAATATATGTCAGCATATTCCATTTTACTTTACATGAAAAATATCATTTTGAAGTAATCTAATTCAACCTCTTTTGAAACTTCAACTACTATAACATTTTCATATATCATTTTAATTCATCTTTTTAGATTCCAAAGAGTGAATTCACCACTTGTAACTGACATGTCCACAAAACCTCTATGACTTCTGAGTTGGAGCTCAGTGTAGAAAATAAGGGTTAAAGTTAACAATGTCAATGTTGTCCATAATTTACTCTAAATCCATAAACCATATTGAATACCTAGTTGAAGAGCTAGATAAAACCACTAGAAATACATTTCTTCCACTTTATCTATAATGAATTATTATTTAAAATGATTCTAAGTAGATTTTATGATCCAATATATATCTCCCCCTAATTTTTTGAACTTCTAGACACCACATGTTGAAACCACTTTGTTGGTTGAATTATTTTTCCAAGTATCTTTCGAGTATCATGAAAAACACTCAAATTATATCAACATGTTATTTTATAATAAATCACTTGAAAAGCTTTCCAAATATCCTAACTTCATTAGTAAAACTAAAATATGGATTTGAACCCTGAATCACTCCAATATAAACTTGAAATCTACTATTTATTTAATATTTAAATATATTCGTATATATTCTAGTATGTATGGTAAAATTCACAATGGACTACACTTAATTCATGATTTGTGTTATTTCATAATTATATATAAATTTCATTTCATCATTCACTCTTTTATTTGTAATACTCCTTTTAATGCACACATGGTGAATACCCTCCATGGGTTGTATTTACCCCTTCATCCTACATCACTCAATTTATCATAATTAAAAATAAAGTAAAAGTAAAGAGGTGTACATTTGACATCATCATGTTAATGACTGTGGATTTTCTTGATAAACCAACTATTTTATTCTATTATTTATCCAAGCCTTGCTAGTGGAAGTTTTTTTGAAAAAAACACTTCTGATTATTCCATTTAAGATGTTCTCTATGATATTATCTATTTTTCTTATCTTGGGTTCCTTCACCATTATGAGACTAATGCCACTAATACTTGTATCTTGATTTTATACATTTTTCCTGCACCCTTCAACATGTTTTTTCTACCATTGGAGGGATCTTCCACCAACTTTGGCATCTTACCTTATGGATTGATATGTGAGATCTTTAAGGTGTACTTTGTGCTTTTCCTCTTCTTTGATATCCATAAGAGTCATGTAAGACTTATTCTTACTTAGTGAATCCTTATTTAAGGGAACTTCCTTTACAATTTATGCACACTCTATGTGTATATAGACCTAATTTACTTTTATTTTGGTAGTAGAAATTTTTTTTGAGTTAGTGGATGATCATTGGATATTATTTGGGCTTATATAAGGAGATAAGTGATACGTTTTTCCTTTCCAATTAGAAATGGTTATTTTTTTTAACAAAATTTTTTATTGCATTTTACATATCATATAATTTTGGGATTCCATCTCCTTTATTACAATTTGGATATTTTTTTATTTTATAAATCTTAGTTTTTATGATATTAGGATTGGATGATTACTTATATTTATATCAATTATTGTATAATTTACATGATATTATTATACCATGTTTTTTTTGTTTTGATGTTGGGTAAAACATTGTTGTTATTATTGAGTAAATGTTTTCCAACATAAAGATAAGTGTATTTAATTAGATTAATTTAATATTCAAAACATGGGTGTTTTAAAAACAATTATTTCATAAAGACATGTGTATTTAATTAAATTAGGTAATAGTTGTTGCACATTTCATGTCTTATACTTTGTCTAGTTTTTTATTTATATGAATCTCTTATAGCATGTGTTATTTCTCTTATTCATTGTTCTTATAGATACTAGTATGATTTGATGATTTTCATTTTAAAATCGGTTGTAATGAATTTTTTAATTATGTTTTACATTATTTAATTGAATATAACTTTTTTCCCTGTAATAGAATAGATAGAATTTGTGTGTATCATACTGATCAGATTTCAACAAAGTTTTAGATATTTTTTTAGATTTTTCATTTAACAATGCCTTAGATGGAGGTTGTATATAGTGTCCATGTTATAATTGTGTTGGAACACCATGGTTAATTCAGGAAGAGGTTAGCTACCATATAACAAAATATGGATTTCACACAAACTATTATGTTTGGTATTACAATGGAAAGATGAGACAGCCTTCTACTGTTCATGAACAGAATGAAATAATTAGTATAAAGGATTTCATATTTGATGGGTCTTAATTTTTGCATCATAATGAAAGAGATAGTATGTCAATGAAAAAAGACAATGATATCAACACACATGAAGAAAAGAATAAATATAATGATGTTTAGAGAGTGAAAAAATTAATGGATGATGCTAGAACTATTGTATATCAGGAATATACTAAAATGAAAAGGTTAGAATTTTTAATGTGTTTATATCATGAAAAACACATGTGTGGAATTTATAACACCTCTATTTATTATATTCTTACCTATTTTGAAGTACTTTCTTCCTGATGGTGTAGATATTCCCTCAAATCATTATAAGTCATGGAAGTTAATTTAGAATATTTGATTTTATACTAATAAAATTTATGCTTGTCTAAAATATTTTAGTTTATTTTGGGAATAAATAGAAGACCTTAATGACTATAAAGAATGTAGCATATCTCAATGGAATGAAAATGCAGATAGAACACCATCTTGTGTGCTAAGAAAACTCATGTGGCACTTTTCATTTATTCATAGGCTTCAAAATCTATTCATGACTTTATAAATCTCAACCAATATGTGATAACATTATGTTGGTAGAATTAAAGATAATGATGAGTTAGTTGATCCCACAAATGGATTAGAATGATTGGAATTTGATACACAACATTCTAATTTTGCATCTGAGGTGCGTAATTTCATGTTGGGTCTATCCTATGATGGTTTTAATCTATTTGGTCAGATGCTTAATGCTCATAGTATGTTTCTAGTTTTTATTCACATTTATAATCTTCCTCTAGATATGTGTATAAAAAACCTTTAACTTTATTTATTATACTAAAATCTATACCTTATGATCCTAGAAATGATATAGATATCTACTTGAAACCTTTAATAAGATATTTGAAGAAACTTTGGGATATGGATGTGCGCACATTTGATGATTCTTTAAAAAATATATTTCATATGTGTGTTTCCCTTCTATAGAATATAAATGATTTCCCAACTTATGTAATGATGTATGGTTGGAGCATGAAGGTAAAGAAATTATATCCTATTTTTATGAAAAATACACTATTTATAAGACTTAAATATCATCATAGTTTCAATTTCATGGGTCATCGATTATTATTTCCAATGGATCGTCAATACAAGAAGAATCACCAGAGGTTTTATAATACTATTGAAACTGAACAGCCACCATAATGTATGTCAGGAACTGATGTGATTAACAAATTGACAAATTTTGGTTTTTCATTAAGTAAAGGTGAGATGAAACCTAAAGAGAAATAATGTTGACTCTGAATCCACTTACAAATGGGAAAATGAAATTATCTTTTTTGAGTTTTAATATTGGTATATAAATTTGTTACATCATTGTTTAGACATAATGTGCATTAAGAAAAACTATATGTGAAATGTTGCTTTCAATTCTTCTAAATATTAATGAGAGGAGTAAATATGACTTACGATCTTGTCGAGCCTTCTTGGAATGGGGTATTTGACCATAATAGCATCTTATGTGTATCAGTGAAAAAATAGAAAGTTACTTGTGCTTATTATGTGATAACACATTTAGAGAAAAATAAATTTCTTGAAGTCTTGGATAATATTAAGGTTCGTGATGGATTTTCTAGCAAAATATCTAAATGAGTCAATAGAAGGGAGTTGAAACTAAAATCCCTAAAAACACACGATTATCTCATCCTTATTCATGAATTGATTCCAATAGAAATATTTCATTTACTATCAAATAATATATGAGTGAAGATGATTCTATTGTTCCATTTTTATTGATACCTTTGTGATAAAAGGTTATCCAAGTCTTTATTGATAAAAATGAAGCAAGAGGTGCCATTTATTTTGTGTGAATAGGAAAAGAAATTCCCTCAATCATTTTTCACTTTCATGCTACATTTTAAATTTCATATTCCAACTAAAACACTTCTTGGGCAAACCATTTATTTTTTGTTGATGTATCTTACTGAAATAAATATATGCACAATGAAATATTATCTCAAAAATAAGAATCATCCTAAATATTCCATTATGAGAGGTTATCTAGCTCAAGAATGTATGGATTTTTTTCAATGTATTTTTCTAATGTAATAATAAATAATCATCCAATGAGAAATGAATATGGTATTATGGGGAAATTAAGCCCTCATTTCCATCTCTTCCCCAAACAGAAGGAATTCTTGGGTCATATACATTGGCTACATTGATCCTTAAAGAGAGGGATATGGCACATCGCACAGTCTTGTTTAACTATGGTTTGTTAGATGACTATATCAAGTAAGTAATTTGAATATGTATATTTTATCTCATACTATGTTATTTCACATATACCTTAAATTTTTATTATCATTTTATATAGGGAACATAAACAAATTAAAAGTATAGTTCATTGATATTTTCCTTTGAGAAGGAGAGAGGCTTTGCATAGAAAAGAGTTTCCTACTTGGTTGAAATCAAAGGTATGACCATTACTTTAAATAACATAAAATATAAATATTAATTTAATTATATTATTCATATATATTTATGGTATTGAGTTTACTTGTTGAATCAATATCTCAAGAATTAAGAGTGTTGGATTTTGGTCCCAATTCCTTTGTTTGTGAATGAAAATATTTAATAATAATTGGGTATAAATTTGTTACGTCTAATCAAGTGGTGAATATGAGAACACATCATGATGTAGTTATGTCAACTGAAACAACAGATTTTTATGCTAGTGAATCAGATAGTATGCCTCAATATGAAAATGAGTCTTATTTTGGACTTGCTGAGAAAATATTTTTATTGGATTACTACTCTCATGGTCGAGTCACTATGCTGAAGTGTAAATGGTTTGATTCAATGACATAACATGGTAAATTTATTTATGAATATGGATTCAGATTTATTAACATGGATTACTTCTTGGATACTAATGAACCATATATTTTTGGAATCAATGGAAAAACAAGTGTTTTATGTGAAAGATCATCTGAGACCTGATTATAGTATCATTATTAAAGTAATCCCAAGACATATTTTTCATGATGGTGGGGATTAAATTTACACCATTGACCCTACCATTTTTGTTGACCAAATTATTGTATTGGATGACTCAAATTGTCCCATTTTTAGAATTGGTGTTGAACCTAAAGTAGTGGTGGATAATATATAGAAGTAACCTTATATGTTCACAGTTCATTCATTTTATGTTTATATGGGTTTATCAGGATAGTTCTTGTATAATTACTTTAATTTAGTTTTAGTTCATAATGATATGTTTGCTTTAGTATTATTTATTTCATTTTATTTAATTAGATTTATTTCAATTCAGAAAACCAGATTTAAAATAGGTTTCTAACAAATGTATAAATTGGTTTTAAATTATAATTTCTGAAACATGTTATGACATTTTTTATGACTTTTATGACTTCTAAGTTGTATGTAGAATTTTTAAAAACTATTTCTAAAAATTTAAATTTCATTCTTATGAATATTATGAAATATATTGAAGAAATTCTAAGGAATATATTATTTGATAATGATCGATGGATGCACGAGCTAGGGTTGCCTCCTATGGTTCCTTTAGTGTGTATAATAATTGTAATATTTTTCTTCTACATTACATTTAATGATGTGTTCTTACTCTTTATCAAAAAAAATAGAGACATTCATCTGAACCAGAGTTCACTTCTACTCATCCTACTAGTATGGTTCTAAGAAGGGGTGATACTATAGATATATAGAGCACCTTTCATACATGTTCACACCCTGATCCACCAGTAGAAACCCCATCTACCACACTTTTTCATCCTCCACTTTATCCTCTAAGGATGTCCCCACTCATGCCTCTATCATCTTATTATTTATCCTCTACTTTTCATACCATTTCTACACTTCCACTAGGGATGTTCCCACCTATACCATAGCCATATCCTATGATGTATCCCCATCCCTTCTATCTTTATCCTTTCATGTCTATGTTGTCTCCATTTCCTAATATCCATCTAGGATCTGATAATTCTTCTCCTTCAACTTCCACTCTAGTGCATGTAGATGACCTGGTGCATGCATTAGAATAGAAACATCCTTCAAAGGCTACTAATCTAGAATAGAACATGGATCAATCAGATCCTAATGAGCAGCATGCATTAGGTTTTTTATAAGTGTGTCAAATTATATCACATTAATTTTTTTTACTGTGAATTAATTCTTGTTTTTTTATTTTATCTTGTTTAGTGGGGTATAATAATAAGCAACGTGGGTTCACCCATATGTATGAAACTTGGAATCATCAAACATAAATAATGTTAGATTACAGTGAGAATAATCAAATGATTGGTAAAACTTTTAGGCAGTGTAGAAGTTTTATGGAAACTTTATCCGAGTACAACGATATCATTCTGGTGAAACTGGTCTCATGGAGGCATATCGGTAATGAAATTAAGGAAAATGCATAGGCATAGATATGGGTAATAAAATTTGTTAAATCGATATCTATATTATTATTGTATTTATATGGATTAACATGTTCATTGCAATATCAGTTTAACTTTCATGATGGTGAAGCTACTAATTTTGCATGGTTGAAGGATCTTGGGGAGTTGTGGTGATCATATAAGCATGAGTTATATGTTTATTGGAAGAGTATAATCAGTTCTTATTTAGAGGGTGTACCAATATTCACCAACTGTCTAATAACACAATATCAAGAAATGATCATATAATAGAAGAGTAATGAGTTTAAGGTATCCTTAATCTTTAATGTTTTTCCTTGAAAATTTAATTATTATTAATTATATTGAATCTTTGTTTTTAGGATGCGTTGGAAAAAAACAAAAAAAAACAAAGATACTATGATGTATTTTCACACTTTGGGGAGCACTATAATGCATGGTTATGATAGGATCTATGAACTTTAATTTAAATAGAAATAATATCTTTCAATATTATTACATTCAAATTGATTTATTTTAGTTTAATTTTGTAAACTATAAACTAATTTTAATAAATATTTTTCATGTAAACAATAAAATATTCTTAAATGTAATTTCCTATAGTCTATTCAAATCAACTTAATCTTAATTAAATAGAATTAAACCAACCTAAAGTGTTTATTTCATTTTATTTGGTTTTTTAAGAATTATAAAACCCTAAATAGTCATAAAAATGATTTAAACATCAATAAAACAGTCCTAAAACAAACTCACATATTCCTAAAACTGAAGTCTAGAAATGAAACATTAATATAGAAGGCTAGAAATTCCCCATTTAGTTATATTTTCATGATTAATTTTAAGCTTTCTTATCATGGATCCCTTTAACATAAGTCTGTAAATGCCCCTTCAATCTAGAATTTATAACTTTAATGAATTACTTATACTCCCTATAGGTTGTTCTAATATTACTCCTCCAAATATGTTGAATACTCCATTAAAATATAGAAATAACATCTTGATTTATTTTAATTTAACTTCTCAATGATATGTCAATATTATCCTTCTAGAATTGAAAACAAGATTCGATGAATGTATCATTCCTCAATGGCTACATTTGAGAATGTTTCAGTGAAAAAAAAACTTTGTAAACCAAATAACCTTACACAAAAATCAACCAATTGACATAACCCAAGATAAAGAAAATACCCTAACCAAAAATGAACTAAATATCCTAATCCAAAGAAAAATAAGTAACCTAACCCAAAATAAACTAATTAACCTAACCAAAAAAATGACCAATTGATCAAATGACCTAATCCAAAACAAACTAATGATTAAATGACCAAATGACCAAATGGCCAAATGGCCAAATAACAAAATTAATAAATAACCAAAATCAAATATGACATAACCCCAAGATGAACCAAATGACCAAATGACCAAATGACCTAACTCAAATATTACATAACCCAAAGATAAACCAAATGGATGAATCCAAAATTAACCATCTAACATAACCCAAAATAAAGTAAATACCCTAAACAAAAATGTACTAAACAACCTAACCCAAAGAAAAATAAATAACATAACCCAAAATAAACTAATTAACCTAACCAAAAAAATAAATAATTTATCAAATGACCTAATCCTAAAAAAACTAATGACCAAATGATAAAATGACCAAATGAACAAATGATGAAATGAACAAACTAAAATATGACATAATCCAAAGATGAAACAAATAACCAAATGACCAAATGATCAAATGAAAAAATGATAAAATGTACAAATAACCAAATGACCTAACTCAAATATGACATAACCCAAAGATAAACCAAATAAATAAACCCAAAATTAACCAATTGAAATAACCCAAAATGAAGAAAATATCCTAAAAAAAAATATACTAAATAACTTAACCCAAAGAAAAGTAAATAATCTAACCCAAAATTAACTAATTAACTTAACCAAGAAAATGAAAAATTGATAAAATGGCCTAATAAAAAAACTAATGAAAAAAATCAAATATGTCATAACCCAAAGATGAACCAAATGAACAAATGACCAAATAATCGAATGACCAAATTACCTAACTCAAATATGGAAGGACCCAAATTTGAACTAAATGATCGAACCCAAAATTAACCAATTGGCATAACCCAAAATGAAGCAAATACCCTAACCAAAAAATAATTAAATGACCTAACCCAATTAAAAATAAATAACTTAACCCAAAATATTCTAATTAACCTAACCAAAAAAATGAACAATTGATCAAATGACATAATCCAATACAAACTAATGACCAAATGACCAAACTCAAATATGGCATAACCCAAAGATGAACCAAATGAAAAAATGACCAAATGACCAAAATCAAATATGAAATAACCAAAAGATGATCCAAATGACCAAATGAGAAAATGAACAAATGAGAAAATGACCAAATTACCTAACTCAAATATGACATAACCCAAAGATAAACCAAATTACCAAATTACCAAATTACCTAACTCAAATATGACATAACCCAAAGATGAGCCAAATGATCGAACCCAACATCAACCAATTAACATAACCCAAAATTAAACAAATACCCTAACCAAAAATGAACTAAATAACCTAACCCAAAGAAAAATAAATAACCTAACCCAAAATAAACTAATTAACCTAACAAAAAAATGAATAATTGATCAAATGACCAAATTCAAAAAAAAACTAATGAACAAACAAACAAAATGAACCAAATGACATAACCTATAAAATAAATGACCTAAAAATAAACTAAATAACCTAACCCAAAATAAAAAAATAACCTAAAATAAAATTTTAATTCATTTTAAGTTGTTTTTAACTCATATTTATCTCAAATTGGTTACTTTAAAATGATTTTCTCGCTATATTATTAATATAACATATATTTTTCATTATCCATGCTTCCCATTTGATATTGAATTTCAATCACATGTAGATTCATTCCCTTCAATCATAATTTAATGTGATAATTTAATTTAATACCACATAGTGACTCACCACTATTATTTAATCTAATGTGGGAAAGTTTTAACTTGAAGTGAGTATATGGTTAATATCACATGTCTTAATCAATGGATTTTTTTCATTTTGTTTATTCGTTTAAGATTATTCAATAATATACTATTATAGTAATCAATGTCATTTTCACCAAGTGTCATTGGGCATCAAAGTCCATGTGGCTCGAGCAAAATTATTTTTCTTGAGCATGAAGGAAAAAGATGGAGTTGTTTTTAATGCACAAACACAAGAAAATATTTTAAGTCTTTTATTGATATTTCAAATTTTGATATGTAATTCATAATTAAATATCTTGTTTATATTTTCAATAGTATTCCTTAGAGGCCCTTGATGAGAAAGAAGATGAAAACTTTAGTCCAAATTATCATTTGAATTAGGTATTAAGTGTGGAGAATCAAGGGAGATTCTGATGTCGAACTAGGAAAAATATCATCCTGACTAGGTATTGGACCTCATCAAGTGCCTCTAAAATCTATCACACCACCTAGAATCAAAATGCTCATAGAGAATCATTTGAGGCCAAAAAAATATTTATATAAGAGCGTGAAAGAGGTAAATGTTATGTCCACAAGGATGAATACCCTAAGAGGGGGGGTCAATCAGGGTATGACCAATTTAAAATTAAAGCCCGTTCTAATCTTGTTTCACTGTTGAGAAAAGCACTCTTCTCTCTCTTTCTTGTTGCACAGAAAGTAAAGCAAGCACAGGACACAGCAATTTTACTTGGTTCACCACTAAGGGCTACATCCAAGGAGCATACGCCAACAGGTTTTCGGTCGTACCCAATTCCACTAAACTTCACTAGCTGTGGATTACAAGGTTCAGGCTAGATCACTTCTACACCCAAGCTCACTGCCTTTACAATGTTTAGGGACAGCTCACTGCTTTCCCAAGGGTCACTCCCTGTTTCTCTCTCTCTCCAACTCACTACTGGTGGAGAGGATCACATTCTTCCTCTTCCTTTTCTCACTACTCTGGAAGGGATCCACTCATAGTTTAAAGACATGTAGGTCTCTTCATTTGCATGAATTCACGCACCCTTAATTGTTGATAGATTCTCTATTAAAGTACAACTTTCATCCACTGATGAATACCCCTTTGCCTCTTAACCACTGGGAAATCCACTTTGGAAACACCTTCGCAAAGCACCCTACTTCGCGAGGCTCCCGATTTCACGAAGCTCAAACAAGCCTTCTCGAAGCACCTTCCTTTTCGTGAAGCTCACAATTTCGTGGATCTCAGACCGTCACAAAGTTCAAGCCTTCACAATTCTTAGGTCATCGTGGAGCTCAAGTCATCGCAAAGATACTTCCCTTGCGAAGCTCAATGAACCAACGCGAAGCACACAACTTTCGCAGAGCTATAATAGCCGTCGTGAAGCTCTTCTTTCACGAAGCATATTGCCTTCGCAAACTACCTTCGCGAACTGAGAGAAAAGTATTTTCTCTGAAAATTCTCTCTACTTCTCTCGAGGGGGTCGGCCTCTATTTATAGTCAATTCCACCAACCCTCGACCCTTCCGCACGAAGTCTGTTCCATGTCATCGCCTATCACGAAGCTCCGAAGTATCCGCTGGAATTCTGTCAAAATCGCGAAGCACCACGGAAATTTTCCAATCGCGGAGCTCGTCGTAATTGCGGAGCATCCCGTCATTCCTTTCGCACCTGCGCCATGAATCTCCCTCACAAATCCCTTCATCTCCGCGATTCGCTTCAACTTATGTCGTTCGCAAAGCTTGTCGTAATCGCGAAGAATCATCTCCATCATTCTTCTGGTCTTTGTGAAATCCAAACCATGAATCCTCTCTTCGCGAAATTCATGCCTTTTCTATATTAAAATATGATCTTCATGGAAATCCACTTTTCGTGATGCTCACCAACCTCCAAATTTTGGAACCAAAAAATTTGGCAAACACTGGAAAACTATGCCACCTTGTACTGCTCTTTTGTACCGCTTCTAGATTGTCCTTTCCTTTTTCATCATTCTTTTGTCAACATTGATTGTCAACAACTTCTTTGGAACTCGACAATTTCTTCATGGAAACCTGCTTTTTCAACAAACACAATCAACCCAAAAATACTGCTCTGTTACCTTGATAGATTTTTACCCAACAATCTCCCCCTTTGGGTTTGTTGAAAAATCTTCATAACTCTTCTCAGAATTATTTTTTGCACTTTGATACCTCTCTGAATATTCTTCTAGCCACTACCACCATTCACCTCTTACGATTCCGATAGTGTTCAAGGAATCACTTAACACGTACTCTAAGCCCACATGAGCAATTCTCGGCGTGAGAAACAAGAGTAGTATGAAAAGTTCATCAATGAAACACTTCATGTTAGACCCCAATTGTCGATTCAAAACTGATACCAATTTCTAAATTGATACCAATTGTTGGACCACACTGATACTAATTCGTGATAGCTAGACACCTTCTCACACCTTTCCAACATCACTGTTCTGCTTTTATCACGATCCTCAGCTATCGTGATATCTATTCTTTGATCGATCACTTCTAGCATCGTCTGATTTAAAACTCTCCCCCTATCTCAAAGCTCTCCCCCTATCTCGCTGCTCCACCTATCAGCTTCTCCCCATATCATTCATGATTTCTCAAATAGCCACACTGTCTCCCCCTTGAACAATCACTATTTTCTCCCCCTTTATCAACGAACCCAAAGGTCACTCATTTGCGGTCTGTAACAGAGTAGAGAACATATATCAGCACATTAGGTAAAAACACACACCAAACCTCAGGGATAGGGGGAGGGTCCACATCCACACTATTTCAAGTGCGGGGAGTCGATTGAACTCCCAGAGCCAGTCGATGCCTTTCAAATGCTTCCTTGGGTAAGGCCTTTGTTAGAATGTCTGCAACCTGTAGCTCTGTAGGAACATGCTCCAACTTCACGATTCCCTGCTCAACTTTCTCCTTGATAAAATGATACTTTATCTCAATGTGCTTGGTCCTTGAGTGATGGACGAGATTTTTTCTAAGATTGATATCACTTGAGTTATCACACTGGATTCCGATCGGAGACTTCACTCTAACTCACATATCTTCAAGTTGTTGCTTCATCCACAATAACTGTGTGCATGCCTGAGTGGCAACAATGTACTCAGCTTTTTCGGTGCTCAATGAAATGCAATCTTTCTTCTTGCTTATCCAAGAAACACACAGTCCGCCAAGATAGAAAGAACCTCCTGACATTGACTTCCTGTCATTCGTTGAACCGGCCCAATCTGCATTATTATATCCCAATAATTCTGACTGAGATTTTCCATTATACATCAAGCCGAAGTCCATTGTGCCCTTGATATACCAAAGTATTCTTTTCACTGCAAGTATGTGGCTTTCCATGGGATTAATCTAATATCTCTCTACTTGGCATGTGTCGAATACAATGTTAGGCCTTGTTGTAGTCAAGTATAACAAACTTCCAATGATTTGCCTGTATTTTGTGATATTAACTACCTTTTCATCCTCATCTTTGGAAAGTTTCATCCGGGTAGCAACCAGAGTCTTCATCTCCTTGGAATTATCCATTCCAAACCTTCTCATAACCTCCTTAGCATATTTAGATTGAGAAATGAATGTTTCATTCCTTCCTTGTGTCACCTGTAGACCAAGGAAAAATGTTAGCTCTCCAATCATTGACATTTCAAACTCATTTTTCATGAATTCAGAAAACTGTCTGCACTGAGCTTTATCTGGTCCGCTAAAAATTATGTCATCGACATAAAACAGCATCATCATCCTTTTATTACTGTCATTGCTGAAATAGAGATTGTAATCAACTCCTCCATGCTGAAAACCAAGCTTCTTCAAGTATTGATCAAGCCTTGAGTACCATGCTCTTGGTGCTTGTTTCATCCCATACAATGCCTTCTTCATCCTGAAAACTTTGTTCTCATCCTCATGAATGAGAAAACCATCTGGCTGCTCAATATACACCTCCTCTTCCAGAACACCATTCAAGAATACAGATTTTATATCCATCTGAAACACTTTGAACTTTCTTTGCACTACTATGGCCAAAAATAATCTGATTGTTTCCAGACTTTCAACTGGTGAAAATGTCTCATCAACATCTACTCCCTCTATCTGGGAGTATCCCTTGCACACTAGTCATGATTTGTTCCGAATCACTGTGCCATATTTATTCATCTTGTTGCGATATACCCATTTAGTCCCGATGACATTCTTGTCTGCTGGCCTCAAAACAATATCCCATGTCTGGTTCTTCTCAATCTGATCAAGCTCTTCATTCATATCCTGAACCCAGTTTTCATCTTCAGTTGCATCGGAAAAACATTTCTGCTCTACCTGAGATAAAAACTATGTTTTCTATAATGAATTCATTCTTCGAGTCTGAACTGGAGCTGTCTGATCACTAATGATATTCTTCCTATCAATTTCAGCTCAACTCTTTGGCTTCCTTGCAGACATAGACTTGACATTTTCTTGTTCATCATCAGTATCTTCTTCTGAGTCAGCCTCTGCCACTTATGCTCCCCCTGTGTTGCTTACCTCATCATCACTTTCATCCGGAAACTGTTCACTAGGTCGCTGAGTATTCTGTTCATTTTCGACTATAGTGACATCATTGCTCTCAACAATCTTTCCCAGCCTTTTTTTGAAGCATTTATATGCTTTACTTTTCCCTGAGTAGCCAAGGAATATCCCCTCATCTCCTCTTGACTCAAATTTCCTGTGATTTTCTTTATTGAGAATGAATCACTTACTTTCAAAGATTTGAAAGTATTTCAATGTTGTCTTCTTTCCGTACCACATTTCATACGGAGTCTTCCCTTCTTTTGGACACAACAGAGATCTGTTCGAAATATAGACCGATGTCAAAACTACTTCCTTCCAAAATTTCTCCGGTAGGTCCTTTTCAATAATCATCGTTCTGGACATGTTGTTGATGATCCTATTTCTCATCTCAACCACTCCATTCTATTGGGGAGTTCTCACTGATGAAACTTGATGCCTTATCCCGTGTTTCTCGAGATAGTCTTCAACTTGACTGTTTGTGAATTCTATACCATTATCAGTATGAAACTTCAGAATTTTCTGCCCAATCATCCTTTCTGATTTCCTCTTATACTGATTTATGAAAATGAACACCTCTGTATTATGGGTAATGACAAATACCCAGGCCATTCATCTATAATCATCAATGAAAAGAACATAGTAACTTTGCCCATTTATAGCTCGAGGTGAGATAGGTCCACATACATCAGCATGCACCAACTCGAGCACTCTGGTTGATCTCTGTTTCTTTGGATTGTATGTCTTTCTAATGATCTTCCCTTGTTGGCAAGCATCACACGTATGAGTTCGATCACGTGATAGTTTGGGAAGGTCTCTAGCAGCATCACACTTTACCAGATCTTCCATAGATGGTTGGAATAGATGACCAAGTCGCTTATGCCACAGCTAGTTTTCTTCCTATCTGGATAAAAGGCATGAATCTTCTTCCCCACCTACAAGGTAAAGATTTCCCTTTGTCCTTTTTCCTTGTAGAACAATTGCTCCATCTTTTCCTTTCACAACACGCATCTTCTTGGTAAATCGGATAGACTGCCCAGAGTCACATAGTTGATTGACACTGAGCAAGTTATGACTAAGACCCTCAACTACCAAGACATCATCACGTCTCATTTATTTACCCACAAACTTGGCTTTCCCTGAGCTAACAATCTTCAGGCCTTCATCGTTTCCAAATTTGAAAACTCTTTCTTTGTCATATTTTATGTCTGTAATAAGATCCTTGTTACCCATTATATGAGATGTGCAACCACTATCAAGGATCCACACACCAGAGCAATCTGATGCTTTATAGGCAATCTCTGTCACCACGGCCTTCTCATTTTTCTTCTTCTTGGGCCATACTTTTTCCTTCACACTCGACATAGATTGAGATTTCTGTTCTTTCTCAGAGTATGATGGACCAGCTTCATCTTAAAAAGCCGCAAATCTATTCTGTATTTTTAACTCACCTGTCAGTTTATTTATCTACTACTTGCGAATGTTTTGATTCTGCTTTGGCACATTTCTCTAAATGATTGAAGTGCAGTACCTAGCCATGTGCCCAAATCCTCCGCACCAAAAATAGTGTCCTTAGAAATATGTTCTGGAAAACCGTTCTCTGTCTGGCTGCCACCTCTGTTCTTGTTCCCTTCTATATATCTTGGCTTTGGAACACACATACTGTGAATGTCCCATCTTACCAAAATAATAACACCTGATATAAGGTGAATTTCTTCATGTTACTTCAGTACTACAAGTTTCCCCTTGGGATCTCTGAATATTTTGATTCTTATTTGTTCCCAAATCAACCATCAATATCAGGACAGGTGCTTGCGGTCTGACTTCAATTTCCATAGATTTTAGCTTCTGATCATGTCCTAAATCAGCCATAACATTTGAGCTCAATTGCTGCTTCTTTCCTGATGAACTACTAGGCTCATCTTTCATCTTTTCAGTCTTCAGAATGACCTACTTTCCCAAGAATGTATTGGGAATCAAGGGTTTATCCTGGTCTTTAACTTTCCTCCGCAGACTGACAACTTCTTCTTCAAGCTCTTCGATACGCTTGACATGATCTTTCACTTTTCTTTTCAAGCCATCGATCTCATTTTTCTATTCTTCAATATTGATCTTACACTCACTAACTAATTCTGAGTTTTCTGGTGTTGATGAATTGAGTTTTTTAATTTCTTCCAACAACTCAGACTTCTCTTCTTCCTACTGTTGCATATAGAGTTTGGCATCAGGAACAACTTTATTGGCTTTCTTTGTTTTGGCTCTCCAAACATCTATCTCTTCAAGAGCTGCTTCCAACTCTACTTCCATATCAACCCTTCCTTCAACTTCTTCTTCTTCTTCCCCAGCATCAGTTTCTTCCTTTTACTGAGAACTACCGACAACCGCCACCATAGCATTTTCTCCTTGATCTTTGTAGTTCTCTATTTCTTTAACTTCTTCAGCCTCAGTCTCATCTAATCTGTCTATTTCTTGTGAAAGAAGATTCTTCTTCTTGAAGAAATTTCTCTTGAACTGCTTCTTCCCTTTCACATAGGCTGAATATTTCTTCTTCAGAATTTCAACTTCATCTTCATCATTTTATTCTTGAAACTATTCGGGGCATCTTGATGCGATATGTCCAACCTTTCCACATCTAAAGCATGCAAGAGGAAGCTTCCCTTTGAACTTTCTTTTTCCTCTTTGAATATTTGAGGAGAGGAATTACATTACCTCATCTATATCTTCTTCTTCCTAAGAGTCTTCAATAGTGATCTTTTTCAAGGCCTTGAATGCCACCTCTTTGGATTTCCCCTTTTCCACAGTATCATTATCATCATTTCTCATTTCATATGAAACAAGAGTGATGTGTAGGTTATCCAATGTCAGCTCTTTTGGATATTTATCTTCTAGCACTGAAACTTTTAGATTGAACCAATGTGGAAGTTTCCTCAAGATGTGATTCACAATTTTTATGTCTTCAATAACTTCTCCAAGACCTCGCATGTCTTCCACTACAACATTTACCCTGTCGAAGAATGCATCAACAGACTCATTTGGGTTCATTGTCAAGTCTTCATACTTGTTCCACAACACTTTCAGCTTTGCCTCTCTGACCTTTGTATCCCCTTCATATATATTCAATAACTTTTCCCACATGGCATATGATGTTTTTCAAGACATCACCTTTGTATATATAGGATTAGATAGGGCACCCCCTAAGGCATTGATTGCTTTGGCATCAGCATCCAACTCTCTACGCCCAGCTTCTGATAATGCACCATTGTTGATGTATGTTGTTATACCATGCATCGCTGTTATGAATACATCCATTCCTATAGATCGAAAGTAGTGTTGCATCCGATTCTTCCATAGCTGAAAATTGTTCCCATCGAAGATCAGAATTCCTTTATGATTAGTGACCTCCATTGAGAGAAGAACTAAAATCAACCTTTTCATCTAATACCAATTTTTAGGTCCACAAGGCTGAATACCCTGAGAGGGGGGGTGAATCAGGGTATGACCAATTTAAAATTAAAGCCCGTTCTAATCTTGTTTCATTGTTGAGCAAAACACTCTTCTCTCTCTTTCTTGTTGCATAGAAAGTAAAGCAAGCACAAGACACAACAATTTTATTTGGTTCACCACTAATGGCTATGTCCAAGGAGCATACACCAACAGGTTTTCGGTCGTACCCAATTCCACTAAACTTCACTAGCTGTGGATTACAAGGTTCGGGCTAGATCACTTCTACGCCTAGGATAACTACCTTTACAATGTTTAGGGTTAGCTCACTACTTTCCCAAGGGTCACTCCCTGTTTCTATCTCTATCTAGCTCACTACCGGTGGAGAGGATCACCTTCTTCCTCTTCCTTTGCTCACTGCTCTGGAAGGGATCCACTCACAGTTTATAGACCTGTAGGTATCTTCATTTGCATGAATGCACGCATCCTTAACTGTTGATATATGATCTATTAAAGTCCAACTTTCATCCACTAATGAATACCCCTTTGCCTCTTAACCACTGGGAAATCCACTTTGCAAACACCTTCGCAAAGCACCCTACTTCATGAGGCTCCCAATTTCGTGAATCTCAAACAAGCCTTCGCGAAGCACATTCATTTTCACGAAGCTCACAATTTCGCGGAGCTCAGACCGTCACAAAGCTCAAGCCTTCGCAATGATTAGGCCGTCATGGAGCTCTATTTGTCGCAAAGCGACTTCCCTCTCGAATCTCACTGAGCCAACGCGGAGCACACAACTTTTGCAGAGCTAGAATAGTCACCACAAAGCTCTTCTTTCGTGAAGCACACTGCCTTTGAGAACTACCTTCGTGAACTGATACTAAAGTATTTTCTTTGAAAATTCTCTCTACTTCTCTCGAGGGGGTCGGCCTCTATTTATAGGAAATTCCACCGACCCTCGAACCTTCTGCGCGAAGTCAGTGCCACGTCATCGCCTATCATGAAGCTCCGAAGTATCCGCTGGAATTCTATCAAAATCATGAAGCACCATGGAAATTTTTTTATCATGGAGCTCGTCGTAATCGTGGATCATCCCGTCATTCCTTTCGTGTCTGCGCCGCGAAGCTCCCTCGCAAAGCCCTTCATCGTCGCGATGCGCTTCAACTTCTATCGTTCACAAATCTTGTCATAATCACGAAGAATCATCGACATCATTCTTCTAGTCTTCGTGAAATCCAAACCATGAAGCCTCTCTTTGCGAAATTCATGCCTTTTCCATATTAAAATATGATCTTTATGGAAATACACTTTTTTTTATGCTCACCAACCTCCAAATTTTGGACCCCAAAAATTTGGAAAACACTGGAAAACAGTGCCACCTTGTACTGCTCTTTTGTACCGCCTCCAGATTGTCCTTTCCTTTGTCATCGTTCTTTTTTCAACATTGATTGTCAACACTTATTTGGAACTCGACAATTTCCTCATGGAAACCTGCTTTGTCAACAAACACAATCAACCCAAAAATATTGCTCTGTTACCTTGAGGGATTTTTCCCCAACAATAAACTAGTCACAAAATAGTTCCTAAAAGCTATGTCAGTTATATATCCATCACTGTCATCATAGGTTGCTACTATTTTTTATTCATGTATGGAATCAATGAACTATTTATATAAATAACCAAGTGATTTCAATGAGGGTCCTAGTGGCTGACGAGGTGATAATACTACTGGTGGTGGTGGTGATGATGATGATGTTGTTGGTTCTCTAGATGACGATGTTGATGATGGTGGTGATGAGGATGTTGGTGATGGTGATGAGGATGAGGTTTTTTGTGATGGGGGAGATATTGATCCCCTATATTTTTTAGTTAGTAGTAAATAGATGTGTGTATGTTTTTTAATGACTTGAATTGATTGATTGTATAGATGTATATGTATTTTATAGTATTGTAAATGGTTTGAAAACTATTACAAACTGTTGGTTGAATTCTAAATATAAAATATATGTATTGTATTGAATGTTTACCATGGTTTTTATTTTCTTTATAGTTTGTGTCATTGTTTTTGCGGTGGGGCTGGATGGGTTGTTGGTGCTTATTGAGGATGGTTAGTTATATTGATGGTTCAATGAACTGTTGGTATATCTTGTCTGGGAGAAAAGTTATACCCACAATTATCTTAACCATGGGTATAGATATATACCCATGGTTTAATGAAATCATGGTTATTATGAATACCTCATAAGCTATATAAAAGTTTTCTATAAAAACCATGGGTATATCTCTATACTGATGACTTAAGCACCCATTGTTCATAGAATTGTTGGTATAGCCTATACTGATGGTTTTATGGGATATACTAATGGATATAAATTGTGGGTATAGGGTAAGTTTTAGGTAGTGATCTCATTGGCTATATTGATCCCCTAGAGGTTCTAGGGTTTAAACTCTCCAAAGAATTGGGCACTGATCTCATTCTTTCATCACTCCCTCATAGCTTCTATATATTTATTGTGAATTTTAATATGAACACCACTAAGTAGTATCTTATATATCTTCTTACACTCCTTCAATAAGTATATAAGGATATGAAGCATGAAAATCCTTTCATCCTTATGGTAAAAAAATGGAAAGGGAAAGCAAAGAGATCTAAGTCCAAAGCTTCTTCACATCCTTCCAAGAGGATGAAGGTTAAGGAGAAAGAAAGGGAATAGATGTTTTCTATTTAGCATGTGGTAAGAAGGTTCACTATAGGAAAAACTATACCCAAAAAAAGTAGAAAGGTGAAGCTTAATGTGCATGTATTGAGTGAAATTTATCTATTTCTACAAATTGGGTACTAAATACATATTTTGGTTCTCACATATGTATTAAAATACAAGAACCAGGTAGATTCAGAAATATTGACCAAGGTTAGGTGTATTTAAAATCAACAAATATATCTAAACTTATTATTGTAGCTATAGAGGACTATTACCTAATGTTGCGACTGGAATGATCTTGGATTTGAAATGTTGTTATTATGTGTCATCTATTACCAAAAACATTATTTCTGTATCCAGACTTGATATGGATGGATTTGTTTTCAAATTTGGGAATAAATGTTTCTAAATTTATAAATATAGCATTTTTCATGATAAGGAACATTTAAATAATGGTCTTTATGTGTTTGATTACATGAACCAAGTAATGGAAATCGATAATGAAGTTATTTTACATAACTCATAACACACCCAACTTTGGAATCACTGCCTAGGTCATGTAAATGAAAAACGATTGACTAAATTACCTTAAGATGGGTATTTAAATTATTATGAACTAAAACCAATTGGTGTATGTTAGGCTTATTTATAAGGAAAAATGTTCAAATCCCTATTTAGTGGGAAAGTTAAAAGGGATAAAGAGTTTCTTGAATTAATTCATACCAATATTTTGGATCATTTCCTATTAATAAAAGGGTTAGGTACTCATGTATCATAACTTTTACTGATGATTTTAATAAATATGAATATGTCTACTTGATGCGGTATAAGTTGGATTATTTTGTTAAATTCAAGGAATAAAAAAATGAATTTTAGAACCATATTGTTAAGAATATTAAGAAACTCTACCCAGACCATGGTGAAGAATATCTTAATCGAGACTTCATTGATTATTTACAGGATCTCGGAATACTATCTCAACTCACCCCTCCTTATACTCCTCAGTGTAATGATATAATCGAAAGGAGGAACTGCACCTTGTTGGACATGGTGAGATTAATGATGATCCATACGAGTGTTCCATTGTCCTTTTGGGATATGCATCACAAACAACAGTATACGTACTAAAATAAGTTCCAACTAAAGCAACAAATGGTGTACTATATCAATTAGGGAATGTAAAGAAACATGTGTTGTCTTACTTACATGTGTTGGGTTGTGAAGCATTTATTAAGATCTCTTCAGGTAACAATATTTCACCTCAGGGCACAAAGTGTATCTTTATAGGATATCCAAAAAATAAAGGGATACTACCTATAAAATCATACAAAAAAAGAATGTGGTTGAAAGATGTACCATATTTCTTGAGAAGGGTTTTATCTCAAAAAGAGATAGTGGGAGTGAGATGGAATTCAATGAATTCTAGGATCAAGATACAAAATAGTTGTTATAGGAAAAAATTTCATAAATCTCTATGAAAGAAGTAGTTTTTACAGAGACACAAGTATAGGAGTACTAGAGTGGTTAGAGAACCATAATGGTATGTTTTCTAGTTACCGAGGATGGGGATTCATTATTAATTGATAATAATAATCCTTTAACCTACAAGGAAGTTGTAAGTGGAACATATGTTTCCATGTGGAAAGAAGACATGAATTATGAAATGGATTACATATACTAAAACCAAGATAGTATTTTGGTAGATCCTATAGTGGATATAAAGCCCATTGGTTGAAAATGGGTATTCAAGAAGGAACTGGACATAGAAGGATAATTCAGTACCACGATCAATTGCAAAAGGGTTTAAACAGCATCAAGGCATTGACTAAGATGAAACTTTTTCACCAGTTTCAATACAAAAATCTATCAAAATTATACTTTCCATTTTGGATTACTGTGAATATGATATTTGTAAAATGGATGTCAAAACAGATTTCCTTAATAGGAACCTTTAGGAAGATGTCTATATTACACAACCTGAAGGGTTTATGAATCCAAAGGATGCTAACAAGATATGAAAATTGAAAAAATACATTTATGGATTAAAGAAAGAATATAGGTTATGGAACATTCATTTTAATGAAGTCATAATGGAATTTGGTTTCATAAATAATGAGTGTGAGACTTGTGTCTACAAACGATTTAGTGGTAGTATAGATGTTTTGTTAATATTATGTGTTGATGACATATTACTCATTGGAAATGAAATATCAGTCTTATAGTATGTTAAGGAATGGTTGAAAAAAATGATTATCTATGAAAGAATTGGGAGGCACATTATATATTATTGGTATTAAGATCCATCATGATAGATCCAAGAGGTTTTTCATCTTAAGTCAAAGTACATACATTGACAAGATACTAAAGTGATTCAGTATGGAACAATCCAAGAGGGGATTGTTGATAGCATCACATAGAATTCATCTTTTAGGAAAATGTTTCCTCAGACATGTGAGGAAAGAAACGGAATGGAAATGATTCCATACACATCAAAAATTGGTTCAGTCATGTATGTTATACTATATACTATTCTAGATGTCTCCTACAGTGTGGTGTAAAGATATCAATATGACCCATGTAACCTCCATTGGATGTATGTCAAGACTATCATTAAGTATCTGAGGCATACTAAGAATATGTTACTAGTTTATGGAGGATATTAGGAACTAGTCATCAGAGGATGTGCAGATGCTAGTTTCCAAACTGACCAAGATGAAATTAAGTCACAAAAGGGATACATATTCACTTTTAATGGAGGTGTTGTGAGTAGGAAGAGGTCAAAGTAGGCTATGTTCGCAGATTCTACAGTAGATTCCAAGTATATTGTGGCTTATGAAGCTGGAAAAGAAGCAGTGTGGATGCAAAAATGTGTCTAAGTTATAATGTGGTACCTAGTAATAAAGATTTTATCACACTCTACTATGATAATACTACAGTGGTGACTCTTGAAAAAGACTTAAGGTCACATTAGTGGACAAATCTCACACTTCGAAAGTATCATCTCTTGAAATATTTTTCTCAGAGAAGTGAAGTTGCAGTGACTAGTATTTTCATGGAAGACAACATGGAGAACCCCTTAACTAAATCCTTGACTCATCAGAAACATAATTATCATGTGAGGTCTAGCCCACTGAAATTCATCAATGGTTAGCTCTAGTCTAAGTAGGAATTTTTGGGATTTGGTGTCTTGGGACCAACTATTCGTACTTTGATTACATGTATATTAGATATATTGAATATTAATAAAACAACTTAGTACATATTGTTCATTATTCTTCATGAATATAATGTAATAATTCCCTATAGTATACATTACATTGATAAGGTCATAACAGTTCCTCGCTATGATGAGAACCTTGAAGTATTGTGATGATATTCTTAAATAATGTTATACAATTGGATTACGTACTTCGATAAGACACATAATACATAGAATTTCAAGTTTAAGTAATCATAAGTGGATGATCCTTATTCTCATGAAATTATCACTTGGTAATCTCCAAGATGGTAGATTATGATAACATACCCACCAATAGAAATTTTTCATGTTTTGGTGTCATCGGATATTCATATATGTGAGCGAGTGTAATGGTACTTAGATTTTAATATTATCATTAATAAATGTCATGAATCACACACTTAGATTTTCTAACAAAAATTGTGACACCATATGTTCACAGTGATGTAGGGTATGTTGGGTGCATCATGATCGACATGTCATTAATGGATAAGTCGAGTAAGTATTTGTCTCTTCCATATTTATAGAATCTCAACCGTTTGATTTTAATAGAACCATCACCTTAAATTTCATGATCATGATGTAACGACATATTAATTTCAGATAGTCAATGAAATATGTATCGAGAATATATGTCACACCCATGATTTATTTTGAGGTATTTTTTTGGTTATTTTTTGTCTACCCTTTTCCCTTTAGGTTTCCTTTTATTTCTTAGAGAAAAGTGAGAAATTTCGGGTGGACAGAATGTGGAACACGATTAGTGCACAATTAGTGGAAACTGTGTGACCCTACCCAGGTAATTGTGTGGTAGGTGGTCGGTTGAGGCAGCAGTTAATGCACAGCTAGTGCATGGTAAGTCAGACCATGCGAGATAATTTTGTAGTATGTTCTACTTGGACAGAAGGGGGAGCACGGTCGCTGCACAATTTTTTAAAAAGTTTGGAAAAACCATGTGGCTTATCCGGGTCCTTAAAAATTGGATTTTAGGTTTTCTCTCCCCCTATTTTAACCCCAAATCCACCTAAATATCCTCCCACTTGGGATTTATGCCCTAGGTGTGCCTCTCCCTCCTTCTTCCCTCCCTTGGTCTCCTACTTGGTGAATTTTTTTGTGTGATTTCCCTCTGAATCCTCAAATAAGTGTCTCCTCTCTTGATTTCCTTCTCTATTCTATGGTTTCTTCCCTCTTTCTTTAAGGTTTCTCTTTTCCAATGGGTAGGGTGCTGATTTTAGGGTTAGATTTTGGTTATAAGGGTTTAATCTTGATGTTATAGGTATGATTTTATTCTTCAAGGTGCGGTTGAGGTGCATTTGAAGTTTCACACTACATTTTGTAAGTTTCCACATTCAAGGTAGGTGATTCCATACATAAACATTATTTGACAAATTTTTTATGCTTTCTTGAGTATTTGGATGTGTTCTATGATTTATATGTAGGGTGATAAAGGATTTTTTTATAGGATTTTACATGAATATGGATTGAAAATGGGTTTTCTATAATCAATTGGGTGTATTTCTTGTGCAAACCCTTGTTGTGCTTCTTGAACATGTTTTCTAAATTATGCAATATAGTTGTTAAATTGTACAACCAGTAATAATCATGTTTTGAAATAGTTTAGGTATGTGTTTGGTTTCAAAATAGGATTTTGGTTGTGCAAGTGGTGGTATAATTTGTGTATTTCATTGTTTGGCTTGAGTAATGTGAAAATGATGTGTTATGTGAAGGGTGGAACATAATTGAGCACAAAGGGAAACCTGGGTAACTAGGCGGATAGACTAGGACTAGTATTCTATATGATTTGGAATTGGTTCATCCTGATTTCATCTAGTGGTATTGACTCTACAACACTAACAAAACATTATGATTATTGGAGACCACTAGGCCTATGGGGTTTCCCCTGCTAGTGGATCGTGCATGAAGATGATGTTAGTCGTGGTTTCTATGACATATTCTACAAAGATACGATGTTCCTAGTGTTCCATTTCTATCTATTTCCTAGAAAATTTCTCCCGTGACATGGTTCTCTTTGTGATAGTGTGCACACCATTGGAATATGGTATACTTTTTGGTTATTTCAGAAGCAAGCATGTTTTATTTAAAGTTGTTTTCTATAAAAATGTCTCTATTATTTCCTTTATAAAACTTAAAAGTTTATTTATATTATAATTTTTATAGCATGGAATATTTTTTTGGGTGGAATCCAACTGGGAATTATCCCACACCCTACTTACACCTTTGGGTGTAATTAGAATTGGTTATGTTTGATGCAGATAAGGGAAGTGCATTTGGAGATAGTGTTTTGGGTTTCTAGAGTTATCCCTTTGGTGGTTTTTATGGGGTGTCTTAAGGATGATGGTCCTCTTGTCGCATGGTGCTTTTTGGGATATTGTCTTGTTTACCTTTTGGTGTAGTTCTCATTTATTTTGTTTAAATTTTTTAAACTGAAATATGGAAAATTGTTTATGCCATGTTTGGTTAAGTATTTTCAGTTTTGGATTATTTTTTGTGGTTTTTTATGACTATAAATTTAGGTGAAATCATTACCATGTATTATTGTTGATACTCAGGCACTTTTTTCCAACCCAGGGAGTCAGGAACTCCCTTCGGGCCATGCCACAAACTAGGTTTTTCAGTAGTTCGGATGATGTACCATCTTGGTTTGTGACAAAATGGTATCAGATCAGGTTGCTCATATGGGTAAAGTTATTTGGGATGAGTCTAGATATAATGGAGCTAGTATTTTCAGGTCTTGAGGTTCGGGTTGCGAGTAGGGTGCCTGGCTAGCACACCTCATGACAAAACACGAGTCGGCATGGGATGATGGGGATTTCTATTTGACTTCTCCTCTAGGTGATATGTATAGGCTACAGACTATATGTGGACACTGGGTGAGGGAGAATTTGTTTGGTTGTTACGTTATCGTGATGATTTTGGTTTATTTGTATTTGTTGTTATTGCTGAAAATTTTCAGGTTTTTTGTATTGTTGGTTTTTCATGTGATCTTTTCTTTTTGTAGCGAAATGTCTTCCCGAATAATTCCCTTGTAACTATGGGAAGAATTCGGAGAGAGTTCCCCCTCACCGCATAATCAGATATTAGTGGAAGTTGTAGTTTTTTTTTGTTCAGGATTTGGGACAGGGAGCGGGTCCTGGTCCTACTCTAGTTAGAGAAGTTGAATTTGGTCCTAGAAAGGAAAAAGCTCAGGAGTTCCATAAGAACAAACCTCATTCTTTCTGAGGAAGCACAGATCCTCAATAAGTAGAGGAGTGTATTGAGAAGATAGAGTGAATGTTTGAATTATTTTATATTCTTAAGGAAGTTAGGGTGAAATGGGCCTCATTTTTTATAGAAGGTCTCAGTTAAAGGTGGTGGGACTCAGTGGTCCAAATAGAAAAGAACAAGTGGATGAGCTGGAAAGACTTCAAGGATGTCTTCAATGAATAGTATTTCCCTGAGGTATTATCCTATACCAGATCCTAGGATTTTATGTATCTCGTTCAAGGGGACTAGTTAGTTATGGATTATTCCAATCACTTTGCTGAGCTAGTTCGGTATGCACCCAAAATCGCTTCCAATGAGCAGATGAAGGATTAGAGGTTCAAAAGGGGGTTGCGGCTAGAGATTTATTCACAAGTATTTCTATTCAAGATAAAGACCTATGCTGAAGTAGTTGATCAAGATTTTACTATAGATATTGACCAAAAGGTTAGGTTAAGTTCCTATGGGGCTATGTCAGTGATGGGAAGTGGCATTTCATCTAAGAAGAATAGGAAGCAAGATGATTAGGGGGAAAGGGAGGTGGTAATTCGGGTCATCCTTCCTGGAAGTATTCATATGTAGCTTCTGTTTCATGGTCAATTGTATTCCACCAGTGTGGGAGGGAAGGTAACACTCATCCTTCATGTACATACGCTACCAAATATTGTCATTTATGTGGAGATATGGGACACTTTCAGTGTTTTTTGCAAGGTGATGTGCCCATATCAGAGTGGTGTGGGATCTATCACCTTTAGGGGGGTGTTAGCTTAGTTATAGCCATCCAGGATGGTGGGATCTTGAGTCATTGGTCATGGTGGTAGTACTAGATCCTCTTCTAGTCAGAGTTAGTTCAGGGTATATCCATAGTTCAGTGGTCGTATTCATACTCAGCCAGAGACCACGCATCTTCATATTGTGGATCAAGAACCAGTGGCACCGGATGTAGGACCTTCGACGGTTTGAGGTACCACTCTGATTGCATCTTCTGTAGCAGCCATTTTATTTTATATTGGTTCTTGCATTTAATTTATCTCTACCCACCTTTTGAACTTGGAGAATTATCCAACCGATCTCATGTCTTATGCGATGGAGTCGGTAATGTCGTTGGGTGAGAATAAAGAGTGGGGTCTCAGGTGTCTATATTGTGCACTCATCGTGTCATAGGTTGAGTTGGAATGAGATTTCCTAGTCTTGGATATGGACCTCTTTGATATGATACTTGGTATAGATTGGATGGTGTGATTTCAGGCACATATCTAATGTTATAGGTGGTGGGTGAGTTTCGTGGAACCTGATGGGAATACCTAGGTTTTTCTTAGAGAATGGGATCCTCGGTCGAGTCATGTTGGACCTCCACTCTCGGAATTAGGTAGTATTTTTTTCAATTATCACCACTCATGCTAGAAGGCGATGGTGGTTCTCCTGAGTGTATATTGCCTCCTATAGTGGATGTGTTCCAAAAGGTATTTCCAGATGGTTTTTTAGGTTTACCTCTAGAGTGGGATGTGGAGTTCTTGATTGATTTGGCACCAATAACACATCATATATATCTTCCCTAATATTTCATGGCCCCCATTGAGTTGAGGTAATTAAAGATATAGCTGTACAATTTGAAATCTAAAGGATTTATTCACCCAAACATATTTCCTTGGGACGCCCTAGTCTTATTTGCAAAGAAGGCCGACAGATCTCTCTGTTTGTGTATCGATTACCAGAAGATAAATAAGGTGACCATCAAGAACAATTTTCCTTTTCCCCGAATTGATGACTTTTTCAATCAATGAAAATGAGAAAGGTGGTTCTCCAAGATAGACTTGTGTTCTGGTTATCACTAAGTTAGGGTGAGAGAGGCAGATATCCCAAAAATGGATTTCTGACACAGGTACGACCACTTCGAGTACATGGTCATGCCTTTCAGATTGAAGAATGTTCTAGTGGTCTTTATGGAGCTTATGAATAGGTTGTTCTGTAAGTATCTCAACTCCTTTATTGTGGTATTCATGAACAAAATCCTAGTTTATTCTAAATCAGAATAGAAGTATGAGAGACATCTACGGATCATTTTGAGCACTCTTCGGGATCATTGTCTTTATGAAAAAATTTCAACATGCACTTTATGGATTAGGGAAGTGAAATTTCTAAGTCATGTTATCTTAGAACAAGGGGTTTCAGTGGACCCTGAGAAGATCAGTGTAGTTATGTCATGGGATCAGCTGAATAATTTGTTTGAAATTAGAAGTTTTCTTGGCCTAGCTGGTTATTACAGGCATATTTTTCATGAATTCTCTTGACTTGCTTCTTCCATGAATTATTTCACCCGAAAAGGGGTGAAGTTTTAATGGAGTCCTAAATTCCAAGTTTATTTTTAGGATATGAAGTGGTGGTTGACTACTGCACCTGTTTTGATCTTTCCAGAATTTGGAAAGGGCTAAGTGTTTTATTGTGATGCCTCATGTATGGGTCTCAGATGTGTGATCATGAAAAATGGTTATGTCGTGGCATATGTCTATCACCAACTCTGACTACTTGAGAAGAAATACACATCCCATGACCTAGAATTAGCAGTGGTGATGCTTTCCCTAAAGACGTGGTGTCACTATCTTTTTTGGGAGATATTTTTGGTCTACTCTGATCATAAAAGATTAGCCTACATATTCTCCCAAAAGGATTTAAACTTGAGGTAGAATTATTGGGTTGAGTATTTTCAAGGGTTTGACTTTGATATAGTCTATACCCCAGGAAAGGGTAATGTGGTGGTAGATGCATTGAGCAGAAAAGTTTCAATATAGGTATTGAAGGAGTTCGGTGATGAGTGGACCTTGATGGGGATCTTTGCCTAGATACACTTGGAGACCAAGGAAATCAGTGGAGGTGAGTTCTTATCTAGTTTTTAGTTTGATCCTTCCATTTTGGAGTTGATTCAGTGAGATAATCATAGTGATGATCTATGCTGGTAGTCTAGACATTTCTTTCATGGTGGGGAGACACCTTGAAATTGGTCATTGTCTCCTGGGGGAGTTATATGTTTCAAGGGTCATTTGGTGGTGTCGTTGTCTCTGAGGGAGGTGGTGATGAAGGATAGCCACTAATCTTAGTGGGTTGTTCATAATGGATCTACCAAGATGTATTATTATGTTATTAGATATTTTTGGTGTCTAGGTATGAGGTGGGATATAGATAACTTCGTATTGAAGTGCTATATGTGTCAGCAGGTAAAAGTAGAGCATCACAGGCCCTCTGGTTTGCTTCAGTTGTTATCCATTCCTACCTGGAAGTGAGATGAGGTCTCCATGGATTTTATTATTGGCTTGCCTCATACACCTTGAGGAAGGAATTCCATTTGGGTGGTAATTTACCATTTGACCGAATCAGCCCATTTCATTCCAATCAAAAATTCAGAAAAAGTGGATGATCTTGGTTGATTATATATTCAGGAGGTGGTAAGGATTCATGGTGTGTCATCAGTAATTTTTTCTAATAGAGACTCCTATTTTACCTATCAGTTTTGGGAAGGCCTTCAAAAGTAATTGGGGTCACAAATAAAGATGAGTACGGCATACCATCCTCAAACGAATGGTCAGACGGAGTGGGAAAATCAGATTCTGGAAGATATTCTTCAAACATGTGTCTTGGATTTTGGGGGATCATGGGATAGACATTTGGTATTTTTCGAATTTACATATAAAAAAAACTACAAATCCTCAATTCGGATGGATCATTTTGAGGCGCTCTATGGTTTTCCATGTCGGTCTCCTTTATGTTGAGCTGAGGTGGGTGAGACCTTGTTGTTGGGGTTGAGCCTTCTGCAAGAGACATCTAAGAAAGTCAAGTTGATCAGGCATAATTTATTGACAGCTCATATTTGCCACAAATCTTATGCCAATCAGAGATGCTAATATCTTTATTTCTCTGTGGGTGACCAGGTGTTCTTGAAAGTGACACCTTGTTTAAGTCATCGTTGTTAGGGCAATAAAGGGAAGCTAACCCCAAGGTATGTCATACCTTTTGAGATCATCGAGCGGGTTGGAAAGATGGAATACTGGTTAGATTTTCCCTCTCAGATAACATCAATTCATTATGTATTTCATGTCTCCTAATTGAATAAATATAATATGGATCTATCTCGTGTGTTGAATTGGGAAGGATTGAAGACAGGTCCTGATTTATTCGTGGTTGAACGGACAGTGCGGATTATAGATTCCCAAGAGAAATTGATTTGTGGGAAGTCTATTCATTGGTTTCATGTCCTTTGGCAGCATGGTAATGATATGCATGAGACTTGGGAGTGGAAGTCATGAGATGAACAAGAGTACCCATTATTATTCTCTGATCAGGCTTTGAGCTGACTTTCTGGGGACAGAAAGCTTTCATGGTGGGGATAATTGTCACACCCGTGAATTCTTTTGAGGTATTTTTCTAGTTATTTTCCATCCACATTTTTTCCTTTGTTTTTCCTTTGATTTATTAAAGAAAATTGAGAAGATTTGGCTTGAAATAATGTGGCGCACAGTTGGTGAACAGATAGTGGAAACCATGCACCCCTTCCCAGGTAATTGTACAATAGGTGGCCGGTTGAGGAAACAGTTACCACACGGCTTGCGCACGGTAAGTTATACTATGTTGGATAACTATCTGGTAGGTTTTTATTAGACAGAAGGGGGAGCATGGTCGTCACATAGTTTTTTAAACCATGTAAACTAACCATAAAGCCTGTCCAAATCATTAAAAATTGGATTTTGGGTTTTCTCTCTCCCCAATTTAAACCCAAAATTCCCCTAACTCTCCTATCACTTTAGATTTATACTCTAGGCATGCATCTCTCTCCTTCTCCCCTCCCTTGGGCTTCTTCTTGGTGGAATTGTTTCTGTGATTCCCCTACGGATCCTCAAGTAAGTGTCTCCTCTCTTGATTTCCTTTTCTATTATAGGGTTTCTTCCCTCTTTCTTTGGGGTTTCTCTTTTACAATAGGTAGGGTGATGATTTTAGGGCTAGACCTTGGTTATTAGGGTTTAATATTGATTTTATAGGTCTAATATTTCTTTTTTAAGGTGCGGTTGAGATGTGGTTGAAGTTTCACACCGTATTTCTAAAGTTTCCACACCCAAGGTAGGTGATTTTGTGCTTAAAAATTATTTGAAAATTTTTTTATGCTTTCTTGAGTATTTGGATGTGTTCTATGATTTGTGTGTTGGGTGTGAAATGATTTTTTTATAGGATTTGACATTCATATGGATAGAAAATGGGTTTTCTATAAGATATTGGGTGTATTTCTTATGTAAACCCTTGTTGTGCTTCTTGAAAATGTTTTCTAAATTATGAAAGATGATTTCTAAATTTTGAAATTGGTAAGAATTGTGTTTTGAAATAGTTTTGGTGTGCATTTGGTTTCAAAAGAGGATTTTGGTTGTGCAAGTGGTGGTATAATTTGTGTGTTGCATTGTTTGGATTGATTAATGTGAAAATGATGCATTATGTAAAGGGTGGAACATAATTGAGAACAAAGGGAAACCCGGGTAACTAGGTGGGCGGACTAGGACTTATACGCTAGATAATTCGGAAGTGGTTCATCCCAGTTTTTTCTAGTAGGACTGACACAAAAACACTAACTAAACATTGTGATGATTGGAGACCACTAAGCCCGTGTGGTTTCCCCTCCTAGTGGCTCGTGCACAAGAACGTTGTTATTCATGGTTGTTATGACACATTCCACTAAGATATGATGTTCTTAGTGTCCCATTTCTAGATAGTTACTAGAAGGGTTCTCCTGTGACACGGTTATCTTTGTGATATTGTGCACACCATTGGAATACAGTATGCTTGTTGGTTATTTCAAAAGCAAACATGTTTTCTTTAAAGTTGTTTTCCATAAAAATGTCTCTAGTATTTCCTTTATAAAATATTAAAGTTTATTCATATTATAATGTTTATAGCATTGAATCTTTTGTTGGGTGGAATCCTACTAGGCATTAGTTCACACACTACATACACCTTTAGGTGTAAGTAGACTTGATTATGTTTGATGCAGGTTAGGGAAAGACATTTGGAGATGGTGGTTCGGGTTGCTGGAGGTTTCCCTTGGGCAGTGTTGATGATGGTGGCTTGAGGGCAATGCTCCTCTTGTCAGATGGTGGTTTTTGGGATATTTTCTTTTTTTCCTTTTATTGTAGTTCTTGTTTATTTAGTATAAATTATGTAAACTGAAATCTATAAAAAAAATTATGCCATGTTTTGTTGAGTATTTTCAGTTTTTGATTATTTTCTTTGTGGTTTTTTATGACTATAAAGTCAGGTGAAATCGTTCTCATGTCTTATTGTTGATACTCGGGCACTTGTTGTCAGCCCAGGGGGATCATAAATTCCCTTTAAGCCATACAACAGACCGATCCAGGAACTAGTTCGAATGAAGTACCATCTTGGTTTGTGGCAATATAGGTTGGTGACACAGATATGCAATATGCTTGATGAAATATTGTGATAAAGAGATTATATTACACAGTGATCGTTCGTATGTGGTTATCATCATTGCGACATTAAGTTCTTTCTCTTGGGTTCATTGACCCATTGCTAGGGAGAAATCATTAACTTTAGGAAAATCCACCTAATGTCAATGAGAAAGAATCATAAAGGGTCACACATTAAGTGTTTTCATTGATCTCGATTAAATTCTATTTGAATTTAATTAATTGAATAAATATTATTCTCAATACTGGTAGATAATTTTATTTAGGTTTTATCGATCACAAATTTTTATTGATGAATGAAATATTTAAATTAAATATTTACTCATAAGTTCAATAAATGTTAGAAGGGTTCAAATATACCAAGACTATGTTCGATGACAAATAATAATTAACAATCCGATTAAATAATATTTTTTATTGCACAAGTTGGAACGCACCACAAAATAGTATTATTATTATTATTATTATTATTATTATTATTATTATTATTATTATTATTATGTGGCATGGGGTTTATTGAGGCTTATTATATTATTTAATGGTCGATGTGTAATTAAATAATTATTTTAACCTAATCTCTTACTCTATAAATAGATGGTTATATCTATTGTGTATTTCATCTAAAAATTGAAACTAAAGAATTTTTGCACACAACAAATTCTCTCTCGACTCCTCCTTCTCTCTCCCTTTAAATAGCAAGATAAACAAGAGAGATACCTTCAAGACTGAATGATGAATGATCAACACAAATAATGTAATACAATTGATTTGTCATGCTAGGACCTAGAGATCTATTGGCGTTTATTAAAGATCAAATGAGTACGTGTGGATCATCGCTAGAGGGATTCTATCCTTGGATATTCACAACGCAACGAAGGCAATCTTAAAGGTTCTTTTTCAGATGATCAATATCCATATCAAAGAAATATATTAAGATAATCTATTTGTTTCTTTTCGTGTTAAATAAATTAATTATAAATTTTACCTACAATATCATGGGTCATAGTTTTAGAAAACTCAATATTAAAGTAAATTTTACTATATCATCTACCACTGCATGCTTCTGCTCTGCCCAAAACCAAAACAAACCTTCAAAATTGGATATTTTATTTAATTATTTTAGTGTATATACAACAGTATCATGAATCATACATATATTTTTTAGGGAAACATAGAAGAGGGAGAGGGTGGTGGGCATCGTGTTGGGGGGTCAGCGATGAGGGAAGGAAGAGAGGAGAGGGAGAGGATTTATTAATATAGATTCAACCTTCGTCAACACTCGAAATGGGTTTTGTTTGTGCTAAAAAATTATTGACAAGTTAAACGTCCTAAAAATCTCACAACCTTTATCAATGCTAAAAAAAAGTATAGATAAAGGTTTCATTTATTAGAGTTAAAAAAAGTGATGGTAAAACTCAAAAAAAATACGTGATGCCTCCACACACCACTGTAACCGACTTGTAATGTCCCAGAATTTCTATGTAAATTTTTTTAAAAAAATATATGGAATTATTTCGAGACCACGCGCTCTGAAAGCACCTAATTCCGACGCCTGGTGATCCTGAAATAGAATTTTGAACTTTTTTTTAAGTTCAGTTAAGTAAACGTACGAGCTGTTTTTTATAACTATTAAATTGGTGCTCGGATCAAAAATTTGAGGGCACCATTGAACTTAGAATGCTAGGATTCACCTAGAAAGGACCTAACTTTGACTGATAATGGTCGACCATAAAATTTAGTTTTTAGACTTTTTGGAAAATAAAATAAAATAACTTATAGAGATTTTTTTTTCAAAACCATTGAGTGGCGGACAGCGGCGTTGCGGTGCGGCGACGAGGTGCATTAAATTAAGATCATTAATGGATCATTTTTTTCAGCGTAACAATGCATTAAATGGAGCATAATAGATACGTTGTTTCATAAATAAAACAGCTTAATGATGCGACGTCGCAGCATAATAGAAACATCGTGACGTGTTTTCTTTTAATGGGTTAACATGTTGGAGAGTTGAGAATAAAAGGGTGGAAATTTTTCTAAAGAACTGATGGTGAGAACTCTCCAACGATGAACGAAGAATTTCGATGGATCGTTAATGACTTTGACGTATCTTGAAGAATAGGATTGGTGACTGAAAAATGCCTTCAACCTCTTGAATCTTCGTGGGTGGACCGCTTCAACGTCGAACTGCTTCGAGATAGGGGTTTATTGTTTTAAGTTTTCCTTGTTCTTATTCTAAAACAATGAACGTAGATTAACCCACAAACAGGTTGATCCAAGGATCGTGTGTTCTTGCGGGAGGGTGTTTTACTTTGGGTTTTTACACTGGGATTGATAATTATACAATAGAACGGTGATCCCAAGCCTACCTTGTTTTTAAACTTCTAACACGGAGGGTGTGGGCCGACACGAACAAGACTCGAGCCCCTCCACTTTGTGTGTTCTTTGTGGTCGAGCACTCAAATTGTCAGAAATGAAAATTTGAGGCCTTTGTAGGGAAGGCGATGTCCCACGGAGGCTGGAGGCGTAGGCGGTGAAAAGAATGGACCATCGGAGCGGACCCGATGGTCCATGAAAGAATCCACCGGTGCGCCGGTGCCGGCAACGGCCGTAGGCAGGTGGCGGCCCACCGAAAGGAACCACTGCTGCCGGCTTGTGTCATGGGGGAGTGGCAGTAGTCGCCAGCCTCCATACCGACAACTGGCGGCGGGTGGATGCAGCCACCCGACCGCGTCGGTGCACCACGGAAGCGGCATTGCATCGCACATAGCAGGCCATAGTCAACCGACTATGGTGGAGGTGTTGGCCCTGTGCAAAACCTGAGGGGCGAAGGGGAGATGGATGTGGCTTCCAGCAACGTCCCGACTAGGCGGACGGGGCAGGGCACGGGCCGCACCAACGGGCCGGACCGGGTAGGGCGGCGACCGCCCCAGCGGTCCGGATCGGGCAGGGCTTCAGCAACCCAATCAGGCCAGACCAAGCAGGGCACCGGTCGCCCCAGCGGGCTGGACCGAGCAGGGCATCGGCCGCCCCATCGGGCTGAACTGAGCAGGGCGCCGGCCACCCCAGTGAGCCAGACTGGGCAGGGCGCGGGCCACCCCAGCTGGTCCGATCAGGCAGGGTGCCGACTGCCCTATTGTACTAAACCCAGTTCGGGTTTGGTCTGGGTCAGGTTAGCAGATTCGGTTTGGGTCAATGGACCCTGGGTCGGGTTGGACCGAACCCGAACCCAACCAGCCCTTTTTTGGAAAAACACCAATATCTTTCAAATCGGGCGTCTGATTGACGATCCATTTGCGGCGTTAGAACCCTAGAAATGAGGAAGATCTTTTGGAATACTCTATGGAGGCTTTCATAGAATTTTAAATTCGATGAATGGCTTGAGGAGCGGTTCTCCTGGAATCAAGCACACTACATGCAGAAACTCTAAGGTTGGATGAGACCTAAAGACTACTGAAAAGAAACCCTGTATGGATTGACTACTATGGCCTAGTGGGAAGTGGATTCTTTGTGACCCAACAATCCCATAGTGGGGAACAGCTCTGTGTGACCTAGTATACCCATAGTACTCGACAGGAGGAGTACCTCGGTATGGCCAAGGTGGGAAGCAGCTTATGTGTGACTCGACATTCCCACGGTTGGGATAGGCTTTTGTGTGACCTAGAATACCCACAGTACTCATCAGGGATGAGTACCACAGTAGTCATAGGTTAGTGGGAAGCAGCTTCTGTGTAAACTGGCAGTCCTACTGTACTCATTGAGGAGGAGTTCTCCAGCAGCCCAAGGTATTCAATGATATGACTAATGGTCTTACTTTTATATTCTAGAATATACCTCGTGTGAGATATCTTGCTTCATGATCATGATTTGTGATCATGCTACGTGGTTCATTTGTTGATTTCTTTTGTGGTCTTTCCTTGTTTTTTTTTTGGGTCCTTACTTAGTATTTTGTTACTTTCCCCTGTACAGGCTTCGCCCGCACGTGTTGTGTCTGGTGCAGATGAATGCCGCCTTGACAGAGGACTTTGTGGCCTAGGATCCGGTGGTTCCCAATGAGACCAGGCAGGAGGGTGTACTTCTACGGCTTCCAGCAGCTACTCTATGCTTACCCATCAGGTGGGGTTTCCAGTAAACGGATTTCATAGTTTTCCGTTTATGTTCCTATTTTCAGTTTATCTTTTGTTGGTTTTGTATTATGGACCATTTGACCTACATTTTGTACTTTTACTTAGTGGATTTTTAGTGGAATGTATGTTTACTTTTCCAGATTTAGGATGTGGTTGTGCGTACATGCATACAGGTACTCAGGAAAATTTCTCCCACTTGTAGGTTGATGCCTTTGGAACTAGTCGTCAACCCCTGTCCTTCAGAAGTTGGGCTTGGGGTATGTCACGGCATGTCCCTGGGAGATGGTTCGTGAAAAATTGGTATCAAAGGTGGTCGGTTCTACCGCAAAGACCAGGAGTCTGTTGTTTTGTGTTTGGTCAACAGTGTTAAATGTTTCGAGTTCGACTTTCATATTTGGGGAGTCCGGTGTTGGTGTAGTGGCTGATGTATCCATACACCAGGACCTTGAATTCTTCTTTTTGAATCTAAACATAAAAACACTGTTTGCATGCATCATATATGAATTGAGTGTTTCCTTATGTTCTTCTTGAATAAGAGTCATCTCACCAGGTATAATCTTTTAATCGTGGTACATCTTGATCTCTATATGGATGCCTCCACGCTAAAGGCTATCTCGAATTCTAATGTTTTATCATGAGGATAGCCCGCCTAGATATGAGGAGTTAGTTTAAGGACTAGTGGTATAGATGGACCCATTGGGTGGTGCACCGGTGTTGACACCACCCATTGATCAGCAGTTACTGTCGGTGTTACTGGTAGAGGACGTATGCAGACTCAGTGCCTTGCATGAGTTTTAATGACAGAGAGCTCCCAGTTTCAGGGGAGAGACAGATCCTCAGGTCGTTGAGGATTGGCTGGAGGAAGTGACGTGGGTCTTTTTTTAGTGAGGACGCTACTTGACCAGATGGTGATCTTAGTTGCGAGCCTTCTTCAGGGTTCAGCGGGGAGATGGTGGAGTTTGATGATTTAGACTCATGATGAGGTAACCCTCTCTTGGGCTGACTTCAAGAGGATTTTTCGGGAGGAGTTATTCCCTGTGATCTTGTGCTCGGTGCGCATACAAGAGTTGTTTCACCTACAGCAGGGCGGCATGTTAGTGGCTAAGTACTCTGCGAGGTTTACAAAACTCTATCACTACTCCACATACATGGTACGGGACCCTTTCTTCAAGGATCGGACCTTTGTGCAGGGACTCAAAATGGGATATCAGGTCATCCATGGTGTCTCCCAGCATCCCCACTCAGGATGGAGTGCTGGATCGAGCCCTTCTTGTGGAAAGCTTCCTAGCAGCGCAGGCACCGACAGCCGGAGCCACCAGCCAACATCGGGCGGTAGAGACTTCAGTAGTAAGCAGCATACAATAGACGAGAGGACCCAAGCGTGTTATATATTTTATGGGATGACTCCAGGACTCAGGGTCAGTAGTGCGAGGCTCCCGGAGTAGAGGTAGTCAGTAGGGAACCAGGTTATGCTTCACATTCGGCGGGTAGGGACACATGGCTCGTGACTGCCCAAACTATCACACAGACAATCAGAAGACAGTTGAGGGACCACCAAGGCAGAGGCATAGGTTCGATTGAGGTGGTATGCAGGGTGTCGGACATGGAAGAGGAGCAGGCCGAGCAACAGGCAGTGGACAATGGTTCGAGGTGCTACCACCACCACCCACAGGTGGTCCACCACGGGCTCAGGGAGCCAACGGATAGGGGCGAGTCCAGATTCAGGTGATGGAGGCCTATGACCACGACACTATAGAGATGATTAGAGGTAAAATCTATTTCTTATCCACCTTATCTGAAGTTCTTATAGACACAAGTGTCAGTCACTCTTTCCTTTCCACATACCTCGTTCGGGGCTCGGAGATTCCGGTGGAGCCGTTGGCTCGATCTTTATGATTAGAGACTTCTATGGGAGGGGACTCAATGATTACACACTGGTGTCGGTAGTGTGAGCTTACTCAAAGTGGTGAGAGATTCGGCTGGGATCTCCTAGTAGCGGCGTCGAGGCCTTATGACGTCATCTTGGGTATGGTCTAGTTATCTATAATCCATGCTCAAATCAACTGTATTAGGTTTAAAGTGTAGTGTGTCCACAAGGATGGGACCTTGTTTTCCTTCATCAGTGAGAGGGGAACTTTTATAGCATAGGATGGAATTTCTCAGAGGAGAGTGTATCCAATAACTCACCAGTTGGCTAACTCACTCTCAGTGCGATGGATGAGAGGAGTCCAAGCTTTCCTGTAGTTGTGGATGAGTATAAGGATGTATTTCCTAAGGATGTTCTGGGACCACATCCTTGCAGGGAGGTAGACTTATATATCGATTTGTACCCGGGAACGACACCAATATCCACATCAGCATATCAGATGGCTCTCGCAGAGCTTCGTGAATTGAGGGTACAACTGAAGGACTTGCAAGAGAAGGGATTCTTGAGGCCCAACGTTTCACCATGGGCAGCCCCAGTATTGTTTGTCAAGAAGGAAGACGGGATCCTGAGGCTATGTGTGGACTTTTGGTGCCTGAACCAGGTGAACATGAAGAACAAGTATCCACTACCATGGATTGATGACCTCTTCAATCAACTAAAGGGAGCGAGGTGGTTCTCGAAGATAGAACTTAGATCAGGCTATCATCAGCTCACTAGTGCAGAAAACATTTTTTACGTCGGTTATTTTTCATTATTTGCGTCGGTTTTTAGGCGACGTTAATACGGACGACGTTATAAATAACGTTTTTTACGTCGGTTATTTAAAACCCGACGTAACATCCCTAACATCACGGTGTTTATCACGTCGGTTCATTAATAACCGACGTGATTAACCCTTCCCCGGGCCTATTATCACGTCGTTTTCTTAAATAACCGACGTGATAAAAAGGCCTGGGAAACGTTTTAGCACGTCGGTTATCCAATAACCGACGTGGTAAATCGATTCCCAGGCCTTTTAGCACGTCGGTTATATTAAGAATCGACGTGATAAAGGGCCCGGGAACGGTTTATCACGTCGGTTCTCGAAAAAACCGACGTGATAAACCCCTACCGATTTATTTACCACGTCGGTTATAAAATAACCGACGTGAAAGCGATATATTTTTTTTTTAAATAATTGCACTGCTCTCACCAAAAAGCAACCAGAAACCAAACAACAAAAATAACCATGCCAGCCCTCCCCCAAGCCCCAACTGAACCCCACCCTCATCTATACACACCTAAAAACCTGGCCAGCCCTCCCCCACCACATTGGAGCCCCACCACAACCCTTGGACACCCCCCCACCCCTTGGACAGCCCCCCCACCCTCATTTACACCCCCACGACCCCTAGTACAGCCTCAAACACCCATTGGACACCCCTCCCATATCCCTTGGACACCCCCCACCCCTTGGACACCCCCCACCCCTTGGACAGCCCCCCCACCCTCATTTACACCCCCAAGACCCCTAGTACAGCCTCAAACACCCATTGGACACCCCCCCACACACCTTGACAGCCCTCCCAGACCCCTTGGACACCCCCCCGAGGCCTTGGACAGCCCCAAACACCCCTTGGACACCCCTCCCATATCCCTTGGACACCCCCCCACCCCTTGGACACCCCCCCCCCACCCCTTGGACAGCCCCCCCACCCTCATTTACACCCAACCGGCCCCTTGGACAGAACTCCCAGACACCTTGGACACCACTCCCATATCCCTTGGACACCCCCCCCCCACCCCTTGGACACCCCCCCCACCCCTTCGACAGCCCCCCCACCCTCATTTACACCCCCCGAACACTAGGACAGCCCCAAACACCCCTTGGACACCCCTCCCATATCCCTTGGACACCCCCCCCCCCACCCCTTGGACACCCCCCCACCCCTTGGACAGCCCCCCCACCCCCTGGACACCCCCCCCCCCCCCCCGACCCCTTGGAACCCCCCCCCCCGACCCCTTGGAAACCCCCCCACCCCATCCCCTTGGACAGCCCCAAACACCCCTTGGACACCCCTCCTATATCCCTTGGATACCCCCCCACCACTTGGACACCCCCCCACCCCTTGGACACCCCCCCCCCACCCTCATTTACACCCAACCGACCCCTTGGACAGCCCCAAACACACCTTTAACACCCCTCCCATATCCCTTGGACACCCCCCACACCTTGGACACCCCTCCCATGTCCCTTGGACACCCCCCACCCCTTGGACACCCCCCACCCTCATTTACACCCCCCCCCCCCCCCCCGACCCCTAGGACAGCCCCAAACACACCTTGGACACCCCCCCACCCTCATTTACACCCCCCCCCCCCCCGACCCCTAGGACAGCCCCAAACACACCTTGGACACCCCTCCCATATCCCTTGGACACCCCCCAAACACCCACCCACCCCCTTGGAACCTCTCCCCCCATACCAAAATCCAGACCATAAAAACCATCAACAGTAGACCAAAACAAGAAGTAGAGAAAAATTAAACATTCACTTATATAACATTCAAAACTTACACTGTCAACTTCAAAAAAAAACTAAATCCAACCTAAACGACTACGAAATACACAATTACATTGACAATATTCAAAATTACATTTTACATTACAAACAACTAAAAGTCAATCAAACCTGTAAAATAATTTGACCACTCCACTTGTAAGTGTTTGATATCTTCAGAAGTAAAGGGTTGAGGGTCATCAAAAAGCTACAAAGGAAAATGATAGTAGTCAACGTGTATAATGAATAAATCAAATTGAAATATTATGAGAAAGAGGAAATCTTACCAGGTCAAAACTCAGAACTGTCCCAGTTGTTATTATTTCATACATAAATCTTAACATGTAATATCCGCATTCGATGATGCCTTGTTGCTCATGACATTTCTGTTTGAATGAGTGTAAATTCAATATATTATTTTTATGTAATAAATCAAAATGTACAAATTATAAATGGATATTTACCTTCGCATGTACATATTTGATCTTGAAATTCCTTTTCTTTGCGCTTTTTCGAAAGTGGACCCATGCCCTGTTAGAAAATAATACGAATGGGGTAAATTTAAAATTCATTATAATATATAAAACTATTGTGAAATTGAAACTTACGTTTCCAATATATTCTTAAAACTTTCTCGCACATCATCATGGAGAGAGAATATCCAATAAAGTGCTTTCTCCCTAGGGCAAAAAACCCCTAACATCCAATGATCCCTAATAAAAGGAAATTTAACATTAGTGGTTTTTTATGTTAAAAGATAATTAACTCTTTGAGAGGGATGTGTTTCATACCTCTCACAAAAAGGCATCATCCAACACTGTGTGATTACATTATTTTCAAATCTATCAGCAATATAAATCATTCTTTGTTCCTCATCCAATGCACATGCTTCAGGGGAAATCAATTGTGGGTCCACGAATCCATATACATCTGTCAGCTCATTCCTCTCACAAATTTTATACAGATACCTAATACAAAGCAGACATAAGTATACATTTTTAATAAATATAACGCAAGGAAAAGGTGTTAAGACTTACATGATAAAAATTTTCACCACGTTGATGCCCAACTTATCTCCAGTGACAAACTCCATGATATCAGTTTTCATAATACCCACACTTAGTTCACGTCCACAGACATGAGCTTCCATTGTAAAGTCATAATGATCCGCCAACAAATTTGAATATCTTGACAATTTGTCAAGACTGCTAGTATCTGCATCTGATGTCATAGCTATCTGTCTTTGTTGTTGTCTATACAGTATTTCTTTACCTTTGAAGTATTCCTGTAAAAATAAATTGAAAAATATATTAGTTTTCAAATGATAAAACATTAATAAAAATATAAAATAAAAGATATAACATCCATACCTCTATGGTAATGAGTCGAAGAAGTCTGGATGGCCAAAGTAAAAAATGGCCGATACTATGTCCAACTGTCGTCACCTCATCTGTAGGTAATGGTATCCAAGCTGATCTATCTATAATATCCTGTACAGTGACCCTCTGATTCTCTACCTCTAACTGTTGATGATGAACTGTATCTCCTATACAATATACCATCCCATATGCAACTATATGATGTTGAGGATCATCAACATACAACTCACAATAAGTAGGTAACTGCGGCGGAGGAGGAGGATCAAAAATGGGGTCCGCAGGCTGAGGTGGGGGAGTGGGAGCTACTGGGAGAGGTGGAGTGGGAGCTGCACCCTGAAATTGTCTTTGCAAGTCTGCAAACATAAACTGCACCGATGCTCTAATCTTGTCCTCCATTGTCGCATTAATATTATGGACTTCAGCCTCCAAGGATTCTATTTTTTTTTTATAAACTCCCTCAACGTTAGAAGTTGAGGAACGTGGCAACACTTTTCTTACCGATACACCTGCCGGATATCCTCTTACACGGCCAGGATGTTCGGGCTTTCCCAATGCCACAGATAAAATATCTTCCCTCTTAGATGGTGTAAATGTCCCCTATGAACTCTGCTCCTCAAGAGAGTCCTGTAATAATTAATTGAACATTTCTATAATGATTGGAAATATATGACAAAAATAGTAAACTTAAATAAATAAAATAGATATCTTACAATCCTCTCAACTACGAGTCTCGATTCTTCCGAAAGATATTGTCCTTTTTTGCCCTTCCGAGCTCTTTTCCATTTCTCATGTCTAGATGGAGGGGATGGAGGGGCCACCTCTCCAGAGCTTGAAGACTCAGCTCTTAGTTGTTGAAATTTTTCTGCCATCATTTGTTCTTCCAATAATGCATACCCTCCCCGAGATAAACTATGAGGGTATACATTTTTAGATTGGATCTCTTGATGAGCTTTCCTTGTTTGCTGTAAATTAAGAATAAGTAATCATTAACAAAACAATAATAAGATCATTTATATAAGAAAGCTTATAAAAGTTTACATTGCCCTTACCAAAAATGATTCTTTTCTTCTACTTTCAAAAAATTGTCTCCATGTGTCTTCATCTATAAAAGGATATATACGACATGGATTCTCACGACTCCTATGACCATAAATGAAATCAGATGAGAGGGTTGATTTGAAATCCCTCCATCTCCTAGCAGCCAACGATAAGCATTTCTTCCTGACTCCTCCAGTGTCAGGAATATCAAATGTCATCTGATAAAAAAGAGGTTAAAAATATTATATATACTAGAAACATTTAAAGAACAGTCAAACAATAGCAAAAGATCTTACCAAAATGGTCTCCCACAGCTGAGAAATTATCGCCTTATCCACACTTCTCCAATCATCATAGAGAATGCTTACTTTGCTCTTAGCCTGAGTTGCTACAAAACCCTTAAAATCTTTAGCATTTGGACCTCTAGGAAGATCATCATCATCAAACTCCACGACTATCCTCTCCTCCTTCGTACGGGCAAGTGATAATTTTGGTAAACGTGTGCACCCACGCTTACCAACCTTTGAACTCTTTTTCGTAATAGGAGCATGTGAATGTTCCTCCCCAGATGTATGACCAATATGCTCATCTCCAGAATCATGTGGCTGATCAACTGATTGATCTTTCATTTTCCTTCAAATCAAAAAAACAAACATTAGTTCACAAATATACAAATTCAAATATTGTAATACTACTTAATCAGAAAATAGAAAAGTGTTCTAAATTACATAATAGTAAACATTGGTAATATGGTAAGCATGTTAAACAATGATAAACATGGTAAACACAGTCTGTTGTACCCCTCTCTCTTGGATTTTAATGATCACAATCACTCTTATTATGTTCTAACTTGTTTTCAAGTGTTTTTGTTGATAGGCAAAAGGTTGCCAAGGAGTTGGCCCAAGAAAGCTGAAAAGTGGACTCACTGAGTCCACCGGTCAGCCGGTGTGAGCTCACCGGCCGGCCGGAGGACCCAGGCAGTAGACTTGCCCACTGCCTGGTGTCACCGGCCGGCCGGTGGCTCACCACCGGCCGGCTAGTGGTGAGCCAGCCTTGCTCTGTCTGGGCCACCGGCCGGCCGCTGGCTCACCACCGGCCGGCTGGTGGACCAGACAGAGAGCCTTCCTCTCTGTCTGGACCACCGGCCGGCCGCTGGATCACCACCGGCCGGCCGGTGGACCAGACAGAGAGCCTTCCTCTCTGTCTGGACCACCGGTCGGCCGCTGGATCACCACCGACCGGCCGGTGGACCAGACAGAGAGCCTTCCTCTCTGTCTGGACCACCGGCCGGCCGCTGGCTCATCACCGGCCTGCCGGTGCGCCCAGGACTTCTCCTCTTTACGGTTTTTATTGTTTTATCATTTTGGTTTGATACATGTTTTAATAAGTAAAAAATTTACAATATATAACATTATATGAAAAAACTAAATGTAAACAAGAAATAAACATGTGTTACCTGTAATTTTAGGAATGTACAGTTGGATTGTTTTCCCAAATTCCTTCGTCGTGATCGTTCCTTATGGCACAAACCATGTCTTCAACATACTCATCATTATGTTCTGTTAATCTTTCCATGGAAGTAGGGATCTCACATAAATCATCATCTTCATCAAATTCATCCTCACCAACATATTGTTTTTTCCCTTGTAAAACAACAGCCCACTACATATCTGATTGATCTACTACATAGAAAATTTGTTTGGCATGTGTTGCCATTATAAAAGAATCAGCTGTGTCTTCCAATCTATTCAGATTAACAAGTGTCATTCCAAATTCATCGTGTCTGACACTGTTGTTACCGATAAACCATTTACAGTTTAAAACAGGAACTTTAATTTTAAAGTAATCAGCCTCCCATATGTCTTCAATCACTCCATAATATGCACTTGATGCCGAAATTGGGTTTCTGTCCTTAGCACTCGAAAAATGCATTGATTCTGCAAACACCAATACACCACTATTCTGAACTGCACTTCTGTTGTCCTGAGCTTTCGTATGAAATGTATAGCCATTAATGTCATAAGCGGACCATGTTATCACATTTAAAGATGGACCACCCACTATCCATTTTAATGTCTCTGATACATCTGATCTACCAAGCAAGGTCTTTTTAAACCATGGAAAAAAAGTTTTGTTGTGCTCATTCAAAATCCACATTTCTTTCTTCTTTGGATGACATTGTTTCAACTCATTAATATGCAATGTGATATACGGTTGAACATCAGCTATGTTATTCAAGATGTATGATTCTAACTTCTTCATCTGTTCAGCTGACAGTGATTTGACTTTCAAGCCACGAATCCCCTTTCCCTCATTATTAACCCGTTCATGGCGAGATGGAGGTAAACCTATGTGTTGCGTCGTAGCCAAGTAGCTCGTACAAAACTCTGCTACCTCCTCAGAAATATACTTTTCAATAATGGAGGCTTCAGGTCGATATGGATTTTTAACATATCCCTTTAATATTTTCATATACCTTTCAAAAGGATACATCCAACGAAGATATACAGGTCCACAAAGCTTTATTTATCGAACAAGATGAATCATTAAATGCACCATCATATCAAAAAAAGTTGGAGGAAAATACATTTCCAAATGACAAAGTATAAAAATTGCATCCTTTTCCAAAATGTTCAAAGCATTCACATCAATCGCCTTGTTACAAATTGAATTGAAAAAATAACACAACCTCATTATAGTCTTTCTGACACGGATGGGCAATATTCCACACAGTGCAACTGGTAGAATTTGTTGCATCATGACGTGACAATCATGTGATTTCATACCTATCAACTTCAAGTCTTTCAATGAGACAAAATTTTTTACATTTGAAGAATAACCTTGAGGCACTTTGATATCATGAAGACACTGACAGAAGCTACTTTTCTCCCTATTCGATAATGTATGAAAAGCCGGGGGAAGAAATGTTCGTCTTCCTTTAGAAGTGGGAGCTAACTCCAAACGTATTCCCATTGATAGTAGGTCTAACCTTGCATTCAACCCATCTTTTGTCTTTCCTTTAATATCTAGCAATGTTCCGATCAAAGAATCACAGATATTCTTCTCCACGTGCATGACATCAATATTATGTTTGACTTCATGATACCTCCAATATGGTAGCTCAAAAAATATTGACCTTTTCTTCCAAATATGTCTATCATTACCAGATTTCTGTGTCTTTCCCAATGTCACATCAAGGTTTTTCACCCTCTCAAAATACAAATCTAGGGATAAAGGTTTTGGAGCAGTATCAAATTCTTGTGAGCCATTGAATGCCTTTTTTAGTCTTCTATAAGGGTGATCCATGGGCAAAAACTTTCGATGACCCATGTACATTGTTTTCCTCCCATGATGCAATTGACAATATGACGTCTGTTGTTCGCAAATTGGACATGCTTTATGCCCTTTAACACTGTATCCAGACAAATTTTCATATGCTGGGAAGTCATTTATAGTGAATAGAAGCACTGCATGCAGTTGAAAATATTCCATTTTATAAGAATCATACACCCTAATACCATCAGCCCATAACAGTTTCAAATCATCAATCAGCGGTGACAAGTATACATCAATATCATTGCCGGGTTTCTTTGGACCAGAGATCATGATACTCAACATGACATATTTGCGATTCATACAAACTTCAGGAGAGAGGTTGTAAATTACCAATAAAACAGGCCATGAACTATGTGTGCTACTGAGGGTTCGGTATGGATTCATTCCATCTGTGCACAAGCCTAGTCTCAGATTTCTAATTTCATTTCCAAATGTAGGGTATTGGGCATCAATTTTCTTCCATTGTGGACAATCATCTGGATGACGTATTTTTCCATCACATACCCGCTCATCAGCATGCCATCTTAACCTTTTTGCATCATGTGAATTAGCAAATAAACGTTTGAAACGAGGAATTATAGAAAGATACCAAAATACCTTTGAAGGGAGCTTTGTAATCTCTACATCAGCTTGTGATTTTTCTTTCACCTTATACCGTGATGTCCCACATTTAGGACACTCTTTCAGAAATTCATATTCCTTCCTATATATAATGCAGTCATTCGGACAGGCATGTATTTTCCTGTATCCCAATCCCATCGGGCATAATATTTTTTTGGCCTTATAATGTGAATCTGGAAGATCGTTATCTTTTGGAAGAATGTCTTTCATCAATTGTAGAAGCTCTGTAAAACTTCTGTCACTCCATCCATGTTTCACCTTCAGGTTAATCAATCTTAACACCGCCGACAAAACCGTAAAATCTGTACAACCAGGATATAATGGTTTTTCGGCATCACCATATAGACGTGCAACTGTCGGTTCTATCTCAATTTGTTCTGCTACAATATCGCGAATCATTTCTTCAATTCCATCGGAGTTACCATCTTGCGATTCATTATCATCAGTGACATTCTGTCCAGTTTCGCCATGCCAAATCCAAGGGTTGTAACTCGGATTGAAACCATGACAAATCAGATGATCTTTTATCTCTCTACTTTTCAACTTCTTCATATTCAGACATTTCAGGCATGGACAGAAAAAAATGTCACTACTTGGAACATTTCGTTTAGCAAATTCCAAAAAGGCATCAACACCTTCCTCATATTCATTGCTCATTCGATGTGCCGTAATCCAACTTCGACTCATTATTACCTATAACAAATAGAAAAAATATATATATTTTTTAGATAAGACAAATATATGTTTATATGAAAAAAATCATAATTTGAATGTAAACAATTTTGAAATATAAAACAAATCGATGTGTATTTAAAAAAATATGCTTGAATATTATTTTTTAAACAAAATATAGTAAGATATAACACCCCCCCTGGACACCCCCCGACCCCTCTGGACAGCCCCCCGCCCCTCCTGGACACCACCCCCCACCCCCTACCCCCTTGGACACCCCCTGGACATCCCCCAACCCTCTGGACAGCCCCCCCACCCACCCGGACAACCCCAAATACCCTCTGGAGAGGCCTCCACCCACTTGGACAGCCCCCCACACCCATCCACCCCCTTGGACACCCCTTTGGACACCCCACTGACCCCTCTGGACAGGCCGCCACCCCCTTGGACAGCCCCCCACACCCACCCATCCCCTTGGACACCACCCTGGACACCCCCCGACCCCTCTGGACAGCCCCCGACCCCTCTAGAAAGCACCCCCACCCCTCCTGGACACAACCCCCCACCCCCGACCTGCTTGGACACCCCCTTGGACACCCCCCAACCCTCTGGACAGCCCCCCCACCCCTCCTAAACACCACCCCCCCCACCCCCTACCCCCTTGGACACCCCCCTGGACACCCCCCAACACCCACCCACACCCTTGGACAGCCCCCCACACCCACCCACCCCCTTGTAAACCCCCCTGGACACCCCCCGACCCCTCTGGACAGCCCCCCACCCCTCCTGGACACCACCCCCCACCCCCTACCCCCTTGGACACCCCCCTGGACATCCCCCAACCCTCTGGGCAGCCCCCCCACCCACCCGGACAACCCCAAATACCGTCTGGAGAGGCCGCCACCCACTTGGACAGCCCCCCACACCCATCCACCCCCTTGGACACCCCCCTGGACACCCCACCGACCCCTCTGGACAGGCCGCCACCCCCTTGGACAGCCCCCCACACCCACCCATCCCCTTGGACACCACCCTGGACACCCCCCGACCCCTCTGGACAGCCCCCGACCCCTCTAGAAAGCACCCCCACCCCTCTTGGACACAACCCCCACCCCCGACCTGCTTGGACACCCCCCTGGACACCCCCCAACCCTCTGGACAGCCCCCCCGCCCCTCCTAAACACCACCCCCCACCCCCTACCCCCTTGGACACCCCCCTGGACACCCCCCCAACACCCACCCACACCCTTGGACAGCCCCCCACACCCACCCACCCCCTTGTAAACCCCCCTGGACACCCCCCGACCCCTCTGGACAGCCCCCCGCCCCTCCTGGAAACCACCCCCTACCCCCTTGGACACCCCCTGGACATCCCCCAACCCTCTGGACAGCCCCCCCACCCACCCGGACAACCCCAAATACCCTCTGGAGAGGCCGCCACCCACTTGGACAGCCCCCCACACCCATCCAACCCCTTGGACACCCCCCTGGACACCCCACCGACCCCTCTGGACAGGCCGCCACCCCCTTGGACAGCCCCCCACACCCACCCATCCCCTTGGACACCACCCTGGACACCCCCCGACCCCTCTGGACAGCCCCCGACCCCTCTAGAAAGCACCCCCACCCCTCCTGGACACAACCCCCCACCCCCGACCTGCTTGGACACCCCCCTGGACACCCCCCAACCCTCTGGACAGCCCCCCCACCCCTCCTAAACACCACCCCCCACCCCCTACCCCCTTGGACACCCCCCTGGACACCCCCCAACACCCACCCACACCCTTGGACAGCCCCCCACACCCACCCACCCCCTTGTAAACCCCCCTGGACACCCCCCGACCCCTCTGGACAGCCCCCCACCCCTCCTGGACACCACCCCCCACACCCTACCCCCTTGGACACCCCCCTGGAAACCCCCCAACCCTCTTGATAGCCCTCCCACCCCCCTGGAATCACTGAAAATTTACCATAACAAGAAGTTGGGCCATTCAAAGAATGTTTTTAGGTGTGGAGGAAGAACTGAGTTTCAATAGATAGAGAAGGAACTCGACATTAGGTTGTCTATTCCAGGTGTGGATTTGAAGGAGTTAATGTTTGTTCAGTGACCCAAGAGATTGAATCAGAAATTCAGATGTTGTGCCATTTTCTCATGATGAGGATGAATAATTGGTGGGGTTTGACTTTTAAATGGAGAGCTTAGCAGATCATCATATTTTCTATAGATCAGTAAAGGATGTTAACATCGAACATAAGGCTTAAGGGATGCTTTCAGATCCAAATATGTATGTTGATGGATGCAATGGATCTAGTAGAGGTTCTAGAAAGAATGGTGGTTTTATTTGTTTAGGATAAGTAGTGAAGAAAAAACTAGTTAATTTTTTACTTGCTGAAAAGAGGGTATCTAAAATTTTTAACATGCCGAGGGGAAATCTGGTGAGTCCTCCTTGTGAAACTTTGTTTGCAGGGGGTGAAAATGGTGATGTGATCCCAAATCCATGCACCTATGCCATGGTTGTGTGTGAATAAAGTAGTAACAACTGTAAAAGGGCAACCCATCCAAATGGACACGCCCCAACCCTCTCGGGGATTTATAGAAAACGATGAAAAATTAGTGAAATCATAAAATTAGTCAATATTGCAAGTCGAACTAATAGATCTAGGGATGATAAATAAGATTATGGTGCCAAAACGAGTTAAAAGGGTTCGCAATCGAAGAATCTTAGCTAGTTTCAACAACAAAATCACAACACATATATATATACTATCCGCGAAAAAAAACGAACGAGTGGGAGGATTACCTGAGTGCTGCGAGTTTAGATGATTGATCCGAGGAGATTAAATATGAGAAACGATGATCGCAAAACGAATCTAAACCAACGAAATGGATGAGCCGATTCGGGTTTACGCGCGAGAGAGACGAGTCGCGACTGTCGAAGGTAAACTCGCGAATGACAATCCACGGGTCTGGGTAAATTTTTAAATGAGTTATCACGTCGGTTATTCAATAACCGACGTTATATTTTTTTAAAAACATTTATAACGTCGGTTATTCAATAACCGACGTAAAAACCTTCCTCCGATTCTTTTTTGACGTCGGTTATTTTATAACCGACGTTATAAAGGGCTCAAAATCCGCGTTGTTTTGCGTCGGTTATTCCATAACCGACGTCAAAAACATCTACGGATTCTTTTTTTACGTCGGTTATTTTATAATCGACGTAAAAAGGCCTTCAAAAACCGCGTTTTTTACGTCGGTTATTTAATAACCGACGTAACAAACACCCCCCACTTCTGTTTTTTACGGCGGTTAATGTATAACTGACGTAAAAAACGAAGTCGCGCGATTAATAACGTCGGTTATTTTTATAACCGACGTTAAAGGTGTACCGAACACAGGTTTTTACGTCGGTTATTAAATAACCGACATAAAAAACCTCGTTTTACATATTATGACGTCGGTTTTATATAACCGACGTAAAAAATGGTGACGTAAAAAATGTTTTCTGCACTAGTGGCTTCGGGTATGGGATGAGGACGTATCGAAGATAACATTCAGATGCCGGTATGGACACTATGAGTTCTTGGTGATACCCTTTGGCATGACTAATGCCCCAACAGTGTTCATGGGACTCATGAACAGGATCTTTCAGCCTTACCTTGATCGTTTCGTGGTGGTCTTCATTGATGACATCTTGGTATACTCGGCGTTGGAGGAGTATGCTACACACCTTCAGATATTCTCATATAAACTCAGAGATCACCAACTTTACGGTAATCTCTTGAAGTTCTAGTTCTAGATTAGGTAAGTCCACTTTCTGGGACACATCATCTAGGTGGCTGGAGTTGCAGTGAATCTGGAAAAGATAGAGGCAATGCCATCTTAGGAGCCACCCAAGAGCGTGACTGAGGTGCAGTGTTTCTTAGGGTTGGTTGGATACTACTGAAGGTTTGTGCCTGACTTTTCCAGAGTAGCAGCACCCTTATTATCTTTGAAAAAGAAGTGAAAACCCTTCATGTGGACAGAGAAGTGGCAGCAGAGTTTCCAAGAGCTTAGGCGGAGACTGACGAGTGCCCCCATCTTGAGACTACCAGAAGAGGGAATTGGTTATGTAGTCTTCTGCGACCCATTAGGGACCAGATTGGGTTGTGTCTTGATGCAGGATCGAGTAGTGATCACCTAAGGATCATGGTAGTTGAGGCTGCATGTGAAAAACTACGTGACCCATGACCTGGAGTTAGCAGAAGTGGTCTTTACCTTGAAAATGTGGCAGCACTGCTTGATGGGTGAACGGTTTGTCGTCTACTCTGGCCATAAGAGTCCCAAGTATATATTCTCACAAAAGGACCTGAACTTGAGACAGTGGTGATGGATGAAGTTCATTCAGGACTATGACTTTGATATAGTCTATACTCTTGAGAAGGGGAACGTGGTGGCAGACGCGCTCAGCAGGAGGTCTGGTCTATAGCTGCTGAGTGAGGCAATGGAGCAGTTATCCACGATGTAGATATCCTTCGTGGATAATGATGGATCAGCTTACCTTCAGTCAATAACTGTCACTCCTCCACTCTTATTACGAGTCAGGAAGGCATAGCTTATGGATGCTGATTGTGAGGCCCGACGTGCTCAATTATCCTCAGGACAAGCTATTTATGGATTTTCGATAGGTTGGGAGCACATCATCCTTTTCAGAGGATGCACTGTGGTACCAGTGATGTTGTGGGAGGAGGTGTTGCGGGAGTTCCATACATCCCTTTTGGCGGTACATCATGGTGTGGCAAAGATGTACCAGGACCTCCGACGTCAGTACTGGTGGCCAAGTATGAAGAAAGCAGTGGGAGAGTTCATTTCACGATGCCTCACTTGTCAATAAGTGAAGGCTAAGCATCAGGTTCCAGCAGGCTTGGCTCAGTCACTCAAAGTAACGGAGTGGAAATGGGATGGTATCTCAATGGACTTCATGATAGGGTTACCACGCACATCTAGGGGCCATGATTTTATATGGGTGATCATTGACTGACTCACCAAGTCGACTCACTTCCTACCCATTTGGGAGTAGGGATCGGTAGAGGGCTTGGGACGCCTATACATCCTAAAGATAGTGCGGCTACATGGGGTACCTTCGACGATTTTCTCAAGTCATGATGCTTGTTTTACATCCTAGTTGTGGAAGTGATTATAGGAGGCGTTCGGAACTCAGCTGCGCTTGAGCACTATCTTTCACCCTCAAATAGGTGGTCAGACAAAGCGGACCATATAGACCTGGGAGGACATACTTCGTTCTCACATCCTTGTTTTTTTTCACAGTTGGGAGGACCACCTACCATTGGTGAAGTTTTTATACAATAACATCTATCACTCCACCATCGGCACGGCACCGTTTGAGACCTTGTATGGTTAGCCATGTAGATCACCTCTATGCTGGATAGACCCAAGAGAGTCAGCACTCATGGGTCCAGAGTTAGTACGGACTACCACTGAGAAGGTGCAGATCATCCAGGAGTGTATGAGGACTGCACAGAGCAAGAATAAATCATATACTGACAGGAGATAGATACCCTTGGAGTTTGAGGATGGAGACCATGTTTTCCTTAGGGTCTCACCCCTACGAGGATTGCAGATATTTGGCCAGGGTGACAAGTTATCTCTGAGGTCCATCAGACCTTTTCAGATTCTCAGCAAAGTTGGTGAGGTGGCGTACCACTTATCTCTTCCCCCACAGATGCACCGGGTGCACGATTGTTTTCACGTGTTGCAGCTGAGGAGGTACGTGCATGATTCATCGCACGTCATCGGTTGAGCCGAGTTGGACATTGACGATGGGGCGACATTTGTGGAGTTCTCAGTATAGATAGAGGATCGACAAGAGCGGGTCCTTCATGGACGGTCGACTCCTCTAATGCATGTTTGGTGGAAGCACAGAAACCTCTACAAGAGTACATGGGAGCGGGAGACTCAGATTCATGCTCAGTACCCGCATTTGTTTGTTTACCCTTGTTTTGGCTTATGAGAACATGAAGCCCAAAAAAAGGGAGTAATGTAATGTCCCAAAATTTCTGTGTAATTTTTTTTTAAATTATAAGGAATTATTTTGAGAACACGCGCTCTGAAGGTACCTGATTCCAAGGCTCGGTGATCCTGAAATAGAATTTTAAACTTTTTTTCAAGTTTAGTTAAGTAAACGTGTGAGCGGGTTTTTCTAACTTTTAAACCGGTACTCGGATCAAAAATATGAGGGCACTGTTGAACTTAGAACGCTAGGATTATCTTAGAAAGAACCTAATTTCAACAGAAAAGGGTCGACTAGAAAAGTTAGTTTTCAGACTTTTCGAAAAAAAATAAAATAACTTATAAAGATGTTTTATTTTGTTTTTTGAAACCATTGAGTGGCGGACGGCGGCGCTGTGGTGCGGTGACAAGGCGCATTAAATGAAACTCATTAATGGATCATTTTTGTGTAGCGTAACGACATATTAAATGAATCGTAGCAGATATGCAGCGTAATAGAAACATTGTGATGTGTTTTCTTTTAATGGGTTAACACGTTGGAGAGTTGAGAATCAAAGAGTGGAAATTTCTCTAACGAACTCACGGTGAGAACTCTCTCCAATGACGAACAACAAATGTCGGCTGATTGTTAATGACTTCGACGAATCTCGAAGAACGGGACTGGTGAGTGACAAACTCCTTCGACCTCTTGAATCTTCACGGGCAGACCACTTCAACTTCGAACTGCTTCAAGGTAGGGATTTATTGTTTTAAGTTTTCCATGTTCTTATTCTAAAACAACGAATGTGGATCAACCCACAAACAGGTTGATTTGTGGATCGTGTGTTCTTGCGGAAGGGTTTTTTCCTTGGGGTTTTTGCACTGGGATTTATGATTATCCGATAGAATTGTAATATCAAGCCTCCTCTGTTTTTAAACTTCTAATGCAAAGGGGCGCGGGCCGACAGGAACAAGCCCTGAGCCCCCCCCCCCCCCCCCCCCCCGTTTTGTGCGTTCTTCGTGGTCGAGCACTCAAATTGGCGTCAAGGCAAATTCGAGACCTTCGTAGGGAAGGCGACGTCCCATGAAGGCCGGAAGCGCAGACGGATTGAAGAACGAACCACCGAAGCGGACTCGGTGGTCTGCAGAAGAACATGTCGGTATACCGGCGTTGGCGACGGCTAAGGGCAGGTGGCGGCGCGCCACTACGGCATGCCGGAAGGAACCACCGCGGCCGGCTCAGGCCGCAGCGGAGCGGCAGTAGCCACCGGCCTCCATGCTGGCGGCTGGCGGTGGGTGGACGCGGTCACTCGGCCGCGTCGGTGCACCGCAGAAATGACATCGTGCCGCGTCGCATGCGGCAGGTCACGGTCAACCGACCGCAACGGAGGCGCTAGCCCTGCGGACGACCCGCGGGGCGAAGGGGATCCAGATGTGGCTTACAGCCGCGTTGCAGTCAGGCGGACCGGACTGGGCAGGGCACGGGACGCCCCAGCGGGCCTGACCCGCCCCATTGGGTCGGGTCGGACCCAGTCCGAGCCGGGTTTGGGTAAGGTCAGCAGACCCGAGTCAGGTCGGTGGACCCTGGACCCAGACCCAACCAACCCCTTTTGGAAAAACACAAATTTCTTTCAAACCGGACTTCTGATTGACAATTCATTTGTGGCGTTGAAACCCTCATGATGAAGTGAATCTTTTGGCATACTCTATGGAGGTTTTAATGGAAGTTGAAATTCTTCTAATGGCTTGAGGAGTTATTCTCTCATAATCAAAAACACTACGTGTGGAAACTCTGTGGTTGGATGAGACCTAAATACTGCTGAAAAGCGACCATGTGTGGATTGGCTACTATGGCCCAGTGGGAAGTGACTTCTGTGTGACCCAGCAGGCCCACGGTGGGGAACGACTCTGTGTGACCCGACAGACTCACAGTACTCGATAGGAGGAGTACCTCAGTATGGTCAAGGTGGGAAGCAACTTCTGTGTGACCCGACATGCTCACGGTGGGGAGCGGCTTCTCTGTAACCCAACATACTCATAGTACTCATCAGGGATGAGTACTACAGTAGTCCTAGGTTAGTGGGAAGCAGTTTCTGTGTGACTCGGCAGACCCACTATACTCATTGAGGAGGTTTTCTCCAACAGCTTAAGGTGTTTGACGATATGACTGATGGTCTTACTTTCCTACTCTAGAATATACCTGGTGTGAGCTGTCTTACTTCGTGATCATGATTCGTGGTTCATTTGTGGATTGTTTTGTGGTATTTCCTTGTTTGTTTGGGGTACCTACAGAGTATTTTGTTATTCACCCATGCACGGGCTTCGCCCGCACGTGTTGTGTCTCGTGAAGACGATCGCCGCCTTGATGGAGGACTTGGTGGCCCAGGACCCGGTGGTGTCCAGTGAGACCAAGCAGGCGGGGCGTACTTCTACGACTTCCAACAGCTACTATGTTCTTACCCATCAGGTGGGGTTTCCAGCGTACGACTTTCAGAGTTTTTCTTGTACTTTCCTGTTTTCATTTTATCTTTTGTTGGGTTTGTATTCTGTCTCATTTGACCTACAGTTTGTACTTTTACTTAGTGGTTGTTTAGTGGCATGCATGTTTACTTTTTCATGTTTCGGACGTGATTGTGCGTGTGTGCATATAGGTACTCAGGCAAATACCTCTCACTTGTAGGTTGACGCTTTTGACGCTAGTCGTCAACCCCTGGCATTCGAGAGGTGGGTTTGGGGTATGTCACAACACGAGCCCTAGGGGGAGGGTCGTGACACGACTCCCCCTCCATTTATTAGCGCTTTCTGTGCCCCCACCCTTTTGTTGGTGCTTTCAACCCCATTTAGTAGCTCTATGCACCCTACTCACCCACCTGCACTAGAAAGGAATCGAACACCATATCTCCTTATCCAAATGGACCACCCTTACCACTGCATCATCCTATGTTTGACAACATTTTAGGATATATATATATATATATATATATATAATTATTTTTAAATAGATTTATAAAATATGTTTATATATTTACATATATATTTATATATATATATACATATAATTTATATATATTTACATATAGTTTTTTTATAATGTATTTATAAAATGCATATTTGTTTTAAATAAGTTTATATAATACATTTCAATGATATGTTTAAATACATTAATTTCATCTATATTTATATACATTCAGACACATTTATATTACATATTTAAAATATATATTTATATAAATATATTTATATGATGTATATACACAATATTATCACACCCATACACACGATTTATATATTTATCTATAAATATAATTTAAAATGATTATAAAAAAATAAATGAAAAAATAAATGATTAAATATTTATAATGTATTTATATAAATATATATAAATTGTTATATAATACAAATTTTTAAGTGTAAATATATATGTATATATATAAATAAAATGGATAATGAATTCTTTTTTCTACATGGTTTATATATTTACATTAAAATATTTTTTACATATAAATATGATTAAATATTTATTTATACAATTAAATTTTTATTTGTAAATATATACAAATATGTATATATTTAATTATAAATAACACTACAATATAAAAAATGACAAAATATGAACATCATAATATCTACATTAAAGTAAGATCTAGTAATAAGTTCAGCCTCCACGAAAAAAAAGATAAGAAGACTCCCTTAAACGAGCTTGGAATTCCATCGATTGTTAAAAAATCAGAGTACCCTGACAAAAAACACAATTTCATAGGCCTTTCGTACCTTTTGACCTCAAAAACTCACTTATTGAGGTCCTTTTGGGTCTCTGTTTCATACATATTTTTTCAATGTTCGGTTTTATATGCGATAGAGTACAAACGGACAAACGGATCAAAAGTTATGATGGTTTGAAGTTCTACTCATTTTTTCAACTTATCTTAAATTGTTCATTAATTTATTGAATTTTTATGTCATTTAGTTGTATTAAATAACTATTTCTCAATAATAATTTGCAAATTATTAAATAATATTAATTTTTAATTACTTTATAAGCCATTTTGTCATTATATATTTTATATATTAAGTGTAAATGTATATTTAGTCTTATGTAATCATATTTAATAAAATATATTATATTTAGAACAATATAAATATATGTGTGTGGGTGTTAATATATTATTTTCAATGATATATAATTTTTTAAAATGAAATATAAATTTTATCGGCATTAAATTCGCGCTGATAATGGTCACCTTTTATTAGCGTTAAAAAAACACTGACAAATGTGTCCTTTATCATCATTAAAAAAACATTAACAGAGGGATGTGTTTAGGGAGGGTCCTAATGACGTTGGGGGAGAGAATGGTCACAACTTCCAGGAGAAGAAAAGTTTAGGGTTTTTTTTACCGAGAGATTGTCAGATGACAGTCGTTCATATTGATATCGGCATATGCAAAATCTTGGTCATTCGGGTTGGCAAACTCAATTTCACTAATAGTAATCCATTTCATTTATTTATTTATTACCCATGATGATGGCTGATTAGTCTCATGGTATCTAAAGGTGAAGTACTACCCACTAAACCTGATAACTAATATGTTTTGTTGGGGTCAAACGTTGTTGTTTTGGTTGCGAGGGCCGAGTTCAAGGTTTGAGTCTAGCATGTCATGATTGACATGTCATTAATTAATAAATTGAAGTATTTGTCTCTTCCATTTTTATGGAAGTTGATATCTCGACTATTTGATTGGAATAGAATCGTTGCCCTAAATTTCAAGGTCGTGGTGTAACGACGTGTTAATTTCAGATAGTCAAAAAAAGACATATCGAGCATATAAGTTGGTAACACAAATGTGCAACATGCTTGATGAGATACTGTGATAAATAAATTATATTACACAGTGAGCGTCTGTATGTGGTTGTCGTCGTCGTGACATTAAGTTCTTTCTCTTGGGTTCATTAACCTTTTGCTAGGGAGAAATATTGCACTTTAGGCAAGCCCACCTAATTCTAATGCGAAATAATCCTTAAAGGTCACACACTAAGTGTTTTCGATAATCTCGATTTAATTCTATTTGAATTTAATTAATTGAATAAATATTATTCTCAAGACCGATAGATAATTTTATTCACATTTTATCGATCTCAAATGTTTATCGATGAATGAAATATTTAAATTAAATATTTACTCAGGAGTTCAATAAATATTAGAGGAGTTCAAATGAATCAAGACCAAGTCCTATGACAAATATTAATTAACAATCAATTAAATAATATTTGTTATTGCGCATATTAGTGTGCGTCACAAAAATAGTATTATTATTATTATTATTATTATTATTATTATTATGTGGTGTTAGGTTTATTAAGGATTATTATATTATTTAAGGGCTGATGTGCAATTAAATAATTATTCTAACCTAAGCTCTAACTCTATAAATAGATGATTATATTTATTGTGTATTGTATCCAAAAATCGAAACTAGGGAATTATTGCACACAACAAACTCTCTCTCGGCTCCTCATTCTCCTTCCCTTTCAAAAACAAGACAAGCAAGAGAGACCTCTTCAAGACCGAAGGACGAACGATCAACACAAACACAATACATTTGATTCGCTACGCTAAGACCCAGAGATTGATTGGCGTTTCTTGGAGATCAAAGGAGTACATGTGGACCGTCGTTAGAGAGATTCTATCCTTGGATCCTTACAGCACAACAAAGACAATATGAAAGGATATTTTTCGGATGATCAATATCCACATTAAAGAAATATCTTAAGACAAGGTATTTGTTTCTTCTGATATTAAATAAATTAAGTATAATTTTGAAGTGCAAGATCCTGGATCGGGGTTTCGGGCAACTCAATATTAAAATATATTTTAATATATTGTCCACCCTTCTGTTGTGCCCAAAACCAACAAAATGCACCTAAATTAAATATTTTATTTAATTATTTTAGTACATATCCAACAGGACCATGGAGCATACAGATATTGTTTCGGAAAATAGGGAAGAGGGGGTGTTGTGTTGGGGGGGGGGGTCAGCGATGAGGGAAGGAGGGGAGGATAGAGAAAAGATTTACTACTATATATTCGACCTTCGTCAACACTCTAAATGGGTTTTGTTGGTGCTAATAAAGTGCTGACAAGTTAAGCGCCCTAAAATGTCTGCAACCTTTATTAACGCTAAAAAAGTACAGATAAAAGTCTCCATTATTAGCACCTTTATGCACCCTGCTCACCCACCTGCACCATAAAAGAATTGAATATCGGTCTTCCTTGTCCAAATGGACTGCTTTTACCACTACACCATCCTATGTTTGACAACATTTTAGGATATATATATATATATATATATATTTCTACACATCTTGATTATACATGTATTTATTTACATAATTATATATATATATAATTATTTTTAAATATATTTATAAAATATGTTTATATATTTACATATATATTTATATATATACATATAATTGTATATTTATCGATAATTTTTTTATAATGTATTTATAAAATGTATATTTATTTTAAATAAGTTTATATAACATGTTTTTATGATATGTTTAAATACATTAATTTCACGTATGTTTATATACATTTAGATACATTTATAATATATATTTAAAAATATATTTATATGATGTATTTACACGATATTATCACACACATAGACACGATTTATATATTTATCTATAAATACAATTAAAAATGATTATAAAAGAATAAATGAAATTATAAATGATTAAATATATATAATGTATTTATATAAATATATATAAATTGTCATATAATACATATTTAAGTGTAAATATATATATATAATGGATAATAAATGTTTTTTTCATATGGTTTATATATTTACATTAAAATAAATTCTACATATCAATACGATTAAATATTCATTGATACAATTAAATTTTTATATGTAAATATGTATAAATATGTATATATTTAATTATAAATAATACTACAATATGAAAAACAATAAAATTTAAATATCATGATATCTACATTAAAGTAACCTCCCACGATAGATTCAGTCTCATGGTATTTAAAGGTGAAGCACTGGCCAGTAAACCTAACAACTAAGTGAAATCATTTTCAAGCCTCACCGTGGTGTTTTTTCCCTTTAATTCAATTGAAAAAAAAACAATTATTAACTGTAGCAGAGATTGCAATTATGTCAAATGATTATGAGTGACATCATTTTTTTGGCAGAGCTCGGGCGTTCCCATGAATGATCATGACCTCATCCCCGCTGTATTTTAATATATTTTTCATGTATTTCATTTTAATGGTTTTTTATAATAAATGATGCATTTATATAATATAACCACAATAAAAAAATATATATAATTCACTGATGATGAACTGCATGACATTAAAGTCCGAATGATAAGGGGATGGAAAAAAGGTGACGTGTCCGATCCTCCCGAATCTTCTCCTAGATCTCCTTCACGTCGTTGCATGCATGCCGTTCTTCATTTATAATGTTGAAAAATATATATATAAATATATAGCAACATGCATATAAAAGATTTTATTCTTTCAAAATATAGGTTGATAGGAATCTTTTCCGTCAGATCCATGAAAGATCAATCTTTGACTATGAAAAGGTTACGTAAAAAGGGATGGAGGGACGGGACATATGTGCATCTCATCATGCATGTGCATCTCATCATGCATGTGCATATAAAAGGAGCACTCGATGGGAAGGTGTATGGAATGAATGGCTACGATGATCCACTCGATGGGAAGGTGTATGGAATGAATGGCTACGATGATATATGTGGTTTCACAATCAATGCATTACATTTATGAGCCACATCCCCATCATGATGCGGATGCATGATGCGGGGCACCCAATGAGACCCAAACCAGCCGTAAATGTGAAAGCCACGTCCTGCAATGATTGGGGCTTGAATTTATGACTTTGTGTAAGCAGCCTCACGTTACACGTAACAAAACAATATAATTATTTTAATTGAATGCGAAACCTGCCACGTATATCATCATCATCGTGTTAGGTGTGGGAGGGGGTGGTCCACGCATGTATCATGGGGGTGCTGTGTAGGGCATTATAAGAGTCTAAAAATAGGACCCATTATGCTTCTTTCCCCTGTCAAAGTGGGTATCGTTTTATAAAAAAGCATATCATAGGTGTTACTTGATAAATGTAAAATTTAAGTGTCATCATTTCCGGATTGGAGACGGGTCCGGCCCGAAAACTAGTCACCGGCCCATGGGCCGGTCCAGTTCGACCTAGCGGGCCTGTTCTGTAGTTAGTCGGCCCGAAACCAGATACCATATGCAAATTTACTCCTCATATATATATATATAATGGCTATAATCGCTGTGAACGGTGGAGTAATCCTGTTTATCGTACTCAAAGCGCCGTACAGCCATCATTCCCATCCCCCGCCATTATTTTCATTTCAACCCAAATTTGGCAAACTCCTTGACTTATCATTTTGCTTTAGTAATAATGGATTTCAGTCTTTTGATAGGGCTAATTATTATTGTGATTGATATGTTTTGGGATTACACGCAAAATATATATTGGAATTTGTCGCATGCTGACTATATGAGTTTTAAAAAAAAATGCTTTAAAATGGGGATATTTTATTGTTCAGGTTTTGTAGGAACAAAGTCAGGTCCCATTATATTTATATTTGGATTTCAAATGAAATTATGAATTAATTGTATATATACTCGGGCGCACCTGTTTTTTGAACCCAATAAATAATAACACTGATATATTTTCCCCTTTTAACTTCTTAATTACGAAAACGTTTTTATATTTGATCAAGGTTGTGAAATTAATTAATTTGATGTATCAAATGGAAATTATGTCTCAAATATTAGTATTGATTCTGTAAAGTTGTATTTAAATAAAATGATAGGTTTTTATAACAATTATTTGTAAAAAAGTCTTCATAATTTTTTATTGGAAAAGAGGATTACAAACTGCAAACACACATCCAGACAACTTAGTGGGTCAAGACTCATCCTCTCACACAACAAATGACAAACAAAACTAATTTTATTACATATTAATGGCCCAAAAGCCTGGTGGCCCAATGACCATTATATAGCTCGGAGACTCGCCTGATTGTGGCTTAAAAGAGCATCATGTATCATGTCAAGTCACCGGTCTTTTGTCATACTGCTCTCCTCTCCATCATCAATAATCACACCGCATCACCCGTTCGAAGGTTGTGCTACCCCTTGTCAAGAAGTTAGGACACCCCTCCACCCCACATCATAAATCTTTGTGAGACAAGGGCCGGTTGATGGGTGCTAACAAACTCATCACTTTTTCGAGCTGTCCACTCAACTATGCCTACTTGGCACCTCGCTGCACCGTCTGTCAAGCCGTGTGACTGGTTCCACTATGTTGATCATCACATGACAGGTCACTCTCATCGCTTTGAAAGTCCGGGTGGGTAGAGAGCTAATTGATAGGCACCAACACACCTATCGCTCTTTTGAGCTGTTCACTTGGCGACGTCTACATGTTGTCATGTTGCACCGTCTACCTGTTGCACCATGCTATCTATATGGTGCCTACCACTTGTTCTTGTGCATGCCCACAATGTGCCCCCCCTGATTTTTGACATAAATGACACTATAAATCTCACTCCACTACTATAGATCACGTGATATTTAGAGCTTATAAAGGATGTGCATTTACCACCAATAGCTAAAAGCGTTGATAAAGAGTATCTCTATCATCAAAGAAAAAGTGATGATAAAAACGACTCTTTGTCAGCGTTTTTTTTAACACTTGTCAGCGATTTTTTAGTGTTAATAAAGGGTGACCTTTATCATCATCCCCATTTTCAGGTTGATAAAAAGTATTTCTTATAAAAAAATTATATATCATTAAAAATAATATATTAATATATAAATATATTTATATATATTGATATAAATATAATATATTTTATTAAATATGATTTATACAAGACTAAATATACCTTTACACTTAATATATAAAATATTCAGGGAAACATGACAAATAAATAATTAGAAATCAATATTAATTAATAATTTGCTAATTATTATTGAGTAAAAGTAATTCAATAACAATTGGATGATATAAAAATTCAATAAATTAGTGAACAATCTAAGAGAAATTGAAAACATGACTTGAATTTCAAATGGTCATAATTTTTTATTCGAGTGTCCATTTGAGCTCTACCACAAATCAAATCGAAATTTGTGAAAAGATCCATGACAAAGTGATTGAGGAAAACTCGCTCCATCATTTTTTTGAGGTCAAAAAAGGCCTAGAAGACCTCCAAAACTGAGTTTATTTGTCGGGACAACCTGATTTTTTAACATTCGATGGAATTTCAGGCTCATTTAAGGAGGTTTTCTAGTCTTTTTTTGATAGTGGTTGAATTTATTACGAGAGTTTATTTTCATGTGGATATTATAGTGTTCAAATTTTATCATTTTTCATATTGTAGTGTTGTTCATAATTAAATAAATAAATAAATATACATATTTGTATATATTTACATATAAAAATTTAATTTTCTAAATAAATATTTCATCATATTTACATGTAAAATATATTTAAATGTAAATATATAGGCCATATGGTAAAAAAAATTATTATCCATTATATATATACACACCTAAATTTGTTTTACATAACAATAAATATATATTATTATAAATACATTATATGTATATTTAATCATTTATAATTTCATTTATTCTTTTATAATTATTTATAATTATATGTATAGATAAATATAAAAATATGTCCGTATATGTGTGACAATGCTGTGTAAATACATATAAATGTATTTCTATAAATATATCCTTAAATATATAATATAAATATATATAAACGTATATGAAATAAATGTATTTAAACATATCATAGAAATATATTATATAAATGTATTTACAATAAATATGCATTTTATAAATACATGATAAAAAATTTATATGTAAATATACAATTAGATGTATACACATAAATATATATGTAAATAAATAAACATATATTATAAATGTATTCAAAAATAATTATATTATTATATATAATTATATAAATAAATAAATTTATAAACAAGATGTGTGTAAATATAAATAAATAAATAAATAAATAAATACTAAAATATAGACAAAAATAGGATGGTGCAATGTTAAGGGCGGCCAATTTGTACAAGGAGGTTTGCAGTTCAATTCCTTCCCAATGCAGGTGTGTGAGCAGGGTGCATATCGCTAATAACTGAGGTAAAAAAACGCTGATAAAAGGGTGAGAGTGCATAAAATGTTGATAAATGGGGGGGGGGTGTCGGGGTCTAGTGGTGTGGATGCGAGGGCGCGCACACACACACACACACATATATAGAGAGAGAGACAGAGAGAGAGAGAGTTTTATAAGCGCTTTCTTTTAACGTCGATAAATACCACCTTTATTAACACTGAAAAAAGACACCGTTTTTAGCATTGATAAAAGGGGTATTTATTAGTGCTTTTTTTTAACATTGATAAAGACCGTGAGATTTTTAGGGCATTTAGCTTGTCAGCACAGATAAAACCCATTTTGAGTGCTAAAAATTGCTGAATCTGTAGTAGTGCTCTAAGGGGACTGTTGAGAATTGAACCCTAGTCTAATGAAAAATTACGATGTGACATTACCACTTAGATGAGCCCCTAACTGCTAAGGTAAAAGGGAGTTGGCTCACATGTCAATCAGGACCCACTGAGCCCTAACATACATCCCTTCCCGAGCTTGCTGAATGAATTTGAATCACCATGTTCAAATGAACAGTGTCCGAGCCTAGGCCAATTCCACCGGAGAGAGAGATGATACAACTAGCGGGTACCACTTGGATTAGTCACTGGGGAAAAAAGGAGTTGGTTCACACATTAAGCAGGCCCCACCAGGCCCTAGTACACCCTCCATCCCCAGTTAGGCAAATGGATTTAAATTGAAACATTCAAATGAACAATGTTCGAGCCAGGTGAGACTCTAGCCTGAGCAAGTTCTCTTGGAGAGTGAGATGGTACATCCAAAGAGTACCACTCAGCTTAACCCTAGGGGTATCTTTATTTATCACATGTAAACATACCTACAAGAGATAATAAATGAATAAAATTCAAAATAAATTTGACTGGTCCATTGAATCTACTTGATTTTATTTCACAAAAGGGTTTCTATCCATGAAGCTTTATATCCTTTCCACATTGATTTATGGAGGTATTGGAATTCTTCATGGCCACGAGCAACACCCCTTTAAATTGGGTTGAAATACCTATTGTGGGCAATTTTACAATTAACTATCAAATCCCATCAATTTGACAATATTACCTTATTATTATTATCACATTTTTTAAACAAATTTTATCATGTGAGTTAATCTAACATTCATCCACTTAACTCATGTGATATTACATGATGATGTTTAATAAATTGATCAACAATTATGTGCATTTATATTCATTCCAAAATGTATACAACAATCATCACAACTAAGGATAATACCAACATGATTCATGACAATCATACATTATCTACTGACATAGTCCGTTCCATGTACTGCAACATTGATATTTTTCTTATCATTATTTAAAATGAGATATATATAATTGGCCCAATAATAATTTCTTAATTTTAAGACAATGCCCGTTACTATATAAGATTTAATAATGTATACATAATGACAACATGTAGCTTAAATCAAAATCACAAATGAGTTCAGAATGTAAAATATAATAAACATAATTATCATTACATACACTGAAGCCTACCCAACAATGATATACATCGACATGCACTACTACAAAATCAACAATATTCAGCATTACCCTTTATTAGTGCTAAAAAAACAATGATAAAAGATGAACTTTTATAAACACTAAAAAAACACTCACAAAGGCGATCTTTATCAATGCTAAAAAATGCTAATAAAAGGAGTCATTTGTTAGTGTTTTTTTTCACCACCGATAAAATTACCCCTATATAAGCGCATTTCTTAGCGCTAATAAATGTGTGATCTTTGTCAGTGCTAAAAAAACATTTTTTAGCGTTGATAAAATGTATCCATCATAAAAAAATTTATATTATATTGAATATCATTTAGTGAAAAATGTTTTATAAATATTTAAAAATTAATATTAATTATAAATTGACTAATTAGTAATGAGTAATAGACATTTAATAATATTTTGATGATATAAAAAATTAATAAATTAATTAATCTCTTAAGATTAGTTGAAAATATGTTTTGAATTTCAAATGATCAAAACTTTTGATACGGACATCCGTTTGAGATTCAAAAGATGTTAAATAAAAGTGTGCAAAAAGATCTATGCCAGTTGGCCTTGAGAGGACCCCACACCCTATTTTTTCATGATAAAAAAAGTCCAGAAAGCCTCTAAAACTGTGTTTTTTGTTGGGATACCCTAAACTTTGGACATTTGATGGAATTTTAGCTTCTTTTAATAGGACCTTCTTACCTTTTTTTGGTGGAGACTGAATTTATTCTCAAGGATTATTTTTATATGGATATTTTGGTGTTCACATTTTATTATTTTTCACAATGCAGTGTTATTTATAATTAAACACACACACACACACACACACACATTTACGTATATTCAAATATAATTTTTTTTTCTATATAAATATATATTTAAACATATTTTATGTAAAATATATTTTTTAAGTAGATAAACTATATGGAAATTAATATTTATTATCCATTTTTTTAAAATAAAAAAGTAATTATTTTATTTAACTTATAAAATTTTATGAATATATATACTACGATACAAATGTATATATAATGATTTTATATAAATATATGTGTGTGTATTAATAAAAATATATATTTATATATGTATTATAATATATGTAAATAAATATTAATACATATACATATATTAAAATAAGTATATATTACAATATATATATATATATGCTAATATATAACAAGTAAAATCCTCTAGGCTAGTGGTAAGTGCGCTTGTTGTGTGTCTATATATATGTATGTATCTTTATACATTGCAACAAATATATATTAATATATATATATATATATACCTTTATGTATATAGACACACACACACACACACACACACATATATATTACAATAAATATGCATTTTATAAATAAACAAAAATAAACAGACCTTAAATCCAAATATTGGGGTTGACTACATGGATCAAACATCGCGAGTTAGCTCTATTGAAGACCATATTTTCATTGAGACAATCTAGAATAAGATCATCTTGACATATTTGTTTGAGGGTCTTTTTAGTTCTACCTTTACCTATTTTAATAAGTGAATTAGTCATTAAGTTTACCCTATTAACAGGTTCATCTCAAGGTCTTATTCTAACATATCCAAACCATCTTAATCTAGTTTCAACCATCTTCTCATCAATCAAAGACACTCTAATTTTCTCTCTAATACATTCATTTCCAATCCAATTCATATTAGAATGTAAACATGTCTATCTTAACATTTTTATTTATGCTACCCTTATTTTTGGTTCAAGATGTCCCGTCAAAGGATAACACTCACTATAATATAGAATAATTGGTCTAATAACAGTTCGATAAAATTTACCCTTCAATTTCAAAGGAATTTTACAATAAAAAATCACCCTGGAAGACTTTCTCAATTTTATTAATCTAGTTTGAATCATATGAGAGACATCTGCATTAATATCTCCATCACATTACGTGAATGATCTTAAAAATTGAAAACGATCAACTTTTTAAATAACGTGTTCTCCTAATCTCACATCTATAACATTACTAGACAATCCTTTTCTAAAACGATACTCTATATATTCTTTCTTATCCCTATTAATATGGAAACCTTTCGATTCCAAAGTCTCTGTCCAAAGTTCTAATATTAAATTGATAGTGTCTTTAGGTTCTATAAAAATAACTATATCATCTAAAAAAAGTATGCAATTAGGTATCTCATATTTAATATTATTTGTAAGTTCATCTAATAACAAAGAAAAAATGTATTAGCTTAAATCTGAACCTTGATATAGTCGTATTGAGACACGAAAGTTTATAGTGTCACCTAATAGAGTTCTAATTCTAGTAAAACTCTCTTGATACATGTATTGGACGAGTTTAATATATGCCACCTACACCCCTTTTCTTTATAGATATTTCTATAAAACCACTCTAGAAACTTTTTCATATTCCTTTTCCAAATCAATGAAAACCATATGAAGATCTTGGGATTTTTAGATAATACTCCATCAAACCTCTAATAAAAAAATTACTTATATGGTATAATATCTGGATATAAAACCAAATTGATTATCAGAAACATTAATTTCCATCCGAGTCCTCTATTCAATTACTCTCTCCAAAAGTTTTATATTTTTACTCATGAGCTTAATGCCTCTATAATTTCACAACTTAAAATGCCTCCTTTATTTTTATATATAGGCCCTAGAGAACTCTTCCACCATTCACTGGAAATTTTATTAGATTTATTATTCTCATTAAATAAAATAGTGATCCAATTAATACCCAACTCCCCTGGAAATTTCTACGATAGAATGCTATATGTTATCTAACCCAACCTCTTTACCATTTTCCATCCTTCTTAAAGCCACTTTAACCAAAAAAGGATGAACTATTGGATAATAGCTTTAATTGAGTTATTCTCTACTAATACATAGATTTTTAATTATAATCCACACATCCACTCATCATTTAAGATATTATTAAAGTAGAATCCCCATATTTTCTTATTTTTCTCATCCATAAAAAGGGAAAACCCTTTTTCATATTTTATGCCTTATACATGATCTAATCTCTATATTTTCACTCTCCACCTATTGCTAAACTATAGATTTTTCTTTCACCATTATTAGTTTGTAATGAATGGTAAAAACCCTAAAAAACTTTATATTTTTCCTCAATAACATATTTCTTATCCTATCTATAAGAAAAATGATATCGAGCCCATGTATCTTCATTTCTACAAAGGTGAAAAGCTTTAAAACATTCCCCTTTCACTTTAAATTTTAGTCGAACATTCTAATTCCACAAACATGATTCTTTTACTTTAGGAAAAAACCCTTTAGATACTCCTAGAACAGAGGTAGATATATTGAGAACACTTTTAGCATGACATCTCGAAACCTTACTTCCAAATTCGGTACTAAAACATGCTGTGTATTTTTTTATTAAAATGTAACAAAAAAATACACAATACATCATACCAGATTCTGTGACCCGGAGATCCTTGGAGCATGTGATATTAAAAATATTAATTATATTTTATCACGAACACATAGTTTCCTTTTAAACATTAAATAACTCCTAAGCGGAGTCTCATATAAAAAATCTAAGACCTCGGTTGAGTTCAGAATGTGTTTTTTTACCTTAGATGCAATATAAAATTTGTTAGCGTCGGGTGTTTGGTCGGGGGAGGTTATTGGTGGTGTGTTAAATGGTGGTTATTGATTTAATAAAAATCAAATAAATACCCCCTTGTGTGTGCAAAAAATAGAGTAGGAAAACCCTCCCCCTTTGGAGTAATGGACGAACTGAGGAAGAACCAAGGAGAGGAGGCATCACCAATCTCAGACCTTGATGGTGATTGCTCCCAGATCATGGTGCAACAGCTTCAGAGCATGGATATGCAACCGAAGCTTCAGTGTTTCTACATGAGGTATAAGGATTTGAGTTTTAAGTCCAAATCCCAATTTTATTAGTTGTTTTAAGGTTTTAGAACCCTATTATGACTGTTGGGGACCCTGGGAGGGTCAATCTGTGGGTTTCAAGGGAAACCGGGGTGTTTCAAGCAACTCATAGGAAATTTCTGATCACACGGTGTGTAGTGTAGAGGAACACACCGTGTGTTCTTCATGTTCGGGAAGATGAACTTTGGGGGCTACACGTCATGTACTAGAGTTACACGCCATGCAGTGAGCCCAGGTCGTGTGACTAAGGAACATGGCCAGGGTGGTCATGTCAAGGGACATGGCTGTGTGGAATGACACGATCAAAGTACATGGGAACATGGTGATGTACATGGGAATAGTTAAGAGGAATGAACAAGAGGCTAGTTATCCAATAAATTCCGTGTACCAGGGGTACACACCATGTGTGGAGATACGGTTGGGAAAGCTGCATGGAGAAATACATGGTCGAGGCCCGAGTGAGGAGAGACACGCCGTTCAACTCATGTGCACACAGTGTAAGATCACATGGTCAAACAAGATGTGAAAAAGAGGACACAAATAAGTGTTTAGGTAGGGTCACATTCCATGTGGATCCCAGTACACACCATATACTTATCTTAGAGACTTCCACCCATCGTATCTTCTCATTCGGGGCTCGGATTTAGGCCCGTGAGTAGCCTATCCTGAGCAGTTTTCCACGTAGAACATGATGATAGTCTTTGTGGTAGATTTTTAGATATTATGTGGCATGATTTGATCATGACACTGCAGTAGAAGTTCTTAATTGTGGATAGTGATCAGGGTGGAACACTGGAGAGATGTTGGGGTTGGTACCCTTCCCTATCGTCTCAGGGTGTAGGACCTCTATGCTATTTATGCAATTATAGAGGCACTACCCTACCATATCAGGGCATGGGTCCCCAACCCGTGGCAGTGTTGTGACGTGCCGCGTGACTGATGTAGGAGATTGGTGTGACTTATCAAAGATACACTTGGACTGGTACTCCCCTGTCGTACCAGGGTGCATGTTTCTATTACATCTCAGGTTAGTAGGGATGAAACTCCCCTATAGTGGTAATGGGTCCTCTACCCATATATTAGTTATAAAGGGTTAGATAATCCACTAATGGAATAGAGGGAGGGTTCCCTGTATCGTTCATGATGTTGGAGATAGAGCTCTCTTGTCACATCGGGGTGTGGACCCTCCATACGAGTTGTTCTAATAGAGTTGGTACTCCCCTGAGGTGCCATGGTGTGGGTACTCTAGCCATGGAGTTGGTACTCCCCTATCATACTTGGGTGTAAGTCCTTCATATGTGATGATTTAGCAGAGTGGGTACTCCTCTGAGGTGTCAGAGTGAGGGTCCTATTCCATGGAGTCGGTACTCCCTTGAAAGATTAGGGTGTGGGTCTTCTATATACGATATACAGATAGAGTTGGTACTCCCCTATCATACCAGGGTGCGGGTCCTCTATACACGATGTTCAGGAAGAGTCAGTACTCCCCTATCATTCCAGGGTGCAGTTCCTCTAGCTCAGGGTTGGTACTTCCCTATTGAGTTAGGGTGTGGGTCCCCCATAGTAATCGTACATGTAGAGATGGAGCTCCCCTATACACAGGGTGTAGGTCCTCTATCTACAGAGTTTCACTTCCCCATCTTTGAGGAGCGGTGGTAAGTAGGTCTTCCACTGGAGTCGAAGTTCCCTTGGCTGTGGAGCGTAGTTGTAAGGAGCAAACCCCTACAACTATTATGCATGATACCTGGATAGAAGTTAGTGCTCCATCAATGCGGCGAGGTGAGGGTCACTCCCTATGGGTACTTCAGAGGTTTCATGGGATGGGTAGGAGCTATTACTCCCTCAGCTAAGGGGAAATGGTAAGGTACGAGTCCCTCCTTACTCTCTATTTAGAGAGACTCTACATGGTGCTTGGACTGGAGAAATTATCCCTTAACTATGTGCAATGGCGAGGGGAAAACCTCTCCACTTGGGTTCTTACGAGATTTCACAGGGTTCATGATAGTGATGTTAGAACCTCTGGTGCTGGGAATGGGAGTTGTACTTAGACAGATTATCCTGATTGAGCATATATCTTGGACATACCATCGGGGAAAGTAGGGTTGTCCTTAATGGAGTGATATCTATCAGATGAGTTCCATCTAGGATGTCTGGGCTCATGGAGTGTTTTCTCTTAGGTAATCATTACCTTAGAGCCTCGAGTAGAAACCTATGGATGGTTATAAGGTTAATACCTCATGATACTTGGAGTCTTAGGAAGCTAAAATGACCAAGGTTTTTGCCGGTGTTTGTATGAGAAGATTTCTGGCCATTTACTTTGATAGCGATCACATCTATTTGGGTAGGTTGGATGATTTTATAGTTTTTGGTGGGCTTGTATTTTTCCATTCTACACTTTCAGTACTCTGGTTATGGGATAAATGTATACATGCATTTTTATTTTAGTTTTTTAATCTTTGCATTGTTTCATGGAGATAAATGTGAGTGAATGCGTACAAGTACCATAGGCTAAGGCCTCCCATGTGTGTGATATACCTAGTCAGTACTGGATTCCATCCCCTAGCCTATTGGAGGTAGGATTGGGGAGTTGTGGCTTGAGCCCTGGTGGTTTGGGTCGTGACAGAGTGGTATCAGAGTGGGTTCCACTTTGGGACCACAATGTAGTAATCTTGGTTTGGATTTCATAGTGACAATGTTAAAGTGTTTCGAGTTCATCTTTCAGGCCAGGGACTCCAGTATTGGTTCGATGACTGGATTATCCATTCACCAGGACTCTGATAACCTGCTTGTTGACTTGGTACATTAGGGAACTGGTCGTAGGGAAATGTTGTACATGCATTATATAGGACTGGGCTATGGGTTCCATGTCCTTCTTGAGTCAACTCTCTAGAAATATGTAAGTGGCCAGTCAAGATAAAGTATCACCGATAGGGGGGGGGTGAATTAGTTATATATTTTTCTTTTATGTTTCCTTCTTTCCGAAACAACTATCACCTACTATTAAAGATTTATCAATTTCAATAAAAACAAAACAATCATTCATCCAAAAGAACACAAGAATTTACAAAGTTCACTACTCAACAATAGTAGCTACATCCTTGGTATGGTTTGGAAAAAATATAACACCACACAATCCACTATAAAAAATACTTTTGTGTGGAATACAATGAGTAGGATATTCCCTTAAACTCATGTAGCACTATGTTCAATACAACAGTGCATGTGATTCAAGTATCATACAATGATGTAATACAATTTTGTGCAATAAGTTAAGAAACATGTTACTGTGTTGCCTTGTCAATTTTCACAAATATGTTCTTCAAAAAAAAAATCTCCACTTTCTTACCAAGTAGAAGGAAATAAATTTTTGGACTTCGTAATGATACTCAGTTTGATTTCCCAGTCCGATTCCCTAATCCGATTGCTCATTCTAATTATATAACTATGCCAGAATACCATTGAAACAAATCTGAATTACTTCTGTCTTAGTTTGGAAATCCCAGTCCGATTTCTCGGTCTGATTCTAGAAACTATGATTATGATCATTTTATCTTCTCATTTCTTATTTTTTATGAAAAAATTCATCAGGAATTCTCAATCTAGAAACTTTTTCCATCTACAAACTTTTAAAACTCCACCTTCTATCTTCAATGGTACATCCATGTTAGAAAGTAAAAAGTAATTCCTCCTTTTATAGGTGCACCAAATGTGGGTTAGGTGGGATTCTGAAAAACTTTCCCACCCAACCAAATTTCTTGAATCATAAAATTTCCTTACATTTAGGATGAATCTTTGACTTATTCAACACTTATAAACTTTGCTCCAACCTTCTTGAATCTTCTCAATACTTTATCTCGCTTCATACTTTCTTAACAATCCTCAGTCTGATTCTGATTTTCCATTTCGATTTTCTCATTATGATGGAAGCATAAGGTTACTTAGATTCTCTTTACCCTCTTACAAACAAATCAGAATAGAAGACATCTCACTATATTTCTCGTTACTAATTGTAATATATAGAAAACACATGTGTTCTCATTATGATGATTCATACCAACTGATAAAACCAAAAAACTCTTTAGTCAAAAACACTTATTCTCAATAATTTAAACTTCAATCTCCCATTTATAATACTTTTGAGATTTCTTGAAACATTTCTTATTTTCCTCTTTTCTTTAAACTAATGATCTTGAGTATGATAAACTAATCGGTATCAGCCTGCATCTGACATATTGGTCTCATATTCACAATGATAATCAATGTTAGAGCCAGTCCGATTACTCTTAACCCAAATGTTAAAAACACATTAGGTTTATTCTTTTTCTTGAACCACTTATTAATGAAAAAAAATTTCCAACTTGAAAAACAATAAACAATTCATCTTGATGAAAATAGACGACTACATTATTGATCGATCTCTGATTTTCTTCTTCACATCGGTCCCAAAGAAAAATTCTTCTTATATTATTCATTGGTCCCAAAAAATCCCAACGACAAAATATCTACCTCCGATTCTTTTTCAAGCATCAAAAGATCCAATGATCGGTGTCAGTATGACTCTAATTCTCAGTGAAACACTACGTCCAATAGACCGGTTCTAGCAGCTTTGACTTCAAAAACTTCTTTCTTTTTATGATTATGATATTACAACTTAATTCTATAAAGATTTGTTTCTTGTGGATTATTGGTCTGACTGAAAACCAACATCTTTATATTCTCACGTTTCGATCAATATTGTCAACCTTCAAACAAATATACATCCGGTGATCTCCCATCGATGAACTGAGACTGGAAATATTTGAATTCAAAAACTTTATTCTTCCACAAACCTTTGCTTGTTTCATGAATTCCTCATGACTTTAAGTACCATTAAGATCAGCATAGCATCACATGACTTAATTTAGTAAGTATTATAACTTCCCAGTATTCCAACAACATCTTTCTTTTCAACCATCAATACGATTGTCAACGCTTATTCACCCCTATCCTTCATATGGATTACATCACAAGCTTCCATACAACTTATGAGTTTTTTTAATTAAAAAACAAAAAAGAATCACCATATTTTCATTGGATCCATGAAAAATATGACTCCCTTCCTCATTATGATCATAACCTCATTCTGGATCCAATGTGAGTCTGATGAGCCTTTTCTTCCAGAAAAATTATTCCTAATACTATGGTCTTTCTTAATCATTGTGAGTCTGATATTTTGAATACAATGGATAGTCCGATTTTCAGGTTTTACAAATTGAATTGATTTATTTTATTCCTTATCTTATTTGATAACAAAATACAACAACAAACATATTTCATCTTCCAAAAACAACTTATTTCCAACTTGGTCACAACAATCCAACCCTTTGGATTTTTTTGTAAACCAAGATTCATAATTTTGTAACCTCAAGATATGAATTACTTATCAACAATTCTAAGCCTATGCGAGCTAACTCATTGCAGGACATAAGAATTATTGAAAACAAAACCATGATTTCAAAAAGTAGTGACTCATGAAACCTCTTCATATTTTCTTTATATCTTCAACTTTCTTATCAACAAAAGTTTCATACAAAGACTCCATCAAATTGTTATAATAGTTTACACACTTATATGCTAAGATTCACAGCTTACCCATAACTCCCCCTATTTACATGCTTCCTTAAAAGGTTTATCATATAAAAATGAATAGATATATGAAAGAATTATCCCCCTTGAAAACATTATCCAAAGACTAGATGAGATATGAGATAAAAACACATACCTCAACCTTGATGAGAAATCGATTGTCCGCCCATCTTCAACCTCAATTTATAAAAATGTTCATTTGGTAAGGGTTTTGTGAAAATGTCAACAACTTGTTATAATGTGGGAATATAGTCTAGATTCAATTAATTCTTCTCCACATTATGTTTTTATGAAATGATATTTTATATCAATATTTTTTGAATGAGAATGTTGTACCAAATTTCTTGTAAGGTTGATTGAACTCTAACTATCACAACCTAATAGCAAGGGTAACTTCACTTCAATAAGTAAATCTTCTAACCGAGTCTTCATAATCATAATTTGGGTAGGGTCTTGAGTGGAAGAAACACACTCAGCTTCAGCTGTGATAAGAGCTACTGAATTTTATTTATTTGTATGCCAACCAACACAAATTTTCCCTATAAAGAAAACTCCACCATATGTGGATATTCTATCATCAAAATTTCCTACCCAATCAGCATCTGAATACCCAAACAAGTCAATAATTTCTAAGATATCATATCTGATTCCAAAATTTGATGTGACTCTGATATATCTGAGAATTATTTTTCCTTCTAACAAATTTGATTCTTTTGGAGAACTCTGAAATCTTGCACATAAGGTGAAAACATAAACAATGTTGGGTTATGAGACAGTCAAATATAAAAAACTTCCTATTAACTTTTGAAACTCTTTATGATCAAATTTCTTACCTTATCCATCTTTAGTCAACTTGGTTCCCACTAAAATCAGTGTGGAAACAAATTTTTAATTCTCCATGCTGAACTTCTTAAAAAGTTCCTTAACATACTTTTCTTGGGAAAGAAAAATGTGTTTCTTATTTTGTGAGATTTATAAACCAACAAAGTATTTTATTTCAACCATCATAGAAATTTTAAAAAACTTTTTAATCTCTTTAGAAAATATTTTACATTTCCTTTCATCATTCCCAATAAAGATAATGTCTTCAACATAAAAAATTACAATGAGGGAAAAGTTATGAATTTATTTAACATACATATTACTATAAACTCTTCATTTATTAAATCTCATATTACTTAAGTAAGTATCCAATTTGGAATACTATGCCCTTAGAGGTTGTTTTATCCCATACAATTATTTCTTCAACCTGCACACATAACTTTCATCCTTCCCAATAAAAAATCCACATGGTTGTTCAATGTAAACTTCCTCATCAAGATCACCATTCAAAAATGGTGATTTCACATCCATATTTTTTTTTGTAACTTCATTATATAGAAATAAAAAAATATATTCTAATTGGTTCTAACATTTCCACCAGATAAAAAGTCTCATCAAAATAAATGCCTTCAATTTTTGAGTAACCATTGCACAATAATATTTCTTTGTTCCTTATCACTTCACTATATTCATTTAGCTTGTTCTAGAAAACCCATTTTGTACCAATAACATTTTTTTATCTGGATTAGGTATGATTTCTCATGTATCATTATTTTCTATCTGACCGAGCTCTTCATTAATAGCCTAAACCCATTTTGGATTCTCAAAAGCATCATTTACATATTTTGGATCAACTTTTGAATACAAGAAAGCATGTGTAATAGTTTTTGATGTTATTCTTGTTTGAACCTTATGATGTTGATCACCAATTATATTTTGAGCTTCCACTTGCTTCCTTAGCCTGGAATGAGATTTTTTATATTCTTACCCATCACTTGAAATATCTAAGTCTGATTCTTGTTCTCGAGTAGGATTACCATTATCGGTATCATTATTAGAATTTTCACTAGAAATTATTTCATCATATCTATATTCCTTATCAGCCTGATTCTGTTTGTCTTCCCCAAACTTTTCAAAAACATTCACATCAATAGAGTAAACCAATATTCCCTTTTATTTATTTAAACATATATATCCTCTTACTTTTGAAGCATAGCCACAAAAAATTCCATCTTCACCTCTCTATTCATACTTTACAAGGTTTAAACCTTTATTATTTATGATGCATGGACTCCCAAAAACTCTTAAGTGTTTAAAACTCAGAGTTTTTTCAAAAAAAAATTCATATGGAGTCATATCTGAACCCGATCCATAGAAATATCGGTTTTGAATATACACAATAGTTCTCATGGATTTCCTCCAAAAGTAATGAGAAATACTATGTTCAAGTGACATAGTTATTCCAATTTCAAATGGACTTCTATTATTTATTTCAACAACACAATTTTGTTGAGGATTGCATGGTGTACTGAACTCATGAAGAATTCTATGATTCTCAAGATAAATTTTAGATTCTTTAATTTTGTATTCACCACCATTGTCAGTTCTCAATTTCTTCACTGAATAGTCACATTCCTTCTCATCTTTTTTCACGAAACTTTTAAACATTTTCAGAGCATCTGACTTATGTTTCATATACATAACTCAAGTAACACAAGTAAATTCACCAATGAAAGTAATGGAATACTTATATTCATGAGTTTATTGTTTGATAATTGGCCCATATATATCAAAATGAATAAGTTATAAGGGTTTTTGAACAAATGTAAACTTTCTTATTCACATATTTTTTATCTTTTTCTTTTAATAAATATTGCAACACCAATTTATTTTTCTTCACATATTAGAAATACCCAAGAAACTGTCTTAGTTTTATAACTTACTCATGTTTCGCTGACACATGTGTCCCTTCCTTTTATGACACAACTAGTTTTCTTCCACCATACCTAAGTAACAAGAGTTTTGAGCCTCACTAACTTGAAACAAGTTTCCTTTTGTATGTTGGACTCTTGTGACAATCTTTAAATCATAATCTATTTTCACAAAAAACCCATATTTTCTAAAAAACTTTTGTTGCCTTCATAAAAAATTTGTGAAACACTTAGCAGGTTGTATTTCAGACCATCAAAAAACAAAGATTTCTAGGTTTTCAACTTTTCTTCCCCAATTATGGATGACTGAACACCTTTAATTCTGAGAGATTCATCATTTCCAAATGTCACCATTCCATATTTGAAATATTTCACATTATTTAAAAATTTCAAATATCCTATCATATGATAAGAACACCCACTATAAAAAATTCAATGTCCTTATTTTGTAGCTTTGAGATAGGTTTCTATAACAAGAGGTTTTTCTTTCCCTTTACATTTCTTGACTTTTGGATTCTAAGAATTGTTAATTTTTTTTTGTGCCGGTAGCAAAACAAGAAAACATTTTTAAAGGTGTCTAGATTGTTCACATCTTTCATAGATAGGTTCCAGAGGTTGGAACCTATTTTCAATTTTTACACCAACCTTCTTAGGTTTCTTCAGAACATCCTTCTCAAACTTCTTCCTTTGAGGGGATTGACTCCCACTAAAAAATTTGACTTCGGGAATTCATGGAATGGTAAAAATGTAATTGTTTAAACCAACACATATTTTTTGTATATTTGAATCCACCAAAATGCCATAAGTATCTATAAAAATAGTATTTCCCTTTGAAACTTCCATACTACCTGGAGTTGTGAGCATGTTTCTCAACAAACTTTGTATATTTCTTATCATAACTTTGTTAACCACAAAAATTACTATTTATTTTTAATCTCAGTTTTCATTTCAGCATTATCATAACTAGAAGTAATATAATTTTTTTTGGACTCATAATTTTTAGAAACTTCTGACTTCTCCACTTTGTTTGTTTTGGCCACATACATAACTTTACCAACTTTATTCTTCTCAAAAACAATTTTAACTTTCATTTCAAAATTTGATGGTAATCTTTAATCCTTCTTAGGTTTACCCTTTTTAGATCTTTCAACAACTTCAGAGATATAATTATTGAAAATTTTAACCCTCTATTCAGCTATAGAAAGTTTTTTTGGAAAACTTTTAACTCTTCTTATTTTGCCTTCAATTTTACTTCTAAATGTTCGTTATAATTCTTTTATTTCAGATGATATTTCTTCAAATCATAAATCTCTTCCATCATCTTAAATTTATCATCAGGAAAACATTCTTGATTGTTTGTTTAAGATTATTCACTTTTCATTTTCTTGATTTCATTCTTAAGCCTCCTAATCTTCCTTAGACATGATTTCAATCCTTCTTTCATATGAAATTATAATTGAGTTTCTTCTTCTTTAGAACTACTACTTCTGAACTCTTCATTGTTCACTGTTTCAATGAAAGTATTTTATCAAGCCTTTTCAAAAGATTTTTTTGGATTCGAACTCACTATCTTCATCATCATCATCTTTAGATAAGAAACTTATTCTTTTAGATTTAAAGAATTTTTTATCTTTACCTTTAGAATAAGATTTAGATTTATCACCCTATTTATTCTATGATATTATCTTCCTTCTATCATCTTTCTCACTATTCGATTATTTATTTCTTTAATAAAAATTAGATGAAAAGTTCCCAATGGTTACAAATTCAAAACATTTCAAGGGAAGTTTTCCCTTATATTTTCCCATAGAATTTTCATATTCTTAGAAAACAAGGATAAAAATTCATCAAGATTTTTACATACCTCATTTTTAGAATCAGATTCACCATATTTTTCTTTAATAATAATATTCTTTGACTTTTACTTCTTGGTATCCTTGAAAGACATTTCTTTATAAACTTTTGTTTTTCCTTTCATAAATTTTTCCCTTCTCATTTCATAATTAATGAGCATGCAATGAAAATCATACAAATATAATATTTTTAGATCTCTATCTTACAATGAGGAAACTTTAACATCAAACTGTTGAGGAATAATTCTTAAGATATTTTCAACAACTGTAGAATCTTCTAAATTTTCACCAAATTATCTAATACTGCTGAAAATGTCATTCACCCTGGTAAATAAGTAACCATTAGATTCATATTCAACCCTATTGAGATCTTCATACTTAATCCTCTAGATTTTTAACTTTTCCTTCTTTACTTTTGCATTACCTTCATAACTGTTTTTCAACTTATCCTAGATACCTTTGGTAGTAGCAACACCTTTCACTCTTAAAAACTCACATTCAAAAAGTGATGAGAGTAAAACATTCTTATCCCTTTTATCATTCTCAAGATTCTTCCTATTAACATATTTAAGAGAAAATTTATCATTAATAGGAGGAAATCCATCTATTGTAGCTTCAAGAACATCATACCCAATTGAAATAAGATAAGAAAACATTTTATATTTCTAGATATGATTATTATTACCATCAAAAACCAGAATCCCCTTATTGTTCACACAATTTAGATTCTCCATCACAACTTATTCTTAAAAACTTAAGAAAAGAGTAAACTAAGGGAACCTTTGGATCTGATACCACTTGTAAGTGCCCAACCAAGATCAAGTATCACTGACAGGGGGATGGGTTGAATTAGTGATATCTTTTTTTTAAGTTTCCTTCTTTCTGAAATAACCTTCACCTCCTATTGAAGAGTTATCACTTTATTTAAAAATATAACAATCACACATCCAAAATAACATAAGAATTTACAAGGTTCTATATTCAATAAGAGTAGCTACGTCCTTGATATGGTTTGTAAACAACCCAATATCATAAAATCCACTAGATTACAAACATTTTATGTGAAATACAATGAGTAGGATATTCCCCTAAACTCATGTAACACTATGTTCAATACAATAATGCATGTTATTCAAGTTGAAATAAATTATGTAATAAAATTTTGTGTAAAAAGTTAAGAAACATGTCACTATGATGCCTTTTCAAATTTAAAAAATATATTCTTCAAAAAAAATTCTTCACTTTCTTACCCAGCAGCCAGGAAGAACTTCCTAGAATTTGTAATGATACTTAGTCTGATTTCCCAATCTGATTACCTAGTCTGATTGCTCAGTCTGATTATATAACTCTGACAGAATACCGCTGAAACAAATCTGAACAACTTTAATCTCAGTCCAGAAATCCCAGTCCGATTACTTGGTCTGATTCCAGAAAATATGATTACAATCCTATCTATTATCCTTTATTATTATATACGTAAAACTTCCTCAGGAATTCTTAATCTGGAAAATTATTCTCTCCAAAAAGTTTTAGTGCTCTGCCTTCTCTCTTCAATAGTACATCTGTGTCATAAAGTAAAAAGTACATCCTTATTTTATAGGTGTGCCAAAAGTGGTTTGTGCGGGATTCTAAAAAATGTTCCCGCTCAACCAAATTTTATGAATCATAAATTTTCCTTAAATTTTAGATGAATATTTTACTTATTCAACACTTCTCAACTCTTCTCGAACCTTCTTGAATCTTCTCAATACTTCACCTCGCTTCATACATGCTTAAAATTTTTTAGGATGATTCTGATTTTCTATTCCGATTTTTTCATTAAGATGGAAGCATAAGGTCAGTCCAATTATCTTGACCCAATTACAAACAAACCAAAACTGAAGATATCTTAATATGTTGCTCGATAATAATTGTAACATATAAAAAACACATGTATTCTCATTACAATGATCCGTACCAACTGATAAAACAAAAAAACTTTTCAGTCAAAAACAATTCTGCTCAACACTTAAAAATTCAATCTCCCCTTGATAATAATTTTGAGACTACTTAAAACATTTATTTTTTTATTATTTTCTTCAAATCAATGATATTGAGTACGATAAACTAATCAGTATCATCCCGCGTCTAACAGATTAGTCTCAGTTTCTCTATGATAATCGGTGTTAGAGCCATCCTGATTACTCTTGACCCAAATGTTAAAAAAATATCAGAGTTCTTATTTTTATTGACCCACTAGTTAATGAAAAGATTTACCACTTTAAAAACAATCAACAATTTAATTTGGTGAAAATGGTTGACTACATTTTTGATTGATCTTTGATTTTATTCTTCATATCGGTCCTAAGAAAATTTTATTCTTCTCTTATTCATTGGTCTCAATATATCCCAATGACAACAAATTTGCATCTGATTCTATTTAAACCATCACAATATCTAATGATCGGTGTCATTATGACTCTGATTCTTGGTGTCACACCATGTCTGATGGACTAGTTCTAACATATTTTACTTCAACAACTTCTTTATTTTTCTCATTACAATACACCAGATTCATTATTCAAAAAAAATTTCTTTTAGATTATTGGTCTGACTAAAAAATATCATATTTATCTTCTCAAATTATGATTAACCTTATCATCCTTTAAACAAATTTTTGTTTAGTAATCTCACATCGATGAACTGAGACCATAAATATTCATCTTCAATGACTTTATTCTTAACAAAACTCTACTTGTATCATGAATTACTCATGACTTTGATTATGAATAAAATCATAATAACATAGTATAAATTACTTTAGGAATTATTATAACTTCCTAGTCTTCTTGAAACATCTTTCTTTACAACCATAAATATGATTGGCATCAAATTTTCTCCTCTATCATTCATAAGGATTGAATTTATGACTTTTGAGAATTAAAAAATGGAAAAGCATCATCATATTTTCATCGAATCCATGTAGAATCTGATTCTCTTCATTATTATGATCAAAACATAATTATAGACCCAAGGTGAGCCCGATGAGACTTTTCTTCCAGAAAACTTCTTCCCAATACGATGGACTTTCTTAAACATTGTGCATTTGATATTATGAATATGATAGTTAGTCTAATTGTTATCTTTTACAAAGTGAATTGATTTATTTTATTCCTTTTCTTCTTTGACAAAAAATACAAAAACAAACATCTTCCATCTTCTAAAAACAACTTATTTCCAAATTGATCTCAACAATATACTCTTTGACTATGGCATGTCTAGATTTCTATTTCAATATTCGACCATGATGAAATCCAGACAAGGTTCCACAGTGGGATTGTGATGAAGATCCACCTAGTGATGATGATTTTGTGTAGGGTAATGGGCCTAAGGTAGTACCTTTGGGTGGTATTCTAATTGATCCACCACCTGTTGAGCAGCAGGTTATGCCGATAATTCAGGCCGAGGATGCACACAAGATAAGTGCACTGAAGGAGTTCCATAGGTAGTGACCTCTAAGGTATCAGGGTGAGTTAGAACCCTAGGTAGCTGATGAATTTCTTGAAGTAGTCATGTGCATTTTTCTCCTTGTGTGGACTTCTCCTAATCAAATGGTGTTCCTAGCGGTAAATCTTATATAGGGATCATCCGGGTGATGATGGAATCTAGTGACATAGAGCCACGATGAGAGGATTCTCACTTGGGTGGATTTTGAGCGACTCTTCAGGTAAGATTTCTATATAGCCACATTGAGATAGGTGCATATCCAAGATTTTTTGCAGCTTTGAAATGGTAGCATTATAAGGCCCCAACCTGAAACATTACAAAATCTTGAGTTTTAGTCAAGAATTTAATTTCTTTCACATTGAGGATCTTTTCAGGTTTAGAGTTTTAGATAATTAGGCCATCATTCATACATAACATCCTAAATTTATACAAAGTGAATACTACTATAACAATATCAATTTCTTACAAAATATAAAACTTTTAAAATAAAACTTGATTTATTTTTCATGAAAAATCTTCATAACTTTCAACTCACTTCCTCATTTCTCTTACCCATCCTAATACCCTGTGAATTTTTTTTTAAAAATTGGGATGGGCATAAAATTTTTTATTGAAGGACATAAAAAATAAGTAAACCATTAGTCCATTAATACTTTAAACCCATGAAAACATATTAACAAAGTTATAATTTTCACCCATAAAACATAAGTTATTTATATTACCACATGAAATCGTAATATTCGTGTAAAAATATACAACAAACATAAATCATAAAGGTAACCTATGACATCAATTCAATATCACTATTAAATTTATTGTAGCTATCACAAATATATAGGAAGTAACCGTCATGGTTAAATTTTGAATACCCACTACAATATATTCCCTTAACCTCTTAGGAGAAAACCTACTGATTAACTATTTATCATTACCCAATACATTAGAGAGATATAATAGGATCAACCACCACCAGTTTATCATAGAACCACCCATAATAATAAACAAGAGGATACCGATTCTACTTTGGACTCCCCATATGAGTCCAAGGAGGTGATCATGGTGGAGGACTATCTTAGATCCTCTTAAAGGAAGGGAAAGAACACTATCATATATTCATAGGGATTTATTAAACACTCTCGGAGGCCGCAAAGAAGAAAATATTATTCTAATTTACCTAGTCCCCATATTAATAGATCCACAAGTAAAGGCATAATACCTCTAAAGGTTTCCAAAATTGGGGACCACAACACCTCTTGAAAATATAAAGGCACCGACAAGTATGCAGAGGCAGAGATTGCAAGGGAACTGGAATCTCAAGTGGGTGATTCTCCTATTATCGATTTGGAAAATAAAAAAAATGATGTTACTAAATCTGATATCTCCCTAAGTGGCAAGGAAATGATAGAGTGTGATGAATGGGAAAACATTTTCAATTTCAATGAAGAATTTTTTGAGAAGGAACTAGTGGCGAATACTATGCAAGATGAGTTTGACAGGATGGTTGGGAGACATATTCAGATAAATCTTAACAAGGATCTAGGCTCCTAGATCTGAAAAAAACTTTTAATTTTTTCACGAGGATTCAATGATAAGAAGATTACTGTGTAAGATCTTACTCATACTTGGAACACGATGGTTCACAACTTTCAAGATCTCCTTAAATATGACCCAGATGAAAAGGTTATTGCTCTTAAATGGAGTCTCTAAAGAGACAAGGTTTCTAAAAGGCTTAAACTTCAATTAAAATATTAATCTATTACTTACAATGTTGGTTAATTGTTTATTTCTTAATTGTCTGATTGCGTTCTAGACTGGTTTCCCACTTTTCCTTAAAAGTGCTTCTTCTTAATAAAAATAATTATTGGAATTAAAACACTTTATTTCAAAATAAAATTATAAAATTGTAAAGGAAAAAACAAAAAATTAAGGTTTGATGAAATTGGGAAAATATGTTCATGCATTATAAGTTAAAAAAACATTCCTTTAGGATTATGTAAATATAGTTGAAAGAGTAACTTTAAAAGAGATTTTTAAAAGAAAGTCCCTTACCTTGAGTCTGAATCATCATGTACAATCTTTAATTTCCTGAATAATAAAACTAGGTTAATTATTTAATTTCTTGAGAATTTTTTAAAGTTTATTATTCCTTTTATATCAATTATTATCATGTTATAATAATTACTTAATTATTTAAGTTCATGTTGGATTTTTTGTTGATATTCAGTACTTGAGTCCAAAATAAATTTGGTATGATGTAAATAGTAAAAGTGGTCATAAGTCCATCATCTATAGAATAATATTGATGAAATTATTATAATTTTTATACACCAATTATACGTTTAAATAAAACTATTAAGTATGGTTATTAAAAACAAACTATGTTATAATCATGGAGATGGTAGGCCGTATGTACGCATGAGTAATATTTTCATTTTTCAAAGATCATTATAGAAATAAGGTAAATATAATTTTATCATTACATAATAATAATAATATCATTAATATTATATTAATAATTTAAATATACTTATATATATATATCATCCATGTGATGTGGTGATGAAAAATGAATCACATCGATTTGCGGAGGTGATAGTTCACACGTACGCACAAACTACGTTATCATTTTTATGTGCATAGAAAGGTAAGAAATAAAATGATATATTATTATTTAATAATGATAAATATTTCATGAATATTATATATAAATATTAATTGCATCATTATAACCAGTCTTTAGATACGATGGTGGAAAATAAATTATATCGGTTCACAAGGTGGTAGTCCGCCGTACACACGAACGAATAATTCTTTTCCCATTTGATGAATGTGAAGATGTATTTAGGTGATGATATTAACATAATAACATATATTTAGGATATTAGAGTTATTATTTCATTATGGTTGAATAATATTTTATGTAAGTGAAAGAAAAAATAAAATAGAAACACCTAATTAAAAATGATACCTCTTATTCGGACGATCTCCTTTGATTAATACCTTAACACCTCTAAGAAGGGAGTTCTACCTAAAATAAGGCCTCTAAAATATGGATAGGGATTATAGAAAGGTATTTGGGCAGATATTGGATGAAAAAATAGGTTTTTAAGTGTAATGAAAAGAGAATGAAAGGTTCCCTTTTATAAGAGAGGATATGGGCACTCTTGAAATTCTTCAAAATATTAAAATTTATATAAATTAATTTTATATTCCAAATATGTCCAAAGTAATTTATTTTAAATATAAAATGATGATGAGTCAAAATCCATTTATATAATGAAAATTAGGTAAGTTTTGAATATTTTTTTCCTTATCTTTTTTTAACCCTTATTTAATCTCTTTAGTTCTTACTATGCTATCATGTAATTTACACTTTGAGGGTTAATATAATTACTATAAAAATCCAAACAACCATTAAATGAGTCATTGATGAAATTTTAAGACTTATACCAATAATTTGTATGAATTTTATATTTTTATAAATTTTATATAATTTAATAAAATATTATTTATTTTAAAATATCATTAAATGTCAATTTTAAATTTATTTATTATTTTGTCTTTTACAAAAATCAAAACAACAAGATAAATTCAAAAAAAAAAACTTCTAAAACATCATTAAAATGAAAAATCCATTAATAAAAAACCGTGGATGACATTAATTATGTCAAATTATATTTATTTTAATATTTTTAATATCATTTATTTGGTATTTCCATTAATTAAACAATTACTGCGTCATCATTATGTAAGCCTTTAATTCAACTATTTCATCACTCAAAATTAAAAATAAATTCTCATGATGAATATAAACATTTTATATTTCCAAATACTATTTATAGTCTAATATATATTCTAAATAACTCAATGTTAAAATTTTTTCACTCATTAAAAACAAAAATATGAAAAAATTGACTTTTCTTTGAATAAAATACTATAAATGGATTAAAGTAATCCAAGGGGATCCAAGAGCTCAAAAATCATCCCAAGGATGATTATGGTAAAAAACAACTTATCCAATAAAATTAAAACACGTGTTAGATTAACTTTATAATATTTATAATATTATTTTTTATCCTTAATTACCCATTTTACCCATAACCTTGGTAATACAAATTACCAAATTTACTTTTCATTTTGTCCAAAAAAGGACCTATTTAATAAATTTGGACCTTATGATTCCAAATATTAAATCCATTTTTAAAAATAAAAAACACAAAATTGGATAAAATTAATTTAAAATTAATCTCATTGACGGACCGTGAAAACATGTTTTTAAAGTAAACATATTTAAAAGTTTATAAAGTTTTTATATCCAATTTCAATGTGAAATTGATTCCAATAACCTAAATTGTATTAAATGATATAAAATTGATACAATTATACTTTAAAACCAATCAAAAATATAATTTAACATTATAAATTATTTAGATGAAAAAGTTGTTTTCAATTAAAATGTTGCATTTTTTACTATTCATTAAAACAAGAATCTTATCAGAAAAATACCAAAAAATCAACCAAAGTAATTTTTGATATTCCAATTTCAAATAAGGAATTTATTTTTTCAAATATAATTTTCAAAAGTTTCAAAAACTAGATTTAAAACAAGTGCACCATCAAAAACCTACAAAACTACCTTTTTATAAAAATACAGTTTTAAAGCATAAAACTATATTTATTCTTATATTATGCCTATAAAATATATTAGATGATTATAAAAACATTTTATAAATGAGTTTAAAATTATTATGTTATTACTTGGGTTGTTAAATTCTTTAACCCTTTTGGAAATTACGTCCTCATAATTTTATTCACCTATTAAATAAGTGGGGATACCTTTCCTTCATAGTATTTTCAGATTCCCATGTTGCCTCTTCAACCAAATAATTTTTCCATAAAACCTTAACCTGATGAATCACTTTATTCTGAAACACTTACTCTATATGGTCAAGAACCTTAATTTCCCAAACCTTATAAGAAATATTCTCTTCCTAATGAACTACTCCAGGTCTTAAAACATGAGATGAATCCGATACATATTTCCTTAACATTGAAACATGAAAAACATTGTGTACCTGGGATAAACTTGGAGGAAAATCCACTATGTAGGTAAATAATCCAACTTTATCTAGGATTTCAAAGGTTCCAATGAACCATGGACTCAGCTTCACCTTCTTACCAAAACACATCACACTTTTCCATATAGAAACTTTGAGAAAGACATGATCACCTACCTTAAAAGAAAGACCCTTCCTCCAGTTATCCGCATAACATTTTTGTCTTCTCTGATATGTCCTCATGTTTCCCTAAATCAATTGAACTTTATTTTCCATTTACTTTACCAATTATGGTCCCATGAACTTCCTTTCACCTAATTCATCCCAAAATGATGGATTTTGACACCACTTTCCATATAATACCTCAAATGGTGCCATCTATATATTAGAATAAAAAATTTTATAATAAGAAAACTAAACCAAAGAAATTTGTTGATCCCAAATTCCTTGTTAATCCATTGAACAAGAACATAACATATCCTCCAAGATCTGAATTACTCATTTTTATTGTCCATCAGATTGAGGATTAAAGGCCACACTAAAATTTAATTCAGTTCCCAATGACTTCTGAAGGAATTTCCAAAAGTTAGAAGTGAACCTAAGATCATGATCACATACAATGGAGAGAGTAACTACATGTAACCTGATTATCTCTTTAAGATACAATTGAAAAAGTTGATCTAGATACAAAGTGTCTCGAATAGGAAGAAAATGAGCAAATTTAATCAGTCAATCAATAATAACCCATATCACATTATTACCTTGAGAAGAATTTTGTAAATCCACTACGAAGTCCATAGATATATTTTCCCATTTACACTCTAGCACTAGAAAAGGCTGAAGCATACCCTTTGAAAACTGTCATTCTTATTTAACTTGCTGACAAGTCAAACACTTCATGGTAAAGTCAGAAATATCTCTTTTCATTCCATCCCACCAGTAATACTCTCAAAAGTCTTTGTACATCTTAGTGTTGTTAGGAAGAATTGAATAGTACTGCTAGGATGAATTGAAAACAAAGAACTATGAGTTTCACATAACAAATCTTTCTTCAACTTCAAATCATAAGGAACACATAATATCTTCCCAAATCTAAAAATAAAATATTTATCAATGTTAAATTCAAGAAACTTACCCCTTTTAACCAATTATACCTTTTTCTGTAACTTGTAGTTTCATTCTGCACTTTATTAATTTCGTTTGATAAAGACAATTACACCGACACTAGAAACAAAATATAGGACTTTCTTATACCAAATAACTCCAAGCCAAAATTCATCAAATCATTAACTAAAGGGTCACATTTCAAATGTAAGATGGTTAATGTACCATTAAATTTTCAAATAAAATTATCAAACCCTTTATTTTATTTTCAAGGATGATAATGAATTGTGAAATCATAATCCTTGATTAGTTCCATCCATCTTATCTATCTCATGTTTAATTCTTTCTGAGTTAATATATACTTAAAACTTTTATGATCGGTATATATTTCAAATTTCACTTCATACAAATTATGCATCCAAATTTTTAATTCAAAAATAATAGAAGCTAATTAGAAATAATGTGAAGGGTAATTTAACTCATGTGGTTTCAACTGAAATATAGCATAAGAAATTACTTGATCATTCTGTATTAGAACACAACTAAGTCCTTTCAAGGAAACATCACCATAGATGACAAATTCACCATTTGTGGAAGGCAGGTCCAACACTAGAGGATTCACCATTCTTCTTTTCAATTCCTAAAAACAATCATCACATTATTTTTTCCAGATGAACTTAAATCCTTTTTGAGTTAACTTAGTTAGTGGGCTAGATAAATATGAAACGTTTTCAAAAAACCTCTAATAACAGCCTACTAAACCAAGAAAAATATGAATCTTGGTTATATTTTTGGTTATCAGCCATTCTTAAACAAATTTTGTTTCAGCAAGATCAATAGTTATTCCATATTTTGAAACAATGTGTCCAAAGAATGAAATTTGTTGTAACCAAAATTCTTACTCGATAAATTTCCCATATAATTTATTTTCTTTTAAGGTTTGAAAAAACAACCCTTATATGTCTTTCATGATCCTATTTACTTTTATAAAATACTAAAATGTTATCAATAAAAACAACTAAAAACTTATCCAAGAAATTATGAAATATTCTATTTATAAGATCCATGAATACAAAAGGTGCATTAGTTAACCCAAACATAAAAACTAAAAATTCATACTACCCATATCTAGTCCAAAATGCAGTCTTTATAATGTTTTATTCCTTTACTTTTAACTGATAGTACCCTAACCTAAGATCAACCTTCAAAAAAATTTGTCCTCCCTAGAGATGATCAAACAAATCATCGATATGAGGAAAATGATACTTTTTCTTAATAGCGAAATTAGTCAAGGATCTATAATCAATGCAACATCTCATTGTACCATATTTATTTTTAACAAACAATATAGGATCACCCCATAGTGAAGTTATAGGTTAGATTAAACCTTTATCTAGCAGCCCCTGTAACTGATTTTTTAATTATAAAATTTCTAATTGAGCCATTCGATAAAGGGGTTTATAAATTATATTAGCATTAGAAAATAAGTCAATAGTAAATTCAACTTCCCAATCAAGTATAATACTAGACAAATAATTAGGGGAAACATCAAGATACTCATTTACCACTGACACATCATTAATCTGAACAATTCCATTATTCTCAGAAATATGTGCAATATAACATTCATTTCTATCTTTTAATATTTTCTAAGCTTTATAATATGTTATCAGTGGTATAGGATCATTATTGTACATAAACTGAAACTCTTTCTGAAAAGAAACTTCTTTAGATCTATAATCTATTTTAGAATGGAAAATAGAAAGCCAATCCATCCCCAAAATAACATCAAACTCTTATAGAGGAAAAAAAACAAGGTTTTTAGGTAAATTCCCTTTGCAGACAATGACAAGAAGATTCTTATAATTTATTTTTTCCTTAATAATTCCCCCAAGTGTTTTCACCATAAGTTCTGGATTCATTTATTGAGGTGTAATTTCAAATTTACCAGAAAACTTCTCAGAAATGAAAGAATGTGTAGGCCCCAAATCAACCAACACAATGGAATAATCTGAATAAACAAACAATGTACTTAATACCACCTCATTCTATATCCCAAAATCTGCTAAAGTAGTTGTAAAGGATTTTAGAACACCTTTCTACTTATAGTCTAGTTGCTTCCCATCATTTGGGTTCCTCATCAGACACACATTTTCATAATGACCCATCTCATTACATTTAAAACATTTTTCTGAATGTATATCAGAATTTTTCTTCCCACTACCATGATATTTTTAATTATAGTTACAAGACTTATGCCCCATTTTACAACATCATAAGCACTTAACATAATTTAAAAGGAATTCAATAGTGTGTTTTTTACCACAATTATCACAAACTGTAAGCTCAATTTTCTTTCCATCAAACTTATTTGATGAATTCATCCCTTTTGTCTTCCATCTAGACCTATTTTTATGCTGGTTTTAATAGAACACATGATCATTGATAAACTCCATTTCCATATTCTCCGCACATCAAACAAGTTTCTCATAGCTTTTGAACTCATGATAAGCTAATTCCCTTTGATATTTTTTCTTTAATCCTGAGTAAAAATGATTGATTTTACTATATATATCATGAATAAAATTTAGAGCATACCTTTCCAGTCGAGTAATTTTTTCTTCATATGGAGCCATTGAATCCTCATACTACCTTAATTACAAGAAATGGTTTTCCATCCTAAGTAATATCACCTAAGGAAAATATTTCTCCAGAAAAATATTTTTGAATTTATCCCATTACTTACTATCCCTGATATACTTAACCATATACCACCACTGATTATATTTACCTTTAAAATGGTAAATAATAAGACTAAAATTTTGATTGTCTGAACAACCCATGACATAGAATTTTTTTCTAGGGATTTAATCCACCCTTAAGCTACCACTAGGTCAGAAGATTCAATAAAATCTAGAGGTTGTGGCCTAATAAAATGTTCCACTACTGTCATATTTATTTTGCTTGATCTGGATGATCTTGTGCATGGATGCCACCACAATTTATATCCTGTTTCAACTAATACATCATAGAAAAAAACTATTCTATTCTGATTCTAACCATCTCAGGATGCTGATTTGGAAGGATGTTTTCCTCTCGATTCCTTCCCACCACAACTGCCCTATTTCCTCTACAGAAAACCATTCTGAACAGAGATATCTTAGATAAAGAAACATGGTAATCTTCAAATGATATATAATTTCAACTAAACCATAAAGTAAAAAAAATTTATGGATATTATATTAATAATATCCTATCCCTTAAATTTATCTAAACTGACCTCTATTACCAAATATAAGGCCCTGACCTTAAACATTACAAAATCTTGAGTTTTAGTCAAGAATTTAATTTCTTTCATATTAAGGATATTTTCAGGTTTATAGTTTTAGATAATCAGTCCATCATTCATACATAACATCCCACATTTATAAAAATCGAATACAACTAAAACAATATCCATTTTTTCCAAAATATAAAACTTTTAAAATAAAACTTGATTTATTTTTCATGAAAAATATTCATAACTTTCAACTTGAATTCCTCCTTTTTCTTACCAATCCTAATACCCTGTGGTTTTTTTAAACTTAGGATGATAAAAAAAACTTAGTAAAGGACATAAAAAGAAATAATGAAATAGTTAATCCATTAATACTTTAAACCCATGAAAACATTTTCACAAAGTTATACTTTTCACCCATAAAACATAATCTCTTTAGCTTACCACATGAAATTTTAAGATTCTTGTAAAAATACATAGAAAAAATAAATCATAAAGGTAACTTGTGGCATAAATTCCATACCACTATTACATTTACTATATTTATCATGAGTACATATGAATTAACCTTCATGGTTACATTTGGAATACCCACCATAGTATATTTTTTTAATCTCTTAGGAGAAACCCTACCGATTAACTCCATCTCATTACCCAATGAATCACAGAGATATAACGAGCTCACCCGACTCTGATTTATCATGGAAACACCCATAATCACAAACAATTCCCAATAAAAATAATATAATCACAACATATAAATCATTTATAAAAGAAAAATAACTTTTCCACTTTGAAATCACTTTTCATTTTTACAAAGCCACACACTCAAAAATGAAAACAATTTATTTGAAAATAAAAGTGTAAAATTTTAAAGGAAACATCAAAAAATTAAGGCTTCATGAAAGTTTGAAAATCATTTCATGCCTAATAATTTAAAAAAACATTCCTTTAGAATTTTGTAAAATTAGTTGAAATAGTAACTTTAAAAGAGGTTTTTAAAAGAAAGTCCCATACAATGAGTCTGACTCATCATGTATAATATTTATATTCCTGAATAATAAAATTAGATTAATTATTTACTTTATTGATATTTTTTTTAAATTTTACTATTCCTTTTATATCACTTATGACCATTTTATAACAATTACCTAATTATTTAAGTTCATGTCAGACATTTTGTCAATATTCAGTACTTGAGTCCAAAATGAATTTGGTATGATGTAAATAGTCAAAGTGGTCATAAGTACATAATATCTAGAATAATATTAATGAAATAATTATCATTTTTATACATCAATTATAATCTTAAATCAAACCATTAATTATGGTTATGAAAAATGAACTACGTTATAATCATTGAGATGATAGGCTGTAAATACATAAGAGTAGCATTTTAATTTTTCAATGATCATTATGGAAAGAAGGTAAGTATCATTTTATATTTTAATAGTTATAATAATATAATTAATACAATATTAATTATTTAAATATAATTATATATATATCATCCATCTGATGTGGTGATGAAAATTGAATCACATCGCTTCGTGGAGGTGATAGTTCATACGTACGCACGAATGACATTACCATTTTTATGTGAATGGAAATTTAAGAAATTAAATAATATATTATTATTTAATAATGATAATATGTCATTAATATCGTATATAAATATTAATTCCATAATTATAACCATTCTTGATAGACAATGGTGGAAAATGAATTATATCAGTTCGCGAGGTGGTAGTCACACACACAAATGAATAATTATTTTTCCATTTGATGAAATTGGAGATTCATTTAGGTGATGGTATTAACATAATAAAATCAAAGTATATTTAGGATACCATATTTATTATTTAATCATGGTTGAAGAAAATTTGAAGGAAGTGGAATAAGAAATAAAATAGAAACACTTAATTAAAAACGATACCTCTTCTTCAGACAATCTCATTTGATTAACACCTTAACACATCTAAAGAATGTTTTATGACAAAAATAAGGACTATAGAATGTGTGTGTGTGTGTGTGGGGGGGGGATTATAGGAATGTATTTTGGAAGATATTGGATGAACCAAATAGGTTTATAAGTATAATTAAAATAGAACAAGAGGTGACCTTTTATAAGAGAGGAGAGGGGAACTCTTGGAATTCCTCAAAATACTAAATTAATATAAATTAATTTTTTATTAAAAATGATCCAAAAGCAATTTATTTCAAATATAGGATGTTTATGGGTAGAAATAAATTCATTCAATGAAAATTAGACAAGTTTTGAATATTTTTTAATCCTTATCTTTTTATTTTAACCCTTATTTAACCTCTATAATTCTTATAGTGATATCATGTAATTCACACTTTAAGGGTAAATATAATTACTATAAAATAAAAAAATACCATTAAATGATTTATTTATAAATTTTTAATTATTATAACAATCATTAAATGTCTATTTTTACACTATTCATTATTTTCTCTTTTACAAAAATAAAAACAAGAAGATAAATTCAAAACAAGACTACTAAAACATCACTAACATGTTAGAGTCATCTAAAAAAAATTATTTTATGACATTAATTATGTCAAATTATAATTATTTTAATATTTTTAATACCATTTATTTGATATTTCCATTAATTAAACAATTACTACATCATCGTTGTGTAAGGCTTTAATTTAATTATTTCATACCTGAAAATTAAAAATAAATTTTATTGATGGAGATAAATTTTTTAATATTTCTAAATAATATTTATAGTTGAATATATCTTCTAAATAACTCTATATTAAAAAATTTTCACTTGTTAAAAACAAAATTATGACAAAATTGACGTTTCATTGAATAAAATACTATAAATTACTTAAAATCATACAAGTAGCTGGAAGAGCTCACAAAATTAGCCCAATGATGATTTGGTCTAACAATAACTTATCAAATAAATTTAGGCAAAGTTTTAAGGTAATTTTAAAATATTTATAATATTATTTTTACCTTTAATTACCCGATTTCCCCATAATCGTGGTAATAAAGATTACCCAAGTTATTATTCATTTTGTCCAAAAAAATGAAAGGGACCCATATACTAATTTTTTAACTTATGATTACAAATATGGAATAATTTTTTAAAAATTTAAAACATATAATTAGATAAAATTAATTTAAAATTAATCCTATTGATGGATCGAGAAAATGAGCTTTTAAAGTAAAAATGTTCAAAAGTTCACAAAGTTTTTATATCCAATTTCAATGTGAAATTTATTTCAATTTCCTAAATTGAATTAATTGATATAAAATTGATATAATTATATTTTAAAACCAATTATAGATATAATTTAACACTATAAATTATTTAGATAAAAAAACTGTTTTCAATTAAAATGCTGCATTTTTTCACTATTCATTAAAACATGAAACGTATCAAAAAAATATAAAAAATTAAACAAAAATAAATTTTTATATTTATATTTCTAATAATAAGTTTATTTTGTCAAATATAATTTTTAAAAGTGTCAAAAACTAGATTTAGAATAAGTGTTCCATCAAAAGGAGGTAGAACTACCTTTTAAAAAAAATACAGTTTTAAACATAAAACCAGATTTATTATTATATTATGCCTATCAAATATATTGGATAAATAAAAAAAAAAATTTATAAATGATTTTAAACTTATTATATCATTTTTTGGGTTGTTAGAAGCATGTCAGTGGAAGAGTACTTAGAAAGGTTCACAGAACTTTCATGATACTCCATGAATATGGTTTGAGATCAGCTTTTAAGAGCATGAACATTTGAGAAAGCCCTCCATAGGGAAAAACAAGCAGGAGTGGTTTCCTTATTTCTTCCCTCTTATTCATGAGTTTTGGAGTGATCTTTATTGATAGAGAGTTTCCTTGTAGAGGGTCCGGTAGATGTGGCCGACAGTGGTGATCATGGGGCCGAGTCATCTGCAACAGCTGACAGACGATAGTTGATGAGATCATAGTGCAAGAGAAACACCCATTCCCAGTCTCAGGCACATGGATCTATAGCTTAGGTTCCACATCAGAGACCTAGTCAGCCACAAGAGAGACAATGTTACGCTTGTAACAAATGGAGTCATCTCGTGCGAGATTATCTGACCTACCATGCCACTGAGAGGGAGACAGTTGATGGACCACCCTGGAAGAGGAAGCATTTGTAGCAGGGAATTCCACATGATTAAATACATGGTATAGGAGTAGGGATATCATTGAGAGTTAGCATACGGTTTGATATATTTCCACCACCACCCCCAGGTGGTTCGCGCCAGGCTTTGGGAGTTGGAGGATGGGGGCAAGGAAAGATGAAGGCTATAGAGGCCTTTGACTTGGAGGCTTATAGGATGATTATATGCATGATCAGTGTCCTTTCTACATTTTTTAGTAGTATTGTTACACACTATTGTGAGGTAATCTTTTCTTGACACTTCTTGCTCGAGGTTTTTCCAGGGTGACATGGGGCATCATTAGAACCTTATGTTGGTGTTATTTGATGTAGCTTTGGACTTACAAGGAGGAGAAAGGCTTCCCCCACTAAGATGAATTCTTGTGACGCGATTAAAACCTTGTGGGTGAGATAGTGCCGACCAAATAGGATAATTTTGAGGCGTGGATGATGACTCCTTTTGACTTGTGTGTTTGGGGTGAGGTTTCGTGTTGGAGGTTTTCCAATGGAGGGCCTAGCAAGACCCAATGTGTACAATTGTGTAGCCCTGTGTTTTTCATTGGTACGCTCAAATTCTCAATGTTAGATTTTTACAAGAGATTCTTGAGTAGGACATGGTACAATTCATCCAGGGAAGATGATAACTACCAGATTACGTCAGTATCTTCATCAGGTTAGCGAGGTGGTGTACTAATGGACCTTATGATTGCAAATGGAACATGGTTCATGATGTTTTCCACTTGTCACAGCTAAATAGACATGTGACTTCTTCATTTCCTGATGTTGACCTTTTTGAGGTGTACGTTGGGTGTAGTTTTACCCTTGTGGTTCCCCTGAGTGTGTTCTTGTAAACAACACATGAAGGAGCTCTATTTTTCTCCTTCTACCTTGGGTTTTTCTTTTAAAAGATGAAAATACTTAAGGTGGGGAGGATGTAGTGACTTGGGTTTTTCCACATAATACTTTAGAATATTTCTAAAAATATTTCCAAAGATAGGCATTGAGTCGGCACAGGATTCCAAGGTCCGAAGAGCCACAGAGTGGATGATATTAAAAATATTAATTATATTTTATATCATGCATGAAGTTTCCATGTAAAAATTGAATAACTCCTGATCAGAGTCTTATATTAGAAATATGAGAGCACGGTTGAGTTCAGAACATGGTGTTTACTTTAGTAATGACATAACATTTGTTGGTGCCGAGTTTTTGGTTGGGGGAGAGTGTTGGTGGGGTGTTAAATAGAGGTTATTGAATTAATAAAAAAATAAATCAATATCTCCCCACCATTTTGTGTGCATGTAATAGAATAGGAAACCCCTTCCCCCTTTGGAATGATGAAAAATTTGAGGCAAAATGAAGGATATGAGTCATCACTAATCTCTGATCTTGACGACGATCTCTCCTGGATCTTGGTGCAGTAGCTTCAGAGTGTGGATCTATACTCAAAGATTCGATGTTTTCTATGAGGTAGGTAAATTTGAGTTTTAATTCCTGATACCCAATTTTATGAATTTTTTCAAGGTTTTAGATTCCTATTATGACTGTTAGGGACCCTGAGAGGGTCGACCTATGGGTTTTGGAGAAACCAGGATGTTTCAGGTAGCTCACATGGAATTCTGTTTTGAAATTCTTAATCACATATCATATAGTGTAGAGGCACATACTATATGTTATTCCTATTTAGGGAATATGTGATTTTGGAAACTACATGCTGTGTACTAGGGTTAAAAGTTATGTAGTGAGCCCAGGCCATGTGTCCAAGGGACATGGCCAGGGAAGCCATGTCAAGTGACATGGCCATGTGGAACTATATGGATAGAGTACAAGGGTATGGGGTGAAAGACATGGGAATAGGAAAGATGAACAACCAAGATTCTAGTTATCCTAGACACACCGTTTACTTGGGGTACACACCGTGTGTTGAGACATGGTTGGGCGAGCTGTGTGGGGAAAGACATGGCTGAGGCTTGGGTGAGGAGATACACATCATGTAACTCATGTACATGTTTTATAATCTCACATGGCTAGCTAATCTATGAAACATACGAAATAGACATGTGTTCAGGCGAGATCACATGCCATGTGGATCCCAATACATGCCATGTACTTTTCATGGGGATTTCCTCCCAGCCTATCTCCTCCTCCAGAGCTCAGATTCAGGATTCTGAGTAGCCTATCCTAAGAAGTTTTACACATATAATGTGATGATAGACTTTATGGTGGATTTTGAGATATGATGTTATGTGATTCAATCATGATGGTGTAGTATAGGTACTTAATCATGGATAGTGATCAAGGTGTAACACTAGAGAGATGTCAGGGCAGGTACCCTTCCCTATCATGTTAGGGTTCAATTCCCCTAGAATATTTAGGATGGTATAGAGGTACTCCCCTAACTTATCAAGGAACAGGTCCCCTAACCATGGCAGTGTTGAGATATGAAAATGACCGATGCAAGAGATTGGTGTGGCTTATTATAGAGACACTAGGATTGATACTCCCTTATCACACCAGGGCACAGGTTTTCCTTACCTCTCGAATCGGTAGGGACAGAACTTCCATACAGTGGGAGTAGGTCCTCTACCCATAGAGTAGTTCTCACAGGGCCAGTACTCCCTTGAAGGAACAGGGCGTGGGTTCCACATATTATTTGTATTGTTTGAGACTTATCTACCTTATCACATTAGGTATCAGAACCTCCATACTCATTGTGATGATAGAGTCGGTACTCCCCTAAGGTTCCAAGGTATGGGTCCTCTATCCATGGAGTTGGTACTCCCCTATAATAAAAGGGTGTGGGTCCTCCATATGTTATGGTTTGGAAAAGTGGGTACTCCCCTAAGGTTCCATGGTGTGGGTCCTCTTACATGGATTCGGTACTCCCTTGACAGATCAGGGTGCAGGTCCTCCATATGTGATATACGGATAGAGTTGGTGCTCCCTTGTCATACCAAGGTGCAAGTCCACCAGAAATGATGTTTAGGCATATTTGGTACTCCTCCATTGTTCTAGGGTGTGTGTCCTCTAGCTTGGGGCCAGTACTTCCCTTCCAAGTTAGGGTGTGGGTCCTCCATAGTGATCATACAAGTAGATTCGGAACTCCCCTATACGTAGGGTGTAAGTAATAAATATATAGAGTTTCACTCCCTCATATTCAAGGAGAGGTGGATAATGGGTCTTTCACTGGGAGCCGGAGCTCCCTCGGCTATGAAGCGTAGTTGAAAGAGTAGCCCCCTCCACTTGTTATGTGAAATATCTAGATAGAAGTTAGTGCTACCTCAACACAGAGAGGTGTGGGTATCACCATATGGGTACTTTAAAGGTTTCATGGTATGGGTAGCACCTATTACTCCCTCTACTATGGGGAAGCAGTAAGGTATGGATCCCTCCTTACTCTCTATTTAGAGATACTGCACATAGTGATTGGACCAGAGCTGTGATCCCTTGACTATGTATAGTGGCGAGGGGTGGGAATTTACACTTGGGTTCTTACAATCTTGTGTAGGGTGAATGGAATTTATGGTAGGACCTCTCGTGCCAGGTATAAGATTTGGACTTAGAGATCTGTTCCAGATGGATCATTTATATTGGACATATCATCAGGGATGGCAGGGTTGTCCCTAATGGAGTGATATATCTCGAGAGAGTTCCATTTGGGATGTAAGGGCTCATGGAGTGTGTTCTCCCAGGATATTGTTACCTTAAATAGTCAAATAGAACCATGTGGATGATTATAATGTTGGTATCTCATGAGAAATATAGTCTCGGTCAAGTATATATGGGTGCTTTCTAGTTTCCTTGTGGTTTTGTAAAATTTATTGGTTAAAAAACCATATGGATAGAGCTGACTAGTCATGTGTAGATGAGGATGGTCTAAATGGAGTTTATCTCTCATCTGGGTTCCCTCTGGCTGGGTCGAGCAGACTGTTTCCATTTAGTTTCTCCCTTCTTGTTTTGGGTATTTGGGGAAACTAATAGGTATTGTTATACTCACCCCAATATGAGATTTTCCCACACATTTCACATCTTTTGAATATAAAATACCTTTTGATAGAGTCCTAGGAGGACCCAGAGTAGGAAAATATTAGGTAACTAGACCGACCAAGGTATTTTATGGTGCTTGGACAAGGATTTTTCTAGCAGTGGCCTTTGACAGTGACTCCCACCATCTAATCAGGTTGGAAACTTTTATATTTTTTGGTGGGATTTTATTTTTCCCTTTTACACTTTTAATAATTTGGTTGTGGGATAGGCGTATGCATGCATTTTTGTTTAAACTTTTTCTTTATCCTTACACTATTTTATGGATATGTATGTGGGTGTGTGCATACAAGTACCATAGGCTAAGGCCTCCCATGTGTGTGTTATGCCTACTTGGTGCTGGACTTCTTCCCCTGACCTATTATAGGCACGCTTGGGGAGTTGCTGCTCTGGACTTGGTGGGTCAGGTCATGATAATATCAGAGTTTTTTTTAAATTAACAAGATAAATAATTGTATTTATGTGCGCTAACTCATTAAACTAATTCATCTATCTTATAACTTCAAAAAGTCATTTGAAAAATATGTTAAAACATGGGATGAACATATAATGTAAATAAAAATTATAGATGATGTCCATATCTTCTATCATGAATATCAATAAAATATTTTCCTTGAAAATATAAAATTATATTATAAAAATAATAATTTTAAAATAATCCCCTTACAAATGGAATAAAAATACGGTCAACTTCCATATTTGGAGTACCCAATGTATTGGAGCATTATTTGGGTGCACCCATTGTATAAGATATAATAGGCACACCCAATGCTATATGGGCTCACCCATCATATAATCTATAATCGTATCACCCATTTCCATCTCGGTGAACCCATTGTAAATAATATCCAAGGACCAAATCATGAATAAAACCCTTGAAAACTCCTCTAAACCCATATGTAAAACACTTTCAGAAATCAAAATACCATTTTCTTGTAAAAAAATCACTTTTAAAATCTAAAAACCTTACACATAATAGTGAAACCATTTTATTTGAAAAGAAATATGAAAACATATAAAGGAAACATTAAATCATTAAAGAATCATGAAAGAGAGAAATTATGTTCTTTCCGTATATGTTTAAAAAAACATTTCATTTTACCTTTGAAAAAAGAGATGAAAGAGGAACTGCAAAAGCTAATTTTAAAAGAAATTCCTTTACATAAAACCTTAAAAAGATTCATTTTTTTAAAATGTTTGAGAGAGATTAGAAAATTTAATTTCTAAAAAAAATCAAATCCATATAAATAAATCCATAAAAATCATTTTAAAATCATGGACATGAAATAGAAAGATTTAGAAAATAAATCTTTAAAACATTTAATGCGAGGCTTTTCAGTTAAATAGTCCCTTACATTGAGCCAGAAACGTCATGTATGTTATTTATCTTCCTGAATATTAAAAATAGGTTAATTATTTACTTTCTTGATAATTTTTTTCATGTTTATTATTCATTTTATTTCACTTATTACCATGTTATAATAATTATCTAATTATTCAAGTTCACATCGGATGTTTTGATGATATTCAGTACTTGAGTCTAAAATGAATTTGGTATGATGTCTCTAGTCAAAGTGATCACTATTAAATAATATAAATAATAATATTCATTAAATAATAATCATTATTATACAAAAATTATACTTTTAAATACATCTATTAAATATGGTTATGAAAAATTAATTAAGTTACAATCATGGTGATGGTAGGCCGTACGTACATATGAGTATTGTTTTCATTTTTCAATGAAAATTATGAAAAAAGGTAAGTATAATTTTATCTTTATATAATTATAATATCATAAATATAATATCACTTCTCTAAATATACTTATATATATCATTAATGTTATGTGGTGATGAAAACGAATCATATCGCTTTATAGAGGTGGTAGTCCACACGTATGCACGAACGATGTTATCATTTTTCAATGCATGGAAAGGTAAAAGTATAAAAGGTATATTATATTTAGATAATGATAAATATGTCATGAATATAATATATAAAAATTAATTCCATCATTATAACCAGTATTGAGATATGGTGATGGAAAACAAATTACATCGGTTCATGAGGCGGTAGTCCGTCATATATACAAATGATGGATTCTTTTCCAATTTGATGGAAGAGGATATGGATATGGGTCATGACAGTAAAAAAATAACTATATTTATGATACTAGAGATATTATTTTATCATGGTTAATAAATATTTTTATAAGTTGTAATATAAAATAAAATAGAAACACTTGTTTAAAAATGATACATCTTCTTTAGACAATCTTTTTTGGTTAACACCTTAATACCACTAAAGTTGGCGTTCTGCCTAAAATAAGGCCTATATAACATGTAGAAGGATTATAGGAAAGTATTTGAGTATATATTTTCCGAAATAAAAGGGTTTTTAAGTGTGAATAAATGAGAAGAAGAGGCACTATTTTATAAAAGAGGTGAGGGTCACTTTAGAAATTTCTTAAATATTAAAATATAATATGACTATTCTACATCTTAAGACTTCTAAATGGCCCATAAATGCATAATGGAATAAATTATAGACCATATATAATCCCAATTTTCTTATTTTTTTTATGATTTTAAAATAATTTTAAAAAATATTAATTCCATAAAATTTCATTATTATCAAATTTGATACTTTTCATTACATTGACATTAAAAACATCAAGAAAAAAGTATAATTAGAACAAAATATTTTATTATATCCTAAATATGTCAATTTATTATAGAAAATTTGTGGATTATATTAATTATCTCAAATTATATTTCTTTTAAAATTTTTAATATCATTTATTTTATTTTTCCATTAATTAAATAATTAACACATCATTATTGTGAAAGCCTTTAAGGTAATTATTTCTTCCATAAAAATTATAAATAAATTAACATAATGAAGATAAATATTTTATATTTAATAATACTATTTATAGTTAAACACATCTTCTAGATGACCACATATTAAAAATGTTATACTTACTTAGAAAAATAGCATGACAAGTTTGACTTTTCTTAAAATAAAATACCATAAAGGATTTAATGTTAACCAAGTTGCTACCCAAGGACATAAATTCGACCCATGGATGATTTGTTTAGAAAATTACCCATCCAATAAAATTAGGAAAAGTTTTAGGGTAATTTCATAATTCTTGTCATATTATTTTTACCCATAATCATTGTAACAAAAATTACTAAGTTTACTATTCATATTTTCTAAAAATAAAAGGGACATATTTTCTAAATTTGGACACACTTATTCCAAATTTGGAATTAATTTTTCAAAAAAAAAAAATAATTTTGAATATTTAATTGAAATTTAAATCTGTAAAATGCAATGAAAAATAGTTTTTTGAAAAAAATATCATTTTTAAATATAAATTGTTTTTATACTATATTCAAGTATAAAATCCATTTGAAAAACAAAAAGTGGATTATTTTAAATTAATAGGAACTAATTAAATTTTAAACCTAACAGAAAACTTAATCTTATCATGTAAATAATTTAAAATAAAAATACAGTTTTCAATAAAAATCAATATTTTCACTATTAATTGAAAAATCAATATTTTTAGAAAATTACAAAAAATTAATTTTAAGACAATTTTTTCATTATAAATTAAAAAATAAAATTAATTTTGAAAAATAAATTTCATAAAATTTACATAAATTAATAATCACCCATAAAAACAATAAAAATCATTTTTGAGGTGGACATATTTTTGAAGAATTAATATGACTTTACTAAAAAGAATATAATTATTTTATAAGTACGTAGTAATAAATTCATATTGTGTTGGAAATTTATATTTATTTTATAAATAAACTATTTCTATTCATACCCGCCAATATAACGACTAAGTTATAAAGGTCATACAATAATATTTAGTTGTTCATTTAAACTCGATGTTGCATAGTGTTTCCTTTTAAAATCACGAGATTTTACATTTAGCCATTTCATCTCACTTGTAGTTGGAATTTCCTTAAACTTCCAAATCCACTTATTTCAATTTTTTCTTCTTAAATTACACTATAAGTTTATCCTTATGGTGCCACCATCTGATTCTTTGATTACTTAATTGTTTCATATTTCTCTTATAAATACATTAAAAAAATTTATATATAAAAAAACAATTATATGTAAATATATTAATATATACTTATATATATAAACATATTCTACAAATGTATTTTAAAATCTAGAATGGCCTGAAGGCCTTCATTTTTTATTTTATTATGGATAATCTCCCTTTTAAGGGTTGAAGGGGAACCCATACATGACCTGTAGGCCCAAGACACAAGGCCCGACATGACTTGAAATACATGACCCGAAGGCCCAGAGTCATACTATGCCCATAACATGACCCATAGGCCCAACCCACTAGAACTGCCCCTCCCCAGCTTCTGCATAATTGACCACATAGTACCCCACCTGCATTGCTGATCGACTAGCATTTCCCCGTACAAAGTTGCATGGTGCCTGGTCCCGATGGCAGTTGCCATACCCTCTCATTCTTCCAATCCGATTAGCTCTGGTTCTGGTGACTTCTACTCTTGTTGCTCTGATCCTCTTCTGGGGTATGATCTATGTCAAATGGGCGACTCCATGGTCTTTGTGGCCCCAAGGTCATTGAGACTTGTAGGCCCAAACCGGTGGCCCGAAGGCCCAAATCGGGTGAATAGCCCCGACTACTATAGTACCTGCTATAGTACTTGCTATAGTACCCCAGAAATTCACCTCCACCCAGTTTGGAACCCGGGTATCTTGGATGCCAAGCAGGATCCCTTAAAATAATTATATTACCATATATAATTATATGAATGAATAAATGAATAAATAAATAAATAAATAAATAAATAAATAAATAAATAAATAAATAAATAAATCAACATATAAAAATATATTTAAATAAATAGATATATCATAAAATGATGTGGAAAATAGGATGAAATATTTGTAAGGTAGTTCATCTTATATAAGGAGGTCACCAATTCAAATATCATGAGTGCACATGGCTAAGTATTTTGTTCGAAATTAATATAAGCATTGATATAGGGGTGGTGGGGAACTGATAAAGTGGGTGGGTGGGGGGGGGGGGGTGTAATGGGGGGGGGATTCTAGGGTAGGATTACATGTTTAAATTTATTTTAAAATTTTTCAATGCTAAAATAAGGGAAAATAAAAGTTTCATTTACCGATGCTAAAAAATGCCATGATAAAAGCACAATTTTATCAGTGCTTTTATCAATTTTTTTTCACTGATAAAAGAGACTATATTTCAAGGAAATTTACAACATCAAAACCTTTTTAGCATTGATAAACATGAACTCTAGTTCTTTTAAAAGGTTGATATGTAGTAGTGATTTACAATAATGTCTTGGGTGATAATTGATTTTGTTAAAGGGACAATGCTCGTGAGATTGGTGCTAATCTATTCAATTGACACTTGGAATTTTTTAAATTATTACTTAATGAAAAATAAATTTAATTACACATGTTTTAAACCCTTTGAATATATTTAATTTTTCGAAAAGAATACAGTTTCAGTATTTTCACAATAAAATTTAATGAGTTTGACAATACTATATATAATTCCAAGTCCTAAAATAAAAATTCCATAACTATGATCTATGAATTGATTCTTCAAAGTTCTTCACAAATTCCACATTAATGATCAAAGTAGAAATAATTGTTTGGTTTACATTATTCCATGATATTTACTATTTGGATAGAAGATACACATAACCAAAATTAAACTTTTTGTCATAATTTTTTTGGAAATATCTAAATAAGAACACACTAATAAAAAACACACTTTTATAAGCACTAAAAATTGGCTTTATCAGTGCTAAAAGAACACTGATGTCACCAGTTCTAATTTTAATCACCACTAATTTTTTTTTTGATAAATTTATAAGTATTTTGGCAATGAAAAAGAGTCTCTTTATCATCACATATTTTAACACCGATAAAAACATCCTTTATCAACACACATTTATTACACTGATAAAAACATAAGAAATATTTTCAAATTATTTAGTTGGCTTGAAATGACACCTCAAGTGATCCATCCAAACACCCCCACATCACTTCCTTTTGTAAACCCCCTCCATGGAATCTCCAACTCTATACGTAACTAGATTAAAATTTGGAATTAATCGAGAACCCTATGAAATTTGAACCACTAACCTTTCCTTTGTGATGAAGCACAATTAACATTATCCTATATTATTATTACTATTATATAATTAAATATTTATATATTTATATTATATATATATATATATATTAAAACTTATCTGTTGTAAAACACACACACAGACACAAGTTTTAATATATACTTGTTGAAAAACATATATATACATTTATATATATGTGTAATACCCCAAACCTAGTTACCCAGAGTCAGTGAATTATTATATAACATTATCATGATCACAAGAGATCAAGTCTCGAAATACTGATTAGTTTAATAGCCTTGGAAGTACTAGATTCATACATAAGTTTTACATTACATCATGAAATACAAAACAACAACAACATTGTGTCCCATTTGAACACACTCATATCCCTTAACCTATCCCAGCAGGTCAATCATAATATACTTCTTCACATCCTGGGAAAAAGAAAACATAAGAAAAGGGTGATCTCAGATGTTGAGTAAGGATAACAATATAGTGGAAACTATCATAAATAAACATAAACATTTAAGGAAATGTATAAGACTAAAACAAAATCCTTTTAAACTTAAACTTAATTATAATATGGAAAAGATAAATCAAATAATTTCATTTACTTATTCACATGGATATTCTACTAGTCTAATAATCACATGTAATATCAATAGCTAATTTCATAATGAAGGAACGCATAATGCCGGACATCATAACCACATAGTCAAGGCCTCGTGCCAAGACTACAAATAATATTTTTTCAAGGCCTTATGCCAAGAAACTAGTTTGTCTCATGAGACCTACCGATGCATCAAGGAGCTATAGCAGGATCCACCCATCACTTACTAAGTCCAATGCATTCCTCATATAAAAAGAGTGAAACATAACATAAAAATTCGTATTAAAAATAGCATATGAAATATTAATACTTTAATCATAAACCATGAATGGTGTAAAAATAACACATCCATAGTCAAACATATCACAAAAACTTCAATACAATATGGAATATTGTATCATAATAAATCAACTTCAAACTATTGATTCAATAAGGTTTTCCTTATGACATTTCCATTTCTTCTTGTTTTGAAAATCAAAAACACCTTATACTTAAGGAAATCTATATTTTACTTCTCTAAGAAAAATTTCATTCCTTAAGGAAATTTACCCTAACCTAGATTTCCTTATATATATCAATATTTTTCTTAAGTATAAAAATCGGATTCATACCTAAAACCTCGGAATCATATAATACTTAGATATGAAGCATTCAGTTTTAGGATTCGAATTCTGGATACGAACTCTAATGTAGTTCCACTCTGAATTCTAGATATGAACTCTAATGAAGTTCCACTCCGAATTCTGGATACGAACTCTAATAAAGTTCCATTCCGAATTCCAGATACGAACTCTCATTAAGTTCAACTCCGAACTTCTATGAGTTTGACTCCGAACTTCTATGAGTTCAACTTTGAACTCTTACTAGTTCGACTCTGAACTCTTACTAGTTCGACTCTGAACTCTTACTAGTTCGACTCCAAACTCTTACTAGTTCGACTCCAAACTTCTACTAGTTAGAATCCAAACTTCTATGAGTTCGACTCTGAAATTCTACTAGTTTGACTCCAAACTTTTACGAGTTTGACTCCGAACTCTGTAAGTTTAGATTCCGAATTCTAGTGAAACCAGAATCCGAATTTCCTTAGAAATTCAGACTCTAGATTTCTACAGAATTCAGGTTCTGAATTCCTACAAAACAGAATCCGAATATCTCTTTATTATAGACTCCGAATTCCATTTTGGTTAGACTCCGAACTTTTATTTGATTACATTCCGAACTTCAGTTTACTTATACTTACACCCGTTTCATTACAAAACGATGTCGTGCCTTCAGTTATTGACTAACCGTTGGTTGAGTGATACATGTACAGGTCCCTCCAAAATTAAAGGAGAGATATGACCGTTGGAGGAGGGAGATGACCGTTGGAGTTTCGCCTATAAATAGGAGCTCATTTGAACGAGCTCGACACACAACTTTGACACAACTTGTGCTTACATTCTGTTGAAGTGATTTCTAGAGAGATAAGCTCTCATCAACTCTCAAAGCTTCGTGCAGAAAGTTTGAATGGCTTGTTCAAACTTTTCCTTGTGAAGACTTGCTTCATACGACTCTGATTGTTGGTGATTACAATCGAGGGATTTTGGGGATAGGAAGACAGAGGTTCCAACACCTTGAATTTGAGCTCTTCCTTACTGAGGAAGACAGAGGTTTCAACTACCTAATAGTTTAGGACTTACGGGGATATCAATATATACTCCGATCTTCATATCGAGGGCTTACCCTGGTGTGGGTAAGATAAAATTTCTTGAAAGTATAAATCAAGGGACCTTTATCCAAGGTTTTTGGATACCCTTCTCTTTGGGTTAAAAGAGTTATTGTTTGATTACTTGCAGTTTTACTACTTGTTTTTCCGCTGCATTTTTTATTTATAAGGAAAGTATAACTTCCTTATACTTCCTTACTTGTACTGTGATTTAGTTAGATTCTATATGATTTAAGGTAGAATCTTAATCTTTGTAACTTTTGTTAAGTTTTATTTTCGGAATCACTATTCCAGAATCTAGCAAGTCTTTAGTACTCATAGAGGTCTTGTGAATTATCTTGTTTAACCTTGTTAAACATAACTATCCTAAAAATTCCCTTAAGTAATTTTAAAAGGTACAATTCACCCCCCTCTTGTATATGAGAATCTCATTCATATTTCGATCCTACGTTTGGTATCACATAGTATATAATACTCAGAGTCATACCATCCTAAAAATTGGTATCAGAGAAGGTGAAATCATACCCTGTACCAATATAACACTTGGTAACAGAGAATTAGTTCCATCTGAATTAATCTCATGATTAGATTCAGAAGAGAGTTCTCAGAATTGTTTTTTCGGATTCATATTTCCAGATTCATACTTTTCAGAATTTCTTTTTTGGAATCATAGTTCAGATTCAATTTTTTCTTAGAGTTACAATATTTATTGTTTAGAATATATTCTTTTTTTACAAACTTTTACTTCTAATAAGTTTGTGCGCCAAAGTTTTTCTTAAGGATGGAAGGTTTAAATGTTGGTTCTATCGACAAATTAAATCCTACCAGACCACCTATCTTTGATGGTAATTATTATGAATATTAGAGAGATCGCATGAAGACTTTTGTTATCAATACTGGGGTAGATAACTTTGTTATGATTTCTAGTAGATACAAGATTCTTGACAAGGAAGTTAGTGCTTTTACCAATCAAGAAAATCATGAATACCAACTTAACTATAAGGTACGCAATACTCTACTTTGTTCATTGACTAGGAATATATATAGCCAAATTTTTTATTGTGAAACAACTAACTGTATATGGAAAAAACATGAAGTTAATCATTTTGGTACATCTAAAGTGATTGAGACAAGAAGAGCCATGCTCAGAGCTGAGTATCATGGTTTCAATTTTCCTTATGGAGAACCAATTTGTAAGGTGCAACAGAGATTCATGACAATCGTGAACAGTTTATAATAAATGGGAGAGAAAGGTCTAGATGATGAAGCCCTTGTTGACAAGATGATAGATATCATGCTGAATGAGTGGGAATCAAAGAGAAATTCTATTGATGAGAACAGTAAAGTTACTCAAATTTCTCTTGATGAACTATTTGGAACTCTTCTTCAACATGAAACTAGAATGAAGAGAGATGCTGACAATATAAAGAAGAAGAAGGGGAATGGTAGTGTTGATTTTACTACTACTTTAAATCACATTAATGCTAAGACTCCTGAGAGAGTTACTAGATCCAAGTCTAAGAAGGTTTTTATCCAATCAGAATCTAGTGAGAGTGAAGTCTCAGAAAATGAGTTAGCTAATCTTGCTTGAAGGATGAACAAGATAGATGGACAGAGAAATTTCCAATCCAAGTATAAGAAGAAGGAAGGAAAGATAATAAAGATTCAGAGGTCACATGCTATGAATGGAAGAGAGCTGGACACATAAGACCTGACTTCCCTATGATCAAAAGAAAAGAGAGAAAAGAAATACATTCTGAAAGGAACAGAAAGAAGTATTACAAGTCCAAAGCTAAGAAACTTCTGAAAGCTAATGACACCTGGAGTTCCAATGGTGGTGACTCTTCAGATGAATCTTCTAATTATGAATCTTCTGGACAGAAGAATCTTGGTCTTATAGCCAGGTTACCTATTGAAAATCATTGTTTTATGGCTAAGGTACACAATGCTGAATCATTGACCAATGTTTCTTTAAATTCTAATGATAGTAAATATTATAACTCTTCTTATGAAGAATCTTATTCTAATAAAGAAAATACTTTACCTACCTCTGATGAAGTTTCTAGGTTTGCTAAACTTCTTGAGACTGAGAACTCAAAACTCTTGAAAAATCTTGATAAGGAAAACTTTAGGAATACTATTCTTACTAGGGAAATATCAGATCTTTCTAAAGATCTTGATAAACAAAATCTGATTTTGAAAGTATTTCAAAAAATCTTGAGGAAGTAAATTCTGAGAAGAATAAGATTTCAAAATATCTAGAAAATGTAATTTCTAAGAAAGATGTTTTTGAGCCTAGATCTATTTCAAAATCACATGTTTTTGAAGATAATAATCTTGTTGTAAAACTCAAATATGAAATATTTTCTTTGAGGAAGTGTTGGTAAAACTTTACCCATGGTAAAGAAATTTTTGATAAAATGTATTCACAAATCCGACCTCGAAGGAATACTTCTGGTTTTGGTTACACAAGTTCTAAAACGATTTTTAGTAACAACTACTTTGTTCCTCAAAATGCCCCATTTTGCACGAAGTGTCGATGTGGTAGTCACTGGGAAAAGAATTGTTCATTAAACAAAATCCAATCTTTAGGATTGCATAAGGCTTACTTTTCTAAGAAGATATGGGTACCCAAAATTTTACTTTCTGAAATTTCCGGATCCAAGCAAGTCTGGATTCCGAAAACCTAAATTTTTCTTATTTTGAGGAAAATAGGGAAAGTACCTACATGAATAATTGGTACATGGATAGTGGTTGTTCCCGGCACATGACTGGTAAAAAAAGCTATTTCAAAAAGATTATCAAGTTGAAAGGAGGAAAAGTAACTTTCGGAGATAATGATCAGGGAGAAATTATTGGTATAGGTAACATCGTTCTTCTTGGAAAAACTTTGATTTCAAATGTTTTGTTTGTTAAAGGTCTTAAACACAGTCTCATCAGCATAAGTCAATTATGTGATTAAGGATACCTTGTGAATTTTAGGAATAATAAGTGCTTAGTACACAATTCCAAGGAAGAATTTATTCTTTCTGCCCATAGACAAGAGAATGTTTACACACTAAACTTAGATACCTTAGGAGCCAAGATCTACCTTGCCTTAGTTCAATGGAAGATCATTCTTGGTTATGGAATAGAAGTTTAGGACACTGTAACCTTAGGAACTTATTTAAAATTTCTAAGAAATCCTTAGTTAAGGATCTACCGGAGCTTAGATTTGATTCTTCAAAAGTCTGTGAACCTTGTCAATATGAAAAGCAACATAAATCAAGTTTTAAATCAATCAGTGAAGTCTCAACAACTGATGCACTACAATTAGTGCACATGGATATTTTTGGTCCTACACAAACTAGAAGAATTGGGGGAAAGTACTATGTATTTGTCTTGGTTGATGATTACACTAGATTTACATGGGTATATTTTATAGCAAAGAAGTCTGAAGATTTTTCTTATTTAAAAAGTTTTAGAGCCCAAGTTAAAAATGGGAAAAGCCTTACATTGAAAACTATTCATAGTGATCATGGAGGAGAATTTCAAAATTCTTATTTTGAAACTTTTTGTAGTAGAAAAGGTATTACTCAATATTTTTTGTTGCCAAACATTTTTGGGCTGAAGCTGTAAGTACTTCTTATTATACTATAAATTGAGTTTTGATTAGACCTTTTCTTAACAAAACCCCATATGAGTTATGGAACTGTAGAAAACCTAGACTTTCATACTTCAAGGTTTTTGGATGCAAGGTATTCATTCTGAATACTAAAGATAACTTACACAAATTCACACCAAAATATGATGAAGGAATTTTCTTAGGCTACTCCACAACTTCTAAGGCTTATAGAGTTTTCAACAAAAACACTTGCACTGTTGAAGAGACAGTAGATGTAAAATTTGATGAAATTGATCCTTTTTTTCCAAACAACCCCAACCTACATCTTGGGATGTGTTTTCAAAAATTGATTATCAACCTTTGATAAAAAATCCTTCTAACAAGGAAAATGTACAAGAAGATACTTCTGAAATATTTACCCCAGAAGATTTCCTACCCTATGTTGATGAACAGGTTTTACAAAACCCAAAACAGTCATTTCTTAAGAATCATCCTAGTGATAGTATAACTGGTGATGTGAATCAACCTATAAGGACTAGAAGTTCCTTAAGAAATGAAGTAGAGAATCTAAAATTCCTTTCCCAATTAGAACCAAAAAGCACTGAAGAAGTTTTAGGTGATGATGATTGGATTAAAGCAATGTAAGATGAACTAAATGAATTTGAAAGGAATAAAGTCTGGACCTTGGTTGAAAGACCTAAGGAAACTTCTATTATTGGAGTAAAATGGGTCTTCAGAAATAAGTGTGATGAAAATGGAATCATCGTAATAAATAAAGCTATATTGGTTGATAAAGGCTATAATCAACAAGAAGGAATAGACTATGAAGAAACCTATGCTCCAGTAGATAGACTTGAATCTATTCGTATTCTACTTTCCTTTGCAGCATTCTTAAATTTCAAACTTTTTCAAATGGATGTGAAATGTGCTTTCCTTAATGGTTATGTTCAAGAGGAATTTTTTGTTGAACAACCTCCTAGATTTGAAGATACAAAACATCCCGATCATGTTTTTAGACTTACCAAAGCTTTGTATGGCCTTAAACAAGCCCCACGAGCTTGGTATGATATAATTACATGATTTTTGCTTCAAAATAACTATGTTAAGGTAAATGCAGATCCAAACCTTTTTATAAAGAAAGATAAGAAAATGTTTTGACTGTTCAAATTTATGTTGATGACATTATATTTGGTTCAACTCATAAATCTTTAACTGATTACTTTGTGGATATAATGAAATCTGAGTTTGAAATGAGTATGATGGGTGAGTTAACATTTTTTCTTGGTTTTCAAATTTCTCAAAAACCAGAAGGAATCTACATATCCCAACATAAGTATATTAAATATCTTCTTAAAAATTATATGTATGACAACACTAAGAGTATAAGTACTCTTATTAGTACCTCAAACACACTTGATCTTGATGAATATGGGAAACCAGTAGATCAAAAATCTTTTAGAGGTATGATAGGAAGTCTACTTTACTTGAAAACTAGTCAACCAGACTTGATGTTTTCAGTATGCTTATGTGAAAGATATCAATCCAATCCTAAGGAATCTCATTTAAAGGCAGTGAAATAAATTTTTCGCTACTTAAAGGGAACCATGGATCTAGGACTATTTTATACTTCTAGAAATGATTTTATCTTAAAAAGTTTTTTTGATGCTGACTTTGGTGGATGTATAATGGATAGAAAGAGTACATCCAGAACTTGTCATTTCTTAGGAGATTCATTAGTTTCTTGGTCTTGTAAGAAGCAACACTCTGTAGCACTCTCCACTACTAAAGCTGAATATGTAGCAGTTGGAAGTTGTTGTGCTCAAGTGTTGTGGATGCAACACACACTCACGGATTATGGATTGAGTTTTAATAAGACTCAAATTTTGCGTGATAACACAAGTGCCATTGCCCTTAGTAAAAACCCTGCACATCATCCCGTGCAAAGCACATAGATATTAGGCATCACTTTCTTAGGGATTACACACTAAAAGGAGATATCATTCTTCAGTTTATTAGAACACAAGATCAACTTGCCGACATTTTCAAAAAATCCTTACCCTATGATAGATTTGAATACATTAAACAGAAGTTAAGAATGATAACTGTGAGGTAATCTTCCTCATTAACTTCTTATTGAACCATTATCCTTACAGTAATAAACTCCTTTTCATAGGGGGAGTACATTTGTTTATGAGTCTTTTAAAATTTTTCATAATGAGTCTTTCAAAATTTTTCGTAATGAAGTTTTCGTACTGAAAATTTTCGTAATAAAGTTTTCATACTGAAAATTTTCGTAATGAAGTTTTCGTACTAGAAATTTTCTTTATGAAGTTTTCGTACTGGAAATTTTCGTAATGAAATTTTCGTACTGAAAATTTTCGTAATGAAGTTTTTGTACTAAGAATTTTTGAAATGAGAATTTTCGTAATGGGAGTTTTCGTACTCATATTTTTTCGTAATGAGTTTTTCGTAGTCAAATTTTCTTCAAGAAGAATATTTCCTATTAATAATAAACTTCCTAGACAATTTGAAAGGTATGACTTCCTTACTCAAGTTTTCTTAGTCATTTTTAGTTGCTGGTAGTTTCTTTTTCTTATAGAATTTCTCAGATTCATTTTTTCTTAAATTAAAATGTTTTTAAAACCTCAAAATATCAGATTCAAGATTTCCTTGCGGATATGATTTCAACCTTCAGATTAGTTCAGAGAAGTTTTCAACTGTTAGATTTCTTTTGGAAGCTGAAAGGTTAGCTCCATCGCATATATAAAGGGAAACCCCATAGTTGTCCCACACCGTTTTCAAAGCTCTCGCGTGCCGAAGCTCTACCTTTGCTCTTAAATCCCATTCCAAATCCTTCAGTGCTCCTCTATTCTGAATGTCTGTAGAAGATACTTCCCAAGATATGTCTTCAATGAAACCAATCTCAAAATGGTTAGTCTACAGGGAAAGGTTAGTCCATCCGGATTTCTTCAGTGAGTATGATTCTCTAATTTCAAAGAATATCAAACTCAATGGTTGGGAAGATTTCTGCGTATCAAAAACAGTGGTCATGATGTTGTTTATATGGATTTGCTGGTATAATTTTATGAGTATGTTTCCTCCTATGAAGAAGATGGCAGAGACAAATTTTCTTTCAAGTCTTATGGAAATACTTACAAGCTTTCTTACACCAAGGCTGCAAACTTGGTAGGCTTATCATATGATGGTGAAGCAAAATTTTGTTCACATAAGCTACCGGATTTGCAAGGAAGTTTTAGAAAAGTGAAGGCAATGAAATTCCTTGGGCTTAAAGATGATAAAACAGCAAAGATTTCTCATCTTTCCACCAACAACCGGATTCTACAGTTGTGGGTTCAAGGGTTTTTCGTTCCGAGGAGAGTAGATAAGGATAATATAAAGAAATGTGATATCTACATATTATATTTTTTGGTAAATCTAAGTAAGATAAATCTAATGAGACACGTTCTTATTATAGTTCATAATATCAAGAATGGAACTTTGAAGGCTCAAATCATTATGTACCCTGCTCTTATCTCCAAGCTTATTATTCGTTGTCATGATTCGTTCAAGGTTGCTTGCACCTCCAAGACGAGAATTTGTAAGGTGATGATGATAAGTGATGACACATTAAAGAGGATGGAAGCTGGTTTTTCAAAGGAATCAAGTGATTTTTATGATCTGCCAGAAGAAGAGGCAGAAGTCGCTCCGGAAAATGTAGAGAAGTTTGAGCCAGTAAAGAAGGTTGCTAAGAAGAGGAAATTGAAAGAAGTGGTTGCTGAAGACAAGAATCCTAAAGATATGGAAACCCAATCAGAACCTCCCAAGATGAAGAAATAGAAAGCATATCCATATGAGGTGGCTGCTAAATGGAGGGAAGATAAGGAGAAAAGGAAAGAAGGGGACCCTCAATTCGGACTTGACCCGACTGAAGATGAATGCTTAAGAGAGAAGACATATTAATACCTTGAGAAAGTAGAAAAGGATAAGAAGATGAAGAAGAATATGTCTGAAGCTGAAGTTGTTCAATATCTGTTCAAATCCATATAAGCAGCTTCTGATAATATTCCCATTCTAGAAACTTTTCTTGTTGAGCCATTACTAGAGATCCCTGGAAAGAACTACTTCACTCCGGAAAAGTCTAAAGTGAAACAAGTTGTTGAAGAAGTAGAGAAACCAGTCGGTGAAGAAGTAGAGGAAGAAGTTGTTGAAGAAATTGGAGAAGAAGAAGAAGTAGAAGAAGGAAGTGATGATCTTGATGACTTGATTAAACAAGTTGAGGATTATTAAGAAAAGGCCGAATCTTCAAATATTGTCACTCTGGGAAAGGGAGTTGAGGAAGAAGGTAAGAGAGATAATGATAAGGAAGAAGAAAAAGAGAATGAATCATCTGAGGAAGTAAGCTATGAGAAGCATTTTCTTAAATAAGGAACAGAGAAGGAGAAACCAGATGAAGACAAGATTGTTCAAGTATTTGAAAGCGGGGAAGAATCTCCTGATGAGGTAGTTCCAAAAGTTGATAAAGGGATGCAAGTTCTCATGAACACCCCAAAAAAGATGTTATAATAAAGAAGGAGGTTGGTGGTTGTTCTAGAAAGAAGTTGGTGGAAAATGAAGAAGAACAATACTCTAGAAAGTTATCGGATTTAGAGTCATCAGCACTGGGTCATGACTTTGTTGTTGAATCTTTGAAAAAGTTGGTGGACACAATTCCGATCTTTCCCACTATAGACTCCAGATACCAGATGCTTCAACACAGTCTGAATCAGAAGTCAGAATCCTTATCTATGGTGATGGATAAGTGTGTGAAGATTAAAGAGGATCATAGAAACTTCCTTATCAATTATGATGTTCACATAAAATCATGCAGAAAAATCACTTTTTGGTCAAAGAAAGTTGATGAAGACATGGCAGAGTTTGATCATTTTTAGAATGATGTTAAAGAATCTTTTGACACTGAGGATGCCAAGATTAAGAATCTTCATGAAAATCTGAACCTTGATCAAAATTCTCGGAATCACCAAGTGAAGGACTTGAATGGGAAGGTTAACTCTCTTTCTCAAAATTTTAAAAGGGATAGAGATCTACGGATTGAGCTCAAAGAAAAGCTTGTAAAGAAAGATGAGCTACTAAAAATGTAGGAAGAGGCCATGAAGGCTCAGGTAGAGGTCCTAAAAGCTCAAGATGAAAGGATAAAATCTTTGGATAGGCAAGTTGAGGAGGACCATAAAGACTTGAAGAAGCTGAAAACTTTGTTGAAGAAGTTAATTCCCAAGGAAAAGGAGGACAAATAGACAAATCCAATTTTTTTTGTAATGCTTTTTGTTGTAAAAATTCCTTCAACTCTAATGAAATTTTTGGTTGGTTGTATCTCATGTTGTTATGTACTAATGTTTCAGGTACCTTATTTCTTTTCCATTCCCTAAATTATTTTTGAAAATCACAAAGGGGGAGAAGGAAAAATAATTACTCAAAAGGGGAGAAGGAAAAATTTAAAATAGAGAAGAAAAATTTCTAAGTGAAGAACTATCCTTAAGTAATGGGGAGTTTCTCATTACGAAGTTTTTAATTCCTATGATAATGAAAACTCCATTACAGAAATCCAGAATACAATCCTTAGAGTTCCAAAGCCTAAGGGGGAGTTAGTTGTATTCACTATCATCTATGAACAAAGGGAGATAAGTTTTAATTTCAAAGTCTAAAGAAATTTTTCTAAGACCTTATATTCTTTTTCGAAAGGTTGTTTGTGTTTTCCAAAAATGGAGAGATTTTTGAGTCAATAAGGTTTTCCTTATGACTTTTACATTCCTTCTTGTTTTGAAAATCACAAACACCTTATACTTAAACAAATCTATATTTTGCTTCTATAAGGAAAATTTCCTTCCTTAAGAAAATTTACCCTAACCTAGATTTGCTTATACATATCAATATTTTTCTTAAGTATAAAAATAGGATTCATACCTAAAACCTCGGAATCATATAATACTTAGATATGAAGCATTCTGTTTTAGTATCCAAATTCTGGATACGAACTCTAATGAAGTTCCAATCCGAATTCTGGATACGAACTCTAATGAAGTTTCACTCTGAATTTTGGATATGAACTCTAATAAACTTCCATTACGAATTTCAGATACGAACTCTCATTAAGTTCGACTTTGAACTTCTATGAGTTCGACTCCGAAATTCTATGAGTTCGACTCTGAACTCTTACTAGTTCGACTCCGAACTCTTACTAGTTCAACTCCGAAATCTTACTAGTTCAACTCCGAACTTCTACTAGTTCGACTCCGAACTTCTATGAGTTCGACTACGAACTTCTACTAGTTCAACTCCGAACTTTTACGAGTTCGACTCCAAACTCTGTAAGTTCAGATTCTGAATTCTAATGAAACTAGACTCTGAATTTCCTTAGAAATTCAGACTCCGGATTTCTACAGAATTCAGGTTCCGAATTCCTACAAAATAGAATATGAATATCTCTTTATTATAGACTCCGAATTCCATTTTGGTTAGACTCCGAACTTTTATTTGCTTACATTATGAACTTGAGTTTACTTTTACTTACACCTATTTCATTACAAAATGATGTCATGCCTTTAGTTATTGACTAACCGTTGGTTGAGTGACACGTGTATAGGTTCCTCTGAAATTCAAGGAGAGATATGACCATTGGAGGAGGGAGCAGACCGTTGGAGTTTCACTTATAAATAGGAGATCATTTGAACGAGATTGACACACAACTTTGACAAAACTTGTGCTTACATGCTATTGAAGTGATTTCTACAGAGAGAGGCTCTTATTAACTCTCAAAGCTTCGTGCAGAAAGTTTAAATGGATTGTTGAAACTTTTGCTTGTGCAGACTTGCTTTGTGAGACTCTGATTGTTGGTGATTACAATCGAGGGCTTCCGGGGATAGGAAGACAGAGGTTCCAAAACCTTGAAGTTGAGGGCTTCCTTACTGAGGAAGATAGAGGTGCTGACTACCTAATAGTTGAGGGCTTGTGGGGATAGCAAGACAGACTCTGATCTTTATATCGAGGGCTTAACCTGGTGTGGGTAAGACATAATTTCTTGAAAGTATAAATAAAGGGACCTTTATCCAAGGTTGTTGGACACCCTTCTCTTTGGGTTAAAAGAGTTATTGTTTGATTACTTGTAGTTTTACTAGTTGTTTTTCCGCGACATTTTGTATTGCTAAGGAAAGTATAACTTCCTTATACTTCCTTACTTGTACTCTGATTTAGTTAGATTCTATACGCTTTAAGGTAGAATCTTAATCTTTGTAACTTTTCTTAAGTTTCATTTTCGAATCACTATTCCAGAATCTAGCAAGTCTTTATTACTCATAGAGGTCTTGTGAATTATCTTGTTTAACCTTGTTAAACATAACCATCCTAAAAATTCCCTTAAGGAATTTTAAAAGGTATAATTCACCCCCCTCTTGTATCTGAGAATATCATTCATATTTCAATACTACGTTTAGTATCACTGATTATATCATACTCAGAGTCATACCATCCTAACACAAACAAGTGTAAAATCCTTCAAATTATGTTGACATAGATGAAATAAAAACTATTTAAGAGAAATATATCTTTCTATTTTGAAATCATTTAAAAGTCACATAATTATAAAATAAAACATTTATTTTTAAAATATTCTTATAATCTTGTAAGGTAAGCTTCAAAGGTGTTATAAGGGTGTAAAATTGCCACATCCTTCGTATAAGTTAAAAAAACATTCTTACCTTAATTTATTGAAAAGGTCATAAAATACCTTGTTTGGAAAATGACAGAAAGATTCATTTCAAAACATTTTATAAAAAGTTAAACAAGGGTATAAATTACTTTAACCCATATTCTAGGAAATATTAAAAATGTTTTGAAATACATTTTTATGAAACACATATGTGGTTGATAAAGAAGTCCCAATAGATAATTACGTATAAACAACCCCGGATAAATAAAGAGATTGTAAAATTAACCCTTATCTTGTACTTTTCCTTGGTCGAGGGTACATTAAACTCATGTATAATAGTTAAATCACTATTATTAAATTATACAATAACCACATATATAAATATGATATCATATATGATCTTATAATATTTTTTTATTAATAATATTTCAGTAGTATCATTGTTTCAGGTGTTAACTGATTCATTTTCCTTTATATGTTTTGTTACGTAAGTCATGTTTGTTATGGATAGGATGTATTTGATTCATATACAGAATCATATTAAGTTCTTAAACATTATTTTTAATCAGAAAATGAAAATTATTCTTGAATGGTTACGATGGGGAATGAATTTCATCGTGTTTGTGGAGACGGTAATCTGTACGTATGCATGAGCGACAATATCATTCTATTGATGGTGAAATTGTATGTAATTGGATGGTATATCATATATACAGAATAATTAACATGTTATATTTATTATTTACATCACTTATACTCATTATTATACCCATCCAAATAATGAAGTGTTGAAGAACAAACTACACCACGACTTGGAGACGGTAAGGCGTACGTATGCACGTATGGTGACTTTTTCATTCATAGGATGGATATAATAATGAATATGGTTGTAACATATTTATAATAACATCAGAGTATGTAAAAGTTACTGGATTTATTATTTTGGTATGTAAAAAATAAATATAGAGTAAGTGGAAGAAGAAAAAAACTTTGAAAGAGGTGATGAAATTATTACCTCTTCTTTGGGTGCTTCCATTTGATTTGATCAAAAGGTATCCATAGGTTGGATTTATGATCAAATTAAGGCCTTTAGGTTGAATTTAGGGTAGTTGGGAGGATATTTGAGTAGGTTTTTTCTGAGACAAAAGGCTTTGGATGTGTGAATTTGAGAGAAGGAGAAGTACCCTTTTATAAGAGAGGTAAGGGGAACTTTAGGAAGAGCTTGAAATATAAATTTATTATACAATCATATTTGGCTTATAATGGATCCAAAAGGATTTAGTTAAAGGATAATGTGGGTTTGGTTCTCAAAAATCTCAAAAAATAGGTTTTATACAAGTTTAGGTCACCATATTAACCTTATCTTTTATATTTAGCTATTAGTTAAATAGCTTAACTTTTACCACATCTCCTTGCATTATTATAATAAATGGTTAATAAAATTACTATAAAAATCCAAGAGAACCCAAAGTGGTTAATTATTGACATATATAACCTTATATATGTCCTTTGGCCTAAGCTTAGATGTTTAAGAATATGATATCATTTAATAAAATAGTATTTGTTTTAGAAACTCATTTATGTCAATTTTGACACTATTTAGTATTTGGTTTTTGTGAAAGTCATAAAAACTTTATAACTTTGAAAAAAATTTAGTTAATCAACCCTAAAATTTCATATTAACCTATAAAATTTGTGTAATTCATCAAAAGCCTCAATTTACATTTATTTTAATATTTATAATATCAATTATTTTAATAATTCATTAACAAGGTAATTACTACATCATCATTGTGTCATAAATAAATTTAATTATTTAATTTCTAAAAATTATAAATAAAATACCATGATGTATTAAATCCTTTTATATTTCTAATGAATATTTATAGTCAAATTTATCTTATGTATAAACTTATATTAAAAATGGTTTAGTTATTAAACTTTGAATTTTACACTTTTAACTCTTCTTTAAATAAAATAATAATAAATGTCCTAATATAATCCAAGTGGATCAAATAGGATCATATTTTATTCCTAAAGTTGATTTAGGTAGAAATTCACTTATCCAATAGAATTAGGACATGTGTTAGGGTAATTGTAATATCATTTTTACCTTTAATTACCCTATTTACTTTTAACCGTGGTAAATAAAATTCAAAAGTAACTATTCACAAAAAATTATTTTCACCCTATTGAAACAAATTTTACTTACTAATGTCATGAGTTTCTCTAAGATTTTTGAAATTCAATTCACAGAAGTGGAAAAATTACGTTTTATGCAAATTTTCAAATGTAACTAGAAGGTGGTTAAAAGACGTTAACAAGTTTAATAAAATTATATACATATAATTTTATTATAAAAAGACTCCAATGAATTAAATTGAACTTATATAGGTATTATGTATCTATTTTTACTTAAAATAAATTTAAATAAAGCAAATAATTATTTAAATAAAAATTCGGTTTTAAACAATAACATAGTGTTTTTCACTATTCATCAAAATAAAAAGTTTTTAGAAAAATACCCAAAAATCACCCTAATATAATTTTGATTTTTCGAATCCAAAAATGAAGTCCATTTTGAAAAATAAAATTTATAAAATTTCAAAAAGAGGGTATTACTATTCATAATGGCTAGTTTGATTGGTAATAGTGTGCTAGAACTTGAAGTTGCGTACAACGTAAGTTATTGCATTATTCAAAGAGAAGCATACCGTGGAAGCTTGGGGTGTTACATTCTTCCCTCCAAATAATTTAGTCCTCAAAATTTCTAGAATATTACTGCATAAAAATATTTGGGTGGTTCTTCATCATAAGTTCCTCATGTTCCCACATTGCCTCTTCCATTTTATGGTTTCTCCAAAGAACTTTTACCAAACGAGTTGTCCGGTTTCTCAACAATTGTTCTCTGGTATCTAGAATCTTGATGGGCTCTTCACTATAAGACACATTGGGTTCCAGTTCTATTTTTTCATAGGTGAGTACATGTGTTGGGTCAGGCATGTATTTTCTCAATAGTTATACGTGGAACACGTCATGAACTTTGGAGAGACTTGGCAGCATTTCCAAACAGTAAGCTATAACTCAAATTCGTTCTAGAAATTCGAAAGGTCATATGTACCTAAGACTTAATTTACCCTTATTACTAAAACGTATAACACCCTTCCATGGAGATAACTTCAAGAAAACACGATCACCTACTTGAAATTCCAAATCCTTCCTTTGGTTATTAGCATAGATCTTTTGCCTATTTTGAGCTGCTTTGATGTGGGTTTGGATAATCTTCACCTTTTCCGTTGTTTCCTCAACAATTTATAGGCATATGAGTTTTCTTTCACCAACATCATCCCAACAAGTTGGTATGTGACAACTCTTTTTATATAACACTCCATATGGTTCCATATGAATACTTTAATAGAAGCTATTGTTACAGGAAAATTCTATCAGAGGTAAATATTGACCCCACATACCTCGAAAGTCAAGTGAGAAAGATCTCAACATGTATTCTAAGGTTTGAATAGTCCGTTCTGATTGTCCATCAGTTTGAGGGTGGTAGGTAGTGCTCAAACGAAGTTCAGTATCCAGGGATTTCTGAATAATTTTCCAGAATCTTGATGTGAAATAGGGATCATGATCAGAAATAATCGATAGGGGTACTCCATGAAGTCTTACAACTTCATTAATACATAGTCCTGTTAAACGTTCAAGTGTTAAATATTCTCTTATAGTAAGAAAATGTTCTGACTTGGTAAGACGATAAAAAATGACCCATATTGCATCATTCCTTCTAGGAGTCTTTGGTAGCCCCATGAAATAGTCCATCGTAATATCATCCCATTTCCACTCAGGTATGAGAATAGGTTTCATAACTCTTCTAGGATGTTGTCTTTGAGCCTTCACCTATTGAAAAACCATACATCTTGACACATAATCAACAATCTCCCTCTTCATGTTTTCCCACAAAAAATGTTCCTTGAAATCTATATACATCTTAGTGATACCAGGGTGTATAGAGAAATTGGAGCTATGAGAATCATCCAATAATTTCCTTTTTAGATCAGGTATGTTAGGAACATAAAGTCTCTTCCCAAATTTCAAAATTCCATTTTCATATACAAATTCAATCAATCTCCCATCATTCACAACTTTAATTTTCTTTTGAAACTCCTCATCATCAGTATGAGAACTTTTTATCCTTTCTAGTAAAGATGGTTTGGCAACCATTTGAAAAAGTACCGATGTTTCACCTTCCATGATTATTCCCATATCCATATTTACTAGATCCATGAACATAATACCCCTTTCAACTCTCATCTTGTTCAAAACTCCATGATCCTTTCTACTCAAAGAATCTGCCACCTTATTTGCCTTCCTCAGGTGGTAGTGTATAGTGAAATCATAATCCTTAAGTATCTCGAGCCATCTTCTTTTCCTCATGTTGATTTATTTCTGTGAGAAAATATACTTCAAACTCTTGTGATCAGTATATATCTCACATTTTTCACCATAGAGATAGTGTCTCCATATCTTCATAGCAGAGATTACAACTGCTAACTCAAGATCATGAGTAGGATAGTTTTTTTCATGAATTTTCAGATGCTGTGATGCATAGTCAATAAATCTATCAATCTATATAAGGACACAACCAAGTCCCTTCTTTGAAGCATCACTATAAATAACAAACCAATCATTCCCCGATGGTAGAGTCAAGATAGGAGCATTGACTAATCTTATCTTCAGTTCTTCAAAATATTCTTAACACTCTTTTGTCCAAACAAATTTAACACCTTTAAGTGTGATCTTGGTTAATGGGTTATCCAATTATGCAAAATTCTGGATGAAATTCCGATAATAACTTACTAAACCAAAAAAATTGTGTACCTCAGTTATAATTGTCGGTGCCAGACATTATTATATTTCTATTTTCTTAGAAAGATCAACAGAGATTCCATCCTTAGAGACAATATAGCCAAGAAAGGAAATCTTCTAAAGCCGGAATTCACACTTGATAATCTTACCATATAATTCATTTCTTCTAAGAGTCTTTAGAATAGCGCACAAGTTATTTTCATGATTTTTGTAGTTTTTGGAGTATACCATGATATCATCAATAAACAATAATACAACTTCATCAAGATATTCCTTGAAAACTCTATTCATTATATCCATGAATATAGAGGGTGCATTAGTTAGTCTAAAAGGCATTACTGTAAACTCTTAATGACCACACCTGGTTTGAAATGATGTCTTTGGAATGTCTTATTTCTTCATGCACAACTGATGATATCTAGATCAAAGTTAAATCTTTGAAAAATATTGTGATCCATGAAGTTGATCGAATAAATCATCAAAGAGAGACATGGGATACTTTTTATTTATTTTTATAGCATTAATCTACCTGTAGTCAATGAAAAACCTCATAGATCTATATTTATTTTTAACAAAAAGAACAGGGGATCCCCATGGAAAAACAGAACTGTGAATAAATCATTTATTACTCAATTATTCTAGTTGTTTCTTTAGTTCCACTAATTCCACAATGGATATTATATAAGGGGTCTTCGATATGGTCCTTGAACTAGGAATTAATTCAATGGAAAATTCAATTTCTCATTCTAGAGGATGTCCAGGTAAATCCTCTAGAAACACATCAATATATTCTTGCACAATAGGTACATCCTCTATTTGAACATTCTTTTCCTCACCCATATTTATTTCACTCAATTCCTCCCCAATAATTGAATTGAGTAGAGATACTAGGGTTGGAACTAGATAAGAATTATATGGTGACGTTTCTTCTTTAAACATAAGGTATTACTTATCATCATAAAAAATTGTAACCTCTTTCTTATTACAATAAATTTTCACATCATGGTCCTAAATCTAATCCATAGCAAGGATTATATCAAATTAAATCATGGGTATGATAATAAGATCAGTAGATAAAGCATGTTTATATGCCATAATGGTAACTGATTGACAAAATTTTGTTGCAATAATACCTCCCTTAGGAGTTTTTACTGACAACTGCCTTGTTAAATAAAATTGGAAATATCTAATTTTCTTGAAAAACTGGGAAGATATGAAAAAATACGATGATTGAGAATCAAATAAAGCATTTCATAATTTTGAGGAAATGATTAAAGTACCTTCCACCACATCATTCAGAGATTCAACCTCAGCAGTAGTGATCACATAAGCTTGGACTTTCTCCCTTGTCCTTTTCTAAGGTAGGTTTCCTTGATGCTTAGGACATTCATTTTCATAATTCCCCATTTATCTACAACTGTAGCATTCAACATTTACATCCTCTTTCTACCCCTTGCAATCACGAGTTTGGTGGCCTTTTCCCCCACACTTGTAACAAACTCCCATTCCCTTTAGGAAAGTACCAGGGTGTTTCTTCCCATATTTACTATAGGGTGGAAATTAAACTTTTCCCTTCTTCCCTTTATTTTCATTTCCAGATTTTTTAACAGATCTCTTATTCTCTTGCTTTTCTTCAAAGTTGTAATACTTAGAGAATTAATTTTCTATCTTGATAGTGCATGAGACTATATCTTCGTACGACGAGGAGGATTGTGAGACTAATACTCTAAGGATAAATATTTTTAACCCATCAAATAATCGATCAATATTACTTCTTGGGTTACATATATAATTTTTAGCATGCCTTGATAACCTTGTAAAGTTATCCTCATACTTTGCAACATTCTCATCCTCCTTTTGCCTCAGACTCAGAAATTGCCTTTCTATATGCACTCGATGTTCATGAGGAAATCATTTTTCTAAGAAAATATCTTTAAACTTCCTCCATTAAATATTTGATGCTTCATCATCTTACTTTTTGTTTTGAATCAATGACCAGAATTGATCTACATCTCCTGTGAGGCGATAAACTGCCATGAAAACTTTTTCCCTTTTGATACTCCCCAAAGCATAAAATATTTTCTCTAAGTAACTTATCCATTGTTTAGATACAAATGGGTTTTTTGTCCCATTGAATATTGTTGGTTGTTTCCTCTTGAAGCGGTCTAATATTGATCCTCCATATTGCGGATCAGGGTGCTACATACGGATAAGGTTAATATTCATAACCTAAGTGAGTTGTCCTAGTATGGTTATAAGTTGTTTAGCACCAGTTACATCACCAACTCCACTATAATTATCTTGAGTAGGAGGGAAATACCTACCTGGATTATGTGTATTGATAGAATTTCTATTCCTTCCACTAGGCTTCATTTCTAAACAATGGAATACACTAGTTTAGTTTATGAATCGCAATTCATAATTCCAAACTTGTAAAATACCTAACATAAATTGAACAGTTTATGCATATAATCCATAATCATAAAAAAATGTTTTCTTTGAGGAAGTATTTGATCCTAAATCCATCATAATGGATTGTAAAGAAAATTTGAATTATCCTAAGCATATCCCTTGGGAGTGTCATAACCAAGAGTGAATCAAGGTCTGTTTTCATGCACCAGTTCCCATTCGAGTCTATCTCAAAGTAGCGTTTTTAGGTTTTACCCCTAGATACATCTGTTCCAGAGCCGCCTCTGCGTGTTCGTATCCAGACAGGGATGTATTTCTTGGAAAATTCACAAAATCTCTATATTACCAAAATTCTAGGAATTTCTTCTATACTAATCCTCAAAGTCTATCTTAGGGTAATGTTGTCTAATCAGAGTTTTTATAAATCCATCTTCTAAGGTTTTTACTAAAATTCCTATAATACCAACGATAACACCTCAACCAAAGTTACCTAGATTCTGTGCATTATTACATAACATTGGAATGATCATGAGAGATCAAATCTCAAAAGTCTGATTAGTTTAGTAGTCTTGGAAGTACTATATTCATACATTAGTTTTATATTACATCATGAAATAAGAAAAAACAAAAAAATTGTATCCCATTTGAACACACTCATATCCCTTATCCTATCCCTATAGGTCAATCATAATATACTTCTTCACATCCTAGGAAAAATAAAACACAAGAAAGGGGTGAGATCAGATGCTTAGTAAGGATAATAATATAGTGGAAACTATCGTAAATAAGCATAAACCTTTAAGGCAATGTATAAGACTAAATCACAAGCCTTTTAAACTTAAAATTCATCATAATATAGAAAAGATAAATCAAATAATTTCATTTACTTATTCACATGGATATTCTACTTGTCTCATAATCACATGTAATATTAATGGCTAATTTCATAATGATGAAGTGCATAATGCCAGACATCATAACCACATAGTCAAGACCTTGTGCCAATAGTACAAATAAGATTTTTTCAAGGCCTTCTTCCAAGACACTAGTTTGTCTCATGATACCCACTGATGCATCGAGAAGCTATAGCGGGCTCCACCCATCACTTACTAAGTCCAATGCATTCATCATATGAAAATATTAAAACATAACATAAACATTCGTATTAAAACTAGCATACAAAATGTTAATAATTTAACCATAAACCATGAATGGTATAAAAATAACACATCCAAAGTCAAACATATCACAAAACATTCAATACAATATGGAAGATTGTATCATAATAAATCAACTTTAAACAAGTGTAAATTCCATCAAAGGATGTTGACATAGATGAAATCAAAATTATTTGAGAGAAATATATATTTCTATTTTTGAATCATTTAAAAGTCGCATAATTATAAAAGAAAACATTTATTTTGGAAATATTCTTATAATATTGTAAGGGAAGCTTCAAAGGTGTTATAACAGCGGAAAATAACTGCACCCACTGTATAAGTTAAAAAAACATTCTCACCTTAATTTGTCGAAAAGGTCATAAAGTACCTTGTTTGGAAAACGATAGAAAGATTCCTTTAATTTTTTTTATAAAAAGTCAAAAAAGGGTATAAATGGATTTAACCCATTTTCTAGGAAATAGTAAAAATGTTTTTAAATACAATTTTAAGAAACACGGATGTAGATGATAAAGAAGTCCCAGTAGATACTTACATATAAACAACCTCAGATAAATAAAGAGATTGTAAAATTAAAACTTACCTTGTACTTTACCTTGGTTGAGGGTATGTTAACATCCTTTATAATAGTAAAATAATTGTTATTAAATTATACAAGAACCACATACATAAATATTATATCATATATGATCTTCTAATATTGCTCTGTTAATAATATTTCAGTAGTATGATTGTTTCTGGTGTTAACTGATTCATTTTCCTTTATATGTTTTGTTACGTAAGTCATGTTTGTTATGGATAGGATGTATTTAATTCATATCCATAATTATATTAAGTTCTTGAACATTATTTTTAATCATAAAAGGAAAATTATTCTTGAATGGTTACAATGGGGAATGAATCTCATTGCGTTCATGGAGACGGTAATCCTTACATACGCACAAGCGACAATATCATTATATTGATGGTGAAATAATATATAATTGGATGGTATATCATATATACAGAATCATTAAAATGATATATTTATTATTTACATCAGTTATACTCATTATTATACCCATCCAAATAATGAAGTGTTGAATAACAAACTACACCATGACGTGGATATGGTAAGCCTTACGTACGCAAGTATGGTGACTTTGTCATTCATAGGATGGATAGAATAATGAATATGGTTGTAACATATTTATAATAACATCAAAGTATGTAAAAGGTACTGGATTTATTATTTTGGTATGTAAACAACAAAAAAAGAGTAAGTGGAAGAAGAAAAGAACATTGAAAGAGGTGATCAAATTATTACCTCTTCTTTGGGTGCTTCCTTTTAATTTGATAAAAAGGGCTCCTTAGGTTGGTTTTTTGATCAAAGTAAGGCCTCTAGATTTAATTTAAGGTAGTTGGGGGGATATTTGAGCTGGGGTTTTCTGATCCAAAATTCTTTGGATGTGTTAATTTGAGAGAAGGGGATGTACACTTTTATAAGAGAGGTGAGGGGCGCTTTAGGAAGAGCTTGAAATATTAATTTATTATACAATCATATTCGGTTTATAATGGATAAAAAAGGATTTATTTATAGGATAAGGTGGTTATGGGTCGAAAAAATCTCAACCAATAGGTTTTAGACATGTTTAGGTCACCATATTAACCTTATCTTTTAGATTTAACTCTTAGTTAAATAGTTAAACTTTTACCATGTCTTCTTGTATTATTATAATAAAGGGTTAATAAACTTACTATAAAAAGCCATGATAACCCCAAAGTGGTTCATTATTTACATATCTAACCTTATATAAGTTATTTGGCCTAACCTTATATTTTTATAAATATTATATCATTTAATAAAATAGTATTTGTTTTAAAAACTCATTTATGTCAATTTTGACACTATTTAGTATTTGGTTTTTGTGAAAGTCAGAACAACTTTATCACTTCAAAAAAAAAAAAATTTAATCAACCCTAACATGTCATATTAACCTAAAAAATTCGTTGAATGCATCAAAAGTCTCAATTTAAATTTATTTTAATATTTATAATATCAATTATTTTAATCTTTAATTAATAAGGTAATTAATGCATCATCATTGTGTCATAAATAAATTTAATTATTTAATGTCTAAAAATTATAAATAAGATACCATAATGTATAAAATATTTTTAGATTTATAATTAATATTTATAGTCAAATTTATCTTATGTATAACCCTATATTAAAAATAGTTTAGTTATTAAACTTTGAATTTTACACTTTTAACTCTTCTTTAAAAAAATAAAAATAAATGTCCTAATATAATATAAGTGGATCAAAGAGGATAATATTTTATTACTAAGGTTGATTTATGTAGAAATAAACTTATCCAATATAATTTGGACATGTGTTAGGGTAATTATAATATCATTTTTACCTTTAATTACCCTATTTACTTTTAACTGTGGTATATAAAATTCAAAAGTTACTATTCATCAAAAATTATTTTTATCCTATTGAACTAAATTTTACTTACTGATGTAAACTGTTTTTCTTGTATTTTTGAAATTCAATTCACATAAGCAGCAAAATTACGTTTTATGCAAATTTGAAAATGTGCCTAGAAGGTGGGTAAAAGATGTTAAAAAGTTTAATAAAATTTTATACATCTAATTTTATTATAAAAAGAATCCATTGAATTACATTGAAATTATATAGGTATTATGTCTCTATTTTGAATTAAAATAAATTAAATTAAAATAGATAATTATTTAAATAAAAAGTCAGTTTTAAACAATAACGTAGTGTTTTTCACTATTCATCAAAAATTGAAAGTTTTCAGAAAAATACCAAAAATTCACCCTATGCTAATTTTAATATTCTGAATCCAAAAAAGAAGTCCATTTTGAAAAATAAATTTTTAAAATTTCAAAAAGTGGGTATTACTATTCATAACAGCTAGTTTGATTGGTCGTGGTGTGTTAGAACTCGAAGTTGTGTACAATGCAAGCTATTGCATTATTCAAAGAGAAGCATACCGTTGAAGATTTGGGTATTAAAATATGTGTATATATATATGGATAAAATATCAATTTGAATTGGTTTATACTACAAGGACTCTACCCCTGCACCAATGGTTATAATTACTGATTCACTATAGTCTCAATCCTTGACCCCGATCCCTTCGCTTCCATTATTGAATCCCCATTTTTTTCCATTTTTTTCTTTTTTCGCACTATAACCTAATAGAGTTGTATCAAATAAGATTTTGGTTAGAAACACCAAAAATATTTATATTAATATATAAATTTATATAAATCTAAATATAATTAAATCAATATATGTTTATCTGTATATTTAAACATATATCTATATTTATTAGAATATTATATTTTTTTAAATTCATTTGTATATGTATATTTATTGACATTTTTATAATGTATTTATATTATTTATTTATATATATATTTATATAATTATTTAAATATATTTATAATATATGTGACGTTTCAGACCTGGTTTCCACTTAATGGGTGCCCTGAGCCCGATAGGCTACATGGCCACAAGCCTATCTCCCCAACGCCATAGGCTATCGACTAGCAACGAGGGACTAGGGTGTGTTCATGGGGAGACTATGCCCTCATTAATAGATTATATCACATCATATAAATAATAACAGAGGTAAATAGTAGAAGCAATACAAGTAAATAGAAGGTATAATAGAAAATAGAGACAACAATAAAAATAACTGGAATAACACGCAAAAATTGATGATTATATGTCATGTATCTAGAAATCTGGAAAACATGGATACAAGACATCAGACATAACATGTTCAAAAAAAGTATAAAGGAAATAAAAAGACCATCCCAAGCATCTCAAGCTCTGAATCAGTCATTTGATATCAACCTCCATCCTAAATAGTAAGCAATCAAGTGTTTGAAGCCGCATGCTTCCTTTTATCAACACCTTCATTCATATAATCTACACTAGGCACCAAAGGATGCCCAGAGAGGGTGCGAAATAAATCTCAATGGGCCACCACCAATGATTTCTATAACATCCGACCCATGTAATGGAATATAATAGTGTGAAAGTATGCATATATAAGTAAAGAAACACAATATAACTAAATACCCAAGTACCTACTTCATCCCTCAGATGGTGTTTGAACCTGTAACCAATTAATTATTTGATTGTTAATAGTTTATAAATAATTCACATGGTAATAATAGTGAAGGTTCTAAGTGAAGACAAGGTAACCTGCAATGATATTTAATAATGAATTTCCAAAGTAATAACCAAGGAAATGTAGACCTCAAGGTTCACCAAATCAGTAATAACTGTAGCCTAGCTAAGGGTAAGAGTGTAATGAAAAGAGAATATTCCAAGAAATTCCATAATAATATGCCTACCAAATCCAAGGTGACTGTCTAAGGTAAAATGTTTCTAAGGAGTGACTGGGCCCTATGGACTTTAACCATGGAACCTACTTGTCAATGTTGGATCCAAGGAAAGTATCCAAGGAATCCTTTAATACTATGTGAGGGATCCTATGGTGTCATACCAGGCATCCAATAATAGGCAAGGATCGAGATCTAGGTGGGTCTCAACCTAAGAAATCCATATATTTAAACCAGAATGGGGTTCCCGAGAGATCATGGCATTCCCCAATAAGAATCCACAATGAGCTTGAGTCAGGCCACTTCTATTTGACAAGGAAGTCATATAATATATATCATTTGGTTAAATCCTTGACTTTAATTAGTGTGATAAATCCAAGTAGCATGTAACCATTTAATCAATTTATAATTTATCAATAATCCCATTTGGTTCAGGCCTTTCCTTTCATTAGCGTGACAAGGACAAGTAGCATGTAACCATTCATTTAATCGATTTAAGAATTTTCAATAATCAAGGTTCATTCCTCTACATTAATTTAACATAATAAGGGGTTCTACAAACATGAAACCTATTAATCATTCACATTTAATCGATTCAATTCATATACTTAGTATACTTTCCAATTTCCATTTCACATTTAATTATCAATTTGAAGCAATTACCTTAGGTGGGTAAAGTGGAAGTAAAATGGTACTTACCATTCAATATTACATGACACAATATGAATTTATGATAAGGATTCCTACCATTAGTGCGGTCAAGCTCGAGCATATCAGAATGATGTCTCAAAAGTGTCAAAACACTAAAAACTCAACTATGGAATATCATCCTCTATGGGATGTTAGGAATTGTGGGTGTAACTAAAAAAAACTAATCACATATATAGAAATATAATAATAATATGGTTCTAATGATTATAAGCATGACATATACATTTAATAAACCGGACCCGATGAAATCGGTGGGCCCTAGACAATAATTCCAAAATCAAAAAACTTGAGGGATTAGTTATAAACCACCCATTTTAGGGTTTTGCAACTCTCCTCCTCTGATAGTGACCTTTTATTTGGATTATAAAAAAGTAGATATGAGAAAAAAGAAAAAACACTCACACCTTGATAGCTAGTTTGAGAGTAAGATAGGAGAAGAATAGCTAAAAAGGACTCGATTACTTATCGTTGCGCATCCAACATGATGAATGAAAGCTCGATCAGATCTTAGATGAAGGAGATATTTTAATCCCTACTTTAATCCTTTGAAGAGCTCCAAAATGAGATAAAAATAGGTTAATCATGCAGGAATTTGGATTAGGAGGAAGGATGAGGCTTAATTGTATCATTAAGGGAAAAATAGTAAAATTAACCATAAAATAGTATGTGCACGGTTTGAAAAACCATGCGCAGACCATGCATAGGTACTGGGGGAAGAGGGAAACTCACATGGTTAGATAACATATATTGGTAAACCATGTGCCAACCATGTGGTAATGATCTATCTAAAAACATGCCATCCACATGGTTTGTTCTAACCATGCGGCCTTCCTGCACGGTTTACTATAAACCCTACACCAGACCTGTTTTCCAAGAAAGTTTGGTTTCGGGATCTGAATAAGTCCCAAACCCCCTCGGGACCTTCACTAACTCATTATGAATCTAAAATAGGTCCAAAATAAAGACTTATATTGAAATTTAAAGGATCCATACATAAGTGAAAAATTAGGTTCATATAGCCTTCCCCCTTAAAAGAACTCATCCCCGAGTTTACCTTCCAAGGGTGGTGAAACATTTTCTGAGAACAGTTCTGGCCACTGATCATGTATGTTGTCATCCCTCTCCTAAGTCTCATCTTGCACGTGGCCATACTGCCATAACACCCATACAAGAGGGACAAACCAGCCTTGGAGAACCATTGTTCTCTAGTTGACAATGCGTACTAGATATTCCTAAAAGGTAGCATCAACATCTAAATCCACATACTTGGAATCAAAGGTATGAGATGGGTTATCATAATATTGATGAAGATATGAAACATGAAAGACGTCATGCATGGAATGATACCTCATAGGTAGTAGAAACTGATAGGCTACTGAACTCAATCTCTCTAGGATCTCAAACAGACCTACGTAACGAGGAGACAACTTCCCTTACTTTCGTAATAGTCTATTCCCTAGCCTGGGTGATAACCAAAGGAAAATACAATCCCCAACCTCAAACTCTATAAGTCATCGACGATGTCCGATATAAGATTTTTTTATAGACTCAGTAGTAGTCATACAATTTCTGATCAACTGAACCTTCTCCAAAGTCTCCTGAATGAGATGAGGATCTAGTAGGGATACTTAACCTACCTATAGCCAACATAGGGGATAATGACATAAACTACGATATAAGTCCTCAAAATGATCCATCCTAATTGTCTCTTGAAAGCTGTTATTATAGGTGAACTCAATGAGAGGGATATTATTCTCACATAAACTACTGAAATAAATGAAACATGCTTGGAACATATCCTATAGAACCTGTATCATCTGTTCTGATTGTCCATCGATCTAAGGGTGAAAAGATGTTCTCAGAAGAACCTGTGTTCCCATGGAGTTCTGCAATCCCTACCAGAACTCTGACATGAAAGGAGAATCCCTATCTGAAATGATAATATGAGGGACCTTATGGAGTCATATGATCTCAGGGAAAAACAATCTTCCTAGCTCATCAATCGAGAAAGTATCCCAAATAGGAATGTAATGGTATTATTTCATTAGTCAGTTAATAACTACCCATATAGCATCGCTACCCCTCAGCGACCTAGGTAAGATGAATAAGAAATCCATAACAACATATTTCCCTTTCCATTATGAGATTGGAAGCATCTGTAATAATACTATAGGTCTATGGTGCTCTACCTTCACCTATTGATAGGCGGAACACCTAGTGATAAAGCCTTCTATCTGATGCTTCATCCTAGGACACCAATACTGGTGTCGCATGTCTCGATACATCTTCAAGATTCCTAGATGAACTATCCACCGAGAGGCATGGGAATATTTCATTAACTTCTCTCTGATATATGTAGGAACCCAAACATGTCCATGAACATGTAGGATATCATCTATGTCTATAGACCAATTCAGAGGTAGGTTATCTCCCAATATACTCCCATAGATTAACAATCCTTCAAGATCTAAAAATTTTCCACCCTTCACCTTCTCAAGGAGGGAAGAGGTAACTACCAAATACGAGAGATAAGACTGCTCATGACTATCATGAAACTCTAGGTGTAGCTCAGATAAGAGGGCCATTAACTTCCATTCATCACTGGCTTCCCATATTGCTTGTGCCTAAGTTTTCTGACTCAGTGTATCTCCAACCACATTACCCTTCTTAGGCGTATATGCGAGATCAAAATTAAATGATTGTAAATAATCGATCCGTCTTTTCTGTATGAGGTTCAATTCATGCCAAATAAAGATATATTTTAGGCGCTTGTGGTCCATTTACACCACAAAGAACACACCAAATAGATAGCGTCTCCAATAATGTAAGGTGTGGAAAACTGCTTATAGCTCATGGCCGTGCGTTGGGTAATTTCTCTCATGAGGCCTCAACTGTCGAGATCCATATGCAATGAATATGTCTTACTACATCAGCACTACTCCTAGGATGATGCTTGATGTGTCATAGAATATGTTATAACCTACACCTGGATCTGGAATAATTAGAATAGGTTATGAGACAAGCCTTCCTTTCAGCTCTTAAAAGGTTTTCTCGCATGATTCTAACCAAAGTAACTTGACACCCTTCTTTATAAGGGTAGTGATAAGTGAAAAAAGGAATGAGAAATACTATATGAAACACCTGTAATATCCATATAGCCCCAATAATTTCCTTATATTAAATATGTTCATGGGATACTCACAGGAGACTAAAAAACTAACCTTTTTAGGGTCAATAGATACTCCTGGCACTACCACAAAAACAGTTTTTCGCAGCGCCCCCCCTTTATCAGTGCTAACGAAAAAGCACTGATAAAGGGGGGGTGCCTTTATCAGCGCTCAAAAAAGCGTTGATAAAGGGTGCCTTTATTAGCGCTAAAAAAGCGCTCATAAAAGCACCCCTTTATCAGTGCTTTTTTTAGCGCTGATAAAGGGACCCCCTTTATCAGTGCTTGTTTAGTAGCGCTGATAAAGGGGGGGGGGGGCTTTATCAGTGCTTTTTTTAAAAGCGCTGATAAAGGGTCGACTTAATTTTTTTAAAAAAAATATTAAAATATTAATATATAAATATAGTTATATTGATATAAATATAATATATAATTTTTAAATATATTTTAGATAAGTATAAATGTACATTTACACTTAATATACTTAATATATAAGATATTTAGTGAAAATGGCATATTAAAAAATTAAAAAAAATATTTTTAATTAATAATTTGCTAATAATTATGGAGTAATAGTCATTTAATAACAATTTGAAGACTAAAAAAATTAAAAAAATTAAAAAAATATCCAAAATATGTTGAAAACACAACTCAAACTTCAAACGACCATAACTTTTGATCCAGGTGTTTGTTTGAGCTCTACCACATATAAAATCGAAGCCTGCGATGAGATCTACGTCACTATAACTTGGGGAGGCCCCGGTAAAGGGTTTTAAAGGCCAAAAGAGGCCCAAAAGGCCTCTAAAACTGAGTTTTTAGTCAGGGTACCCCAATTTTTTAACATTTTGTGGATTTTCAGCCTCGTTTAAGGGGGTATTATTGACTTATTTTGGTGAGTACTGAATTTATTCCAAGGTATTACATTCATATTGATATTTTTTCATTGAAATTTCATCGTTTTTTATAATGCACTGCTATTTATAATCAAATATATAACTATATGTATATATTTTTTATATATTCACACCTAAAAATTTAATTATAAATATAAATAATAAAATATATTTACATATAAAATATATTAGATTTATCTAAATAATAACTGACATCCATTTTATTTAAAATAAAAATATATGAATATTTATATACCTATATATTAATCTAACTATATATATATTAATCTAACTATATATATATTAATCTAATAACTATATATATATTAATATAACTACATATATATATTAGTATTACTATAAATATATATATTAATATCACTATAAATATATATATTAATATCACTATAAATATATATATTAATATCACTATATATATATATATATTAATATAACTATATATATATATATTAATATAACTATATATATATATTAATATAACTATATATATGTTAATATAACTATATATATGTTAATATAACTATATATATGTTAATATAACTATATATATGTTAATATAACTATATATATATATTAATATAAATATATATTACTATATGAATAAATATAAATAAATATATATATATATATAGATATATATTAATATAACTATATATATATTAATGTAACTATATATATATATTAATATAACTATATATATATATTAAAATATAACTATATATATATATATATTAAAATATAACTATATATATATATTAATATAAATATATATTACTATACGAATAAATATAACTAAATATATAAATATATATATATAGAGATATCATGAATTGGAAGACAAATCAAAATAGAGTAGTGGTAAAGGCTTAGGCGCGCAGGGGGGAGGTCTCGAGTTCAAATCCTGGTGGAGGCAGGGGCGCGCGCGCATGGGGAAATATGGGAGAAAGCGCTGTTAAAGGGTGAACGGGGTGCGTGGGGTGTTGTACAGGGGCAGAAAAGCGCTGTAAAAGGGGGGGGGGGGCTCAAGTGCTATAAAAGCCCCCCCCCCGATTGGCAGTATTTTTTAAATTTTTAAATTTTTTTTAAATTTTTTTAGCTTTTATCAGCGCTTTTAAAAAAGTGCTGATAAAAGGGGTCCTTTATCAGTGCTAAAACGAAATCACTGATAAAGGAAGCGCTAATATGGGGGTCTTTTATCAGCGCTAAAACAAAGCGCTGATAAAGGAACCTTTTATCAGCACTTTGTTTTAGCACTGATAAAAGACCCCTTTTATTAGTGTTTTTTAGCGCTGATAAAAGGGTTCTTTATCAGCGCTTTTCAAAGCGCTGATAAAGGGGACCCCCCCTTTATCTTCGCCGGATTTATCAGCGCTTTTTCTAGCGCTGATAAAGTCCATTTTTAGCGCTGATAAAAGATGTATTTGTAGTAGTGTGATTCTGATATGACATGACCTAGGATGTGAACTTTGTCAATCCATAAGTGAAACTTAACAAGATTTGTGTTAAGATGATGCTCTATCAATGTACTTAGAATGATCTCAAGGTGTTTAGCATGGTTGTTATGAGTATTAGAATACACTAATATTTTGTCTATAAAGACCATAAAAAAAGACTCGAGATAGGGATGAGAAACCCTATTCATTAGGGACATGAAAATGGTAGGATCATTCATAAGACCAAATGACATAATAAGGTACTCAATAGACCATAAAAGATATGGAAATCTATACATGGTATGTATGATGACCTAACTCGCACCTGATGATAACCTAATCTTAGGTCGATCTTAGAGAAGACCTTAGCTCCCTGGAGATGGTTGAAGATATCATCTATTTGAGGCAGTGGATATTGGTTCTTGACTGTAAGCTGGTTCAACCTTTTATAATCAATGTATATATTTAAGATTCCATCCACCTTCTTAGAGAACATCAAGGGGGAACTCCAAGAGGATGTACTAGGCCGTATAAAACCTTTGGCCTCTAAATACTATAACTATCTCTTGAGATCTTGAAGCTCTGTAGGTGCCATCTTGTAAGGAGGAATGAACACTAGAGATACTCCTATAACAAGATCAATTGTAAAATCTACCACTCTCTAAGAAGGTAAGCTATAAAAATAATTGGAAAATACATCCCTAAAAAGATCCCCTACTGGAGGGAAATCAACTTTTCATAAATCTTGATCCTCCATGAAGAGATTTTCAATTTAGGTGGTCACTCCACCTAGCCCATGATGATCTGGTCTAGCTCAACCAATATGGACATCCCACTCACACTTATGTAGATAACTACTTCCATTTAGTGATGTAAAAGATACCCTTCGGTGAATGCAGTCTACAAAATCATGATAATGATCCAACCAATCCATCATGAGAATGACATTTAAGCCCGTCATCTCAAGAACTAATAGGTTCTATAAGAAAGGGTAACTTCCCAAATCAAGGAGAGAGTCCCTAAACTGGTATATACCCTATGTTCATACCCCTACCAACTTATATAGGGTCATTACATCATAGTAATACTGTATCTCCAGTCCGAGACTTTCCACAATAGATAAAGAGATAAAAGAGTTCAAAGCAATTATATCAAATAAAGAAGATACTATACTATATTCCTGAATAATAGTACCTCGTACTGTTTATGGTCTTGTATCATGATCCTCAGGTATCAACTATAGTGCATGAAATTGACCTGATCCACAAACCTGTGTAATAGATGGACTACCACAACCATAATTTCTCTATTGGTGCTACTGGTGATCAGGGGTCTGGCTTCCATGACCACGACCTCCTCCTTGGATAGTCCCACTGGTTCTATTCGAGATCCCCACCTAACATGGTGCAAAATAACACACTCCTGAAGGTGGATCTAGTGCAAATCCTTTTCCACTCGAAGCTGGTGGAAAGGTCCTGTAGAAAAGCTGAAGATTCCCCATATGGCGACAAGACCGACACTCCATTGGGTCTCTATCACAATGACGATTCAGGTGACCCTATCTTCCACACTGATGACACACTTTGGAGCCATCGAAATGGGAAATATGGTAGTCACTGCCCTGACGATAAACCTCAAGGGAACAATTCTTACCACCGAAAGAACTACTGGTTTGATGCAGAAATGGTCCTCTATGCCCAATACTATTTTCATCCCTCAGGTTACACTCAGTGATAATATCCTTATTGACTATTACAAAAATGGTAGGTATAAAAAAGACATTCACCTACGTACGAATGACATACTGGAGCCCATCCTCGAAATGTCTATCATAATAAAGATCATCATCAGATAGAAGGGGTGAAAATCACCGTAACTCCATGAAATGTGCTATATATTCCATAATTGAAATAGAAAATTGTTTGAGATACATAAACTCTCTATCTCTATCAGCTCTCAACATCTGAGGGAAGAACTGATCATAGAAGGTAGTTTTGAAATCAACCCACAACATTCCCTGACAATGACTAGCCTAGGTAATCACATCCCACCAGTGCTTGGACGAATCACACAACATGTATATAGAAATATTGACCCTCTGCTCTGAAGGTGTATCCAGGTGGTCAAATATAGATAGGGTGGCCTTTATACAAGACTCAAAAACTTGTGGATCACAATCCTCTGAAAAGGTTAGAGGATGCTTCTGTTGGAACTCGTGAGTTAGATCAGCCATCGTAGGTGAAATCCATGAAACACCATTCACAGAATGCATTATACATAGTAAACTATCATGAACTTGGAAATCAATTCCCATATTTGGTATAGAAAGTGATGGCTTGAGTGTAACTATTAGAGGTAATACTAGAGGCTCAGGCCCCACAACATCTGGAGCATGGTCGTCGCCACCCTACAGTCACACGATATGAGGACTTCGTGACGGAATTGGTCTAAAAATTATACGAAAACACCTCAGAACAAACTTAAAAAGAAATATAGCATCACTAGCAGAATATGAATGCAAGAAAACTCACTACCCAAGGAATACTACCCCAACTGCTTTCTTAGATTACTAGGTATCAGTAAGTGCTCAAGTATAAGTTTCATTTCATTTTACATTTAATTAAGAGGTTCACTCATTTACCTTTCATAAAAATTACAAGGTGGTATAAGGATGTACAACCAATTCATTTTATATTTCACAATTCTCTTTATAATATATATCCATTCCTAGTGAATCAGTACCCATACACCATATCACTGGAAATGATACCATTTATTTATAGAATAATGGATTGAATCAGTAAATTAATCATCCCCACCCATGAGGTCCCATAAACCTCTTGAATTAAGACAAGAAATCACTCAATTACAGCCAAAAGTAATACATGTACACGATAACTATCACACCATCACTCAATAATCACAGGCATATCAAACAATGTAAAATAGTGAAATTCACATTTATGGCATGGAAATATGCATGACATGTGAATCCTAGGTGCCTAATATGATGCATGTAACAATGATTCTTTCCCTCATATCATCAGTCCAGGGACGAAATAAATCCTTAATCATCATAATAATAAAAACTCCACAGAACATGTGCTCTATCCAATAGTGAAATAATATCAACTGTAATAGGCAAAAGAAGAACAATAATTATAATTTAGGAAACTTGGTTTTTACCCCGTACATGGGTTCATGATGTCCAAGCACGACTTATGACCAAGTCTCAAGCATTAGTAATCACCAATCTATTATCTCTAAATAGTAAAGAAAAAAAAATAAACCTCCACTAATACCACTTTGTGACGTCCCGAACCTGGATGCCACTTAATGGGTGCCCCGAGCCTGGTGGGACACATGGCCTCAAGCGCATCTCTCCAAATGCCAGAGGTTGATGACTAACAGTGAGGGATAAGGGTGTGTCCATGGGGAGACTGTACCCTCATTACTAGAGTGTAGAACAATAGATAAATAATTAGAGATATAAATAGCATAAGCAATGCAAGTAAAGAGAAGGCACAAAAGAAAATAGAGGCAACAATAATAATAACTAAAATAACATACAACAACTGATGATGATATGTCATGTATCTAGAAAATTGGAAAACATAGATACAAGATAATAGACATAACATGTTCCAAAAAATAAAAAGTAAATCATAAGTCTATCCCAAGAATCTCGATCTCCGACTTGATCATATGCTATCAAGATCAATCCTAAATATAAAGAAATCAAGTGTTCAAAGCTGTATGATTCCCTTTATCAACACCTTGATTCATGTAATCTTACCCAGGTACCAAATAGTGCCTGGAGAGGGTGTGAAATAAATCTTAGTAGGCCACCACCAATGGTATCTATAACATCCGACCCTTGTAATGGAATAAAATAGTGTGCAGGAATGCATATATAATGTAAAGCAGCATAATGTAACTAAATACCCAAGTACCTGCTTCATCCCTCAGCTCGTGTCTAAACCTGTAACCAATTAATTATTTTATTATTACTAGTTTCTAAACAAGTCACATGTTAATAATAGTTAAGGTTCCCAATTGTGACAAGGAAACCTATAGTGACATTTAGTAATGAAGTTCCAAGGTAATAACCAAGGAAACGTAGACCTTAAGAGTTTCCAAATCAGTAATAAATGTATCCTAGATAAGGGTAAGAGTGTAATACAAGGATCATATTCCAAGGAATTCCACAATAAGATGCCTACTGAATCCTAGGTGATCATCCAAGGTAAAATGGGTCTAAGTAGTGACTGAGCCCTATGTGATTTAACCATGGAGTCTACTTGTTAATACTAGATCTAAGGAGTGTATCCAAGGCATCATTTAATAACATGTGAGGGATCCTACATTGTCATACTGGGAATCCAAGAATAGACTAGGATCAGGATCTAGGTGGGTCTCAACCTAAGAAAGTTGTATCCTTGAATTGTAATGGGGTTCCTGAGTGCTAATGGCATTCCCTGATAAGAATCCAAGGTGATATCGAGTCAGGACACTCTTAATTGATAAGAAAGTCATATAATATATATCATTTGGTTCAAGCATTACCTCTCATCCGTGTGTTAAGGCCAAGTAGCATGCAACCGTTTAATCAATTCATAATTTATCAATAAGTCCATTTGGTTCAAGCCTTTCCATTCATTAGTGTGAAAAGGCCAAGTAGCATGAAACCATTCATTTAATACATTTAAGCATTTTAAATAATCAAGGTTCATTATGGTACCTTCCATTAACTTGGTAAGGGGTGCTATGAACATGTAACCTATTAATCATTCACATTTAATCCGGTCAAGTCATATACTTAGCATGCATTCTAATTTCCCTTTCACATTTAATTATTAATTTGAAGCACTTAACTTAGGTGGGTTAAGTGGAAGTTACATGGTGATTTCCATTAACCATTATAGGATACAACAATCATTTATTATAAGGAGGCCTACCATTAGCGTGGTCAATCTCGAGCACATTCAAACGATGGTTCAAAAGTGTCAAAACACTAAAAACTCATCTATGGAATATCATCCTACATGATATGTTGGATGTTGGGGGTATAAACACTTACAACTAATCACATATATGGAAATATCATAATCATACAATTCTAATGATTATAAACATGACATATAAATTCAATAAACGACACCCGATGAAATCAGTGGACCCCACACAACAATTCCAAAATCAACGAACTTGAGGGATGAGTTATAGACCACCCACCTTAGGGTTGTAAGACTCTCCTAATCTGATATAGGCCTTTTATTTGGCCTATAATGGAGTAGATTTGAGAAAAAGGAAAAAATGCTCATACCTCAATAACTAGGCCGAGAGCAAGAGAGGAGAAGAATAGCTGAAAAGGACTCGAGTATTTACGTTGCCCATCCAACATGATAAAAAAGTTGAATAGGATCCCAGATGAAGGAGTTATTTTAATACCTACCTTAGACCTTCAAATAGATCCAAAATGAGAGAAAAATAGGTTAATCCTGCAAGAATTTAGATTAGGAGAGGAGGCTTAATTAGATCATTAAGGGAAAAATAATAAAATTACCCATAAAATAGCCTATGCACGGTTTGTCCGTACGGTTTGAAAAATCATACGCAAACCATGCACGAGTACCAAGGGAAGAGGGGCACTCACACAGTTAGGTAAACCACGCACCAACCATGTGGTATGGTTCTGTCAAAAAACATGCCACTCGAATGGTTTTCTCTAACCTGCGGTCTTCCCGCATGGTTTACTATAAACCATGCGCCATACCTATTTTTGTAAAAAGCTAGGTCCTAGGCTCTGAAAAATCCCCTAACACCCTATTCACCTTCACTAACTCATTAGGCATCTAAAATAGGCCCAAAATAAATAATTAGTCTGAAATTTAAAGGATCCATACCTGAGTGAAAAACCAGGTTCTTATAATATATTATATTCACAAATACATTTTTCTAGTGTATTTAAATGCATTATTAATTACTTAATACAAATTTAATAATTTATTATCATGTAAATTATGAAAATAAATTGATAAGAAATTTTTTATTTTTATTATGATTTCTATTTTTAAATATATGTCATATATATAAAAACATTTTAATAAATATATAATTTCATTTATATAGACTATAAATTTATATATTTTTTATTATAAATATATAATTATAATTATTTATATAAATATATATAAAAAATGCACCCACATATAATTATAAATAAATGAATAAATGAATAAATATTATAAATTATATAATATGAAAATAAATATATAACATTGAATATGAACTATATTTAATATATTTATATATATTTTATATAGTTTTTATTACTATATTTTATAATATATATATATATATATAGACAATTATCAGAAATAGATGAGTAATAAGATTAGGGAAACCAAGCTTCCCCTTTAAGTAAGTTAAAATAAAAGAGGATACAAGAGGGATGATGAAAACTAAAAAAAGTCCAATGTCACACAATGGACACCAACAATACACATGCATACACATAAAAAGAGAACTAATCTTTATAATAAAGCAAGTAATTATTTGGATCATTATATATGAAATTATAATTATGTATATAGTTATAAATAATTATAAATGAATATATATTATTGTAACCAGAGATCCCACTGTACACCCTAAGAGAGGTAAATTAGGTCAACTTTAATTTTTTATTATTATTTAATGTTTATCAGATTTTGTAGTCACATTTGAAAAGACACTTTGAACATGTCATGATGATCACACACATTCACAACCATATGAAAAAATATAAAGAAGCCTGTACACAAAGATTTCAATTGGTTCATCCACACAGAGATACATCCAAGGGTCACATATCAACGATGTGTTGATATAAAAAATAATCACTACTCTATTAGTTTTTGATTAAAATAAATAGGATAAGATCACTGCTCATATAAGTTTCATTACCCCTTCTTATTTTTTCATACTAATTCCCAAGAGGGTAATACAAAAGATACTATTAACATGCATGTAAAAATCACAAAGATAGAAACTATACATATAACACTCTACAACAATGGGTGTTCTCCATGGTTTACTATTTTTCACTTCCATATTTTCACTAAAATACACAATAACTATACTCTTCCAAACCTAATATTAAATGGAATACAATTTAGTAGAAACTAAATCCTCTTTAACTTAGATATTCAATTAAGCCCATGTCATTGACTTACTTATTCTTCTTTATTCTATCTTCTTGTAAAACTCAGTTTCTTATCTATCTATTCTCCATATTATATTTTTTTAATCTACAAAAAATTATCTCTTATAAATCCAGAGACTTTAAAACATAAATTAAAACAAGTAACTACCTTTAAACTAAAGGTTTTGGGTTTAAAGGAAACATTGGTCTGGATAATTCTAAATTTGTATTTTTTTTGGATTCAATGAATAATATGTAATAACATGATGAAGAATCCACATGTCTAATGAATATACCCAAATAAATTTACAAATAATCCTAGAACCAAGAAGAGATGATCTTTTAAATTAAATTTATAATTAATTTAATAATAAGAAAATATATTGGTCGATGTAGATGTTGATCAATAAAACCTTGTCCAAGTTGTACCATCATTGTGCTGAGAGGAACCAAAGTAGAATCCCTCCAATGGTATCCACACGTGCACCATGATCTCTAAATAATTATGAATGAAATTTGGGTGCTATAATGGATGATCCAATCATCTTCTATTGTTCACATTAATTGAAACCTAGTCCTTTTAGGCATATAGGATTATCTCTCTCATTTTCTCATTCTTGAGAGGAGAAAGGAGGTAAAAGAATTCTCTTTGTCCTGAGAGGAACCCTAGAAATATTTTTTCTAGAGAGAATTATCTAGGGAGGATAAATGTTGTGCCCAACACAATTGAATTCTCACATTTTATAAAATTATTTAATGGTGTATATATCGAGTTAGGGTTAATTATTAACAATTTCACAAAGGCCCTTAATAAAATAATAATCCTAATATATTACCCATGCTGATAATAATAATTATAATAATAATAACAAAAACAATAATTTATAATGGTATGCACCTCCTTTCACAAATAAATATCATTTTATAAAATAAACAATTCCTTATTTATTTAAATTATATTTAATATTATATCATTTCCATTACCGTGAACTTTACTCGACCCGACCACCTTACTATGTAATTACTTAATCTAAAATAATAAATATTATTCATTGATAAATAAATAAATATTATATTCATAGTCTTGTGAATACATATTTATTTTAATATTTTGGTGAATAAATTAATATTTATACTATAAAAAATATTATTGATTAACTTGTGAATTAAACAAGAGATAAATAAACATTATATTCAATATTCTTGTGAATAAATATATAAAACCCTAATAGTTTACAGTATGTATCTTCTTAAATAAATTCAATTTATTCAATATTTTACATTTCATGCAATACTGAGTTTAAATGAACCGTGATATACTATTAAATATTAACTTGACCGTTGGAATAGTAAAGTGACCGTTAGGAATAATAAACTAGCCATTAGTATAATAACCTCACATATAAAAGTATAAATAAAATTTAGGTATTGAATAAATTAAAATATGATATATTTATACCATGGAATAAGTAAATAAATGTTTTAAAAATAACAAATTAAGTGTTGGTATTTTTATGAAACGTAAATGTTTATTTATAATTTTATAATTAATATAATGACTTAAAATAAAATTTATTTTCGTAAAATAGATTCAAAAATTAATATTTATTTTCAATAAAATTATAAGATAATTTCATGAGGCCATAATTAATTTTTCAAAGTGTCGTAAAATCAATTATAATATTAAAACCTGTATTTTTTGAATAAATGATGGTTTTATTTAAAAATTTAATATATCATATTTATAAAATTATTTTCATAAAATTGAGTCTATTTTTGAATTATACATTTTAAAAAATTATTAGGGTGAATTTTTTGTATTTTTCTAAAATAGTTAAATTTTTGATGAATAGTGAAATACGGTAATTTACGGTATTTAAAATTATAGGTAAATAAATGAATTATTAAGTCATAGATAATGTTTATATGAGGTAAAACCCCATTGTTTTGAACTCACATTCTCTATTTACAATATATATCCATGGTAATCAACAATATTGATAGTCTCAAGCCAAAATAACAAACAAATGAATAAAAAAATCAAAAAACACCCCACTCCTCCACTATAAATACCATCCCTTTTACTCACACCTTATAAGCCTTTAATATTATCTAAATTCTTCCCAAATAACTTCCTAATCTTCTTCCCCACATCCAAGACTTTTTGGTCTTACCCAAATACAAAATCCAAGTGTCTTAAGGAGGTTCCCAAGGAGAAGATATCCAAGAGGACATTAAGTACAAGTGTAGAACGCTTTCAAACATAAGGTAAGGTTTTATCATCTAACATTTATTTATGTGAGATATGACTTATTGAAAACTCATTCCATTTATTTGGTGTATTTATACTTCCCTTTTATATATCATATCATGAATCCCTTTATCTTCATGGTTTTCAATATTTCATTTGATAATTATTACTTTTATGGGGAATACGGTTCGACTGATTACAAAGTGGTAAGGGAATTATTAACAAAATTTCCATTATTTAGGATAAAATTATACTCCAATGATTATTTCATGCTATGATTACTTGTGAAACTACTTTTTATTTTATTATGTTGTATTTCAACTTTTTTTATGTCAATTTAAAACTGATACTCATAATCGATTCATCTAGTTAATGCTCATGATTTATTTTTAAAAAATACTCTTTTAAATGTTACTTTTTTCAAAGTTTAAATGAATTTTTTTTTTAAAATTATAAGTCATGAGTGGATATTCACAATTTCATGATGCTTTAATGCCTTGAATAATTATTTATAAGTTTACAATGTCATTTTTAAAATAAAATGTTTTCTTTTATTATTTCACAAATTTTTATATAAATGATTTAAAAGTAAAAGTGGAATTTATATCAAGAATTGTTCAATGATTTTATTAGAGTATTTTCATCTATGTCAAAAATATTTTTCAGATATTTTTATTAATTTAAGTTGATCTATTATGATACCATCTACCATATTTTATTATTTATGATCATTTTGACTATGTATGTGATATTTTGATAAAATTCATCATATTATATTAGATGGTTCATGAATATGTTTTTTTGGGTAATGTTATTAATATTTCATATGATAGTTTCAATATTAATGTATATGTTGATTATGTTTAGGCTATTTGATATGAGGAATTCATTGGACTTAGTAAGTGGCAGGCAAGGCATGCTATAAACCCTCGATGAATTAGTAGTTATCATGAGACAAACTAGTTTGGGTATTGGATGATGTCTTAACCAATTATGTACAGTATATTGGATGAATCCTTGAAGTCATGTTTATGATTTCTCATATTATTAATTCCCTCATTATGAGATTAATTATTGATAATCCATGTGATTATTTGATTAGTATAATATCTATTGTTAGGTATTATTCTCATATGATTATTTATATGGAATTATTTGATCAGATTTTATTCCTACCATATTATGCTGAAGATCATGTTTTAATGTCACGTGTTTATAATTATTCACCACTAATTATTTTTTATGTTTAGTTATGATAGATTTTTCTGTATTCTTACCCTTACTGATCATCTGATCTCACCCATTTTTTATGTTTTTTCCCTAGGATGCCAAGATGTATATTATGATAGACATGATGGGATAATCTAGGAGAATTGGGATGTTTAAAATGGAGTTTCTATGCTATATTCCATTTTAAGTTATAATGTTAAACTTATATTTGTATCTATTTTTACAAATCTACTAAACTATTCAGTCCTTTGGGATGTGATCGTTTGTACTTAGTACCAATATAATAAAGTAAGACATTGGCTCTGGGCTGTTGGGGTCAGGGTCTTTACAGTTGGTATCTGAGCAAGTGTAGTAGAAATTTTGAAACAAGATTTGGAAAAACATAGATTAGGGAATCATAACCCTATAACATACTTTTATAATATTCCCAAAGTAACCAAGTTTATTATTTAGAGATTAGTTATACCTAAATTTTCAATTAATGTTAAGTGTTTCACTATTTTTTTATTATACATTATGCTTCATAATTTTATGATATAATATAGTGTATTAAATTATTTAGAAATGGAACCCAGTGGAAGGAATGTAAATCTTATCAAGGAATGTAATCCATGTATGGATTTCCCTTCTATGCAAGATAATGATTCTAGAGCTATATTTGGAGCTGAACAAATTATAACTAGACTAGGACAAATAACCCAGGTTACAAGAAATAACCTTACCCATATGGAGAATCCTAATACACAACATGGTGTAATAATTTTAGAATGATTCATGTGAAAAAATATTCATTATTAAATTGGAAAACATATCCATTTTTAGTGGAACAATGGATAAGTTCCTTATAGAAGATATTTCACTATTTGGGAAGTAATGAAATGAAGAAGGTTATCATGGAAGTTTATCTTCTATAAGGATATTCAGATAAATTTTGGTCATTGATTAAAAAAAAATAAGTAGGAAGAAGAAATTGAAAACCTAGAATAAAAGGATTTTAAGGAAATTTTTTTAGAAAAATATTTTTCGAGAGAACAACAAGCATATATGGAAGGAAAATTATGGAAACCCTCTTCTTTTATTACACACATAAACATGATTTATTACTTTAAATTCAATTGATAAAACATAGAATATTGATAGGTCTTGTGTGTTTTGTGCTTAGGACCATTACATAACAACTTAAAACATGAAATACAACATCTTTATTGAATTTTTTTTACATGACCCCTATATCCCCTCGTACTTAGCATTGCATAGGATAACCTGAGGACATGAATAAGAATAGGGTGAGATATAAATCCCAATAAGGGAATAAAAATAGAATAAAATGAGGAATACAATACATGTTATACCATAGGAATATCAATGGAGCACAAGAGAAACATGAACATAAAGTCTTGATAAGGTGTGATAATCATAACATGGAAATGTGGCAATAACACTTAACATGGAATTAGCATGAGCCAAGGCTCATTGCACATGGATCATGAGTAAATCGTCATTAAAAATGAATCATGAGTAAACCCTCATTTCACTTTAATTATCACGAGTCAACACTCATTGCACATGACGTATCATGATACTATACTTTACCAAATGCATTGGAGCGCTATCAAGGTGGACCCTTCTTAAACATTTCATTTCATGCATAAGTGTGCCACATGGATTATAAAACATGGATTCATTAAAAATAATTATTTATTCCATGATAAAGGAATGTAGAATTCATACATGAAACTATATAATCATTATTTAAATGTGCATAAAGGTAAATAACCTTGATAAAGACATGGGTATGATATTCACTACACAATGATCTTGGCTTGGAAAAATGCGGTGCAATTTCTGCAGCATAACGACATGACATAAGGATTCATAAAAATGGTTAATGATAAAGAAATGGGTGTCTCATAATATTTACATGAAATGGATAGTAAGTGGGTTCATATTGATGCATGTACCAACAAACGTAATGAAATTTAGATACGTAATACAAAATAATTGCTAGAATGTAAATGAGAGAGAAATTCCCTACGGAATTTCGGCATGGTAACGGGTGTACATGGGAGGAATTAATGAGAGAGAAATGAGATATATCATTATTAAAACATGAATAAGGTAGTATTGGGGAGGTGTGAAATCATACCCCATCATTTATAATTGAAAATAAAGGGCATAAAAATATAATAAAACTTGGACATGAATAGAAAAGTGAGAATCCCTTACTTAGAAGTGTGCTTCCAAAGGCTTGAGAGAGGTTTATTGGGAGATTGGGGTGCCTTGGGAGGATTATAGAGAGATTAGGGCAGATGTTGGACAAACTCCAAAGGCTTTTAGTGAAGAGGAAGTGGGATCTTGGGTGGGTTTATATAGGAAAGGATAGAGAATTCTTTATTATTTAGGTTTGGGTCACCACACATTAAACTAATCAAAAACACAAACCAGACCATGGTTTTTGCCCATGTTTTTTTCCAAATGGGATTTTAAAACAATATTTTATAATTAAAATGGCCTAACTTCTTAAAATAATAGGGTTTCTTATGTAAAGGTGAGTCACACTCTCAAGGAAATTCATTTGAAAAGTGAAAATGTTTTATAACTCTTGGAGGGTCCACTAATGTTTTGTAAAATAAATCAAACAAACCTAAAATCACATTATTTTAATGTTAAAACATATATTGGACGAAAATATCATTTATAGTATTTTATTACATCACTATTGGGTCATTATGATGTCATAAAACGAATTATATATTAAAACGGTATTTAATTTTTACCAAAAAATTCGACTATTTTAGAAAATTATGAAAAATTAACTGTTGGATAATTTTGACATCCTGATTCCAAAAATAATATTCATTTTATCTAAATAATTTTCTAAATATGTGAATTTTTACTTTTAAAATAAAAACTGACATTTATAAAAAATTCACGGGTTTTGACAAAAAACAGCTTTCAAACCTTAATAAAAATTACAATTGCATTCATAAAATTATATGATAATTTATATATAATAAAAATTAATTTAATAATAATAATAATAATAATATTTTATTAAAATATTATTTAATTCAAAAATCCTTTAATTCATCAAAATAGATTTCTTAGTTGAATATTAACAAAGAATACTATTTTTGCTTTAAAAACTATTTACAAAGTAACAATAATAAAATGAATGTATATTAATTATTATATAAAAAATAATTCACATAATAATAGTGCTAAGGTATTTTTACATAACCCATTATAATACCCACATAAGACCAAAGAGTAAGGTGTGCGATGGTGACAGACTCTTGGGGTGGCTCAGATAACATTGCTTGGGTGGTAATCTCTATCAACTTTCACTTCTCTCATAAGAAATTCTGTTCAAGATTAACATGTTGAATCTTGGATTGGGCTTGGTCAAAAGTGAATCCCAATGAATCCACCTCCTTTATGAGCTTCAACAAATGGGCTTCATATGGATCAAGTCTACTGGATGAGGCCATCACTTCCCTTATCTGAGTAAATTGGATTTGTTAAAGCCCTATATTTATTCTAATCATGTGATCACTGTTCAAAGACTATATTAGCAACGATCACAATTATTAATGGTAATTTAAAATCCAAAAACATAAAACCAATGAAGTTAAAATTTTAAATAAACATTTTACATAATGATACATTTAATTAGATCAGGAAGAATTTCCATTAATGAAAGTTTGGGTCGTTACAAAAATTATTGAGTTTGAGAAAAAAAGAAGTATAAAACATTGATATGTATGGATATAACTTTACAAGGTTAGAAAGGCTTTATGAGGACTACATACATAATCCAAAGATAAATATTGTCCATTTTGTTGATGGTATTGAACCAATTCTATGAAGTTAACTAGTCTCCCAAAAAGTCTTGTCTTATGAGAATATAATATAATGTGCCATCAAGATAGAGAAAAAAATTCTCCAAGGCTTATGGTTCTGAAGGTAAACAAGAGAATAAGAGGATCAAAGAACAAAAAACGTATATGGAGAATAAAAGATAGATGGATTTTTACACATGTGATAATTGTTTGAAGAAACACCTCGGTACTTGCTTAAAGAGAATGAGAGTTTGCTAAAAATGTAGAGAGAAAGGACACCAGGATCGTGATTTCAAGGGAAGTAAAGAAGCTGCCTATGTCTAATGACTCAACTGTAAGGAGATGGGGAACTATGAAAATGAATGTCCCAAACATCAAGGGAATATAGATCAGAATAAGAAAATTGATCAAGGTCATACTTATGATGTTACTATAGTCAAAGTGTAATAATTAAATAATTTGTATTTTTTTTGGATTCAAGAATTATGTTATGATATTATGGTTATAAGAATCATGAGATATATAAGGATTTTACTTAAATACTTATTCTTTATGGATTTTGAAGCATTCATGTTTTCATTAAGGTTTTAAGGTGATCTAGGTATTCATTTATTTGGTATCTGAGATTAAGAGTAAACTTATTTTGTTTGGGGAATCTAATTTTAAGTTGATTTTGGAGATTTAGTGACATTTTAATTTTTTTTGGAATTTTAATTTGAAAAAATGTAGTTTAAATGAGTATTAAGGCAACTAATTATGTAATGGATTAAGTTTAGAATTTGATAAAGTATGATTTATTATATTGTATAACATTTTCTAACCATTTTTCTTTTGTTAAATATTATTTCCCAAGGGAATTACTTATGAATAATTTGATAAAAGTGCTCCAGGAATAAAAATTCATCTTGAATATCCATATTTTGGTTTAAAAAATGAAGTGGATATGGATATGATCACAAATAAATGATGTGATTATTATTATGACATAGAAAGAAATCAAGTAATTTTATTTTCTCAAGTTGATATCTATATAGTAAAAGAACCTCTCAACTATAGGAAAAGGATTTTGGAATAAAATATTTCATCCATTTAATTATATTACTAAGAAACCAATGATATTTTTACTGATCACAAATTTACGGTTTTGTGATGGTAGAATTTCTAATGACCATGTTATCTATTACTCTCCATCAGTACTTAATAGTTAGATTTCTTTTAAATTCCCATGTTTTCACTTCTCATTAATGTTCTCCTATAAGGAAACCAATTTTTATGGTGTCCATCACATTTTCCTTTCCCTCTATTTAAGAGGAATTTTTATTGACCCTGTTGATGATGTGGGATTTTCACTAGGGTATTTTAAAATGAAAACTCCATAATTACCAATAACATGTTTAAATTATGATGACACAATTTATTAAAGGTGAGGAGAATATAACACCTCAATATTTTACATCCTATATCTTCTTTAATAAATTCAATTTATTCAATATTTTACATTTCATATAAAACCGAGCTTAAATGAACCGTGATATACTATTAAATATTAACATGACCATTGGAATAGTAAAGTGACCATTAGGAATAGTAATCCAGTCATTAGAATAATTACCACACCTATGAAAGTATAAATAAAATTTAGGTATCTCATAAATGAAAATATGATATATTTATATCATGGAATAAGTAAATAAATGTTTTAAAAATGATAAATTAAGCGTTGATATTTTTTTGAAATGTAAATGATTATTTACAATTTTATAATTAATATAATGATTTAAATTTTTTTTCCATAAAATACATTCATAAATTAATATTTTTTTTATTATAATGTTAGATAATTTTGTGAGACCATAATTTTTTTTTCAAAGTGTCGTAAAATCAATTATAATATTAAATCTGGTATTTTCTGAATAAATGATGACTTTATTTAAAAATTAAATCTCTCATATTTAGAAAATTATTTTCATAAAATGGAGTCCATTTTTTTAATTCTACACATTTAAAAATGGTTAGGGTTAATTTTTTGGATTTTTCTAAAATAGTTGGATTTTTGATGAATAGTGAAATAAAATAATTTATGATATTGAAAATTATAGGTAAAAAAATAATTATTGAGTCACAGATGATGTATGGATGAGGTAATAACCCATTTGTTAAAACTAAAATTCTCTTGTTACTTTTTTAGTCATGGGAATCAACTCTATTGATATTCTTGTGCCAAAATAATAAACAAATGAATAAAATAATCAAAAAGCACCACACTCCTCAACTATAAATACCACCCCTCACCACCACTTCTCCTCACACCTTCTAAGCCTTGAATATTATCTAAATTCTTCCTAAATACCTTCCCAATTATCTTCCCCATGTACAAGACCTACTGGTCTTACAAAAATACCAAATCCAAGTGTCTTAAGAAGGGTCCCAAGGAGACGATGTCCCGGAGGATATTAAGTACAAGTGCAGAACGCTTTCAGACATAAGGTAAGGTTTTATCATCTCATGTTTATTTATGTGATATATTCTTTATTCAACACTTATTACTTGTGTGCATTGTATGTATACTCCCATTTTATAAATAATATAATGATTCCCTCTATCTTCATGGTATTCAATGTTTCATTTGATAATTATTACTTTTATGGGGTGTAAAGTTCGAATAATTGCAAAGTGGTAAGGGAATTCTTGACCCAATTTCAATTATTTGGGATAAAATTATACTACAATGATTATTGAATTCTATTATTACGTGCAAAAAATTTTTTTTATTATATTATGCGGTATTTACACTTGTTTTATATGTATTTATAGATGATATAAATAATCAATTCATTTGGTTAATTCTCACAATTTATTTTAAAAAAACACTCTTTTAAATGTTATTTTTTTTTCAAATTTTAATGGAAATGGTTTTTAAACTTATCCAGAATTATTGGATCTTTCATATTTCATGATGTATTAATACCTCAAGGAATCCTTTACAATTTTATAATTTCATTTTCCAATAAAATGTTTTTGTTTATAATTTCACGACTTTTTAAATAAATGATTTCAAATTAAAAGTGGTATTTCTCTCAAGAATTCTTTAATTATTTTATTAGAGTGTTTTTATCTATGTCAAAACTCTTTTTTGGATCTTTTTCCTAATTTAACTTGATATATTATGATACCATCTACTATATTTTATTATTTATGATCAGTTTGATTATGGGTTTTCTATTTTGATACCATTCATCATATTATAATGGATGGTTTATGAATATGTTTATTGTTTGGGGAATGTTATTTATATTTCATATTATAGTTTCAATATGAATGTATATGTTGATTATGTTTCACCCATTTTATATGAGGAGTGCATTGGACTTAGTAAGTGATGGGCGGGGCCTGCTATAGCCCCTCAATGCATTGGTAGGTCTCATGAGATAAACTAGTTTGGGTATTGACTGATGTCTTACCTGATTATGTATGGTGTCTTGGATGAAGCCTTGACTGTATGTTTATGAATCCCATATTATATACCCCCTCATTATGATATTATTTATTTATAATCCATGTTATTATTCAACTAGTAGAATATTCATGGTTAATTTTCATTTAAATGTGATTATTTATATGGAATTATTTAATCATCTTTTATTCATACCATATTATGCTCAAGATCATGTTTTAATGTCATGTATTTTTTTATTCTTCTTGAATTGTTGTTTATATTTATTTATGATATATTATGCTATATTCATACCCTTACTGAGCATCTATGGTCATCCCTTTCTTACATTTTATTTTCCCTAGGATGCCAATATGTATATTATGATTGACATGCAGGGATAATCTAGGAGAATAGGTTTGTTTCCAATAAAGTTTTGCTGTTTCATTACATTTCAAGTTGTTATGTAAAACATTTCTTTGTATATAGTTTTACAAAGCAAATAAACTATTTAGTCCTTTATGATGTGATTTCTTGTACTTAGTACCAATGTAATAAAGCAAGGAACCTACTCTGGGCTGCTGGGGTTGGGGTATTTACAAATTTTTTATTTAAATATTAAACTCATATATAATTAGTGACTGAATAATTCTGATTATTAAATCCCAAATAAATATTATTTTCCCTTATTAAGAATAATATTTATTCCAACTATAAAATACTAACATTATTTAATTGAGATCAATGAAACACTAAGTGTGTGACCCTTTAGGATTCTTCTTTAGTGGTAATTGGTGGGCTTGACTGAAATCTAACATAAGCATCTAGAAAAATGTAAAGAAACCCATAGGGTAATTAGTTAATTTCTCAATGAAAAAAAATAAATATGAATGATAATTATATAATATAATCCCTTTTTATTTATATCTCATCAGGTAGGGTGCATACCCGTGTCATTGTCCTATATGCTTGATATGTCTTTCTAAGACGTTTTGAAATGAACCCATCAATCACCATGGGAATGGAATTTTAGTTTGAAGTTATATTCCAATAAAAGTGTTGAGATATCACCTTCCTTAAACCAGATGGAAAAATCCCATATTGACTTATTCATTAATGAAATATCACTAATGACACACCCAATGTATCCTAACTCACCACGAGCATATTCCATGAGAGTTTTCATAAATACATAAAAGTACATGACTATTATATACATTAATAAAAATATCATGTCTAAGGATCATTACACATGTTCACATAAAATAATATCCAATAACACATAAACATGTTAAATTCATACTATTTCATCTGTCATCATAATATCCTATCCCAGTGATTATCAAGGGAAAATTTTATAAGATGAAGACTCATCCACTTAGGATTATCTAACACATGTTATTTATACATACAATGTGTCCCATAATATAATTTTATCCTGATTATAGGACATAAATTTAATAATACCACCATCACACTTCAATGTTCTCATAATTTCAAGGATCTATTTTGATATTTCAAAGCGAAAAATACTTTGGGACATTATCAAATTAATGTAAAATAGAAGAACAATAAATGTATTATAATACATTTATTAATATGAATTCCTTTGAATATATAGAGTATATAATGTATAATGTATTTTTTTCTAGGGAACTAACTATAATAGATTCCAACTTTCACTGAATCCAACTGCCAATGAATTTTAGTCCACTAGTTGTCACATGAAATTCATGATTTTACTTAGATAAGGCTTTAGTAAATGTGGCCACCATGTTATATTCCATGGATAGTATGATTACCATGAATTCTACTCTCTAATAAAAATCCCTCAAGAGATGATACTTTCAAACTATGTTCTTCGTCCAGTGTTGTCATGCACTAGTTCCTGATCGAGCCTATCTCAATGCAGTGTTTTTGGGTTTTACCCTTAGGTACATCTATACCAGATCCACATCCACTTATAGTATCCACACATGGATGTATTTTATTTAAAACCACTTAGTCTATACTTTAACAAAATTTATGGATGTTTTCTTATGTTTATTATTATCCCTAAGGATTTCTCTAGAGTTTTATAATCCTAATCCCAAAATTAACTAAACATTCCTTTGATACCAACTAATACAACTCATGTGTTTTTTATAATTTATTTCATGATTTATTACATAAGATTACACATAATAAAAACTGGAATATAGATAAGTCTAGTGTATTTGGGAATTATGTACATTACATAATAGCTTAAAACAAGGGGTACATCGCCATTATTGAAAACTTCTTTTACATGCTCATAATATTCCATCATTCTTAAAACTGCATGGGGTAACCTCGGGTAATACATAAGAAAAGAGTGAGCTATAAATCCCAGTGAGGGAATAAACATAGAATAACAAGAATAAATTATTACATGTTAGAGAATATTCATTTCAATGGGACATAAAATGGGTGAGAAACATGAACATGAATAATGAGGCATGATAACATAAATGTAATATGGAAATATGGAAACAACTTTAAACATGGAATCATAAATATAGGTCAAGGATAAATTCCAAGAAATTATGATATAAAAAGTCTCATGATGGATTTGGTTCAATCCCTAATCCCTTGTATGATGTCTCATAATACTAAAATATTACCCAGTGCATTGGAGCACTATATAATTCTGGGCGCACCTGTCACTTTCATTTCAATCACATGCATAAGTGTGCCGCATAGATCATACAACATGTAATAATTTTTCATCAAATTTTATTCCATGATAAAATAGTTTGGAATAAATACATGTAAGTACCCAATAAAATTAGTATAGGTATTTATAGGTGAATACCTTTGAGTTGAAATACGTATGGTATTTACCATTTAAAATTTTGGCATGGAAAAGTCACAGTGAAATTTCAGCAGCATAATAGGGGAACATAAATGTGATTAGGAGATATTAATGAGAGTTAAAGGTGTATATAATAATTTATATATCATAAAGATAGTATAGAGGATATGGAAGAACATATACCAACATTAGGAATTTTATATAAAAGGAATATAATAATGAATATTCTTGAATAAAGAGGAGAAAGAGAGGATCTTGACATAACAACGACTTAGGTAAACACTATAATTAGAGGGGAGAAGTGATATCTAAATCAAGAAATATAAAGTGTATATTATAGGTACCATTATAAGTTCATTAAAAAATAACCAATTTATATTCAAAAGGCTTAATATAATGATGGTTCTTGAATTGAAAAGAAGAGGGATTGATCCCTCACTTTTGGTATGGAAAACCACATGACAATATCAACAACATAACATGTATACATAAAGGTTCATGAGAGGGATTAATAAAAGTTAAAGGGGAATATCATCACATCGAAATCAAAATTACAGTAATAGGGTTGTTGTAAAACATATCATAATAAGAACAAATGGAAACAAATAGGCATATTATAAAAGAGGTTCTTGAATAAAAAAGAGAGGGAGATACCTTACCTTGAGAGAGCAATAAAAAAATCTTGGGAGGAGATTCTTAAGAGATTTGGGGAATATTTTTAGGACTAAGAGATATAAGGTAAGTGTAAGTATGTGTTAAAAAGTTTTTTAGTGACGTTATTGGGAATCTTGGATGAGTTTATAAAAGAAAAGAAAGGGAAGTTCATTAATATTTTCCAAAAAAAGGTTTTGGACTCTATAATAAAGTAATAAAAACCAAAAAACTTACCATGATTTTTCTCATTATTTCTTTAAAATGGTGTGGTTTTAATTATTTTATAATTACAAGTGCCTAACTTAGTAAAATAATACCCTTGCTGATGTGGAAGTGAGTCATGTTTATAAAAAAATATTTTTAAAACCTTAAAATATAATATAGGTTTTGGAGGATTCATAATGGCTTTAAAAAGTTAATAAAATAAAATAAAATAAACATTATTTTATAGGGGATACATATATTTGGTCTTGGATACATTTTATAACATTTATTATATCAATTTTGGGTCATTATAATGTCATAATACACACCGTATCCGTATTGATTTTTTACATGAAAATCCGACTACCTCAGAAAATTATGAAAAATTAACCATTGGATAATTTATATGTTATGATTCAAAATAAATATATATTTTATCAAAATAATTTTACAAATATATTAATTTTCAATTTTAAAATATAATTCACATTTATTGAGAAATGGTGGGTTTTTGACAATAATAGTTTTCGAACCATTATAGAAATTACATTTGACATCATGAAAATTATATTATAATTTAAATTTAAAAATAATAATTTAAAAATAATAATTTATTGAAATATAATTTATTTAAAAAATCTATTAATTCATAAAAATATATTTCTTAATTTAAGTTGCATATTACTCAAAAATACAATTTGTTTTTTATCGTATAAAAAAATAATTTTTATTGAATTGATTAATCAATCATTTATTAAGTAAAGAAAATAAGGAATAAATATAATAATTATAAAAAATAAAATAGAATTTAAATATTCATACTATAAGGGTTAATTTTTTTCTAGTCTTTATTAAATTATTTTTACCATTAATTATCTTATTTTCCTTTTACTGTGGTAATAAATATTTTCTACGGTTACTAATAATATTGTTCAAACATTAAGTTGAAGATATTACCTAATGTTAATTATTATTATTAAAAATATTAAATTAATTTTATCAAAATTAATTCCTTGATATGGAATAATTTAACTTAAAATTTAACCCACAAATGCGATAAAAAGCAGTTTTTTCGAAAAATGTATTTTTCAAGGAAAATATGATTTTAATTTAACTCTATAACTAGTAATATTAATTATATGTATTTGAATTAATAATTAAATATATATATACAAAATATATTTAATTTAAATCATTCCCCATTAGGGGATATTTTTAATTAGTTAAAATGGATAAACATTATTCATTTTAAAACAGTTTTTGAAAAAATGCTCTTTTAAGCGTAAAAATAAACTTATACTAAAATCCAGTATAAATATGATTTAAATATAATTAATTTAATTAAATATAAATAAATAATACTTATTTTGCATTAAAATATAATTAAAATACTAATTATATTTTTAAATTAATTAATTTACCAAAATAAATTACAATTTTACATAAAAATGGTATTTTTCACTATTCACAAAAAATCTATATTTTTCAAAAAACTCCCAAATTTTCAACCTAATTTAATTTTGATATGATGATATCAAAAATGGATTTATTTTTATAAAATACATTATCTAAATGATTTATAAAATAATTATAATATATTTTTTTCATAGAAAGAAATAAAAATCATTTTTGAAGAAAACATATTTTGAAGAACAAAAAGACATTACCAAAAATTGATTGATTATTTACTAAAAATATATCAATATATTTAGGAATATATATATATATATTTAATAAAGTAGTTAATCCTACTCAAATCCAAAAAAATTAATGGAAAGGTTAAAAATGTCATATTTAAATAATCTTTGTTTTATGGGTTCGGTGCTGCGTATCATATATAATTTCGAACTTAATTTCTATTTTAAAAAACATAGGGTATTAAAAATTTTATTGTTTAACATTATTATATCCATTTATGGTTTAGTATGATCAAGATTTCGTATTCTCCCCATGGACGCAACATATTCCCTCACTGCCGGTCAACAACCTCTAGTGTATGGGGAGGCACGCTTAATGTCATGTGACCAACTAGCTCAAGGTACCACTTAGTAGATTCCAAGTCAGGAAGCTAAAAAGTGGTATGAGATGGGGAATTTTTTCCTTTTGTATTACTATTTTGGTATTATACAAGATACTAGGAAGATAACAGAATTTGGTAATGATCTTGTTCTTAGGAGTAACTAACCCATGTACATGAAAAAAGCTAAATTACCTAGGATGGGATATTGCTATTTTGGTTTATTCCTGTTACATTTGTACTGATTTCACTATTGAGTGACAAATATGTTTTGTAAGGTTATTATTGTTATTGTTTTGATGGATTTTCCTTTACCTTTCCTCTATGAGGCAAGGATGTATCATCTCATGCATCATTATAAGAACTTGAGGATTCACAAGTCATCCATTATGACATGACATATAGGTATATCTTGTTTCTTACATTTACTATATTTCTGGTGATTTTCAGGAGTACCTTGATTATTATATATAGAAATATGCTAAAACTTCATACATGTATAAAATAATTGGATTAATTGAAGTAACTACATCAATTTAAATGGTTTTTGACATATAGATTGATGATGAAAACTTAATTAACAAATTATTCCATGTTTGTTCCACAAACCACTAGTTCTATGGGATGAAACATTATTTTATTTGATCATAATAATTCCAATTGTAATATATGAATCATGTACTTCCATAAATTTTAAATGGTAATTCATTTTCTTGAATCATTTTACATGACCTATTAAATCCTAATACCGGATGTAAGGGTCAATCCGCAGTTACATGACATAACAATTGTAATTTAAAAAGAGTATGCGCATTTATAAATTTGGAGTAGTGAATCATATAACTATACTATGATATCTATATTCATATAAATGAGTATGAACATAAATAAATTATAAATTATAAATGAAAGGGTTACTATTAAATGGGGATACCAATTGAAAATTAAAGGGTGTTTTCCTCTATACCTTGAAATTGAATCTTTATATACCCGAACCTCTAATGTGTTATATGAGACCTTGAACCTGACCCAACCTTAGTAGTGGGAATTAGGTAGTTTCTCTTTTGACTTATGTGGCCATTCTTATCACCTAAGACCGCCTTTAGGAGCATATAGAGAGGTGTGACTCATTTATAGGAAGGATATGTACCTATCCAACTCTGTTATCTGTGATTCATATATGTTGTTAAACAATATCTAAGGCATGTGTTTGGAAATTTTAGGTCTATTCCACCATGATGTCCTCAAGTCATACACCAGGAGGGTGGCGATGGATATGTTTCAGAGGTGGTGGTCCCTGATCCACCAGTATTGCCTCCAGTAGTGCCACCAGTGGCACCTCCTATTCTTTATCAACTGGGAATCAATTCTCAATTTCGAGAGAGCTTATTATGCTTCATGAAATAAATACAGGGAGCTCCATGACCTTCCCCTACTATGGTAGAGTTTATATGAGAACTTTAGTAGTAGTATCCTCCCACATTCTCAGTGGATGGTAGTCCTCAGGTTGCAGAGTCATAGATGGAGTCCATGTAATATATCTCCAAGCACCTTAAGACACATTCTAAGAGGTTAGTGAAATGAAAACCCTATATGCTTCATGAATATGATAAATTTTGGTGGTATATAATCTCTCAATATTATCATCATCAGGTTATAGTCTATATGGACTTCTATATAGTCTTATATGATTACTTATTTCCACAAATATTGAGAGTAGACCATGATAGGGAGTTTATCCACCTACAATAGGGTGATATGTCCCTGATAGAGTATTCATATAATCTTACTAAGATTTAAACTTTTTCATCCACACAGTCCTGTGATGAGTTGAAAAATGCAAGATAATTTGAGGGTGGGATTTCATAGGACATCTGATCATAGGTGAATGTATTTTGATTGACCACATCTTTAGAGATATTGAATTAAGCCCTAATCATCAAGTGAAACCTGAGGGAAGATGATGGTGTGGGACAGGAAAGTTCTATCAAGATACTTCCCCAAGTAGCAGGAAGTGTCGCTTAAATTCAGCATGTGGGGGTATCAGTAGCAATAAGACACCCACGGATAGTTATGTGGTTTCTCACCATTTTGGAAAGCTAGGGAATGTGAAGCACCAGTATACCAAAGACCCATCAAGTTCCAAGGCTACTACATATCAAGGCATATTCAAAAATTTTATAGGACCTTCCCATATTTTCCTAGTGTTAGAGGATCCATATTAGCTCTGCCTTCAGAAGTAGGATTAGTAGCACCTCACCAAGAAGGTAGTTGGAGCACTACCAGATGTTCAGGCAGAGAAGGTTGTCACAGATGAGGTATCCAGGATTCAGAAATTCATTTATAGAAGGGGGGACCTACATAGAGTTGTCAGGCATCATCTTAGGACTGTGGACCTGGCCATATCTATATAGTACAACCTTTATCGAAGGAGTAGAGTGCCGAACCATCTATAGTTAGAGGTACTATTCTAGTATCATCTAATTTATTTTTTACCTTGTTTTACACTAGTTCTTTTTATTTGTTTATATATACAACAATTTTATAAAGTCTCAGACATTAAATTTGGTACTTCGGTGGGGGTAATGACCCTTGAAACTCTTTTGGGTATACGTTTAGAGAGTGTACTCCAGTGTAAGGAGTTACCCCTTAAGATTGGAAGATGTCATTTTCTATGTAACCTCTTCATACTCAAGATGTATGGTTTCTAAATCATTCTCTGTATGGATTGGTTGGTTCCTTATCATTCTCACATTGATTTTTATCATCAGAGGGTGTCCTTTACATCACCTAAGAGTGGTACCCACATTAATAAGGTTGAATGGGATGTCCAATCAAGTTGGTTTGGACCTAAGAATAATGTTTTGGGTGGAGAAACAAACCAGATAGCTAGTCTCTTTATGAGAGATCAAGGAACATGACTTATATAATTCCATCTGGTGGTGGATCATTTTAGGGAAGTTTTTCCTGATGACTTTTCTAGATTAACTCCTACCAGAGAGGTGGGTTTCAAAATTTATCTAGTTATAGGAGTGGTAATAGTGTCTATTCCTCCATACAGGATGACACCTACAGAGCTTTAGAAAGTCAACAAGAAGCTATAGTATTTCAATGATAAGGTTTTTATCTGACTGAGTACTTTTCCATGGGAATCAACTCTGATATTAACCAAGAATGAAGATATTACCTTAGTCTTTTCATGGATTATCACCAATTTAGATAGCTTATGGTTAAGAGTCGATATCAATTGATTCATATAAAAGAAATTTTTGACCATATCATAGGAGTGATAATTTTCTATAAGATCAATTTGAGGTCGAGCTACCATCAGGTTCATGTGAGACCATCAGACATACCATATACAATGTTCTAGAGTAGGTATAGGCTATATGAATATTTGGTCATGATTTTAGGTCTTATGAAAACTCTATCAGTCTTCATGGATCTGTTGAATTGGGTTTTCCACTAGTATCTGGATTCATTTGTGGTAGTCTTAATGGAATACCTCTTAGTATATTCTCATACTTGACATTAACATTACAAATATCTCAAGATTCTGATGAATACATCAAAAGAGAACCATATGTATTGTAAGATCACAAAATTCAACTTTTCTATTAATAAGGTCCACTTCCTAGGTCACAACATCTTAGAGTTAAGAGTATTTATTGACCTAGAGAAGGAAAGTGTTGTAGTTTCCTGAGAATAAACCAATAATGTCTTTGAAAAATGTAGTTTCTTAGGTAGATATAGTTATTACAAAAATTTTATTTAGGAATTTTTCCACCTAGAATAAGCTCTTACAATATTGATCAAAAAATGGTGTTAATTTATTATGGTTTGAATCCTATAAATTAACCTTACAAGATTTGAAAGGGAAAATGAACTCAGTACTGATCATGATTCTATCCGAGCTAGGAAGAAGTTATATAGTTTATTGTGATGCATCATGAATTAGGTGTTGATGATTTATGATGCAAGGAGATCAAATTTTATCATATCAGTCTCGCTAGATGATACCTCAAGAGGGAAATTACCCTACACACAACCTTGAGTTGGAATCTATGGTTCATTCTTTATCCTATTGGAGGAATTATCTATTTGCAGAATGGTTCATCATTTACATGGACCACAAAAGTATCAAATACATTTCCCCATAGCATGAATTGAATCTTAGGCAATATAGGTGGGAAGAGTACCTTTAGTATTTCAAATTTGAGATTTAATATACACCCAAGAAGGGAAATGAAGTAGCTGAAACCCTAAGCTGGAAGACTTAGATATAGGCTCTCTAAGAGGCTAATAGTGATTGGTAGTTGATGGTACTATTTTCTGATATGCACCTGGAGGTTCAAGATTATCACGAGCAACCTATTTTGGTAGCCTTGGTAGTTAAATCCTCCCATCTTGAGCGGCAGCGGATGACATATATTTCAAACCCTAAGGGCTTGTTCCTATGGGAGATTTCCTTTGGTGATGACCCACCGCCTAGTTGGGTTATCAATGAGGATGATATTATTCACTTCCATGGATGTATCAGGGTTCCTTCAGACATACAAGAGGAGTTGACACAAGTGTCTCATGCCTCTGTTTGGGTAGTACACCCTAGTCTTACCAATAAGTACCAAGACATATGTTGTAAGTATTGGTGGATGGGTATGAAGTGACATATTTCAAGTTTCTTCACACAGTGTTCCGCTTGTCAGTAGGTGAAGGTAGATCACCAGTGGCCTACAAGAATTATACAGCTTATGTACATTTTTGAGTGGAAATGAGATGACTCCACGACGAATTTATTTATGGGATTTCCAATATCCCCTAATGGAAGTGATATAGTATGGGTGGTCATCAAAAGACTGACCAATGTCGCTTACTTCCTACCTATCTAAGAGACTATATCATTTGGTAAACATGGGTGTATTTACATTCAGGACATTGTATACCTTCATTGTGTTCCCCATTCTATAGTATTAGATAGATATGCTTTATTTACATCTTGGTTCTAGTAGGGGATTTAGAAATCACTGGGTATATATGTTATTTTTAGTAAAACATATCACCCTTAGACCAACTGTTAGTCCAAGTGTATAATACGAGTGTTAGAGGACATTCTTCAAGTATGCATCCTTGATTTTGGAGGTTCATGGAAAAAAATTACTGCTCATTGAGTTTTTATTAAATAAAATCTTTCAAGAAACTATTCATATGTATCCCTATGGGGACCTATATGATAGGTTATTCCATTCACCCTTTTGCTGGTTAGAGGTAGGTGAGGTAGTGCTACTAGGACCTCATCTCATTCTAGAGTCTTCAGAATATGTACAGCTGATTTAGAAGCATATGTCTATAGCTTGGTCTAGGAAAAATTCTTACACCAATAATCACCACTAACCTCTCGAGTTAGAGGTGGGACATTAGGTATTTATGTTAGATTCTCCTAGATTGGGTCATATATAGATTCAGATACAAGGGAATCTATCACCTCATTACATCGATCCATAGAGATTACGGAGTGAGTTAGGATGGTAGTCTATCAGTTGGATTTATCTTATAGGTACTGAGACATGCATAAAATATTCCATGTATCAAAGATTTAGCATTATCATTCTAACCCATCTCATTTTTTTGATCGAGAGGATATTGAGATGGATGCAGGTGCATCCTTTGAGGAGCATTCTATACATATTTTTTATTAGAGAATGAAGGATCTCCAAGTTAGTTCAATTCCTATGGTACGAGTGATATGGAAGCATAATCATGTACAGGACATGAACTATGAGTGAGAGTCCAAAATATGTGCTCAATGGATGGAACTTTTATCAGAATATGTTTTACCACCTTCAGAAGGGAAACTAAAGGATGAATTGTTTTAAGGAGGGGAGGTTGTAATGTCTTGACTTTTCAAAGTGATACGAACACTTAATATTTAGTTAAAAACATATCGTTTTATTCTAGTAATGTTCTTAAGGGTTAAAGAGTGGTTTAGGAGAGTCCAATTCTCATTTGGAGCTTGGATATCCAGAGTTTTGAGAGATAGATTGAGCCACACGGTTAGTGAATGATTAGTGATAACCATGAGACTCAACTATGGAGGTTCTGCAAAAAACTAAAGAGGGATGCATAGTTATTTCTAACCATGAACCTTGTGTCGCATGTCCATGCAAGTATTTCCAATGTATTGTAAGGGACTGCATAGTTTTTCCAAATCATGTGGCCAGGGCTGCATGGGTAGTTCCACTTAAACAATGGTTCTACACGGTTTAGGCACATGGTTTGGAAAACCGTGTGAACAAACCATGCACCCATTTTAAATTGGGTAAAATAAATAGTTTTCCACTCTTTCCTTTAAGTTAATTTTTACTTCTTACCCTCCTTTTTCTCATGCACAATTCCTCCTCCTCCTTTGAGAGCTCCATGGCCTTCCAACCTAGGAACTAAAGAAAATATATCATCCGAACTCTGATTGGACTGCCATCTATTGATTTGGATAGCCACTAGTAAGTTCTCTATTCCTATTACTCCTTTAGTCATTTACCTCACTATATAAATAGTTATTTTGGTATAATATAATATGACCCATTTTCAGGTTATTTTTTTATTTTTCTAATTTATTCTATTTTAGCTCGATACAAATACCAACAATGGATGAGGGGTCATCTACCAACCTAAGGTAGGTTGTCTATTAATTTTTACAAAAATATGAGTTATTTTATACCATGTTCCATCATGTCACACGTCGCACTTTCCGCATATTTCCTTAAAATTAATATTTTTCTTATTCTAAACTATTTTACATTTTATAAATTCCCTATTGACTCTTTTTTGTGGTTTTAGGTTCCCCACCTTGATATGTACCACCCCCTTTGGGTGTGGTCATGTGATGTCCTTTTATTATTAGATGTTTTTTTGGACACTCCAGCCACTAAATGGTGTTGATATCTATCCATATAAATGGACCCTTGTAATTAAATGGGAGCAAGTTGTAAGATAACATCACATGACTTCCCTTTGATAAAGGATACCCCCTTAGTTAGATGGAATGATAAATGAATTGTAATTTAACCCATGTATTATCCTGAAGTGTGACTAAACTTATATAAATATTATTTACAGGCATGATGTCCCATATAATTGTGATACTTGGGCATGTCGTCACTTCTATTTTGATGCTTGGGAAAGGCGTACCATATACTTGTGATACTCGGGCATGAAGTCCCACATAATTGTGATACTCAAGCATGGATTCCCATATACATGTGATACAAGGGCCTGAAGTCCCGTGACACTTTATGATATTAATACTACAACCCATGGATGCCTAAGTTACTTATTGAGTCCTAACTAGTAGTAGTGTCCATATATATGGCTATAAAAATCACTATGTATATAGACCATATATATGTATACACATGGTTACTTGTTCATAGGTCATCCATCTTAGGCCAAAGTATGTAGTGTCATCCTAGTATCCTTTAGGAACGATATCCAACACATTTACATTTTAAATCTTATATTGTCGTTATCTTATTATATATGCACACTACTCATTTTACATGCACCAACTGGATTTTAATAGACACCATTGGTGGTAGACTATTGAGTATATATCACACCATATTTGGGCCACCAGTTGGTAATCAAATAGATCTCATGGATATAGTTAGGGACAAAGGGAAGCGTCTGATTGTGGATGCTTGATTATTTGTACAGGATAGAGTACATGAGTATAGGATCAATCTTTTTCTTGCAGTGATAATAGAGATAGTTTTTTGAATTTGTGTATTTTTATATAGAACGATGTATATTACTATACCCCTATTCCATTTTGTATATCACATGACATACCATCATTCATTTTTTTATTGATATTGTTACTTTTTTTTCCTATTTAGTTATCTGGATGATTTATTTATTTCAATGTTGGTTATTTATTATTTCTTCCACTATTTACCATTATTTCATACCACTATGATACACTATAATCAAGAGGTAACTGTCATGACCTGTCCCCCGGGGCTGGAGCCATGATTACCCCAAGCCCTCCTTCCAAAGCCCAGGGGTTGGTGACTAGCACCGAAAAGGCATATCCCTAAAATGGGAAGAAATTGCCTTTAAACCTGTACAAACACACAGCCCAATAACACAACAAGATGGAACCATGAAGTAAAATTTTAGTAGTAAAAGTGTGAACTGAATATAAAGGGTGATAGAATATAAGCCCAACTGAAAAGATACAACTACAATAGAAAATAGAAAACAACTCTTGAGATCATCCACCAAGGTTCCTACCTGAAGGGTAGGTAAATATCGTCTCCACAGATCTCCATGTAAACCATTCAACTTCGTGTACTACCTGGTCTTAGATCCTATAGTCTCAGCTGAGCTAATCGTCATCTGCACAAGACACAATAAGGTGCGGGCGAAGCTCATGCATGAGTGAGTATAACAATAACCTGCAGGGATCCCGAGACCCCCGAAGGTTTCTCAAAATTCCACAAAGGAAAACCAAAAATCATGATATCAATCACAAAGCACAAAGCACAAAGCAAAAGACTCAACTCAAAACTGGTATAAAAATCAGAGTTCAGGAATAAAGATTATTAGTCTAAAGATATATCATTTTATTCCGTTAGGAAGTTTCCACAACTGAACCATATGGGAGTTGTTCCATTTTTGATCCACAGAGGGTCGTATATCACTGATCCACGACGGGCCGCTCTAAGGCTCGTCCTCATTAGGTCACGTACTACTGATACAAACATGGTTTCTAGAATGTTGATCCACACAAGGTCGCTATGGTGCTGATCTACACAGGGTTGTTAGATGCTGATCCACACAGGGTCGCTATGATGTCGATCCACATAGGGTCGCTATGATACTGATCCACACAGGGTTTCTAGATGTTGATCCACATAGGGTATCTATGATGCTGATCCACATAGGGTCGTTAGATGCTGATCCACATAGGGTCTCTATGATGTTGATCCACACAGGGTCGCTACTAAGATGACAACCATCCACAGGATTCCCCGCACCCGGTGCGCTTGAGTTCCCTAGTATCAGCTCCTATGGATATCGTTCATGAATCAACTTCTATAAAGTTTCACAAAGGAGTAATACAAAGGACTGTCATGTCGTAAGGTTTTCTACGCAACAGACGACACGTCAATCAGACGCCCGGTCTGTGAGTTATAGGCATTTTAGTGCCGAGGGCCCGACTGGATTCAGGTACGATCCAACCTGACCTTACTCCAAATTTACCCAAAACCCAAGTGGAGTGTCTCAAAAGGACAGTCTCATCCCATGAATTCCAATGCTATAGATGGTTCACATACATCTGTTTTATAAGATACGGGCTTTTAAGCGTATCTGGGCCTGAAAGGGGTCTGGGTTTGGTCTGAACTGGCCCGACCTGACCCGATTCGGGTCTGACCCGGCCCGAACCGAACCAGCCTGGGCTAGCCCGACCCTCCCTCGATAGGGTGGGATGTGGTGGGATCAAACTGTTGGGCAGCGGACATGCTCAGCTCTCCAGCCGGCGTGAGCCACGCGAAGGGTCCCACGGTCTACCTTCTGAACGGACCGCTGGTACGTTTAGTCTTCCGAAATGGTGGCCCCACGTGGCACCTCCCCTGTTTGCAGGACCTGTGGGGCATGGGTCCCCTTCACCTCCGCCATAGCTTCGAAGCCACGAACACCTCACCGCGGCGCACGATGGCGCGCCACCTCGCCAACGCGGACGACCAAGTGCCGACCACCCCTTCGGGTCTACCACGGTGACAAGAGGTGCCGCCCCCTTCCGTGGCTAGCGAGCGCCAGCCGCCGCCTTCATCGCCGGCACCAGTCTTCAGTTCCGTCGTGCTGGTGCCACACCAGCGGATCTTCTGCGGGCCACCGGGTGAGCTTTGGTGGTCCATTTTCCCTTCTGCTTGCACCTACAGGCCTCCCAGGATACTGCCATCGCTATGTGGCTCCCAGATTCAACGTTCTGTTGAGTTGGAAAATTATTCCAATGATGAACACAACAAGAACCAAGCATTAGAGGGTTATGGCCTTGTTCATTTGGCCCACGCCCTTCGCATTAGTATCTTACAAGTAGTAGAAATTTAATTCACCAAAGATAAACTTAAATAATAATCCACCTACCTCGAGATTCATTGGGGACATCGCAGTGGTGGATGAAGAATCCTTGTTCGTGGAAGCCGCTGAAATTCATCAATCCCGGTTCGATTCCACCATTCTTTTTTTGGGAGGGTTCTTCATCAGCGTTTCATCGGAGTTATCCTGTGGGTTTCCAAAACCCATGCCCATGATTTAATTTAAAAGGTCGAGTTAAAAGATTAAACCCCCTTTCAATAAAAGGCTCATTAAATGGTGAAATTAATGAATCACCTTAATTATATGAGATGTGGTTACACATCAATGTGTAACTGGGAATTTAATGTCCCTCATTAAATACCCAACCATCTCCATGGGTCCCGACACTATTACTCAACTGATGGTTGGAAGAATAAAATAAAATAACATGTTATTTTATTATTATTTAAAAAATCTGCAAAACAAACTTTTTCACCCAACCTATTGTGGTCAAAGTGAAGCCTCCCTTAAGTGAATCCTAGCACTTCTGATTCAACGGTGTCCTCAGATTTCAATTCTGAGCACTGGTTCAAAAGTTATAAAACGTCTCTCATACGTTTACTGAACGTACCTTAAATAAAGTTAAAAATTCCGTTCTGGGCACACCAGGCCTCAAAATCAAGCACTGCCAATTTTCGCAGAATCGTAATAATCCCAAATAATTAAAAAAAAATTTACATGGAATTTTTGGGTCTTTACATTCTCCCCCCTTAGGATTTTTATTCCCCTAAAGCTAAAACAAAACTAGGGAAACAAATGGGGGTACTGAGTACGTATCTGAGCCTCCCGCTCCCCAGTGCTTTCCTTGAGATTCTTGTGCTTCCAACAAACTCGAACTAGAGGAATCGACTGCCCACAAAGGACCCGCTCCTTTAAATCCTCTATCTCCACCAGAAACTCTGCAAATGTTTCCCCATCATCAATTTCCATATCTCCATAGTTGATAACGTGCGATGGATCATGCACGTACCTCCTTAGCTGTGAAACATTTAAAAAATTATGCACTTGGTGCATCTGTGGTGGAAGAACTAGACGGTACACCACCTTGCCTACTTTGTTGAGGATCTGAAAGGGTCTGATGAACCTTGAAGATAGCTTGCTGGCCCGACCAAACCACCGTAATCCTCATCAGGGTGAGACCCATAGGAAGGCATGATCTCTCTCCTCAAACTACAAGGGTCTCCATCTCCTATCGGTATAAGACTTTTGACGGATTTGTGCAGTCTTCATCCACTCCTGGATGATATGTACCTTCTTAGTGGTAGCCTGTACCAACTCTGGACCCATAAGTGTTGACTCCCCTGGGTCTATCCAGCAAAGGGGTGATCTGCATGGTCACCCGTACAAGGCCTCAAATGGAGCCATGCCGATGGTGGAGTGGTAACTATTGTTGTATGAGAACTCCACCAGGGGAAGGTGGTCCTCACAAATGCGGCCAAAATAGAGGACACAAGCACGAAGCATGTCCTCGAGTGTCTGTATGGTCTGCTCCATCTGACCATCTATGTGAAGGTGAAAGGTGGTACTCAAGCGTAGCTGAGTCCTAAACACCTCCTACAATCCCTTCCAGAATAGGGATGAAAAAATTGCATCGTGATCTGAGATGATCATCGATGGCACCCCGTGAAGTCATACAATATCCTGTACGTAGAGACGTCCTAATCTCTCTATTGATCCCTTCTCTAGAATGGGTAGGAAGTGGGCCAACTTGGTGAGTCGGTCAAAGATCACCCAGATGGAATTGTGGCCCCTGGACATATGTGGTAGCCCTGTTACAAAGTCCATGGAGATACCATCCCACTTCCACTCCGACACCTCGAGTGGATGAGCTAAGCCTGCTGATACTTGATGCTCAGCCTTCACTTACTGACAAGTGAGGCATCGAGATACGAACTCTGCCACTGCTTTCTTCATCCCTAGACACCAGTACTAATACCGAAGGTCCGGGTATATATTTTCCACTACAGGATGTACTGCTAATGGGGAAGTGTGTAACTCCCTCAAAACCTCATCTCAAAGCATCAATGGTACCATGGTTCATCCTATGAAGAGGATAAAGTGCTCCCCACCATCATAAAATCCATCAGGAGCCTATCTTGAGGATATCTGAGCATGTCAGACCTCACTATCTGCACCCCCAAGCTATGCCTCCCGAACTTGCTGAAGAAATGGGGGAGTTACAGTCATAGACTGGATGTAAGATTCTCCATCTCTATCCACAAAGGATATCTGAAATGTAGCTAGCTGCTCTATCAACTCACTCAACAACTGTAGACCAAAACTATTTCTGAGGGAATCTGCTACTACGTTCCCCTTCCCAGAAGTATATAATATCACAAAGTTATAGTCCTGGAAGAACTCCAGCCATCGTTGTTGTCTCAGGTTTAGGTCCTTCTGTGAGAATATATATGTGAGACTCTTATGATTATAGTAAATAGTAAACCGTTCACCCATCAAGTATTGCCACCACATCTTCAGTACAAAGACCACTATTTCTAACTCCAGGTCAATGGTAGCGTAGTTCTGCTCATGCTGTCTCAACTTCCATGGGACATAGGAGATCACTGCTCACTCATGCTTCAGGAAACAACCTAGTCTATTCCCTGATGCATTGTAGTAGACTACATACCCAACGCCCTCTTCTGGTAGCCTCAACATGGGGGCACTCGCCAGCCTCTGACTCAGCTCCTGAAAACTCTATTTGTATCTCTCCATCCACACGAATGGATATCCCTTATTTGTCAAACCTGAAAAGGGTTTCACAACTCTAGAAAATTTGGGTACGAATCTCCAGTAGTACCCATCCAATCCTAGGAAACTCTACACCTCGGTCACACTCCTGGGTGTCTCCCAAGCAAGAACTGCCTCTATCTTCTCCGGATCCACTACAACTCTAGCCTCAGAGATAACATGCCCCTGTAATGGACTTTCCATATCAAGAATTGGCACTTCAAGAGTTTCCCATAAAGATGATTCTCCTGGAGTGTATCTAGAACTATCTACAGGTGCATGGCATGATCCTCCTTTGACGTCGAGTATATCAAGATGTCATCAATAAAAACTACCATGAAGCGATTGAGGTAAGGATGAAAGATCCTGTTCATGAGCCCCATGGACACTACCTAAGCATTGGTCATGCTGAAGGGAATTACCAAGAACTCATAATGTCCATACCGACCCTTGAAGGCTATCTTTGGTACGTCCTCATCCCGTACCCTGAGTTGGTGATAGCCTAATCTAAGGTCTATCTTAGGAAACCATCGAGATCCCTTCAGCTGGTCGAAGAGGTCATCAATCCTTGGGAGTGGATACTTGTTCTTCACCATCACCTAGTTCAAGAACCAATAGTCCACACAAATCCACAGACTCCCATATGCCTTCTTGGTGAACAAAATTGGGGATTCCCATGGAGAAACACTTGGTATTATGAATCCCTTCCTCTAAAAGTTCTCCAGCTGTACCCGTAACTCATGAAGCTCTATGAGAGCCATCCAATATGATGGCTTAGATATATGTGTCATCCTTGGGTACAGGTCGATGTAGAATTATACCTCTCTGTGAGGAGGTAGTCCTGGAACATCATTAGGAAAAACATTAGCATACTGGTCCACCACTACAGGATAACTCAGACTCCTCACATCAACTGATCCGAGGGTAAGGCTTTGCAACTGATGAGTGATTGACTGCACTCTCCTTTGAGAAAGTCCATCTTGTGCTATTAAGGTTTCATTCTCACCAGTGAAGGAAAACTTGATCCCATACTCACGTATACACCACACTTTTCACCTAAAAAAGTTGATCTGATCATGGATTGTGGATACCAGTCTATACCCAAGATGACATCATAAGGCCTCAATGTTGCTACTAGGAGATCCTAGACAAAGATCTCACCTCCCAGAGTGATATCACACTACCTTCACCAATGAGTAATCGTTGAATCTTCTCCCATAGGATTCTCTAATCATAAGGATCGAGCCAAAAACTCAATCCGAATCTCCAAGCTCTGAATGAGTGTCATGGAAATGAAAAAGTGACCAACACCTGCATCTATAAGTACTACATCTAGGGTGGAATATACACAGATCGTAACTCTAATCATCTCTAGAGCGTTGTGGTCATAGGCCTCTGCCGCTGAAACATGTGAAATGCATTCAGTCGGCATGTACCGTCCACTAGTGGGGATGGTGGAAACTGCTGCCCTCTGAGTGGTGGTGCTACTGGTACACCACCCAAAGGTTCCAACATAGTAAGAGGGCCCTGTACTGAAGCCTCATCGCTCGGTGGGCCGTCATCATGAACTCTCTCAGAAATACTGGCTGGTTGTCTACGTGGTGGCATTCTGAAAAGATATAGGTTCTCCACGGTCAATAAGTTATACCTACTGAGATGAATCAAAAGAGATCAAAATTAAAACATTTCCAAAACACACATAATCAGTGTTTTTGTGAACCAAGTCAGAAATTAGAATTCAGGGTCCTGGTGTATGAATATGTTAGCCTCTGTACCAACACTGGACTCCCTGAACTGAAAACCACACTCAAAACACTTAACACTATTAATCCATTGGAAAGATCAGAGTCCTAGTTCTTCAGTAGAACCGACTCCTCTGATACCACTTTTTCATGACCCGTCCCCCAAGGCCCGCACTGTGACTACCACAAGCCCACCTTCCATATGCCATGGGTTAACGAGTTTCACCAGAAAGGTGTATCCCTAAAACGGGAAGGCATTGCCTTTAAACCTGTACAAAAACATAGCCAAATAACACAACAAGATGCAACCACAAAGTAAAAACATAGTAGTAAAAGTGTGTACTGAAAGTAAAGGGGGCTGGAATACAATCCCAGCTGAAAAGATACATCTACAATAGAAAATAGAAAATAGCTCGTGAGATTTTCCACCCAGGTTCCTACCTGAAGGGTAGGTACAACTCATCTCCACAGCTCTCCACATCAACCAGTCACCTCCGTGTACTACTTAGTCATGTCTCCTATAGTCTCATCTGAGCTGATCATCGTCTTAACAAGACACAACAAGGTGCGGGCGAAGCCCGTGCAGGGGTGAGTATAACAATACCCAGTAGGGACCCCGAGACCCCTGAAGGTCTCTTAGAATTCCACAAAGGAAAAAAAAGCACGATCTCAATAAAAAATCACAAAGAAAATGACTCAGATCAAAATAGGTATACAACTCATAGTTCAGGAATAAAGATGATTAATCTAAAGCTATATCATTTTATTCTGTTAGGAAGTTTGCACAACTGAAACACATGGGAGTTGTTCCATTATCAATCCACACAAGGTTGTATATCACTGATCTAGTACGGGCCACTCTAATTCTGGTGGTTGTCGGGTCATGCACTGATGATCCACACAGGGTCGCTAGAATGCTGATCCACAAATGGTCGCTATGGTGCTGATCCACATAGGGTCGATATGAGGCTGATCCACATAGGGTCGCTATGCTGCTGATCCAGACAGGGTGGATAGATGCTGATCCACATAGGGTCGCTATGATTCTGATCCACATAGAGTCTCTAGATGCTGATCCACATAGGGTCGCTATGATGCTAATCCACACAGGGTCGCTACTCAGATGACAACTGGCCACAAGATTACCCTCACCCGATGAACTTGAGTTTCATAGTATCTGATCCTATGGATATCAGTTTTGCCTAAATTTCGAGGAAGTTCCAAAAATGATTATCCCAACCGCCATGTCATAAGGGTTTTTATGCAATAGACAATGCATCAATCAGACACCATATCTGTGAGTTGTAGGCATTTTAGTGCTGAGGGCCCGGTTGGATTTGGGTAAGATCCAACCCAGACATACTCCAACTTTACCCAAAACCCAAGTGGAGTGTCTCAAAAGTAACATCTCATCCTAAGGATTCTAATTCCATAGACGGTTCTTCAAATGGACATATGGTTTGTAAGATACAATGTTTTAAGCGTATCTGGGCCTGAAAGAGGTTTGGGTCTGGTCTGACCTGGTTGGACCGACCTGACCCGACCTGGATTGGGTTGACCTCACCCGGTTTAGGCCTGACTTATCCCGGACCGAACCATCCTGGGCCGGCCCGGCCCGCCCCGACTAGGCTAGGCCGTGGCGGGCTCAGCCCGCTGGGCAGCAGACCTGCTCAGCCCGCGTGAAGGGTCACACGGTCTACCTCCCAAATGGACTACTAGTCCATTCAGTCTTCTGAAATGGTGACACCACATGGCACCGCCCCCTGTCAGTGGGACCCGTGGGGTGCGGGTCCCCTTATCCTCCGCTGTGGCTTCAAAGCTGCGACCACATCACCATGACGCGCAATGGCGCGCAACCTCTCCAATGAGGCTGGTCAAGTGCCGGATGCCTTTTCAGGTCTTCCGTGACACCACCACCTTCCGCGACCAGTGAGCTCCAGCCTCTGCCTTCGCCGTGGGCGCTGGTTTCCAGTGACGCCCCGCTGGTGCCGCACTGAAATATCTTACGTGGGCCACCAGATGAGCTCCGGTGGTCTGTTTTCCTTTCTGCTCATGCCTACAGGCCTCTAGGGATGCCGCCGTCACTACGCAGCTCCCAGATTCAAGGTTCTGTCAAGTTCAAAAACTCACCCCCCGATGAACGTGACAAGAACAAAGTAGTGGAGGGTCCAAGCCTTTTTTGTTTGTCCCGCGCCCTCTACGTTAGTATCTTTACATGCAGTAGAAATTTAATTCATCAAAGATAAAATTAAATAATAAACCCCTATCTCGAGATTCATTGGGGACGTCGTGGTGGTGGATGAAGAATTCTTGTCTGTGGAAGCCGTCGACATTCGTTAATCCTGGTTCGATTCCTCCGTTATTCATTGGGAGGGTTCTTCATCGGTGCTACGTCAGAGTTCTCTCGTGGGTTTCCAAAACCTATTCCCATGATTTAATTTAAAAGGGTGAGTTAAGAGATTAAACCCCCTTTCAATAAAATGCTCCTTAAATGGTTCAATTAGTGAATCACCTTAATTACCCGAGATGTGGTTACACATCAATGTGTAACTGGAATTTAATGTCCCTCATTAAATACCTGAATATCTCTATGGGTCCCACCACCGTTACTCAAGTTATTTTAGGAAGAATAAAATAACATAACACATTATTTTATTATTCTTTCAAAAATCCGCAAAACTAACTTTTTCACCTGACCTATTACGATCGAAGTGAAGCCTCCCTTAAGAGAATCCCGACACTACGGATTCAACGGTGTACTTGGATTTCAATTTCGAGCACCGATACAAAAGGTAGAAAATGCTGCCCGTACGTTTACTGAACGTACCATAAATAAAGTTCAAAATTCCATTCCGAGCACACCGAGACTCAGAATTAAGCACCGTCAATTTTCGCAGACTCGTAATAATCCCAAATAATTTTTTTAAAAAATTTACATGGAATTTCTGAGTCTTTACGGTAATAGTCTCCCTATAGACACACCCTAGACCCTCATTTCTAGTTGGTATCCTCTGTCATATGGGGAGGTGCACTTGAGGTCCTGGGGCCAACCAGATCGGGGAGCTACTTAGTGGCTTCCAGGTCAGGATTCTACAATGTAGGTTCTATATAATAAAGGTGGAAGGTATGAATTATATACCATTATATTTAATTTAATATAACTTTATAAAAGATAAAAACCCATGAAATAATATTAAACTAAATTTAAACCCCACACATAAATTGGTTGATCAAGCTCATGATCATTCACATACATATAATGAAATTATATTCACACATACTATTATTAATTTCAATCCATTATATTAATTAAGATAAATTTATTATTAATTAATAATTTATGGTCTTATTACTTAATTAATTACTTGTCTTTATTATTAATCCACACAGTCTTGAAGATACAAGAGATTCCCATCATCTTTAATTTTTAAATTTAGTAAACTAATTTTATTCAAAATTAAATAAATACATAGAATGTACTTGGATTCAAAATGGAGTGTCCCACAGATTCTATGTGGCATATTCTAGGGTCCTTGTCATGTATTGTGTGTTCCCTATACATGTAGTGTAAAAGGTGTGTTAGGTAGTTACATGAAATCTTATTCCACATGTAATTTTGATTAGTCTCCTCAAAGTCTATTGAAACATGACACATTTTATCCTACATGATGTGTAATGATTTAAATTCCCATATAAGTTACATTGAATATATAACATGAACATGATGTGTAACTTCTAAATTTACATGAAAATTAATTTTTAATTTAATATTCTGTAAAACCCCATCATACGGTGTGCACAACAGCTACATGTGTTGCAGTTCAGTTTTAATATCTAAATTAATTTTTATTACACATAATTAATTTATACGATGTACAAGTTGGATTAACGTGTACTGTACACAAATGAGAACACCTTACATGGAATTTACAACCTTATACATTCCTTGTACTTCCTTTTTATACCTTTTAATTACTCACCTATAGACTCATTGTGTAATTAGTATGGAAAATACCATGTTACATGGCATGTACAACAACTACATTTTGTGGAATCATGACAGAATTATATTTCATGACTGGAAGTCAACATGTGACATGTGTATTAACTACACACCACATACATTAATGACAAAAACATTGTTTCATGTGTAATTACATAATGTGTACATCAGTTACCCATAGTGTAACCATATAAACCATGTGCCACCCAGGTGGTTAATATGCGATATAATTACACACCGTTTAATAAACCCCCACATGAATAAACGTGATTGGTGTAACTATGTCATCATGTGGTTGTTTGAGACTAAATGATTTGTAATTATGTTACACACTATGTAATCTAGTCATGCTTCCAAAATCCATAGAATCTCCAGATAAAATCCCCAGGTGTTCTTCACATATTCTTGGCCCGTCATTGGACATATAATAGTGAACAAATTCATTATCTAAACTTAATATATTAATAAGAAAAACCAACATGAAAATACCAAAAAATTATTATAATATTTATCAATAAAAATAAATAAAAATAAATTTTATTGTTATGTATCTCTGATACCACTTGAAGGTTCCAAACTTAGTGAAAGTGTTGTTCAGGCCTAGGTCCAACTTAAATTTTGTTGGATTCAATGAATAATCTACAGTAACATGATGGATAATTGACATGTATAACAAATATACCTAATTAAATTGAAAAATAATCCTTAAAATAATAAAATATGATCTTTTTTGTTAAATTTATGATTAATTTAATAATAAGAATATACCATGGTCTTGTGTTCTTTATTCGATATAGATGTTTTTCGATCAAAACTTATCGGATTTTTACAATCAATGTGCTAATAGGATCCATAATAAAATCCCTCTAGAGATATTCTCATGGGTACCATGATCTTCTAATGACGAACAAGGATATTCAGGTGCTATCACAGATGATTTAATCATCTTACATTTTTTATGTTGATCGCAACACAATCCTTTCGAGCTTAAAGGATTGTCTCTCTTATTCTCTCATTATTGAGAGGATAAAGGAGGTGTAATAATTCCCTCTACATAGTTAGGAACTGTAGAGATATTATTGGTGGATAGAATTCAATTAGGAGGATAAATGTTGGGAACAACACAAATGATTTTGAATATTCTCTAAAATGATATAATTGGATATACATAGCAATACGTTTTATTATTAAAAATTGCACAAAGTCTATTAATCAAATAATAAACATAATATATTCTCCATGCCAATAACAACAACAACAAAAATATATAATATAACATGTATAATTTCAAAAATAAATATCATTTTATAAAATAAATAATTCCTTATTTATTTAAATGATATTTAATATTCTATCTTTTTATTTTATTCACACTTTACTCAGCCCTATCACCTTACCTGACATTCACCAAATCTTGAATAATAAATATTATTCATTTGATAAAAAAAATATTATAATCATGGTCTTGCGAATAAATATTTATTTTAATATTATCATAACTAAATAAATATTTATATAACAATAAATATTATTTATGACTTTGTGAATAAAACATGTGATAAATAAATATTATGTTCTATAGTTTTGTAAATATATATTTAAGTATGATCGGTAAATCCAGAATAAATATTATTTCTTGGTCTTAAAAATATTATTTATTCTAACTATTAAATATAAATAGTATTTATATCTAAGATTGATGAAAACACTAAGTGTGTAATCCTCTAGGTCTTTTCCTCACTGGAAATAGATAGGTCTGCCTAAAGTTCAATATCTGCATCTGACAACACATAAAGACACCCATATATAGAGAATTTAATTTCATAATGATAAAAACTGCATAAATATTCTCACTAAGTAATATAATCCATTTTCTCTATATCTAATCAATTAAGTTACATACTAGTTTCATCAACCCATATGCTCAATATATATTTCATTGAATTCCTATAATAAACCTATCTATCACCATGTCCAAGGATTTTTGAACAGTTTCATTCCAGTCAAACGACTATGATATCATCTTACTTAAACCGGAAGGAAAAAAATCCTATATCGACTTATTCGTTAATTCAATATCACTTATGATGCACCCAAAATACCCTACTTCATAGTGAGTATATTTCATCATTATTTTCATCAACAAATCAATGTATGTGACTCATGACATTCATTAATAATAATATGAAGTTTTAGGATCATTACACATATTCATAGACTGGAATATGCAATGACATGTAAGCATGTGGAATTTATACTGTTGGGTTTTTCCTCATAATATCTTATTCTGAAGATTATCAAGCACAAAGTTCATTAGAAAAAGTCTCATTCACTTATGAGTATCTAACACCTTATATTCCTACATATTATGTATCATTTCATAGAATTATATCTTGGCTGTAGGACATATGTTTAATAATATCATCATAACAGTTTATGGTTCTCATCATAGAGGGGATATGCTATGACCTTCTCAATGCGGATAATACTCTAGGACATTATAACAGTAATTTTACATAGAAGAAAATTCAATATTTTATTATAAACTTATTGATATTAAATAATTTAAATATTTGGGAAATATAAACTAAAAATTAGTTGGTTCTAGGGAACTAACTCCAACATCGACTTCTAACTTCATCTACTTCAAATCCATCCCTTGGATCATCTTCTAGTATATATCCACTATTGGAATTCAAATGGGTAGTTAATGGTTATCCTAGAAACAACCAAACCCTTTTTATAATTAAAAATCATGATCTTTTCTAATTCTCTATACTATAACAATCATGACTTGGAAACATTCATCAAGGTGTGATAAACCATTTCCTTCTCTAGTTATTCTTCAACTATCAATTGTAAGAAATTGTGAACATTATTTTTGTTACAAAAAATAATGGATATTAACTTCTAGAACCTTTCCTTTTTTAATTTATGGTATAATAATTACAACATTGTTCCTTTAATCATGAAATTTCAAGATAAACATGAACTCCACTGTGATTACAGTCTACGACATGGACATCTCTAAATTAACAGAAAAAATGAAATTTTACCAAAGTCTATTCAAGACATGGTCAACATGTTATGGTGTGAAAGATGAAGGTGATATTCCATAATGAACTTTTGAATGTGTTGAAATTGTCCATGTCATATTACATGACAATGAGATATTTTAAAATCACGTAATCATGCAATTTTGGATTTGTCCAATCATAGGGTATGATTATGCCTTCAGTTGTTTTGGTGGATGAATGATAATATTGATCATTAAAGTAAATCATCTCCACATTAGTTATCATCAATAGTTATTTTTTATGATAAAATAAATCGAAAGTTCCATTTATTTATGAAAGAGTTGCATAAAGTTACATAGAAATTTACTAATATGTTATAACACATGAGTAATTGGATTAAAAACCAAAGATAATCCCCAATGGATATATAAAAGAAAAATACCCATTATATGGGTATTAGAATATTTCATATCCCTGTAAGAAACTCCCATGATCCCAATTCTCTCTTTATTCTTCCACCGTTACACTATGAGGTCCTAGCATGCCATAGTGATAGGAGGAATACCACTTGAACATTAGGTGATTTAGAATCCTATAGATAACTCTTGAGGAGTGATAGATTTTGTATGCCTTTACATGTGATTTTGATCAAGCATATGAGATGATGACCATATTTGGAGAAAGGTACTAAATATATTTATTTATATGTTTATTCATGGTTTCATTTATCTTTCTTGGTAATCCTGGTATGGGTTTCTTTAATCACTTACACTATATCTAATGTAATACCCTAATTTTGGGTGGTTATGTTTATGTAAGACCCAAATTGTTTTATATGATTTTTTAACCTTATTATGGTTGAATTTTGGGTCTGGTTCACATTGGAGGTTTTTTAGAGCTTTAATTTTTGGTTTTATAGATTTTCAATCCAAAATAGGAAACACCATAGTCATAGTGATAAATGTGGAGATGCTTGGTTAAACACTATGTAAAACTAAAGGGGGGAAACTGATTGTCCAAGTCATGGACAAGATGTGGTGCTGAAGTAAATCCATTCCATCCATGTCTTGGGCAGCCCCAACATACCCGTTTTGGATGACACAATGAGTATAAAATGGGAAAGACTTTAGTGACATGTCCTAGTGTCTAGCTATTTTTCTTGGGGATCAAGAACCACCACGACTATTTCCAAGCTGTGGTAGAAGCTATTTAGGCATTGTGATGCTTTTGAAATAGCTGAAACACTCACCATTCTTATCAGATCTCATCTGTTTCAAAGGAATAAATGCATAAATAATTAATGAAGGGTCTTGAATGTGGGATTTTTAATCAGTTCCTTCCCTATATTAAGAAATTAATGCTCCCTGTTTATTAATCATTTTCTTTCTAAAAAATTATTAGATTCAAAGCATAAATAGTTTCTAACCTACTGTAATCTTAATATGAGATCATATTATTTTCTTTTTTGTCTCTATATTTCTCTTCATTTGATGAATCTAAGGCCTCCTTCCATCTACCTTTGTTGGTTCTTCCTATTTTGGACATTTATGTGGAGAACTACAATTAGTCTTCTCTTATTATGGTCTTTTTTATTCTATCCTTGTATGATCATGAAATGTTGATTCTTGGCATAAACTATAGTTCTTTGTACATCCTAGTGATGTGTTTTCTACAATTGGCATGAAAGTTACCTTTCTTGAGGATTATTGATGGTGAAACTCTTGGAAAATTATTCCTTGGTGAGTCTCTCATGTTCTAAATTTGATTTTTCTCTTCAACCGGACTTTAAGGTTACTATTTATTGTAATCAAATGTTGGGTAAGTGTTGTTATACCCATTGTATTGTTCTTCCTTATCTCTTATGATGGTTCTGAACATAGAGAAATCAAATTTTGGGTGTAAAACCATTATGATTTTTTTAAAATTTAACAGATTATTCAAAAATTGTGTGATACGTAAAGATCATGAACATTGAAAATTTTCCATAAAATATTGAAAATGAAATCCCAGATAAAAGATATGATATTTTTTTATGTTAAATTTATAATTAAATTAAATAGATCGGAAGAAATATTACCTCGTATTAGGATCTATCTTTGATGAAGATATTGATAATCCAAAACCCATTCTTAGATTATCGTTGTCATGTGGGAGTACCCAAAATAGATCCCCTCCAGCGGTGATCCAAATGTTATCCTTTGATATTTAAACAACACTGATGGATTGCCGAGTACTAGAATGGTGGATCAATAATCTTTCATAGTTCATCATGATCGCTTAAAGTTCCTCTAGGGTTAAAGGGATCTCTCTTATTCTTCTCATTCTTGAGAGGAATAAAGAATGATAAATCTAGAGAGAAATCTGTTAAGAATAATGATTCTCAATTCTTGATTAAACCTTCATAATAGACATAACCATCTATTTATAGATTTAGGGTTAAGGTTAAAATATTTTTTAGTTTCAAAATGAACCCTAAATAATATAATAAAATCCATCTAACCTAATGAAATATAATAGTAATAATAATATTATTTTATGGTGCGCGACAACTGTAACAACAATAAATATTATTTTACTAGTTTGAAAATTAATATTTATCATTAGAAACAATTTTGTTCTACTCCTCATTCTATAAATTTATCTAATAACTGAATAAATATTTAATTAAATATTTATCCAAAAATAAATATTCTATTCACAGTGTAGAGAATAAATATATAATATTCAATAAATAGAATAAATATTCTATTCATAATCTAGATAATAAATATTTATTAAATATTCATGTAATTAAATAAATTATTTATCAATGAATAAATAATTATTTATTAATTTGAGAATAATATTTATGAACAATAAAACCTGAAAAAAATTATTCCTAATTCTTGACAATTCCAATAATTAAATTAAAATAGAATTAAATTAAGATCAATAGAATCACTTAGTGTGTAATCTTATAGGCTTCTTTCTCATTAGCATTAGACAGTCTTTCCTAAAGACCAATATTACTATCTATAAACGAGTCAAGGAACCCAAGGGAAAGAATTTAATGTCATAATGTCAAAAACCACACACAAACTCTTACTGTGTAATATAATCCTATTTTCACAATATCACATCAAGTAGGTTGGACATACCTGTCATCAACCTATGTGCTTGATATGTATTTCTTTTACTATCTGAAATAAACTTAGCATTACACGATGAAAAAAAATTTAATGTGATAGTTCCATTTCAATAAAATGGCTGATATATTAACTTTTGAGATGGAAGGGAAAAATCCTTTATTGATTTATTAATTAATAATACATCACTCGTGATGCATCCAACATATCCAACTTCACCATGAATTGTATCATTATGAATTATGAAATCAATCAAAGTGTGTGATTCCTGACATGCATTAATAATATTCTTAAAGTCAGAATTACACACGCTCTCAAATAGGAATATATGATGACACATAAACATGCATAATTCCTATAGGTGAGTATATTCTAATAGTATATTATCTTGGAAATTACCAAATGAAAACTTCATGAGAAGAAATATCATCTTCTTAAATTCACGTTCACTTGTAAGTCAACATTCTATGTGTCCCATCATATAATGTTATATGAATGTTGATCTATATTTAAGAATATCATCATGGTATTTCAAGGTTCTCATTATAATGGAGAACTGCTATGACCTTATAAATGGATAGATAGTTTAGGACATTATTACATTAAATTCATACGAAAAAATGAAAAATATTTAATAATATGTTTAATTAATATTCATTTTTATATACATGTAATCCAAATTACAAATATCTTGTTCTATAAAACCAACTCCAATAGACTCCCTCTTGGACTAGATCCAACTGCCTATGACTTTTGTTCTTCTAGACCTCACATGATGATTATGTTTTTGTTGAGTGAAGACTTTAGTCAAGGGGTTTTCTATGTTGTATTATATGTTGACTCTTATCAATGTGACATATCCTCTTTGAAAAAAATCCCTCAACGGATGATACTTATAAAGTATTTGCTTCATCCACTGATGTGACCTTGGATCCTTTTTAAGATCCACCACTACATTATTATCACAATAAAGTGAGATGGTTTCATTATTTAGAGGCACCACTTCAAGAACAGGGATGAAGTTTCATATCCAAAATGTATCTTTAGCTTCCAAAAAAGATACAATATCCTCATAATCTACTATAGAATATATGAACACATCTTGTTTTGATATCTTCCAGCTCAAAACACCTCTATTGAGAGTAAATATGCATCCTGACTATGATTTCCGATCATCTTAATCTGTTTCAAAACAAGAATTTGCATATCCTATGATGAATACTTTCTCATATCCTCTATAAAACATGAACATATCCCTAATACCCCTCATATAGTTAAGGATAGTCTTTAATACCATACAATGGAGGTCACTTGGGTTAGATTGATATCTTCATACCTCACTTAAGGTGTAGGTGACATATAGCCTAGTATATAGAATAATATAAAAGACTAACCCAATCACCGATGTGTATGAATTATTTTCCATCTGCTATATTTACTCATACTTCTGTGGACACATTTTCATGGAAAGATGAATTCCATATGAAACTGGAAACTATCCCCTATTGTATTGTTCCATACTAAATATCTTTAGTATCTTTTCAATATATGTAATATGAATTAGTCCAAGTAGGATCTTGGATCTATCATGATGGATCTTGATCCCAAGGATATATGATACTTCACCTAAGTCCTTTATAGAGAAGAATGTGTTTAACCAGGACTTAATTGTAAAGACCCAGAAATTTCAAGGCAATTTTTTTCTTAATTTATTTGGAATTTTACGAGTCTGTGTCTTCTGATGGTGCTTGATTCCGAGGCCCGGTGTACCCAGAATCAATTTCTGAAGTTTAGCTCGGGTACGTTCAGTGAATGAATGAGTAGGTTTTTTTATCTTTTGAACCAGTGCTCAGAATTGAAATCTGAGGGCACCGATGAACGTGCAACACCGATAATTGCCTAAGAGGACCTTTACCATAGTTGCATTTTGAGCAGGTTGAGGATTAATAATTGGGGATTTAGAATAAAAGAAATAAAATTTTTTGTGTACAAATTTTATTTGTAGAAGGTGGTTAATATCCTACAAAGGGGGAGTTAGTAGTGGGGGCCCACACCCACTTGACCTCCCATGGGAGGGTTTAGTGTGGTGGGTCCCACACAAGACCCAAACTCTTCACCTCCCCCTCAACTCCCTAAACTCATTAACCCTATTTAAAACTCCCTTATATTAATTTGTAACTCTTCTTAATTTATGTAACCTTTCCACTTCCTCCCCTCTCACTCCTTTTGATTTACCAACCTATCAAAATTAATGAAACAAACTCTTTAATTAATAGATTAAAGAGTTTGAATTATTTTTAATACTTGGCATGTCTATTAAATTTGGGGAAGTCTCATCTTAATATGGGTTCGGTAAATCTTATCATGGGACCTTTGGACTAGAAGAGAGATTTATTCATCATTGAAGAACATCTACCTTCCGCGAAGAACGACGCCTCTTCGTCGAAGAATACCGAGTTTCCATCTTCTCTGACGAGACACTAACGCTCGAGCCAGGATTGAAGGCCTTTGCAGAAGCGACGAACGCCAAAAATAATCGTCACCTTCATCTTTTCCCTTTCGACAACATCCATGAGCTAACGTCCACCCTCTCGCGATATCGTCATCGAACGACGGACCTTGAGGTAGGGGTTGTTATGTTCAAGTTTCAATATCGTCCAACAACATTATTTTATTCTTGAGTTCCGTTGGGCCGCTTGATACCATCTTGACAAGGAAGGGCTTGGACGGCACGAACACGGTCCGAACCTTCCCCTTTCGTTTGTTGATTATGGACGATGGAGGCGGACTACGAAGAATCGGTCAGCGTCGGGCCGATCACGGGCGGATCATCAGCGCTTGATTATCGGGTCACTGCAAAGGCGCGACACCGTCGTGCCACACGGAGTAGATCCGGACCGCGGCGGAGGGGCGCGACGCTGTCGCACCGTGCCGGAGCTAAAGGGCTGCGATTGGGGCGGGCCGCAGCGGAGGGCTGCGACGCTGTCGCGCCGTGCCGGAGCAACAAGGGGCCGCTGCCGGGGCGGGCTGCGACGGTGGGGCGCGGCACCGTCGCGCTGCGCCGGTCGAGTAGATCCGCGGCCTAAGGCCGCAGCAGATATCAAAGGGGCATCCGGCTGTGTCGGCCACCGGTGCCACCTAGAGGCGGGACCCAAGGGGGTCCCATGGTTACTCAAGGGACGACCATTATGGTCGGCCGTTTCGAAGAAACCGGGGGGGGGGGGGGGCGTAACCCCCCATACCTACGGCTAGGGTGGGCCCCGCTGGGCACCGCCAGCTCCCCCCTGGTCGTCGACCCACGCGGCAAACCACGTGGGTCACATGGACTGGACTATGTCGGTCGGGCCGGGCCGCCAGCTCCGGGCCGGGCCGCCAGCACCGGGCCGGGCCGCCAGCGCCGAGCCGGGCCGCCAGCGCCGGGCCGGGCCGCGCCAGCTAGGCTAGGCCGCTCCCAACTGGGATGGACCCAGACCCGGGTCGGGTCGACCCGGTTCGTGCTGACCCAGGGGGTATTGGGCCGGGTCGGACCGGGCCCAGACCCACTATTTTTCGGACAATCTTCACTTAAATGCACATAACTTGAGTTGTGGACCTCCGATCGACACACCGTCAGTTGAGTAGGATTACTTGTATCGATACAGTCTTTTAGGTATATTACACTCAAGGTTTCGGCAAATTTTGGGTATGGCCAGGTTGGTTCGAACCTGAAACCAACCAGGCCCTCGGAGCAGAAACGCTTATAACTTGAGCTCCAGACGTCCGATTGACGTGCTGTCGACTTTTATGGATTCCTTTTGATGAGAAGGATCTTTTGGAATACTTCAACTAATGTTTGGACGTATTTGGAGTTTGGTCAGGTTTGTTTTATCTTAGAAACCAACCGGGCCCCTAGAACGGAAAAGGCGATAACTTTCAGACCGGACGTCCGTTTGACGAACCATCTGCGGCGTTGGTAATATCTTTGAGAAACAGTCCCTTTGAGTATAACCTATGAGATTTTGGGGTATAGTTGAGATACGGTCGGGTTGGTTCGTACATGAAACCAAATGGGCCCCTGGGATGAAAAGGTTAATAACTCATAGACCGGGCATCCGATTGACGCGCCGTCTGTTGCGTTGAGACCCCTATGATGAGGCGGTCCCTTATGATACTTCTTTGTGGGAATTTTTGATACTTGGAGTATCAAAAAGTAGCTCGTGGAGCGGATACTCCTAGAGAGGAGCGTACGGAGTACAAAGACCTAGTAGTTGTGGACTTGACGACTGCTTGACCGATTCGACTTGGAGTGAGTCGACTAGCCCAGTGGATGGAGCACCCGTTATTTGGTGGTAGAACCATGGAGGATGGAGCGCCGGGTAGTTGGAAGCAAACGCACAGTAATCGACAGGAGGATTACCTCTGTAGGATATTAGGGGAACCACTACTATGTTTGGGCGGCAGACCCCTGGCGGGGAGCACTACTGTGTTTGGGTGAGGACCCGCGGTACTCAACAGGAGGAGTACCTCAGTAGTCTAAGGTTAGTGAGTAGCGCCTCAAAGTCATGATAGGGCCACTTTACTCGATATAGGAGGATTTCTCCAGCAGTTGTGGTTTTGTTATCATTAATGAAAATCCTGGTTTGAGCTGAGTCAATGAACTTTTTGTTTACCTCATGATTGAGATGGTTTACTTGATAAATTAAGTATATGTTTGGGAATATACCTAAGTAGTGGTTATCCGTTGATTTATTAACCTTTGTGTTTCCTCATGATTGAGACGGGTTACTTGATAACTTAGGTATAAGCATGGGCTTATACCTAAGTAAGGGTTATCTGTTGAGATCCTTCTTTGTGGTTATACTTGTTGGATTTAGTGAGACCTTAAGGGTCTTGGGGTCCCTACTGAGTATCGTTATACTCAACCCTGCACGGGCTATGCCCGCACCTCGTTGTGTTGGATGCAGACGACGGACAACGCTGACAAAGACTGAGTGTACAGGGATTGGACGACACCTGGAGGTGGACCTCATGATGAGTGAATACCCAGAGGTGGAACTCACGATGAGTTGGTACCTGGATGAGGTTGATGGACGAGGGCGCTGAGGAGGCTATCTATACCTACCCTTTAGGTAGGATCCATGGCGGACAATCCTGGAGCTGTGATATCTGCACCTACCCTTCAGGTAGGATCCATGTTGGACGATCCAGGAGCTACATGTCACCTTCCAGCTGTTTTGTATTTTACCTTGTACTTTACAGTTGGGCTTGTATTTCTGGCCCCAACATTACTTTTTTTTCATTCTTACTTAGTGTTTTCTTCCACTTGTACTCTGGTTGGATGTGTTTATGTTTTATAAAGGCAATGACTTCCCAGTTATCATGATTTACGCCTTTGGTGCTAGTTTCTAGCCCCTGACCTATAGAAGGCAAGCTTGGGGTAGTCACGACATTGGCCCGAGGACGGGTCATGACAAATTGGTATCAGAGGACGTCAGTTCTACCGCAGAACTTATGACTCAGATATTTTCTTTTCTGTGAAGCAATAATTTTAAGGATACTGAGTGTGGTCTTCAGTTCAGGGATTCCAGTGTTTGTGTGGTAGCCGACGTATCCATACACCAAGACCTTGACTTCTGATTTCTGACTCAGTGCACGAAAACACTGATTGCGTGTGTGTTTCCAAATTTTTTCTTTAAGTCTGCTCAAACCAGGTCAGCTCACTAGGTTTTAATTGTTTGACCGTTTCACATATGTTTCTTTTAGGATGTCTTCACCCAGTCAGTCATTGTGGGTACCGAGTGGGGTGTGCGATGATAGCCCACCGAGTAGCGAGGATTCAGTACAAGGCCCTCCACCAGTTGAGACACCAGCAGAGAGTGCAAGCCGCTTCAGCGCGTTGCACGAGTTCCAGCGATAGGGGCCTTCAAGGTTTTGAGGCGAGTCGGATTTTCAGACGGATGGGTACTGGTTGGAGTTTATAGCGTGAGCTTTACACACAGATGGGACACCTGCTGACTTGATGGTGTACCTAGCTGTTAGTATCTTTCAGGGAGAAATTGAGAGGTGGTGGAGGCACATATTCCAATTTTACGATGAAATGACCTTTACCTGGGAAGAATTCGTGACCTTATTCAGGGTGGAGTTTATACCAGTGACTCTACACTCTGAGCATGCTCAGGAGCTGCTGCCTTTTCTGCAGGGTTTTCCATCTGTAGCTGGGTCATCTGTAGGAAGTAGACGGATGATGCAGAGGTCCAAGTGGACTAGGCCGACAGGTGGGAGACCTCGGGGTATAGGTTCGGTTGTGCGAGGCACACGAAACCGAGCCATCCATACAAGGAGCAGGAAGTGCTATGCATGCAGCAAGCATGGTCACTTGGCACGTGACTGTCTGACTTCCCACATAGTTGATCAGCAAGAGTTGGAGGAGCCACTGAGACAGAAGCAGCGGCGGGATCTTGAGCATCTGCCGAGCGGTGGACAAGGCATTGGAGCTCTGGGAGAAGGTGGATGGGATCAAGACTAGTTTCAGGCTTGGAGGCCTTTGTTTTTGGTGCTTCTAGTTTCTATACTGTTGTTTTTGTGTTTGATTTGTGTCTTTGTACTTTGAGCTATAGTAATAAAAGACAGTTATCTTTGTGACATTTACTTTCCTGTTCTTTCTGTATGGTTGATACTAAGAGGTTTCGATTAAAACTGTTGACTTGACCCTCACTTGTGAGATTCCTACTAGAGGAGACCTAGTAACCAAACACTGATTCCGACAGTGTGACTCAACCCTTGGAGGCAAGAGTAATGGTTGGATCTCTTAGTAGTAGTTTCGAGGCCTTATGACGTCATTCAAGACATGAATTTCACCATTCATGTTAGGATTGACTGTATTAGGAAAATAATGTGGTTCATCCAGGGGATGAGACTAGATTTATCTTTTCATCAGAGGAGAAATCTCAGCAGCTCTTTGGTAGAACGTAGACGAAGAAGGGTAGAGATGAGTTCTTACAATTGGCTAGTCTCACCCATTGTTTGTTGAGAGAACAGTTTATGGTTATATCCAACTCCTAAGTCTCAGGTGTATCTTCTCTTAGAAGGACCTGAACCTGAGATAGCATCAATGGCTTGAATTCCTCCAGGACTATGACTTTGATATTGTTTATATTCCTGGGGAGGGGAACGTTGTAGAAGATTCTCTTAGTAGGAGATCTGGCATCCAGCTGTTAGGAGTAGAGAGAAAGTAGCTAACCGTGTTTCAGATATCCTTTGTGGTTAGTGATGGAATCATCATGTGTAGAACCAGAGATGGTTCAGGATACGACAAAGAAGGTGTAGATCATCCAGGAGCGGATGAAGACTTCACAGAGAAGACAGAAGTCCTATGCTTATAGGATACGGAGACCACTGGAGTTCGAGGATGGAGACCACATCTTTATATGGGTCTCACCTCGATGAGGTCTATGGTGATGTGGCCAAGGTGGCAAGTTATCTCCATGATTATTTGGACCTCTTCAGGTTCCCAGCAGAGTAAGCAAGGTGGATTACCGCCTGGCCTTTCCACCTCAGATGCACCTGGTGCACGACGTCATCCATGTATCTCAGCTGAGGAGATGTGTGCACGACCTATCCATCATCATCGACCACGGAGAGTTGGACATCAATGACGGGGCAACTTTCATGAGGTTCCAATAGAGGTTGAGGATCGATAGGAGTTGGTCCTATGAGGATGGTCGATTCCTCTTGTGCGCTTTTGCTGGAAGCACGTGAACCTCCAGGAGAGCACATGGGAGCGGGAGGCTCAGATGCGTGCTCAGTACCTCCTTTAGTTTCCCTAGTTTGTGTTGTAGCTTTACGGGGACGTAAAGACCTAAGGTGGGAGTAATGTAAAGACCCGAAAATTTCACGGAAATTTTTTTCTTAATTTATTTGGAATTTTTCGAGTCTGTGGCTTCTGACGGTGCTTGATTCTGAGGCCCGGTGTGCCCGGAATAAATTTCTGAAGTTTAGCTCGGGTACGTTCAGTGAACGAACAAGAAGGTTTTTCTATCTTTTGAACTGGTGCTCGGAATTGAAATCCGAGGGCACCGATGAACCTGCATCATTGGTAATTGCCTAAGAGGACATGTACCGTAGTTGCATTTTGACCAGGTTGAGGATTAATAATTGGGTATTTAGAATAAAAGAAATAAAATTTGTTGTGTACAAATTTTATTTGTTGAAGGTGGTTAATATCCTACAAAGGGGGAGTTAGTGGTGGGGGCCCACACCCACCTAACCTCCCATGGGAGGGTTTAATGTGTTGGGTCCCACATGAGACCCTAACTCCTCACCTCCCCCTCAACTCCCTAAACTCCTTAACCCTCTTTAAATCTCCCTTGTATTAATTTGCAACTCTTCTTAATTTATGTAACCTTTCCACTTCCTCCCCTCTCACTCCTTTTGATTTTCCAACCTATCAAAATTAATGAAACAAATTCTTTAATTAATAGATTAAAGAGTTTGAATTATTTTGAATACTTGGCATGTCTATTAAAGTTGGGTAAGTCTCATATTAATATGGGTTGGGCAAATCTTATCGTGGAACCTATGGACTAGAAGAGAGCTTTATCCATCATTGAAGAACATCTTCCCCCCGCGAAGAATGATGCCTCTTCGTCGAAGAATACAGAGGTTCCATATTCTCTGAAGAGACACCGATGCTCGAGCCAGGATTGAAGGCCTTTGCGAAAGGGACGAACGCCAACGATCATCGTCACCTTTATCTCCTCCCTTGCGACGACATCAACAAGCCGACGTCCACCCTCTCACGATATCGTCATCGAACGGAGAACCTTGAGGTAGGGGTTGTTATGTTCAAGTTTCAATACGTCAAACAACGTTCTTTAATTCTTGAGTTCCGTTGGGCCGCTTGATACCGTCTTGACAAGGAAGGGCTTGGACCGCATGAACACGGTCCGAACCTTCCCCTTTCGTTTGTTGATTATGGATGATGGAGGAGGACTACGAAGAACCGGCCGATGTTGGGCCGATCACGGGTGGATCGTCAATGCTTGATTGTCAGGTCACCGCAAAGGCGCAACACCGTCGTGCCGCACGGAGTAGAGCCGGACCGCGGCCTTGCCGAGCCACGGCGGAGGGGCGCGATGCCGTCGTGCTGCGCCGGAGCTACAGGGGACCACGATCAGGGCGGGCCGCGACGGTGGGGTGCAGCGCCGTCGCGCCGCGCTGGTCGAACAGAGCCATGGCCTAAGGCCGCGGCGGATCTCAAAGGGGCGGCCGGCTGTGCCGGCCACCGACGCCACCTAGAGGCGGGTCCTGAGGGGGTCCCGCGGTTACTCAAAAGCCAGCCATTATGGTCGGCCGTTTCAAAGAAACCGGGGGAGGGGGGGGCGTAACCCCCCGGACCTACGGCTAGGGCGGGCCCCGCTGGGCGCTGCCAGCTCCCCCCCTGGTCGCCCACCCATGCGGCCAACCATGTGGGTCATATGGACCAGACCAAGTCGGTCGGGCCGCTAGCACCGGGCCGGGCTGCCAGCGCCTGGCCAGGCCGTGCTAGCTGGGCCACGCCCAACTGAGCCGGACCCGGACCTGGGTCGGGTCGATCCAGTTCGGGCCGACCCAGGGTGTATTGGGCCGGGTCGGACCGGGCCCAGACCCCCTATTTTTGGGACCATCTTCACTTAAACACCCATAACATGAGTTGTGGATCTCCGATCGATGCAACATCAGTTGCGTAGGATTACTTGGATCGAGACGGTAGTTTCGGTATATTACACTCAAGGTTTCAGCGAAGTTTGGGTATGACTGGGTTTGTTCGAACCCAAAACCAACCGGGCCCTCGGAGCGGAAACACTTATAACTTGAGCTCTGGACGTCCGATTGATGCGCCGTTGACTTTGCTAGATTCCTTTTGATGAGACAGATCTTTTGGAATACTTCAACTAAGGTTTGGACGTAGTTGGAGTATGGTCAGGTTGGTTTTATCTTAGAAACCAACTGGGCCCCTAGAACGGAAAAGCCGATAACTTTCAGACCAGAAGTCCGTTTGATGAACCGTTAGCGGCATTGGTAATATCATTGAGAAACGGTCCCTTTGAGTATACCCTATGAGAGTTAGGGGTACAATTGAGATACGGTCAAGTTGGTTTGTACATGAAACCAACCGGGCCCCCGGGAAGAAAAGGCTAATAACTCACAGACCGGGCATCCGACTGACGCGCCGTCTGTTGCGTTGAGAATCCTGTGACGAGGCAGTACCTTGTGATACTTCTTTGTGGGAATTTTTGATACTTGGAGTATCGACAAGTAGCTCGTGGAGTGGATCCTTTTGGAGATGAGCGTACGAAGTGTAGAGACCTAGTAGTTGTGGACTTGATGACTGCTTGACCGATTCGACTTGGAGTGAGTCGACTGGCCCAGTGTACGAAGCGCCTGGTATTTGGCGGCAGACCCATGGTGGATGGAGAGCCTGGTAGTTGGTAGCAGACCCGCAACACTCGACAGGAGGAGTACCTCTGTAGGCTATTAGGGGAACCACAACTGTGTTTGGGCGGCAGACCCCTGGTGGGGAGCACTACTGTGTTTGGGTGCGGACCCGTGGTACTCGACAGGAGGAGTACCTCAGTAGTCTAAGGTTAGTGAGTATCAACTCGGAGTCATGAAAAGGCTACTGTACTTGACAGAGGATGAGTTCTCCAGCAGTTGTGGTTTCAGTATCATTAATGAAAATCCTAGTTTGAGCTGAGTCAATGACCTTTGTGTTTACCTCATGATTGAGATGGGTCACTTGATAACTTAGGTATATGTATGGGCATATACGTAAGTAGTAGTTATCCATTGATTTCTTAACCTTTGTGTTTCCTCATGATTGAGATGGGTTACTTGATAACTTAGGTATAAGTATGGGATTATACCTAAGTAAGGGTTATCTGTTGAGATCCTTCTTTGTGATTATCCTTGTTGGATTTAGTGAGACCTTGAGGGTCTTGGGGTCCCTACTGAGTATCGTTATACTCACCCCTGCACGGGCTATGCCCGCACCTCATTGTGTTGGATGCAGAAGATGGACAACGTTGACAGAGACCGAGCGTACGAGGACTGGACGACACATGGAGGTGGACCTCACGATGAGTCAGTACCCAGAGGTGGACCTCATGACGATTCGGTACCCGAAGGATGTTGACGGATGAGGGCACTAAGGAGGCTATTTGTACCTACCCTTCTGGTAGGATCCGTGGCGGGCAATCTAGGATCTGCGCTATCTGCACCTACCCTTCAGGTAGGATCCGTGGTGGACGACCCAGGAGCTGCATGTCACCTTCTAGCTGTTTTGTCTTTTACCTTGTACTTTACAGTTGGGATTGTATTTCCGGCCCTTTACTTTCAGCATTACTTTTGTTTTCAGTATTAATTAGTGTTTTCTTCCGCGTGTACTCTGGTTGGATGTGTTTATGTTTTATAAAGGAAATGCCTTCCCAGTTATCGAGATTTACCCCTTTGGTGCTAGTCGCCAGCCCCTGGCCTATGGAAGGCGGGCTTGGGGTAGTCACGGCACGAGCCCCGAGGACGGGTCATGACATTAATGGAGTGTAAGAATGATATTTAATTCATAATAAGTAGTATTTCATTGACAAAAACTATTTGGAAAATGAATGCACTCCCACTAAACCATTTATATACTCAAGTCTCGCATTCATTATTTACAAAACCAAATTCTAGTATGTCTTCATCAAACTGAATGTTCTATGACCTGTATACTTTATTTAATCCATAAATGGATCTTTTTAACTTGCATACCTTGTAGGAATCCTTTAGAGTCAGAAACCCTTCGGGTTGTGTCATATGGACATATTTCTAAAGGTTCTAATTAAGAGAGTATATTTTAACATCCATTTTATAAATATCATAGTCATGGTAAGACACTATGGAAAGTATAATTTTAATATATTTCAGCATAGAAATTGGTGAAATAGTTTCATCCTAGTCTATTACTTAACCTGTCATGCCTTATAAGTATTGACTTGTCCATCCATGTCCAGTTTCTTCTTGAATACCAATTTACAACCAAAATTTTTTACATACACCAGAGGATCTACCATAATCTAGACATGTATCCGGTACATGGAATCTATTTTAAAATTCACATCTTCTTGCCATTTGGAAACATATATGCCACTTAATACTTACTTGCTGGTTAGAGGATCATTATTATAAACTAATAATGAGTCACCATCCATGGTGGCTAGAAAACCATATGTTTCAGGTTATCTAACCTCTCTTTTACTCTTAATAAGTACTTGTGTATTTGGAATGTTTTCTTCCATGGAGCCTTGTGGAATCCATTCATGTGATAACTCTTGTGTATCTTGATCCTATAAATCATCAAAGTCTATCTTTCTCCCACTATATCCTTTAGAGATGTTACCCCCTTCAATAAATATGGGACATATATTAATCAAACATTTATTATTTATAGGATCATATAGATATTATCATTTAGTTTCCTTAGGATAACCTATAAAGATAATTAATAACATGGGGGAAAAGTTTATTTCTATAAATAGACTTAAAAAACTCTTCCCCACCCCATACCCATATATGCGAAAATATGGGCTTATTTCCATACCATGTCTGATATCGAATACCTATTAAATATTTAGTTGGCACTCAATTTAGTATGTAACCTAATTTTTATAACGTGTATTAAGAAAATGATAGTATGATAATCACTTGACACATCATTGATCTCACCATGCCTAATATGGTGCAGTTCCTACTTTCACTTACATGATTCCACTGAGGTGTATATGGAAAAGTGAGTTGGGATAAAATCCCAAAATCCCATAAATAATCAATGAAGTCATGATTAAGATATTATTCACCATAATCTAAGTGTATTTTCTTAATATTCTTACCAAGATAGTTCTCAACTTCATTATTATATTCCTTGAATCTATCTAAGGAATCTAACATTTACCTCATTAAGGAGACATATTCAAATATACTTAAATCATTAGTAAAAGTTATGAAGAATGAGTACCCAACCCTTTATTCAACTAGAAATGGTCCACACACCTCGATATGAACTAATTGAATAATATACTTATCCATCTCAAATTTTAAATAAATGGAGATTTGGTCATTTTACCTTGTAAATAGGCATGTGATACAATAAGAGGTTTTAGTTTGAAAGAATAAAAATATCTATCTTGGTTTAATTTAGTCAAATGCTTTTAATTTACCTAACCTAACTGGTGATGCTATAGTTGGGTGTGGTATGAGCCATGTAAACTATTTTAATCATCAATATCCCTTACTTAGTTCATGTAATCTAACAAATAAACACCTTTATTTAAATTCTCCTTACCATAAAAATGATATCTTTATAAAATAAGCAAAATTTATTCCCAAATTTGAAAATAAATCCATTTATATCAAGTTTGGATATATAAATAATGTTTTTGGTAACAAATGACACATAATAAAAGTCTTTTAAAACCAATATCATTATTTTTGGAAAGGTGAGGTGGTAGTACTCTATATCCATAACAATAAGTCTAATTGTGTGGCTACTTGTAAGTCTTCCTCATGCCAGGAAATCTTCCAAAATCTACCTAAATAGTGTATTTGAATATATATGTGAGCACTACATGCTATATATAATACCCAATTTGTATAAATAGATAATTTTAACTCGATAAAAAATGAATGTGAATTTTCCACTTGCTTCTTTTTTTGGGTAAATTTTTTCTTTAGGTGGCCCTTTTTTACACATGAAAAACAAAAAACATCCCATTCCCTTGCTTGTCCCATTGATACCTCTCTTCATGGAAGAGAATTGTGAAGAATCTTCAGATTTAGTTCTCTTTGCGTAGAATTTCCTTTTATTAACAATAAGGATATAAGGATTTTCATGTTTCATATCCTTATCAACTTGGTGAAGTAGTGTGATAATATTTGGAAGATATTTCTCTATGCTATTCATATTATAATTGAAAACCAAACTAGAGAAACCTCGAGGTAGTCATGAAATAATGAAATTGATATGTAGTTCACCGGGAAGATTAAAACCTAGAACCTACATGCACTTTATATAACTAATGAGTTTGAATACATGAGGGACAGCTGGAGGACCTTCTCCACATTTACTATGAAAGAGTTCCTTGTATATCTCAAACTGTTCCAATCTTTATATTTATTGATGAATACCATGGAGATACCAAATCACGCTATAAGAATCCATATCTTCATGTGACATCATGAGTTTATTATACGTGGATGAATGCATTGAAAACAGACCATTAACTTCATCACACATATTTTTATCATAAACAATGAAATACTCATCAATTTCCTCCTTGTAGGTTTATCAAGAAGTGAGGATTATAGAATGTGATATTTCCATTCATAATGTAATAATACTGGTAGGAATCTAGAATTTACTTCCAGTAAGGAGATGGTTTTTCTCTAGAATTGATCATTGGGATAATGTGGTCAATGAACTACCCATTATTATATAATATTCAAAGAGAATATTATCATTACTTTTATAAATTACAATTTTTGTGATACATAATAATAAATTTAATTCTATTAAGTATCTCACTATTTTATCAAGTCTTAACATCCCTTACCATTGAACTCATAATGTACTATCACTTAATAAATTCTAGAATAAAGGATCCATATTTCCTTTCTTTATGTTCCAAACTATGTCCACAAAAACCATAAAAAGGTATTTGGTAGGTGGCCTTTCCAACTACAAATTGGAATATCCTTAATACATTGTTTAGACTCCCCAATCTAGAAATCCTAACTGGGATTTCCTCAATAGTTTCCTACACATTTATATTAAACAAACTATGGATAATAAATTAAATATAAGTTCAATTTAGTCAACCCATCATCTTAGTTAATACTCTTTGATAATTAAAAGCTCCCCTCACTATGTACCAAACCAATAGTTTTACAATGTTTTCATCTTTATTTTAATCATGGAAGGTGTAATAACTTAATAATAAATCGAGGTATTTTGTTTTATTATGCATGAGTTTTTTATTATTTTATCTTTTACACGTTTTCTTAATATTAAGTGGATTTTACCCAACTGATTAACCATGTTCAGATAAAACATTTATATATAATCCATTTATTTAAATTCTATCTTCACATATTAGTCTATTTATTTATATAAGCATGTTCTTTCATCCATAAAATAAATCAAGCATAATAAAAAAATATATAAATAAACAAATTTCCTGATACTGAGCTTATCTAATGGTTGACTTATTGATCAAATAATAAATCAAACTATAACCATAGAGAAAAATTCCTTGTTCTAGTCTTGAAAAAATATATAGAATTCCATATGTACACCTATATATCACCTAGACTGGTTTCATCTCAGTTCCATCCTGAACTACTTCCATGTTCCATGGGATACTCATTTTTTTACAAATTTTTGTAGCTTACATGCAGGTGAGGGGAACTACAGGATTGGTCAGAAGAATTACATAAACAACCTTGGACATTTAGTTCCTAAATAGTAAAAGTGGTAGGGATGACACACATGACATCTTATTTAATTTAATAAAAAATAATTACAAACCCAAGAAATTAAATTAAATTAAATTAATCCAAATAATACACTGGCTTGGTCAAAGATCGTGATTGGTCATACATATTCAATGAATATGAAAAAGCACATTGGCTAACATTCACTTCAATTCGTTGTTTATTATTAAGATAAATGCGCTTTTATTAATTAATTAATCAATCAATTAACTCCATTTATCTTAATGACCATCCGAAGTCTCATTGACATACCCATAAAAATGATTTAGGAAAAAAATGGAATGTCCAATAATTACAGTTAATTAAAAAAATTAATTGAGAATTTAATAATTATTCAAAACCTTGATTACATAGTTAAACAAAAACGGTTGCAAAAGCGTAATTGGGTTTTTAATTATACACTTAATTATTTTATTTTAATTTAAATATATCCTTTACTGGTATACTAGATGGTGTGTACTAATGATCTATACACAATGTTCTTCACTTGTTGTGTATCTGGGATAAATACATAAGGAGTAACATGTATCTCATCTGAAGTACATGAAATTTACTAATGAACAATATGTAACATTTTCTACTTTCCGTGTGTCCATGTAACCCATCAATTGACTCAGCATATTCTCCAGACATAAGGAATAATGATTAACATGATATGTTCACCAACTAAATTACTCACGTTTCATTAATGTTATTGGATTTCAGTCTCATATAATATAAAATATTTATTTGACCACACATATATCATGAATTTTTCTACTAAATTGTGTAGACTACATTATGTGTATGCTAAGTATACACCATTTAGTTTGAAAACTATGTGGCATGATGGCCTAGTCAACACACTGTATACAATAAATGCATCGTGTATAATAGCTGCTCAGTGTGTTGTGTATCCCACGACATGTCCAGGTGAAATGAACTTGGGTACATGATGTGTACTCCAGCTACATGCTGTATAAACCAATATAATAGCCATAATCTTTGAAAACACCCAATAAAATCTCTAATAATTATTCATTTGTTCTTTTTCCTTAAGAAAATATGAATTTTAAATGAAGAATTTTAAAATGTAAAAAACTTGTTAAATAAACTTCAGATTAAAGATTGAATAATATGGAAATGAAAAATAACACAAATTCATATATACAACCAATAATCAAATAAATAATTATAAAATTAAATGTGACCCATCTGATACCACTTTATGGATCTGGATGTAGCCGAAGTTCCTTTTGGGTGTAAATCCATTAAGGATTTTGTCAGATTTAATGAATCATTCAAATTTTTTGAAATATGTAAACATCATGACCAATGAATTTTTTCTATCGAATATTGACAAAAGAAATATCAGAACCAAGAGATGATATTTTTCACAATAAATTTATAATTAAATTAAATATATTAGAATAAATTGAACCTTGTCTTATGATATTTCTTTAATGAAGATTTTGATCATCTAAAACCCTATTTTTTATTACCTTCATTGCATAGGGATTACCCAAAATAGATCCCCTCCATTGATGATCCACACCCACTCCTTTGATCTCTAAACAACACAGATGTATTTCCAAGTGCTAGCATGATAGATTGATTTTCTTGCACAGTTCGTCCTAGTTGCTTCATGTTCCTTTAGGATTGAATTAATCTATCTAGTTCTTTTCATTCTTGAGAGGATGAGAGAAGGGGGAATCCAGAGAGAAATTCATTGTGTACGATGATTCTCAATTATCAATTAACCCTACATAATAAACATAACCATCTATTTATAGAGTCAAGGTTAAGGTGAAAATATTATTTAATTCCACAATGACACTTAAATAATATAATAAACCCTATCTAACCACATGGCATATAATAATAATAATAAAAATAGTATTCTATGTCAAGTGCTAACCAGGGCAATGATAATTATTATTTTACCAACTTGAAAATTAATATTTATCACGAAACACAATCTTGGTCCACTCTTCCTCCTAATAAATTATCGAATACCTAGATAAATATTTAATTTAATATTTATTCATAAATAAATATTTTATTGATATCTAAATGAATAAATTTTAAATGTTCAGTAAATAAAATAAATATTTATTCATGGTTCGATGAATTAATATTTATTAAATATTCATGTAATAAAATAAATTATTCATTAATGAATAATTTTTTTATTACTTTGTGAATAATAATTTCTATCAATAAAACTAGAAAAAAATTATTCCTCCAAATTTAGAATTATAATAATTAAATTTAAATAGAATTTAATTAAGATAAACAAAAACACTTAGTGTGTGACCCTCTGGGCTTGTTTCTCACTATAATGTGGTGGAATTGCCTAAATTCTAAGCTTATTGTCTAGAAATGGGTCAAGGAATGTAAGATAAATAAGTTAATGTTTCAAAACAACAACCATAGGTATATTATTATTGTGTAATATAATCCATTTGTCATAATATATCATCAAGAAAGTTTCACATAGGTGTCATCAACCTATATACTAGATATGTCTTTATTTTATTATCTAAAATAAACTCATCGTTACACCATGTCTGTAGAATTTAATGAGATAGTTCCAATTCAATCAAAGGGTTGAGTAATCAACTTCCATAAAGATAAAAGGGAAAAATCCATACTCAACTTATTTTTTGTTAATATATCACTCATGATACACCCAATATATCCAAATTCTTCATGAAATGTATCATCATGGTTTATGAAATACATAAATGTAATTGATTCATGAAATGAATTAATAATAATAATATTAAACTATAAGTACCATTATACAAAATCATATATAGGAATATCCTATGACACATAAACATGCAGAATTCCTACAGGCGGGGTTTTTATCATAATCACCCAAATTAGAAATTACTAAATGAGAACTTCATGAGAAGAAGTATCATCAAGTTATGATTACTTACACCTAACATTCAACATTCTATGTGTCCCATCATATAATGTTATCCGACCATAGAACTATATTTAATAATATCAACACATCATTTTGAGGTCCTCATCATAACATATAATTTTTATGACCTTATCAATGTGATAGATACTCTAGAACATTATTAAATTAATGTAATGTGAAAAAAATGAAAACTATCTAATAAGTTGTTTAATTAATATTCACTTATTTGAATATAAATATAATCTAAAGTTTAAATAGTTAGTTCTAGAACACCAAAACCAATATCTTATTCCAAAAACCTTATTATTTTATGTGAAACCAGTTCTATTATTTCGTGAAGATTGAGTTTTTTATGGTTGGTGTGTGAATGTGGTTTGGGAGATGACACCCCTGAAGAACCTCAATTTTTACATTGACAACTTTGAGTTAGGAAATTAATTACCTTTTGAGGATCCTGTAAACTATTTTTTCCTTGATTCATGATGTGTTGGAATGGATTATTATTCTTGATTGATGGTGATTGTTTGTGGGTATGTGTATGTACCTTGGATACCCATATATGATCCTTGATTCCATAAGTATTACTAGAGTAGCTTATTACCATTCTTTATTTTGATCACATGTTGTTTTATGATGCTATTATGTTCTCATAATGATGTGATATTCATATCTTATTATGAAATACCCTATTATGTGTGTTACTATTCCTTTGGAGGGGTTTTCTTAGTATTAATAATAGGTATACCATAGTGGTATGATTATGTAACATCCTCGACCTAGAATCCACTAACTGGTGCCCTGAGCTGGGCCACCACATGACCTCAAGGGTGCCTCCCTATACGCCAGAGGCTGCCAACTACTAGAGAGGGTCTAGAAGAACATATGGGGAGATTATACCATCTTTATAAGAGTAATCCACAATAGATAACAATGAGAAATAAAGGAAATAATAAACAATGAACTAGAAACATGAATTACTAATAGTTTCCCAAAACTGGGTACAACTTGCAACCAAACAATAAATATGATATGTTAGTTCATATAATGTCAAATAGTAGAAAACACAAAATAAAAAAATATATGAATTCCCAATAAATTTCCAGACTCTAATTCTAGGTCCTTATCCATGCACATCCCAATCCCAACTCAACTTCATAGCATAGGGACCTTGACCTTTTCCTGAACTAAAACCATGTTCCATTAGTTTACATTATTCAATTTAACCATTTTAACTGCTTATTCAAATTTTATAACTTGTTCCTTATGTTAGGAATTTACATCATTCACACAATGGCATAAGCTGGTCAATTACTATACATTAGGGAATAAGTCATGTTCCCTATCCCACTAGGGATAAACATTTTACAAACCATTACATTACACTTACATTGGATCCTCAGTCCGGGTAGTCTCATCAAATGCAACTGTTGGGGGAATAGAGCCTCAGTACCCTTCCCTAATCCATGCATGAGAGGGGTGGGGTTTAGACCCTCATTCTAACTTGACAGGTGGGTGTAGATGCACAAACCCAATACCCCACAATACCAAGACAAATGCACATGCTTATTTATCTATTTACCATATATAACACATCACAAGGATACAAAAAATAAATACACAAAATATTCTCATCTCATAATTATTCAACACATGAATTAACATCATGTATTAAACCATTACCACATTTACCAATTAAATTTCATAGTCTATTAAACACATTTCCCTTTCTCATGCCTTAAACCAATATCATAATTAAAAATTCCCATACCATGGCCCATTTAACATATTCATAAATTCCCATACATTAAACCATTTAACCCATTCATCAATTCACAAGAATTTACCCACTTATCATGTTCATCATTTCTTATGAATTAGCCTACTTATTCATTTCAAGTACAATTCTTAAGTAATCTATCACAAACACTTTATTTCATCCAACCCATTTCATAATAAGACCAAAAAAACCCCTTATGAAATTATTAAAGTCTATAAAAAACTATAAATATTCCAATTTCAACTCAACTAACATATTAACATGTTCATCACGGGGTCTACATTATCACTATAAAGTTCCATGATTAACATTGAAATTATCCATCTTTGGAAATGTTGGCACACCCCATGGGTGGACCTAAATCGGTCTAGTCAATCTCAATTCATCCCAAGAGGATTATGAGAAGTTAAATTCATCATTTAGCCAACCATTTTACCAAATATCACTAATGGAAACAATTTCACAACAAGGGTGAAGCAATAACACAACAACAGATGTATAAATAATTTTTTTGACTATGGGATATAACTTGTAGACCACCGACCTCAAATCCATAGAGTAAAGCTTGATTAAACTTAGAGTTATGTCTATATTCAATCACCATTTGAAACCCCAACATAATACCCACTATAAAAATAGGGATTTTGGGATTCAAAAGAATAAGAACAAAACCACAAGTCTTAATCCATAAAAGATAATCAAGAGGAGAATTAGACTTACCTAGAGCTTCAATCCACAACCAACGACACTCCATACAGCCTATAAATGATGGATATCGACCCTTGGGAAGATTTTGGTGCTTAGGTTATTCACTATGATTGTGGGTAAGATAAAGGGGAAGAAAATTGGGTGAAACTCTTAAAATCCCAAGGGGATTTTTTTTTTAATTTTTTACTTTTAATGGGGTCACATGGTTTGGTCACACACTTTTCTAAACCATGCACCAACCATGTGCCAGCCTCTGTCTAAGAGGGGTGAAGTTGCATGGTTACCTAGGGATATTGCATAATTTAAAAAATTGTTCTCAAAATACGTATAATGACTTTGTCCAAGACTGCAAAATTTGGATTTTCCCCTTGGAAATTTTACCTAATCATGAACCATCTACCTTGATAGGATGGTTTTGGTGCACAGTTTCAACTAACCATGTGAAAACCATGAAATATGAATTAAATGACCAAATTATGCCTTTGTTCCATGTTATGAAACCTTGGCACACCCCCAGCCTCCACATACACCAGAGAAACATTCAATTAAACAACTTTAAGGGATTTAAACAAAGTTTTAAACATGAATGTACCTCCATGAAGTTAGGGATATTACGAACTACCCAAATTATAACAAATCATCTTTGATCCATGATTCCATGCATCACTTCTCTTTCAAACTAAAGATATTGGGACACTAAGACTATATATATGACTCTATTTTCCAATTTTATTCCTGAACATTACCATGATTATGGCATCTCGCCATTTTATAACATAAACTTTCATTACATTACACAAAACTGAGGATCGTTAAGGTTTAGTGTCTTGGAAACAAGGATCATAATACATAAAAAAACATATAAACATTCTTCTTAAACACTTTAAAGGCTTCTCCTTTAGTTCATCCTATGTTCATTATGCATCTCATAACCTGGGGACATACATCAAAAGAAAGGGTGAGCAAAAGGCCCAGTAAGGGAAACAAGAGGAACATTTTACATGTGAACTTGAGATACTTCAATAAGGACATGAAAAGAACTTTAAGGCATGAGAAAGAAATCATGAGGCATTTCATAATAAAAATAACATTTTTCATAACTTGAAGATGTGGATACATCATTTAACATAGACAATCATGAACATATCACCAAGGTCCATCCCCAAGGTGTCATTTGAAAATTACCAAGGTTATTCACCAAGGTATCATGAAAATTGTAATCTCTAGTGGTTACATCATTACCCAATGCATTGGAGCGCTATCAGGGCGCACCCTTAAATTTGCCTTTATTATCATGTGAGACACATATATCATCATCAAACATTTCATAAATAACCCACATAGCATAAAATAAATGGGTTTCATTTCATAATCATAAAGTTTTAAAAACTGCTTTAAAGACATGATCTTTACGTCACTTTAAACCCACGGAAAGGGAAAGTGGGTCTCATGTATGTAAATCCCAGAATTTAAAATGGTACATTTTGATATATATGTGAATACCATTGTAGAAATAAGAGCTTTGAGTATTCACTTTATAACATAAAATAATTTTTGAGAAAAGAGAGAGGCATTTTGAGGGGAAAATTCTGCAGCATAACGGCTAAGTTTCGGGGTTTTAGAAAACATTGAAATGAGAGGGGACATGGGTAACCCACTCATAAATGATCCATAAAACAGTAGGGTGAAAGAATAAGAAGGACATATGGACATGGTAATGAAATTTTAGGGACATACCATTTGAAATGAAAAACATGGAAGGAAAAAGAGATTAGATTTCTCTTATGAAATTTCGGCAGCCTTACGGCGTCACTTAACTTCAAAAGAAAATGATTTGACAAGATAAAATAGGGTCCCTCATCATATGATCATAAGAGATCAGTATGATAGATATAGAGATCATACCCCAACATAATAAAAAGGAACTTGAAATACTTGACATGAAAATCGAACTTAAAAAAAATGAGAAGGGTGAAAGAATCCCTTAAAAATTCGGCAGCCTAACGACGTCACTTAAACTTTCATAAAATGAAATGATGAGAGTAAGAGGGAATCTCTCATCATATAAACATGAAAGGGCAGTAAGAGAAATATAAAAGAACATTCTCTCACATAAAAACATGGAGCATAATAGGAATGACATAAAAGAGATTACATGAAAAGAAAGAGAGGGGTCGGATCCCTTACCTTAAAATGTGACTCTTGAAACTCAAAGGATTGGACCTTGAGGGCTTGGGGGAACCTTGGGAGGACTCCTTGGAAGGTAAGAAGACCAGAACTTAGTTGGGGGAGAGTTGGGAGTGAAAACTAAGGGAGGAAAGGGTGGGTATTTATAGGGAAAGTGAGGGGACAAAGCAATAATGGCCAAGGGACACCTCACTAGTGGTTTTGGCAAAACCATGGGCTTGCCCATGGTATTTTCCCATGGTATTGGCCACTTGGGACACCTCACACCTTATCTTACTATTCATAATTCGACCATATTGAATATATACTTAATACATCATTTAATGATGTCATTAAACACCCGTAACTTAAAAACTATACTTTCACTATTCACCGAAAATTCAACTTTCTCAGAATAATCCCAAAATTTCACCTTAACCAAATATCAATGCTATGATTTCAAAAATGAACTCCATTTTATAAAAATAATTTTCTAAATATTTTTAATTTTATTTTTAAATAAATACACTATTCACCGAAAATTTATTTTTTTCAGAAAAATCCCCAAAAATTACCATAACATAATATCGATGCTCTGAGTTCAAAAATAAAGTCATTTTTATAAAAATAATTTTCTAATAATTTTTAATTAAATTAAAAAACACTATTCATCCGAAAAAAACTAATACTTGACTAATAATTTATGAAACCGTTATTTACCCATTTTATTGAATCACATTACTTAATCAAGGTGCCTAGATTATATTAAAACTTTCTTTGAGTGAAACTTACTAATCCATTTGGTCACATTACTAATCCTAAGCGTAAAATCACTATTCATAATTTACTATTCATCAAAAATTAATTTGATCTTATTAGACTCCAAATTCCTTAATGAACACTTTTGTAGAAGACCATTTTTTGAAAATCATTACACATCATTAGTTATTTAGGGTTTACATAAATATTTCAAAATATCCCTTTTTCAAAATTCATCAATAAAATACATTCTAAAATTATCTAGACATTTGAAATTTCACAAACATCACTAAAGGAAGAAATCTCAATTTATTCACCCGAAAGGATTACACCAGGAAACTAGGGTCTCATCACATAGCCCCTTATAACACTGGCATAAGACCTAAGTGTAAGGTGTTCTATGGTGAGAGAATCTAAGGGAGGCTCAGATAACATTGCCCTAGTAGCAACCTCCACTGACTTGAACTTCTCCTGCAAGCGTTTCCGTTCAAGCTTGACACGCTGGAGTTCGGCTTGGGCTTGGTCTAGAGCGAAGCCCACAGATGCTACCTCCTTCCCAAGCTCTGATAAGTGGGCTTCATAAGGGTTGAGTCTACTGGATGAAGCCATTGACTCCTCTTTCTGCATTAACCATTAAAGTCTTATTAAATCATTAAGAGTAAGTTAATATAATACTAAAAAATATTGGGTCGTTACATTCTTCCCCCCTTAAGAAATTTCGTCCCCGAAATTTATACTTGAGGCCTATCCGAAAAGGTGAGGGTACTTTTGATTCATCGTTTCCTCGGGCTCCCAAGTCGCTTCTTCATACTTATGATTCCTCCACAACACTTTCACATGGTGGGTAGTCTTGTTTCATAGAACCTTGTCTCTACGGTCCAAGATCTCCACTGGCTGCTCCTCATAAGAGAGGTCATGTTCAAGTTGTACCACCTCTGGGTTCAGTACATGCGAAGGGTCGGGTATGTACTTCCTCAAGAGAGATACATGGAAGACATCATGAACTTGAGCTAGGTTCGGTGGAAGTGCTAGACGATAGGCCACTGCTACTATGCGATCAAGGATTTCATAGGGGCCAATGTACCTAGGGCTGAGCTTCCCTTTCTTCCCAAACCGCATGACTCTCTTCCATGGAGAAATTCGAAGGAAGACTTTGTCACCAACACCAAACTCCAAGTCCCTTCGACGATTGTCAGCATAGCTCTTCTGCCGACTCTGAGCAGCCTTTATGTGTTGTTGGATGGCATGAACCTATTCTGTCATCTCTTGCATGAGATCAGGCCCAAGAAGCTTCCTCTCACCAGTTTCATCCCAACAAGTAGGAGTTCTACACCGCTTTCCATACAGAGCTTCATAGGGTGCCATCTGAATACTCGCATGGAAGCTGTTGTTATAGGAGAACTCCACTAATGGGAGGTGTTGATCCCATCCACCTTTAAATTCCATTGAGCATAATCTCAACATGTCTTCGAGTGTCTGAATAGTCCTTTCAGATTGGCCATCAGTTTGAGGATGATAGGCCGTACTAAAATTCAATTCAGTGTTCAGAGCATGCTGAAGACTTCTCCAGAATTTTGATGTGAATCTTGGGTCACGATCAGATACGATGGATAGTGGTACCCCATGCAGCCTTACCACTTCTTTCACGTATATCTTGGCAAGCTGATCCAGAGAGAAATCTTCCCGAATAGAGATAAAATGGGCTGTCTTGGTGAGACGGTCCACAATAACCCATATCGCATTGTTTCCTTTGGATGTTTTCGGGAGACCAGTTACAAAGTCCATGGTGATATTATCCCACTTCCATACTGGTATGGGTAGCGGTTGTAATACCCCCTTAGGAAGTTGTCTTTCTGCCTTTACTTGCTGACACACCAGGCACCTTGTAGTGTAATCGGCAATCTCCCTCTTCATGTTATCCCACCAATAATGATCACGAAGGTCTCTATACATCTTAGTGCTTCCCGGATGTATAGAGAAAGTAGAGCTATGAGCTTCATCCATCAGTTCTTTCTTTATCTCCGGAATAGATGGAACACATAGTCTTGTACGAAATTTCAACACGCCTTCTTGATCAATATTGAAATCAGGGAACTTCCCATCCTTTACAGCCTCGAACTTCTCCTGCAGCAAAGGATCTTCTTTTTGAGCCTTCTTGATCTTCTCTAGTAATGAAGGTTGAGAAATCATTTGGGATAGGGTTGATGATGTCCCTTTCCTTATAATTCCCATGTCCAGTTTTACTAGATCTTTAATCAAGGGATCTTCCAGGATCCTCATTGTTGCCAGAACAACAGGATCTTTCCTGCTTAACGCATCTGCGACTTTGTTTGCTCTTCCAGGGTGATAATGAATTGAACAATCATAGTCTTTAATAAGCTCCAACCATCTCCTTTGTCTCATGTTCAATTCTTTCTGAGTGAAAATATACTTTAGACTTTGGTGGTCAGTGTATATATCACATTTCTCCCCATAAAGATAGTGCCTCCATATCTTTAGAGCAAAAACAACTGCCGCCAGCTCTAGATCATGCGTAGGATAATTCTGCTCATGAATCTTCAACTGTCGAGATGCATAAGCAATTACCTTGTCATTTTGCATGAGGACGCACCCAAGCCCTTTCAGAGATGCATCGCTAAAAATAACGAATCCTTCTCCGATAGAGGGTAGTGTTAACACAGGTGCAGTAACCAATCTCTTCTTCAGCTCTTGGAAACTTTCCTCACATTCCTTTGTCCAGATGAACTTAACCCCTTTTCGAGTCAACTTGGTTAGTGGATTAGAAAGCCGTGAAAAGTTTTTCACAAACCTCCTATAATATCCCGCTAAACCAAGGAAACTACGAATCTCAGTTACTGTTGTGGGTTGAGGCCACTCCTCCACAACCATTGTCTTTGCAGGGTCAACCGAGATTCCTTCATTGGTTACGATGTGCCCCAAGAAAGCCACTTGTTGTAACCAAAACTCACACTTGCTGAACTTCCCAAAGAGCCTCTCCTTCCGTAGAGTTTTCAAAACAACCCTCAGATGATCTTCATGCTCCTCACGACTTTTTGAATATATCAAAATATCATCAATAAAAACTACCAAAAAGTTATCAAGGTAGTCCTTAAAGACTCTATTCATCAAATCCATGAAAATAGCAGGAGCATTAGTCAAGCCGAAGGGAATAACAGTAAACTCATAATGCCCATATCTTGATCGGAAGGCAGTCTTTGGAATATCTTCCTTCTTCACCCTCAGTTGATGATAACCAGATCGAAGGTCAATCTTAGAGAAGAATTGAGCCCCACGAAGTTGGTCAAATAAATCATCAATTCTTGGAAGAGGGTATCTGTTCTTCACTGTGATCCCGTTCAGTTCTCTATAATCAATGCATAGCCGCATTGATCCATCCTTCTTCTTCACAAAGAGAACTGGTGCTCCCCAAGGAGACACACTCGGTCGGATAAACCCCTTCTCCAACAAGTCTTGGAGTTGTTTCTTTAGCCCCTCTAGCTCCACATTTTCCATTCTATACGGAGTCTTCGATATCGGTTGAGACCCAGGTACGAGTTCAATGGAGAACTCTACCTCTCTTTCTGGGGGAGGTCCAGGTAACTCCTCAGGAAATACATCCATGTATTCCTGAACAATCGGAACATCTTCAATTTGTATGCTCCCTTTCCCTTCTTCCTCATCACCGATTAACTCCATAAAGAAAGCTATAGGAGGTGCTTCTAGATAGGGATCAGTTCGGGATATCTCTCCTCGGAAGATAACTGTAGGTAGTTCATTCAAGACTACTGAGATTTCCTTACTTCTGCATTTGATCTTAGCATTATACTTTGAGAGCCAGTCCATCCCTAGTATAACGTCGAATTCCATCATGGGAATGACTACTAGATTTGCGATAAGATTGTTCTCACCAAAGTAAATACTAGAGTCTCTAAACACTGTTGATGCATGGATAATCCCACTTGGAGTCTTGACTGAAAACTCTACCTCAAGCAATTCGGGGATTGATTCTATATTCTTTGCAAACTTGGAAGAAATAAAGGAATGCGTATAACCAGAATCAAATAAAGCACTTGATAGTTTTGAGAGGACAACAAGAGTACCTGCTACCACATCGTTCGGAACTTCAACTTTAGTTGTTGTGATAGCGAAAGCACGACCTTGCTCCCTTGGCCTCTGCTGAGGTTGATGGTGATTCCCCTCCACCGCCCTCGGATTTGGACATTGATTAGCAAAGTGCCCAAGCTGTCCACACTTGAAGCATGTGACTTTGGGTAGGTCCAGAACCATCTTTCCTCTGTCGTTAGTGTTGGGAAGTTGAGGCTTCACATCACCACGACAATTCCGAGAAATATGGCCTTCTTTTCCACACCTATAGCACTTGACACTTCCGATCAAGCAGTTCCCCGGATGCTTCTTCCCACATTTATTGCATGTGGCATGTTGTATATGCTTTCCACCTCTTTCCTGATCAAAACTTCTTCCCAGGCTTGGTTCTAGAGTTCTCTTCTTCTCATTAGATTTGTGAGACCATTGTGTCTCCCCAAACTCTAGTTCAACTTTCATAGCACTTCGAACTATTTCTTCATAGCTATCATAGTCCCTGTTGGCTAGATTCTTCCGCAGATGGGGTCGTAGTCCACCAAAGAATCTATCAACCTTCCCATTAGGGTCCATGACAAAGCTTGAGGTATAACGGGAAAGCCTTGTGAAGTTCATCTCATAGTTTCCAATAGATTCGTTCTCCTTCTGCTTCAGCTCGAGAAACTCTTTCTCCATTTTCGTTCTCATGGAACGAGGGAAATACTTGTTAAAGAAAATCCCCCGAAATTCTTCCCACTCCATAGCTTCCATCTCTCCTCGTGGCTTCATGTTTTTGATCAGTGACCACCACTGATCAGCTTCTCCCTCTAGGCGGTAAACAGCAAGGGTGACTTTTTCTTGTTCCGAACAATGAAGTACAGAAAAGATCTTTTCAATGGAGCTTATCCATTGTTCTGCAACCAATGGGTCAGTAGATCCACTGAATGTTGGCGGTCGTTGACGCATGAAGGACTCAACAGAAAGTTGTTCCCTTCGTGGTGAGGTCAACCTCTCAGCTTGATTCAAGTTATTACTCATAACTTGAGTCAGTTGGTTCATCATTCGCATGAATGTTTCCATTCCGGCTTCCATCGGAGGGCCGTCAGCACATGGTGCATTGCGGTCACCATCGGCACGGTTTCTCCTATTGCCCGCCATTTTCTAAAAGAATAAAACCTTAGTGAGAAACTTATTTCATTTATGTATCTTTTAACTAAGACTTCATGCTTATACAATTACACTTTTCTATAATTCCTTCATAATGATTCATAAAAAGCTCGTGATTAACCAAACATATCCCCCGGGAGTGTCGTAACCAAGAGTGCAGCAAGGCCCGTTATCGTGCACCAGTTCCCGTTCGAGTCTAGCTCAAAGCGGTGTTTTCGGGTTTTACCCCTATGTACATCTGTGCCAGAGCCGCCTCTACCTGCTCGTATCCAGACAGGGATGTATTTGTTTGATAGACCACTTACTCAATACTTACCAAAATACCAGTTTGTTTTCCTATATTTAAACTTTTCTATAGGGTTCTTCCTAAAGTTTTTATATCCTAATTTCCACAAATAACTAAACCATCCTTTGATACCAACTATGGAATCCCGCCATTTTATAACATAAACTTTCATTACATTACACAAAACTGAGGATCGTTAAGGTTTAGTGTCTTGGAAACAAGGATCATAATACATAAAAAAACATATAAAAATTCTTCTTAAACACTTGAAAGGCTTCTCCTTTAGTTCATCCTATGTTCATTATGCATCTCATAACCTGGGGACATACATCAAAAGAAAGGGTGAGCAGAAGGCCCAGTAAGGGAAATAAGAGGAACATTTTACATGTGAACTTGAGATACTTCAATAAGGACATGAAAAGAACTTTAAGGCATGAGAAAGAAATCATGAGGCATTTCATAATAAAAATAACATTTTTCATAACTTGAAGATGTGGCTACATAATTTAACACAGACAATCATGAACATATCACCAAGGTCCATCCCCAAGGTGTCATTTGAAAATTACCAAGGTTATTCACCAAGGTATCATGAAAATTGTAATCTCTAGTGGTTACATCATTACCCAATGCATTGGAGTGCTATCAGGGCGCACCATTAAATTTGCCTTTATTATCATGTGAGCCACATATATCATCATCAAACATTTCATAAATAACCCACATAGCATAAAATAAATGGGTTTCATTTCATAATCATAAAGTTTTAAAAACTGCTTTAAAGACATGATCTTTACGTCACTTTAAACCCACGGAAAGGGAAAGAGGGTCTCATGTATGTAAATCCCAGAATTTAAAATGGTAAATTTTGATATATATGTGAATACCCTTGTAGAAATAAGAGCTTTGAGTATTCACTTTATAACATAAAATAATTTTTGAGAAAAGAGAGAGGCATTTTGAGGGGAAAATTCTACAGCATAACGGCTAAGTTTCGGGGTTTTAGAAAACATTGAAATGAGAGGGGACATGGGTCACCCACTCATAAATGATCCATAAAACAGTAGGGTGAAAGAATAAGAAGGACATATGGACATGGTAATGAAATTTTAGGGACATACCATTTGAAATGAAAAACATGGAAGGAAAAAGAGATTAGATTTCTCTTATGAAAATTCGGCAGCCTTACGGCGTCACTTAACTTCAAAAGAAAATGATTTGACAAGATCAAATAGGGTCCCTCATCATATGATCATAAGAGATCAGTATGATAGATATAGAGATCATACCCCAACATAATAAAAAGGAACTTGAAATACTTGACATGAAAATCGAACTTAAAAAAAATGAGAAGGGTGAAAGAATCCCTTAAAAATTCGGCAGCCTAACGGCGTCACTTAAACTTTCATAAAATGAAATGATGAGAGTAAGAGGGGATCTCTCATCATATAAACATGAAAGGGCAGTAAGAGAAATATAAAAGAACATTCTCTCACATAAAAACATGGAGCATAATAGGAATGACATAAAAGAGATTACATGAAAAGAAAGAGAGGGGTCGGATCCCTTACCTTAAAACGTGACTCTTGAAACTCAAAGGATTGGACCTTGAGGGCTTGGGGGCACCTTGGGAGGACTCCTTGGAAGGTAAGAAGACCAGAACTTCGTTGGGGGAGAGTTGGGAGTGAAAACTAAGGGAGGAAAGGGTGGGTATTTATAGGGAAAGTGAGGGGACAAAGCAATAATGGCCAAGGGACACCTCACTAGTGGTTTTGGCAAAACCATGGGCTTGCCCATGGTATTTTCCCATGGTATTGGCCACTTGGGACACCTCACACCTTATCTTACTATTCATAATTCGACCATATTGAATATATACTTAATACATCATTTAATGATGTCATTAAACACCCGTAACTTAAAAACTATACTTTCACTATTCACCGAAAATTCAACTTTCTCAGAATAATCCCAAAATTTCACCTTAACAAAATATCAATGCTATGATTTCAAAAATGAACTCCATTTTATAAAAATAATTTTCTAAATATTTTTAATTTTATTTTTAAATAAATACACTATTCACCGAAAATTTATTTTTTCAGAAAAATCCCCAAAAATTACCATAACATAATATCGATGCTTTGAGTTCAAAAATAAAGTCATTTTTATAAAAATAATTTTCTAATAATTTTTAATTAAATTAAAAAACACTATTCATCCGAAAAAACTAATACTTGACTAATAATTTATGAAACCGTTATTTACCCATTTTATTGAATCACATTACTTAATCAAGGTGCCTAGATTATATTAAAACTTTCTTTGAGTGAAAATTACTAATCCATTTGGTCACATTACTAATCCTAAGCGTAAAATCACTATTCATAATTTACTATTCATCAAAAATTAATTTGATCTTATTAGACTCCAAATTCCTTAATGAACACTTTTTTAGAAGACCATTTTTTGAAAATCATTACACATCATTAGTTATTTAGGGTTTACATAAATATTTCAAAATATCCCTTTTTCAAAATTCATCAATAAAATACATTCTAAAATTATCTAGACATTTGAAATTTCACAAACATAACTAAAGGAAGAAATCTCAATTTATTCACCCGAAAGGATTACACCAGGAAACTAGGGTCTCATCACATAGCCCCTTATAACACTGGCATAAGACCTAAGTGTAAGGTGTGCTATGGTGAGAGAATCTGAGGGAGGCTCAGATAACATTGCCCTAGTAGCAACCTCCACTGACTTGAACTTCTCCTGCAAGCGTTTCCGTTCAAGCTTGACACGCTGGAGTTCGGCTTGGGCTTGGTCCAGAGCAAAGCCCACAGATGCTACCTCCTTCCCAAGCTCTGATAAGTGGGCTTCATAAGGGTCGAGTCTACTGGATGAAGCCATTGACTCCTCTTTCTGCATTAACCATTAACGTCTTATTAAATCATTAAGAGTAAGTTAATATAATACTCAAAAATATTGGGTCGTTACAATGATACCAAAAAACTAGAACCTAGGAAACAATATTTCCGCACAAGACTTTCTCACTATGATCCCTAATATGAACTAAATTCTTCTCAAAGGACACATCACCCTCAAGATAAATATACTCAATATAAATCATGTGAAATAGGATAGGGTGATACAGCCAAATATGTGACACATAAAAACAACATTCAAAACTACTGTACCACTGTAGAAGATACCATCGGTATGCCACTGATTCGATTCTATCCATAATCTCAAATGGCCCCACATACCTGGGTTATAACTTGACCTGTTTCTAAATTAGATGGTGACCCAACCTTGGTGACACTTTATGAAACAACCAATTACCACCAAAAACTCAAGAGGTTTATGATGTCGATCCTCATACAAATTATACCTCTACTCTGAGTCGTTTCCATATTTTTCTGGATCAACTAAACTTGTTCTAACATCTCCTGCATGATACTTGTTCCCAACAACTCTGATTCCCCAACTTACATCCAACATAATAGTGACCTACACGACCTCCCATAGAGCACCTCATACGGTTCCATATGAATTGTAACATGATAACTATTTTTATAGGAAAAATAAACCAGTGACAAGTGTTTCTACCATTATCCTAAAAAATATAAGACACAAGATCTCAACATGTCCTTTAGTACCAGAATATTATGCTCCAATTTCCCATCTATTTGTAGGTGAAATAAAATACTCAAAAACACCTAGGTACCCAGTTCCCTTTGTAATCCCTTTGAGAAGCGTGATGTAAAGTACATATCATGATCTAAAAATATAGTCCATGGTACCCCATGTAACCACACTACCTATCAAACAGACAACTCACCTAACTGATCCATGGTTGTAGTCTCTCAAATTAGAAACAAATGTGTCACCTTAGTCAACTGATCCACAACCACCCAGATCACATTATTCTTATGAGTCATCCTCAGAATAACAACCATAAAATCCATCATTATGTCATGAAATTTCCATTCCAAAATAGGAAGTGGCTGCAAAAAAACCACCCATACTCTGATGCACATCCTTCACCTGCTGGTAGGTAAGGCATCACTCCATGAAACCTTCAACCTTTTTCTTCATCCCTGTCCACCAATACTTCCTACAATGATCACAATACATTTTTTTCAAACCAGGATACACTTCCCACTTTGATGCATGAATTTGACACATCAAATATTATCAAAAACAAATGGGCACAACCATAATTCCATGAACATACATGATCCCATCATCTCCTATGATCCAACTAGAAGGTAAATTCCCACCTTTAAAACCTTCACTAAAATATAAACATTCTGGATCCTCATACTGCCTTTCCTTAATCCATGTCAGAAGCATGGAATCAACTACCAAGGATGCACGGGTCATATTCTATTGTCCATCCTACACCTATAGATGCATATCCACAAATATTCCACCATCTTCTACTCCAAAATTTATTCTTGACCCGCCTGATTTTGAGTCTTCCAACTCAAAGCATCTGCAACACTATTTCCCTTTCCAGGTGTGAAAACCAGCTCAAAGTCAAAGGATTTCATGTATTAAACCCATATTCACTGAAGAATATTCAAATCACACTAATAGAAGATGTAATTCAGGATTTTATGATCAATATACAACATAAAGCATTACCCAAATAAGTAATTATGCTAACAGTTTAAGTCATGAACCACCATGGCCAATTCAAGATCATGTGTAAGGTAATTTATTTCACGAGGGCTCAAATTTCGTCACCCATATGCCATAACCTAATCATCCAAAATCAACACTTCCCCAAGCCCAACACCATAAAAATAAAAAAACAAGGTATATTTCTTACTTGGATCAGGTAAGATCAGAATCGGTGCTGTTTTCAACAACCTCTTTAATTCCTAGAAGGAATTATATATGCCTCAGACCACTCAAACTTGATGCCCTTATTTGTTAGGCCTGAAAGTGGTTCAACCAAATGAGAAAAGTCTTTAATGAACCTTAGATATTATCCAAAAAAACCCAAAAAACTTTGTACATCATAAAAATTCTTGGTCTACTCTCAAGACAAAACTTCCTACACTTTCTCTCGGTCTATATACACACCTTTTTATGAGATGATGTGCCCTAAGAAATGAACCTTGTCTATCCAAAAATGAAATTTGGATAGCTTGGAATATATACTATATTTTCTCACTATACTCAAGAATATTTCGAGATGTTTAACATTATTTTCAAGACTTTTAGAGTACAATAAGATTTCATCCACAAAGACAACTACAAACCGATCTAGGTACGGATGAGAGATTTGGTTCATCAGGACCATAAAAATTGATGACACATTGGTTAACCTGAATGAAAAAACAAAAAAATTATACAACACATACCTAATCCTAATGGTATTCCACAGTATATCAGAAGGTCTCACCCTTAGCTGATGATACCCTATTCTCAAATCAATATTGGAGAACACTACTGCACCTCTCAGCCAGTCAAAAAGGTCATAAATTCAAGGTAGATGGTATTAGTTCTGAACCGTCATATGATTGAGCTTCCTATAATTGATACATAGTTTCAATGATCTATTAGTTTTCTTGTAAAACAACATAATAGATACCAAGGTGATGTACTAGGATAATTAAAACCATTTTTCTCAAGTTCCTACAACTTAGTTTTATGTTTCTGGTGCCCTCCCAGTTCCATTATATATGAAGGAATGAAAATTGGTTCTACTTTTGATAGAAACTATATGGTGAACTCAACATCCCTCTTAGGTGGAAGCCTCGAGAAGTCCTTAGGAAACACATCCTAGAACTGATCCACTATAGAAGGGATTACAATCTACTCCACTCTCTCATCCTTAAGCATGAGACCAACCAGTTGGGTCGTGAGTTTACCCAACTGCTGAAAAACCGGCTTGCACAACCTTCAAGGACATCCCATTCATCATGATGGATATGCATGTCGCCCTCAAGAGAGTGAATGTTACCATATAATTTTAACAATCAATATGGGATTGGTATAACACTAGCCAGACCATACCCAAAATTAGATCAAAACCCAACATCACTCATAAACAAGTCCTTTAAGAAACGGTACCCACCAACCTTTAGTGAGAACCCCTTACATTGCCTAATATTTTCTACTCACACCCATAATGGTGTGTCAATTGACATGAACTCACCCATACATTCCACTACTAGACCCAATAAAACCACAAAATGAGTAGATATAAAAGAGTGTGTGGCACCTCTATCAAATAAAGTACTAGAAATAGAGGAATACACAAGAATCATACCTAGAAATATAGATGGTCTATCATCATCGCTCCTAGTGTAGAATGAACTACATTGAGCTGACCCACCCCTCTACCACGATCCCTACCTCGAATCCTTGGTGCTACACTTCCCTTCTAGTATGGATGCTCTCGTCTTGGAGTACTATGTCTTCCACCTCTTCTGCTGTGGCCCATATATATCCAAATTCCTTCCTGATATGGGGTGACCGACCCCCTTACCGCACTTGGCATCAACCTCAATCCTCCATCCATTCCCAACAGTCGAGGGTTCTTACAGAACCTCTATAAATGCCCCATTCTACCACATGATCAGCACTCAACTGGTTTCCGGTGGCATTGAACCTGCGTTTTTACCAGCCTTTCACACTAATAGACGAACACTTGGTCACCCCCAAATAGGATGATCCTATATTATGACTACTCTTCATGCTACCACCTTGGGGAAGATTAAAAAACAATGCTTCCTACCCTTAGAAGTCACACCACTGGTCCGTCCAGCTAGAACCACATGTCCACTACATGAATCCTCCCTCAAGTTCTCTTATAAAACAAGGGCTGATCCACCACATATGAAAACCAATTTAAATAGGGGACATTCTCATAGGACTTAGTCACATGTCTAAGGCTGTCATGAAAACATATTTCCATAGCAGCTGCATCCCCTACCAACACTGGGATAATACGTTACAATTCCATGAAGTGGACCACATAATCCATCACTAACATTGTTCCCTACATCAACCTCATAAAATCTTCAGACCACTCTTATCTCAAATTATCTAGATAAAAGTGTTCTGGAAACTTTTTCTATAATTCCTTCAATATCATACCACCATCCTTCTAAGTCTGAACCAAGATATCCCACTAGCGCTTCTCTGGTCCCTGAAACATATATGATGCCAAATTGACTCTCTTCTATACAAGATTCTCCATGTGATCCAAAATAATCTGGATGTACTCTATATAGAAATATTTAGCCTTAGGTCCACCCTCTCCAGAAAACGTTAGAGGGTGTTGCAGCTGAAACTCTATGGTCAGATCAAAATACTAGGTACGACCTGCCCTAGGCCCCATTCCATCATCTGTATAAAATAAGAAAAGTGCTCACGAAACATCTCTCCTCTATTACCCTAGATCACTATGTTTCCATGCTCTATTTTTGGTGGTTCATTTTCAGTGAAGCCTCTTTTCACCCAACCAGCACACATCATCATGATAGAATTCCTCTATAATGCTAAACATAGTTCTTATGATACATAACATAAAACTCCAAAATTTTATATAGACTAAGGCTCTTCACTAGCCATAAATAACTGATTTCACACAAAATATCCTCACAAACATCATCATATCTATAACAATACCCTCAAACATCCCTACCAAGGGTCATGTTTAACATGGGCTAAATCAACATACATAGTCACAAGTCTTTCATTAGACACCTTTTCAAAACCATTTCCACACTCGTAATGTAAATCTTTCCTCTAAGACACATTTTCCATTTCACAAATTGTTACAAAAAAATAAGTTTACTCATTCATAACCATCATTAAGAATAATTATTTAACCATTATCTAACATTATTTCCATTTACACATTTGCATCATCTTTATTAGACACAATTTTATTCAAATTTTCAAGAAAGTAAAATTCATCCTACCCATCATATCCCATACACCCATCCCATGTGTGTCTATCATGATACATGCCACCTATATCCCTAGGTTCCTATAATTATGCATGAATGCACAACCTCATGCCATTCTAGCCAAGAGAAAAATATCACAAATGAGGCTTATCACACAATAATTTCATCACCTAATGGTGAAATGTCATTCAACTATAGCAACACATATCCAGAACAATAATCCCCACTGTGGTTACTTGGGTTTTCACTTATAAATGGGTTATCTAATCTCAAGAACAAGCTTAATTCCAAGGCCCGACATCTAATAATCCCCTTCCTACCATACCCAAATAGTAAGGCATAGAATAACCCCCTATGATACCACTTTGTAACATCCCTGACCTGGAAGACACTAACCGGTGCCCTGAGCCGGGTCACCACATGACCTCAAGCATGCCTCCCCATATTCCAGAGGCGTTCAACTAGTAACGAGGGTATTAAAGAACATTTGGGTAGACTATAACCTCTTTATCAGAGTAAGTCACAACAAATAATAATGATAAATAAAATAAAAAATAAACAATAAACTAGAAAAATGCATTACTAACCGTTTCCAGAAACTGGGTACAACATGCATCCAAATAGTAAATATGCTATTTTAGGTCATACAAAGTCAAGTGGTAGAAAACCCCAAATAAAAATAAATATATGAATCCCCAAAATGGGCCTAGACTCCAATTCTAGGTCATTATCCATGCATATCCCAAGCCCAACTCAACTTCCTAGTATATGACCCTTTCCCTTGTATTGATCTCCAACCATGAAATCTTCTTGGGTACCTAATGGAAGCCCAAGAAGGGTGTGAATATAACTTTTTAGGCCACAACCAAAGGTTTCTACAAATTATCTAGTCTAAATAGATAGTGCATGCAATTAATAAATAATTACAATGTAAACAAAATAAAAGCCGGGTGCCATTAGATAACAATATTCACTTTAACCATTTTAATCACATAATCCATTTTATTCACTTGTTCCTTAGTTTAGAAATTTATATCATTTAAACAATGACCTAAGATGGAAAATTATCATTCACAAGGTAATAAGTTAAGTTCTTTATCTCAATAGGGATAAACATTTCACAAACCATTACATCACACTTACCTTGGAGATTCGGTCTTGGTAGTCTCGTCAAATGAAACTATTAGGGGAATAAATCCTTATTCACCTTACATAACCTATGAATTATAGGGGTGAGTTTTAGAGCCTCATTATAACTTGACCCAAGGGTGTTGATCCTCAAGTCCAATATCCCAAAAATACAAATCCTTGTGCACATTATTATTTATCCATTTACCACACATACTACATCACAACCATATAAAAAAATACAAAAAACATTCTCATATCATTATTATTAAACATTTGAATTAACATCTATCCTTAAACCATTAAAACATTTACCAATTACATTGCATAGTCCATTTAGCCCAGTTACATTTCTCTTTCCTTAACCCAATATCATTATCAACAATTCCCATACCCTAGACCATTTAACAAATTTATCAATTCCCATACATTAACCCATTTAATCCATTCATTAATTCATAAGAATTTTCCCATTTAACCTTTTCATTATTCCATATTCATTAACCCACTTAGGCATTTCAAGTAAAATTCACAAGTAATTTATCACAAACACTTTATTTCATCCAAAACATTTAATAATAAGCCAGAAAATCCCTTCCGACATTATCAAAGTCTATACACAACTATAAATATTCCCATTTCAACTCAACTGACATATCAACATGTTCATCATGGGTTCTACTTTATCACTAGTCAATTCCATGATTAACATTAAAATTTTCCATGTTTAGAAATGTTGCCACACCCCATGGGTGGCCCTAAATTGATATAGTAATCTCAATGCATCCCATAGGGATCATGATACGTTTAATTCATCATTTATCCAACCATTTTACTGAATATCACTAAAGTAAACAATTTCACAATAAGGGTGACATAATAACCCAACCACACATGCACAAATGAACTTCAAGGTTATGGGATATAACTTGTAGACCACCTACATTGAATTCGTAGATGAATGATTGCTTAACCTTAACCTTAAATTCATATTCAAGAACCCTTTAAATCCCCAACATAAGATCCACCAAAAAAGGGGGTTTTAGGGATTCAAAAGAAGAAGAATGAATCCACAAGCCCTAATCCGGAAAGAAGAAGAAATAGGAGTGTTAGAATTACCTGGAGCTTCAATACATAACCAATAACACTAAGAATAACCTTGAAACGATGGAGATCGACCCTTGGGAAGATTTGGGTTCTTAGGTTCATCACTAGGGATTTTGGGTGGAGATAGGAAAGAAAATCAGGTGAAATACTTAAAATTCAGATGGGTCAAAATGGTAATTTCTCAATTTTAAATGGTGTGCAAGGTTTAGTCACAGGGTTTTCCAAAACGCGCACCAATTGTGAGCCATCCTCCATACAAGAGGGGTGAAGTCGCATGGTTACCTGGGGATACCGCACGGTTTAATAAACCATGCTATGACTATGTGAAATGTTTCTATTCAATACCGCTTGATTTGGATTTCCCCTTGTACGATTTACCTAATCGTACACCACTCCTCCTGGCTAGCATGATTTGGGCTTATAGTTTCAACTAAACATTCACCAGTTATGCAACATGCACTGGATGGAAAACGTCCCCATTTCATCTATGTCCCAAACCCTTGGGATACCACCAATCCTCCTCACACACTCGAGAAACATTTAATTAACCAAATTTAAGGGATTTAAACAAAGGTTGAAACAATAACATACCTCCACGAAGTCCGATATATTACAGATTAACCCATGGATGGGTATTTCACATGATGTGTGGTGATGATGAAAGTGGACCCATACACAAGGTCAGAGCATGATAGCATTATGGCTTGATTTGAAACTCAATTCCTTGAGGATACTGAGTAATAAACCAGAGCTCAATGCCTTCTATATACCAAGTATCATGCTCAACTCAATGCTTTGAGGATACTGAGTGACATATCTCTAACCATGAGGCTAGTTCTTGATCCTTTTCAATAACTTGATCATTCATACAACATGGATCCAAAGAAGGTATAGTCAGGGATCATGGGGGATTGGATAACACATAGATTTTGGTGGGAGGGATTTTTCATGAATCCCTCACCAATAATTTCTTATTACCTAATAATACAATATATTTCACACCTAGGGTTGATATCTCTAGGTAGCCACTCACACACATTGATTTTATATTATTTATATTTAAAACTAGAATTTACTACTATAATAAACTACTAATATAATTGTGTGTGTGTGTGTGGGGGGGGTTGAAAGTGAATTATATATATAAATATATAAATGAAAATGAAAAAAAATCATAACATAAGGAATTGAAAACACAAATAAGTTAGTGAAGAAGAAAGAAGTTGTTTTTCTCAAGAGTTCATGATGATGCTATCAATGTTCATTAAAATATGAATTCTCAATATTCCTATCAATGTTGAGATCAACCCTATTATTCAAAACCCCACATTGAATTTGTTTATCCCACACTAACCATCTTTATGTATGAAATATGTCCTTTACATCACCAATACAATGCTACTCCACACAATATGAAACATTAGTATGATGAGGGATATGAATAAAAATGAATGGGAAGAAGAATACAATAGTAGTAAAATTAGGGTAAAACCTATAAAAAAAATTGTCTCACCACTACTAAAATAATCTGAATATAATAATGATAAAAATGGTAGTGCATGAGCTCAAGCATCACATCTCCCCCCTTTGAATAAGTACTGAATTTAGTTGTCCATATTAATGGATTTGATAAGGGAATAGTGGAAGAACACAAAAGAAAAATAAAATAAAAGATAAGATAGAAAGAAGAAATAAAATATATTAAATATTTAAAACACTATTATAGTATCATAAACCCTAATTATAATCAAAATTAATAAAAAAGTATCTAACCCTTAACATGTAAGTTGAGATAAAAATATATAGTAAAAATTGTGACCATATTTCCCTCTAAAAATTTTCTCTAAAAGTTAGATTCATTTTAGAACAAATAATGAAATAATCTCATAATTGTGTATTTATTGAAGTTTTTTTTATCATTTTCTCTTATTTACACATGAAAAATTTGAGCTTTATTGGCCATGTAATTAAGGTTTTATTTCCTAGTCATTAATAAAAATGTTTCTATCCTGGGAGTCTGTTTATCTTCCAATGATCCGAATTTCCATGTATTTATAACCTTGAGGGAGTTAAAATTTCACATGTCTAGAGTCAATAAAGTTATTCCATAGACATGTATCTACCACCACATGAAATTTAAGCTTATTTTTGTTGATACTTTGTGATATGCTGTCCAATATTTAAAATTATCTATATTTAGGAATAGTTTTAAAGGAATAACTTGTGAGATTGATTTAAGACTTAAGAATTTGGATTGATATTTGTATTATATTGAATGAAATTTATCTGGTAAATTATTTTATCGTATAAAATGAATTTTAAAATTTTTATCTGTGTAGAAGATGTTATGGTTGAAATACCAATATGATATAAAAAATATTTAAATGAAAAAATTAGTCCATTTTCACAATTTAACTCAAATTATTAATAAAAAATATTTTTTTTTTAAATTACCCATAAATATTAAATTTTTGGGATTAAAAAAATTGAATTACAGAGTAATATATGTGAAATTATGAGTTTCATCAATCCCCCATATGTAAACATTGCACTGCGGGGAAATCATCAAATATCCTAACAAAAATCCACACTAAAATCAAAAGTGAGAAAATTTCCAAGATATTTTACAATATATAATTTCAACATATCTCATCTAGAAAAAATTACCTTTCATTTTCATCTCTGACATTTAAAATCATTCAACCTAAGAAATCTATCCATGGCCCAATCACACCTACCTCACATTAAAATTCATGTTACTCTTCACTCTAGTGATATGAAATTTGGAGTTATGATCATACTTGGAAAGTTCTTGTTTCACCATATTATTGGGAAAATACTTCTCTCTCCACACCATGAGACATAAAAATATTATTAATCATGAGGTATTTTTTATGGTTAAATTTGTGGCTAAGGGTTGGTGGGTAAAAAATTTAAAAATTTTAAGTCTAAAAAGAGGAGGTTAAACTCTTAAATAATAATTAATGAATTTTAAAGTGAAACTTAGGAAATATAACTCACCACATTCCCCTTAAATTTTAAACAAACACCCCCTTTTACATGGTAAATGAGTCAAAAAGTGAATACAATGAATTATTTCATCCCAATTCTCCTTTTTTTTCTTCATTTTTTTCATTTCATTTCATACAGGATGAGATGAAAATAAAATACAATGAAATAATAAAAATAATTCTCATATATTTGAGAGGGAAATGAGTCATAAATGTAATCATAATGAATAATTCAACCTCATTTCCATTTTTTTCTTTTTTTATTTTGTTCCTTTTTTATTTTTTTATTTTACTAGGAGTACCAAATGATATAAAAGAAGAAAAAAGAATTAAAGTAACTCATTCCCATTATTAAAATGATAAAAATAATAAAACACTCCCTAAACACCCAATAATGAGCTATATCCCAATGAAAAAACACAAAATACCCTTCCTCACATTCGAAATTGAAATATTCATGAAAAATATTAATAGTGATGGTATGTAATGATTAATAGGCTTGTAACATGGCTTAAAGTGTAAGGAAATTCATGGGTTCTAAGGGATACACATGGTTAAAAATAAAGGTTTCCATAAATTTAAAATATTAATTTCTAAGATATGTCTCAATCACATCCAAAACGTTTTATGAACTATAAATATTTGAAAGAGAATAATCATAAGTTCTGATTTGCACATAAAATCCAAGTTTCTCTCAAGAATGTGTGGATATTAGGAATAACATGTCAAAAGGTTTTTGAATACATCACAAGATAGTAAAAATAATTCGAGTTAGTGTTTCATGTGCATAGATTTCAAAAATTGGAAAAACTTATAAAAATTATTGGAAATAAAATTCAAGGAAAAGTTTCCATGCCAACAATAATTTAAAATCCATTTTACCCAAAATCAAGAAAATTAAATAAAAATAAATTCTATTGTGAAAAATGAAAAATAATATCCATAAAAGTTTAAAGATCGTAAAAAAAGAAAAATAAAAAGAAAATGAAAAGGAAACAAAAAATGCTAATCAAGTTGACACTCCCCCATACTTAAATTTCACAACCCTTTATTTAAGCTTAAAAAATATAATGATAAGTTCAAAAAATACAAAGAGAGGGAAATATAAAAACAAAATTTATTTCCTAGTAGAATCCTTGAGTTAAGATCTATGATGATACCACTTAGAACTTGAAATAAAGAACAAAAAAAAAAGAAAAATTAAAAATAAAGATAAGGGGAAAATTTGATAGAACTTGGTTGGACCCCCCATGTCGGTATTGGTTTTTGAATGCCTATATTTAGCAGTTCCAATGGTCGCCCAAAGTTTTATGGTGGATGTGGCTTGCATGATTTTAACCAAAAAATTTCTTTCCATCCAAAGTACACTACTTCACATATTTTTTATAGGACTACATGTATAGGTTAAAACAATTCCATTCCATTATCAATGTAGTAAAAATTGCAAGGTGGTGGAAAGAGAAATAAAGGGTACCCTTCGTTTACTACCACTGCTTGTGTGTCCTCTTCAACATTAATATTTAGGGATTTATCAGGTGATGATATTTAAAAAAATTAATTAAAGGGGAAGTGAAAAAAAATAAAATTTAATATGATTAAAACATGAAGAATAAATAAAGAAATATTCCCCTTCAAGTAGGTCATCTTGATACTTGATTTATTTAGGCAAGTCCACCGAGAACACGATCTCAATAGGGGTATCTTCTTTATCTTATTACAAACAAAAAGTGAGGTAGATAGATGGTGATTTTTCTTTATCAAATATTGTATAATCGCATTCCTTTTCAAATTCTATAATGTCTAACAAGTACTTATACAAATCATATTATCCCCTACATATGAATTAGTTTCCATGTCATCTTTAGAACCCCCACTAGAAATTGTTAGGAAGGAACAAATGAATCTTCTATGGGTTTATTCAAGGATTCTTTAGGTTCTTAAACTATGAATATTGGTGGAACATGTTTTACTACATCTTCAATTCATGGTTGTTTCTACTCTGACTCAATGGTTTTGTTTCTTCAAGAGAATTAGAAAGGATCGTTATTTGGTTTCTTAGTTATTCAAGATTCTTGGAATTTTATTCAATCAATTTTAAATTTTATTGATCTCGAAACTTTAAATAATCATCTATAAAAATATTTTAATTTTTTTAAGTATTCAAAGGATAAGAAAAATCACTATAAAAATCCATCTTTACCTAGGAAATAAAATATATGAAATGATGTTCTATTTTTTTATTTTCTCAAACTTATGATTTTTTTCTTTTTTTTTGGAAAAAAAGCATGAATGTGATTGGCCTCCTAAACAATGATTCCAAATTGTTGAGAGGGATTTTTCATGAATCCCTCACCAATAATTTCTTTTTACCTAAGAATGCAATATAGTTCACACCCATGGTTGATCTCTTGAGGATTTCACTCACACACATCGATTTTCTATTATCACTATGTAGGACTAGAATATACTGCTATAATAAACTACTAATATAATGGGGGGTTTCAAAAATTAATTTGATATATAAATATATAAATAAAAATTAAAAAATATATACAAAACACAAGGAAGTTAAAACACAAAGATGTTACGGAAAAAGAAATAAGTTGTCATTATTGAGAGTTCATAGTGATTCTATCATTTTATTTAGAATATTAATTCTCAACATTATACTTAGTATTGAGATAAAAAATATCACTAAAAACTCCCCATTGATTTTTTTTATTTTCCCACAATTACCCTACACATGCATGGAAATATTCTTTCACATCATCACCATAATGATACTCCACCCCATATGAGACATTATGATGAAAAATTAAGGGAATAAAAATGATCAAGAAGAATAATAAAATAGTAGTGAAAGTGGGGAGAACCCTCCACCAAATTCAATTTCACCTCTACAAAAATTATAAGAATAGAATAATGAGAAAAATGGTAGTGCATAAACTCGAGCATTATCAATCCACTCTTTGAACAAGAGGCAGCGTTATTTATTTATTTTCATTTAATTGAGAAGGTAACGGTGGAATAACAAAATAGATAAAATTAATGAGAATGTATAAATATGAACTAAAATATATTGACCATGTAAAAAAATATTACAATAACATAAACCATAATTCTACTCAAAATGGATAAATATTTCCAACCCATGACATGAAAGTGGAAGTGAAAATTTATAGGGAAAAGTGTGGCCATATACCCCTCCAAAAATATTCCTCAAAATTTGGATTCTTTTCATCCTACATAATGGATCAGGAGAAGTGTTTCCATATTTCCCTCATACAGGTTAATAATTTGTGAGATATGTTATCATCTTAAAACATCACCATATTTGGGCACAAATTCCAAGGTCTGACTCGTGATCTTGATTTGACCCTAAAAAATTCTGGATTAAGCTTTTGGATCCTATTGGAAAAAATATGGAACATAAAGTATTTAATACTAAAAAAACTAATTTCATAATTTTTGTTATTTTATAATATGTTATGGCCAAAATACCAATTTGATATAAAAATATTTAAATTATACAGTGATTCCATTTTAATAATTATGCTAAAGTTATTAATAAAACCTAAAATTATGACAATTACCCTTAAAATATGAAATTAGTGGGATTAAAACATTAAATTATAGAAAAATATATGTGAAATTATGAGTTTTGTTAGGTTCTTGACACATGATTATTTATTCTTGCTTTCACATTTATTATTAGCATACATATATTCTTATTATACATGAACTTTTATTAAGGACACATTGGTGATGTCATACTAAGTTTTATTACTCACTATGAACAAACATGTCGATGTTCATACAAAATTCTTGTACAAGCATCACAGGCAGAAAAACAGGCCTGTGTAATATGGTTTAACTGAGGACCATAGAGCTGGGAGAAGTACCGGGAGGTACCCCAGAGGATACCACAACTTTATTTATTTTACCCACCTGCACTTATATTCTAGTTTATATTTTCACTTTGGGAGTCCATTTATTTATTTTTATGAATTGTGTAATATCTATTCCTACATTTAATATAGAGACCCACGTTTAACATACATGGATATTTCACCATTTTTTATTAATATTTAGTATATTAAAATAATACATGCCCAAGGACTATAATAGTTTAGTTTATTTGGAAACAGGGAAAAAATATTCTATCCTGGTGAAATATCTCCACCATCTCCCATAAAGATGTCAAACTTTATTAATTCTTCCAAAAACCATTCTTCATAACCCAAGGAATGGAAACATAAGAAACAGGTGATCACAGATGCTCAATAAGGGTAAACGAGGGATATATGTAAGAATAATCATGAGCATAAGGGCATGATAACATGATCATGAAAATATAGGATCATAAACTTCATTTAAAATATCATATACATTAATCATGGCATAAATATTGGCAGTTCATAAGGTATGAATCTTAAAGAAACAAATAACACAAGCTATTAAATAATGACATAGGAATAAAAATTGGAATTACGATAGACACATAATCATATATAATGATTTACATAGTAGTCATGGAATTGCTACCAAGACCATCTTAGTGGAAAAATTAATTTACTGAATTGGGTTCACACCCCATTTCAGCCCAGTATTACTGAACTGAGTTCATCCCTTGTTCCAACCCTATGTTATTGAACTGAGTTGAGCCCTCGTTCCAGCCCTGTTTTAATGAACTGAGTTCATTTCCCATTCCATCCCTGTATTACTGAACCAAGAACATTTCTCATTCTATCCATGTCAATCTCATGAGATATAAATCTTTACCCAATGCATTATAGGGAGATATAGGTCCCACCCATCTCATAGTGAAATCATACATACATGTACCACAAAATCACAAGAAATAATATCATATACCATGAAATTAAATGGGTATCATAAAGATGTAAACATATAAAAACCTATTAAAAAGACACATGTTTCATAACCATTTCATATAAATGATAACCCATGAAATATAAATGAATTTAATAAACATATAACCCATGAAAGAGAAAATATTTCAAAAATATATATCCCGTGAAAGAGAAATGGATTTCATAAGCATATAACCTGTGAAGGAGAAACGAGTTTGATAAATACCATGACATTAATCATAACCCATTCACAGATAGAATATGAATGAAACCTTTAGATCATTTCCTATAAAGGCATGAGTAAAATAAACAGATGTCATATTATATGGAAAATAATTTTAAAATATATTTCAAAAAAGTTTATTAAGGAAAATATACACGATTCATTGAAAAAGGATTTTTAATGCATAAACACATTTGAAAATAATTATTCTTATGAAATACCTTGAAAACATATAAAGAATACCTAAAATCATTTTTAAGACCTTTTTCCTAGAAAACTTATAAAACAAGCTTTAATTTTTTTTAAAAATCATCTTCTTTGAAAACACTTTGAAAAATTATAAATAAAGATAGAAAATGTTTTGAAATCATTTTTTACTTGAAAAAATATTAAATAAGATTAAAAATGTTTTGAAAACCATTTCTTTTAAAATACTGTGAAAAAATATAAATGAGGCTTGAAATCATTTTGAAAACCATTTTCCTTGAAAACATATAAAAGAAGCTTGAAAAAATTTTGAAAACCATTTTCCTTGAAAACTTATAAAAGAAGCTTGAAAAAATTTTGAAAACCATTTTTTTTAAAATACTTCGAAAATTTTTAAAGGAGTTTTGAAATCATTTTTAAAACCATTTTCCATGAAAACTTATAAAATAAGTTTGAAAACATTTTAAATACAATTTTCCTTGAAAAATTATAAAAGAAGCTTGAAAAAATTTTGAAAAAAATTATTTGAAAATATATTTTAAAAATTTTTCTTAAAAATTAAACTTTAAACATGAAAATAAAGCTTCAAAGGTTTTATGATGGATAAATCCATACATGTCGTATAAGGTAAATATAACATTCCTTTTGCATGATAAAATGGTTAAAAAATGGCTAGTTCAGAAAGAGGGAAGAATATTCATTTAAAAACATTGGAAAAATAGACAAAGGTTAAAAATATCTTTTAATTATCATAGGATATTAGTATAATATTATTTAAAAACCATTTTAGAAAACATTATTTTTAAAGGAACACAGATTTCTAACCTAAGAGAGGGAAAAGTCACACTTTATTAAAAACACTTTATTAAATATCTTATGTACCAAAGAGTGTAATAAATGGTACCAATATATTAATAAACTATGAATAAACAGAGGAGAATAAAATTCACGAATTTTTTTGAGAGATGCATCATAATATTTCATCAAAGGAATTATAAACATAAAAAATCTTGAAAAGCGATGAGATTGTCTCAATAAAATCTTATAACTTGGTAACATGGGACCATAATCTACAAGTAAGAAAATGAAATTAAATGAAACTTAAAATATCATTAAAATAAGTAAATTCATGATATAACATGTAAAATGGAACTATATACACCTCAAAGAGAATTGAGGTTCATAACAAAACACGAGTCTCAAAGAAGGAAAATTGTGACAAAACTATTTACCAGATTTGGTAGCTTTTGAAACACAAAACCCATGAAAGAAAGATCATAAAATGGATATTTTAATACATATAAATTTATTTATAATATGAATTTAATACAATAATTGTCAGTATATACACCACACAAAAGGAAAGAGTGGTGAACATAACATGTATCTCACGAAAATAAAAAGTGAGATTAATCCCCTTACCTTGTATCTTAAATCTCGTCGTACTCATTAAAACCACATGTATAATAAATATAAATTTATTATAAATATATTAAAGAAATATATTCTTATATATAATACCATATAGGGCTTTATTATTACCTTATATTATCCACTTGTTAACAATAATATGTTATGGTTTCAATTCGGGTAATATTCGATTTATTCTTTGTATGTGTCTTAATTTGTTAGATCCTTGGAAATTATACTTTATATCATGATTTAAAGTATTTAAACCATGATTTAAATATCATATATATACATTTTATGTGTATTATAATAATCTATAGAATATATAAGTACAAAATGGAATGCACCATTCATGGAGACGGTAAGTTGTATGTATGCACAAATGCAGTTTCCATTTTATTGTTGTATTGGAAGAAATAAAGGAAATGGAATATATATATATATATCATTATTATAGTATATTTATGATATCATATATATCATATATAATCACTAAATCCATCTTTAATACATTCCATGTAGTGTATGAATGAATCATATCACTTTGAGGGGGTGGTAGTCCACACTTCCTCAAACAATATTATCGTATTAACACACAATGGAAAGTAAAAATACATGTTCTAAATAAAAATTATATAATAATAAAGAAATTATAAATATAATATATAACATATATAAATGTAGTTTCCATCATAATTTCCACCATGATAGTTAGTAATGTAAAAATGAACAGTCATCGTTTCGTGAGGAAGTGGTTCGCCATACACAGAAACAATATGTTCGCTACCCATTAGATAGAGGTGTGTGTAAGTGTAGGTTAAAACATTTATATAAAAACATAATAGTATATTGAGGATAATTTTATATATATAATAATATAATAAATATATTTGGAGGGGGTGGAGAAGGAAAATAAAAGAAAGGACTTGAGATAAGACGTTACCTCTTAATCGTGTAACTCCTTTTGGTTTGTTCCAAAAGGATTCATTGGATTGACCTCTGTCCAATATAAGGATTTTATAAGGAATTTAGGGATTTTTGGAATTTTATTTTTCAGGGATTTTCCAAACCTAATAGGTTTTAGAGGTGTGAGAATGTGGGAGAGGTGGTAGCTATTTATAGGGAAGGAAAAAGATTCACTTGGAATTTTTGAAAACAAGTTGGGTGTACACATGTTCTTACCTAAAAAAAGTCACAAAAAACCAACATAAATCAATAAATCAAGGTTTAAGGACTAAATATGGATATAAAATGGGTTCTTTACAAGTTTATAGGTCATTTGGTATCCTAAGATTATGGCTTTGTCCCTAATTAAGCTTAATTTGACCTTAATCGCTATGATTAATTTTAATCACTTTTACTAATCATTATGATCAAAAATCAACATTATATAATAAGAAACTAAATATTATATATATTAAAAAAATTTATTTCATTTATTTAAAATTCAATTCATATAAGTGGAAAAATTAAGATTAATGCTAATCCTGCAGACGGGATGAAATTACATGTTTTTATAGTAGAAAGAAGTTCAAAAGTTTATTAAGTTTTTATATTCAATTTCAAAGTGAAATTAATTATAATTACCTAAATTGTATTAATAGAAATATTATTAATCTAATTTTACTTTAAAACAAATTTATAATATAATATAATGTTGATTATTATTTAAACGAAAAGGCGGTTTTTAACTAAAAAACAATATTTTTTACTCTTCAACAAAAAATGAAGTTTCTCAGAAAAATACCAAAAATTCACCTTAATCTAATTTAAAAATTATAAATTAAAAAATTAAGTTTATTTTATTAAATTAAATTTCTAAATGTGTCTAAAATTAATTTTATTATTAAAAGCAGTTTATTCTAGAAAAAAATATTTTAAACATAAAAAAGACTTACAAAAAACTATATATTTCATTATCAATATATTTTATTTCTATAAATAAATTATAAAAAATATTTGGAAAGTAGTTATATATTTAAATATCACTAAGTTTAATGGGTAGGTTATACTTATCTAATTTTTAAAAAAATTATAAAAAGATATTTCGCAGAAACCTGGTGTTGCGTGTAACGTACGCCAAGTCGGTGTTGCGTGTGAAAGGAATTTTTGAATTAATATTTTAATATATATATAAATAAATATTTCCAGTTTCATGTGAAATTAAAAATAGAAATAATATATATTAATTTGAAAATAAATAATTCACAAAATCTCAGGGTGTTACATTCTACCCCCCTTAAAATGAATTTCACCCTCGAAATTTTTCTAGGTTATAAAAGATTTAATACTTTAAATTTTCATTCATAGAAACCCAAATCGTAAAAATAAATACTAAAAATTCCATTAAAATGGAAATTTGGGACCATAATGGTTACCCAAAGTAACATATAATTAAATTTCCCCATTGGAGAACATAGTTTGGGAATGATGATTGGACATATAGGAAAAGTGTAAATATTTATAGGGAGTGATTGTGGTCATCAATAAAAAACAAGTGAATGGTCAATGAAATGTTTAGGGCCTCAAATTCATAAATATGTGATGATTTAAAAGGATATCAGTTCAAAAAAAAATTATGGTATTAGAACAACACATTTTATTTTGATTACTATACCAACATTGAGAAATTATTTTATTGAGAAATAATATAAGGAAATATACTTACTTGACATAAAAAAAATTCATTATTTATTTGTGCTTTTATAAATTTCTTATTAATCCATTAATTAGTATAATAGACATCCAAAAATTAACTTTTATGCTTGAAGTGCGAAAATAAACTTTTAGCAGATCTTAAGGCTCACACAAGAATGAAATGTATAACTACTTATCTATAAATATTCTTAAAAATGAATATGGTTATTACATTAATATCTAATAATAAAAATTAACACTGCTATTTCATCATAAATAATTACTAAACAAAAATACTTACACATTAACCTAGACATCGTGTAGGCTAGTGGTAGGCACAAAACCCTTATCATCCTTCAGTCAGAGGTTCAAGACCAGCTGCCATGCTATACTTGATTGGTTTTCACCCAAAATACAATATTTCCTTTTCTAGAAACACACTAACATAATTTCAAAAAATAAATAAGACAGACAACCATGAAGTAAGGTTAATCACTAAATATCATTTTAACCATGGTTTTCAAAACAAACTCAGTTCATAAATAGTTCCATTGATGTTTAACTTAAACTTTTCATGAATAGTTAACCTTATAACCCTTCTAAAAGATGATAATACAAAACTTTATAAAGAGATTAATGAAATAATCTTAACATTGATTCCCCCATATATCACAAAGTAGAAGTTGGTTGTCACTTCCGAAACATTTGAATACCCTCATGGTAAATTCTCTTGAAACATGGTAACATCCTGAATTACCATAAATCCCTTTTGGAAAACATGAATGCCTAATTATTCTATAGATTACTGGATATATTCCATAAATACAATAAGTTTTAAACTTGATCCATGATATTAAAAACAACTTTTCAATATGTCCTTAATTTTTTCCAAGGTAATCAGTACCTTCAAGTTTTCTTATTCATATCCCACATATCTTTATATAAACAACATTATCATAACATAAGGAACATTTTAAGGGTTATCTTTAACTTAATAATGTGTTTTTCATGGAAGTCACATCACTATTATATCAATTTTCTATTTCATCCAAACCATTCATTGTGTTCTTGTAAATCTGTAGTGAAAAACATAAACTAAATAATCATTATATATTTCAAATTTCATATAACAAACTTCCTGAATAATAATACATAAAAACATTGATTACTTCATTATTAATCCATTAATATGGATACCTCATCATAATACCTATTTCCTTTCACATTTCATCTATAGTCTCTTCATCATCAGCAATGTAACCATTAATCGTACTACCTTGCTAATCTTCTTCAGGATATTTCCTCTTGGAAAATTGAGTTGCATAATGACCATTTATTCCAGACTTAAAACACTTAACCATCAATGATGTCTTAGGGAGGACAATATTCTCATCCATTTATTTAATCAAACTCTTCATTTTTACATTTTATTCACTTTCTTTGTGTCCTTTTTTACCACATTCAAAACATCTTCTCGTTTCTCTCAGACATTCACTTAGGGGATTATTTCCACATTCTTGACACAAAGGAAACCGATTATTCCTTCCTCCTTGGTCTCTATTACCTAAAATCTCACCTAACTCCTTATTTATGTTCCATGGTGAGTCTGAGAGTTGGTGAAGGTATAAATTGTTAATCATGCTCTGTGAAAAATGATTAAGCATGATAACAACATCTCTCACTCCAGCGATCATCACAATTGACTTCTCATCAGAAAATAATCCATCACATTCAACATTAATCCAGTTCCTTATGGTTCCCTCCATTGATAGAAACTAGAAGCATAGTGTGAGCATTACTTATCATAACAGAAAACCACATATTCATGAAAATAATTACTCATAGGATGTCTAAATAATGACACCTTCCTTAGTCCATGAAAACCTAGGTTCATCCTAGGTTATTCATAGCCAACTTATATTTAAATCCTTTCTGATGGTTCGTGAAGAGTTTGTGTATTCCCAAAGAATATCCCCCATGAGTGTCAAACCAGGTATGAAGTAAGGCCTATTGTCATGTACTAGATTACCCTGAGTCAGGCCTAGAGCATCTTGTAGGAGTTATTACACATAGGTACATCTATTCTAGAGCCACATCCACTTATAGTATCTAGATAGAGATGTATTTCTTGGAAACCACTCACTCCATCCCTTAACAAAATTCTAGGATCTTCTCCTAAATTTTAACTCATTCCTATACTTATCCTTAGAGACATCCCTAGACATATACTTAAAAATATACCTAGGGATATTACTAAAGTTTTCTCATCATAGTTTCTAAAGGTAGACTAATCCTTTCCTTTGATACCAACTATATCAAACCAGGATTAACATAAATAGATAGTACACCATTTTAGATTAATATTCATTACATTACAATAATACATGCATGGGGACCATAATAGTTTAGTATCTTTGGAAACTTGGGAAAAAAATATTTTATCCTAGTGAAAGATCTTCAACATCTCCCATAAATATCTCCAACTTTATTAATTCTACATAAAACCTTTCTTTTTAACCTGAGGAAAGGAAACATAAGAAATGGGTGAGCTTAAATTCTCATTAAGGGTAAAATAGGGAGATATGTAAGATTAATTATGGAATCCTACCTTTATAACATAACTTTTAATTTCATTTTACAAAAATGGGACCTTTAAAGTCTAGTGTCTTGAAAATAAAGAACAAAATACATGAAAAATTAAAACAATATTTTAAATCCACTTGAAAATACTCTTGAAAAGTTCATCCTTTGTACAAGTACTAAATCTCATAACCTGGAGACATACAACAAAGGAAATGGTGAGAAGAAATCCCAGTAAGGAAAGAAAGGGAATCTGTTTACTTGTGATATCAATAAGAATTTGATGACAATAATAAAGACATGAGCAATGGAAGTAGAGGCATTTCATAATGAAAATAACTTGAACCATAACATTAATATGTGGATACAACATTTAATTTATACTTTCATGAACATATCACCAAGTTTCATCCCCAAGGTGTCATAAAAATTACCAAGGGTATTCACTAAGGTATCGTGAAACTTGTCATCTCTAGAGATTAAATTATTTACCCAATGCATGAGAGTGATATCAGGGAGAAACCTTAATATGTATTTATTTTCATGTAAGAAACATATATCATAATCAAACATTTCATAAATAACCCATAGAGAGTAAAATTAATGGGTTTCACTTCAAAATCACGATGTTTTAAAAGTGCTTAGAAACAAAATCGTTATGTCTTTTATAACTCTTAGAAAAGGAAAGAGGATTTATTGTATGTCAATTAAAGAATAAAATAGATCAATTTTATGTATTGATGAAAACCTATGGAAATTAAAATATATTTGGGTATTCAGATAAATAAAACAAGAGAATTTCTTGAGAAAAAGAGAGAGATATTTTGAGACAAAATTTCTGCAGCATAACAGCTATATAACATGGTTTTAGAAAACAATAAAATGAGAGGAGACAAGGGTCTCCCATAAATGAATGATTCATTTATATTATAGGTATAGAATAAAAATAAATAATATCATGGTGTGGAATGACACACCACAAGAAAAGAAAACTTGAAATAAAATAGAAAATGCGATTTCTTTTACGAAAATTCAGCAGCCTAACAATGTCACTTAAAAATTCATAAAATAAATTGATGAGAGAAGAAATAGACTCTCATAATTTGGACATGAAATAGACAGTAATAAGAATATATAATAACATACTCCCACATAAGAAGATGGAAACCAGAAGACATAACTTAAAGGAAATCATGACTAAAAGAGGAGAGTGAAAGGTTCCCTTACCTTGAAGAGTAACTTAGAAATCTTGAAGGTTGGGACCTTGGGGGACTTGAGGGCACCTTGGGAGGACTCCTTGGGAGGTAAAAAGACTAGAAATTTGTTGATGATGATTTTTAATGATATTAATGAGGGAATGTATTGGTATTTATAGGAAAAGTGAGGGAATATTTAATTAATTTCTAAGGGACACCTCATTAGTGGTATTTGAAAAACCATGGGATTGCCCATGGTATTTGCCAATTTTATTGGCCACTTGGGAAACCTCATAGAATATATTACTATTAACAAGTCTACCAGAATGATTACATCATTATTACATTATTATTACATCATTAATGATGTCATTAAACACCAAAAACTCCAAAACTGTATTTTCACTATTCATTGAAAAACAAAACATTTTATAAAAATATCCTAAATTAAACCTCACCTAATATCAATGCTCAGAATTAAAAAATGAACTCCATTTTTGGAATATAATTATCTAAATATTTTTAATTTAATTTTTAAATAAAATCATTATTTATTAAAAAAAACAACTCTAAAACTATAACTTATTTTGTAATACCTTGAAAAAGTAATCAAGGTCCCATAAAATTATTGTATTAACATAAGAAAATAAAGTAAAAATTTATGATTACATTTTATGAAAACAAATTTTCATTTTAAATTATTAAATTAATTATAAATTTGTAAATAAAATATTTATGACCTACAAAAATAACAAAACTTATACTATAATCATTTTTCACTTTTAAGATGTCTAAATTATATTTATACATTCCTGGGTGAAGTTTCTATTTTTTGTTCAATTTACTATTCATTAATATTCATAAGGGTATGTTACTATTCATACATTACTATTTACTAAAAAACAAGTTGATCTTATTAGACTCTAAATTATTTACTGATCACAACTGTAGAAGACCATTTTTTGAAAATAATTTCACATTATTAATTATTTAAAGTTTACATGAATATTTTAAAATACCCCTTTTCCAAAATTAATCAATAATATTCATCCTATATTTATCTGGACATTTTAAAATCACGAATTTTACCATAATAAGAAATAACAATTTTATTTGTACCAAGGGATTAAAAAAAGTATCTAAGGCCTCGTTACATATCCAATTATAACACCTGCATATGACCTAAGTGTAAGGTGTTTTATGGTGATAGAATATTGGGGCGGCTCGGACAACATTTCCTGAGTGGTGATTTCCATCAGCTTGAACTTCTCCCTTATGTGATTCTGTTCAAGTTTCACATGTTAAAGCTCATCTTGGGCTTGTTCCAGAGCGAATCCTAGAGATGCTACATCCTTCCCAAGCTCTAACAGATGGGATTCGTACGAACCGAGTTTACTGGATGAGGCCATCGACTCTTCTTTATGTATTAATTAACCAAGATCACTTGTATTTATAAACAAAAATTGTAACGTTAAGAGTTTATTTTCCAATGTTTATATTGACCAATGGTCATATAATAGTTGAAACCCAATGGTATCACTTCATTAATTAAAGGATATTGTTTTGTGGAGTATAAAATGAAATAAAACACAAATTTAGGAAACAAATATTATTCAAAAGTTTGGGTCATTATATTCTTCCCCCCTTAAGAAATTTCATCCCCAAAATTTTGAATAGTACCCTAAGAAGAGAAAATGTGTGGGTACTTTTGCCTCATAGACTCCTCTAGTTCCCAAGTGGTTTCTTGGCATTTGTGGTTCTTCCACAACACCTTAACAAGGTGGGTAGTCTTATTATATAGAACCTTGTCACTGCAATCCAAGATCTCCACTGGATGATCACTATAAAAGAGGTCATGTTCCAGTTGTACCACCTCTAGATTTAGTACATGTGAAGGGTCAGTTATGTACTTCTTCAAGAGGGATACATGGAAGACATCATGAACTTGTGCTAGATTTAGTGGAAGTGCAAGCCAATAGGCCACCGATCCTACGCGATCAAGGATTTCATAGGGGCCAATGTACCTAGGGCCGAGCTTCCTTTTATTCCCAAAACTCATGACTCTATTCCAAGGTGAAATTAAAAGAAATACATTGTCACCAAAATGAAACTCCAAGTCCCTTCAATTCTTGTCAACATAGCTCTTTTGCCGACTCTGAGCAGCCTTAATGTGTTGCTGGATGGCATTGACATTTTTTACCATCTCTTGCACAAGATTAGGCCCAAGATTCTTTCTCTCACTAGCTTCATGCCAAAAATTAGGATTTCTACATCGCTTACCAAATAGAGATTCATAGGGTGCCATTTGAATGCTCGAGTGGAAGCTGTTGTTGTTAGAGAACTCAACTAAAGGGAGATGATGATCCCATCCACCTTTAAATTCCATTGAGCATGTTCTCAGCATATCCTCAAGTGTTTGAAAAATCCTTTCAGAATGGACATCAGTTTGTGGGTGATAGACCGTATTGAAATTCAATTTAGTGCTTAGATCATGTTGAATACTACTCCAGAATTTTGATGTGAACCTTGGATCACGATCAAATATGATAGAAAGTGGAACTCTAGCAACCTTACCACTTCCTTCAGGTAAATATTGGAAAGTTAATCAACAGACAAATCTTCCCAAATGGAGATAAAATGGGTAGTCTTGGTGAGACGGTCCATAATAACCTATATTACATTTTTTCCTTTGGAAGTTCTCGAGAGACCACTGATGAAGTCCATAGTGATATTTTCTCACTTCCATGCTGGTATGGGGAGTGGTTGCAATACCCTTTAGAAATTTTTCGCTCTGCCTTCACTTGATGACATACAGAGAACCTTGAAGTGTATTATGCAATCTATTTTTTCATATTATCCCACCAATAATGATCATGAAGGTACCTATACATTTTTGTGCTTCCAAAATGTATAGAGAAAGTAGAGTTATGATCTTCACCCATTAGTTCCTTCTTTATTTCCGGAATAGATGGAACACATAGTCTTATAAGAAATTTCAGTACACCTTTTTGATCAATATTGAACCTAGGAAACTTCCCATCCTTCACAGGCTCAAAATTCTTCTGTAAAAAGGATCTTTTTTCCAAGATTTCATGGTCATATCTAGTAATGACGGTTGAGAAATCATTTGGGTTAGGGTTGATGACGTCCCTTCCCTTACAATTACTATATCAAGATTTACTAGGTCACTGATCAAAGGATCTCTTTGAAATCTCATCATGGAAAGAACAACTGGGTCTTTTTTGCTTAATGCATCAGTGACTTTGTTTTCTCTTCCAGGATGACAATGAATTAAACCATCATAGTATTTGAGAAGTTCCAACCATCTCCTCTATCTCATGTTCAATTCCTTTTGTGAAAAAATATACTTCAAAATTTTATGTTCTATGTATATATCACATTTCTCCCCATAAAGATAGTGCCTCTATATCTTCAGAGAAAAAATGACCACAACCAGCTCCAGATCATGCGTAAGATAGTTCTGCTCACAAGTCTTCAACTTTCAAGATGCATAAGCACTGGCTTTTTCATTTTTCATGAGGATTCTTCCAAGCTCTTTCAAATATGCATCTCGAAAAACAACAAATCATTCTCCACTTGAGGGCAGAGTTAACACAGGTGTAGTAACCAATCTCTTATTCAGCTCTTGGAAACTTTCCTCACACTAATTTTTCCAGATGAACTTGAACACTTTTCATGTTAACTTGGTTAATGGATTAGAAAGTCATGAAAAGTTTTTAACGAACCTCCTATAATATCCCACTAATCCAAGGAAACTACAAATCTAAGTTATTGTTGTAGGCTGAGGCCACTCCTCTACAACTTTTGTCTTTGCAGGGTCAACTATGATTCCTTCATTGGTAACAATGTTCCCTAAGAAAGCAACTTGTTATAACCAGAATTCACATTTGATGAACTTTCCAAAAAACATCTCCTTCTATAGAGTTTTCAAAATAAACCTTATATGATCTTAATGCTTCTCATGAATTTTGGAATATATCAAAACATCATTAATAAAAATTAACACAAAGTTATCATGGTAGTCCTTAAAGACTCTATTAATCAAATCCATAAAAATAGCACGTGAATTAGTTAGTCTGAAGAGAATAACAACAAAATCATAATGCCCATATCTTGATCAGAAGGTAGTTTTCAAAATATCTTCTTTATTTACCCTCAATTTATGATGACCAAATCAAAGATCAATCTTAGAGAAGAATTGAGCCCCATGAAGTTGGTCAAATAAGTCATCAATTCTTAAAAGAGGGTATTTTTTCTTCACTGTGATCCCTTTAAGTTCTCTATAATCAATGCATAGACGCACTGATCCATCCTTCTTCTTTATAAAGAGAACTTATGCTCCCCAAGGAGACACACTCGGTTGGATAAAACCCTTCTCCAAAAGATATTGAATTTGTTTCTTTGCGATAACTTTGTGCTCACTAAAGTAAATACTAGAGTTTCTAAACACTGAAGATTCTTGGATAATCCCACTAGGAGTTTTCACTGATAACTTTACTTTTAGAAAATCAGGGGTTGATTTTAAATTCTTTGAAAACTTGGAGGAAATAAAGGAATGCGTAGAAACAGAATCAAATAAAGTACTTTCTAGCTTTGAAAGAACAACAAGAGTACCTGCCACCACATCATTTGGTGATTCAACTTCATCCATAGTGATTGAAAAAGTATTACCTTGTTCCCTTGGTCGTTGCTGAGGATCATGGTGAATTACCTCCACTGCCCTCGAATTTGGACAATGATTAGCAAAGTGCCCAAGTTGTCCACACTTATAGCATTGGACATTAGGTAGGGCCTACACCATCTTCCCCTTTTAGTTATTTTTGGGAAGTTGTGGATTCACCTCACTACAACAATTTTGCGCAATGTGGCCATCTCTACCACACTTGTATCACTTCCCACTCCCGAGCAAGCAGTTCCCCGAATGCTTCTTCCCATATTTATTACACATGAGATGTTGTAATTTCTTGACTCCTCTTACATGATCAAAGATCCTCCCTAATATTGGATCAATCGATATTTTATTGTCATTGGATTTATGAGACCATTGCCTCTCACAAAACTCCAGTTCGACTTTCATCACGTTTCGCATGATCTCTTCATAACTATCATAATCTCAGTTGGAAAGATTCTTCCGCATATGAGGTCTCAATCCACCAAAGAACCTATCAACCATACTATTTGGATCCATGAAAAATCTAGAGTTGTAACGTGAAATCCTTGTGAAGTCCATCTTGTAGATTTCCAAAGATTCATTGTCCTTTTTATTCATCTTGAGAAACACCTTCTCCATTCTTGTTCTCATCGATTGAGGGAAATACATGTTGAAGAATATCCCTATGAACTCTCACCACTACATAGATTCAACTTCCAATCTTGTCCTTGTGTTTTTAATCAGTTCCCACCACTGATCAACTTCTCCCTCTAAGCGATAAACATCCAAGGTAACCTTCTCTTATTCATAATAGCAGAGCACAGAAAAGAAATTCTCGATAGAGCTGATATACTATTCAGTAATAAATGGGTCGGTAGACCCACTAATGTTTGGTGGTTGTTGATTCATAAAGGATTCAATAAAAAGTTGTTCTTTTCATAGTGAGATCAGTCTCTCAGCTTGATTCAAGTTATTTCCCATAACTTGAGTTAGTTGGTTCATCATTCGCATGAAAGTTTCCATTCCGGCTTCTATTAGAGGGATGTCAGCACATGGCTCATTACCGTCACCATTTGCACGGTTCCTCATATTTACCAACATTTTATAAAATAATAAAATCTAAGTGAGAAGTTTATTTCATTTATAAATCTTTTAACTATAAAAGATTTTATGTCTTAAAACTTCATGCTTTAAACAATTACATTTCTCTATAAATCCTTCACAATGATTCATAAAAAGCTTATGATTAACCAAACATATCCCGCAAGAGTGCCATAACCAAGAGTGAAGTAAGACACATTTTCATGTACCAAGATACCCTGGGTCAAGCCTGAAACTCCTTGTCAGAGTTTTCACTCCTAGGTACATCTGTGCCAGAGCTACCTCTACCTACTTGTATCTAGACAGGGATGTATTTTCTTAATAAACCACTTACTCAATACTCACCAAAAAACCAGGAAGTATTCCTATATTTAAACTTTTATATAGGTTTATTCCTAAAGTTTTCATAGCCTAATTTCCATAAATAACTGAACTGTCCTTTGATACCAAGTATGGCATCCTGCCTTTTTAGCATAAATTTTCATTACATTTTACAAACAGAGGACCTTTAAAGTCTAGTGTATTGGAAATTAGGAAAAAAATACGTGAAAAATTAAAAGACAATTTTAAATTCCCTTGAAAATAATCTTGAAAATTTCATCCTATGTACAACTACTGCATCTCATAACCTAGAGACATACACTAAAGGAAAGGGTGAGCAGAAAGCCTAGTAAGGAAAGAAATGGAATCACTTTACTTGTGATATCAATAAGAACTTGATAAAAAACATAAAGACACAAGAAATATAAGTTGAGTAATTTTATAATGAAGATAACTTGAACCATAACATGAATATGTGTCTGTAACATTTAATTAAGAAATTCATGAACATATCACCAAGTTTCATCCCCAAGGTGTCATAAAAATTACCAAGGTTATTCACCAAGGTATCGTGAAACTTATCATCTGTAGAGATTAAATTCTTTACCCAATTCATTGGAGAACTATCAGGGATCACCCTTAATATTTCTTTATTTTCATGTGATACACATAGATCATAATCAAACATTTCATAAATAACCCATAGAGAGTAAAAGTAATGGGTTTCACTTCAAAATCATGACGTTTTAAAAGTGCTTAGAAACATGATCGTTATGTCTTTTATAACCCTTGGAAAATGAAAGAAGAATTCTTGTATGTTAATTCTAGAATCAAATAGATCAATTTTATGTCTTGATTAATACATTTGGAAATGAAAATATATTTGGGTATTCAGATAAATAAAACAAGAGAATTTCTTGAGAAAAGAGAGAGATATTTTGAGAAAAATTTCTGTAGCATAACAGCTATATAACATGGTTTTAGAAAACAATAAAATGATAGGAGACAAGGGTATCCCATAAATAAATGAATAATTTAAATTATAGGTATATAATAAAAAGAAATAAGATCACGGTGTGGAATGAAACACCACATGAAAAGGAAACTTGAAAGAAAAGAAAAAATGCGATTTCTTTTACGAAAATTCGGTAGTCTAACGGCGTCACTTAAAAATTCAGAAAATAAATTGATGAAAGAAGAAATGGTCTCCCATAATTTTGACATGAAATGGATAGTAATAAGAATATATAAGAACATACCCCTACATAAGAAGATGGAAACTGGAAGACATAACTTAAAGGAAATCACGACTTAAAGAGGAGGGTGGAAGGCTCCCTTACCTTGAAGAGTAACATCAAAAGCTTGAAGGTTGGGACCTTGGGGGGCTTTAGGGCACCTTTTGAGGACTCCTTGGGAGGTAAAAATACTAAAAATTTGTTGAGGACTATTTTGGAATGAAATTAATGAAGGAATGACTTGATATTTATAGGAAAAGTGAGGGAATATTTAATTAATTTCCTAGGGACATCTCATTGGTGGTATTTGAAAAACCATGGGCTTGTCCATGGTATTTGGCCATGGTATTGGACACTTGGGACACCTCATAGAATATATTACTATTAAAAAGTAAACCAGAATGATTACATCATCATTACATCATTAATGATGTCATTAAAGAACCCAAACTCTAAAATGTATTTTCACTATTCACCAAAAAACAAAACATTTTATAAAAATATCATAAATTCACCCTTACCTAATATCGATGCTTGGAATTCCAAAATAAACTGAATTTTATGAAAATAATTTTCTAAATATTTATAATTTAATTTTTAAATAAAATCATTATTTATTAAAAAAAAAATCTAAAACTATAACTTATTTTGTAATACCTTGAAAAAGTAGTCAAGGTCCCATAAAATTATTATGTAACCATAAGAAAATAAAGTAACAATTTGTGATTAAATTTTATGAAAATAAATTTTCATTTTGAATTATTAAATTAATTATAAAATTTTAAATAAAATATTTATGACCTACAAAAATAAAAAAACTTATACTATGATCATTTTTCACTTTTTAGATGTCTAAATTGTATTTATACATTCATGGGTGAAGTTTCTATTTTTTTGGCCGATTTACTATTAATTACTATTCATAAGGTTATGTTACTATTCATACATTACTATTTACTAAAAATCAAGTTGATCTTATTAGACTCTAAATTTCTTATTGATCACAACTGTAGAAGACCATTTTTTGAAAATCATTTCACATTATTAATTATTTAAAGTTTATATGAATATTTTAATATACCCTTTTTCCAAAATTCATCAATAATATTCATCCTATATTTATCCAGACATTTGAAAATCACAAATTTTACCATAATAAGAAAAAACAATTTTATTTATACCAAGGGATTACAAAAAGTATCTAAGTCCTCATTACATAGCCCCTTATAACACCTGCATATGACCTAAGTGTAAGGTGTGCTATGGTGATAGAATCTTGGGGCGACTTAGACAACATTGCCAGAGTGGCGATTTCTATTAGCTATAACTTCACCCTTATTCAATTGTGTTCAAGCTTCAAATGTTGAATCTCAGGTTGGGATTGGTCGAGAGCAAGGACCAGAGATGTTGCCTCCTTCCTAAGCTCTGACAGATGGGCTTCATACGACCCGAGTCTACTGGATGAGGCCATCGAATCTTCTTTCTGTATTAATTAACCAAGATCACTTGTATTTATAAACAATAATTATAATGTTAAGAGTTTGTTTTCCAACATTCATATTGACCAATGATCATATAACAGTCAAAACCCAATAGTATCACTTCATTAATTAAAGGATATAGTTTTGTGGAGTATAAAATGAAATAACACACAAATTTTGGAAATAAAGATTATTCAAAAGTTTGGGTCATTACATTAATCATGAGCATAAGGGTATGATAACATGATCATAAAAATAAAAGATCATAACCTGCATATCAAAGATCATACACATGAATCATTCCATATATATTGGCAGTTCATAAGGAATTCATATTATAGAAATAAATAACATAAGCTATGAAATCATAACATAGGAATACAACATGAAATTGCGATAGCCACATAAGAATATATAATGATTTATATAGTAGTCAAGGCATTTCTATTGAGACTATATTAGTGGAAAATGTCCTTTACTGAACTTGGTTTACACCCCGTTCCATCCTTGTATTACTGAACTGAGTTCACCCCTTGTTCCAGCCCTGCATTATTAAACCAAGTTCAACCATCTTTCTTGCTCTATATTACTGAACTGAGTTCATTTCCCATTCTAGCCCTATATTACTGAACTGAGTTAATTTCTCATTTCATCCATGTCTATCTCATGAGATATAAATCTTTACCCAATGCATTTGACAGAGATATAGGTCTTAACCATCTCATAGTTAAATCATAAATACATGTTCCACAAAATCACAAGCAATCATATCATAACCCATGAAATGAAATGGGTATCAGAAAAATTTATACATATCATAACCCATGAAAAAATACATAAGTTTCATAACCATTTAATCAAAATCATATCCCATGAAAGAGAAATAGATTTCATAAACATATAACCCATTAAGGAGAAACATATTTCATAAACATATAACCCCTGAAAGTGAAACATATTTCATAAACATATAAACTGTGAAAGAGAAATGAGTTTGATAAAGACCATGACATTAATAATAACCCATTTTAGAAAGAATATGAATGGAACATTTAGATAATTTACTATAAGGGGATGAGTAACATCAATAGATTTCATTTTAGATGGAAAATAATTTTAAAATATCTTTCAGAAAATTTCTCGAGGAAATTACCATTTATTATTTGAAAAATGATTTTAAATGAATAAAACCATTTTATAATCATTTTTCTTAGAAAATAGCTTGAAAACTTATAAATAATAATTGAAATCATTTTGAAAACCCTTTTCCTTGAAATCTTATAAAATAATATTCAAAACATTTTGAAAAATTTTTTATTTAAAAAAACTTTGAAAACTTATATAGGAATATTGAAAATGTTTTTAAAACCTTTTTAATTGAAAAAATATTAAAGAAGCTTGAATTTTTTCTGAAAACCATTTATTTGAAAATACATTGAAAACTTATAAATGTGTTTTGAAATCATTTTGAAAACCATTTGACTTAAAAACTTATTAAATAATCTTGATTTTTTTTAAAACAATTTAACTTGAAAACTTATAAAAGAAGCTTGAATTTTTTTTGAAAACCATTTGTTTGAAAATAATTTGAAAACTTATTAATTTGTCTTGAAATAATTTTGAAAATCATTTTCCATGAAAAATTATATTACAATCATGAAAAAATTTTGAAAAGAATTTTCCTTGAAAACTTATAAAGAATATTGAAAACATTTTGAAAACCATTTCTTTGAAAATATATTTTAAAACATTCTAATTAAAAATTAACCTTTAAACATGAAAATAAATCTTTAAATTATTTACAATGGATAAATACATAAATTTCATATATGGTAAAAAGAACATTTCTTTTGCATGACAAAAACATTAAAAAATGCCTATTTTTAAAAGTGATAAGTAGATTTATTTAAAAACATTGGAAAAATACATAACGGTTAAAAATGTTATTTAATGATCATAGGAGATTAGTAGAATATTTTTGGAAATTATTTTAATAAAACATTGTTTTTATAGGAAGAATGATTCCGGACCGAAGGGAGGGTAAAGTCAAACTTTCTTAAATTTTTTTTATTAACTATGTTATGTATCAAAGAGTGGAATAAATGGTACCAATATATTAATAAATAATTAATAACTATATAATAATAAAATTGATGAATTTTCTTGAGATATGGATCATAATATTTCATCAAAGGAAGAATAAAAATAAAAAATCTTGAAAAGTAATGAAATTATCTTAATAAACTATTATAACTTGGTCATTACATACAGCACACAATAGGTAAGTGTGGAAAAACTTATCATGTATCTCACAAAAAAAAAAGTGAGATAAAATCCCCTTACCTTGTGTCTTGAATCTTGTCGTACTCATTAAAAACACCTATATAATAAATATAAATTTATTATAAATATTTTAAAAAACCACATTCTTATATCTAATACTGTATAGTTTTTGATTATTACCTTATATTACCCTCTTGTTAACAATCCTATTTTAAGGTTTCACTTCGGGTAATATTCGCTTTATTCTTCGTATGTGTCTTAATTTGTTATATCTTTGGTACTTATACTTTATAACATGAATTAAAGAATTTAAAACATGTTATAAATTTGATTTATATAAAATATATGTGTATTATAATAATTAATATAATATATAAGTTCAAAATGGAATACACCGTTCATAGAGATGGTAATCCATACATATGTATAAACATTGTTTCTGTTTTTATTGTTGTATTGAAAGAATAAAATAAAATTACATATATATACATATTTATATAATTATTGAAATATATTTTTATACCATATATACCATATATAATCATTAAAACCTTCCTTAATACATTCCTTGTAGTGTGTGAACGAATCATATCACTTTGAGGGGGTGGTAGTCCACACTTCCTCAAACGAAACTATCATATTAACACACAATGGAAATTAAAAAAGATATGATCTAAATAAAAAATAAAGAATCATAAATACATTATAAATATAATATATATTACATATTAACATATTTTACATCATAATATCCACTATGATAGGTGGTAATAGAAAAATGAACAATCATCATTTTGTGAGGAAGTAATTCTCCATACATAGAAACAGTATGTTCGTTACCCATTAGATGGAGGTGTTTATAAGTGTAGGTAGAACCATTTACATAAAAAAATCATATTATATTTAGGATATTGGTTTTCTTATAAAATAATATAATAAATATAGTTGGAGGATTTGTAGAATGAAAATAAAAGAAAGGACTTGAGAAAAGATGTTACCTCTTAATTGGGTAACTCCTTTTGGTTTGTGCCAAAAGGCTTCCTTGGATTTACTTCTACCCAAGTTAAGGATTATATTAGGAAATTAGGTATTTTTGGAAGATTATTGGGTAGTTATTGGACGAACCTAAGAGTTTTGAGAGGTGAGAGTATGTGGGATAGGTGGTTTCCTTTTATAGGGAAGGAAGATGACTCACTTGGAATTTTTAAAATCAAGTTAGGTGTACACATGTTCTTACATAAAAAAGTCATAGAAAAATATATAGATCAATAATGGAAAATTTATGGATTAAATAGGTCCAAAAAAGGGTTTTGGACAGGTTTATATGTCATTTGTTCTCATAATATTAAGGATTCATCCCCAATTAAGCTTAATTTGACCTTAATCATTATGATTAATTATAATCACTTTTACAAATAATTTTAGTAAAAAATAAACATGATATAATTAAAATATAAATATTATATTGATTTAAATGGTTTATATTAGTTTTTTAGAAATTAAATTCATAGAAGTGGAAAAATCAAAATCAATACTAATCCTAGAGAAGGGACAAAATTGCAGTTTTTTAAAGTAGAAAGAAGTTCAAGTGTTTATTAAGATTTTATATTCAATTTAAAAGTGAAATTTATTCTAATAATCTAAATTGTATTAATATATCTATAATTTATATAATGTGACCTTAAAAAAATTTATAATATAATTTAAATTAATAATTATTTAAATGAAAGTGCTGTTTTTAACTAAAAAGTAGTATCTTTCACTATTCAACAAAAAATAAAGTTTCTTAGAAAAATCCCAAAAAATCACTCTAATATAATTTTAACCTTCTAAATTTAAAAATTAATTTTATTTTATCAAATTAAATTTATATATGTTTCTAAAATTAATTTTATTATTAAAAGCGATTCATTTGAGAAAATGATATTTTTAAACATAAAAAGGATATTACAAAAAATTATATCTTTTGTTATCAATATGTTTTATTTCTATAAAACCATTATAAAAAATATTTTAAAATTAGTTATTAATATTCATATCACTAATTTTAATGGCTAGGATATACTTATATAATTAAAAAAATAAAAATAAAATGATGCTTTATAGAAACTCATTGTTGCGTTTAACGTATGCCAAGTCAATGTTACGTGTGAAAGGAATTTTTGACTTAATGTTTTATTATATATATATATATATATAAATAACTATTTTTAGTTTCATGTGAAATGAAAAATATCAAGAAGATAAATTAATTCAAAACAAAAATCACAAAATCTCAGGATGTTACATTTAATATTTGTTCTTATGATTGATACATTGTTTGATATATATATATATATATATTTTGTTATAACTATTTATATTATTTGTGAGAGGATATGATATTGTAGGTATAATCACTACACTAATGGCATTTATACCGTCATTTCTATTTAGAAAACCTCTTGTGTACCGAGAGGCATGCATGAGGGCTCTTGATGTCCATATCAGACATGATGATATGGGTTGGGGAATTACAAAAATGGAATTTGAGAATAGTTTTATTCTTTTACTTTGAATAACTTGAGACATGACAGAAAGTAGATAAGCTATGTGGGACTAGGGTATGAGAGTTACCATATGTCTGGATAGATCACGTCGGAGTTATCATTGTTAAGATTTTTGTAACTATTTTATGGGGTTTTATGTGCATTCATGCATATCAACTAGGCACATAGGATCACATGACACACACACACACACACACACACACACATATATATATATATATCTTTTTGGTGCATCATTTTAGTTCTTAATTTAATTCCTTGATTATTCTATCTATTTGAGATAAACTTGTGTTCTTCGATTGAGTGATATATCTATTTTTCATATTGTTGTGATATATCTGTTGGCATTAATTAGTTAAACCTTACCAAATTGTTATGTTTTGTATGTATATATATGATTGTGACTAAGGTGTATGGATGATTACCTTGTTTAGCACTAGGAGGGTTATACCTTGATTTATGGGTAAAATCCTAGGAGAACCTTAGTGTGATCCTATACACCAATTAGTATCTATCCTAATGAATCTAATTTTTTATAAATGTTTCCTTCGCACCGAAGAAGATGCACCCAAAGGAGAATTATGCGACCTTCTGCTAATGTGGTTGGAGATACTCCCACCAAGGAAGATACCTATGTTCCAACACTTGCCGTGAAGAAGGGTGAAACAAAGATTTCTCCTTCACATACCCCAATGTTATAGGCAGTGGGCCCACCTTAGCTGAGAGTCCTTCCACTTGTTTCTGGCTAAGGTGGAGGGGCACTGAGGTCCATTGTTGAATATTCCATATACTTATAGCTCCATATTCTATTATTCTTTCAAGGCATTATAGGTTCATAAGATATATAGGGCTGGATAGACACCATCAAGGGTGTCTTTGAACTCATTGACATACCTAAGGATACGAAGGTAAAGATGATAATGTTCATGCTATAGGGACCCACCAAGAGGTGGTGGGGTGTGATGGGATTGGATGACAGATGTGAAGGTGTCACTTTAGATGATTTCAAGGGAATATTATTCAAGGAAATATTTTCTAATATGCTAAATATTGACTAAGCATAGGAGTTAATGGAGTTGTAATAGGGGTCCATGGTGGTATCCACATACTCTGATCATTTCATCAAGATATTAAGTTTTACTACTTGTTTAGATGGGAATGAGGTACTAAAGGATAGGAAGATCTAGATAGATCTTCATCAAGAAATTAGGTGGTAGGTTTAGATTTTTCACATTATGACATACATAGAGGGTCTGCACAAAGGCCTTGCTTATAGAGAAGGTTTTGGAAGAGGATCGAGTATTTAATCTTCTTTCACCCTTTAGTACTCTTTCGGCTGGACCTACACTTAATACTACTACAATGATTGGTACTTTTTTAGCAGTATGTGGAAGTATGAGGACATAAAATAGGGTTGTAGTATGTAGATGGATCATAGTACTACTTCTTCGTCCCCCTCAAGTGTAGTTTCATATTGCTTCAAATATGGGAAGGTCAAACATTATCACAAGTTATATACAATACCTCATACTAAGTGTAGAATGTGTGAAAAGATGAGGCCTATCTAGTAGTTCTACTATAGCTCTTTGAGGATGAGGTTTCGTAGGGGTGAAGGAAAGACATGATCTATGACCTAAGGATCTGGTCAAGGTCCTCAGCAGTAGGATCAGATGATGTTGAATCAGACTGGTCATGTATCTCAGGCTTATGGTCATGGAGATTTGGTATTCCCTATTTATTAAATGTATTAGACTCCAAAAAATGGTGGAAAGGGGAAATATACTATTTGAGGTATGGTCTTGATCACTTCTATATTGTTTACTACATTTTTTGATACTAGTTCCTCCCATTAATTTATATCTACGCAAGTTTCTTCTGGACTTGAATTATTAGTCAAGTTTTCTTCTAAGTTAATTTACCTTGATACACTATTGTGCATGAAAGTAGACCACCTTTAGAGATTACTAGATTATCCTATAGTCATTTTTGGTTATGGAAATCTATGAGAATTTATGAGATGAAGATATTCGATGTGACTCTCTAATATACTGGATGAAAAGATTTTGAGATCACATTTATTACCATCATATACATTCATTTTTTATGTCCCCCAAGGTAGAGAAGTATAAAATTACTAGATAATGGGAACTAGGAGTAGGTAGAGCTTGTCTAGATTTGAGTCAACTTGGGAAGATCATGGTACAGATTGTAGGATTTTATCTTTCACTAGGATTAGTGGCATCCCCTTTGTCTTTTCCTTCAGTTGTAGACCTATATCATTATATCTTTTAAGATGAATTTTCTAGACTTACCACTGATATAGGATTTTACTTTGATATAGATATCATTCTAGGTTCACAACCCATTTCTATACCCCCTTATCATATAGATCTGGACAAGATGATGGTGATCAAGGTGAATATCTAGGACTTGGAGCCGAATGGATTTATCTAGATGAATGAAGAATAAATATCATTTTCATAGGATCAAGAATCTTTTCTATTAGTTATAGGGAAACTATGGTTCTCTAAGATAAATATTCGAATGAGTTATCACCTGTTGTAGGTTAGTGGGGAGGACATTATAAAGACAACATTCAGAGTAGGTATGGGATATAAGAGTACTTGGTGATGATGTTTGGACTGAAAAATGAGACAACAATGTTCATAGCTCTCATGAACAAGATATTCCACCCATATCCTTACTCATTCATCATGGTTTTCATTAACCCATATTAGATATCTTGGGATAGTCTTGAGTGCACTTTATGAACATCATATTTATGCCAAGTTTTTGAAGTGTAAATTTTGGATTTAGAAGGTGAAATTATATGGGAATGTGGTTTCTAAGACCGGTATATCTATAGAACAAAATAAAGTGGATGTAGTGATGTCTTTGATACATCCCCATAAATATGATGTTCATTTACTGGCACCCATGATTGAATTAAAGAAGAAGAGAGTTAAAAGTTTGCATCCATACAGTGTGAAAATAAATTTTTTAAGCTAAAGAAGAGGTTGACTAGAGATCTAATGTTGATCCTTCCCATTCTAGGGATTGGTTATGGTGGATACTATGATTCATTTGGAATTGGTTTGGGAGTATTAAAAATGTATAGGGAGTATGTATTATCTTATGGGTCATAATACCTATGACCCCTTGAGGGAAACTATATACCCGTGACTTGGATGTGACATCCATTGTATATTCCTTGAAGTGTTATTGAAAATATCTCTTTAGTGAGTTGTTTTTTCTACATATACCAATATATCCTCCACTGTATCTTAACACACCGAGACCTCAATATGAGGTAGAGGTACTAGGTATATAACCAGTATAAATTTGATTTTGAGATGGCTTATGCACTGGGTAAAAGTTACATCATTATATATTATCTTAGATTTATGATGCAATAAGGTTAAGAGTTTGGTGAAAAACCTTAAAAGGAACAATTTTTCTCGATGAGATTGTCAGATAATTATTGGATGGATGATTTTGAGAACTAGGGATAAATGAATTATTCTCTATTAGTGAAAAATTATTCTCTATTAGTGAAAAATTATTCTCAAGTAGATTGGGTGATGGCTGGTCTGGAATCCGACCCTGAGTGTGTTATGATTTGAGAATGACTAGATGGTGGTGACTCAATATCCAAGGGGTCATTATACAATGATGATATTCTTCTAGTACATGTGAGGTTTGTGTTCTCTACTTATATCAAGTAATTTTTGATGGGATACTTCTATACCTATAGGTGGGTGGTGAATCCTAGAATAAAAAGTGATGTATCATGATTTCAGGTGATAATTCTGGTGTCCAGGAATGAAGAGGTACATTGCTAGATTTTTTTTTCCAATTCCTTAACTTCTAGAGTATAATGGTTATGTACCAACATCCTAGTGGTTTTATCTAGCTGCATCTTGTTCCCATGTACAAGTGGGAGGAAGTCATGATGTAATTTTTGATAGGGGTACCCGATATCCCTAAGAGTTATGAAAATGTCTGGGTGATTATTGATTGACTAATGGAAGTTTATATTTATTACTGATCTGTGAGGATTGTTCATTATATGTGCTAGTAAACCATATTTTCATGTTATTTTGTTCATTCATGGATTTATCTTGAGCATTTTATCTAATAGTGAACAAGTTTTACATCACTTTTTTTTCCAGAGCTCATAGATGGGCTTAGGGTCTCAGCCAAGATTGATCACATCGTTCTTTCCCTATACTAATGGAAAATCAGAGCAGACGATCTGTATATCGGAGGATATACTTCAAGCTTGAATCCTATACTTTGGTCAAGAATGGGATAAACATTTAACCTTTTTGGAGTTCACATACAAAAAAAGTTACCTTAATTTTATTCAAATGGAATCTTACAAGGATCTTTATGGTAGGCCATGTTGTTCACTTTTTTTAGAACAAGGCTAGTGAGGAAGAATTTGTGGGGCCCAGTATGGTATAGTAGACCTCTAAGAGAGTGAAACTGATTAATAAGTTGTTGATTATAAATAAAAGTAGGAAGAAGTCTTAATTCAACTAATGTATGAGATATTTGAGTTTTCTATAAGAGACTGTATTTTTTGGAGAGTGAATCCTCAATTAGGACCACAATGATTGAGAAAGTAAGGGAACCTAGAACCGCGCTATGTTTGATGATTTGAGATCACTATGTAGGTTATGGTAATGGTATACCATCAATATCTTCTTTCATGTTATCAAGGTATGCACAATGTGTTTTATATGTCTCAACTCCTGAGGTACATTCTTGATCCTATGCATGTCATCAACTATGAGGCTATTAAGTTGGATCCTAACACATCATATATAGAGTTACCAATTTATATTTTATTATTTATCAATAAATTAATATGGGGAATGATGGAACCACTTTTATAGATCCTATGGAAGCGTGGAACGATCCATTAGGAGACCTGGGAGTCAAAATATGACAATCAAATGAAATGGATTGAGTTGTTTGTGTCCATCTTTAAAGATAATTATCTAAGAAGAGAAGTACTTATAGGGGTAGAATTTTAACACCATAATTTTCTGTTGTTATGTTTATGTAAGCCCTAAAATGTTTTAATATATATTTTTGAACCATAATATGGATGAATTTTGGGTTTGGTTTTCATTAGATATTGTTTGGATCTTAAATTCTGGTTTTAGAGATTTCTAGTCTAAAATTGGTAATTCCACGACTATAGTGCAAGATGTGGTCACCCATGGTGCACTACTATGAAAAAAGGTGGAAAGTGTCTTGTATAATCCGTGATTCTTAGGTAAATCCTAGCCATCTGTGGCTAGGGAAGCCCCACCACACCCGTTTTAGAGGGCGTGGTAAGGGGAAAATAGGAAAGAATTTTGTTCCATAACCTAGTGGCTGATTGTTTTTCTTAGTGGTCAAGAACCAACATGACCATGGCCAGGACATGGTGGAAGCTGTTTAAGAATCATGATGATTTTAAAATGGATTAAACTCTCTCCATTATTCTCAGATCTCATCCATTTTAAAGGATAAAATTTATAAATCATTAATGCAGGGTCTTGATTATGGTTATTAATCAGTTCCTACCCTCTATTAAGTGATCGACACTCCTCCTTGTTGACTCATAATTTTTTTGACAAATTGTGAAACACATAGAAGAACTATGTCCTGAACTAGTGCGGTCTTCATTAAATCTTATATTCCTTACTTTTTTTGTTTTGTTCCTTCCCTCCATTTGATAGATCTAAGGACTCCTTCCATATACCTTTATTGGTGCTTTCAGTTTGGGATGTTTCAATGGAAGAATAAAGTGATTTTTCTATTATTATATATATTTTTATTCCATACTTGTACAATCATGAAATGTGGTTATTTATATTATACTAAGGTACCTGGTTTATCATATTTAAGTTTTTTATAGACTTGGTGTGACAATATATTTTCTTTAGGATCATTGGTATTATTCAAAATATTGGTGGTATACCTCTTGGTGGATTCTTCCTTAGTAAGTCTCTCATGTTCTAGATTCAACGTGTCTCTTCAATCAAACTCAAAGTTTACTATGTATGGCAATTGAATGTCGGGTAAATGTTGTTCTACTCCATGTTACATTCTTCCTTGTATCTTTCTATAGAAACCATATTATTTTATATGAAATCAAAACTAGTAGTACTTGGAGAGTTTGTTTGTTTCCATTGGTGTGATAACGGGGTTCGGCAGATGACACCCATGATGTGCCTTGATGTTGACATTAAAAACTTTGAAGTATAATGTTAATTACCTTTTTAATCTCATGTATACTCTTGTTTCCTTAATACATGATGTGTTGGAATGGATTGATTTTCTTGATCAATGGTGATTGTTTATGGGTGTGTGTATATAGATAGATACCCAATATATTTCTTCCATGACTATTGCTATAGTATCTCTTTACAATGCTTGATTTTGACCACATGTTGTTTTATTATGCTAATATGTTCTCATGATGATGTTATATATTTATATTATTATTATTTACCCTATTATGTGTGTTACCATGTCATTGTAGGGTTGGTCTTAGTATTCATAATAGGTGTACTGTTTGGTATGATTACCCATTAGAGGGGGGGGGGGGTGAGAAAGGTGTGCATTGGTTAGTAAAATGGACTAATACATGAGGTGGGATTATGATAGCCATGTGGAATGTTCCAATACTTGATTCCTTAAGGATATTGAGTAACGTACCATAACTCAATGAGTTGTGGATACTAAGTATTATGCTCAACTGTATGTCTTTAGGATACCGAGTGACATGTCTCCAACCTTGTGGATTATTCTTAATTTTTTTTGATATCTTGATCATTCACCTAGAATATAGTTGAAGTAGGTATGGCCAGGGATCATGGTGTCTTGGTTAGCACCCGAGTTATTGGAACATGATTGTTCATGTTTTATTTAACATTTATTTTTATAATGACAAACTCATGTTATATATGCACACATTTGTTAAGGATTAATTAGTGGTGTCCTACTGGTTTTTATTAATGACACAATATATAGGAATTTCGATGCATGTACAGACTTCATGCATTGGGATACATAAAAGGGAAAGGGTCTCATGGAAGATGGTTGAGTTGAGGAGCATGGAGATGGGAGAGGTACCAAGATATACTTCAAAGGATACAATGATTTTATTTATTTTATCTTCCTGTACTTATATTTTTGTTTGGTTTTCCACTTCCTGGACCTGTTTATTTATTTTTATGACATGTGAACCATCTTTGAAAATTTTTATATTTATTCTTCCAATTGATAATCTATTTGGTGCATATTGTTATTATTGTTTATATTATTTTTCCAAGGACATGATACTTAGGGTATAATCTCCACATTGACGGAATTCAGACCCATACTTCTAGTCAGCAACATCTTGCATACAAGGATATGGGTATGAGGTCTTGTGGATCTCTAGCTCAGACTTGGTAGTTTAGATCATGGTGTTAAATCTAATAAGTATTTTTAGATCCCTTGAAACCCATCCATGATATTGGAGCCTTACCATGCATTTAGATACATGAAATCATGTCGAGAAATAAATATTTTGAAGTCATCTTGTATATCATATTATGTATCATTAAATAAGATTTTATTTTTATTCTGACTAATTGATTTGTGGGATATGATATAAGTCTATTATAATATAATTAGTACAAATCTATAGGATTTGTATTCTTCATAGTGTAATGCTTTGGGAATATCATATTCAACCATTTCAAAAATACATCATCAAATCACCATTGTGACATCGATGAAAATAGCTAAATACATTAGAGATATCATCCATAAAATATGACTAATAAAACTATTAATTGGACTATCAATCTCAACCATGATTTGGAATTGATTATAAAATATAATTAATGATAAATTTTTTATTTTTCATTGAATTCAAGTATTTATTGAAATATATTATTTATAAATTGTTTATAAGTAATGATAGAAGGTATTTTTTTTGATATTTTTTAATTTATAAAGTGTTTATAAATTAATTAATTAAAATGAGTTTATAATTAATTAAATAATTTTTTTTTCTGGCCCCATTCCATTTCTCTATAATTTCAATTTATTTTTTAGTAAAAGGGATCTAAGATCTTGTCCTGTTTCTATAATTAATTAAATAAATATTTATGAAAAAATTATTAATAAGTATTCCATAATATTAAATAATAATATTAAAAATACCTTTTACCAAATTATATTTCATTCTCTATAACTTATAAATAATGTGTTTATTTAGAAATCATAATGGTAATTTATAGATTTTATAGATTAAAAAATAATCATAAAAATATTTTTTTTATATTTTAAGATTACGAATTATTCATAATATTTAATTTGAATTGTTCAAATTATAGGCCTTATTTTGGATATTATTTAAACCATATCCAAATAATTTTTGATGATTGATTTGATCAAGTTTTAAATAATATTAAGTATATATCATTTCCATTATGTAAATAGTTTATATAATATAAATTGAAATATACAATGTTTATATTCCATGAAATATCATATAATTAAATTGATATTCAATTTAATAAATAATTCAAAGAAGTTTTTTTTATAAGATGAAAATAAAGTGGTTATATTTGAGATTATGAAATATATAAAACAAATAACTAAAATTATGAAGAGTTTATTATTATTTTGATTTATTAATTATTCACAAGTGTTTATCTCAGGTTTAGATATGTGAATTATTCATTTATTTAAAAGTAATTAACTTATTTATTATTTATTGATATAAACTGTTTATATTTTGAATTTGTATATAGTTTATTTTAAATGTTAAAATGCATCTAAAGATTATCACAGATTAATTTAAGAAGTTACATTCTATTTATGATAATGGATTTAGTTTTCGTACACCTTGAATTTTGTTTGTAATTAATGTTATTAGATTGAATTTAATTATTAAATATACATTCTACATATGATTTATTAGAGTTATATTGAATTGGAATATCTCTTGAGTAATTTATTTCTGGGTAGAGAGACTTTGGGTCAGACTTCCCATTGGCTTGGAGGCTTATGCCTTGTTCTAAAAAGGTGGATGTTGTTAATCTATGGCTACTGGCTTACCTGTGGGGGGATTTCTATTTTCATATAATTTCAAATATTTACGTAAAAAGTTCATATACATTTTACATGAGATGAATTTGTAAATTTGTAAATATATTTTCAATTTTTTTGGGTGAGTAACACAAACTATGAGTTGTGTAAAGAGTTACACATCAATATGGTTTGAACATATTGAAATGGTAGAAGGAATATGATTCTAAAACAAAATAATTTTTAAGAAATCATACATAAGGAGAATACAATGAGATAATATGGTGAGATTAAATCCTCTTCTAAATACTAAGTGTTAGATTCCTTCCAAAGCGACACTTGTTAAGACCTTGATTATCTAACCAGGTATGTCATTCCAAATATGGGTTCCCATGGATGATATTGTTTAACCAAAGAAAGAAAGGGGCGGCGTTACTAGGATTAATTTCCTTTTCATGTTTCTTTCAATGGGTTAAACTTAAATAGAGGAAAATAATAATATTAGGTTACCAGAGGAATAGAGTTGGATTTATCCAGTTGATGGATTAGAAAAATAGTTATTCACTCAACTATTGAAGATTCATATATAATATATTCAGAATGATGCCTTACATAAATAGATATGTAAATAGATAAACACTAAATAATCCAATAGCTTAGTTAAATATAGATATTATCCTACTAATGGGTATAATTAACTTAAAAGAAATCATCATTTTAGTGGTATCCCATTTAATAAAATTCCTTATTAAATGTTTATAAAAGATGATACTAATATAATAAATGTTTCTATTGTAGATTAATAACACCACTATCATCAAAATTTTATTTGAGATTAATCCTTGGAAATAAGAATATCAATGTAATAAATTACTACAATTATCAACTTAATAAAAGTTCTTAAATAATGATAAATTCTATGTCTTAGTGAAATACCTCTTCCCAAGTAAACATGTGTAGAATTTATTCAACATGTGAATCTATATGCTTATAAGAATCATAAAATGATTCTATTATTATTTAAAGGGAATTAGAAGCAAAATGATCTAATGTATTTTAGTCTCATTTACACAATATGATTGGGTATGTTAATTATACTCCATATGATTAAGTATACTTGGTGTGGATAGAGGTTTCCTTATGGATTATTCTAGTTAATAAATTCAGACTATTATCATTGATGGAAATGTTATGATAATATAAATGATTTCAAGAAATTTTTCACCCAATTATTCTGAAATTATTGAGAATATATAAACTAGTCATGAAATGTCTAGGTTTTGGTGATATTTTTATAGTATATATAGTTAAAAGTTCAAACCATAAGAATAAAAGTTAGTTACAAATTCTGATGATGTTTTAGAAAGTATCCAATCTAGGTTATTGAAACCTAAAGGTAAAATTAGGAAGTAAAGAGTAATGATTCCTTATGATGGGATTGTTTGAGATCCCAAAAGGGTTTTATTAAACTATAGGTAATTTACATGACAAGTATCAGTTTTATAGAAATAATTTCTTTGATTTTGAAGGGTAAATGTTATACATTATATATTTTAAAATAATTGTAAATATATAGGAGTTTAAGATAATTGGGAGAATTGATAAAGTTTTTATTTTTCATTAAAGTGATTATGTAAAGATTTTCTACATCAAGGGATATAATGTTAAGAAGTTTATCTATCTCACATGGATGTAAATAAAGGATGCATAGTTTTCTCATTTCTATTAGATGATAAGAGGAGTTGTTTATTAACAAAGAGTTGTTATAAAAAATATCCAATAATGAATTAAATACACCAAATTTATGATTTATTAGATTCTATAACATAATTTGAAAAGAGTAAAAGGATAAAATTGTTTTATCCTATATTAGAGGTTTATCTAGATATTTTTTAAATATGAGGGAATGTGTTCTCTCCACTCATATGTGGTATATTTTAAAGAATATTATTTTCTTTTTAGAGATAAAATGATCGAACACTTTGAATACCATATATTATATGGAATTAATAGATTATTTGTTAAGTATTATTATTAAAAGGAAATAAGTGTTATTTCCAGTAATAACCTTGTCTTTATAAATGATATTTGTTTTTTGAATAAATGCATGTTACATTATATAACATTATAAACATATAACATATAAGAACACATTATTTCATTATTGTAGAGTGTTACATTTATGTGTAATCAGTAATATGATCAGCTAAAACTTATGTTATGATTATCGAACTGAGTTCGTTTGTCACCTGATTTTTCTACAGATTTGTGTGGAGGTTTATGTCTCAAGGAAACTGGTGGAATGTGTATAGATCATGGAAATCAAGGAGTTACTCTGAAGACAGAGTGTCGTCTTTGAGTCGTGGATACGTTATTGTGTGGCATGCTCTCGATTTGGTCATCTAGATCCGGTTTGTCGTGGTGGGAGGGTGTGTGGTAGTTCACAGGTGGTTGAAAGGAGATTACTTGATGGTGGTTCGACCACTGTATTGGATCCAGTTCTAGGCACAACCAATTATTATGTACCTATGATTGTGCGAGGGAATGAGAATGGAGGCAGTGGTGGCCTTGCAGAGTGCGATGGCCTTGCAGTTTCTATTGAGCGGGGTGATCAGGTGGGAAGCCCCTATCTTAGTGAGGCAGTGTTGGGTACATGCATGGATTGGGAGGTGCGGAAAACTATTTTCATAGAGGTGAGTATGCCTAATTGTGTAATGAAAGAGGTGCAGGGGTCACGCAATCCATTAGTGAATCAGTTCTTTGAGGAGATAAAATGTGGGATTGGTGTTAGGGAGTGTCCCTTCTTGGAGTGTTTTGCTGGTCAAGTGCAACCAGTATTTAGTAGTCTAAACCGAGAAGAAGGAGGAGTAGCTGATGTACAAGGTGGATAGGTCCTCTCAGGTAACATTTTTGCAGGCCTGGAGTAGGAGGAGCCACCCACTGTGATGGTTGATCTGAAAGTGCATGCAGTCTTGAATCTAAAAATTGGTTCTAGTAATCCCGAAAAGGATGTAGTGGATGTATCAAGAATGGATACTCTTGAAGACCTTGGAAATGAGGTGAACCCTCAATGAATTTCTTTGATTGATCACAATAGGCTCTCTCAAATTATTGTAGGAGAGTATCTAACAACTTCAAATGGTGTCTTAGTGAGGAAAGAAGTCGGCTGCAAAAGCTTTATCCCTGTGAATATCACTGGTAAATGGGGAAATGTCTCTAACAGTAATAAGGAGAATGATAGAGGGGTTGCAAGACCTTATTATAGTTATATTATTCAAGGTGGTCGGAATAAGTTGTCTGAAAGTGAAGGCGTTGTGACTGCTCCACCAAGGAGGAGACCATGAAAGGACTAATCTTACTTACCAAAGATATTATCCACCAAGTCCTTGTCCAGGAAGGAAAAGGGGGATGACCCTGATCTTAAAAAGAGCCGTGTGAGAAGTAAATCAAATTAGGAGAAACTTAATGTGGAGAAAATGGAGCTCATAAGAAAGTATGACAAGGTATTGATGACATATGATATGAACTCTGAATAGAAGTCATCTACTGCGGAGGATGCGACTTATTATGTATGTTGTGAGGAATATGATTACTATGATATGTAGTTGTTCTTTTCTGGTTGGAGCTGATATTTAGCTGTGGCTGAGCCGTATGTACGTACTCTCATTCCTCTCTTTCTGTACTTTTCCTTTATTTTAATGAAGGTCCAGAGGTCTTCCTCTAACTGAGATTTCATGGTAAAAGAAGGAATGAAGTAGTATTTATATCAGGTAATATGATTGTTGGAATTGTTACATGACCGTTGAGAATAGAACAAGACCATTGAGAATAGTAACATGACAGTTAGAATAGTAATTTTAACTCAACATAATAAAATGTAATATAAATAATATTTATAATGGGAAATTAAAGAAAATATAAATACTATAATACCATAAAATAAATATCAAGATTAGAAACTCAAAGAAAATATAAGTATATTCTTAGTATATTTTAATATATTTCAAAAAAAAAATATTTTTTATATTAAAAAATAAAATTAAAATTTTTAGAAAACTATTTTAATAAAATTAAATAAATTTTTATAATCCTCACATTGAAATTTTCTAAGGTTTATTTTTTTGGTAATTTTCTAAAATAAATCAATTTTCAGGTAAATAGTAAAAATACAATTTTTTTGTAACCATTATATTTTCAATTACACAATTCATGATGAAGTGATGACCTATTATACTATATAAATGTTTGATCAACCAAAAAATTATTTAATTTGATAAATGAGTTAATAAAATAATTTTTTTCCAAATAAAAAATGTATTTTCCAAAGTCTAAGTCTAAAGTATTCCATTAAAATACTATTTTTCCATTTTTCCACCTTTACTTATGATTAAACTAATAAACTATAATTATAAAGTGATTAAAAATCCTTACATAATGTTATTTTTTTCAAATATATTTCATAGTTTAAAAAATATTACTATTGAAATGTTTACATTGGATATAATAATTTATTCAATAATTTATACTTAAAATACCCCTCTCCTCAAGTAGAAATAACCCCTCACCCCTCCTTTGGAAAACTGCTCCTCCATCAGTTACCAAAGAAAAAATGTACCCAAATACCCTCTCTTAATCCCTTTATAATCCTTTAGGTATGTTCTTGAGTAATTGAACTCTAAACATTCAAGAATTTAAGGGTCATAGAAAAGGAACAACTTCAAAAAAGAGATAATGTCCATTCTTCCTTTTATTTCATTTCTCTTTTTCTAATTTCACACACTCATTTTATTTTATAATGAAAAAATTGAAATAATTAATTAGTATATTAACATGACATTTTTAATGTTAATATACTATAACAATTTTATTTTTATATAAGGACATATTGTATAACTCACACATTCTCTTGGGACAATTTCTCATTAGCGGTTGGTTAACTACCAACAAGGACGTTTCCAATTATTTTATTATCACCACCATTATGGATGATTATAATAAATTATTTATAATATTTAAATGTAAAAATATATGTATTTATAATATTTTGGAGTTAATATTAATAATATATAAATAACAATAAAGTAAGATCCTTAAATTAAAGCATGATGGGATATTTTAAGAAAAATATGATATCAAAATGATTCACCTTTAGCAACAAAAATTAAGAAATAAAATTATAATATTTTAATTTATAGACTGTGAAAAAAATAATAATAATCCACTTCAAGTTCCTTGTTTTAATAAACCTATTTTACTATTTAGGAGGTGGGAAAGCAAATAAATAAAGTAGAATTTAAGGAAAAGGGATTCTCGAACCCAATTCATTATTTTTGGGTTATCTTCTCTTTCTCAGTATGAATGTTCCTCTATTATCCATAAAGTTCCATTTCGAAAATATTTCCAATTTATTTCTATGGATATACATGTTTTTTACTCATCGAATGGACTTCTAATCCAATTACAAATATTTTTTGAAAAAAGAATTTATTTTTGAAAACATATCTTTAAGACCAATTGAGTCATTTATTATTCATTGAAAAATGGTCTTTTATACCAAATTATGATCACTCTTATTAATTTGGGAACCCAAAAGGTTATTCCTTAAGGTATTATTTATGTCAAACTTATGAAACCCATTCCTTTCCATGGTTTTATTTCATTATTATGATTGTTATATGTTTTCTTTCCATGTGGCATGCATGATTATAAGAATTTTATAATGTTATGGGTAGGTAAAAATTTATATATTCCTTTAATTCATTGGGTAATGTGATATATCTCATGATATTATGTGTATTACATGTGAACATGACGCTATATTTTTTCATAATTATGATGTTATGATTTATGCACAAATGTTTTGTGTGAAAATGATGGTAGATTTGTCCACAACAATATGTGGTATTTGACCAACATGATATTCTGTTTCATTATTATAAATTTACTACATTCCATGCCTTTTTCAAAATTTTCTCTCGTTATTATGATTATTTTCCTAGGCTTATGATATGATGATGATGATTATACTCACCCTTGTACTATGGTTTCATATCCCTTATTCCTCCCATGTTATTCCACTCCTTAATAGGATTTTAGCTCACCATTTAGTTGATTTATAGCCTTAAGTGATTACATGTACTATGGTTTATTTGAGGGATTTTTTGAGGATAAATAATAAGGGTTTAAAATATGATTAAGTTTTATGACGCACAAGTGATGTATAATCCTAATTTCCCAAGATACCAAACCATTGAATCTTGGATTGTATCAATATTATATTGTTTACCTTAAAAATTATTTAATAGTCATGTAAGATAAATTTAGGTCACTATTGTTAGTATTAGATCCTAGTTTTTTTTAATTTTAAAATTAAGACTAGAAAACGTTAGTGAAAAACCTAGGGAAAAGTTTGAGTTTTAAGGTGAATATCCTAATGTTTTGGAAAGTATGAGTGAACAAAGATTTTGAGAAACGAAATCCCAGTATAGATACTACAAGTGAATGTGCCTCTGGAACAATTTTACCTAGGGGTAATAAACTTGAAAAGGGAGGATTGGGTATTAAATTGATCTTCGTCTGATGCATAACAAAGAGGCCTTGTTACACACCTGGTTTGATACTCCCAAGGGATATGATTTAGTTAATCATTGGATCTATAGAGACCATTATAAAGAGTAAATAACTAAAGAAATTAATATTATTAATGTTATAAAATTAGGATTAAACTACATGATCTTGGAAGAATCATTTTTGAAAAATATAAACAAATTTATCCCATATGATATGACATTAGAATTAATTTATACATAATAATAAAATATTTATTTCTGTTTTTTTGACTTATTTATTGTTAAAACCTTTTCTATTTTATAGAATGGTGGGAATTGGTAGAAACCAAAACAACAACTTGTGTGAGGGAAAATGCAACCATTTTCTGAACAAAATTCACAATGAAATGGTAGGTGAAGTTTAAAACCTCCTGAAAACAATTTCCCAGTAGTTCCAAGCAATTAACAATAACCAAAACCATGTGAAATAGCTTCCATCAACCAGGAAGAAGAAATTGGATATCGAGTCCTTTATATATAAATAACCCCGAATGATTAGTAGATCTTTGAATCCACTTGTCATAGAATAGTGGGTTAACATAATGGAAAATAAATTTTTTATGCTCCACTATTCCACGAAGGATAAATTCACCTTGTTTGCATATCATTTAGATAGAGAGGATGATAAATGGAAGTCATTGATAAATAATACCAAGCTGAAGGATGAAATAAAAGAAATGGAGTGGGAATACTTTAAGAAATTATTTCTTAAAAAGTATTTCCCTTGAACTCTTTTAAAAAACATGGAGAGATAATTATTATAGATTAAGAAAAATTATGATGAATCTATCATGAATTATGAGTAAAAATTCACAAGGATTTCAAGATATGATTTGAGTTTTGTTGTTAACAATGATATAAAAATATATAGGTTCTTTATTGGTATAAAACCACACCTATGGAAGGATCTATCCATCATAGACATTGGGAGTTACAAATAAGTAGTTTGATGTGATCTCAAAGTAGAGGTGGAGTTTAGAGAATGAAACAATAGTTATGGAGATAAGAAATGAAAGATGAAGTTTCATGATGGAAAATCAGATGGAAAAGGAGGAAAGATGACCCAACCACCCACATGTCAAAAATATGGAAATAAATATCATGGTAATTTCCTCAAAGGGACATGTAAATGATTCAAGTGTAAGAAAGAAGGACACAAAGATCATGAACTCAAAGAGACATGAAGAAATTGGGAAATATGATAGAGGAAAGGAAGAAACCACCCAATGTACCACACATGGTAAAATGCTTCAACTATAGAGAGAAAGAGTACTATGCAAGCTAGTGAACTAAAAAAATGGTCTCTGGGGTTAATTAGTGTCCGAAACTAGAAAATCCAAAAGAGAAAGGGAAAACTTATGATTTCACCATATCTGTGGTGGAACATAAAAATGATATCATATATGTCACACTTACTATTCAATAAATAATGGATTTTTTTATATTTTATTTTGGTTCTAAACATTCCTTTATATTGTTAAAGTTTTCTAGAACTGTTGAATCATAATCCTGGGGCTTCACTCTCCCATCTAACCGAAGTAGAGTTTCCTCCGGCAGCAATTCAGAGGGGGAGGCTCTACGCCACTTACGGATTTGTCTCCCCCTTCTCCCTTCCCCCTTCCCCCTAGTTTCCACTTCCTCTTAGCAATCATGGTGCTCCCACACCCCCCCCTTTCCATTCCTCCTCGGGTGAAGGCTTTCCTTTCTTCGTTCCTCCTTGTTTTTCTATTTTTATTTCTCCTTTTCTATTCCCCTTATTCTCGATTTAGTTCATTGGTGGGGAATCGTTCTCTTATCAACACCCCTCTTTCTGCCTTTCCCTACGCATCAGAACTCTAGATTGGGTCTCTGTGCGGGTACATCTGGTGGATTGGGTTAGTGTTGGTGGTAGAGTTCGAAGTTCTTCTTCTCCTCTACCCTTGTTTTCCAACCTATCATGCGTGACCCCATCTTGGTCGGGCTCAATGTGGGTTTTGGGACTTCTTGGGATGGTGCGGGGGGAGGGCCGGTGGCGATTCCAGTACATTTTCTTTACCAAAGTTTGTTTCTTTATCACCTGTTTGGTTTCTTTCTTCTTCGGTCACTGTGGAATTTCTTCTGACATTGTCTTCCAATTTTTCTTGGGGCTACTTTTTATTTTTTATTCAGATGGATTTTTATTTGGTGGTTTTTCTATGGTATGGTTCTCTATTGTGGTTCCTAATGGTGACGAAGCCGGTGATTCATTTGTGTCGGTAGTGGTGACTACAATGCGAGGTCTTGCGATGGATGCAATGATCAATGACTCTGTTTGTTGCAGATCTGTGCAAGATGAAAATACCTTCGATGGATCTTCTCATAGGAAGGTGATGGAAATGGAAAGAAAGTTTTGAATGGATGTCGATGACGTGATGATTAAGGTGATTTGATGACGAAGACGACGATGCAATGGACTCGACGTGCTGCCTCGATGCACATTTCTCGAGAAAATCAGATGATTTTCAGGATCTGTTATTGACGCGGTGGTTCCCTCATGTAACGCCATCCGACTATGGTTTTTTTGGATCACTATGCCCCTGAAATTTGAAGTTTGATTGTCCTTCCCTACCACGTTATGATGTAATTCTGTCAGTTCCCACTCTACCCTTAAAATGGATTTTATGAAAATACCAAAAAGAAAAATGATTTGGGGGAGTTTAATCACATGCCTGATACATTAAAGTAGAGAAATTCATAAAAACACTTAGTGGTGTGATCCATGTAACCCAAGTGTTAGAATCTTCTCTTCTTATCATATGTAGGATGATTCTTCTAGTGAATCTAATAATACTTACCTTGGTGAAATTTAATACTATAATGGGTATGGATTAGTTCTCTCTATATATGGCTCATATAAACTGATGAGAAAATAAAATATTTTTATATATTCTAAACCATCCCTTGTTCTTGTAAAAATTAAAGGAAGTTCATGAATATCCTTTAGAAAACCTCTCAATGGGATAAGGGTTGATACACAGGTAACAAAAATACCTTTCCCAAATGGTTGAGTCAAATAAAAGTATCAAACTTGAGGAAATTCACATTATAAGGGTATATATTAATGTATTTTCTGAAGAGTTACCCAACCTTCTCTCAGACCGAGAGGTAGATTTCTCAATAGATATAATACTAAGAGCCAATCCCGTCTTCAAATTCTCCTATAGGATGGACCCAATAAAACAAGATGAATTAAAGAATAATCTACAAGAGAAATTGAAAAAATGGTTCCTATGACCTTATACACCACCTTAGGGTGTGCTGGTGGTATTTTCCAAGAAAAATATGGATCAATGTGGTTGTGTAACGATTACTAGGTGCTCAAAAATATCACCATAATGGAAAAATATCCCCTACTAAGGATTGATGAATTATTTGATAAACTATGAGGAGCTCAATTCTTCTCAAAGGTGAATCTATATTTTGGATATCATCGATTGAAGGTAAATAAAGTATATATTTAGAATACAACCTTTAATAAAAGGTATAGACTCTATGAGTTCTAGTGGTATGGATACTATGAGTTCCAGTGATGCCCTTTAGACTTACTAATTCCCCTAGATTATTCATGGATTTGATGAATAAATTATTCAGAGTCTACCTTGAATTTTTTTGGTAGTCTTTATTGATGATATTATCGTTTAATAAAATATTAAAGAGGAACATGGGGAGAATATATGGATTATAATGGTGAAATTAAGAATAGAGAAAATGTATGTTAAGTAGAAAATGCAAGTTTTGGATGCAGAAAGTCACATTCTTGGGGCATATGATCACAACAAAAGGAATTTTTTTGGTTCTTAAAAAAAGGAAATTGAGGAATTGGATGGACTCTCAAGTGTCATGGAAATATATATTTTTCTTGGTTTACCTAGTTTCTACCGATGTTTTGTGAGAAATATACCATGATTTTATATCTTGTTATCTAAAATAACACAAAATAGGGTAAATTATGTCTGAAAAAAATAATCTGAGGAAAAATTTAAGGAGCTCATTAAGAATATAATTATTATGCCTATACTCACACTACCATAAAATAGACAAGGTTTGGTTATATACAATGAGGATTCGAAAAAATTATTGGTTTATATAGTCATGAAAAATGATAAAGTGATAGCCTATGCCCATGAAAGTTAAAAATGTATGAAAAAATTAATCGATGCATGATCTGGAGTTAGAATATTTGATCTTCAACTTGGATATTTGGCAGAACTAATTATATATTGAGAAGTGTGACATATATAATGTCACACCCGGACTTCGTTGAGGTACAAATTTAATTTTAAATTTTTATTTTGTGAATTAATTGCCTGTTTATTTAAATTGCTTGGTTGTAGCACGGGATGAACTGATGCAGGTTGCCCGTTGTGGCAACGACGTGCACGCACGAGGCTTACGCTGCTCGACGCACGGGCAGGGCACGGGCGAAGCCGTGCAGATTTTCCATTCTAACGTGAGGTGTCCGTCGCATGGACGTTTCAAATAACAGATGATTAACTTCAGTTTTATTATTATTATTTATATTATTATTATTGTTATTATTTATATTATTATTGTTATTATTATTATTATTATTATTATTAATAATTTTATATTTATTAAAAACCTTTTATTTTTAGTTCTTTTAGTTCTTTTAAGTGTTTCTTTATTTTAATTGTTATTTTTATTATTTCTTTCCCCCTTGCTAACCCTAGCCGCCACCCCATTTTCCTTTTTCCTTTCTTTTTTTTCTTCTTCCCTCTTCTTTCTTCCTCCTCACGTATCCCTCTCTCCCCCTTTTCTTCTTCTCCTGCGCGCTCCACCCTTCCCCTCATCTCCCTCACCCGCGCGCTCCCCCTTCCCCTGCTCACCCTCACCCGCACGCTCCCCCATCCCCTTCTCACCCAGAACTGTCGCGTTCCCCCCACCCTCCCTCCAGCGTCACGCCGCCCCCTTCCTCCTCCCCCCTCCGCCGCGCCGCGTTCCACCCCCCTTCTCCTCCTCTCCTTCTTTTTTTCCTTCTTCTTTTCCTTTTCTTCCTTCCTTCTCTTCTCTTCTGCTGCGCCCCACTTCTCCTCTCTTCACCTACTCCACGACCAGCCCCCAAACTCTCTTGCTCTTACCGAACAGCAGCTGGAACCCCTCCTTCCTCCCGCTGGACCACCTCCCGCACCCCGCTGATGCAGCTAGACCACCTCCCGCACCCCGCTCACGCTGCCAGACCACCTCTCGCACCCCGCTAACGCTTCCGAACCACCTCCCACACCCTGCTCGTGCTACCGGACCACCATTCCGCCCCTCGCTTTTCCAACGTTCTGCAATAAGGGTTTGTTTTTATTTTTATTTAATTACTTGATTTGTTTAACTGATATTTAAGTTATTTAATTATTAATGAATTTTTATAAGTGTTAATTAATTAATTTATTGTTATTAAATTTGTTAATTATTTTATTTATTTGAGTTGGTTAGATTGATAATTAATTTATTTAATTTGGTAAATTGGTAATTAATTTAATTGATTATTATTAAATTTTTTAATCATATTATTTAATTGAAATTGTTAAATTGTAAATTAATTTATTTAGTTAGTTTTGGAGTTATATACCTATTAATCAACTTAATTAATTGTTCTGGCTTAATTTTTAATTAATTTATTTAATTATTACTAAACCTGTTTAACGGTTAACTGAAATATTTAATTGCTGATATTTTTATTACGGACCTCTGATGTTTCACTGGGTTGACATTGAGGGTATTTGGTCCACTGTTTTAGGACCCTTTTGACGGCTTCATACGGTGCGTCCATTACACAACGGGAGTTTTTCACCGTGTCGCTTCTCGCACCTGTTTAAGGTAGGTGGTTTCACATGCTTAGGGAATTTGATCATTTGGTCTGTTGGTTTGATTAATTTATTATGTATTTTATTTAAATACTTCCGTGAGTTGTCGGTTTGACTGGTAGAGCATGGTGTTTTACTTTTATTAGTGTCTTGTTTAAATTGATGGGTTTATACTGTGTTGTGCCTTGGTTTTTGAACAAATGCAGCACTTGAAATTGATCCTTGTTACAGTCTTAGTGTGCGTCTGAGTGGGTTCTGCACTGTTGGTTGTGTTGTTTTATTTTCTTAAAACTTATAAACCAGTTTTCCAAATGTTTGATAAACTTTAATTTAGCCCTCGAAATTCCGTAGTTCTTGCATGTTGTGAGGTTTTATGTTGTGTGTTGTGTCTTGACCTTGATGAGTAGGGTGAACTTTGAATAATGAGCACAAAAGGGGAAGCCTGGGTATTAGGTGGGTGGGCTAGACTAGCATACTAGTGATACGGGAGTGGGCTCGGCCCAGTTTCACTCTGCGGGATTGACGCTTACAACACTAAGTAAACATTAGATGATGATTGGAGACCACTACAGTAGGAGGTGTTTCCCTGCCTGTGGCTCGTGCACAGGAAATGTGTTATTTGGTTCACCGAGACGTGAGGTTCTAGGATCCCACACAACTTTAGTACTTTAGGGCCTCTCCCACTTTTGTGACTCCTGTGCGATTATATACTCATCACTGGTTGGTTTTGGAGACTTCTGTGGTTTCAAAAGGTAAGAATGTTCTTTTTCTTTTAGTACCAAAACCCCTTTTTCCTATTTTATTTTTTTAAAAAACTGTTTGCCTTTCTTTAAAACTGTTTCCATCAAAATGTTAGTGCATTTATTTATTTTCTCTAAAATTTGAACCTGCAAACTGCTTTGGTCATCTAACCCTTTTTATGTGGAATATTTTCTCTGGTTCCAACCTATTGAGCGTTGCTTACACCCTACTTACACCCTTGGGTGTAAGTAGATCTAATTATGTCTGATGCAGGGAAATGCCAAGGTTTTGAGAACGGTGGTCCGAGTTGTTAGTTGACTCATCTGGTTTGGCACTGGTGGCAGAGGCCTGACGGTGATATTCTTCCATCAGGTGACTGTTGCTGGTTTGGTTTTTGGTCACCTTCTTTTGGGAGTTAGTTGTGGTTGACTTGTAGTTCTCTTTTTTTGAGACTCGTTCAATCTGTTTTTAAAAATTGTGGTTGTAATTTTGATTTCAGAATTCAGCTTACTTATGATTTATTTCTGGTCTTTATACGGGTAAATCGTTCCCAAAAATTCTAATTTTATACCCGGGAACTTGTGCCAGCCCGTGGGGATCAGGAACGCTCTTCGGGCCGTGCCGCGGGCTGGGTCGGGCGTTGAGTTGATGGCGACCTGACTCGGTTCATGAAAAAATGGTATCAGAGCGGAGGTTAACTCTTGGTTTATGTTATTTGGGGTGAGTTTGGTTACACAGATGTTGGGACTGTCAAGGGGCTCGGAATTCATGTTGCGAGTAGGGTGCCGGACCAGCACGCCTCGTGATAGATACTGAGTCACCATGGGATGTTAGGGTGCTTATTTGACTTCTTTACTAGGTGAGATGTACAGGCTACAGACTGTACGTGGACACCAGGCAGGAAAGTAGAGTTTTGACATGAAGTCATTTTTGCATGTTTGGTTTATTGATGATTATTTATCCTGTTGAAAAATTTGGTTCCTCTTGAGATATGTAATATTGATGGTATTCCTTTACGACTGTTTCCCTATGCAACAAGATGCCTCCCCGGAGAGCTCCCATGCACCCACGGGAGGAAGCCGGAGAGAGTTCTCCCGCGCCGCTTGATCAGAGATTGGTAGAGACTGTGGTCCGATCCGTTCAGGCTTTGGGACAAGGGGTGACTCCTGCCCCCGCCCCTATTCCAGCTAGAGGGGAAGAATCTGTCTCCAGGAAGGATAGAGCTCAGAAGTTTCTGAAGAACAAACCTCCTTCTTTCTGAGGCAGTTCAGAACCTCACGAGGCAGAGGAATTACTTGAAAATTTAGAACGCATGTTCGATTTCCTTGACACGCCCGAGGAAGCCAGGGTGAAGTGTGCCTCGTTCCAGCTAGAGGGTTCCAGTCGCAAATGGTGGGAATCAGTGGTCCAGGCTAAGAAACATGAGCACATGAGCAAGAAATATTTCAAGGGTATCTTCAACGAGCAGTATTGTCCATAGTTTCTAGCTTGTCGCACCCCGACAAGGGTGTTTATTTTATCTTATTTTATTATTCGCTTCGACTTAAATTCTTTTTGGTTCGGTTTGAGTCGTGAACGATTTTGTTCTTTTTTTTTGAGCTTATAATAACAAGTGCGCGTCTTGGGTCCGACGTCGTCGGACGCGCGGGCGGAGCGCGACACCGCGCGGCTTCGCCCATGCAACTGTGTGGCCTTTTCGGCTTAGAGGAGTTAATGTAAATTAGAAAATGTCAAATTAGATTGTCTTTTAATATTTTTATGGCTATTATAAATTTTACTATTTTTATCCTAGATGAAAACTAAAGTTGTTAATTTTATAAATAAATGAGTGATTTTGTTAGTTTTATTTCTATCATTTTACTTTAGTAGTATTATGTATTATTATTATTATTATTTAATTCATTTATTATTATTATTTGGTTTTATTTTATATTATTTATTTATTTTTTTTCCTCTATTTTATTGCTAACCCTAGCGGCCCCCTTTATATATATATTTTTCTCTCTTCTCCCCGCGGGAGCCGCCACCCTCTTCACCGTTTTTCCCTGCTACCCCCTTCCTTAGCAGCGCCTTCACCCCGCTCGGCCGCCGCTGCACGACCCTCCCGCTTGGCCGCCTCCTACCCTACATGCGTTGCACCCTCCAGCTCCCGGCATCCGATCTCCTCCCTGCCTTCTTCCGCGCCTCCGGTCTGCCCTCCTGTAGCTTGCAACCCCCCCGACCAGACCTCTCCTTCCCCGCTCTCGCACACAGCACCGACTCCTCCCCTGCATCCTGCATCCAGCCAGCGCCTCCTTTCATCCTCCCTTGCAGCGCATGATCCAGCACCCTCGGCCCTCCATTCTCTCCTCCAACAGTTCAGCACCTTCCCCTTTTCGGTGCAAGTAACGGCCCCTGCTCGCCCTCTTTCAACGCGACACCCTCACCAACACCATAGCCTCCCGCAGCAGCGGCCACTCCCTCTGTCCGCAGCCTCCGGCGACCACCGGTTCCGGCCCCGGCCACCTCGTCCCTGTCCACCCCGCCCTCCAGCGGCCTTCCGGCGCCCCTGCAGCGCCTCCTTCCACCGAAGCCGCCCGACTCCCTCTCCTGTCCAGCCTGCCTCGGCCTCCTCTTCCTACGCGCAACAGGGCTGCGCCCTCCTTGCTCTATCCCGCGCAGCAGCCCCCCAGGCCTCCTCTACCCCCTACTCTCTCTCTCCCTTGTTTTCTTTTTTTCTCCTTCTTCTTCTCTCCTTCTTCCTCTTCTTCTTCTTCTTCTTCTTTTCTTCCTCCTCTCCTCCCCTGTCCAGCGCGCACAGCCGGCGCCCCTGCTCTCTCCTTCTTCTTCTTCTTTTCTTCTTCCTCTTCTTCTTCTCTTCTTCTCCTTTCCTTCTTCTTCTTCTTCTCTCCTTCTTCTTCTTCTTCTTCTCTCCTTCTTCCTCTTCTTCTTCTCTTCTTCTTCTTATTTTCTTTCTCCTTCTTCTGCTCCGCCACACAGGTCCGTTTTCCTTTATTTATTTTAATTTAATTTGATATTTCATTATATTTAATATGTTGATAACCTTTTTATTAGAAAATTATGATTTATGTGATCATTATTATTATTAATGTTAGTATTGCTAATATTATTATTATTATTATTATTATTAATTTTATTATTATTATTATTATTATTTATTTTATTATTATTATTATTATTAATTTTATTACTATTATTATTATTATCATCTTTATTTTTATTATTATTAGTATTATTAATTTTATCATTATTATTATTATTATTATTATTATTATTATTATTATTATTATCGCTTTGGCATTTTATTTGTTGGGGGTTATCTTTTTATGTTTATTTTGGTAGGATTATTATTTGAGGGCCCGCGCAGGGTGTTTCCGAGTGAGCGCCATCGTTGCGCTTTGTTTCCGAGGTTCCGTCGTCGCCGCGCTTTGGTTTCAAGGTGAGCGTTTCTTTCCGACGCTTGGTTTGACATGCTCTGGTGATTTTTTGGATGTGTCTGAGTCCTTAGTTCTGACTATACAGAGTGTCGGACTTTGTCACGTGGTTTCGGACACACGTCGTGTCATCGCGCCTTTCTTCCAAAGTCGTTTTGCCGTCGCCCTTGGTTTTGAGGTAGGTCCCCTTTGCACTGCTTTTAAAGTTTAAGTTAGATTATTTCATGCTGTTTGCGCACCCCAATTGTTCAAAATCAACATTTTATTAATTGTAATAAATATGGGATAATATACGATAATTAATTTTTAATATAAGATGGTTAATTTTTAAATGGTTATTTAATGTCAAAAGGAGCCGTTTATTTTATACACGACACATGACACATCCTTTTGACGAGCAGACACCCAAAAATGAAAGAATGCCCGTTTGGCTTTTAAACATAATTCACGGAATACAAAATAGAGTTCTGGTTTAACGAGAATTGATTTCTTTTGAAGCGTGAACAAATACTTTGGTTCGTTTGAGAAATTGCCCCTTTGGCTTTTAAAGTGATTTGGAAAAAGAAAATGGTTTGGTTTGGTTTATAAAAATATTGGCAACCTGTGAAGTAGTGTTTTGCGGGTTCTTTAAATAGTTTTAAACTGGTTTTGGTAGTGATTGTGAACTGTATTAAATGCCCGTTTGGAACTTTATGGAAAGCGATGGAAATGTTTTTATAAAAACCCTCTTAGTAAGACTCTCATGCCTTGGTTGCAATTGATTGTTTGGGAGGCCACGCTTAGAGGCTCCCGGGTACTTGAGTAGTTAAAGGCAAGAGGTTGTCCCATGGAGTGGCTCGGGGAATGCCTGTTGTTCTTTATATATAGATATATCTGATTGGATGCTCGGTTGGCATCGGTTGGCTCACCCCCTTTTTTTTCCAAACACTTGAGACATGGGAATCTGGCATATTGAGAGAATATTCTAAGAACGATTGCTGCACTGGTAGGTTATGGTACTGACCAGTGGCCCATAGTAGGTGGATATATTGGGTTTATTACTATGGGATTTGCCCTCGACCTGCCTGTGAGTGGATGGTCGAGCGTTTTGTGCGTTTTTATTTCATCGTGACATGTCAATAAGGATGATTTCTCATGTATTGGTGTCTTCTGGTTTATTCTCGATCTCCTAGGTTCACCCATGTCTATTCAGCTTTTGTAGCTTGCAGTAATGATTATGATGCTCACGTGTAGACTTACATTGCCCTTGCTGTATGTTTTACTTTGTGCATTTTGGCATATTGTTTTCCTTGGAAACTGATAAATTGCTTTTTAATGGGTTTCTAAAAATTGTTTTCAAATGGAAGTGTTTAATCCCTTTTGTACAAATTTGAAAATTTAAACATCACTTTCCCCTTTTTCCTGAAATGTCATTGGCACTAATGAAATGAACACGAATTTGGAAAATGGCTAAGGGCAATGGTTCGTACTTTGTTTTTGAGTAGAATATTATTAAAAACATACTTATATAGATTGTAGTTCAAACTTGAAATGATGTTTCTTTTATTTTAAAGGTAGTGCATTGGGAATAGATATCGGGATACCCTACTGAGTTTTAATACTCACGCCTATAGTTGTTTTCTGTTTTTAGTGTTTGTACAGGCTATAGATTGAGTGCGCTCGCCTAGGGCGACGCTTGATCGTTGAGTCGGAGAGCGACCCACGAGGTCGCACGGAGTTTGTTCGCACGTCGTGTTTGGTTAGTTTGTTTCCTGTTTGTTTCTGTTTAGTCACTTTGTTTAGTTTACCTTTTTCTGCGCTGCTCTGTTTTATCTTTGCATTCTTATTTATTTATATTGGGAGAAATCGTTCCCACAGTCTCTAAATGATGCCCTGGCACTTGTCGCCAGCCCGGGAGGATCGGGAACGCCTCTCGGGCCATGTCGCGGACCGGCTCGGGTGACCGGTTCAGGGTCGACCCGGGTTGGTTCGTGACATAGCTTATGCTAGATCTCGGGAGTTCATGGATCTCTTGCAAGGGAATCAGACAGTGATGGAATATGCGAACCGCTTTGCTGAGCTGGTGTGGTACGCACCCGAGATAGTTTCGAGCGAATTCTTGAAAGCTCGGAAGTTTGAGAAGGGCCTTCGACTAGAAATACACTCTCAGGTTTTCTTATTCAAGCTAAAGACTTATGATGAGGTGGTCGATCGTACTTGCATGGATGAGATTGACTAGAGAGGAAAGTTGGGGTTTTCTTGATCAGTATCAGGCTTTGGCAGCGGCAGTTCTTCAGAAAAGAAGAGGAAGCGTGTTGAGCAGTGGAAGAAGAGTGGTGGTGGCTCAGGCCATCCCTCCAGGAAGACATCATATGAGGCTTCTAATGCGAGGCCCATTGTGTTCCATGAGTGCAGAAAGTCAGGGCACATCCGACCTGTGTGTCCACATCCTCCTAGACCTTGCTATGGGTGTGGAGTCATAAGGCACCTACAATGTTTCTACGGGACTATACACCCTTACCGGAGTGGGACTGGATCTGTAGCTTCCAAGGGTGTATCAGTGTAATCAGAGCCGACCAGGACGTCGGGATCTTGGTTCGGTGGTCATGGTGGCAGGACCAGATCATCTTCTGGGCAGAGCCAGATTAGGGTGGAGCCACAGGTGAGCGGTCGTTCTCAGGCAGGGACCAGGCAACTGCATGCTGTGGATTAGGCACCAGCGGGATCTAATGCAGGGCCTTCGATTGTTCGAGGTACCATTCTTGTTGCATCTTCTATAGCTGTAGTTTTATTTGATACCGGTGCTTCAGTTTCTTTCATATCTGCTCACCTTGTGAATCTGCTGAACCTACCAACCGAGCTGTTATCATTTTCTATGGATTTAACAACATCATTGGGGAAAAAGAAGGAGTAAGGCCTTAGGTTCCCATCGTACGCACTCTCTGTGTCGGGAGTCGAGATGGAATGGGATTTCTTGGTCCTTGACATGGACCTATTTGATGTGATCCTCGGTATGGACGGGATGGTGCGCTTTCAGGCGCACATTGATTTCTATCGGTGCCGAGTCAGTTTTACGACACCGGATGGAGCTCCTCAGATATTTCATGGAGAATGGGATCCTCGGTCAGGACGTGCGGGACCTCCACTCCCTAAGTTGGGAAATCTTGCTTATCAGTTGTCGTCGCTCGCACTGGAGGACGATGGTGGTGTTTTACAAGGTGGGTTACCTCGTGCAGTGGATGAGTTCCCAGAGGTCTTCCCAGATGATTTTTTAGGCTTACCCCCAGAGCGGGACGTGGAGTTCTCAATTGATTTGGCATCAGAAACACAACCTATATCTCTTCCCTCATATCGCATGGCCCCCACCGAATTGAGGGAATTAAAGATACAGCTGGACGATTTGGAATCCAAAGGATTCATTCACCCGAGCATCTCTCCTTTGGCCGCCTCGGTTTTATTCACGAAGAAGGACGATGGAACCCTCTGGTTGTGCATCGATTACCGAAAATTGAATAAGGTAACCATAAAAAATAGATACCCTTTGCCCCGGATTGACGATTTGTTCGACCAGCTAAAGGGGGAAAAGTGGTTTTCCAAGATTGATTTGCGTTCAGGATACCACCATCTTAGGGTGAGAGAAGCAGATATCCTGAAGATGGCTTTCTGAAGCAGGTACGGTCACTTAAAGTACTTGGTCATGCCTTTCGGATTGAATAATTCCACTATAGTTTTCATGGCTCTCATAAATAGGGTGTTCCACCAATATCTCAACTCATTTGTCGTGGTATTCATGGATGACATCCTGGTTTATTCTGGATCTGAGGAGGAGCATGAGCACCACCTGTGCATTTTTTGGGCACTTTGCGAGGGCATTGCCTGTATTCCAAACTCTTGAAATGCTCATTCTGGATCAGGGAAGTGAAGTTTCTGGGGCATGCTATCTCAGAACAAGGGGTTTCAGTGGATCTCAAGAAGATCAGAGCAGTTATGTCATGGGAGAAGTCGAGAAATGTGTTTGAGATCAGGATTTTTCTAGGGTTAGCGGGTTATTACAGGCGCTTTGTCAGGGACTTCTCACAACTTTCCTCCCCCATGAAGGCACTCACCCGGAAGGGGGTGAATTTTGAGTGGATCCCTTAGTGTCAGGCATCCTTCGAGGAGTTGAAGCGGCTGTTGACCACCGCCCTTTTTCTGACCTTACCAGAGTCGGGAAAGGGATATGTGGTTTACTGTGACGCTTCATCTACGGGCCTTGGGTGTGTGCTCATGCAGGATGACCATGTTATGGCTTATAGTTCTCGCCAGTTCTGGCCGCATGAGAAGAATTATCCGACTCATGACTTAGAGTTGGAAACGGGGATGCATGCTTTGAAGGCGTGGTGCCACTATCTATTTGGGGAGAAGTTTGTGGTGTATTATGACCATAAGAGCCTGGCTTACATTTTCTCTCAGAAGGATCTCAATTTGAGGCAGCGCTGCTAGGTTGAGTACCTGCCGGGTTTTGATTTTGATATTGTCTATACGCCTGACAAGGGTAATGTGGTAGCTGACTCTTTGAGAAGAAAAGTACCAATTCAGGCATTGAGGAAGTCCAGTGATGAGTGGACTTTGATGGGGCTCTTCGCCCAGATGCACTTGGAGAGAAGGGAGCACAATGGAGGTCATTTCTTGGCTATCATTTAGTTGACTCCTGCTCTTCTGGAGTTGATTATGCGGAAGCATCCTAGTGATGAGCTGTGTCATCAATCTATGCAGTTTCTTCATGGTGGGGATACTCTTTCAGATTGGTCTTTGTATTCCCAGAGGGTCTTGTGCTTCAAGGGCCGTGCTATGGTGCCGTTGTCTCTGCAGAAGGTGGTGATGCAGGATAGCCACTAATCTCAGTGGGCCGTCCATCCTGGTACCACCAAGATGTATTACGATGTTCACTGCCAGTTCTGGTGGCCAGGTATGAGGCGAGACATAGCCAACTTTGTATCGAGATGCTACACTTGCCAGCAAGTGAAAACAGAGCATCATAGACCATCTGGCCTACTCCATCCATTACCCATTCCTACCTAGAAGTGGGACGAGGTCACCATGGACTTCATTATTGGATTGCCCCGTACACCTTGGGGGAGGAATGCTATCTGGGTAGTGATTGGCCGCTTCACCAAGTCATCCCACTTTATCCCGATCAGAGATACAGCGAAGGTAGATGAGCTGGGCCGCTTGTATGATCAGGAGTTGGTCAGACTTCATGGTGTGCCGTCGGCAGTTGTTTCTGACAGGGACCCCCGCTTTACATCTCGGTTTTGGGGAGGCCTTCAGAAGGCTTTGGGGTCGCAGATTAAGATTAGCACGACATACCATTCTCAGACCGATGGCCAGACGGAGCGGGCAAATCAGATTCTGGAAGACATGTTCTGCGCCTGTGTGTTAGATTTCTGAGGTTCATGGGATATCCATTTGGGATTGGTCGAGTTTTCTTATAATAAAAGTTACCAGTCTTCCATCATAATGGAACCCTTTGAGGCACTCTATGGCCATCCTTGTCGGTCTCCTCTGTGTTGGGATGGGGTAGGCGAGACCTCACTCTTGGGACCGAGCCTTGTTCAGGAGACGTCTGAGAAGGTTAAGCTGATTAGGAAGCGGTTGTTGACAGCTCAGAGTCACCACGAGTCTTATGTAGATCAGAGGCGGTGGGATCTTGAGTTTTCAGTGGGGGACAGAGTATTCCTAAAAGTGGCCCCTCGCTTGGGTCACCGTCGTTTGGGGAAGCAGGGGAAGCTGACACCGAGGTATGTCAGACCTTTCAAGATTCTTGAGCGGATTGGCAAGGTGGCATACAGGTTAGCTTTGTCCTCAAAGTTGACGTCGATTCACAATGTATTTCATGTCTCCCAACTAAAGAAGTACAACCCCGATTTCTCACATGTGCTGAATTGGGAGGAGTTGGAGATAGAGTCCGACTTATTTGTGTTTGAGCGACCAGTGCGGATAGTGGATTCTCAAGAGAAGGTGCTGTGCAGAAAGTCCATTCCTCTGGTCCGTATTCTCTGGCAGCACGGGAATGATGAGCACAAATCTTGGGAGTGGAAGTAGTGGGTTGAGAAGGAGTACCCATTTCTATTCTCTGATCAGTCATCGAGCTGACTTTCTGAGGGCAAAAAGTTTTCATGGTGGGGAGAATTGTCACGCCCGGACTTCGTTGAGGTACAAATTTAATTTTAAATTTTTATTTCATGAATTAATTGCCTGTTTATTTAAATTGATTGGTTGTATCATGGACTAAACTGATACGGGTTTCCCGTTGTGGCAACGATGTGCGCACACGATCTTTACGCCGCTCGGTGCATGGGTAGGGCACAGGCAGGGAACGGGCGAAGCCGTGCGGCTTTGCCATTCTAACGTGCAGTGTCCGTCGTGCGGATGTTTCAAATAACAGATGATTTACTTCAGTTTTATTATTATTATTTATATTGTTATTATTGTTATTATTGTTATTATTTATATTATTATTATTGTTATTATTATTATTATTATTATATTATTATTATTATTATTATTAATTTTATATTTATTAAAAACCTTTTATTTTTAGTTCTTTTAGTTCTTTTAACTGTTTCTTTATTTTAATTGTTATTTTTATTATTTCTTTCCCCCCTTGTTAACCCTACCCGTCACCCCATTTTCCATTTTCCTTTCTTTTTTTTTCTTCTTCCCTCCTCTTTCTTCCTCCCCACGTATCCCTCTCTCCCCCTTTTCTTCTTCTCATGCACGCTCCACCCATCCCCTCATCTCCCTCACCCGCGCGCTCCCCCTTCCCCTGCTCACCCTCACCCGTGCGCTCCCCCATCCCCTTCTCACTCGGACCCGCCGCGTTCCCCCGACCCTCCCTCCAGCGTCGCGCCTCACCCCCTTCCTCCTCCCCTCTTCGCTGCGCCGCGCGCCACCCACTTCCTCCTCCCCTCTCCGCTACGCCAAGCGCCACCCCGTCTTCTCCTCCTCTCCTTCTTCTTTTCCTTCTTCTTTTCCTTTTCTTGATTCCTTATCTTCTCTTATGTTGTTCCCCACTTCTCCTCTCTTCCCCTGTTCCACGACCATCCCCCAAACTCTCTTCCTCTTGTCGGACAACAGCCGACACCCCTCCTTCCTCCCACCAGACCACCTCCCGCACCCTGCTAATGCTGCCGGACCACCTCCCGCACCCCGCTCACACTGCCGGACCACCTCTCGCACCCCGCTAACGCTGCTAGACTACCTCCCGCACCCTGCTCGTGCTACCGGACCGCCGTCCCGCCCCTCCCTTTGCCAAAGTTCCTCAATAAGCGTTTGTTTTTATTTTTATTTAATTACTTGATTAGTTTAATTGATATTTAAGTTATTTAATTATTAATGCATTTGTATAAGTGTTAATTAATTAATTTATTGTTATTAAATTTTTTAATTATTTTATTTATTTGAATTGGTTATATTGATAATTAATTTATTTAATTTGGTAAATTGCTAATTAATTTAATTGATTATTATTAAATTTGTTAATCATCTTATTTAATTGAAATTGTTAAATTGTTAATTAATTTATTTAGTTAGTTTTGGAGTTGTATACCTATTAATCAACTTAATTAATTGTTCTGGATTAATTGTTAATTAATTTATTTAATTATTACTGAACCTGTTTAACGGTTAACTGAAATATTTAATTGCTGATGTTTTTTTACAGACCGCAGATGTTTCACTGGGTTAGCATGGAGGGTATTTGGTCCACTGTTTTAGGACCCCTTTGACAGCTTCATACGGTGCGACTGTTTCACAATGGGAGTTTTGCGCCGTGTCGCTTCTCGCACATGTTTGAGGTAGGTGGTTTCACATGCTTAGGGAATTTGATCATTTGGTCTGCTGGTTTGATTAATTTAATATTTCTTTTATTTAAATACTGTTGTGATTTGTTGGTTTGACTGGTAGAGCATGGTGTTTTACTTTTATTAGTGTCTTGTTTAAATTTCCGGGTTTATACTGTGTTGTGCCTTGGTTTTTGAACAAATGCAGCAGTTGAAATTGATCCTTGTTACAGTTTTAGTGTGCGTCCGAGTGCGTTCTGCACTATTGGTTGTGTTGTTTTATTTTCTTAAAACTTATAAACCAGTTTTCCAAATGTTTGATAAACTTTAATTTAGCCCTCAAAATTCCGTAGTTCTTGCATGTTGTGAGGTTTTATGTTGTGTGTTGTGTCTTGACCTTGATGAGTAGTGTGAAATTTGAATAATGAGAACAAAAGGGGAAGACTGGGTATTAGGTGGGCGGGCTAGACTAGCGTGCTAGTGATACGAGAGTGGCCTCAGCCGAATTTCACTCAGCGGGATTGACGCTTACAACACTAACTAAACATTGGATGATGACTGGAGACCACTACGGTAGGAGGTGTTTCCCTGCCGGTGGCTCGTGCACATGAAATGTATGATTTGGTTCACCGAGACGTGAGGTTCTAGGGTCCCACACAAATTTATTACTTTAGGACCTCTCCCACTTTTGTGGCTCCTGTGCGATTATATACTCATCAGTGGTTGGTTTTGGAGACTTCTGTGGTTTCAAAAGGTAAGAATGTTCTTTTTTCCTTCAGTACCAAAACCCCCTTTTCCTATTTTATTTTTTTTAAAAACTGTCTTCCTTTAAAACTGTTTCCATCAAAATGTTAGTGCATTTATTTATTTTCTCTAAAATTTGAACATGCAAACTGCTTTGGTCATCTAACCCTTTTTATGAAGAATCTTTTCTCTGGTGCCAACCTATTGAGCGTTGCTCACACCCGACTTACACCATTGGGTGTAAGTAGATCTGATTATGTCTGATGCAGGGAAATTCCAAGGTTTTGAGCACGGTGGTTCGAGTTGTTAGTTGACTCATCTGGTTTGGCGCTGGTGGCAGAGGCCTGACGATGATATTCTTCCATCAGGTGACTGTTGCTAGTTTGGTTTTTGGTAACCTTCTTTTGGGAGTTAGTTGTGGTTGAGTTGTAGTTATCTTTTTTTGAGACTCGTTCATGATGTTTTTAAAACTTGTGGTTGTAATGTTGATTTTGGAATTCAGTTTACTTATGGCTTATTTCTGGTCATTATACGGGTAAATCGTTCCCAAAAATTCTAATTTTATACCCGGGCACTTGTGCCAGCCCATGGAGATCAGTAACGCCCTTCGGGCCTTGCCGCAGACCGGGTCAGGTGTTGAGTTGATGGCGACCCAACTCGGTTCATGACATATAATGATCAAAAGGATCTAAAGAATATATTCACAAAGAATGAGTTGAACACTCATCAACAAAGATGGATATAGATGATCAAGGACTACAATTTCCCTATTTAATACCATCATGGAAAGGTGATAAAGGTAGTTGTTTCTCTTAGAATAAAAGAGACTGTTAATCTATCCATGATATGGATTTATAAATACCATATCGTCATGGATATGAAAAGGATGGATATCAAAATAATTATGATATATGTTAGGATCCTCATGTGTTAATCATGTTTTAATTATCACAAATCATGTTAACCTTGTTTAACCTATCACAAATCATGTGTAGAGATTGTTAGTTTCATTATGATTAAATTATTACAACTCATGGTATAAAATTTTACAAGATCCTGATTCGGAGTCTCAAAAATCATGTTTGAATCTTATAAACTATGTTTGATCTTGTTTTATAATGTTTTATTATATTAATGCTTAAGTATAATACACTCTATGAATATTATTTCTTAAGACTGTTTACAGATACTTGGATAAGTATATGAAACCATAAGTATTTTTCCAGTTCTGGATTTTGGAAAATTCCTTGACACTGTAACCCTGAAACTGTACCCTGACACCGTGACTTGGACACCATGACTCAGACACCATAACTAATTTCATATTTCATAAATTCTATGACGATGGTTCCTTACTACCATCTCAAAGACACTATTCAAAGTGTTTACAAAGGACTAGACATCGTTACCTGAGACACCATGATCCTGACACCGCATATGTGCTACTGGTTCCCGATCTTAATGAAACTATGGAACTGTGCCTGTATCCCTGATTAAAGGCAAAGGAGAAGACACTGTTTCCTATTGAAACCACTTCAAGACAAACTATGACACCATTTATTAATAACTTTTCTATATTTTGTAGTTTAATTAAAATGTTATTTCTAACAGTCATATTTGAGTCATTTAATAGCACTGACATAATTTGTGATTCTTTGTAGACATGTCACCTAAAAGTATGAGGTACGAGGTGTATAAATTTTTCTTCCTATCGGCTCCAACACATGGACCCCAAAATAAAAATAAAATCAAGAGACTTAGATATATAGAATGTGTGAGATATACAGAAGAAAATCCATGACTCTCATAAACCCAATGTGAACTCAAGAACAAAAGGAAGAACACATGAGGCAATCTTAATCAAGATTTACATTGAATCAAAAAACCTATTTAGCATATAAAAGAAGGAGAATGATATACCTACAGAACCATACTTGTACCTAGTATTTAGAATACGACACCCTATTTTAGTGTCAAATTCCAGAAGAAGACTCAAAAATTCTCTCAGTTATATTTGAGGAGTCCATAGCTGTATCTCAAGACAAACAGATCCTTCTAAGTCCTTTCTCATATTTATTTGCTATGTCATGTGAATTTTTACATACTTTTGAGTAGTGTGTGTATCTGTCTATTAAGAAGAAACTATCTCCTATATCAAAATGAATGATACAATATATCCTTCCACTCATATCTTGTTACATCTATTTACTCCCACGGATAAGTGTGTAAGAGGTCCTTGTGTGACCTGGTAGTTTATACTAATGAGGAACTGTGGTAGAGGTCTTATGACTTGGAGAGTCCTGTGTACTGTTGTTTCTCCCCAATCTAGGGTGTGGATCAAGTTTTTTTTATATAAATTGCTTAGTGGTAGGTGATCATCAAGTAGAGTGGATTAGGTCTCGGCTTGATACTGAACCACTTGTTTTATCTGCTGTGTGTTTCTATTTAGTAATTATCTATTTTATTCTATATTTTAGAAAACTAAATTTTACTTTGATAGTTAGTTTTGTATAGTAGTTAAAATTGTGTTTCCTTATTAAAGTAGTTTAAAAAATTATATCAATATCTCATATTGATGCAACTAAGAATTAATCAATCTTTTGAGAATCTATTTGAACAGTCAAACTATTATAACCTTATTACCTTGATTAACTAGCCCATTTTAATTGTATTTGGGTGAATCTTTTAAGAAAATTTTTTAACAAAATTTTTTATAGGAACTCAATTCACCCCCTGTTGAGTGTCATACTATGACGAACATTTGGTTTCAAATGAGATTTTTAAAATCCCTATTTTTAAAATTTTAAATTGTCGAGCTATTTAAACTATTTTTCAACTGTGATTTTAGTTGTGTTTTAAAGATCTTAAAATTTTTGTTAGTTTTAAATTTTAGTTATCTAAAAAAAAAATCTACAATTTACTCTATAAAGTATGGATAATAGATTGGAAGGTGATGCTACCAACATACCTCAATTCTTTAATGGAAACAATTATTCACAATGGAAAATTAAAATGAAAATTCACTTAGAAAGTATGGGTTTTGATATTTTCTCTTCAATTATAGATGAATATAAGATTCCTACTACTGCTATAACCACTTGGGATGACCTGAATAAGACTTATTATAACAATAATTTAAAATCCATGAATTCCTTATACCATTATTTAGGAGATGAAGAATTTAATATAATATTTGCATGTAAAACAACCCATGAAATTTGGGTTACTTTATCTTCTTCACATGAAAGAAATTCTAGTGTAAATTAAATAAGACATAACACATATACTATTAATTATGACAACTTTAAAATGAAGCCCGATGATCCTATTTATGATGTGTATCTAAGGTTTAATGAAATAGTGAACACTATGATATCTCTAGGAAGAGATATTACTACCAAATAAAAAATTATGAGGATTATCAGATGCTTACCAGATAGATAGAGAGGAACTTATATCTCCATTAGCAAATCATGTGACATCAGCAAACTATCTGTAAAAGAAATCATTGGAAAACTGATGATGTATGAATAATTAATGAAATTCAATAAGGTAGAAGAGGATGAACCTAAGAAAAAATCTCTAACATTCAAGACTACTACCTCTATGAACAAGGGTAAATAGAAGGTGCTAGCCTATATTGAAAGCTCTAGTAATGATGAATTAACATTAGAAAGTGATGAAGAGATAGATCAACTAGCCAAGAGATTAAAGAAATTATATAATAATAAGAAGTTATTTAGGAAACCAAATTTTAAATGAAGGTATGATAACAAGGGAAACTAGAAAAAGGACTGGAAAAGAAATGAAAACTCAGAGGATGTTGTCTGCTATGAATGTAAGAGGAGAGGACATTTCAAAGTGGACTTTCCAAAATTAAAATACAAGAAAGAAGTATGAAAACAAAGATAAAAAGTATAAGAAAGCTATGAAAGCCACCTAGAGTGCCTCTGAGGATAGGTCCAGTGAATCAACATCATATTATTATGAGAAAGATGACATAGAAAATATGTGTTTTATGACAAACACATCTGAGGTAACCTTATATTCATTTGTACAAAATTCCTACTACTAGATAGATGAAAGTGATTATGAGAATATGATAAGTGATGAACTATTTGAAAACTGTAATATACTTGATGAAACTTATAATGAACTAAAAGATAAATATAAATCTTTAAACAAATATCATGCACTCAATATAAAAATTAAGTCTGAACTTACTACTGAAAAGGAAAATAATTCTCAACAACTCAAAGAAAAATATGAACTAAAAATGTATAATGAGAAATTGAAGAAAGATATAGAAATGTTTAACAATGGGAAAAATACTCTCACTCAAATTCTTGGTAAACATATAGCTCCTAAGTACACTTTTGGTATTAGATATCATCCTGGATAGAGAAACCTATCCAAAACACGTTTTGTAACTAAATATGGAAAATCTAGTTTTCTACAAAAAATGAAAATTCTGATGCTTATTCTAGTTCTTGACAATCCTTTACTACCTATAGTTCTTATGGACCAAATATATTTTGTTTTTAAAATATATTATATAATTATTATAGGAAACCTATGAAGTAGATGTGGGTTCCCAAAGCAATGATTACTAATGTCACTCGACCCAAACAAGTATAGGTACCAAAGTCTATTTTTTTGATTATTTTGTTGGAAAGATGTCTGAAGAGATCCTATAAAAGATTATAGTACTTGTAAAGTGGATGTTCAAGACACATGACATGATATTATTCAAGCTTCAAGAACCTAATCAAGATTAATGGTGGGCATGTCACCTTTGGTGACAATTCTAAAGGAAAAATAATTGGCTTAGGCCAGATTGGTAACTTTAACTCAGTTTTAATTTCTAAAGTACATTTTGTTGATGGAATAAAATGTAATTTTCATATTATTAAAAAATTATGTGATGATGGATTTCATGTTAAATTTGAAAATGATTCTTTCAATGCTTAAAACTCTAAAAATGAACTAATATTTTTTTGCTTTTATAAATGAAAATTTTTATACTGTTAACCTAGATTCTTTAGTTTATCAAAATGTTTCTTTTTTAAGTTTATTTCACAAAGAAAATTAGCTTTGGCATAGAAGACTAGGGCACTCCAATATACAACCCCTTAGGAAGAATACTAGAAATGTCTTAGTCCAAGACCTACCCAAACTTGAGTTTCCAAATGATAAAGTCTGTAATCTCTTTTAAAAGGGTAAACAACACAAGATATCTTTCAAATCAAAGAAATAATTTTGAACTTATAAACCTTTAGAGTTGGTTCACATGGACTTGTTTGAACCATCTAGAGTTTCCATTTTAAATGGGAAGCACTATGTTAATGTTCTTCTAGATGACTATTCTAGGTATGATTGGAATTATTTCTTAGATCACAAAATTGAATCATGTACTTACTTCACTAAGTATGTTAAAATAGTAGAAAATATAAGTAGACTTAGAATAAAATCATTAAGAAGTGATCATGGATGTGTGTTTGAAAATTAAGACTTTGATTCTTTTTTCTCACACAATGGATATGGTCATAACTTCTCTACCCCTAGGACACCTCAACAAAATGGAGTTGTGTAAAGAAGGAATATAACCATACAAGAGATATCCCAAACACTGCTTAATGAGTATGACCTACCTATTTAGTTTTGGGATGAGGCTGAAAATACAATATGATACATAATTAAGAGAGTCTTAATTAGACCAATTCTTGAAATAACTACCTCTGAGTTGTGAAAAAATAGAAAACCCAGGATTAATTACTTCAAAGTTTTTGGTTGAAAAGTCTATTATATTAATACCAAGGATAATCTTAAAAAGTTTTCATCCGAAAGTGATGAAGGAATTTTTCTAGGATATTCAATATCTACTAAATCCTATGGAGTATTTAACAATAGAAAAATGTGTGGAAGAATCTATGCATATCAAATTTTATGAAATAGATCCACATGAACCTATGAACTCCCTAGAGAATATTAAAGATGATATGAAAAATATAGACATAAATGAAAAATCATCTAATCCTCTTGTTAAGAAATCTATTAATTTAAACAGTTATGGGAATTCTTCATAATATGGACATGTTGAACCCGAACCTGTAGATGATCCTCAAATTAGTAACCCCTCCTTTTAAATACCAACGAGAACTCTTAAGAACCATACTTTAGATGCTGTTCTTGGAGATTTAGATAATGGAACACAAACTAGATATTCTCTTAGAATTCAGGTTAAACATCAAGAATTCTTGTCACAACTTGAACCTAAAAATATCAATGATTCTATCAATGATTAATTTTGGGTGATGTTCATGAAAGTGGATCTAAATAAGTTTAAAATAAATAAAGTTTGGAAGCTTATTGATAGAACCAAAGACATCTTGAACATAGGCACTAAATGGGTGTTCATAAACAAAGTAGAAGAAGCTAGTAATATATTTATAAACAAAGAAAGATTGGTTACACAAGGTTGTAGTCAAGAAGAAGGAATTTACTATGAAGTAATATTTTCACCAGTTGCTAGACTTGAATCCATTTTAATCTTTCTTGCTTACGCATCACATCTAAATTTTAAAATATATCAAATGGATGTCAAGAGTTCATTCCTAAATGTATATATAGTTTAGTATGTTTTTGTTTTAAAACCCCCTAGTTTTACAAACCCTCAATTTCTAAATCATGTCATTAAATTAACAAAACCATTATATGTTTTGAAACAAGTTCCAAGATATTTTTATGATAGATTAAGTAGTTTTATTATTTCCAAAAGTTTTAAAAAAGGAATAGCTGATCCTAATATTTTTATAAAACAAATTTATAAAGATGTTTTAGTTGTTCAAATCTAAGTTGATGATATTATTTTTGGATCTTTAAGAAATTATTTATGTATTGTCTTTTCAAATATTTTGCAAAATGAATTTATAATGAGTTTAATGGTTGAGCCTAAATTCGTTATTGGATTTCAAATATGTCAAAATATGGAAGGTATTATTTTATATCAAGGTAAATATACTAACGATATTCTAATTTTTTTTGGATTAGAAAACACTAAAAGTATCAATACTCCAATGAGTACTACCTATAATTTGGATCTTGATTAAAATGGTAAATCGGTTGATCAAACCACTTATAGAGGAATGATTGGAAGTTTATTCTACTTAACTACTAGTCAAACTGATATTATATTTAGTGTTTTCATGTGTTCACATTTTCAAGAAATCCCCAAAGAGACTCATTTAAATGTTGTTAAAATGATTTTCAAATACCTAAAACATACAACCAATTTAGGACTATTCTATCCTAGAGGTCAATAATTTGACTTAGTTGGCTATTTAGATGCTGATTTTGGTGGTTTTAGGTTAGACAGAAAAATAATGTCTGGAACATATCATCTTCTAGGAAAGTCTCTAGTATCATGGTGTAGTAAGAAACAAAATTATGTTGCATTATCTACTGAAAAGGCTGAATACATAGATGCTGGTAGTTTTTGTGCACACATTTTGTGGATGAAGCACACATTACTAGACTATGGATATCAATTCATACATGTACCTATAAATTATGACAATACAAGTGATATTAATATTTCAAATAATCCTATTTCACACTCCAAGACAAAGTATACTAATGTAAGACATCATTTTTAGAGATATCATTATAAAAAAGGTGATATAACTTTGGAATTAATTGGCATTGAATATCATCTTGCTGATATATTCACTAAACCATTAAATTCTGAAAGGATAAATTACATCATACATGAATTGGGGTTGATAAGTCTTAAGTAAAAGGTTTAAGGTTTCAATGTTACTATCTTACACTTTCTATTTCATAGTTTACAGTTTCATGATTCATGGTTTCACAAGTTGCTGTCTTGGAATTACTATCTCACGTTTACGGTCTTACAGTTACTGTCTTACACTTGATGTCTCAATGATATGGTCACACCATAATTATGACACCATGACGACCTATTCTGATCTCACCGTAATGTCTTAATTTTTTATAATTTATTTCCCATATCATTGTATAAATTATTTTATTATTTTTATATCTCTCATTTGTGTTTGTGACATTTGGACTTTATAAATGATAGAAACCTGATGTTTTTTCACTTCTCTATTCACTCGTGTTCTTCTACCTTGAAACTGAAGCCCTTCTCTCTCAAAACTCCTACCCTCCATCAACTATTTCTCATTCTCAAACCGACATTGGATGCCCAGAATGAAGAAAAATTATTCATCAAATCCTAAGAATTGAAGGTATCAATAGAAAGTGAAAGGGCTCTGAAAATAATGCCCGAAGGACCACTGAATCCAGGCATTGTTGATTGAATTATAGTACCAGAGAAAGAAAAATGTCCTAAGTGGATTCTGATAAGTAAGTCAATAATCTTAAAAGTTTTGGATAAACAAGGATAGTTGAAATGGTTCACTAAAGAGAAGTGACCCATCTATCCAGAGATTGTATCCCAGTTTTATCAGTATCTTCAGTTCTCCTAGGAGTTGAAAAATGATTTTTTGTTAGGAGTTGGATAAATGGACAAAGGTGTACCTTTTCATTCAGGTTATGGGATGCCTATCTTGAAATACCACATGAGGGAATTTATGAGGATCATCAATGAGGGCCTCATCCTTCTAGTGATGTTTTAACCTTTAATAGGAATTGGGAAGTCTAACTAGAAATAAGAAGAGAAGAAGGATGATTGCAGCAGAGTCAGATGGAGAGAAAAGGTTTCTATTCAAATTCATTAAAAATATTATTTTTACAAGGAAGATTTCACAAAACTGAAGTATCAAGATGAATTTATGATACATCTTATGAAAAATGGCCACAAGATCAACCTATGTAAGTAAATAATTATGCACATCAGTTATATGATCAAGACCACTTTAAGATCCACATCCCTATGTTATTAAAAAAAATTATTTATGCAATGTTGTATTCCAAAGGAGTAGTAGGCTCAAATGAAGAAGTGATTGAGGATTATGAGTTCTGTATCTATAAGGATACACTTAGAAGGATGAAAATTAATTGAAATCATTGAAAACAATCTTGGGTGGAATAAAATGAAAGACTTTATGAGATGTTTAATCAAATTGAGAACCCTTCAAGACCTAAGTAAAAATCTAATCTTGGTCTGGAACCTGATGAGGTTGTTGAACACTACAATGAAGAAGTAGGAGATGTAGAGGCTACACCTGAGGAAAGAAATTTCTTAGAATAAGAAGAAAATAGCCTACCCAACCCACAAGCTGATGATGATACAATTTCTAAATAAATTGTTGCTGGAAAAGAACCCACTATTGGTATAGAAGAACAAGCTGTTCCTGAGGAGAATTTATAAGAACTTGTTACCGAGGAAGGCCCTGATACTGTGGGACTATCAGAAGAAAAATATAAACCTGAAGTTATTGATTCTGCTAAAGAAAGGATAGAGTAGGCTTTTTAGTTAGTTAAAGAAGTGCCTGAACCTTCCAGAATAGAAGAAATAGAATTAGTCCAAGTGACTGAGTCTCTTAGTCCCAACAGAGAAACACCTATTTAGGGGGAGCATAATCCTAATTTGGAAAGTACTCAAGTTAAAGGTTCTGTTGAGATAATCCTAGTGGAAACTATGTATAAATTACCTAGATACTTTTATGTCTCTGACTCTCAGTTGGATTCATTGAGGGAAATTGATCTCCCAAAAACCTTTCAATTGAAAATTATTTCTATACTAGAAGTCATATCTTCTATGAAACCAGAGGTTTTTTCGGTTCTTGCACCTGAGTTTGCACAAGAAGCTCCTAGATTTGTGACCCATGAGGATTTAAATATTTTTGGTGAAATTATGATGGCTGGTTTTGATTTTTTTTTTAAAATCTCAACATACTCTTGTATCTCATATAAGTTAACAATATGCTAGAATTCTCTTGGAAAAACTTATCTAGAAAACCCAACCAAGGATACTGCATAAAATTAAATAAGTGAGGATTGAAAATAAACAATTATGTGAGGAAGTAAATTATTTAAAATCTCTGGTTGAGGAATTGAAAAAGGAGTTTCAAACAGCTAAACCCACGATTTCTCATTTTAGCACATAATATGTAGACAAAATTGCTAAAAAGGTTGTGAATTTGATCCTACCTAATTTTTTCATTATTTTTGAGAAGGTGGGTGAAAACAATGCTAAATTGTAAAATGAAATTTGAGTATTGGTATCCTCAATCAATGAGTTTCTTGGTGTGTTTAGGAAATATTTTTAGATTACTCTCAAGAGCCTTCCTGCACCCTCTATAGTCATCTCATCTCCGTCTTCCTCTACTAAACCTGGTTAATCATCTCAGATATGAGATAATGCAATAAATAGAAAGGTGATTCAATAAGAGATTAAGTCTTTAAAAGGTCAGTCTATTTAGAAGAGCCTCTCCAAGATTGTACAAAATATTTAGCATGTCCATGATATGGTTCTACTATATTCAAAGGAAGCCTCTACCACCTATGTTGAAATTACTAAAAATGTTGATTTCTAATTCAAGAGGATGTATACAAAGAACCAAATGACTTGTAATTTCAAGTACCTTGTGGAAAATCTCAAAATGCCTCATGTGACTCAATATTTTAATGACCAAGTGCAGAAAATGAAAGATTTCATAACTAATATGGAAAAATTTATTTAGAATAAGGTTTATTTTGAAAAGGATACGTAATATGTAGGTGAAGTCATCACTAATTTTATAAATTTGTTTAAGCCTTATCTCTATGTGCAAAGCACTGTAATAGTGGATCATGCAGTTACCACTTTTCGGCCTAGATCAACCCCTTCCTCCTCCATTGCCTTTGCTTCTGCCTCCATGTTTGTATCTCAGGCCCTGAGCTAGATCAAACCTGTCATTCTGGAGAAAAAATTTCATTGGTCTTAAACTAAAACAATTATGGCAGCTTTTGTTTTTGAAGGAGTATCTCTTCATTCTCTCACAATTGGATCAACCCCTTCTACCACTTCTTCTTCTACTCATGTGGATCCTCCTGATGTTTTTTCCAAGGGAAAAAAGAATACTGCTGACCTTGAAGAGTAGTGAAGGATGTCTTTTTGATAGGGACATTTTTTATTTTTCCTTATTCTTGTAATGAACCTTATCTTTCTATCCAATACAATTCGCACTATTGATTTCTTTTTTCTCCTTACCTTCATTCATCCTTTATCTTTTATTATTATTATTTTTTGATAATCCCAAAAGGGGGAGAATAAGAAAAATAATTTAAATTCCATGATTTTCAATCATCAAAAGGGGGATATTTTTGGCCTCCTCATTTTCTAATCATGCTTTAATTATCAAAAATCATGTAAACAATGTTTAACCTATCAAAAATCATGTGTAGAGATTGTTGGTTTCCTTACGATTGAATTCTAACAAATCATGGTATAAACTTTTACAATATCCTGATTTGGAATCTCACAAATCATGTTTGAATTTGGTAAAATATGTTTGATCTTGTTCGATAATGTTTTATTATAGTAATGCTTAAGTCTAATCCATTCTGTTAATATTATTTCTTAAGAAAGTTTATAGATACTTGGTTAGTCTGCAAAACCGTATATTTGAAACCGGTTCTGGATTTTAGAGAAGTCCCTGGCACTATAACCCTGAAAACATAACCCTGACACCATGACTTAGACACCGTGACTCAGACACCATAACCAATTTCATATTTCATAAAGTCTATGACACCGGTTCCTTACTACCATCTCCAAGACACTGTTCAAAGTGTTGAAAATGGACTAGACACCATTACCTAAGACACCAGGATCCTAAAAACACATATGTGCTACAGGTTCCTGATCTCAATGAAACTGTGGCACTGTGACTATCTTACCACTCAGAGGCAAAGGACAAGACACCGTTTCCCAGTGACACCGCTTTAAGACAAATTGTGACTTCTTTTCTTAATCACTTTTCTGTATTTTGTAGTTTAATTTAAATATTATTTCTAACGACCATATTTGTGTCATTTAATAACACTGACATAATTTATGTTTCGTTTTAGAAATGTCACCAGACAGTACGAGGTACAAGGTGTAGAAATCATGCTTCCCATCAGCTCCAACACATGCACCCAGAAATAAAAATAATAGCACGAGACTCAGAGATATGGATTGTGTGAGACATACATAAGAACATCCACGACTCTCATGAACCCACTGTGAACTCAAGAACAAAATGGAAGAACACATGAAGAAATCTAAATCAATATGTACATTGAATCAACCAACCTATTTATCATATTAAACAAGGATAAGGATACACATTCAGAACCATACTTGTACCTGGAAGTTGGAATACGAAACTCCATTTCAGTGTTAATTTCTATAATAAGACTGAAAACTTATCTCAGTTATATCTGAAGAGTTGAGAGCTACATCTCAAGACACACATAGCCTTTTAAATCCCTTCTCATATTTATTTTCTTTGTTTTGTGAATTTTTACATAATTTTGAGTAGTGTGTGAATCTGTCTGTTAAGCACACACTGTATCCTATATCAAACTGAAGGATACAAGATATGCTTACACTCATATATTCTTACATATGTTTACTCTGATAGATAAATGTGGAAGATTTTATTGTGTGTCATGGTAGTTTATACCCACGAATAACTGTGCTAGAGGTCTTGTGACCTGGATAGTCCTGTGTACTATTGTCAACCCCGATCCAGGGTGTGGATCAAGTTTATTTATATAAACTACTTTGTGGAAGGTGATCACCAAGTGGAGTAGATTAGGTATAGACTTGAGACTGAACCACTTGTTTTATCCATGGTGTGTTTCTATTTAGTATTTCTCTATTTTATTTTATATTTTAGAAAACTAAATTTTACTTTGATAGTTTGTCTTGGATAGTAGTTATAACTGTCTTGACTTATTAGAGTAGTTTCATAAGTTGTATCAATATCTCATATTAATGATACTGAGAATTAATTAATCTTATGATTATCTATTTGAACAATCAAACTATTTTAACCTTATTACCTTGATTAACTAGCCTATTTTAATTGTATTTTGGTTAATCTTGTAAGTAAACTTTTTTAACATAAATTTTTATAGGAACTCAATACACCCCCTCTTGAGTGTCCTACTCTGACCAAAAATATAGAATTAATCCTTCCATTCCCAAATTATTTACCAACCATTACCCATGAGAAGATCAATGGGGAAAAATGGAATGATCTAGAGAATAAAAATGAGGTATAAGAAGTAAATGAGGGGAAGTTTATTAAATTCCATATTTATGAATAGGGTGTTATTATATTTAGAACTAGAATTTGTGAAACTTTTAACATGAGATAAAAAAAGAGATATTGGATATCATCTTTCTGCATCCATCTTGGATGTACCAAGATATACCATGATCTTTGAGAGCACTTATGGTGGGAAAACATGAAGAAGGAGATCACTGAGAACCCCCCAAAGTGCTTGGTATTTTAGAAAGTTAAAGAAGAGTGACATAAGTACAAGTTGATGATAAAACCATTACCTATACCCACACGAAATGGAATAAAGTCACCATGTAATTTTTCACTAGTCTCCTGAAGACATCCAAAGGAAGCAATGTGATATTGTTTGTGGTGGATTGACTCACCAAGACAGAAAAATACATAATTATTTGGTAATATTTATTTATTTAACAACTTACTAAGAAATATGTAAAGGAAGTGGTGAGTATATATGGGGAACCACTTTAGTTCATCCATGATCATGATCCAAGGTTCACTTCACATTTTGGAGAAGTCTTTAACTCGATATAAATACCAAATTGAATTTCATTTGGACATATACCCCCTAAAATAACGGTCAATCTTAAAGGAACCTTCAGACTCTTGAGGAAATTTTGAGAGTTTACCTAGTTATATTTCAAGATTATGGGATAAATATCTCTAATTAGTTTAGTTCTTATAGAACAATAGATTCTACTCGAGTATTCAAATGGTCCAATATAAAGCTCTATATGGGAAGTAATTTATAAATACTAATTGCTGTGGTAAATTTGGGGAATGAAAGATACTTGGAATCAATATTATGAAAGAGATGAAAAAATATTAAATCCATCCAAAAACATATAGAATATTCTTAGATTTAGTTGAGGATATATAATGAAAAATGTTAAATACACTAAGAGTTTAAAGTTAGAGATATATTTTTTCCTTCAAATATCACTATGGAAGAGATTAATGTTGTTCATAAAGAAAGGAAATTCTATCCCTAGGAATATTGACCCTTTGAGATCCTTAGTCGCATAGGACTAGGGGATTATCGACTTGAACTTCCACCAAACATGGGTCATGTTTATGACATGATCCATGTATCTCTCTTGAGGAAGCACATACCTGATCCCTCACATGTACTAAATTCATAGGTGGTAAAAATGTATAATGACCTCTCTTATGAGGAGGATTTGATGAATATATCAAACTATTGAGGCAAGGTTTTGTGCAAAAAGATAACTCAACATATCAAAGTGTTTTGAAAAAAACATATATATGAAGAGGAGATATGGGAATTTGAGGAAATGATGAAACAAAATAATCCTAATCTATTCTCAATCGATAATATGAGTTGAAATTTAGGGGATAAAATTTGAAAAGGGGGAAGAATTTAATAACCCAGACATTATAAATTATATTTCTTTCTTGAATAAATGTGTATTGTATTATATAGTATTATACACAAATATCAAATAAAGAAATGAAAAAAACTTTATTTAATTAATGGAGATCATTACATTAGTCAATAACTTAGGCCATGAAAATTACAAACATTATAATGGGATACAAAATAGAAAACAATGAAAGTAGAATGAAACAATTTGGATCATTCCAGTATACTAGAATCATCACCCCCATGAACAACACTATAGAAAAGAAATAGAATACTAGTAAGAAAATAGACATATTATAAGAAGAAAAATATATAAAATTAGTAAAAATTGTAGTGAATGTTTAATTAAGGAATGTAGTGGTATTTATCAGAGGTAATATAACTATCGAAATAGTAATGTGGTGATTAGAATAATAACCTGGCTGTTGGGAATAATAACCTATCCAATAGAATAGTAATTTGGTCTCAAAATAATAAAATTTAATATAAATAATATTTATAATTGGTAATTTAAGAAAATATAATCTTAGAATTCCATAAAATAAATATAAATATTTAAAACTCAAAGAAAATATAAGCACATTTTAATTAACTGTATTTTAATGAATTTCATATAAATCTTATTTTTTATATTAAAAATTAAAATTACCAATATTAGAAAATTATTTTGATAAAATAATTACAATCAGGTTGTAAAAATTTTCTATGGGTGATTTTTTTGGTAATTCTTTTTAAATACTTCATTTTTAGGTGTATATTAAAAATAAACTTCTTTTATAACTAGTGTATTTTCAATTGCATCATTCTTGATGTAATAACGAACTCATAAATTCTATAAATGGTCTATCAACCAAAAAAATATTTTATTTAATCAATGAGTCATTTAAATACAATAAACAAATTTTCAAAACCTAAAAAGTATTTTCTAAAGTCTAAAGTCTAAAGTATTCAATTAAAATAATAATTTGTCATTTTTCTGCCTTTCCTTTTGATTAGACTAAAAAATTAAAATTATAAGGTAATTCAAAGTCCTAAAATAATGATATTTCATTAAAATATATTTCATAATTTAAAAAATATTACTGTTGAATGTTTTACCTTAGATATAATAATTTACTCAATATTTCATTCTGAAAATATCCCCTTCCTCAAGCATAAATAGTCTTGACCCCTCCCTTGGAAAACCACTCCTACCTTACTTTCCAAAGCTAATACTCTTCCAAAATACACTCTCTTAGTCCCATTATAATCCTTAGGGACGTTCTGGAGTAATAAAACACTAATATTTCAAGAATTTATGGTCTATTTAGAAGGAATAACTTCAAGAAAGAGGTAATGTCAATTCATCCTTTTATTTCATTTCCCTTTTCTAATTTCATATCATATTTTTATTTTATAATCAAAACCTTTATAAAAAATTTAAATAGAATATTAACATGATCTTTATAATTTTAATATTCAATAATAATTTTATTTTTAATGTCATCACATATTGTATATCTCACACATTCTCTTTGGACAATGTCTCGTTAATGGTTGGTTAAACCCCAACGAGGATGTTTCCAATTATTTTCTTATTACCACCCTTATGGATGATTATAATAAATTGTTTATAATATATAGATTTATAAATATATGAATTTATAATCCTCTATATTTAATTTCAATAACGTATAAATAATAATAAATCAAGATCCTTAAATTGAAGTGTGATGAGATATTTTGGGGGAAATATGATATGAAAATGATTCACCATTAACAAAAGAAATTAATATACATAATCAAATTATTTTAATTTATAGATAGTTAAAAAAATAAACATTTTTAACTTCTGGTTCCATGTTTTAATAAACCTATTTTTATTATTCAAGAGGTAAAAAAGTGATGAAATAAATTGGGATTTAAGTTAAAGGGATTGTCAAACCCAATTCCTACTTTTTAGGGTATCTTATCTTTATAGGTATTGATGTTACTATATTACACTTAAAGTGTACCTTTAAAATTATTTTCATTTTATTTCTTATGATATACATGTTTTTTCCTAATCAAAATTACTTCTAAGCCAATTAAAAAGATTTTTTCAAAAAGGACTTTATTTTTACAAACATCTCTTTGACTCATGTTGAGTCATATTTTATTCAATTAAAAGTAATTATTTTTTGAAAATTAGGATCCCAATTATTAAATTTTAAACCTAAAAAGTTATTCTTTAAATTATAATTTTTTACACTCTTATGAAACCCATTACTTTTCATGGGTTTGTTTCAAGAATACAATTGTTATATGTTTTATTTATATATGGAATGAATGATTATGAGAAATTTATGATGTTAAGGGTGGGATGAGAATTATATATCCCTCTAATTAATTCGGTATTGTGATATATCTCATGATATTATGAGTATCATGTATGAACATTATGCCAACTTTATTCACAATTATGACGTTAAAATTTATGCACATATTTTATGCATGAACATGATGCTAACATTATTTAAAACTATATGTGTTACTTGACCACTATGTTTTGATATTTAATTATTATTTTTATTCCACATTCCATTCCATTATAAAAAATTTCCCTCATGATTATGAAGATGATTCTATGCTTATGATATGATGATATTGACGATGCTCACCCATGCACTATTAATTCAAGTCCCTTATTCCTCCAATATTATTCCTCCCCTTAATGGTAATTTATCTCACCCATTTATTTGATGAATATAATAAGGTGATTAAATATACTAAGGATAACACATGATCTTTTTTAAGGACAAATAATCAGTGTTAAAATAATTATTAAGTTCTATTACATACAGGTGATGTATGATCCCAATTTTCCAAAGATACTAAACCTTTGGATCTTATATTGTATCACTAATATGTTTGTTATCTCAAAAATTATGTAATAGTAGTGTAAGAAAAAATTGGGTTATAATATCTCCTAATATAAATGAGTTTTTGTATCTTAGTACGATATTGTGAAGAGAATATAGTATCTAAGAGGTTAGTTAGAGAATGTTTAAACTAAGAAAAGTTCAATGTTAAAAAATAAATGATTTAACTAGTCTAAAATTAAAGTGAATTCCACTTAATATCCTAAAAAATTAGGATAAATTATGGAAAATAAAAATTAAAAGTGTTACATTTAGTAACCATTAGAAAGTTAATATCACTATTTTTTGAAGGATTATTGTAACAAAACATGATTTACTAAAATATTCCTCCTTAAATATATACAATATTCGACAGATTTTCCTTATGAAACACCAAAAACAAAGAGAATATGAACCATTTTATTAAAATAGATATAAACTTCTATAAGTTATCCATTGAATAAGTGGTTACAAACATTTTTAACCACCTTATGAAATAAAGTTTAATTTTGATACAGATTCAACCAAGTGCAGCTAAGAAACTAAAAAAATCATTTTAAAATATATTTTTTAAAATTTAAAATTTAATATTATGATATATTTTGGTATTAATATTTGATCAACACTAGTCTAGTTAATAATTTTTAGGAAATAAAGAGAAAAATAGTAATATATCTTAAAGTTATTTTCCTATAAAATTGTTTTTTCCCTATATTTTATTATTTTATTTGAAAGTAAAAGTTATAAACTTTAGAATTATAATTTAACAAAATTAAATTAATTTTAAAATTTAACATAAAAATTTTAGCCTAATATGGATTTTTGATATTTTTCTAAAAAAATGAATTGTTAATGAATGGTGTAAAATTCCTCTTTTACTAATATTGTGACTTTTATGCCATTATTAGTATATAAGTATGATGTAGAAATTTTGGAAACTTTTTTATTAAAAAAAAATTAAATAATTTACATTATTAATTTTAAAATATTTATTATAGTTTACTATCCTATATTTGATATTTTATAACCCAAGTAATATTTCTCTAAAAAATTATATTAATACATTATACATTTATTATATTAAAATTAATTTTTAAAACTTTTATAAATTAAATTATAAAAAAATGGATTTCAAATTTGGAATCATTATGTATAAATTATTTAATAATGGACACATTATTTTTGAGCATGAATATTAAGTTACCTTAAGTTAAAATTATTTATTACGCGAAAACCTAAAATTGAAAAATTAATAAAACATGTTTAAAAATTGTGTGAAAAAATATGGTTGAGGATTTCCCGACCTTATCTTTTCCCCATCCCATTATTTCTCAAAATTTTGGAGCCAATAAATTTAATTTCCCAGCACTTTCTTTCCAGTATGATTTTTTGTTAATTTAGTTTTCCTTTGAGTCTTATATTTTTTTTGATTTTAGAAGTGTTAGAGGTTCATGGTGGATTAAAAATCATTTTTTGATCTTTTTTGTGCCAAATGGGTACTATAATGAACCTGATATATGTCATGGTGTCCCTTGGAGTATCTAGTTTTAAATAGCTAATTCCTCCATGCCCAGTATTGGTTGTGGTTTTTTGTGTGGTGCACGGGGAGACCCACTATACACCATGGCCCATATAGAAACCACCACACCCTGGTGGTGGGTATTGTGGGACAAAACATCCATGTTTTTTGTAGTAGGGGAGGGTTGATCCTTATGGTTGGTCTCCTGGGAGAAGCCACAACACCGTGGTGGAAAACACCATGGTATGGTGACAGTTGTTTTAGAATTTGAAACACTTGAACAACTCCTTATCTTTCAAGGCCTGTTACTCCAGCTATGTAAAATTTTTATGAGTGGTTTTAATGAATCTATTGATTATTTTTTCCTTTATTAAACTAATTTATATCCTCCATTTGGATTATATTTTAGATTGTAGATGTTTTAGGTGGTGGGTGTCTTTTTTCATATTGTAGATGAGGGTGACTCCCTTTCTTACTGGGTTTCTCTTTTTAGATATCAGTTTGTGGGGGACAAATATCTTCCTCTCCCATGACCTATCATGAAGGCAACAAGGTTTTCTTTATTCCTAAGGTAGGTGGTTTCATAATGAGATTGTTATCAATTGAAACAATTTTTGGTTGTTTTTTTAAATGGGTTTCTAGTTGATTTCTAAGGCTTTAATTGAGACACTTGATAATTTTTTTTTGAAATGGAATGGTGTGTTTGATTCAAACACTTTGGTAATGGATTTTGGAATAAGTGTTGATTTTTAGAAAATAATTTTCAATTGAAAAGAATTATTCAAAGAATGACTTTGATGATTATTCTTGAAAAATTAATGCTTGAAATGTTTTATTGATTTGAAAGTAAATGGATTGTTTTTAAAGGAATTAGTTTGGATGAAAACCATTGATTATGGTTTCTAAATGAAACAGAATGGTTGAAAACTTGATTTGTGGTTTCTTGAATGATGGTTGATGAAACTGATATGAGATGAATGATTTTCCCCTTTAGTGATTTCTTTGAAGCACCTGGGAGGCAGAATAGTTGGCTTGGTAGTCTAGGAAAATAATTCTTGGAATTTACTAGCTATACCTAGCCATGTATTGATGAAAAAAATATTACTAAAATTTAATGGGGGAAGGGGGTTCATTCATTAGGGTAGAATCTTATGCCCTATGGGCCTGAGATCTAGGGATGTGTGCATAATTAGAGCCATATTTCATCAATATGTGTAAGGACACTTAATCCTAGAACTAAATAAACCCAGGGCTTATAACCATTTTGTAATGTTTGAAAATGTTTTATTATAAATGAGTTCTTATGGAATTATTTATTCATTAAAATTTACCCAACATTCTTATTCACACATATTTGGATGGAAATTATTATTTTCACCTACTTTATATTTTCCAATGAAATGATTTGAATGATATTTTTTATAATATATTGTGAAAATGATACCATTCCGAGTTTTATTTACAACTAAGCATATTTGATTTATTTGAAATTGATTGCTTATGAAATGTTTTGTGGGATCCTACTAGGCTAGTGTTTCTCATACCATATATATGTCTTTAGGTGTGTGTAGAATTTTTTTCCAGGAATATAAAGGGAAAGCACTCCTTATAGGTAGTGGGTGTTATTTATAGCGGGGATTTGGGACTTGTTTGTGGAAGGTAGTGATGTTGTCATTGGTAATGAGATGTATCTGTCTGATTTTTTATTCTAGGTTTTATACTTTCCTACCTTTTGGTAATTTTATCTTGATGAATCTGTTGGCATATTGATTATTTATGGATTCTTATTCATTGTTATTTTTTTTGTTATGGTGAAATAATTCCCCATAGACCATTCTTGATACCCAGGCACTAGTCTTGAGTCCATGTGGATTGGGAATACTCTTTAGGATATGTCAGGACTGATTAACATATCTGATCATAATATTATCCTGGTTGGTTTCAAAAAAATTGGTTTCAAAGGTGGGTTTTTCTCCTCTTGGATGTTAGTATGTAGTTTTGGATGCCTTGGTATACATGAGATATGATTTTTGGGACAAAAGGGGCATGTTTTAAGAATGGTCATGGAAAAATCTCATCGCATTGGGCCCTAAGTTACCATGGGTGGTTGGTAAAAGTGTCTTTAAGGAGTTTATTAATATTATTGTGGAATTTTATCAAACTACAATATCGTATTATGTTTCCAAGTTTATTTATGATTGATATAGTTGACGTTCTTTTGTCTCTGGACTATTTTTTCCATGTTGTTTATTGATGTTGTGTAGTACCATACCCCTAAGAAGATGTCTGATCATTCTTAAGAAGTAAGATGCTAGTGAACCACACAAGATGACCTTACAATTGAAGAAAACCTTATATAGGTAGTAGTGCATAGGGCCCAATATCTAGTTCAAGGTGATGCACATTTCCCTATTTAGAATATAACAATGATCAATCCTAGGAGTTTCTTTATTAGAAACCACCACCATTCTAGGGAATGAACAATCCTCAGAAGGTAGACGATTTTTTAGGGAATATTGAATGACTCTGAGAGATTTTGGAGAAGCAGGATTCCACTAAGGTTAGGTGTGTTTTCTTTTAAACTGATGGGTCTACTAAGAGATAATGGGATACTATAGTTCTAGAGAAGAAAAATGGGGTATTGGATTAGAAATACTTAAAGAATATTTTTCAGAGAAATTCTATCTAGAGTCTATGGCATAGGAAAATCCCATGGAGATTCTCAATATTCACCAAGGTGATTATATGGTGACTCATTACACCAACCATTTTGATTAACTTGATTAGTTTTCATTTGATGTGGTGTTGAATGAGGATTTAAAGTCCTATAGGTTTTATATGGGTCTTCAACTAGATATCCATTCTTAGGTCTTCATTATGATGCTCTAGATAGAGATATCATGGTGAAAATTGACATGGATAGTAATTAACTATTGTCAAGATTTCCTGATATTCCTAGTGGAAGATTTAGTGGTCCTTTTCAAGGGAATAAAAAGAAAAATGAGTCTTGTGGTGGAAATAGTAGTGGTGGTCCTCGATAATTGACTTCCTATAGAAAATATGTAGTTTCTAAAAAAAGACAACTTACTTGTTTCTAGTATGATGTGGTTGGGCACTCAAAACATGTATTCACTGAGTCACCAATGATTTACAGCTCATTTATATGTTCAATATACTTTTATATGTTTTACATGTTTTTAATACCCTATGTAGTGTCATGAGATCATTATTACAGATATGAACTACATGGAAGCCATATTCTTTAAAAAAATGGGGGGTTATCCCCAAGAATAATGAATAAATAATCTTCATGTAGTGGATGAATCTATAGTGGGAAATGATGTGGTTTCTATAATAGTGAGAGGTACCATTTATATTACCTTCTCTTTAGTGAACAATTTATTCTAAACTGGTGCCTCTCATTCTTTTATATCAACCCACACTGTTGACCTGTTAGATTTTCCATTAGAGTTTATGCCTTTCATGATGGGGATTTCAATGCATATTAGGATGAAGAGAGTTCGGGGTCTTTGATAACCCTCTTGTTTTTTCTCTATATTAAAGTTCAAGTTCATTTGTGACTTTTTGGTTCTTGAAAATTTACCATTGAATTTCATTCTTGGAATGGACTGGTTGGTGGCTCACAAAGTTCAAATTGACTGTTTTCATCAGTGAATGTCCTTTAATTCCCCCAATGTGGTGTCATGTGTTTTCCAAGGAGAATGAGTCCTGAGGTCTATTCGGACCAGACCTCCTCTTCTAGATATGCTGAGGATGATATTAATGTATTCTATTGAACTGGAGTTGGAATCCACTTATAGTGAACTTCCTCATATATATATTGATTTTAAAGAATTTTTTTCTTAAAAATTTCTAGCCTACCACTAGATAAGGAGGTATAGTTATCTATAAACTTGGTGATGAGTTCTTATCCCATATCTACTGCCCTCTACAACATTAAACTAGCTAAAATAAAGTTGCTAAAGAATCATTTAGATGATTTTATTTCCAAAGGATTCATTCCAATCGGTGTATCTCCTTAGGCATCATCGGTATTTTTTTATAAGAATGTTGATAGAACATTTCTCTTGTTTTTGACTACCAGAATCCAAATTGGGTTATGGTCAAAAATAATTACTAATTTCCCTACATTTAAGATCTATTTTATCAAATGAAATGCGAAATTTGTTTCTCTAAGCTTGATCTTTGGTTTGGTTACCAATAGATGAGGGGCAAGGATTCTGATATTTTAAAGATCACATCTTGGAGTATGTATAGAAACTATCAGTATATTATTTTTTCATTTGGTTTGATCAACAATGTTTCTATGTTTATATAACTTGTTAATATTATTTCCCACTTGTATATCAACTCTTTTATTATGGTATTCATGGATGAAATCTTTTTTTATTCAAAAAACGAGGAGGATCAATTACTTCATTTGAGAGTAGTTCTAGACATCTTGAGAAATCACTAAATTTAATCCAAGATTTTTAAGTTCCAATTTTGGATTCATGAGGTAAAGTTCTTGGTGAGAATATTCTGAGAACATGGTATCTCAATTGATCCAAAAATGGATAAATCTTTCATTTCATGGGAGGGACCATGCAATTTCTTTAATATTCAGATATTCTTAAGTTTTTTGGGTATTACTTATGATTCAGGAAATAATTCTCCAATATGTATTCTCCATTTATTGCTCTCATTTATAAGGGAGTAATGTTTCTTTGAGACTCAAAGTGTTATAATTTCTTCAATGAGTTGAAGAACCATTTGACTTCCACTCCAGTTCTGACTCTTCTAGAGGTCATGTAGGGATATATGGTATTTTTAGTTGCTTCAATTTTGAGTTTGGGAAGTGTTATCATTAAGGGAGATCACGTGGTGGATTATACTCCTCATCAGCTTCAACCACATGAGGGAAACTATCCCACACATGATATTGAACTTGAAACTGTAATGAATGCTCTTAAGAGTTAGTGACACTACCACTTCATGGAAACTTTTATCATTTACTTCGATCACATGATATTAAGATATATATTTTAATAAAAATATTTTAATATCCCTTATAGGTGATTCATTGAGTACTTGGAATCTTTTTTACTGTGATATCACCTATACCCATGGGAAGGGAAAAATTGTTGCGGATGATCTTAACAATAATTTTCCATCCAAGGATTTGAAGGATCCATAATAGGAGAGAAATATCATTTCAATTCTTTATATCATCATTTTTTGGATTTTGGGAGGATGATAATGAGTTTGGTATGGAAATTGTTCAATTAACATCTTCTCTTCATAAGTTGATCCTACAGTGAATGGGTTCTATCTCTTTAGTGAATTATTCTGTTCCAGAAATGTTATTCCATTCCATCACCGACAAGAAATAATGTTATGTGGATTGTCATATTTCCTATTGGGTGTTTCACCCATGGATAACTAAGATGTTTAATGATATGTGGCATCATTTCTGGAGTCCAAGCATTAAATTGTACATCACTAATTTTATCTCCCATTTCTATACCTATCAATAGATAATGGCTGAGCATTAGAAGCCTTTAGTTTTTACTCAATCCCTTTATATTCTTACTTTTATGTGGGATAAGACAACAATGGATTTTGTTTTTGAGTTTCCATGTAATCCTTGAGTAAAAAATGTGATTTGGGTAGTGATTGAATGATTGACCAAATCATGTAAAGTTATTCCCATTTATGATACCATAAAATATGAGGATTTAGGAAATCCATATATACAAGAAGTTTTGTAGTTTTATGGAGTTCCATACACCATTGTTTCTTATAGGGACCCCCAGTTCACATATTGATTTTGGAGAGGCCTTCAGGTGGTGATGGGATCCTAGGACAAGTTGGGAACAGTGTACCACAATCAGATAGATGGTAAGATAGAATGAGCTATATAGTTTCTTGAATACATGATTCATTCTTGTGTCCTTATCTTTCGAGGAGCATGGGATTTATATTTGAAGCTGGTTGAGTTTTTCTAAAACAATAACAACTAGTGTTACATTAAAATGGATCCTTTGAGGCCTTGTAATTTTGAACTTGTAAGTATCTGCTTTACTGGTCAGAGGTTGAATAATCTTCTTTGGTTGGACCTAGCTTTGTCTATAAGATGTATAAAAATATTGAGATGATTTATAAAAGGTTATGTATGTCCCAAATACAATATAAATGTTATATGGATCGTCATTGTTGTCCTTTGGAGTTCTTCGTTGGTGGAAAGGTGTTATTTAGAGTCTGACCTTAGCTGGGTCACTAAAGTCTTGAAAAAAAAGAGAAGTTATAACCAGGGTATATAAGACATGTTGATTTTGTTTGGAAGATTAATAAGGTGGATAAACTTTTGGCATTTACACCAAAAATTACTTCGATATATAGTGTGTTTCATGTATTATACCTAAATAAGTATCTTTTGAACATGTACCATGTTTTGAAATTTGAGGGAATTGATTTGGAACCTGATATAAACTTGACGGAATATCCAGTTTGGATTTTTGTTTCTCAAATGAGGGTTTTCCATGGGAATTTCATAACTTTGGTTTAGATTACATGACGATATGGTTCATATTCTCATGAGATGTGGGATCATGAAAAAATAATGGGAGTGTAGTTGGATAATCTCTTTTGTGAACTGGTCTTCTTGATGAGTCTTTTTAAGGGCATAAATCATTATGGTGTAGAGAATTTTAACATCCCAAATATTTCTTTCAGGTATAATATTTTGTTTATTTTTGTTTTCCTTTGAGTCTTAAGTTGTTTTTTTATTTCATAAGTTTCCGAGGGGAATGGAAGATTAATTTTTTTTGGTATGTTTGGTGGAAAATAAGAATCACCATGGCTATGGTGGAGGCCATGGTTCCCCTTGGAGTCTCTTGTGCAAAATAGTCATATCCACTACACTCAGTGTTGGGAGTGGTCTTGTTTATGTTGTGTGGGGTGTCCCATTATGCACCAAACCCTATATGTAAACCACTATGCTATGGTGGTAGGTATGGTGATCCAAAAAATCTTGGTTATCCATATAATGGGATGGAAGGTCCTCATGGTCAGTCTCCTAGGTTAATCCACCACACCTTGTTGGGAAATTCTAGGGTGCAGTAATGGTGGTTTTATAATTTTAAATAAAAGAACGATGCATGATCTTTGGGGAGGGGGTTCTGTAGTCACTTGAAACATTTATTAGGGGTTTTAGGGAATATATTGATCTATTTTTACTCTATTAAATCTATTTACCTTCTCCATTTGGAAACAATTTTATAATGGTAGTGTTCTAGGAGGTTGTTTGGATGGATTTAATCAAGCTATAGATGAGGATGACACCATTTCTTCTTTGGGTTATCTTTATAAATCTAGGTTCATGAGGATTAGCTCAATTTATATCCTATCATATGTCTTAATGAAAGTGTGGTTTTCATTGTTCCTAAGGTAGGTGGTTTCATAATTCATTTATTATCAATTAAAACCATTGTTTCTTGTTTTTTTTGAAATTTGTTTCTAGTTGATTTCAAAATCACGAATTGAGAATCTTGATATGTGTTTTTAAATTGAAAGGTTTTTGTTACACAACCTATTTTGAAAAGGATTTTTAAATAGTGTTGATTTTCATAAACTTATTTTTAATTGAAAATTATAATTTTAAGCATAAATTTGATTATGATTCTATAGGAAAGTGGGCATGCAATGTTTTATGGATTGAAAATGATTTTTTTTAAGACATGGGGTTTGATATAAACCATTTATTCTTGTTTTTAAATGAAAATTTAGTGTTTTAAAACTTGAATTGGGCTTGCATGAACTATTTTTGATGAAATTAATTTGAGTTAAATGATTTACCCCTTGATTTATTTCTTTAAAGAACATGGGATCCTAGGATGTTTGGTGGGTAGTACATGAAATGGAAACTAGGAATGTATTATCTTTACCTAGGTATGGATTGACGATGGAAATGTTACCAAGTTTTTATAAGGGAAAAGGGTTCATTCATTTGGGTGGAATCCTATTTCCCATAGGCTTGAGGTCTAGGTAAGTGTGTACACATGGATTCATATTTCCCCAAGATGTGTGAGGATACTTGATCCTTGAACTAACTAAACCTAAGGACTATAAATATTGTGTTATGTTTGAAAATAATTTATTACATTCCTCTATTTATGAAATTATTTATTCATGTATTTTTAACCAAAATTATTATTAATATTTGTTTTGATAGAAATTCATATTTTCACATTATTTATACTTTCTAATAAAATGATTTAAAAATCATATTTTGTTAAATAATGGAGGATTATTACCATTCCATGTTTTATTTAAAATATATAATGTTTGGTTTATTTTAATGGTATGATTATGAAATTATTGTTGGGATCCTACTAGGATAGTGTTTCTCACACCCTACATATGTCATTGGGAGTTTGTAGACTTTCTTTTCTAGGCCTAGGAAAAGGGGAAAACACCTTTTGGCTGTGATGGGTGTTCTTGATAGTATGACCTTGGAACTTGGTGGAGGCATGAGATGATGTAATTATTGGTTATCTGATATCTTGGTTTGATTTTCCATTTAGGGTTTTGTACTTTCCCAACATTTGGAACTTTTCTCTTGATGTATGTATTGGAATACCAACCATTTATGGTTTCTTATCCAATATTATATTTTTTTTCTGGTGAAATGATCTCCCTGATCATTCTTGATTCCTAGGTTCTATTCACCAACCCCTGGGGAATGATAATTCCCTTCGATCCCTGATAGGACTGATTTAGGTATCAATTTAGTGGGTTATTCCAGATGGTACATGAAAATAGGCGTCATAGGTAGTTATGTTTCCTTTTTTTGTTGATATTAAGTTTAGGATGCCTTAGTAGATAAAATATAGATGTTTTGGGACTTAATGAATATGTTACAAGCAAGTTCTTGGACAACTCTCATCATAGCAAGTCTTAAGTTACCATGGGTGGTTGGGAAAATAAACTTTGAGGAGATTTTTGATCTTATTTTAGGATCTTAAAAAAATATAATATGATATTTATATTCCCAAGTTGAGTTCTGATTGATATATTTTATGTTTATGTGTCTCTATAATAATATTTCCTAGTTATCTGTTGATGTTGTGAAGTACCATACCCTCAATAAGATGTTCGATTAGGCTTCAGGAGGGAGATACTGATGAAACATAGTAATAAAAACCTACATTTGACTAAAAACTCATATAGATTGTAGTACACATGGTCCAAGTTGTAGTTCAAGGGGATACACCTATCCCCATTCAGGCTACAGAGGTGGTACCTCAAAGGGATTATAATTGATATTGATCCCAGGAGTTTCTTTTTCAGAAACCATCATCATTATTGGGAAATATTGATCCGTCGGAGGAAGGGGATTGGTAGGGTATTATTGAATTCCTATTTGAGTTCTTGGTAATGGTGGATTCCATTAAGGTGAAGTCTACTATTTTTAAGATTTAGGGGTATAATAGGATATGGTGGGATGCTATTGTAATAGCAAAGAAAAATAGGGTATTGGAGAAAAAAGAATTCAAGAATATTTTATCAGAGCAATTCTCTCAAAATTCAATGGTATTAGATAAGACCATGGAGTTTCCCAACCTTCACCAAGGATATTAGAAAATGTCTCAGTATATAAATCCTTTATCTAAACATCTTTAGTTTTCACCTATGGAGGTATAAAATGAAAATATGAAGTCCCAACAGTTTAAGATGGGTATTTAACTATATATACGATATCCAATATTTATTTTAAATCATACCTCTAATGCACATGTTGGGATAAAAATCTAATATAAGAAATTGAAATTTATCAATAGTCAGGGTTTTCATGAGTTTCTCCTACTCCTAATGTCAGTTTTAGTGGTTATTTTATGGATAAGAGAAACTAAAATAAGTATCATAGTGGAAATAGTGGCGATGGTCCTTAGAATAAGACTTCCTCCAGACTATCTACAGTGTCTATCAAGGGCTTACTGACTTTATTTCAGTGTAGAAATGTTGTATACTTGAAATGTACATGAATAGAAGCACCAATGATTTATAGATGAAATATTAGTTTATGTCAAAAATGAGGAGGATTATATACTTTATTTGAGAGAAATTCTGGACATCTTGATAAATCTATGACTTAATTCCAAGCCATTGAAGTGGAAATTCTATATTTGGGTGGTTAATTTCTTAGGGAACATGGACTCAAAATACGGCATCTTGAATGATCCTAAAATGGTTAAAGCTATAATATAATGGGATGAACCACATAATGTTCTTAAGATTCACAGCTTCATAGGTTTTATGGGGTATTAATATTATTTTATGAAAGATTTATCCAAGTTGGATTCTCCATTGACTTCTCCCATACATAAGGGATTAAATTTCATTGGGGACTCAAATTTGTAGTCTTCCATCAATGATTTCAGGTATCATTTGACTTTAACTCTTTTGATGACTCTTCTAAAGGCTGGTCAAGGCTACATGGTCTTTTGTGATGCTTTATGTTTGGGTTTTATTCTCACTAAGGATGATCATGAGGTGGATTATGGTTTGAATTAGATTCCTATAAATGAAAAAATATATCCCACACATGATCTCAAACCTTCATTTGGGATGAATGCTCTTAAGATTTGGCGACACTACCATTTTCGGGAAAGGTTTACCATTTAATCCAACCACAAGAGCTTACATTATATATTTTCATAGAAAGATTTGAATATTCATCAGAGATGATGGGTAGAGTACCTATAATATTTTTATTTTGTTATTTCTTACACCCTTAGGAAGATAAATATTGTTGACGATGCTCTAAAAAAGATGTTTCCACCCAAGGTGGTGTAGGATTCATCATAGGAGTGAAATCTCACTTCACTCTTTTCTTGTATAAAAGATTCATTATATAGTGGGGAGGATATTAGTGATTGGTCTCTGTCTCCATATGGAATTATTTTCTTCAAGAACTGTTACGCAATTCCTTCACCTATGAGAGAGGTTATGATTGGGTATTTTCATCATTCCCAATGGGTGGTTAACCTACACATGAATTTAATGTTTTATGATAGGGGGAATCATTTATAGTGGCCATGTATGAAATAACACATCACTAATTTTTTCTCCCATTTCTATACCTGTTAGCATATCAATGCCGAGCATTAGAAACCTTTAGATTTTTTTCTAGCCCCTTCTTATACTGGCTTGTAAGTGGGATGAGATATAAATGTATTTTTTAATGTAATCATCTGGGAAATGATTTTATTCGGGAATTGATCGACTTATTGACCAAATAGTGTCACTTTATTCACATTCATGATACGACCAAAGTTAAGAATTTGGGAAATTAGTATGTGTTTGAGGTTTTTAGGTTTCAATGAGTTTAGTATACCATTTTTTTATAGCTACCCCCACTTCAAATCTTAGTTTCTGAGAGGCATATTGGAGGTTATGGGATCCTTGGTCAAGTAGAGCATAACATACCATCCTTAGATAGATGGTAAGATATAACATGATATATTGATTCTTGAAGGCATGCTACATGCTTGTGTCCTTGACTTTAGAGGAGTTTGGGATTTCCATTTAGGGTTGATTGATTTTTCCTATAATAATAGATACAATTTTTCTATTAAAATAGAACCCTTTGAGTCCTTTTATGGATGACCTTTCATGTCTTTTCTTTATTGGTTAGAGGTTAGTGAAGCTTCTCTGGTGGGACCTAGCTTGGTATAGGAGACGACGATGAAGATCCAGATTATTCATCATAGGTTGGGAATGGTTTAAATCGGGTATAAATGTTATGTGTATAATCATATACACACTTTGTATTACTCAATTATTGACTAGGTGTTCTTGATAAACTCTCCTCATATGGGTTACCAACATTTTGAAAAACAAGGGAAGTTGGCATCAAGATACGTGAGAGCTTTTGAGGTTGTTGGGAGGATTGGGAAGTTGTCTTACCATTTATCCTTTCCACCAAAAATTAATTTTATCAAAAATTTGTTTCACATATTTCATCTCAAGAAATATCTTTCAAACATGTCTGAGGTTTTTAATTGGGATAACATTGATGCATAACCTGATATGACCGCAATTGAGTAGTTAGTTTGGATTGATGATTCCAAAATGATGGTTCTCCATGGGAAGTCCATACCTTTGGTCCATATTTTTTTGAATCATGGTTCTGATTCTCATTAGAAGTGGGATAATGATATGATAATGAGAAAAAATTATCCTCATATCTTTGTGGGCCAGTCTTATTAATTTGGATTTCTAGGGACAGAAAGCAATATGGTGGAAAAAATTTTAACATTCTAACTATTTATTTTAGGTATGATCTTTGGTTGATTTTTTTCCTTGGGTGGTAAGTAGTTTTTTTCATCAGTTTAATAAGTATTGTATGTTAATGGTGGATTAAATTATTTTTAGGTATTTTTTTGGTGAAAATATTTTTCACCATGGCTGTAGTGAAGGTTGTGGGGTCTCTTGGAGCCTCCTATGTGAAATGGACAGATGTAACACATCCATTACCAGACATGATCTTTAGCGTAGTGTGAGAGGAGTCCTACTATGCACCACAACTGGTATAACCACCACCACACCATGGTGGAGGTCATGGTGGACTAAAATATAATGACCCAGTATTTTCATACATAAATATTAATTTTTTTTGATTAATATTCAATACATTTCCCAACTACTCGCTTGAGAACCACAAATGTTTAGCATATTTAAAGGCTATATAAATAGTGTTTTTATTTCATGAAATATCTTCAACATATCTCCCAAATATATTCAAATTTAGTAATCTTTATAGATATATTCTACTTAAATTTTTTTTATAACCTTGAAAAAAGATAAGAAATGGAGAGATTAAAAGCTTAGTAAGGGTAAACATGGTAGATATCAAACGATGATCATATGAAAAAATTAGATAAGTAAATGGGTATTATATCATGAATCTAACTTAGAAAGTTCATACCTAATCTATCATGGACCATAAATATTATCCATGGAATAAAAATTATAACTTCAGAAGACATGAAACATAAAAGTGATAAATAATCATAAATCAATTATAAACCATAATTTCATGTCATAAAAGTGTGGAATGATCATAAATATAAATACCATTTTATATTTCATGGTTAAATATAGAGGTCGTCAAATCATAGTGGATTAGGAATCCCTAATAGTTTCCTATATCATGATGAATCAGGAATCACAACCTGCATCTCATAGTGGATCAAGCACATTTACTTGTTTATTATAGTGGATCAAGCACAATAACTTGAATCCCATAATTATTTCATGAGATATAAAACTTTACCCAATTCATTATAGGGCTATATAATTTTACGCCCATCTGCTACATAATAAAAACCATATATATTAGTGTCACAAGATCATAAAACATTCATTATAACATAACCTTGGAAATGAAACAATATTTATAAACAATTAATCAATCCATCATATCATAACCCATAGAAAATAAATGTTTTTTATAAAAATATCAACATCATAGTCATAAGGCATATAGGTAAAGAAAAAGGATGGTGAAATTGGATCATATCCTTATTAAAACATAAGAAAAACCAAAGGTTGTTGTCATGGATCTATAAAATTACTATAAAAAGATCATTAAAAACATTCTAGAGGAAAACACAGTTTCTAATTTGAAAATAAAATTTTAAAATATAAAAGTTTACCTAACATTAAAGAAAAAAATTAATTTTAAAATAACCTTGGAACCTTGTAAAGGAATATTTAAATAACTGAGTGGTCATGATGGAGAGAAATACCATTCATGTCGCACATGTTAAAACAAAGATTCCTTTTACATTTTTAGTAAAAAGTAAAAATGACTCATTCAGAAAATGACAAAAATATTACTTTTAAAACATTTTGTAAAAATTTATAAAAGGGTAAAAATGAATTTAAATAATCATTGGATAATATTAAAAATATTCTTTAATTTTTTTATAAAACATGTACATGGAAGAGAAAATATTTTTGATCGAATAAAGATGAAGTTAGTTTTCCTTAAAAACATTACTTTAGTCTATTTAGTACATTAAAAGAGAAAAATAAAAGGAAAACATGTAATTTTCTGAAATAACTAGAGTAGAATAAAATTATTGTGTCTCTTGAGAGATATTTCAGAATATTTCATCATTAGAAATTTAATCATAAATAATCCCGATAAACAATGTGATTGTAACATAAAACCTTGACCACTTTGGTGACTTCTAAATCATAAGAAGCATTAAATAAACAACCTTAGATAGATATTAAAATACCCATTATTTTAAAAATAAGTATCATAAAATACATTCATATGTAGTTTATAAACCACATAAAATAAACAAGTAGTGAGTATGATATGTGTCTCATAGAAATAAAAGTGAGATGAAAATCCCTTACCACAAGTATTGACTTCTTTCATACATTTTAGAACCTAATATATAAAAAATATACGTTTATTATATATATATTATATTACCATAATCTTATATACCATATCATATTTTATTTAGTTATAACCTTTTATCACCCATTTATTAACATTTTTTCTTAAAATAACTGTTTTAAGTAATAACTGCTCTGTTTTTATGTATGTTTTGGTTCGGTATTATTGGTCCTTGTAATTTGATTATTTTTCCATAATCTACATAATATTAACCATGAAATAAATAATATATATATATATATATATATTCACTATATACATATTTATATACATCTATAAAAATTAGAGATAGTAAAATGAATCACACCGTTCATGGAGACGGTAGGACGTACGTACACATGAACGTTGGATCCATTTTCTCGATGGATGAATGAAAAAAAGGTAAATATTAAATAAAATTTCCAGAATCATTATAATATAATATATAACATATATATTCATTAAATCCATCCTTACTAAAATCCATGTAAATTGGAAATGAAAAATGATCTATATCGCTTTGTGGATGTGGTAGTCCACTCGTACGCACAAGCAGCGTTATCATTTTACAAAGGGTTAGAAGGTAAGGAAATTGATATGATATTATATCTAAATTAGTATAATTTTATCATAAATATCATATATATACATTAAATATTCCATTATATTCATCTGTGAGAGGTGGGGATGGAAAAGGAATTACATCGGTTCATGAGGTGGGGGTCCGACGTACACATGATCGAAAGTTCTGTAACCATTTTTATGGAAGAGGAGATCGATATAGGTTATAAAATTAAGATAATAAAATATAAGTGTATGTTATATACTGTTTTTATTATTTAATTATATTTTATTTATACTCTAAGGATGTGGAAGAAGAAATAAAACAAAAACACTCAGTTAAGAACAACACCTATTCTTCAGTAAATCTCTTTAGGTATACACCTAAATGATTCCTAGGATAGTTTTCTCATAAAAAAAATATACAAATCATGGTTAAGTAATTAATTAATTAACTAAGGTTTTTTTATATTGAAACAAATTCATTTTTAAGTGTTAGGAAAATAGGACAATGTGCCCCCTTTTATAAGTGAGAAAGAGTAATATTTTTGTAAATACCCAAAATTATTCAATAATGGGAAGTTAATATTAGGGAATGTGACTCAAAAATTGTTAAATAATGAACTTAAGGAAATATATGGTTTATTACAACCTCAAAAAGAAAAATAGATACATCGTTTAAACGTTATATTCTCTTAACCTCTTAGTTTACTTTTACCATTTTAATTTTCAACACGATAAATAGTTTTTTACCTAGATAATTTATCCTTTAAGACTAAAAATAAAGTGAGTATTGTTATATAATTTGGAAAAAATAATTATAAATATTAAATCAAATTTATAATAAAAAAATACAATGTTTTTGGAAAATTAATTTTAGCACATGCGCATCTAATGCACAAAACCCTGTTTTAACCTTAAATGTGGAAATTATTTTTTAGTATTTTTACTCTTCATTATGAAAAAAATTAAGTTGAAATAATTGAATAATATTAATTAAGATTATTAAAAAAATTAATATGTTTTATCAAATTAAATTCACATAATTAGAATAATTTAACTTAAAATTAAACCCGTAATTTCCACGAAAAAGTGGGTTTCTAAAGAAAATGTTTTCAAAAGTTTAAATTTTTTTACCCCAAAATCAGATATTAAATTGATTACAATAAAAAAAATTGAATTAATAGTAACACAATTGAACTAATTTTACTTTTTAAATAATTTTTTTTAAAATAAAACTTTGTACATTCTTTAAATCAAAAGGCAATTTTTAATAAAAATAACTATTTTCACTATTCATATAAACAAATTTTCACTAAAATAAAATTACAAATCTTATTTATTATTATCAATATAAATTTTATATCATATTTGTGCTACCCTTATGTGTTTCTAAATGGATCTAACCTTCTCTACCATTTCTTCACCTATCTTAGGTCCCAATTGCTTTATTTCTAAAACTTCATCCCAACATATTGTAGTTTTACACTTTTTTCCATATTGGGCCTCATTAGGATCCATCCAAATTATCGAGTGGAATATATTGTTGTAAGAATACCTGAATATATGATGGTACTAAACCTAACCACCTTTGAAATGCATTGAAAAATATCTCAGAATATTCTATAGGGATTAAATTATTCTCTTAGAATGAACATTTTTCTGAGGATGATACAAAATTATGAAACTTAAATCCACATCCAGAGGCTAGTAAATACTTTTCCAAAACATTGAGGTAAATCTCGAATCTTGATCAGATACAATAGAATGAGGTAATCCATGTAACCTTACCACTTCCTTAATTTATATTATGGAAAAATGATCTAGAGATAAATATTATCTGATATAAATGAAGTGTGATAAATTTTTATAGTGATCAACTACAACACAAATAGAATTATGGAATTTAGATTTTTTAGGGAGTTAAATGAAAAAATTCATGGTGATGTTTTCCAATTTCAATTTTGGTATGGGTAATGGTTGTAACACCCACTTATAATATTTTCTCTCAATATTAACTTATTAACATACCAAGAACTGAGATATAAGCTCTGCAATATCTCTCCTCATTTCATCCCCCCAAAAATAATCTTTCAGATCTATATACATCTTTGTACTTATTGAATAAATAGAGAATGAAGAACTATGATATTCCTTTAAATTATCCTTCCTCAAATCTGGTATGGATGGAACACGTAAATAGTTACTGAACCTTATCATTCCATCATAATCAAGGTTAAACTTAGGAACATTTCAAAAATTTTACTGTAACTCTACATCTTCCTTTTATGTCTCTTTAATCTTAACTTAGATAGATGGTTTAACAATTATTTGAGAAATATTATATTTCTCCCCTTACTTCTAGTTTTTTGGATCCATCCTTTTCAAATCCATAAATATTGAATCTTTTTTGATCCTCATCATCGATAAGATAGTACAACCATTTTGACTCAAAGCATTATCTACCTTGTTTAATTTCCTTGGGTGGTAAGGTATTGAGGATTGATAATATTTAATTAGTTCTATCCATTTTATCTGGCACATATTTAAATCCTTCTTTGTGAATACATAATTTAAAATTTTATGATTAGTATATATATCAATGCTTTCACTATAAATATAATTCCTACATATATTTAATGAAAAAATTACCATAGTTTACTCCAAATCATGAGTTGGGTAAATTTTCTCATGAACCGTTAATTTTTGTGAGGCATAATCTATTAACATATAATTATTCCTGAGAATACACCCAAATACCTTCTTTAATGCATCATTATAGATTAAAAACCCTTCTCTACTATATGGTAATGTAATAATAGGTGCACTAACTAACCCTCTATTTAGTTCATTGAAATTTTATCCACATTAATTAGTCTAAAGGAAGTTGGATCCATTCTGAGTTATCCTTGTAAGTGGATTGGATAGTCATGAGAAATTATCCACAAAGCATTAATAATATCAATCCAGAATCAATAAAACTTCAGATCTCAATCACCATAGTTGGTCTGTGCCAATTTTCAATAACTTATATCTTTGATTGTGTAATGCTTGACCTAGATGCCACACACCAGTTCCATAAGCTGGCGGGTTACATGACTATAGTCTTGCCTCCCCGTAGGCTAGAGGCTACTGACTAGGAGTGAGGGTCTAATATCGATCATGGGGACACTATACCCTCTTTATCAAAGAAACACAACAATGAAAATAAATAAAAAATATATAATAGAAACTAAAAACAAATTAGAATAATACAATAATTAGAAGAAACTAGAAATACATAATAAAGAAGAAAAAAACAATATCCATAAGTAAATAGTAGATATTTCATACCCATTAAGTGTCAAGTTTCAATTGAAAGACCCAGAGTAAATACACTGACAAATCCCATGTTGGACTTGATACAAAGTTTGGTTCCCTCATCCATGCTCCATCACGACTCATCCATGTAACATAGGTCCTTTTCCCTTATCCTGTCCTACAAGCATGAATCCTATTCAGGTACTAGTCAGGCATCTCCGGTAGGGTGTGAATACCACTAAGTATGTCACCACCAACAATTTATAAAACAATATCCATTAAATAACAGTTTATTCAGTTGTATAATGAATAAAATAAAAACAATAAAGTAAATAGTTTACATATATTGAATTTTTATTCAACCACATAACCCCTGGGTTCTCGAGGACACCTGAACCCTCAATAACTACTTTGTCCCATGTCATAGTCTGAACTAGAACACAAATTTAATTCCCGAATTATTATAAAACATGGTTATTCATTATCCATTTTATTTCAAGTTAATATCACAACTACTTGAAACTATAGTCCAATGCCATCATTTTGGGCATAGAATTCCATGTCTAGCACCCCATGAGTATTTGAAGCATAATTCCATGTATCACACCCAATTTATCAATAAATCACATATGGGTATCTGGAGCATGAGTTCACATCCCAAACTTATATTTTAGTCAATCACATATGGGTATTTGGAGCGTCAGTCCGTCTCACATTATCATATTTCAATCAATCAAACATATATCATATATATCATAGTCAAAAGGGATAATCAAAATTAACCCTCTTATAAAATTTCAAATCATGGATACCATTTCAATTACCAAAACAATCTTGGTTCAATGTTTTAATCACATGGAATAATATGGATAATTCACTATTAACCCATTTTCCAATATTTAAACCATAAAACGCATTAACCCATTAAGGTCAAGTCAAACATATCACAATTTGCATTGTAAATTAAATCATAATAAAATTAATTGAACAATTTAACAATCCCAATATCCCATAAATTCCTTAATCACAATATCCCATATATTAATTAAGCAATTAATTAATCCAATTCCATAAAATTACAATTGACCAGAATTTTAACCCAATTAATTAGCACGTGGTAATAAAATTAAATCAATTCAATCTCCAATGAAATTTTCCAATAATGGAAATTAAATTTCTACAATTAAATACACATAATTAAATTAAAACTATGATATTTTCAATTTATACCACCTACCTCAAGTTTGATTATGAACACTCTCCAAGGAAAATCCCCAATTGAAGTGGAACAATTAAGATCATGATGGAGAATGAGATATATACCCAAAACCAAGATCAAAAGTATAATTGATTAAGATCTATAAAAACCTAGATATATATCCATCATTAACAGAGGAACACATCCCTTAAAAATACTAGAGAGTGACAATAGAGAGAGGGAAGAATAATTAGGATGAGAATCTCTTACCTAGAGAGGTGAATATCTTCAATCCATTCTTTGATTTATCAATAAAATAGTTTATAAGGCCTTAGAATTCATCTGAGAGCCTAAAAAATGATAAAAAATGTTTAAGTGCTTATTGGGTCAAATTACGGTGAATTATGGGGTTATTGGAAATTTTAAAACCAATTTTATTAATAATTAAACCCGCATGCACAATTTCATAATATGGGTGCATGATTTTCCAAATGGTGCATCCAAACTTTGTGCCTCTCCTATGGGGGTGCATGGTTACTCCTAGGAGTGTTTATGATTTGATAAATTGTGTATGAAATATGGAATCCCTCTCTGTCTAGGGTTACATGGTTTGGTGGGGAAGGGTATACAGTTTTGGTAAAACTGTGCACTGACCATGAACTACCAAAAACCCCTCTAAGAACATTCAAATTTCACTCAAACACACCCAAGATAAATGAAAAAAAAGATATACAAAAAAAATAAAAAGGAGTACTTGAAAAAAATCATGAGAAATCTCTAGAAAAGGTCAAGATATTATAATCTCCTTACATTATAACAGCTCATCGTCGCGCTATACGCCCAAGAATCACTAAGATTCCAAGGTAAAAAGATAGGGCCACTAAGCCCACATATCAGATTATCTCTCTTAATTTTTCTCCAAAACATAGCCATTTTCCACAATATATGAACTTTCAGGATGATATTTCTCATAAACACTTCCTCACTGCGATCCACAACACATATTATATTCTCCTCAGAGGACACATTGGTATCGAGCTAAACATTATCTACATTGATCACATGATAAGGGTCAGGGTGATTCTGAAAAATTTGTGACACATGAAAAACATTGTGCATTGAAATATACCTCTAACTTACCTTGTCTCCGAATCCTACAGTGACCCAATCTTGGTGACACCCAAAGGAAAACACGATCACCCTCTATAAAATCTAGGGGCTGTCAACTTTAATTTGAATATGACTTCCGTATACTATGATCTGTATCCATACACTTCTGAATCAACTAAACCTATTCCGATATATCTTTCATGAGACTTGGTGCCAACAACTCTTAGCCACCTGCCTCCATCCAACATAGAGGGGATCTACAAAGCCTACCATAAAGAACCTCATATAGTTCCATATGAACAGTTTATTAATATTTTTTTTATAGGTGAACTCCACAATTTCTAGGTTCTTCTCCCTATAACCAGTTAAGTCTAGAACACACACTCGTAGCATATCCTCAAGAGCCCGTTTCTTACATTCTGACATCCCAACTGTCTAAGGGTGGAATTTCATCCTCAATAAAACCTATGTACCAAGAATCTTCTACAATCCTTGTTAGAGGTGATAAGTAAAACATGAGTGAAAGTCTAAAACAATACTCCATTTAACCCCATGTAGACATACAATCTCTTGAATGTACAAATCTCCCAACTAGTCCAATGAGAAGTCTCCTGTATAGGCAAGAAATGCACTACTTTTGTTAGTCGGCCCACAACCACTGAAATAGAATCATTCTCCTAAGGTATCCTTAGAAGACCCACAAAAAATTCCATGGTAACATCATCACACTTACATTATGGAGTGGGAAATAGTTATAATAAACCACTAGGTCATTGATTCTTGGCCTTCACCTATTGACATGTGTAGCATCGTGTCATAAATCCTAAAATCTCCTTTTTTTATGCCTGGCCACCAATACTGATGTCATATATCACAATACATTTTCATCAAACCCAGATTCACCAACCACTTGAAGGCATGAAATTCACACATCATCTCCTACCACATACTCATAGGAACTACAAATTGATTCAGGATATAGATGATTTCATACTAATCTATAGTCCCATATGAAGGAGACTCCCCACCTTCAAGGATTTACCTCAATCCCATACATTCCAGATCCCCGTAAACCCTCTCTTTGATCCGTCTCAAAAGCAATGACTCCACTGAAACTGATATGAGATTCATATTCTCCTAAACCTTATGAGACATAACATGCATCTCAAACAACAAAGTCATCATATTCTACTGAGAGCTAGACTCCTAAACTGTCAGAGTCTTCATTTTCCTACATAGTGCTCCAACGATGGTGTTTCCCTCCCCGAGCATATTTTCTAGCTCAAAATCAAATTACTACATATACACAACCCATTTCCATTTCCAAATATTCAAGTATTGTTGTGAAAATATTTACTTTAAGCTCTTATGATCAATATACATAGTAAATTTTTCCCTATAGATAATGATGAGAAAAATTCAATGCATAAAACACTATACATAATTCAAGGTCATGGATAGGGAAGTTCCATTCATGTGGACTAAAATTCCATGACCCATATGCAACTACTCAATCCCCTTGTCTCAACACTTCTCAAAGACCAATTCCTGATGCATCAAAGAACACTGTGTACTCCTCTCCTGGATTTGGAAGTATCAAGATTAGTGTGGTAGTTAAACTCTTATTCAACTCTAGGAAATCATTTTCACATGAAATAAACCATTCAAACATTACTCCCTTCTTGTTCAAGACCAAAATTTGTGATTCCATATTGGGAAAGTCTAATATGAACCTCCGATAATATCCTACTAATCCATGAAAACTATGGATATCAAAAAAATTCTTAGGTTGTTCCCAAGAAACGACTTCCTTCAACTTTTCTAAGTCCATTGACACACCTTCCAAAGAGATGATGTGTCCCAAGAAGTGTACCTGATCAATACATAATTATAATTTAGATAGTTTGGTGTATAACTGATTCTCTATCAGGAAACTTAGGATGATTTCAAGATATTGGGTATGATCATCATGAGTTTTGGAGTACCCAAAGTTTTCTTCCAGAAACACATCCACAAACTGATCCACTTACGGGTGGGAAATTATGTTCATCAAGGCCATTAATTCTATAGAAGCATTTTTCAACCCAAAGAGCATCGTGATTAACTCATATAGGCCATATCTTCTTTTAAAAATATTCTAAGCTATGTCAAAATACCAGACTCTCTACTGATGATACCCCAATCTCAAGTAGATCTTGGAGAAAATACAAGATCCTCTCAACTATTCAAATAAATCATCAACATGTGAAAAAGGATACCAGTTCTTCACATTAATCTAGGTCAATTTTTTTTAATCCACACATAAGTGCAATGTTTCATAATTCTTCTTAGAAAACAATACTAGATAACCCAATGATGACATAATCAGATGAATAAACCCCATATCCATCAACTCTTATAGTTGAGTCTTGAGATCTTGAATATTTGTTAGTTCTATTCTGTATGGTGTAATAGAAATTGGATCATCCCCCAGTATGAGCTCAATTATAAATTACACATCTCTCTTAGATGGAATCCTTGAGAAATATTTTGGAAGCACATCCTAAAACCGATCCACTACAGATATAAATACATACCTCCTAACACCACCTTCATCTAACAATAGACTAGAAATATGGGTAGTGAACTCCCCCAGTTGCTGATGAACATGAACTATACAATCCACCTTGATATCCCATTATCCAAAGTGTACATAATTATCATTGTCAAGAAATATAAAGGTCACTCTACTATGATAAAAATAAATGTGGGATTGGTATGCTACTAACCATTCCATAACGAAAATTAGGTGAATGCCTGAAATATCCAATTTTTGGAGATCCCATAGAGAATGATAATCCCCAACCTTGAGAGAGCACACCATGCACAAAAAGATGTATCTAGACCGTATTCCCAAGAGTGTATATATCATCATAACCCCACTCAAAAACTCCACTGCTAGAATAAACCCATTCACAAGTTTTAAAGATATACAAGAATGAGGGGCACCAATATCAAATAAGGAACTAACCAGAATAGAAGCTATAAGAATAGTACCTCTAACTATCGATGGTTCAAACTGACTATCCACAAGTGTAGGCTAAACTACATGAAATTGTCTTAACCCTCTTCCCTGCGATATAATCTGAGTACCCTGAGCTGCACCACTCTTCTGATACGAGAAATATTTCCCATAAGTACCATATCCACTATCTCTACCGCCATGACCTGTATAACTCCAACTTCCAGACAAATACAACGTATAAGACCCCCTTACCTTACTTTGTTTTTATCTATCATCCACATCACTAACCATATATTGTGGGTTATAGAAAAACAAATATAGATATCCCATCCTGACACAGGCTTGAAACTCTACTGGTAGTCGGGGGATTTTTCATCAAAAGTGACCCAGCCTACCACAATGTTGACAGATCACTCGAGTAATATCCTATTTTATAGATCCTTCCCCCTAAACACTATATTTACACTACTCTTATCTACATTATTATAGCAATGAATCATTATCTTAGAATTCATACCTACTAACCATACAATAGAATACAAAATTCCTATACTATAAACCTTCTTCAGGTTCCCCTTAGAAATGAGATACCAATTCACCACATCAGAAAACTTTTCAGCAGAAATATATTCACCAGGAATTTATTTCACATTTAAAACCATACCAAAATTGTTTCACCATTATATCCTCATCTCCTTTTAATGTTGGAGAAAATCACTACAAATTTATAAAGTGTCTATCATTTCCCATCATCTACATGATCCTCTAATACAACCTCATAAAATATATTTTCCTCTTATTACAGAGCATCTTAGGGTAAAAGTGATCCAAGAATATCTTTTGAAATTAAATCTATTCCATACTATCTAGCTGTCCATATTAATTCTAGTTGTCACACCAATGATTCAATAATATTCAAAACATATAAGCATCCAACTTGACCCTTATCTTAAGAGGAGTCTCTAAATGGTCAATTATATTCTTGATGGAATCAATCCATAATTCTACTACATTAGGTCCACACTCTCCATTGAATTTCAGAGGTTGTTGTAAATAAATATCTCACATCAGGTCAAATATACTCTACATAACCCTATCTATATCTATGTATTCATAATCTGAATGAAGAGAGTAAAGTTATCATGAAATTTATATCTATATCCTTCACCAAACACTACTGATGCGTTAGGTTACACCACTGTAGGATAATTTCCAACTATATCCTACTACTGTCCTATTGAAAAACATCATCAAGGATGCATATCTATACATGGGTTAGATACTCCCATGCATGATCTCGTTTATAGGGCCCAACTCTTCTTAGTCCCATTTCTACCTTTTCTAAATATTAAAACAAGATAGAAGAAAAGAAAACTCCTCTGATACCACTTTGTAACGTCCCAACCCAGGTTCCACACACCAGTGCCCTGATCCAGTTGGTTACATGAATTTAGGAATACCTCCCCATACACCAGAGGCTACTGAATATCCATGAAGGTATAATATAGATCATGGGGATACAATGCTTTCTTTATCAGAGCTACATAATAGCAGAAATAAAAAAACAATAACCAACAACCAGAATAATAAAATAACCAGAATAGGATAGTAATACATGATGAAGCAGAAGAAAAGACAATATGAATAACTATACAGTTGATGTGTCATGCCAAATAAGTTCCAAGTGTCAAATGAAATACCCAAAGTAAAGAAAATAACAACTCCAAAGTGGGCCTCGATGCCAATTTTGATTCTCACATCCATGCTTCATCCCAACTCTGCCATATAACATTGGTCCCTTTCCCTTATCCTATCCTACAAGCATGAATTATATTTGGGTACCGATCAGGAAACCCGAGTAGGGTGTGATTACTACTTAGTAGGTCACTATACATGATGTATAAAAAAATATTCAGTCAATAACAATGTATGAAGTTGTCTAAATAATAATATAAAAACAATAAAGTAAACAATTTACATATATTTAATTATTCTTTATTCAACCCCATTACCCCAAGGTTCCTGAGGACACCTGAACCCTCAATACCTAGTTTGGCCCATGTGAGAGTATGAACTATAACACATATTTAATTCCCAAATCATTATAACACATGGGATTTCATTATCCATTTAATTTCAATTTAATATCACAAAAACTTGGAGTGATAGTCCAATGCCAATATTTTGGTTCTACAACACCATTTGTAGAACCCCATGAGTATTTAGAGAATTAGTCCCTATATTAGACCCTGTTTGTCAGTCAACCACATATTATTATTTGGAGTTTCATTCTATTTCCCACACTCATATTTTAGTCAATCACATATGGGTATTTGGATCATCAGTCCATGTCCCACACTGGTATTTTAATCAATCACACATATATCACATATATCACATTCAATAGGGTTTATCAACATTAACCCTCTTATCATATTTCAAATCATGGACACAATTTTAATTATCAAACCATCATGGTTCAATACTATAATCTCAAGGAATAATATGAACAATTCACCATTAAACCTTTTTAAAATATTGAAATCACATAACGCATTAACCCATTAAGGGAAAGTCATCCACCTCATAATTCATATTTTCAATTAATTCATAATCACATTAATCAACCAATTTAACAATCCCAACATCCAATAAATTCCACAATCACAATGTCTCATTAATTTATTAACAAATTAATTAATCCAATTCCACCAAATTCCAATTGCCCCAAATTTTAACCCAATTCATTATCGCATGGAAATTAAAATAAATCAATTCAGTATCTGATGCAATTTACCAATCACGGAAATTAAATTTCCACAATAACATATTCATATTTAAATAAAGACTATGATATTTTCAATTTAGACCACCTACCTCATGTTTGACGACGAACACTCACCAACAGAAATCCCCAATTGAAGCAGAACAACCAAGATCAAGACAATGAATGAGATCTAGATCCAAAACTTGGATCCAGAGTTTATTAGATTAAGATCTAACAAAAACTAGATCTATATCCGTCACTAATGGAGGAAAAAATCCCTTCCAAATATGGGATAGGTATGGGAGAGAGATTGGAATCTAATCGGGATGAGAATATCTTATCAGGGGTGGTTCCGATGTGTAATGAAACCTTCGATTCATTAATAAAATATGTTGTAAGGACTTGTAATCCATTTGAGAGACTCAAAAAATGATATAAAACATTTAGTGTCGAGTTGGGTCTAATTAGTGTGAATTTTTATGGGGTTATAAAATTTAAAACCAATTTTTGGAATAATTAAACCTGCACACATGGTTTCTTGGAAAGGGGCGCATAGTTTTACAAATTATGTTCCCTAATAATGTACCTATCCTATGGGGGTGAATGGTTACTCATAAGTGGGTGAACGGTTTGAAAAAAATGTTCCAATCATAAAACCCCTCTCTATCTTGGGTTACATAGTTTTTTGGGGTAGGATGCACGGTTTGAGAAAACCATACGCCTACCATGCACTACCTCAAACCCCTCCAAAAACATCCAAATCTCACCGAAACACACCCAATATAAAAACCAAACAAGATATACTGAAAAAATAAATAATATTACTTGAAAAAACCTTGATAAATATTTATAAAAGGTTGGGTATTACATATAGATCCACTGATATACCCTCACTTGAGATTATATGACTCAAAATGAAACTTTTTGTAGGAAAAATCCACACTTGGTAAATTTTTAATACAATTTATCCTTCTTCAAAGTCTTCAGCACAGTCCTAAAGTGATCTTCATTCTACTCCTTTATATTTTAATATATAAAAATATCATTTATACAAACATTCAAAAATTGATCAAGTTAATCTCTAAAGACACTATTCATTAAATCCATAAAGATAGTGGGGGAATTAGTAATACAATCTAGAATAATTATTTTTTATAGTGTCCATACCTTGTATATAATGATTCCTTGGGTATATCATCATCCTTGAACATCAATTGATGGTATTCATAATGATGGTCAATCTTAGAAAAGTATTGAGTTACACATAGTTGATCAAACAAGTCATCAATATGGGGTAGAGGATAATTGTTTTTGATTGTGATATTTTTTAGTTTTTGATAATAAATGTAGAGTCACATCAATCCATATTTCTTATTATAAAAAAGTAATGGTGAACCCCTTGGTGACCCACTTATCTGAATGAATCCCATGTTAAGATTCTCTTAGAGTTGCTTCTTTAATTTCTGTAACTTAATCGAGGCTATTCTATTAGTATTCATTGTAATCATCATAGTTCCATGTATAAGTTCTATTGAAAAATAAACTTCACAATCCAGTGTAAGAATGGGAAAATATTCCTCAAATACATCCAAAAACTCCCACATAATAGGCATATCATCGTTTTTTTGTTTCTCCCCAATTGATAATCTTAACTCATATACATTTTTTGAAATAATTTCTTTGGGATTTTTTTTCATGTTTTATAATATTGTTCCTTGGATTTTTGCTGGGGTATTTCATGAAATTGGAGCTGAATATTAAAATGAGGTGCTTCTATAATTTTTTAAAATTTTAGATAATTAAAATCATGAATTCGGTTTATGAAGTGTTTTCATCAAGTATAGGATCCCTCCACACCTAAGGCAAAGCCATTAAAACAATAAAATCCATGAATGTCCTAGATGAAGAATTAATGGATCTGAAAGTAGTACAGGACATTAAAGTGTCGCCTTCTATACCACAATCCATCCTTGAATACCTGATCCCATGAAAGAAATATAAGCTATGAATCATCTAGTTCAAGAGATCTTAGGCCATGAATTCAATTCATGACATATAATCCTTGTTTTAGCACATGAGATTCAAAATAAAATATGTATAGTTTGGAAGATTCAAAATAATAAAAAAATTTAAAATACCACCACAACGCATAATATTCCAAATCATAACGTAAAGTTTTTGAGAAGGAAGTAATTTAATCCAAATCATGACATAAAATTCTTACACATAATGAGAGGATCAAGTCTATTTGTATTCCAGTGCCTCTAAAATTTAAAAAAAAATCAATATTTTCTTCTAAAATTTATTTTAAATTCATTTAAAACATATTTTTATTGTATATATTTGTTTTCCATTTTCCGATAAAATTAGTTCTAATTAGTTTTGGATTGATCTTTCATTTTTCCATACCTTGCTCTATTAAATCGCAAATTTAATATGATTTCTACCTCTCAATTACAAGTATGCATTTTGGATCATATTGATTTATTAAATCATGAATTTCTTTATGAATATACAAATCCTGATTCCCCTATCTCATTCATTTAATACCTTCCTCACCATGTGCGAGTAACCAGACTAGGATTATGGGTCAAGAGTAGGGGTAGAATGAACGTATTGTATTATTAAATCAAAACCTAGCTAGGAATTAGGTTAAGAATTAACGTTTATCATATTCATTTTCACAACCATGATCTAGGAAATTAATATTCCTAGATTCATGACCACATATAGAAGAAAGAGTGGTTTCTAATCTAGGAAGATCTAATTTGATTGAACAAAACCAATTAGTGGCTTCCAATCTACTTTATAGCCTAATCCATTAAACCATCGTAATATAGAGTTATGAATACCCTTTCCATTGGTTCCTAGAAATTGTTGTAAATACCTATTTTATGAACTGAACTAAATTAAAAATATTCTTCATTTTAAAACCTATTCTTTTAGAATCATGTGAGGAATATGATACTAGGTTCTACTGTCTATGCCCCTAGCCATTTCTGGATCCTCCCTGTGGGCTCAACCTTTGACTTTCACCATTCTACATTTATTTTATGTAGTGCGATGTGAGTTATATTAATTTATAATTTGATCAAGCCTGTGCGAAATCAATAACACTGTGCGCATTTGTAAAATTTTGGTTTCGTTGTTGGGGAAAATGAGTTTTATTATGAATAGTGACCTTCAGCATAAACTTGAGATTTAATCACATCCTCTTTCCCCTTCCCATTTCTTTTTACAACTTTCATACATGGACTAACTCATGAATCCCTGAATCATTCAAAGATCCCAGAACATCAAGAACCTATGGAGTTCAAACCTAAAATCGATAGGTGCCGCTATTAATGTCATTATTAATATTGGATGAGCACAAAAATATTTTTGCTTCTAACCAACATGACACTAAATATATACCAGGTTAACCACACAGAGAGCGACCAAAACTACAGGAGCACTCCGTTATGTAATATGGTTTTCTGTCTATCAATGTTACTATGACCAACATTGTTTGGAATCTTATTTAGGCACACACTTTTGAGACTAAACCTAGAATCATTCATATGATTCAAAACATTTTCTAGTTCAGTAGACATCAGAGTGAATATCCACATGAACATATCTCAAATTTCATAGGAGTCTGAAATACATTCCGTAACCAAGGAGTCTCTTTTTATCCAATTTGAGTTTAGGTATTTCCATTATACTTGAATGATATATCTAAGGACTAGATGAAGATTCAGTCTCTTAAATTCATCACAACATGGGTTGAATAAGTTAAAAAATTCTGGGATTAATATTTTCAAAACATACGTACATGGACGCTCGGAAATGAAATACGAAATTTTGATCAGGAGAATGGTGAACTGGCTTGGGAGGTCTGAGACCTCTTTAAGTAATTTAATCAGATGTTCCCACATCATAGACTCAGCGTCTGGTTACAATTTACCAGGGCCAAAACCTTCTGCACAGACTTTGGTAGATGCTTCCGTGGATGGTAGACTTATACTCAAGACACCAAAAGTTGGTGGATCACTTCTAGATGAGATCAAACATAATGTTAGTAAATGAGAGAGTAATTTAGGACTTCCTTGAAACATAATTCAACAAGTATAAGAGAATACCACCTTGCATCCCAAGTCGATTCTTTACTAAAAATTTTGAAGTTTTTTACTACCTTGCACACCATGACCATCACCTAATCCTGGTATAGAGGTTCAATATTGTGAGTTTTTTGTAAGAACACATATATACCACGACTACCAATATAGAATATATGATAAACAACATTAGTAATATAATTATGTTAATTAAAATTAATAAATATCATAATTTTGGCAACCCTTTTACCCATAAAGACCAGTGTTACAACAATAACCAGATTGAGGTTACTGGCAACAGAGGATTGGTTAAGAACTAGTACAAAATCAAGGACCTCTTGGGGTTCCACCTCATAATACAACTGTTTGACCACAAAAAACCTTCCAATTAAAACCTGTCCCCCTAGGGATAATTTTTACCCCTCATCAGCAACAATTTCACCAAGCTCCACCTAGATATAAACACACCCCACCTCACCAATCAATCCTTGAAAATATACTTACCACATTCATTCGAAAATAATACCAAAGAGTGACTAATCAAGAAATGAAGATGAAAAATCAAAGGGATTCCCTCCGCAACCTCGAGTACCAAGTAGGATATATCTCATTGATTAATTTAGAATGATTATGAATTATTCTACCCAGTAATACTGAGACACATCCAAGAGAAGAGGATAATGGTATGGTCTTTCAAATTTTAAAAGAGATGAATTTTCCACATCCATACAAAGGTGAGGAAAGGAAGATATAATAAATTTAATTATTTATAGAAACCATCAATAAATATAGACATGAGAGCATAAAAAAATATGATAAATAACAATATCTAGAAGGATATCCAATTGAAAAAGTTCCTGTAAAAGAGTGGATCGTAAAAGAAGATGTATATGTGGCACCACCACCACACATACCATCTATTCCATTTTTAGAGTGTATGATACAATGAAATATATAAGGTAAATATAATAAAATTTGGTAAATATTCAAAAACTCTACATTAATATCCCTTTCGATGAATCTATTTCTTAGATGCTTGCATATGCTAATTTTTTAAAGGATCAACTCTCCAATAAGAGGAAGATAGAAAAATTATGAGTTTTCTCCTTGAAAAATAGTGCACTATGATAATTCATTAGAAAATTCCATCTGAGATGAGGGACCCCAGAAGCTTACAATAATGGAATTTTGTCTATTTGTGACAGGATCCCATCGAAAAAACTCTTTTGCGACAGGGTCCCGTCGCAAATAGACCAATGCAGAAAATGACTTGCCAACTAGTATTTTTTGCGACGGGACCGTCGTAAAAAATACTACTTTTGACGTGAAGCGGTCTCGTCCCAAATATATCTCCAATTAAATAAATTATATATACAATTAAATGTTGCGACGGGCTGGCGGACCGTCGCAAATAGATTTATGTTATAAACCTGTTACGACGGGCCCGTCCCAAAAACATTTTACGACGGTAAAGTAACCTGTCAGAAAAAAGATTTTGCAATGGTAAAGTAACCAGTCACATATTAGTTTTTTTTAAAAATATATAATCTATTTGCGATGAGACCTCGTCAAAAAAGGCCCTTTCGGAAATACTTAATAAAATAAAAAATAATAATATAATTATGATTAAGGAAGAAATAATATTAATATTATTAAAATAATATAAAAATAAAAAGTATTAAAATTTTCAATATTTTCAAATACATTATAAAATAAAAAAATTAATAAAATTATGATTAATGAATAAATAATATTAATATTATTAAAATAATAAAAAAATAAAAAAATATTAAAATTATCAATATTCGCAAAAAAATATAAAGAAATCATAAAATAATAATAATAATAATAATAATACTATTATTAGTAAAATGAACAAACATTAAAAAATATAATACTAATAATAAAAAAAATATTAAAATATTAAAAAAAACAATGCAATATTCACTCCAATATAAAAGAAAAAAACTATAAATAGTTCATGTTACAATAAACGTTCAATTCAAATGTTTTTAACAGAACAAAAAAATCATTGGGGGGATAGTCTTTTGGAGGAGCTGGAGGAGATGGTGGAGGAAATTCATTCCCTAAACTACGAGTCAGACGACGCATATACTCCATCTACTCGTGCTGCTACTGCTGCCATCAACACATGTCCTCCTCGTGGTGCTGATGCATCTCTTTCTGCTGCTTCTACAAACTCTCTATAAGCTCAGTTTGAGCTCACAACTGCTCCTGATACTGTGAGCCAGAAGATGATGCTTGTCCACAAGCTTCTCTCAAGCTAGACGTCGACATCACAACAGTACCATAACAACTCTCAGGAGTCAAATGAGAGCCGATACCAATTACTCAGCCCTTCTCAAAGGCATACTAGGTCTCTTTCATCCATGCCTCCTCATCGAAATGGTGGGAACTAGTCTGATCAACCGTCTCGACCTGACCCTTAGACCGTGTCTGAGAGGTCGTGACCTCATATGACTCATTCAGTTTCAATTTGAAATTAAAATAGTGAAAATATTATATGCAATTAATTTTAAAACTGAAAAAGAAATAATAATGACCACAATCTGACGCTGCTGATCACCTCTAATATCTCTAGTGGTCGTATCACTGTACATCCTCCGATAAATGTTGTACTCCATAATATCAGGATGCTTTAATGCCTATATGAATATAAAATAAACTGTTTATATTTAATGTTATATATAATATTTTAAAAAGATACTTACCAGATGCTCTCTTTGTGTACATAATGTATGAATACCATTTTGATGTGTCACCTCCTGTCACCCCCAATTTTTCTAGCCCAATAAAGGTCTCCTTTGAAATCCACCACTCAAATAGTGTGAACATAATCCATCCCAAACATGAGATGAAATGTACTCTGGTCGGTGGGCTCTACATGATTCATCAAATACTATCACTAATACTTTCTTAATGGATGTCCTTCTCAAATAGTACAAAAAATGATGGAAACGCTCACACATAGACACCTACCATGCCTCATGGATAGATCCATGCATTCTATCATTGATAGAAAACCTTAAAACCTAAAAATAATTTATAATATCAGGTTATTAATGAAATAAATTTCTAAATAAATATTATTTATTTACGTACCAGCCAATTATTGAACATTCCAAGCCACACATCAACGGGAATATGTTCCCATGTGATCCATGGCTGAGAAAAATAATTGCACAAGATATCACTCTCTTATCCAACAGTTACATGCACAAAACTGTGAAAAAAGAAAAAATAATCAAACAATTAGTATATAAATAAATTAATGAAAGCTAACTAAAATACAGAAGTTACCATACCTCCGCGTGTGTGGATCGAAACCAAGACGTGGACGTCACTAGTGGATAGATTTAGGAATCATCAATCATGCAAGACCACACCCCCTCCACATACCCTCTGAACCGCTAGTAAGTTGAGGGTCAGATGATCCCAAATCCTCCTCATCTAAAGACAGCTCAGCCTCCTCCAACACAAGAAATAGATAAAGGTCCATCTGAAACAGAAAATGATTATTGATAGAAGATAGTTGAAAATAACTATGTAAGAACCCAGATCTTCTTTTCTTGTATGTTTTCCTTTTTCTGGTGTTTTTGAGGAAAAGAGGAGTTTCTGGGAATTTTTGAAGTACACGACGTGTAATTTATAAGTACACGCCGTGTACTCGGTTACCACGGGTAGCCGTGTGCTAACTGTGTAGCGGCAGTGCACACAACCGTGTGTGGTGACCTAGAGGCCGCCTAAAGAGGGGATAAATAAGGGAAAGTACACGCCGTGTACTTTCTTTTTTTTTTTCATTAAACATACCGGGGTCGTATATGATGGAAAAAACCATCTCCTTCTAGGTCTGGTTTGTCTGAGAGAGTGAGATTGTACGCCCGCGATCTTTCCCTGAGCCCCCAATTGAACATCCGATCTCCGATTCGAATGTTTTCAACTGCGTTGGGATCCCCTCAGTAAGATCTTCCTCATTTTAGAGCTTCGTTTCTTGATTACTCATATTTCAAGTGTTATCTTTGGTTTAATTTTTTAGATGTTTTTGTAGATCTATGGTGTTCTTGGGCTTTTCAAGGATTGAGATTCATGTATATCATTCCTACAACACCGAGGTAGGTGGTTTATGCCTTTCCATAGAAAGTATTTGAGTTTTATGTGCAATATCGTCCAATACCCTTGAACAGGGTATTGCATGTTTACTGTTTTAGACCTGTTAATTTTCTACAATGCTTGTATACTTGAGTAGAGGTTAATTGAATGTGAATAGGGTTAATTTCTATGATTTGGAAGTGTTATACCATGCATGTTATATTTATGACCATTTGGTCTTGCTTAGCCTGTTGGGATGCCTTGCCTATTTCCCATGCCTAGTATTGTAGGATGGTGTGATTGTTTATCTGACATACTGTTATGCTGTAGACTGTTATCTAAGTAGTTATTGAGGTTTACTTGGGATGATATTCTTTTCTGTACTTGATTGACTTACACAGGTCCGTGAGAACCTGGTGTAGTAGACCATAGGGAGAATGGATGTAAGGGATTCTCTAGAGTGTTTGTTTTTACTATTACGATGTGAGACCATAAGGAGAATTGACGTAAGTTCTTACTCAGAGTGTATATAGTTCCTCGACGTGGGACACTGGGGTAATGAGATGTAAGTTCTTCCCCAAATCTCATTTTAGTTATCGATACGAGACTATAGGGGGAATTGACGGTGAGTTCTTCCTCAGAGAGTCTATGCTTAAGCTGAACCAGAGGGGTTAGACTGTGTGTAATTCCTAGAGGGTTACTTGTTCTTGTTTGGTTGAACTAGAGGGCTTAGGCTGTGAGTATTCCTAGAGGGTTACCTGCTTTGATTATCTACTTCTTGATATGTGAAATTTAATGGTTTAAAACTGTTGGAATGTTTTATTTTGAGTACATCCTTGTTTACCACTTCTTTTTCTTGTTACCTTCCATATATATTAACTGACCATTAGGCACAAATCCTCTGGTGGTTGCCTATTGGGATTTAGTATCACACCATATTTGGGTCATTCTTTTGGGCCCAAATAGATTATATTGCTGCAGGTATAGATAAGGGAAAGTGCCCATGTACTTTAGGTACTTGACTATTGTAGATCTAGAGAGCATGGGACAAAGATGAGGCTTGCGATGCTGATGAGTTTAGATGTTTTCTTTTTTTTTTTACTTTGGTTTAGTACTATATTCCATTATTGTGATGAGTTTTTTCTATTTTCCTAGACATATGTATCATGCATCATTTATATATGTGCTCCAGTTGTTTCTCATTTTTAGTCTTCTCCTATTTACTATTGTATGGTATGTTTACTGGTTCCACTATTGTACATCTATTTATTTCTACTGTGTTACTCTTCTAATGAGGTAATAGTTTCCCCACTATCACACTCAAGGCCCTCACTTCTAGTCGGCAGCCTCAGGTGTTTGGAGAAATGTGCTTGAGGCCATGTGACCAACCAGGTACGGGGTGCCTCTAGGTGGCTTCTAGAACCGGGACATTACAAAGTGGTATCATAGGATTTCTTTTCTTCTTGACTTACTATTTTGGAGAATATAGCCAAGGATATGAAAGAATAGGTACTTGGTAATAAGTTGTGCTCGGCCCGTGTACAGGTAAAATCCATCTTACCTATTTTATTGCAATTTTTTCGTTTTGCAATTTTACAGTTGATTTGATTTCACTGTTGGGTGACTCACGTGTATTTTTTTGTTATCGTTGATGTTATTGAGGTTTTATTTCTGATGCAACCCGATGAGATGATGGTATGTCATCTCATGCATCATTTAGGAACTTGCTAGAAATTACATGTCATGCATTCTTACCATGCCATTTAGGGTGCATTATAGGTTTCATGTTGTTGTGATAGATGTTGTTCTAGATATACATGTTGTTTTGATAGAGGCCTTGATAGAATACCTACTTTTGATAGGGTATTACTTTTTGTAAGGTTTTGTTTGAATGAATTCCAAAATTTGATTCTTGAGGTGTTATGGGCCCTCATTAATCAAAATTTGGTGGATCATTAACCTATTTTCCTTGTATATGACATGTATAAGATGCCAAGATTTGATTCTCAGGGAGTATGGCCCCTCACGGATCAGAATTTGGAACTTTAATATTCGTTTCAGTGTTCTTTTGGGGTTCCAGAGTAGTTTCTGAGGCTTATAGTCTGAAGAAACCCAGAATACACAGGGTGTAATGTTGAATACATGCCATGTGTTCTTCTGTTCGGGAAGAAACTGTTTTTCACAAGTACACACCGTGTACAGTATGTACATTCCGTGTAGTATCTAACCATGTCTCAGACTATGTGGGAAGAGACACAGGGTTTAGTAATCCTTGGTAGGACAAGCCGTGTACCATATGTACACACTATGTTTTAGAACCATTTAACCGGCCGTGTCACTAACAACACGAATCAGTTGAGTCTTTTCTAATACACGCCGTGTCTATCTGAAACACGCCATGTGGTGTAACCTGAGTATTCGGCCGTGTAACAAGCAACACTGGTCGGTTAAATCTTCTTGTACATGCCATGTCTAGCCTAAACACGCCATGTATAGTCAGCAGTGTGTTCACCCTTGTGAATAATAACACGGGTAGTTGAAAGCTTAGCAGTACACACCGTGTCCATCTGGAACACGCCATATAGGGTGAGGCGTGTAACTGGCTGTGTGACTGAAAACAAGGGTCGGTAAAGTTCGTCTAGTACACACCGTGTTTGGCACTAACAAGACTTGTAGTCTTTTTATAGGAGATCCATGTGAAATAGACGTGTAAGATAATTCGGGCAGGTAAAAAGGATTTAATTACACGCCGTGTGTTAGGACAACACGTCGTGTGTTTGGTGTGTTACACGACCAGTTCGGCAGAAGTACACGCCCATGTGAAAGGATTAAGGGAACATGCCATGTAGGAATTATACATGCCGTGTAACTATGTTTTGAAAAACTTGAATTCTTTATTTCTCATGTTCCCTTATTTCTATTATAATATTTACTCCTTGGTAATCTTGATCTAAGGTGTGTACTTGGCCTTATAGAGTCATGCCACTGAGACGTACTCCGGTTGTACGCCAGTTTCAAGGCAGTGATCAGACACTAGACATGGATGATCTGGGACTACCAATAGATCCTCCAGTTGTGCCAGTCTTGGAACCAAATGTCATTCCAGACACAGGTACTGATGCACAGTTCTAAGAGGGATTTATGAGGTTCATGCAGACCTTCCATGGAGTACCACATCATGCTCCTTCTACGGCAGAGCTGACGCAGGTTTTCCAACAGTAGCATCCTCTCATTTTCATAGGGGAAGGAGGACCTCAGGATCTAGAGTCATGTTTAAAATCCATGATTTCTATCTTTGATCATATAGATATTCGTCCGAAGAGGATAGTGAATCTCGCTATGTATATAATTTGGGATTCCGCTAAGAGATAGAGGGATGTGATCTCATAGGTGGGACGCCAATAGGTCATGGCATGGGATGAGTTCTAGTGTTCCTTCTACGACTACTTCTATCCAGAGACTTTGAGGGCCAATTGAGCCCAAGAATTTATGAGTATGGAGTAGGGTACTCTTTCTGTTATGGAGTTTTCTTATCACTTCATAGAGCTACAACACTTCATACCTATTCCAGAAGGAGATGAGTTATTCCTGGAAAGGAAGTTCAAGGATGGTCTTAGGCACGACATCCAATCTCAGGTGAACATCTTTAGGTTGAATTCTATCAGTTCTATAGTCAACCAGGTGCTGATCACAGAGTGAAATATGAGGGATTCTAGAGTTGTGAGCCAGGGTGGCTCGATATTTGGATTTAGTATCCCTGCTACAAATAGTAGGAAGCGTCGTAGAGAGCCTTCTCTTGGAGATCCGAGGAGGCAAGAGACACCTTTAGGTTTCTAGGTGGTATGATACTGGTGTGGAAAAGCCAGGCATATGAGACCACATTACTCGAGAGACCCAATGGAGTTCTAATCTTGAGAAAAGATGGGTCATCTTCAGCACTTCTGTCAAATCTTCTCACCAACAGCTAGTGACATGGGTTCTTCTATGACTCTGCGTATAGGAGAAGCACTACCAGTTACTCCTCAGTCAGGTAACTGTAGCTATTTAGGCCTTTCTATTCGATGTGGAGGTCATGTCCATGGTAATCAGTCACCAAGCTTTTAGCGACAGCAGGGTGGATCAGCTAAGAGTGGTCATGCAGGGTCACAGGGTCGCAGTGTAGGTCAAAATTTTGCAGTAGAGTATACCGAGTAGGAGCAGGATCCCGGACCCTCTACTGTTCGAGGTACGATTCTAGTTACCTCCGTTTTAGCTTCTTCTCTTTTCAATACAAGGGATTCCCATAGCTTTATATCTATTTCTTTTTTGGAGAGTCTTGGACTCTGTATCTTTTCCTCTGCTAATATATTGGCACTAGACACTCCGTGGGGACTAGAACAGCAAGTGTATGATAGTTTAAAGAGTTCCCTCTCGAGGTTGGTGGGTGTCAATTCTTTTGGGACCTTTATATCCTAGAGATGACAGGTTATGACATCATTCTCAGAATGTACTAGTTAGTTCCTTTACAGGCTATTTTCGACTACTACCATCTTAGGGTGAGTTTTACATCACCAGGGGTGGATATTTTCTTCATAAGGGTGAATGGGATGTCTAGGCGAGCAGAGTGGGACCCGAGCATCATGGGTTGGGAGGATTAATAGCCCAGATTACTAGTATATATCTGGATGACCAGGGGACTTCATAGTTGTAATTCCCTATAGTGGTGGATCATTTCAGGGACGTCTTTCCAAAGGACTTTTCGGGTTTGCCTCCGGAGAGAGAGGGGGACTTTTCTGTTGATCTCATGCCAGGAGTGTCACCAGTGTCCATTCCACCTTATAGGATGGCTATAACAGAGTTGCAGGAGCTCTAGAAGTAGTTGGAGGAGTTGCAGGCAAATTGTTTCATCTGACCTAGTACTTATCCTTGGGGTTCGCATATCCTGTTTGCGAAAAAGGAGGATGATACCCTTAAACTTGGTGTGGATTATCGGAAGTTTAACCAATTGACGGTCAAGAACTGATATCCCTTGCCTTGGATTGATGATCTCTTTGATCAGCTTCGAGGAGCCTGGGTGTTCTTGAGGATTGACTTGAGATCCGGTTACCATCAGTATCGCGTTAGACCATCTGATATACCTTTTACAAGTTTCTGGAGTAGGTATGGTCTATACGAGTATGTGGTTATGCCGTTAGGTCTCACTAACGCTCCTGTAGTCTTCATGGAACTAATGAACCGAGTGTTCCGTACATACTTATATTCTTTCATGGTAGTCTTCGTGGAAGATATCTTGGTGTACTCTCACACTTGACATGACTACACTAACCATCTTGAGATCGTTCTGAGTATACTGAGAGAGCATCATTTATATGCTAATCTCTAAAAATGAAACTTTTTGATGGATCAGATTCACTTCTTGGGTCATGTTATCTCAAAGACAGAAGTATCTATAGACCCTGAAAAAGTGAGATAAGTAGTTTCCTGGTAGTAGCCGAAGAACGTCTATGAAGTGCAGAGTTTTCTAGGGCTGGATGGATACTATAGACATTTCATACAGGTCTTTTCATGCTTAGTATCACCACTGAAGGGTATGACTAAGAAGGGTGAGAAGTTATTATGGTTATATTCTTGTGAGTCAGCCTTTTAGGAGTTGAAAGGGAGGTTGACTTCAGCACCGATAATAGTATTTATAGAGCCAAGAAAGAGCTATACTGTGTACTGTGATGCATCTGGTATCGGGTTGGGAGATGTGCTTATGCAAATAGAAGGATTCATTGTGTATGGGTCTCGATAGTTAAGGCCACATGAGAGGAACTACCCAACACACGATCTCGAGTTAGATGATATTGTCCATGCTTTACGCTGTTGGAGACACTACCTTCTGGGAGATCATTTTGTCGTTTTCACCGACTATAAAGGTATCAAGTACAACTTCACTCAGTGTGACCTAAATTTGAGACTTTAAGATTGCCTATATGTCTAGGAAAGGCAATGTAGTGGCTGATGCACTGAGCATGAGAACTAAAATACAGGCAGTTCAGGAGGTCATTAGTGAGTGGAAGCTTATGGATCTGTTCTCTGAGATGAATTCAGAGGTGCATGACAGATAGGGGAAGACATTTTTCTCTTTTGTAGTTGTTACCTCTACTCTTCTTGATCAAGTGCGAATGAGGAAGCTATCAGATTATGAAGTCTTAGTCCTACGAGAGAGTGTGTCAGGAGAGGACCCTATTACTGGATGGACCATATGCAAGGATGAGATCTTGCGTTTTCATGGGCACATATGAGTGTCAGTAGACATACATGAGGAGATGATGTGGGACTTTCATTCCTCAGTTCGGGAAGTTCATCCTAGCATCACCAAGATGTATTGTGTTCTACACCATCAGTATTGGTGGCCAGGTATGAAGAGATATGTTGCTGGTTTTGTCAGGAGGTGTTCCACCTGTCAACAAGTGAAGGCGGAGCATCAACGAACCACATGGATTTTGCAGCAGTTACCCATCCTCGAGTGGAAGTGTAATGATGTCGCGATGGATTTTGTGACAGGTTTTCTGAGGTTGCCTCGTTGGAATGATGCAGTATAGGTTGTCATTGATAGACTCATGAAGGTTGTTCACTTCTTACCGATCAAGGAGAAATTCAGTGTTGATGATCTAGGAAGGTTGTACATCCGTGAAATTGTACATCTACATGGAGTTCCGCACTCCATTGTTTTAGACAGGGATTCACATTTTACTTCTCGTGTCTCGCAGGGGCTACAGAAGGCTTTGGGTACACAGATAATTTTGAGTACAACTTACCATCCCCAGACAGATGGCTAGTCCGAGTGCACAATTCAGGTGCTTGAGGACATGCTTCGAGCATGTATCCTTATCTTTGAATGCTTTTGGGAGAAGCACATACCTCTTGTAGAGTTTTCCTAGAACAATAGTTTCAAGAAACTATTCATCTCGAACCTTATGAGGGTTTTTATGGTAGGCCCTGCCAATCACCCTTATATTGGCTGAAGGCAGGAGAGGTAGCTATGTTGGGACCTCATCTTGTCCAGAAGACCACAAAGCATATAGAGTTGATTTGGAAGAGGATGACTACTACAAAGTCTTGACAGAAGTCTTATGCTGATCAATGGAGATGACCTCTGGAGTTAGAGGTCAGAGATCAGGTTTTCCTACATGTCACACTGAGGTTGGGACAAAGGAGGATTAGGAGACAGAGTAAGATTTTTCCAAGGTACGTCGGCCCGTTTGAATTTTTGGAGAGAGTTGGTCCAATTGCCTATCGGTTGTAGTTACCTCATAGGTACTGGTCTATGCATGATGTCTTCCACGTTTCTCAGCTTCAATGTTACTTCTTAGAACCGTCTCATGCTTTTCAACATGAGGAGGTTGAGTTAAAGGTGAACACCTAATTCGAGGAGAATCCTATCCAGATTTTTTATTGAAGTATAAAGGTTCTCCGTGGCCAGTTTGTTCCTATGGTTCGACTGTTATGGCAGCACGAGCGAGTACAACACGAGACCTAGGAGACGAAGGCCGATGTACAATCGTAGTGGATAGAGCTTTTTGAGGATTCTTCTTCTACGCCGCCTTGCTTGGGAAATTCAGGGACAAATTTTTTTAAGGGGGGAAGTTTGTAAGAACCCGGATATTCTTTTCAAGTATGTTTTCCTTTTTCTGGTGTTTTTGAGAAAAAAAGGAGTTTATTGAAATTTTTGAAGTACACGTCGTGTACTTTATAAGTACACACCCTGTAATTTATAATTACACGTCGTGTACTTGGTTACCACAGGTAGCCGTGTGTTGGCCGTGTCGCGACAATCCACATGACCATGTGTGGGGACCTGGAGGTTGCCTAAAATGGGGCTCAGTAAGGGAAAGTACACACCGTTTACTTCAAAAGTATATGCCATGTACTTTATTTTTTTCATTAAATGTACTGAGGCCGTGTCTGACAGATAGAACCATCTCCTTCTAGGCCCGATTCATCTAAGAGAGGGACCATACGTCCGTGATATTTCCCTGATCCGACGATTGAGTATTTGATCTCTGATTTGATTGTCGTTGATTGTGTTGGGATCTCCTGGGTAAGCTCTTCCTTCTTCTACAACTTCATTTCTTGATTCCCCCTCTTTCAATAGTTATCTTCAGTTGAACGTTTTCAACATTTTTTAAGATCTACGGTGTTATTAGGTGTTTCAAGGATTGAGGTTCACATATATCATTCCTACAACACCGAGGTAGGTGTTTTGTTCCTTTCCATAGAAATTCATTGAGTTTTATGTGCAAAATCGCCCAATACCCTTGAACGGGGTATTACATGTTTACTGTTTTAGCCCTATTAATTGCCTTTAATGATTATATGCATGAGTAGAGGTTAATTGAATGTGAATAGGGTTAATTTATATGATTTGGAAGTGTTTTCCCATGAATGTTATGCTTATGACCGTTTGGTCTTGCTTAGCCTGTTAGACTGCCTTGCCTGTTTCCCATGCCTAGTATTGTAGGATGGTGTGATTGTTTATCTGACATGTTGTTATGCTATAAACTGTTAGCCTAGTATTTCTTGAGGTTTAATTTGGATGGTACACTTTGCTGTACTTGATTTACTTACACAGGTCCGTGAGATCTTGGTGTAGTAGACCATAGGGAGAATGGACGTAAGGGATTCTCTAGAGTGTATGTTTTTCATATTATGATTCGAGACCATATGGGGAATTGATGTAAGTTCTTCCTCAGAGTGTCTGTAGTTCCTTGATGCGAGACACATGGGGAATGAGATGTAAGTACTTCCACAGAGCACCTTTTAGTTACCGATACGAGATTGTAAGGGGAATTTATGGCTAGTGGTTCCTCAGAGAGTCTATGCCTTAGCTAAACCAGAGGGGTTAGACTATGTGTACTTCCAAGAGTGTTTCTTGTTATTGTTTGGTTGAACTAGAGGGGTTAGGCTGTGAGTACTCTCAGAGGGTTACCTGCTTTAATTAGATGCTTCTTGATATATGAAATTGAATGCTTTGAAACTGTAGGAATGTTTTCTTTTGAGTACTTCCTTTTTTATCGCTTCTTTTTCCTATTACTTACCATATATATTCACTAACTGTTAGGAACACATATTATGTTGGTTTCCTACTCGGATTTAGTCTCACACCCTATTTGGGTTGTGCTTTTGGGTCCAAACATATTATATTGCTGCAGGTATAGATAAGGGAAAGTGCCCGTCTACTTCAGGTACTTGACTGCTGTGGAGCTGAAGAGCATGGGACCAAGATGAGGCTTGTGATGCTAAGGAGTTTAGCTGTTTTCTTTTGTACTTTGGTTTAGTAATGTATTCAAGCATTGGGATGTGTTTGGATATTTTCCTTGACATATGTATCATGCATCATTTATATATCTGCTCCAGTTGTTTCTCATTTTTAGTCTTCCACTGTTTACTGTTGTATGGTATGTTTACTGCTTATGCTATTGTATATCTATTTATTTCCACTGTGTTACTCTTAAAATGAGGGCATAGTTTACCCACTTTCACACCCAAGGCCCTCGCTTCTAGTTGGTAGCCTCTAGAGTTTGGGGATATGCGCTTGAGTCCATGTGACCAACCGGGTATAGGGCGCCTTTGGGTGGCTTCCAGAACCGTGACGTTATATACTATTACATATAGATTTATATTAGTTATGATTATAACCAAAATTTAACTGTGTCAATGTTCACCTTCATCATCATCTTCATATCTAATGATGTCAATGGCTTCATATTCATCATCAGCATCATCAATATCCATATGATTTTTAGTTTCATCATCTCTTGCTATTTCAAATTCATTTGTAACATCATTAACATCATCATCACCATCAACCCTTAAATGTGGGGTGACATCATCGATATTCATGTATCTTTGAAAAAAAGATGGATTTTGAGTAGTCTCTTGAAAAATTTCAATTCCTTGTACTTCATCATAACAACATTCAGTTTGAGTAAACTTATTTTCCCGAGATTTCATTTTTATTATGCTCCTCCCATCACTCAGGTCTCTTGAAGTATCACAGTACTTTGTATAATATATTTGATGTGCCTATTGAGCTAGTAATTTTTTTTCATTTACTGCAAGAAGACTTTTATATTTAATATTGACGATTCCATGAATCAGATGAACATGCAAGCCTCTCTCAGTATCCTACCACCGACATTTAAACATTGTTATGTAATTTTTTCCAAGATAACACAGTTCAATAATTTCATCCAACATTAAATAAAAGTCAAATTTAGTTTCTCTATGATGTAATCCTTTGAAGAAAAATCCACTGTTCATTGGTTTTTTTGATTCCTCATATGCACGTGTATGAAATCAAAAACCATTCACCACATATGCATTATAATATTTAACCATTCTGGATGGTGGGTTACTCAATATACACAATCTCTTATCAATTTTATCAGTATGTTGAGACATCTGAAATTTTTTAAAGCAATTATCAATATAATAAATAATAAACTGAATTGATATATTAAAACATCAATAATTTATGTTACCTGTTTTTGAAACCATTGAGAATTTTTTTTGTCGGTGTTCTTCAAAAGATGCTGCCATAATTTGTGGAAGCTATTTCTTGATATGATTATCATATAACCTACAAATAAAATAATTTTACTTACTATAACATAAATTATAGAATAAGTGATAGAAGCAATCATAGTACAAACGATTCCAATTCTTTACAGTTGAGAAGAACATATGTATGAGCTCTAGGATGTTCATCATCTGAAAGCCACCGTTCATGAACTCTACTGAAGCTAAGATCTAGATGATTAAAAACTAATAATTTATTTTCCATTTCAGCATCAAAATTACCCTCATTCCATCCCATGTGGTTGTGTTTTGAGGGATACTCAGATTCAAAATAATGAAAGTAGAAAAAAGGAATTTCCTCTTACAAATAAGCTTCATCAATTGAGCCTTCAACCGTTGCTTTGTTACATATTTTTTTCTTCAATTTCTCCATGCATCTCTCGAATGGGTACTTCCATTGAAACTATATCGGACCTCTACATTTAGATTCATGTGGAAAATATAATATCAGGTGGTCCATTGAGTCAAAGAAAGCCGGCGGGAATATTTTTTCTAGTTTACATATAATGACAATAACAAATTCTTCCAGTTTACTTAGTGCATCATAGTCTATTTTCACCGCACAAATGTCTTGAAAAAAAATGATATTCTTGTTATAGAATCCCAAATCATATAATTCAACAAACCTATGAATCCAATTGGCACAAGTATTTCCATTATAACATGAAAATCATGACTTTTTAATCCGGTAATATGACCATTCTTAACACATCTCCCCAAATTGTAATCATAGCCATCAGGAAGTTTCAAATCCACAATCCACTGACAAAATAATAAGCATCACTCTTTGGAAAATGTATAAGATTATTTTGGCTTCATTAACCTCTCTGATCTGACATTTTGAAACAATTCAAGTTCTGGTCCTCTGCAAATTTGGGCAAGATCTAATCGTGGCTTTACATTATCTTTGGTCTTACATGGTGTATCCAAAACTGTATAAAATAAATTATCAAAATAGTTCTTCTTAATATTCATGAAATTCAACATGTGGAGGACCAACAAATAAGACCAATATGGAAGATCTCAAAAAATTCTCCATTTTATCCAATTATATTCTTTCCCAAAGCCATGAATTTTCTGTTGGTTTACTATTGTATCAAATGTTATAGGAGGTAATGAAAATACAACTGATTTAACTCTGTACCTGAGATCATTTTTGGAGGTTCATCCCTTTCAATTGTGCCTTTTCTGAAATAATATTTTTTCCTCTGAAAAGGATGACTGGTTGGAAGAAATCTGTGATGACAGTTAAAATTTCTTTGTTTTTTTCCATTGACTAGCATAAAGGATTTGTTGTCTTTAATACAGTAAGGACATGATTTCAGACCATGTGTACTCCATCCAGATAACATGCTATATGCCACGAAGTCACTAATCATCCACATCAATGTAGTTTTAAATATAAAATTTTGTTTCACAACAACATCATATGTACTAACACCATTACTCCATAATGAATTTAACTAATCAATCAATGGTTTAAAATAAACAACAATATTATTTTTCGGATGTATTGCGATTAATAAGGTTAAAAAGATATAGGGATCCTTCATCAACATCCACGGATGTAAATTGTACGGAGTTATAAAGACAGGACAACATGAATACTAACTTCCATAAGAACTAAATGGATAGAAACCATTAGTAGAAAGACCCAATCGCATGTATCAATCTTCTAAATCAAAAGATGGATGCAGTCGGTCATAATGTTTCCATGAGTCACCATCAGATGGATGATTCAATCTTTTATTGGTTTAAATATTGGTTTTGTGCCATGACATCATTGACGATATGTTCTGAGACATAAATAAATGCTGCAACCTGGGTGTAAGGGGGAAATATCTGAACTATTTTACAAGAATCGATCCAGACTTCCCTGATTGAGATTCTTTATACGTTGATTTTCCACATGTTGGAAAACAATCCAACAAATCATTTTTACCATGATATAATATACAATCATTTTCACATGCATGAATCCTCTGATAACTAAGGCCCAGATTACGAACCAACCTCTTTCACTCATAGTAGTTTGCAGGAAACACATTTACTTCAGGTAATAGTGTTTTAACCAAAGAAAATATCTGATCAAAACAGTTGTTTGAAATTGAATTATCTGATTTAATAGCCATAAATTTTGAAACCGCTTCTAATTTTCTTATATTTCAACCAGGATATAATGCATCCTCAACAGACCTCAACAACTCTTAAAATTTAGATGGTACCAGCTCCGGAGTTAAATTAATATCATCTTGAGTTTCAGTTTGTTGAAGAGATAGACCTGAAACATCATGTACTAAATTTTGAAACTGTGATGGCTCCAAAATCATGTTATTAGTATCTTCTCTTGAACAACGTTCACTGTGTTGATACAAAAAAAAAATTTGGTTGAAAACCAAACCTTGAGAGATGTCCCCCAACCTTGTTAAATGTGTCAGACATTCTTAGAGCTCATTTTTTATAAGGACACTTAATTGTGCCTTCTCAAACAGATTCTAGATTTGATGACGGAAATGAAAAGAAAGCTTCAACACCCTCAATATATACAGGATTTAAACCAAAACCATTTGGATTTCTACGCTGATTTATCCAAGCATGATCATCTAATAATGACTGTTGTCGACTTCCTTGTTCCATATTTTTCTACAAAATATAAAATCATTATTGTTTTTGAATAATTTCAAATTAGAAAAAATATCCAAAAAAGCAGATAAATAATTAAAACTACTTCTTAATAATTACCATTAATTACGGGAGAAACAATTTCTAGTGGATTGAAGACTACTCTTTTGTCCGATGACTCATTTACTTGAAAATTTGTCACATTGAAATCACAATAAAGAATCTTCTCGAAGGCACACATATTCATGCTCATGCATATGAGAATGTATAAGCCTACCTCCGAGCAGATTCTTCATTGTGATTTCAGTGTGAGAAAGATGCACATAGATGAGTCGTCGAACAAAAGAGCCCCCTTTTCATTGATGAATCTGTTTCTTTCAACTGTCACCGCGTGAAAACATTATGGAAAATGTGGTCCTACGAATGCATATTCAAACTCATGCATACGAGATTGGATATGAATATGTAGAAGCATACTTTTCATAATGTTTTGAGTTGGTGAGAGTTGAAAAGAGAAGTGTCATCAAGCAAAAGGAGTGCCGTCAATCCACTATAAATTATTACAAGTTATTACTATTTATTATAATTGATTTTATTCATATTTATTTCTAATTATTCCTATTAATTGCTAATTATTCATATTTATTGGTATTTATTGCGAATTATTCTTATTTTTTGGTAATTATTTCTATTTATTGCTAATTATTCCTATTTATTGGTAATTATTGCTAATTATTCCTATTTATTGGTAATTATTCCTAATTATTGGTAATTATCGGTAATTATCGGTAATTACTGGTAATTATTGGTAATTATTGGTAATTATTGCTAATTATTGCTATTTATTGCTATTTATTTCTATTTATTGCTATTTATTGCTATTTATTTCTAATTATTCCTATTTATTTCAATTTATTCATATTTATTCATATTTATTCCAATATATTCTAATTTATTCCAATTTATTCCTCATTATTACTAATTATTACTAATTATTACTAATTATTACTAATTATTACTAATTATTACTAATTATTACTAATTATTTCTAATTATTACTAATTACTACTATATATTACTATATATTACTATATATTATTAATTATTACTATTTATTACTATTTATTACTAATTATTATTAATTATTACTAATTATTACTAATTATTACTTATTATTACTAATTATTACGATTTATTACTACTTATTACTACTTATTACTATTTATTAGTATTTATTAGTATTTATTACTATTTATTAGTATTTATTACTATTTATTAGTATTTATTACTAATTATTAGTATTTATTATTAATTATTACTATTTATTAGTATTTATTACTATTCATTACTATTTAAAGTATTTATTACTATTTCTTACTATTTATTACAAATTATTACTATTTATTACTAATTATTAGTTTTTATTAGTATTTATTAGTACTTATTAGTATTTATTACTATTTTTTAGTATTCATTACCATTTGTTATTATTTATTAGTATTTATTACTATTTAATACTATTTAATACTATTTAATACTATTTAATACTATTTAATACTATTTATTCTAATTATTACTATTTATTACTAACTATTACTAATTATTAGTATTTATTACCATTATTACTATTTATTAAAATTTATTACTATTTATTACTATTTATTACATTTTATTACTATTTATTAGTATTTATTAGTATTTAGTACTATTTATTACTAATTATTACTAATTATTACTAATTATTACTATTTATTACTATTTATTAGTATTTATCACTATTTATTAGTATTTATTACTATTTAGTAGTATTTATTACTATTTATTAGTATTTATTAATATTTATTAGTATTTATTAATATTATTAGTATTTATTAATATTTTTTAGTATTTATTACTAATTATGACTATTTATTAGTATTTATTAGTATTTATTACTATTTATTACTATTTATTAGTATTTATTACTATTTATTACTATTTACTACTGTTAATTAGTATTTATTACTATTTATTAGTAGTTATTAATATTTATTAGAATTTGTTACTAATTAATAGTAATTATTACTAATTATTACTAATTAATTCTATTTATTACTAATTTTAAATATTTATTACTATTTTTTTCTAATTATTACTATTTATTTCTAATTATTACTAATTAGTGTTAATTACTATTAATTACTGCAAAATACAACTACTAATTACTAATTACTGCTAATTATTTTTATACATTACTAATTATCGTTAATAATTATTATTTATTACTAATTACTATAAATTAGTACTAATAATTTAATTTTATTATTACAAATAAATACTGATGACAAAACAATTTAAATCTAACTTAATTACAACTAATCATCAATAATTAAAATTAACATAAATAAATAAAACAAATACTAAATTAAATAAAACATAAATACCTTTAATCTTGATCTATTATAATTGTAGGCGGCTTCACAACTTCTTCATAAAAATAAAATAACTCTCGAAAATTTTCACTCTAAAATTAGAGTTTAGAGAAGCAGAGGAAGAAGGAATTCAGGAGGACGGAAGAAAAAATGGATGGGGGGTATATATAGGTTAGATTTGATGCAATGGGACTATTTACGAAGGGATTCCCATTGCAAATAGTATTTTTTGTGATTGGACCCGTCGCAAATACCTTCGGCCGCATTAATTACGGTCGGCGGTTAAAAGGTTATTTTTGACGGGCCCTATCACAAAAATTAACCTTCCGAAACACTATTTGTGACGAGACAACATCCCGTCGCAAATAGGTTTTTACTGCCGTAAGTTATTTACGATGGGTCCCTTCGCAAATACCCTCCGGGGGTCGAACTAGTTACGACGGGGGATCCCCCATCGCAATTAGTTCTTACCGTCGTGACAGGCGGTGCCTACCCGTCGCAAATATCATTTCACGCAGTTTGCCGTGAAAACTGCGCCAATCTGCGCGTAAGTTTTTGCGATGGGGCGCCTATTCTCATCGCAAATAATTGGTTATTTGCGACAGGTTGATTTTCCCATCACAAATAACCGCTTCGAAGAACTATTTTCGACGAGATTTATTCCCGTGGCAAATAACCCGTTGATAAAAACGGTTTTTCCCATAGTGTTCTCAATTTGATGCACCATCATATCTTGCTATTTTTGTAAAGATTTATGTGATCTTGGTGTAAGAATTAATTTAATGCTGTTGATTATTTTTCATAGACTTGTAATTGAAGACCTGAATATGAAGAGAGTGTCTCTATAGATTGAAGACTGATCTATCAAGTATATTTGGGGACTTTTTGAGGATGTTTTAGTCAATGTTAGAAAATTAATTCCTGGATAATTTTCTTATCTATGATATGAAGGAAGAAGGTGATGTCCCTATAATTCTAGGAAGACCATTTCTTTTCATCTTTAATGATTTAATATTTGTGAACCATGGTATATTAATTTTTAGAGTTGGTGAATAATAGTTAGTTTTATATATTTTAAAATATTGTAGGATAATTTGTGACACATTTGATTGTGAAGACATTTTTATGATCGATGAAAAAGTGGATTTCTTGGCTATTTAAAATGAGAAAGTGACTCTGTATTCAGATGAATAAGAGTGTAGTGAATGTGAGGAGGTAAATTACATCAGAACTCTAATGATAAGAACATTTCCATAGCTCACAAAAAATTTATAATTAAAGCCTCTTTCAATCACGTTTATTTACTCATTCTTAGAAACTAAAGATTCACTGGTAGTCATTATAAGCATGGAACAAAATCAAGTGAAAGAAGAGAAACTAATAAATGTACTCAAGTGGCATAGAAATTAAAAATCTTGGGGTGTGGCTAATATCACTGTGATTATCCCCATGATACACACCCATACAATTCTATTGGAAGAAGGCTCTAAACTAAAATGCGAGACTCTGAGGTGACTCTCCCCACCGATGAAAGAAGTATTTAAGAAAGAAGATTCAAAGCTTCTTGACAATGGTACTTTTTTCTTCAATTTATGATAGTGAGTGGGTGAGCCTACTGAAAGTCATATCAAAGAAGGGATTTTTGACCATGATAAAAAATAATATAAATGAATTAATAAAAACTCAAACCATTACTAGATATAGAGTATGTTTCAACTACAAAAATCTCAATATAGTGACCCAAAAAGACCACTTACCTATTCTATTCATGGATAAAAATCTTGATAAATTCACTGGGAATTGATTTTATTTTTTCTTAGATCCATATTATGGATATAATCAAATCCCTGTTTACCTATTTGACTATTAAAAGATAATGTTCACTTATCCTTTCAGAACCATCACCTATCAAAGGATTTCATTTGGAATGTGTAATGCACTGAGAAAATTCCAATAGTGCATGATAAATAACATTCCTGATATGGATAATGGGTTCTTATAAATCATCATGGGTGAATTTTTCATGTATGGACACTCCCTCCTTGTTTGTATGAGAATTATGGATTTTTTTCAATGTTGTGAAGAGAAACACCAAGTGTTGAATTGATAAAAATGACATTTTATGGTCTAAGGAGGAATATTACTTAAGTATAAAATCTCAAAGCATGGTATGGAAGTTGAACTTTCAAAAATAAATGTGATGAAATAATTTCCCAAACCCAAAAATGTGAAAGGAATAAGGATTTTTCTGGGACACACTGGATTCTATATCCACTTTGTAAAATAATTTCCTAAAATATACCTAACTAATGAAACACATACTTTGTAAAGAAATTACTTTTTAATTTAGTGAATAAAATTTTTAGGCCTTTAATACTCTGAAAAATATCATGGTGGCCACTCCTGTCATCATATCAGAAGATTGGGGAAATGACATTGTACTGATGTGTGATGCCAGTGACTTCACTATGGGTGATATTTTAGGATACAAATTTAGACATATCTTTATTTCCATTTATTATAGCATACAAACCCTAAATGAATCTTAGATCAATTACATGACCATGGAAAAAGAGTTATTGGCAATTGTTTTTGAATTTTAAAAATTTTGATCATATGTAATGCCCTCCATATCCGTAGTTTACACTGATCTTTCCACATTGAGTTACATTCTGAATAAAAAGGATTCCAAACCAAAACCAATATGGTGGATCCTACTACTATAATAATTTTATATTATTATTAATGACACAAAAGGGAGTGTAAATTTCATTACTGGACACCAGTGAAGACTTCCACTTCCCAATATCAAGGATGACAGAGAGAAAAATATTGAATATTATTTCCATGATGAGAAACTATAACGACCCATACATTACATACATTGTTATCACTTCAAAATTTAAGCAAACTTATTACAACATATAACAAAACCATGAAAGGACCATATAGGTATAGTGTATTTAGAAACTGGGAAACATAAACAACTGGTTCATAAATCATCTACACTGTCTCCCTTTTATTTTATCATATCTAGAGTCCCTTTTGGCATATATTACTTAATAAACTTCTTCCTGACCTGGGGAAAACAAAACATACAAAAGGATGAGCTCAAATTATCAGTAAGGGTAAACAATGTAAATATCAATCATATCATATTCATAAGAACATAACATTTTGAAAATCTTAACCTGCAAAAGAGATCATAATATCATAACATGGGATAAATCATGGTAGTGAAATGTAATTCCAATAATCATAACATAAAACATGAAACATTGTGGCATACACACATAATCATAAAGAATCATTTCTTAGTAGCCAAGACTCATTTCAAAGACTATCCTAGCGGGCAAAGTCCATTTCTGAACCGAGTTCTCTCCTCGTTACAGTCCTATATCACTAAACCAGATTAACCTGCCGTTCCAGACATGTATATCTCATGAGATATAAATATTTACCCAATTAATTGGAGGGAGATATAGGTCCCACCCATCTCATAATGATACCATTCTTATGTGTTCCATAAGATCATAAATCAGACATCATAGCATAACCCATGTAATAAAAATGGGATTCTTGAACATCATGACATCATAACATAAACCATATAAGGTAAAAGGACTTCATAAAAATAATTCCATCAAATAATAATAAAACCAATGTAAAAATAGGGATAGAAATATAACCCTATATTATCTTAGATGAAAAATAATTTTGATAAAACACTTGAACTCTAGTCTCGAAGAAAATATCCTTTCTACTTTAAAAATATTTTTCCTTTCTTAACATGTCATAAAATTTTAAACTAAAAGAAATTAATTAAAAATAAACTTGAAAAATTGTAAATTAATCTTAATGGTAATAATTTTCTATGAAATCATAAAAATCCATTCATGCTGTATATGTTAAAAAAAGCATTCTTCTCGTACTTAGGCCGGAAAAGTCAAAAAGTACCTCGTACTAAAAACAAAAAAATATTCCTTTCATATATTTTACTAAAAACTCACAAATGGGTAAAATTGGATTTAAAATTTTTTAGGAGGATAGAAATAATATTTCATATTGAGGAAACATGGATGCAGATGATAAATATTCCCCAATAAATTTGGAAGTATAAACAATCTCGGATAGAAAATGAGATTGCGAGATTTTCCCTTACCTTAGGTATGATTTGCTTCATACATATCTAAACCTCATGTATAATGATTTAAATAATGTCATTGACATATTACAGAATCATATTCATTGTTATGATATCAAATATGGTCATATTATCATATTCTTATTAGTAATATTTCATTGCTACTTGTTATTTGGGTTTCTTTATGTTCTTATGCATGTCTTGTCGAATAAATTCTAATTAATCTTTTTAGGTTATGTATACCTTATTTATAGAATGGTATTAGTGTAATTTATATCATATTTATTCATTAAATTCATTTATATAATCATTATTCAATGAAGATCATGTAGAATGAGTCGCATCACATCGTGGAGATGGTAGGCCGTACGCACGCATGAGCGATGATATCATTCCCATAACTATTGAATGGTATTGGAGTGGAATATGGAATGTATTATAATTATTATCATGTTATAATAATCATATATAGTTATTTTTTACACCATTATACCAATCCAAGTAAAGTGGTGGTGGAAAACAGATTACACCACGACGTGGAGACGGTATTCCGTACATACGAACGCGTGGTGATTTCATTTTCTGTAGGATGGATAGAAGGTGAAATAGGTTTGTTTCATATTTATACTAATATATAAGTATATTATTGATACTGATGTTATTAATTTATGATGAAACATATAAATTAGAAGAAGTAGAAGAAGAAATAAATTGGAAAGAATCGGTAAATGACATTACCTCTTCTTTGAAGCGCCTATTCTTAACTTCCTCTTAGGGCACTTAAGATGGTGTTTGAATAAGACCAGGACCTATAGGATGTTTATAGGGAAGTGGAGAATAGAAATTGGTAGGTTTTGGCCAATCTTGAAGGCTCAAAGTTGTGTGAGTAGGAGAGGGAGGAGGTTCCCTTTTATAAGGGAGGAGAGGGGCACCTTAGAAAAAACATAAAATATTATTTGATAATAAAGTCATATTCGGTTTTTAGTAGCTCGAAATTGAATTATTTCGAATATAAGGTGGGTATGGGTCCAAATCATCTCAACCAATATATTTTATACAATTTTAGGTTACTATTATAACCTTATCATTTAGATTTAACTCTAAGTTAAATAATTTTACTTTTACTGTGTCTTCTTGTTTTCTTACAATATATGGTTAATGAACTTACTATAACAATCCAAAAGAACCCCAAGTTGTTCATTATTAATATATATAATGTTATCTAAGTCATATTTCTGAAACCTAGATTTTTAGGAATAAAATAACAATTAATAATATAATATTTGTTTTTAAAACTATTTTATGTCAATTTTGAAACTATTTGGTAATTGATTTTTTTGTGAAAATCATAACAGCATGATTAGTTTTAAAAAAGTTAATTAAATCAGTAATAACATGTAATATTAACCTATAAAATTATTGTAATTTATAAAAAGTCTCAAATTACATTTATTTGGGTATTTATAACATCAATTATGTTAATATTTCACTAATAAGGTAATTACTGCATCATCATTGTGTCATAAATAAATTAAATTATTTATTGTCTAAAAATTATAAATAAAATACCATTATGTTGGAAATATTTTTATATTTCTAATGAATATTTATAGTCGAATTTAGCTTATGTATAACCCTATATTAAAAATGTTTTAGTTATTAAACCTTGATTTTAACTCTTTTAACTCTTCTTTAAATAAAATAATAATAAGTGTCCTAATTTAATCCAAGTGGAACTAAAGGGTAATATTTTATTCCTAAGGATATTTTTGGTCGAATTAAACTTATCCAATAGAATTAGGATATGTGTTAGGATAATAATAATATCATTTTTTCCCTTAATTACCATATTTACTTTTAACCGTGGTAAAAAAAGTAAAAAAGTTACTATTCACCAAAAATTATTTTTATCTTATTGAACCAAATTTTACTCCTTGATATTAACCGTGTCTCTTGGATTTTTAAAATTCTACTCACAGAAGCGGTAAAATCAAGTTTTATGTAAATTTTCATATTCTCCTAGGAGGTGGGTAAAAGACAGTGAAAAGTTCAATAAAATTTTTACATATCTAAAATTATTATAAAATGACTCCAATGAATTACATTGTACTTATATAGGTATTATGTATCAATTTTTACCTAAAATACATTTAAATAAAATAAATAATTTTTTAAATAGAAAGTTGGTTTTTAAATAGTACCCCAGTGTTTTCACTATTCATCAAAAATTGAAAGTTTTCAGAAAAATACAAAAAATTAACCCAAGACTAATTTCGATATTCTGAATCCAAAAATGAATTCCATTTTGAATGATAAAATTTATAAAATTTCAAAAAGTGGGTATTACTATTCATAACGGCTAGTTTATATAATATTTTAATGACATATCGTTGTTTAGTGAAACTCGGTATTGCGTACAACACAAGTTATCGAGGAAGGTTTCTCCTACATGTAACACAAGCCAAGAAAGTGTTGTGTATAGTGAAAGATTTATTTGGTGATGTATATAACATAAAAACAAAATATTTCTCATAAAATCTCAGGTGTTACAGAAACTTTTCAATATGGATGTGTAGGCACAACCCTATTTTTCTAATATTGAAATCTATTTGTCCATGGGGACCCTCTATCCACACCTATTTTCAACAAATTAAGAAATTCCTATATGAAACATTAAAATATTATTGGGATAAGCCACTGCTATTCAATATTATTGGGACACGCCACTACTATTAATGGGACAAGACACTTCTATTCAAAATGTGGACATAAAATTTTTATGGAATTTTTTTATTGATTTTGATTTCACCAACTAATCTTTAGTAATTGGGGATCACACTTCAATAATACTTACATCAAATGGATTCCTACAAAATTTTCAATTAAATACAACACCAGAGCCCCTATCACCTATAAAATAACAATAAAGTGGAGTTATCTAATTGGAAGATCAACCAGATCTTGAAAAATATAGTGAATAAAATTAGGAAATATTGGAGTCTCCAACTTTATAATGAACTTTAGGCATACAAAATAGCTTATAAAACACCCATATACACAAATCCTTTCGGAATTGTTTATAGAAAACCCTATCATTTTCCAGTAGAATTAGGGAACCACTCAAATTTAGATATCAAAAATCTAAACATATATGCACAAAAATATGGGAAAAAAGTATTTCTATAAATTGATAAGATGGAGGGGATTATAAGGCTCTCTTAAGAAAATTCCTAGATTTATAAGGAGAAAACAAAGCAGTGGATTGGCTGACACATCGGGCGATGATTATTCACACTGAATGACAAAGATCTGTTGTTCAATTACAATGTAAAATTATTCCATAGAAAGTAAAATACCATTGGATAGGACCTTTTGATGTTTTTAAGGTTTTCCCATATGGAAAAATTGAAATAAATAGAGGTGTTGGACCACCCTTTAAGGTCAAAGATCAATGTTTGGAAATATACCAAGAACCATTTCAATAAGGGAGTGTTCTATCTTTATAATTATTTTAATTTTATATTTTTTCTAGAACTGGACATTAAATGTGGAGTTTAATGGGAGGAAAACTAAGATATGTTTCATATTTAAATGTAGATTTTATGATATTACGATAGTTAGTGACAATTATTGGGGGCTAGAGAATCTCCACCATTAATTTTTTAATAGGCCTAATTCGCGCCTTAAATGATTTTCATGTTGTGAGTTTCACGCAGTGTGAAAAAATATTTTCATTTTTAATGCACATCATGAATAATTAATTTAAGATGTGACACTTCTATGATTCCCATTTGATCCTTGAATCTGGGGTTCATGGGTGATGCATCTTCTCCCCAGTCACTCGAGCTCTATTTTCTCCCCCACTCTCCTATCGATCGCCCCTCCATCAACCTACCTCACCTCCTCCCACACTCCCTCCCCCATCCCCTGTATTTATTCCTTGCTTGACATCATGGATCTTAGAAGATGTGGAACTATTTTTTACTTCTTAACACAGTGCCTAGAACCCATATATTTATCTCTACATCTAGTTTTATGAGCCTGAGCTATAGGTCTACATGACCCATATTCTAGACAAGACCATGAATACTAATAAGACTCTTGAAATTTCCATTCATGAGAAGATCCTTGTGGATGAGGAAGTGTAGGAACTCGTTGGATGCATGAATCTTTTCCACATAATAAAGGTTTATGAGGAGACATACTGAGATCTCTTTCTAAATTCGTGGCTACACTTTAGTTGGAAATTATTAAAATCTCCTTCCGATTGGGGAGAAATCCATGGAATCTTATGATAGGATAGTTTAGGGTTGGAATAAGCATATAATCCATAGAAATTATTGCCTCTTCATACTAATCTACCTTATTACTAGACCCAAAAAAGATGTAAAATCTAATGAGATGTGCATTGATAGCCTGAGACACTACCAGATTCCATGAACCATGCACGGAAAAGAGATCCCAGATGAGGGGTGCTGCTCTACGAATAGTTTACTAGGATTTAGAACATGCTTGGATGACCCAAGGATATTCCCATATGGAAGTTAGTTATATCAATGTTACCCTCCTTTATTATTCTATTGGTTCCCAATTGGTTAAAATGGATTGAAAATTCACAATGTATTACGAGGAACATGTGAGGTGGACCCATGAAACTTTTATGGGAGGGAACTTTGTTATTTACCTGGATTAACCTTTGGGTGTTTTGACTTTTTAGGGCATTTTTATCACTAGGACAGATTCATCCAGTCAATATTCTTTTTCTAAACAAGTTAAGTCTTCTTAATAAAATTAAGAAGAGTTATAAGTGGACTCTTGAGTATACTAAGGAAACTAATGAGGTTCCTTATCCTCTTGATCCGTATCCTCATACCCCATATTCTGGTGCCCTAGATAGATCTACTACACCTCAACCTTCCACTACCAGATCATATATTCCTCCTACTCTATTCTAGATACCACCCATACCATGTCTAAGAATACCATACTAATTCCATCAGAGATTTGGGAGGTGGGACACCACCATGACAGTGCTCTCTAGTGTATTATGTAGATCTCATGGCATATCTATCATGATTTCATAATTCCATTTGATGAACCTACCCAGTCCCCCGGTCACCGCAGCTCAAATAGTTGCCACTCCTTTCACAAATCCACCCACTTCTACTATTGGACCAACTTATGGACCTATTTCTACCCCATAAATTATATCTCTTTCATTTCCCTCTATTGAGTTTTCACCAGATATTATTAAACCTGTTGATAATAAGGCCTTCATAGCAGAGATTTCTCAATGGGGGAAGACCCCTTCCATGTCATCTTTCTGTGAGGAGCCTTTCATAGATCTCACTTCCAAACATATGACCCTAGTATGGATCAGAATCTCACCACCACAAGTTGAAAAAAACATGTTTCCAGAACCATAACACTTATTTCAGTAGAGAATCCACCCGATCCTACCACCATCGCTGACATCGACAAGGAATGATAGTTGAAGACACTGATCTCTTTGGGGTGGACCTCTGAAATAGATTGAGAAGATTCTGTATGCTCATATTAGTTGTTCCCCTCCCCTTATTTTATTATTTTGGGTGTTTCTATATTCCCTACATTCCATTTTCTTGGTTGTATCATTTAAATTATCTAATTAAATGGATATTATTTATTAATTTAAATGATTCTTTTATTATTTCTTTATTAATTTTTCATTCAGTTAGATATATATCAATCACCTTCCTCCACTATTACTCTTTATGTAAATGTTATTCCACCTATTAGACTTCCCCATTGGGTATTTCCTCAAGCATTGAGATATAGGGGCTACCCCAATTGACCCATCCATGACCTGTATGGATGCTCAATTTTCTTCATGATATGTTTGGTCATGCCATTTTTGAAGCTGTGAACCTCACCAAGTGACTATTAGAGCTCAAGGAAACCACCTCTAGTTTTTATAAGAGTCTAAAGACAACTAAGCTAATGGAATTCTACAATTGATTGTTGTCTATCCATCTAGATAACAAAATCATTGTTATGAATTTATGGGAGGAAAACCATATTTGGATATTTGGAGTTTTAGTTGAGTATATCTAGTATTTTGTTTTATTTTTCTAGGATTTTATTTTTGGTATTTTGATTTAGGGATTAGTTTGTATTATGCTCCATGAACTTTTATATGAGAAGATATCCATTTTTTACTAATATCTACACATTCCTGTATACTAATTTCATATTATAAATATCCTATAAACAAATATGTTCTCTTGTGAACATATATATTTTTATTTCATTTTTTATGTATCCTATTTTCACATCAACATCTAGAATTTCCCCCATGGAATGATATTTATTATAGGGATATCTCGATTATCTATATTGATTTCATTATTTTCATTTTAAATTTATTGGATTTTATTTTTATCTCTCCCGCATCAAATTCAAAAATAGTTTAGACACTATTTCATTTTATGTGTGGGGGACATTCATGAGATTTATTGCATATACACCTAGACTATGGCTTGTTTTCATTAGTCTAGAAGACATTTTTCATTTAAAACATGATTTAACTTGAAATATCATTGAATTTATGTAAATAAAAGTAAAAGTTTAGATGGATAATTTTAAAATATATCATTTATTCATACTTGGAAATTTGGCTTGATTTTTGTGATGAGTAATTTATTTATGATTATAAATTCCAAAAATTGTATTTATTGACTTATTACTAGTTACTATTCCTTTATTGATTTCCCCTCTTTTATTTAATCCCATTCTGTAGAGGATTATTAGCTTACTTTTTCCTATTATTTTTTGAGAATATTTCTTGATAGATACTTGGGTCATTTAAACCCATCCGAACTTGAATTTAAATATTACTAAATATATGACTAAAAAAATATTCTATTGAAATGATTGTGGAATTTTTGTTGAGATTTTTTTCCTAAGGCCCACCTGTAAATTTATTATTTTTCCCATAGAATCTATAAATGAACTTGATAGGATTGATCCATGATACAAGCCCATTTTATCCCTTCCTACCCCACTCTTGGTATGATTGCATGATTATTAGATGAATATGCAATGACTCGGAATTTCCATGATTTTTTTTAAATATATGGGAATTTTACGTGTCCGAAAAAATTGACGGCATGTGATTCTGAGCCCTAGAGTTCCAGGAATGAATTTATGAACTTTTTTTCGGATATATTCAGTAAACGTGCAAGCAAGTTTTTGTAACTTTTGAACTAGTTCTTGTAATTGAAATCCTAGGACACCGTTTAACTTGCAGTGCCGATATTTGCTTAAGGAGACTTTCACCTCAGTGGAAGTTGGTCGAGGGTGGAAGTTAATTTTTGGGTTTTTCATGGAAATTATAAAATAAAACAATCACATATTTATTTTATTTGTTATAACCACACCATGTGGATGTTGAGTAGTGGGGACCACCAAACGATAACCTCCCATGAGAGGTTATGGTGGTGGGGACCACCCGAGGCCTAAACCTCTTGAGCACCCCTCTTAATGAGGGAGAAACCTCTCAACTACCTCTTTAATGTAGAGGAGCCTCTTTAGCTTCCTCCACATTAATTATGCCACACACCACACAAATTTATCCAATTTGAATTTTAATACAACAAACTAAATAATAGTTATCATAATATATTATTTTGGGGATACCTTTTCATTTTGGTGGAATTGGGAGGAAGGAGCTTTCGGAGAAAAGATCTCCAATGAAGAACTCCAGTGAAGAATGCCTCTCCTTCGATGAATTCTTCTCTAAACTCTGTCGAAGGATCTCCAATGATACACGAACCGACAATCGAGGAAAATGCCGATGACACCGACATCCATATTTTCCCAATGATCCGTCTTCTTCCTCGCAACCTCATCAACATCATCAAGTGAATGAGGTAGGGGTTTATTTATAAGTGATTTTATATTCCCATGTTCTTCTCTTCTAAAACAACGAATGTGGATCAACTCTCTATTTTAGATTAATCTGCGAATGTTTTTCTTTTGCGGGATTGGGAATGAATAATTGAGGAAGCTTGAAGGGAGGGTGTTTGAATTATCTTTCCCCTTAACCATTCTTAATAATTATTGTGATTCAAGTATAATAGCCGCTTTCTACTGCTTTAATGAGGAGAGTGCATGCCAAACTAACATGGCCCATCCTCTCTGTAATTCTTGTGTTAAATTGTGGTGTTCTTCGTGATGGAGGAGGATGACAACCATCCATGGTTGGGGCACGAGAAAGGAAGCCGGAACCACTTCCAGCCGCGAAGAAGGTGATGACACAATGAAGCCGCCCCATGGACACCACCCCAAACCCGTGACCTCCATGCCGATCATGGCCACCTCTGCCGTCCGCGGCTCCGTACAGCCCCGCGACTGAGGCGCCAACCTGCAGCTAGACCACCAACCCGTGGCCGGACCACCGCCCCATGGTCGGAACACCTCCTCATGGACAGACCGTCGCCCCACGACCGCACCACCACCCTGCTCTGCGGCCGGACCGCCACCCCGCGCCCAGACTACCACCCCACGACTGTACCACCACCCTGCAACCATAATGCCATCCTCATCTGAGCTGCTCCGCGGCCTCGCGTCCACCCGAGGCCCTCTGTGGCCCCTCGCAGCATGCCAGTCCGGACCCAATGGCCTGGGCCAAACCCAAAGGGCCGGGTCGAACCCAACGAGCTCACTACATGACGGGTTGGTCCGATCGGGTCGGACCAGACCCAGGCCCACTACAACCTATTTACTTTCTTTTGGCCATAACTTTGGCACCAGAAGTCCGTTTGACGAACCATCAGCAGTGCTAGAAATTTTGGAGCGAGACCGTCCCTTTGAGTATACCCCATTAGAGTTTTGGATTAAGATGGGGGATGGTCAAGTTGGATCGAGCATGAATCCAACCGGGCTCCGGGACTAAAAAGCTAATAACTCATAGACCGAGCATCCATTTGACGTGCGTTCTATTGTGTTGAGACCCCTATAATGTGGTATACCTTTGAGATGATTCTTCGTGGGAATTTGCGGCAATTGGATTATCGACCAGTAGCCTGTGGAGCGAATCCTTCCGGAGACGAGTGAGCATAGTGCTGGAATCCAGTAGCTGGATGAGACTTGATGACTGATGACCATTTCAACTTGGAGTGACTTGACAGGCCCAGTGGAGAGTGACTCTGTGTGACATGGAAGACCCACAGTGGGGAGTGCCTCTGTGTGACATGGCAGACCCATGGTACTCAATAAGAAGAGTACCTCAGTAGGCCCTGAGGGGGAGCGCCTTTTTGTGACACGGAAGACCCATGATACTCGACAGGAGGATTACCTCAGCAAATCATGAGGGGGAGCACCTCTGTGTGACGTAGCAGACCAATGGTGGGGAGTGCCTTTGTGTGACGCGGCAAACCCATGGTACTCGACCAGAGGAGTACCTCAGTAGTCCAAGGTTAGTGGGAAGCGCCTCTATGTGACACGACATACCCACTGTACTCGATAGAGGAGGAGTTCTCCAGCAGCCGAGGTGTTTGAAATTTTACTTGTTACTACCCCTAGAAGAAAGCTTGGTGTGAGATGAGTTAGTATCTCAGTGTTTCCTCATGATTGAGATGGGTAACTTGGTAACTTAGGTATATCCATGGTTATATACCTATATAGGGTTATCTATTGTTTCAAACATTGTGGTTTATCCTTTGTGGATTTTGTGAGACCTTGAGGGTCTCGGGGTCCCTACTGAGTATTGTTATAATCACCCCTGCACAGGCTATTCCCGCACTTCATTGTGTTTGGTGCAGACGATAGACAATGCTGACTGAGGACTTGAGTAGCAGGACTGGACGGTTCCCGGAGGTGGACCATACGGCATGTCGGTACGCAGAGGAGATGGGTGGACATTAAGTGCTGGGGAGGTGATATATACCTACCCTTCAGGTAGGAACCTGGAGGATGACCCAATGGATGCCTTTATTTTTCTTCAGTTGTATTGTATTTTAGTTTTACTTTTACTATTTCTGATGGTCTTGTATTCCGACCCCTTTTTACTTTCAACACTCTTTTTTCTATGTAGTTGACTTGCATTCGTATCTTGCTGTGTGGTTGGTTGCATGTGTTTACAGGTTATAAAGGCAATGCCTTCCCAGTTTTAGTGAATACGCCTTTGGTGCTAGTCACCAGCCCCAGGCCTATGGAACGCGAGCATGGGTTTAGTCATGGCACGTGCCCCGGGGGATAGGTCATGACAGAATAAGTGTGTGGGAATTGTTTTTATTGGTGGATACTAGATGTTTTTTATAGAGGAGATGTGTAATGACTTTTTCACTTGATATGGGGCATGTAGTTCATGGTTATTTTGATATACTATTCATTATTATTCTTTCTATAAAAAATGGTTTGTGTATTAAGAAGGAAAAAGTCACCATTAACAGAATGATGAATCTCATGATAGATCATATGTTGTTATATGGTGTATTTGATATCTTTCCTAAACATGAATTTTGAAAAAAATTAGAAAAGAAGAAACTTGATACTTTCATTTAACTTTTATGACACATCCATGTACCTTTCCCGAGCGTTTGGGAGTTTTTAGATTTTAATTTTTGGGGAGGTTCTTCATCACACTATTCCAGATTATCATGCATTATACTTTAGTGACTACCTTTTAAAATTGATTTTTATCATTTTTCCACGAAAACTTAGTATCAGATTCATTTCAACCTTATTAATAAAGACCTCATGATTAATTCTATATTTCAATTCATGGAGTGGAGATTTAGAACCAATTAAAGGTTATAGTTAGAACATGTATTCATGGTATGAGCATAACTCCAATTTTATTTTTCCTTTAGTGATGAGAGAAAATTCATGGTAATGTAAATTTTAACATGGGTATAGATTTTAAGGAAAATTTGAAATATTTAAATTAAGGTAATAAAGGATTTGAATAAATAACTTAACTTTGAGGTATAACTGATTACCTTTTTAGTAGAAATTATGGAGGACTAGCACTTTCTGATAATACTTTATTTGATTTACTTAGTTGTAATGTACATTTCCTATTAAAAATTGTTTCCTTAAGAATCCTTATTGAGATGTTTTTTTCTTGAGGATATTCAAATTTTTAAGTGTTAGAGAATTTTATAATTTTAATTCACATATATATTTTGGAAGTATTCATTTGGTATTTTTTTTTTCATGTTTTATAATATGTTTATTTGGAATTTGGATAATTTTTATAGGAAATAGGATCTTAATATTCTAGTGAGGTTCTGCTATAAATTTGATAAATTGAAGAAAATTCATGTTGTGAATCCAGTTCATGACTTGTTTTCTACGAGTACAAGACCTCTACAGACAGAAAGCTAAGCCATGAAACTAATAAATGTGGTGAATGTCCTAGATAAAGTAGTTTAGGATGTTAAAGTAGTACATGATGTAAAAGTGTCAACATCTTTACTGGAAAACCATACTTAAATCCTTGATCCCATGAAATTAGTAGAATCCATGTATCCTCTAGGTCAAGATATCTTAGGACCTGAATTCAATTCATGATGTGTGAGCCTGGATTTTGGAAGCCACAATTCAAAATAAAAGTTGTGAAGTTCCGGATATATGGATTAATAAAATATTTGAGGGTCCCTGTAGAGACCCGTAGCCTGACGTACATTGACTTTACATTACTTTTGCGGAATACTTAGTACATAAAAAAACACACACACAAGGATCGTAATAGTTTAGTGTCTTTGGAAACTCGGAACGTAATCTTCTAATCGTGGTGAAAGATCTTCAATATCTCCCATAAAGATCTTTCCTTTTTTTACCTAAAAGCTTTCTTTATATCCTGGGGAAAAGAAAACATAAAAGGGTGAGCTCAAATGCTCAGTAAGGGTAAACAAAAGAAATATCAATCACATCATATACATAAGAACATAGCTTTTGGAAATCTTAACCTGCAAAAGAGCTCATAATATCATAACATGGGATAAATCATAGAAGTGAAAATGAAATCCCAATAAGCATAACATAAAAAAAAAACTTTGTGGCATACACACATAATCATAGAGAATCATTTCTTGTTACTCATGACTCATTTCCAAGACTATCTTAGTGGACAAAGTCCCTTTCTGAATCGAGTCACCCTCGTTTCAGTCCTGTTTCACTGAACCGGTATAACCTACCATTCCAGCCATGTCTATCTCATGAGATATGAAATCTTTACCCAATGCATTGGAGGGAGATATAGGTCCCACCCATCTCATAATGATACCATTCTTATGTGTTCCACAAAATCATAAACCATACATCATAGCATAACCCATGAAATAAAATGGGATTCTTAAACATCATGCCATCATAACATAATCCATAAACAATTGATATCATTTCATCATAAGAAAATTGAAACCATTTAAATCATAGATGAATTTTACTTGAAACATACACATATGAAATAATGTCATCTTAGATGAAAAATAGTTTTGACAAAACACTTGAAATGAATTCTTGAGGAAAATATCCTTTCTTTTTTAAAAACATTTTCTTTTCACAAAATTCAATGAAACTTTAAAAGATAAGGGTTTTTGTTTAATATAATCATGCAATCTTGTAGAGGAATATTCTTGAAAATGAGGCGTTATGAAACCGTAAAAATCCGTTCACGCCGTATAAGTTAAAAAAAAACATTCTTCGTACTTTTGTCGAAAAAGTCAAAAAGTACCTCGTACGAAAAACGACAAAAGATTCCTTTCATTTCTTTTACTAAAAACTCACCGAAGGGTAAAAATGGGTTTAAAAAAAATTGTAGGTGGATGGAAATAATATTAAATATTTATGAAACATGGATGTGGATGATAAAATACACCCCAGTAAATACTTATGAATAAACAATCTCGGATAAAAATGAGATTGTGATATTTCCCTTACCTTAGGTACGACTTGATTTGTAAGTGTCCGAACCTCCTGTATAATGATTTAAATCATGTTATTGACTTATTACAGAATCATATTCATTGTTATGATATCATATATGGTTCACTTATGACATTATATTACCCGTTCTTTTGTAAATTCCATGTTAAAGAAGCGTTTTGGGTAAAATCGTTTCATTTATCGTAGGTGTTTTGACTTGTTGTTCTTGACATCATTATTACTTATATCATGATTTACTCACTTCCAGAATATAAAATATGATTTATATATCATATATATTCAGTATATATATATATATAATAGGTAGATAAATAAAATGAAAAACACCGTTCATGGAGACGGTAGTCCGTACGTACGCATGAACGCTGTTTTCCTTTCCTTATTGTTTTGAAATGGAAGTAAGTAGATGACATACATATGTATATATATAAATAAATCCAGTAGCTTTATAATGTCATATATTTCATTATTATTTCTTATATATACATTATAATCATTCTTAAATGGTTAACATGGAGAATGAATCTCATCGCGTCGTGGAGACGGTAGTCCGTACGTACGCACGAGCGATGATATCATTTCCATAAATATTGAATTGAATTAGAGTGGATTATAAAATATATCAGAATCAATATGATGTTGTAATAACTATGTATAGTTATTCTTTACACCATTATACCCATCCATGTAAGGTGGTGGTGGAAAATAGATTACACCACGGCGTGGAGACGGTATTCCGTACGTACGCACGCGCGGTGATTTCTTTTTCCGTAGGATGGATAGATGGTGAAATAGGGTTGTTTTATACTTATAATAACATATCAGTATATGAGTGATACTGATGTTATTACTTCATAATGAAACAACCTAAGAAGAAGAAGTGGAAGAAGAAATAAAGATGAAAGAATTGGTAACGGTAATTACCTCTTCTTTGAAGCGCCTCTTTGAGACCTCCTCTTAGGGCACTAAAATTGGTCTTTGAGGAAGACGAGAACCTCTAGGATGTTTATAGGGAAGTGGAGAAGAGATTTTGGCAGGGGTTGGCCGAGATTTAGTGCTCAAGTTGGTGTGTGGAGGAGGGGGAGGAGGTGTCCTTTTATAAGGGAGGAGAGGGGCACCTTAGGAATTCTTAAAAATATTAATTTATAATAAATCTAACCCCACTTAAAAACTTCCAAAAATGACTCATATTCGAATATTAGATGAGATAGGTTTGTAATCTCATCAACCAATCAAATTTAGACATGTTTGGATCTTATTTGAAACCTTATCATTTTGATTTATCCTTATTTAATCTATTTAAGTTTATTTGTGGTAATAAAATTCTAAATTTTAAATTATAACAAATAATTACTTATATGTTGTGAATTTTCCATAATTTTTTACTTTATAACATTATAGACCATATAAATTTATAATTTTTAAATATTTTTGTGATTTTTAAACAATTTTATAATATGTTATTTTTGTAAAATAACAATAGTGTCAATTTTGACACTATTCATTTATTTGAATTTAAATAAAATATATACAGAAGATATGTTCGAACTAAAAGCTTTAATATTTTAATAAAAGGTCATATGTATCTATAAAATTAGTTCATCACATTAAATAGTTCATATAATATTTATTTTATTATTTTTAAAACCATTTATTTGGTTTATCTCTTAATAAAATAAATACGACAACATTTTTGTATAATTATTTAATATACTTATTTGTTGCATAAAAATTAAAAATAAAATACTATGATGAAAATAAATCTATTACCTTTCACAATAATACTTTTACTCGAATTTATCATCTTAAAATCACAATATTTAAATTGTTATATTTATTAAATTATGAAGGTGACAACTTTGGCATCATTTAAAATAAAATAATATAAGTGTCATAATCGCTTTTGTAAGGCTCCAAATGGTCAAATATTCGACCATTGGGTGATTATGATTTACATTTACATGGAAAACAAGTTTTGGTTAGGTATTTGTGCATTTTATGGTCACTATTAGTTTAATAAAGACAATATTCTTGATTTTTCACTAGATAAACAATTTCTGCATCACTATTGTTTCATAATTAATGATAATTATTTAATCCCTAAAAATTATAAATAAATTTATATGATGTAGATAATTTCATTAGATTTCTGGAGACTATTCATGTTCGAAGTTTCATGAAGTTTATCACTAAATTAAAATTAATATACTTATAAGATTTAAGAGAGTGACATGTTGTCACTTTCTTTGGTTTTAATAATAATTAAGTTATTTTCATGGACAAATGTCCATTAAATGATTCTAATCCAACCCTTAGGTGATATGGGTCGACTTTTAGTCATCCAATAGGATTTTGATATTTGTTAGGGTAATTTTAAAATATTATATTTACCCTTAATTACCCGATTTACCTTTAACTATGGTAAATAAAATTTACCGTAGTTACTATTCATAATTCCCAAAAATAAAAAGTAGCTTATTAACATAATTTGGACCCAATGATTCCAAATATGGAATCCATTTTTTAAAATTCAAAACACAGAAGTTGCAGAAATTAAATTAAAATTAATCCCGTTGTCGAATAAAAACGGGTTTTTGTTTAAAACATTGCAAAAGATTGAATTGATTTAACCTACGAATTCAAGGTAAAATCAATGCTAATGACATACATTATATTTAATGGTAAAAATATATTCTATTTATACTTTAAAAACATTCAATATTATAATTTAACCACATAAGATATTACGATGAAAAAAGTTGTTTTTAATTAAAATATAGCGTGTTTTTACTATTCATTAAAATATGAAAGTTATCGGAAAAATATCAAAACTTTATCTAATGTAAATTTTTATATCCTGATTCAAAAGAAGAATATTATTTTGTCAAATTTAACATATAAACATGTCAAAAACTATATTTAAAGTGGGTGCACCATCAAAAGACGGTAAAACTGCATTTTTTGAAAAATACTTATTTTACCCGAAAAATTTATTTTGTTCTTATACCATGTTCTAGAAATGTGTAAGATGAATAATAATGTTATAAACTTCAAATTTTAGTTAATACTATTCATAACGGCTAGTTCATGACAATATTATAATAATATAACATTGTTTATTAAAACCCGGTATTGCGTACAACACACGCTATCGAGGAAGGTCGCGATTGCGTGTAATGAAAGCCAAGTAAGGGTTACGTGTTGTGAAAGAATCCTTCGTTGTTTCGTATAACAGAATCCAACCATATTTCATTTATACATTTAATATATATATATATATATACTCAATGTTGCGTAGAATAACTATTATCAAAATTATGTGTAACACGGTCCAAGAATAGTGTTGCATATACTGCAAGCTAATACGGTGTTGCGTATAGCACAGGGTAATCTTGGTGTAGAATACAACATAAGACATTAATGAAATTAAAATAATATTTTTCATAAAATCTCGGGGTGTTACATTCTACCCCCCTTAAAATGAATTTCGCCCTCGAAATTCGTCGGGGTTATAAATGGTTTATTATTTGAAAGTTTCTTTGATAGAAACCCACATCGTAAAAAGGAATACCAAAACTTATCTTTAAAAACAATAGTATGAAATATAACGGTTACCCAAATAAACTAATCACTGGGTTTCCACATAGGTGAAAATATGGATATGTAAGAGAAATCTAACCATCATGTTCTGATGGAGAGTGGTAGAGAACATGGCTATGGAAAAGCTAGAAATCACAAAGCCATAAATTTGTGACGATCTAAGGTACCATATGATTAATCAGATATAAGAGCACTAGGACAACATTTTTGGTTTTCAAGATCGTTTCCCTAAAGTTGAATAATTTGAATTAGAATAAATACTTACTTTATTTTGGTACAATCTCACTGTTGTTCGTGCCTTGAACAATTTCTACTTCAGCTCTTAAATAAATGAAGTTGAATTTGTTATTCATGAAGTGTTAGCAGATCATGTGATAGAATAACGGGTCATTCCATCTGTCTCAAACAAAAGGTTAGCAAAAGTTATATACATAAGTCGATCTATAGTGAGATTAATCATATATGGTTCCTAAAATGGACTTATACTTCATATATCATACTGCTTAATATAATAAAACTATTTTCTACTAAATAGGGACTTCTTGTAGGCCAGTGGTAGGCGATAAAGGCCAGTCGCACTTCGGTTGTGGGTTCGATTCCCACAGCCTTGTCCGAAGCGATGGGCTGTCGCCCGTCCTGCAGGTTGTCCTTTTTATAAAACTATATTACTATAACATCCCATCAATAATATCGAAAAAACTTCTATCCTTAAACAATACTAACTTATGTCCAACATAATCCATTCCAATCTTTAGGCTTATCCATAATACTGCAGCCAATTCTCATAACATAGTGAAAACGATTACCAGAGATTTAATACCATCGTTGATCCCCATATATCATAAGATATATCTTGTTGATCACATTCCAAACATTCAAAGGCCTTAATCTTGTACTCTCTTGAATACCCATTGAACCTTATTGAAAACTTGAATGCAGTTAAAAGTTAACACTTTTCACATACCGAAATCCTCAAAATTCTATATACTAAAACCATGATATCACTTAGTCCTTATATCAATCATGAGCTCATGAATACAATCAAACATCTCATTATCGTCTTATCCCTTCATTATGCACATATCATCTACATTCCAAAAATATCAAAATAACCTTTCAGGAATACTTGTACCATTAATCATATACTTTCAAAACTCAAGGAAAGACAACAGTGTAACAATCCTTAGATGTCTTTTTATTCCATAGTACCATGAGATTACTTATACAACATTACACGTGATAAACATGTAATCATTCCACTACATTCTTAAACCATTGACCGAGCTTCAACAATTCTTTCATCTCACATATCATTTGTAGTCTCATCATCATCATCCACATAAATACTACCCATATGACCATACTGATTCTCTTCATGAGTCTTTCCCTTAGGGCATTTGTTTGCATAATGCCCATACATTCCACATTTAAAACACTTAACCATTTTTGATGTCGTAGCAATACCATTATCCTCATCCATGGTGTTAACCGACCCTTTTCCTTTGCACTTAATTGCTTTGTGTCCTTCTTTTCCACACCCAAAGCATCTTCCAATTCCCTTGAAACATTCTCCTTGATGCCACTTCCCACATGATTTACATAGGGGAAATTGAACTTTCTTTCCTCTATGATCATCATGGAACTCCATCTTTCTCTTATTAGCCGAGTCAGGAAACTTACCAAATTTTACTTTATTGATCATATTATGAGATTTCTGATTCGGCATAATAATGATGTTTGGACTTCCAAATCCCATTTCATTATGAAGAATATCATTCCATTGTCCATCATATCCTCCATTATCGTGAATCATCTTGTTTCCAGCCATTTTCTAAAACCCAAAAGAATAGTGTGAGAGGAAAAAATCATAATAAAGGGGGAGTAACTTCAATATCTAACATCTTAGGTTTAATTCTATGATTGTTAGCATAATTCTAGTACTATAACCTATACGCATACTTAACCTTAGAGACATCCCTAGACATACCTTAGAAATATCTATAGGGATCTCACTAAAGTTCTCGCATCCTAGTTTCCAAAGGTTGACTAAACCTTTCCTCTGATACCAACTGTAGAGACCCGTAGCCTGACGTACATTGACTTTACATTAATTTTGCGGAATACTTAGTACATAACAAAAACACACACACAAGGATCGTAATAGTTTAGTGTCTTTGGAAACTCGGAACGTAATCTTCTAATCGTGGTGAAAGATCTTCAATATCTCCCATAAAGATCTTTCCTTTTTTTTACCTAAAAGCTTTCTTTATATCCTGGGGAAAAGAAAACATAAAAGGGTGAGCTCAAATGCTCAGTAAGGGTAAACAAAATAAATATCAATCACATCATATACATAAGAACATAGCTTTTGGAAATCTTAACCTGCAAAAGAGCTCATAATATCATAACATGGGATAAATCATAGAAGTGAAAATGAAATCCCAATAAGCATAACATAAAAAAAAAACTTTGTGGAATACACACATAATCATAGAGAATCATTTCTTGTTAGTCATGACTCATTGCCAAGACTATCTTAGTGGACAAAGTCCCTTTCTGAATCGAGTCACCCTCGTTTCAGTCCTGTTTCACTGAACCGGTATAACCTACCATTCCAGCCATGTCTATCTCATGAGATATGAAATATTTACCCAATGAATTGGAGGGAGATATAGGTCCCACCCATCTCATAATGATACCATTCTTATGTGTGCCACAAAATCATAAACCATACATCATAGCATAACCCATGAAATAAAATGGGATTCTTAAACATCATGCCATCATAACATAATCCATAAACAATTGATATCATTTCATCATAAGAAAATTGAAACCATTTAAATCATAGATGAATTTTACTTGAAACATACACATATGAAATAATGTCATCTTAGATGAAAAATAGTTTTGACAAAACACTTGAAATGAATTCTTGAGGAAAATATCCTTTCTTTTTTAAAAACATTTTCTTTTCACAAAATTCAATGCAACTTTAAAAGATAAGGGTTTTTGTTGAAAATAATCATGCAATCTTGTAGAGGAATCTTCTTGAAAATGAGGCGTTATGAAACCGTAAAAATCCGTTCACGCCGTATAAGTTAAAAAAAAACATTCTTCGTACTTTTGTCGAAAAAGTCAAAAAGTACCTCGTACGAAAAACGACAAAAGATTCCTTTCATTTCTTTTACTAAAAACTCACCGAAGGGTAAAAATGGGTCTAAAAAAAATTGTAGGTGGATGGAAATAATATTACATATTTATGAAACATGGATGTGGATGATAAAATACACCCCAGTAAATACTTACGAATAAACAATCTCGGATAAAAATGAGATTGTGATATTTCCCTTACCTTAGGTCCGACTTGCTTTGTAAGTGTCAGAACCTCATGTATAATGATTTAAATCATGTTATTGACTTATTAAAGAATCATATTCATTGTTATGATATCATATATGGTTCACTTATGACATTATATTACCCGTTCTTTTGTAAATTCCATGTTAAAGAAGCGTTTTGGGTAAAATCGTTTCATTTATCGTAGGTGTTTTGACTTGTTGTTCTTGACATAATTATTACTTATATCATGATTTACTCACTTCCAGAATATAAAATATGATTTATATATCATATATATTCAGTATATATATATATATAATAGGTAGATAAATAAAATGAAAAACACCGTTCATGGAGACGGTAGTCCGTACGTACGCATGAACGCTGTTTTCCTTTCCTTATTGTTTTGAAATGGAAGTAAGTAGATGAAATACATATGTATATATATACATAAATCCAGTAGCTTTATAATGTCATATATTTCATTATTATTTCTTATATATACATTATAATCATTCTTAAATGGTTAACATGGAGAATGAATCTCATCGCGTCGTGGAGACGGTAGTCCGTACGTACGCACGAGCGATGATATCATTTCCATAAATATTGAATTGAATTGGAGTGGATTATACAATATATCAGAATCAATATGATATTGTAATAACTATGTATAGTTATTCTTTACACCATTATACCCATCCATGTAAGGTGGTGGTGGAAAATAGATTACACCACGGCGTGGAGACGGTATTCCGTACGTACGCACGCGCGGTGATTTCTTTTTCCGTAGGATGGATAGATGGTGAAATAGGGTTGTTTTATACTTATAATAACATATCAGTATATGAGTGATACTGATGTTATTACTTCATAATGAAACAACCTAAGAAGAAGAAGTGGAAGAAGAAATAAAGATGAAAGAATTGGTAACGGTAATTACCTCTTCTTTGAAGCGCCTCTTTGAGACCTCCTCTTAGGGCACTAAAATTGGTCTTTGAGGAAGACCAGAACCTCTAGGATGTTTCTAGGGAAGTGGAGAAGAGATTTTTTCAGGGGTTGGCTGAGCTTTAGTGCTCAAGTTGGTGTGTGGAGGAGGGGGAGGAGGTGTCCTTTTATAAGGGAGGAGAGGGGCACCTTAGGAATTCTTAAAAATATTAATTTATAATAAATCTAACCCCACTTAAAAACTTCCAAAAATGACTCATATTCGAAGATTAGATGAGATAGGTTTGTAATCTCATCAACCAATCAAATTTAGACATGTTTGGATCTTATTTTAAACCTTATCATTTTGATTTATCCTTATTTAATCTATTTAAGTTTATTTGTGGTAATAAAATTCTAAATTTTAAATTATAACAAATAATTACTTATATGTTGTGAATTTTCCATAATTTTTTACTTTATAACATTATAGACCATATAAATTTATAATTTTTAAATATTTTTGTGATTTTTAAACAATTTTATAATATGTTATTTTTGTAAAATAACAATAGTGTCAATTTTGACACTATTCATTTATTTGAATTTAAATAAAATATATACAGAAGATATGTTCGAACTAAAATCTTTAATATATTAATAAAAGGTCATATGTATCTATAAAATTAGTTCATCACATTAAATAGTTCATATAATATTTATTTAATTATTTTTAAAACCATTTATTTGGTTTATCTCTTAATAAAATAAATACGACAACATTTTTGTATAATTATTTAATATACTTATTTGTTGCATAAAAATTAAAAATAAAATCCTATGATGAAAATAAATCTATTACCTTTCACAATAATACTTTTACTCGAATTTATCATCTTAAAATGACAATATTTAAATTGTTATATTTATTAAATTATGAAGGTGACAACTTTGGCATCATTTAAAATAAAATAATATAAGTGTCATAATCGCTTTTATAAGGCTACAAATGGTCAAATATTCGACCATTGGGTGTTTATGGTTTACATTTACATGGCCAACAAGTTTTGGTTAGGTATTTGTGCATTTTATGGTCACTATTAGTTTAATAAAGACAATATTCTTGATTTTTCACTAGATAAACAATTTCTGCATCACTGTTGTTTCATAATTAATGATAATTATTTAATCCCTAAAAATTATAAATAAATTTATATGATGTAGATAATTTCATTAGCTTTCTGGAGACTATTCATGTTCGAAGTTTCATGAAGTTTATCACTAAATTAAAATTAATATACTTATAAGATTTAAGAGAGTGACATGTTGTCACTTTCTTTGGTTTTAATAATAATTAAGTTATTTTCATGGAAAAATGTCCATTAAATGATTCTAATCCAACCCTTAGGTGATATGGGTCGACTTTTAGTCATCCAATAGTATTTTGATATTTTTTAGGGTAATTTTAAAATATTATATTTACCCTTAATTACCCGATTTACCTTTAACTATGGTAAATAAAATTTACCGTAGTTACTATTCATAATTCCCAAAAATAAAAAGTAGCTTATTAACATAATTTGGACCCACTGATTCCAAATATGGAATCCATTTTTTAAAATTCAAAACACAGAAGTTGCAGAAATTAAATTAAAATTAATCCCGTTGTCGAATAAAAACGGGTTTTTGTTTAAAACATTGCAAAAGATTGAATTGATTTAACCTACGAATTCAAGGTAAAATAAATGCTAATGACATACATTATATTTAATGGTAAAAATATATTCTATTTATACTTTAAAAACATTCAATATTATAATTTAACCACATAAGATATTACGATGAAAAAAGTTGTTTTTAATTAAAATATAGCGTGTTTTTACTATTCATTAAAATATGAAAGTTATCGGAAAAATATCAAAACTTTATCTAATGTAAATTTTTATATCCTGATTCAAAAGAAGAATATTATTTTGTCAAATTGAACATATAAACATGTCAAAAACTATATTTAAAGTGGGTTCGCCATCAAAAGGCGGTAAAACTGCATTTTTTGAAAAATACTTATTTTACCCGAAAAATTTATTTTGTTCTTATACCATGTTCTAGAAATGTGTAAGATGAATAATAATGTTATAAAATTCAAATTTTAGTTAATACTATTCATAACGGCTAGTTCATGACAATATTATAATAATATAACATTGTTTATTAAAACCCGGTATTGCGTACAACACACGCTATCGAGGAAGGTCGCGATTGCGTGTAATGAAAGCCAAGTAAGGGTTGCGTGTTGTGAAAGAATCCATCGTTGTTTCGTATAACAGAATCCAACCATATTTCATTTATACATTTAATATATATATATATATATATATATATATACTCAATGTTGCGTAGAATAACTATTATCAAAATTATGTGTAACACAGTCCAAGAATAGTGTTGCATATACTGCAAGCTAATACGGTGTTGCGTATAGCACAGGGTAATCTTGGTGTAGAATACAACATAAGACATTAATGAAATTAAAATAATATTTTTCATAAAATCTCGGGGTGTTACAGTCCCATCACAAAATATAAAATGATGATTAATGAAATGAATATTTTTAGAAGGATGTTATTTAATCCATCTCATAACAAGAAATCCTTACACATCGTCAGTGTTGGAGTTAGTTCCCTAGAACCAAATTATTTATACTTTATGATAAACATGTATTAATTATTTTTAAAATTAATCAACTACTTATCACAGCATGATTTTTCTTATGTGTGACTTAGTATGTGATAATTTTATAAGAGTAGCTGTCACACTAAAAGTTCATAGCTGTTCCTCATTATGATGAGAAACCAAAAGTTCTAGGACACTATTATTGAATATATGTTCTATAGGCGGTTGATATATTTTGAGGGACAAAAATTATACAGACTATCAGGGGTGGAGACTTATTGGAATTTGAGTAACTTTATAATGGTGTAAACCATTAGTAATATCCAGTAGAATATTATGAGAATGGGACCTGCCAGTAAGAAATCCACATTTATAATGTCATTGGATGTTCCTATCTATGGACGTGTGGGTTAGTCCATAAAATTTGAGATTATTATTAATGAATATTATGAGTCAAGTAATTTTATGTATTAAGAAAAACCATGATGATAGATGTTCCTGGAGAGGTAGGATATATTGGGTGCTTCATGGGTAATATTGCATTAATGAATAATGCGAGAAAGGATTTATCCCTTTTGTTCATTAACATAAGTTAATATTGTAGGACCTTTGATAAAATTGAATTGCCTAAATAAATACATGGACATGGTGATCTATAGGTAATTTCTATTTCCATAAAGTCAAAGGAAGAGATAATCAAGCATATAGGTTGATGGCACTAGCTTTCTACCTACTAGATTTGAGATTTTATGATAAAGGGGATACATTAGATAGTAAGAATCCGTATGTGGTGGCATGTAATTTTTTTATTAACTTATTTCTCTATGGGTTACTTTATGTATTTATAGATACTAACTTTGGACTTTAGGATGCTTCTTCCAATACCATTGAGAAAAAGGCCTAGAGGGTCACACACTAAGTGTATCTAGAATCTCAGTTAAATAATATATTATTATTTATTATTTTATAGTTTGAATAATTATTATTCCCATACATGGTTTAATAATTAAACATATATTCTTGATCGTATATAAATATTTATTTTCTATTTATTATATATAATATTTATTTATTTATTGGAGAATAATGAAGTGAGATTTATTTAATAAATAAATTGTCATTATTCAAGGTCTGATAAATATTATGGAGGAAGGGCGGGATGAGTTTTTAGGTATGGTGAGAGATAATAAATATTGAATATTATTTTATTAAATAATATTTAATTTTAATTCTCAAGTTAAGAACATGTTGAAAAATAATGATATTATTGTTATTATTTGACACGTGGTTTCACTAGGATTAAATAAATAATTAAGGGAACTTGTGAAAATAATTTATTTTAACCCCAACAATATATAAAAATAGTTATGTTATTTTATCATTAACCCAATTTCATTTTTTTTGGTTGTTGGCAACACTCTAGGACAGTCCTATCAAGTACAAAGAGCTCCCTTATCCAGGAACGATCCTAAGAATAGTGAGAAATTATCCCCCACCATTTCAAAGAGAATGGTTTAGAATCAGTTTTCAAAGTGATCTAAGGAGGATGACACAAGAGTAAGGATCTACCATGCTAGAACTATGATATTCCTTCGGCGATGTCTGGTGATTTTAGGAACATGTTTGGATCATCTATTGAGGAAATCTATAATAGATTTATACAATGAAACAACAGTGGACCTAATATCTATCATTGGATTCATCAATGAATAAAAAATTCCAATAAAGGTAATTTTTTAGTTAATTAAATTAATTTTAAATAGTATGTAATGATCCTCCCTTTGGTTCCAGTGTAATTTCTATTTTTTGATTCTTTGATTTAATTCCATTGATCACGACGCTCAAAATTTTGTTACATCTCAAATTAATCATCGATCATGGAAACAAAGTAGAGTTAGGAACCACCCATCACATGCTTCTATTGTGCCCAAAACCTAAAATTATTTTATTAGGACTATTTTTATTTCAGTGCGTCTGAAATTTCAAATAATCCATCTTTTACTTAATGCTCATTTAAAACCAAGTTCTGTTATCTATATCTATTTTTCCTTTACTTATGAACTTTTTTTCAAGGAGTTTTGGATTACTCCTTCATTATTCCTCACTTTAACTTCATTCAATACAAATTACTATGTGATTTATTCCTCTCTATTCCAGGTAAGTGTTTTGGTTGATATTTATTTATTTATTCATGAATTGATTTTTGAATATTCATATTATACTGTAGGTATTCAAAATGGTTAATACCATTTTTACCATGCTCAGCTAACCCACTTAGGGTTAAGGGTCAAGAGTAGGGGTAGTATAAAAAAATAAATTCTTAAATGAAAACTTTATTAACCAATTATTTAGGAATTAAATTAAGAATTCATCTTAGAATACTCATTTTAAGAACCTTGATTTGGGGAATTTCAATAGATAGACCCTGACCTAATTAGTGTTAAACAAACGTGAAAAAATAGTCTACAATGATTTATGACTTTTAAGTTGAGATTTATATGACTATAATGATAAATACGTATAGAACAAAGAGTGGTTTTCAATCTCGGTTAATAAAATTGGTTTGAAAAAACCAATTGGTGACTTCTGAATTACTTTGTAGCCTAATCCATATAACCATCCTAAACAAGATTTAGGAATAATCTTTGCATAGTTTCCATGAAATTGATCCTAATCCCTCCTTTATCAACTAAATTAAATTCATTACGATTATTTCTAAAACCATATATTTTATTTTCATATAAGGAATTCGTTGCTATGTTCCATTTTCTTGGTCACTAGCCATTTCCAACTCTTCCCCATGGGTTTGTCCCCATAAATACACTATTATAAATTTCTTTATAGTGGTGAGAGTTGGGTTATATATATTTATGTTCTAATTATGCTCATGTATAATCAACAACACTACATAGGCTAGTCAACAATAATCTGAGATAGACCCCCTTTTGAATAGGAATCAAGGCCCATTCAATGGATGTGATTTCCATCAGATGTTCACATTTATCGTTTAACTGACAGATGGTCATAAGTTGGGTTAGAATACCAAATGTGACTCCCATTTCTTTCTAATTGGTGTTGGATTTATGTAGGGAAATCCAATCCAAACCTAATATAACATCAAATTAAACGAGAGAGAGAGAGTAATAATAATTACAAGAAGCACATTCCCACAAACTTCAATTGGGGAAGAATTATTGACTTGAGACAACTTCATCATTACATTAGGGGTTTCACTTTTAGTTAAATATATGGTCATTGGGGATAATAATGAATAATCATTGAGAGTTTTCCTGATTGAATAAGATCAAATATGGTACTTAAATATTTTAGATTACCTATTAACACCTCAACTTCATCATTATATCTTCAAACCCTTTGTAAAACCAAAATTATTTTGAGGACCATCAAGATTCTTTGATCAGAGTGATCAATAATGAAAAATAATTCATAGGATGCTGAAATTTTGACCCTCTTTTTCAATATATGAAACATTATATTTAACCTAAATCATTCATGGTCATCATTTATTTAAGTTTTTCATGGTGGTTTATAAACAATTTGTTAATTTCCAAAAAATATCAACTAGGAGTGTCAAATAAGGTGTACAATCTGACTAGTTTTTGTGCACTAGGTGATGATTGAGTCAAATCCCAATTCACCATTTTCAAAGTTATTACCCCTAGGTAAAAATATAATAGATCCATATCCAATTTTTGTATTCAGACATGGATTTAATTCCTTATAAACCACTATATCTATCATTCACTAAAATCCCAATATATTTTTCTATAATTTGAATTATACACAATGTTATCACTAAAATTTCCCCACAATAGTTTCCAAATACTAACTAAACCTTGATATGATATAAAATATAATTACATAGGATTTTATTATAAAATTATCACATCTTTTTAGATTAATATTCAATACATTGTTTACAAATACTCACCTAAGGACTATAAAATTTTTGTGCCTTTAGAGACTAGATACACAATATTATTTTTTCATGAAATATATTCAACATCTTCCAAAATTATCTTCCAATTTAGTAATATTTATATAAATATCCTACTTAAAAAATTTCTACATAACCTAGGGAAAGAAAATATAAGAAAGGATGATCTCAGATGCCCAGTAATGGTAAAAATTGGAGATATCAACTGACAATCATATGAAATAATGAGATAATAATAAGGGTATGGGATCATGAATAGAAGATAAAAAGTTCATAAACAATATATCTTGAACCGTAAACATAATTCCTGGAATAAATAATTATCATTTCAAAATACACGAACCACATGTTTGAAAAATCACCATAAATCATTCATGATCAATAAATTCATACCATAAACGTATGAAACCATTATAAATATATAAATCAATTTATATTTTGAGATCAAATAATTATACCATCAAATAATAGTGAATTAGACATCTACACATATTTCCCACTTCTTAATGGATTAGAAATCACCATAAGCATCTTATAGTGGATCTATCACATTGACTTGTTTTCTATAGTTCATCAAACACATTGACTTGCATCCCATAATTATTTAATGAGATATAAAAATTTAAAAAATGTAATTATAAGGGTATATAATTTTTGTGACACCTATTAAATAATTAAAACCATATATAAGCGTGTTATAAGATCATAAAAAATTCATCATAACATAAACTGTAAAAATAAAATAGGTTTCATGAAAATTTCATCAATGCATTATAGCATAACCCATGGAAAATATATGGGTTTCATAAATATGTCATCAACATAATCATAAAAAATACAAAGAAAGAATAATTATGGTACCATTGGATTATATATATAGTAAAACACAAGTAACACCAAAGGTTTTTGTTGTTGAGACATAAAATTAGCACAAAAATTTCATTAAAAACAATTGTGAAAAAATACCCTTTCCTATTTAAAAATCAATTTTTAGAATCTAATTTTTTTTCCAATATTAAAAAAAAGTTAATTTAAATTTTTTTAAAACATATAAAGGAATATTCAAATCATTGAGTGGTCATGATGGCGGGAAATACCATTCATTATATACATGTTAAAACAAATATTATTTTCACATCTTCAGGTAAATGTCAAAAGTACTCTATTCAGAAAAAACAAAAAAAATATTCCTTTTAAAAAGTCCTTTAAGAAGTAATTTTTTTAAAATTAATTTAAAAAATTATTGGATAATATTAAAAACATGATTTGAAACATTTTTGAAATCATGGACATGGAAGATAATGCATTTTCGATCAAAGAGATATGAAATCCGTTTTCCTTAAAAAAATTATTTTAGTCTCTTGAGTACATAAAGAGATGAAAATGAAATGGAACATGTAATTTATATAAACTAACATAGTATAATAAAATTACTTTGTTTATTTATATATATATCATAATATTTCATCATCAGAAACTTAATCATAAACAATCCTGATAAACAATGGGATTGTAACATAAAACAATTAACACTTTGGTAACATTGGAATCATTAGTCCCATGAAATAAAAAACCATATATGGTTATGTAAATTACACTAATTTTTAAAATAATCATCATAAATTTCATTAATGGGAATTATATACACCACTTAAAATAAATAAGTTGTGAATATGGCGTCTATCTCATAGAAATAAAAGTGAGATGAAAATTCCTTGACTCAAGTCTCGACTTCCTTAAAACACATTAAAACATTGGGTATAATAAATATAAGTTTATTTTAAATATATTATAGAACCATAAAAATATATAACATACCATATATTATTTACTTATAAACATTAATCACCTTTTTATTAGAAATACATTGTTAAAATCACTATTTCAGGCAATAACTGCTTTGTTTTTCATGTATGTTTTGGTTCGGTAGTTTTTCTCCTTGTACTTTGATCGTGTTCCCATGATCTCAAGATTGTTAATAATGATAAAAATATCACATTTATTAATTATATTCATATTTAGAGTCATCCATAAAATTTAGATATGGAAAAATGAATTACACAATTCATAAAGGCGATGAGTCATACGTATGCATAAACCTTGTTTCCATTTTCTCAAAAAATGGAAAGAAATAAAGGTTAATACTAAATAAACATTAAATAATAAATGAAAAATAATATATAAAATATATATTCATTAAATATATCCTTATTACCATATATGTAAATAGGAAATGAAAAATGAATCACATCATTTCGTGGAGGCGGTAGTCCACACGTACGCACGAGCGTCATTAGCATTTCCCAAAGGGATCAAATTCAAGAAGGTAGAAATTATATTATAAATAAATAAGTACAATTATGTCATAAATATAATATATAGACATTAAATACATCATTACATCCATCTGTGAGAGGTGGTTATGGAAAACGAATTAAATTGGTTTGTGAGGGCAGTTTACCGTTCACACAATCGAGAGTTTCTTTTCATATTTTATGGAAGAGGATATGGATACAGGTTATTAAATTAACATAATAAAATCAAATTATTTTTAATATATTATTATTTTTATTTTATAAAATTTTAATAATATTTGAAGGATGTGGGAGAAGAAATTAAAAAATTCTCGGTAAAGAATGATACCTCTTATTGAGACAATCTCTTTAGGTTTACACCGAAAGCCTTCCTAGGATAATTTTTTTGATCATAATAGGCGATATATATTATGGTAAGGGAATTAAGGAAGGTATATTTTCAGGTATTGGATTAACCAAAATAATTTTTAAGTTTTAATAAATTATGAGAGGATGTCCCCTTTTATAAGTGAGAAAGAGTGTCATTTTTGTAAAAATAAAAAACTATTCAAGAATGAGAAGTCAATGTTAAAAATAATAAAATAATTAAACTAATATGGTTTTATATTAGAATTCAACATTAAATTGATTAAAATGAAAAAAATTAATTAATAATAAAATAATTAAACTAATTTTACTTTTAAATCTATTCTAAAACAAAATTAAACTTTTTAAATTCATTAAACAAAAAAATATTTTTTTAAAAAAATCAATATTTCTCAATATTCATTAAAAATTAATATTTTGAAAAAATTATAAAATATTACCTCTAAGATAATTTCAACATATTGTTTTCAAAAATTTATTTAATTTTTTCAATTAAATTTTCTAATAGTAGAAGAAATGTATTTTATGATAAGTGCGCAAAATGGGATTAACCTTTTTTTAGAAAAATATTTTTAAGCATAAAAATGGATTTAAATTTATACAATGACTAGAAAAAATATTAGATGAATAATAGAATATTTTATTTAATATATAATATATAAATTTCATTAAAATAATTCACTAATAGTAATTTATTTAATTTATTAATATAAAAATACATGGCATGAAAAAAAAGTCGTTCAAAAAACATTTCTTTTACTTTAAAATTATTTTTATTTTAATTTTGTAATCAATTGATAACAAATTAATTTATTTTATACATGTGTAAATCATATAATTTTTATAATTTAGTTAGTCCTATTCATACATTCCAATATAATAGTTAGGTTATAATGATATATTATTTTATGATTCGTTAAAACTCCATGTTTCATGTAAGAGAAGCTATCAAAGAAAATAAAATTATTTTAAAAAATATTTGATAAAATATTGGGGTGTTACAGAAAACAACCATTTTTTTCAATAGTTCACAGATATTCTTCATGTTTATTTTTCTAGGTGAAGCAACCACTCCATGGTGGGAATCACCAGGGCATTGTAATAATGGTTTCCAAATTTGAAGTACCTAAATGAAGCCTGATCTTTTTAGGGTGGTTAATCAAGACACATGAAACCTTTATGAGTGTTTTTAAGTCATATATTGGTTCATTTTACCTATATTTCATATATTAACCTCCAACTTTTGGCCAAAATTTTATATTGAGCCTTTTCCAGGTGGTGGTTTGGGAATATTTTTTCAAAATTCATATTAGGGTGACTCTCTGTCATATTGGTTTTCTATTTATGGATCTAGGATCATGAGGACCAGATCTATTCTTCTCCCATCATAGGTCTTAAAGGTAGTGAGGTTTTCTTTGTTCCTGAGTTGGTTGGTATTTTAATTTAATTCCTATTAATTGAAACCATTATTTCTTGTTTGTTATGAATGAAATTTCTAGTTGATTTACAAGATTTAATTGAGACTCTTGATATGTTTTTTTAATTTTCTTGGTTTTTGTGATGAAACCTCTTTAGAAATGGATTTTGAAATAATATTTTCATTTTTATAAAATTATTTTTAATCAAAAATAAAAAATTAAATAATTACTTTGTTGATAATTCTTGAGAAAAGATAGCTTGATGTATTTTTTGGATTTGAATTGAAATTATTTGTTTTAAAAGACATGAGTTTTTATGAAAATCGTTGATGTTGGTTTTGAAATGAAATTAATTGTTTAAAAAATTGGTTTGGGTTTTCTTAAAGTTTGATTTATGAAACTAATTTTAGTTGAATGTTTTCCCCTTTATTGATTTCTTTGAATCACATGGGAGCCTCAGTAGTTAGGTTGGTATTCCAGGACAAGAAAACTAGGAATTTATTAACTCTAACAAGACATGTATTCATAATGAAAAAATTAATAAAATTTGAAAAGGTTGGGGTGTTTATTCATTGGGGTGGAATCCTATCCCCCCAGGGTTTGAGATGTTAGGAAGTGTGCACACTTGGAACTGTATTTTATAAAGATGTGTGAGGATCCATGAATACTGAACTAACTAAACCCAAGGATTATAACCATAATTATTTGATTGAAAATGAATAATTACATTTGTGTCTGTATGAAATGATTTATTCAATCCGGTATGATAAAAAAATCTTATTCATGCATATTTTCATGGAAATTATTATTTTCATCTACTTTAAACAGTAAAATGAAATAATTTGATAAGAATTTTTTATTGTAGATTGTGAAAATGATTACCTTGTCCTATTTTATTTAATACTAAGCTTATTTTTATTGTTTGATATGAAATTCTTGTGAAATTATATGTAGTATACCTCTAGGATAATGTCTCTCAAACCATAAATATGTATTTGGATACATGTAGAATTTATTTTTTCCAAACCAAGAAACGGAAAAAGAATTGCTTTGAGGGTTAGTGTGTTATTGATACCTGGACCTTGAGACTCAGTGGTGATAGAAAGTGATGGAATTGTTGGTTATGTGATATATTGGTTGGATTTTCCATTTTGGGATTTCTACTTCCCTATGTTATATAATTTTTTTAACGATGTCTATATTGGAATACTGACAGTTTATGGATTCTTATTCGCTATTCTATTTTTTGGTTTATCTTGTAGTGAAATCAACCCTTTGATATTTATTGATTCCAAGGTGCTATTATCTTACCTAAGCGGATCGGGAAGAAGGTTATGTCCATGTTAGGAATTATTTAGGTGTCAGCTTATTGGGGTTTCCTAGTTGTTTCTTGACACTGTCCTTGAGAGTGATTTCCCATTATTGAAAAGTTATGTGTATTTACAATTGTTGCATCCCTTTTCAATTTTAAAAAGGGATTTATTATCCCCAATTAACCAGAAAAACCCCTTAGTTCATCCCAAAATCTTCCTAAACCTATCCCCAAACTTCCTAAACACCTTAAAGAGGTACAAGACTTCATAAATTATGATCCCTTAAAGCCTCACCCCCTTGAAATGGAGATAATCAAAGATGTTGGGTAGAATTTCCTAACCTTTATTTCTCATTTCTATATTTTGTTTTTTCACTCATTATTATTAAAATTATATTTCAATATCTTAAAATGATAACATAAGTATCAATATTATATTGATATTTTATTATAATTATGGTATAAGAATCATCCACCTTTTCCTTTTTCTATTAATAAAATGAAAACATGAATAATATTTAGGTATGAACCACCACTTCCATTAATAAATGAGATTTTTTACTTCACTTCCTAAAATGAATGGTCTAAAAAGGGAATATAATATATAATTATAATATATATATCTCATTTAATATTCTAAAATAATAAAACATACTAGTCCTTCCTTCTGTCTTTTGAAAATGAAATCAGCATCCATGTGTATGTGCAGAATAATTCCTCCTTGGAACATTGCATTCTGTTTTTTCAATATCACCTTTCTTGAATGGATCTAAGAATGAGTCTAATGTTTAAATATTATTTTTTATTATATGAATCTTTTTTTAATAAAAATTTAATAACCACTTAATGATATAAATGATAAACAATCATTATAAAATTAACCATCTTAAATAAGTGAACTAAGAGGAAAACAATTTATTTATACTATATAATTGTTTTATATTCATTATTTTTTTCCTTTTTTTAAAATTTTATATATAAAACTAATAAACACTAAATAATATCATTATTCTACTAGTATAATGATATCACAATTAAATCACCTCATAATCATCCATTGATCATCGTATGTTTATGTTTGGGTTGACTCGACCACCTACATGAACAATTTTATCAAATTATATCATGGATGATTATTAAAACTTAATTAATGGTTTAATAAGAAATAAATATATAAATAAATTTATATTTTTTATGGTTATATTGATATTTAATTGATTAACTAAGTAAACACCCCTCATGGGTTAAAAATCACTAAAATATGATTGTTGATTTAAACTTTTGGGATAAAAATATAGAACTCATGAAAGGAAATTTAAAATTCATAAGTATTTATAAATCATAAACTCAAAAAAATTATTGATATTAAGATATTTATATTTTAAATAAGAAATAATATCGACACTTCTTCTATGAAATTTTTACAAACAATCAAAATTACAAACACCTGATTTGAAAAAATATGTAAAAAAATAATAATATAAATATAAAGAATAATTATAAATAAAAAGTATGGATGAATATAAATTTTATTAATGTTATAAAAATGGTTAAAAATATTTTTATATTTATTATATAGTAATTTAATCACCTTTTTAGTAGTTAAGAGTCATGGTAAGGGACTTTGGTAATATAAATATCTTTCTTTGAGTTATATGTTTTTTTGAACATAAAACATAAATCATCTCTTTTATTAATTAATTAATAGTTTTACATGATGTTAATTTTTTTAAATTTTTGGGAAATTACTATTTTTATTGTAACCTTCCATCTTGAAAATTCTATCACATAAAAGTATGAGGTTGTCGACAAAAAAACTCTATTTCTTAAATGGATATTTGTTTCAAGTACATGTTTTCACTTAATGAAAATATTGTACTTTAATATTTTGAAATCTAGTTATGTGTCAGTTTATGTGATATCTATAATTTCCTTTAATAATTTAAAAACATAAGATTTATTACTCGTTTTATAATTCTGGATTTCAATAAAGATATTTCAAAAGATCAAAAACACTTTTAATTTCAAAAACATATTGTTTATTTTCAGATCAATATTTCCTATGGAAAAATTTTATGCCCTTTTAAAAGTTCCATATATGTCGATTATTTTAAAATAATAATATTATAAATTTTTTCACTATACCTATTTTAAAAATTACTTTTGAAAACGATCTGTAACTCCATCCTTTTTGATAATGTTAAAAAAATGTTTTCTATAGTATAGTTTCATGATTTCAATTCAATATTCTTATTTGTATTAATGGATCTATATTCTATAATGTTTAGTTTTATAATCCAAACTTCAAATGATTTATATATTTATTTTTTGGGTGATTTAATTTTTTTTTAATCTATCTAGTTTATGTGGTACATTGTGAAATGTAATGGAAAATCTATTCTTATTCCTGTATTTTAATGATGTGATGATTAGAGGTTTTCATGTGGTACACATGTTTATCGATAAAATTTAAGTGATGGGTGGGCCTTATATAACCCTTATATTAATTGGCAAGTTCTTTACATTTCATGATATAATGGTGAAATGCGTAGTGGTGTTCAATATAAAATGAGAAATAGGTAGGGATACCTTATCTACTATAAGAAACAGTTTGGGATTCATGATCCACTATATAAAATAAGTGGTGATTACCAACACACTATGTTATGTTTACTAGGATTTTTTTGGTTGCAAACCCCTTTTTGATAAGTTATTATTCTATAATATTGGGCTCATGATTTATGTCTCAGGTTTTTACAGTCTTTACACCAGGTTATATGTTTGATAATATGGGTTTTCTTGTTCTCCTATCATTGTAAAGAACATTTCTAATGATTCCATGATATTTTAATATGATATTTTTATATTTCTTTTATTTCCTAACATTATCATGATTTTAAAATGGGTAACATTTTGATATGATTATTTTTCCCTTATTGATCATTTTATCTCACTCCATTTGTATGTTTCTATTTCCTAGGTCTGAAGGATGAGATTAACTTTTGAGATTTTAAGAAGAAGATCTAGTATGATGAAGTTATAAAGAGATATTCATAATTATTTAAATATAAGTTTCCCAAGATTCTTTCCTCTAGAGACACTAAAACTATTTATTCTAGGGATTTTGATACTATTTTTTAATTTAAAGGTTTAATTATATATATATATATATATATATAAAATAAATGAATTTTTATCTTGAGTTTATATAATTTGTATTAGAGTGAATATTTAGTAATTTCTAGAGATTAGTTTTGTTTTTTTTGATATTTAGGTAAGAGAAATTTAGTGAAAACCCTATAAATGATTCCAAGTATAGGATTATATCCTAAAATTTTGGTAAATTCTTTAGTATGTTGTTTTCCAAGAAATACATGCCCATATGGAAAACATAAATTGGATGTGGCTATGTCATAGATTCCCCTAGGGGTAATAAATACTAAAATGTTTATTTAAACATAGAATCAGTCATCACTATGATGTAAGATAAGTGGTCCTAATACCACACACCTAGCTCGAAACTCATGATTTTTATGGCTTGTTTGATCATATGATTTTAAGAACTACTATGAAGTATTTATTTATTATTTAATTTGAGGGATGAAGTTGAGAAGTATAATATATACCAACTTAAAGTAACCTTGGTTTAACTAATATTGATTTTAACTGAACAAAATTAATTATAGGTTAACATGATGAAAATTGATAGAATGTTTTAAGGTTGAATCCCTTTTATGTTACTGATTTTGATAATCCTCTATGATGTTAAATGTTCATCGCCCATGATATCCCTTTTTGGGTTTATAGATAGCTAGAACTAGAAAAAAACTAATTAACAATGGTTTTGAGGGACAATGTGATGAATGCATCAGTAAAGAACTCAATAGAATGTATAATATAGTATAAAACCTTGTGGTAATTATTTATCAACTCTAAAAAGGTTTTAATAATTTTGAAAATTTACTTGAGATCCAAAAAATACTAAGGAGGGATAAAATTTATATTGATTATTTCATACAACAACTCCCAACCTCTTTCACATGATCTTTAAATCCACATGTCTTCAAGCAATGGATCATTGTAATGGAAAATATAGTTTTCATTTTCTAGTTCTAAAAAAATGAGAAGTTTGTTCTTGATATCTACCAGTTATAAGGAAATATAAAATAATGGTGGTATATAATTAAGAATAAAATGAAGAAGAATGAAGTAGACTATATATTATGAGAAGAGTTAAAGGAAGTTTTCTTCACCAATTATTTTTCTCAAAATATTTTCATTGAGATAGAGGGGAATTATTCAACTTGAAACCAAAGGAAGTTGATTCCATTGCAGATTCTGAATAAAACTTCACAAGACTAGTGAGGTATGCCTATTACTTTTTTATAGATCCTAATAGTATGATAAAATGATACCTCAGTGTCCTTCAACCAATTGTTTTAATGGATCCATTTATAAGATACTTTTTTAATTACCAATATATTTTCTATGTACACTTATAGTTGAGATGAAAAATAGAGACTCTCATTACTCTAGAGAAAAGAAATAGAAGATGGAGTTTTAAGGGGAATCAGATGAAAAATATCAAGAAGGAAATAATATTTAGCTTCATTCATGCCAGAAATATGGGAAGAAACGCCTAAGAAATTTTCTATGAGGTTCAATAAGATGTTTTAAATATAGTAGATCTGGACATCATGATCAAGAATTATAAATGGATTAAAAAAGTAGAATATAAGATAGGAAGGTCCTCACTAATATTCCTCCCCCTCTTCAATGTTTCAAATGTAAGGAGTTTTTACATTATGTGAATCAATTCCCTAAACCTAGATCTAATGAAGTGAATATGCCCACAAAACCTCCCAAACTTATTGAACAAGGGAGATTATACACTATCACTACCACTGAGGTAGATCATGGTGATTAAGTGATGCAATAACACTTATGGTCTACTATAGATCTATGAATACATTATTTTATTATGATTCTTCACATTATTTTATAGATAACAAGTTTACTAAGGATATTAAATCATCAACTAAAGCATTGAATATTTAATTATTTTTAAAATCATCCAGTGAAACACTTATCACATTTAAGATATATGATTCCTCTCTGATCAAAATTTATAAGAAGATACTTCCTGCATATCTAATTATTCTCCCCTTGGATGAATTTTAGATAATATTGGATATGGATTGGATATCCCTTCATATATTCTATATCAATTATATATATAACGAGGTATCATTTCTTATTCAAAATAATACTATTCTCAAGTATCAATATTAGTATATTATCCCCTTGGAATAATGTTCTTTAATATTGGTTTTGATACCCCACACTGAGGGATTTATAGATCGAAAGGTTAGAGAATAAATTAATGATGATGAAATTACTATTGTATATGAATATACTAATGTATTTTCAAATGAACTACCGGGTCATATCCTAAAGTGTGTGGTTGAGTTTTTTATTGAACTCATACCTGGATCCATGAATTTCTCAAATATTCTCTATAGAATGGACCCCAATAGAATTTTAGGAAGAAACAACATGAAGAGAATCTGTATAAGGGATTTATACACCCAAGTGCTTCACTACGGGGTGGACCTATATTATTTTTGAAAAATAAGTATGAATTAATGCGTCTTTTAAATGATTATCACGAGCTTAATAAAATCATTATCAAGAACAAGTATCCACTACCCCTTATCAATGATCTATCAGATAAAATATGAGGATATCAATACTTCTCAAAGATAAACCTTCAATCTGGATACCATCTATTATGTGTCAAAATGGAGTATATTTCTAAAATATCATTCCATAGAAGGTATGTACCCTTTTAATTTAAAATAATTCCACATGGAATTATAAATTCTCATATTTTATTTATGGATTTTTTGAATAGAGTCTTTAGGGATGACCTTAAAAAATTCATGGTAGTCTTTGTAGAATATATTATCATATATTCTATCAGAAAGGTAGAGAATTAATATCATTTGATAATTGTTTTTGAAACCTTATTTACGGTTAAGATGTATGCCAAGTTTATAAAATGATAATTTTGGGTATAGAAAGTATCCTCCTGGGGATATTTAATCACCAACAAGGGAATATACATAAGTTATTAAGAAATGGCATAAACATACCACTATAACTAGGATTTTTTTGGGTTTATAGGATATTATTGAAGCTTTAAAAGAAATTTATCATGGATATGATATATAATAACCAACTTAACTTGGAAGGTGGTAATGTAACTTTGGAAAAAGTAATGTGCATAAATTTTCAAGAATTGAAAAAATAGGTTGGTCACCACTCCTATAATTACATTACCTTTTTCTGGAGGAAGAGTTTGTAATATTTAATGATTATTAAAAAAAGGGTATGGGTTATATCCCATTGTATAATGATAAGGTAATTATTATTCCTCATGTCAACTGTATAAAAATGAGAAAAAATACCCTATGCATGATTTGGAGTTAGAAATAACTATGCTTGCATTAAAGATTTAGCGACATTATCTCTATAGATAAAAGTGTGATGTATATACTAATTTCAAGAGATTTAAATATATATTCACAAAAAAGGAGTTGAATATACACCAAAGGATATGGTTGGAGTTGATAAAATATTCTGAATGCTCAAAACACTACAACCCAAGGAAGTCAAAATATTTGTCTCATCATCTAAGACGGAATGATCACGCTACTCTATCTATGATAAGGATTGAAAAATACCCAATACACATAAATATTAAAAGGATTAGTGATGAATTCATAAGGAAAGGTGATAAATCCAATCTTTCCCAAGTGTCTGCTCAAATATCTATCCATATAAAGATAAAAGAATCATAGAAAGATGATGTAGAGCTATAGAAAACGGTAGTGAATATTCTAAAGTTCAACTATGATAATGATGGAGTTATAAGGTTTGGAACCCAAATATTTTTCCCATAAAAATGATAACTAAAGCGGGAAGTTTTGGATGATGATCATAGATCATCCTTATATATTAATCATAGTAGAATGAAGATATATGGAGGTATGAAGAGAAACTTATGGTGGGATAACATAAATTGGAATATCACATAATATATATCTCAAATATTGGTATGATAACAATTTAAGGTTGAATGACATAAGAATAAGGTTATGTTGCAACCATTAACCATATAGTTTATAAGTGGGAAAACATTACCATTCATTTTATTATATGACTACCCAAAATTTATAAATTCTATAATGTTATCTTGGTTTTAGTCAACAACCTTAATAAGTCATCACATTTTATAACCAGCACTAAAGACTTATTCCTTGACCAACTCACCATGATATACATAAGGGAAGTGGTAATATGACATGGATTACCCCTATCCATTACGTATGATGATGATTAGAGGTTTACCTTGAGGTTATAGTTATGTATTTAGAAATCTTAATACCAAGTTGAGATTAAGTGAAACTTATAACCCTCATTTAGATGGTCAATTTAAGATGACAATTAAAACTATGGAGGATATCCTGGGATCTTATTTGATATAATTATAGGGATATTGAGATTATTAATTACCCTTGATAGAGTTCTTATATAATTTTTTTTTTGAACTATCATTCAGAGGGAACCATATGAGGCTCTTTATGGGAAGGGATTTCGGACTCCAACATGCTTGGATGAATTTTGAGAGAGGAAAATGATAGTTCTTGACCTTATCTATGAAATTACAGAGAAGGATCACACCATTCAGAGACATATGAAAGTATCACACATTCGACAAAATAGTTATGTGGATAATCGTCAATGGGATAAATATTTTGAAGTAGATGATAATTTTTCCACCATATATCTTCATGGAAGCAGGTTATGCAATTCGGTATGAAATGAAAACTGAGAGCTAGGTTCATTGGTCCCTTTACAGTACTTGATCTTGGATGGGTAATATCTTATCACTTAAAACTCCCTTTAAAACTCTCCCAAGTGATGATTTATTCTATTCATTTCTTTTGAGAAAGTACATACCAGAACCATTACATGTACTAACCTTAGATGTGGTGCCACAAAAACATGATCTCTCATATAAGAAAAAAATTGTAAAAATTATGGATCAAAGAGACAAGGTGTTACAGAATAATACCACTCATATGGTTGATGCTCTATAGAAGAATCATAAGTTTGAGGAAGCTACATCAAAATCTAAGGATGTGATAAGATAAAATTACCTTTTTTATTTTCTTCGTTGTAACATACTTCTATTAAACAATTTATTTTTACCTTGGGGTAGAATGTAACAACCCATGTTTTATTTAAATATTACCCCTTAAATATATAATATGTTCAATAGATTCCATACAAAAAACCTTCCAATAATGTACCACGAAACATTTTATAAAAATATATATGAACCACTATAAGGTTTCTATTGAATAAGTATGTACAAAAAAATATAATCAATTTATGAAATAATGTTCAATTTTGATAATGATTCAACCAAGTGGAACTAAGAAAATAATAAAATAATTTTAGATACGTATTTTAAATAATTTATATTTTCCAAGAATTCTATTTTTTTTACAAATAGTAGATTAATAATTGTATAATTAATAATTTATAATAAATAAGGATAATAATAGAAATATATGAAAAATTCATTTTCCTATAAAAATAGAATTCCACTATATTTTATGGTTTTATTTAAAAGTAAAATTTATTAATTTTTGAATGATAATTTAGAAAAAAATAACTTTATTGTAATATTTGGAATACTAATTTTATCCTAAGAGGAATTTTTAATATTTTTCTCAAAAATTGATATTTAGACATGTAGTTAAATATACAATGTTTACTAATACCATGAATTTTATTCCATTTCTAGCATATAATTGTTACGAAGAAAATTAAGAAAAAATTTTATTGATAAAATATGAATTTTATAATTTAAAGTATAAAATTTTAAAGTATTTATTATAGTTTATAAGATTACATTTTATATTTTAGAACACAAGTAATATTTTTCTCAAAGATTATTTTAATACATTATACTTTTGTTATATGAAAATTAATTTTTAAGAGTTCTAAAAACTGAATCATAAAAAATGAATTTAAAATTTACAATTAGTAGGCCCAAATTATATAACCCAGAATAATTTTTTTATATCATAAATATTAGGTTAACTTAGGTAAAAACTAGTTACCGTGGGAAAATCTAGAATGGAAATAATAACAATTCAAGGGATAAAGGGATGAAACATGTTTAAAAAATGTGTAAAAAAAATGGTTGATAATTTATGTACCTTATATCTTTCCCAACCTAATATTAATAAAATTATGGATCCAAATTCTTTGATATTGACTTCCCATTATTTGAAATTTATGTGTGTTCAAAAAAATATATTCCCTTTTCACTTATAAAAGGAGAGCTCCTCTCCTCACTTCTACACACACCTTAATCCCATTATCTCAGGACAAAAAATCTCCTAAATATTCATATAAACCTTAAATATGATTGGCTATTCTCAATAGACCATGATTTAAAGCCTTAAACCCTATTGGAAAGGAGATAATCCAAGAAGTGAGGTATAAGTTCCTAACCCCTCTTTCTCATTTATACTTATTTTTGTGAACTCCTTCTTCTTAAAATTATATTAATACATATCAAAATGATAACATAATTATCAATATAAATCTTATATGTTATTATAATTATGGTATATTCATTACCCACATTTCCATTTTTGCATTAATAAATACAAAAATCTGAATCTTGCGTACGCATGGACTACCTTCCCCATGAATAAACAAGTTTATTTTCAGTCACCACCTAACATGGTTGGTTTAAGAAGGTAATATAATGTATAATTATGTTATATATACATATATATATATATATAATTTTAAATTATTAAATAATAAACTATACTAATCATTTCTTCTGTTCTATGAAAATTAAATCAACATCCATGCGTACATGAAGACTATCGCCTCCATGGAATGACACCTTCCATTTTTTGATACCATAATTCATGGGTAGATCTTAAAATGGGTTTAAAGGATAACTATGTTTTTTATGAAATGAATATTGTTATGGTAATAAAACTTGAATATACTATTAATGAAATGAATGATAAAAATCATTATAAAATTATCCTTCTAAAACAAGAAAACTAAGAGGGAAAAAATTTATTCATACTATGAAATTGTTTTGTATACATTAATTATTCTTCTAATTTTCTAATTTTGATATATAAAACTAATTATCACTATATAATATGATTATTATACTCAAATAAACATATAAAATAATTATAATTTAAAATTTATAAATCATAATTACCATGTGTAAGGTTCTAAAATAAGTGATTAAGATGTTTATCTTTATGATATAAGAAGTTAAACCAATTCCATGGATGTCAAGAGACACGGTAAGGGACGTTAGTAACTAAAATATATTTATTTTATTAATAAGGTTTATTTTAAACTTTTACCATCAATATTCTGTTTATTTATTGATTTATCATTTTATATGATGTTTAAATTTACCTCTTTGGGAGAAATGTCTCTTTTGATTCAATGATTACTTATTGACCATTTTGTCACATAAAAGTATAGAGTAATCAAGAAAAAACCTATATCTCATAAATGAATCATTGTTTCAATTCCATGTTCTCACTTTCTTCTAATGTTCAACTTAAATGTTTATAAATCCATGTTTGTAACAATTTATGCGATTTTCATACTTTCTAATACCAATTTTAAAATATAATATTTGTTAATCTTTCCCCATTGGGGTTTTTCAACAAAGGTATTTGAAAATATCAAAAAAAATTTCTTTCTAAAATTTTAGGTTTTATTTTCAGCTCCATTTTTCATATAGAAAAAATTTATGTTTTCTTCATGATTCCATTATTTGTGATTTTTTGAAAGAAAAATATTTGAAAAGTTTTCACTTTACCTATTTTGAAAATGACTTAAGAATGATCTATAACTCCTTCCTTTTTTACATATTTTTTTTATAAAATATAATTTCATGACTTCACTTTAATGTTTATCTTTATCTCAAGGGATTTATATTCTACATTTTTATTTTTTATGAACCACACATTATACAATTTTATGAAGTTCATATTTGGGTGACTGAATTTTCTATCAGAAATTCTAGTTTATGTGGTTATCTATGAGATATTTATTGGAATATAATTTTAAACCCATTATTATTCATGGAATTTAATAATGTGATGATTAGATGTTTTCATGTGAAACACATGTAAATGGATAATATTTAAGTGATGGGTGGGCCCTTATTTCCCTCCAATGCATTGGGTAAATATTTACATCTCATGATATAATGGTTAAATGAGTAGTGGTGATCGATCTAAAATGGGAAATAGGTAAGGATGTCTAACCCACTATGAGAAATATTTTGGGACGACTTATCCACTATAGGAAACATGTGGCGAGGTTTGATCCACTTTGTCAAGTTTAGTGTTCTTATGTTTGTTTCAAAAACTTTTTTGATATGTCACTATGATATACTCCTTGGATCATGATTTATGTCTTGTATTTTTATATTATTTTACCAGGTAATGCGTTTGATCATATGGGGTTACCATTTATCCTACCATTCCAATGAACAGTTTTTATTATTCAATAATACTTTAATAAAATATTTCTCTATTGATTATGTTACCCCATAAGTTCATTATCTCACCCTGTATAACATGTTGATATGTTTATTTTTCACTTATTGATTATTTGAGCTCACACCTTTCTTATGTTTCCATTTACTAGGTCTTGAGGATGAGTTTGACATATGAGATGTTTATAATAAGATCTAATATGTATATTTTATAGGGATCTGTTCATAAGTATTGTAATATAAGTTTCATGTGCATCTAGTCTCTAAATTCACTAAACCTCTCGATTCTTGGGTTTTTGAGATTATTATGTAATGCAATTTTTTAATTATAAAAATTATGTATCCGAAAAAATGTTTTCATTAAGCTACTATATTTTTACTAGTAAAAAATAGAAAGTGAATTATACTTAATATCATAAGTGAGTTTTAGGTTTTGGTGGTAAAGATAAATGTAAAGAGTGACATTTAGTTTTCCTAATAAAGTGAATGTAATTTTATCAATAAGTAGTTTAGGATGTAATGGTAAGTAATAATGAATATAGCTATATTAAATACCATAATATATCAAGGTAAAATTTTGATGGAATGGGTTCCAAGAATTTTGATTATGTTATACTTCGAAGAGTTATAAGGAGACAGACAAATCTAACATTATAACATTTGATATTTTGTAGTTTATGAGTTTGAATATTTTAAGATGGTTAGTAATAAGAATATAATTCCTAAATATTATAATTATTCAAAATTTATTTATTTAATGATGTTACTCACTAAAGAGTTTAGTGGGAGGGTTTTATTGGGTGTTCACATAGTTGATTAAAAGTAATTCTATATTGATTTAAGTATTTAAAAAAATAGTAGAAGGTATAGCGAACATAAGGATGGTCTGTAATCCCATATTATATGATATGATATATAGGAGCATATGTATGGTTTATTAATTACTCTTAAAATAGTTTAAGAATATAAAATGTATCATATAATAGGTAATCCCCAGTTTATTATTTTTTATTGTTCGCTACATAAATATATATTGGTATATATTTCTTAACATTTAATTATAATTAACCTATAAAAGTACTACTTTGAGATATACTTTAATGATGTTCATCAATGTATTTTTATAGGTTATAAAGAAATTTTAAGGTCAGAATGAGTAGGATTATCGTATGGAGATGTGGAATATAATCATGAGGGGAAAAAATGCGTGTGCTATGTGACCCCCTAAGTATAGAACATGGAGTGTAATACACTATGTATTCGGTATACCAGGGGTGCATGTTTTATATTTGGATTCACTAATTCATGAGGTTAGTGATATACCTTGTATGAGAAGCTTAAACCTTTGGTACAGTTCTTATATAATCCTTAAGTATTATCTAATGAAGTGGGAGTTGGTTATGTTACTGATCATATAATTGATTTGAGATCAACTATGATGGTATTTTTTCTTGATGAAACCACGTTTTTTTATGTTTTATTTGTTTCCAATAAAGGAACAAACATTCTTGATTTTAATATATTATAAAGAAATATTGTAAGTTCCCATGCTTACTGAGAAGCAACATGGAGTACCGAAGTCTCAATGATTATATGTGTTAAAACTAAAAACAATGGATGTTGATTAAATAAACATAGAATGGAGGAATTGATATATACTATCATATTTGTGGATGATAATCATGTATTGAGGAATATAGATTCTCCCATTACTGACACAATTAATAATATTTTCTAGAAGTTATGAAAATATCTATTTAGAAATGAAATTATATGAATAATGAAGCTGTTAGGATTTACTATATTGTTTATGATTAAAGGAGAGAGTTTCAACTATCCATGATTACATGGATGGAAAACTTCTATACAATTGCCTCTATGTTTTTTTATTAATATATATGGTATTCATGATTCATGAAAAGTGATATAGATGATAAAACACCATCTTTAATAGTTTGAAAATAACTCAATGTTCAGCTGCTATGTACAAATTAAATATTTATTGGTCATAATGATGAAAGATATCCCAAATATAAGATGGATTATCTCAAGAAATTAAGAATCCATATAATGTGTATTAATCCTTAGGAAACTTTTAATATTCCTTGGATGATGATTTGAAATAATTGGAAAGTGATGGGATCAATTTGAAGAATCCCATAAGTCATTTGAATAAAGTCTATAACTTGGAATTGAAATTGAATTGTCAAAAAATTACCTAAATGAAATTCTTTTCCTATTTATCATAATAATTATTGGAAGATCATAAGTCTTTAGACATCAAAGGTCTTTGAGATTTATCATACAATTTTTCTGTAGATAAAAAAATGATAAAGTTCTAACTGAATGTAAAGCTTCATTGTAAAAATTTGAGACGATCGTATGTCTTTGGTTATAAATATTCATCATCATAAATATTTAAGATGTGGCTGAAAAATTAAAAAGGTAGGAATGTTATTATTTAATAATGATTGTAAAGATTTATCACAAGTCTTTGAGATCCATCATAATGCTTTGAGATGATCTTTTAGATTCACCACTTAGACCATTTTTGAAGATCATGCTGAGTGAAAAATCAAGCATCTAGAATTCATATTTTGGAAAAAAAGGAGATTAATTTAGATGATTTAAGTGGTATTATTTTCATGAATAAATAACCATGATCAAATAAATGATAAATATATAAGCTAAGATCAAAGGGTAAGAAATCAACAAATAATAAATTGATGTTGAGGGAGTTATTTGCTGCATAACGAGATTCCACATCTTCATGCCTATAGAGAAATATCTAGAAAACTTAATTATGAATATTTTTTGAAAGATCTAAATGAAAAATGATCCCTTTACAATTCAAATATCGCACACTGTAAACAATCTGAGTCTTCATCCAAACTTACAAGAAAAATTTATATAATTCTTTGAATTGGGGATTCTGTGGAATGGAGGAAAATATTTGGGGGAGTTTGAATATGAGAGAGATATTATGGTATAAAAAATATTATCTACATGTATAAATATATTTTTAGGTTGAATAATAATTTTTTTGAGGTTTTTGATTTTCAGCCACTACACATTATGAAAATTGAAAGAAATAGAGAAAGAGAAGAACCAATAAAGAAACATGTTGTAAATATTAATTATCAAAGAGAAGAAGAAGGATACTTAATGCCAATACCCACATGATAAAGAAATAGAAATTATTAGAGAAACACCTTATAAGAATCAATTTCTATAGAAGTTTGAAGATGGAAGAGTTTGGATGTGATACCACTAATTATATAAAAATATAAATTGATTAGGAATTCAAACTAAAACATCATACCAAAGAAGTCTAAAGAACATTGAGGTAGCTATCTGAATACTATGAGTGAGGGAATAAGATCATTCTTATAATCCATGTGGGGATCTATCCAAAACTGGTGACCTTGTTTCAATGAAGTACCAGTCTATTCTCTTATATGTTGGGAAAAAATCCCTCAAATGTTCTGTACTTGGTCGGTGCTTGGATTATCGGTTCAAGTTCATACCATTTCTTATGATTTTTTGATAATAATAAGGAATTAATATACATGGGATAATAACCATGTTTCATTAGGGATATAGTCATCCTTAGGGTGGATAAACTAATTAACAAACCTTGGTGTTCTATTGTGTTACTTTCCTATTAAAAACCTATATTCTCACAAAAATATAGATAAATAGAGATAGAGATATGATCACTAAATCAATAAAGAGTAAATTTAAGGAGAAAATTGAAATTGGATTAAAAGTTACTCAATACTGATTCACCCCCTCTTATTGTTGGAATATTTGAATGATATCTTCATATTTTGTATCATAGTAGCTTACACATCTATTTTACTCTCTTGTTTAATGTTTTTAGTTGAATTTAGCTTTGAACATGATGTATGAAGTATACAATTAATGAATACTATGAGTTTATTATCAAATAAACTATGGATGATATATCTGATAAGACCATGAAGATCTAGAATAAAAGTGATGGAAATAAATCAAGAATGACTCATCAAAGAAATGATATAAATATGAATCTATACTATTTAAAGTTTATAAAAGTAGAGTTATTTCTAAAAATTATATTGAAAATATATATATTAATAAAATAAATTATGAGAATCCATCCCTCTTATTTAAATAAGAATAATTTTTTATTTTACCTTTAAAAAATATTGATCATAAAAAATATTATTTGAAAGATGAAAATCTAGTGGTTGAATCCACCACCAAGGAATTGTAAAATAGTATGGACTCATGATGTTAATTGTATTTACATAAATATTGGGTACTAAAAATATCATGAAAAAATTATCCTACTGAACAACCATGTATTAGTGGGGAATATAATTTTTTATGATTCATAAGATAAATCAATTGGTGCTACAAAGGATATCCTATAATTTTACAAAAATCAATTGGTTTATATATTTATTGAATTTTTAGATGTATGAAGGAATAAATCACCCACCCTGAAAATGAGAATAAAAGTGTGAAGAAGGATATGATGGAAAGGGTAAAAATATGTATTAATCTCCCAAAAAAAGTTCAATTCACAATTGTAATTGATATGGAGCTTCAATAAAGATTCTCTTGATTTTAAGGTGAATAGATTAACATAGTGAAGGAAAGATAAGAAGCTAAGAAAAATATTGAAGAAAGAATCTATGGATCTGAAGAAATAATTACTATTAAAAAGTCTAAACTGTTGGTCAAGGCTAAGATAATTAAAAATCTTAACGATTTGTTGTAAGAAAAGAAAAAAAATACAAGATTAACAAATTGAAGAAATATAAAATAATTATGAAGAAAAACTAAAAATAGTGCATGATGATAAAATAATTCTCAATATGAAATTCTTGGATTTTTCTATTAAAATAAATGAAAAATATAAAATAAGTACAAGAAATTTATTCCCAAAATATGGAAATAAATCAAATTCCACACAAACCACAAAGGAAGAAATTATATACATAAATACCTCTATTTGGTGGAAAAAATATTTTGAGATAATATTATGATCAGTCTAATGAAGCCTAAGAAGGAAATAAACCATGAAATTCTAAAAATAATATTTTTTATAGATCTATGTGCATGTGAAATGCAGGTTTAAGACCTAAAACTATAAAAAAGTGGTTGAAAAAATTGGTGTAGATCCAACAACTACATCCGATATTTCTAGAAATTAGTGTATAAGGAGTTGCTCCCCAAAATTAGCCTAATAAGTTGATGTATATATTGAAAAAGAATAAGATTCTAGTTTAGGACAATATTGAAAGTATGAAGTTTAATTAAATAAAACCTAGTTTTTTGGTTATTGTTTTTGTTATAGAATGTTTGATCTTAAGATGTTAGATTTGTGGTATAATACTTTAATTATAAAAATTAAAATGAATCCCATCTCAAGGTTGAGTAAGTTTCTAGAGCTGTAACATCCACAAGATGGGAAAAATATATCAAACTAAAATAGATTTTAAATTCTTAGTAATATATGTGGTATTTTTAATGGAAGTTGTCACATATAAGATACATAAAATTATAAATCATTCAAACATACAACTAAATCAAACAAGAAGAGAAGACCACATAAGATGAAGAATAAATACAAGCATACCTTGGGAAATAATCCTGAGAAATATAGTGAAAATAAAATTCCCAATAAGTGGATAAAATATGTTATAAAATTATCCTTTAGTAATTATAGGAATAAATATAATTAAGTTCACAACAAGCCTAATATTTCAAATATGGAAGGTACATAAAGAGGGATAATATTTTTATTTTGTGAAAAAATGAGGACACATCATGGACACTTGTAAATAATCCATGAATGTGAGAGTATAAAGTAATTATTTTGAACATAATGGATTGATACTAAAAGTGAGAAATAAAATAACTAAGATGGTGAAGAGCACATCAGAAAAGAGATGTGGAAAAACAAAAAATATCGAGCATATTCTGAAGTAGTTTTTGGAAATTTGGATAGTTGACATGGCGTAAGATATAGAATTATAATCCTAAGAAAATAAAAGATTCAAAGGGAAATAAAATATTCCAAATGATGAATAAATACAATTTCATGAGAGGTTGTCAAAAGTGGATAACCTAAAATCCCAATAGGATATGTGTGGAAAGTTTAAGTAGGAAAAACACCATTCTGTTGAATAATTGAAAATTATTGAAGTATTAGAATAAGTATTTAATAATATGAAAGATTAACCAAGTGATGCTTGTTCCTTGATGTCTCAATATAAAAAAAATCCCACCCAAGGAGAAATATAATGAACCCTTTCAACCTGAAGTAAAATATGATATAAATAATGATTATAAAGAATATAGATTTCATCTGGAAATAAATCTAAATTTAAATGTTCTACTTGGATGAGAATAACTTCTCAATAAAAATTCATTCATTGATGAACAAAGATATTAGTCCGTATTCTCCTATTATTTGTGCTGTATTATTTTGTGTTAAACATGCATGGAATTAATGGCGATGTTTTTTCTCAAATTTGGGAGAAAATAAAGAAAAGTAATCTATAAAAATTATTCCAGATCTGAAGAAGTCACCATCTTAGTATGATTCTCATATATTAGTACAAATAAAATCTAAATAAAATACTAACCATGACGATGGTAAAGAGATTTTTAAAAATGGAAATGAATGATGATGAAAGTACCAATCTTGGAAAGAATGAAATACCTAGTATCTTGAATAGTATTTGAAGAAGTGAATATGCAATGATGAATAAACTATGAATACAACAATATTGGTTTTATATAAATAATTATATTCATTAATATTCATTTATAAGTATATAACCCATAATTATTCAAATGTGGAGTGAATCCATTGAGGCGAAGTTTCTTAAAAATCTATTAGGATAAAACAATTCATAAAAATATGAAATTTGTGGACGGTGCTTGAAAAAAGTCATTAAAAAGTTATGAATTCCTATTATCTCATCCTTATTTCTCAAATAATTGGTTTTTTACATTAAGGGGGTGAAATTTCTTTTGATTAAATATAATAATAAATGTAAAGTGATTCAACATTGTTTAAAATCAAAGCATAATGGTTTTACTTGAAGGTTTTTAATATAAATATTCTATAAGTATAGGAAGTTTAGGTTGAAAGAGTTTTAAAATAATTAAAAAAATCTATGTCAATAAATTATATCAACCTAGATATATGTTAATAAACAATAAATAATATCATTGAAAATTTTAACATTTGGTATTATATTCTTTTGATTAGGGGAAAACATGTCGTCTAAATCAAAAACCCATTTTTTTACATTGAGGTTTTCTTAAGTAGAATTTTAATGGAATTGTTGATGAAATAATACTTAAGAATGAAATGATTCCATCACTTCATATTCTTTGTAAATATTTTCAATATGGTGGGGATTAAAGAAAAGGAGTTCACATATTGACATGCAATTTTCTAGTATTGGCATTAACAAAAAATACACAGGGGAAGACTGATAAACCAACTTTGTGTTTGTGATTTTTGTATATAAAATGGAAGCTTGAATGATTTAAATATATGATGAAGGATAAATTGGAAGTCCCTAGGCTTGATGTGAAGTAACATGGAGTTCCCAAGTCATGATGCTATTATGTGTTAAACCGAGAACAATATATTTTGATTAGAGAAACATAAATTGGAAGAATTGAGAGATGCTATCATATTTATAAATGGAAATGGTGTCTTGAGTAATTCATTTTGTTTAATTACTATTATAGTAATGAAAAGGTTTTGGAAGTATTGTCATTATCTATATGGAAATGGAATTATTGGAAAAATTATACAACTAGGGGACAATGTGTAGATTTTGTTTGAAGGAGTGAGATGTTATTGTCCTTGATGTTCTTGATGGAGAGATTATAGGTAGAAATATTTAAGTATTATGATTTATAAATATGGTATTCATGATTCATGGTAATTTTTGGATTTGATAAATCACTATCTTTAATAGTCCTAAAAGAGTTTAATGTACAACTATTGTGCACAACTTCAAAAGTTTTTTGTTATAATGTTGAAAGAAAGAACAAATGATAGATGGATGAGTTGAAAAAATTGATAATCCATCCAAGGTGTGTTAAGTCTATAGGATACTTGTAATGTTCCTTGTAATATTATTTAAAGTAACTAAGAAGGGCTGAGATTGCATTAAATAATTCGACAATCTATTCGAAGAAAATTTGAAACATGGAGATACCACTGAAAAAATGGAAAAGTCCTTGATCTAAAGGCATTACATGCCGATCATATTATTTAATGGTTAATAATATATTTTGGCCATTATAAATATTTAATATTTATCCTAAGGAATTAGTATATATTTAAAAATGAATAAGTCCCCTCTAATCATAAATATTTATTGTAAACCTTTGAGCTTGTCATAAGTCTCTAATCTTAGAGATTCCTTATCGCAAGACTTTAAGATAAAGTAAGAAAATAGAAATGGATTGAACATAATTATTTGATTAAGATGACCAATCTTCATGTTAATGATTAATTTTGAGTATTTAAATTCTATCATAAATATTTGAGATGATCACAAGGCTTTAACAAATAGAAATATTTTGAGTATCTTGCTAAGTGAAAAATCAAATTTATAGAATTCAAATTTTAAGAAAACCAAATGAGATTAATTTAGATGACATACGTATGTTGTTCTTCATGAATCAAAAATCATGATAAAACAAAATTTTATGGTCTTATTTGATATCAAAGGTAATTAACCATAGAAATAAGACATTGATGTTGAGATATTTCTACACCGTCGAATGATATTCCATTTTATCCAGCCTACGTGGAAATATCTAGCTAACTAAATGTTGTGGATTTTGTGTAAGGATTAAATGAAAAATGATACTAAGATAATTCAAATATTACACTGAGGAGACAAGTTTAGAATTTATATAAACATTCAAGATGAATTTTGTATGCTGATTTGACTCGAGGACTATTTTAATATAAGGTTATAATTTGAGGGAGTTAAAATATGAGAGAAATCCTATGTTATTGTGACAATTATTTACATGTATAAATATATTTTTATTTCAAGGAAGAATGATTGTGAGGTTATTGATTTAAAAAATCACAAATTCTAAAAATAGAAATAAATAGAGAAATAGAATAACTGATACAACAACCTATTTCAGATCATGTGTATCAAAGAGAGGAAGAAGGTGTCCCAGTACTACTCCCTGCAAATTGAATAAAGAGGTAGAAGTTGAGATCCATTCCAGAATCATTAGTTTCTATAAAATTTCAAATAAGGTATAGTTAAGACGTTTTATATCTGATTATATCCAATGCTGATGTTCTAACGGATCCAACCTACAAGTTCCTGATATAGAGGTATGAATAATGTTGACGGAACCATGTAATAATTACAAGTGAGGGAATAAGATCATTCGTATATTCTAAGAGGTACATGAGCCAATAATGATGATATTTCTTTAAGGAATAAGATGCCCAACATCTTATTAGAAGTTAAAACACACACTCACTTACTTTTTATCTAGTAGGCACCAAGATTATAGGTTCAATGTCATACCATTGTCTTGTATTTCTTTGAAAGTAAGTTGGAAATAATGCTCATGGGATAATAAACATGTGTCATGAGAGATGTAGTAATCCTTAGGGAGGTGGAACTCATGAAAAAACCCAGGTGTTCCCTCATGCCAGTTTCCTATTCAACATCTTCATACCCAGAAAAGGAGAGACAAAGAGAGAAAGAGAGATATCTGATCATTGAATAAGTTAATAGATAATTTATGATTAAAATTTAAATTTAATTAAAAATAAATTCACACTAATTCACCCCTATCAGTTTTAAAATATCCCAAAGAGATAATAATTTTCCTCTCATATGTGATTACAATATATGGGACCTTGATCGAGATAGACTAAGGAGTGTGCGGTTTCACCAAGATAGTACATATGATGTACATATCTATTCAGGCAAGAATCATGTGATGTGATCATCCATAGTGGTGAATGACATGTCATTTATTATTCAACTTGATCAGTCTATACTTTTAGAGTTTATAATGTATGAGTTGTATATATGAGATAGACATACTCTACATCCCATGGTCACATAATGTGTTAGTCAAATGGAACATATGAGAATGTGTGATAACCTATGATGTGACTGGTGGAAACAAGTATATTGATACATTTGTTTGATAAATATAATTCCAGATCCCATTATATCATGAGTATTATTGATTCTTTACTTGGATAGTAAATAATGTATGAGTTGGCTATATGAGTTAGAAATACTTTGTGTCTGAATGTATGTAGATTGATTTGGGTTCTGAGTAATTTTATAAAAGGGTTTTAGAGTTTGTCTTTAAGAATTTTGGATGGGTATTCATAGGGCTTTGAAAATTATTTCGTACATGGTGAAGTTGATGTTTTCATTCCAAATAATGTTTTGGAAGATATCCTTAAGATATTTGGATACAATTTCACATTTATTATATACGATGCGATATAAGGTGAAATTGTACATAAGTCTTTTACACAGTAGTGCAAGTGGGAGAATGAAGGAGATACACCATAAATCACTTTTTTTGGGTGATGAAATTGGATATGTGATACTGTAAAACATGGGTATATCATAAAATCAAATAATCATGTAATTAATTTTTTTTCCAATATAATGTATTATTGGGCCATATCGAATGGTCATTGTCCATGCTTGTCGTAGTGTATGACTAACTATATCATAATTATTCTATATTCAGTTGTTTGGAAGGATGAATGATAATTATTATCATTCAAATAATTAATTACCACATTGGATATATTTAATATCTATTTTAAATAGTGAAACATTAGGGAAGTTAATTTCTTTCATACAAGAGTTGTATGAATTGGAAAAACCATTTACACTTGAATTATAACACCTGAGTAAATTCATGACCAATTAAGGAACGTTATTAAGGGATATATACGAAGGGAAAATACCCATTCGATAGGTATTGGAATCTTGTATATCCCTAGATGAAACTCTCATGATCTCAAAGATCTCATTATCCTTCCACCTTTTCTCTAAGAGGTTCTAGTACATCATACCGAGAAGAGAAATCCCTCTTAAATGCCAGATGATTCAGTATTCTATGGATACATCTATAGCAGTGATGTATTTTGGTATCCTTTATATGTGATATTTTATCAAATATAAGAGATAATGATAGTTTTATCAACCATCATCATATAAAGGTACACAATATCATTGGTAATCATTTTTTTTCATTTATCTTATATAGAAATATTGGTTTGGGATTCATTAATCCCTATCAAAATGTCAAATAAGTTTTGTTAGATCTCCTGAAACTTAAAATAATTCCCTTACATTTGATTAAGAACTCTTACATATGAATATTTAGGGCAGAGATAGTCTCACCACAATGTAACTAACTCTTCTATTAAAAAAATAGCCAAGGATAAATCCGTATGTATGAGATTCTCTAGTCCAATTACTCATATAAAATAACTAGATTTAGTCTCACGTGTTCCATTAAGATTTATGAATTTTCCAAATTCTTGCATCTTGTTATTTTGGATGAGGATTATATATTGTCCTAAATGGATCCAACATATAATTTTTTTACATTTCATCTAGGTGACCCTTATGCATTGAATAATTATAAATGTTATATTTATAGGGTATAATCTATTTTTTTGAATTCTTATGTAGATACACTAACAATTTGATACTTGTGTTTTCAAAGTGGTTTTTTCCATTAAATTCCTTAACCTTTCTAAAATACCACCATATATTATGAGCATAAACTTGTTCATATTCAAAAACATCATCATAACTTATGAATTTAGGAAAATACAATATTCATAACTTTTAGAAAATCCAATTTAGAAGATTTTTTTTAAAACAATAGTACTTATAGAATTACTTTTTGATATCTAATAATTCAACTTCCTAACCAACTTTTGTATTATAGCCTTACTCATATCCTCTTATGAAATAATTTACAAACAATCTTTAATTCCAACAACATCCAGTTTTTTTTCTATTGGAGGGAAAAAATATCTAACCTGAATAAATCATTCACATTGTGTTTTTTACATATTTTCTAATTTTTTAAAAAAATGTGTTAGTTAACATGTTTTTTAAAAATATGTACTAAATGAGGTAGGTCCACTTCCACCTTTCCGAAAAAAATATTCTTGTTTTTATATTTATTAATATATTTGTTTCTATATTATGATTTATATGTACATTTTTATAAATAAATTATATAGGGTATTATTTTTCATTTAATATAGTTAAATATTAATTTTTTTCAATATTAGATAACTATAATATTATTATACTTTACAAATATATAAATTATGACGACATGTATTATGTTTGTTCCACAATTTATGCTCTCTTATGTCTACTATGCTCTTATGATATTTGACTCTTATGACATGTTTTTAAGTGATTTCATACAATCATTATATTTTTTTCCATTATACGTCTTCATGATATTCTAAGTAGTAAGAGTAAGGTGAGGTCTATGAGAAAGTATGGAGATGAGTATAAAAGACTATGTTATTCTTTTTTATCATGTACCTAATTCCCAAAGATGTTACACGTCTAGAATTTTTGGAGTATTATATAGATATTTATGATAAAGATGATGTAATAATATGTATATGAGATCTTGGTCATTAAAAATAATATTTTAATAGACATTATTTATTATATTAATGAATTTAAATTTATTTTAAACTACTTCGTAGATTTTTAGGCTATGTTTTAAATTATATTTAGATTGTTTTTATAGTGTATATTTTATAAGATTTTAAATTTACCTACTTGAAATTTAATACGTTTTCCTATGTTTCAAGTAGTCGAATTTGAAATATTGTAAAATTTGAACTGTGAATAAAATTTTAATGAAAACTGAAACATTGGATAAGCATGTAAAAATGAATGATAGTAATAAAAATATATTCATTTAAATATATATAAAACATATACATGAAAAAGTACAAAAAATGTCTATGGGGAGTAGATTTTGTCCCACATGGTGGTATGTGAAGGGTATGACCGTATCCAGATCACTGAGCTCCGTGTTGTGGTGAAGTTTGATGACCTGGAGTGGTATGATCATTGGGCACTATAATGTCAACTGTTGCATGCTCCACCTTTGTGGTAGTGAGAGGAGGTGTCAGATGAATGTCGTACTATGATCCCAATCCTTCTCCCACTAGAGTAGTAGAAGTACATGCCATCATTGCAATGAGGAACCAAGCCTACGATGGATTAGGACCCTAATCCTGTAATGGATCTGGATGGAAAGCTGGAGAGAACTGTAGATATCCAATCAAGAAAGGAAGTTACCAGGGCTCCTGATAAACATACACAATCGGATGAGTCTGGACTGTTAGAGGGTCAACATTTAACATTGGAATAGGTGAGGGCTCACATAAAGGATGAAGTTTTCCACATCGTCATTGTCATATTTTCTCAGCATCAACAACTTCTGGAGGAGGTTAGTGAGTAGGAACCTCCATTGTCTGTGGTGTCCGAACGAATATGCTCTCGTGGATCACCTCATAAGCTGTCCTCGACACTAGTGATGTGCCATGGATCACTAACAGGTTAGTGAATCAATCTTCCTCCGAATCAGTCATGTGAATAAGCTAATATGAATAGGAATGCTATAAATATATTCAAATGTAATTTGAAAAGAGTTTAAGAAGAAAACTAAAATAAATTTATTGACTTATGATATCATGAAGAACTCTTCCGTGATGGGTTAGATACTGTATAGACTTCAGTCTATAACATATATCATACTCAAAATACTCTAAATTATAGAATTACATCCTAGATATACCTTGAATATGATGCTATACTCATCTTCCCTATAGGTCGAGAAAGTTGACATGCTGCTGGTGCCAATCCTCATCCTACCTCCCTATCAGCTTCAACTCATGAAGCTTCTGTGTCTGTGGAGAAGGAAATGAAATGGTTTAAACACAACCCTGGAGAATGACCCTATTAGGGTGGTGCTAATCAATAATATTAAAATGAATGAGAGACACTACATACCTAGAATCACGAATTCCACTAGTGAAGTATGCTGAAAAATGGTCTAATATAGCTCAATATTTTATCTATGTAATCTCAAATGACATGTCAGATTTTTCAAAAATGTTCCGTACTAAAAACCAAAATTTATGCTATTATTAAATTTTTTAGATAATGATAGATTTTATATACTTTCATATTCAGGTATAAGACTGTCCAACTTGTGATGGTATGCGCCCAAATGGTGTTTTTGAATCTTGTCGAAGTTGTGTTTCTGAGTCCACTTGTAAAATAAAATGTCCAAAGTGATAAATAATAAGAAATTATATTAAATAACTCCTACTAGCTTTAGAAACCAATATATATGAGTGATAATACCATCATCCATGTCGAGCATCATGCAACAACTCTATATGCACTGGGTATCTAGCAATATCAGGACAGACTACGAGGATGCATTCCCATACCCACATCTGAAAAAGGATGACGCATCCCCTAAGATATGTGTGGTCTATGTGGTATGCTGTGAATAGACCTATATGTGTAATCCAAGAAGTAATATCCCTAGATATACATCTCTACTTGATCAAATTCCTCCAGTAGGGCTATATCCATCATGTGCATATGCTTCCTTGAGTGATCAACATATAGGGTCCCTCAAATGGTTCGTAATATGTATGCACATGCCTGAAACTTGACAGTCTGCTCGTCAGCATCATCAGGAAAATACTGAAAGTTCATATCAAGACATGTCATAGATATCTACCCTCCATCTATATCTCTAGGGTCATCCAAAATTTATATGCCTAGAAATCTCTAAACATGGTCAAGACAGTATGTATGGGTGGGTCAAATAGTAGCTTCCCCATGAATATGAAGACCGAGAAGGACTGCGACATCCTCTAGGGTGATGGTCATCTCTCCCTCAGGTAGCTGGAATGTATTTGTGTCCTATATCCACCTCTCCTGGAGGGAAAAAATCATGTGATAGTCAAAAAATGTGAAAACATATATTGCAATGCCATAGAAGCCAACACAGTCGAGGTATGTTATAATAGCAGGTGGGGGCAGCCTGTGATGAAATATGTGTCCTAGATGCACCCTAATCTGTCGAACCACACAACCATATAGCACAACCTATGAAATATGATTATCCTGATATTTGGGTAGTAGAGTTTCCTCCATATTTATGTAAAAAAAATGAAATGATTCGTATGTGTAAAATGTAAATATAAACATTTTTTCTTTGTCATCTAAAAGTTTATTAGAAAATTGTGTGTTTTTTAATTTATGTATCTTTTCCCACATGATGTAATGTTTCATGAATATTTTATCAAATGGTTTCCTTCTTCTCCTTCTTCATATCATTTTCCTTTTTTGCCTTCTTCATGTTCTTATCTTTATTCCTCTTCTCAGTTATGGAATGGATTTACATCATCATCATCATCATTTTCTTCATCCCCCCTCTATCGTGGTTCATTTCCCATGAATTATTTCTTGAAGTTAACTTAGGTTTACAAAATCATCTATACTAACCACTATTATTGGTTGTGTAATATAAGAAGCTCCTTGCTCAGTTTGAATAACCTCCCCGTAGTAGTACAAATAGGAAAACATTACTCTCTATGACAAATTTTTTTCTCATCACAATTATATTAGTGTAAATAATATTGAAAATGATAGTTTATCATATAATATTTATTATAATTAAATTTTAGAATGTATTTTTATACCCTAAAATGTGATACTATTGATTCGTTATATAAAATTTTATTAGAATAACAGTCATAGAATGTTTTGGAAACTGAGGTAAAAAGAAGAAAAAACACCAAATCAGTTCAATTATTATTGATAAAATGACAACTATGAACATATAAAGTGAAATGGAGAATAAAAAACACATTAAATAACACAATATAATTTAAAATATGATAATATCAAAATGGAGACAATACATTATTATGAATGAGGGTGTGAATTGGACCCAAAAATATTAGGGCATCGTTTCTGATTATAACCTTCTTGATGAAATATGGTGCATATCAAACTTTTCCCTTATTCTTGAATCCATTCCTTCTCATTCCGCATCCTACGGGCATTCGGTCTCCCACTTTTATGCAACCGGTTGATGTTAGGGATCACTATTCGATGTGATTAAAGCATTGGGAAATATCAAAACTCCCCAATTGGCATCCATGGTATAACATAATAGTTAGAAAAGATGTCCATATGGTACAATTGATCAACATATTCTTCCCATTATATGTTCACAAAGGCACATAAAACAATGGAGTGTGCTTATGGAAACTATAAGGCCTCAATATTTCTACATTAACATTGCCTCACTTTCAGTAATACCACCATTTTTTCTCTGATGCTATTTGTGATGGGATCAGAATGATATTGAACATCAAATTGAGAGTCTTCTCAGTTGAAAAGGAATACATGATAACCATAATATCATTCAATATTATTTTCAATCTCACATTGAAAGTTCCATCTGTACCTTATCCCTTGCAAAATCCCATCCTGAGCTAGTTTTTTTATTTCAACAATGTACTTCATAGAACGATAAAATTCATCCTAAACTAGGGCAGTTATAGGTAATTTGAAAATTCCCTTAAAGACACCATTGATTCACTTTACAATTTTTTTTGACCATGTGTCTATACCCCTTCCCCTTTCAATAATTCAATGTCCATTTTTCTTTTTGAATCCGCATCATATAATCACACACTTCTCGATTAGCCTTGTATATTTATTTGAAACATTTTTCAAACCACTCTTGATCCGGTTCATATTCTACACATAGGTGATTATATTTTACATAAAATGATTTTATTTTTATGTTGAAATAGTAAAAAACAACAAAGGCAATGTGCACCAAACGTCATGATATATTTCTTCATAGGTTCATTATGGAATGTTTTTAACACGTTGCTAGAAATGTGTCTGATATACTAATGATTATGTTCATCTAGGGGTCTCCATGTATCAAGGTCTGAATTTATTTCCTCATTGATTGCCCAATTTTTATTAGATATCAAACATACACCATGAATGTCAGTGAAATCGTTGATGATACATGCCAAAAACCATCTCCATTATTTTTTGTTTTCCTTCTCCACAATTTAAATGGTAATTTGAATAGTTGAAAAGTTTCAATCTTGGGTTTCCACAATCAATAATAAGCCCTTGTATTTTCTGTATAGAAATGTTCCATAAATCTGTACAAATTATTTACTAAAAAGAAATGCATAGATTTAGGGGAGGAATTACTAGAAAAACCAATGAAATTACTCACCATATGAATCAAGTCAATTATCTTGAGACACGTGTTTGTTCGTATGAATATGAAAGAAAACTTGGTTTTTGTTTCTCAGTATGTCTAGAAATTTCAAAAACACTTGATATGAGTCATACCAATCATCACTGACCTTAAAAATTTCATTTTATTTTACCATCCATGCCTTATTATAAGAAATATTATAACTGAAAGTTTGTTCTATCCTCTCTTGAACAAGTTCTATAGGAATATCTTGGAATTTCCTAATTATCTTGATGACAATGGATGACATAAATTCAACATCCATTAAGGTATGATATTGTTTCATGTTTTGATGAATGCATGTATGAGCTGCCTCAATCTTTGATATTCTCCAACCTACAAATGAAGTATTCGGAATTTCCATTAAGAGGAATATAAAATCAAACCCATACTTGTCACACCATATGAGATGTTTTTATGATATTATTCTTGAACTATATATCTACAATGACTCTTAGTGTGAAATATCTTTAGCGTTTTTAATGAATATTTACATGGAAAATACCTTCCAACATATAAGGTTTTTTCAAGCTCACTAAAGCTATCTGATGAAACTTCGAGAAACTCTGTTGCCGGTGTGAGAACATTATAGTAAAATCTAGAAACACATGACATTGCTATTGGATCTTGAATATACAGATTATACACAAGAGGGGGGTGAATTGTGTCTTTCAGATTTTTTGTTAACTCTTCGATTGAATGAGTTCTGTCCTCTATGCTTTATCATATTTGATCATGCATAAGAATAAGTAAAAGAAGGGACACATAGATGTATAGCGGTTCGGGGAACAGAAGGCCCCTAGTCCACTCCACCAACGATCAACTCCATGAGCTTGGTGATTTTCACTATCTGTTCATCCATTCCACAGACTTTCCAACAACTGAAAAACAGGCAGTTGACACCTTTACAATTTTCAGGCTAACAAAGCCTTTTGGTTCAAACACGAACCTACTCAGCTTAGTACGAGAATCTAGTTACTCAAGATAAAAAGAATTTTAGAAAGAACTTTTCCAGTTGATCTTCACAATTGCAACAGAATGCAATTGACAGCAGATGGATCGTCGTCTCTAGAAATATTGATTTTCAAGTCGAAGCAGTTCTGATTCGATCCGGTTGCAGTAGATATAGGGATATAATTCACAACTTCAGAAGTAGTAGATCCATAATAGATATTTTATGTAGAACAAGTGAATCTTTTAACAAATTCCTTCTTCTTAAATAAACAGAGCTTTGACGCTCCTTTTGAATCAGTAGAAGTGAGTGCTTTTTGCAGTCTCTATTTTCCACCTTTTTGAATAATCGATTGATCACCACACTCCTATGCCTGGTGTTTCATAAAAAACATATATAATAAAGCCGATCATATCCCCTACACATTTAGATCCATAAAATTCTCCTTTTGATTTGCGATATTCAAAAATTTGAATTTACAGAGTAGTCGTAACTTCCCTGAAGACTCGGCATAAAAAGCTCATTTTAATTCGATCTTTAATCCATTGATAAAATGACTTTGAATCGGTCAAAGTCGTATTTTAAAATCGACTTAAAATCCGGATTGAAATCTACTTAACAATCAGCCCACTGACCGTTGCATAAAAAATATCATCTTTCAAACTTTCTGACGCCAAATGTAAGGTTGTTGACATGGCCTCCAAATGTAGGGTTGAAAATGTAAGGTTGAACATAAATGTAGGGTTTGTGTTACTTTCATCAAATGTAAGTTTGATCATAAATGTAGGGTTTATCATCCATACTTTTTTTCAACTCTTAGATGAAAGATAAAAGATCTATTCAAAGAACGTATGGTTGTTTACAAAAGCAAGGTTGATGAACCATAATTTTGAGAAACAAACATAACGTTTAGTACTTACATACGGTTCTCCTTCCATACTTTGTTGTAAAACCAAACGTAAGGTTCCTTCCTAACTTAAGGTTCTTCTTCCATACTTTGTGGATAACTTATGGTTGATTAACCATAATTTTCTCTTATCACAAAAAGCACACACTTTTCATCCTTACGCTATGTTTATCCATGTAGGGTATGAACAGTGATTCTAGAACACGCTAAAGCAGATACCGAATAAGTAAGGTATGAACAGTGTTTCCAGAACGCGCTAAAACAGTTCCTGAATAAGTAATAAATTCTTGTTATTTCAAGAGTAAAATAAATTAATAAATTCCTGAAAGATACTAAATAAAATAATTAGAAAATAATTAAGGTTATTTGTGAGAATCAAAATTATCATAAAGAGATAGATTATTATTTTCATTAATATCCCCCTTTAAATAACATTATTATTTATTATTAAAAACAATACTTTGCTCAACAATTTCCCCCTTTTTGATGATCAAATAACCCATAAAATAATAAGACTAATTAAATGAAATTATCTTTCAAAATTAGTTACATAAAGTTTTATAATTTTGAGAGGATAAAAAAATATATAATTTTAACAAAATCATTATAAAAATTTCTCCCCCTTCATGAAAATAAATAAAAATTCTTTAAAAATAAATGTTTCTAGTTTTATCCAAATTTCTACCTCTGAATAAAAAGAAAAATAAAATAATAAATGACTGTTAATAAATTAAAATATTTTTTAAAATAAAATGTTGTGTTTATCTAAATTTCTCCCCCATTTTGTGATATGAAAAAGATTGATAAAATATGAAATAGAACACAGATTGATGTTGTACTGAACATTAGTAAATTCTATAATTAACTGTTTAATAGTATGGTAATATAATATACTGGCATATGTTAATATAGAATAGTAATAAAAAAATAGATAAAGAAAAAAAATAAACAATGGAGGAAATATTCATTCAAAAATAGTAGTATGTACATGACAATGATATACACATGAATCAAGGTTTGGGAAAGGTAGTCAATAGGTTCTATCTCCTCTAGATTGCAGAATTGATTTCTGTAAACTGTTCCCTGAGTCTCTTCATCTTCCCACATCCAAGTTTGATAGTGATCTCTCTGTTCTCCTGAGTGATATGAATATCCTCGATTAAATTGACCCTAAAAAACTCATGCATCCTTTCCTCTTTTTCTATAAACACTGACAACTTCTCTGACATCTGATTTAACAGTGTTCTGATTGGTGGCTCATTAGATTTCAGTTGATCCACTAAAAATTTCTAATTGTCCAACAACACTGATAATGGAGCACTGTTACATTGAAGATCTTTCAACCTATCATTCATGTTGCTCATCCCAGCTGTGATAGCTTGAAATCTTCTGATTAAATCTGGTGAATTACCTGATCCACTAACAACACTATTTGCAACTGATGCAAATTGGTTCTCCATAAAAAATTTTAGATCTGATAAATCTTTCTTCATAACCATTTCAGATTTCAACTTGACAACTGCATTTAGCATATCCTCTTCAAACATTTAAACTTCTTTCCTTGAGAATGTACTCTCCTTTAGCTTTTGAAATCTTAATTATTCTAAGTCTAAGGCATTTATCAGAGTGACATTCTCATATTCCAACTGAGACACCTTTTTGTATAGTTCTTTAAATTATTTCTTCCTTGAATCAGAGGAACCCTGTACTTGATTCACATTCTCAGGCTCTGGATGATGCAGCAGTACCAAAGGTAATGAGTCAGTATCAGATTGTTCTTTCTCTTTGTCCTGAGTGGGTTGGTCCACAGATTTTTCCTTAGAGTCCCCAGAATCCTCCAAAGAAAAATCCTCTTGAAGTACTTCTGTTGGAGCATCAGGGAGATGTTCATCACAAACATCAGCATCTTTGTCTTCCACTGGAATTTAGAGAACAATATTTTCAGGATTTTCCTGAGGTCTGGCCACTTCCTCACCAGGCTCTGCCTCCTTATCATGTTCCTTTTGAAGCGTAACTTCAACATCAGCTACAATCTGTTCCTGGGACTCCCTTTGAGCTTCTTATTGAACTCCTGATCCCTCTACTAGTGTTGTCCTTTCACTGACATCTTCCATGGTCTTATCAATAACATCTTCTCTTACAAAAGTATAAGAAAATAAAGCTTCTGTGGTTTCCAATGCAGGGGAAGTAATATCCCCATTAACAGGTCTAGTTCTTTAAGATTGAATTCCCTCCTGACTTCTTTCTTCCTTAGCATCTTCCACTTCAAATCAGATCCTTCTTGCTACATCTATGACTCTTGATTCAACTTGTCCCTCCTTGGACTTAGCAGGTTGAGCCTGAGCACTCTCTGAGTCATCCTCAACTCCTACTGGAAAAAGTTTTCCTTTAATGGTGCTCCAGAAATAGCCAATTTTTCTTAGTGTTCCAGCATTGAATATATTGTTGTGATGAGAAAGAACTCTGGAATCCACCCGTCTCTCCATATCCTTCTTGAACAACAGTTTAGAAATAAATCGACCGAAAGGGTAAAAGTTTATCCGGGCATCACTTTGAAAACAGTAATTGAGGTAACTTACCATGTAACTTGGGAAGTTTAATTTGATATCACTTAACAGTAGATACATTATGTACTTATCAGGGTACAAAATCTTTTCCATTTATTCCATTCTGGGAGCCATTCCAGTCTGAACAAATTTAACCAGGATCTTCAGATCCAGTTCTAAATATTTCACCATAATTTTCTTAATAGTTGATGTTCCAAACAAAAAAGGACATAATGTCCTCGGATTTATGTACAACATCTCCTATGTTTTTCAAATCAAAATGGTATACTCCTCCATGCGGGAAATTTTGGATTTGTCCTATTTCAAGAGAAGAGATTGGAAATTCTCTATCCTCAATCTTTGCAATCATAGTGTCTTCTTCCTCACCTAGATTAAACTGAACTGATCTAAAAAGATGACACATTTCTGCCTCATACAAAAACATAGACCTTTTACTATTCATAGTCTGTTCAAGGTTTTGAAAAGATAAATCCCGTTTCAACATTAGATTCGTCTCGAACTGCCATTCCAAATCTATAACTTTACCTTGCAAAATTTTCATCCAACTGTGTTTTTCTTCTTCGCGTCACTACTCTCGGGTTCATCTGCTCGCTTGGTCTTTTGCATTTCTGAGTAGATTTCTGAAGGTTCGAAGATTTTTGGGTTTGAAGATTCGAAGATCAGGGGTGTGAAATAGTATGCAGTTTTTAGGTTTGAAAGGGTTTTGTTGGGGAAAAGAAACAGTTTCAAATTTGAAAGGGCTCTGACAGCCTTTATTCCCGTTTAATAACTAATCATTACATTTATTTTAAAAACCAATAAAATTTGCATACGGAAAATTTAATCATAAAAAAGATCTTAAAAAATGTTCAAAAAGAAAATAAAATTTTCAAAAATAAATAAAATTAAATATATAACATTTAAAAAAAATTATTTAAAATTAAATAAACCTAGCTCCCCCTTAATAAAATAAAAACTTGCAGTGGGAAGTGGTTTAGTAAAAATATCTGCTAATTGAATTTCTGTATTTATAAATTTTAAAAATATATCCTCTTTAATAACATGATCTCTTTAAAAGTGATGCCTTATATCAATTTACTTAGTTCTAGAATGACAAATATGATTTTTTGAAATATTAATTTCACTAGTATTATCACAAAAAATAAGTGTATTATTAAAATTCAATCCACAGCCCATAATAGTGTTTTTCATCCACAACACTTATGCACAACATCTTCTAGTAGAAACATATTCTGCCTTGGCTATTGACAGGGAAACTGAATGTTGTTTCTTACTAGACCATGCCACTAAAGACTTTCCTAAAAAGTGACATGTTTCTGATGTACTTTTTCTATCTAATCTACAACTTCCAAAGTAAGCATATGAATATGAAATCAAATTAAAATCAGAAGTTTTAGGATAATTTAGAGATTGAAAAATAGTTCCTTTTAAATATCTAATTTTTTTGGACAACAGTTAAATGAGATTCTTTGGGATTTGATTGAAATATAGCACAAATACATACTGAATACATTATATCTGGCCTGCTAGCAGTAAGATATAACAAACTAAAAATCATACCTCTACATAAATTGTTGTCAATAGATTTCCCAGTTTCATCCAAATCAAGTTTTATATTAGTACATATAGGAGTTGTAAATGGAATGCTGTTTTCGTGTCCAAATTTCTTAAGTAAATTAGCAATGTATTTTCTTTGATTTAAAACATTTAAAAAATCTTTTTGAAATATTTGAAGACCCAAAAAAATTTAATTCTCCCATCATACTCATTTCAAATTATTCTTGCATTAATTTTGAAAATTCATGACAAATAGTTTTATTAGTTGATCCAAAAATTACATCATCAACATAAATTTTAACCAATAAAACATTATTTTTCATAGTTTTCTTAAAGAGTGTTGGATCTTCCAATCCATCAGTAAAGTCATTTTTCAAAATAACAGAACTTAATATTTCATACCAAAGTCTAGGTGCTTGTTTAAGGCCATAAAGATATTTAGTAAGTTTAAAAAAAGAATCAGGTTTTTGAGAGTTTTCAAAACCAGGAGGTTGCTCAATATAAACTTCCTCCATTAAATAACCATTTAAAAAGGCAGATTTAACATCCATCTGAAATAATTTAAAATTCATATAGGATTCATAGGATAAAAGGATTCTAATGGCTTATAACCTAGATACAGGTGAAAAAGTCTCATAATAATCTATTCATTCTTCTTGATTATATCCTTTAGCTACTAATCTTGCTTTATTTCTAGTTATTGTGCCTTGGTCATCCTGTTTATTTCTAAAGACCCATTTGGTTCCTATTACTGGATAATTCTTAGGTTTTTACACTAATTCCCAAACTTCATTTCTTTTAAACTGGTTTAATTCATCTTGCATTACTATTACCCAACTTTCATCATCTAAAGCTTCTTCTATAGTCTTGGGTTCTTGTTGGGATAGGAAGTAAGAGAATTCTACTAGGTTTCCTTAGTTTCTTCTAGTTTGAATACCAGTTTCTAAGTCACCTATCACCGTTTCTAAAGGGTGATTATTTAGGGTTCTAGATTATCTAGGAAATATATTAAAAGGTTCTTCAGTATAATGTCCTCTGAACTGGACCGAATTTATTTTATATCATTTTCAAAATCATTCTTTAAGTTCTCAAGTATCATGTTATCATTAGAGTCAGGTTCATCCATTTGATCTTTCCTTTTCTTAAAGGGATTAGATTCATCAAATATCACATGAACTGATTCTTCAAAAATACTTCACTTTTTATTATAGACTCTATAAGATTTGGAGGTAGCAGAGTATCATAATAAAATACCTTCATCAGATTTTGGATCAAACTTACCAAGATTATCTTTGGTGTTCAAGACGTAGACATTGCATCCAAAAACTTTAAAGTAATTTACTTCAGGTTTTCTGTTATTCCATGGTTCATAAGGTGTCTTTTTCAAAATAGGTCTAATTAAAACTCTATTAATTATATAGAAAGATGTATTTACAGCTTCTGCTCAAAATTATATAGGTATTCTATATTCATTTAACTCAGTTCTAGACATTTCTTGAATTGTTCTATTTATTCTATCTACAATCCCATTCCGTTGAGGTGTTCTTGGTGTAGAGAAGGTATGTTTAATACCCATGTTTGAGAAAAAGTAATTAAATTCCGGATTCTCAAATTCTCCACCATGATCACTTCTCAATGAGATTATATTATAACCTTTTTCATTTTGAACAAATTTTCAGAAACTTTCAAATAAAGTAAAAGATTCATTTTTAAATTTCAAAAAGAAAATCGAAGTAAATCTAGAATAATCATCAACTAATACATAAACATATAAATTACCAGCTAAGATTGCTACTCTATAAGGTCCAAACAAATCCATATGGATAAGTTATAGAGGTTTAGTTGTAGCAACTTTATTAATAGATTTGAATGATGATTTGTGTTTCTTGCCAAGTTGGCATGCATCACATAATATGTCACTTTCAAATTTGAGACTAGGAAAATTAGAAACTAGATGTTTCTTAGATAATTTATGTAAAACATATACATTGAAATTTCCAAGTATCCTATGCTAGATCAAAGATTCACTTAATTTAGTAGTCAAGCTGTTTACTTGTTGTTTACACAAGGAATTTAAATCCAAAGTATAGACATTATCAGTTCTTGGTGCCTCAAATTTAAACAGTTTATCTTTAGAAATAATACTACAATTGTTAGTAAAATCAACAGTATATCCATCATCACAAAGTTGAGAGATACTCATCAGGTTGTGTTTTAATCCTTGTACATAAAGGACTTTGTTGATTGAGACTGTTTTTGGATCTCCAACAGTTCCAATGCCAATGATTTTTCCTTTGGCATTGTCACCAAATGTGACAAGTCCTCCTTCATTTTGAGTGAGTGAAGAAAAATTCAATGAGTTTCCACTCATATGTGTTGAGAAGCCACTGTACATGTACCATATATCTTTTTTACTCTGGTGGCCTGCTACCTGAAAATAAATTCAAACACATTGCTTTGGTACCCATATTCTGTGGGTCCAGGGGTGTTAGCTAGCAATGATCTGGGTATCCAGATTTGCTTTGTTCTTTTAAAATCAGCAGAATCATATAAGTCTTTTGAAACATAGTCTTTCTTAATACCACATTTTTGAGGTTGTCTTAAGAAACAGTTTTTAGCTATATGTCCCTTTTTCCTACAAAAGATATAATTAACCCTTTTAGATCTAGGAACAAAATAAGTTTTATAAAGCTTAGGTTTTTCTACTTTACTGCCAATTCCAAATCTCTCCTTTTTAATTACAGTTTTCTAAGAATTTCATTTAATGAATTCTCTCCTTTTTAAAAAACAAATGCAGCCTGTTTGTAAGATTCTACTTCATCCTACAGTGTTTTTATTATTGATTCAAAATTAATATAGTTAGTGTAAATAGAATTTTATTTATCAGTTAATTCCTTATGTTGTTTCAACATTGTATCTATTTCATCTGAATCATCTTTATGTATGTTATTTAGTGACTTATGTTTCTTAAATAGCGAGTCATATATTTCTTCATGAATATTGTAGTAGGCTGCAAGTATTTCATTTGTGTAGCTTGATTCATAATTTGATTCATTATTTGAGTCAGAGGAGTAATATGAGTGTACCTAATTGGTTTCTTCCATGAAACACATGTTTGATTTTAGATTGACTTCTTCTTTCTCTGAGCATTATTCAGGAGAGCTACTGGAGTCTTCAGATACACACCAAGTGGCTTTCATAGCTTTCTTGTCTTTCTGCTCATAGTCATTTCTTTTTAGGAATTTCTTATACTTTGAATCTTTCAATTGCGGGAAATCTGGTCTGATATGCCCCATCTTCTTGTATTCATAGAATCGTGCTTCCTTATTATATCTCTTAAAGGATTTTTTGAAGTATCTTTTCTTACTGTAGAATTTTCTAAATTTTCTGGCTTGCTGAGCCAGTTCTTCATCTAAGTTTGATGAGTCAGAGCTCTTTGATTTAGCTTTGACTTCTCTGTTCTTCATCTTTCTATTCTTTTGTTGGGAAGTTACCTACAAGGCAGTATCATACTTTTTGATGTAGACTTTATGTTCATTTGACTCATCTTTCATTTCAGCTTCGTACATCATCAGTGTACCAATCAGCTCTCTCATGGTTAGATTTTTGACAGGTGTTGATTGTCTGATTGCAGCAGAGATACCATTCCATCGAGTAGGAAGTGCCCTCAGTACTTTTAATGCTTGATCAGCCTGCTTGATAGGTTCTCCTAGAGCTGTTATATTATTGAAAATTTCTGTCAATCTCCCGTTAATTTGGGTAATTATTTCACCTTCAAACATTTTGAAAGTATCAAATTTCAATTTGGCAGTTGCATATCTAATTTGTCTCACAATGTCTGTTCCTTCATAGTCCACAAATATTGTTTGCCACATCTCATATACCGTCGGACACTAAGATACTCTGTTAAATTCATCTGGTCCTAGACCACAGATGATTGAATTCATAGACTTTGAATTCATATCATATTCTACCTCTGTACCAGCACTCCATGTATTAGTCTTATCAAGAATCTCATAAGGAGTCAGAATCTTTGAATAGATTTTATATCTGAGGTTTTTCATATATATTATCATGCGCGATTTACAAAATCCATAGTTGTCTCTATAAAAATATGGTGCTCTGACCATTGACATCCCTTCTCTTCTATCAGTCATGATGCTCTGTTGTATAATATTTAAATGCTTATAGCTTGCTAAGGCTTTATCAGAAGCTTCAAATTTGATACCAATTGTTGGATCATGAATATACAGATTATACACAAGAGGGGGGTGGATTGTGTCTTTCATATTTTTCTTTAACTCTTCGATTGAACGAGTACTGTCCTCTATGCTTTATTAGATTTGATCATGTAGTAGAATAAGTAAAAGCAGGTACACATAGATGTATAGTGGTTTGGGGAACAGAAGGCCCCTAGTCCACTCCACCAATGCTCAACTCCACAGGCTTGGTGATTTTCACTATCTGGTCCTCTTTTCCACAGACCTTCCAACAACTGAAAAACAGGAAGTTGACACCTTTACAATTTTTAGGTTAACAAAGCCTTCTTGTTCAAACACGAACCTACTCAGCTTAGTACAAGAAGCTGGTTACTCAAGATAAAAATAATTTTAGAAAGAAATTTTCCAGTGGATCTTCACAATTGCAACAGAATGCAATTGACAGCAGATGGATCGTCGTCTATAGAAATATTGATTTTCAAGTCGAAGCATTTCTGAGTCGATCCAGTTGCAGTATATATAGAGATATAATTCACAACTTCAACAGTAGTAGATCCACAATAGATATTTGATGTAGAACAAGTGAATCTTTTATTGAGTTCCTTCTTCTTAAATAAACAGAGCTTTTACGCTCCTTTTGAATCAGCAGAACTAAATGCTTTTTGTAGTCTCTGTTTTCCACCTTTTTGAATAATCAATTGATCACCACACTCCTATGCCTGGTGTTTCAGAGAAAACATATATAATAAATCCAAGCATATCCCCTACACATTTAGATCCATAAAAGTCTCCTTTTTATTCGCAATATTCAAAAATATGAATTTACAGAGTAGTTGTAACTTCCCTAAAGAGTTGGCATAAAAAGATCCTTTTAATTCGATCTTTAATCCATTAATACAACGTATTTGAGTTGGTCAAAGTCGTATTTTAAAATTGACTTTAAATCCAGCTTGAAATCTGTGTAACAATCAGCTTGCTGACCATTGCATAAAAAATATCGTCTTTCAAACTTTCTGACGCCAAAGGTAAGGTTGATGACGTGGCCTCCAAATAAAGGGTTGACAACGTAAGGTTGAACATAAACATAGGGTTCATGTTACTTTTTTCAAATGTAAGGTTGATCATAAACGTAGGGTTGATCATCCATACTTTTTATTCAACTCTCAGAGGAAATATAAAAGATCCATTCAAAGAATGTATGGTTGTTTACAAAAGTATGGTTGATGAACCATACTTTTGAGAAACAAACGTAACGTTTAGTACTTACATACAGTTCTCCTTCCATACTTTGTTGATTACCCAAACATAAGTTTCCTTCCTAACGTAAGGTTCTTCTTCCATACTTTTCTGATAACGTATGGTTGATTAACCATAAATTTCTCTTATCTCAAAAAGTATACACACTTTTCATCCTTACGCTACGTTTATCCACATAGGGTATGAACAGTGATTTCCGAACACGCTAAAGCAGATCCTGAATAAGTAAGGTATGAAAAGTGTTTCTAGAATGTACTAAAACAGTTCCCAAATAAGTAATAAATTCTTGTTATTTCAAGAGTAAAATAAATTAATAAATTCCTGCAAAATACTAAATAAAATCATTAGAAAATAATTAAGGGTATTTGTGAACATCAAAATTATCATAAAGAGACAGAGTATTATTTTCAATAATCTCCCCTTTTAAATAACATTATTATGTATTGTTGAAAACAATACTTTTCTCAACAATTTCTATAGACCAAGATGCGAAGATTGGTGGATAATTCATTATAGGTCGAGGATACTGTACAACCAATGCATTTATAGAAACTTCATCCCCAACTTCCACTGGTCCCTCCTCCTTGGCATTGTTATCACCATCTATTCCATCATTATTAAAATACTCATCGAAATTCGGATTGACATGTATATATGAGAGATAAACTAGTCTGTCCTATTCTGTATCATTTAGAATAGGATAAATATCATGTGGGTGGATCTTCAACCACTCTTGCAAGTCCACATCTTCATACCACTGGATGTTGTTGTTTTACAATAGAAACACCAACATATAACTCTATCATGGAACCATATGACAATTGGGAAAATAAATTTATTTCTTGGACACACTGCACATAAACAACCAAATGAAAATCTAGATGCCACAGTTTCACCAGGAATTGTAAATGTTTATACCTCATAAAATTAAACTCCTGATTGGTTTCTAAATTTAAGGAACCAAAAAATCTGTCTTGAAGTTCACTTAGGGTTTGACAGTCAGCTGTACTAACTACTAATGTTTGTTGTGTACTATAAGAAGATCCTTTCCCTGTTTGAATAACCTACCCATATCAATACACACAGAAAAACACGACTCTCTATGTAAAAAATGTGTTTTGATCAAGAGTCTGATAGTGTGACTAAATTTGAAAATTATGGTTGACCATATAATAATTATTATACTGAAATTTTAGAACGTATTTTTATACCCTAATATATGATACTAATTTTTATATATACAAGTTTATTATAATCTAAGTCACAATTTTTTTGGAAACTAAGGTTAAAATAAGAGAAAACATCTAATTAGTTTAATTATAGATTATATAATTACAATTATGATCATATAAAGTGAAATTGAGAAGAAAAAATACATTAAATAACACATGAATGCTTTACAACATATAAAAAAACATTGACCTTTTTCAATAGAACATGGTTTTGATGAGATGATCCTCACTTCAGACGTGAGGAAAAATATAGCTTATTTTCACAGGGTATCATAATAACATCTTCAAAAGGTATGCACATATATTTGGAATTTTGAAAATCTTTTGGGACTGTAATCAAATATCTTAGATGTTATCTTAGATGTTATTATAAGGCAAAAATATTTTCAAAATTATAAAGTTAAGTACATATCCTTCGAAAATGTTATTACACTACCAAGTAAAATTAATCTATATTTTAGATCATGTTTTAAGTGAGACTCTTCTCATCTAGACCGTGTTCTATTAAAAAATGTTAAAATATATTTTATATGTTGTAAAGAATTCATGTGTTATTAAATGTGTTTGTTATTCTCCATTTCAAATTAGATGATAATAAGTATCATTAGATAATAATCATATATATTCATTTTTAATCCTATGTTATTAATTAATTAATATATAATTAATCATTATTAAAAATAACCATTATTTATAAAGTGTATAATAATTACGAAAATAAAATTTTAAAATTTTTTCTTATATTTTAAATTATGATACTAATTTTTCTTTGTATAATATTTACTTTGTTAATCATTCTTTAACCACTAGTTAATCATTACTAAGATATTCATTAGTTAATCATTCGTCAATAACCCTATAATAATTATTTATTCAATCATTAATCATGTGATATTTATTAGTGAATTATTTCTAGAAAATTATTATATGTATTCATTTTGAATCCTAATTTCTTCATTAATGAATCTATAATTAATCATTACTAATAATAAGTCTCATTTAGAAACTATATATAATTCCATAAACTGCTTAATAAATAAAATATTTTAAACTAACTAAAAAGAATTCAATTACTAATAATAACTTTCATTATTTAATGTCTTTGTCATTTTATATCATCACAATTATCATTTTATCTTTGATAAATATATTGACTTGATTTTTATTTTCTTATGGATTTTAGTAGTTTATAAAGAAAATATGAATCATCTAAAGCATATCCCCCAATATTTTCAAACCAAGAGTATAGAAAGTTTTGTTGTCGTGCACCAGGTTACCCCAAGTCAAGCCCAGAACACCTTTAATAGTAATATTCAAAGGGTTTTATATGTTTAAATTTTTATCACATCCAAGTGTTCATAAACCTTCTAATTTTCTAAAAAAATTGAAAATAATCATTAATAATTTCTTGATAATTACATGACTCAAATATCTATATAGAAAAAAATATAAAGTGTCAATTAATACAATACTGTCTATATTTTCTATTCAAACATTTCTTCTTCTAATTCCATCTATTCCTCTAAAAATTCTCCATGGACTATATCACGCCACATTATTGTACACAAAAACTACAGGTTCCTATAATGACAAAAAATTTCTAAATAAAGAATTATATACAATGGGGATATGGGATTATTAAACCCCTTTACTTCGAGGAAATTCATTTAACTGATTTGATTCTTTATTATAATTTGAATGGTATGAGTTTATCCCCATAATTTCCCTTATGCATTCCTAAAAAATCATATCTATCATCCAATTTAGACTAAGAATATTATTAACAGTTTTTGAATTTGATAAATTCTCTATACTCTACTAAAAAATGTGTCTAATCTTATGATTCCACTAACTACAAAATAAGTATACTAGTTTTATCCTAGATTTCTACATGATATATGTTTTCATTTTTTCTCTGTCCCTATATAATAGAGTTTCTAGTCTTTCCTTTGATATAATAGCCACTCCAGTTGAATGTTGCTTCCAATCCCAAGCCACAAAACTAACACACACTCAAAATATTATTTCAGAGACCAAAGAAATAGAGAAATTATATATTCACCAATTAATCTCTAGAAAACATATCTTTTAAACTTCCTTTAATATTTAAATTTCCATAATTTACTTGAAAAATAGTTCCATAATCTCTTCCTTCCACATTCTTAAGAATATTCATGTTACACATCCTGTGGTATGAGAACACAATATTAGATACCACTTACTACTACTATTCATATATTTTGAAGCTATCTTAATTAGAATATCTTTTTCTTCCATCTTTTTCTTCCTTTATTTCTATAAAACTCCATAATGATTTATTATATCTATTGGCCTCTTCTCATTTTCTTCAGTTAAAACAATCATGTCCTATTTTTATTCCTATAAAGGGTGATTTCTATTTCCCAAAATAATTTAATTAAATTAAATCGCAACCATTATTCTTTAAATTTCATAAAAATAATTTCTACTTCATTCCTTATAATTGATATCAATATTCCCCATGATAGAGAAATTGAAATAATATTCATAGAATGAATTTATATTTTGATATGAAGGATATGATTTTTTTTCTTTGATTACTACCAATCTTCTCATTTCATGTAATTTTTATCTTCAACATAACAAGATATTATGTGACTATAATAACCACATATTTGACACTTCATCCAAGGAAATATATATTTTTCTTCAATTTATCCACATATCCCCTAATTTTGAATATTCCCTTGAAGGTTGATAAGTTCTCAATGATTGGTGACATTATATTATATTTTCCTTACCATTTTTATTCACATTCATCATTATTGTTTTTAATGTTTTAATATCATCTCTAATTACTCTTTTAACAATTAATTTGGGTTTTTGAGAACTCAAAACTTCATCAAATGTTATTGTTCCTCACTCAAATATTTCCTTAAATTCATTATCCCTTAATTTTATAAACTGTAGTTTCTTCCTTGAGCCATATTTTTTATTTCAAAAATAATATTATTTCCAAAATATTTAAATTCAACATTTAGTCTTTCAATTTTATTAGTTTTTTCCATATTATACATACCAAGTTCATCAATTATATTAATATGTTCCTCAATATTAAACCTATAGTTTGTTGCTTCTTTAGGTTTAACTAAATCATTTTCATTTTCTTATGGAACTTTCTTTTGGTTTCCAACTTTAACATCAAGGTCATTGACATAACATGAATATTTTTTTTCAAAAATACTCTAATATTAGATTATATCTATATTTCTCTACTATATCCCTCATAACATATTATTTATGTGTAGTAAAATTAGCATCAAAACCTTCCAATGGATCTTCCTTAGTGTCATATACCTCTTTACTTGACCTCGTATTTATCTAAAAGTCCTCTCTATATTAATTTTATGAATTAATGTTCCTTATAGGGGAAATTATTAATTTTATTTTGTTTTAATTAAAATTGATCATCCTCTAAATCAATTCTTTTTGGACACCTTGATTCAAAACACCAAACATTTCTATAAAAACAAGATAGAAGTATCTTTGGTTTTAATCTTCCTTTTCCTGTCTTAAGATCCTTTTCCATGGGAGATAAGATATCTTCAATTAAATCTTATTCAAGTTTAGTCTCTTGAATCTATTGATTATCTATATGTTTAAAGTTTATTTTATTTTTATGATTATTTTAATTAATTTTGTGGATTCACTCACATCTCATTTGCATTCAGTTTGTTGTCCAAATCATTAAGAGAAAATTCAACAAGATTTAATCCATAATGTACTAATAACTTATGATAAAAAAATAGTGGTAATATCTATATTATCTTATTCAATATATTATATTTTTCACCTCATAAATAATTCCATGAATAAATCTAGCCACTTTAATAATTTGGTTACGTAAACTATCAAAATTTTCACTTAAAATCATCTTGAAATAGGCAAATATGTTTTAAAAAACCAGTAGGTTTTACGCTTCTACTTTTTATCACCATTAATATTTTCTATTTTGCCCCAAAATATTTTGGATATTGTATAACTCATCAATTTCAGACACATATATATAATTAGATAATTATCTATAAAAGTAATTCAGTTACTTTTCATTATCATTCAGTAACTTTGTGTCTTATTTCATCATTGAAATTATAGTAGAGTCACTTACTTACATTCCATGAACTAATTCTAACTAAGAATCAAGACCAAGGGATTATAAAGTGATCTTATTAAATTATATAATACTTGATAATTATAACCATCAAATAAGGTCACTATCTATGCATTCACCACATTCTCCATGATGAAAAATTACTTTGGAATATTTTCAAATAAATTACCAGTTGGTCTGATACCACATACTGTAACCATAGGTACCACTAGAAACCCTAAGGAGGGGTTGGTGGGTGTGGTAAAATAGGGTGACTTCAAATTTTTCTTCTTAAAAACAAGTCACTATATATTTTCCTTGTGTTTTCAAAGACACCTTGAATTTTTCAAATTGAGTATCCACAAGAACAAACAAATACATAAATATAAAACATCATTAACATAATGATTTTTTATGGATCACCTACATAGTGATATATCCAAGGATAACTTATAAATGATATGTTTATATGAAAGACAACCACTAGTCCACTAGTTTGTTATTACTGTCTTGAACATAATCCCACTACTTAACCATGGTCCATGGTCTCTTCCTCCCTTTCACTGACTACATTACTGGAGGGTTATAAAAAAGATAATATCTAAACATAGGGAAAACAAAAAAAGAAAGAAACTATAAAAATAACACCAAATAATAATGGGTGTTCTCCATGGTGCACTATTCTTCATTTCCACATGTTCACTGAAATGCACAACAACTCTACTCTTCCAAACCTATTATTTAATGGAATTCAAATTAACAGTAACTCAATAATCTTTAAATTAGATTTCTAATGAATCAAATGTTTCTAAATTACTTCTTCTTATTCGTTATATATTTTTATAAAAATAAATTAGTTTTTTCTTTATTCATTGTATTCACTTTTTTTTAATCTACATAAAAATATATCTTCCATATACTATGTATTTTGTAATTAAAATTTTAAAAAGTAACTGCCTCAAAACTTCCAAATTATTCTACTTGAAGTCCATGCCTTGTGTCATCTTCACATAGATCAACACCGTTGTATTAAAATTTTTATTTAATGGTTATTAAAATTACCTCAAAAATATTTTTAAAATTACAATTCCTTATATATTTTAAAATTATCGAGACTACATCAATTGTTGCATGGAAACATTCATCATGATATGGGAGATCAGTTACTTTTCCAGTTCATCTTTAAGTGCCAGTAGTATAATCGTGTGATGAAAATATTTTTGAAATACATTTATTTCTATTTCAAAATCACTTAAATATTAATATTAACAAGATTCCTTTTTTCCATTATAGTATGAACATTGGGACATGGTTCCCTTAATCCAAGTGAGTCATTTTTATCATCATCTAAATAATTTCAAAAAAATCTATCTCTATACCTATTATGGCCTGACTTGAGCCTACAATATGGGAATATATATATATATATATATATTTATTGAACAATTTAAAATATATCAAATCCTATTCATTGAACAATCAAAATGCAATGGAATAAAAGAAACACACATTCGATCTATAACTCATATGTATGAATTATTTATAGCATGTATATTATCACTATAGTATAAAAAATAAATCTCTTGAAAAAAATGATAAATCCTTATATTTAAACTTATCCAATACAATTACTCTTTATGTATCCTTTGGATTTAATCTTATGTATTACATTAAGATTTAAGACTTTTCTAAACTCATATATATTCATGTTTTGGATAACTCTTACATATTTTCATGAATTAATCTTTAGTATTAGTAATTTTCCATATCTTCTTAGTGACTATTATATATTAAGTAGAAATAACAATTATGTATATATGGTGTAATCTAATTCTTTATCAAAATCTTATAGAAAACCACCCATAATGTTATATTTTTGGTTGCATCAGGGTCTCTTCCTTTAACTTCTAAAACCTTAAGAATTTGACTCTTTCTATTCGAAAAAATTTTGAGAAATTTTTCATCATCCAAATCAATATTATAACATTTAACTTTTGGAATATAAAATCTTCAAATATTTAATAATATGAAAATTATTGAACAAAATTTTATCTTTAATAATAAAATATTAAGAATAACTTCCGGATATCTAATAATTCAACTTCTAAAACACTATCCATATATTATCCTTCCCCATATACTCTCTTAGAATAACTTTCGAACCATATTTACCTCAAAAAATTATGGTTATTTTACTTCCATGGGATGAAAAATACAACCTTAGCTATAACACCCCCACCTGAATCGTTAGGTATGAGCCCAAGATCCACAATACCTCATTCACACCTTCCTATTTGAAAGAGGTTGATGATTCAATTAAGGGTTGAAAATGTTATGAAAATATGACATCCTTTAATAAAAAATGGAAATAAATATAAAAAACTCATTGTAATGAAATGTAAGAACATAATGTCATATGGAACTCATGTCATAAAAATAAAAAATGGTATCCTAGTGCAGCAAGATAAACTACAATAATCATGATTGTAATGAAAAATAAATGCACCCGTAATAGTCTAGAGTATGTCCCGACAAGACCTCTAAATCTCAGCCTCCATCTACTCAACTTCATGTCATAGGATTCTTTACCTTGACAATATCCCGGGTCTTGAAATCTATACTCAGATTGAGTTTTTAATTTAGTTTGTGAGTAATAAACCCATTAGGACACCACAAATGTGTTTTTAAACATAAGAAAACATAATATATTAGAGTTTATATTAAGAAATTATTGAATACTCAAATAAAAAAATATTCACATAAGTGATGAGTCATCATGCACTGACCAAGACACCATGAACCTTGGAACTAACTACTTTTTTATGATTTCAGTAAGGGTGTCAATTTCTATCAACCCAAGTTCCACCTTTAGGAAATTCCATACACCCCACGCTGATGGTGGCCGTTTTTATTAACTCTGCATGACCCACCCTGATGGTATTCATTATCTTCAGATGATGGTAAGTCTCACCTAACACGCTCGATGTAATTGGATAACACATCACCCATTCGTGGAATTATTCCATTATGGACATGGTTGATAGACTCTCAATTAATTTATTTTCCAGTTCCACATCACTGGACATGTTCATGATCCAACCAATACTATCAAATGATCCATAGTATGTTTCCATCATCTTGTCATCATGCTCCCCATCCAAAGACTGTCTAACCAAAACTGATTAACCTTTTTATGCAGAATCTTTAAGAAGGTTCCACAGGATATGGAATACCAAAATAAATACAAATCAAAATAAGGAATAATAATTAATATCAAGAAAATTTCTTGATAGGATACACTCAAATCATAAGACTACACATCAAGAAGGGTCTTAGGGGATACTCATTTACCCACATGAAAAAATATCAGTCATGGGTTATCAAGTATAAAAAGACAATCATGATAACATTATATACAAGGAAATATATATAAATGAACTTCATACCTCATTTTTTTCAACATCACCACCATGGATCATTAAAGGTTTTGTCTCCTAATCCACATCTACACACCAAAAGGAACATGCTCGCTCACCAAGAACTCCTAAAACCGGTTTCACATAAAATAATATGGTTTCTATAGAATGAGACAAGAAATAAAAATGTAAGGGATAGAAAAAAACATCCCAATAAAGTCCACTATCAATAGTATAATCCAATTCTAGTTTAATAGAATTATATAAATAAGAGTTTAAGCGACTTACTAATGAAACATTATCTAAGGGGTTTAGCGCCAAGACACTGAAGAATGGAAATTGTCCTTGATAAGAGCTACTATATATTAAAATTGATTAAAAAAATTGTTATATTAGATGAAATAAAGTGTTCATAACCATATTCAATGTTGATAATCATTCGAAGTTAGGGGAGGGAACACAAATTCCCCAAGAAAAAATCACCACAACTCTCCTCCAAAATGCCCAAAACCAAAAGCACCAACAATGGTTTAATAATTAAAGACATAGATAAATCAAGGGATGGTAGGGTAATGTTAAAAAAGGAAAAAAATAAAAGTATGGAAGAAGTATTCATTACCACTCTTAGTTTTGTCAAAACTCTCCAAAAAATCATAAACAAAAAAAGTGTCATGAATCAAGAGGTTTAATAAAGAAAAAATGAGTGAAAAGGGTTTGGAATACCACTATAACATTTAAACGTGAATTGATTAGAAAAAATGATACATTTATAAATATTTGAAGAGTAATGAGAGAGTTTAATACATTATAATGTACAATGGCAGTCACTAATCCCTATAAAATGGAATGTCCTTAGCCATGGTGTCATTAAACACAACCCAAAACAGCTTTCACCTATAGTGTGTTACTACCCCTTAGGTTGTTTTACCCTCACCACACCCTCCAAAAAAGAAGAGATGGGTTCATCCATTCCTTTTTAGACAAAAGGCTTTCTCATACACCATGTCTTGGCCATAGTTGTCCAAAAAAGTTCCCCCATTCGTATTTTATACTAAGGAACACACTAGTGCCACCACATCTTTCACCGGGCCATGGTGTTTCACGTTCTAAATATAAAATCAAAAAAACTCTCTTTCAAGCCTCCAAAAATTTCTCCAAGCTCTCAATACTTTTATCCAAGAATGGATTCACTTCAAATATAAAATAAAAAAGATGAAACAAGGTATTCTTTATTTGAAAAAAAGACCCAGGACTTTATAATATCCCCTCCTAAGGAGCATCTAAACGTGCCCCTCTTGAGAAAATCAGGACACATAGCTCAAATGTATGATTCCTTATTCCATGAACCTCCAAGATATTTACATTCTAATACATTATCTAGAAAATTAGTATCATCTTCCATCATAGTACTTTCTCAATTCTCTCTATAATCATCACCATACACTCTATGTTTGATGTGTCAAGCTCAAACTCAACATCCTCTTAATTGGATACTTGTGTAGGATCAAGAATGTACCTATAGAGTTGGAACACATGAAAACAATCATGCATACTATCATGGCCCCATCACTCTAATGATACCTCAATAAGGGGAGAGAGATAATGACCATCAAGTCTTTCCCCTAGTAGGTCTTGGGTTGGTGACTAACACCGAGGGTATAAAAATATCATGCATCAGAGGCATTACCCTCTATAATATAAATAGTATTGAGAGATAAGATGAATCAAACAAAAAAAACTCTATGAAATAATATAAAATATTTTAGAAAACCATCCCATAATGCATGTATAAATAAAACTGATACAGGTAAAAATATCCAAATTAAATACCCAAAAGAAAATCTAAAGTTGTGTCACAAAAACTGTCAAAATATCCAAGCTAGTAATGTACAACATGGTCTACATAGTCCTCCTAGAATCCTAAAAATAGTTATATACATAGAGGGTGAGAATAAAATTATACTCAATAGGAAAACCAAAGTATATCATGAACTTTTGAAAAGAGAATACCAAGGCACCCATGAGAAAATTGTAGAACCAAAAAACACCTAAATAGGTATACTAAACATACCCATCTATACCATTGATAATTAAACAAATAACACATCCATGTATAATAACATAATATAAAGAATATATTTGATAGGGTACCCCACACCACTTTCCCACTGAACTTCCACTATCACACCCAACAACGTATGTATTAGAACTCCACTTATTTTGAATAACAACCTTTCATATCACATTAAACCCATAAAAACCTAGATAATGACATCACATCCCATATTTATTGAAGATAGTTGGGACATAATATCTCATAAAATCTCATAACTAGTGTAGTAGGGTATCATGAACATGAAGAACATCAACTTCATTCCCTCATCCTACCATGAATGACTCCCACTATAATACATCACAAAAAATATCACCCAGATACACCTGGGCCATCACATATCATCACATCACATTTAGACAGTGGAACTTTTGACTTGTGTCCATCATTTCCTATGTATGTAACCATTTCATGGAATAAGGAGTGTGGAAGAGAAGGTATCCATGTGTCCATCCTTGCACTAGGATGTTAAAAAAACATCCCCATATATATATATATATGTATGTATATATATATAGGTGTAAGTCCTTGGAAATTAATGTGGGTGGGTAATATATAGAAATAACATGAATATACATTGTATATACATATACACTATCTATACACATGCCCTATCAGAAGGATTCATAACCATAGTATAATCCATCTCATTGGAATCCTCTACTTCCAATTCCAAAACCAAATGAAAAAACCCAAACCAAAAAATCACAAGCCACAATTCCCATTCCACTTTTAAATCCACATTTAGAAAACATCCTTATTTCGTGCTATAAATAAATTCACCTTTAATATCCCCATTAATTAATGTTTTCATCATTTACTATAATCTCTTGTAGTTCATTTATTAACCATTTAATTTTCTATTAAAAACTAGGAATCCATCATAATCCCAGCCGCACAACTGAAAAACAACACACTATCCCAAATAACACATCAAAATATTCATCCATTTCACCATTTTCATGCCATTAGACTCCAAAAAATTACCATTTCATAGCCACACCCACTTATATCCTCCATCACACCACTACCACTTTCGTAACCATTTCCACCACACATATCAAAACATATCCTCTATCCTAGTATCACATCAACAAAACCAATAAACAATACAAAAACACTTCCACAATCACATTACAAACCACACACATAAAATTTTATGATGAAGAATCGGGTGTTTCATTCAATTCCACTTCTTTATTTAAGGGTGTTATCAAACATACCATAAGATCCTAGGGCATCCAATTCATTAACCAAGTGTAAATTATTATCCAATTACATTTTAGGTGACTTCAATAACCCCAAGACATGTGTTCCAAAATTCATATAAAAAATGTCAATAAAGGACCCCAATGTTCATGATTTTAATCGAGAATTTATCCATACAATTCAATAAGAAAAATCCATATCAAAATGGAAAAAAGTAATTACATTCCATTTACACTTATAAAATTAATTTAAGAAATTCTTTTATCTATTTTAATTTTGATTCAACCATTTCCACATAGATAAAAAATAACACCCTCCACATAGAACACATAAATTATAAATGAAGGAATTCCTACATGGAAGAAAGAAGCTTTACACAAATCACTACACTAGAAACAGGGGGTGCGTGCACTAGAGGAAACCAGCTTCTTGGAAGGATTGAAACCAACAAATAAAATAGATATCCATGATAGAAAAGTAAAAATTACTGGGAAACTTCTATAACAATAGAAAGTAATCCCAAAGGAATGGATAAATGTTATTATTTTTAGAATGAACATATCTGAACCAATGGGATTTGATAGAATTTTAATTATCCATTTAAGGTGGGTCTCATCAAATACATGGAGTATGACCATTAAAAAGGATATATATATTTTATAAATAGTGGATATAATTATCATCCTTTAAAAAAGATTTAAAATCCATTTATTAAGGTATTGAAACCATTTTTAATCAAAGAAAACCCCAAAAAAGGTCAAAAATGGAAATTTCTGGAAAAGTGGAGTCACTATAGACCTACCATTGGTGATATACCACCAAGAATATACCATTGGTAATCTAACACTATAATTATCTACCATTTGTTATATAACACCAAAGATCTACCATTGGTGATATTTCACCATAATGATCTACCACCAGAGATCTACTACTAGTTATCTACCGTAAGAATGATCTAATATTTTTGATATAATTCCAAATATCTACCATTTGTTATATACCTTCATAATGACATATCATTGGTGATATAACATTAAATATATACCATTTATGATTGACATAAATAATGATCTACCATCGGTGATCAACCTCCAGAGGCCTACCATTGGTGATTCACAGAAAGAATGATCTACTTCTAGGATCTACCATCACACTCAAAAACTCCCATTTTCCCTCCAAAACACATCAAAATTCCTGCCTTGCTTCACTAAACACCTTCTTAATTTCCCCAGAAACCTCAATCACTAGATTTCCCACAATGCACCTAGACAAAAGGCCTGGTCTGTTACACATACATCAATAGAAATATGGAAGATCCGGATGGTACTCCACTGTTCTTACCTTTTTGGTGATCTTGATGGGTTAAAAAAAATGGAACTAGATTACCTTTATTACTAAAGCATTGATGGACTAATTGAGTAGTTTCTCTAAAAACACATGTTCAGCTACCAAAAAAATCCAAAGGTCACCTCCAATGGTTGGCCTAAGACTCTTTCTTTATCTTTGCTATGATAGACCTTTTCTGAATTAGTTATACTCACATGGAAGACTCTGGTAACATACTAGGCCCCAAAACTACTTCATCAAAAGACTCATTCTAAAAAATTAGGGAATAATATTTCCTACCATAAAGTGCCTCATAAGGTTCCATATTAATTTAATCCTGGTAAGTATTGTTTTATGTGAACTCAACCAAGGATAGGTGATCATCTCACGCTCCACCAAAGTCTAGAACTCAAGTTCAAAGAATATCCTATAGTATATGAATAATTTTTCTTTATTTTCTATCAGTATAGGGATGATACACTATAATCAAAATCACCTGATTCCATGAGGCTTACTATAGAAATGTACAAAACAATGATTAAAAAAATGCAGATATATTATGTTCAATGGTTAATGTAACTCCATGAAATCATGCCATATCACATAATTATTGCTTTCACTGGTCATTTAGTAAGTTATTATCATAGATCGATAATATATGATAATATATATTCATATGATAAAAAATAACCTAGGAAACATCACAGATCATTGGGTTACTTGGTAACCTGATAAAAAAATCCATGTTGATAACCTCCCACTTCCACAAGTTATCATGAAGTGTCTGAATAAAACCACCAAGATGCTGGAGATCAATATTTATCATCTAGAAACAATGTCCCTCTTCATCATTGGCCAGCAAAACTTACACATGAATACATTGTACATATTTTTCAATCGAGGATGCACCTCCAACTTAGAGGTATAAAATTACGTCATAACATATTCCCCGATGGAAGTATGGACATTAAATATTAAATACACAATGATCACATCGTCTCTCTCCAAAGATCACCTGGGTATTAGGTCACCACTTTATATTAGTTCCCACATCACAAAAAAATATTTGTCATAATTTTATACAGACTTTACCTGGTCTAATAAAGACGATGTAACCACCAATGGAGAACCTGTCATTAATCTTTGGTCCTCAAAAGCATCCATCCTAAAGTTATCCAACTAGCTCATAAGAGATGACTGTTCCTTCAATGTCCATTCACTAAGATGCTGAGTTACTTTAATCTTATATATAAGACCAAACATAGTGATATGAACTTTATGTGGTGTATAAAACATTTCAAAATTTAACATCTTCAATCAATCTACCCGAATCCTCTGTCCGAAATTGATGTATTTCCGTGTAAATATATAGCAGAGGCTCTTATGGTTCATGTAGCCAGTAAACCTCTCGATTAAGTGATAGTGTAACCAACACTTCAAAGAGTGGGCCATGATTTAAAGATCCATTTATTGGGTTGTATTGTTCCACTAATGGGGTATCATTTGATGTGACCCATAAGCAACTACCCATTCCCACTACATTAGTATTTCTCCCAAACCAATGCTTGATGCACAAAAATATACAATATAACCAATCTATGGCTTGATAAGTATCAATCATAGAGTTTTATTCATCCTCTTATTCAGATTAATAAAATATTCTTCACACTAATTTGACATTGGAATTTCATTACCATATTCTCATTCAATAGATTCATAGGTGATAACAATCCGGAGAAGTCTGTAATAATATAATGGTAGCAACTCACTAAACCTATAAGGATCCTGATCTAAAATAGATTATGGGGATGTATCTAGGACATAACTACCTCAACGTTTTCTAGGTCCTGGTATATACCAGTGTCTGATACAAAATTCTCATAGAAATTCATCTCCCAAATCCAAAAGTTACACTTCAACAACTTGGAATAAAATGATGTTGTAAAAGTTCATTTTGGACTATCTCAAGACGTCTATCATACTACTATAGGGGTTTTGAGTAGATAAGGATGTCTTTAATGAACACTATGTTGAATGATTTAAGATCTGGACGGAAGTTATTTTTCAAGAGATCCATGAACACTACCACCACACTCATCAGTCCAGAATGCATCACCAAGTATTTATATAGGATATACCTATTTTAAAACACAATATTAGGGATTTTATCCTCTCTAACCCAAAAATGGTGATTTCTTGATCAAATATCTATCTCGAAGAACCACTAGGACCCCCATAACCGATCAAAGTGACAATTCATACTAGGAAAAAGATATATATTGTTAAGTGTAACCTGATTCATCTTTCAATAATATATGTAGATTCGAAGAATGCCATCAAAATTATTGGAGAACAGAACTGGTGCACCCCATAGTGATGTACTCATCCTGATAAAAACATTATACTCCAAGTCCACAAGTCATACCTTGATCTCCTTCAACATGGATAGGGCCATATAATAACAGGGTACAAAAAATGGGATGTTCAAATAACACGGCTTATATCTAAAATTCAACACCTATATCTTGAGGAATTATTGTGAAGCAATTTAGAAATATGTATTAATAAATATCCACAGTTGGTGTAAAAGATGTGGGGGATATCACTGATCCCATTGAAATATCTAATCCTATAATATGTGCTATTATTGTTCCATGATAACTCATGTTTAGAATGACTATACATATTAAAAGTTACCATTATCAGGTTATCATGAAAATTTATCCCTTTGGTGAAGTAAAATATTACTACCTATGATAGTAATTAATGTGATCTTGTAGGTTAGTGAGAAAATCCATACTAAGAATGACATTGAAGAACATCGTATCTAGAATCAAGAATTCCCATAGATTTATATAACAATAAAATGATATAGGATAATCTAGGAATCACTAAATATGGTCCACTTTCATTTCCAATAGAGTATATAGGTAGAGAAACTCATAAGACAACTTGTCTAGTAACTTAAGTCGAACAAAAACTTGTTCATAAATAATGGAATGAGAAAAACTAGTATAAAACAAGGTGGTTTACAATGTAGAATTGATCAAGATTGTAACTCAAATAGAAGATTTACTCTCTCCACTATCTTTGATATTCTAATAATCTTTATATTATCATGATATCTCACTCCAAAACCTTCCCCGAAGTCACTATAGTCTGGGAAATTTACATCCTTCTAAGAGGTCCTCTGCTACCATATATACCTGATATCCCAAAATACATCCAAGATTTACTTGATAAAAAAATATAAATATGACCATCCCTTCCACAATAGTGTCACTTTATTGATGACTTATTTTAAGCATTTCTATAATTCCCCCTTTACCCATAATTGAATAACCTTCTAGAATCATCTCCCAAAGTGGAAACTAAGGAAGTCCTTCTTTGACTTGTATGACAAATTAACTATTGCTGCTTTTCTGTATTCATATTCCTAGTAATGGAAAATGATTCTATAGAAGTGAGGGGAAGCTTAGTCACTGGACCTTTATAGGATGGTTGTAAACTTTCTATTCTACCCTCCTCTAGACTCTTCTCAAAAGTCAGGTCCTTTTGAATAAACTACATGTATATCATTATGTCAAAGAACCTAACCTACAATTTAAAATACATTCTAAGGAATATATCAAACTTATAATCCTTATACTCTTCATTACTGGTGAATAAAGGATCATAGGGAAGTTAATCTATAAAATGAGAACAAGATACATAGGTATACATTGAACTTTGTTGAAACTCCATAAACTCCAAATCATGATTGCAATTCCACATTTTGGGAAAATATTTATCAATAAATATCCCCATTAAAGATACTAAAGTAAGAACCTATCATTATCCAAATTGATTCATGGTAGTCCAGTATCTTCTATTAGGTCATTGGAACAATAAGGTTACTAGAATCACTCACCCATACTCAAGATTCCGTACTATTTTGAAAATGATTTGGATTGTATCCACCGAGTCCTTTGTATCTTACAGGCCACAAATACACTAAAAATATAAGGAATGATGGATTTGGAATTCCTAATCCTGATTGTTCATTGTATTTTATATGTTTTCTCCTTAAATGGGAACAATAAGAAGGATTCCCACTTTAACTAGATCTGTAGATTGAATCACTAGTTCTAGTATACGTGCATGCTAGGGTTCATCATCCTATACTAATGGAGGTAAAATAAGGACTTACACCCTATCCGAAGCATCCTGAGCTACAACAGATGACAGTCCCATAAAACATCTCTATGATGACATTTCTAAGATTCTAAAAGAGTGACTATAACTTATTAATCCAATAGATTAAGATAGATCACAACTAGTATATAAGATCACATAAATGTTCTCATAGGAACCCACCCATAACCTTGAAGTATACCCTCCTAGAACTAACCATGGTTCTCTATCCCAACACTTTAGTCATAATCACATATATATGGAAAAAATAACAAAATTCACAAATTCAACTATTAATTAAATTATAAATATATCTTAACATAATGGAAAATAAATATATCACCCAATATAGAAGAAAATACTATCCTAAATAGAATATTACAATCAATAAATTAAATCAAATAAATACTAGTTATCAAATAACCTGAATATATATGTAATGATATCCTAAATACCTAGTTATGATTCATGAACACACATAAATCCCATAAAATAGTAACAGTAATTTCATAAATGTCAACTTAGAGGTATTTTACACTTGAGATATCCAAGAACATGAAAGGTCCTCTAATCGAGTGACACACATCTATCTAATTTATACCTTTTCCTAGGTTATCCAAAAAGAAATAAATAAAACAACTACGATACCATTTTTTAATGGCCCTAATCGAACCACTAGGTCTGGGATAGAGAGTCACAAGACCTAATATACACCTCCCCATACACAAGAGAATTCCAAATAGAAGATAGTGCTTGAATTCTATAAATGGGTTTTCTATGCTTTCAGTGTCATATACTTTCACTAAAAATACAAATAAATATAAAATAACTATAAGTAATCAAGTTGAAGAGTGTAATTTTAGATGGAAACATGTAATATAGATTAACATGTGGTCTCCCTATGTGGAAAGACAAAGCAGAGTAATCATGATGGTAGAGAAAAATAAATACAAAAATAATAGTTCAGATTATATATTAGCATCACCTCTGATTCCAAGACTCCAAGTCTTCAACTTCCTGTCATAGTGACCTTTCCCTTCAATGGATATCCAGTCATAAAATTTTCCCATGCACCAATATTCTCCTGTATGGTGTGAGTACTAAAACCAGCATGATACCACAAGTGTGTCCTTAATATAAGTTCATATAATATATAACAACATTTGTTATGACATAAGTAAATTATCAATTAAATGTATATCCACACAAGTGTTGAGTCATCATAAACCAACCAAGATTCCATGAACCCCGACACAGTCTACTTTGGAATGATTCCATTATGGATATAAATGTCTTTACACCCAAGTTACACCTTTAAGGAAACACTAAATGCCCCACCATGATAGTGGTCATTATTAGGAACAATGCATTCCCCACACTAATAGCGGTTGTTATCCTAGGGAAATGGAAAGTCCAACCTCACATAGTTGACATAATTGGATAACACATCACCCCTGTATGAAATTTTCTCACATCAGCCTATAGTGGGTAGAATCTCAGTTCCCATGTTTGGTCTACTCCAATGTCACTAGACATGTCCATGATTCGAACCATGCCATCAAAAAAATACATTGATCGTATCCATTTTCATGTAGTCATGCTCCCCATATGGGGGATGTCTAACCAAAACCAAGACAACTAATTATGATAAAGTCTTAAGTAAGGCTACATATGACCTGAAATACCTAGAGAAATATGAATCATAGAATGAAACAATAAGGAATATCAAGAAGAATTCTCAAGAGGTTACACAAAAAACATATGATCACACATGAAGAAGGGTCACAAGGTCACTCATTCACCCACATTCAAACACATATCAAGAACGAGTAATCAATAATAAACAAACAATCATGACGACATTATATACAAGTCCCTATATATTAATGAACTTCCTACCTCAATGTTGTTAATGTTAAGTCTCATAAAGGGTATCATTTCTCGAACCACATTCACACACTAACCAGAATAAGGTCACTCTCGTATAATTTTTTAGAACCAGTTTCACATAGAATAATATGGTTTCTAGATAAATACATAAGAAAGGATAAGAAAAAGCATAAAAAACACTTGAAAATAACAACCACCATCAATTGAAGAATGCGGGTCTGGTTGAAGAGAAAATTTTTAGCTAGAATGTGAGAGTCTCTCCAAAGAAGAGTTCACTAAGTGACTGACCACCAATACATCAAAAAATTCCAATGGTACTTTATAAGAGATACTACCCATTAACATTTATTAAAAACCTCATTATATTACATGAAATAACATGGAAATAACCCTAATATTCATTTATAATTGTTCAAATTGGTGTGAGTGATCTCAACTGGAACAAGAAAAACCCTAGAGAAATCTTCTATGAAACACCCATAATGGGAATCACAAACAATGGTGTAACAAATGAGGCCTTTGATTAGTCAAGGTATGGAAGGATTTGTTTAAACAAGTAAGAGGTAAAAGCTCATGAAAAGGCTATATAACCACTTAAATTTCTATCAAAACACTAATAAAATCATTAATCAATGAAAGGGGATGAGAATCAAGAGGCTTAATTAAGGTTAAATGAGTGAAAAGTGTATTAATATATCCCACATAACATTTTAACTTTCTCTTATGACTAGACATGGGACGTTGAAAGATATTTAAAGAGGTGGGGGAGTGTTTTATCCATTATAAAGAAGTATGGCCCTAATCAGGCCCTACACCATGGACTGGAGTTGGCCGTGATGTATATGAAAATTTCCTCAAAATGGCTTACTCCTATGTTGTGTGGTCATCCTATAGGCCATTTTAACCTCACCAAGACATCCCAAATGGGCATGGTGAGGTCACCTAGGCCATGACTTATGTAATCTCTTCTCATACCCCATGACTTGAACACAAATTATCCAATATATACCCTCCCTTTATCATTTTACATCGAAAACACAATAGGGACACCAAGGTTTGCACTAGGCCATGTTGTTTCTAGTTTTGGTTATAAAATCACCAAAACTCACTTATATGCCTCCCCAAGATACTTCAAGTTCTAAATTTTTTACCCAATCATGGATCCACTTAAAAATCAAAGGATAATAGGTGAAACAAGGATTTTTATATTTGAAAAAAAATAGATCAAGGAATTTATATCAAATAATCCTTCACTTAATATCTTAGAAACACATAAACTCCATAAAACTTCATTAATTGTCAAAAAATCCAACACTAAACCTCCTAGTTTTAAACTAATACATATATATATGGTATTTATATAAATATATATTTTATAAAAATAATATTTAAGAATATATATATATATATATAAATTATATTATAAATTATAATTATTTTCAGTTATTAAAAATAGTTAATAAAAAATATCCTTTATTAGGACTAAAAAAATTAATTATGAAGGGAAACATTTTTCAAGTGTAATAAAATCACCAAAAAATATTACCTTTTGTTAGGGATTTTTTATCAATTCTAAGGGATTCCCTTTATCAGTTATTTTTTAACATTGATAAAAGATACCCTTTATTAGTTCTTTTTTAGTAATGATAAATATCCATGATAGTTTTTTACGATTCTATAGTATTTATATCTATTCACCTAAATATGATTGGATATTTTATAACCATGTGATCGTTTTTACATTTCAGATATTGAATACGATTCTTTACAAATCTTCAATGATCTATTCCAATATTAATTTGGTATCTCCCAATCATACTAACTAAAAAGACAATATCTAGCCTTGTATATGTTTGATCATACATAAATCTTTCTACAATATATATATAGATACTTACTTCCAACTATTTTAATTACAAATCTTTTTTGGATCTTGATTGAGAATAAATTTATATCATTTTTGAATTTGAATGGTTGATGCGGAATATTTTTCTAACATAAAACACTTTATAATTTTTCTAATATATGACTCTTCAGATAAGCCTAATAAATCTTATAATCTATTAATAAATACTTCTATTCAAATAATGTATTCGTATTCTTTAAAATACTTTACTTAAAAATTATTAGAGATGAATTTATTAGTATCCCAAAATATACCTAGATCATTTACACTAAGAAATATGTCATAAAAATTCAGAATGAAGAATATAAACTTACTCATACCAACCTTTTTGTATATACAACAATTATAAATTATTTATATAAATCAAAAGGACTCAACATTATTATTGAACCTAATAATTTTTTAGGATGGTTTTTAAAGTCTATATACTGAATTCATTACTTTATATATCATATGGTTCGTTAATTTAATAGGGAAACACTTTAGTTGATCTATATAAACATTTTTATTTAATATACCATATATAAATTATTTTTTATCATCTATTTTATCTAAATATAAATCATAATGAGCTTCTAATTTTATAATAATTCTAAAAGAAACGATTTTTAAAGAAAATGAGATGGGTTCCTTATTTTCTACGTCACTATTTCAAGAAAATACATTAGAAAAATTGTTTTCCTTTTAATGATATATATTTCGATGAGATTCACCATTGGTTTTGAAAACCTACTTATGCCCAACCCTATTGTATACTTCAGGTAAAAGAGTATTTCAGAAGACCCAAAAAATGAATTTGGAAGGTAACTCATTTTAATATACTTTTATTAATATCCCACATTGAAAAAGGGATGATGAAACTTCCTTTTTAATAGATAATAATGAAATTATGAAGGTCACATGAGATAACCCATAATTATGTTTCTAATTAAAAAGATGAACATTAGAAGGATATAAAATTATTAGAAATTATAGGAAATAATCATTTAAGTGGGTAAAGGTTATTCTTAACATAGTTTCATTTTAATGGAGGAATAAAACAAATAAATAAGGAATATTTAAATAAAAATTTATTCTCCCAATATATAAATAAGGTATACCCTATTAAATGAAATATGAAACTCCAAGAGAAACATTATAACTCAAGAAATAAGATTGAGTTGTGAATTATCCCTTATATTTTTGGGAAGACATCAATTGTATCCCAAAATAAAGAAAAAATGAATATAAATAAATTTACCTTTTTTTGAAAATGAATTATGATACTATAGGTCAATGGGAAATTAGTTACACAATACAAATGAATATTGGTGCATAATATCAATCATGCCTCAATTAAGGGTGACTGAGACAGAAACCCTTAACAATATTCTAGATTCATTTTTTTCATGTGCTTAAAATCATGAATAATAAAATTAAGTTTATAAAATATCTTCTTAGTGAAATTATTAATTTCTATTAAATTTAATATAGAACATTTATTATCATTAGATATTTATTTTTTATATAGATCTTCCTTATGTTTGAGTTAAAATTGATTCACTGGAAACTTATTAAGTTGTTTTAGAGATTAAAGATGATATTTAAATAATATTTTAAATATATAATTTAACAATTATAAAAGAAACAAAATCAGTAATTTTTTATTAAATTATAATAATATTAGTATTTAATTTCCCATGGTGATCGATGATAGTGTTTTATATAATTATTCTAGTGGGTTGTTAAACCAATCCAAACATAAACACAGTATATCATGATGGGTGAGTATGGTTAAGAAATTTTATAATATCATTATAATATAAGTACAATGATGTTATTTATATTTTATTAAGTTTTTGAATAATAATTTAGGATATTTAGATAAATATAGAAAGTCATGATGAAAAATGAAAAACAATTCTTCATAGAGGTGATAATATACACATCACACGGTTAATGTCTTCATTTCTCAAGGAATGAGATAAAATCAAGGCATATGATAAATTATATTTTCTAAATCATATTTATATTAAATATATTATATTTATTAATAAATTACATCATTAAAATCAACCATGATACGTGTTATGAAAAATGGAAGACATCTCTTTATGGAGGCTGTAGTTTGTGAAATGAAAAATAATAATTTTTTTCTTAGTAAATGGATTGAAATAAATAATAGAAGTTAAATTAATATAAAAATATCTAATTATAATACTTATACTTATTTAATTTTATTTTTATTAATATAATATATTTTTAAGATAAATAATAAGGAGAAAAAATTATTAATAAGGTAATACTTATGTTAGAGACTTGATATTATCTAAGAGATATTATTGGAGAAGATGAACTTAGGATATATTCTAGAGATCAAAGTATTAAGGGTTAGAAAATGAATTTTAATAGAGTTATATTGGGAATATTTTCAAGGGAAATTAGAATTGAAATTTTTACTATGGAGGGGTGGAACTGATACCCATTTATAAGTAAAGATCATGGAACTGTTGGGAATACAATTTATACTTCCATGATATAATTACACTATACATTGGTTAATAAATATAAAATTTCATATTAATGGTGTTTAGGGTGGAATTATGTTTATTGAGCCTCAACCCTAATCTTATACACTTGTTTTTAAATAAGTTTTAAGTCTTTTACAATATGTTTTTACATTTTAACAATTTTCTTACATTTGTAACTAGTTTATAACTAAGTAGTTTATATTTTATTTAAAAATATATGTTAATACCTGTTATCAAAATTTTTATGTTTTGAACCAAAATTTAATCTCTATTTATATTAATTTAATATCTAAATATGAAAAAAAATCTTTCAAAATAAATATATTATATATAGAAAAACAATTTATGTATAAAAATAACCTTTAAGCATCATTTATTCTTTATTTATTTAGTATCCATTAGCAATTAAATGAGTGTTAATATAATTATATATAGGTTTAAACATCATATTTTAGTAATTATTTATAATATTTTAATTTTATTTCTTAAATAAATATTACATGATATTAAAAAAACATCTATTAAAAAGCCTATTTTACTATAATCACGGTAATTAAAATTAATCTTACTAATATTGTCTTTATGAATAAAAATTAAATTAAAAATTTTAACAAATATTGAAATTCTAAGTCCAAAAATGAATTTCATTTTTTAAAATTTAATTTCAATAGTTTTCTATTTAAATTTTAAACAATATAAAAAAACACAAAAAGAAAATATTTCTATAGGAAAATAACTTTTTAAAAATACTTGTTTTTCTGAATATTAATTTATATAAAACACTAAAAATTATATAATTACACAATAAATATTATATTTTATTAAGATCACCATTTAACAATAATGTACTTAGTTTAATTTAATAAAAATTAAAACATATAAAAAATTTATTCTTAAACACAATAATGAATTATGTAAATTTATATAAATAACCTTTATATATAAATGTATAAATGTATATATTTTTTAATTTATTTAATTCTATTAATACACATTAATTCAAATTATAGGTTTTAATGTTTTAAATGTATCATTGTCTCATTTTTTTTGGTTTTGTTTGTGGAGAATGCTATCTGACATATTTGATATAATTAGAGGAAAAAATATATTAAAATATTGAGACATTACATTATATCCCCATTAAATAAATTATAATATCTCAATTTTTAACTTCATATAATGTATATAATATCCATATAGAGACCAAAATTAACCTTAAACTAGTAGTTTATCATGGGTTGATTTTGGATATGAAGTGGGATTTCCCTATAAGAAATTTGTTATGATCACTTTAAAAAAGTGAGTCTATTAAAAATAGAATCCTAATAATCAAGGAAGAGATAGATATATAATGTGTAACTTATCTCAAACCTTGAAGAAGTTTTATATCCAAGGGATGAAATAATTATACCAAATTGTTTTATATTTATAGCTCAATATCCTATGTGTGAAATCTTACATGACATAAAACATCAATAAATCTATAATGAAAAATCAATATCTAACTCAAAAGAAGTAATTGAATAGGATTTTCTATGTTCTCATGATCTAGGAGGTGGTTGGTGTCAGTTTTCCTCTTTAACTATTTGATTGGTTCATTATGTTCCAGAGCGACCAAATTCGTCACATCTAAAACAATAAATCATTAGTGGATCCTTATAAAGAAAAACAACTTCCATTAATGTATATTTATTTTTTCCTTTGAAATATTATTACTTAATTAATTCCTTTACCAAAAGTTAATCATCCTACTATCTCCTTGAGGAAATTACCTTGGTGATTCTCCCCACATTGTTTAAATTTATGATATGAATATTATTTCCCTCATCATCTTCATCACCTATTTTCCCACGAGACTCCATCATTCTCTTATTTTGTAGGTTCATGATTCAAACTATTCTCATGTGGTTAATAATATTCCATGATAGTTGGGTAGGAATAATCTCCAGATTTATCAATCCGGCTCTCACTTCAATGGGTTTATCATATAGGTAACCCCCACACAATCTCTTGAACTAATTATTAACTCAACTATTTCTGGTTCCATACATTTATAAAACCAATAGGGTATAACATGTGAGATAAAAAATTTTCATCGTAGGAGAATAATCCTAGCTAAACATAGGGAAATTTTACCTGAAGATTTATCACTTTAAAATATCGTTATGTTAGCATATAATTATTTTATTTCATGATATATCACTATTTATTTATCGTATATCATTATTATAAAAACTTATATCATACTTGGTTTAGCCTATATAATTCAAGATTCATTATAGTTTACTTTAAGTTGGGTTATCTTATAATTCTAAACCCATTACCTCAAAGAAACTATAAAATAATTCCTTTAGAGCGGTTCATAAAGAGAATACAATCAACCAAAGAATATCCTCCACGATTGTCTATCTATGTGCATAGTATTAGTCCCACTCATGATGCATCTATGTGATGATTAAGTCGAGTCTCAACCAAAAATTTTCAGAAATATTACCCGAATATGCATACGCCCCATAGCCATATCCATTTTCTAGTATCCAGATAGGGTTGTATAGCTTTTAAAATAAAAAAAATCCGAGCATTACAAAAAATATAGGATTTTTTCCATTGATTAGTATTATCCCTAGGTTTTTCCTTAATTTTTCCCATCGTAATCTATAAAAAATAACAAAACCTTGCTGTAATATAAACTATAGTGACCCAAGACTTGAATAAAATTTTATTCCATAATTTTTGACTAACTTTTCCAAAAAATACAGGAAAATGATCCAGAGGTCTAGTGTCTTTTAATGATTATACCTACAAATAAAATATCTTAAATATAAAAAAATCATAAACATTTAAATTCCACATTTTTATATTAAATACCCAATATCTTATAAAACTTCATAGGATACACTTGTGAAAATACATAAGGAAAAGGGTGTGATAGAATGCTTAATAAGGTAAAAACATGGAAATAAATCATAACATGATAGTCAAGATACATAATAGAATATCATTAAGATAATGATCATAAGAATGAAATCATGAAATAAGGGAATGAGATCATAAGATCATGGAATCATAAAATATATGTAAAAAAATGATACATGAAATTTTAAACACAAGTTAACTGTCACTCTCAAGACCATCCTTAAAAATTCAGAAATATCCCTTGGTGGATTGGGTTCACTCCCCATTCCCTTAAACATAGTGGAAAAAGTCATATACTGGATTAGGTTCACTCTCTAATCCCATATATATCATCACATGAGATATAAATATTTATACAGTTCATTGGAAGGATATATAATTATAGTCCCACCCATCACATAAATTAAAATCATACATATGTGTTTAACATGCGAAAAATAAACCATACATATATCATAAACAAGATAAATCACATGATAAGGAAGTGCATTTCATAATTATAATTCAAAGAATAACCAATATATAAATCATATTAGTTCCCAAAATATAAAGGAATTAAATCATTTGGGTTGTTTATATTTAAAAAATAAACATATTTCTTGAACATTGAGCCAATAATCCATGATAAGGGAATTAGACAAGAAAGAATAAAAATATACCACTTTGGTGATGATTATTGAAATTAGTAAATGATATTTTGAAGTAGGAAATATCTTATTTTTTCCATGATATCATAATAGATCCAAGGTGTTTCTCTCTAAAATAATTATGGTTTTTAGAATCAATTAACGTTTTAAAAACATTTGATGGAGGTGATTCCTTACATAATTCTAGAAATAGAAACTTTCTCTTAAATTGGGTATACTTAAAAGTGGTAATTTGAAATGGAACAAAAAACATGTATAAACCTATAAACTAAGAGGATATTTTACTATATATATAATACATATATACAAAAATAAAATATTTTTATGAGAATAATATTACCTAAAATGGAGAAAAATAAAGAGAATACATAATCTAAGGGTAGTTCGGAAGACCCAACAAAAGATCATGGAGAGAAAAACATATTAAAATAATTTAGTTGAAACCCAAAATTGAAATATTGATATTAAAATTTCCTTTTTAAAATATAATAATGGAATTATTTAGTTCACATCCGATAACCCGTAATTAGGTTTCCAAATAAAAATAAGAATATGGGTCATAAGGTAAATTATGGTCAAGGAGGGGAAACCAACATTTAAGTGGATTAAAACTATTCTTAACATAGTTTCATTTTTAAGAAGAAATAAAACTCATAAATAAATTATATTTTAATAAAAATTTAATATCCCAAGTTTTAAATACAATATACCATATTAAATTAAAGTTGAAAATTCAAGAGAAACGTTATAACTCAATAAAAAAGATTGAGTTATGGAATACCACATATATTTTAAGGAAGAAATAAATCATAGACTATAATAAGAAAGATCATGAATAGAAGTGAAGCTTAAAAGTTAAACAATAATTTATGATATTATCATTCAAATGGTAAATAGTTGCACCATAAAAATTAATATTGGTGTATAAAATCAAGCATACCATAATCAAGGGTGATTGAGACAAAAACACATTCCTTGTTCAAGATTCATTCAACACATATGCCTAACTTCCTAAATTATCAAATTATGTTTATTATATAATTTATTAGGAATATTATTCTTCTATATTTAATTTTATATGGACCATTTATTATTATACATTATTTATTTATTTTATAATTTTTTCTTATGTTTTTATAAAAATTGAATTGGTATCAACAATTTTCGATAGTTTTAGTGACCAAAGATGATATTTTGACAAATATTTAAATAAATAATATAACATATAAAGAACCAAAAAATCCATAAATTTATTATTAACTTATAATTTTATTAGTATTTATATTTATATAGTCATCTATGATTTAGTTTTATAGTTTTATTCAAGTAAGTGGTTATTACAACCCAAACATGAACACACTATATTTTGATGCGGGATTGTGGTTAACGAATTGAATAAAAAATTATAAAAAAGGATAATGATATTATATATATATTTTTATGTTGTTGAATCATAATTTAATTGTTTTTTATAAATAATTAAAATTTTGATAAAAAATGAAAAATGTTACTTCATGGAGGCGGTAATCCGCACAATGCACAATTAAGGATTTCAATTCTAAAATTAAAGAAGGAATTAAGGTATATAATAATGTATAATTTAATAATAATATTTATGTTATTTATATAATTCTTATTAATTAATTACAGCAATAAAAACAAGCATGATAAGTTTTATGAAAATTAGTAGATGTCGCTTCGTGGAGGTGGTAGCCCACACAATACCGTAACAAATTTTTTTCTTTTCTTAACAGATAGTGGGAATAAATGAAGGTTATTATATTAATATTATAAAAAATATATATAATAATGAAAATTATGTAATTATATTTTTATGGATATAAGATATTTGGAAGAGGAATATTAAGGAGAAAATATTATAAGTAAGTTACTACTTATATTGGAGACTTGATCTGTTATTAGTGATATACAAAGAAAATAAGGTCTTAAGATAACATCTATATATCAAGGTATTAAGGATAAAATAATTAATTATATGAGTGTTATGTTTGGTATTTTTTATAGTAAAACTCTAATGATAATTGAAATGGGTGGTAGTGATATCCTTCATAAGTAAAGAATAGTGCACTTTGGGGAATACCCTTTACACTTCCATGATATCATTAAACTATTCCTTAGTCAACGACTATTTTTTTAATAATAATTGATATGGGGGTGGTATTGGGTAGATAAATCCTCAACCAAGACTTTGCACACATGTTTTAAACATGTTTCAGGTCTTTTATTATTTGATTTTACTTTTTTACATTTCCATTTTACCTTGGTAACTAGTTTTCAACTAATTAATTAATATATTATTTAAAAATATAAAGTGACCAATATTAAAAAAAATTTATATTTGGAACAAAATTTAATCATTATTTTGAATTATTCAATTTCAAATTATTATAAAATATTCTTTTATATTAAAATATATAATATATAAAAAATAGTTTTTGTAGAATAGTTTTTAACGATTATGCATTTTTAATATTATTTAGTGTTAATTAACAATTGAATGAGTGTTAATATAATTATATATAGGTTTACAAATTAAATTATTTCTATAATATAAAATAGATCATTTTTATTTATTAAATAAAAATTACACGATATTAAGAAAATAATTCTTAAAAAATATGTTTTACCATTTCATGGTAATTAACATTAATATTACTAATATTATCTTGATGCCTAAAATGAAATTTAAATTTTAAATAATGTGAAAATTATAAATCAAGAAATGATATTTCTTTTTACAAAATTAATTTCTATAATTTTTAATTTATATTTTAAATAAAATCATAAAATACAAGGAGAAACTATTTTTTACAGGTAGATAACATTTTTAAAACACTATTTTTCATTATTAATTTCTATAAAAAAATAAATATAGAATTAATTAATAATTATAATTTTTTATCAAAATAATCATTTAATAATAATATACTTATTTTTCTTTAATAAAAATTATAGCATATAAAAAGACTGATACTTAGACAAAAAAAATAAATTAAGTAAATTTATAAAAAATAATTTTTTTTAAATAAATATAAAATTTTATATTTTTTTACAATAATTTTTTTACTTATATATATACTTAATAATTCAATATATATATTTTAACAGTATAAACATATTCTAGTTTCATTTTATTTTAGTGTTGTGTGCGGAGAAAATTTTCAAATATATTCGACTTAATTAGAGGAAAAAATATATTTTAATATCAGGTCATTATAATAATATGGGAATATTCCCAATGATATCTAAGAATCTAGGTCTCAAAAAATTCTTAGGTTTTGGAACTATATTTGAACGAATCAACTCCAGGCCTCCCATGAATTCCACACCCAAGCGAGCCTGATACATACATGAGGCACGTTCCTGATCACCCTGAGCTGAAAACCAGTGATAGGGAATTACATGAAAGCATATGGGAATGATTTCAACAAATAAATGATAAGAGACACATAGATCCCTCATAGAAGTCCAACATGACCACTCAATTTATTAGAGGTATACGCGTATTAGAATAACTAAAAATTGAATAATAATATTAAAATGAATCATACAGAAGAACAAGTATCCATAAAAAATACTATATAAATATAATGAAACAGCATATGATGGTGAATATCCAAAATATAGGAGGTTAGAATAGTTGAAATTTCCAAAATAAAAAATCCTAAAGGTACCCATCATGATCTCCATCAAAACTATTAGTCACCATCCAGCCATAAAACTAACTCTCTCTATGGGTGATCCAAAAATGATGTTGAACCTACAAAATAACTTGGATCTATTGACACTAAGTGAAAAAATTAGGTTTTCAGAACAACATATCAGTAGAAAATCATTGACGATTCCATAAATTACCTTTCCCAAAACATAACAGAAAATGTAGTTTCAAATATATGTAGAAAGTATGGTTTATTATTTTAGGAAAACCAACCATGATATTTTCCAACCAAAATAGTATTGAAAACTAATATATGTTTTAATGAATCATTTAAAAACCTTTATTAAGTGATCATTTAAAAAAAACCTTTTTAAAGTTAGTTTTTGAAACAATTATGAAATATACCAAATAAATATAGAAATTAACCAAAATGGACACATAAACTAATTAATAAAGATTCAAAGGAAATACAAAGATAATATGAAAATGAAACCAGTGGAGCATATCATAACTAAAACATAAAAATTTGAAATAGTAATATAACCAAATTTAATAAGATAGAAACCATAAAGGATATAAATTCATGGGAAATTCAAAAAAATCATGTGAGTATAAACAATATTCACTCATGTTTGAACCATATTTTAAACTTCATATGCATTCATTAGTTTATAACCAACTAAATACTCTAAAATTGACTCCCTATTGATACTCCATATGGCCTCCAGGACCATGCAGGATCTTGTAGGTCTAATAGAGACTATGTGGTAACCATATCTGAATCCATCATTATGATTAAATGGATCCACATGAGTAATAATGAAAAAAGAAAATAAACATTAATAAAATATCAAGAATAAAAATACATCATAATACAATATCCACATCCCATGAACATACACCTTCCAGTGCAAATCTACTCTAAATACAATCTACCATAATCAAATAAACGCACATGGGATTCTATTGGGGGTTTTATTATTTTAGAAAATATTATAAAGGTTACAATATGTCCTTGAATTTGAAACCAAAAACATCTATCTAAAATCCCTATAAAAAATCATTTTCAAATCAATGTCATTTTAAAACCCTCGATTAAGGTTCCAAAATTGACCTTAGTGTTCTTTTTATAAATATTATTTTAAATCCATTTTAAAGGCACTTTCACATTATCTATTTTGTATAAAACCAAATTCCAAACCAACCACCACTCATAGAGCACAAATATCAAGAATAAATTGATGAATAATGAATAAGAACTCAAAATACCAAGTCAAAATTAAAGGGTACAATGTCTATACAGAAACCCACCAAAAACCAAAAACCATAATAACACAATTCTGAAAAACCCCAAAAATATTTAATAAATATCATAACAATCTTTTTAAATTTTAAAAAATAAAGTTGATAACCAAATTTTCCAAGAAAACCATTTTTGGAATTTCATCAAACACCTAGCATACACTATTTTCTTGAAAACAAAAAACTAGAATCTTGTGATTTGGAAATATATTTATGATCTCATTTAAAACGTCCATAAAACCCATGATTTAAGGGAAACACATTTTACAAAACTCAAGAAGAAATGAAATGTTGAAAAAAGGAAAATTCATGGAACCTCCTATCTCAAAAAGAGTAAAAATGAAGAACACCCTTCTATTATAGAAGAATAAGGATCTGAGGAATAATATATACAACCTAAAATCAAAATACACAAAACATTTGGGATAAAAGTCACTTTATGTTTCATAAAATAAGAAGATATGGTAAATCAGATAAGGAAATAAAGAGGAAAAAGAAGAGGAGATGAATAAAAATCCTTACCTTGAGAGAGGACAACAATAAATCAAAGTATAATCCCTAAAAATAGAGGATATAACAAGGAGGGTTATGATCTATGAAATCCTTGGGTGTTATAGTTGATTGGAGAGAAGGTTTGGCCGAATTTGATTTTAAATTTGTAATGATATCCTAGGAAATATTATATTTTTGGGAAATTGAGTAAGTTGTATGCTTTTTCCACACAGTTTACAAAAACATGAACCAATTATGCACTCCTCTGTATACACTGAAGACACCTCACAAAATTTGTCTTTTTAGTTAGAAAATTCGTATGTCAATTGTAAAAAATTCCATTAATATTAAATTTCATAATTTTCACAGTTATCTGAATGGATATCACTAACCATGTGTCAACCATACACCTAGAAAATCAACCTAAAATTATTAAAATACTAATAAAATCCAGTCCAATGCCCATGGAAAATTTTTAAAACCAATAAATACATAAAATAATAATAATAATTATAAATTTTGGGGATTTGATAGGTTCATTCAAGTCACAATGAATATTTGTTTTTTTGGGTTATTCCTATAAGTGATAAAACAATGAATGAACTTTTTCCAAAATTTTAATGATAATCTTACTTGTTTTCTCTTTTTTTATCACTAGACATGTGTTTTTATAACTAAAGATAAATATAATAATAAATATAAACTTTTCAAGACTCCTATAAAATTTTTTGTTGGATTGACATCTAATTTTCTTTTGAAGTTATAGATTAATTAACGATTGATGTCTTAAAAGTTTTTAATTATCTTAGTTAATTGGATTGATTTTTAATCAATTGATAATCATTTTTTTAAGTTAAAAATCCTAAAATTATAAAAAATACACTTTTAACCATCTTCAAAAAACACATCATATTTTCTCAAATATTTTGTATATAAGTGAAAAATTAATCAATACTTGTTTTTCTAAAATTTTTCAATATTCAGATAATGTTTACCTAGTTGTGATATTTTAATACAATTTTATGAATATGGAATTTATTTTAATAATAAAAGGATTGTTTTTATCGTTTTGTTGACAACACATGTCAAATTTAAATCTTTTTTTTATATTAGGTTAAAAATATATAAATAATCATAGTTTTAAATTTTCACATAAATATTATATTGTATACTTAGTTTTTATTGATTGATGCATGTTTATAAAATTGAGAAATATGCTTTTAATTATTAAGGTTATATATAATGTTATGTTGATGTTTTATTTTACTATAAATCATAATGAAGTTGATGACCAATGTCATAATTCTTTTATAATCCAATATCATTCATTTATTTTTTGATCATTTAATGCATGATAGTAAAATTTAGAAGTTATTTATTTATAGATATATAATTTTATGCCCTCTGAAAAATCACACGTTGTATTGACGTGTAGTTTTCACTATAGGTGAAAAATAAACTTACGATCATTGTTCACAATGTTTTTGACAATAAAAATTCATTTACTCATTTATGATCATTTAATGAATATTTAAATAACTATAATGTTTTTTAACAGTAAGAAATAAACATTTATATCATTTTGGAACGTCACACATCCAACTTATATTTTATTTTTATATCAAGATAAGATACAATCCAATAATAGTTTTTATAAATTTTCATTATAATTAAATCTTGTATGATTGGTATTGATCATTTGAAACATGTTTATAAAACTCAAAAATTAACATTTTATCATTCTAAACAGATTGAACTTAAAATTGATGTGATATTTTTTTCCTATTAATAACAAATTAATAGGTGGTTAGTTTCTTAAATATTTATGATAATTAAATATCATTATGTAAATTTTTAATTGTTTTATTCACATTTTTAGATGAAAAAATAGCTTTAAGTTTCAAAATATACCTCTAACCACTCTGGAAAAAATCAAATGGAAAATTTGAATACAATTTTTACTATAGGTGAAAAATGAATTGATAATCATTTTCAATTTTTTTTGAAATAACCTACACTCATTTTCTCAATTAACATTATTTAATACATGTTCATAAATCTATAATTAATTTTTTCACTAAAAATAAACTTCATATCATTTTTATATCCTAAAATATTAGATTTATATGTAGTTTTTTACAATTGGTCACAAATGAATAAATAATTATTCTACTATTTATTCAAAATATTCAATGTTTCTACGACCAGATTATTTCATTTATTAGACTTTTACAGAAAAAAAATTCTATTTTAATCATTTTGGTTACATCAAATATTTGATTAATTTGTTACTTATTATAATCAGTGAGAAATTAATAGATGTCCATAGTTAAAATATTTTGAAACAATTTGTGATATTTTCTTAATGTTTGATCATTTGATGAATCTTCATAAAAATAGAATCATTTTTAATTGTGAAAATAAACTTTAGATGATTTTAGGAATAATGATGAACTGATAAACATATGGGTTACATTAAATAATAAAAATTAAATTAGAATTGATTAACTCGTTATGGTATTTTGTCAGTATATTTAAAGGGAAGGAAATTATTTCTCACCTTTATCTGTTATAAAAATTTCTAAAAATCTAGTATAAAAAGAAAACACCTTCCAGACTCTACAATAGGGATCAAATGGATTTTTTCCTATATTTATGGGGTGTTGGGGACATAGAAGGAGTGATGGGTTTTACCATCAATTACCAATCCAAACTCTTTTTATTAGCAGATAAGAGTTAATTCATGTGTGACATGTTTACAAAAAATAATTTATTAATGTTATAGACCAAATTTATTAAATTAATTTAATGAATTGAACTTATTGGAAAAAATGTTATGACATTAATTTTATGGATCAAAATTTATTTGCTTATAGTTTATTACATTATATTTAATATTATGGACTATCACTACAATAATCTTGAAATTTTGAAGTGGTTTTTTAGTCATGGTTTCAAAATGAACTACTAAAAAACCATCTTTTATTTCATGATGGTACATAAAATAATGTATGTATATATAAAAAAAGAAAATAAATTAACGTTCTCCCCCCATTTCCCCATGAATTGAAGATCCAAAGAACTGAGCTCCTCTTCCCTTGTTCCCATTTCGATAAAGCACGAAGATCCCCTCACCTGAGCCCTTTCTACCGAAGTGTCACCCTCCACTTAACTGGGTCCTTAACATCAAAGCATCCCCGAAGAAAATTTACCTATATAGTGTAAATAAAGTTTATATTTCCTTGGTTGGTTTAATGCGATGTCAATTTTTAATAAATTTATGACCAATGTTTGTATTGGAGGAGGCATTATTTAGCGACTCGCTTCCATATTACATGATAGGTGCTTCAATGATCAAAGCTTGTCGGGTATGCCTTCTGTGGGTCTTGGTTCTAATATATTTATGGAGATATCATGACTTTAGTGCTATGTTAGTAAATAATTTATATTGGTTTTAAATATTTTTTTATTACTTTATAATAATGAGGCTCAATTTTTGTGTGTATATAATCCCACCTTTTTTATTACATAAACTTTTCATTTATATGTCATAAAAAGATGATATTTTAAAGTTTAGTTTCTCATAAATAAGGTACATAATACCAGAAAACTTAATACATTATTATAAAATCCACTTGTAGATATACTCATGGGTTCATCCTTAGTACATTTACTGAATCTCATATCTTGGGGACATACATCAAAGGAATGTGGTGATCATGAGGCCCAATAAGGGGAAACCAATTTATATGCGATCACAAGAAATATCAATAAGAACTTGAAGAATATAATTATGAAATGTGAAAAGAAAAATAAGTAATAAATTAATAAAAATAACATGAATCATTGAAATGTGTCTATAATATTTAAATGAGACATTAATAAGCACATCACCAAGGTTTGTCACTAAGGTGTATTAAATGAAAATTACCAAGGTTATTCACCAAGGTATTGTAAAACATATTATATCTAGAGATTAAATTGTTTAACCAATTAATTGAAGAACTATTAGGTCACACACTTCATATGTTTTAATTTATGTGATCCATATATATCATAATAAAACATATCATAAATAACCCATGGAGAATAAAAAAATGTGGTTTATATCAAAATCGTGGGTTTTAAAAATTGCTTAAAACCATGATAATTATGTCATTTTAAACACACAGACAAGGAATGTGGGTTTCATGTGTGTTAGTCATAGATAAAAATAAATAATTTTTTATATTTAGTTTAATAACCTTAGAAAATAAAAAATCTTGGGTATTTATATGAGAAAAATAAATGATAATTTTTGAGGTTAAGTGGGAAATTTTGAGAAGTAAATTCTGCAGCATAATGGGTATAAAATTTGGTTTAAAAAAAGGGTAAAATGATAAGAGAAAAGATTATCCAAATTATAAAACATAATTTTGAATTAAGGGTATGATCAAAAGGTTAATATAAGATATTAACCACAACATTTAGAAGACATATACGAAAAGAGTTTCTTAAATCAAATAGAAAAGTAGGATAATTCCATAACTTTGAAGTGTTACTCATAAACCTTGAGGATTGGGACCTTGGGGGATTGAGGACACCTAGGGAGTTAAAAATACCAGATATTTGAAAAGTATGTATTTTGAGTGAATGTATGTTGAGTAATTTGTTAGTATTTATTGAAAAACTGGAGGATTTGTTTAACAATTTCCAAATATAGGTCTTGAAAATCTAGGTTGTGGAAAATGAAAACCCATGAAATTGAACATGTGGTTTTCCCTTGGTTTTTGAAATTTGTGAAATATTTTATTATTTTTTAAAACCAAAGAATATAATATCCTATTATATTACTTATTTTGGAATGGAAAAGTAAATTTTTCACTAAAAGATGTTTTTAAGGATAAAGTTTCTATTTTAGTCATGGTAAAGTAACTTTTAGGTTTAGAAATTGATTAAAATATATTATAATACTTTATATTAATAAAATGTCATGTTTTTAATTATTCATTATCGTTAACTAAATATTACATCATTATCATATAATTATAAAGTCACTAATCATACCAAAAACTTCAAAGTGTGTTTTTACTATTCAAGGAAAATTTAGTATTTTAGAAAATTCTCAGAAATTTACCCTAACCTAAATTCCCCATGGTGATTTTAAAATTATATTTATTTTTTCATAATAATTATCTAAATTTGATAACTTTAACTTTTATCTTTAAAAATAATTATTTATTTAAAAAAAGAAGGCATAATGCACATAGTAAAATTTATGACACATAAAATTTTGTAAGGAAATAATAATTTTTTTTTCATTTATGTTGAAATAAAAGTGTTTTCATCATAATATTTAACTAAAATAAGTATTTTTTCATAATACCTTAGTTTATTATAAATATTTATTTCTTTTTTTAAAAGAACAATTTTTTTTCTTCTGAAAAATTAATTTATCAAATTCTACCAATATTTTATAAAGAAAAAATATTTTTAAAATGAAAAAGATGAAATATGAATTTTATTTATAAAATGGAATTAAAAAGTAAGTAACTAAGTATGGGACACATAAACCCTTATGAAACCCACATATAACCTAATGGTAAGGTGTGCTATGGTGATAGATTAATAGGGAAACTCAACTAACATCAACTATTTGGTAATTCCCACTAACTTGAATTTCTCCCGCTAAAGATTTCATTCAAGATTCACTTATTGAAGATCAGCTTGGGATTGGTAAAGGGAGAACCCCAATGATGCTACCTACTTCCCAAGTTCTAAAAAATGAGATTTATATGACTTTACTCTATGGTTTGAGGACATCAATTCTCTTTTCAACATTTGTTATACCTTTTCATTTATACATATAAACACTAATTATAACATTAAAATTATTACAAAGATTATTGTTTCCAATGATCATATTGAAAAATGGTCATATTTTACCAATGATCATATAATAGTCAAAACCCCAATGGTCACATTTCCCTTTATCTCCTATTAATACCACTTCAATATTAAAGATATATGGTTTTTGGTGTAAAATAAAAAAACATAATTTTTTAGAAAAAAAAATATTATTTTAAAAAAATTATAGTTATTTACATTCTTCCCGCTTAATAAATTTCATCCTCAAAATTTCAAATCATTCTCTCCATTAAGAAAAGGTGTGGGTTATTTCTTATCATTATTTTCTCTAGTTACCATGTCAATTATTTATTTTTATGGTTCTTCCAAAGCAGATTAAATATGTTGGTAGTCTTTTTGAGTAGGACCGTATCTATATGGTCCAAGATCTCCACTATCTACTCCCCATAATAGAGCCAATGTTCCAATTTTACCACCTCAAGATTTATTACATGTTAAGGGTAAGGTATGTAATTACTCAATAAATATACATGGAATACATCATGAACTTGAGCTATATTTGGAGGAAGTGCTAGCCAATAGACCACTTCTCCTACAAGATCAATGATTTTATGGTGGCCAATCTACATGAGTATAAGCTTCCCTTTCTTACCAAAATGCATAATTATAATAAATGATGATATTCGAAGTAACAATTTATCTCTAACATGAAAATACAACTCCTTTGATGGTTGTTATCGTAACTACTCCATGACTCCAAGTATCCATTATATATTGGTGGATGACATGAACCTTTTCTTTCATCTCTTGCACAAGATTATGTCCAAGTAGCTTTCTACCACTAACTTCATCTCAAAAAGTAGGAGTTCTACATCGCTTCCCATATAGAGATTTATAAGGTGCCATATGAATCCTAGAATGGAAGCAATTTTTGTATGAGAACTCAATTAATGGGAAATCTTGATCCCATCCACCATTAAATTTTATGGAGCATTTTATCAGTATGACCGCAAGTTTTTGAATAGTCCTTTCAGATTGGACACCAGTTTGGGAGTGATATTCCATACGGAATTTCAGTAAGGTACTCAGGGCTTGTTGAATTGTTATATATAATTTTTATGTGATCCTTGGATAATGATTAGAGATGATAGAAACTAAAACTCCCTTAAACCTCACCACTTCATTTATGTAAATATTATCTAGTTGGTCAGGAGAGAAATATTTACAAATAGTGATGAAATGGGTAGTCTTCGTGAGTCAATCCACTATAACCCATATCACATTATTTCCTTTGGATGTTTTTTGAGAGACTAGTTACAAAGTCAGTAGTGATATTTTCCCACTTCCATGTTCGTATGGGTAGTGGTTGAAATACCCCTTTATGAAGTTGTTAATGTAATGGACCAGGGTGTTGGAGGTCTATTACATTGTAAAAATCTGATGTTTGAGGTGTTCTGGGTGGTCTGGGAGGCCATCCCAACTTCTTGGTGAGGTTTGACCCATGGTAGGCCTACTGGTAGCCTTAGCCTACCAGTAGCAGGCCTACCGGTAGTTCGGTCTACCGGTATCTGTAGCCTACCGGTAGCTCGGCCTACCTGTAGCTCAGCTACCGGTATCTTGGTCTACCGATAGCCGCAACCTACTTATAGCTCGGTCTATCGGTAGCCGACGCCTACCAGTAGCTCGGCCTAATGGTAGCTCAGCTTACCAGTAGCTTGGTCTACTGGTAGCTATAGCCTACCGGTAGCTCGGCCTACTGGTAGCTCGGTCTACTAGAAGCCGCAACCTACCGGTAACTCGGCCTACTTGTAGCTCAGCCTACCGGTATCTTGGTCTACCGGTAGCCGCAACCTACCAGTAGCTCGGCTAACCAGTAGACGCAGCCTAACCCCCACGGGTTAGCCAATATCACCTCCTTTTTGCACAAATCGAGTTTTAAATCCTATTTTGACCCATTTATGCCTGTTTTAAAGCCTATTAATGCCAATTAATGGCGTTTGATTAAGTGAGGTAGCCTGGTGTGCGTCGGTTTAAACCTCCCCTAATGGCGGGGACCCTTTAATGACATGTGGGGCCGAGTGGTCAACCCATGACCCCCACTCCTTACGTGGTTTCACGTTCTTATCTCTATATCCAAACCATCCCCGACCCTTATAAACTAATGGGTTCTCCCTGGGTTCCTTTTTCCTGGCCACCCTGCCATCGATTCGTCTGCCCGTCTTCCCGAGGTCCCACCCCTACAATTTTCACATCCGATGTTCCTCGCGCGTGAAGAGAAGCATTGATTGTTGATCAATTAGGCATGGTTTAACCTTCGTCTCTCCTTTCTGTGTATCTTGTGGGGTGGGTACTCTACTGCTTTTATAGAATTGGGTGAACCAAACTTTAATGAAGATAATAAACAGATTCTAAAGAATGAAGGGGAGGAGTGTGACTGATGATGCTGCTATGTTTTTCTCCTTTTTCATGATTAATGATTTATGACTTGTACGGGATTATGCCTACTAAAAATCATGGATGTTGGTGGTCCTTCTCTGTGCACTAATAAACCCTTATCTCTTGTGTTTGTCGTGCAGAGGAAATTGTTAATTGGTTAATTACCTATATTAGGCTAAATAAATTGAAAGCACCGGGATCAATCCTTTTCCATGATAACCCCGGTTAAAGTAGAACGGAATTGGAATCATGGGGTGTCTTAAATCTTTTAAATCTGAAAATACCGGCATGGGCCTGCTTTGTGTTGGTGGTAGAGGTTTGGTTGATTTCTTTCACGGGCCGATTACTGGGTGATGTGGGTGGGGATGGGATCCCATGTTCTTATGGTTTTAATGGTTGTGAATTTGAGGCCATGTGGTTACCTTGCTTATATCACGAATTAGGGTGGGATCCTCTGTTGTTGAGAAACCATTGGCTCCTAGATCCTGGGGACATGGGGCTGTATCTTGGGGGTTTTTTTGTTCCAGTACTTCGAGGGATATCACTTATCCCTTTGTTGTTGTGACTTTACAAGAGAACTGGGTGTGAATGTTTAAGTTGATGTTTGGCTGTACTCTTTCCTGGGATTGTGCTTATGCTTTCTATTTGCCTAAGTTGGTGCAGAAACTTATTTAAACATTATTACTGAACACGAAACAAGGATGGGACAAATGGGTTTTGGTTTGGTATGAGTTGTGACTTGGTCATGGGTGCTGATTGTGTTCTTAGGCTGGCTGAAGAAAAACCTAGATTTGGGTGAGTCCTTCTTATCTATACATATACTTGTAGTTTTGTGTTTCTTGTTCGCGCTCCACCCAAGTTGAACACATAGCGCCGAACACCCCAATTTCATGGGGGGGGGGGTTGTTTTTCCCAACACTTATATGAGTGGCTGGTTATTAGCTCCTTTTCTGCTCTCTTTCCCGGATAGCCCAAGTATCTTCGGGCAGGCTGTGATGGCCTGAAGTCCATTATTAGCCCAAGAATCTTAGGGCAGGGTAGTGTGGTGGTTGGTTCAGGTGTGTACAGGCAAGTGGCTTCTTAAGTATCTTTGGGATGAGGCCCAGGTGTCTTTGGGCGTGGAAGTGGTTTTTCTGGCCTAGGTGTTTGCAGGCATGGTTACGTGTGTCAGTTGTGGCCCAGGTGTCTACGGGTGCGTTAGTGGTTGTGGCCGAGGTGTTTGCGGTCGGGATGTGTGGTTGAGGCCCAGGTGTGTGTGGGCAGAGTTTGGCAGTGGGACTTCGGTGAGGTTGTGTCCTAGGTGTGTACGAGCAGGTTATGGCAATGGGACTGCGATGAGAATGGCAGGATAGGTTCGATGCGTAGGATATCTTCAATAACCAGTGGGAAAGTGGCGCGGGGTACCCAAACATCGATGTGGTATTACTATACATTACTTGACTTTCATTATTTGGGGAGTGTGCCTTGGTGAGGCTTGGGTGGTTAGATTCATTGTTAGGTGCTTGGTTATCCCTTTTCTCACAAGGCATTAGTATGCCTCCCCGCTTTTTTCACAAGAGTCTTTGGTTTTCCCTACTGAGTATACTTGTATGCTCACCCTACGTATATAAAACTGCTTTCAGGTTTGCAGGAGGACATCAGGGATTGTGTTGGACCGTACTAACTCAGACCTTATGACAGATCATCGTAGTTGTTGTTGTTCTTTCTTTTGGTAATTTGCCTTTTAGTCTCCCAATACATTGTGGATTTTACTTTTGTAACATGTGTAACACCCCAAGATTCCACGATATACTTCTCTTTGAATAATACAGTGGTGTGTGTTGTATGCAACTTCGAGTTCTAACACACACCACAACCAATCAAAGTAGCCGTTATGAATAGTAATACCTAATTTTTGAAATTTTATAAATTTTATCTTTCCAAATGGACTTCGTTTTTGTATTCATAATATCAAAATTATCCTAAGTTTAATTTTTTATAATTTTATGAGAACTTCCAATTTTTTATGAATAGTGAAAAATACTTAAAAACAACTTTTTTAATCAAAATAATTTATAGTGATAAATTATACTATTGAGTGGTTTTAAAGTATAATTAGATTATATTTTTACCATTTTATCCAATGGTGTTCATTAGAATTAATTTCACTTTGAAATTGGACATAAACAATTGTCAATATTTTGATATATATTGTTTCTTAAAAACACGCTAATTGTTGTGACAGCGGGAATTAATTATAAAATTAATTAATTAAACTTATATGTTTGGAATTTCATAAAATAGTCATCATTTTTGAATTCGGAATATCAATTATAGCTTAGGGTGAAATCTTGGAATTGTTCTGAAAAACTTCAATTTTTGATGAATAGTGAAACCACTAAGTTGTAGTTAAAAAACTGATTTTTCGTTTAAATGAAACATTACCACTTTTGTGATTTGATTTTCAAAAATACGACATACATGGTTTTCATTAGGAAGTAAAATGTGGATCAATAGGATTAAAATAAATTTTTTGGTGAATAGTAACTTTTAAGTTTAATTAATCGCGATTAAAGGTAATTAGTGAAATTTAAGGTAAAAATGATATTATAAAAATATGAAAATACCTTTACACTTGTCCTAACCCTATTGGATGAGTCATTTCCGACCAATACAATCCATGGGTCAACTTTGGGACCCCATGGAGCCACTTTGGTAGGAAAATGACATTAAAAACGTTTTATTTAATGTTAAAATAAAAATGTCACAAACATGAGTTGTTTACTAAAACAATTTTTAAATGGGGTTATACAAGCTATATTTTTGACTATAAATATTCATTATAAAGATGAAAATATTTCCTATACCATGATAATTGTTTTATAATTATTAGACATTAAATAAATTAAATTATTTATGACACCATGATGATGCAACGAGTACCTCATTAATTAATGATTTAAATAAAATAAAAAGATAATGTAAAATATAAGCATTAAACTTGTCCAAAGCCTATTGGATGAGTATATTTCTAACCCTTATCACCGTATCCTCAAAATATATAAGTTTGGGACCTTTGAAATCCGAAAATCATTATATAATAAAGTAACATTTCATTACTTTCCAAGAGTGCCCTTCCTCTCCTCTTATAAAAGGCCCCCACCACTACCACCTTAGTCACACCTTCAAAGACTTTTTTCTCAGCCAAACTCTGCCAAAATACTCTCTCAACTTCCTTCTCTTAATCCTAGAAGCCTCACTTTGGGCATAATTCTTCCCAAGGAAGCCTTTGTCTCAAATCAAAAAGAGTTACCCGATTTTAAGGTAATGTCTTCTTTTATGTTCTTTTGTTTTATTTTGATTCTCCAACCCCCTTAACTATTTTTATTCATTTACTTTATAACAAAAAAAGTATCTAAAATATACTAGGATGTTGTTATGATAAGGATTTTATTTACACTTACACACACCTTTATCTAATGGTTAAAGAACATACTGTTTCTGTGGGTGGCGAAATACTGCCTCACGAAACGATGATTGTTCAATATTCCTTTAACACCTCTAATGGTGGCCATTTTGATGACACTATTTTCATATATTATATATATATTATGTTTATGTTTTACTTATGATTCTGTATTTCTCATTTATGGCATACCTTTAAGATTTCCATTATGGGTAAATACGATATTTTCATTTTAGGAAGTGCGGACTACCGCCCCCTCAAAGTGATTTGAATCGTTAATTCCATCTGTGGGATGTATAAAGGATGGAGTAAATGGTATTATACATTATATTATACTGGAATTATATTATACCTTTATATAATTATAACTTCATTCTATTAAATACGAAATGGAAATGAAAGTAGCGTTCATGCGTACGTACGACTTACCGTCTCCGTGAATGGTGCATTTCATTTCTCATCTGTAAATGTTATGTAATATTATAAATGAATGTATATAATGAATATATATGATTTATAAGATATCTACATCATGAATATAATTATGGATATAATGTATATTTTACCACATGAACAAAGTGTAATTATAAGAAGTTTATTTTTGACTCAAGTACCTAAGATCGACAAAACAACCATTATTAACTTAAATAACTAAATAATGTTCATAACATGGTAATAAGTGATATAAAACGAATAATGAACTTGAAAAATTTTCTTAAGAAGCTATAGATTAACTCCAGTTTATTATTCAGGAGGTTAAAGATCGGTCAAGTCAAGTCGGACACGAGGTAAGGGAACTTTTTAACCCAATTTCCATTCTTTCGGTTAATCTTTTACTTTCAAATTATGTCATGATATTATTATGTACTATATTTTATTTTTAATTTCTTTATGTGTACTTATAGTGAATACACATAATAGATCTATTTTATTTAAAAAATGATCTTTGTAAGCACTTCTTCTCAATCTCCTTTCATTGAGGCATATTTTGTTTTTATACACAAATTTCTTTTATACGGTGTATAAAACCCTTTTACTTTTATGTTTATTCAAAAGGGATCTTTCTATATGAAGCGTTTTACTAAACGACAAAAAGGAATGTTTTTTTTGTCGTACGTATGCGGCGACAACGACTTCTTCGCCGCCGTGATCATTATTTGAGTTTCGGCTTCCTCTACAAGCCATAACTTTTTTTAAATGAAAAATAAATAACAAGTTTTAATTTTCTTTTATTTTGGTATTGAAAATGGTTTTGAAAGTTTTTTTATCATATCAATGTGTTGTATTGATATCTTGTGATTGAAATATGGAAATGTTATGTTTCCTTTATGCATGTTTTATGTGATACGATTATGTTATGGTTTATGATATGTTTAAACCTGTTCGTATGAGGAATGCATTGGACTTAATAAGTGACGGGTGGAGCCCGCTATAGCTTCTCGATGCATCGGTAGGTCTCATGAGACAAACTAGTGTCTTGGCCCGAGGCCTTGACAAAATATTATTTGTAGTCTTGGCACGAGGCCTTGGCTACGTGGTTATGATAGTCTGGCATTATGCATTCCATCATTATGAAAGTGGTTATTGATGTTGCATGTGATTATTCAACTAGTAGAATATCCATGTGAGTAGGTAAATGGCATTATTTAATTTTATTTTTTCCATATTATGCTAAAGTTAAAGTTTAAAAAGGCTTTTGTTTTAGTTATACATTGCCTTAAATGTTAATGTTTATTTATGAAAGCTTCCGCTATATTGTTATCCTTACTAAGCATCTGAGCTCACCCCTTTCAATGTTTTAATTTTTCCAGGATGTGAAGAAGTATTTTAGGATTGACCTGCAGGGATAGTATGAAGGGGATATGGGTGTGGAAAATGGAGACTATGTTATTCTAGTTTTTCACTTTATGATGTAATGTAAAATTTATGGAAGTATCTAGTGTTTCCAAGGATACTAAAATAATCGGTCTTTCAAGACTTGATATTTTGTGACCATGCAAATGTTACGAAGTAATGCACCGACTCTGGGTAGCTGGGGTCGGGGCGTTACAACATGCATTGGGAATGGTTCTTGGCTTTATTTTTTACTTTTAGTCTTGGTGTTGTGGGATTCACTATCTTATCTCCTGATCATATTAAAAGAAAAAAAGGGTAATGCCTTCCATTTAGTGTGTGATCTCATACCCTTGGCACTGGTCGCCACTTCGGGACCAATTTGAGGTGGGTTTCGGGGTTCATTATCTCTCCTTGAACTTAAAGAAGGAAGGGCCTGGTAATCTGCTGACCCTTCCCTCCTTTTGGTGAAGGCGGATCGTGACAGAATGGTATCAAAAGAAATTTGAGAGATAGGATGGAGTCTGGAGTTAGGCATAGTGAGTATTTCATGGGATGGTAGGGAAATGGTGTTGGGTAACCTTGGTGCGTGAATTAGGCCAGGGAACACTAGCTAGGACCTGAGATTTTAGGGCCCCCCGTGATCCGATGCAAGGAATCTGGACCTACCGAATGACCGAGTTAGGCCACACTGATTGTAGGGTAGAGACCCTAGGGAAGGTACACGCATCATAATGACTTTTGTTTTTGTGTTTCTAGGGTGTTTTGGGAATTTGAGATAAATAAGAAGTTTTTAGAACAATGTTCTGCACTACTTGGGCTTAGGAATTCTTTGTTTACCTTGCAGTTATGGAACCCGGAAGAATACCATGAGTTGTACGGGCGATCGAGGCCCAGGAGGTTGACTTGGCCGATCGAAAGAGGGCTGATCGAGAGGAGGAGGATGACTAGTGGTAGAAGATGCTTTGAGCCTTCCATCGACAGACCCTCGAGAAGTATGAGGGCATCACCTCTGACATGAAGATGGAGAGCTGGATAGAAGAGCTGGTGATAGCTTTCGGCCTAATTCGGGCTCCGAACGAGTACTGGGTTTCTCCGGCTGTCAGCCAGATTCGGGGAGCAGCGTGTCAGTGGTGGACGCTCTACCTAGGGGAGAGGAGAGAGGCTGAGGTGGCATGGGTTGATTTTGAGGAGTTCTGGGCAGAATTCCTCTCTTCTATGATGAAGGCGGAAAAGAGGCAGGAGCTACTCTCCCTCTAGCAGGGGAGTATGTCAGTAAGGGAGCCAGGAATCAAGTTCAAGGACCTCCTACGTTTCGCTTCGGACCTCTTTCCATATGAGGAGTCTCGGGCAAGACGTTTAGAGGAGCTGCTCTAACCCTCCTTCCAGTACGCTGTTACCCCCTTCACCCTGCTGACATACTTGGAGGTCCAGAAGAAGGCCGAAGTGGTAGAGAGGATGCATGCTCTAGGATGTGTGTCACGAGAGGGGATCCAGCTGGGATCATTGAAGGGGAAGGATGTCAGCACAAGACCACTAGCATAAGGACCCTCTCGGTTCCGACCAACAGGGAGCATTCCACTACAGTTCCAGTTCCGGTCCCCCGATCCTCGCCCTTTTATCTTAGGCCCGGAACCAAGGTTCTTCATCTGTGGGAGCCCTAGACATCTCCGGAATCAGTGCCCGGACCGAGTACAGTATGACGGTGGCAGACAGGCTCAACACCCGCCCCAACAGCAGCTTCCAGCTAGGCCCTTCCAGCAGCAGCAGTAGGGGCAGCGAGCTCCCGCTCCTCCGAGGGCCGACATTGCAGGGGGAGGCCGACCTCAGGGCGCTCTTTAGGGACCTCAAACAGGGCGTGACCGGGGAGGCAGCCAACAACTGAGGGGTAGAGGAGCTGGGCATGGACAGTTGCATGTCGCAGAGGCATCAGTTTCAGCAGGACCATAGGTTTTTCAAGGTACGATTAGTTTGTTTAGTAACCTTGCTTATGCCTTGTTCGATACCAGAGCTTTTCACTCCTTTGTTTCACCCGGTCTGGCCCATGCTCTGGGTTTAGATGCCGAGAGACTTCCAGTTCCCCTGGTGCTGAGCACACTAGTAGCAGGTCAGACCGACTTGTTATATTTTTTCCGAGGATTCAGACTGATGATAGGGCTATATCAGTCGGTCAGGGATTTACTACTGCTACAGATACAGCCATACGATGTCATTCTAGGCATCGACTGGCTATTCTCTATGGGTGCTGTCATCGACTGATTTCGGGGAAGGGTTTTGTTCTCAGACTTGGGTGGTCGGCATGTTACTTTCACTGGTGAGCAGAGCAGTCATAAGGGCAGCAGGAGAGAGGAACCCCTACTCTCCTTATTAGCCGAGTTGTCAGTAGAGCCAGTAGATGCTGAGATGGTGGAGGTGCCAGGAATCGTCAGAGAGTTTATGGACGTCTTTCCCGAGGAGGTAACGACTCTACCCCCTCGACGTGATATCGAGTTTGGGATAGACTTGGATCCCAGTGCTCATCCGATTTCGATGGATCCTTACCAGATGGCACCTTCGGAGCTACGGGAGTTGTAGATTCAGATCGACGATCTGATGAAGAGGGGTTATGTTCAACCAAGTGCGTCACTGTGGGGTGCTCCAGTCTTGTTCGCAAAGAAGGAAGATGGTGGTCTCAGGATGTGCATAGACTACAGAAGGATGAATCAAGTAATGATCAAGAATTTCTACCCTCTTCTGTGGATAGATGATCTCTTTGACCAGCTGAAAGGGGCATGATGGTTCTTGAATATTTACCTACGGTCTGGGTATCACCAGTTGAGTGTGTAGGAGGGCGACATCTCGAAGATGGAATTCAAGTGCAGATCTGGGCACTTCGAGTTTGTGGTCATGCCCTTTGGCATTACGAACGCCCCGGCTGTGTTCATGGGGCTTATGAAATTCGTCTTTTGGGAGTACCTATATCGGTTCATAGTTGTGTTCATCGATGACATCCTAATCTATTCAAGGTCAGAGGAGGACCACACAGAGCACCTGAGGACGATTTTGGAGGTCCTCCGACAACACCAGCTCTATGGGAAGTTGTCGAAATGCAAGTTATTAATACGAGAAGTGCACTTCCTTGGGAACGTAGTGTCCGAGTATGGGGAAATGGTGGACCCATCAAAGGTTGAGGCAGTTGTTTCTTGGGAAACACCCAAGAATGTGGCAGAGGTTCACAACATCCTTGGGCTAGCAGGTTTCTATCAGAGGTTCGTCACCAATTTCTCCCGAGTTGCATCCCCTTTGATAGCCTTAACCAAGAAGGACCAGGTTTTCGTGTGGAGTGAGTAGTGCGAGATATCCTTTAGCTATCTGAAGGAGAAGTTGGTAAGTTCCATAGTGCTGAGACTACTAGAAGAAGGGACGTCATATGAGGTGTTCTGTGATGCTTCAAGGTAAGGCCTTGGATGTGTATTGATGCATCGACAAGGGGTGATCTCTTATGGGTCTAGGAAGCTACTCCCTCATGAGCGTAATTATTCCACCCACGACCATGAGCTTGCAGTGGTCATTTTTACGCTATAGTTATGGCAGCATTACCCCATCGGAGAACGCTTTGTGGTCTTCACAGATCACAAAAGTTTGAGGTATATCTTCTCCAAGCGGGACCTAAAATTACAGTAGCAAAGGTGGATGGAGTTCCTCTAGGATTATGAATTCGAGATTTCCTACACTTCAGGGAAAGGGAATGTAGTGACCGATGCCTTGAGCAAGAGATTGCAGAAGGATGCGGTCTGAGAGTCGGCAGACGCCTGGAAGGCAATGGAGGAGTTGGCTGCCTTGCACCTGGATGCGAGGATGGATAATGGTAGAGGTTTCCTATATCAGACGACAGTGAAGTCTTATATGCTTCAGCAAGTGGAGGAGTCTCAGTGGGGGGACCCAGAGTGCGAAGTGATGCGTGACTGAGTTGACCAGAGCAATGCTCTGGACGGATGGGTGGAGGATGGTCAGAACCATATGCTTTTTCGGGGAAAGATTTTTGTTCCAGAGGCGATGCATGACAAAGTTCTTAGTGAGTTCCACATATCACCCCTAGAGGTGGATCCAAGAGTTTCCAAGATTTACTAGGGTCTGAAGATACAGTTCTGGTATCCCGGAGTAAAGCGAGCAGTGGCAGGGTTTGTGGCCGAGTTCCTAGTGTGTCAGTAGGTGAAGGCTGAACACCGGGTTCCAGGCAGCCTGCTGTAGTCTCTAGATGTCCACAAGTGGAAGTGGGAGGACATCTCGATGGATTTCATCACAGGACTACCCAAGGTTCAAGGGGGATACGATTCGATCTGGGTAGTAGTGGACCGATTGACGAAATTGGCTCACCTTTTGGCGATTAAGGAGTCGAGTGCAGTGGATACTTTGGCACGAAGGTACATGGATGAGGTGGTGTGGTTGCATGGAGTTCCGAGGTCCATAGTCTCGGATAGGGATGCATGGTTTACATCACAAGTCTGGAGAGGATTGCGCATGCTTTTGGCACCCATCTACATCTTAGCACTGCTTTCCATCCCCAGACAGATGGATAGATAGAGCGCACCATCTAGTCCTTGGAGGATATGCTACGGGCATGTGTTCCGGACTCAAGAGGATCATTGGTGCGACACTTACCTTTGATATAGTTCACCTACAATAATAGCTATCACTCCACTATTTGTATGGCCCCATTTGAAGCCTTGTACGAGAGGCCATGCCGCTCACTTGTGTGTTGGACCGAAGTCGGAGAAGCGGACATCCTTGGCCCGGAGGTGGTGCAGAGAACGATAGAGACAGTTCAGCTTATATGGGAAAGGATTGAGGTGGTCCAGGACAGACATAATTTGTACCCTGATAGCAGGAGAAGGCCCTTGGAGTTTGAGGTTAGATACCACATGTTCTTCAAGGTCTCCCCTCGGTGTGGACAACAGAGGTTCGGTAAGGGGAGTAAGCTTTCTCACAGGTTCATCAAACCCTTTGAAGTGTTGCAGCGGGTTGGCGAAGTGGCTTATAAGCTAGAATTACCACCACCACTACTGAGGATACATGACATCTTCCACGTGTCCCAGCTCTGTTGGTATCTGCACGACGATTCACACGTCCTCGGCTGGGGAAAGATAGACATCGAGGACGAGATGACCTTTGTGGAAAGACCAATGATGATCATGGATCATGAGGATAAGGTTCTTCGTGGGTGAACCATTCCCTTGATTCGTGTGTTATGGAGACATGGTGGGCTTGAGGAGAGTACGTCAGAGAGGGAAGCACATTTGCATGACCAATACCCAGCGTTGTTTTGAGTTTTGTACTATTCTATTTATACTTGTTGTGGTGGAGCATTTTACCTTGTTGGCTATGAAATATGTGGTTTTTCTTTCCTTTAGATGTGTGTGGAATGTCCTGGCTATGGGGAGGGGAGGACCAAACCCCTAATCAAGACGCATTAAGGTGGATGCGATTAAACCCGTGTGGGCGAGTTAGTGCCGCACAAAGCGGATAGTATCTCGACATGGGGAAGGGACTCCCCAACCCACATGACTAGGTAGTTTGACATGGTCTCTTGCTTGGTTTTTTAGAGGGAGGTGTTTTTAGTCAACAATTAGGTTCACTCCTGAGGGGTATCTTTCGAGGTGGTTGTTCAGACCCTCGCTTTCCTTGTGGGTTGTTTTGATTGTCGAGGGAAAGAATAGTTTGAGAGGTATCTGATGTAATGGCCCGGGTTGTTGGAGGTCCATTACTTAGTAAAAATATGATGTTTGAGGTGTTTTGGGTGGTCTGGGAGGCCATCCCAACTTCTCGGGGAAGTTTGACCCATGGTAGGCCTACCGGTAGCTCGGTCTACCAATAGCCACAACCTACCGGTAGCTCGGCCTACCGGTAGCTCGGTCTACCGGTAGCTGCAGCCTACGGGTAGCTCGGCCTACCGGTAGCTCGACCTACAAGTAGCTCGGTCTACCGGTAGCCGCATCCTACCGGTAGCTCGGATAATCAGTAGACGTAGCCTAACCCCCACGAGTTAGCCAGTATCTCCTCCTTTTTGCGCAAATTGAGTTTTAAACCCTATTTTGACCCCTTTACGCTTGTTTTAAAGCCCATTAATGCTAATTAATGGCATTTGATTAAGTGAGGTACCCTGGTGTGTGTCTGTTTAAACCGCCCCTAAAGGCGAGGACCCTTTAATGACGTGTGAGGCCGCGTGGTCAACCCACTACCCCCGCTCCTTACGCGGTTTCACGTTCTTATCTCCATATCTCAACCATCCCCACCCTTATAAACCAAAGGGTTCTCCCTGGGATCGTTTTTCCTGGCCACCCTGCCATCGATTCATCTGCTTGTCTTCCCGAGGTCCCACCCCTGCAATTTGCACATCCACTGTTCCTTGTGCGTGAAGAGAAGATTAGATCATTGATCAATCAGGTAGGGTTTTACCTTCTTCTCTACATTCTGTGTATCTTGTGGGGTTGGTACGCTACTGCTTCTGTAGAATTGGAAGAACCAAACTTTAATGAAGATAATAAATGGATTCTAAAGAATGATGGGGAGGGGTGTGACTGATGATGCTGCTCTGTTTTTCTCCTCTTTCATGATTAATGATTTATGATTTGTACAGGCTTACGCCTACTGAAAATCATGGCCGTTAGTGGTCCTTCTCTGTGCACTAATAAACCCTTATCTCTTGTGTTGGTCGTGAAAAGAAAATTGGTTAATTGGTTAAAGGAAATTGGTTAATTATGTATATTTGGTTAAATAAATTGAAAGCACCCAGATCAATAATTTTCTGTGATAACCCCAATTAAATTATAGCGGAATTGGAATCCTGGAGTGTGTTAAATCTTTTAAATCTGAAAATGCCAGCATGGGCCTACTTTGTGTTGGTGGTAGTGGTTTGGTTGTTTTCTTTCACGGAACTATTACTGGGTGATGTGGGTTGGGATGGGATCCCCTGTTGTTATGGTTTCACTGGTTGTGAATTTGAGGCTGTGTGGTTACATTGCTTATATCACGAATTGGGGTGGGATCCTCTGTTGTTGAGAAACCATTGGCTCATGGATCTTGGGGACATGGGGATGTATCTTTTGGTTTTCTTTGGTTCTAGTACTTCAAGGGATATCACTTATCCCTTTGTTGTTGTGACTTTACAAGAGAACCGGGTGTGAATGTTTAAGTTGATGTTTGACTGTACTCTTTCCTTAGCTTGTGTTTATGCTTGCTAGTTACCTAAGTAGGTGCAGAAACTTATTTAAACATTATTACTGAACATGAAACAAGGATGGAAAAAATGGGTTTTGGTTTGGTATGAGTTGTGACTTGGTCATGGGTGCTGATTGTGTTCGTAGGCTGGCTGAATAAAAACCTAGATTTGGGTGAGTGCTTGTTATCTATACATATACTTGTAGTTTTGTGTTTCTTGTTTGCACCCCACCCAAGTTGAGAACATAGTTTCTAAAACCCCCATTTCATGGGGGAGAGTGTTTTTTCCAACACTTCTATGAGTGGTTTTTTATTATCACCTTTTCTGGTCCCTTTCCTGGATAGCCCAAGTGTCTTCGGGCAGGCTGTGATGGCATGAAGTCCATTATTAGCCCAAGAATCTTCAGGTAGGGTAGTGTGGCGGTTGACCCAGGTGTGTGCGGGCAGGTGGTTTCCCAAGTATCTTTGGGATGAGGCCCAGGTGTCTTTGGGCATGGCAGTGGTTGATCTGGCCTAGGTGTTTGTAGGCATGGCTACGTGTGAAAGTTATGACCCAGGTGTCTGTGGGTGGGTTAGTGGTTGTGGCCTAGGTGTTTGCGGGCGAGATGTGTGGGTGAGGCCCAGGTGTGTGCGGGTGGGGTTTGGAAGTGGGACTGCAGTGAGGTTGTGGCCCAGGTGTGTACGAGCGGGGTATGGCAGTTGGACTGTGATGGGAATGGCGGGATTGGTTCGATGCGTAGGATTCCTTTAATAACCAGTGGGAAAGTGGCACGAGGCACCCAAACATCAATGTTCTATTACTATACATTATTGACTTGCGTTATTTGGGGAGTGTGCTTTGATGAGGCTTGGGTGGTTAGTTTCCTTGTTAGGTTCTTGATTATCCCTTTTCTCACAATGTATTAGTATGCCTCCCCACTTGTGCACGCGAGTCTTTCGTTTTCCCTACTGAGTATACTTGTATGCTCACCCTGCATATATAACACTGCTTTTAGGTTTCCATGAGGACTTCAAGGATTGTGGTGGACCATATTAGCTCAGACCTTATGACAGATCATCGTAGTTGCTTTTTTTCTTTCTTTTGGTACTTTTCCTTGTAGTCTCCTTTTACATTGTGGATTTTACTTTTGTAACATGCATTGGGAATGGTTCTTGTCTTTACTTTTTACTTTCAGTATTAGTGTTGTGGGATTCACTATCTTATCTCCTGATCCTTTAAAAAAAAGGGTAATGCCTTCCATTTAGTGTGTGATCTCATTCCCTTAGCGCTGGTTGCCACTTCGGGACTTATTGAAGGCGGGTTTCAGGGGTCATTATCTCTCCTTCAACTTAAGGAAGGAAGGGCCTGGAAATCTGCCGACCCTTCCCTTATTTTTCGTGAAGGCATGTCGTGACATTACTTTTCCTTCACCTGCTGACATACTAATCCCCTTATAGTGAATTCAAAAATACCCCTTTTTCATGTTATCCCATGAATAATATCCATGAAGGTTCCTATACATTTTATTGACAACAATATCTATAGAGAATGTAGAGATATGAGGTTCATCCATTAGCTCCTTCTTTATTTCTATGATAGATGGGGAAAATATCATTTTATGAAATTTTAGTACACCTTATTTCTATATATTGAACAAAGGAAACTTCCCATTCTTCACAATCTATTTTGTATTCTATTATAAGGGATCTTATTTTGATGGTTTCTGGATCATATATAGTAATGATGTTTGAGAAATAACTTGAGATATGATTGATGATGTCCCTTCCCTTATGATTCCCATGTCCATTTTCACTAGGTCTTTGTTCAAATTTTCTCCTTGAATCCTCATCATTGCCAGCACAACATGGTGTTTTCAAATTAATGCATCAATAAATTTGTTTTCTCTTTCGGGGTGATAATGAATTCAACAATCATAGTTTTTAAGAAGTTCCAACCATCTTCTATATCTCATGTTCAATTAATTTTGCATCAAAATATACTTCATACTTTGGTGGTGTGTGTATATATCACATTTCAACCCATAAAGATAGTGCCTCCATATCTTAAATGAAAAAATAATAGTAGATATATCCATGTATTGTATTGGATAATTCTATTCACGAGGATTTAACTGTCAAGACAAATAAGTTATTATCTTGTCCATTTGAATGAGGATGCACCCAATCTCTTTCAGAGATGAATATATAAAAATAAATACTCCTTATCTAATATAGGGTATATTTAATATAGGTACAGTAACCAACCTCTTCTTCATCTCTTGCAAACTTTCTTTACACTCCTCTGTCTAGACGAGATTATCCTCTCTTTGAATTAACTTGGTTATTAGACTAGAAATTCATGATTTTTTTTCAAAACATCTTATAATATCATTCTAAACTAAGGAAACTAAGAATCTTAGCTACTATTGTAGGATAAGGCTATTCCTCCACAACCTTTTTCTTGGTAGGTTCACATGAGATTCCTTCATTGGTTACAATGATCCCTAAGAAGGAAATTTTTTGTAACCAAATTTCACATTTTTTGAACTTTTTAAATAGGCTCTCATTCCTCATATTTTTTAATATAAACCTTATATTATCCTCATGATCATCGTGAATTTTTGAATATATCATAATATTATCAATAAAATCTACCAAAAATTTATTAAGGTAGTCCTTAAATACTCTGTTCATAAAATCCATTAATATAATAGGATAATTAGTGAAGTCAAAGGGAATAACAAAAAAATCATAATGCTCATATATTTATTAGAAGTTAGTATATAGAATATATTATTTCTTCACTGTCAATTGATGATGACCACATCAAAGATCAACCATGGAGAAGAGTTGAGCCCCATTAATCTTGTCAAATAAATCATCATTCCTTGGGAGTGGGTACTAATTATTTACTGTGATCCCATTATGTTCTCTATAATCAATGCATATCTCCATTGATTGATCCTTCTTCTTCACAAAGAGAACAACTACTCCCAAAGAAGACACACTTGGTTAGATAATCCCCATTTACAAAAGATCTTGAAGCTATTTATTTAATTCCTCCAACTTCAAATTTTCCTTTCTACATAGGCAATTTGAAATCTTCTTGGATCCATGTATGAGTTTAATGGAGAACTCTACATCCCTTTATGGGGGAGGTCTAGGAAACTCTTCAAGAAATACATCAATATATTTTAGAACAATGGCTATATTTTCTATTATTATACTTTCATTTACTTCTTCCTATTTAACAATCATCTCCATAAAGAAGGATATGGGATGTGCTTCTAGGAAAAGCTCAGTTCAGGATATACCCCCATTGAAAATAACTATAAGATGTCCACTCAAGAATATTGATATTTCCTTGCATTTGTAGTTGATATTAGAAATATACTTTGAGATATATTCTATCCCTACTATAATTTTGAATTCTATCATTATAATGAATACTTGACTTGTGATGAGATCATGATCACCAAAGTCAATACTATAGTTTCTATACACTGTTGATGCTTGCATAATACCTCCAAAAGTCTTCAGTGTTAACTATACTTCTAGTAGTTCATGGATTTATTATATGTTCTTTTCCAACATAGAGGAAATAAAAGAATGCGTTGAAATTGAGTAAAAAAGTACTTTCTATCTTTGAGAAAACAATTAAAGTACCTTCCACTAAATCATTTGGAGACACTACTTCAGTTGTTGTGATATAAAATGACTGAACTTACTCCCCTAGCCTATGTTATTTTTGATAGTGACACCCCTCTATTACTTTCTAATTTGGATAGTGATTGGAAAAGTGACCAATATGTCCACACTTATAGCATTGGACTTCAGGATGGGACTTCACCATCTTCCCTTTTTCATTAGTGTTGAGAAGTTGAGGTTTCATCTCACTACGAAAATTTGGAGCTATATGGCTATCTCTTCTACACTAGTAACTTTTTCTACTTCTGATAACTTAGTTCCCAAAATTTTTCATCCCACATTTCCTGCATGTGATAATTTTCACATGATTTCCTCTAATTACATGATCAATGTTCCTCCATAAGTTTGGATCTGAATATCTCTTATTTTCATTCGGTTTATGTGACTAATGCATCTCTATTAACCCAGTTCAACCTTCATAAAACTCTTCACTATCTCCTCACAGATATCATATTCTAAATTGGCTTGATTCATCAATATATTTGGTATTTTTCCACAGAATAATTTATCAAACTTTCTATTATAATCCCTAAAAAATCTATAGGTGTAACGAGAAAGTCTTATAAAGTTCATCTCATAGCCTCCAATAGATTCATTTTCTTTATGATTCAAATCAAGTAATTCCTTCTCCATTTTAGTTTTCATCAAACATGGGACATATTTATTCAAAAAGGATCCCCTAAACTTTTAACATTATGTAGCATCAATATCCCTTCTTGGATTTGTCTTTTTAATTAGTTTTCACCACTTATAAGCTTCTCCCTCTAAGTGGTATAAAACCTGGGTATCTTTTCTGGTTCTGAACAACAGAGTACAAAAATGATCTTTTCTAGAGAGATTATCCATTTTTAGTAATAAATGGGTCAGTAGATCACCTAATGAATGTGTTTATTGATTCAAAAAAGACTCAATGGAAAATTGTTCCCTTTGAGCTGAATCGGGTATCATGGATTATTTTATGTTATTATTTATAACTTGAGTTAGTTAATTCATCATTCCTATGAATTTTTCCATTACAGATTCATCAGTAGTTCATAAAAACATGGTATTTTTCACTCATCATTTATGAGGTTCCTTAAATTTCCTACCATTTTATAAAATAATAAAACCCTAGTGAGAAATATATTTATTTTAAGGATCTTCTAATTATGAAGTTATTTTATATGTTAAAACATCATGTCTAATATGTTATTCTTAATAACAAATACATTTTCTATAAATCATTCATAATAGTTCATAAAAATATTATTATTTACCAAACATATCTCATGGGAGTGTCAAACTAGGAGTGCAGAAAGGCACTTTGTCATTCGCCAGTTCCTATTTGAGTTAATCTCAAAGTGGTTTTTTCAGGCGTTACCCCTAGATACATCTATTCCAGAGCCACATATACCTATTCATATCTAGACTAGGATTTATTTTATCCAAAACCACATACAAAATAATTAAATAAAATAAAACCATGTTTGACTATATTTATACTTTATCCTAGGGTGATTCCTAAAGTTTTCAAAGCCTAATTTCCAAAAATAAAAAAATTGTCCTTTGATACAAAATATAAAATGCCATTTTTTATTACAAAAACTGTTCATTGTCATGGTACAAAAATATGATCATTTAAATTTTAGTTTCTTTGAAATAAGGTAAATAATACCAAAAAAATTAACACATTATTATAAAATAAACTTGATGACATACTAATGGGGTATCCTTAGTACATTTACTATATCTCATATACTTTGGAGATACATCGTAGGATAGGGATGAGCATGAGGCTGAGTAAGGGAACAACAATTTACATGTGATCCTGAGGAATCTTAATAAGAAATTGAGAACATAATTAAGGAATTAGTAAAGGTAAATAAGGAATGAATTAATAAAATGAACATGAATAAAAACATGGAAGTATGTATACAACATTTAAATGATACGTTCATAAGCATATAAATAATTTTTTCATGGATGTGTCATAAATTAAAATTTCCAAGTTTATTCACCAAGGTATCATAAAAAATTTTATCTCTAGAGATTAAATTCTTTACCCAATGAATTGGAGTGATATTATAGTGAAAAATTAATATGTATTAACTAATGTGAGACACTTATATCATAATAAAATATTTCATAAATAACTTGAGTAGAATAAAAAATGGGTTTCATATCAAAGTCATGGCTTTTCAAAAGTGCTTAAAAACACAACCATTATGTAATTTTCAACCCATGGAAAAAAAATGATGGTTTCATGTATGATAATAATAGAATTATATAAATCATATTTTACATTTAGGTTAACACCCTTGAAAAAGAAATGGTATTGGGTATTCACAAGAGGAAAAAATAGACTTTCTTGAGGAGAAGAGGGAAATTTGGAGAGACAAATTCAGCAGCATAACAAGTATAAAATTGGTTTTAGAAAAGGGTAAAATGAGATTGGAAAAGAGTATACCATTGATAAAATATAATTATACAGAGAGGGAATGATCAAAAGGGTTATAAAAGAGAGTAAACATAACATTTAGAGGACATATATGAAAAGAGTTTCTTAATCGAAGAGAAAAGAAAGATAATTCCCTTCCCTTGAAGTGTTACTTCTAAAAACTGAGTATTTGGACATTGGGTGTTGAGGAAACCATGGAAGGAATCCTTGAGAGGTAAAAATACCATATATTCATGTAGGTGGGATTATGAGTGAAATGAAATAGGGAAATGGGTGGTTATTTTTAGTAAAAGTGGAAGATTTGTTTAATAATTTCCAAATATAGGTCTTGTAAATATTTGTTTTAGAAAATGAATAACCAAGGGATTTCCCATGGTTTTTGAAAGTTTGGATGTATTTTATGTTATTGTAACCCAAAATAACCGAAAATAATATTATATTACTTCTTTTGACAAGTAAAATTAATTTTTTCACGAAATAGTGTTTTAAAGACAATGTTTCCATTTTAGACATTCTAAATTAACTTATAGGTTTGGAAATTGATTAAAATCTATTAAAATACTTGATATTAATAAAATAACTTGTTTTTTTTCTTTTATTGTGGTTAAATAAATATTACACCATTATTATCAAATTATTAATTCCTCAAACATATAGAAAACCTCAAACTGTATTTTTACTATTCATAAAAATGAAGTATTTTAGAAAATTCTCATAAATCACCCTAACCTAAAATTGACATGTTGATTTCAAAAATGATGTTTATTTTTTCATAATAATTTTATATATATTATAAAATAAACATTTAACTATAAAAATCATTATATATTTTAAAAAATATTGGAATTAATAATCATAGTAAAATTTCTAACACATAAAATATTTTAAGGACACAATAAAATTATTTTATCATTTATTTTTAAATAAAAGTGTTTTTATCATAATATTTAAATAAAATAAACATTATTCATAATGATATAGTTTATTATAAATATTAAAATCTTTTTTTAAAAGCACATTTTTTTCTAAAAAAGCAATTTTTCAAATTCCACCTATGTTTTATTATGAAACATGACTCTTAAAATGGAAAATATAGGATAAAAATTTTATTTATACAAAGGAAACATGCTATAAGTAACAAAGTAAAGGAAAAGTAAACCCTTATAACACCCACATATGACCTTAGGGTAAGGTGTGAGATGTTGATAGATTCATGGGGTGCTCAGCTAACATTGATCTGGTGGTGACTTCCACTAACTTGAACATCCCTCATAGGTGATTTTGTTCAAGATTCACTTGTTGAATCTCATATTGGGATTCGTAAAGGGAGAAACCCATTGATTCTACCTCCCTCACAGGTTCTGAAAAAATGGTCTTTTTACTACATGAGTCTACCAGCTGAGGACATCACTTCTCTTTTATGCATTAATTACCCTCTATCATTTATAATTATAAACACTAATTATAATGTCAAAATTATTACAAAGAGTATTTTTTCCAATGGTAACATTAACTAACTATAATATTAAACCAATGGTCATATTTTACCAGTGAAATTATAATGGTTAAAATCCAAATGGTCACATTTATCTTTATATTCTATAATTACAACTTTATTATTAAAGAGATATGGTTTTTTTGTGTAAAATAAATTAACTCACATTTTTAGGAAACAAAATTTCAAATAAAAAATATTTTGGGTTATTATAGTGTGTGTTAACATAATCTAAATATAATACTTTCCTTTTGATCCTTACAATATAAGAACTATCCATTCTATTTTTTTTAGTTTTATTTATTTTATAAATTTTATTAGTTTTATTTCAATATTCACAATGATGTTTTTTTACATTTTGGTTTATTAGTTTATATTAATCGATGATTAATTATTTTTATATTTTGATTCATGGAATTATTTTATATTTTTACACAATTAAACAAGTTTCCATGGTTGTTTTTAATTTAATAAGATATTTTTAAATTTTAATTATTTATTGAGATCCTTTAATATATGATGTTGAAGACAATAATAATTAGTCAAAACCATTGAAGAGTGGTTAAACACATAAAAGGAAAAAGGAAACTAAGACTTATTTATAAATTAAATTATTCTAATCTCAATCATTACTAAAATTGAATTCGTTGTACCATATATCAATATAATTTTTCACTATTAATTAAAGTAATTATAATATTAGTATAATTTATTTAATAATATATGATCTTCTATATGATTATTTCTTCAAGACACGCTTTAATAATAGTTGTGTCTTAACACTAACCTTTTATTTTAATATATAGAGTATTATTTCACATTAAATAAATCTTAAATGAATAATATATAAATAAAAAACTTTTTACCCAAGTTGGAATTTTTATTAATGGTATTGTTGATCCATATTGGTGGGAGGACAAGGGTTTTTTTGTAATGTAATGTCCTGATTTTTCATTTCTATAATTTATGAGATGTAAATGTATCAAATTTTGAAATTTTTTTAGTTTATTTTCATGTATTTCTCAAGATAAATGATGATGTTTTTATATTTTTTTAAGAAAACTTATCAGGTTTAATTTGATATTAATTTTTATTAAATGACTTTTTTGGTATAATATTGTAAAGTATGCATTTATGTTTTTGAATTAATTTTTATTTTGTTATCAGTTTAGTAAAAGGTTATGTGAACATCCATATTACATTGATTTTTTATTTATTTTTGTTTATTCTTATTTATATTCAATAATTTGTTTTGTCATTTTCAAAATATGAAATGCACGATTCAATTTTAATTTAATTTAATATCCTGAAGGAATATAATTTCCCAATCAAATAAAAAATAAATTATTTATCCCTTCACTAGTAGAACCATTTTTAATTTAATATCCCTATTTATTTAATAAGTTTACAATATACGTATGAATATTGCTGTTATATAACTATATTTTGTTTCTAAAAGGGTCCATAATTTGTGATATATAGATAAATGTGGGACTACCTAGGAACATAGCTCGCTATGCTTTGGGTTTAGAGGAGTTTTTATATTTATAAATTTTCTATCGATCCATGGTTGAGAGAATTAAATTTCCTTGAAAGATTTATAAACTCTGAAGATCTATATATAGAAATAAATCTTATGAAAACTTGATATTGATGAAATTACCCACTCAATATATGTGTTGGTTTTAGAATGAAAAATGATACATCACAAGATGTTTTCACATTGATGCGAATTAGTATAATAAACTCACTACTACAGTACCAATGATTATAAGACACTAATACATATGAGAAACTAATAATCCAAGTATAAATTTGGATTATTGATAATAAAAACACATCATCTCCCTTTTAGTATCCAACACCATTGATGTTATAAAATGAGTAATATGAAGTTTCTTTCACATCCCATTAGTTATCTCACAAGAAAATATATAACCATAGATTTTTCGATTCATAGAATAAAGAAGCATATTATAGACCATAAGGTTTGATTAATAATAAGACCTTTCTTTATGAGTAAGCTTCATAATTTATTTATCCATTTTTTTTTATTTCTGGCCATTTTATGATAATTATCAACTCTGGTATTAATATAAGGCATCTTCTTTGTGTATCTATATTACACATAATCAACACCATCTAGGATGGGTGGCTGACTAGGATTTAGGTTCTCAAAGGTTACAATATGTAAGTCAACTATAGCTAAATAATAATCCTTTGTCTACTATAGGTTATTATAAGTAAAAATAAAGTATCATTGATACTAAATGATATCCCAATAAGTTAGTACTAGAGGAGGTGAATTATATTTAAATCAAACTTAATAATATATATAACTCTACACAATGTAAAATTTGGATGCTATAAGATTTGAAATGACTAGATTATTAATATATAATAAATATATTGAAAAATTAAAAATTTATAGGATAAAACATAACCAACTACAGTGTGACACCCAAGCACGGATCATCAGGTCTGATATATAGGGGAACATTGTAACGACCCAAATTTTATGAATGATATTGGTTTACTAAAAATGTATGCCATTTAATATTATATATATATTAATGAAGTGCGTAAAATTTTAAATGTGAACATAGGGATTCGACCATTATATGACTATTGGTAAATTAAGACTATTCAAAACTATACCCTTAATAATGATTTTAACATTATAATTATTGTTTATAAGTAGAAATGACAAAGGAAAATTAATACAGAAATATGATTCGATGGAATCATCCAAAAGAGTCGTGCCGTACAAAACCCATTTTTCAGAACATGGGAGGGAGTTAGCATTACAAGGATTATCTCTTGACCAAACCCAATATGAGCTTAAACATGATATGTTTGAACAAAATCACATACGGTAAAAGTTTAAGTTGGCGAAAATTGAAATTCGGGAGATGTTATCCAAGCCGCCCCAAGAATCTATCCCCATGGTACACCTCAACCTTCAGTCATATGAGGGTGTTGTAAGGGGTTACATTTCAAGGCCTTAGTTACTTAATGTGAACCCCCTCTATATAAATATATTTTTTATTGCATCAATTCCTTTTTGAGGATAGTTTTTGTTAAAAATATGACAAATTTGACAAATTGATTTTCAGAAAGAGATTGCTCTTTTTTGGAAAAGATATATATATTTATAATAAAAAAATATATTATGAGTAAAAATTATTTTAATGAAATATTATGTCTGAAAATATCTTATCTAAATTTAAATGATAAAATTATATTAATTTTTTCAAGTGTCAGAAATTTTATTACGCATTTTACTATGCATTTTCTATCCACTTTTAATTTTAGTAAATAATTATTTTTATATTTAAAAGTTAAATTTATCATATATTTAGAATAATTATAATAAAATAAAGATAATTTTTTAAATTACCACATCTAAATTAAGTTAGGTTTAATTTATTATAATTTCCTAAAATATTATAATTTTTGTAAATTGTAAAAATACAGTTTGTGTTTTTTGGTATGTTTAATGATATCATATTGATGTAATATGTAATATAAAATTCTGGTCGAATATTTTGGATTATAATAATTTAATAGGTTTCCCATGTAGCCAATACCCTGGGAAAATACCCTGGGAAATCACATGGTTTTGAATTTACCACTAGTTAGGTGCCCAAGGAAATTATTAAACAAATCCTCCTCTTTTGCTATAAATACCCACGCATTTATCCATTTACATTCACTACCAATTATTACTCTACAATATATTAATATTATTACCTTCCCAATGAGTCCTCCCAAGGTGTCCTCGATACCTCAAAGGTCCCAATATTCTAGTTTTAGGAGTTACTCTTAAAGGTAAGGGAAATATAAAATTCTCTTTTCCTTTCAAGTTTCCTTTTTTTGTAGTATGTATTCCAAATTTACATACTATATTATTATGTCCATTTTATTCTATACATTTACATTATTAATAGTCTTTTATGAACGAGATACCGTTTTCCCAAATCTTTTTACCATTTTCAAAGCCATGTTTCATACCCGTTATGCTGCTATATTTTCTTCTCAAAATTTCTCTTTTTCTCAAAGAAATTTTCTTATTTTATTTTGTGAATACCCAAACCATTTTATTTTGTAAGGGAATTCACCTATATTTCCAAATGTTCTATTTTATTTTGGTATTAACATACATAAAACCCACCTTTATTTTGTGTGTGTTAATAATGACGTAAATATATTTTGCTTAAGCACTTTTCTTTAAAAAGATATTATTTTGATATGGAACCCGTTTATTTTATTCTCCACAGGTTATTTATGAAATGTTTTATTATGATATATGTAGATCACATTAATTAATACCTATTAAGGGTGTATAATTATAGTGTTCCAATGAATTGGATAATGGATTTAATCTCTATAAATGACATGATTTACGATAGCTTGGTGAATAACCTTGGTAATTTTTATGACACCATGTTGAAAAACCATGAAGATATGTTTATGAATGTCTAAATTTTTTTTTTGTAACCATATTTCTATATTTTGATTCATTTTATTTTATTTATGATATTCCTTATGTTCTCTATTTCTTACCATAATGATATTCTTTATGTTCTTATTGAATTACCTCAAGATCAAATGTAAACTGTTTCCCTTGATTTACCCTACTAATACTTATGCTCACCCTTTCCTTTGATGTATATACCTAGGTTATGAGATGCAGTAAATGTTCTTAGGATGAAACTTGAATAATCATTTCAATTTGAATATAATTTTTTTTTATGTTTTTAGGTATTATATATAATTTTTTAAGAAACTGAACTCTAAAAGATCCTTTATTTTTTATACAATATAATTAAAAGTTTTTGTAATAAAAGGTATGATTCTATAATTGGTATTAGAGGATAGTTTAATTATCTTTTGAACTTAGGATTTTAAATATTTTGTATGAACCCTATAAAAAAGTTTAAATATAGGAAAAACATTATAGTATTGTGGTGAAATTTTAAGTAAGTGGTTTCTGAGAAAGGAAATACCTTAATGGCTACAATAAAGTGGATGTGGCTCTAGATAAGATATACCTAGGGGTAAAAACTAGAAAAAGGTGTGTAGGGCCTAACTCAGCATAACCAGGTACATGAAAATGGAATTTTCTATACTTTGGGTTTGACACTCTTGAGGGACATGTTTGGTTAATCACATGCTTTTTATGAACCATTGTGAAGGATTTATAGAATATTAAATTATTGTTAAAAAATAACATATTTAATAATGATGTTTTAAGAAATGAAATTTCTTTATATTTATAACATTATTTAATGGAACACATTTCTCAATATGTATTTATTATTTTATAAAATGGTGTAAAATAAGAGAAACTCCGTAGATAGAGAGCACAATGTGCTAACGACCTTTTGATGGAAGATGGAGTGGAAAAATTCATGAGAATGATGAATGAATTGATTCAAGTTTTGAGAAATAACTTGAGTCATTTCAAGAGAATGGATTCACATTGAAGGTAAAAACATTCCATTAAGTCCTTTATACATCAACGACCCCATTATTTCAGTGTATCTACCAACACATTGATTTCGAAATGGTGGATAAGCTTTATAGAAACGATATTTTATATATTCCATTGTTCAGAATAAGAGAAAGTCACCCTGGATGTGTAATTCTTAGAGGGATAAGCTTATCAGTGTTGGACACTGGTTAAAAACATAAATCCAAGAGTGATGATTTAAGATATAGAGTGGGAGGACTTCAAGGTAACTTTTTTCAAAAAATATTTCCCCCTATTCAACGTGATAAAAAATGGAGAATGAATTCCTAGAGATGAAATAGAAGGAAAATGAATATGTGGGAAGATATGAGATGAATTTCACTAGTCTTTCCCGTTACACCTCTAGTTTTGTAATGGATCCTAATGAGATGGATTATATATTCTTTGGAAGACTAAGTCCCATTATATGGAAGAATATAGGAAAAGGATACTATGATAACTATGATGAGATCATGAGGAGTGATATTAAAGTTGAAATGGAGTTTACAGGGATTCAATGGTCCCATAGATCGAATAAAAAGAAGAGATCTTTGGAGACAAACTTGGGGAGGATATTTGACCAAGTAAAAGGTTGAAATAAAGTGCAACATTATACATGCAACAAACATGTTAAGATGAATTTTGGGAACTACTTGATTGGGAGCGAGAAATGTTACTAGTGAGTAAGAGAAGGTCATATTGCTTGGAACTATCGTAGTGAGGTGAAGTCTCAAATTCTCAACAGTAACGACAAAGGAAAGATGGTGAAATCCCTACAAGATGTCTAATACTTCAAGTGTGGACAACTTGGGCACTTTTCCAATCACAGTCTATATCTGACCTTAATGTAGGTGAATCACCATCAACCTTAACATTGGAAAAGGGAGAAAGGTCATGATTTTTCTATCATGAAAGCTAAAGTTGAAGCTCCAAATGATGTGGTGGTAGGTATACTCATAGTTATCTCATAGAAAAAAGTAATTTGTTTGATTATATTTCTGTACATTCCGTTATTTCCTCTACGTTTTCATAGAATATAAAATCAATCCCTGAACTTCTAGAAGCACAACTATCAGTCAATACTCATGGAGGGATGGTCCACGCATAAAAAGGTTATGAGAACTCTATTATTTTATTTGGTGAGCATAATATCATCGAAAATCTAGTATTCATTCCTGTGAGGAAATTCTAGATTATACTAGGGATAGAATGGCTCTCAAAGTATTATACTATGATCAACTACATAAGCAAGTAAATCCCAGTATTCTTGATTGGACAACCTATAACTGTTTTCAAAGGATATATATCTTGACCTGATCTTTTTCTAGATGATCCTCCCATAGCCTTGTTTGTGGAAATGATCTGTGAAGATGAATATGTAAATGAAATTATACAAACAGATAATGTCAACATCATTTAGAAATACATTTATGTATTTCTTGAGGAGTTACCTAGGCCTCCCCTAGAAATAAATTCAGAGTTCTCCATTGAGATCATGCCTGGTTCTAAGATAATTTTAAAGACCCCATATAGATTGGAAAATATGAAGCTTGAGGAATTAAAGAAGAAACTACAAATATATTTTAGAGAAGAGGTTTATTTGACCAAGTGTGTCTCCTTGGGAAGAACCTATAATATTTGTGAAGAAGAAGGACTAATCAATGTGGATATGCATTGATTATAGAGAACTTAACTTGATCATAGTGAAGAATAAGTACCCTCTTGAATGAATTGACGATTTATTTGAATAGCTTCCTGGGGCTCAATTATTCTCTAGTATTGATCTTCAATATGGTTATCATAAATTGTTGGCGAATAAAGAAGATATTCTAAAGACCGATTTCAGTTCAAGATATGGGAATTATGAGTTTGTTGGTATTCCCTTTGGATTGATTAATACTATTTCTATATTTGTGTATGTGATGAATAGAGTCGTTACGGACTACCATGATAATTTTGGGGTAGTTTTTATTGATTATTTTATGATATATTCCAAAATTCATGAGGTGCATGAGGATCATATAAGGGTTATATTGTAGACTTCATGGAAGGAGAGGGTATTTGGAAAGCGGAGAAAATGTGAATTTTTGTTAAAACAAGTTTCATTCTTGGGGAACATTATAAACAATAAATGAATCCCGGTTTATCACGAAAAGACAAAGGTTGTGAATTAGTGGATTCATCCTACAAAGGTAATTAAGATTCATAGTTTTCTTGGTTTAGTGGGATATTATAGGAGGTTTTTGAAAAACATTTAAAAACCATGTAATCCATTAATCAGGTAAACTATAAATGTGTACAAGTTCATCTTGACAAAAAATTGTAATGAATATTTCCAAGAGATGAAGAAGATATTGGTTACTAGACCCATGTCAACTATAACCTCTATTATAGAAGGTTTCATTATTTTTGTTGATGTATATTAGAATGGTATTGGGTGCATCCTCATGAAAAATGACAAGGTTATTGCTGATGTATCTCAACAATTGAATCCTCACGAGCAGAAATATCCTACGCATGACTTGGAGTTATCTGTAGTTTTATTTCTCTCTAAGGATATAGAGAAACTATCTATATGGGGAGAAATGTGATACATGCACAGACCATCAAAGTTTGAAGTATATTTTATAAAAAAGGAATTGAAAATGAGACAGAGGAGGTGGTTGGAACTTCTTAAGCACCGTGATTTTTCAATTAATTATCACCCGAGAAGAGAAAATAATATCACTGATGCATTAAGTCAGAAAGACCCTATTTCTATAGAAATGATAAAGATTCAAGGAGACCCTTTGATCAAATACCTAGTAAAATTAGAATTAGGAATTGAAATTGAAGTGACATCATCAAAACTATTCCAAATTGTTTCTCAACCATTATTACAATAAAATATCAAGAAATCCAAAAGATATGATCCTTTGTTGAAAAAATGATAGAGGCTGTAAATAATGAGAAGTTTCCTGAGTTTAATATTGATGAAGAAGGTGTACTGAAATTTCGTAAAAGGTTACATGTTCCATATTTTCTAGAAATAAATAAGTAGATGATTGATGAAGCTCATATCTCTACTTTTTATATACATCCTAGAAGTATAAAAATGTGAAAGGACCTTCTTGATCATTATTAGCTGGATAACATGAAAAAGGAGATTACTAACTACACTACAATGTTCCTGGTGTGTCAACAACTGAATTTAGAGTGAAAAATTCCTAATGTGTTATTACATCCACTACACATACTAGAATGAAAGTGGGATAATATCACTATAAACTTTGTCACTAGTCTCCCAAAAAATTCAAAGGAAATAATAAGATATGGGTTATACCAGAACATCTCACCAAGACTACCCATTTTATCTCTATTCAAGAAGATTTCTCTCTTGACCAACTTGGCAGGATTTTCCCAAAGGAAGTGGTAGGGATTTATGGGGCACCACTCTCCATCATATTTGATCATTATACATGGTTCACATAAAAATTATTGTGAATTATTCAACATGATCTTAGTACCAAATTAAATTTTAGTACAGCCTAACACTTCCAAACTGATGGACAATTTGAAAGGACTATTTAGACACTCGAGGAAATGATGAGAAATTGTTCAATTGAATATAAATGTGGATGGGATCAACATATCCCATTATTTGAGTTATCATACAACAATAACTTCAAATAGAGTATTGAAATGGAACCATATGAATCTCTATATGGGAAGTGATGTAGAACTCCTACTTGTTGGGACGAAGATGGTGAGAGAAAGCTTATTTTGTATGATCTTGTAAAAGAGGTGATAGGTAATGTTAGTTCCATCCAAAAAACACATAAAAGATGCTTATATTAAACATAAGAGATATGATGGGAAGCATTAATTGGACTTAGATGTTGATGTTGGTGGCAATGTCTTCCATTACATTTCACATTGTAAGATAGTCATGTGGTTTAGGAAGAAATTGAATTTTAGCCCTAGGTACATTCATATTGGAGCAGTGGCCTTTTGGCTTGAACTTAATCCACATATAGTTCAAGTTCATCATGTATTCCATGTATTTCTCTTGAGTATGTATATAACTGACCTTTCACATGTACTGAATCCTGAAGTGGTACAATTGAAACATGAACTCTCTTATGAGGAGTAGCTAGTGGAGATATTGGACCATAGATAAAAAGTTCTATGCAACAAGACTACCTACCACATAAAGTTGTGGTATAGAAACCATAAATATTATGAAGACACATGTGATCCATAGGAAACAATGAGGCAGAAATACCCTCACATTTTCTTAACCGAGGGAACAAGATAAATTTCAAAGGTGTAATTTCATAAGGAGGGAGGAATGTAACAAATCGATCAATTTGAATGAAATTTATTTCTTGAAAATGTCTGTTATATAATATTATCTCTAAAAAAATGAAGTGAGTATAATTTGAAATGTGACTATCAGGTTTCATCCATTATATAACGGTACTTCAATTATGACCATTGGGAACTATACTCTTAATAATTATTGTAATGTTATAATTTCTTTTAGGAATAATTGACAATTAAAATTAATGCGAAAAGAGGAATTGATATCCTCATACATTAATGTCGTGATCTATGAAGAACATTTGTTAGAACTTGGGAGGGAGGTAGCATCACCACGTTTTTATCTTAACCAAGTCCAAGTTGATCATAAACATGTTATTCTTCAAAGAAATCTCATGTGAGAGAAGTTCATCTTATTAGAAATTACCACTCGAGTGATGTTATCCGAGCCTCCCCAAGACTATCACCATCAGAAACCTCACCCTTAGGTCGTATGTGGGTGTTATATGGGGTTATGTGTCAAGGCCTTAATTACTAAATGTTAAATACCATTTTATAAATAAAATTGTTATTCCATCAATTCCTTTTTGAGAATAGTTTTTCTTAAACATATGACAGATTTGATAAAATGATTTTTCGGATAAAAATTGTACTTTTTTGAAAAGATATAAATATTTATAAGAAAATAATATATTATGAATAATAACTATTTTAATGGAATATAATGATAAAAAACCCTTATTTAAATTTAAATGATAAAATATTTTTTTTTCAAATTTTTGAAATTTTACTATTCATTTTCTATCTGCTATTTTTTAATAAATAAGGTTTTTATATTTAAGACTTAAATTTCTCATACTTTTGGAATTATTATTATAAAATAAACATCATTTTTAAAATTAGAATCTCAAAATTTGGTTATCATGAATTTATGAGAATTATTTAAAATTTAATTTTTTCGATAAATAGTAATAATACTGTTTGAGTTTCTTGGTATATTTAATGAAATCATACTAATGTAATATGTAATATAAGATTCTTGTCAACTATTATAGATTATAATAACATGATATGTGTCTCACGTGTCCAATACCGTCATAAAATACCATGGGCAAGCCCATGGAATTGAATTTACCATTACCTAGGTGTCCAAGTAAATTATTAAACAAATCCTCATATATTTCTATAAATACCTACCCATTTCTCCATTTACATTCACTCACAATTTATCCTCCACAAATATATGATATTTTTACCTCTCAAGGATCCCTCCCAGGGTTCCCTTAATCCCATAAGGTCCCAATCATTGAGTTTTAGGAGTTACTCTTCAAGGTAAGGGAAATATCTACATCTCTTTTTTCCTTTCAAGTTCACTTTTTATGTGGTATGTCTTTGAAATTTCCATACTTTTTTCTTTTATCCATTTCATTATATCCATTTAAAATATTAAAAGTCTTTTATGAATAAGATACCCTTTTACCCTCTCTTATTACAATTTTCATAGACCATGTTACATACCTTTTATGCTACTAGAATTTCTTCTGAAAATTTCTCTCTTTTTCTCAAGAAAGTCACTAATTTTTTTTGTGAATACCCAAAATATTTTAAATTATAGGATTTTTCACCACACTTTCAAATTTATATTTTTTATTATAGCATTAAAATATATTAAAACCACCTTCCTTTTTCATCGGTTAATAATGACATAATGATATTGTCTTTAAGCACTTTTTTTAAAAAACCCATAATTTTCATATGAAACACTTTTCATTTATTCTCCATGGGTTATTTATGAAATGTTTTATTTTGATATATGTGTCTTAAATTAATTAATAAATATGAAGATTTTAACCTGATAGTGCTCCAATGTATGTGGTAATGATTTTAATCTCTGGAGATGACAAGATTTATGATATGCTCATATTTAGCTAAAACCCTTTTATTTCAATAGTACCTTGTACAATATCAACATGAAGCACATATATTAATCCAATACTACACTCAATGGTATACCATGAAACCAAACTACATCTCAAACATATCTCATTTATTGACTGAGTCTTCTGAATGGGTAATAAATTTAGAACATTCATCAACTGTTCAATTACCACCCACACAATATCAATACCCCTATGATTCCTTGGTATTCCCCTGGTATAGTCTATGGTTACCTTATAAAATTTTTATAGTGTCACTGGAAGGTAATGAATTAAACCATATGGTTTTTTGTGCACACCCTTTACCTTATTATAAGCAAGGCAATAATAGATAAACCCCACAATATCCTTGAACATACCTAACCACACGAATCACCTCCTAATATCATGATAGGTCCTAGTTAAACCTATAGTTACCTATCATCATGAGTTATGAGAATCCCACATCATCTATCCCCCTATATATATGGGAACTACTACCTTACAATTAACATATAATACTAAATATCCATTCTCAGCATAATCAAGGTTAAGATCATCATCCATGACCCATTACCACATTAGGAATAATTAAAATCAGATAACTATATGGTATTCAATCAGTCTATGAGTTAAGAGGTGATAAATAAAGGTGAATAAAAAATAACCTCGCAATCCTAAAATATATATATCTTTCAGTCCATGAGATTTATCATCCACTTTCACTCATTGACTAATGTTTGAACTCCTAACTCAAGAGTCTTCCGGAACGAAGTATACATAATGAAACTTCCATTTTATATGGAATATTCCACTTCAAAGTAAATTGTTTGAATATACTAACACCAAATTCATTGCCTCATGTTTATGTATCATAAGGAAAATATATATCATAGGATATTATTGCAACACCCCTTGAAAAGTGAGTCTTAAAAGGATAAATGGTATTATGTATGTCAATAATTTTTAGGAGCCTACTTGATTAGAATTTCATAGTTAAGAGGGAATTGGTCTAGAGTAGTATTAGGATAAGTTAATTATAAGTAAGTTTCCAACGTTGTGTGTGAGTTATAAAAACACATATAAAGAACATGTGTTGGACTTTGAAGGCCATCATTAGTCAGATAAGAAACCATAGTGGGTAATATCATGAGGTGTGCTAGGTAGGAAACCAAGGTATTACAAGAGATCCATGGGGTTATAAGATTAGGTTTATAGCCTAAGGATTTCTGTTCATGTTTTTTATTATTAGTGTATATGAAAAATATGTCACCTAAGAGATAGTGTCCCCAACACTTCAAGGAATGAACAAAAAATGTGAGATCAAAATCATGTTTTGGTTAGTTTCTCTCATGGGGTCATAACTGATGAGACCCATAAGTGACATCCTGATCTCCCTATAGTATAAATTCTCCTAATTTGACTCATTATACATTACAATTTTAAATATAAAAAAATAGATAATGATTCGAACACTTCAAGGATTGATCCCCAACAGTGAGCTCCAAATCATTTCTTGGGTTGTTATGCTCATGGGTTCCAAACTGATGAGACCCATATGTGATCTACCTATTTCTAAATAGATATTAATCAGAATACTTATACATCGAAGTAGAATATATAACTGATTCATTACCCTGAGATTTTAAAATAACACTATGTTTGATATCGTATATGACACACAACACTGGCAATTAATTGATGTGAAATATTTTTTTTAAATATGCTTGTTATAAATTAGGTGTATAATTTGTAGATAATAATATAAGTAAACTAATTATAAGATATTTTTAAAATATTTACACATAATAAAAATTCACTTTTTATTTATTTGTACATAAATACTCAATTTTTATTAGAGTTATTCTATTTTTCAGAAATATGTTTACTTCAAAAAATAAGTTTTATAACTTTTTATATGAGAATATTATAATTAATTTATGAATGTTTTATAAGTAGTTTTTCATAAAAATGATATAATATTTTAAATTATCATTTTAATAATATCTTAGGGAGAAATTTTGGGTTTTTTGAAAATATTTATTTTTCCGTGAATAGTGAAAAATAACAATTTTTAAAAAACCTTTATTTATTTTCATTGATAATTAACATTATTATTTTAATTTGATCTTAAATTTACATGATTATTATTTATTTATAATTTATATAATTAATTACATAGGAATCTACTTTATACTTTATTTTTGTATCAACTCATTTTTGGGCTTAAAAATACATATTTCTAACTTTTTTTTACATTTCAATTTTCAAATTTATTGAAAAATAAATTTATTATGTTTATAGAATTTTAATCTTGAAAATATCATTGCATATTTGGAATTATTACGTTCAAATTTTGTAACATTTTCAACTTTATTTTTTTATCATAGTGAATAGTAACCGTGATAAATATTTGTCACCTTGGTAAGGGAAAGTATGTTATTTAAGGTTAAAAATAATGCGATAAGGATTTAGAAATTTATTTAACATTTGAATTTTTTATATTTGAAGATTTTAGTTAGAAAAACGATTAATATATTCTAATATATGTAATTTTCTCCCATTTTTATTTGATAAAGACCTTTATATTATTTTAAGTAATGGATAATTTCAATATCTCTCTCTCTTTCTTATAATTCCTATTATAAGTTATCATAGGGATTAAAATATGATATTAAATAATATAAAAGTATATTTGAAAATTAATTAATTTTTTTTTATGATGTTATTTTATTAATTTTTATTGATTGTATAATTACCTAGAATTATTACAAAAGCCTAACATAATTCTTATAAAAGTGGTAGAAAAATCAAAGTAAATGATTTCAAAAAACTAAAAGCATTTTTATTTTTGGATTGATTATGTTTTCAAATAAATTTTATCTTTAATAATAATTTATAATGGTTGTTTGAATTGTTTATATTGGAATTTTCTACCTTCTTTGATGTATTTTAATTCAAAATAAGTGAATAGTTCTTAAAATTCCTTTAATGGTATTTTATGATAAATAATGAAACATTAAATGATTAATAGTTCAAAGGATTAATTAAATAAGAAAACAGGGATCAAATGTGGTTTAAATTACATCCATTTACCATTTCTGGTCCAATTGGCACATAGGAAGTAAATTTATAACCCTTTTGCATTGAAAAAATTGCAACAATGATTATGGTAAAAATTGGTTAATAAAGGTGTTAAACCCAAAGATAAGTTCTGAAGTTATAAATAAACCAATATTACTAATAATTTTAAAATTTATTTATACCTTAAACTATATTATATAATTTTTTCCACTTTATGCCACTATATCATTAAAAAAATACTTTATTATATTTAAATATTTTAATTAATTCCTAATCTGTCCCTTTCTTCACTATACATGACAACACTTATCCTTTATTATTCACGCCATATTGAGTCACTTATCTCAACAAAATATTTCAAAAACTTCTAATAAACATACTAAAAAATGTTCTAGAGGTCATGGACACTTTAAAGTACCTTCCATAGAGTAGGAGAGATCCAAATGAGGTTCTACAAAGAGGCGGTAATCAACTCAATTGAGCATTTTCAGTTTACTTATATTTATACCTCATTTAATTATATAATAAACAATATAATATAATAACATCAGTATATAAAATGTAATTAGAGTTGTTTTTTTTAATTTCATAACATTATTCATCTCCTTTTCCATGCTATGGTGAATGAAAACATCGTTCGTGTGTCTGTGTGGACTGCCACCTCCACGAAGCGATGCATTTTAGCTTTTATCCCCACATCACAAGGATGGTTATTATGATGGATTTGATAAATATAAATTCTATTCACGACATAATTATTATTGTGTAAATATATGATATTACATACCTTCTCACCCTTACACCCATTTAAAAAACGACAACTCCTCTCATGCATACATGTGGAATACCACCTCCATGAAATGATTTGATTAAATTTTCACATCCACCTTTCATGGGGGGATATAAAAGTATATTATATGTATAAAAATTATTATTATTTCCTGATTATTATTCTTTTTATTTCTTAATAATGGCAACTTTGGCAACAGTCAACCAACCAAAGTCATTTTTCAATTACGAACCGAACGTCCGCAAAACACTCGACATTGATATATCCGATTAAGTAATTAAATATTTTATTAAAATAAATGAACTAAATGGTGTAATAATATATTAATAACCCTAAAAAATAATGTTAAAAAAGTAAATAATTAATATAATTTCATTATGTAGAAGTTCAAATACATTTATAGAATGTTGGGACTCGGGGTAAGGGGTTTCCCACCTCAATTTTCATTCATTTGGTTTTACATATATTTAATTTACTATGTTATAACATTATTATGTGTGAAATTAACTCTAATTATATTTTTTATTTACACTTATTTTATGTGGTTTTAAAAATGTTAAATATAATCACATAATTAAATAATTATAACTTCATTAATATTTTATTTGTAAGTATTATTCGTCTTAATATTATTTCCTTATGACATGTATTGTAATTTGAATATAATTCCTTTTATAAGGTGTATATGTTTCATATTGAGATTTTATATAATGAATTAATCTTTTTTCCATGATATTTAAAGTTACGTTTAAGTACTATCTTTCATGATATATTGGTTCACGCGTTATTAAAGTTACATGGGTTTCTATAGTCCAAATTCCAATTCTTTGAGACACAATTCATGTTATGCACCATATTTTATTTTATATAGTGTAATTACTAAAATATTAATCTTTTTAACATATTATTTAATATAAATTATGGGTTTCACAAAAACATTCTATTGTTCTTAATTTAATGGCATTTTCATTCAAGCATTTCCAAATTTACAGGGGCTTTTCACCTCAATCTTTATTATAGGATAAATGTGTTGATTAATGAACATATATTCATTTATATGGTTTATAAATTGAATATTGACATATAATATCACATATTTGTTTTCATAATCAGTTAATTTTATGTTATTTCTTTTGTTCTTTCTTTCAAAGGGTTGTTGGTTTTAAAAAGTTGAAAATGGGTTTTCATTAAAAACATCGTTTTAATGTTTTAAATACCTTTAACTAAATTTATCCTCTATATTCACTATATTATATCATGAAAGTTATTTTATAAACATAAATTAATTTTGAAATTAATTTATCATTATCTTTGACCATATTTGGAAATGTTTTAAAATAGAATTTATTAACATTTTCCACCTAGGTTACTTTTTAATTTCTTTACAAAAGTCTGAAAATAATGTTTATTTTTATATTTTATGAAATGAATAAAATTTAATATTAGAGTGACCCTTATTTAATATTAATATTATTATTTATTTTACATTTTTATATTCATGGAAAATTATTTTTCCAATATTTGGAATTTTTTTAGTTTATAAAGTTAGTAAAAGAAAAGTGTATTTCCTATGTTTTCTAGGAAATTATTTAAAGGTTATTTTCAAGGTATTTTATTCTATATAAAAAACCTATAATTATTCATATGAATAATAGGGGATATGGTCTTTTGAAACCATTCACTTTATTTATATTAATGGGTCATGATGATGTTTTAAATAGATTTTCAAAAAACCATTTTTTTCACAGGTAAAATAAGATATGACAGTTTTAATGAAATGAAAGAATACATATGTTTTATTTCATTATATGGTAGTTAGAAATTATTTATGAAATCAAGATAGGGGTGTGAACCCAAATCATTAAAGTAATTTGTTTGATATGTGATAGGTGGGTCTATTATAGCCCTATACTATATTGGGTAATGAGACAGAGTTAACTAGGTGTAAGTTTCTCATAAGAGATGCTGGGGTTATGTTCATCCTAATAGATAAAATAGTTAACTAATTATAATTTAATCCTAAGATATAACAATGTTTAATGGTTATAGTTTACCCATAATAGATTTTTTAATTTTCCACTTAGGTGATTCCATGTTAAATGTTTGATGTTCTAAAATACATAAACAGTTTTTCAATTATTTTAATGAGTTATAAATGATCATTTTCTCAATGATTTTTTTCACATGTATAATTATTGTTTAATATGTAACTATGGTATTATGTAGATATCTATTCCATGTCCCATGATTTAGTTTTCACATTTTTATTGGTATTAATTATATTATGTTATGAACAAGCACTTTGATTATGTTGTTATACCCTTATCATTATTTTATCCCCATTACTGACATTCAATTATTAATTTTAATATTGACCCTTATTGAGAATTTAACCTCATCATTTTATGTCACCTTGTTATAAAGAATGATGTTCAATGAGTTATTAATTGAAATGTTTTATGTATGAAGAATTATTTGGGAGATGTTGAAAACATATTATGAAATACTAAAAGCTTGGTATAATAGAAAAAATAATCACCTAAAGACATGGATATTTCTATGAAAGTGTTTTTCCATATTATCTAAAACTATAAAACAAAAATTTCTTTATATTTCCATGTAATCCAATATTCTTTTTGACATTTAATGTTTTTGATGGATAAAATTGGGCCATGTTTATTATCATTAAATTAAAAAATGGAAATATTATGTTTTTAACAATAGATATGGGAGTGCGATTTTGGGTCTGTTATAATGATGCCTCAATTAGGAAAAATCAAAATTGGAAATAGAGTGGAAATAGACCTCATTTTTAACTCCTAAAAATATCTTCACACTTATTAATCCACTCAAACATGACTCCCTTATTTATTTTCCCTATCATAGGTGATTCTAAGAAAGATTATTCTAGAATGAACCACCTATAATACCCAAATATTCCAAGGCAAATATAAATCTTAAATGAATTATTTGTACAAGATCAACACATCACTACTTACACCTTCTATGGATCAACTAAAATCCCTACTTCTGGGATCCGATGTCGAATAAATCACACATCTTGTTTTTAATAGTTAAACAATGATTACTTGATATAAAATAGATGTACCTAAAGTATACTAATAACAATATCAATATTCTAAAATATGTATCTTAGGTCCATGAGTATACTATTTTTTCTTAAGAAAACACTATTATGAAAGAGTCTAAATAAGGTTAAAAGACCTAGTTCAAGATATCCACGAACACCGTTGGTGCATTATTCAAGATGAATGACATCACGAGGTACACATACTTCCTGTACTGAACCATAAATGCTATTTTTTTATTTATACTACCATTACATGAAACTTATGGTAACTTAACATTAGACCATCAAAGGGAACCATTTGTCACCACTCAACTCATTAAACATGTCATCAATTCATAAAAGGGGATATTTATGCTTAACCATAATCTGGTTCAACTTTTGATGTTCTTTGTTTAACATAAGGATACCATCCACCTTCTTGGTGAATAAAAATAGAGCACCCCTACGAGAGGTAAAAAATTAGATAAAACCTTTTGACCAAAGACCATAATGGTTTACCTTTATATCTTTCATCTTTCTATAGTGACATATGATATTGGGGAGTCAAAAAAGGATTTTCACCCGATATGAGAAAAATTATGAAATAGATATCCCTATTATAAGGAATACCTAAGAAACATTTGAAATATACATCTTGGAATCGATCCACCCTTGAAATACAAATAGATAGAACCACAACTTGGTTTACTTATAGAACCAAACCCTCCACCTATAATATAATAACTCACACTCATCTGAAATCTAGTCTAAATCTACCAACCTTAGTATCCTCTTTCCCCACTAGAACATAGTCCATTATATTGATAGAGGTAAAGGATACCCACCTATGATAGTATTAAAAGTGACCTGAGAAGTGCACATTCCAATCCATCCTAAAAATTATATTGAAACTAACCATATTAAGGAATGAAAAATACCACAAATTTTTATATCCTCCCACCACTATGAAACATGTGATAAAATTTTAACAAGATATATCCTCTTGAAAATAGGTGTATCAAGTGATAGAAACCCATGGGAAAAATCTAAAAACAACCCCAAAACCAATATAAAATTTTCAAATATAATGTAATGATAGGCTCTAGTATCAAACAAAGTAGACAAAACCATTAAAGAAATCAAAACAACACATATTATCATAAAATGACCCTAAAATACATAAGATAAAACATGGTTTAAATTGTAAAATTTTAATAAATCATATCTATAACCCTACACCCATGATCCATGTCTATCCTATGAGACTAAAACATGAGAATGTTTCAATTTCAGCTACTCATATCCTCAGTTAGCTCCGTGTCCAGACCTCCTAGTTGTAACCTTGATAGTCATATAAAGTCTACATTTAAAAGCTATTGAGGCTTGTATCACCCTAAATCCTCTACCCATACATGAATGAGAGAACCTAAAATGATTCTAATGGGGATGTACCAATATTCCACACAAATAGAAATCCCTCATCTTATTTGTATATACACTACGATAATTCCATGACTACCTCTTATGAAAACAATTGGTAGGAGTTATTCTTAGAGTCTAAAGAGACAACCCATTACACTTCTAGGGTTACCTATCACCTACTTGGTTCATATCCTTTGAACTCATGTTACAATTGATAGAACTATCCCCCAAAACATTTCGAGTAGAGATACCACATAACCTAGTAAAAGGGTAGGGAAACCTTACGATAACTCCAACTACATGGAACTTTTCAATGGTGAGATACTGATAGACCAAAAAGAAAAATGATTTTTGGTAAAAATTATATACTTTTTTCCTCAACTCAAGATAATGATTGATTTCAAGATTTCTTCTCTTCTAAGCTTCATTCTTAGCTGGCTGTGATTAAAAAAAAGATCAACTCTTCAAAACTAGTTGCATAATTTACCCTAGAAGTCACCCCTATTAGTGATCTTTGAAATTATGATCCCTATCAAATATTTGAATCTTAGTTAATAAATAATGAAAAAAATTACTTAAAACATTCCATGATTGACCGTCATGTTCCCAATCATTGATCAGCAATCCCCACAACGTCCTAGAAGGTTCCTTTAGCATATACAAAACTAACTTTATATAATAGTCATATGGTGTATATGAAATAAAAAATATCCCACAATTATTCTCAATATTTCCATCATAATCCTTAATAACACCTTTTAATTGGATAATAGAATTTTCTATAGTTGAATTTATTGAGAAACATCCACCATCCGAGGTCTTCTTCGATGGATACCTCCACCTATGATTAGAATAATAAAAAAACCCCCAGTTGAAATGGATTTGATGCCTATACTACATAATAATCATTTTGGATCACAATCATCCAGAACCTCGTGGATGTTTGGAGGCACAACATGAAAATTCCCTAGATAAGGATTATTCTCACTCTGGTCCCTTGGCAGCACTAAGGGATTACAAAGAGGAGATGTTATCTAAAATGAAAAACATAAACTAAAAACATCCCTTAACATATCAAATATTGGTGATATTTAAGTAATTAATAAGCATAGACACACATGATGACACTAGGAACCACACCCTAAAATGATACCCATAACTACTATAAATATCCCCCTTAGGGATTACCCAAGCATTGAGCCCAAATATTTTGCACTTGGAAATTAGTCACAATAAAAATAAAAAATAGACAATCTCAGGTTAAATTTTATAAATAACACTAATGATGTATTTAGGAAAAGAAAAAAATATATGAATGCTTTCAATAAATTTTTTAACCCATATTAATAAAAATATTCTAGATATACGATATGTGAACCCACATGCCTATTTTTGATGCATGAACTCACTCGGACATATCGATTGATCCAAGATAAAATATCATAAACCATAATAATAAAAAATATACTAGAAGAACATCTTGAAAATGTAATATCATAACCAATTAACACAAATAAAACTTATTTGGAAACTCCATTTCCACTATAAATGTGTTTTCAAGATGCAAGAATAATTTCTTAGATAAGTCCCAACCATCCTCTCTTCATTCTACAAATCCCCAATTAGAAATCCAAAATACAAGGGGAACTGATAGAATTTTTTGACACCATATTATGGATCACTAGGGCTATGCCATATGGAAGCATGATATCATACAAAAATTTCCCATATGTAAGAGGATACAAACTAGTGGAAAGTTCCAAAAGGACACTATGACGAGACTATTCCATCAGTATCAGATATTTATCCTAGTAAAACAATAACAGAAGAAACTATAGTAAAGGTGAATAATGGAAGATAACATAGAGTAAGCAATAATAATGAAATTATACAATGAAATATATATGGAATTGAATATATAGTAAAATAATTTAAAAATATATCCTAACATGAAATAGATAAATGTATATAGTAAACAAAACAATAAAATAGTAAATGAGGAACCTTTATGAAAGATCCCAGTTAGTGTCCCCATATCACCTAAAGATTTTTCACCAATATATACACAGAAATATGTCATAAGTACCTTTACCTTGGTAGGATCCATGATCAAAAATTCTGTACATGAATTGGGATTCCCAAGCAGGATGTAAGAACAAATCCAATAATACACCTATAATGACCCAAAATTTAACATTAAATAGTCTTTATTTTTAGTCAAGAATTTACTTTATTTCACTTTGAGGATATTTTTAGGATTTTATTTATATATAATTAAATCATAACTCATAAATTAATGAACAATATAACAAAAAGTGGAAACTTTATATTAGTATATATTTCCCTATAATATAAATCTTTTAAAATAAACCATGATTTTGTTTTGTGGAAAACATTCACGACATTCAACTTTATTTCATTGCTTTACCTTACCCATACATAAATCCTGTTAATTTTTTTTAAAAACATGGGATGAGAATAAATATCTCAATAAGGAATATATTAAGAATAAAACCATTATTACGGTGAAAAACATGAAAACCCATGATAACCATTTTCTTAAAAACATATCTTTTTACCTAGAAATGGAATTATCATTCTTTTAAAAAGATCATTTATATTAACCTTTGATAAAATATAATTTATATGAAACTTATTAGCAAGCGTAGAAAATTAATTTATGTATCTTAGGACATTATCTCTTTGAAACCTAAGAAAACCCTTACAAATTGGAATAATCAAATGAATAACTTCAAATACAATTCTTTAGAAAAAATATTCATTACCAATGAATTGGAGTTATATCTTGGAAAACCAATCATAAAAGTTATAATGGGATCACCCAATTATATCTAGGAACACCCATTATATATAATATCTAAGAACCACAACATTAATAAAACACATTATTATATGGATTTTCATCACAAAAAGTTTAAAAAAATATTATAAACCCATATGAAAATCAATTTAAGATATCAAAATAGAATTTTCATTTAAATAACCTTTTTTCAATATCAAAATACCCCAAAAAGTGAAAGAGATATTTTACTTGATGAAAAAATAAATGCTTCCAAAGGAAGATAGAAATAATATAACATCAGTGTCAGTGAAAAAAGTCTTGTTACTCTGCACATTAAGAATAGAATATTCGTTTTGTCATAGGTGAGAAAATTTCATATAAAATATGTAAAAATTTTCATTTTAAAAACCATTTAATAGATAGTAAAATGAGACATAAAATGTAATTTATAAATATTTTATTTCTATAGTTTTTTATAAAATAATTTTAAAAACAGGTACTTGGAAAAGAAAGAGTTGGAAGGAAAACATTAAAATAATATTTTTATGGAAAATTCCTTTATCATAGAGGAAATATTTGAATTATAATCCCCATGAAGAATAAAATATAAACAAACATTAAGAATAATGTGAATAGATAAATTAATAATATTACATGTCTAAGGGGATATATATACACGACATAAAATAATATAGGTTCATACTATCAAAATATGTATTAATGAAAGGAAACTGAGACGAAGTCCCTACCTTGAGTCTTAATTGTCACGTGTGCATTTATCTACCTGAATAATAAACTTATATTAGGTATTTAATTTCTTGAGAAAATTATTCAATTTTATTATTAATTTTATTTCACTTATCATTATTTCTCATAAAATTACTTAATCAATTAAATTTATATTTGTTTTTTGGACTATATTCGGCTTATGTGTCATCAATGACATTAATAGGTTGACTATGGTCAAAGAGGTCATTTTTTAAATATCTCCATAATAATAATCCAGAAATATTTATCATATTTATACATAAATTATAATTTAAAGACCAATAATAAAATATGGTTTGATAAGTGATGTACTTTACAATCATCGAGATAACATGTCGCATATACACATGAGTAACACTTACATTTTTCAATGATCATTATGGAAAAGTGGTAAGTAAGGTTTAAAATTTATTGAATGATAAATATATTATATATGCGATATTATTTCTTTAAATATTATTATTATATATATATATATCATATATATTAGTGGTGGTTAAAATAGATTCACAACGTTTCGTGAAGCCGATAGTCCACATGTTCATGAACAATGTTATCATTTTTCAGTGAGTGAAAATGTATGAAAAAATAGATATATTATCTTTTCATAATGATAAATATGGTATAAATATCATAATTATTCTGTGTGTATTACATATATTCATTATATTTTCTTATATTAACTTCCATGTAAAATGTTAGTGAAAAATGAATCACATTGCTTCACGAGGCGGTAGTCCACCGTACACACGAGCAACATTATTGTATCCCCAATCAAATGGAATGTAAAAAAGGTATATCTATGATATAACAACTATATAGGTATAATTATGTTATTAATATCACATATGTTTATTATATACATTATTATACCAAACTGTGATAGGTGTTATTGGAAAACCGAATGAAATCGGTTCGCAAGGCGGTAGACCGCCATACAAACGAATGATGACTTCAAAAAACATTTGATGGAACATTAAAAAGTTTTATTTTATTAAATTAAAATAATAAAATATTAGTATATTAAACATACTAATTTTATTATATAATCCTGGTTTAATAATAATTAATGAAGGTGGGGGAATAAATAAAACAAAAATGTTCTTTAAAGAATGTTACCACTTCTTCATGTATCTTCTTTTTTTCTCCACAAAAGGGAGTTCATGGTTCAATTTATTGCCAAAATAATTATTATAACATGATAGGAGGTAAGTAGGGATATAATTTTGGTAGGTCCTTTCTAAACCACTGTGTTTTTATGCTGTGAATAGGGGATGATAAGGGGTGTATTTTTATAAGTGAGGTGAGTGACACATTTATAAATTTTGAGAAGAATGAATTCTAACAAAAGTTTCTTTCATGTAAAAAGGATAAAATAATAGACAAATATATATAATAGAAGGGTTAATTTCTAAATATTTCTATCCATTATAACTTAGATAAGTATTTAGGTTATTTAACCCCTATCCTTTTAATTTAACCCTCGGTAAAACCATCTTTTCCATAACCTCAATAAATAAATTTTACAATTTTCACTATTAATCTTGGTAAAAAACAAGTTGAACTTATTATTAAATATAAATTAATACGATTAAAAATATAGAATCCATTTTACCAAATTAAATATAAAAATTTGGAAATTTTTAATTTAAAACAAACCCCATAGAAGCGATGTAAAAGAAGGTTTTCAAGTAGAGTATTTTTTGAGAAGAAATTAATTTTTAATTATCATTTTATAAAAGTAAATTAATATCTATTAATATTTAATATATAACTTTAATTTAAAAAATTACCCATTTGGGATTATTTTAATTAATTAAGATGGATAAACATTATATTTTTTGAAACGGTTTCGAGAAAACCCCATGGTTAAACCAAACAAATTATACTACAAAAACATATAAAGTTAATTAAAAAGTAATTAAATGGATTAAATATGAATAAAGAATACATATTTTATTTCCAATCATGTTTAAAACATATCATTACTTTTAAAATCCCTAAATTTTTGAAAACAAAATATTTTTAAAAAAATTTTATTTCTCACTTTTCACTAAAAAATTAATATTTTTCAGAAAATACCGAAGTTTCATCAAAGGTAAATTTTTTTTTTGATTTAAAAAATTATATCCATATTTTAAATTTTAAATTATATTTTTTAAAATAAAACTTATAAATAAAACCTGTTAATAAAAGAGTTTATTTACAACTATTTCATTTTTTGATTTAAAAAATATTAATATTTTTATAAATACTATAACTATATAATTTATATTAATGAATATGAAATGATTTATTATATTATTTATAGGTTTTTTGAATTCACCCCCTTTTATAAATTGATTCCTCACAATTTATTCAATTATTAAATAAGTGGGGATATCTTTCTCTTATAGAATTTTCATATTTCCATGTTTGCCCTTGAACCATATGGATTTTCCATAAAAACTTAACCTAGTGAATTTATTATTCCACAAAAATTTATCTCTCTGATCAATAATATGAACTTTATATTCCTCATAATAAATATTCTCTTCCTAATTTTCTACATTATGTCTCAAATCATTAGATGGATCTAAAAAATATTTTATTAACGTCGAAACATGAAATACGATGGATACCTAAGATAAAAATAGAGGAAAATATACTTGATTGGTAAATAATACAAATTTATCCTATATTTATTATAATCCATTGAACTATAGAATTATATTCCCTTTTTATTAAAATTCCTAACACTTCTCCATAGAGAAACTTTTAAAAATACTTGATCACCACCTCAAAAGAAAGATCTATCATTCAGTTATTCGAATTTTTTTTTCTGCTCTGAGATATATTTTGATGTTTCTGAATCAATTAAAAATTCCAAGAAATTTCCTATACTCACTATGGTACCATTAAACTTATTTATCCTACATCATCCAAAAAATCCGGGGTCCATCAACACTTTCTATCTAACGCTTCAAATGGTGCAATCTGTATACCAAAATGAAAACTTTAATTTAAAGAAAACCCAATCAAAGAAAGATTTTGATCCAAAATTACTTTGAAATCATGAAAAATAATGAATCATATCTTCCCTGATTTTAATTATGCAATCATAATTTCCATCATATTGAGTATAAAAAATGTGGACTGGAATTTAATTTAGCACCGAATGACTTTTGAAATCCCTTCCAAAAATTAAAAGTGAACCTAGGATCATGGTTTGAAACAATGGATAGTGGAACTCTATAATACCTAACTATCTCCTATATATATAGTCAAGAAATACGATATAAAGGCACTGTACCTCAAATGGGTAGGAAATGTGTACATTTTTTAAATTAGTTAAAAATAAACCAAATCTCATTATTACCTCGAGAAGTATTTGAAAATACTACCACGAAATAAATTGTTATGTTTTCCCATTTACACTCCAACACTAAGAAAGGTTGAGGTATTACCTTTAGATATTTTAGTTCATATTTAATATGATGACATGTCAATCACTTCCTATTGAAGTTAACTATATCTATTTTCATTCTATCCCACCAGTAATATTCCTGAAGGTCTCTTTATATCTCAGTCTTTCCCAGATAAATAAATGAAAATAAGTATGAGATTCACTCAATAAATATATATTCAAATAAGAATCACAAGTCAGATATAATCATTTTCCAAATCTTAAATACCTTCTACATCAGTATAAAAATATGAAAACTTACCATTTTTAATGTATTCTACCTTTTCCTGCAATGATTTATCCTCCTTATAATCATTCTTAATTTAGTTAAACAAATAAGAATATACTTAAAACTTAAATGAACGAGTTTATATCCCTACAACCAAAACTTCTCGGCCAAAATTTATCAATTCATTAACCAAATGGTCACAGTCCAAATATAACATGGTTAATGCAGTATTATTATTTTGACTCAAAGCGTCAACCAATTTGTTTTATTTTCCATTACGGTAATATATCGTGAAATCATTATACATGATTAGATCCATAATTATTCTCTATCTCATATATAATTATTTTTGATTGAATATATAATTTGGAATTTTTTGATTAGTATATATTCCAAACTTTACTCTAAATAGATAATTCCACCATATTTTTTAAGCAAAAACTCAAACATCTAATTCTAGATCACGTGGAGGGTAATTTAACTCTTGAGGATCCAACTGAAAAGAAAAATAAGCAATTACCTAATCATTCTATAATAGGTCAAAACCAAGTACTTTCAAAGAATTATCACCATAGATGAAAAATTATCTATTTATAGAAGGAACGGAAATGATTGGAGCATTAACCAATATTATTTTCTCTTCTTGAAAATAATCAATAAATTATTTTTTCCATATGAACTTAACCCTTTTTAGTTGGTTTAGTCAATAGGATAGACATAAAAGAAATGTTTTCAATAAACCATTGTTATTGACCCAATAATCAAATAAATATATGAATCTATATGATATTTTAGGGTATTTTCCATTATTTGAAAACTTTTTTTTGTAGGGTCAATAGTCATTATATCTTTAGAAAAAATATGTCCATAGAAAGAAATTTAATGCAACAAAAATTCAAACTTTCCAAATTTTCAATATAGTTTCTTTTCATTTAATGTTTGAAGAAAAATCCTAGGCATATTTCATGTTCCTCGAGACCTTTAGAATATAAAAAAAATTTCATCTATAAATATAATAAAAAAATTGACCAATAACTCATGGAAAACCATATTCATAAGGTCAATAAATACAACAAGTACATTGGACTACACAAAAGGAAAAAAATAAAAACTTCTAGTTCCTATATCTATTTTGAGATGTAGCCTTTGGAATTTCAACCTCCTTCACCTTTAGCTGATGATAGTCACACCTCAGGTGAAATTTGAAAAAATATCATGCTCCCTAGAGCTAATAAAATAATCATTGATACGAGTCAATGAATACTTCTTCATAATAGTGATAGTATGAAAATATCTATAGACGGTGAAATGTATCATTGAACCATATTTCTTTTTAACAAAAAAATACAAGAACATAATAGTGAAGTTATAGGTTAGATGAAATATTTTTCTAATAATTCTTGTAATTTATTTTTCAATTCTAAAATTTCTAATTGAGCCATTTGATATAGGGGTTTAGAAAAATGTTTGGATTCAGGAACTAAATAAAGAGTAAACTCAACCTACCAATTAAGAATAAAAATAGGAAAAACATCAAAAAAACATCTATAAATTCATTTAATACTAGCACATTGGTAATTCAAATATTTTCTTTATTTTAAACAAAACAAACTAGGTAACTTTTACAAAAATATCTAATCAATTTCTTAGATTATTGGTTTGTTATTGAAGGCATGAAATAATTGAATAAAAATTTATTAGATTTTAAATCTATATTATCTTGATGATATAAAGTCTAATCCATTCCTTAAATGATATCAAACTCTACTATGGTCAGTTCAATAATATTTATAGGAAATACCATCCCACTTATAAAAATAGGATGATTCCTTTAAGTCTTTTTTTTCTTTAATACTTCATCCCATAGTTTTTACCAAACTTTTTATCTTACTTTCATGAGATGATATTCCAAATTTACTCAAAAATTTCTTAGAAATGAAACAATGTGAAGATACAGAGTCAAATAGGGCATTATTATAATTTAAATACATAAGTAACATATATTTCACCACTTTATTTGATGGCTAAACATAAACCATAATAGTAGAGGAATATGTTTACACCCCATTTTTCTTCCAAGGTTGATGATTTCCAGCCAGAGTTATTAACTTTAGGCACACATTACCATAATGGCCCAGTTCATCACAACAAAAAATACCTCACTATTCGATGGATATTGGTTACCCCATCCTTAACTCTTTAGGATTCATTTCCTTTCATTCATGAACCATACAGACAACCTTTACACATTATTAAAACTTCCCTTATTTTATAAGAAATTCTCCATTGTGGTTTTTACCACACTTGGAACATGATGGAAACATCTTTTTCTTAACTCCATATTTGTTTGTTGTATGTTTCCCCATATCCTTCCATCTTGAATGCCTATTAATTTAATTATCACAAGGAAAATAAGTGTAAGAAAACTCTATATAAATTTATTTAGTATAAAAACAATTTATCCTCGATTTTAAATTATTGTTCAGAGAAATATCTTTATAGACTTAGTTCATATACTGAGTAAAATAAATTAATTTTACTATCATTATACCAAACAAAATCCAATACGTATCTAGGAAATCTTGTAAAATTGGGTTCATACATGGACATAAAAACTTTATAATTTTTCGTCAATTCATGGAATCTGTTTTCTATAATATGTAAAACAACCTTAGGAAAATATTTCTGAAGGAAATTGTCCTAAAATGTTTTCCATTCTATGGAATCAATATTATATTTCTATCTAGTATTCTTAACTGAATACCACCAGAAATCAACTTCACCTTCAAAATGATTAACACTAAGAGTTACCATTTGATACCACAAACATACCATGACATCAAATATATCCACCATAGAATTGACCAGTCCTTCAATAACTAAAGGGTAAGATGTTCCACTGAATGATGAAGTATTTTTCCTCATGATATTATCCATTATGGATATGTTTCTTCATGGTAGATCATGTTTGTCCCTAGAATGTATACCAACACTATTTATATATTGTGTCAATTGACCCATCCCTACAAAAATCTATTTTTTTTTCAAATTCCAACCATATCAAGATGCTGATTTGGAAGAATGTTTTCCTCTCGGTGCCTTCCCAATTCAACTTTCTTGTTTCCCCCATAGAAACAATATTCTGAACATAAATAGTTTAAAAGAAGAGACATCTTAATATTTTAATTATATTACATTTAAACATAACCCTAATGTAAAATATTTAAATGTTATGATATTATCATAATAAAAAACTCTAAATTTATCTAAACCAACATCTAATGAAAACTATAAGAACCTGAAATTAAACATTACATAATCTTTACTTTTGGTCAAGAATTTACTATCATTTACTTTTAGTATCATTTTAGGTTTACAGTTTTAGAGAATTATGTTATAACATATACATAACAAAACACTATAATAAAAAATGTACACTTTTTATTAGTATCAATTTTACAATAATATAACACTTTTTAAATAAATCAATATTTCTTTTCATTGAAGATTATCATGATATTCAACTTTGACTTCATCCTTTACCTTTCCCACCATTAAATCATATAAAAACATTTTAATAATGTTGGATAAGGAAAAAAAGTTTATTAAGGGACATAAAATGTAGAAAACCATTATTGGAGTGAAAAATATTAAAACCCATGTATTTTTTTCCTAAAATAATAAAATTTTACCCAAAATGAAAATTATCATTCTTTTAAAAAGTTCATTTATATTAAATTAAAAAAAAAATGATTTCCATGAAGGATCATTATAAAGCCTATCAAGTCATATAGGTAACTTGGGAAATCTCCTCATAGAACCCTTACTGAACCCTTAAAAATGCATTACAAATTGGAATAACCATACGACCTACTTCCAATATAATTATTCGGAGAACTTAATCATTACCCAATTCATCGAAGAACTATTTAGGAGCACCCATAATATAATATATAATGGGATTAACTAGTGATATATGGGTGCACATATCATACATAATTTTCAAGAACCAAACCATGTATAAAACATTTTATGCCTTCATTTTTTCATCTTAATTTTTTAGAAACTATTTTAAACTCATATGAAAATCACTTTTGGATATCAAAATAAAATTTTCATCTAAAAACCCATATTATATTCTAAAATATACAATAAAATAAAAATAGGGATTTTAATTAAATAAAACTTGAAATATTTCAAAGGTGTTGAAAAAAAACGTCTACAGAGGCAGAAAATGTCATTTTCACTATGTGTGACTTGAAAAGAAAATTCCATTTGTTTTTATCAAAATGTTTTTTATAAAACATGTAAAAATATTCCTTTAAAAAATTGAAAAAAAGTAAAACTATTAATATATTGTAAATTATAAATATTTTATTTCCATATAAATTTCATTAAAAAATCATTTTAAAACATGGACATAGAAAATAAGGATTTTCAAGGAAAACATTAAAAGATGATTTTTTTAATAAAAGGTCCCTTATCACCTAAGAAATATTTGAATCATAATCCCCATGAAATAATTACATTAAACAAAATATTAAATACTATTAGAATAGATAAATTCGTGATATAACCTATCAAAGGGTCTGTATATATACCATGTAAAAAAATAAAGGTGAATAACATTAAAATATTCCTCAATGAAAGTAAATTGAGAGGAAGTTTCTTACCTTGAGTCTGACTTGTCATGTGTATCTTTATGATGATGAATAATAAAATTAGGTTAATTATTTAAATTCTAGATAAATTTTATCTAATTTATTATTAATTTTATTTTAATTATTTCTATGTTACATAAAATTACTTAATCTATTAAGTTTATATCAGATGCATTGAACATATTCAACTTATATTTTAAAAATGACATTTGTAGGCTTACTATGGTCAAAGAGGTCATTATTTAAAAACATCCAGAGTAATGATAATGAAATATTTATCATGTTTATACATAAATTATACTTCTAATACTAATAATAAAATATGGTTTGGGGAAATCACATACATTTGTATCAGGGATATGGTAGGTCGTACACACACATGCGCAACGTTTCCATTTTTCAATGATCATTGTGGAAAATTGGTAAGTAATATTTTATCATTCAAGAATGATCATAATATTTTAAATTATATATTATTTATTTAAATATAATTATATATATTTATCATCCATGTGTAGTGGTGATGAAAATGATTCATATAACTTCGTGAAGGCGGTAGTCCACATGTTTATGAAAAGTGCTATCATTTTTTAGTGAGTGAAAATGTAATGAATAAAATGATATATTACATTTTAAAACTGATAAAAATGAAATTAATATAACAATTATTGCATTTACATAAGATATATGAATTATATTTACCCTTATTACATTCTATATAAATGTTTAGTGAAAAATGAATCACATCAGTTTGTGAGGCAACATTCCACCGTACACACAAGCGATGTTATTGTATCCCCTACTAAATGGAATGTAGCAAAGTAATATATGATATAATGAATAGATATGTATAAATATGTTATAAATATCATATATATCATTATATTAATCATCATACCCAAGAATTATAGGTATTAATGGAAAAATGAATGACATCAGTTCATGAGGCAGTAGTCCGCTGCACACAGAAATGATGGCTTCATAAAAATTTTGATATACGAGGAGATATTTTTATGTTATTGAATTAACATAATAACATCTAAGTATATAAAATATGATTTGGTAACTATATAATTGTGTTCTAATAAGAATGTAATATATTGGAGGAAGAAATAAAATAAAAAATGCCCGTTCCAGAATATTACCTCTTTTTCGGGTGACTTTTTTTGGTTTTCATCAAAGCCGTTCTTTAGTTGGATTTATACCAAAAATAAGACTTATATAATAAAATTAAAAAAGTATAAAAGTTATTTGGGCTGTTATTATCTAAAAAATGGGGTTTTAAGGTGTGAAGAGGTTAGGATAGAGGGTTGACTTTTATAAGTGAGGTGAGTGGAACACTTATAATTTTTGAAAAGAATGAATTCACCCATGGTGTTTTTTTCATTTCACAAGGATCGAATAATAAAAATTTATAGATAATAGAATGGATAAGTTAAAATGTGTCAATAAAATATATTTTATATATGTGTTTAGGTTATTTTAACCCTTATCTTTTTAGTTTTACCCCCAATAAATCCATTTTTACCTTTTGTACGGTAATTAATTTTTTCTATTTTCTGTATTCATTTTGGTAAAAAATTAATTTCAATTTCTTAGAAATTATAAATTATTTAAACTAAAAATATATAGTAAATTTTAAAAAATTCATTTCACATAAGCGTAAAGCCTTAATTTAAAACAAAACCCATAGAAATTATGAAAAATAGGGTTTCTAAGTAGATTATTTTTTTAATAAAAAGATTATTTTAAAATAACTATATGTATAATAATAAAAATTTTATTAGAATAAATTAATAATTGTTGATATATAATCTATAAATTAAATTTAAAATATTATAAATTAGGTATTAATTAAATTAATTAAATTGGAGACACATATGGCATTTTAGAAATGCTTTTAGAAAAACAAGTTTTTAAACCAAAAAACTTATACTAAAAACAACTACAAAGTTGATTAAAAAGAAATTAATTGGATTAAATATAAATAAATAATACTTATTTTACTTTAAGTCATATTAAAAACATATTTATAATTTTAAAATATATAAATTATTGAAAAGAATTTATTTTTTTAACAAAAATTGGTATTTTCCAAAAATTAGTAAATATTAAATATTTTACGAAGGATCCCAGAATATCAGTGTAGGTAAATTTTAATATTATGATTTTAATAATTATATTAATATTTCAAAATTCAAATTAAAAAATTTAGAAATTAAACTTTAAAATAAAACCTTATATTAAAAGAGTTTAGTTAAAGATATTTTCTTTTTTGATTTAAAAACTACTTAATATTTTTATAAATAAAATAAATATATTATTCATACGAATAAATATGAAATTTTTTATTCTATAATTACCTATGTTTATACAACCACATCATTAGTCCCTTATAATAAGTGCATAAAGTGTATAATGATTGATCTGCTGATAGGACTAAATAAATAAATAAAAACAATCCCCCAATGTTATCATTTTCTAACCACACCTCCATGAGTCACCAATCATACCTCCTTCAACTTCATGATGAAATGAGAGTATTTAAAAACTTTAGTAGAATATACTACACTTGTCCAGTAGCTTATCTCTAAGGTCAAGGCTTCATCAAGCACATCTTCCCATCCTTTCTCACTCAATTGAGGTTATATCAAGTACCAAGTAATAAGAAAACCATGAACAAGCCACAAAATGTATAGAAATTCATCATCAAAACCCCTATGCCATTTTAAGGCTATAATAGCCTTAACCAAGCCCAAAAGGCTCCCCCAATGTCCCATTTCTTGGGTATACCTGTAAAAAACCAGGTTTTATAGAATAATAATTTTTAATTTCTATTAATATTTACGAATAATATAATAATTTCAAATTAAAGGGAATGGTTTTTCTGATAGCATACTCAACACGAAACAATGGGTTTATTTGAAATCTTACATTACACACAACCTTAAGATTTATTAAAAAATAATACTGTAATAATATTATTATTTTAAATGGTAGTTAACACCTTGCCATTGTAATGGAGTAAATGAAAAGAACCAACTATAATATGATTATACAGGTTTGTTAAATGTTTTTACATTTTTCCAATGAATATTAGAGGCTAAAAATGAGAATGAATTTGATTTTCAGAAAAAATACTCTATTTGAAAAAATAAATTTCATCTTTAGCAGTAGAACACAAAAATTTACTTTGGATGCAATTTTATTTTTAATGATAAAATTCATATTTTTATGAATAGTGAAAAATACTGCATTTTAATTCAAAATAACCTTTTCATCGAATTTATTTTTATAGTAATATTATTATTTTAATTTGTTTTAAAGTATTATTGGATTATTTATTTATCATTTAATCCAATATTGGTCATTGGGAGTAATTTCACTTTTAAATTTGATATAAACACATCAATCTTTTGATTGTTATTATTTTTTAAAAAAGCACTTTTTGGTTTTGAAAACATGAATTAATTTTAAAATAATTTCTACCATTTATGTGTTATGAATTTTTAAAAGTGGATTTCACATTTGGAATCATAAGTTCCAAATTTGGTAAACTTTTACCTTTTATTTTTAGAAATTTTGAATATTTAATTCAGTAATTATTTTATTTACCTTAGTTAAAGTGTAAATCAGCTAAATAAGGGTATAAGATAGTATTATAATAGTACTATACTACCATAAAACATGTCATAATAAAATTGGTTGAGATATTACCAACCATGGGCATCCTTGGGAATATTTGGGGACCCCTTGGAGCTACTTGGGAGTGATAATGACATGTTTTATTAATTAATTTAATATAAAGAGAAATATAACATAAAATGATTTTTTTACTAATTTTTTTATATGGGGTTATATAATTTTTAACTAAGAATATAAATAGTCATTATAAATCTAAAAATATTTAATACAGAATGAAATTTTATTTATAATTTTTATACATTAAATAAATATATCTATTTATGACACAATAATGATGTAGTGATTACCTTATTAATGAAAGATTCAAATAAATGATATTATAAATATTAAAATAAATGTACTATGACTATTTTTATGGAAGTAAATAATTTTTTGAATGATATTGACATATTATATTTGAGTTAATGCCTTTTTTATGGAATCAAATTTTTATGGATTTATCAAAAATCAATTACTAAATTTGGTCAAAATTGACATAAGCGAGTTTTTAAAACAAATACAATTTTGTTAAGTGATATAATAGTCCTAAAATTATAATATTAGGAAAAATTACATTTATAATTTTAACAATTACATTAATTATCCACTTTTAGTTATCTTGGCATTTTATAGTAACTACAATAATCATAAATTATGAAAATACAAGAAGACATGGTAAGAGTTAATGTATTTTTAACTAAGGGTTAAAGCAAAAAATATAATGTTAAATTTGTGACCTAAACTTGTCTAAAACCTATTGGTTGAGAAGTATTTGACCCAAGTTCAGTTTATATTATAAATAAACGAATTTGGGACCATTTTAAACCTAAAATCCATTTATAATAAAATAACATTTCAAGATATTCTTAAAGTGCCCCTCCTCCTTCTTATGAAAGGACACCACATCTACCCACGTAACTCACACATATAAAGCCCCTTGGGTCGTCAAAATTCATCTAAAATATGATCCAAACATCCCCCCTTATTCCTATAATCCATAACTTGGGTAGAAGGCAATTTAAGAAATCTTTAGGCTCAAATAAAAAGAAGTTACCCGATTTAGAGGTAACATCTTCTCTAAAGTTCATTTCCTTTATTTTACTTCTCCACTACCTATGATGTTATTATTATTTTATTAAATAAAAAAGGTATAATTAATATACTATGATATTTTCATGAAAGGTATTTATTCTACACTTACAGACACCTCCATCTAATGGATACGAACATACTGTTTCTGTATACGACGAACTACTGCCTCACAAAATGATGATTGTTTGATTTTTCACATACCACCAATAATGGTGGCCATTATGATGGAACTATATTTATATATGATATATATTATATTTATATTGACTCTATTATTTTGTAATTTTTATTTATTACAAACCTTTATGCTTTCCATGATGTGTAAATACAATAATTTCATTTGAGGAAATGTGGACTATCACCAACTCAGAGTGATATGACTCGTTCATGATATACGTGGAACATATAAAGGATGGTTTTATTAAACCTAAAATATATTCATAGAATAAATATAATAATGGTATTATAATAAAAATTTATATAATTTTATTATTATTCATTTAGTATGACAAATAAATAAATGTAGTATTCATGTGTACGTATGGCCTACCATCTACTTGAACGGTGGATTTAGTTTCTTATCTCCAAATGTTATGGACTATTATAAATACATGTATAATGGATATATATGACATTTAAATCAATAATATCATTCTTTAGATGATGTAATTTTAACTACATGTACAATTTATATCAAAACAAGTTCATTTTCGAGTCTAGTACCAGATATAGAAAAAATGACATATATTAACTTAAATAATTATGTAATTTTTACAACATGTTAATAAGATATATAAGATGAATAAAAAACATTAAAAACTTTCTGAAGCATTTAGAAATTATCTTTATTTTATTATTCAGTAAGAAAAAGGATCATGCGTGACGAATCAGACTCAAGGTAAAGGACTTTGCCTCAATCTCCTTTCATTGAGGCATATTTTTATAATATACAAATATTTATTTTATATAGTGTATAATAAATCCCTTTGAGTTTTAATTTAATTTAGAGGGAATCTATTTTTTATGATGTTTTTTACTAAATGACAAAAATAATGTTTTTTACGTACGCGGTGAAAACGAACTCTCTACCGCTGTAATCATTATTTGATATTTGGATTCCTCTATAAGCCTTAATGTTTGTAAAAGGAAAATAAATCCCTTATTCCATTTTTGGGTGTTTTGGTACTGAAAATAGTTTTTAAAAAGGATTGAGTATTTCAATATCTGGAAATTATTTCTTGTGATTTCAAATGAAATGTTGATATTTTTAATATTTTATGTGTTATGATACTTGGACATTTGACAGATAGTTATGTGATAAACAAATCATGGGTGGTTAAGTGATAAACCAAATGATATGTGGTTCTATGATAAAACTTGGAAGGGTGGTTACGTTATAACCTCCAATGCATTGGGTAAGGAAGTAGACTATATGTCTATTCTGTTTAGTGATATGCGTGGAAGCCAACTATTTGGTTATTCTATTTAAGTATGTTTATGTCCTAAGTTTCCTTTATATGTTATATGTTGTTTTCTAGGGGATTTATGGTAATATTTTGGTTACAAAAAACGTATGAAATGAGCTTATATTTAGTGAAGTATATTTACTACTTCTTAAAGGTGAAAAGTATTACTTTATGATAAATTTGTCATGGTTTACATGTTTTTGAAAGACTAATAATTTTCATTCATTACGTATCCCTTAATGAGATTTTTATTCTCATCCCAAGTTTTGAAATGTTTTTCACAGGATATAAAGATGAATATAGTGAAAGATGGGATCAAGGAAAATTTATTTTGTTAAAACATGAAATGATATTTTGTTTCTTTTTAAATAGTTTTTGTTTTATGAAAAAAATGGAAAGTGAGTAGAAGTTTCTACTTGTAATATTCAAGTTGTTTGGTATAAGTTATGAAAAAATTACTCAATGATCTAAACCTGAAAAGATCCTCAATGTAAATTAAATTCAAATTATTGACTTATCTCAAGATTAAGTAATGTTTAATGATGTGGCCTTATAATACGTTTTGAGATCCTCTTATAATTTGATGTGAAATTCACACTTTAACTGAGACACAACACATCACTCCCCCTATAAATAGATAAACACATCTATAGAGGTGAAACTGGTCACTTTTATACCATATGAAGAGTTCACATAGGGCTACACACTCACCCAAATGTAATTCATGACAAATAACTCTTTCAAAATATATATAATAATAAGGACATCATACATCAAGCGCTAAAAAGATCAATCACCAAGTAATTCAACCATATTTTAGAAAAACAAAATTAATACCTAGAATATTCCCCAACAAACACATTTTTAGATTCTAGAGTGGGGAAATATGAAATAGAGGAATAATGATTAACTTAGGTCTTATATCGCATTAGAATCTTCAAGATAAACCCTTCCCAACATGTGACCCTTCAATTGGACAAGAGAAATTATAGAGGGTGCAAAATACCCAAATAGAGGCTCCATGTAGCCAACATAACATGTGAGGTTAAAATAGAAGTAGGGATAACTAAAATATGTGTCAAAGGTGAAGTTATAATTTTAATCATCTTTAAAATACACACCATTATGTCATCATAGTGTTACCCTAAGGGCCGTGATGTGAATCATGGTAGGCGGTGCCCTTATAGTTCAACCTTGACACTTTTATTATGTGACAACCGATGTAATTACATGAACACCTTCCTGTTTGAGTTACTGGACGACTCAAATCCACATATACTTACCTTGAGGTATTCCTAAATGTGTGAACAACATAAAACTATCAAGATATGCATGATTAGGAAAAATATAAACCATAATGCACCTTGAAATTCAACGGGAGTCCCATAATAAAGTAAATATAACAAAAAATTATAGAGTAAAGATGCATCATGATTTTATATGAAAATATATAAATGCCATAAATTATATTATTGAAGGACATAAATTTTCTTATAACTAGAGCCCTTCAATTTTAATCCAATGTGGTAGGACAATGAGTATATAGATTCAAAGGATATACAATTTTTACAAACTAGAGAACACACCGATCTAAATATTAGAATCAAAATTCCTCTCCAAATACTTATTTAATATATATTGAATGTAAAAATGTATTATACCAAATATTATTTCATTCACATTATCGAAATCTACAAAGTCATTTTACCAAGTAATTTTTTGAACATAGAGTTTAAAAGCAACAATTCATATACCAAGAACTCTTCATTCAAAAGTTGATTTGAAGAAAAACATTATAATATTAAAATCATATATTTTACAAGAATGCTTAAGAAAATAGAAGCTATAGTATAACATTTAAAAGTAAAAAAATAGTTACTACCAAGTCACTGATGTAGTGAATAACTCTATAAAGAGAAAATTTCTATACAAAGAAATAAATATAACTTAAATCCTTGGTATTATATTTATTTATTAGTTATGAAATAGACTATTAATGGTCAACTATGAGATATACATGAAAATATTTCACATAATAAAATTTAAAACTACAACTTGATCTTCCATTTATTAAAAATATCATTTGTCTTCATAGTGTTAAGAATGAATTTTATTCCGAATCAAGTCTTCCAATATATTTTATTAAAAAGTTAAAAAACAAAAAAATATATCCAAAAAACATCAAGTATTCCAGTATATTTGATAAAAATTAGTTTGTAAATATAAAAGTTGTTTTTATAATATGCCCCTATATGGATAAAGGAGATATAAATGGGGGATATTTAAATTAAAAATGATAATCAGAAATTATCAATTTGTTGTGTATAAAAAATAGATCAAAAAAGTTTTCATAAAAAATGGAACTATATGTATAGTGAGATTAATAAGGTTACAATTAATATTAGTATCTTCTAATTATACTAGAGAAATTAAATATAGACTTGAAGTTTGATAATGTTCATATGTATAATCTACCAAACTAGAAAACACATTTTTTAAAGTTTCTTTCATGTCATGAAGAACAATCAAGCCATGGATTATGGATAAATATTTCTCATAAAAAATGACAGGTGACTTGAATTACCCAAAAATTATCAAAATTATATTGTATAAGTCATTACCTTTGGAATTGAAATCTCATTAATGATAAAGGTTTTTGGAGTAGACGGAATATGTGAGAAAATACTTTACTATAAAAATGTATTATTTGTTGAGTGGATGAAACAAAATTTATTGTGTTTGTTATAGATTTTTAATGATGGTTATAAGGGGATATTCAAGAACAATTGTTTCATTAGTAAAAAATTTAAGGATGGAGAAGTGATATCAAGATAGTTAAGAACTCATGGAAGCTTATTTCAGGCTAGAGAAGCTAAAAATTATTTCTACAAAAGATCGAAGGCTGAATTTCTTTTCACAGATGTTTGGTAATGTTGGAAAAAATAGTATGAAAATGATAATTAAGTAGGTCAGTAGAACAAATATTACATTCTTGATTTATTTCATTTAGACCATTTTAAAAATAGTTCAAAAGGTAATAATAGTGAATATAATACACCAGGGGGTTGAAATTTACACCTAAAGGCCATTAGAGTTTATCCATAATATTGTTCATCGAACCATGAGGAAGAACTAAATAAGTTGAGATAAGTATTTCCTGACAGTCATTAATAATTTTACATGGAATACCTGTGTCTTATTTATGTCCCATAAATAATAATCTTTGATCTTGTTTGACAACATCAGAAGACTAGTTAAGAATCAAATAGATTATGCAATGAAATGGTAATGATCTAAAAATAGGAGTGGGAATTATATAAAAATATCATAATATCTTGAAAACTATTATATAAGGAACAATTTCAGTTAACTATAAACTCCTTAAAAAATAGTGTAAATAAAAGGAAGAACATGAGTCTTTTTTATATGAATAAAAATATATTAGACGAACATGACAATTCAATACATTTTCAGATTCAAGCATTTAAAAATATTTAAATCATTCAAAGCATGTGTTTATAAATGTTGAATTCAGATATAAAACCATATAAAATGTGGTTCTAGAATAGAAAAAAATCTAAAACCCTTAAATTTATTGGGTAAACTATGCGACCATATATGTTATAGGTATGTTTTACACTAGTTTTTGTGTCTCACATTTGATACTAAAGTTTATCAAGGAGTAAGTGTCCAATATTTTGAAATTTCAGTAGAAATATACCAGTTACATGGTCCACACATGGTTAGTAGTAATGGTGAAATAATCACGTGATATTTCTATGTTGATTCTAGTGATGTTTTTCATGTTTTGATCACATTTTTACTAGCCTCATGGGAGTCCCAGGTAAACTATAAAGATTATTGGGTTTGTTCTTAAGGAGGTTTTATGACTTGTGCATTTTTTTCCAACCAACCATATACTACCATATAACCATACACTTCTATTTTCAAGTGATAGTAGGAGCCACATAGTTAGTTCATGTTTAGTTTAACTATGTGGCCTAACTATGTGACATGTTTTAATCTTTCAAAATGTAAAATTATCTAGATATCCTAGTTCATTTTAACAAAAATATCATGCAATATATCATTTTTACCCAACTTTTCCCTAATTATCTATAAGGTTTTCCCTTTGGTGATTTTATGGTTTTCCTTCGGTTATGGTGGATCTATTTGAGGTATGTTCAAATTTATTCTTAATTTATCTTTATCTTTATATATCTCTCCTTGATTTATATTCGTATTGAAATATTAAAACTATGAAGGGTAGTAATGAAAAAAATATAGATAGTTTGATGGGGAATTGATGATGTTTATTTTGTATCTAGGTTTTAGAGGACATGATCACTTTGTATCCAATCACTATTTTCAAGGTCATCTAGGTTTCCTCCATCTAAAAGGTAGGTGTCTCTATAAAATGGTTTCCTCCATTGTATTTTAATTTTTTTGATTATGAAAATTGTTGATTTGATGTCCATGAAGGTGTTATCTTGATGCCTCATGTATGATATTAGGATGTGTTCTATTGTAGGAGAAGTAGGTTTCTGTATATGGTATTTACTAACTACACCCAATGAGAATAATTATCATACCCATGATCATTAGTTGGTTGTGGTGATGCCTGAAATGAAATACATGGTGCCACTATCTCTTTATTGTGTGGTTTACTCTATATTCAGATCATATGATATTTGAATATATTTTCATGTAAAGAGATATGAACCTTTAATATATATACTGGATTGAATATCTCCAAAAATTTTATTTTAATATTTTGTACATGCCTATAAATTAGAATGTGACCACTGATGCATTGAGAAGGAAGTAACTGACTAAATTTTTGAATGAATTAGTGGAGGAATGGTTTTGGATGTGTCTATTCACTGAGGTATGTCTGGACATGGAAACATCTAATGGGGAGGTCTGATTGGATTTTGAAAATTTTTATTCATCATTCAATGATCAGTTTTAGATTACACAAGTAAAATACATTTATTTTTGGCATTTTAGTTAAATCATTTTCTATTGGGAGACCTCAGTAGTTTGGTCTCAATCTCCTGAGGGTGTCTTGAATTTGTAGGGTAGATTAGTCATTTTAATAACTCTAAGGTAGAGTTTAATGGGAAGTTTACATTGGTCTAGTTGATTTGTACACCCTAGGAATTCCACGATTTAAAATAATTTGAATCATAGGTTTTGTGGTCTGGGATGAGGTGGTAAATTTCAGACATCATATCATGATTATTTACATGAAAGAAGAATACAAATAAGCACCAAAGACATGCTAGTTTTATGTAGCCTTTAGCCATTAAAATATGGAAGTCAAATTAGATATCTATGGACTTAGTGTTCAGTTTACCATTGATTTTTATTGGTAAAAATGTGATTTTTTTGATCATGGATTTTATTTCGAAATCATCTCATTTACTTCCTATAAAGTAGACAATGAATATTGAAGTGGTTTGTCTCCTGTATGTCTAGGATATCATGAAGCTACACATAGTGCCTTATGATATTGTTTCCAATAAAGAAGTTTGATTTATATCTTGGTTCTAGAAATGTTAACAAGAGGAAATAGGTCCCCAGTTGAATTTAATCATGACACATCACCTTTAGATGGATGGAAAAAATGAGAGAACTATTAAATTTATTGAGGATATTCTTTAGGAATACATTATTGATTTTGGTGGTTCATGAGAAAGGAATCTTCCCTTGTATGAGTTATCCTATAAAAAAATTAATCAGTATTCAATTAAAGTTGTGCCTTTTGAAGTGTTGTATGAGTAGTCATGAAGGTCACCTTAGTGTTGGAGGGATTTAGTAGTGTAGTCTTTGGTTGGAATGAGTCTTTTTTATGGGTTGACATAGAATATTATGTTGATCTAAAAGTGGTTAATGATAGCATATAGTATATAAAAATTATATGTTGATCATTATCATCACCAGTTGGAGTTTCATTATGTTATTGGGTTTTTCGAAAGGTTTTGACTCATATATATATTTTTTGGAAAGACATGGTACACTTACACTAAGGATTCATGTCCATTTCATGATTGTAAAAGGTCTTGGAAATGTGGATGTTGGTTAGACTTACCATCTTGGATAATGATAATTCATGAAATGTTTCATGTTTCCCAAATTAGGATGCATTTATGAAACCATTATTATATTATATAATGGGAAAATATTGAACCTGGTCCCAACAACTCAGTGGTTGAGATTCCAGTTTAGATTATGGAATGCCAGAATAAGGTGTTGTACGGTACAAAATATTCCTTGGTTTTTGTGCTATAAGAATACATGAGAGATTTCCATGAGAAGTGGGAGCATAAAGCACTGATAATGAAATAATCGAGTTATCTCTTTTTGAGTATATATTCCCAAGTTATTTCTATGGAAAAAGTGGCATAGTGGGTATAATTGTGACACCCTACAAGTCACATGTATGTTTTATTTTGGGATATTTATCCCACTTGGGGTACTAATAGATTTTAGGAGTTAGGGGTATAGATTTCGGATGTTTGAGGGAAACAACCTAGGTTCATGATGAGTTCTCAGTTAATTGTAACCATTTGGTAGGAATATTATATGGCTTTGTTAATTCAGAAGATGTTTTTCATGGTTTGAGACAATTTTTCCTAACAGTTTTAGAGTCCCAAGTAAACCATATGGATGTATAGGTCTATTTCTATAGGATGTTTCACATATATATTACAATATTTCTAAACGGGAGGCTATTAACAAGTAACTATGAACTTCTATTTTCACGTGAAAGTACAGACAACATAGTTATCTCACTATTTATCTGTCCCTGTGGGGTAACCATGAGTCTCGTACAAATTTTTAAATAATGGAAAGCTACCCCAATAACCTTTCCTATTTTTAATCCAAATATCACCCAAATCTCTAATTATCTTTACCCAACCATTTCCAAACTATATAGGAGGTCACCAATTACATTCATTGGTGGTTTTTCTTCAACCATGGTGGATATCATTATGGCATGTTTTGAGTTCCATCCAATTTATCTTTCTCTTTCTAGATATCTCAGTAATCTATCTTCTCCTTTACCTTTTGAAACTACCAAGGGATATATTGGTAAAATCTAGAAGTTTTTATAGGGAATTTATGATTTTTCATATGGATATGGGCTTGAGAGAACCCAATATCTTTACCTACAATCATTATTTTTGAAGGAGTCTAAGTTTCCTCCATTGATGATATAAGTGTCTCTATAAAACATATCTTTATCATGTTACACTCTATTGTTGTTGTGTTTATCATTGGTTGATCATATGAAAATCGTTTATTTGATGTTTATGTGGAATTATTTTTTTACATTCAAATATTTTGTGGCATGGTAAATGATTTTAAATGTGTTTTTATTTAAAAACTATTTTATGCACATCATGTGTTTGATGAAATTCCTCAAAGATGATTTTGAATATAAAATGGATTTGAAAGAATAATATCTTTAATTATTCCCTTGTAAAATCATTTTATAAAATTTTATGAAAGGTTAACTTGTTTATTTGAGAAAAAATAATAAATGAGAACCTTGGGTACATTTGGTTAAAGACATTATCACATTTCTAATTTGTGGGGTACACTGGGGATCTTGATTTCCATATCGATAGATTTGTTTGGATTTAGTATTATTAATATTCATATTTCATTGGATAGTGTTCCTTAAATGTACTTATGAAATCCCATACCGAATTCACTCCTAAGTAAATGAATCTGGTTGGCCACATAACCCTAAGCACACATCACCATACACAAGAGGATTCTGGTTATTAGTGGGGGTTATGATCGTATGTTGGGTAGAATATACACTCATTATCAGAGTGAAGCATAATGGTATATATTTATAGAAAAAGTAGCAGATCAACATATAAATGAGTAATAATTGGATGTGAATATGTAGACAATAATTAATAACCAGTGTCGTAAGAAGTAAATTAATAATTAATAGATCCATATCCACCATCATATACAAAATGATGACATATCTATATGAAATACACAAGGGGACATATATGATATCTAGAGTAGCTTGTATATATAACATGCTATAACAAATGAGAAAAAGCTCAAAATCAATCTCCAATAGAATGTTAAGAATAATCTCGGTCCTTTACTCCTGTAATACATCCTCGTATGGAAAACCAATCATCCATAGTAGACTATTTTCAATTGTCCTTACCCACATCGATGAAGTATTTTCAAGTACCAATTGGAGGCCCAAAAATAGTGTGAGATATACTATGTATGCCACCAACAACAATGTTTAATGGTATCTACTCCAGGAGGATCATATCCAAAACATCCCTCATTGATCATATTCATATAAGGGATGAATAAGTCCATTGAAATTTAATGTTGAAATAAAGGATTGAACCAAGACCACCATGTATATAAATCTTTGACTGAATCTAAGTATGTTATTTAACAAAAAAACATGTACATTAATTAATTGATCAGAAAATTGAGTCTATCCAGGGAATTACTCTCAAGGAACCAAGTATTGATCTAGATTTATCATGAATCCATAACCCTACAAGCCCATCCATTTCATTTTTTATGGGATCCTAGGTCTCACCCAAGGAACGGTACAATGGAATTTCTCTCTAAGCCCATGCTTGGAATTCCATGTAAGGAATATAAAAATCAATCAAGGAATAATATAATTCCTCTCTTAGGGTTATCTCATTTAAGGCATTATTCATATGAATTTATGTGTTGTGTGTTGTGTAATATAATTTCATTTATAATTTATCATAATTTAACTAACCCGATTTGCCCATCCATGGTGTTTTGAGTCATAACCCATGTATCAATATTATAATGACATAGTCCATGGTCATGTATCACAATATATTCATACAAGTTACAATTCATTTAATTCAATTAGTCATTTAATTATAAGGGATACCACTATAATGTGCAAGAAGGAACATAGCCTAGAGATGTGGTCCCATCATTCCCTCTTGAATTTAGTTCAATTCATGTTTCATTCAATTAATTATAAGCTATCAATTATAATCAGAAATAAACACACCTCCAAAGGTGATTCCACTAGACAATAAAATTTATCATTATCTAATTTAATAGTAACCCCACAAGGGGTTATAAGTGTGTGTATCAACATATAATAGTTGTTATTATGCCTTATGGTCCATATGGGTTAAGGAACAAACATTTAATTTTAGAAAAAATCCTTTAACATTCAAGACATAGAAACCTTGTAATATGACACAATAAAACAACATATAAATATCTATAATTTTAGGGAAAAGAACTATACCACCCACCTTAGATTACCAGTATACTCATTGTCTATTCCCATACTTTTACTAATTATAGAATTTAAGAGATCAAAGATATAGATTAATACCCTCAAAATTGGGTATATTTTCATGCATAGATTTAAAATTCCATACAGATAGGTAAATGAGTAAAATAAGAAATAATATTGATGAAATTACCCTTATATTTCCAACATGATGAAATTTAGTCGATTCTAAGCCCAAATGAAGGAGGAAACTCAAAGCCTATATTAGAGTAATATGAGGAGATCAAGCAACTGAGGGAGGTGTTTTTCCTGAATGAGAGATGAAATGGGAGGAGGAAACATAAAATAAGGAAGGGGAAAATAATCTTTTCACCCATTTTAATGGGCATAATGATTTGGATGCATTGTATTCCAGACTATACACCTAAATGTGTGAGATCACTACCTAAGTACCATGAACCATACATGAATTGTGAATTATTTTTCTTACAATATTCACACCATTAAGATCACCTGTGAAACATACCTACACCAATTATCACAGCCATGTGGCCAACCACATATGGTTTTTGAAACTGTCCTCCTCTATAAATGGGCCACATGATTTAACCGTATGGTTGAGCCGTGTGGTTGATCCTCACTATTACTATTAACCTTGTTAGAACTATAATCCTTATATCAATTCAAAAGAATCTAATCAATGAGCTCTAAAAACTCCTCAAACACACTTGAACCCTAACCATAAACTTTAAACACTTCCATTGGAAGAAAAAAAATATAAATAGTAAACTAAAGGATATTTACCTTACTAAAAATTTAGGATCTTACATCCTCCCCTCCTTAGAACAACATGTACCAGAGTTTCCCTTCTGATGGTGGTAAATAATTATCAAGGAATAGTTCTAACCAATGAGAAAATACATTAGCCTCTCATACAAAAGTCTTATACTATACATGGTCATGTTGCTAAAACTAACATAATATAGGAACCAACCTTCCTCATAGGTATTTCGTTGTCTGATCAACAATAAAAATATGGTTCTATTCAAAAGAAGGATCAATGTCCAAATAAACCTCATCACAATGAATGAAATGAGATGGGTAAGATTTATAATAGAAAATATATGAAACATGAAAGACATCATTCATGGACTTACACCTATGGGTTAACTAAAATTTATAGGATATCAGCCTGACTTTCTCTATTATCTCAAAATGCCTAAAAAATTTAGATACAATCATCCCTTGGTTTTGAATCCTTCAATTACCCAGTATAGGTGAAACATAAAAGATTACCCTATAACCCACCTCAAACTCTATTGGATGGCATGGGAAATTGATATAATAATTCTTCCTTGACTAAGTTATATCCATATGATTTCTAATAAGCTATATGTACTCTGATGTCTCCTATAAAATATTAGGTCCCAATAGCATCACCTCTCCTTTCTCTGACTAGCACATGGGTGAACAACACAACCCACATTATAGGTCCTCAAAAGGATTCATATGTATAGTTGTATGATAGTTTTTATTATAATCTAATCTGGTGATTGGTAGGTCTTTCTCCCAAGAAATTTTAAAATTGAGGATATATACCTGAAGCATGTCCTCAAACACCTATATCATACACTAAGACAACCCATCATTATTTGTGTGATAGGTTGTACTCAAAAGTACCTGTGAACCCAGTTCCCTCAGTAACCCCTGACAAAACCATGAAATGAATTGAGAATCCCTTTATGATATGATAGTACCCAAAAATCCATAGAAAAATATGATATCCTTGGAAGATATCCTTCATTTCTTATCCACTTAAAAGGTCTCTCTGATAGATAAGAAGTGAGAAATTTTTTTAAACCTATTAGAGATCATCCATACTACATAAAATCCTTAAGGTGAACTCAAAAAACCCATAAAAACACATATTTAATTCATCCCATTTATATCTAGGAATGGGTAACAACTTCAAAATCTCCTTAGGTCACTATTGTCCCGCCTTCACCTATTTATATGTGGAACACCGAGTAACAAAACATGCAATCTCCCATTTCCTCCCTGACCACTAATACGGGTGGAATAAGTCATGATATATCTTGGTAAGGTCGGTATGTACTACCCATGTAGATGCATGATAATTTCACACCAAATCATCTCATATTTTTACTAGAAACTAGAAAATCCCATGAATATGAAATATCTCATCCCCATTAACAACCCATATAAGTAGTGGGTCTATACCTAAAATTATCTCTTGTAAGTTTAAACACTTGATAAATGAATGATTACATGTATTTACTCCTTCCAAAAGTGAATTTGGAAATGCTAATGCTGAAAAATATAATTCTTGTCTTGCTCTTGTACTTCTATGTGCATATCAGAAAATAAGGCCATCAAATTCCACAAACAACTAGCCTCTTGAACTTCTTGTATCTTATTTTTCTGGCTCAGAGCATTAGCAATGACATTTAATTTCATAATAATATAAGAAATATCAATTTTTAAGGAGTTAGGTATCCAACCCACCAATTTTTCCAATGATTCAATTCATTCTTTGTGATGATATATTTGAGGATTTTATGGTCTATGAACACAATAAACCACTCTCTAAGAAATTAATGCCTCTATAAATACAAGGTATGGAATAAAACTACTATCTCGAGATCATGTATCAGGTAATTACACTCATGATTACTCAAGTGAAGAGACCCATATGACAAAAATCGGTCTCCCTACATTATAAAATTTCCCATCCTGATTCCAAATGCATCATAATAAATCATACAACCTCTTCAAAGATTATGTCAAATTAGGATCAGTGTAAAGTAAATCTTTATTTTAGCCGCTGAAAGGCGCTCTCACATCATTTAGACCATGTAAAATTGACATTTTTATTGGTAAATCGAATGATTGGTAATTTAATGAATGATAAATCCTATATAAATTCATGTAATATCCATCCATGCCAAAGAGACTATATATGTCAAATACGTTCTTGCGATGCTCCCAAGAAATAAAGAATCTCACCTTCTTTGGGTCCATGGATTCATTTTATTCTGATATGATGTGACCAAAGGAGTAAACCTTATTAATCCAAAATTGGTATTTTTTTTAGAATAGTATACAACTAGTTCTATCTCAGTATACTGAAAATTACATCAAGATTTTTATCATGTTCATGTCTAGTATGTGATTACACCATGTTGTCATCTATGATGACTACCACAATTGAATTCAGATATGAGTGGAAAACATGATTAATTAGATCCATGAAAATGGAAGGGGTATTAATGAGACTAAAAAACATGACCAAATAATTGTAAAATTCATATCTACTATAGAATTCTAAACAGAGGATATCTTATGGATTAAATTGTAGTTAGTGGTCTCCAAACCTCAAATCAATTTCGGAGGAAAACCTTTATTCTCACTGATAGGGAAATTGTACATCTATACAAGGTAAATGATACCATTTATTAACCTTATGTAAGTTCAATTTTTGGTAATATAACGCAACCTAAGAGTTCCATATTCTTACTTGGAGAAAATCATGGGTGAAACTCAAGATAAAGTATTGGTCCATATAAAACCATTACCATCCAAGCCATCTAGCTAGCTCTTAGTTATCAATAACTAAGTAGTATACATCCTCTATATAGGGATGCATATTAATGATTCTTCTTGAACTATATTAATAGTAAAATATAGCTATGTCCCAGGAGGTAGTTAATAAAAATAATCTAGAAAGACGTCCGTGAAATGATCCAATATAAGAGGTAAATTTTTACATAATGTCCCTGTTCATCTAAAGAGAGACTATATATATGGGTTATCACTCAACCTATCTCAAGATTCTTGGGTCTAGCTTCAATTTACTTTATTTTCCATTAACCATTGTGAATATAGTTACCACGTTGGGAGTTGTAACGTTTAGGTTCCAGAATCCGCCCAACGGTGCCCCGTACCCGGTTGGTCACATGGCCTCAAGAGCATTTCACCAAACTCCAGAGGCTACCTACTAGCAGCAAGGGCCTTGGGTGTGATAGTGGGGAAACTATGCCCTCATTGGAAGAGTAATGTAGTGGAAATAAATAGATAAAAATGGAGGAAGCATTAATAATACCATACAATAATAAACACTAGAAGACTGAATAAATAAACAACTCAAGCACATATATAAATGATGAATGATAGATATGTCTAGGAAAGCATCCAAACAAGTCACAATGTTGGAATATAGTGATAAACCCAAAGTACAAAGAAAAAAGTAAACAACTCCTCATCATCACAAGCCTCAGCTTGGTCTTATGCTCTCCAGCTCCACAGCAATCAAGTACCTAAAGTAGAAGGGCATTTTTCCTTATCTAGACCTATGACAATATAATCTGTTTGGGCCCAAAAACATGACCCAAACAAGATGTGAGATGAATCCCTATATGCAACCACCCAAAGATATGTGCCTAATAGTTAGTGAATATATATGGTAGGAAATAAGAAAATGAACCAATAAACAAGAAATTACACAAAAGTAAGTAGTCATATAGTTAATTTACAACATTTACTTTTAATAATTTAACCAACCAAAAACAAATACAAGAAACCCTCATGAAATTTTCTCACAACCTATCCCCTATGGTTCAGCTACAAACTCAAGTAACCCTCTAGGTAGTTCTCACATGATTACAACTCTGGTTCAAAATACAAGAGAAGATATAACAAATATTCTCTGAGGAAGCACTCACTGTCAATTACCATTATAGTCATTTGTAACTAGAGACTCTATGAGGATGCGCTCACCATCAATTCCCCTTATAGTCTTTTAATGGGAAACTACAGACACTCCGATGAAGCACTCAATGTAAATTCCTCCTGTGGTCTCGTAATGTTACTATAGACACTCTGAGGGAGCACTCAATGTAAATCCCTTCAATGGTCTCACAATGTGATAATTATAACAGACACTTTGGGAAAACCCTCAACGTCAATTTCCCCTATGGTCTCACTTCACCTAGTTCCCACAACCCCGTGTAAAGAAATAGTGCACAAAAGATAATCAACATCCAAAGTAAACCTCAAAGTACTACTTGGCTAAATTAGGTACAAGGCATGGCACATCATATCAGAGAAATAATCACCCCATCCTAACAACACTAGGAATATAAAAAAATATCCTAATAGGAAAGGCTAGACCAAATGGTTAAAATCAAACAAGCATGATAAACACAACCATAACAAGGAAATAATCCATAAAAAAATCATAAATCCTATAATCAAGTACATAAGGCACAACAGACAATATCAGGGATAAGACCCATAAACATGCAATACCCCAGACATGGGTATTGGGTACTTTTTCAGATATAACTCAAATACTAACTATGGAATGGCACAAACCACCTAGCTCGACATTTTGCAAATGATATATGTGAACATCATACCTGGAATCTCCCTATAACACCAAATATCAGCAAAAACACAAAAAATATTCAACCAAGAATATCCCGTGGAAGAGGATAAATCAGGGAACGAGGACCTAGAAGAAGGAAGAGCTTACCATGGAGATTTCAATGCAATCAACAATGGTCAAATCATAGATCAGATGAAGAGTCAAAGGCCCGGAGAAGATATGCACCATACAGAGACTCCTAGACGAGAGTTGTCATGAAGGAGGAGGTTATGTCGATTAGAAGCAACCCCTGTCCGTTTAATGAAATAAAAAGAAAATACATGATGTGTTATTTAAAAGTACACAATGTGTACTTTCCTTAACTGGCCTCTGCTTTAGGTGGCCTCCAGGTCACCCCATGTGGCCATGTGCTTAGCCATTATAAAGACAACACATGGATACCCGTGGAAACCGAGTACACAGCGTGTACTTATAAGTACACGGCGTGTACACCTGAAATTTACAGTAACTCCTCTTTCCTCAAAACAAACAAAAAAGAAGATTCATACCTGAAAATAAGATCTGGGTCATACATGAAAATAAGATCCGGGTTCTTACAAACTTCCACCCTTCAAGATATTCGTCCCCATATTTATCTAGCATGTAGGAGTAGAAGAAGAATCCTCAAATAGCTCTGGTCACTGTGATCGTACAGAGGCCTCTCTCTCCCAAGACTCGTCCTATACTCGACTATGCTACCATAGAAATCGTACCATAGGAAAAAACCAGACACAAAAAACCTTCGCACTACGATCAAAAATCTGGATAGGATGATCCTCGAATGATGCATCCATATCTATCTCAACCTCCTTGGGTTAAAAAACATGAGATGTGTCTGATACATAACTTCAAAGCTGAGAAACTTGGCAGACGTCGTGCATAGCCCGATACATTTGAGGTAACTGCAACCAATAGGAAACCGGACCAGCCCTTTCCAAAACCTCAAATGGCTTGACGTATCTCGGTGAATGCTTTCCCTAACTCCCAATCCTCATGTTTCCCAACCATGGTGTGACATGTAGAAAAAACTGATCTCCAATTCCAAACTCTAGAGGTCGTCTCCGTCAATCGAAAAAAGAATTTTGTCGTGAATATGCAGTAGGCATCCTCTTTTGAATAAACTCCACCTTCCCTGTGGTCTCCTGGACAAGACAAGGTCCCCACATAGCTGCCTCTCCTACCTCTAGCTAACATAACAGTGATCGACATGTCTACCATAGAAAGCCTCATAATGTTCCATCTGAATAGTTTCTTGAAAACTATTATTGTAGGAAAACTCCAAAAGAGGTATTTAGTTCCCCCAAGAACCTCCAAATTCTAGGACACATGCTCGACGCTTGTCCTCCAGCACCTAAATCGTACGCTCGGACTAGCCATCTGTCTGGGTGTGGTAAGCTGTACCCAGATGTACCGGTGCACCCAAAGCCTTCTGTATTCTCTATAAGACCCGAGAAATAAAATAATCATCCCAATCTGAAACAATGGAGTGTGGAACTCCATGTAAACGTACAATCTCTCAGATATACAAACTTCCCTTCTCATCCACACTTAAAGTATCATTTATTAGTAAGAAGTGAGAAACCTTCATGAGTCTGTTAATGACAACCCAAAATACATCATTCCCTTGAGGTGACATTGGAAAACCTGTCATGAAGTCCATCGCGACATCGTTCCACTTCCACTCGGGAATGTGTAACTGCTACAAAATCCGTTCTGGTCATTGATGCTCTGCCTTCACCTGTTGACAAGTGGAACACCTCATGAAAAAACCAGAAACATTTACTTTTATACCTAGCCACCAATTCTGATGGTACATATCTCGTACATCTTGGTGACACCAGGATGAACTGCCCAATCTGAGGAATGAAAGTCCCACATCAGCTCCTCGTATATGTCTAATGGAACCCACACACACCCATGAAAACACAAGATCTCACCCTCACCTACTATACATAAAGGAATGAGTGCCTCTCCTGACACACTCTCCCGTAGGACTAGGCCTTCAGAATTTGATAGCTGGCTCATTCACACTCAATCGAGTAGAGTAGAGGCAACAGTCAAAGAAGAAAGAAACACATTCCCCTATCTATCTTGCGAATCCAAATGCATCTAATAGAATAGAGCCATAAGCTGCCACTCACTTCTGGCCACTTGAACTGCTTGTATCTGACTTATTCTGATCAACGCATTAGCCACTGCGTTTCCTTTCCTAAGCATATAGGCAAGCTTAAAGTCAAAGGACTGAAGGTACTCAACTGACCTTCACTGTCTAAGATTCAGATTGTGCTGAGTGAAGATATACTTGATACTTTTCTGATTGGTAAAAACCAAATAATGATCTCCCCGAAGATAATGTCTCCAATAGTGTAAAGCATGAAAAAATGAGGCCAACTCGAGATTGTGCGGCAGGTAGTTACTATCATGTGGACTCTACCGCTGAGACCCGTATGCAATGAATCCTTCTCCCAGCATAAGAACAACTCCCATCCTGAAACCCGATGCATCAAAGTATGTAGTATAGCTCTTTCCCAGCTCTGGAAATACTAGTATCAGTGCTGAACTCAACCTACCTTTTAGCTCCTGAAATACTGACTCGCAAAAATCTGACCACATGTAATTCGCACCATTCTTAGTCAGGCCCGTCAATGGCACTGCTAAGCGTGACAAGTCCTGTAGGAAATGTCTGTAGTAACCATCTATCCCTAGAAAACCCATCACCACAAAGAAGTTCTTCAGATGATCCCAGAAGAAAAATGCTCTCACTGTATCTGGTTCTACTGATACTTCTGTCTCTACGATAACATGACCCAAGAAGTGAATCTAGTCCATCCAAAAGTGGCATTTTTAGAGATGTTCATATAATTGATGCTCTCTAAGTGTACTCAGAACGATGTCAAGATATGTGTCATGGTTGTGTCGAGTGTGAGAGTACACCAAGATATCATCAATGAAGACAACCATAGAAGAATCCAAGTATGGATGGAACAATCAGTTGATTAGATCCATGAAAACTACATGCGCGTTCATGAGACCGAATGACATAACCACATTCTTGTATAGACCATACCTACTACGAAAGGTTTTAAGAGGTATATCTTGCAACACCCGAGACTTTTATAAGAAATATTTTGTTTTTATTTTATATTAATCATCAAAGGAATATTTCAATACACACAACACTATCATGGATTTCTTTACAGGATATCACGATCTTCCTTGATAGCTTGCATCGTACGCAATACCGAGTTTCACTAAACAACGATATGCTATTAAAATATTATTAAAACTAGCTGTTCTGAATAGTAATAACCACCTTTTTAAATTTTGTAAATTTTATTTTTCAAAATGGACTTCGTTTTTTGATTCGGAATATCGAAATTAGCCTTGGGTGAGATTTTGGTATTTTTCTGGAAACTTTCAATTTTTGATGAATACTGAAAACACTGGGTTACTATTTAAAAACCAACTTTTTATTTAAATAATTATTTATTTTATTTAAATTTCTTTTAGGTCAAAATTGATACATAATACCTATATAAGTTCAATGTAATTCATTGGAGTAATTTTATAATAATTTTAGATATATAAAAATTTTATTGAACTTTTCACCGTCTTTTACCCACCTCCTAGGAGAATTTACAAATTTACATAAAACTTAATTTTACCACTTCTGTGAGTGGAATTTCAAAAATACAAGAGACACGGTTGATGTTAGTAAGTAAAATGTGGTTCAATGAGATGAAAATAATTTTTGGTGAATAGTAACTTTTTACTTTTATTTACCACGGTTAAAAGTAAATAGGGTAATTAAGGGTACAAATGATATTATTATTACCCTAACACATGTACTAATTCTATTGGATAAGTGTAATTAGACAAAAAACAACCTTAGGAATAAAATATGACCATTTAGGCCCACTTGGATTAGATTAGGACATTTATTATTAATTTATTTAAAGAAGGGTTAAAATAGTTAAAATCAAAGTTTAATAAGTAAATAATTTTTAATATAGGGATATACATAAGATAAATTGGACTATAAATATTGATTAGAAATATAAAAATATTTCCTACATAATGGTATTTTATTTGTAATTTTTAGACATTAAATAATTTAATTTATTTATGACACAAAGATGATGCAGTAATTATCTTATTAATGAAATATTGACATAATTGATGTTATAAATACACAAATAAATGTAATTTGAGACTTTTTATGAATTAAACTAATTTTATAGGTTAATATGACATGTTAGTATTGATTTAATTAACTTTGTTCGAACTAATCATTCTGTTATGATTTTCACAAAAATCAATTACTAAATAGTGTCAAAACTGACATAAAATAGTTTTTAAACCAAATATTATATTATTAATTGTTATTTTATTCCTAAAAATATAAGTCTCATCCAAACGACTTAGGTAAGGTTATATATATTAATAATAAACATCTTGGGGTTCGTTTGGCTTGTTATAGTAAGTTTATTAACCTTATAGTGTAAGAACACAAAAAGACACAGTAAAAGTAAAATTATCTAACTTAAAGTTAAATCTAAATTATAAGGTTAAAATAGTAAAATAAACTTGTAAAAATTCTATTGGATGAGAGGATTTCGACCCATCCCCACCTTATCTTATAAATAAATCAATTTGGAGCTCTATAAAACCGAATATGGCTTTATAATAAAATAATATTTTTAGTTTTTCCAAAGGTTCCCCTCTCCTCCCTTATAAAAGGGTACCTCCTCCCTCTCTTACTCACACCACTCTGAGACTTCACGCTCAGCCAAACCATGCCAATTTATCCTCTACACTTCCCTAGAAACATCTTAGAGGTCCTGGATATCTTCAAAGACCAATTTTAGTGCTCTAAAAGGAGGTCTCAAAGAAGCGCTTCAAAGAAGTGGTAATGTCCGTTACCGATTCTTTCAACTTTATTTCTTCTTCCACTTCTTCTTATTTAGTTGTTTCATTATGAATTAATAACATCAGTATCACTCATATACTGATATGTTATTATAAGTATGAAACAACCCTATTTCACCATCTATCCATCCTACGGAAAATGAAATCACCGCGCGTGTGTATGTACGGAATACCATCTCCACGCCGTGGTGTAATCTATTTTCCACCACCACCTTACTTGTATGGGTATAATGGTGTAAATAATGAATATATATTATTATTTTAAAGTTATATTGATTCTGAAATAGTATACATACACTCCAATACAATTCCACGATCATGGGAAGGATATCATCGCTCATGCATACGTACGGAATACCGTGTCCATGATGTGATGTGACTCGTTCTACATGATTTTCATTGCATAATGATTACATAAATGAATTGGGTGAATAAATATGATATTTATTACAGTAATACCATTTTGGAAATGAGGTATCTATAACCTAAAAAGAACAATAATAATTTATCTGACAAAACACGCATAAGAAAAAAAAGTAATAAACACCCGAATAACAAGTAGCAATGAAATATTACTAATAATAAGCTAAGAATATGACCATATATGATATCATAACAATGAGTATGATTCTGGAATATGTGAATGACATTATTTAAATCATTATAAAGGAGTTTCAGACACTTACGAAGCAAATCGGACCTAAGGTAAGGGAAATATCACAATCTCATTTTTATCCGAGATTGTTTATACTTTGAAATTTACTGGGTTGTATTTTATCATCCCCATCCATGTTTCCTCAATATGAAATATTATTTCCATCCACATACAATTGTTTAAATCCAATTTTACCCTTCGGTGAGTTTTTAGTAAAAGATATGAAAGAAATCTTTTGTCATTTTTCGTACGAGGTACTTTTTGACTTTTCCAACAAAAGTACGAGAAGAATGTTTTTTAACTTATACAGCATGAATTGATTTTTAAAACATTATTTCCAAGAATCTTCCTTTACAAGTTTTCAAGTTTATTTTAATCAACTTCTTTTAGTTTATAATTGTATGACATGTTAAGAAATGAAAAGTGATTTTGAGATAGAAAGGATATTTTCCTCAAGAATGGAGTTCAAGTGTTTTATCAAAATTATTTTCCATATAAGATAATAAAGGGTTCTGTTTCTATCCCTATTATTACATTGATTTGATTATGTTGTGATGGAATTATTTTTATGAATTCCTTTATCCTATATAAATAATTTTATGATGTCACGATGTTTAAGAATCCCATTTTTATTACATGGGTTATGCTATGATGTATGGTTTATGATTTGTGGAACACATAATAATGGTATCATAATGAGATGGGTTGGAACTATATCTCCCTCCAATGAATTGGGTAAAGATTTTATATATGATGAGATAGACATTGCTGGAACGGCAGGTTAAACCGGTTCAGTGAAACAGGACTGAAACGAGGAATGAACTCGGTTCAGAAATGGACTTTGTCCACTAAGATAGTCTTGGAAATGAGTCTTGACTAATAAGAAATGATTATATATGATTATGTGTGTATGCCAAAAAGATTCATGTTTTATGTTATGATTATTGTGATTACATTTCACTACCATGATTTATCCCATGTTATGAAATTATGATCTCTTTTGCAGGGTAAGATTTCAAAAATGTTATGTTCTTATGAATATGATGTGATTGATATTTCTTTTGTTTACCTTTACTGAGCATTTGAGCTCACCCTTTTGTATGTTTTCTTTCCCCAGGTGAGGAAGAAGGTTATTAAGTAAGAGATTCCAAAAGGGACTATAGATATGATGAAATAAGTGGGAGACAATGTAGACGCCTTATGAACCAGTTGTTTATGTTTCCCAGTTTCTAAAGACACTATACCTATACGGTCCTTTCATGGTTTTGTTATATGTTGTAATAAGTGTACTTCAATTTCGAAGTACTAACAATGTATGTAAAGTATGGGTCATTATATTTGGTATCATAGGAAAGGTATAGTTAACCTTTGGAAACTAGGATGTGAAAGCCTTATTAAGAATCCTAAGGATAAGTCTAAGCATAGAACAAAATCATAGTGTTTTAGAAATGGCCATGAATAACCTATGATAAGACCTTAAGTGTGAAATTTTATTCTTGATTATGTGGATTTCCAATTATAATTAGTGTTTCTCACACTATTTTTCTTGGTTTTAGTCAATGGATGAAACCTAAAGGAACCGTGTTAATGCGGAATGCGACGGGCAATGCAATGATTGTCCCCCTGAGAAACCAAACATTGTGGGAGCTGGAATGAAAAATCTTTTAGCCATGCTCACACAACTTTCTCATGCTATGAATCATGCAGGACTTCCAAACGAGCAAAGGAAGGAGTAACAGTCTATTGAATCCTTCATGAGATAGCGTCCACCTTCATTCAGCGGGTCTAATGATCCATTAGTTTCTGAACAATGGATTAGTACTACTGAAAAGATATTTTCAGTTCTTCCATGTTATGTACATGATAAAGTCATCTTAGCAGTGTATCTTTTGGAAGGTGATTCTGATCAATGGTGGAATCCTATCAAGAATACGAGGCCAAGAGATGAAATTGAGTCCATGGAATGGGACTAGTTCAAGAACTTATTTTTCAATAAGTACTTCCCTCGTATTCTCCGAACAAAGAAGGAGAAGTAGCTTCTTGAACTAAAGCGAAAGGATGATGGATCTGTTGGTACCTATGAAGCAAATTTTACAAGACTTGCAAGGTACGCTTCTGGTATTATTATCCAACCTGAGAGTAAGATCGATCAATTCTTTAGTGGCTTAAAACCATGTCTTCGAAGTGCGTTAGCCATAAGGAACTTCAATAGATATGAGGAAATCGTTCGATGTTCTATCAAAGTTGAGATGGATATTGGAGTAACCCAACAGTCATATGGGTTTGATAAGAAGAGGAAAATGGAATTCAAAGGAAAATATAAAGAGAACACTGAAAAGAAGATGAGTTTTCCCTTATGCTCAAAGTGTGGAAAGAAACATGGAGGGAGTTGTCTTAAAGGGACAAGTAAATGTTTCAAATGTGTAAAGGAAGGTCATCGGGAATTTGAATGCCGCAACGATGGGAAGAAGATGTCTAGTGATGCGAACAATGAAAAGGCTACACAGAGTGCACATCCTACACTTCAATGTTATAAGTTCAAGGAAATGGGGCATTATTCCAATCAATTCCCTAATCCAAGGATTGTTGATGATGATCGACGTCAACAAACTCTTAAGGCTAAAGGCAAAGGAAAGTCACATGCAAATTCTATCAGCGATGTGGAGTACGATAACGAAGTGGTGAAAGGTACACTTACCATCCACTCTAAAGTAGCAAATGTTTTATTTGATTCTGGATCCACCCACTCCTTTATTTCTGAAAAAAAATTTCTAAGGGTATCACCGTATTACCTCAACAATTAGATGTTGAGTTAGCCGTGATAACCCCTAATGGAACAACAGTCGCATCAAAAGTTTATAATTCTTATCCGATTGAAGTTTGTGGGAAATTTCTTCCTGAAAATCTTGTGATCCTCTCAATAGTAGAATTTGATGTTATTCTTATCATGGATTGTCTTTCTCTATATGGAGCTCATATCAATTGCCAAAGAATGGATGTCACATTTCATATTCCAGATCAATCTTTGATCGTCTATCGATGCAAGGATGAACATAACCTTCCAGTGGAAATTTCTTCCATCTTATGGGTCTTGATTCCACTAAATGAAGGTTATTTATCTCAAATGGTTGGTGAGAAAATCACGATTAAGAATATTCCCTTTGTACGGGAGTTTTATGATGTCTTTCTGGAGGAATTTCCGGGTCTTCCACCAAATCTTGAAGTCGAGTTTTCAATAGAACTTGTACTGGGTGATTTACATATTTCAAAGACACCTTATATAATGGCCCCAGTTGAGTTGCAGGAATTGAAGAAGAAACTCCAAGAGAATCTTGATAAGGGGTTCATACACCCTAGTGCGTCAACTTGGGGAGCACCTGTTCTATTTGTTAAGAAGAATGATGGATCAATGAGACTCTGCATTGATTATCGAGAACTTAACAAGATCACTATCAAGAACAAATATCCTCTCCCGCGCATTGATGACTTATTTGACCAACTACGCCGAGCTCAATACTTTTCCAAGATTGATCTCCATTCAGGGTATCATCAATTAAGGATCAAAAGGGAGGATATACCAAAGACGTCTTTCCGTACAAGTTATGGACACTATGAATTTATAGTGATGCCATTTGGTCTTACTAATTACCATGCTATCTTCATGGATTTAATGAATAGATTCTTTAGAGACTATCTTGATTAGTTTGTGGTAGTCTTTATAGACTATATTCTTGTATATTCAAAGAGCAAGGAAGAACATGAAGATCACTTGAGAATTATTTTGAAGACCCTGAGAAAGGAGAAGCTTTATTCCAATTTTACCACGTTTGAATTTTGGATTCAAAAAGTTTCATTTTTGGGTCACATAATCTCAAAGGAGGGGATATATGTGGATCCAGCCAAAACAGAGGTTATCGAAAGATGATCGAGACCAACAACAGTAACTGAGATCCGACGTTTTCATGGTTTGGCTGGATATTATCGACGTTTTGTGAAAGATTTTTCACGATTATCCAATCCACTCACCAGGTTGACTTGGAAAGGAGTTAAGTTTGTTTGGACGGAGGAATGTGACGAGAATTTCAAGGAGTTGAAGAGAAGGTTATCCAGTGCACCTGTGATCACACTGCATTGTAGTGGAGAAAGGTTTGTGATCTATAGTGATGCATCCAAGAAGGGATTGGGGTGTGTTATTATGAAAAATGATATGGTGATAGCTTATGCCTCACTACAGTTCAAAATCCATGAGCAAAATTACCCATCTCATAATTTGGAGTTAGCTGCGGTAATATTTTCATTAAAGATTTGGAGGCATTATCTTTATGGAGAAATGTGTGACATTTATACTGATCATAAAAGTTTAAAGTATATTTTCACAAAAAAGGAGCTGAATATGAACCAAAGAAGATGGTTGGAGCTGATTAAGGATTACGAATGCTCAATTCCTTACCACCCTGGGAGAGCAAACAGGGTGGCAGATGCATTAAGTCGACAAGACCATGCCAGTTTATCCATGATGAGGATCAGAAAAGATCCAATATTTATGGATTAAAAAAGGATGGATATTGGAATTATAATGAAAGGGTAAAAAATCATATCTTTCTCAAATGAATGTTCAACCATCTATACATGTTAAGATTAAATAGGTACAAAAAGAAGATGTAGAGTTACAAAAGAAGGTGAGAAATGTTCCTGAATTCAACCTTGATTGTGATGGGATAATAAAGTTCCGGAATCAAGTTTGTGTACCTCCCATCCAAGAATTAAAGAAGGAGCTGCTGGATGAGGCTCATAGTTCTTCATTCTATATTCATCCTAGAAGCACGAAGATGTATAGGGACCTGAAAGAGTACTTCCGGTGGGATGACATGAAAAGAGATGTTGCTGAATATGTCTCTCGATGCTTGGTTTGTCAGCAAGTTAAAGCTGGGGGACCGAAGTCTAAGGGGATGTTACAACCACTACCCATACCCGAATGGAAATGGGAGAACATCACTATGGAATTTGTTATAGGACTTCCTAAAACATCCAGGCAATAATGCTATCTGGGTCATAGTTGATCATCTTACAAAGTCTTCACACTTCATTGCTATTAGAGAGGATTTCTCTCTGGATCAGCTTGCTAGGATATATGAAAAGGAAGTGGTAAGATTGCATGGAGTACTACTTTCTATTATATCTGATCGGGATCCGAGGTTTACCTCAATGTTCTGGTGAAGTCTTCAGCATACTCTGGATACAGAGTCGAGTTTCAGTACAACTTATCATCCTCAGACAGACGGTCAGTCTGAGAGGACAATTTAAACTCTAGAAGATATGTTGAGAGCTTTCTCTATGGATTTAAAAGGTGGTTGGGATCAACACCTACCTTTGGTAGAATTTTCTTATAATAATAGCTTTCACTCCAGTATTCATGTGGCTCCTTATGAAGCTCTCTATGGAAAGAAATGTAGGACTCCAACTTGCTGGGATGAAGTTGGGGAAATAAAGCTATTAGGACCTGATCTTGTTGATGAGATGGCAGAAAATGTCCAATCTATTCAACAACACATAAGAGAAGCTCAGAGTCAAAAAAAAGTTATGCTGACAACTGAAGAAAAGAATTAGAGTTTGAAGTGGGTGATAAAGTGTTCTTACAAATATCTCCTTGGAAGAGACTAATGAGATTTTTAAAGAAGGGAAAGTTGAGCCCTAGGCATATCGGTCCTTTCGAAATACTAGATCATGTTGGGAAGGTAGCTTACCTATTGGTGCTTCCACCAAATCTCTCTCAAGTTCACGATGTGTTCCATGTATCTCTCCTGAGAAAGTACATAGCTGATCCTTCACATGTACTCATCTCAGAAGTTGTACCGCTGGAACAAGATCTTTCTTATGAAGAACAGCCGATGAAGATTCTCGATCGTAGTGAAAAAGTCCTACGGAACAAGACCACTCGCTTGGTGAATGTTTTATGGAGGAACCACCAATTATAAGAAGCTACATGGGAGCTTGAGGATATGATGAGGGAGAGGTATCCTCATCTGTTTGTTACAAGTGACAAATTTCGAGGGCAGAATTCATTTTAAGGGGGGTAGAATGTATCACCCGAGACTTTTATAAGAAATATTTTGTTTTTATTTTATATAAATCATCAAAGGAATATTTCACTACACACAACACTAGCTTGGATTTCTTTACAGGATATCGCGATCTTCCTTGATAGCTTGCGTCGTACGCAATACCGAGTTTCACTAAACAACGATATGCTATTGAAATATTATTAAAACTAGTTGTTCTGAATAGTAATAACCACTTTTTAAAATTTTGTAAATTTTATTTTTCAAAATGGACTTCGTTTTTTGATTCGGAATATCGAAATTAGCCTCGGGTGAAATTTTGGTATTTTTCTGGAAACTTTCAATTTTTGATGAATACTGAAAACACTGGGTTACTATTTAAAAACCAACTTTTTATTTAAATAATTATTTATTTTATTTAAATTTATTTTAGGTCAAAATTGATACATAATACCTATATAAGTTCAATGTAATTAATTGGAGTAATTTTATAATAATTTTAGATATATAAAATTTTTATTGAACTTTTCACCGTCTTTTACCCACCTCCTAGGAGAATTTACAAATTTACATAAAACTTAATTTTACCACTTCTGTGAGTGGAATTTCAAAAATCCAAGAGAAACGGTTGATGTCAGTAAGTAAAATGTGGTTCAATGAGATGAAAATAATTTTTGGTGAATAGTAACTTTTTACTTTTATTTACCACGGTTAAAAGTAAATAGGGTAATTAAGGGTACAAATGATATTATTATTACCCTAACACATGTACTAATCCTATTGGATAAGTGTAATTCGACCAAAAACAACCTTAGGAATAAAATATGACCATTTAGGCCCACTTGGATTAGATTAGGACACTTATTATTAATTTATTTAAAGAAGGGTTAAAATAGTTAAAATCAAAGTTTAATAAGTAAATAATTTTTAATATAGGGATATACATAAGATAAATTCGACTATAAATATTTATTAGAAATATAAAAATATTTCCTACATAATGGTATTTTATTTGTAATTTTTAGTCATTAAAAATTTAATTTATTTATGACACAAAGACGATGCAGTAATTATCTTATTAATGAAATATTGACATAATTGATGTTATAAATACACAAATAAATGTAATTTGAGACTTTTTATGAATTAAACTAATTTTATAGGTTAATATGACATGTTATTATTGATTTAATTAACTTTTTTCGAACTAATCATTCTGTTATGATTTTCACAAAAATCAATTACTAAATAGTGTCAAAACTGACATAAAAATAGTTTTTAAACCAAATATTATATTATTAATTGTTATTTTATTCCTAAAAATCTAAGGCTCATCCAAACGACTTAGATAAGGTTATATATATTAATAATAAACAACTTGGGGTTCGTTTGGCTTGTTATAGTAAGTTTATTAACCTTATAGTGTAAGAACACAAAAAGACACAGTAAAAGTAAAATTATCTAACTTAAAGTTAAATCTAAATTATAAGGTTAAAATAGTAAACTAAACTTGTCCAAATTCTGTTGGATGAGAGGATTTCGACCCATCCCCACCTTATCTTCGAAATAAATCAATTTGGAGCTCTTTAAAACCGAATATGGCTTTATAATAAAATAATATTTTTAGTTTTTCCAAATGTGCCCCTCTCCTCCCTTATAAAAGGGCACCTCCTCCATCTTTTCCTCACACCACTTTGAGCCTTCAAGATCGGAAAAACCCTACCAATTTCTCCTCTAAACTTCCCTAGAAACATCCTAGAGGTCCTGGTCTTCTTAAAAGACCAATTTTAGTTCCCTAAAAGGAGGTCTCAAAGAAGCGCTTCAAAGAAGAGGTAATGTCCGTTACCGATTCTTTCAACTTTATTTCTTCTTCCACTTCTTCTTCTTTAGTTGTTTCATTATGAATTAATAACATAAGTATCACTCATATACTGATATGTTATTATAAGTATGAAACAACCCTATTTCACCATCTATCAATCCTACGGAAAATGAAATCACCGCGCGTGCGTACGTACAGAATACCGTCTCCACGCTGTGGTGTTATCTATTTTCCACCACCACCATACTTGGATGGGTATAATGGTGTAAAGAATAAATATATATGATTATTTTAAAGTTATATTGATTCTGAAATAGTATACATACACTCCAATACAATTCCACGATAATGGGAACGATATCATCGCTCGTGCGTACGTACGAAATACCATCTCCACGACGTGATGCGACTCGTTCTACATGATTTTCATTGCATAATGATTACATAAATGAATTGAGTGAATAAATATGATATATATTATACGAATACCATTCTGGAAATGAGGTATCTATAACCTAAAAAGAAGAATAAGAATTTATTCAACAAAACACGCATAAGAACAAAATGTAATAAACACCCGAATAACTAGTAGCAATGAAATATTACTAATAATAAGCTAAGAATATGACCATATATGATATCATAACAATGAGTATGATTCTCGAATAAGTCAATGACATTATTTAACTCATTATACAGGAGGTTTGGACACTTACGAAGCAAATTGGACCTAAGGTAAGGGAAATATCACAATCTCATTTTTATCCGAGATTGTTTATACTTTCAAATTTACTGGGGTGTATTTTATCATCCACATCCATGTTTCCTCAATATGTAATATTATTTCCATCCACCTACAATTTTTTAAATCCAATTTTACCCTTCAGTGAGTTTTTAGTAAAAGATATGAAATGAATCTTTTGTCGTTTTTCGTACGAGGTACTTTTTGACTATTCCGAAAAAAGTACGAGAAGAATGTTTTTTTAACTTATACGACATGAATGGATTTTTTAAAAATTATTTCCAAGAAGCTTCCTTTACAAGTTTTCAAGTTTATTTTTAATCATCTTCTTTTAGTTTAGATTTTTATGACATGTTAAGAAAGGAAACGTGTTTTTGAAGTAGAAAGGATATTTTCCTCAAGAATGGAGTTCAAGTGTTTTATCAAAATTATTTTCCATCTAAGATAATAAAGGGTTATGTTTCTATCCCTAATATTAAATTGATTTGATTATGTTGTGATGGAATTATTTTTATGAATTCTTTTATCTTATATAAATTATTTTATGATGTCATGATGTTTAAGAATACCATTTTTATTACATGGGTTATGTTATGATGTATGGTTTATGATTTTGTGGCACACATAAGAATGGTATAATTATGAGATGGGTGGGACCTATATCTCCCTCTGATGCATTGGGTAAAAATTTTATATCTCATAAGATAGACATGGATGGAACGACAGGTTAAACCGGTTCAGTGAAACAGGACTGAAACAAGGAATGAACACGGTTCAGAAATGGACTTTGTCCACTAAGATAGTCTTGGAAATGAGTCTTGACTAATAAGAAATGATTCTCTATTATTATGTGTGTATGCCACAAAGCTTCATGTTTTAAGTTATGATTATTGTGATTACATTTCACAACCATGATTTATCCCATGTTATGAAATTATGATCTCTTTTACAGGGTAAGATTTCTAAAATGTTATGTTCTTATGAATATGATGTGATTGATATTTATTTTGTATACCCTTACTGAGCATTTGCAATCACCCTTTTGTATGTTTTCTTTCCCCAGGTCAGGAAGAAGGTTATTAAGTAAGATATACCAAAAGGGACTACAAATATGATGAAATAAATGGGAGACAGTGTAGACGCCTTATGAACCTGTTGTTTATGTTTCCCAGTTTCTAAAGACACTATACCTATACGGTCCTTTCATTGTTTTGTTATATGTTGTAATAAGTGTACTTCAATTTTGAAGTACTAACAATGTATGTAAAGTATGGGTCGTTATATATCTGATGGTCTAACGTGCAAATGATGATAACCAGATCTCATGTAAATCTTCGAGAACACCCAGGATCCTCGAAGATGATCAAAGAGACCATAAATCCTCAAAAAGGGATAGAGGTTCTTGACCTTCAACTGGTTCAACTGTGGATAATCCACAAAATGTCAAAGGGTACCATCCACCATTTTTGCAAATAGGATAGGTTAACCCCAAGGATAAGTACTGGGTTGGACGAAACCCTTTGCCTGCAACTCCTCCAACTACTTCTTGAGCTCCTGTAACTCTGGTGTAGCCATCCAATAAGGAGGAATGGACACCAGTGCCACTCCTAGAAAAATATCAATAGAAAATTTTACCTTTCGATCCAGAGGCAAACCTGAAAAGTCCTCTGGAAAGTCATCCTTGAAATGATTGACCACTGGAGAAAATTCCAACTGTGAAGTCCCAAGGTCATCCAGATATAGAATAGAAATCTGGGATATAATGCCTCCCAAACCATGATTCTCGGATCCCGTTTTACTCTCCTGGACATACTATTCGCCCTTATGAAGAAAAGATCCACCCTCTGGTAATGGGAAACTCAACTTATGACAATAGTAGTCGACAATAGACTGGAAGGGAACTAACCAGTCCATTCTGAGAATTACATCATAACTTGTTATCTCTAGGACATAAAAGTCCCATAAGAAGTGACACCCACCAACCTCGAGAGGAAACTCCTGGCACTAACATACACTAGCCATTCTAGTCCCCCAAGAAGTCTCCAAAGTCAAGACATCTATAAAAGTAAAGATACAGTGCCCAAGGCTCTCCACAACAGCAACATATATAAAACTATGGGACGCCCCTGTATCGAAATGTGGAGATGCTAAAAATGAGACACCAAGAATAATACCTTGAACTATAGAGGGTATGGTATCCCCCTCCTACTGGGTTTTATCCATTGCAAAAGCGTTGACTATACCCTGGAACCGTGACGATGCCTGACCACCCTATGTTGATCCACCCTATTGTTTCTGAAAGCCTGCTGATTGGCTACCATGACCGCGACCTCCACCTAGTCCTAAACGGTCAAAAGAACTCCAGTTCCCAGACTGTTGAGAAATTGGTGGTGCTTCTTTTGAATACAGAGTCATAGAAGAAACCCTGTCACCTACTACAGGTGAGAAGAGCTGACAGAAGCACTGAAGATGACCCATCTTTCCACATGATCGACACTCAACTAGGTCTCTCGAAAAATTTGTCCTGGTATGCCGGACCTTCCCGCACTTGTAGCATACCACCTGGCTACCTGAAGGTGCATCCCGTATACTTGGATCTCTACGTGTAGACTCCCTGAGGCACTTACTACTATTAACTGAAGAAGTACCAACTCTGGATGCTAAACCTCATTGGCCCACATCTCTAGAATCCCTCAGACAGCGCTCTGGGATCAGTGCCTGGTTGATTATAGAAGTGATGGAAGTCAATATGAAGAAGTTCATCCGAGATCGAATGTCTTGATTGATACTATATTAAAAATTCCTTACCAAGAATAAATAATCTCCCCCTAAAAAGGGTGTAAAGCGATGCACCTATGTGAAGCGATAAGAATACTCCATTATTGAAAGGGTACCCTGCTCCAAACTCATGAACTCTTGGGCTCAATCAGCCCTCAAGTTCTCTGGATAGAAGTAATCATAGAAGGTATAATGAAACTCATTTCAAGACATGCCCGGATGTCATCCTGCCTGTGAAACTACATCCCACCATCTCTTGGCGAAATCTTGAAGCATATAAGTAGAGAGCTTCACCCTCCTCTCTGGAGGCATCTGCAGATTCTCAATGATAGAAATCTTGGATTCTAACCATGACTCTGCAGCCTGAGGTACCCCTTCCCCTATGAAGGTGGGAGGATGCTACTTCTGAAAAACCCATGTCAATTTTTCCATTGACGAGGCATGATGTGGTGCTCCCGGGAAGATCTGCATGAACCTCATGAATCCCTCTCGGAAATATGCATCGGCACCTTTATCCGAAATAATGGCTGGTGGCAAGATTGGAAATATGGGAGGATCTGCTGGTTGTCCATTATTGGCCATGTCCAGATTCTTATCACTTCATTGTAACTGGAATACAACTAGAGGACGTCTTGGTGTTATGACTCTGCAATGTCAAGTTCACACCTTAGGATCAATATTACCAAGGACTGAAACATAGAAGTGAATGAAGGGAATAAGATAAGGAAAGCATTAATGTTTTTCAAAACACGGACACATGACATGTATAACCCTTACATAACATGTACCTTTAATCCTTGAAATGGGTGTGTACTTATTCCAAAACTGGTTGTGTAACACCCTATACACACGATGAATTCTCCCAAGACACGGCGTGTACTTGATTAGTTTCCCCTTCCCGAGTTCTTATACATGACTAACCTACATGATTCTTCTAGGATAGGACTGCATGGCATGTTTGTACTAGAAAAAGTGTGTACTGCTTAGGTTTCAACTTCCTGTGTTTTTAGTCACACTGGTGGACACATTACTGACTCTACACGACATGTTTGATATGGAAATGATGTGTACTTTCAGATTTTTCATCCACCCATTTTGTTAGTTACACGACCAGATAAAAAGTCTCTATAACACAACATGTACAATCGGTACATGGCGCGTCCGCCCAAAGATTTTCTCAACCCCTTGTCTCTACCCAAACAGCCAGTGAAACAGTTAGAGACTATAAAACGTGTACATAAGTACAAGGCGTGTACATAAGAAAAATGGTTCTTTTCCAACCATAAAGATAAATGGTATGTATTCATCATTACACACTGTGTATTCTGGGTTTTTCCACATAGTAAGCCCCAAAACTACTCCAGAACCCGAAAACACTCTGAAACAACATTAAAATGAAAAATTACGATCTGTGAAGGCCCATACTCCCCAAGAATCAATTCTTGGCATCTTATAGATGTTATATTTAAATATAACAGAGAAATGACCCACCAAATTCCGGTCCATGAGGGTCCATAACACCTCAAGAAAAAATTATTGGTGTTTATTCAAACTAAATCATACATATTAGCAATAACATATAAAATAGAAGGTATTCTATCAAGGAATCTATCAAAACAACCTGCATATCTTACCCAACATCTATCACAACAACATGAAATTAGTAATTCACCCTAAATGACATGGAATAAATTCATGACATGTGATCTCTAGCAAGCACCTATATGATGCATGAGATGTCATACCCTCATCCCATTAGGTTGAAACAAAAATAGAATCTCAATAATATCAATAATAATAGTGCAATATATGTGAATCACCGAATGGTGAGATGAAATCAACTGTAATAATTGAAAAACCAGAAAAATCACAATATACGAGTTAACTTGGCATTTCCCTGTACACCAGTGAGCTATTCCTATTAACAACATATTACCAAGTGCTTATTTCTTCCTATCCCTGATTATAGACTCCAAATAGTAAGTCAAGAGAAAAGAATTCATCTGATACCACTTTGTATTGTCCTAGTTAGGGAAGCCGCCCAGAGGTGCCCCGTACCCAGTTGGCCTAATGGTCTCAAGAGAATTTCCCCAAGTTCCAGAGGCTGCTGACTGGAAGCGAGGGCCTTGGTTGTGATAGTGGGGAAACTATGCCCTCATTGGCAGAGTAATGTATCAGAAATAAATAAATAACAGTGGAAGAAGAAGTAATAATACCATACAAAAATAAACAACAAAAGACTAAATAAATAAACAACTGAAGCACATATATAAATGATGCATGATACATATGTCTAGTAATGAATACAAACAAGTCACAAAGCTAGAATACAATGCTAAACCCAAAGTACAATGAAAACAATGTAAAAAACTCCTCAGCAATTCAAGCCTCATCTTGGTCCCATTCTTTCCAGATCCACAACAATCAAGTACCTGAAGTAGAAGAGTGCCTGTCCTTATCTAGACCTACAACAATATAATCTGTTTTGGCCCAAAATGATGACCTAAAGAGGGTGTGAGATGAATTCCAATAGGCAACCACCCAAAGATATGCGCCTAACAGTCAGTGAATATATATGGAAGGAAATAATCAAATCAAGCAATAAACAAGTAAGTACTCCAATGTAAACAGTCCTATAGTTCATTTACATCATTTACCTTTAACAATTTAACCATCCAAAAACAAATAAAGCAACCCTCTAAAAAAGTTCTCAAAACCTATCCACTCTGGTTCAGCTACAAACTCAAGTTACCATCTCGGTAGTTCTCACAGCCTAACCCCTCTGGTTCAAAATACAAGAGAAGATATAACATAGAATCTTTGAGGAAGCATTCACTATCAATTCCCCCTATAGTCATGTGTAATCAAAGACTCTCTATGGAATCAATCACCATAAATCCCCCTATATTCTTTTTAGGATAAACTACAAACACTCTGAGGAAGCACTCCGAATCAGTTGCTCCCGTGGTCTCATAATGTAACTATAGACACTCAGTGGGAGTACTCAACATCAATCCCCCATATGGTCTCACAGCATGATAATTATAATTGACACTCTGGGAAATCCATCAACATCAATTTATCCTATGGTGTCACTACACTAGGTTCCCACAGCCCCATGTAAAGTAATTGTACACAAATGATAATCATCAACCAAAGTAAACCTCAATGTAATACTTGGATAAATTAGCTACAAGGCATGTCACAACATATCAGATAAATAATCACCCCATTCTTACAACACAAGGAATGGAAAAAAATATCCTAATAGGCAAGGCTAGAACAAATGGTCAAAATCAAACAAGAATGGGAAAACAAATCCATAGCATGACAATTAACCCTAAACACATTCCTAAATCCTATACTCAAGAACACAAGGCATAACAGAAAATATCAGGGCTAAAAACCACAAACGTGCAATACCCAAAACATGGGTATTTGGAACTTTTGAACATATAACTCAAATACTAATAAAGAAAGGCACAAAGCACCTACCTCGATGTTGTACGAATGATATAAAAGAACCTCAGTCCTTGAATATTTCTAGAACTCCATATATCTAAAAAAACACTAAAAAACATTCAAATGAGAATATCTTGTGAAAAATTATAAATCAGGGAATGAGGATATAGATGAAGGAAGAGATTACCGTGGTGATTCCATCATAATTGATGGTGTTCGAATCAGATATCAGATGAAGAGTCGGAGGCTTGGAGAAAATTCACGCCATATGGAAGCTCCTGGACGAGACAGTTCGAGAAAGGGGAGGTTCTTTCGATTAGACGTGACCCCAGTCTGTTTAATGAAAAAAATACATGGAGTGTTCTTTAAGTAACCTTCTAGAAATGTTTTCACAACCTATCCTCCCTAGTTCAACTACAAACTCAAGTAACCCTCTAGATAGTTCTGATAGCCTAACCAATTTGATTCCAAATACAAGAGAAGATATAATAAAGACTCTCAATGGAAGCACTCACCGTCAATTCCCCCTATAGTCATCTGTAATAAAAGACTCTCTGAGGAAGAACTAACCATCAATTCCCCCTATAGTCTTTTAATGGTAAACTACAGACACTCTGAGGAAGCACTCAACATGAATTACTCCTTTGGTCTCATAACATAACTATAAACACTCTGAGGGAGTACTCAACATCAATACCCCCAATGGTATCACAATGTAATAATTATAACAAATACTCTGGGAAAACACTCAATGTCAATTTCCCCTATGGTCTCACTACACCAGGTTCCCGCAGCCCCATGTAAATAAATAGTGCACAAACAATAATCATAAGCCAAAGTAAACCTCAAAGTACTACTTGGATAAATTATCTGCAAGGCATGGAACAACATATTAGATAAATAATCACCCCATCCCAATAATACTAGGAAATGAAAACAATAGCCTAATAGGAAAGGCTAGACCAAAATATCAAAATCAAACAAGCATGGGAAAACACAAACATAACATGACAATTAACCCAAAATACAATCATAAATCCTCTACTCAAGCAAACAAGGAATAGCAGGTGACATCAGGGCTAAAAACCATAAACAAGCAATACCCCGAACAAGGGTATTGGGAACTTTTGCCCATATAACTTAAAGACTAACTATAAAAAGGAACATACCACTTACCTCGACGTTGTACGAATGATATACATGAACCTCAGGTATTGAATCACCCCAGAACTCTATAGATCTACAAAAAATACCAAAAAAATTCATCCAAGAATATCTCATGAAAGAGGATAAATCAGGGAACAAGGTTCTAGAATAAGGATGTGATTACAGTGATGATTCCAATGGAATCAATGGAGGTCGAATGAGAGATCAGACGAATAGTTGGAGGCCCATAAGAAGATTCATGCTGTATAGATGCTCCTGGATGAGACATGTCGAGAAGGAAGAGGTTCTATTAATTAGACACGACCACAGAACATTTAATGAAATAAGGAGAAAATACATGGTGTGTTATTTAAAATTACACAACATGTACTTAACTTAACTAGCCTCTACTTTAGGCGGCCTCCAAGTCATCCCACACGGCCATGTGCTCAGCCGTTACATGACCTACACATGGCTACGTGTGGAAACTCAGTACATGATGTGTACATATATGTACACAACATGTACTCTTGAAATATCTAGCAACTCATCTTTCCTAAAAAAATATAAAAGAAGATTCATACCTGAAAAAAATATTCGGGTCATACCTGAAAAGAAGATCCGAGTTTTTACAGGAGTTGTTAAATACCCTCCAACAATAGCAATAAACATGTTCTTGGTAACAGACCAACTAGTATATCCTGAGAATGAGGTCAAATAATGTCATATTGAGTATAAATAGGTACCATACAAAAGTATATCCACCTATCTCAAGGGGAAAATCCATTCAAAAGTATATAACTTTTTATCAGATTCCCATTAGAGTATCAAGTGTCATTACCCCACAAAAATAATAAATCTCAAGAACAATGATTTACATAATTTCCATATATAAAAATGATTAGGAAGTGAATATGTTAAAAAACATAAAATTAAGTAGAGGATACTAAGATCACACCTCAAACTATGTAAGGAGTAACATTATTCTCCCTAGGTATCAGTTTTACTGTATAAATCTAGTCTTATCTGCAACCCTCAGGCAATGCATGACTAACCTTGGTAGGCTCACTCTACTATCACTCTGTGTCTAGTATCTATCTCTCTCACCCATGACCACCTCCTCAACCTGAATGACTAGTAGTACTCTAGATACCTACATGATATAGATCTAAAATTACTTTTATGGAACATGTAGATGGTGAAGATCCTCTCTCACTATCCATAGGAGGAAAAGTTATACAGAAGAATTGAAGATGAACCATCCTACCACAAGTCGGACACTCAATTAGACCCTTGGTACAATGAGTCATTATGTGTTCCAGAAAACAAAACTTATGGAATACTATTATTCTACCTAGGCACACAATTTTGATACTAATCCCATGAGAGTACTCAAAATGGAATTTCTTACTATTTGTTTAAGTACCACCTGGTCTATATGCTGAGACAATCTGGACGAAACCTTTATCCTCTCCCAGAATATGATCAGTAATGAGTGCCTATTTCACTATTCAATATATGGTGGTCATCCAAAAAACATTCATCTATGATGAGATGTCATACCTAGGTCCTTCCTTGAATCTCATTGTTCTAGATAGCTCATCACCCTGAAGAATTGGTGCGAAGCACTGAATCTCTATAAAAAAGAATATTTTCCATAATTGTTAAAGCACCTTGCATGAGGTGAATAAAATATGTGGCCCTATTAGTCCTCTACATCTTGAGATTAAAATAATCATAGAAGGAAGTCTTTAAATCCCCCAAACCGTATCTCTATGATAATATTCTTGGTTAATAATTTACCAATATTTTTTGGAATAATCATGAAGCATATATATATAGTGATTCACTCTCCTCTCAGCAGGTGTGTCTAAATTCTCAAAAGTAGATAACACGAACTCTAACTATAACTCAGAATCCATAGGACTGCCATTCAACGAAAACATAGGTATATACTACTGCTAAAACTCATGTAGAAACACTTCCATAGTATATATAGGTCACATGTCTCCCTAAATGGTTTTCATGAGTCATAATAATTCATCATGAAAATGAAAATTATAGTAAAGAGTATGAATAGTAGGAGGTTCCACAAGTGGAACTGCTAGAGGTATTAGGAGTGGTTCAGGGCCTGACATCTTTAGAGCATGGTCACTTCTACCATCCTAGTGTACAACCAAAGGCCATTATCATGTCATATCTCTCAAAATTCTATTCACATGGATAAAAAAATATTCAATAATCGAATTGATCATAGATGCATTAATAGAAGATGCAAAATCCACTCAATATAAAATTGAACCCCTTTTCTAGCTTTTAAATCTTATTCTAGTTGATATATAATGTCATAAAAGAACATAATAGACACTCCCAACTGTACAATACTTGGATGGATTCAATGTAAATTTACTTATGATACATCACAGGCTTGGGTATATGTTGCATAAATTGAAAGTTATAGAGAATGAAATATTTTAAGTTGCATTTGGAAACCCCATTTAATGGAAACCATTTAATTTTAACAATTTCAACTCATCATTTGATATATATAAAGGTATACATCATTTTCTATCTATATAAGTTACCATTCCCAAATTATAAATTCACTTTCTTTATAATTTTCAATTTTCACTTCATGAAACCACAACCAATCCTGTACGATGGTTTAATTATATAGAATAAGCTTCATAATTTATAGATTTACACACATAAACACTTTAAATGTCACTATTTATTTATTTAATTTTAACCACTAATGTTTCATCCTATGGGACCAATGTCCCATGGATGACCATACCATAATTGGAATGTTAGGGTTCCACCATCAAGCGGTATGGGAAAACCCATTTAGGTTGATGCAAAAAAATATAATTATGAAACTATTTATCCTTACTTGAAAGAAACGTTAACACAATTTCAGCATAGAAATCAATACACTATAACATGTTATTAAATATACATGTAATAAAATAAATATGGTGGGACATATGTATGACATGGAAATCATTAAGTTCCTACTATGATGCATGAAATGAAAATTTCTTTTCATATATGGCTAAGATAAAAGAAAAACCATAATGATAATAAATTCTATAAATCATTCACATCACCAAATGGTGAAATAAATACAACTATAATATGAATAATCCAAAATGAGAATTCCCTTCCCAATTATTTTGTATTTTCCATATACATGGGTTATATAATCCCCAGAACAACCTCAATAAAAAAAGATGATAAATTTATAGTCTTGTATCTATCAACCTAAAAAAGGAAGAGAAAAAATAAATAAATTAAAATTCTCTTATACCACTTTGTGACATCCTAGATCTGGTTCACTCCTAAGTAACACAATTTGATTGACCACATGGCCTTAAACCCGTCTCCCCGTATGTCATAGGTTGCTGACTTGCAGCGATGGTATATGATAGAATAATGGGGAGACTATACCATTATTTGTATAGTGGGGAAAATAATATATAACATATAACAGGAATAAGGTCAATATAAAAATGAGAAAAAAAATTTAGGTGAAAATATAGATAAGAATAAATAACAAGATCCCTAGGAAACAACATAATAATAATCAGATATTTTTCCATTATCTTATATAGAATTATGACATATTTTTATTCTATACAAAATAAGAAGTACATAGGATACAAATAATTAGTTATATACAATATTCATTACAAAATGAAGAAATATCAAAATCTATCTTCAATACAATAAAAGGCATAAGATTAATCCTCTACTTCATACTCCATTATAGTTCATAAAGTCAAGAATCCGTAGAAGGGTACTTTCCATTGTCCCTACCTACATCTATGAAGTTTATTCGAGTTCAAATCGGAATCCTAAATAGGGTGTGGTGTATACTTAGTAGACCACCGCCAAATTTTTTTAATGTTATTCCTTTCATGAGTATATATGTAATAGTGTGTAGGTAGAATAATAAATGGTTTAAATGAAATCCTTAAAACCCATATTGGATGGGCCTGCCAAGGGCCACCTGTCCAACACCACCTTGTTTAACCTATGACAGTATGTCTCTGAATAATTATGATTTATGATTCAATTCATTAATAGGTTCATGACCTAGGAATAATATCCAAGACATCCTACATTGATCATATTTATATAAGGGATGAATCTGTTACATTCTATTTAATTTTTAAATAAATAATTTATCCAATTCGAATATGTATGTAAAGCATTGACTAAATCCAACCATGTTCTTTAACTTGAAATACACATCCTTTAATTAAGTTATTTTTATCCTTATCCCATACCAGGTGTTCCTCATAGGTATCCCATGTTTTTCTCCAGGTTTACTATGAACCCATTACCCTAAAATCCCATCAATTGAATTCCTTGTGTGAACCCAAGTATCTCCCAAGGCATGACATAATGGAATTTCACTCTCTGATACCATCACTATAATTATAGGTATGGAATCCATGTGTTACTCATGGGATAATATAATTCGTCTCACCATGTGACCCCATCAAAGGAATTACACATAAAAATCAATGTGTCACCCATGATGTAATATAATTCAATTAAAATTCATTTTAATTTATTTAGCCCGATGATCCCATTCATGGAATTCTGATTCAAAACCCATGCGTAACTCTTGATATGGAAGTTATTTTTATGAATGAGAGAAGAAATAGGAGGAATGAACATAAAATAATGCAGGGAAAACGTAATTTTCAAACATTTAGAAGGGGAACATGGTTTGACCAAATAGTTTTTGACACCATTTTCCAAACTATGAGGGATGACCCCCTCTATGTCACAAACCATAAAAAGTTTTTACATTGTTTTTTTAACCATAAAAACACCATGTATATTAGCTCTATAACATACCTATACAAATTTACACATCCATGAATCCTCCCTTTCATAGTTTTCCAAACCATTTTCCATTGTATATGGTATGGATAGTTGAGATTCATGGTTACTACTATTAATATCCCTACCGTGTGCCTTATAAAGTTTCTCCAAAATCCAGACCTCTTGGATCTGAGAAATCCCTATGTTCTTCAGGACCATCCTTTAGAACATTAAACACATCCAATAGAGGAAAAAAAGAGATTTAAATAGTAAAATTATGGATACATACCTCACTAAATGGATATAATATTACAGTTATAGTTACATATTACCAAATGCTTGAGTCGATTTGTGATTGGTTTTATTCATGATGTTTTTTTTCATTCTTTGATTTCTCACATGTTTATCCTATATGTTTCCATGGATGTTATTGATCATTTAACTCTACATTCCTTTTATTGAAATTTTCATATTTTTGATTGATTTGATTATAACATGTTTTAAGGGAAACCAATGGTTGTTTCTAAAAAAAATTATTTCAAATTAATTTTTTTGTAAAATTTGTTTCCTTTGAAATAAAGAAAAAATCATTTCATAATACCAGGCATGATATAGATTCTTGGTGGTATCTAGCTAGGAGCTTACTATAAACATTGAATATTACTCTAAGCCTATTAATATTTTGTTTTACAAGATCCAAGTATGGGAAAGTCTATCATATAGCCTAATGAATTCTATTTGTTACTATCCCTTTCTTTGTGGGCTAGGACAATGGTGAATTGTGGTCACATGAAGACTTGGTTTTGATCATGAATTTTTTTCTTACTGGGATTATCCATGTAAATTTGTTTTGTTACATCTTCGGTTGTGTACCCATTGTTTCATGATTTTCTCTGATTTCTTATATTTGTATTATTATACACAAGACATGTTGTTTTGTGATTTTAGGGATAAATTATTCAAATGGTTTTGTGTGTTGATATCCATGTGCTTGTTGGAAATCCTTGTGGACTAGGAATTACTTCTGGCTTTGTGGTGAACTAGCTTGGGTGATGTTATAAGGACCCAACCATAAAAATTACATAATATTGGATTAAATGAATAATTCACATTGGGGATCTTCTCAGGTTTAGAGTTTTAAATAAGTAGGCCATAACTATTACATAACAACATGAATATTACATGTAGACACTACTAATCAGTATCGATTTTTTGCATAAAATAAAAACCCTTAAAAAAACAAGTCTAGTCCCATATTTTAGACAACATTACTTTTCCATGATCCCATCCTTGACCCTATTCATCTTTAAATCCTATTGAAATCAATTCAAAAACTTGGGATGAGCATAAAAAGCTTAGTAAGGGTTATAAAATAAGGAAGGAAAAAATTATCCCATCAATAAATACAAATCAATGAAACTATACTTTTCAATCATAACATACCTTACAAAATCATAAGATTTATGAATAAAACACAAAAATCATAAATCGTAAAGGTTACTTATAGAATCCATATCAAACATACATTGTAGATATAACAACTACATAGGGAGTTACACTTGGAATACCCATCATATTATATTCCCTAAATCTCTTAGGGGAAATATCATGTTTACCTCCGTCACGTTACCCAATGCATTAGAGAGCTATCTCGGGCTCAACTGCCCTAGGTTTATCATGGAACCACCCATATATGTAAAAATTGTCCAATAACCATAACATAATAATAACACATAACACAAGTATAAAGGAAATATAACATTTCTACATTCTAATATATCAAATAAATATATTTAAATCAAAAATGATTTATCTAATCATTTTCCAATCCTTTTACAAAGAGATTTTTGAATCAAAGTGTCCCATACCACTTTGATGATTTTAAATTAATTATAATTTTAAAACATTAATGTCCATATAAATAAATCTTAAAACCCATTTTTAAAACATGGACATTAATGAGAAATATTTTGAAGAATAAATCTTTAAAAAATTTAAAACGATATTTTAGTTAAAGAGTTTTTTAACAAAAAGAGAGACACTTGAATACAAATAATTGAGGAATAAAATTTAACCAGAACTTTATAATTTCAAGAGAATAGTGGGATTCATGATATAATATGTCAAAGGATAGTATATAAACCATATAAGAGTGAATTGGTTCATAATAACAATGAAGTCTCAGTTGAAATGTAGTTTGAGATGAAATCCCTAATAAAGATGGCATCCTTAGGTTAAGGATAAATCAATGAAATAATTATGTATGAAAAATATAAATACACTCAATATTATTGGATATTAAGTGTAAATAAATCACAGAACATTCACACATATTCTTTTAAAAACAACACCAATGAATTGGATGTTTAACTCAATGAATGGAAATTGAGTTAAAATTACTCTTAGAAAGTTCATTCGACGACTTGAGAATTTATTAATGGATGTATTATGTGTATCAAAAGTATATCCACACAAATGGGAGAAGAAATTTCATCATAAAAAAATTAATAGTCATTGTACACATAATCATAGCAGGACATAATTAAGAATTAGAAGATTAACCCAAGGAATAGAAATTGGGTTAAATGGTTCCCTTACCGATTTGGTAACATACAGAACATACGCCACATGAAAGAAGGATCATACAATAAATATGTAAATAATAATAAATGAAAGTATATTACACAAAGAGTACAATCATGGTAAGTACATACACTACACAAAAGGAAATAGTAGCAAATATAGCATGAATCTCACGAGAATAAAAAGTGAGATGAAACCCTTTACCACGTTGTAATCAACTGAGTCGTATGACCAAAAGTTAATATCCACCAAATGATTCACAGAATACGATGAATATAATGAGAATCATGATAATATATATCAAATGGCAGTACGAAATACAACACATTCAATGGATAAGTGGCGAACGATGGAAATCTCATGATAACATTCGTTTTGTCGATAATTGGTACTAGAGTAAAAAATGGACTTCTTACAATTACAAGTTGTTCACATAGTCAAAATTTCATTATATCCAGAATTATATTCATGATTTAGATATCATATATATCATATATATATATCCAGTATATATATATTTATCAGAGTACATATCATTTGGAGGTAAGAAATGAAATGCACTGTTCATGGAGACGGTAAGCCGTACGTACGCATGAATGCTACTTTCATTTATATTTATTATTTTAAAGGAATTAAAACATAATGATACATAGGTATATTATAATTACAATATAATATCATATTTAATATCATTAACCCCATAATTTATACGTCCAACATATGGTATTAACGAGTCATATCACTTTGAGGGGGCGGTAGTCCACACTTCCTCAAATGAAATTATCACGCTTACCCATAATGAAAACCATAAAGTCATGCTATAAATGGAAATTAGAGAAGAATAAATAAAATATAAACATAATATATATCATATATAAATGATGTTCCATCATAAAGGCCACCATGAGAGGCGATTGGAAATATTTGAACAATCATCGTTTCGTGAGGCGTTAGTTTTCCATCCACAGAAACATTATGTTCTTCATCCATTAGATGGAGGTGTGCATAAGTGTCATTAGAATAATTATCATAACAACATCATATTATATTTAGGATACTATTTTTGTTACAAAATAAAGTAATAAAAAGAGTTTAGGGGTTAGAGAAGTAAAATAAATGAAAATAATTCAAGAGAAACGATTACCTTTAATTTGGGTAACTCCCTTCGGTTTGAACAAATGGACTTCTTGAAGTGCCTTATACCTAAGGTAAGACTTCTAGGAGGAGGAGAGGGATTTATCGAGATTAATTGGGCAGAGTTCGGATGAGCCAAAAGGCTTTATAGGTGTGAAGAATTGGTTAGACGTGGTGTCCTTTTATAAGGGGGAGGAGGGGCTCTTTAGAAAGGTGTGAAAATATTATTTTATTATATAATGATATTCGGTTTCTAAAAGTCCAAAAATCATTAAAGTCGAAGAAAAGATGACTCATATTCGAAATAAAATCATCCAATCAGAATTGTACATGTTTTGGATAATATTGTAATCATTATAATCTAATTTATTTAAATCATTTATTAGTGAGCAAAACACTACATCATTATTCTGTCATGAGTAATTTAAATTATTTTATTTCTAAAAATTATAAAAAAATACCATGATGTAGGAAATATTTTTATCTTTCCAATGAATATTTATAGTAAAAAATATTATTTATATAACCCCTTCTAAAAATGAATTTACAAAATGATATTTGCTTTTGTCATTTTGCCTTTACTTTAAGTTAATTAATATAAAGTGTCATTATCATTCATAAGTGGCTCCATGGGGTCCCAAAATCGACCCAAAGATGCAAATGGTTGTCCATTACTCATATAATAAGTTTATGACAAGTGTTAAGATAATTTTTAGTTATTATAATATTTTTTTACCTTGAATTACCCTATTTACCTTTAACCGCGGTAAAAAAGTAAAAAGTTACTATTCACCAAAAATTATTTTCATCTAATTGAACCACATTTTACGTATTAATAACAACCATGTATGTCGGATTTTTTGAAATACAATTCACAGAATAGGTAAAATTTAATTTTAATGAAAAATTCAGTTTTTTAACTACTACTAAGTGGTTTCACTATTCATAAAAAATTGATGTTTTTCAGAAAAATACAAAAAATTCAGCCTAATAATTTTTTGATATTCAATATATAAATATTATGTCCATTTTAAAAAATTCAAAACACAGTAGTTTGATTAATTTATTTAGAATCAATTCCCGTTGTCAAAACAAATAGCGTGTTTTTAAGTAACAATAACTATCGAAAGATTGACAGTTGATTATGTCCTATTTCAAAGTGAAATTGCTTCAAAAGACAAACAATAGATTAAATGGTAAAAATATAATCTATTTAAACTTTAAAAACAATTAAGAGGATAATATAACCATATAAATAAATTAGATTAAAAGGCAATTTTGAATTAAAATACAGTATTTTTCACTATTCATAAAAAAATGAACTTTATCAAAAAAATACCAAAAGTTTACCCAAAGAAAATTTTGATGTCCCAATTATAAATAATATTTTTTTGTTAAATAGAATATATAAAAGTTTCAAAAACTAGATTTAAAAAGGTTTCACTCTCAAAAGGCGGTAAATCAACCTTTTACTGAATATTAGTGTATTTATGCTTAAAATTAGATTCATTCACTTTTTAAGACTATTAATTTTATTGGATAAATGTAAATACATTTAACAAACATGTATAATAATATTTTAGTTAGTTTTGTTCATTTACACCAATACAACGACTAGGAGTTAACTACCATTTAAAATAATAATATTAAATTGTTAGTGTACAATGTAAGATTTCAAAGAAACCTGTTGTTGTGTATCAGGTACGCTATAGAAGATAACAACCCCTTTAAAGTAAAATTAATCTTTAATTCAAAAATATTATTAAATATGAAAATATCATATTCTTTATTTTTCTAGGATGTTACATCCTTCCCCACTTTTGGGAATTGCGTCCTCACAATTTTAAAATTGGGCTCAGAAATATCATTAAAAGTACCACATCAGAAAAAGAGTCAATAAGACTATCACTTTAAAATAAAAGAAGAGAAGTACAAAGGTCACCTGAGATAACCCAAACTAGGATCCCGTGTAGGAAAACATGGATATATAATAGAAGACAAGTGGTCAAGTTCTGATGGAGAGTGATAGAAAACATGTTTAGGTGAAAGTTAACCACCAGAAAATCATGAACATGTGATGGCTTCAATGGTACTTGATTCCCCAATAGGAAAAGTTATTAGACATAGTTTTTGGTTCAATTTACTTTTCATAAAGTTGAGAATTGTTTTATGAGATTAACTAAAAACATAAGGAAACATACTTACTTGTCATGTAGACTTTCATCCTTTACTAAATTCCAACCACAAACTCATCTTTTCTCCAAATGATGAGTATTCAAACTGACTTGGTCACATTAAAAGTGCTAAAATAAACATCTAGAGTATCACTAAATCCAAAAAATATGAACTATATATTTCCCCTGTCTTTAGACATTAACCAAAACCAAAACGTTTTGTATAAGATCATATAATCCCCAAAAGGATAAACTTTTACAAAAAGAAAAACTACTCTAAATCTCAAATTTGTTTTTAACAATACCCAAAAGTTCACTGAAGACCATTCAATAAAAATATATCCATAAAATTCTTCAAACTAATCCAAACTAAGATTGAAACCTAAATATCAGAAGGATTTAATCATTTAGTATTCCAAGATAAATCTTAACATTTATCTCCAAATAATATCAGTTACTCTTAAAGTCTCATATTGAAAAGTAATTAACCTAATCACATATTCTCCATGATAGGGTAATAATTTCCATAGATAACCCAAAATGAACTTATTATTGATTCATAAAATCATCTAACAAAAAAAAAAGTCATACAAACCAGGGACTTCATGTAGTCCAGTGGTAGGTAATAAATCCTAATCACACTTTGGTTGTGGGTTCGATTCTTGCAGCTTTGTCTGACGCGACGGGTTGTCACATGGTCTGCGTGTCATCCCTTTTCAAAAACAATACAATTTTATAACATTCCCAAAAAGAGATATATTCATCAAAAAATAAAAACATAATATATTTTAACCACAAAGTTTATCTAATAACTTTCGTTTTGCATCCCAAAATGTATTAACCCATAGTTGCCTCAAATTCAAGGATCATATAAACCCAAATGGTTCCTTATAACTATATCCAGAAAAGAAAAGATAATTATTCCTTGAATAAAATTTTCATATATCAAAATTCAGGGTTACACATACTATAAAAATCCTTCTAATGTAATCCCATCATCAAAAGAGCCTTAATAATTTTAAGCATTTCACCATCCTAAAATCTACCATAACACTTAATTTTTATATATGATGACTTCTTACTCATTCAATATCCTTCATGATACATTAACCTTTCCTTTCCAAGTTATTCTGAAATAATCCTCTCTTACAAAAAAAATCATGAATCATATCCTCAGATTCAATAATATCAAAACATATTTTAAGAAATAATCCATACCTTTTACTAGTCATTGTCAGTTTCTTCATCCTCAATCAGAATGGAATTAGGTATTGGTAAAAAAATATTTGTACAATCCAGGTGATCCCATTCCCGAAACTTCTTCTTAGGACATGTGTTTGTATAATGGCAATGCATACCACATTTAAAATATTCAATTGATCCCTCAGAAATAACTTCTTTCCCTTTCCTAGAGTCAACTGGATGCTTCCTTTTTCCATGGCAGGTTCTTGATTTATAACCTTCATTTCCACATCTATAGCATCTTCATGTCCCTTTGAAACATTTTCCTAGGTATTTCTTTCCACATCCTTGACACATAGGTTTTCGAACATACTTATCTTTATGATTATTACTTGAACTTCTTTAGGGATTTGTTTCTCTCATAAATGTTGCCTTATAAGAATCACTAAGGTTCAGGTGTTAAATCATGACCCCAGATAGTTGGTTGAGAATAACCACAAGAGTTCTCATTAGAAATATCATTTCTTTCAATTTCTCATTTAGAAAACTGTCACAGTTTTCTTCACATCCATTGTTACTTTGATTTCTGCTAGATCAAGCCATTTACTAAAACAAAAAAGTTCAGCGTGAGTATATCAGTAAAATCATCGTATAATATATTATTAGGAGGATAAATACTAAGATATACTTATTCATGTTATCTTAAACTCTTTCACATTATCAAAAAAACTATGACTCTTTCTAATATGCTAACCATTATGGTTATGTCACTTATGATTAAATAACACCATAACCTCTAAAGTTATCTAAATCGACCTCTGATACCAACTATAAGGACTTGGCCATAAACATTACATAATATTGAATTAAATGAATAATTCAAATTGAGGATATTTCAGGTTTAGAGTTTTAGAGAATTTGGCCATAACTATTACATAACAACTTGAATATTACATGAAGACACTAATACTCAGTACCCATTTTTTTTATAAAATAAAAACTCTTAAAAAGAAACATTTCTAGTCCCATATTTTAGATAGCATTTCATTTCCTTGATCCAATCCCTGACCCTATTCATCTTTAACTCCTATGGAAAACATTTCAAAAACTTGGGATGAGCATAAAAATCTCAATATGGGTTATAAAATAATGAAGGAAAACATTATTGCATCAATAAATACAAATCAATGAAACTATACATTTCAATCATAACATACATTATGAAATCATAAGATTTATGAATAACACACAAAAATCATAAATCTTAAAGGTTACTTATGGCATCCATATCAAACATACATTGTATCTATCATAGATACATAGGGAGTTACACCTGGAATACCCATCAAAATATATTCCCTAAAAATCTTAGGAGAAACATCACGTTTACCTCCGTTACGTTACCTAATGCATTGGAGAGCTATCTCGGGCTCACCCGCCCTAGGTTTATCACGAAACCACCCATATAAGAAATAAATGTCCAATAACTATAACATAATCCTAACACATAACACAAGTATAAAGGAAATATAACATTTCCACAATCCAATATATCAAATCAACATATTGAAATAAACAATGCTTTATCTAATCATTTTCAAAAACTTTTAAAAAGTGATTTTGAATCAAAGTGTCCCATACCACTTGGAAGATTTTTAATGAATTATCATTTGAAAACATTGATGTCCATAAAAATAAATCCTAAAACCCATTTTTAAAACATGGACATTAATGAGAAATATTTAAAATAATAAATCTTTAAAACATTTAAAATGATATTTTAGTTAAAGAGTTTTTTTAACATAAAGAGAGACGCTTGAATAAAAATAATTGAAGAATAAAATTTAATCACAACTTTATAATATCATGAGAATAAAGGGATTAATGATATAATACGCCAAAGGATAGTATATAAACCATATAAGAGTGAATTGGTGCATAATAGCAATGAAGTCTCAGTGGAAATGTAAATTGAGATGAAATCCATTATAAAGTTGGTATCCTTAGGTTAAGGATAAATAAATGACATAATTATGTGTAAAAAATATAAATACACTCAATATGATTGGATATTCAGTGTAAATAAATCAGAGAACATTCACACATATTCTTTTAAAAACAACGCCAATGAATTGGATGTTTAACTCATTGAATGGAAATTGAGTTAAAATTACTCTTAGCAAGTTCATTCGATGACTTGAGAATTTATCAATGGATTGATTATGTGTATCAAAAATATATCCACACAAAGGGGAGTGGAAATTTCATCATAAATAAATAAATAGTGATTCCACACATAATCACAACAGGACATAATTAAGAATTATAAGATTAACCCTAGGAATGGAAATTAGGTTAAAAGGTTCCCTTACTGATTTGGTAACATACAAAACATACGCCACATGAAAGAAGGATCATACAATGAAGATTTAAATACTGATAAATGAAAGTATATTACACAAAGAGTATAATCATGGGTAGTACATACACCAATGAAAAGGAAATAATGGAAAATATAGATTAAATCTCACAAGAATAAAAAGTGAGATGAAACCCTTTACCACGTTGTAATCAACTGAGTCGTATGAACAAAAGTTAATATTCACCAAATGAATCACAGAATACCATGAATATAATGAGAATCATGATAATATATATCAAATGGTAGTACACAATACACAACATGCAATGAATAAGTGGCGAACAATTGAAATCTCATGGAATTAAAAGTGAGATAAGAAAATCCCTTACCTCATGTCCGACTTGACTCTTTTGTTCCTTGTTCTTCATGAATAATAAACTAAATTTAATTTCAACTTGATTAAGAAAATTTTTCATGTTTATTATTCCTTTTATATCACTTATTACCATCTTATAAACATTATGTAATCTTTTATGTTAATAACGTTCATTTTGTCGATAATTGGTACTTAAGCCAAAAATGGACTTCTTACAATTACAAGTTGTTCACATAGTCAAAAGTTCATTATATCCAGAATGATATTAATGATTTAGATATCATATGTATCATATATATCTAGTATATATATATATTTATAACAGTACATATCATTTGGAGTTAATAAATGAAATGCACCGTTCCTGGAGACGGTAAGCTGTAAGTACGCATGAACGCTACTTTCATTTATATTTCTTATTTTATTGGAATTAAAAAATAATTCTACATATGTATATTATAATTCTAGTATAATATCATATATAATATCATTATACACACCCTTTATACATCCCGAATATGATATTAATGAGTCATATCACTTTGAGGGGGCGGTAGTCCGCACTTCCTCAAATGAAATTATCGCGCTTAACCATAATGGAAACCATAAAGGCATGATATAAATGGAAATTACAGAAGAATAAAGAAAATATAAACATAATATATATCATATATAAATATAGTCCCATCATAATGGCCACCATGTGATGAGGTGGGATATATTTTAACAATCATCGTTTCGTGAGGCATTAGTTTTCCATCCACAGAAACATTAGGTTCTTCATCCATTAGATGGAGGTGTGTGTAAGTGTAGTCCGAATCCTTCTCATAAAAATATCCTAGTATATTTAGTATAATGGTGTTGTTACAAAAGAATGTAATAAAAATAGTTTAGGGGTTGGAGAAGTAAAATAAAAAAAATAATTTAAGAGAAACTGTTACCTTTAATTTGGGTAACTCCCTTTTGTTCGAACCAATAGACTTCTTGAAGTACCTTCTGCCTAAGGTAAGGCTTATAGGAGGAGGAGAGGGATGTACGGAGATTAATTGGGCAGAGTTTTGATGAGAAAAAAAGGCTTGATAGGTTTGAGGAATTGGTTAGAAGTGGGGTCCTTTTATAAATGGGGAGGAAGGGATCGTTAGGAATGTGTGGAAATATTATTTTATTTTATAATGATATTCGGTTTCTAATAGTACAAAAATCATAAAATTCAAAGATAAGATGACTCATATTCGAAATAAAATCATCCAATCCGAATTGGACATGTTTTGGATAATATTTTAATCATTATAGTCTTATTTATTTAAATCATTTATTAATGATGTAAACAATGCATCATTATTGTGGCATAAGTAATTTAATTTATTTGATGTTTAAAAATTATAAACAAAATACCATGATGTAGGAAATATTTTTATATTTACAATGAATATTTATAGTCAAAAAGATAATTTATATAAACCCTTCTAAAAATTAATTTACTAAACGATATTTTCTTTTGTCATTTTTTTCTTTACCTTAAGTTAATTAATCTAAAGTGTCATTATCATTCATAAGTGGCTACATGGGGTCCAAAAATCGACCATAAGATACCCATGTTTGGCAATTACTCATAAAATAAGTTTAAGACAAGTGTTAAGGTAATTTTTAATTATTATAATATTCTTTTTACCTTGAATTATCCTATTTACCTTTAACCACTGTAAAAAAGTAAAAAGTTACTATTCACCAAAAATTATTTTCATCTTATTGAACCAAATTTTAATTATTAATAACAACCATTTAGATAGGATTTTTGAAATTCAATTCACAGAAGAGGTAAAATTTCATTTAGATGAAAAGTTCAGTTTTTTAACTATTACTATGTTGTTTCACTACTCATCAAAAATTGACGTTTTTCAGAAAATACCAAAAATTCAGCCTAAGAATTATTTGATATTCCGAATTAAAATATTATGTTCATTTTACCAAATTCAAAACATAGTATTTTAATTAATTAATTTAAAATTAATTCCCGTTGTCAAAACAAATCGCATGTTTTTAAGAAACAGTAAATATCAAAAGATTGACAGTTGATTATGTCAAATTTCAAAGTGAAATTGCTACAAAAGACCAAAAATAGATTAAATGGTAAGAATATAATATATTTAAACATTAAAAACAATTAAGTGGATAATATAACCATATAAATAAATTATATTAAAAGGCAATTTTGAATTTAAATAGAATATTTTTAACTATTCATTAAAAACTGAACTTTATCAGAAAAATACCAAAAAATTACCCAAAGTAAATTTTTATGTCCCAATTATAAAGAAGAATTTTATTTTGTCAAAAGAAAATATAAAAGTGACAAAAACTAGATTTAAAAATGGTTCACCATTAAAAGGTGGTAAATCGAGCTTTTACTGAATATTAGAGTATTCATGCTTAAAATTAGATTCATTCACATTTTTGGCCTCTAACTTTTATTGGATAAATGTAAATACATTTAAAAAACTTGTATAATCATATTTTATTTAGTTTTTTTAATTCTCTCCAATAAAATGGCTAGGAGTTAACTACCATTTTAAATAATAATATTAAATTATTAGTGTGCAACGTAAGATTACGAAGAAACCTGTTGTTGTGTATCTGGTACTCTATCGAACATATCAAAACTTTTAAAGTAAAATTAATATTTAATTCACAAATATTAATAAATATGAAAATTTCATATTCTTTATTTTCCTGGGATGTTACAGATGTGTTAGGTTGACTTGGGGTGGGTCATTAAAATAACCATGATTAATAAAAAATAAATAAAAAGGTGTTAGAACATTTGATACGAAATACAAAGATGGAAAATTTCTTGGATACACACAAAATTGAAGATCAAACTAATGGTGAAATATGAAAACTGAAAGGATGAATGATTTCGATAGTGTTATAATAATTGGAAATGATGATGTGAATAGAAAATTATCTATTGATGATGTAAAGGTTAATGGAACCACATTTTAACCTTCTCAGTTGAAATAAGTAAATATAGAATTTCAAAATGATTATGAAAAACTTTTCCTCTCATAGAGATGAAATAAATCATTTTTGTGGAACATTTAAAACATTGCACCAACATATACCCAAATAAAATATTAGATTAGTGAATTTGGGAAGGTGGAAACATAAACAACAGTACTTAAGTGAGCTATATTATCTCCCACTATTTTCTTCATGAATAGAACCATTCTTATAAACATCGTACATAATACATATCTTCATAACCTAAGGAAAGGAAACAAAATAAAGGGAAAGCTTAGATTCTGAGTAATGATAACAAAATAAGACATGTAAGCATAATCATGAGAATAAGTGTAAGATAACTAGACCATAACATTATAAGATCATACCATTCAAATTAAATATCATAATCAAGATTTATGTCATAAATTTTGGGAGTTTATTAGACATTAAATATAAGGGAATCAAGATAATAATACATGAAAACATAAAATTGAAATAAGACATGGAATTTTTGTAGACACAAAATCATATAAAAATGATTTATATAGTAGTCCGACATTACTAAAAAGGAAATCTTAGTGGAATGGGTTCACTTTTGAATCCATATTTGTAGTCAATGTTCACTTCCAAGACCATCTTAGCTGAGAAGGTCTTTTACTAAACTTAGTTCAGTCCCTATTCCATCCATGTATATATCAGGAGATACGAATATTTAAACAAAGAATTATAGGGAGATATTGGACCCTCCTACCACATAATGAAGTCATAAATATATGTTCCTTGATTCATAATCAATCATATAATGACCCATTAAATGAAATTGGTATCATAAAAATGTCATCATATCATAACTTATGTAAATGATACATGTTTCATAATAATTTAATCAAAGCCTAACCTATAAAAATAAGAGGTTTTCATAAGAATATAACCCATAAATGAGATATAATTTTCATAAACAAATAATTTGTGAAAGAGAAACAGATTTCATAAACATCATGACATCAAAACATAACTCATTTAGAGAAAGAATATAAATGGAACCTTTGGAAAATATCCCATGTAAGGCATGAGTAATGACAATAGATGAAATCTTTGATGGAAAATAATTTTTAAATATCATATAAAAATATTTCTTGAGGAAACAATCATTTACATAAAAATATTTTTTAAAACATAAAACAATTTTAAAATAATTTTTATTGAAAATAACTTTGGAAGCTTACAAAGGAAGCATTGAAACCATTTGAATAATTTTTTTAAAACAAAAAACTTTTTTAAACACCATTTTACTTTAAATTTATCTTAAAATATAATTTAAAAACATTTTTTAAAACCTTTTGGAAAACATGGTTCTTGAATAAAACAAATTTCTAACATGAGGAAGAAATAAATTTAGGTTTTCTTACAAAATTATTCTTAATTATATTAAGTAAAAATGTTTGTAAATATGGTAAAAATACTTGAAGGTATAATTAATAACCATAGGATAAGAAAAGTCATGATATGTCTCGAGATATGGATCATATGACTTCATTAATGGAAGAAAAATCACAACGAATCTAGATAATGATGAGATTGTATTAATAAAATCTTACCACTTTAGTAACTTTTAATCACAATCTTTTTTATATAATGACATTATAATATTATTAAAATATCAGTAAAATAAGTAAATCCATTATAAAACATGTCATAATGAATTATATACACCTCATAAAAGAATATAGGTGCATTAAATAACATGTGTCTCAAAGAAGAAAAATTGAGACAAAGTTACTATACTAAGTTGGTAAATTTTGAACCCTAAAACCAATGAAATAAAAGTCATAAAATGGGTCTATAAGTATAAATAAATATAAGGATAAAAATCATATAATAAATTCTTGAGAGGTATATACACCAAAAAAAATAAATGTGTGGGGAATTTTAAATAAGTCTCACAAAAATAAAAGTGAGCCTAGAAATCCCCTTACCTTATGTATTGAATCACGCCATACTTCTAGAAACCTCCAGTATAATAAATATATGTTTATTATAAATCTATTATAGAACTATATTTAATTATATCAAAATATATATGATTTTATTATGACCTTTTACTTCCCATTTATTAATAATTCCATGATAAAGTTACATTTCAGGTAATAACAACTTTGTTTTTCGCATGCATTTTGATTTGATATTGTTTTGGTCCTCTTACTAATATCATGATTTAATCATAAATATAATGATAAATATGATATAAAAATAATATATATTCAGTTTATATGTATTTATAATAATCTATAAAATATTGAAATAGGAAACAAAATATACTGTTCATGAAGACGGTAGGGAATTCGTACGCTTGAATGCTGTTTCAATGTTGTTGTCATATTGAGGTAAAGAAGGAAACTAAATAATATTTATAAATATATAATAAATAAATTAGAATTTATTATTTAATTTAGATCACATAATTAATTAAAACATTCTTTAATACATCCATGTATATCATGAATGAATCACATCGCTCTGAGGAGGCGTAGTCCACACATGCACAATTGATGTTTTTTATATTCAAAAAAATGAAAATCATGAAGGTATGTGTGATATAATAATTGAATAATAACAAATATGTCATAAATTGAATTTATATCATATAAAAACTTATTTCTATCATTATTAAAACCTTGATAGGTGATAATGGAAGAACAGATGACATCAATTTGTGAGGCAGTAGTCCACCTTACACATGAACGATGAAGGTGTATCCCATTTCATGGATGTGTGTGAATTTGTAGGTCATAACCTTAACATTAAAAAATATAAGTTTATTTTGGATATTTATTTTACTACATAGGAATAATATAATAATAATTGAAGGATTTTAAGGAAGAAATATAAAAGAGATGTTTGTTGTGGAAGGTTACATATTCTTCGGGTAACTCCTTTTGGTTACACCACAAGACTTCATTGGATGGATTTATGAAAAAAGTGAGGACTATATTATTAATGGAGTACATTTTTGAGTATATTTTTATAGGTATTGGAAGAAACAAAGTGGTTTTAGATGTATGAATAATGGGGAGAGGTGGTGGCATTTTATAAGTGGGGGGAAAGGACACACTTGGAAAATATGAAAATAATTGGGTGATCTCAACGTTTTTACCAACCAATAAGCTTCCATAACACACAAAATTAGATCCATGAGAATATAAGGTTGAAATATTTATAATAAATATATTTTTTAAAAGTTTTTTAGGTTATTTAACATTTTATGATTAAATTTTTACATCTAAGTAATCTTGTTTTTAAATTAATCACTATAATTAATTTTAAATTCTTTCACAAATAATTTTGGTCAAAAAATAATTTTAAATTATTAGATATTATGTATTATTATGATTATAAATATGGAATATATGTTTCCAAATTATAATCATATAAGTGGTAGAAATTAATTTAATATTAATCCCACAAACTATATGAGACAACTAGTTTTTAAAGTGAAAAAGTTCAAAGGATTGAAAAGTTTTTATAAAAATTTTAAATTGAAAATTGGTTCCAATGACCATAATTATTTTTAATTTATGTATAATTAGTATAATTATTATTTTAAACAAAATTTAAAAATATTTTAATTACATAAACAATGTAATCGAAATAGAATTTTTTAATTAAAATTCAGTAATTTTCATTTTTCAACCAAAAAATGAATTGTTTTAGAAAACTACCAAAAGTTTTCCTTAAAATAATTATGAAATTTTTAATAAAAAATGTTGTTTATTTTTTCAAATTAAATTTCAAAGAGTTTCTAAACTTAATTTTATTATTATTTATAGAATGAAAAAAAAGAATATCTTATAAGAAAATTGCATTTTTAAAACATATAGATTTTAATGAAAATTATATTTCAGTATAAATATGTATTTTATTTGAAACCATTATAAATAATATTTAAATAGAAGTTATTAATATTCATATTAAAAAATTTTAATGGTTGGGTTATAACTGTCTTGTTTAAATATTTATAATAATAAAGTGTTGTTTCATAGAAACTTTGTGTTGCATGTAGCACAAGATAACCCGTTGTTATATGTATCCAAAGATTAAATTAGTGTAGCATATAATGTAAGTTTAACGTGGTGTATCTTACTATGAAATAAATCAAAGAAATTTAATTCATTCTAAAAAAAGGATCATAAAAAAATAGGGTGTTAAATTCTACCCCCCTTAAAATGAATACCTCCCTTAAAATTAATCATTCTGATAAAAAAACGGGGATAATTATACCTCATAATATGATCAAGTTCCCATGTTTCTTCTTATTACATGTTGTTTCTACAAAAAATGTTGACCAGGTGAGTTTTCTTGTTTCATAGAACTTTTTATGTATGATCTGGAATTTTGAATGGTTGTTCCTCATAAGAATTATCCTACCCCAGTGATATGATCTATGAGTTTAGTACATGGAAGGGTCTGGTATATACTTAATAAAGAGAGATACATGGAACACATTATGTACTTGAGAGAGATTTAGTGAATTTATAGGAAATAGGATATCATCCCAAAATGATCACAAATTTGAAAAGGATCAGTATACCTAGGGATTAGTTTCCATTTCCTCCTGAATCTTATAAAACTATTCCATGGATAGATTCAGAGAAAAAACATCTCATGGACATCAAATTATAAATCAAATTGATTATTATTCGTATAACTTTAGTATCTACTTTGAGTGTCCCTAACATGAGGCTGAATAGTTCTAAACTTCTTGACTATTTATCCAGCAATCTAAAGTCCCAATATTTTTATTTCTACTACTTCCTTCCAACATGTTTGAGATCTACATTTTTCTCCATAGAGGGATTCATATGGATCCATATGAATGCTTGAGTGAAAGCTATTTTCATTATAAAACTCAACTAGAGTAATCTGTTGATTCAAAACACCGTTTAAATATAGACATAAAGATCTGAACATATCCTATAGATTTTGAATTTCTCATTGTGATTGACCATTCATCTGATGATGATAACCAATGTTGAAACTGAATTCCATATCAAGGTCTAATAGAATAATTTTCCATAACATTAGCTAAACTTTGGATACTAATCAGATATAATGGAATGTGGTAATCCATGAAACCTTACCACTTCCTTAATACATATCCTTGAAATCTGAACGATAGATAATTATTCTTTGATAGATATAAAATGTACTGACTTAATAAGGTGATTGAATACGACCCATATAGTATTAGTCCCCTTAGAGGTTTTGGGGATTCTAATGACAAAATCAATAGTGGTTTTCTCTAATTTACATTCTAGTATGGGTAATGGATTCAACATTCCCTTATAATTTTGTTTTTATCTTAACTTGCTGGAATACCCAGCACTGAGATACAAACTCTACAATATATCTCCTCATGCCATCCCACCATAAGTATTTTATTAAAATCTCTATACAAATTCATACTTAAAATATTAATAGATAATGAATAACTATGAGCATGATCAAGAAAATCCTCTAAAAATTTAGTATGAAAGGAACACATACACAGATCATGAACCATATTATTACATCCTAATCATGTTTAAATTAGGAACAAATCTAACCTTTTTTATAGCTCTACATCTTCATTCTATGCCACTTTATTATCCACATGGATAGAGGGATGGCCATTTAGATGAGAAATATATGATTTCCCCCATCTACCAAAATTTAGAGGTATATCCATCGTAAATACATAAATATTGATACTTTTTTTATCATCATCATGGATAAGCTAACATGATCCTTTAAACTCGAAGCACCATCCACCATGTCAGCTTTCCTAGGGTGGTAATGTATTGATTAGTCACAATCCTTTATCAGCTCTAACCATATTCTCTGGTCCATGTTCAAATCCTTCTGTGTGAATGTATACTTTATAATTTTCTAATCGATATATATATATAACAATTTTCTCCATAATTATAATTCCTCCATATAATTAATGTAGTAATTACCATAGTTAACTATAAACCATGAGATGAGAAATTTTTTCTAAATGAATCAATAGTTTTGGCGAGGAATAGGATATAACCATGTTATTATTCACAAGAACACATCCCAATCCCTTATTATATGGATCAATACATATTAAAAACACTTATCCACTATAGGTTAATTCAATAACAAGTGTGCTCACTAAACTTCCATGCCATTAATTTAAATTTTTATCACATTTATTTGTCCGGAGGAATTTTTAAAACTTTCGAGTTAACTTTTTAAGAGGATTGAATAATTTTGAGATATTATCCAAAAACCATTGATAATGTCTAGAGAGACCATGAAAAATATAAATATCAATCACCGTGGTTGGTCTGGGACAATATTCCAGGTCTGACATCTTTGATGGATCTAATACTATACCCACAATTGAGACTTTATAACCGAAAAATGAAACCCTGTTTGTCAAAATTCACACTTTTTAAATTTTTATTAAATTTTATCATTAATTAGGGTCATTTGTACAATTTTCAAGTGGTCTTAATTCTCTTCCTTTATCTATGAATATATAATAATATCATCAATGAAGACTACAAAAAATTGAGCAGGGTAATATCTAAAGAATAAATTCATTAAATCAATGAAGATAACAGGGGAGTTAGAAAGACTAAAAGGAATCACTATATAATCATAGTGTCCATACCTTTCCTGGAATAAAGTTTTGGTTGTATCCCCCTTCTTAACCATAAATTGTTCATATCTATAAGAAAGTCCAATCTTAAAAAACTATCAATCTCTACCCAGTGGATCAAACAAGTAATCAATATAAGGAAGATGATACTTATTCATGATCATTAACTTGTTCAACTCATGATAATAAATACATAGTTTCATTGATCCATCTTTTCTTTTCAAATGAAGAATAATTTCACTCCAATTTGAAAATCATAGATGAATGAATCCATTTTCAAGGATTTCTTGGAATTCCTGCTACAATTTCCCCAATTTAATCAAGTCCATTATTTATGTAATCTTGGAATTTGGTGTGGAACAGGGTACGAGTTCTATCGAGAAATGAGCTTCATGTTTTGGTGGAAGGAGATTAAATTATTCCATACAAACATCAACAAAAATCCCATATAATTGGAGTATAATCGATGATAATTTTATCCCAACCATTTATGGTAAATGCACATTCTGAATGGGAATTAGGACCCATATATTGTATGTTATCTCCATAGGAAGTTCATACTTATCATAAAATTGATAGATGGTCAGAGGTTGGATTGAAATTTCAAAAATAACTTCCCTTCATTGAAAATTTATGTGGTATTTATACAGATAAATCCAATCCACACCTATGTTGATATCAAATTAAACCAGAGGAAGGATGATAAGATATTTTGGAAGTGCATTCCCACATAACTCAACTAGAGAGGAATCATATACTTGAGATGAAATCATCCTACAAATATGAATTTTTACTACTAATTCCACATCTAATAATTTTGGTAGAATCTTAATACCCTTAGTAAATTCTTCAGATATGAAAGATTGGTTAGATCCCGGATTAAATAAGACATTAACAGTTTGAGAGTGGATGGTATGTGCACCTATTACAATTCTTTTATTTCACACCTCATCATAAGAAATGATCATATGATATTTCCCCTTTTCACTCGGTTTAAGAGGTTTCGGAAATTGATAGTCATCATTAACCTTATAGTTTGGGCAATATTTAACATAATTCTCATTATCCGTACACGAGAAGCATTGAAGAGTTGAAGGTGTATTATGTGATGGTTTCTCTCCATTAACATTGTTAGCTAACTTCCCCCATCACTTCTGTAATCAAATGACATATTAAAATACCTTATGCATATAAAAAATTTATTAGAACACTTCATAAAGTTTCCTGCATGCTTCTTACAACATTTTGAGCATAAAGGAAAGATCATATTCATCTCTCCAAGGTTTTTAGATTTTCTTTTGAACTCCACATTCCTTTAATTTTTATACCCATGAGATTGATACATAACTCCAACCTCCATTTCAAATTTTATTTCACAACACACAATAAGTTCATAACTAATGAAGTCTCTAATGGAAAAAACCTTACTTAGACCCGAGTTTAAGACACTAAAGAGTCGATAATAATTAATTTTAGATTGGATGATAATTCTAGAAGTGTACCTGATAAGTATTGTAAACTTGACTTCATAGGTACTTAAAGATTTATAATTATTTTACATTAACACTAGAAAATATTTCTACATCTTCTAATGAAGAATATGTAAAAAGTAATTATTGAAAAATTAGTTATTTTACCCATCCTAATCCATGGATTCAATTTCATCTTGTTACCTATTATTCTTGATAAGAATTAACCATTAATTCACTTCACCCTCTAGATGATAAATAACCAGAAATAAATACTTATGTTCTTAACAATGGAGAATGAAAAATATATTTTTAGTGGTATTAATATATTATTCAGAGACTAGTGGATTAGAATACCGATAGAAATAATGTGGACATTTCCTCATGAAGAACTCAATATAACATTGCTCACTCTTTATCTTGTTTAGAAGTCCATCAAGATTCATATCTTGGGAAAGTTATGTGAGAATTGAAATTAGGTTTTTCATTCTAGATCGCATAAAATTTATATGATTAAGAGTAAAATAATTGAATTATTTATTTCACTTAGCATGAATGTTGTTCCTTCTGGTTCTACACATTTAGTAAAACAAAAATCATAGAGTAAGAAAAAGTAATCATAGTGGAAAAATAATTAATCATGGAATAACTTACAAGTTGTCTAAATTTTGATAGATTCTTTAATATATGATAACCTAGGTTTATCCTAGGTTATTATTAGACAAATTCTATTTAAATCGTTCACAATGGTTCCTAAAGAGTTTGTGAATTTACAAATTATATCCCTTGGGAGTGTCAAACTTGGTTTGAAACCAAGGTCATATTTATGAACTAGTTCCCTATTGAGCCTAACTAAATATGGGTTTTAGGGTTATTAAACCTATATATATATGTTCTGGATCCAAATATACTTTTAGTGTCTAGATAGAGATGTGTTTCTTGGAAACCAATCACTATTTCCTTTACCAAAATTCTAAGAAATTTTCCTATATTTTTCACCATCCTTGTAATTATCCTTAGAGACACGTCTTTAGGGATCTCACTATGGTTTTCCTATCCTAGTTCTGAAATTTTAACTATAATTTTTCTCTGATACTAACTATAAATTCCCTCACTTCTCATACAAAGACAATATATTACTTTTGCAGTACATTTAATACATTACACCAATAGATGATGAAAGACTATATTAGTTTAACGCCTTTGGAAACATAGAAACATAAACACTACTACATAAGTCATATACGTTATCTACCACTAGGTTCTTCATGACTATCACCCTTCTTAGAAACATCATAAATAATACAAATCTTTATAACCTAGGTAAAGGATCAATACGAAAGGGTGACCTCAGATGCTTAGTAAGGGTAAACAAGGGAGATATTTAAGCATAATCATGGGAATAAGGGCCTGAGAATAAGATCATAACATTAGAAGATCATACCCTTCATATCAAATATCATAATAATGTGACATTACATAAATATAGTCAGTTCATAAGATTTGAATCATTAGGTAATCAAGAGAATAATTCATTGAAGCATAATATATGAATATTATATGGAATTTTGGAAGACACATAAGCATATAAAAATTATTTCCATAGTAGTAAATGATTACTTCCAATGCCATATTAGGGGAATGTGTTGAATTCCCTAACCAACTTAGTAGTCCAGGTTCAATCCCAAGATCATATTATAGGTCAGAATCCATTACTGAACTGAGTTCACTTCCCCTTGTGGCCATATATATATCATGATATATAAATAATTACCCAATTAATTTGAGGGAGATATATGTCCCACCTGTAACATAATGGAATATTAGATAAGTGTTCCATGAGGTCATAAAAAATAATATCATAACCCATTGAATGAAATGGGTATCATAAACAAGTGATCATATCATAACCTATGGGAAAGATATAGGTTTCATAATTATTTCATCAAAGAATATCCTATTAAAAGAAGCGGGTTTCCAAATCATATATCCTATGAAATAAAAATGAGCTTCATAAACATATAACCTATAAAATAGAAACGAGTTTCACAAATATCTCACCATCAAAACATAAAATATTGATAGAAAGAATATGAATGGTACCCATAGATAATATCCCCAGTAAAGAATGTGTAAAAACAAAGGATTTCATCTCAGTTGGAAATTAATTTTGAATGATCTTTTAAAAAAATTTCTTAAGGAAAATATCCTTTTTGTTTTGATTTTTTTAAACATATAACATTTTGATAATACTTTTCTTTGAAAATAACTTTGAAATCTTATAATGGAAGATTTAGAAACTATTTTATCACATTTAGAAAACAAAATACACTTTTAAAATACTTTAATTGAAAATTATCTTAAAATACCATTTAAAAACATGTTTGAAAACATCATTTTTGAATAAAACCGATTTCTGACTGAAGAAACAAATAAAGTGGTTTATTATTATAATTATTTTTTAAATATATTGAGTAAAAAAGTGTGTAAATATTATAACAATACATTAATATATCATTAATAACCATATGTGAATAAAATTCTTGATAATTACTGAGATATGGATAATAATATTTCCTTAATGGAATCCAAATCATGAACAATCTCAATAATGATGAGATTGTAAAAATAAAATCTTACCACTTCAATAAATTAAATTCATAATAACCATAAGAGAATTATATTAAAATAACATTAAAATATTATGAAAATAATTATATTCATGTTACAACATTTCAAATTTCAGTATATACACAGTGTAAATGATTATAGGTGCATAAAATATTATGTGTCCCAAAGAAAGAAAAATTGTGACAAAATTACCTTACCGATCAGGTAAAATTTGAACCGTAACCCCAATGAGATAGAGATTATAAAATGGGTATGTAAATACCCATAAATGTAAGGATAATAACCATAGAATACTTTCATGGGTATTATATACACCAAAAAAGTAAATAAGTTGTTAATAGGGTATAAGTCCTAATGAAATAAAAGTGTGACTATAAATCCACTTACCTTATGTCTTGACTCACATTGTACTTATTCCAAAAACCTGTATAAAAAATATAATTTTATCATAAATATATTAAAGAAACATATTTAATTATATCATACCCTATAAAATTATATTATAACCTTTTATTACCAGTTTATTAACAATTCCATGTTAAAGTTACGTTTCATATATTAAGAGCTTTTCTTTTCAAATGTGTTTTGATTTCTTATGTTTATATTCCTCATACTTATATAATTATTTCATAATCTATAGAAAAATAACCCTGATATAAATATAATATATATTCCGTATGTATTTATTTATAGTAATCTATAATAGTTATAAATAGGAATTGTATTACCCCATTCATGGAGACGGTAGTCTGTATGTAGGCGTGAATGCTATTTCCATTTTTTGTCGTATTAAAAGGAAGAAGAAACGTAACTAATATATATATATATATATTATCATTAAAATATAATAATTAATTAATATATATAACAAATTTATATTAAACCCATCATTAATACATTCTATGTAAAGCATGAATGAATCACATCGCTTTGAGGAGGTGGTAGTCCACACGCCGACAAACGTTGTTATCGTATGCCCAAAAAATGGAAATCATGAATTTATGTGTTATATAATAATTAAATAAGAATAAATACATAATAAATATCAAATATATCATATATAAATAGTAATTCCATCATTATTCCAACCTTGAGTGGTGGTGATGGAAGAACATATGACATCAGTTTGTGAGGCGGTAGTCCGCCTTACTCACGAACGATGATTGTGTACACCATTTTATGGATGTTGGTAAAGGTGTAGGTCATAACCTTAAAATTTAAAAATATAGTTATATTTTTTTATACTGGGGTTAGTATATAATAAATATATAATAATAATTTATATATTTTATGGAGTAAATAAAATAGGGATGTTTGTTGAGGATTGTTACCTCTTCTTTGGGTAACTCTTTTTTCTTTTCACTAAATAATATGGATGAATTTTTTCCAAAAGTTATGTTTATAGGACAAAAGATGGGGTTTTAAGGATATTTGGTAGGTTTTTTTGAAACAAAGTTGTTTTAGAGGAATGAATAAGGAGAAGATGTGCTGGCCTTTTATAAGTGGGGGAAAGGAAACACCTGACATTTTTGAAAATAATTACAGGCCCCCATGCTTTTACCAACAAAGAGGATTCTATAACACAAAACATTCAACAAAATAAGGGTTAAGCTATAAACCTGTATAAAATGGGTTTTAAACAGGTTTATAGGTCATTTATTATTTTAATATTAAATTTTAAGCAATAAGTAATCTTGTTTTTACCTTAATCGCTGTAATTAATTTTAATTACTTTCACAAATATTTTTTTAGAAAATATGTTGAACTTATGAGACTTTAAAAATTAACCCGATTTAAAATATTTAATCAAATTTTCTAAATTATAATCACTTAAGTAGTATAAAATAATTTAAAATTAATCCTATGGATGGGATGAGATGATGCATTTTTAAAGTGAAAACGTTCAAATGATTGAAATGATTTTATATAAAAGTTCAATGGGAATTTTTTTTCCAATTAAATTATTTGTATTAATTTATGTATAATGGATCTATTTATACTTTAAATCAAACTTAAAATTAAATTTAACTATATAAATAAAATAAGCGAAGAAGCATTTTTTAGCTAGAATTCTATATTTTTCACCATTCATCCAAAAATGAAGTATTTCAGAAAAATACAAAAAATTCACCATGAGATAATTTTTAAATTATGAATTAAAAAATGAAGTTTATTTTATCAAATTAAATAAAAAAATGTGTCTAAAATTTATTATATTATTGTTCATAGAAGGAAATAAAAAGTAGTTCTTTTGAGAAAATATTATTATTCAAACATATAGACTATATAAAAAATAATATTTCATTATAAATATAATTTATTTATATGAAAAAGTTATAAATAATATTTTAAAATTTGTTATTACTATTAAAAATTTAAATTTTGATATCTAGGTTATAACATTCTTGTTTAAATAGTTATAATAATGAAGTCCTGTTCTGTAGAAACTCAATGTTCCATGTAATGAAATCTAAGGCAGTGTTGTCTGTAGCAGAAGATTAACTTGGTGTAGCTTAATTTTTTTTAATCATTTTATTATGAAATTAAATAAATTAAATAAATATATTTTATTCAAAAAAAGTTTCAAAAAACTAAAGTTGTTACAATGATATTGTATATTCTTTTTATTCCACTAATGATAATGAATGTTTGAAAAAAATAAGGGAAAGTATTATAAATATAAAGAATGTAGATATAGAAAACCTCATATGGGATTGGAATAAAGGGGAAAAACATGATGAAAATTTAAAAATTCTAGTTATACTTGTCTGATTTCACATGTTTAACCCAAATTTATTGATTAATCTTATATAATTAATGGATGGAATATATGAATGAAGAGATAAAATAGATTAAAATGATTAAAATCTAAGAGTTTGTACCCAAAACTAAAAAGAATGACATAAATGGAACAAAATGGATGTTCATAAACAAGAATAATGAGGAATATTTGGTTTCTATAAATAAATTTAGGCTATTATTCATGTGATGTTCTCAAATTAAATGAATAAACATTGATAAAAATGTTTCACCTATAGACAAAAATGATGTGATAAGAATATTTATTTAAATTATAGAAAAAATGAAATAAAAAAATCAAATGGATATGAAATATAGATTCTTTAATGGTGATTTGAATGTAGAGGTGTATTTTGAGAAACATGAGGGTTTATTCACAATTAATATGGAATCAAGGTATAAAAATTTATAAAGAATATCTACGTGTTTTAACAAGTCCCATGAGATTGTTATTTCAAACTAGATGAGCATTTGAAGAGATTGAAATTAAGAAAAGTGATTGTGGAGAATAAATATATTTGAGGAATACAAAATCTAAATCACTCATGATGACATTATATATTGATTATATTATATTTTATTGTGTTGGGTAAATATTTTGTGAAGGGTTTTCCACAAAAATGAAAAACGAATTTTTGATGCCATTTCTTAGTGAGTTGAATTTATTCTTGGGATTATAAATTACTCAGGATGTTGGACTACTCTTATCTCTTAAATAAAGTATGAACATGAGTTGTTGAATGTATTTTGGTATTGAATACTCAAGAGGATTCTTTAAACAAATTTTAGTGGGATTTTTTTTGTAAGGATGGTAAAGGGTTGGGTAGAAATGAAGTACAAATTTTGAAAAATGATTATTATTCTATTATATTAGACTGAATCAAGGATTTATATTGTCTTTGATATAGTAATTTATTATTGGTCTCAAAATATTCCAATGGTTTTACACCTAATATAAGAAAAAATATTCATAGTTATATTAAGAAAACACCTAATTGTGGCTTGTCATTTTAGTAGATGAGAGATATTGAATTATAAATATTTAATTATAATGACTAGGACGGTCATGTTGATGAATTAAAGTCTATATTAGGAGGAGTTTTGATCATTAGTGGAAGGTTTTTTTTCATTTTAAATTGAGTTACACTTTGGTTTATTATGTTTTTATATCACAAGAAGAAACACAAATGTTATGGATGGAGTCATAACTTTAATATATGCATATTACTTGGGAGTATCCATAGGTTATTGGATGTGATAGTCAATGTATGATATTTTTTCAAAGAATCCAATGAATCATTCTAGATCAAAGTATTTGACACAAAATATAATTTCTATAAGTATAAGTTGTTTGAAGGAAATTTTATGATAGAGTTTATTCCTTTAATGGAGCATGTTATTAATATTCACAAAAAACCTTATAAACTAAGAATTATGAGAAGTTGATATAAAATATAGGTGTGAAACCCATTCCTAAACATCACCAATGTTTGATTTTAAGACTGTAATTAACTTTTAATCATGTTTTATTTAATACATAATGGTATATATTACTTACATGGGAGAAACATTCTTGGAAATTAATGTTTTTTATCAATTTTTAAGATTAGTTTAAGGGATAACTTGAGAAATTATCTATATGTTACATGATGTTCAGATGATATAATATAAATAATTTATTTATGGATAACGTTGATGTTTGAATTAATATATCTTCATTTTTACACAAATCTATCTCACATATACTTGGAGTAGATTGATTGATGACTTATTTATTTTATAATAAATGGAATCACTAATTTCTATTATATAATTGTCTTTATCTTCAAATATGGGTAGAAAAGAAGATTTCCAATTTGAGTTCATATGTTTTTTAAAGAAAACTATTCTAGGATGGATGTATCATTTCAAGGATAGAACATGTGAATATATACTAGAAATATAAATGAATTTGATAATATATTGTATTTATTATAGAAATATAAATGTTTTCCTCAGTTGTGACCTATACATATACAATCCCGAATAATAATGAGATTTAGATCTAACCTTTACCTCAGGACCAATATCCCACGTATCTGTTTGAGCGTTATAAATAATAAATATAGAATTATTATAAATCTATTATATAACTATAATCATATTTATCCAACCATATATAATTTACATATAATTTTTAATCACCCATTCATTAACAAATTCTTATTAAAATTACTAGTTCGGGTGACGACTGCTTCGTTTTTCATGTATGTTTTCTTTCAGTAGTTTTTATTCTTGTAATTTTATCAAGGATAGAACATCAATATAATTTTATTCATTATTAAAATATAATATATATTAACTGAATATGTTTTTATATTATTACATAAAATTTTGATATAGATTCCATTACTAGAAACTGTAGGCCGTACATATGCAAAAATAATATTTCTACATTTTAGTGGATTGAAATTGTAAAGGTAAATAATATTTCACCTTTACATAGTAATTATTATATAATATATAATATATATTATTTATATCTTTCCTTATTACCATCAATGTCAGAATAAAATGAAAAATGTATAACATAATTTCATAGAGGTGGCATTCCACACATACACATGAGCATCATTATAAATATCCAACAGATTGAACGGTGAGAATTATATGTGATATTAAAATTTAATAAGTATAAATATTTCATAAATATTATATATATACACTAAATCCATAATTATATCCATATGTGAGAGGCGGTGATGGAAAATGAATTATATAGGTTTACGAGGCGGTAGTCCTCCTTACTCACAATCGATAAATTTGTTTCAAATTTTACAGATGAGGGGATAGATATAGGTTAATAAATTAACATAATAACATATAAATATATGTAATATACATGTTTCATTATGTTACCATAATAGGAGAATATTTTTAGGGGGTAGAGTAAGAAATAAAATGAAGATGCATGGTTAATAACTATACCGCTTCTTGAGAGAACCTCTTTAGATTTAGACCAAATCCATTCCTAGAATGGGTTTCTGATAAAAAAAGGGAATCTATGTCATGGGGATAGATTTAAGGAATTTATTTGAGAAATAATTTTTCTTAATAAAATGGTCTTTTTTGGGTGTGGAGTGGTGAAGATATAGGGTGTCCTTTTATAAGTTGGGGATATGACCTACTTGTAAAGTACGTGAATATTTCACATAAGAATAAAAAATTATAAATTTATATCCAAGAAATATTCTTAAAAATATACTTTAATTATAATTTTTATTGTATAATATCATGATATCTCAGTCCAATAGAAATTATACACGTTTTCAGGTTATTTTAAACATTATTTTTTCGTTTATTCCCCTAGTAAACCAATTTTAATTCTAACAAAAGTTATTAATTTTTACTTTTTTTAGTATTCATTTTGAAATAAATTTAGTTGAAATTTTTACCTAATATAAATTACTATTATAATAAATACATATTCAATTTTACATAATTAAATTAATAGACCAAACAAAATTTATTTTAAAAATAATCCCACAAAATCCCCAAAAAAACTATTTTCCAATGAAACATTTTCTTAAGTATAAAAAGTATTTATATAAAAAACCAAATTATAATTGATTCCAATACACTAAGTTGTATTAATTATAATACAAATTATCAAATTTTAGTTTTAAAATAGTTTTAAAACAAAATATAACTTTGTAAACTCTTCAAATAAAAAAACAGTTTTTAATAAAAATCATTAATTTTTCACTATTCATTGAATAACAAACATTTAAAAAATTTAAAACAATAATTATAATGTAATTCATACATTATAATTTTATAATTTATTCTAAATTTAAAATATAAAATTACTAATTGAAAAACAAAATATTGTTATAAGCTTGTAAAATGCGATGAAACTGCTTTTTAGGAAAATACAGTTTGTAAGAGTAAAACTGAATTTATTATTTTTTTCATGTATAGAAAAAATATTATTATAACGACAAAATTTTTTTGTTGAACATATAATAAATAAATTTCATTAAAAACATTCCGCAATAGCGATTAATTTAATTTATTAATATAAAAGTGCATTACATGTATACAAACAATTTTTTAGAAAAAGAAGATATTATTTTTTCAAAAGTTTTTTATTTTTTATTTCAAGTTAATTGAAAAAAATGAATTTATTGTTTACATGTGTAAATGATATAATTTTCATAATTTAGTAATTTTTATTCATAAATTCTATTTTAATGGATGTGTTATAATGATATACTATTTTACGATTATTTTTGTGCTCGGGGTGGCGTGCATCGTAGGAAATCAAAGAGATTAATTTTATTGTGAAATATACTATAAAATATTTTTCTATATGATTTATAAATAAAATATTTCTAGAGTTAGAAATATATGTCACTTTCATGGATATGTTAGTCTACATGTAGGCATGGGAAAAAGTTCATTTTTAATTCATTATGAGAAAGATATGTAGTTTTTTTTATAATGTAATAACCATAAAAATGTTAAAAAAATCCATATTAATATATTCAATAGACTATTAAAACCATTAGTGTATGAAGGTGATGAAGAATAAAGCACACCATTCTTGGAGGTGGTAGTCTACATGTATGCATTTAGATGTCTTTATTTTTTGAATGGTTTTATAGGAATGTAGAAAATAGACATTTCATTAGAATAATAACATTTTAGTATATTAACATTACTGATGTTGTCATCCTTTCATTGATAGAAAATATTTGACGGGTTAAAATAATTAAATAATTATGCGATCCTAGTTGATAATATTATCTATCCCTTTGGATGTTCTCCTTGGGTAACACCTTAAGTCTCTATAGATTAGTATTTTGGTATGGAAAATACAATGCCTCACATCATCATGGGTTGTGAAAAGTAAGGGAAATTTGAATATTTTGTTCCCAGAGATGTTTTTATTTAAAATGGAAATTTATAATATAAAATAATCTCAAGTGATTTTTATAAGCACTTTGTTGGTCCCAGAATGGGGTTTTTAACCTTGTAAATGACTTTGGTTTAAGTTCTATCTATTCAAATTTTCAAGGAATATATAATATTTGTTTAATTAAATATTATATTATTTTCACATATTTTTTGGTGATATATTTTAAATGTATCATCATTGCAATTGATTCTAGAATGGAGGGGTTTTTCTAGGTGACACATAAAGTCATCATGGGTGTTAGGGCAAGGCCTAGACCCCTTTTCTTTTCTTATTTGCTTCTTTCATTTTTTATTTTTCATTTTCTTCATTCCACTTTCCTATGGATTTAGGAATATTCCTCCATAATCTTCCCCTTTGGGGTATTTTTATGATGGAGGGTGAGGAAGATAAGAGTGAGTGGGAGGAGGAAACACCACCCAAGGATATTGCCCAGATTTTGATTAAGGCACGATAGGTGCATGATGTGAATACATTATGAAGATTCAGTGATTTCAACCCAAAGGTAAGACCATTTTATTTTTTTACATATATCCAGATAGTTTAGTTGTTTTACATTTTTTAGAATTGTGTGGGTTTTTGGGGACATTAGGGTTGTTGATCTAGGCTTAATTGGCGAGAAATGATGGTTTGATGTGATTTTTATGTGTTTCTATTAGGTAGATGTAATTTAGAAAAACAATTTGTTCAAGGAAAACATACCGTGGGTTATTATTGATCAAGTAAGAAGTATTTTTTGGGACTACACACTGTGTAATAGGATTACATATCGTGTAGTGGTGACTCAATCCACGACGGGGGCACATAGTCGTATAGGGTACAAGACTAAGTACCATTCGAGGTAAATTACTAGTAGTTGTGTACTATACATGGACAAAGATTTTGTGGTGGTGAATGTCTAGGTACATGGTTTCGAAGACCATATGGGTACATTCTATACGTAGGGAAATACATTATATATAGTCAGACTTTGTACATGTAAAGTGGGGATGAGGTATATGGGAAAGTACCCATGTGGTTTTATAAACTGTATTTAGGGTCCACAGACATTGTAATTTGGGAGAGAACATGATAAGTGGTCTGGGTATCATGACCAGGGAGTATCATTGGAGGTACATGTTGTGTACCCATAGTAGATACCTTGTATTTTTTTCTACCATGAAATATTTTTCCTATTTTTCTCCCAAAAGTAAGAATTTAATTCTGAGTAGTCCATTCTAATCCTTTTTCGATGTAGATCATGACGATGGAATCATTTCATCATTAAGAGGATTTATGGATGGAATTTGTAATTAGTAATAATTTATACGGGGATTTATTTAAGGATTTGTTTAATAATCCTCTTATGCATTATGTTTTGAGCTACGAGGACTGACTGAGGAGTGTGGCTTGTAGTTGGCATGGAATATGGGTTCCAAACCGATTTTGTCCATGGTTTTTTTAGAAAGTTCCTAGAATTTAATATCTTGTAGTATATCAAAGAGATATAGGTTCATCCATGGATAGTGGGACCAGTTTATCTAGGTTTGAGCAGTTGAGTTTTAACACATGGATTTGAGGACTTGAGTTGTTAGAGCCATTGGGTTGGGTTGATGTCATGGGATTGAGGTTATGAATGGGTGCCATTTTCTTTTGACATCTGTTAGAGTGGCTCTTAAGGTCACCCTTGTGGGATGTTCAATGATCAAGTGATTAGTGAGTGTCATGGTTGGCTATTGAGAATGGCTATTGGGCTTGGTGTTTCTTTGTATATCCTTGTGGGAAAGTGGATACCAATGGATTGGATGTTTCAAGGAAAGATGTTTGAGGTTATTCCTATAGTGGGATCTTCCTTGAGATTTGTTTTGTGTTGAGGAACCCTTCTGGGATTTTATTTTTATAATGTGGTCACAATTAACATTTGATAATTCTCTTATAGTTTTTGGTGCTTTTTTGTTCCCTTTGGATGTGTTATTGATTAAGGATCTGTCAAAGGCCACTCGGGTATTTTTAGATTTTTATAAATTGAGTGTTCCCTATGGTTTTGTATGAGTTAGAGTAACCCCTTATAAGGTTTACAACTCTTACAGTGTCCCCTTATCTTTTTAAAGATATTTTGACACACAAGGTGTGGGGGAATGGGTGTAGAAGGGGATTTCCAAGTCGGATGCCACTTTGTGTTGTGACCATAAGGACTGTGGAATTTCTGAGTTTTTTTGACCTTAAGGTGGGTCAAAAATATCCCATGGTGACTGTTTGACTGATGAGAATATCCAAGGCATCTTCATTTTCCCTATAATTTGTTGGAAAATAATTTATCAACAGTGCTAGTTTAGCTATTTGTACTTTTGGTGTGAGAGTTATTTCATCACACGTTCAGTTTGTCATCTTCCATGAAGTTTAATTAATTTTATACTCAGGACATTATTTTGATGAGGAGACCCTTGAGATATTTTGGATCAGGCATTAGATCTGAGTTTTTATCGGGTTTATTACTCCAATATATTACTATGGCAAGATTTTCTTAGGGACTTATGGGAGATCTGGAATATTTAACCCCCCATCTAGTTGTGTATTTGTTCTTCCTAGAGTGGCTTAAAAATCATGTGGTACTGAGGCAATCTGTAGCTGGTTACCACTTCATTTTATAGGACCTTTGAGACTAAAAAGTTCTCAAGTAGTGTCAATCTAGATGTTCATATTCCCAGTTTAGATCATTCAACTAGACTCCTCAAGCTTGTTATATGTGCTTTTTTAATATGTATTCATATGGTACCATTATTTTTTCTATTGTGTTGGTCATCTTGGAGATCCTATGTATATATGATAGACACACCGGTTTTCATGGAGTTGGGTGAGCCACATGTCATAAATCCTTTATTAATGGATAGAGTGGTGGAAAATTGACCTCAGGTGTAAGATCAGAACCCATGGTTATCTATTTTTTCCCCATTGTTTTTTTGCAATTGGTTATTTTGGATAGTTTTATTATTTTTTGGTGAGGATGGGAATATCATGTGTGCATGAACTTATCGTGATAATAGATTATTGGTTTAGCATTGGGGGAATCCTACCAAGTTTTAATTCTAACCCAAATACATTCACCATGGTGTACATTCATACTTGATGTATACATTCATGTTGGAAAACAAGTTTCATAGTTTTTGTGTCTAAGAACTATAGTTTCTTGATAGAACAGATTCACTCATGTGGAGTATCATTATTGGGATAGTGTTGCTAATGTGTTGTAGAGATTGAGTATCTGGTTAGGATGTGTTTTGGTAGTAGAGTCTACTGTATTTAATTTTTTCAATTTTTATATGTGTTTGGACTAGTGAGAAATCAACTGTTGTTTTGTTTTTCATACATTGAGTCTATATGACTATTTTCTACATTTCTTCTATTATAGAATAACACTCTTTTAGTTTATTTATTATGTATAATATGATTCTTATTCTTGTTTATTTTTTATAATTTTTCTATTATTTCACTTTGATCATAGGGTGTAGTATCTCAATTATATCCTTTCTACCATCACCACTACTCAGTATGTTCTGGAGTACAGAGAGGTGTTCTTGAGGCCTTGTGGTGAGCCAGATCTAGTGACGTGTTAGGTTGAACCAGGTTTGTTACTTAGAATATAATCTCATAGGGTGGTTCGTTGTATGATTTTGTGAGTCAGTAGATATGTATTTTTGGAAAATGTCATAACTTTTGATGGATATTAGTTTGGAGTGTCATGAACACCTTTACCGATTCGAAGTCCAAGATTTTTGGGAATGTAATTTCTATTTTTGGATTCAATTTTTTTGGTGGTGTGATTTCTCATAGTGTGATGCACTTGGGTTTGTGTATTTATGGATTATTATTATTTTAGAATCTTGGGCTATGGGAATGTGTACAGTGTACATTCATCCTTCTAGGCATTCTAGATTCACATGGTATATGCCTGTATGTGTGTGATTTCAATCAATATGGACCTTCAGATGTTTAAAGTGTCTTTATTGACCAATATAATTTATCACATATTGATAATTGGTGGAATTATTCTACAATTAAATTCAAGTATATATTTTCTTATGATGAAAGGCTATGAGGATCTTCTAGTGAGAGGATCATCGGTGATAGTGATGCAGTCCCTTTAATGAGGGATGCATGGAAATAATAGTGGGTTTGTGTGGGATAATAGCTCCCTATTGGTGGATCAATGAGGTAAATGATTATTAAGAGACCATTATATCAGTTTCATGTTTCCATGACACGATGGTCCCGATAATGTCCTAGTATTGTTTTTTTGAGAGGGAGTTGTTATTTCTATGTGTTGTCTGTTGGGTCTTGTAGTGGGGCCAGTGTTCCTGCTATCACCAAGGGATTGGATGGGTGTGTATATTCTTTCTTGATGGGGCCATTGATATATAATTTCATCTGGGTGTTGTTAGGAATGAGTATTATTTGTTTTTAAGATGTGGTGTGTTGGGATTTCTCCCTATCTTATGGATATCTTGAGAGGGTTGGTTTGGATGGTTTGTTGGCCCTCCTCAGGTTTGTTTGTGCTTTAGGTAGTGTAGTGGAATCATGTTTTGATGATTGTGGATTTGGATTGTTTCTTGAATGGAGGGTGGTCATGTGGATGATTGTGGCACTAAGTATATTCCTTATTAAAATATAAATGTGATGAGTGTGTCTTGGTTTGTTAGAGTTGACCTTCATGAGGAGCATAATAAGTGGATTTATACGATTTTTCATAGTATCATTTCGACTTGTCCAGTGTGAGAAAGTGTCTTACTATGATTTTGAGTGTTGTTTAAGAAAAAACTTGTGATGAGGAGTAAAGTATAAACTATTAGGGGTTATGAACCTCATTTTTTGTGGTTCATTGGGTGAAAATGTTGCTATTACAGGTAATCTAGGATGAGAATTAGTTTTGTGTGTTTTCATTCTGATGTTGTGGTGTGAGCAGTTTATCCACACATATCCATTGAGTTTGGAGATTTACAAGGTGTGAGATATGTGGGTTGTTCTTTGAGTAGCGAAGAAATGATAAGTATTCTTCTATAGTAGGGAGAATTAGATCAGTCATGGTTGATAATCTACCATACTGGGAGAGATTTGGGGACACTGTAAGACTGTTCAATGGAAGATTGATATAACATCAGTTGTGAAAGGTCTTGGTGGAGAGAATGACTATGGGTTAACCCCCAAGGATTATCAGGGTTAGTAATAATTTTGTGTGTGGATTTTTTGATTCCTTTCATAATCACATGTTGTGAAAATCAAGGGAAATTTGAACTTTTTTCCCACAATTTTTAAGGAAAAATTAATATTTCAACTATTACATGATTTGGGATTATATTTATGAGCTCTCTGTTGGTCCTAGAATAGGTTGTTTACCCTTGTATAGATGTTTAGTGAAAATTTTATATGTTCAAATTTTTGTGGAATATTTAATATGTAATTATTTAAATATAATTTTCTTTACCTGGTTTTATTTGGTAATATATTTTAAATAGTGAATTGAATTAAAAAAAATTCTCTTGATTTGAGTCTGGAATGGGGTTTTTTCTTGGTGAGGTATGATCCCATCCTACTCCCCAAGTCCAAGCCAAGGCACATTTCCTTTATTTTTATTTTTATTCATTTACTTTTTTATTTTCTTATTATTTACCTTTGTATTTATAAATACACCACCATGGGATACCCCCTTTGAGATATATGGATGAGAGAGTAATATAGATAGAAGTGGAAGATGGGTGGGGAGGCGCTACCTGGGAATCTCTTCCGAAGGTAGATCGAGGCTCAACGGATGTGTGGCATGGACCTAGTGTTTTTTTGGTTTCCACCTGATGGTAGGTTCTTTTTTTTATTATAGATTAGTATAGATTAGTTATTTTATATATTAAATCTTTTTTGGGGTTATTGGGGACCCTGTGGGGGTCAAACTAGTCAAAATCTTGGAAAAACAGTGGTTTGGGTCTATTTTGAGGGGTTTTTTTCGAGAAATCATGGAACATAGTATATAGAAAACAAACTGTTTGTTATTTTTATTCAATAAAAATGATATTTTTTGGTACTAAACACCATTTACTAGTGGTAAACACCCTATAGTGGGGACTCGATGTGTTTTAGGGTCACATGGAAGTACAGGAAACAAGCCTAGGTCTCGTGTGATGTCCACACCCAGTGGCCAGGTCCTATTCTTGGCTAGACCATGTACGAGGGCATATGGCCTTGTAAATTTATGGGAACCCCATGTGTTTTACAAACCATGTACATGGTGGTAAATTAGTTTTAGTCAGTCACTATAATCCTCGAGTGGGGATGAGTTTGTAAGAACTTGAATTTTATTTGAGGTATAAAACCGTTAGTTTTCCTTTTAATTATTTATTTTTATCTTAATAGAGATTCCTAATGGAGTTATGGATGAAATTAGGGTGTTAAAGAATTTTTATGAGCATGGATAATAAGATTTTAGAGAAAATAGCTCAGATTCATGTTTATTAGGAACCATGCCACCCATTCCACATAGTTAGAACAAGACATGCAGGGTGTTTTAGTGCACAACATAGGGACACATATTTTTAAATAATTATTCAGCCTAGGGTGCATAGACATGAAAGTGTTTCTAGTCCTATGGTAGATCCATTTTTCAAGGGTTGTGTGTAGTTAGTCTAACTTTGTGTTTATCCCATGTGGGGGGTATCTTAGGATAGAGTGGGGCACACAGTTGGTGCAAGTTTTTCCCAACCATGTGTCCAAACCATGTGACTCTTTAATTTTTGGGTAAAATACTATTTTTCCCTCCATAATTTTAAAAGGATAAATTATTTCTTCCTATTTTATTCTAATGGAAATCGGACTCTCCCTCTCCTCGTGTTAGGTATCATCCACAACTAATTTTAGGACTTCAAAGATCTTCCCCGTATAACCACTGAATCATGATATGTATGTCAAATTAGATATCCACCAATAAGCTCTCCCTTACTTTATCTACTTTCATTATTTATCTTCCTTTCTTCATAGTTCTTTTTGTGCTGTCTCGTATGCCCTATTTTGTAATGAATTCGTATATTATTTCTTTTTATTTGATTTTTTTCCAAACTAAGGATTGATATCTGATGAGTGTATTACCACATGAAAAAGTTAGGTGGTCTATACATTTTTCATAAGGTGTTTTTTCTGTTTATTTATCATCATTGTGTTTTTCACCAAACCTTATAGGGATTTATTCCTAAATTAATTAAATGTATTAACAAATTTTTTAGAACCTTGAATGAGTTTCCCACTTAGCTCTTAGAATTGGTTGGAGGTTTTTATGATCAACCCGAGCCACCTATGAGGTGTGTTGTTTCATCCTCCATTTTTTAAACCAACCCTTTGTGTGTGTGAGATTTCCATATTTCGGGGGATAATTTTTTAATCAAATGAGATATTGGGAGATGGAAAAGAATCCTTTTTAGGTTATTAATTGTTATTGATGTGATTAAACAACAATTTGTAATGATATGTCCTTATCTTGGCATGTGAATCTTTATATTAATGGTTGTGATTCGGTACAGACACTCAAATGAAACATTTAGTTTTATTATTATTACCTTCTCGATGTCAGATATCTTGGTATTGTACCCACTTCTGATGAACTTATAGCACCTGTTTTGTAACAGTATGACATTGACTAAGGGATTAAGGTATTACACCTTAGCCCCTAGCTATTATTATTTGTAGTATGGAATCAATTAGGGGATTGAGGTATATAACCTGCAACCCCTAGGTATGATTTTTTAAAATATGTCACCGATGAGGAGGATTGAGGTATGAAACCTATGAATTCATATATGTTCACATATCTGGATATAGCTCACCCCACATATAAGCCTTGGGACATGTCCCGTATATGTCTATTAGTCCTTCCACATGTGGCATATACCGAGTAGATTTTTACTTGTTGTTGACACATCATATATATATATTGATGCTCATTTGTTATTTCGTGATCTTATTTGACCTTCTTCTCATGGACTATTATACATATTATTCATTTTAAATATTTCCTATTATACATGCACATAGTTATAGTATATATGCACATGCTATATTTGTTATATAAAAAGTTGGTTGTGGCCATTGAGTATATCACACACCCTATTCAGGATTAAAATTGATACCCCGATAGACTTCATGGATACTGATGGGGACTTGGGAAATTTCCCAATCATGGATGCTTGATTTATTTTAGAATGGGAGAGGGGGAGCACATAATCTATCTATGAATTGTGATGCTATCTGGAGATATTATTTTAGCATTTTGGTCCTTATTATATACATTAATGTATGTGTTCCATATTCCTTGCTTTCAGGTTGTTTTTGGTTTAGAGACTTGACATTATGTAATTTTTTATTGGTACTGGTTATTTCTATTGATGGATGTTTATTTGATCTTGATGGTTTATCTTCCCCTATTTGAGGATATTATTCCTCACCAATTTATTTATTGATTACACTACTATTATACTTGGATCTTGAGGTTATAGTTTCCCCACTGCACCACCTTGGACCCTTGTAACAGTTAGCAGAGTCTTATATATGAGTAGGCATGCTTGAGGCCATGTTATCAACCATCTTGGGGAACTACTTAGTAGATTTTGATTTTTGAAGTTTCAAATTGGTATTATAGGTTCCATTTATTTTCATTGCTATTTTAGGATGGTATAACGGAGACTAAGACATGTCAGAATTTCTTAACGAGCTTGTTCCCGGGAGTAGCTATCCCACATATGTGGAAAATACAAATTTTATGGAATGGGGATTGAGGTTGTGTATTAATTTTGTTATATTTTTTTATTTCACATTGGGTGATAAACATGGTATGTGATGTTATTATTATAATGATGTTGGATTAAATTATATCATTAGACTGGTATGGAATGGAAGCATTGATTAGGAATCATTTTTAGAAACTTAGAGGATTAATATGTCATTCATCATTCCATGCAGTATAGGTAGCATTTAACAAATGCATGATTCATGTTTTATGAGACCTGATTGATATATATTCTATTCATGTAACATTTTTATAGTTAAATAGATATTAGATAAGGGGTTATTAAAGTGTTTGAATCAACCTAAATCATGTTTTACCATATAGGTTGATGATTGAACCTTAACTAACCAAGTTTCATCATCAATGAGTTATGGAACTGAGGTTATATAGATTGAAACGTTAGTTGATTTTGAATATGCGAATTTAATTTGTAATCTAAATAGTGAATGTACATCTATAAATTAGGAATGAAGATTCATTTAGTGAAAACTTATTATATTAACTATTTTAGTCTGATACCAAATATAAAGGTTTGGATGTAGTTATATGAACAACTAATTTCATTATATAAATGTTGTAACTTTAGAAATTTTTAATATTAATATAGTTAACTTGTCTATTATAAATATTCAAGATTTGATAAATGTTAAATTCGAATATGGTTTCCATTAAATGAAGTTTAAAATTTCAACAAAAAGGATGTTTTTGTCTATAACATTCAATTGGAAGTATATATACTAAGACCCTTAAAATGAAATAGTGATCTTTAACTAGACCCGACCATAGTATTGAGAAGTGGAGATTGAATCTTGTGTTCTTTATAATCGTTCCCATCACCGAGATATGGCTATAGAACAAGGAAGAAGGTTATGACTCTTGTATGGGAAGGCCTGCACCTATCTGATTATTTAGTACATAATATTTATCGTAATCAAATTCAATTTGAGTTATTTTATAGAAAAATTTTGAGCTATTCCACCATGACATCCTCATGTAGTGCATTCGGAGGGTAGTGAAGAACATACCTTCGAGTTAGTGGTCCCTGCGCCACTAGTGTTACGTCCAGTCATTCCAACAATTGAATCTCCTTCCATCCATGTAGTGGGAGATATTTTTTGGTTTTTAGGGGAATTTATATAGATTATGAAGATTATAAAGGGATATTCATGGCTTAACTCTTATATGGTAGAGTTGACGAAATAGTTCTAGTAGTATCATCGTCCCACATTTTTGGGGGATAGAGGTCCTTTGGATGTAGAGTCATGGATAGAGGCCATGTTGACTATCTTTGAGCACATTGTGACACCTCTTGAGAAGATAGTTAATATTTCAACGTATATTCATCAATGTTCTTCCAATCATTGGTATGACTTTATTACAAAGGAAGACCAATATCAGGGTATTTTCTAGAGAGATTTTCCGAATTATTTTTATGAATAAATTTTCCATGATACCTAGAGGGATGATCTTTCCTAGGAGTTCATGAGCCTATAGTAGGGATCTGTGAACATCATGAAATTCTCAGGTTGTTTTATAGAGACTAAAATCTTTGAGACTATTTATACCATTGATGAGCAAGGAAAATTGAGATTCTTTGAAGTTTATATCAAGAGTCATATTCATTATTAATTGACCATTTTCTAGTTGAGTGCCATTTTTTATATAGTAAACAAATATTTTAATGCTAAATGTTACTCGAGGGAAGATGGGGGTTCTAGATTAGAGTGGACTAGCTTCTCTTCCCAGAAGTTAAATATCTTTTGGAACGAAATTTCACTTTGAGACCTATTATAAGGGTAGTACCCATCATAGTTGACATACATGCAGTTTTATAGCATTGCATTAGTTACAGAAGTATGGGAATGTGAAACTATTATGTGACAGGGCCCCACTTGAGTGTTTATTCTATGACAAGTTAGTAAATTTACAATAGTTTGGAATAATTTTCCCTCATGTAGCCACTGAGGGTGGGTATATACTGACTTCATATCCTAGAGTGGGATAAGTATCTCTGTATCAGGCATGGAGATGGAGTTCTTCTGATTGGTTAGGATTAGGTGGTAATCATGGATGGGGAGTACCAACACCGGTTAGATGGGTTAAGTAGAGAATATATGCGGAAGAAATTCATGTTGTATCTCATGACTATTGAATGAGTTTGGTTTATGTAGTGAAACATATGTCATGGGAGAAGAGTTCCACGCCTTCTATATTTTCAGGTATGATAGTAGCATCTTCCTTTGTATTTTTTTGGTTTTACAATGGGGATTCAAATTATTTCATCTATGTGGTATTCATGGAAGGTATCACGCTTATAATTTCATAATTCGATTGTGTGATTCACATTGATAACCCTTTTGGTATAAATTATGAGAGTGCACTCCAATGTGGGGAGTACTCCCTTGAAATAGGAAACTATCATTTTATAGGGAACTTCTCCATCCTTGAGATGTATGGATTTTATATTTTTCCAATGATGGACTGGTTATTTCTTTATCCTATTTATAGGTATTTCCGTCACCACAAGGTTCATTTTACATCACTATAGGATGTTACTTATATCCACAAGTGTTAGTGGGATGACCAGGTTGGTAGATCTAGACCACAACATCACGGGTTGAGTAGAATGTCATCCCATATTTCGATCCATTATGTGGATGATTAAGGAGTAATTCTAGTTGAATTACATCCTATATTAGATCATTTTAGGGATGAATTACGAGATTAATTTTCTAGTTTACCACCAGAGATAAAGGTGGACTTCTCTATTGATCTATTTCTAGGAGTTGCACCATTGTCCATTGTTCCTTACAAAATAGCCACTAATGAGTTACAAGAGACAAATAGATAGTTGGAGGACTTAGAAGCTAAGGGTTTTATATGGACTAGTACATCTCCATGGGGTTCATAGGTTATTTTCTCTAAAAATTCTGATGAAAACCACCCACTTTTTTGGATTTATGGATGTTTAATCATCTTACTATTAAAATATGATATTATTTTCTTTATAAATTTGGTTACATTTATTATCTCTGATGAGCTCAGGTTTTCATAAATATTGACTTGAGTTTAGGTTATCATCAAGTAAATCTTATATATTCAGACATACATTATATAGAATTTCATATCATGTATGGTGTTTATGAGTATCTAGTTATTCCGTTATGTCCCAGGAATGTATCAACCATTTTCACGGCTATGATGAATCTGGTTTTACACATGTATCTAGATTTTTTTTAGTATTCATGGATGATAACTTGTTGTATTCTATTACTTGACACAAACATTAAAAAAATTATATTGTTCTATATAAACTTAGAGAGAACCATTTGTATGCTAATCTCACTAAATTCCACTTTTTGATCGTTAACTTCCACTTTCTATGTTCCATTATTTCAGAGGACCGAGTTTTTATTGACCAAGATTTGCATGTGTTATTTTTTCTTGGGATCATCCCAAGAAAATTTTCAACATATGTGTTTTATTGGTGATATATGGTTATTATAGGTTCTTAATTCATGAATTTTCATTCCTATAAGAACCTATAATTTGTTTTAATAAGATGGATGTGAAGTTTATATGGTCAGAAGTCTGTGATACATCCTTTTATGAAGGGAGAATGAGTTTAGTGATAATATTAATTTTTCCAGAGTTGAGAAGAGTTTATGAAATCCATTGTGATGAATTAAATATCAGGATATGATCATTTATGAAGTAAGGTGAGAGAGTAATGACATACATGTTTTGTCATTTGAGGCCACAAGAGTGTAATTACCCAATGCATGATCTTGAGTTAGTACTTGTGGTTCATTCCTTGTTTTTTTGGATGCATTACAATCTAGAAGAGTTGTTTTTGTGGTTTTTATGGACCATAAAAGCATCAGATATATTTTTTTGTAGCATGACTTGAACCTTAGGTAAATAAGGTGGGTTGGATACCTAAAATAGTTTGATTTTTATCTTCCCTAATTTTTTTTAAGGAAAATTATATATTGGATTATCTGATCCACAACACTCTGACATAAGAAATTATAGAGGTCAATAGAGAGTGAATGCTTATGCACCTATTTTCTAAGATGCACTTGGAGGTCTAGGGATATCATGGAAAGTATGTAATTTCATAATAATATGTGACCACTTCACTCTTACAAAGTATAAATATAAGACATTTATCAGAAAGTGAGGGACTATTCTTAAGGGAGAGTGTTTTAGATGAGGATTCACCGTTAGGATGGATTTTTGATGAGGATGAGGTCTTGTGAATCGATGTATGTGTCGAGGTTCAAAAATACAACCAAGAGGAATTGATGAAAGAGTCTCATGATTTTACATGGTTGTTATATCTAGGTTTAAAAATATGTATTGTTATCTATGATGCCAACATTGGTGGCCTAGTATTAAAAGGGATATATATGGATTTTTTACTCTGTGTTCCACTTGTTAGCATGTGAAGGGACAAGACCAGTGATTGGTATGGATTTTACATCCATTACTAATTAATGGGTGGAAATGTGATAAATTTTATGTTGATTTTTTAACTAGATTATTGATATACCCTTGAGGAAGGGATAAGATATGGGTGATCATTGATAGGATCACAAAGGTTAGTTACTTCTTACCTATCATAGGTACCTTCTTAGTAGATGACTTTGGGAGACTGTATGGCCTTGAGATTATATGCCTACATGGGATCCATCATACTATTGTTTCTGAGGGGGATTCTCCTTCCACGTCGAGGTTCTGGTAGGGGTTATAGAATAGTTTTGTTAGGATGGTTATTTTGAGACTAACCTTTCACCATCAGACTGGCTTTAAGTTGGAATAAACAATAGAAGTACTAGAGGAAATGATTCGATCATGCATCCTTTATTTAATAGGTTCTTGGGAGAAAGATATTTCCTTAGTCGAGTTCACCAAAAATAATATTTTTTGGAGACTATACAGATGGATCCTTAAGAGGATTTATATAGTAGGTTGTTCTGTTCACCTTTGTTTTGGTTGGAGGTAGGTGAGGTAGCAATACTTGAACCAAGTCTCATTTAGGATACTTTAGAAAGGTATAGTTGACCAGGAGGTGAATGAATACCAATCACTATTTAGAAAAGTCATACACCGATTGTCTCTGTCAAACACTGGAGTTCAAGGATTGGATTTTGGTTTTATTATATGTTTCACCTAGACTAGAGCATCGACAATTTAGATTTTGGGGAAGATTTCAACTCATTTTTATAGAACTTTTCCTGATTTGGATAGATACAATCGGGTATCCTATCAGTTGTAGTTACCTCATAGGTACCAGGATATTCACAACATATTCAATGTTTCAAAACATCACCATTAATAATCAAATTAATCTAATGTCTTTAAACCTATTGAGGTTGAGTTTGAGGTTGATGCTTCTTTTGAGGAGAATGCTATTCATATTGTAGAATGAAGTATGATGGTTATATGAGGTTGGTCCGACCCACTATTATAAGTTCTATTGAATCAAAACCACATACAGGATGAGACATGGGATAAGGATACTAACATATATTGATACTAGACAGAGTTATTATTATACAATGACCTACCAAATTTTTAAGAAAACATGTGGAAGAGTTTCTTTAATGGGGTAGTAATATAGGAACCCAACTTTTCATTGCGGTAAATAACCTTTTGTTTTTAGTTTACCTATTTAAATCTGTCTTAATAGATATTCTTAATGAGGTTATAGAGGAAACAAGTGTGTCAGGGCTTGTTTAGATGTCGAAGCCCAAGAATTTAGAGAAAATAGCTGGGCTGCATGGTTAGTAGTAGTTGCGAAGACCAGTCCTCATAGTTATAATTAACTATGTAAGGTGTTTAAGTTAATATAGAGGATCAAATAGGTTGATAAAACCATGTAGCCCAGGACGCATGGTCGTGGTATTATTGTAGGTCCTTTTGTAAAGACTTTTATCATGGGCTGTGCATGGTTTGTCTAACCATATGCCCATCCTATGTAAGGGGTATCTTGTTACATTGATGGTTTCACAATTGGCACATGGTGTTGAAACTAGTGTGATGAAACCATGGAGCTCTTCAATTTCTAGGTAAAATAAATTCTTTACCTCAAGGATTTAAAAAGGAAAAACCCCATATTCCCCTTTTTTTCATATGGACATCATGCTCTCATTCTTCCCTTTGTATATGTACTCTATGCCTAAATATTGGCCCTAGGATATCATCTTTTTCTAACCTATGCATCGAGATTATGAAGTCATATTGGATACAAAATGGTTATCTGTCAATAAAATTAGCTCCATTCATCATTTTTCTTTCCACCGTCATAGTTATTTTAGTGAAAGGACATAAGCCATATTTTCCAGAATTTCTTCTATACATATATTTTATTCCAATTTACTCTGAATGAAGTGTTGTTACCTGGATGATTTTTATAATAAAAGAACAAGGTAGGCGGTCTATACAATTTCTATAAGGTTTTGTGGTATATTTTTAACACTATTGTGCCTCATGCTTTTATTTCAGGTTGTTTCTCCTAAATTAATTAAATGTCTTAATTAAATTGTTTTAACCTTAAAGAAGTTTCCCACTTAGATCTTATAATTGGTTGTAGGTTGTCAAACTCAACCAGATCCACCTATGAGGTATTTTCTTTCATCCTCCTTATATTAAACCACCCCTTTGGGTGTATGATCTCACCATAATTAGAGGGAGACCATTTTAATAAAATTAGATAATCAGTGATGGACATTACTTTTTTTCTCGATTATTTATTACTATTAATGTTATTAAATGATAAAGTGAAATGAGATGGATTTATCATGGTTTGTGCCTCTTTATATTGATGATTGTGATTGGGTATAGACAATGATAAATCCCTAGTCATTATATTATTATTAGCTTCTTGATTTTGAATATCCTAGTATGGAACCAATTTCTTATGACTGTATGTCCTATATTACATAAAGTTATGGTACTGAATATGGGATAGAGGTATGACACCTACGATACATAGTTTTGATTATTTATGGTATAGAACGAACTAGGGGGTCTAGGTATGGCACCTATGACCCCTAGGTAAAATTATTTACGGTATGGTACCTATGAGGAGGATAGAGGTTTGGTACCAGAGAATTTCATTTACATTCACATATATAGATATAGGTGTCCCAGGATATATACATTGAGACATGGACCAAGTAGTTCTATTACTATTTTAACATGTGGCATATGTCGATATGGTTGTTACCTATTATTGAAAAATCACACACACACACACACACACACACACACATATATATATATATATATTAATGCTCATTTGTTATGTTATAGTTTTATTACATCTTATTATCATGAAATGTTATACAAGTTATTCATTTTTCATATTTCTGTTTATACCTTCACTGGGTTATAGTATATATGCACAGGTTGGATTTTCTATATACAACATTAGAAGTATCCCAGTGAGTATATCTCAAACCCTATCCGGGCCTCCAATTGGTACCTAGACAGACTTCATGTATGCTAGTAGGGATAGGGGAAGTTCCTGATTACAGATGATTGATTTATTTTATCCTGGGAATGGCGGAGCACCAGACCAAGCTATATTTCATGATTCTATTTGGAGGTAGTATATTGATCTTTGAGTCTTTTTTTGTATTCATATATATGTGCGTTCTTTATTCCATGAATTTATATTTTTTGGTATATATAAAGAAAAGTGCATAATTTTATATATGGTACTTGATATTTCTAGTTATGGTTTTTTATTTTAACATGGTGGTTTATCTTTTGCAGTTAGTTGATATTACTATTCTCCCATTTATTCATCTATTACACCACTGTGCTACTCTGAATATGAAGGTATTTTCTCCCCACTATACTACCTTGGACCCATGCTTCTTATCGACAACATTTGATATATGGAGAGGCATTCTTGAAATCATGTGACCAACTATCATGGTTAATAATTTAGTGGATTCCAGTTCAGGGCATCATAGAGTTACATGATAAGGTTCCCATGGGGTATTAAAAATCATGTATAGGGTTCATATCCTTGTATATTATGAGACTACAAACTGGATGGCCTATGGTACCCATCGAGGGTGGACCTTTGGGGGTATAATCATTGTACCTGTAGTACATTTAGTGTAATTTTTATTCCCTTTTGAATTTTTCATATTTATTCCCTATAGTCAAAACTAGGCCTGTGATTAGTTTATCCTAGTATTTTTTAATGTAGTTTGATATAGTTGTATCATTTTAGTGTCCAGAGCCTATCTGGATTTTGTTTTGGATGGGAAAATGTTTACATAATGATTTCAATGAGTTTTAGCTTTAGAATCCTCATGTGCGTTTGTTTTTGAGATGTGAGGCCCAGGTGAGGTGTGTGAGATCATTTGGTCCATTTATAAGGATAAAAATATTGTTTTTTTTGAGTTTAATTCTATTGAGTATCAAAAATTGGGATCAAGTAGTATATTTTAGGAGATCATGGTTCATCCCTGGTTAGTGGGGACAATTTCACAAGGTTAGAGAAATTAGGGATGGTTCATGATTTTTATTAACAGATCTATTAGACCCGTTAGGGTGGATTGATTCCATGGGATGTCGATTATATCTGGCTACTAGTGTTTTATTCAAATAAGTTTCAGGCTCTCTTTACGTTTCCCTTGGGGCCTACTCTTCGATCAAGTGATTAGTGGGTTCCCTGGATGGGTGTTGATAATGAATATGTGGCATGGTGTTTCTTTACATCCCCTTTTGGGTTATTCGGAACCCATAAATGTATTATTTCCAAGAATAATGACTGATGGTTATCCAACATTGGGATTTTTCTTGAGGTTTATCTTATGGTAAGGGACACTTGTGGGGTTTTACTACTTTTTTGGTGGTTATAAGGACTGTTGAGAATTTCCCTATAGGTCTTTTTGTGTTTTTGTATTCCCTTTGGGTTCATTGTTAATCGAGGATTAGTTGGAGGCCACTAAGGTTTTTTTGGGATATTTTTGTAATGGGAACATCTTGTTCTTTTGGATTCATTATATGAATCTCTCTTAGGGTTTCCTACTCTTTTTTGGCCTTTAGGATATTTTTATAACATTTGAAGAGTGTGGAATAAGGTTTTTGGTGTTTTAGGGGTCCCTAGTTAAATGTTAGTTTGTGGTGTGATCAAGGGGACTATGAGTGGATCGAGTTTTTTTGGCCATGAGGTGGGTCATGGAGAGCCTTTAGAATATATTTTTTTGATGAGGAGATCCCATGGATATTGGGAGGCCCCATTATTTATTATCATTAAAATTATTGGCGGTGATAGATTTTCATTTTGGATGGTGGGTTTTAGAGTTGGATCATCCCATGTTCAGTTTTCCATTGGCCAAGATATATGAGGCAATTTCTGATCAAGAAATTGGTTTGAGGATGAGAACCTTAGGATATTTTTGACCGGGTGTTCTCCATGAGTATTGATTTGGTTTTCTCCTCTATTGGCTGGTTGTGGTTATATGGGATTAGGGAACCAATGAGAAATATATATGAGTAATACCCCCTCTAGTTTAGTATTCCCCCTAGATGGAGTACCTTTTAGATCCTGAGACTATTAGGTACTAATGATATTAGTTTATTCCACTGTTGATGTTTTGACACTCCCATACCCATATATTATATGATTTCTAAATATTTTGTGTGGAGCCTCCACATTTTTTTAGTCTATAGAGGTTTTCCAGTTCATTCTACAGAACCTTTAGGATTGACATGTTCTCCAATTTTATTAACCCAGATGTTCCTATCAGTAGTTTAGATCCTGATATTGGCGTTATAGAGCTTGTTAGATGTTATTTTTCTGGTGGAATACAATGTTTTGCACTATGATTTTGAATTCATGGATTCACATTTAGACATCATAGAGATCTTGTGAAGATATGGTGGGCACACCAGTTGTTGTGTTGTTCGGTGAGCCACATGCTTAAAATCTTATAATAGGGGCCTGAGTGGTGGAAAATTACACTGGGACCTAGACTAGAACCTGTAGTTGGGTTTTTATTTGTTTTACACCATTTTTTAGGAATTTTTAACTTTATAAGTTCTTTAATTAGTTTTTGGATACACTGGGCATATAACATGTGAATTCAATTATTATAACAGTTGATTATAGGTTTACTGTTGGGAGTGTCCTACTATGATTTATTTCTCATCCCTTATAAATGCACCTTAGTGTGAATGAAGACCCTATGTATCCTTTTAGGTTGGAGCATAACTATCATAGGGGGTGGGTTTGAGGACCAGTGGTTCTTGGTTGATCAGAGCTTCTCGTGTGAAGTCTCATGATTGGGCAAGTACATCTTGCATGTTATGAAGACCAGTTACATGGTTTACCTCGATTTTTGTAGTAGGATTTTATGAATTTTCTTATTTTGTTTGTTTATTTTGAATATGTTTTCATCCTAGTGGGTTACCTAGTATTGTTTTTTCCAAGCTTTGAGTCTGTATGACTATATACCAAATTTCATTTAATATTGCATGCTACTATTTCATTTTATTTGTTATGTGAACTCTGATGTTTACCCTTGTTTATTTTTTGGTTACTTTTTTATTATTTCACTCTAAAAAGGGTTTTTATTCTCTAAAATATACGTTTTATACCATTTACACTAGTTGTAAGCCTCTTGGGTATGGGGAGGTTCTCTTGAGGCTATGTGGGGAGCTAGATTAGGTGATGTGTTAGGTAAACCTAGGCTAGTTAATTATAAAAAAAGATTCTAGGATGTGATAAAGAGTTTAGGAGAGGCTAGGGTACAATTTTGGTCGAGTTGAAGCTTTGTAATTGGTGAAGAAAATGGTTTTCTGTGTATCCTTTTATAAGTGATGAAAATGAACATTTTATAAATACCCATTACTTTTTAGTGAATGGACAAAGCAATTCAAGCTCAAATGGATCCAAATATAGTAAATAATCAATTGTGGGATGTGTTAATTTTGATCAAGCATGTAAAATTCATTTTCAGTCATGTTTTAAACATATTTCATGTCTTTTATAAATATATTTTTACACTCTACACCTTATTTGACCTTAGTAATTAGTTTTTAACCATGTAATTTATATTTTAATAAATATATAAGGCAACACATATTCAATTTTTTGATGTTATTATGGTAAATTAAATCTAAATAAAATATATCTCAATTTCTAGATAATAGAAAATTAACTTATAAATTGGGAAATTTAATATATATATATATAATGTTTTGTAGAAAATTGATGTTTTCACCATTAAGTGTTGTTAATATTATTTAATATTTATTATTAATTGAATGAGTGTCAACATATTTTTGTATAGGTTTAAAAATTATATTTTATCAATTTATGAAATGTGATTAATTTACTTTATTAGATAATAATTACACAATGTTTATAAAGTAATTCATTGAAAATAACGGTTTTATCATTAAGGTTGTAATTAAATATAATCCAATTAATATTTTATATGCATAAAAATGAAATTGAATTTATTACATAATATGAACATGTTTATCTAATATATGAAATATAAATTATTTAATTTTTTTGCTTATTGGGTATTGTTACACTGATGCTTTACTTATACTTGATGTTTTTGTTAGTCTTAAAGAAAACATCATACATGGACCTTTTAATATATCTGAATGTGGTTTTCATATTTTTATTAAAATATTTGTTTGAACTAATTCACCCTTTATGTGTTGTTTTACTTTTAGAATGGAAATGACCAAGTTGGTAAGTGTTTTAGTGACAATGTCACCACGAAGTGACCTCATTTTGATCTTATAAATGGTATTTGCATGATCTAATGAATTTAATGAGTTAAATGGAACAAAACATGGTTAACTTGGCACATGAGAGGTAATTCATCATGTAGTGAATTATGTAAATGGTTATGCCTTTATTCTAACATTTAATTGGATGTCCAGAAATAAATAGAGTGGCTTATTCATCATGACTTTCACTTCATATTTGAAATATCTCAAGGAAATTTGTAAATGTACAATTATAACCAAACACCTCATAAGTGTTTGATTTATTTATATAAGGGATTACCTATGTAGGTCATTTCCCTCTTGAAAATTTCACATTCTATGTTCTTTCTTGAAACTTTAAATCCAATATCCTTAATTTGATAAAGAAAATAGCTTGAATAGGATGGAATGACTTATCATGGCAGAAATCCTTTCCTTGGGAGTTCAAATTGGGAAGAACATGATAGAATAAAATAAATTTATATGCCTAGTTGTATTTAATGACATGTCTTTGATTAAATGGTTTACTCATTATGAATTTATTTTCCTTTAATTAAGTGTTTTAAGTGGAATGAAATGTGGAGTGTTGCATGGGAAACCAATTTATTTAATTTATTATATATACATGCTTGATAGATTGTTTTATTTATTGTTTTTGATAACCTATGGTTCTTGGAATATTGATTCCATGTTCTTTTGTTTATATTCCATTGTTTATGAAAGTGCCTAATGCTTATGAACTTTTTTAGTGGCTATATATATATATATTCTAATCTTATTGTCTTGAGATATTAAAATTTAAATAATGGCATGTAATTATTACATGCTTTCTTTTGTGAAAAATTACTTATGCTATTTTGATGGAATACGATATTTATTTAATGGTACAAAATATTATAAATGTATTTACTTGTGATTTATGCCTTACTTGAAATTACCCTTTTGAAATGGGCCAAGAGAAAGAATGGTTCCATATTAGGGACTCATGTATAGAATCCCATGCTCAGGTGGTTATACCATGATGCATCGGGGAAACAGTGTTTTAGGCTATCTTGGAATGATCTCCCACAAGATTTCTATTATACTATTGGGTGATACCAGTTCTCTAAGGGGAAACTGACGATAGACATGTTGTCTATATGGATACACCAAGTATCGGGTGATATTTGGTCCCTTATAGGTGATACCTGAGATAGAATCATGGTTACCATATTGTGATCAATACTTGGACCTTCACAAAGTGTTCCTTGTATGAGATTAGTGGCATTTGATATTTTGAATGGATGCACCATAGATATACCTTAGGGATGGGTTGAGACTCCACTACTGGATTTGATAGATTGAGTGTATTGCATTGATTTATTACATTGGTTAATTACATATGTTTTACTTGTTTCTTCCATTTTTATTAGAGAATGCACCGATGAATTTTCTATATTTATTATTATCATACTTATTTGATGACATGGGAATTAGATCCCAAGACTAAGAATAAGATCGGGGGTTCAATTATTTGAGTTTCCATGTTAATTATTGTTTTAGTATAGATATTATGCTTTCACAGGTACCTCCTTTCTAATTTTCAGCTCAGGCCAATGTAAGTGGCATGGGATGGGTGTCTGTTCAGGAACCAATACCATATTGTTATTATTAATTTTTATCACTCTACATTTATTTTATATGGAACACTTCTTAATTTATATTGCATTTTATAGGTTAGACTGGAATCCTTGGGTGCCGACCTACTAATATTTATATCTCACACCCTCCATAGGTACCCTTGGTACCCGATTGAATCTTTTATATATTGGATCTAGGTTGTTTGATGTATTTCGTGTACTTTTAAGTTTAGAGAAAAAGACCGAGCTGGAGCTCAAGATTCCCATAGAGACCTTCCATTGGGATTTTTTATATTTCCTTTCTTATTGAACTATGTTGTAATGAATGTTGTACTATTTACTGATTTCCATCATGTATCATCACAGTTTCATGAATTAATATGTTGTATAAACTGGTGTTGGACACTTTTGTTTAGTTATGTCAAATCTTTTTTCCACTGCATTGACAATTATTTATTACTATTTCAACTGCTATCTATTCTTATTATTTTTACGCTATATATTTTATATTTATAATCACTGTGAATAATCTGATAAATGAGGGAATATTCTACCTAGAAACATACCCTAGGCCCACACTGCTTTTTGGAAGCCTTTGGCATTCAGGGAGATGCAGTTGATGTCTAGTGACCCACCGGTCCAACTATTGATTCAATGGGCAGCCATTCCAGGACGTTAAAAAGTGATATTATAGTGAGATTATTTTCCTTTGTCTTACTATTTTGGGTTCATAGACAAGAGACTAGTAATGTGTTGGTTCCTGTTTAATAGCCATGCATGTGACTGATCACCCCACGTATGGGAAATGACTATGTGGACACGGTAGGAAATTGATGTTCTTGGTTTTCGATATTTCAGTTGATACGATTTCACCTTAAGTGATTTTTTTAATTTCCACTGCATATGGATTTGTGGAGTTTATGGTATTATACCCTTGGCCTATTAGAACATATACGAAGTGTTAAATTCAACATAGTAGGCATTTAAGGATTCATATGTCAAGAATATGATATACCATGTAGCTGTATTCATAGGTTGTCTGCTGATATGATTGAGTGACTTGAATTCCATTCCATGCTATTATGTTTATTGTCATACCTATTTTTATAACATGTTTAGGTGTTAATATAATATGATTTTTTTCCTATATCATGTCTTCCCTATGTTATCTTCTTTTTAGGACATGCTAGTTTTGTTTTGAAGTAATTGATTTCATGGGGTTAATGGATTGGTTGCAATTAAATGGGAGCCAAATGCCACCTATAAAGTGCATGGGTTCTTTAGGGATTGTGTTAGAGTTGGTATCCTAGAACAAACTATTTTTACATTTATTACATGGATATTTAATTTATTTCAATATTAAATATTAGGGAAGTTCCCCGCTCTGATGAGAACCTTGAAATACTATAAAAATATTCTTAAATATAGTTATACAGTTGGATGTCATACTATGATAGTACACATAGTATACATACCTTCAGGTGCGAGTACTCATAAGCATATGAGACTTTCTCTCATGAAGTTCATATTGGTAATCTCCAATATGGGAGATTGTTAGAATAAACCTGCCAGTTGGAATTCCACATGTTTTGGTTCCATTAGATATTTATATCTATGAGCATTTATAATAGTCCTTATATATTAATATTATCATTATTACGTGTCATTACTTGCACACATTGATTTACTTATGAAAAACGTCATGCCATATGTTGGCGGGAAGAAGGGTACGTTGGGTGGGTCATGAGTGGCATGTTATTAATGGATAAGTGGAGTATGGATTTGTCTCTTACATTTATGGAAGGTGATATCTCATAGATTTTATTGAAATATAATTTCTGCATGAAATTCTATGGCCATGGTGTAACGAAACGTTTATTTCAGGTAGTAAAAAAATGATATATAAAGCACAATGGTTGATGACAATATCATGAAACCTGCATGATGAGAGACTAGTACAAAGTGATTATATTACACAATGAGCATTAGTATGTGGATTTCGTTGTTGCAACATAATTGTCTTTCTCTTAGGTTCCTTGACCCATTGCGAGACATTACTATTGGACTTTAGGCAATCCCTCCTAATGCCAATGAGAAATAATCCTATAGGTTCACACTATAAGGGTTCTTGGTGGTCTCGGTTAATTATATTTGAATTTAGTTAATGGAATAAATATTATTCTCAAGATATTGGAATAATTTTATACATGTTACAATGATTCCATAAATTAAATAAATATTTATTAACTGGATTGTGGGTAAAATATATTTATTTATTTTATTAAACATTTAATAAATATTTACTTACTATTTTATAAATAAAATATATATTTTAGAGAATAAATAAATAAATTATTTTTTTGGGTGATGAATAAATGGATGTGGAGTTCGACCAGACCATGATCGATCTGGTAGAAAAATAATTATTTTCAAGATGGTAAATAATTATTTAACTAGTTAGCACAAATACAAATAATAATAACGTAGATATTTTTTTGTGACATGGAATTTTATTTATAATTACATTTTTCACAAGTTGTCGCATCATAAATAATTATGAGGTATTATTTTTAAAAGCCTGTGTTTTCTCTAATGTCATGAATGTATTTAATTACTGTTACATAATTAAATATTGTAACTAGGGCCCCGTGTCGATTAATATACATGTACCTCTATTGTGCCAAATACCGAACTGCATTCCCAGTGAATTAAGAACTATTGAGCTAAACAATTTCTCTCTCTAATTCTCTTTCCACCACTCTCAAGAAATAGATATGTTATTCAAGACCGAAGAATAAACAATCAAGAACGATTGAAATTAATACACTCGCTTTTCCATGCTAGCACCCATAGAATGGGTGGTGTCGATTAGAGGCCATCAGAGAACATGTGGGTCAAATCAAGATGGATTCTGGTTTGGATCCTCACAAGAACAATGATACAATCTAGAAGGGTCATTCCATATGATCATCATCATCAACAAAGACAATACCAAATATCCAGGTATTCTTTTCTTTATGAAATTAATTAAATTAATTATATACATGATGTGTAAGATCCTATATAATGGTTTATGGCCTCTTCATTCTTTATCTAAATATTTGATTATATTCCATGGATACTTGAATTCATTGACATATTTTTCAATTAATGATAATTTATCATGGTAAAAATTAATTTTTGGTGTCATTACAACCATGATTCTGCTTCTCTCGGAAACTGTAAGTGGTATCAAAGGTAGAATACATCATATTTTATTATTATTTAATTAATTAATTGACTATTTTTTGTTTATTAATTGAGATTTTCAATTCATGGTTAATCAATCTTGTAAAATATATTTCAATATTTGTTCTACCCCTTTTCTTTTCTCACATATTTAAAAGAAAAAAATTGATTTTTTTCCATTAAAATTAAAACAGAGAACTCATCAGGAGGTTTTGAAAATTTTGCCCAGGTGACACAAAAAGTACACGCAGTGTGTTCGGACTTAGACATTGTGTTCTCTACCATACATGGTGTGTAATCTAGGCTACACATCATGTAGTCATGTACAACGCATTGAGAACAATTCTCCAATTACTCAAGATGTGTAAATTTATTACACACGGTGCGGTTAATTTTACAACACGTGTTGACCGGAATAGATAGGCACATGGATACCAGATTACATTCTAATTGCCTCACTAAACATAGTGTGTAGTCTTATTATGTTTGGAAAAAAACCGTGTATCCCATAAATGGCTAAGACAATTGGTAATCATGTAACATAGAGACAACACGACATGTAGCCCACTGTACACGTTGGGTAATTCTAAATTTCTGAAGTATGCCTCCCACACAGAGTCCCTAGGCATGTACTTTTGGAAATACGTTGAAGGTAGTGCATGATGTGTAGTCATAACTACACCCCGTGTACTTTAATAAATTTCAAAAATCTAATGCTTTAATGTTTGTGTAATGTTCATAACCTTTTATCATGTATAAATCATACTACTGGTTGTTACTCTATGCATTGAAGCATCATGTATGCCATATGTGAGAAGAGTAAAACATTATACAAATATAATACATGTAGGGTAGATTTGAATTAGTATTAAATATATTACATTCAATGTGAATTTACGTACAACAATGAGAATATTACGGAAATTCAGAAAATGGTTAATATAAAAGGATTTATTAATTAATGAAAATAATTACTCAATTTAAGGAAAATGTATCTTAATAAGAAATATTAATGAACTGAAAACTAGTTTTTTTAAATACGTAACATGTTGCATGTATGTATGTGATCATGAGCTAGACCAAGAACATTTTATGTGATTGGTTTCCTTTTAATTTATTTATTAAATTAATTGTTGGACTTCGATCCATATCTCCTCATTAATATGTAGGGTCTGCATGCCCATGGATTCTTTTATGTAAACCCCCTTTTACACCACACCTGCGTGTGAGTTTGAAATGTATTTGTAATGTATGGAGCTCCCAATCCGATGGAGTCAGTCCATGTTAGGAGCTGAGGTGAAACCAATCTAAGGAGATACAAAGGTGGATAGGTGGAAAGCTGTAAACACGATTGTGTTTCTCCCCTAGGTTAGGGTTAGTTTGTCAGCTGCTAGATAAACTAAGCATTATAACAAATCTCATAATCATTCCATTTACTTTATTTATGTTTGCTTCATGGTTTCTCATTATGTATGTGTTCTTGAAATCACATAATTAATGAATTAAATAAGCATGCAAGTTGGATCTAAAAAACCAGTTTTATGCGTAAATGTTATCAAGACATGGTAAATATCTGAAGTAAGTTCCACTTAATATTAACAATCATTTGACAATGATAATAATAAATTCATTCATAAGATATAAAAATCCCTCAAATAAATTATTATTTCATACCAAGCCATCCGTTACTTGATTATGGGAAAAAATCAATAAAAATATGTGTTTGACCAACCCTTGTTGGGAAACATACTTTTATAAAGGATTACCTTATGAAAGGTTTCTATTGGACTTAACTATATTACGTCAAGATGAGTATCCCATGCAAGATTTGGTGTAATATTGGAGGCAAGAGTTGAGGAAATCCAAAGTTAGGATTTTAGTATTAGGGAGTCTAATTAAAAAATTAAGGAGATACAAACATGCAATTTGAAAAGAACTTTCTACTAAAATACCGTCAAATATCTTGACCAACCATTTTTGGGGTTATGAGAAATGTATTATGGACCCTTGCAAATAGAATTTCCTATAAACTAGAAATTCTGAGTTCAATAGAGAGGGCCTTTGGGACTTGATAAAAAATTGGGATACTTAATAAAATTAATTTATTATTTCCAATAAAATGTAATCAGGAAAGTACTAATGATCTACTATTTTAATTGTAGAATAAATTAAAATACTCTTCAACCACACTATCCCTGAGATCAATTATGGATAAAGAAAACATCCTCACAAAGGTACTTCCCATGACTCATACCACTCCCAACTTTGGCATCACCATCAAGGTCATGTAAACATGAAACACATGAAAAAGTTACATCAAGATGGATATTTAGATTCTTTCGAACTAAAAAAAATGGCATATGTCATGCATATTTACTTAAAAATATAACCAAATCCCATTTTATTGGGAAAGGTTAAAGGGATAAAGAGCTTCTTGAATTGGTTCATACCAATGTGTGTGGACCATCTCCAGTTTATGCAAGGGGAGGGTACTCATACTTCATAACATTTTTTAATTGTTTTAGTAGATATGGATATATCTACTTAATGAGGTATAAGTAGGATTTTTTTATATGTTCGAAGAATACAAGAATGAAGTTGAGAACCGACATGGTAAGACAATTATGAAACTCTTCTCATTCCGAGGTGGGGAATATCTTAATCAAGACTTCATTGATTACTTACGAGAGTTTGGAATCCTATCCCACTCACTCCTCCTTACACGCCCTAGTGTAATGGTGTGAGCGAAAGGAAGAACCACACCTTGTTAGACATGGTGAGATCAATAATGATTCATGCAAGTTTACCATTATCCCTTTAGGGATATGCATTACAAAAATCTGCACTAATACTAAACCAAGTACGAACTAAATTGATAAATGGTATTCCACATGAGTACTAGAGTGGAAAAAAAGATATGTTATCGAAATTACATGTGTGGGGAAGAGATGTATTTGTTAAGGCCTCTTCATGTAATAAACAGGCTCCCCAAGGAACAAAGTGTACCTTTATAAGATACCCCAAGGAAAGAAGGGGATATTACCTATAAAAACCCTTAGACAAAAAGTTTATAGTGGAAACACACGCTATATTCCTTGAGAGGGAGCACATCTCCAGAAGATATAGTGGGACAAAGATCAAATTCATTGAAGTCGAGACTCAAGGTACACAAGATTTGGTACAAGAATAGATTTCACAAAGCCCCATTGAAGAAAGAACTATTCCAGAGACACAAGAACTATGTAGGAGTACAAGATAGGATAGAAAACTAGAATGAAACCAATTTCATTGTTACTGAGGATGGTGACTCATTTATAGTTGATAATAATTATCCTCTAAACTACTATGAAGATATAAGTGGCACAAATGTTTCCAAGTGGAAAGAAGACATGAATTAATAAATTGATTCAATGTACCAAAACCAAGTCTAGATTTTTGTAGATCCTCTAGTTAATGTAAATCCTATTGGATGAAAATGGGTATTCAAGAAGAAACTGGACATGGAAGGACAAGTCCACACCTATAAGACATGACTGGTTGCAAAAGGGTTCATGCAGCGTCAAGGCATAGAATACAATCAATCTTTTTGACTAGTTTCAATTATAGAATACATCATAATTATATTGGACCTTACCTCTTACCATGACTATGAGATTTGGAAAATGGATGTCAAAACAACCTTCCTTAACAAGAACCATAAAGAATATCTACATGATACAACCTGAAGGGTTTATGACTCTAAAATATTTCAATAATTTATGAAATTTGTAGAAATCCATTTTTGGATTAAAGAAAGCATCCATATCATGGAACATTAATTTTGATTAATCCATAATGGAATTTCATTTTATGAAGAACGAATGTGAGCCTTGTTTCTACAAATGATTTATTGGGAGTGAAGACTTTTTCTGAATTGTATATGTTGATGAAATATTACTTAATGGATATGAGATACCAATCTTATAGTCTGTTAAGTCATGGTTGAATTGATGCTTCTCCATGAAGGAATTGGGTGAGGTAACATATATTCTTGGGATCAAGATCCATCGTGATATATCCAAGAGATTGGTGGGACAAATTCAAAGTACATACATTGATAAGATACTAGAGATATTCAGTATGGAACAATCAAATTTGGGATTGTTTTCACATGGCATTCATATTTACAAGAAAATGTGTCCTCAGACACATGAGGAAAGAAAGATATTGGAAAGGAATCCATAAAAATCAGTGACTGGGTTAGTCATGTAAGCCATGTTATATACTAGGATGGATGTCACCTATGCATTGAGTGTTGTTGGAAGATATCAAGAAGACCTAGGTGATTGCCATTGGACGGTATCCATGACTATCATAAAGTATATAATGAAAACTAAGGATATGTTCTTGGTTTATGGAGGGGATGAGGAACTATTCATAAAATGATTTGAAAATTCTTGTTTCTAGACTGATAATGATGAAATGTAGTCACAAATGGAATACATATTCACTTTGAATGGAGGTTCAATGAGCTGTAAGAGATCAAAGAAGAGTGTGGTCACAGATTATACAGTATAGTTTGAGTATATCACAACTTATAAGGCAGATAAAGAAGCATTTTGGATGAGAACCTTCATCCAGGAGTTATATGCGATACCTAGTAGTAAAGATCACATCACACTATACTATGATAATACTACAACGGCGACTCTCACAATAGCGACATGATCAAATTAGAGGATGAAGTACATACTTCAGAAGTATCATCTCTGGAAGGATTTTTCTTAGATAGGTGAAGTTGCAGTGAGCTATATTTCCATGGAGGATTTGAAAGACCCATTGACAAAAGCCTTGACTTAGTAGAAACATGATAATCATGTGAGGTCTAGTGGACTGAAATTCATAGGCAGTAGGGTCTAGTCCATGTGGGAGTTTGTTATATTTGGTGTCCTAGAACCAAATGTTTTTACTTTTATTACATGGATATTTCATGTATTTAAATATTAAACATCTTATTACATATTTTTCATTGTTCTTCATGACTATGATGTACCAATGTCCCTGAGTATTTGTTGCATTGATAAGGTCATGGAGGTTCCCTTCTATGATGAGAACCATAAAATTCTATAAAATTTTTCTCAAATATAGTTCTTCATTTGGATTACATACTATGATGGGACACATAATATACAGACCGATAGGTTCAAGTACTCATAAAAAGATGAGACTTCCTCTTATGAAGTTTGTACTTGGAAATCTCCCAGATGAGAGATTATGAGAATAGACCTACCAATAAGAATTACGCATGTTTTGGTGTCATTTTACATTACTATATATGAGTGTGTGTAATATTCTTTATACTTTAAGATTACCTTTAAAATGTTTCATTACTGACACACTTTTCTTTACTGAAGAAAACTATCACACCATATGTTCGCATGATGTAGGGTACATTGGGTGCATCATGAGTGGCATGTTATTAATAGATAAGTCAAGGATGGTTTTTCCCTTATATTAATGGAAGTAGATATCTCATCCCTTTTATTTATATAGAATTTTCATGTGAAATTACATGGCCATGGTGTAATGATGAGTTTGTTTCAGGTAGTCAAAGAATGACGTATCAAGAATAGAGGTTGATGACACTCTCATGAATCCAGATTGATGAGATATTGAGACAAATGGATTATATTACAAAGTGAGCGTTCGTGTGTGTATGTCGTTTTTGTGACATTATGTTTTTCTCTTGGGTGCCTTGACCTGTTTCTAGATAGTACTCTTTGACTTTAGGGAATCCCACCTAATGCCAATTAGAAATAATCCTATAGGTTCACACAATAAGTGTTCCTGTTGGTCTTAGTTAAATTATATTTGAATTTAATTAATAGAATAAATATTATTCTCAAGATAGTAGAATAAGTTTATTCAAATTAAAGTGATTTCATAAATTAAATAAATATTAATTCACTGGATTGTGTGTAAAATAAATTTATCTATTTTGTTGAACAATTAACAAATATTTATTTACTAGTTTGTAAATAAAATATTCATTTAAGAGAAAAAATTGTTTATTTATTTATTCAGGTGTACAATAAATGGATGTGGAGATCGAGCCTCATAAGACCGGTCCAGTAGTAAAATAATTATTTGCAATTTGTTAAATAGTTATTTAACTATTTGACATTAGTTAAAATAATAATAACGCTGCTATTATTTTGTGATGTGGAATTTTATTAATAATTCCATTTTTCACAAGTTGGAACATAACAAATAATGATGTTCTATTATTATTAAAAGAATGGGTTTTATCTAAGGTTATAAAAGTATTTAATTTCTGTTCCACAATTAAATATTATAACTGAAGAACCATGTGGATAAATAGACACATGTGTATATTATTCCAGGTACAAAACTACACGCCCAATGAATTGAAAATAGTCGAGCTAAATGATTTCTCTCTCGAATCCTATTCCCACCCCCTACATGAAAGATAGATGTTCTTCAATACTGAAGAATAAGAGATCAATAACCACGTAGACAAACCCTCTCTTCGTTGCACTCCCACCCAAAGAACGAGTGGTGTATATTGGAGGCCATCAGAGTATGTGTAGAACACCACTAGAGAGATTGTGGTTTGGATACTTGGAAGAGAAACGAGAAAATCTAGAAGGGTCATTCTGGATGATCAACATCATCCAAAAAGACGATACTGAAGATCCATGCATTCTTTTTTTATGAAATTAATTATTTTAATTATAAACATGATATGAAAGATCCTCTCTAAAGTTTTTGGCCTACTTCCTTATTTAACTAAATATTTGATTCTATATCATAGAGACTATCGTTTATCATCATATTGGTACTATAATTTTCATTGAACATGGTAGAAATTAAAGTTGGGTGCCATACCAACCACCCTTCCACTGCACCTGAAACCTGCATATTGGTAGATAGATGCCCATATGAACGGATTTTTGAACATATGTTTTTTTATTATTAAATGGTTTTAAATGTAAAGGGCTTGGAAATGGAAACAGTAGTGGTGAACTCTATTTAAGATCCTCATGTATGTTTAGATAAAGCTTCTATGATTTTCCTTGGAATGGAAGCATGATCATTTTCATTAGGAACTATTTCTTTTAGCAATGTCTTAGATGATCATATTTTGAGCATAATAACTTATTTTAGCATGAATTGATGTTAGGGTCGAAGCTTATTCTTAATAAGGGACTAGACATTGGTAGGTAATACCCTTAGAACATAAAATTCGATCTAATATAGTGAGGCTAGTGAACTTTAAATTGTGTAAGTTCTTTCCCGGAAACACAACATCAGTGTGGTTGGTGGTTTATGAAACCTTTCAGTAACATTGTTTTCCATGGAAAGACTAATATGGTTAATATTGAATGATCACAAGATACCTCAGGTGGTAAAGGCTTAGTGGTTGGGTAATGATGGTGTGTCCGCAGGTGAAACCAATCTTCTTCTAAGGTATCAACAAGAAGTGGTTGAAATGTATTCTTCATTGTAATATGAAAATCCCCCTAGTGTACTATGGTTTATTGATGAGTATGTACCCTATCTTGACATAGTCCTTGATGAAATAAGAGATAATAGGTCTTAAACCATGCTAAAAGTTTAATGTTTTTGGGTAATCTATATTTTGTTGCACACTGAATGTGTGGTCTTATCATAGCATGGTTAGTCTTGAGAGACTATTGTATTTCAGTGTAGAAATTACTTTGGAGAAATCTTTTAAAAACATCTATTTCTTATGACATGGACACTAGGTCAATGCTTCTGTGGGATAATTAAACTTCTCTAATGTGGAAAAATTGTCTTTTTACCAGCATCTCACACATAAATATAGAGTATGAACTACCTTAGGATATTTCTATACACTTATGTCTTTACTATCCAATTCCTTCCAATAATTTTTTTGGGTTCAATGATGCTTAAATCAAGGAATGTCACCAAAAGTTAGGTATTGAATTCGGTGTACGTGATCATGGTGAATACAATATGCCTTGGAAGAATACATCCTAATTTAGTTTGTAAAATGCCATCCATCAAAGCCAAGCCTCTTCTTGAGTGATCTGTCAAAGTGGATTGACTAGTTGTCTCTCATTTTCAATGGATTGATCAATGATCGACTGTTTCTGGCATGTCATCAAGTGAGATGAGTTTAGTTTGTGTGACCCAAGGATTTTCATAAAAATATTGCTCAACTTGGGATTTGTGATCGATGGGGAATTGACTATTTTAACCATTTTTTGAAATCATATGAGAAGATTTGCTAAATCTATTAAGGCTATGTCTTGTATGAAATTCCAATGGTGGAAGGTTCCATGGCTTGTAGTTTGGGCCTTATAATGCTAATACCTATAGTGGGGAGCACCACCAGTTAGTTGTTTAATGATATGATGACATGGTTGTGTATCTAGATAAGTAGCCTTGGGTAAGCAATTTTTCAATATTTTTATTAGAAAATGAGTGTTTGATTGGATCTTAATGGCTTAAGTTTCACTTTCCTAGTCAATGTTGGAAGGTGTGTTGGGAATTTGGAGACATAATGATACTCTTTGTGTGAGTCTTCACAAACCTTTTAGGTTGGGTGATCTTTTCTTTGTCCCTGAAGGAATATCATGGATGAGAGGCACTAAGGTGGGGAGGTTGTAGCATACCGTGTTTTGAACCAGATGAAAAATAATAGGGGAATTTAAATGTTTCCATTTGTTGGGAATACAATTTTTAAAGCTGAGCATCAAAACTTGTTTTTCTAAGAGTTGACACTACGATGTGTCTTTTAAATAAATTTAATTTAATTAAATAAAATTTAAATAGAAATATATTCAATAAGGGAATTTTATAATTGTAATGAAAATAATAATAATATAATAATAATATAATAATAATAATAATAATTATTATTTAAATTATTATTATTAATATTCTTATGTGTTTAATTTAGTATTTTATAAAAAAATTACGGGGAATCCTCTCTTTTCCCCCTCTAGTATGTGTGATTCACTTCCCCCTTCCTCAAGAGGTACAACACACCCCATCTCCATGAATCCCTCTCTAATTGCAATATCCAATAGTTTTATTTACAATTCTTATTCAAATTATAATGGTAAGCATTTCTCTTCCTTCTCCTCTCTTTTTACAGCCATGATTCTATCTCCTCATCACCCAAAACAACATTAAAAAACCCAGGGTTTAAGGATAATTTCATTTTTAGGGTTTCTTTTATTGTAGGGTGCTGCAGAAGGCCCATCAGGACTCCCTTGTGTGTTTTCTAGAAACCTCCATAGAAGGCGAGGTGATTTGGGGCATTTTGGTTCACCACCAATGTTTTGTTGTAAGTTTTTTCTTTTCTTCTTCTTGTTCCTCAATTATAAATTGGGGGTTTTGTAATTTATTAGATCCATTTAATTAATTTGAGGTGCATTGGCCTTTTCTGCATTAATTTTGATTTCCTATCAATGTGTGTATTGTGTTTTGACCAATTTTGAGGGCGCGCACACATATACTCAGCTATAAATATTTATCTCCCATGTTAATGTTTCCTCATGGTGTGAGGACCACATTTATTGGACTAAGGGATATATATGTATATATTATGTTATTTGTGTGCATGTGTGGAGCAGTTACAGGTGGCCATCGATAAATATTTTATGGGCTGAGAGTTCACATGGTCCCTTTGTGGCGGGGTCCCTCTCCTAGCCTCTTTAATTAAATAATTATTTAAATTTAATTTATATTCATTAGTAATTATTCTTGTTTATATTGAATTTATTATATTTAATAAGTTTTTAGTAAAGATATTTTTTTCGTTTGATAAACAAGTCATGGTTTTGTAATAAAACCCCTTCAACACGGGTGCACTGTATACATAAACTAATAGTGTTAATTTATGTTTATTTAGATTTTAAGGTATTATTTCATTGATGATTCCTTATACTTTATGTCATTGTTAGTATTAATGAACACATTGTACTTGGACCTTTTGATATCTCTGAAGGGGGTTTCCCCATTTTTATTGAAATGGTTGTTTAAACCAAATAACCCTTTAAGTGTCATTAGAATTTTAAGATGGAATTACACACACAGTCAAGTGTTGAAATTACCAAGTCACCACTAAGTGACCCCCTTTTGATCTTAAAATGGAAATTACATGTTCTAATGAATTTAATGAGTTAAATGGAAAAGAACATGGTTAACTAGGCACAAGAGAGGTAATGACTCATGTAGTGACTTATGTAAATAGTTATGCCTCCTTCATAATGTTTAATTGGATGACATGGAATAAATATAGTGTTTTATTAATAGTGACTTGCAATCAACATTTGAAATGTCTTAAGGGAAACTGGTAAATGTCCAATTATAAAGAAACACATCCTAAGTGTTTGACATTCTTTGTATAAGGGTTTACCCAAGTAGGTAGTTTCCCTCATGAATATTGTAAATTATAAGTTATTTCTTTCCACTTTAAATCCAATCACCTTGTTTTCATAATATAAATAGGATTATTTGGATGGAATGGATTTTCATGGGGGAAATCCTTTCCTTGAGTGCTTAAATTGAGACGTCCTTGTTAAAATAAAATGAATTTATATGCTTAGTTTGATTTAATGACACGTCTTTGATTAAATGGTTTATTCATTATGAATTGTTTTTACTTGAATTAATAGGTTTAAGAGGAATGAAATTTGTAGGGTGTCATGGAAAACCCAATTATTTAATTTTTTTCATGGAAAATCACGTTATCTTGTTTTATTTGTTGTCCTTTTTGACTTATGGTTCGAGGCATATTGATTCCATGTGATTTTGTTCATATTACACTATTTATGCAAGTACCTTATGCTTATTCCCTATTTTAGTGGCTATATATATATATATATTCTAAGAAGGTTGTCTTGATATATTAAAAATTATAATAATTCCATGTAATTGTTACATGCTTGATTTTGTGCAAAATTCTTTATGCTAGTTTGATGGAATGATATGTTTATTTAGTAGTATGTAATATTATAATGGAATTTCCTTGTGAAATATGCCTGGTTTGATATGACACATTTAAAATGAGTTGAGAGAAAGTATGGGATATAAATGAAGGACTCATGGATTGGCACCCGTTCTTTGGTGGTTATACCACGATGCACAGAGGAAGCGGTGTTTTAGGATCACTAGCCAAGGGATCCTGAGGGAATTCTATTATACAATGGTGTTATACTAGTTCTCAAAGGGGAAACCGAGGATGGAACCATTAACATGATGGCTATTCAAATCCTTGAGTGATTCTTGGTCCCTTACATGTGATACCCATGAAGGACTCATGTTTACCATACCAAGAGCGATACATTGACCATTGTAAGGATCTCCTTAGACGAGATCAGTGGCATTGGATATTATGAATAGTTGTATTGTAGTAAAACTTCAAAAAAGGGATCAAAATCACCTAATAGAGTTTATATATTGATAGAATTTCAATGATTTATTACATTGGTAAATTACTAAAGCTATACTTATTGATTATATTTCTATTTGATCATACACTTCTGAATTTTTTCTCTTTCTTATTAGCATAATTCCGTGATGAGAAAGGAATTAGACACCAAGCCTAAACACAAACTTAGGGGTGTGCTTCCTTGTGCTTCCTTGTTAAATTTGGTACCAGTACACATATTATAATTGCACATCTACCTCATATCTAATTTTTTTATGTGGTTGAAGTAGGTGATAGGGGACGTGTGTCGATTTAGGAACCCTAAACAAGTTCTTATTATTAAATGTTATCACTCTGTATTTATTTTATATAGAACACTTCATAATTTATATTTCACAATTTGGATTGGGCTAGTCACCATGGGTGCCGAACTACTGAGATTTATATCTCACACCCTGCTCAGGTACCGTTGGTCCCCAAGTATACCTTATATTTATAGGATCAATTTTGTTTGTTGTATTTCTTGTACTTAAGAGTTAGGAGAAAAGGACCAATATGGAGCTCATGATGCACATGGAGATCACCCATGGGGCTTTAATATCATTTATTTGTTTTATTATAATATATTTCTAATCATGTAGTACTATTTATTACTTTCCTTCATGTATCCTTACCGTGTCATGCATTCATTTCTTGTATAAACTGGCTTTGGCCTCTTTTGTTCCGATATGTCAAATCTATCTTCCACTACGTTGAAAATTATTTATTAATGGTTTTTTTTTCAATTATTGTTATCCTTTTTTATATCTATTATATATTTTTAATCAATTTGAATAATCTAATCTATGAGGGAATAGTCTCCCATGAACAAACCCTAGAACCATGCTGCTAGTCGATAACCTATGAAATTCGGGGATATGTGATTGAGGACATGTGACCCACAGGTCTGACAATCAGTTCGATGGTGAGCCAGTCCAGGACATTACAATTGACACTAGTCATGAAGGAATCAATTTAACATTAGAATCTGATGATTTAGTTTTTTGAGATGATCTTTTAAATGAAGCATGTTGGTGGATAAGTGTTTTTGGATTTGATAAATGTTGACACCTCTTTTGAAGAGTGTGTTTGACTTGAGAATATGATAGTCACTGATATCAGATGCTTAGGATAAATCCAAAATTATTGAGAGACATCATGTGAGTTTCCTCAGTCTCGCAATGGGGCTTTATAATTATGTATTAGGTTGGTTGTTCAATTTTGCATGAGACAAGAGTTTTTCAAACAGTGGAAACTGGTCATATTAGTCCATTAAACCCGGGAATATAAATGTGTACCATGATTTGAGAAATATTTATTGGGGACCATGGATGAGGTGGTTAGTTTTGGATTTTGTTTTGCATTGTCTCACTTGTCAAATAATTAAAGAGAAACAATGGGGACCTGAATATTTGTTGTAACCTTTTCCCATTCTGCTATGGATGTGGTATATGATTTTCCTGAATTTTATCTTTGGTATGCCATAGAATACTAGTGGTAAGTATGCGATATATGTGATTATTGAAATACTCATTGAATCAACTCATTTTATACCAATAATGGATGATACGAAAGTGGAAGAGCTTGGGGACTTGTATTTTCGAGAGATTTTGGGACTTTATGGGGTTCACTTTTTAGTTGTTTCTGATTGGGACTCATGCTTCACACCAATATTCTGGAATGTTTTGTAGGAGGAAATTGGTTCCTTGTTGAAATTGAGCACAACTTATCATCCATATGAGGATGGATAGATAGATAGGGATATCCAGGTACATTAGGATATGATCTAAGCATGTGTTACTTCTTTTATTGGATATTGGGATTGAATATTGTGTTTTTTTATAGATTTCAAACAATAATAGTTATCTATTTTCTACTAGGATGGCTCCCTTTGAGGATGTTTATAGGTGGACATGTCGATCTCCCTTGCGTGGGGTAGAGATTGGAGAGCAATCCTTGGTTGATCTAAGTGTTGTTAAAGAGAATACATGGGTGTTGTTGTTGATACAAAGGCATTTGATAATGGAAAAGAGCCATAAAAAATATTATGGAGACTGTCATCATTGGATACTAGTGTTTAAGGTTAGTGACCAGGGATTTCTTAAACTTTCACCTAAATTCAGGCATCACTGGTCGAGTATGAAGTGTAAATTTTCAAAGAGGTTTGTAGTCCCCTTTGAGAACATTGAGTGACTAAGAAGGTGGCCTATAAATTTCTTTGAACATAAATATTGACTTATATACATGACATGTTTCATGTTTCCTAGTTAAGGAGGTATTACTATGAGAAAAACTGATTTTTTTGACTTGTTATTTGCGACGAGAATAAATTTCGTCGCAAATAGTCTGTTGAAGAGGTTATTTGTAATGAGAAAATCAACCTGTCGCAAATAACTAATTATTTTCCATGGGACTAGGCACCCCGTCACCAAAACTTACGTGCGGTTTGGTGTGGTTTGTGTGCCAAACTGCACGAAAGGGTATTTGCGATGGGTAGGCACCTCCCGTCACAAATACCAGGAGGCGGAAAATAATAGTTGTGATAGGGGATCTCCCGCTGCAACTAGTTTGTCCGCCGGAGGGTATTCGTGACGGGAGCCATTGCAAATAACCAACGGCGGTAAAAACATATTTGCGATGGGACGTTGTCTCATCACTAATAGTGTGTCGGTAGGTTACTTTTAGCGACGAGACCCATCACAAATAACCTTTTAACTGCTGACAATAATTAATGCGGTGGAAGGTATTTGCGACGGGGCCCTTGGCTAAAAATACTATTTGCGACATGAATCCCATCGTTAATAGTCCTGTTGCAACTAATCTAACATATATATACCCCCATCCATTTTTTCCTTCCACTGAATTCCTACATTCTCTACAACTCTAAACTCTAATTTTAGAGTTTAAAATTTTCAGTGTTAGTTTCTTTTACGAAGAAGTTGTGAAGCCATCTACAATTATAAGAGATCAAGTTTTAATATATTTATGTTTTATTTAGTTTAATATTTATTTCATTTCCTTATATTAATTTTAATTATTGCTGATTGGTTGTAATTAAGTTAGATTTAAATGGATTTTTCATTATTATATATTTTTTATAATAAGATGAAATTATTAGTACTAATTCTTTGTAATTAGTAATAATTAATAATTATTAATGATAATTAGTATTGTATATAAATAATTTGCGGTAAATAGTAAATAGTAGTTGTATATTGTAGTAATTAATAGTAATTAACGTTAAATAGTAATAATTAGAAAAAATAGTAATAATTAGGAAAGAATAATAATAAATATTGACAAGTAGTAATAAATACTAAAAATAAGTAATAAATACTAACAATTAGTAATAAGTACTAATAATTATTAATAAATACTAAAAATTAGAAATAAATAATAATAATAATAATAAGTAATAATTAGTAACAAATAGTAATAATTAGTAATAAATACTAATAAATAGTAATAGATACTAATAAATAGTAATAAATATTAATGATAAGTAATAAATAGTAAATTTCATTAATAATTTGTAATAAATGACAATATTTAATAATAATTAGTAATAAATACTAATAATTAGTAATAAATACTAAGAAATAGTAATAAATAATAATAATTAGTAATAAATACTAATAAATAGTAATAAATACTAATAATTAGTAATAAATACTAATAAATACTAATAATTAGTAATAATTAGTAATAATTAGTAATAAATGCTAACACTTATTAATAAATACCTATAATTAGTAACAAATAGTAATAAATAGTAATAATTAGTAATAAATAATAATTAGTATTCAATAGTAATAAATATTAATAATTAGTAATAAACAGTAATAAATACTAATAATGAGTAATTAATAGTATTGAATAGTAATAAATATTAATAAATAGTAATAATTAGTAATAATTAGTAATAATTAGTAATAATTAGTAATAATTAGTAATAATTAATAATAATTAGTTATAATTAGTAATAAATATTAATAAATAGTAAAAAATATTAATACCTAATCATAAATAGTAATAAATAAAAATAAATAAAAATAAATTGTAATAAATAGTAATAAATAGTAATAAATAGTAATAAATAGTAATAAATACTAATAATTAGTAATAATTAGTAATAATTAGTAATAAATAGTAAAAAATATTAATAAAGAGTAATAAAGAGTAATAAACAGTAATAAATAGTAATAAATAGTAATACAATGTAATAAATACTAATAAATAGTAATCAATACTAATAAATAATAATAATTAGTAATAATTTGTAATATTTAGTAATAATTATTTATAATTAGTAAAAATTAGAAATAAATAGTAATAAATTGTAATAAATAGTAATAAATTGTAATAAATATTAATAAATAGTAATAATAAGTAATAATTAGTAATAATTTTTAATTATTATTAATAAATAGAAATAAGTAGTAATAATTAATAATAATTAGTAATAATTAATAATAATTAGTAATAAATAGTAATAAATTGTTATAAATATTATAAATATTTATAAATAGTAATAAATAGTAATAAATAGTAATAATTAGTAATAATTAGTAATAATTATTAATAATTAGTAATAATTAGTAATAATTAGTAATAATTAGTAATAATTAGTAATAATTAGGAATAATTAGTTATAATTAGTAACAATTAGGAAATAATAAATAGTAAATAGTAAATAGAATATAGGAATAATTAGCTATAATTTGGAATAAATATGAACAAATTGGAATAAATAGGAATAAATAGGAATAAATAGGAATAATTTGCAATAATTAGCAATAATTAGGAATAATTAGAAATAATTATTAATAAATAGGAATAAATAGGAATAAATATGAATAATTAGGAAAAATTAGTAATAATTAGTAATAATTAGCAATAATTAACAATAATTATCAATAATTAGATATAATTATCAATAATTAGCCATAATTAGCAATAACTAGCAATAACAATAAAAAATTATGAATAATCTTCGGGCTCACAGTATCAGGACCAGTTGTGAGAGGAACTCATGGAGCAATATCATCTTCTGGATCACAGTATTAGGAGCAGTTGCAGGCTCAGACTTATCTTATAAAGAGTTTGTAGAAGCAACATGAAGAGATGTGTTAGCAGTATCATGAAGAGATGCGTCAGTAGCAAAAACTGATGGAGGAAGAGATGCGTCAGTAGCAACTACAGTAGTACGAGGCGAATATGCATCGATGGTAGTAGCAAGAGCATCAACACGATGAGGAGATGTGTTGATGGCAGCAGCATCAGCATGAGCAGATGGAGTACATGCATCGTCTGACTCATAGTTTAGGAATGAAGTTTCCTCCACCATCTCCTCCAGCTCCTCCAGATCCACCAGCAAACTATCCACCAATGATTTTTTGTTATGTTAAAAACATTTGAATTTATAATTTGTTATAATATGAACTATTTACAGTTTTTGTCTTTTATATTGGTGCGAGTGTTGGATAATTTATTTTCAATTTTTTATAATTTTTATAATTTTTATTGTTTGATTATTTATTATTTGTATTATACTTTTTAATGTTTGTTTAGTTTACTAATAATAATATTAATAATATTTATGATTATTTATATATCTTGTGAATATTGAGAATTTTAATATTTTTTTATTACTTTAATATTATTAATATTATTTTTTCATTAATAATAATTTTATTAAATACTTTTTTATTAAATATTTGCAATAGGGACATTTTCAAGTGGACCCCGTGGAAAATAGATTATATATATATATTTTTTAAAACTTATTTGCAACATGTTCTTGTACCGTCACAAATAAGTTTTTATGACGGGACCGTTGCAATTAAGTTTTTGTCCTGGGACCATTGGAAAAGGTTTAGGTATATATAACTTATATAAACAAAGAACTATTTGCAACGGGATGACGGACCCGTCGCAAATACATTTTGTGAAGGGACAATCACAATAAGTTTATATATATATAATGTAATTAAGCTAAGATCTATTTGCGATGGGACGACTTCCCGTTGCAAGTAGTATTTTTTTTTGCGACATGCACGTTGGAAATAACACTAGTTACAACGCCGTTTTCCACAACAGGATATTTTCAATGGGACCCTATGTAAAAAGAGTTTTTGCGATGGGATACCGTCACAAATAGCCCGTTGCAAAAAGCCAGAATTCCAGTAGTGAATGTACAAGATCCTTCCTATGTGGTAAGTTGGGATGATGTTGATCATGATCCTAATACCACTTTGGTTGAGCATCCTATTTATATTATGGATCACTAGGATAATGTACTATGTGGTAAAATGATCCACTATATCTAGGGATTATGGTAGTGTGGATAGAATAACAATGAGATGTGGGAGCAGTAGTTATTAATGATAAACCAATGGGCTTCTCTTTTTATGGATCTAGGATCAAAAACTCTTTTTTTGGGATAAAATATTTTTTGTGTGGGGAGATTGTAACAGAATGTAATTGTTCTTTTGGGTATATTAAGATATATTCTTTTGGTTTCCCTTTTTCATTGGGTGAGTTTTTCAATCCTTTATTTGGGAGGATACCCATAATGGTGAAGTTTAATATTCATTGGATTTTCTATATGAACCTATATTTTTGGCTATTTTATTGGAAGTTACATGATATTTAATTGGATTACATGATGGGTATTTTCCACAAGACACATCTTGTGAAAGGATTTCACTACATGGTATTTAAAACATCATGTAAGGGTTACACATCATGTATTGTGAAAGTTTTATTTTCAATTAAAAAGGTGAAGTGTTTTTGGAGTAACATAAAATGAAATGGTTTCGTGACGTGTAAAATATTAACTTCCATGTAATCTGCTAAGTTACATCTTTTAGTATTTGGTGTTGGTGTTTCAGGCCTCATGCATTGTGCATCCTTCCTTGATCGACTTAGAAAGATACTTATGTGATGATATGTTATTTTATCCTATATGGATTGCATCATTCAATGATTGAATGCCTTTGTGTTAGGATTTATCCTCTCCGGGTGACCATTCCTTCTTCCTAGTTTTTTATTTTGATAGAATCTATGGTTTTGCAATAGTATTGTGTTTTTTATAAATCCCACACAATATCTTGTTGTGCCTCTTATTCTAAAGGAACATATTCTAGTTTCCAATCATTTTTTCCAATAGAGGTTAGGTTATGTACATCCTTGTGGTAGGTGAATCCGTCCGATTTTTATAAATTCATGAATTTATTCTAGTTCAGATTCATTTCTTGATATTGGAAATGGGATTACATATTTTTAAATTGAAAAGGGAATGAGTTCATGTTTTAAAGTTATTTTTTATTTGATATTGGAATTTAATTTATTTAAAGTGGAAAAAGAATTTTCAAAACCAGATGCATATTCTGTTGTATTTAAAATGGTTTTAATAAAATGTGAGCACAGTTTTTAAAAAAAAAATTAAAAAAAATTGTATAGCTTGAAACTTGGGTATGTTTATAAAGAGACACAAGTAGCCTTAGTATGCGAGACACCACTAAGAGGTAACCTTTTTTATATAAATGTATTTTGGCAGGAGTTGATATTAGTGGGATCCAACTTTATACCCTCTTTGGCATGTGAGTGTCTTGTACATACTATCTCATAGGTAGGAGACCAAATATAAGTGAACTATTATTTATGGTATTTTATTTCATGATAGATTATTTCATATATGTTGAACCACATGTATATTTATGTTGGGTATCATTAAATTATTTTCTTATAGATTTAAATAATATGAAATTTAATTTTGGAAAACATGAGGATTTTTTGAGAAAGGTTTTAAATATATTATATTTATAAAAATTCTTATTAAAATGTTTTAGTTTTAAATATTGATCTACTATAATACAGTAATTAACACTTGTATATATTCTTTGTTGGTATCTTACTGAGATCAGTTTCTCACACCATAATTCTAGCTGATGGTTGTTTTATATCTTGTTTTCTAGGATACAAATAAATTAAAGAGAATTTTATAGCATACATGATTCTCCTAATATTTTTGTTTTGGTTTGGGATAGTGTGTAGAGTTGACTGTTGGTCACATGGAGACTTCTTGTCTTGACTCATCTTACTTTACGGTTCAGAATTTATGGCTCAGTTGTTTCTCCCTATATTCTCTACTTTTACAATGGGTGTATGCCTTTTTTCCTTATATAAAAGACATTTTTCGTTGTCTCTATTTTACCCCACCCCATAATGTGATTACTCAGGTGACTGGATTGGTTGACCCGGGTTGTTATGTCCCATATACCAACAATATTTTACATTAGAATATACTACACATTAAGTAAGGGGAATGTAATATTCTATGATATTGCCTAGAAGGATACATCATTGGCCATGAAATAATCTTCTAAGGAGTGGTGCTTCATGGAAATATTTTCTAATATACACTTATGAGTCTGGTCGGCTAATAGTGAGGTTGTTTTTCATTAGTATTAAGTCGATATACTCTCTTGTTATGATAATTATCCTAGAACAGTGGATTGATGTTGAATTATGAGGCATTCTAGATTCATTATATGGTGGTGAGACCATCTAAGAAAGGTCCCTATCTTCTAAGAGTATCCTTTCATCATGAACTTCTATATTATCTTGTCACTTATGAGAAATGTTATGATGGTTAATTTTCAACCATCACAGTGAGAGGTAAACCTGGGATAATGAAGATGTTTTATGAGATTAGGCATCCAATTTGGTGTGTATCTATGGAACAATACATTGTTGATTTTTTTCTCATCGATACACTTGTTACATATTTAGGTTGATCATTTCAAGACTTCAGGTATGCATCATCATTTTACTATGACAATATGTATGGGGATGAGATATCAACAGGATTTTGGGATGTGTTGTTTTTACACATTGGGTAGTGAGTATGATTTGGTTCATTATTGACTAATTAACAAAAAATGGATAAATTTATTACTATTTATGATACCCCCACAATTCATGAATTATAAAATATGTTTGTGTAGGTGTTATTTATATTTCATAGAGTTTAGTCTATCATTATTTCTGATAGGGATCCCCAATTCAATTATTGTTTTTAAGAGATATCTCTTGGAGTTCATTGGATCCCAGGTAAAGTTAATAATTATCTACCCTCTTTAGAATGATTCTCAGATAAAATACGGTATATAAAGTTTGGAGGAAATATTTCATACTTGTGTCCATGAAATTGGAGATTCTTGTGATTACCACATAGTATGGTTGAGTTTTCTATAACAAAAGTTTCAAATCATACATTTATATTCCACCCTTTGAGGTATTTTATAGTCAGTATTGAAAAATTAAATTTTGTTGGATGTATATTTATGCATCTTCTTAGGAAGGACTCAGTTTGGTTCAAGATCGGATGAAATTGAATCATTTTATTCCTCTAAGAATGGTAATTCTTCAGATTATATATAAATCTTGTATAGATCATTTTCTATTCCATTTGGAGTTCTTGGTTGGTGAATAGTTTTTTTATAGTCTCCTCTCAGTTTGGTCATTGGTGACTTGGAACATAGTGGAATTTAGTATCTAGATATGTTAGATCATTTGAGGTTTTTTTTGAGGATTAGAACAGGGCCATGCCATTTAGACATACCAATATATATGACATCAATCCATAAAATGTTTTAGTTGTTGTAACATAAGAAGACTCTTTCGGTCATGCATCCTGAAAAAAATAAGGAGTAAATTCATGTGTAACAAGATTAGACTATGACTAGGTAGTTTTATTAAACAACAGATTCTTAAACAAAGGACCATCAAGGAAAGTCCGTACCTTTGGTATGTGTGTTAGGGAAACATGGTTCTGATTCTCATGAGATGTGGTAACATGAGGCTTTAATGAGAGATAAATGTCCATTTGTCTCTCATATGGAGTAATCCTGATAGTATTTATGGTTGTATAAATCATTTTGTGAGGATAATTGTAACATATCAATAATATCTTGATTTATTTTACCATTATAAGTTTTTTACATTGATCTCTCATTTTATTGATTATTATTGGTTATTTCCCATTGGTTAATCCTTTTTAGGGGTAGGAAAAAGTGGTTTAAATCATTTTTGAGAGTCTACATGCTATTTGGGGGTTTTATCATGGGACTGGACAAGGGACTACATCCAGAATAACTATAGGAGGCCTATTTTATCCTAGGAGTGGGCCGTCAGCCATCCCCTATTACTTTATTTTCATTTTATTATTGAGTTTGGTGGTTTCATAAGGTAAATCCAATTTTTAAAAATAATATTTTGTTAATTTAAAAATTATTTCAAATTTATTTCTAGGGCTTGTTTTGAGTCTTTTATTAAATTATTTTGAAATTAAATGGTCTGTTTGATGAAATCCATTTAATAGTGGATTTCTAAATAAAGTTTTCATTTCAAAAAATGATATTTAATTTAAATTAACGACTTAAATTATTTTTTTGATGATGAATTTGGATAAAAATGGAATGAAATATTTTATTATTTGAATTTATATGCATTTAGTTAAAGGGAATGAGTTTTATATGAAAATAATTTATTGGTGTTTTTTTGAAATGAACTGGTGTGTTTTGAAACATGAACATGGGGTTGGATGAAATAACTGATTGAAATTACTTGATATTTATTAAAGTGAATGATATATCATTGTATGATTTAATTAATTGATGCACATTAGAGCTTGGGTAGTTTTGTGGTAAGATATAAACACTTGGGAAACTGTTATATAGTAAGGAATTCACAATGATAATGATATTAAACTACCATTAGGTTTGAGAGTTCATTAATTTTTGTGTTATCTTATCCCCCGTAAGATTAAGATCTTGGGTGTGTGTGTGCACATGGTGTATTAATTCTTTGAGATTGTGAGGAACCGGGAAACCAAAACTAATTATCATCATGTTTTATTACTATTACACCAAAATATTTTATGGTATTATCCTTTTTAAGGATTTATTCTCATCGATATAATACGATTCCTACAACACCATGCTTAAACAAACCACAATATACTATTATTTTAACATGATCGTTATCACCGAGAAATTACAGTGGTGGTAATGGATGAGATTGAATAAATTATGAATATTTATTTTCCACATGTTTATATAATGAATTATTTATTTTCCAATTAATTATAAATGAAATAACAAATTGTACATAAAAGATGTGTTTTTATTAAAAAAATATGTTCATATGCACAAATGAATTTAAAATAAAATTTAAATTAATCACTATTAGTGAAAGATATTAAAAAATTATTTTTGCATCCAATTTTTTTTAAAATCATCCTATTATTTTGGTAGACTTAGTATAATAAAATATGCAATTTTAATTATATAAACATATATTTTTCGAAAAGTTATTTTTTCTTTTTTTAATGGAAGACCTGTTTAATTTTTTTTCTAACACTTTTATAAATTATATTTGAAAAATAAACCTTATTTTTGATATCAGGATATCAAAATTATCTTAGGGTGTTTTTTTGGTATTTTTTTGATAAGTTTCATTTTTTGATGAAAAGTAAAAAAAACTTCATTTTAATTGAAAACTAAGCTCTCATAAAAATAATTTTTAATGAGAAATTATAATTTAAATAGTTTTTAAATTTAAAACAGATAAATTGTACATATATTAATAAAATTTAGTTCACTAGAAATATTTTCATGTTGATGTTGGATATAAAAACAATTCAAACTTTTGAACATTTTCTCTTTAACAACCTACTTTGTTGTCTTGTCTAAGAGATTAATTTTAAATCCCATTTTAATAATTATGTGAATTTTATTTGGTAAAATGAATTCAGTATTTGGAATTATAGTATAAAAATTCAACTGTATGGTCACTTTCATTTTTAGTCTTAAAAGGATACCATGGTAAAAAAAGTATTTATCGCGGTATATGTAAAACAATGTAATGGGTTAATGTTAAAAGGAAAAATCTTAAATAATAATAAAATAAAACATTAAATTTCTGGTTGAGGTTTTGAAGACACCAATCATAAATTATATCATTTATCATCATCCAAATTCAGGGTAATTAGTTCAACCTATATTTTGTTGTATTTAAATATAGAGTAATCACAATTTAATCACTTTAAACCGCCCCTCCTCAAGTATAAATACCACCCCTCACCACCCAATTTATCCAAGAAATCCTTGAAACTCCTTGAATATATACCAAACAAACTCCTAACCACTCTCTAAACATCCAAGTGAATGTTTCTAACAAAATGAAAAGTTATAATATCTTTCAGGGATCCCTGAAAGAGGTGATATTCAAGAAGAAATTTTCTTAAAGAACCTCTCTTATTTTTATTCTATTCTTCTATTTTATCCTCACATCCTCCTTAAAAAATCAAGTAATTATAAATATAGAATCGTTTACATACAGATTTTTTATGTTTCTAAAGGTATATATATCTATTTTATTTCTTATATCATTTGATTCAAGTAAAAGAAATTATGTTCCAAATTATGGAAGTTAACTGTCTCATTAAATAATGTTTTTTTTGTTTTCCATTACCAATATAATGATTGGTATTAAAAGTGTTATTATAGTTATATAATATTATAAAAGGTATATAAATACAAATTTAATGTTCTATATCTAATATATATACACAATATTAATGAAAATGAAACTAGTTCTTGATGGTCGGGAAACTACAAAAATACAGTAAACATTTATCATTAACATCTTATCAACTAAATTGATTTCATGATAGAAATAATAATTATCTATGGAACCATTTATAATTATGATTGTTAATTAATAATATTTCATTACAATTCTTTAGTTTTAGTCCCATTTCACAAGAACATCTATATTTATACACAAACAAACTGATCCTAAATTCATTTAACAAATGCACTGAAAACGACGAGACTAATGAAATAATTTTAATGAATGGGTAATAAGATGTTATAAAATCATCATATAAGGTATTACAAATATGAATATAGTTATTTAATTAGTCAATAAAATTCCCTAAACCAATATATATGAGGTTAAGGAAATTAAGAAATAGGGAAGCATGAGGTAAGAGTTTGTTATCTCACTTTTAATTGAGTGAGAAATATGTTGTATTCACTATTTATTTATCTTGTGTGGTGTATACAGACTTCCCTTTTTTATATTATGTCATTAATATGTTTATTTTATTGGTATTTAATGTTTTTCTAAATTTTATTCCTTCATTGGGCTTATGATTTGATTGATTAAAAATTTATAAGGGATTCTACCTTAATATATATTCCATTGGGAATTATTTTTTATTATGAACCAATTAACTTTTATGTGGTGTATACAGTAACCATTGATTGATTTGTGATCATAATTCAATGAAAATATCATTTATATTAAATATAAATATTTCTTGTATGATGGATATGATTATTTTCTTATTCGTATACAATTTTTACAAACAATGTTTACCAAACTAGGGAAATGATGTTAAATCTATATCTTCTACTAAATAAAAATATTTCTCATTTTTATGATTTAAATTTATTACATTATATATAATAAATTATTTGGAAATTAAATACATGGGTTTGTGACTGGTTAATAAAATCTCGTCGATGCATCAGTCGTCTCATGAGAAAAAATCAGTCGACGACAAACACTTTACGTTTGTTCCAAAAATAATCATATAAATTTCTACACAAAAAATAAACATTCATGATAATAGGTCTTAAAAGGATTATGTCTCATGTGTCAGCTATATTACATCTGAAAAATAATCATTTCTTTAATTTAATTTTTTATTATACATAGTATTTTATCTATGTAAAAATATATGGATTTATTTTCATTCTCTATTTACTAATTACATGAAATCTGGGTTCTGTTATATACCTTTCCATATTGATTATCACATTGATTAATTATTATTTCAACATTACTAAACCATTAATGATAATTTTATATCACCAATATTTTTTACCTTTGTATAACATATGAAGACGTATTTATGGGATGTTTTTTATGGATGATGGGAAATTTATTTTGTTATGTATTATGTTTAATTTTCTATTCCAAATGTAAAATGGGATTCATTTATGTATGTATTTTACAAATTATAATAAACTATCTGGTCATTAGGGATGTGATTCCTTGTAATCATGAAAATGTAATAATTTAAGGTACTAGTATCGGGATACTTTTGTTGGGGTCTTTACAATTATTATTATAGGATATTTAATAGAATCCATGGGAACTAGATTTAAGAAAACATAGAACAGGGAACAGAAACCTATGATATAATTTATTGATAACTCTATATATAGGATATAATCCAATGGATTGAGAAATAAAAATTAAAAACCTATGTTAATCTTAGGAATTCATAGATTGTTAAACTATTATTATTTAGACAACCTATAAATGATTCATCATGGATATGTGATTTACAACTATTATAGGTTTCTTCTTACATTATGATTTTTGGTTATAGTCAATGAATAAAACCATAAGTAATCGGGTGAATGATAATTGTGATAAAAAATGTGTTAATAATAACTACAATAAATTATATTATGATTCATTATAATTAGTTATCATAATTAAAAAATGGTTCTTTAAGAAACTATCAGACTCACCGGCGAAGAGAAGGATTTAGTTCGTTAAGAACTTGGGTGATGAAGACCATTGAGGAATACAGATTCAGTTTTCTTTTTTTGAGAATGTGATATGAAACACCCAAGTGAATGTCTCAAAGTATTGGAAATACATTTTAGGTGTGGAAAGGACACAAAGAAAGTAATTTCCACAGAAAAATTAATATATTGGTAAATGAAATGGATGAGAATAATTTTCTCCCTAAGGAATCATCAATGGTTTAATGTTTTAAATTTGAAAATTAGGGTAATTATTCGTATGAATTTCCTAGGGTGAAATATTATGTAGTGAATTAGTATGGTTATATATATAATATTTATACTACTAATGATATTGAGACTACAAATGACATAATATAAAAGAGGAATAAGACGATGAAGAAGTTAATGGTTTAAGAATGTTGTGGAATGATTAATGTTATTTCGTAATTTGTTTCATGAATTTTTATATAAAGGTTTATGTTTTTATAAGAATAGTTGGATATATCAGTATTTTATTGCAGTACTTATTCATTACGTTTTTGAAGGATGTGGTGAATAGTACTAGTAACCAAGAGAAGTGATTTTTTAGTTTGTAGATCCTAAATAAAACACATGATTTGGGGAATATAAACTTAATATGTTCCTGATGTTTAGATAATAATGATAAATATTTGTTTGTGTGATACAATTGATGTCCTTGAAGTTGGTTAGTGATTTTATGGTTTATATTATCTTTTATATAATCTAATATATGTTTGGATTTAAGGAATATATTTGAAAACCTAATATTTTATCCGTATTTTCATTAAGGATTTATAGTGATTTCTCTATTTTACGAGACTATGATATCAAAGTATTCACATGTTTAGAATCTGGCATTATGAAATGATTTATGTCACCTATGGGTAAATGTTTTATCATGTTTTTGGATTTGGAATATTGTTAGTAATATTTAGGAATATTATTTAGGATAATTACTCATGGAATAGATTAAGTTGAATTTTGGTTATAATTGTTTGTGGTTAAATTATTGTTTATCATGTTGGAAGACATGTGATAACCAATTTGGTTTTGAAAAAAATTTAGAGATGAAATGAATGACTTATGGATCTTAGGATTCATTAAATGTACATTGGGATGAAAATATAATCTTGAATACCCATTTCTTGGCATAAGAGATGAAGCGGGAATATATCAAATAACAATTAGAGGATAATAATATGATTATTACATAGAAATAGATCATTTATTCTTATTTTATAAAGATATATATGGATTGAAAAATAATTTCTCAACTCTAGGAGAAGGATTTGGGAAATGAAATTTTAATATTTTAATTTTCTTACAAAGGAATAATTGGCATTTTTAAACCATCCCTGATTTACGGTATTGTGATGGTAGACATTATAATTTCCATGTTCTCTATCAATATCCATAAGAACTTGATATTTTTATTTCCATACCATGTCCATGTTTACACTTCCCAATTATTATATTCTACACAGAAACCAAGTTTTGTGGTTACCTTAATATTTCCCTTTCCCTCTTATTAAGGGTGTATTTTATTAACACTATTTACGATGTGGTTATCCAACAATATAATTTTAAATTATCAACCGTTTATTTTAAATGTGAAATTTTAAATTAAAATGATGGAATTTATTGAAGTAGGGGAATATTTACCACCTCAATATTTTATAGTATGTATCTTCTTTTAAAAATTTAATCTCCTTGATAGAAAACACAGCATGCAACACTAAGCTTAAAAAAATCACGATATACTAGTATCTTAACACGATTGTTTTCCCCGAGCCATTGGAAAGTAGATATTGAATTAAATTAACTAAATTATTAAAATATATTTTACATACATTTTTAAAATGAATTCATTGGTGAAAAATTAATTAGAAATTAAAAAGAAAACAAAATGAATATATTAGATTATTTTTTTAAAAAAACTATTTTTATACACATAGTGGGATTTTATATTAATAAATTGAATTTATCACTAATTTTGATAAGATTTAATGAAATTTATATGATTTATATCCAATAATTTTTTTTACATTCATCTAATATTTTTATAGGTCTAAGATAAGATGAAATCCAATTTGAAGCATAAAAGTATATTTTTTTAAAAGGAAATGTTTCTAAATTTTAATTCTTTACTTTTATTAAAACTTAATTTTTACAATTTATAAATTTAATATGAAAAAGTAAACTTCATTTTTAAATATTTTAGACAAAAATTATCATATAGTGATTTTTTTATTTGTCTATATGTTTTATTTTTTGATGAAAGTGAAAAATACTGCATTCTAAATGAAAAACGACTTCCAATTTAATTAAGTCGTATTGTTAAAATATATTATAAATTTTATTAATCTAGATTTAAAAATATTATATATCAATTAATCCAATTTATTTAGTTGGAATCATTTTAACGTCGAATTTATAAGTAAAAATATTTTAGACATTTGATCATTTTCTCTTTAAAAACCCACGTCATCATCTCGTTTGTGTAATTTCTTTAAAATCAAAATTTACCAATTATATGAATTTAATTATGTAAAATAAATTAAATACTTGGAATAATATGGTACAATATTTTTGGTCATTTTCATTTTTAGGCATAATAATCCATCATGGTAAAAAACGATTTATCAGAGTATAGGTAAAATAATGTAACATGTTAAAGTTAAAACCTAAAATATTAAAATACATAAAAAATAAAAGATTAAATGTTTAGTTGAAGTGTTTCTTAACCCTAAAAATAATTTAATAGATTATGTTTCATCCATTGTTTTTTCAAATTAATTTCTACTAAATGTGGTTGGATTTAATCCTATAATATTCATTATTCACTTAAAACCACCACATCTCAAGTATAAATACCACCCATCACCACTATATTTCTATTAAATAGACTTTAAGTTCATAAAATATATTTAAATACCTCTCCTTACCACTTTACCTACATCTATGTACTTACATCCTTAATAAAAGAAAAATTCCAATGTCTTTAAGTGAACCCTCCAATAGGCGATTTTCAAGAGGTAATTTTATTAAATAACCTCTTTTATTTTTATTCCAAGTTATATTTTATCCTCACCACCTTCATCCATCATGTAATAATAACTCAAAAATCATTTATATATTGGGGTTTTATGTTTCTAATTTAATTAATCATATCCATATCATTTCTCATCTCCTATAATTCAATGAGATAGAAACCATTTCCCATCTTTGGGTGGTTATGCATGTCAGTGAATAATGTTTTTTTAATTATATATTACCTCCATCAAGGATAGACATTAAATTATGATTATAGTTATGTAATATTTTAAAATTTTTATAATATAACATTTCATCTTATAAAATAATATATATAAGTGATATTAAATATAATGAAACAAATTTGTGATGGTCCCAAAAAACACCAAAATAAAATAGACATTGATCGTTTACATTTTATTAGATGAACTATCCAAATGTTCAAAATAAAATTAATATATTGGACTATTTATTAATATAAAAGTTCATTAATACTATTTTATTCTAATTCATTAGTTGTAATCCCAGTTTACAAAAACACCAATAATTATACAGCAATGAACAAATCATGAAACATTGAAATGAATGCACCAAAAACCCTGAAAATAATGAAATATTATTAATGAATGATAATAATATTTTATAAAAGCATATAATAATTCATTAAAAATATGAATGTATTTATATATTGAGATAATAAAATTCATTAATTCATTATACAAGTGGTTAATTTATGAAAAATAAAAGGCCATTGTGAGGCAAGGGTTTCTCATCACACTTTTACTTTTGCATGATATACACCATATAAACCACTTATTTATCATGTGTGGTATATATATACAAATAAATTTGTTATATTAAATCATGAATCTATTTATTTTTGTGGTATTTAATTTTTTTTAAAATGTAATTCTTTCATGCTGAATATGATTCATCTAATTAAAAATGGTAATGAATTTTATCTCAATTTATATTCTATTTAGACTTATTTATTAGGATTCACCAATTCAAATTTTATGCCATATAAATTAATCATTTATTCATTTATGAATATCATTAATTATAAATATATTTCTCTTTAATATATATTTCTTTTATATTGTATATGATTATTTTTTAATCCATATTCCTTTTCAGAATATGGTGTTTACTTAACTGGGGAAGTGATGTTAAATCTATAACTTCTACTCAATACATATATTTTAAAATTTTTTATGAGTTAAAATCTTTTTTATTATATATGAGTAACTATTTAGACATACACAAAATGGGTTGGGTACCTGCTAAATCAATCCCTTCGATGCATCAATAGTCTCATGATTTGAAATCATTTAGAAACAAACCCTTTGTGTTATTTTTTCAAGTGGAATAAGATGGGTTTCTACACACATACTCAAACTATCTTGAGAATAGGCCATGATGGTATAGTGGGTCATGTCCAAGATACATGATCCCCAATAATAAATCATTTCCAAAATTATACTTATTATTATGCAAAGGATTTTCTCTTTGACTAAAAATATGGATGCATTTTCACTATCATCTTATTGATTACATGGCATGTGTGTTTATTTATTTACATATTAATATTGATAATACACATTATTAATTATTATTTCTATTGTTCTTAACCATTAATGATAATTTTAGGTCACCCTTATAATTTTTTGTTTTCCCCATGGAATAAAGATGAACCATTGAATGAATTTATAGGATTATGAGTTGTTTATTTTTTTTAATTGTTTTGTTTCAATTTATATTACCAATGTAAACTGGGTTTCATATATGTATCTAGATTACCCAGACTACTTAACTATTATATCCTCTGAGTTGTGATTTGTTGAAATAATTCCAATTTAAAAATGTTAGTCACCCGCTCCATGATTATGGGGTCTGGGTCTTTACAATTTCCTTAGTGTTATGATTGAAAATTATTATACTTGTTGGTGTTTGATCAAAATAATCAGTTATTCCTATCTTGATAGAATTTATTATGAATACCTATTTGAAAAAAGGTACTTATATATTTTTATTTTAGAGGAAATAAAGTATTGAAATTATTTTAATTCAACCCATTGAAATGTTTAATAAATTATGTTTTTATAGTAATTGTGAATAGATTCACATGAAATGTTATATTTATAAATTTGGAATTTTTGGTTTACAAGATATAGATTTATTATGAAATGCATAATAAAAACCAATTGGGATTTTTTACGCACACCCTATTATTTACTTTTAGTATTTTTATACTTTATCAAGTTGAGTATAAAGAAATAGAAGAAACCTCTTAGAGTAAGTGGATGTTCATGATTAGCGAGATCCTATGAGTTCGTAGTGACCAGTGGATCGTATGATCCACTTGTTACATTGTTATCCTGTGATGTTTTCATTAATTGTTTGTTTTGAAAACATTGGATTTTTACCAATTACGGACTTTGATATATCTACATATAGTACTTTTCTCATGAAAAGTGTGTTTCATGCGCACTATTTACTGATTCTTATATTCTTCTCTAAATTTTTGAGTCGTTTTGTGGATAAAATATTCTTTCTTATTAATTATTAATTCCCAGGTACTAGTAACCAACTCATGGGGATGGAAAACACATTGTGGGCCATGTAATAACATATTTGGGTACTATTTAGGGTAGTTATCCAAGCTAGTTTATGGAAACCTTGGATTAGTATTATCCTTAAAAAATGCTATAATAGAATTGATATAGAAAGGTTGGGTTTTATTTGTAAATGAATGAATAAAACTGGAGAGTAGAATATTTTCAAGTACCAATCTATATGATATTAATAAATAGTTTCTTTGTTCTTATTGGTACTTGACCATGGCCTAGTTGGATTTGAAATTGATTGTTTTATGCCTAAATCAGACAGTACACCGAATAGTTGATGTGAACCTCCCATTGTTTGCATTGATAAGAAATTAAAAAAAAGAATAAATGTTATATTTCTACGCATCATGTTTAGTCAAATATTATGGAATGATGTATGTCACCATGAAGAATGAACAAAATATAGTGAAAATATTCATGCTATTTTGAGACTTATGAATTCTTACTGATATGTCCTTGTCTAAGAAAAATTGATTTTCTAAAACAGCTAAACCAAACCAACAAGTTAACTAAAAATGGATAAAATTGCAAAAAAACTTACAAAAATAATCATGGCCTATAATATAATCATTGGACCAAAATAGAATTTTAATATATAGAATAGTCTTGTGATTTAATTTTATAAAATATTTTCTTGTGTAATACCATGTCATGGTGCAAGACTGTTTGAGTTGAGTTTTAAGGAAAATTATATTATTTTAAAAATTCAAAAAACACTCAACCAGTACCAGACCAAAGGGTATGACTCATATCTTAGGAGGGATTTGAACTCAAATAAAAACATGTTGGTGAATATTATATTGGTTTAAATAATATTTATATTAGGAATACTTTTTAAAATAATTAAATATTGAAATATAATTAAATTTTAATGTGTTTTAATTCATGTATGAATTGTTCATAAATGAAAATATAATATTATTATTTTTAGTGAATATTTTGAATGTTATTAAAACTATTTAAAAATTGTGTTGTGGTTACTATGATTAAAGGTTTAAATTAAATCCAAAAATGAGGTTTATATTTAAATTATATAAAAATGTTTTCATAATATATATAATTATAATGTTATTATAAATGTTCTGATTAAGTATATCATGTTTTTTAATATGAAATTTTTTCATATCAATGTTGTTGTCAATTAGAAATATAAAAGAGTTTATATTATAGAAAATAAAAAGTGTGTGTATTTATATGTTATAAAGTGTCCAAAAATAATGCCTAAATTTTAAAATGATGATGACTATATTATTTTTGAATTATTCAAAAATGATTATCTCATATGTGAATTTAGTAACTATTTATTTTTGTAGTATTATTAAATTCATTATTATTAATTAGTATAAATTATATATTATTAATTTTGTTGTTTGATTTAGTTTAAATGATTTAAATTTGTTGTTTTAGAATATCATACTTGAATTTAAGTAGAAACATCCAAGGTATATTGATTATTATTTTTTCTACCTTATCATCACCTTTTATTTGGATTTTAACATCAATTAAGATGTTAATTAAATTTTAAATATTTTTAGTGTTATATTTTTTAGGTGATTTAACTCCCTTGTGAGTTATAAACCATGGGTATAGGGACTTTAGGCCAGGATACTCAATGTCTGGATGGCTTATACCTTTTGGAGAATAATGTGGGTTTACAACCTATTGATTCATTCATAAACCTTTCTGTATTGTTTATTCAATATTATCAAAGGTATTTACATGAAAGGGTTATATATACCATATTCATTGAATGAATTCAGATATGTATAAATATAGTTGGCTTGAAATTTGAGTTAGTGAGGTGGCCTAATTTTATCTCTTAATTTTCTACATCAATTCTCATCATTAAATATCTTTTGATTATTAAAATAGTGTTTTATTGAATAATTATATATTGTTTTTTGTATTAAATTATTAATAAAGTTTTTTTTGTTATATTTTGTTTATTTGATTTTTTAGTCATTTAAATAATTTTAAATTTATTTATTATCTATGAATTAACTTTAATATATTATTCCATTAATGTGTTTTTAAAATTAAAAATTTTCACATCTATTTGATAATTTATACATTATTTCATCTTTTGTTTTTAAAATAAAAACTTCAATATTTTAATTAAATTATATAAATTGTTTAAGTAGGTATTCATCTCACAATTTTTTAGTATTTTTATTAATTAAATTAATTTGTAAATTTTAATTTTATTTTTTAATATATTATTACATAAAAATATTTAATTATATTATTATATTTAATTATATTTATTAATTATGATAATTAATTAATTACTTAATTCATTGAAGAATATTGACATAATTGTTTTTAACAAAGTAATTTTATGAAATATGTTTTAAATTGTATCATCATATTACCTTTCTAACGGGTAAGTTATAATCCATGTTGTGGATTAATTTTTTTCTTTATCTGGGTTGGGTTGAGAAGATATTAGTAGGATACCTATAATGGTGAATTTATAGAATTGTTGGATTCATTGCTTTAATTGTTCGTTTCTGCAACATTTGGAAGAATTACACACTTGGTAATATTATTACACACCGTGTAAATCAAAAAATGAAAATAATTCGTTTTTAGCAATAGGCGATGGGTTCTTCATTAGATATGAGAATTTCCAATTAGATGCTGTGTAATTGGGTTACACACCATGTAAAACTATGATCATGGATTTTAAAGAGGTAGACCAAGTGAAATTTTAATTTTTATTAATTTAGGTCTCTTTCAATCTACCTAAATCCATATCGAGGTGAGTTTAGAATCTCTCTACCCACTCTGGATATTATTTTTCGACAATTTATCATCATTCCAGATGTTCTTCATTGGTTTTAGTGTGGTGGGTGTAAATTCTTGTGGTATGCAGATTTCAAACTTTCCACCAACCCCTTTTTCAAAATTTAATATATCTTGAAAAGTGGATTTGTTTGTAGGGTTTCAATTATCATTGATGTGTTTAATTTTTTGTCGATAGCATTTTGGGCATGTGTGACCAGAGTTTTTAGGTATTTGGTTTCGTATCTAGATTATGTTTTAGAATATGTATTTCTCCGTATCAAAAAATTGATTTAGAAATAAATTGGAATGAAATGGAATGACTGTTTGTGTGTGTTGAAAATTGATTTGAAGAAAAGTGGTTCTTCCTTGGTTTTTGGAAAGAAAATTGGTATTTTTAATGCATTTAATTATTTTTGGAAAGGAAGCGGGTATGGTTACCCTAAAAAATGTATATTTTCATAAATGGTTTTGAAATTGTTTTTAAAACACTGAGATGAGTGTGAAAACAAGAACATGGATTACCAAGGGTACTAGGTGGAATGTTTAGCTTGATGTCATCGTCCGTTGAGGGGTTTCATATTCAAGGCATTGTTGTTGTCCTAGAGTGTAGATTATTGACTCTAGGTATGCATATGATGTTGGGGTTCTACATGGTGGGATGTCTTTCTGGTCCTAGAGTGTAGACAATCAGATTTATTTACCATAATTAAATGATCATAGATTTTTGGGTACGATTAGTCAGCTTCATGGCTGGTTGTATTCTTTGGTGTTGTTATACCTATTATGGTACTGTTGATTTTCACTACCTACCTTTGAAAAATTTTATCCTTAATAACAATGTTGATTCTTTTGAATTATGATATGAAAAAATGTGCATTAAATTTGATATACCTTCTTCTATTTTAGAACCATGGAAAAAGGGAAATATTTACCATGTTTTCTATAAAACTACGTTACTGCGTATCATTCCAAGTTTTATTTGAAATTAGAATATGAGAATTGTTATATAGAGAATTTTTATAGAACACCTTGGTCGGATCATATTGGGTCTATTAGTTCACACCATGCTCACCCCTTTGGTGGTGGGTAGTCCTTTTTACGTCATTCGATGCAGGGTATGGAAAAAAACTGCAGTGATGTGGTAGATTTTCACATCAGTTGAGTTGGGTATCGCGTGGTGAGATGGTGAGAGGATTCCTGTAGTACCACATTTAGTAGTGTCTTATTTACATTGTCCTTCAAATTTTGACTTGTCTCATTGATTTTGAACCTACATTATTAATTGTGTTTTGTCCGATGTCTTCTTACATTTATGGAACTTATACATATCTGTCTTCAACTATTTATTTCTTCTTTGATTATGTGTATATACATATTTCTATGTTCGTGATTCAAGTTGGGGGAAATAATTCCATTGGTTTGTTGTTTGATGACCGAGTGCTTGTCTCAAGCCCTTGGAGATTGGAAATTTCCTTCGTGTATGTAATTTATTGGTTATGAAGCCATGATTGAGGGTAACACAGGTTGGTTATTTAGAAATTGGTATACGAGGGAGCTTTTTCCTCGAGATTCCTTATCTTGGGACATCTATTATACTGGAGATAGGATTTTTCGAACTAAAGAGGAATATCATGATAAGTGTCTATCCTGATATTATCATGATAATACTCAAGTTTCCATGGGATTTTGGGATTTGTATCTATAGTGTTGTGTTTTTTTAATTTCAGTTTCTACTTATGGGTTTTCTAGGTTGAACTCTGATTTACTCTATTGTCTGATTGTTCCTTATAATTCAGTTTCCAGAAGTATGGCTTTGATAAGTCTTCCCGAACTTCCTCAGGAGGGTTCAAATATATTCCTCAAGGGAATCTACATATAAATTATAATCTCATCAAGGATGTGGTACGATATGTTCAAATATTTGGACCGAATTCATGACGAATTCAGAACACAGTTTTTCTTGTACAACCAGAACATGGAGGAGAGAGAGATCGACTATGGGAATTCTTGTATGGGAAGACATTTTACTTTAAAGGAGAGAATGAACCTAAAGATTTGGATGACTGGTTCGATAGGATCAATCAAATATTCATCTTTTTGGAAAAATAATAGAATATCAAGGTATAGTGTAAAAAATTTAGAATCTTGGGTTCTAGTAAGAAATGGTAGGATTCCATGGTCTAGGGAGATAGTAATGTTGTCTTGGATCAGAAGGGTTTTAAAACCCTATTTTTCAAACAATTTTATCTAAAGATACTGATGCTGGATATACCTATGGAGTTCCTCTTTTTATAGAAGGGATTGTTTTTGGAGTTTCCGTACAATAACTAATTTGCTGAGCTTGCTATTTTTTCTCTATACAAGGTAAAAAATGAATTCTTAAAGGCTCAGAAGTTCCAACTAGTTTTGTGATTGGATATATGATCGTAGGTATTTATGTTAAATCTATTATCCTATGTAGATATGGTAGACAGAGCTATGATAAAAAAGATTAATATGGCAGGGGATGCTAGATTTTCCAACTATCCTCTTCTATCTATTGGAAGCTTCAGTGGTACACATGGGAGGAAGAGTAAGTAGAAGGATCATTATAGGAGTGGTAGAGGATGGTGTCAATAGTGATCCCCCTCTACACCATCTACTACATTTATTAGTGTACCGCTGGCATGCAATTAGTGTGGAAATTTTGGAAATAATAGATATTTTTGACCCATACCTACATAGATGTGAAAAAACTATGGATGTTTCGATCATTTACAATGCTTCCACCAGGCTATGACTATACCTCATTATAATCAGATTTTATTATATCTAAAGTCTACTACAGGGAAGTGAGATACTTCAATGACTACAGGGGTCCAACCACATGCCACAAAAGTGAATCACTTTTGTATAGTGGATGAGTGTCTAGAGGAAGTAGATGAAGGTCTAGTGACAATGAGAGTTACTTTCTGCATTTCATATTCCGTAGTGATTTATTTATTTGATATTACTCCCTCCAAATCATTTACATCAGCATGGTTTTTCAACATTTAATAAATTCCATTATAACTTTTGTTTTTTATGGAGTTAGAGAAAACCCTGGGTAAGAGGAATGAGATGGGGTTTCATAGTCCTTGTTTGTTAATGAGAGCTGATATAGTGTTGGTTTGGGATTTTTTAATTCTTTATTTGGATCTTCTTGACATCATTATTAGTAAAATTGTCTTGTTACACATCATTATGAGTGGGGTGGGACCCAAGGTCTAGTCTTGGAGGGCCCTCTTTCCTAGATCTTTTGTGTTTTCTACCAACTATTTTGATTGTGCCCAATGATGTTTCTTCTTTTTTTTGACCATCCGTTTGTTTTTTTTGGACTTCTGAGATATTTACCCAGAACAATTTTCTTATATTCCTATATATAGCGAGGTAGATTTTACATTAACTTGGTGTTTGTGAAACATCCTAAATTGATACCTTCTTATCATATGGAACCAAAAGAGATGAAAGTGCTTAATATTCAGTAGGATAACCTATTGGAAAAAGGTTTTGTTCGACCAAGTGTGTTTCGTTGGGAAGCCCCTATGTTTTTTTCAAGAAGGAAGATGGTTCAGTTTGACTGTGTGTGGATGATCACAAGTTTAACTAGCTAACAGTTAAGAACATGTATCGTTCTCCTCATGTGTAATATTATTTTTGATTAGTTGAATGGGGAATAATGTTTTTTAGAGATTGACTTGCAGTCAAGTGATCAATAGCTCAATGTTTTGGAGTCAAATATTCTTGACTACAACATTATGGAGAAGGTGAGTCCATTATAAAATATCTTATGATTCCTTTAGCATGGACTAAAAATCATTCAATTTTTATGGATTTGATGAATTTTATATTCAATAAATATCTTGTAAGTTTTTTGGTAGTGTTTGTGGATAATATTCTAATTTATTCAACATATGAGCGTGATCACAATCACCATCTGAGTTTGGTTCTAAAAATTCTATGAAGTCACAATTTGTATAGAACGATTTATAAATGTTTTTTTTGGATTCAAGAAGTGATGTTCTAAGGGAACATGATTTTCATACATGGATTATTAATTGATCCTGAAAATGTGAAGTTTTCATTTTCATTGAATGAAACATAGAATATCTTTAAGATTCATAATTTTCTTGTTCTTTCTGGATAATATTGATGGTTTATTAAATATTTCTATAAACTAAATTCTCCTTTGACAACCATTACCATGAAATAGAAGTAATTCACAAGGGATATGATGTGTCAATCCACTTTTGATGAATTGAATTGAATTCTGACATCAGCACATATCCTGATCTTACCTAAGCCCGATAAGGGACACACGTTGTTATTTGATACTTCTGGTTCTTGTTTGGGTTGTGTGATTATGCAGGATGATCATGTGGTAGATTTTGGATGTCATCCACTCTTACTGCCTGAGAAGGATTACCCGAATCAGGATATAGTTATTTCTGTGGTTATGTATGCTCTTAAATGTTGGTGGCACTTTCTTTTAGGGAGGAGTTCATAGACTTTTCTGATTATAAGATTCCGAGATTCATCTTTTCTTAGAATATTTGAATCTCATAATGATATGATGGTTACAATACCATAAAACGTTTTAATTTGATATCACTTACACCTTGGGTAGGGGGAATATCGTTGGAGATACTTTGAGTATGAAACTTTTTAACCAGATTGTGAAAGAATCATCAAAAGAGTGGAACTTGATGGATTTTTCCACATTTACCCTTGGGGTTTAGGAATCATTGGAACAGATCTCTGTGACTAGTGTTCATTTGACCTCCACCATTCTCGAGTTGATTCATCTAGAGTAATAGCTTGAAGATGAGGTTGGGGGAATTATAGAATATCATAAAGGTGGTGAGTCCATTTTTGAGTTTTTTTCTACAAATATGACGTTATTTTATTCAGAAATTGTTTTGTGGTACCATATATGGTAAGGAGAGATCTTATGGGGTATTTCTATAGTTCCCAGTGGTTAGTGCATCCAAGAACCATGAAGATGTTCTATAACATGCGACAGAAATTCTGGTGTCCTAGAATGATATGATACATTGATAAGTTTGTATCTTGTTTCTATACATATCAATAGGTGAAAGATGAGAATTAGAAACCTTCAGGATTTATTCATCCAATTCCAGTGCCTACTTGGATCTAGGATGATATCTATATAGACATTGTTTTTGGGTTTCCATGTACTGATAAAAAGAATAATTTGATATAGATTTTTATTTGTAGACTAATGAAATTATCTCAATTTATACCCATTTAGGATACACCGAATGTTGAGGAGTTTTTAAATATTTATGTGAAGTATATTGTTCATTTTCAAGTTGTTCCATATGCTATTATTTCTAATTGATATCCTCAGTTCACTTATCACTTATTGAAAGGCCTTTAGGAGGTATTGGGACTCAGGTTCATTTGAGTATGAAATTCCATAAATAGTTATATGGACATATAGAATGAGCTATATATACGATTTAGTATATTCCCTGTGCTTCTTTACTTTAATTTCATGGGTCTTGGTGGTACATAGCCCTTAGAAGTCATCTATTGATCTTCTCCATACACCATTAGAATTCTCATTTAGTGAATATTTTTTCGTGATCATTTCACCTCAGTCGGGCCATCGATGGCTTGGAAAGAAAGGGAAACTTTGTACTCATTTTGTGGGGCCTTTCTTGGTTGTTGAGTAGTCAGGGAAAGTGGATTAACAATTAACACTTCCACCGTAGCTGACAATGATGTATAAAATATTTTATATATATCGTCTTTGAATGTATCTATCTGATCCAACTCATGTTTTGAGCTCGTGTGATATTAATGTTGAGCCATAGAAATCCATGACTTAGAGGTGAGTCAGTATAGTCAATTTTGAAACCAAGGCACTTCAAGGGAGGACAATACATTTAGTTCGAGTTTTGTGGAAGCATGGTTCTGATTCTCATGAGATGTAGAAACGTGAGGAACTGATGAGAGAGTAGTGTCCTAATGTTGTTTTCATGTAGTATTTTTTGTATTATTTTAGGGGACATTAACTTAGTTATGATTTGGAGGAAATTACATTCGGTAACCTCTCTGATAGGTATCTTCTAAACCATGTTGTGGTATTATTTTATTCATTGTCTAGGCAGGGTTGATAAGGTATTGGGAGAATACCTACAGTAGTTAAGTTATATTTTTTTGATTCTCATCTTTAAGTCTTGGTTTATATAACCTAATGAATAATTACATGCCATGTAATTTTGTTAAATTCTGTGTGAATCTATAAATGAAAGTAATTTGTTTTTAGGAAGTGGTGACATATTTTTTAGAAGATATTGGAATTACCAAATACATGAAGTGTAACAAGGTTACATGAAATGTTAAACCCTTTGTTTTGTTTTTAAATAGGCAGTCTGGTTGAAATTTTATTTGTTCTTCTTTTATGTTACTTTCTCTCGACCTATAGCCATACTTATATGATTTTGTGTTCCCTAGAACCCCTATGGGTCTTTTCATTCAGTTATTGATCCTCATTCTGATCGTTATTCATTGTTTTTGGTGTGGTGGGAATACGTTATTGAGGTATGTGGATTTCCTCCATTCCCTTGACCCATTTTTCTAAATTTAATCAATATTGAGATGTGTATTTTATTCTACAGTTCATATTGTCATCGCTGGGTTTTGTTTTTTGCGGATCCCATTACGGGCATGCGTGACTCCAGTTTTGAGGTAGGGGGTTCTACCTCTACCCTATGTTTGATAATCATTACTATTCTATATTTATAAATTGATTTATAAATAAATTTTTATGAATTGGGTTGATTTTTTTTCCAATGGCCAAGAGGTGTGTTTTGAAAAGTGGGTTTTCATTTGTTTTTGATAAATGGAAAGAAAAAGGAGTTTTCTCAATGCATTGAATGATTTATGAAAAAGAAGTGTGTATGATTAGCCTATTAAATGATGATTTGAATAAATGGTTTTGAAATGGTTTTCAAAACATTGAGATGATTGTGAAAACGAGTACATGGGTTACCTTTGGTACTAAGTGAAAGGTTTTTCTTGATGCCATCATTTTTTTTTCGGGTTCAATTTCAGGGTGTTCCAATTGTCCTAAAGTGTTGATTGTTTCATATAAGTACTTATATGATGTTGGTGATTCACATGTTGGGGTGTCTCCTTGGTACTAAAGTGTATACAATTTCCTTCAGGTAACACAGTTCAGTAATCATAGATTTTTTATATGAGTAGTTTTTTGACTAACCTATTGTATTCTAAGGTGTTGTGATACATATGCCGCTACTGGTGTTTTTTAAATATTGTATTTATATGGTTTTATCCTTCATACTCATTTTTATTCTTGTGAATTATTATATGGAAAAATTTTCCTTGAAATTGATAAATCTTATTTTGTTTTAGAACTATGGAAAAATATAAATGTCTACCGTGTTTTGTATAAAACTTATTTACTATTTATCATGACTTTTTATTTGGAATGAGAATAAAAAAATTGTTATAAACAGACTTGTTATTGGAAAATGTATGGGATCATATTCATCCTGTTTTCTCACACCCTATGAACCCATTTGGTTGTTCGTAGACATTTCATGTCTTTTGATTCTAGGAAAGGCAAGGTGCCATAGTGAGGCATCAAGTTTTATTGTTAACAGTGTTGGGAAACTGGTGGTGAGATGCTGGGAGGGTTTTCACACTATCACATGGAGTATTTTCTAGTACTCATTTTCCCTTATAGTTGGACATTTCTTTTTTAGTTTTTATCTACTTTAGTGGTTGTTGAGTTTTGGTGTTCTTCTTACTGTTATGGAACCTATACATATCAGTATTCTACTATTTATTTATGATTTGAGTATGTTTATATATATTCCCATGTTAATTGTTCCAGTTGGAAGAATTCATTCCCTTGGTGTGTCATTTGATGCTCGGGTACTAGTCGCAAGTCTGTGGGGATCATGAAACCCCTTCGGGTATGTAATAGATTGGGTTTGTTTCCTTGATTGAGGGTCACCCAAGATAGTTAATTATATAAATTATTTTATAAATTAAAAATTATTAATTTAGTAATTATTTAATTTGAAATCCATAAATTTCTTCATTGAATTTTTTCATTAATAGTGTACTAACAATAGATCTTTGTTCGGTTGCACATGATCAACCATTGGCCACTCTGCATATGGTAAATCCAACCATCTACCGGCTTATCCACCCTTTCTATACTAACAATCCACCACTGAACATCCATAAGTAACAACAACATCCAAAGGTATCAATTCCTACCACTATTTCAACCACACCCAATGAGAGAACCTCCTACCACCATTATAACCACAAAAAACAATATCACTCACTCTATCACCATCACCCATCATCCCCTGTTGTAGTTATGGTATCACCTCATCCATCGATATATATCCCCTATATTTTAATTGTATTCCACTACAAAACATGAACTACATCTACTTCCTATTATTGATGAACCGAGAAGAATAAAACCCACATCCGCTTCAAGAGATTGGAACTCACAATTACAAAACCACCAGTTAGCATTCTAAAATTAAATCCCAAAAAATACCAAGAAATATGTGATTTGACCATCGAAGATGCACCTCCATTAGGGTAGATCCAAACTACAATCCATGGAATTGGCCGCCACCGAGAATCCATATCCTGAGAAATTTCTATAAATAGACACCAGATAAACTAAAGACCTACAACCATCGAGAAAGACCCGTTATCCCCTGAACCATGTATAAAGTCGAGGATGACCTCACCACACATTTATGAAGACTGAGATCCATGCTATCGATGACTGAGCAATACAATCCTTCCTTACGGAATCCTCCTGAAGGTCGACCCTAACCACTCCTATTGTGCTGAGAACCCCTTCTCTATTATAAAGCCACCCGAACACCCAAGACCCCCCCTCATATATGAAGCTATTGAACCCCCATATTTTATCATTTTAATATTATATTACAAAAATATGTTAATATATATTAATAATTACTATTATATATATATTAGTACATTTGTTCATATATATTATAATTATTTTATATAAAGTTATATATATTAATTTATTTGAATTATTTATATTATATTATATTTAAATATATTTTTTTTATATTTAATTTATTATTTAATGTGTTTATGTTTTTGATGTCTAGGTTCATTGATATAACCAAGTTACCATTTTATGGAGGGGTTTCAGTCAAGTCACTGGATGTGAAGAATCAATATTGACGAACATACCACATGTAAGTCGTAAGGGGAGGTTTTCAAATAGTGAAGGTGACCGTGTACTTGAGAGAATCACATATTTTATGTTAAAAATAATAATAATCTATTCTAGGATGAATAATCCAATGAATTCCAGAACCATCAAGGGTTCATTCTATAACCATGGGACTACACAATCTATCATCCAATGGAGAGAAAAAAAAATGGGAGTGTGGACTAGAATCATGGACTTGTATTGAAGGCATTTGACATTGATCTTGAGAAAAGAAAAATGTTCTGTATAATCTTATTACTTCTTTCTTTTTGTCCTCTATTTTATTGTCTTGATATGTTTTCATTTTATATTCTCATTGTTTTAATTCTTTTCATGAGTAGTTAAATTTTGTAGGGGAATAATATTGTGTTGTTTTAATATTCTAAATACTTTCTACACTTTATTTTTTGAAATTGCATCTGTTAACTTTAAGCTCATTGATCACATATCTCTCTTAATGAGAATCATTTAATATTCACTATTCTATTAATTGAATGGTAATGATAGTGATATTTTTGACTTTTAATTTTAATCAAATTACCGAAAATGGTAAAGGTTAATGTTTCATCCTCTATTTATAGAATTTTAATTCTATAGTACTAATCGAAATATAGTTTCTAGAGAATAATTTAGGATCGATGTTGACATAATGAAGTGAGAGATTAGTTGATCATCAATTTTTTTCTCATGAAAAATTAAATTGTGCTTAATTAGAGTATGAATAAAAAACCTCTTAAAAATCCATGATAGTCTGAAATCCCTATTCTCTATAATAGTTTATCTATACTCTATTATTATTGTTCTCCCTTAATGATTTTCAATTCAAACTTCATGTTCACTCACTTATTCTTATTTTTTGTCACACTCTAACTCATCCTTCCCTATTTAATCGACACACCACTCCTATCATTCAAGAAGTAAGTAGGGTTTTAAAATTTTTATTTGTGTGGGTTCAATGAATTAATGGTAAATATTTTTGTCCTGGTTAATTGTATGATACAAGGGACAAAAAACAACACAAAAAAATTATACAACAAAAAATAAAAACAATTGAAAATATGAAAATAAAAAAATAAATACATTTAAAAAAACTATTTATTTACATTAACATATATAATTTTGTTGTTCAAGAATCTCAAAATAAATATAATTATCTAAATCCACCACAACATAAAAATTAAACCCATGATATGACTTGACTTAGAGTGTTTCAATTTCCATTAGTATCCAAAAAATATTTCCTACTTAAGGATAAATCTTATTTCTATTAACTATAAACTCAAATAGTGTCATTTTTCTTTTCTTCCTTCCTTCACTTCTCATCCTAATGTTGATTCACTAGTATTCCATAGATATTTATATAGTTTTGTTGAAAAAGTACCTCTACATGGGTTGAGTGTGGGGAAGATTAGGTTTAGGGTGGTCCTATTCTATCTCAAGGGAATGGCTAGGAGTTGGTTCCAAAATATTGGTGCAAATGTTTTTTAGTTGGGATCAATTGTTCAATTGAATCGTCAAGAAATTTTATCCTAGAAACCCCACCATAGAAATAATTCACAAGATCACATGTTCTGTAAAATATGTGGAATATCAATCTCATATGACATTTGGTAGATTTGGATTCATAATTAGTCAATATATCATCCATGCAATAACTTGATATAGGTTTCTAAAAACTTTTTATATTAGTCTCATACCACACTATCATAATCTGGTAGACAAATTTTGTGGATGTTAATTCATTAATAAGATATCAGATGAGCATAATGTAAAATTTTAATAACTTTATGAAACTCTAAACACATTTCTACAAAGAAGAGAGTGATTCATAGGGCATAAAAAACCCTTAGGATGATGTTGTTTGCACTGAGATATCACTTAGAGAGAAATTAATTCATTTTGGGTTTTATGAACACACTCAAAATAGTTTCCCCAATTTTGATATGCCATCATAACAATAAGAGTGTGCTAAATTTTTGGATTTCATGGGTATTTAACATGGAAACAATGACTCATTTTATAATAAATATAAATTTGGATTCAAAAAATAACGAATATTATCCAGTAAGAACCAACATTTTAGAAAATGGCCTATTGATTCCCCCAGATAAAAGAATCAACCATAGAATCAAGTATAAAAAAAGCTGGTGTATCAAATTCAAAGTTTGATTTAGAGTAACTTTTTAGGTAGGTGGTTTCCAAAATTCATTCCCAACAATCAAGAATTGCTAATTTGGAAACTCATATGGGTCAACTTTCTATTATTCGGAATTTTAGGTGTAAAATAAATTTTCAATGTCTAATAGTTTTGTATCCAAAAGAAAATACAATGGGTTTCACCACAAGAAGTATCATGAAAACTAAAGTACCAGTTAGGGTATATCCTAGTTAAAAATGAATAGATGAATTAACAAAATATGGGATTAAAAGTCTAGTAAATGTAAAATATTAAAATATAGAAATCTTGGTCAAAAGTGAACTGATTATTAAACCCACAAATATAGAATAATAGTAACCAAGGAAAATGAAGTGGGAGTTTTTCAAGTTTTATAAGAATAATGTTTTTTTGAGGATTCAATGTTAAATAAACCCATTTAATTCCATTATTCCCCTCCCATTATTACCCAGAAAAGATTAAATAAGATTAAACAAACTGACTACATAAGATTCTATATTTAAAAACCATTATGGCGTTTGAGTCGCATTATTTTTTGAGCTTTTTCGACCTATTTTGGAATGTTTCCCTTTTGAAGATAAATGTTTGGATATTCTTGAATATGTGGAGTGTTCTAGTTTATGTAATGCTAAAAAAACATTTTTTATCATTATGAAAAAGTGTATTTCCTTGATTTTTTACATTTTGAGTTTGATAATGTGTGTGATGACATAAAAGAAGGACATGAATGTTTCATCTCATTTGAGTCTATTATGGACATGGGGTTGTTACTATTCAGTTTTTATTCTAATATTTAAAATGGGATCCTTCAATTATCTTAAATGAAAAACCCATCTTTGGATTATTTTCTAGACATGATGAGGAGTTTGTTTCTGTATTATCTTATGTATTTTATTTTATCAATCCTATAATTTGGGGGGGGGGGTGAGGTATATAGAAGAATTATTGATCAGTCGGGATATTGGTATGTGTTTTTGATAAAATATTTGAGTGTAGAAGATATAGTTTATAGAGGCTAAGTTGAATGGTACAACATGTGATCTACTATTCTATTTTATGCTTTTTAGAGAATTTTTCCAAATTTTGACGATATAAATTTCATTAGGGATCCAACTATTATGTTGTTATAAAATATTAAATTCTAGACCATTAATAATTCATACCCATATAATGATCATGGTATGAAATTTTTCTGGGATTAATTCAAACTGAAGACTTTAAATTCATCACTTAATGAGAGGCAACTCATGGTTTTTTTGTTTTCACCCATTACATTACTATTTATATACATTATCCATACATTTATGTGTGTCTCCATGAATTGGTGAATTTTTTACTGAAATTATTATTTAAAAATGTCTTTCTCCACTCTTATTTATTTCTCTTTGAGAGTGGCCAAGTTGAGTTACCATGATGTGGATATGGTGTGTGGTTGGTGGAGTAACCATGAGAAATATAAGTGATTTTTTTGTGATATTTTCTTACTATTATAAAATTTTGATTAAACATAAGTTCCACAAGAAGATTAAAAGTGGAGAAAAGATGATAAAATATTCCCCAACTCAGATGTCAATAAATTTCAAATTCAATTTTAAATTATCAAATGTCTCATGTTAATATATTCATTTTACAGGAGCTATAACTTCTCAACTAGAGAATATTTTAATATTCAGTGAGGGTGGTAACACATATTTTCTATAGCATTGAATACAACATATATATATTAGTGAGTAACTATATTAATTCATTCTAATAAGTTATAGTGTTGCAGTTTGATCCATTTTATTCACTATTATTAATTTTTTGCTGAAGCTTTGTCATACATGTTGCATTCCTGAAATACTTGGTAGTCACTCTCAATATTTAATTTTATTCTATTATAATAAATGTTTTAACTAACTTTAATTTTTAATACTCTTTATATAATTTTTATGAAAATCACTAGAAGGTTGTAATGCTTTAGTATTCCTTTTTTCCATCACTATAAGGTAGTGGTCCATAGATTCCTTTTTTAATGGATGTAAGTTGTTTGTGTGTTGTGTAAATTATTTTATGAGATTAATGGTCACCCCTCATAATAAAATCATTTATATGAATCTTTTATAAATCATTTTTAATCCAAACAATTTGAATACTTTTCCCATATTGAAATTCAAAAATGGGTACATTTTTGAGTTTTAAGTGAGGAGGATGGGTCTTAAATAATATAAACTATTTTTCAATGTGAACAAATAAAAAATACATATTTTTTTTTTGGAAATTTCACCATTGTAAAATTATAAATAAATTTTATGTTTGGAAGTAGTCTCATAATATAAAACAAAAAACAAAAAAGAATATATTTAATAAATTTAGTGTATCCTGCTTAGTCGAAAATTTCATTCTAGATAGTGGATTCATGGACTCTAAAATTAATAGAATTTCCAAATTGATTATTGTTTGTGACCCACTATTTTTGTTGATGTTCATTTTAAGAATAAGGAAAGAGAGGGTGATGAGAGATATTTTTTTTGTAATTGACATTATAAATTTAGAAAAATTAAACATTAAACATAATCTTAGGTAATACACTATTTTTGAGCAATCACATCACATATACTATTCAAATTATAATAATTTAATCCCTTTTTAACTAGATTAAAATGGGACAATGGGATTTCCATGGTAAATATCTTATAATTTCTTCATTATGTGTGTGTGTGTAGTCCATATGCATATATCTTATAAGTGTTATTACATTGTTCCTTTCACATACATAGAACTACAAAAAACAATATAGTTTCGAATAGAGAAAAATGTATTCACTAAGATGAGGGGATTTTTGAAACTGAAAGATGAAGGGGGAATTCTAACTTATTTAATCATAATTTTAGTTGAATCAATGAAGTGATAAGATAAGGAAAGTATATATTTTTTAGATTCTAGGGGAGAGTACTAATTTTGGTGACTCTTTTAAAAATTTGAATTAAAATATAATCTAATCTGTTTCAATCTAGGAACTAGAATACATTATGAATTGAAATAATTGTGTTTTGATTCTAGAGGACTGTAATTAATTTCACTATTTATTTGTAAATAAATAAAACAAATTTAATTTCTCAAGAGTGTAATTGATTAGGCGTGGGGTAGATTAATGTAGCCTCTTGCATCTCTTTTTTTCCATAACAATTTTCATTATTATATTTATTTTTGTTATTTAAATAATGTTATTTAATAAGTATAAATTTTTAAAATTTTTATTAAATCATTAAAATAGTGAATAATTTTTATTTTTTTATATATTATAGTCATTTTGAATAATTTTAATTTAATTGATTAATTCTGTTTTGAATTTCATTTTTTATTGCTTTTTTATTTGGATTATAATTTTCATTTCTTTTATTTTTTTCATTCATTAATTATTTCATTTTATGTTTTGCAAAATAAAAACTTCAATCATTTAATGTCATTATTTTATTTGTTTACTTCAATGTTCATTTTATGTAAAATTAATAACTCATTATTTCTTTAAATAATATTTTTGTATAACTGAATTATTTATTTATTTTTGGAAAAATTTATTTTTTTCTTTATTAATTTATTTTTTAATTCATAAATTAAATAAATTAATGATTTTATTTTGATAATAAATAAACGTTACTTTGTTTTTTAGATCTTTTATTTATTTTATCTATTTTTTGTTTTATTTTTTATTTTTATCTCACTTTAGATTTAGCATTTTAACTAATGAAATTATGTTTAACATTTTCATACTTATATTTAATTATTTTAATACTTAGTAATATATAATTATAATATAATTATATGTTTATATATTTTAATTCTATTTATTAACTACTCAACTAATTAAATAAGATTTATGTTAATTGTTTTTACAAAATTATTTTATTGAAATATGTTTATAATTATTATAGAAATTATATGTTATTAATTTATTGTTTATTTAATATAACATCAATAATTTTTATTGGACATTTGCAGCAACATCGTATAAAAAATAGTTATGACACTAGAAGATAATCTACAACCAGCCCATTTCACCCACCGCTAAATATGGAATCTATCAGTGCAATGATCTATCATTGGTCACTCTACTAATGGTAGACCACCCATGCTATTAGTTCCCCCTTGATTAAGTCTTGATCCATTTTTGTTCATCTACCATTAGAAACCACACCCAATAGTATCACCTCCTTCCACCATTGCAACCACACCCAATGGTAGAACCTTCTTCCACTGTTGCACCTATTTCGACGATTGCATCCACAACAAATGGTATCACCTTCTTCCATAGTCAACACCCTGCATCCACCACTGTAGTACTGGTGAAACCCTCACCCACTGGTCCACATCAACTGTAGTCTACCAGTGCACTATTAAAAAACCCAAACCACCACTGCATCCCATCTCAAATGAACCATGAAAAATCGATCCCAACACTGCTTGAAGAGATCGAAACTCACCGATACAGAACCCCCGACTCATGTTGAAGAAATCCAACCCGAAAAAAGATAACTAGAAATACTAGGTTTCAAAATCAAAGACCCATTGCTGGTAGGGGAGAGCCACACCTCTGACCATCGAACTGACCGCCACTGGGAATCTGGATCTTGAGATACTGCTACAAACATCCACTAGGTCTACTAAAGACCCTTGGACACTAATCAATACGTGTCTTCTCTAAAACTACAGAATGAATCCAATGAATAATATACTATTCCTTTTTGAAGACTGAGCATTGCGAGACCTCCGACCAAGGACCAAGAACCCTACCTGGTAGAGATGTTCAAAGTCCACCCCCTCCCATCAAGGTGATATTACTCACTATAAGAGCTTCATGAACACTGACAACCCCCTCCTCTAATCTGAATAATGTAAACCCCTCACCCCTTTTTATTTTTTATATTTTTTATATTATGTTATATATATAATCTACGATATAACAATAATAATAATTAAATATATACATGTATATATGTACATATCAAAATAATTGTTGTGTATAAAGTTATATATATTTAATAATCATTAATAGTATTGTTGATTTATTTTTGAATATATGTTATATATATATAATTTAAATCATATAATAATTTAATTTTTAAATTATTTATCTTTTAATTTGATAATGTTTTTGATGTGAATGACTGTTGAAGGAACCATGTTTTCGTTTGTTAAATGAGTTGCCCTCAAGTAACTAGAGGAGGAGTAAGAACAATGAAGGACATTCCATGTGTAAGTTAGAGAGGAAGGTTATAAAACTGTGATGGTGAGAACACACATTACATAATCACATATTTTCTATTGAAAAGGATATGCAGACATTCTATAGGAATCATATAGTGTGTTCTAAAACTATTAGGAGTCATTCTAGAAACATTAGAACACACAATCCATCATTCATTATATAGAACACAAAACTAGAAGTAGGGACCTAAACCATGGACATAGACTTAAGGAATTCAACTTCAGGATATAGTAAGAATATAATCGTCAATATAATATTATTTCTTCATTATATTTTTCATCTGTTTTATTGTTTTGAAAAATTTTCATGGGATATTATCAAATTTATCATTATAAGCATGTGTTTTTAATTTTTTTAGGGGAATTAGATTGTTATGTTTTGGAATTATCAATATGTTCTACTCTTGATTTCTTCAATTGTATTGGTGAAATTTAAACTCAAAGATCTCATTTTTTCTCTAAATGTACACCATTTTATTTTCACTATTATATGCATAGACCTATGATGATTGTAATACTTTTTCTGTATAGTTTAAAAATAATAACTAAAAATAGAAAAGGTTAATGTTATATTATCCATTAAGAACAATTCAATTCACTAATAATGATTGAAAGATAAAATCAAGGGAAGAAAGAAGAGTTTCGGTATTATAATAAATTGAGTTCTGAGTGGATTATATACATTTTTATCATTACTTACTCAAATATGGTTAACTAGAGTGTGAAAAAAAAAATATAAAAATTAATTCATGACTGATGATCTCCCTAATCTATAAAACTTCTTACCTCTACTAAATGATTGTTGTTTTCCCAATACTAATTTAAATTCACATGGCACTTTCACTCACTTCTTCTTAATTGTTTTTGTGTGTTTTATTTTATTATTTTTTCTTATTTTGGCCACACACTAAAATTCATCTTTCATTGGGGAATCAACTACCCACTCACTATTATACTAATAGTAAGTTTGGTTTTATAATTTTTTTACATGAGTAAAATAACCTTGAGGTTAGTTAATAACACATGTTATGAGTTGTGTTTAGAGTGACAAATCAATATGTATAGAACAATTTAATTTATTTAAAGGAATAAGTATTCAAAAATTAATCATTAACAGTCATGCATACATATAAATGAAATAAATAAGATAATACAGTTAGATTAAATCAGTATTAAATGTAATAAGTGTAAAATTCCATCCAAATTCAAAATTTTCTAGAACCACAATCATCAAATTAGGTGTGTCCATTATAAATTAGGGTTGTAATATATTTTAATTTTCAACATAAAAACGTAATTAATTTGTTCAAGGAGTTATACACATCATTTCTTGAAATTATAATAGGTTTTACTTAGTCAGAAAATAATTAGAAAGAATCCAGAATAATCATATTGATTTTATAAATATGATGGATTCAAAATGATGTTGTTCAATAAACTATCCATGATTTATATATGTTATGATTATAACGCTGGACTACCAATATAGCCATAGTGATGAGGTTCATACTAAATAGGGGTCATTACATGGATTAATGTTGATCTTGGACCACTAATAGAAATAATAATTAAAAGGGAGCATGATATTAGAGGGAGAATTCTTGATATGAGTAATTATTTTATGAATGTAAAACATGATACTTATCTAAAAAAAGAATCCTTTCTAGATATAATAGAATCATCATCAAAAATGATTTGAAAATCAATAATAAGAAATTATATTTTTTTTGGATTTAAAACATGACACATCTATAGAAACATGTCAATCACTCCCATGAAATAAAGAATCTTCCATGTGTTGGAGGTAAAACATCCTAAAAATGAAATTATTTATAATCAAAATCAATAATAAAAATATCTGAGTAGTAAACATAGTAAAGATTATATTTGATTCTCTATATTAATACTTGTTCAATGGATCTCCAATTACATAATAAAAATGATAATATTTATTCATTACGGTTGTTAGATAAAATAATTTGGATCTATTAGGAAAATTCTAGTAAAGAGAGATATGTGATTTCAAATTAACAATTTTGGTAAAACATGATTGAGGGTATATCCAACTCAATATAACCACTCAATATGAGTTGGTACATGAATTAATTTCATTGTTTGGGGTCACCGTTAATGATTAATATTTCTATAATTAGTATTTTGAAATAAATGAGAAAGAAGTCTCTCAAAGTTAATTATATATTTTGAAATAAATATATTAAATAAAAATTTCCCAAAAATATTTTATATGTTGAGAATTATTAATAATGATATGAAATGTATAAATTGAATTGCCATGTTTGAGATATAGAAAATAAATAGTAAAATATATGGTTCAGAGGAAAATAAGGGATGATGTGGAGATCCAACACCACCTTGTAAATCAATGAAAGGAGTGTATTTATAGGGTCAATGTTCTGACATATGATAAAATTGACATTGTGGGAGGAACCTTTTATATCAGTAGAGGGGTTAAAAGAAACTTCATATAGATTCCACCTTAGTTATTTGATTATATAATCTAAATATTCTATTTTTAAGGGTATGTGATATTTAATTTATATTATATAATTGATAAAAATATGGAAATGAGTTCAGAAATGAATAACCATATATAGATATATATTAATGAATTTATTTTAATAATGTAGAAATAGATTTTTTTGTTGAGGAGTCAGATACAGTTGATGACTTTAAAGATCAAGTGGATAAAAATAAAGAAAATACAATTTCCATGTATTTTATTTTGGTAAGACAAGAGGTGTTTGTATAAAAATATTTTGTTATTAATAAATGAGACGATGTTTACGATTCATGGGGATATATTGATCTTAGTCTTAAATATATTTTAAATTGTTTAAGTGTGAAAATATGTTTCCCATGTTAAAATATTTTATCCAAGATAATTTTATAAAATTATGGACACTATCTCAAAACCTAACATTAATATATTTTAATTAATAAAATCATATTTTTAGAAAATTATAATAAAAACCCATAATACATTAAATGATAGGGTTGAAATTTTTTTATTTGTTAAATATTCCCATAAAGAAGAAAGAAGTTCCATTTCATAGTTAAAAATGATTTTTTCTATCTTGGTATCATATTTTGGGGACAATACAGTTTCTATGATTCTATTCAGATGTTTAAGTACAAAATATAAAAATTATTCTATTAAAAATATATACGAATGACAGTCAACATCTTAAAAAATTTAAGAACATGTTGGTAAAGAAATAATTTAATGTGTTTAATTTTGGAAACAAATGATCTCAAATGAAATTTTGGAAAGAAAAATTTAAAATGAAATTACTATGAGATTTGGAAGAGTTATCAGAATAAAATTGAGTAAAAAACATCATTAAATTTTACATTTTGATGTAAACATGGTTTAATACTATGTTTATAGAGATAAAAATTAGTAATATGATTCTTATGCATTGAAATTATTCAAAAAACCGTTATAATTTATGTTACCTTTTAAAGGGGTTTAGTGAGAGAGTTTTATTAGATGGTTATATAGTGATATGTTATTAATTACAAGGAGATGCAATTAGTTTAATAAAAGACTAAAAGTTTAGAATTCATAGTGTCTATCAAGAGGTTTAGGATAAGAGATACGATTATATGGGTGGTTATGTAATTTTTTTATTTATTCTTAGAGGATTATATATATATATATCATGTTATCAAAAATGTACTCTTTAATTTTTCATTCATTCAAAATGGATGCATATATTGTATCAAGTGAAATGATTATTGACCTCTCAAAGTGTAACATTTATTTATCTATAACCAATGTTGATCTGAGAGTATTATGAGATATAATTTAATTTTATGGATAGAGAACCATCATTTCATATAAGGATACAAAAAAATTAATGAGATATAAAATAATTTTTATAATCCAGATAACCAACTAACTATACCACTTACAGTGTCATAAACTATTTATTTCAATTTATAGGGTAGATAGTTCCTATTAAACCCACACTCCTGAAGATAGGAATATGTTTATCCTAGAAAACAAAAGACTATAATACCTATCTGATGTAATGTATGATGACTAAAAAATCATGGGTTAGATCGGTATATTCATGATCATGTATTGGATTATAGAACAACTAATATGGGATCTTTCTTCTCAAATTATCAGTATAAAATATAGGTCCTAGTTTGAGATAAAGTAAAGAATTGTATAGGAATAAAAATATATGGTAAATGTGATGTGATTATATTTTTTGGATGAGATGCATTTTATTTTCTTATATACATAAATTAATGACATGTGATGTATTTTTTGAACTGGTCAATCTATAATTGGAAAATCAAGAATAGACAAGTAAGATATAAGAGATGAAAAAACTTCATGTCAAATAGCCATCAAATTCTTAATCATAATAATTATAGGATTATGAATACATTTATATGATACGATTACTGAATATTATATTATAAAAATATGTGCTTTATAATGATTATGTTAGATACCTTTGTATATAGAGTATCATAAAAAAATTATTAGATTCCAAACATTTATAATATTAATGGATTCATAATTTCATAATTATTATAATTAATATAATTTATCATATGGTAATAAATTATAGTTCCATCAAATAGGATTGATTTTATAAAATTGTTTGTGATGAACCAATTTTTTTTAGGATATCTAAAATAAGTTCTTAAGGTATTTTAAGAAGTTTGTAAAAAAACTATATAATGAAAATGTATGATATATTTTATAAATGGGATTGTTAATATGATATCACAATTTATTACAACATATTTTATATAATGATAAATTTCTCTATATCTATGAGGCTTTGGAAAAGATAAGAGATTGATAGGTATGTATATTAATGTTTTAACCATGGAATGATGTTTTGGTCAATGTCATGGATTATCTCTATATACCAAATGACATACTATAAGTCACTCTATCACAGTTTATAAGAATTAATATATCACATTTAGATATAATTCATAGAAAAACCACTTTATTATAATATTAAACTTGAAGAGAATTTCATTGGATTATTTTAAAATTATAGAAACAATAATATGAATTTTTAATTTTTAATCATTTAGTAAAAGAATTGAATAATATTTTTGAAATGATTTTGATGATTTGAACTTTTGATAGATAGTCAAACTATCCATGCCCAAATGTTTGAGTGATTTAGGCCAATATAAAAGTGTTCTGATCATTATTTTTTTGATTAACTTTATATAGTTTTGAGACACTAAAACTACTCATAATGTCTGATATTAAAGAGATCCAACTTCTCTATATCAATTAAACCTAAGTGTCAAGAAGATTGTGTTGTGTGATATATCCTTCAAAATAATCCGATATTATTACTATTTATAGACAACCTAGAAAGGAGGAACCTATTGGTTCCTCCTCATTGATCTACATTGTAATTTTTTTACAAGTTCATATTGACTAATAAAATCTATGTTATTCTATTTTCCCTTTCACTACTCATTCAAAATAGATTGATAGACACTAGATTGTTTAATGTTTTGGTGTTTTCTCCCTCTATGTTTAATATAACTATTATCCATCCCTGATACTTCCAATAATTCATTAATAAACATGAATATCAAAAAAGAGAATCTATTTTAGTTTTTCAGAGTTTGAAAATGATATTTTCACAATAGATTAATTGTGAATACTGAGTGATCCAATTTAAAAAAAGATTACGATGATGAATTTTGAAAAATAAAATCCCATAAATTTTAAAATCACTAAATAAATTTAACTATGAAGAATATTAAATTTATCATAATTTAATATAATTTTAATAAAAAAATGAAGAAGGTACTATAGAATAAATATTTTCAAAGGAAGATAGATATTTTCTATCTTAAAAACTTCAGTACCATTATTTGTATCACTCTACAATCCTATACTATAGATAAAATACTCTAGAGTGTCTATAAGTTTCACTGTATGTACTTGGAATTCTACTCGAAAAGTGTAAAATCCTAATTTTATATTAGCCAAATACATAAACCTTTTTCCGTGGACTCAATTAGTTTTAGTATAATCCTCTAAAATCAATTTTCAAACAACAAATTTTTCTACACATACTCTTTTTATGTTAAGATTTATCCAATTGTGTAAATTAGGAGTCCAATTTTCCATATTACTTTTACATAAAATTTTATCCCACATTCGTTATCATTTTTGTGATTATGGGGAACTATTGGCCCAATCATTGGTAAAAATCACAATCTATTTTCCTTAAATAGATCCCATTAATTATGTTTTAAATTAAATTTTTTATTGAATTCATTTTATTTTCCAAAATTAGGTCCATAAATTATTTTTTATACTTCCAAATTGACAATTGGTTTTGTTCCATGTTAATAAATTCTTCCCCAACGATCTTCTTTAATAACTGAACTTTGAAACCATTTCACTTTTCCCCACACGAGAAACCTCATCTATGATAAATATGATTATTACCCATACACCGAGAATATTATTCCATAAATTTCATATATGTGGTAACAAAATTCCATATCCCAAAAGAAAATATCTCGACACTGTTATCAAAATCAATTATAATCCTTGTTGTTCTTACTCAATCCCAAGACTAGTGAAGAATGGCTTCATAGAGTCCAGTTATATACCCATATTTTATTTGATATTTATTTCTATGGAATAATAAATTTTTTGTTTAACTCAATGTTAATATTTCTTTAAAATCCATTAAAAATATTTTATGTAACTTGAAGAAATATCTCTCTACACAAGTCCCTAATTAAATTACAATCAAAAATCTTCAACAGAATAATGTAAATGAAATATTTAAACAAACCACTCAATTTAACTTCATAACATCAGGATATAGCATCCCAAACTCCCACTAAATTAAGTCATCATTTTAATAAAACATGATCATGAATTTCTTAATACAATTAATCTCCTAAAATCGATAAAATATGTTTCCTCTTAAAGTAATGATACCCCGACTTCATTAGAGAGCTACTAAACTTTTTCCCATGATTCATCTTATAAAATCATTCAATCCTTCTTTGAAAATTATTTTATTAACTCTGATAACCCATTTTGAAAAATAATTTGAAATATTTTGTGGACAAATCTTCTCTTTGATTTGATTAAATAAAAATGAGTGACTCTAAGAGCCAACCTCATGAATCTAGTTCTTTTAGAAATACAGTTTATACTCCTTCACTAATAATCATATTTAATAAGAAGATTATTAATAGATAATTTTATATTTATATTATAAGGAAACTTGTAGACTTGAAATTATAGTGATTTAGGAAAAGTAACTAACTAGTAGTACCCATGTTCTTATTATCAATTTTTTAATTTTCCAATTTTCCACTATATGAGAAACTAAATAGTACAAAATGAGCATTCAAAATTTCCAATAAATCGTCTATATTGGATTATCTAATTGAAAAATAAAACAAAATACTTCCACTCATAAGCCAATTAAATGTAAGAAAAAGAATTTGTGAGACCAAACATGTACTAAGGGTTGACATAAAAGATAATAATCAATGATTATCAGTTAGAAAAAGATGATAATATGTGTAAAATAATGGTACATAAGATAATCATACCAAACAATGATTAATTATAAAACATGGGTTGTGGAGTACGGAGTGGAAGAATATAATAAATGATTCACAAGAGTATGGAAACATTAATAAATTATCATTATCCTTGAATGGATAACATTTTTATCATATTAAGTATATGAAAATGGAAGAATAAGTAAATATGTTGTGTAATGTAACAAAATCCTACATAGAATTATGGTAAAATCCTAATCAGTGTTGAGCATATCAAATTGGAGCTAGATTCCTCAAGGATTCCCATAACATAGTAGAGAAGGAATCCCTACCTAACTTCCCTAATGTAAAAATAATTATTTACTAAAATCCCATAGTTATGTGATGAGATATATAACATTAACTAGATAAATCTAGGGATATATTGGACCCAAAAACTCATCTTCTATACATCTAAGTTACATTAGAAATTAATTGTTCATAAAATAATAATGAAATGATGGAAATAAAATGGTTTTCATTCAAAACATTATAAAAAACCTATGGAAATAAAATGGTATCATATCCTTTTTAAATGGTTTCCTATAAGAAAATCATTCACTATTCCATCAATAATTATTACATAATTAAACCAAGAAAAAATGTGTATACAAATTTATTTATAAACATTCTTGGTAATTACCCTTAAATTAAGATGATTATGTATAGGGTATCAAAAAAGTATACATAAAATTTATGAGGTATAATCATTATTTTTCCCTAGTCAATAGACATATAGAAACACGGTGAGAACCCTTTAGTGAATCAAATGGAAAATAAGGTATTGATAATTGAAAGTCATAGGAAAAAAGGATTTTCTTATTCATAGTGGATGGTTAGTTATAGATCATTCCTATGATAGATAATATAAATAAATAATCCAAATAGACAAAGAACATGGATGTTATAATTTTATTAATGGTCCTTATCAATAATAAGATATATCAACGTATGTTGAGTTATATTAGAAAAGCATATGAGTTTTAGATATAAAACTTCATTGGAAATAAGATGTTCCCATGTTTTTTGAGTTAATATTAAAAAGAGTATTTTAAAAAATAAATAGAAAATTAAATTTTTTACGAACCATGAAAACATAATAGAATTATCTATATAAAAAAATGTTGGTGGAATAATATGTTCACATGAAACTGTCAAAAGATAATGTATTTTTGAAGGAATAAACCATACTAAAAAAATTGAATAGATTTTATTTTAAAACATTTTAAAATAATTTCAACATATTATAAAATAAAATCTTTAATTTTTTAAATAAATATTTTGATTTTCAAGAGGTTTGTGGTAGAAGATAATAATAGGATCAAAAAATAAATTACTTTGTAGTTTTTTTAAAATACATTATATGAAAATGATACCAATATAAAAGGCAAAGATACTTCTATTAAAAAATGAGTTAAAGAGAAGAAAAATATAACCAAGGATAAAAAAAGAATAAAATGATTATTATATTATAAATAAAGACTACAAAATCTCTCTGATGGGTTATCACATTTGAGGGATCATGATTTTAAAATGAGAATGGTAATGAAAATAATAAAACTTAATTAACATATTAATAAAAATGATTTATGGATAATTTTATTAAATTTGAACATAAGATATGAATAATAAAAGATAATTCATGGTATAATATAAAAAATATCTTTATATATACACAATATAAATTTAAATTGTTTTATGACAAGAATAATTCCAAAAAAATAGGAATTTTGGCCAATAAAAACCTACAAGGTTCAAAATAATCAAGGTAAGATTCATCTGATAATTATTCAATAAGGAAAAATTTTAAAACCATACAAAAGGTGGAGGAAATAAATTATAAATTATTCCTCCAGGTGAGTAAATAAAACTAGGAAGAAAAGATTTCAATTTGAAATCTTGTAACTGAATGAAAGAAAATTTGGTTAGCAAAGAACCATGCAACCTTAATAACATTATAATGAGATAAAATTTAAATAAAATTCAATATATTGATAATAAAATAACATGAATTACATAAATAGGGTTAAATAAATTCATTTTTGAATTAATAAAACCATATTAGATGAATCTGATCAAGCCTATGGTAAAAGTACATAACTATATAAATATTGTAGTGTTGCACAATAAATAATATGTCTCAAGAATATAAATTTTACTTAAGAACCACTCAACTTGTCCCCCCTCTTAGAAGAATGTGATCAAGACTATGGTAAAAGAACACAACTATATTAATATTCCAATTCATAACCATATTTATATACATTGCCTATTATTTACATCTTTTATTATCATTTACTATAAATATATTTGTCTGTTAGAACATATTTTTACCATTGGGTGTTAGTAACATTATTTTTTTGTGCTTCATGATGCCAATTTTTATGTCCACTATTTGATAATAAGTTCATATTTTATAAACTAATAAATATAATAGACTTAAAAACTTATATTTATTTATAGGTCTCTTATCTTCTTACATTAATGTTCATGTATTTTTTTCTAAGAATGGAATTGGTGCTTGGTTATTTTATTAATTTTAGAGATCAAATATGATATTTTCATTTTATGTTTAAAACATATTATAAGGTTTAAAAAAATATAATAATCATTAATTAATTTATAAATAATAATAATAATATTATTTATGTTACTATATTCATGAATGATATATTTTTTATATCATTGTTCATATAGCTTGTTAAGTCAATCTAAAGTAGAAGTTGTTAATAAAAGATGCATTATTATGGTTAAGGAACTGAATAATATAATTATAAAAGGATCATAATGTTATTATTTTAGTTTGTTTATATTTTTTGATTCTTTTTATAATTTATTTGGATACATAAATATTATCTAGAGGAAAGAGAAATATTTTTACTTCGTGGTGGAGGTATCCCACTCATAAGAACGGTTTACGACATCATTTCTCAATAAAATATAGAGAATGTTAGTATATAATAAATTGAAATATATAATTCATAAATATTTTATATGTGAATTATTTATTCATAAATATTATTATTTAAACCATCCATGTTAGTTTGTTATGAAAAATGGAAAATATCAATTTATAGATGGGGTAGTCTGCACATATTCATGATCGTCATTCATTTATTTTTCTCAGTTAATAGAAATAAATAAATAAGGATTGTTATTTTAATTTAATATAAAATTTTTATATTAATTATAATTTTTTCACTATATTATTGTGTTGATAATAGGTTTGAAATATTATTATCAATAATAATTGATTTAGAATGAGGTAATACTTACACCGAGAGCTTTGATTTTGTCCTAGAAATATCCTTTGCAATGGGGGACTTAAGATAAATAATTGTAACCATAGGATTAAAATAGTGGTATATCATTATAAGAGAAAAAAATGTATATTTTCAGGAATAAATTTTATCTTTAATGAGTAACATGAATTGGTGGAAGTGATCCACTTTTATAAGTTATGTAGGAAGTAATTTTTCAAGAACAATTTAAATTTAAACAAAGGAAATATTACTATTCAAGGGTGATAGAATCATAAAGGAAAAGGAAGTAGTGAGTTATGTTTTGGTTGATGTAACACCCAAAGCTTCCACGGTACGCTTCTCATTGAATAATACAATAGCGTGTGATTTACGCAATATCGAGTTCAAGCGCACCATGACCTATCAAACTAGACATTTAAAAAGCGGTTATGAATACTAATAACCACATTTTAAACTTTATATATATCCCATATAATTTTAACATTAAAATTTTGTGTTTCTTAGGCATTATATAAGAACAAATTCAATTTTTCTGATAAAAGAAGAACTTTTAAAAAAATTAAGATTTTCTGCCTTTTAATGGTGAACCCTTTATATTCCAATATTCGAAACTCTTATGTATTGAATTTTATGAAATTAAATTCTCCTTTAGAAGTGTGACATAAAAATTTAGTTTGGATAAATGTTTGGTGTTTTTCTGATAACGTCAATATTTTAATAAATAGTGAAAGATACTAAATTTTAATTGAAAAAAACCCTTTTTATCAAAATAAATTATTGTGTTAAATTAAAAATTTGATATTTTTTCATGTATAATTATATTATATTTTTCTAATTTAATCCAATTTTTTTTCATTTGAAGTAATTTCAATTTTAAATTCGAAATAATAACATATCAATCTTTTGACAGTTTTTACTTCTCAAAAAACTACTTTCCGGTTTTGACAACGAGAATTATTTTTAAATTAATGAATGAAACTTATATTATTAGAAATTAGTTAATTAGAAATCAATTTTATATTCATAATAACAGAATTATCTTAGGGTTAATTTTTGGTATATTTTTGAAAACTCTCAATTTTAGATGAATAGTAAAAAACGCTGAGTTATTGTTTAAAAACTGACTCTTTATTTAAATAATTATATATTTTATTTAACTTAATATAAAGTCAAAATAGATACATAATATCTATATTATTTCAATGTAATTCATTGGAGTTATTTTATTATAAAATTATATATATAATTTTTTTTGAATTTTATTAACGTTTTTACCCACCTTCTAGGAACATTAGAAAATATGCATAAAAAGTAATTTTATCGCTTCTATGAATTGAATTTCAAAACTTTGAGAGATAAGGTTGAAATAATTAAGTAAAATTTGGTTCTATAAAATGAAAATAATTTATGGTGAATAGTAACATTTGACTTTTATTTACCACAGTTAAAAGTAAATCAGGTAATTAAAGGTAAAAATGATATTATAATTATCCTAAAACTTGTACTAATTCTATAGGATATGTGTTTTTCGACCAAAATTGACCTCAGGAAAAAATATGATCCACTTTGGTCCACTTGGATTAGATTAGGACATTTATTATTATTTTATTTAAAGGAGTTAAAAGTGTTAAATTCAAATTTTCATACCTAATTTTTTTAACATTGGGTAATATATAAGTTAAATTTGAATATAAATATTCATTAGAAATCTAAAAATATTTATACATCAGGGTATTTTATTTATAAATTTTAGACATTAAATAATTAAATTTATTTATGACACAATGGTGATTAAGTAATTTCCTTATTAATGAAAGATTAAAATAACTTATATTATAAATATCAAAATAAATGTAAATTGATAATTTTGATGCATTACATGATTTTTTATATTAATATGACATTTTAGGGCTGATTAAATAATTTTTTTCTAATTAATCATGCTGTTATGACATTCACAAAAACAAATACTAAATAGTGTCAAAATTGACATAAATGAGTTTTTGAAACAAATATTATATTATTAAATGATATAATATTAAAAAAAATATAATTTCCTGACAAAGGACATATATAATTATATATATATCATTAATTAACTACTTGAGGTTTTATTGGTAGTTTATAGTATATTTATTAACAATATAGTGAAAGAATACCAAAAGACATGGTAAAAGTTAAACTAATGAACTAAGAGTTAAATCTAAAAGATAAGGTTAATATGGTGACCTAAAATTATCTAAAACCAATTGGTTGAAGGTATTTAGATCCATACTCACCATATCATATAAATAAATCCATTTTGATCCATTTTAAATAGAAAATTATTATATAATAAAATAATATTTCAATCTTTTCCTAAAGTGACCCTCACCTCTCTTAGAAAAGGGTACTTTCCCTACTCTTATTTTCAAACCTCCAAAGCCATTTCTCTCTACTAAACCCTACTAAAATATCCCCTAACTTCCCTCAATTAAACCTAGATGCCTTACATTGATCATAAAGCCAACCTAAGGATCCATTTTGGTCAAATCAAAAGGAAGCACCATAAGAAGAGGTAATAATTTCACCACATCTTTTAACATTCGTTTCTTCTTCCAATTCCTCTTTCTTTGTTGTTTCCATACATAAATAATAACTCCAATACCTTTTACATACTATGATGTTATTTTAAATATTGTACAAACATATTCATTATTCTATCCATCCTATGAATGACAAAGTCACCATACGTGCATACGTACGGCTTACTGTCTCCACATCGTGGTGTAGTTTCTTTCAAAACATAATTATTTGTATGGGTATAATAATGAGTAAAATTGATGTAAATAATAAATAATTTTTTTAATGATTCTGTATTTATGATATAACAACCAATTACATATGAGTTTACCATCAATTCGATGATATTGTCGCTCTTGCGAACATACGGATTACCGTCTCCACAAACGCGATAAGATTAATTCCCCATCATAACCATTCAAAAATAATTTTCTTTTGATGGTTTAAAAATAATTTTTAAGAACATAATATCATTATATATGTGAATAAAATATATCTTATACATAAAAAACATGACTTACATAACAAATCATATAATGGAAAACTAATCAGTTAACACCCAAAACAATGATACTTCTAAAATATCATTAACAAAGTAATATTAGAAGATCATATATGATATAATATTTATTTATTTGGTTTTTAATTATTTAATAACAATTATTTAACCATTATAAAGGAGGTTAACCTACCCTATACTATGGAAAAGTACAAGTTAAGGGGTTTCTTTTCACAATTTTAATTCTATGAGATTTCCATTATTTTCCACTTATTTATTTCATGTGGTGTATTGTGTACTTCCATTTGATATATTATCATGATTATCTTTATATTCCTGGTATTAGTTGATTCATTTTGTTGTTATTAACTTTTTTTCATACGACTCTATTGATTACAACATGGTATGGGGTTTTCATCTCTCTTCTTATTCCCATGAGATTCATGCTATTTGCCAGTATTTCTTTTTGTGTGGTGCATGTACTACCACATGATTGTATTATTTGTGTAATATAATATAATTCATGGGTATTTACATCTTAATTTTATGATCCTTATTTCATGGGGGTGTATGTTTAGTATGTTCCAAATCGGTAAGGGAATTTCAAATTTCAATTTCCACTTATTTGGTTTTACGCAAACTTCATTGATTATTTTACTCCGATATTATGTGTGAAATCACAATTTATTTACTTATTTAGTAATTTAAACTCCCCTTTTTTGGATATAATTTTGATACATATAATCACTCCATTAATAAATTCTTAAGTCATCGATATGAATATGATAAGAGTAATTTTCACTGAATTTCTCTTCATTGAGTTAAGCATTCAAGTCATTGGTGTTGTTTTTACAAGAATATGTGTGAATGTAATTTTTTTGATTTACACTGAATATCCAATCACATTGAGTGTTTTTATATTTTTTACACATAATTATGTCGTTGATTTATCCCTAACCTATGGATACAGTCTTTATAATTGATTTCATCTCAACTTACATTCCATTGAGACTTCTTTGTTGTTATACACTAATTTACTTTAATATGGTGTATATACTATAATTTGACATAGTATATCATGGATCCCTTTATTATCATGATATTATAAAGTTATTATTAACTTAATTATTTGTATTCAAGAGTCTCTCATTTGGTTTGGAACTCTAACTAAAATATTATTTTAAATGTTTTAAAAATCAATTCTTCTAAATCATTCTCAATAATGTCCATATTTCAAAAATTCTTTTAAGGATTTATTTATATGGACAATAATGTTTTAAAATTAAAATTAATTTCAAAAGTTTCAAATTATTATGGGACAAATTTGATTCAAAAATCTTTTTAAACAGCTTCTAGATAAATAGTAAGACTTGTAAAGGTTTTCAAAAAAAGGGGGATATTTCTCTTAAATAGTTTCGATGATTATTTTCATCTTTGTAAATATCCATTATTATTATAGATTGATGTTAATTTATTATAATAAAATTTTCTATATTGTATTTAATGAGTCATTTTTGGATTTGGATGTGCTATTTTTATACTATTCATGATTTGTTGTTAAAATATTGACATTTCGTATGCTAGTTTTAATATGAATGTTTAGATTATCTTTCAACCTTTTCATATGAGGAATTCATTGGACTGAGTAAGTGACGGGTGGATCCCGCTATAACTCCTTGATTCATCAGTAGGCCTCATGAGACAAACTTGTGTCTTGGCACAAGGCCTTGATAAAATATTATTTGTATTTTTGGCATGAGGCCTTGACTATGTGGTTACGATGTCTAACATTATGCATTCCATCATTATGAAATTGGATATTGATATTCCATGTGATTATTTGACTAGTAGAATATATATTTGAATAATTAAATGGCATTATTCTATTTATCCTTTCCATATTATGCTGAAGTTTAGGTTTAAAAATTTTGTGTTTTAGTCTTATACATTGCCTTAAATTTTTATGATTATTTTTGATAGTTCCCACTATATTGTTATCCCTACTGAGCATCTTAGCTCTCTCCTTTATTATGTTTTATTTTCATAGGATGTGAAGAAGTATATTATGTTTAACCTAAAGGGATTGGCCAATAGATATGAATGTGTTCAAATGGGGTACACTGTTGTTTTTATTTATTTTACTATGTAATGTTAAATTTAGGTATGTATCTAGTACTTCCAAGGCTACTAAACTAATCGATCTTTTGAGACTTAATCTATTTATATCATGCCAATGTTATGTAATAATGCACCGAATCCGAGTAATAAGGGTCGTGGCATTACAGTTGATCGACATTTCATTATTCAATTTTTAAAAAGGATTTTAACATTTTTTGGTTCTTTTCCTTTTAGTAAGTCAATTTTTATAATTTTTTCTTTTATCAAGGTAATTAATATTCATCCTAAGTAACTAAACCTATTGACCAAAACTAAAATTTATCTTCTTCTCTATTATAAAACATTTTATTTAAAATTATAAAATTATTTAATCCAATAAAATTTCTAATAGTGTAGAAATTTAATTTTAAAATAAATTCACATAATGTATGAAAATAGTTTTTTTAGAAAACAGTGTCTTCAGCCATAAAAATTATGTGTAATACATAAGTATCAAAATTATTAGTTTTAATTAAATAAATAGTTTCTTATAAAAAAATATGTAGCTTTAAAACTTGGGAAAATATTAATATTTCCATAAAAATAGCCAATTAGTATAAAATACAATTAATTGTTTTTATAAGAGATAAAATATTATATTTGTTTTATAATTTTTAATATTGGATTTATAAATTGAAAATAATATATTTAAAATGAATAAATTTATTATAAATATATAATCAATTAAAAGGACTTGAAATATTATAATTCTTTCTTACATACTGATAATGTTATAAAAATCACCCTTTTGAAAAAAAACTACATTTTACTATTCTTCTAAAAAACGTATCTTAGAAAAATACATTAAATTAATAGTAAGAAAAATTTGATATGAGTAATTAAAAAATTATTCTTATTTTATCTTATTCACATGATAATTTTTTAAAATTTAATTTTAAAAAGAAATTACGAACTATTGATAAAAATGTTTTTATTGAAAATACAATATTAAAAATTAAGTCATATAAATTATCTATCCTCAAATTCTAATATATATTTTATTTATTTGTTTCAACCATATATATTTTAATATACTTTTTTCAAATAATTTTTCTTCAAATTTTTCAATCATATTTTCATCCACTGTTGTGTGTATAAAATTTTGTCAAACATAGTGTTTATTAATAGAAAATACAAATATTTAAAGTAATATATATATATATATATGTGTGTGTGTGTGTGTGTGTGTTTTTGTGTGTGTGTGTGTGCATGTTTGTGTGCGTGTATAGTAATATTGGGCTGTTAAATTATCCCCTAGTAAATAAAATCTTTCCCCACAATTTATTTTTTTCATAAATAATGAAATTGGTATGATTTTTCATAAGATATACATGATTCTAGATAAACTTTTTGTTGAGGTTTAATCCTAACTAACTTTTTTTATTACTAATGAACTCATTTTTCCTATATAAAAGGAACATAACTAACATTGGTTTTATTTCTCCCATATTTTGTGATAAATATACCAATATAGAGTTATTTTTCATTGGGATTTTATATTCATTATTTTATTAAAAGTTGATCCTCAGTGGATGATTTATATGACTTTATTATCTTGGAAATTATCAGGGCTACTACATCAAGAGAACCAATCCATGCCTAATCTCCTAAAATTTTATTTGAGGAAGGACAATAGTATTTGTAGGATAAATATTCTTATAAAAATCTATTATATAAAATATATATTCTTGGGACAAAAAATCCTGAAAGAAAAGTTTTTTATTACTAATTAAACATATAGTCATTGGTGTAGTGATATTATATCTTAAAAAATCATTATAGTATTAGAATAAAAGTTCATAAATGATATAAATAATGTACATTTAGTTTCTGATTTGAGGATTAGTCTTCCTTAATATACATTATCTTCAAAACTCATTTCCATAGTTGTTGTTTAATATGAAATCCATCATATTATATGTTTTTATACTTATCATTATTATAATACTTTTAATTAAGTTATTTAATTGAAAAATGCATATTTTTCTCATATTTCTTACATTGGAAAATCCATTTAACTTTAGGATGAACATTAATTTTCTCCATTTTGATGAATAAAATCATTCTCATCCATAGCTGTTTGTTTCTTGATAATATGAGAACCCATATTTTAATACACTTTATTTTATTTTTTATCACATAAAGGTATACATATAATAATCCCAAAAGATAATAATTCATACTTTATTTGAAAAAATATGTATATAGAATATCAACTTGATACGTGGATAAGATAACATTATTGAAAACTTCCTTGACAAGATAAAAAATCCCATTACACATTCAAAACTACATGACATAAAAAAGAGACGTACATAAGATATGGGTGAGTTATAAATACTATTATGGGAATAAAAATATAATAACATGGAGAAAGTATTACATGTCATTAAATCATAATTTTAATGAGACAAAAGAGGGTTGAGAATCAAAAACATGACCATCAAATAAAGATATGAGATGATAACGTAGAGGCCACATGGGAATATGGAAAAACCCTAAAACAAGGAATAATAAACAGAAGTCAAGGATAACCACCAAGAAAATATAAGATAATTTTCTCAGTATATTCTAACATCCACCATACATGGTATCAAATGAGATTAATAAATTACTCAATTCATTTTAAGGCTATATAATTATGGGCCCACCCATCAGTTTTGTATAATGTAAATGCATAAAAGTGACACATAGATCATCCAACATAGGATCATATATCATCAAATTTAATCCTATTATTATTTAGAGTGGTATAAATTTAGGTAACTACATATTCAATGATGGATAGGTATATCTAGGTGAATACCTCTAAGTGTAAATTGGAATGGGTATTCCCCACACAATTGATTGGAATGAAAAATTGCTAGATGATTTTTCAATATGGAGGCGATAAATAAGGGTGCGCATAAATATTAATGAGAGTTAGGTTTTCCTCCCATCAATTATACATCCTATTTATAGTAAGTGGGATAATTATGAACATAATCTAATATGAAAATTTGTGGAATTAAAAGTCATAAGACAAAGATTATTCTTAAATAAAGATGACAATGAGAGGATACCTTTCCTGGAGAGGGTGCTTCGAAATGCTTGGTTAGATCTTTTTGGTACGTTGACATAACCTTGTATGGGATATAGAAAAGTAAGTTAAGAGTACAATTATTCTCTAAGGGGTTTGAGTGAATAGGAAAGGAATCATGGGGGGTTTGTATCGAAAAAGATAAGGGAATTATTTATTATTTCCCAATGTCAGGTTCTGAACTATATAATATAATGTATTCAAATCCAAAAACAATTCCATAATTTTTTCTAGGGTTTCTCTATAATTGAAAATCTTTACATTATTTTACATGTTTATGATCTGATCTATTGAAATATTAACCTTGGTGATGTGGATGTGAATCAAGTTCATAAATAATTGATTTTAAAAACAGAATATATAATATAGGTTTTGTAAGATTTATAAAGGATACATAAAATTAATATAATAAACATTTGTTTTAATGGTGAAATACATAATTGTCCCTGGATAAAATTTATCCCATATAGTACCTCACATTTGGGTCATTATGATTTCATAATACACACTGTATATTTATACCATATTTAATTTTGATCCAAATGTTCGACGGTCTTCAAAAATTATGAAGATATAAAAATGGATAATCATGATTTTCAGATTTCAAAAATAATATGTATTATATCTTGAAAATCTATAATTATGATAAGTTTCAATTTTAAATCATAAATACCCATTTATTGAAAAGACATAAGTTTTTTTACAATGTCAATTTTCTAACCCTTATATTTTTTGTATCGTAATAAAAAATTAAAATTTATATTTACTAAAAAATATATAATAATAATAATTTTTAAAATATAATTTATTTTGAAACTTCTTAAAATCATTAATATAGATCGTCTTTGTTGAAACTATGCATTTCCCAAATTTGTTTTTTGCTTTTTTCTAATTTTTATCAACTCATTATCTAATCATTAAAAAAGTGATAATAATCATAAAAGATAAATATAATCATTATTTTATGAAAAAAGAAACAAATTAATACTATTAAGATATTGATATGTATCCCCATATTATACCATCCAACTCCTTTAGTGTAATGTGTGTGATGAATATAATTTCATGGGGTTGTTCGGTGATCAGTGTTTTGGTCGTGATCTTGATGAGTTTGGGGCATTACTTATTTTTTGTATCATTTTGATTTAATCATAACCCTATATATATTCTAATCATATGATCACTATTCCATGGATATTTTATTAATGGATTTGATTCTTAATATTATTTTAAATCTAACATTATATAACTTAAAATGGTCTAAACTAGCCTAATAATTCCATGTGATTTCTATAACTATGCTACATAAAAAATATTAAATTATAACCAAATGGGAATTTATTTATAAATTTTCTGGTCGGTACATTATTCCCCCTTTCAGAATTTTTCCCTCAAAAATTTTATTTCACACACGAAAATATATTTGGTTATTTCTATCTCATGAACAATTCATTTTCCCATGTCTCTTCCTCAAACATGGTGTTTCAGCGCAACAATTTTACTGGGTGAGTTGAATTATTTCATAAAACATTGTCTTTGTGATCTAATATCTTCAAAGAAACTCATTTTATAAATTATCATTATCTAATGATACCACCACTAGATTTAGTACATGTGAGGCATCTGGTTTGTACTTCCTCCATAGGGATATATGGAACTCATCTTGTATATATGAGATATTTGGATGGAGTTCTAGTCGATATGCCATTGATTGGATCCAATAAATTATATAAAAGGGGTTAATTTATCTATGATTATGCTTTCCCTTCTTCCTAAACCACTTGAATTTATTCTATGGAGATATATGAAGGATCAGTTTATCATAGACCTCAAACTTCATGTCTCATTGATGAATGTGCACATAGATTTTTTATTTAATTTTTTTTGTTTTATATGATGTTGAATAAATACGTCTCCGGGGGGGGGGGGGTGGAGTTCTTATCTATTTTTGTGGTGGTTGTTACCAATGTGTCATTCCCTCCCCCTCTGGTGGGGGAGGGACATTTTATTCCATCATGGGAGAGGATTCCATCTTCTTCCCATTTTCTAATCATGATCTCCTTCACCCATTCACTTAATGTTTTCTATTCCCTAAGGTTCTTAATCTATAAAATGGTTTCCCTAGCTTCCTGATCTTAATCATGGAGTTTAATGAATCTTCATATCTCCTCAATCAGACATTGATCGCTTGATTCTCGAAGATATGTTCTTTGGTGGATTCTTTTGACAGATTCATGTTCAGATACTAGGATTTGCAGGATATGGATAGAATGGGGTTTATAAAAAATAATTAAATAATGGTACAGTTCACTTTAGAGGTTGATCTGATCATAGCTTGGTCTAGTGATCCCCATTGCTTTAACGAGCCCCGATTCATTCTCTTTCGATGTACCCGTGACTTACTTTGGAAGCGTAAATCTTCCTCATTTTTGATTTGGGTGAGATTTTGTAACCTGGACTTTCTATTTCAAAATCCTTCAATAATTAATTTTATAGGGAACCTAAAAGGTTGGTTCTTGTGTTATGGTATCAAAAAAAAAAAATATTTGTCATGTTGATAATCCACATTCTTGTGTGGAAATAAATTCCCCAAGAACACCTCTGGAATTTATTTGGATTATTGGAGGATAAGAGTTTTTTTGTAGGAAAAAATTTTCCAATAAAACATGGATTTATTTCTATTCTGTTTGTATATGAATGGGTCACTCATCAGAGTTCTATATACATGAATATATATATCTAGATAAGAAATTCATTATGGAATCAGTAGGAAATGGTAAGGTTCTTGTGATAAGTGTTGTTACTGGTTCCTCTGGTCAGGGGCATATGGGTGTGGAGAACAACGAAAAGGTAGTGTAGAGTGAGTCTCATGTTTGAAATCCATTGGTGATGATCGTATTCAGTGTGTTGAGGAAGGACCTAGATGATCCTCAATCATTTTTGATAGCTTATTTGGAGAAAAGGACTCTGAAAATGGGAAAGGAAAAAAATTATGAAATGGAGCCTCAAACGGTTGATTCTTGAGGTCCAAAGACTCCCTTGGGTGTATGATATTTAGAGGTGGTGTTCCCTAGTATTGGTATTAGTACTAGAGGACACACAATAGTTTTTAATGAACCCAAGGAGGGAAATTCTATAGGTTACAATGTCTTGAGAAAATATTTAGGCAGTCGGCACTTGATCAGGACAATTCCTAATTGGGAGGTGTAAGCCATTAAGATGGGTAATAGATTTGAATGATTTCCAATTGAAGATACAGTTAAAGAGTTCAAGTATGATCCATTCAGGACCTCCTCGGATGGGATTAAGGTCATCAAGAATGAGTCAATTAAATATTATTCCAGTTATCTTGTAGGTGAAACAGAGGAGGATGTTTTGGGAGATATTCCCCAAGCCCGAGGATAAATAGGATCCGAAAGGGAATCTATAAAGAGAGGATGGATTAAAACTTTTTACCTCATCCAATGGAGTCATGATCAGCATAGAATTCTAGAACCAAGAAGATAGACAATGGTTATGCTGGTTAGCAGCGAAAGTTAGGTGATATTCTTGACAAATCCATTGAATTTCTTTTGAACTTGGAAGAAGTGGTTGAATAGGTTATATCACTCAATCATATAGAAGTGTAAGCTACTAGAATGATGGTGATATCATTAAGGGATACTCTCAAAGTGAAAAAAAAACCTATATTGTGAAGGACCTAATTATTGTTGTGGGATTCAACAATTGGAAGATCGCCATTGAGGAGTAAATCCAGTCCTGGGACAAGTTGAACTTTCATTTTGACAATATGTTAATGGATGAACAAAACACTCAGGTAACCAATATATATTGTAAATTGAGGGAGACTAATTCTATTTTTATTAAATATTCCTTCAATATCTCTATTAATAATTTTTGTGGTTGAACTCATGGTTTCTCAATTTTTATATAAAAGTGTTTGAATAATTAATTTTTTTTAGTCATATAATGCTGAATGGTTTCAACATTCTCTATAATCTCTTCGATAAGATCTAGATCCATCAACTTTCTCTTCCCAACTTCATCCCTTTAGGTTGGATTCTAACAACTCCTCCCATATAGATCCTCAGATGGTGTCATTTAAATCTATAATGGAATCTTTTTTTATATGAGAACTTTACTAGTTGAAGGTGTTGGTACCAACATCCATGGAAATCCATTAAATAATATATCGACATATCTTAATGTTTTTCAATTGTCTTTTCAGACTAACCATATATCTGAGGGTGATAAATAGTTTTGAATCTCAGTTATTGATTCAATTATTGTGGACCAATTCTAAAAAACATAGCCATAAACCTCAGATATTGATAATATACAATGGGGAGTCAAGACCCTATAGAATTACCAATTCCCATATATTTATCATTTTGTGTTGGTAAATAGTGAAATATTAATTAATATCAATGAAATACTCTAACATTTTTTAGTGATTAAATACCATAAATATGGTGTTACTTCCTTTCGGTATCTTGGGGATTCCTATGAAGAAATTCATTGTTTTGTTTTTACATTTCCGTACTGGTGTAGGAAATGGTTTTTTCATACCATTTGACTTATTTAATTTATCCTTGAGTTTTCATCATATCGAGAACCAAGATATGAACTGCACAACCTCTCTCTCCATGTTATCCCTCAAGTATTTTTTCATCAAATCCATATACATCTTTGTTCATCATATAATAATATAGGATGATGAGCTATGTGAATCATCCAAAATTTAACTCTTAAGTGCTCAATTTGATGGGGGACATACATGGGTTTGAAACCTTATAAATCAATCTTTAACAAAGTTTAACATCAAAATATTTGATATATTCTTCTATAGTCTCTCATCTTCTTAATAGGTCACCATGATCATATCCAGGGTTGATGGTTCAAGATTGTTTTGAGAATGGTAGGATAAATATGTTTTTATTATTACCGTATCCATTATTTTGGTTTCTATGAATATTGTATCCCCTACAATCATCTTCATGGATAAAATTATGGGTCCTTTATATTAGGACCATATATCACATTGTTCTATATCTATGTATGGTAATGCACTGAAAATAATAATCCTTGATCAACTATAACCACCCAAGGTGGAGAATATTAATCTCCTTTTGTGTAAATTAATATATGAGGGTTTTATAAAAAATATATACATCACAATATTCCCCTTATAGAAAATGATTCCAAATATTTAATGTGAAGGTCACCACAACTAATTATTGACCATTATTTTGGTAGTTATGATCATGTATATTTAGTTGGTGGGGTGGGATGGTCTATCACTTTGTCATCTGTCTTGGGTAAAAACCCAAATCCTTTTTGGATTAATCATTTTAGATCACAAATATATCCCCACTGGTGGGTAATGTGTGTATAAGTTTAGGTATTATCCAATTATTCACCTATTAATAACATTCCTCATAATCAAAATTACAAAAAAAAAACAAGACTCAACTCCAAGTTATCTCACATAGGGGGCTTGAAAATCATGATAAGTTTTTGAAAAACCAATGACAATACCAAGATAATATATGGAAACAATAGTTATCAATCATATAGAATGGCCTTATTCATCCTTAAATTTCCGCTATTTTTAGAGGGTCAACATATATCCCTTGGTCAGTGATAACCTTCAACTGGAATATTACCTTCTCCAACTGTGATTCACATCTAGGGTACTTTAAACATATATTTTATTTATGAAAAGTATTAAATTTATTATTGATATCAGCTGCATGTACCTACTTTGATTTTGAGTAAATGAGTATATCATCTATAATTTCTACTCAAAATTTGTCGAGGTAATCCTGAAAGTCTATATTCATCAAGATCAAAAATAGTATTGGAGCCTCAACGAGTCAAAGTAGCATTACTATAAACACATAGTCCCTATCCCTTGTAGGAAATTAGTCTTGGATATATCTTTCTTTTTCAACATCAGTTGATATTATCCAAAATAAAGATACACCTTAGAGAAAACTAGTCTCCATGTAGAAGATTGATCAAGTCATCTATTTATGGAAGATGAAACTTCAACTTTTTCATGATCTAATTGAACACATGATAATCAATACAGTTGTACATTGACCAATCCTTATTCTTGATGAAGAGTACCTGTGAACCCCATAGTGAATCAATTTTCCATATAAATTCTTTATCAAGACTATAATATAGTTTCTATAGCATGTCGACTTAGAAGTGACTAAACGGGTAAATTGTTTCAGACTAGCACATGACTTTAAGCATTAATCCTCTTATGACACAGACTGCCGAATAGATATGGGGGTCTAAATGGAAATGTGAGGAGGATATAGCCCCATGTCAGAGTGCACAATCAAAATTTAATAACCTAATATCATACACATCTGAGTAAAAAGAAAAAATAAATAAAATATAGCATTCTATAATAAGATGAAATACAATAGAGTCTTAAATGAAAATATTATATATAACCAACCACCCACTGGGTCATTTTTCCCAACATACCAAAATAAAAGAAACTCTTAAATGGTTTCGGAGAATCACTAAGAAAAACCTATCCGGTCACCTGATACCTATATAAAATTCCTACCCTATCAACTAATTCTCAATATATACTTCATCCCAGACCCATGGATTTAATAAACATGTGATATCTTTTCTGGTGACTGTATAAAATGGAATCCTAAGAAGTGTGTGTTTAAGACTCATTCGTACACCTACAATGTGGTCTAATTCCAAAACCAATTTGTATAAGAGTATATAAAAGAAAAATTAATAACTGTAGGGAATGAGGTAAATAAAGAAAGTTTTATTAATTATTATCCCAAATGTTACCCATTTCCATTAAACCTGACCAAGCCGAAGTTGGTCATCCGAACCACTTGTCATTGGGGTCATAGGTTTTCAATCAAGGACTCTGTTGAAAAATAAAATCAGGATTTGGAACTCCATGTTCAGTTATCCCAACCATAAGGTCACATGTAGGAAAATAATTAGCATCAGTCCATGTATTTAACTAGGATTCAGAGCACCATTTCTAACATTCCCAGCCATGATATGAAATTCCATGTCCATGTAGTTGGGTTCAAGAGATTATGTTCTTTACCTAAAAACTATAGTGAACTAGGGTGAATGGTGAATTATTATAGACTACCCATAATGAAGGAGTGGAGCTTCAGTCCGACATCCCAAAACCATTAGTCACAAGTCCAAAAATATGGATCATCCATCAATGAATCCAAATGGGATTCATCACATCACGTCTGACCATACTGACCTATTAAATTATCAATTAATACCATTTTATTATACAGTTCCATAGTCCATTTCTTAAATTATTAAAAGAATTCAAAAAAATAAACAAATTTCACATATTACCCAAAAAATATTCAATAAGTGTTCTTCAAAACGTTTAAAAAAGAAACAAAACCTTTTTAATCATTTCTATAATGACCCAATCTTAGAAAATTACATAATCATGAGTTAGGCCTAGAATTTTAATTTTTTTCACATTGAGGAAGTGATTAGGTTTAGATATTTATAGAATTAGACCATAAATCATACATTTCAAAACTGTAACAATACAATGTGGACACTTCCAAAAAATATCCATTTTCACATAATCTAAAACATTTAAAATCAGGAATGTTCACTTTTATAAAAAATAATCACTACATTAAATATGAAATCTCAAAATATGTAATCATCCTTCAGTCCATTGAACAAAATCAAAAATGACGTGGGATTAGCATAAAAAGATCAGTAAGCGATATAAAAAGAAGGAAACTGTTAGTCCATTGATAAACATTAAAACCATTGATAACATTATCATAAAGCATAAATTTCCTCCCTTAATAAGAATTAACTACTTTACTTTGAAAATAATTTCATTTCATACATTTTTTATAATCCCAATATTTCCCTGAAATCCATTTCAATCATAAACAATATATAACATTACCTTTGGAAAAATTTAAACTTTTCACTCTTATAAATAGAATAATCTGGTGGTTAACTTCTATACACATCGGTCTTAAAAATTTAGTATCCATAGGGCTGACTTCCATACCCAATGCATTATAGGTGATAATGTAACCACCCATCCTTGGTTTATCATGGACCCACCATCCTCGGGTTATCATGTAACCACCCATCAAATTTCTAAGTACCTTTATATAATCATAACATCTAAAAGATTGAAATTTTCAACATGTCACTTTTAAAATTTCATTTCCACTCATAAGAAAATATTACTTGTTATAGAAATAACCTATAAATTTTCATAACCCATTTCAAATAACAAAATATCTAGAAAACTAAAATTTGGGATTTTTTGTTTTAAAAACATGAAGAATTGTAGAGGAATCCCAATATCAAATAATGGTCATGGTGGTAGAGAATTTATTATCACCGTATATGTTAAAAATAAAATTCCTTTTTTTATTTTTAATGTAACACCTTGACCCTGGTTACCCAGAGTTGGTCCCTCATTAAATAATATTGGCATGATCACAATAGATCTTATCTCGAATGACCAATTAGTTCAGTAGCCTTGGAAGTACTAGATACATACATAAGTTTTAAATTACATCATAAAATAAATAAAAACAACATTTTGTTCCCTTTGAACTCAATCATATCCCATAGCCTATCCCAACAGTTCAATCATAATATACTTGTTCGCATCTTGGAAAAAATAAAACATTAGAAAGGGGTGAGCTTAGATGCTCACTAAGGATAACAATATAGAAGAAGATTTTATAAATAAGCATAAACGTTGAAGGCAATGTATAAGACTAAAACACAAGCCTTTTAAAATTAAACTTCAGAATAAAATGGAAAAGATAAATCAAATAATACTATTTACTTATTCACACATACATTCTATTAGTCGAATAATCACATGTAATATCAATAGATAATTTCATAATGATGGAATACATAATGACCGATATCATAACAACATAGTCAAGGACTTTTTCAAAGAATAAAAATAAGATTTATTCATGTCCTTGTTCCCAGACACTATTTTATCTCATCAGACCCCCCGATGCATCGAAGAGCTAGAGTGGGCGCCACCCGTCACATCCTAAGTCCAATGCATTCCTCATATGAAAATGTTGAAACATAACATAAACATTTGTATTAAAACTAGAATACGAAATGTCAATATATTATCCATAAACCATGAATGGTGTAAAAATAATACATCCATAGTCAATGATGTCACAAAACCATCAATACAATATAGAAGATTGAATCATAATAAATCAACTTCAAACAATTGTAAACATCCACCAAAGGATGTTGACATTGATGAAATAAAAGCTATTTGAGAGAAATATATCTTTCTATTTTGGAATCATTTGAAAGCCACATAATTATAAAATAAAACATTTATTTTGAGAATATTCTTATAAGATTTTAGGTAAAGCTTCATAGGTGTTATAATGACAGAAAATAGCGTCGCTCACCGTATAAGTTAAAAAATCTTCTTTCCTTCATTTTGTCAAAAGGGTCGTAAAACTAACTTGTTTGGAAAACGACGGAGAGATTCCTTTATAATTTTTTTTAAAAAGTTAAAAAGGGTATAAATGACTTCAAACTATATTATAGTAAATAGTAAAAATGTTTTGAAATACATTTTTATGAAACACGAATATGGACTATAAAAAGATTCAAGTAGATACTCACGTATAAACAACCTCAGATAATGGAGAGATTGTAGAATTAACACTTACCTTGTAATTTTCCATGGTTTAGGGTATGTTAAACTCTTATATAATAGTTAAATAATTTTTATCAAATTATACAAGAATTATATATATAAATAGTATATCATATATGATATTCTAATATTGCTTTGTTAATAATATTTCAGCAGTATCATTGTTTTAGGTTTTAACTGATTCGTTTTCATTTATATGATTATTTACGTATGTCATCTTTTTTATAGATAAGATGTATTTGATTTATATCTAGAATGAAATTAAGTTCTTAAATATTATTTTTATTAATAAAATGAAAATTAATCTTGAATGGTTACGATGGGGAATGAATCTCACTGCGTTCATAGAGACGGGAATCTGTACGTATGTATGAGCGATAATACCATTCTTTTGATAGTGAAATAATTTGTAATTGGATGGTATATCATACAAACAGAATAATGAACATCTTATATTATTTATTTACACCAATTATACTGATTATTATACCCATTTAAATAATAAAATGTTTAATAACAAACTACACCACGACATGAAGACGATAAGCCGTACATACACACATATGGTGAAGTTGTCATTCATAAGATGGATAGAATAATGAACATGGTTGTAAGATATTTATAATAACATCACATTATTTATATGGTTCTGAAGTTATTATTTTGGTATGGAAAGAACAAATAAAGAGGAAGTGGAAAAAGAAAAGAAATTTTAAAGAGGTGATAAAATTATTGACTCTTCTTCAGGTGTTTCCTTTTGATTTGATCATAAGGGATCCATAAGATGGATTATGATCAATGTAAGGCATATAGGTTTAATTGAATGTAGTTGGGTGGACATTTGAGTAGGGGTTGGCCGAGATAAATGGATTTGGATGTGTGAATTTGAGAGAAGGGTAAGGACCTTTTTATAAGAGAGGTGAGGGGAACCTTAGGAAAAGATTGAAATATTATTTTATTATACAATCATATTTGGTTTATAATGTCTAATAAATGATTTAATTAGTGGATAAGGTGGGTATGTGTCGTTAAAATCTCAACCAATAGATTTTATATAGTTTTAGATCCCCATATTAGCCTTATCTTTTATATTTATCTCTTAGTTAAATAGTTTAACTTTTACAATGTCTTTTTGTATTTTTATAATACATGGCTAATAAAATTACTATAAAATGCCACGAGAACAAAAAATGGTTAATTAATGAAATATATATCATTATTTAAGTTCTTTGGGCGATCCTTTTAGTTTTTGGAATATTACATAAATTAGTAATATAGTATTTGTTTTAAAAACTCATTTATGTCAATTTTGACACTATTTAGTATTTGGTTTTTTTGAATGCCATCACAACTTTATTACTTCTAAAAAAATACAATGAATCGATCCTAAAATTTCATATTCAACTATAAAATAATTTGATGGAATAAAAACTTTCAAATTATATTTATTTTAACATTTATAATATCATTTATTTGATTTTCTCGTTAATAAGGAAAATAACAAATCATTATTGTGTCATAAATAAATATATTTATTTTATTTCTAAAATGATAAATAAAATATCATAATGTAAGAAATAATTTTTTATTTCTAATGAATATTTATAGGAAAAGATATCAATTATATAAACCCATATAATTTTTTTTCTGAAAGATACATGTTTATGTTATTTTTTCTTAACTTTACATTAATTAATATAAAATGCCATTATCATACCCAAGTGGCTCCATGGGGTCCCAAAATCGACAGAGGGTTGCCCATGGTTTTACATGTATCTTGAATTATGGTTATAAGACATGTTAGGGTAACTTAATATTATTATAATATTATTTTATACTCTTATTTACCGGATTTACCCTTTAACTATGGTAAATAAAAAGTTTACCTAAGTAACTATTCATTATATCTAAAACTAAAAATTACCAATTTAAACAATTGGTACCTCTTAGTTCCAAATATAGAATATATTTTTACAAATTTTTAAAAATTAATTTTTACAAATTAAATTAAAAATAATTCCTGTTGTTAAAACCAATATGCGGGTTTTTAAAAATTAAAAACTATCAAAAGATTTACATATGTTTATATACAATTTAAATGTAAAATTACATGAAATGACCTAAATTATATTACATGATAAAAATATAATCTAATGAAACTTTAAAACCACTAAAATTTATAATTTAACACTATAAATTATTTCGATTAGAAAAGTTGTTTTTAATTAAAATTTAGTATTTTTTACTATTCATCAAAATATGAATGTTATTAGAAAAGTTAAAAAAATTCACCAAAAGATAATTTTGATATTATGAATCCAAAAATGATTCCCAATTTGAGAAATGAAATTTATAAAATTTCATTAAGTGGGTATTACTATTCATAACTACTTTTAAAATTTCTAGTTCAATAGGTTGCGATGTGCTTGAACTCGATGTTACCTACATCGCATGATATTGTATTATTCAAGGAGAAACATACCATTAATGCATGGGGTGTTACAGTCTTCCATAATTAAAATAATTTCATCCTAAAAATTTCTAGAATACTATTACATAAAAAGATTCAGGTGGTTCTTCATCATAAGTTCCTCGGGTTCGCATGTTGCCTCTTCCATCTTATGGTTTCTCCATAGAATTTTTACCAGGTGAGTCGTTCGGTTGATCAACACTTGTTATCTGGTATCAAGAATCTTTAAATACTCTTCTCAATAAGATAGACCAGGTTCTATTTCTATTTTTTCATTGGTGAGTATATGAGTTGTGTCAAGCATGTATTTTATCAACAGTTATATGTGGGATACATCTTGAACTTTGGAATGACTTGGTGGAATTTCCAAATGATAAGCTAAAACTCCAATTAATTCTAGAATTTCGAAAGGTCCGATGTACCTTGGACTTAATTTACCCTTCTTACTGAATCTTAAAACACCCATCCATGGAGATACCTTCAACAAAACATGATCTCCTACTTAAAATTACAAATCATTCCTTCTCTTATCAGCGTATCTCTTTTGCCTACATTGAGATTATTTGATGTGAGTTTGGATAATATTATCCCTTTCCATAATTTCTTTAATAAGTTCTGGGCCTATGGGTTTTATTTCACCAGTATCTTCCCAAGAAGTTGGTGTGTGGCATCTCTTTCCATATAATGCGTCATATGGTGCCATCTGAATACTTGAATGGAAGCTATTGTCATAGTAAAATTCTACCAGAGGTAAATACCGATCCCATATACCTTGAAAGTCATGTGAGAAAGATATCAACATGTATTCTATGGTTTAAACAGTCCATTCTGATTTTCCATCAGTTTGAGGGTGGTAGGAAGTGCTCAAACGAAGTTCAGTATCTAGGGCCTTTTGAAGACTTTTACAGAATCTTGATATAAAATGGGGATCATGATAAAAAAATAGGGGTACTCTATGAAGTCTTACAACTTCATTAATATATAGTATTTCTAATAATTCAAGTGTTAAATCCTCTCTTATTGCAAGAAAATGTGCTAACTTGGTAAGATGATCAATAATGACCCATATTGTATCATTCCTTCTAGGAGTCTTTGTTATCCCCATGAAATAGTCCATAATAATATCATCCCATTTCAACTCAGGTATTGGAAGAGGTTGCATTATTCCTCTAATATTTTGTCTTCCAGCCTCAACCTATTGATAAACCATACATCTTGACATATAATCACCAATCTCTCTCTCTTCATCTTGTCCCACCAAAAATGTTCCTTCAAATTTTATAAATATTAGTGATACCTAGGTGTATAGAGAAATTGATGCTATGAGCATCATCTAAAAATTAAATTTTTTAGATCAGGTATATCAGGAGCACAAAACCTCCTCCAAAATTTTAAAATTCTATCTTTATATATGAAGTCAATCAATCTCCCATCATTCACAGCGTTAATTTTCTTTTGAAACTTTTCATCAACAGTATGAGAACTTTTTATCCTTTATAGTAAAGATAGTTTGGAATTTTTTATAAAATGTATTGATGTTTCACCTTCCATGATGATTCCCATATCTATCTATACTATATCCATTAATATAGGATCCCTTGAAACTCTAATGTTGTTCAAAACGCCATGATTCTTTCTTCTCAAAGCATCTTCCACCTTATATGCCTTCCCCATGTGGTAACTTATAGTGAAATCATAATCCTTGTGTAGTTCATGCCATCATCTTTGCCTCATATTGAGTTCCTTTAGTGAGAAAATATACTTCAAACTCTTGTGATTAGTTTATATCTCACAATTTTCACTATAGAGATAGTGACTCCATATCTTCAAAGAAAAGTTACAGCTGCTAACTCAAAATTAAGAGTTGGATAGTTTTGTTCCTGAATTTTTAGGTGTTATGATGCATAATCAATAACTCTTTCCTTCTTCATAAAAACACAACCAAGTCCTTTATTTGATGCATCACTATAAATATCAAACCCATAATTCATTGATTGTAGAGTCAAGAGAGGATAATTAACTAATAATCTCTTCAGTTCTTAAAAAAATTCTTCACACTCTTTTTTCCATAAAAATTTCAACCCTTTACGTGTGGATCTTGGTTAATAGGTTATTCAGTTAGGAACAAAATTGATGAAATGCCGATAATAACATGCTAAATCAATATAACTATGTACCTCAGTTATACTCGTCGGTGCTGGCCATTCTTGTATTGATCTTGTATTAAAATGATCAATAGAGATTACATCCTTAGAGACAATATGTCCTGGAAAGGAAATCTCTTAAATCCAGAATTCACACATGCTGAACTTACCATATAATTCATTTCTTTTAAGAGTCTTAAAATAGTGCACAAGTTATTTTCATGATCTTCACAGCTTTTTGAGTAAACTAGGATATAATCAATAAATACCACTACAAATCCATCAAGATATTCCTTGAAAGCTCTATTCATTAGATCCATGAAGATAGAGAGTGCATTTGTTAGTTCAAAAGGCATTACTGTAAACTCATAATGCCCATACCTGGTATGGAATGATGTCTTCAGAATGTCTTCCTTTTTCACACAAAGTTTATGATATCCATATCGAAGGCCAATATTTGAAAAATATTGTGCTCCATGATTTTGGTTGAATAAATCATCAATGCGAGGTAGGGGATACTTTTTATTTATTGTTACAAAATTGTTCTCCCTATAGTTAATGCACAGCCTCATAGATCTATCATTCATCTTAGCTAAAAGAACAGGCGATCCTCAAAGAGAAAAACTAGGGTGAATAAATTATTTATTACTCAATTCCACTAGTTGTTTCTTTAGTTCCACAAATTCCACAATGGTCATTTTATAAGGGGTCTTCAATATGGTCCTTCAACCAGAAATTTAATCAATGGAAAACACAATTTCTCATTCTAGAGTATATCTAGGTAAATCCTATGGAAACACATCAACATATTCTTACAAAATAGGTAAATCCTATATTTAGACATTCCTTCACTAATACATTGTCATTTCACTCTCTTCCACCCTAATAATTTAATTCAGTAGAGCTACTATGGGTGGATCTAGATGAGAATTAGATGGTGACGTTTTTGCTCTAATGATAAGGTACTCATTATCGTCATAAAAAATTGTAACCTTTTCTTCTTATAATAAATTTCTTCATCATGGTCTGAAAGAAAATACATACCGAGGATTATATCAAATTCAATCATGGGTATGGTGATGAGATTATCAGATAAATAATTTTTATATGCCATAATGGGAACTAATTCACAAAACATTTTTGCAATGATACTTACCTTAGGAGTTTTGACTGATAACTCTCTTTATAAATCAAATTGGAAGTATCTAATTTTCATAGAAAACTAGGAAGATATGAAATAATTAGATAATGAAGAATCAAATAAAGCATTTGATAAATTTGAGAAACCATTAAATTACCTTCCACCACGTCATTCAGAGCTTCAATCTCAGTAGTATTGATCATATAAACTTGACCTTGCTCTATTGGCCTTTTTTGAGGTAAGTTTCCTTGGTGATTAGGACATTCATTTGCATAATTCCCCATTTCTCTACAATTGTAGAATTCAACATTGACATCCTCTTTCTTTCCCTTGCAATCTCATGCTTGGTGGACTTTTTCACCACACATGTAATAGACTCCCTTTCCCTTCAAGAAATTACTGGGGTGTTTCTTCCCAAATTTACCAAAGGATAGAAATTAAACTTTTCCCTTCTTCCCATTATTTCCATTTCCAAAGTGTTCAACAGATCATATATTCTCTTTGTTTTCATTAAAGTCGCAAGCCGTAGATAAGTACTTTTTTATCGTGAAATAACACGAGATAATATCTTCATACGATGAGAAGGATCGTGAGACTAATTCTAAATAGAGAAATGGTTTTAACCCATAAAACAATCAATTAATATTACTATTTGGGCTATGTATATAATTTTCCGCATGCCTTGCTAGCCTTGTAAAGTTAGCCTAACACTTTGTGACATTATCATCATCCTTTTGACTCATACTCAAAAATTGTATTTACATATCTAATAGAAGGTCACGAGGAAAGTATTTTTCTTATATAAGATATTAAAACTTCCTCAATTCCATATTTGATACTTATTCATCAACCTTTTTGTTTATAATTAATGATAACCATTGATCTGTATCTCCTATGACGTGATAAACTTCCAGGAAAAGGTTTTCACTTTCACTACTCCCCAAAGTAAGAAAACATTTATCTATGCAATTTATCCATTTCTTAGCTACAAATAGATTTCTACTCCCATTGAATGTTTGTGGTTGTTTCCTCATGAAGTTTCCTAACATTGATGCTCTCCATTGTGGATCTGGGTGCTCCATACATTTAAGGTTATTATTAATAACCTGAGTGAGTTGTCCCAGTATTGTTATAAGTTGTTCAGCACCAGTTTCATCACCACCTCCACTATAATTATCTTGAGTAGGAGGGAAATAGTTACATGGATTACGAGCACTGATATAGTTTCCATTCTTTCCATTAGGCACCATTTCTAAACAATGGAATACAATAGATTAGTTTAAGAATCACAATACATAATTGCAATCTAGTAAAATACCTATCATAATTTGAAAAATTTATGCATATAATCAATAATCATAAAAAATGTTTTCTTTTCAGAGTTATTTACTCATAAATACTTCAAAATGATTTGTAAAGAAAATTTTAATAATCTCAAGTATATTCTGTAGGAGTTTCATAAACAAGAGTGCAGCAAGACCCGTTCTCATGTACGAGGATACCATAGGTCAAACCTGAAACTCCTTATCAGAGTTTTCACTCAAAGGTACATCTGTTCCAGAGATGCCTCTACCTACTCGTATCTAGACATGGATGAATTTCTTCAAAAATACACAATATCTCTACATTACAAAAAGTATTGGAAGATCCTCTATACTGATCCTCAAAGTCTATCTTAGGGAAATGCTCTCTAATTAGAGTTGTTCTAAATTTGTCTTCCATGGTTTTTACTAAAATTCCTTTGATACCATCTATAACGCCCTGACCCTAGTTTCCCATAGTCAGTGCATTATTACATAACATTGTAATTCTCACAATAAATTATATATAGAAATACCGATTAGTTCAGTATCCTTGGAAGTACTAGATACATACACATGTTTTACATTACATATTTAAATAAAGAAAAACAATATTGTGTATCCTTTGAACACACTCATATCCCATAGCCTATCCTTATAAATAAATCATAGTATAATTCTACACATCCTAGGAAAAATAAAACATAAGAAAGGTGTGAGATAAGATGCTCAATAATGATACCAATATACAAGAAACATTTATAAATAAGAATGAACATTGAATGAAATGTATATGACTAAAACACAAGCCTTTTAAAATTAAACATCAAAATAAAATTTCAAAGATAAATCAAATAATTCCATTTACTTATTCACATTGATATTCTACTAGTCTAATAATCACATATAATATCAATATATAATTTCATAATGATGGAATGCATAATGCCGGACATCATAACCACATATTCATGGGATCATGCCAAGACTAAAAATAAGAGTTTGTCAAGGCCTTGTTCCAAGACAATAGTTTGTCTCATTAGACCTACCGATGCATCGAGGATCTATAAAGGGCTCCACCCAGCACTTACTACGTCCAAAGCATTCCTCATATGGACAGGTTGAAACATAACATAAAAATTATTATTAAAACTAGCATATGAAATGTTAATACATTAACCATAAAGCATGAATGGTATAAAAATAACACATCCTCAGTAATAAATATCACAAAACCTTCAATACAATATGGAATATTTTATCATAATAAAACGACTTCAAATAAGTGTAAAATCCATCAAAGGATGTTGACATGGATGAAATCAAAAATATTTGAGAGAAATATCTTTTTCTAATGTAAAATCATATAAAAGTAACATAATTATAAAAGAAAACATTTATTTTTAAATATTATTATAATCTTGTAATGGAAAATTCGAAGGTGATATAATGGCTGAAAATAGCTTCACTCACCGTATGATTCAAAAATAAAATTCTTTCATTAATTTTGTCGGAAAGGTCATAAATGGACATTTTTTGGAAAATGAAAATATATTCCTTTATAAAAACTTTATAAAAATCAAATAAATGGTATAAATTACTTTAACCCATAGTCTAGGAAATAGTAAAAATGCTTTGAAATAAATTTGTATGAAACATAGATATGGATGATAAAGATATCCCAATAGATACTCACGTATAAAAAACCTCAGATATTGTAGATATTGTAGAATTAACCCTTACCTTGTATTTTTTATTATTAGAGGCTATGTTAACCTCATGTATAATAGTTAAATAATTTTTATTAAGTTATACAAGAACCATATACATAAATATGATATCAAATATGATATTCTAATATTTAATTGTTAATAATATTCATGTAGTATCATTATTTTAGGGGTTAACTGATTCCTTTTCCATTATATGTTTATCTATGTAAGTAATGTTTGTTAATGAAATGATATATTTTATTCCTATTAAGAATGATATTAAATTCTTAAAAATTATTTTTATTCATAAAATGAAAATTATTCTTAAATGGTTACTATGGGGAATGAATCTAATCGCATTCGTGGAGACAGTAATCCTTACGTACACATGAGCAACAGTAGAATTCAATTGATGGTGAAATCAAATATAATTTAATGGTATAACATATATTCAGAATCATTATCATGTTATATTTATTGTTGTAATGATCCCCTATTTGGCCAAGCCCACACTGGAAGACTGACCACACCCATACTAAACACCGGTAGATAGCAGGACCACAGGCCCCCATTGCATGCATGCCTAGATAACACTTGGTATGACACTGTCCCCTCCCGATGGGTTTTAAATCGCCTCCCAAGAAACTCGAACCCGTGACCTCATGATTAACAACCTACTGGGAAGTATTATGAGTACCAATCATAAAAGACACCTTTTATTATGTAAAGATCCCTGATTGGGCCAAGCTCGCAATGGAGGACAGACCATGCCCAAGCCCAACACCGGTAGATAGCAGGCCCTCGGGCCCCCACTGCTTTCCGGCCCAGATAACATGTGGCAGGATACTGTCCCCTGCCCGACAGGGTTTTAAATCGCCTCTCCCACAACTCGAACCCATGAACTCAGGCTTTACAGCCAATCGAGAAGCATTAAGAGTACCACTGAGGTCATAGGTTTGAGTTACGAGGGAGGCATTTTAAAACCCCGTTGTGCAGGGGACAATATCCTGCCACGTGTCATCTGGGCCGACATGCGGTGGGGGCCTGAGGGCCTGCTATCTACCAGTGTTGGGATTGGGAATGGCCTGTCTTCTAGTGCCGGCTTGGCCCAATCAGGGATCGTTACAATTGTTTACATCAATTATACTCATTATTATACCCATCGAACTAATTAAGTGTTGAATAACAGACTACACCACGACGTGGAGACGGTAAGCTGTGCGTACACACATATGGTGACTTTGTCATTCATAAGATGGATAAAATAAATAATATGGTTGTACCATATTAATAATAACATCAAAGTATGTATAAGTTACTGGGTTTATTATTTTATTTTGAAAACAATAAAGAAATAGGAAGTAGAATAAGAAAAGAATATTGAAAGAGGTGATGAAATCATTACCTCTTCTTCAAGTGATTCCTTTTGATTTGATGAAAAGGGCTCCTTAGGTTGGATTATGATAAAAGTAATGACTCTAGGTAAAATAGATGGTAGTTGGGAGGATATTTGATCATGGTTTGGCTGAGAAAACAGGCTTTGGTTGTGTGAATTTGAGAGAAGGTGAAGTTCCCTTTTATAAGAGAGGTGAGGGGCACCTTAGAAAAAGATTGAAATATTAATTTAATATACAATCATATTCTATTTATAATGGCTCCAAAAGGATTTATTTATAGAATAACGTGGGTATGGTTTTGAAACCACTCAACCAATAAGTTTTAGATTGGTTTAGTTTACCATATTAACATTATCTTTTATATTTAAGTCTTATTTAAATAGATTAACTTCTAAAATGTGTTCTTGTATTTTTATATTACATGGTTAATAAACTTACTAGAAAATCCAATAGAACACCAAGTGGTTCATTAATAACTCACATATTATTATTTAAGTCATTTTTCTGCAACTTATATTTTTTAGAATATTATATCAATTAATAATATAGTATTTGTTTTAAAAACTCATTTATGTCAATTTTGGCACTATTTAGTATTTGGTTTTTTTGAATGTCATAACCACTTCATTACTTCAAAATAAAAATTTTTAATCAACAATATCATGTCATATTCACCTATAAATTTTGTGGATGGCATAAAAAGTTAAATTATATTTATTTTAATATTTATAATGTCATTTATTTGATTCGTTCATTAATAAAGAAAATATTGCACCATTATTGTGTCATAAATAAATATATTTATTTTTTTTGTAAAAATTATAAATAAATATAATAATTTTTTAAATGTGTTTATCTTTATAAGGAATATTTATATTCCAATATATAAAATATATAAACCCCTATAAAAATAGTTTTACTAAAATATACATGTTTATGTTATTATTGTCTTTACATTACATTAATTAATATAAAATGCCATTATCACACCCAAGTGGCTCCATGGGGTCCGAAAATCGACCCAAGTATTCCCATGGTCGGACATGAATCTTCCAATAGGGTTATGACATGGGTTAGAGTAATTTAATTTTATTATAACATTATTTTTACTCTTATTTACTTGATTTGCCCTTTAACTACGGTAAATAAAATATTTACTAAAGAAGATATTTATTATATCTAAAACAAAAAATTATCTATTTAAACAATTTTGACCTCCTAATTCAAAAAAGGTATTCATTTTTCCAAATTCAAAATACATAAGTTGAAGAAATGTTTCTAAAATTAATTCCCGTTGACAATACCAATAAGCGGGTTCTTAAGAATTAAAAACTATCAAAACATTGACATATGTTTATGTATAATTTAAATTTGAATTTACATCAAATGACCTAAATTATATTAAATGATAAAAATATTATCTAATAATACTTTAAAACCACTAAAAACTAATAATTTAAGTCTATAAATTATTTCGATTAAAAAAGTTGATTTTAATTAAAATTTAGTTATTTTCACTGTTCCTTAAAATATGAAAGTTATCAGAAAAGTAATAAAAATTCACCCTGATATAATTTGGATATCCTGAATCCATAAATGAAGTCCAATTTGATAAATAAAATATATAAAATATCATAAATTTGTTAGTACTATTCATAAATGCTTTTAAAATGTGTAGTTCGATAGGTTGCACTGCGCTTGAACTTGATGTTGTGTACATCAGACACTATCGTATTATTCAAAGAGAAACATACCATGGATGATTTGGGTGTTAAATATGAAGAAAATAAAATGATCCATAGAGTAAACATAAAAGGATTATTTTTTGAGAACATTTGATAGGAATTCAAAATAGTCATAAAATTTTCTTTTTATTTCTTTTATAAAATAAAAATATAAAATAATATCAAGATTATTGATACGGAGAAAAATATTTCATAATTGAATCTATAAACATTCAAGGGGTCCCATAACATTTTTAACATTTAAATAATAATCCCCATGAAAGAATAAAATTTAACAAAAACATTAAATAACATAAAAATAAATTCATGACATGATATGTAAAAGGGGATGTATATACAACTCATAAAATAAGGTGGGTGTAAAATAAAAATATGCCTCAGTAAAAGGATATTGAGATCAAGTACCTTACATTGAGTCATATTACTCACTTATATTCTTTTTTTAAATAAAAAATTATTTTAATCCTTTACATTAGTGAGAGCCTTTTTCATGTTTATTATTCCTTTTATGTCACTTATATCATGTAATAAGTTCACATTGGACTTTTTGTTGATATTTGGTACATGTGTCCAAAATAATAATGGTTTGATGTATATATTGAAAATAGTATTAGTCCATCATCTCTAAAATAATACTAATGTCATAATAATCACTTTTAAATTTCATGTATACTTTAAAATCCACCAATTAGATATGGATATGAAAAATTAATTACGTTACAATCATGGACATGGTAAACCCTATGTCTGCTTGAGTAATGTTTCCATTTTTAAATGATCTATCTGAAATGATTTTATGTACTATTTTATCATCAAATGATGATAAAAATTTCATTAATAACATATATTTATATATAAAATTCATGTGATTCGGTGAAGAAAAAAGAATCGCATTGCTATGTGGAGGTGATAGTTCACACATACGCTTGAACGATGTCATATGATGTCCTTTGATTAACACGTTAACACCTCTAAGGTGAGTGTTATACCTAAAAAAAGATATATAGTGTCAAGAGGGATTATAGGATGGTATTTATGTATATAATATCCTAATAAAATAGTTTTTAAGAGTATTGAAAAGTGAAAATTGGGTTCTTTAATAGTAGTGGGAAGGAGAACTCTTGGAATTATTCAAAATATTAAACTACTATAAATTAATTTTATAATCATAATGTCTCCTACTTAATAATTTACAATATGAAATTATTTTTGGTCAAAATCCCTCTATCTAATAAAAATAAGATATGTTTTTAATATTTTTAATCCTTAGCTTTTATCATTAAGTGTTCGTTATCCTTTTTATTTTTTACGGTGATATCATGTAATTTACACTTTTAGGGAATATATAATAAGAATAAAATGAAACAGGCCAATAAATTATTTAATGATGGAATTTTATAATTTATTCCAATTAATGGGCCGAAATTTATATTTTTAGAAATTTTATACCATTTTAAAAAATATTTTTCTTTTTAAAATATCAACAATGTCTACATTGACACTATACATTATATGAATTTATAAAATATCATAACAAATTTATATCTTCAAAAAACCATATCAACTAATTAATTAAATGAAAAAATCCTCCAAGAATTTTTTTGATGATATAAATTATATCATATTTTATTTATTGGAATATTGTTAATATCATCTATTTGATTCTTCCATTAATTAAATTATAAATACATCAGTTTTGTGTCACCATTTAAAGTAATTATGTTACAACTAAAAATTATAAATAAGTTAAAATAATTTAATTTAATATTATATATTTATAAATACTATTTATTATAGAAAATTTCACTTACATAACCAGATATTAAAAATATTTTACGTGTTTTAGACACGAGTGAAAAAACTGACTTTTCTTTGAATATAATATTATAAATTTTATTCTCCCATACAAGTGGCATTAAACAGTAATAATTTCATCCTAAAGATTATTTGTGACCAAACACACTCATACATTTAAATTCAGACAATTTTTAAGTTAAGTTTATAATTATTTTTAAATTTTACCCTAAATTAACTGATTTACCATTAACCGTGTTAATAAAAAAATCAATAAAGTGATAATTAATATTGTCAAATAAAAGGAGCTGATTTACACAATTTGGACCATTTGAATCAAAATATGGAATCCATTTGTCCAAATTTAAAAACAAAAAATTGGCAGAAATTAATTAAAAATAACCCCTTAGATGGAATGAGATACCGAGTTTTTAATGTAAAAATGCTGGAATGATTAAAATGATTTTATATCCAAATTCAATATGATATTGATTAAAATGAAATAAATTTGATTAACAGAAAAAATTATGTAATTATAATTTAAATCCATTAAAAATTTAATTTAATAATCTAAATAAATTTGATGAAAAAGTTGTTTTCAATTAAAATGATTTATTTATTCACTATATAACAAAGCATGTAGCTTAACAAAAAAATACATAAAATTAAACCAAAATAAATGTTGAAATAGTAATTTCAAATAATAAGATTATCTTTTTAAATATAACTTATAAAAGTGTAAAAAACTAGATTAAAAAAAGTGCACCATTAAAAGGTAGCAAAAATGACTTCATTGAAAAGTATTTATTTAATCTGTAAAATTGGATTTGTTCATATATCATATCTAGAAAAAACATAAGATATATTATAAACATTAGAAATAATATATTATATATATTCCATTAATAAAATCCAAAAAGGTGATTTTTGTTTCTTTGTATAAAACACACCTATTCACATTTAAATTACTGTTTAGAAAAACATTTCTTTTATATTTAATAAAGGGTTTTATTTCAGTTATAATTAATTAGTCACAAAATAATTAGTTATATATAATTGTGCAATCGTTAATTTTAAATTTAGTTAATCATTTTCTTTCCCTCCTTTAATAAGGCCAGGTTATAATAATATTTACTTGGTCCTTTAAGAGGGATGTGGAATATAATATACGCCATCCAATATAGTATTTGTTTATAAAAAACTTGAGATGTTACATTCTACCACATTTTGGAAATTTTTCCTTAAAATTTTGAATTCAGGAACAATGAGTAAGGTTTTTATTTTCAATGTACCTTTATTGATACCCCCTTAGAAAAAAGGATTAGTGAAACTTCCATGTTATATTAAAGAAAGTGGAGTATAAAGGATATATGAGATAACCCATACGAGGGTTCTATGTAGGATAAAATATACATAAAATAGAAAAAATTTAACATTTTCTGATGAAGTTTGATAGATTACATGGTCATGATAAGGTTCACAATCATAAAATCATAAATTTGTGAATGGTTAAAAATGTAATTAATTTCTCAGTAAAAAATGTTAAAAAATAACATTTTTTGTATCGATATTATTTTCATAGATTTGAGGAATTATTCTACTACATAGTCAAGAAAAATAAATAAATATACATACAAGGCAAGTAGAGTTTCATCCATTAATCAAATTCCACTACAAACAGATGTTTTTCTCTAAACAATGTGTATTTAAGATTAATTAAGATAACAATCAAATTAGAATAAACTTATATGGATAACTAAATCCATAAATGGATGGAAATATATATCTCAATACTTTAGAAAATAACTAATACGAAAATGGTTCGGACAATATAAGACTAATCAACAAAATTATATACCTCTATACAATGAAAATATCATCAATATCTAAAATTGAAAAATAATAAACAATGTTAACATAGATCATTCAATAAATAATAGTCCTTAAAATACCTCAAAATAATCCAAACAATGATTGGAAGACAATCAGAAGGATTTTATAATATAGTATTCCAAGATAAATTTTAACATTTTTACCACAATTACATATGTAAATCCAAATTTTTCAAACCAAAAATGTAATTTCCTATATCCCATAATATCTAAGACATGATAATTATTTTCCCAAATAACCTTAAACAACATAAGTCCAAAATAAAATCATGTATTATTCAAAAATATAATATAACCATTACTTATAAAATAAAATCCCATAGTATTATCTTTACCTATATCAAAGAGGGTTCTCAAAATAGTAAAAAACTTCTGAAAAAACAATAACCGCTTAATCACCTAAATTTTTTCCAATACCATGGTTAAATATTAAATAAAATATTTATTCTATAAATAAAACTATTTTCCATCCAAAAACTCGTTTAACTTAAAATAAAAAATTAATACTAACCATTACTTCATAGAGTCCAGTGTTTCCTTTTTCTAAATCTATATAATCTTCTGAAATTCCAAAAAACATTATAAAATTCTAAAAAAAACAAACCATGTTTTAAATTCAATCGTTTTATCATACCTTTCATTTATATCCCAAAAATTAATAACCCATAATTCCCAAAAATATTATAATATACTCAAAATAAACATACCATGTTTTTACATCAATGGTTTTCTCATAACTTTCATTTATATCCCAAAAAAGTAATAACCCATAATTACCACAAAATCAATTTCTGAAAAAATACTATTAGTCACCTTAAAATTATGTAACATAAAGACACAAAAGGGTTTCTATGTCATTGAACGTAATATTGTACTTAAAATGAAAAACCAAAGATGATATTTATAACTCTTAAGAAGATATCATAATCTACATATTTTTATAAACCATCCTTTTATACCAAATATAAGAACCATACCTTAAAAAATTACATAATTTTTAGTTAAGAAAATAATTTTACTTTATTTCACATTAAGTGTATTTTTTGGTTTACATATTTATATAATTATTCCATATATCAAATTTTACAAAACCATAAGTATATAAATTAGAAACAACCCAACAATATCTAGTTTTCCCATATTCGAAAACTTTTAAAACAAAGCATGATAAATTTTATGAAAACTCTTCCCAAAATTCAATATGACATATGAAAATCTATACTTATCTTTGAGTTCCATTAAAATCATTAAATATAATATGGGATGAGCAAAAAAATATTTTTAGTTTATATAAAAATAAGTAATTTTTTAGTCCATTGATTAACATTAAAACCCATGAATCATTATCCTAACATAATACATTTCACCCTAAATAAGTAGTAAAAAGTTTCCTCTAAAAATAATCAAATTTAATACCTCCTATTTAATCCCATTATTACCATAAAATTCATTAGAATCCTATAAAATACAAAAAGTTTACATTGTAAAAAATTAGACTTCTCAATCTTATAAATGGAATAAACATGCGGTCGACTTCCAAACATGTCACTCTTACAAATGGAATATCTATATAGTAAACTTCCATAGCCAATAAATTAGAGGATGTAACATAACAACCCAAAATTTCTTTATAATGGAACCACACAACCTTATTTTATCATGTAACCACATAGAAAATGTCCATGTAACATTATATAATCATAACCTAAAAAATCTTTCAATTTTCAACATGTCACTCTTTAAATTTCATTTTCACTCATAAGAAAACATTTCTTGTTCTGGAAATAGTAAATACATTTTCAGAACCCATTTTTAATAATAAAATACCAATTAAAGGAAAATTGTGGTTTATTTTTATCTTAAAATATTATTTCATTTCAAGTAATCCAAATATCATATAATGGTAACAGTGGAAGTGAAATTTTTATCACCATATATGTTAAAAAGAGAATTTCTTTTATCATATGTGAAAAAAGTAAAATATAATGTAAGAAAACCTAAAATTTTTATTTTCTTCTAAATCCTTTAAGTTACATTCAAAACATTTATAAAATTCCATTTATAATACGTTTATTAAATTTAAATATAATATAATAACATGAATTCTGACATGAAAAAATTTGATAATTGAATCTTTAAACATTCAAGGCTTCCCATACCAATTTGAACATTTAAATCATAAGACCCCTGAAAGAATAAAATTTAAGTAAATATAAAATAAAATTAAAAATAATAATCATATGATATGTATAATCGGATGTACATACACATCATAAATGAATATGGGTGTATAACATCAAAATATTCCTCAATGAATGAAGACTGAGATGAAGTCCCCTACCTTGGGTCTTATTCATGATATATGTTCTTTATCATACCAAATAATAAAATTATGTTAATTATTTAATTTCTTGATAACCTTATTAATTTTTATTATTAAATTTTATATCACTTAATATTATGTTATACCAATTACATAATTATATAATTTTCTATTGGTTGTTCTGATAGAATTCCATACACTAGTCCAAAATGACTTTGGTTAGATACCTATAGTGAAAATGGTATTAGTAAATCATCTCACGAATAATATTAATTAAATATTAATAAATTTAATATAAATTATACTTTTAAATCCATCCATTAAATATGGATATGATTAATGGATTATGTTACAATCATTGTGATGGTAAGTCATACCTACACATGAGTAATGCTTCCGTTTTCAGTGATCACTCTAGAAAGAAGGTAAGTATTACTTTTAATTAATATAACAATAAAAATATCATTAATGTAATAGTAATAATTTAAAAATACTTATATATAACATTCATGTGATTTGGTGAAGAAAACCGAATCATATCACTTTTTAGAGGTGATAGTTCATACGTATGCACGAACGGCGTTATCATTTTTACGTGCATGTATACATATTAACATAACTGATATATTATCCTTAATAATAATATATATGTCCTTAATATCAATTATATATATTAATTCCATCCTTATAACCATTCTTGAGAGATAGTTTTGGAAAATGAATGATATTGGTTCACAAGGTGCTAGTCTGCCGTACGCACGAACGATTAATTATTTTCCCATTTGATGGAAATAGAGATGGATTTATGTTATTATATTAACACAATAAAATATCAGTACACTTATGATAATGTATTTATTATTTCAACATGGTGAAATATGATTTTTAAAATGTGGGAAAATAAATAAGAAATAAACACTTAGATAAAAAATTATACCTCCTCTTCTGACAATCACCTTTTATTTACAGCTTAACACCTGTAAGGTGTGTGTAATGCCTAAACTAAGATATCTAGAATGTGGAAAGGGATTATATAAAGGTATTTTGAAAGATTTTTGATAATAAAAATAGGTTTCTAGGTGTATATAAAATAGAAGTATGGGATCCCTTTTATAGGATAGGGGTGAGGACCTCTTGGAATTCATCAGAATATTAAATTAGTATATGTTAATTTTATAATCCAAATGGCTTAAAAATTATAAAATTTTATTATAGTATTATTTTGGTTCTAAATAACTTTATAATGAAAATTATATAATTTTACACTATTTTTTAATCCTTCTATTTTTATCATTAAGTATTATTTAAATTTTTTAATTATCAATATGATATCATGTAATTTATAATTTAAGGGTTAATATAATTAAAATAAAATTCCAAAATACCATAAAATGGTCATTTGTTACATTTTATTATTTATTCTATTTATTAGGACAAAATGTAGACTTTTCAACATTTTTTTCATTTAATAGAATATTATTTATTTTATATTATCGTTAATGTCAATTTTGACCCTATTTGTTAATTGAATTTTTAAAATTATCCTAAAAACTACATAACTTTACTGAAATTATATTAAATAATTCATAAACTATCAAATAACTCCATAAAATTCATTTATGACATAAATTATGTTATAATATATTTATTTTGATAATTTTTGTATCATTAATTCGATTAGTCAATTAATTAAACAATTACAAAAACATCATTATGTCACCATTGAGTGTAACTAAATTATCACTGAAATTTATAAAATAATTACCATGATATATATGAACATTTTATATTTATAAGGGTTACTTATTGTTGAAAATATAACTTATATTACCCTATATAAAAAAACTAGACTTGTTAATAACCAGAGTGACAAAACTTAATTTTTATTGAATATAATAATATATTTGTCATAATATCATTCGAGTTGGATTCAAAGGATAAATTTTTTTTATAAGAACTATTTTTATTGAAACTTACTCATACAATGAAATTCGGAAAAGTGTTATGATAATTTTATAATAGTTATAATATTATTTTAAACATTAATTACTCGATTTACGTTAATCATGCTAAAAAAATTTAATAAAGTATTTATATTATCAAAAAATAAAAGTAATATATTTAAATAATTTGGAACTTTTTATTCAAAATATGAAATAAATTTTTATAAATTGGAAACAAATAATTAGGATAAATTAATTACAAATTAATCCAACTAACCAAATGAGAAAACATGATTTTAAAGTAAAAAAGATCAAAATATTGAAATATATTTTTTATCAGAATTCAATTTGATATTGATTACAATGAACTAAATTGGATTAAATGATATGAAACGATCTAATTATACTTAAAACTTTTAAAAACTATATTTTAACACTATAAATAAATTTTGTGAATTTTTTTTAAATTAAAATGATTTTTTTTCACTATTCATAATAATATGAAACTAATCAGAACAATACACATAAAAAAGAAAATATAATTTTTATACCAATATTTAAGATAAAAAATTTATTTTTCAAATTTAACTTATAAAAGTGTAAAAACCGGATTTAAAAAAATGTCCATCAAAAGGCAGCAAAACTGCCTTTTTTGAAAAACAATTTATTTGTAAAATTAGATTTTTTCTTATATAAGGTATGACAAAAATAATATAAATTTTAAAAATTATATAGAATATTATATATATATATTCCATTAATAAATTCCAATGTGTGTGATTTTTTTATTTATTGTTATTGAACACACTTGAACACATTTAATTTTTTTTCATCAGAAAATCATTTACTTTTATTTAAAAATGGGTTTTTATCATTTATAATTTACTGGTCACCAAATAATATATATATATATATATAAGTATATGTGTATGTGTGTGTGTGTGTAAACCATATTTTTATTAATTAAGTTAATCTTTTTATTTCCAGTTATTCTGAAGGCTTGGTTATAATAATATTTACTTCTTCATTTTAGCTCGATGTGGCATATCATATGTGGTATAAAAAATTGTATTTCTTTTTCACAATTTTTGGATTTTACAATTTCTCCTAACCTTTATAAATAAAAAATTGTATCATGTTATCAACAGACCTTTAAATCGATGCATGTCTCAAAAAAACCCCAACCCCTTTCAAAAGTCTTGAAGTCCCAAAAGTAAACATTCTCTTTAATTTTTTTGAAACCACTACAAAAACATGGATCATTCTATTTTTAAATAAAAAAATGTCCATGAACATAATATTTCATGAAATACATTTAAAATTAAAGACATAATCATTTCTAATCAACAACATAAATCCATTCAAAATTCATTTAAATCGTCTTCATTTCAACACCTCATTCCAAAGAAGGAATTATATACAGACATAGCCTTCCCCCCATGAAATCTAAAAGTGGGTCAGAACACTATGAAAAAATTTAAAAATATTTCTAAATCCTAATATTAATATTCATTAAAACTAAACACACAAAACATTCCACATACAAAGGTTGGAACACCCCATTGGCGGTAATGGGTCTAGTCTCACATAAACACAAATCCACTTGGATTCGTGAAAGCCCCAAGGTATCCAGATAAAGACAAAATGTAACACCCCAAGATTTCATAGTGTGTTATTTCTTCAAAATAATTCAATAACTTGCACTACACGCAACACCGAGTTCAATTGCACCATGACTTACCAAAAAAATAGCCATTAAAAGAGGTCATGAATAGTATTAACTAAATTTTAAACTTTATAATTTTAGAATCCATATTATGAGTTTCTTAGTCATAATGCAAGAACAGATTCATTTTCAGTATTGCACTTTTATCAACTTTTAGTGAAACCTTTTTAAATACAATATTTTAAACTTTTTGACTAAATGGAGACATCAAAAAAATTTAAAATGAAACTTCCCAAGCTTCCACGGTACGCTTTCCTTTGAATAAAACAGTAGCGTGTGTTGTACGCAACTTCGAGTTTTAACACACGCCACAACCAATCAAACTAGCCGTTATGAATAGTAATACCTAAATTTTGAAATTATATATATTTTATATTTTAAAATGGACTTCATTTTTGGATTCGGAATATCGAATTTAGCCTAAGGTGAAATTTTGGTACTTTTCGGATAACTTTCATATTTTGATGAATAGTGAAAATTACTAAATTTTAATTAAAAACAACTTTTTTAATCAAAATAATTAATAGTGATAAATTATGAATTTTAGTAGTTTTAAAGTATATTTAGAATATATTTTTACCATTTAATTTAATTTTGGTCATTGGACATAATTTTACAATTAAACCGAACATAAACAAGTGTCAATATTTTGATAGTTATTATCTCTTAAAAACACGCTTTTTGTTTTGACAGCGGGAATTAATTTTAAATTAATTTCTGCCACTTCTGTGTTTTGAATTTAGAAAAATGGATTCCATATTTGGAATCAGGATGTCCAAATTGTGTAAATAGGTAACTTTTATTTTTAGACATTTTGAATAATTAATGTGGTAAATATTTTATTTACCATGGTTAAGGGTAAATCCGGTAAATAAGGGTTAAAAAATAATATTATAATAATACAAAATTACCCTAAAACGTGTCCTAACCTTATTGGTGGACACATACCCGACCATGATCATCCTTGGGTCAATTTGGGGACCCCTTGGATCCACTTGTATGTGGTAGGGACACTTTATATTAATAAAGTTAAAATAAAAATAAAAATGGCATAAGCTTACATGTTTTAGAAGAACAATTTTTACATAGGGTTATACATGTTGGATTTTCGATTATAAATATTCATTAGAAAGATAAAAAGATTTACTACATAATGATATTTTATTTATAATTTTTAGACATCAAATAAGTTAAATTATTAATGACACAATAATGATGCAATGTTTACCTCATTAATAAATCATTTAAATAAATAAGATTATAATGATTAAAATATTTTCTAAAACCTGTCCAATTCTTATTGGTTGATGTTATTTAGAATATGAGTCATCTTATCTTAGACCTCAATGATTTTTGGACCATTATAAACCGAATATAATTATATTATAAAGTTATACTTTCACTCTTTCCTAAAGAGCCCCTCTTCTCCCTTATAAAAGGAGACCACTTCTACTCATTCCTCACACCTCTCAAGCCACTTGGCTCTTCCAAACTCTGCCCAACTAAGCTCCCCACATCCCTATCCTCCTCCTTTAAGCTTCCCCTTAGGCAGAAAGCATTTCAAGAAGTCCTTTGGTTCCAACCAAAGTGAGTTACCTAAATTAAAGGTAACGATTTCTCTTAAATTATTTTCATTTATTTTGCTTCTCCAACCCCCAAACTCTTTTTATTTCCTTTCTTTTGTAACAACACCAGTATCCTCAATATACTATGATGTTGTTATAAGAAGGATTCAAACTAAAAATACACACAACTCCATCTAATTGATGATGAACATAATGTTTCTGTGGATGGCAAACTAACGCCTCACGAAACGATGATTGTTCAAATACATCTTACCGCCTCTCATGGTGGCCATTATGATGGCACTATAATTAAATATGATATTAATGATATATATTTTATATATAAGCTTCTGTAATTCCATTTTATTTCATACCATTATTCGTTTCATGTTGTATATACATACGATAATTTCATTTGAGGAAGTGCGGACTACCGCCCCCTTAAAATGATATGACTCGTTCATACCAGACATGGAACGTATAAAGGATGGTGTTAATGAACTTAAGTAACATATATAAAATATTATATTATACTGGAATAGTAATATACCTATGTATCATTTTGATTCAATTCTTTTAAAATAAAAATTAAATGGAAGTTGCGTTCGTGCGTACGTACGGACTACCGTCTCCACGAACGCGATGAGATTCATCCTCCATCGTATCCATTCAAGTATAATTATCATTTGATGATTTAAAAATGATGTTTAAGGACTTGATACCATTCTGGATTTTAATAATATACAACCTATACTTTACAAACATGTCTTACGTAACAAAACATACAAAAGAAAACAAGTAAGTTAACACCCGAAACAACGATAATACTAAGATATTATTATCAAATCAATATTAAAAGATCATATATGATATCATATTAATATATATGATTCTTGTATAATTTAATAACAATTATTTCACCATTATACAGGAGGTTAACCTACCCCAACCAAGGAAAAGTACAAGGTAAGGGATTTTCTTATCTCACTTTCAATTCCGTGAGATTTCCATTATTCGCCACTAAATTATTGAAAGTGGTGTATTGTGTACTGCCATTTGATATATATTATCATGATTATATTTAAATTCATGTTATTCTGTAAATCATTTGGTGGTTATTAACTTTTGGCCATACGACTCAGTTGATTAACGTGGTAAGGGGTTTTCATCTCACTCCTTATTCTCATGAGATTCATGCCATATTGCCACCATTACCTTTTGTGTGGTGTATGTACTGCCCATAATTATATTCTTTGTGTAATACACTCTAATTTATGTGTACTTACATATTCATTGTATGATACCTCTTTCATGGGTTGTATGTTTCATAAGTTACCAAACTGGTAAGGGTTATTTCACAATCTCTTCATTATCTGAGGTTGTTTATACGTAATAATCTACTGGGATCTCGTTATCATCCACATCCTTGTTTCTTCAAAATGTATTTCAAAACATTTTTAATATTTAAAAGAATATGGGTTAAAGTCATTTATACCCTTGTTTGATTTTTTTATAAGAGGTTTATAAGGGGATCTTTCCGTCGTTTTCCAAACAAGGTGCTTTTTAACCTTTTCGACAGAATTAAGATAAGAATGTTTTTTTTAACTTATACGGCGGGTGCGGTTATTTTCCGCCATTATAAAATCGTCAAAGCTTCCCTTAAAAGCTTATAAGATTATTTTCAAAGAAAATGTTTGATTTTATATGGATCTTAAATGATTTCAAAATAAAAGGAGATATTTCTTTAAAAAGAATTTTGATTTCATCTATGTCAACATCCTTTGATGGGTTTTAAGATTATTTGAAGTTGATTTATTATGATACAAAACTTCTATATTGTTTTGAAGGTTTTGTGATATGTTTGACTGTGGATGTGCTATTTTTATACCATTCATAGTTTATGGTGAAAGTATTGACATTTCGTATGCTAGTTCCAATAAGAATGTTTATTTCAATCTTTACTTCATATGAATTTGTTGGACAAGTATGTTCCAGGTTGGGGACTGGTTAAAGTAAGCCCTCCAGGTTGGGGACTGGTAAAAGTAAGCCCTCCAGGTTGGGGACTGGTAAAAGTAAGCCCTCCAGGTTAGGGACTGGTAAAAGTAAGCCCTCCGGGTTGGTGTCCGGTTATTAGAGGCACTCCGGGTTGGTGTCCGGTTATTAGAGGCACTCCGGGTTGGTGTCCGGTTATTAGAGGCACTCCGGGTTGGTGTCCAGTTATTAGAGGCACTCCGGGTTGGGTTACGGTTACAGTTAGCCCCAAGGTCTTGGGACGAGGCCTTGAAAAGTAATTAAAGTTTAGCATTATGCATTCCAACATTATGAAAGTGGTTATTGATTTTGCATGTGATTATTCGATTAGTAGAATATCCATGTGAACAAGTAAATGGCATTATTTCATTTTACTTTTGCCATACTATGTTGAAGTTCAAGTTTAAAAGGCTTTTGTTTTAGTAATTCATTGCCTTAAATGTTTATGCTTATTTTTGAATGTTCCGCTATATTGTTATCCTTACTGGGCATTTGAGCTCACCCCTTTTCTATGTTTTATTTTTCCCAGGATGTGAAGATGTAAGTTATGAATGACCTGCAGGGATATTATGAGGGGATTATAGTGTGGACTGTAGAAACATTATGTTGTTGTAGTAGTTTTTCATTTTATGATATAATGTAAAACTTATGAATATATCTAGTGCTTCCAAGGCTACTAAACCAATCGGTCTTTCGGGATTTGATCTTTCTTGTGATCATGCCAATGTTATGTAATAATGCACCGACTCTGGGTAGCTGGGGTCGGGGCGTTACACAAAACCAATATATTAAACCAAGGGATCAAGAATATCAATCATGTGATCTATTATATATAACAAAATTAAAATATTAAACACTTTTTAAGACTATGGGAAAATATCTTGAGCCACATACCTCATCGGATATGCTTCCCATAAGAGTTCCAATGCATGATGGCGTTGTTAAGGGTCGTCAGAGAATCGTCCAAACACCTCAACACATAAAATATCTCTTCATTGTCACTAAATATCTATAATTACACCAAAATACAAAAAAAATAATCCTAACAATTAAAATTAACTAAACAATCAATCCTTAAAATGGAGTATTGTTAGAAAACTTACCAGGTCATTGTTTCACATGGAAACCCAATCTAACCACTCTCCGAAGACCTGTGAAATAACCCCGAACACATTTAGGGCCAAATACCTAAGAGTTTATACAAATTTTACCACCGGTTAAATCAATTAAAATGGGTAAAAAATAATAATATTCACCATGGTCACTAAACTTGATGAAACACAATGTGACAATGTGCATATTCTATATTGGTATCCCCACCTACACAATACAACCAAAAATACCATGAGAAGTAGAATATTTCACCATGATTTGGTGGAGTCAGAATTTTTTTTAAATTTAATAACTTCAAAAAATAGAGGGGAGGAAGATCATAAATAAAGTTACAAGTAGAGGTTCGATCTTACCTCAAAATGCCAAAGAATCTCCATGAGAATACCTTCATAGTGGGGCCTCCAGAAGGTAGGTAGAGAGGAGAACCCTCTGCTAGTCCATTCAGAAAAGGATATGAGAAACGGGAGGCATAAAATAAAATCCCAGATGCTAAAATGGTCAAAACATCATTTTAATGAAATTTTAGGTAACCATACTGTTTTTCCAAATGGTTTGAAAAACAGTGCACCAACTGTGTGGTTGTCTTCGTCCAAGACCAACCCCATCACATGATTTGGATGTATTGCTTCCAAATTTGGTTACAACGATGAAAAATGATACTATAAAATACCCACACCACAGAAAGTTAGGCCCTATGTTTTAGAAAACCATATCCTAACTTGGATTTCATCACCACAACTATCTAGAAGCATGTCACATGATTTTTATAATGCCTTGTACAACTCCTGCTCCATGCCTCATACCCTTGCCAACCTTAAAAATTTTATACCTTTTTCCTTGTATACTATTCCCTATCCATTTATATAACTATGAAAATATATTTTGTGTTGGTCAAAATGAACCAACCCCACCCTTGAGAATCATAGTGTCTCTTTATTTCTCATAAAGAAAGTACCCTTTCCAAAAAAAACTCCAAATAACTCCAAAATTTATCCAAAATCACATAAATATCATTAAAACTCATGGTATATCACCCAATAGTCAATATATTACTAGAAAAAACCATTAGAGACATAAAACATTCTAAACTCCATTATATGAATTGACTTAAAACTAGACTCTTCGGGTAACTAAAATTGAATTTCCTTCAGAAATTTTTGATCCATCAGAACGTGGGATCTTCCATACTCCTCACTATAATCCTTCACATACTAGATAATCCTAGATGGTCATATATCTGTACCTACCTATATAAATTGGTCACTATATTTTATACAACATCCTCATTCGTCTTATACTAACCTAAAACACTAACATAGAATAACATCTAACTCAAGTCCCTCAACCAACCATGACTCTGAGCCAAAACCCACCACCAAAACTGAAGGTCCATGATGAATCTCACTAGATCCAATAATACTAGTACATTCAATATGACATCACCCCATCAATCATCGATTTTTGGTTCTTCTCACCATAATATTTATCTTATAACTAGTAGTTTTTATTCTTAACACCATTTCCATAAAAAATCCCAACGGAACAAAAACTCATGCTCCATTATTTCTGATTACAAGTCTCAACATATCGTGTCATCAAACCTCTAATAATTAAAATCAAAATCAAACCCATACTAATTACTTAAAGTCAAATAAAGTGGAATCGTATTCATCATCCATGAACGAATTATGATCATATCTAATTTTCCTCGAAATCCCAACTAAAATGCAAAAGACACATGTAACTCCAAAATGACCCATCATACATAGCATGAACCCTTGTCCACCTCCATTTTGTGATAAAACTAGTCAGATTGTACTAAAAAAAATCATCCCCAAAATAGTTCGGCCCAAACGTCTGGTCCGTCTCCGTGCAACACGATCACTATACCCTCACACTCAAAGGAATTACACGACCACCCAACATTCCTTCTAGTGTCCACACATGAACCCCAATTATATTATATATTCGGATCCCCTAATGACTCAAATTTATAGTCATTTCCTACAACAAATATCACGCACCACCAAAACAAGCACCTCATTTTGTTTCTTAAAACCAACTCAATCCCAAGGCTATTCTTAACTCAATCATCCTCTAAAACTAATCCGCATTTGAATTACCTATGTGATATAGGAACACAGCTTGAAGATTCCTCACTAGCATCATGGTACCTCCATGATCAATCCAGGGACATCTCCACGTACCCGTGACCATTAAAGCATGAGGGTTGAAACTCTACAATTGATACATATCTCCCCAAAAAAGTGGTACCATAACCTCCAACTCACCCAAATGACCTCAACTACTTTTTACCATGATCCAAAACTAATAACCCGATAAATAGACATGATATTATCTCCCTAACAGGGGAAGAAGAAAAAAACATCTACTATTAACCCATCCCATAATCTAAGTAAGGTTCACATGAAATGAATTTCCATCTGATCCATCACAATAAACATACCCAAAGTTGTTCGATTGTTCACTTCATAGAAAAAAGATTGACATACACCACTCTAAGTGCATACCCTATAAGGGGACCCTATATCTAACCAAAATTAAATTATAGTAGTTTGGAATATAGAACAATCTCTCTCAGTATGCCCTGGATGATGTTATGATATTGGGAATTATCATCCCTAGTTCGAGAGCATGCTAAAATGTCATCAATGAACACAACTCAACCCCTAAATTTATGATGTCACCTCTAACTATAGGTACATGTAAAATTTATTTAACATACTCTACCTCAATTCCCCCAAAAGTCTCATCACACCCACATTTGTCCTCATCCTACTCACAAAATCCCTCATAACTCTACCACCTCATTCATATATCACTGTAATGTCTGATCCATAACCAAAAAAAACAGTGTGTCACCTCACACTCATTCTCCCAAGATCCCATGAACACTTAACCATCACACTAGTGTGTAACCCCACCAAAGGACCCGATTCCCCCACTAACAAGTCAAAATGCATGGAACCTCATCTCACAATCCCTATCCACTGGCTGTTCCTCCCCTGCATGACTATATCACCTATCATAGAGCACCATTGCTGCCTTCAAATACAAAAATAAACTCATGAAACCAAAACCACTCGCACGACCACTAATGAATTGAACATCATTTGAAATTTCTACTAAGATCAACTAAACATCAACTGTGTTCAGTGGGATGTATCCATTGATGACCAGTTTAGGATCCTAATAGGCCATTTCCAATAAAATCACATGTTCCACTGACACAATATTACTGAAACTAACATTTTTCATCTTAGAAAACAATGCATCTCCATGTTCCCTGTACCATAAACAAACCAACCCAACAGGTATCCAACAAAAGAAAACATGAACCGATGAAACCAAATTTCCTAAATAACACTCATCAGAACATCCATGACCTTGGTTAAGTAAATGGATGAACCCACCCCTATAGAAACCAACCATTATAATGAAACACAAGCACTCAAGTACCCCTTGTCAAATCTAATTTCATCCTACGTTCTTAGAAAATACCTTTTCACCCTTTATGAATGACATTAAAAGTCCCAGAACATCCACTATTGTATCACACACTCAAGGGAACTTATAATTCATCAATCCATTCTCATGGGTCATCCAAAAAATCTAGATGACACTAATAACCTGAAATGCAGTCACTTTAAATATCTCACTAGGTCCAATCACCCAAGGTATAAGACAAATCATAGAAATCCTCAACCTATGGGGGAATTACACAAGCACCAGTATCATCATCACACATAACCAAAATGTTTGAACATCCTTCTCTATGTTCTCTCACCACAAGGATCCATATACTAACTGACTACCGACAACTAGAGCACTAGTCCTATATGAGAATATAATCATCGTATATCTCCATGGAGGAATTGTAAATACAACCAACCACAAACAACAATAACCCACACTAGGTCTAATGATAATATACTTAAACTATACTGACCTACATGGGTCATCGAACCATCTATGCGTGGGGAATGGAAAAACATCCTCATCATCGAGTGCCTCACCATAGATCCACATAACCTTTAATCATAATGAAATACATCGACCACACACTAGAATTCCTATAACATCTCTATTTATGTTCATAGATTAATGAATGAGATAATTATTTTCTCTATTTTTAAAGATTGATTACCAACCCACATGCTTCATGAAAAATGACAAGATCAAAAAATCCATCATAATTTATAAAATTCAGAACAAATGTGCATTCATAGAATCCAAAATCATATACTACCGTAACATCATAAATCTAGAACATCAATCATATCCACTAGAAACCTGGACATCCTACCTAATCATGTGTTCATGACACACCTACCCGATATCCATATAAAACCCTGACACATTCTAATCTCTCCAAGAAAAAAACTCCCAAATAGTAAAAATGATAGAAATGCAATCACCTCTTATACCACTTTGTAGAATCATGACCACGATGACAGAAAATCAGTTCCCCAAGATGGACCACCACACAACCTAAAGCACAAATCTTCATATGATAGGGTCTTAAAACTAGTATCCGGGATCTAAGTGGAACTATGAAGAGACTTTATCCCCATATCATGGTTCACAATCATAATTAAATAGCAAAATTTCATAAAAACAAGATTAAGTATAAGGAGTAAACAAATAAGAACATGATATAACAAAATGAAACTCAAAAAGTGATCAAATGACCATGTCATATAAATTCGACCACCCACTAGGCCATTTACACTACATAATGAAATAAAATATACTAAAAAATTTCTCCAAAACATCACAGATCCAAACCCATATGGTCACTTGAAGTGTCTCGAGCAAACCTACCCAATCAAACCATTGTCAACGCGGGCCTTATCCCAAAGATGTGCCTGTAATAAAATTTTGAGAGATGCTCAAGTAGCCAAGTGTAATGACAACCTTTGAAGTGTGTGAGTATAAATAAGTAAGCCACCATCAATATGGTTTATGGAAAATACTAGTCAGTTCAATTGTATATGTAAAAAATGGTATAATTGTATAAAATAACATTAATAATAAATGTTTTATTGGTTCATAAATTTTAATTAAGGAATTTTAATTTTTTCTAAAATATTATCCATTTCCATGAAACATTCCATAGGAAAAGAAAATTAATTGAAATATATATCATAGTGATCATAGGTTGTAAATCAATGAGCCTTAGCCTAATAATCCAACTGAGATCTTGCATTCCATGTCTGACCATCCCAACCATGAGGTTATAAGTCAAAAAACAAGGAGAATCTATCCATGTATCCTATAGGGATTCGAATCAATGTGATAAAAAATCCTATATATGATATAGTGTTCTATGTACATGCCCTGGTGTTCATGGGCCTCATTCCTTTACCTGAAAAACTATAGTTCCTTGGAGATCATGGAGAATCAGTCTGGACAGCCCAAAACCGGTGAGTGGAGAATCATTTTGATATCCCAAAACCATTTGTCAAAGGTTAAAAAACATAGAGAATTATTCCTTAAATCCCAACGGATTTTTCTCATTATCTATGAGCATACCAAACCTTTAAATTATCAATTAATACCTTTTGGTTCAGTATTTCAATACACTATTACTCTTAACAAAAAGACCAAATTCACAAATTTACCATTTATCCTTCAACCTAACTAAATAATCATTAAATGTTCATCAAACCATTTAATAATCTTACACAACAATTTGAACCATTTCCCCCTACATTACAAAATTAAATAATTTATCGTTGTACAAACATACCTTTAAATCAATATAAGGATCAAATAAAATCCATCCCCTATCAAAAGTAATTTAAAAAAATTAAAAATTCTCATTAAAAATTCTCAAACCACCCCTTAAACTTTGTTATTCCTCAATAGAAATTAAAATAATGTCCAAGAACATCATGTTCCATGAAAAACATTTAAAATTCAGCGCAAATACCTTTAAAATAAACCTATGAAATTTATTTAAAACTTATTTAAAATCACAGGGTGGTCTACACCTCATTATGAACAAATTAAATTATCTCATAACACAGCCTTCCTGATTTAATTAAAAATTTGGTCCAATACCCAACTCAAAAATTTAATACATTTTCAAAATCCATATATTAATTTTTATTAAATACAAAAACATTAAAACATTCCACTTAAAATGGTTGGAACAACCCTTGTGTTGCCATAGGTCTGTTCTGACATCACTACAAATCCAACAGGATTTCTGGAAGCTCCATGGTATCTATTTAAAGGAAAAAATAATTTTATAAATAAGGGGATAAAGGGTATCACACATGGCCTCTATGGAATATATTTAAATTCACAAATAAAAAAACTTATCATGACTATGTTTAAAGCTCTTGGACCACCTGCATCATTAGCGAAGCCTTCCAAAATAATTTCAAATCATAACAACCATATTAATGCCCGTCCAAGCATTATGTAAACCCATCGACATCCACATGATATCATCATGATAAAAAAAGATCTAGTACTTCACCAAATAAAAAAATAATTAATTATAAAAAATATATTTAACCATTTCGCCGAAACCAAACAAGGCATAATGATGAAAATCTCACAGGGTCATCCTACCACACTGAAACTGAAGCCAACCACTAACCAAAGACTCACAGAATATTGTTGGCCACATTATTGGCATAATCCCCCTGAGATGAAAAAATTAGTCAACTAATAAAATTAATTAACTGGGGAAACTAATGAAAATTAATAGTGGTATCATGCCCTAATGAAACCCCATGTGACGATTTGTAGAATCTATCTTGGGATCTCTCCTATATAGGCCATCCAAAATCCCCATTAGAAAAATAAAAGTACGCTATGCTCTGGTGGAATATTGAATATAACCTAAACCATAGAGCTATAAAAATTAGATACGAGGAATAGGAAGAAGCAAAGATGCCTCTATAGGTTGGATCATAACTCAATACACTAAGGAATCACCACCAAAACACCAATTGGGTGAGTCTTGAAGAAGGGGGGAAGGGAGGAGAACCCTCTTATAGTTCATATGAAAAATGGGAAGGTAAAGTGTATGGATAACTTAAAATAATATAGTAGAAATGGTAACAAAACAATTTTAATGAAATTACAGGAAACCACATGGTTTGGCATCATGGTAGGACATGCAATGTGTCAATAATGCAGTTGGATCTCTCTAAGGAAAAACCCATACCATGGTTTCACTACATGGTTTCCAAATCGTGTTCCAACTGTTAACATTCCACCTATACAAAACTCACAACCACATGGTTAGGATAGATGGTTTAACAAATTTTGTTCCAACCATTCAGTTTGGACTAACTTCATCCTACAGCGTGGCACATGTTTCGTCTAAAACCATACGCAACCTGTGTGCCCTGCCTTTGACCCTTCCTAACCTCAAACAATTTCTCCTTTTCCCTCAAACAGATTACCCTAAACCAGAATCTATCAATTAATATAGAACACACATAGTTAAAAATTAATTTAAACCCCCTAAGCATTGATGTTTTTTCATAGTTTCTTCTAAACCTTGCACACCATGTCATTCGACCATTCTATAAAACTCCCAAAACATCAAAAACATAACCTGACACCTCAGAAGATCATCTGATCTCCTTGGATACTTATTAGAATTATTTATCCTCAAAAAACACCATTTTGAGACATTTAAACTCTCTGAGCATCAATACAAGTATTTATTTAATATTTATCCCATATAGGAATGAAAATTCAAATTCCTTCATAAATATTTTATCTATCCGGACATAGGATATTACAGTTTTTTATTTCATTCCACTAGTTCAAAAATGGACAATTTATTAAAGTCCCCAATACTATAAAATCTCAAGGTATATATTTCATTTAAATTCAAATCCCTTATATAAGAAGAATAATAGTTTACTCTTAAGGGAATACATCATTATTTTCCATCATAATGGGTGGTTCATGGTATGGAGTGTGAATTCCCTCTCCCAATCAATTTATTTTTTCTTTATAAAATGAAAAAATTCCATAATATGGATAATATAAAATTATTATAAAGGGACCTTGATATACTTATAATGAGAATTACTCTAAACATCACCCTTTAAAATAATAAACCTAATGTTTTCCCTTATTATATCAAATAATTTCGAGTGGCAACTCGATGTTCATATAAAAATAAAAGTTATGATAAAGTGAGACTAAATGAAATACAACAAGGCCTAGAAAATCTAGAATAGTGTTTTGTGTACATCGACCATTGTGATCCAACTCTTCCTAATACATTCCCTGTCCCCTTGATCTTGGATAATTTTATCTCTTATCATGATTTTTAGCCCTTGTAATAGAGAATTGTCTTGGATAATTCCTAACATCACAAAATTTATAATGTATAACTATTAACGGTACCTTATATTGAAATTTATTTCCCTATATTACGTTATTAAATTTTTTTTTCTGCATAGTGGGTAAATTAATCTATAATTTTACACTCTTAATACACATCCTAATCACATTCTTCATTTTCCATGGAGCATCATTCCACATTTTTTCAAAAAGGAAATTGGAACTTCATTCAATTATCACATTTATCGAATGAAAATTATTAAGAGTTTTTCCTAATATTCTCAAACATGTTTTAGCATTCAAATTTGTTTCAATTTTTAATCATGATTTTTGATAGTTTTTTGGAATAATAAAAAGATATCTTACTTGAGCTACCATTATTTCAAAAATCTCATTTGGGTAGTCATCACATTAGGTTGTTAACCTGGTTGCTCTTATTTTTGGCCATTTAATAGAATAAATTGAAAATTATGGATTATTATTTTTAAATTATTAAACACATAAAGGGGAAACCATCAATGTTAATAGGATGAATCAGAAATGGAATATATTTCTTATCTTGTGATTTTATAGCCTAAAATCTAACTAATATATGATATATTTACTAATATAAAATATTACGTCCATTTTTTGTTCCCTTAATAAAGGTTGATAATGATCTTGTGAATTTACCATAGAATATCCAATAGGATATTAAAACCGGATGTTTATCATGGTCCATTTTTTATATAATGGTTTATGATCGAGTCTATATCAATTCGTCGGTATTAGGGTTATCATCCCTAAGTATATCTATTAAAGAACCACATCCACTTGTAGTATCATGACATGAATGTATTTTATGAGAATCATCATACTCTATAAATTCTCAAAACTTTTATATGTATCTGAGGTTTATTATTATTCATGAGTATTTCTAATGATATTTTGAATCCTGATCCGAAAAATAACAAGACTTTTCTCTAATTCCAACCATGAAAACCCATATTTTAATACAATTGATTTTCTATTTAATACTTAAAGGTAAAAATAATATAATACTAGATTATCATAAATGCAAGTTTATTTTTCATATTTGGAACATATCATATCAACATCATACATGGATACAACAAAAGTATTGAAAACTTTCTTAACATTCTCTAAATTTTTAATTATCTTCAATACTGATTTAGATAACCTTAGGGAATACATAATAAATGGATCATCTATAAATCCCAGTAAGGAGATAAAAAAGAATAACATCAAGAATTTATTTCATGTTATGTAATAAGAATTATAGGGTGATATAAAAGGGATGGGAATCAGAAACATGAACATTGAATAATGATATATGATGATAATATAAAGAAAACATGGTAATGTTGAAAAAACAACAAACATAGAATAATAAATATATTTCAAGTATAAAATCAAAGAAAATATTTCACAAAATGTAACACCCCAGGTAAATAAAGAATATGAAATTTTCATATTTATCCATATTTGTGAATAAAATATTAATATGACTTTATAGGGGACGCTATGCTCGATGGCGTACCCAACACGCAACAACGAGTTTCTTGGAAATCTTACGTTGCACTCTAATAATAAAATAATATTATTTTAAATGGTAGTTAACATGTAGCCGTTGTATTGGCGGGAATGGATATAAATAACTAAAATATGATTATATATGTTTTTTTAATGTTTTTACATTTATCCAATAAAAGATAAAGGCATAAAATACGGAAATAATTCAATTTTAGGCGTATATGCCCTAGTTTTCACTAAAGGTTCACTTATCACCTTTTGATGGCGAACCGTCATTAAATATAGTTTTTTTCACTCTTATACATTCTATTGGACCAAATAAAACTCTTCTTAAGAATCGGGACATAAAAATTTACTTTGTGTAAATATTTGGTATCTTTCTGATAAAGTTCATTTTTTAATGAATAGTGTAAAATGTTGTATTTTAATTCAAAACCTCGTTTTAATCTAATTTATTTATATGATTATATTATCTTTTGAATTGGTTTTAAAGTGAAATTAGAATATATTTTTACCATTAAATCCAATAGTGGTCGTTGGAATTAATTTCACTTTGAAATCAGACTTAAACTAGTGTCAATCTTTTGATACTTATTGTTTCATAAAAACACGCTATTTGATCTGACAACGGGAATTAATTATTAAATTAATTAATGTGACTTATATGTTTTGAATTTTTTAAAATAGACATCATTTTTGAATTCGGAATATCAAATATAGCTTAGGGTGAATTTTTGTGTTTTTTTTTGAAAAACTTCAATTTTTGATGAATAGTGAAACCACTAAGTGGTACTTATAAAAACTGATTTTTCTTTTAAATGAAATTTTACCACTTCTGTGTTTCGAATTTCAAAAATCTGACATACATGGTTGTCATTAAGAATTAAAATGTTGTTCAATGAGATTAAAATAATTTTTTGGTGAATAGTAACTTTTAAGTTCTTAATCGCGATTAGTGGTAATTAGTGTAGTTTAAGGTAAAAATAATGCTTTAATAATATAAAATGACCTAGAAACATGTCCTAAACTTATTGGATGTATCATGGCCGACCAATAAAAGCCATGGGTCAACTTGGGGACCCCATGGAGCCACTTTGGTTGGTAAATGACATAAATAACTTTTTATTTAATGTAAAAGTAAAAATGACACAAACATAATATGTTTTACGAAAACAATTTTTACATGGGGTTATAAAGATCATATTTTTGATTATAAATAGTCATTGGAAAGCTAAAAGGCTTTCCTACATCATAGTAGTTTTTTTATATTTTTTATACTTTAAATAAATTAAATTATTTATGACATCATGATGATGCAACGATGACCTCATTATTTAACGATTTAACTAAAATGGAAAGATAATGTAATATCTAAGACCTAAACATGTCCAAAACCTATTGTATGAGAGGATTTAGAACCCTTATCACCTTATCCTCGAAATACATCAATGTGGGACTTTTAAAATCCGAATCTATTTTGAAAATAAAGTAACATTTTGTAACTTTACAAGAGTGCCCCTCCTCTCCTCTTATAAAAGGCCCCCACCTCTACCTCCTTACCCACACTCCCAAAGCCTTTGGCTCGGCCAAAACCATCCCAGTTTGTCTCTCCACTTCCCTCTCTTACTCTTTGAAGCCTAACTTTGGGCATAAGTCTTCCCAAGGAAGCCTTTGAGCTCAAACCAAAGGGAGTTACCCGATTTGAAGGTAATGTCTTCACTTGAGTACTTTTGTTTTATTTTGCTTCTCCACCCCCAAAACTCTTTTTATTCATTTATTTTGTAATAAATACAGTATCATAAATATACTAGGATGTTTTTATAAGAAGAATTCGAGCTACACTTACACACACCTACATATAATGGTTAAAGAACATACTCTTTCCGTGGATGGCGAATTTCTGCCTCCCAAAACGATGAATGTTCAACATTCTTCTAACAACTTCAAAGGTAGCCATTAAGATGACAATATATTTATATACGATATCTAATATGTTTATTTTTTACTTAAGCTTATGTATTTTTCATTTTGGGCATACCTTTATGGTTTCCATTATGGGTAAACGCGATATCTTCATTTAAGGAAGTGCGCACTACCGCCCCCTCAATGTGATTTGATTCGTTAATACCATATGTGGTACATATAAAGGATATATTTAATGATATTATATATGATACCATACTGTAATTAATATACTATTATATGTCATTATGTTTTAATTCCATTAAATATGAAATATAAATGGAAGTAGCGTTCATGCGTACGTACGGCTTACCGTCTCCATGAACGGTACATTTCATTTCTTATCTCAAAATGTTATGTAATACTATAATTACATATATATAATGGATATATATGTAATATATTACATCAAAATTATGGATATCATTCTGGAAATATAATATATATATCTCTCTCATTTTGTTTTAATTCCATTAATATGACAAAAAATGAAAGTAGCGTTCATGCGTACGTACGGCCTACCGTCTCCATGAACGGTGCTTTTCGTTTTTTTTATCTCCAAATGATATGGAATAGTATGAAATGAATATTTACTGGATATATATGATATTTTAATCATTAATACTATTCTGGAAATTATTTACTTATAACTACATGAGCAATATTTTTTTTAAACAAGTTCATTTTTGACTCATGTACCAAACATCAGCAAAAACGTCTGATATGAACTAACATTATTAAACAATTATTATAACATTATAATATGTGATGTGAACTGAATAATAATATATAAAGTAGGTACTCAGGAAATTATTAATTGACCGAGGTTTATCATTCAGGACATTAATGAAACGAACAAGACAAGTTGGACTTGAGGTAAGGGATCCTACTCCACTCTTTCTTTTTAAGTACACTCTTTTATGTCATTCCTTTTAAAGCTAATATTTCTTGTTATTGGGATATTCTTTTATATTACTCTTACTATAATTTTTATTTTCATGTGATGAGAGACCCTATTCTCTCTCATCAATCCATTTTGGATGTTTTGAGTGGCGCCGTTAGGCTGCCGAATTTTCGTAAGAGATCTAACCTATCTCCTTCTCTTTAAGTACTCCCCTTTATGTCACTTCTTTTAAGCTCCTATTTGTTATGATGGGGGATGTTATTTCATATTCCTCTTTCTGTAAATTTTATTTTAATGTGATGAGATACTCTATTTGATCTCATCAATCCATTTTTGGAAGTTTTAAGTGTCTCCGTTAGGCTGCCGAGTTTTCGTAAGTGATTTTTCATCTCACTTTTCTTCCCGTGAGATTTATGCTACATTTGCCACAATTTCCTTTGAGTGGTGTATGTACTTCCCATTATTCTACTCTTTGTGTAATATACTTTATTTTATGAGTATTTACACCAATTATTTATTGTCCTTCTTTCATGGGGTGTATGTTTCGAAAGATACCCAAGTCGGTAAGGGAACCTTTCACCCTCCTCTTTTTTAAAAAGACTTCTTTTTTTTGGGTCATTTAATTTACATATTTTTATGTTGGGATATGTTCTCATATATCCTTATTGATGTAAATTTTATGTCCAAGTGATGAGATACAATTTTTATCTCTCATCAACTCATTTTGATGTGACGCCATTGGGCTGTCAAGGGAACTTCTTAACCCAATTTCGATTTCTTTGGGTTCAACATGTAGTTATTAAATATGTCATCCTTTGAATATGTGTGAATGAACTTTGATTATTTTACAATTAATATCCACTTATATTTGGTGTATTCGTTTGTCACACATAATTATGTAATTGATTTATCCTTAAACAAAGGATACCGTCTTTGTAAGGGACTTCGTCTCGATCTCCTTTCATTGAGGCATATTCTGTTTTATACACAACCTTCTTTTATATGGTATATAAACCCCTTTGACTTTTAAGTTTATTCAAAAGGAATGTTTTTTATATGAAGCGTTTACTAAATGAAAAAAGGGAATGTTTTTGTCGTACGTATGCGGTGACAACGACTTCTCCACCGCCGTGACCATTATTTGAGTTTCGGCTTCCTCTACAAGCCATACCTTCTTTTTAAAAGAAAAATAAATACCATGTTTTAATTTTATTTTATCTGGGTATTGAAAATGGTTTTCATAATGTTTTTATATCAATGTGTTGTATTGATATCTTGTGATTGAAAGGTGGGAATGTTATGTTTCCTTTATGCATGTTTTATGTGATATGATTATGTTAAGGTTCATGGGCATTATTATGAAGACGGGTGGTTCCGTGATAAACTAAGGGCGGGTGAGCCCGATATAGCTCTCCAATGCATTGGGTAACATGAAGGAGTGAAACGTTAAGGTTTATCCGAAGAGAATTAGGGAATATACTGTGATGGGTATTCCAAACGTAACCAAGAGGGTTACTCCCTACGTAAGAATGTTATGAATGTCTCAAGTTACCTTTATGTCTTATGTTTTCTATGCTTTATTCATGGTTTGATGAGGTATGTTAAAGTGCCTATGTTTTATGGGTAAAGTATGATTTCATTATTATGTATATTTAAACTCATGTTTCATTTCCATATTTTTATATCCCTTACTGAGCTTTTTATGCTCATCCCAAGTTTTTGAAATGTTTCTCACAGGTCAAGGGAAAGATACATGATGTGATGATAGTGTCAAGGGTGTGTCAAGAAATAATCCATGTTTTATTTCCAATATGTTTCCGTTGATGGGAAGAATGAATACTATCTTTTATGTAACCACTTTGTTTAAATGTGGAATGAAATGCATGTTTCATGATCTAATTCTCTAAAACTCTAAACCTGAAAAGATCCTCAATGTGTAATCTTGTAATAACTCATGATTAAGTAAGGATTAAGGCTGGGGCCTTATAGTTGGTATCAAAGTTCGGTTTAGATAACTTTAGAGGATAGGGTATTCTTTAAGCATAAGTGACATTACCATAATGGTTAGGATTTCAGAAAGAGTCATAGTTTTAGATAAAGTGAATGAGTAAGTGTATCTTAGTGTTTACCTTCCTCATTAGTACATGATGGTTTTGTTGATATACTCACACTGAAATTTCTGTTTTTAGTGAATGGATGGATCTAGAAGGCACCAAAGAGACAATAGGTTTAAAGGAAACTGTGGTGGTTCTATGATTAAGATACTAGATAAAATGGGGGATTCAATGAGGAAACTCATGGTTGTTCTAAACCAACTATCAAGGAGTCATGATCAACCACTTGAACCTTGGTATGATATTTAATGCATCATGTATGAGATGACCAATCCATGTGGATGTTCAGGTAATAATTATAAAGGTAACCATTAGAGTTTATATGGTCCTTACTTTTGAGGTAATTATGGGTTATTATATGATATGCTGGAAAATGAAAGGCATGAGATAAAATTGAGGTTAAAATATTTTATGATCATTTTTGATGATTTTATCTCTTTTGGGGAATGATTTAAGAATTATATAGTTTTGGAAAAAGGACAACACACAGACCGTGTGACAACCCGTCGCGTCAGACATAGATACGGGAATCGAACCAACAACCAAAGTGTGACTGGTATTTATCGCCTACCACCGGACTACGTGATGTCCCTGGATAGTTTGACTGATTCTTTTTAGTTAGATGATTTTATTAATTAAGAGTAAGTTTATTTTGGGTTATTTATGAAAATGATTAACCTATCATGGAGGATATGTGATTAGGTTAATTACTTTTCAATACGAGACTTTAGGAGCAACTGATGTTGTTTGGAGATAAATGTTAAGATTTAACTTGGAAGACTATGTGACTAAATACTTCAAATATTTTGGATTCAATCTTATATTGGTTTACTTTGAAGAATTTTATGGAAAAATTGGTTATCGAATGGTCCTCATTGAACTTTGGGTTTTGTTGGACAAATTTTGAGATTAAGAATAGATTTTCTTTTTATAAAGGGTTATCTTTTTTTGGCTTATCTGAACTTGTACTAACCTTTATGGTTTTGGTTTTGGTTAAAGCCTAAAGACATGGGATGTATATAGTTCTCTTTTGTGGATTAGGTGATTCTCTAGAAATTGATTATAGTACTCTTAATGCGAACAAGTCTCCCTAAATGCTCGTCTTTTGGAAAAAATATGAGTTTGATTAAGGAATCTAGTAAAAGTTGGAAGTCAAAATGACAAGTAAGTATGTTTCCTTATGTTTTATTTAAGCTCAAAAATAGATTCCTCAATAAAAAGTTACTTAAAGGAAAAATTTTGTCTATTAACTTTTCCTACTGTGGAACCCAACACCGTTTAACCCATCACAAGTTTGTGATTTTCTTATTGTTAACTTTCTCCTAAACATGTTTTCTATCACTCTACATTAGAACATGACCCTATGTTTTCTCCTCCATGTCCATATTTTTCTACATGGAATCCTAGTATGGGTTAACTCGGGTGACCTTTGTACTTATATTTCTTTATTTTAAAGTGATTGTTTTATCGACTCTTATCCTATGTGGGACTTTCAAGGATGTTTCCAAGCTCAATTTTAAAAATTGCGAGGACGCAATTCCCAAAAGGGGGGAAGGATGTAACACCCCAGGTAAATAAAGAATATGAAATTTTCATATTTATCCATATTTGTGAATAAAATATTAATATGACTTTATAGGTGACGCTATGCTCGATGGCGTACCCAACACGCAACAACGAGTTTCTTGGGAATCTTACGTTGCACTCTAATAATAATATAATATTATTTTAAATGGTAGTTAACATGTAGTCGTTGTATTGGCGAGAAGGGATAGAAATAACTAAAATATGATTATATATGTTTTCTAATGTTTTTACATTTATCCAATAAAAGATAAAGGCATAAAATACGAAAATAATTCAATTTTAGGCGTATATGCCCTAGTTTTCACTAAAGGTTCACTTATCACCTTTTGATGGCGAACCTTCATTAAATATAGTTTCGTTCAATCTTATACATTCTATTGGACCAAATAAAACTCTTCTTAATAATCGGGACATCAAAATTTACTTTGTGTAAATTTTTTGGTATCTTTCTAATAAAGTTCATTTTTTTTAATGAATAGTGTAAAATGTTGTATTTTAATTCAAAACCTCCTTTTAATCTAATTTATTTATATGATTATATTATCTTTTGAATTGGTTTTAAAGTGAAATTAGAATATAATTTTACCATTAAATCCAATAGTGGTTGTTGGAATTAATTTCACTTTGAAATCAGACTTAAACTAGTGTCAATCTTTTGATACTTATTGTTTCATAAAAACACGCTATTTGATCTGCCAGCGGGAATTAATTATTAAATTAATTAATGTGACTTATATGTTTTGAATTTTTTAAAATAGGCTTCATTTTTGAATTCGGAATATCAAATATAGCTTAGGGTGAAGTTTTGGGTTTTTTTCTGAAAAACTTCAATTTTTGATGAATAGTGAAACCACTAAGTGGTACTTATAAAAACTGATTTTTCGGTTAAATGAAATTTTAGCACTTCTGTGTTTTGAATTTCAAAAATACAAAATACATGGTTGTCATTAAGAAGTAAAATGTGGTTCAATGAGATTAAAATAATTTTTTTGGTGAATAGTAACTTTTAAGTTCTTAATCGCGATTAGTGGTAATTAGTGTAGTTTAAGGAAAAAATAATGCTTTAATAATATTAAATGACCTATACACATATCCTAACCTTATTGGATGTGTCAGGGACGACCAAGACAATCCATGGGTCAACTTGGGGACCCCATGGAGCCACTTTGGTTGGGAAATGACATAAATAACTTTTTATTTCATGTAAAAGTAAAAATGACACAAACATAATATGTTTTACGAAAACAATTTTTACATGGGGTTATAAAGATCAGATTTTTGATTATAAATAGTAATTGGAAAGATAAAAAGCTTTCCTAAATCACAGTAGTTTTTTATAATTTTTAGACTTCAAATAAATTAAAGTATTTATGACATCATGATGATGCAACGATGACCTCATTATTTAACGATTTAAATAAAATGGAAAGATAATGTAATATCTAAGAACTAAACATGTCCAAAACATATTGGATGAGTGGCTTTCAAACCCTTATCACCTTATCCTCAAAATACATCAATGTGGGACCTTTAAAATCCAAAACTCTTTTGAAAATAAAGTAACATTTTGTAACTTTACAAGAGTGCCCCTCCTCTCCTCTTATAAAAGGCCCCCACCTCTACCTCCTTACCCACACTCCCAAAGCCTTTGGCTCGGCCAAAGACTTCCCATTTTGTCTCTACACTTACCTCTCTTACTCCTTGAAGCCTCACGTTGGGCATAAGTCTTCCCAAGGAAGCCTTTGAGCTCAAACCAAAGGGAGTTACCCGATTTTAAGGTAATGTCATCACTTGAGTACTTTTGTTTTATTTTGCTTCTCCACCCCCCTAAAATCTTTTTATTCATTTCTTTTGTAACAAATACAGTATCATAAATATACTAGGATGTTTTTATAATATGTATTCGAGCTACACTTACACACACCTATATCTAATGGTTAAAGAACATACTGTTTCCGTGGATGGCGAATTTCTGCCTCCCGAAACGATGATTGTTCAACATTCTTCTAACACCTTCAAAGGTGGCCATTAAGATGACAATATATTTATATATGATATCTAATATGTTTATGTTTTACTTAAGATTAAGTATTTTTCATTTTTGGAATACCTTTATGGTTTCCATTATGGGTAAACACGATATCTTCATTTAAGGAAGTGCGGACTACCGCCCCCTCAAAGTGATTTGATTCGTTAATACCATATGTGGTACGTATAAAGGATATATTTAATGATATTATATATGATACCATACTGGAATTAAAATACTATTATGTATCATTATGTTTTAATTCCATTAAATATGAAATATAAATGGAAGTAGCGTTCATGCGTACGTACGGCTTACCGTCTCCATGAACGGTACATTTCATTTCTTATCTCAAAATGTTATGTAATACTATAAGTACATATATATAATGGATATATATGTAATATATTACATCAAAATTATGGATATAATTCTGGAATTATTAGATATATATATCTCTCTCATTTTGTTTTAATTCCATTAATATGTCAAAAAATGAAAGTAGCGTTCATGCGTACGAACGGCCTACCGTCTCCATGAACGATGATTTTTGTTTTTTATCTCCAAATGATATGGAATAGTATGAAATGAATATTTACTGTACATATATGATATTTTAATCATTAATAATATTCTTGAAATTATTTACTTATAACTACATGAGCAATCTTTTTTTTAAACAAGATCATTTTTGACTCATGTACCAAACATCGGCAAAAACGTCTGATATGAACAAACATTATTAAACAATTATTATAACATTATAATATGTGATATTAACTGAATAATAATCTCTAAAGGAGGTAATTAGGCAATTATTAATTGACCAAGGTTTATTATTCAGGACGTTAAAGAAACGAACAAGACAAGTTGGACTTGAGGTAAGGGATCCTACTCCACTCTTTCTTTTTAAGTACACTCTTTTATGTCATTCCTTTTAAAGCTCATCTTTCTTGTTATTGGGATATTATTTTATTTTAATCTTACTGTAATTTTTATGTTCATGTGATTAAATACCCTATTCTCTCTTATCAATCCATTTTGGAAGTTTTGAGTGGCGCCGTTAGGCTGCCGAATTTTCATAAGAGATCTAACCTCTCTCTTTCTCTTTAAGTACTCCCCTTTATGTCACTTCTTTTAAGATCCTATTTGTTATGATGGGGGATGTTATTTCATATTACTCCTTCTTTGAATTTTATTTTAATGTGATGAGATACCCTATTTGATCACATCAATCAATTTTTGGAAGTTTTAAGTGGCGTCGTTAGGCTGCCGAGTTTTCGTAAGTGATTTTTCATCTCACTTTTATTCCCGTGAGATTTATGCTACATTTGCCACAATTTCATTTTAGTGGTGTATGTACTTCCCATTATTCTACTCTTTGTGTAATATAATTTCATTTATGAGTATTTACATCAATGATTTATTGTCCTTCTTTCATGGGGTGTATGTTTTGAAAGATACCCAAGTCGGTAAGGGAACCTTTCACCCTCCTCTTTTTTAAAAATACTTCTTTTGTTGGGTCTTTTAATTTACATATTGTTATGTTGGGATATGTTATCATATATCATTATTGATTTAAATTTTATGTCCAAGTGATGGGATACAATTTTTATCTCTCATCAACTCATTTTGATGTGACGCCGTTAGGGTGTCAAGGGAACTTCTTAACCCAATTTCGATTTCTTTGGGTTCAACATGTAGTTATTGAATATGTCATCCTTTGAATATGTGTGAATGACCTTTGATTATTTTACACTTAATATCCACTTATATTTTGTGTATTCGTTTGTCACACATAATTATGTAATTTATTTATCCTTAAACCAAGGATACCGTCTTTGTAAGGGACTTCGTCTCCATCTCCTTTCATTGAGGCATATTCTGTTTTATACACAACCTTCTTTTATATAGTGTATAAATCCCTTTTACTTTTATGTTTATTCAAAAGGAATTTTTTTATATGAAGCATTTACTAAATGAAAAAAGGGAATGTTTTTTTCGTACGTATGCGGCGACAACGACTTCTCCACCGCCGTGACCATTATTTGAGTTTTGGATTCCTCTACAAGCCATACCTTCTTTTTAAAAGAAAAATAAATACCATGTTTTAATTTTCTTTTATCTTGGTATTGAAAATGGTTTTCATAATGTTTTTATATCAATATGTTGTATTGATATCTTGTGATTGAAAGGTGGGAATGTTATGTTTCCTTTATGCATATTTTATGTGATAAGATTATGTTATGGTTCTTGGCCATTATTATAAAGATGGGCGGCTCCGTGATAAACTAAGGGCGGGTGAGCCCGATATAGCTCTCCAATGCATTGGGTAACACGAGGGAGTGAAACGTTAAGGTTTCTCCGAAGAGATTTAGGGAATATACTGTGATGGGTATTCCAAACGTAACCAAGAGGGTTACTCCCTACATAAGAATGTTATGAATACCTCAAGTTACCTTTATGTATTATGTTTTCTATGATTTATTCATGGTTTGATGAGGTATGTTAAAGTGCCTATGTTTTATGGGTAAAGTATGATTTCATTCTTATGTATATATGAACTCATGTTTCCTTTCCATATTTTTATCACCCTTACTGAGCTTTTTATGCTCATCCCAAGTTTTTGAAATGTTTCTCACAGGTCAAGGGAAAGGTACATGATGTGATGATAGTGTCAAGGATGTGTTTAGAAAGAATCCATGTTTTATTTTCAATATGTTTCCGTTGATGGTAAGAATGAATACTGTCTTTTATGTAACCACTTTGTTTAAATGTGGAATGTAATGCAAGTTTCATGATCTAATTCTCTAAAACTCTAAACCTAAAAAGATCCTCAATGTGTAATCTTGTAACAACTCAAGATTAAGTAAGGTTTAAGGCTGGAGCCTTATACAAAATGATCAGGAAAACCTCCCACACACTATAAATGTAATCTAATTAGATTTATCTTTTACACAATGAATTAGAGGGCTATAAAGTCCTGGATCACCTGTCACTTTAATAGTATGTACATGCACAAGTGGACCACTTAAATCATATAGCATATGGTCATATATCATTAAATTTAATCCCAAAATTTGGGAGGGTGGGATAAAAAAAATGAATTCCTCAATAAATTATGGATAAGTACGTGTAGGTTAAAACTCTAGAGTGAAATGAGGATGGGTATTAACTACAAAAATGTTTGGAAAGAATAGTCAGAGGATGATTTCAACAGCATGGCTACATTAATAAAAACATTCTTAAAAAGAATAATAAGAGTTTAAGGGGTATCTTATCACATTTAAATCATAATTATAGTAATAGGGATATATAATAACATAATCCAACATTAAAAATTGTAAAATAAAAAGGTATATGTTGAAAAGGAGCTAGAATCAAGACGAGGAGAAGATGTCTTTCCTTGAGAGTGTGTTTCCAAAAGCATGGGTGGAGATTCTTAAGAGATTCGGGGAAAATTGTGAGGTTTGTAGAGAGTAAATGGAAGATAATAGTGGTTCTAGAATGGTTTTTAGGGAAGAAGAAAGGGTGACTGGGTGGGATTGTTTTGGAATAGGGGAAACCATCATTCTCATATTTTTTATAAAGAATAAATAAGTCCACATTATTAATCATAATTATTGATATGTAGGTTCATATAATAAAAAGGTTTTTCAAAACATATCTTATCCCATTAGGTAACCTGTTATGAAAATATCTTCATTGTCTATGGAATCCATTTTTAACTTGGTTCTTTTAGGATTCACAAATTATTAAAAATGAAAGGGGTTAATTTGAATGATGAACAAAAAAATTGAATTATTGTGAGATAATTAAATAAAAAATACAACGTTATAATTTCATAATATTTGATATTGTTACATTATATTTTATACTAAACTAAATCATTATTGGTTCAATCTCGGTTTCATTAGGTTAGGTTCTGTAATATTATTTAACCAAAGTACTTAACATGATATGTCCTTCAAAAAGGAGGGTAAAGATAATGTGAATAACTAAGGCATATACAAATGGAGTTTCTAGATTTGTGTGTTGTATTAAGAATAATCATCATGAAACATAGTGCAGATTGTGAAGATACTAAACCAACCATTTTCATGGTGATTACCTCTAGTTTTATCTATTCCATAAATATGTCCACTTAGAATATATAGACTAGGATGAAATTTTTATGAAATACACAATGTAAAATCATTAAAAAATGTTTATATGTTATAATATATTTATTTTTATCCATTAGACTTATGTTTAGGGGTTTTACTAATGTTATCTTATGTTAATGCCTAAAAGAACGTAAAATAACCAGTACAACCTACCTTAAGTCTTATTTATACAAAAAAAATTATGGTCAACCATATCCAATGAATACTTAATAACCTTTACAACTATATTATTATCTTAAACAAAAAACATACTAACTATTAATGTTATCTGAAACCTATTTTGATACCACTCGAGGTGTCCCAAGACCCACACTCCCTAATCTGGTGTTAATAACAATATACTAGTCACATTGGATTTTATATACATCTATAATCACACTATATTTCTTAACTAATTTCGAATATACATTCCATGATACATTTTATGTCTAGGGTTTTATAGAGTGTGTAAAAATATTTAATAATTAAAACCCTTGTTTTTTATATCAAATGTATATTTTTTCTACTACAAAAGAAATAACTTAGTCAAAAATGAATATTTAAAATCTCACATAAATTATATAAAATATATGATATTCTTGAAAAATTATACATAATACACCATTTCATAACATTGGGAAATGAAAAACTAAGAAGGGTTGATGTCAAGTGGAAATTATGGTTACAAATGAGCAATTACAATAGATGATCATAAGTGATTATAAGATGATCATATGGGTAAAATCAAGGTTTATAAGAACGTGATACCCAACAATTCATAGATCATAATACATAAGGAATAGAGTATGTAATATAATAAAATAATAAATGATTCTTGCATGTTTGGGAACATTTTTTAGGAAAACTGACCCATGATAGCATAAAAGTTTCAAACGAACAAGCATAAGTCTTTGGAATAAAGCGGAAATATATTATATCTTATAATGAAAAGAAGACTGAAATTATGGGGAAATTTTTTGAAATGGTGTTCATATAATAATAATCTTGTAACCACCATTAAATACAATAAAATTGGGGTTATATAATCCTTACTTGATTATAGTTGTGGAGGGATCATTGATTACTTGATTCATATAGTTATATAACAAGACATAGAATCATAAAAAAACATTAGAAGAAAATATAAGAACCCGAAATTCATCATCCATATATATGAATGCCATTGGAAATAAATAATTAATCATATCATGATAAACCCATGGAAATAAAATGTGTTTAATTTAACACATCATAAAGAGTCTATGGAAAGAAATTTAGTTTCATATCCTTTTCAGAAGGATTTACATAAGGAAATAATTTATAGTTCCATCAATAACCATAACATGATTAAACTATTGAAAAAAAATTGTTATATAATTATATTTAGTAAAATTATGGTTAAATAACATTTAATTATGTTAATTAGTTATATATTATCTTGATGAACACCCTTAAATCAATTAAATAGAAAATATGAGATTAATAAAGGAATTGATTTGGATGAAAAGTTATTTCTATTTATAGTGGATGGTTACACAAGAAAATGGTGGTGATAGATAATTCTATCGATATAGAATAAGGATGCATAATCAATCTTGATAATTATGGTGGGTGTTATCAGTTTACAAAAATCCTAAATCATTCAGAAGATATTTCAAGGGATGTTGACTTAGATGAATTTTTTATTAGATTTAGCAATTATATCACATTGATAATAAAATATTACCTTGATCATTTGAAATAATTTAAAGTGATTTTATTTAAAATAGTAGTAGAGTGAAATCTTTTGGAAACCAAGAAAATGAAGAATGTTAATTAAATATAAAACCAAGAAGGCAATGGAAGGATATTCCCACACATAAATATTTGAAGATATTGTTTTTTTCAAAAATAACACATATATAAAAAATTAAATTAATTTTCTTATAAAACACATTAAAAAAGGTAAATTTAAGTGAATGGTATAATTTTAATTTTTTAAATAAATATATGGATATCAAAAATATATGGATTCGAAGAAAAGGATACAAGCATAATAAGTAAATTAATAATATATAATTTTTAAATGCATTTATTGAAAACAATAACACTTTAAAAAACCTAACAACATCTAGTTTCAATAATGGTAAAGGAAATATAATTCTCACCAAGTTAAATTAGTGGAGAATAATATTAATATAATATTATAAATAAAGACTATAAAAATTCCCCAACCAGTTATAATATTTTCAAAATTTTGATTTGAAAATTGGTTGTAAATTGGAACCTTATGACCTGAATAATATTTAAATAAAACAATTTAAGGGTAATAATATTGAAATTGGATATAAAATAACACCAATAAAAGAAAATTCATGAAATAATATAATAAATAATCAATATATACATCATATATAAAATTGATGTATAATAATAAGTAGGTCCCATGAAATAGGAATTGAGACCATGAATCTCTGACAAGTGGCATAATCATTGAGGTAAGATCCATTTAATAAAAAGGATATAATAAATAATATTACACCCCTATAAAATAAATGGTAAAGACATTATAAATTAGTAATTATGTATAATATATAAAATTAAGGACAATAGAGTTAAATAAGTAATCCTGTAACTCAATTGAAGGGAATTTAATTAGAAAAAACCATTACAACCTTAGTATCCATTAAATAAAAAGGTATTTAAATAAATAACATGAAATAGACCATAAAAACACAATAATTACATAAATATGTTAAAATAGACTCACTAGTAAGTAATTATACATATTAAGGATATCATGGTGTATAAGAAGACATGTGTCTCTATAGTTTAAATTTCAGCTAAGAACCCTTTACATTGTTTCCATGACTAGTTGATTAAGTTCTATCTTCTTATAAAAAATGAAACTCTAATAATATTTCATTTAAAAACCGCATTCAAATAAATTTCCTATTTTATACTAAATTTATGTCCATTTATCTTGAGTATATTATTTTCTATAGCATATATTTTCATTAGGTGTTAGTGAAATTAATTTTTTCATGCATTCTTTAAGATGTCAATATTAGAATCCATGATTTCATACCATGTAAATATTTCCTATATAATTTTAGGTACTATTATAGAAAACTTATATTTATTTATAAATCTCATTCCGTAAGTATTTTTGTTCTATTTTGAGAAAATAGAATCAATGACTTCTTATTCTGATGGATGAGTATGGATAAGGAAGTGTATAATATCATTATAATAAAATAAAAATGATATTAATTTTATTTTTCAAAATCATAATATAATTTATCTTTTTTAGATCGTTAGTTAAATTCATATGGGTAAAAATAAAAATCATACTTTATTGTAGTAGTAGACCTCACGTTTTCACGGTTAACATCATCATTTACAAACAAAATAGAGGGGATGAGGGTATATAATAAATTTCATTTTGAGTAAATTAATAAATAAAATAAATAAAATAAATAAAATAAATAAAATAAAATAAATAAATAATATTTATATTATAATATCATCACTAATAAAATCCATGATATGATGTTATGAAACACTAAATACATCGATTCATGGAGGAAATAGTCTTCACATATGCATGATTGATATTCCTTTGGTTTTCAAAATGGTCGGAAATGATTAAATATGGTTTGTTATAGTAATATAATAAAATATTGGTAAAATAATTACAATGTTTCAGTTATATTAATTTGGTAATAAAATGATTTTAAATGTAATATTAATATGTTAAAATTATGGTGAAAAATTATACATTGATAACTTTAGTTTTCTTTTATAAATATTAATGTAAATTGAGGCCTTATGCTGACTAATGATAGATAGAATATTACGGAAGTACCTGGGATTTCTTAGAGAAAAAATGAGGGATATTTGGGAAGAAATTTGAAGGTAATGGTGTAACAAGATGTGGTGGATGTGATCATCTATTATATGTGAAGAGGAGGGAAATTTTGGAAACAAGTTTTTTATTTTCAATAATGAAAGGATACTATTCATGTTTCAAGGGATAATAAAGGGAAAAATACAAGAGGTGAGATTTTATTGATAAAAACCTCAACCGACAATTTGGAAACATTTTATTAATTTTTTGGGTCATTTCATCTAAGTAAATAATTTTTTACCATATTTACTTTTACTAGGGAAATAAATTTTCTTCCTTGGTAATTTGTTTTAATGACCAAAATTAAATTTAACCCTATACCTGAAATGAACAATTTGATTTAAAATATGAAGATCCATTTAACAAATAAATTTTATAAATGAGTAAAAAGAAAACTATAAAATAAACACATATAATATATAAAAATAGGTTTTAGGAAAGGTGTGTTTTTAGGAATTAATGTTATGTATAAGACATTGTTATAAATAGTATAAACTTTCTGGGAATTAATTGTTTTATTATAAAAAAAATATTATTTAGATATTAAATCAATCCAAAATTGAATTATACCTTTAATATAGTTCATTATAATATAATATGAAAACCCATTTATATTATAATTATAATGTTTTTTAAATGATTAGGAATAGTTTTTATAGAAATAAAATAAGATATTTAATTTGAATAAATTGATTACATAAATATATAATTGTTAAATTAATTTTTTAACATAATATTTATTTATTATATAATTATAAATTAATAAAATCCATTATTTCAGAAAAACCTGTATTTATTCACTAGCCATCTAAATATAAATTATCTCATAAAAATATCAAAATTAATACTGATGAAATTATGATATGAGGAATTAAAATGATAAATTTTATTTATTAAACTATAATTATAAATTTTTGAAATTTAATTTTTGGAATACATTAATAAATATAAAGAAAAAATATTTCATTGAGAATAATATATTCAGTATTAAATTGTAGCAATTAATTACCCCCTAATGGGATGATTTTTTACTAACATAGAATTTTTTTTAAAGTTTTATAATAATTATATGTCAAAATATTTTGATTTGTTTATTTTTGGTGTTTTTATAACATAAACTGTGGAACAAAGTGTTTATTTATAGGATTGTATGTCTATAGTGAAATATTGGGGTGTTATAAAAAATAAACCGAACCATAAATCTATCATAGACATCTAATAAAAGCTAAAAAACACAACTTCATTGACACAACCATATATATATTACGTGTAGAACCCTAATATTTTATGAATAATTTTCGTCCAATTATATTTAATTTCATTGATAGCCTTCATTACACAGAATAGATGTTTCAAATGATCCATGATATTCTCATAGAATATTATTATTTAGTGTGAAATTTGTAATCTAACTATTAAAAGAGAAGGTATGAATATGACTAGGTAAATTATTAAAAATATATGGTATTCACCTCTATAAAATAAATTCCTAGTTTAATAATAGATTAGAAATGAAAATAAAAAAATTCATTCAATATAAAGTAAATGATTTTTAGAAAAACGGGTTTTGATGAATGAAATGTATATTTTTCATAATTAATTAAATTAAAAACTATCATGGAATTATTTTAATTAAATTTATATATTATTTATAAAATAATTTTTTACCATTCATCTTATATTTTAATAGGCATGGGATAATAATGGATCTAATTTTATGATTAGAAATTATAATTTTCTTAAAAGTGTTTTTTGGGATTTATAATCTAATTTAAAAATTAAAATTTTCCCATTTAAATAAATATTATTTTGAAGGATTATTTGTTTTTTGACATAATAATACAAAAATAAACATATAGTAAATTTCAGAGAATTTTTTCAAAAGATTAATTTTTCATTAAATAGTGAAATTTTTTTTTATTGATTTTTTTTCTTTTTGAATATTTACAATGTTCCACTTTGTTTTAATATTATTTTAAAATTATATTTTTATAAATAATAAAATTATTAGACTAATTAAATTCATATTAATTAATATCATGTAGGAGTTTTTTATAAATATATTTTTATAATTATTATATTTTTACTTTGGATACTGACTTTTTTGTATGGAATTCATGTTTAGTTTCATATTAAATTCTGAAAATTCTTGGAATTGGAAAATTTAAAATGGATTTCACATTTCGAATCAAAATAATTATTTATTGGTAATATGGTCAACATAAGTTTTTGACATAATTAATATTAAAAAATGTAAAGAATAATTTTCATATTTAGTGTTAAATCATGGTTTTCCACATTTCATGCCTCTTTGCCAAAATTAATTTTACACAAATATATGAATTTTATTTGATAAATTAGATTTAATATTTAAAATAAATGGATTAAAATTATCTATAAAGGATTTTTTAATATTGGTCAAAAATGATAAATTTCAAAGGAAAATATAAAAATAACTAGTCACTATGGATAAAAGTAAATGATTAAAATTATGTAAAAATATAGGATAAGTTAATAACTTAATTAAATTTTTTTTATTTTTTTCAGTTATGTGTTACTAAATCATAGAATCACTCAACTCCAATATTTATAAATTTTGGTGGTACATGGGTTGAGTGTAACTTCCCATTATTAGATAGTTTCCTGTATTTAGAAAAAATTAATTCCTCATCAATTATAAAAAGGAACCTCTTACCTACACCTAGTAAGACCTAATAATCAATTTCCATCAACCATAACCTACCATAATATCTCCCCAACATATTTATCCATGTTTTAGAGTAGTTTTTATTCCCAAAATACCAACCATATGTTCTTTTAATGTAGTTCCAAATGTGGGTTTTTCTATGAAAATGAAATTGTCTTCACTAATAGAATTATTATCATTTCTTATCTTACCAAATTAATTCATGTATTAATAATTCGAATATAATGACACAATTATCTAACATATATTGAAATGTTATTATTTTTAATGTATTAATTATACCCATATCCTATTCCATCAAATTAGAAAGGAATCTTTTGTTCAAGTGTACTATGGATATGATGATGGATTTAAAATATTTATATGAAGTTTATTAAACAATTATACTTATGTAATTACAATATCAAATATACCTTCTTACCAACATCACTTGTGTGAATGTGTGGACTACCGCTTCCAGAAATCGATGTGATACATTTTTCATTATATCTGGGATTGGAATGAAATAAGGATATATTTGACTATAGTATATGATTTATATGATATAGAAATGATTTTTGAAAGGTGAATTAGTATTTAAATTTCAAATTTTCTATCCATCAACAAAACAGAAATAGTGTTCATGTATAAATACAGTCTTCTACCTATATGAACAATGTAATTATTATTTTTATATATATAATTTTAATGGATGACTATAATAACGTATATAATGAATATATATGATATTTATATCATGTTTAAAATTCCATAAACATAGGAATAATGTTCAAATTACATGGCTCAAAAATTAACATACCTAAATATAAATAAAAACAAAGTAATTGTCACTCGAAAAATGATCTTAACAATTTTTTTTAATGAATATATGATAATCATTTATAATAAAATCAAATAGGATATAACATATATTAGTATATTTATATAATATAGGAATAATAATCATATATTTATTATATTTTAGGTTACTTTTTTATGAAGAACGTTTAACCTCGATGTAAGGGAACTTCATATCGCTTTTGTTTTGGTGGGACACATATCATAATTTTTATTTATTTTCATTTTGTTGTGCGTATACTAGATATAAATGAATTTCATAATGATTTTTATGAAGGCTATGTTTATTTAAATATTAATATTTTGTTCTTTCCTTCATTGATGTTATGATTCAAATGTTACCCAAGTGGTAATGAAATTATGTTACAATTAAATTATTTGTCATGATTGTGTAAGATTATGTTTCTAGTAAAAAATCTTATGATATTTATATTAAAAATCATGAATTTTATTTTACTCTAGTTAGTTAAAGTGAATACACATTTCCTATTAATTTTAATCACTTCTGTTACTAATGAGAACGAAATAATGTTTTTATGAAAAAAATGGCTTTATTTTTCTCTTCATTCGAAAATCATTTTTCTTCCTTGTACATGTTTTAAATGAAAATATTTAAATGAGTGATATTAATATTATAGTGTGATTCATTAATTCATTATCACCTGATTATGTTTTTTAAAATATTTTAGAAAAAATAAGCTCATCAATTTCAGAATGAGTAACCTTTGACTCTAATATAAAAATGTAAAGGGAACATTTTATTTAATGGGTACCGCATGAATGGTATTTCCCATGGTTAGGGAAACTAAATGATTTAAATATTACATTAAAAGTATTCAATTATATTTTCATGGGAATATTTTTTCTAATATTTTGGATTTATTTGGAGCTTAAATAATCGATTTCTAAATCAAAATGATATTTTCCTCATGAATGTTTTAATAATTTATTTATGGAATTTGTATTTATGAAAAACAAATAAATTTGGTGTCTAATATGTTTTACAAGTGGTATTGTCTAATGCAGAAATCCTTATTCACTCAATGGATATATTTTTTTATTACTAATATTATACGTTTATAAACCTGCTCATATTCCACGGTTTATGGTATAATAAAATTTTGAAATGTTTATGAGACTCTATTCTTTTCTAAGGGTTATAATTACAATGAATATTTCTTATAATTTATATAATTTTTTTTGATTATGTAATGTTTGGGTTCATTAATTTCCTCAAATGAGTTGGGCAAATACGTATAACTCATGAGATCATTATTTCAGTTGTGAAACTAATTTAACGTACACATTATTTTGTGTTGATCTCTTTTACTATACATATGGTTATATGTGGACATTTATTCCTGTCTATAAGGTTATGAGATGGATTTATTTATTGTCCTTAACATAATGACTAAATCTATTTCTATTTATATATGTTCCCAATGTTATGACCTTACGTTTAATCCAAATATCTATTTCTATGCTATCCAAACGTGGCTTATACTCATTTATATCCATTATGATTCATGTTTAATAATATTCCATGGTTAATTAAATTAATAATAGTAATTATATTTTTTATGAAGGTTAAGGTTTTCAAGTGTAAATCACAATTTTTTTACCCTTACATTCATGTTATGTTTAAGATATTATTGATACCTATCTTTCTTACCCTTACTAAGAATTTGAGCTCACCCTCTCTTGTGTTTCATTGACCCAATTAAAGATAAATGGAGTGAAGTAGGGGATGTATTAGAAGAATACATTTATGGGTGATTTTGAATATCTTACACGAAATAATAATATTTTACATATAGTTACCATTAGCACTAAACTTTTACAATACTTGAGTGTGTATATTTACAATATATTAAATATTCATCTAAAATGATTTAATATTTATGTTTGAAAATTTGGGTTTTTTATAGTTTCTATCATGGAATATCTTTAGTCAAACATTAGAGAATAGGGTTATAAAACATTGGTGAAAACAATAGGGATAAGTTTATGTCTGGGAAATATCATAATGTTTTTGTAAAGAAACTATTATATATTTTTCATACCAAAAAATTATGTACAGATACTAAAAGTGGATGTGGATATAACAAAGTTATAAATAGGGGTAATATGTATAAAAATATTTCATCAGTATTTATCTCAATCATCACCTGGTGTACGAAAAAGATCCTTGTTTCACCCCATGTATAACACTCTCTGGGAATATGATGATTTATTTCACTTTTTCATTATAAACTGTCATGCAATATCTGAATATGTAGGGTTCATGAATATACATTGTAAGACTTATGGTGTCCATTATGGGAAATAATGTGTCATGATTTGAACACCAAAGAAATGTTTTTTTTTCATATTTACTATTATTGTTGATCACACAATGATTTTTAGTTTTAGTAAATGTATGGATCATGATGGTATCATTTAAAAAATGAATTTAACATCTAATGAAATGACTATCCATAGGTGAAAACAAATATATTAGATGCTTGGATGATATATTTTCTAACTATGAACACTGAAATTTCTCAATCTATAATTTGAAACTATATTAATGTTGAATTTTTGAATTTCCCATGGAGGGATAACCATGCCATTGAATCTATTAGGCAATGAAAACCACCCACGTCTATGGGACTTCTGTTCCATTGGTTGCTGAGTAATAGATCAATGTGATTGAAATGTCAATGTTTTTTTCACCAGTACTGAAACAATGAAAATTTTTCCTTGCTATTTATCATTTGAAAGGTAAAGAAGATAAATTGTGCAATGTTATTAAGAATATGAGGCTAGAAGATGAAACTGAATCTATGGAATCATATGAGTATAAGTGGATTTTTTAGTATGCAATTACCTCATATTATACATAAAAATGTAGATGTAATTCCTTGATCTTCTGAAGAAGGGTAATAAATCCATTGTTACCTATATTAGTAATTTTACCAGACATTAAAGGCATGATTATGGTTTAATAATCAGTCATGGAGGAATAAATGATTCATTATTTAGTGGGTTTAAACTAAGACATTGAAAGGAACTAACCATAAAGGATTTCAAATTCTATTAAGAAATTGTTTGATGTGAACTCAAGATGTATTTCGAAGTTGGAAACCCTCATGTTTCTTCTGATAATAAATGGAAGATAGAGTTTCATAGAATCTCTAGTGGCTTATCACTTGTAAGAAAGAAAATGTTTCAACATCCTACATTCCATAAATGTGATGTGAAGAATTCATGTGAATTCTTGAATGTAGAAAGAAGATATTTCAAGTGTGTGAAACCTAGACATCAATAAAAATTATGTACCTTTATTGTGATGAATATTTCTGATGAAGTGAATGAAGTGATGGTTAACCATCATATACCACTGATACTTATGTTTTATTGATGAAATGATTTTGGGAATAGTGTGACTCAGTTCCCTAATCTAAGAGATAATGGGGAAAATAATCTATATTAACCTAATTATATAATGTATAAAAGGAATGTATATTCAATGACAATAGATGATGTGAATCATGATAATTAGTGAATTCTTCTCCTCCACTCTAGTATTAGTAATTTCATTTTTTTTATTTTAAGAGGATCTATGAAAATCTAATTTTTCATCATTTAATAAAATTTTATATGATTATTTGAATCGATTATCTCTTTATATATATATTCTAGAGTAATGAAATCACATTTTATATTTTCAATCAACCTATGATCTCCAACAGTGAATGGTTGAAACCTATCTTCTAACGGAAGGGTTTTTTATCTAATATAGGAAAATATTTGGCAAATAAATGTATAATTATATTTGGATGATGAATTTATTTAGTTTTGAAAATAATAAGGGAATATAAATTTTGGTTTGAGACTTTTTGGGGGGTTAAGATGATTTCAAGATAATTTCTGTGATGATTATTGAAGGATGTGAGATAAAATCTTTCCAATATTTGGGATTTATAATTTTAAAACATATTTTTTAAGATCCTTAAAGATAACTATTTATGGAATGGGTTATATTGAGTTTTGGGTGTTATTGTTGAGGTTTTAAAAGATAATTATTTTTATTTATCTATATTGGATAACTTTTTATATGAATTTAGGTTTTGGTAAATATTTAAAGAACAAATGGAAAAAAAATTCACTATTTTATGGATCATATGATCTATTAAAATTTATTTTTTTTGTGTTTTAGGAATAAAATATAATCCCCATGAAACATTATTTCTCAGAGTCATAAAATGAATTGTTATTAATCTATGCACACCCAAAGGATGAAATTGGTCTTGTAAAATCGAGTAGGTGTATTTTATGGTGTTCTATAACATGATAGTTTAATAAAACTTTTACTTCATAAACTTTATATTGAAATAAAAATGTGATACATTTATATTCAATTCATATGAATCAATCGTCTTTTCATCCATTATATATTTATAGATTTATAGTGGTTAAAATTCTCTGGGGAATGTTATTTATCACTTTCCACTAGTCTATTGGTGTTTTTTTGTACTACATGTCCATATTTTGTGCGGGCTATAAAGGTTATCCAATATGGAAGCATGATTTTTTGTTATATATGACCGTTTTATTTTTCATTCCCTCTTTCTATGAGGTTTTATTATTGATCCCCTATACGATGTGTGTTTTCCAAAATGAAATATTGAAATATATAAAACATTATTACTCAGAACATGTTCAAATTATGAAGCATAAATTTATTAATGGAGGTAATAACGTAACAACATGATATTATTTGTAGTGATTTATTCAAATAAATTTAATTTCTTTAATTTCTTGCATTACACACAATACCGTGTTTAAAGGAACCATGGTAAAATACAAATTTTTTTATTTAATGTCTTAGTTATAACATTACCATTAAATAAAAGAGTGTGAATATAAACAAATAAATTATTAAAATTATATGCTATACCCATTTATTAAATAAATTAATTTATTATCGATTGATTATAAAATAAAATAAAATATTATTGAAAGTAAAATAAATAATTTTCTAAATTTTTTTATTCATGAAATGTCTTTTTTTGTCAATAAAATTATATTAAATACAATCAGAACATAATTTAAATGAAACTTATATATTATATTTTTAATTAAAATTTTTATCATTTATATAGTATTTTTATAGTCATAAGAATAAATTGAGTTTAATTCTTAAAGCTTTATATTTCTAGAGGGTTACATCCTTATATTTGGTGAAAATAATCTATAATTAAAATTTTTTGGACTTAAAAATTTTATTTTTGAAAATAGAATTATATTTTTAAAAAATCAATCCAAAATCTCTACTGATTTAATTTATGATAATATTCTAAAAAGATTAATACTTTTATGAAGAATGGAGAATACTATTTTTTTAAAAAATGATTTTTATTTTAATTCATTCACAATGTTCTATTTTAATTGGTTTTAATAGTAATGTTAATCTAATAAAATTATTTTTAATCTAATTTATGTCAGTTTAATCAATTTCATTATGATTTTTTCTATAAAAACACTATATACATATGAACTGTTTTCATTGGATGCCTGTTTTATCATCGTTCATGGGGGTTTAATTTTAATTAAAATGTTTCCCCATTAGAGAATTAAATTTGAAAAAATATATCCCATATCTAGAATAGAAATAATTAACATTATGTTATAATTTCAATATTTTTTTGAAAATGAATAGTAAAAATAATAAGCATTAATTACGGTGGTTAAGGTTGGAACCATAGTTTGTGTGTTACATGCACCTATGTTAAAATTAATTAGCCCAATTATAGGTATTTTATATGATAAATTAGGATTCATATTCTGAATTAGTGGATCCAAAATTTCTAATAATGCACATTATTTTTGTCTTAATAGATATGTTACTGAGGGATATAAATAAAATAAATGAAAACTAAAATTATAAATGTAAGTAAACATATATGATATGTGAATAAAATGATTAAAAAAGGTTTATTTTTGTTTTTTCAGTTATGGATAGATGTTAACTTCCAGCTACTATATTATTTATGAATTTTTTATTCACTTGGGTTGGGAGAGACTTCCCATTATGGAATAGATTGGCATATTTACAAAATTTTCACTACTAAATTATAGGGATTTATTTTATGAGTATATATGATATATATTATACAAAAATGATTAAGAAAAGGTGAATTAATAATTTCCTTTCTTTCTCAACATTTTTCTAGAAAATGGAAAATGAGTTTTATGCACACGTAGGACCTACCTCCTATATGGATGATGTAAACCATTTTTATCTATATAAATTATATGGATGAAAATAAAAATGTATCGAACAAAAAAATATGTTTTTTATATCATGGTTAAAAGCATGTAGATAATGGAACCATGACAAAATATAAGGCCCGAAACAAAAAAAAGTATCAAAAACATAAAAAAGAGATTATAATCCAAAATAATTATTTCAACAATGCCTTGTACAATGGGATTAGAGACTATAGGTAAGGGATTTTCTTCTAACTTTTATTTCTTTGGAAAAAAATACCTATTCACCACTTATTTCTTTATTATGGTGAATATAATAACTAAAAATTTATTTTATGGTGATTTATATAAAATTTAGAAGGACATAAATATACATTTTTGATTTTTTCTTTGAATGTACTTTTGATTGAAAAGTAACTAATGTGGTATGGGATTTACATTACAATCTCATTATTTATCGAGATTATGTATTATTAAATTTATAATGATGAAATCATATGATCTACCGCTCTAAAAAAACAATATATTTCTCTTACACTATTTATTTATATAAAATAAATTTTTCCCTTTTATTTTCCTCTCAAAAATTAATCATGAAAAAAGAATGGTTTTAAGAAAATAAACATTATTTCTCTATCCAGTCGAAAGTCCTCTTTCGACCATGTCTATGTTTTCTAAAAATATTTCGAAGGAATTTTTTACTATTCTACTAGTTATTAATATAAATTTCTACCCCTCTTATAATTTTTACAAATTTTTGAAAACTAATTTTATTTTCATTTTATTAATGTGTTATTTTTGATATTTTATCAAAAATTTGAAAGCAATCTTTATTTTAGCACGTGCGTTGTGAAAAATATTTCCCACAGTCATGACAAATAATTTATTTATATATTAATTTTCCATTTTCCAAGGATATTTTAAAAGGATATTTTATCTTTAATATTAATTAAAATTTTCATTCCTATTTAATATATTTTAAATTGGAATTGATATATTCTTTATGAAAGTTTTGATGATGTTTTTTTGGAATTTTATTCAGAGAGAACAACAACTTTTGGTGTTTTTTATTTTTTTACTTGATAAATGATCCAATGGTACCATCCTTATTCACTCTCTTGATTGTATATGGTTATGATTATTATGAGGAGATAATTATGATCATGCTTAACTACCATGGGTTATGATATTTTACCATCCTTGTTCTTCATGTTATTCCTTATTTTCTATGCGATGTGTGTCACCAATTTGAACTCTAACATAATCCTGGGTATTATATATTTTGATTATTGGTTTGTAGTGATCATGGGGAATGATTGAGGTTTTTCATATCCATTACTATTAAAGTTAGTGGTTTAAACAATGGTTTGGGTAGGTTTTATTATTCCCATAATCTTTGGCTTATTTTTTGGGATTTTGGGACATTACAATTTATTGTATATTTATAAAGATCCTCGGACCTATTTTTGGTATTTTTGAGTCTCTTTTGGTAAAGGATATGTCTTTTGGTTATTTGAATATTCCTTTCAGACAAATAAACAAGTAAATATATATATATATACATGCACCCTATTTTTACAACATCCCATATGAAAATGAGAAAATATGCACTAAGGATTATATATATATATATATATAAATTTACTATGGAATATATTTATATGTGTGAAGTGTTAATCATCGATAGTGACATGTTTCTGAAAATATAACTTTGTATGAAACATTAATTGGAATTGTTTTATTGGTTCGAGGTTTAAAAAATACCTAATTATATATGATTTTTATATAATATAAAGTGGATTTGTGTTCTTGGAAATGTAATTTCACTAACATACAATATTTTATTAAATAACCAATTTGGTAGTTCGTTATTAAATTTTTTTAAACTCAATTAGGAACTTAAATCATTCTAAATGACTTATTTGTTTTGAAATATGAATGTTGTTGTATTAAAACTAGGTCAAAATGATGAGTTTTTGTTTCGAAAAAAGATGAATATTGGTTGGAACTTTGAGATGTTTCATTATGATAAAACACATATTGAGGTAGAAACCTTGTATTAGAAACCTAGTTCATGATAAATGTGTGATATATATGTGTACGTAGTTAAGGGTCTTGTGAATTTTTGTGAGTATATGAAAGAGAAAATTGGTCATGCTTAAGGTGGGAGATCAAAATTGATAAATTAATGGTTAATTTTGATTAAAGGATGTGATTTTATATAGATATGATAGATTGATAAAATATCACCACCATTTGACCATGAAACTTGTTAATCCTAGGTACTTAGGCTCGTAGACTATGGAATTATCAGAGAGACAAATTAGTAGGGCTCTGGCCTAGGCTCGCTGGCCAGATTACGCTTCAAAACTAACTAAAAACATGGAGACGCTTTGGGGAATTTTCAAAACTGATTTGATCCCATATAGTTACTTCATCATAAGAAGTGATTATATGGTTTGATCATCAAGTGTATGAGGACTCAATAAACCTGAAAAACCTAGATAATTATGGGTTTCCCATGGTGAATTATTTCATTTTATACGTCTTTTCGATAGTGCAATATTAAATTTATCTTTGATATTATATTTTTAGAAAGTGAAACCTATTTTAGAATTAATATTATATTATAATAAAATTTCCTAAATAACATCATATTTTGATTTTTTTCTCAAATTATAATGGTTGAAAATTTCAAAACAAAGGGTTCTTGTCACTTTCTATTTGTAAAAGATTAGAAAAATCTATTTTTATATATATTATTTTCAAAGAAGAGTGATTGGAATTATTTATAATGTTAAGGAATATGGTATGGTTTCTATTTTGGAATTCCTACTAGAAAATTTAAATCTCCACACATATAATCTCTATAATTTTTCATTTTGAGTTTCTACCAAGCTCAGTTCACTAATAGAGCATGTGTAGTTTTATGGTTGACGGTGACCCATGAGGTCACATGGGGGTATGTTTGGTTGTTTTTTATTTACTTTAAACTCTATGTTATTATTTATTTTTGTTATAATTTTAATCTATTTTTAGGATAAAACGTTACCATGTTGATTATACATGATTCCCATCACTAGTTTCTAGTATAGAAGGATCAGGAATGCCTCTCAGGCATTACCGCGGATTAGCTCGAATGACCGGTTCATGGTTGATCATGGTTAGTTCATAAAAATTAGTGACCATGTTTATATTTATACAAGATCACAATGTTATGTGCTTAAATGTTTTCCACATTCACATGTCTATGTTATTCTCTCAAGGTTTATTTAAATTAATGTCCCTTATGATTCATGTTTAATGAACTACCCAATATTATTACATGACTAAGGGTTATGATATATGCTATGTAGGGTATGGTTTTAAATTGTTATGCTCATGTTATCATGCACATATATTCATATTATGTTTATGTTATTAATGGTATCTAACTTTCTCACTCTTGATGAGCATCTAAGCTCACCCTTTATTATGTTCATATTCCCCAGGTCATGAATACATATTTTAACTATTTTATTTATTAGGAGAATATATTTTTGGGAGATGTTAAAAAATTCATAAAATAAGATATTTTGTATATAGTAACTAAAGAAACTAATACATTATGGTCCTCAGGAGGGTATTTGTGAAATCAATAGAATATTAATTTAAAAATATATAATATATTTATATGAAAACCATGGGTCATTATTTTCTATATCCCTTGATGCTTTATAAAAAATAACCAAAACGAATGGATTAAAAATTATTATTTTTACATTCTTTAGTAATCATTTTTTTACATCACGTAATATCACAAACGATGATATTCAGTATCCAGTGGATTCTAGATGCTTTGATTAGGATTATCTCATCTTATTCATTAATATCAGCCAATGGAACAATCCATTTTTTACTTCATAAAACTCCATCTCATACAAGTAAATGTCCAAAAAAAGATAACCCCTACTGTTAATATCATATATTATGAGTAAACAGTTCCACGAGGAGTTGGAATACTAGAGCATAAGAAACTGAGTCTTATGAAAAATATTTCTAGAGTCATGTTTGTTTGGGTGTTGGTGTGCTTATATGTTTAGGTAAATTTCAAGAGAAGATTGGTACTTTTCTATAAATAGTTATTGGGGAAGGTTATATAATGTAGGTGTAGTTTCATTATTGGTTAGGATATTAAATATTGTATAAATTTGGGGGGGGGGATCAAAAAAATAATTTTCTTTATGATTTGGGTAAAAAGTGGTCTGAACATGGGAGGTCTCTTCGATTACATAGGGAGTGTCAATCGTTGGAGAATATTCTTCAACTTCTTCTACTATTACATCTACATGTATTTTATCTACGTAGAATATTTTATTCCTTCTTTTACATAATAATATATATATCTTTTTCTTACCCTTTTCCTCACACTCTTTCCAATGAACCTAACAAAAATGATTCTCTCATTTAGGTATTGAGAGAACAAAAAGTAGTGGAAAAAATTGGGGATCAACGATGGAGTCCTTTTAGAATAGATTTTGGAGTATCTACGGTGGATTAAGGATATGAATGATTGGTAAAAGCTCATATGGATAATGAAATTAGAAATAAAGAGAGGAAAAAATTTCAATATGTTTCATTTTAGTAGTTTAAAACTTGTATATAAGTTTTTTCTAGGTATAAAAAGATATCATGTGGATAAATTATGAGCTATAGATCGAACAATAGAAAAACATAAAGGCTTCAACTTTAACTACCTAGAAATTTATAAATGAAATTCCCTTTTTTAATGAATCAATATCTTCTTAAGTAATGTATTTATTGAAAAAATGAACTTATTTGGTTATTTTGGACAATTACAAAATATATTTGTACTTGTTTAAAAGAATATTAAATGTATTAACCATTGAAAAATAGTTATTTTATAATACAAAATAATTTTATTAAATTTCAAGAACCATGATAAAGTCCATTTAACATAGATGAAGCAAATGATAACCACAACATGTGGATCATACCCTATATAGCACATTTATTTAAGCATACAAGGGAGATGGTATGGCTTAGCATTCCCCTTCACTAATCCTAAGAGAGATTCAACAACTAAAGCTTCCATAAAACCATTTTTGGGATATGTTCTTGCGTATCAAGATCCGTTTTCCCAAATTGTTTAAATACCTAGAGAGGGATGTTGAATTGGGGTATGGAAAATTAAAACAACTTCCCCTGCAGATCATTTTTATCATTAAATGAATCACTCTAATATCTTCTACCCATTGAAATAAATGAACAAAAATGAAATCATGCATGCGACCCAATGATTTTTACTTTGTTCACTTTCTCAGCGATATATCCATGAAGCATACAACAGTAATGAGCCGATTTTACCAAATAATATAAGGCTCACTCCCAAATTACAATGTTTTACGTAGATCAAATCTACACCCAGTGTCACTGCCATTATAATATTTTGGGTCCACCAATGACATTCCCATGTTTCACCCCATATGCCATTTTCTATGGCTCACTTCTAGTGGAAAGGATCACCATCTTCCTTTTACTTTTATCACTACTCTTAGAAGGGACCCACTAACAGTTTATGGACATGTAGGACCCTTCATTACCATGAAATCATGCATCCTTGACTATAGATTTATGATTTGTTGAATTAAAATTTTCACCCACAGAAGAAATCCACTTTTTTGTGTATTTTTAGTCTGCGTGAAATGATTTTAAAAAATGTTTACGTCCCTTCATGAACAAACTTATTCCTTCGTGATCAATGCTACTCCACATAACAAGTATGCTTTGAAGACTACCTCTCCTCCATAGACTACCTCTTCTTCCACATAACATCCACCTTCTACAAACCAATTCATTCTTCAAATAATAACCTTTTAACGTGAACCTTACACACTTTAAAAACCATTTATTTTCCTGCGGAATGCCTCTCGTCTGTGGACCATATTCATTTTTGGGAAATAATACCCCTAAAATCCCCTTTAGTGAACTATTCCCATGAACCAATTCACCCTTAAAAAAATCATCCCTCGTCATCTCTTCTCCTTCGCGGACTCCCCCGAAAATGCTTTCATACTTAACCATATTTATTCATAGAGTGAAGAAGTTTTCTATTTAAAATAATGATATTTAATGATGGGATTAATAGTACTTATATATTAAAATAAATCCAAAAAATATAATATTCTATTTTACTTATGAATTCAATGTGTTACAACCTTCTGCACATACTGTTCTCCTTTTGTGAACCATTTTTACCTCTGCGGGCCGTGGATTGTCTTTCATCCTTTTTAGAGGAAAATTCCTTCTATAAATGAACCACTTTGCAGATCCAAAAATATTCACCTCACATCCGTAAATGATGATCCATCCCATGTACCAGAATACTTTAATGAACTTCTTGCCTCCAGGGAACTGTAAGTCTTCCTACAATCCATTTTCTCTAAGCGGTCTATGTTCTACGCTTCGTGATCCGCATAGAACTGCTATGGGGAAATCTCCCCTTTGATAATTTTCATCATCGATCCATGTACCTATTATATTGTCTATGAAATGTTCTTCACAAGCCACAAACTATTAAATAATACACAGAAATATTTCCTTTTCCAAAAACAAACTCCCAATTTAAATGCCCAAAAAACTGGCAAACACAAAGAAACTACGCCACCTTAAATAGATGCTTCAAAAAACATCAACCATACTCATTCACCGTTATCTGGATTTTTCAACAACCACAATCACACCAATGAAAACCGAGTGTACACATTGATGGATATTTACCATCAAGATCCCCAATAGAAACTATGTTCACATGACCACCCCAATAAAGAACCACTATTACATACGTCACCCTTAGGGTATTTGAAGGTGTAATAAGGGGAAATCTATTTAGGGAACAATAATACAAATATTTATATATTATTTTTCATAAAATACTGATTACATTTTCTTATTTTTACAACTTTATAAAGTAAAATATATCGAGTTTGATGAAAATTACATTTTGATATTAATAAATAAAAATATTATATTAGAAATATATAGTTTCAATTAAAACAATATTTTGAAAAATTGAATAATATTTTATATAAATATTGATTTAATAATATATTCTAATTAAATAATATTCATTTATATATAAATAAAAATATAATATAGTTACATCTGATTTTTTTATAATGGTCAAGAAGTAGTTAATATCGTAAAACTATCATTTTCATGTAAATAATGATTTTTATTTAAAAAAGAAATTTCAAAAATTTAATAATTTATTAAAAAAAATATTTTTGAAATTAGTATATTGAAATTATCCAATATAAATTATTGTTTCTTTTCTAATACAATTGAATTTTTGAGTAAAAATTAAACATTGTATACACACATGACATCTAATATGACATCCAAATAGACCTAAATTGACCTTATAAAGACATTAAAAGAAATACATAATGAAAAATTTATTTTCCATTTAAAATTATTTTACTCTGAATTTATTTATTTATTTTTGTAAAACATTAATGATTCCTCCAAAACTTATATTATATTTTTTATTTTAAAATAATTAATCTGTAATATGACTCACATAAACATCACCAATGGAAGAATTTTTCTATTTTTGGTAATTCCACCTAATTTTTTTAAAACTCAATTCTATTTCACGTAAATCACTGGAAAACCATGGTATGGATTGTGTTTTTTATTTTAATATATAGAGTCCAAAACCTATGTTTTGAACATAATTATGAATTACCCTCTCTTTTTGAATAAATATACACCCAACATCGAACTCTTCATCAATAAATCCTTATTGAGGATTAATTTAATCATTGTATCTCTGTTTTAGTACCCCCCAAAGGCGTTCAAAATCTATAAGAATCCCCATACACTTTTATGAAGTTCCCTCTCAATGTAAGGTTCCACCCTCTATTTTATTCTTTTCATGCACCTTCTTTATATTTATCCTCTTCAATCTCAGTTGATTATTTTTGAAGCACTTTATAAATATCAATTTACTATCTAATTTATGTTATATAAATGAGATTTAATTTTCTCTTGTCATTATAAACATTACCTAAGCTTTTACTATGTTGATATAAGGGATTCTCCCCTCATACGCTTTATTCAAGAACATTATTTTTATAATTCTTTTTTATTTCCAATTATAATTTTTGATATACGTTTTTAAACATTACGTTAACTATAATTATGATATAATTGTAATTATAGAAAACATTAAAAATCATTAAAACCGTACATGAATCAATTTGTACACTAGTTATGCTAACAACATTATCCTATGATTTCTTATGGAAAACATTGGTGTGGTGAACTTTCATCCCCATTTTAGAACAAGGGTATTGAGATTGATGTACTTATCCTTAATTTATTGGGGGATTCCATGTATTTGACCGAAAAAACATCATAATGGTATCAAAAGTTATGGAAGACACTCAAATGTTTTATGATCCACGTGGAACACAAATGCATGCACATGATTGGAATTTTCCAAGTCATCCGGGAATTTTCATTCACTCCACTGCATTTGGTACTATATTTGTCTCAAGAGATATCATGTGTATTGTCTGAGAGGTTATCCTAAGTCCACTAGGATATGATTTCTTGGTGGTTATCCATGACATATTCTTAAGAATGAATATTTTATTTTGTTTCAACATTCCTATGTATCCATGAAGTTTCCATCACATATCATGCATTGATGTTCATGTTTATGAGTATCACACCCTTTTTAAACCTTTATATTCCTATTTAATAACATGTATTTATTTCATCATGTTATGATATGGTTATTCCCTTACCAGAATTTATTTATCACCTTTCTCTTATGTATAACCCTAGGTTATCCCTTGTGATATTTTTAGATCAATGGAATATAAGGGCATGTTTTGGAGTATTAAAACATTGTTTTGTACCTATGTTTCATGCTATTTTCTACGAGTCTAATTACCTAAAAAAAATCGGCCTTTCAATATTTTTGGATCGTATTAATAGTTTGTCAAAGTAATTTATCATTATTTAATGTTTAAAAAAGATATGTGTTTTCATAGATGATATCAGAGCAAGATCAAGCTATTTTTGTGGATTATGATTAGAAAACATTTTTTAAAAAAAAAATAGATAAAACAGAAAATATCAAAATATCAAAAAATAATGTTAAATTATGGTTTATGTGGTTAAAAAAACACAATCTATGTCTAGATACTATTTGTGGATGTTTTTGTAGCATAGTTTTACTTTGTGGTAATAACCATGAAAAAAATACGTAGGTATTAACTCAATCTTCACATAGTGCATGATAAAGAGGCCCTGACTTAAAAAAGTTTTTTAACTCCGAAGGGGTATTATTTGTGAAATCCATAATCTCAATGTGAACCACAATGTAGGAAAAAAATTCACATAAAAAGTACTGTTATGAAACATGTCATGGATATCATAGATTAAAACCCTGAAATTTAAATGTTATATAATACATGGTGTTTAAGGTATATCCATTCAATGTTCTTTTTCTAACTTCTATAATAATTCCTAGGTATTTTTTGGATGCTTTAAATGATTATAACCATAATAATATAGTTAAAGGATGTTTTATCTTTCCGGTTTTCATGAATTGTTTCATATAAATAATGTTCAGTATAACTATTCGAACATAAACCTAAAACCTTCATGTTGTTCGATTCATGAAAATAAGAAATGAATAAATATGTACATCCCAAGAATATAAATCATCCCATTTCTATATTTGTGCGATGAACTTCCCAATGAACCTTGTGTAATTAAATTTAGTGAAATTCGATGTAATTATGGTTATGAAATGGATTTCTGTATGTGGATCCAACATAAATTTCAAAGATAAGGGAATAAAGATATACAACATGATTTACCCAAATATTATATAAAAGTGTTAGGAGGAGGATAAACCTTAGTTAGAATCATCTTCTTGAAATGGGATATTATTTCATTATCAGAAAACATATCTACATCAATTGATTGAAACTAAATAAAATACCGTCCTTGATGAAATGCCCCTTATAGGGGATATGTTGATCTATTTCCCAAAGAATTGGCTGGTCATTACCCAAGCTATGAGGTTGGGTTCTCAATAGATCTTATACCTAGAGCTATTCCAATATCCAGGACTACTTATAGAATGTCCATTATTGAACTTTAAGAGATAAAAAAGAACTTGTTTCGGAATCTAGAAAAAGTGTTATATGAAAAAGTGATCAAAAATGGGGTGTGACAGTCATATTTTTCTTGAGGAAGGATGGGTCAATAAAAAATTTTATTTATTATACCGGTCATAAAAAAATCAGGATAATGAAAGTGTATCCTTAACCCCATATTAATGACTTGTTTGGTCAGATATGTAGAGCCTAGTACTTTTTGAAGTTTAATATTTAATAGTGATATTATAAATTAAAGCTTAACATGGGTATACCCCTAAGAATTCATTTTTTGTATAACTAACAAGTCCAATGAGTTCATATTGATTCCATTTAGACTCACTAATTCAATAATAAACTTCGTAGATATAATGAATATATTCTTTAAAGATTACATATATATATTAGTGTTAATCATTATAGATTAAGTTCTTATCCACTCCAAAATAAGGTTAGAACATGTGAATCATTTAGATATTGTACTGAAAAAAATTAAAAAGAAAAATTTATATTTGATGTAAAATAAATTCTAGTTTTTGATAGTGTAAGTGAAATTCTTGTAAAATGTTTTATCCAACAATGGTATATATCTAGATCCGTACAAGAAAGAGACAATTTAATGATGGGCTATACAAAAATCTATTATTTACATCCATAGATTTCATTATATTATCTTGCTTTTATCTTTAATTTATTAGAAACTTATCAGAATTATCAATCCCATTAAACACTTTATCTTAATTTGGGGGGGGGGGGGTTCTAGATTGATGAAAATGGTGATAGAATTAAAAAGAAAATGATTAAGTTGTACAAATTACCAATTATCACATTAAACACTACTCTAGAAGGATTTGTGAACAATATAGATTTGTCCAAAAGGGATTGGATTTTTTAATCATATATGATGAAAAAATGATTCCCTATTCTACCTTCCCATTAAATATCCTAGATATTAACTACCCATCCCATGATCTATAATTTTTTATATAAAACTCTATATTATAATATAGAAAAATATTTCCCTATGGGGTATAGTGTGGCTTACATATTGGAAAAATACAAATGTATATAATTTCAACAATGGAGTTCATTATTTGATAACAAAACAGGTTAGTCTAGTGAAGGAGTTATGATTGTTCAACCCACTACCATCATGGGAAGGAAAACAAATTGGAAGATTCTCAATGTAGAATGCCTCCATAACTCTATCCATTATGATGATTGAAAGGGATATAATATTCATGGACATGGAAAGGGTGGAAAATGTAATAATAAATGAATATTTATTCTACATTTTATAGATAATGTCTCAACCATCCATTTTTTATAGGATCATGAAGGCCCAAAAAGTTGATGAGGATCTACCAGAAAAATGAAGTAAATATTCTAAATTTTAACTTTTCCAAAATAGTTTCATAAGATTTGGATCCCATATTTGTGCCCCCTGAATAAAAAAAATAAATATGAAACTTCATGATGATGTGAATAGCTCATCTATATCTATTTATATAGGGAGTACTATATTGTGTCTAGATATGAAGCAAAAAATCTGGAAGAAAAACATAAAGAGAGAGATCATAGAATTTGTATCTTAATATTTGTAATTTAAATAATTCATTGAGTAATTATATAAGTATAAGGGTATTATGAAAAAATATCCCATACCAGTATGGAAATGTGAAAACATAACCATGGATTTCATTGTTGGACTCCCCGTGACATCTAATGGTGAAAAATTTATCTAGGTGGCAGTCGATCTACTTAAAATGTTGGAACATTTCATTGATTTAAAGGAATATTACTCTATTGACTAAAATATGAAGACATACATAAGAGATGTGGAAATACTACATGGAATTACACTGCCCTTTATATCTTATCATCATCCAAGGTTTACCATGAGATTTTTAGAAGACTTCAGAAGGAATCAAATACAATGATGAGTTGTAGTACAACTTTTCACCCTCCAGTGGATGATATGTCCAAGAGATCCATTAAAATAGTAGAATTTACGATGAGATCATTTTCAATGGATTATAACAGATTTTGTGTTCATAACCTTACCCTATTAGAGTTCTTGTATAACTACAGTTTCTATTATATCAATCAAATTCCACTATATGGGAATCTTGTAGGAAATGGTCATTTCTAAGAGATTACAAAAAAGTTTTATAACATTCAATGTCATATGAAATCTGTACATAGATCACAAAAAGGAATGTAATTTTTTTTAATGATATTTGGAGTTTGAGGTTTGAGATAATAGGTTACTTTATTTATTTCTGTGGAATAAATTCATTTCATTCTAGAATAAGGGAAAGGAAAGTCCAAGATACATCAACGCCTTTTAGATCCATGATCACAATGAAATTTTGGAATATCTGCTAATATTCCCACCAATCCATTTCCAATTATATTATTTTTTCTATGTGTCCAGCATGAGGAAGCAAATACTGGACCCCTTACATTTCTTAAATCAATATGTTTTACCATATGACAATGATCATTCATATGAGAAGAAATGAATTATGTTTTCGATTTTATAGAAATATTTTTAAAAAATATGAAAACTGACTAGGTTAATGTGTTGTGTTGGAACTATTGGTTTGAGGAAGCAACTTGGGAAACAAGATTGGAAATAAACAGAATTACCCACATCTATTATATAATATTAAATGAGATTACAGGTTAGAAATTTTTTAATTAGAGAATAATGTAATGACCTATTTTTTTTATAAATAACACTCCCATTTTGAATGAGTAAATTCTTTAATAATTAAAGTATTTATAAAAATGACTTGCAAAAATTTGGTTAAATTGGAACATTATAAAATATGGTCCATAAAATTTAAAATAGTATTAGACATCTTAATCATTGATATTTTTTTACAATGAAATTTAATATTACTATACATTAAGGGTAATGATAAAGCCTATCTGAAAAAATGAGTGACGACCTTCACCAGTAGGATCTAACAATATGAATCCCATTTTTGATAGATTCTGTGGGAAATGGAATCAATAGACTTTACCCTTTACCAAGACCAAGTCAAGAATCAACTATTAAATATTGAGAAAAATCTATTTATTAGTTAAGTTCAAGATTATTGAGTTTATAACATGAAACCATGTTTGTTGAACCCTCCAAGGAAAGCACCACCATCACACACCATACCATTATGGAATACGTTGGTGTAATAAGGGGGTGTGAATCTAGTTCCTAGTAAAATGTATATAATAATTTATTTATCCTTTTTTAATATTGCATTATAAATGGTTATATATTGATTTTTATAAAAATTAATGTTTTATTCGAGGAAAAAAAGATTATATTTTAAAAATATATAGTTTTAATTAATACTCACAACTGATAAATTAAATATTCTTTTATAAATAAGTTCCATTTTAAGAAAATATTATTATCAAATAATAGATATATAGATATAAATGATAATAAAATTTAATGAAGTCCAATTTAATTTTTATAAGGGTCATAATGTGGTAAATATCATTAATCTTTGTATTTCAAGTAAATTAGGGTTTTTATTTTAATAAGTAAATTATCATATATAGAACATATTTTTTTTAAATGAAATTTTATTTTTGAAATCAAAATATAGAAATTATGATATGGTAAAATTTTTATTATTTTCTAATACAATGGAGTTTTTTTGGCTAATAAATAAATTTAGTATGAATATATGGTATCTATTTTTAAATAATAATAGACCAAAAGTTGCATAATAAATAATATAATGGGAAAATGGCCAAAAACATATTTCCCTATTAAAATAAATGTGTTTTTGATGTTATTTAAATTATTTTATAAACCCTTAATGAATCCTCCAAAACCTGTATTATGTTTTATGTTTTTAAAACCAATTCTTTATAAACATGTCTCACTTCTACATCACGAAGGGTATGATTTTAATTTTTTCGGTTGGTGGCCTTATAAATTAGTAAAAACAAATCATACTTGGAATAAACCTTACAAAAACACAATTTTATGGTTTTGGGGATTATTTTGTTTCATTATATTGTAAAAAACCGTGTTTAAAATTTAATAAATATTTATCCTCTATTTTCCTAAAACTTCCCACCAAAAATACCAAACTACTTGAACAAAAAACCCATTAAGGATCAATTTCCTCTCTCAACACCATTGCAAGTCTCTCTGAGGGTGTTCACATTCTATTTTAGAGATATTCCTAGGAATTTTGAAGCATCGTCTAAAGGAAAGTGATCTCTCTCTCTCTCTTGTATTCCATTGAAGAACCATATTTCTCTTTAGGGTTGTGAATGTCAATTTATTAGGTTTACATGCCATTATAAATATCACTTTACTTTCCAATTGATGTTTTAATAGTGATAAATAATTTTTACTATCTCATTATAATCCTTTCATAAGCTATTACAATGAAGAAGTATTGTATTATCAACTCCTCCTCATGATTAAATCCCTTTATTTGTATTATTCCATTTTATTTCCAAATTCCTATGTTGGAATATGTTTTTACACATCCCTTAAATTTTACATATGATTTATATATGATTATATAAAACCGTTCAATCTCATTAAAGGATTTTTTCAATATTTATGTACACTTTTTATGTCAATGAAATAATACAATAAATTTCCATGAAAAACATTTATGTTGTGAATACCCCTCCCAATTTACACTCACGGGTACTCATGAAGATGATATTATCCTTAATTTATTTTTTACTTCTATTTATATGACCAAAACTTCATAATCATGGGATCAAAAGTGATTAAATATTTACTTATGTTGTATGATCCATGTGGATAAAAAAATGCATGTACATGATAGGAATTTGATGGTTGGGCCCAAGAAATATATAGTACACTAATGCATTGGGTAGTGTTTTTCGACATGAGATACCGTATGTGGTGCATAAGAGGTAATATTAGGAGCACTAGGTCATGATATATCGATATTAATATATGACTTATTCTTATGATGTCATGTTTTTTCTTTAATCATGTTATTTTGTTTCGTTGATTTATTTATCTTATATCATGTTCTGATGTTGGTGTTTTTGATTCCTACCCCCTTCATGTCACTTCGATATTCCTCTTGACTGAAATTTATTACTTTCATCAAGTTATTCTTTGGTTATTACATTATGTGTATTTATATATTCCCATTTTTTATTTATTTTCATTGGTTTTACTAGGAAGTATTATAAGATCAATGGAATATAAAGAAATTATTTAGTATATTTAAATAATGCTTTTGTACCCATGTTTCATGTCATTGTGTATGTGTCTAATTACCCAAATATTTTAAGCCTCATGATATTTTGGGATGTTAATAAGTTTCTCTCTATATAATAAATCATGAAATAATTTTTATAAAAGATATGGGTTGACATATCCAAAATAATATATAAAATTAATCTAAAATTATAGATAGCTTTCATGAGCACTTGAAGGGGTATATAGAATGGAAACATTTTAGTCTAGTCCAGGAATTATTAAAAAAGAGAAATTATAAACCTTAAATAGTAGTTTCTAAAGAAATATTCCTCACAATCCCAATGATAGAAACATTCCATGATTTCAAAGGCCAATGTGGAAGGTTTAAGAAGTGCGTTCGAGGTAAAAAAAATGGCCTCAATTTTAGAGGGTCCTTTTAGGGGGATATCTATAGAAAAAACACTTTTTTAGTCAGATGATATATGATAATAAATTTTATATATCACTGTAATGTATAGGGATTAAAACTCTATACATGTTCTTTATTTTTCCCACTGATAATACTAGTTCAAAATATGTTTTTTAGAAGTGAGTCCTCTTAAATAGATTTGAGAATATCACTGGGGAAATCTTTCAGACTACTTATATAATAAGATAATATTTCAAGGAAAATAATTGAAATAATTTATGGTTTTATATAGTAAAAAGTATATGCTTGAGTATATTTTAGAAAATTATTATAATATTGATGTAAAATTAGATCACATTATAGTGGAAAAAATAGAATTATGTTTGAGGAGATGACAGACTGATTATGAAATGATCAGTGGTAGTTATTTTTAGGAGAGTATTGACTCGAGTTATGTTAGTGTGAATGGGTTAATATATAAATAATTACCTAGGAATATCAAGTCAATAATTTGTGTCCTAAATATATTAAATATAAGGATATGTATAATTAATATATATACAACGTGTCCACATCCACTTTTATGATCTTCTCATATATATAGTCCTCAAGATGCACTACCCACTAGTAGCGAAAGGATGACTTAGTCTCTATCTTAGAAAAATGAATAAGAAGGAGTTCTTATTTGGAATTTGAATGTGTATAGTGTCATAGTGAAGGTACATATATTGGATCAAGGAATACTTCACTGAATTAAGTGTCATCATGTTCCACTTACCACTTTATAGAGGAATTTATTGAAGATGAATTCAAATAAGGAGAATCTCCTACAATTCATTGAAGAGGGGGAGGATTAAATCAGTTTGATTCCTATTCTAATTTGGATAACAAAGTAGAGGTTATTCCTTGATATATGTTTTTTGAATAAATATAACATTTTAGGAAAAAATCAACCTTCACCCAATAAGCAATTATCACAACTGATCAAATCCAATAATAGGTTTGGGACTATAATTGTTTTAGTATAAGATTCAAGAATCATACCTCTATATACATGGATTTTATTTTTAGAAATAATAATTGATTCTAATATAATCTACAATATTTATATTTATAAATAAGTAAGAGAAACATCTAATACATTATATTATCATGACTATTTTCTAGATAGATAAATGTTGTGGGGATATGTTATTGAATTGTCTATTTTCTTTAATCGCTCTATAGTTCTGAGTAGTAGTTATAAATTCTATGTAAAAATATATTAATACAATTTAATCCTAGAAGAAATGGATGTTCATGATGATATAAATTTGTAATTTGATGTTTTCATAGGGGAGGATGTTTTACAAAACAATAGAGTGGACTTAAAAGTCTATATTCATATTTCTAGAAAACCTATAATTGCTTCTAATAATCCAAATCTTTGTGATGGATAATGGAATTATGAAAACTACATAGATTCAATTATTGAGAATATGTTTTCAACCTGAAACCCAAGGAAAATGGGTATTTAAGAGATTATAGTTTCTTTAGTAATAAGAATCTGGATGCTGAAGCCATCTTAGATGAAATATTCTAGAATGTATTCTTATTTTTTAATCATACTTAAAAAAGTATTACTAAGAAAAATATCTTAATTTATTGTGTAATTTTATCTCAAATCATTGATTTAATTGAAATTATTCTTAAAGTATAGGTTTTTATAGAAAGATGCAAAATTACTCAAGTTGTTGTTACACACTTTGGTTGATTAATGTTTTTCTAAATTGTGTGTAACTATCGTCATGATATTCCCAGACTTCTTTATGTGGATAATTTTTTCCATTAACATGTTAATAATTTTTTTTAATATAATCAATAATTTTCTCAAAATTTGTTTTTTAAAAATATATTTTTAGGATACGATATAAGAATTCTTTACTGTCAGATAGAATTATTATCCGTGTTTTTGTGCACAAACATGGTAATAAGTTTCCAATATTTTCTCCTTGAGGACAAGGTAGTTCTTCAAGAGTTAAAAAATGTTAGGAAAATGGGATTTGATACCACAATTTCAATTGATATTCTGAAATTGGAGCATTGTCCAGTGATCCTAATGAATACTATATATAGTATGGTTTATTATAGTGTTGGGGTGTCAATATTAAAAGGGTAAATTATAAGTGATGTTTGATAAATTTCAATAGATAGTTAATGGGATGGATTTAGTTGGTAGTGATTGTTGGTTCATTGGATGGGGAATAAAATAATGAAGAAACATTTGGGGTATGAATATTATTTTATATCATATAAAATAAAATGTGGCCATACCATCAGATGTGTTGGCGTAACTCTAGGGAGTGACCATCCATAGAGATTCTTCTGCACCTTTTTATTTTGGTTCTTCTCAGTCTAATTTAACTCTTTATAAGGTTCTCATTTATACTAGTCCAATAATGTGTATACAATTTTTTATTCTTATTTTATACACACTCATAACAATGATATTAAAACCCGAAATGGGGTTTTTTTCTAGTAAATATGCACTTTATATCTCGAGTTCATCACTTATCTAATTTAAGGCCTTCTAAATCTAGTGGCCTCCCCAATAACTATAATTCAAATATCCATTACTAATGAATTGATTTTTTCTTCTCAATAATAACAGGTTAATAATCGCTTACCTTCTACATTAATTCCATTTCGTTTCCACCAGCAGACCCCCTTCAACATCTCTTTAGTTTAATCATATGTGGGACAACATTGATTAAAATCATAAACATTTTAATATAAACATATCTAGAAACATATCCCATTTTTCCTCAATTTTTTTATTATGTATTAGAATAACCTACCCTATCAATGGATCACCCTAGATGGATTTATTCTTAAAAGATATTAATTTATTCACACATTTGTCATCCACCAAATTTTTATTCGTTCACACCAAAATAAAATAATCTTATGTATTCCCAATAATCCCCAAATATTATTACATAGATAAACCTAAATTCCAAATGTGGTCTCCCCATTTTAAAAAATTTATTATTTAAGATTATAATTTATAAAATTTTAAAAGTAATCATCCAATTTACATGTATAAAAATACTAGTCCACTTACATGTGAATGGGAAAAAATAACTAAATTAAATTCAATTACAAAAATAAATAATATCATAAATCAAAATTGTATTCCATTATATTTTATTCCTAAAATAAGTTTCATAAAAAAATTAAATATATGAATAACATCATTTTATAATTAAAATAAAATAAAAAAATTATTTTAAAATATATTAATTTAATAAAATTATTCCTTCCACATTTTATAATGATCTTATTTTATCAAATGAAATATTTCAATCAAAAAACACAGAAATTATTCAAAATTATACTACTCAAAAGGTAAAAAAACATTTATCATTTTATAATTAAATAATGAAAACTATATATCCTAAATAGTTATGAAAATATTTCCATTTTTCAACAATGATTGATCAATAATAAATAATTTAAAAACTAATTCTTATTTTATAACAAAAATAAAAATAATGTTTATAAATGTAGTGTATCAGATCTATATAATATGGAGCCATAGTAAAAGATAATAGAAACCCCATATATCATGGAAAATTAAAGGATACTAAAATATGAAATTCCAATATGGGATTAGTATTTATAAAATTCACATAATGTCACCCACATGGAAAATTGTGATAGTGAATTAGCATTGATAGAACCACATATTACAGTATATACCTCCAATGAATATAAAAAAAAATCATTTCTTATATGTGTATGGTTCTTCTCACATTTATTATTTCTTATTTTCCTTTAATATATTTTTTCAAATTCCATGTAAATAATTATAGAATCACTTATGTAATAATGTAGTTAGTGAATTAATAATACCAATGAATGTTTTTTTTGTAATGGGAATTAGTTTTTCCTCATGAAAATATCTCATGATATGATTTCAATAATATTACATCATGTATTGTAATTTAGAAAGGTGTTTAGAAAACTTATTCTTTTATCCCTTGGTATCTTTTATATCCAATTAAAAATCATGAAAAAGAAAAACCTAGTAACCATCCTCATTATATCTTCCTTGAAATAAAAAATATATTATATTTCTCATTGTTTTATATCAATAGTCTCCATGATCATAATGAGATATTGACTAAACTTGTTGAGATCATATAAAACTACCAGTATCTCTGACTCTATTGTTTCGAAGTGAAATTGTACTCAATTAAATATATTTCATTATTAATAAATAATATGTATATTTTTATTTCCCTTCTTCCCCATAGCTTATACCATAATATTTTCACTATTATAACACATTATTTCAAATATAAAATTATAATATCTTTAATTAATGATGGAATTCGATGTCAATTACATATTTAGCCAATTTAGAACATTCAAAAATTTATTCCTTAACATGTAATGAACATAGTATACACGAAATCATTAAAAAATACTTTACGAATACCTTATAAAAACCCTAATTCCTAAGGAAAATTCTCTCTAACATTACAATAGCAGGGGAATTCATGTTTAATTTTCTCAATTTTTTCCTTCACTACCATGATTAAATCATTTTATATTGTGTGGATAATAATATTTATTTATATGAAAATAAAATAAAATTAATACAAACTGATGACTATATTGGTCTCTTCAAATCAGGTTAATATACTTGAAAATTTTCTCAAGCATTATTCAAAAGTATTATCAAGAATTGAAAATTCATCCATGAAAAAGTTCCAACAGGATATGTAAGTGGATTTCAAAATTAAGAAATAATGTAGTGGGATCTCCAAAAAATATAAATATTATTATCAAATATAAGAAATTTAGTGTCCCAAAATCCAAAAAACAGGATCTGGTCCCTACTATATTACCTTGGTTTAATTGAAAATGAATTTCATCATCATAGAATGAATAATTTAGTATTCATAGTAAACTAGATACAAATGAATTTTCCAATATTTTATTTATAAACACACATTGAAACATATTTTTTTCAAGAAAAAAAGTATTCCCTCTAGAATATCTTGAATATAAAATATATTACACGTCATGGATTCCTGAGAATAATAAATAATGTAACATTGTTAGGACCAATAAGGGCCTATATACTATGAGAGGGGGGTGAATCAGGGTATGGATATTCTTTTTTAAAATTCTCCCTACCCCACTGGATCTTGACCTCTTTATTACAAGGGACACTTTGTTCGCTCTTGTGTGTAAAATATGATCACTTCATTACTTCTTATATAATGATGATGCTTTGAATGCAATGCAGGGAAGAAAATAGGCAGACACAAAGATTTTTACTTGGTTCACCCTCACTAGGCTACGTCCAAGGAGCATACGCCGAAAAGTTGTCGGTCGTACCAAATTCCACTATTCTTCACTAGATGTGGATACAAAGTTCAGGCTAGATCACTTCTATGCCCAGGCTCACTGCCTTTACAATGTTTAGGGTCAGCTCACTGCTTCCCCAAGGGTCACTCCCTATTTCTCTCTCTCTGGCTCACTGCCGGTGGATAGGATCACCTTCTTTCTCTTCCTCTGCTCACTACTCTTGGAAGGAATCCACTCACAGTTTATAGACCTATAGGTCTTTTCATTTGAATGAATGAATGAATCTTTTTCTGTATGTAGATGCTCTGTTGAAGTAAAACTTTCACCTGTAGATGAATATCTCTTTGCACCGAAGTTATCGGGTAAACTTCCAGCTTCCACGCAGCCCGAAAATCACTGCTGGAAATAAACCTTACTTGGCGTGCAAGTCAACCCCGGCGCGCAAGTATCGGCGCACAAGTCATAACGGGCGCACAAGTCCTCCTCAAACACTTTTGCGACTCAATCTTCCTCAACTCTAAACCTGCGCGACCCCCTTACTTTTACGCCCAATCCAATATTGGCGCGCAACTCCACACTGGCGCGCAGCTTCAAACACTGGCACTCAACAATCACCCTGGCGCGCAAGTCCCACCTACGCGACCACACACATCACTTGCACGACCACAACACCCATGCGAAGGGAGCTCTGATTTCTCAAAGTGTTGAACTCTGGTTAAGAATGAAGAGGGGTGGTCCAGTATTTATAGGCAAATTGACCACCCTACATGATGGCGCGCAATTCACCTGCATGACCCAGTCTCGGCACGCAAGTCTTCTGTCCTTTTAGACACGTGCGCGACCAACACCCAAACTTGTGAGAACCTATTTCCTTAGCCATATTTTGATCTTCTGATCTTGAAAAAAAATGGCGCGCAAGTTTCCTATACTCCATGTCCTCGGAGCGCAAGTCCCTTTTCCAAAAACAATTTTCTTCATTTGTCGATTTTCAAGCCCAAAAATTTGGCAAACACTGGAAAACGGCGCCACCTTGTATCTGTTCTTTTGTACTGCCTCCAGATCATTCATTCCTTTTGTCGACGTTCTTGAATTAATCATGGATCGTTGACCTCAGCTCTTGAACATGACATTCCATCATGAAATACTCTTTGTCAAAAAATTTGTATGTCATTGTTTTGCTTTGTCAACAATCACTACTCAGATGTACACTTTGTCGACAAACACAATCACCTCAAAAATGTTTCAATGATACATTGAGGGATTTTTGCCCAAAAATATCCCCCTTTGGGTTTGTTGACAACTCTTCTATAAAAACATACGTCGTTGATTCTTCAGCCACCATTCGCCTCATTGTGATTCAGATAGCGATCAAGGATTTACCTAACACATACTCTAATCCCACATGAGCAATTATCGATGTGAGAAACAAGAGTAAATGAAAAGTTCATCGATAAATCACTTCATCTCTAACTCCCACTATTGACACCAAACTGATACCAATTTGTACTAAATTGATACAAATTGTTGAAGGACTTGTTGGAAGACCAATTTTTGTTTGGAAATATTTTTACCACATTCCAACACTACTCTTCTGCTTTTATCATGATCCTCAGCTATCATGATATCTATCCTTTGATCAATCACTTCTAGCATCGTCCGATTTAATACGCTCCCCCTTTCTACTCACAACATCAACACCTCTTTAGCCCCTATTTCCTGTGTTGTCCAAGCTAATCTCTAGCTAAGAACATTCAACTAGCTTCAACTCCCCATATCTGGCTGCTCCACTTATCAGCTTCTCCCCATATCATTCATGATTTATCAAATCTCCACATTGTCTCCCCCTTGAACAGTCACTATTTTCTCCCCCTTTGTCAATGAACCCAAAGGTCACTCCTTTACAGTCTGTAACAGAGTAGAGAACACATATCAGCACATCAAGGAAAAACACATCATACCTCGGGGAGAGGGGGGGATGGGTCCGCATCCACACTATTTCATGTGCGGGGAGTCGACTGAACTCCCAGATCCAGTCGATGTCTCTCAAAATCTTCCTTGGGTAAGGCCTTTGTAATAATTTCTGCAACCTGTAGCTTTGTAGGCACATACTCCAACTTCACGATTCCCTGCTCAACCTTCTCCTTGATAAAATGATAATTTATCTCATTGTGCTTTGTCCTTGAGTGATGGAAGGGATTTTTTCTGAGATTTATAGCACTTGAGTTATCACACTGGATTCTGATCGGAGACTTCACTTCAACTCCCATATCTTCAAGCTGCTGCTTCATCCACAATAACTGTGTGCATGCTTGAGTGGCCGCAATATACTCAGCTTCAGTGGTGCTCAATGAAATGCAATATTGCTTCTGGCTAAGCCAAGAAATAATCAATCCACCAAGATAGAATGCACCACCTGACGTTTAATTCCTGTCATCCACTGAACCGACCCAATCTATATCAGTATATACCAATAATTCCGACTGATATTTTCCATTATATGTCAACCCGAAATCCACCGTTCCCTTGATATACCGAAGTATTCATTTCACTACAAGCATGTGGCTTTCCTTTGGATTACTCTGATATCTCTTTACTTGGAATGTGGCGAATACAATTTCAGGATTTTTTGCGGTCGAGTACAGCAAACTGCTGATAATCTGCATGTTTTTAGTGAAATTAACTGCCCTACCACTGACATCTTTTGATGATTTCATCCGGGTAGAAACCGGAGTCTTCATCTCCTTGGAGATTTTGGATTTAGAAATTAATGTGTCATTCCTGCCTTGTGTAACCTGCAATCCAAGTAAAAACATCATCTCACTAATCATAGACATTTCGAACTCATGTTTCTTTAATTTATAAGATTGTCTTTACTATGCTTCATCTGATCTTCCAAATATTATGTTTTCTTCCTAGACCAGCCTCATCATCTTTTGATTACTGTTGTTGTTGAAATAAAGATTGTAATCAAATCCCCCATGCTAAAAACCAAGCTTCTTCAAATACTGATATAGCCTTCAGCACCATGATCTTGGTGATTGTTTCAGCCCATATAACGCCTTCTTCAGCCGACAAACATTGTTCTCTTCCTCATGAATGAGAAAACCATCTGGCTGCTCGACATACACTTCTTCCTCCAGAATTGCATTCATGAATGCTAATTTGACATCCATCTGGAACACTTTGAACTTCTATTGCACACTAGCCGTGCTTTGTTCCGAATCACTATGCCATCTTTATTCATCTTGTTGCGATAGACCCATTTAGTCCCGATGACATTCTTATCTGCTGGCCTCGAAACAATCTCCCATGTATGATTCTTCTCAATCTGATTTAGCTCTTCATTCATGGCCTGAACCCAGTTATCATCATTAGTTGCATCATCAAATCATTTCGACTTAACCTATGATAGTAATGATGTCTGCTGTAGTGATTTCATTCTTCTTGTCTGAACTGGATCTCACTGATCACCGATGATATTTTTCCTGTCAATTTCAGCTAGACTCTTTGTATTTTGTGCAGATAAGGATTTTACTTCCTTGTACTGATCATCAGTATCCTCTTCTGAATCATCGTCAGCCACTTCTTCTGTCCCTGAGTCTCTTACCAATTCTTCACTTTTAACTGAAAACTTTTCACTGTGTCATTGTTCAATGATGTCATTTCTTTGAACATCTTCTCTCACATTGTTGTTGACACACATTTGATTTTTCTCTCACATCTTCTTGGTAACCTGAAAGCAGTCAGCTGATACCACATTGTCAGAGAAAAATATATAAGCATGAGATGCATGATTATTGCTGCTTTTCTGACAATAAGTCTTCCCTCGATTGAAAAACTATTGAGCTGATTCATCCGATTATTGCTTTGATGGCTCTTGTATCTTCTTTTGTTATTGAATACTCCCCCTATGTTATGCAACCCTTCCCAAGGATATGCCCAACTTTTAAACCCATAACATTCTTCTTTTTCTGCATCATCCATTCTCATATTCCACTACTAATTGAGCCATTAACAAAATCTCGAAGCCTACTGAGTAGGAACTCGGTGTAGGAAACAAGAGATAGATTTAATAACACAATCACTTCCTATTGCGCTTTGTTTCTCCCTTTCTTCTTTAACTCTAGTACCTGATTTGAATGAATTGAAACTCTGGATCATATGAATTCTCTACATTGCATCTTTAGATTCCACTTCCCCTTGGATAATATCATCCTAAAACCTAAAACACATGAATAGTCAGTTAACAACATTTATACACATTGGGAGAGGGGTTTCTTCCAGACTCCTCAAGATGAGGATTGCGGTTTATCCTGATGGGTCAACCCTTTGATTCTTTCTTAGAGCGCATCACACTCCTTTCTTGCATCCTCCAGCTGCCTAGCCAACTTCAACTACACTGGCCATATGACTAAGAATTCATTACCTACATGCTGATACTTTTTCCAATATGAAGACTCTACAGGCCTGGCCTTTCTCACAATTTGGGGTTTAAGCCAACTAGTACACATTTCCTTCATTCAGGTGCTACCAAAATTCCATTTTCCTTGATTATTTCTCTGAACAGAAATCTTATTGCTTGTCATCTTCCCATGCTTCTTCTACCATTGAAAGGATTTTCCTTTTTCTTCCAGTCCTCTTCGTGGAACATGACTTGTGAATTTTTCAACCCATTATTTATTTATCTTCCTTTTATCAGATTTATGAGTCGCCACCCTATTTTTCATTGGTGGTGAATCCTCCACTGAAAGTACATTCTCCTTACTCACAAGTGTTGTGTTTCCTCCCTTTTTCTTCCAGATATGTTCATGTTCTTTCTTAGAGGGCGATTGTGAGTGTGATAGAGGAGGTGATAGATACACCTTTCGTTCAGATCCATGTGATTCCCCTGAGACTCTAAGCCTATTCTTCACCTTACCAATTTGTCCTCCACTGTATAATTTTTCATTATGCATCACTAGAGTTGAAATTCTCTTCCTGGGTTCCTTTTCCTTCCCTGATTTCTTCTTGCTACACTGTCTGGAAAAATGCCCATGATTGGAACATATGAAACATATTCCGTCAAAGACATACCTCATTTCATCATTTCTATGTCGAGATGTTGATGTAACTAGAGTTCTTCCTCTGACATTGAGTTTTTGATCTTACTGACACATATTCATGGTGTATCCCATTCTTCCACAGTAATAGAATTTTATGAATTCTTTCCTTTGAGATACTCTACTATTTGATTTCTCAGGACGCTTCTTCTTATTCTTAGATTCAGCAAAGTTTCTATTTTCACAGCTTGATATGTATTCAGGAGCCTCTGAACAAAATTTTTTTGTGTGATCATGAATCCCGCAGAAGTAGCACATGTCATCACTTCTTCTTGAAAATGTCCTCCTAGGCCTATCTCCAGCACCTACATAATTTTCCTTACTTCTGGAGATTTTCAATGCATTTTTCTTACCACGCATAGTAGTTGGATCATCATATCCAATTCCAGATTTTCCCAAAATGGATGGCCTTTGGGATGATACAATCCTTTCATGCTTCTCCTCTGATGTAGCATATTTGGATTTCATTTTATCATCACTTGCCAAAGGATAATCAAATAATAAGTGCAGTGCATCCTTCAACTTGGGCTTATCTTCAGATTTAGATTTCTCCATTTCTTTCTGGACCAACTCTATTTCTTCCTCTAGTTGCTGAATATTTTTATCTCTTGACGCAAGTTGAGCATTAAGTTCTTCTTTGAGATTCATATGGCTACTCAAATCATCTTCAATTTCTCGTGTGAGATTTTCCCTAATGTCACTTTTCTCCTTCACCTTCAATTTTTCATGAGCAACATATTTAGAGATAGATTAATTCTCTTGTTATAGCCTTTGCTTCTTCTGAACTTCTTCCGACAACTATGTTGCTAGGTCATCATTTCTGGCTTTCAGATTCCGAACTTCATCTAACTTTTGATTCTCTTAATAATCACCAGCCTTCTGTTTTCCTTTCATTTTAGCCATCTTTTTTAGTTCTTCACCTTGAGAATCATTCTTCTCCCTTAGGTCAGTAGCTACGTCAATAAGCCTTTTATTAAAACTTCTTAGCTTGTTGATCTTAGTTTCTAGTGCTTGGATCCGAATATCTTTAGATTTAATTTCATCATTGTTCTTAACGTCACTTGAAATATCAGGTTCTTCGATACACTTGACTTGATCTTTCACTTTTCTATTCAAGCCATCGATCACCCTTTTCTGTTCTTCAATCCTATTCTTATAATCACTAATCGATTCTAAGTTCTCTCGTGTTGATAACTTGAGTTTCTTAATTTCTTCCATCAACTCAGAATTCCCTTCTTCCTGCTGCTGCATATAGAGTTTGGCATCATGAACAACTTTGTTAGATTTCTTTGTTTTTACTCTCCAAACATGTATCTCCTCAAGAGCATCCTCTAACTCAGCTCGCATATCTATTCTTCATTCAATTTCTTCTTCTGTTTCAGCATCACTCTGATGCTCATGTACTTCACTCATTCCAACATCATGATTGAGTGAATCAATCTTTTCCCTATCAGATTCATCCAAACCTTCCTTTAGTAAGCTGTTTGATTCTTTTAGTTGAATCACACTTTTTCCAAAAACACTTCCACACTGAGGGAAATTACCTGACTTCTGATTCTTATTTTATTCTTTTCCTTTTCCCATGGAAGATTGAGATAAGAGAAAACCGTATCTTCAACCACACAGATCAACTACGCCAAGTCTAAGCAAACAAATCTGATAAAAGAAATCAGCCCTCTGATACCAATTGTTAGGGCCAATAGGGGCCTATATACCCTGAGGGGGGGGGGGGGTGAATCAGGGTATGGATATTATTTTTCAAAATTCCTCCTACCCCACTGGATCTTGACCTCTTTATTACAAGGGTCACTTTGTTTTCTCTTGTGTGTAAACTATGATCACTTATTTACTTCTATATCTAATGATGATGCTTTGAATGCAATGCAGGGAAGAAAATAGGCAGACACATAGATTTTTACTTGGTTCACCCTCACTGGGCTATATCCAAGGCCGAAAAGTTGTCGGTCGTACCAAATTCCACTATTCTTCACTATATGTGGATACAAAGTTCAGGCTAGATTAGTTCTATGCCCAGGCTCACTGCCTTTACAATGTTTAGGGTCAGCTCACTGCTTCCCCAAGGGTCACTCCCTGTTTCTCTCTCTCTGGCTCACTACCGGTGGAGAGGATCACCTTCTTTCTATTCCTCTTCTCACTACTCATGGAAGGAATCCACTCACAGTTTATAGACCTATAGGTCTCTTCATTTGCATGAATTAATGCATCTTTCTCTGTATGTAGATGCTCTGTTGAAGTAAAACATTCAGCCGTAGATGAATATCTATTTGCACCGAAGTTATCGGGAAAACTTCCAGCTTCCACGCAGCCCGAAAATCACTGCTTGAAATAAACCTTACTTGGCGCGCAAGTCAACCTTGGTGCACAAGTATCAGCGCACAAGTCATAACGGGCGCGCAAGTCCTCCTCAAACACTTGCGCGACTCAATCTTCCTCAACTCTAAACCTGCGTGACTCAGTTACTTTTAGGCCAAATCCAATATTGGTGCGCAACTCCACACTGGCGCGCAGCTTCAAACACTGGCACTCAACAATCACCCTGGCGCGCAATTCCCACCTCCGCGACCACACACATCTCTTGCGCGACCACCACACCTGTGCGACGGGAGCTCTGATTTCTCACAGTGTTGAACTCCGGTTAAGAATGAAGAGGGGTGGTCCAGTATTTTAGGAAAAATGACCACCCTGCGCGACGGTGCGCAAGTCACCTGCATGACCCAGTCTCGGCGCGCAAGTCTTCTGTCCTTTTAGACACTTGCGCGACCAACACCAAAACTTGTGCGAACCTATTTTCTTAGCCATGTTTTGATCTTCTGATCTTGAAAACAATGGTGTGCAGGTTTCCTATACTCCATGTCCTCGGAGCGCAAGTCCCTTTTCTAAAAACACTTTTATTCATTTGTCGATTTTCAAGCCCAAAAATTTGGCAAACACTGGAAACCGATGCCACCTTGTATCTGTTCTTTTGTACCGCCTCCAGATCATTCATTACTTTTGTCGACGTTCTTGAATTAAACATGGATCGTTGACCTCAGCTCTTGAAAAAGACATCCCATCATGAAATCCTCTTTGTCAACAAATTTGTATGTCATTGTTTTGCTTTGTCAACAATCACAACTCAGATGTCCACTTTTTCAACAAACACAATCACCTCTAAAATGATTCAATGATACATTGAGGTATTTGTTCCCAACAATCATGGAGGTCAAATGCACAGTAAGGGTTACATATAGTGGAATACATTACGAATCAATAATAATATTAAACATGTAGAGGGTAAATAACTAGACACACATTCATATTAAATATATTCACTATCATGACAAAATAATTCATAATCAATATTGAAATCTATGAGGAAATGAGGGAACACCCTCTATGTTGATTCTCTGGCGATCTGAATCAAAGTTGATTTGGTTCATAGAATATCCACTCAATTGCTTCTTTGATCCCATAGATGTATTCATCCCTCATGTAAAGTTTGAAAAAGGTAATGAGATTGCATCTATTCATGTTGAGGATAAAATGAGGGATGAGAAAAACACTAAGGTGATGTTTCATCAATTCAAATCATTTGCATATCACTATAGGTTTTTTCTAAAATATTCATCATACCTCAGAGTCCTTATAGAAGGGAATAACCGAAATGTATCTGTTGATTTTTTGGAATATAATGCACAAATTCATGAAGACCATCTCAAGTAGTTTCACTTCTCTTTTTGGTTGGATTTTGGGCTCAACCAGGGACACCCCATTGCCGCATGACGAATTCAAGGATCAGGTGCTTTAATGTTTAGGTTTCAGAGACTGGTGATTGATTTTTCTTGGGAATGGTATGTATCATAGTTTATTTCCATCCAAAGAACATCAATGTTTTTCTTAGGTCTTTGGTCAAATTACTTTGAATCATATATTCATCATTCTTCAGTAATGGGACCCCTTATCAGAACCATTTGCGGTTAAGAGATCTTCCACAAAAATATGTATTAGAATTAGTGTCCTTAGTTGGTAGTTTTGTCATATCTAAATCCTATGGGAAATTTCTTCTTGTCCAGGGTATCCTATTAAGGTAGATAATGAAACTAAATGCCCTAGGTTTTGTCACTTTTCTCATGTGCTAGTTGTGGTTGATATAGTTCATTAGTTGATTAATACTGTATTTCTAATTTTAGTTGATTTAATGCTTGAATATTCAATTTAGTATGAATGGATTCCCTATTTTTTTAATCTTGTCATTTCATTGGTGACTCATGTGATAAATATCGAAGGAACAAACATTGGGCCATTTGTAAATTTCCTGGACACTCTTCTAATAAGTATAAGAGGGTACAATCAAGTAATAGACAAGATTGGAATAATTTATTTCGAAAGAAAGTTACTTCCTACATTTTTTGAGGTAGTTAAACAAGGCTTGACATAGGCCCCTATTGGTGGGTATCCTATGAAGATTTTACCACAGTATTATACTAATGATTTTGTTAAAAATGGTGATGGTTTACTGCCCCCCATGAATGTTGCTACAGGATATACTGGGGGCTCATCTGGTTCAATGAAATCATGGGCTGACATGGCTGATAACGTTTCTGATGGGGAGACCATCAGTCAAGAAAAATATAATTTGGAGATGGGTCAGGTAGTAGTGGATTGTTCTCATAGAAATGGTAAGTTGAAATTTCTTGATTCGGATGACTTTGAGATGGCGATTTCTAGAGAACCAAGATCTCTGTCTGTTGAATGGATCGAAGAGGTGTTAGTGGTCAGTGATAGTTTTTTTGGGAGCTTACTGGAGAACATTAATCCCAATGAGGGGTTTACTGACTCTGATTTTCAAGCTGGTACACAAATGGTTTCCCATGATATCACACATCCAAGGCCCTCTGACCCTGCTTTCTAGGATTCTGCATTACCTCTTATCCATGATAAGGTGCATCATGATGTCTAGAGTAATGCACAACCTGTTGAACATGCTAATGTACTAGATGATGCACTACCAACCTCCTAGTTGAACGTATTCTATGGGGTTGACCATTTGTTTGAATCTAAGTATATTGCACTGCAAACCCCCACAAAGTTTTCATGTGGGTCAGATAAAGATAACATTAATTTCATTGTGTTTGCAGACACTATTAACCAACCCAAATTTGAATACCTCAATATTGAGGGTCTTGAGTGTGAATGTTGGAGTAACCGAAACAATTGTGACATACAATATTCTACAGTTGGATAGGTGTCTATAAATGGGTTGAACTATGATAAGGAAGTTGGTAATTCCTTCAATGTGGGTGTACCTTCCTGACAAGGTACTATGCAGAACGAAGTGGTTTAGGATGCACAACAGGAGGAGGAGAAGGCAGTTTCCCCTGCACCACAAATAGAGGCAGTCTATAATGAAAAAAGTGGATATCCTGGTCGATAAGGGGGCTATCTAGGTTTTATAAGATGAGATGGTGGTCTAGGATGAATATTATTTTCAGGATGATCCGAAACAGGTAATAGATGCTATGGCTTAGAGTGATGAACCATAAGATATTATGGAGGATACCTCATCTATAGATTAGTCGACAGACGAGGCACCATATTATCAGCCAATGCAATCATGAAGAGGGTGTCACCCGACACATCAGGGGGAGCTCAATGTCAGTGATGGTTTATAAAGAGGTTATTTTTGTTGTTTTTTCTGAACATTCTATCATTATTTTTGTGTGATGTTGTAACATTCTGAGCATTTTCTCTTTTTTCTTATGTACCATTAATTTTCATCAATAAATTTTGGAATCATGGATTTCCCAATCCATAGAGGATCCATTTTGTTTATATTTTATGGTAAATAACTTAGTACCCATGCCATTTAATTAATATTATGAGGATGAATTTCAACTAGAGATAATGTCATTGTAAGAATATCATGGATAATAATAATTGAATTATTAAATAATGTAGTGATTGATTATTGTATTCCATGATCTCAGGCATCATGAATACTCTAATGTTAACACCTTTTACAATACATTTTAAAACTATAGGTGAAAATCCATTTATAATTATATTACTTGTTTTCTTCTTGCGGCCTACAGGAGAGTCAATTTTTTTTATAATACCAACCCTCAACACTGTTGTTCCAAATCATTCCTCACATATTGAATAATCTATTAAATATATGATTAAATATTCCCTGCTATTAAATATATGAATTGAAGAGATAATATAGATTATAAATTCATCCATAGTCAATCGAATAACATTCAAAGAAAAACACATTATTTAGAAATGAGATACAGTTATATAAATAAGAAAAATCTAGATATATAATTTGGATATTTTGCAGGAATTTTAGTTTTTAATAATTATATGAAAGAAAATATTTCAAGGGAAAGTAAATTAATTAATAAATGAGCCCTGAATGTGAATTTCAACACTTTTCTTGGTCAAATGATTATAAAAAATCCATTTAAAGAATAATTTTGTAATTAAAAAACATATTCTAATTAGTGTAATAATAAATTGTTTTTTCATTGGTGAATCAAAATATCATGAAAATATATTTAAAACATTTTTTGTGAGAATAACCCTTTCAATTTGAAAATAACTCTTTAAGAATAAAATTCCACTATAATATTGAAAATATATTTCATTGAAAATAATACATGAAACCTATAAAAATTGATTTAAACCAGTTAGTGATCTGGGAGAAATTAATTTTCACATACAAGGAGCATATTTAAACAAATATTCCTTTCACATTTTATATACCAGTGAATAGGGAATTTAAAAAAAAATTAATATTCATTTTATTTTATAAGTAAAAATTTATTAAAAATTATTTAATAAATATTTTGGAAATGTTTTAAAACATTTTTTAAAACATTTTTATCAAAAATGTTTTAGAAATAGAGTGAATTTCTAAACAAGGATCGAATTGAATTTGGGTTTTAATTAAATCATTATATCAATAATTTTTAGTAACAAAGACCTATAAAATTGTACTATTACTTAATAATATCATTAATAACCAGTGGAGATGAAAATTAATTGGTTCATTAGTAAATTATCAAATAATTATCTTCAACTAGAATGAAATAATAAAAAAATATTCATTAGAATGAGATTGTGAAATAAATCAATAAAATAACCATAACGTTAGAGTGAGAGTTAATCAATGAACTTATTATATATATCAAATATAATTAACAATAAATAAGTTTTTAATACAAAATAATATATTAAAAATTCATTACACACATAATATTTGAATATCTTAGATAACAAGATGTAATATAACCTAATGAAAAGAAATCGAGTTATAAAATTATTTAATACTTAATAACTTTTACATCATATCCAGTTGGATGAAATAGTTAAAATTGAAATTAAAAATACCATGAATTTTTAAGTAACCATGATATTACATGTCAATGTGGTAGTATGTTCACCATATAAATGAAATTAGGTTCACATAAATAAAATGTGCCTTAATAAAGGGGAAATTGCGATAAAATCCCTTACCTAACACTTCCTTTTGATTAAGAGTTATTTATCATACATTATAGTGGTTTTAAAAATTTTATTAACTGATAGAAAAAACATAGTAATATTTATAATATCATATATTATATTTTTAAAACATCTTATCACCCTATATTAATAATAATTATTTATTTTCATTGTTTTGGTTGTTAATTGCTTTATTCTTTCGTCTATGATTCTGCATGATATATCTTGTTCTTGCAAATATTATATACTAATTTCAACTTAATAATAATAATCATGAAATAATTATCATAATTTTATGTCAATTACACTATGAAAACAAATAATTATATTTGATTATAAAAAATAGAGTATGTTACAATCATGGAGATGGTATGTAGTACATACGCATGGGTAATATTTTCATTTATCAATGATCATTATTAAATTGAGTTTAATAATATATTATAATTAAATAATTATAATAATATCATAAATATTATATTATTTAATTAAATACACCTATATATATCATCTTTGTGGTGTGGTGATGTAAACAGAGTCATATTGCTTCATGAAGGCGGTAGTCTACACGTACAAGAACAATGATATCATCTTTAAGTGAGTGAATATTTAAGAAAAAAAAGGATATAATAAGTTTTCAAAAATTAATATATTATAAATTTAATAATAATTTATTATATATATATATATATCATATTTTGGTTAAATTTATCCTTATTATCATTCATGTAATATATTAGAGAAAAACAAATCACTTGGCTTCACGAGCTAGTAATCCACTGTAAACACAAGTTACATTATTATATCACCTACCGAATGGAAAGTAAGAATTTTATATATAATATAATAACACCATATGTATAAATAATTCATAAATATATAATATATATCTTATATTCATCATCTTACCCAACTGTGACATGTAGGAATGGAAAGACCAATGAAATCGGTTCACAAGGCAGTAATACTTCGTACGCTCAAATGATCTTTTCGTAACCCATTTGATGAATGAGGAGATGGATGTAGGTAATTAAATTATAATATAAATGAATTAGTATATGTGATATACTATTTTTATTATGTAATTCAGGTTGAATAATATTTTATAGAGTTTTAGAGAGAAATAAAAAAAATGGTCGTTGAAGAACGTTACCTATTCTTTGGGTAGCTTCCTTTGGTTTGAACCAAAATCCATATAAGGTTGTATTTAATACCCAAATAACTTTTATTTTATGGGATAAGGTAATTTTTTATGTTAGTTGGGAAGTAATTTCACAAAACTAGAGGGTTTTATTGTGTGAATAAGATAAAAGAGGGGGTTTCCTTTTATATGTGAGGTGAGTGATATATTTGTAATTTTTTTAAACAAATAGGTGTACCCAAATTTTTTACATTCCAAAGGGGTCCAAGATATATTATTTTAGATAATAAAAGACAATAAGTTTTGTTAATGGTTATAAAAAAGATATTTTACATATTTTGATTTCATTTTATAACAAATAACTTTATTTTAACCCATAACAATTCCTTATTTACATTAATCTTGTAAAATAATTTTTACTATTGTACTATTAAATTTCATAAAAATGTATGATTAAATTTTTTTATATTATTAATTATTATTAGTACAATTATGTATTCAATTATTTCAATTTATATTTATGAATTTTTAAATTTTTAATTTATAATTAATCCTAGAGACGTGATGAGAAAGCTGTTTTAAGAAAATAAAATATTCAAAAGTTTAAAAAGTTTCTATATCAAAATTAAATATGAAAAATATTCCCATGAAATTTACTTTTTTAATTAATATAAAAATGAAATAATTTTACGTAAGTAATTTAAAAATATAATTTAATATTATTAAAATTTTAGATGAAAAGGGTGTTTTAAATTAATATCTAATATTTTTAACTATTCATCAAGAAATGAAAAATTTCATAGAATTCTGATAATAGAACCATAATATAAATTTTATATTCTGATTTAAATAAATAATTTTATTTTTTAAAAAAAATTTCATAAAATTCGTAAAATTAATTTGAAGTTATATGCAAAAATAAGGACTAAACCGTCTTTTAGTAGAAATAATATTATTCAGAAAACATTTAATTTACTTTTAAAATATTTTTCTTTTATTTATATTCAATATATAACCATACTATTCATAATTTTGTTAGTACTATTCAAACCTTCTAATTTAATGGATACCTTATAATAATATACTATATTACAGTTCATTTAGACTTGTGGTTGCGTGTTTTAAAGGCTATCCAAGATATTAAATTTAACGTACTATATTTTGTGAGTTTATTAATTCAGGTGATTCATATCACATACTCTTTTAAATAAAATATACTTATTTCATAGTTTTATGGGGTTACATTCACCCAACCTTAAATAAGTATCATCCTCATAATTTAAAGTTGAACTCAGTAATCAAGGGTTATACATTTGTAAATTCTATTATTAAAACCCCACATTGAAAAAAGAGATAATATAATGTACTATTAATAAGAGGGAAATGGATGTGAAATTGTAATATGTAATAACACATAACTAGGTTTATAAGTAGGATAAAATTGGTTGGATGTAATTATATAGTCATGGAATAAAATTGAAAATAATTATAGATAGTGGTAGAGGTCATTTATCCTAGGAAATTAAAAGAAAAATAAAAAGGTAAGGACCTAAAACCTATAAATCTATGATCATTTAGAAGAAAAACTTATTCATTATATATGGATTTAATTGGATTACATTTTTTGTTTCATGTTCATTTTATGAGATTTTAGGATTTCTTTTACGGTATATTATTATTAGGAAATATAATTACATGATACGTTTCTATTTAATAAGAACTATTTCATACTTTCTTTATGCTTCAACAAATTTCTAATTTAACCCTTATTCAAAAAAATGTTCCAAAATGAATTTTTCCCGTTGAATTAGTAAAATTCACTATTAATAGATTGTAATATCCATACATGAGTGAAAAGTCTTTCTCTATATCTCTAAATACTTTCCAAAATGAACCTTCTTTTAAAAAGTAATACAATATAATAAATTAATCTATAAACCTCAAAAGTAACCCCACTATTTAATTGTTAATATTTATTTGTAAAGTAATTTAAATAAAAAATGATGAATTATCTAAGATATCACGCTCGATAGTGGTCGACATTAAACTCTTATCATCATTCGGTTTTGGGTTCTGGCCCAATGAACCTACCAAAAATTATTTGTTTTCACCCATCACTATAATTATAGTATTTCCAAAACAATATTATTACAATTACTATATTTTTACAAAAAAATAATAGACATCCCTGAAAAAAATTATACATTAAGTAAAAAAAATTATTTGGTTTTTAATTTTTTTCTACAATGTCTAATAATATTATATCTCTATTATTACAATTTTATTAATGATCAAATCAACCTCAAAGGATATAAATACCTATAAATATAAGTCTATAGAATTTAAGGAAAATATTCATCAAATATATTTTCCACTAAAACATGTTCTTTATATAAATTTCATAAAAAATATCCATAATCATGGTAATAAAACGTAAACTCATACACTCATGCTGGTATTCAAAACAATTTTGGTAATGAAGAAAAATATGCTCCCAAATTTAACACAATAAGTAGAAGATTCATTATTTTCATAACCAAAATACCATTTGAAAAATTATTCTACAATATAATTATATATTCCTAAATAATAATTTAAAATTTTATTCCAAAATAGGTCTATCCATGGTTTGGGGTTTAACCTTTAGAAGAGGTCATTGACTCGGATAATGCTCTGGTTTTCCAAATTTATCACAATGAACTATAAATGGGTCCCTAGGAGGATATTAATTAACTTCCCTCATACTCTTCATGTTTTTTTTCATAAATACTTTTATTTAAACCCTTTCATTCCAACTATAAATTATTTTCCCCAACATTTGTGAAAAATTATTTTATAACCAAGACACATTATGTTTAACATTGTTCATTAATTGTCATAATTTATTAAAATACTTTATAATGGGTTTTATTGAAAACATAAATTTACCTAAGCATATCCCCCAGGAGTGTCAAACCATTTCTGAAGTAAAGATGATTTTAATGCATAAGGTTACAATTGGGTCAAGCCAAAAAAAATTTAAGAGTTAATACACTTATGTATGTCAATTATAAAACGAAATTCTATTTTAATATTAAGACAAGGATGAATTTCTAAGAAAATACCACATAATATCTTCCTTTACAAAACATTTTGATATTTATATTATTTCCTCATCGATTATCATGGTGTTGTGAAACATATTCTATATTTTCATAAATATAGGTTAAAAGGTTTGGAATAAAATTTCTATTATACTGACCATAGTGACCCCGAATCCAGAAAAAAAATCCATTGTCAAATTTATTGCATTAACATAACATACAAGGAACTAAATCCCAAAGATCCAAATTATTTAGTATCCTCGGTATACTAGATACACACATGATTCACTGATCAAATTTTGAAACCAAAATTTCAAAATAAGTTTTTTGAGGAAAACATTATTCCATCTAGAATGTCCCATCATATGAAACATAATAAAATTCATATTTAGTCGGGTTTGTGTGTAATGTTTGAAGCCTATGGGAAATTAATTCCTCTAAGGCCTATGAGACATCTAATACTTACGCCTACGGTCCTTGTAAGGGTTCCACCTCACACCTTGATAGGTGGATTATCAAAAATAAACATAAAAATAAAGGCCTTTGGTCCATTGGAGGAATAATATAAGAATCATAATAAAATAAGCCATAAGTAATATGGAAAAGTATAAATATTAACACACATTCCATTTAATAAATTACCTCACCATGAAATGAATATAGAGTTAATATAATTATTTTAATCTTGTGGGTAGTAATAAATAAAATATTAATCAAGTAAATTATTAATTATTGGATTATGTGATCTCTGGAATCAATACACCTCTACTATGAAAACCTTTCATAATTAAATTTTAAATTACTAGTAAAAACCCATTAATTATAACTTAAAAATTTTTCTAGTTAGATCTACTAATGTATCCATGGGCTATATAATATTGTGTCCAACCTATCACTACAGGTCGAAAGAATTCCTCATATATTGATTGATTGATTTAATTAATTATTTAATATTTCTTTCCATTACATATCTGTATTGATGACAGAATATAGATTATAATTATTCCTTGAAAAAAAACATTCATATTAAAACATCATACCTAGAAATAAAATATGGTTTTATAAATAAGAATACTAATGATAAACAATATGGATATCTAGGGAAATTTTAATTTCTTATGTTCATAGTGAAATTAATATTTCAAGAAATAGTTGATTATTACAAAAATGAACAAATAAAGTGAAGTTTAATTAATTTCATAGTCAGATGATCATAAACCAGCAACATAAAAAAAGATATTATCAATACAACATATACTCATTGGAGTAAGAATAATTTGAAATGTCTTTGATGAATAGAAATTCTATAAAAAGATATTTAAAAATTTTAATTTGATGAAAATATATTTTTATTTGGTAGAAAACATTTAAAATTAAAAAATCAATAAAATTTTTGAAAAAAAAATAAATTAATATAAAAATTCAAAAATATAAAACCTATTTTAAAATATTTAGTGGTCATTACAGTAAGAAATTTTCTACATGGAAATTATGTTAACAAAAATATTCCTTCCACATTTTCGATACAGAACAAACTATCATAGTTTTAAAACAACATAATGAATACCTTAAAAAATTAATAAGTAGAAATGGGAAAAAATAGTAAATCATTTTTAAAATTATAAAAAAATATTTGTATTTTTTTTAGAAAACATTCTTTATAATAAAATGGTATTTATGACTGAATAAATAATAATATTTTCTAATTTTTTTATGTTCCAAAGAGTGTAATAATCGTAAAATTTCCTAAAAATATCTTGAATAAAGAAAACATTGGAAAATTAAATTTACTATGTGTATAAAACTTAAATTAAGATAAAATAAGTTGAAATAAAATATAAGATAATCATAATTTATTATACACATAACATTTTACTAAACAATATGGCCCATAATTAATATAACCCAATGAAAAGAAATTTTGTAATCAAAAGTTTTACCACATGTTTTGTTTTAAGTGAAATTCCCTTTAACAAATTAATTCAAACTAGAACATAAAATTCCATGAATTATTACGGAATCATGATATTAGGTTTAAAAGGGGATGTATGTATAACATAATATAGAAATTAGGTTTACAAGAAAAAATATGCCTTAATGATGATAAATTCAGATGAAATCCCTTGCATCATGCTTCCTATTGGTTTAACATCCTTTAAACATTTTATGATTCACTGAAACATGTAATTAAATAACAAAAAATCATATTAATATTAATATTATCAAATATTATCCTTTTATTAAATCTTATCAACCACCCATAAATAATCATTCATTATTTTTTGAGCATTGTGTGTACTTTTCATTGATTTCTCATCTGTGTTTTATCATGAATGATCTGGTTCTATGGATTATTATATAGTTATATCATATCCAAAACATTAATAATGACATAATTATTATATTTTTACAAACAATTTACTATTAAAACCAGTCATGAAATATGGTTATGAAAAATAATGTATGTTATGGTCATGTAGATGGTAATTTGTACATATGCCTGGGTAACAATTTAGTTATTCAAAAATAATTATGGAAATGAGTTAAGTAAAGTTCTATATTTCTATAATAATATTAATATATTAAATAAAATATTATTTATTTATATACAATTACATATATTCCATGTGGTGTGATGATGAAAAGAGAATCACATCACTTCAGGAAGGTGGTAGTCCAAACATAAAATAACGACCGTGTTGTCCTTTTGTGAGTGAAAATCTAAGAAATAAAATGATATATTATATATAAAAAATCATAAATTTTACATTACATTCGTTATTACTTCATTTAATTCACATATATTAATTAATATTATCCTTATTACCTTCCATGTAATGTATTAGGGAAAAAATAATCAAATCACATCAGGAGACGGTAGTCCTCCGTACAAATGAGTGACATTATTATATCCCCTAAAAAATTTACATTAATATTGTATATATTATATAATTACTATAAATATATAAATTCATTATTAATATCATATATATATAGATAATTATATATAATCATGAGAGGTGGTGATGGAAATATGAATTATGTCGATTCTCTAAGTGGTAGATCATCAAACACAAGAGTAATGATTATGTAACCCATTTTGATGGAATTGGTGAAGGTTATAGTTAATTAATTTAAAATTAAATCATATAAATATAATACTGATATTTAGGTAATTATTTGTTGGTTTTTTTATTTTATTTTGAGGATGTGGAGGATGAAATAAAATAAAAACACTCATTAAAGAATGTTACCTCTTCTTCAGGTATCCCACTTATGTTTTCACCAAATCCTTCCAAATATTGATTTATAACCAAAATAAGTATTATATTATGAGGTTAGGGATTATTTAATGTTTTTGAAGGTATTTTTTGATTCAAAAGTGAGTTAATGTGTAGAGAAATGAGGAGAGTGGGTGACCATTTAGGAGTGAGGTGAGTGGAACACTTGTAATTTTTTAAAATAAAAATGGTTTTCCACATTTTCAACATGACACTAGGGTAAAAAATGGCGTAATATAGAGTTATAGACATTATAAGATACAAGTATGTCCATAAAATATATTTTATAAATACATTTGGCCATTATAATGCTTATCATGTTAGTTCGATGCACTAGTAGTTCACATTGTACCTGAACCAAGAAAAATATTTTATTTAATTTTTACTATCAATTATTATAAAAAATTATTTTGACCTTATTAGATAATATAAATTATTATGTTAGCAAATATTTAATATATTTCAAAAAAATTCATTTTAAAAAGTGAAAAATTTTACTCTAAAATCAGTTTCCCATGCACAATGAGAAGGCTTTCTTTTTAAATGGGGAAATGTTCAAAAGGTTACATTGTTTTTATATTAAAATACAATATTAATAGTATTCCAATGAAATAAAAATTTCATTGAATTTAACAATAGAAAATAATGTAGTCAAAAATTCAAATCACATTTATAGTCAATAAATTGAGTTGAAAATAGTAGACTAAGATAAATAAGTTTTTGATAATATTTAATCTATATTATACTTTCATTCGATTAAAAATTAGTAAAAATGAAGAATAGAAATTCATAGGCTTTTAGTTACCAGTATTTGAGAAAAATATATTAAAGGATAGGTTTTAAAATACAATTGGTATTGTATGGTCACTAATAATTATGGAACATACACCTAATATATTATTACGTCAGAGAATTTTGGATCCTCTTTATCTTACTGTTATCTAGATGACTTTTTCTACTATAAAGATTCAATTGACCATACACTACATCCATGAAATTTCCTATTAATTTTTTGTATGAGTCTTTGTAGATGTTCAAAAATATATCTCTTGGTGTGGTGCACCATGAACCACACTATTATATCAAATAGTGTATTTCAATATATAATAAATGAAAACTATGATTTTTTGAAATGTTGGTTGAATTTTATGCCTTATTTTAGTGTTTTATATATAAATTATAAAAAATAGTTACATTAAGTTTTATTACATAGATATATTGAAAAACATTTTAAATTTTAAATTTTTACGTAACACAACATTTCTCCTTCTAACAGTACACATTTTATTGTTGTGAAATAAATTAGAGTTACCCAGGAGATCTCCAATAGGATAACAATTGAAATAAAAAATTGAGTCTAAATTGTATGTTCTTATAAAGATTTAAGGGTTTGTATTATTTTCACGTGATGTAACTTAATGATAATAAATAAGTAAGGTTGTCTTTAATTGATATAGTTATAAATGACATACAATTTTTTAGTAAATAAATTTTTTAATATTGTAGATATTGCTATTGGTTTCATTACTTCATTCCATATATGCAAATATTAATCCCTCAATATTAGAACACAAATTCATCCTTGTAATTACTTTTTTTAATGAAATCCTAAAATCATTTATACAACAGAAAGTGCCTAAATAGATTTATGTTATATCTATACTATTTGTATATAGTCTGAACTATTATGTGATTTTGTGTACCTCGACCTCTTAGGAGAAAAGATTTCTTCCTAGAATTAAGGCCCTTTTTAATTTAATGGGAAGTGCATATTCTCTTACTCTATTTCTCAAAGACCTATGACCAAACACTAGGGGATCAAGATAGTATTACATTATGAATGAAATAGTATATATATAAATAAGATAGATTATTCATTATTTTAAAACTAATATAAAATATCATCTCTCGTGAACCCCACTATGCAACTACTAGACCCTTCTTAAATTTTTATAGATGATGAAAGGAGTGTGAAAATACTCTATATGGGTAATGTATTGGATCTGATAGTGTATATGTTCTCATATTCTATTGTGAAGTGATGATCTCACATAGTAGTCATAGGGTATTCTGATTGTAATTATCCTCCATTCTATTAAATATGTCCACATTTAAAACTATTGGTTTGAATCATCCCACTTTTGTAACAACTGTAAAACTCTTGGTTATTCTCTATTATCCTCTACCATAAAGATCATTTTCACTATCTCTTAAATCGACTTATATCTACAATAATTTTTATTGAATTACAAAAATTCAATATATTGGAATGCATGGGGATTAAATTGTTCCCTATAATATATTCATCAATTCCATATAGATCCTAAATTTTAAAAATGGTCCAGTGGGGCTGATCTCTATTTATACCTTAAATATCAATAATTTCATAGTATTTTATAGTATTTATGTTTATAATGAAAACTTATAAAACATTATTGGAATTGAAAATGATGAACAGTATTAATTATGTAATAATGTTTAATAAGCACCCATTGATTCCAATGTATCTTATATCAGATTCCTTGGAAAAAAATTAATTGTAGTGTAGCATTAATGATGGGTTCCTTAAGCTGTGTCTTCAATTGAAAAACCATAATTTTATTATAAAATTGAAATTATATGAAAATGAATTATATGTGGCTGACACATATTATTTTTGTGTAGGAAAATTATTAAGGTTTTAAAAAATAATTCTAGTGATTCATGTTATAGTGACCCTACTTTTTCTTTCCTAACTATTACATTATTTTAAAGACAAACAACATAAAAGTTATTAATTTATTAATTAAAAGGTTTATAATCTTGGTAAAATTGGGATCATACATCACTTATAAAAACCATAAATATTTATCTCAATCCATATTATTTATCATTATATGTTCTAATGTTATTCATAGTACATGTAGTCACCTAAGGACATACATCATAGAAAATAGTGAGCTAAAAGCCAAGTAAGATGAGGAATATCAAACATGAACAAAAATATATTGCATAATAATAATAATAATCATATAATTACAATAGGTTCATAACCATAATCATTAGGTAAGTACTTAATTAATTTATTTAATGTGGCGATGGATAAAAATGAAGAATCATGTCATAGTGGTCAAATACTGCACATTGTTGGGAACAACGACAACCTCATGTTCAAGAAATGAATATGTAAAAAATCATAACATCATCATTGGGAATAGTGATTGAATTATTTTCAAACATAATATACATTATCTAATGATATAAATCATATTTCTCAATTCATTGGAGGGCTGTACAATTCTAGTCTCACCTGTCACACCATAATATTTTCATAGTCATTCATGACATATAGAATATATAATAATCAAAGTCATGAAATAACCCATGTGATGTAATTGGATTCATAAGTATTCCTTTGAAAATAATTTCATCAAGAAACATGGGTTCAAAAATTTAAAATTGAATGCTCATTTTTTATAAACACCATCATTCTCAAGTGAAGAAGAAAAATCTATAAAGGAGAAAAATATGAGTTCTGGAAAGAAAATACATTTTGGAAAATATTTATATTTGTCTTCTAAGTTGATGTGGTAATATGTATATCCATAAATGAAGAGGGAAAAATTATAAAAGGATATATAATAATAATGATAGAAACATCTATACAAAAAATAATTTGAAATAGGGTCAACCTAAAGAAAAGAAGAGGTGTACGAAAATCCCGATTACTGAAATCCTAATCTATTTATTTTATTTTCGTCCTATTTAATGATAAAAATTTTATTATTAAAACATTTATCCATAAGTCAATTATGTTCAACTTTTCCACTATTTATACACTATATTTATTGAATTCTAGTTTATAAAAATAATTGTTAAATTAGAATTATTTTAATATCATGTTTTATATTCTGTTTACCTTTGATATCACTAATTTTGTTTGATGTAATTTATAAATTAGAATAATTAATTTTAAAAGATTAAAACATATATATATATACCTTTATATATTATGAAAAATATATTATATCCAACCATATGTTTTATTAAAATAAAAGTATTGGCAATTTCATCGTCCGTGTTTAACTAACTATTTTTGGGACATTGCTGAAAGAGCTAAAAAGTGAAGTGAGAAACTTTTATATGATATATATTTTAGGTTTAAATGACTAAAATAATGTTATAAAACATCATAACTAATACTAAAATATATTTTTTTCAAAAGTATTTGGGGAAAAATAAAGAGAAGAAGAAAAAGAGAGAAGAGTTTAGAGAAACTTACTCTTTCCTCAGTGTAGCTTATCTTACACGACACAAAGATTCATTTTATGTTTGGAGTTTATTTACTATATAGTTTCCTTAGTATTTATAAGGGTATTTTGGGGAAAATTGTGGAAGAAAATTGGAATTGGAATGGTAGGAATGATCATTTTTCTAATGGGAAGGAGATGTGTTATTTTTACCTGGGGAGAGGTGTATTTTTATAATGAAATATTAACTAAGATATTATATAAAAGGGAAAATTTTAAAAACATAATTTTTCATAATAGAAAAAATATATCAATAATATAGATTTATTTTATTATTTTAAACCCATTTAATATTTTATTTAATCTAGTTTTAGAAAAAGGAATATGGAAATAGAAAAAATTTGATTTTTTAGGGGACCACTTTTGACTTTATATTATGGAAAATTATCTTTGGCTATGAAGTAATGTACCCATATTTTAATGAATAATTTAATAAATTAAAAAAAATCATTAACCTAATGTTCATGAAGTTATTATGTCATCATTACATCATGAATGATGTATATTAAGGTACACCAATTACAAGAAAAACAATATTTTTTCTATTCACCTGAAAATTATAGTAATTTATAAAATTTCCAAAAGATCACCATAGAAAAATATTAATGTAGGGATTTAAAAAATGATATTAATTATAATAAAATAAATTCATAAGATTGGTAATTTTAATTTTTAATATAAAATTATTATTTTTTATGAAATTCATTAACATACATTTATAAATAAATATGGAAATATTTTCTTTGAGTTTTTTAAACATTATATTTATTTTTCAGCATTATAATATTTTTATTTACTAATATTAATGATTAATGATTATATTTATATTTAATATTAATATTTTTAGGTTAAATTACTCTTCCATCAGTCAGTTTACTATTCCCAACAGTCTTCTTACAACTCCCAAATGGTTAAGATATTATTCAATTCGTCACATTACAATTACAATAGTCACATTGCCTCAAACATATAAAAAATAATTATTTCACTCAATATTAACTACAAAGGTTATATATTTTCATTCTCTAATATTTTTATTTGTTTAAAAATATTTTTTTTTCATTTCTATTGTGTTAGTCATATGGGAAATGATTCTAGGGGATTGGGGAGATCTGTTATTCCACATTTTATATTTTATATTTTATATTTTTGTCCCATTGATATGTTTTACATTTCAATTACTTTCATATATGACTAACTTAATGATATTGATTACTGAAATAATGTTCATTGGGTTTTTCTATATACTCTATGTGATTAATAATTACATAACAAAACATAACACAAATTTTTTTATGAAAAAAATATCACCAATAAAAACTGTGTCATTACATTATTATGACCTTTAAAAATTTCATCCCAAAATTCAACTCTTATTATTTAGTAGTAATATATGAGGGTACTTCTTTTTTGTTGTTTCCATGGGTTCCGACATCACATCTTCATAATTTTGGTTCCTCCACAACACTTTGAAAATGCGTGTTTTCTGGTTCCATAGAACTTTTTTTCTTTGGTCTAAGATCTTCCATAGTTTTTCCTCATAAGAGAGGTTGTTATCAATTTCTACCACCTCTGGAATTGTTAAAATTTTCGGGTGATGTGTTTACTTCTTCTAGGAAGATACGTGGAACACATACTTAATTTAAGCCATATTTTGTGGAAGTGAAAGTTGATAGTCCACTGATCTTATGCGAAAAAGGTTCTTAGTAGAGAAATGTACCTAGTTCTAAGCATAAAATTCATTCCAAACCACATGAATCAATTTAATGGTGAATTTCAAAGGGAATCAATTTATATAACTTCAATCTATATGTCCCTTAAATAGTTTTCATCATAGCACCTCGATTTCCTATGATCCACTTTTATATGTTTATTTAATGTATTGAACCATCTTGATGATCTATTTTAGAAGTTCAGTTTCAAGTATATTTATTCCGAACTACATCCCATCATGTTGGAGTTTTATATCAATTCAGATATAGATATTCATATGGATCCATTTGAATACACGAGGGAAGTTATTTTTATATAATAACTCATCAATTGAGATATGTTGATCCCATAATACATTAAATTGTATTGAGTAATACCTTAGCATGTCCTAGAGTGTCATAATAATCTTTTTATGATTGTCCATTAGTATGGTTTGAAAGTTAGTACTAATATTCGATTCAATATAAAAATAATGTTGAATTATTCTCCATGATTTAGAGGTATACCTTGGATCATGTTCTTGGATGATTGATAGTGGTACACCATGTAACCTCACTACTTCCTTTACATATATATTTGAAATGTTGTTCAGGTGAAAAAATTCATAAATAGTGATGAAGTGTTAAGTATTTGTGAGTCAATCCACCATTACCCATATCACATTATTTACCTTACATGTATTTTGGAGACCAGTGACAATTTCCATGTTGGAACATTCCCATCTACATGTGGATATTGACAATGGTTGAATCAACCCTTTATTGTTTTTTCAGTCTTATTTTACATTCATACATACCAAAAACCTAGAGATATAATATGAGAACTTGATATCCATGATGTCCCGCCGGAAGTTCCGTTGATGATCATTGTACATCATGGTACATCCATGATTGAATGTGAATTATGATCTATGTTTCTTATCCAATAGATCCTTCTTTATCAACGGTGATAAATTCACAAAGAGTCTTGTTCCAAACCAAGTAACACCATAATAATCGATATAGAATTTATGATTCATCCCTCGATTCACCTTTGTTTGAAGCTCCAGATCACCCCTCTGTACCTTCTTGATCTTATCTTTAATATATGGTTGGTAAATCAATGGGGAATGTTAGGATGTATTCCCTACCATTATTATTTTAGGATGCATCCATTGTATACACACAATGATGGGGTCTTTCTCAATCCGCATCATTTTTAGAATAGAAGATTCATTTAATTTAAGAGCACCAGCTGCATTTCTTGCCTTCCTAGGATGGTAGTGAATAGAGAATCCTAATCCATAATTAGTTATAACTATATACTATAATGAATGATTAACTCCTTCTATGTCAATAAGTAATTTATACTATTTTTATCAGTCAATATGTATCACTTATCACAATATATTTACTACCGACATGTTGTTAAGGAAAATATAATATATAAAAATAAAAAATGTGCATCAGGTGTATTTTTCCCATTGATTTTCAATTTTAATGGGGCATATGATATAACTTTCAAATTCCGCATGAGTATGCAACCCAATCCATTATTTGAAGCATCAACTTATATCACAAAAACTTCTCATCATGAAGGTAGTGTGAGTATATGAGATTTTATTAGCCTCTTCTTGAGTTGTTTAAATCATTCCTCATGTTCTTCCATCCATGCATACTTTACCCCTTTTAGTGTTTATATATTTATTGGGGTGGACACTCGTGAGAAATTTGTTACAAAACATTAGTAGAACCATGATAATCTAATAAAACTTCTAATTTCCATTAAACTAGAGTATATGTTATAACTCTTAATTTCTTTTCTTTTAAGGTTCCAGAAAAATTCCTCCTTCAATACCGTCACTAGTACAGTCCTTTAATACACTTCATGATCCTCTTTAATATTGGATTAAATGAGAATATTTTTAGTCAAAAAAACCAAACATTGGTCATTAAAGTGTTTGAAGACTAAATTCACCAAATCTCTAAGGATTATTGTGGAATAAATATATATGAAGGGAATTACTGTCAAGTCATAGTTCTCATAACATGTATGTAAGACAATATTATGAACATAATCATCTTTTACCTTTATTTGGTGATATCTATAATGAAGATCCACCGTTGAGAAGTATGGATATACTCATAGTTGATCAAAAAACTCATCTATACTTAGAAAATGATACATTTTATTTATGTTCCCCTTGTTGATCTCTTAGTAAATTGTACATAGATGCATTGGTCTATCCATATTGTTGAAAAAGATCAATGGTGAAGCCCACATTTATTCACTAGGCATATGAACCCATTGTCTAAATTATTTGGGAACCACTTGTTTAACTCTAATAGTTTGATCAGGGACATCTTGTAGGGTCCCTTAGAGATAGTAGTGGTTCTAAGTGTATGATCTGTTGAAAACTCTACCATACATTCTCGGGGAATCTATGTAAATATTTGGAAAATACATCACTATATTCCCTTAAAAAATGAAATTTCATCTAGTTATATACCTTCCTTTCACTAAACAATTTGGTAAAGGTATGTTTTTTCATAGGGTATTAATACCCACACTGTTGACAGATTTTCCCAAAGTGATTCACGATGTTTGTTTAATTTTTTTTGGGATGGTTCAGAATATAAAAAGTGATTTATATTTCCTAATAGTTTATTTGTGCTTTATATAATGAGTTCCAATCCATTCCCATTATATTTTTGCATTCCACCAGGGGAAAGACTAAAATATTCGCCAGAAGAACCCTCCCACAAATTCTTATAGGAAAATTGTAAAACACTTATGTTGAAATAACCATAGTAGTTGGTGTTTTTATAGATATATCTACTTCAAGGTTTTAGGGATTCGACTAAATAGTTATAGAAAAAATTCATGGTATAAAAGAATTCCTAGAACCATAATCAAATAATTTTTTTTTCATTCATGTGTGAATAGGGAGTGTACCCTGTATGAATATATATTCAAGACCATCTTATGTAGAAGTTATTGGAAAAGTGTTCCCTATATTGTTTTTAATTGGTGGTTGCAGTTGTTGATTACCCTCAAGGATCCATTGTTTATCATTATAAGTTTCATAGTGAAATTTCTCCCTATAGTTGATACATTAAAACATTGGGGGTGAATTAGGAGATACCTTCCTATCCTCTATTGTGATGGCCATCTTCATTATGTCTCCTCTACATTCATAAACGTAGTGGCCTTCCATCCCACACATGTCACATTTACCCAACCCCCTTAGAAAATTTACATGATTTTTCTTCCATTTTTTTAAATGTGGGTATTTGGGTCCTCATTCCAATCATTTCACCTGATCTATGACCTTTGAACAACATTCTTATATTCTTATCTTCCTAAACATGGAATCATTATCCAAACTATATCTCTACAATGAGATTATATTGAACTATATTCAAACTAACTCCAATGTCTCTGATAACAAGAGCCTTCCAAAATAATGGTTTCAAACCACTAAAAAATATATCAATTTTTATATCATAATTGCTATCAAATACTATGGTGTATTTATTATTACTTCTTATTTTTTTCTCACATGCTGTTATATATTCAATTTCCTTGTCCTTTAACTCTATAAATTCTATCCCTATCATTTTTGACGATTTATAGGGAAATATTCGTTAAAAAATATATTCTTTAATTATTACCACTCCATCCCCACTATTTCATGCATTGGATTGTGGTTTGTTATAAATGAACACCGTTGATTTTCTTCTCCATCTAAACAACATAGGGCTAAAGTCACCTTATCCTTCAAAAAATACTTGAGCACCAAAATGATATTCTCTAGTGAGTTAACTGACTATTCCTAGGAAAGTGGATTGGAACGTCAAATAAATGCTTATGGTATTTACCCCATAAAAGACTCAATGTTTTGTTTCTCCATATATGTTGAATTCATATTCTAAACATGATTCAGGTTATTATTTATAGCATAAGACTATTTGGTATGCATCTCATGAAGTTTTGAACTCACACTCCCAATGAACTTGGAATGTTTTTCAGTAAATCATATCATTTTACCTAATATTGGATGTTGGAATATATTTATCTAGTTCCCAACATTTTATATAATATACAATTTTTTAAAAACACATAAGTATATAAATCATAAAGAAATTATTTATTATTTTTCACAATTAACTATAAATTCATTTCTAATGGGATAACATTGTTTTTATTTTTTCAAAAAAATCTTCTTAGATGTTTACATATACATATACATATCCAATGAGTTATCACTAATGTTTCCTAATTCAAAAATTAAATATACCATGCCTTTAATGAGAAATATTGTAATGTAACATTTTATAGATGACTCTTACAAAATTTTAATGATTGATAACACAATAGTTATAAATTCAAAGATCCAAAGGTCTATTTTCATAGAAGAATTAGTATCACACATCACTTATACATAAAAAATCATAAAAATTAATCATAATCATACTTGTTTATCATTTTAAAGTCTCATCTTATACTTAGTACATGTAGTTAAAAAGGGATATAACTCTAAGAAAGGGGTGATCCAAAGGACCAAAAAGAGGAGGAACATGGGACATAAATCAATAGAATAAGGGTGAACATAATCATCATCATCATATCATAATAATAATATCATCATCATAATATTGATTTAAACATATTATAATGGAATAGAATGTAGAGATTCATAAAAATGAAACATCATGTCATAACGGTCAAATAACACACATTGTTTTGAAAAAATATAGCATCACATTCACACAATCAATTTGTGTATAATCATAATATCATCATTTTGAAAAACATATGACATCATGTTCATTAATAATATATACGATATCATTAGATAAAAAACATTTATAAATAAATTGAAGGGACATATAATTCCAGGCCCACCCAACACATCATACTAGTTAAATAATCATGCATGCCTCATAGAACATATAACAATCATATTCAAGAAATAAAACAAAAAAAGGAATGGGTTTTGTATTGATTTAATAAATAATACTTCATGACTAAACATGGGGATAAAAAAAATTAATAATATTTGGAATAAACATCTTAATTCTAAAGTGAAGAAGTAACAACTCAAGAGGAGTAAATGATGAGTTTTAGGAAGAAAAGTATATTTGGAAAATATTTGTATTTGGATAATAAAACGAGGTTGTAACATTTATATCTCATAAATAAAAAATTGTTTTATGAAAGGATATTTTAGAAGATGTTAGGAATAAACATAATGAAAATGAATTAATGTGTGACAACTAAAATAAAGGGATTTGGGTTTGAAAATCCCAGTAACTAAAATCCGGCTTAATTTAATTTATTTTCCACCTCCAGAATAGTAAAAAATGGATTACTAAAACATAATTATAGAATTTTTTTATGTTAATTTTTTATAAAATTAATCATTTATAATTATTGGATTCTAATTCATAATAGTATGTGTTAAATATTGATTGTCTTGATATCATGTTTTCATTAAATTTTCCCATTTTGTTTTGATGCCTCTATTTTGTTAGAGTTGATTAATATATTATAAGAATTAATTACATAATATTGAAAACTAATTTTTATTATTTTATATATCCTAAATAATTTTTAGTAACCAACCATATGTTTTATGAAATTAAATGGACTAGAATTGTCCTCATTGGCGATTAACTGATCATTGATGAGACATCATCGAAAGAGATGGAAAGAGAAGATTGAAAATTATATACGTAATAATTATGATACTTTTATTAGGTTAAAATCATTATTATAATTTTGATATAATAAATAAATAATTTTATAAAATTATTTTGAAAGGAATCTTGAAAAAAATAATTAAAATAAGAAAAAGAGAGAAGTGTTGATAAAAAATTACTCATTCCTCAATATATATTCTATTGTAAGACACTAAAAAACCTCAATGATTGGATATGGATTACATGAGAATACCCCTAGGTATTATAAGGGTCTTGAGAGTGATAATTTTTGTTTAATTATATCTCCTTTACGCGAGGGAAGATTAATTTTCCAAAGGGATGGAGATTGGTTATTTATACTTAAGGAGATCTGTTTTTTAGGAATAAAAATTAAATTAAATGTTATATATATGGTAGAACATTTAATAGTGAATTTATTAAAAAAAAATACTATATAAATATAATATAATGGTTTCATACTTCAAACAACTTTAAAATAATAATTCACTTTTATTATGAAAAAAGAAATGCAAAAAAACAGAAAAAAGTTATTTCTGGAGAACACTTTCAATTTTTGTTTTGGAAAATTAATTTTAGGTTTTAATTATGTTCACTATATTTTAATTTATAATTTTAGAAAATAAATATATTTTTCTCAAGTATTAATGTTCATGAAGTGATTACATCATTATTATATCGTGAATAATGAAATTTATGATACACTAGTTATGAGAAAAACTATATTTTTACTATTAACCAGAATATTGAAATATTTAAGAAAATTTACAAAAATAACCATTTAAATTTTAATGTTATCATTTCAAAAATTAAATTCAAATTATCCAAAAAAATTTCATATGTAATTGATCTTTTATATTAATATTATTATTTTTATGAACTACTTTAAAATAGATTTTCATAAGAATGTGCCTTTGCTTTAATTGATTTCGAAGATGACCAATGTACTATTTTTTATTAATTAAATAATATATTTTTTCTTTTATCTATATACTATATCTGTAAAATACTCCTATAAATTAAGATAAGAAATATTTATTTATGAAAAAAATTTCAATTAAAAAATGAGTCATTAAATTCTACGCCCCTTTAGTGATTTATTCTTTAGAATTTAATCTCATGTTATTGGTTTTGAATTGATGATGATAAATATATTTTTTTATTTTTTTGGGATTCCATGTCACCACTTCACTCTTTTAGTCCCTCCAAATAAATTTGACATGAATAGTTTTCTTTTTTTTAGACTGCTGTATCTACGGTCCACGATCGTCACCAGTTTCTCCTCATAAGAGAGTTCATCCTTCGGTTATACCACCACTATATTTAGTACATGTAAGTAGTTAGGTATATAATTACTCAGGAGAGATATGTGGAAAATTTCATGAACATTAATCATATTTGGTGGATGTGAAAGTCAATAGGCCACTACTACTTTGTAATCAATGATCTCAAAGGGGCCAACGTTCCAATTACTAAACTTCCCCTGATTTCCGAACATCATTACTCTATTCAATTGTGATATTAGAAAGATAAAAATGTCTCAAACATAAAAATAATTGTGTAAGATACCAATTTTATATTAGTTATGTATCCATATGTTTTCTTCCAATTATTTCGTTTTTACCTAATATAAATGCATATTGAGGACATAGAGGAAACAAGGGTTTATGAGGATTGTTTGGAGCCCAAAACCCTACATGGTGGGAGAAAACAATGTGATTCATGGTTAGTAGAAACCATTATTCCCATACCTCAAATTTTATCATGATTGTGCATGGATTTTTAGTGAGAAGAAAAAGCCACACATTTTTCCTAACCGTGCACCAAAGGCTACTGACCTCTGCACATGATCTGTAATTTTTAGAAGACACTAAAATAATTGTTTTCACACAGTTTCCAAACCCATGTGTATAAATCGTGTGGCACATATAAATGGTTAGTAGTAAAGCCATGTTTGGTGCATGGTTTAGGAAACCGTGCAACCAACACATGGGACCCAACTTTTAGAGGGTGAGAAGTCTATTTTTCCATTCTGGCCTATAATTTTAATTCCCCTAATTTTTTATTCCTCTATCAAACTGTACATCTTTATTTTATTCATGTAATAGATCTAAATTACCTTATTATTTTTTTGTTTATTGCTTCATCATCTGAGCTCCAATTTGAGATCTTATCTTCATGTTGGATAGCCATCATAAATTTCTTCAATCCTTATGATGAGTTTATTATCTGTATTTATATTAACGAAATTATTTTTTTGTAGGCTCATATTTCATATAATCATGGTGTTGATCTATTATTGTATTTTTTACTTATATAAAAAAAATCTAAGGATCAATACATTATGAAGAGAGTACTATAGGTATAAGGCATGTGACCTATGAATCATCCCTTAATGCCCTGTCTTTTATAAATTTTTACCATAGTACACAAGACAACTCCACTTGGATTTGCTTCTAAAAATTCATATTCATTTATTATAATCTTAGAACTTGTAATCTAGATCCTTAATAAAATATGTTGTTCATGTCATTGAATATTGAGGCGTCAAGTCCTTTCTCCCCAAGCAGTGTTTTATCTTATTATGCCTTTATTAACCAATTGTTGGATTACCAGAGACACAGTACAGGTGCGTCTAAATTTTCCTTCATTAAGGTAAATGTTTTAAATTAATATATGAATTTAAAATTATAAAATGAAAATTATATGTTTATAGATATCACTTAGACTAGAAAAATTATAACTAAAATTAATTGGAATTGGTTTCCTTTCCTCTCAGGAATGAAACATTTAAAAATTAATAAATTAAAGTGATAAGTGGTTGAATACCCATGATATAACTTTTCAAGATTATTTAATGTTAATCAAATGAAAAAATAACATATTAAATTGCATGACTACTACATGTCTTAATTAAATATTGATATATGTATTTGGTTCATATTTTTGATGGAAATCATTCTATTTATTAGAGTGATAAGACTTGATCCATCCTTGGATTCCAAAGGGAATGCCTTTAGCACTCAGAGGAATCCATTTTTATTCAAGGATTTGGTTTCCAATGGAGATACCCACAATGGAACATGGTCCATATCTATTAGAAGATGTCTAGAATGATGTAATCGGATACCTTCATTATCAATCCATATATTATCATGCTTGGGATACACTCCTTTGAAACATATTGATATCATCATAACCAAGGCACCATGTATTAACCACATTTTTACCTATCATGCTTATCTCAATATTAACATGAAAACTAATTTTGGATGAGCTCCATGGACTAGGTCGGACTCTTTAGAGATGAATGCATTGGGAATTTCCCTTGATTACAACCAGACCCCTTATCTCAAAAATGCATGTGTTTCTACTATATGTTAGTCTATACTTGAGGTCAGGGATTCATTAGTTTAAACATGGATCCCCTTTTATTATTACAAGGGCCTTTCTAGGTAATTTTAAGACCATCACAACATTTATCTATAAAAAATGAATAATAATAAATTTAATGGTTACATGTTTACACACCTGATGGGGTTGAAAGTGTTATGAGATGATTATTTTCACTAATTCACATTATCTTATACATATACATTCTACAATTTATATTCACATATTGGATTGTATAGACATTGTTGGTGGTGGCCTAATGAGATTTCTCTCAAACCCTATATAGTAAATCATTGGTACCCCAGAATATTATATGATCTCATGTATGGACAAGTGGAAGTGTCCTTCCTAGGACACCTGGATTTATTTCTTGTCTTATGATGGGACCTTGGTAGTAGATGATCAGGCCAATGTTTGGGATGTTTGGATATTTTTTGGTCATTTTTATTATTTTTTATATGTTAATGTTTCCGGTAGTTGAGATTTTTATTTATAACATGGTCGATCATGTTTTTCATCAACTTCCAAAATTATTGATTACTATACAATTTTCATTGTGAGTTATCCATTTGTTATTATATACATTTTAATCCACTATGAAATTATGGAATAGTTTCCCCGCGAACACACTCTAGGAACCCACTACTAGTTGGTAGTCTCTGGTGTATGGGGAGGTGTTCTTGAGTCTATGTTTCTACCTGAGTCTCGAGAACCATTTAGTGGAAATCAAGTACAGACATCTAAAAGTGGTATTAGAGCATCATCTTTTCTATTCAAAAATGGGTTGTGAATATAGATAGGGAATTTATAATAATGTTTTATCATGGTAATAAGTCATTCCTAGGAGTAGTTAACCCATGTTAGGGGTAAATACCCAGTTTCCAAGGAATATGAAATTGTTGTTCTACTATTTTCTTATTATAGTTGATATAATTTCACCGTTAGATGATTCACATCAATTGTTGTATTATATATGCCTTATGGTTATTTACCGTTGACTGGTATGGAAATAATAATTGTTGCATGAATCATTATAGGCACCTAGAACATCCAATCCATGTATATTTTATCATGTATAGTTTCATTTCATTAGTTTCATTAGATATGTTTCCTATGATTTTTTAGGGTTCCATGGTTCTTATATATATATATATGTATGTAATCATGTGGTACTAATACATTATGATGTGAATGAAATTGATTGTTTAATATTTGGTCACAATACTAAATAGTATTTTTCTATATAAGTTTATGGGGGCATCTTAAATAGAAATTTAACCCCTATGAGATATGTACCTATAATTACATAAAATGTGTTTTGGATGTGATCACATGATTACCAATTTCAATTTTATGGATTCTGGGCCCTTGTGTATTGGAAAGGAAGACTAAATGAGTCAATACATTATGTTTATCTATTACATTCTGAGACAGAATATATGAAGTGATAGATAGAATTAAATTCATGTATATTAAAATTATAAAGGGAATGGGCATTTATTAGATGGGGAGAATGATATATTTAATAGAATATTGATATATATATATATATAAGCATATAAAAAATTTAATATTTTAATTATGACTAAGAAATGAAATTTATGCTAGTAAATAGATCGACAAAATATAATTTAAATAGTGTTATCCTACTTGAAATACAATTTATCCTTCCTTATAACTGATCCCATGTACCTTGAACTCAAACATTTAAAAATACATTGGCCATAAAAGAGGTTAGTTGGGGGTAGTATATCATGGGTAGTGAGTCATTTTCCTTATGATCTATCTCCACTAGTTCTCCTATATGATTTAAATATTTTTTAAGTCGTGTTATATATTTTTGAGCTATGACACCAGGACGTCATTGAGTCATGCATTCGGTGAGTGGCGGTGATTATGCTCATGAGATGGTTGTCCCTCCACCTCCATTCCTCTTCTGAGGAGAGCCGCATGAGACACCACTTTCCATTCAAAAACTATAAGATAATGATCAACTTAATGAGGTTTTCCTCTGTCTAATGTAATTTATACAGGTTGCCCCATGACCCACCCCTATGATATGTGATCCGACTCATCAGTTCTAGCAGAAGAATCCTCCCATATTTTCAAGGTATGGAGGCCCTCAAGCTATTGGACCTAGTCTAAAGGCCATCATATCTATCTTTGATCATCTGGAGGAACCTCCACAGAGGAGGGTCGAGCTATCCACCTTCATGTTGTTCAAATCCACCAAGAATTATTACTCAGGTTGGTCTTCATCAATACATGGTTCGGGAAGAATTCTAGATTTCCTTCAATAATTACATTCTATCTCATCCACTAAGTGATGTTTAGGTTAGAGAGTTCATGCAACTAGATTATGGTGTTATGTTCGTCATGGACTATTCAGCATGTTTCATAAAGTTTTAGTTCTTTTTATCACTTCTTTCCGATGATAAAAGATCATGAGTGAGACATTTCAGGGATGGTATCAAGTTTTCCATCCACTCATATTTGAATTTAAGTTTCCTATATACCTTTTATGAGAACATAAATCAGGTACATATCACTAAGCGTGAAGTAATAGGAGTTGATAGTGTCAGGAAAGAGGTTTAGTTTCAATAAAAGAATGTAGATCCTCTTGTAGCCAGAAGCATAGCCCTGTGGATCCTCATTAGGGTTTTGGAGGATAGCGTATCTACACCAAAAACTCTATTATACACCATCATCCTAGATGGTAGGTTCATCTGAAGATATATTAAGATAGAGACCTGCATGGGTGTCATTCTTGTGCCACATGAAACATTATTAGATGTTCTTCTGTACCATTTCATAAACTTCAAGTCGATGTGGATCCAAAAATAGCTCCACCTTCAGGGGAATGACCAGTTACAACTTGTTAGGAAAGAGTTTAAGAAGCACCTACTGAGATGGATGAGGATGTGGTTATGGTCTTCATAGTTATATTTTTGATTATTAGTTCTATTACAGAGGACCTACTCAAGGTTTTCAAAAATTTTCTCAAGACAAATTAGGATAGTTTCATGATTTAGAGATGATACCCAAGTATCATATTGTATGTACAACTTTAGTATGAGGTAATATTCTAGTGGAATAAACTTTAATATATGCTTAATTAAATATGGGTACATCTGACTCCTATATATCCTTATCGGCCATGGAATGTACCGTTCATGAAAATCCATACTTCTGTTTTGTGATGAACCTTGACACACTGTGGGGATTGTGGTCAAACAGAGTATGAAAATGAAAGGAAAACCCCCTTAAGGTAATAAAATTCCTTTACTTATGGGACAGATTCTTCCTCAACAATATGGGGTACAAATACACTCTCAGTATAGATTGGTTTCTTCCCTATCATTCATATGTGGACTTTTATCATCATATCATGTCATTTACAACCCCAAAGGGTGATAATTATCATCCCTATGGTGAGCGGGATTTATAGGGTAGTATAGATGGACTAGATCATCAAGGTACAACTTCAGTGATCACCTGTATTTCTATCCTTTTTCTTGGGGATAAGCATTTACATGAGGATAAATTTTCACCAATGTTAGATCATTTTGAGGAAATATTTTCCAATTATATTTTTGGAATACCTCTTAAGAGTGGGGGTAGAGTTTAAAATAAATATCAGTCCAATTGTTTCCACAATATCTATTACTGTATACAATATGGATCTTATTCAGATATCTGTGCTCAAGATACATTTGGGGGATCTAGAGTAAAATGTTCTTATCTTACCCAATAATTTATCATGGGTTTTAACGAAATTTATTTTCAAATAACATGGATGGTACTCATTATTTATGAAAATATTAATATTAGTTAAACAAAAATATTCTAAATAAATTCTCTGCACTTCCTTAGATAGATGATTTCGTATACTATGTCAGAAGAGTTAGGGTTCTCTTAAAGATCGACCTGAGATTGGGCTATCATAAGGTGTGAATCATACCATTAGATATACCACATATATATTTCCGAATTCAGTATGGTTTATATGTCTGACTCATTATGTTGTCTGGTCTTATTCACATGACTGCCATTTTTATGGATTTTATGAATAAGGTTTTGTACCCCTATCTGGATTGTATTATCATTGTTTTGTTCCAAACATCTCGATATAATTCTGAAAACTATGAGATAACTTCAGTTATATAATAATATTTATTAGTTACACTTACAGATAAAAAAATTTGAATTCTTCAGTCACAATATCTCGTAATTAGGAGTACCATTTGACCCAAAGAAGTTGAGTGTTGTTGTTTCCTATGAGCATCCGAAGAACAAGTTTGATATATAAAGTTTCTTATGGATGGTTGGATATTAATGGAATTTCATATCTGATATTTCATGTCTTTCTAAACCTCTTACTTGTCTTAAAAAGAAGGGTGTGAAGTAATTGGGGTCTAAAGAATGTGAGGAGTCCTATCCAGATTAGAAATGAAGGATTAACTGAGCATCAATTATGATTATTCCATAGCATGGTATATGCAATAAATTATTTTATGAATAAATAGGAATGAAGCATGGTTCAATTTTAATATACAAGGATATAGTCATTACATACGGGTCATACCAGTTAATACCTCCCAAGAGTAATTACCTAACACATGATCATGAGTTAGAAGTAGTTATCCAGGCCTTAAAATTCCATTGAATGTACCTTGTGGCTTAGTGTGTTATAGTGTAAATAAACTGAAAGGTATTAAAATTAATATTTATATAGTGTGACTTGAATATCATATTTTGATGTTGGGTTGGAAAACATCATTATTTTGTTCTTAATATTTCCTATATGCCTAGAAAGGGAAATTTGATAAGTAGTGAGCTGAGTGAGAAAACTTAGGCACATCCTGTTATAGAATCTTGTAATGAATGGGAATTATTGAAACCAATTTCTTATACAAATATCTAGTTTCATGAGAGTTATGAGTGTCCATTCTTTATATCCAATGTAGTTACATTTTCTCTACTTGAAAGGGTTAACATATGGAATTTCTCAGATCCTGAAAGGTTGGTTGTACGAGATTGTATCTCAAGTGAAGATCATACCCAGATTGGTCTGTTGATAGAGATGAAATACTCTGTATTAATGGGAGTGTCTAGGTTCCTATGAATAACATAGAAGAAATTATGTGAGAGTCCCATTATTCTCAGTGGTAAGTTCATCCAAGTATCCCAAAAATGCATCGTGATTGCATATGTAGTAATGGTGTCCTAGAAAGAAATGTCAGATATGATGTTTTTATTAGTAGTTGTTCCAACTACTAACAGGTTATGTTGGGTCACTGTTTTCCTTAAGGATTGGTACAACCATTACGAATGATGTAATGAAAATTGAAATATGTTGCGATGGATTTTGTCATTGTCTTACTAAGGTGTCCTCAAGGTAATAATGCGGTTTGGGTAGTCATGGATCCACTGATAAAATTATCTCACATCATTCCTAGACAAAACACATACTTAGTTTATGAGTTGGGAAGGCTGTAAATCTCTGATACTACACAGCTACAAGAAGTCCCTCATACTATTTGATCAGATAGGGACACAATTTTACATCAAGGTTTTGGTAGACATTATAGAAGTTGTGGGTACACAAGTGCTTCTAAGCACATCCTTTTACACTCAGACTAATGGAAAATTATATTAAACCATAAATGTGTTGGAGGATACTCTCTAGGAATGTGTATTGGATTTTTGGTGCTTGGAAAAATAATATTCCTATCTTCAGGTTCACCTACAATTATAACTATTAAGATATGATTCAGATTGCTTTGTATCAGGGCTTGTATGTTATGTTCTCTCATTTAACCATGTGTTGGTTTGATACAGGAGATCCATCACTACTAGTTACGTTTCTCATGAGTTAATCTTTGGAGTAGGTTTAGTTGATCAAAGAGAGTATTTATACTACTTAGAATTGTTATAAATATTATGACCATCACTATAAATGACCTCTCAAGTATGAGGTTGGGGATCCTGTTTTCTGAGGGTATCACCCAGGATGGGGAAGAAATGGATAGAGAGGTAATGGAAGATGTTTCCTCACATTGTTGGGGATTTTGAGATATTGGATAGATTTGATCAAATAGTTTATTGGTTCTTATTATGTATGAGGTACTATTTCATGCACAACTTCTTCTATGCTTCACTAATTTGTTTTTACTATGTTGTCCCATCATATAATTTTGATTCGAATAATGTTGATTTATATGTTGATTATAATTTTCAAGAGTGTACCATATACATCAATGAACGTATTTAAAAGGATATTTAGGTTTTGTATGACCATTGAGTATGAGTTATATGGAAGAAAAACCATGTACAAGATGAGACATGGGACGGGGAGGCCGATGTTTGTGTTTAGTGGCTGGAGTTTTTCTCAGATAGTTTTATACCACCCTTTGGAATGGAAACTCTAGGTTCATATCATCTATGGGTTAAGACCATATGAACGTAGTTTTATATAATATATAGATCAAATTCTGTTTGGAATAATTATTTCTTTTTGACGTAATATGAATGCCTAGTGAGGCTATGGAGAAAACAATTATGTCAGGGGCATGTTCGTAGCACAAAACCCATGATGGTGGGAGAGAACCATGAGTTTCATATTTAGTAGATATCAATTTTCCCATGAAAATTGGTTTCTCAATTTTTTATTGGCATTTTCAATTATAAAATAGGGTGCAACATTTTTGATGACTGGGAACCCATGGCCACACACCCATACACACGATCTATAGTTTTAATCATAGGTGATTGGAATGATTTTCATATAATTTCTAAAATCATGTGAAAGAACTATGTTGAAAAAATCTATGGATAGTGGTACAATAAATAATGGAACACGTCTTGGAAAATAATGTGTCTAACCCATGAGACATATTGTTCAATTGGTGAAAAGTCTATTTTCCCACTTGGATTATAATTTTAACACCCCATATTTTTTTCTTCCTAAAACAAATATGAAGCCCACATTTTATTCTAGGAAGAGATATCAATCTTAATAATATATTTTTTATTTAATTATTTTCCATACTCCAATTCTAGAACTGATCATCATGTTGGATATCCATCAGTACTTTCTTTAGTGCTTATGATCAGTTTGTTGTTTGTGTTTTATCGGGGCTGTTAGTTTGATGCTGGAACATATAACCTTTTTTCATAGTGTTGATTATTTCATTAGTTTTTTTCATTGTAATCCAAAATAAGGGCTGATACAAGATACAAATATTGTTATAGTCATAAGGTAGGTGGTTTATGACTCAAGCCCCAATCTCTCGTAATTTATAAATTTCATCATTTTTCGAATACCAGTTCTATCATGAATTACATCTAAAAATTTATATAACATTATTATAATCATTAAACATAAATTTTAAAACATTAATTATATATTTTATTAATGTTTTTAGGCTGATACATCAACTACTTTCACCACAATTTGGGTGTTCTCTAATTATTCCCTCATTGTCCCATAGTGAGATTACTTGGGACACCATACATGTGTGACTAATTTTTAATTTTTAAGTGAAGAGTTTTAAATTAACAAATTGATTTTAAATTTTTAATGGAAAGTATTTTCTTATTGATATAAATTTTCCTAGTTAAATTATAATTGAAATTAATTGGATTTGGATTCAAACCCAATATGGAATGAACCAATTAAATGTTAATAAAATAAAATGATAATTGGTTTCATGTACTAGATAGAACATGACATGATTATAGAAAGTAATCGAATGAATGAAACAACATATAAAATTTCAGGAGTATTACATGGAAGAAATTGAATAAATATATATTTATGAGATGGATATTACATATAGGCTATTTTATACTTATATGAGTGGTCAAAATTGATGCATCCATAGTTTTTTAATGGAATTATTGAGCACTCAGAGGATTCCATTCTAATTCATGGTGCCAATTTCCAAGGTTGATACTGACCTTGAAACATGGTTATTTTATATTAATGTATTCCCTACATGATCTCATAATATCTCATCACTATCTATTTGAATGTTAGAATTCATTGGATATACTTCTTGGATTCACCTTCATGTCTTCAGACTTGAGGCGCCATGGATTCACCCCATTGCACCATGTCATTCTTAGACTAGGATTACTATGGATGAGCTCCATGGACTCAATTAGACTCTTTATAATGTAGTTCCTTGGATTTTACCCATGTATTACAATTAGATCCCTTATTACTAGACTACATGAGTTACTATTATTATTTGTCCAACCACAATGGTCTAGGATTACTTGGATTCTCCTAGGATTATCTTTTACTATTATGATGGTATATCTAGGAAATATTAACACCTTCAAATGATTTGTTTATATAACCTGAATAACAATATTTTAAATGGTTACATGTTCTATCACCAACTGAGGTTGAAGAAAGTATGAGATGCTTATTTTCACTGATTTACATTGTTATATACCTTAAAAATATAATGTTTGTAGGCACATAATTGAGTGTATAGATGTCTTTGGTGGTGTCCTATTGAGATTAATCTCACATACTATCGAGGTCACTATTGGTACATTTAATATTATATGATCACAAGTATGGAAAATAGAAAGTGTCCCTCCATGGTCACATGACAAACATGCTCATATAAGGATAGAATCATTGTAATATATGATTGTGATAATTCTTAGGATGCCTAGTTTTTTGTCTTTATGATCCTGTTATATACGGTATCGATTCAAGTTGTTCAAATGTTTATTTATTTCATGGTTGATCATGTCTGTATTTTTCTAGAAGTCTTATTGATTACTATAAAGCTACTATTATTAGTTATCAACCTAATTTTATATCTGTTTTTCTCTACTCTGAATGATGGAATAGTCTCCCCCACAGACACACTGTAGGACCTCACTACTAGTAAAAATTCTCTCTAATATGGGGAGGCATGCTTGAGTCCATGTGTCTAACTAGGTATATGGCACTTTTGAGAGGCACATGAGTCAGGAATTCACACCATGTCCCTTCGACTGTTCTCTACAAAGCACATTTTCCAACTATAGGCATATTTTATAATTTTTTGAATGGAATGAACCATATCTGTCAACTCTTTTCCAATATCTGGTCCATGTATATTTTTTCCCAAACATCATCAAAACATGTTGGAGTTTCACGTATCTTCTCATGCATAGATTCATATGGATCCATATGAATACTTGAGTGGAAGCTATTATTATATGAGATATAAAAAATTGGATATGTTGATCCCAAAATCTTTTAAATTACATTGAGAATAATATTGTAATTTCCTCAATCATTCGAATAGTATTTAAATATTGGCCATATTTTTTTGGTGATAGGCCATACTAAAATTAAATTCAGTGTTCTACGGATATTGAAGAAATCATCATAATTTAGATGTAACACTTGGACCATGATCATATACTATCGATGAACATACCTCATGAAACCAAACCACTTCATTTATATATATCTTTGAGTTTTACTCAAGTGAGTAATATTATAGGATTGAATTGAAGTGGTCAGTCTTGGTGAGTTGATCCCCCACTACCCATATCACTTTTCTTCCATTGGATGTCATTGGGAGACTAGTGGAAAAGTCCATAGGAACATATTCTCATTTCATATGGTTATATGAAATGTCCTCATTATCCATTTATAATTTTCATGCTCTTCTTTAACGTGATGAGATACCAGGCACCTTGATATAGACTTTAAAATCACCTTATTCATGTAATCCCATTATAATTCCTCTCAAATGTCATAGTAAATCTTGGTATTTCAAGGATTTATAAAGAAATATAATATATATTAATTCTCCATTTGATCCTTCATTATATTCGGTGATGAAAGCACAAGAAGAATAGAGCCAAACTAAATTACACCATAATCATCAATACAAAATTCAGGAAGATTCCCTTATCTCATCTTCTCTGGAAGCTCCAAATCATCCCTTTTTTCCAACTTGATCTTCTCTTGGATATATGGTTAGGAAATTATATGGTAAAGGTAGAAGGTATTCCATGATATTATGATTTTCATATCGAACCTTTTTATATCTAGGAATATAGGGGTTTTATAATCTGGATCATGGATAGAGTACCAGGTTATATTTTACTAAGATCATCAGCTACCGTGTTATTTGTTCTGGTAAGGTAGTGAATATAAAAATAATAGTTTTTTAACTTTAAATGTATTCCTTAAAAATTTTGTGCTCATTTTGTGTGAATATACAATTTAGACTTTTGTGATTGGTATATATGTCACACTTCCCACTATAGGGGCAGCGTTTCCACACCTTGAAAGTGAACACCATAGCTACCAACTATAGATCATTCTTATTGTAGTTTTCTCACAGTTCATCAAATATCAAGAGTCATAGGTTATAAATTATTAATTATGGATGAGTAAAAAACCCAATATATTCTATAAAGAATCACATTATATCACAAAACCTTCTCCACTTGATGGTGGTGTGAGTATAGGTGAATTGATTAGTCTATTATTGATGTATTTAAATAATTCATATCATTTTTTCATCCATACATAAATTACCCCTTTCTATGTCAACTTTGTCATTGGGCTACAAAATAATGAAAATTTTAAAGAAAAATGTGCATATTACCATATTAATCCAAGAAACCTATGAATTTCCATGACACTAGTGGGTCTGGGATATTCCTCAGCTACTTTTATATTTGTAATTTCCACATAAATTCCCTCACTTGTGTTCATATTCCACAATAATGTGACAAGATTTATTAAAAAGTCACATCTGCTAAATTTTGAATAAATTTTCTCATTCTTTAATGTCAACAAAAAAATCCTTAGATTCCCATCATGTTCCTCATTATTCTAGGAGTAAATGATTATATCATTGAAAAAGAATACCAAAAATTTCCGGAGGTAGTCTATAAATACAGTATTCATCAAATCCTTGAGTATTTTAGGGTAATTAGTAATTATGAAGGGAAATATAATGAAATAAAAGTTCAAATACCATTTATAGAAGATAGTCCTTTACATATATTAATTTTCATCTTAATTTGATGATATCCAGAATGAAGATCCAACTTTGGGATGTACTAATAATCTCATAGTTGATCAAAAAAATCATATACATTTTGCACTGGATACTTGATCTTTATGGTGATCTGGTTGAGATTATGTTAATCCTGAAATATCCACATTGACCCATAATTCATCTTTACAAAAAGCACTGAAACATCCAAATGGTGATGCACTATGGGGTGTGAACACTTGTTAAAAGGATATTTCAAATCATTATTTATCTCCCCCATTTCAATTAGGTTCATCCTATTAGAGATTTTACTAATAAGAGTGTATCATGTAATATTTTCTATTGAAAACTATACCCCTTGATACGGAGGATGTCTGGGTAACTCTTTGGAAATACATCAATCTATTCCTTTATAATGTGATTTTCCTCATGGATGATACCTTCCATTGAATCGATCATTTGGGGAGTGTATATTAGTTCACATGGTATAAAAACTAACTCCATTTAAGGATGTTTCAAGGGAAATTTTCTATACTACATGAATTTATATAAGTTCATGGGATAGTTTGGAATATGAAAGGAGATTTCTTTTTCCAATTAATGCGTGATCTATAAAATGATAGAAAATCCATGCCCAGTATATTATCCAATTCCACCATAAGAAGGAATACAATATTTTTTGTAATACTTTGTTCATATAAGGTTATAAGATAATTGTATAACCCTTGGGATGCAATGATCGTACTAGTAGTTGACTATATTGATATTGGCACTCCATTTTTTTGCGGTTTTAAATAATATTTTCTAGTGATATATAAAAATATAAAGGGATGAATATAACTAGAATCAAATAAAACTATTTACATTATTAATTTTATTGGAAGTGTACCTTTTAGGAATTTACTTTCACGATCCACTTATACTTTAGTGATGGAATAATATTTCACTTATTCTTTTTCATTTAATGATTACAGGGCCAAATTACCCTCAAGGGGACATGGTTTAGTGCACTAGATTTTATAGTGACCTATATATATATTTGATGCATTGAACCATTGGTGGTGCAATAAAACGTTCCTTCATTTACACTATTTTGTCAGCCAACTTTTTCATGTCTCTTTCATTATTCTATTCTTATCCACGTAACCATGGGACCATTCTATGAAATCCATATCTACATTGAGTGAACGTTGAACTACATATTTTTAAATCCCATTGTTTCATGTAACTATATCCTTTCAAAAGTTTTATCTCAAACCGCTAAAGAATCATTCAATTTTGGTTTTGTTGTTGATAATGAAACTTGAGGCATATCTTGTAATCCTTGTGATTTTTTCCATATGATATATGACCGATTCACCTTCCTTTTTCTTCACCTCTTTGAACAGTATCCCCATATTTGTTTGATGATTTCAGGGGAAATACTTGTTTAATTTTTTTCCATAATTTTTTACCACTCCATATATTCCATTTCAGAATTTGGATTAGTTTTTTATAAATACCCACCATTGATCAACTTCTCCATCTAAAAAATTGATGGCTAGAGTCACATTATCATTTTCTGAATAATATAGCATACAAATGATATTCTATATTGAGTTAACCCAATGTTATGTGATAAGTTGATCAGAACATTCACTAAATGTTGGTGGTATTTTCCTCAAAAAATACTCAAGGGGTAGTTTCACCTTCTTGGGTAAAGGTCGATTCACATCATGTTTTAGGTTATTATTTATTTCCTAAAAAAACTAGGTTATCAATATGAAGTTTTGAACTCCACAACACATGTAATTGGGAATGTCATTTATGAAATCATTGCATTTTCCTCACATTTTTTTTGGACTCATTTCACCCATTTAATGTCATTTTTTAAAATATAGAAATTGAAAAGGTCGTTCAGTCAACAAAAAAATAATAAATAATTTATTCGTTTTAAAAATTAAATATAAAGGATTTCCTAAGGGGAATCCTATTTTTATAATTTTATAAAAATAGTTTCTTGGATGTTTAAATATACTTAGAATTATCAAAAGGGTTGTCATTGATGTTTCCTAATTGAAAAATTAAGTAATCCATACATCTGATACCAACTTTAGTGACCCTATTTACTCTTACATGACTGTTACAATATTTTAGATATAAAAAATAATAGATATATATTCAAGGATCGAAAGTATTAGTATCATGGGAAAATTATGATCAAACATGAAATATATATTAGAGGTTATAAAAATTTATCTTAAGACTAATTGTTAATCCTTTTAAAGGATCATGTTATCCATAGTACATGTAGTCACCTGAGGATATACATCAATGAAATGGGTGACCTAATATCCTAGTAGTATGTTGAATAAGAGACATAAATATAATTTACATGGGTGAAAATAATCATTATATTTGGATTATAAAAAATCATGATAGAAACATTTGATAAAAATATGGAATGTGGGGATGCATTAAAATGAAATTTCATGTCATAGTTGTAAAATAACACACAATTTTGTGAGGAAATAAAACATAATCTTCACACATAAAATATGATTATAATAATAAAATAATCACTATGTATTTATAGACCCATATAATTCCATGTTAATTTTGTAATTATTTGGGATTATTACAAGTATGCGAATAATGACGACGCGTGATTCCATGGCCTGATGTGCCCAGAATGAATTTCTGAAAGCTTTTTTTATGGTATGTTCATTAAACATGTGGGTTGAATTTCTATAATTTAGCTGGTGTATGGATTAAAAATATGAGGGTATCATTGAATCTGGAATGCTAGTATTCTCCTAGAAATGACATAACTTCGGCCGATGAGGGCCGAGAAAAAAAGTAAATTTTTGGACTTTTCGTTAAAAATAATGAAATAATTTAAAAGAATTATTTTATTCTTTTCTCTTAATTTCATGGAGGACAACGATGCTGTGCGGAAATGACAATGAAACTATGGTTAAATTTAATGAAACACATGGATGACCTATATTCTTCAACATAGTAGTGAATTTAATGGTGAAAAATAGCGATGCTGTTTCATAAATGAAACAACGTAATGACGCGATGTCATGTGATAATGGAAACAGTGAAGCATGGTTCTATAAATAGTTCTACATGATGGGAAAAAATAAAGAGGAAGGATTTGGGGGATTCTTAGGAGAATCTTTGATGCACTTCCACCCCATCGAAGAAATTCGAACGATGAAGAATGCATTTTGAAGGTTGGAACCGGGAAGGGTAATCGATGCCATAAAACCTCGAGGAAAAACATGTGGTGACATACATCATAAAAGGTAGATGGTTCATGTTCTTTGATGTTCCCACTCTTTCAGTTTGCGAAAAATACAATGAACACAAACAAACCGATTAATGTGTTGATCCACGTCTCGTCTATTCATGCGGATAGTTGTTAGGGTATTTTAAACTCGGGGATTATTCTTACATTTGTTATTATTAAATTTTCCTCATGTTTAAAATGATAACGCGAAGGGTTCGGGATGAAACAAACAAGGCCATAATCCTCCGCTAATCTTTTCATTGGTGCATTCTTCATGGTGGAGCAACGAACACGAAGGAAAGGCCTTTGAGGGCTGCAAAACGAAAGAGACTTTCCGGTGGCCGCCAAAACAACCATCAGAGCGCCATGTTGGCAGCGGCCGGTAGTGGCTGGAGGAGACTCATAGAAACTGGTCATGGTCAGTGGAAGGTATCCCACCATCGCGCGCTGTGGTGGACAGAGGCGGCCGACCTGAGCTGGCAGTGCAGGATATGGGTTGCACCCACCGGCATCGCCGGTGGCAGAAATTGCAGCAGGAGGGTGTGGTGCAGACCCCGCACCTCGCCACATTTGGCCGAATGAAACTGCCCTGTATCTGCCGGACCAGCTGGGTGAGGTGGCCTGCCTTCAAGCGAACTGAGCCGGATGCAGTCTGGATCCACGACCAAGCAGGCCAGCGCGTGTTGGACAAGCCCAACCCGACGGGCCTGACCAACCACGACCTGGGCCCACGAACTAGTCGGGCTAACCTGATGGGCCAAACCCAGTGGAATTGGGCCAACCCCTAATGTTCTTGACCCGTGTGGGGTTAGGTTGACCTTGGGAACGGTTGCGTCGGGATGGCCGGACCAAGTTGGACCGGGCCCAGACCCAACCGAACCCCGAAAAAAGACACCTGTAACTAACAAACTGGATATATGTTTAACACACCATCTATGGAGTTGGGACCCCTTTTGGGAAGTGTTCTGTTGGGAATATTCTGGCAGGATGAACCGAGCCAGGCCAAACTGAGGTGGGAACACCTCCATTTCACATAAAGGGGTGTAACTAATAGACCAGGCATCCGATCGATTCCATGTTTGTGTCATAATGACCCTTGTGACAAATCATTTATTTTGAGATACTCTAAGTGAGTTTTTATAGAGTTTGATGTGCGACCTGGGTTGGGTCAAACCTAAATCAACCAGACCCTTTTTACAAAAGTGCCCATATCTCACTTACTGAGCGTCCGATAGACACGCCTTCTATCACGTTGGGACCCCTATGATGGGGTGGTCCCTTGGGTATGCTTTTTGTGGGATTTATTACTGGTTGAAATATTTCTAATGGATTGAGGAGTTGTTCTCCGAAGATCAAGCGTGCTATGAGTGGGAATTCAGTGGCTGGCTGTGACATGAGGAAGAAGAGCGACCAATACGGGTCAACATTAGAAACTCTCAAGTGGGATGATCTAACTATACGACTAATCCTACCGACCTCTACATCAGCGACCTAGATGGGTCAGCACCATCGACCAATACAAGTCATCACCAGAGACCAATATAGGTCAGTTCCAGAAACCAATACGGGTCATCACCAACAACAAATACCGGTCAACACCAGTGAACCATATGGGTCAGCATCGAGCGACCAATATGGGTAAGCACCGTTGACCAATACGGTTCAGCATCTAACGACCAATACTGGTCAGCATACAATGACTTATATGTTTCAATAGTAGAGTTACTACAGATAGGATGATCTGACTGTGCGACTTGTCATCACTATCTTAGAAACCTTGAAGTTATATAGGTAGGGTGAGCTATCTCTTTTGCTTTATGATTCATTATTTAGATCATTATTATGATATTAACTTTTTGGTATTTCTTGTGGTGTTTTACTCTGTGGATTACTAAGAGACCTTCAGGGGTATCGGGGTACCCTACTTGGTATTGTTATACTCACCCCTACATGGGCTCCACCCACATGTGTGTGTCTGGTGCAGACTACTGATGCTCTATGGCAGACATTGGAGGTTTAGGACTTGGTGGATCTTGCTTCTATGGGAGTAGTCGATATAATATTCCTCTACATAGGACTTTTTCTACTACCCTCTATTTAGAGATCTAGGGAAGATCTGACAGCTGTTTACGTTCCTATGGTTTCTAGGGATTGTATACCTGCCCCTTGTTTTCTGTTTGGAGTTGTACCTTACTCTCATGGTTGTACCTTACTTTTGTAGGTTATTTAATTTAGATTCCCTTTCTGATTGTGTACATATCTCTAAGGAAATGACTTCATTTTTTTGGAAAATCTATAAGGTGCGAGTCACCAAACCATGGCCTATCGACGGTGGGCTTGGGGTAGTAATGTCTAGGCCCCATGGGATGGTTCGTGAAAAAGTGGTATACGAGGGCGATCCATTCTACTAGAATAACTAAGAGTCTACCGTCAATGAAGCAATGGTGTAAAGTGTCTTGAGTTCAGTTTTCAGTTTGGGGTGTCCACTGTTAGGGAGGTTGCGGACGTATCCATACACCAGGACCCTAAATTCTTTTTTCCTACTCTATACATGAAAACACCAGTTTATTGAGTTTTGAATAGTATTCATGATCTTTATTGAGTCAGCTAACCAGGTATAACTTTTTGATAGCGGTACATCTGTTTCTAACATGATGCCTCTATGAAGATTTCCATCCATGGTTCTGATTAGAGATCGTGAAATGTGGTCCATCGAGCAACAAGGTGTCGGTACAGGGACCACACACAGTGATGGAACCTTCAAGTGGTGTACCAGAACCACCACCACCCATTGAATAGTAGATGCTTCTAGTGGATCATGCATGCCATATGAGCACGTTGCATGAGTTCTAGAGATAGAGGACACCAAGATTTCAAGGAAATATCGACTCCCAGGTAGCATAGGACTAGATTAAGGTAGTTTTGCGGGTCTTTCACTTAGTAGAGACAAACTCCAGGATGATGGCGATGTTGGCCGCTATCCTTCTTTAGGGCTCGGTAGGTCAATCATGGAGCTCGATGATCTTGGTGCATGAGGAGATGAGCCTCCCCTGGCCGGACATTGAGAGCCCTTTTATGGAAGAGTTCATGCCATTGAAACTACGCTCTGTGCGTATTCATAAGATTCTGCATCTATAGTAGGGCCGCCAGACAATGGATCAATAATCGGTGAGATTTAGTGACCTCTCCCTATAATCCATCGAAATGGGACGTGACCCTTTCTTTTGTGCCCGAACCTTTGATCAGGGCTTCAACAAGATATTAGTGGGGAAAAAGTTTCTCTCAGCATTCCGATGTAGGATGGGGTGCTAGAATGAGATTTTCTAATGGATATATTCCTTGCAGAGTAGGCCCTGACAGTGAGAGCCCCTACTAGACGACAGGTAGCAGAGTCATCTAAAGCTGGTAGTAGACAGACGACACAGAAGCCCAAGTGGTCTAGACCCTCCGGAGGGTGACCTAGGGACACAAGGTTGGAGGTGTGAGGATCAAGAGGCTATGGGAGCCACCAACGAGGCATGTTCTGTTTTTCCTGTGGGGGGAGGGTCACATATCTCATGACTATTTGACTCCTCATAGAGATGATTGGTAGATGGTGGGGGGGAATCCAAGGTAGTAGTAGCGGCAGGAGCATGAGCGTCAGCTAGGTGGCAAACAAGGTTGGGTAGTAGGACGTGTTCTGGGAGGTGTTTGTTGTCACCAGTCACTACCACCACCACACCCTAGGAGGTCCACCACCAGCTCAAGAGATGGGTCGATGGGGATAGGTCCAGGTACACGAATTAGAGGCTCATGGACCTAGAGTCCCCGATATGATACGAGATATGATATGTATCTTATTTACTTTATCAGTAGTTCTTATCAACACTAGTTCAAGACATTCTTCTCATGCCACAGACATAGTTCAAGAATATGAGATTCCGACTGAGCCTTTATCTCGACATTTTCATTTGGATACTCCTACAAGAGAAGATTCAGCAGTCAGACACTGGTGCCGATAGTGTGATCTTACTGTCAGAGGAGAGAGTTTCTGATTAAATCTTCTTGTTGCAGCATTGCATCCCTACGACGTCATTCTAGGCATGGAATGACTATCAGTAGTTCACACACAGATTGACTTCTTGAGACTTAAAGTGCAATGTACACAGAGATTGAGGCTAGTTTTCCTCTGTTGGTGAGAAGGAAAATAGTGTAGCACAAAATGAACTTGCACTTAGGAGGGTGCAGCCGATTACATATCATCTGGCTTGCACAAACATCGACACGGTGGATGAGGCAATTCCATAGTTCTCAGTAGTGGTGGACAAGTATTAGGATGTCTTTCTAGAAGATGTACCTAGACTACCTAACCGTAAAGAGGTAGAAATATACATTTAATTGTACCCATGAACAACAACGATATCTACACCAGCATATCGGATGGCCCCTGTTGAGCACCAGGAGCTGAGGGTACTGTTGGATGACTTACATAGGAAGGTATTTGAAAGGCCTTGTGTTTCTCCATGGGGATATCAAGTGTGGTTTACCAATAAGGAAGATGAAATTTTGAGGCTAAGAGTGGACTTCCTATGCCATAAACAGGTGACCATGAAGAATCAGTATCCTCTACCGAGGATTTATGATCTGTTTGATTAGTTGAAAGGATATAAATGCTTCTCGAAGATGGAACTTAGATCAGGATATCACCCACTTCATGTGCGAGATGATGACATCTCGAAGACGACCATCAGATGTGGGTATGGTCATTATGAGTTATTAGGGATTCCTTTCAGCATGACCAATGCTCTAGCAGTGTTCATGGGGCTTATGAAAATGTTATTTCATCCATAACTAGATCTCTTTGTGGTGGTATTCATTGATGGAATCTTGGTGTACTCAACGTCTGAGGAAGAGAACGTTGTACAATTGAGGGTAGTTCTGGTCACACGCTGGGAGCAGTAGTTATATGGGATGCTCCTATAGTGTGAGTTCTGGATACGGAAGGTCCACTTCATGGGAAATTTCATCTCAGAGGCTAGAGTTGCAGTGTATCTTGTAATTAATGAGGAATTACCTACTCGGGAGCCACCCAGGAGTGTTACTGAGGTGAAAATATTCCTTGGATTAGCAGGATACTATCAAAGGTTCATACCCAATTTCTCCCAAGTTGCCGAAAATATGAATGCCTTGACAAAGAATGGGAAGCCCTTCTTACAACCAGAGTCATGCCAGTTGAGATTTCAACTGCTGAGGAAAAGCTTGACTAGTGCTCCCATCCTGAGGTTACCAAAGGAGGTAACTATCTACGTGGTTTACAGTGATGCATCAGGGACTGAACATGGTTGCATCCTGATTTAGGATGGCGCAACAATTGCTTATAGATCATGAAAAATGAGGCCTCATGAGAAGAATTTTGTGACTCGCGACATGGAGTTGGCAACATTAGTCTTCACACTAAAGATGTGTCAAAACTACTTGATGGGAGAACGGTTCATTGTTTACTCAGACCACAAGAGTCTCAGATATATATTCACATAGAATGATCCGAATCTGAGAAAATGATGTTGGCTAGTGTTCCTACAGGAGTATGACTTGAGATAGTCTATAATATATGAAAGGGGAAAGCAGGGGTAGATGTGCTTAGCCATAGAAAGAGTTCATAGTTACTGAATGAGGCATTCGAGCAGTTAACATTACTTCATATATCCTATGTGGAAAGATATGAGACAGTATACCTCCAGTTGATGGTAGTTTCCCCTCCACTCTTTCATAGATTCGGGGAGGAGCAACTTGGAAACAGTAGCTGCGAGACTACACATGCTCAGATATCCTCAGGCAATACACCTGATAGATATTATGAAGGTGGGGAGCATACAATTATTTCTAGAGGACGTACTGTTGTATCAGTGGATCTATGAGAGGATTTTATAAGGGAGTTCCATACATCCCCCTTGGCAGAACATCCAGGCGTGATGATGATTTATTAGGACCTCTGGAGTCATTACTAGTGGCAAGGGAGGAAGAAAGCCGTGACAATGTTTTTTTATAAATACCTCACTTTCCAGCAGGTGAATGCTGAGAACCAAGTACCAGTAGGCTTGACCCAAACCCCCAAGATACAAGAGTGGATGCGGGAATAGATATCTATGGACTTCACGACAAGGTTACCTAGTACGTTCTGAGGGAACGATACCATATAGGTGATCATTGAACGACACACCATTTCGGCCCGCTTCATTTCAATTAGAGGGAAGGGTTTAGTAGAGATCATGGGATGTCTCCACATTCAAAAGATTGTGTGACTTCATAGGGTGACTTGAACGATAGTCTCATATCGCAACACACACATCACATCCAGGTTGTGGAATGGATTCCACGAGGCTTTCAGGACTCATCTTCTGTTGAGAACAACTTTTCACCCATAGATAGATGGTCGGACTAAGCGGACTATCCAGACCATGGAGGACATGATTCATATATGTGTCACATATTTTGGTCGTAGTTGGGAGGACCACATACCCTTGGTAGAGTTCACGTATAACAACAACTATCACTCCACCATTGGTATGGATTATTTTGAGGCATTGCATGGATGAACATGGAAATTTCCCTTGTGCTGGATGGATCCAATAGAGCCAACACTCCTGGTCCTAGAGATGGTACATGATACCTTTAAGAAGGTGAAGGTTATCCGAGAGTGGATGAAGACTGTACAGAGCCGACAGAAGTCCTATACTGATATGCTATAGAGACCAGTGGAGTTCAAAGAGGGGGACCATGTATTCTTGCGAGTCTCCCCTTGATGGGGACAATAGATTTTTGGATGAGTTGTCAAACTCTCACTGAGGATTATTGGGCCGTTCCTGATACTTTAGATAATTAAGAAGGTGGAATACCTCTTGGCACTGACGTCACAGTTGGAGAGGGTGCACGAAATTTTCCACGTATCCCAACTAAGGAGATATGTGCATGACCCATCTCACGACATCGACTATAGAAAGATGGAGATTGAAAATGGGGCGACTTTTGTAGAGTACTCGATGGAGACAGAGGATCGACGAGAGTGGATCCTTCATGAGAAGTCGATACCTCTGGTGCGCATTCTGTGGCAGCACGAGAATCTCCAGAAGAGCACATGGGAGCTAGAGGCTCATATGCGTTCCCAATACCCCTCTTTTTTTGTGTATCCTTGTTTGGATTATGGGGATGTAAATCCCAAATGTGAGGAAAATTTAAAGACCCAGAAGATTCAACTATATTTTTTTAAATTATTTTGGACTATTAAGAGTCAAAAAAATTGACAGTGCATGATTTCAAGGCTCGATGTTCTCTGAATGAATTTCGAAACATTTTTAAAGAATGTTTTGTAAATGTGTGAGATGCATTTTTTATCTTTTGAACCGGTGGTCAAATTAAAAATATTAGGGCACTGTTGAATTCGGACCTCCCAGATTCTCATAGAAACAACTTAACTTTGACCGGAAAGGGCCGAGTGGAAAAGTTAATTTTTGGACTTTTTGAGAAAAATCATTAAATACTTTAAGAGAATTATTTTATTATGTTCTATCCTTTGCATGGAGGGCGACAAAGCTACGGGCAGTGAAGATGCAATGATGAGGAACTTTAATGAAACACATTGATGACCCATATTCTGCAATGTAACAATGAATTTAATGGTGAAAAGCAGCGACACTATTTCATAAATGAATCAACATAACGGTGCAACGTTACTTCATTATGGAAATTATGCAGTGTGGTTCTATAAATAGTTTGATGTGTTGTAAAAACATAAGGAGGAAGATTTTGGGGGATTATCAGGAGAAGCTATGATGCACTTCCATCCCACTGAAGAACGAAGAATTTGGACCAACTTACTAATTGGTAAACCCTCAAAGATGAACATGTGGTAACAGATGTCAGAGGGATTATGTGATTGGATGTTTCCTCTCTTACCATTCTTGAAAAATACAATTAATGTGGGAGAACTTACTAATTTTTTGATCCACATCTCGTCTAATCTTGTGGATGGTTTTTTTGGGATCTTAATCTAGTGGGTTATTCTTTCTTTCATTATTAATAATTTTCCTTATGTTTAAAACGATAACACAGAGGGCACGGTCTAAAACCATCAAGTCCCAGACCCTCCACTAAACTCATCCTTGGTGTGTTCTCCGTGTCCGAGCAATGAACGCAGAAACAAGGAATTTGAGGTCCGCGAAATGATGGTGACATTATGGTGGCCCGCAGAAACAACTACCAGCGCACCATGCCAATGGCGACCAACAGGGCCCGGAGGAGACCCACAGAAAACAGCCGCGGGTGGTGGACGGTGGCGCACCGTCACGTGCCGCGGTGCCTAGAGGCGGCTGTCCAGAGCTGGCTGCATGAGAGATGGGCACCACTGGTAGCAGTTGTCATAGCCAGCGGGCCGTGTCAGGAGGAGACGATGTGGAAACCATGTCGTGCCGCATTTCACCGGACGAAACAACACCACATCCATAGGGCCAGCTGGTTGAAGTGGTCTGCCTTTTGGTGGAATAGGCCAGACACGGGCCGGTCGAATGATCCAGACCCATGGCCCAGTGCGCTAGTGTGGGTGGGACAAACCCCACCCAACGGGTGGGGCCCGATAACTTCTCAGGCCGACCCCAACGGGCCGGACCTAGTGGAATTGGGATGACCCTTAACGGGCCGAACCCGGGTAGTTCAGGTAGTCCCTGATACCTATTGCATCTGTCTGACCTGATTAAGTAAGACCAGGCCCAAACCCAACCAGACACCTAATGAAGAAACTACCCTAACTAAAGAACATGTTTTTTTCTTGGAAAGCAGTAAGTGGCGTTGGGACACCTTTTTAGAAGTGGTCCCTTTGGCATATTCTGGCAGGCCTGACCAAGCCGGGCCGGACTAAGGTGTGAACACCCCCGTTTCATGGAAAGGGGTGTAACTAATAGACTGGGCATCCAATCGATGTTATTTCTATTGGGATAAGGATACTTGTGACAATGCACTCAATTGGGAAAACTCTAAGTGATTTTTGATGGAGTGTGACGTGCGACCTGGGTTGGATAAGACTGGAATCTAACCAATCTCATTTTACAAAAGTGCTCATATCTCACAGGTCGGGCATCTGATCAACATGTTGTCTATCACATTGGGAGCCCAATGACGGGGCGATCCATTGGGTATGAATTTGGTAGGACTTTTTTACTAGTTGAAATACAAATGATAGATTGAGGATAAGTTCTCCCATGATCAGCCGAGCTATGAGCAGGAATCTTGTGGCTGGCTATGACATGAGGATGAAGAACGACCAGTGAGGATATGTATCAGAAACTACAGAGTGGGATGATATAGCTGTATGAATAATCATTCCTACCTCTGCATCAGCAACCCAGACGGGTCAGCACCATCAACCAATACGGGTCAGCACCAGTGAAAAATATGGGTCAACAACAGCGACCAATATGGGCCAGCACCAGCGACCAATACGGGTCATTATCAAGCGACCAATACAGTTTAACACTAGTGACCAATACATGTCATCCTATAGAGACCAATACGGGTCAGTAAAAAAGTTACTATAGATAGGATTATCTGGCTATGCGACTAGTCATCACTATCCCATTAACCTTGAATTTATACCATTAGAGTGAGCGGTCTCATTTTCTTTGTGCTACATGATTTAGATCATTCTAGTGATATGGAATTTGTGTTTTTTCTTTTTTTATTTGTTTTCCTTTGTGGATTACTGAGAGACCTTTGGGGGTCTCGGGGTCCCTTACAGGGTACAATTATACTCACCCCTGCATGGGCTTCACCCGCACATGTGTGTATGGTTACGACTACTGATGCTCCGAGGTAGACTTTGGAGGTTCGGGACTTGGTGAATCTTTGTTCTACATGATCAGTTGAGATCCTCTTCATTGACTACATACTTATAGTTACTACCATCTAGGTAGATCTCCATGGTAGACGCAACAACTTTTTACTTTCCTTCAGTTTCTAAGGCTTGTATTCTAGCCCATTATTTTCAGTTTATGGTTATACTTGTGGTTGTACTTTACTCTTGTTGTTGTGCCTTTATTTTTTTTTTGTTTTTTTACTTATGTTTCCCTTTTTCATTGTGTACAGATCTCTGTGGAAATTCCATCCATGTTTGGGAAAATCCTTTATGTGCTATTCACCAAACCCTGGCTAATGGAAGGCGGGTTTGGTGTAGTCATGTCTGGGCCCGATGGGATGGGTCGTGACAACGAATAATGATAGAATCATCTCCACACACAATATAAATTATATTATGAGATGCATAACATTTAACGATACCATAGAGGGACATATAAATATTTTCCCACCCATAAAATCCAGCTATATCCATAATTATGAATTCCAAATTATATGTATCATAATTATATTAATGAAATAACCCATGGAATGGAATGGGTATCACAATGATTTAATGATGAATAAAATAATAAATAAACATGGGTTTTAAAAATGAAAAATGGAAATCATATTTGGAATAAGAATCATCAATCTGGAGTGAATAAGAAACCACTCAAGAAGAGTAAACGATGTGCTTTAGAAAGAAAAGTATTTTTGTAATTATTTTATTCATAATATAAAAAGAGGAGCTAATATGTATACCCCCTAAAGAAAATTTAATTATTGTTAAAGGATATATAATAAAAATTAGGGGAATATTCATACAATTTTTTTAATGTGTGATAACCCTAGGAAAGATAGATGGGTTTGTGATCCCTTTACCATAAATAATGCTTTATTTAATTGATTTTCCACCTCTTAAATAATAAATATAGGATTATTACAAAAAAATATGCCAAAAAATTATCTTCATTTATTCCACTATTTATCCATTATAATTGTTGTATTATAACATCAAAAATTATTTATGAACTATTTTTTTATATTATGTATTCATTAAAATTTTTCCTTTTTTTTCTATGTTGAATTTTTGTTCGAGTTCATTTATAAGATAGAATAATTAATTTATGAATACTAAAACACATATTTAAAACATTATTTATTATAAATAATTTATTTAGAACAACCGTAGGTCTTTTGAAAACCAAAGTATTGGAAATGACCCATTGTTGATTAACCAATCGTTGACGGGACATTATTAAAAGTGTGAGAGTGGGAAGTTTGAAATTTATATATGTTATGATTATGATCATAAATATCTGTTAAAATGATTAATATATTGGTAAAATACTGCCTAATTAATTTTATATGTTTTTATTAAATGTAATTGGAGAAAAAAATAAAGAGAAAGTAAGAGTGAAGAGTTGATTGAAACATATTATTTCCTAGTTGTACCTTCTCTTGTACGACACTAAAAATCCATTGCAGTTTGGAGTTGGTTTAATCCAGAACGTCCCATGGTATTATAAGGTTCCTGATAGGGGGTATTTGGGAAAAACATTGACTCTATAATGTGATGGAGGAGTGTCTTTCCAAGGGGTGTGAGATAGGTTATTCAAACTTGAGGACAATGGTATTTTAAAATAAAATATTAAATAAAATATTATGTCAAAGTAGAAACACATTATAGTGATTTTTTGCAATATAAATCATATATCAATATGAGATACTTATTTTAGGACATTGAAATCCTTTAAAAAACGAATTGTATTTTTTTAATAAAAAAATATGGAAAAAGTAAAAAATTTGTTTTAAGGGAACACTAACGACTTTTGATTTTAGAAGGTGATTTTTAGGTTTGAAATTATGTTCATTGTATTTTAATTAATCATTACTTATTTTTTCCCAAAAATAATTTTCTAGAAATGATTACGCCATTTTTGTATCCTGAATGATTCAATTTAAGATACATAGGTTACAAGAAAATATGTATTTTTAATATTAACATGAAGATATAAGTATTTCATAAAATTACCATAAAATAATTCAAGTAAAATATAGAAATTTTGATTTAAAAAATGAAATTAAATATATAAAAAAATTTCTATGATAAGTAATTTGAATATTTTTTTAAAAAATACGATTCTTATGAGATATATTAAACCATAGTTTAAAAAAAATATTCCTATATTTTCATTGATTTCTAAATAATGATATTCATTTTTTGACATTATCATATTGATATTATTTATATTACTCATGATAAATTTAATTTATGTCACTCTCTATTATTTTCGATTCAAATTTCTATCCTGACGGTCATGTTACTCTTCCCAATGGGCAGGTTACTATTCTCAATGGTCATGTTACAATTCCAATGGTCACCTAACTTTTCCAAAGGTCACATTACCTTCTATATATACCTCTTCATTATTTCTATTAATGTTCACTACAATACCCCCAAGGATATGCATTTTCATTTTCTAATATGTTCATTAGTTTATTAATATTTAGATTCATTTCTATAGTGTTGGTCAAAGGGGCAGCGATTCTAGGAGATTACGGTGATCCATATTTTCATAGTATAGATTTCCAATTAAATTTTTTGATCAATTAGAATGTTTGGAATATTCATTGGCCAATATATAACTAATTTACTGGTATTAATTAATTAATTATAGTTGTTTTGGTTTCATTATGTACACTATGCATACAATTTTATATAATTTGATATTACACACATTTATTAATGAATCAAATATTACGAATAAACTTTTATTCATTCCACATGTAACCATAGAGGAAAAATATTACGAATTCCAAAATAATATGGATTCACAATTCCTATTAAGATCACGTGAGAATATAATTATTAGACCAATATTATGTCATCATTAATTCAGGAATATAATTTGGAGTAGAAATACATCTTGTATTGTCTCAACTGTAATATTAAGTGTTTTCCCCAAGTTATGTTATGAATAATTCAACCTCATAAACTAATTGACTAATCTATTATAAAACTAACTTATTCACCTGACGGTGAATGAATGACTCTTCCTAATTAATAGTATGATATTAATAATCAACATAGGACAATGTTTTGATCTTAAATAGTCTTGAGGAGAATTCACATGCTATGTTGATGTGTTCATAAACATATGTCCTATGTAGTTTTTCCCATGAAAAATATACAAACCCCCGATAATAGATTATTTTGTAAAATAATTAATCAATTACCCCATTGTGAATCATATAATACATTGTCAATATTCAATCTAATTGTATGTAGACAACTATCGTGAAATGAAACACAATATAATATTCATGATTTATTAAAAAATGAACCATATCTAAAATTAAATATTGAAATATTAATAAATAATTCATTAATTCCACATATTCAATTTCTATCCCAAAAATATTATAATTATAATACACTATTGAATAACTGATTAAAGTTTCAGGAAAACAAATAAAATATCACTGGAAGACAACCTAAAACATTGACAGATTTTTTCCAATCACATGGACTTTATGATCCAAAGAAAGGAAATTCTTTTTCCCAATAAGAATACTTAATCACATTTGTGATGAATATAGGGAAGAGACTTAGGTGTGATAAATTAATCTGAAATTTTTATACATAGGTATTAATTAAATATTTTTCAGGAATTTACAATCAATTTAATCCAAAAAAATTATTTTGTTTTTAGATCCTAGAGTATATGATTTTTTAATAGGATTGTAAACACATTTGGAAGACAAAGAACATGAGTAGTTTATTTAGAGAGTGGTGTAGTGTAACATCCAACCTAGGAACGACTTTTCCACTAGGGTAGAATAACAAATATAATCAAATTTACTTCATAAATAAAAGAATCTAGTGACTGGAATGGATTGTTTCAGAATATCTTATGGGGTGATTTACCCTTTAATATTCAATTACATCGATATACGAAAATAAATATTAAAAATATAATCAATGGACTCTAAAAACAACATTCATTAAAAAATTAAGAAAATGGGTTATATGTTGTAGAATGATTTATACAACTAAAAAATATATGAAATTAAATATAAAGTTCCAAATTATGTAGAATAAAATTGTAACGTCCCGCTTCCAGATGTCACCTAGGGCTGCCCCGTACCCGGTTGGTCACATGGCCTCAAGCGCATTTACCCAAAATCCAGAGGCTGCTGACTAGCAACGAGGGCCATAGGTGTGTACTGGGGAAACTATGCTCTCATTGGCAAGGAAACCCAATAGAAATTAACACATATCAATAGAGGAAGTATTAATAATACCATAAAACAATAAATATCAGATGAATGAATAAATAAATAACATAATCACATATATAAATGATGCATGATACATATTTCTAGTAAAATATCCAAACAAGTGAAAATGATGAAAGTAAGTACTAAACAAAAGAATAAAGAAAAAAATAAAGTCTAACAAAATCATAAGCCTCAGCTTGGTCCCATGCTCTCCAGCTCCACATCAATCTGGTACCTGAAGTGGAAGGGCACATTCCTTTATCTATACCTCCAACAATATAATCAAGTTGGGCCCAAAAGAATTACCCAAACAGGTTCTGAGAAAAATTCCAATAGGCAACCACCCAATGATCTGTGCCTAACAGTCAGTGTATATATATATATATGGAAGGCAATAAGAAAATGAATCAATAAGAAAGGAAGTACTCAATGTAAACAGTTCTATAGTTTCATTTACAAACAATACTTTTAAAAATTTAACCAACCATAAAAAAATAAAAACATACCTTTAGAAATGTTCTCACAACCTATTCCCTCTGGTTCAGCTACAATAGAAGTTATAACAAAGTCTCTCTGAGGTAGTACTCACCATCAGTTCCCCCAATAGTCTTCTAATGGTAAACTACAGAAACACTAAGGAAGCACTCAACATAAATTCCTCATGGAGTATCATAATTTAACTACATACACTTTTGGGGAGAACTCAAAATCAATACCCCCTATGGTATCATAGTTTTATAATTATAATTGAAACTATGGGAAAGCCCTCAAAGTCAATTTTCCAGATGGTCTCACTACATTAGGTTCCCGCAGCTCCGTGTGAAGCAATCATACACAAATGATAACCAGCAGCCAAAGTAAACCTCAAAGTACTACTTGGCTAATTTTCTACAAGGTATGGCACATCATATCATATAAATAATCACTCCATCCAAACAACACTATGAATGGAAAACAAAACAGCAGCCTAACAGGAAAATATTGACCAAATGGCCAGTAACAAAGAAAAATTAGGAAAAACATCCATTGCATGGAATAGATAACCTTATGATCAAACAATTAACCTCTATCCAATCAAACTAGGAATAATAGGCAATAAAAGGTTTAAAAACCATAAAAACTCAATACCCCGAACAAGGTTATTGGGAACTTTTGAACATATAACTCAAAGACAAACTACAGAATGGCACAAAGCACCTACCTCAACGTTGTGGGATCGATATACACGAACCTCAGGCCTTGAATCTCCCTAGAACACTGTAGATATCAAAAAACTCTAAAAACATTCAACCAAGAAAATCTTGTGAAAGAAAAGAAATTAGGAAACGTGGCACTAGAAGAAGGAAAATATTACTATTTCAATCCCAATGCAATCAATGATGGTCAATTTGGAGAATAGATGTCGATTCGGGATCTTGGAGAAGATTCACACTGTACAGTCACTCTTGGATAAGACAAACAAAAAGAAGATGGTTCTGTCCATTAGACGTTACCCTGTTTCGTTTAATGAAAAAAAAATAAATTCCATGACATGTACATTCAAATTACATTACAGGTACTTTCCTTATCCAGCTTCCACTTTAGGCAGTCTCCAGATCATCAAACATGGCCATGTGCTCAGCCGTTACACGAACATCACACGACTACCTGCAACAACTGAGTACACAGCATATACTCCTAAAATATCCAAAACTCCTCCTTTTCTAAAAAACAACCAGAAAAAAAATTCATACCTGAAATGAAGATCTGGGTTCTTACAAACTTCCCCGCCTTAAATAGATTTTTCCCTGAATTTTTCTAACAAGGTAGCGTAGAAGAGGAATCCCCAAACAAATCTGGCCACTACGATCGTACATCAACCTCCCTCTCCCAAGTCTCATCCTATACTCGCTCGTGATTCCATAGTAATCATACCAGAGGAATTGTTTAACCATATAAAACCATCAAACTGTGATAAAAAATCTAGATAGGATGCTCTTCGAATGATGTGTCCATCTATAGCTCAACCTCCTCAAAGAGAAATGCATAAGATGGATCTGAGAAGTAACGCTGTAGTTGTGAACCATGAAAGACATCATGCATATCCAAATATCTCTTCGGTAATTGTAACTGTTAGGCAACCGACCCAACCCTTTACAAAAACTCAAATGGCATGACGTATCTCAGTGAAATCTTACCCTGTCTAATAATCCTCATGTGTCCCATCCTTGATGTGACACTTAGAAAAACCTAATCCCCATCCTCGAACCCCAGAGGACATCTCCATCGATTAGCATAATACTTATGTCGTTAATGTGTAGTAGCCATTATATTCAGAATCAACTGTATCTACTCCATGGTCTCCTGGACAAGACGAGGTTCCATCAAAGCAGTCTTTTCAGCCTCCAGCCAACATAGGGGTTATGGGAATGACCTATCGTACAAATCCTCATAAGGTTCCATCTGAATATTAGGTTGAAAAATATTATTGTAGTGAAACTCCATAAGAGGTATGCACTTATCCCACGAACCTCCAAAATCTAGGATGCCTGCTCAATGTATGTCCTCACACACCTGAATCATACACTCAGACTAACCATCTGCCTGGGGATGGTAAGATGTACTCAAAAGTACCCATGTATCCAAGGAATTCTATAGTCCCTGCCATACCCATGAAGTAAAATAGGAATCCCTGTCTGAAATAATGGAGTGCAGAAATACATGTAAACGTATAATCTATCGGATGTACAAACTTCCGAGCTCATCAACACTAAAATTATCCTTAATTAGTAAGAAGTGAGAAAACTTCGTGATTCTATCAATGAAAATCCAAATTGCATCATTCCCTCGAAGTGACATCGAAGAACTTGTCAAGAAGTCCATCATGATAGCGTTCCACTTCCACTCGAGAATGGGTAACTCCTACAAAAGCCCTGCTGGTCAAAAATGCTCCACCTCCACCGGCTGACTGGTGGAACACCTCATGAAAAAACAAGCAACATCTCTCTTCATACCTAGCCACCAATACTGACAGAGCAAATCTCGATACATCTTGGTGACACCAGGATGTACTTCCCAAACTGAGGAATGAAAGGCCCACATCAACTCCTCACTTATGTCTGCTGGCACCCACACGTGTCCATGAAAATGGATTTTCCCATCCTCACCCATGTCCCATCCCATAATTGTGTCCTCTCCTCACAGACTCTACCGTAGGACTGGGCCTTCAGAATCTGATCGATGCCTCATTTTTACTCGATCAAGTTGAGTAGAGTTAATAGACACAAAATAAGGAAACATCTTACCATGTTTGTCATGCACCTCCAAATGCATCTCAGGGAATAGAGAACTAAGCTTCCACTAAATACTATCCTCTTAAACTGCCTTTATCTAAGTCCTCCTGGTCAACACCTCGGCCACTGCGTTACCTTTCACAGGCATGTAGCCAAGCTCAAAATCAAAGAAATAAAAGTACTCAACCCACCTTCACTATCTTAGATTTATGTCGCACTGAGTGGAGACATACAAGAGAAATTTGTGGTCAGTGAAAACGAAAAAAATTATCTCCTAGAAGATAATGTCTCCAATAGTGTAAAGAATGAAAAACTTCATCCAACTCAAGATCATGTGTTAGGTATTTCCTCTCATGTGGCCTCAATTTCCGAGACCCGTACACAACAACTCCTTCCCCCTGCAAAAGCACAGCTCCCATCCTGACACCTGATGCATCACAGTACATATTATAGCTCTTTCCAGGCTCTATAAATACAAGTATTGATGATGAAGTAAAGTTCCATTTCATCTTCTAAAAGGCTGACTCACAAGAATCTGACCACAAGTACTTCAAATCCCTCTTAGTCATGGTCGTCAGTAGAGCTTCCAAATATGAAAATTCATGTATGAAGCATCTGTAATAACCAGTTGTCCCTAACAAACTACTCCCCTCAAATAAGTTTTTTGGATGCTCCCTAGAAACTACTACTCTCACATTCTATGGGTCTACTGATACACCTGTCACTAAGATAACATGTCCTGCGAAATGAATTTGGTCCATCCAAATGTGGCATTTTGAGAGATTAGCATATAACTGATGCTCTCTTGGTGTACTTAAAATGATCTCAAGATGTGTGTCATGGTCATGTCGAGTGTGAGAGTACATCAAGATATCATCCATGAAGTCCACCACAAAATAATCCAAGTATGAATGGAACACTCAGTTCATCAGTTCAGTGAAGACTACTGTTGCATTCATGAGACTAAATGTCATAACCACATACTCTTATAGAACATACCTCATCCAGAAGGATGTATGAGGTATTTCATATGGTCTAACGTGAAACTAATGGTAACTTGATATCAAGTAAATCGTTGAGGACACTTAGGCTCCTTGAAGCCAATCAAAGAGATCATCAATCCTCGACAAGGGATATCATTTCTTGACCGTCAACTTGTTTAACTTCCGATATTCGACACAATGTCTAAGGGTATCATCCTACTTCTTTAAAAGAAGGAGAGGTCAAAACCATGAAGAAGTACTGGGTCAGATGAACCCCTTAGCCTGAAACTCCTATAGCTGGTTCTTGAGCTCTTGTAACTCAGGTGTAGTCATCCTATAAAGAGGAATGGATGCCGGTTCCACTCCTGGAATAAGATCAAAAGAAAAGTCTACCTCTCACTCCGGGGGAAATCCTGAAAAGTCCTCTGGAAATACATCCTTGAAAAGATCCACCACTGGAAGAAATTCAATCTCTGAATTCCCATGGTCATCTAGATATAGACTGGAAAACTCGGCAGTAACTCCTACCAAAGCATGATGCTCGGGTCCTACTCTGCTCGCTTGGAAATACCATTATCCCTTATGAAGAAACGATCGTCCCTATGGTGATGTGAAACTCACCCTATGATGATAGTAGTCTACAAAATCCTAGAAGGGAACTAACCAGTCCATTCCGAGAATGACATCATAGCCTATCATATCTAAGACATAGTGGTCCCAGAAAAAGTGACACCCACCAAACACAAATAGGAAACTCCTTTCACAGAGGCACACTGGCCATTATTTTCCCCAAAGAAGTGCCAACATCAAGACATCAATAAATGTAAGGATATAGAGCCCAATGCCCTCTACGAAAGTAACAAATATAAAAATTTGGGAATAACCTATATCGGAAAGTGTAAAAGTAAAACCAGAGTCAACAAGAATAGTACATTGAACTATTGAGGGTCAAGGATCCTCCTTTCTTCAGGGTTTGCTCCACTGAAAAATCCTGGCTTGTAACATGCCATTGTGATCCTACCAGACCACCCTGAGCTGATCCACCCACTTGTCGCTGAAAGCGCACTGACTGGCTACCACGACCGCGACATCCACCTCGACCTTAATGGCCATAAGAAATACAGTTCCCAAGATGATGAGAAACTGGTGGTGCTTATCCTGAACACAGAGTCATAGAAGAACCCCTTTCACCCACAACTGGTGAGAAGAACAGACAGAAGCACTGAACATGACCCATCTTTCCTCAGATCAGCACTCCACTGGGTGTCTCGGGAAAAGTGGCCTTGTTTTCCCAACCTTTCCACACTGGTAGCATACCACCTGGCTACCTAAATGTGTATCCCGCCTACCCGGATGTCCATGTGTATAATCCCTATCACACTTCCTCATATCATTATGAGAAGTACCAAATGTAGATACAGACCCGCCCGACCCCACAGCTCCAGAATCACTCAGGTTGTTCACCGTGATCTGCACCTGGTAGACTATAGAAGTGATGGATGTCAATTTGAAGATGTTCACCTGATCCTGAATGTGTTTCCTGAGACCTTCCTCAAAATTCCTCACTAGGAAGTACTCATCTCCACCTAGAAAGGGTGTAAATCACTAAAGCTATGTGAATCGAGAAGAATACTCCATAACTGAAAGAGTAACCTGCTCCAAACACATGAAATCTCGGGCTGGATCATCCCTCAGAGTCTCCAGTTAGATGTAATTGTAGAAGGTCTGCTAAAACTCCTCCAAATACATAACCTAATGGATTATCTCCTACGAGATCACATCCCACCATCTCTTGGTGGAATCTTGAAGCATATAAGCAGTGATCTTCAGCCTCCTCCCTAGAGGAATCTCCAGATGCATGAAGATAGAAAGCATGGTTTCTAAGCATGACTCTGAAGCTTGAGGTCCTCCTTCCCCTGTGAATGTGGGAGGATGGTGCTGTTGTAAAACCCACATCAATTCTTCCATTGATGGGGAAGGATTCATTGCTCCCTGGAAGTTCTGAATGAACCTCATGACACCCTCTAAGATAATTGCATTAGCACCTGTATCCAAAATGATGGATGGTACCAAAACTGGAACTACAAGAGGATCTACTGGTGGAACCTGATCACCCATGTTTGGAGTTTGATCAGCAACTTGTAACTGGCGCACAACTGGAGGACGTCTCAGTGGCCTGACTCTGCAAGTTCAAGCAGAAACATTAGATCAAGATTATAATGGACAGAAACATAGAAGTTCAAGAAGGTAACAAGACAATAAAAGCATTCATGATTTTCAAAACATCGATACACAATGTGTATATGACCTACATGGAGTGTTCCCTTAAGCCTTCACATGGGCGTGTAATTTTTCCAGCTGAGGTTGTGTAAAACCCCATAAACATAGTGTGTTTTCCTAACACACAATGTGTACTTGAATACCCTTCCCCTTTTGAGCTCCCATACAACGATAAGCCACACGGTTCTCCTAGAACAAGATTACACGTCCAGTTTTTTCCAGACACGACGTGTACAGGATGATCATCACTGACTCGTGTTGTTCATTACATAGCCATATACAAGGGTCATACTAGATGGCGTGTTCAAGCTTAACATGACATGTATAACCTATGTTTTATACATATGTGCCATTATTCACATGAGTGGATACATATTCTACACAACATGGTGTGTACATCCAGTACACGACAAGTCTCACGAAAGATTTCCCAACTTTGTGTCTCTGCCCACACATCCATTGACACAGGTTGAGACTACATGACAAGTACATAAGTACACGACATGTACTTATGAAAATAATTTCATTCCCGAACATAAAGACACATGGTGTGTGTTCATCATTTCACGCCATTTATTCTTGGTTTTTCAGGTAAGTAAGCCTCATAAACTACCTCAGAACCCCATAAAAACACTAAAACAACATTAAAGTGTCAAATTATGATATGTGAGGTCCCATAATCCCTATGAATCAAATCATGGAATCATATACATTTTATATATAAACATTATAGAGTAATTATCCACCAAATTCCAATCCATGTGGGCCCATAACACCTCATGAACCAAAGTTTGGCCTTAATTCAAAGTAAATATTACATATTATAAATACCCTATCAAATAGAAGGTATTCTATCAAGGCATCTATAATTACAACATGCACATCTAACACAATATCTATCACAACAACATGTAATCAGTAATGAAATCTAAATGGCATGGCAAGAATGCATGGAATGTGACCACTAGAAAGTGTCTATATGATGCATGTGTTTGTCATACCCTCAGCTCATGGGGTTAAAATAGTAATAGAACATCAACAGTATCAAAAATAAAAACAAAAAACATTTGAATCACCCAACGGTTAAATTAAATCAACTGTAATATTTTCAATACTAGAAAAATTGCAATAAATAGGTAAATTGGATTTTCCCTATACATGGGTTAGCTACTCCCGGGAACAACATATTACCAAGTACCTATTCCATCCTATCCTAGACTATAGGCTCAAAATAGTAAGTCAAGAAGAAAGGAAACCCTCTGATACCCCTTTGTAATGTCCTGGTTACAGAATCTGCCCAGGGGTGCCCCGTACCAGGTTGGTCAAATGGAATAAAGCGCATTTCCCCAAACACCGGAGGCTACTGACTATCAATGAGGGCCTTGGGTGTGATAGTGGGGAAACAATCACCTCGTTGGTAGAGTAACGTAGCAAAAATAAACAGATATCAATATAAGAATCCGTAATAATACCTTACAAAAATAAATAGTAGAAGACTGAAGAAATAAATAACTAGAGCACATATTTAAATGATGCATGATACACATGTCTATGAAAATATCCAAACAAGTAACAATGATGGAATACAGTACTAAAACAAATTACAATGAAAACAAATACACTCCAACAGCATCATAAGCCTCAACATGGTCCCTTGCTCTCCATCTCCACAGTAATCATGTACCTGAAGTAGAAGGTCGCTTTCCCTTATCAAGACCTACAACAATATAATCTATTTTGGCCCAAAATCATGAACCAAACAGTGTGTGAGATGAAACCTAGTAGGAAACCACCAAAATATCTATTATTAACTATCAATGAATATATATATGACTGGAAATATGAAAATAAAATAATAAGAAAAGAAGTACTCAATGTTAACATTCCTACAGTTTCATTTAAAAACATTACTTTTAACAATTCAACTGATAAAAAAAATACAAGAAACCCTCTGGAAAAGTTCTCACAACCTATTCCATCTGGATTACCTATAAGAGAAGATATAACAGATACTCTCTAAGGAAGCACTCACTGTTAATTTCCCTTATAGTCATTTTTAAACAAAGTCTCTGAGGAAGCAATCACCGTCAATTCCCCCTATAGTCTTCTAATAGTAAACTAAAAACACTCTAAGGAAGCACTCAATGTCAATTTCTCCTATGGTCTCCTAACATATCTATAGATACTATGTGGGGGCACTCAACATCAATCCCCCATATGGTGTCGCTGTGTGATATTTATAACAAACACTCTAGGAAATCCGTAAACGTTAATTTCCCCTATGGTCTCACTACACCAGGTCCCCGCAACCCCGTGTGAAGCAGTCATACAGAAATGATAATAGACAACCAAAGTAATTCTCAAAGTACTACTTGGATAATTTTATACAAGGAATGGCATGTCATATTAGATAAATAATCACTCCATCCTAACAACACTAGGAATGGAAAACAAAAAATCATCCTAATAGGGAAATCTTGACCAAACGGCCAATAAGAAGAAAACATGGCTAAAACATCCATATCTTGGCAATGATAACCATATTCTCAAACAATTCACCTCTATACAATCGAACAATGCATAACAGGCAATAAAATGGATAAAAACCATAAACTGGAAACACCCCAAACAAGGGTTTGGGCACTTTTTTCACAAATAACTCAATGAATAACTACAGAAAGGCACAATACACCTACCTCGATGTTGTGAGATCGATATAAGTGATCCTCAGGACTTAAATCACACTAGACTTCCGTAAATCTACAAAAATTCTAAAAATGTCTAACCGAGAACATCTCATGAAAGAGGATAAACTTGGAAATGAGGCTCTATAATAAGGAAAAGCATAACGTGGTGATCCCAACACAATCGAGAAAGGTAGATTCATAGAACAGATGGAGAGTTGGGGGATCAGAGAATATTCACATCATACAGTCTCTCTTGTTCGAGACAGATGATGAAGAAGATGGTTCGGTCCATTTGATGCGACCCCAGTCCTTTTAATGAAATAAAAATAAAGTACATGACTTGTACTTTAAAAGTAAATGACGTGTACTTGCCTTATCCGGCCTCCACTTCAGGCAGTCTCCAGGTCACCACACCTAGTCATGTGTTCGACCATTACATGACCAGAACACGGCTACCCAAGACAACTGAGTACATTATATGAACTTATAAGTATATGACATGTACTCTTGAAATTTACAAAAACTCCTCTTTTTCTCAAAAAACAAAAAAAACAAGATTCATACCTGAAAAGATGATCTGGCTTTTTACAAAAACTATAATGGAAAATAAAAACTTTGGTGATATCCCCTATGCATTAATTATTATGAATACAAAAACAACATTAAGTTTACTTCAAAAAATTTCTACCATTTACAGATACCTCTTCCCTTCAAATAAAACATCATGGATATAATTTTATAATCATTAGGGGTATATATATATTAGTGGGAATAAATACTCAGTAAAAAATTAGAAAACCTAGAAATCCCATAGATTTTAAAGTGGTCTTATAAAATTTAAATAAATATTTTTAATAACTTTAAAAATATAATATTCTATAATTCCCTACAATAGTTAGATTTGAACAGTCACCTATAATGTATCATAAAAGAAATAAATAATTCTTCTATAGACATAGATATTCAATGTGTAACAATGTTAGAAAATGAATTTATCATAATCACCACAGTATAAAAACATGGAATATCAGGTAACCTGATCTAAAATCAATACCTATCCAAAGTCAAATATTTATTTTTTATTATTCATTTCTCCTCCAAAATAGATTTCCCATGTATTTTCCAAATGTTATAAAACATTTCATTAAAAACATTTAGGGTAAAATATAAAAAACATCAATATATTTTCAACACAAAATCCATAATTCATCCACTACCTAGCCCATAAAAATAATTCAATCAATTTTAAAAAGAAAATTCTTACACCTTTTATTTTATTAACACATTTATACTTTAAAATACCATATCATGTATTAAAATTTCACAAAAAATATCTATTTTAAAGAAATAAAATTTTTCCAAAACTATATATTATTAGAAAAACATTTCATATATTACTAACACTTTACTATAATGAAAATATAATTTCTACCATATAGTCATGAAATTATATCAAGATTATTTCACGATAAGAATAATTAAATCGCAAAACTTGTCAATCCAATTTGTTTCATTGTAATTAAACTTTTTTACATGTATTTTAAAAAATAAATTTATTAGACATATAAATCCAAAATAAAAACATTTAAATTTTAGTTGATTAATCCAAAAAAACCACAATCATTTGTGTGATATAAATATAGATCTATATAGATATGAAAAAAGCTAACAAAAACATTTATCATTAAAACATTAACTTCATGTCACATGTTCTTGCAATTAAATTTTCCATCAATGGTTACATAAATTTCAAGAAGATATTTTAGAATTTTTCTCATTAAAAAAATAAATTCCCAAATGAAACTCTACGATTCTAGATTTTAAAGACATTTAAAAAATAAAAACATCGTATAAAAATTCATAAATAATATTCCTTATCATTGAAAGAAAATTTCAATGTCAATAAGCCCACATAAATTTTTAATTCATAAAAAATGTAAAATTAAAATAAAATAACCAAATTAATCACCGTATTGTGAAAGAGGACACAAAGCTCCCCAAAAAATTGGAAAACAACACCAATAGAGAATATTTATTTCCCTCCAATATAAGAGAAATGAATAAAATTTAAAAACCTAATGAAAATATAGAAAATTAATTAAATATAGTGACCATACCTTTTCACCTTCTCCCCAAAAGGTTATATTTTTTCAATATTTTTTCAACAAGATTCCAATATCCCAAAAGGATTTTGATTCTGACAAGAAAGAGAGGTGAACATTTTATTCAAGATAAATGAAGAAATAGAATTATTTGGGTTAGATATTTTATGCTAATGACTCCCCTTCGAATAAGAAAACTATCATTTAATAAAAATTTCAATAAATCACAATTACGACAATTCCCTCCTAAAAAACCCATATCATTGAATTTGGGATACTTGTACATTACCATCAGGTACCAAGTGTCTAGTCTTGGAAATCTCTCAACTACTCTTACAACCTAGTCTCGGCCCCCACTCAGAATGTACTAATTGGTGAATTTGGGATCATTCCCTCTTGATTCACCTCGAAACCCTCATCTAGTTTTCATCCATCATCAATTACCCTGAATTTAATCTTCATATAGATAAACAATAAGATAAAATTAATCAAAAACATTAAATAAAAACATACATAAAAACCGATATGTGATTAAAATCTACCCAATAATGGGATTTTTGTCATATATTAGAATCATTGATTTCCACGAATGAATACATCACACCATTGGGAACCCATTTCATCTTCCACATTCTATGAATCCTATAATAAATATCATTTATACTAATGAACACATATAAATTGTAATTTTTTTCGTATATATGTTTTTAACTAAAATGGGTAGTATACAAATACCTGTCTATAAAATATATATCCAAATTTAGTTCCATAACATAAAAATAAAGAATATGAGGTAGATTTGGATCAAATTTCCTCAGTTAGTGTATGTGGAAGGAAATAATCATATCTCTATACCATAATTGTAATTCTAAATAATAGGAAACCTATCAGATCACATCCAAAATATCAAATAGTCAAAAAAACCATAGATCCAATTTCAATTTCTTTCTAATTCATTGAAATCACAGATAATGTGAGACATAATGAAGTACACTAAATCTTATATTAAAATCAGGAGTAATATATATTATCATTATATAAATTCTACAAACTATGAGATATTTCCAAACCTCATCTTGGTCCATTTCACTCAATCATAGATCTCTAATATCATGTAGTTTACCATCCTAGATATAATATAATGTTGATTAAAATATCACCCTAAATAAATCATTTAAATTAAAAATATTAATATATTATTGATATGATTTTTTACAAACAAACCATACCATGGATACATGATAATATCATGAACCTCTAAAATTTAGTTTACATGCATGAAGAATATCCTAAATAATATAAACCTTACAATTAGATAGTTCATCATTTTTGGATTATAAGCTATTATCAACTAAAATCAAAAACAAAATTATTTTTACAGTCCTTTCCAAAATCATGATGGGAATCGCACATCATACTTCAATATAATACTATTGAGTATACATTGATTCCGTTCAATTTATATGAATGAAAAAAAATCCCAATTTCATTAAATATATAAATCACTCAAATTGGTATAAAATGAGAAATTTTTTTCAATTGATAAATAATGATCAAATCAATGGTTAACATGAAAAATAATATTTATATCATACAATATGATGTACAAAATTTCACATCACATAATTTTTCATATGATGATTATTAAAAAGGCTTTAGTTTACATTTCCCCAAACATAAAATATAATGGGATTATGATGTTATGTGCATGAATAACACCACATATCCCAAAATATTTCCTTTGGTTATGAAACATTACGTTGATTTATTTATGTCTACAAAAACCGAACAAAATTATTTAAAATTATCAAATCATTTTATACTCAACATTGTTATTTTGGGATCAATATATTTTGGTTATCATGTGATGGTAGTGAATCCTAGACTCCCTTCATTGAATTAAGGGTTCAAATAAAAATGTTATGATCATCCTCTTGGATGGTGTGATTATGATATATCCAAAGTTGAAACACTCTTCAAATCTGGTTATCCATTTTTTCTTTGATGAAGTAGGAGATTTCACACCGTAGCAGTTCTTGAAATACTCACATAGCATAAAATGATTTATGTGGTTGGTGTGTTCTATAAGCTAGGATATTGGTGATATAATAGGATAAGATTTAATACTATGATTTATAAAAATAGGGCATTGATACAAAATGGTGATATTGGTGGTTTCCCTAATTATGTTTCACCCTTGTGTAAGAATCTTCAAATTAGTATCTTCTAAGGAGCTAGAGGTACTAATTATTAGATCTTGTCCTATAACCAATTATCATTCTCTCCTATCTACGACGAATAGTCACACACATTATCATACATATATTGAAATATCATTCAACCTATAACGAATTTAATTAGTTAGTTTATAATTTATTACCCATATCAATCATAAATTATTATTTAATCGAAATATTAATAAAATTAAATATTTCCTATATTGAATATATTTTATGAACACTTTATAAAATATTAGTGTTATTCATTATAATTTTTATATTTTCATGCCTAAATAAAATATATAAATTTTTTATTTGTATCTCATACAAATTCAATTATTAAAATTATTATTGATTTGTTTTTTACTTTTATATATTTATGTTTATAATTTTTTTTAAATATGAATTTTGAGATTGATTTAATTTATATAATAAATGAGCTATTATAAAATTTTCATGACATACCTTACATGATATGTATGATATCAAAATATTTACCCTTTATCCACCCATACATTGGTTTATTATTAAATTCATTTACATTGATATATTTTGTGAATATTATTTATTATCTTTTTGTATTAAAGATATAGAGGAAATATTAATCTATCTTGGTTAATGTATCATTGGTTAATGGAATATTGGAAAGGAATCTCTACTGAATAGGATTCCAATTCCATGTTCTAGAATATTGTGGGTTTACTATCCATGGTAGTATTATTACTCATGTGGGTCTTATTGATTTCATATAATTCGATGCTATTACAAGAAATGTCCAAGTATGTTATGAATAATATTTATTTGTATGTGTGAAAATACTATTTTCATATTAATTTGGGGGAGTGACTGAAACTGTGAGTAATTTATGGAGTTACACATTAATAAAGCCTAAACCTATCAAATTTTTGGATGGAATAGGGATTGCAAAAATAAAATCCTTTGAATAAACTTTACTTAATATTTTATATCATGAAATTATAAAGATATTAGGATATGAAATATTTATTAATTTATAATGCATTTTATTAATATTATGTAGGTGATAATTTATAAGAAACCCCCTATATGCTAATTGTGACATTCCTTTAAAAGATACATTTTTAAGAACTCGATATTCCAACTGATTGTATCATGGAAAATTTAGGTGCCAAAAATTATATTTTATATTGAAAGAAGGTAATGGGATTCCATAATAGGTTTGGTTCTCATTCCTGTCATCATTAGTGGTTTACACATAATTGGGAGACACTAATTATAGTACTTTACTAGGAGAAAATACTTGACATTATCTACACGAGGGATTGGGAACAAAGTTATCTTTTTAACTATCTATTTTCCATATATGTTATTATTTATATTATTCCCTACATATACAACTAAGTGGTGAGAAAAATCCCAATGTGGACTCATAATATTGTGAAATATAAATATTGGAATACAAATGGTATTCATTTAATGGATCATATTTCTTGTTATATTACATTCATTAGAAGCCCTTGATGAATTGATATAAATATTGATACCAAATAATAAATATATATTTGTTATAGATTGTGTAAGGCATCATATTTATCATCTTGAAGTATCTTATAGGAATGATCTATAAAACTATTTTACATCTGTATCTATGTTTGAGAAGTTTTTTCAATGAGAATAATTGTGAATTTATAAATTTTTATATTATAAATTTTTTTTTTATAAAATTGAATCATTGATAACACTTACACTTAATCCATCACACAATTTTATGGATAAACTGTGACTCAAATATATAATATAATTAATGAAATGAAACAATGATCTATGTGTTGGATATTATATTGGAGTTACATCATTATAATTTGGGACGTATGATCAATGTTTACCAAGTGGATTAGATTTGGAATTGGAAAGATATTATAATTCTCCTACCACAAAGGTAAATTTAATTTATGTATATTTTTTTTGGAAAATATGGAATTTTTATTCATTATTATAAACATGTTTTTTTCTATATACATGCATGTAATTTTTTATTAAATATAGAATCAATTGAATGGTTCAATGATTTTATATATTTATAATACAGTCTATAGAATTCAAAATATGATGTTTGAGATTGATTCAAATCCCATATACAGTTTGTTGTGTAAAAATTATACTATCAACAATTTCTAATAATATTTTGGAAAATCAAATCTCATTTCATTAAATAATTTATTTTTCTAATTTTATAAATTATAAGTGTTAAGAATATTGTTTTATAAAATCCATATTTTTAATAAAACTAGAATATTTTATATAATGGATGAAACGTTTCTCAAGACTTTTAAATGCTACAAATCATACAAAATATCATAATCATATTGACATGTAAATTTTACTATGAATATAAAATCTCATGTTTAATAAGTGGAAGGTCAATAAAGTCTAGAAGACATGGAATTATAAATTCTCACTATATGAATTTATAGAAAGTCTACTAAAAAATCATATCAAACAGAGGAAAACATGATCATTAGAATATTCATTATAAAATTTTACCAGAAGAACCTTATATATTTATCTAAATGAAATAAAATAATTTTACAAGATGGGGTCCTCAAGCATTATAAAATGTAATTTATCAAAACAACCATTAGATAAAGAAAATGTGTAGTGTTTTCCATGTGATATGATAGTTTTTATGATTTTTTTGCATCCAACTACAGAAAATGTAGAATATGACAATTGGAGGGACGATTTTTAAAAGAATAATCATTCAATGAAGATGATTCGTTTGATAGAATGACTATCAAATGTTTCTATGAAAAATCTATAAAAACTTATTATATAGATAGAATGTAATTTTAAAATTTAGAGTGTTTTGTTCTTAAGGAATAGGTGTGAGGTATCATTGTAAATTCCATAATAACATATATGATTGTAAATATTCTGCATATGGTCATTGTAATTAAGGTCCCTCAAGGTTTTTAGAGAAAAGGTTCTGTATGATCTTTTTTATTGAGGTTTCATTTGGATAGATAAATTGAGGTTGAGTTTGTTCTTCTAATCAAGGACTACAAGGTGTGAAAGATAGACCCATTGATAGGGTGATTTTTTATGGATATATTCAGTTTTATTAAAACACATTTTACATTAAAAGTTTAAAGTGTGGATATTTATTTTACAAACACTCTACATGATTTCTTAATAGAATTATAATTTATAAATCGTTTTTTAGATGTTACATTTTGTATGTTCATATTTTTGGAAAGTTTCATGCATTCATTATAAATTTATATAATACTCTGAAACAAAAATATCATTTGTAACCACCCTTAACCCACACTCATATGATGTAGTGATAAAAAATATATCTTTACAATTTTGCCTTTGATACCTGTCAATGTGACCCTATTATTTCCATAAAAAATCATATCAAAAGGAAAATTTGAATCACTTACGAATAATTATTTTACAATCACTCATGAAGTATATCTATATAAAAAAATCCATAATTCATTACAAAATAGGGAAAAAGGAACAGAAAATGGGTGCGATAAAAATCTTAGTATGGGTAATCATAAGAATTAAAAATTCAATGTCATCAATAAGAGTAGGATTGTAATAAGGGTATATTGATATAATAAATTTTCATGACCATAACAGAAGATAATTTATATCCATAAATATCTATATCATAAAAATTGAAACATGGAATAAATATTTATTAAAGGAAATAGTCATTTGAATTAAAAATCATGAGCCATGTGATATCAATCTTGAATAAAGTAATCATTTTTAACCCATATAAAGCACACAAAGCCATATTAGTTTTTTGGAACATTGTATTCATAAAATTTTTCATAAATACCTCCACACTAGTTTAATCCATAGAATCATCCACAATGATTAACTCCCTTATTGTTACCTACAAATATAGTGACCATTACCCATCCATTAGAGAGATATAATTGTGTTCAAACTTTGTATAAGTTGTATAGAACTCACCCACTACTCATGAGAGATAATGTAGATAAAATATCCTAATAACCTATATTGGAATATCCTATTATTATAAAAAAATTACAAGATCCATTTCATGAATAAAGTTCATAGAGTACACATTTCATTCTGAAACACATAGAAGCAACCATTTTTCTATTTATAACATGAATAACTTATTAAGAATAAATGGGTTCCATTAAATTCACTTTAAAAAATTATAATATATTCAATGATATAATATGGATGGAATTAATAAACAATTTTCCTAGTAGAGAATAAGTAAAGTAAATGTATGTTCACGTTTAATAATTTAAATACCATTAAAATATCATTAAAAGCATTCTTGAAGAAAATACCCTTTTCACAATGAAAGTTACTTATAAAAACATAAAATTCATAAAATTAGGAAAAACATTTACTTCAAAATAATCATGGACCCTTCTAGATTTATATTCATGATAAATAATGGCCTTTACGGTGGGAAAATTCTTACTTGTTGTAAATGTTAAAAATAAACATTCCTTTGAAACATTTTGTAAAGTGTGTCTAAAGTGTCCCAATTTTAAAATACTATGAAATTTCATTTAAGTTTGTTTAAAATAAGGCCATTGAATATGATAAATATCATTATGAAATAATTTTCTAATAATAAAATTGGTTTTAATATTATTTTGAAATCATATATATATATATATGAGATATATGTTCCTGGTCTAAATGGGAATAAAATATTGGTATCAATTAAAAATGACTTTATCTATGTCTCCTAAATCAATAATGTAGGAAATGGAAGCAAAAAATGTTAAGCACATTAGTAATCAGGGTATAATAAATTCTATATGGTTAAAAAAATTGCCTGCAAACTCTTTAAAATAAACTATTATCATAAAAAATCCTCAAAAGAAATGATATTATAACACAAATCCTTTATCACATTTAAAAATTTTAAATCAAAAGTCCTTGAAAGTTATAATATGATATTTATTTTCATATATCATGGGTTAAATAATATTAATATTTCAAAATTAATTAATGTGGTAGTATTCCCGTCATATTGGTAAATCAGGCCGTACAACATGAAATATGGCACAATAAAATGAGATAGAGCCAAATAAAACTCTTGAAAAGTTTGTTTCATGGAATAAAAAATTAATAAATGTTGATATTATGTTTAACATATTGAACTCTACATGAAAAATTTAAATATAGAATAAATAAATTTATGGATCATCCCAAAAATAATCATGTGATAACATATTCAATTAAGAAGACTTCTAACCCAACAGAATGAAATTGAGTTAATATTCTTTTTACAAATTAGTAACATTCAAGTCAAATCTTCTTGGATGATATAGTTAAAAATATAAATTTAAATACCATGAATAATGAAGGATTTATGATATTAAATATAAAAGGGGTATTATATAGAACATATAAAATAAAATTGTCATGTAACTATAAAATATTCCTTAATGAAATTAAATTGTGATGAAATATTAATCCCCAAGTAAAGACCATTCATTTATGCCATTTAACTCCAGTAAAAGAATTATTTCTATCATTTCCTTGTTTGAGACCCATTTCAAGGTTTATTATAAAATAACTTGAAAAAATAATTCAATTCAATGTCATATTAAATTACATAATCAGTGACACCCATGTAGGGTGTTTTGAGGATATCTGATTAATAATTTCAAAACGTATTCAGTGTGTTAGTCTTAGTCAAATAAGTCATTTTTTCATCAAATATATAATAATAATCCTAAAAAACATATAATTTTTATTCATGAATTATACTTTTAAAACATATAATGAATTATGTTTATGAAAAATAAAGTGTGTTATAATCATGGAGATAGTAAGACATATTTATGCATGAGTAACGTCTTCATTTTTCAACCGTAATTTTTGAGTGAAGGTAAGTATTATTTTATACCTAAAAATTATTAATTTTATCATAAATAAGATATTTTATATTTATATAAACACATATATATTATCACTGGTATGTGGTGATGAAAAATGAATCACATCGTTCTGTGGAATTGGTAGTCCACACGTACACACAAACGATGTTAACATTTTCTAAATAATAAAATGGTATGATAATATATGACATTTTATATTTTAAAAATGATAAATATTTGATTAAAATAATTTATAAACGTTAATTATATCAATTTAACCATCCATGATAAGTGGTTATGGGAAACAAATTACATTAGATGGTGAGGTGGTAGTCTGATATACACATGAATGATATTTTCATTTCAATTTTTTTTTGAAAAATGAGAAAAATATTGGTTATTAAATTTACATAATAAAATATTATTATATGTTAAATAAAAGTGAAATTATTTTAGTTGTTTAATAACATTTTCAAGATATGTAATAAGAAATAAAAAAACGTCTGGTTGTGAACTATACCTATTCTTCTGATGAAGTCTTATGATTTAAAATCACAAAACCATTCTAGGAAGGTTTTATAATTAAAAAGGCCTCTCGAATTTTATAAATGATTTTAGTAAAGTTTTTTTAGGTAATTTGTAAAACAAAATTATTTTGAAGTGTAAAGAAATGAGAAAAAGTGGTACCCTTTTATTAGAGAATATTGGGATACTATTGGAATTTAATAAAATATTAAATTAATATAAATTACATTTAATGTATATATGGATGTAAATTGATATTATTAGACTATTATATGATATCATGTTAAAAATCACTCATACAATAATGTTTTTACATATTTGGGTCAAATTTTTAACCTTATATATTTATTTTAACAATTCATTAAACCTTTTTTACAATTATGGTGATATCAATGTTTTTTAATCTTAAAGGGATAATATTGTCACTAGAAGAAGAATAACAACATATATAGGGTACATGTATTATTTTAACAACCATATAAAATTAAACTGAATAAGGATAATATTTTTTATGAATTTTTAATCATTTAATATAGTAATATTTCATGTAAAAACCATTAATGTCAACAATAATATATTAAAATAGTGGGATTATATATTTCATCAATTTTGGATCTATAAATTTCATTTGAATTTTAAAACTAAAAGAAAAAATGTAATTATAATAAATTAATTAAAACCCATATATTATATCATGTTTATCTAAAAAATCATGAGTCCAAAAACATCACTCAAATATATTTTTTAACAATTTCTAAACCCAATTTTTTTATTTTATATTTCCCACAAAAACACTATTTCACTGTTACATAAGAATTTATGGGATGTATTTATTTCAAAAAATAATAATTCTTCATGAAGAAAAAAAATTCAGTTCCCATGATTATTTATAACAAAATATATCCTCTATTTATCACTATTTAAATATTTCAATGTTTAATAAACAAAGTGACATAAGTTTTTTACTTTTCTTCATATAAATTAATATATTTGGTCAAAATAATTGAAAATGGAAACAATAGGATATATATTCTAACAATGAATTATTATTTATGATGAATACACAAAAAATAAAATGTATCCAAGAATTAGGGTCGTTACATAGTTATTATAATTTTATTTTAAACATTAGTAACTAGATTTACTTTTTACTATGGCAACAAAATAAATAATATTTAAATACATATTGAAGAAAAATACAATGGAATTATTTACCAAACATGTAAGTGTTGATCCTCAATATGGAATAAACTTATCTGGAAAAAAAATTAGTTGTATAATTTAATTATAAATTAATTCAAAAAAATGTGATGCAATTTTTTTTCTTCATAAAATTGACTTTTTATCTTTAAAAATATATTTATACAAAATTAAATTATAAATATCATTGAAAAGAATATAATTGAATTAATTGAAACCACAATAAACAAATGAAATTTTAATATTATTCCAAAAAACTAATTTTCATCGTAAATATTTTAAAATAAAATAATTCTTTCTGTAAACATATATTTTTTATTATTCATTGACAAATCAATATTTTTTTTAAAAAAAATCAAATTTCAACATTGTATAATTTTGAAATGATTATTAAAAAAATTATATATATATATATAGTAAAATAAATATTCTAAAATTACCAGATATATTGTAACGCCCCAAGCTTCCACGGTACACTTCTCTTTGAATAATACAGTAGCGTGTGTTGTATGCAACTTCGAGATCCTAACACACCACAACCAATCAAAGTAGCCGTTATGAATAGTGATACATAATTTTTGAAATTATATAAATTTTATCTTGCCAAATGGACTTCGTTTTTGGATTCGGAATATCGAAATTAGCCTATGTTGAATTTTTGGTATTTTTCTAAGAACTTCCAATTTTTTATGAGTAGTGAAAAATACTTAAAAACAACTTTTTTAATCAAAATATTTTATAGTGATAAATTATACTATTGAGTGGTTTTAAAGTATAATTGGAATAAATTTTTACCATTATATCCAATGGTGGTCATTAGAATTAATTTCACTTTGAAATTGGACATAAACAATTGTCAATCTTTTGATATATATTGTTTCTAAAAAACACGCTATTTGTTGTGACAGCGGGAATTAATTATGAAATTAATTAATGAAACTTATATGTTTGTAATTTTTAAAATATACATCATTTTTTAATTCGGAATATCAATTATAGCTTAGGGTGAAATTTTGGCATTGTTCTGAAAAACTTCAATTTTTGATGAATAGTGAAACCACTTAGTGGTAGTTAAATAACTGATTTTTCGTTTAAATAAATTAAATTATTTATGACACCCTGATGATGCTGCGATTACCTCATTAATTAACGATTTAAATAAAATGAAAAGAGAATGTAAAATCCAAGGTTTAAACTTGTAAAAATCTATTGGATGAGTATATTTCGAACCCTTATCACCTTATACTCTAATTATATAAGTGTGGGACCTTTAAAATCTGAAACTCATTATATAATAAAGTAACATTTCATTACTTTCCTAGAGTTCCCCTACTCTCAACTTATAAAAGGCCCCCACCACTACCACCTTACTCACACATTAAAAGCCTTTTGGCTCGACCAATCTCTGCCCAAATACTCTCCCAAATTCCCTCCCTTACTCCTAGAAGCCTCACTTTTGGCAGAATTCTTGCCTTTGGCTCAAATCAAAAAGAGTTACCCGATTTTAAGGTAATTTCTTCTCTAATGTTGTTTTGTTTTATTTTGCTTCTCCAAACACTTAAACTCTTTGTATTCCTTTCTTTTGTAACAATAAAAGTATCTACAATATACTAGGATGTTGTTATAATAAGTATTTGGTTTACACTTACACACACATTTATCTAATGGTTAAAGAACATACTGTTTCTGTGGGTGGCGGAATACTGCCTCACGAAACGATGATTGTTCAATATTCTTTTAACACCTCTAATGCTGGCCATTATTATGACACTATTTTTTATATATATGATATATATTATGTTTATGTTTTACCTAAGGTTCTGTATTTTTCATTTATGGCATACCTTTATTGTTTCCATTATGGGTAAACGCAATATTTTCATTTTAGGAAGTGCGGACTACAGCCCCCTCAAAGTGATTTGAATAGTTAATCCCGTATGTGGGATGTATAAAGGATAGAGTAAATGATATTATATGTGATATTATACTGGAATTATAATATACCTTTATATCATTATGATTTCATTAAATACGAAATAGAAATGAAAGTAGCGTTCATGCGTACGTACGGCTTACCGTCTCCATGAACGGTGCATTTCATTTCTTACCTCTAAACGTTATGTAATATTATAAATGAATGTATATACTGGATATATATGAAATATATGATATCTACATCATGAATATAATTCTTGATATAATGGATATTTCACCACATGAACAACTTGTAATTATAAGAGGTTTATTTTTGACTCAAGTACCTAATATCGACAAAACGACCGTTATAAACTTAAACAATTACATAATGATCATGAAATGGTAATAAGTGATATAAAAGGAATATTGAACTTCAAAAAGGTTCTTAAGAAGGTAGATATTAACTCTAGTTTATTATTCAAGAGATCAAAGAACGATAGAGTGAATTCGGACATGAGGTAAGGGAACTTCTTAACCCAATTTCCATTCTTTGGGTTAATCTCCTACTTTCAAATTATGTCATGATATTAATATATCCTATCTTGTATTTGTACTTTCATTATGTGTACTTATGGTGAATGCACATAATAGATCTATTTTATTTAAAAAAATTGATCATTGTAAGGTACTTCATCTCAATCTCCATTTATTGAGGCATATTTTGTTTATACACAAGTTTCTTTTATACGGTGTATAAACCCCTTTGACTTTTACGTTTATTCAAAAGGAATATTTTTTATATGAAGCGTTTTACTAAACGACAAAAAGGGAATGTTTTTCTTGCCGTACATATGCGACGACAACGACTTCTCCGCCGCGGTGACCATTATTTGAGTTTAGGCTTCCTCTACAAGCCATAACATTTTTTGAATGAAAAATAAATACAAAGTTTTAACTTTCTTTTATTTTCGTATTGAAAATGGTTTTGAAAGTGTTTTTATTATATCAATGTGTTGTATTGATATCTTGTGATTGAAATGTGGAAATGTTATGTTCCCTTTATGTATGTTTTATGTGATACGATTATGTTATGGTTTATGATATGTTTAAACCTATTCATATGAGGAATGCATTGGACTTAATAAGTGACGGGTGGAGCCCGTTACTGCTCCTCGATGCATCGGCAGGTCTCATGAGACAAACTAGTGTCTTGGCATGAGGCTTTGACAAAATATTATTTTTAGTCTTGGCACGAGGCCATGGCTACGTGGTTATGATAGTCTGGAATTATGCATTCCATCAATATGAAAGTGGTTATTGATATTGCATGTGATTATTCGACTAGTAGAATATCCATGTGAGTAAGTAAATTGAATTATTTAATTTTATTTTTGCAATATTATGTTGAAGTTAAAGTTTAAAAAGGATTTTGTTTTAGTTATACATTGCCTTAAATGTTAATGTTTATTTATGAAAGCTTCCGCAATATTGTTATCCTTACTGAGCATCTGAGCTCACCCCTTTCAATGTTTTAATATTTTCTAGGATGTGAAGAAGTATTTTATGAATGACCTGCAGGGATTGTCAGAAGAGGATATGAGTGTGGACTATGGAGACTTTGTTATTGTAGTTTTTCACTTTATGATGTAATGTAACATTTATGAATGTATCTAGTGTTTCCAAGGATACTAAACTAATCGGTCTTTCGAGACTTGATCTTTTGTGATCATGCCAATTTTACGAAGTAATGCACCGACTCTGGGTAGCTCGGGTAGGGGCATTATAGTTAGTATCAGAGGCAGTTTAGTACTAACCTTGGAAGCTAGATTTAGATAAACTCTGATTAGAGCACATAGCCCAAAGATAGACTTTGAGGATTAGTATAGAAGAACTTCCTAGAATTTTGTTGTTGTATAGATTTTGTGAGTTTTCCAAGAAGTACATCCCTGTATGGATACGAGCAGATAGAGGTGGCTCTGGCACGGATGTACCTAGGGGTAAAACCCAAAAACCCCGCTTTGAGCTAGACTCGAATGGGAACTGGTGCATGACAATGAGCCTCACTGCACTCTTGGTTACGACACTCTCGGGGGATATGCTTAGGATAATATTCATTTTCTTTACAAACCACTATGAAGGGTTATGAGTATATACTTCCTCAAAGAAAACATTTTTATGGATTATATCCATAAATAGTTCAATTTATGTTAAGTATTTTACAAGTATGGAATTATGTATTTTGATTCATAAACAAATCTAGTTTATGCCATTGTTTAGAAATGGCGCCTAGTGGAAGGAATGGAAACTGTATCAATGCACGCACTCCGTGTAGGGATTTCCCTCCTGCTCAAGATAATTATTGTGGAGCTGGAGATACAACTAGTTCTGATCAACTTATTACCATACTGGAACAACTCACTCGGGTTATGAATAATAACCTTACTCGTATGGAGCACCCTGATCCGCAACGTGGAGGATCAATGTTATACCGCTTCATGAGGAAAAAACCACCAATATTTAATGGGGGTACAAATCCATTAGTAGCTGAGCAATGGATAAACTACTTAGAGAAAATATTCCACGCCTTGGGGAGTAGCGAAAGGGAGATGGTTATCATGGCAGTTTATCGCCTCACTGGAGATGCTGATCAATGGTGGTCATTGATTCAAAATAAAAAGGAAGATGATGAAGTATCGAATATAGAATGGAGGGAGTTCAAAGAGCTTTTATTAGAAAATTACTTTCCCCGTGACCATATAGTAGATATGGAAAGGCAATTTCTAAGTCTAAGGCAGAAGGAGGATGAGAATGTCGCAAAGTATGAGGCTAACTTTACAAGGTTAGCGAGGCATGCTTCAGATTATATACACAACCGAAGAAGTAATATTAATCGTTTATTTTATGGGTTAAAACCATTTCTCCGTAGAGAATTAGTCTCAAAAACATTCTCGTCATACGAAGATATAGTCTCGTGTTCTATCAAGACAGAAAAGGAATTCTCTATGTCTTATGACAACAAAGTAAAGCAAGAGGAGAAGAGAACGGTGGAACAAGATAAAGATAAAAGGAAAAAGGGAAAGAAGGATTTTCCATTATGTGATAATTGTGTGAAGAATCACCCTGGTACTTGCCTAAAGGGAATGGGAGTTTGTTATAAATGTGCAGAAAAAGGTCACCAGGCTCGTGATTGTAAGGGAAAGAAAGAGGTTGTCAATGTTGAATGCTACAATTGTAGGGAAATGGGGAATTATGCAAACGAATGTGCTAAGCATCAGGGAAACTTACCTCCAAAAAGGCCAATGGATCAAGGACAATCTTATGCTATTACTATAGTAGAAGTGGAATAATTAATGTATTGGTGCTTTTGGACTCAAGGATTATATTTTGGTTATAAGGATAATGTGATATATATAAGGATTGTACAGCAGTACTTGTTTTTTTCATTAAGGTTTTAATATGATGAAGGTAATCATATTTTTAGTATGTGACAATAAGAGAAACTTTTCTTTGTTTGGGGAATCTGATAAACTGATTTTGGAATTAAGAGACCTTTTAGAGAAAGTCTAGACATAGGTATTTTGGATAACTATAAAGGTTGGGATGGATTATGTTGAACTTTCAACAGTATTATTTAAGGTTAAAAAATTTCCGAAGATTATTTTTGGAATATTATAATACTATAGTTTTAGGAAAAGGAAAACCTACAGGGTGGGATATAACTCGTCGCGTCGGACAATGCTGCAGGAATAGAACCCACAACCAAAGTGCGACAGGCCTTTATTACCTACCACTAGCCTACAAGAAGTCCCTGGTTATTACAAAATAGTTTTCCTAATTTAAATGGCCTGTGTTAATATTTTTAACTTTGTACGATTAAAATAAATATAATATTTTTGAAATCTATTACCTTTTGGAGTGAAAGATGGGTTTGTGGTAAAAATTTATTAAAGAATGAAAGCCTACATGACATGTAAGTATATTTCCTTACATTCTTAGTAAATCTCTTAAATAAATTCCTCAACATTATGAAAGGTTACTTAAAACAAAAATGTCATCGGTTAACTTTTTCAACTGGGGATTCCATGACCGTTTAACCAATCACAAGTTTGTGATTTTCTTATGGTTAAATTTCTCCTAATCCTGTATTCTACAACTCTCCATCAGACCTTGATGGGTTTTTTCTCCTCCATATCCATATTTTCATAGAATCCTAGTATGGGCTATCTCGGGTGACCTTTGTACTTATCTTTCTTTCTTTTAATGTTATATTCTTATTAACCCTATTTCCGACGTGGGTTTTCCACGAAGGTATTTTCTATTTTCAGCCTTTTATTTTCGAAGAACATTTTAAAATTGTCAGGATGCACTTTATTGAAGTAGGGGAGAATGTAACACCCCAAGCTTCCACAGTACACTTCTCTTTAAATAATACAGTAGCGTGTGTTGTACGCAACTTCAAGATCCTAACACACCACAACCAATCAAAGTAGACGTTTTGAATAGTGATACCTAATTTTTAAAATTTTAAAAATTTTATCTTTCCAAATGGACTTCGTTTTTGGATTCGGAATATCGAAATTAGCCTATGTTGATTTTTTGGTATTTTTCTAAGAACTACCAATTCTTTATGAATGGTGAAAAATACTTAAAAACAACTTTTTTAATAAAAATAATTTATAGTGATAAATTATACTATTGAGTGGTTTTAAAGTATAATTGGAATATATTTTTACCATTATATCCAATGGTGGTCATTAGAATTAATTTCACTTTGAAATTGGACATAAACAATTGTCAATCTTTTGATATATATTGTTTCTAAAAAACATGCTATTTGTTGTGACAGCGGGAATTAATTATGAAATTAATTAATGAAAATTATATGTTTGGAATTTTTTAAAATAGACATCATTTTTGAATTTGGAATATCAATTATAGATTAGGGTGAAATTTTGGCATTGTTCTGAAAAACTTCAATTTTTGATGAATAGTGAAACCACTTAGTGGTAGTTAAATAATTGATTTTTCATTTAAATGAAATATTACAACTTTTGTGATTTGATTTTCAATAATCTGACATACATGGTTGTCATTAGGAAGTAAAATGTGGTTCAATGGGATTAAAATAATTTTTTTGGTGAATAGTAACTTTTAAGTTTAATTAATCGCGATTAAAGGTAATTAGTGAAATTTAACGTAAAAATGCTATTATAAAAATATGAAAATACCTTTACACATGTTCTAACCATATTGGATGTGTCATCTCCGACCAAGAAAATCCATGGGTCAACTTGGGGACCCCATGGATCCACTTTGGTAGGAAAATGTCATAAATAACTTTTATTTAAAGTTAAAATAAAAATGTCACAAACATAAGTTGTTTTACTAAAACAATTTTCAAATGAGGTTATAAAAGTCATAGTTTTGACTATAAATATTCATTAGAAATCTAAATAGATTTCATACATCATTATAGTTTTTTTATAATTTTTAGACATTAAATAAATTAAATTTTTTATGACACCATGATGACGCAGCGATTACCTCATTAATTAACGATTTAAATAAAATGAAAAGATAATGTAAAATCCAAAACTTACACTTGTAAAAAACCTATTGGATGAGTATATTTCGAACCCTTATCACCTTAGCCTATAATTATATAAGCGTGGGTCCTTTAAAATCCAAAACTCATTATATAATAAAGTAAAAGTTCATTACATTCCAAGAGTGCCCCTCCTCTCCACTTATAAAAGGCCCCCACCAATACCACCTTACTCACACTTTCAAAGCCTTTTGGCTCGGCCACCCTCTGCCCAAATACTCTCCCAACTTCCCTCCCTTACTCCTAGAAGCCTCACTTTTGGCAGAAGTCTTCCCAACTAATCCTTTGGTTCAAATCAATAAGAGTTACTCGATTTTAAGGTAATGTCTTCTCTAATGTTGTTTTGTTTTATTTTGCTTCTCCAACCCCTTAAACTATTTTTATTCCATTAATTTTTAACAAAAAGGTATCTAAAATATAATAGGATGTTGTTATGATAAGTATTTGGTTTACACTTACACACACATTCGTCTAATGGTTAAAGAACATACTATTTCTGTGGGTGGCGAAATACTGCCTCGCGAAATGATGATTGTTCAATATTCTTTTCACACCTCTAATTGTGGCCATTATGATGAAACTATTTGTCATATATATGATATATATTATGTTCATGTTTTACTTAAAGTTCTTTATTTTTCATTTATGTCATACCTTTATTATTTCCATTATGGGTAAACGCGATATTTTTATTTTAGGAAGTGCGGACTACCGCCCCCTCAAAGTGATTTGAATAGTTAATCCAATATGTGGGATGTATAAAGGATGGAGTAAATGATATTATATATGATATTATACTGGAATTATAATATACCTTTATATCATTATGATTTCATTAAAAATGAAATAGAAATGAAAGTAGCGTTCATGCGTACGTACGGCTTACAGTCTCCATGAACGATGCATTTCATTTCTTACCTCTAAACGTAATGTAATATTATAAATGAATGTATATACTAGATATATATGATATATATGATATATATTATATATATGATATCTACATAATGAATATAATTCTGGATATAATGGATATTTCACCACATGAACAACTTGTAGTTATAAGGAGTTTATTTTTGACTCAAGTACCTAAGATCGACAAAATGACCGTTATAAACTTAAACAATTAAATAATGATCATGACATGGTAATAAGTGATATAAAATGAATAATGAACTTGAAAAAGGTTCTTGAGAAGGTAGAGATTAACTCTAGTTTATTATTCAGGAGATCAAAGAACGGTCGAGTGAATTCGAACACGAGGTTAGGGAACTTCTTAACCCAATTTCCATTCTTTGGGTTAATATCCTACTTTAAAATTATGTCATGATATTAATATATCCTATATTGTATTTGTACTTTAATTATGTGTACTTATGGTGAATGCACATAATAGATATATTTTATTTAAAAAAAATGATCATTGTAAGGTACTTCATCTCAATCTCCATTTATTGAGGCATATTTTGTTTATACAAAAATTTCTTTTATACGGTGTATAAAACCCTTTGACTTTTACGTTTATTCAAAAGGAATATTTTTTATACGAAGTGTTTTACTAAATGACAAAAATGGAATGTTTTTCTTGCCGTACATATGTGGCGACAACGACTTCTCCGCCGCCGTGACCATTATTTGAGTTTTGGCTTCCTCTACAAGCCATAACTTTTTTTAATGAAAAATAAATACAAAGTTTTAACTTTCTTTTATTTTGGTATTGAAAATGGGTTTGAAAGTGTTTTTATTATATCAATGCGTTGTATTTATATCTTGTGATTGAAATTTGGAAATGTTATGTTTTCTTTATGCATGTTTTATGTGATACGATTATGTTATGGTTTATGAAATGTTTAAAACTATTCATACGAGGAATGCATTGGACTTAATTAGTGACGGGTGGAGCCTGCTACAACTCCTTGATGCATCAGCAGGTCTCATGAGACAAACTAGTGTCTTGGCACGAGGCCTTGACAAAATATTATTTGTAGTCTTGGCACGAGGCCTTGGCTACGTGGTTATGATAGTCTGGAATTATGCATTCCATCATTATTAAAGTGGTTATTGATATTGCATGTTATTATTAGACTAGTAGAATATCCATGTGAGTAAGTAAATGGCATTATTTAATTTTATTTTTTCCATATTATGTTGAAGTTAAATTTTAAAAAGGCTTTTGTTTAAGTTATACATTGCCTTAAATGTTAATGTTTATTTACGAAAGCTTCCGCAATATTGTTATCCTTACTGAGCATCTGAGCTCACCCCTTTCAAGCTTTTAATATTTTCCAGAATGTGAAGAAGTATTTTATGAATGACCTGCAGTGATTGTCAGAAGAGGATATGAGTGTGGACTATGGAGACTTTGTTATTTTAGTTTTTGACTTTATGATGTAATGTAACATTTATGAATGTATCTAGTGTTTCCAAGGCTACTAAACAAATCTGTCTTTCGAGACTTGATCTTTTGTGATCATGCCTATGTTACGAAGTAATGCACCCACTCTGGGTTGATGGGGTCGGGGCGTTACATATATATTATACTATTCTATGGTAAAAAGATATTAAAACTATTTTTTTTGAATAAAACCAAATCTATGGGGAATAAAATGTATTTTATTAAGTACTGGGTTGTTATTAACTAATAACTAATCAATAATTTTTTATTTATTTGAACATTTATATTTTTTCTATAAATTAGTTAACACTATTAATAACATCGAATTTAATGGCTAGGATATAATGGTAATATATAAATATAATAGTAATATTATATTATTATTTTTGGATTGATATTGTGGACCTTGTACGTTATCGACCATAGGCCTCTTTAAAGTCTTTGAACATAACATTAACCCACCCCCTTAAAAATAATTATCATGGAATTTTTAAATTAATCACTCTAATTAATGGTTTTACATTTCAAAATACCTTTAATGATATCTGACATAGTAAAAAGGGTTCAAAAAACACCCCCCTAAAAATAGGAAAATGAAAATATATTGGTTATCTAAAATTACACAAACTAGGTTTCAAAATATGATAACATTAGTCATAAGTGAAAATACAGACATGAATGTGAAAAATAACACCTGAATACAAATATAGAATGAAAAATAACCGATTCAAGAGAAATTTAACGACCCCAAAAATCATAAATATGTGATCCACAAGGAGACCATAAATTAATAATAAATAAAGGTAATATGATAAAGGAAATTCAAGATCATTTCCTAATAAATAGGAATTCTATTAAAATATAAATGAATTAAATAAGTTAATATGTTTAATTTTTATGTACAATTTTATCCTTTAATAAATTTCTACCACAATATATTATTTTTCTCAAAATTAAGAGTGTTAAATATTATTTTTTCATTTCTTAAGCACTAAAATTAATATAAAAAAACAGATAGTACACAAATGATAAAAATACATTCCTTTTATTTTTTTATACAATAACTGATACAAAAATATTTAGAAAAAAATAAGATAATTTTAGAAATGAATAAACAATCATATGAAGAAATGAAACAATAATATCAACCAAATTTCAATATATATTATTCAATAAATAACGGACCATAAAGTTATTCAAAATATTCCATAATATCATTGAATCAAAAAAATTAGAAAACTTTTATTAGATATTCTTCCAAGATAAGAATAAAATTTATCTCTAAGTAAAATTGGTCACTCATCATGTCATATACCAGAAAATTTATATTCTCTAATCAAATAATATCTAAAATATGATAATTTTATAAATAGATAACTTGAATCTCTATGAATCCACATTAAGATCCTATATGTTTCAAAAAAACAATTCATTCTTTATTCATAAAATAATACTTCATGTTGAACCTTAGGGTTTTATATACCTCAACTAAATACAATGTAATACAAAATATAAATATTCACCTTCAAATTAAATCACTTAAAACCTATAAAGGGTGTCTATGAATTTGAACATATGATCAAATTTAGGATTGAAAACTCGTGATGGTATCCATAAGTCTAATAATAACCTATCAGGAAAATTTTCTAATTTAAAACGGTTTATAAACCCTAATCTATTAAAAAATATTCCAATTCTAAACCCCCACTCCTAGATTCAATGTTAAAATAGAGAAATATACATTTATATCTTTCATATCCAGGATTGTTGCCCAATTGTTTCTATCTAAAAACATAAAACATCAATGAAATTATTTAATCACTTATATACTCGTAAAACTTTTAGGTTTAGAGTTCTAGAGAATTTTTAAAAACTAATATAAAGAAGGATAAATAAAAAAATAGTTTATAATTATCTATAACATCTCCAAAAAATAAAACAGACATGAATCATTTTGAAAATGAAATCATTTGTCATCATTCTTGATCACCTAGGAAATACCATACGATGATTTATCTCAAAAGTTTAGTTAGGGTAAAAATAAGGATTATCAATTAAGTTTCGGTATCTTAGAACATTATATTCATAACCAATTTCAGATATAATTAGATCCTGGTGAAATCCATATGACAAACCACATAGGTTAACCCCTTCTTCTTTCCTATAAATACAATTATCATTACCCAATGTTTTGGAGAACTATAATGGGATCACCCTTCACACAAGCCATCTCAAGATAAGACATCCAACATAAAATATAACAGGGAAAAATCATTTGTATGTATTGCATCAGGTTTAACCATTAATTATGAGCTATAATGAGGTTTATCCCTTTTTCAAATATGTATCAGGATTACTTGTTATAAAAAATAATTTTAAAAAACCATACCACAAATAAATCAAATAGATATTTTATTTCATCAAAAATCTCATTGAAACAAATTTAATTTACTTCATAATATGATTTTCTCATGAAAAGGTAATGGTTTAGATGAAAATTTATTTGAAACAATCCTAATCTATTAATAAAGGGAATAAGGATCAAATTATTAAAAAATGTCTATAGTTGTTAATAAGTTACATAAGGGGTTATTGTTTCTTATAAATGAAAATACCATTAAATGACTATGAAAATTATTCCGGATAAAAATACCGATTTCACTTTGGAAATAAATTTTATCAAACTAAAAATTGATAAAATATTTAAAAAATAAATTTAATTGAAAATATAATTTGTAACATATAGCATAATATCCCTGAAAAATAATTGTCATCACTGCGGGGAAAATCCTATCATCTTTTAAATATTAAAAATAAACATTGTTTTAGAATATATTGTAAATAGATTCTAAGGTGAACCATTTAGAAAAAAATTTCTTGCAATGAATAAATAAATTTAGTTATCAATTCACTCCAAATCATGGAAGAAAATGGTAAATTAAGAATAGGTAAAAACATATATACATTATTTGGTGTAAAAATGTAAAATATTTTTCAAAACCCTATGGGAAAAATAATTAAAATTAAAACTTAATATAAAATGATTTATAAAGGATTCATGATATATTAGGTAAAATAGATAGTATATAATATACATAATAGAAATTTGGTTCATAGAAATAAAATCTTCCTTAGGGTAATTAAATTGAGAGGGAATCTATTACCTTGATTTGAATCCTTGCACATATATGCTTTAACTCTTTAATAAAATATTTCATAATTTTCTACATGTTTAAGATCCTTTTATAGGTTTATTAATTTTTAATCAAACCATTTTTATTTATTTATAAAACATTTTTAATTACATAATTAGTTAAGTCTGCATTAGGTGTTTTGAGGTTGACGATTTCATAATGTCAGAATGAATTTAGGGTGCTAATCTCCATCAAAGGGGTTATTGATTGATCAACTAAAAATAACAATAATTACATAATTATAATATTTATACATCAATTTTACTTTTAAAACCAACCATGAATTTTGGGTTTGAAAAGTGAACTATGTTATAATTGTGGAGATGGCATGTCTTATGTACGCATGAGTAACATTTCTATTTTTCAATTGTAATTGTGGAAATAAAGGAATTATAATTTTAGAATTCCAAAATTATAATTTTTTAATATATTCCATGTTATAGATTTATATAAACACACATAAACACATAGTGAAATATATATATGAACCATGTGACATGGTGATGAAAACAAATCACATAGCTTCATGTAGGTGGGAGTCTACTCATACACACGAATGACATTATAATTTTTCGATGAATGAAATTGAAAGAAAATATATTATATATTATATTATAAGAATAAAAAATATGTATAGTATAAAATATAAAAACAAAAATTATAGAATTATTACCATATGTTATAGTTGGTGATGTTAAATGAATTACATCAGATCACAATGTGGCCATCCATTACACGCATAAAAGATAGTCCCTTTTCCAATTTAATAGAAAAGGAGATTTATATAGTATATTCCATTAAATTAATAACATCTCAAAATATAGAATACACTCTTATTATAATTTCATCATGGTTTAAGTTGATTTTAAGGTGGTGGAACGATAAATAAAAAAAAACTCAGTTAAGAACAATACCTCTTCTGCAGACAACCACTTATGGTTCAAAACAAAATCTATAGTAAGATGTATTTATGATCAAAGAAAAAAAATTGAGATTAGGGATTAAGGTATTTCATTTTATATTATCATGGATAATCTGAATGGATTTAGATGTGTAAATAAATTAGAAGAGGAGGGTCCATTTTTTATGAAAATGGATGGGTACTCTTGGAATTTTTTAAAATTTTTATTTTATATAAATTAAGATTGATGTAAAAATGGAAAAAATTGATAATATTAAAATAAAATATGAAAATGAGTCGAAATAATAAAATAAAATAAAATATGGAATAGATATGATTTAATTTTTATCCTTAATTTTTTAACACTTCGTTAACCCCTTTGTAAATTATGGTGTTATCAATGTTGTTAACTCAAAATGGGATAATAGAGTTTTTATAAAAGGATAAACTATCCATAAATTTAACCTTTTTTATATTATAAACTATAACTCATTCACCTGTATAGAGTTAATATTTTTATTTATTTTAAATAATTTCTTACACTATTATTTATTATAAAATTACAATTAATGGAAATTTTTCACTATTCATTTAATTTGAATTTTAATACTATAATAGGCCCATGGAATTAGATTAAAATTTATAAAAACCACTATAATATTTCATTTTTATCTATATAATTATTAAAATACAAAAGCACTGTCAAATAATATTCTTTTAGAGTTTTCAAACTCATTTTATTAATTTGTTTTATAACTTGCACAGTCTCTTTGTTCGTGTTTGATAAGAATTTAAAGAAATTATTTATTTTCTAAAAATTAAAAATAAATTCCCATTATGATAAAAAATAATTTAAATTTAAAAATTGTACTTATAAATCATTATATTCTTTTTTATCACTAATTAAAAAGTTTAATGTTAATAAAACAAAGGAAATTATATTCTTATTTTTCATTATATAAAATAATATAATGCGTGAAAATCAATGGAAAAAGAAATAAAAGGACATATAGTTAGATTTTTTTATAATGCGAATGATATAGTCATCCTGTATAAAGAAATTAATGTTTTATGGTCATTATTAATTCATTATCATTTTATTTGTATCCTTATTTACTTGATTTACACTTTACCATGGTAACAAAATCACTATAGTAAGTATTCATATTTAGTGTAAATAAAAGTGAAAAATTTACCAAATTTGGACCTATAGATTAAAATATTGAATATAGTTTTCATGATTCCATAAATTAGAGTAGAAAATTTATATTTAAATTTACAATGGTAAAACACAATGCAAAACGGGTTTTCAAAAGATTGGATTTTTAAAGTAAAATTTTTTTTAAACCAAAATTAAGTATAAAAATAATTCAAAGGAATATAATTGAATTATATTCAATCTAAATATAAAAATTCAATTTTAAAAAAAATCCAAAATAAAATTTAACTTTATAAATTATTTAAATGGAAATATTTTTTTCAATAAAATGAAGTACTTTCAATATTAATAATAAAATCAAACATATGAAAAAAATAAAAAAAAATTACCATACACTAATTTTGATATGATTATTTCTAAAATATTTTATTTTTTACACCTAAAATTTCTTAGATTTCCATAAAAAAGTTATTTTTCTAACTCACAAAAAGAAAAAATACCCATTTTTCATGAAAACATATATTTTAATATTTTAATGGATTTTACTAAAAATTGTGTTTTATTTCATTATAATTAATAATTACATAGAAATTTATTATATCCGTTATATATATTTGAGAAATTAGTTAGTGTTATTTATATCCCACAATTTAACAATGAGGTTATAACTATCATATTAAAATAATAATACCTCATGGTTTATTTAGGATATGTGTTTCATATCATGTATGTAGTCAAACATATTCCTCATTAAAATAATTTTATTTTATATTCTACCCCACTATACTTTAATCAATTTCACCATATCAATTTTAATGTGATCTCAGTAATCAGAGGTTTTGAAAATTTAAAACACATTTATTAAAATCTCATATCGTAAAAATGTATAATAAAACATCTTCATGAAAAAGAGGGAAAAATAAATATGATTGTCATATGAAATAGAAAATAATAAGTTTCCAAATAGTATTCAATTAGTGAAAAGTGAAAATATATGAAAATTTAGAGAATACATTTGTCTGAGTATTTATAGAGAAATATAAGGAATGGATCAAGAGAAAATTAATAACCAAAAATTCCTAAGTCTATGATGTGTGAAGGGACCATCCATTCATAAAAAATGAATGTATTAAGATAATATTTTTTTAAATAACCTTTCATATAAATGTTGAATTAATTTAACATATAGATTAAAAAAAATCAAATATACTTACTTGAGTGTAGAATTTCATCCTTTAATCGATTTCCACCACAATATCATATAATTCACAAAAATGATGGGTATTAAATATGATATTTTCATTGATGAAAAAGTAAAATAGACACTTAATGAATAAAATAATACCAAAAATAATTACAATATATTTCTTCTAAAAATAGATATCAACAAAAAAATATTTTCAACTAGATAAGATAATTACCAAATAAATAAAACATTATACGAAGAAATACAATATTAAAATTGCAAAAGTTCAACTTAGATCATTAAAAAAATAAAAAACCCTAAAGTTATTAATAAAAATTATAAACTAAGATTGAAACCCAAAAATATGTTCTATTTGATCACATATTCTTTAAAGAAAATTTTAAAATTTATGTCCATATAACATTAGTAACTCATAAATTTATAAAACCAAAAGGTATACTCACTAACCCTATAGTCTCAAAAATATGATACTTATTTCCAAAAATAACCTAATTCCCCATGAATAGACATTAAAATCATATATATTTTGAAAAGATAATAAAACCTGGACTCCTGAAATAATAAAACATATTAAACTTATGGGTTACATATACCTTATCCAAAAAAGAGCTTCCAAAATATCCTTAGTTACCTTTATATTTAATCACATAAAACCTAAAACGGGTTATCTAATACATTGAAAGTATGGTCAACCACAAATTCACAATCCCATAATGGTATCCATAACTCTTTAAGTAATCATTCATGAAGACAACCTAATTTTGAATGTTTAAAAAATATTGTACTGATACCAACTATCATTGCCCCGAACATTCAATCCTGGATCTGATGTAAAAATCAAAACATTACATCACAGATTTAATATCCATAAATATGACCCAAGTTATACCATCTAAAAATTAAAATATCAAAAGCAAATTTTGAATCTCTTACACATCCATGTATCTTTTATGTTCTTTGTTTTATAAAATTACGAACAATAGTTTACAATTTGGATTTAGAAAAAACTAGTTAATAAATACATATTTCATGCCCTGTAAAATTTTCTACACCAAAAAACTTTTAATACACAAATAATCTATAATAATTATGAATAACCTAAGGGAATTAAACCATAATAAGGGTGAGACCAAATTCTTATTAAGGTTAATAATACTAATTAATAATTTAATTTCATCAATGGATACTCTAGGGGATTAAGGGTATGTTGATAGAATAAATGTTCATCCTATATTAGGAGAGAATTTATAAAAATTAATATTGGGATCATAAAACAAGAAACATTTTATAAATATTGATAAAATTCATGATTCTTAGGAATCAATAATAATTATCCACATGATATTAATATTGATCAAAGGATCCATTTATAACCCACAAAAAGAACAATGAAAATTTTTTTTTTATGGAATATTATCTTCATAACCCATTTCTTAAATACTTGGATCACAATTTGATCCATGGTATAAAAAATACCTAATAACTCCACCTTATTTATTATAATGACATACAACCATACCTAATGAATTGTATATCTATATTGGGCATAAACCTTAGTATAAGCTTTATTTGGCTCACTGATTCATTAGAAGCTACAATGAATATAAACCCTTGTTATAAGTTATATCAAGATCACCCATTATCATATAAAATTCCCAAGAACCATAACATCAGTAAAGTATATATACCTTTAATTTTATTGTAAAATTCATAAAAAAACTATTATACCTTTTAATAAATTATTAACCAATGGAAAGGAAATTGGTTCTATGAAAATCACTTTAATGAAATCATAATCCATTCATAGAATGAATAAGGATGGTATCAATAAAAAATTTCTCCATTGAATCATACGTAACACCAAGAGTTTTTTCATTGATGAATGGAAATTTCATTAAATAATGATGAAAAAAATCATGACAAAATTACCATTCTCACATTGATAAAATATTAAATCTATTGAAATATTAAAACTATTTTGAATATAATTTTCATAAAAGATAAATTTCATTGATAATATCCTTATAAAATTATAGAAGTTCTTTCATGGAATATAATTGTTATGAAGAAGGGAAAATGAAATCATGTTGTAAATGATAGAAAAAATTCTATTCAAACATTTGGTAAAGGGAGACTAAAGTGTAAAAACTGAAATATGTAAAAAGAATTCTTTTAAAAACCCTCTAAATGAATTAAAAATCTCATGTGAAATACAATTATGAAATAATTTTTATTTTTTAAAAAATATTTCTAAAAACATTTTAGCAAACAAGGATTCGGAAGGGAAGTCTTCCCTATATAAAATAAGATTAACGATCAGTATAAATTATAAATGAATTTGTTGGTGGTTCTTTAATAAATAATTTAAGAAATAGAAACTAAACATTTAAACTACATTAAAAACAAAGTAGCATAAAATAGATTTAATTAAATAAAATAAGGAAAAATGATTTTTTCTAAGGAACCTTGGACATAAACATTAACAAAAGGAATAAAGGTTGTAACATAAAGCCTCTAAGGATTTTGTCTCCTTTTAATAAAAAAATCATTGAAATTTAGAGTATGTTATTGAATTTTAAATATATATATTTACATTAATTATTAATCTAAAATTAATTCATGAGGTTGTAAGCACACAATAATGGGAAATCATACTGTACAACATGAAACATGTCCCAAGAAAATGATATTGAGACAAATAAAACCATTGTAAAGGTCATATAATTGAATTATGAATAAATAAATTGAGATATTATTTGCTATAAATTTTAGAAAAAATATCGATACCAAATAAATCAACTAAGATATTGATTAAAAAATATTAATGGCATAGTTGTGTCAATCAAGATCAGTTATATCCTGATAAATTCCAATTGATTTAACAATCCTTTTACCACTTAGAAACTATCATATAATATACCCCCGAATGAAATAATTAAAATTTAATCATAAAATACAATTATGGAGGAATTATTAATTTTATAAAATGTAAACTTTTCACAATACACAACATATATATGTAATTATTTTTATAATCATAAAACATTATTCAATGAAAGTAAATTTATATGAGGTCTCTTTCCCCAAGTAAAGAACATCTACGTATGACCTTTAACTAATGTATAATAAAATTATAAAAATTGTGATCATTTGAAAAAAACACTTCTTATTAATTTATAATTTATACAATTTATACAATTATTTATATTAAATTTTTAATTACAAATTTGTTCAGTCCAGATAGGGTATTATGGGGATGCTCAATTCATAATTTAAAAATGGTAACAGTTTGTTGATCATTTCCAAAGGGGTCATTGTTTCATTAGAGATATAATAATAATAATTAAATAATTATAATGAATATACATCTGTAATAATTTTAATACCGTCTATTAATGATCGTTATTATAAATGAACTTCATTACAATCATGGAGATGGTATTTTGTATGTATAGATGAGTGGGATTTAATTTTTTCAAATATAATTGTGGAATGAAGGTAAGTATTATTTTATATTTAAAATATAATAAATTTATCAAAACATACATATTTTATCATTATATAAATTTATATATATATTACCCATGTGATGTGGTGATGAAAAATGAATCACATTTTTTCAAGGAGGTGGTCGTCCACATGTATGTATGATCACCATTATCACTTTTCATGTATTAAAGTACTAGAAAAATATTTGATATCATATATTTGAAAAATGATAAACATTTCATGATAATAATATAAAAATATAAATTCATGAATTATAACCGTCCATGAGAGGTGGTGATGGAGAATGAATTAAATTACATCGTGAGGTGGTAGTCTACCTCACACACGAACGATGTGATTGTTTCCATTTCATGGATGATTGTGTGGATATAGGTTATTAAATAACCATAATAACATATCATTGTATGAGGTATCTAGGTTTCATTATTTCATCATGGTTGAAGAAGATTTGGATGTGGTGTAATTAGTCACAAGATGAAAACAATTGGTTAATAACTATAAATGTTATTCAGAAAACCTACAATGGTTTACTCTGAATTCCATCCAAGTTTGGTTTCATTATCAATAAAAGGTATATGTGATGTTATTAGGATTTGAATATTGGTTTAGGATATGTTCTGAAAAAATTTAATGTCTTTTTATTTTTGATAAAATGAGAAAAATATGACTCCCTTCATAAAAGAGAGAGGGGAACTCTTGGAATTTTTTAAAATATTAAATTTCTATGCATTAATTTAATTGTAATAGTGGCTCAAAAATGATAATGAATTAATATAATATGATTATATGATTCAATAATATCATAAAATAAAATTACAACATGATTTTATATACCATAAATAATTCATTGAGACAAATATATTATTTTTAGTAATTTTAAATAATTTAGAAAATTATTATTTATTATAAAAAACAAGAATTTCATTTGTGGAACTATTAATTTTATTAGACATTCAAACCAAAAAAACAACATAATTGTAATTAATATAAAAAAAAACAAAAAATCACACAAAAAAACCAAAATACCCAAAATCAATCTAATTATATCATTTTTAGAGTTTTGAAAATTATTTTTCTTATTTTTTGCTACATGCACAAGCACTGTGTTAATGTTTCAAAAGAATTTAAGGCTATTATTTCATTACTAAAGAAAATAAATCAACCAGATATTGAAAGATAATTGTTATTTTGAATGAATATTTATTACTTTGTTTATTGCCTCTATATCCTAGTTTTTAGAAATTTAATGATAATAAAATAAAGAGAATAACATTTTTGACTTTTCTTTATATAAAATAATTTAAATGGTAAAATCTTGGCCAAAATGAAAGAAGGACATGTATTTGACATTTTTATTATTATGGATGAGATATAGTCATAAAATAAATTTAATTCAATTTTAATGGAAACTCGTTATTTAGAATCATTTTAGTTTAATCCATAATTACTCAATTTACCCTTTATAGTGGAAACCAAATTTCTAATGTTACTATTCATATTAACAAAAAATAAAAGGAACATATTTACCAAATTTATAAATCATTATTAATAATTTATAATCCACTTTCAAGATTCCAAAAACACAATTAATGAAATTTTTATTTATAAATAAACCTGAAAAACTAATGGAAAATGGTTTTTCCATAAAATTCACTTTATGTATAACTATGTATTTATAATAAATTCCCCAATAAATATTATTAAAAAACAATAATTTGATTATTTTTAATCAAAATAAAATTGTTAAATTTAACAAATAATCTAAAATATAATATTAGTTTTCTAATACTATAAAAAATATAAAATTTTCAATAAAAATTAAATGTTTCAGTATTTATCAAAATTTAAATGTTTTCATAAAAAAATTTAAAAAATAAAACAATGACTAATTTTTATATGTTGTTTTAAAGACGTATATTTAATTTATAAAAAAAATTTCAATAATTTTCAAAAACAAATTACATTCATCGATCATAAAAAATAATAAACGTTTTTTTTGAAGAAAACATATCTCTAAAGAATAAAATAGATTTTTGAAAAAAAATAATTCATATTTTATAAACATTAATCAATTAATTTTTATAGACTATAAGAACTATATATATTTCATTAAATATTTATCCCTATCCATACCCACTAATTTAGTGGATAAGTTGTAACATTTTTATATAAATAACAGTATGTTATAGTTCAATTAGAATCATTTTTGTGTATATTGTATATGATAAAACTTATTCCTCTTCAAAATATCAGGATATCACATCCCCCCTCCCATAAAAATAATATCCTGAAAAATTTAACTTTATCTCGATAATCAATGGTTTTACATTTGAAAAAAACCTAATTGAAATCTAACATCCTAAAAAGTATTAATAAAACCTTTACATCAAAATAGGTAAAAAAAAATATGAAATTCATTTGAAATAACACATAATAGGTTTCCAAATAGAATAAAATTTGTGAGAAGTGATAATATGGATATGGAAGAGAAACAAATTCCCAAGGACTGATAGAGAGTGATTGTCACGATCCAAATTTGGTTACCAACATTATTGTCACCAAACCCAGCCTATGACAAGGCCCGAAGGGAGTTCCATATCCCCACGGGCTGGCACAAGTGCCTGGGTATCATTAATTTAGGTTTGGGAACGATTTACCCGAGAATGAAAGCATAACACATTAAAACAATCCATAGTATAAATCTGAAATTTTAGAGACAAACAAGTCTTAACCAAAAACCATAACTGAATACATTGGTTTAAAGCCAACAAGAGAGGTCCAAATAAAAATAAATACAGCAGCAATACAGCCCCATGGACTCCACATGACAAAGGCTAATCACCCACAAGCCGTCTCCACAACTCCACACCAAGGATGGGGACTAACACCCTGAATGACCATTACCCTTATCCTTTCCATTACCTGAGTCAAACATAACCAAGTCTACTTACACCCAAGGGGTGTAAGTAGGGTTTGATCCTAAGCCCAATAGGATACCACCCAATGATTCCAAATATCCTGCAATATAATGTGAAAAAGAAAGCATTTTTAATAGTCAAGAGAGTGCAGTGTTAAAATTCCATGAATTTTAACTTTAAATTGAAAATAGTTTTCAATCAAAAAAAAAATTCAGAATGTTCATAAATTTAAATAGAAAGGTTAGATACTATAATTTACATCCAAACACACCCTATGAAATGGGTAAATACTACAAATCCAATGAGCAACAACATTGGGAACACCCCTCGGCAATAGGTTATCTTGGGCCCTATGTAACTCGTACCTCGGGGTAATGTAACCATATAAAAATCTATTCTTGTGCACGAGACACTAGTAGGGAATATACCCATAACCTAGTGGACCCCAATAGTAATCCTCATAGATTAGTTAGTGTTTCTGTTATCCAAATTCTAGGTGAAACAGGGACAAAACCAATTCGGTCCACTAGCCGTACTAGTACAATTCCACCCCACCTAGGTACCCGGGCTTCCCCTTTTGTGCTCAATCAATTTAAGCATGAAACATTAATCAATTTTCATATAAAACACCATTACTGGTAAAAAACAAAAATTATTGTAGATATCACATTTTATACCACTTAAAACACGCAACAAAACACTTATATTTTTAATAAAACAACCACTCAAAATCTCACATTATTTTGCACCCAAAATTCTTTGAAATATACACTTTTCACACTATTTTCACACTTTTAAGTCACAAAAATAAAATTTCTGTTCAATACCCTTTAATGAAACCAAAAATTCATTTATGGGGTTTCCCCATTTGATCCTAGAAGTTATATCCTTTTAAAACCCACATTTTCACACAAACATGACACTTTAAGTCAATTTGCTTCCCAAGCACCATTTAAACAAAATTTCACAGCAACAGTCAAATATAATAAACATTAAAACATGATTTACAGTCCTAATACAATTCAATAAAATCATATATGTAATTACAGGACATCCCCAAATGAACTGAAAAATTATTTGTATGAAAACCCCCCAATTTCACCAAACATTGGCACTTAAAATTCATTTTCGTTATAAATGCCACTAAAACTAATTTTTGCAGAAATATTAAAATGGAATAAACATGATAATACCATAAAAATAGAAATCTATTTCATAAAAATTGCAAGCACAATGGAAACACATACCAAATTAGTTAAAACCTTGAATCCTTTGTGCGAAAATCAAATCGCACCACCACCGCACCAAGTGGGACCTAGATCAAACCTAAATCCACAATAAAAGACCAAGAAAACCCAAGGTTAAACCCTATTTTGGAATACCTACCATCTGGACATTTGGTACTTCAAGAAAAATGGATGAATCCCTAGTCAAATTGAATGAAACCCTAATTCATTTGAAAGAGGAAAGAAATGGACTCACTTAAATGAAGTATCTTGAAGTAATCACTCCAAAACAATAGTATCTGAAATTTAAAATATCCACAATTCTGGGTTCGTTCTAAAAAGAATCTGTAGGCCATTTAGAAACTGGAATGAAGGAAAAATATTAAGAATTGAGAGAGTTATGAAAGAAAGAAGTTACCTCTTCAAATCTGGACGATTTGAGGAACCCTATAGAGTTCAGAACCAATTCGCGATGAACCAGAGGTCCAAAGAGAGGGGATAGAGATTAGACACGTGTCTGGGTTCAATTTTATTGATTAAGGCTTGGAATCACAAAAAAATCCCAAAAATTGAATAAGTTATAAGACAAACAAAATTTAATTTTAAAACTGGAATTGGGCTTTCGGGCAGGCCCAATCTCTTAAAAAACCCCAATAAACAATGGTTATGGATTTATAAAGGCCCCAAATTTACTTGGTGGTGTTAATATATTAAGGGAGGACATTTAGGAGTTGTAATGAGTGATAAATAATAAATAATGAAAATGTTATAAAAGAAACATTTTTTTTAAATCTGGAATTGGGCTCACGGTTTTGCCCAATTCATGAAAATTCACCTATTCCTCCAAAAAACCTTTGGAAACCGCCAAAACAATGCATTAATGTAAATTAAATGAAAAATAACTTTAAAATATTTCATGAATATTAAAATTCTCCCCAACATGAAGAATTTCCATCCCGGAAAGTCAACCTGAAGCTTAATAATAAAATATGAACGTATACTCTTTCTCAACCCATGACTTCCACTCCCATGTCTCATGTGTATCATTACCATGATGCCAACGAACCCAGGCCAACAAAATGGAATTCCCATGAAGCACCTTCATTTCAGAGTCCACTATTTGCACCGTCTGCTCAATAATAGACAAGTGAGGCTCTAGTTCTAGTTCTTCCCAACTCAGCACATGGGATGGATTCGGGTTGTATTTATTTAACTTAGAGACATGGAAGACATAATGGATCAATGTCAACTGAGAAGGTAAGGCCAACCCGTATTCTACTTTTCCAATAAATTCGATGATCTCAAACGGACCGAAATACCACGACATCAGCTTCCCCTGCTTCCCCAATCGACGATGGCCCAGACGAGGGGCCACTTTCAAGAATACCCTATCACCCACAGAAAACTCAAGGTCACGATTCCTCTGGTAAGCATATGATTTATGGTGACTCTGAGATATCAATAAATTCTTCCTAATCAACATGAAAATCTCAGACGTCTCCTACACCAGACTCAGCCCCCGTAGTGAGGTCTCACATACCTCATCCTAACACAGGGGGGACCGACACGTTCGACCATAGAGTGCCTCAAAAGGAGCCATTAGAATCTAGGATTGGTAACTTTTGTTATAAGAAAACTCAACCAACCCCAAATGGCTATCCCATGAACCTCCAAAGTCTAATACACATGCACGGAGCATGTCATCCAAAATCTGATTTGGCCGCTCTGTCTAACCATCTGTCCGAGGTTGGTATGTCGTGCTCATCTTAATCTGAGACACCAAGGCCATCTGAAGGCCTTCCCAGAACCGAGACGTGAATCAAGGGTCTCTATCTGAGACAACTGCTGATGGAACACCATGGAGTCTCACCACCTTCTGAAGATACAAACGGCCCAACTAATCCACTTTAGATATCTCTCTAATCAGAATGAAGTGGGCTGATTTGGTAAGACGATCAATCACCACAGAAATGGAATTCTTACCCCTACGTGTATGTGTTAAGCCAAAAATGAAGTCCATGGCGACCTCGTGCCACTTCCAGGTAGGAATGGGTAATGGCTGGAGAAAACCGGAGGGCCTTTGGTGCTATTCTTTCACCTGTAGGAATGTGTAGAATCTTAAAACAAAGTCCGCTATGTTCCATCTCATACAAGGCCACCAAAACTGCCGATAGACATCATAATACATCTTAGTGGCACCCGGATGGACATCCCACTGAGACAAGTGGCTATCCTGCATCACCACCTTCCATAGAGATAACGACACTACTGAATGTCCCTTGAATCCCAAGATACCCTCGGGAGATGATGACCAATCAGAGGATGTCATCCCACCATGAAGAAACTGTTTCGACCGCTGACAAAGTTCATCACTGGGCTCTTCTAGCTGAATCAACTCCAATAGAGAAGGAGTCAACTGGACGCTTGCCAAGAATTCCCCTCCACTCTACTCCCTGATCTCCACATGCTTCTGATAAGAGAGCCCCATCAATGCCCACTCATCACTGGACTTCTTCAAAGCCTACACTGGAACACTTCTGCTCAAGGTGTCAGCCAATAAATTACCCTTTCCTAGGGTATAGACAATGTCAAAGTCAAACCACTGCAAGTACTCGATCTAGTGACGCTACCTCAAGTTGATGTCCTTATGTGGGAAGATATAAGCCAAGATTTTGTGATCAGAGTAGACCACAAACATCTCCCAAAAGAGGTAGTGACACCATGTCCTCAAAGCATGCATCACAGCTACCAACTCCAAGTCATGGGTCAGGTAGTTCTTTTCGTGTGGTCGAAGATGGAGAGAGCCATACACGACCACATGATCATCCTGATAAAGCACGCAACTAAGACCCATACCTGAAGCATCACAATACAACACATATCCCTTTCTAGCCTCTGAAAAAATCAGCACGGGGGCAGTTTTCAGCAGCCTCTTCTGCTCCTCGAACGACACCTGGCATTATGGACCCCATACAGAGTTCACCCATTTCTAGGTGAGTCCGGTCATCGGTGAAGCAAGCTGAGAGAAATCCCGAACGAATTGCCTATAATAACCAGCCAAACCAAGAAAACTACGGATCTCGAACACATTCTTCGGTTGCTCCCATGACATGACCACACTAATTTTCTCAGGGTCAACTGAAACACAATTCTCTGAGATCATATGCCCCAAAAATATCACCTCCCTGATCCAGAAAGTGCACTTTTACAACTTTACATAGAGGCGGTGATCCTGTAATATACCAAAAACGATCCTGAAGTGATGTTTGTGTTCCTCCTCAGAGCCAGAGTATACTATAATGTCATCCAAGAGCACCACAACAAAAGAATCGAGATACTGATGAAACACCCTATTCATGAGTGCCATAAATTCCACTAGTTCATTGTTCAATCTGAAGGGCATGACCAGATACTCAAAGTGGTCGTACCTACTTCGAAAGGCTGTCTTTGGGATATCTGACTCCTTCACCCTGAGTTGATAATAACCTGAATGTAGGTCTATCTTTGAGAAATACTTTTCCCCCTTCAACTGATCAAACAAATTATCTATTCTGTGAAAAGGGTATTTGTTTTTAATTGTAACCTTATTCAGCTTCCGGTAGTCAATGCACAACCAGAGGGATCCATCAGCCTTTTTCGTGAACAACATAAGAGCGGCCCAAGGAGAGACACTCGGGTGAATGAATCCTTTGGATTATAAGTCTTCCAGTAGTATCTTTAATTCCCTCATATCGGTGGGAGACATATAGTATGAGAAAAGATATATCAATTGTGTTTCAGACACCAGATCAATCGAAAAATCCACATCTCGCTCTGGGGGAAAACCTGAAAAATAATCTGGGAATACCTCCAAAAACTCATTCACTACATGCGTTAGTGCACCTTTTGGGTAAATACCATCCTCTAGCATGAGTGAAGACAACTAGAAGATAAAACTTCCTAACCTTGTGAGTGGTGGCCCTGCACGACCAGACTGAGGATCCCATTCTCCATGAAAAACCTAATGACTCCCATCAGGTGCTGTGAAGCTCACACGCTATATGTAGAAAATGATGTGTGCCTGGAAGTGTACTAGCCAATACATCCTGAGTATAACATCAAATAGGTCCATATCTTTTACCATGAGGTCCTACTCCATCTCGACCCCTGACATAGAAAGCGCATATGACGGGCACCTGAGACCCTTCTCCCTCTTCATTCCCAGCGGTGTCACTAACTCCATCGCGAAAGTCATAAAATCAGTTGGAAAATTCATTATGTTAACAAAACGAGCCAAAATGAATAAAATAGACTCACCATTATCAAAAAGAGTAGCAGCTATAGAAGATGCGATCAAAAATGTACCTCGAACTGTCGACGGTCCCACCTATGATCCTACTGGTGCATGATCCACTGTATGGAGATGTCCACTATCTACCTGGGGATGGCCGCTAGTTCATGGATGTTCCCTGAACTGGCTCTTCCCAGAAGATTATCCGGCCCTACCAACACTATCACCAAATCAATATCCCCCAGTCCTCGACGGCATGGACTGTGCTGGCACTCCTCTTGAAGCCACTGCCCCTTCCCCACTCGGAAGTGGATGTCCACTCTGCAGAAAAGCAGTAAATTCCCCATACCTCCACACTGGTTAAAAGGATTCAGAGGAAGTGGACATGTTGGTCGGATGTGCCCAGGCTTCCCACACTGGTGGCACATGACCGAACTCGCATCAGAAGCCGCAGAATAAAACTACCTGGAAGAGTGGCCTGAACTGCCACCTCCTTTCTTCACATGATAATACCGCTTCCTTTTCTTCTCAGAGAAACTTCAACTTCCCAATACTGATACTGAACTGTAGAAACCAGCCCTACCTTTCCTATCAGTCTCTACCATGCACGCCTGGTCAATGACCTCAGCATAGGTCCTCAGATTAAACAAGGACACCTAAGAGTATATCCCTAGTTGCAAGCCTTTCTCAAACCTCTGGGCCTTCACTTTCTAATTAGAGACAATTTTTGGAGCGTACCGAACCAACTCCAAAAAAAGGTTGGAATACCCCATCACAGTTAGATTCCCCTGAACAAGTTACATGAACTCTCTAAACCTTGCATAAGCCAACACCTCAGGGCATTACTGTTCAATGAAGACAGCCTTGAAATCTCCCCAGCGCATCTGCTCATTCTTCCGAGCCTAAAGCACTGAATACCACAACTTACAGCTGGGACCCTCCAATAAAAAGGAGGAAAACTTCACTCTGAGCTCCTCAGGTGTTTCCAAGAACTCAAACATACGCTCAATCTTCTTGAGCCATTATTCTGCTTACTGGGGTTCTGAGCTACGTCGAAAGGTAGGAGGCTAGTTTTTCTGAATCTCTTGTGGTTTATCTTTTCAAGGACCTATCTCTTTTTCCCTAACATGAATAAGTGCATGAGATGGTACTTGTCCTAAAGCTTGGATAGGCCGAACCACAACCTGTACGAGCCTCTGATCAATCGGTGTGGGAGAACTCTCTCCAACTTCCTCTTGTGGGCACTTGGGAGCTTTCTGGGGAGGCATGTTGCTACAAAATGCAACAGTCACAAAACAATTGTCAATACCAAAATTATGAATATTTTAATGAAATACAGAAAATATAAATAATCTATACAAAATTTATTAAATAAAGAAACAACTACTCCACATCCGCCAAATGCCCCCATGTGGTCTGCAGCCCAGACGTCTCACCTGGAAGTGAAGTCAATCTGTAAATTCTAACATCCCCTTGTGACTCATGTTCTCTCTGAGAGGTGTGGGCCAGGCACCCTACTCAAAACCAAAACCCCAAGCCCTGACAGTCCTAGATTCGGTCTATCCCGACTCATCCAAAAATAACAATATAACCCAAAACTCTTACCTTCTCTGATACCATTTTGTCACGAACCAAATCTGGTTACCACCAACACTGGCTCCAAACCCAGCCTGTGACAAGGCCCGAAGTGAGTTCTCTATCCCCAAAGGCTGGAAAACGTTCCCACGTATCATCAATATCGGTTTGGGAATGATTTACCCAAGTATTAAAGCATAACACATTAAAACAATCGATAGTATAAATCTAAAATTTTGGAGCCAAAAAAGTCTTAAGCAAAAAACAGAACTGAATACATTGGATTAAAGACAATAAAATAGGTCCAACTACAAATATATACAGCAGCAATATATCCACCAGGACTCCACATGACAAGGGGTAATCACCCACAAGCCGTCTCCACAACTCCATACCAAGGATGGGGAATAACACCCTGAACTGCCATCACCCTTAGCCTTTCCTTTACCTGAGTCAAACATTACCGAGTCTACTTACACCCAAGGGGTGTAAGTAGGGTGTGAACCTAAGACCAATATTATACCACCCAATGATTCCAAATATCATGCAATATAATGTTAAAAAGAAAGCATTTTTAATAGGCAAGGAAGGGTAGTGTTAAAATTCCAAGAATTGTAACATTCATTTGAAAACAGTTTTCAATAAAAAATTCAGAATGTTCATGAATTTAAATATAAATGTTAGATATTATAATTTACTCCCAAACATACCCTATGACATGGGAAAATACTACTAATCCAATGAGCAACAACATTGGGAACACCCCTCCGTACTAGGTTGTCTTGGGCCCTATGTACCCCGTACCTCGGTGTAAAGTAACCATAGAAAAATATGTTCTCGTGCATGAGCCACTAGTATGAAACATACCCATAACCTATTGGTCCCCAAATATAATCCAAATAGTTATGTTAGAGCTTTCTTTATCATAATTCTAAGTGAAACAGGGACAAAACCCATCCGGTTCACTAGTGGTACTAGTACAAATCCGCCCCACCTAGGTATCTGGGCTTCCCATTTTGTGCTCAATCAATTTCAGCATGAAACATAAATAATTTTTTATATAAAACACCATTACTGGTAAAACAAAACCAAAAATTATATATCACATTTTATACCACTTAAAACCCGCAACAAAACACTTAGATTTTCAATAAAATAACCTCTCAAAATATCACATTATTTTCCACCCAAAAATCAATGAATATCCACTTTGCACACTATGTTCACAGTTGTAAGTCACAAAAACAAAATTTCAGTTCATTACCCTTTAATGAAACAAAAAATTCAGTTATGGGGCAACCCCATGTGAGCCAAGAAGTTATATCCTTTAAAAACCCCCATTTTCACACAAACATGACACTTTAAGCCCATTTGCTTCCCAAACACCATTTAAACAAACTTTTTCAAAAAAAACTAAGAGAATAAACATTAAAACATGATTTCCAGTCCTAATACAATTCACCAAAATCAACTATGTAATTTTAGGAAAACCCCAAATTAACCAATAAAAGATTTGTATGAAAAAACCCCAATTTCAGTCAAAATTAGCACTTAAAATTCATTTTCTTTATAAATTCCACTAACAACAATTTTTTCAGAAACATTAAAATACAATTAACATTAAATTACAATAAAAAATAAAGATATGTAACCGAAAGTGCATGCACAGGGGAATCACCTACCAAATTAATTAAAACCTTTATTCCTTTGTGCAAAAATCAAATCACATCACCACCGAACCAAGTGGGACCTAGATCAAACCTAACACCACAATGAAATACCAAGAAAACCCAAGGTTAAACCCTACATTCCAAATCCTACACTCTGTACATTTGGTACTTCAATAAAATGGGAATATTCCCTAGTCAAATTGAATGAAACCCTAATCCATTTGAAAGAGGATAGAAATGGACTCACTTAATTGATGTATCTTAATGTAATCACTCCAAAACAATAGTATCTGAAAATTAAAACATCCAAAATTGAGGTTTCGTTTGAATAAGAATCTGTAGGCCATTTAGGAACTAGAATGGAGGAAAAATATTAATAATTGAGAGAGTTATGAAAGAATGAATTTACCTCTTTAAAACTGGAATATTTGAGGAACACAATGAATATCAGCACCAATTCGAGATGAACCAGAGCTCCAAAGAGGGGGGAGAGTGTTTATACACGTGTCTGGGTTCAATGGACTTGAGTGAGACTTAGAATCATCTAAAAATCCCAAAATTTGAATATGTTATAAAACAAAAAAAAGATATTTTTAAAACTGGAATTGGGATTTTTGGCAGGCCCAATCCCTTAAATAAAAACCCCTATAAACATTGGTTATGGATTTCTAAAGTCCCCAAATTTACATGGTGGTGTTAATATATCATGGTAGGACATTTAGGAGTTGTAATGAGTGAAAAATATTAAATAATGAAAAAGTAATAAAAGAAACAAAATCTATTTTTAAATCTAGAATTGGGCTCACAGTTTGGCCCAATTCATTAAAACTCACTTATTCCTCCTTAAAACCATTGGAAACCCCCAAAATAATGCATTAATGGAAATTAAATGAAAAATATCTTTAAAATATTTCATGTATATGAATGTGATAGAGAACATGGTTTGGAGAAATTTGATGACCACAAAATCATAAATTTGTGATTGGTGAAGTTCCCCCCAATTCATCAAAAATTAAGGTAATATGATGAAAATTTTACTTACATATCCTTTTTATAGTGTGGATGTATTCCTTTACCATTGATATGAATAAAATAATGAAATATTATTTCTTGATAAGTATATTTCCATTGTTTAATCAAATTCCACCAGAATGTCACATCTTTCTCTAAACAAGTAGTATTCAAGATGAATTTCACATTATTGAATTACAAAAATGAAAATACAAGGAATCACATAATCCAAAAAAAGATAAAAATTTATTTCTATTGTCTTTAGAAATTAAAAAAAAACAAAATAGTTAGAATAAGATAAGATAATTCCCAATATGAACATACCATCATATAAATAAATGAAACATTAATCTCACCCATGTTCAACATAGATCATTTAATAAATAAATAAGCTTAAATTCCTTAAAAATATTTCATATTAATATTGAAACTCAAGAATCAAAAGTATTTGATCACATATTACTCCAAGATAAATTTTACATTTATCGCCGAATAGCATTTGTCACTTATAAATTCATATACCAAAAAGGTATATTAATTAATCATATATTCTTCAAAAGATGCCAATAATTTTCAAAAATAACCTAAATCACCATAAGGAAAAATTAAATTCATAAATGTTTTCAAAAGATAATTCAATATTTACTAATTAAATAATATATCATTATATACCTAAGGGTTACTTATTACTCAATATGAAAATATCCCTCTATATAATATTATTCACCTTAAATTCCATCACCTAAAACCTCAAATGTGTTGTGTAGGATATTGAACATATGATCATCTTTTTACTAATAAACATATGATGGTATCCATAACTCTTAAAATAGCCTCCCATGAAAATAACACAGCCAAAATTATTTTGGAAACCCGTCTTTAATAGCAACTATTATATCTATGAACCTGCACTACATGATCTGGTGTTAAAAACCATAAATTTACATATCTGGATTTGATATTAAAAAATGTGACCCTATTTTTATCATCCAAAAACTTACAAAATCAATAAGATATATTGAATCACTAACATATCCAAAGACATTTTTTGTTTAGCGATAAATGTTATTAGGAAAAACTATTAAAAACATCAATTCAGAATGACCTATGACCTCTTCAATAAAATTTTCTAAAAATGAATCCATTGTAGACACCAATCATTTATCATCATTCATGATAACCTGGGGAAAGTATTACATGAGAAGGGTGATCTGAAATTATTAGTATGGTTAAAAATAAGTATTAAAAATTGAATGTCTTCAATGAGAATAACATAGGAAAAATCATAATTGGACATAAAAAACATTCATGATAATAACATAAGATTGTTTATACCAATTAATTCATGGGTCATAAAATGTGAAAGATAGAATAAAGATTTATCAAATTAAATATTTATAGGAATCCATAATCATGATCTTGGTTATTTCAATATTAATCAACAGAATCAATTATAATCCATAGAAAGAACCAAGAAAATGCATATGTATCATGGGACCTTATTTTCATATCCCATGTCAAAAATAATTGAATCCAAGTTAAATCAATTGAACAAACCAAATCAGTTAACTCCATCCTTCATTCTTATAAGTACAAGTTAAATTAACCAATTAATTAGTGATCTATAATGGGGATCACCCTTCATATAATATGTATTAGTCTCTCTCATTCATCATGAGTTATAATGGGGATAAACCCTTCATATAATTTCTATCTGACCAATCCATTCATTGCGAGAGATAATGTTAATCAACCCTTCATACATGTTGTAATGGGATCATAAATTATCGTAAAAAATTACCAATAAAAATAACTTTAATAAATTATATAGATATTTCATTTCATCATTGCAATCATAGAAACAAACATTAATTCTTTTATAACAAATTGACATTTGGAAAATAAATGGAATCCATGAAATTCTATTTGAAACAATAATAATAAATTCAAAGATATTATAATAAATGAGTCATTACAAAAATTTCCCAACAATATTATAATTAATATCATGTATTTTATGTTTTAATAATTTAAATACTATTAAAATATCATGAAAAACATTATTGAGGGAAAAAAATAAAATTTTCACTTTGATAAAAGCCTTTGAAAATTAAAATTCATAAAACACCATGGAAATAGTTTTATTTAAAAAATAAACTTGGAAACTTTTAAGGGAATATTTAAGTAAAATAATTCGCATGACAGTGGGAAAATCAATTAATTTTTTAAAATAAAAAATCAACATTCCTTTCAAACATTCTATAATGGGAGTCTATTGTGAACAATTTGAATAATGGTTTGAAAGTTACTTTTTAAATTTTTTTAAAAGAAGGCCAAACACGATGGGAAATAGATTTTTGAAATCATTTATATTTTTAAATGATTATTGTTTAAATCATTTTATAAAACATGTATATGGAAGTGATGGATTTATGATTAATAGAAAATGCAAGGTCAGTATCAGTTAAAAATGACTTTCATGATGTTTCTTTAATAAATAAAGGGGGAAATTGAAATTGAAGATGAAAACAAAATTCATGACTAGTTTAGAATAAAAATATATCGGCTTCATTAATATAAGATCTTATTATTTCGTTCCAATGAACTATTACATAAACAATCCCAAAATGAAAGCATATTGTAACAAAAATCGTTTACATCTTTAGTATCTTTTGAATCAAAAGACATTAAATGATAGAATTTTTTATGGCTCTATAAATACAAAAAATGACGTGAATTAAATTTCCTAAATCTATTAATGTGTAATTAAAAATCCATTAACGTATATCATGGTGTAAAAGATTAAAATTGATGCAATAAAATGATACTGGCACAAAGAAATCCCATGGAAAGATCATGTCATTGAATTGTGAAATAATCAATGGAAGTATAATGTGTAACAAATGTAAATCATAAAAGAAATATTTTAAAAGATAATAAATTAATATATAGATCAATTCACACACAATATAGAAAAAATAGGTAATTGAAAATAGTTATAAACCACGAAAAGGAAATTGAGATAAGAATACTTTTACCACTTGGTAAAATTCAAGTCTAATCCCATTGGATGAAATAATTAAAATTTAAACTTGAAGTACCATAAATTAATAATTATTATTGAGATAATATGTACTATGGGTAGTATATAGAAAATATAAAATAAATAATGTGAATCATAATTAAATAACCTTCAATGAATGTAAATTGAGAAAAAATCCCATAACTCAAGCCAAGGCCTTCCACGTATATCCTTTAACTCCTATATAAAAAACATATATCAATTTTTTAATTGTTTATGTGACAAATAGGTCCTGATGACAGCACAAACAACCTGCCTTTAGATGTTTGTCGGGTCCTGGCCTACTACATACAACCAGTTTCCCCAAAGACATGTGGCCCCCACCATGGGTCCCACCCATGTGACCAAATGGTTCATCTAACTAATGAATATCTCTATATGCCAACACATGTCCTTTTTTGTGTGCTAGGTCCTCACTCACATGCACCCCGAGATAAATCCCAAAAGGTCACCCATATTGATAACTACTCTAGTCCAAGAACAAATATCTTTGGAGTTCAAATTATGAAGGCTCCGGAAATGTAATGTTCACCTTATTGACATGAGTCATATCATTTAGTCATTTATCCATTTATCATTCTAGGGTGTTACATTAACCCCCTTTAGTGCACAACATCCTTGTTTTGGGCCCTACATCTCACCCAGGTTATGCACTGCACTTAAGGCTACGTAACACCTCAGATATAAAATGTTACAACTAGGCCCTAGGGATAGAACAACTAGCCAGTCTTAACATGGCCCGCTTGTTCAGGACTACCAGGTACCACAAGTTCCACACGGACTTGTGGTCCCCACGCTGGGGCCCACTTACAAGCCCAAACTGGTCATCTTACTAATGACTATCCCAACAGGCCAACACACGTCCTTTCCAGTGTTCTTTTTCCACACTCACAGACACCCTGGGAGACATTATAGGTCATCCATCTTGATCACTAATTAAGGCCAAACATGTTTAACTTTGGAGTTCTAATCAGGCAGGCTCTCGAAAAGGAAGGTGAACCTTGTTTACATGAGTCACATCATTTAATAATTTTACCCTTAATCATTTTTTGGTGTTATAGTTTAATAACATTATTCAGGTTTATTAATTTATCAATTAACCATTTTTCAATTATTTAAAAGTAATGTTTAATTAAATAAGCATTTAATTCCACATTGGGTGTTTGAAGATGTTTAGTTCATAATTTAAAAATGGATTCATTGCATCCATAATAGGAAAATATTTAATTGTTACATCACCTATAGAATAATAATAATGAAATAATTGTCATATTTCTTCCTCAATTATAATTTTTAAAATAACCATGAAATATGGTTATGTAATATCGACTAGGTTACAATCATGGTGACTGTATGATATTTGTATACATGGGTAACATATCCATTTTTCAATGATAATTGTGGAAAGAATGTAAGTATTATTTAAAAATAAAAAATTTATAATGTTATAAAAGATACCATATTATATCATTATATAAACTTATATATATTATCCATGGGATGTGTTCATAAAAAATGAATCACATTTCTTAATGGAGGTGGTAGTCCACACATACGAACATGCGACATAATAATTTTTCAATATGAATAGAATGGTAAGAAACTATTTAATATATTATCTTATAAAAATGATAAATATTTCATGAATATAATATAAAAATATTAATTCCACCCTTATAACCATCTTTTATTGGTGGTGATGGAAAATGAATTACATCATTTCGCAAGGCGGTATTCCACCTTACACACAAACGATGGTTTCCATTCCCATTTGATAGAAGATGATATTGATATAGGTTATTAAATTAATACAATAACATATAATTTTATGATAAATATTTTTTTTATATCATCATGGTTTATTAATATTTTAATGATGTGAAAAAAGAAGTAAAACAAAAATGCTTTGTTAAGAACCATATCCCTTCTTTAGAGATCCTCTTAAGGTTTACCCCATAATTCTTCCTCTATTTGATTAATTACCAAACCAAGGAAGGGATGATGTGATGAAAGATATATTTAAGGTGTTTTGGTTGGTATTTTTTAAACCAAATGGATTACAGTCTACTGAAAGATGATAATACAAGGTTCTCTATTACAAAAGAGGGGGTGGGGAACTCTAGGAATATCATAAATTATTAATTTTATATAAATTAATATTAATTATAAAATGCATCCTAATTAATAATATTCAAATATAAGATGAGGATAAGAGGAATTCATCTTATGATAATATTTTATTGAGAAAGTTTTGATCAAATGTTTACCCTTATATGTGAGTTTTAACCCTATTTATAATTACGTTGATATTAGTATGATTTACTTATAAAGAGTAAGTTTATTTAAAATAAAAGGAAATATGATCAATAAATAGTCCCTTTTTATTTAATCTTCCATATATCATTAACTTGGATAATTATATGTTTTTTTGGAATTTTAGACCATTTAATTAAATACTATTTATAATAAAATAATTTAATTTCAGTTTTGGAACTATTAATTGAATTTGGCATCTAAAACTTCAAGAAAACATCTTAATAAGAGTTTAATGTATCAAAACATATATAAATTTTTATTTTTATCTAAAAAACGTAATTTTTGTACCAAAAATAACTCAAATAATATTTTTTTGAGTTTTAAAAATCATTCCATTGATTTTAATTATAGTGCATGAGAACTTTTTCAGATTTTCATAGGAATTTATGTCAATTATTTATTCACAAAAAGTAAAAATAAATAACCCCAATTAAAAAAATATATTTAAAAATATTTTTTATAAATTAATATAACTTCTTGTTATCCATAATCCAAAAAATAAATATATTAACATAAAGAGAATAATCTTTTTTTTACTTTTCATAGTATAAAACAATATAAAGGTCTAAATTCATGTCCAAGTGGAATAAAAATTCCATATATTCAAATTTTAAATTTTTTTGGATGATATATAGTCATCTAATAAAATTAATACATATTTTGGTGTAATTCATTAGTCCTTATCATTTTTAACCATAAATTCCGAATTTACCCTTTAATGTGTTAACAACATTACTAAGGTCACTATTAATATTGAAACAATTAAAAGGTTCATATTTTTGAAATTTGGACATCATGATTCTCAGTATGGAATAATTTATTTGAGATTCAAAATCCAAAACTAGTACAATTTAATTTAAAAATAAATAGTCAAAAAAAGATAAAAAATGTTTTTTTAGAAAATTGCTATTTAAATTTAAAAAATTTATTCAAAAAGTATAATTTGATTCTTTTTAATCAAAATAAACTAATTTAATTATAAAACTAATGCAAGATATATTATTTATTTTTAAATTGATTAAAATAAAATTCTTTTTTCAATAAAAATCAATATTTTTCAATATTGTTTGAAAAATAAAACTCATTAAAAATATATAACAATTTCACCATAGGGTAATTTTTATATGATGAATTAAAAATTGGATTGTTTTTTTAAAAATAGAAAAAAAAAATTAAAAAAAATTAATTATATTATGCACAAATAAAAAGTAATAAATGTCACTACCCGCCTTCACCAAAAGGAGGGAAGGGTCAGCAGATTACCAGGCCCTTCCTTCTTTAAGTTGAAGGAGAGATAATGACCCCCGAAACCCGCCTTCAATAGGTCCCAGAGTGGCGACTAGCACCAAGGGTATAGAAAATTCTCGCAAATGGAAGGCATTACCCTTTTTATCTTATAGGATCGAAAGATAAGGAGAAGAAAACCCAACAACACCAAGGTAGAAAGAAAAGTAAAGCCAAAAGTAAACCATTCCCACATGCATGTTCAAAAGTGAAAGCCACAATGTGAAAAAAAGGACTACAAGGTAAGTACCAAAAAGAAAAAGAGAAACAACTGCAACTGATCCAAAAGTCTGAGCTAGTAAGGTCCTGCGTGATCCCCGAAGTCCTCCTGGAAACCTGAAAGCAGTTTTATATACGTAGGGTGAGTATACGAGTACACTCAGTAGGGAAAACCAAGACTCTCGTGCACAAGTGGGGGAACGTACTAAAGTCCCGTGAGAAAAGAGTAAACCAAACACCTAACAAAGAAAACTATCCATCCCAGGCCTCACCAAGGCTCACTCCCCAAATTACGCAAGTTAAGTAATATATATATAATAAGAGCACATCGATGTTTGGGTACCCCGCACCACTTTCCCACTGGTTATTGAGACATCCTACGCATCAGACCAATCCCGCCATTCTTACTGTAGTCCCACTGCCACACCCGCCCGCACACACCTGGGCCACAACCACACGCAGTCCCACTGCCGAATCCCGCCCGCACACACCTGGGCCACAACTGTCACATGTAACCATGCCTGCAAACACCTAGGCCAGAACAACCACCGCCACGCCCGAAGACACCTGGGCTAAAGGATCCACTGCCACACCCGAAGACACCTGGGCCTCATCCCGAAGACACTTGGGAAACCACCTGCCGCACACACCTGGCCAACCACCAAAACACCCCACCCGATGGTTCTTGGGCTAATAATGGACTTCAGGCCATCACAGCCTGCCCGAAGGTACTTGGGCTATCCGGGAAAGGGACCAGAAAAGGAGCTAATAACTAGCCACTAGGGATAGTTTTGGGAAAAACACCCTTCCCCCATAAATGGCGGTGTTCGGCACTAAGTGCTCAACTTGGGTGGGGCGCGAATAAGAAACACAAAGCTACAAGTATAGATATAGGTAAAAAACACTCACCCAAAACTTAGGTTTTCCTAGCCAACCTACAGAACACAACACCACTGCGTCCGAGTCACAATTCACAACCCTTGCCCACAAAACCATTTGTCCCATTCTTGTTTCACGTTCAATTAAAATGTTCAATTGACTTTAAGCACTACTGGGAAACTACCATAAGCATAACCAAAGAAAGCGTCAAAGGCATGGATCAACCAAAACACTCACACCCGGTTCTGCCAACAGAGGATCTCTCCCCAATTTGTGATAAAGAAAAACTCACAACCACCGAAACCACACCAACAGGAGATCCCATCCCCCAAATTCACACAACCACCGAGAGTATAAAAGAACAGGGGATCCCATCCCCTCCCACATTTCCATCAATCGGCCCGAAAGGAAAACAACCAACCACCACTACCAACACAAGTCAGGGATTTTCAGATATAAATGACTTAACACACTCCATGATTTCAAATTCATTGTGTTCTAACCGGGATTTATCACAGAAGGGCTGATCCTGGTGCTTTCAATTATTCAGCCGGATATACGTGATTAACCAATTTCACAGCAGGATTCCACAATTTCAGCAACCCATTTAAAACATCATGAGGGGATTCATCAGTGCACATACAACGACCACCAATGGTCTCAATTTTCAGAAAACATGAACCAGCACAACTAAAAGGATGATCACAAGATAAAGCATAACAGCGATCACAACCCCTTCCCCTTCTTTCTTTAGAACTTCGTTTATTATCTTCATTATGGTTTGGTTCAACCAATTCCAGAGGAACAAAAATAATTCCCACCCCGCATGATACACAAAAGTGAGAGACGAGAGAAATTCCCTACTTGCTGATAGATGATCGATGTTTAGGCCGGGGGCGCGGAACTTTACGGATAACGACGCGGCGGTCCCGATGCACCAGAATATCCACGATCGAAGAAGGGGGAAACCACGGCCTAACCCTTAATTTATAAGAGCCGTGGACGGTTGAGGTGAAAACGTGAAACCGCATAATACGTGGGAGTCGTGGGTTGACCACGCGGCTTGACTCATCATTAAAGGTGCTTAGTGGTTTAAACCGACTCATGAGTCGATTCAGTATCTAATTAAAACTTTTGTGCGCATTACTGGAACAACTTGTTAAGGCCTGGTGACGTCGGCCGGTTCCGCCGATCGGTCACACCGGTCAGTCCCACCGATCGGTCGCACCGATCGGTCTCACCGATCGGTCTCACCGATCGGCACCCCTTAAGGATCCGGATTTTGGCAAAGGAAGGGACCAAGGGGGGTTTGGGTCATCACATCAGATACCTCTTAAATGATTCTCATCCTCGAGAATCACAACAAACCAGAAGGAAAGAAAGGGTCCGAACAACCATCTTCGAAAGCTACCTCTTAGGAGTGAACCCCTGCTAACTAAAAACACTCCCCTGTCAAGAACCAAGCAACATACCACGCCAAACTGCCCGGTCACGTGGGTTTGGGGAGTTTACCTCCCCCATGTCAAGATATTATCCGCTTTGGGCAACACTGACTCGCCCGCACGGGTTTAATCGCATCCACCTTAATGCGTCTTGATTAGGGGTTGGGTTCCCTCTTCCCTTTAGCCGGGGATTTTCACACACAACAGAGGAAATAAACCAGTACATTTCATAGCCAAAAGTCAAACTTTCTACCGCAACAGGTAGAAAAGGAACAAAGCTCAAAACAACTCGGGGTATTGGGTACGCATCTGTGCTTCCCTCTCCCACGTACTCTCTTCGAGCCTGCCATGTCTCCACAACACACTAACCAAGGGAATGGCTCGCCCACGAAGCACCTTCTCCTTGCGATCCTCAATCATCACTGGTTTTTCCCCAAAGGTTACGTCGTCCTCGATGTCCAGTTCACCCCAATCAAGGACGTGTGAATCATCGTGCAGATAACGACAGAGCTGGGATACATGAAATACATCATGTATCCTTAGCAGCGGCGGAGGTAACGCTAGCTGATAAGCCACTTCGCCGACCCGCCGTAACACTTCGAAGGGTCCAACGAATCTGGGGGAAAGCTTACCCCCCTTGCCGAACATCCATTGCCCACGCTGCGGGGAGACCTTCAAGAACACGTGGTCTCCAACCTCAAACTCCAAGGGCCTTCTCCTGGTATCAGCATATGACTTCTGTCGATCCTGGGCCGCCTTCATCCTTTCCCGTATGAGCTGAATCTTCTCTGTCGTGTTCTGAACTACCTCCGGGCCAAGGATGCCTGCCTCTCCTACTTCGGTCCAACACACAGGTGAACGACATGGCCTTCCGTACAAAGCCTCAAACGGGGCCATACCGATGGTAGAGTGGTAGCTATTATTGTAGGAAAACTCTACTAGAGGCAAGTATCGCACCCATGACTCTCCTGAGTCCAGAACACATGCCCGTAGCATATATTCCAAGGTCTGGATGGTTCGCTCCGTTTGTCCATCTGTTTGGGGATGGAAAGCAGTGCTAAGGCGTAACTGGGTACCAAACACATGCTGCAATCCTCTCCAGATTCGTGAGGTGAACCGTGCATTCCTATCCGAGACTATAGACCTCGGAACTCCATGCAACCGCACCACCTCATTCATGTACTTTCATGCCAAAGCATCCACAATACTTGACTCCCTGATTGCCAGAAAGTGAGCTGATTTCGTCAACCTGTCCACCACCACCCAAATGGCGTCGCACCCTCCTTGGACCTTGGGTAGTCCTGTGACGAAATCCATTGAGATGTCGTCCCACTTCCACTCGGGAACAGCTAAAGGCTGCAGTAGGCCGCCTGGAACCCGGTGTTCAGCCTTCACTTTCTGACATACTAAGCATTTAGCCACGAATTCTGCCACCGCTCTCTTAACTCCGGGCCACCAAAACTGCCTTTTCAGCCCCTGGTACATCTTGGTAACTCCTGGGTGCACCGCTAGGGGTGAGTTGTGGAACTCACTGAGAACCTTGCCATGCATAACTCTTGGAACAAACAACCTTTTCTGGAAAAGCATCCGGTGCTGACCGTCCTATGTCCATTCTCTTGGAGCATCGTCCTGGTCAACCCGATCACGCATCACTTCGCACTCGGGGTCTCCCCACTGAGACTCCTCCACTTGTCGAAACAGAGATGACTGCACTATCATCTGATATAGGCAGCCTCTGCCACTATCCATCTTCGCATTCAGGTGTATGGCAGCCAACTCCTCCATTGCCTTCCAGGCATTTGCCGACTCTCGAACCGCATCATTCTGCGTCCTCCTGCTCAAGGCATCGGCCACCACATTGCCCTTGCCCTCAGTATAAGAGATTTCAAAGTCGTAGTCCTGGAGGAACTCCACCCATCTCCGCTGTCGCAAGTTCAAGTCCCGCTGGGAGAAGATATACTTCAAGATTTTGTGATCTGTGAAGACCACAAAGCATTCCCCGATGAGGTAGTGCCGCCAAAACTTTAGCACAAAAACGACCGCTGCAAGCTCCAGGTCATGGGTGGCGTAGTTACGCTCATGGGGGCGTAGCTGCCTGGACCCGTAAGAGATCACCCCTTGTTGCTGCATCAACACGCATCCCAGGCCCTTTCCTGAAGCATCACAAAATACCTCATAGGCCATCCCTTCTTCTAGTAATCTCAACACTGGGGCACTAACCAGATTTTCTTTTAGGTAGCCGAAGGACGACTCGCATTGCTCTCTCCACAAGAAAACCTGGTCCTTCTTGGTCAAAGACGTCAAAGGGGATGCTACTCGGGAGAAGTTGGGTACGAATCTCCGGTAGTAACATGCCAATCCGAGGAAACTCCGGACTTCCACCACATTCTTGGGTGCTGCCCAAGAAACAACTGCCTCAAACTTTGATGGGTCGACTGCTACCCCCTGCTCAGACACTACGTGCCCGAGGAAGTGTACTTCTCGTGCCCAGAACTTGCACTTTGACAACTTCCCATAGAGCTGGTGCTGTCGGAGGACTTCCAAAACTGTCCTCAGGTGCTCTACATGGTCTTTTTCTGACCTTGAATAGATCGGGATATCGTCGATGAATACCAACACAAACCGATCCAGATACTCCCGAAAGATGGAGATCATAATCCCCATGAACACGGCCGGGGCGTTCGTAACGCCAGAGGGCATGACCACGAACTCGAAGTGCCCATACCTGCACCTGAACGCCATCTTCGGGACGTCGCTATCCTTCACCCTCAGCTGGTGGTATCCGGACCGCAGGTCGATCTTCGAGAACCATCCTGCCCCTTTCAGCTGGTCAAAAAGGTCATCTATCCTTGGGAGAGGGTAGCAATTCTTGATCATCACCTGATTCAACCTCCTGTAGTCTATGCACAGCCTAAGACCTTCATCTGCCTTCTTTGCGAACAAGACCGGAGCACCCCACGGTGACGCACTTGGACGAACATAACCCCTCTTCATCAGATCGTCAATCTGTATCCGGAACTCCCGTAGCTCCGAAGGTGCCATCCGCTAAGGAGCCATCGAGATTGGTCGAGAGCCGGGCTGCAGGTCTATCCCGAACTCGATATCACGTCGAGGGGGTAGAGTCGTCACCTCCTCAGGAAAGACGTCCATAAACTCACGAACGATCTCTGGTACTTCCACCATTTCCGCATCTACTGATTCTACCGTCAGTTCAGTCAACAAGGAGAGGAGAGGTTCCTCCCTCCTGTTTCCCTTCGGACAGCTCCACTCGCCGGTGAAGGTAACACGCTGGCCGTCCAAACCTGAGAACACCACCCTTCTTTGGAAACAGTCGATGATGGCGCACACAGAAAATAGCCAGTCGATGCCTTGGATGACATCGTACGGCTGAATATGTAGCAGAAGGAGATCCTTAACCGACTGATGTGGCCCCAACATCAGTCTACATCCCCGAAAAACGAACAGCAAGTCGGTCTGACCTCCAACTGGTGTGCTCAACACCAGGGGCACTGGAAGTCTCTCGACATCTAGACCCAAGGAACGGGCTAGAATGGGTGCAACAAAGGAGTGCGAAGCTCCGGTATCGAACAAAGCATAAGCAAGAGTGCTAAACACATTGATCGTACCTCGAACAACCTCTGGCCCTGTTGGAACTGTTGCCTCTGCGGCGTGTAGCTGTCCACGCCCAGCTCCCCTGCCCCTCGGTTGTCAGCCACCTCCCCGACCACGCCCTGGTCGAGGTCCCTAGGGAGCGCCCTGAGGGAGGCCTCCTCCTCCCACGCCTGCCTGCGGAGGATCGGGAGCTTGCTGCCCCTGCTGCTGCTGCCGGAAGGGTCTGGCTGGAAACTGCTGCTACGGCGGATGCTGGGGATGACTGCCACTGCTGTACTGCACCCGATCGGGGCACTGACTCCGGAGATGTCCAGGGCTCCCGCAGATGAAGCACCATGGTCCCGAGCCTGAAGGGAAAGAACGTGGGCCAGGGGATCGAAACTGAAACTGCTGCGGTCTTCTCCCTGTGGGTCGGAACCTGGAGGGTCCCGATGCTGGAGGCCTGGTGGTGACGGCCTTCCCCTTCGATGGTTCCAGCTGGATCCCTTCTCGCGACACTCCGCCCAGAGCATGCATCCTTTCCACCACTTCGGCCTTCTTCTGGACCTCTACGTATGTTGGAAGGGTAAAGGGGGTAACAGCATACTGGAGGGAGGGTCGGAGCGCCTCCTCCAAACGTCTTGCCCGAGACTCCTCATCGGGAAAGAGGTCCGGAGCAAAATGTAGGAGGTCCTTGAACTTGATTCCAAGTTCCCTCACGGACATGCTCCCCTACTGGAGGGAGAGTAGCTCCTGCCTCTTCTCCGCCTTCATTGTCGAGGAGAGGATCTCCGCCCGGAACTCCTTCTCGAAATCCGCCCAAGCAATCTCAGACACTTTCCTATTCCCCAGGTGAAGCATCCACCACTGACGTGCCGCTCCTCGCATCTGGCTAACAGCCAGAGGAACCCAGTACTCGGTCGGGGCCTGAATCAGGCTGAAGGCTATAACTAACTCCTCTAGCCAGCCTTCTGTCTTCATATCGGAGGTGCTTCCCTCATACTTCTCGAGGGCCTATCGCTGGAAGGCTCGAAGAGTCTTCTGCCACTGGTCGTCCTCTTCCTCTCGATCAGCTCTCTGCAGATTGGCCAAAGTAGTCTCAGGGGCCTCGATCGCCTGTACCACACGTGGTCGCCATCCAGGTGCCATAGCTGCAAGGTAAACAAGGAATGCCTAAGCCCAAGTAGTGCAGAATATCGTTCTTAAAACTTCTTAAGATTTAATTGATTCTTAATTCCCAACACATCCCAGAAACACAAGAACACAAGTCATTATGATGCATGTACCTTTCCTAGGGTCTCTACCCTGCAATCAGTGTGGCCTCACTTGGTCATTCGGTAGGTCCAGAGTCCTTGCATCGGATCACGGGGGGCCCTAAAATCCCGTGTCCTAGCCGGTCTTCCCTGGCCTAATTCATGTTCCAAGGTCACCCAACACCGTTGCCTTACCATCCCATGCAATCCTCACAGTGCCTAACTCCAGAATCCGTCCTATCTCTCAACCACCTCCCTCTGATACCATTCTGTCACGACCCGCCTTCACCAAAAGTTGGGAAGGGTCAGCAGAGTTCTAGGCCCTTCCTTCTTTAAGTTGAAGGAGAGATAATGACCCCCGAAACCCGCCTTCAATAGGTCCCGGAGTGGCGACTAGCACCAAGGGTATAGAAAATTCTCGCAAATGGAAGGCATTACCTTTTTTATCGTATAGGATCGAAAGATAAGGAGAAGAAAACCCAACAACACCAAGGTAGAAAGAAAAGTAAAGCCAAAAGTAAACCATTCCCACATGCATGTTCAAAAGTGAAAGCCCCAAAGTGAAAAAAAGGACTACAAGGTAAGTACCAAAAAGAAAAAGAGAAACAACTGCAACTGCTCCAAAAGTCCGAGCTAGTAAGGTCCTGCGTGATCCCCGAAGTCCTCCTGGAAACCTGAAAGCTGTTTTATATACGTAGGGTGAGTATACAAGTACACTCAGTAGGGAAAACCAAGACTCTCGTGCACAAGTGGGGGAACGTACTAAAGTCTCGTGAGAAAAGAGTAAACCAAACACCTAACAAGGCAAACTATCCATCCCAGGACTCACCAAGGCTCACTTCCCAAATAACGCAAGTTAAGTAATATATATATAATAAGAGCACATCGATGTTTGGGTACCCCGCGCCACTTTCCCACTGGTTATCGAGACATCCTACGCATCGGACCATTCCCGCCATTCTTACCGCAGTCCCACTGCCACACCCGCCCGCACACAACTGGGCCACAACCACACGCAGTCCCACTGCCGAATCCCGCCCGCACACACCTGGGCCACAACTGTCACATGTAACCATGCCTGCAAACACCTAGGCCAGAACAACCACCGCCACGCCCGAAGACACCTGGGCTAAAGGATCCACTGCCACGCCCGAAGACACCTGGGCCTCATCCCGAAGACACTTGGGAAACCACCTGCCGCACACACCTGGCCGACCACCACAACACCCCGCCCGATGGTTCTTGGGCTAATAATGGACTTCAGGCCATCACAGCCTGCCCGAAGGTACTTGGGCTATCCGGGAAAGGGAGCAGAAAAGGAGCTAATAACCAGCCACTAGGGATAGTGTTGGGAAAAACACCCTTCCCCCATAAATGGGGGTGTTCGACACTAAGTGCTCAACTTGGGTGGGGCGTGAATAAGAAACACAAAGCTACAAGTATAGATATAGGTAACAAACACTCACCCAAAACTTAGGTTTTCCTAGCCAACCTACAGAACACAACACCACTGCGTCCGAGTCACAATTCACAACCCTTGCCCACAAAACCATTTGTCCCATTCTTGTTTCATGTTCAATTAAAATGTTCAATTGACTTTAAGCACTACTGGGCAACTACCATAAGCATAACCAAAGAAAGAATCAAAAGCATGGATCAACCAAAACACTCACACCCGGTTCTGCCAACAGAGGATCTCTCCCCAATTTGTGATAAAAAAACTCACAACCACCGAAACCACACCAACAGGAGATCCCATCCCCCAAATTCACACAACCACCGAGAGTATAAAAGAACAGGGGATCCCATCCCCTCCCACATTTCCAGCAATCGGCCCGAAAGGAAAACAACCAACCACCACTACCAACACAAGTCAGGGATTTTCAGATATAAACGACTTAACACACGCCATGATTTCAAATTCCTTGTGTTCTAACCGAAAGTTATCACAGAAGGGCTGATCCTGGTGCTTTCAATTATTCAGCCGGATATACGTGATTAACCAATTTCACAGCAGGAGTCCACAATTTCAGCAACCCATTTAAAACATCACGAGGGGATTCATCAGTGCACATACAACGACCACCAACGGTCTCAATTTTCAGAAAACATGAACCATCACAACTAAAAGGATGATCACAAGATAAAGCATAACGACGATCACAACCCCTTCCCCTTCTTTCTTTAGAACTTCGTTTATTATCTTCACTAGGGTTTGGTTCAACCAATTCCATAGGAACAAAAATAACGCCCACCCCGCATGATACACAAAAGTAAGAGACGAGAGAAATTCACTACTTGCTGATAGATGATCGATGTTTAGGCTGGGGGCGCGGAACTTTACGGATAACGACGCGGCAGTCCCGATGCACCAGAAGAGCCACGATCGAAGAAGGGGGAAACCATGGCCTAATCCATAATTTATAAGAGTCGGGGACGGTTGAGGTGAAAACGCGAAACGGCATAAGACGTGGGAGTCGTGGGTTGACCACGCGGCTTGACTCATCATTAAAGGTGCTGAGTGGTTTAAACCGACTCATGAGTTGATTCAGTATATAATTAATCCTTTTTTGCGCGTTACTGGAACAACTTGGCAAGGCCGGGTGACGTCGGCCGGTTCCGCTGACCGGTCACACCGATCAGTCCCACTGATCGGTCGCACCGATCGGTCTCACTGATCGGTCGCACCGATCGGTCTCACCGATCGGTCTCACCGATCGGCACCCCTTAAGGATCCGGATTTTGGCAAAGGAAGGGACCAAGGGGGGTCTGGGTCATCACATCAGATACCTCTTAAACGATTCTCGTCCTTGAGAATCACAACAAACCAGAAGGAAAGAGAGGGTCCGAACAACCATCTTCGAAAGATACCTCTTAGGAGTGAACCCCTGCTAACTAAAAACACTCCCCTGTCAAGAAACAAGAAACATACCACGCCAAACTGCCCGGTCACGTGGGTTTGGGGAGTTTCCCTCCCCCATGTCAAGATATTATCCGCTTTGGGCGGCACTGACTCGCCCGCACGGGTTTAATCGCATCCACCTTAATGCGTCTTGATTAGGGGTCGGGTTCCCTCTTCCCTTTAGCCGGGGATTTTCACACACAACAGAGGAAATAAACCAGTACATTTCATAGACAAAAGTCAAACGTTCTACCACAACAGGTACAAAAGGAACAAAGTTCAAAACAACTCGGGGTATTGGGCACGCATCTGTGCTTCCCTCTCCCACGTACTCTCTTTGAGCCCGCCATGTCTCCACAACACACGAACCAAGGGAATGGCTCGCCCACGAAGCACCTTCTCCTTGCGATCCTCGATCATCACTGGTTTTTCCACAAAGGTTACGTCTTCCTTGATGTCCAGTTCACCCCAATCAAGGACGTGTGAATCATCGTGCAGATAACGACGGAGCTGGGATACATGAAAGACATCATGTATCCTTAGCAGCGGCGGAGGTAACACTAGCTGATAAGCCACTTCGCCGACCCGCCGTAACACTTCGAAGGGTCCGACGAATCTGGGGGAAAGCTTACCCCCCTTGCCGAACCTCCGTTGCCCACGCCGCGGGGAGACCTTCAAGAACACGTGGTCTCCAACCTCAAACTCCAAGGGCCTTCTCCTGGTATCAGCATACGACTTCTGTCGATCCTAGGCCGCCTTCATCCTTTCCCGTATGAGTTGAATCTTCTCTGTCGTGTTCTGAACTACCTCCGGGCCAAGGATGCCTGCCTCTCCTACTTCGGTCCAACACACAGGTGAACGACATGGCCTCCCGTACAAAGCCTCAAACGGGGCCATACCGATGGTAGATTGGTAGCTATTATTGTAGGAAAACACTCCTAGAGGCGAGTATTGCACCCATGACTCTCCTGAGTCCAGAACACATGCCCGTAGTATATCCTCCAAGGTCTGGATGCTTCGCTCCATTTTTCCATCTGTCTGGGGATGGAAAGAAGTGCTAAGGCGTAACTGGGTGCCAAACGCATGCTGCAATCCTCTCCAGATTCGTGAGGTGAACCGTGCATCCCTATCCGAGACTATAGACCTCGGAACTCCATGCAACCGCACCACCTCATTCACGTATTTTCATGCCAAAGCATCCACATTACTTGACTCCCTGATTTCCAGAAAGTGATCCGATTTCGTGAACCTATCCACCACCACCCAAATGGCATCGCACCCTCCTTGGACCTTGGGTAGTCCCGTGACAAAATCCATTAAGATTTCGTCCCACTTCCACTCGGGAACAGCTAAAGGCTACTATAGGCCGCCTGGAACCCGGTGTTCAGCCTTCACTTGCTGACATACTAAGCATTTAGCCACGAATTCTGCCACTGCTCGCTTAACTCCGGCCCACCAGAACTGCCTTTTCAGCCCCTGGTACATCTTGGTAACTCCTGGGTGCACCGCTAGGGGTGAGTTGTGGAACTCACTGAGAACCTTGCCACGCATCACTCTTGGAACAAACAACCTTTTCTGGAAAAGAATCTGGTGTTGACCGTCCTCCGTCCATTCTCTTGGAGCATCGTCCTGGTCAACCCGATCACGCATCACTTCGCACTCGGTGTCTCCCCACTGAGACTCCTCCACTTGTCGAAACAGAGATGACTACACTATCATCTGATATAGGCAGCCTCTGCCACTATCCATCTTCGCATTCAGGTGTAAGGCATCCAATTCCTCCATTGCCTTCCAGGAATTTGCCGACTCTCGGACCGCATCCTTCTGCGTCCTCCTACTCAAGGCATCAGCCACCACATTTCCCTTGCCCTCAGTATAAGAGATTTCAAAGTCGTAGTCCTAGAGGAACTCCACCCATTTCCGCTCTCGCAAGTTCAAGTCCCGCTGGGAGAAGATATACTTCAATCTTTTGTGATCTGTGAAGACCACAAAGCATTCCCCGATGAGGTAGTGCCGCCATAACTTTAGCGCAAAAACGACCGTTGGAAGCTCCAGGTCATGGGTGGCGTAGTTACGCTCATGGGGGCGTAGCTGCCTGGACCCGTAAGAGGTCACCCCTTGTTGCTGCATCAACACGCATCCCAGACCCTGTCCTGAAGCATCACAAAATACCTCATAGGCCATCCCTTCTTCTGGTAATCTCAACACTGGGGCACTAACCATATTTTCTTTTAGGTAGCTGAAGTACGACTCGCATTGCTCGCTCCACACGAAAACCTGGTCCTTCTTAGTCAAAGCCGTCAAAGGGGATGCTACTCGGGAGAAGTTGGGTACGAATCTCCAGTAGTAACCTGCCAGTCCGAGGAAACTCCAGACTTCCGCCACATTCTTGGGTGCTTCCCAAGAAACAACTACCTCAACCTTTGATGGGTCGACTACTACCCCCTGCTCAGACACTATGTGCCCGAGGAAGTGTACTTCTCGTGCCCAGAACTTGCACTTTGACAACTTCCCGTATAGCTGGTGCTGTCGGAGGACTTCCAAAACTGTCCTCAGGTGCTCTGCATGGTCATTTTCTGACCTTGAATAGATCAGGATATCATCGATGAATACCACCACAAACCGATCCAGATACTCCCGAAAGATGGAGTTCATAAGCCCCATGAACACGGTGGGGGCGTTCGTAACGCCAAAGGGCATGACCACGAACTCGAAGTGCCCATACTTGCACCTGAACGCCGTCTTCGGGACGTTGCTATACTTCACCCTCAGCTGGTGGTATCCGGACCACAGGTCGATCTTCGAGAACCATCCTGCCCCTTTCAGCTGGTCAAAAAAGTCATCTATCCTTAGGAGAGGGTAGCGATTCTTGATCGTCACCTGATTCAACCTCCTATAGTCTATGCACAGCCTAAGACCTCCATCTGCCTTCTTTGCGAACAAGACCGGAGCACCCCACGGTGACGCACTTGGATGAACATAACCCCTCTTCATCAGATCGTCAATCTGTATCCGCAACTCCCGTAGCTCCGAAGGTGCCATCCGGTAAGGAGCCATCGAGATTGTTCGAGATCCAGGCTGTAGGTCTATCCCGAACTCGATATCACGTTGAGGGGGTAGAGTCGTCACCTCCTTAGGAAAGACGTCCATAAACTCACGGACGATCTCTGGTACTTCCACCATTTCCGCATCTACTGATTCTACCGTCAGTTTAGTCAACAAGGAGAGGAGAGGTTCCTTCCTCCTGTTTCCCTTCGGACAGCTCCGCTCACCGGTGAAGGTAACTTGCTGGCCGTCCAAACCTGAGAACACCACCCTTCTTTGGAAACAGTCGATGACGGCGCACACAGAAAATAGCCAGTCGATGCCTAGGATGACATCGTACGGCTGAATCTGTAGCAGAAGGAGATCCTTAACCGACTGATGTGGCCCCAACATCAGTCTACATCCCCGACAAACGAACAACAAGTCGGTCTGACCTGCAACTGGTGTGCTCAACACCAGGGGTACTGGAAGTCTCTCGGCATCTAGACCCAAGGCACATGCTAGACTGGGTGCAACAAAGGAGTGCGAAGCTCCGGTATCGAACAAAGCATAAGCAAGAGTGCTAAACACATTGATCGTACCTCGAACAACCTCTGGCCCTGTTGGAACTGTTGCCTCTGCGGCGTGTAGCTGTCCACGCCCAGCTCCCCTGCCCCTCGGCTGTCGGCCACCTCCCCGACCATGCCCTGGTCGAGGTCCCTGGGGAGCGCCCTGAGGTCGGCTTCCTCCTCCTAGGCCTGCCTGCGGAGGATCGGGAGCTCGCTGCCCCTGCTGCTGCTGCCGGAAGGGTCTGGCTGGAAACTGCTGCTGCGGCGGATGATGGGGATGACTGCCACTGCTGTACTGCACCCGATCGGGGCACTGACTCCGGAGATGTCCAGGGATCCCGCAGATGAAGCACCGTGGTCCCGAGCCTGAAGGGAAAGAACGTGGGCCAGGGGATCGAAACTGAAACTGCTGCGGTCTGCTCCCTGTGGGTCGGAACCTGGAGGGTCCCGATGCTGGAGGCCTGGTGCTGACGGCCTTCCCCTTCGATGGTCCCAGCTGGATCCCTTCTTGCGACACTCCGCCCAGAGCATGCATCCTTTCCACCACTTCGGCCTTCTTCTGGACCTCTAAGTATGTTGGAAGGGTAAAGGGGGTAACAACATACTGGAGGGAGGGTCGGAGCGCCTCCTCCAAACGTCTTGCCCGAGACTCCTCATCGTGAAAGAGGTCCGGAGCAAAATGTAGGAGGTCCTTGAACTTGATTCCAAGTTCCCTCACGGACATGCTCCCCAGCTGGAGGGAGAGTAGCTCCTGCCTCTTCTCCACCTTCATTGTCGAGGAGAGGAACTCCGCCCGGAACTCCTTCTCGAAATCCACCCAAGAAACCTCAGACTCTTTCCTATTCCCCAGGTGAAGCATCCACCACTGACGTGCCGCTCCTCGCATCTGGCTAACAGCCAGAGGAACCCAGTACTCGGTCGGGGCCCGAATCAGGCCGAAGGCTATAACTAACTCCTCTATCCAGCCTTCCGTCTTCATATCGGAGGTGCTGCCCTCATACTTCTCGAGGGCCTGTCGCTGGAAGGCTCGAAGAGTCTTCTGCCACTGGTCATCCTCTTCCTCTCGATCAGCTCTCTGCCGATTGGCCAAAGTAGTCTCAGAGGCCTCGATCGCCTGTACCACACGTGGTCGCCTTCCAGGTGCCATAGCTGCAAGGTAAACAAGGAATGCCTAAGCCCAATTAGTGCATAATATCGTTCTTAAAACTTCTTAAGATTTAATTGATTCTTATTCCCAAGACATCCCAGAAACACAAGAACAGAAGTCATTATGATGCATGTACCTTTCCTAGGGTCTCTACCCTGCAATCAGTGTGGCCTCACTTGGTCGTTCGGTAGGTCCAGAGTCCTTGCATCAGATCACGGGGGGCCCTAAAATCCCGTGTCCTAGCCGGTCTTCCCTGGCCTAATTCACGTTCCAAGGTCACCCAACACCGTTGCCTTACCATCCCATGCAATCCTCACAGTGCCTAACTCCAGAATCCGTCCTATCTCTCGACCACCTCCCTCTGATAGCATTCTGTCACGACCCGCCTTCACCAAAAGGAGGGAAGGGTCAGCAGATTGTCAGGCCCTTCCTTCTTTAAGTTGAAGGAGAGATAGTGACCCCCGAAACCCGCCTTCAATAGGTCCCGGAGTGGCGACTAGCACCAAGGGTATAGAAAATTCTCGCAAATGGAAGGCATTACCCTTTTTATCTTATAGGATCAAAAGATAAGGAGAAGAAAACCCAACAACACCAAGGTAGAAAGAAAAGTAAAGCCAAAAGTAAACCATTCCCACATGCATGTTCAAAAGTGAAAGCCACAAAGTGAAAAAAAGGACTACAAGGTAAGTACCAATAAGAAAAAGAGAAACAACTGCAACTGCTCCAAAAGTCCGAGCTAGTAGGGTCCTGCATGATCCCCGAAGTCCTCCTGGAAACCTGAAAGCAGTTTTATATATGTAGGGTGAGTCTACAAGTACACTCAGTAGGGAAAACCAAGACTCTCGTGCACAAGTGGGGGAACATACTAAAGTCCCGTGAGAAAAGAGTAAACCAAACACCTAACAAGGCAAACTATCCATCCCAGGCCTCACCAAGGCTCACTCCCCAAATAACGCAAGTTAAGTAATATATATATAATAAGAGCACATCGATGTTTGGGTACCCCGCGCCACTTTCCCACTGGTTATTGAGACATCCTACACATCGGACCAATCCCGCCATTCTTACCACAGTCCCACTGCCACACCCGCCCGCACACACCTGGGCCACAACCACACACAGTCCCACTGCCGAATCCCACCCGCACACACCTGGGCCACAATTGTCACATGTAACCATGCCTGCAAACACCTAGGCCAGAACAACCACCGCCACGCCCGAAGACACCTGGGCTAAAGGATCCACTGCCACGCCCGAAGACACCTGGGCCTCATCCCGAAGACACTTGGGAAACCACCTGCCGCACACACCTGGCCAACCACAACAACACCCCGCCCGATGGTTCTTGGGCTAATAATGGACTTCAGTCCATCACAGCCTGCCCGAAGGTACTTGGGCTATCCGGGAAAGGGAGCAGAAAAGGAGCTAATAACCAGCCACTAGGGATAGTGTTGGGAAAAACACCCTTCCCCCATAAATGGGGGTGTTCGGCACTAAGTTCTCAACTTGGGTGGGGCGCGAATAAGAAACACAAATCTACAAGTATAGATATAGGTAAAAAACACTCACCCAAAACTTAGGTTTTCCGAGCCAACCTACAGAACACAACACCACTGCGTCCGAGTCACAATTCACAACCCTTGCTCACAAAACCATTTGTCCCATTCTTGTTTCACGTTCAATTAAAATGTTCAATTGACTTTAAGCACTACTGGGCAACTACCATAAGCATAACCAAAGAAATTGTCAAAAGCATGGATCAACCAAAACACTCACACCCGGTTCTGCCAACAGAGGATCTCTCCCCAATTTGTGATAAAAAAACTCACAACCACCGAAACCACACCAACAGGAGATCCCATCCCCCAAATTCACACAACCACCGAGAGTATAAAAAAACAGGGGATCCCATCCCCTCCCACATTTCCAGCAATCGACCCGAAAGGAAAACAACCAACCACCACTACCAACACAAGTTAGGGATTTTCAGATATAAACGACTTAACACACTCCATGATTTCAAATTCCTTGTGTTCTAACCGGTAGTTATCACAGAAGGGCTGATCCGGATGCTTTCAATTATTCAGCCGGATATACGTGATTAACCAATTTCACAGCAGGAGTCCACAATTTCAGCAACCCATTTAAAAAATCACGAGGGGATTCATCAGTGCACATACAACGACCTCCAACGGTCTCAATTTTCAGAAAACATGAACCAGCACAACTAAAAGGATGATCACAAGATAAAGCATAACAACGATCACAACCCCTTCCCCTTCTTTCTTTAGAACTTCATTTATTATCTTCATTAGGGTTTGGTTCAACCAATTACAGAGGAACAAAAATAACGCCCACCCCGCATGATACACAAAAGTGAGAGACGAGAGAAATTACCTACTTGCTGATAGATGATCGATGTTTAGGCCGGGGGCGCGGAACTTTACGGATAACGATGCGGCGGCCCCGATGCACCAGAAGAGCCACGATCGAAGAAGGGGGAAACCATGGCCTAACCCTTAATTTATAAGAGCCGGGGACGGTTGAGGTGAAAACACGAAACCGCGTAAGACGTGGGAGTCGTGGGTTGACCACGCGGCTTGACTCATCATTAAAGGTGCTGAGTGGTTTAAACCGACTCATGAGTCGATTTAGTATCTAATTAAAACTTTTGTGCGTGTTACTGGAACAACTTGGCAAGGCCGGGTGACGTCGGCCGGTTCCGCCGATCGGTCACACCGATCAGTCCCACCAATCGGTCGCACCGATCGGTCTCACTGATCGGTCTCACCGATCGGTCTCACCGATCGGTCTCACCGATCGACACCCCTTAAGGATCCGGATTTTGGCATAGGAAGGGACCAAGGGGGGTCTGGGTCATCACAATAAAAACCTATTTTTGAAGAAAAATTATTTAAGGAATTAAATAGATTTTACTAAAAATTGAGTTTGTTTTTCCTAAGTGTTAATAAGTAAGATTGGGTTGACTATGACCTTTATATATATATTTCATAATGTTGTTTTATATATTAATATCGACCAATTAATCATCTAGTATATAATGATAAAATTTAAACAACAATATTTGGTGGTTCATTTAGGCTTAGTGTTTCATATCTTTTATGTTTTTGAAAATTGTCTTATTTAAAATATTTGGATATTATAATAGTAATTTGATAAATCGATATAATGGGGTTAAGAAAATTGTATGATTTTATTTTTTAAACTGTAACTCATTCCCTCCAATTGTAATAATTGATTTCTATTACAATCTTACTTTTTTTTATCAAACCCGATTTCTACTTTCCAGAATATTATAAATAGACACACTATAATAAACTATGGAAGGTAATATATATATATATATATATATATTTAAATTTGGATGGTGTAAATCTTAGTAGATTAAAGAATTAAAATCCTAGTAAACCAAATTTTTTTTGTAGTGCCAACTATGAATCTTGGAGGGATAGAATAAAGACTATTTTGATCAACACAATAGTTGATAACATTGTATTGATGACTAAAAATCATATTAATCAGAGAAAACAAGTTTCAAATTCAACTAATAATAATAAAAATGATTATCGACTGAATTATCATGTTATAAATAATTTACTATATTTTAATAAAATTAATATATATTGTCAAATTGTTTCTTATGAAGAAGCTAATAAATTTCTAAAATGCTCGAGGTTACTCACTATAGGACATCCAAATTTAATGAAATGAGTTGAGCTATGTTATCAAAAAATTAAAAAGAATATTTTATTTTACCTTGAGAATATATTTCTAAGATCTATCATTGGATTGTTACCATTCTAAATAGTTAAAATTCATTATAATATAAATAATTAACTAATTAATATATTTTTGAAATATTTGTTGATATTATTACTAGAAAATGTAAATAAAAATGAATAGTAATTTATGAAACTATTCATCTTAAAAAAAATTCAAGATAATTGGATTGGATCAATAGTAAAGTAAGAGAGTATATTTAGAAGGGATGCTGAAAAAATAAGAATAAAAATATCGAATTTATTCGAGTACATATATATTTGAAAAGAAATTAAAATGATATAAGAGAGTTACTAAAATATCAATGAAGAAAAAAGTGAAATGAAATACTCCAAATATAACTTTTTAATAGAGTGAAAATGAGCATTATAATATTATGAATCGAATGAATAATATAGTATTAAAGAGATAATTTTGACATAATTATAATAAAGGATCTATGTATAGAAATTAAATGAGATATTGTTTTGAAATGTTTTCCTATGAATTCACTATGCCTGGTCACATTAGGCTTGATTTTCAGATGATGAAAAATATTTCTAAGGAAGATATAATTTCTTAGAAGTTATACAAACAAAAGATATAGAAATGATTACAAGCTGATGATACTTATATTGAAAGTAAGGGAGACATTTATACTTAAAATACTTCAAAATTCGTGATGATAGTCTGAATTTTGTGTGACTTTATGCTAGTTTTACAAATAAAAATTAATATTATGTTGATAAGGTATCTAATAAAATACATAATAATTTAACATTAAAAAAAAATTATTCTTATTTTTATGATTTGTGTAATTTCACATGTTCATAAAATTATATTATTTCATAACTCTCCAAATATATTTCACTTCTAAAATTAAAATTATAAAATAAATATATTTAAAATAAAACTTATTAGGAAATGTATTTAGTTACATAACTAGATTATGAGACCATTATTCAACAAAAAAGTTTATCAAATATTAGTTTTGGGAAGTAAATTTTTTGAAATCATTATATACTAATAATGACTCATAGAAATACATTTGTGATATGTTTTACTCAAGAATAACTTAAATTACAAAAACATTATATTTTATGGAAACATTATGTATTTTACACAACTTTTTAGTGTGGTGCACATTAAATAAAATCTACCTTAAATAATGTATAAAAATTTATATTTTGTATTTTATATTTTCTTATTAACTAATATACATATAACATAGTAATTTTGGACATATATTGACTCTTAATGATTTTTTTCTAATATTGTTGGACCTAAGAGATTGTTGTTTCCAAAAAATTATCTTTTTCTATTTTTAGGATAATATGTACTATTCAAAATAAAAAATATTTCATACATAGAAATTTATTCCGAAGATTATAAATATGAATGTTGTGAATGTTACATTTTGTGATAATTCTCAAGGGGAAATATATAATAGAATTAATATTATCATTCTTTGGAAACTGTTAATTTTATCTATTTTATATTTTGTAAGATTTAAGAAAAACCTTATAAGTATAATCAAATAATGTGATGAACGAAACTTTGTGAAATTTGGTAATGATAAATGTATTGTCCAATTCCCAAAAGAAAAATGTATTATTTTTGTTGATGGTCATGATAATTTATACACACTAAACACATAAGACATAAGAATCCAAAATGAATCCTGACTTATTGTAATATAATACAAATCATCATTGTCCAATAGAATGTTAGGAAATTGTATTGACATTACGAAAACATTTTATGAAAGAACTTGTATGTGATTTCCCAAATAATTGGTTTAATTATTATAATGTTTGTGACCCCTGTAAATTTGGAAAGAAACATAATGTTGTTTTTGATGTTTTATATGTTTATGACGAAATAAATATTTAACAAAAATAAGAGGCTAGAACATTAAGACCTCCAACTCCATTAATTATAGAAGTTTCTTATAATTTTACACATCCTTCCACTAAAATTAGTTATCAATTAATATTAATGAGAATTAATAATTTCAATTAACATTTAAAAAATATATAATATTATACTCATTTAGTTTCTTATATACAAAAAATATGGATTTATATAAATGGAAATATTTATATTTCTGAATACTCACACCCCTCAAAACAGCTTATATGCATTATTATTCAAAATGAATCTAAATTCAACTACATAAAATTAAAATAAAATATAGAGTTGTGGAAGCTTAAAAATGTTTTTAGATGGATCATGCATACCAAATGATACAAAAATTTATATGATGAGTATATATAAGGAATTATAATATCATCAAAATAGATTTTGAATATGGTAAGATATATGATTGAATTAGAAAATGAATGTTCAAGATCTATTGAAAATCACAATTCCATTTCAATAAATATAGATTATTATATCTAAAATAATGGATAATGACTCATGTTCTAGAAAATATTGTGTTGATGTAGAAAATGAGAATAAAATGTTTCATCTTGTATAAGAAGTGGGGATGAAAAATAATGAGAAAAAATCATATTAGTTATTTAAGAGGGAGGAGGAAAGGTGAAATCATTAGTTTTTATGACAAGATTTATCAATAACATAAAAAATAATATGAAAGTAATTTTCAATCATCTCTCAAGTAAAGAATTTTTTTGAACTCTTGAAATATTTGTATTAATAAAACTAAAATTTTTATTTCATGTTCTGAATAATTGGTCTTCCACATTTATTTTGGATTGATAATAATTTGAATTTATTTGGATGGATGTATTTTCATATTCTCTTTTAATCAATTCTCTTTCATATATATTATATTTTTTTATTATATTTTTATTTGTCAGAAATTTTAAGTTCACTTTTGACCTCCTTTTTTTAATAAACAAATGGGGAGAATAATTAGAAAACCAATATTTTTTTTTTGAAAATGTGTGTTCTAGAAAAGGAGGATAAATGAATAAAGGGTGAGAAATAAAGAAATAAAAAAACTTTAATGTTTTAAAATTCATAAGTGTGGGGGATTAAGTATTTTCATAGCTATTTATCCTTTAGTTTTTAATATTGAGAGTTGTGTTTTTTGATTTTTGAAAAGGGTCATATTGTTGAGTAAAAAGTCTACTATAAAAACTTTCTAATAATTTTTTAAAATTATAATACAGTTTAGTAAATATTTAATTTTTCTAACATCATACTTCCTAAGTGGTTAGAATGTTTTTTATAAATTCTATATTTTTACAATATGTAGAATAATTTTGACACCATAAAAAACTTTTCAAAAGTCTTCCAAAAAAACCGAATCATACGAGGTTTCATAATTGGATAGAATTATACTTTTTTAAATGGGAGGAAAATTTCACGATTAATTAGTTAAAGGTCTATAATCTCCAAAATAAAATATATAATAACGTATCATGAGATGAAGTTATATAATGATTACCAGAAAAACCATATGAGATAGAGGTAATCATACTCATTAGTTTCTTTTTTATAAAGGCATGCCAAATCAACCATATATATTTAACTAGATAAAATAAGGAAATTTTATTAAATGTGATCCTCCATAATTTGAATGGTTTTTTATCAAAATGAACATCACATGTAGGTTTTGCATAAAAATTTCTATGTAATGGAAGACTGTGTCAAAATATTGTTTTAGAAAATAAAAAAAATAAAAAATATGACCATTTTCTAAATTCTAAGAATTATAATAAAAATTTGAGGATGAGGAAGCTTATGTATCATGTACTTTTTAAATTTACTATGAAGATTTTATATCATCCTATTAAATATGGAGTTATTCATTAAAACAAATAGATATTTTTAGTCTTATGTAATCTATGTGAGGATTTATTTAAATTGGATAAGAACTTCTATGATTACAACATTTGTTTGTCTGACCATTGTGATCAAGATATATCATGGTTTTTAGAGATAGAGTTATTTCTTCTCATGATAATCAAGGGTTCCGAGGAATAGGGAAATAGAAGTTTTTTCTGGTATGATTATTTAGGACTACCTTGTATGGAAGGAGGGCCTAATGATATTGGGATATATCATGGATTTCATGAGTTTTATTAATAATTTATTTAAACTAAAGGATAAAGTGTGGATATTTTTTTTATTAATCATATATTTTTTATTAATAACACTATAAAGTGTTTCATCTTGTTTTTATAAGTTACCAATATATTGTGCATGTTTATGGAAAATTTCATATATTCATTAAAATCTATTCTAATACTCCAAATCAGGTAAAATATTTATCGGATAAACCAACATTCGGAGGACTCAAATTGTATTGTTTTATTTTATAGACTGCAATTCACCCTTCCCTCTCTCGTAATAAATTAATACACTTATGATCTGAGATATTTATAATTGTCACTATATTCATATAACTACGAAACATAATGAAATAATTCATGGATATTGATTAATGGAATCATTCAACAATAAATCATTTAATAAAATTGAATATTTTTTATTTACTAAAAATAACTCTCTGTAGAAAATATAAATATTCATTTAGGTTCTTGGATCTTATACATTATGATTCTTATGGGCCAATTAATATTCAAAAATTTGGTCAGATTATGTACTTCATTACCTTTACTAATGAATTTAGTTATATTTGTTATATTTCTTTCCGGATTTAAAAGTTTGAACTTTTTGAAAAGTTCATATTATTTATGAATATGTATAAAATATCTACAGAATGAGTAAAATGATTCAATGTTCATATCGTAGTGGTTAATACTTAAGTAATTTATTCAATAATCATTTGTGATATTATGGAATTGTTTCACAAATCACTAGTCCAGAACGCCACAACACAATAGTGTTTATAAGAGGATGAATTAGGGTACATTATACATGGTTAAATAAATATTAGGTCAATGTTACCATTCAATCTCATTATTGGGGACTTATATTGAAAATTTTTAATTCTTATTGAAATGTCTTCACCATAAATAAATCATAATGACCCCATATGAGATATAGATTTTGAAACATCACATTTTCTAATTCGCGGAGTATTGATAATTTATAACAAAACGAACAATGTTGGTCATCTTTTAAGTATAACCTTATGTCTGGTGAGTGTTTATTTTTAGATATACCCTTGAAATAAGGGTTATTATTTTTATATTCCTAAAAAACACAATGTTCTGATGACTAAAACTTGTAATTTTTTTTTGAAAATGAATAAATCATTTACTAGACTCTGGTAGGAAAGATATAAATTTTACGGATTAATACAAACAAAAAAATGTTCTAAAGATGGAAGTTGGAACGGTTCCATAATTAGTTCTTTTAGAAGAATAAACATAGGTTACACAATAACCTATAATATTAGGTAGGATTTTTCATAATCCCAATAGATATAGATATATTTTTTAAAATGATAATGATCAAATATTCAAATAATATTAACCTACTACCTCCGTAGAGGCCATTGAGAGTTTTTAATTCAAGAAATTGAAAAGGTACAAGAAATTTGATATGGAATTATTGTAAAATAGCCAATTTTGAACATGGTGGAATAACATAAATGGGTGAGGCACATGGGGATTAAATGGGATTTATATAAGAAAACTAATATGGATGGTAGAGTGTCTAACACAAAAATTATTTTATAAAAGGTTTTGAATCAAATTTATGGTGTGGTCTATGAGTAATCCTTTTCTCCAGTTGTGAAGATAAATTCTATTTTTATATTTCCCTTGATAGAAATGCATTTATATTTTGAGATATTTCAAATGGATCCCAAGACAACATTCTTTTTTGGTAAGTTATCAAATTATTCTTAAATTATAGGGCTTACTAGTTTTATTGTTCAGAATAACTCTATTATGGTATTTTTTTATAATGGTCCATTTATGGATTGATGTAAGCTTCTTGGAGTTGGAATTTATTATTTGATAATACAATCAGAGTGATTTTAATTCTTAAAGTCATAAATGATTCTTCGTTATAAAAGAAATTTAGTGGGAATATTGTGATATTATAGATATTCTATATGGATGGAATAATTATAAAAAATATAATTTCCTAACATTACATTTTTTAATCTTGTTCCTTGAAAAATGATTCTAAATGAAATACATGGGTAAATAATCCTACATAATATGAATTAATATCTATGATGAAATAATAATATGGCTACATGGAATGATTTTAAACAAATATTTTGTTAAATATAAAAAGTGGTTTCGTGTGGAAAAATTCAAAAGACCAAACCCTTTTCCCCAAGGAGGTTCTCAAAGTGAAGGATTCAAGAGGTAAAATACTCATTATTTTTATTTAATTACTTTGCAAGGTCATTTCTATTTTTATAATATCCTCACCTCCTGTTTTTTTATATATCATCTCAATTCCAGTACATTACATATACTATAATTTTATTATGAAAATGGAATAATCAATCATCAAACCCCTTCTCCTTTCCAATTTATTCATAAAATGAACGAATAATATTTGCGGTGTTGATTTATCTCTTTAAAGAAATAAATGTTTTCATTTCCCCTTACCACATTATTGGATAGACAAGATACCATTTTATGGTTAAAAAATATTGTAATTTGTATGTTATAACCATTATTATGTTATATAAGTAACATATTTATGTAATACCTAATGGTAAAAAACAAGTTTTTCATGATGAAAAAATGATTGTAATAATCTAAATGATTGTCATTAATCTCATATATGATTATTAATCCTCGCACTATATAACCAAATGATATATATTACCACTTAAACTTATTAATTATGATTAATAAACTCTAATTTCAATTATGGATAATTATTCAGACTGTGCATGAATTTTCATACTTATATAATGAAAAAAACAGCCCCAAAAATTAAAATTAAACTCCACAACTCATAAAAAATATCTTAAAAGACATTAATAAATTATTATCACTAATGTATTATCTAGCGATTCATGTCGCTTATTCATCCTCTTACTGGGATTTTAACTAACCCCATTTTGATGTATTTCCTCAGGTGACTACTTGTACTATGGGGAACACGTGGTCCATTAATAAGATAGAGAATAAGGAAATAAATAAATGTTTATGTTCTCTTATTTAAAATTTATGTATGATTCTAATTTCCCAAAGACACTAAACTTTTGTATCCCAGTTCTTTAACACTTTTATGTTTTTTTATAATTAAGATGATGTAATTTTTTTGTAAGAAATAATAGGATCAATATAGTTGGTATCAAAGAATGGTTTAGTTAATTTGGGAATTAGCATTAGAGATCCTTAGTAAAACCCCTTAGTATGAGATAAATTATATTTAATCACCCAAGAATCTTTTTTTTGAAAATGTTAAATATAGAGTTCCAAGAAGAAATGCATTTATACATAACTACAAAATGTGTAAATTATTTATTAATGAATTGTTGACTTCTGTTCTATTCAATAATTTTTTTATTTTAGAAAATTATGTGAACTAGGAGAAACAAGATGAAAAAAAAGTGAGTGATAATGAAATAATTGCCCTAATGATATCCCCAAATCTTTGGGAGGTGGTGTTAAAAATTTCATGGTGATGTTAAACTAGCTGTCTTAGGCTATAAATAATAACATGAATAATGTGGAACAAACATCTTCAACTAAGAGGGAAAAACTTTCTATTTATTATTTTATACAGCAAAAACCACCGACATTTAGTCGATAGTCCTATCTACTAGTCAATGAATAGTAGGTAAACTCAATGGAGATTATATTTTCTGTCCTTCACTATTCTGAGATAGAGAAAGTGACTCTTTTCATTAATCATCTAGATAGAGAGGCTGATAAATGGTGGGTGTTGACTAAGAACACCATTCCAAAGGGTGAAATTGAAGAGATGGAGTGGGAAGAATTTAAGATAACAGTTTTTAACAATTATTTCCCTCCATCTCTTCATACATATATGGAGATAGTGTTCATAGAGATGATGAACAAGGAATTATAATCTATCACATACTATAATGAGAGTTCTTTTTAGGGATTTAATGGTATTATTTGGGGTTTGTTATCAACAATGATATAAAAATTTATTGACTCTTTAGTAATTTAAAACAACCCCATCTAAAGGCTGTAGAAATTTTTGACTTTGGGAGTTACGAAGATTTATCTTTGTAAGATCTTAAAGTGGAGATGGAATTTGGGGAATTGTCCCATTGCAATGGTGATCAAAAATAAAATATGGAGTTTGAATCTATAAGATCTAAAGAGATAAGAGAAAATAAAATTGAACCACCGACATTCCAAAAATGTGGTGATATGCATCATCAGAATTGCCTCAAAGGGATGGGAAGATACTATATGTGGTGAAGAGAAGGACACCAAATTAATGTGGTGGAGCCTAAAAATAATGTGGTGATTGTTACACTGTTTATTCATTCATGAATAATGAACACACTATTTTATTAGGTTTCTACACAATCTTTCATATCTTTCATGTTTAGTACAAAATTCAAACCCCAACACAAAATATGGGGGTTGATTTATCTGAGAGAACTAAAAATGGGAAAATTATTTCATCTAATGTATATAACTACTCTCTATTTGATGTTTTTAGACTGAAACTCCTATAAAATCTTGTCATACATTCTTTAGTGGAGTTTGATGCTATATTTTTCATGAATTGGATGTGCCTATACAAAACCAACATCAACTATTAGAAAAGGGTGACCAATCTTCACATTAAAAATAATCCCACAATTCTATACAATTTTAAGGAGGAGGATGCATCATATTGAACTCTATCATCTCATGTGTGGAAATTATTTCCTCACTAGGAAGAATATCTGGCTCAATTCGTGGAGAAAAATGAGAGAATCCTGATCCAAGACATGGCCATTTTTAGGGACTACACTGATTTGTTTTCTAAATAATTGTCTTGTCTTCCTATTGACCAAGTGATTGAGTTTCCTACTAAACATATTCCCATATTCATGCCTATATCAAATACACCTTATATAATGGGAACCATTGACTTTCAGGAATTGATGAAATAGTTGAAAGATAATATGGACGGGGTTTTTATATTCTTGAGTGCTTCACCATGTGGTGAACTAGTCTTTTTCATCAGGATGAAGGATATATCATTACACCTATAAATTCATTATCATGAGATCAATAAAATCATGATAATGAATAAGTATCCCCTTCCATGGATTTATGATTTGTTCTATCAATGGATTGGTACCGAGTATTTCTCTAAGGTGGTCCTTCAGTAGAGATATCACCAATTAATGGTGAGGAAATGAGATATTCCTAGGACTACATTTTGAATGAGGTATGTACAACATATGATCATAGTTATTCCATTTGGATTCAGTAATTTTATAGAATTTTTCATGGAATTAATTAATATAGTCTTTAGAGATTATATATACATTTTTTTGTATTTATTTATAATATTCTGATATACTCCAAGAATAATGGGAAAATAGAAGAGAATTTGAATACTATTATAAATACATTTTTGTAGGGAGAAAAATTATGAAATTTCTAGTAAACGTGAGTTCTGGATGGGGGAAGTATCATTATTGGGGAATATTATCCCCAAAAAATGAATATGTGTGGACCCTTCTTAGAAAAAGGAAATTGGGGAGTGGCTAAATACAACATCTATAATAGAGATCTATAGTTTCTGTTTTCTGGCCCTGTATTATTGATGATTTGTGAGTAAATTATCTCATTTTTCTAATACACTAAACAAGATGACTCAGAAGGGAATTTTTTTACTCAAATAATTATTGTGAAGACTGATTAAAATGGATAAAAATAGTTTTATCTCCATGATAGTACTCATAATCTTGAAAAGTGGGGTACTCTTTGTACTATATAGTGGTTATTAAAAAATGGATTATGTAGTGTAGTGATTCAATATGGTAATGTGACAGCCTTCACCTTATGACAATTGAATAATCATGAGAAAACTATCCTATTCTTGATTTGAAGTTTGTTGTTGTGGACTTTTCATTGAAAATATGGTGGTATTATCAAGATGGGGCGTAGTGTGAAATATATATTGATCATAAGAGCCTCAAAAATATATTCACATAAATGGATCTTAATACAAACCATTGAAGATGGATAGATATCTTCAAGTATTACGATTGATAAATCCACTACCATCCTATTAAGGATAATAATATGGTAGATGCTCTTTGTAAAAAGGATCCTACAGTATTATCAAAGATGAGAATTGAGAAGGATCCAATCTTCTAATATTTCCAAAGGATATACATTAGAATCCATAAGGAAGGGAAATCATCAGTCTCTTCTCAAATTATTGTTCAACCATTCCTTGTGGAGAAAATAAAGAATGAATAAAGATAAAATGAGAAATTAAGATGAAGGTGGAGCATATGAGAAAAGGGAAATACTTAGAGTTTAAAATTTATGAGAAATGTGTTGTAATATTTTCAGCAAGATTATGTGTACAATTCGATCCATAGATAAAGGAGGAACTTCTGAATGATGCTCATAGCATTTCCTTCTCTATTCACCTAGGGAGGAAAAAATGTGTCAAGATCTAAAAGAGAACTACTGGTGAGAAAATATAAAGAATAAGATCAATGAATACACATCAAATTTCATAGTATGTGAACAAGTGAAGGATAAAATTCAAAAGTGTAAGGGTACGATGAAACCATTACCCATACCAATGTGGATATAGGAAAACATCACTATTGACTTTATAACTAGACATATGAGGACATCCAAAGGAAACAATGCTATTTGGGTTGTTGTGAATGATCATACAAAGATGGTGTAATTTATCATAATATAATATGACTTCTCACTAGATCAAATTGCACAAATATATATCCAAAAAGTAGTAAGGCTTCATGGAGTACCACTATTGAATGTATTTAATAAATATATGATATTAACCTAAAATAATATGCACATGACTCAAACATTCTCTAAACACTAAGAAGAACTTTTTTATGGCTTATCATTCTAAAAATGATGGCCAATATAAATAAACTATTTAGGAAGTGGAAGGCATGTTTAGGTCATTTTATATAGACTTTAATGGATTATGATACCAACATCTGCCTCTGGTTGAGTTCTCATACCACAATAGTTTACACCCAAACATCCAAATTGATCCATATGAACCCCTTTATGAAAAAATATGCATAACACCAGTGTGATCTGATTAATTTGGTGAATAAATTATGCTATAACTGGAAATATTTGATGAAATAGTGAAGGTGAGAACCATTTGACAAAAAATCAAGATATCCGATATTTGACAAAATGGAAATTTAGAAAATGCATGATGTAGACTTGAATTCTTGGTTATAAAATTTTAATTTTTTTTCATATATCCATGGATGTGAATCATGATATTTGGGAAGTAACAAAAGTTGAGTCCCAAGGACATCAACCACTTTGAGATTAATTACCATGTTTGAGCTATGGCAAATCGACTTACAATTATACCTTCAATTTCTCAAGTACGTGTTGTATTCTGTCCATTTGTTGAAGTATATATCGGGTCCCTCATATGTACTGAATCCAGAGGTGGCACAGTTGGGAAATGATCTCTCTTACGAGGCTAAGAAAATGAAGATCTGGCATCATAGAGATAATGTTACATGAAATAATAATACTCATATGTTCAATGTACTATGGCATAATAACAACTAAGAAGAGGAAACATGGGAACTATAGGAAGTGATGAAGGACAAGTATCCTCAGTTTTTTCACAGTTTTATGTAAAATAAATTTTTTTGGTGAAATTTTATAAGGGGGATGAATGTAACAACACCATATCTTATCAATGTACATTCACTTATTATAATTATTTCATATCATATAAATCACATAAAATTACTTAGAGAAAAAAATACAATCTTTAGAAATGAATAATGAATGGTATACGACGTATTTATAGAAGTTAGGAAACTTATACCATTGGAATTGTAACATGACATTTAGAATAGAAATATAACCCTAATGAATAGTAAATCCATCAATAGAATAATAAGATCACCCTTTAAATTATAAATAAAATTTATGCATATTGTAAATGGTAAAATGATATAATTTAGACATTTTATAATTAAATTAATCTATTAGAAATTATTAATTAAGTGTCACTATTTTTGTAAGTCATAAATACCTAATTTCAATTTTATATCCAATATAATGATATAAAATAATAATTATATTCAGATAATTTTTTTGAATTAGTATTTTTTTTTCTTATGATTATGAGATATTTTTATGAGAACTTAATTAATTTTTCAATGTGTTATAAAATTAGTTGATGTTATTGAACCTGTTTATTCTGAGTAAATGATGATTATATTAATAAAATAAATATATGATAAATATAAATTTATTTTCATAAAATTTAGATTATTTCTGTATTTTGGACATCAAAAAATTGTTAGGTTTAATTTTTGGTATTTTTCTAAAGGAAAAGATTTTTTTTGAATAGTAAAATTGGATAATTTAGGATATATATACATTATAAATTATATAAACAATTACAATAGTCATGGATGATTTCAAGAACCATATTCTCATACTATCATTGATTATTTTAATATAATTATTGATAATTCTCAAAATATTAACAGTCATGATCCAAAATAATAATCTAATGAATAAAACTTTGGGATAACACCCCTCTCCTACCTCATAAATATAACCCCACATAACCTATTCTCCTCACACTTTCTATGTCTTGAGAATTGTCCAAATTATACCCAATACTGTTATCAAGGAACTCACCCATGTTTATATGCTCCTAGTCTAATAGAAATACCAAACCCTTTTCCCTAAGAATGTTCTCTAGGAGAAAGATTCAAGAGGTAAAATCCTCTTACTTTTCTATTAATTTTCCTTTTCATCTTCTTTTCATTTCTTATTCTATACTCATCTCCCCTCTTCCAAATTGATGGATAACTCTAGTACCTTACACATACTGCAATAGTATTATGCTAATTTAACAATCCCTCATCAAAACCCTTATATTATCCGTTTTTCTTAAAAATATTGCAACATCTATGGGGTGTTGATTTATCTCTTTTAAGGATGGAATGATTTTATTTTCCCTTAAAACCTTTATGGCGGGTCATGAAACCATTTTAATGGTTCATGAAATTAAAAAAATATGTTATTAAAAGTTATTATGTTCTGGAAGTTACAAATTTACATAATACTAAATGATAAAATAGAATAGTTTGTTGTGATCAGATAATCGTTGTAATAATCAAAACAATTATCACTAATATCGTATCTAATGATTTAACCTCATACAATATTACCAAATGATATATATAACAATATAAACTTATGTATGATCATTTATAACATATAATTTTAATTATAAAAATTTATTCCAATTTAACCTGAATTTCCATACTTATATACAAATGAACCGATCTTGAATACTAAGAAAATGAAGAATTTTGTACAAATAATTTGAACACTATAAATTGTAAAATAGATGATAAATTAAAATAATAAAACTGTAATGAGTAAAATTAATGTATATATGGTTTTATATATTTAAATTAATTAATTTAATTTTATTATCTAGGATATAAAAGTGAAAAAAGAATTCCAATACAAGGCAAGGAGAATTATCAAACCCAATTCACTTTTTTTGGTTTTTCTTTATTTTACTCCATCACCATAATTGATGTTCCGTTAATTTTCCTTAAAAATTATTTTTTTCCCTTTTACCTTTTCTTTTTAGAGATATACATGTTTCTAATATGTTTTTCTGAAAAATAAAAAAAAATTGATAAAGATTTTCTTTCAGAAAACACATCTGTTAATTGTCATGAGATTTTTTCTTCTAAAATCACGATTGATACCACGCATCCTATACAATTTTTATTTTAGGAGCTCCAAATTTAATTAATTTAAGATTTACTAAATAAAAATCATTTATTCACATTGGTTATTTCATCTCTTATATTAATATAAATTCTATTTGGCATGAATGATTATGTAAATGTTAAGATGTGATAGGTTCACCGAGAGTTATATAACCCATGTTAATGTTGTAATGTGATGGGTGTGACCAGAATTATTTATCCCTCTATTGAATTGGTTTATTTGATGAATCTCATGAGTTACAGTGAAATATGACTTAACCTGATGCTATATTTCTTCACAACTATGTGTGGTATTTGACTACTAATGCATGATGTTTCGTTTTTATACATTTCCTTATTCTGTTCTGTTATCTAATGTTTCCTATAATTATTATGGTTATGATTATTTTCCTATATTATGTTGATAATTAATATTATCACCCATATTTCTTGAATCTTATTCATCCATTTACTGGTCTTTTAGCACACTACAATATGATGTATATCCTCAGTTGAATACTTGTACTAAGGAGAATATGAAGTCTAATAAGAATATAGATTAGAAGGAATAAAATAAATTATTATTTTTTTATGTAAAATTTATGTATGATACTAATTTTCCGAAGACACTAGACCTTTTAATTCTGGTTTTGAAATAATTTTATATAGTTTATCATGAAAATTATGCAAAAGGTTTGTATGAAAAATTATGGTCTCTATAGACATGTGATGTATTCGGCTAATTGTATGGATGATATGTTGTTGATTCAATAGAAATAGATTGTTTATTTCATATAATCATTAATTAATTGGTTGATGTGTACCAGATTTACATATTCTCAATTTTGTGGTAACTCGATCTCATAAAAAAAGGGGTTATATTGGCATATGTTTTATTTATATGGTAATTATTATATTAAAAATATTAATATAGATATATAAGAGTGTTTGAACTAGATCAATCCAAAAATAACTCTAGCTTTAGTTGATCTAATATTTTATGAGGGGCCATTATTTTCTTACATGTATGAAATTGTGATTTTGTATTATTTTGAATGTTATAAATTCAATAAGAGTTGCATAGTTTGGCCTTTGAAAAATGACTAATTTTTTTATTTAGTTCTTATTTCAAAATATACCGTTTTGTAAATCCTATAAAAATGTGTCCAGATGGAATCATAATGATTTGTAAATATTTATATTAAATTATTTTTGGATTTCATTATAAGTGGGAGATTGTTGGAAATGATCTAAAATAGTTATCTCGAACTGTTTGATACAAAAAATGTCATTTCCTATGATTTTAATATGTTCATCTCATAGAAACATGATATAATTTTTCCTCTTATAGATACCCAATATTAACATACATCTATATGACATTATTTTAGATAAATAATCAGTATATTACCAAAATATATGCTCGAGGACCGTAATAGTTTCGTGTCTTTGGAAACATGGAAACAAAAGTTTCTATCCTAGTGAAATATCATCATCATATCCCATCAAGATATACACCTTTTTTATTGATACCTAAAACATTTCTTCATAACCTGGATAAAGGAAACATAAAAATGGTTTTAGCTCATATTCTATGTTAGGGTAGATAAAGGAAATATGTAATAATAACATGAAAAAAATATTATGGAACTTGTGTATAACATTTCAAGATCATAGAATGAATATTAGAGATCATAATAATGATTGGATGTTCATAAGTATGAAATAAAGATTATAATCTCTAAAAGTATAACATAGGAATATAACATGGACCTTTTTGGAATACATATATGAATAGAAAATTTTATGTCAAGGAAACCAACCCAGAACATTATTACATGTTAGGCATGTGATATGACCAGTTTACCTACTCTAGTCTTGGAGTACCAACTAGCATACACTATAACTTTTAATATTAGGCTGCATCCCATGTACCTTCTAGTTTTCGTTCTTGGCCTACAACCCGTGTACCCTCTTACTTTTAGGAATGGGATATAACCCATGTACCTTCTTATTTTTAGGATTTTGATATAACCCATATACCCACATTCATTTAGGCTTGGACTAAAACCCATGTACCTTCTTATATTAGGACTTCATCTATAATATGTTTTTCCTATGAGCTCATATACAACTTATCATTACTCAATGGATTGGAGAGGGATATCGATCCTACCCAAATCACAGTAAAATAATACAATCATGTTCCAGAAAATCAGAAACAATCGTACCTTAACCAATGAAATAAAATCAATATCATAAACATATCATCATATCATAACCTATGTAAAAGTATACTAGTTTCATCTATATTTTATCAAAATCATAATCCGTGAAATTGAAAGAGATTTCATTAATATATAACTCATTAAATAGAAACATGTTCCATAAAGATCATGAAATTAAGCATAACCCATTTATAGAAATAATATGAATGAAACCATTAGATAATTTATTAGAAGGAAATGAGTAGAATCAACAGATGTTATTTTATATGAAAATTAACATAGAATGATATTTTAAAAACATTTCTTGAGGTAAATATTATATCTTCTTTGAAAAAGGAAATTTAAAAAATAAAACCTTTTGAAAATCATTTTCATTAAAAACATAAAAAATAAACTTAAAAATCTTTTGAAAACCAATTATATAAAAATATCTTTAAAAACATTTTTTAAAAAATAATCCTTTTAAAAATGAATATAATTATTCAAATAATTGGTGGTAGGTAAATCCATACATCTCATATGAGGTAAAAAACCATTACGTTTTTCATGGTAATAAGGTTGGAAAAATTAGGCATTTGAAAAGGGACCAAAATATTCCTTTAAAAATATTGGAAAATATGGTAACAATTACTTATAATGATCATTGTAAAAAATTATAACATTAATGGAAAACTTTTTAGAAAACATGGTTTCAATGGAACATAGTTTTCCGACCGAAGAGAGGGTAAAGCCTAGATTTTTTAAAAACACATTCTTAACTTTATTTTTGTAACAATGAGTGGGAAAATGGAAATTATATACAAATATATAATGAATAAACATGGTATAAGAAAAATCATGAGATTTTTTAAAATAAGGATAATAATATTTCATCAAAGAAAGCAAAATATAAACAATCTTGAAAAACAACAACATTATTTCTATAATCTCATACCATTTGGTTACAAGGGGTAATAATATTAATGTAATTAAATTAAATTACATAAAAAAATATATAAAAATTATGTAGATTAATTATTTAACATGTAAATTGGAATCATATACACCGTGATAAAGAACATAGTTTTTGAATGAAACATGTGTCCCAAGGAATGAAATATGAAAGAAAACTACTTTACCAATTAATTAACTATGGAAACAATGTCCCCTTGAAATTAAGATCATAGAAGGGATATTTAAATACCTATAACATTAATTATAATAATAACTGAATATATCATTGGGTAGTATACACATGACAAAAAAGTAATTGGTGGTGAATAAAGCATGTACCTCACAAAAAAATGTTAGATGAAATCATGTTACCTTGTCTCTGGAATCTCATCATAGTCATTAAAAACTCCTATATAATAAATATAAATTTATTGTAAATCTATCCTAGAATAATATTATTATTTAAAATACCATATAGAGTTTGATTGTGGATTTATATTACCTGTTTTTTGACAATTCTATGTCATGGTTTCACTTTGTGAAATATCTGTTTTCTTTTTCGTATCCGTCTTAATTTGTAAAATATTTGGTCATTATACATATATCATGATTTTTAGAAAGTAAAAAATTATTAAAATAATATTTGTATTCATTATATTTTTTTTATAATAATCTATATAATATATATGTATGAAACAAAATACACCACTCATAGAGACAGTAAGACATACGTACGCATGAACTCTATTTCCATTTAATTGTCAAAATGAAAATAAAGAAAATAAAATCCATTTATGTATATATATATATATATCAATATTATAGTATTCTATGATATCATATATATAATAAATATTCTCTAAACCCATCCTTAATACATTACATATAGTGTATGAATGAATCATATAGTGTTGAGGGGGCGGTAGACCACAATTTTTGAAACAAAATTATTGTATTAAAAAAATGAAATGTAAATAAGATATGTGTTTTAAATAAGGAATAAATAGGCTAAAACACATAATAAATATAACATTGGGAATATATAAATATATATTCCATCATAATGTTCACCATGGAATGTTGTAAAGGAAAAATCAATAATCACCATTTAGGGAGGCATTTGTTTTCCGTACACGTAAAGAATATGTCCATTCCCCATTATATGGAGGTGTGTGTAACTGTATTTAAAACCATTTGTTGAAAAAAATCCTAGTATATTTAGGATTATATTTTTTATATCATATCTTAATAAATATAGTGGAGGTATGGAGAAGGAAAATAAAAGATTGGAACTTGAGAGAAGATGTTACCTTTTAATCGGGTAACTCATTTTAGTTTTCTGAAATAGGCTTCCTTGGTTGAATTTATTCCAAAAAGGGGGAATAAAGGAGGAATTTTGGGATGTTGGGAAGTTTATTTCATAGATAATGGATTATCCAAAGTGGATTGAGTGGTGTGATGAAATCGGAAGGGGGGAAACATATTTTAGGGAAGGGGAATGACACACTTGGCATTTTTGGAAACATGTTAGGTGTACCAAATTTTTTACATAACCAATTCCCTAAAAACCTAACAAAATCATTAATAAAAGGTTAATGTATTAATAATATCCATAAATGGGTGTTTTAAATTCTTCTAAGTCGAATTGGGTCTTATATTTATGGTTTAGTCCTTACTGATGGTTAATTTTACCCTAATTGATGTAAATAATTTTAATTACTTTCACTAAACTTTTTGGTCAAAAAACGAAATTGAACTTATAATAAATTATATATTATGATTAGAAAAAATATTAAAAAAAATTTCAAAATTATAATAACATATTTGGTAGAAATTAATTTAATATTTATCCCACAGTCGGGTTGACAATATGAGTTTTTAAAGTAAAAACATTCAAGAAATTTCTATGTTTTTATATCCAATTTCAAAGTGAAATTGATCTCAATGACCAATATTATATAAATTGTTAAAAATAATATCTAATTAAACTTTGAAAATAATTTAATATATATCTTAACCGTATTATTAAATTTGAAGAAAAAAAAATTTGAACTAAAATTCAGTATTTTTAACTATTCATTAAAAAATAAATCCATACGGAAAAATAATAAAAAAATATCTTAACATAATATATATGACTTTAATTCAAATATGAAGTTACTTTTGACATATTAATTATATGAAAATTTAAAATTGGGAATTAAATTTGGTTCTTCATTAAAATGTAGTAAACATATATTTGAAAAAAATATGTTTTTAATCATAAAATTGGGTTTGTTCTTCTCTTACATCTATAAAATACATTGAATGAATATAATAATATTTTATTTAATATATACATTATATTTTTCATTTTTAACACTAACTAATTGTATTTATGTTAATTTATTAGGGTAAAATGGCATTTTGACAATAATAATCATAATATTCTTTTTCATTCATTTGGTTTTCGTATTCATTTACAATTAATTGGTAACCTATGAATTCATATTATATTTTTTAAAATATGTTTTTTATAAAATTACTTAATAAAATTCATAACCTCTAATTCAATAGGCAGGTTATATCTTATAATTTTAATTATTAACATTTCAATAATATATTATTGTTCAGTAAAACATGATCTTTTGCGTTACAAAATCCATCAAGGAAATTCATTATTGTTTCTATCAAAAGATAACCATTTTTGTTATGTATAGATAATGCTAATGTTTATTTTTCATGTTGTGCACGATTAACTTTGTGTTTTTTATAACTCAATCCAAAAATATTGTTTTAAAATAAAATAAGCTATGTTCAGTGTCGCGTAAAATGAAAAATATACCAATGGTTAAAATAAATCAAAAATAAAAAAAATTAGAAAATCATGGGGTGTTACACCTCCCATGTAATATATGGTAGTCTTATGATGTTGTTTTCATTCCCACTTCCACATCTCCCGCTCTATTTCTATTGTTTATGAATCATTAAGATTAATCATTTATGTATATAATAATTAATTATTATCGATATATATGTTAAAATGATATATAACCAATAGGAATGTGTTATTGGTAATTCATATAGTCTTCCATGTGATGGAAACATGCCCTCAACTCCCTTAATTAGATATAGGGAGCCTATATAAAGGATGTGATAATCCTGTTTGTTAGTGTGACATTGATACATACATAGATAAAAAAATATTCACTCTTAGTTATCCAATTATAAATATCAAGGATTCTTGTGGCTAGTGTAGTTTTTATGGATGTGAGAGATCATCATTTTTCACTATGTGATCAAGGTCAAGAAAAATCAATCAAATTCAATAGATATATAACATAATTAGTATGTGCTACAACTATTATATGTTATGTTCATCATACGGTATGTTGGATTGATGATATCAGATACTGGGTTTCTTCCATTAGAATGATCATTTTATGATTCTATTAAACCCATGAACTATATCCTTCTTATTTTACAATTTGGGGAATCCAATCACAAAATTCAAGGAAATGGCATGGCATTTCTATTCTAGAATGGGTAATGAAATAATATTAAATATATATTTTTTATTTTTTTCATCCACCAACTATCATGTGAGACATTTTAAACAAATAGAAATATAATGTTTTGTAAAACACAAAAAATGTTAATAAACACTACAAAACATTTTGGTCAAACCAGGAAGAACATTGAATCTATAAATAAAAATTATACCATACCTTTCTCTAAATAATCAATAATTACAATGATCTTTTAGTGGAACTAAAAAGTATAAACCTCACTAATAAGCAACATGAGAATTTTTGCATTACCATATATTCATTAATAGAAAACCTAACACTCTTTGAATTATCATGGAACATCTATCACTATCTCCATCAAGGATGAATTAATGATCCATGGATTTATAAAACACGTATTTCCTTATCAGGAACATCAATATGAAACTCTAAGAAAATATATATAATCTTTCATAAATTTTTCTACTCATCAACTTCAGCCACAAAAGACTTCATACATATACAATAAATAAAAAATACCCTATTGATAGAGTATAAGTTATAAAAATTTATATAAAATACATATATTCAAACCATATTATTTTCATATATTTAAATCCAACTGGTATAATATATAATTTATGACATTATAGTTGTTGAATACTATTAAAATACCTCTAAATAGATAATTCCACCAACTTTTTAGTTCTTACACAACTATAGACAACTCCAGATCCTGTTTTGGGTAATTATTCCTATATGTACTATGATAATGAAACCATATGACAATATATTTTCCTAATTCATCAACTCCTATTCTTATCCCATGTTGGAAGCATCACCATAAACTATTTAACTCTTTCAGGAACCTGGAAAAATGAAAATAGGTGTTTATTTTTTCCACTTAATAAAAGTTTGAAATATATAAAAACATTTTTCCTCCTAATAATGAAATAATAAATTAATAGGGAATTGATAGGCTCAAAATAGTGTGAACTTTTAGTGAAAGGAAGGGAAAATATGTTGTTAACATAAACCACCAAATATAAAACAATAGTTTATCACTAATATTTAATTTTTTTTATAACTAAAAATTTATTATATGGTAATGAAATAAAGTGGGGTAATAACTCATATGAAAATAATTGAAAATTCAAGGTCCAGTTATACTTATTCTTAAATAATTATTCCATTTTGTACCATTATTGCGATACAATTACCAATATTGTTATTTTATAGTCAATAGGAACATGTAATAGTGTTTTGCGGTATCCCTAAAGTACATGTACAATATCTAATGAAAATCATTTATAATTATATAAATGTTTAGTTCACTTTTCTTAATGTTACATTGAAACATTAATTGTATGTAGACACATGATATTATTATAAATATACCACTAATCCCTCATTGAAGGATCCATGGAATGTATTGTCAATTATCTTAAATTTTTTTTTCTTCTAGATTCATTAATGAAACCATTATATTAATATAAGAAATAATCACTGTGGTGTGACCTCTTTGATCTTATCAATATGGACATATCTGACATCTGATGAGAGATAAAATAATAGATACATGAACACCATTGGGGTGTGATGTTTGTCTCATCTAGGTCATAACTAAATTCCAATATGATAGCATACTAGAAGGAGAAACTTCAAGAAACTAATTTTTATTTATGTTGATGGTGATGGAGGAATGGTAGAAAACACATTTTAGGAGTCTAGGAAATAGAAAAATAGATGATTAATGTGAGATGATTATGAGCTGAGGAAATTTTCAAATGGTGTAGTATGAAATTACCTTTAATCAATCATCTTAGATGAAAAGTAGAAAATAATGAAGTTCTTGCATAATTTATTCATCCAAAGAATATTTAATATATTTTCATTTTGGGTTTACATAAAAGGGAGTACATAAGTTTCTAAAAGGGTAAAACATAAGGTTTCACCATCCTGAAATTATTGAGAGAATTCATTGGTTACCAGATGGGGGTTGAGGGAGTGGAAGTCACTAATAAAATAATGGATTTTTTATAGAGAACATGGAATGTGGAATACAAACCATAAATATCAAATGGGATGATTACCATATGCATTGGTTGAGACTTATTACATAGAAGTGAGATGGATCATTTGATGAGTGTGTCAAACAGTGTAATCATCTGCCATTACTTGAATAAAATAGTTGTATTATTCCCTTAATGGATTAAGTTTCAAATATAAAAAATGTATTTTTTTTAAATTCTATTGTTTTCATTCAATCATTCTATTTTGGTAATTATTATATATGATGATCCATATGTTATGTATTGTGGTGTTTTGATTTAGGTTTATAGTTTTATGACACCCAATATCTGTAGCACATGTTCATATATTGAAACTTTTTTTTGCATTCATATATTCTCTAGGATATCGTTTAGTGGGCTTAGTAGATAATTTTCATGAGAGAGATTTTTTTATTAGATCCAAGTTTTATTGTTGTCTATGATCATACCATGATGATGTTTTTTCTATGTTTAGATTGAGAGAATCATTTTTTCCTTCTATTTTAATGAAAATATTCACAAGTACTTCATGATCTACATTCTTATATTGTCCAAAATTTAATGTGTGCTTATAATTTCAAGAATTTATGGGTGGAAGAGGTTATTTCATCGGTGGAGAAGTTCAATGAAAGTGATTTTAGGTTACCAAAGAGGTAGATATAGGATTTTATATCATAGAAAGACCCTAATATCATTTTGACTCGTACTAAGGGTAGTGATAAAAATGAGGTAATGAGAGAGGATGTAAAAGAAACAATTATGCTTGATAGAGATTTCACTGTACTAGAATTTTTATTTTAATATAAAATAATTGAACACTATATAATAACTAATAAATACCCCCACTTATATATAATTGAATCCATAATTGATGATCAATTTGTTTTTGTTGAGGAGACTCTTTCCAATAATGAAATCCTAAGGGACATAAACATATCATCATATTAACAACATCAATATGAAAATAGATTTATTGTATTCATTGAAAGTTAACATTAGAGTTCTAGAATTTGAATCTTTATTACTCTAATTTTTCCTTGAATCATAGGATGCGATGGAAACCATTATGAATAAATCTTATAGGAATAATTAAACTGTTTATGGATATATTAGATACCAAATCCTGATTGAAGAATTTTATCATATGGTGATCTTGAAATCATTTTTAAATTTTTATAGTATGGAAGAAAGGTGGAAATCCACAACATATAAGGGACATAATAAAGCTAATGGAATTTCAAGCCAAAAAAAGTGTAGCTTGATGGAAGGTGGCCCCTTATGATGGAATTGGGTGGGGGGTGAAAATTAACCTAAAAAGCATGGTAATAATATTAGAGTATGATCTGGATGATATGGTTCCAAAATTGGATTAATGAATCATGTGATGGAATATATGAGTAATTTAATAATATGTTTCATTATTTCTTATGGAATATAGTCGATAGACTCTAGAATATTATTTTGGTAAACATACAAGAGAAGATGTATGAAAAAATATTTTATCAAAAGGTTTGATAGGGTATATCTAGATGACGATCAACTTTAAAAACCCCATCATTAGTAACCCAAATTTTTGGTTTACATTATTTTATGGTTACACTATATAAGAGATTGCATCCCAAATGATCGAATAGTTTATTAGTATTAGTAGAAAAGATGCATTCATAATTTCTCGATTATATTGGAATCATAAACCATAGTTTATGAACTTATTGAACCAACACATTGATCTTCAAAATATACTTTATTTACATCCTAGGGAAAGTAAAAAAAATCAAAGGGTGAGATTATATTCATAGTGTTGGGTTTTGTATTATGGAATCATTAATGGATATATGGTATAAACAATATTGAAAATTATATAATCAATATACATTCCATATATTCAACAAAATTTGCATGAAATATATTCATGGATAAAAAATACCATGGAAAAATAATATATTTCATAATGATGGAATGAATGATAGTGGATAAATCATTCCATTAACCATGAAACCATTATCTTATAATCAAGGCCTCATCCAAGGACATCATGATATTAACATCAATGCCTCATACATGGTCGTATTAATTTTAAAGGTAGAAAAAACAAAGATACCCATTCTATTTTTTCTCATTAGACCAAATCGATACATCAAAGGAATATAATACACCCCTCCCATCACATAAATATTTCCATTGAAATCATTATGTATTTAAAAAAATTGAAAAACCGTTAATATTTCTTAAGAATTAATGAATAATAGTATATAATTGAGTATACAGAACATTAATATTTTCAAAATAAATTGAATAAAATTGATTTTAATTTTCCATCAATTCACATAAGATTTAATGATGTGTATATAGTTTTTTTAACATTGAAATGATTAAACATATTTCTATATAATAAATGAAAATGGATAAAGGAGGAAAGTAACTCCAAAAGAATGATGGAGAGTGATAGAGAAAGTAGAACAAATTCAAGAGTGTAAAATGTTAGATAAACTCTAAATATGTATGGGATTATAGGATACAATCATTTAATCATAATTTTTTATCGTAATTTCATATATTTTGGAATATTTTAGAGGAAATCGGATGTGAATCTTTCAGAATACATTTTATAAAAAAAGTATTACATGGTTACAAAAAAAAATATAACTGTTATCCAAAAACCATTATTGAGGACTCAAGAGAAAATTTTAAAACATTATTTTAAAATATATTTATATTAAATGAATATTAAAATTAAAGTATGATAATGTAATAAGATGTGGAATAGAACAAAAAAATATACATAACTAAATTGAAATCCATTTTCAGAAATTCAAGAAAACAATAGAATTTTTATTAAAAAAATCAATATGATAATGATGAAAAGTATTTTATTTAAAATAATTTTTTTTAATTTTTAATGGAAAAATCCTAATTAATAAAATTAATGATAGTATAAAATAAATTTAACATGTAAATGTTGAAAAAAATTCATCTCATACTTTTCTAATGAGATCCAAAATTGACCTGTGTGGAATGTAATTAGAAAAAAAAATTATTAAAATTTCATAAAGTGGATGTGGATTTTTTAAAATGACCTTAAAAAAATTTCAGCACAAAAAATAACTATTAAAACACAATAATTTATAAGGATATGGAGGGGAAGGATAATTAACCAAAAATGAGAAATAAGGGTATTTCTTCTTATAAAATCACTTTTGATGGGTTTGAGTGCCAATATGGGGAGAAACAGAAATCATAACTAAAAAATTAATAAATTAAAAATTGAGAATAAAATTTATGGGGTTCATTTGTGAAAAAGGATATTTTTTTTTAATTTAATTAAAAACATAAATAATCCCAAATAAAAATGAGATTATTAATTAAAACCTTACCTTGGAATCCAACATGAAAAGTCACACTCCCACCTCTTATATAAAAAATTCATATTTATTACTTGGATGTATTAGATAAATATTAATCTCTATCATCTATGACATAATTTATTAACACCATTTTTACCCATTATTATATAATACTTTTCTAAAATCATTTATATTGTTGTTAACCATTTAGTTTTTCAGGAATGTTCTGATTTATTCGTTCTTGAACTTAAAACTTTTTAATGGATTAATCACCTAAAAATGTAATTAGGAGATATATATATATATATATAATAATTTTAACAAATATAAACATTCATAAACATCTATGTGAGGAGATTTTAGAAAATGAAATACATCTTTTATTGAGGATTTAGTCAACACTTTTTCATGAGAGACATTTAATATTTTCAATATATGGAATAATGTGTAGTAGATATTAATATCACTTTATATGACATGATTTAATTCAAAAATTTATTATTTATTCGTTAAATCCCTCTATACAACCATCCATGTGATATAGTGATGAAAAATCAAAAAAATCACTTTGTTTAGGCGGTAGCATAAACAAAAAAACAAGTGATGTATCTATTTTGAAACAAATGGGAGGGAAATAAAGTAGATATTATTTTTTCATTACAAAATAAAACATATGTCACAGTTACAAAATATATTAATTAAACACATATATATAACCATACATGTGAGTTGGTAATAGAAAATGAAACATTTAATTCATGGATGTGGTAGTCTACACTTCCATGTCTATTATGTTTACATTTTCCATTTTCTAGGAAAAAGGTAGGTTATGGTTAGTCAGTCAACATAATAATATTTTAGAAAAAAATTATATTTATCTTACAATTTTAAGGTTATCGAATATTTTTATACATTGGAATAAAAAAAACATTAAATAACATGGTTATAATGATAAACTATTCAATGGTTATACCCCCATTATCTATCTTTAGTTCTTATTAGGTTCATATTTTTAGGAGGTTAAAACCTATAAGTAATTTTAATGGGATTTATATCATTTTAGTATATATTAGATGATATAAAGGTCTCGAAGTTTTTATACAAATGAGTGGCTGAGGGGATACTTTTATAAGTGAGAAGAGTGTAACCATTGTAAATAATATTTTAATTAAAATAATATAATTTCATATTCATGGAAAATTGGACGAAGGAACCCCAACTTCAAATTTAATTTGGGGGGTGGGGTCTAAAATATATACTATAGAAAATTTCAATACAGTATTTTTAGATAATCGTTTACCTTTTCTCATAGTTTCATGCCTTTTTAACATGGTAATCACTTACCACGGTGACTAAATTTTTCTTTGATAACATGTTTTTTTGACAAAAAATTAATTTGAAAATATTAAATAATAATAATGTTATGATTCCAAAATATGTAATTAATTTTATAACATACAATTTATAAATTTGATAAAAATAAATTTTATTATCAATAAAAAAATGCAATTGAAAATTATTTTAAAAGAAAAATGTCTTCAAAACCAAAGAAAAATATTTTACACAAAATTAATGTGTAGGATTCATTAAAATGATGTCTATTGGTTTGTTACTAATGAAAAGTGATATATGTAAAAAAACCATTTAATGAAATTTAACCATTTATTTCCTTAATAAAAGAAGAGGATTTAAAATGGTTCTATTATTAGAATCAATATCACTTAGGATATAAATATTTAGACATGAGTTTAAAAATTATACATAATATTTTTAAATATATTATTTTACTCCTTCAATACACATTTCCTTTGGAAAAATGTTTCATAAATTTCTTTGTCACTAGAATCTCATAATTATGTATTAAGTGTTATGATATTTGTAAAATTGTGTTTTTCACTCTTCAACTAAAAATCAACCATTCTAGAAAAATCCAAACACATAAACCATAGAAATATTTTAAAAAGTGAAATAAAATTTGGAATTAATTTAATATATATAAAATAGTAAAATACATTAATGTATCTATTAAATTATAATAATAAATATAAAATAAAATAAGATTTTATATAATACATGAACTTTTTTAAACTTCAAAGGTACGTAATGTTATTTCAAAACAATTTATATATAATTTATTGTTAATATTTTACTTTTTAAATTTAATTATTGTAAAAATGATTCGTTAATTTAAATATTAAACACTTAAAAAATAGTTCTTTGAAAAATAACCCTTTAACTTTAATGATTTTAATCATTTCAATTTTTTCATTTATTTTCTAATCAATAAATTTAATTAATAAAAACCAAATAATAAAAAATATGTATCATAATTGATTATAATTTTTCTATTTATTAACGTTTTATTATTGATGTATTTTTAATTATACATGACTCAATTTAATTCTATATTACATTTGTTACCATCTAATCAACATCGTATTAATTTAATGGAAAATAAATACTGAAATATTTTGGATTTATATACATCTCAAAATATATTGTTTCATCACAATTAAATTTTTTTCAAACAAAAATAAAGGTATCGTGACATGGTTATAATCTTAGATAGATATTTTATTTTGTTAATTAATTCTTACGGTACTATTAGAAATCATAGTATTTGTGAATTAAATATTTGTTAACCCATATATGAACAATTATAAGAACCATACTTGTTAATGTGTTTCCAAAGGCATACCATGATAGTTTAGAGATTTTTCCCGCATAGGGATTGACAAATTTGTATTCCTCTTATTGTATTCAAGGAATTATTTTAGTATCGAGATAGCGTATATGAGAAAATGTTTATACATGATATCTTTATATCTTATAAGAATTATTTCAACATTTCATAGATTTTCTCTCAATTTTTAATACTTTCTTCATATCCTATAATAAATTATGAATAAAAATGATGGATTCTACAGGTATGATGCATGAAAATGACCCTTTTATGGATCATAGGATCTACAATAGAATCATAAGTTATTCATATTATCTTAGTCAACATATTAAAATATGAAAATGTGAGTATGAGTAAGATTTACATTGAAAGAAAAAAAAGTTGAATATAATTTAATATAAAAAATATCACAAATTCATTATCTATTACCTTATACTTCATTGATTAATTATTTTACTCTAGATATTATTTAAACCAGAAAAATCCAGATTAAATAAAAGTAGATCATATTTATAAAACAATTTTCCAACTATGGGATATGTGTTCATCATAAAAAAATTCAGTATATATTCATTTTTATAGAAATATTCTCTTTGTGTGACTTAATTGAAAACACATTCTCCGAGTATCAAGGGTGGTTTCAATATCTGTTGAAAATGTATAATATTTAAAAGATCAACAATCAAATAAAGTAATATGTTATGGTCAAAAAACCTGTTATCAAAACTTAAGGGACCTTAACATCAGCTGTAGTAGTTACATAATATTTTCTTAGGTCACTTAGCCACTACGAAGGTAATTTATCCTGTAAAGTATGGAATTGGTTTGAAGATCAATATATCTGTACAGTTGAAACACTAGATATTTATGGATTCATTCTTCTCCCTGATTTCAAGAGTTAGATGTCCCTTATATCCTAACTTGTAATATCATCTCATTCGCATTATGAAAGTACCAGGTAGTTTCATTCCATAATTATCAAATAATGGAATTCTTGTCATTCTATTCTTATCGCATGACCCATTTATTTTTCCTTGACTCTAAATATTCTTCTTCTTATCTTGATTTCCATTGAGAATTTAATACCTTTTTAATTATTTATTTATCATGATGGAACATCTTACCATATCATCATTTAGTAAAACATTGAGATGGTAGTACCCTCTATAGGTTCTCCATGAGCATATAAAATGTCCATAATTGAGTTTTGTATTATTAATGTTGTCAATAGCATGAAGTTTTAATCATGTAATGTTTTCCCATACCTATCAACACATTCCTAGATTTTCTATACTATATTAATGAATTTAATTTCCAAGTCAAATTTTTCTATCAAGGAAGATATTGTGGAAATAATATCACATTAAAAAACAGCCTATTATATTTTATCTATATCTACCTATATAATTTCATTACGAATCAATGACCACCATTGATCACCATCTCCCATTAAACTATACACTACCAAATTGACCTTATCCTTTTAATTACATCAAAATTCCATAAATATATTCTCATGGGACTTGATACATTTTTAACTGATCAATGGATTCATACATATAACAGTGGATAGATATTTTTACCACATGCAGTGGTACTAAATCATTTCATCACGCTTTAAATAAATAGTTTGTTCTATAAAGTAATGTTTAATAGTCATAACATTGGTCTTGTACCTTTATAGAGTCAAAATCTACATACCTCCAAAATCAGTCTTATTTAATTTATCCAGAGGGAAATCCTTACATTGATTATGGTGGTTTATATTTATTATAGTCCTTACACTAAATTCCATATCAAAAAAATGGAATACAGTCAATTACCTCAAATTATTATGAAAATTAATATAACTTACCAAAATATCTAAAAAATTATTAAAAAATATATTACTTTATCATAAGAATCAGGCTACCTATGATATTATACAATATTGTTCACGAGTATCCTACTAATATTAATTTGACAATAAAATTAATAACTAGGGCTCTAGTAAAGTATATCCAATATTTAATTTATTTTATTTTTTCAAGATACTAGCGATTTATTTCTAAGGGATTGAATTGTTTAGAAGTATTAGGATTCCTAATGTATACCTGATTTCTATATTACATTAGAAAAATAAATAATAGATTATAAACATCGAATTCATATTGGTATATCTGGTAGATCTTTCAAATATTTGAGCATGATGCCTCCGGGAAAGGGAAACAAATAAAAGGGTGTGATTGACATAAATCATCTCAAATAACCCACCAAAATAGTACATGAATCAATCATAACACAAAGAAAAATGGAATTTAAGATACCCGTTGGTTGGAGACTAATTTATGGTCTTCAATTAAGAAATAATAGGAAACTATTTCAAAAAAATAATTGATCAAGATAAATAGAATGGGACATAATAAAAAAATAGTCGGTTTACCATGTCGTCATTAAGAGAAAAGTTTCACTAGTAGAGTTGTGAAAGTCCCAAAAAAACATATGTGACCCTAACTAGTCATAAAAACATCAAATAAATTATCCGAATATCAATTTATAATAATTTCATTGAAATACCCATTGGTCACCACTATGTCTAAAGTGACACTGATCTAGAGAATCCATGACCTCCAAGTGGTTATTTCCATTTTCCCAGACCAGGCTTAATACAGGCTAAAAATTCCCCATGGAAAAATTATGGTGTGTGAAAAAATTTTCCACTTTGATCTCAGGATAAATTCCAAAAGAAATATAGATTAAATAAAATAAATATGTTTAATTTTATGTAGAACATGGAATTGTTATCCTTTCAAAATTCAACATAAATCATTATTTTAAAATAAATTCAAACATGAGTAAAAAAGGAATAAAAGTGAATTTCCATGACAACATGGATGGATAAAAATTTCTATAAAAAATAAATGAATAATAATTTCTACAAACAATTGAAGGTATAAATCAATTGAAATAATTGAATGGTTATTAAAAGACTTGAGGATAGATTAGTACATGGATTATAACACATCTAACTTAAATACAGCTCCAAGTGTGTGCACATATTTAGAAAGTAGTACGTGGGGGTATATGAGAACACCCCAACAAATAAACTCACTACCCTCATCATTATTTATCGTTCATTTCCACCATTAATCCATTTTCAAATAGAGATAATACAAGACTATCTTTTGTTCCACCCATATAACTACCAAGGATCCCTCATTCTTCAGGGAAGTCTAACATACAAAGGGATCTCATTCATTTTTAATAAATCTCAAATAATTTCATACTATTCCAAAGTTTAGGTTTCAAAAAATTTCTTTTCATTTAAAAAACCAACTATAAATGTGTTTCATAAAAACTCATGCCTTTCATGAAAAAAATTTCTTTCTTCTGAAACTATAAATCATTTCATTCCATTTTTATTGGAGAAAAATCAACAAAATATTTCGTCAAATCATTCATTTATTTCAAATCCATACTATAGTATAGTATTAAATTATTTGAATATCCATACCCAATATTTTAAACACATTCAATGTACCATTAAAAAATCGCAATCAAGAAACTAAAATCATGATTTGGAAGTAAATTGGTAATCTTATTCAATATAATCAAGAATTAATATTTTTAATTCATAGTTATTTTAATGAAACCACCATCCTCAATATTGATTTCGACAAACACCCATATGGGATCTTTTAATGGAGAATCAAATGGGATGGAATCCATCAAGTAAGAATCATAGGTCCAAAAATCATCAAATCATGTTTTATATCCATTAATAACATGAGGATCAGCCAGTAATGAAGAAATAGAGATAGTAAAAAATAGGAATTCCTGATTAAATATATATTATACTTACCATAAGATATTCATTGTGTCAACTATCATATTGATTCATTAAGGATCATGGTTGGGAGGCCCAAATTCAACCATAGAGAGTCTCAAATATCTTTTGGGTCAAATTTGGTTCTAGGGGGAAGTGATTATAAATAAAATAGAGATTAAAATATATATAAAAATTATAACAACCTTCCTATGCTATCCCATTTCTTTGTCAACAGCGTGCCTTAGCCTCCAACCGTCCAGTCGGTGGAACATTGTAGAATTCCAAGTCATCTGAATGTCCCACCAACTAGTAGGTGGGGACCTATAGGAAATCCCATGGTATCAATATAGGAACAGACTTCCATCAATAATCTTTGAGCTGATTTCTTCATCTCACTAGATTAATGGTGTAATTTTAGTAGGAATATCCCACTTCTAGTCTCCCATGATCTTTTAGGTGGTCCTCCTATAAGTATTTTGGATACAATACCCTATCCAATTCCACATGAAATTATTTATTCACCTCTCATCCTCTAATAAATGAATTAAAATAACACCCACATACCCCATAAAATTATTAATCAAAGAATACAACCAATAATTAAAGTGCATTTCAATATATAATCAAAAAACATGATTATCCTAAATAAATCAAGCTTAACACTGTAAATTTGATGTTAGGTTGTGGTAATTATATCCCCCATAAATGATTTATTCCCCGAAAAATATTTTCAATAAAACTTTATAGAAAAAACATGAAGCTATATATCCCTTACATGTGTCTCATTATTCCACATATCATGAGAATCGGAACTGTGTTAGCATAAAACCAAAAACAAATGTACAGCCATTACATGAAGACCATTAATTTGAGAATCATTTATCAAAACAAACTATTCAATAAAATATTTTTTATTTTCCCCATAAATGTCCTCCCAATTTAAAAAATGATATGGTTCTGAAATGTACTTTATGAGTTGTGACATGGGGAAAAAACTGATCAGTGTCATTTAAAATGGAAATTCTAAAAATCCACCTTCCCAAATAACATAACAACGTAAAATGGTCATATATATCTCTATATGATCTTCCCCTACTTCCCAGGCCATGAGTGACACAACTGAGGAGATACTCACAAATACACACCTTCTCATTTAAAAAAATACAATGGATTTAAATAATGATATGTAAAAGATTTATATTAGATCTATGTCATCACCAATATCTAATGAACCATTTGGATCTTAATCACTATCCCATCGATAAAACATTATCTAACAAGGAAATCTTCACCAATATCTACCATATAGATTAGATATATAAAAGGTCGAACATACAAAGCCTATAAAGGTTCCATTTTATTTTAATACTGGTAGATACTAATATATAAAAAAAAATTAGCCTCGATTGGAAATCGTATGATCCTCCAGTATAAATGACACAAGCATGGAACAAATCCTTAAAATTTTGGGAAGCCCATCCCATCTCACAATTTGTATAAGAGTGGTGTTTTGTGATCAAATTTACCCGAGATCCCAATGTCTCCTAGAGGCCTCTCAAAAAATAAGATGACTAGGTATTAATATATAGAACTATGGAAAAAGGAATAATATTCAATATTATGTTATCTTGTATGTAAATATTTTCCAATTCCTTAAAATTTTTCATAGCAGGAATGAGAATAAACTGAGTCAACTTGGTAAATCAATCAACCACTTCCCAAATCAAATTCTTTACTTACAGAGTGTGTGTTACCCCCAAAAAAAGATCCATTGATATCTAATCTCACTTCCATGTCAGAAATTAATGGGGAAAATAGAGTCCTCAATGCTTCTATTTACTAACCTTAACGTATTGACAAGTGTAAAAATTAGAAACAAAATTACTAATGATATGATTTATACTAAGACACCTGAATCAATTCCTTATATTATAAAACATGTTCTTCATTTTTGGGTGTACAGAAAACTGATAATGATGATAATCTATAAAAAATTCTTCCATATAGGTGATAGTATAATATAAATATTCTATAAGAAAAGGACTACCTATAAATATATAGACCATTTATCAACGGTCACCCATGATATAAATATTCCCTAATTCTTCAAAAATAATCATCTATCTTTTCTCTTTAATCCTTATACCAATAAGGAAGGATCTAAAGTGATATTTTTGAAAACATCATAAAAAATATCATATAGAAACCAACTTTCCATTCAATAATTTTAAACATATTTAGAATTTTTTTGGATCTAGGCAATGATATGGCGTCGATTGTCGGGCATGGTGTGCCAGAAATTTATTTTCCTAAATTATTAAATATATTTTATATAATGTGAAAATTGTTTCTCATAAAAAAATAGAATTTATCATAAAAGATATCTCAAAATTTGAAATTAGATACCACCTTTAATTCAGAGTGGAATGTTTACCCGAAGTGCGACCTATTGTTGGTCGACACGAGTTGTTAAAATAACATTGATGTTGGAGGGATTGTTCAGAGGATTAACTAATTAATTCACTAAATGGACTGAACCAAATTCGTTTTATAAATATACTATTATGGAGAATCACCAAGGATATCATCATAATCCTAGGACTATTTAGAGTATGAATTTATGATTCTTCATTAGCTTATTGAGATCAGACAATGATCAGATTCCAGATCCATGCGAATTGAGGCACAGTGAACACGATGAATCATATCATTCATTGGAAGTACCATTTTACACCAATGAAATATTTGATACATGTTATTAATCTTCAACTATGTATTATGTCCCTTTCAATTAAAATATTGGACACGATCAATTTCTTTTCTTCGATCTATGTTTAATCAGAGCATTTTCATGTGCTCGTGTATCAATATTAGATTTATTAATCAGTTAATAGTCATTGTGAAATATTTATAAACATTGTTTAATTTGAAAATAATTCTTGTCCAATGATTATTGTATATTTTTTTCTTGTTCTTTTCCCCCATATTTCATTACATTTTTCACCATTGGCCTGTTTGGACAACAGTTCGACATTTTCGAGTGGGATGGATTGTGATCAGAACACACGATTTGTGTTATATTCACATTAAATGAATGAGTAGGATATTAGAGTATGTATTAGGAATATTATAATATTCTTGGTGATTCCATAAGGGATTTGGAGGTATGGTGATACAATGGGAGGTGTGCAGGGTATATGCAGGATTCCAATAAACTGATGGAAATCATTTTTTCAGCAACTAGATGGCCATAATCAATGAATGGGGGATCATCCCCATAATTTTAGGATATAATTAGGTGGGATCTAAAGTAGGGATATTGGATCTAGGATCCATAGAGAGTATTTGTAATTCTTGGAAAAACATGACTATATGTTGTTTAGTTTGAAGAACACACGACGCGTAGACAACTTACTGTAGTGGCTAGGGTTTTCAAATAAGTTAAAAATCAAAAACCATTTGGGACTCAAAAAAAATGTGACATGGTGGTTGAGACTCATCATTTAATATGGTAGTACTAGGACAATAGAATAACTGAGAAAATGGATAGTGTACACATACATGTACCAATAGACACCTACATGACCAAAAGAGCACAACTCAATATCTGGTTACCGAGACATGCCATGTAGTCCCATTTCATTACATGTAGTCTTACATGGACAAATAGTTATGTAATAATGAGTAAATTTATAAGAATTATAGAAGGAACACACACATCGTTGTTCACCTACATCTTGTGTACCTGCTTTTGAGGAATCTTCTACATCTTGTTTTGTATTCATTTGGACATGGATCTTGGTTCACAATGTGCCTGTCCTGATTTTTCTTCCACGTAGATAATGACTGGTTCATTAGTATATTTTTAGATATTATGAGAGTTGATCCATGCTTGATTATTCTTATGGAGAAATTCAACGACGACACTGATTTGGTATGATTATCAGAGAGAACTGTGTGTTATTCTTAGGTAGAGTCTGGGCATGACTCATCTACCTACATAGTGTAACCATCATTCTAGTATATGGAATCATTTATCTATCTACCATCATAGTGGTACCCTATTTTAGAGTAATGGAATGGGTCATTTATATATAAATTTGAATGATCTTGTTGGGAAAGGTAATGAATCCTTTATCGACCATATATGTGGAACCCTTTTCTTGGGATAGGGTATGGGTCCTCTATCTACCAATAGAGTCACACCTTCAAACAGAGTTAGGGTATGGGTCCTCTACCATCAGATTAGTACCTCCTATTGGATCTATGAATTAGTCATCTATCTATTGTATGGAACCATCCTTTTGTACCGAGTCATGGGTCCTCTAACTAGATATTATGTCACCTATACTGTGTTTATAGTGGAGAGGTGTGTCATGACATGGATGCTTCTTCAGAATAACATGCAAGATGTTTTTAATAGTAGATAGACCTCTTGGAACTGATGTTGTATACTATCCATAGGCAATTATGGGATATAGAGATCCCATTTTCTATCATCAACTATGGTTTAATTATTTACAAATAAATGTATCCTTCTTGTTGGATTTGAGTTATCTCTTACAATGGGTCTAGTTATCTATTTCAATACTTTATCATATTGATCCCCCTTCAACATTCAGTTCTTCCTACTAGGTATGTATAAAATTACAACTTCTGGGGTTGTACATGCAAGTTTCATGTCTTAAGTAGATGACATATAGGTTAGTGGAGAATATAGAGTACAATGTCATACTCTTGTATTCACTAGATATTGTTACATAGACAGTTGATACCCTAGATTTTACAATATTTTCATGCATTCCTATACACTTCTTCCTGGATATTGTTGTCAATTTTCATACATGTATATATGAAATGGAATCCCATATTAATTATTCCTTTCAATGGCTTTCCCCATCCCCTGGCCTACAAAGGTGTTTTTGGGGTAGTTACAGAATGAGCCGTTTTGGGTTGGGTCTTGATAGATTGGTATTAGTAGTGGTTCATTTCTTGGAACGATGATTGGAGTTTTTCCCTTACAGGGATTTGGTTGGTAGTAATGGTAATAGTTTCATAGTGTGTCGAGTGTGTATTTTAGGCCTGGGAACCCAATGTTGGTGTGACAAAAAATGTATCCATACACTTGGACTCTAAACGCCTACTTTTCAATTTAGAATAATGAGACATTAGTTCCAGAGAATATTGGTGAATAAATTATACACATTATATTCTTTGATATTAATTTTTGAGTCATCTCACCATATATAAATTCTCATCTGACTGTGGTACATCTTAACTAAATTTTTAGGATGCCTTAATGGATACAACAATCAATGTCACAAATTCTAGATCATGAAGATGGTTCGATGAGTAATGAGGCCTGATTTCTGGTCCCATATCATGAGATCCTTCCTCCTGTTGGATTCCATTCTCCAACTACACCTATCAAGAAGCAAATATTATTAGCAGATCATTATTAGGATACACACATGCTCAATTCAATGTGTGAGCTTTTGTTCCTTTGGCTGTTGAGGTTCCATCGTTAGCCGAATCCCCAAGTGAATTTGGATTGTAGATATATGGTGATATGTGTTTTCAGTATTATCAGGACACCGAATAATATTTTAGTATCACTGGAAACCATTATCTTCTATCGAATAGCAGGAATCCGGTGGATCCTAGTAACATAGAGTAATGAGAAGTTGAAACTCTCATGGTATGACTTCCAGTAGCTGATTCATAAAGAGTATTACACTTAAATATTAAACTTAATTCATATATAAGAGCTTCTAGAGACACATTATGGAGGGATGATAGTTTCATAATATTTTTGTGGTTTAACGACCAGATGTGGTACTCCCTCAACATGATTCAAGATGGATACTTCCAGGTATAGATGGTTGATTAGGATATTTATAGATACATTTGTGTAAGTGGGGTACCCATGTGAATTATTACTTGTGTTGGAGGTTTGGAAAGGGTTCTAGTGATGGAGAGATTAATATCATTGGGACACAGGGTTGCTGAAGGTAGCCATGGTCATTACCTTGCTGAGTCATGTCTGGTAGCTAGTAGGTGAAAATGGGAAGGATCTCGATGAGGATATCTTATTAGGATCATACTCAAGGATGTTGTAATATAGAGAAGGGACTACATGAGGGAATAGGGAAGCACAAAGAGGGATTTTGTTATTCATGTGATAGGTGAGGTCACATGGCACATGATTTATTGAACTAACATGATGATAAGTGAATAAAAATAGAGGACAGACCACCATGGCTGAGGGAACGCTGTGATCATGGATCTCCCAGGATAGGGTTGGGTAGCCCTAATGGAATTGGAGCATCTATCGGAGTAGATGGGGGTCTAGGAGTATGAGTTATTATTTTCTATTTCTACCACCACCAAAAGTTGGCCCTCATCCGGCTTAGGGAGCTATCAGTCAGGGACACATGGGAATTACATGAAATGGAGGTTTATGAGTCGACAACTCATGAGATGATTATAGGTGTGATCTATATTTATTATAAATTTAATTTATTACTATTAGTCAATTTTATGAGTCATTAATTCATGTATTTTGTCCAGGTGTAAGATGTAGAGATCCTTGTTGATACATTATCCCTGTAGATTTTCCTTGAGGTTTTTATGGGGAATTCACCCTTGATCCAATTTATCTTATAATAGAGTTAGAAATTTTTTTAGATAGTGTTTCTCACAGGAACTTTTAGTCATAATGATGAGACCATATTTTTTCATCTTGGCTAAGAATATTTTATCAACAATTCATGGCCATATTGAGCATCGTCGTAGAGTAGTCAGATGGCTTTGCACTAATGGGAAGAGATTCCCCTTTGTGGGTGAGAGAGATTTCATGGAAATATGGTTGGGTTTTTTGAGTAGGAGGCAACAAACCATCAAAAACAAATATTTAATTATATCACTTGTCCCAAAAGGATATTCAAGTATTTGTATTTCTTCATTCATTGAAGATTTTACGAACCTATTTCACATGGTTGTTCTAAGGCTACCTTTGAGGTGGGATATGGTTTTTCCATCAACATGCACATTGAGACTACGTTGATATATCCTGTGGAATATTGTATGGAATCTACCATGATCTAAGAGTTTTGGTTAAATTTATATGATCTTCTAGAGAAGGATTATATCAGACGTAGTGTGTCCCCCATGATATCTCTGGTGATATTTGTGGAAAAGGAGGACATTGTATTGTGGATTTTCATAGAATATGATCAGTTGAACCCGTACACAATAAAGGAAATGTACCAATTCCTTGGATTGATAAAATATTTGTTCATTTTAAAGGAAGAATATATTTCTTGAAGATCAATCTCAAATCCAGTTACCACCACTTCCGAGTTTCTGAGGCTGATATTCAAAAGATATCATTCCAATGACCCTACGAACACTATGAATTCTTAGTGATGCATTTTTGTGAGATAAAATCTCTCATTCAATTTACAGACTTTCTAAACCAATTCATCAAGCTATAAATGGATCAATTTTCCATTGTATTCAATCAAGACATACTCATAAACTCTAAATCAAATGAGGAGCATACATAGGACTTGATGATGGTCATAGAATCACATCGGGAGAACCAATATTTTAGAATTTCCTTGATGTACTATTTGTAATGAATAAGTTTAACTATATTTGGAATTTCATTTCTGTGAATATTTTAGTCATGGATAGAGTGAAGATTGATGGAGTGTTTTCCTAGGATCCACCAAAGATCATGTCATATTTGTGGGGTTTTTGAGTCTTGGAAAGGCACTTTAGGATTTTTTTCACATACTTCTTGAGGATTTCATCCTATTTTACATCCATAACATAAAAGGGTATTCATTTACTAGGATTGATCTATACCAAAGAACCATTTATGAGTTCAGGTAGAGGCTGATAAGTGGTCATATTTTGAAGCTAGTGGATGAGGGAGTTGAGTATGTATTATACTGTGATGACAATAGAGATGGGAAAGGATGAGTGTTAATGTAGAGGAAACCATTTATTTCATATGGGTTGATGCTGTTGAGACACGATGAGAATAACTAAGTGAATCACAACCTATATATGGGAGAGGTTTTCTTTGTTACGATGAAGTAGAGGCACTACCTTCTGAGAGAGTGAATAATTATTTACCCTAAAAATCAAAATCTTTGGTATGTATTCTCACAAAGAGTTAGTGAACTTTGATAGGGGAACTAGTTGTGGTAGTTATAGAACTATGAATTTTATATGGTATATAGTCTTGGAATGGGAAACACGGTGGAATATGTTCTTATTATGAATTCATAGGCACGTTTAGGGTGGGAGGCATTAGATCATTTGGATTTTGTATAGATTCCCATAGTTAAAAAGTTTGGTACAACTTTTATTTAATAGATGATGTTAACTCCTCATCTTATTCACTGTGTGAGAGATTCCTTGTTAGGAGACAGAAACATTGAGGTCTAATGCAACCCTACCTCTTCTTGAGATTCATGAAATTTATTTTGTAAAGGATTGAATCACATCATCATTTTATAGGGAGAAAATGCGATCCCAGTAATGATACAGTAGGAGGCCATGAGATATTTTTACAAATCCACTTTGGTTGTACAATCTAGAATGGGGAATATGATTGGGGAACTTTATTGGATATTTTTTTGGATTCCATGAGGTAGAGCATGGATGAGTTCATTTCTTGATTCCTTACATGTCAATAGGTAATGGCTGAGCTCCATGATCAATCAAGTTTGTTATATCCTCTTGAGATCGTGGAGTGAAAATGGGACAACATAACTATGGAATTTGTGACAAGAATTCTTTAGAAAATGAGAGGCCATGATGCCATCTGGGTGATAGTTGACTAACTTATAAGGTTAGAACACTTCTTTCCAAGTAGGTCGTGGAGGATAGTGGAGTGGTTCCGTATGTTTTATGTATGGGATATCATCTTCCTTCACGGGGTTTCTTCGGTGTTCATCTGCAATAATCATGCATAGTTCATGTCATATTTGTGAAGATTTTTTCAATAGGAATTCAGTACCCAGATGAGGATGAGTAAAAACTTTCACCCCAAGTCATATGGATAGAATTAGTGCACTATATTATTGTTTGGGGATATGTTGAGATATTGTGTGTTAGACATTCATCGAATCTTGGATGATCATCTTTACTTTTTTAAGTTTACGTATAATAATAGGTATCACTATCTTATCGGTATGGGACCTTTCACGTTCCACTACAAGAGACCCTCTAGGTAACAATAATATTGGAAATATATCACTGAGGTGTTTCTTTCGGGTACATATATGGTGAAAAAGATGATAGAGAAGGTCTTGATGACTAGTTCGAGGATGTTGACCACTCAGAGTCGGTATAAATATTATGGAGATCGACTTTTTATGCCCTTGGAGTTCATGGAGGGAGAATAAATTTTATTGAGAGTCATCCCATGATATGGATTTTAAAGACTCACACAGGATGAAAATATATCCCTAAGGTTAATCGGGATGTCTGAGATCTTATAGAGGATTGTTTAGGTTTCATATTTCATCTTCTTAGCCACAAAGTTGGATTGAAAAAAATGACATCTTACATTTTATAAATCTTAAAATATATGTTCATAATATTATGAAAGTTAATGGAAATATATAGCTTGCAATCAAGGATGGTCCACATTTTTATAGAAACCAGTGGTGATCGAGGATTTACTAGAGATGATCCTACATGGATGAACCATGACCTTAGTCCATGTGATGTGGAAACATGAGAGAATTCAGGAGGTCTCCTAGGAGGGGAGAGTTAGATTTGGTCTTAGTATCAAACATTTATAGTTTTTTCTTTTGGTGGAATAAATATTGAAGGAAGAATAACGTAGAGCCCCTAATTTTTCTTTTTAGTAAATTTAAATATATATAGAAATATTTTTGAATATAATCTCTAATTGGATTAATGATTCCATAGCCTAGTGTGCCAGACATTAGTTTATAAAAAATTAAAAATATTTTATAAAAAAATGCATTATTTTTTAGAATTAATATAATATATCATAAATGAGGTATTAAATAAAATATCTGATAGCATGTTTAGATAAGGAGAATTCATATTTTCCTAGGCGTGATATAATTTTCATCGGCGTGAGGCATTCAGATAAAGAGACTATCGGTGGGAATATTCACTGGATTAATTATTTAATTCAATAAATATCCTAACATAAAATAATTATATAAATATAATTTTACATATAATCTATAAGGTTATCCACATAACCCTATTACCACTAATAGAAGGAATCGACCATTATACATTGGATGATTGATATTAAATGATGTTGAGATTCTAGACCTAGGAGAATTGAGTTGCAGCAGACACAACAAATCATATCCTTTGTTGGAAATTTAGTTCTTCACTAATGATTGATATAATTAAGAAAGGTATCTTAATTTGTTTATCCTGTACATTATTATTTAAATATTTATCAAGATCAATTACAGTTATTTGATCTACAATTAATAGGATCCTTTTTATGCACCCAAGTATAGTTTTTTCATTGATTTTCTATTTAATCCCCATTGTAAAATGTTTCTCACCCCTTGTTATCCCTGATCTATAGTTTTAGAAAATAATTCCTAGGAACTAATTATTTCACATTTTTTTCCTAGTTATTTTCCCCAAACATTCATCTTTGCCTTCAACGTTTTCTTATAGGGACCCCGTTTCAACGTTATCGGGTGAGATCGAGCATTATAAAACCCCAAGATTCATAGAATATTCCTAAATGTTGAATGGATCGGTGTTTAGAGGAAACATCTGTATAATTTTGGATTACGGGTGATTCCACCATGGATTTGGAAAACTATTGAGGTATTCGATTGAGAATGGGGCATGTGGGGGATTCAGATCAACTGATAGAAATCAATTTTCTAGCCACTAGAGGACCCAAGTCGATTAGAGAATCTTATTTTCTATGAACTTCAAGTGAAATAATTAGTGGGAATAGAGCATCTAGAATCTGTGAAGAAGATATAGAATTATGGGGAAAAACCGAATACACACTGTGTATTCTGAAGAACACAGGGTATGTAGACCCTTGGCTAGGGTGGATAGGGATTTCAGGAAATTAAAATATTATATGTAGTGTGGGACACTACAAACCATGTGACTCAGGGATGGAAACTGGTGTTTAATTTGGGAGTACAGAAACATGGGCATTGTCAAGCACATAGCCAGTGTGCATGATCAAGCCCTAAAGGACACTAGAATAGCCAGGAGAACACATCTTGGGCCCTACTGGATGATAAAAACCTTGTAGTCCTATAACATTTTGTTAAGAGAAACAAGCCCAGAGAACCATGTACTAGGAAGAACATGTCCATGTAGTAGGGAGGGACCACACACAATGTGGGTCACCCAAATATTTTGTACCTCTATTTGTGGAAACCACTACCTCTCTTATCTACATTGTTTGGACGTGGTGTTTATCCCATGGATATCCTATCCTATGTTTTCTTCTATGTAGAACATGATAGTGGAATTCATAGTGGTTTTTTTCATATGATTCTAGATGTAAATTTCATAAATCTTATTTAGGTGAAATTCATTGACAGTAGTGACCGAGGAGTATCACTAGAGAGATAATAGTGGCACACTCTAATAGATTAGGGCCATGATTCTTCTACCTACAAAGTGGTACCCAAATAACAGGACATGGAAGGGTTCTCAAATCTAAAATTATATTGTCACACTCATAAATATTCAAGGCCTAATTTCTATACCAATAAAGTGGAACCCTTCTACTCGGATATGAAACAGGTCCACTGTGAACCATAAAAATGGAACCATCCTGACCCACCTATTAGGACAGGTCATGGTACCTCTATCTACGACTAGAGTAGCACCCTCTTATAGTGTTAGGTTTTGGGTCCTCTTCCATTTGAGTGTCACCCTATTACTGGTTTAGGGAATCATTCTTCAATATATTGAGTGTATCCCTCTTGTTATACTAGGGAATAGTTCCTCAAACTGGGCATTATGTCCCCTCAAATGTGCAGAATATTTTTAATGTGTGGATTGAAAAGGATTCTTTTTCTGACAGGGACATGATATTATGTGCTTCATTGATGGACCCATTGGAACTGACAGTAGACTCTTTTACACAGATTGGTTATGAGATGGAGATTACATTTTCTTTCTCATACTCTATTTCTTTTATGAGAATATGTATGTATCTTTTTTGTTGAATTTCAATTCTCTCTTTTTATGGGTTGATCTCACTATTACTATAATGTTTCATATTATTTACACTACAAATTTAGGGACACCATAGTTGGTATATATATAGACATCACGTAATATTTATTTTTCAACACATGTTGGGAATTTTGGATATGATAGATTGGTCGACTATACATAATAGAAGAGAATTGGGATACCACACTACATTTTACCACATATTTTGTTTAGGTCATGGATATCTAGAGTCAGACTCTCTTAGAATTTACTTTCCCATTTTTTTAGGTTGGGACATTTTTATGGTTAGGCATATCTATTTTCCCTTTTCTTTTCAGTTTTTTTTCATACTCTAGTATTCCCTTGAGGTTTTCACATGCATGTTTTTTACAGTAGATGTTTTGGCCTTTTCTTTTATTCCTCTCCACATCTTCATGCAGATGGTTGTTTTTGTGTGTAAAAATATTTAGGAAAAGGCATCCCATGTTATTTATGACTTCAAGATCTTTTCACCTTGCCCTGGCGTATGGAGGTGAGATTTGGGTAATTGTGACTGAATCAACATTTTTCATGTCATGATAGATGTTCTCGGACTCCCAAATACATTCAAACAAAGATATCCATGAGATCATTCTCATCCAATGAATCATTCATGTACTAAGATACTATTTTAATTAATAAAGAATAATTTAATGTGGTACCCTCTCCATAGATATAGGAAATATCAAATTTGAATTATTGGAAGTACTCCATCCATCACCACTTTTAGAGAATCAAATCATTTTGTGAGAATATATAACTTAATCATTTTTTGTCAAACTAAACTATAAACCTCCATATAAAATATATATTTAACCAATTAATTATATCATACATCAAAATTATTATTTAAATATCATCTGTAGTATAGTTAATCTCATGTATGCGATGATTAAAAGAACCATAGTCTACAAAGACATCACCTTGAATGAGATACCATAACAAACCTAAACCAAAAACATCAAAAAGACCAAAAAACCCTTTCTTACATCTTGAAGTTGAGATGGTGATCACCTCAACCTCAAATCCCATTATCCCAAAAATATATGAAACTCCCATTTTGGGGTAGTATGGAGACGCACAAAAAATAACATTTGATCCCACCTTTATGATGAAATAATTAGTTCATCCATGGAAAGACATAAAGATGATTAATATTAACAAAAAAATGATCTAAATTTCTAATAAAGAGATAATAAAATATGGTCAGGAAATACCCTTCTGTCTCTTCGTCTCAATATATGTCACAATTTCTTCCACATAAGGCCTCAAATTCATAGTAACATTCATGAATTCTACCATGCAGGTTGATACAAAAAGAATAATATGAACAAGTACAATATACCACTATTAATAAAAATAACGATACATTAATGGTACCTATCACAATATCAGGACCTTCATCATCTCCCTATAGAGATCATGGCTTAATATACACGTATATTACATCATTTTAGATTAATATTCTGCACATTACAAAAATACATGCATGAGGACCATAATAGTTTATTGTCTTGGGAAACAATGAAACAAAATATTATACCCCAGTGACTAATATTTGAAATCAGCTATAAATATATCATAATTTAGTAAATGTACCTAATCCCTCTTATCATAACATGGGGAAAGGAAAAATAAGAAAAGGGTGATATGAGATGATTAGTAAGGGTAAATTAAGGGAATGTGTGATCGTAAAATGAAAAAGGGTATGGAAGTTGAGCATAACATTTGAAGATCATATTTTACATATTAGAGATCATCATAATGATTTAAAGTTCACAAGGAATGAATCATAAGGAAATAGAGAACATAATCCATGAAATCATAACATAGGAATAAAACATGGAATTGTGGAAAAACATTAGAATATAACAACTCGACATCAAGGAGGCCTACTGAGGCATTTATAACAAGTTAGTCTCAGAGTAATCCCATATGGAGCTTCTTCAGACTTTATATTCCATCCCATGTACCCTCTTATTTCATTATTGGGATGTCATCCCATGTGACTTCTTATTTTGGGCATGGTATGTCCTCCCATTTAACCACTTATTTTTTGCTTGGGATGTCCTCCTGTTTACCCTCTTATTTCAAGGTTGGGATTTCCACTCATTTACCCTCTTGTTTCATTCATGGGATGTCCTCTCATATACACTCTTCATTTATGATTGGTATTCCCTCTTGTGTATACTTTTTTCCTCAAAAAAAATTTATCATTACCCAAAGCATTTGAGGGCGGTAGATTTCCCATCGATTAAATAATGAAATCATATAAGAATTTTCAAAAAACAATCATAATATCATGACCAATGAAAAGAGATAGGGATTATAAACATAAAAAAGAACCATTAAATGAAATGGGTATCGTTAAAATTTCATCACATAATAAACTATGGACAATAGATAAGTTTCATAATCACTACATCAATGCATAACCAATTATGTGAAGCGGGTTTCAAAAGAATCTAACTCATGGTAGTGAAATTGGTGTCCTTATAATTAGTCAATAAAAACATAAAACATTCAAGAAATTATATGAATGGGATATTTGGATTATTTCATAGAAGGTAATGAGTAACATCAATAGATGTCATCCTAGAATGAAAATACCAATAATGATATTTTGAAAACTTTTCATGAGGAAATTTTTCCTTTATTATTTGAAAAATATATCATTAAAAGATAATTTTTTTTGAAAACTAGTTACTTGGATTATACTTTTAATGCTTATAAACATATATTGAAAACATTTTTAAAACAGTTTTCTTCAAAACATAAATAATATGATTTAAAAAATTATGTATACCATTTTCCATTAAATCATATAAAATAAACTCCAAAAATTTTATAAATATTTTTCTTTGAAAACACTTTGAAAAAATATAATGAAATATTGAAAATGTTTCGAAATCCATTTTAGGGAATATACTTTGAAAACATATAAAAAATATTGAAAATGTTTTGAAATCCATTTCCTTGAAAATTACAGGGAAAATTTACAAAGATAAATTTTTAAACAATAAAAAAATTAAAATACTTTTTATTTGATAATTATCTTAAAATATCATTTGATAAGAGTTTTTGAAATATTTTTGAAGACATGGGTTTGAAATAAAATAGATTTCTTGCTGAAGAGAAGGATACAATCATTTTTTTTTTCCAAACAATTTTTTTTAATTATGCTTACTACCAAATAGTGTGAAACCATATTAAGACATGTATATATCATGAATAAACCTCATAAAACTAATCCCATTAGTTTTAATGAGATATAGATGAAAATATTTCATCAAAATATGCATAATTATTTACAATTTCGAAAAGCGATGAGATTGTTTCAATAAACTCTTACCCCTTGGTTACTTGGGATCTGACTCTTCATGTAAGAAAATGAAATTATATGAGTAAAAAATATCATTAAAATAATTATATTCATTATATAAAATTTGAATTGGAATCATATAGACCAAGTTAAAAAACATAGATGCATAATTAAACATGTGTATCAAAAAAGGCCATTTGAGACAAAACTACTTTACCGATTCAATAAATTTTTAAACATTAACCCCATTAAATTATGACCATATAAGGAATATGTAAATACCCATATATTGAGGTGTAAAAATTATATAATAAATACATTTTTAGTATACACCCCACAAAAAAGTAATGGTTGGTGAATGAAGCATATATCTCACAGGAATAAGAATTGAGACTAAATTCCCTTACCTTCTATCTTAACTCTCATTATATACATTCAAAATACCTATAAAATAAATATAAATCTGTTATTAAACTTTTAAATAACAATATTCTCATATCCTATAAAATATATGGTTTGATCATTACATTTTATTACCATATTGTTATCAATATAAATTTAATGTTTCACTATAGGTAATATCGGCTATGTCCTTCACATGTGTATTGATGTGATATATATTATTTCCATACACTCAAATATTGATTTTAGAAATTATAAAATGATATAAATGTAATTTATATTTTGTATGTGATTTTTATAATAATTTATATAAAATTTAAGTATGAAACAAAATACACCTTTCATGGAGATGGTAGGTCGTACGTACGCATGAACGCTACATCTGTTTAATTGTGACGATGAAAAAATGAAAGTAAAAGACACAAACACACATATATGTATATAAATAATTATTTTATTATATTTATTATTTCATATATATTTTATAAAATCATCTTTAATATATTCCATGTAGTTTGTGAATGAATCACATCACTTTGAGGGTGCGGTAGTCCAAACTTACTCAAATGAAATTATCACGATTACACAAAATAGAAGTTAAAATTATATGTGTTTTATAAAGAAATAAAAAAGAATAAATTCATAAAAATATAATATTTGAATTATATAAACATAGTTTCCATCATAATTTCCAACATGAGAAGTAGTAAATATAAAATGAATAATCATTGTTTAGTCAGGTGATAGTTCTTTATACACATTTATAGTATGTTTGTTACCCATTAGATAGAAGTATGTGTAAGTGTAGGTAAAAACATTAGAATAAAAAAATATAGGTATATTTAATATACTATTGTTTTTAGACAAGCATGAAATAAAGATTGTGGACGCATGTAGAAAGAAAATAAAAGAATGGAGTTTGAGAGAAAACGATACCTCTTAATCATGAAACTCATTTTTTTGTGTGACAAACCCCTTCCTTGTAATGATTTCTTCCCAATGAGTGTATCATAGGATAAGTATAAAGAATTTTATATGTTTATTGTGAATATAATGGCTAAAACTAAGCAGTTTTTGAGCTTTTATGAAATGGGATTGGTGGTGGTAATTTATAGGAAAAGGAAAGGACACACTTCCCGTATTTGGAAAAAATTTAGGAGTACAAACGTGTTTACCTTCAAAGATCATAAAATAATCACCAATATAAATAATTTATGGTGAATAGAAGAATATGTTATAAAATATGGGTGTTGGACTAGTTTATACTTCATTTGTGGTCTTAAATTTAAGGTTTCGTACTTTTTCAACCTAATTTTTCTCTGAATCATTATAATAAATTTTATTCACCTTCACTAATATTTCTATCCAAAAAAAAAGTTGACCATATTATAAATTATAAATTATTATGATTAAAAATATGGCCTGAATCTTTCAAAATTTTAATCAAATTTTTTTCATTAATAAATATAAAATTATTCATTCTGACAGGACGACACGTCGATTATTTAATGTAAAACCGTGAAGAATTTTCTAATGTTTTTATATCCAATTTCAATGATAAATTGGTTCCAATGACCAAAATGTTATTTAATAATTAAATTATATTCTAAATAAACTTCAAAAAAATATTAATTTATAATTTAACCTTATAAATAAATTGAATTAAAAAGGGGATTTCAATTAAAATAAAATATTTTTAACTATTCATTAAAAATGAATACTTATAAAAAAAATTACAAGAATTTAAACTAACATAATTTTTATATATTGATTAATAATGTGATGTATATTTTGATATATTAAACTCATAACTATTCCAATAATTTGAATTAAAATGTGATCAACATTATATGGAGGTAAAATTACCTTTAGAAAAAATATAGGTTTTTATGCATAAAATAGTATTTGTTCTGATCTTATGCCTATCGAATATATTTGATAAATATAAAAGATATTTTACTAAATATATAACATATAAATTAGGTTTATATCACATACCAATTTAAATTAATTTAGTTAAATTGGAAAAAACAACATTATGACAATAAAAATAATAATTTTTTTATTATATTTATCAGTTTTCATATTCATTTCTAATTAACTAATAAACTATGAATTAATATTATATTTTTTAATCAATATATGGTAAATAATTATTTAATAGTATTCCAAAAAAATTTGATACCTAGTTTATATCTCAATATTTTAAATAATAACATTTTAATGAAATACTGTCGGTCAGTAAAAATTGGTCAGGCGTGTCACACATGACATCATGGAAAGTCATTGTTGCATGTAACACAATATAAAATCAGTGTTACACATATTGAAAGATAAAATTTATGGTGTGTGTAGTACACAATTAACATGGTTTTTTGTATAATTAAATCCGAACACAGTTCATTAATATACAATAAATTATTTTCAGATTTGCGTGAAATGGAAAATATCAAAAATATTAAACAAATTAATAAATTAAACGACAAAATATCATGATGTTACATTATACCCCATTTAAAATTAAGCCCCTCCCCCCAAAATTCTTATTTTTTATCAAATTTTAAATACTTGAATGTTTTATTTATAGAAATACACTTTTAAGAAATGGGTAATAAAAAAACCATTAAAAATGGAATGTTAGAACAATAACATTGACCAAAAATAACATAAAAATGGGTTTCCACATATGATAGCATAGGTTGGGAGTGAATATTGTACATTGATAAAAATTGTAAATATTTATAGGTAGTTATTGAGTGATCAATCTCAAACATTTGAATGATCAAAGAAAATTTTATGGCCAGAAAGTCATAAATATGTCAAGATTTAAAAGGCCATTATTTTAAAAAAATTAAGGTACTAGGAAAATAATTTTTTTATCAGTATCATAAAATTGAATAATTCATTTATTTACCATGAATGTTAGTAAAAATACCAACCTATTATATATATAATATCAAAATTTAATTTTGTAGTTTTTCTTTTATCAAATTTCTAATTCATCCATTACTTCGTGTAATAGACGTCCTGAAATTTACATTGATTCATAATGTGTTAAAATACACATTTAGAAAATCCTAATACCCATAATGGAATGGAAAGTGTTACTATTTGTCTATAAATATTCATAAAAATCAATATGGTTAATAAATTAATATCATAACCTAAAATGTAACACTAATATTCATCATATATTATTATTCATAAAAAGTAATTATATGAAAGGAGGACATGGAATAAGCTAGTGGTAGTCTTGAGTGCCTTATCAAGTTCAGATCATGGGTTCAAGAACCACAACCTTGCAAAAATTTATTGGTGTTCACTCGACATACATGTTTTTTTTCCTAAACCCATTCTAATATAATTTCCAAAATATGATGTAAATCCATCAAATAAGGTTAGTCAACAAACAACATTTTAACCAAGGCTGCCAATATAATCATTATACATAAATTTATACTTCAAATTTTAACTTAATTTTTTTTTCATATATGGTTATCATTATAACCCTTATAAATGATGAAAATCCAAAACATTAGAAAGAAATCCACAAAATCAGCTTAACATTGGTTCCCCCAAATAACACAATGTACAATTTTATTATCACATTCCAAAAATGTGAATAACCTCATCATATATTCCCTTGAAACATGGTAATAAACTTAATTAGAATAAATAATATTGTAAAAAATTTGTTTTTCATTAATCCAATTTACTTATCCATATCCAACATATCATTATCATATGATCATTATCTCAATTTCATATATGAATTAAGGGTTACATTCCCTTAATCAAAATATCAACTTTCCATGAAATCACATCTCTATGTCTTCATCTACATTTAACATGTACTTTTTAATCCTTAATAAAAACATATAATTAAAATAATTATACATTTCATGACTCATATAACAAAATCAATGAATTCAAAAACATAAATACTTCATTAATCCAACATTATTCTTTAACTATTACTCGAGATTCATAAACTTATTCATTAACAAATCTTTCTAATAATAGGTAATATTAATCATTTATTAGGTTTACTCAACCTCAATCTAATCATGCTTCTTATGATCAGTGTAAACAACACTGGAAGAACATCACATATATTTCACATGTCATTTACAGTCTCTTTATCTTCATATGTATAACCAATACACATACCTCCTTCCCAACTCTATTTATGATATTTCCACTTGGGATATCAATTTTTATAATTACCAACATTACGCATCATTTAAATTAAATTTTATCCATGTTCCTTATAGTTCTATCGATTTAATAAAATGAGAGAGCGTAGGGTTAGAAACTCATTATATAATAAAGCAACTAAATCATGAAAAATTAATTATAGGACGTCTAAACCATGACACATAACATTTAATTGGCGACACCTTAGGTTTATCCTCTGTTATTCATAGTGATACTCTATTTAAATCCTTAAAAATGGATCAAGAAGTGTTAGTGAATTTCAAAGAATATCCCTAGCAAGTGTAAAAGTTGGTGTGTAGTATCTCCTATTGTCCTGTAACATATTTCCCCAAGTTAGCCAAGAGGTGTCTTGCTAGATTTTTTACCCCATGAAATATATGTTCCACAGAAACATTCTCTTATATAATCTAGATGAGGATTTATTTCTAGGAAACGAATCAATTTATCCTTTACAAAAATCCTAGTGCATTTTCCTAAATGTTGATTCATCCTTATACTTATCCTTATAGAAATCCCCAGACAAATCCTTATAAATATTCATAGGGATCTAACTATTGTTTTCACATCCAATTTTCCAAATTTAATCTAATAATTTCATTTGATAAAAACTATAGAAAATTAGGCTTAACATACATGGATATTAGATCATTTTAGATTAATATTTAGTACATTACAAAAATAAATTCTCAAGGATTGTAATAGTTTAGTGTTTCTGGAAACATGGAAACAAAATCTTTTATCTTGTTGAAAGGTATACAACATCTCTAATAAATATCTACACCTTTAGTACTTATTCCTAAAACAATCTTCATATCCTGGGGAAAGGAAACATAATAATGGGGTGAGATGAGATGCTCAGTAAATGTAAATAATGGAATTTAATAATGATAATATGAATAAAAAGGTTTATATAACTTGAACATAACATTTGAGGATTATAATCTACATATTAGAGATCAAAATAAATATTGAGAGTTATTAAGATACAAATCATAAGGAAATAGAGAACCTAAACAATGAAAGCATAAAAAATGAATAAAACATGGGATTCTAGAAAACACATAAGCATATAATGAACCTATGTCAAGGAAACCAACCAAGTCCTTTGTAGCAATTTAGGATTGGTTTTATCACCCATGTACCTACTTTGGACTAGGGATTACCTCCGATGTATGATATTATTTTGGGCTTGGGATGTCCTCTCATTTACAAACTTATTTCAAGCATGGGATGTCCTCAAATTTAACCTCTTATTTTGGGATTGGGATGTCCTCCCATTTACCCTCTTATTTTAGGCATGGGATGTCCTCCAGTTTACCCTCTTGTTTCATGTTTGGGATTTCATCCCATATACCCATTTTTTTCATGCTTGGGATTCCATCTAACATACCATTTTATCCCATAAAATATTTATCATTACCCAATGAATTTAATGGAGATATAGTTCCCACCCATCACATTATGAAATCATATATGTATATACCAAAATAATCATTCATCATATCATGATCAAATATGTGAGATGGGTTTTATAAACACAAAATAGTAACACATGAAATTAAATGTGTATCCTAAACATTTCAACACATAATATCCTATTTAAAATAGGTAGGTTTCATGATAATTTCATAAAATAATTATACTCGATGAAAAGAAGGTGTCAAAATCATATAAATCATAGATGTTAAATATGTGGCATAATAATTATTCAAAAAAACATAAAACATTCAATAAAGGATATGTATGAAACATTTGGATCATTTCTTATAAGGGAATTAATAACATAAATAGATTTTATCTTAGAAGGAAGATAACTTGGAAATATATTTAGAAAAAATTTCTTCAAGAAGATATCCCTTATTCATTGAAAACAGTCTTTAAAAAATAAAACCTTTTGGAAAAAATTTCCATTGACAATACCTAGAAAACATATAAATAAGGTATGGACAAATTTTTAAAAACCATTTCAATGAAAACTTATAAAATAATCTTGAAAAATTTTTGAAAAAATTTTTCCATGAAAACTTATAATATACGTTAAAAAAATTTAAAAAACATTTTATTTTAAAACACTTTAACAACACAATAAAAAAAATTCAAAACATTTTGAAAACAATTTCATTAATGATTCTTTGAAAACATATAAGTATGTTTTAAAATCATTTGGAAAAACATTTATTTTAAACTAAAATTTAAAAGTAATAAAGAATTATTTTAAAACCACTAAAAATTTTAAAATCATTTTTTCGTAAAAATTATATTCAAATATCATTTGATAAAAATTTTCGTAATTTTTTTTGAAATAAAACTGATTTTCAACAGAAGACAGAGATACAATCATATTTTTATTAAAAAATATTTCTTAATTTAATTTGGTTCCAAAGAGTGGAAATGGTACAAATAAATGGATATATATTAAATAAATATAAGAAATGGAATCTCCTGATTTTTTTGAGATATTTGTAATAGTATTATATCAAAAGAATTATAATCATTAACAATATCGAAAATCGATGAGATTGTTTCAGTAAAATCTTACTATATGGTTACTTAGGATCATAGTATTCATGTAAGAAAATAGAATTTTACAAATAATAAAATATAATTAAAATAATGGAAAAAATTATATAACATTTAGATTGTAATTATATATACCTCTTTAAATAACATAGGTTCATAAAAAAATATGTGTCACAAATAAGGAAATTTGAGACAAAACTGCTTTACCGATATAGTGAATTATGAAACATTACCCCATAAAATAAAGATAATAGAATGGATATGTAATATCAATAAATTTATGTATAGAAATAGTGGAATAAATTCATGTTTATTATATAAACCAGAAAATGGAATGGGTGGTGAATAAAGCATGTATCTCAAAGAAATAAAATGTGATAATAAATTCTCCTACCTTGTGACTTGACTATCGTCATACCCACTCAAAACACATTTATAATTAATTTATATTTATTATAAATTTTATAAAGAAACATATTATTATATATATTAATATATATGGTTTGATCATGAACTTATATTACCCTCTTATCAAAAATACTATGTTAAGGATTCACTTTGGGTAATATCCTCTTTGTTCTTCAAATGTGTCTTAATATGTTATATATTTGTTCCTTAAACATATATCATGATTATAGAATATAAACCATGATATAACTATAATTTATTTTCAGTATATATGTATTATAATAATCTATATATTATAGAATTTAGAAATGGAATAAATCATTCATGGAGAAGGAAAGTTGTGTCTATGCATGAATGTTACTTCTGTTTAACTGTCCCCTTGAATAAAAACATGTAAAACACACACACACACAAATATATATATATATATATATATATATGTATATATATTTAATTATTGATGAAGTTTTATTATATCATATATATAATATATATTCACTAAACCCATCCTTAATACATTCTATGTAGTGTACCAACGAATCACATCACTTTGAGGGGGCGATAGTACACAATCCTTCAAATGAAATAATTGTATTTACCCCAAATGAAAAGTAAAAAGATATTAATTTTTAAAAGAAATAAAAAAAATTAATATATAGTAAATTTAATATATGAAATATATAAAACTATTTTCCATCATAATGTCACCCATTAGAGGTGATAAAGTAAAAATGAATAATCATTGTTTAGTGAGGCTATAGTTTTCTATACACATAAATTGTATGTTCATCACCCATTATATGGATTTGTGGGTTTGTTTAATTTTATCCCATAGAACAAAAACAATTTTATATTTAATACACAAGGTTGTTACAAATGCATTGAATAAAAATAATGGATGGGGTGGAGAAAGAAAAAAAAGAAAAGATCTTGAGAGAAAATCGAACTTCTTAATCAGTAACTCATTTTTACCTTTGATAAAAGGCTTAATTGTATTTCATTATGACCAAGTATAGGCTTCCATGAGTAAGTAAGGGAATCTAAGATGCTTATTTGGCATAGATTCTCTAAAACTATGATGTTTGAGAGGTGTGAGGAAGAGGTAGAGTTGGTGGCCTTTTATAGGGATGGGAAATGGCACACTTGGAATTTTTGGAAACAAGGTAGGTTTACCAATGTTGTTACCTAAATAAGTAAATACAAAGAAAACAAATTAAATAATTTAAGTTTAATTGATGAATAATGGCTAAAAAATGAATTTTTACTAGTGTCTCGATCTTGTTGGGTCTTAAATGCAAGCCTTAAAAATGTATTAACCATATTTTTCTCTTAATCGTTGTAATTAATCTTAATCACCTTCACTAATATTTTTTGACAAAAAAGTAAAAATTGTTATAAATTATAAATTAGGATTATCAAAAACATAAAATACATTTTTCCAAATTCTAATCACAAAATTGGTAGAAATTAATTTAAATTTAATCCTACAGATTGGACAACACTACAAGTTTCTAAATATAATCTTGTAAAATGTTTGATAAGATTTTATATCCAACATCATTTTTAAATAGGTTCAAATGACCTAAATTTGATTAATTAATTAAATTTTTATGTAATTAAACTTTTAAATAAATTTAATATATAATTTAATCTTACAAATAAATTAAATGAATAACATGTTTTGAATTAAAATCCAGTAAATTTTACTATTCATTAAAAAATGAAAACTTGTAGAAAAATACCATGAATTTATCGTAACACAATTTTTAGGTTTTTCATTCAAATCCCTATTTTTTTTACAAATTAAAACTATAAATGTTCCATAAATTGGATTTAAAATGCATTCAGCATTAAAAGGCAGTAAAACTACCATTATAAAAAATATAGGTTTTATGCCTAAAATTGGGTTTGTTCATATCTTATGTCTATTAAATTAATTCGATAAATATAAAAAATATTTTATTTAATATATAAAATATATATTACATCAATATCACTTACTAATTGAAATTTAATCTAATTTATTTTGTTAAAATAGCTTTATGACTTTAAAAATAACAATATTTTTTTTATATTCAACTGGTTTTCATATTCCTTTCTAAATAATTGGTAACCTAAGAATTCATATTATATTTTAAAAAAATATATTTTTTAATAAATTATCTAATAATATCCAAAACATCCTATTTAATATCTAGGATATATATTTTTGTTTTAAATAACATCATTTTAATGATATAACATTGTTTTCTAAAAATCATTCACCAATGTTACTCAAGCCATTGAAGAAGGTCATTATTGTATGTCACACAAGATAACCTTAGTGTTCATTGTAGATAAACATAAAATTTATGATGTTTGTAGTTCATTGTAAACATGGTCTTCTATATAACAAAAGCCAAACAAAGAGATTTAATATAAAATAATGTATTCCCATTATTTTGTGAAATAAAGAATAGGAAATTTATTAATTTAACTAAAAAATAATTCACAAAATATTTTGGTGTTACATTCTACCACCCTTAAAATGAATTTCTCCCAAAAAATCCATTTGGGTTATCTAATGTTTAATTATTGAAATTTTCATTCATAGAATCCCATATCGTAAAAATAGATACTAAAACATCACGTAAAAAGGGAAAATTGGGAACATAAAGGTTACCCAAAGTAACATATAACAAAGTTTCTATATAAGAGAACATGGAATGGGAGTGATGATTAGACATGGAGGAAAAAATTAAATATTTTTGCGGAGTGATTGAGGCCATTGATCCCAAATAAGTGAATGATTAATAAAAAATTAAGGTCCTCAAAGTCATTATTTAGTGATGATTTAAAAGGCCATCTCTTCAACACATTAAGGTATTAGGACAACAAATTTTCTTTTGATCATTATCAAAACATTGAGTAATTATTTAATTGACCAGGAAAATAAGGAAATATACTTACTTGATACATTTCTATAAAAAAATATTCCATTCGTTATTTGTGATTTTATTAATTTCTAATTTTTCTATTAAATTATCTAATGGATGACCAAAAAATAACTATGATAATTGAAGTGCTAAAATACACATTTATTATATCTTAAGGCCCATAAATGAATGAAATGATTACTCTTTGTCTATAACTATTCTTCAAAATAATTTTGTTTAATAAATTAATCCCTAAACATAAGAATTTAGACTATTGTTTAATCATCAATAATTATTAATAAAAAATAATTATTCTATAACCAATACATCGTGTAGGATAGTGGTAGGCATAAGACCCTTATAATCCTTCAGTAATGGGTTCAGGAACAAAGGCCTTTGTGGACATGATTAGTTTTCACCCAAAATATATGATGATCTTTTCTAAAAAAATAATATTATAATTACCAAAATATGATGGAAATCCATGAAATAAGGTTAGTCACAAAATTTTCTTTTTAACCATTTTTTCAATAAAATATCAATACATAAATACTTTCTATGAAGTTTAACATAATTTTATCATAAATAGTTTTCCTTTTATCCCTTATGAAAGATAAAAATTTAAAAATGTGAACAAAATCCAATAAATTAGTTTAACATTAGTTCACTCGTATAAGAAAAAGTACTGCAATTTTTTCACATTCAAAACATGTGAACATACTCATCCTATATTCCCATGAAACATGGTAGTATCCTTAATTATAATAAATAATTTAGGAAAAATTGCACGCTTCCTTATTCCAATGATTACTGGATATATTTTTTAACTCCCGGATTTCGTAAACTACATGCATGATGACATAGACCATTTTTTCAAAAAATAGTTCAAGGGTAATATGTACTATTGAATTTACTTATTTATATCAAACATATCATTATTCAATGATCATTACAACAATTTTAGTCATTAATTAAGGGTTACCTTCCCTTAATCAAAATAACACCTTTCCATGAAATCAATTTTCTATGTATTCATCACCATTCAAGATGTAATTTTTTATCATGAATGAAAACTTATAGTGGAAATAATTATACATTTTATTATTTATATAACATAATATTTGAATTCCAAATCATTATTTCTCCATTAATCCTTCAATATCCATAAATCATTACTAAAGATTCATCAACATATTTTTTAATACCTATTTACCATAATATTAAATATGAATCATTTACTATGGTTATATAACATTAATATAATCATACATATAATGATAATTGTAAACAATTATGGAAGACCATCACATACCATTCATACTTCATTTGTTTTCCCATTATCTTCAAAAGTGTATCCAATTCTCATACAACCTTATTGATCAGATTCATGATATTTCCACTTGGGAAATTGATTTTCATAATTCACATACATTCCACATAATAAATATTACATGTTTACCTTGTTCCTTCTAGTTATATCCATTGACTAAAACCAAAAAGCATGATGTGAGAAACACATATCATATATGAAAGGTACATAATCAGGAAAAAATAATTATATGATTTTTAAATAATGACACAAACCTTTTAATTGATGAAACCTTTGGTATTTCCAAGTTATATTCGAATTCATATAATATTTAAATTCTTCATAATGGTTCATGAGAAGTTTGTGAATTTCCAAAGAATTTTCCCCATGAGTGTCAAACTAGGTGTGCAATAATGGCCATTGTCATGTAGAATGTTACCCCAAGTCAATCTCGAGACATATTTTCAGAGTTTTTACCCCTAAGAATATATATTCCAGTGAAATATATACTTTAATGATCTAGACAAGGATGTATTTCTAGGAAGCCACTCACTATATCCATCACAAAAATTCTTGGATATTTTCCTAAACATTGACCCATCCCTATACTTATCCTTAGAGACATCCCTAGACATATCCTTAGAGATATAACATGGGATCTCATTAATGTTTTTTCATCATAATTTCCAAATTTTGATTCAAAAATTAATTTGATACCAACTATAGGGACCTCGGCTTAAAATACATGGATATTACATCATTTTAGATGAATATACAATATATTAAAAAAATACATACCTGATGACCGTAATAATTGATTATATTTGGAAAAATGGAAACTAAATATTTTATCCTATTGAAAGATATTAAACATGTCCCACTAAGATCCCCACATTTACTACTTCTACCTAAAACTATTCTTCATATCCTAGGTAAATGAAAAATAAGAATGGGGTGAGCTCAGATGCTTAGTAATGGTAAATAAATGAAATACATAAGTATATGATGAAAAAAATTTCATGGAAGATGAGAATAAAATTTGAATATCCTACCCTCTATATTAAAGATCATAATAAATATTGTATGTTCTATATGAACCCGGATCTTCTTTTCCAGTATGTTTTCCATTTTCAGGTGTGTTTTTGAGGAAAATAGGAGTTTCTAGAAATTTTTGAAGTACACACCATGTACTTATATATACACGCCGTGTACTCAGTTTACCCATGATGTTGTGTGTTGGCCCTTTAATGGATGAGCACATAGCCGTGTGTGGTGACCTGGAAACCACCTAATGTGGGCATCGTTATGGGAAAGTACACTCCATGTAATTATAATGTACACACCATGTACTTGCTTTTTTTTTCATTAAACGGACCGGGGTCTCGTCAAATTGGCATAAGTGTCTTCTTCTTCAGCTTCTTTGATAGAGATCATATGTATGGTGATGATTGTTTGCCGAGCCCCCGATGAAGCATCGATTATCTGAATCGACCACTGTCGATTGCATTGGGATAGCCACAGTAAGCTCTTCCTTCTTCTATAGGCTCGTTTCCTGATTTCACTTCTTTCTCATGTTATCTTCAGTTGAGTGTTTTTATAATTTTGTTTATCTACTATATTATTGGGCAATTCAATTCTTGAGGTTCACATATAATTATTCTACAACACCAAGGTAGGTGGTTTATGCCTTTACATAGTTATTCTTTGAGTTAAATGTTCAAAAGTGCCCAATACACTTGAATGGGGTATTGTGTGTTTATGGTTTTTAGACCTACTATTTCCTACTATGCATTTTTTTGGGATAGAGGTAAATTGTTGACAATAGAGTTATCTTTTCTAGGTTGTGGATGTTTTCTCCATGTTTTCATGTTTTGTCTGTTGGTCTAGTTTGCCTATTAGGCTTCTGTTTTCCTTCCATTCCTTGTATTTTTAGGATAGAGTGATTATTATCTATCATGCTATGATATGTTTTAGATTGTTTATCCAAGTAGTTCATGAGGTCTACTTTGGATTCCATGTATTCATTGTGCATGCTTGACTTACACTGGGATGTGAAAAACCGATGTATTAGACCATATGAAGAGTGGACCTTGAGGGATTATCCAAAGTGTCTGTTTACTTTTACATTGCGTGACTATTGGGGGGATGGACGAAATTACTCCCTCAGATTGTCTGTAGTTCCTTTATGAGGGACACATGGGGAATTAGACATTGAGTGATTCTTCAGAGTGAGTATTAGTAACTGATATGAGACTGTTGGTGGGAATTGACGGTGAGTGCTTCCTCAAAGAGTCTGTGCTAAGATGAACCAGATGGGTTAGCCTGTGTGTACTTCGTAGAGGGTTTCTAGTGTAGTTTTGGTTGAACTAGAGGGGTTAGTTTGTGAGAATATCCAAGAGGGTAACCATATTTTTATTAGTAGCATGTTTGATATATGAAACTGAATGCTCGAAATTGCAGGATTGTTTTATTTTGAGTACTTCCTTGTCTACTATTTACCTTTGATTATTACCATCCATATATATTCACTAACTTCTAGGAACAGATAATTTGGTGGTTTCCTACTAAAATTAGTGTCACACCATTTTTAGGACATGCTTTGGGACTAAAGAGATTATATTTATACAGGTATAGATAAGGGAAATCACCCTTCTACTTCAGGTACTTGATTGTTCTGGATCTAGAGAGCATGGGACCGAGCTGAGGCTTGAGATACTGAGGAGTTGTTTGCTTTATTTTATTTTGTACATTGTTTTAGCACTATATTTCAGCATTGTGACGCGTTTTCCGCATTCCGGGACTTAGGTATCATTCCTCATTTATATATATTCTCTAGTTTTTTATTATTTTCAGTCTTTCACAGTTTACTATTGTATGTTATTCTTACAGCTTCCTCTATTTTTATCTATTTTACTTCTACTGAGCTACTCTGCCAAAGAGGGCCTAGTTTCGCCACCAATATACCCAAGGCCCTCACTGCTATTCAATAGCCTCTGGCCTTCGGAGAAACGTGCTTGAAGCCATGTGACTAACCAGGTATGGGGTACCTCTAGGCGGCTTCTAGAACCAGGATATTACAAAGTGGTATCTGGGGGCTCTGGTTACACACGTACTTCTGAGTATAGCTTAACATCCCTATACCGATGGCCAATATGAGCATACAATTCAGGTTCTTGAATAAATGCTTCGAGAATGCATCCTGAATTTCAGATGTTATTGGGAAAAGTGCATACCTCGTGTGGAGTATTCCAACAATAATAGTTCTCAATCAACTATTCAGATAGAACCTTTTGAGGCTTTGTATGGTTGGCAAGGACGATCACCCTTATGATGGATGGAGGGAGGAGAGGTAGCTATGTTGGGACCTCATCTTTTCTAGGAGACCAAAATGGATATAGAGTTGATTCAGAAGAGGATGAGTACTGCACAATCACGATAAACGTCTTATGCTGATCGATGGAGATGACTTCCGGAGTTCGAGGTCGGAGATCCGGTTTTCCTATGTGTCACCTCGAGGATGGGACACAGAAGGATTAGGAGATATGGTAAGCTATTGTTGATGTACATCGGGCCATTCAAGTTGTTGGAGAGAGTTGGGTCGACTGCCTATCGGTTGGAGTTACCTCAGAGGTACCAGACTATTCATGATGTTTTCCATGTTTCCTAGCTCCGACATTACTCCTCAGACCCATCTCATGTTTTCAACCTTAGGAGGGTGAGTAAGAGTTGGATGATTTGTTCGATGAGAATCCTATCCGGATTATTGATCAAAGTTTGAAGGTTCTTCATGGCTAGTTTGTTCCTCTAGTACGAGTGTTATGGCAGCACGAGCGAGTACCAGAAGAGACATGGGAGAGGGAGGCTGATTAATGATCGTAGTGGCCCGAGATTTTCAAATATTATTCTTATATGCCTCCTTACTAGGGATATTCGGGGACAAATTTCATTAAGGGGGGAAGTTTGTAAGAACTCGGATCTTCTTTTTAGGTCTGTTTTCCTTTTTCTGGTTATTTTGAAAAAAAGAGATGTTTCTATAAATTTATGAATTACACATCGTGAACTTATATATATGCACCATGTACTTATTTGTATAAACTGTGTAATATGTTTCTGCACTTTTCCATGTGTGGGTCGGGTAACGAATGAGAACACAACCATGTGTGGTGACCTGGAGGTAGCCTAAAGTGGAGCTCGATTAGGGAATGTATACACCATGTACTTATAAAGTACACGCCTTATAATTTCTATTTTTCATTAAATGGACCAGAGTTATGTCTAATTGGAATAAGTGTCTTCTTCTTTTCCTTCATCAACCTAGAGCATCCATACGATGCCAATTCTTCACCGAGCCCCCTATTGAGCATTCGTTCTTCGAATTGACCACCGTCAATTGCATTGGGATCACCAAGGAAGCAATTTATTCTTTTAGAGCCTCATTTCAGGATTTCTACTATTCCTGATGTTATCTTCAGTTGAGTTTTTTTAGAATTTTTATAAATATATGGTGTTAATAGAAAATTCAAGGCTTGAGATTCACATATAATGATCTTAAAACATCGAGGTTGGTGGTTTGTTCCTTTCTATAGTTAGTATTTGAGTTATATCTGCGAAAGTTTCCAATACCCTTGAACGGGGTGTTGCGTGTTTATGGCTTTTAGCCCTACTATTGCCTATTATTCATTTTTTGTTTCGATAGAGGTTAATTGTTGAGAATATGGTTATCTTTGCTATTATGTGGATGTTTTTCCCATGTTTTATTATTTTGACTGGTGGTCTATTTTTTCTGTTAGGATACTATTTTCTTTCCATGCCTAGTATTGTTAGGATGGAGTTATTATTATCTGACATTCTATGATATGTTGTTTATTGTTTATCCTAATAGTTTTTGAGGTTTACATTGGCTAAAATGTATTTGTTGTGAACGCTTGACTTACACAGGGCTGTGGGAACCTGGTCTAGTAGACCATATAGAGAATGGACATTGAGGGATTCTCCAGAGTGTCGGTCTACTTTTACATTGAGAAACCTTAAGGGGGATGGACGTAAGTTCTCCCTCAGAGTATTTGTAGTTCCTAAATGCAGTCCACAAGGGGAATTTGACATTGAGTGCTACCTCAGAGTTCTTATTAGTTACCAATTCAAGTCTATAGAGAGAATTGATGGTGAGTGCTTCCTCAGAGAGTCTGTGCTAACCTGAACCAGAGGGGTTAGACTATGTGTACTTCCCATATGGTTGCTTGTATTGTTTTGGTTGAACAATTGGGTTTTGGATTTGAGATCTTCCTAGAGGGTTACATAATTTTTATTAGATTCTTTCTTGATATATGAAACTGAATGCTTGAAACTACAGGATTGTTTAATTTTGAGTACTTCATTGTCTACTTCTTCTCTTTGCTTATTGCCTGCCATATATATTCACTCATTGTTAGGAATAGATATTTGGGTGGTTTCCTACTGGGATTAGTCTCACACCTTATTTGGTTCATGCTTTTCGGCCCAAACAGATTATATTCCTGTAGGTATACATAAGGGAAAGCACCCTTCTACTTCAGGTACTTGATTGTTGTGGAGCTGGAGAGCATGAGACCATGTCGAGGCTTGCAATGTTGAGGAGTTGTTTACTTTCATTTCTTTTGTACATTGATTTAGCACCGTATTTCATCATTTTAACGTGTTTGGATGCTTTCCTAGAGCTATGTATCATACATCATTTATATATGTGTTCCAGTTGTTTATTACTTTCATTTTCCACATTTTACTATTATATGATATTCTTACTTCTTATGCTATTATTATCTGTTTTACTTTCTCTTTGTTAGTCTACCAATGAGGTAATTGTTTCCCCACTATCATACCCATGTCCCTAGCTGCAAGTTGGTATCCCCTGGCATTAAGGGAAATGCTCTTGAGGCCATGTGACCAACCATGTATGGGGTGCCTCTGGGCGGCTTCAGGAACTAGGATGTTACAACATTATAATACATGAATCATAAGAAAAAAGAGAACATATTCCACGAAATAATAACACATTAATAAAACATAGAATAGTGAAAAACATATAAGAATATAATTACCCAATTTTAGGGGGGCCTACCAAGGCCCTTGCAACATTATAAGCTTCGGGTAGTCACCTGTGTACCTTTTTTGGGATTGGAATGACCTTCCATGTACCCTATTATTTGGTCTTTAGATTTCCTCTCATATACCCTATTGTTTAGTACATTTCTATTTCCATCTATTTACCCTCTTATTTTGGGCTTGATATGTCCTCCCATTCACCCAATTATTTCAATATTTGGATGTATTTCTATTTACCATATTATTTTTGGCTTGGGATTTCTTCACGTAACCCCTCTTTTTTGGGCTTGGGATTCCCTCCCATATACCCATCGATCTCATAAAACATTAATATATTCTCAATGCATTGGGGTATGATTTTGGTACTACCCATCACATAATGAAACCATACATTCTTATGCCAAAAAACATTCAGCACTTTAGGAACCATGGAAAGATATGGGTTTTATAAACATCAAATCATAACCCATTAAATGAAATGGGTATCATAAACATTTCATCATATCATAACCTATGAAATAGAGATATGTTTCATAATAATTTCATTAATGTATAACCATTGAAGAGAAGCGAGTTTAAAAATAATATTACATGAGAAAGTGAAATTGGTTTCATAATAATTATTCCATAAAAACAAAAACCATTCAATAAATAATATTAATAGAAACATTTGATCTTTTCTTAGAATGGAATCAGTAACATCAACGAATGTCATTATTGAAGAAAAATAAATTGGAAGGATATTTTGAAAACATTTCTTGATGAAATTTTCCCTTTATTCAGGTAAAAATTCTCTTTAAAACATCAAACCTTTTGAAAATTATTCCCTTTGTAAATAATTTGAAAACATACATATATGGTTTGAAATCAATTTCAAAAACTTTTTCCATGAAAACTTATAAAATAAGATTTATATAATTTTCAAAAAAATATCATTGAAAACATATAAATTAATATTAATAAATTTAGTAAACCTTTTTATTTGAAATGAATTTAAAAACATATAATAGATATTTACACCATTTAGAAAATCATTTCATCAAAGATACAGTGAAAAACTATAAATATATCTTGAAAACATTTTGAAAACCATTTACTTAAAAACAACCTTAAAAACATGTAAAGAATGATTTTAAAACCATAAAAAATTTAAAACGCTTTTTCATTTAAAATTATAATTAAATATCATTTTAAATCATTTTTGAAATAATTTTTGAAAAAATGGTTTTTAAATAAAACAAATTTTCAACTGAAGTGAGAGATATATTCATATTTTTCATAAAATACATTTTATTAATTATCATAATTACGAAATAGTGGGAAAATAGTACTAATACATGGATATATCAAGGAAAACCCAAGGATAAGAAATATCATGAGTTTTATTGAATGATGGATAATAATGTTTAATCAAAAGAAACATAATCATTAATAATATCAAGAAGCGATGAGATTATTTGAATAAACTCTTACCACTTGGAAATGTGGGGTCATAATATTAATGTAATAAAATAAAAGTACAAGAATTAAAAAATATCAAAAAAAAATTCATTATAGAAAATATTAATTTGAATAATATATTCCTCATTAAAGAACGTAGGTGCAGAACAAAACATGTTTATCAAAGAAGGCAATTTGAGACGGAACATCTTTTCCGATTTGGTAAATTTTGAATCATAAACAACAAAAAATATATATCATAGAATGGATATGTAAATACCAATAAATATAAGTATAATAATAATATAATACATCCATCTTTAGTATACTCACCATAAAAAAGGAATGGTTGGTGAATAAAGCAGCTATCTCACAAATATAAAAAGCGTGATGAAATTCTGTTACCTTGTATATTAACTCACATCATACTCATTCAAAACACCTAAATAATAAATATTTATTTATTAAAAATATTTTATAGAACCATATTATCATATATAATACCATATATGGTTTTATAATAACCTTATATCACCCTCTTGTTAACAATCATATTTTAAGGTTTCACTTTAGGCAATATCTACTTTTTTCTTCGCGTGTGCCTTAATAAGTTATATCTCTGTTCCTTACACTTATATCATGATTCAAGAATATAAAAATTTATATAAATATCATTTATATTAATTATATTTGTAATATAATAATTTATTTAATATATAAGTATGAATCAGAATACACTGTTCATGGAGACGGTGGACTGGCCGTACACATGAATGATATTTCCATTAAATTATCATATTGAAAAAAATAAAGTAAAAGAAATATATATATATATATAATTATTAAATTATCTTTATTATACCATATATATCATATATATTCAATAAACCCATCTCTAATATATTCTATGTAGTGTATGGATGAATCACATCATTGTGTGGGAGTCGTAGTCCACACTTCCTCAATGGAAATTATCATACATAAACCAAATGAAAATTAAATATATATGTTTTTTATAAATAAATAAATAAAATTAAATAAAATTAAATATAAATTTCAAATATATAAATATATTTTCCATCATAATATCCTCCATGATAGGCAGTAATGTAATAAATAAACAAACCTCGACTAGTGAGGTGATAGTTCACCGTACACATAAACAGTATGTTCATTACCCATTAGATGGAACTGTATTTGTGTGTAGGTATAAAATATAGCATAAAAATATCTTAGTATATTTTATATACTAGTTTTTCTATACAATCATTTAATAATGATTTTGTAGGGGATGAAGAAATAAAATAATAGAAAGTAGCTTGAGGGAAGATATTACCTATTAATTACGTAACTCCTTCTGGTTTTTGAAAAATAAAATCCTTTATTTTATTATTAATTGGTATAGTTTTATTGGAGTAATGGATGGATGATTGAATGTTTATTTGTAAGATTATGGCTGAAACTAATAGGTATAATTTGTGTGAAAAAGAGGGAGAGTTTGTGGCATTTTATACGGAAGGAAAATGACACAATTGGCTATTTGGAAACAAGTTTGGTGTACCCCCATTTTTACCCCAAGAAATTATAAAAAACCCAAAAAAAACAAAATAATTTAGGGTTAGTGGATGAATCATAGCCATCCAATGGGTTTTGAACCAGTTTCTAGGTAGTTTCGTGTATTAAATTTAAGGTTTCATACTTTATTAACCTATTTTTTCTCTTAACTATTGTAATTAGCGTTCATCAATTTCACGAATTTTTTTGGTCAAAAAAAAGTTGAAAATATTAAAAACTATAAATTACGCTGATTCAAAATTTTAATCACATAAGCAGAAGAATTGAATATAAAATTATTCTCACTAACGGGATAACATGGCTGGTTTTTGAAGAAAAACAGATCAAAATATTACTATGTTTTATATCAAATTTCAATTTGAAATTGATTCTAATTAACTAAATGGGATTAATTCATAGAATTATTATCTAATTTAAATTTTATTCTAATTGGAAATATAATTTATCATTATAAATAAATTAATGGAAAATTCATTTTTAATTAAAATCAAGTATTTTAAACTATTCATTATAAAATAAAACCTTATTGAAAAATACAAAGAATTTATTCTAACCAAATTATTATGTTTCTCCTAAAAATATGAATTTTATTTTAAGGTGATAAATCTATAAAATCTATAAAATATTATATTTAAAATTTGTTTAGCATTAAAAATCTGTAAAACAACATTTATAAAAAATGTATGTTTTTATGCATAATGTTGGGTTTGTTGTTATATTGTGTTTATCAAATATGTTGGATGTATATAAAAAATATTTTATTTAATATATAAATTTTATATTAAATTAATATAACTTACCAATTCTAATTAATTTAAATTATATGGTTAAAATAGCTTTGTGTATATAAAAATAATAATATCTTCCTTTATATTCAATTAGTTTTCATTTTTATTTATAATTAATTGGTAACCTATGAATTTATCTTTTATTTGGGAAAACCATATATCATCATAAATTAGTTAATAATATTTATAAATGATAATTTAATTGTAATTTTATGTTTAATTATATTAAATCATAACATTTTAATGATATACTATTGTTTGGTAAACATCGGTCATGTGTATTATTCAAGAAATCAAGGAATGTCATTGTTGCATGTAATGGAAATAACCTAAATGTTCTATGTAGAGAATTATAAAATAAATGTTTTTTGTAGTGGATGATTAACTTGGTTTTGTGTATAAAAAAATCCAAACATAGTGCTTTGATATAAAATAAACAATTTTCAGTGTTGTGCGAATTGAAAAATATCAAGACGATTAAATTAATTAAAAAATTAAATCCCAAAATATAGTGGTGTTACACTCCCACTGTGGAAATATCCTTTATATTAATAATATTATTTATTGTCTTAATGTATGAAACCCCATTTTTATTGAAGTATCACACTACACCCTTAATCCTCTCAATGTCTGTGAGCCCATATAACTATATGGACCAGTAAAAATATTTAAAACCTTTGTAAATGACCATAAAAAACAATATATTTATATATATAGATATTTAGTTCCATTATTCATGAATTATCTTTTATGCCATCTTTTCCACATTGGCAACAAGTAAGTGTACCTTTACCAAACACTACAGTATATTTTTTGTATTACCAATATGGAGGACCGCCACCACTATTCCCACCACAAGACTCATCTTATTTCCTCTTCCCTTTAATGGAACCACTCAAACTGCCACTGAGAGTGGGAGGAAATACTTTCAACCTAGAATTATCTTCCTTTTAAATTTCATTAATCATATCCCTATATAGAACATCACCATTATATGTAATATTTGTTAAGATGTTATATGATCAAAAATTTAAATTAAATTCATATCTGAAACCTCTAGGCCTTCATCAGCTTATTCAACAATAACTGAGGTGAAAAATGATCAAGTTCAATAAAAAAATTTTCATTCTAAGTCCCTAACTTATCCCCCTAGTGATGGTTAAGGATCTCTATAGACTTATCTGATACCAAATATTTATCATATAATTTATTGATAAAAATAATTTTTAAGTCTTTTCACTCCAATACCTAATTTTTATTTTCTATAAAATTCCATCCCTACAAGAACCCAAGGTTTTCTAAAAATAAATTGAAATTCTTAAAATTTTGATTAATGTCGATATTTATAAGTTGTGTTTGTACATAATTTTATTTCTTCTATGTTTTAAATTTTGAAAAAATGGTCATCTACAATTGTGTTCAGTATGTTATTTTGAGTCTATTAAAACCAACTTGCATTTTTGGTGTATAATAACACACCCTTATCAATAGTAATATGACCCAAATGAATATTAAATTGTATTATTATTTTATTTTCTTAGGTCTTTAAGATATTGACATCTAGATTAATTTTTACATGTGATATAACAACAGTTACAGTTTTTTAATTATTAATTTTTGAATTAAGAATGATTTTATTTAAAAATTAAATTGAAAATATTTAGAATTTTTTTTCAAAAAATGAATTTTATTTTAATTAAACAAGACAATAAATTGTTTGGGTGAATTTTGGGAATTTTTCCGAAACAATTGATTTTTCAATAAATAGTAAAAAATACACTTTTTAGTTTATGTGTGTTAATGACATCATTAACGATGTAATGATGATGTAATAAATATTGTAGATTATTATATAGTAAAATAATTTATTAGGTGTCCCAAGTGTATTACACCATGGGAAACTACCTTGGGAAAGTGCTGGGTTTTTAAAATACCACTAATGAGGTGTCCTTGGGAAATTATTAAAGTATTCACCAACATTTTCTAAAAATACCAACCCATTCCTTCATTAGCATCATTAAAAATTCCTTATCAACTAATATCTGACCTCCTTACCTCTATATTAGTCACCACGAGTTTTCTTCAATACCCCAAGGTCACAATGTTCATGTTCTAGGAGTTACTCTACAAGGAATGAAAATTCTAAATTTCTTTCTTTTTCATTCAAGTTCACTTTTATGTGGTATAACTTTCAAGTTTCCATAAAATGTTCTTATTTACTTATTATTATTTATCAATTCTATATTATGATTCATTTTAAGATGGGTGATGCTTTTCCCTTCTCATTTTAATATTTTCTAAAACCATGTGGCATAGCCGTTTGGCTACTAATTTTTTGTAAGGGATTTCTTAGTTATTATTTTATTTTGAGTTCCTTTATTTTCTTAATAATTATTAATCTCTTCTTACACAAGAGGCAAGAAATCTCCAAAAACCATGTATATTATGATCTTATAGTGTTCATGGAAAACTCATCGTCATTATTCTTCTTCTCTCCCACTTATTCAAAGAATAAAAACATTGTCCCTGGTGTGTTGAAATACCGACATCGTGGATGATGTGATTTAAACTTCAATTAATTCCTTCAACTCTGGTCATGAAACCATTTCATTAGTTAAACCAGGTTATAATATTTTTAATATGATACATCCATGTTTCTTGAATTCTTTTTTACTCATGGTTTTAATTTGTAAGACAAAATGCAGTTCTCATTATCGAAGAACCACTAAAATTATCTAAATGAACTTCATTAATGTTTTAAATTATGAATTATCCACATATAAAACATAAAAAAGATAAATGGTATAAATTATAATATAGTAAATATGTAAATAACATTACTTTACAATTTAGTCATTTCACATCCAATCAAAAAGAACATCCTTCATGAACCAATCATGGATGTCTTGTAAGGATCTCACCCAAAACAGTGCAAGGAACCAAATACTAACAATTATGGGGTGGAATGAGGTTATTAAATGATCATATAAGATGTTATAAAAAAGAATATTTTTTTGTAAAATACTATTAACACTCATTTAACTATTATAAATGATGTTTAAACATGTTTGAAGTACGACAAGCCAGAGGTAAAGGAATTTTTAACTCGATTTCCATTCATTGGGTTAACCTTCTACGTCATTATTTATGTGGTATTAAAATTTATTGTTTGATGTGTTTGGCTTATATTATGTTTAATTATGTATAATTATAGTTTATACACATATTCCTTTAACTCTGTTAATTATCTCCTCAATTTTATTATATTTATAAGGGTCTATTCTTTTAAAATCCACTTTTAAAATTATGTTTTATAGAATTGAAAAGAAATATTTTTATGATATTATTCATGGTGTATGATTATGTTCTAGTTCTTAGGAATTTTGTATGATGAAGGGTGGGACCTATATCTCCCTCCAATGCATTGAGTATGTGTATGTTGGAGGTCGGATGTATGGTTAATCCAAGTGTAACTGTGATGGTTACACAAATAGTTTTGTAGCCTTAAGGGTTTCAAATTATAAGGTAGCCAAGGGGGTTAAAATATTATGTAAGTAATTCCCCAAGATATCTTTATGGTCATACTTATGTTCTTATGTATTGTTTAAATCTCATGTTTCACAATGTAAGTATATATATACAGGTGATAAGTATGTATTTTGAAAATGATTTCATACGTTACAAGTATCCATGGACTAATGTGTTCTATCCTTGTTTTTATATCCCTTACTAAGATTTTGTTCTAATACCATGTTTAAAATTATTTTCATAGTTTAATGGATGTGTAAGACAAAGAAGGAATCCATGTTAAATTTTGATGAATTGTCGTGTAATCATGTTTTATATTTTAATGTTTTAAATTTTGAAAAAAATGGAAACTGTTTCTTTGGTATCCACTCTGTAACAATATTTAATGTTATGAATGTATTATGTACCAAATCTCAAAATACATAAACATATAAATATAATCAATTTAAAAGGAAGTGTTTCTTGACTAAATTCAAGATTATGTATGTAACAAGGCTGGGTTGTTGTATTTTGTATCAGAGGATGGTTTAGATAACTTTAGGGGTTAGGATGTTGTTAAAAGAATACCATAAATTATTACTACCGATCATTAATTTGAAATGTTATAGAATTTAAATATTACCCTATTTTTTCATCTAATATATGTTTGATCATAATTGTTCTCCACTGAAGGAAAAAGGATGTTGAAAAGGAGATGCACTGACAGAACAACATCCTTACAGATATACAACCCGGAGTGGTAGGGATAGAAAATGAGTCATTTGTGATAGTAATGGCTCAGCTTATGCAGGCTATAAACAGTGGTGGAATCCATGCAAGAGAACAAATAGAGGTACCCCAACTGTACAAGACAATATGGGAACATTTTATAAGAAAACACCCTCTAGGATTCAATGTATCTTCTGACCCTGTAGTAGTTGAAGGATGGATCGAAGCCCATTAAAAGATATTCGATGTTATGGGATATTCAGAAAATAAAATGTTAAGTCCTTCCATTTATCATTTTGAAAGTGAATCAATTTAGTGGTGGTCAATGGTAAGAAATATCATGGTTAGAAAGGATTTTAATGCCTTAGAGTGGGATGAATTTAAAAGTCATTTCCATGAAAACTACTTTCCTAAGGTGGTGTGAATTAGGACGGAGAGGAAATTCTTTGAATTGAATAAAAAGGAGGATAATTTAGCAATTGTGTATGAAGAGAAATTCTCCCAACTGTTTTGGTATTCTCCAAATCATATTCTTGATCTTGATCTAAAAATAAATCGCTTTTACTCGGGACTGAAGCCAAGGTATCAAAGGGCGGTGGACTCCCATGAAATCAAAAGTTTTGAAAAAAAATGTATGATATGCTGAGAGGGTAGAGATGGAGTTTGATGATGATCACATTCATTTTGGAAACAAGGAGAAGAAGAGTTCTATGTGGAAAGATATGGGTGAAAATCAACCAAATAAATCTGATGGTAAGAAAAATCAGTTTTCAGTTTGTGAAAAGTGTGGCAAGAAACACCTTGGGGAATGTCTTAAAAAATGTTGAAGTGTTTTAAATGTGGTAAGTATTTATATATTGCCCATGAATGTAATAAAAATGTTACTATAACTAATACTAATAGAAAAAATGTAATGTGTTTTAAATGTGGTGAGATGAGTCATTATGAAAATGCATGCCCAAAGAGATATCTGAATGTTGCAAAGATGCTATAATATAAGCAGAAAGGTGTAGTGAGATCCATTGAAACTACATTAGCAGATTTCAGGCTATCCAAGGATGTTGTATTATGTACTTTTTTTGTTCACTAATATTTTTTTAATGTTTTTTTTAGTTACAGGGTCTACACATTCCTTCATCTCTGAGACATTTTATGGTAAATTGGAAATATCACTTAAAAAATGAGACCTGAACTTGTTGTTAAAACACCAGGGGGAAATAATGTATCAAAGTGTAATTATGAGGATCTATCTATTGTTGTATTTGGAATGAATTTACCTACAAAACATGTTTCATTACCCTTAGTCGAGTTTTATGTTATTCTAGGAATGGATTGGCTTTCTGTTTATCATACTAAGATTGAATGTAGAGCTAGAGAAAATGTTTTCTAGAAAGTGTTTCAGTTTGTATACAATAATAAAACTATACAATTGATAACATATCAAAAATCCGAGAAACTATTGAAATATGGAAGTGAATTTTATCTTGTTCATATTTTTGAATACAAGGGAACTGTTCAGATTGATGTCGTTCCTATGTTAAATGAATACCTTGATTTTTTTCCTGATGAGTTACCCGGTGTCATACATAATTGGGAAGTCGAATTCACAGTTGAGTTAGTTCTTGATTCTAATCCAATTTCAAACCCCATATACCGTGTGGCTCAAATATAACTTCTATAATTGAAAAATCAATTGGATGATTTTCTTGATAAAGGCTTTATTCATCCTTGAACATCAACATGGGGAGCTCCTATTTTGTTTTTAAAAATAAATATGGTTCCATGAGGCTTTGCATTGACTATAGATCTTTTAATGACATCGCTGTTAAAAAATGTATCCTTTTCCTCATATCGATGACTTTATTGATCAGATCCAGGGATATCGGTACTTTTCCAATATTCACTTGAGATCTCGATACCATCAGCTAAAGGTGATGGAGGATGAAATCCAAAAAACAACTTTTCATACAATATATGGGCATTATGAATTTGTTTTTATGACCTTTGGTTTCACTAATGCACCTTCTATATTCATGAATCTTATGAATATAGTGTTTCATCAGTTCTTGGATAGGTTTTTGGTTTTATTTATTGATTACATTCTGGTATTTTATAAAAGTAAAGAGGAGCACGAAAAATATCAAAGGGTTGTTTTATAAACCTTAAAAGAAAAGAAACTGTATGTAAAATCCATCAAGTGTAATTATTGTTAGCAAAATATTTCTTTTCTTGGGAACATTGTAAATAAGTATGGAGTAACAATTGATCCTTCCAAAAAAAAAGTGGTTAATGAAAGGTCAAGAACCACAAATGTTACAGGGATTCGTAGTTTTCATGGAATAATAGTTTATTTTTGTCATTTTGTTAGGAAAATTTCTCGTTTATCTAGACCATTAACAAATATAACATGGAAAGGTATTAATTTGTTTGGATAGAATAATTTGACGTTTGTTTTTAGGAAATGAAGAAGACATTGGTAAATTCTACAGTTTTGGCCTTGCCTTCCCGAAATGGTGATTTCCTCATCTACAGTGATGCTTTGTTTAAGGGACTTGGTTGTGTTTTGATGTAGGATGATCAGGTAATTTCTTATGCTTCAGGACATCTAAAACCTCCTGAGCTAAATTATCTCAAACAAGATATGGGATTTGCAGCTATGTTTTTGCTTTAAAAATTTGTAGGCATCATTTATACGGAGCCAAATGACAAATATATGTTGACCATAAAATCCTGAAGTATATATTCACTAAGAAGGAATTAAAAATGAGGCATAGAAGATGGCATGAAATAATAATGGATTATGATTGCACAATCAGTTACCATCCTGAAAAAAACAACGTGGCAGATGGCTTGAGTCAAAAACATCATGCAACATAAACCATGTTACGTTTGGAACATGGTCCCTTGATTAATTATTTGACGAGTTTGTCTTAGAAGTTGTTGGTGATGGGAATAAAAATTTTTTGTTTTAGGTTTCAGTGAAATCTTCATTGTTAATGTTCTTTTATGATAATCATATACATAGAACTAAAGATACAAGGCAATTTTTTTAATCAATTAAATATCACTAGATATAAGTTATTTCCCACATGGAGTCTATGGTAGTCCAATTATGTGGTACATGGATCCTTTATCCAACTTACCTAGTGGAATGTATATGTCTACACCAAAAAACAAGTATTTTGGGGTTCCAAATAACAATTCAATTTGGTTTGTAATCATCACATAAATCTGAAATCAATCATGTCATTATGGGAAACTAACAATATTGTCTTAGATCATGACACATAGTGCTAACCCTAGAGTCTATCGAAAATATAACAATATATTCATGATCTATCAAGCATTTTCTCAGATCAATTGGTTCCAATAATAACTTTTAAAACTCAAAGCTCAATTGGGATAACAAAACCAGAAACACATGGTCTCCCCACAAAAAATGTTTCCACTAAAATGCTATCAACGGACATCAGCTACTATCCCGAGACAATTACTATTGTATAAGGAAGATATATCTTTATTACATGAAGATGAAAATATAAAATTAAATCCTCAATCACAAATAGGATAATTTTTTTCAAATGGGTTAACCATGGATCCATTCTATATTGATTAATTTATAGATTATGGTGGAAATACCCTTCATAAAGCATTTATGACCATGCCCCATTTTTCGAAAGTTTACCAAACTTTTTAATAAAATATCTGGAATCACATGACCGTTAAATTATATCATAGGATCATATTCCTCTATATAAAAGAATAAATTAGGCATATATTTTTTTAATGTATCACAAACTTCCCTCTGAGTAGATAATGACTAAAGATTCTAAGGGAACACATAATAACTTTTAATTCAAGATAAATGTGAGATGGATTCTTTCCATGACGAATTAATCACCAATAGAATTAGGATATATCAAATTTTACCAACATAAAAACATATACAAACCCAATGTATGAGTCATTATAGAAACATCCTCATTACATGACTTGGATTAGAATGAATCAGTACATCAGATGAAGTGAACCTCTCCTATAGCTGTTCAAAGGATCCTTAGTTTCAAGATTATCTATCACATCGATATAATTAGAACAAAGACCAAACATGTGTGTCACACAATTTCGATTCGACAATTTTTTTTGAGAATGATATAGCACATATATTCCATAGAATATAAAAAATATGACTAAGGTTTCACATTTAATTTAAACTAAACCATCATGATCTCCATACACCGCCACTGAAAACCCACATGCTCTCACGAGATATATCCAAACAAGATAGAACTAGATAAATACTACAAAAAGGAAACTTTAACAATAATTATTCATATGATCATCATGTGGATGAACCCCAATGGAAATTTTTAAGAAAAAAGAAGAAACACCAGATCCACCAAATATCTCATAACAAAGAGATGGATCAAATTATGTCATACCTAAAAATGGGATTACATTATTCTAATGTTGGGTCATGAATGTTAATTCAAAATAAATTAGGATTAGAAGATTCATCCATGTGGATTACACAGACCTTCAAACAATATACATATCTAAAACAGATTCTATTTACTGTCCTATCAACAAACAAAAATGATTTACCCATGCACACATCAATATATCACCATGTTATGAACACATAATCAAAACACATGCCATCACATTTCCCATAAATCCATCCATTTAAATGAGGTCCAAATAGTGAAAAATAAATAAATGAGGTATAATGAATTTTGATATGTGAACTTATCTCTATGGAGAATCCCAAAGAAAATACTGATGATCATGCCTAAATGAGGCTATCAAAAAAATACCCATATAATGATATAGAGTGATAATTTGGAATGATGTGAACCCTGATCATAAGATTAACAAATTATTACACAACTCTTGAGGAAAACTAGGAATTTGAAGAAACTAATCGTTATCGAGTTGATTACCCTAGTAAACCAATATAGTTATATAGTGAGGCTACAAAAGAATATTGAGAGAGATAAGAAACAAGATGTAATAACATGTTGTATCCTTGGGGACCATGATTATGGTTTTTATAATTAGTCTTTCTTTGTTTTTATAAAATATCTTCAATATCCCAGGTTTCTATAGAAACATGATTTCAATATCTACACATAGACCATTAGTTTTTTCTTTCAGACATTATAAACCAATGTTTTCTTTATATATAGAAATGAAATATTTAGATTCACACCATTAAAGTATAATTTTCCTCTGTAGGTTTGAAAAATAGTATTGTTATTGATAAAATGAATGTTCACATCAACATTAAAAGAAGATCCATAAATAAAATTATAATATGGAATTGAAACATAGATTAAATGATATCTCCAATAAAAGGATTTAATGACTTTTTCTAGATGAGGTACATAGTATTCATGATTTGGAAAATTCTAAAACCTATATGTATATATTTAAATGGAACAAAACCAATAATTAAAATTATAAAGAGAATCAATATTTAGCTTTATTTTAAATCAAATATAGAAATGTATATTTAAGTTTATATGTGGATTAAAATGAAAATTAGTTAATTATTAAATCCATATGCGACTATTAGTGATAAAGGCATATTGAAACTAATTTGAAGAATATTTTATTTGTTAAAAATATTTATTAAAAATTGTGGATTTTTTTACAGGTTTTTTTAAATAAATGTTAAGAGTAATCAAATAAGTGGATCAATAAAAGGGATGAAGGTTAAAGTGTTTTTATAATAAATTTTTATAACGATGTTTGGTTATAAATGATGAATCATTTAATGATCAATGTTAACCATGTGGTTGTTTATTGAAACATATATTTGATTATGGTGGTGATTAGAATACTTATAATGTGTGTGTGGGTGGTGGTGGGGGAATAGAAATACAATGTTGGTATAATATAAGATCATTGGTAAAGGATAATGGTGAAACTAGGGATGGTGTATTATTGATATATATGGCATTGGTAATGGAAGACTAAGGAATACCTTGTTATTATATATATAATGGTTATGGAATGTAAATCATTTAGAAAGGGTTATATTGATTGAACGGATGATAAATGTTGCATATATTATCTATTATAACATATAAAATAATTAGATGAAGTATAAGCTTTTATTGGAGCATCTAATGAAGGTTAGAGTTATTTGGAATTGATTTTGGTGAAGTCAAAAACATCACTCATTTTAATAGTTTCATATGATTGGTCAACACATAAAGAATTTATAAGAATAAATTATGATCCCTTAAACATATAATCTCCCATTATTGTTATGTAAAACCTGGTTATTGTAAAATTCAGACTAGAGTGTACCATACATAAAATATATTCAGAAATTTTCTTCATACATTATTTATAAATATCACTAATATATATCCATTTGAATACATCCTTTATGGTGTATATCAAGGAGGAAACTATTGGAGAAGTAAAATAGGAATAAGGATAATCACATATGGCTTCAGAAAGAAGGATCAATAACCTTATCAATGTGGTCACCTTTTTATATTACCATTTTTGATATATCTATTTGACTATGTAATAACTTATGTCTTACATAACATAAGAGTTAATATTATATATAGACACAAATTCATCTTATTCATGGAGTCTAGTATCTGATGGGTTTTACCATTTGAAATATCTTGTCTAATGAAATCGATTACAATTGATTCAAATGAAAAAAATAATCATTCTATGGTCATAAATGAATTATACAATATTATAAATGAAATATGATATTCTCAGGGGCTTTTATACAAAATAACAATATTGTACATTATGATTGGCTAGTGAGTTTATCTTATTTTCTTTTAAAATTACATATTATATTCCTATATAATTTTATATGACATTGTCCTAGTTCATCTCAAACATATGGGTTGTAGGGTATATCTCCTCCAAAACCACGCTTTCAATATAGGCTTGTAGTCTTTATGAAACTTTAAATTAAATTATTTCATATATATTAAAATGTAAAACCATATACAAAACTCATTTTAGGTATCTTCCAAAATAATTTGGGATAGCTATCCTCAATATCACATAGTACCACATCATATATAATAATATGTCAATAGCTATCCAAAAATCATTTTGGAAATACTTTAAAACTCTTATAGATTAGCTCTATAAGTAAAACTCAATCACTATTCAATCAAACAAAATTTATTACCCCATGGTAAATTAAATCCTTACCAAAAAATATGAATTCTATAATTTATAAATAAATGTTATGGGTGGACAATAACAAAGCATTATTACTACACTTGCTACAGAGGATTTTGTGTGATCTCTATAAAACACATGTATCTCAATACCTATGTAAACTATTTTCATCCTATATAGGAATGTATTTTTAGATGATACCATTATAAAATAAATTGATTATATTTGGGAAATAGAGTATTTTAGTCTATTATAACTGAATCATACATTCTCAACTATTAGAAAATACAATAATGAGGTCGATGAATATATCGCATTCCATTCATCTCTATGGATGAGAACATCCCATGCCCGTCACTTGAAAGAAAATCAAATCCTATTTATTATAAAAGTATAAATATAATCATCCTCATTATATCATAATTAAGGAATCAAAAATCATACTAATCATTTGATTGGATGAATCCCACCTTTTTTATACTCTAACCAATGAAATGAGTAGTAGCACACCCATCCACCCCTATGCACCTAAACCTTGTAGATTTACAAAGAAATATATCAAAGTAAAATGTTTATAAAGCTTGTTATCTCACAAATATTAGTTATAGAAACTCAAAATTTAATCCATTAAAAACTTTTAAACCAAAGATATAGAGTAAGACAATTGATGTTGTATAGCGCGTGGTTCAAGTAATACACAAAATTCACATTGTTCCTCATTATAATTTTATCTTTCTCAATATAATAACAATAATAACATAAAAATTAACATTTATTCACAACCTATAAAACTACATCGTGAACATCATATAGGGATAACTCAAATTTGAACTCTAAGAGGTCAATTATCATAGTACTTAATAATAAGATTATATATATATAAACCCAATGTGAATGAATAATAATACAGAGATGGAAAATTTTATAATATGATAAATTTAATATTCATAAAAACCATTAATAATAATTAAAAAATAATAGATGGGATCTTTTATAACCATATAGATTTTGATAGACTAAAAAATCTTATGTTTTATTATTGCAAATTCAAGGATTTTGTTAAAATCATGACATTTTTATTTAATTCATGCCACATATTGGTGAAACTATTTTAAAAAATCGTCCAAGAAAACTCTTCATTGAGAAAAAAATATGAAAAAATATTATTTAAATAATGGTGGGAATTAGGAATCTAATTTCTTATTATCGACTCACTAAACATAGTATTCATACTCCTTAACATTACATCATCAAATTTTAAAAATTTAATAACATCTAAAATCTACCTTTTAATATTTCTACACTAATTACCATCATTATCAATTGAAACATTTCAGAAAATTATTTTTTCGTTAATATATTTTGGAAAAAATAAGAAAATATTTTATATTTATCTTTACAAACACTTCCCACACCTCTTTTAGATATTAAGTGGCATTCAATTTTGAACTCAAAATGACCTTGTAATTTTTATGGTATCATTAAACATCTATAAGTCCAATACATATTTCAAATAACCTACTAAAAACTAGATTCTTTCAAAAAAAATATTTCCTTGAAATAAAAACTCCCACATGGTTATTAAATAACACTTATTTATTTTGTGGTAACATTTAAAAATTAAAAAATTATTTCTAGGTCATAAATGGAATTCTATGTGTTAAAATAATTTTTCTAAAAATAAAATTAATATTAAAAATATTCCACAAATGTATTGTGAAAAATAAATTGCCAATATTTTAGAAAACATATGGATAAATTAATTTATCTAAAAGAAAAAACTATTTTCCTTTTCTCATTATTAGTATTGTTAAAGAATCTGATGAATAATAGACTTTGTGTTTTGAATCCATCAACTAATAATATTCAACACTACTCTTTCTTAATGAAATCTAGTCATATGATATATGAATAAAATATTAATATACAGGTCCTTTAATTATATTAATCTGAACATTATATATATTCAATTATATTCAGATTTATAGTGTATAAATTCATTACATAATCACTCAATTGAAAACTATTTGTTGATCAATTCTTATCTCGATCCATAGATCTTGTATATGTATAGTATTTTCATGGTAAACACATTGTATCATATACCCTTCAAAGACAATGAATTTATTTCTATAACATGGGTACCTAACATTGAACTTATATAGAGTTCCCCAAAACCCTTTAGATGTTCCAAACAATTACATCATTCAGAATCATAGACCACGTTTCTGGGTTTCTCTTTTAGTATTCTATAAACTTGACTTGATAAATGAAGAAATATTGTTGGTATTTTTTAATAAATTTTCAATTTAGGGATTGAAATTTTACATACTTGTAATTTTGATTACCACATCAAAACATAAATATAACATTCTCAGAACATATTTTATCAATATATTAAGGAAATATGGAAAGAATTTCATTAATACATTTATATTTCAAATTCATTTCCATTTGTGAAAAATGAAGAAAATATATACCCAGAATGAGCCTTAATGAAACCTAGAGTGTATGATTTATATAAGAATAAATATAAACTTATTTAACTGCATAAATTATTGGCTACTCAAAAGGGTATTATTATAACACATAGAACTACCTGCTTGCCTAAAAATAATTCTAAAATCTATATGTCAGTATAATAAGTTTCTTACACCAGGAATATTATACTCAAGGAATGATCTCAATATTATGTATGATGATGGGGATTTGATATATCTAAAAAAAGATTTATATTGTGAGTAAAATGTTTTAAAAAACATTTAAGAATGAATTTTATTAAATATTCCCCTACAAAAATGATACCAACATTAAAAAATCATGATATCTTTTATTGGGATAATATCCTTATTTCACAATGCTTTTGGATACTTGGGATTATTTCTCATCATTTATCTATTTTAGGAGGAAATACACCTAATTATATAATATTGGAATATAATTTAAATAATTGTATGATACTTTACCCAATCTAATTAATGGATAAACTCATGCTTTTTTTAGTTTATTTACCTAATCCGGTTACGTTCTTCAAAATAAGTGTAACCAAAATAAAATGAGAAAATGGGATCATAATCTAATTATATCCACCCATTATAAATTTCCTTTCATAAGATAATATAGGGGAACCCATCATGTCCTGAAATTATCTATTGGATTACTGGGGGTCATATGTTTATACTTTTGGAGGAATATCGAACATGGTATTTTTTATGAGGAATTTATTATTAACATCATATCTTATATTATTCAATTTACCTGTTCATATATCTAATCAGATTGTTTGGAATCCTATACAAACAAATCAATATTAATAAATAATAGTGATTTGTAACACTATTTAAAACTATTGAAAAATTCTTAGTTAAGGAAATGGATTATTAAATCAATTATTTTACCTATAATTTCATTCTATAGATAAATATAAAATATTTTATAGAAAATTATTAAAATTTAAAACTAATGAATTCATCAATTCAAAATGTAAATAATTTATATCTATGAATAGTAACAAGGTAATAGACAATACAAAATAATAACATACAAATTAAAAATTGAGATAATCCTTTTTGAACAACTCAATAATAAAACTAAAAATAGAAACTCAAACATTTTTCTATTCATTTTTTACATTCAATAATTATATTAATATAAAAACATTATTTTAATTATAAAAAATTCACACCTTCAAATTATTCATTATATGTAATTTACCACAAATATATGATATTAAATTATAAATAATCATTTTATAATCCAAATATATTTGGTACCAAATTTAAATAATTTGAAATTCAATAATTTTTTTAAAAAAAATCAATTGGTATTGCCAAAATAATTTAATCAAATTGGGCATTTAATTTGAATAATTTAAACTAAAAATTATAATCAAATCATTATTTAAATACAAACTCTTTAATATTTATCCTTGTTTTATAATTTATAAATACTTTTTAATGAATATATTAGTGTATCCATATAAGATCATTATATCAATATTATAAGTCAAGCCAAATGATTTGAAAATGTTATCTTTATATGAATAATTAAATTATGGAATAATTGATTCATATATATTTCATATAAATTAAATTAATTAATTTTAAAAAAATATAATTAATTTATCCATAAACACTTTCATAACATAAATAAATATACAAATATTCAATTTCCCATTATTTATAAATAAATTTTTGAACAATTTAAAACAATAAATAATTTAAATTTAGGAAAAATATACTTTTCTTATATATTGTATTTAATGATATAACCATTTAGTAATTAGTAATCTGTAGTATATAATGTGAAGAACCTATAATACCTCAATAATTTGGAATATATATATTTTCTATAAATTATTACTATTTTCAATTGATAATATTACACCAAACAGTAAACTTAAACGAGACGTGAAATATTAGATGAATATTATTAATAAAAGATAGTAATAAAATTAAAAATTATAATATTAAAATTAATAATTCCATTATTAAATAAAAATATTCTAATAAATTTAAAATTCATAAAAAATATGACTAAAACCAATGAAATTTTTAAAAGTGAATTTTTAAATAAAATCACTTTTTTTCATAAAATATTTTTTCATTTATAAGATAAATTATTATATTATTTTTAATTTTAATTTTGATGAAATTAAATTCATTTTTAATCCACATTTTACAAATTACTTTATTGATAATTTTTAGAATTTTTAAAAAATAATTGATTTTTTGGTGATAGTGAGAAATATAAAGTTTTCTACTAGAGTAGCATTTAAAAATATAAATGGAATTAATTATAAAATTAAAAAGATATAAATATATTTTTATGTTCCAAAATGTATACATAAATTAAAATAAATCGATAGATAACAATTTCCAATTTATAAAAGTCATGTTTAATGTGTTGAAATTTTAAATAAAATTTTACTCTAAACAAATGTTTTTATTTGCATATATAAATATTAGTTATTATCAATAATAAAAATTAAATATTACAAAATTGATTCCATATTTTAGGTAAAAAATTTAATAAAATTTAATATTATCAATTTCATTTTTAGGCATACAAATATGATTATTTCGATAAAAGTTAAATGTTGTGATAATCCTAAAACGGTCATTTTCAAAGAATTTTTTAAAAGCTACGTAATTTTTTTATTTAAATAAATTAATTTATTATAAAAGATGTATTATATAATTTTATATCATCTATTTAAATATATTTACACTCTTTCAAAAATACACCAATAAAAATCATGATTGAGAACACTTAATGGTGAAAGAAACTTTTTCCTACAAACGATTTTTTTATATATTGAATTTTTTAGTAGAAAAAATTGTTTTGTATTTTTTGAAAATTAATTATATTATATTTTTCATAAGTTATTTTTCATTACATTAAATTTTTTAAAAATGAGTTACCTTGTATTTTTCATAAAATATAAATCACTTGGATAAAAAAAGTTATCCTGGTAAAAACCACAAAATAGTAAAGTGAAAAAACATAGTTGCAAGAGAATTGAAACGTTTGTAAAAAAATTATGAAAATAAATAGTATTGGATTTATCATTTTTATATCTCCCCACACTTTATAATTTTTACACTTTTCAAGACATTGACCATTGAATAGTGGCACGTCTTCATTTGAAAGTAATTTGTATTTTAAAAAATGTTATTTTCTTCCCATATAAATGTAGTTCACCTCCACCCCCATTATTCACTCATTAAAAATATTTATATCAAAAAATATTTTCTTTATTATTTCCTCAACCCTCAATACATGTTTCCAAAAAGCAGTTTCCTTCCAGAAAACCAAGATAAAAAGATTTACTGTGTTACCCAAGGTAAAACAACCAATGTGGGAGGTAATATTTTCAAATGGATTATCTTAATTCATTATTTATTTTTCTAACTAAAATATATTATATAGAAGAAATTATTATAAAAATAATAATCTTTAATATGATTATATCTTATTATAAAAATGGAATATCAATTTTCCACATTCCAGAAAAAACTATTTAAAAAATGAAGCGGATGTGAAGTAAACGTGTGGACTACCAGCCGCGTGAATGGCTTGATTGATTTTCCATCACTTCCTTACACAGCTGGTTAGAAAATTACATTTAATATAACACCCAATGTTTTTAAAAATAACCTAAATTTCATGAATCAATGATTTTCTACATAGTGAAACATTATTTAAATATAATTTTTACCATTCTATGATTTGATTTTCCAAAAAAGAACATTTACGGTTGTGATCATTTAGTTATTTATATTATGAAAGAACCAACAAGATTTTTTCGTGAATCATAACATGCCCTTATTAATAATAAATAATATAATTATTTTCATTTGTAAGGTTTTAAGATAATGAGATCATGATTGATTTTTTCTCAGGGATATAAAATGAGTTATAGTTTTAAAATTCTTATTTTTAGAATTGATTACTACTTAATTTTAAAATTAAATTTATCTAATTTAGAAAATTATTTTCCAATAAATGGATTTTGTTTTTCAATTCTACACATTGAAAAATGGTTAGTGTATTTTTTTGAATTTTTCTTATATGGTTGAATTTTTTATGAATAATAAAAATAAAATTTTGTGTTTTCGGTGTGTTTAATTAAATCATAATTTTGTAATAATGATATAATCAATATGGCCTACACATGATGATTAGATTATGATATGAGGTGTCCCGAGTGGCCAATTCCATGGGGAAAAACCATTGTTAAGCCCATGATTTTTTAAATACCACTAATGATATTTTCTTTGAAATTAATTAAAAACTCCCTCACTTTCACAAAAAAATACCACCATCACCCCCTCTTCCTCCCACACCTCTAAAGCTTTTAGAATTTTCAAAATTCGTTTCAATAACCTTCCCAATGATCATTCCAAATTCCAAGACCTATTTTTCTCACCAAAAGGATATAACAAAAGGCCTTATGGAGGATCTCAAGGAGAAGAGATCAAGAAGAAAAAATACACTTTAATTTTCTTTTGTTATAATTATAATTATTTTATTTTCATATTCTCTCTTCACCTCCCTTATACTAGAGGTATGAAATATATAATATTATATAAATTCTAGATTCTGATCTTGATTATAGGAAAATTCATCTTCCTTATTCTTCTTTTATTCCTCTTATTCTAAAAATAAAAACATCATCCGTAATGTGTTGTTTTACCAACACTGGGGATGATGTGACTTAAATTTCCTTTACATCAATAAAATATTGTTTTAAAATCATTTTAATGGTTTAATTTTTTTTAATGTGTATCATATGACCACTATTATGTTAATTAATAAACTTATATGCATAATATTAAAGGTAGATGATGAAACATGGTCATGATAATCGAAGAACTTCCAAAATGATCTAAACCATTATCACTAATGATTTATCCAATGATTCAACTTCATACCATATAAAAATGATTCATGGAAGAATTTAATATTCTGGAAACATATTAGTACCATTTCATTACAATTCTGTGGGTCTCCATCCATTCTATAAGAAAATTATTTACGAACCAACAGTGGATATCATGTGATGCATGCACTCGAAACAATTTAAATAACAAAATGTTATTATTAAATTGGTCGAATAATGTTATAAAATGATCATATAAGGTGTTATAAATATGAATATATTTCTATAAAATATTAAAAATTCTATTTTTCATATTATACATCATGTTTAGACAATTTCGAGTAAGACGAACCCAAGGTAAGGGAATTCATAACCCAATTTCTATTCTTTGGATTAACCTTCTACTTCACTAATTATGTGGTTGTAAGATTTTTTGTGTAATTAATTTCATTTATATTATGACGTATTATGTGTATTTAAAGCGTATACATATATTCATTTCATTATATTAATTCTGAAAACAATCATATGATATTTATAAAGTGCATTCCTTTTAAAATCCACATTTGAAATTATATTTTAAAAAATTAAAAAGCCATTTTTTATGAAATTATTCGTTATTTAGGCTTATGTTATGGTTCTTGGGATTTTTTTATAATGAAGGGTGGGAAATATATCTCCCTCAACGCATTAGGTATGTGCATGTTGGAGGTCAGCCATATTGTTACTCCCAGTGTAACCGTGATGGTTAAACCATAAGGTTTTCATGATTATTATGTTGTAAGGTACCCATGAGAGTTACAAATCATAAGTTACTAATGAGGGTTATAATACATGTAAGTAATCCATCAAGATGCCTGTATGATTTTCTATATGTTCTCTAATGATTCATGTAAATATCATGTTTTAAAAAGAAAGTATGTGTAACATCCAATGTAAGTAATGAATTATGGATTTTCAAATATATTTCTTTTTATGAATTAGATAACGTTTTAGAGGATTAAAATGAGAATAAATCTAACCTCAGGCATATAATACAATAATAATTTTTAAAAGATTGTTTTACCGCCTTTTGATGGCGATCCATTTTTAAATCTATCTTTTGAAAATTTTATAAGAACTATTTGTAAAAATTAAATTATTTTTTAGAATCGGGGCACTGAAACTTACTATGGATAATTTTTTGGTATTTTTCTGACAATGTTCTTTTTTAATGAATAGTGAAAAATAATGCATTTTACTTCAAAACTGCTTTTTCATCTGATTTAATTATATGGTTAGATTATATTTTTAATTGGTTTTAATGTCCAATTAGAATATATTTTTACAATTTAACCCAATTTTGGTCATTTTAATTAATTTCACTTTGGAATTGGGTATAAACCAGTGTCAAAATTTTGATAGATATTGTTTCTAAAAACCTACAATTTGTTTTGACAATGGAAATTATTTTTAAATTAATTATTTCAACTTCTATTTTTGGAATTTGGTAAAATGGATTCCATATTTGGAATCATAAGGTCTAAATTATGTAATTATGACTCTTTTTTTGGACATTATGAATAGTAACGACGATAATTATTTTTAATTATCGTGATTAAATAGTAATCAGGTAGTTAATGGTAATATAATAATATAATAATAATATAAAATGACCCCAAAATGTGTTTTAATGCTACTGGTTATGTAATATCCAACCATGGGATGCCTTGTGCCAACTTTGGGACCCCATGGAATCAATTTTTTGTGATTGTGACATTTTATCATTTTATTTTTAAAGAAAGGAAAATATAACAAAAGTATGTAACACCAAAGTAATAAAATTTTATTTTTGTCTACATAAATGATATCTAAGATTATAAATATTCATTGGAAATATAAAAATATTTCCTACATCATTGTATTTTTTTTTTATAATTTTTAGTAATTATAGAAATAAATTTATTTATGACACCTCTACCCCATTACCCAAACCTTTCAAGCCATTGGCTCGGCCAGACTATTCTCATTTTATCTCTCCACATCCCTATCTTCATCATATATGCCTTTCCTTAGGAACAAATCTATTCAATAAATGCTTTTGGTTCAAACCAAAGGGAGTTACTTGATTTAAAGGTAATGTCTTCTCTTATGTACTTTTGTTTTATTTTTCTTCTAATACCCCCTTAAATCTTTTTATTCCTTGATTTTGAAAAAAAAATTATCTTCAATATACTAGGATGTTTTTAGGAGAAGTATTTGATTTACACTGACACACACCTCCGTCTAATGTTTAAAGAACATACTGTTTCTGTGATTGGCGAATTACTGCCTCAAGAAACGATAATTGTTCAATCTTCTTTTAACACCTTCCATGGTGGCCGTTAATATGTAACTACATTTATGTTTTATATATATTATGTTTATTTTATCCTTATTCTTATGTATTTTTCATTTATGGAATACCTTTATGGTTTCCATTATGGGTAAACGCGATAATTTAATTTTAGGAAGTGCGGACTACCGCCCCCTAAAAGTGATTTGATTCGTTAATTCCATATGCGGGATGTATAAAGGATGGAGTTAATGTTATTAAATATTATATCATAACAGAATTATAATTTACCTTTATATCATTATGATTTCATTCCATTAAATATGAAATAGAAATGAAAGTAGCGTTCATGCGTACATAAGGCTTACCGTCTCCATGAATGGTGCATTTCATTTCATATCTCTAAATGTTATGTAATATTATAAATGCATGTATACACTGAATATGAATGATATAAATTATATCTACAACATGAATATAATTCTGGAGATAATGGATATTTTACCACATGAACGACTTGTGATTTTTGACTCAATTACCAAAGACCGAAAAACGACCGTTATTAACTTAAATGATTACATAATGTTCATAACATGGTAATAAGTGATATAAAATGGATAATGAAGTTGAAAAAGGTTCTTAAGCAAGTAGAAATTAACTATAGTTTATTATTCAGGAGATTAAATAACGATCAAGTCATGTTGGACACGCGGTAAGGGAATTCGTCTCAATCTCCTTTCATTGAGGCATACTTTGATTTATACACAACTTCCCTTTATACTATGTATAAAACCCTTTGAATTTTACTTTTATTCGAAAGGAATATTTTTTATATGAAGAGATTTTCTAAACGACAAAAGGGAATGTTTTTGTCTTACATATGCGGTGACAATGACTTCTCTGCTGCCGTGACCATTATTTGAGTTTCGGCTTCCACTATAAGGCATAACATTTTTTTAAATGAAAAATAAATACCATGTTTTATTTTTTTATTTTGGTATTGAAAATGGTTTTGATAATGTTTTGATTATATCAGTGTGTTTTTGATATCCTGTGATTGAAAATTGGAAATGTTATGTTTCCTTTATGCATGTTTTATGTGATACAATTATGTTATGGTTACTGGGCATTATTTATGAAGACGGGTGGTTCCGTGATAAACAAATGGCGGGTGAGCCCGATATAGCTCTCAAATTCATTGGGTAACACGAAGGAGTTAAATGCTAAGGTTTTAGAGAAGATATTTAGAGAATATATTATAGTTGGTATTCAAACGTAACCATGAGGGTTACACCCTACGTAATAATGTTATGAATTCCTCAAGTTACCTTTATGTATTATGATTTCTATGAGTTATTCATAAACCTTATGTTTTCATGATGTATGTTAAAGTGATAATGTTTTATGAGTGAAGTATGATTTCATTGATTCTTATGTATACATGGAATAAGGTTTTTTTCCATATTTTTATATCCCTTAATAATCTTTTTATACCCATCCCAATTTTTTGAAATTTTTTTCAAAGGTCAAGGGAATGGTACATGATGTGATGATAGTGTCGAGGAAGTTTCAAGAAAGAATCCATGTTTTATTTTAAATATTTTTCCTTTGATGGGAAAAGTGAATATTGTTTTTTATGTAACCACCTCATTTAAATGTGGAATGTATTGCATGATTTATGATCTAATTCTATAAACCTCTAAAACTGAAAAGATCCTCAATGTCTATTCTAGAAATAACTCAATATTAAGTAATGTTTAAGGATGGGGCGTTATATATGGTATCAAAGGTTTATTTAGATAACTTTAGGAGTTAGAATTCTATTAAATGATTATCCAAAAATATATTTTTTATGGAAAAAATTGAAATGATATTGAATTTGAAGATTACAATGTTTCTTCATCTCAGACATGTTTGTTCAGAATGGTTTTCCATAGAGGAAATGGGGAAGTAGTTCTAGGAAGGCATACAAAAGGAAGTGACCTTCCAAATTAGCATCCTGAGATGGTTGAAATTGGAACTGAACAGTTCTTTGCAGAAATGGCACAGTTGAATCAAGCGATAAATGGTGGTGGTATCCATGCATGAGATCATCTAGATCAACCGCAGAGGAACATGTTAGTGGTGGAACATTTCATGAGGTAACAGCCCCCATCATTCAGAGGCTCATCTGACCATGTGCTATCTGAAGGGTGGATTAAATCACTAGAGAGTATTTTCAATGTCATGGGGTGTTCAGACAATCAAAAGGATAGTCTTTCTATTTACCGTTTGGAGGGTGAAGCAGATCAGTGGTGGTCGATGGTTAAAAATATTAGGGACGCTGATGAGATTGATGCTCATGACTAGGATGGATTCAAAGGTATGTTTCTTGAGAAATATTTTCCTAAGGATGTTCAACTTAGGATGGAAAAACAATTCTTCGAATTGAGGAAAGAGGATGACTTAGTGGCTGCTTATGAAGAAAGGATCACTCGATTAGAAAGGTATGCTCCAAATTTTATCCGAGACCTTTATAGTAAAATCAATCATTTTTACTCAAGATTAAATCCAAAATATCAAAGGGCATTAGATTATCATGAGTTAAAAACTTATGAAAAGCTTGTTTGATGTGCTGAGAAGGTGGAAATCGAGTTTGCGGATGATCAAGTGTTCTATAACAACCAATAGAATAAGAGACCGATGTAGCATGAGAAAGGGAAGAATCCTTCAAAAAGGTCTAATGGTATGAAAACTAAATTTTCAGTTTGTGATAAATGTGGTAAAAATCATGATGGGGAATGTCTTTTGAATTCTGGAAAGTGCTACCGATGTGGTAAGATGGGACAAAAGGCTCATTATTGCACTGGAAAAGATCAGGGTGATGGTAAGACCAAATTCGATTTACAGTTAGTTAAAAGTTTCAAGTGAAATGAGATGGGTCATTATGCAAAAGAGTTTTCAATAAAGTGATTGAATGATGGGATGCAGTCAAACTACAAGAAAAAGGGTGTGGTAAAAACCGTTGCAACTACTTCAGCAGATGTTGGGCCATTAAATGAAGTGGTATCAAGTAGTTTTTTTTTGTTTTTTTAGATAATTCCAATGTGTTGTTTGATTTAGGGTCTACACATTCTGTCATCTCTGAAAAATTTTCTAGTAAATTGGGAATTCCATCTCAAGAAATGACTCTTGAACTTATTGTAAAAACACCTGGGGGAAATTTTGAGGTTAAAATAATTTATAAGAATCTTCCTATCCTTATCCGTGGAAAGAACCTACTTGCAAACCTTATTGTTTTACCTCTAGTATAGTTTGATGTTATCCTGGGTATGGATTGGCTCTATGTTTACCATGCTAAGATAGATTATAGAGGTAAATAAGTTTCTTTTCAGAAATACTTTCAGTTTGTGAAAAAGAGTGAACCCTTACTGTTGATAACATATCAGGAGGCTGAGAAACTTGTTAAAGATGCAAATTAATGTTACCTTGCACATATTGTTGAAAAAAGGAACCATTTAGATTAATGATGTGCCAGTGGTAAATGAGTATCTTGATGTTTTTCCTGATGAGTTGCCTGGAATAATACCAGATTGGGAAGTTGAATTTACTGTACACTTAGTTCCTGATTCTAAGCCAATTTCAAAACCCCCTTATCGAATGGCTCAAATTGATCTTTTAGAGTTGAAGGAGAAATTTCAAGATTTATTAGAGAAAGGTTTCATTCAACCTAGCACATCACCATGGGGTTCTCCTGTCATATTTGTTAAAAATAAAGATGGTTCAATGAGACTTTTCATTGATTATAGAGCCTTGAATAACATCACTATTAAGAACAAATATCCTTTTCCTTATATCGATGATTTGTTTGATCAGCTCCAGGGAGCTCGGTATTTTTCAAAGATTGAATTGAGATCGGTGTACCATCAGTTGATGGTAAAGTAATTAGATGTTCCGAAGACCGCGTTTCGTACATGATATGGCCATTGTGAATTTGTAGTAATGCCTTTTGTGTTAACCAATACACCTGCTGTATTCATTGACCATATGAATAGAATTTTCCATGAGTTCTTGGATAAGTTTGTGGTTGATTTCATTGATGATATTTTCGTGTTTTCTAAAAGTAAAGAGGAGCATGAATGTCATTTAAGGGTTATTTCTCAAACCTTAAAAGAAAATAAATTGTATGGGAAATTCAGAAAGTGTGAGTTTTGGTTGCAAAAAATTTCTTTCCTTGGTCCCATTATTTTTACAAATTGAATAACTATTGATCCTGCAAAAACAAAGGTTGTTGAATAATGGGAAAGGCCCACAAATGTTACTAAGATTCGTAGTTTTCTTGGTTTGGCAGGCTATTACCGAAGGTTTGTTAAAAAATTTGCACGGTTGTCCAACCCATTGTCTACGCTGACTCGAAAAGGTGTTATGTTTATCTGGACAAAAAAATGTGATCATTGTTTTCAGGAATTGAAAAGAAGATTGCTGAATGATATAGTTTTGGCACTACCTTACAGGAATGGTGAGTTTGTTATCTACAGTGATGCTTCATTGAAAGGACATGGTTGCGTCCTAATACAGAATGATTAGGTAATTTCTTATACTTCACGTCAGTAAAAACTAATGAGGTAAATTACCCTACACATGATTTGGAATTAGTTGTTTTTGTTTTCACTTTAAAAATTTGGAGGCATCATTCGTATGGTGTAAAGTGTGGAATATTTACTAATCACAAAAGTTTAAAGTATATATTCAATCTTAAAGAATTGAACATGAGACAAAGGATATGATTGGAATTAATCAAGGATTATGATTCTACAATTCATTACCATCCGGGAAAAGCAAATAAAGTGGCTAATGCTTTGAGTTGAAAATGTAATGCTTCATTAACCATGTTACGTTTGAAACATTATCCTTTTGTTAAGGATTTGATGAACTTTGGCATAGAAGTTGTTGGTGCAGGATGTTCTTCTATTTTGTTTTAGGTATCAGGGAATTGTTCTCTAACAGAATGAATTAAGGAAGCGCTGAAGAAAGACAGTGAGTTATAGAAAAATGTAGAGCTTGTTCAGAAGGGTATGTTACCTGAATTCAACTTTGATAATGATTGTGTTTTGATATTTGGGAAGAGATTGTGTGTGCATTGGGATTCAATGTTGAAGAGAGAGTTGTTATGTGAAGCTCAATGTTCTCCATTTTCATTTCTTCCTGGAAGTACTATGATATACAGAGATCATCTGGAGTATTACTGGTGGGATGGAATGAAAAGAGATATTTCTGATTTTACTGTGAAGTGTTTGACCTGTCAACAGGTTAAAGCAGAGCGGAAATTTTTGAGTCAAAAGTTTTATTCTGAGTCTTATGACTTTTTTGGAAATCACAAATGTATTTTTCTATACTGATCGTATTGATTTTTTAAATCGTATTGACTATTTCTATCTTATTGACTCTGTCAATAGTAGTGATTTTTTCAACTGTATTGACTTTTTCAATAATACTGACTCTGTCAATCGTATTGTCTCTTTCAATCATACTAACTCTGTCAATCGTACTGACTCTGTCAATCGTATTGACTCTGACAATTATATTGACTCTCTCAATCGTATTCACTCTGTCAATTGTACTGAATTTTGTGCATCATACTCGCTTTGTATCATATCAATACTTTACACTAAGTTATACAAATAGAAATCATATTTCACATTCATTACATGCTTGTTTTAGTCCATTACCAAAAACACATAATTTATATTTATCGTACTCATGGTTATCATCTTCATATATCTTTTGTTTTAACCAAAACGATGTCATGGAAGTAGTTATAAACTAATCAAAATGATGTCATTTTTTCTGTTTCAATAAGACTTTTATAATGATTGGTGTCCAAGTACCTATGAGTTTTCTAGAGAAATATGCCCGTTGGAGGAAATATGACCGTTGGAACCTGAGTTCTATAAATAAGAGGACATTCAAAACTGATAAAAAAACTGTGAGAATTTTCATATATCAAGTTCTAGATAGAGACGTTGTGACTGCTCTCCTGCTTCGTGCGAAAGACTTGAAACTAAAAAACATGAACAAGTCGTTCTTTTTTTCAATAAGTGCGTTGTTTTGCTTTGTGCGACTGATCAGGTGATAACGATCGAGGGATGCCGAGGATAGGCAGACAGTGCTATCGATCATTGTATCGAGGGATTTCAAGTGTTTGAAAGACAGAGGTGCCGATTACCTGCAAAATCGAGGGCTTGCATGAATTTTCAGTACGGACGTAATGATCATCATATCAATGGCTTGCGAGGATAGCAAGATAAACATACCGATCATTGTATCGAGGGATTACCAAGTCGGTGGTATGATAGACCTATTATCCTAGGTGAGAGGATAGCCCTTGACTTTGGGTCCAAATAATTTTAATACTTTTACATTTCCACTAATGTTTATTTTTAGAAATAGAATTGTGTTGTTTTCCTTTCTTCATTACATATTCATTTGTAATTGTTTCAATTACAATCATACTATTACATATTGTATCGATTGATTCTATACGATTTATGATATAATCCTTCACTATTGTATTATTCCGATTATTTTATTCATCTTGAATAAAATTTCATAACTTTTCTTATATTATTAATTCATATCATACTTTTATATTCTATACAGTTGTGGTTGTTTTTTTTTGTGAATTGTATTAGTTTAAGATCATTTAAACTAATTTCTTAAGTGATTAAACACAATGTTTTTAAACCTAAAATTCACCCACCTCTTGTATTGTTCCATCTAATATACATATACATCTACATTTTCGATCCAATAGTTAGTTTTAGAGGATGTTTCCACTAATTTGTATTACTAGCTCGATTTCTTCCAAACTTCTGTTTCAACTATTTTCTACACTAACGTGTGGAGTGGAAAACATTTTGTTTTATTAGATAGAAGGAATGAATATTGGGTCAATTGATAATCTAAATCCAACTAGACCACCTAAATTTGATGGGAATGATTATGAGTACTATAGATATCGAATGAAGACATTTTTTATCCACACTGGTGTAGACAATTTTATTATGGTTACTGGAGGTTACAAAATTCCTGACAAAGAAGTCAGTACTTTCACCAATCAAGAGAAGAAATAATATCAACTGAATTACAAGGTACACAATACTTTACTATGTTCTATTACCAGGAATATATACATCCAGATATCATCTTGTGAAGTAGCCAACTGTATTTGGAATAAATTATAAGTCACACATTTTGGAACATCGAAGGTTTTAGAAACATGAAGAGCAATGCTTCAAGCAGAGTATCATGGTTTTCTTTATCCTTATGAAGAGCCATTATGTAGAGTGCAACAAAGATTTATGACAATTTAAAATAGTTTAAAATCCATGGGAGAAAAATGTCTTGATGATGAAGCTCTTGTATATAAGATTATTGATATAATTCCAAATGAATGGGAGTCAAAAAGGACAGTTATTGATGAAAACATAAATGTTTCCCAGATTACACATGATGAACTCTTTGAAACTCTTCTACAATATGAGAAAATAATGAAGAGAGATGCTAATTTCAATAAGAACAAAAATGGAAATTGAATCATATCTTTTACTACTACATCTAAAGTTAAAACACCTGAAAGGATAACAAGCTCCAAAGATAAGAAAGTTGTCATTTCAGAATAAAGTGATAGTGATCACTCAGATAATGAGTTAGCCAATCTTGCTTGAATGATGAACATGATTGTGGGAAAGAAAGGCTTCCAATATAGATTCAAAAAGAAAGATAGAATGAATAAGAAAGATTCAGAAGTAAGATGTTAAGAATGCAAGAAAGTAGGTCATATAAGACCTGATTCTCCTTTACTGAAGAGAAAATACAGAATGGAGAAACATTCTAAAATAAATAAGAAAAAGTACTATAAGACAAAGGCAATGAAAGTCTTGAAGACAAATGAAACTTGGAGTGAAAGTGGTAGCGATCCATTAGATAATTCTTCAAAATATGAATCCTCAGAACAAAGGAATATTGGACTTATATCCAGATTAATAATTGAAGATCATTGTCTCATGGCTAAGGTACACAATGCTGAAGCTATTGCAAATTTTTCATTTAATGAGAATTATACTGATAATACGTATTATGAATCTTCAGATGAATATTTGTCATTAGAAGACAATATATTATCGTCTTTTGAAGAAGTTTCTTGGTTTGATAAATTACTTGAGAATGGAAATTCTAAAATCATTAAAAAGTTTGATAAAGAAAATTTTAGAATTTCAATTATAACTAATGAAGTATCAGATCTTTCTAATGATCTTGATACGAAAGCATCGGATTTTGAAAGTATTTTAAAAACCCTTGGGAATGTTAAATATGATAAAGATAAACTTTATAAGGATCTTGGAAATGTAATTTTGAAGAAAAATGTTTTAGATCCTATCTCTAGTTCAAAATAAAAAAAATTTGAGGATAAAAAGTTAGTTATAAAACTAAAGTCCGAAATTTTTTCCTTCAAAAAATCTTTGCCAAACATTACTCATGGAAAGGAAAACATTGAAAAAATGTATTCTCAAATTAGACCTTTGATGAATCATTCTGGTTTTGGTTATACACATTCTAAACCGGTTTTTAGTATTTACTATTTTGTTCCTCAATGTACACATTTTTGTACGAAGTGTCGATGTGGTGGACACTAGAAAAGAGATTGTTCTCTTAATAGAAATCAGTCTTTAGAATTTCATAAATCTCATTTTTCAAATCAAATGTGGATCGCTAAAATTATTTATCTAACCCTTCTGGATCCAAACAAGTTAGAATTCCGAAAAACTAATTGTTTATTTTTCAAGAAAATAAGAAGTGTACCAACAAGAATATTTGGTACATGGATAATGGTTGTTCTAGACACATGACTGGAAAAAATGTTTTTTTTGAAAAGATCATCGAAACAAAGGGTGGAAAGGTTACCTTCGGATATAATTCTCAACGAAAAATTGTTGGAATAGGTAGTACTATCTTTCTTGGTAAAGTTCATATTTCAAATGTTTTTTTTGTTAAAGTCCTTAAGCACAATATCATTATCATAATCCAATTATGTAATGAAGGATACCTTGTGTATTTTAGAAATGATAAATGCTTAGTTCACAATTCCAAGGATGAATTCATTCTATCTTCCCATAGGTAAGAGAATGTATACACTATTAACTTAGAAGACCTTAGGAGCCAAAATATACCTTGCTTAAGCACAAATAGATGACCAATCATGACTATGGCATAGTAGACTAGGACACTGAAACCTAAGAAACCTTTGTAACCATTCAAAGAAAAGACTTTTAATGGGACTACTAGATCTTAGATATGATTCTTCAAAAGTCTGAGATCCTTGTAAATTTGGCAAGCATAGTAAAACTTACTTTAAATCAATTAATGAAGCTTCAACTTCTAATGCATTACCGCTAGTCCATATGGATATTTTTGGTCCTTCACATTCTGGAATTATTGGAGAAAAATACTATTTATTTTTTTAGTTGATGACTTTACTAGATTTACATGGGTCTACTTTCTAAAAAATAAATATGAAGTCTTTTTCTATTTCAAAACTTTTATGGCCCAAGATAAAAATGAGAAAAACCTACCACTAATAACTATCCATAGTGATCATGGTGGGGAATTTCAAAATACATATTTTGAAAAAATTTTCCATAAGAAAGGTATTACTCACAATTTATCAGTTCCAAGAACACCTCAGCAAAATGGTGTTGTTGAAAGAAGAAATCGCATTCTTCAAGAAATGGCAAGAACCATGTTGATTGAATAATCAATTTTTAAGCACTTTTGGGATGATGATATTAGTAGTTCTTATTATAATATTAATCATGTTTTAATCAATCCTTTTCTTAATAAAAAACCTTATGAATTGTGGACTGGCCAAAAACCTAATGTTTCATACTTCAAAGTTTTCGGATGCAATGTATTCATTATAAATACTAAAGAGAATCTTCACAAATTCACATCAAATCTGATGAAGGAATCTTTTTAGGCTATTCTACAACTTCTATGGCTTATAGTGTTTTCAATAAAAACACTTGTACTATTGAAGAGACAGTGCATGTTAAATTTGATGAAACTAATCCTTTTGTTATAAACCAACCACAACCTACATCCTCAGATGTGTTTTCTAAAAATGTTTATCAATCTCTATTAGAAAATTCTTCTGATATAAAAAATGTTCAAGAAAGTGTTTCTGAAACTTTTACCCCAACATATTTTCTACCATATTTTGATGAACAGGTTTTAGAAAACCCAAGTCAATTGTTTCTTGGGAATCATCCCAGCGATACCATAATTAGTGATGTAAATCAACTTGTAAGGACCAGGAATTCCTTGAGAAATGAAATAGAACATCTTTCCTTTCATTCTCAATTCGAACCTAAAAGTCCAAGTGAGGCCTTAGGTGATGAAGATTGGATTAAAGTAATGCATGATGAACTAAATGAATTTGAAAGGAATCATGTCTAGACTTTAGTTGAAAGACCAAAAGAAACAACTGTAATTGGTGTAAAGTGGGTTTTCAGAAACAAATGTGATGAAAATGGAATCATTGTAAGAAATAAAGCAAGACTTGTTGCTAAGGGATATAATCAACAAGAGGGAATAGACTATGAAGAAACATATTCTCCTATATCTAGACTTGAATATATTCATATTCTATTATCCTTTTCAGCATACTTTAATTTCAAACTATTTCGAATGGATGTTAAATGTGCTTTTTTAAATGGTTTTGTACAAGAGGAATTGTTTGTCGAACAACACCCTGGTTTTCTTGACTCAAAACATCCTAATCATGTTTTTAAACTTACCAAAACTCTATATGGACTTAAACAAGCCCCTAGATCATGGTATGATAGACTTATATGATTTCTTTTACAAAACAATTACGCAAAAGGTACATCGGATCCAAAATTTTTATAAAAAAGGCAAATCAAAATGTTTTGATTGTTCAAATTTATGTTGATGACATCATATTTGGATCAACTCAGAAGTCTTTAAGCGATTATTTTGCGAAATTAATGATGTATGAGTTTGAAATGAGAATGATGGGTGAGTTAACATTATTTTTAGGTTTTCAAATTTCTCAAAACCAGAAGGAACATATATATCTCAACATAAGTATATTAATTATTTACTAAAAAAGTATGGATACGACAAAACTAAAAGTATTATCACTCCTATTGGTACCTCAAATACACTTGATCTTGATGAAACTGGGAAACCAGTAGATCAAACAACTTTTAGTGGTTTGATAGGAAGTTTTTTATACTTGAAAACTAGTAGACCAGACTTAATGATTTCTATATTCTTATGTGCAAGATAACAATATAATATAAGAGTCTCATTTAAATGCTGTGAAGAGAATATTTCGGTATTTAAAAGGCACGATGGATCTAGGTCTTTTTTAATCTTCTAGAAATGATTTTGTTTTAAAATGTTTCTCAGATGTTGACTTTGGTGGTTATAGAATGGATAGAAAAAGTATATCTGGAACATGTCATTTCTTAAGAGATTCTATGGCTTCCTTGTCTTGCATGAAACAAAACTTAGTAGAACTTTACACTGCTGAAGCTGAATATATAGCAGCTGGATGTTGTTGTGCTCAAGTGTTGTGGATGCAACACACACTCACTGACTATGGATTGAGTTATTTTTTCAAAACTCAAATTCTTTATGATAATACTAGTTCCATAGCTCTTATTAAAAACCCAGCACATCACTCTCATGAAAAAAACATAGATATTAGGCCTCCCTTTCTTAGGGATCACACACAAAAAGGAGATATTATTTTACAATTCATCGAAATACATCAACAACTTGCCGAAATTTTTAAAAACCATTACCTTTTGATATATTTGAGTTTATAAAACAGAATTTAGTAATTATTACATTAAAATAATCATTCATATCTACATCATGTTTTACACTTCTCCTGACATTAAAAAAAATCCTCTTAAAAAGGGGGAGATCATTTTACTTATTGTATTTCTTATTTTCTTATGATCTTTATTTGTTTGTTCTATTGGTTTGTTATTCTGTCTATCGTATTGACTATTTAGTTATAGTTTTTATCTTTTGTTTGTTGTATTGTCTGCCAGATGACTGTAATGAGGTTTGTTTTCCATCGGCACATCACCATATGGTAACAAGTTTGTTTTCCATCGGCACATCAACCTATGGTAACAGATGTATTTTCCATAAGCACATCAACCTATGGTAACAAGTTTTTTTCATCGGCCCATAACCCTATGGTAACAACTATGTTTTCCATCAGCACATCATCTTATGGTAAAAAGTTTTTTATCCATTGGCATGTCACCCTATGGTAACAACTTTTTTTCCCATCGGCACGTCAAGCAATGGTAACAAGTTTGTTTTCCATAAGCATGTCAACCTATGGTAACAACTTTGTTTTCCAACAGTACATCAACCTATGGTAATGACTTTGTTTTCCATCAGCATGACAACCTATGGTAATGAATTTGTTTTCCATCAGTTTGAAATCCTATGATAATGACCTTTTTTCCATAGGCACATCAACCTATGGTAATGACTTTATTTTCCATCGGTTTGAAAAACTGATCCTATTCTTTCTCTTCATACGCTTGTGTTCTTCTTATTAAAACAATAGTTTCCTTACATTCTCTGACTGGTACAATCTTTCGTTACTTTGTATCTTTTTTTGTTTCTCGTTTTTTAAAAATATATATAAAAAACCATTTTTAATCTTATCCGTCAATTTTTTTCCTTCTAATCTCAAACGTAGAAGATCAACGGTCATTTTGGTCGACTATAAATAGACCCCTCCCCTTCCTAAACCCACACTGGTTTTTCAAATTTTGTGGCGACACTCTGCCCCTGTTTTAAGACTCCGTACGATCTTTCATCAGCTTCACCTATATGTCTCAGTCCCTTGCCAACACTCCTGCTGAAATGTCTTCAATGATTTTTTCAGAGAAATATTTTTCAGAGAAAGGTTAGTTTCTTGGGACATCATTGATTAATACGATTCTACAATCAGAAGAATTTTTTTTCAAGGATGAGAGAATATGTGTGTTGAAAAACCGGTGTCTCAAGATCTAGTTCTTATTAAAGAGGTTAGTCAATTAAATAGAACCATGTCTTTTGACAAGAACATGAATATCAACTTTTCTGTGCATGATAGAAAAATCTCTATGTTTGTGAAACAAGCATCCCATATTCTAAATGTCCCAATTGAAGGTGATTCTTTCTATCCATCTCATAAACTACCAGAGGAGGTTGGTACGTTTAATAAATAAAATGCTACAAAGTTGTTGTTTTTGATCAATTAAGAGAAGAGGAAAGTGTCTCATCATTCTCTATATTATATATTTGTGACACTTTGGATGCATGGTTTTATTATCCCAAGGAAAGGGGATAAATCACCTCTTAAAGTCTCTAATATCTTCATGCTAGACTATCTTGTCAATATGAGAAAGGTAAATATCATGGGATATATCTTTGAAATAGTCAAGAATGTAATGTCTGGAGCGATCAAATCTCATTTGATCATGTATCTGTCTATCCTTACAAAGTTCATTCTCGAGAGAATGAAGTTCTGTAATATTCCTTTGAAAGGAAATTTGATAGAGCGGAAGCCTTCATGGATAAGTAAGGGTACGTTGAAGAAGTTGATTTTTTTTATCAGAATTCAAATATTTTCATCAGAGATATAGAAGCTTAATCGACACAAAATCAATCGGAACCAAATCAATCGACACCAAATCAATCGACACCAAATCAATCAGCACCAATACCAGCAAAAGAAAACCCAACGGATCTTGCTCCTCAAAAGTCAGATCCACAAACCAGTTCAAAGCCAATGAAAAATCCTATGTATAGTAAGGAGGTTGTGGCCAGGTGGAGAAAAGAAAGAGATCAGAGAAAAGAAGGTGATCCGATGTTTGGTGTTGACCCAGCTGATGTTTCTTCCAAGAGGATAAGGGTATAGGATACCCTTCAAGCTGAAAATAAAAAGAAGACTCTTTTGAAAAGAAAAGGTCAGGACGTTGATTTTTCTAAAGTCGTGAAAATGGTTGAGGATTCTAGTGCTCAAATAACTGAAGATGTATATCAAGAGCCTATCATAAGAGTCTCCCATAGAAAGAAAAAGGGAAACAAATTTTGGAAGAAATATAGGAAGTTAAAGGAGAGGTAATAGATTTTATTTTGTAATTACATCAGAGCTCAATGAAAAGTATAGAAGAATCGTTTCAAAAGAAAAGTGAAGGCATTCAACAAACTACTCATGCCGATCAAACTGTAGCTCAATCTTTGGAATATCCAGATAAAATTTATTCTCATGAAAAGCAAGGTGCTCAATCCTCTCAGAATGAAAAAGTAATTGTCATCAATGACCATGTAGAAGAAGAAAGAAGGGAGAAATAAAAAGAAAAAGGAAAACAACCAGTTGAGCACTCAAGCCGATCAAATGAACTCGATTTGTACGATGAAGATATTGATTCAGAAAAAACAATATCTCTCATGGGGAGTGATTACATTGTTCATTATTTGAGAAGGATTGAGAAGACCATCCCTTATTTCCCTATACTTTAAGGGAAAATTTATTTCATCCCTGAAAATAAATTAAAGAAGTTTGGTTCTGTAAGTGAACTTAGAAAGAATGTTTTTTCAATTGAAGTCGATGTGAAAGTTCTAACTGAAAGTTCGGCCGCTCATAAGAAAGCTTGCAATAGAATGACTAAGTGGTCATACAAAACAAAAAGATAAGTGAATGATCATTAGATATCAATTGAAAACCAAAGGAGGATATCGAAGGATCTTGCTATTGCATTCAATAAGATAGACAATGGAACTGTTGAAAGGATGAATCAGTGGTCAATTAATCATGGACCTGATTTTCCCTTAATAAAAAAGTTGCAAGAAAGATTGAATGCTTTTCAATCAGAGTTTTCTAAGGTTTCAAATTTCAAAGAAGAAATAGTATTTTCAAAGAAGAAAAATTTGGTTCTATATAAATAAAAAAAGAATCTACAATGCAGAATTGATACACATGAAGACATAATCAGAGTTCAAGAAGAGACCATCAAGAATCTGGATCAGCTTTTTTCCGATCAACAAGAGCTTCTCATATCTCAGGGGGATTCTATCTCAGAATACAAGAATGAAATCAAAAATATGAAAATCGTTCTTCATGAGCTGATCAAGAGAGAAATTGAAAGAGAAAAAATGAGTGTTGTTGTATCTTTTTTTACTCATTTCCATAATTCTATATACTTTTGTATCTCAATAAGATTTATGTTAGCTATCACTTTTCCTTTCATTTTAATTTCTCTATCTCTTTCAGGAAACTCAAGTTACCCCATTATTTTTGTAAACCACAAAGGGGGAGAATGTTTTATAAAGGGGGAGAATGTTTTACAAAGGGGATAATGTTTTATCAAGGGAATAATGTTTTAACCAAATACTTCTAAATCAGGAAAAATATACGAATACAATCCTCAGTAATGTACATACCTAATGGGGGGTTAGTTGTATTCAAATTCTTATTCAGAAGAGTTTCCAATAACTAAGTGGGAGATGAGTATTTATTTTTGTTTTTAGTTTATGTTTTTTTCTTTCTAAAAATGGGGAGATTGTTGAGTCAAATGTTTTATTCTATTTCTTATGTCTTGTTTTGGAAATCACAAATGTATTTTTCTATACTGATCATATTGACTCTGTCAATTGTATTGAGTCTTTCAATCTTAATGACTCTGTCAATCGTACTGACTCTGTCAATCGTACTGACTCTGTCAATCATATTGACTCTATCATTCATACATACACTGTCACTCGTATTGACTCTGACAATCATATTGAATCTATCAATTGTATTCACTCTGTAAATCATACTGACTTTTTTTCATCATACTGGCTTTGTATCATATCAATACTTTACACTAAGTAATACTTATAGAACTCATATTTCACTTTCATTACTTGTTTGTTTTGGTCCTTTATCAAAAACACATGCTTTATATTAATCATACTCATGGTTATCATCTTCATATATCATTTGTTTTAACCAAAACGATGTCATGGAATTAGTTATAAGCTAATCAAAATTATGTCATGTTTTCTGTTTCAATATGACCATTACAGTGCCAGGTGTCCAAGTCCCTCTGAGTTTTTTAGAGAAATATGACCGTTGGTGGAAATATGACTATTGGAACCTGAGGCCTATAAATTGGAGGTCATTTTAAGAAGAGAAAACAACTGTGAGACTTTGCTTATATCATGTGCTAGAGAGATACGTTGTGACTTCTCTCCTTCTTCATGAGAAAGCCATGAAACAACAAAATTTGAACGGATCATTCTTAGTTTTTGTATTTCAATAAGTGATTTGTTTTGCTTTATGAGACCGATCAGGTGATAATGATCGAGGACTGCCTGGGATAGGTAAACAGTGCTACTGATCATCGTATCGAGGGCTTTCGAGTGATTGAAAGACAGAGGTGGAGATTACCTACAAAATCGAGGGCTTGCAGGGATAGAAAGACAGACTTACCGATCATCATATCGAGGGCATGCGGGGATAGCTAGACAAACATACCAATCATCGTATCGAGGGTTTACTAAGGTGGTGGTAAGATAGACCTGTTATCCTAGGTGAAAGGATTACCCTTCTCTTTGGGTAAAAAGAAATGTAATGCTTTTACATTTCCACTGTTGTTTGTTTTATGAAATGGAATTGTATTATTTTTATTTTTTCATTCCACATTCATCTGTAATTGTTTCAATTAAAATCCTACTATAACATATTGTATTGATTAATTCTATACACTTTATGGTAGAATCCGTCACTATTCTATTACTCTGATTATTGTATTCATCTTGAATAAAATTTCTTTACTTTTCTTATAGTATTACATCATACCATACCTTTATATTCAATATAATTGTGGTTGTTTGTTTTTGTTGGAAATTTTATTAGTTTAAGATCTTTTAAACTAATTTCTTAAGTGATTAAACACAAAGTTTTTAAAACTACAATTCACTCCCCTCTTGTATTGTTCCATATAATATACATATAAAACTACATTTTTGACCCAAAAGCAGTTACGGAAAGGGATGCATCAGCCTTTACCCGTGTCAGAGTGGAAATTAGAGAATATATCCATGGACTTAGTTGTGGGATTACCAAAGACACCTCCAGGTAATAATTCAATCTGGGTTATTATTGATCGTTTGACTAAATTTGATCATTTCTTTGCTATATGAGATACTTTTTTCTAAAAGATCAACTGTCTCATTTGTATCTTAAAGAGATAGTCCGGATACCTAGATTTCCCCTCTCCATTGTATCATATTTTTATCCCAGGTTCACTTATAACTTTTTGAAAGTCATTGCGAAGTCGTTGGGTACTGAATTAAATTTTAGTATAGCTTTTCATCCTCAATCAGATGGGTATTCAAAATGAACAATTTAGACATTGGAGGATATTCTGCATGCCTGTTCGATGGATTATCAGGGAATTTTGGACCAACATATTTCTTTAGTTGAATTTTCTTATAATAATAGTTTTCATTCAAGTATATAGATGGAACCATTCGAGGCATTATATGGGAAGCGATGTCGAACTCTAGCTTTTTGGGATCAAGTGGGTGAAAGGAAGTTGATGGGACCAGAATTGGTAGAAGAGTTGGCAGAAAAAGTTTAGCTGATACAAAAACACACGAGAACAGCTTAGAGAAGGCAGAAAAGTTATGCGGACAACGTGAAGAAGGATCACTCTTTTGAGGTTGATTTTCATGTCTTCCTCAAGGTTTCACCATGTAAAAGTGTGATGAAATTTGGTAAGAAAATAAATCTAAGTGCAAGGTTCATTGGAATATATGAAATTCTAGAGTGATTTTGATCAGTTGTTTACTGAGTGGCTTTACCTCTGAGTTTATCTCAGGTACACAATGTTTTTCACGTTTCAATGTTAAGGAAGTACATTCCAGATTCATGTCACGTTTTGAGTCTAGAGGTAGTTCAACTAGAGGAGAATGTATCTTATGAGGAACAACCGGTCTAGATTTTCGACCATAGGAAGAAAGTATTACGGAATAAGTTGATTCATCATGTAAAGGTTTTGTGGAAAACCCACTTTATTGAAGAGGAAACATGGGAATCTGAAAATGCAATGAGGGATAAATACCCACACTTATTTGAAAAGTAAATAAATTGCGGGGACACTGTTTTCTAAAGGGGGAAGGATGTAACATCACAAGTAAGTAAAAAATCATGGATTTTCATATATTTGTCTATTTATGAATTATATAGTGTTTTAGAGGCTTAAAATGAGAAAAAATATAACCTCATGTATAGAATACACTATTATTTTTTAAAAGATTGTTTTACCGCTTTTTGATGGTGATCCATTTTTAAATCTACCTTTTGACAATCTTATAATCTATATTTTTCAAAATAATCTAATTCTTTAGAATCAGGGTATTGAAATTTACATTGGAAATTTTTTTGGTATTTTTCTAACAATGTTCATTTTTTAACGAATAGTAAAAAATAGTACATTTTACTTCAAAACTGCTTTTTCGTCTAAATTAATTTTATGGTTAGATTATATTTTTAATTTGTTTTAATGTTTAATTAGAATATATTTTTACCATTTAACCCATTTTTGGTCGTTTTAATTAATTTCACTTTGGAATTGGGCATAAACAAGTGTCAAACATTTGATAGATATTGTTTCTAAAAAACCTGCTATTTATTTTGACAACAGAAATTATTTTTAAATTTATTATTGCAATATCTGTGTTTGGAATTTGGTAAAATGGATTCCATATTTTGAATAATAAGGTCCAAATTATGTAATTAAGACTTTTTTTGACATTATTAATAGTAACAATGATAATTATCATTAATTATCATGATTAATACGTATTCAGGTAGTTAAGGGTAATACAATAATATCATAATAATATAAAATGTCACCAACATGTGTCCTAATACTACTGGTTGTGTCATGGCAGACCGTGGGATTCCTTATGCCAAATTTGGGACCCAATGGAATCACTTTTGTGTGATAGTGACATTTTATCATTTTATTTTCAATGAAATGAAAATATAACAAAAGTATGTAAAACCTAAGTAAAAATATTTAATTTTGTCTACATAAATGATATATTAGACTATAAATAGTCATTGGAAATATAAAATTATTTACTAAATCATGGTATTTTTTATATAATTTTTAGACATTAAATAAATAAATTTATTTATGACACCATGAAGATGTAGTGATTACCTCATTAACGAACGATTTAAATAAAATGAAAAGATAATGTAACATCTAAGAATTAATCTTGTCAAAAACTATTTGAAGGGTTTATTTAGAACCCTTATCACCTTATACTAGAAATATATCATTTTGGGACCTTTAAAATCAGACAGACATTTTATAATAAAGTAATATTTCAAGACTTTCCAAGAGTGCCCCTCCCCCCTCTTATAAAAGGCCCCCACCTCCACCCCCTTACCCACACCTCTCAAGCCTTTGGCTCAGAAAAATGCTACTCATTTTATATTTACACATCCCTATCTTCATCATAGAAGCATTACCGTAGGTAGAAAGCTCTTCAAGAAACCCTTTTGGTTCAAACCAAAGAAAGGTACCCAATTTAAAGGTAATGTCTTCTCTTATGTCCTTTTGTTTTATTTTACTTCTCAAACCCCCTAAACTCTTTTTATTCCTCACTTTTGTAACAATAAAATATCTTCAATATACTAGGATGTTGTTATGATAAGGATTTTATTTACACTTACACACACCTTTTTCTAATGGTTGAAGAACATACTCTTTCTGTGAGTGGAGAATTACTGACTCACGAAACAATGATTGTTCAATCTTCTTTTAACACATTTCATGGTGGCCCTTAAGATGTCACTATATTTATATATGATATATATTATGTTTATGTTTTCCTTATACTTATGTATTTTTCATTTATGGCATACCATTATGGTTTCCATTATGTGTAAACGCGATAATTTCATTTTAGGAAGTGCGGACTACCGCCCCCTCAAAGTGATTTGATTAGTTAATGCCATACGTGGGACATATAAAGGATAACGTTAATGGTATTACATATGATATCATACTGGAATTATAATACACCTTTATATCATTATAATTTCATTCCATTAAATATGAAATGGAAATTAAAGTAGCGTCCATGCGTATGTACGGCTTACCGTCTCCATGAACGGTGCATTTAATTTAGTACCTATAAATGTTATGTAGTATTATAAATGCATGTATATACTGGATATGAATGATATAAATGATATCTACATCATGAATATAATTCTGGATATAATGGATATTTTACCACATGAACGACTTGTAATTTTTGACTCAGGTACCAAAGACCGACAAAACGACCGTTATTAACTTAATGATTACATAATGTTCATAACATGGTAATAAGTGATATAAAATGGATAATGAACTTGAAAAAGGTTCTTTTACAAGTATAAATTAACTCTAGTCTATTATTGAGGAGATTAAAGAACGTTCGAGTCAAGTCAGACACAAGGTAAGGGACTTCATCTCAATCACCTTTCATTGAGGCATATTTTGTTTTATACACAACTTTCTTTTATACAGTGTATAAACTGTTTTGAATTTTATATTTATTCAAAACAAATCTTTTTATACAAATCGTTTTACTAAATGATAAAATGGAATGTTTTTGGCTTACGTTTACGGCGACAATGACTTCTCCGCCGCCGTGACCATTATTTGAGTTTCGGCTTCCTCTACAAGATATAACTTTTTTTAAATGAAAAATAAATATCATGTTTTACATTACTTTTTTTTGAATTGAAAATGATTTTGATAATTTTTTTATTATATCAATTTGTTTTTGATATCTTGTGATTGAAATTTGGAAATGTTATGTCTCCTTTATGTATGTTTTATGTGATACGATTATGTTATGGTTCATGGTCATTGTTTATGAAGATGGGTGGTTCTGTGATAAAAAAAGGTTAGGTGAGCCCGATATAGATCTCCAATGCATTGGGTTATTTAAAGGAGTTAAACTCTAAGGTTTCTCCGAAGAGATTTAGGGAATATATTGTGGTGGGTAGTCCAAACGTAACCATGAGGGTTACTCCCTACGTAAGAATGTTATGAATGCCTCAAGTTACCTTTATGTCTTATGATTTATATGAGTTATTCATAAACCTTATGATTTCCTGAGGGATGTTAAAGTGCTTATGTTCTACGAGTGAAGTGTGATTTCATTGATTCTTATGTATACATGGACTAAGGTTTTCTTTCTGTATTTTTATATCCCTTACTGAGCTTTTTATGCTCATCCCATGTTTTTGAAATGAATTTCACAGGTCAAGGGAAAGGTATATGATGTGATGATAGTGTCGAGGAAGTGTCAAGAATGAATCCATGTTTTATTTTAAATATGTTTCCTTTTATGGGAAAAGTTAATATTGTCTTTTATGTAACCACCTAGTTTAAATGTGGAATGTAATGCATGATTTATGATCTAATTCTCTAAAACTCTAAACCTAAAAAGATCCTCAATGTGTATTCTTGAAATAACTCAAGATTAAGTAATGTTTAAGGCTGGGGCCTTATAGTATATATGGGTGAGAAGTATATATTTATGAAAATGATTTCATATGTTTATGAGTATTCCTTGACTAATGGTTTCTTTACTTCCTTTTATATACCTTTCTGTGATTTTTATTCTCTTCCCTTGTTTTTTTTAAAAATTCACTAGTTATAATGATGTTTTAGAGAAAGAATTAAGTCATGTTAAATGGTATATAATTTATTCAAAGAAATAATTTTCTCATTTTTTGTTTTGGAAGAAATGGATAATGTTTTTGTGGTACACACTTTTCATGATTATGTGTTGATTAGAATATGTTATTTCCTAATGTTCAAAAACTCTAAACTGAAAATATCTTTAGGAATATAAAGAAGTAATATCAAGTTGATATAGTGAGATAATGGAATGTTTAATGTTAGGTGTTATGGTTCATATCAGAGTGTGGTATAGATAATGTTGGGAGTTAGCATCATGTTAAAAGAATACCATAAATGGTTTTTATCATATGTTTTTATTGAAATGGTATATCATTTAAAGATCACAATGTTTTCCATCTATTAAATGTCTATTTAGAATTATTTTCTACGGAATAAGGATGGAAGATGATGTTGGAAGGAACTGAGAGGCTGATATCATTCTGAATCTGCAACTAAGAATGATTGGAATTGGAGCTGATTAGTTTTTGACAGTAATGGATAAAAATAAATTGGAAATAAATGGTGGTCGAATCCACGAAATAGAACAACTAGATCTAACATTAGGTAACATGATGATAGTTGATCCTTTTAAGAGGCAACACCCTCCCGTATTAAGTGTATATTATAACACAGTAGCAGCTAAAGGATAGATTATAGACCTTGAAAATATATTAGATGTTAATGGATGTTCAGATACAAAAATTTTTAGTCTTTCCATTTATCATTTTTATGGTGAAGGTGATCAGTGGTGGTTAATGGTCAAGAATATCTTTGACAAAGAAGAGATTGATGCCTTAGAGTGGGATGAATTAAAATTTATTTTCCTTGAAAAATAATTTCATGAGGTGGTTCAATATAGTATGGATAATTAATTCATTGAATTTAGGAAAAATGAGGAATATTCAATGGGAGTGTATGAAAAAAACTTCGCTATACTAGCAAGGTATACACCAAATCCTATTCGGTATATTGATAGAAAAATCAATCATTTCCACTTAGTATTAAAGCCAAGATACACATGGTAATTCTCCTCCCATGTATTAAAAATTTATAAGAAACATGTCCAATGTGTTAAGAGGTTATGAAAATAGTTTTTTGATGATCACTTATACTTTTAAAATAGGCATAAGTAGAGGTCCATATGGAATGTGATGGGTAAGAATAAATCAAATAAATGTGATGGTAAAAATGTTCAATTTCCCGTATGTGAAAAGTTTGGTAAAAAGAACTCAGAGGAATGCCTTACTAAAACTAAGAAGTTATTTTTATGTGTAATTTTAAAAAATATGGTATGATATTATAATTAAAATAATAGTAACATCAATTCAAATAAGATAACTAAAAAGTGTTTCAAATGAGCTGAGATGGGTCATTTTGAAAATTATTTCCTCAATAAAGGTCCCAATGATGAAAAAACTAAACTATAAGTAGAAATGTATAGTGAGATCATTTGTGACTACAAAAGTAGATTTCAGGCCATCCAATGAAGTTGTATCAGGTACTTTGTTTGTTAACTCATATTTTTCTAATGTCTTGTTTGATACAGGTTCTACACATTATTTTATTTCTATGAATTTTTATTGAAATGGGAAATTTCACCTCAAGAAATGAGGTGGGAAATTATGGTTAAAACACTAGGTGTTAATGTTATTAGAAAAATAATTTTTTAGATTTTTTTACTGTTATCAATGAAAAGAAATTACCTAAAAACTTTTTTCCCATAGTATAGTTTAATTCCATTTTGGGCATGTATTGGCATTTTATTTGTCATGAAAAGATTTATTGGAGAGCTAATGAATTTGTTTTTGAGAATGAGTTTTAGTTGTTATACAAGAAAGAACCTATACAATTGATTACACATTTGGATGCTGTGAAAATATTAAAAGATGTAAATTAATTTTATCTTTCTCATATTGTTGAAAATAAGGGAAATTTTATGATTAATGATGTATATATGGTAAATAAATACCTTGATATTTTCCTGATGTGTTACCTGGTGTTATACCTGATCAAGAAGTTGAAATCGAAATCTACTTAGTTACTGATACTAAGACAATTTCAAATACTTCATGATCAAATTGATAAAATGGAACTTCTTGAATTTCAAAATCAGTTTCATGAGTTTCTTAATAATGGATTCATCTATCATAGTAAATCACTAGGGGAGCTAATTTTCTTTTAGTTAAAAATAATGTTTCTACCATGGGACTTTTCATTGATTATAGATATTTAAATAACATTACTGCTAATAATAAGTATCATTTTCCTCACCAAGATGATATGTTTGATCAAATCCAGGAGCTCAATATTTTTCCTGGATTTCCATGAAATCTGGGTACCATCAGCTAACGGTAAAGGAGGATGAAATTCAATAAATATCATATCGTAATAGATATGACAATTATGAATTTTCTGTTATTTTTTTTGGGTTAACTAATACACCTTATGTATTGACGCATCTTATGAATAGAATATTTCACATTTTCTTGGATAATATTGTGTTTGTGTTTATTGACGAAATTATGGTATATTATAGAAGTAATTAGCATCTTAAAAACATGTAGTGGTTGTTTTGAAAACATTAAATGAAATGAAAATGTATGAAATATTCAAAAATTGTGAATTTTGGTTGCAAACAATTTCATTCCTTGGTCACATTGTTTCCAATGATGTCATGCCTATCAGTTTATGTAAAATGAATGATGTTGGATAAAGTCCCAGTCCCACAAATATAAATGATATTTTTAGTATTCTTTATTTTAATGGCTATCGATGGAGGTTTTTTTTAAAAACATTACATTGTTATCTACTCCTCAGACCAAGTTAACTCGAAAAGAAGATAAATTAACCTAGAAAAAATAATGTGATGATTTTTTTTAGTAATTGAAAATAATATTGGAGAATGCTCCAATTTTACCCCTAGCTTCTTGAAATGGCATGTTTCTCATCTACAATGATGCTACATTAATTAAAATTGGCAGTGTTTTGATAAAAAATTACCTTGTAGTTGGTTATTCTTTAAGACTAATAAATCCTCATGAGTTAAATTATCCCACACCTGACATGGTATTAGAAGTTATGGTATATACTTTTTTTATTTGGATTCATCAATTATATGAAAAAAATGTGAAATATATTCTAGAAAAATGTATTAAGTATATTTTCACTCAAAAATAAATTAAAAAGGAGCCAAAGAAGATGGATTGAATTTATAAAAGACTATGATTGCATGATAAAATTACCATACTATAAAATAAAACAAAGTTTCATATTATATGAGTAGAAAAAAACATGCATTATTAACCATGTTATGTTTGGAACATGACCTCTTGATTAACATTTTGATGAATTTAAGCTTGGATGTTTTTAGTGTAGGAAATTACACAGTTTTCTTTTACGTTTTAATATAGTCAACTTTTTTATAAAAAATTATTCTATCACATAAGGAAGACAAGAAGTTTTATAAAAAGGTCGAATTGGTTAAAATGGGTTCTTTTCAAGAATTTAACATTGATAAGGATTGTGTTTCGCGATTTGGAGAAAGATTGTGTGTGCCTTGTGTTCCATATAGTAGGAATGAATTTTTGTGTGGATTTCATAGTTCTCTAATTCCAGTTCATCCTCGATGTAGAAAGATGTATAGAAACTTTCACTAGTATTATTGGTAGGATGGAATGAAAAGATATATTTCATATTTTACCAAGAATTGTATGACATGTAGATAGGTTAATGTTGAGTGGAAGTCACTGAAGGGGATGCTCTAGCCTTACTAGTACCATAGTGGAAATGTGAAAATATATACATGGACATCATTGCTGGACTACAAATAACTTCTCCTGGTGACAATGCAATATGGGTTATTATTTATCGACTAACTAAATAATCTCATTTCCTTCCTATTTTAGATACTACATATTTGGATCATATTTCCTAACTCTACCTCAAATATATTATCAAGTAACATGGATTTACTCATTCCATTGTATCTGGCCATGATCCCGGGTTCACTTCTAATTTTTGGAAAGGCCCTCAGAAATCATTAAGAATTGAATTAAATTTCAATGTATCTTTTCGTCCTCAATCTGATGAGAAGTCAAAATGTATAATTCAAACATTAGAGGATATGATTCATGCTTGATCAATGGATTACCAGGGTAGTTGGGATCAACATATTTCGTTAGTTGAGTTTTTATATAATATTAGTTATCATTTTAGTATACTTATGGAACCATTTGAGGAATTATATTAAAAGTGGTGTCAAACTCCATATTTTTCGAATGAAGTTATGGAAAAGAAGTTTATGGGACCAGAAATATTATATCAAGTGTATGGAAAATTGAATATAATCTAGTTTCACCTGAGGAAATCATAGGGAAGTTAGACATTTTTCGAAGATAATTGGAGGAAAGAATTTTCTTTTGAGGTAGGCGATCATGTTTTTCTTAGAATATAACCATAGAAAAGTGTTATCAATTTTTTTAAGTAAGGAAAAGTTGATCCCATGGTTTAGTGGACCTTATGAAATCCTAGAGGAATCTGTATTGGTTTCATACTGAGTTTTTTTTGCTTCGAGTTTGTCTCTACTACACAATGCAGTTCATGTTTCTATGTTTAGAATGATTGTGCTAGATTCATCTCATGTTTTTAGCCCAAAAGAAGATCAGCTGGAAGAGAAATTTTCTTAAGAAGTGAAATCTGTTCAGATTATTGATCGAAGAGAACAAGTATTGGGGAATAGGGTAATCCACCAGGTAATGATTTTATGGGGAAACGAAATGGTTGATGAAGCAACATGGAAATCATAAAATGCTTTGAGCGAAATGTAATCTCACTTACAAACTTTTGAGGATTCAATTTCAAAAATGTGGGGAGAATGTAACACCAAATGGTTTTAAATATAAATTAAAATTAATGAATCTATGATTCTCTTCATTATGCCACTTTTTTTAAATTTAATTTTTTCGCTTCTAAGATTTGATTTCTGAAAAATGGACTTCAATGGTAGTGATCGGTAAGTTATTTGGAGTTTTATAGAACCAACATGAATTTTTGGTAAAATATAACATACCCTTATGAATAAAAATATTAAAAGTAATATGATCCATATGAATAGTAAATCATATTACTATTTTTTCTCTTATGGTTATAAAATAATGAGATCTTGATTAAATTTTCAAGGTTATATATAATGAGGTATAGTTTTAATCTTGTTATTTTTCGTATAAATTATCATTTTATTTAAAAATTAAATTAATCATATTTAGAAAGTTATTTTCAAAAAACTCACTTAATTTTTGAATTATACATGTATAAAAATAGTTAGGGGGTTCTTTTGGGATTTTTATGAGATAGTTGATTTTTCAATGGATTGGAAAAACACAATTTCATGTTTTTTGTTTGTTAAATGAAATCATAATAATGTAATATTTCTGGTTGATTCATGAGGAATAGATATGATTTGAGGTGTCCCAAGTGTCTAATACCATGATTAAAACCATGAGCAGGATGATGGTTTTTCAAATACATCTAATGTGATTTCCATCAAATTTATTAAAAACTCCCTCACTCTTACTATAAACCCCCCCCCCCCACCAACCACACCCCCTCTTCCTGTCACACCTCTCATGATTTTATAATTGACCAAATTTTACCCAATCCTCTTAATAAGGATCTTCCACACATATAAGATATACTGGTCTCACCTAAAGGCCAAAAACAATGGCCTTGTGGAGGATCTGAAGGAGAAGAGCTCAAGAGGTAAAAATCCTCTTTCATTTTCTTATGTTTTCTTTTCAATTATTATCTTTTCTTATACTCTCTTCACCTCCCCTTATCCAAGAGGTTTGAAAGATATAGTATTATATATATTTCAAAAAAAATTCTATTTTTGGGATAATTCATCCTCATTATTCCTCTCCTATTCCTCTTATTCTAAAAATTAAAACATTGTCTGTGAAGTGTTGATTTTCTAACATTGTGAACAATGTTTCTTCAATTTACATTATATACTTCAAAGATGTATGTAAAACCATTTTATTGGTTGAAAATTATTATAATGTTAATTATATGACCTCTATTATATTATTTAGTTCATTTATATGCATAATATTATAGGTATTTGAGGAAACAAGTTCGTGATATTCGAAGAAACTCCTTAATGATCTAAATGAATATCGCTAATGATTTATCTAAGGATGCTTGTTCATAACGTATAACCAAAATGACTTATTGAATCATTTAATATTTTGGAAACATATTAACACCATTTCATTCATCATCCTATGTTTCTCTTCCATTCCATAAGAATATTCACTATGAATAGACCATCAAAATCTTCGGAAGCGTGCACCCAAGACAATGAAAATAAAAAAAAATGTTACTAATAAATTTGCCGAATGATGTTATAAAGTGATAATAGAAGGTGTTATAAACATGAATAGTTTTTTTTAAATATTAATAACACTATTTTAGCCATTATATAGGTGGCTTAAACAATTTTTATGTAAGATGAACCAGAGGTAAGGGAATTCTTAACCAAATTTTCATTCTTTGGGTTTAGCCTCCACCTCATTGATTACATCGTACTGAGATTACCTATATAATTACTTTTATTTATAATATGATTTATTATTTTTCTTTTTATAATACCCGTATTCTTTTCATTCTATTAATTCACAAAACAATTATATTATATTTTTAATGTTATTTCCTTTTAAAATAATCTTTTAAATTATATTTTACAAAAATCAATTGCAATTTTTTTACGAAATTATTCATGTTTAAAAATATGTTTTGTTTCAAGAGAATTGTTTATTATTAAGTGTGGGGCATATATATCCTTATAATTCATTGGGTGTGTCTAATTTTGAGACCAACAGTATGGTTACTTGAAGTGTAATTGTGATGGTTACACAATTAGGTAGTTGTGACGGTTACATGAGGGCTATAAATCATAAGGTTTTCCTATGAGGTACAAAAAAAAGAAATTAATTCCACAAGATAACTTTATAAATTTTTATATGTTGTCTAATGATTTATTTAAATATAATTTTTCACAAAGTAAGTATATTTGTGTGAGAAGTATGTGCTTTGGAAAATGATTTTTTATTTTTATTTATAATCATGGACTAATGGTTTATTTCTTTCTTTTGATATACTTTAAGGATATTTTTCCTCTTATCCAGTTTTTTTAATTGGTTTTAATAGTTTATAGGGATTATTATGTGAAATAAGGAAAGTCGAGTAAAATAATATAATGTTTTATGAAAGAAATCTTATTGTTGTTTTATGTTTTACAAGAAATGGATATAGTTTTGGTGGTACCCACTTTTCATTCTTATGGGTTGATATGTATGAGGAATTTCCTAACATTATAAAAAATCTAAACTAAAATGATCTTTAGGAATGTAAAGAAGTAAAATCTATTTTAAATAGATTGATTATGTAATTTTTAAGGCCGAATTATTATATTTAATGCATTATTATTTTATTTACAACAATATTATTATTTTCAAATTTTAAACCATTATATATCTTCGTCATGATAAATATAAAATGAATGTGTCACTCATATTTAATTCTAGTCTTTTACTACCTGAATATGAAATATTTCCATTTTTACTCTAGTTCATTATTATTTATTAGAATCTCATTTAACTTGATTCAACATATTATAAAAATATAAATGATATCATTATTCTTTTGTAAAAATGAAACTTCATAAAAACATGAATCTTATGTCTACATTCATATTTCATTTGTGAGACGCTTTATTCATCCAAGATGAATTTCTTTTATTCATATCTGGACTATATAAAATTTTATACTGAAATTTTCACCATGTCAATGACTTTTTTAAACATGGTAAAAGAAAAAAAATATTGTTAATAGAAAGAAAAATATAAAAATGAATATTGAGTGATAAATGTGAAATACCAAAAAAATATTACATTTTTATAAATAAAATTTGACCAAATAAATAAAACATATCCATGTGAGGAAGTAAACCTTTTCTTAAATAAATACTTTAGAAACCTCTATATGGTATTATAAAACCATAAAAGAAACATGAGTAACAAGAGAGATCATTATAAAATTTCATTGGAAAATAATTTCACAATTCAAAGTTCATTAACATTCTTAACCTCATAAAATTAAAAAAAATCAAAAAAACTATTCAAAATTACCATGGATAATCAAATTCATTACACATTTTCACAAATAACTAACCCATTTCTCAAATAATTTATGACTCGTTAATTCCATAGGGCTAACCTACATGGTTATCTCATAGATATTTCCCCTTGGAATATCAATCAGTACCCAATGTAATAGAGATCCATATCAGTCTCACCCATTGTCATGACCTATATCGGGATCACCCATAACCATTTATAATGCTCAAGTATTGAATAATGATAGTTTTTTTGTAATTATTCCATTTTTCCCAACATGAAACCCTTTAAAATTCATTTTAACCCATAATAAATGCACATTCCAATTTCTTATATAAGTACGAATAAATATCCCTTTTTTTAAAATTATTTAATTGAAGTATTCCCGAATGAATAAGAAATTTACCTACCATCAAAACCCATTAGATGTTTTATAATATGATTTAAAAGAAATAACAACTACAATAGCTTGAACGTTAGGTCAGTCCACGTATGTAAAAAACACTATTTTTAAAATTGGTAAGAAAATTCAAATTGAAATGTACCTTAAATGTTATAAAAATTTCATTTTTAACCTGTTTGTAAAAATTAAATCCTCTTTAAAAATATTTTTTTTATAAATAAGAACATTCATTTAACATTTCAGAAAAAATGGATATAGAGAAGATAGAGATTAATGGAATATGTTAAAAATGGTTTTATGGAAAACCTCCTTTATAAGTTTAGTTACATTGGAATGAATATAATATTGAATGAGGGAACATAAAAACAATTTCTAAACATATTTATTTTCATGAATTTAATGATAAAATACTTTAATATAGAAGTGTATAAAACCCAAAAAAAGATCTGTTGAATGTGTCACTAGTCTTAATATAAGTAATTTGGGATAATAAATAACATACCAAAAGTATCATCTAGATTTATATGTTTTATTTAGACTCTAAATAGAAAAATTATATTAGTTATTTAATAAATTAATTACGTTTGTTATTTTAATTACAATATCATTAACCATTTTATTTCATTTATGATAATGTTTTTTAGTAACTTTATCTGTTATGTTTATATTTGATGTTTTGTTCATAATTCCAAAAGTTCATTAGTTTGTTAACCATGTAAAAAAGGTTCATTGTTCCACCATCAAAAAAATATTATTCATAATATAATTTAAAAAAGTATGAATTAAATAATTTTTTTCATCAATTAAAATTTTATAAATTTCCATGATAGTTGAAAATAAAAAATAAAAAATATAGTAACTGAGAGGAGGTATTCCATACATACTCCTTGAGAAACATTTCCACGTTTCTACTGGGTGTAAATGAAATAAATTAGATAAAATTTGACTTTTATATAATCGTAATAATGTTATTCAGGAAATATTTATTAATTATATCCATCCATATGACCATCCTTATGGGGTAATTATGTAAAAAAAATCACATGTCTTCATCTCGGTGATACACTACACATATTCATGAGTAACATAATAAGTTTATATTTGATGGAAGGCTAATATGGTACGCTATATCTATAATGAATCTATTTCCATCATGTATCACATATGAATTATTTGAATAATATTTCCCATGAAAGTATTAATGTAAAAATGGGATTTGAAATCATTTGGAGACTCATTTTTGATATATTAAATATATGAATACAAAATTTCACACATGAGTAGCCTTATGTATGTAGTGGAAAAAATCATGAATGTTTTCTTGGATGTGAGAACTAAGACTTGTATTAAGTACATAGTGCTGGTTTTACCCTAAGCATGATATACATCTTGTCGATGTCAGACACCTCAATAAAATGTAGTTGTGGGATGATTAAATGAATTAAATGAATATATTAATTTAATTTTAATTTAATTTTCAAACACTACCTATAGTCCCATTATAAAATATTCTTTGTCAAAAACCCTATTTTTATCAACATAACCCTAGATAATTAGGGGATAGGGATAACATTGATGGAGAGTGTATTGGATGATGATCATGGGGATGTGGAAAATTTATCGAAGTACCGTGAGTTTCATCATCATTAATTTAGTCTTTGATCCCTCCCATTACAGTGATTCAAAAACATTTTTCATTAAAAATTAATCAAACACAAGGTATATTGTAGATTTTTGTGATTTAATACCCATTTATATTTTATGTTCAATGAAAATAAATTCCTTCTAAATTATTTAGTGGATCTTTATTAATTGGATTTTAGAATAGTTGACTTGTCTTCTTAGATATAATATTTTATGATTTATTTTTGTTAGAATTTTTTGATATAATAATCCACCCACTTCTCTATATTCTGAAAATGATGACCAAACAAACATAATCACTAATTGATGTTAAGTTTATGTTGCATAGAATTCCTCTACCCTTGTTATATTTTCCTTAATGAGATTATCATTTTTCATTGATTTGATAGAACTTGGGAGGATGAATTTTCCTGAATTAATTGTTTTTCATAATGAGTTGTTTGATGGGTTTAGTTTTGGGTTTTAGAGAAGTGATTTGGGAATAGAAACGATGATAGTAATGCAATTATGATACAATAAAAGTTAATTCATGAACTAGACTAGGCCAAAAACATTGAAGGTGTATCGATGGAATATGATGAGATACTTGTGTCCAAAAAACATATATCAATTGTAATAGTGGATATCTGGTATTTTAATGGAACATGGAGTATTTAATGACCTAAGATACGAAAGTTATTTTAAATGGAAACAAGGGGCTTTTTCTAATGGCTAGGTGGCCAAAATCCAGCCACCTACAATGTTATGGGTGTGGTTAACCCAGATCCAGGTGTCTTGGAATCATTCTTATTAGATTTCGAGGTGGAGTAGGAGTGGGTTAAGAAATGTGAAAAGTCATGATTTTATGTGAACATTTTATATACATTGGGTGTAGATCATAAGAAAAAATAAAATAAATTCCTCCCAATGCAGTCACAAGGGTCTGTGTGTTGATTTAAAAATAAAATTTTGTGTGGAAATCCCAATAATCATGTGATCCTTAGCCATCCATATTGGTATGTACAATATGTACACAACTGGGATGTCATGTGTCCCTACAGTTCATCTTACATGGGGAACACATTTTGTAATTCATAAAGTTCATGGGATAGTGTAGATGAGTCATGTTGAGGGTTAGTGGGACCTCTAAATGCCATATGTTATTTTTAGTACAAAATTATTACTTCAAAAGTTTATGAGATTGAACTAAAAAAACACGTCGACTGAAAACCTGACCTCTATATGCCATGTATCATAATGAATACATGTAGAGAGAGGTGGTAGGACATTTGATGCTCCAAAATTGATGATACATGCCATGTTCCTCAGGTAACTTTTCAGCACTCTTATTGGGTAGTTTAGAGCCCTTTTCTACTCAACAAAACTTCAGTATTATATTGGGAAAGCTCCCCAAAACTATATCAATTGGGGTGTGTCCTCCCATTCTATTACTTTGAAGTATATTTTCTCAGTCTACAACCTTAAGGGTTTCCCAAGGTTTCTATTCTTGAGAATTGGATTTAGGATTTCCTCGATGGAATAGAGCAGTTATCCCTCCGTGAGGCTCAGGGGTTAGATCATCGTTATCATCCTTCTCCACATGTGGGGTGAGGTATCACGTACCCTATACAATGGGGTGTTCGATCCCCTACCTAGTGGGTTAATTTAGATAGGGTTAGGTATCCCCCATTTTCCCTAGGTGTTATCCCCTATGTGTATATCAACATCTCTTTCTTTATGCTTAGTGATAGACTGATTAAGAGAGTATATCAAATGACCCCTCTTAGTTTATTTTGTTTTTATTCTTTGAAACACCAAATGAGTATGTCCTGAAGAGTGAGTTCAATCAGTATTAGTGAGACATCATGAGTGATTTAAATCTGAAATATACTAAATTTTATACATTAGTCAAATAATTTTTCGGAATTTAGGATGAGACCACACCATGATTCATAGTTTATAACTTTTATAATATATTGTTCATCATATTTATTCTATTATATTTGTGAATTAGGGTTGACTCCCCCAATTATTCTTTATGATTAGTGATTTTGAGGTGTCCTACTAAATATGTTTATACTCACCCCTTCATGATATATACCAATATATTTCATGTCTAATGATGATGATAGGTCATTAAATGGTGTCCTAGGGCGACCAAGATTAGGTAGAGTGTAGTTTTACAAGATAAACCATAGATTGATCCCTGGTTATGCTTCATGATAGCAATCCCCTTTTCATTATATGTTGAACTCTTTGTGATGTTTTTGTCTAATTATATTTAGGCATGTTTAGTTTTTCTCCTTTATTATTCACAGATATGGGATATATGTTTTACAATCATTTATAGTCTTCATTGTTTTCCTTTTTTGAATTGTAATTGTGTATTGAGATGTGTGTGTGTGTTGTTACTTTGGGATAAGTCCTCCCATGTGTGTGTTGTTCTTACTCAATATAATTCTCCAACATCTGGCCTATTGGATGTGGTATTGGGGAGTTATTCTCATATAATCACTAGCCAAGAGCATCCTAGTTGGTGGGGTCTTTATGGAGTGGTGTTAGAGTAGTTCTTATTAGGAAAATATTTTTGAGACAGTCTAGCTATGTGGTTTGGTTTGGGAACAAGTGAAACAGTTTTATCGTATCTCTAGTTTCACTTATAATCCAAGAAACTAAGTGGTGGTGAGGTGGATTATATATCTATTCACCATGAAATTAATTAAATGCATGTTTAATCATCCTTTATAGGCACTGGTTGTAGAAATATTTTTACATGATTCATATAGTAATTAGTTTTGGTTTCCATGTCATTATTGAGTCAGCTCTCTATATATACTCTTTTATCCACGATGTTTTATAGTTATTGTGGGATACATCCTAAAAAATAGACAGATTGGATTAAATATTTGGATTGTGATCATGATCTACTAGTTGGTGAGTATTCACTCTATAAACCTATATTGTAGACTATTCGTCCAAGTGTGTAGCGATAAGTATCTCCTCCCATTGAGTAGTTTACTAAGCCTCATCTGAGGGTTCAATAAGATACTCCTTGTATATTGAGTAGTATATGGTACCAATATTAATGTTATATTGTTCACCCATTATAACATTCCTAGGATTGCATCATATAAAAACACCTCTCAAGTTTTTGGTGAACCAAAGCCCATCCTCATGAAGTATAGGAGTAGCGTAAGTCTATTGTGAATGTTTTTTCCCTTTCTAGATCCCCAATTTATGGTGGCCCTTATGCTGAGACATATTCAATATTATATGGGTAATTGGAGGAGCCTGGTGTTTTTATGTTTCATGTGGCTTCATACATGAAAATAACATGTATACTTCCCCACCAAGATGTGTAATATTATGATGTGATTTAAATATTTCCACTTGACTGAATAACACCCAATGTGAGTAGTGTTGAGTGGTGGTATATGAGTTCCTTTTATTGTTTAGTAGTGAATTTTTGGAGTTCTAAGGTGTTGGAGTGATGCTTGGTTATAGAGAACAAGAATGAAAATCGAAGGAGACCATTCGTATGTAAGGGCTTATGAACCAGAGGATCTTAATGTGTTTTGTGGTACAAGATGTGTATTCTTCTGATTCAGATGAATTGTAGGTGCATAGTAAAAATAAGAATTTCCCTAACCATAACATTTGTTATGACCTAGTTATATCAATGGATCAGTTTATCTCAACCCTTTCATTTTTAGGCTACAAATGGGGATGACTAATCAATCAAATACTTGTGTTAATAGTGTATCCAAGATCTTGTATGAGAGGGATACTCATGTGGAATCTTATCATAGTAGAGAGAATACCCTTTTAATTATTAATCGGTAGAGGATGATTGCCTAATTTACAATCCCATTTTAGTTTTACTAGTTAGGGCTATATTGTATCAAAGTTACTAGGATCCAAATTTTCATTATTTTTAAAGAGGTGACACCAATAATATTAGGGTGCATAAGGATACATGAACATTCAATTGATTTCTTATTAGATTCCATGTATGACCCTTGGAGAATCTGATTTTATGTGATTTAAATTTTTGTGATGTTTTAGGGGTATGATGGTCTCTTCTTTGAGGATGTGTCAGACATATATCCCCATCAAATGATTGAATTTTATATATACCTACACCCAGTGAAGGACTGATATCTACACTGGAATATCATATAACATCATTGATATATGAGATATAAAGATGTGTCCAGATGAACTTTATAGATGTGTATTTATCAAAGCTAATGTGATACATCAGGTAGCCACAATGTTTCTCCCTAATAATTCAGCTGATATCATGGGTTTAGATAATTATTAATTTCACTTAAATATGGTGACTATCAAGGAAGAGTATCCACCCTTACAGATTGATGACTTCTCCAACCAATGATAATGGGCGAAGTGGTCCTACTTGTTTGACAATAAGAAATGTTATCAACAGCATTCGGATCATGTGGAGGAGGTACTGAAGGTGACTTCCTAGGTCATCTATGGTTTCTTTGAGTTATTTTTTATACCTTTCAGAATTTTCAACACTCCGGTAGTGTTTTTAGACTTATAAATTGGATATTTCAACCCTTCTTGAACTAGTTAATGATTTTCATCATTGATTAAATTCTTGTTTACTGAGTGTTAGATTTAAACATGTGATATTCTCGATGATAGTTATGTACATACTCTAATAGTTCCATCGTTATAGGTAGCTCTGGATGTGTTAGTTTTCAACTCAGGACGTGCAAGTCTTGTTATATTAATTCTTAGATAGGGGTTAAATGTGAACACAATAAGTTTTGAGTGGATTTATGTTCGAAGCTACCTAAAGAGAAGAAAATATTTGGACCTTAATTTGATTGGTAGGCTTCAACTAATGATTTTGAATGACTCCTCCAAGTTCTAGAACCTCTTATAGCATTAACCAGAACTGGGAATCCATTCATTTGGGAAGTTAAGGGACAATAATCTTTCCTCGTACTACAATATTGGTTGATGATGGACCCAATCTTACAACATCTAGAGGAGTGTATTGAGTAAGTGGTTTTCTTAATTTCCCCCAATGACGGGAATGTATGAGTACAAATGTGGAGTTTGATAGTGATTACTTATGGTTCTTGATATCTAACACTCATGTGTAGAAACACACCTCCCACAACTTATAGATGATTATAACAGTTTTAAAATTGGATTCCCGGTGGATAAATATTTAGAGAGATCTGTTGTGTCAACTTATTCAATAGACTTACTATACATGGAATCCTGAAGGTGGGGAGCGAGTAATTATATTCTGATGTTTGAATATAGTACCCATCTTGGAGAGATAAGAGGTTCTTATAGAGTTCACTACCACCCCCTTATAAGTACATTTGGGATAGGTTCGGATTTACCGAGATTTTTTGCCTTAGTTTGGGTATCCATGGATGAAGTATCTCGTAGCTGAGACTTTATCTATGTTCCTTTCTTATAATTAAGTTAATGTAGTGGTTTTGCAATGGATGTGTATGTGTGATGGTGTCTCAATGGTTTTTTAATGGGAATTTCATAATTACAGAGAGGTCTCTATGATCAACTACAATTGGACCCCGAAGCCCCTTATAAACCGCTACGTGAACATATCCCCGCACATCCTTTTTGAGTGAAATATGGAGTATATAGAAAGCGACTGAGGTATGAGTCACCAAACCCACCAGAGTATCATGATTATCTTCCATAAGACCGTGGTTGTTCTTCTCATTGAGTTTATATGCCCGCACCCCAAGATGATGATCCTGTGAATGCAATGGTGGTTGTATATCCTTACCACGATTTCTTTATTGTCTCTCTCACTAACATCCTTGAGGCATTGGAAATATAAAATGTGGCTAATGAAAATACAAACATATCATTGGAGGATAATAAATGAGAATCCATAGAGTTTGGAAATATTAGCATTGCCCCATTGAATGAAATATGAGACCCACTGCAGCATGTGGACCACATAATTTTTAGGATTGTACCAATGTTGGTAACCCAAAAATAGTAGGAGGAATACATGAATCAGTGTTTTTTTAAACATGAAGGACCCACATTTATCTAGTACAAACAATTTCCCATAGGGTCTATTACTGATATGGATGACTATTTCTGATATTTCATCTACCAGTTCAGCTCCACTCTTGGAAATATATGTATTGATTACCTCTTCTTGTATAAGAATATACCTAATTAGTGACTTGTAGACTATTTTATTGGATGAAATTACCCACATAATCAATCTATATATTTTTTCCCAATAACATCTACTTACAATTTGAATGGGGAAAATTAAGGGTGAAATTTTACATACCCTCATTACTTAGAACTTCCCAAGTAGATTCCATGAGTTCTTTGAAATCGATTACTGTTTGGGGGAATCCTTGAGTCATACACGAAACAAGTCATTTCCATCCACACTACCATATTTCCATGAAAAGATCTATGAATGTGGAGACTAGGGTCTTCATGCATGTTGAGTCTCCCAAGTTGATACACCTACTGGACACTTTTCTGGAGGAATATTGATGACATTATCCCTACCAAGTACAACTACACTTGGTATTCAATTGTTAGGAAACTACATGCCATGTACATATTTCTAGATGGAAAACTTTAGCTCCATCCCCTCATCAAGGACACCCACCGAAGTTATTTTTATAGATAGACTGGCCCATACGTATTCTTTAAGATAATAAAAGGTCTAGGGTTTCTTCTAATGTTCACTAGAGAAAGGGAGAATAATTTTTCTAAAGTTTATGAGGCCCCATGAGGCTTGACACACTGGTCTTCCTGGGTATTCCTCATTCCAATTGATCATAAAAAACAACATAATGGAAATATATATATTCAAATATAGTCTCCAAAACCAAGTAGATCATGGTTGGGTAATGGTTTTGGGATGTTCTAGATCAGGTGATGTATGTATCACATGACCCTGATAGGGATATTAAATATTATGGTGAATGTAAACATGATATTAGTCATAGAAAGAAGAAATATTTTAATTGTTTGGATCTTAAGGAATTCACCAGTGATCATGGAATCATCCATGCTCAACTAGGAAAGCCAGAACACTCTGTGGTCATTGAGCATTCTTTAGATACCACTTCTGCATCTGCATCACAGACTTCCATATCAATAAGGAAAATAACCAAAAGCACAATGGAAATCAAAGACCCACAATGATGAAAATTTTGTCTCAAACTCTCACCAACATCATGCCTCTTGGGTTAGGAGATGAACATAGGGATAGTCACATTATGGATTATTCTTGGGATGAGGTGTAATATAATTATTCTATGAGAATAATGATGTTAGTGGACCAATTAAAGACACTAGATGGTGAGTAATTCTAGGAAAACCCCTCGGGTTCCCCTGACCAATGCCAAAAAAAATCCATGTACATTATAGATTCTAGGGTTCTTAAGCTAAAAAGGTTGATAATGTTACTAAGACCAGAAATCTTATTTTTTCTAGATCTTATCAGGAACCATCCTCCCAGTCATCTTAATCTGGTAAACCTATGTAGTAAATTATCTTAGTTGACTAGGTAGCTCAGTCATGACCACATTGTGATTAGTCGTGTCTAACAAGAGACAACCCTAAACCAACATAGAATCAATCTGAAGTTGTTTATAGTAGGTAAACTAGTGAGAAGAAAAATATCTATAGTACTATCTAGATCATAGTGGTTCTTAAGGAATCATCCATTGTAGCCTATGCCAATCAGTGACCCTATGTGGGAGGAATTATACCCTTAGCACGAAAGTATGATGTGTTGAAGAACATAATCGGAATACCCTTGAGGGTTTCAATCCTCAAGGACCATTGATTTTCGAAAGAAATGTGTGAGGCCCATGCAAAATATTTGGGAAACCCAATCATGGTCAAAGAATTGGACGATTACACAAAGGTATACTATTTAAAAGAGGATATGAAATAAGAATTACAAAAAATCATCTTATTATCTGGGTAAGAAGAGGTTTTCTTCATATAGAAGAACCTACACTCACAGTATATTGTATTACATTTCAATGGTTTAGAGAACCTCTATAACTAGGTGGACACTAGTTCAGAGACCAACCTCATCCCACCTCAAATGCTTCACAATCTCTAAAAAATTCAAGCAGATCTGATTTCCTCAATCCTAAAAATTCATGATTATGATAAGAGTGCCAAGAAACTATGTTGCATGGATTAACTAAAAACCCCATTTGGTGGTTGGATATCGAGTATCTAATTCAGGTTAGTGTCATTACATACCACCTAAAACATGCTAATGGGTAGTACATGGCTTCTTCAACATGAAACTGTCAATTACTCATAACATCAGTACCTCAAGTACTCCCAAAATGGCCAAGTAGGGGTAGTCTAGGGCGATGCGTCCCCCTTTGACTCTTAGGAAACATTATATCTCGATTTCATCTTCTATGAGAGGGAGGGGGTAGGTTTAGACCAATGGGGTTTAGATCATCAATTATCTCAATGATTTGACATACACCATGATAAATGTATTGGAAGATTTGTATGATAGCTTTATCATCCCAATTCACCGGTTAGAGGCCACAATAACGATCCAAGGAGGGTTTTTCTCTCTCTAATAAAAAGGGGTTTGCATCCACTATGAAGAAGGGGTGCCTAATGATTACCCCATACTCTTATACCTAATAGGACCAGGATACATAGAAATCCCCTACTACTATAAAGTATTGAATTATTTTCCATGTCAAAAAAAATCCATGTATTTTTAATAGGTTAGATAGAGTAGGGTTTACTCGATGTAAGATGAATCTGCATCATTTAATTTACATCAAGAATAGACCTCATGGTAAAAAGGCCAGATGAAATTGGCTCATTAGATTCCATCAAAATAGTTTCAGCAAAGAAGGAAGCCCACACCGAGGAATCCTTGTACACTAGAGTAGACACCAGGGCTTCCTCTAAGATGGATATCCAAGAAGAATCACATCCTCCCACTAATTATCATGCATTAGATGATGAAATGAATTTGGAAGGCTCTCCCCCCCACATTTTAAGTGGGTGTCGACTTTAACATTGAGGAGTTAATTCTAGGGAACCTTGGTATAAAAGATGATATGTGGTTGACCCTGATAAGTGTTTCTATATATCTAGAGGAACACCTATAGTATTTTTCCATATTGAAGTTTCATCAGGATATTTTCACCTAAAGCTATAATGATATTAAAAGGCTGGAAAATCATGTCATTTTTCACCATGTTGGCCACCCATTGAGTCATCGTAGATTCATGTATTCTCCCAAAATGTTGAACCCATCACACTGTGTTATGTTTAAGGTATAGGTTGGAAAATTATAAAACACAACTTCATTAGGTAACTCCAAAACCACAAATTTTTATCCAACATTGTCCAATTCAAGATGAAGAACATGCATAATGGGGTATAAATCAACTTATGGAACCTCAACCTCTATTTTTGATAGTATTAATTTACACTTCGAGTGATAGAGATGTTGATCGATGCCATAGTAAGATTCCAGCCCCTATTATTTAGGGATTAATACTCTGGGTACAATCTGTAACATCCCATAATATTAAAATTTTAGATTATGCTAAATATCATATAAGATACTCAAAATCATTCCTAAAAAACAACTAAAAACTATTATTTAAATTTGACTATTATCACCTAGATGTTAGAATTGTGGGAATGATTGAAATTTACTAAATTTTAAAAGTACAGTTAAAAAATGTTTAAAAAATTAATTAATTGTTTACAAATAAATTAGAAATAAAAATAAAAACCAATTGAATATAAAGGGAGTTTTTTTTCATAAAAACTAATCTTTTGTGCCCATAATGAAATTTTATCGGAATAAATTAAATTAATCACCATTAGTAATATATATTAATGATATTCTTGTATGATACACTAAATATTTTTTTTAATATTCACGATATGAATTTTATATACTTTATATACAATGAAATTATACTATTAAAAAAACTATAAAATTTTAAAAAGGCAATTGAGTCTCACTTTAATGGTGCGCCTTTTTTTGAAAAAAAATTCACATGTTAAATTTTACTTTAAAAGATAAAAATTATTTTCACAATCATAATATAAAAATTAGATTAGGAAAAAATTTGGTCTTTTTAGAGAAGATTTTTTTATCAATAATGAAATATACTAATTTTTAATTCAAAGCTAATTTATTTTCAAACATACATCTATATTTCAATTATATTTTATTTTGGTTTTAAATTATAATATGTTCAATTATACATCATTAAATACAATTTAGTTAATCTGAATAAATTTCACATTTATATTGTATATGATAACATTTCAATAATTTTAACTTTTCACTAAAAGTAAGGTTATTTTCAGTTTTAGGTAGAAAGAAAAGTTACAAAGGTGAAAAAAATAATTACCATGGTATAGGTAAAAAATGTAATCATTAAAAGTTAAAATGGTAAATGATTAAAATACATAAGAACTAAAACATTTAATGGTTGTTTGAGGTATTTATCCCCCATAAAAAGCCTCTACTATAATAATTTTTTGAAAAATTTGGGGAAATTTATTCCACTTCAATGAGGTTGGATTTAATTATATAATAATTATTATTTAATAACTAAATCTTTCACCTCCTGTAGTATAAATACCATGCATCCACACCTACTTTCACCTAAAAACCCATAAATATCCTCCAATATCTTTTCAAAACTATCATACATACTCCCCCCTTGTCCTAATTCTACTATTATCACCAAAAGAAAAAATCCAAGTTCTTTAAGGGTCTATTAAGGGCGTGATATTCAAGAGTTGATTATCTCAAAATACTTCTCAAAATTTATTTTCTTATTCTATTTTATCCTCAAATACTTCATCCATAAAGGAAAGATAACTCCAAAATATAGTATATTGTGTATCATTATGATTCTAATGGAACTAATCATATCTATTTAATTTCTCATATTCTTTTATTCAAGAAATTGAATTATTTTCTGACTTATGTACATTTACCATCTTCGTTAATAATGATTTTTTCGTTTACCACATTCATGTATGGTCATAAAAGTTTATTTAATGTAAAATAATATTAAAATAGGTATATTTTAACATATTACAAGATTTAGAACTAACATACATAAAAAAAATGAATTATATCAAACTAGTTCTTGATGTTCAGAAAAATATCCAAAATATACGAAACATTTATCATTAGCATTTTTTCTAACAAATAATCCTAGTGTTAGAATAAAAATTGATATATATGACCATATATACATATGGAAGATCAATAATAACATTTCCTTTTAGTTATAGAGTTTTATTCCCATTTTACAAGAACAAATATAATTGAACTCAAGAGAACTGATCATGAAACCAAGAAACAAACACACCAAAAACAATGATAATAATGAAATATTATTAATGGATGGGTCATAAGATGTTTTAAAAGCATCCTATATGGTATTATAAATATGAATATACATCTATAATGATTAAATGTAATAATCTAAAACATTATAATGGAGGTAATATTATGCACCATTATAGGTAATCATGAGGTAAGGTATTTTCATTACCCAATTTTCCTTCCTTGGGATCAACTTATACTTCTTCATTATATCATGCTATGATTATATCTGAAATTAATTTTGAATATATTATTTTTGTAATTACACTTTTGTATGTGGATTTACAGATCATACACATATTTGATTCATTTGACTAATTCCCGATTTAATGATATTATATTTATAATGGAATTGTAAAAAAATATCTTTATAATGTTAAATTTAAAGCACTTTTTTTCTTACATGTCCATGTTTTCTACAATTATTTCTAAAAAATGTTTTATAGTTATATCATTTTATTTAATTATTGTCATTTTTATCATGTTTGAGTATTTAAAAAATTTTGTGAATAAAATGTTTTTGACTTTTTCTAAATGTTAGTTTTTGTGAATTTTCTAACAAAAATATTTAAGGAATGTATTTTTTAACTTATACATAAGGTGTGGATTTTTTGGGCATCATGAAAATTTAATTCATTAATTATTGTATTATATATATTGATTTTTATTTCAAAGAAAATGTTTTATTTATTATATTTTTAATGATTCAAATTTAAATATTGTTTTTAAATAATTAAATGGTATTTTGATATCCAAAAGTAATTTTCTTATTAGATTAATAGTGTTTTTGAAACACATTATGATAAAAAAATTATCAGAATAAAAATTTCTTATTCATAATATGATACTTTAGAATTATTCATGGGTTGGTCTAGATACTATTGAGAAATCCGATTATGGCTTAACATGGGGTATCTCATGATATATTTACATGGGGGGCCTAGATAGAATTGGGAAATACCGTTATGGCCTAACATGTGGTGGAATATGTTGTAATGTGTAAGCCTACTACAACATAACATGGGGGGCATATAGTGCTAGGTAAGCCCGTATTAGATTTTGTAAGTGTGAGATGTGAGATGATTTCTATGTCACCAAATTTTTTTTTGTTAATTTCTAATTATTATAAAAGAGAGTTTGTTGATTTTAAAAATGTATGATTTTGAACTTTTTGATAATAGTATTGATTTTTTGATAAAAGGATATGTTTTTATGGAAATATTTTATGGATTTTCACTAGAAATGTTTTTTCACTTCCTTTGTGTCCCTTAATATTTTTTTCTTCTCATACCTAGTTTTATAAAGTTTTTTACGTGATTTAAGTCATATTATAGACAATGATGATGTCAAGGGGAAAATTGTGAAGATTGAGCATGTAAAGAAACCATGTTTTGTTTTAAAAATATTGGTTTTGTGAAAAATAAATATTGAGTAGAAGTGTCTAATTTGCAATATATTAGTTTTTATGTGTGTTTTATGACCTAATATCTAAATATAAAAATAAAAATATCCCTTTAACTATAATAATTTTAATTCTAGTATAAAAACACAAGAATATGTAATGTTTCCTATTGGGTCCTTGCAGTTGGTGTTATAGGATAGTATAGATAAAATTAGTGTTTTTAATAATGTTAATTACATTACATGAATTATTTTACCTTATATTTATGTTAAAATGATATAGAATTGAAATATTTATATGTTTATTTAGATAAACTATTTCAGTTCATAATGGTTATCTAGAGAGGAAATAAGGAAAATGTTGTTGGAAGGAAAAATGATGAAAATATTCATACAATTCAATATCTCGAGATGGTGAGAATTCTAATAGAACATCTTTTTTTAGTGATGGATCAGTGTACACAATATCATAATGGTGGTGCTATCCATGATAGAGAAGAACCCGATCAACCATGAAGGAACCTCTCTAAAGTGGATAATTTCATCTTGCAACATCCCCCATTATTCAGTGGATCATCCTACCCTTTAGTATTTGAAGTATTGATCATTTACTTGGAGAATATATTTGAATTCTTGGGATGTTTGGAACATCAATAGTTAACTCTTTCCATTTATTATTATGCAGGTAAAGCTGACAGATGGTGGACTTCGGTTAAGAATAAAAGATATAAAGATTATATTGATGCAATGGAATGAGAATTATTTAAGAGTCTCTTCCTTGGGAGATAAACACCTACTTTTTTTTCAAATTTATATAGAGAAGAAATTCATGTAATTAGTCAAAATGGATGACGATATAGTGGCCAAATATGAAGGAAAATTCACAAAATTGGAAATGTATGTTATAAATTTTATTCAAGACAATGATAGTGAAATTAATATATTTTACTCATGATTGAAACCATGTTTACAAAGAGATTTGTCCTTAGGATAATTTAATATTTATCAGAAGGTGGTTTTTTGAAATGAAAATATTCTGATAGTGTTTTCTGATAATTATGTGCCAATAAATGACAAGAGTATGAAATGTTAAAGCTGGTAGGAAATAGAAATGCAACCTACTCAAAAGTATGGAAGTAAGCCTACCAATTTATCCAAGTGTAAAAAAATACATATCATGTAATTTTTTATGGGGTCTATGACTATCAAAGAAAATATCCAAGAATAACCAAAACAAGGGATAGTTTATGGACGTCTAATGGTGTAGTCTTTTTGTTTCAATATGATGGTTCATTATTATAATGTGTATCTGAAATTAGTTTCACATGATGGTAATCATCATCATTGAAAAAATGTTTTTTAAACGTCATTTACTACTAATACTATTGATGATGGGTTATCTAGAGAAGCGGGGTCATATCTAGAGAGACTGGTATTTTTCACTGTATGATCATATTTTTAAATTCCTAGGCACCTCACTTTTGATGTTTTAAGTAATGGATAAATATTTAGATATATTAATTTGGTTCTGATAAATGATTGAGGTACACATAACCCTTATGTTTATGATATGAAATATTTATTTGAGGAAAAAATTCCTTTTACTTTTTGGACATAATTTTAAAAGTTATGGAAAACATTTGGGTTTTATATGATCTTTTCTCTTATGTTATTTTTGATTTCTCATTTTTTGGGATGAAAAATGAAATTTATGAGGTATCCACTTAGGTGAAATATATTAAGGTTACATTGGGTATGATTCTCACTTTCTTTTCAATTTTGAAAGAATTATATTAATATATTTTTATTAATGTACATGGTGCAAACCGTATAACAATTGTCACACCCAACAACGTCGTGGTGATCGAACCCACAACTAAAGGGTGACAGGGGTGCATCACCTACCACTGGCCTACGTGACGTTTGGGTTAGCATGAAATTTATTTTCTATAAATATATGATGGATTAAGGTTAATTTTTTTTGAATATTATGTTTTACTGTAATGATAACACTAAGATTGTAATTTGACATGGGAATCAATTGATCAATATTATTTCCGAAGAAGATCACAATTTTAGGAAAATTATATGATTACGGTACACATATTACAATTGGATTTTATTAAGAAATAAAGGCTGATTTTCTCTTTGAATAATATATTATTTATGGTGATTTAGTTTATTTAGGGAAACAATTATCATATATTGAATATTATGTAATTATTGTCATTACATTTTGTTATAGGAAAGTTGTAGTTATTGATATTATTTGAAGATTAATGTTAAATTTATCATGGAAAATTATGTTATCAAATCATTCTATTTTTTGGGTTTTAGTTTTAGTATAGAATATTTTTAAAAATTTGAGGGTTTTTATTTTTTGAAGGATCTATGATGAACTATGGGAAGTAAGGTTGAATTTTGTAGATTTACGTAGATTTTCATCATATAAATGTTTATTCATCTTAGAATATTATATCATGTACTAACCATTTTGGTTTTGGTGAATGCCTAAATAAAAGAGGAATATATAGTGACATTTGTTTTTATTTTTCATTTGTAGTAGTTACTTATGATGCTTCATGAATTAAAATTCATATGGAATACTCATAATTTGGATAGAATATGAGATCAAGGAGGGAAATGATCAAAGGAAGAAATTATTCAATTAAAATAACTATTTTTCATTACATTTTAATTCAAGGTTGAAAAATAAATGATCCATTTTAGGAATATTATTTTGAAGTAAATACTTTATCCATTTACTTTTCTTATTGTGAAATCAATGGCCTATTAACCAATCAAAAATTTGTGATTTTATGGTGGTTAAAATTCAAATGAACATGTTCTATCTCACTGTATATTATTCCATAAACACTATTTTTCTCTTTCATGTACATGGTTTCCAACATGGAAGCTAACTATGTGTTCTCTCAGGAGACCTTCATACTTTTTCCTCTCTCTTTTCTAATGGATGTTTTATTAAGCCTTTTTATAAAGTGGGATTTCAAAAAAGGTACATTAAAAAGTCAAAACCCTGTTAGAGAGATTGAGTTAAAAATTTGAGGAATCTATTTATTAAATAGGGAGAGAATGTTACATCCTGATATTTTAAAAGGATAAACTATGCGCAATATCTTACAAGGTACACCACATAAAACATAACAAGGCAACTAAATATTTTTATTTAAATGTGCCAGTAATCACATAGTTCTTGGAATGGAGAAAGGGAATGATATTATATGAATTACTAAAATAATGATTGAAATTTTTCATAAAATTAATTCACCTGTTTCCAAATAATTATAAATAAAAATAAAATCCAATTAAATATATATTATTTATTTATATGAAATATATTTTTATGAAACCAAAGTAATTTTATCTTAATAAAATAAGTTAAATCACATTTATTAAAATATATTCATGATATATATATAATGTTAAATAAAGTGTATTTAAATTCATCCAATATTTTTAATAGTCTTAAGATTAGAATAAATCTTATTTTACGAATAAAAACTATATTTTTCTAAAAAGAAATTTCTCTTACTTGTAATAGTCGGAAAATTTTTAAAATAAAATTTTGAAAAAAAAATTAAATTTTATTTTGAAAATAAACAGAATTGTTGAATGTGTAATAGAAAAATTAATTTTGGGTTATTTTGTTATTTTTCAGTGAAAATTTATTTCTTGATAAATTATGAAAAATACTGAATTTAAATTAAGAAATGTATTTTCAAAAAATTTACTTGAATTGTGAAATTATATTTTATGTCTGTTTTAAATTATCATTATTTCCATTATAAATCATTAAATACAATTTAGTTAATTGTAATAAAGATCAAATTGGAATTAAATTTTAAAAAATTTTGGACATTTTAAATTCTTTACTTTAAAACATGCTTTCTTTATTGTATCTATGAGATTAATTTTAAATAATATTTTTTCAATTAAATGAATTGAACTTGTTAAAATTGATAATATATTTTGAATAATAAGTTAAAAATTATCTAGTAAATTCAACTTTATTTTTATGATAAAAAAATTATTATGGTAAAAATATATCTTACTACAGTATAGGTAACCAATTGAAAGATGTTAATGTTAAAAGGGTAAAGGATTAAATACCAAAAAACTACAACATTTAATGTTTTTTGACGTATTTATCAACAATAAAAAATCTGTAAAATATTATATTTATCGGAATTCTGGTAAATTAATGTCGCATCAATTTGGTTGGGTTTAATTATAAAATATTCATTATTTAATCACTTAAACCCACCCCTCATCAAGTATAAATACCAATACTTCCCACCATATTTTGCATCAAAAGTCATGAATCACCACCAATATCTAATAAAACATCTCTTACTTACTCTCCCAATTTCCTAGTACTTTTATCACACCAAAATACCCAATCCAAGGTCCTCTAGGGTCTCTCAAGGAGGTGATATTTAAGAGGTAATTTTCTCCACGTACCTCTTTTAATTTCTTTTCTTCTTCAATTCCCCCCCCCCCCACAAACTTCATCCCTCAAGGAATGATAACTCTAGAATCATGGGTAAAATATATTTTTTTCTTTAGAATTTAATATCTCATATAAATTTTAATTATCATATCCACTTATTCAAAGAAACAAAATTATTATCCTAATAAGTTTGATTTACAAACGTCGTGAATAATGATTTTTCATTTTCCAATACTACCATCATATTTGGTGTAAAAGTGTAAAAATGGGTAAATAAAACTGAAATTGTTATATCATAACAATTATTATTTTATAGAACATATACACACACAATATATTAAATAATATGAATGTAGTTTTTGATGTTCTGAAAAAACTGCCAAAATAAACTAAACATTTATGATTAATTTTTTATTTATTGATTAATACTCATATTAGAAAAAAAATTATATATTGGAGCATTTATAAACCTATGATATCAATAATACCATTTCATTCCACTTATGGATTCTTCTTCCCATTTTACATGAACATCCATAATTATACTCAAGAGATTAGATCATGAAAACCTGAAAGGAAAGCATCCAAAACCATGAAAATCATGAAATGTTCTTAATTAAAGGGTCATAAGATGTTAGAAAAACATAATATAATGTATTATAAATATGAATATAGTTATGTAACAAGGTAATAAGATTCATTAATCAATTATAAAGGAGGTTAAAGTATGCTCCATCAAAGGAAAGGGTAAGGTAAGCTATTTTATTAACCCAATTATCATTATTTTGGTATAACTTACACGCCCTGATTATGTCGTGCATGACATAAATGGGAAATGAATTTTGAAAATATTATGTTTAATCTACACGTTTTCATGTGTTTCTATATAGAATACACATATTCAATTAATTTTATTAATTTCCTCCTTAACAATATGATATTTATATTGGAGTTTCTTTTTTAAATTTTTTTTCTTTTTTATGTTACACTTAAAACACTTTTTTGTTCCATGTCCTTGTTTTCCAAAATTATTTACAATTATTTTACTATAACAATATTAATTTTTTAATTCATTTATACACATGTATGTATTTTTAAAAAATATTAAATCATTCTTTTTTTACTTTTCTAAAAGTGGTCTTTTCTATATTTTCCTGTAATAAAATATTAACAAATTTATTTTTAAATATACATCATGAGTATATTTTCCCACCATCATGATAATTTAATATATATATTCTAATTATATTGATCTTCATTTATATTTCATGGAGATTGATTATTAAGGATAGGTGTAGTGTCTCAATTTTTAATGTCATTTAAAAAAAGGGTATTTTGATTTGCAAAGGTATTTCTTTATGAGTTTCAGTGTTTTTTTGAAATGATTTATGAAACAAATTTAAATCACAACATTGTATTATTAATTATATAGTACATGATAATGAATCATGATTTCGCCCAAATATTATTGGCAAATCCAATTATTCCTTAACACGGTGTGGCCTAGAAAGCACTAGGATATCTTATGAATGCTTAACACAAGGTTACCCAAATAATAAATGGAACGCCTCTTACATCTTAACATGGGGTGGCCTAGATAGAATCCAATAAGCCAGTGACATTTTAACATGGGGAGGCCTAGATAGCACTGTTAAAACCTATAGTAACATTAGTATGTTTGATATGTGAGATGATGTATCAATTTAACTACATATATTTTATATTCTCTCTAATGATATTTAATTACAATTGATGGATTTTAAAAAGGTATGATATTGATATTTTTGAAAAGATTATTTATTTTCTGAATAAAAATATATATTTCTATGGAATTAACTTATGAATTTGAACTGAACTAACATTTTCTCTTCCTTTATGTTAATTAAGGATCTTTTTTCTCCGCCAATATTTTTAATTTTTTTATAGGATTAATTGGAGAATAAAGACAAAAACATTATAAAGGGGAAAATTATGAATATAGAGCATGAAAGGAAGATATGTTTTATTATATGATGTTTTGTTTAATAAAAAAATGGATATGGACTAAAAGTTTCTCATTTTTAATATTTTAGTTATTATATGTGATTTATGACCTAATACTCTAAAACTCCAAAATAAAAATTTCTTTCAAAATGTAATAATGTAAATTATATTATAAAATAAAGTGAATATGTATTTTTTATTACCTATTCCTTACACAATTAGACTTGGATGGACAATGAGGATAAAGATCGATCTATCTTCAGGGCACTGTAGGGGAAATTCAACTGTCAGGTGATTTCCTCAATATTGGAAAATGGAGGATCCACGTATTATTAGTCCTAGAATAACATCTTCAAGATGATCCCCTGGTAGTTAGTATAATTAATTTTGGAAAACATGGTGGTCAAATCCATCTAGTGTCAATACCATCTCAGGAACATTGAGTAACTGTTTAGCTTTCTCTACTACAAGAATTTTGAGATGAACCCCTTGAAGTTTCCATTCAGGGGTAACTTTATTATGTTTTTATGATTATTTGTAAGATAAATGGACATTGAGATTGAACCAAAGAAGATCAAATAAATCAATAAAATGAATCATATGAGACACCTCTAGAAGTTTCAAGCCATCCAAGGACACTTATCCTATATAAAATTAATAATCAAAAATTGTTCCGGTATGGGTAAGACCCTATCGAGATTGTGAATAAATTCACCATCTACCAGTGGAATGAGGAAAATCAGACCACATTAAAGAATTTAAACCATAATCTACTAGAGAATCTATATTAGATGCCACCTATTTCCATAAATCCTTTCGTCATTTATGTTACAAACCTAGAATAGTCCATCGTTTCCATTCCTGTATAAAAAATAATGAGGGAAAATAAAACAGTTCATACTATCTCAGACTCATGCTCCTTGACATAGAGACCTGATACTCCCTGTTGATAATAGATGCATCATAGTTTTTTTTTTCTATGTATAGAAATTGTAACATTATTTTCTGTATCATGAGATATAGATGGTGTCCCTAGTTCACACACTGATGTATATTCTCAACCATGTAATGTTAACAGGATGACTCTCATGTTGGGAAGTGATCCTCTAATAGTTTGATATTATGTTCATCCTATAGAAAGAAATACATGAACAAGAACTAGCGTATTTTATTTTTACCCATCCTATCCTTTAATGAACTACCCCTATATATTGATTTTACAAATGAGGATATCCTCTAAGTGCGTTAGGCCATTTCTTATTAGAAGTTTCATTTCGATGCTGCCTCCTAGATCCCAACCAATCGGAGCCATAACATTTCCAATCTCAACATAGTTGTTCTACGAATCATCTACATCACACCATCACATATTGTCATTCTATACTATTTCATGCTATTAGAATTCTACACCAATAACGAGGAATTGTATTAAGCTCTCATAACTGGTCTTGAGATGGCTCTCAAGATTGTTTTCCTCCACTTTCATGTGAATGGATACTCTGAACTAGTCATGAAACACATCAATGGTGAATAAATTGTCAGAAACAATGATATCTATCCCTGGTTAGAGCATACTCATTAGTTTGTGGGCCAATTTTAATCCTAGCCAGAAGTTACACACCTTCCGTGATAATTGAATGGTTAAGATGATGCCCTATAATTTCTGGTAGCATATCTCATAGATCCTAACATGGATGTCCAGATCATCAACATGGCCCTTCTGATGGTCATCAACACCCCCATTAAAGATGATGATGATAGGAAATAGGTAAACCAACTAGCTATAAACACTTCTATGCTTGGAAACACATGATCCCCCACAAAATTAATGATGCCCAATTTAAAAACCACCCTCTTTGAGTATCATCGACAAGGAATTATCTCTATAGACCGATCTTGATTGTGAGTGAATCCCCCAGCGTGTAGTGTAGTTCACCCTCTAGATGGGGCCTAACCTTGAACTCACTGCCAATAGATGTGAGTTTGATGTAATTATCATATTTTGAATCCAAGTTGACGAGATACCTTAATTTATTTTGGAATTCCATGCTAGGTCACATGGCACCCATCAATAGTGATTGAAGCTGTCCAAAAAAATTTGGTGGATGGGATACTTCTAGCCCACCATGGTCCATGAATACATCTAGTTTTCCAATATTTTTTATTCATGTCAGATCCATGACAAATTTTTTTTCATTGAGCACTAGATAGTCTCTATACAACCATGTATTCATGGATCCATCTAGAATGGGGATTCGACATCATGGGGTTATACTCGCTAGGGATTTCTTTCCGGTTATGGTTCATTATGAATGAAATGAACATATTATTCAATTAGTAAAAATAAATTCCCCTCAATGAAGTGAAATGTTAGTTCATGATTTAGTTAAAAATCTCTCAAACCATCCATCAATTCATATATACTAATGTTATTCTCACTGGAAATGGCATGAAAATTAACAATACCAAGGAAAATAAATTTTTTGTCTATAAAATCATATGGTCTTTCCACACTTCTATATTCTATGAGTAAGAAAATGAGTATTTTGAGGAATTCCATCAAACCAACTCTAACATTCAATAAAAATTGGGGGGACGAAAGAAATTATTTTTCCAAAAAATCTCCCCAACACCATCTTGGCCTATCAGATGATGACTTTGACTTCTACACGGGTGACCCCATATTCCCTAGTGTATGGAACAGTGGAAATCCATCCAATTGATGAGCAGTTTCAATTTTTCTGAATAGTTTTCTTGGACCAATATATGCCAGTCAAAATTTAATAAATCCATAAAGCTATGTTTGAATCCCTCAAATAAAATATGATCCATGACTTTTATAATCTAGTGAGGTACGAAAACTAGATGGAGAGAGATTTAAATAATAAGGTTTTCTTCCACTCCTTACTCCATTGTATATGGTATTGGACATCATAACATCGATGACACCTATAAAATATCCTCCATAGTTTGAACTGATTTTGGAAGGACCTTACATAATTCATAAGTTATATACCAATGGAGAATACTCATTGATCACCATGAATAGATAACATGCCACACATCCTAAATACATCATGTTTCGTAATAAATAAATCTCATAAAAAGTATTCTGGCCATATCTATATGACCTTAAACAAAAATACATGGTCAATGTAAAAATACCTTACACAAATTTCAAAGGTCTAAGAATTATTACCTTAAACTATTTTCATACGTTGTAAGTTGATTTTTATGAACATAACTAATATCATCTATAAAATGATTTTTTTGTCTTCAAACTAAAATTCATGTTTTCCTCAGTGCATGATGTTAAATTTGGACACTACCCCATATAAAATCAGGATGCATTATGTGATAAGTATGAGATTATCTAACAAGTCTCACCTATTATAAAACTAGGATGGCTTACCCTATCTAAAATTGGGTGAGTCATATGATATGATACAAAAAAACCAACATCCTCATCACATGACATTAAAATGTATCCTTACCGAGTTTCATAAACAAGGAATACCCCAAAAAATCCATGGGATGCCAATGTTACATCATGAGAGATGATTTTCCCCAGATCCATTATTGGTGGCCTATAACCCCATCATCCATAACTACATTTAGCTTTATTACCTTTCTCATGAGATACATAGTTATTTAAAGACTTCCCATATTCCTGTCCACCAACAACTTTTTCTACATTTCTGTCCCTTTTACCTATTTATGGTCCGATAATTATGATATTAATCAACATTCAGTTCATAACAGGGTGTGAATGTGGTTTGTGATCCTTCTCATATCCTCTCATATAGGGTTTTACCAACATTTCACCACACTAATACACTAAAAAACACTTCCCTAGTCAAATTATCCTAACATTACTCTATTTTTGGATTGTCTAATAATCATGAAATTATTGTTTTTTCCATGGATTAGTTTGTACGAACTTAAACATTGTGCAATAAACTTCTGTATCACTACATCTGGGGAAGGACCTCCTTTTATAGTTTTATATTGGGTTTTAAATGTTTTTAATTTCATTAAAATATTCAAATCCCCCATCCATATAGTCTAAAAACTATGATCATAAACTATTTACAATAGGTAAAATCCCTATGACTAGGAACTAGGATCCTTGGTCCCTGAACTATGACCCTAAAATATATGCATACATTCCTCATTAAAATGTTTTAATTCATCCTGAGAGTATCAGAAAGGCTATTTCCTAACCCACCTTCTAGAATAAAGTGTTGATTGAATCCCATTATCAGGGGATTCAAAGTGATTTTAATGCCCTAGAATTCCATTATTTATTTAAATTAAAATATGATTATTTCAAGACCCAGAGCTGAGAGGTCGTGCGATTCCGACGCCCATAGGTACGAGAATGATCCATCAAATAATGTCAATTTTTAAATAGTGCACATTAGAGGTTTTACTGAAAAAAATATAATGACACCAAAATGGTTTCCCAAATCAAAAATTGAAGGGCACCGTTGCATTAAGAATGGTGGGTTTACCCTAGGACCAAATTAAGGTTATTCAGAGCTTTCCTACATTGAGAAACCCCCAAAATGGCATAAACTTAAATAAAATAAAATAATAAAACAATTTTATTTTTCAAATACTTATACCTCAGGAACAATGACTTGGATTGATGATCTGAGACCATCATTGAGCTTGTGAGAGTATGATTTCTCGATGAATTGCCTAATGTTGGCCGACACGGGGAAATAATGGAAGTGAGTATTTGGCTGATTATGTATGAAATATTTTATTTTCAAATCCAATATAACCAAAATAGAGACTTGGATTAGGAATATAAGATTTTCATTGAGCTCGCGATGTCCTGTTATCTTTAGGAAAAGATTAACCTCGACTTACGCTAGTTGATGGTAATAAATTGTTTTTGAACATTTTTTAAGAGAATTAAAATGGCACGCGTTTGTAGTTTTGGAAAATTATAAACAGGTGCCTGGATTGTAAAAATTAGGGCACCTTTGTGTCTAGAAAGATATCATTACCTAATAATGGTCTAACATAGACCTATGTGGGTCGATGGGAAAATTAAATTTTTGGACATTTAAAAAAAATAAATTAACATAAAAAGTTTATTTTATTCAAAATAATTGTTTCGTTTCAAAGAAACAATGAGAAGACGGTTTCATTCCATAAATTAAACAGCATAACAACTCATTAATTGAATCCCAAATGATATTTTGTTTCATTAATGAAACAGTGTAACGAAATGATGATGCAACATATCATAAACATTGTCAAACATTTATCTTTTAATTAGGTAATGGGTTGGAGAATAAAATATAGAGTTTCTATGACATACGATGAATATATTACCTCCAATGAAGAATTCCGACAAATTGCCAGAAAAAACGACCCACCTTTAAGAATGATACAGAAGAGTGATTATTTCCAATGGCATCGAATGGAACATGAATCCTCATGGATAGATGGATTTAACAAAAAATATATCCTAGTAAGGGGTTTCATTGATTTTAATTCTTTTTCTAATTATTCATTCTAAAACAATTAACGTGGATAAACCCACAAATGGGTTGATTCTCATATCACATGTTCTTTAGAAAGGGTTCCTTTTTTTATTATTTGTATCAAGATTTAATTTATTTGGTAGACAGGACATCAATCCTAAACCTCCCCATGTTTAAACTCTTATGTGAAGGGTGAGAACCATCACGAACATGGCCCAATACCCTCTACCTTGTGTGTTATTCATGTCCAAACCTTTGAAATGATAAAGAGAAGGTTTTGAGGACTTAGTATGTAATGGTATACCCCATGGAGGCTGGATGCATAGATGTCATTAAGAACGGACCACTGGAGCTGCCCATTCCGTGAACGACGCAGCTCTAGCTAGCACGAGGTCTAGCGACCACGTGTAGGAAGGGTCAAACCTGGCCGACTTATCAATGCATGATGCGCTGGAACCGGATGCCCCATTGGGCATCGGAGCTGGAGATGTCCTGCCTGCCTGGCGGGCCGGACCGGGGTGCGCAAACCGAGCCACTATGTGGCCCATGCTGGAAATGAAGTCGGACTGCTTATGTAAGCTAGGACGACAAATTAACAATGGTCCACCAAGCGGCCTAGGATGTGAACAAACCATCTCGATGGCCGTTGGCTTAGACAGATGTGACCGGGTCTCCAAGAAAACCGATGGGCTGGACCCCCGACCGAATCGGGCCAAGTCTAGCAAGGCCCAACGAGCCTTGCCCGCAGGCCAGGCTGGACTGTGGAAACCCAAAACTGAAAATGGTTGGGTCCCATCAATAAAATCATGCTGGGTCATGCAGGATCCATAGGCAAGGTTGTTTGGGTCGGTCCGATCTGGTCTGATCTGGTCCGGACGCAACCAACCCCTATTTACTAAAACGCCAATATCTCTCAAACTAGCCCTCTGATTGAAGATCCTTTTGTGGAGTTAGAACCCTAACAATGAGTCAAATAATTTTTTCATCCTATAAGGAGGCATTCATATATATTGGAATACGAAGAATGGATTGATGTCGGATTTCTCCCAAAATCAAGCGCACTACGTGCAGAGATCCTATGGCTGACTGAGACCCAAATACTGCTGACAAGTGACCCTATGTGAATCAGCTATGATGGACAAGTGGGAAGCGGCTCTGTGTGACCCAAAAAGACCATAGTGGGGATCAACAATGTGTGACTCGGTAGACCCACTTTACTCACCAGGATGGAGGAGCTCAGTACGATGGCCAATGCGAGAAACAATTATGTGTCACCTGACATGCCCACGGTGGGGAGAAGCTCTATGTGACTCATCATACCCAAGATAATCATGAGGGATAAGTACTACATATGTCCAAGGCTAGTAAAAAGCGTCTCTATGTGTCCCAAAATGCCGATGGTGAGGAGTGGCTCTCTGTGATCCATTATACCCATGGTACTCATCAGGGAGGAGTACCCTAGTAGGCCAAGGGGATCATTGTTTCAACTAATGGCCTTTCTTTATATACTCTATATTATACCCACGTGAGTGGACAATAATTATTGTACTTGGTTTATTCCTCAGTGGTGTACTTAGTTTACATGGTGTACTATCCTTAGTGGTGTACTTAGTGTACTAGGTGTACTCCTTAGTAGTGTACTTATTGCACTTGACGTACTCTCATTAGTGGCTTACATAGTGTACTTGGGTTACTCTCATCAGTGGTGAACATATTGTACATGGGGTACTCCCCTCATTATTGTACTTATAGTACATGGTGTACTCTCCTTAGTGGTGTAATTAGTTTACTTGGCGTACTGTCCTCAGTGCTGAACGTAGTGTACTTTGTGTACTATCCTTGGTGGTGTTCTAAAAATACCTTGTCCAAACTCTCCTTTGTGGTCTTTCATTTGTGGTTTGGGTTCCCTATAATATATAGTGGTACTTAACCATGAATGGTATTTTCCCACATGTGTCATGTCTCGTGCAAGTGATAAACACTTTTATGGTGACCTTAGTGGTCCAGGACTAGGTGGTGCTTAGTGATACGGGATGGATATACGCTTTGAGAGAGACCACGGTGCTTCATGACCAGGTGGTGCTCAGTGAGATGCGACTGACGGGTGAACTACTATGGCTAAAGGCAGCTACCCTTCACCCACCATTCAGGTAGGATCTCATACGGATGGACAAGGGAAGTTGTACATTCATTTTTGGTATTTGTATTGTATTATAGTGCCTTTTTGCATTCTTTTGTGGTTTTGGGTTTGTATTCTAGCCCCTTTTTACTTTATGCAGTTTTGTGATTTGTGTGTGTGTGCATGTTTAAAGGCAAATGCCTTCCCTTTTGGGATATGCCTATTCAGTGGTAGTCACAAGCCCATGAACTATGAATGGTGGGCTTGGGGTAGTTACAACATGGGACCTAGGGGATGGGTCATGAAAAATTTGTATCAGAGGCATTCAGTTATACTAGAAGAACTAGGAGTCTGTAATTTTTGATGGGGCAACAATGTTACGTATTTGAAGATTGGATTTCTGGAAAGGGTGTCCAATGTTGGTGTGGCAACCGATGTATCCATGCACCAGGATCATGAATTCTCTTTTATGACACATTAAATGAAAACAATGGTTTCACGTGTCTTCAAATATTTTATCATGATCTTTTTGAGTCAGTGTTAGATCACCCGGTATAATCTATTAACCATGAATCATCTTGTGTTCTTTCATGATTCATCCACACTAATGGCTAGCCATGATTCTTATGTGTGACCACGAGGATTGTACAATAAGCGAATAGGCTTTGGTACATGGACTGTTTCTCTAGATGGAACCTTTGGGTAGCGTCTTGGATTTTCCACCACCTGTTGGTCAACAGATACATCTGGTGATACCGGTAGAGGATGCATGTAGGCATAGTGACTTACATGACATTTAGCAACAGATACCCCTTGGGTTCAAAGGAGGGGCTGACCTAAAGGTGGATAAGAACTAGCATGAGGTGGTCACTAAGTTTTACGTCTAGTTAGGGTACCATTAGGTCAAATTGTTGTCCTGGTAGTGAGCCTTTTACGTGGCTCTATAGGACGATAATGAGGTTTTTATCTCCCAATGTTATGATGAGGTGACTTTTTTATAGATAGAGCTTGAGAACCTCCCTCCGAGAAGGGGATTTTTCCAAAAAAATCTAAGGGATATGTGTCCCCAAGATCCTCTACCGCTTTGACCGGACGAGATGTCAATTTCTAGGTATTCATCAAGGCGTACCAACCAATCTAATTACATGTTGAATATGATATAATCAGTGCATTAGGGGTCAGACCTCCGAGTGAAATGTGTTTAGGGACATGTGAGACAATACTATGTCTATATACATTCCATCTTATTCTAGGGTTCTAGAGAGAACCAGTGTGGTTAAAAAGTTTTTGGATGAGAAAATATAGCAAGTGGATGTCAGTAGTTGGAATTCAAGAAACCAACATCTATCTCAGAGACATGGATTAGTACGAGGAAGTATTTCCAAAGGATGTTCAAAGACTATCTCCTCATAGAAAGGTTTATTTATTCTTTGATCTATACCCATGGACAGCATTGATATCAATGCATTCATATCGAAGGGATCCCTAAGATCACTAATAGATGAGGGTACAATTAGAGGGATTATGGAGGAATCAGATTGTAAGGCCCGACATTTTGCCTTGGGATGCCCCAGTCTTGTTTGAGAAATAAATTAGAAGGAATCATGGGGCTATGCATGGACTTTTGGCACCTGAACCAGGTGACCGTGCAGAACAAGTATCATCTAACAATTATTGACGACCTCTTTGATCAACTAAATTGAGTGGAATAGTTCTAAACAATGGACCTCAGATCGGGATATTACTGTAGAGACCCGAAGCTTGACATTCATGGAAATTACATTACTTTTTCTGAATATATAATACATAACAAAAACAGACACACAAGGACCGTAATAGTTTAGTGTCTTTGGAAAAATGGAATATAAACTTTTAATCTTGTTGAAAGATCTTCAACATCCCCCATAACGATCCTCCCCTTTTTGATTCCTTACCTAAAACCATTCTTTTAATCCTGGAAGAAAAGAAAACATAAAAAGGGTGAGCTCAAATGCTCAGCAAGGGTAGGCATGGAGAAAATAAAATAAACCATATACATTTGAACTTAAAAACATGAACATAATATTTAAACATCAAAATCTTGAGGAATGACATAAAACATGGTAGTACGTAAGGCATAGATCATAATGGATCATCAATCATGATAAAATAGCATAAGAATAATGAATTTAATTGTGGCATCCATTAAGAACATGTAATTATTTCCATAGTATCCAAGGCATTGCTGCCAAGACCATCTTAGTGGACAACGTCCCTTTCTGAATCGAGTTCACTCCTCGTTCCAGTCCTGTAATACTGAACCAGATTAACTTACCGTTCCAGCCATGTCTATCTCATGAGATATAAATCGTTACCCAATGAATTGGAGGGAGATATAGCTCCCACCCATCTCATAATGAAATCATTCTTACTTGTGCCATAAAAAATACATCATTCATAAAAACCCAATAAATAAAATGGGTTTCATAAACATCATCCCATAATCACATAATACATATAAAAGAAATGGATATCATTTCATAATAAGAGAAGTGAAACCATGTAAATCATAGAGACATTATACATGAAATATAAAAATATTAAATAATGCCATCTTAGATGAAAAATGGTTTTGATAAAACACTTGAAATGAATTATTGAGGAAAATATCATTTTTTCTTCAAAATAGTTTTCTTTTCAAAAAATTTCATGAAATTTTAAAAGAAAAGGATTTTGTTTAAAATAGTCATGAAATATTTTGGAGGAAGCTTCATGAAAACAAGGCTTTATAAAACCGTAAAAATCCTTTCATGTCGTATATGTTAAAAAAACATTCTTCTCGTACTTTTGTCGAAAAAGTCAAAAAGTACCGTGTAGGGTAAATAAAAGAAAGATTACTTCCATACCATTGGGTAATAGTCAAAATGGGTAAAAAGGAAATTAAACATACATGAAACCATTTTTAGGAAACAAGGACATGGATGATAATAATAACCCCAGTAAATACTTAGGAATAAGAAATCTCGGATAAAAATGAAATTTGAAAAATTATCCCTTACCTTAGGTCCGATATGCTTCGTACGTATCCGAACCTCCTGTATAATGAATTAAATAATGTCACTGACTTATTAAAGAATCATATTCATTTTTATTATATCATATATGTTTCACTTATGACTTTATATTACTCATTTTTGTAAATTCTTTCTTAAAGTAGCGTTTTGGGTAAAATCATTTCATTAATCGTATGTGTTTCGACTTGTTGTTCTTGATATTAATAATTATATCCTGATTTAAAGAAATCCAGAATGTAAAACATGATTTATATATAATATATATTCATTATATACATATATATATTATATATCGATAAAAGGAATGAAATACACCGTTCCTGGTGACGGTAAGCCGTACGTACGCATGAACGCTGTTTTCGTTTTCTTATTGCATTGAATGAAACTAAATAGATGACATACATATATATATAAATAAATCCAGTAACATTCATATATTTCATTATTATTTATTATATAAACTTTAGGATCATTCATGTATAGTTGAAATGGAGAATGAATCTCATCGCGTCGTGGAGACGGTACTCCGTACGTACGCACGAGCGATGATATCATTACCATAATTATTGAATAGAATTGGAGTGGATGGTATAATATATCAGAATCAATATGATGTTATAATAACCATATATAGTTATTCGGTACACCATTATACCCATCCATGTAAGGTGTTGCTGGAAAAACAGATTTCACCAGGGCGTGGAGACGGTATTCTGTACGTACGCACGCGTGGTGATTTCGTTTTCCGTAGGATGAGTAGATGGTGAAATTGGGTTTTATCATACATATAATAACATATTAGAATATGAGTTATACTTATGTTATTAATTCATAAAGAAACAACTAAATAAGAAGAAGTGGAAGAAGAAATAAAGTTGAAAGAATCGGTAACGAACATTACCTCTTCTTTGAAGCACCTCTTTGAGACCTCCTCTTAGGGCACTAATATTTGTCTTTGGAAAAGACCAGAACCTCTAGGATGTTTCTATAGAAGTGGAGAAGAGAAATTGGTAGGGTTTGGCCGAGCATGAAGGCTCAATGTGGTGTGAGGAATAGAGGGAGGAGGTTCCATTTTTTAAGGGAGGAGAGGGGCACCTTTGGAAATATAAGAAATATTAGTTTATATTAAATCACAACCCCACATAAAAACTAAAAAAATTACTAATATCCTAATATTAGATGATATAGGGTTGTAATCTCGTCAACCAATAAAATTTAGACATGTTAAGTATTTATTGTAAACATTATCAACTTGATTTATCCTTATTTAATCAATTTAATTTTATTTGTGGTAATAACATTCTAACTTTTAAATTATAACAAATAATTACTTATTTGTTGGTAATTTTCCATAATTGGATACTTTATAACATTTTAGACCATATTAATTTAAATTTATAATTTTTAAATAATTTTTTGATTTTTAAAAAATTTTATAATATGTTATTTTTATAAAATAACAATAGTGTCAATTTTGACACTATTCATTTATTTGAATTTAAATGAATTATATACAGAAGATATGTTCGAACTAAAAGATTTAATATATTTATAAAATGTCATATGTAACTAGAAAAGTAGTGGATCACAATAAATACTTCATATGATATTTATTTATTTATTTTTAAAACCATTTATTTGGTTTATCTCTTAAAAAAATAATTACTACAACATTTTTGTATAATTATTTAATATACTTGTTTTTGCATAAAAATTAAAAATAAAATCCTATGATGAAGTTAAATCTATTACCTTTCATAATAATACTTTTACCCGAATTTATCATCTTAAAATCACAATATTTATATTGTTATATTTATTAAATTATGAAGGTGACAACTGTGGCATCATTTAAAATAAAATAATATTAGTGTCATAATCACTTTTCTAAGACTCCAAACGGTTATATATTAGGTAAATGGATGATTACGGTGTATATATACACTATCAATAAAGTTTGGGCAGGTTTTTGGGCCTTTTAATGGGTATTATTATTTCAATAAAAACTATATTACCGATTTTTTCACTTAATAAATAATTTCTGGATCATTAATGTATCACCATTAATAACAACTACTTAATCCATAAAAATTCTAAATAAATTATCATGATGTAGATAATTTTATTAGCCTTCTCGAGACTATTTATTTTTGACGTTTTATGATGTCTATCACTAAATTAAAATTATTATACTTATACGATCTAAGAGAGTGACATGTTGTCACTTTCTTTGGTTTTAATAATAATTAAATTATTTTCATGGTCAAAAATCCATAAAATGAATCTAATCCGACCCTTAGGTTATATGGGTATACTTTTAGCCATCCAATAGAATTTTTTCATGTTTTAGGGTAATTTTATAATATTATATTTACCCTTAATTACCTGATTTACCTTTAACTATGGTAAATAAAATTTACCGTAGTTACTATTCATAATTCCCAAAAATAAAAAGGTAGCCTATTAACATAATTTGGACCCATTGATTCCAAATATGGAATCAATTTTTCCAAATTCAATACACAGATGTTTCAGAAATTAAATTAAAATTAATCCCGTTGTCGAATGAACATGGGTTTTTGATTAAAACATTGTAAAAGATTGAATTGATTTAACCTACGAATTCAATGAAAAATCCATTCTAAGGACATAAATTATATTAAATAGTAAAAATATATTCTATTTATATTTTGAAACCATTCAATATTATAATTTAACCACATAAGTTATTACGATGAAAAAAGTTGTTTTTAATTAAAATATAGCGTGTTTTTACTATTCATTAAAATATGAACGTTATCAGAAAAATATCAAAACTTTATCCAATGTAAATTTTTATACCCTGATTCAAAAAAAGAATTATATTTTGTCAAATTGAACTTATAAACATGTCAACAACTATATTTAATGTGGGTGCGCCATCAAAAGGCGACAAAACTGCATTTTTTGAAAAATACATATTTTACCCAAAAAATTTATTTTGTTCTTATACCATGTTCTAGAAAATGTGTAAGATGAATAATAATTTTATAAAATTAAAAATTTAGTTAATACTATTCATAACTACTAGTTCATAACAATTTTATAATAATATACTGTCGTTTAGTAAAACCAAGTATTGCGTACAACACATGCTATCGAGGAAGGCCGCGATTGCGTGTAATGAAAGCCAAGTTAGGGTTGCGTGTTGTGAAAGACTCCTTTGTTATTTCATATAACAAAATCCAACCATATTTCATTTATACATTGAATATCTATATATATATATATATATGTACACTCAATGTTGCGTAGAATGACTATTATCAAACTAACTTGAAATTGTGTGTAACAGAATCTAAGAATAATGTTGCGTATACTGAAAGCTAATACGGTGTATCGTATAGCATAGGATAATCTTGGTGTAGCATAAAACACATGAAATCAAATAAATTAAAAAAAATACTTATCATAAAATACCGGGTTGTTACATTCTACCCCCCTTAAAATGAATTTCTCCCTCGAAATTCTTCAGGGTTATGCATGGTTTTCTACTTGAAAGTTTCTTTAATTAAAACCCACATGGTAAAATGAAATACCAAAACTTAACTTTCAAAACTAAAGTAAGAAACGTAATGGTTACCCAAATTAACTCATCACTGGGTTTCCACGTAGGAGAACATAGGTGAAAATATGGATATGGAAGACAAATGTAACCATCATGATCTGATGGAGAGTGGTAGAGAACATGGCTATAAAAAAGCCGACAATCACAAAGCCATATATTTGTGATGATATATGGTACCATATGATTCATCAGATATAAGGGCACTAGGACAACATTTTTGGTTTTCAAGATCATTTCCCAAAAGATGAAGAATTTGAATTAGAAGAAATACCTACTTGATTTTGGTACAATCTCACTACTGTTCATTATTTGAACAATTTCCACTTCATCTCTTAAAGAAATGAAGTTGAATTTGTTATTTGTGAAGTGTCAGCAGATCATGTGATAGAATGATGGGTCATTCCATCGGTTTCAAACAAAAGGTTAGTAAAAGTTATAAGTCCATCTTATGGTTAGATTAATCATATATGGATCCAAAAATGAACTTATACTTCATATATCATACCGTTTAATAAAATAAAACTAGTTTCTACTAACAAGGGACTTCCTGTAGACCAGTGGTAGGCGATAAAGGCCTTTCGCACTTTGGATGTGGGTTCGATTTCCATCGCCTTGTCCGACGCGATGGGCTGTCGCCCATCCTACTAGTTGTCCTTTTTTTAAACTACATTACTATAACATCCCATCAATAATATCGAAAAAAATTTCTATCCTTAAACAATACTAACTTATGTCCTACATAATCCATTCCAATCTTTAGGCTTATCTAAAATACTTCGGTCTAAGCTCATAGTATAAAGAAAACAATTACTAGAAAGGTTATCTACCCAGAATGTGAATACAGGAATTTATCCCACATATATCATAAGATATATCTTATTGGTTGCATTCCAAACACATGAATACCTTAGTCATATATTCTCTTGAAACATAAATTACCATAGAACCTTAGTGAAAACATGAATACTATCAAAAGGTAACTCTTTCCTCATTCTAAAATCCCAAAAAATCTATATAATCAAACCATAATATCACTTTGTCCTTATATCAGTCATGAGATGATTAATACAATCAAACATCTAATTATCTTCTTATTCCTTCATTATGCGCAAATCATCTACTTTCCAAAAATACTGGTACCATTCATCACAAACTTTCAAAACTTATGGAATGACAATAGTGTAACAATCCTTAGATGTCTCTTTATTCCATAGTATCATGTGATTACTTATATAGCATTACACTTGATAAACATATAATCATTCCACTACCTTCTTAAACCATTGACCGAGCTTCAAAAATTCTTTCATCTCACATATCATTTGTAGTCTCTTCATCATCATCAATATAAATATTACCCATACGTCCATACTGATTCTCTTCATGAGACTTTCCCTTAGGGCATTGGTTTTCATAATGCTCGTACATTCCACATTGAAAACATTTAACAATTGTTCATGTCGTTGCAATACCATTATCCTTTTCCATGGTGTTAACTGAACCTTTTCCTTTGCACTTACTGGCTTTATGTCCTTCTTTTCGACACCCAAAGAATCTTCCAGTTCCTTTGAAACATTATCCTTGATGCCTCTTCCCACATGATTTACATAGGGGAAATTGAACTTTCTTTCCTCTATGATCATCATGAAACTCCGTCTTTCTCTTATTAGCCGAGTCAGGAAACTTACCAAATTTGAGTTTATTGATCATATTATGAGAATTATGATTTTTCATAATAATGATGTTTGGACTTCCAAATCCCATTTCATTTTGTTTCTCATGAAGAATATCATTACGTTGTCCATCATATCCTCCATTATCATGAATCATCTTGTTTCCAACCATTTTATAAAACCCAAAAAGAATAGTGTGAGAGGAAAAAGTCATAATAAAGGGGGAGTAACTTCAATATCTAACATCTTAGGTTTAATATAATATCGTTACCATATGTCTAGGACTATAACCTATACTTATACTTAACCTTGGGGACATCCCTAGACATACCTTAGAAATATCTCTAGGGATCTCACTAAAGTTCTCACATCCTAGTTTCCAAAGGTTGACTAAACCTTTCCTCTGATACCAACTGTAGAGACCTGAAGCTTGATGTTCATGGACATTAAATTACTTTTGCGGAATATCTAATACATAACAAAAACAGACACACAAGTACTTTAATAGTATAGTGTCTTTGGAAACTTGGAATATAAACTTCTAATCATGTTGAAAGATCTTCAACATCTCCCATAACGATCCACCCCTTTTTGTTTCCTTACCTAAAACCTTTCTTTTAATCCTGGGGGCAAAGAAAACATAAAAATGGTGAGCTCAAATGCTCATTAAGGTTAAGCATGGAGAAAATAAAACAAACCATATACATTTGAACATAAAAACATGAACATAATATTTAAACATCAAAATCATGAGCAATGACATAAAACATGGCAGTACGTAAGGAATAGATCATAATGGATCATCAATCATGATAAAATAGCATAGGAATAGTGCATGTAATTGTGGCATCCATTAAGCACATGTAATGATTTCCATAGTAGCCAAGGCATTGCTGCCAAGACCATCTTAGTGGAGAAAGTCCCTTTCTGAATCGAGTTCACTCCTCGTTCCAGTCCAGTAATACTGAACCGGATTAACTTACCGTTCCAGCCATGTCTAGCTCATGAGATATAAATCTTTACCCAATGCATTGTACGAAGATATAGGTCCCACCCATCTTACAATTAAATTATTTTTACTTGTGCCAAAAAATAAACATACATCATTCATAAAAGCCCAATATATAAAATGGGTTTCATAAACATCATCCAATCATAACATAATCCATATAAAAGAAATGGATATAATTTCATAATAAGAGAAGTGAAACCATATAAATCATAGAGACATTATACTTGAAACATACACATATGAAATAATGTCATCTTAGAGGAAAAATGGTTTTGATAAAACACTTGAAATGAATTCTTGAGGAAAATATCCTTTTTTCTTCAAAATCATTATCTTTTCACAAAATGTCATGCAATTTTAAATGAAAAGGATTTTGTTGTAAATAGTCATGAAATCTTTTGGAGGAAGGTTCATGGAAACAAGGCTTTATAAAACCGTAAAAATATTTTCATGCCATATACGTTAAAAAAACATTCTTCTCGTACTTTTGTCGAAAAAGTCAAAAAGTACCTTATAGATTAAATAAAAGAAAGATTCCTTCCATACCATTGGGTAAAAGTAAAAATGGGTAAAAAGGACTTTAAACATACATGAAACCATTTTTAGGAAACATGGACATGGATGATAACAATAACACCAGTAAATACTTACGAATAAGCAATCTCGTATAAAAATGAGATTTGCAAAATTATCCCTTACATTAGGTCCGATATGCTTCGTACGTACCCGAACCTCATGTATAATGATTTAAATAATTTCATTGACTTATTACAGAATCATATTCATTGTTATGATATTATATATGTTTCACTTATGACATTATCTTACCTGTTCTTTTGTAAATTGTATGTTAAAGCTGCGTTTTGGGTAAAATCATTTCATTTATCGTATGTGTTTCGACTTGTCATTCTTAATATTAATAATTATATCCTGATTGACATAAATACAGAATGTAAAAAATGATTTATATATAATATATATTCATCATATACATATATATATATATATATTAAAGATCGATAAAAGGAATGAAATACATCGTTCATGGAGACGGTAGGCCGTACGTACGCATGAACGCTATTTTCGTTTCCTTATTAAATTGAATGAAAATAAATAGATGAAATAAATATATATATACCTAAATCCAGTAGCATTCATATATTTAATTATTATTCATTATATAAACATTAGGATCATTCATGTATGGTTAACATGGATAATGAATCTCACCGCGTCGTGGAGACGGTAGTCCGTACGTACGCACGAGCGATTATATCATTCCCATAATTATTGAATAGAATTTAAGTGGATTTTATAATATATCAGAATCAGTATGATGTTATAATAACCATATATATTTATTCTTTACACCATTATACCCATCCGTGTAAGGTGTTGGTGGAAAAACAGATTTCACCACGGTGTGGAGACGGTATTCCGTACGTTCGCATGCGTGGTGATTTCGTTTCCCGAAGGATGGATAGATGGTGAAATAGGGTTGTTTAATAATTATAATAACATATCATTATATGAGTTATAATTAAGTTATTACTTCATAATAAAACAACTAAATAAGAATAAGTGGAAGAAGAAATAAAGTTGAAATAATCGGTAACGGACATTACCTCTTCTTTGAAGCACCTCTTTGAGACCTCCTCTTAGGGCACTAAAATTGGTCTTTGAAGAAGACCAGAACCTCTAGGATGTTTCTATGGAAGTGGAGAAGAGAATTTTCCAGGGGTTGTCCGAGCTTGAAGGCTCAAAGTGGTGTGAGGAAGAGAGGGAGGAGGTGCCCTTTTATAAGGGAGGAGAGGGGCACCTTTGGAAATATAAGAAATATTAGTTTATATTAAATCCCAACCCCACATAAAAACTTCCAAAATGATTAATATCCGAATATTAGATGATATAGGTTTGTAATATCATCAACCAATAAAATGTATACATGTTAAGAATTTATTTTAAACATTATCAACTTGGTTTGTCCTTATTTAATCAATTTAATTTTATCTGTGGTAATAACATTCTAAATTTTAAATTATCACAAATAATTATTTATTTGTTGTGAATTGTCCATAATTGGATACTTTATAACATTTTAGACCAAATAAATTTATAATTTATAATTTTTAAATATTTTTGTGATTTTTAAACGATTTTAAAATATGTTATTTTTATAAAATAACAATAGTGTCAATTTTGACACTATTCATTTATTTGAATTTAAATAAATTATATACAGAAGATATGTTCAAAATAAAAGATTAAATAGATTAATAAAAGGTCATATGTATCTATAAAAGCAGTGGATCACATTAAATAGTTCATATAATATTTATTTTATTATTTTTAAAACCATTTATTTGGTTTATCTCTTAATAAAATAATTACTACAACATTTTTGTATAATTATTTAATATAATTCTTTGTTGCATAAAAATTAAAAATAAAATACTATTATGAATATAAATCTACTAAATTTCACAATAATACTTTTACTCGAATTTATCATCTTAAAATGACAATATTTAAATTGTTATGTTTATTAAATTATGAAGGTGACAACTTTGGAATCATTTAAAATAAAATAATATAAGTGTCATAATCACTTTTATAAGACTCCAAAAGGTTATATATTAGGTCATTAGATGATTAGGGTGTAGATATACACTACCAATAAGTTTTGTTCAGGTTTTTGGCCCTTTAAATGGGTATTAATATTTCAATAAAAAAAATATTTCTGATTTTTCACTTAATAAATAGTTTCTGTGTCATTAATGTATCACCATTAATAGAAATTATTTAATCCCTAAAAATTCTAAATAAATTATCATGATTCAAGTAATTTTATTATCTTTCTGTATACTATTCATGTTAGATGTTTTATGATGTTTATCACTAAATTAAAATTATTATACTTATAAGATTTAAGAGAGTGACATGTTGTCACTTTCTTTGGTTTTAATAATAATTAAATTATTTTCATTGAAAAAATTCCATAAAATATATCTCATCCAACCCTTAGGTCATATGGGTATACATTTAGCCATACAATAGAATTTTTTCATGTGTTAGGGTAAATTTATAATATTATAATTACCCTTAATTACCTGATTTACCTTTAACTATGGTAAATAAAATTTACCGTAGTTACTATTCATAATTCCCAAAAATAAAAATTAGCTTATTAACATAATTTGGACCCACTGATTCCAAATATGGAATCCATTTTTTCAAATTCAATACACAGAAGTTGCATAAATTAAATTAAAATTAATCCCGTTGTCGAATGAAAACGGGTTTTTGATTAAAACATTACAAAAGATTGAATTTATTTAACCTACGAATTCAATGTAAAATCAATGCTAATGACATAAATTATATTAAATGGTAAAAATATATTTTATTTATACTTTATAACCATTCAATATTATAATTTAACCACAAAAGTTATTATTATGAAAAAATTTGTTTTTAATTAAAATATAGCGTGTTTTTTACTATTAATTAAAATATGAAAGTTATCAGAAAAATATCAAAACATTATCCAGCGTAAATTTTTATATCCTGATTCAAAATAAGTATTTTATTTTTTAAAATTAAACTTATAAACCTGTCAACAACTAGATTTAAAGTGGGTGCGCCATCAAAAGGCGGCAAAACTGCATTTTTTGAAAAATACTTATTTTACCCGAAAAATTTATTTTGTTCTTATACCATGTTCTAGAAAATGTGTAAGATGAATAATAATTCTATAAAATTCAAAATTTAGTTAATAATATTAATAAAATCTATTTCAAAATAATATTATAATAACATTCTGTTGTTTAGTAAAACCCGGTATTGCGTACAACACATGCTATCGAAGAAGGACGTGATTGCGTGTAATGAAAGCCAAGTTAGGGTTGTGTGTTGTGAAAGACTTCGTTGTTGTTTCATATAACATAATCCGACCATATTTCATTTATACATTGAATATATATATATATATATATACTCAATGTTGCGTAGAATGACTATTATCAAACGAACTTGAAATTGTGTGTAACTCAGTCTAAGAATATTGTTGCGTATACTGCAAGATAATACAGTGTTTCATATAGAACAAGATAATATTATTATAGCATAAAACACATGACATAAAATAAATTAAAAAGAATACTTATCATAAAATATTGGTTTGTTACAATTACCAGCTTCGATTGCGAGATGAGGACACCTAGGAGACAGATTTCAGATTTTTCTATGGCCACTATGTGTACATAGTGATGTCATTAGGCCTGACTGAATCCATAGATATATTTATGGGACTCATGAAAATGATCTTCTAACTATAACAAGACCAGTTTTTAGTGGTATTCATTGATGAAATCATTCTTTATTCATCATTAGAGGAGTAGAACATGATACACCTAAGGATGGTTTTGGACACACTCTGAGAGCACCATCTCTATGGTAATCTCTTGATGTATGGGTTCTATATATTAAAGGTCCACTTACATGGACATGTCATCTCAGAATATGGAGTTATGGGTGATCCAACAATGATAGTGGCTATAACGACCCATAATTTACATACATTGTTATTACATTAGAGCTAAAGCATACTTATTACAACATATAACAAAACCATGAAAGGACCATATAGGTATAGTGTCTTTAGAAACTGGGAAACATAAAAAACTGGTTCATAAAATCAACTTCATTGTCTCTCATTTATTTCATCATATCTATAGACCCTTTTTGGAATTTCATACTTAATATCCTTCTTCCTGACCTGGGGAAAAGAAAACATACAAAAGGGTGAGCTGAAATGCTCAGTAAGGGTAAACAAAGGAAATATCAGTCATATCATATTCATAAGAACATAACATTTTGAAAATCATAACCTGAAAAAGTGGTCATAATATCATGTCAGGGAATAAATCATAGTAATGAAATGTAATCCCAAATAATCATAATATAAAACATGAAACTTTGTGGCATACACACATAATCATAGAAAATCATTTCATATTAGTCAAGGCTCATGGCCAAGACCATCATAGAGGAAAAAGTCCATTGCTGAACCGAGTTCACTTCTCGTTCCAGTCCTGTATCACTGAACCGAATTAACATTTCTTTCCAACCATGTCTATCTCATGAGATATAAATCTTTACCCAATTTATTGGAGGGAGATATAGGTCCCACCCATCTCATAATAAAACCATTCTTATGTGTGACACAAAATCATAAATCATACATCATAGCATAACCCATGTAATAAAAATGGGTTTCTTAAACATCGTGCCATCATAACATAATCCATATTAGATAAAATGAATTCATAAAAATAATTCCATCATAACATAATCAAATCAATTTAAAAAAAAGGGATAGAAATAGAACCCTATTTTATCTTAGATGGAATATAATTTTGATAAAATACATGAACTCCATTCTTGAGGAAAATATCATTTCTACTTCAAAAACATTTTTCCTTTTTTAACATGTCTTACAATTTTTAAACTAATAGAATTTGATTAAAAATAAACATGAAATCGCTTAAAGGATGATTCTTGGAAATAATGTACTAAAAAAACCCATTCATGTCGTATAAGTTAAAAAAACATTTTTCTCGTACTTTGGCCGGAAAAGTCAAAAAGTACCTCGTACTAAAAACGACAAAAGATTTCTTTCATATCATTTACTAAAAACTCACCGAAGGGTAAAATTGGATTTAAAAAACTGTAGGAGGTTAGAAATAATATTACATATTGAGGATATATTGACGTGAATGATAAATATTCCCCAGTAAATTTTGAAGTATAAACAATCTCAGATAAAAATGAGATTGTGAGATTTTCTCTTACCTTAGGTCCGATATGCTTTGTACGTGTCCGAACATACTATATAATGATTTAAATAATGTCATTGACTAATTCCTGAATCATACTCATTGTTATGATATCATATATGGTCATATTCTTAGCTTCTTATTAGAAATATTTCATTGCTACATGTTATTCAGGTGTTTATTGATTTATGTTCTTATGTGTGTTTTGTCGAATAAATTCTTATTCTTATTTTTAGGTTATAGATACATAATTTACAGAATGGTATTAGTGTAATATATATAATATTTATTTATTCAATTCATTTATATAATCATTATGCAATGAAGATCATGTAGAACGAGTCACATCACATTGTGGAGACGGTAGACCATACGTACGCACGAGAAATGATATCATTCCCATGATCATCAAATTGTATTGAAGTGTATGTATACTATTCTATAATCAATATCACTTTACAATAATCATATATAGTTATTATTTACACCATTATACCCATCCAAGTAAGGTGGTTGTGGAAAAAAGATTACACCACGGCGTGGAGACGGTATTCCGTACGTACTCACGGGCGGTGAGTTCGTTTTTTGTAGGATGGATAAAAGGTGAAATAGGGTAGTTTCATATTTATAATAACATATCAGTATATGAGTGATACTGATGTTATTAATTCATAATGAAACAACTAAATAATAAGAAGTAGAACAAGAAATAAATTAGAAAGAATTGGTAACAGATATTACCTCTTCTTCGATACGCCTCTTTGAAACCTCCTTTTAGGGCACTGAGATTGGTCTTTGAAGTAGACTAGGACCTCTATGATGTTTCTTGGGAAGTAGGGAAGATACATTGTTAGGGGTTGGTTGAGCTAGAACGCTCAACGTGGTGTGAGGAGGAGAGGGAGGAGGTGCCCTTTTATAAGGGAGGAGAGGGGCACCTTTGGAAAGTGTGAAAATATTATTTTATTATAAACATATCTTCGGTTTGAAAAGGTCAAAAAATCGTTAAAGATAAAGATACGATGAATCATAGTCGAAATAAAATCATCCAATCAGAATTGGACAAGTTTTGAAAAATATTTTAATCATTATAATCTTATTTATTTAAATCATTTATTAATGAGGTAAATAATGCATCATTATTGTGTCATAAATAATTTAATTTATTTGATGTCTAAAAAATATAAAAAAAATATCATCATGTAGGAGATATTTTTATCTTTACAATTAATATTTATATTCGAAAATATAATTTATATAACCCCTTATAAAATTAATTACTAATATATTTTTGTTAATGTCAATTTTGTATTTACATTAAATTAATTAATCCAAATTGTCATTGTCACTACCATGTGGCTCAATGGGGTCCCAAAATAGACCCAAGGATGTACATGGTCGGCCACTACTCATCCAATAAGGTTAGGAAAACTTTCAAGGTAATTTTGATTTATTATAATATTCTTATAAACTTGAATTACCCTATTTTCCTTTAACCGAAGTAAATAAAAATTACAGCAGTTACTATTCATAATATCAAAAAAATCAAAGTAACCTATTAAAATAATTTGGACCCACTGATTCCAAATATGGAATCAATTTTTCAAAATTCAAAACACAGAATTTGGAGTAATTAATTTAAAATTAATCCCATTGTTAAGAAAACATGTTTTAAAAGATAAAACATTTCCAAAGATTGAAATGTTTTTAACTATGAATTCAATGTAAAATTAATACTACTGACATACATTATATTAAATGGTGAAAATATATTCTATTTATACTTTAAAAACATTCAATATTATAATTTAACCATATAAAATATTGCGATGAAAAAAGTTGTTTTTAATTAAAATATTGCATGTTTTTACTATTCATCAAAATATGAAAGTTACAAAAATAATATGAAAAATTTATCCAAAGTAAATTTTTATTTCTTGATTCCAAAGAAAAATTTTATTTTTCCAAATTGAACTTATAAACATGTCAAAAACTAGATTTAAAATGGGTGCGCCATCAAAAGGCGGTAATACTGCATTTTTTGAAAAATACTTCTTTTATCCGAAAAAGTGATTTTGTTTTCATACCTCATTCTAGAAAATGTATAAAATGAATTATAATGTTATAAAATTCAAAATTCAGTTAATAATATTAATAAGGACTATTTTATAATATTATAATAATATATCGTTGTTTAGTGAATCTCAGTATTGCATACTACACACGCTATCGAGGAAGGTCTCGATTGCATGTAACGCAAGCCAAGCTAGTGTTGTGTGCAGTGAAAGATTCCTTTGTATATAACAAAAGAAATAAAAAATATATTTCTCATAAAATCTCCAGGTGTTACATTCTATCCCCCTTAAAAATAATTTCACCCTCAAAATTAATCACTTCGTAACAAACAAATGAGGATACCTCTCCCTTATCATATCCTCAAGTTCCCATGTAGCTTCTACTAATTGGTGGTTCCTCCATAAAACATTAAACACACGAGTGGTCTTGTTTCGTAGAACTTTTTCACTATGATCCAGAATCTCTATCGGCTATTCTTCATAAGAAAGATCTTGCTTCAGTTGTACATCTTTTGAGCTTAGTATATGTGAAGGATCAGGTATTTACTTTCTCAGGAGAGATACATGGAACACATCATGAACTTGAGAGAGATTCGGTGGAAGAGCCAATCGATGAGCTACCTTCCCACCACGATCCATATTTCCAAAGGATGGATATACCTAGGGCTTAGATTTCCCTTCTTCCCAAATCTCATTACTCTCTTCCTTGGAGATATTCGTAAGAAAACTTTTTCTCCCACTTCAAACTCTAGGTATTTTCCTCGGTTGTCAGAATAACATATTTTCTCAACTCTGAGCTGCTCTTATGTGTTGTTGAATAGATCAGACTTTTTCTACCATCTCATCAACAAGATCAGGTCCTAATAGCTTTCTTTTCCCAACTTCATCCCAGCAAGTTGGAGTTTTGCATTTCATTCCATAGAGAGCTTCATAAATAGCCATCTGAATACTGGAGTGAAAGCTATTATTATAGAAAAATTCCACTGAAGATAGGTGTTGATCCCAACCACCTATGAAATCCATAGAGCAAGCTCTTAACATGTCTTCTAGAATTTGAATTTTCTTCTCAGACTGACCGTCTATTTGAGGATGATATGTAGTGCTAAAACTGAACTCTGTATCTAGAGTATGCTGAAGACTTCGCCAAAACTTCCTGGTAAACCTCGAATCCCAGTCAGATATAATGGAAAGTGGTACTCCATGAAATATTACCACTTCCTTTACATATATCCTGGAAAGATGATCTAGTGAGAAATATTCCCTAATAGTAATGAAGTGTACCAACATCATAAGATGATCAACTATAACCCAGATAGAATTATTGACTTTGGATCTTTTAGGAAGTCCAGTGACAAAGTCCATAGTGATGTTTTCCCATTTCCATTCTGTTATGGGTAATGGTTGTAACATCCCTTTAGACTTCTGTCTCTCAGCATTATCTTGCTGACAAACCAAGCTTCGAGAGACATATTCAACAACATATCTTTTTATGCCATCCCCACAGAAGTACTCTTTCAGGTCCCTATACATCTTTGTGCTTCTAGGATGAATAGAAAATGAAGAACTATGAGACTCATCCAGTAGCTCCCTCTTTAATTCTAGAATGGCAGGTACAAAAAACCGATTCCTGAACCTTATGATCCCATCATATTCAAGGTTGAATTCAGGAACATCTCTCAGCTTCTTTTGTAACTCAACATCTTCTTTTTGTGCCTCTTTAATCTTCACATGTATAGATGGTTGAACATTCATTTGAGAAAGATAAGATTATTCCCCTTACAATATAATTCCAAGATCCATCCTTTGTAAATCCATAAATATTGGATCTTTTGAGATCCTCGTCATGGATAAGCTAGCATGGTCTTGTCGACCTAATGCATCTATCACCTTGTTTCCTTTACTAGGGTGGTAATGAATTGAGCAGTCGTAATCCTTAGTCATCTCCAACCATCTTCTTTGGCGCATATTCATCTCCTTTGGTGTGAAAATATACTTTAAACTTTTATGATCAGTATAAATATCACACCTTTCACCATAAAGGTAATGCCTCCAAATCATTAAGGAAAAGATTACCACAACTAACTCCAAATCATGAGTTGGGTAATTTTGCTCAGGGATTTTCAACTATCGTGAGACATAAGCTATCACCATATTGTTTTGAATGATAACACACCCCAATATATTCTTGGATGCATCACTGTAGATCACAAACCTTTCTCCACTACAAGGCAGAGTGAGTACAAGTGCACTGGATAACCTTCTTTTCAACTCATTGAAATTATCTTCACACTCCTCTTTCCACACGAACTTAACTCCTTTTCGAGTCAACCTGGTGAGTGGATTAGACAATCGTGAAAAAGCTTTAACAAAATGTCGATAATATCCAACCAAAACAAGAAAGCTTTAGATCTAAGTTATTTTTGTTGGTCTCAACCATCTTTTGATAAAATTTGTTTTTTCTTGATCAATAGATATCCCCTCTTTTGATATTATGTGACCCAAAAATGTAACTTTTTGAAGCCAAAATTCACACTTGGTAAATTTGGCATAAAGCTTCTCCTTTCTCAGGGTCTTCAATAAAATTCTCAAGTGATCTTCATGTTATTCCTTGCTCTTTGAATAGACAAGAATATCATCTATAAAGACAACCACAAACTGATCAAGATAGTCTCTAATGACTCTATTCATTAGATCCATGAAGATAGTAGGGGCATTAGTAAGACCGAATGGCATCACTATAAATTCAGAGTGTTCATACCATGTATGGAATGCCGTCTTTCGTATATCCTCCCTTTTGACCCCAAATTGATGATGCCCTGAACGAATATCAATCTTGGAAAAGTATTAAGCTCCACGTAGTCGATCAAATAAGTCATCAATGCGTGGGAGAGGATATTTTTTCTTGATAGTGATCTTGTTAAGTTCTCGATAATCAATGAAGAGTCGCATTGATCCATTTTTCTTATTAACAAATAGAACAGGTGCTCCCCAAGGTGACACACTAGGTCATATGAATCCTTTATCAAGATTCTTCTGTAGTTGCTTCTTCAATTCCTATAACTCAATTGGGGCCATTCTATAAGGTGTCTTTGAAATGGGAAAAACACCCGGTAGGAGTTTTATTGAAAACTCAACTTTACGATTTGGTGGAAGACCTGGCAGTTCCTCCGGAAAGACGTCATCAAACTCCCATACAATGGGCATATTCTTAATCGTGAGTTTCTCTCAAACCATTGGAGATAAATAACCTTTATTTATTGGAATCAAAACCCATAAGATGGAAGAAATTTCCACTGGAAGGTTATATTCATCCTTGCATCGACAGGTGATCATAGATTGACTAGGAATATGAAATGTGAATTCCCTTATATTGCAATAGATATGATCTCCGTATAAAGAAAGCTAATCCTTGCCAAGAATTACATCAAATTCCACTATAGGAAGGATCACAATATTTGCAGGAAGCACTTTCCCACAAACATCAATCGGAGAAGAATTGTAAACTTTTGATGCGACCGTTGTGCCCTTAGGGGTTTTCACAGCTAACTCAACATCTAATTGTTGAGGTAATATGAAGATACCCTTAGAAAATTTTTCGGAAATAAAAGAGTGGGTGGATCCAGAATCAAATAAAACATTTTCTACTTTAGAGTGGATGGTTAGTGTATCTTTCATCACTTCATTATCGTACTCCACATCGCCGATAGTAATTGAATTTGACTTTGCTTTGTCTTTGGCCTTAAGAGTTTGTTGAATTCAATCATCATCAACAACCATTGGATTAGGGAATTGATTTGCATAATTCCTCATTTCCTTGCACTTGAAACAATGAAGTGTTGGAGGTTCATTTGGTGTATCCCTTTCTTTTTTCACGTCATTAGACATCTTCTTCCCATTATTTCGACATTCAATTGCTCGATTACCTTCTTTTCCACAGATAAAACATTTTCTTGTCCCTTTAAGACAATTCCCTCCATGTTTCTTTACAAAATTTGAGAATAATGTAAAACTCATCTTCTTTTCAGTGTGGTATTTATATTTCCATTTGAATTCCATTTTCCTCTTCTTCTCAAATCCATATGACTGATGGGTTACTACAATCTTCATCTCACCCTTGAGAGCACATCGAACAACATCCTCATAGCTATTTATTTCCCTTATGGATAACGCCCTTCAAAGACTTGGTTTTAAGACACTAAATAATCGATCGATCTTACTCTCAGGTTGGTTAATAATACCAGACGTGTACCTTGAATGTCTTGTAAAATTTGATTCATAGGTACAAACAGATTCATCATCCTTTTGCTTTAGTTCAAGAAACTCCTTCTCTATCTTTGTTCAAACAATACGAGGGAAGTACTTATTGAAAAATAAGTTCTTGAACTCGTCCCATTCCATGGACTCAATTTCATCTCTTTGCCTCGTATTCTTGATAAGATTCCACCATTGATCAGCTTCAACTTCCCAATGATATACTACTAAGATGACTTTATCATGTTAAGAACATTGAAGAACTGAATATATCTTTTTAGTAGTACTGATCCATTGTTCAGAAACTAATGGATCAGTAGACCTGCTGAATGAGGGTGGACGCTGCCTCATGAAGGAATAAATAAAATTTTTCTCTTTCCTTTTCTCGTTTGGAAGTCCTGCATGATTCATAGCTTGAGAAAGTTGTGTGAGAATTGCTACAAGATTTTTCATTCTAGCTCTCATTACATTTGGTTGCTCAGGGGAACAATGATTTCATTGCCCATCGCATTCTGCATTAACACGGTTCCTTCGGGTTCTAGCCATTGACTACAACCAAGATGAATAGTGTGAGAAACACTTATTATAATAGGAAAAACACATAATGATGAATAAAATTTAACACTTAATGTCTTTTCATAGGTTGTACATGGCCATTTATAAAACACTAATATTGTGTTCTATGAATAGACATATCCTTAGTGTTCTTACTAAGGCTTTCACATCCTATTTTCCAAAGATGACTATACCTTTCCTCTGATACCAAATATAATGACCCATTCTTTACATACATTGTTATTAAATCAGAGTTGAAGCATACTAATTACAACATATAACAAAACCATGGAAGGACCATATAGGTATAGTGTCTTTAGAAACTGGGAAACATAAACAACTGGTTCATAAAATCAACTACAATGTCTCCTGTTTTATTCATCATATCTAGAGTCCATTTTTGGCATATCCTACATAATATCCTTCTTCCTAACATGGGGAAAATAAAATATACAAAAGGGTGAGCTCAAATGCTCAGTAAGGGTAAAAAAAAGAAATATCAGTCATATCATATTCATAAGAACATAACATTTTGAAAATATTACCCTGCAAAAGAGGTCATAATATCATGTCATGGGATAAATCATAGAAATGAAAATTAATCCCAAATAATAATAACATAAAACATTAAAATTTATGGCATAAACACATAGTCATAGAATATCATTTCATATTAGTCAAGGCTCATTTCAAAGACCATCATAGAGAACAAAGTCCATTACTGAACCGAGTTCACTCCTAGTTCCAGTGTTGTATCACTGAGCCGGATTATCTTGTCATTCCATCCATGTCTATCTCATGAGATATAAATCTTTACCAATGAATTGGAGGGACATATAGGTCCCAACCATCTCATAATGAAACCATTCTTATGTGTGCCACAAAATCATAAGTCATACATCATAGAATTACCCATGTAATAAAAATGGGATTCTTAAACATTGTGTCATCATAACATAATCCATATAAGATAAAAGTACTTAATACAAATAATTCCATAAAAACATAATAAAATCAATGTAAAAAATAGTGATAGAAATATAACCCTATTTTATCTTAGAAGGAAAATAATTTTGATTAATCAATTGAACACCATTCTTGAGGAAAATATCCTTTCTACTTCAAAAACATTTTTCCTTTCTTAACATGTACGAAAAATTTTAAACTAAAATAAGTTTATTATAAATAAACTTGAAAACATGTAAATGAAGCTTCTTGAAAATAATGTTTAAAAAAAATCTATTCATGCCGTATAAGTTAAAAAAAACATTATTCTCTTACTTTGGATGGAAAAGTCAAACAGTACCTCGTACTAAAAACTACAAAAGATTCCTTTCATATCTTTTACTAAAAACTCACCAAAGGGTAAAATTGAATTTAAACAAATGTAGGACGATTTGAATAATATTACATATTTAGGAAACATGGATGTGGATGATAAATATTCACCAGTAAATTATGAAGTATAAACAATGTCGGATAAAAATGAGATTGTGAGATTTTCCCTTACCTTAGGTATGATATGATTTGTACGTGTCTGAACCTCATGTAGAATGACTTAAATAATGCCATTAACTTTTTCCAGAATCATACGAATTGTTATGATATCATATATTGTCATATTCTTAGCTTCTTATTAGTAATATTTCATTTCTACTTGTTATTCATGTGTTTGTTTCTTTATGTTCTTATGTGTGTTTTGTCGAATAAATTCTTATTCTTCTTTTTTGGTTATAGATACCTAATTTACAGAATGGTATTAGTGTAATATATATCATATTTATTTATTCAATTAATTTATATAATCATTATGTATTGAAGATCACGTAGAACGTGTCGCATGACATTGTGGATACGGTAGGCCGTACCTACGCACGAGCGATGATATCATTCCCATGATCGTTGAATTGTATTGAAATGTATGTATACTATTTCAGAGTCATTATCACTTTAAAATAATAATATATAGTTATTATTTACACCATTATAACCATCCAAGTATGGTGGTGGTGGAAAACAAATTACACCATGGCGGGGAGACGGTATTCCGTACGTATGCACGCGTGGTGATTTCATTTTCTATAGGATGGATAGAGGGTGAAATAGGGTTGATTCATATTTATAATAACATATCAGTATATGAGTGATACTGATGTTATTACTTCATAATGAAACAATTAAAGAAGAATAAGTAGACGATTTTTTTGAATGTATTCGTAACATGTATTACCTCTTCTTCGATACGCCTCTTTGAAACCTCCTCTTAGGGCTCTAAGATTGGTCTTTGAAGTAGACCAGGACCTCTAGAATGTTTCTAGGGAAATGGGGAAGATAAATTTGTAGGGGTTGACTAAGATTGAAGGCTCAATGTGGTGTGATGAGGAGAGGGAGGATGTTTCCTTTTATAAGGGAGGAGAGAGGCACCTTTGGAAAGTTTGAAAATATTATTTTATTAATAAATTATCTTCGGTTTGAATAGGTAAAAAAATCATTAAAGATGAAGATAAGAAGACTAATGGTCGAAATAAAATCATCCAATCATAATTGTACATGTTTTGAAAAATATTTTAATCTTTATAATCTTATTTATTTAAATCTTTTATTAATGAGGTAAATAGTGCATCATTATTGTGTCATAAATAATTTAATTTATTTTATGTCTAAAAATTATAAAAAAATATCATCATGTAGTAAATATTTATAGATTTAAAATTAATATTTACAGTCGAAAATATAATTTATATAACTTCTTATAATAATTAATTACTAAAAGATTTTTGTTAACGTCAATTTTGTCTTTACATTAAATTAATTAATCCAAATTGTCATTATCACAACCAAGTGGCTCAATGGGGTCCCAAAATCAACCAAAGGATTCCCACGGTCGTCCACTACTCATCCAATAATGTTAGGACAAGTGTCAAGGTAATTTTGAATTATTATAATATTATATTAACCTTGAATTTCCCTATTTACCTTTAACTGTAGTAAATAAAAATTACCGTAGTTACTATTCATAATATCAAAAAAATAAAAGTAACCTATTAACATAATTTTAACCAACTGATTCCAAATATGGAATCCAATTTTCAAAATTCAAAACACCGAAGTGGCAGTAATTAATTTGAAATTAATCCTGTTGTTAAGCGAACATGTTTTAAAAGTTAAAACATTGCCAAAGATTGAAATGTTTTAACCTACGAAGTCAATGTAAAATTAATGCTACTGACATATATTATATTAAATGGTAAAAATATATTCTATTGAGACTTTAAAACCATTCAATATTATAATTTTACCATGTAAATTATTGTGATGAAAAATTCATTTTAATTAAAATATAGCGTGTTTTTACTATTCATCAAAATATGAAAGTTACTAGAATAATATGAACATTTTATCCAAATTAAATTTATATTTCATGATTCCAAAGAAGAATTTTATTTTTTCAAATTGAACTTATAAACCTGTCAAAAACTAGATTTAAAATGGGTGCGCCATCAAAAGGCAGTAATACTGCATTTTTTGGAAAATACTTCTTTTATCCGAAAAACTGATTTTGTTTTCATACCTCATTCTAAAAAATTTATAAGATGAATTATAATGTTATAAATTTAAAAATTCAGTAAATACTATTCATAACATCTTGTTTATTATATTATAATAATATATCGTTGTTTAGTGAAACTCGGTATTGTGTACTACACACACTATCGAGGAAGGTCGTGATTGCGTGTAACGCAAGAGAAGCTAGTGTTGTGTGTAGTGAAAGATTCCATTGTGTATAACATAAGAAATATAAAAAAATATTTCTCATAAAATATCCGTGTGTTATAGTGGCAGTGATTTCTTTAGAGACGCCCAAGAACATTACCGAGGTGTAGAGTTTCCTTGGGTTGGTTGGGTACTATCACAGGTTTGTACCCACCTTTTCAAGAGTAGAACCACCCATGAAGGCATTAATGAAGAAGGGAAAAACCATCATGCATATGGAATGATTCCAGCAGATCTTTCATCACCTGAGCCAGAGCTTGATGAGTGATCTAATCATGAGGCTTCCAGAGGAGGGAACTGAAAACATGGTGTTTTGTGACACATCAAGAACCAGGATTGGTCTTATCCTGATACATGGGAAAGTAATGATTTTTTGCGGCTAGTGACAGTTGGGATTATATTAGGAGTACTATGGACTCATGAACTTGTTTTTCTAGTGTTAGTATTCACACTGATGATGTGGAGAAAATTACTTATGGGCGTAATATTCATCATCTACTATGACAACAAGAGTCTCTAGTAAATATTTTCTCAAAAGGATCTGAATTAGAGATAGTGATGTTTTCTAGTATTTCTATAGGACTATAACATCATGATATACTCTTGAGAAGGGTATCATGGTGGTAGATTCTCTCAGTATAAGATCGAGTTCAAAGCTACTAAATAAGGCCTCAGAGAAGTTAGCATCACTTCAAATATCTTTTGGTGATAGAGATGAGGAAGCTTATCTTCAGTCGATGGTGTTTTCCCATCCACTCTTATAGTGGGTCAGGGGTCACAACACATAGATTCTAGGTACGATACTACATGTTCCCATATGTCCACATGGCAATCCCCTGATAGATATTTGAAAGGTGGGTGACACATCATTATTTTCAGAGGACGCACTATAGTACCACTGGAGTTGTGAGAGGAGGTGTTGAGAGAGTTTCATACATTCCCTTTGGTGGTGTATCAAGGTTAAGTGAAGATTTACCCAGACCCATGAAATTTGTACTGGTGGTTGGGGATGAAGAAGGCAGTGGATGAGTTTGTTTCCAGATGCCTCACTAGTCAGCAAGTGAATGCTGGGCACCGCGTTCCTATAGGTTTGACACAACCCCTCGAGGTACCTGACTATATGCATGATAGAATATTGCTGCAATTCATGAAAATTTTACCACTTAAATCTAGGAGACACAATACCATATGGTTTATCATTGATCAACATATAGAGTTAGACCACTTCCGAACCACCTAAGAGTAGAGTTTAGTAGAGGTATCAGGATTCCTCTACGTGTTAGAGATTTGACAACAGGTCAAATTTTGTGGAGTTTCCAGTAGAGATAGAATATCGATAAGTTAGGGTACTTCATGGATGATAAATTCATCTAGTGCATGTTTTTTGGTAGTACGAGAATCCCTAGGAGAGCACATGGGAGTGGGAGTCTCATATTCATTCTTAGTGACCCCTTTTGTTTGATGATCTCCGGTTTTGGCTTATGAAGACATAATTTCTTCAAGGGGTAGTAATTAAATACCCCATAATTCAATTAATATTGTTAAAAAAAATTATGTTTGATTATTTTGAGACCAGGTACTGAGAGGGGGTGTGATTTTGGAGGCCCAGAGTGCCTGGAATGATTTGTCAAAAAAATTTACCTTTTAAATATCACACATGAGAAGTTTTCCTGAAAAAGTATAATAAATATTAAATGGGTTCTAGGATAATAAATCTGAGGGTATTGTTGCGTTCAGGATAGCATATTTACAATAGAACTAACTTATGTTTTGTTGTCATATGCCTCCAATGAGAAGACCCAAAAATGGAATAACTGTAAAATTTTTTTTTTAATATAATTATTTTTTTTTCAAATTATTAAAAAAAAAGTAACGATGAAAAAAAAAGAAAATCGGATACCAACATTGAGATCATGATTGTATGATTTCCTTTGGAAAATCCTAATGTTGGTCATAAAATGCCAAAAGTGGGAGTTAGTTTTTGGACATAAATAAAATAATTAACAAATAATTATTTTATTTTAAATCCATTTTTACTCCAAAACCATAACAAAGATTTGAAATCCAAGAGTACAATTGATCTTTTGAGTCCTTGTTACCCATAGGTGGTGTTTATCCTCAACTAGTGTGAGTCGAGGGTGAAAGATAGTTTTTGAACTTTTTTCAAGCGAATTAAGATGGAACATGTGCGCAGTTTTGGAAACTTCTAAGTAGTTTCCTAGATAGAAAATACAAGGGAACAATTGCATCCAAAATAGTGACATTACATAATAATGGACCTAACCTCAACTGGTGCGAGTTGAGGAAAAAATTAGATTATCGGACATTTGAAGAAAAAAATAAAATAAACGTAAAAATGGTATTTTATTCAAAAGAATTGATTCGCTGCAAAGCCGAGATGAGGCGACAGTTTAATTCCATAAATGAAATATTGTAGCGACTCATTAATTACAGTGTTGTAGATACACTGTTTCAAAAATGAAATAGCATATTGATGCGATGATGCAACATAATAGAAACACTGCATTGTATTTCTATTTTTATGATATAATGAGTTGGAGGATCTAATTTAGTGTTTCTCTAATGGATGGAGAAGATATTCTCTCCAACAACGAACTCTATATAATTTCTAACGACAACAATTCACCTCAACGAATTGGACTAGAGAGTGATGAATGCCAATGGATTCAAACCGAACGGGAATCCCTATGGACGGATTGCTTCAAAATCAAATCTATCCCAGGTAGGGGTTTCTTTGATTTTAATTCCTCTTATCATTCCTCACTATAAAACAACAAATGCGGGTAAACTTACCAACTGGTTGATCCATGGATTTGTTTTTCTCATGGGTGTGTAGATTTTCATGGGGTTTCTATCGGGATTAAATTAATTTGGTTGAATGAAATTTGATCCTTAACCTCCCCATGTTTTTACTCTAATGTAGAGCATGAATGCCGAATTGAACAAGGCCCGAGTCCCTCCACCTTATGTGTTCTTCATGGAAGAACCATCAAAATGGTGAAAAGAAGGTTTTCAGTCTATATCAGGAATTGTAGCACCCCAGGGAGGCCAGAAGCACAACTTGTGTGAATAATGGACCACCAGAGTGGACCTAGTGGTCCGAAGAAGAAGCCAGTTGTGCGCCTAGACGACGCACCTGGGGAGACGCCGCAACCAGGGTGGGGCGTGGCAGTATTGAAAGAGCCCCCAATAGCAGGCAGGAGGCTGGGAGAGGGATGCAGCCATCCCGATGGGTCAGGCAGACCGGTCGACACCGCACGTGCCCATGGTGGGGAGCGACTCTATGATTCCCAGCTTACCCCTGGTATTAATTAGGGATGAGTACCACAAAAGTACAATTCTATTGGGAAGCGACTCTATGTGAACTGACATGACCGCACTGGGGAGAGGCTCTATGTGACCCAGCATACCCACGATACTTATTAGTGGTGTACTTAGTGTAGTTAGAGTACTCTACTCATTGGTGTAATTTGTGTACTCCTTAGTGGTGTATATAGTGTACTTATCATACTCTCCAAAGTGGTTTAATTAGGAGAGTGTCATTCCATTCCATGTTTTAAACTAGGTGGGGCTTGATTCTTATCCTCATGGGATACGTAGTAATGTCTATATGTATCTTCTTAGGACAAGCCCCCCTTCACTGACTTGTTGTGGGGCCTTTCTTACCTCAATTCCATAATACAGTCATTGGGACTAATTTGTCTTGTTTTTTGTGGAAGAGAGTCCCTTTGAACCTCCTTTCATGTTAGTTTACAACTCTTTCATGTCACATAAAACTCCTAGGGGAACCCATGCACCCCCCGGTTAATGCTAGGTTCCCTTAAACCAAAAACCATACCAACAAACCGAGATCTATTATATTAAATTTGTAGCATCCCTAGTCTAATTTTAACAACTTTAAACAACCAATCCCAACGTCCTCAGTGCAGAATGTTAAATTTTATCCTTACCCTATCTAAAATGTCTATGGCTCCTATGATATGTATGAGATTATTATAGAATATTTACCCCATCTAAAACTGATCTTCCTCATACAATGATTACATAATGTCATGAAATACCCTATATACCACTAGTATTCCTCATATGATAAGAATGAGATGTACCACGCGTTTCCCCCTACAAAAAAAGGATTCCTCCCAATGTGAGATGACCTAGTATCCTCACCAAAGGGGACCCCACCCCACCAGTGTCAGATAGCTTCCAGACTATTATTTAGAACTACATGTGGCATGATTGTCGTCCTTATAGGATATTTAGTGACATTTGAATACACCCTCTTAGGCCCAACCCTTTAATCGACTCACCTCAATGTCTTCCCCCTTCTGTTAAGGCCCGATTCTCACCTACCCACACATTTTCCTAGTGAATTTGAGTACTTGATGAAATAGATACCATGGAACCTAAGAGTCCATATAGGAAAATCCATACTTCCTCTGGCTACTTTTCACTTTATCCGATTTATATAACCATTATCCTCTTGATCTGAACAAGTTCACTAATGGAATGGTATCATTCCACATGAGATCACCTACCATCCTAGGCTACCACCCCAAATTATCTTTAATAATAATAAATCAATCCCATGTTTTGAACTCAGTCAGAGGTTTATCGTACATATTTTCACCCATCCTTAACCGAAACAAGTACAAAAAAATGTTTTCTAAACATCATAAATAATTTATTCCTATACATTGGTTACTCCAACTTCCCCATCTGGGACTTGAATGTCACAATCTATTTCAGGGGGGTTCGACCACCTTAACCCCTCATCACATTCTCCCTTATAAGTAGTGGGAAATCCGCACCACTCTTTATTCTCACATTGAGAATGGCCGACAACAGTGTTGGAGTTGGGAGGATGTTTTCCTTAGGAAATTATGAGATGCGTGAGACCCTCATGGGTCAAGAACTATTACTCTAAACTAGGATTCCATGTCATAGAATTGTGAATTTTAATTTTATGTTCCCCTTAGGGATGTGTTGGGTGATGTGGCCTTCTTAGCCCTAGTTTCTTGATATATTCTCAATCAACCACAATAATATTATCCTTTTGTGTTATTTATTCCCTAATTATGATCTATATAAGCTTAAAAAATGTGTCCAAGTGTAATAATAATGACTCTAAACTATGTGAAAGTCTCCATGGGAATGTGTTGTGTGTCATGAGGCCTCCTTGCCCCTCAATTCAAACCAGGTTTGTCACTTTTTCAACCTATGCATAAAAATTCGGGATTCTCTAAACGTTTTTCCAAACCATCATGAATTTAAATTGTGTCATATTTGTCTCAGAAATGTTTTTTGTGAGATTGGGTGACCTTTTAGGTACCCCCATTTTTGTCGGGTAACAATCCTTTGATATCGTGTATGTTCCTTCAAGACACAGAACCCATAGTCCAAGCTTTATGACCTCTAACAAAAATCCCTGGTCCATTCATTATGAGATTAGATTTTTTACATTGGAACACTTTATGACCTTAAACTTGGATCCCCTGGTCCAATCCTCATTACATTAAACTACTCGAAACATTCCCATTATTTTGTGTGTGTAGAAGGTCCTCCCTTTTCCCTCAATTTACATTGATATACTACTACTTTATTCAGTGATAAACACTTTAGGGTTCCAAATTCCAAACTCTATGACCATAAAATAGGATCCCATGGTCCAAACTATATGACCTTAATCTAGGAGTCCATGTATGAGCATAATGACTTTAAACTATTTTTCAGTAATCTTGGGAATGTGTTGTAATTGGTTTGGTTCATTTAGGCCACAATTCATGTCAGTTTAATGAAATTCCGCACTACATGTATCCTTATAGGATAATGAGCCTACAGTTCAAGCTCTGTGATCATAAAATATGATTCATAGTCTATACATCATGACCAGAAAATGTGTGAATACAAAATGTATCTCACATATCATGTGTGATAATAGGCCACCTAGGCCCCACCACTAATGTTGGGTTACCTCTTCCTTAGGCCACCAATGTCACATGTGATACAACCTTCTCGCCCATGCCAACATCAACATAAACTATGTGTGACTCTCCCAAGATTATTTTTTCTTGGTGAAGGGTATTTTAATATTCCTTTGTTTGTAACCTTCAGGTAGAACCCCCATCATGCTTCTATCCAATTCCTCCACCATCACTGCTAGGAGAGTATAATTAATTTTGTTTCACAAGGACCAATCACATGACCTTAAACTATGAAATAAATCATCCTCATCATTTCACGTTAAAAAGTATGTTAATCAACAACATTGTATGATGTTATTATGTTTTTTTTTCAAAAAACCAATCACACAATGGAAAACAATGAGATGTATCATCCTAACCATATGATGTTAAAATTTTTGTTCATCATGATCATTATGTATGTTAAACCACATTTTCAACATACCAATCAAACAATGTTAAACTATGTGATACATCATCCTCATCATATGAAATTTAATTGTATGTTCGTTATCCTATCCATATGAAATTAAAGTTCATGTTCATCATCCCAATCACACGACTTTAAACTATGAGATTCACCATCCCCACCATATGATGTTAAACTATGTATCTATCATCCTTATCACATGATGTAAAACTATAAATTATCATATAACCTTTCATAAGGTTCCTTTTACTCTGATGATGGTCACATACCATATCGTTCATGTCTTTTGACCACTGCTTTATATACGAGATGATTACCACCCTAGAAGATGTATTTAACCTTTATTTAGACCAATATAAAAACCTAATTTACACAAAACCAAAGTGGGGTAATTCCAATGGGGTTGAAATCAATTATAAAATTCCAATAATTCATCTCGATGATTGACTTTTCCCATCCATTTGACCCTCATCCAACTCCATATTTGAATGGATCCCCCTAATGACAATGGTACCTAGCCACACAGGCTCGCCCACTATCCTAGACGCATTCCCCCAAATTCTTTGGAAGATTCTTTGAGACATTTTTCATATTTAAAACATGGTCAGTGGTAGACCCTTATTTTTTTTGTCCTCGTCATTGGAAAAATGATAATGGATGTTGAAATTGGAACATGGTAAGTAGTTATAATTCATCTTCACACCATATCCCTTGTGTTCTAGATTTTGGGAATCATGATTTTTGTTATTTGTTCCCCTTTTTTTGGATTGAATTAAATTCACTTTCCTTTACCCCAATCGTTTAACAGGGCATGTCATAAAATTATGCTTGCTATTCAGATAAAACAATTATTCATCCATAGCCTCTCTCATCCCAAACACTCATGGTGGATAGTTAGAAAATGTAGACCCTAATTTGTTGATGCTTTTTTAACACTATTTTTCAATTGAGTGATCCCATGGACATACCACATTTCTCACACCAATCATGAATCATGTGATACTAGGGAATTTTCATTACTTTTATTATTATTATTATTCTTGAAGTGAGGTTATAAGAGGTGGAAAAAGTAATATGTTCATGCATGAAAAATGTTAAAAAATAGAGTTTAAATGTTGTTGCAGTTCATCCATATACTGGAGCCTCTCTTATATCCCAAAAATGTGCCCATATGGACCCACACCAGTTATTGAGGTCTACAGCCTATCCATCCTTTGGTGTGTGTCCTCCAAGGCATGTTGTAGCCCCAAAATCTCTATATACTCGTCCTCAACCAATGTATAAATATCATCATATCATATTTTATCACAATCATGTTCATCCCGGTACTCATCTATTTGACCTACCTATATTGTCTATTGATCATTGGTCACTTCCATCTGACCCATCAACTGGCTAAGGACCCCTGCTTGAGAATTGGGGAAGGGCGCACACTCATTCACCTACTCCTATAGATGTTGAATTTATTAATTGGTATAATAGAGCTTGTGGGTTCTATAAGACTTCACCAAATGACATAAGATAACCAAATGATGGATCAATATACAAACCTTATTAGTAAGGTAATTGAAGACCAGAGCACAAAGAGTGTGAGAATCCACCCCTCTGATTCCCACGTTGTGCATCAAGTGGTAAAGAGTCCCCATTCAGCTCCCCTGGTATTTCTCTAGGGACTAGGTAATAAATTATTGTACAATCTTACATGAAATGTGATGGTAAATGTGGTTATATTCAAATACTATAGATACAGAGTCTTTTATCTCCTCAAATGATCTAGGATCATGTTTGGGAAAATATACAACGATAGGAACAATAAATTCCTCATATGGGATCCTCTTTGTAGGGTAGGGATCTATGTCAAGAGTTTGGTCATCTTCATCTGACCCTTATTTAGTAGATTCCCCTCCACTATAAATGGGATCTACCCACTATTGGCTTTATCCATGAACACTGAAAGCTCTCATACAGAGACCAATATTAGGACATCATGAATGGTAGGTTCCTCAATAGCTGGAAAAATCATTAGAGAAGTTTCCATGGATACCGTATGCATATCTACGTATTGGTTTCACAACCATTCGAGCACTACTTGAAATAAGAAAAAATTAATTAACATGATCAATAATAATATGTTAGAAAAATTTGGCTCATGTGAGAGTAAAGGACATAAAGAAGCCAAGCAGTTGGGAGAGGTTCAGCCTCAAAGCTTTGATAGGGACTTACACTATAGGAGACCCATCTTTTCTAGTTATCCATTAAATGGTGGGGACAGGATCCCCAAATTTTATTTGGATATGGCCTACATGAAAAAAACCCACATTTATTACAAATATCTATGAAATTGTAGAAAAATAATATGGGGATTGATATTTGGCCTTACCTTGAGGTAGGGGTTTCAATAATGACCCCCCTATGATCTACTTCACCATCAGTGGATTCCACAACTTTGATTCTAGGATATGGTATCTTATTGACTATAGGGAGGACTAAAGGCTCTAAAACAACCACTTCAACCATTTCATATAGACCACCAGGTGTAGAAACATTGGGAAAAGGTCCAAAAATCATGCTCTCTAGCACCAAATTTAGTAGCCTCATCCCCTCCTATAGGGACCCCTTGTGTATTTTCAGTTTACTCCAATGCACGAAAAATATTAGTTACACCTTATTAAAAAATAATGGGACGAGTGGAAAAATATTTTTTGTTTTCATTATTACCTCAATGAAGTCAACCACATTGAAATCATCCAAAATAGAAATCTCATATCTCTCCTGGTGACTCGACTGCTCAGTGACTGACACCAGGGATTCTCCATCACTAGAGATTTCTGTGTTGTCACCATCTGACAACTCCTCAGTTTAGTCATCAGGTAGAGTATCTTCTTGGTCATTCTCACCACCAAATATAACCTGCACTGGTCCAAGAGGAATCTCAAGTGTCCTACCCTATAAGGAAAATGAATCCATGGTCATCGTTTATTTTAATCAATTGTGGAAAGGTTCCTTGGAAAATTATATAGAAATTCCCCACTTAGGGAATCTCAATCCCAACACTAGGTTTTCATTTTCTTATGCTTCTTCACTATCACGTTCAACCTTAGCACCCCCTAGGCCATCCAAATAGCGGGGCGTCTGACATTAGTGGTTGGATCAAGGAGATACCAAATCTTTTTTCACATGTCCAACCTATCACTACTTCTTTCAGCCTAATATCCCTTACATTCTCTAATGTATTCATCTATAGAAGGCCCTTTCCTCTAATAGGAAATGGTGAAACAACACCTTGCACTACCCCCACATTGTCTCCAACTTTAGGTTCTCTCGACACTTCCATCTCCCCTTGAAGATTATGTCATCTACATCCATGTTTCTCGGAAACCTCACTCATTTACATGATCTGTCACGACCCGTCCTCGGGCCCGTGCCGTGACTACCCCAAGCCCGCCTTCCATAGGCCAGGGGCTGGCGACTAGCACCAAGGCGTAAATCCCAACAAAAACGGAAGGCATTGCCTTTGAAAAATAAACAAGCACCACAGAGTAAGCAAGCAGAAAAGTAAACACTAATTAAAACTGTACAAGCTGTGCTAAAAGTAAAAAGGGGCTGGAAATACAAGCCCAACTGTAAAGTACAACTGAAAGGAAAAACAACAACTGAAAAGGGAAAACTGCAGCGTCGAGCCGTCCACTGGAAGTCCCACCTGAAGGGTGGGTATAGATAGCCTCCACTGCTCCTCGGGTCCACCTAACCGCTCCGAGTACGTCCCGCCCAGTGGTCCACCTCCAGGTACTGTCCTGCTCCGCACGCCTCCTCCACGATCAGCGCTGTCCGTCGTCTGCAACCAACACCACGAAGTGCGGGCATAGCCCGTGCAGGGGTGAGTATAAGCTACTCAGTAGGGACCCCCGAGACCCCCGATGGTCTCCCGAAATCCACAAAGGATATATCACGAAGAAGAGGTACAATCACGATGTAACATCTGACACGACTTAGGTATATGCCCATACATATACCTAAGTCTGCAATTCCCTGATCGGCTCCAACGTCTGAGCCCAAGCACAACCCAGTCCACACAGGAAAGCAAAACGCATACCCACGCAGGATAGAACAACACAATCCACAAAGGAAAGTAAACAGTAAATCCACATAGGATAGCTCAACACAATCCACAAAGGAGAGTAACACAAGATTCAGCTCACACAGGTATACTTCTTCGGATGACGATAAAGATGATCATTGAACCATCTAAGTCGTCGGACCCACGAAGGATCGATAGGTACTAACCTTACAGTGACCCACACAGGATCGGGCCCACGCAGGACCTGTAGGAGTTGGCTCACACAGAACCGCTGAGAGATGACCCACACAGGATCAGACCCACACAGGATTGGGCCCACACAGGACCGGGCCCACGCAGGACCTGTAGGCGCTGGCTGGGAGTAGTTGACGTGCGGAGTCCCAGTTTTCCTGCATTGGTGGATCCGTACGCGGACGTCTTTCCCGACGACGTTCCAGGACTACCTCCTCACAGAGAGGTAGACTTTTATATTGACATGTACCCCGGGACAGCCCCGATATCCACTCCAGCATATCGGATGGCCCCCACAGAGCTTCGAGAGCTGCGGGTACAGTTGGAGGACTTGCAGGGCAAGGGGTTCATCCGACCCAGTGTTTCGCCCTGGGCTTCCCCGATTTTGTTCGCCAAGAAGGCGGACGTGAGCTTGCGACTGTGTGTCGATTATCGTCGCCTGAATCAGGTGACAGTGAGGAAAAAGTATCTGCTACCCAGGATTGATGACCTCTTCGACCAGCTCAAGGGAGCACGGTGGTTCTCGAAGATAGACCTCAGGTCAGGCTATCATCAGCTTAGAGTTCGAGACGAGGATGTGCAGAAGACGGCCTTTAGGTGTCGGTATGGCCACTATGAGTTCTTGGTTATGCCTTTCAGCGTGACCAATGCTCCAGAAGTGTTCATGAGCCTCATGAACAGGATCTTCCAGCCATACCTCGATCGTTTTATCGTGGTCTTCATCGACGACATTTTGGTGTACTCGATGACGGAGGAGGAACACGCCTACCACCTGTGTGTTGTACTAGACACACTCCGAGAGCACCAGCTTTATGGAAAGCTCTCGAAGTGTTAGTTCTAGTTACGTGAGGTCCACTTCTTGGGGCACGTCATTTCTGAGGCAAGAGTTGCAGTGGATCCCGTGAAGATCGAGGCAGTGCTAGCTTGGGAGCCACCCAAGAGCGTGACAGAGGTGCAGAGTTTCTTGGGCCTAGCCGGATACAATCGGAGATTTGTGCCGGACTTCTCCAGAGTTGCGGCCCCACTCTCAGCGTTGACGAAGAAGGGGAAACCCTTCGTGTGGTCAGACAGATGTCAGTAGAGCTTCCAGGAGCTGAGGCAGAGGTTGACCAGCGCACCTATCTTGAGGTTGCCTGAGGAGGGAGTTGGATACGTAGTCTACTGCGATGCATCAGGGACCGGACTCGGGTGTGTCCTGATGCAGGAGCGGGCCGTGATTGCCTACGGATCACGTTAGTTGAGGCCTCATGAGCAGAACTACGCTACCCATGACTTGGAGTTGGCAATCGTGGTCTTTGCCCTGAAGACATGGCGACACTATCTGATGGGCGAGCGCTTCATAGTCTTTTCTGACCACCAGAGTCTCAGGTACATCTTCTCTCAGAAGGACCTGAACCTGAGACAGCGGCGATGGCTCGAGTTCCTCCAGGACTATGACTTTGAGATATTCTATACTCCTGGGAAGGGGAACGTAGTGGCTGATGCCCTCAGCAGGAGGACGGGCATCCAGCTACTTGAGGAGGCGACAGAGCAGCTAGCCACTTTGCAGATATCCTTCGTGGATAGAGACGGAGCAGCCTTCCTTCAGTCTCTCACAGTATCTCCTCCACTTCTTCAGTGGGTTAGAGAGGCACAGTGTGGGGACGTTGACTGTGAGACACGGCGTGCACAGATATCCTCGGGACAGGCACCTGATGGTTTCTCCCTTGGAGCAGAGAACAATGTCCTTTTCAGAGGACGTACCTTGGTACCAGTCGCCTTACGAGAGGAGGTGCTGAGAGAGTTTCACACTTCTCCTTTGGTGGTACATCCTAGAGTGGAAAAGATGTACCAGGATCTCAGACGACAGCACTGGTGGCCAGGCATGAAGAAGGCTGTGGCAGAGTTCGTTTCACGGTGCGTCACCTGCCAGCAGGTGAAGGCAGAGCATCAGGTACCATCAGGTTTGGTACAACCCTTGGAGGTCCCGGAGTGGAAGTGGGACGGGATATCTATGGACTTCGTGACTGGACTTCCACGAACTTCCAGAGGTCACGACTCCATTTGGGTGATTGTTGACCGACTCACCAAGTCGGCACACTTCTTACCCATCCAAGAGCAGGGCTCAGTGGAGAGCTTGGGGCGACTCTACGTTCAGGAGATTGTACGACTTCACGGTGTTCCATCGACTATCGTCTCCGATCAGGACGCTTGTTTTACTTCCCGGCTTTGGAAGGGGTTGCAGGAGGCGTTCGGGACGCGACTACGTCTGAGCACCGCCTTTCACCCTCAGACGGATGGTCAGACGGAGAGGACCATTCAGACTCTCGAGGACATGCTCCGCGCATGTGTCCTCGACTTTGGTCGCAGCTGGGGGAACCACCTATCCTTGGTAGAGTTTGCGTACAACAACAGCTACCACTCCACCATCGGGATGGCACCCTACGAGGCGTTGTACGGCAGGCCTTGCCGATCTCCTTTGTGCTGGACAGACCCTGGAGAGTCAGCACTTGTGGGACCAGAGATGGTCAGGGCCACGACAGAGAAGGTCCAGGTCATCCAGGAGCGGATGAGGACAGCACAGAGCCGGCAGAAGTCATATGCTGACAGGAGGCGGAGGCCACTAGAGTTCGAGGATAGCGACCACGTCTTCTTGCGGGTCTCACCTCGACCTGGTTTGAGGAGATTTGGCCGAGGCGGCAAGTTGTCTCCACGCTTCATCGGACCCTTCCAGGTCCTCAGCAGGGTTGGCGAGGTGGCTTATCGCCTGGCTCTTCCACCTCAGTTGCACCGGGTGCACGACGTCTTCCACGTATCCCAGCTGAGGAGATACGTGCACGACCCGATGCACATCATTGAATATGGGGAGCTAGACGTGGATGATGGAGCGACTTTTGCGGAGGTCCCAGTGGAGATAGAGGATCGACAGGAGCGGGTCCTACGTGGGTGATCGATTCCTCTTGTGCGCATCAGATGGCAGCATGGGAACCTCCAGGAGAGCACTTGGGAGCGGGAGGCTCAGATGCGTGCTCAGTACCCACATTTGTTTCCCTAGTTTTTGATATATCTTTACGGGGACGTAAAGTCCTGAGGTGGGAGTAATGTAAAGACCCGTAAATTTCAAGGAAATTTTTTTCTTAATTTTCTTTGGAATTTTACAAGAACGCAGTTTCTGACGGGACCTGATTCCGAGGCCCGGTGTGCCCGGAATCATTTTCCGAAGTTTGGCTCGGGTACGTTCAGTGAACGGACGAGCGGGTTTTTCTAACTTTTGAACCGGTGCCCGGAATCGAATTCTGAGGGCACCGATGAAATCGCAGCGCCAGTATTCGCTTAGAAACGCCTCTTCCGGAGTTGCGTTTGCTCGGGTGTGGTTTTTAATTTTCGGGCTTAAAGTTAAGAAATAAAATAATTTTGCGACAACTTTATTTTATTTCACTTAAGCCACTTGGAAGACACTTGAAGCCACTTAAAGGCGGCTTGAACTGAGTTGAACTGGATAGGATGCTATCCAGAAATATCCTAACCCCTTGGTAGGATATTTGTGAGGTGGGGCCCGCACGAGCCCCGCCGTTTCTTTCCGCTAAGAAATGCACCCGTGAAAACCCGCCTTAATGAAAGTCAACTGACGTGTTTTCTAAATTCTTAACAGACCATTTAATTGGGCGGTTTATTTCGTGAATTAAATGGGCTGTTTCTTTCGTGAATTAAATGGGTCGTTTCTTTCGTTGAATTAATTCAACGAATTGATGGATCGTTTCTTAACCAGTTTTTCAAATTCGTTGGCGTAATAATAAAGTAAGTCCAACGCTCAACCTTTGATACCAATTGTCACGACCCGTCCTCGGGCCCGTGCCATGACTACCCCAAGCCCGCCTTCCATAGGCCAGGGGCTGGCGACTAGCACCAAGGAGTATATCCCAACAAAAAGGGACGGCATTGCCTTTGAAAAGTAAACAAGCACCACAGAGTAAGAAATAGGAAAAGTAAACACTAAGTAAAACTTTACAAGCTGTGCTGAAAGTAAAAAGGGGCCGGAAATACAAGCCCAACTGTAATGTACAACTGAAAGGAAATACAACAACTGAAAAGGGAAAACTGCAGCATCGAGCCGTCCACTGGAAGTCCCACCTGAAGGGTGGGTACAGATAGCCTCCACTGCTCCTCGGGTCCACCTAACCGCTCCGAGTACGTCCCGCCCAGTGGTCCACCTCCAGGTACTGTCCTGCTCCACACGCCTCCTCCACGATCAGCGCTGTCCGTCGTCTGCAACCAACACCACGAAGTGCGGGCATAGCCCGTGCAGGGGTGAGTATAAGCTACTCAGTAGGGACCCCGAGACCCTCGAAGGTCTCCCGAAATCCACAAAGGATATATCACGAAGAAGTGGTACAATCACAAAGTAACATCTGACACGGCTTAGGTATATTCCCATACATATACCTAAGTCTGCAATTCCCCGATCGGCTCCAACGTCCGAGCCCAAGCACAACCCAGTCCACACAGGAAAGAAAAACGCATACCCACGCAGGATAGAACAACACAATCCACAAAGGAGAGTAAACAGTAAATCCACACAGGATAGTTCAACACAATCCACAAAGGAGAGTAACACAAGATTCAGCTCACACAGGTATACTTCTTCGGACGTTTTCGTTCAAACGCCAGTAACTTGAGCTTCGTGCCTCCAAACGACTCACCGTCAGCGGCAACGCGATCCTTGGATCGAGACGGTCGTTTCGGTATATCGCACTCAAGGTTTCGGAATACTTTGAGTTTGGCGGGGTTGGTTCGTACACGAGACCAACCGGGCCCTCGGAGCGGAAACACTCATATCTTGAGCTACGGACGTCCGATTTACGTGCCGTCAGCTTTGTTGATTTCTTCTAAGTGAGATGGATCTTTTGGCATACTACACCCGAGGTTTGGACGCAGGTGGAGTGCGGTCGGGTTGGTTTTGCCTTAAAAACCAACCGGGCCCCTGGGACGAAAATGCCAATATCTCTCAGACCGGGCGTCCGATTGACGCGCCGTCTGCGACGTTGAGTTCCTGTTAACGATACGGAACTTTTCTATACATCAACTTCGGACTTCGTGTCAGTTGATGTATCAGCCTCTCGGCTCGTGGAGCGGACCCTCCCGAACGAGCTTACTGTGTGCGGGAACCCTAGGCTGGCTGCGACTGCTACTTCGACAGCGACGACCGTGCAGAGATCCTCAGTGGACTGCGGCGACGACTGTGCAGAGGTCCTCCGTCGACTCCAACGACGACCGTGCAGAGATCCTCAGTGGACTGCGGCAACGACTGTGCAGAGATCCTCAGCGGACTGCGACGACTACCGCACTCAGCGATCCTACGTGGATCAGTGCTTCCGGTCCTGTGTGGGCCCGATCCTGTGTGGGTCCAATCCTGCGTGGGTCAGCGCTCAGCGGTTCTGTGTGAGCCAGCGCCTACAGTTTCTGCGTGGGCCCGGTCCTGTGTGGGCCCAATCCTGTGTGGGTCCGATCCTGTGTGGGTCATCTCTCAGTGGTTCTGTGTGAGCCAACTCCTACAGGTCCTGCGTGGGCCCGATCCTATGTGGGTCACTGCAAGGTTAGTACCTATCGATCCTTCGTGGGTCCGACGACTTAGATGGTTCAATGATCATCTTTATCGTCATCCGAAGAAGTATACCTGTTTGAGCTGAATCTTGTGTTACTCTCCTTTGTGGATTGTGATGAGCTATCCTGTGTGGATTTACTGTTTACTCTCCTTTGTGGATTGTGTTGTTCTATCCTGCGTGGGTATGCGTTTTGCTTTCCTGTGTGGACTGGGTTGTGCTTGGGCTCGGACGTTGGAGCCGATCAGGGAATTGCAGACTTAGGTATATGTATGGGCATATACCTAAGCCGTGTCAGATGTTACTTCGTGATTGTACCTCTTCTTCGTGATATATCTTTTGTGGATTTCGGGAGACCTTCAGGGGTCTCGGGGTCCCTAATGAGTAGCTTATACTCACCCCTGCACGGGCTATGCCCGCACTTCGTGGTGTTGGTTGCAGACGACGGACAGTGCTGATCGTGGAGGAGGCGTGCGGAGCAGGATAGTACCTAGAGGTGGACCACTGGGCGGGACGTACTCGGAGCGGTTAGGTGGACCCGAGGAGCAGTGGAGGCTATATGTACCCACCCTTCAGGTGGGACTTCCAGTGGACGGCTCGACGCTGCAGTTTGCACTTTTCAGTTGCTGTTTTTCCTTTCAATTGTACTTTACAGTTGGGCTTGTATTTCCGGCCCCTTTTTACTTTCAGCACAGCTTGTACAGTTTTACTTAGTGTTTACTTTTCTGCTTTCTTACTCTGTGGTGCTTGTTTATTTTTCAAAGGCAATGCCTTCCATTTTTGTTGGGATTTACGCCTTGGTGCTAGTCGCCAGCCCCTGGCCTATGGAAGGCGGGCTTGGGGTAGTCACGGCACGGGCCCAAGGACGGGTCGTGACAATTGGTATCAGAGGTTGAGTGTTGGCCTTACATTATTATTACGCCAACAAATTTGAAAAACGGGTTAAGAAACGATCCATCAATTCGTTGAATTAATTCAACGAAAGAAACGACCCATTTAATTCACGAAAGAAACAGCCCATTTAATTCACGAAATAAACCGCCCAATTAAATGGTCTGTTAAAAATTTAGAAAACGCGTCAGTTGACTTTCATTAAGACGGGTTTTCACGGGTGCGTTTCTTAGCGGAAAGAAACGGCGGGGCTCATGCGGGCCCCACCTCACAAATATCCTACCAAGGGGGTAGGATATTTTTGGAAGCATCCTATCCAGTTCAACTTAGTTCAAGCCGCCTTTAAGTGGCTTCAAGTGGCTTCCAAGTGGCTTATGTGAAATAAAATAAATTTGTTGCAAAATTATTTTATTTCTTAACTTTAAGCCCGAAAATTAAAAACCACACCCGAGCAAACGCAACTCCGGAAGAGGCGTTTCTAAGCGAATACCGGCTCTGCGATTTCATCGGTGCCCTCAGAATTCGATTCCGGGCACCGATTCAAAAGTTAGAAAAACCCGCTCGGCCGTTCACTGAACGTACCCGAGCCAAACTTCGGAAAATGATTCCGGGCACACCGGCCTTCGGAATCAGGCGCCGTCAGAAACTGCGTTCTTGTAAAATTCCAAAGAAAATTAAGAAAAAAATTTCCTTGAAATTTACGGGTCTTTACATGATCACCCATATGTTTAACACAAGATCACACCTAGGTACATCACCATCCAATTTTTGCTAATTCTTGAGATTGGTCAGAATTGACATTGTTCGGTGGCTGTGTGATGGTTTCCTATGATCATTCAACAATTAAAATACACCATAGTGGATGAAGGATATGAGGATTATGCTCTTCAAGAACCCCTATGTACACTCTAATCATTAGTTGATTGAAGCATCTAAACTATTAGGTTTATCGAGTTATAGTTTACGGATAATGCTAGTTGCTACTGTAAACACTATCCAATGTCCTCAACCCCAAAAGGTATACAGGTATTCACTATTCTCCAACGCCCCCTATGGTTTTTACCTAAACGTGTCCATTGAGGTTGAGAAGTTGTGGAATTTGACATATATATATTTTATAGTCCCAATCATTACCCCAGTTTCATTGAGGTCCACTGTCCATACGTCGTAAATTTTGAGTAGTGAGGGATAAAAACTAGAATTTGGTGGTGTGATAGAATTCAGAAAAAAGTACCCTCTAATATTCTTCATAATCCATCAATGAGATAACTACAATGTGTTACAAATAATTATATTCTTGTATCCTCTCACCACAAAGATGAACTAATTGTTGATCTAAGATAGAATTGGTACACTCAAATTCACTCTATTAGAGGTATCCATGATCATATACATCACTAGAGTCCCCAAGCAGAGGAACATGCAAGTTTCTATGACTATAAAAATATATCTATTGTGGAAGTCAGTATAGAACCTGTTATACTGTAAAAACATCTTCCAGATCTCCACCAGGACGTAGCCCCACTAATTATACTGCCCCTCCCCCAAGATCACCCAATATGATCCCTACCTCCTCCATTGTAGAATCTTTAGACACTTATTTTTCCATCTCGGAATATTCATATATTGACCCTTATTCAAGAACGCACCACATAATGATACAAATGAAATTTCCTTGTGGAACAAGAGAGGATGATCCAACTTTACCTTCAACACCACTATAAGGTTATGCACTGAGATATGAGTCTATTTCAGGTCATTATAAGTACATGGAACTCGAATAAACACTTCATATTGGAACCCATTTGTGGGATAACACCGAATAAGTGAAAATCCCATAGGCTAATTCCAACCTCCCCATGTAAAATGTGGAAATTATTGGTATCTGGAGACTAATGAATCTGGATATCTACAATAATCTCTTAGTGGTAGTTCGAGTGACATTTTGATATCCATAATTCCTCATACAATCCAATTTTCCATAGCTCATCCCCTAACTCGAGGCCGGTGATGCCTACCAATTATGACAATTCTCATTCTTCAGTGAAATTTCCTACAGTCCATAGATTCAAGTCATTATTCTAGAACATGATGTTGTCTTGGGAACTAATCTGGAAGATGTTGGGATAGTGATTAGAGAACACTTCCTCTTCTGGTTGATCCTTAGTTACTATTTTCATCTATCCACTCAGTCTCTAGGGAATATTTACTCATGATCTCGAGTTTGGTGAACATGAACATTGTTTTTACATTGTTCCAGCTCGTCCCCATTTGTGAACCAAGATCACCAATTGTATATTTTGATACATTGGATTCCCACCTCACCCATTGGTCCAAAATTACATAAGAGGAGTTGGTTTCTCAATGGATGTTTCTTTGGAATTCATTCTATATATCCACAAGTTCCTTATTGTTATATATTATGCTCTTGACTCAAGGAATCTTTGGTTATTTCCACAATATCAGCCCTCCAAGTGGTAGTAGTGGATTCAACCTCATCATGGATCTTTTGGTTATCCATTTTAGAAGAGTATTGATGTTTTATAGAAGATTTGTAGAAAATAAAACTCAGAGATTATAAATGATGAGGCCTATGTGAAACATTTTAACTACATTGAAATAGTACTCCTTGGTCACGAAAAATGTTTCCTGAAATGTGGGGTTGAAAAAAACATGGGTCTGAGGCTCATGATTTTTTGAAAAGTTGAGAATAGTGCATCAGAGAAAATGACTTTCAAGTATGAAGTAAATTAATTTACAACGAGACCCCTCTTACTAATTGGCCATTCTAACAGGGTTCTTACAGAGTGTGAACATGCAGTTTCAATAGCATAAATGAAAGTTGTGTGGCCACACAGAAAGGAGCCACTCTTTTTAGCATTTACCACAAAATCATACATCATAGTCCCCTGTCATCTCATATTTCAATTGAATGAAATTATTAGCATCGTGATCTCATCTCATACCTCAATCTATCAATTTTGGAAGAAGAGGTGGCATGATCCACCCCAATGGAACATTTCAAAGATAATGAACAGATTGGGTGAAATATTCAGTTAGAGTGTGAAATGTTATAGTCCTATGCACAAAAGAATTATCTATTAATTGAAATGTGCAGTTATATAGTGTCCCCTTAGTTCAAGTGGGATCCTCAGTCCCATGCATGAAACAAAAGTGGATTGGGTGTAAGAAATAATCATTTTTTACAACCCCAACACGCAACCATATTATGCACCCCAAATTGATGTCAAAAAATAATATTTATGTGGTCATGCCCCTTTATCAAAGGATATATAAGTTTCCATCTTAGTTCAACACCCAACTAGTTGTGTTATACTATCTAAGGAGTTTGGCTATTAATAAAAGATTACCTCACCCTGAATGAGGCTCATCGAAAAATGATGTGACACTATACCATGTGAAAATCCTTATATTCCATTACATCACAAAAAATCAGGGATCATAGACCCACAAAGGTTGAGATTTTACAAGTAAGGCCTCGTGTGGGACTAAACATGACTAGGCCTACAATAGAGAGATCAGTACACAACAACTCCAAAGGCTAGATGGGTTAACTCAAAGAGAATACTACTTCATGAACCCAATATATATGTGGATATCAAAAATTTATGTGCTACTAAGCCTCTTGATTCTATAAAAATACATTTTCATACAAACCAATACTCACACAACTCCATTTTAAAGCACCCCAATAATGATTTCAAAATTTTAATTTTCATGCAACCCAATAATGATATTTTCAATAGATTTGTAGTCATGAACCTAATGTTCCTTATGCCTATAATCTTTCCATTACACTACCTTTTGCGCCTAGTAATAAATAACCTAATTACTAGTTATCTCAAGCATAGGAAACCATAAGTTTTGAATCATTATTTCCACTATACTATAGAAATAAAAATTACATTTCCTACTCAAAGGATCTTGAGTGGTGGTCATGTATACCGTAGAGGTGGAATATTGAAGGAAAAATATACAACTATCTTAGTGGAGATTTTTTATGATGAATATTACATCCACATTGTTAATGTAACCTTAAACAAGGGAACCATTCCATGCCTGAAATGCATGAAATAAATATTCCTAGATCCACTTCATAGTAATACTATGTTAAACGACATGAAAACATCCTTAAAACATGAAATAAAGCTATTGCATAACACTATAACATGAATATAGGATGGCCCATGTTTGATTCACATGGGATAAACCCCAAACCTCCTACAATACGTATCACAGACAAGATTACTTATGTATAACTAAAATGGGATGAAAATCCATAATGGACAGGTTCCATATGTAATCCCAACACCATCCCTTATTGACACTCCTTTTGTGTCATAAGTGTCCTTAATACCAGAAATTCAAATTCATGGATTAGTTCTGTCACTTGAACATAAATTTTAGCATAGAACTATATGGTTTTGATATCCTTCTAATAAATATAGTATATAGTACATCTCCCTAAATTTATGTCCTGGGAATTGAAAATACAAGTGTGAAATTTTCCCTCTTTGTGATGAACCTCCATGATATTCCTCTAGATATCGTTCTAATCCATCAACCTAGGTTGGACATGTTATTTACTATGTAATAACCTCTCAGATCCGACTCAAGAGGGAATTATAAACCATGAACCTAGCTGTGAGATCTTCCCTCCTAGGGCCACACCTCCCATATATTACCGAATATGGAATTCTGTTCCATCAACCCATCTGTGACATTATCCATCCTTGGGATAAAAATCCTAGATCAACCTAAATATGGTGTTTCGATCCATAAAACCATGTGTGACACATTCCATCCATGGGAAACACCTCTGAGATCTTCCACAACAGAGAGTAATGATCCATCAACCTAGGTGTGACATCCTCCCTCATAGGGATGCACCTAATGGTTCTACCTCAAGAGGGAATTCAGATCTTTCAACCCTTGTGTGTAATCTTACCGTTTTGGACACAAATACTTGATCTACCTCAAGAGGGAATTCTAATCCATAAACCTGTGTGTTACATCTTTTCAGCTGTAGAAGAAACTATTGGATCTTCCCATATATGTTGTTCGGATCCCTCAACCAATGTTTGACATCTTCCCTCCATGGGAGCCAAATCTTTGATCTTACTCAAGAGGGACTATGATCCATCGAAAACCATGTGACACATATTCCCCCTAGTGATGCACCTATATTATCCACCTCAAAAGTTTGTTTTGATCCATCAATAAATATGTCTGATATCTTCTCTCTAGGGAAACACATCCCATATCCACCTTAAGGAGGCGTTTTGATCCATCAACAACCAAGTGTGACATCTTACCAAAAACGAACACTGCTCTCAAATCTTCCTCAAGAGGGAGTTTTGATCCATAAACAATGAGGTGTGACATATTCACTTCTATGAACACACCACGTAAATACTCCTCAAGCGGAATTTCTAAACCATCAACCAATAGGAGTGACATCATCCCTCTTTGATAAGCACCTCTCAGATCATCCTCAATATGGTACTATGATCTTTCCTTATAAGAAATTAATCCTATATCCATATCTCCCCCAAAATACATTAAAACTATTCATATCTCCACATACTTTTAAACTCATACCTCCGTCGGTATCAACATGGCATTATGATCATTCACCATAAGATGTAAAACTTATGACATGACCTATAATTCCTACCCCATATAATAATCAAGGGATTACTGAGCTAAAATTTATAGGATGAAATACAACTCTAATGTCAATTACCATTTTATTTACATGGTATACAACATATTAGTGACCTAATATGCCTATTATGAGATTACCCCCAAATTAGGAAGATTAATAGCTTCCCAATATAATCAATTTATAGACATGCCAAGAGATATCCAACATGACCACTCTCCTGACTAATGGTTTCAACCCTATCTTGAAAAAAGCAACATAAATAACTTGTGTTCACATAAGAATGAAACCAATAAAATGTTCCTAAAAGATGGATTAATATTTTTTATGTGACCTGAACTAGGAAAAAACTCCATGGAGGAATCCCTGAAATGAAGAACTATCATCCCATCATCAAATTTTGATCAAGGAGCATACATCACTGATGAAAGTGATTAAATCCTCCCACATTTGGAGAGTGAGAATGCCAGGAAACATAATAGTTGTGTGTGACGCATCGAAATGTGGATAAAGAATTATAAAACAACTTTTAAAATTCAAATTGATTTACTATATAAATATAAAACATTAAAATCATCAAAATTTGATAGGGAAATTTTAAATCTAGAATAATTTTATGATTTCATCACATATTCTTTCAAAAAAACTATAAAATTTATCTACAAAAAAAATCAATCACTCATAAAGTCACATACCAAAATTGTATATTACGTAATAATATTATATCCTAAATATGTTTTTTTTGCATAAATATGATGAACCACTTATGTATGAAAAATATATCTCCAAATTTTTGTTTGGAACAAAATCACATCATGGATAATAATATTTCAATTTTCCTTAATCATATCATGTCTCAAATATATTAAAATACATCAAAAATTTATTGAATCACTTAAGAACAAATAAATCTCAATAATGAGTTTATATATAAATAAAACATACGTTCTTAAAATTTAATTACACTTTTATTCCAATTAATATTTAATCAAATATTATATTAATGATAAATATTATTAATAATTCTCAAAATATGTACAAAAAATTAAAAATTATTCTTCCTTAAAATAAATGTTCATTAAAATAAAATTTAATCCTAAAGGTTAAATAACCCTTAATAATCCATTAAAACACAACAAATGGATACAAATTTACTCCCATCATAGAAATACTCAAAAGAGTATTAATGTATTCAATATTATGATAAGGATTAAATTTATCAACCCTTACATAAAATATCATTACACCATACCTCTTTAAATATTATAAATAGACACTTAAATAATTCAAAATTATTAAAACCCCATTAGCTAGACATAACCATCATATTACTTTATAATTACATATTACAATCAACAATATGAATCATATCAAATGATTCATAAATCTCAGTCCATAAATGTATCCTACATTAAAAATGAAAAACATATACCTCTGAAATATAAATAAAAATTCATTCCAATCCCAATATTGAAGATGGATTTCCCATGATCTGCCATGTCAATCCCATATGTTATCATAATTCCTCCTTAAAATTCCGTGTTCCTGTGATTCATTTGTACATTCATAGCTATTACATAATGATTGAAAATTATGTTTATAAGGAATGAAATTAATAAATAAGTATATATATATATAGACACACACACAAATGTATATATATATATATCTTCAAGGCATTCTATAGAACACTTTCCCCATTATACACTAGGATATGGTTTGAAATTAAATTTTTAAATAAGTGATAGAAATTATCGAAATAAAAAAATCAACTAATAAAAAATATATTTAATATACTCAAAGGTAACCATCCATTATATGCGAGTAATGTGATGTGAGTTATTTTTTTGGGTCATCCATAGTAAAACTTGATAAATACTATAACAGTTGTTTCAAACAATGTTATGATGATATTGATTCTATTTCTTAAATATGTTCTAATATATCAAAAGTTAATTCATGATATATATGTATAAAAGGGGATTCAGATAAATTCTAAATTATTTCATTGTATCTTGAATACTTGATAAGGTTTTCAAGTCACATGAGTATGTTTTTTCAATTTTTATTTCATGTGGATAACTAATTAGAGAAATAAGGTATTTTTTTATTTCTTCCCATCCGTCATAAAAGAAGAAATTTACCCATTATGAAATAAATTTGTGATTTAAGAATAAATAATTTCGTTAAGGTAATTAATGATAACAAATAAATACATTTAATTAATATATATTTTGATTGTCATATTCTAAGACACCTGTTTTTTAGTCTAGGAATCATTTGATTCATCATATGTGTAACCTAGGTTAGCATAAGATGTTTCCCATAAAAATATAAACATAACCCCAATATTATCATTATTAATCATAGAAAACATAAACATATTGATATAGAAAACTTATAAATTATGATCCCAAACAAATAATTTAACATTTATAGTTTTCCAAACACTATAGCAATATAAAAACAATAAAGTTAACTAAACCCTTTCTTGGATACCAACTCTATCACCTAGAATCATAATTAAACCATAATTATATAACACATGAAATGGTTTTTACTTAATTAAATTCCCATGATGTTTTAGGTCTAAATTTTTAGAGAATTATGAAATCCTTCACATTATATAGATAATACCGATACAAAAATCCCATTATTCCAATAAAAAATATTTTTATGTCCACATCCATATTCAATTCATGATAGACTTCCATTTTTCAAGGAAAATTTCCTTAATTCAATGATAGAATTCATAATAGTTTCTATCATACATATCCCCTAGGAAAAAACATTTTAAATCATGGAAATAAAAAAATAATTAAGGGATATAAAATAAATGGAAAACAAATTAGTATGGTGAAAATAAGAAATCAAATTAAAATGTTCAAATTTTAAAAATTAAAATTTTGATTTTGTAAATAAAATATATCCATAGGAAAAAATAATCATTTTCTAAAATTAGAGGATTGATTCCATTATCAATTATAATAAAACCCAGAAGTCAATTTGATGTGTAATGGTCCAGTCCAGCCCTTGATCATGATATTGTCTACTCTAGGTCTAGCCACACAATTTTTCTCTCCCTAGGCTATGGCACCCAAGCAACCCCCAGGAAAGGCCACATTATGGGAGAGGTATCCACACCACCTTATAATGGGTGATTCATGATCCTCTTTATTCGTTGTGGTTTTTCTATAAGCCACATCTCTTAAAGGGCACAACACCCTCACTGGAACATCAAATGGACACTAGCTATGATACAATTTTTAATGGCCTAGTGCAGCCCACGATCATGATATAGTCCACTTGGAGCCTTCCCCGTACAATTTTGATTTTCCTGTGATCTCGCCCTTAGGAATCCCCTAGGAAAAGGCCTCATGATGGGAGATGTATCCACACAACCGTATAAAGGTGAGATTCTTTCCCCTTAACCTTCGATGTGGGATTTACATAACGCACCCCCTAGAAGGGCCCAACATCAGCACTGGGACGTCAAATGGACAACATCTCTGATACCAATTGTTATGTCCCAGTCCATCCCACAATCATTATATTGTCTACTTTGGTCCTTGAACTCTTGGTTTTTATTTCCCTAGGATATGGCCCTCATGCATCCCATAGGAAAAGGCCTCATGATTGTAGATGTATCTAGAAAACCTTATAAAGTGGTTCTTCATGATCCTCCTCCTTCGATGTGGGATTTACATACCCCCCAGAAGGGACCGATCGTCCTCTCTGGAACATCAAATGGACACCAGCTCTGATTCCATTTGTAATGGCCTCGTCCATCCCACGATCATGATATTGTATACTTTGGGACTATCCCACAATGTTTTTATTTCTTGGCGATCTAGACCTCATGCATCCCCCAGGATAAGGACTCATGATTATGGTGGTATCCACACCACCTTATAATGGTGTTCTTCATGTTCCTCCTCCTTCTAGAGGGGGAGGTAGAAGGAGGAGTAGAAAAAAGCACCCCATTATAAGGTGGTGTGGATACCAATACCATAATGTGGCCTTTTCTTGAGGATTCATGAGGGATAGAGCCTGGGGAAATAAAAAACGTGTGGAATAGGCCCAAATAGGAAAATATCATGATTGTGGGATGTATTGGGCCGTTACAAATTTTATTAGAGCTGGTGTCCATTATATTTTCTAGTGAGGACATCGGGCCCTTGTAGGGGGTGGGTTGTGTAAATACCACATCAGAGGAGGAGGATCATGAACCACCCCTTTATTAGGTTGTGTGGATACCTCTCCAATCATGAGGCATTTTTCTAGGAGATTCTTGAGGTACAGATCCCAGGGAAAGAAAAACTTGTGGGCTTTTCCCAAAGTGAACAATATCCTGATGGTCGGCTAGACTGGGCTGTTAAAAATGGTATTAGATATGGTGTCCATTTGATGTTCCAGTGAGAATGCTAGGCCCTTATTGAGGGGGCATGGGTTATGGAAATCCCACATCAAAGGAGGAGGATCACTTAACACCCCTGTATAAGGTGTTTTGGATACCTCTCCCATCATGTGGCCTTTTCCTTGGGGATGCTCGAGGGCCATATCCCAGGGAAAGAAAAAAATTGTCGTATAGGGAAAAGGAAGATAATATCATGATCATGGGATGTACTGGGCCGTTACATGAGGAACACGAGAAATCATAAAAAAAAATTATTTCAAAAACAATCATTTCACCTTAAAAAGTTCATATACTTTATTTACCTCTTGAAATTAAATGAATTCCCAAAAAAAATTCAAAATTTTTATATTAGACAATTATTTTAATAACACATGTGAATTCATGTTTGGTCATTTTCAGAAATAAATAGAGCCCAGTGAATTCCATAGGGGAAATCTTCCTTTTTATCTCCCTTATTTCTTCTCCTTTGAAGGATAATCATAACATAAGGAACTAGAGAGCTATTTCCGTATCACCAATCATCTTTAGCTAAATAGATCTCACCCTTCATTGTATATATTTTTAAATTACTAGATTATTATCACATAACATTGTAACATTTCACTTTTTCTTATCATTAATACCTTAAAATCTCTTTTGAACCTATAATAAAAGTTATTTCCATTTTCAATAAAAAATAGTTAGAAATATCTCTTAAATCTGAACAATTGTTATGTTAAATGTTACCAAAATATCAATAATAAAATATTAATTAAAAAATAATAATTATAAAGGAATATTTATAACGAATTATGTCTCAGTGGTGGGGAAATTCAGTCAATACATATAGGATAAAATTATTCTATTTCACTTCTATAAAAAATAAAAATGGATCATACCTAAAATTTTAAAAAGATTCATTACAAAACTATTTTAAATTATGTAAAATAAGTTCAAAATTTTAACTACCCCCTCCTTCAAAAGATACTAGAATTATGGGAGAGAGATAATGACCCATGAGTCCCACCTTTAGTACGTCCTCGGTTGGTGACTTGCACAAAGAGTATAAAAAATCATGAAATGGGAGGAATTTACCACTATAATAACATAGTATAGGGAGATAAGTTGAAACATGTAACGGCCCGGTTTAGCCTACGATCATGGTATTGCCTGCTTTGGGCCTAGCCCACTCTTTTTTTCATTACATAGGCTCCGGACCTTAGGTATCCCCTAGGAAAAACGCCCATGATGGGAAAAAGTATGCGCACCACCATATAGAGGGGTGATTCATGCTCCTACTTCTTCGATGTGGTATTTCAAAAAACCACCCCCATAGAAGTGACCAACATCCTCACTATCACATTAAATAGACACAATCTCTGATACCATTGGTAAAGTTTCAATAAATTCCAAGTTCATGATATTGTCCACTTTGGGACTCTCATGATTGGGGATTCATTCCCTAGACTATGGAACTTTGGAATCCCCTTGGAAAAGGCCTCATAATTGGAGAGGTATACACACCACATTCTAATGGGGTTATTTGTTATCCTCCTCCTTATAGGAGTGGTTTGGGTGGCTTTTGGCAATCCCACATTGATGGAGGAGGGTCACGAAGCACCACTTTGTTAGGTGGTGTAGATACCTCTCCCTTCATGGGGCCTTTTCTAGGTGGATGCCCGAGGGACAAAGCCCGGTGAAATCAAAACCATGCAAGCTAGGATCAAAGGTGACAACATCATGACTGTGGGTTATATTGGGCCCTTACAAATGGTATCATAGCTGATGTCCATTTGATGTGCCAATGAGGATACTAGGCCCTTCTAGGGGGGGGGGTGGGTTATAGAAATCCCACTTCAAAGGAGGAGGAACATGAGGCACCCCATTATAATGTATTGTGGATACCTCGACCATCATGAACCCTTTTCATGGGGGATTCCTGAGGTCTAGAGTCCATGGAAAGAAAAATTGTGTGGGCAAGGCCCAAAGTAGACAATATCTTGATCATGGGATAGGTGGGGTTGTGAGAAAGTGGTATCATAGGGGTTTGTTCAAGACATGGATTTAGTAGCATCTTTTTACTAACTATTAATGAGGTTGAAAATGATTTTTTATTATACCTGGTTTACTATTTGGTATATCGTAGACGTGAAATAGGATGTTATTGGAACTGAGTTTCTATCTTGTGATTGGGTGCTCGCAACCCTAGGTATGAGGGATGGACCACGTTACCTTGGGTGGGTATTATTGTTTCCATTTTTCATAGAATACAATTTATATGTTTCCACCTCGGTGGCCCACAAGGAGTGTGATGTTATTTATTGTGATATGTAACCCTTGACTTGGTGCAGTAAGGCATATTTGGACTTTAGCCTAGTGTGTCAAGGCATGGTTACATGGTTTTTGATAGAAACAGTTTTCGGGTATTAAAATTTCATAACTTCACACATGATTTGTGAAGTGATAATACTAAGTGAATTGTTTCAATTTCCATGATATAGATGCTTTTGAAATGTGAAAGGTGAAATTCCTGATATAATATTCTTGTTTATTTCAATGTAATATTCCATGAATTAAATTATGTAAAATTGCATGTGGAATGAGATTTGGGCCTTCCTCGTAAACAAGTAGGAAGATTCTATGAATGAGGTGATGTTGATCACCAGGATTGGGTGTCCAAGACATCATTTTAAGGTAGTTTGACTATCAGGATTGGGTGACTAGGTCTCCAGGTTGTGGTATTGTTTGTGGTCAGGATGGTCATGGACCAATGTACTTTTGATACATGGCTCTATTGAGGGAGAGTAAGGTATCCATAATTCCATGATTGCATGGGCATGGTTGTAGTGGAAGAGAGTAACAATTGTTATTATACGCTGCATTTTTAATTGTTTTCCTATATGGGTTTAATATATCTTGATTTATGTGGGTTTTCTGGGAATTTATTTTATATTGCAGGTTCCTCCTATACAGCTCGATGGAACATTAGGTGGGTGATAATACAATGTTGTAGGAGAATGATCAGGTTTAGAAACCTGAGGGATGGGTAGAGCATGATCCGTTGGTACAGGCTTCGGGATAGAATCAGGTTCAGGATGCAGTGCTGGTCGAGAAAATATTGGGTTTGGAAGCATTCGGGATATGGCTTGATGAGAAGCTTTGATCTAGTATTGTATGTATCTTGAAGGGGATTGACTGAGGCACTCAGGGTATATATCCTTCTCTGGTATATCCTACACTAGAGTTCAAGTCTCAGCCCCCACCACTTTTTCAGGTTGTGGCAGGTCTGCATGTAGCTTACAATTAGAGAGAGATAATGCAGATGATCATTGAGTAACATGAGATGCTTACTGGGATGAGGGTCAAGCTGGTGACATAAATGATAAGAGGAATGGAAATGTTTTTTTGGATGCGCAGGTTCCGGCTCACATACATAATGAAATGTAATGAATGGACTTCGAGGAAAGGTTTTTGGATAACTTTTTCCCTGAGATGCTGAGGGAGGAGAGATCTTGAGAGTTATTGAGCCTCCAAGAGGGTAAAATTTCCATCATGAAATATGGAGATACCTTTACCGGGAAGTCTTTATTTGGACTAGGAATGGATATCGATGACACCTCGAGGGTGAGGCATTTAGAGGACGGATAACGACACACCATTAAGGTGTAGGGGAACATATTTAGTTTAACCTCACTCTCAGAGGTAGTGGATCAGGCACTCGTAGATGAGGTAATCTTGATAGAAAAATCAAATTTGAGATGGTTGGAGACTCCAGGTGATAGTATAGATAGTAGGAAGAATTTTCAGGATGAGTTCAAGCATGGAAATCGGTCCAACAACTCAGCTAGAATACCTCGTGGCAGGTCATCAATGGTTTTCATTAACTGTGGGAAGCATGTGCATGTCTGAACTCAGTTAAATAGGCCTCCAATAGAATGTCGTTCATGTTGATAGGTCTGAAAATTTGGGAGGATCTGAAGGTAGCCTTTACTGACAGCTGATAGGAAGGGACCAAGACCGACAATGGCTTCTGATATCTATTCATGATCGGTACTAGGTAAGGGTAACCGAGGCTGAGCTACATGTTGAGCATGTGGTAAATACATCGATACTCCAATGATGGGTATGTGGATAGTGATTGGAGTAGATCCATAGGGAGGTCATGCATGAGGAAGTCGTACATCAGGCCAAGTGCACACCGTGGAGCTTCCGAAGGCTGACCACGCTGGTGAGCTGATGACAGACTGAGGTACGACACGGGCGTGGCCTTGATTTTCATGATTTATGTGAACTGACAAGATATTTTTCAGTGGGATCAACACCCATTCGAGTGTTATATATATATATATATGAGAGTTTTGTAATCTGGGGCTTCGAGGAAGGGGAATACATGAGGTGTTATGGGCATTGGGTCATCGAGGATGCAAGTTACATGAGGTGCAAGGAACCATGTTTTGTATTGGTCATCCATGTGATGTAGGACCTAATGGTGGAAAAAACTAATGCACAGTAGGATATTATTGGGTCTTTGAAATGACACATGATGACTTGATGAGGTGCAGGGGTGACGATGCCTCACAAAAGGACCATGGGTCTGGGAAATAGGTCGTTCGACCTTTGTTTGATTTGATTTTTCACTAAATTTGTCTGGATTTTTCTTCACCACCCATGGAAAGGAAATTCAGGGAAAAATATTTTTATGGGGCGATGTTTGTAAGAAAAAAGTTCTTACATTAAGGAATTTTTTTTATTTTGGTTTTTGAGTTGTTTTTTAGATAATACAGGATAAATAGGTAGTTCTAGAAATTTCCTGGTTACACCCCATGTACTTCCCAGTACACACCTGATAACCTTTCCATGTGAGAAGGACATACATGGTGTGATGCCATGTTGGCCATATAGCAATGTTTATCCATGTACTAGTCATATAATCTTAGTATGTGTTGTGTAGTCCATATGTGTATGAGGGATATACATGGCATGTGGTTATGTCAGCAAGTTAGAGGGGAAAAACCAAGGACAAGCCATGTACGGACTCATACATGTCGTGTAGTCATGTTAGAAGGTCCTTGATGAAATTTCTACCATATTAAAATAATAAAATTATACAAATGGTGTATACTCATATATACCCTCCATGCGTTTCCTTTTTTCCCATTGAAATAGTTCGTATACTCATTTTTTGTTTCTAGGAAGAACCCTCAGCGGGATTGAGTGAGGAGCAGCGCCGGAGGAAGAAACCCCTCTTGATTGTCCGTCCGAACCCTGTTTCACACACTATTTATCCATTGGTACCCCCATGGTATATCCTTTATTATTATTAATCATTTCGTATTGATTTCTATTCTAAACTAAGTTACATGGGTTTGAATGTTAATGCACATTTTGTATATCTACCTTGTTTTAGACCGAATTAGAGGCTGATATCAGACGATGATCATATTTCTAGTTTGAGGTAGGTAGTGAATACTAACATATTGTGTTTTTGTGTTCATTTGGGGGTTGTAGATTTTTAACACAATGTTGGATTTTGAGATAAACATTGTCAATGTGTGTAAAATTAATTTTTATACCATGTGTGATCCCATGGGCAGGATTTTCACCTATTAGGATTTGGTGTGTTCGATCGAGATGTCAATGCTCATTTGGGGAATTTTGGATGGGGGTTCCAAAATGGTTTCAAGTGAATTTTAATTATTTAAACTACTAAGTTTAATTTTTAAAACCATGATATGAATTTTTAGGGGCATTAAAGACCTCAGTGCTGGTATGGGATAACAGCTGGCCAGTGAAATTCAAGTGCATAAGTTTTTTTCCTATTTAAAGTGTTGATTTTGAGTATAAATAAGTGATGGTTGATATTACATATCCTGGAACCTTTGTGGTTTGCTGGGTGTGAACCAGATATTCTTGGGTGATGCTGATCATAGGTTGGGCCTGGCGTGGATATTTTGGGTGGTTTGGCAATAGTATTGGGCGTCATGGACGTCGAGTTGATATAGGGTAATTATTTGGTTGGGAATGTCACTGGTTACTTGGATGGAAAGGCTATTGGATTCTAAGTGACATTGTCATTGGGGAATGAGGTTCCAAAGATGTTCTGGCTTGGGTTGAATATTTGGTGATTGTCGCTCACCTGGGATTCAGGTCGTGTGCACATAGATGACTCCGTGAGGAGGTGGTTTTGACCACTCATATGGTTAGAGGCCCCCTTAGTTTTTGTAAGGTGAATATGGTTTAGGATGCTTTTTGGGGAGGCCACGTGGATAGTGAGGAGGCTTAAAATTTTTGGGCGTGCCTATGGCACATCTATTCTTGAGAAACGAGGTGTTATAAGGCACATCGTTCTGGGTTACTACTTATTGGGAAGGCCTATGGGACATCGGTACTTGAGAAATGAGGGGTCAGGACTCACATGGTTCCAGATTGCTATTACATGGGAATGCCTTCAGGATGTCGATACATGAGACACATGGTGTCAGGAGCCACATGTTACCAGATTACGTGACCGAGATTTCAGTGTTGGCTAGAGCAGGTGATACTCATTGGTGGATACTGAGCACTGATGGAGGTTGTGTTTACTTTGTGAGTCTTGCTGCTTTTCTTATGGATGCATGTCTCCTTAAACACATATACTAGGTACCCATAATTCAGTTGTATCCTACTGAGAATCGTCCCACACCCTCTATGGGCCTTTTGGGATGCGTTTATACTTAATGGATTTATGTGTATAAAATAGATCAACTTTATGAGATGGATCATATTAGCTATTTCATGGAGATTTTGCATTGACCCTGAGGTCATGCCTAGCTGGAGATTACTTTTTTTTAATTTCATTCCCATATATGCATATTTACATTGTTAATTGTAGCTACTGCTGATTAACCATTAGTTCCCTCTATATATCTTGACTTGTATGGATGCATGAATTGTCTCTTCTAGTAGTTGTTACAAGTGGTTTCGACATGATATTTTGTTTAAATTCCACTACACTGGTTTCTATATTTCTTCCTACAATTTATCTGCCATTGATGGTATTTGTGCTATGTGGGTCTAGATTGAGTCTGAAGAGTCTCTTTTTTATATCATATTTTGACCAGTGACGTATTTTCTTATTAGAGGGTATAACCTACCCACTATACCTTTTTACACCCACACTGCTAGTCGGCTGCCTTTGGCTTTTGGGGAGGTGCACCTAAGGTAGTAACACCTATCCCATTTAATTCTATTCGGGTGATTGTTTGGGTTAGGATGTTACAAAGTGGTATCAAAGGGATGTTTTGACCATCTGACCAGTGGTTTATGGTCCCACCATGACCATGATAATGTTTTCTTTCAGCCTATCCCGAATGTTTTTTACTTCCCTTGGATCTGGCCCTCAAGCATCCCCCAGTAAAAGCCCTCAGGATGAGAGAGGTATCCACACTACCTTATAAAAGGGTTCTTCATGCTCCTACTCCTTCGATGTGAGAATTCCATAACACACCCCCTAAAAGGGCCCAACATACTCACTGGAATATCAAATCGAAACCAGTACTAATACCGCTTGTTATGGCCCAATCCATCCCACAATTATTATATTGTCGGATTTACGCCTCTCCCGCACAATTTTTAGTTCCATGGGATATGGCCCTCGAGCTTCCCCCAGGAAAAGTGTTCATGTTGGTAGAGGTATCCACACCACCTTATAAAGGGGTGTTTCTTTCCCCTCCTCCTTCAATGTGGGATATCCATAACATATCCCCTAGAAGGGACCAACGACCTCCCTGGCACATCAAATGGACACCAGATCTGATACCATTTGTAATAGCCCAGTCCAGCCATAATCATGATATTGTCCTATTTGGGACTAGCCCGCATAGTATTTATATCCCTGGTCTCTAGCCCTCAGTAATCACCCAGGAACATGCCTCGCGATGGGATAGGTATCCACACCACCATAAAAATAGGTGGTTTGTTCTCCGCCTCCTTCGATATCAGATTTCCATAACCCACCCCCATGGAAGGGCCTCACATCCTCCATGGAACATCAAATGTACACTAGGTCTGATAACATTTGTAACTACCCATTCCAGCCCATGATTATGATATTGTCCGCTTTGGGCCTAGAAACATGGTTTTTCTTCCCCCAGTCTATGGCCCTCATGAATCCCATAAGAAATGGCCTAATGATGGAAGAGGTATCCACACCACCTTATAAAGGGGTTCTTTTTTTCTCCTCCACTTTTGATGTAGTACTTCCATAACCCACCCTCATAGAATGGCTAAACATCCTCAATTGAACATCAAATTGACACCATCTTAGATTCCATTTGTAACAATTCGGTCCATCCCACAATCATGATATTGTCCGCTTTGGGCCTAGAAGAATATTTTTTCTTTCCCTGGGCTCTTGCGCTCAGGCATCCCCCCAGGAAAAGGCTTCATTATGGGAGAGATATCCACACCACCTTATAAAGGGGTTCTTCATAATCCTCCTCCATCAATATGGGATTACCATAACCCACCCCCTAGAAGGGCCCAATGTCCTCGCTGGCACATAAAATGGACACTAACTATAATACGATTTGTAACGGCCCATTCCATCTCACAATCATGATATTTTCTGCTTTGTGAATATCTCACTAAGTTTTTGTATCATTGGTATCTAGCCTTAATTCATTTTCGAGGACAAAATTTTTTTTGGTATTGGTATCCACACCACCTTATAAAGGGGTTCTTCGTGCTCCTCCCCCTTCTCAGGTTGGGGGGGGGGGGGTATAGAAATCCCACATAGAATGAGGAGTAACATGAATCACCCCTTTATAAGGTGGTGTGGACACCTATCCCATATTGATTCTATTTCATGGGGGATGCCTAAGGGCCAGAGGCTACGGAAAGAAAAATCTTGAAGGCTAGGCCCAAAGTAGAAAATATCATGATCATGGTCTAGATTGGTCCATTACAAATCATCTAAAATAAACTCCATGAAATAATATAAAATGAAACCAAAAAAATCTAAAAAAACATGTAAAAATAAAAAAAAAGTGTAGATAAAAGTCTCCAAAAGTAAATACCCAACAGAAAATATAAGGAGTGACACAAAAAATGTACAAAAAAAATATATATGGTTGTACGTTCTAGAATTATCCAGATAATAATCATGTAAGCAAGAACATAATTTTGTATATGTACGGTGATTATAAAAGTATACTCAGTAGCAAAACCAATGTCGCACATGCACATGTGAAAGAATCATACTAGTAAACCAATGATTAAATAGGGTAACAAATTACACCTAAACAAGTTAACTATCCATCCCAACCTCACAAATTCACTTTCACCAAATAAATCAAGATAAGTATAATAACATAATAATAATCATATCAATAACAGGAACCCTTCATTGGTTTCCCACTAATTTTCATCTCTCACACTCCAAAAAATGCATTTAATGGATCTACCATCTCTTACATATTATATATACCACAACCCCACAACAAGATCACATCACATCATGACAATAGAAACTTAGGACACAATCCAGGGTCACACCTCATCTCACTTGAGAAAACCTGGGCCATGACATCACAAACACTACCATATCCAAAGTATTAGCTTATTGTGGATATGAATGACATCAAACTCCTTAAAAACTCACCATGAACTACCCCAACAATAAGACACCCCACATCATGGTAATATCACATATTTCTCATAAAAACCTAGGATATCACATGACAAAATGGTTTTATCATGTATCACTTGAAAACACATAGTCCACTGGCCCAAAACACAATCATATCACATCTCACCCAAGAATACACGGACCATAAACTAGTTCACTAAAAGAACTTTTTTCCATCACAAAACCTTCATATATACTCAATTGAAAGATAAAAAAGAAATATAAGGTAGAAATCTATCCATCCTAATTAGTAGGATGTTGGAAAAAACACCCACATATAAATGTATGAGTGTTGTAAGGTAGTGCTCAATGAGGGTGGGGTGATTATATAAAATCATGATTAAAATAATATATATATATTTATATATAAACACAATAATAAACTATATGTTTTAAAAAAAGCACCATCAAACTCACAAAATCCTTAATTTCACTCCCCCCACTAAATGCATAACACCATACAAACAAAAAACTACATTTCTCATTTCCAATAAATCCCATTTTCCAACCCATTCGTCTCATTATTTATAGATAAATGCATTAAACCAAACATCCCATTATTTATTTCTTTTTCTCCATTTCATAATCAATAACAAAACCAAAACCTAGACATTTTAATCATTATTAAATTATAATTGTATCCTTACTCAGGCACCTAGGACAATGAAACAACTCATCGCTAGACTAGAATGGTGTCAAGACTCTATTATTTCTAAAGGTTTTTATAGAGTAACTAATAATAGTTAATTCCCTTGAGTTCATATCATTTTAGAATTGATATTGTTCTTTGTTATCATACAACAATTGGATTGGTGAGATTGTCAATTTTTTTTCAATAGGTGGTAAATAATGACAAGCTGAAAGCATAGATGTAAATGGGGGTTTCCGATAGGATATCAGATCACATGTATTTACATTTAATATTTTGACCTATAAATAGGTTGTAGGAATGGATATAGAGGAAGATAAAAATTTGTCTGGTAAGGTTTGTTATTTTTCCCTTATCATCCACCAAGTGGTATATTCAGTGGCACATAGGTGAAAAAATGATGAGGAAAGATCATCACAGGACCAGTGGAGGTGGATCTTAGTGGATGGATCCCTATTCTCCTTTAATTATTTCCAATTGTGTTCATCTAAATTTATATCAGTTTGGTAATGTTGGTAAAACCAAGTGTTCTTGTCTCACACCAAATAATATGTCAAATAGTTGTAGAGATTATGGCTATTATAATAATTTCTGTCATGGAATGTTTATGCCTCGTTATAGTCAGTGATCATTGAATCCAAATCCCATTGTGGAGTGGTCATATCCTTCAATGATATAGGGAACTAGAAACTTGTCTCTAGAGTGAATAAAATTTACATAGTTTATGAGTTTCTTGTAGAGGTATATTTAGCTCAAGTGATACTTATATGTACCATCTTTATTGAATCTTTAGTTGAGAGTTTTTTATTTAATGGAGTTGCCTCCCAATCAATTATATTGGGTCGTTTTATTGACATTATTAAACATCCAATGAATCACATAATATATTTATAGAGTTTTTGACACTAATTGAAAAGAGGAAATAGTAGGTGTTTCTTTTTAAATATTTTTCTCTATTGATAGTTTATGCTGTTTTAATTAGGGATTTTCGAGTTCTCAATAAATATTTGTTTGACACCATTATAAATATGGATTGGATATTTTATTTAAATGATGATATTTATTGTTATTATCAGTGTTCATAATTTATGGAAGCTAAAGAGTGTTCTAGGGTTTTTATTGAGTGTTTGAACAAATGTCTATTCGATCTGGAACTTTCCTCCCAGATATCTAGAGTTTGTTTTCTTCTGTATAAATTGTGCTTGATGATATTTCCTCTGGTATTGATCTTCCTGCTATTTTTTCTATTTTTATGAATTTTTTTCAGATGATTTCTTTATTCTTCCTATAATGAGATTTGTAGGGTTTATTATTTGGATAGTTCCAGGTACAAATCTAGTTTCAATGCTATATTATCTTATAGAACACGCATATTTAAAATAGAGTAGGTTTCATTAGGATGACCTGATGATCAAAGACTTAATTTTCCCTAGTGTTTCACATTGGTTACCCCCTGAGCACTTTTCTAAGAAGGTACATGTTTCACTCTGATTGTTTATAGACTATTTAAAGTTGACCTAGATGAAAATTTAGAAAAAAGTATAATTTTCTAGATGTGTATTATTTTTCGACCATTAAAAGGGGATAAATTGGTTTTTGTTGATCAATGATCGGTCAGGTTATCATTAACTCTGAGTTCAGGTGTTTGATACATCAAAAAATCATAGTTAGGAGCAATTATGGACATTAACAATATGTTTTTTACTCTGTTTATTCTGAGTTACACTATTGTAGTTTCTATATTTTGATGATTCTCATATTTAATACGTATTTCTACACTTTTTTAGTGGTTTTCCTGGATGATATTTTTTATTCAAGATCCAAGCATGAGCATGAGAACAATTTGATTTTGGTTCTAAAAATCTTGAGGATTCAACATTTACATGTAAAAAATTGAAAATGAACATTTTTCATACAGGAAATAAAATTATTAGGTGACAAGATTTCTAAGCATGTAGTATCAGTTAATCATATAATGTTTAAGAATTTTATTTATTGAGTAGAGACATGTGCCCTCTTTGATATTCGGAGCATCCATGGTCTTTATGGATAGTTTGAAATGTTTTTCAATAATTTATTAAATTCAGAATAACATTTGAAGGATCTTACCTAGAAAGGGGTGGAAAAAACATGTGATGCAAAGTTTTAGTCTTCTTTCAATGATATAAATTTACTTATGACATCAACACTTATTTGGATATTACAAAAGCATGATAAGGGTTAGTGATTTTGTGTTCTGATTCTAGTATTAGTTTGGGTTTTATGATTATACAGGATGACCATGGGGTGAATTAGGCCTCTTTCTAGCATCAATCGCATGATAAGAATTTCTCCATACAAGAATTAGAGCTCCTCTTGGTTTTGTATGCACATAAATGTTAGAAACACAATATTTTGTGGGGGAGGTTCACATCTATTTATAACCATACGAATCTAAGCTATATATTTTATCAGAAATAATTGAACCCCATATTGTGGTTGTGTTTGGAATACCTTCAGTAGTTTTACTTCAACACTGGCTACACCATTGGGAAGCAGAATTCCATTCTAGACACACTTAATAGAAAATTACCATCGTATAATATTTTGGAATTGAATGTAGAGTGGATTCAAAAGGGGAAATCCTTATATATACACCCATATTATAATGAAGATGTTTCTCAATTGGTTCTGACCGATGGGAATTTATCAGCATCTCTGTTTGAGTATATTCTATAGATTCATCAACGGGATGATGAATTCAATTTATTTTGGAAAAATCAATATATTGGGGAGACCATTTGTGGTTAGTCTTTCTCTTGATATGGTATTACCTGTTTTTGGGATCCGATTATCATCCTACAAACCATGTGTAGGTTAGTTTTTTAACTTTGATTTTTTTCATGTGTCATTCATTTATGATCTATGAAGATTTATTATGACATTAGACAGATATTATACTGGTTTGGTATGAATCATGACATTGAAGATTATGTGTCCAACTATAAAACTAACAAATATATAATGTAATAGATTATCAAAAAATTTACAGTTATTAAACCAATTTTGATGCTAGTTTGGAAATGGTAAAATGTGTCCATGGAATTTTTTTTATATTACTATAGACTCCTAAATAGAGGAATGTTATCTGGGTGGTGATTGATCAGTTGATAATGTCCACTTACATAATATTGACCAGGGACACCACTAAAGTTAAAGGCATGGATAATCTGTTTGTACAAAAGGTTGTGAGGTTACATAGGGTTACCACTTCCATTATTTATATTTGGGATCCTAGGTTTACCTCATGGTTCTAGAAGAGTCTCAAAGTGGATATGAGGAATCAGGTCAGGTTGACCACAGCTTTACATCCACAGATAGATGGGAAGATTGAGTGTTCTATTCCAATACAATTGGATATGATTTTTTATTATGTGTTATATATTTTTTTCAATCATGGGAAAACTATCTAGGACCGGTTGAGTCTATTAATAACATTAGTTACCAGTCATTAATCTGATTGGATCACCTTGAGGGATTGTATGGTCACCCATGTAGACCACATATCTATTAGGCAGAGGTGGGTGAAGTCTCTCTCATAAGAATGATTCTTATCTAGGATACACGAGAAATGATTCTAGATATACATAAACATCTGGTTATAGATCTAGTTTAACATAAATCGCATGCGTATTTTCAATGTTTTCCATTTTATCTTTCCATTGGGGAATAGGGTTTCTTGAATTTTTATCCTCATATAGGTCATCTTCATCTTGGTAAATAGTTAAAGTTGACTAGAATATATGTTGGACCATTTTAGGTCACTTCTAGGATTTGTATGGTTTCATAGGAGTTGGTATTTCTTACTTAGTTGATGGGTATTCATGATGTTTTCTAGATATCTCAAATTGAGAAGTATCATCCCGGCCACTCCAATGTTTTTTGTTGAGAAGATATTTAGTGGGAGAGATACATTTCTATTATATAACATCCATTTGAGATTATTGATACTGAAGTGAAATTACTTCATTGGTAGTAGATTCTATTGTTCAGAGTGTTTTGGTGTAAGAGATCATATTTTAATAAGAATTGGGAACAAGAGTTGTTTTTGAGGGTGTAGTGGCCTCACCACTTTCCGAAAATCTTTCTTCCATAGGACTTATTGGGGGAAAATGTCTTATTATGGGGAGTCATTCACACTATGTTACCCTCTTTCAAAAATTTATCAAATTCATTTTTCATTTCCCTATTAATTGGGGTTTCTTTTTGGTCCCATGAGGATGGAGAGTTTTTTATGGGGATACTGACATAATTTTTAGGGATGTATGTTTTTTTATGTAATTGATTTTTATTATAAATCTTTAAAAGTAATTTTCAGGTTCTCCCTATGTTTGAATAACACCCAATATTGTTTGGTTTTTTTTCCAAAAGTTGGACTTTTTTGTCTACGAGGATACTTCATATCATAAAAGAATTACAAATTTTTCATTAGTCATAAGGAATATATCATGATTAATATTTGGATCATGAATATATTACATGATGTCAAAAATTTTCACCATATTAAATGTTCAAAACTGATATTTTAATCCAAGGTGACACATTTTTTAATAGTACTTTGTAATAGGCAATTACATGATTTTAAGGGTTTATATTCCAGTTATTGATCAGAAAATGCATGTTCTAAAAATTTTCATTGTTGATTTTATATATTAATCAGTTATACGATTTTATCTCTACAAATACGATATTTCTCCAGTAATTTTGGCGACCTCCACTCCAACTGAATTGCTTCGTTAGGTGATTTATCATCAGGGTTGTTGAATTATGAACCTTCTGGTAAGTGATGTTTCTATTTCTTCTTTTCTATTGACCTCAGTATCACCATTAAACTCTGTTTTCATATCTATTGATCTTATGTTGGTTTTCATTCTACATCAGTTATCTGATCTTTTTTGGAGGGTTGATCCATTGTCAGTTTTGGTGAAATGGGTGCATGTTCTTGGAGTCTTTTCATAATCTACCCTTTTCTCCATCTTCTTTGTTTGGGGGATGTGATTATAATACATTGGAATCAATCTTAGGGCCTCTTATATTGAACCCACATTCCTTTCTGATAGGTGGATCCTGTGGTGGGAATGTGGGACCCAGGTTTGATGTTGGGGGTTACGTATCAATCCTATATTAAATGATTTGTATTTCTCTTGATTTGATATTTTTTTATAAAAATTAAATGGAATGGCTGATTTAATGATATCTTATTATGGAATGTGTTTTCTGAAAAAAATTGGTTTCACTACTATTTTGGTTAAAGAATTTTTTTTCAATGCTTTTGTGAAATGGATTTTTGAACTTGTTTTCAATACACGGTTTTCATTAAATGTCTTGGAAAATAAACCCATGGGAATCCTTGGTTTCTTAGGTGGATGGTATAGTAATAATAATCATCTATTAATACTATTTGGGGTTCACTCATGGGGTGGACATCTACTCCTTAAGACTATTTTTCTAGGGACATGTGACACCAATTGGGGGTTCACATGATTGGGTGTTCATATTGTCTCAAGATTCCAGGCATATATCTAGAGAAGTGGTGTCACTATTATGAATGAAGCTAAATGTTAGAATCATTATCTTTTTGGGGTACGATTTTAGGTCTTTTCTTAGCATAATAATCAGAGCTATTTGTTTTCAGAAAAATATTTGAATCTCATAATAGTGGTGATTGTAATAAAATTATATGTTTGAATTTGACATCTCTTATGCCCCAAGGAAGGGGATTTTAATTTTTCTTCTTCTCTTAGTATGAAAGTACCATTGCAAGTTCTTCTAGAATTGAAAGAATAGATGAACCTTACGGAGATGTTCAGGAAGTTACAACATGATTATCTGGATGATGTTTCTTGTATGGTTTTGACAACTGTTTAGTTATCATCATCTCTCCTTGAGTCAATTATTCAGATTCAATAATAAAAAGATGATGATTTCAAGGGGAATTTGGGAATCCATATATATTGGGGACACTATTTCTAGTTGTAAACTATCTTTTGATGGAATTCTCTATTTCTGTGATTGTTTTTTAATTCAAACATCTATGAGGATCTTAGTTTTATTTAAATATCATATTTTGTAATGGATCATTAATATAGGAACTATGAAGATTTATTATCACCTGAGAAAATAATTCTAGTGGTCAGGTATGAAGCATAAAAATGTAGATTATGTCTCTCTTTATTACACCTTACAATAGATAAAGGAATATAATCTAATACCTTCTATATTTCATTATCCTATTCTAGTGCTAATTTGGAAATGGGATGAGGTCTATATGGATTTTTTTGGATTTCTATGGACTCTTTTGGGGAGGGATGTTGTATGGGATGTGATTGATCAGTTGTAAAATTCAGTTCACTTCATTATGTTCAGTGAAACCAATAAATTTGGATACATCTGTAAGATATATGTTTAGGATATTTTGAAGAAACATGGGGTTCCCTATGAAATGGTTTCTAATAAAGACACTTTTTTACCTCATAGTTTTTTAAGATTATCTGAGAGGTTATGGGGACTCATTTCAGGTATGGTACAACAAACATCCACATACAGACAGTTGGAAAAAGTTTTCTATTCCACACCTAGATGATATGATTTATGCCTATATCTAGGATTATGGTGGATCATGGGATATAGAGATTAGAATGGTTGAGTTTTCTTATAAAAATAGTTATTACTCGATGATCATAATGTCTCCATTCAAGGATTATTATGTTCACCCATGCATATAACCTTTTTTTTGGGAAAAGGTGGGTGAAGCCTCTCTTGTTGGACTGAGTCTCATTCCTGAGACATCGACAAGGATTCATGAAATATTTTGGTGTCTCATAATATATTATATTCGGCCAGAATTGTATTCAGATTGTCAGTTTCATCCTATTAAATTTTCCATTAGTGATTGCGGTTTTATGAATGTTTCTCCTATGTTGGGTCACCATTATCTTGGAATAAAAGTAATGTTTGAACTAATACACATTAGACTATTTTATGTCACTATTTATGTTTGGAAGTATTCTTATCGATTGGAATTTTCCATCCAATTGATAGGAATTCATTATGATTTCCACATATCTCAACTATGGAAGTATCATTATAACACCTCTCGTATTTTGAGTATGGAAGAGATTGAGATGGAGCCGGACATTTTTATTGGAGAGTATCTAGTGGAGATCATTTACTATAAGTTGAAATTCGTGCATGGTAAGTCAATTCCATTTGTTAGACTCTGAAAAATTATTGATGGATTTTTGTGTGTGGAAGATGTTATTTCTAAAATATGGTTCCCCCCTTTTTGGAAAAATAAAATGTATTTCACAAAATTGTGAAATTATGTTATGATTTTTTTTAAAATTGTTTTATTGAAATGGTTTGGATAAAGGATCATATGGGAATCCTTGGTTACTGAGGTGGAAGGATTTTTAATGTACATTTTTTGTTTATACTGTGGGGGGGGGGGTCAAGTCATGGGGTATTCCTCTTCTCCCTATTTCTATTGATCAAGGGACTTATTACACATGTTTGGGATGTTACCTTCTTTAGTTTTTCCTCATATCTCTAGATTTGATACATTTAACTAAAACATGTTGTTTTCATTAGTGTATTTTTTAGGTATGACTTACCTTGCTATCCTGACATTTAGTGATCCTTATTGTGATGTTATGTGTGATTTTTGTTATATTGTTTTATCCTTTACAACCATGTATTTTTAATTATTCTTGATTCAATATTTTCTTTGATTTGTCTATTTTGATATATATGATATTTCTTTTAAACCATTTTACCTTAGAATTGTGGAAAAATGAGGAATTAAATTTTTTACAATGATTTTTATATAAAAACTGTTTGACTAATTGTCAAGCCTTGTTCCATTTAATGTTTAAAATTTCATATTTTTGAATATATAATTTTTATTAAATCCCTAGGTGGGATCCTTCTGAGCTTGTCTTGCTCAAACTGTATTCACCCCTTTGATGGTGCATACACATTGTTATGTATTTTAATGTCGGGAAATAAATGATGTCATTGTGAGGTAGTAATTTTTTTTTCAGATGTGTATGAGTAGTCTAAAGTGAGATGGTGGGAGTTTTCTAATGCAATCACATGGAGTGGTATTTTTCTGGTTATAGTTGTCCTTGGTTGTTGGTCCTATAACTTGAAGACTCTTTAGATTATTTTTGAGTTGTATTAGTTCTTATATTTCCATTTTTGAATGAATAATGTTTATTATTTTCTTTAATGAAGTTTCTATACACCATATATATATATATATATATATTTCATTTTAACTTCTTCAGGTTGGTAGGATCCGACACCTCTAGTTGTTGTTGATGACTGAGTTCCACTGAATTTTTACCAATGTGAAAAATTGTGCACACCCTATGTCCTTGTTATTCATCCATGAATATGTGTAATGGTTATGGGAGTTATGGAAATTAGATGCATTTCTATCAGATTATGTCTATGCCTCATTATGTTCTAGGATTTTTAGTCTCAAAATTATACTATGACACATTCATATGCTTCCATGACTATAGGGATCCAGCCCCGTGCCATAGGTGTAATGAACCTTTACACAATATATTAGTTTTTAGTAGAGGTATATTTGGTTCCATTTATAGTGATAGGTTCACATATATTTTATATTTAGTAGTGAAGACTTTATCTTATGTAGGTGCATCCCACTCTTTTATATCTATACGATTTAGTTATATGAATAAAATTATAATGACGTAAAGGTCAGTTGTTATAGAGTTTGAGAAACCTCTTGGGAAAAGTAAATATCATGGGTTTCAGTTTCTTTATTGGTCATTATTGATAGTTTACGTTGATTTAGTAGATGATTTTATAATTCATGATCTAGATATATTTTACATCATCATTGGGATGTATTTTCAATGTTCTCATAGTGATGGGGTTGATTTTTATAATAATCATGTCTCCTTTCCTACGGTCGATGAGATATCCAGAGTGTTTCATTGGGAGTGGGACTCTTTGTATTGGCATGTAGGAACATTCCTTCTAGAGATCTGGATTTTTTGTCTACTATAGAAGTTTATCATGATGAAAATGATTCTTTTTCTTATATTCCTACTATTTTTTGGGATTTTAAAAAAAATATTGAGGTGATTTATCTGGTCTTCCTCTATAGAGTGGGTAGATTTTATTATTGAATAGGTTCTAAGTATGCATCCAGTTTGGATACCCTGTTATTTTATAGAACCATAAAAGCCAAAAGATATCATGATTTATTTGGATAATCTATTGGTGAAAGGTTTTGTTATCCCTGGGGTTTCACCTTGGAAAAATATTCTGCTGTTTTCCAAGAAGGAAGATTTCTCAATCTTATTTTGTGTATACTATTTTATGTTTATTTGGGTAACAGTTAATAATTATAATTCATTTACCCACATGGAATATATTTTTTTTCAGTTAATGGAGGTAAATTTGTTTTCCATGTTTTATATTTGGTTGGGATATCATCAACTCAGAGTCATGGAGTTTTATATATAGAATATTGTTATTAGTAGAAGGTATGTTGTTGTGAATAAATTATGATTCCATTTGGTAAGAATAACACCACTATAGTTTTTATGGATTTGATAACCTATATATTCTATCAGTATGTATAAACTTTTTTGGTAGTGTTCTGTGATGTGAATTCATTTCAAAGACTCCACCTCATTAACATAAAATCTATAACGACCCATACTTTACATACATTATTATTACTTCAGAGTTGAATCAGACTTATTACAACATATAACAAAACCATGAAAGGACCGTATTAGTATAGTGTCTTTAGAAACTGGGAAACATAAACAACTGGTTCATAAAATCAACTACATTGTCTCCTATTTATTTCACCATTTCTAGACTCCCTTTTTGGAATTTCATACTTAATGCCCTTCTTCCTGACCTGGGGAAACGAAAACATACAAAAGGGTGAGCTCAAATTCTCAGTAAGGGTAAAAAAAAGAAATATTAGTCATATCATATTCATAAGAACATAAAATTTTGAACATCTTAACCTACAAAAGAGGTCATAATATCATGTCATGGGATGAATAACAGTAATGAAAAGTAATCCTAAATAATCATAACATAAAACATGAAATTTTATAGAATACACATATAATATAATAAAATCATTTCATATTATTCAAGTCTCATTTCCAAGACCATCATATAGGACAAAGTCCATTACTGAACCGAGTTCACTCCTCGTTCCAGTCCTGTATCATTGAACCGGAATAACTTTCCATTCCAGCCATGTCTATCTCATGAGATATAAATCATTACCCAATGCATTGGAGGGAGATATATGTCCCACCCATATCATAATGAAACCATTCTTATGTGTGCCACAAAATCATAAATCATACATCATAGCGTAACCCATGTAATAAAAATGGGATTCTTAAACATCATGCCATCATAACATAATCCATATAAAAGAAAGGAAATCATAAAAATAATTCCATCATAACATAAACAAATCAATGTAATAATAGGGATACAAACAGAACCCCATATTATCTTAGATGGAAAGTAATTTTTATAAAACAATTGAACACCATTTTTGAGAAAAATATCCTTTCTACATAAAAAACATTTTTCATTTCATAACATGTCCTACAATTTTTATTCTAAAATAATTTGATTAAAAATAAACCTAAAAACTTGTAAATTATTCTTCTTGGAAATAATGTTCTAAAAAAATCCATTCATGTCATATAATTTAAAAAAACATTCTTCTAGTACATTAGCCGGAAAAGTCAAAAAGTACCTCGTACTAAAAATGACAAAAGATTCCTTTCATATCTTTTACTAAAAACTCACCGAATGGTAAAATAGAATTTAAAAAACTATAGGAGGATAGAAATAATATTACATATTGAGGAAACATGGATGTGGATGATAAATATTCCCCAGTAAATTCTGAAGTATAAACAATCTCGGATAGAAATGAGTTTGTGAGATTTTCCCTTACATTAGGTACAATATGCTTTGTACGTGTCAAAACCTACTGTATAATGGATTAAATAATGTCATTGAATTATTATAGAATCCTACACATTGTTATGATATCATATATGGTCATATTCTTAGCTTTTTATTAGTAATATTTCATTGCTACTTGTTATTCGGGTGATTATTTCATTATGTTCTTATTTGTGTTTTGTCGAATAAATTCTTATTCTTCTTTTTAGGTTATAGATACCTCATTTACAGAATGGTATTAGTGTAATATATAAAATATTTATTTATTCAATTCATTTATATAATCATTATGCAATGAAGATCATGTAGAACGAGTCGCATCACATCGTGGAGACGGTAGGCCGTACGTACGCACGAGCGATAATATAGTTCCCACGAGCGTCGAATTATATTGAAGTGTATGTATAATATTTCAGAATCTATTTATCTTTAAAAATAATCATATATAGTTATTATTTACACCATTATAACCATCGAAGTAAGGTGGTGGTGGAAAACAGATTACACCACGACGTAGAGACGGTATTCCGTACGTACGCACGCACGGTGATTTCATTTTCCGTAGGATGGATAGAAGGTGAAATAGGATTGTTTTATATTTATAATAACATATCAGTATATAAGTGATACTGATTTTATTACTTCATAATGAAACAACTAAATAAGAATAAGTAGAAGAAGAAATAAATTTGAAAGAATTGGTAACGGATATTACCTCTTCTGCGATACGCCGCTTTGAAACCTCCTTTTAGGGCACTAAGATTGGTCTTTGAAGTAGACCAGGACCTCTAGGATGTTTCTAGGGAAGTGGGGAAAATAAATTGGTAGGGGTTGGCCGATCATGACAGATAAAAGTGGTGTGAGGATGAGAGGGAGGAGGTGCCCTTTTATAAGGGAGGAGAGGGCACCTTTGGAAAGTGTGAAAATATTATTTTATTATAAACTTATCTTCGGTTTCAAAAGGTCCAAAAATCATTAAAGATGAAGATAAGATGTCTCACGGTCAAAATAAAATCATCCAATCAGAATTGGACATGTTTTGAAAAATATTTTAATCATTATAATCTTATTTGATTAAATCATTTATTAATGAGGTAAAAACTGCATCATTATTGTCTCATAAATAATTTAATTTATTTGATGTCTAAAAATTATAAAAAAAATATCATCATGTAGAAATCGTTTTATCTTTCCAATTAATATATATAGTCGAAAATATAATTTATATATCCACTTATAAAAATTAATTACTAAAAGATTTTCGTTAATGTCAATTTTGTCTTTACATTAAGTTAATTAATCCAAAATGTCATTATCACTACCAAGTGGCTCAAAGGGGTCCCAAAATCGACCCAAGGATGCCCATGGTCGGCCAGTACACATATAATAAGGTTAGGAAAAGTTTCAAGGTAATTATGTTCTATTATAATATTCTTTTAACCTTGAATTACCCTATGTACCTTTAACCGCTGTAAAAAAAAATTACCGTAGTTACTATTAATAATATCAAAAAAATAAAAGTGACCTATTAACATAATTTGGACCCACTGATTCCAAATATGGAATCCATTTTCAAAATTCAAAACACAGAAGTTGCAGTAATTAATTTAAAATTAATCCCGTTGTTAAGCCAATGAGTTTTAAAAGTTAAAACATTGCCAAACATTGAAATGTTTTTACCTATGAATTCAATGTAAAATTAATGCTACTGATATACATTATATTAAATGGTAAAAATATATTATATTTATACTTTATAATAATTTAATATTATAATTTAACCATATAAATTATTGCGATGAAAAAAGTTTTTTTTAATTAAAATATAGCGTGTTTTTACTATTCATCAAAATATTAAAGTTACCAGAATAAAATGAAAAATTTATCCAAAGTAAATTTTTATTTATTGATTCCAAAGAGGAATTTTATTTTGTCAAACTAAACTTATAAAAATGTCAAAAACTATATTTAAAATGGGTGCGCCATCAAAATGTGGTAATACTCCATTTTTTTAAAAATACTTATTTTATCCAAAAAACTGATTCTGTTTTCATACATCATTCTAGAAAATGTATTAGATGAATTATAATGGTATAAAATTAAAAATTCTGTTAATAATATTCATAACGTCTAGTTTATAAAATTATAATAATATATCGTTGTTTAGTGAAACTCAGTATTGCGTTCTACACACGCTATCGAAGAAGGTCGTGATTGCGTGTAACGCAAGTCAAGCTAGTGTTGTGTGCAGGGAATGATTCCTTTTCCTAAAACATAAGAAATAAAAAAAATATTTCTCATAAAATATATGTGTGCTACATTCTACCCCCCTTAAAAATAGTTTTTCCCTTGAAATTCATTACTTCGTGACAAACAAATGAGGATACCTCTCCATTATAAAATCCTCAAGTTAACATGTAGATTTTTCTAATTGGTGGTTCCTCCATAAAACATAAACCAAGCGAGTGGTCTTGTTTTGTAGAAATTTTTCGCTATGATCCAAAATCTCTATAAACTGTTCTTCATAAGAAAGATCTTGCTCCAGCGGTACAACTTCTGATCTTAGTAAATGTGAAAGATCAGGTTTGTATGTTCTCAGGAGAGATACATGGAACACATCATGAACTTGAGAGAGATTCGTTGGAAGCGCCAATCGGTAAGCTACCTTCCCAATACGATCCAGTATTTCGAAAGGACCGATATACCTAGGGATCAACTTTCCCTTCTTCCAAAATCATATTACTCTCTTCTAGGGAGATATTCTAAGAACACATTGTCACCCACTTCAAACTCATGGTCTTTTCTTCGGTTGTCGGTATAACTTTTTTTAAACTATGAGCTGATTTTATGTGTTGTTGAATAGATCGGACTTTTTCTACCATCTCATCAACAAGATCCGGTCCTAATAGTTTTCTTTCCCCAACTTCATCCCAACAAGTTGGAGTTCTGCATTTCTTTCCATAGAGAGCTTCATAAGGAGCCCTCTGAATACTGGAGTGAAAGATATTATTATAGGAAAATTTCACCAAAGGTAGGTTTTGATACCAACCACCTTTGAAATTCTATAAAGCAAGCTCTTAACATGTCTTCTAGAGTTTGAATTTTCCTCTCATACTGACCGTCTATTTGAGGATGATAAGCAGTGCTGAAACTCAACTCTGTATCTATAGTATGCTAAAGACTTCGCCAGAACTTCGAGGTAAACCTCGGATCCCGATCAGATATAACGTAAAGTGGGACTCCATGAAATCTTACCACTTCCTTTACATTTATCCTGGCAAACTGATCTAGATAGAAATTTTCCCTAATAGCACTGAAGTGTCCCGACATTGTAAGATGATCAACTATAACCCAGATGACATTATTGCCTTTGGATTTTTGAGTAAGTCCAGTGACAGAGTCCATAGTGATGTTTTCCCATTTCCATTCTGGTATGGGTAATGTATGTAACATCCCATTAGACTTCTGTCTCTCTGCTTTAACTTGCTGACAAACCAAGCATCAAGAGACATATTCAGCAACATCACTTTTTATGCCATCCCACCAGAATTACACTTTCACGTCCCTATACATCATCGTGCTTCTAGAATGAATAGATAATGAAGATCTATGAGCCTCATACAGTATCCCCTTCTTTAATTTTGGGATGGGAGGAACACAAACCCGATTCCTGAACATTATTATCCCATCACAATCAAGGTTGAATTCACGAACATCTATCACTTTAATTTGTAACTCAACATCTTCTTTTGGAACCTCATAAATATTCAAATGTATAGATGGTTGAACATTCATTTGAGAAAGATAATATTTTTACCCCTCCATTATAATTCCAAGATCCATCCATTGTAAATCAAGAAATATTTGATCATTTGAGATCCTCATCATGGACAAGCTAGCATGGTTTTGTCGACTTAATGCATCTTCCACCTTGTTTTCTTTCCTAGTGTGGTAATGAATTGAGAAGTCGTAATCCTTAATCAGCTCCAACCATCTTCTTTGGCACATATTTAGCTCATTTTGTGTAAAAATATACATTAAACATTTATGATCATTATAAATATCACACATTTCACCATAGGGGTAATGCCTCCAAATCTTTAATGCAAAGATTACAGTAGCTAACTCCAAATCGGGAGTTGGTTAATTTTTCTCATGGATTTTCAACTGTCGTGAGGCATAAGCTATCACCATATCATTTTTCACGAGGAAACACCCCAATCCCTTATTGGATGCATCACTGTAGATCACAAACCTTTCTCCACTACAAGGAAATGTGAGCACATGTGCACTGGATAACCTTCTTTTCAACTCCTTGAAATTCTCTTCACACTCCTCCGTCCACACGAACTTAAATCCTTTTCGAGTCAACCTGGTGAGTGGAATAGATAATCGTGAAAACTCTTTCACAAAACGTCAATAATATCCATCCAATCCAAGAAAACTTCGGATCTCTTTTATTATTGTTGGTGTTGAACATATTTCAATAACCTCTGTTTTTGCTGGATCCACAGATATCCGCTCTTTTGAGATTATGTGACCCAAACATGCAACTTTTTGAAGCCAAAATTCACACTTGGTAAATTTGGCATAAAACATCTCCTTTATTAGGGTCTTCAATACAATTCTCAAGTGATCTTCATGTTCTTCCATGATCATTGAATAGACAAGAATATCTTCTATAAAGACTACCAAAAACTGATCAAGATAGTCTCTAAAGACTCTATTCATTAGATCCATGAAGAAATAGGGGCATTAGTAAGACCGAATGCCATCACTATAAATTCATAGTGTCCATACCTTGTATAGAATGTCGTATTTGGTATAACTTCCCTTTGATACAAACCATAATGACCCATACATTAGATAAATTCTTATTACTTCATAGTTGAAGCATAGTTATTACAACATATAAATAAACCATGAAAAAACCGTATTGGTATAGTGTCTTTAGAAACTGGGAAACATAAACAACTGGTTTATAAAATCAACTACATTGTCTCTCGTTTATTTCATCATATATAGAGTCCATTTTTGGCATATCCTACTTAATATCCTTCTTCCAAACCTGGGTAAAATAAAACATACAAAAGGGTGATCTTAAATGATCAGTAAGGATAAACAAAAGAAATATCAGTCATATCATATTCATAAAAACATAACATTTTGAAAATCATAACCTGCAAAAGAGGTCATAATATCGTGTCATGGGATAAATCATAGTAATGAAATTTAATACCAAATAATTATAACTTAAAACATGAATCTTTGTGGCTTACAAAAATAATCATATAAAATCATTTCATATTAGTCAAAGCTCATTTCCACGACCATCAGAGAGGACAAAGTCCATTACTAAACCGAATTCACTCCTCGTTCGAGTCCTGTATCACTGAATCGGATTAACTTGTCGTTCCATCCATGTCTATCTCATGAGATATAAATCATTACCCAATTCAATGGAGGGAGATATAGGTCCCACCCATCTCATAATGAAACCATTATTATGTGTGCCACAAAATCATAAATCATACATCATAGCATAACCCATGTAATAAAAATGGGATTCTTAAACATCATTCCATCATAACATAATCCATATAAGATAAAAAGAAATATTAAAAATAATTCCATCATAACATAAATAAATCAATGTAAAAATAAGGATATAAATAGAACCCCATATTATCTTAGATGGAAAATAATTTTGATAAAACATTTGAACTCCATTCTTGAGGAAAATATCTTTTCTACTTCAAAAACATTTTTCATTTCGTAACATGTACTATAATTTTTAATCTAAAAGAAGTTGATTAAAAATAAACTTGAAAATTAGTAAAGGAAGCTTCTTTGAAATAATGTTATAAAAAAATTTATTCATGACGTATATGTTAAAAACCATTCTTCTCATACTTGGGTCAGAAAAGTCAAAAAGTACATCGTACAAAAAATAACAAAAGATTCCTATCATATCTTTCACTAAAAACTCACCGAAGGGTAAAATTGGATTTAAAAACTATAAGAGAATAGAAGTAATACTAAATCTTGAGGAAACATGGATGTGGATGATAAATATTCCCCAGTAAATTCTGAAGTATAAACAATCTCGGATAAAAATGAGATTGTGATATTTTTTCTTACCTTAGGTCCGATAAGCTTTGTATGTGTCTGAACCTCCAGTATAATGATTTAAATAATTTCATTGAATTATTCTAGAATCATACGCATTGTTAGGATATCATATATGTTCATACTCTTAGCTTCTTATTAGTAATATTTCGTTGCTACTTGTTATTCTGTTGTTTATTGCTTTATGTTCTTATCTGTGTTTTGTCGAATAAATGATTATTTTTCTTTTTTGGTGATAGATACCTCATTTCCAGAATGGTATTAGTGTAATATATATCATATTTAATTATTCAATTCATTTATATAATCATTATGCAATGAAGATCAAGTAGAACGAGTCACATCACATCGTTGAGACGGTAGGCCGTACCTACACACGAGTGATGATATCATTCCCATGATCGTCGAATTGTATTGAAGTGTATTTATACTATTTCAGAATCAATATAAGTTTAAAATAATCATATATAGTCATTTTTTCCACCATTATACCAATCCAAGTAATGTGGTGGTGGAAAACGAATTACACCACGGTGTGGAGACGGTATTCCGTACGTACGCACGCACGATGATTTTGTTTTCCGTAGGATGGATAGAAGGTGAAATAGGGTTGTTTCATATTTATAATAACATATCAGTATATGAGTGATACTGATGTTATTACTTCATAATGAAACAACTAAAGAAGAATAAGTAGATGAATAAATAAATTTGAAAGAGTTGGTAATGGATATTACCTCTTCTTCGATACACCTCTTTGAAACCTCCTCTTAGGGCACTATGATTGGTCTTTGAAGTAGAACATGACCTCTAGTATGTTTCTAGAAAAGTGGGGAAGATAAATTGGCAGGGGTTTTCTGAGCATTAAGGCTCAAAGTGTTGTGATGTTGAGAGGGATAATTTTCCCTTTTAGAAGGGAGGAGATTGAAAGTATGAAAATATTATTTTGTTATAAACTTATCTTTGGTTTTAAATGGTCCAAAAATAATTAAAGATAAAGATAAGATGACTAATGGTCGACATAAAATCATACAATCAGAATTGGACATGTTCTGAAAAATATTTTAATCATTATAATCTTATTTATTTAAATCATTTATTAATGATGTAAATACTGCATCATTATTGTGTCATATATAATTTAATTTATTTGATGTCTAAAAATTATAAAAAAATATCATCATGTACGAAATATTTTTAGCATTCCAATGAATATTTATAGTCGAAAATATAATTTACATTACCCCTTATTATAAATAATTACTAAAAGATTTTTGTTAATGTCAATTTTGTCTTTACATTAAATTAATTAATCCAAATTGTCATTATCACTAACAAGTGGCTCAATGGGGTCCCCAAATCGACCAAAGTATTCCCATGGTCTCCCACTACTCATAAAATAAGGTTAGGACAAGTCTCAAGGTAATTTTGAATTATTATAATATTCTTTTAACCTTGAATTACCAGATTTACCTTTAACCGCAGTAAATAAAAATTACCGTAGTTACTATTCATTATATCAAAAAAATAAAAGTAACCTATAAACATATTTTGGACCCACTGATTCCAAATATAGAATCCATCTTTCAAAATTCAAAACACATAAGTTTCAGTAATTAATTTTAAATTAATCCCGTTGTTAAGCAAACATGGTTTAAAAGTTAAAACATTGCCAAAGATTGAAATGTTTTTACCTATGAATTCAATGTAAAATTAATGATACTGACATACATTATATTAAATGGTAAAAATATATTCTATTTATACTTTAAAACCATACAATATTATAATATTACCATATAAATTATTTCGATTAAAAAAGTTGTTTTTAATTTAAATATAGCTTGTTTTTACTATTCCTCAAAATATGAAACTTACCAGAATAATATGAAAATTTTATCCAAAGTAAAATTTTATTTCATGATTCCAATGAAGAATTTTATTTTGTCAAATTGAACTTATAAACATGTAAAAAACAAGATTTAAAATGGGTGCGCCATCAAAAGGTGGTAATACTGCATTTTTTGAAAAATACTTCTTTTATCTGAAAAACTGATTTTGTTTTCATACCTCATTCTAGAAAATGTATAAGATGAATTATAATGTTATAAAATTAAATATTCAGTTAATACTATTCATAACGGCTAGTTTATAATATTATAATAATATATCGTTGTTTAGTGAAACTCTGTATTGCGTACTACACACGCTATCGAGGAAGGTCGGAACTGTGTGTAACGCAAGCCATGATAGTGTTGTGTGCAGTGAGAGATTACTTTGTGTAAAACATAATAAATAAAAAGCATATTTCTCATAAAATATCCAGGTGTTAAAAAATCAATGAAACTATTCATTAACACAATTCATGAACTACCAATGCATGCCATTTAAAGAATTCATAATGTTAAAATCCCATAGCATACATACTAAACCTCCAACAACAAAAAACCTACTCTATCTACCAATGAAACTCATAAAATACCAAAAAAAATAGAAATGTAATGTATAGGGATGACACATATCATTACAAAAATGATCTTTAATATTCATTGATATATAAATAAGAACACTCTTAAAACATTTTGAAGAACATGTGTATGATTCCATATACTTATAGCACCTTCCTTTTCAAGATTTAGATATATAAAGATCTTATAGGAATCTTGGAGTAAGTCCAATTGAGTTTGAGAGATAGAATCTAGAAGCCTGAATAGTTCATGAAATGAATTTTATTTCCTGCCGTGAGTGATAAATTCATTGATTGAATGTTGATTATCAAATAAATAAAGGATTCTTCATAGGGTCGAGTTTACAATATGAATAAAATATTCATGATGCGAATGAATGGGGATTATATTCAATTAATATATCCCAAAAAATTCATGATTTCAATCATATGTTCACAATATGATTTAATACAGGTTAATTAGGTCAACACGACGTGTTTTTTAGAGATTCTTAAAACTAAGTTCATTAACTAAGTGAAGATCCAGTCACATCCTGAAACAATGTTTATTAGTATTATTATATTTTAAATTTTAAATTATTTTTTTCAAAAAAACATCAGAATAATCCCATGTTCCAGGTAACTAGATGTGCTTTTTCAATGTGTTTTGAATCCCTTATGATATGTACTTATCCCCAGCCTCCCATTTTTTGATTTGTGCTGATCTGGGGAGTGTTCTATTTCTTTCTCTTATATTTCCTATCTTTTAATCATTGTTTTCCTCCCAGAATATCATTTCATTCTATGGAGGTTTATATCCATTGTTCTTATATAGATATATTGGTGTTTATAGGAATGGTTATGGTGAAGTGTCCATAGATGACTATAGATTACTTACATGAGAAGTGATCTGAGATCCTAGTTTTTGTTTGTTTACATTTTAGAAACTAGTAACACATTGAGGTAGGGGAATCACTGCTTCTCCAATATTACATACAGTTATAATGTTATCACACATTATCTATTTCGATAATGGGGAAATTGAAGTTATTGAAAATGAAACCTGAATAATAAATGAATTATATTTGGTTTTTTGTGATCGCATGTGTTTATATTTGGATTATGGTTTACCTTTTTTCAAGATTGTGTTCTATCTATGATTATATTATGTTTTTTATTATTTTGATTTGAATTATTGACTATTTTATGGAATAACATTTCAATATTATAAAATTGGTTAAATTTAATAAATATAGGATTTTATTTTGGAAAAAATATTATATTGGATTTTAATAATTTGTGATTAAAAATAATAATGGTATCATTAACCTATGACTATTTTTAAAAAAAATTATGAAAACTAAAGTGATGTTAGTGGAATTTATATGTTTAAATTTTTCTTCCTGTTAATTTTATGAAATTAGAAGTTATAATTGGAAGGATGTTAAAATATCATAATAGTTATTGAACACAAGAACATCAACCTAATTGGTGAGGACTCAAAAATTTCATCCAAGATAAATAAGATCAAAATTGGGTAGAGACATAATTTCTCGACTATAGTATCAATGCTATAGAAGGCATTATAGCATGTAATGTAGCAGACATTGTTCATTGCTATAGCAGTTGGAACTATTTATCCATTTGTGCCTTCAGTCCAACGGTTTGGGCCTTGGGTCCTTTAAGGCCTTTAGACCACCCAAGGCCTTCAGGCTAGTAAGGCTTTAGTTCCACCTCAAGGTGTTCGAGCAACCTCAAGGCCTTCAAAAAACCACAAAGGCTTTGGGAAACCTGAAATTCTGCTTAAAAATGATCATACATACTCTACAAGGAGAAAACTCTAGATGAGGATTAATTGCAGGCTCATTCAATAGAGCAGAAGCTAAGTAGGTTTTTCAGAAAGAGATGGTATGAAATTTCCATCAGGACCAACATGTTCTTGAATTTGAAGCCTATCTGAACCAGCCATGCGAAGGTGGAGAGATGATATCATGATGAAGAAGCTGAGGAGAAGTAGTTCCATTTATAGTATGTATATTTCCTATGATCTATGGGCCATGTAATATCTATGACTATGGGCCTTGTAGGGTTACCCACTCATCCTTTGAGAGGGGGTTATCAAAAATCAATAAAAAAGAAGGCATTAAAGCTATTCATTATTTATAGTTATTGATAGTCGATTCTGTATGAGTCTTGTGTTTGTAACCAATAACAAATGAATCATTTAATTCAAGATGGTAATGAACCCGTAGATTTATAAAGATAAATTTTCGGGGATGATTGATCATGTTTTATTGTAATGGGTTGTTGTTTTTTTCATGTTACCTTATGTGATTTAATGGGAGTTTAGGATTATGATGTAATGGAATGTGATACAAGATGGTTTATGGTTGGTGACACATTGGTCAGGGACCATGTATTTTTGGTTGAAGTTAATGGATGAGATTTTAGGATAAATGGTGATATGATTGGTGATATTCTTGGTGGTATACGTGGTGATAATATGATGGTGTTAGGGATAACATCAAGACATATAGAATGGTTTAATAATGGGATTTTCCATTTTATTAAAATATTTGATTCTTTTTTATAATAAATCCTATTTAAGGATAAAATAGACAAGATACTAGTTTCTGATTTCCATTCCAAACACCACGAAGTTGCGGTTTATGCATGGTTGATGTATATTTTAATTTTTGTTTAGGAATAGTCCAAGAGTACATAGAATAAGGGAAGAGTAGTGAATAAAAATGTTCTCAAACCATGTTTTGGTGACTTTTTTGAATTTTAATGATGACGGGCATGATAAACCATGGGATTGATTTTATTATTCATTAAGGGATGGACTTATGTTGAAACTAACTGAAAAGCTGAAGTGTTTTAAAAGTTATTAATTGTTTAACATCAATTAATGTTTGATTAATTAAGTAACAGTTTTATAAATGATTAAAAAATATATAATTGAATATCATATTCGAATGATTTTGGGATGATAGGATATCCAGTTTTTTATAATGGCAGCTAGATGATCATGAGACGATAGCTATAGTCGATCTTTAATAAATATTTTTTACCCTAATGTATATGTCAGATATATATATATATATATATATATATATATTATGTTCGGTTATTTCATATACTACCCCACCCCTCTCGATAGTGTGTCTATCAACCAATGGACGTTGGGAGATTGTTTTACCAAACATCCATGTCTGCGAGAAAGTGTGGATGACTACTCCATTTTACATTATCTCTTCTTCTTGTAGCATTATATGTTGGTCCCAAGATTATTTTCTTTAAAATACATGTGAGTAGAGATCTATAATGTCTTGTTTTTATTACACACACATGTATAGTTTGATATTTTATCATAGGGATTATTATAGTTATGAAATGTATTGTTTGTTGTGGATGGAAATATAATACATGAATGACATGTAGTAGTGGCTCTCAAGAACAACTCAGTTAATATATAGAGAGTGGAATGGTATTATGTGAATATATGATTCATGGGATTCATTATATGTGATGGTGATACAATGTTATGCACATGATGGGTGATATGAGAGATTAAACTAGGTGCCTTTAGGTTGGAATACATTTAGAGAAAGATGGATTTGGTCATGTGATATTAGAGAAATAATGATAACTAGAGGGGAATTGTTAGGGGTAAATTCAGTTGATATTATATTATATTATTAAATTATGAGTTACCTAATGATAGATATCCATGCCGACACTTGGAACATAGCATACCGATTTTGGTGAAAATTTTGTTTCACTTGTTATCCCTTGGGCTTTAGTATTATTTTTTTACCTTTTGCATGAGTGGCTCTGAGGATAGTCCTACTGATTATAGACTATATTCTCACCCTATATATATATATAATTCTTTCTAATTATATAGTAGATGATTTGACATCGGGAAGGAGAATAATATCTCATGAAGATGTCAAGGATTTGATTGGGATTCAAGGACACTACAATGGATTTTCAATTGTGTTGTGTAGTTTATTGTCTAGTTGATTTAGTCTATATAACATTAACTTTATGTATTTTTCATCTTTCACTTTATCTTGGGAAGGATTTTGTAATTGAATTTTATTATATCTCTCATTTCTAAATTTCTCATAGAGGGTAATTCCTTCCCTCTATGATTATGTTATACATGTGGTTATTGTCTCCAACCCATACCCAATTGGGGGAGATACATGGGTATCGTTATCCCTGTTATATCATTTTCATCTTCATACGAGAACCTTTTGTGGGAGGTGGACATGAATGAGAGGTATCGAGGTTTCTTGTTATGGGACTGGATAAAGATTAGAGGATGGAACTTGCGAGGACTATTTTTTTGGGTATGGAAATGGTGTCTGCTAAGCCTATAGAGAAATGTAAAGAAGGGATACTAACTAAGACAAGGTTATTTGATGATCCTGATGATATGATTCACTTAAAATTATTTTTCAGGAGTCTACTCAAAGAAGGGACAATTTGTTGGGGTTAATACATAGGAATGTATCCCGCATCATCCTTATTTGTTCCAGCAATTGAAATGGGTAGAAAATGGGGTTAAGAAAAATCCTAAATATAAAATCATAATTAACTAATATTAAATATTCATTATTTTATGTTTATTATTCCCGAACAATTTTTTCCTTTTCAGGTATGGCTCCAGGTCAACATTCCAACCAGATATTCATTGAAGATGTTCAACTTCTCATTCCTGTATATCAATACAAGATTGATGTTGATGATGATGAAACATGGAGGAGGCTAGTCTATGATTTTCAAAGACAATGTTGGAATATGTATGTGAGAACTATTTTCGAATTAGTGGTACATAAATTGTTATAGGAGTTAGATATGTACTTTAGTTTGTTATATTCTTAGAAAGAGTATTGGTTTTTTTGGCTGTGAGGATGAGGTGTGGAGCAGTAAGGCAGTGTTCATTCTTGTTCCTCAAGGATAGTAATGAGTTATCTATCTCATTGGATATGTTCTATGAAAAGTTTCAAGCCAATTTTATTTCTTCAAATTTGTATTCAAGTAGATAGTAGGAGCTATTTACACTTTGTCTGGGGTGCTCTAGTGTGTGTGAGTTTGAGACCCATTTCAATGTAATTTCTTAACATTATGTATACATGTTTTCATATAAGGACGCTAGGTAAAGGAATTTTGAGGTGGATTTTAATCTACATATACAACACCAAGTCACCCAGTTTTTTCTATAAATGTATCTTGAGTTTATGGTGACAATAGTGGTCATTGAGATTAATATATTCAAAACTAAATCATCAGGAGAGGTTCATGGTTAGAATTTCGAACATATCAAAGTTATGGTTTGGCTCACCATGTTGTTGGGAAATATGATCTTTTGGGAATCTGAGAGTAGGTCCCAAAGTTCATGATATCCTTAATAAGGTAGTGGTGAATCTCAGTCGCTTCCATGGGATTAAATTTATGTTTAAATTTTGGATAGAATAATCACTAAAAATTAGAGTTCCTGACATATATAATAAGTAAATGTATAGTAGGTCTCATGCCTAAGGTTTTTTAATTTCATAATATTTATCTAGGAAAGCATCAGTATGTTGATCCATCGTTTTATTAATATAGAAGATATGGGGAATGCATAGGATATCCCCATGTTGATGTTTTCTCTCAGTGAGTGAAGAAATTACATGGGGGTGGTCATTATCACGGTTAGAGGGGGAGTGGAGAATATTTTGGTTTGTTTAAATATTTTGAGTTTCTAGTTCAAGGTGAGTTGGAAATCATTTGAGGTCCTCTTTACACATATTGTACTTGGGTGTAGGTATTGTTTGATTATATAGCTATCGAATCCTTTATATAACATATCCAATTTCATGATTTAGGACTTGAGGTGGAGTGAATTGGGGTTCCCTTGGAAGTAACAATTCCATTTGAAGTTTAATATTATCTCTGTGAATGTATTGAATATGATCTCATGTTAGGGAATAAAATCTCTTGTAGATACTTTCTATATTTGTGGATATAGTCATACCACCCCATTATTGGGATAGATTGGTTGTATTCAGTGTCGAATATCAAGGAATTATTTGAGAGGTAGATTTTGATCTTATGATTTTCGGAGAGAATCCTGTATATATGTTTTGGAGAGAGAGACCCTCTGATGTCTTATAGGCACGTTCCTTCATTATCTACCATGACATACGAGTTAATTGTGATTTTTAAAGATTTAACTAGTAGTGTTTCTAGGGGTTTTAGAAGTGTAACTTGATGTCTTTCTTATGTAGGTTGTGGTATTACCCCTTGATGCATGATAGAGTTTAGGATAGATCTACAGTCATAAGCTTATTTAATCTTGATGTCACTATACAGGATGATTCCTTTTAAGTTAGTGGATATACATGTACAATTAGATAATATTTCTTAGTGAGTGTTCAAAGGATAATTCCACCATGGGAATCACCAGATATATTCCTAAATAATTACTATTGATGCCTACATCTATGTATCAATTTCCATTTTTTAATTTGGTGATAGTGAATAACAACTATTATCTTTCATGGATTGTTATATGATTGGTTAGATAAAAGGATCTAGAAGGCTATTAAAGATCATTTAATAGTTGGGATATCATAATATGTGTGTAAAATGTCGAGGATATACCAAATACCTATTTTTAATTTCATTATGGGAATTATGAGTTCATTGTGACGTAGTTCTATGTGAGGAATTCTACAACAATGATTAGGGGTTTGATAAATATAGTTTTCTGAGAGTTCATGTATTAGTTCATAGAAAATTTCCTCAAATTCATCCATGTGTATTTCACATCCATGTATGAAGGAATTTGGTCATATAAAACATGTTCTTAGAGTCCTTCATCATTGTAAATTATTCAAAAAGCTACTAAAATGTGAGTTATCTATCGTGAGGTTCATTTTTTTGAGAATTTAATGTCCCAACATAGAACATATGTGTATCTGTAACATCTCTGGTAAATAAAGAATAAGAAAATTTTTATATTTATGAAAATTTGGGAATTAAATACTAATTTTACTTTAAAGGGGATGCTATGTTCGATAGCGTTCCTGATATGCAATAACGGGTTTCTTTGAAATATTATGTTGCAAACTAACAATATAATATTATTATTTTACATGGTAGTTAACGCCTAGACTTTGTATTGGCGGGAATGAATATATCTTAATACAATATGATTATACATGTTTTTTAAATGTTTTTACATTTATCCAATAAAGTTTTGTGGCTTAAAATGTGAATTAATCTAATTCTAAGCATAAATACTCTAATATTCTTTAAATGGTCGATTTACCGCCTTATGATGGAGAGACATTTTTAATCTATTTTTTTTATCTTTTATATGATATATTTGCCAAAATAAATTTTTTCTTTAGAATAGGGACATCAAAATTTAATTTGTATTAAATTTTTTTATTTTTTGGATATTGTTCATTTTTTTAATGAATAGTGGAAAATACTGTATTTTAATTCAAAATTGGTTTTTAATATAATTTATTTATATGGTTTTATTATCTTTTTAATTGGTTTTAAAGTTTTATTAGATTATATTTTTACCATTAAATCCAATTTTGGTCATTGGAAGAAATTTCACTTGCAAATTGGACATAATCAACTGTCAATATTTTGATAGTTATTATATTTTTAAAAACACGCTTTTTGTTTTGGAAATAGGAATTAATTTTAAATTAATTAATCCAACTAATTTGTTTTGAATTTTGTAAAATAGACATCATTTTTGAATTCAGAATATCAAATATATCTTAGGCTTATTTTTTGGTATTTTTATAAAAAAAATATTTTTTTTAAAATGGTGAAACCACTAAATAGTAGTTAAAAAACTGACCTTTTCATTTAAATGAAATTTTACAACTTATGTGAATTGAATTTTGAAAATCCTACATAAATTTTTTTTATAAGTAAGTAAAATGTGCTTTAATAAGATGAACATAATTATTGGTGAATAGTAATTTTTGACTTTTATTTACTATGGCTAACGGTAAATAGGGTAATTCAAGGTAAATGTAATATTATAATAATACCAAAATACCTTCGAACATTTCCTAAACTTATTGGATGAGTTATGGCTGACCATGGGCATCCATTGGTAGATTATGGGACCCCATGGAGCCACTAAATAGTGATAATGACACTTTTTTTAAGCAATTTAAAGTAATGACAAAAATGACATAAACAAAAATCTTTTAGTAAATTAATTTTTAAATGGTCCTATATATGTTATATTTTCGACTATAAAAATTTATTGGAAATCCAAAATTATTTCCTACATCATGGTAATTGTTTTATAATTTTTAGACATTCAATAAATTAAATTATTTAAGACACATTAATGATATAGTCTTTACCTCATTAATAAATGACTTAAATAAATAAGATTATAAATATTAAAATAATATCCAAAACCTGTCCAATTTTTATTGGATGATTTTATTTCGACCATGAGTCATCTTATCTTCGACATTAATGATTTTTGGACCTTTCTGAACCGAATATAAGTTTATAATAAAATAATTATTTCAACCTTTCCTAAAGAGCCCTCCCCCCCTTATAAATGGACACCACTTATAACCCATTCCTCACACCTCTAAAGCCCCTTGGAATGTCCAAAATCTGCCCAATTAAGCCCTTTACAACACTATCCTCCTTCTATAAGCCTTACCTTTGGCAGAAGGAACTTCAAGAAACCATTTTGGTTCATACCAAAGGGAGTTACCCAAATTAAAGGTAACAGTTTCTATTAACTTCTTTTCTTTTATTTTAATTCTCCAACCCCTAAAATCATTTTATTTATTTATTTTATAACAAAACTAGTATCCTAAACATAATATAATGTTTTTATGATATTAATTCAATCTACACATACACACATCTCCATTTAATGAGTGAATAATATACTGTTTCTGTGGATGGAAAACTAACGCCTCACGAAACGATGATTGTTCAATTATCTCCTACCACCCCTCATGGTGGCCATTAAGATGGAACTATATTTATATATGATATATATTATTTTTCTGTTTTATTTATGCTTCTGTATTTTTCATTTATATCATACCTTTATGATTTCCATTGTGGGTAAATGTGACAATTTCATTTGAGGAAGTGCGGACTACCGCCCCCTCAAAGTTATATGAATCATTCATACCATATGTGGTACATACAAAGGATGGAGTTAATGATGTTATATATGATACTATAATGGAATTATAATATCCCTATGTATCATTATGTTTTCATTCAATTTAATGCTAAACAGAATTGATAGTAGTGTTCACTAGTACGTACGACTTACCATGTCCATGAATGATGAATTTCATTTCTTACCTCCAAATGATACGTACTGTTATATATATATATATATATATATATTGGATATATATGATACCTAAATCATGAATATCTCTATTTATGTAATGAAATTTTGTACATGTGAACAACTTGTAAATATAAGAAGTTCATTTTGGACTCAAGAACCAAATATCGACAAAACGAATGTTATTAACTTAAATGATTAATTAATGTTTATAACATGGTAATAAGTGATTTAAAAGGAATAACGAACTTGAAAAAGGTTCTTAAGAAAGTAGGGATTAACTTCCGTTTATTATTCAAGAAATTAAAGAAAGAACATGTCATGTCGGACATGAGGTAAGGGACTACGTCTCAATCTCCTTTCAGTGGGGCATATTTTGATAATATATAGCTTCTTGTTTTACATGGTGTATAATAAAACCCTTTGACATTTAACTTCATTCAAAGGGAGTAATTTTTTCACATGTGTTTTATTAAATGAAAAACATATGGTTTTTAACTTTTGCGGTGACAATGACCACTCCACCAGTGCCATCGTTATTTTGTTTCCTCTCTATGCCTTAATGATTTAAAATGAAAAAGAAATACCTTATTCTGTTTTTGGGTGTTTTGGTATTGAAAATTGTTTTTAAAATTTATTTATTATTTCCATATCTTTAATTGATTTCTTGTGATTGAAAATGTAATGTTATTAATTAACAGTTTATATTTGCTATATTTTATGTGTTATGATTTTATAATGGTAGTTGGACATTTGATGGGTGGTTACATGATAATCCAAATGACGAGTTGTGCCATGATAAACCAGGACGGGTAGTTACATTATAACCTCCAATGCATTGGGAATGGAAGTTGGTTGTATGGATATTCTATTTAGTGATATGTGTGGAAGTCGACCGTATGGTTATTCCAATTAAGTATGTTTATGTCTCATGTTACCATTATTTGTGAGGTGTTCATTATATTGTTTTTAATGTAATATTTAGGTTGAAAATGGTAAGTATTGATCTTTTATTCAAAGAAGAGTATTTAATACTTCATAAAGGTGAAAAGTATTACTTATGATAAAGTACTTATGGTTTACTTGTTGTTTTGAAAAACTAAAAGTTTTCCTTCTTTGTGTATCCCTTATTGATATTTTTAGGCTCATCCGATGTTTTTGAAATTTTTTTCACATTACATAAATTTGAATAGGGTCAAGGACGGGATCAAGGAAATTTCAGGCTATCTAAAACATAGAACTAGACATGACTCTTTTTTTCAAGAGTTTTTATTTCATGTAAACATGGAAACTAGATAGATGTGTCTACATGTAATATTCAAGTTGTTATGTATATGTTATGACCTAACTATCTAAAACTATATACATTAAATGATCCTCAATGTTAATTATTCATTTAATTAAAGATTATGTAATTTTTTAATGCCATGTCCTTATAGTTAGTATCAGTGGTCAATTTAGATAAATTTAGGAGTGAGAATATTGTTAAATTAATGTACCTAAATTAATTTATGGTATAATAGAAATGATATTGAATTTATAGTTTAACATGTTTCTTTGACTATGATATTTCTATGCTTAGTTAGGTTTTTCATAGAGAACACTAGGAAGTTGTGCACTGAAGGAATACCGAGGGAAATGACCTTCCAAATCAGTATCCTAATATAGTCAAAATCAAAATTGAACAGTTTGTTGTAGTGATGGATCAGTTGACTGAGGTGATAAATATTGGTTGTGTTTATTGTTTATATTTTAGTTTATTCCAAAAGTAAAGATGATAATGAATGTCATTTAAGTGTAGTATTTCAAACCTTAAAAGAAAATAAACTATTTGGGAAATTCATAAAGAGTGAGTTTTGGTTATATAAAATTTATTACCTTGGTCACATTGTTTCAAAAATGGCATAAATGTTGATCCTGCTAAAAAAAGTAGTTGAAGAATGGCTAAGACCCACAAATATAACCGTGATCCATATTCTTCATGGTTTGGCAGGTTATTACCGATGTTTTTTTGAGAATTTTTCATGGTTATCATGTCCAAAAACTAAGTTAACTCGAAAAGGTGTCATTTTATCTGGACAAAAGAATGTGATGATTTATTTCAGAAATTGAAAATAAGAAAGGTGATTTCTCCATTTTTTTCATTGCCTTCCAGAGATGGTGAATATATTATTTATAGTGATGCTTAATTGAATGGAATTGGTTTTCTCTTTATACAGAATGATCAAGTAATTTCTTATGCTTCATGTCAGTTGAAACCTCATGAGTCAAATTACCCTACACATGAGTTTGAATTAATTGTTGTTTTTTTTACTTTAAAAATTTAGAGGAATCATTTCTATGGAATAAAGGGTGAAATATATACTGATCACAAATGTTTAAAGTATATATTGACTCAAAAATAATTGAACATGAGATAGAGTATATGGATGGAATTAATAAAGAATTATGATTCCATGATCCATTACCATTTGGGAAATGAAAAAAAAATGGCTGATGCTTTGAGTCGAAAAGTAATGCTTCATTAAACATGCTATGTTTGGAACGAGATCATTTGGTTTTTGATTTGATAAACTTTGGCATAGAACTTTTTGGTGTAGGAAATGCATCTTTATTGTTTCAGGTTTCACTGAAATCATCTATGTCAGACATAATTAAGAAAGCGCAGAAGGAAGACACTGAGTTTCAGAAAAAGGTAGAGTTGGTTTAAAAGGGTAGGTTTCCTGATTTTAATGTTGATAATGATTATGTTTTGAGGTTTGGAAAGAGATTATTCATATCTTGGGATTCACAATTGAAGAATGAGTTGTTGTGTGAAGCTCAAGGTTCCCCGTTTTTAGTTAATCCTGGAAGTACTAATATTTATAGAGTTCTTTGAGAGTATTACTGGTGGGATGTAATGAAAAGAGATATTGCAAATTTTATTGTGAAGTGTTTGACTTTTCAGCAGGTTAAAACATAGTGGTAGTTACCAAATGGGATGCTTCATTCTTTACCTGTGCCAGAGTGGAAATGGGAAAATATATCCATGGAATTCGTTGTTGTATTACGAAATACATCTCTAGGTAACAATGAAATCTAGGTTATTGTTGATCAATTGATTAAATTATTTCATTTTATTTCGATTGGAGATACTTTGTCTCTAGATTCAATTTATTGGTTGTATGATAATGAGATTGTCTTCTTATATGGTGTTCCTCTCTCTATTATATCAGATCATGATCATAGGCTTACTTCTAACATTTTTGAAGGCCTTCAGAAGTCATTGGGTACTGAATTAAATTTTATTACAACTTTTCATCATCAATCAGATGGGAAATAAGAACAATCAATTCAGTAATTGGAGGATAATCTATGTGCTTTCTCAATGGAGTACCATGGAAGTTGGGACCAACATATTTCTATTGTTGAATTTTCAAATAACAATATTTTTCAATCAATTATACAGATGGCTCCATTTGAGGAATTATATGGAAAGCAGTGTTGAACTCCAGCTTTTTGGGATGAAGTTGGTGAAAGAAAACTGATTGGACCAAAATTGGTAGATGTGATGGAAGAAAAAGTGTAGTTGATTCAAAAGAACATGAGAATAGTTCAGAGAAGACAAAAAGTTATTCAGATAATCAGAGAAGGGATCTTTCTTTGGAGTTAGGTTATCGTGTCTTTTCTCAATGTTTCTCCATGGAAAAGTGTTATGCGTTTTGAAAATAAGGTAATGTTGAGTTTGAGGTTCATTGGACCTTATGAAATCCTGGAAAAAGTTGGATCAATTTCCAACAGAGTGGCTTTACCTTCATGTTTATCCAAGGTACACAATGTTTTTCATGTTTTTATGTTGAGAACGATTTTTCCAGATCCATCTCATGTTTTGAGCCGAGAGGTAGTTCAGTTGGAAGAGAATCAATCTTATGAGGAACAACCAGTCCAGATTCTTGACTGTATAGAGAATGTTTTTCAGAATAAGGTAGTTCAACATGTAATGGTTTTTTGGAAAAACCATATGGTTGAAGAGTCAACGTTTGAATATGAAAATGCTATGCGAGATAAACACCCCACTTATTTGATAATTGAATAAAAATTTCAAGGACACAATTTCCAAAAGGGGGAAGGATGTAACATCACAGGTAAATAAAGAATAGACATTTTTCATATTTATAAGTATTTGTGGATTAAATATTAATTTTACATTAAAGGGGATGCTATGTTCGATAGCGTACCTGATACGCAACAATGGGTTTCTTTAAAATCTTACGTTGTACACTAACAATATAATATTATTATTTTAAATTCAAGTTAATGCCTAGTTTTTGTATTAGCGAGAATGAATAGAACTTACTAAAATATGATTATACATGTTTTTTAAATGTTTTTACATTTATCCAATACGTGTTAGAGGCTTAATATGTGAATGAGTCTAATTTTAAGCATAACTACTCTAATATTTTATAAAAGGATGATTTACCACCTTGTGATGGCGAACAATTTTTAAATCTAGTTTTTTTCGCATTTATATGTTATATTTGAAAAAATAATATTATTATTTAGAATCGAGACATTAAAATTTACTTTGGATTAAATTTTGGTATTTTTCTAATATTGCTCATTTTTTAATGAATACTGAAAAATACTTTATTTTAATTCAGAACTGCATTTTAATCTATTTAATTTATATGGTTTGATTATATTTTTAATTTGTTTTAAAGTTTAATTAGATTATATTTTTTCCATTTAATGAAACTTTGGTCATTGGAAAAAATTTCACTTTCAAATTCGACCTAATCAACTATCAATATTTTGATAGTTATTATTTCTTAAAAAACATTGTTTTTGTTTTTGTCCATGGAAATTAATATTAAATTATTTATTCCAAATTCTATGTTTTCAATTTTGTAAAATAGAAATAATTTTAGAAATCAGAATATCAATTATATCTTAGGCTGAATTTTTGGTATTTTTCTGAGAAACATCAATTTGTGGTGAATAGTGAAACCACAAAGTAGTAGTTAAAAAACAGACCTTTTCATTTAAATGAAATTTTACCACTTCTATGAATTGAATTTAGAAAATCCAACATACATGGTTGTTATTTGTATGTAAAATATGGTTCAGTAAGATGGAAAAAAATTTGTGAATAGTAACTTTTGTCTTTTATTTATTGTGTATAATGGTAAATTGTGTAATTTAAGATAAAACGAATATTATAATAATACCAAATTACCTTAACACTTGTCCTAACCTTATTTTATGAGTCATTTCCGACCATGGGAATATTTGGGTTGATTTTGGGACCCCATGGAGCTCTATAAGAGTGGTAATGACACTTTTTTTAATTAATATAATGTAAAGACCAAAATGGCATAAAATACAATCTTTCAGTAAATTAATTTTTATGTGGTTTTATATAAGTTTTATTTTTGACTATAAATATTCATTAGGAATATTAAAAGATTTCCTATATCAATGTAAATTTTTTATAATTTTTAGACATCAAATATACTAAATTATTTATGACACAATAATGATGCTGTGTTTACCTCATTAATAAACGACTTATATAAATAAGATTATAAATATTAAAATAATATCCAAAACCTGTCCAATTATTATTGGATGATTTATTTCCATCCATGATTCATCTTCTCTTATACATTAATGATTTTTGGACCTTTTTAAACTGAAGATAAGTTTATAATAAAATAATTGTTTCATAATTTCCTAAAGAGCCTCTCCCCCCTTATAAAAGGACACCAATTCTAACACATTCCTCACACCTCTAAAACCCCTTAGATCATCTATCATCTGACCAATTAATCTCCCAAAATCCCTCTACTCCTCCTAGAAGCCTAACCTTAGGCATAAGACACTTTAAGAAACCCTTTTGGTTCATACCAAAGAGAGCTACCCAAATTAAAGGTAACAGTTTCTCTTAACTTATTTTCTTTTATTTTACTTCTCCAACCCCTAAAATCTTTTTATTAATTTCTTTTATAAAAAAACAAGTATCATCAATATAGTAGGATGTTTTTATAAGAAGGATTTGAACTACACTTACCCACACCTCCATCTAATGGGTGATTAACATATTGTTTCTCTGGATGGAAAACTAACGCCTCACGAAACGATGATTGTTAAATTATCTCTTACTGCCTCTCAAGTTGAAAATTAAGATGGAACTATATTTATATATGATATATATTATTTTTATGTTTTATTTATGATTTTTTATTTTTCATTTATATCATTCCTTTATGGTTTCCATTATGGGTAAACATGAAAATTTCATTTTTCTGAAGTGTGGACTACCGCCCCATGAATGTGATATGACTCATTCATACCATACTTGGTACATATATAGGATAGTGTTAATGATATTATATATGATACTATACTGTAATTATAATATATCTATGTATCATTATGTTTTCATTCCATTAAATATGAAATAGAAATGAAAGTAGCGTTAATGAGTACGTACGACTTACCGTCTCCATGAACAATGCATTTCATTTCTTACCTCCAAATGATATGTACTATTATAAATATATATATATATACTAGATATATATGATATCTAAATCACGAATATCACTCTAGATATAATGAAATTTTGATCAATTGAAAAAAAAATGTAAATATAAGAAGTTTATTTTTGACCCAAGTACCAAATATTGAAAAAAAGAACATTATTAACTTAAATGATTAAATAATGTTTATAACATGTCAATCAGTGATATAAAAGGAATAGTGAACTATAATAAGGTTATTAAGAAAGTATAAATTAACTTCAGTTTATTATTCAAAAGATTAAAGAACGGAAGAGTCAAGTCAGGCACAAGGTAAGGGACTTCTTCTCAATATCCTTTCATTGAGGCATATTTAGATAATATATACCTTCTTCTTTTACATGGTGTATAATAAAACACTTTGAAATTTACTTTAATTCAAAGGGAATATTTTTTCTACAAATCGTTTTACTAAATGACAAATGGAATGTTTTTAACATTTACGGTGACAATGACCTCTCCACTACTGTAATCATTTTTTGGATTCCTCTATAAGCCTTAATGTTTTCTAAAATGAAAAAGGAATTCCTTATTATATTTTTGAGTGTTTTGGTATTTAAAATGTTTTTTGAAATTTATTGATTATTTCAGTATCTTGTAATGATTTATTGTGATTGAAAATTAATTGTTATTAGTGAAATGTGTATATTTGCAATATTTTTTGTGTTATGATTTTATAGTGGTACTTGGAAATTTGAATGGTGGTTATGTGATAATCCAAATGAAAGGTGGTTCTCTGATAAACCCGGATGAGTGGTAACTTTATAAACTCTAATTCATTGGGTATGGAAGTCAGCCGTATGGCTATTCCATTTAGTGATATGCGTGGAAGATGATCGTATTGTTATTTCATTTATGTATGTTTATGTCTCAAGTTACCTTTATATGTTATGTGTTCTTTATATGAGTTTTTTGGAAATATTTTGGTTAAAAAATTGTATGTATTGATCTTTTATTCAGTGAAGAGTGTTTACTTCTTCATAAAGGGGAAAATTATTACTTATGATAAAGTATTTATGGTTTAATTGTTGTTTTAAAAAATGAACAGTTTTCCTTCTTTGTGTATCCCTTACTGAGATTTTAATGCTCATCCCATGTTTTTAAAATGTTTTTCACAGGAAATAAAGTGGAAGAGGGTCATGAATGGGATGAAGGAAATATCACACAGTCTAAAACATCGTACTAGACATGACACTTTTTTTCATGAATTTTTATTTCATGAAAAAAATGGAAACTGGGTAGATGTGTCTACATGTAATATTCATGTTGTTATGTATATGTTATGACCTAACTCTCTAAAAATCTAAACCTGAAAAGATCCTCAATGAGAATTATTCATTTAATTCATGATTATGTAATGTTTTAAGGTCAGGTCCTTATAGTGGGTATCAGAGGCCAGTTTAGATAACTTAAAATTTAGAATATTGTTAAATTTATGTACCTAAATTAAGTTATGGTATGATTGAAATGATATATCATTTACAGATTACCGTGTTTCTTCACCTATGATATTTCATTGCTCAGAATGGGTTTTTATAGATAAAACATGGAATTTGTGTACTAAATGAATATAGAGGGAAATGACCATCCAAATCAGTATCATGAGATTGTCAGAGTCAGAATTGAACTATTTGTAGCAGTGATGGATCAGTTGACTCAGGTGATAAATAGTGATTGTGTTTATTGATAATATTTTGGTTTATTCCAAAAATAAAGAGGATAATGAATGTTATATAAGGGTTTTCTTGCAAACCATAAAAGAAAACAAACTATTTGGGAAATTCTGGAATTGTGAGTTTTGGTTACAACAAATTTATTTCCGTGGTTTCATTGTTTCAAAAAAATGGCATAACTGTTGATCCTGCTAAAACAAAAGTTGTCACAGAATGTCCAAGACCCACAAATATAACCTAGATCCATAGTTTTCTTGGTTTGGAAGGTTATTACCGAACTTTTGTTGAGAATTTTTCACCTTTATCTAGTTTAATGTCTAAGTTAACTCGAAAAGGTGTTATGTTTATCTGGACAAAAGAATGTGGTGATTGTTTTTAGTAATTGATTAGAAGATTGGTGAATGCCCCAGTTTTGCCTTTGCCTTCCAGATATGGTGAATTTGTTGTTTACAATGATGCTTCTTTGAAAGGACTTGGTTGTGTCCTTATTCAAAATGATCAGCTAATTGCTTATGCTTCATGTCAGTTGAAAACTCATGAGTTAAATTACCCTATATAACATTTGGAATTAGATCCTATTGTATTTTCTTTAAAAGTTTTGAGGAATCATTTTTTTAGATTAATGTATGAAATATATATAGATCAAAAAAGTTTAAAGTATATATTCACTAAAAAAATTGAACATGAGATAGAGGAGATGGTTGGAATTAATCATGGATTATGATTGCAGATCTTTTCCCATCTGGGAAAAACAAATAAAGTTGTTGATGCTTTGAGTAGAAAAAGTAATGCTTTCATAACACTGAAATGTTTGAAATGAGATCCTTTGGTTTTTGATTTGATGAACTTTGGAAAAGAAGTTTTTGGTTCTTCAAATTCTTCTGTTTAGTTTCTGGTGTTAGTGAAATCATCACTGTCAAACAGAATTATGAAAGCGCAAAAGGAAGACAATGAGTTACAGAAAAAGGTAGAGTTGGTTCAGAAGGGTATGTTGGCTGATTTTAATGTTGATAATGATTGTATATTGAGGTTTGGAATGAGATTATGTGTGCCTTGTGATTAAAAGTTTATGAATGTGTTGTTGTGTGAAGATCATAGTTCCCCATTTTCAGTTCATCCTAGAAGTACTAAGATGTAAATATATCTTGGAGAGTATTACTGGATGGATTTAATGAAAAGAGATATTGATAATTTTACTGTGAAGGGTTTGACTTGTCAGCAAGTTAAAGAAAAGAGTAAGTTACCGAAAGGGATGCTTTAGTCCTTACATGTGACAATGTGAAAATGGGGAAATATATCCATGGACATCGTTGTGGGATTACAAATACATCTTGAGGTAATAATGCAATCTGGGTCATTGTTAATCGATTGACTAAATCTTCATCATTTCCTTCTAATTCGAGATACATTGTCTCTAGATCAATTTTTTTGGTTGTATGTTAAAGAGATAGTCTTGTTTCATGGTGTTCCACACTCATTTGTATTTGATCATGATTCAAGGTTTACTTCTAACTTTTGGAAAGGTCTTCAAAAGTCATTGGATACTGAATTAAATTCTAGTACAGCTTTTCATCCACAATCAGATGGGCAATCAGAATGATCAATTCATACCATGGAGGATATGCTACATGCTTGGTCAATGTAATTACCATGGAATTTGGGACCAACATCTTTCATTGGATGAATTTTAATATAACAACAGTTTTCATTTTAGTATACAAATGGCTCCGTTTGAGGCATTATATTGAAAGCGGTGTTGAACTCTGTCTTTTTGTGATGAAGTTTGTGAAAGGAAACTGATGAGACCAGAATTGGTAGAAGAGATGGCTGAAAAAGTGTAGTTGATTTATAAGAACATGAGAAAATCCCAGAATTGAAAAAAAGTTATGCGGATAATCGGAGAAATGATCTTTCTTTCGAGGTAGGTGACCATGCCTTTTTTCAATGTTTCTAAATGTATAAGTGTGATGCGTTTTCTTAATAAGGGAAAGATGAGTCCGAGGATCATTGGACCTTATGAAATCTGGGAAAATGTTGGATCAGTTGCTTACTGAGTAGCTTTACCTACACGTTTATCCCAGGAAAACAATGTTTTTCATGTTTCAATGTTGAGAAAGTATATGCCAGATCCATCTCATGTTTTGAGACCAGAGGTAGTTCAGTTTTTAAAGAATCACTTTTATGTGGAACAACAAGAAAAAATTATTGACCATAGGGAGAAAGTGTTGTAGAATAATGTAATTCACCAGGTAAAGGTTTTTTTTGGAAAAACCACATGGTTTAAGTGGCAACGTTGGAATCTGAAAATGTTATGCGGGATAAATACCCCCACTTATTTGATAAGTGAAAAAATTTGTAAAGACGCAATTTCCAAAAGGGGGGAAGGATGTAACATCTCAGTTAAAAAAAGAATAAGTCATTTTTCATATTTATTTCTATTTGTGAATTAAATATTAATTTTAATTTAAAAGTTATTTTTTGTTCGATAGCATACTCAATACGCAACAACGGGTTTCATTGAAATCTTACGTCGCACACTAACAATATAATATTATTATTTTAAGTGGTTGTTAACGCCTAGCCATTGTATTGGATAGAATGAATAGAAGTTACTAAAATATGACTATACATGTTTGTTAAATGTTTTTATAGTTTTACAATAAAAGTTAGAGACTTAAAATGTTAATGAATCTAATTTTAAGCATAAATACTCTAATATTCTTTAAAAGGTCGATTTACCGCCTTGTGACGGAGAACCATTTTTAAATCTATTTTTTCACTTTTATAAGTTATATTTGACAAAAATAATAATATTATTTATAATAGAGACATCAAAATTAATTTGGAAGAAATTTTGGTATTTTTCTGATATTGTTCAATTTTTTAATGAATAGTGAAAAATTCCGTATTTTATTTCAAAACTGCATTTTAATCTAATATATTTATATGATTATATTATATTTTTAATTGGTTTTAAAGTGAAATTTTATTATATTTTTACCATTTAATCTAATTTTGGTTATTGGAAGCAATTTCACTTTGAAATTGGACATAATCAACTGTTAATCTTTTGAAAGTTATTATTTCTTAAAAAACAAGATTTTTGTTTTGATAATGTGAATTAATTTTAAATTAATTAATCAAAATTCAATGTTTTTAAATTTTTTTAAAATAGACATCATTTTTGAATTCGGAATATCAAATATATCTTAGGCTGAATTATTGGTATTTTTCTTAAAAATTTCAATTTTTGATGAATAGTTAAGCCACTAAGTAGTAGTTAAAAAACAAACATTTTCATTTAAATGAAATTTTACCACATTATTGAATTGATTTTCAAAAAATACAATATAAATGGTTTATATTATTATGTAAAATTTTGTTTAATAAGATGGAAATATTTTTGGGTGACTAATAACTTTTGACTTTTTTTACCACGGTTAAAGGTAAATAGGGAAATTCAATGTAAAACAAATATTACAATAATACAAAATTACATTAGAAATTTTCATAACCTTATTGGATGAGTCATGGCCAACAATGTTCATCCTTGGGTAGATTTTGGGACCCCATGGATCCACTTAAGAGTGATAATGAAACTTTTTGAAATTAATTTAAAGTAATGACAAAAATGTCATAAACATAATAATTTTAGTAAATTAATTTTAAATTCTGTTATATAAGCTAGACTTTAGACAATAAATATTCCTTAGAAATATAAAAACATATACTACATGATGGGGATTTTTTTATAATATTTAGACATCAAATAAATTAAATTATTTATGACACAATAATGATGCAGTGTTACCTTATTAATAAATGACTAAAATAAATAAGATTGTAAATATTAAAATAATATAAAAAACCTATCCAATACTTATTGGATGATTTTATTTCCACCATGAGTCCATTTATCTTAGACTTTAATGATTTTTGGATCTTTTGAAACTAAAGATATGTTTATAATTAAAAAATTATTTTGAACTTTCCTAAAGAGCCCCTCCTCTCCCTTATAAAAGGACACCACTTTAAACCCATTAATCACACCTCTAAAGCCCCTTGGATCATCCTAACACTGCCCAATTAAGCTCCCTACATCATTTTCCTCCTCCTATAATCCTTTACTTAGACATAAGGCATTTTAAGAAACCCTTTTAGTTCAAACCAAAGGGACTTACCCAAATTAAAGGTAACAGTTTCTGTTAACTACTTTTCGTTTATTTTACTTCTCCAACCACTAAAATCATTTTATTACATTATTTTATAACAAAACCAGTATCCTAGATATACTAGTATGTTGTTATGAGAAGAATTATAACTACACTAACACACACCTCCATCAAATGGGTGAAGAACATACTGTTTCTGTCGATGGAAAACTTACGCCTCACGAAATGAAGATTATTCAATTATCTCCTACTGCCTCTCTTGGTTGACATTAAGAAGGAACTGTATTTTTATATGATATATATAATGTCTATGTTTTTTTATGATTATGTATTTTTAATTATATCATACCTTTATGGTTACCATTATGGGTAAACGCGATAATTTCATATGAGGAAGTGCAGACTACCACCACCTCAATGTGATATGACTCGTTCATACCATACGTGGTACATTTAAAGGATAGAGTTAATGATATTATATATGATAACATACTGAAATTATTGTATACTTATGTATCATTATGTTTTCATTCCATTAAACATGAAATTGAAATGAAAGTAACGTTCATGCGAACGTACGGCTTACCGTCTCCATGAACGGTGAATTTCATTTTCTTACCTCCAAAGGATACATAATATTATATATATATACTGTATATATATGATATATATTATATCTAAATCATTAATATCACTCTGGATATAATGCAATTTTGACCACTTGAACAACTTGTAAATATAAGAAGTTCATTTTTGACTTAAGTACCAAATATCGACTAAACGACTTTTATTAATTTAAATGATTACATAATGTTTTTACCATGGTAATAAGTGATATGAAAGGAATAATGAACTTGAAAATGGTTATTAAGTAAGTAGAAATTAAATTTAGTTTATTATTTAGAAAATTAAAGAATGAACGTGTCAAGTCAGACCCGAGGTAAGGGACGTCGTCTCAATCTACATTCAATGATGCAAATTTTGTTAATATATACCTTCATATTTTACACAGTGTATAATAAAACCCTTTTAATTTTACATTCACTCAATGGAAATATTTTTTCTACAAATAATTTTACTAAACGACAAAAGTAATGTTTTTAAAATTTGTGGCGACAATGACCTCTCTGCCACTGTAATCGTTATTTTGCTTCCTCTATAAGCCTAAATGTTTTCTAAAATGAAAAAGAAACAACTTATTCTATTTTTGGGTGTTTTGGTATTGAAATATGTTTTTTAAATTGATTGATTATTTCAATATCTTGAAATTATTTTTTGTGATTGTAAATTAAATGTTATTAGTGAAATATTTATATTTACAGTATTTTATGTGTATTGATTTTATAATGGTACATAGAAATTTTACTAGTGGTTACGTGATAAACCAAATGATGGGTGGTGCCATGATAAACTAGGACGGGTGGTTACATTATATCCCTTAATGAATTGGGTATGGAAGTCGGCCGTATGAAAATTCCTTTTAGTGATTTGTGTGGAAGTTGACCGTATAATTATTCCATTTAAGTATGTTTATGTCCCAAGTTACCATTACATGTTATGTGTTCTTTATAAGGGTTTTGTGGTAATATTTTGGTAACAAAATGGTAATTATTGATATTTTATTAAATTAAGAGTATTTATTACTTCATAAAGGTGAAAAGAAGTAATTATGATAAAGTATTTATGGATTACTTGATGTTTTTAAAAACTAAAAGTTTTCCTTCTTAGTGTATCCCTTGTTGAGATTTTTTTTCTCTTCCCATGTTTTTGAAATGTTTTTCATAGGAAATAAAGTGGAATAGGGTCATGGATGGGATCAATGAAATGTAATGGTGTATAAATCATGGAACTATACATCACCCTTTTTTTCAAGAGTTTTTATTTTATGAAAAAAATTGAAACTGTATAGACGTGTCTAAATATAATATTGAAGTTGTTATGTATATGTTATGACCTAACTCTCTAAAAATATAAACCTAAAAAGAGACTCAATGTGAATTATTCATTTAATTCATGATTATGTAATGTTATAAGGCCGGGTCCTTATAGTATCCTTTAAACATCTAGGTTATGGTTTCATAGTCATTTCCCATGAATTTTGTAGTGGTGTGGAGTTTCTTTCCTCATTAATGCTTTTAAATATGGTTTGTACAAATATTATCTTATATTATATCTCCTCAAATATTCGTGACCAGAAAGGTTCATGAATTATTATAGACATACCATTGTCTAATAACTTTCATATTCCTTGAAGGAGGGTTTTTTTTGTAATCATGTAATTTTCTTTTTGAAGTAAATAGTTATGTTTTATGTTTTCTATGATGCTTCATGTCATGCATTATATAGTGTATTGATACATGATGGATCAATTGTTTATTATGGGTATTGATAGTTATGTACCCATGAATGTATCTAGGCTACCGATAATATCAACATGGAAAAACTTTTATTTTCCTCAAAAAATAGCTGAATCATGTCATCAAAAAGTGATTTATAGTTTTCAATAATCACAATATATTGGGATAGGTCTTCTCCAAATTCGACATGAACGTTAATCAATGAATGTTAATATAATTCTTATTTTATTATGACATTGCAATTTTCTATACCCTAACGAAGGGATAAATTGTAGCTAATAAACTAAATTTGATGTCATCAGCGATATTAATCTTGAATATGGTGATTCATGGAGAGTTATATAATATCTCTCCATGATGAACCCTGATTTAGTATAGTTTTTTTCAGTGGACACCTTTTTTAGATGAATGTGTATTCATATTTAAGGAAGCAAGTGGAAGTGTCTTAGTTGGAGGATTCTGAGGTAGAGGTATTGTGAGATCATGTTTTTTAATGTGATGATCCATAGGGATTGTTTGAGGATAATCAATACTAGGTGTTATTTCAGGGGAGTGTTTTTATTCATTCGATGGTGTCTAAGGTGGTTCTCCATATGTTCTATAGTTCACACATGATGGTATATCCTAGTGTGAAAATTATGACTCGTTATTTGAGATGTTATTTCAATTGGACTATGTTGAAATGTTTAGCTACAAGGATTGTGTCTTGATGTTTAAAATTTTAGAATTTTAAAGCTAGAAATCGTGTTCCTGGTGGGTTTTTCAGTGTTTAGATGTTCCTCAATGGAATTGGGAGTACATTAAAATGTAATTTTCTACTGGTTTACCTTGATATCAAGAAGTCTATTCTGTTATATGGGTGATAGTGGAGACTTTGAAATAATTTACTGAAATATTATTAGTCAAGCATTTGAGATTAGTAGAGGTTCTATCAAGGAAGTACCCATAGGATATAGTGAAGCACCATGGAATCACATGGATGATCATCCTGGATTGTGACCCTCATTTTAACTATAGGCTATGGAGTGGTGTCTATAAATTTTATAAACCTCATTTCTTCCTCAGAAAATAAATTCATTAATATATGGATGGTCAGATACAAGGGACCATCCTGACTCTGGAAGACAAGTTGTGTTCTTGTGTCCTAGTTTTTTTTTATTTTGATGAATGGAACACCTACCAATGGTTGAATTTTTACACAACATATTTTCACTTCTCCATTGGTATATAAACATTTGATGTTTTTTATAGATGAAATTATAGATAAATATTTTAATGTAATGGGTTTATAAATTCATAAATATTTGTCCAAAAACTACTATTGTTTATAATGTAATCATTCAGGTGATTTGTTGTAGCATGAAGCTATCGTGAGATAATCAGAAGTCTTATGTTGATCAAAGGTGGAGACCTACGATATTTAACATTGTAGATCATTTGTTTTTAAGGTGAGTCCTCCAAAATGGTAAGCAATTGTAAAGTAATTTTAGTAAGACTTCTCCTGAATTTTCTATTATTTTTAAGGCGATTTATAATGTTCAGTCTTTCCCATATCGAAAAGAACTTACCCTAGAGATGATCTTGATCTAAGATGTATTCCATGTACCATAATATAAACTTTATTTTCATGAAGACCCTCACATCATTAATTAGGGTGAGATTGGAATTGATTATGTTGTTTCCATAGAAGAGAATCCAATGGAGATCCAATACCTCTAAGAGAATTTATTTTACATACATGTTATTCCATTATTTTGCATCCTTTTCTAATATAGTAGTGTTCAGGAGAGATCCTTTGAATGACTATCAGAGAAATTCACCAACTGTCATGATTTTGATTCTCTCCCTTATTTTGTATCGATCATTTGAAACTTTTATAAATGTGTGTCTAGATTATGAGATGGGTTTTATCTTCATGATTCTTTACTTGTGACATTTCCCCTATTTGAGAGGAATCTCTCTTAGGAGAGTTTTTGGGAGATGATTTTTTTTCGTGTTTCATGGTTTCTTGACAAGTTTATCTATGTTTGGTGGTTTTTAAATAGTGATGGAGAAATTATTGATTGGCATCTCACAAGGTTTATTTTCGAGGGACCCAATTTTACCTTCCTTATCACTAATTTTGGTATTAATTTTTTAAGTAAAAGAATTAGTTAAGAGGTATCTAATGCAAGGGAATGAATCCTTAAACCTCATTAATTTACAAAATTCTAATTTCTAAAGTTATTTTTGGGGAATCATTGACTAGTTTTATTATATTTTGTGAGCTGGAGTCTTTAATCGTGATGAGTTCATGACATGAATTTTTTTTACAATGTGGGTGAGCTATTGATGGACCTAATGGTGATTCATTCCTTGATAAAGAGTCATTCTTAGGGATCAATTAATGATAGGAATATTACAATGGTGACGTGGATCCATGAGGATTTTAATTGAAGAATATATTTCCAAAAAACATTGTATGAATAGAAAGTTCCAAATATGAATTAATCTATATTTATTATATACTGATGATGTATTTGTTAGTTGTTCATAAAAATCATTTCATGAACAAAATGAATGAACCATTGATTTCATGAAACAACATCTGGACTTGTTCTTATAAATTTAATTCTACCTTCTACATTTCAAACAAGTTTATGAATCCTCCAAAGATCATTGTGGCCATATGTTCTTGTTTTGGAGTTTTAAATCCATTTTGGAATGGATTCATACTTTTGATTTGTGGTAATATGAGTGTATTTTTTCTCTCTTTAACTAATAGTTATTCCCTATTAGAGTTTTTTCTCTGATATTATATTTCCATGATATAATGGCTGATATAATTACTTCTAAAAGATTTTTTTTAATGTTTGTTGGTGCTGTTAGGGATGGATGTCCTTGGAGGGATGTAGCTTCCTTGCAGGAGATGTGATTAAGGATCCAACAATTTGTTCAATTATTTTTTATGAATGTTTAAATATTTTAGTAAGGGGATTCATTTATCCACTTTTTTATGTGAAATCATAAATTCATCATTCATTTTCTCTTTGGATAATGGTGAAATTATCCTCAAGAATATGAAATCAGAGTAGTAAAGGAATTCTACATGGTCATCACATATGAAATTTGTTTACTATATGATAATGGTTTACCAATTTTTTTTCTACATAGTGTGATATTTATTTTCATTCTATGTTTTATTAGGTTTATTTATTCATTGGTTGAGAATGATTGAGTATCTCATGGTTTATCATGTTACTATAATAAAATTAATCAAAGAATGTAAGTCTAGAGATTCTAATTTGCTAAATATCTTTGAAAATGTTAACAATTTATTATTAAAAATAATCATGGAAAGTTTAATCTAAACTATTATTTTTGAAAATTTAATGGAAAATAACGTGGAGCTAGTGGAATATTGAATTGAAAATTTTCATCCTTTTAGTTTTATGGATGTGGAAGATACCCCTGAAATCCTTTAAATATACGTTACTGGTTTTCGATGGTTGATTCATTAGGTTATATTTGGTTTCAACCTATAATAAATAAATTGGAAAATTCTCTATTGAAATGAAACATTTTGTTGATAAGTATAAATGATTCTAGTCGAGAGAGACTATTTTCATATATATTTTTATGCATTGGTTTTAGGACCTTCATGCCTTGTTGATTAATGTTTATTATTTATATCCTTTTTTTATTAATTTTTATGTGATTATTTTAATTGTATGTGATGTGAGATTGATATGGTTGATGGATTTTATATAAATGGGTGGGGAGGTCTGGTTTTGATGTGGAAAACAACACCTGGGATGGAAGGATATGTGGTGATATGCATGGATATAAATTTGGTGGTATACATGGTGATATGAATTATAGGGTTAAGGATGGAACCAATAATGATCTAATGGGTTCAAGTTTTACATTCCCATTGTTGTGACACTGTTCGGAATGCTTTTTTGATAAGGAATCATCTTTTATGGGATGGACGACCTGGTCGTTTGTGTCTTTTTTTTCCTTCCCCACTACTTGAAGCATCCAGTTGTGCACGGTTGATGTATCTTTTTATGGTAGGTTGGGAAGATAAATAGAGTGCCTAGAATTAGGGAATAATAATTAATAATAATGTTTTAACATATGTGGCTGGTGACATTTTTTAATGTTAATGATGTTAATAATGAGAAACTCTAGGATTGCATGGATTTTTCCTAGAGGGAATTGACATCAGTTTAGGAATAATAAAAATGAAAACTATTTAACAATTATTATTAGTATAATATTAATTAAAAGTTGATTATTTATGAAATTTTATTATGGATTTTTAAAATATGTAATTAATTTGAAGTCTTCTTACAATTATTATGTTCTTATTGGTTATATAGTCCTTTTCAATGGCTGTCAGGTTTCTATGGGATGATATCTATAGTTAATATTGAGCTTAGGTACATTCCGACAGTTTAGATATCAGATATAAATATATTGGATGTAATGTGAATTCATACACTACCCCACCCATGTGGGTAGGTGGACTGAAACACAATGGACTCTATTATGGGGTTTTCCACAACATCCAGGTTGGCATGCAACAAATGGTTAAGTTCCTCCTATTTCCTTAATATTGTCACCTGATTGTATTATATATAAACATGATTGGTTATAATCATTCCCATATATGCATGTATATTGTTTTAATGTGATATGATTTAAAAAAAATTATATCTGAATATTTTAACTTATGGTTTACTGTAGGTATGACATGTATGGGATGTTATGGAATGCGGTATAGTACCCAACATATAATCTAGAAAGCATCAAAATAACTAAAAATATTACTATATTGATTTTTGGAATTTAATGATGTGACTATATGATTTCCAAGGATCATGGTATGTGATGATGTCATGATTTTATGCACATGATTCATGATATGACACACTAGCTTTAGTTTCTTCGGGGTGGCTTGTATTTTGAATGAGATGACTCAGAACATGAGTATTTAGGGAAAATTGGAGAAAAGATGAGAAGTTGTAGAAGGGTACAATAATTTGATATTATATGAAAAGGTTATGTATATTTTATACCTACTGAGATATATAGTCATGGTGATTTTGGGATCTTTACAAACGTTTTTGGGTTTAGAGTTAATTTCATTTATTTTTCACTGAGATTTATTAAGATTTCTTTTCCATTTTAACAAGTGCCTCTGGTACTTATAGTTTCCTTTAGAGTTTTTTCTGTCTGAATGATGCTTCATGAATTTATTTTGTATATTTTACATTATAATTATTAGTTGTTTTGTGTTTTAAATTTACCTCTCATTCGTCATGTTTCTTTAACTGTTTATACCTCCCTTTTGTGATTAGCTTATACACTTAGTTCTTTTTTGAAAAAGGTAGATTTTTAAAGGTGGAATTTAGGAACCATTAATTTAATTACCACATTTTTATACTAGGAGGGAAACCATTAAGGTTAGAGGTTTATTAATATATATATATAGGATATTTATTTCCATGTATTAAAATAAAAAACGGTTAAAATAAAAATCAATTACAACATTAATAACATTTGAATCAAAAGAGAATTGATGGGAGAACATAAAAATTTTTTTTAAAATAATTTAATTTGACTTAATTATGTGTAAAATATTTCATTATTCTCTATGTACCCCACAAAAAATCAAACATGTTGTGAAAATGGTATGAGTCTCAAAGGATTAAATTTGAGATGATAAATTCTTTGTTATATGTACCACCTAATGTATTACGTTATTTAGATCCAAAATAATAAATTTATATTACTTATTTACATATTAAAAAACCTATTTCATGTTATTTTAATTATAAATAACCCTTTTATATCACTTATTACCATGTTTTATTTAGTTAATTAATCAATATGTTTACATCATATGTTTTGATGATGTTCTGTTCATAATCCCCAAAAAGCCCAGTAGGTTGACCATGGCCAATGAGGTCATTTATCCACTATAATCATAATATTAGATAGGAAGTAATTATCATTTATAATAAATAAACAAAATTTTGTATCCATCTATTAACTTTGTACATGATAAAAGAAATATGTCGTATCATTGAGGCAGTTTCCCACACGTACACTTGAGTGATATTTCGACTTTTACACTAGGTGGAAAAGAAAAAAATATAAAGTAGTTTACTATTAAATAATATTTATCATTATATATATATTTCATATTTATATATTTATTCATCCATTTGAAAATCATGTGAGATCATAATGTAGAACAAATCGGCAAACAATGTGGAGGGATACATACACATGAGTGATGTTATAATATTCCAACAGAAGAAAGTTTACCAAGGTCAGTAATATATTATCTTTACAAAAACACAATTAAGTAATAATTATTTATTTATTCATTTCATATATAATTTTAACTATCCATATGATTTTGTGATAAATATACACATCACTATGTGGAGATGGTAATTTGTATAAACATGTGAGTAATGATTGAATTTTTCAATTTATTAAAATAGAGTTGAAAAAGTATTGATTCATGTATATAAGAATGTTTAAGTATGGTTAGGATAATTATTATATTGTTAAATAATTCTTCAATAATAATTTATTTAGGTAGAAGAATAAAAAAACATGAAAAAACTCAATTATATTTTTTAACTCTTTTTTGGGAAATCTATTTTGGGTTAGACATTCGTCTTTATAAAGATTTCTTTTTGCGATTCCAAGACCACTAGGATGTTGCGAGGGAGTTTGGAGAGATATTTTTGAAGTTATTAGACAATATATAGTTCTAAAAATTGTTAACGAAGAGAGAAGAGGATGTTCGCTTTTATAAGTGATGTGATTTGAACCATTGTAAATTTTTGAATCATTTAAATATTAAAAATGCCTTAATCAGGTTAATGTGTCTAAAAACTATAAAATTTTTAATATTTGATTATAGTGGTCCAAATAACTGAATTAATTATATTTAATGTTAAATTTTGTGTCATTATCACACTATTTTTTCCTTTAATTAACTAGATTTAATGTTCACCGTGTTGACAAATAGTTACTTAGGTTACTACAACGAGAAAAAATTGAATTTGAACTCATCTATAAAAATGAAAATCATAATTAATAATTTGATATCAAATTTCCAAGATTCAATTTTTATAATATGGAAAAAATCCATTTAATTTATGTTCAAAAAACACAACAATTTTTTTATAATATTTTTTAGAATCATAAAAACGAACTTATACAAAAAAAATCTAATGTTGATTCTAGTGGAATTATTTATAATATGTTTAATAAGATGTATTTTATGTTTCCTTAATTTAAAATTGAAAACATAATGGTATATTTAAATAAGTTTGTCTAAATAAATGAAATGAGAGTTTCGTAAAAAAATGTCATGTTTCAATATTAACTCGAAAATAAACTATTTCATGAAAAATAATAGTCATAAGACTATTATTAAATTATTAGTTTAATAATTTTGTAAATTTATTAAATATATATTATGAAAATTTTAGAGAATATTTATTATATTCATGTAGAAAATTAAATGAAACCCTTTTTTATGAAAATGTATTTTCGAAGCATAAAATGAATTTATTCATATTATATTTCTAATGAATATAATTAAAAAATTTAAAATTAAATAAATATTATAAATATATATTATCAGACTTTTTTTATAATAATCTTTTCAGTATTTATTAGTTTAATATTTTAGGATAATAATACATAGCACACATAAAAATTTTATTTGAAAAATATGTCTTTTACCTTAAATGGATTTTATCATCATTTACAACCTATTAATAATAAATTTATAAATGATTATTAATTTTATTAAAGAAAAAATTTATACATATATTTCATAATATAAATTTTCTAAATACAAAACCCCAAATCAATAGATAATTCATAATAGTCATAATTAAATTACAATATATTGTGGTTCATTTAGGATTTCTATTGAATATACCACACACTATCAGACATATTATTAATAGAAAATAAACTATAAAATCTTGGGTTATTATATTTCAATAATTTTAAAAGGGATAGTTCTAATTTATTAAATTTATTTAAACTATAATCATAAAATAAAAATTTTAAACTATTTAACGTCCTTTGATGTTCCTTATATTTCACTAAAGTATTGGTTGTAATACTACCATACACCTTAATTCTCTAGATAGTTTATGAAACATATCCTTTAAATGTTCACTAATCTTGTCTATTTTCATGGGTAAATTATGTTATAGTGGGAATATGACTTTTTTCACGACTTTATAGTATTTATATGTGTGGTTTTTTATAATGTGGTGGTTGCGTCCTCTAAAACCCTCTAATGAATTAAAAAATGATGTTAATCCCATGAGATAAGGTTTTATGTCTATTGGTGTAATCCCGACTAATCTAGGCTAATGATGTTCTTTGTGGATGTGATATTGTTATACATGGTTCAGAAGGCTATGAATAGATATGATCATGTTGTTCTTTGTTCACAAGAATTTGTTTGGACATGATATCATTTTTTTTTGAAATGTTTGTTTTTGGACACGGTCACATATTTATTTTTCCACATGGTAATGCATGAACATGATCGATTATAGCTTTTTTTCTTGTGATTTTTTCATGTAAATGATTGCAGATAACATTTTTCACATTATTTTTGAAGGAAGTATCACATTTTTAATTTTCCATATGATTTTATAGGACATTGTTAATATTAAAATTTCATAATGTTATAGTTTTGTGTGCTCATACTTATGCCACAATTCTATGTTATGTCCCTTTGTAATACTTCATTGATCTTTATTGTTCCACTTAATTCCACACCCTTTTTCTTTGGTAAATGTTTGATGAAATGAGTTTATATAAGCTTATTCCATGATTTATACACTATAATTTTTGTTTATTTTTTTAAATAGATATTTTTCCAACTATAACGTATCATAATATGGTTATGATAGAACCCTTGACAACATGATGGTAATTTTTCCTTTACTGAGAATTTCAACTGACCCATTTTTTATGTTTTTAAACCCTAGGTTATGAAGTTGAGGGTAATGTATTATAATTCAAGAACATAGTCTACTATGATTAAATTATGTATAAATGTCCATGAGTAACATAAAATAAGTTTCTTATGTTGCTGAATCTCAAAAAAAAATCTATACATTCTTGGAATTGTGATATTATTATGAGATGTAATCTTTAAACTATGAAAAAGCTTATGATATATAATGATATTTTTTGTTTATTCATATAACTTTATATAAAATATAGTGTTTAATGAATGTTTTTAGCACTATATTTAAGAGTGAAGGTCCTTGGAACCTCATTTTTTATCCGATTAATGGTTTTTTATTTTTATAATTATTTTTGATATTTATGGGGATTAGGATAACAAAAAAATAGAGGAATCCATATAGATAAGTACATGAGGAAATTATAAGTAAAGGATGTAATCCTAAATAATTTATAATGTTTTTATTATCTTTTTTTCCAAGAAAATACTTATAATCCAATGAAATTTTAAAATGAACTTATGATCGAGATCATATACAACACACAACACTAAACATAAATGAAAAACGAAATATAATTTTTTAAAATATGAATGTTGTAACCTATCAAGTGAATTAGTGTTTATAAATAGGTATTAATCACATTATGAAATATATATAATGTCCCTACTCAATAAAAAATTATTAATCAAATATTAAGAAATTAGAAGTCAATTTTCTGTAAATCCATTGTATTCATAAAAAAATGCTTTATTTAAAAATGTATTTTATTCATTTTTGTGAGATAACATGATGAATAATTTCTGACAAATTATGAAATTTTATTTTATAAAAACGATATTTTTTTAATAATTGTTTCAAAATTATCATAGAGTGGATTATTATTATTTTTATAAGAAGATTGATTTTCAGTGAATATTGAAAATTTGAGTTTTTATTGAAAATTTTATTTTGTTTCATGAAATTACATTGTTATATGTTTTAAATGGTTTAAATTTAACACGAGTTCTGTTATATTATTATTAATCCAAATAAGTTCATTTTAATCAATTTTATTATTGAATCTTTTATAAAATATTATCCTTAAAATGACATTTATTTGAAAAACTATTTATTATTTCTTTTTAAAATTTTATATTAAAATAATTTAAAACAATAACTCGAACTGAACCCTAAAATATGGATTATATATTTTGAATCAGGAGGTCAGTGTTTTTTAAATATGTTCATTTTATTTTTGGTCAGTATTTTTAGTAACCATGGTAAATATTTGTCACCTTAATAAAGGTAAAATAGATAAAACGAGTTTAAACAAGGAGATAAGGTAAGAAAATCAACTAAATAATTTACTATATCCTATTCATTGGGTGGAGTTTGGCCAATTACATCCTATTTTAGAATATATGACCACTTGTTTCCATTTCCTTTGATTAGGAACTTTATAATCATTTTCAGAATAAGTAAATACATAATATCACTCTCTTAAATTTAATATCTATATATTTTTTACAAAATGATAAAATATTAAAAAATTCCATCTGTTAGTCATTTATCAGAAAAAATATCATATATAAGTAAAAAATGTAAGCCTTTAATTTTGAAAATATTTTTATCGCTGTTAAGAGTAAATTTCATAGTCAAGTGGTTAAACCAAAAGTTAGATTCTAAAATGACACCAAAACTGATCAAATTATAATTTATTGAGGATATTTAGACACTTTCATACTTTTATATTAAATCTATGAACATTTTTATTCTTTTCGATTAAGAATATTTTTAGAAATTTCCTATGCGACCTTTCCGCCCTTATAAAGGGAACACATTTCTATTAATTTTCACACTAATTTAATTTATATAGAATTAAATACCCAACCAATTTCACATATAAAATTACCTAGGATCTATTTATATGTATATTTCTTCTCAAAATACCTTTTCAAGGGACCTTGTGATGGAATCTAATCAATTTATACCAAAGGAAAGGTAATCATGTTTACTCAATCTTTTAAATTTCATTCTTCTTATACATAATATATTTTTTCCCAATTATTGAATAATAAATATAGAATCATCAATATTCTAATATTTTATTATGGTACAAAAAAATCCACCCCTCTTACATCCTACGAAAATAAAAATATTTGGTCGTGCATACATACAGCTTACCATCTCCACATAGTGGTGTTATTCTTATATCATCTCCACATGAATTATATAGTTATATTATGTAACTAAATAATATATATGATATTTGTTAAATAATTTAAATTAAATAATTATTATATCCTATCAAACTTCTTACCTTCTAATATATTAGAAAATGATAATGTCGCTCTTGCGTATGTGTGGACTACCACCTTCATATAGCGGTGTGATATTTTTCAAGTTTTACTATACATGGATAGTAATAAGAATTTATTTAATTAATATAAATAATTAATATGATTTAAAAAATATTTATTAATGTTTAATAACTATTTAATTTTATTTTTTCCATCCGTCGATATGAGAAAACAAAGTTCATGTGTATGTACGACCTGCTGTCTTTAAGAACCGTCTGTTTAGTTTTTCTATATCTATAATATAGGGATGACTATAAATATGTAGATAATAAATTTATATGCCATTTATATCAATATCAATGTTATTTTGATGATTTATCCATTATCTAATTACATTGACCAAAAAATAAAAACCAAAACATACATAAAAAATGAAGGAGTTATCACCTGTAATAGTGATTTTAAAAAAAAATATGTTAACAAAAAGGTAATAAAAGTTTACAAGTAAATAATATATTCTATGATATATATGATTACAGTTTTTTAATATATTTATAATAAATATAATTTTCATATACATGTTGTCAAAATCACTTACAAATATTGTTAGACCAGAGGTAAGGGTTTCTCGTTTATCATTTGTTTTCCTAAGACATATTCCATATTCAACTATTGTTTCATTCATTTTTTTGTATATACTAAAGCTATGAAATGATATATAATTATTTAATTGGTATTCATTATATTTAATTTTTATTATTAAATTATTTTTTTCATAGGGGTTATGATAAAAAAAATTTCAATTCACGAAGAGTTTATTTCAAAATACCATAATCATTTAGGATTAATAATTTTTACATTTATACTGGGAGATTTATTTGATATTTAAATCATAAACCACATATATTTTCTTTTCCTATACTTATTTATGTAAATTACATTTTTTAAATTATTTTCTACATTTTATATACTCAAAATACCAACACATTCTTTTTATGGAAAATCAACTATGTTTTGCAATTGTCTAGGAATCCTTTTATTAAATGTCAATAATTTCCTTAAAAATCATTAAATAGTATTTTTAATATTATTCAATGTTTTAATAATTTTTTTTGAACATGTTTGGATGTTAAAAAACATCATTATAATGATTCTTATTTTAATTTTATAAATGAGGAACAATTTCAATTTTACCAAAACTATGAAATGAATCATTTTCCTAACATACTCTATATGAATATAATTCCTCTGATATCATGTCCAATCAATAAAATAAATAAAAATTTTCAAAAATAGGAAAAAAAATTCCATGAAGATTCTGTTCCGAGGATTCTAATTTTTTTTTACTTTTTAAAATTCATTTTCATTATGATATGGGTATTTTCATCAAGAATTTTTTAAATGATTATTTTATGGTATTTCTATTCATCAATGAAAAAAAAATTTGTTTTACATAGTCTCCACTCAGCATATGTTTTATGGATACCATCCTTATTCATTCTATAAATGGTTTAGTATATGTTTAACTTTTTATTCCAATATGAAATGTTGTTAATTATTAAGCCATGCTGATTAAGTGTTATTATTTATTAATATGATTAATTCATTCGACAAAGTATGTAATGGTAATGTCACATTATTTTCCATCAATACATTTCTAGGTCTTATATGAGAAACTATTTTTGTTTTTTAGAAACAACCATAACCAATAATGAATCATATCTTGTAAACAAGCCTTGATGGTATGTTTATGAAGCCCAAATTTATGCATTCCGTCATTATGAAACTATTTATTTATATATATTTTATTATTGGAATAGTTATTATATCTATGAATAATATTCAAGATCATGTGATAATTTTTATAGAATTATTTGATGGTCATTTGTTTCGTTCATGTTGTTCTTAGTGATCAAATTATTGAATAAATAGTATGTTTGTTCAATTACTCAATTTTCCATGCTGATTATATCTTTTAATTCAATGATATGTTCTTCTAGTATAATTACCTTATTGAGAATAGGATCTCACCCTTTATTTAGTTTCGTTTCCTATATATTTGAGGATGGATATTGAGAAAGTTATAAAGGATTCAAGAATGTTTTTTATGATATGATTTTATATTTAAAAAGTAAATTTGAATCATTTATATATCTAGGTTAACAATACTAATACAAAATTCACTACATTTTTATATGATCCATTATATCTATTTATAATGTTATAAAGTAACAATCATATCTAGGATACTGATGTATGGTATGTTTACAACTTGTATTAGAGGAAGGTTAGTAAAAACTTTTGAATGTGATTTCTGAAAACATGGACTAGGGAATATAATACGGTGAATAACTTTGAGGATAATTTTAAGTATAAGATAAAACCCCAATTATTTGGGAAGATATATATTTGGTGGTTTTAATATAAATAATTCTCTTATTATATACTAAAAGAGCTGTCGTGGGCACTTTCAAATGATGTTCGGTTTCGGGTTACATAGGTGCAGCAGAGTGGCTGATCGAGGTCGTCTCTCAAATGAAGAAACAAATTAAAAATATTATTAATGGTATAATAAAAATAAAATAAATTATAATAAAAACACTACTTAAAAGAATGGGGTTTGTTTATATTTTATAAATCTGGAATATGTTTACTGGCAGAAGATTTTGTTTTCTTTGTTTTAAGTTTTGAAATGAAGTTCGATTAAAAATACACAACAAGAAGATGTTTTTAGACAATTTTTAAAAGGCGAAATCGATATAACTCTACCTCCATAAAAAATTATTTATCACTATAATTTAAATTAACATTAAATTTATTATAATCCCTTAATTTTTTAAATCATGAACCCTATGATAATTAACTTTACAACAAAGATGAATTGAATTTAACACTAGGCTAACTTCATAACATGCAGTCACAGCTCCCTACTTTGATTGATTTTCCAAGGTTAGCTTATGGTCAGTGATAAATTAAGGAACATTTCCATTCTTGATAATGAGAATGAATTGTGTTTACAGAATATATTTTAAATCTACAAACTTATCTCATGTGGTCTTGTATTACCGATGAAATTTGCGCTCTCAAAATATAAACAAAACCATGACCACGCGTTTTTTGTGTGAATTGTTCAATTGTATTCATAGTTTATTATAATTTAAGAAAAAAATTCATGGATAACATTGGGTAAATTATAGTAGCTCAATTTTTCAATATAATTAAATGAAGAGGGTAGAAGATAGATCGATCACTAGAAAATGACTCTTTCATGGGCAGTGTGGTCATCGTTGAGACGTTTTGCATGAGCAAATGATTGAAAGGGTAGAACCCAATATCATCTCCAATCATGATTCCAAGATAACGAGGAAGATTAATAGATGAATAAATTTAAACAAAATAGAATATAATAAAAGATATAAAATAAGAACAAAGAAGTTTATTACACAAATGAAAACATTACAACATGACGAAGAGAAGAATGCTTCGATGAGGGGATCCTTGCTTCAAGAGCTACCCCTCTTACAATGGTTGGAGAATTTTGGAGAAAACAATTCCCCTATGCCTATAATTTTCACTGCCCAACCCCTAAAAAAGAAAAAAAAACACCAATTTATTGAGTGGAAGGGAGGCTAGGTTACAAGTGGTTTCAAGTGTGAATGGGGAAATTCATCCATATATTTTAATCCAAATTTAACTGCCAATTTGACCACCAAAACGAGTGAATCAGGTCTCTTTCTAGAATGATGATTTGTGAGAAATTGAATCCTAGAGCTCCTCCAAAAATTTGGGCCTAATCCATGCATGGATGAAGGTGTTATTTCCCCGATACCGAACCCATGTCTATTTTGGTGAGTCCATCCCACCATTGATTTAATGAACCATTTACTCCATCCAAATGCACTCTTTATCTCTAGTGTCATGAATAAAGGTTGTAGAAAGTTATTCTTGAAATAATTTTACAAAAGTTTATGTTCATATATGTCATTTTAAAATGTTTATGTGGGAAATACTACAGTGCATTTTTAAAGGGTAAAACTGGAATTTTCATCATATTTTCAAATGAATGATCTAATCCAAAATATTTCAAAAATTAATTTATTTAGTAAAATGCGATGAAATTAGGTCATTTATTATCTATAAAATATCAAAAAAAAATTGTTTTATTAACTCCCCCAAACTTACCCTTTTCCACTTCTGGGAAAAACCTCATATCAACTAAACATCAATATCAAATAAAAAAAATTAAAACACTTATCCTTGAGATCCAACAATTACACATCATGAAACCAAAGATATCATGACTCAAAAAAATTATTTCTAGATCTCCATTTATATCATTCAATATATTTCGACTTCATTTATCCACCCTTTCTCAAAACACATACCTCAATAGAATTATCTCTTATCCCACAAATGTAAATTTTCTAGAAGTGTCTTTCTCATCCAAACTCATAAAAGGGTCACTATAGGCTTAATAAATTCCTACATAGCCACCCAATATGAGTCAATGACATATGTTTATCATGAAGACTTTTCTGTGTTGTTATGTGGATTTCGGTTGGTACGATGAAGATGTGAAAAATTCTGAGGCTGAATGAGGGGGGCTTGAACCTTTTTGAAGAAAAATTGCATTTATCTATTTTTCAATTAAATATGGTCTCCTCCTTAATCCACATGGCATAGATTCAAGTTCATCATCATGACTGTTCACACCAATCAACATTTTAGTAGTAAAAATGTCAATCTTCTAAAGAATGGTTTTCTTGAAATCTCCAGATAGGCACAACATTGTTCCCCTATTAGAAGCTCCAGAAAGGCACAACTTCAGTTATCATGAAGGCTCCTGAAAAGGTACAAATTTTAATATAATTATTTTCTTCAGTAGAAAAAACATCTCTTCAGAATTTAATTTCCACCCTATGTATCGCAAAATATGGAAGCACAACACAAGATAGCTTCCCCCACAGTAATGTTCAACTAGATTATGCTATTTAACATCAAGAGTTTGTTAGATATGGAAAACTGGATTATAATGATGCTAACCTAACATGATGTTCATGGATTCTACGGAAAAAAGATCAAATTTTCAAGGTAGTCCATTATAAAAAAGGATTATTTAAAATAGTGGCTTTAATACCAAACAAATTCCTTAATCATTTAAAACACAAGTACCTCAAACCCTCATACTTGACAGGAATAAATCAAATTCTAGTAAAATAAAGCATGGTTTGGTTCTCTCAAGAAAGGAGGTGAATGTGAAGAATATGAAAACAATGGTTCATAATCCTCATAGGAATGTGATTTAAAATATAATGAAAGTTATATTTGGCATGGGATTCAAAATTCAGATTACTTTTCATGAAATTACTAAATATTTGAACTCTAAACACAATTATTTTCAATTTTTATTTATGCTCGGTTTCATGGGACAAATTGTTTCACTTATTGATATGGGTGTCAAAATGGTTATGAGAATCATTTCAGCTCAAATGTTTCAAAAACACGCCAAAAACTGAATAATAAACACACAAAATTTAAAAAACAACCATTTTTAAAAAAATGAAAGAAAAATAGGAATTCAATTGAAATTACTAAACTAAAAGGTTCCCTCCCCCACACAAAAAATATTTCATCGTACTAAATTTGAACCCATGATATGACATATTCACATGAAATGTATAATATTAAATAAGACACTGAATAAAAAATATAAAGGGTTAGGAACAACCTGATATGCTCAAGTGATGATGGGGTCATACATTGTGATGAAATCCACTGCATCAGTAGGAAGTCCCTTAATGTATCTCTTCAAAAATTATCCATTCAATATAAATCTCCTTCCTGTGTTTTCTTGTATGATCACCAATGCACCATATGGAAAAACATTAGTCACAACATATGGACCTAACAATTTGGAACACAACTTACCAGGCATCAAATTCAGTCATGAACTGTAGATAAGCACGTTATCTCCAACATGAAACACTATTTTTTGGATAATTTTTTCATGAGATGCTTTGGATATTTCCTTGTAGAGCCTTGAGTTCTCATATGAAGACAATTGAATATCCTAAAGCTATTGAATTTGTAGCTTCCATTGGATTCCACCTTCAGCCAAATCCATGTTTCATTTCATTATAGCCCAATAAACTTGACACTCAACATTCATGGGGAGATGATACACTTTCCCAAAAACAATTTGAAATGGCTACATACAAATGGGTGTCTTGTATTCTATCCTATAAGACCACAACGCATCATCCAAGCGCTTGCTCCAATATTTCCTATTTGGATGCACGGTTCTCCCCAAAATCTATTACAACTCACGATTTGAAACCTCAGCCTGGCCATTTTTCTGGTGGTGGTATGGTGTTTATTTTTTGTGTGTAACCCCATACTTCCAAAGAAGGGAAGAAAGATTCTGATTGCAGAAGTGTGTTCCTTGGTCTATGATGTTGGCCTTCGCTACTCCAGACCTGCAAAAAAACTAAACTTTTGACAAAGTCCACAAAAACATGAGAATTATCAGTCCTTATTTAATTATCCTCATCCCATTTACTAACATAATCAACAAAAACCAAAATATATTAAAATCCAAATGAACTGGGAAAAGGACCCATAAAAGTAATTCCCCACAAATTAAAAATCTCACTGAATAGTATGGTCTATTGGGGAATCTCATGTCTCTTAGAAATGTTCCTAGTGTGTTTGAAATGAGAGAACAACTTAAAAAACACATGAGCATCATGAAATAATCTAGGACAATACAATCCATAGTCAAAAACATTCCTAACTGTCCGTTGGGGTCCAAAGTTTCCACCACAAGCAAGTGTTTGACAAAAATGTAAAATATACTCAAACTCATGATCAGGAACACACCTCTTAATAACATGGTCACTGCACATGTCCCATAGGTATGGATCATCCCAAACATAAAATCTTGACTAACTTTTTAATTTTTGGACTTCATGATTCTTTACATTTTCCGGGATTTTAGAGAAAAAAAGTTAGTTAACTAAATCTATATACAAAAGACGCGTACCATAGATGGAATATAGATGCTAATTGGGGAAATTTTCTCGAAGTGGTACTAGGTCCAAGGTTATATCCTCTGGTGTGTGAGTAAGCCTACTCATGTGGTCCACCACCTTGTTTTCTAACCCCTTTTAGTCATTTATCTCAATGTCAAATTTCTGAGGAAGGATCATCCATCAGATTAGCCTAGTCTTTGCATCTAGCTTCTTCAAGATGTACCTCAGAGCTAAATAGTAAGAAAAAAAAAACTACTTCAGATCCCAATAAATATGAAGAAAATTTATCTAAAGAGAATTTAACAGCAAGAAAATCATTTTCCGTGGTTGTGTAGTTTGATTGGGCTGAATCCCATCTCCTGGATGCATAGGCAATAACATGTGAACGTCCCTCCACCCTCTGAGAAAATACAACTCCAACCGCGATGTTGGAGGCGTCAAACATAAGCTCAAAAGGAATATCCCACTATGGGGGCTGTATGATTGGTGGAGTGGATAGACACTTTTTTAGCTCATCAAAGGAAGTCCTGCAAGAATAATCAAACACACAATCAGAATCCTTTTGAAGTAATCATGACATATGAAGAGAAATATTACTAAAATATTTGATGATTTATAGATAAAATCCTACATTCCCTGGGAAATATCAAACATAACACACACATGAAGGATATGGTAAGGATGAAATGATATCTACCTTAGATCTATCAACCTCTATCCCATGTTTTGACACTACATGCCTTAAGAAAATTCCATGATCTACAATGAAATGAAGCTTTTCAATGTTAAAAACAAGATTTATCTCAATACCACGATTCAACACCTTTTCCAAACTAAAAAGAAATTAATCAAATGAGGATCTATACACTTTAATATCATACATAAATACCTCCATGAAGGTCTCTATAAAATCTGAAAAACACTAACCATGCATCTGTGGAAGGTACCTAGGGCATCGCAACGTCCAAATGGCATCCTTCGGTAGGAAAATGTACTAAAGGTACAGGTGAATTCAGCCTTCTACTGATCCTACGGATATATAGAAACCTGAAAATATTCAGAAAATCCATCTACGAAACGTTTCTGTGTTTTCTCATTTAGTATCTCAAGAATTTAATCAATAAATGGGAGGTGGAGATGGTCTTTACGAGTGGACTATTTTAGTTTCCTATAATCAATAAAGACACTCCAACTATTTTGTACCATGAACAGAACTAACTCCCCTTTATAATTTTTTACAACCATAACACCACTTTTCATAGGTACAACCGAAATAAGAATCACCCACTAGGAATCTGAAATGGGATAGATTATACCATCCTCAAGAAATTTTTCATCATCTTTTTTAGCAACCTCAAAAATTGTTGGATGGAGTGTACTTTGTGGCTGCCTCACCAGTTTAGCCTCATCCTCCAAATGAATCCTATGCATGAAAATAGAGGGTCTAATACCTGATATGTCAGCCAAGGTATACCCAATTGCTCTGATGTTCTACATAAAAAGATTCAATAGTTTTTCATCATGTTCCAAAGAGATATTGTTTGAAATGATACTAGGTAATTTCTCGCCACATAACAGGTATGGGTATTTGAGATTTGGTGGAGACAGCTTGAGTTATAGTGTAGGGGGTTGTGTATGGTTGGAGAGATAGAAGGAACTGAAATATGTGCACAAAGAGCATCAATATCAGAATATACATCATCAAAATTAGTGAATAAAGCATCAAATACATCAGCATACTCAACAATCATGTCATAATTAGAGTTCACATGATCAAAATCAGAATATGATTCCATTTCAAAACTAAATCTAAGAGAGTCTCGTTCATTAGAAATAGGTGTGGAATTAATCTTAGACATCAAACTAGAAACAATACTCATAATCTCCCTAAGCATAGAATAATAAAATTCCATGGGGTTTTTATTTGGTGGTTCAAAATGGTAGATTAAAAACGAAGAATGATCCTCTGAGGGGTACATCATGGAATCCATAACATTAAATATCACAACTTCATCCCCAAATTCCATGGAAAGTGTACCCTCAATAACATATATGATTGTTTTTTCAGTTTTGAGGAAGGGTCTACCTATGTTAATAGGGGCATGAGAACTTAACAGATCATCCTCCATGTTATGCACATAGAAATCAGCTGGAAATATCATGTCTCTTACCCGTACAAGTACAACCTCAAGAAATCCTATTGGATATGATGTAGCTCTATTTTCCAACTTGACCACTACTCACATGGGCTTCAACTCACCATCCTACAAATAATATAATACAAAGTGAGGCATCATATTTATGGAAGCTCTCAAATCATAATGTGCATCAGAAAAGTGCAAGTCCCCTATGGTGCTTGGGATGGTGAATGTACCTAGATCCTTGCTCTTTGTTGTCATTTCTCAAGCTGGTTTAATGAGTGCTAACACATTCTTTCCAAGATTGATCCTCTCATTTCCCACTATCCCTCTCTGATTGGTACGATGTTATTTTAAGAATTTTTCATAACATGGGATTGTCTTGATGGATTCAAGTAAAGGGATGTTGATCTCCAGATGCTTGAATGTATCCAAAACATCTTTTTTGCATTGCCTCTTTAGCCGTATTTTTTGTTTGTACAACTCTATTGTGAAATTGAGGGGGTTTAGGAGGAACATCATTAATCTTATTCTTACCTTTTTCTTTCTCCTTGGTTTTCTCATGTAGCGTCCCAAACCTAGAAGCCCGGAGCCGGTGTATTATTTTAATACATTGGCATGATTACAAGTAATCATTTTCGGAAATACCGACCAGTTTAGCAGTCTAGGAAAATATATTACATACATGGATTTTACATTACACATTAGAAAATAAAACACAACATAAATTATCCATTGAGAACTCCACTAATCCCCTAGATTAACCACACATATCATTCAAAATACACTTCTTGGAATCCTGAAAAAATAAAATATAAGAAAGGGGTGAGCTCAGATACTTAGTAAGAGTAATCAATACATCAGAATATAACATAAACATTAATAGTGGTGAATAATTGTAATCACATGCCTTTAAAAATAATAAACATGAACACTTTATGGCAGGAATATGAGATAAGAAAAAAATGACATAATGAAACATAGTCATGGGTATTCTACTAGTCAAAAAACCACAAGAAATATCAATAGATAATCTCATAAGAATGGAACTATAATTTTAGATATTCTGAATCATTTTTTGAAGGCCTCAGCAAAGACGTCGAAAAATGATTAGGGCCTCGGATGAAACCATATATATAAAATTTGGGAAAGGCCTCCGCCAATTCCACTTCTAATTGTATCATGATACCTACCGATGAATTGACGAGATATCGTGGGCTCTACCCATCACTTACTAAGTCCAATTTATTCCTCATATTATAAGGTTGAAACATAAAACAAGCATCTGTATTAAAACTAGCATACAAAATATCATTACTTTATCGATAAACTACGAATGGTAAAAAATAGTACATCCACAGTCAAACAGTACTCGTTAAATACAATATTTAAGATTGAATTAATCGAACTAAATTGAAAATAATGAATGATATTGACAGATATGAAAATAATCATTATAACTATTTGATAGAAATACCCCCCCTTTCCTTTAAAACATTTAAAATTCACACTATTTATTAAGAAGCAGTTTAAAATAGATTTTGGAATCAAAGTCTCCCATAAAACAATGAAACATTTAAAAGTAATTTTAATTTAAAAACATTAATTTCCATATAGATAAATCCTTAAAACCATTTTTAAAACATGGACATTAATGAGAATGATTTAGATGAACACATCTTTAAAACATTTAAAATGATATTTTAGTTGGAGTTTCTAACCAAATGAAAGATGCATGAATACAAATAATTAGGTAATAAAAACATTATAAAAGCATGAGAATAATGGATTTCATGATATACTATGTCAAAGGATAGTATATGCACCATATAAAAGTGAATTGGTGCATATCAACAAAGAAGTCTCACAGGAATGTAAATTGATATGAAATCCCTTATAAAGACCGCATCCCTAGGTAAATTATAAATAAATGACATAATTATGTGTGAAAAATATAAATACACTCAATATGGTTTGATATTCAGTGTATGAATCAGAGAATATTTACATGTATTCTTGTAAAAATAGCACCAATGACTTGGACGTTTAACTCAATGAATGGAAATTGAGTTAAGATTACACTTATGAAGTTCATATCAATGACTTATGAAATTATCTATGTAGTGATTATGTTTATCAAATGTGTATCCACACAAAGGGGGGTGGAAATTACTAAATAAATACTCAATTGTGATTCCACACATAATCTTGGAGTAAAATAATCAATGAAGTATGCGTAAAGCTGAATGAGTGGGAACTGAAATTTGAAATTATCTTACCAATTTGGTAACATACAAAACATAGATCCCATGAAAGAAGGATCATAAAATGAAGATGTAAATACCCATAAATTAAAGTACATTACCCAATTAATACAATCATTGGGAAATAAATCACCACAAAATAAGAAATAGTGGCAATATAGTATGAATCTCATGAGAATTGGATGTGAGATGAAAACCCCATTACCACGTTGTAATCAATCGAGTCATATGACCAAAAGTTAATAACCACAAAATGAATCACAAAATACCATGAATATAAATAGAATCATGATAATATATATCAAATGGAAGTACACAATACATGACATGCAATAAATAAGTGGCGAACAATGGAATTATCGTGGAATTAAAAGTGAGAAAAGAATCATGTTAAATCGTGTCCGACTTGACTCATTTTTCTTTAATCTCCTGAATAATAAACTGAAGATAATTTATAATTTCATATGAAACTTTTTCAATTTTATTTTTCCTTTTATATCACTTATTACCATGTTATAAAAATTATGTAATCAATTAAGTCACTAATGGTCATTTTGTCAATATTTGGCACTTGAGTCAAAAATGAACTTGTTATAATTACAAATTTTCTATGTGGTGAAAATTAAACTATCTCCAAAATAATATAATTTATTTATATATCATATATATATATATTATATATTCAATATATATATGTGTGTATTTATAACATTACCTAACATTTGGAGATAATAAATGAAATGCATCGTTCATGGAGATGGTAAGCCGTACATACGCATGAACGCTAATTTCATTTCTATTTTGTATTTTAATGGAATTAAAACATAATGATACAGAGGTATATTATAATTCCAATATTATATAATATATAATATCATAATACCCATCCTTTATATGTCCTACATAAGGAATTAACATGTCATATCACGTTGAGGGGGCGGTAGTCCGCACCTCCTCAAATGAAATTATCATGTTCACACATATTGGAAAGCATGATGTTTTTCTGTAAATGAAAATTAAAAAATTATAGAGAAAACATAAACCTAATATATGCCATATATAAATAATTTTTCATCTTAATAGAAACCATGAGAGGTGGTGGGAGGTAATTGAACAATCATCATTTCGTGAGACATTAGTTTTCCATCCAAAAAAGTATGTTCTTTACCCATTAGATGGACGTGAGTGTAAGTATAGTTCGGAATTTTTTAATAAAAACATCATAGAATATTTATGATACTGGTTTTGTTATAAAATAAAGGAATAAAAATAGTTTAGGGGTTGGATATGTAAAATAATATAAAAGAAGCTTAGAGAAACCATTACATTTAATTTGGGTAACTCCCTTTGGTTTGAACCAAAAGGACTTCTTGAAATGAATTATGCCAAAGGTAAGGCTTCTAATCGAAATATAGGGATCCAGAGAGCTTATTTGGGTATGTTTTGGATGATCCAAATGGCTTGAGAGTTGTGGGAATGGTTTAGAAGTGGTGACCTTTTACAAGGGAGAGGAGGGTCTCTTTAGGAATGTTTGAAAATGTTATTTTATTATAAACGTATAATCGATTTAAAAAGGTCCGAAACTCAACAAAGTAGAATATAAGATGACTAATATTCAAAATAAAATCATCAAATTACAATTTTATAGGATTTGGATAATGTTTTAATATTAATAATATTATTTATTTAAATCATTTATTAATGAGGTAAATACAACATCATTATTGTGTCATAAATAATTTAATTTATGTGATGTCTAAAAATTATAAAAAAAATACAATACTGTAGGGAAACATCTTATCTTTAAAATTATTATTTATAGTCTAAAATATGACTTATATAACCCCTTGTAAAATGTTATATACTAATAGATATATTTTAATGTCATTTTTGACTTTACATTAAGTTAATTAAAATAGTGTGTAATTATCTCTCTTAAGTGGCTCCATGGGGTCCCAAAATCAACACGAGGATACCCATGGTTGGACATGACTCATCCAATATGTTAAGGATAAGTGTTAAGGCAATTTTATATTATTATAATATTTTTTTTACCTTGAATTACCCTATTTACCTTAAACTACTGTAAATAAAAGTAAAAAGTTACTTTTCACCCAAATTTATTTTCATCTTATTGAACAACATTTTAATTAGTAATAACAACCATGTATGTCGTATTTTTGAAATTCAATTCACAGAAGTGGTAAAATTTCATTTAAATGAAAAAGTCGTATTTTTAACTACAACATAGTGGATTCACTATTCATCAAAAATTGATGTTTTTCAGAAAAATATCAAAACTTCGGCCTAATATATATTTGATATTCCGAATTAAAATATTATTTTTAATTTAAAAAATTAAAAACATAGATTTTGAATTAATAAATTTAATATTAATTCCCATTGTCAAAACAAATAGTGTGTTTTTAAGAAATAATAAATATCAAAAGATTAACACTTGTTTACATATAATTTCAAAGTAAAATTAATTATAATGACCTAAATTGGATTAAATGGTAAGAATATAATATATAAACACTTTAAAACCACTTTAAAATATAATATAACCATATAAATTAATTATATTAAAATGAAGTTTTGAATTAAAATACAATATTTCTCACTCTTCATAAAAAAATTAATATAATTAGAAAAATACCAAAACTTCATGCAAATTAAATTTTCATGTACTGATTCTAATGAAGAATTTTATTTTTTCAAATTGAATATTTAAAATTTTAAAATATTGTATTTAAAAAGGTTTCTCCTTTCAAATTTGGTAAAATTGTATTTTTTATAAACATACATTTTCTATCTGAAGAATTGAATTTTATATTATAATATGTCTAAGAAACACATAATACATTAGTTAAAATGATATGGATTATATTAAATTCAAAATCTATTTAATACTATTCATAATAGTTTTTTTAATAGCTTGTTTGGTAAGTTTTCATGTGCTCAAACTCAGCATTGTGTAATGTGCAAGTTATTGAATTAATTTGAAAAAAATAATGTACTATTAAATCATGGGGGGTTACATTCTCCCATCCTTCAATAAATTGCATCCTCTAAATTTGAAATTGTTCTTCGAAAATAAAAGGATTAAATAGAAAAATACCATTGTGGGAAACCCATTTTGGAAATTGGGTTATTAAAATTTAGTCTTAATAAGAGGGAATGAGAAATGAAAAAGTCACCACCAAATTATGATCTATATTAAGAGAACATTGGGGGAAATTAGAGAAACAAAATTGGAGGGAAAACATAAATATTTATATGGAGTGATTGAGGTCATTAATCACAAACAAGTGTAAAATCGAGTGTCTCAAATCCATCTATCTATGATGATTTAAAATATAATCGGTTCAACAAAACATAAAGCTTGAGGATAACACATTTTCAGTTTTAAGATCCCTTCCCTAAAGTATAATAATTAATTATTCATAGAATAAGAACGAAAAATACTTGACAAGTAGAGTTTCATCCTTCATCCAATTCTTACCAAAAACTCAACTTTTATTCCAAATGATGAGTATTCAAGATGACTTGGCCACACATGAAGCGCTAGATTCAACTTAGAGAGAATCACATAATCCACAAAGGATGAACTATATATTTCCCCTTTCTTTAAAGATTAACCTTTACAAAAATGGTTAGTAAAATATTAGATGATCCCCGAAAATTATAATACTTTAGAGAAAGGAATACTAATCATAATTTCTAAAATTAAACCAAAAATACCCAAAGTTAAATTAATACCATTCAATAAAAAATAGTCAATAAAATATTTCAATATAAAAAAAAATCTAATATTGAAACCCAAATCTCAGAATAATTTTCTTACGTAGTCTTCTATGTTAAATTGTTTCTTCAAATAACATCGACTACTCTTAAAGTTACATACTTAAAATTAATTAACCTAATCACGCATTCTCTATGATTGGTAAATAATTTCCATAAATAATCCAAATTTCTATAAATACACAACAAAAACATAGTTAAAAACCCTTCATTACTCCACAAATAAAATCCAATAGTATTCTATTTTCCTTAGGCATACAGTGTTACCAAAAGAGTGAACATCTTCCAAAATTGAAATTATCACTTAATCACCAAATCATTTTCCTATACTAAGGATAAAATATAAATTCCAAAATTCAACATATTATTGATACATAAAATCATTTATCTAAAAATAATTATTCTTACTAACCAGGGACATCAAGTAGTTTAGTGGTAGGCGATAAATCCCAATCGCACTTTGGTTGTGGGTTTGATTCCCGCAGAGTTGTCCGGCACGACGCGTTGTCCCATGGTTTGTGTGTTGTCTTTCTTAAAGAACTATATGATTTAATAATATTCCAAAAAATGAGATAAATTCCAAAAAAATAATCCTAACATATTTTATCTATAAATTTTATCTCATACCTTGTATTTTCAACCAAAAAGTAATAACCTATAGTTGAACGACTATTTTGACTAAAACCAGAAAGAAGAGTGTGAGTCATAAAATCATTAAGAAAATATCATGAAAAACTATTTTAATTCTGAAACACCTTAGGATAATCCAAGGTCACTTATTCTCATATTATATTAAAATCCTTAAATTTTGTTTGTGATGAAAATGTGAACTATCCAAAGCATATCCCCTAGGAGTGTCATAACCAAAAGTGATGCAAGGCCCGCTGTCGTGTACCAGGATTCCTCGGGTCAAGCCCGAAACTCCTTGTAAGAGTTCTCACTCCTAGGTACATCTGTTCTAGAGCCACCTCTACCTAATCGTATCCAGATAGGGATGTATTTTTTGGAAAAAATTCCAAATATCTACATTAAAAAATTATAGAAAATTCATCTCTACTAATCCTCAAAGTCTATCTTTGGATAATGTTCTTTAATCAGATATTATCTAAATCAAGTTTCCTGGGTTTTGTATAATACTTCTTCTCATACCAACTATAACGCCCTGACCCTAGAAGCCCAGAGCCGGGGCATTATTTTAATACATTAGCATGATTAGAAGGAATCATGTCCTGAAAGACCGATCATTTTAGCAGTCCTGGAAAATAGATTGCATACATTAACATCACATTACACATTATAAAATAAAACATGACATAAATTATCCTTTGAGAACTCCATTAATCCCCTAGCTCAAACCTGTATATCACTAATACTACACTTCTTGTAATCTAGGAAAAATAAAACATAAGAAAGGGGTGATATCAGATGGTCAGCAAGAGTAAGAAACACATCGGAATATAACATAAAAATTAGGCATTTTGATTAATTAAAAACTCATTCCTTTACAAATAATAAATATGAACACCTTATGAAAGGAATATGAGCTAAACAAATAATGCCATAATAAAACATTGTCATGGGTATTCTACTTTTCGAATAACAACATGAAATATCAATAGCTAATCTCATAATGATGGAATTCATAATCCCAGACATTCTGAAACATTTTGTCAAGGCCTTGTCCAAGACTTCTAAAAATGATTAAGGCCTCAGTCAAAACCATATATCTAAATTTTTGGAAAGTCCTCATCTAATTCCACGTTTAATTGTCTCATGAGACCTAATAATGCATCGAGGAGCTATAGCGGGATCCAGCGGTCACTTACTATGTCCAATGCATTACCCATATGATAAGGTTGAAACATAACACAAACATTCGTATTAAAACTAGCATAAGAAATGTCAACACTTTATCCATAAACCATTAATGGTATATAAAAATAGTACATCCACAGTAAAAAATAACTCATTAAATTAAATATGGAAAATTTTATTAATCGACCTCAATATAGAATAATGAAGGGAATTGACATAGATAAAAACAATCAATATAACTATTTGAGAGAAATACCCCCTTTTTCTTGAAAAAATTTAAAATTATCACTATTTATTAAGAAGCCATTTAAAATATACATTTTAATCCAAGTATCCCATACCACATTTAAAATTTAAAATTTAATTTTAACTTGAAAACATTAATGTCCATTTAAATAAGTCCTCAAAACCATTTTTAAAATATGGGCATTATTAAGAATGATTTAGAAGAATAAATGTTTAAAACATTTAAAATGATATTTTAGTTAGAGTTTCTATAAAAATGAGAGATGAATGAATACAAATAATTGAGGTAATAAACACTTTATGGTATCATGAGAATAAATGATTTCATGATATACTATGTCGGAGGATAGTATATAAACCATAAAAAGTGAATTGGTAAATAATAACACAGAAGTCTCAAAGGAATGTAAATTTAGATGAAATCCCTTGTAAAGACTGAATCCTTTGGTAAATGATAAATCAATGACATAATAATGTGTGAAAAATATATTTACACTCAATATGATTGGATATTTAGTGTAAATATATCAGAGTACATTCACACATATTCTTGTAAAAACAACACCAATGACTTGGATGTTTAACTCAGTGAATGGAAATTGAGTTAAGATTACTCCTATCAAGTTCATATCAATGACCTGAGAAATTATCAATGGAGTGATTATCTATATCAAAAGTATATCCACCCAGAGGGGAGTGGAAATAACTACACAAATAATAAATAGTGATTCCACACATAATCTTGGAGTAGAATAATCAATGAAGTGTGCGTAAAGGTGAATTAGAGGAAATTGAAATTTTAAATTGTCTTACCAATTTAGTATCTTATGAAACATACATCTCATGAAATAAGGATCATAAAAGGAAGATGTAAATAACCATAAGTTAAAGTATATTAGACAAATAATAATATCATTTGGAAGCACATACACCACACAAATGGAAATAGTGGAAATATAGCATGAATCTAATGGGAATAAAAAGTGGGAAGAAAAATCCTTACCACATTGTAATAAATTGAGTCATATGAACAAATTTTAAACACCACCAAATAAATCATAGAATACCCTGAAGATAAAGATAATCATGATAATATATGTCAAATTTCAGTGCACAATACACAACATTAAATAAATAAGTGGCGAACAATGGAAATCTCACGGAATTAAAAGTGAGATAAGAAATCCCTTTCCTCGTGTCTGACTCTACTCGTTCATTTTTTAATCTCCAGAATAATAAAATAAAGTTAATTTATACATTTTGAAAAACCTTTTTCAGGTTTATTAATCCCATTATATCACTTATTACCATGTTATAAACATTATGTAATCGTTTAAGTTATTAATGGTCATTTTGTCGATATTTGGTACTTGAGTAAAAAATGAACTTGTTATAATTACAAATTGTCCATGTGGTATAAATTACGTTATCTAAAGAATGATATACATTATTTAGATTTCATATATATATTATATATCTAGTATATATATGTATTTGTAATAGTACATAAAATTTGTAGATAATAAATGAAATACACCGTTCGTGGAGAAGGTCTGCCGAACGTACGCATGAACGCTACATTCATTTAAATTTGGAATTTTAAAAGAATTAAAACGTAATGATACATAGTAATATTATAATTACAGTATAATAAAATATATAATATTATCGAATCCATCCTTTATATTTCCCACATAAGGCATTAATGAGTCATATCACTTTGAGGGGATAGTACTCCGCACTTCCTCGGATGAAATTATCATTTTCAACCATATTGGAACAAATAAAGGCATGTTTTAAATTAGAATTATAGAAGAATAGAGAACAAATAAACATATTATATATCATATATAAATACAGTGTAATCTTAATGGCCATCATGAGAGGCGGTAAGAGATAATTGAATAATCATCGTTTCATGAGGCGTTAGTTTTCTATCCATAGAAATAGTATGTTCATTACCCATTTAGATGAATGTGTTTATAAGTGTAGTTAAAATAATTATCATAACAACATACTAGTATATTTATGATATTATTTTTGTAATAAATTAAAGGAATAAAAATAGATTAGGGATTGGAGACATAAAATAAAAGAAAATAAGCTAAGAGAAACCATTACCTTTAATCTGGGTAACTCCCTTTGGGTTGAACAAAACGGTCTTCTTGAAGTGAATTATACCTAATGTAGGATTTTAGGTGGAAGAGAGGGATCTTCAGAGCTTATTTATGCAGGGGTTGGATGAGCCAAGGGTCTTGAGAGGTGTGAGGAATGGTTTAGAAGTGGTGTCTTTTATAAGGGAGAGGAGGGGCTCTTTAAGAATGTTTGAAAATGTTATTTTATTATAAACATTTCTTCGGTTTCAAAGGGTCCAAATCTCATTAAAGACAAAGAAAGGATGAATTAGGATCTAAATAAAATCATTGAATAAGAAATGGACAGAATTTGGTTATTTTTTTAATATTAAAAGTCTTATTATTTAAATATTTTATTAATGTGGTAAATACTACATCATTATTGTGCCATAAATAATTTAATTTTTTTGATGTCTAAAAATTATAAAACAGATACCATAATTTATGAAATTATTTTAGCTTTCTAATGATTCTTCATATTTGAAATTATTACCTCTATAACCACATGTAAAAATTGATATACTAAAAGATATTTGTTAATTTCATTTTTGTCTTTTCTATAAGTTAATTAAAATAAACTGCCATTATCATTCTTAAGTGGCTCCTTGGGTTCCCAAAATAGACCCATAGATTCACATGGTCGGCCATGACTCGTACAATATGGTTGGGACCAGTTTTAAGTTAATTTTATATTATTATAATATTCTATTTACCTTGAATTACCCTATTTTCCTTTAACCGTGGTAAATGAATGTCAAAAGTTACTCTTCACCAAGAATTATTTTCATCCTATTGAACCAAATTTTAATTACTAATGACAACCATGTATGTTGGATTTTTTATGTTTAATTCACAAAAGATGTAAAAAATAATTTAAATGAAAAAGTCAGATTTTTAACTACTACTTAGTGGTTTCACTATTCATCAAAATTGATGTTTTTCAAAAAAATACCAAAACATCGGCTTCACCTATATTTTATATTCTGAATTCAAAAATTATTTCTATTTTACCAAATTCAAAACATATAAGTTGAATTAATTAATTTAAAATCAAATCCCGTTGTCAAAATAAATAGAGTGTTTTTAAGAAACAATAACTATCAAAAGATTGACACTTGTTTATGTATAATTTCAAAGAGAAATTTATTCCAATGACCAAAATTAGATTAAATGGTAAAAATATAATCTACTTACACTTCAAAACCAATCTAAAATATAATATACCCCTATAAATAAATTATATTATAAGGATGTTTTGAATTAAAATACAGTATTTCTCACTATTCATAAAAAAATGTCTATTATTAGAAAAATACAAAAATTTCATCCAAAGTAAATTTTGATGTCCAGATTATAAATAAGAATTTTATTTTGTCAAATTTAATATTTAAGAGTTTCAAATAATGGATTTAAAAAGGGTTCTCCATTAAAAGTTGGTAAAATTGCATTTTTTGAAAAATACATTTTCTTTTTGAAAAATAGAAGTTGTTCTTATAATATTTCTATGAAACACATAATACATAAGTTAAAATGATATGGTGTATATAAAATTTAAAATCTAGTTAATAATATTCATAACAATTTTTTTAATAGCCAGTTTGGTAAGTCGTCATGTGGTCGAAATCGGTGTTGTGTAAGGTGCAAGTTATTGAATTACATTGAAAAAAACAATAAATTATGAAATCTTGGGGTGTTATAACTCATCAGTTGGTGTGGAATGGAGATTTTCTGGAGTTGAAGTTAATCCTGAAGGAATGGTAGGTATAGTTGTGTCATTAATTTTTTACCACTTATAAATTTAATGGCACTAACATTACCCTAGGGATTTGGAGAAGGTTGGGAAAGTAGATTTCCAGTTTTCTTACTTACCAGTTCATGGAGAACATTGGAAATCTAGCTCATTTGAGTCTTCGACTCCCTCAGCTCCGAACCTTGACTATTCATCTCATTCTATTGATTAAGAACAATTTTTTTTCAAAATGTCATCAATGTTAGAATCTACCTTAGTTGGGGGATTCTCTTATTGTTGGCTTGTTAATGCTTGAGATTCAAATTTCATTTGGGGTTGTTGGAATCCCTGCTGCTAAGGCAGAGGCTTCTGAATGTTTTGTTAAAGGGGACCTTTGTGGTCTTCTAGAGATATACCTCATGTATGATTGATCATTCCACCCTTTTTTCATGCTTGTGCAATGGAATCAAGCGTATTTTGGGGATATGATTGTTGTTGTTGCTGATATGGTCTCCCAGTGAATACTACTGCACAATCCTCTGTCTCTTGTAGTTGTTGGAAACCGTCAGTTGGGTGGCTTGTCTTAGTGAAAATTCCACAAGGCATTGATACAGGGTATTGATGTGTCTTTTGTGCCAAAGAGTTCTGTCTCATCATAGTTGTCAATTATTCCAACTTAGTATATATCAAATGAATTTCAAGAGAAGAAGGAATTACCTGACGTACTCCTCGATCAAGTGTTGTACCTCGATCACCAAATTTTTGGTGATTTTTCTCCATCATATCAATCAATGCACATGAAGGTACTGGTGTCTTGCCCACCAATGCTCCTCCAGCCGCAGTATCCACAATACTTCTCTCCATAGGTGTGAGTCCTTCATAGCAGTACTGGATGAGGAGTTTCTCACTGATATGGTGTTGTGGGAAGCCTGCACAAAACTTCTTGAATCTCTCCATGTACTCATACACTCACTCCCCTTATGCTTACTTAATCCTATAGATCTCCATACGAATGGAAGTGGTCCCTGTTGCTGGAAAAAATCTCTGCACGAAAAGACATTTCAAATCGTTCCAACAAGTTACAACATTGGGTTGTAAATAATAAATCCAATCCTTTGTTGCTCCATCGAGTGAAAATCGGAATGCTCTTAGTTTGATTTCAAATTCAGAAACATTTCATGTTTTTAAGGTTGTGAAAACCACATTAAATTCATTAAGGTGTCTATTGGGATCCTCACCAGAGAGGCCATTAAACTTTAGAAGAATGTAAATTTATCCAGATTTCAGTTCAATGTCTGATTCGAGATTTGGGTATGCAATAAATTTTTTTTGATTGTCAATATCAGGTGCATCCAATTATCAAACGTTTCTTTTATATTAATTTCTACTATTTTCAGACATTGGTTTCTATTTTATGTTAGAATTTGAATTTATTCCAATTTCAATATTCTGATATTGGATAAATTGTTAAAATGGTTGAATGTTGAAACATCTCGTAGACTGAGAATGTCTGATTTGAGCCCTAAGGCTCCATTCAATCTCAGGGTCAAGATCTATGAGATATTTGCGATTAGTTCGTGTCACAAATCAATGAAAGGTAAAATGGAAATGAAGAAATGTGGACCATAATAAAAATAAAATAAGTTTGAGATGGTCCGATAAAAATAAATGAAGAGAGTAAGAGAAAAAAACATTAGAAAGGGGAAAGAAGGAAGAAAGATGAGAAGAAAATAGTTAAATGAAAAATAAAATAAATACCTCTAATTAGTTGAATAAATTACTTTCCTCCATGGAAACTACGCTAATTTGAAGGGCTCTGTCATGGGTTATTTCAAATGATGTTCGTTTTTGGGTTACATAGTTGTAATAGAGTGGCTGAACAAGGTCATATCTCAAAGGAGGATTCAAATTAAAACAACTTCATAAAGGTATTATAAAAATTAAATAAAATATAATAAAAACAATAATGTTAAGGACGAGATTTGATTATATTTTATTAATCTATAAGAAGTTTTCTGGAAAAACATTTTATTTTATTTTGTTTTTATTTTTGAAATGAAGTTCGATTAAAAACACACAATAAGAAGATGTTTTTAGACAATATTTAAAAGGATTAATCGGTCTAACACTACCTTTTCACTACATTATTTATCATTATAATTTAAATTATCATTCAATTAATTATGATCCCATAATTTTTCAAATCCTGAACCCTATGAGAATTAACTTTACCACAAAGATGAAGTGAATTTTACCCTAGGCTAGCTTCAAAACATGAAATCGCGACACCCTACATTAAATTTTGTTCTAAGGTTAGCTTATGGTTTGGGGTATATTAAGGACCATTTCCATTCTATATCATGAGGATGAATTGTATTTAGGGAATATATTTTACCTCTACAAACATATCTCATGCGGTATTGAATTACCGATTAAGTTTGTGCTCTCACAATTTAAACAAAAACATGACATCACATGTTTCTGTGTTAATTATTCAATTTCATTCTTTGTTTCTTATAATTTAAGAAAATAATTAATTTATCATATTATGTGAATTAAAGTAGTTCAGTGATTAAAAACAATTAAATTAAGATGGTAGAAGATTGATCGATGACTCGAAAACTACTCTTTCGTGGGTGGTGTGGTCATCGTGGAGATTTTTTTCATGGGCAAAGGATTGAAAGGGTAGAACCCAATATCGTGTCCCCTGTTGATTCGAACCCAATTGGGAAGATTAAAAGAGGAAGAAATTTGAATAAAAGAAGAAAATATAAGAAATAAAAGAATAACAAATTAATTTATTACACAAATGAAAATATTACAACATGATGAAGAGTAGAAGGCTTCGATGAGGAGATCATTGCATCAATAGATACCCCTCTTACAATGGTTGGGTAATTTTCGTGAAATCAATTACCCTGAAGCTCCAATATCCTTATTCACATCTCAAGCCCTCTAAATGATAAAAACAATAATTTATAAAGTGGAGGGGAGGCTAGTTTACAAGTGGTTTCTTGTGTGAATGATGAAGTTTGGCCAAATATTTTAATCCAACTTGCACCACCAATTTTAGCACAAAAACGCGTGAATAAGATTTACTTCTTGTAAGAATATTTGTGTGAAATTGAATACTAGAGCTCATATAAAAAGTTGGGCATAATCCAAGCACAAATGAAGATGTTATGGCCGAAATACATAACCCCTGTCCATTCTAGAATGTCCAGCCCACCATTGACTTAATTGCCCATTTACTCCATCCAAATTCACTCTTTAGGTCTAGTGTGCAAAATAAGAATTTTAGAAATTATGTTAGGAACACTTTTACTAAATTTTGAGGTAAAATAAGTCATATTAAAATATTTATGTGCGAAATACTACAATGAATTTAAAACAGGTAAAACTGTAATTTTCATCGACTTTTCAAATGGATGATCTAATCCCAAATATTCCATACATGAACATATTTAGCACAATGTGAGGAAAGTATTTCATTTATTATAAATAAAATATTCAACAAAATAGTGTTTTATCAGATATTATAAGTGGTAATAGTTAGAGATTAGATGCATATAGGGGTAAAAACTTAGAAAATAATTAGTAGAGTTAATTTTGGTCACCATTATAGTGCTTGAGAAGTGTGACCTTATAGGGAATCAAGTTATACAGTCCTAGGTGAAATTATTTATTTCATTAAAAAATTATTTATGAATCATTATTAAGGATTTCAATAGATTATGACCATGAATAACCTATTTTAAACCTAATCTATCTTATATTACAAAGAAGGTTTCATGATTTAAACATATTATAAATGATTATCATGATTTTGTTATTTCATATTATTATTATTATTCATTATAATAATTTTATTTTTGGTTTTAGTCAATGGATGGAACTAGGAAATATCATGTTAACTCTAAATATTATGGAAAATGTAATGAATATAAGTAACCAAAATTTTTTATGACTGTAGTGAAAGATAGTATGATTTTGATAACCCATTTATCACTATATACAATTAACAAATTATAAGACAATCAACTTTTGGAATCACAAAAAATAGAATAATATGGGTTTTTAAGAGCTGAAGTGGCAGATACTACAGAGGAAAGAAAACTCTATTTTTGTTATATTTGAAATATGGATAGAAGAACCCCAAAGAATGTCTCAAAGTAAGGTGAAAATGTTTTATGTGTGTAAAATAAGGGAAAAAATCAGTGAATAGTCAAGGAAAATGTAGAGTGTAAAGTAGGTATATGAATTTAATCTCATGGAACAATTTATAGTTCAATTTAATATGTGTAGGGAATATGGGTATTATGCCATCGAAAGCCTCATTCCATGAAATATCTCTGATACTAAGAATGGACCAATTATATACAAGTCATTGATGTGGTATTATAATAGTGTTTATGTATTTGTACATGATAATTGATTTATATAAGTGATAAATCAATGATCTTTTGGATATAACAATCATGAGACATCTAAGGTTTAATACAAAATATAATTTCATTATGTATCTGAAAATATATATTTAAAGGTACCAGAAACCTATAAAAGTGATTTTGTCATAATATGATTATGTTTAGTTTTCATAAAAAGATGATTAGAATTAATGAATTAAGTGGGATGGTATCATTTTCCTAGAAATTGGTTGGGGATTTTATTAAAAAGTGACTTAGGAAATCTTTGATAAAGTTTATATAAATTCTTTATTTATAGAAATAGTGCATGACTTTATTTAATAAATATGGATTTTGTTAGTTTTTTGTGGTTTATATTATTTCATTTGAGGATAACTATAGATTTATGGATACCATTTTTTGTTTATATATTTATTTTTGTTAATAATATCCAAATTCTAGATACCCCTTTTCAGTTTTATGTGATTTGATTTTGAGGTGATTTGATAGTTTTACAGGGCATTAGAAGGAATAACTAATTAAGGATAAAATAACCCTTTGGCATAGTATATGATTTGTTGATAGGATAATTTTGTTCAATTGGATGGTGAGATAAATGTTATCATTATGGTTAAAAAGATCTTCATTGACAAAGAGATATTTTCAGTGATATTTATTGTTACTCTAAAGACATCCATTCATGTTAGTATCTTATTTTTATTAATGATATTTTGGTGTGAAGTAAAATACATTATAAGATTATATAGTGATTTATCATAGATACTAATGATATTTTTATAGTGATTTATCAAGTTGTGGTACATGTAACCTTTAGTTTTAACATGTGGTTTACCATGAAATATTTTTTTGGGAAGAATTCAATTAATGTTTTGGTGATAAAATATAAATAGAATGAGTTCACATTCAAGGTTAAAATATTATTCAATGTTGAGGTTATTTTAGATAATTGGTATATTGAGGTATTTATTTTTTCAATAATCTATGATTAAAATTTTGTTTAATTATAGAAATTTTGAGGTAAAATGTATTATTTATTCATATGAAGGTTTATAAAATTTTTATATTATCTAATCCTTTTTTAATTATTTTACTTTTCAATAGTATTTCAAGAAATATTAAATATATTTTTATCCTATTTTGGATTATTTGATCTACTCTATGTTTATTTTAGTTCTTAATGAATGAAAAATTAAGCATGAATACTCAATGTTTGGAGAAAAGGTTGATATTAGGGTTGAAATTGGTTGAAGGAATAAATAATAAATTTTGAGTAGGTACAAAACCTTATTTTCTCTATCTATATTGTAAAATATTTACTCAAATTTTGGAAAAGGATAACGGATAAAAAATTATCCTACTAAAATCAGTTCCAATGAATCAATGGCATTTTTCATGCCTCGTTGATTTATGGTTTTGTGGCGATTTACTTTCTCATGATCGTTCACCTTCTTGTGAAAAATGTTATCTCTCACTCTCCATTTTTACTAGTAAATTAATTCTTTCTCCATTTCCATATATTCACTTAAAAATAATATTCTTCTATATTTATTCCTAGTTATGTGTTATTCCATATAACCTTCACATTTCCCTTTACCTTTTTTATAAGAACGTTTTATTAACCCTTTTTACGATGTCTATTTTAAAGCAATACAATTTCAAATTTTGAACCCTTGATTATAGAGAATAAGATAAACTTTGTAGTATGAAATTTATTAAATAAGGGATAATTTTAGGCCTTTATATTTTCAAATAACACTATGTTAGATAGTGTATACAACACGCAACACCGAGCGTAAAGAAACCAAGAAATAGTATTATTTAAATATGATCATTTGAACATATCCATTGAATTATAGTGTATGAATAGTATTCAAAAAATTAGTAAATATATATAAGGGAACTAATAAAATATAATTTTATGGTCTAATTATTATGAAATAGAGGTAAATTTTTAGTGGTCGATTTATTGTTGAAAAATACATTTTCTTCAAATATTGTTTTGATTGATTTGTGTGATAAAATATAATAAATAGTATATAATAATTCTAGAAATTTAATTTGATAAATTAGATATAATTTTCACAATAAAAATTTCAAAATAATAATACAGTAATGTTTTGTTATTTTTCTGAGAATATTTATTTTTCATCGAATAGTGAAAAATATCGTTTTTAATGAAAAAATGTATTTCGGTTTCAAAAATTTACATAAAATAATTTTGTTTTAAATTTAAAAATAAAATAAAATAAGTGAACAAATATTATTAATAATTATATAATTTTAATTTTAATCAATTTCATTGTTTAATTTAGTAAAAAAATATTTTTATACTTAAAATGAATTTTCGAAAAAATACCATTTCATTACGTTTTTCATATTTAACTTAAATTAATATAAATAATGTATTGAAATTTCATGTTGTAAATGTACACAATATTTGGAATCAGGATATAAAAATTTTCTAAATATGTCTCATTTGGTTTTGGTTATTATGAATAGTATCCATGGAAAATAAATTTCAACCTTGTATGGATAAAATAAGTAAAATAGAGTTAAATCCATGAGATAAGGTCTGAAATCAACCATCCACTTGACCTTCTACATTTTTATTCATGTATTTCATCCATTTAAGTCCAATTATATAATTTATGTCCACTTGGTTCCATTTTACTTTTACTGTGGCCTTTATAGTAGTTTAAGGAATGAATGAATAAAAATTTCCACTATTTAAGATTTAATAGCTCTAATTTATTAAATAAATATGAAAATAGGACACTTTTACGTAAAAATTTATATTTGAATTATATATTAATTTCTTTTATAATAATAATTCATTTCATTTTTTTAGTGAATAATTAATTAACTTAAATTCTTACATTTCACTGACACAATATTTATACAATTATAAGGAAAATAAAATAAATTATTTTGATAATATTAAAAGTAATAATATATGGGTTAGTTGTGGTGTTACAACAATATTATTGATAAATATAACATTTTAGAATTTTTTTAGGAAAAGAAATATTTATATTAATTAAAATTTATTTTACCTTTAATGTGAAATTAAATGAATAGGGTCAAAAAGACACAAAATATTGTTTATATTGAATAATATTTAATTAAATTATTTAAAAATTCTAAATACTTTTTAAGGAAAAAATAAGGATGAAAAATTGTCTAAAATTTCATCACATTGTAATTTTTGAGAAAATCGTTACAATATAAAAAAATGAACTTAATTTTGAAAAATATGTAACAACGGTTAAGATAAAAATAGGTTAACAGAGGCGTTAAACCAAAAGATAAGGCTTAAAATGACACCAAATTCTATATCAGTTTGATATTATGATTATATTTAGAACTTAATCTATTTTTATATGAATATAGTACAATTTGGATGTATTTGTATTGATAATGACCCAATTATGTTTTAATAATTTTAAAACATCCATGTGTGTCTTATCCCTCTTTATAAAAGGAAACCCCATTATCTCAGTTACTCACACCATATTTAACCCTATAGATCAAGAAAATATGTCTATATTTTATAATGAAATCTCTAACCACTATTTATAGGACTTGGTATTATTAAAAAGGAAATTCCAAGGGCCCTTAATAAAGACTCCAAAGGTAGACTGCCAAATAAGACATAATCATCATTGCCTACTCATTTAAATTTATTTCTTCTTCTTGTAACTGTATATATTTTTTACAATTAAAAATAATAATAACTCCAGTAAAATAAATATACTTATTTTTTATTGTTATTATTATGATACAACTACTTTCCATCTCTTTTATATCCTAATTATATCAATAGCATCCCTGTTGTGTGCATACAACATACCATCTCCAACTGGCGGTGTAATTTTTCATTTATCACCACCTTGATTAGCTGGTTATAAATATGGAACAAAAAATTATATATATTATATTTACGAAATAAATATTCATTTTTTATTATAATACCATTTATACCTTTTAAAATTCCAATCTATTCGATAATTATAATGTTTCTTGTGCGTACAGTTAGACTACCACCTCCAAAGAGGGATGTGATACGTTTTATGGTTCTTGAATCCATTGATGGTAAAAATAATATATTTAATGAATATATATGATAAATTATAAGTTAAAAATGATTCTATTATAGTTAATTATTATTTTCCATTATTTAATGCTCTTCATTAAAAAGTGAAAATAGTTTTCAGGCGTACGTAGAGCCTACCGCCTATAGGAACAATATAATTACTCTTTCTATATATCAATTTCATAGATTTCTATAACTAAATTTATAATGAATATATATGATATTTGTATCGTTATTGAAATTTTTGAGGTGTTGTACCAACAATTAATATACAATAAAAATCTATCAATGAAAATCACTCATGAAAATATTTGTAGTTATCAGTCCGAACAATGATTTTAATAAATAATTGTTATCAAAATGGTGATTATGGTTTTATGTATTTAATATATGGAATGATGTATATGAATAAGGAATATAATATATTTATAAAAATTTATATTTAATTTATAGGAGGATAAAATCACTTAAGAAGCACACTAATCCTGAGGTAAGTGGTTATCATTTAACTTTTATTTTCTTAAGACTTTTGTAATATACAACACATGTTTCATTCATGATGGGTGTATACTTCCTTGGAGATATGATATATCATTATTACCTGTATATTCTGGATATTTATGGGTTAATTTTTTGTTATTTATTTCATGGGTTTTATGATACAAAAGATACCAATGCGGTAAGTGCTTATTTTACAATATCAACATTATTCTAGATTTTTTATGACTAAGAATATTCTAGGGGAATTATTCAATATTTATATAATAAATGTTATATATTTTCTGCTTCACTTGTTGTTTTTGAATATTACATTTTTTACATTCATCTTCTTAATTTTATGTAATCAAACATGTATAAATATTTTTTTATTGAAAAGTGAATTTGTTTTCTATTCAGTTAGGTTTTTTCTACAATTCCATATTTTCCATAAAATGTTGTTAAATAATTTTATTACTATTATAAAATGAATTATTAAATAAAATTTTACCCATATAAAATTTTTACTAAATGGTTTAAAATTAACCATATTTTACTTCCAAACGAGGTATATTTTTTATTTTTTACTGAGAATTTTAAAGGAATCATTACATTGATGTAATCTATATGAATGAAATTTACCAATAATATGAACAATAAATTATTTTAAGAAATATTTAAATGTTTCTATAATTAATTTAAAAGATTTTTTCATAATATTAAGAAACATATTTGTTTTTAAATATAATTTTCAATGTGAAATGGATGATTTACTCAAGAATATTTTTATTGACCTTTTAAGGGTATTTATCTTCATCCATTACAAAAACCATTAATTTTAAATATAATCCACTAGAGATATTATCCAATGATATAAACCTTATTATTTCTTGTAATGGTTTATGATTAGTTTAACTAGAGGAATTATTGACATTTTATATGTTAGTTTGTTCAATGTGGATAGATATTGATTATTTTTTGGATGTGATTATGTTTTATTTTTTTCCTATGATGAATAAATTTGACTTATTACGTGATATATGGCACCCATTATAACTACTTTATGATATGGTTGGTCTTACGGAAAAAACTAGTTTCTTTTTGGCTGAGGCCATACCCATTTTGGTATGATGTTCGGGAACAAGGCCATGATGGTATGTTTATGGTTTCCAACATTATACATTCCATCATTATGTCACCAGTTATAAATGTCCTTTGATTATTTCAATAGTTATGATATGCATGGATAAGATTCAATCTCATGTGATTATCTATATGTAATTTTTTTATCATAATATACTCATTTCATTTCATTATTCATGATCTTGTTATTGATTAAATGGATTTTTTTTAGTTATTCACTTTTCCATATTGATTATGACTTATTTAATGTATAATTTATCCCTCAGTTCTCATTCCCTTACTGAGAATCTGAGCTCACCCGCTATTTTCTTACCGACCCCATTTTATGACGATAGATATAGGAAAAGATATAAAGGATTAAATAATGATTGATATTCTATTTTTTTATATTTAAATTATAATATATAAATCATTTATATATATTCTTTACTATGACTACTAAATAATGATTTCCTTTGAGATATGGACACTTTTATAAAGTAAAAATGTAATAAAATTACCAATAGAACTATTATTATAGAGTATTTGTTTTTTATAAATGGTATAATATTATTTTTATTAAAACCATTGGAACTATATTTAGGAAATCCTATATTATAAAACATAACACTCTAAATACCTTTGATAATCAATCTATGAATAAGATAACATCATAATGTTTTGGTAAGGTATATATTATGTAATTTCATTAGTAATACATTTATTTATGGATACTAAAATTGGTCATGCTTTTAAGACTCATGTATCTAGGGGTAATAACCCCCCCCCCAAGAGTAGGGGGAGTATATCTCATCGACCATTCAGATGCATAATGATATTTCCCTTACTATAGAACTGGTTTTACACTCTCAGGGCATAAGATAGGGTTAATGTGCATTTTATAAAACAATAATAGTGATGGATTTGACTATATGATGACCTTTAATGATCTAGGTGAAACCAATATTTCCTAATATTGAAAATATTTTTTCATAATTAAGATATCCTATAATTTTTTTCCATATTTAGTTTGATTCCCATTATGATTATTATTGCTCATATGATGATTTTTTAGTGAATGTATTGAATCAAGTGAAATCTTTCAAACACTTAATGTGATGGAATATTTTTTGATTATAAGAAACCAAGTTGTATATTTATAGTAGTTAAAGATATTGTGAATATTCATAATAAGTTATCATGATACCTGGTCACCAACCCACACTTTAACCAACTATGAAATTCAATGATGAAGAAAAGGATAGAGTTTTCCTAGATATCCATTATATGAGGCTCTGGAGGAGTGAAATATAAATTCCCTTAATGTAAGACATTTGGGATGATACACCACATAAATTGTCTTAATGGGATGGGAAAATGCTTTTTATGTGTAAAATAAGGGCATAGATAAAGCAATTCTGAATGAAAAATGAAGAGTTTGATGGAGGGATGTTAAATTCATCACATGGTTCCATTAATTGATTAATATCATATGTTTGAGGAATATGGTAATTTTCCATGGTAATTTCCTAATCCAATGGTTAATTCATAGAAAAAAGTACATATTCTATTCAAATCGTTGAAGTGTAAGGATTGAAGTGTGTATGTGTTGGTATTTGAGAATTATGTTCTATAATCATCATATCAGTGATATTATTTATATAATAATCATGAAACATTTAAGGAATGTTAAAAAAATTTATTTATCTTATGTTTTTAAGACATATATCATATGGAACTGATAAGAAAGAATATTTATATCATTTTAAAACTAAATATTTTAATTAGGATAAAGAGATGATTGAAACTGATGGAGAAAATTAGATAGTTTGGGTGACCTTTAAATTGGATACTATTTTGATGAAAATGTTATGGAGTCCAAATTTTATTGATGTTTATTTTAATTTTTGATTTTTGTAAATAGTTTGTTATTTGTTTATGAATAAGGATTATACTGATTTTTAGAATTTTTTTTTTGACGCTAACATAATAATTACGAATTAGATCGTGGTTTTATCTTTTTATGGTTCATCATATGATAAAAATCATATGTATCATTTTTAAGGTTTTATGGGATGGTATTTTGAGTTGATTTTAAAAATTTAATATGTTTGAGGAAGAATACTCTGTTTTTGTTTAAATAACCATTTGGGTTAGTATATGATTTGATGTTAAGATAATTATGGTCCATTGGATATTGAGATATAGATAATATTTTTGGTTAAAAACTGATTCATTGACAATGTGATATTATTTTAGATATTTTTTTTTCATTTTAAGGATTAAATTTTAGGTTAGTTTTAACACCCTTAGATTTTAAAAGAACAAAATTATGTTTGTTAATGTAAATGAGACGCAATACAGAGATTATGTCAGAATTTAACATCCGGAGACATTATGATATATTTATTTTGAAATAATTTTTTATTATGTTTTAGTAACAAATAAATCATTTTATAGTAATGTGATTAAAATCATAAAAACAGGCTCTGTTCAAAATTTAATTTTATTGCTTTTTGTGAAAAAAATTATGAAAATTATTTTTGAATGATTTATAAAATATATTTGATAAAATTAACTTCATTTTTTATTTAAGGATATAAAAATAATTTTGTGTAGAAATGTTGGTATTTCTCTAAAAATATCGATTTTCAGTTAATAGTGAAAAAATACCAAATTTTTTGAAATATCAATTCTATTAAATAAATTAAGTACTTTAAACATAGAATTATGTTATTAATATGATTTCATGTAACAAAATCATTATTTATCAGTATTTATTCTATATAATTACATCATAATTGTCATTATATTATATTTTAGTATAAATGTCATTTAGTAAAAATATGGGTTTAAAAAAAATATTTTAATGTGAATAGTGTTTGAATGTTTTAATTATTTAAAATAACAACTAATGAGTAATATTTTAAATTAAATTTATAAATTATATATCATTAATAATTAATTCATACACATTCAATTATTATGATACATTTATTTAATATAAACTTAACTTTTGTAGGTAAAAAATATAATTCTTGAAAACCATCTTTTTCGTCGCGTCTGTGGGTTTTTTTAAAATTTAATTACTTCTGATTTTATAAAATTTACTTGAAAAAAATTAATTACTTATATCATTAAGAAAAAAATATACTAGGATGCATATTTTTATAATTTTCAAAAATATTAATGATGTGATGAATATAGAAAATTACTGAATTTTAATTGCAAACTACCTTTTTATTGGAATTATTTATAGAGTTAAATCTTATTTTAAATTGATTTTAAAGTAAAAATACATCAATTTTACAGAAATTAATATATTTTAGTTCATTTTAGTAAATTTTATATAGAAATTTGTTAAAAAATCTTAGTAGACAATTAAAAATTTTATTATTGAAAACATTCTTTCTCATCCCATCTACAGGATTAATGTGGAATTAAAATTGTCCACATATATCAATTGACTTTGAAAAATTGTATTTATTTTTTGGAATAATTGAATGATATTTTATATAATAATTTTAGTGTGAATTTAAAAAAAATTATTGGTGAAAAAAAAATTTATTATCATGGTTAAAGAAAAAAGGTCTATATTAGGGATTAAACAAACAATATATAGGATAACATAACATAAAATTGTATAAGATATACTTGATATCAATATGTCAACCTAATTACCTCTATAATCTATATTTTAATATTATTGGTGACTTTTTTACATGAAAACAACAAGGTCGTAATTATTTATTTTCAAAAATTACAATGGTGACACTCACATCACTTATAAAAGGACTCCCCATCTCCTACGCTCTTCACATTAGAAAAACAAATAGGTTTTAACAATTCTTGATCCGATTACTTCTCTATGACCCAATTTTATCACAGTTTTATTATTTTTGGCATAAATCCAACAATGGATGGCATTTGGTAGAAACCAAAAGAAGTAACCCGAAGAAAAGGCATTATTCTTCAATGAGGATTTTAATTTTCTATCTTTATCCACATCCATAAATTTGTATTATACAATGATTATATAACAACCCCATTATATTAAATTTCATTATAAGTTATTATGGAATTTTTTAAGCTAAATCCTTATCTGATTCTACAAAATTTGTTATGAAATCATCATTCATGATTACGACAGACTGCCTCCTTGCCAACCGATGAGATTTGTTTTTGCATTACCAACTATCATGGTTGGGTATTACGATGTACATTAATTATATATATGATATTTTTAAAATAATTATAAATTTTTGGTTTTTATAATATATATAATATTTTTACTATTCATTTTTATGGGATACCATAAGATCGCCCATGTGCATGACAGACTACCGTCTTGTGCAGCGATTTGATTCATTTTTCACTAATTCTTTTAATCAAAGTTAATAAGCCTAAATGTAAGGCATACATATATATAAATGAAATAGTATTTATATAAATTACATATTTATCTTTTTTATAATATAATATAACTTTTTTATTTAATACATTTCACCCATAGAATGATCTTAACATAATTCATGTACTTGTGATCTACCGTCTTCACGATGCGATGTGACTCTCTCTTTTACCACATAGATATATGGATAATATATATATTTATATTTAAATAACTAATAATTTATTTTTATATTAATATTTTTTTTTGATAAAATACTACTTACTTTATTTCTATAACGATCGTTGAATAATGAAAATGTTACACATGCAGAAATATGTTCTACTATCTCCCTTATCATTATGTACTTTATTAAGAAAAAACTCCATAATTTTTTTTATAAGTATAATTTAAGTACAATTTTTTATAATTATATCATTATTATTAATATATAGATGATATAACTGTGAGATAAGAATAATAACATGAAATTTCAAAGAAAATCATGAATGAAAAAAGTCAAACAATTAACAACCAAAACAATGAAAATAATGAAATACTATTTATAAATGGGTGGTAATATGTCACAAAAGGAGCATATAGGATATTATAAATATTGAAATATATTTTTAATTAATTAATTAATATTTTAAAACTACTATATGGGGGATAAAATCATTTTCAACCAAAAGGATGTGTGAGGTGAGGGACTTCGTCTCAATTTCCCTTTATTAATACAAAATATATTAATTTTGGCCAAATTTATTATATATTGTTTACATACCAAATATATGAAAATTAATATAATTATTAATTAATAATTAATGTTATTTTATGATTCCATTTTATATATTTCATATAGGGTGGGTTCTGAATTAATATTTACCACATTGTAATAAATTTAAAAACTCAATTTCATTTCAATGGGTAATATTACACCTTTGTTGCCTTTGATATTATATGACTATCCATCTCATAAATACTGACTATATATTTTGTTATTTACAAATTTTTATATGGATTTAAATTTGATACACATAATATATTCTTTTCTTAGTGATAACATCAATGTTATGATCATTATATGTGTTTATTTCACAATCTCATTTTAATCGAGATTGTCTATTCTTGAATTCAATTTAATTGAAATTAATTAATAATTCAATAATAAAATCATATAATTTTTTCCTAATATGTTAATTCGTGATATTTTAAGTAATTTCTCCATTTCACAACTCTTTGGTATATAAAATAACTAATATGTTTTTTAATAAAATTTTACTTCATTTCTTTCTTCAGTTGGATGTCTGTTTTTAAAAAATGAAGTTTTAAAAAAAATTCCAAAAAAAAAAATATTTTTAAAATGATTTGTTTATGAATGTTTTAACAATTTTTTCTTTTTTATATAATTTTTTAAATGAAACTTTCATGTCTTTTTTAGAATAATTCATCTATGGATTTGGATGCAAAATGTGAAAGAAATATTTATTTTAACATATCGAGCATGAAAATAATATACTACCATCATGACCATTATTTTATTGGAGGATTTCTTTATAATTTTTCAATGTTATTTTCAGAGGAAAATATTTTAAAAAAAATTAATTAAAAAAATCAATATTAAAAGGATATTTTTTCATGAAATATTTTATATTATTTTTCAAGAATCATTTATATGCTTCAATGGTTGTTTCCAAGAAAATAATTTTAAAATATTTTAGTGAATTTGTATTTATTAAATAGTGATTATTTAAATATGAAAAGGCTATTTTCCATCAAATTTAATTAATGATATTTTAATGGTAGCCCCAATCATCATCATCAACATCTGTTTTAGTTTCTTATCCACCAACAGGGATATTTTTGAATGATACCATCCTTATTATTTCTTTCGATGAATTATGATTGTTTCGATGAGTGTTTTATGTAACCCATTTTTAATTGTGATAAAGGAATTTAAGATATATTATTATGGAACCCATTTACTTTACTTGGGTTAACCTTGTTTTAAATATATAGTTTTTAAACCTGTTTTTTCTCTATTTGATAATCATGTTCTAAAGATATTGATTTGGAAACCATTTCTTTTATATGGTTTAATAAAATTATAAATGAAATAATTGGTTTTTTTGTGAAATAACTATGTAAATTATTCATTTTTTGGTTCTTTGACATTATATATGATTAGTGTGACTATATAGCACTAGGTGAGCATGTTACATCTTATACGATGGGTGCAACCAGATTACACTAGGTGAGCCTGATATAGCTTAAACAATGGGGGCACCGAAATAGTGTTTCAATGGATTGGGGAATGATTAAGTTATCTAAAGAATTATATTTTTATTTTATTGTATATTTATTATGTTTTCAATGGTTCTATAAGGTCTATTTATATGTTCTATTAATATTATGTCCCCATATACTAATATGTTTTATCTTTCCTTGCTTAGGTTTTATAGTGTTTACGTTAATTTATATTAACATCACATGAATCCTGATTTTTTATTTTGACGGATCATTATTTTTTTAATTAAATATTCTGTATTTAATAATTTATGATTTAGGAACTTATATTTATGTGTTATTTTACAATATGTTCATGCACTCTGATTATGTTGTTATACCCTTACAAAATAGTTTTTTTATTTAGAAAATGGACTTGTTAATTATAATTTTTAGCCTAAAAGACAATTTTATATCATCTTTATTATGTTTCATTTCCCCATGTTATCATGAAATTATACTAAACAAAATATATATATAGTATATTTCATATAAGGCCACAGCCTTAAACCTTACTTAATCTTGAGTTATTACAAGATTACACATTGAGGCTCTTTTTGGGTTTAGAGTTTTAGAGAATTAGATCATTAAAATTTCATTACATTACACATATAAACAAAGTGGTTACATAAAGATAGTATTCTTCTTTCCCATCAATGGAAACAAATTTAAAATAAAACATGGATTCTTTCTTGACACTTCCTTGACACTATCATCATATCATGTACCTTTCCCTTGACCTGTGAAAAACATTTCAAAAAAAAACTTGGGATGAGCATAAAAAGGTCATTAAGGGATATAAAAATATATGGAAAGGAAACATGGGTACATATATACATAAGAATGAAATCATACTTTACCCATAAAACATAAGCACTTCAACATACCTCATCAAATCCTGAATAAATCATAGAAATCATAAGACATAAAGGAAACTTGAGGCATTCATAACATTCTTATGTAGGGAGTAACCCTCTTGGTTACGTTTGGAATACCCATCACAATATATTCCCTAAATCTCTTCAGAGAAACCTTAACGTTACACTCCTTCGTGTTACCAAATTCATTGGAGAGCTATATCAGGCTCACCCGCCCTTAGTTTATCACGAAACCACCCGTCAGCATAGTAATGCCCAAGAACCACAACAAAATTGTATCACATAAAACATGCATAAAGGAAACATAATATTTCCACCTTTCAATCACAAGATATCAGTACAAAACATTGATATAAAAACATTATGAAAACCATTTTCAATACAAAAATAAAATAAAAGTAAAACATTGTGTTTATTTTTCTTTTAAAAAAGGTATGGCTTGTAGAGGAAGTCAAAACTCAAATAAAGGTCACTGATGCGGAGAAGTCGTTGTCGCCGCATACGTACAAAAAAAACATTCCCTTTTGTCCTTTAGTAAAACACTTCATATAAAGAAGATTCCTTTTGGATAAACCTAAAAGTCAAAGGGGTTTATATACCGTATAAAAGAAGGTGGTGTATAAAACAAAATATGCCTCAATGAAAGGAGATTGAGACGAAGTCCCATACCTCGGGTCCGACTTGACTCGATCGTTATTTAATGTCCTGAATAATAAACTTGAGTTAATTTCTACTTTCTTAAGACCCTTTTTCAAGTTCATTATTCCATTTATATCACTTATTTCCTTGTCATGAACACTATGTAATTATTTAAGTTAATAACGGCCGTTTTAACGATCATTGGTACTTGAGTCAAAAATAAACCCATTATAATTACAATTTGTTCATGTATCCATTATATCCAGAATTATAATCATGATGTATATATCATATATATCAAGTATATATATGAATTTATAATATTACATAATCATTTATAGGTAAGAAATGAAATGCACCGTTCATGGAGACGGTAAGCCGTACGTACGCATGAACGCTACTTTCATTTCTATTTCGTATTTTATGGAATGGAATCATAATGATATAAATGTATATTATATTCCCAGTATAATATCATATATAATATCATAGTTACATCCTTTATACGTCCCACATATGGTATTTAACGAATCAAATCACTTTGAGGGGGCGGTAGTCCGCACTTCCTTAAATGAAGATATCGTGTTTACCCATAATGGAAACCATAAAGGTATGCCCAAAATGAAAAATACAGAAGCATAAGAAAAACATAAAAATATTATATATCATATATAAATATAGTGACATCTTAATGGCCACCTTTTAAGGTGTTAATAGAATGTTGAACAATCATCGTTTCGGGAGGCATAAATTCACCATCCACGGAAACAGTATGTCCTTTAACCATTAGATGTAGGTGTGTGTAAGTGTAGCTAGAATCCTTCTTATAAAAACATCATAGTATATTTAAGATACTGGAGTTGTTAAAAAATAAATGAATAAAAAGAGTTTAGGGGGTTGGAGAAGAAAAATAATACAAAAGGACTCAAGTGAAGACATTACCTTAAAATCGGGTAACTCCCTTTGGTTTGAGCTCAAAGGCTTCTTTGGGAAGACTTATGCCCCAAGTGAGGCTTCAAGGAGTAAGAGAGGGATGTGGAAAGACAAAATGGGCAGGGTTTGACCGAGCCAAAGGCTTTGGGAGTGTGTGTAAGGAGGTAGAGGTGGGGGCCTTTTATAAGAGAAGAGGAGGGGAACTCTTGGAAGGTAAAGAAAAGTCACATTATTTTAAAAAGGTATTCGGATTTAAGAGGTCCCACATTGATTTTTTTCTATGATAATGTGATAAGGGTTCTAGATACACCCATCCAATAGGTTATGTCCATCTGTAGGTCTTAGATTTTACATAATCATTCCATTTTATTTAAATCGTTAAATTATGAGGTCATCGTTGCATCATCATGATGTCATAAATAATTTAATTTATTTTAAGTCTAAAAATTATAAAAAAACACTGTGATTTAGGAAATATTTTTAGATTTCCAATGACTATTTATAATCAATAATCTGATCTTTATAACCCCATGTAAAAATTGTTTTATTAAATCATCTCATGTTTGTGTCATTTTTACTTTTACATTAAATAAAAAGTTATTTATGTCATTTCTCAACCAAAGTGGCTCCATGGGGTCCCCAAGTTGACCCATGGATTTTCCTGGTCGGCCATGACACATCCAACGAGTATCGGACATGTGTCAAGCTCATCTCATTTTATTAAAGCATTATTTTTACCTTAAACTACACTAATTACCTCTAATCGCTATTAAGAACATAAGAGTTACTATTCACCAAAAAATTATTTTAATTTCATTGAACCACATTTTTCTTCTTAATCACAACCATGTATGTCGGATTTTTGAAATTCAAAACCCAGAAGTGGTAAAATTTCATTTAAACGAAAAATTAGTTTTTATAAGTACCACTTAGTGGTTTCACTATTAATCAAAAATTGAAGTTTTTCAGAAAAATACCAAAAATTCACCCTAAGCTATATTTGACATTCAGAATTCAAAAATGAAGTCTATTTTACAAAATTCAAAACATATATGTCACATTAATTAATTTAATAATTAATTCCCGCTGTCATGACAAATAGCGTGTTTTTATGAAACAATAAGTATCAAAAGATTGACACCAGTTTAAGTCCAATTTCAAAGTGAAATTGATTCCAATGACCACCATTGGATTAAATGGAAAAAATATATTCTAATTTCGCATCAAAACAAATTCAAATGATAATCTGATCATATAAATAAATTAGATTAAAAAGTAGTTTTGATGTAAAATGCAATATTTTTTATTATTCATTAAAAAATAAACATTGTTTGAAAAATACCAAAAATTCACACAAAGTAAATTTTGATGTCCCAATAATAAAGAATAAGTTTATATTGAAAAACATAGCTTATAAAATAGTATAATGATAGATTTAAAAATGGTTTTCCATCAAAAGGCAGTAAAACAATCTTTTAAAAAAAATAAGTGTATTCCATGCATAAGATTGTATTTATTTTCATTTTAAGCCTCTAAAACACTATCTTAATAATTAATAGACATAGATAAAAATATCTATTATTCATTAATTATTTGGGATGTTACATCCTTCCCTCATTTAGAAAATTGCGTCCCCGCAATTTATTTACTTATCGAATAAATGGGGGCACATATCTCTCATTGCATTTTCAGATTCCCATGTTGCCTCTTCCATCATGTGGTTTTTACACAAAACCTTAGCCTGATTAATCACCGTATTTCATAACACTTTCTCCCTGTGGTCAAGAATCTGGACCGTTTGTTCCTCATAAGATAGGTTCACTTCTAGCTGAACTACCTCTGGACTCAAAAAATGAGATATATCTGGCATATACTTTCTCAACATCGAAACGTGAAAAACATTGTGTACCTGAGATAAACTCGGAGGTAATGCCACCCGGTATGCAACTGATCGAACTCTCTCCAGAATTTCATATGGTCCAATGAACCTTGGACTCAGCTTTACTTTCTTACCAAATATCATCACACTTTTCCATGGTGAGACTTTGAGAAAAACATGATCACCTACCTCAAAAGTTAGATCCTTTCACCTATTTTCTGCATAACCCTTCTGCCTACTCTGAGCTGTTCTCATGTGTTTCTGAATCAGCAGAACTTTTTCTGCCCTCTCTTCTACCAATTCTGGTCCCATCAACTTCCTTTCACCCACTTCATCCCAGAAAGCTGGAGTTCAACACCGCTTACCATATAATGCCTGAAATGGTTCCATCTGTATACTGGAATGAAAACTGTTATTATATGAAAAATCAACCAAAGAAAGATGTTGTTTCCAACTTCCGTAATAATCCATCGAACAAGCTCGTAGAATATCCTCCATGGTCTTAATTGTTCATTTTGACTACCCATCTGATTGAGGATGAAATACTATACTAAAATTTAATTCAGTACCCAATGACTTCTAAAGGCCTTTTCAAAAGATAGAAGTGAACCTGTGATCACGATCAGATACAATGGAGAGGGGAACTCCATGTAACTTTACTATCTCTTTAAGATACAAACAGGAAAGTTGATCTAGGGAAAACGTATCTCGTATAGCAAGGAAATGAGCAGATTTAGTCAAGCCATCAACAATAACCCTGATTTCATTATTACCTCGAGATGTATTTGGTAATCCCACAAAAAAGTCCATGGATATATTCACCCATTTTCGCTCTGGCACTGGTAAATGCTGAAGCATCCCTTTCGGTAACTGCCGCTCTGCTTTAACCTATTGACATGTCATACACTTCACAGTAAAATCAGCAATATCTCTTTTCATTCCATCCCACCAGTAATACTCCAGCAGATCTTTGTACATCTTAGTACTACGAGGATGAACTGAAAACAGAGAACTATGAGCTTCACATAACAACTCTCTCTTCAACTGTGAATCACAAGGCACACACAATCTCTTCCCAAATCTCAAAACGCAATCATTATCAATGTTGAATTCAGGCAACGTAGCTTTCTGAACCAGCTCTACCATTTTCTACAACTCACTATCTTGCTTCTGTGCTTGCTTGATTCTATCTGATATAGACGATCTCACTGATACCTGAAACAAAACAGAAGAACTTCCTGCACCAACAACTTCTATGCAAAAGTTCATCAAATCCTTAACCAAAGGATCACGTTCCAAACACAACATTTCTAATGAAGCATTACTTTTTCGACTCAAAGCATCAGCCACTTTATTTGCTTTTCCCGGATGGTAATGAATTGTACAATCAAAATCCTTGATTAATTCCAGCCATCTCCTCTATCTCATGTTTAACTCTTTATGAGTAAATATATACTTTTAACTTTTGTGATCATTATATATTTCACACTTTACTCCATACAAATGATGCCTCCAAATTTTTAAAGTGAAAACAACAACATCTAATTCCAAATCATGTGTAGGGTAATTTACCTCATGAGTTTTCAACTGTCATGAATCATAAGCAATTATCTGATTATTCTGCATTATGACGCAACCAAGTCCTTTTAATGAAGCATCACTGTAGATAACAAACTCACCATTCCTGGAAGGTAGTGCCAAAACTGGATCATTCACCAATCTTCTTTTCAATTCCTGGAAACAATCATCACATTCATTTTTTCAGATAAACATAACACCCTTCTGATTTAACTTAGTCATTGGACTAGATAACCGTGAAAAATTTCTAACAATCCTTCGGTAATAGGCTGCCAAACCAAAGAAGCAATGAATCTCAGATACATTTGTGGGACTTGGCCAGTCTTCCACAAATTTTGTTTTTGAAGGATCAACAGTTATCCCATCTTTAGAAACAATATGAACAAGGAAAGAAATTTGTTACAACCAAAACTCGCACTTGCTGAATTTTCCATACAGTTTCTTTTCTATTAAGGATTGAAAGATAATCCTTAAATGTCTTTCATGCTCCTCTTTACTTTTAGAAAACACCAAAATATCATCAATGAAAACCACCACAAACATATCCAAGAACTCATGGAAAATTCTATTCATTAAGTCCATGAATACAACATGTACAGTGGTTAGCCCAAAAGGCATTACTACAAATTCATAATGGCCATATCTTGTACGGAACTCTGTCTTTGGAACATCTTCTTCCTTTACCTTCAGCAGATGGTACCCCGATCTCAAGTCAATCTTTGAAAAATACTGAGCTCCCTGGAGCTGATCAAACAAATCATCGATATGAGGCAAAGGATATTTGTTCTTAACAGTGATATTATTCAAGGCTCTATAATCAATGCAAAGTCTCATTGAACCATCTTTATTTTTAACAAATAAAATAGGACCACCCCGTGGTGATGTGCTAGGTCGAATTAAACCTTTCTCTAATAAATCTGGCAATTGCTCCTTCAACTCTAAAAGTTAAATTTGAGACATTCGCTAAGGGGGTTTTGAAATTGGCTTAACATCACGAACTAAGTCAACAGTAAACTCAACTTCCCGATCTGGTATTATTCCAGGCAACTCATCAGGAAAAACATCAGGATACTCATTTACCACTGGCACATCATTAATCAGAACAGTTCCTTTATTTTCAACAATATGTGCAATGTAACATTCATTTCCATCTTTTATAAGTTTCTTGGCCTCTTGATAAGTTATCAACAGTAAGGGTTCATTCTTGTACATAAACTGAAAGTCTTTCTAAAAAGAAACTTCTTTAGCTCTACAGTCAATCTTAGCATGGTAAATAGAGAGCCAATCAATACCCAGGATAACATCAAACTCTACTAGAGGCAGAACAATAAGGTTTGCAAGTAGGTTCTTTCCACAGATAAGGATAGGAAGATTCTTATAAATTCATTTTTCCTCAACATTTCCCCCAGGTGTTTTTACCAAAAGTTCAAGAGTCATTTCTTGAGATGGTATTACCATTTTACTAGAAAAGGATTCAGAGATGAAGGAATGTGCTGACCCCGAATCAAACAACACACTGGCATAATCTGAAAAAACAAACAAAGTACCTGATACAACTTCATTTGATGGCCCGACATCTGCTGAAGTAGTTGCAAAGGATTTAACCACCACTTTCTGCTTGTAGTCTAACTTCTTCCCATCACCCAAGCTCTTTGTTGGACACTCGTTTTCATAGTGACCCATCTCATTGCAGTTATAACATTTCACTAACTCTAAATCAAATTTGGTCTTACCATCACCCTGATCTTTTCCAGTGCAATCATGAGCCTTATGTCCCATCTTAACACATCGGTAGCACTTTCCAGAATTTAGAAGACATTCCCCAGCATTCCTTTTTCCACATTTATCACAAACTGGAAACATAGTTTTCTTACAATCAGATTTTTTTGAAGAATTCTTACCTTTCTCCTGCCACCTCGGTCTCTTCTTCTGTTGGTTGTTATAGAACACTTGATCATATACAAACTCCATTTCCACCTTCTCAGCACATCGAACAATCTTTTCATAACTTTTAAACTCACGAGAAGCTAATACCCTTCAATATTTTTGCTTTAATCCTGAGTAAAAATGATTGATTTTACTATCAAGGTATCGAATAAAATTTGGAGCATACCTTGCCAATCTTGTGAGCCTTTCTTCATAGGTAGACACTGTGTCTTCCTATTGACTCAATTCCAAGAATTTCATTTCCATACTAAGTCGAACAGCCTTAGGAAAATACTTCTCAAGAAACATACCTTTGAATTCATCCCCGTTGAGAGCATCAATCTCATTAGCGTCCCTGATATTTTTAACCATCGACCACCACTGATCTGCTTCACCCTCCAAACGATAAATAACAAGACTAACCTTTTGATTTCCTGAACACCCCATGACATCAAAAATCTTCTCCAGTGCTTTAATACACCCTGCAGCTAGCATAGGGTCAGATGATCCTCTGAATGATTGGGGATGTTGCCTCATGAAATGTTCCACCACTAACATGTTCCGCTGCGGTTGATCTGGATGATCTCGTGTATGGATACCACCGCCATTTATCGCTTGAGTCAACTATGCCATTACTGCAACAAACTGTTCAGTTCCAATTCCGACCATCTCAGGATGCGGATTTGGAAGGTCATTTCCCTCTGTATGCCTTCTTAGCACTGCTTCCCTGTTTCCTCTGCGGAAAACCATTCTGAACAAACATGTATTAGATGAAGCAACATGGTAATCTTCAAATACTATATCACTTCAATTTGACCATATTTTTTTTGGATAATAATTAAACAGAATTCTAACTCCTAAATTTATCTAAACCGACCTATGATACCAACTATAAGGCCCCGACCTTAAACCTTACTTAATCTTGAGTTATTACAAGATTACACATTGAGGATCTTTTCGGGTTTAGAGTTTTAGAGAATTAAATCATAAAACTTGCTTTACATTCCACATATAAACAAAGTGGTTACATAAAGATAGTATTCGTCTTTCCCATCAATGGAAACATATTTAATATAAACCATGGATTCTTTCTTGAAACTTCCTTAACACTATCATCATATCATGTACCTTTCCCTTGACCTGTGAAAAACATTTCAAAAAAAACTTGGGATGAGCATAAAAAGCTCAGTAAGGGATATAAAAATATATGGAAAGGAAACATGGGTACATATATACATAAGAATGAAATCATACATTAACCATAAAACATGATCACTTCAACATACCTCATAAAATCATGAATAAATCATAGAAATCATAAGACATAAAGGAAACATGAGGCATTCATAACATTCTTACGTAGGGAGTAACCCTCTTGGTTACGTTTGGAATACCCATCACAGTATATTCCCTAAATCTCTTCGGAGAAACCTTAACATTACACTCCTTCGCGTTACCCAATGCATTGGAGAGCTATATTGGGGTCACCCGCCCTTAGTTTATCACGGAACCACCCATCTTCAAAATAATTTTCAAGAACCTCATCATAATCGTATCACATAAAACATGCATAAAGGAAACATAATATTTCCACCTTTCAATCACAAGATATCAATACAACACATTTATATAAAAACATTAAGAAAACTATTTTCAATACCAAAATAAAAGAAAAGTAAAACATGGTATTTATTTTTCTTTTAAAAAAATGTATGGCTTGTAGAGGAAGCCGAAACTCAAATAAAGGTCACGGCGGCGGAGAAGTCATTGTCGCCGCATACGTACGACAAAAACATTCCCTTTTGTCGTTTAGTAAAACGTTTAGTATAAAAAAGATTCTTTTTGGATAAATGTAAAATTCAAATGGGTTTATACACCGTATAAAAGAAGGTTGTGTATAAAACAAAATATGCCTCAATGAAAGGAGATTGAGACGAAGTCTCATACCTCAGGTCCGACTTGACTCGATCATTCATTAATGTCCTGAATAATAAACTTGAGTTAATTTCTACTTTCTTAAGAACCTTTTTCAAGTTCATTATTCCTTTTGTATCACTTATTTCCATGTCATGAACACTATGTAATTATTTAAGTTAATAATGGCCGTTTTAACGATCATTGGTAATTGAGTCAAAAATAAACCCTTTATAATTACAAGTTGTTCATGTATCCATTATATTCAGAATTATAATCATGATTTATATATCATATATATCTAGTATATACATGCATTTATAATATTACATAATCATTTAGAGGTAAGAAATGAAATGCACCGTTCATGGAGACGGTAAGCCGTACGTACGCATGAATGCTACTTTCATTTCTATTTCATATTTTATAGAATGGAATCATAATGATATAAAGGTATATTATAATTCCAGTATAATATCCTATATAATATCATAGTTTTATCCTTTATACGTCCCACATATGTTATTTAACGAATCAAATCAATTTGAGGGGGCGGTAGTCCGCACTTCCTTAAATGAAGATATCATGTTTACCAATAATGGAAACCATAAAGGTATGATCAAAATGAAAAATACATAAGCTTAAGGAAAAAGTAAACATATTATATATCATATATAAAAATAGTGAAATCATAATGGCCACCTTTGAAGGTGTTAAAAGAATGTTGAACAATCATCGTTTCGGGAGGTATAAATTCACCATCCACGGAAACAGTATGTCCTTTAACCATTATATCTAGGTGTGTGTAAGTGTAGCTAGAATCCATCTTATAAAAATATCCTAGTATATTTAAGATACTGGATTTGTTACAAAAGAAATTAATAAAAAGAGTTTAGGGGGTTGGAGAAGCAATATAAAACAAAAGGACTCAAGTGAAGACATTACCTTAAAATCGGGTAACTCCATTTGGTTTGAGCACAAAGGCTTTTTTGGGAAGACTTTTGTCCAAAGTGAGGCTTCAAGGAGTATGATAGGGATGTGGAGAGTCAAAATGGGCAGGTTTTTGCCGAGCCAAAGGCTTTGGGAGTGTGGGTAAGGAGGTAGAGGTGGGGGCCTTTTATAAGAGGAGAGGAGGGGCACTCTTGGAAGGTAAAGAAAAGTCACTTTATTTTAGAATGGTATTCGGATTTAAGAGGTCCCACATTGATGTGTTTAGAGGATAAGGTGATAAGGGTCCGAAATCCACCCATCCAATAGGTTTTGGCCATGTGTAGGTCTTAGATTTTACATTATCATTCCATTTTATTTAAATCGTTAAATAATGAGGTCATCACTGCATCATCATGATGTCATAAATAATTTAATTTATTTAAAGTCTAAAAATTATAAAAAAAACTAATATGATGTAGGAAATCGTTTTATATTTCCAATGACTATTTATAATCAAAAAACTGATCTTTATAACCCCATGTAAAAATTGTTTTAATAAAACATCTCATGTTTGTGTCATTTTTACTTTTACATTAAATAAAAAGTTATTTATGTCATTTCCCAACCAAAGTGGCTCCATGGGGTCCACAAGTTGACCCATGGATTTTCATGGTCGGCCATGACACATACAATGATGGTAGGACATGTGTCAAGCTCATCTCATTTTATTAAAGAATTATTTTTACCTTAAACTACACTAATTACCTCTAATCGCAATTAAGAACTTTAGAGTTACTATTCACCAACAAATTATTTTAATCTCATTGAACCACATATTACTTCTTAATGAAAACCATGTATATTGGATTTTTGAAATTCAAAACACAGAAGTGGTAAAATTTCATTTAAACGAAAAATCAGTTTTTATAAGTACCACTTAGTGGTTTCACTATTCATCAAAAATTGAAGTTTTTCAGAAAAATAACAAAAATTCACCCTAAGATATATTTGATATTCCGAATTCAAAAATGAAGTCTATTTTACAAAATTAAAAACATATAAGTCACATTAATTAATTTAATAATTAATTCCCGCTGTCATGACAAATAGCGTGTTTTTATGAAACAATAAGTATCAAAAGATTGACACCCGTTTAAGTCCAATTTCAAAGTGAAATTGATTCCAATGACCACCATTGGATTAAATGGTAAAAATATATTCTAATTTTACTTCAAAACCAATTCAAAAGATAATCTAATCATATAAATAAATTATATTAAAAAGCAGTTTTGATGTAAAATGCAGTATTTTTCACTATTCATTAAAAAATGAACATTGTCTGAAAAATACCAAAAATTCACACAAAGTAAATTTTGATGTCCCAATCATATAGAATAAGTTTATTTTGACAAAAATAGATTATAAAATTGTCAAAAGATAGATTTAAAAATGGTTTTCCATCAAAAGGCAGTAAAATAATCTTTTTAAAAAAAATTAGTGTATTCCATGCATAAGACTGTATTTATTTTGATTTTAAGCCTCTAAAACACTATCTTATTGATTAATAGACAAAGATAAAAATATCTATTGTTAATTACTTACTTGGGATGTTACATTTCATATGGATTAGGATGAAGACAATAATGTTAAATTTGAAAATCTTGGTAAAGTGGGAGAAATTTATATTTGACAAGAAGGGTATTGTTTTTGTAGGTGTTTTTCCTAATTTTATAAGTATATACATATAAATATTCATGGATAATTTTTGTGATCAATTTATTCTTTTTTATATTGTATGGTTTGGATGAGAAAAAATGGGTCATGATTATTGGTATCAAATCGAAAAAAGAAATACTTATGATTTTAGCCCTGGATCTTGGAGTGCTAGTTAAGGGTCATTATTTTTGGTATTAGAGGTTAGTTTAGAAAACATTGTATATTAAGTTGTTATCATGTGATATTTTATATTAAATTATGGATAGCATTATAGGTCTGTAAGATTAAGTATAATCATATGATCAATGTAATAGACATACCTTTTGAAGTTTAAATTGATGAGATATTAAAGTGATTAATGTCACTTTTGGAGACGTTTTATTATGTAGAATTATATGTAATTATTTTCTTAATGTCAATTATGAATTTATATTTTTCAGAAATTATATTTAATTAATTGATTAACTTTAGTGTTTATATGATCATGTATATTGAGGAAATTATGGGAAAAAAAGTTTTATCGACATGATTACCATGAGAGTGAAGTGTGATTTGGTGACAAATTGATTAATGTTATTTCAAAAGGAGATCTCTTAATTTATTTCATGTAAGATGAAAATAATTCGATAACCTTTGAGGTTAAAACAGTCTTCAATATTGATTTATTTTAGTTTATTTGGATATAGGTTTATTCATTCATGGTATTATTTAATTTCAACATTTTGTATTATAGTTATATTTTGATGATTAATGTAAAATATTAAGGTTGATCAATTTTGGAAATTATATATCAATATTATAACCATTTTAGTTTCAATTAATTTAAAAAGACATGTAGATTAGAGTACTAAACTTTTTATGGCATTATAGTCTTTAAAAATTTATTTTAGTGCTGTAGGCATGAAACATTCATCATGGATTCTCATCAATTGGTGAAAAATATGAGATGGTGGTGAAAATTATAAAAGGATGATAATATAGTCATCATATAATTATATTTCCTTAATATATTAGTCTATATGGATAACTAATTCTTAAACATTAAGAAACGTAACATGAAAAAAATGTTATCATGTTATAATTATATATAATGAATCACATGGTCATTTAAATCATCACTTATTTATGGTTTTATGGTCATTAAATTTCCATTTATCCTTTATTTATTTGGGATCAATTACCTTAATCACTCTCCATAATTATTTATTTTTTTCTTCTTTTTCCAAATATTTAGATGCCAACTATATTCTCATGTTTTGAATCTTATAATGTGTTATACTATAATAACCTCGTACATCCATTTCATTTCTATGAAGATGATGTTTTTTATCCCCTTTTTATGATGTGACATAACAATAAAAGTATTTACAAATTAACATCATGTCATTACTGAGATAATGTTTAACTGAGAGGACCGAATTTATTAATAGGTGGGATGTAACACCCCAAGATCTTAAAAGAATAAAATGAAGTTTGATAGCATAAAATACACGCAGTATTGAGCATAAATAAGAATGTAACTCCCTAGTACTGTATATTATATTTTTTTTAAATAAATTTAATCTAGTAAATAACTTGTGGTGTATGGAACACCTTTTCGTATGTTCTATAGAAAATTCAACATGCAACATGTAGCTTAAATAAACCATGATATATATATATATCATAACATAGCCATTAAATAAAAGAGTATGAATACCACTAGCTACTTGAAAACACACACACACACACATGAAGATATATATATATATCATACTCTATAATAAATATTGATAAATATTTAGTAAATAATAAATAATATTTTTTGGTAATGTAATTTTATTCTTAAAAAATATTTTTTCTTCAATAATGATTTTTTTTATTTTCATGAAGAAATTATTAAGTTTAGTTTTGGAAAAATATGGAAATGTTAATTGAATAAATTAAATTATTTTTATTGAAATCATAATATCTGAATTTATGTTTGGTGGAATTTTATATTTTCCTAAAAATATTGATTTTCGTTGAATGGTGGAAAAATAACAAAATTTGTGAAAATTTAATGACATAAATAAAATAAGTAATTTAGATTCTCATTGTAACACCCCAATAGTTTAGGAATTATTTTTTTTAAAATTAATTTATACTATTAATATTTTTCATCGCATGTGTTATTGAAAATTGTTATTTTTATACATATATATTAAAATAGTATGTCAAACATTCCATTCACACACAGCACCATCATGGCTTACGTTAGACGCAAAACTGAGTTTCAGGGAAGCATCATTTAATTGTCATTTTTAAATGATATATGTATAAACTATCCCTTAAAATTATTGATATGAATTTTGAAATCTAGTTTTAAAATATATTTTTTAATGATTTTATATAAACAAAACCTAATGTTATTGATTGATATAATTTTATGTAATGTCCATTTTTTGTTTCCAAATATCGTTTTCTAGAATGAACCGATTTTAATAATAAATATAATTAAATTTTTTTTAATATTTTAATTTGAAAAATAAAAAATCATTTTTTATTTATAATATATAAATTATATTAGGTTTATTTTTTTTATTTTTCAGAGAGACATCAATTGTAGTTGAATAGTGATAATACTACTTTTTAGATAAAAACATCCTTTTTGGTTAAATATTTATTAATTTAAAATAAAATAAAAATATTTTAATTTAAAAATAAAAAAATTATAAATATATTAATACTAATTATTTAATTCTAATCAACTTATCTTTGAAATTTAATTTAAAAACATAATAAACTTATGAACTTATTTCTAATTTAAAAACATGTAATTTCGTCCTATCAGTGGGAATAACATTAATCTTAATTTTTCCACATATTTGAATTGATATAAAAAACCATAATACCCCATTTTAATCAGTAAAATATTTATATTTTAATTATATCTTGTTTTCTTTTCACCAAAATTATTAGCAAAATCTATTAAAATTAATCACAGTGATTCTGGAAAAATTAGTCTTAATTATGGACTAATGCTTAATCGTAGGATCTAAAACGACATAAAAACAATTAATAAATCCATTGGATGTAAATATTTCTTCAATAAAACTTCCATTATTTATTTATTTTGGTTTTTTATGCCTTTTTATGATAGAACATGTGTACACCTATCTTAATTTCATTAAGTCCACGTGAGTCCTTTTCCATCCCTTTAAAAGGCCACCACCTCTCCCACACCCCCACACCTCTAAAACCACATAGTTTATTCCAATAAATACCCCAATAAACTTCCTAAAATCCATCCATTTCTGTTAGAAGCCTTTTCTTGGGATGAAGGAAAACTAAAAAATCCTTTTGGCACAAATTCAAATGGAATTACCCGATTAAAAGGTAACGTTTTCTCCCATGTCATTTTTTTATTTTCCTTATCCACCCATAAATCACTCTTTATTCTATGATTATATAAAAAACCAATGACCTAAATATACTATGATGTTTTTATGTAAATTTTATAACTTACATTTACAGACACCTCCATCTAATGGGTAATAAACATTCTGTTTCTATGTGTGGAGAACTACTACATGACATAACATTGTTTGTTAATTTTTAAATTACCACCAATCATGGGGGTAATTATAATTGATAATGTATTTATATTTGATATATATTAAATTTATAATTTCATTATGATTCTATAATTTTTTTTATAACATATTTTTTTTACTTTTCATTGTGCATTAGCATGATAATTTTGTTTGAGGAAGTGTGGAATAACACCCCCTCGATGCGATTTGATTCATTCATACACTACATGAAATATACTAGGGATGAGAGTTTTTATTATATATTATGTATATTAAATTATAAAGATACTGTAATAATGATAAATATATATATATACATCATTTTCTTTATTTCTTTATTTCTATACGGAAATAAAAACAGAAACTATGTTCATGCGTACATACAACTTATCGTATCGATGAATGGTGTAATACGTTTTGTAGTTTTATGTTATATATATTATTATAATACAAAAATAATCTATATAAATGATCTTTATATAATTTTTTACATTCTATGAATCATGATATAAGGTATAAGTACCAAAGATATTGAAAATTAAGAGACATTCGAAGAAAAAGAGAATATTACGTGAAGTAAATCCTTAACATTGGAAAGTTATCAAACAGGTAATATAATTCATAATAAAATCCAATATTGAATTATATATAAGAATATGGTTCATTAAAATCTGTATAATAAATTTAAATTTATAAGGCACTGGTCGTAAACATTTCATAATCTTATGTTAAGTCAATAATTCAACTTTTAATCACATTGACGATCATTTTATGTTTAGAGATTTAGAGAATTAGGTCATAACTCATACATAACAATATAAATATTACAATTATAAACTTCAACTCACAAACCAATTTTTCTCATAAAATAATAAAGTTTGTTAAGAGAAACTTGGTTCTTTTTATGTCTAAAAAACATGACTTTTCCATTATCCCATAATTGACAATATTATTCTTTATGTCATGTGAAAAACCTTTCAAAACATGGTTTGAGAATAAAAATTTTAATAAGGGGTAAAAAGAGAATAAAATTCTTCAGTCTTGTGAAAAAATGTAAACCATGATTAATTTATCATAAAGTAATAATTTTCATCTTTACGATATATAAAAAACACATCAATGAATATATACTCATTGCTTACCTTTTTTAACCACAATATTACAATAAATCTCTTATAAAGAAACATATAACATATAAAGTAAACATGGTACATAATCATATATAAATAGAATAACCATACAGTCAACTTACACACATATACCTAAATTGAATACCCATACAAACTCCTTCCATACCCAATAAATAAAAAGTTATAACATCATAACCCATATATGGTTTATCACAGAACCACCCATATTTGGTTTATCACATATTCGCACATCATTTTTTTATCACATATCCACCCATCAAATACCTATGTACCATTATATAATCTTAAATTGTAAAATATTGCAACTAACAACATTTCACTTATAAAATATCATTTTGGAATCACTATAAATCATTTAAAGATATCGAAATAGTAAATCCATTTTGAAAACCATTTTCAACACCAAAACACCTAAAAATGGACTAATGGATTTTTTTTTTCTTTTTAAAAACACTAAGGCTTATAGGGTAATCCAAATACAAAACTTAGCTTATGGTAAAAGAGTGGAAGTTGTCATCACATATGTTAAAAACATTCATTTTTTCATTTTGTAAATAAATTCATAGAAAAAGATTAATTTTGAATGAAATTAGAAGTAAATGGGGATAGTTATACACCATATAAAATTATCTATTGTATATTATAAAAATATAACTTAATGAGATGAGATTGTGATGAAGTCCCCTTCATTGAGTCTGACAAGTCCAATACAATCGGTATATTCCTGAATAATAAAATAATGTTAATATTTTTTTGGGAACCCTTTTCAAGTTTATTATTCCTCTTATATCACTTATCATCAGTTTATAAACATTAAATTTTTATTTATGTTGATATCGGAAATTTCGTTAATATTCAGTGCATATGTTGAAACTGAACTTGTTTTGATGAAAATTGTCAATGTTGTGAAAATTACATCATCTGTAGAAAATTATTAATGATTTAAGTATCAAAAATATCATATATATATGTATTTTTTGTACCCATAATATTTGGTTATAATAAATGAAATGAAATGTTCATGGAGACGGTTGGTTGTGCGTACTAATGAACAATACTTTCATTTCTATGTCATATTAAAATAATAATAAAATGATACAAATGTATATTATAATTAAATTATTATATTTATATAATTTACGTCTCATAGGTTTAATTAGACCATTATTTATATGTTCCATTTATAATGGAAATGATTCACATCGGTTTGATGGGGCGGTAGTCCACACCTCTTCAAACAAAATTGTTGTATTTTCATAGCATGGACAGAATAAAGGTATTTTATAAATAAAAATTATTGATGCACACAAAAAATATAAATATTATAAATATAATATATAAATATAGTGTCATCATAATATCCACCATGAGACCTGGTAGGATGAAATTGAACAATCATCGTTTCACGAGGCAGTGGTGTGCCATACATTGAAACAACATGTTCTATATCCATTAAAAGAAGGATTATGTGTGTGTAGTTCGAAAAAATACAATGCATACATCATATTGTATTTATTCTAATTTTTTTCATATAAAATAAAAGAAAAATTATAGTTTATGGTGTTGGATAAGGAATATAATAGAAAGGATCTTGAAAGAAGACGTTACCTCTAAATCAGGTATGCCCTTTTGATTTGAGCCAAAAGGTCTCATTGAGTTTCATTATTCCCAAGGTAAATATTCTATGAGGAAGTTAGAGATTATGGGAGCTTATATTATTATAATTTGGTAAATATAAGGGGATTGATATCTGTGAGTGATTGGGTGGAGGAGGTGGCCTTTATAAGAGGTAAGAGGGGCACTTTCAGAATGTATATAAATACTATTTTATTATAAATTTATTTTCTAATTATAATAGATAAAAAGTGATATATTTATAATATAAGATGAGTATGGTTCTATAGATTCTCAGAAACCAATTTTTGGACAAGATTAGGTCACAAATGTAACCTTATCATCAAACTTTTATCCTTAATTAAATAAATTATCTTTTACAATATCTTCTTTTTATTACAATATATTGTTAAGATGGTTTCTATAGAATACCAAGAGAACATTAAGTGAACCATTAATGAAATTTTAAAAATTAGATAAGTAATATTTTTGAATATATGATGTTTATGTTAGTTATATCATTTAATAAAATAGTATTGGTTTTAGAAAAGACAATTATATCAATTTTGACACTATTTAGTAATTCATTTTTATTAAAGTAATTCCAACTTGATTCATTAAAAAAACAATTAAATAAATTATAAAATGTCATAATAATCCAAAGAAGTCATGAATGACATACAAATGTTCAAATTAAATTCATTTTAATTTGTATAATATCATTTATTTAGATTATTCATCAATATGGAAATCACGACATCATCATTGTGTCATATATAAATTTATTTATGTAATGATTAAAATTTATAAATAAAATACCATTGTATAAGAAATATTTTTATATTTATAATGAATATTTATAGTCAAATATATCAGTTCTATAACCCCACATTTAAATCTTTTAAGTGAAAAGATACATTTTTTCTGTTATATTTCTCTTTACATTAAAATAATTATTATATTATATCGTTACCACACCCATGTGGCTCTATGGGGTCATAAAATCATCCCAATTATGATAATGTTCGGAAATATATAATTATATAGGATTAGGCTATGTTTTATGATATTTTTATATGACTGTAATATTATTTGTAACCCTTATTTACATGATTTACCCTTTAACCATGGTAATTAAAAATAATTACATAAGTTACAGTTAGTAATGTACAAAAAATAAAAGGCATATATATACCCAATTTATACCTCATAATTCCAAATATAGAGTCTATTTTTCCAATTCAAATCAAATAATTGGTAGGAATTAATTTAAAATTAATTCCCGTAGTCAAAAACAAAAAGTGGGGTTTTAAGAAATAAAAAACAATAAAAAGTTTGACTTGTGTTTATGTCAAATTTCAATGTTAAATTAATTAAAATTATGATAATTTGAATAAATAATAAATATAAAATATAATTTCTCATTTAAAAAAATTATTATAAGAATATAACTATATTAATAAATTAAATGAAAAGGCTGTTTTGAATTGAAATTCAGTAATTTTCACTATAAAGTAAAATAAGGATTTTATTAGAAAAATATCGAAATTTCAAACAATGTAAAAATTTATGTCCATCTTCTAAATATTAAGTTTATTTTTTCAAAAAAATCAAAAAAATCTGAAAAAACTAGATTAATAAAGTGTTTTCCATCAAAAGTCATTAAAACTACCTTTTAAAAATATTATAGTATTTTATGCTTAAAATAAGATTCATTTGAATTTTAAGCCACTAAAATTCATTGGATAAATTAAAAAAAAATTAAAAACATTTCAATAATATTATAGTTATTTTCAATCATTAATTCTAATAAAATTAATAGGAATTAACTACAATTTAAAATAATAATAATATTATTGTATTATTTCTTAGTATAACTCAATGTTGTGTGCAACGTAAGATTTCAGAGACACCTGTTATTGTGTGTCGAGTATGCTATCAGAAAAAGGGTCCCCTTTAATGTAAAATTAATAAATTATTCACAAATATTATTAGATATGAAATTGTATTACTCTATAAATACATGTGATGTTACTTCTTTCCCCCTTTTAAAAATTGCATACTAATAATTTAAAATTTCTCATGGTAACTTCATTGAAAAACCCACATCAGAAAAAGAGTCAATAAAAACCAACACTTTAAAATAAGGAAAGATAAGTAAAATGGTTACGTAATATAAAAAATACTAGGATTCCATGTATAAATACATGGATATGGAATAAATATTGACCATATTATTCTGATGGATACTGATAGAAAACATGATCATGATAAATTTGAAATTTAGAAAACAAAAAGTGTTAAACGGTCTTTGATTTCATAGTTGGAAAAGTAAACAGACAATGTCTTAATTTTAAATTCCATTTTATAATGTTATGGAATTTATTTTAGATCTTGAAAAAGAACACAAGGAACCATAGTTACATGTCATGTAGAATTTCATCCATTAATAAATTTCTACCACAAAATCATCTTTTTTCTAAGCAATGAGTACTCAAGATGTCTTGGTCACACTTGAAGAAATATAATCTACTTATAGAGAATCAAATAGTCTAAAAATTACAAATTATATAGTAATCATATCTTGAATCATTAACCAGAACTGAAATTTTTAGGAAACATTAAGATAAATCTGCAAAAAGAATAATCCTTTTCATGAAAAAAATACTACTTTTAATCTCAAAAATTCAATAGTAATACACAGAAGTCCAACATAGACCATTAAAAAATAATTATCCCTATAATTCCTATAAAGTAATAGAAACTATGTTTGAAAAAAAAAATTAGAAGGTTTTGATATCATATTCTTCCAAGATAATGTTTAATATTTATCTCCAAATAACAAAAACAACTCTTAAAGGCCCGTACCACAAATTAATTTTTAAAATCACATGATATCTAATATAGGTTAATCATTTCCATAAAAAACAAAATCACTATATGTAAATATTTCAATCATAGATATATCATAAATTATTTCCACCATTATTCCTCAAAATAAAATTCATTAGTATTCTATTTAGCATTATCAAAAAGGGATCCTGAAATAGTGAATGTCTTATAAAAAAAATTTATCACTTAAAACGCAAATAATTTTACACCATAAAGGATATCAATTTGATAAAAGTTTTGTTCCCAAAATAAACACACTCTTACACCACGAAATATTTTAACAAAAAGTAAAAATCTTGACTAAACAGTGACTTAACGTAGGCTAGTGGTAAGTGATAAAGCCTTTTCGCACATCATTTTTGGGTTCGATCCCCACGACCTTGTCTGATGCGATGGGTTGCTACTCTTCCTATGGGTAGTCATTTTTCTAAAGATATATACTTCATATATCATTCCCATATTGAGATAAAATCTTCAACAACAACCATAACATATTTTAATCTCAATATTTATCTCATGTCCATATATTTTCATCCAAAAAAGTAATAAATAACAATTACCTCAAAATCAAAGGTAATATAAGGGCTATCCATTACATTATAATTGTTTTCAGAAATGAAAATTTAAGTCTTTATATAATAACATTTTAACAAAACAATCTATAGGGTTACACATACTTTAAAAATTCTTCCAATATAATCCCATCATAAAATGATCATTAATAATTTTGAACATTTCCTCATCCAACAATCTACAATTACTCTTGAATCCCTTATATGTATTGATTTTAATCATTCAACATTCTCCCAAATACCCTAATATTGATTTTATATATTATTACTTAATACTTATTCACCATTAATAGAAAACATTAATCATGTATTACTATTCAATAATTTCAAAACACGAGATAAGAAATAATGTATACTATTTATATGTAATTTCCAATTTCCTCATTTTCAATTGGAAAAGAATTATGTATTTCTAAAAATGTATTTTTACGGTCTTTCTAATCCCTTTCTTGAATCTTATTTGTAGGACATCTATTTTTATAATGACAATACTCACAACATTTAAAACACTAAATTTCTAACTCGAAAAGAACATCTTTCCCTTTCCCATTGTCTAATAAATGATTCTTTTTCCTTATGATGATATTGCTTTATGACCATCATTTACACGTCTATAACATCCTATCATACATTAAAAACATTTTCCTTTGTGTTTATTTCCAAATCCTTGATGTATAGGTTGTTGAATATACTTACCTATGTGATCAATACTTCAAATTCCATAGGGATTCATTTCTCGCATATATGATTCCTTAAAAAAATCCTCGGGGTTCTAGTGGTCAATAATGACTCTAGATAGTTTGTTTAGAATAACAACAAAATTTCTCATTCGAGCTACCATTTCCTTTATCTTCTTAATCATAAAACCACCATATTTTCCTTCCCATCCATTGTTATTTTAGTGCATCATATATCCAGCTATTTACTAAAACCAAAAACATTAGAGTGAGTATATCAGTAAAATCACTGCATACTATCATATGAGGAAGATAAACACATATATATACACATTTTTGTAATCTTAAACCCATTCATATTTTCTAAAATAGATATTACACTTTATAACATGATAACCATTATGGTTATATAAATCTTTTCACTTATACTGAAATAAAACCCTATCATCTTAAGTTATTTAAACTGAACCTGTTACCAAATATAAGTCCCTCGACATAGACATTACATATTCATCAGGTACATCAATAATTTTTATTTGAATTAAATATAGGACCTTTTCTAGTTTTTTTCTTTGTAGAATTAGGCCATAACTCATACATAAGTACTATGATATTACAATCAGACACTTCTACTCACATTCCAATTTTTTTAAAAAAACATAAATTTTTTAAAAAGAAACACGGTTCGTTTAATGTTTAAACAACATGATTTTTCTTTGATCCCATCTTTGACTCTATTATTATTTATGTCCTATGAAAAAATTTAAAAATATTGGATGACCATAAAAATATCACTATGGAATACATAAAGACTAAAAACTGTTAGTCTTGAGAAAAAATGTAAACCATGAATAATCTATTATAATGTATTACTTTTCACCTTTATGATGTAGCAAAAAAACATCACTAAATAGAAGCTCATTGATTACAATTTTTGTAAACCAAATATTACCATAATGACCAAAGAAAAAAACATATAACATATAATGTTAACTTGGGACATAAAAATACATAAATGGAATAACCATACGGTCGACTTCTACACATATCAATAAATGATATAGCCATACATCCGACTTCTATTCCCAAATAATTGAAGGTTATAACGTAACCACCCATACCTGGTTTATCATAGAACCCCCCATAAATGGTTTATCACATAATCACCCATTAATTTTCCAAGTACCATTATATAATCATAACACATAAAAGATTCCAATTATCTACATTACATTTATAAAGTCTCATTTATAATCACAAGAAATAATTTCATGATATTGAAATATTAAATACACTTTCAAAAACAATTTCAATACCAAAATACCAGAAACGAGGATAAGGTATTTCTTTACCTTTTAAAAACATTATGGCTTATATAGGAATCCAAATATCAAATAATTGTTACGGTATTCAAGAGGTCATTGTCTCCACATTCATTAGAAACATCCCATTTGTTGTTTTTTAAAATACTTCATAGTAAAAGATTCAATTTTTATGAAATTAAAATTCAATGGAGAAAATTATACACCACATAAAATAATGTGGTTTATATTATCAAATTATTCCTTAATTTAAGGATATTTAGGCAAAGTCGCTATCCATGAGTCCGACTCATCACGCACAATCACTATATTCCTGAATAAAAAACAAAGGTTAATTAATAATTTCATGAATAAAATTTTCCACTATATTATTCATTTTATTTCCCATATTAAAATGCTGAAAAATTAAGTGAATATTTAATTTCATATCAGACGTTTTGTAAATATTCAGTGTATGAGTTAAAAATGAACTTGTTTTGATGTAAATTTTCAATGTAGTATAAATTCCATCATCTATAGAATATAAATAATTATTTAAATATAATATATATCTAGTATGTATGTATTTATAATATACATAATATTAGAAGATTGAAAATGAAGTGCACTATTCTAGTAGACAGTTGTTCGTACGTACATATGAATGCTACTTTCATTTCATTAGTTTATTAAAAGAATAATAAAAAAATTATAGAAATGTATATTATGATTATAGTATTACATTTATTTCATTTAAGTCTCATAGATTTAATAAAACCATCCTTCATACTTTCCTTGTACAATTAGAACAAGTCACATCAAATTGACGGTGTGGTAGTCCACAATTCCTCATATGAAATTGTCGTATTTACAGAACATGGAAAGCATAAAGGTATGTCCAAAATAAAAATTAAATAATAATAGAGAAAAATTAAATATAATATATATCATATATAAATATATTTTCATCATAATGGCCACCATGAGAGGTGGTAGGGGAAAATTGAACAATCCACATTTTGTGAGGCAATAGTTCTCTGTACAGAGAAATAATAAGTTTTATATCCATTATATGAATGTGTTCGTAAGTGTATGTCAAAAACATATCAAAAAAAATCCTAGTATATTTAGGATACTACTTTTGTAATAAAATAATATAATTAAGAGATTATAGGGGGTTGGAGAAGGAATATAATTAAAAGATGCTTCAGAGAAGATGTTACCTCTGAATCGGGTAACACTTTTTGATTTGAGCCAAAAGGATTCATTAAGATTCCATATTCCAAATGTAAGGATTCTTCAAAGAAGGGAGAGATGTTGGGATATTATTTGGTCATAATTTTTCTGAGCCAAGGGGCTTAAAAGGTGTGATAATGTGGGAAGAGGTGGTGGCCTTTTATACGAGGGAGGGGAGATACTTTAAGAAAGTATTGAAATATTATCTTATTATAATATTATTTATTAATTATAATAGTTATAAAGTTATTTATTTGGAAGATAATTTGAGGATGGTTCTAAATCCAATAAAAAATAGGTTGTATACATGTTTAGCTCACAAATTTAACCTTATTTGTTACATTTAACCCTTAGTTAAATAAATTAACTATTACAATGTCTTCATCTATTCTTACACTATATGGTTAACATGGTTACTATAAGATGTGAAGATAACCTAAATTGGGTAATGAATGACATTTTTTACATAATATGAGTAATTTTTTCAAATATATGATTTTTATTACGATTATATCAGTTAATAAAACAATTTTTATTAAAGAAACTAATTTTTGTCAATTTTGACACTATTTTGTAATTGATTTTTGTTTAATCAAAACAACCTGATTCATTTGAAAAAACTACATTAAATCAAATATAAAATGTCAATATAATAAATAAAATTTTTAGTCGGTATTAAAATGTTCAAATTAAATTTATTTTAATATTTATATTATCAGTTATTTGAATCCTTCAATAATACAATAATCACTACATCACCATGGTGTCACAAATATATTTATTAATTTATTGTCAAAAAATTATAAATAAAATACCTTGATGTAAGAAATATTTTTATATTTCTAATGACTATTTATAATCAATGATATTAGTTATATAACCCACCATAAAATCATTTTATTAAAAAGATTCATGCTTATATTAGGTTAGTTTTATATTATTATAATATTATTTTTTCCCTTTTTCCCCTAATTTCACCCTTTAACCATGCTATATAAAAATAATTATTGATGTTACTATTCATAATGTCAAAAAATAAAAGGTACCTATGTAAACAATTTATACCTTCTCAATCCTAATATATAATAATATTTTGAAAATTATAAACATATAATTGGATTAAATTAATTTAAAATAAATTTAAAATTAATTCTCATTATTAAAACAAAAATGTGGGTTTTTAAGAATAAAAAACTATCAAAAGATTGACATTTGTTTCTATCCAATTTAAATTTGATATTAATAACATTGAAAAAAATATGAATTAAATGATGAAAAAAATAATCCAATTACGCATAAAAACAAAATAAATGGATAATATTACTATATCAATAAATTGTATGAAAAGTATGTTTTGAATTAAAATGCAGTATTTTTCCCTATTCACTAATATATGAATTTTATTAGAAACATACCCAAATTTCAACCAAAGTAAATTATGATGTCCCAATTATAAATTATAAAGTTATTTATTAAAATATAATATAAATATATAAAAAACTATATTTAAAAGGGTTCTCCTTCAAAAAGGTGAAAAATAGACTTTTAATTTTTTTTTTGAGTATTTTATGCTTAAAATATGATTAAATATCATTTTATGCTACTAAATTTTTTTAGATAAATGTGAAAATAAATAACTAACATGTTTAATCCTATTGTAGTTATTTTGGTTCATTCCCACCAATACAATAGATATATAGTAGCTATTATTTAACATTCTAATATAATTGTTGTATTATTTTCGGTATAACTCAATGATGTGTGCAATTTATGATTCCGGAGAAACCCATTCTTTCTTGTTGTGTATGGTATCAAAAAAGGATTCCCCTTTAACATAAAATTAATATCTTATTGGTATGTATCATCATATATGAAAATTTATTATTCTATAAATACATGGGATTTTACAATATTTATTATAAATTATGTTTGAATGAGTACAACGAGAGTCATGACCCATGTTTAACCAAAAATTAATATCTTATTGGTAAGTATCTTCACCATTTTATTTATTTTAGACTCATGTTTTGTTATGAACGAAAATTATACTTGAGGGGTATATACTTATTTTTTAAATTTTATATAATGAATTTACTTTTTTTCATTATTTTTTTTATTTCAGGTAATTTAATTTTATTTTTTGTAGAGTATGATACCATCTTACCAAGTTATAAGAGTTTTTTAGACAATATAGTCATATTTAAATATTGTTTATTTTTATACTTCCTTTAATGAAATATTTGGATCTATCTCTCAAGAACATTCATCAATTATATTATCCTATAGAAATTCATAATTTCATTATATATTGGTGCGATTTATTCAACGAATTGATATAAAAGATAGTTAAGGAAGTTTTTTTAAGAATACCCAAATTTACCCTCTCCTCGGTGGGAAATATATGTTCCATTAAATACCATTATTACTAAAAAAATATCCATGAATATTTTATTAATATTTAATTATCATTAAAAGAAATATTTACCATTTTATTTTTTTACAAATTTTTTAAAAGAAATATTATTGGCAATTTTTCAACAAGGAATTTTTTGAAGCTTTTTATCAGGAAAAAGGAATGTTCTTTTTACCTCATATTACAGTTACATATTTATCCACCCTAAATAATGTGATGATTTATTTTTATTTTTATGAGTTAATTTTAAATATTTTTTTAAAAAATATATTTTTTATGAGATGGTTTAAAAAAATCATTTTTCTTTTATTATATTTGAAATAAATTTTTGTCAAATTTTTTTTCATGATTATTTTATATGTTTTTTGGGAAAACATAATTTAAAATGATTTCATGCCTCATTTATATGTTGAAAAATTATTTTATATAAATTGTTTTTAATAAAACATTCAATCTTATGATATAATTATCATGGATTTTTTTTTTCAAAATGTTTACTAAGTTGATTTATATGTTTTTAGGGAAACTTCTTTGAAAATGATTTGATGCCACATTTATATGCTTTTATAGTATTTTAAAAGAGATTATTTCCCAAAAATTAGAATATTCGGGTATATTTTTTCATGTAAAATGATTTTCAAAACATTATCTATATTTCATTACAACATTTCAAATTATTTTCAAATAATAATGTTTTTTAATTATTTGGAATATTATATTGTAATTTTTCATGGAAAATGGTTTAAAATCTCATTTATATGATTTTATGTTAATTTCTAAGGAAACTAATATTAAAATGGTTTCTCCATTAAAAAGTCTATTTCAAATAAGAAATGTTATTTTCATCAAGAAAAATTTTCGGATGATATTTCAATATAATTTCCTTCTAAGATGACATCTGTCGATGTTACATATTAAATTCTAGGAAGTGATATAAATGTTCCATGCATATTATTTTTAGGAATGGGTTATTCTTAATTTTGTGGTCTTTATGAAACCATTTTCTCATTCATGGGTAATATTTTTATGAAATTTGATTCTCTTTCATAAGTTATATGATTATGAAACATGTTTCTTTTTCACAGGTTATATGTTTACGGAATCTACTTCTATTTCATGGGTTATGATTTAGATGAAATAGTTTTAAATCTTGTTTCTTTTTCCATAGGTTATGATATGTTTACATATTTATGATACCCTATTTCATTTCATGGGTTATTATATGATTTTTTATGATTTTTTTGACCATGTATGTATGATTTCACTATGAATTGGTGGGTCTTATATATCCCTCTCATTCATTGGGTAAATATTTATATATCATGAGATATAAATGGATGGAATGAGAAATAAACTTGGTTCTGTAATACAGGGATGGAACGGGAAATGAACTTAGTTTAGTAATATAGGGCTGGACTGAGGGTCTACTCGGTACAGTAATAAAGGTTTGTATTGAGGGGTGAACTTAGTTTAGTAATACATGACTGGAATAGTGTGTGAACCAAGTTTAGTAATGAAAATTTTCAACTAGGATGGTCTCGGTAGCCATTCCTTGAATAATATGGATATAATTAGATATGATAATGTGTTATGAAATATTAAATGTATTATTCAATTATTTCTCATGGATTCAGTTATTTATTTCATTGAGATTCATTCTTAATGAACTTCCAATATTTATTACATGATTCATGTATGTGATCTTTGATAGGAAGCGTATGATCTTTGATAAGTTGGGAATGATCTAATTTTTTCATGATCACGTTATCATTCCCTTGGGCTCATGATGATTCTTATACATATCACTCGTTAACCATTAATGATTATTTGAGCTCACTCATTTCATATGTTCCCTTTCCACAGGTTAATAATAATTGTTTTAGGTAGAAGTAATAATGGTGGGGATATATATGGGAGATGTTGAAAGTCATTCACCTAGATTGAAGATTTTGTTTTTGGTTCCCAATGAAACTAAACTATTATAGTCCTTATGAATGTATTATTTCAATATACATAATATTAATATATAATGGTGAAATGTCCATGTGTGTTAATCCTTCGTCACTATAATTGGTATCAAATGAAAGGTTTAGTCATACTTTGGAAACTACAATGAGAAAACATTTATGATATCCCTAGGAATGAATCTAAGGATGTTTCTAGATATTTCTCTGTGTACATGTTTTGGGATGTGATAATGTTTTGTAAAATGTCTTGGAATTTTTTTAAGGGATAAAGTGAGTGGTTTCCAAGATATAAATCCATCTCTTGTTACTATAAGTTGTTGTGACTCCGGAACAGATGTACCTAGATGTAACAACTACGAAAAGATGTTCTGGGTCTGACATGGGTTAATATAGAACTTGATAGCGGGCCATACTATACACCTGGTATGATACTATTAGGTTATATGATTAGGGAATACAAAAACTCTTTAGGAACCATAATTAATGATTTTAATATAATTTGAATCTTAATAACATAGTATGCATCTTGGGTGTCATAGATTGAGGAATTTGTCCTGATTTGGACATCCATAAATAATTATTTTCATGATTGTGTGGTATTATTATATGATAAGAAAATCTCACACAATGAATCTCATTTTAGTTAATGGAGGTAACTAGAAGGAACTATATTAACATCAAATTCAATGGATGATTTTCTAATGAACAATCAAGTGGGAAGATAACTAGAATGAGAGATGTTGTGATCATGAGTAAATAGTTTTCTAAGTAAATGATTAATAAATTCTTCATTCACCAACTCCCAGACTCACCAAGGAATAAAAATAAGGAGTTCACTGAGAGTTTAGGTAATTGAGACCACGGAAGAAAGAAGATTCAGTTTCCTCTATGTCAATAATGTTGAAATAATCATCTATGTTAATCTCAAATTTGAATGTGAATATGGTTTGAGTATGGTAAATAATGATACAAAGAAGGGGACTAAATGGAAAACATCAAGATTTAGATTAATTAAATAAATGAAAATATTGTCCCCCCAAAGACATCATCCAAGGTTTTGTGTATTATGTGTTTAATAAATAGTTATTATGCTACTCAATATCCTAATAAGAATGATACTGAACAAGATCAAGATGGTGGTGTGAGTAATGGTTACATTACTGATGATTAAGAAATTGTAGATGAAATATGAAAGGAAATAGGTATTATGATGAGGAAGCCTTGTCAATTTATTATGGATGAAGTAACATTTTTTTATGTATTTTTATTCAATATGTATGTCACAATAAAGTTATGTTTATAAGGATTGTTAATTTATGTTCTTTTCTATTTATTAAAATGGACATATTGAATTGTTTTTATGGAATAGAAAATTTATAAAATAAAAAGGTGATGTCCATGAAAAACAAATGATTAAGGGAAATATAACCTCTAATATGTTCCTTATGTTATAATAATTTTATTTTGATAAATATATGTGGGATATGAATAAGTAACTTGGAAGGTACTGATTAGATCGGAAATAATTAAGGACATATTCACAAGTAGTTAATCTTATCATACATGAGGTTTAAAACATACTAGATTTGTGGAATATATCCTTTAATCAATGTAATATAGAAGCATGAATGTTTTAGAAAAATATTTAAGGTAATTGTAGTCATTACCATGTTCTAAGATAATTTACCATGGAGGTATTCACATGATTGGGATGTGACAACCAAGAACTACACTGTGATATATGAGGTAATCTATGTTAATCTAAATTCATAAATCTCTATATAATGTTTTGTATTGTCATATTTCAGAAGGTTTATAAAGTTAAACATTCCTCAAAACATTATTTTTAACATTAGTGGAAGTTTTTATGCACTGAATATATCTTTAAAATCATGGATCAAAGGGTATTTAGTGATTAATCATATTTCCATGATGCCCATATTATTTGTTTTTTGGAATTATATTTGTGTGGTTTCAGAAAAGGACATCCTATATTTCTCGCAACAACCAATCTTGTACAAAATGGTTGTGGGTCATGAACACATGACCAAAGGATGATAAGTGTTTCATTCCGACCACTAGCCTATACGATGTCCAGGTCAATATATTATTATATTTTAAATTTTTTATATTGAATCAATAATGTGAATTCTTATATTTAGAGATTAATTTATTAAACATTTTCATTTTTACCAATAGTTATAAAAAAATAGTTATAAATGTCATTATTTTATAGCCTTAAGATATGCTAAAAGTGTATTTTATCACATCAAGACTACAAGTTAATTTCTCGGTATCTATTACCTGAAGTAATGTGTGAAACAAAAATTGATACGAGAACAACTAAATAATAAATTTTTTTAATACCAAAACACTATATTTCCTCATATTCTTAGTAAATAAATTAATTAATCAATGTTAAGATAAAGTTCAAATTAAAATGTGTTGTCCTAATACATTAATTTTGTTGAACTATTGGCCTTTTAAATTAGGATATATCTTTTACTTTATGGTCCAAAACATTTCTTTATCATTAAGTTTTTTTTTGATTGAAGTCCTCGATCACTCCCTAGAAATATTTACTCTTTTCCTTCACATACAATCTTTACCCCCAAAATAAATTATCCTACGTGGAAAAAAATTATATGTTACATTGGGTAATAGTTATGGTCCCAACATTTCCATAAAGGTAGGTTTCAGTATTAACTTTTAATATGTGTGATTATATGAATGAAGCATTCAAGTATTACACTTTTATTACCCAAATGAACTTTGAGCGAGAAATTAATTTTAAAGGGGTAGAATGTTACACCCCAATATTTTTGGAATTATTTTATTTGATTAAATTTTTCATTTAATATGCCACTTTAAATAGAGATATATAAATATATATATTAATATTTAAATAGTAATTCAAACATTCCTTTCACACGCAACACTGGCATGACGTGTGATACATGCAACATCGAGTTTCTACAAATAATAATTTTAATATTACTTTTAAATGAAATAATTATAGAAAAGTCATTAAAAATATTGATATGAATATTAATAACAACTTTTAAAATATTTTTTATGATTTTTTTATTTAAATAAAACATATTTATAATAAATGATTAAATTTCTGTTAAATTCATTTGTATGTTTAAAAAAACTGATTTCTTGAATGAACTATTTTTGGTAATAAACTTAATTATAGACACATTTATAAATTTAATTTTATAAAATACACTTCTTTTTTGAATTTATAATTCCATAATTATATTTGGGTGAATTTTTTCTATTTTTCTAAGAAAATTCATTTCATGTTGAATTGTGAAATTGCTACTTTTATGTTAAAAACTACCTATTGATTTAAATGATTATTAATGTTAAATTTTATAAAAAATACAGTTTAAGGTCAAATTAAATCTATTAAACATATATTAATAAATTTAATTTCATTATAAACAATTTCAATTAGATTTCTTTAAAAAACATAATAAATGTCTGAACATCTTTCTACTTTAAAAACTCATAATTTTTTCTTGGTTATAGGTTTAACATTTATATTACAATTTATGATTTGATGAATTGAATTTAGAAAATCCAACATGAAAAATTTATATCAGTATTATATTAATAATATAATTATATCATGTATAATTTTTTCCAAATTTTTTAGTAAATTTTATTAGAATTATTCAAAGCGCTTAAGGTAAAATTATGCTTAATTTGAGACTAAACCTTAATCTTAGTAGCCCGAATGTCCTATAATCTAGTCCAAAACTCATTGTATGCCCACTATTCATCCATAAACTTTCCAATGATGATTTATGTTTGTTTTTAAGACTTTTTATGTAATAACAAATGTAAACATAACAAGTTTTTAGTAATTAAAGTGCGTCCTTTTCCATACCAATAAAAGGCTAACACCTCTACCACATCCTAAAACCTTTGAAACCACTTAGCTTCAGATAATACCTAAAAAAATAAATTTCAAACATCTCAACATTCCTCATAGAAGTATTCTCTTAGGAGGAAGGCAATCCAAGGAATCTTTTTTTCACCAACCAATAATAGTTACTTGGTTAAGAGGTAAAGTCTCCACTCAAGTCTTTTCTTTTATTTTCCTACTCCACCCCCTCCAATTAACATTATTATATGATTATATAAAAAAATTATCGTCAATATAATAGTTTTTTGTTATGTAAATTTTTCAGCCTAAATTGACACATACGTTCATATAATGGGTAACAGACATAATGTTTCTTTTTATAGCAAACTACTTCCTCGCAAAATGAGGATTGTTGATTTTTACATTACCTCCTATCACGGTGGCCATTAGCAATGAGATACTATTTATGTATGATATATATTATATTTATAATTTATATATTATTCTACAAATTCTATTTAGAACATATCTCGTATACATTTCATTGTTTGATAACAATATAATTTTTTTTGAGAAAGTGTAGACTACCACCCATCAAAGAAATATGATTCATTTATAAAATACATAGAATGTATTAAACATTGGTTTAGTGATTATAAATTATATTGATGATATCATAAAAATAATTATATAATTATGAAATTATATATATATATATATATATATATATATATTTCCTTTTCATTCATTCTTCTAATACAATAATTAAAACGGTAATAGTGTTCAAGTGCACTTATAGCTTATCATCTCCAAGAATAGTTTATTCCATTTTGAACTTATATAATATATATTATTATAATAAAATTATAATTAATATAAATTAAATTTATTTCATCATTTAATTTCATGGAATAATTATATAGAGTATAATTACAAAATATATAACAAATTAATACACATGCAATGAATAAAGCGAATATTACTTGAAGTGAAACCTTAACATAGGATTGTTAAAAAGAAGGTAGTAGAAAGTTCTAATAAAACCCTGTATATTATTATAAATAATAATATGATCCTTTAAATATTTATAATAAATTTATATTTATTGTACAAGAGGGTTGAACGAAGACTATGAGTTTCAAGTCATAAGGTAGTGGGATTTTATCTCACTTTTTTATTTCCTTGAGATACTTGATATGTTCGCCACTCATTAATTTTGGGTAGTGTATGTACATCCAAATATTGTATTACTTGTATAATAAAATAAAATAAATGGGTATTAACATATCAATATTATGATCTTTCTTTCATTCGTTTTATCTTCCAGAAGTTACCAAATCGGTGAAATAGTTTTTTCTTAATTTTCCATCTTTGAGACTCTTGTTTTCATTATGAACAAAAATTCTTTTTGAGGTGTATATACATCCATATTATATGATATATCATGTATATCAATATTTTCATGATATTTTATGTTTCATGTAATTTCATTTTCTTACATATAGATTATGAAACTAATTTAACAAGTTTTATGTATTTATGAGATGATCTCATTAGTTTTCAAGATTGTTTATGTTTTTAATTCCATTGATGAAATATTATGATCTAAATATAACAAAAATTCATGATTTTTATTATCCTATGGTTATTCATAATTTATTAATATGTTGGTTCTATTTATTCCACTCTTTGGTACATAATATTGGTCAAAAATTGTATTTAATAAATCTCGACTTTACCCTCTCTTCTGTCAAAAATCTTTGTTCCTTTAAAAAAATGTTTTCTAAAATGGTTTTCTGAAAATATTCTAATAATATTTTATGACTATTAAAATAATATTTTAAAATTTTCTTCTTCTATAATTTTTTATATGTAATATTCTTATAACATTCCATAAGAATAATTTTTCTAATCTTTTTATCGTTTAAGAGGAATGTTCTATTTACATCATACCAAAGGTACCAATTTATCCACCCTTAATCCTTTGAAATATTATTTTATTGTTTAAAGGTTAAATTTTAAGCAAATTTTGATAAAATATATTTTCAATGAAATTGTTTTCAAAATTTTTTCATGATTATTTTATATGTTTTTAGGGTAAATTGTTAAAAAAATGTTTTCAAAATTATTTTATAAGTTTTCCAGGAAAATGGTTTTCAAAATGATTTCAAGCCTCATTTATAAGTTCTAAAATTATTTTCAATGGAATAGTTTTCAAAAAAAATTCAGTATTCTTCTATAAATTTTCAAAGAAAATTATTTTCAAAATGTTTTCAAATTTATATTATAAGTTTTCAAGTATAATGGTTTTCAAAATAATTTCAAGACTCATTTATAAGATGTGAAATTATTTCAAAAGAAATGTCTTTCAAAAATTTTTAATGCGTATTTCCAATTTTTTTATGTAAAAATGATTTTAAAAAATGTTCAATATTTCATTATATGATTTCTTAGTGTTTTGAATGATATTATAAAATTTATTGAATCATAATTTACATGTTTGCAAGGAAAAATGTTTTGAAAATTATTTTATGTCTTATTTATAAATTATATTGTTATTTTATAAGAAAAATGATTTTCAAATGGTTTGATTCCCTAAAAATACAATTTTAAAGAAGAAATGATATTTTACTCATGATATGTTTTCTAAAGATATATCAAAAAAAATTCCATATAAGATGAAATCCATTGACGTTACTCATTCCCTTCTAAGAAATGAAATAGTAGACCCATTAATATTTTTTAATGGTTGGGTTATGCTTAATGTCATGGTCTTTATAAAACCCATTTCTCTTTCACGGGTAGGATGTTTTTGAAATATATTTATCTTTCACTGGTTATTTTTTAATAAAACATTTTTAACTTTCATGGTTTATATTTGTATGACATTAAATTCTTATTTATGGGTTATAAATTAGATGATATGGCTATGAAACCTATTTATTTTTCCATAGGTTAAGATATGTTTACATTTTTATGATACCTATTTCATTGAATGGGTTATAATATCATTGTTTATGATTTTTCTGAAAATGTATGTATTATTTCACTATATGATGGGTGTGTATTATTTCTCCCTCTAACGAATTAGGTAAATATTTATAACTCATGAGATTTACATGGCTGGAATGGGAAATGAACACGATTTAGTAATACATGGATATAATGGGAAATGAACTCGGATCAACAATACAGTGATGAAACGAGGGGTGAACATGGTTCAATAATATAGGGAATGAATGTGGGGTGAAATCGTTATAGTAATATGAGGATAAAACAGGGTGAGAACCCAACTTAGTAAATGAATTTTTCCACGACAATTGTCTTGGAAAAAATTCCTTGAATACTATTGAAATCATTATATATTCTTATGTGTGTGCAATAATTCAATGTTAGATTCCAATGTTAATCTTTCATGGATTATATTTTTTATTTTTTTATGATTTATCCCGTCTAAACTGCTAATATATATGTCTTGAATCATGTATATGACCTTTGATATGTAGGTTATGATATTTTATTTTCATGTTCATGTTATCATACCCTTATGATCATGATTTATGTGACATATCTCCCTCATTTACCCTTACTGATCATTTGAGATCACCCCTTTATTATGATTCCTTTCCTTAGGTTATGAAGAATGTTTTTAGGTACAATTAATAAATTCAGAGATATTTATGGGAGTTGTTGAAGATCTTCCACTGGGATAATGTTTTTGCATGCTTCCAAATACACTAAATGTTTTTGGTCCTCGAACATGTATTAGTGTAATGTAATGAATATTCATTTAGAATGGTGTAATATCCATGAATGTTAATCATTAGTATTTATTCAAATTATGTCTTTAATATGTCTTGAGTAATAAATTTATTATTTATTTTCATTTCATCCACTTAATTACATTTGAATAAACAATATATTGTATTTTAGTATAATTTTTTTGTGTTTAATGGTTTCTCTAAAAATAGTTTTAATATAAATGATGAATATTCATCATATTTATCTAAAATAATATGTAATGAAAAAATGTTTTAACAATAATTTTAATTTTTATATATCATTAAATTTAAATTTTTATTATTAAAATTTTTTATTATGATACATAGAGCTAATATAAAATCACATTGTGTTTGAACAAAATTCAGTTCTCGAAAACTTATTTTTTCATCGTGCATACGTGATTTGTTTTAAATTTATTAGAAAGAAAAAATTATTTTTGAAATAAAATATAAAAAATTATATTAGCATTAATTTTTTATAATTTTGTGAATGGATTAATTTTTTTGATGAAAAATAAAAAATAATGAATTTTATTTAAAAATGCCTTTTTCAATTAAATTATTTATAAAGGTAAATTATATACTAAATTGTTTTAGGGTAAAATTAGTTTAATTATATATTTGGTAATCTAATTTAGGCAATTTTAATAATTTTTATATTAAATTTGGATATAAAAACATTGTAATCATTTTAACAATTTCTCTATGCAAACCAACATTCTCACCATGTCGGCATGCATTATATTATATTAAAATGTGTAAATTTTAGGAATTTATTTTGAAAAAATGATCTAAATTTTTAGAGTAAGAATAATTTATGATATCAAATTATTGAAACAAAAATTTTCACAAAAGTAAGTGTGAATTTTTTTCTACATTGGTTATGGTAAAAATAGGTTTAGAGGAGGTGTAAACTAAATATAAATTAGGTAAAATGTACAAATTTTTTATAAAATCTTTTATATGGATATATTTTGGCATAAAAAATTCTAATATCGATAATGGTATATTATTGGGTCATTTTATATTGAAAATAATGTTGTTGATTTTTATTATTTTAAAAAATTATATTTGTACCACTCCCCTCACTTAAAAAATCCCACCAACTCTCCTCCTCACATAACACCGTCAAACCCCATTTTTTATCCAATACCTGAGAAACAAACTTCATTAATTCTATAATATAATCCTATAATAATTATTTTTATTATAAATAAATCCATATAAGGCCTTTGGTGGAAACTAAAATAAATTACTTGATGAAGAGCTATCATTCAAAGACTATTATTATTTCATATATAGCTATATATTTTCCATTCCTTAGGGGATATGATAACGTCACATGTATGTATAGTGGTCTACTACATTCACAAAGTGACGAGACACTCTTTTTTATCACCATAACACATAGATGATATATATAATTATATTTTAATAAATTTTATTTTATATATGATATTATTATAATTCATGTAAGTTAAAATATATCCTACATCAATTCAATAATTATCATTGAATATTGAAAATGTTACTTTGATATACATACAACATATCGTCTCCCTGATCAAAATGCACTACATTTTTCAAAATCATCAATACGAATTTTTTCATAATAAGTATATTTTATGTATTAATATGATAATTATGTAATTATTATTATTTTAAAGATGATATAACTATATTATATTAAAAATAACATTAACTTTCATAAAAAAATATGAATGAGAAATCAAGGAAATTATCACCCAAAATAATGAAATTAATGAATGAATAATAACTAATGTGTGCAAATATGTTATAAAAGTGTCATATATGATAATATATATTTTATTGGTCATTAATAAGCTAATAACATGTTTAAAACCATTATATAAGTGCTTTTAGCACATCCATACAAAAGGAAGTGTGATGAATTTGTCTCAATTTCCCTTCATTGAGTCATATGTTATTATTGTGGACCTAATTTATTATATATAGTGTAAAAATACCCATTTACATGCAATAAATGTAGGATCAAAATATGTATGTAGATGCTCAAAATAAAAGAGGGTGGGGGATAGTATACTTTAAAAATTCTTTTGGAACCTTTAAAGTTGGTATAAAATTTTTGTTTTAAACCTTAAGGAAAACATTTCTTTAAAAAGTTAAACAAGGTAAATTCACAAGACCACATAGTTTTACAAACTTGCTAGGTTCCAGAAATATGGTTCTGGAAATGAAACTTGAGAAAAGATTACAATTAAAATATTATATAATAACCCATATAGAATCTTCCTAATCAATGTATACAAATTCAAGGAAGTGTAAGATTGTTATACTTTGATTATTTGTCAAAATTCAGTGGAAAATAAACTTAAAAGAAATAAAAGTAACAAGTATGAATTCTTTCAACCCAAAGTGTATGGTATCCAAAAACCTTGGATTAAGGTCCCTTGATTTATACTTTCAAGAATGTCTGTCTCACCCACACTAGGGTAAGCCATCAATAAGAATATTGGAATATTTCTTGCTATCCCCAAAAGCCATAGAACTTCAAGGTAGTCGACACCGCTATCTTGCTCACTAATAAAGTCCTCGAACATTAAGGTAGTTGGAACCTCTAACTTCCTATCCTCGGAAGCTCTAAGATGTAATCAGCAACATTTAGTTTCACACAAAGCAATCTAAACAAGATGTTCAGTATGCCCAAAGCATGAGTCTCTCTCTCTAGAAAAAACTTCAACAACAAGTGGCCTCTAGAGTGATCAACAAGTGTGTTCGTTATGAGATTGTTCAAATGAGCTCTTATTTATGTGCACTTTTCAAACTGTCGAATCCCTCCTGTAACAATCATATTTTTCCTTAAAACTTGGAGGGACCTATACACATGTCACTCAAACAATGGTTAGTTAGAAATAGAATTTATGTAAACATTTCATAACTATAAAAAGAGTAAGAAAAATATATGGTTGCTTAAGAAAATCCATTTTTTGGAGTTAAGGAAAATAAAAGTTCAGAGTCTATCAAAAAACTATTCAGTGTCTAAAATATATGGATATTCGGATTTTGGTTTCCAATGAATTTGTAATCTGAATTACATAGCATTCAGAGTCATAATTTCAAGGGAACATAGAGTCATAATTTCAAGGAAATTCAGAGTCTGAATTCAGAGAACACGGAGTCGTAATTCAAGTGAATTCTATGGCTGAATTCAGAGAACGTGGATTTTGAATTCATAAAAATTTGGAGTCTGAATTCAAAGAACTCTGAGTTTGAATTCATAATAATTCAGAGTCTGAATTCTGAGAACTCGGAGTCTGAATTTAGAAGAATTCTAAGTCTGATTTCAGGGAAATTAGAGTCTGAATTCATAAGAATTTGGAACCTAAATTCAGATCCTAAAAATAGAATGCTCTATATCCAAGTATTTATAGGATTTCGTGGTTTTAAATATGAAACAGAATTTTACACTTAGTAATAAAATGAGTTAGATTATAACATGGACAATGAAAACATGTTAAGGGTAAATTTTCCTTGGGGATGTAAAATTTTATTTATTAAAAATACACATTGGTAAAAAAAAGTTGTCCTTAAGATATAGTGTTTCTAATTTTCAAAACATAAATGAATGGAAAAGTCATAACGAAACCATATTGACTCAACAATATCCCCCTTTTTGGAAAGCACAAACATCCTTATGAAAAAGAATATAAGGACCTATAATTTTAATGATATTGGAAATAAAGACTTATCTCCCTTTATATATGTATCATAGTTAATATGACGAACACCCCCTTAGGCTTTAGAATCCCTAAAGATTGTATTCCTGATTTCTTGAATGATATTTTACATTATCATGTATAAAAAAATCATCGTCGATAGGATCTACCCCATTGATGAACTCCCCCTAACTTGGGAAATTTCTTCTTTTCTTAGTATTATTGTTGATATTCCTTTATCCCCCTTTGTGATTTTCAAAAAGGATTAAAGGGAATGGTAAATAAAAATATGGTACCTGAAATATTAGAACTGAACAACCAAAAATAAAGAACATCCAAAAAATTCATTAATTATAGAATATTATGTATAACAAAGAAAATACAACAAATTATCGTATTTGAAAAACATTATCCTTCCTTTTCCTTCGGCATTAGATTCTTTACTATGGTTTTCAACTTCTCGAGATCTTTGTGATCTTCTTTGGTAAATTTGGGAAGGTGATCATGATATTATGTTTTCTTCTCTAAGGCTTTAATTTTCCCTTCCCGAGCCTTAATACATTCTTCTTGGGCCTTCATAACTTCTTCTACATTAAAAAGATTCTCTTAAATCTCAATTCCGAGATCCCTTTACCTCTTCCAATTTTGATCAACTGAATAAAATTTTCCATTCAGTTATGTCACTTCTTGCATCTGAGTATTTTTGTCAAGATATATCTTTTCCTTAAAAGACTTGGTGAGATCGTTGAACTTACCATCTTTGTTTTCAAATGAATCCTTTACATTATCTTGAAACTCATCAAGAATTACCATATCCTCAACAGTTTTAATTAACCAACTATTCATCTTCTTTCATAGCCTTTTATGGGCTTCGTAATTTATAAAGAAGGTTTTGAAGTCAGTCTCATGTTTGATACGCTTATCTATCCCCATGGATACTGAATCTAATTTCTGATTCAATGAATTCTGAATCATTTTTCATCTTGAATTTAGACTTGGAAATAGAGGAATTAAATCAACCGGCTTCTTAAATGATTGAACAACAAATTCATGGTAAAAATAAGATGATTCAGAATCTAAGGCTTTGGTTGGTGAGGATTCTTTTTTTTATTTTAGCATACTTCCCTTTGATGAAGTACCAACTTCTTTCTTATTTCACTACATATATTCTAGGTGTATTAACTACCACTTGTTTTCCCTTATCAACTTTAAGAATTACTTCTTCTTGATTAGGAGATTCATGCTCACTATCTGATAACTGCAATATTTTATCTTCAACTACCTCCTCCTTATCGGCTCCTTTTTCAGCATCCTCTAGTTGTATGAAATCATGATTTGAGGTTTCTTCTTTAGACAACATATTCACTTCTTCTTCACCCTTCTCATCATTCCTTGGGGTTGAATGTTTTTAAGACTCATCTTTCGAAGTTTTGATTGATAATTTTTGTGAAATACTTACCTTGTCATGAAAATCCTCTACTTGATTTATCAAGGCTTCAGTATCACCACTGCCTACTTCTTCTTCATCTTCAACTACTTTTCCTTGAAATCTTTTTATAGTAAAAAAATTCTTTCCTAGAGTCCCTGGTAATGGTTCTATCAATAAAAATTTTTCTACCATAATTTATTCATATAATTTCTCACCATCCATAAGAATTTATTAGACTATCTCTACCATATACATCTTCTTCTTCTACTTCATATCTTTCTCTTAATTCTCGAGATTCTTAGCAACGTTTTCCTTCAATGATTTTGCCTCAGAATGGTCCAAGACAAACTTAAGCCCCCCTTATTTCTAATTTTTCGTATCTTCTCTCCATTTTTCCAGAACATCATCAGGATATGATTTTTGCTTCTTTGGATTTGGTGGTGCTGACTGGATTTCCATAGGCATGGGAGTTTTATCATTCTTTTCAGGTTCCATCACCTTTATCTTTCATCACCCTTTTTTTAATTATTTTCCATCTCTTGTTTCATTGACAAGGTGTCTACCTCTTCTTTAAGAAAATCAAAGAATTATTTGGATTCTTTGGAAAAACCATCTTTCATCCTTTTGGGAGTGTCATCACTCAACAACATAACCTTACAATTCCTTGACAAATACTTGCATGGAATTTTGAAGGATTCTAAACAACGATCAATATTATTTGACAGAATGGCCGGATACAAGATAATTTGAGATTTCAAATTCCCATTTTTGATATTCTCAATCCTAACCAGAATATACATAACAAAATTTATCTTCCTTAAATTCACCAAGAAATACAGAATGTAGATGTGACTCTTCTTGAAAGTAACGTTGTCCCCATTTTTTGGAATTATAAAACATTGGACCCATAGTTCAAGAATCCTTAAGTTTGTAGAAAAATGAAGAATCTTCGAAGTCTTTATAATAGAAAGACCAAGAAAACCTATGGCATTTTCCTTATCAAAACATTCTTGAGCATCAGGTAGCTTTTGAGTACAGAACTCAGATTCCCCTCCATAAGGAATTCAAATCAAACATGAAACCTTTGTGTAAGAAAGGGAATATGTCTTTTCATAATACTTGAGTGAGAAAATGTGTTTTTCTTCTTCCTTGAATAAAGATAATGTCTCATAGAACTCTACTAATAACTTTGGATACCCAAGATCCTTTAATTTTAGTTTTGAAATGCATACACTCTCCCAGCCATTAATCTTGATATTATTGGATACGATAGAGTCTTATTTGGCATAAAACTTCGGATCGACAAACCTTTATTTGTAAATCTACCATTCCAAGATTGTCTTGACAGTCGACGTTTCATTCGGAGAAGATACTTCGACAGACATTCAGAAGTAAGGACACTTTGAAGAAGTTTGGAACATGATTATTTTGGAAGGGTAGAGCTTCATCATGCAAGAGCTTGGAGATCGATGTGGGAAAAGCATCAGGAGGCCTTTATAAATACAATTGATGAGATGGTTTAGCTTACCTGATTGATCCAATGTCTGAAAAACTTCTTGATAAGATCTGAGGGTTATGATGATAGCCGTAAGGGTATTTTTGTTGAATCTAAACTTTTGAGGGTTTTAAGAAAAACATTGGGATTTAAGGAAAAGTGAATCTAAAAAATTTAAAAAAAATGAAAATACCAACAGGTAAAAGGTGACTAAAAAAATTTGAGAAAGTAAACATACCTTCCAGATTTCCAGGAAGATTATTCGTAAAGATGAAAATTATTCTTGAAAAACTTTAGACTCCGAAATTTTTTGATTATGAATAATTAATTACTACGAGAAATTTAGAGTACAAAAAAACTCACTAAGAAAGATCTAACTATGAGAATATTCATTAAAAAAAATTTGGAATTACAAAAATCATCATTACGAAGAACTTTGAACTACAAAAATCTTCATTACAGAATATTTTGAATTACAAAAGTAGGCATTTCGAAACATTTTGAAATAAAAAAATCTTCATCACAGAAATTTTTCAACTACAAAAATCATCATTATGAAAATTATTAAAATAAAAAAACCATCATTTCAAAAAAAAGGACTACAAAAATATTCATTATGAAAAATTTAAATCTATAAAAAACCTCATTATGAAAAATTTTGATCTAAAAAATGCATCATTACGAAAATTTTAAACTATGAAATGTTTTAAACTAACAAGAAAATATAATCCTCCTATGAGAAGGGGTAATTACTATTAGGAGATAGGTTTCTACCAAATGTTAATAAGGAAAATTACCTTACAGTTATCATTCCTAAAATTTGTTTAATGTGTTCAAATGTATCGAAGGGTAATGATTTTGTGAAAATATCAGCAAGTTGGTCTTGCGTTCTGATAAATTTAAGAATAATATATTCTTTTTGTGTGTGATCCCTAATAAAGTGATGGCTAATATCTATGTGTTTTTCACGAAATTGATATGCATGATTTTTACATAGGTTAATGGCACTCGTATTATCAAATAAAATTGTGTTTTGGTAAAACTCATACCATAGTTTGTGAGTTTGTGTTGCATCCACAACACATCAACACAAAAACATCCAGTTGCTACATATTTAGCTTCCACATTGGAATGTGCTATTGAGTGTTTATTTTTTCAAGACCAAGATCCTAATGAATCTCCTAATAAATGACATGTTCTGGATGTACATTTCCTATCCATTCTACATCCACCAAAGACTGCACCTGAAAAACATTTTTAAAACAAAATCATTTCCAGAAGTATAAAAGAGCCATAAATCCATTATTCCCTTTAAGCATAGAAAAATTATTTTCACTACCTTTAAATGAGATTCGTTTGGATTGGATAGATAACTTTAACATAAGCATACTGAAAACACTAGATCTGGACGAATAGTTGTTAAGTATAGTAAAATTCCTATTATACGTCTAATTGTGGTTTGAACCACTAGTTTCCCATATTCATCAAGATCAATTGAAGTAGAGGTACCAAATGGAGTACTAAAACTCTTCTTATTGTCATATCGATACTTTTTAAGAAGATATTTAATATACCTATGTTGAGATATATAAGTTCCTTCTGGTTTTATATAAATCTAATAACATTTGAAAATTTTAACTCACGGATCAAACTCATTTCAGACTCAGACTTCATTACATCCACAAATGAATCAGTTAAAAATTGCTGAGTTGAACCAAATATAATGTCATCAACATAAATTTTAACAATCAAATCATTTTTCTTATATTTATTTTCAAAATGGTTTGGATCAACATTTCGTTTAGCATACATATTTTTGATGGAAATTCATGTAAGTCTATAATACCAGGCTCTAGGAGCCTACTTAGTCTATATAAAGCATTGGATTTTCTGAAAACATGTTCATGATGTTTTTTGTCTTCAAAACCAGGAGGTTGTTCAACAAAAACATCCTCTTGAACATAACCATTAAGGAATGCACATTTGAAATCCATTTGGAAAAGTTTGAAATTAATGAATTTTGGAATGGCAAGTAGAATATGAATAGATTCATGTCTAGCTACTGGAGCATAGGTTTTTTAATATTCTATTCCTTCTTTTTGTTTACAGCCTTCGAGAACTAATCTATATATACTTCTTCCGATGACTCCATTTTCATCACAATTATTTCTAAAAACCCATTTCACTCCAATAACTAATGTTTCCTTTGGTCTTTTAACCAACACCTAGACATTATTTTTTTTTCACTCATTTAACCCATCTTACATAGATTTAATCTAATCATCATCACTTAATGCTTCATCAGTGCTTTTAGGTTCTAATTGAGAAAGAAATCCTATATGTTCTACTTAATTTATTAAGGAACCTCTTTTCCTTACAGGTTGATTTATATCACCAATGATATTATCACTAATATTATTCTTTAGAAACAACTTATTTGGGTTTTTGTAAAACCTTTTCATCAATATAGGGTAGAAAATATTCTAGGGAAAATGTCTCAGAAACATTTTCTTGAACATTTTCCTTATTTGAAGGATATTATATTATCGTTTGATAATCCATTTTTGAAAACACATATGAGAATGTTGGTTGGGGTTGTTTAAAAAACAAAAGGATCAGTTTCATAAAATTTAACATGTTTTGTTTCTTCAACGGTTCAAGTATTTTTATTGGAAACTCTATAGGCCGTAGTGGTTGTGGTAAAACCTAAGAAACCACCTTTATCATATGTTGGCGTGAATTAATGTATATTATCATTAGTATTCAAAATGAATAATTTTAATCCAAAAACCATGATATAGGAAATTCTAGGTTTTCTACCATTCTATAACGTATATGGGGTTTTGTTATGTAAAGGTTAAATCAAAACACGATTATTAGTATAACAAGTAGTACATACAACTTCAGCACAAATATGTTTGGCTATAGAGTATTCACTCATCATGGTTCTAGTTATCTCTTGAAGAATTTTATTTCTTCATTCAACAACACCATGCAATAGAGAAGTTCTTGGTGATGAGAACTTATGAGTAATGCATTTTTTACATCAAAAGGTTTCAAAATCAGAATTTTGAAATTCTCTTCCCTGATCACTATGAATAGTTTTAAATGGAAGTTTATTCTCATTTTTAACATGGGCTCTAAATCTTTTGAAATAAGAAAAAGCTTCAGATTTATTTTCTATAAAATAGACCCATGTAAATCTAGTGTAACTATCAACTAAGGCTAATACATAATATTTTTCACAAATGCTTCCAGTTTGTGTTGGTCTAAAAAGGTCCATATGCAATAACTATAATGAATAAGTATATGAGAATTCAATGATTTATTTTAAACATTATTTATGTTTCCTGCCATATTGGCAAGGATCAAAAAGTTTAGAAGAATCAAATATAAGCTCGAGTAGATCCATAACAAGTCTTTTCTTAGAGAGTTTATATAAATTCCTAAGGTTATAGTGTCAAAGCATTCTATTCCATAATAAATAATGATCTTCCATTGCACTAAGACAGAGTATGTCTTGGCTCCTAAGGTCTTCTATGTTTAGTGTGTATACATTTCCTTGCCTATTGGAAAAAATAATGATTTCTTACTTGTAATTGTGTACTAAGCACTTGTCATTCCTAAAACTGAAAATGTAACCTTCATCACATAATTGAAGTATGCTAATGAGATTGTGCTTAAGACCCTTAACAAATAAAACATTCAAAATCCATGATTTTACAAGAAGAACAATGTTACATATACCAATAATTTCTCCATGAAAATTATCTCCAAAAGTTACATTTCCTCTTTTCATCTTGATAATATTTTAAAAAGGTTTTTGTTACCAGTCATGTACTAGGAACATCCACTATCCAAGTAACAAGTATTACTATTGGTACTTTCTTTATTTTTTTAAAATAAGAGTGTTAGACTTTCAGAACACAAAGATTCTGGGATCCAATAATTTTAGAAACAGAAATTTAAGGTATACTCATTTTCCTAGTAAAATGAGATTTATGAAAACCTACAGACTCGGATTTGTTTAAGGAACAAATTTGGGTCCAATGTCCACCACATTGTCTAAAATATTTTTCTTAGAAACTAAATTTTCAAGATCCCTTGAAATTTTATACTTCCCAGAATTTACTTCCTCATGATTTTTTGAAATAATTAAAAAATAAAAAAATTATTATCAAAATATTTAGAGGGATCTGAAATTTCATTAGTAATAATAGTATTTCTAGAATTTTCCTTATCAATATTTTTATTGAGTTTAGAATATTAATTCTCATGGAGTTTAGAAAATCTAGGAACTTTTTCATAAGTAGGTAATTTATTATCATCATTAGAAAAAAATTCTTCATCCGAAGATTCATAATTTTTATCTTCACTATAATTTTCATTAAAAAATAATTGGTGATAGATTTAGTGTTGGTTACCTTAGACATTAGATAATGAAATTCAATAAGTAGTTTGTCTAGTAAACCTATATTATTTTGACAAGAAGATTCGTACTCTGAGGATTCATTAGAAGAGTCACCACCACTGGCACTCAAGGTGTCATTGGATTTCAATACTTTCTTAGCTTAATCCTTGTAGTACTTGTTTATCTTCCTTTAATAATGATTTTCATTTCATTCCTTTTTCTAAAGCGTAGGAAATTACGGACTTATATGCCCTGCTCTTTTGCATTCATAACAAGTTACTTCTGAATCCTTTGTGTCTTTCATTTCATTCCTATTGTAGCTTGATTGAATGTTCTTTTGTCCAACATTCTTTTTCATCCTTCTGTAAATATTGGCTAATTCATTTTCTAATGATTCACTTCCACTAGATTCAGATTTTATAACAACCTTCATAGACGAGGATCTTATAACTATCTCAAGAGTCCTGGAATTCATATGATTTGAAGTTGTTGTAAAAGAAACACTACAATTTCAATTATTCTTCTTAATATTATCAGCATATCACATCATTCTGGTTTCATGTGGAAGAAGAGTTCCAAAAAGTTTATATATAGAAATATGTGTAACTTTCCTATTTTCATCTATAGTTGTCATCCTACATTCCCATTCGTTAGGCATGATATCAATGATCTTGTCCGCAATAGCTACATAATCTAATCCTTTCTCACCCATATATTGAAAACTTTTAACAATAGTCATGAATCTTTGATGTACCTTACATATGGGTTCTTCAAAAGGAAATCAGAATCCATGATATTCAACTTCGAGCTAGAATTATCTAGTTTCAATGACTATTGAATTTACAAAGTGATTTACTTCATGATTATTCCAAATACAATTTTTTGTTTCACAATATGAAATTTGGACATATATATTTCTAGTCATAGAATGAATAAAATTATTGAGTACCTTATAATTCAGTTGATATTAATTCTTTTCTTGATAGGTGAAAGTACGGACTTCCTTGTCAAGGATTTTATATCATTTAGTAAGCATGATAAAATTGTCTACTCCAATGTTAATAAAAAATTCCTTCATATGATCTCTCCAATATTCATAACCATTCCAATAAAAAATAGGTGGTCTAGTTGGATTTAGGTTGTCAATAGAACCAACATTCATTCCTATCATCTTGAGATAAATAGTATTTCCACAAAAACATGGTAATAATAAAATCTTGTAAACAAGAAAAAAATAAATTCCAAAGCAGGTAAAATATTGTGAACAATGTAAACTGATCAATAAAACTTATATGTGAATATAAGTATTTCAGAGACCTCCTCTGATACCAACTGTAGGATCGAAATATGAATGAATATTCTCAATATACAAGAGGGTGGTGAATTATATACATTAAAAATTCCCTTGGAACATTTAATGTTTTTATAAAACTTTTGTTTTAAACCTTACAGAAAGCTATGCATAACAAAGTTAAAAAAGGTAAATTCACAAGGCCTCTTAGTTCAATAAACATGATTGGTTAAAAAAATATGGTTCTAGAAATGAAACTTGAGAAAATTTTACATGTAAAAGATTCTACGATAAAGCATATTGAATCTTACTAATTATAGAATACAAATTCAATTAAGTATAAGATAGTTATACATTCTTTATTAGTCAAAATGAAGCAGAAAATAAATATGAAACAAATAAAAGTAACAAGTAAGAAAATTTTTAACCCAAAGAGTTGGGTATCCAAAAACCTTGGATAAAGGTCCCTTGATTTATACTTTAAAGAACGTATGTCTCACCCACACTAGGGTAATCCCTCGATAATAATATTGTAATCCTTATTTCTATCCCCGCAAGCCCTCAAACTTCAAGGTAGTCAGTACCTCTATCTTTCTATCCGAGGATGTCCTCGTACTTTAAGGAAGTCGAAACCTCTGTCTTCCTATCCCCGGAAGCCCTCAAATGTACCCTGCAACATTTAGAGTCACACAATGAAATTTGAACATGATGTTCAGTATGTACAAAGCATGAGTATTTTTCTCTATAAATCACTTCAAAAGAATGTGGTATCTAGAGTGATCAACTATTTGGTTCGTTATGATCTCATTAAAATGATCTCTTATTTATATTCCCTTCTTCAACTATCGGCTTCATCCTCCAACAGTCATATTATTCCTTAAATCTCATAGGGACCTATACACATGTCACTCAAACAATGTTTAGCTAGAAATAGAATGTATGGCATCGTTTCTTAACAATAACAAGAGTAAGAAAAAATGTGGTTGCATAAAAAAAATCCATTATTCAGATTCTAAGGAAAATAAAATTTTGAAGTCTAACAAAAAACTATTCGGTGTAAAAAATAAATGGATATTTGGATTCTATTTTCCACAGAATTTGTAATATTAATTCCATATAATTCAAAGTTTAAATTTCATGGAAATTCGAGTCAAAATTCTGAGGAATTCAGAGTCTGGATTTCAGGGAAATTCGGAGTATGAATTTAGGGAACTTGGAGTCTGAATTCAAGAGATTCTGGAGTCTGAATTTAGAGATCTTGGAGTCTGAATCCATAATAATTCAAATTCTAAATTCAGATAACTCAGTGTCTGAATTCATAAGAATTCGGAATCTGAATTCAGAGAACTTGGAGACTAAATTCATAAGAATTTGGAGCCTGAATTCACGAGAATTCGAAGTCTGAATTCAGAAAACATGGAGTCTGAATTCATAAAAATTTGAAACCTGAATTCGGATCGGGAAAAAAATTATCTATATTCATGTATTTATAGCATTCAGAAGATTTAGAGATGAAACTGAATTTTAGATTTACTAATAAAATGAGTTAGATTATCACATGAACAATGAAAACATGGTAAGGTTAAATTTTCGTTGGGGAAAGAAAATTTTACTTATTTAAAAGAAAATTAGGTAAATATAGGTTTTCTTTAATATAGAGTGTTTGTTATTTTCAAAACATGAAGGAATGGAAAATTCATAAAAAAATTTATTGACTCAACAATAAAATGATTCATTAATAGTTGATGATATTTTACATTTCAATTATATATATTTCATTTGTATGATTTATTGACTTTAATGTTACCACGTAGTAAAGAATTTCATTACCTAATTTTTTTCATTGAGTAAAATTACACATTAGTTGTCTTAAATAGTTGAGGATTATTGGAATAATGAAATTTAAATATCTATTATTTTATTTAAATGACTTTAATTTGGATCTATAATTCAGACACAAAATTGAATCATTCATTGGTTACCACTTCAAAATTATGATAATTTTATTGGTTTATTTCTCAATATATCTCAAATTAAGATTATTTATTCACAAAATATAGTTGGAGTAAATTATTTGATAAATTTATAATAAACCCATATTATTTAATCATAATATGGTTATTCAAGATTTTTTCAAGTAATATTAATTTTTTTCCACTATTTAGTATATAATATAAATGAGTTTTTGTAATAGAATCCAAATTCATTTCCCAATTTTATTATAAATTTTCTTTCATCCAATACCGTGATTTCTAAAAATTCTTTATCAAATTATTTTAATATTTTCCAAATTTCAATTTAAAAATATGTTTTATCCATTTTTGATTTTTTTTGAAAAATTGAATGTAAAATGATTTTTTTCAAAACCATTCTCATTTGGATTTTATAGGAAAAAATATAATGAATAGTTGTTTTAACATGTAAAACATGAACAAAATGTACCACTATCATGAACATTATTTTTTTGAGGATTCTTGATTTTTTTTCAATGTTATTTCAAAATATAATTATTTTAAATAAAATTATAAATTGATTCTCAAAATGAAAATGATATTTTCATTAAGAAATTTTTAAAATGGGTTTTGAAGAATCCTTTATAGGATTCATAGAATGTTATCAAATATTTAAATTTTCATAATATTTTTTAAATTGTAGTTTTCAATTTATTTTCAAAATGAGGAGATAATTTTCCACTATATTTCATAAATTATATTTTAACGATATCCCCTTTCATCAATGTCAATAACCCATTTTGTAACTTATGCTCCAAAAGGGATATATTTTATTGATACTATCATCATTTGTTCTCTAGATAGATTAAAGTTTATTTTATTATTTTTTATGGAACCCATTTAATTACCATGTGTAAATCATATTTCAATGATATTATTATGAAACCCATTTATTATCTATGGTTAAATCATGTTTCAAATATATTTACGTGAACCCCATTTATTTTTCTTTGGGTTAATCATGTTATAAAAGGAAAAATGACTGGTTATATGAGTTTTATGATGAAGTATATATATAATTTATTGACATTTTGGTTTTAGAACATTATATATGATGGGAGTACCCATGATAATATTGTGTGATCCTGTTATATTATATATGATGGGTTTTCCCAAAAAGCATTTGGCGAGCCTGATATAGCTTAAATGATTTGTGTTCTGTAATTGCAGTCCAATTCCTTTGGTAATTATTATATTATATACAGAATTATATTTTCTAGCTTCCTGACCCAGGATCCACACATCAGCTCCCTAATTTGGTCAGTTAGATGACCTCAATAACGTCTCCCCATATTCCAAAGGCTTCCAACTAAAAGAGAGGGTCTAATATATAAATAAAGGAGACTTTATCCTATTTAAAAACATATAAAAACAATGTATAAATATATAAAATATCCAAAAAATAACAAAGGAAAATAATAATGCCATAAACCAAAATATATAAGTAATAAATGATGAGACATAAAAATAAATAGTAACAAAAACTAAAAATTAGATATTTTATTCCATATAACATTCATGTTTAAAAAAGGAAACAATAAATAGAGACACTAGAATCTCCCCAAGAGGGTCGCAACACATGTCCGGTTCCCTCATATGTGATCTATCCAAACACGACCATCTTTCATTTGGATCTTTCCCTCACCATGACATACAAACATGAAGTCTATTCGGGTACCAATCATGAAGCACGAGTAGGGTGTGAGTAAATTTTAGTATTCCACCACCAATATTGTCATAAATAATATTGAGTCACTAAAAGTGTCTGAATTTTGATAAAAAAATAGAGTACATATAATAAAATAATCATTCTATATGTTTAATTATTATTTATATAAATTCATGAACACTTTGGTTTCAAGGTGAAACACCAAAAATTAATATTTATTATGGAATGTTATAGACTCTGAACCATATCACTAAGTTAAAGACACTTTATTGTCACTTATGTTTTCATTTTCCATTTTAATTCAATTCATAGAAACACAAATTGAAACCATATTCAGAATCTATCATTTTAGGCTTAGAAATACATCTCATGCACCTTATGGGTATTTTAATATTCTATTTGTGTCCCACAAAGAGTTGTTATCACATATTGGATTTTAAGAAAAAATTATTATCCCACACATGTTATCACATATGTGACTTTGAAGCATCATTCATTGTCCCACACTCATATATATATCCATAAAATATATATCACATATTCCTAACAAATAATGTTAAACTACATTAACCCTCCATTAAACATTTCACATCATTATATACCATTTAATCATCAATTAATTCATGATTCATCACTATAATCACACTTAATAATAGAAAAATATTCATCATTAGTCCATTTTTCAACATTTAATCATAAACAAAATTTACCATTAATGTTTAATCCAAAAATTAATTGATTCTAATTATTTATCAATTCAAAATCGTATTTAAAAATATAATACCCAATCCAATTAATTAACTAAATTCATATTCCCAATATCCAATGAATTTCATAATCACAACATTCAATTAATTTAGTAACCAATTAATTAATCTAATTCAAGATGTCATTTCAAAACATCAAAATCACCTTTTCACAATTCCACAAACACAATTGTAATCATAACTATGTTATTTTATCTTTACACCACCATCCTTGAGATTGTTAATGAGTGTTCATGAAATGAGATTCCCCATTTTCAAGAAGAATGATCAACAATGCGATGGAGATAATGATCTAGAACCAAAACCTAGATCCAAGATCAAAAGGATTTAGATACATCATAACCAAGATAAAATCCCTTTTAATTGGGAAATAAAAAATTCTTCTTCATCCATGTAGATGTATAGGATATAGAGGAAACCACACATATACGGAATCACATACCGGAGAGGTTTAGATCATTTTATAGGTTCTTTAAATCATCAAGAATGGAGTCCGTAGGGCCTTGGAATCCATACGAGATCCTTCAAATTCAAAGGAAATTGATTTGGAATGATGTAGGAATTTTAGGTGTAATAATCAGTGGTTTTCAGAATTTAATAAAATATCTTTAGATAAAAGAAACCCGCATTCATGATTTCTTTGACATTGGTGAATAGATTGTTAAACTATGCTCCAAAACCATGTTTCTAACATAATTGTTAGATGGTTACTACTATAAGGGAACATGGTTTTACAAACTATATGCCAACCATGAAATTCCCTACTATATGGGATTGAATAGTTTACTCGGGGCTGGTGAATGGTTTGAGAAAAACATGCACCGACTGTGCACTACCCCTTCATCCTCAAAATTTCTATCTTTTTATCCAAATCCACCATGAAAAACCACAAAAGATATACCAACATAAGGAAATTGATTACCTAAAATATATATTCATAAATCTCCAAAAAAAGGTTTTGATATTACATATTGGAATTCATCATTATGGTTAATCTATTTGTAATAGTTCTATAAGGGTTATTTAAGTGTTTGTGGAGATGATGTTACAAAATACCAACATGTTTTATCTATTCTTGTTTTGGGGTTTTATTTTTTCTTTTGATCAAGATTAATATCTCCTTACACTTGATTATTTATTCGGATGACTTTATAATTTTAAAAGCCTAATTCTATGTTTTATGATCATCAATTCTTGTACATATTGGTATATGTTCTTTTATAATTCACTCATGCACCCTAATTATGTTTTCTTACCCTTATGAACACTTAATGTTCATTGACGACATTCAAATGTTAATTTTTTTGCTTACCCTTCATGGGAGTTTGATCTCACCCTTATTATGTTTCATTTTCCCCAAGTTATCATGAAATGATTTTTAATAAATTGTGTCAAGAATTAATTTCACATTGATGAGGTTAACGACTCAATATGAAATAATAAAATCTAGGTTTAGTGGGAGAAATGATCTTTTAATGATAGGGGTATTATTTATGTAGGTTTTTTTCCTATTCCTATAAATCCATAAAACTAAAAGGACCTTGAAAATGTAAGTGATCCAAATTTCCCTTTTTATGTTTTATGGTTTAGAGGTAAGAAATGGAGTCACATTTTTTGGTATAAAATCTAGAAATGTAATATTTATTATTTAATCATTAGATCCAATACTGGGGTTTTGGGCCATTATATTAGTATATAAATTTGATTCTATGTATTTTTGTATGAACTTAACTAAATGTTAATATGTATATTGATTTATCTTAGATATTAATGATATTTTTGGGGACTCCCCTTTAGGTTGAGGTATATGTAACATTTAGGTTCAGCATTTGGTTTTACATGATTGATTATTTTTGAAGAATGTTAATAAATTTTTGGGGATGTTTGTTAAAAGGCATGAGGTCACTTTCTGGGTTAAAAAATTATTTAATTATGAGGTTATTGAATCTAATTGGGATATAGGGTTTTTTATTTATAAAATAATCTAAGTTGAACTCCAATTGTTACTATGGATATTTTTTATTTAAATATATTATTTATTTAGATTAATGTTTATAATTTCTTTATATTATCTTCAATTTTAATAAATAATTCTATTTTGGTTAATATTTAATTCATATAATAATATATTCCTCTGCATTTTTGGAATATTAGATCCATTATTTGTAGTGTTTAGTCATTCTAGAATGAAAAATGCATGACGAGTACTCATAATTAATTTTGTCGTAGTTTTATGAACCCATTTTATGATGTCATTTTTCAATGGTATTTTCACATTTATAGCTCTTGATTACTAAGAATAATTTCAAAATTCCAGGAACCCAATATTTTAAATTGGTTATAATTTAAGAACCCAATATGTTAAAACAACACTATGTTCAATTACATATAAATCATTTAATAACGAGCTTAAACAGACCACAAAATATTAATACTTCAATATGACCATTATAAAATTGATATTCAATTTGAGGCTATAAGTAAGAATAACCAAATTATAAAATTTATATATAAAGTACCTACGTAATTAAAATTTATTGAATAATTTTTATTAAAAAATTACTATATTTTACTAAAGTATTTTTATTCTTTAAAAACATTTTTTCTCCCAAAATGGTTCTCAGTTATTTTTTGAGAAAATATTATTAACAATATTGAGAGATTCTAAAAAAATTTGATAAAACATATACCATTGTTTTAATTTTTATTTCAAAATACTCTTAGAGTTAATTATATATAATTTTTTGGAATGGTTTATTTTCTGGTGAGTCGTGAAATTTTTTTTTTACAAAATATTATATTTTTATGTCATGAATTTGCAACATTCAATTATCGATTGAAGTGGTTTAAAATTACAATTAGTTCAATAATATTATAAATAGGATTATTATGTTCATTAAATTAAATTTTATGGTTTAATTTGGTGTTGAAATTATACTTATAAAGGGATTTTTTGAAAAAAAAATCGGTAGTGTTTTTTGTTTTTATATTTAATTAATTAATTTTTTTATAAAAATGGAATATTAAAAAATGGATTTAATATTAGGAATCAAGGGATCAAAATTTACGAAATAGTACATCTTAATTTTTTTATGAATAGTAACCAGGGTAAATATTTGTCACCCTAGTGATGGTAACATAGGTAAAATTAGGTTAAACCCATGAGATAATGTCCCAATACCAACACAGGACATTGCTTTTTCATATTGGATGGGTGTAGTTAGAAACATCCCCGAGCTGAAAGGAAATATGGTTAATGCGCCATGACAGGTCATCACATGACCTCATGCTCATGTCCCTATACACTAGAGGCTTTCAAATAGTGACATAGGTATAAAAAGGAATATAGGGAGACTCTACCTGCTTATCAAAGTGAATACACAACAGAAGTAAAATAAGAAGAATAAATAACCACATGATCAATAAATGGACAACATGAAACAAAAACCAATAAGTATTAAAGTACAGAAGCTATAACAAAATATTATGAAAACTCTATATTCCAAAAATTCGTAAAATATAACCTAAGTCGATGACTATCATAATAATTTCAACCCAAACATGAGTTATAAAATTGTAATAACCTCCATGTTCCAACCTATCATCCCATGAGAAACCTAACACCAAATCCTTATCATGAACCTATTCTTGAAAACAAGTATCATCTACTCAGGTATCGAAGTTCTATGGTTGCCTTAATATGTTATGAGTAAAACATAGCTGGACACCACTAATAGTGTCTAAATCAATATCTCATCTGAAAAAATGTGTATGCAGTTATAAAGAGAAATGAATAAACAAGTAGAATGAAAAAAAATTATGTAATTATCCAATACCCATTTATCCATTACGTTCTCTAGAATTGTCCAATCAATAAAACTATATCAAGTCACATTAGGAGTCTAAATCAAGGGAAAAGGGTGACACACACATATATGTTTATATTATTTAACTAACCATAACTCATTTTATACCAAATATCTAAAATATTCATTTAATGTTTTTCATCATTGTTTCCTTTTCATCACATATCTTATCTTAAATAATAAATTTATCTTCATACCGTGTATTATGGGTTAGGAATTACATCATTTAACCTATATACTAGGCCATCAAATTACCATGCCTAAGGGAATAATTAATGTCCCTATATCACTTAGGATAAACAAATCACAACAACAAATGATCCTCATCTCAAAGCCTTAGTTCAAGTGTCACGAAACCTTAATGGGAACATATCTTCATCCCATACATTAACTCATTCATTTTGGTGTGGAATTTAGAGGCTCAGTCTATATCATCCCATGGGCGTAGAACCTGCACCAATACCCCAAACAACCAATCCATATGCACATGATTATCAATCCACTCACCACACATATACCACATCATGTGAAAACACAACCAATAAAAATGGAAATCATAATAAAAAAAATATTCATGGGAATAAATATTATTCCATAACCCATAAACACATTGTCATTTATCCTAATACCCATTTCTTATAATTAACTTATTAATCATAATCACTAATTCCAATAAAATAACACTTTTATCGTATTCAAAAATTCTATCAATTAACTCACAAAACTGGTTCATCAATTCCAATGTATTTTACACTTATGAATTTAAAGTACAAACCACCATCCATTGGATGATTTCACATTAATCCCATTTTACACATTTTTACATCATGCCAAACACTACATTACGCTATATCATCAACTGAGACCATTCCTAGATTAGTTCATTTCATAATCATGCGAACATGAAAACATAATTGTTATGGGTTCTATCTCACTAACCCTTATGTCCATTAAATCACCATGGTCCACATGGACCTTTAGAAACTACCTCATGAAAATAATAACATTTAAAAATACTCATTGTAATCATCCTGAAGAAACCCTTTAAAACACGAGTCTTCCACTTTTGAATAACTAAAACATTCCTTTTAAATTTTATTTCTATTTTCAACAACTCAAGACAACCGTTAAACAATTTTCACAAAAGGGGAAGTTTTCCCATTTTTATCCGCACTTGAAATATCATATAAAACCCCTTTTGAAATAATTTATGTTCAACACCTCCTTTTAATGAATTTCTCACTTTCAAAAATCATCTTCCATTTATAAATTTAAAATGGGTCCAATCCCCAAATATAACATCAAAATCCTTTCAAATCCTTTCAATCATTTAAAAAATCCAACTCATAAATTGTTTCAATCATTCCATGAACCTTACCCACACATCACTTTCATTTTCACTACACATTATCTATCATAATACCTGTATGTAATGATTTATTAGTTTTCTTCACCAATTACAGGGGTCCAGCTAATCCCATGGGTAGTCATTTGTTCAGTCTCACATCATTGATGAACCCAATGGGGTCCATGAAGGTTCTCACACCTCAATATAAGTTAAATATCCCCTTACATAAACCATGACATCTAGAAATGAAAAAGAAGTGAAATAGATCAACAATACACACATATAAAACATCTAGACTATAGAAAAAATTAAGACTGCCTACCCCAGGACCATTGTGGAACGTTTTCTAAATCCTCACAATGGATTTGAACTGAAGAAAACAACTGAATCCCAAACCTAAAATCCTCTAAAGAAGTGATTTTTTGGTTTTCTGGAATAAGATAAGAGATTCTACAAGCTATATCCGAAAAAGTTAACCTAGAGGAGTGTTATTCTCACCCAGATCATCGATTCACACCCAAAATGTAAGAACCTAGTTTTTTCTGTGAAAGGATTTGGAATATTCTTGATGATATTCCAGAGCAGCGCCTTCAGACGGCGTGCGATTCCGAGCCCCAGAGTGGCCGGAATTAAATTTTCAGTGCGTTCACACTGGAAACGCTAAATAAATGGGATAACTCCTAAATGGTACTTCTGACCAGAGATCCGAGTGTACGGATGGGTCCGAAATGGGGTGTTTACCCTAAGAACGACATAAAACAGGTTGGCGCGGGATGTTTGAACCCCTCACTCGCTTTCGGAAAGTTAAACAGATAAATTTATTAATTAATTTATTCGTTTTGTGGTGAAACGCAGGTATCTCTCAAACGGTGGCTCAGATTGGAAAACTGAGGGCACCGTTGAGTTCGGAATGTGCCTTTTACCCTAGGAGGGGCGTAAGTTTTGCGGGCACGGCCCATCTGTGAAAAATGCCCCCAGGGGTGTTTTCGTAATTTGGCGGCCTCAGACGCTAAGTTTAATAACTTTTGATCGGGGCCTCGGATTAAAATTTCAAGACCGCCGTTGTTCTTGGGATGTGGTGTTTACCCTAGGGGTGGCTTATCCTCGACCCCGTCGAGAGTTTCGGATGCGTGTCTTTTCGGGGGTTTTAAATTAAGTAAAGATTTAATTAATTTATTTAAACCCCACCCCTCTCCTTCCGCTTCCCCATGGCAGCCCCTCCTCTCCCTCTCCTCCTCCATCTCCGACGAGACAGTCCGGTGAGGCAACTCCGGCGAGGTGCGGTGGTGCCGGCGTATCATCGCGAAGCTTTGGGCGAAGCCCCACGAGGTAGGATATTGCGTTTGCATTTTCTATTTCTGTACCTACATTGATCTCGATTTGCAATGTCTATTCCTTTCCAAAACATCGATCAAAGCCCATGAATTCCTAGTATATATTTTTATCTCTCCAACGCATTTTTTAGAATCAAAATCCGAGCTCGGAGGAGGTCGGGGTTGATGGTCGAAGTTTGCGGGTTTTCCGGTGGTCCGGCGAGCCCTGGCGCGGCGGGCGGCCTCAGGCGGTGTCACGGCGTGTGGCAGGCGGCCTCAGGCGGTGTCCGTGGGCATTGGCGCGGGTGTCCGGTGGAGGTGCTGGGCGCGGCCGTGGGGAGCTCAGGCGTCGGTGGGGGTGTCTAGCGGAGCACCCGGCGAGGCGGCGGTCGCGGCGCGCGACCCCTGCGCGTCGACAAAGATCCGCGCCGCGTGGGTCCTCACGCGGTGGCCGCGACCGGCCCTCGTGGACGGTCTGCGCGTGGACCGCTTGTCCGCGGCCGGGCGGACCAGCCGGTCCACGCCGGTCCAGCCCCAGGGGCCTTGCCCCCTTTGTTTTCGGACACCCGTATTTTCCGCTACGGGTGTCCGTTTTGAGTACCTTATGCGGAGGTGGAACCATATCTACGAGGCGGACTTTTTGAGATGGTTTCAGGAATTTTTAATTCCTGAAATGAGGGGCCTCGGTGGCACGACACGTACGTCGAGGGGTTTGACGTTTCGTCGGGGTATTTTGTTTTGGACGGCACGAACGCGTCTGACGTCCGTTTTGAGCGCCATCAGCGGCGTTGTGAACCTGGCACTGAGGCGGAGGATTTCATGGCGGTTCCGGATGTTGAGGTTGGAGTTGAGGCGTGGTCCCCACGACCCATCTTTCGGGCTGCGTGCAGCGTTTCACACCTTTTTCCTCGGACGTCTGTTCGGGGCGTGCGAGCAGTCGATGTTGGGTGTTTTTCCGGGGGGATTGCAATGGTGTAATCCTCCCTCCCTAAATCGGCACGATGGTGCGGGGCCCACGACGGCCGTTTGGGCGTTGACGGTGATTTTTCCATCTTTATCACCGGGCGACCATTTTGGACAAGTGAATAGTCCATATTGTGTGCTTTTACGAGAGGATCGCAACGATGCGGTCCGTTCGTTGAGTTTCAGGACTGGGATGCGGGTACCACGTGGCACCGCTTGTGTGTGTTGCGCCGGGATGCACCTTTTTCTCCGGTTATCCGTTGCACTCAAGTGATTAGTGCTTTTGATGTGTTTTACCAAGGGGATCGCAATGGTGCGATGCGCCCGACTGTTTTCAGGGCCAAGGCTTGGGATCACGGGACGTCGTTCGGGCGTGAGGCAGTGTTGGTGAATTTTTCGTCGGATATCTGTTGGAGGCGAGTAAGTAGTCGATCTCGCGTGTTTTTCCACAAGGATTACAACGGTGCAATCCGTTTGTCTGTGCAGAGCCTCTTGCGCGATCTTATTAACATCGTTATCATAGAAGGTGCTTTAGTGGTGGTTCGCCCTACCTTGTTTGTAGCGGACCCTTGGCGTGTGATCGCCCACTCTTGGGAGAGTGAGGTAAATGGTTCATGAGATGTGGCTGGCCGTGCCTATGCCTTTGAGGTGGAGTTGTTACGTCACGCCTTCGCGTTGACGCTGGGTGCTGTGTGCACGATAGCCTTTGGGCTGGAATGAGATATACTACGGGAGTATACAGGAGCGCTTGGAGGTACGTGTGGTTGTTTGTACCTGAGGATGTTTTTGCGCTCAGTTGGGGTTTACTTGGGGCCACACGTTGTGTGGGCCCCACGTGCGTGTCGTGATCTGCTTTACATACCTTGACCTCTCTCGACGTAGAGGGTCCCTCTGTACTCATTTGTTTGACCAGAAGGGTGGAGTTTTCCCTAGCCTGGTACACGTTTGGTCTGACCAGTAGGGTTGGGTGGTCTCCCCCTGGTCTTGTTCTCGATGGTTTGGCCGGCAGAGATGGTTTGGTTCCTCTGCTTTTTCGGCTGTGAGGGGTTTCAGTACTGTGCCCTTTCACCGGACTGCGACACTGTCTACGACAACGAGTGTGCGTGCAGCGTGGGTGTTTTCCCCACTTTCGGGGATGAGGTGTCTCGGTCCTCTTCGATAGTGACTCATCGGATTGGAGCAGGATCACCTTGTGAGGACTGGGGAGTTTCTCCTGTTGCTCCGTGTTCCCTGGTAGAGCTTGTGGTTTCGGTGTGACAAACAATTTACGCGGGCCTCGATCCTCTACCTAGGAGGTTGTTTCCAGTAGGGCTGAGGTTGTTCCATCAGAGCTGAGGTTGTTCCAGTAGGGCTGAGGTTGTTTCCAGCAGGGCTGAGGTTGTATCGAGCAGGGCTCGTCAGTGGGTTACCATCCAGCAGGGATGGCCAGTACAGCGGTGTTCACCGAGCAGTACCATCCAGCAGGGAGGGCCAGAGCAGTGCCGGGCTTACCTCCAACTGGGCTGGGCAGTGGTCCCTGATGCCGGGCTTACCACCAGCGGGGCTGGGCAGTGGTCCCCGATGCCGGGGTAACCTCCAGCGGGGCTGGGCGGTGGTCCCCGATGTCGGGCTTACCCCCAACTGGGCTGGGCAGTGGTCCCCGATGCCAGGTTACCTCCAGCTAGGCTAGGCAGTGGTCCCGTCGCCGACTTTAGCCGGGTCACCCTCCAGTGGATTACCCTGTTACGAGACAGGGTAGTGTGGCACCCGTCGACTATCCGGGTCTCTCTGCAGTGGGAAACCATCGACTTCCAGGGATCCTCCAGCGGGGCTGGGCAGGGGTTCGCCTGTCGACTTTGAACAGACCTCTCAACTACGGTGTAGTGAGGAGTCGTGGATGACGTTCCCCCAAAACACTCAAGTACGAGGAGCGCTTTCCCCCACCGAGACATTTCCTTGTGACACGACCTAAAACCGTGCGGGCGAGTTAGTGCCGCCCAAAGCGGATAGTGTCGAGGTGTGGTGATTGAGCCCCTTGGCTTGCGGTTCGGGGTAGACGTACGGGATGCTGGGCATCGATGGTGTTACTTCTGGGACTGTTGGCTACTCTTTCTTGGGCTGAGCTATGGGATGGAGATACCCTTACAATCTTTTTTGGGCTTCTTGATTGAGCATATGGACTTTTATATACCTTGTTCGAGTACCCACTCCTTGGGTTTTGGTTACTCTCCTTCCAGGAGAGGCAAAGTCGCATGAGGTATGCCACGTGCTTTCCGTGTCTAGATTATCGTGGTTGGACGAGTCTACTACTCTGCTATAGGTAGCGAAGACTCGACGAGAATTTCATCTTCTCACCGTTTCCAGCTCCATGTTGCCTGGACGAGTCTACCTTCTTTCTTTTGTTGGGGTGAGCTGGACTATTACTGTACTCTTTACTGCACCTTCAGTTGTACTCCTTTACTTTTCATGTTCGCTCTACTGCTCACCCTTCGGTACCTCCTTTGTTGCTCCCTCGAGCCTTCAGGGTATCCTACTGAGTATTTTTATACTCACCCCTGCTTGGGCTTTTCCCGCACTTTGTGTGCCCTTGCAGACGACAGACATGTTGGTCATGACCTCAGTGGAGCATAGGAGCTTGGGAGCTTGGACCGCGTGCGATGGTCGTGGCTGGGATCCAGGTGGGAGACCCGTCAGCTGTTCCTTTTTGTTTACCTATTTCCGGGTTGTGGCACCTTTTCTGGTTGGGCGCGTGTTTTCCCCTTTTCCTTTTTCAGCACTTTAGTTGTATCTTTTAGAGGTCGATGCACATTGAGGTTTATTTATAGCAGTTTTTCTTTTTACTCTACTGGTCTTTTCTTCTACTCTGCACTGTTGCATTGAGTTTTCTACGTGTGTGTGTACAGGTGCTTAGGAAAAGGCCTCCACGAGTTATTGTGCCTTAGGCGCTGGTTTCCAGCCCCTGGCCTATAGAGGCGGGCTTGGGGTAGTTGCGGCTCGAGCCCTCGTAGGGTCGGGTCATGACACAAACATGCTCCAAATACCTATGTATTTAAGGATAATAATTTATTTTAAGAATTGGAGGGTTTGGTTCCTCACCCAAGATATCAAAGGATGAATAGTGTGATCAATTGGGAGATAAAAAAATTAATTCATAATTTAAAATGGTAATTTTATCACTATTTTAGGGCCACAAGGTTTGGATCAATGGTTTACATACAGTGTGCCAACTGTGAATTTCCCTCTATCCAAGAGGATCCTTGACACATTGTTTCCTGGGGGAACCCCTACGGCTTGGAATAAAATGTGATAACCATGTGTTATACTTCTGTATGAAATGGTTCCCCTCTTGGACGATTTCTGGGCCATCCACATAGTTTAAACAAATCACACACAAACTACGTGCTATGTATGGTGCGCCATGTTTATCCACTTTTCATGTTAATAAGTATCATAACACCTCCAAAACACCCTAATCACTAAAGATACGAATCATTAACAAGAAATGTGAGTTCAATAAGAAAATTGAACAAAGAAATACCTTTTCCAAAATATAACGATCTTACATAGTTTCTCAATATTAATCCAAGTCTCAAATATATTTCCACCTTTTCCATTTTTATTTTATTATGACCATTATATTCACTTATGGAATGATTAAATATAAAATCTCACTCTATTTAATTTAATATCTATATAATTTATAATTAATAATAAAATGAGGATATGATCGATTACAAATGTTTATATGGAAGGTAAATGAATTGTTATTATCACGGTAATTTATTTATAGTTTTTATTAATTATATAATTACATAAAATCAGTACACAAGAATGACACAATATTTATTTATTTAATAGGAAATTGAAATAAAAAATTTCATTATTATTAAAAGTAAAATGATTTGAGTGAATTATTTTTTCCCTAAATTTTATTGAATCAAATAACACATTAAAAAGTTTTTATAGGTTCATATTAAAACTCATATTCATTATTTCATTAAATTAAAATTAAATGAATACTATGAAAAAATAAATAAATTATGTTTTATTTTAAATAAAATTTTATTAAAATATAAAAAAACCTGAAAATATTTAGAGAGAACAAGTAGGATTAGAAATAGTCAGAAATATCATTCCATAGTCTCTTATAATCTTATTATTACAGTATAGGTAAAAATATAATTCTTTAATATTGAGAAGGATTCCACCACTATTAAGATTTAAAGTTTTTAACCAAGGTGTTAAAAAAATAAATGGTTTAAAATAACACCCTAACCTTTATTAATTTAATTCTATGATTATATATACACATTATAATATTTTTAATAAAATATATGATCATTTGGAATCATGTTTCTAATTATTTACTTAATTATATTATAATCATTTTATAAATCACAAGTACATCCTTTCCCTCCCTTATAAATGGACATTGTATTCTCTCAATTCTTCACATATATTTTTTTTGATATAGATCATGATAACCCATTTATGTTATAAACTTCTGTATCCCCTAGTAATATGTTATTTTATTCATAAAAGACTATATTATGGGCCCCTAATAAATAATCTAATAATAGTCTACTAAATAAGAGGTAATTGTCTTTAATAACTCTTCCAAATATCATTATTTTTATATACTATATAATTGTTGTATCTATACTAAAATATGAAATATATTATTATAGATATACTGAGAGGATATTATGATGAAGGACAACTATATCCCATACCTTTTCCACCCTCTAAAATTGGAAACATCACTCGTGCTAACATATGACTTACTGTCTCCACATATCATTGTAATTAATATTTCATTAACCCATTAATAGGATTGTTAAAAATATATAATTAATGAATATATATTATATTTATGAAAAAATTATTTTCAATTAATTATAATATCATAGATTACTTCTTACCTACTAATCCTTTGAAAAACGATAATATTGCTCATGCGAACATGTGGACTACCACCTCCACGAAGAGTTGTGATTAAAATTTCAGTTCAGTTATACATGGATGGTAATAAGGATATATTTAATTAATATATATATTATTCATATGATAAATATTGATTATTTAAATTTGAATTAATTTTTACGATTATTCCATTCCATTCATCGAAATGTGAAAACAATATTCATGTAGATGTTTGGCATACTGTCTCGATGAAAAGTGTAATTCATTTTTCTATATCTATGTTTCATGTCAGTTAATAAATATTTATATATGATGAATATATAGTAGATTTATATCATTATTCAAATTATGGAGATTAAGGAACTACAATTAAATTACAAGAAAAATTATTTCTAATCCAAAACTTACGTAAAAGTTGAAGTCTTTATTAACCAGAACAATGATTTTACAAAATAATTTTTAATAAATGGGTGATAAAATGAATCATGTAAATAATATATGAGAATGTATTTGGATTAAATCTATAATAAATCTTTATTTATTATACAGTATGAAAAAAATATTATGATGTATGGTGGACCCGAGGTAAGAGTATATCATGTCACATTTTTTTTGTGAGACATTTGTCATATTCACCACATGTTTATTTGAAATGATTTATATGATACCCCATTTATATGATATATCATTATTCATTTTATATTTATGTTATTAATTTTTCATTTTATGTAATAAATTTTATGGGGGTTATCATTCAAAATTTTATTATGTGGTGAGGGTATATTTTATAATCTCGTTATTAATTAGAATTGTTTATATTTAAGTATAAACTAGGAAAATTAATTAATATTATATATTATACACCATTTTTTATTCTAATATATTTATCTCATAATATTTCCTATTTTACTTTAAATTTTAACTTTTTATGTTCTCAAAATACTGAATTAGTATTTCTATGGAAAACTGTCTTTTTACCTCTTCGATTTGGAATATATTGTTTCCAAGTCTATATTTTCATTATAATATTGTAAAAAATATTTTTATTAGTATAAAATTATTTAATAAATACAATATTACTCAAGAATGAATTATTAAAAAATGGTTTTAAAAAATTATAATTCTTGTTTTCAGAGTTAGGTACTTTTGGAACATTTAACGAAAATGTGAAAGGAATATTTTTTTAAGGTACTCATAATGAAATATATTTCATGTTGTCATGACAACTCAATTATTTTAGAAACCCTTACATGTTTATAAAATTATATTCAATGAAATTACTTTTATTAATTTTTTATAAAAAATTATGTATTAAAATTAGATTTTCAAAGTGAAAATGGTATTTTCTTTATGATTATTTTTAATGATATTTTTTAAGATTTTCTATTCATCATTGAAATAATTATTTTTTTCTTATTTTCTATTACGTATATGTTTTAATTAAACCATACATAATATTTCTTGAGATGGTTTATGATCATTTTTACAGGGTAAGGTATTTCCATTTCTTTTTTTTTCATACAATATGGATAGTTATTTATTATTATGGCATGTTGATTATGTTGTATTGTTTATGCATATAATGAATTATATGGGAATAATAAGACACTGGAGTGGCCTATTATTTCCCCTCAAATCCCCTATATTTCTTATGATACAAAATAGTTTTGTTCTTTTACATGACCATACCCATTTATATAATATATCATAGAACGTGGTTGTTATGGTATGTTTATGAAATTTTAAATGTTTAATTACATTATTTGGAAACATGTTATTAATTTCATTAGGATATTTTTGAATAGTTATTAGATCCATGGATAAGATTCAAGATCATGTTATTATTTATGTGGAATCATATAATTATAATTTATTCATCCAATTTTATAATTCATTCTCAAATTATTGAATAAATGGAATGTGTTTTTTTACTTTTATATATCAATTATTCCTAATTTGTTCTATTTTAGCTGTCGCAATTCACATTTTTATTTGTAACATCTATACTCTCCCTTTATTTTTTTACCTTTTCAAGGATTTGAAAAGGTATACTGTGAAAGATAACAATGATACAATATTATATCTTGTGATATGTTTTTATTTTTATAATAAAATAGGGGAATCATTTTTGTATCTAGTTTTCCAAAAATAATGAACTAATTAGTCCTTTGGATGCGATCTATTATATTTAGAAACAATGTAATAAGGTATCCATAGAATATAGGTTACAAGATTTTGTGATCATTAAATAAATCCCATTCTAGATACTAGAATTTCGATGCATATATGGAACATTTGACCCTTGGGTCAATCACAATGAACAATGAAGGATTAATATTTTTTTTATCTTCAAATTATATACAATGAGTGGTCCTAAGACTTCACAGCTGGAAAGAAACACAAAGGTGAAACTATTTGGTTAATTAAATTCTCATTATGAACCATTACGAAGTGTTATGATTGAATTTAAATATGTAATATGTATATAAATTAAGGTTAGATAACAATATTGGAATATGACAATGGAAAATTTGGAATATTTCAAAGGATATGTAGGATGATCCATTTATATCATACATAAACATAAAGTATCATATATTTAAATGAATCTATTATTCGATAAAATATCTTAGGATTGTTGGTTCTAATTCGTAAGATCATTAAATCATGTTTTATTTAATTATATCCGGAAAATTTTGGATTTATTATTTTATTGACAACATGATAATGGAAATGGTGTTTTAAAAGGTATGTATTTATATAATCCTAAAGAAGAAGAATATGGACAAAATATTCCCAGTAATAGATGATATTGTAAGATATATATCTCATTTTGAATTATATCACGACTCATTTATATATTTTAGATACCATTTAATATTATTAATGTAATAATATACATAAAATTTCTAAGATGAAATTTATTTATGGGATAATGTAACACCCCTATATTTTGGAATATATATTTTTTCTCTAGGTTAATACTATGATTAATAGCTCGTTTCACAAGGAACAAAAACAAAAATGATCGAAGAAATTTGAGGTTATTATTTTTAATAAATATTAAGAATAAAAATATATATTTAATATAAAAAACATTTTAATCAATTAGATATTTATATAAAATAATATTAAAAATAATTAATGATTTAAATGGGATTTTTAATTCAATATTTTTTCATTGTATATTAAATTTTCATTTAAAAGAAAAAATCTACTTATTTAAATGTAAAAATTGTAATAATTAACTTCTTCTTTTTAATTATCATGTAAAAATTAGTTTTGGTGAATTTTTTTAACTTTTACTAAAATAATAGATTTTAATAAGAATAATGAAAAATAAAGATATTTCTAAAACCATATAATTTATGAGTATATAAATAATTAGTAATATATTTAAATTGAAATTATGAATACAAAAATTATTTATAATGTTATATAAATAATTTTATAATACGATGTTTAATTTATAATACCCATGTTTAATGTTTTTGAATCTAAAGTAATATTTCACCCTAAAACATATTTTTATTCACTTATATTGAAAAATGGTTTTATTCACTAACAGAAATAATATCATAAACATGAACATTGCTTTTTCACAGATAACACACCTCAGTTGGAGGTGGTTTATTAAAAAACCATGAATTCATAATCAAATGATACAATTATATTAACTAAACACTTATTCAATAAAATAAATTCATTATAAACAAGAATAATTTAAAAGGAATATTAATTATATTTTTGGAAATGTTGAATTAAAGAGGCTAGGAGAGTGACCCTACCTCAATGAAACCAAAATGAATACTCAGCACATGACATATTTAACACCAACCACACAGAACAATACCACACGTGCAAACACATTCCTTTATATAAACAGACACACACAGAGAGATATATATATATATATATATAAATCCAAGGCACCTAATCCCCACACCATGAGGGAACACATAAATGGGATATATATATATATATATATATATATATATATATTCATACATTAGTATATATATTTACACCCTCAAAATTGTTCATAACCCAATATAGACATTAATAGGAACTCAAAATTAATGTGTAAAATACCAACCTGCTCAAATTAATTACTAAGAACTCATGAATTACAAAACAACGGATTTATAATTGAGATACAATTGTAAAGGAACAAAAACCTTAACCAAAAACATAATCGATGAACCAAAACACCTGAAACTGCCTCTCCTTCGGAGGTGATTTCCATAACATGCACTAGAGATTCCCGATGAACATTTTGTACCACTCTAAAATAGAAGAAAAACCTAAAATTACCATTATCCATAGTCCCTAGATTCAAATGAGTTTTGTAGGGTGACAAGGAGAACCATCCTTGTCCATAAATGGAGAAGGGATGGGAGAGGAAGGAATACAATGATGATACAAACATACATCATGAAGGAAAATGGTGGATATTGAAATCGAGGAGGGAGTTGTGGAGAGGGGATGTGTCACACCTTGTAAGAAAGGGGGAGTGGGTCAACTGTCCTGGAAGAGTGAATTATAGGGTTCCCTATAGTTTGTTTTCTAAAAAAGTAAATTAAACTCATAATAATAATAACATCATTAATAACATAAATAATAATAAAAATTGTTTTTATTATTACTGTCATTATAATATTTTTAATTTTTCTATTATAACATTCAATTATTTAATTTATTTATATTTAAATTTTAATTAATTTAATTAAATTTTTTTTATAAGAATGATCATAGTGTCAACACTCAAAAAAAGACATCCCACCGCTCGGTTTTTAAAATGGCCTTCCTTTTAAATGGTATAACGTTAAATTCCGATAGATTTTTTTCCAGTTAAAAATAGTAGTTGTTAAATAGATAGTTTTTTTTACAATAAATTGGCTCCATATTTCTTTTACTAGGGGTGTATTCGATATCAAAATGCCTATAGATACTGAATCCAACAACGATATTGCAGGTTCTGATCTATTCAAGTGAAAATATACTTCAGGCACTTATAATGAGAGTATTCTATAAATAGTTCCCCAAAGAGATTGTGACCCCACATATTTCAGGCTTGAATAACTGATTCCAACTACATATCATGGGTATGGTGGGGCATCTCATGGGGGAGTATGTAGTGATATCCATAATCCACAACATATTTCTTTTGAATCAAGCGACATCCCAAACCAAAACAAGAAGCATCGAAGAAAACATCATAACCTGAACCCTCTTCATGAAGAATGGAAACATGAGAAGAATTCAATGTCATATTGAACTCCAAAAACATTATCTAACAATCATTTTTCAATTCAAACATTACTATCTAATAGGTTAAAGTGCTTATTTAGTATGTGAGAATAGATAAGTCCCTAAAAACTGTTTATGGTAACCACGAAAATCCATGATACTATGAGTATCAAATAAGTTTATAGGACTCTCCCAAGACAAAACTTATAATAAAATTTTAGGATCCACTGATATTCCCCTCTTAGATATATCATGACTGAAAAACATTACCTCTATGATTCAAAACATACACATAGAAAGACAACTATACCGAAGCTTTTCCATTAATGTTCAAATAATTATTTCCAAATGGTCACTTTGATCCTCCTCTCTAATGGAGTACACCTGTATATAATGTATAAACATATTTAAAAACTATTCCATGAATAGATGAATGATTTGTTTCCTAAAATACATGAATATCATATGAGCGTTAGAGATTCCAAATGGAATAAATAGAAATATGAAATTACCATATCGATTGTAAATCACATTGTTGGGTATATCCTCTTATCAAACCTTCAACTAGTGGTACCTTATGTTTTGTTCAATCCTAGAAAACCACAGATCCCCTCTCTACTGATAAAATAGAACATCAGTTTTGTGTAAATGATACTTTTTTCTTAATCGTCAACCGATTAATCTTTCAATAGTCAATAAAAATAATAAGGCTATTGTATTCAATCTTATAAAAGATGATAAAAAATGACCATGGTTACATTATATGATTAATAAATCCTTTAACCTCCAGGTCTCCATGTTGGAACTTAACTTCCACAAACTCGGAAGGTTCTATTTGAATGGTTGAAATATAAATTGGCATCACTCTAGGGAGTAGTTCTATCATAAACCTGACCTCTATATATGAAGATAAATTAGAAAAATACACCCTAAAGACATCATGGTATGAAAAAACAATAGTAGGTATTTTAATTCCCATGAAAGGTTCAACTAAAACATGAAAATTTATGACAACTAGATAAAGATTATGTCTCCAAAAGGAACCATATTCCGCACCCTTCACAATATAGATACCCACTCAATGTAGAAAACATGTGTGACCCCGTCGGTAGATAAGAACTACTCATGAATTTAACAATAGTCAATAAAAACCGTTAAAATGATAATATAATTCAGGAATATAATAAATTAAGCGATTTTAAGATGAAGCACTAATAAGTCCTAACCAACCTCAATGTCATGTATCACCACCCGACTTGTGGGACACTTGAAACGTTGTTCAAAAATATTATCAGATCGCGTGGAATGATAAAAATGTAATAGTATAAGATCTAAATGAAAAACCAACACATCAACCAAATTATGAAATATAAAAATGCTTAGATCATATATCAAACAAATATAGAAACATAGAACTAAAAATAAACTTCTCAACTTTAATAACTAGTGGCCCATCATCATATTATTTTAACACACACAATATCACATAAAGCACTCTGGAATTATCCTCCTGTATATCACCTTTTTCTCGAGAGTGAGACCCACCATCCTTGGAAGAATCAACATATAGATGAGATCCATTGGTGAAATTTGATCCTACATTACTTCCCCAAGACATCTAATCAAAAAAAAGATTTCAAATGTCTTGATCACCCATAAAGAATAAAATTCCTAATACACTTAATAAAATTGGGTGACTATAACCAAACCTACCACAATAGAAGAAAATAACATGTTGTTGCATATCATAACCCCCTAAAACCAGAACTACAGAATATTGATCACTCTTGCAGTTCATTTTCTAACCAGAAGAAGCTCCTTGACATACTGTTGTACCAACATAAGCTCATTATAATTCTAACCTTCCAGCTATGTCTACCATATCAAAAGAATCTTCATCCACTACCTCTATAATTTTCAAAAAGAGGAAAATATCTACCATTTTCTGAATATCATCCATCATCCTCATCTCAACCCCCTGATATTTTAGGTAATCATTAGTGAAGAATACCAATGCCAAGTGTACCGGATCATAAAAATTGATGGAATACTCTAGGGTATCATACTTCCATTACTACAATGTCAAATATTCATGGGTATTTCCCAAATTTAATGTTGTAGAATAAAACTAAATATTAAAGATATTCTTCAATGAATTCCATGTGTGAACACAATGAAAATTATCTTAAACTATAGTGTCCCATCATATTTTTCATAGTCTGTTGAGTATATAACTAGAAAAAAACTCCATAGAATAATCTAAAGTCTTCATTAAGTTTAATATCGTCTCAATATGTTCATGCCACACCTCTCACTCTTAGGGTCCATTGTCACCAAAGAAGAATGGTTGATACTTCTTGGTATGTTCTGATCTATGATCAACTGCTCATCATGGGTTAACAATAGATAATTAATATAGTAAGATGAAAACACACACATGAAATATCTAGAACATATAGGCATGTTAATTTAATCTAAATTCCTATACAATTTATTTAAATGAACCTGTATACCAAGACATTGATTTATTAATGATTTCTTGACAACCCATGGAAACACAGATTTGGTCACCGGACGGAGCTGGATTGGACACTTTTCATACATACATTAAAAATTAAAAGATCATACACCCATATTCTAAATATATATTGTTAACATAAAATGTGACAAAACACATCAGGATAAGTATCCCCTTTGATAATAAATTCCAATAGACTAACCTATATAAATTAGAGAAGTTAGTAGAGTCATCCCATTACATGGTCGGGTAAAAAAAGAAAAAAATGTATTTTATATTATGAAAACATTAAACATAATCTATGTAAAAACTTGAGAATAAAGGTGATAAATCTAAGGTAGTCAGGTAAAACAATAAATTATGATGAATCTAGACAACAAGTCCATCTACGACCAAACATTCACCACCCTACATTATCCCAAGAAGAAACAAAAACAAAAAGAGAAGATTTTATTCTATATAATTATATTCACATGACTTGTATCCAATAAAAAAAGATCTACAATCGACCTTATTCAGATATTGGGTGTTAGAATCAGATCCCATTAGGATACTTTTAGATAATCTAATATGTTGTAATTATAATAATACAAATGATCAATCCTTAAAAAATGAAAATGTTTTATAATAATATATATTATTTAGATAGTTTGAAAACCATTATCAAAGAACCCATGTTTTTGAAAATATTTATTGTAATATTTTTCAAAGATATAAACAAAGAATTTGAAGACATCAACCATAAATATACATGTGAGAAAGTATCCATGAAATAATATATCATGAAACACATAACTATGAAAAATAAGTAACCTTCAATTGGCCTTTACAATTTGGGAAAATACATACTATACAAAAAAATCCAAATAACGGATCCAAAAAATATTTATTTCTTCCATATTCCATTAATATAAAAAAGGTCACCCCTAATGGGGTCTCACATAATAAGGCTATCCATTGATCATTCTTGACTTACCCAAGGATCCTACAACACAATGTTTCATAATTTCAGTTTTAATAAACTATAAAAAAAAAATTTAAACCCATTTTCTTTCCAATCCAATCTGCTTTAGTGTTTCACAATCCATTTTCCATTTTAAATCAATGAAATTTAATTTTCACAGGAAAGAAAGTTAAAAACACGATCCCATGAACTTTTCATTTTAAGCCTTGGAAATTCCATTTCATATATCAAAAAATCAATATGATATAAAATAACATTATGAAATTAGAAAAATTGAACAAATCCACCATCATTAAGGATGTAGAAAACCTAAACGCCTTTGGAAATAACTATTGGAAACCATTGTATTTTCCTTCAGAAGACAAGGTATGATAAGAGACTGTAAATGATTGAATGAAAAAAATCCAATTAGAATACCACATCCTAACCACAACCGTAAACAAAAAAAATGAAGAACAAAAAATATGTCATAACTAGAGAGGAGCAAGCATACGACAACAATAATCAATCACTGAATGAAGAAATCCAAATGGTGAGGAATCTCCCAAAACCATATTATAATCAATTAAGGATTAGTGAGGAAGGTCAAATAATGAATGAAGTCTCAAACACAGACACAACAACCAAAATATATAAATCAAGATATTAAATAGTGTGAACAATTTTACATGTAATGAAACCATTTCCTATTATGTTATGTAAAAAACACATCACCATTTTAATTAAAAATTGTAATTTCACATTACATAACATGTAACCCATACACGACCTGAAAAATACCATTATATGAAATCCATTAATGGTATGTTAATGAAGGACAATACATTTCATGTAATCCCATTACACGTCTTGTAAAATCAAAAAAAATAATAGAAACTATATGTTCATGTTGTATATGAAAAAGATATTTTCCTTCACCATTGCAGGTATCCTTCAAATTAATGGTCTAAAAATCTCAACCAATGGTGAATTGAAATTAAAATAAGATATTAGAATATACTTAGATGATAGGTAATTGGATGTTACTATATACGTCCCATTTCACTAATAGAGATTAATTCCTTCATGATAGATGATATGAAAAATGTTTATGATAAATAGATGGTAACGCTTACCTGAAATGCAATTCCAGTAACTATTATGATCAAGCATTACATATTTTAGTACATGATCATGTGTGGTATATTACTTCTTTGGGTTTGGGAGTTAGAGAGAACCATTAGACACCACATGATCACCTTGTAAGAAGAGATAACACACACCTTAACTGAATGAATCACAAAATACCACAAAAGTATACAAAGCCTATGGATGTGTCATCTTTGAATAGAAAGAAAAAAAAATATTACAATAATAAAGGGAAGTCATATATTTCAGATACCACATCAACATTACCTCTATTGTGTGAGAGTTTACAACATAGATGGAAAATGTAAAAAATCCTTCACAAACCAGTTGTAATCCCTTGTGAATCCCAATATTCTTCAAATAAGAAGGTTCTTTCATGGCGCATCCCATAACAACTCAACTTTCACCTATATAGGATTAATATACATATGATGTTCATAAACCATGTTTCATAAGAACATTACATCCTAAATCTATATATTGATTTTTTAAATATTAGAATAAATTTGTTTTTTTCTCATGTCTTACTGAAGGGATATAAAATAATGCATATGATCCTTATCAGTTTTATAGTGAACTAAGATTTCATCCATAAATAACACCATGAAATAATCAAGGTAATTGTGAAAATTATCTTTATCAATGAAATAAACACAACAAGTGAATTAGTATAACCAGAAAATTATAAGGTACTCATATCGACCATACATTCTTATAATGGTAGTAATAGGGATATTAGGCTCCATGATCTTATACTGGTGATAACCATACCAAAGATCAAATAAGATACTAGTTACATGAAACAATGAATTATTCTTGACCATGACCTAACTGGGATATTGATAATCAACATATTGGAAAAGGGTTCCATAGAACATCTAGATATAAAAAATATGTTCTTCCCAAGGTGACACATTTTTCTAGTAGAATCTTTTAGAAATAATTCAATCAATAAAAAGACTTTAAAACATTTAGTTTAGTAGGTCCTAATCTATAGAACATTATATATATGAGATGGGTAATCCTCAGGAAATTAATATAAATCTATACCTCAATCACGGTTGGAAAATGTTAGATAGACAAATAGATTGAAATTAAAAAGTTATTGGATTAATATCACCATAATAAGTTCCCAGGTCAATTTCAAAGGGAAACAACAATTTAATCCAAACCAAAAACATATTTGAAGTGTTCTCTTGGACAACACTGGAGAATAATTCTTTATAAAATATACAAAAATCCTCACCGGTGGTAAAAAATGAGACCTATTAAATATTACAATAGAATGAAATTTATATGGAAAAAGAAAATACATCATATAAATTATATATAGAAGATTGATACAGAAAACAAAATTATCACTAATGAGATTAATTTAATAAAAATAGAATTGATAAGAGGGGAAACTAATACACTTCCCTTTCTTTATATCGATATGTGTAGTAATTTTCATCACATAAGGCATGAGCCCTATAGGGAGGTTTACTAATTTTACTATATGGGTAGAAAAACAAGAATGAGAGTCACCCATATCTTATAATATTGTCAAAAAAGATGAGGAAATCAAAATGGCATGTATCGATTTCCATGGACCCACTTAATCTTCCATTAGATACTCATCCACTACATTGAGAAGACTTGTTCACAATGCATGTGGCTAGAACCCCTTTATTTATAAATCATCGAACTAAGAAAAAGATCATCCTAGTACTATTGATCCCATTCCATTATATATATGGATGAAAACTTGTAAACATCATAATAAGTGGATTGAGAATCCACAAGAGTTTCATATCATTAGCTCCTATATGAAAACATGCTTTGATTGACCAAATATTTCATAATGGATAGAAAGTAGTGATCCTTTACCAGATATTGTAGATGATTTAGAAGAAGTATATTGTCAAGATACTCCACTACAGCTTCCACCATGTGATACATCACACTTCATATTCAATTTAATGGAAAAATATATATACCACTTGGAGTATGAGGAACTCTCTTTAACACCAGATTACTATCTATGAAAATTTCGACCATAAAATCTATATCTAGGGAATCTGTAAATGAGGTGATATACAACATGAATATATCAAACCATATATCTAATCCTGGAAGTATCTCAAACCTCCCTGACACAAACACCCCATTCAATACTCCATATTTTGATAATGGAAAAAATTTAGAACAATAATTGGCATTAGGGTCACTGTCCACTCACCGTACTTAAGATAGAGGTATTGAATGTACATTGACAGAACTGTTTAATTTGGAAAGAATTTCAATTCAAATAGTGTTTTTATGTCTTTCCACTTCATTCCCATGACCTAAAAAATTAGAACTATATCACGTCAGTAACATCTATAAAGTAATATGAGTTTGAAAATGTAGCATTTCACCTTAACAGAATCCAAAATCTCTAAACACCCAACGATTTCCTCATACTTCTTCAAACAATACTCTATATAATGAATATCATTGGTACCCTATAAAGTTTCTGTATTTCTAAAAAATAAAACATATGGTAAAAATTAGATATATGGTATTTATAAAATAGGGGGACCACTTTCAGTAGTTCATCACCAAACCCCTCTTTATGTCTATTCAAACATATTTTATTGGAATGGTAGAAAAATATCAACAGATAAAAAGGGTTATATCTCTAAAAATGATCAATATAATAAAATATATCAAAAATAATTCAAAGAAGAACTAATTATATAAAATTAAATATATTTTAAAATTCATGATTTAGATAAAAAAAATTCAGGAATACATTTTTCCATCAACCCATGTTATCCTATTGGTCGATATGATGAGTTATATCCCAATACAATCTTATAACTATTTTCACCTAATATTTCAAAGTATATTTTCCATAAATAAATAATTTTCAATGGATTGATCATGATGACAAAGTGAAAAAAATATAATCTATTATACGCATCATTAGAGATGTATGATATAAATATTGGTAACAAAATTATGAAAATATATATACAAAAAAAACAAATATATATAAAAAGATAATGAAAATAATTTTGATTTTACATATCATTTCAAGTAGTGAAACAAAGAATGTAATGATTTTTTTTATAAATTTTACTTTAATTAATGTCTAATATATATTCATAGGTATTTTTGATCATTATTAGTTTATTTTTTAATTTATATTAAATAATAAGAAGTATATAAAACATAAAAAATGTCATTTGTTTGGTAAAAAATATTTTTTTTCAATACATTTTTGATTTTTAGTTAAAAATATTTTTTTATGTTTTAGAATGTCAATTTGAGAAAAATTTCACAGTTATTGGATTTATTATAGTAATATTATCATAAGATGAATATTTTGGATTTTTTCCATATAATATATATTTAGATTGATATTAACTGTGATGATTTTTTTAATATCATCAGTTTAATGAAATTATATTATTATATTTATAAATTGATTTTTTTTTAAATTTTTTAATATTAATTAATATGCTATAATGTAGAATAATATATTTTAAATACTATTTAGAAATTATAATCCCATTCACATCATTTTAAAAATTAATATATCCTTTTTATGAAAAGTGATTTTCAACTGTTCTGCTCAATTAATTATAACATGATGAAATTATTTTTTGGATATATTATATTTTAAAATTAATAGATTTTTATTATATTATTTATTTTATATACAGGAAAATAAAATAAATTTATAATACTACCCTAATCAAAAAACAAATTTCTTAAGAAATAACTTTTCCTAAAATGAGGGTTTTCATGTAACATTAAATTGAGTTAAAATTAAATTTCCACAATAAAATGATACTCATTTTATAAAAATGTTATTATATTTATAATAAGGTGGTATTAAATATCCAATTAACATCATTTAATTTTTAGGATTAATGGATAAATTATCAAAAAAAACTTGTTACTTTGGTGAAAACTAAAGTTTTAAATTGACTGACATTTGAGGTAAACAAAATCAAAAGTCCAATATATATATTTCATGAATTTTTGTGGGGAGGATTAAAACAAGCTTCAATATAATCTATTATTTATCAATTTCTCAGTCATTTGGTATCATAGTGACTTTCCATGATTTAATAGTTTTTTATTTACAAAAATTCAACTGATTTTAAATTATAAAATCAGAACTTCAATAACAACATTACCTCACCAATAAAATAAAACAAATATTCCCAAAAGATAAATTAACATGTAATCCACACTCTTATATTCCATAAAGAGGTTTTATTTTTCTCAAAATACTGCCCCAAGAAGGATTAATCTCCTTTAATATTGTGATATTCTGAGAAGAATGGTTTATATTCCAAAACATAACATTTAATTTCGTTTTCATTTTTTTCTTTTATTCTTCCTCATATTTTATTTCACAATATTAAAATTGTTAAATAAGTTTCATTATTACACTTTTATGTTATTATAATTATTTTATAACCATTAACCACCCTCCGATTTTATATGAAGATAATAAAAATTGTGAATCATCTGTTCTGTGGACTACATCCTCCATAACACCATATTTTTTCCATTTTCCTTCTACACCATACAAAAGTGGTCCTTATGTGGAATTTAATAAATAATTATTTTATTAATTAGATATTTTATATCAAAAAATTATAGATTTTATTACTCCTTTTATCCATTCATTTTATAATGAAATCACCAACCATGAATATGCATGGACAACCACATCCATGGGTCGATTGAATTTCATTTTTCATTATATCATCACCTTAAATGGATTCTAATTATAATGGAATTAATGGATAAATATAATGTTTATATTATAAATAATGTGAATTTTATAACAAATTGGATAAAATATTGTTGATATGATTAATAAATTATTATCGTCAATTCAATCACTAAAAACAAGAATAATAAGAGGATAATCATTAACTAAAATTATGTAGTGTTTTCATATCCATTAATTCTAATTTATAATCTTTCATAATTTAGATATATTTCATTAATAAAAATAAGTGTTATAAATTTTATAATAGTGAGATAATATTACATCTATATGACCTCAGAATCCTCAATAATCAGAGTATGTTCATGATTGGTTAATTTTGACCACCTAACAAAAAAAAGATATGAAATTATATCATAGATGATTATGAAAGAGTAATTTATAGTAAAAATGATATAAATTTTATTTTTGTTTTATAAATAATACTTAAATATTTTACTCATTAATTAACAAAACATTATTCATATTTTGAATATCACATAAAAACATTCATTGTCAATTTCACATTCTCAGAAAAAGATTAAAGTATTGATGAAGGGAAAATTATACATCATAAATAATTATTATTATTAAGTTAAATTATCTCTAATGAAGTATGAATAATGTAATTTGGGAAAATAATCAATATTCATGCCTCTCCAAGGAAGCATTATAAACAGACAAAACTAAAAAACCCGATATGGATAATTTTTATAAAACAAACTAATATACATATAGACAGTGATTATAAATCAAAATTATAATTATTTTTTTGGATGAATATTGTTATAAAATATTATATTTATGTACTTATATTTTTTATTGGAGTTTTTATTTAATTCGAATATGTAATGAAATAAGGTATGTGTTTGTTTGTCTCAAATATAAGTCCCTTGATAAATGATTATGATATAGACCAGGGTTCCCTTTAAATGGGGTAAATATTTCCATATTAAAATTATATATCAACATTCTCTGTTATATCATGATATTAAATATTTATTATAATTTCATATCACTCATGGTGTTTTCAATCAAATGTTACAAAAATAGTAAGGTGTTTTGATGACTCAAATCATCTCATTGGGTCATAATCACCATTAATTGAGTATAATCATTCAATATTTATCTTTCTGTTAACTATAATGATGTTATTTTACCTTTCGACCATATATTATTGAGAAATCATGATCCAAACTAAATAATTAATCATTAATGAACATATTATTTTGTTAAAACTAGTTTTATTATTAATTATCTCCATTTTATTTAATGGATTTTTCATTCTGGTAAATGTTTTTCTTCCCAAACAATGTCCTCATTTAATTATTAAATACTAAAAAAATTCCCCCAAATTATTATTTCATTACACTTTATTTCATTGAAAAAACGAGCTTTACTATCATTTGAATGATATGTGTTTTAAACAAGGTTATTTCAAAATATTCATATTGACTGTACATCCATTCAAAATAAAAGTTTTTATCCTTCACTCCACATTTTCATTTGATAATATTTTTGAATTTTTCAAGTCTCCATTATTATGAAATATCTCAAAAGTTAATGTTTTCAATGTATTTTCACTTCAAAATTTTTAAATTTTATTTAATTTCACAGATATATTATATAATACCCATTATAATAATATTTTTTAAAAAAGTATTATATTTCCCCTCTAAGATATAATTTTGTAAAAGAAAATTAAAATTTATTTTTTAAAACAATAAAATGGTTTTTTGGATACTTATATAATTTAACTTATATTCATCATCAGTAATTATCTCAAATGATTTTATATATTGATAACCATCAATATGTTATTATGAGTCATTTTGGAAAATGTGAGTATGATGTCCTATTATTACTTTAGATCTAGTTATGTGATATATTTAAGAACCCATTATTATTTTAATGGTCATTTATGTTATTATAGTGGTTGATTGTATAGAAAAGACATGTGAATAGATGATGGTGATTAGGGTCCTATTTTTCCCTCCAATGTGTTGGATTAATTTTATATCTCACGCGGTTTTCTAGAATAGAGATATTGTGTTTTTAAAAATTGTAATGGGATGATGGTTTACCCACATTTTCATCGCCAGATATAGTTGGTTTTCTATATAGGTGACATCATAATGGATTTTCATACATGGGTAATAAAATTCATATGGTTTTTTCATATTCCCAAGATTATTATAAAGTTATAAAAATATTAAAGATTCAATTTTTACATGAAATTCAATTTATTCATGATCATACCTTATATTCAATGTAATCTAAAATTTTATTTCATTATAACATGTTTTATAATAAGTGATATGTGTTTGGATCATGTCAAATATTTTATATTTACTTGATAATATTTTTATGATCTTATATTTCATTATTAGTTATTATGTTTATCCAATATGATATTATGTTATTTTTACAATATATTTATGTCATCCTCATTTTCATCATTAGGATTATGATCAGAAAAGTAATGATATGTATTTCCCTTAATAATTGTTTTAGACTATCACATTATTATGATTCGGTTCCCTAGGCTATAAAGATGATTTTATCTTGTTTGATGTCTGGGAAAGGGTCTGGAGGAGTAACATTTTGATTTTCTTCCAAAAGTTTATTATATAATATATATATATTTCCAATTTCAAAGACACTAACCCTTTCAAGATTTTGCGTATGCATTTGTTTTGTGTCACGTATCATTTTAATCCTCTGATAAATGTGTCATTCGATTTAAGATTATCATGTGATTCAATATTTGTTATCAAAATGAGGGTTTTTAATTTATGATATTAGATTAGATAAATTTGGAGATTATATTTGTTACTATTATTATTAGGGTTAGAGAAAAATACGTTAAACCCTATAGATAAGACAATATGTAGGGTGATATCATGAAATATTGGTAACATATATTATTATTGGATTTCTATAGATGTAATTTAATATACAGATTTTATATGTTGATTCGAGATCTAAAAATACTATAACTTGATTTAATATCTCAGAAAGGAGAGATTAGGTATTAACACTATAATCTTCTAGTGCATGAAAAATAGTCCAAACTACACAGAATGATTGACAATCATTCTATTCATTTTTTGTTAAAATTATTTTTACAACCCACTATGAATGATTGGTCCCCTAGTTAAATTTAAGGATTTTGATGGGAAGAATAAGATAAGAAATCTTAATGAAAACCTTTTCACACTATGAATGATATCAGTTTAACTAAAGATAATATAATACATATTGATAATGTACAATAACAATGAATTTGAACATATATTTCCTTTTATTATATTATTTCACTCATTTCAAACTTTATTTTTTTATCGATGAATCAAACTAGAAGGAACCATAGGTACAAGTAAATATCTGATGATTAATAAAATGGAAAACCTAATGTAATTTTATTTTTATTGAGAATCCTTTCCATTATTCCAAACTAGATATATTCCATTACATGTGACGAATTTTATAGACACCATTTGTGGTGGCTGACTGAGATTTTTCTCAGACCCTCTTCGGAATCTGTGTGGTACCCGAAGTAGTTTACCTGACAGCAGGTGTTGACAATGTGTAGAATATAACTTCGAACACTGGATAACCTTATGATTGGACAGAGCTTGATAGTATATGACCGAGTAGGATATTGGGATTCTTTGAGAGGTCTTGTTTTATTATACTTCGTTGAAAATTTTATGCCTATTTTCTTATTTCTTTGTTTTCTAGTTTCATAGTGACATGAAATTACATCATCATTGGTCCAGTTGACACATTTATTGTTATTCTATTTTATATAGATGCATTAGTTTGATACAGCTATTTATTTTAATTTCATCTGTTTTTTACTAATTTTAATGTCCTTCCACTAAGATACACTTTGGTATTGAGTTCATAGTCTCGCTAATAATACACCCTAGTCCCTTCCTGCTGGTCAGTAGCCTCTGGTGTCTAGGGAGATGTGTTTGAGGCCATGTAGCCCACATTGCTTGGGGAACCCCTTAAGTGGAATTTGATTTTGGTACATTACAAAGTGGTATCAAAAACATGTTTTATTTGCATGAGATAATATTTTGAGATAATATATTGGATAATAGGAATTCTTGGGACCTGGTAACAAGTAGTTCTTTGCTGTCACGATCCGATGTTCGGGGTATAAACCATGATTCCAAAATTATTATTGTTTTTAAACTTTTTTTTATTATAGTTGATATTATTTGACCATTGGGTGATGCAAATTTGGTGTGTTGTTATTGATTATTTCTATATATGAGGATTTTATTTCTTCATTGGCCCGATGATATAAACGAAATAAGCATTGTTACATGCTTCATTATAGGGACCTAGATTTCACATGTCATGCATATTTCTGTGCTATATAGGTTCATTTTACAAATTTTCATTTCTTGATATGCTTGTTATTGTTGAGTGATGTTGTTATAATTTCTTGTAAATGTATTGATATTGGTTTCATTTGGGTGATTTCGTGTATCAATTAATTATGTGTATGGACCTCATGTGTTGGGATGAAAAATTTACTGAGTAAATCCACTATTCTACAATGAAATGGGTTTCGTTTCTGGTGACAGGTGTATATGCACTGATTCACCCGAAATGGATTTTCTTTTTAAGGTGCATAATGATATATTAAATGAATTGTTTACACATCCATATCTTTCCATTCCATGTTTATGAAAGGTAAAGGAATGAACCTGTAAATTGAATGTAAAGTGAAAGAAAACATATACATGATCACTTACTGATACCTAGCCATCTAAGCGGGTAGTTTGGGGGTAGTATTCCTTTAGTAGTGGGGTTTTTTACATTAACAATATTCTAGTGATGCTATGTTATGCTTCTATGCTTGTTCTGTTGCATGTGGTTGGAAATTATAGATGAATTGCACCATTACATCCTCGTGTAATTTTCTAGGAGGGTGGTGATGATCATGCTCCTGACATGGTGGGACCTGATCCTCCAGTCTTACCTCTAGGAGTTCCAAATTTGGAACCACGTTATTTTCATAATATTAGTCCTGATTCTCATGTTCGTGATAGTTTCATAGGTATGATACAGTCCATTCATGGTGCTCAGCGGATTTCACCCGCGATGGATGATCTAATTTGTGAGTTCCAGTAGCAGCATCCTCCAACTATTTCAAATGGAATATCTCAGGGTATTGTGTCTTGGCTAGAGTCTATGTTTTCAGTATTTGAGATTCTTGAAATGTATCTAGAGTAGATAGTCAATATTTCAAAATTCATTATTCTGGATTCAACCATGTATTGGTGGTATGTTGTTAACCATGAGGGTTATCATCAGGGAATGTTGTGTGTTGATTTCTAGAATGGAATCTATGATAAGTTCTTTCCTTAAGAACTGAGATATGATAGATCCATAGAGTTCATGAATCTATAGTAGAGTTATATGACATTTAGGGAATATTTATCATGATTCACTAATTTACAATGCTTTGCACCACTTCAAGACGGTGATGAGATTTCTCATTGTAGACACTTTGAAGATGGGATCCAGTATGCCTTCTGAACTATGGGGAATGTATTTCTCTTGACTACATTTTTTTAAATAGTTTTTGGGCCATTATCACTATGTTCAACCTGAGGGATGACACGAGAACTGGGTTTAAAATATTAGTGCCACATTAGAACAATATTTCTTTTGGTTGTAGGAAATGTTCCATTGAGGTTTTTCATTAGGGCAGAGACAACTAGGGGATCCATTTTGATAGATCTGTATTTTATCATCAATCTAGATGACTAGGGCACATGAAGCCCCAATGTGATATAGACCTTATGAAGTGTTGGTATTATGATTTTATGGGATATCATAATAATTTCTATGGGACCTTTCCACCATCATCGAGTGGAAAATGATCGATATCAGCTCCAACTTTAGGAGGGAGTTATTTTTTCCCGTGTTAGGTGAGGAGTTGGAATAGCACTGGTATGTCTAGTTGAGGAGGAGGTCATTGATGTGGTAGTCTAACCCATGATCACCCGCGGTTCCAATAGAGCACTCATGATCGTAATAGTTTATCTGTTGCATCGGGATGTGGATCAGGTAAGTTGCAGGCTTAATAGATGATACCTGATGATCAGGTAGCTGGGCCATATACAATATGATATACTATTCTAGAATCCTCCAATATTGTATCTTTTTTTTTGATAAATGATCATTAAACCCTTTATTTTCTATATCTATCGTGGAAATCCTCATACTAGGGATACAATATCATTATTGTGTAATGATAGTAGATACGTTGTTGGGAATATGGAAGAGGGAATACAACAGTGTAGGGATTATCCCCAAGAGGTCGGACATTACCATTTATTATAAAATATCATTGTTCTTGAGATAAAGTTATTTAATGTCATTATCAGGATGAGTTAGTGATTCGACAATCCCATATTTTTAGAATACTTTCACGACGTGGTCCTTATTGTATCAGTTGATGGAATCAGTTATATTTTCAACGGTGAGTGGGATGCCCTGGCTTGGAGAGCTGAACCGAAGCATCATGGGCTACCTGGAGTGTCCAACCAGATTTCAAATTCATTCAAAGAGGATCAGGTTTTGTAGAAATTTTTTTTACATATAGTATTTGATCATTTTAGGGATTTATATACCGATGAAATTTATGGATTACCTCCAGAATGAGAGGTATAGATCACAAGTGAGATTGTTCTTGGGAGAATATCCACTGTCCATTCCTCTATATAGTATATAATCTACATTGATTCCTTATATCAAGTGGTAGTTAGTGTATTTAGTTGAAAAATGTATTATACATCCTAGTACATCCTCTTGGGGTTCACCCATGCTTTTTTCCAAGAAGGTAGACATAACCTTATGTCTATGTGTGGATTACAAAAGGTTGAACTAGCGTACGGTTAAGAATGGATACCCACTTCCTCGAATAGATCATCTATCTGACCAGATATAAGGATTAATGGTCTTATCTAAGATAAAACTAAGTTTGGGTTATCATGAGGCATGACTGAGACCATCTGACATTCCTCATACAACTTTCCATAGTACGTATGGTCTATTTGATTACCTAGTTATGCAATTCTGTCTTATGAATGCACCTACCATTTTCATGGAATTGATGAATTGGGTTTTCCACCTCTATTATGACTCTTTTTTCATTGCCATCATGGATGATATCGTGGTGTATTAGTTCACTCGTAGTAACCATGCCAGACATATCGAGTTTATTCTGTGTACACATAGAGAGAACCATCTTTATTACATGCTTTCTAATTGACACATTTGGATCAACAATGTCAAATTCATGGGTCAAATTATATCATAATTAAGAGTAACTATTGTCCCTAAAATATTATGTGTTGTAGTTTCCTTGGAGAATCTCAATAACATGTTTGATATATATTTTTTCTTAGGGATTCTTGGATATTACAAGAGTCTAATTCAAGACATTTATCAGCTTGCTTCACCTCATAAAAATCATAAAAAGAAGTTTTTCAAGTTCTCATAGTCAGAATCATGTGAGAAATCCTTCTAAGAGTTGAAAGGGAGGCTTGTATCATCAACTATTGTAATTATTCCTGGGCTAGGAATAGGTTGTACTGTGTTATGTGAGGAATCAGTCATTAACGTAGGAAAAAATTTTATGTATGAAGACATAGTCATTGCATATGGATCTCGACAGTTGATGTCACATGAATGAAATTACCCAACACACGACCTTCATCTAGAATCATATATCCATTCCATAAATTTTTTGAGACAATATCTATTGGGTGAAAACTTTATGGTGTACACCGACCACAATAGTCTCAAATATGTATTTTATCATCCTGACTTGATCCTCAGATAGAAGATATGTGTTGAATATCTTCAATAATTTGATTTTGATCATGGCTATATGCATGGAAAAGGAAATGTAATTGTAGATGCAAGGAGTCAAAAAATTCAAACATAGGTACTATGAGAATCCAGTGTTGAATGGAAGTGAATGGTGTTTTTTTGTAAACACCATCTAATGTTTCATGAGAATCATGATATTTCTTTCCTCTCAGCCACAATAGTTACATATTCCATCTTTGAGAAGGTGAAGAGTAGGTAGTTTTCAAATCTTGAAGGCTTGGTTCTCCATGAGTGTATTTTAGGAGGTAACCCTCTACCAGATTTCTATGTAGATAGAGACAACGCCCTATATCTATGTGGAAGTATCTGAGTTCCCAGATATATGAGAGGGGAGTTGATGAACGAGTCCCATTCTTCTCAATCAGAAGTTAATCTAGGAATCTCAAAAATTTATAAAGATATATGATGCCAGTATTGGTGGCCTGGGATGAAATTTCAGATAGTATACTTTATCTCTAGTTATTCCACTTTTCAGTAGGTGAATGCGGAGCACCAGAGACCTGCATGATAGTTACATCCACCTATAGTACAATAATTGAAATGGGAATATGTTCCTATGGATTTGGTAGTCAGTTTACCTTGGTCATAGAGGGTAGTGAGTCTATACCAGAATTCATTGACTGACTAAAAAAATCATCCCAAATCATTACTATTCAAGATACTTTATTAGTTGAGGAATTTGTAAGACTGTATGTCCATTAGATCATACGACTACACTGGGTCCTGCATACCATTGTTTGAAACAGGGATTCTTGTTTCACATCATGGTTCTATCATGAATTATAGAAGGATATAGGAACACCAGTGATTCTATGCACAAAATTTAACCATCATATCAATGGAATATCAGAATGGACAATTCAGTTTTTAGGGGATATTGTCCGAGAATCTGTCCATGATTTCGGTGGTTCTTGGGAGAAGCACATCACTCTCATTGAGTTCTCCTATAATAAAATATTTCATGTGAAAATTCAGTTGGATCCTTTTGATTCCTCATATTATAGGCCATTCTATTCACCCTTGTGAAATAAATAGGTATGTTGGGATGCCATACTAGGTCCACGTCTAGTTTAGGAGACAACATAGAAAATTCAGCTAATCATAAAGTGCATGACAACTTCTCAATCTAGATAGAAATAATAAGCCTATCATTATCGATGAACTCTTTAGTTTGAGGTTTGGGATAATTTTTTTCATCAATTATTGCTCAGGATAGAGAATATATGGTTAAGAAATCATGTGATGATATCACTTAATTTTTTAGGTTCTTTTGAAATTCTAGAGAGAGTTGGGGGTAGCCTATCAGTTGCTACTACCTCATAGGTAATATTCTACGAATGATGTCTTTCATGCCTCACAACTTTTCCAATATCATGCCGAACCATCATATAATTTTGATCTCAAGGAAGTTTTGGTAGATGTTTATTCTACCATTGAAGAGTATCTAGTACGCATTGTCGATCATTGCACGAAGGATCTCTGAGGCTGGTCTGTCCATCTATTACGTGTGTTATGGCAGAAAAGCTGGGTACATTGAGGGACATATGAGAGGGAAGATGACGTATGTTACCAATGGAAAATGTTTTTATGATAAAATTTTTCTCACTTTTTGGAATGTGAACTCATGGATGAGTTATTTTTAGGGGGAAAGATTATAAGAATCCATTTTTTCACATAGGTATGTATACATTATTTTTCATTCTACAACATTACTTTGGACCTAAAATGGATTAATAAGTGGGTAGAAAATGAATAGGGGATGTCTGGGGAATGTTTAGACCCAGGAACCCATCTTTTTTGGAAAAACAGGCATAAAAAAAATTTAGAGTAAACTATGATACAATTCCACATGATTTGGAAGACAGTGCAGATTGTGTTATTTCAGACAGAGATACCTCAAATGGTGGGAGCATACACGCCCAACATAACCGTGAGAACACCCCTTTTTTCAGGTACCCATGCAGGGCTTGCACACGGTTTGATAAAAATGTGCGGAAGAAGTTATTTTAGGCAGAACCATCTCGCATGGTTTGTGCACGAATTGACAATACATGAGGACAAACCAAAAAAAGGCTAATATTTTGGGCAAAATGTCCATGATTACATTAATTATCTATTTAATCCTTTTTTCTTCCCCAACCTGTAAAGTAACAATATTTTCCCCCATTTTCACCCATTTGTAGGTTTTTTATGGCCAAATCTTGGATTGAGAGATCTCCTTTGTCTGACATCTTATCGAGCTTCCACTCACCATGCCAGATGTGAAATAGTAAGTACTCAAATAATATTGAGCATTTCTTCTTCTCTCATTCTCTCAACCTAGATATCATCATATGAATGTTTTCACATTTTCCCAGATCTACACCGATTTGTTCCAAATCAATGACTAATACCAGAGGAGGAGAGTCGTACAACCTTAAGATGAGTGGTCTATAACTCATCCCTATATTTCTTGTATTTTGGAAAATCCATTTGTGGATTGCTGATTTCATCGGGGAACATTTCTTAAATTTACAATCCATGATTATACTTGTAATAAACATATGGTTATGATCCTCCCAAATATGTGATTTATTTTAGTTACACCCACAACTCAATCCACACCATGTCAACAGTTATGCCCTATATTGGTTTCAGTGTCATTTCATGTGTTAGCCACCATTTGGGTGTGACTTCACTTGACATTTCTAAAGGTGAGAATTCTGAAAATAAATAGCATGGTATTAATGAGAATTTCATAATGGAATGTACCATGTACTCATACCACTTGACCTACCTAAGGAATGTTCTTCAAATGGATTAATAAATGAGAAATGTCAAACAGAAAATATAAAAGTATACAAATTGGCCTTATCAAATGAGACTGAATAAAGATTACAAGTACATGGAATCCCATTACATATTTATGTAAGGTAGAGGATTGAAACTCTATTACTTAATATGCCAAAATGGTTAATTAAGAGTTTATTTAAATGGTTTGAAAGATACATCCCCTATCCACACCAATGGAATACAAGACTTGAACCAAATACATGAATACGTGATTAAAAAATCAAATAGGATTGGACTGAGTCGAGATCACTTTAAATTCTAATAGGAAAATACTATGGGACTCAGTGACCCCATTCCGATTCAAGTGTGTTGATCTCTTTGGATGACACCCACCAAGACACTGATTCATTTTTATTACTTAGATTCCTGGTATAATATCAGAGGGTTGTTTACATTATTACATGATACCACAGATACACTCTTTGGTTCTAGCACCGACTATTAGGTTCCATGGTTAAAGCCCACAAATCTCTGTCTATTCATATCCCCATTTACCTTAGTCGATGACATTGGACTCGGTAGGTGCCTTATTGTAGAATGCCTTTGATAAGGCTCGTTGGATTACACTTTTCCCCCTTACCTAGACTCTGATTCTACTGATTTATCATTCCATGCGATCTATGTAACCCTGGGTGTTACCGTGGAACTCCCCCACTTGATATCATTTTCAGGATACCTTATTACATCATTTGAACATCACTACATATACGATCCTATGGTGTTGTATATTCTGGATATGCCTCACGTGACTTATCAACATTGAATTGTAATAACTTAATTAATGATCTTGTTACATGTTCATACACCATCCGAGGGATGAAGAATTTATATGGGTATTACATTATGTTTTACTTATTTCATTTCCATATATATGTATTCCTCCACACTACTATATTCCATGACACAAGATGGATGTTATAGACACTATTTTTGGTGGCTCACTGAGATTTATCTCACACCCTCTTCGGGCACTATTTTGTACCTGTAGTAGATTACATGACTACATGTGTTGAAAAAGGGAAGTATATATCTTCTATCACTTGATTTATTGCTAATTGGATGGAACTTGATAGTATATGAGTGAGTTGATTTTCAAGATTCTTTGCGTAGATTGGTTTTTTTACTTTGCAGACCATGTTATGCCTATTGTCTGGTATCCATGTTATCCAGTTTTTTAGAGACATGACATTACATCATCACTAATGTAGTTGATACAATTACTATTATTCTCGATTATCTATTGCATAACTTTTCTTTTGTGATTTATTTATATTTCTTCTGATCTTTACAAATATATATATATATCCATCCATTATGTTACACTTTGGTAGTGAGCGAAAAGTCTCCGCACATACACACCCTAGGCCCTCACTGATGATCAGAATCCTCTAGAATTCTGGTTGATGCGCTCGAGTCCATGTGTCCCACCGAGCTCCCCTTAAGTGGAATTAGGGTCCAGGACGTCACATTGGAATCCCTCCGTACACACAATAGATATTATCATATTACCGAGAGAATTGAATAAAGGAAGGTATATGTTATATAATAAATCAACAAATATATATATACGATATGATGAATATATATATATACACATTTAATACGTCATTACAACAAGCTATCTATGGCGATGATGGAAAACAAATGATATTGGTATGAGAGGCATCATTCCTCCTTACACACGAATGATGAATTTGGGTCCCATTTAATGTAATGGGAGATTCTTTTTAGATATTCCATTAATATAATCCATTATAAGTATATGATATACACTGGTGTTATTAAATTTGAATAATTTAATAATAAATGATTTATTTTTAACAAGAAATAAAATAAAGATGCCTTGTTAAGTATGATACATCTTCTTCAGGAAACCATATTAGGTAAGCACCCAAAGATTACCTGAGTTTAATTTATAATCAAGATAATTTATATAGGTATTTGGTATGGAACTAATTAATATAATTTGATCATTAATTGACATGAAAAATGTGTTTTAATGGTTTAATAGGAGAGGTGATTGGGTGGCCTTTTATAAGATAGTTGAGTGGCCCACTTGTTGTCTTTGAAATGAAAAATTTATACCCACGTTTTTCACACCCCAAAATACATCAAAATGGGTGATTACTGAGAAATAGTAATAATAAGGTATTAATATGGATTGAAAATATATTTTTGGAATGATTTTAATTCATTTTAACTATTATATTTTTATTTTAACCCCCGATAAATATATTTTTACCTTAACCGAAACAATTAATATTGTTGTTTTCAATGATTTTTATCGTGAAAAAATAAAAAAAACATACTAGAAAATATAAATTAATTTTATCCCAAATAGTTAATCAAATTTAAAAATCCGTTTTACATAATTTTTAAATTTAATTTAAAACAAAAGTCACATTTGTAATGAAAAATCTGATGGTTATGATGTATAGTTTTTATGAAAGAGATTATTTTTTATTAACTCTATGACTAATGATAATTATTTTATGAATTTAAATTAATATTTATTAATATATTATATATAAATTTAATTTAAATAATTACACATTATTAATTATTTTAAATAATTTAAATAGAGATAAATGTTTCATTATAAAAATGTTTTCAAAAAAACCCAATTTTCAAACTAAATTATTCCCCAAATGAAAAAATTTATATCTAAAATTTCCTCAATAAACTAAAAATTAAATTGTGTATTAACCATAAAGGTTATATCTTACCTAGAAACATATCTTCTAAAAAATATCACAATTTCCTTATGAAACAACATAGGCTTGTGCTAGCCGATACACCCTTGTCAGTCTTTGATTATGGGTTCCAGCCTTGTGGAATTAATGGATGTAATGGGTCATCAAATTTCCATTAACTTATCATTTGTCCTAAAATTTTATATTTATAATATTCCACAAAAAAATGATGACTAATGTTAAAGAAAAACATGATCATAAATTAATCATGTAAACCCTGAAGGTTATAAATTCCTTATAACATATTTCTACAAAATTTAAAGATGCACATCATGTTATACCAAGGAAACCTAAAAATTGATGTATATGACATTAAACTAATAAAAAATTATAATTTCAAAAAATCACAACCTTATTAAAAATCTTATGATATCCTTAGAATAAAAAAATTCCTAACATCCAATTTTAGCTAATCTATTTTTTTATGACAACTTCAACAACCCCGAACCTGAATTCATAGAACCAGTGCTTAAAAAATAAATTTACATTTCTAGATTTTATATTGATGAAGGTGAAAAAAAATTCATCCAAAACATACAACATCAAAAAAATTTACATTCTAATGAATTCATATGGATCATATAGGTTTACAGATTTAGATAATTAGGGAAAATCCATCATAAATAATAAGAATATATTTAAATGTCAATATCTATCATTTAACCAATTTATTCTTATTGAAAATTAATTAATAATGCTACATATGAAACACCTTGAGACACTATTAATTCAACATATTTTTTTAAAACCCAGTGAAGACCAAATATAATAAGTTTGAGATGAAATGAGCATTCAGGGTAAACATACAAATTAACAATTTAATATTATAAATGAGCTTAATACAAGCTTAATAATTTTATGAAATGATTAATTTTAATGACCATAACATCGGTGAACTCATAACAGTTAGTACTTAGATCATGGAATATAAAAACGCTACATAGGGCTTTTACAAATTCATGAGTCACCAAAACCAGTAATCATGAACTGTGTGATATCAACATTGATAAAAGGAAGCATTTATAACCCATATAATCATAATAAAAACATGCTGTTATATTGGTGAATTATGTTCTTGGAAACCTTAAAGATACATAACAATTATAATATTAATATGGACGACTTTTAATATAATTTTATAGAAATCACAAGCATTAACCAATGCATTGGATATCTTTCTAGGCATATACTTAATATATTATATATATGACTCTCCCAATACTATCTAAACACACCAATTTTATAAAAATTTTCATGAAAAATAAATAATGTACACAAATCGTGAGTTTCATCACAAAACGCTTATAAATTTAATTATTATTATCATAAAATTATTAACCCATAGAAAATAAACTGTTTAGATGAAAATCTATTTGAAACATGGTTAACCACTAAAAAATAAATGGGATCTAAAAAAATATCTATAAAATAATAATAATTCATCTAGTCAATGAATGAATATGGTTTCATTTAAAAAATATCCCAATTGGATCATAAATTAAAACCATGGTAGTAGAAGATGATGAATTAAAATACCATTAAATGATAATTAATTTTTTTGAGGAAAATAAAATTTTCATTTTTAAAATCAGTTTTAAAACTAAAAATACAAAAGAATTTTTTTTGCAAACAACCTCAAAAAAATTTAAATTGTAATTTAGGGAAAATAATGGACATGGAGATAAGTAAATATCTTAATATTATAAATATTAAAAAAATCCTTTTAGAAACATTTTTAAAATATATTCAAAGGTGGATCATTAGGAAAAAAGTTAATAAATTTCCTTTCAAAATCATTTAAGAGAGCATAAATGATCATGAAAAATGGATTTATGAAATAATTTCATTTTAGAAATTAATATTTTTATATCATATTAGAATACATGGAAATAGAATATGCCTCATAGAAATAAAAATTATATGAGAACCCATATTTTGAGTCCAGAAATTCATTCTAGGTATTTTAATATTATATAATAAGATTACAATAATTTTTTGATTTTTTAATATCGTTTTACATATTTAAAATCTCATACATAAATGATTTTTTAAATATTTTCAATGAAATATTAAAATAAATAATCACTTATGTCTACATTGGTAGTTTTGATGATGTTCGATTCAATATTTTAAAATTTATTTGGATCATTGACCATGGTCAAAGGGGTCACTATTCAACATCTACAAAATAATAATCAAGAAAAAATTACTATATTTATAAATCAATTTAATTTTAAAACCAATTATGATATATTATTATAAAAAATGTACAATTTTATGATCATCGATTGATATGTTATAAACATCATATATACACTTTAAATACATAATTAAAACAATCCAATGGAGGTGATTATGGAAAATTAATGAAATGACTTTGTGATGCGGTAGTCCTCTATACATACAAATTATGATTTTGAATACCATTTAAGGGAAGAAGAGATGTATTTAAGTTAATAAATTAACATTGTAAAATAAAATTATATATAATAAATTTTTTACATTTGATAATAATTGAAGAATATTTTAATGCGGATGGAGAAGAAATAAAATAAAGACTTGAAGTTACGAATGATATATCCTATTTGAAAAATCTCTTTTGTTAAGTACTGAACACCTTCATTGGATGGATTTATGATCAAAGTAAGGGATTTAGATCATGTATAGGGAATTACAGAAGATATATCATTTTTCATTAGGATTTATTATGCATTTTATGGTGTTAATAAGATATGCCATGGGTGGTTCTCCAAAATTGATGTGAGTTTCACACATATAATTTTTAAAACTAAATAGTTATAGACATGTTTTTTATATGAAATAAGGATACAAAAATGGAAAATTATCAATCTACCGACATGGTAATATATAAATTGGGATATAAAATATTTTTTATACAAGTTTCTAGGCCATTTTAAAACTTATATTTTTAATTTTAACCTTCATAAATCTCATTTTTTCCTTTAAACATAATAATTTGTTTTTGTTTTTCCTTTTTATTTCAGGGAAAAAATTAATTTTAAAATAATATATTAGATAAATTACTATGATTTAAAATATTTAATCTAATTTAACTTATAAAATTTATATAATCATAGAATTCAAATATGAAAAAAAACCATAGGCCTGATAAGAAACTGTTTTTCAAGATATGTTTTTTGAGCAAAATAAGATTTTATATTAATATTATTACTGGTAATAATAAGTGTATTAATTTAAATTAATATTTATAGATTTATAATTTATAAAATTAATTTAAAACATTAAAAAGTATGAATTATCTTAAATAATTAAATTGAGAAACAATAATCTTTTTAATATAGTTTTCATAAAAATTCATTTTAGATGTCATTGTATGATAGATATATCCTTCAGTCTTTAATTATATTTGGAAAAAGTTACAATATAATTTTTTTGGTAATACCATTATTACCTCTAGAATATATTTTCATATAATTAATATCACACTTTCAAGATTCATAGGAAAAAAAGGGTGAGCTCAAATGATTAGAATGGGGTATGAAAAATAGAAATTAGCATGAATAAATAAAAATAATCAACATGGAATGGTAATAAAATGAATACAAATGCCAAAAAAATAATTTTATATCATGAGTAAGCATTGAATTATTAATATGGAATGACAAATAAATTAAAAAAAATCAATTTAATAAAACATATGATAATAAAATACATCGAAAAATAATATCACTTAAAAAATATAATGTATAATTAATATAAATGATTTTTTAATTATTGGAATGATTATTTATTGAATTCTATAATATTAGGAATCTTGATGCCTCTACTAACAAGTCCTTTCATAATATGGTTTAAAAATAAGTTAAAAACCATTTAATGATATCATATTGATTTGCCTCTTGAGACCTATTCAATTCATCTAAAAGGTATATAATTATGGGCCCCACATGTAACTAAATGTACAAATAATTCATTATATATCATATAATAAATTTAATTCATGAAAAATATTCCTTATCCTAGAATTTCCACATTGAGTAAAGAACTATGATTTATCAATATCTCCAATGAAAAATATCATTAAATTTAGAACAAAATATATACAAAGTTTTCATTTTAATAAATAAAAATATCCTTGATAAATATTATGGGTACTTAAGGGAAATTTAATGTCAATTGGAATGAGAATAATTTTAGGGAAAGTTAACAACTACATAATCAATCAAGTATGTTAATGTCAATACATTTATTAATCAGAGTGATCATAAAACATCTATTAAAAGAATAAGGATTGAATAAATCCAACATATACCCATTTAAGTATTAATAAAGGGTTTTTTCATTAATGATGATATATACTGTAAAACGATCTTTTAAAATTGTCTCAAGGAAAATTTAAATTTTATTTTTAGAAGTTGTTTGTATAACTAAATGTTCATAAATTTCTTGATGACTTTAATTTTAAATTAATATTTCAATCTTATATAGGAATATTTAAATCATTTAATAGTCATGAAATTAATAAATTCCATTCATGAAAAGTGTGTTAATACAAGGATTCTGTTCAGATTTATTGTTAAATCTAAATGGGAAATGTTTTAAAAATCACATGAAAATTCATATAAAAATTATTTAAAAATTAAAAAAGGGAAAATGACATTAATAAATTATTTTAAATTTTCAGGAACATTTATTAATATATATTTAGAAAATTTGTATTATAAGAAAATATGTTTCTAACTGAATGTAGAAATGATTTTAGATTTTTATAAAAATAGTTTCAAAAATATATTATTCCATAGAGAGTGTACGTATAGTAATTTCACAGAAAACATTTCTTGAATAACCGCAGTATAAAACAATTAATAGTTTTATTAACCTAGGATCAGACAATTTACATCAATTTAAAATAAACTATAAAAAACACCGATTATAGTGAGACTGTGAAATGAACCCTTACAAAGATCATAACTTCAAAGTAAGAAATAATAGTTGAATCAATTATGTGTGTATAATATAAATATGAATAAAAAATTGTAAATATATATAATATAATAAATAATATTTACATATACAATGTTATAATATCATAGGAAATTAATAAACAATATAATCTAATGAAAAGAAATTTCAAATGGAAATTTTTTACCACTTGAAATTTTTTAATTAAAATCCCCTTGGATGAATAATATGATCTTCCAGATAAAATAAGATTAATTATTATGAAAACAATATATTACTTGTCAAGGGGGTAGACTATACACTATATAAAAGAAATTTGGTTTATTACATTACAATATTCCTCAATGAAGGTAAATTGAGATGATGTCCCTTACCTTAAACTTACTTTTGATTGAATGTGATTTATCCTCAAATATAGTGGTTATAAACATGTTATCAAATTATACCATAATAATATTAATACTTATAATATATATTCCTATCCTTTTATGAAGTATTACCAGACATTCTTTACTAATATTTATTATTTTCATTTTTGTGTTTGTTAATTTCTTTATTTTATCATGTTTTTCTGTCATTAATGATCTATTTATTTTGCATATTAAAGAGTGAAATATTATAATGTTTAATAATCATGACATAATTATCTTATTTATACAAAATTTATGCTTTTAATATGAATCATTCATGATGTTATTGAGAAATTCTGTATTTCATGATCATGGGGACGACATGTCATATGCACAAATGAGTAAAGTTTCCATTTTATAATTATAATTCTGAAAATAAGGTAAGTAATATTATATCATTAAAACCTTATCATAAATCATATATAAAATATTATTTCTTGAAATAAAATTATAAATATCATCTATATAAAATGGTGGTGAAAATATAGGCACATCACTTTGTATAAGCGATAGTCCTCACATACACAAGCGATGTCATCATTTTTATGTAACAAATAAAATGTAGAATTATATTTTTACAATGATAAATATTTAATAAATTTCATCATTATTTATTTTATAACACATTTATAGATTAAAAATATCCTTATTACTTTCCATGTAAATCATTAGTGAAAAAAATCACATTGCTTCAAGAGGTGGTAGTCTGCTGTACACAAGAGAATCGTTATTGTATCCCTTACAGAATGCAGATTAAAAACATATATGTATATGATATAATGACTAAATATTTTTAATTATCTTATAAATATCATATATATACTTTATATCAATCATTATTTCCGGATATAAGAGGTAGTAATATAAAAATGAATTTCATCAGTTCATGTGGCGGTAATCCAATATACAAGCGAATGATTATTTTATAACCCTTTAGATGAGTGTGAAGATGGGTGTATATTTTTTAATATTTATAAAAATTAAATAATCTATATCTCTTATTTGTTTTTATAGATTAATATATTTTTATTTAATTATGATTTGACGTATATAAATTGTCATATATTTTAATTAGATAGTAATTTTTTAATTACATTTTTTATAAAGGTTATTATTATTCTTATTGTTTTAAAATCTCTTAAATGTTTGTAAATTTTTTAATAGTTATGATAAACTTTATTATAGTAAAAAAATTGGTTCTCCAATTTTGAATATCCTTGTAAAGGCCATCAAACACACAGGGACCGCTTAGGGTAATCCCCATGGGAAGGCTAGCCATTGGAAGCCCCATAATGCAGTTAGGCTCAAACGTTAATTATGAACAATTATTGTGTGTGAGGACCATGTATGAGGCCCCATGTTCCGTTCCCATTATTTAATCAATATGATACATCACCAAAAAAGTGTAAGTGATGTTTTTTAATTTGAACTAGGGATTGGTGGGCCTTGGTTCTTAAACTGATTAGCCTCCCAGTGACTAATACAATGTGTGAAAAGTTTTTTATGTTTACTGTTCAACTAGTTTAACTATTATCCATCCGTTAAATTTTTATTTTTCATCTGTTCAATAATATTCATCCCTCCCACATGCTTCATTTTAACTCCCATGTATTCAACAATTCAAATTTATTCATCACCTTCTTCCATCATCCAATTGAATTCCCATGAACAAACTTTATTTATTAAACATGTTTTTTTATACCTTTTGTATTTTATTGGTTTCATCATCTCTTAATGAACCTTAATTCATGTTTCATTAGTCACTTCATATTATTATTATCCATTGCCTTATATTTATTAATAATCATTTATTTATTTATTTTTTAATTTTTTTCATCTTCTTTTTCATCTCTGATTATTCTACTAATTGTTCATTTATTTTTATATTGGATGAGCATCAAATAACTGTTAGAAAATACCAATTTTGGGTAAATAAAATCATCATTATAAGTGGACAATGGATGGTAAATCAAATCACTACTGGAAAATTCAAATCATGAATAAGTTAACTCAATGATGGATATTAGAAATTGTGGGTGATGTTATGAACAATTGGGACACAACGGTGGGTCAGTGACCCACCACCATACTTAAATGATAGGTGATTTTACCCAAATCATGACATTAGTAGTGGAAGATTATACCCAATATTGGTCATCAATGGAGGGTTATCTTTTACCCACTATTTACATCTGTTGTTTGTTGTACAATTATAGGATGAATGTTTATCAAGATAAAATAATATCATACTCTTCTTTATTCATTCTACTGTATTTTTTTCTTTTATCTTAATGATAATTTTCATATACTTGAAAAAATGTTTATTTTAAGTAGTTATACTGATCTAACTTTTATTTTTTCATATTCTTTTTTAGTTGTGTAAATTTATATTAATTTTTCTGTAATCAATTTTTGGACGTTTAATCGTTATTTTGGAAACAGATGACAGAAACTCCCCACTTCAACATGATGTATTTCTTTTTCCTATTTGGTGTAGTAGTGTATTTATTATATATGTTAATTTTTTTTATTTTTCCTGAAATAATTTAACACTCACTATTTTATATGTGTTTATATTGTAATAATAGTGTTATTCATCTGTTTTATATTCATTATGATTAGAATTCATTTTCAATGAACTTCCATTAAAACCCAAAGGTAGGTCTTGAGATACTACTTAACACATCCAACAGTGAATCACATGTCATTGTTACACTCTGAACCATTGATAATTTTTTATTTTCTCATGAATCCATTTATTGCTAAGATTCACAGAATTATGCTACTTTTCATTTAAGTCTTTCTTTGTTTTCATAAAATTTTAATGGTAGTTCATGATTTCTTTATCCACCATTGCAACCCAATGATGGTTCATGAGTTATGGTTAGTGAAAAATATCATATTTTCTGAAATTTTATTTATTATTTTTAAAATTTATTATTAAAATAATTATTTAGTTTAAATTATTATTATTTTACATTGAATTAAATTATTTTGAGTAATCAAAATAATTTCTATATTATTTTATGTACATCTGTAGATGCTGATTTAAATGACATATGATAATACATTTTTAATTAATTTGTGATGTATGTTTAATCACAAGGATTGTATTTTTATTTGAATTATTTTGTAATAATAAATTGATTTATATTGTTTTAAGTAATATGATAATTTTTTAAATTAATATGTCACAGAGAAACTAAATGACTATTTATATTTCTATATTAATCTAGTGGGTTTTTAAAAAACTATATGTAATAATCATATTATTATATTGATATGTTCAAACATGTGGAATTCATATATTAGAGATAGAAATTCTCCAATATATCATCTTTTAATGATCTTGGAGATTTATTATAGGAATAAAAATACATACATGTTTAGATCAATCATTCGGATCTATTAAAATATTTCATCAAAATTCTATTTCTCTAAATTATTCACGATCTTCTATATTTCTTGTTTTTTTATTATTGTATGATTTTTTCATTATATTTTTAATTTCTTATGTATATTTTATAATTTTACCATAAAAATAAATCATGTACATGTCTATATTTAATCTACATCAAAATAAATTGGATCGTGACTCCTGATCAAATTTTAGGTACAACAGACGTGGATGGTCTCTTGTATAAAATACTTGGTAGTGTATTAGGGTTGTTCAAAAGGAAGGGTCTGTAAATGATAGTCTTACATTTTTTAAAGTGAGCTTCATAGTGGGTACATGTATCCTAAAAAAGTATAGGATATTGAGTAGTGGAGTAAGATACTATTGGTCTAAACCACTAAAAATAATTTTTTCCTTCATTTTTATTACCACTTCATCATAACAGACGAAAACCATAGTCACTACTATTTAATATATTATAAACAATGATTATTTTGTATTTAAATTTAAAAATTATTATCCCCACTATAGTCATAATTCCCATTAATAATGATCTAACATTGGTATTAAAGGGTAGGTATCTGATAGGTTATACTTTCTGCTACTTTTCATTTTTAACTCTTTACAAACATGTATCCAATACATGAAAGTATATGGAACAAAAGAAAAGTTTAATTTTATAATGAATGGTGAAAATGAAAATGATGGATTCTTACCATAGAATATTCCTTTCATTGATGGGAGTGAGATTGAATATTAGACAGATATAATGGTATCATACTTAAAAAATGGAGTGTGGATCACAAGAACATCATAGAAAATCCAAATGATCTTCCTAGGGATGATATAGAGACTCGAGTTGGAAATTATATTGTAAAATATGTTATATATTACAATGTTACAAATATTTTATACTATTCGATAAAATGATGTTTTTATTGATATGTTTAATATTGTAAGAAAACACATGAGATATGGAGGATACTACAAGTTACTCATTATGGAACTAACAAACTAAATATATCCAAGAAATGAATTATCATATTATAATACTTGAGCATCATGATGGGGGATAAATAATATGTAATTAATATGTTTCATTAGTTCACTAATATCACCAATGGTATGAGTTCTCTTGGAGAGGTCTTGGAAAGCACTAATCAATTGGAAAGAATACTGATATCTATTCAAAAAATATAGATTGGAAAGAAGGTGGATATAAATTAGAGTAATAATTTCAATGAATATATTATAGAAGAACTCATAGGCTCTTCTCTACTTTATGAGTTAGAGGTGACAGATACGGTTGATGAAGAGTCTTCTAAAATAAGAGGTGTTTCATTTAAAACAATTTATATCGAGACCAATAATGAAATTGAATCTTAGTGTCATGAATGTTACAAGGATATAGTCTACTACATTAATATGTTTTACATGTTAATGAAAAACAATTATTATTAGAGGTAGAACAACATGAATTCAAGAAAGAAATATAAGAGTGGTAATACTAATACTAATTGTGTTGTTTTAGAAATAACCAATTATTATTGAATGAAGAAATGTCATAGAAGAACTAAAATCCCTAAAATAAAACATCAATTAAAATAAAACGATAGGGAAAGAAATGAAAAACAATGTTTTTTATGGAGGTTTGGATTTCTCATATAGTTTAAAATATAATAGTGATTCTGAATGTGATCAGGAGAAAGGTAATATTTCCCTGATGGGTAATACATGTAAATAAATTATTATTTCATTAATCAATTAATCACTGATGAAAATTTAGTTCATAATTATTTATCAAGAAATAAATCCTAAATTGTTCCAGACTCATTGTCTGAATCGGATTATGAAAATTATAAAGTAATGAAATTAATTAGTGAAAATTTAGAACTAAGTAAGGATGCAACAAGAATTATTGAAAATTATTCTAAAATAAAAATTAAGAGTAATATGTTTTTTTAAGAAAGTGATCATATTAAAAGGGAATTTAATAATCAAAAAATATATATATTTCCTAGAACGAAAAATTAAAGAGGTTTTAAATTTTTAACAGCTAAAATTAGAATAATAAACATGTAATGATTAAAACACTTTTGTACACAATGATAAATATAATGATAGTCGATTCAACATAGATATTTATAATTTAACTAAAGTATGAAATAAATGTAATAGAAAAATGTAAGATAATATAAAATTTTGAAACACACCTTCTAGATGAAACGATATAGTATTTAATGATTTATAAACTATAAAAAATAATATATATTTGAAAACTAGGGATTTTGATATTGAAAAATAATTATCTATTTTTTTGAAAGGTAAATAAAACAGGATAAGATGATTTCAGTATTAAAAATGAACACCAATATAAGTGGTTTTGGATACATCAATACTACTGCTTTTTTAAATGATATTATCTCTGTTGAAAGATGAAAATGAATAATTTAAAGCGTAACATGTTTTAAATGTAAAAAAAATGATTCCAATTTTTATCCACTTATACTTACACTATTATTTAGAAACACTATTACGTTAATTACTAATGATTTACTTTTTAAACAAAACACAAATAAATGCTTTAAATCTATTTTGGTTTCAATTTTTTCTACTAATTATCTAGTTGGAACCATAATGGTATTTGTAACAAAATTATCTGATGTATTTATTTATTTTAGGAAATGTTCCTTAGAAATTTAAATGACTCAAGGTATATAGAAAATGGTTTCTTGAGGAACATTATCGCAGAGAATTCAATGTTTTAATAATTTAAATCTTGTGATGGATTCCTTGTATGATTTTGATACCAATATAATGGATATATTAAAGTTATTGGTGAGGTTTGATTTTCTAAAATAATTATTATTTCAAAAGTATTCTATGTACCATGATTATAAAATAATATAACAAGCATATGACAATTACATAATGATAAATAAAATGATTTATTTGAGAAGGAGAAGTGTCATGTTCTAAAAAATTAATTACATATATTCTCTATAAATATAAACTAAAATGTATATACTATTGGTATTTTGGATTTAACTAAATAAAAGTTTATGTGTTTGAATTCTATAGAATCAGATGAAAATATATAGCATATGTGTTTTGGGAAAAAATGTAGATTGTTTCGCAAACTGTCAAACTATGAACATGTTCTGCAACTGCACGCGATTCATTAAAGTAATTATTTCATGTGGGACTTTGGATTAAAATGTGAAATAAAAAACTAAATATTTTAATATATAAATGATGTTAGTACTATTATATGATCAGAATTATTGGATTTGGGATTTTTGGACAAATCAAACCTTCTAATATTGGTGGTAAACAATATATATATTTTTAATTATATATTATTATACTATATTTTTATCGATTTATTTCTACTCATAAAAATAGAAAATTATTGAAATATTTTTATTTTCACAAGCTACATAAAAATATCTAAAATAAATAAATCAACTCTATAATAAGTGATAGAGGTAGTGAATTTTTAAATTTTAAATTTTAATTATCTTGAATTAAATGGTTATAATTATAATTTTTCATCCCCTAGGAAACCTACATAAAATGGTGTGGTAGAATACCTAAAATAGTCTATTCATGAAATGTTTAGGTCTATGCTAATAGAATTTAGTTTACCTAAGTATTTATAGACAAAAGCTGTAAATATATCTTTCCATGTTTTAAATATATTATCAATTGTACATATCCTAAATAATATACCTTATAAACTATTTAATGGACATAAACCTAATGTTGGTTATTTCAGCATATTTGGTTTTAATGTTTTCATCCTAAACACAAAATAATTTTACTCTAAATAAACTAAATGGATATTATTAGGATATTAATTTTCTAGAAAATCACATAGTGCTATCAATAATAATGATTTAGATGATGAAGAATCTGAGCATGTTTTTTTGAGTGAAAAAATACTAACAAGTGGGATTCATAATAATTCAAAGAAAGTGATGACATTACAAAACATAAATTTTTGGATGATAGTGATGAAGATAATGATAATGAATCATATGAGGGGGAGAATATGTATTATACAACTAATCCTATGGAATGGAAAGCTATTAAATATTACCTTATTAAAAATGTAATTGGTAATGTAGAATATGAAATTCAAACTAGGAAATCATTCTTCTATTTGTTGTGCCAATTATTGTAACTCAAGGTTGTTATGTATAAAAGTTAATTTATTTTGAATATTATTTTATTCGTCTTTTTAGGATAGAAGAAATTAGATTTTTTTTATCCATTATAGTTTTATTAACATGAAATTATATCAAATTCATGTCAAGACAATGTCTTTTTAAATGGAATTATTTTAGAAGAAGTCTATGATTGACAACCACATGGAATTGAAAACAATTATTCTTCATATCAGGTTTTTAAACTCAATAATTTATTATATGGTATTAAAGAAGCCCCAAAAGCATGGTATGAAAGACTTACTATTTTTTTATTACAATATAATTTTTTAAAGGAATGATTAATCTTTCATTGTTTATAAAAATATTTTCTAATGATATACTGATTATATAGATATATATTGATGAAATAATTTTTGGATCGACAAATTATTCTTTCATTAATGGATTTTATAATTTATTTTAATTCAATTTGAAATGATAATAATGGGAGAACTAAAACATTTTCTTGTTTTATAAAGTAATCAAATAAAAGATAATATCTTCTTAAATCAAGCCATGTATACGAAATAACTTATTAAAATATTTGGATTTGATTCTAGTAAAAAAATAGAAATACATATGAGAACTAATTCAAAAATGGTCTTACCTGAAATTGGAATTTCAGTTGATATTAAAAAATATAGAGTCATGATATGAAGCCTTTTTTATCTCACTAATTCTTGACTAGACCTCATTTTATCAATTTTCGTGAGCTAGGTTTAAATAAAACTCTAATGGATGTATCCTTAATGATGTTAAAATAAAAATAAGATACATCAAGGGTTTTGTTTTTACTAGACTATTAAATTCTAAATATAGTGGTTTGAATTTAATGTATTACCCTAATTCTGACATTGGAGGTTGTAGAAATTACAAAACAATTACTATAGGTATGTTTCATTTTTTAGAAAAATAATGTTTTATTTCATGGATTTATAAAACAAATTTGTTATAATTCCAACAATTGAGGATGAATATACTGTTGTTGCATGTTTTTATTCTCAGATTGTATGGATTACAAAAAAAAATATATTATTTCAATATAATTTTTGTAAAATTCATACTTATTGTGATAATTCATGTGTTAATTAAATTTTTAAAAAACCACTACAACACAATATAACTAATGATATAGATGTATGATTTCATTTTATGGGGTTACGTAAAAAAAGGTGATATATGCATGTAATTATTTATCACTGAGAAACAATTAGTTGACATCTATACAAAACCCTTATATTGAATTAATTGCAAATATATGAAATTTGAATTCGGTTTGTTAGTAGCCTAAAATATTTTTTAGTTTGATAATTGATCATAATAAATATTTCCACAAATGTTATGTAATTGAAAATTATATTTTCTACTATGATTAAGTAGTAATTAGATCACTCAGTTAAAAATGCATTATTATTCCTTAAAAATGTCTTAATTATACTTTCATTGAATTGTTTATAAATTTATTTACACTATATTTCAAATTAATTTTTTCATATAAGGTAATATGTTTTAGTTGTAATATTATTTATGATAAATTTCAAAAAGGGGATATTAATTGTTTAAAATTTAATAATGTTTTTGATTTTTTATTTATAAAAAGTTTGATTCTGTTATTATTTGAAATTTATTAAATACATTCTCACAATTATTTTTTCAATAAAATACTACATTGAAATTTTATTAAACTCCCTTGTACATTATTTTTCATGTTTTTAATTTAATTAATCATTTTTTAATTATATGTTTTAAAAATAGACATTGTTATTTTTTTTATTTTGATATTTATTAAAAGTATGTTGTATTTTTTTGAATTATGTTCATTTTTTCATTTAGAAAAAAACTGGGTCACTCATTATGGAGGACCATAACAATTCCATCAACCACATTGGGGACCCCTTAGGGTCAACCATATAGGGAGTTTGGTGGTAGGAAGCCCAGCAAGAAGGAAGTTCTCAAAGGTTCATAGATCAAGCGTATTGTATGGATGGCCTTTGTATATGGTCACATGGGGTACACCCACATGCATATATATGGGCTATGTAACCCGAATAGTATCAGTTTTGTGTTTTAATCTAAACTAAAGAAAAGTGCACCATGGATTTTATATCTCTCGATGTCCAAGTGACTTATTTGATATTGAAAAAGACTTTTTGGTTTAATGTTCACCTGAGTTAAATCTCAACCATATTATATTTATTTTCATTCATCCATAAAATAATTATCATCTCTCATGCATGATGCATTTTACAACCACACATTCCACTATTCAAATTACTTCATCATATTCATTCTGTATCAACTTGAACTCCTATGAAGTAATGTTCTTTAGTACAATAGTTTTTTAGATTAGTTTTATCTTTTATTGGCTTTTGTTTCTATTTACTAAACATCATTCGGGCTTCATCAGACACTTCATATTCTTCTTCTTCTTCGCCTCATTATTCTAAACATCCATTTATTTCCTCCAATGTGTTTTAAGTGAGTTATTATTCTTCTTTAGCTTAGTATTTTTTATTGATTCATTATTAATATTTTAATTGGTTTTTCATAGAATCACAATTCAAAAATACCAGTAGTGAGTAAATAAAATAATAGTTGGAAATTTACAATGGTGGGTATATTGAAATACCATTGTAAATTACCAATGGTTGGTATATTCAATGAATATTGGAAAATACAAACGATAGTTAATTCGACTCACCATTATAAATTACCAATAGTGAGTGATATGACTTACCATTGAAACCCAATAATGGGTCAATGAACCAATTACATACATTAACAATTGGTGAATTAACCCACTTTTGGACATAGACATTAGGATGTTTTTTACACATCTTTTACAACGTCACATTTATTTAAAAATCATATCCAATAGTTCTTCATAGTATAATAAGATATTTATCTTCCCTTTTCATTATTATATAGTTTTATTCTGTCTGTCTTCTATTTATTTTTTCTTTCTTACTATTCTGTGTAGTGTAGGTAGCTCCATTGAGATAAATTTTCTTTTTTCCATATGTTTGTATATTTAACTCCTTTACTTTTAAGTTGTTTTCAATCAATTTTATTGTATTTTAATCTTTTCTGTGAAATCAGATAATGAATGTTCATCGCGTTAACATGAACCATTCATTTTTTCAATGAAGAACATTATATTATTAATATATTTTGTTGTTATTGTACTATTTTGTTTGAAATAGTTTTATACTTGATGTTTTAGGTGTGTTTATATTTTATTAATAGTTTTATTCATCTTTTGATTGAAAATATTTTCATTTATCAACTTTTGAAACCTAACGATAAGTCAAGATTCATCATTGAAAATTTCAAATGGTGAGTCATGAGATACCATTAGACACCTAATTGTTTGAAATTTTTTATTAATACCAAAGATCGTTTTTCTTCTAAGATTAGTGGAATAATTATTATATTTTATTAACCCGCTTAATTGTTTTTTAAAAAATTAAACAGTACATCATGCTCTACTTAGCCACTGTTGGAAGAAAATGGGGTGGGGGTTACAATTCACTATTAATTAATAAGCTTATAATTTATTAAATTATATTTATTACTGTAAAAACTACTTAATAAAATAATTATTCTTCAAAAAGTTTTTTTATTTTGAAATAAATTTATTGAGTATTAAAAATAATTATTACATTATTTTATTTAAATTTTTCATGAAAATATATAATACAAATGATGCTATGGTTTTAATAAATTTTTATTTTATATTTATTCTTAAGGACTATATTTTTATTTTTATTTTTTTAATTATAAATTGATTAGTAATTATTTACCTAATATATTAATTTTTTTCTATTAATATTTTATGAAGAAACAAATAAACTGAATTATATATCTATATTAATCAAGTGGACATTTATAAAACATCATGTAATAGTTATATTAATATATTTATATGTAAAATGATAGGGAAAGAAATGAAAAGAATGTTTTTTATGGAGGTTTGGATTTCTCATATAGTTCAAAATATAATAGTGATTCTGAATGTGATCAGGAGAAAGGTAATATTTCCCTGATGGGTAATACATGTAAATAAATTATTATTTCATTAATCAATTAATTACTGATGAAAATTTAGTTCATAATTATTTATCAAGAAATAAATCCGAAATTGTTCAAGACTCATTGTCTGCATCTGATTATGAAAATTATAAAGTAATGAAATTAATTAGTGAAAATTTAGAACTAAGTAAGGATGCAACAAGAATTATTGAAAATTATTCTAAAATAAAAATTAAGAGTAATATGTTTTTTTAAGAATGTGATCAAATTAAAAGGGAATTTAATAATAAATATATATATATATTTCCTAGAACGAAAAATTAAAGTGGTTTTAAATTTTTAACAGCTAAAATTAGAATAATAAACATGTAATGATTAAAACACTTTTGTACACAATGATAAATATAATGATAGTCGATTCAACATAGATATTTATAATTTAACTAAAGAATGAAATAAATGTAATAGAAAAATGTAAGCTAATATAAAATTTTGAAACACACCTTCTAGATGAAACGATATAGTATTTAATGATTTATAAACTATAAAAAATAATATATATTTGAAAACTAGGGATTTTGATATTGAAAAATAATTATATATATTTTTGAAAGGTAAATAAAACAGGATAAGATGATTTCAGTATTAAAAATGAACACCAATATAAGTGGTTTTGGATACATCATTACTACTGCTTTTTTAAATGAAATTATCTCTGTTGAAAGATGAAAATGAATAATTTGAAGCGTAACATGTTTTAAATGTAAAAAAAAATTATTCCAATTTTTATCCACTTATACTTACACTATTATTTAGAAACACTATTACGTTAATTACTAATGATTTACTTTTTAAACATAACACAAATAAATGCTTTAAATCTATTTTTGTTTCAATTTTTTCTACTACTAATCTAGTTGGAACCATAATGGTATTTGTAACAAAATTATCTGATGTATTTATTTATTTTAAGAAATGTTCCTTAGAAATGTAAATGACTCAAGGTATATAGAAAATGGTTTCTTGAGGAACATTATCGCAGAGAATTCAATGTTTTAATAATTTAAATCATGTGATGGTTTCCTTGTATGATTTTGATACCAATATAATGGATATATTAAAGTTATTGGCGAGGTTTGATTTTCTAAAATAATTATTATTTCAAAAGTATTCTATGTACCATGATTATAAAATAATATAACAAGCATATGAAAATTACATAATGATAAATTAAATGATTTATTTGAGAATGAGAAGTGTCATGTTCTAAAAAATTAATTACATATATTCTTTATAAATATAAACTAAAATGTATATACTATTGGTATTTTGGATTTAACAAAATAAAAGTTTATGTGTTTGAATTCTATAGAATCAGATGAAAATATATAGCATATGTGTTTTGGGAAAAAATGTAGATTGTTTCGCAAACTATCAAACTGTGAACATGTTCTGCAACTGCACGCGATTCATTAAAGTAATTATTTCATGTGGGACTTTGGATTAAAATGTGAAATAAAAAACTAATTATTTTAATATATAAATGATGTTAGTACTATTATATGATCAGAATTATTGGATTTGGGATTTTTGGACAAATCAAACCTTCTAATATTGGTGGTAAACAATATATATATTTTTAATTAAATATTATTATACTATATTTTTATCGATTTATTTCTGCTCATAAAAATAGAAAATTATTGAAATATTTTTATTTTCACAAGCTACATAAAAATATCTAAAATAAATAAATCAACTCTATAATAAGTGATAGAGGTAGTGAATTTTTAAATTTTAAATTTTAATTATCTTGAATTAAATGGTTATAATTATAATTTTTCATCCCCTAGGAAACCTACATAAAATGGTGTGGTAGAATACCTAAAATAGTCTATTCATGAAATGTTTAGGTCTATGCTAATAGAATTTAGTTTACCTAAGTATTTCTAGACAAAAGCTGTAAATATATCTTTCCATGTTTTAAATATATTATCAATTGTACATATAGTAAAAAATATACCTTATAAACTATTTAATGGAGATAAACCTAATGTTGGTTATTTCAGCATATTTGGTTTTAATTTTTTCATCCTAAACACAAAATAATTTTACTGTAAATAAACTAAATGGATATTATTAGGATATTAATTTTCTAGAAAATCACATAGTGCTATCAATAATAATGATTTAGATGATAAAGAATCTAAGCATGTTTTGTTGAGTGAAAAAATACTAACAAGTGGGATTCAGAATAATTCAAAGAAAGTGATGACATTATAAAACATAAATTTTGGGATGATAGTGATGAAGATAATGATAATGAATCATATAAGGGGGAGAATATGTATTATACAACTAATCCTATGGAATGGAAAGCTATTAAATATTACCTTATTAAAAATGTAATTGGTAATGTAGAATATGAAATTGAAACTAGGAAATCATTCTTCTATTTGTTGTGCCAATTATTGTAACTCAAGGTTATTATGTATAAAAGTTAATTGATTTTGAATATTATTTTATTCGTCTTTCTAGGATAGAAGAAATTAGATTTTTTTATCCATTATAGTTTTATTAACATGAAATTATATCAAATTCATGTCAAGACAATGTCTTTTTAAATGGAATTGTTTTAGAGGAAGTCTATGATTGACAACCACATGGAATTGAAAACAATTATTCTTCATATCAGGTTTTTAAACTCAATAATTTATTATATGGTATTAAAGAAGCCCCAAAATCATGGTATGAAAGACTTACTATTTTTTTATTACAATATAATTTTTTTAAAGGAATGATTAATCTATCATTGTTTATAAAAATATTTTCTAATGATATACTGATTATATAGATATATATTGATGAAATAATTTTTGGATCGACAAATTATTCTTTCATTAATGGATTTTATAATTTATGGTAATTCAATTTGAAATGATCATAATGGGAGAACTAAAAAATTTTCTTGTTTTATAAAGTAATCAAATAAAAGATAACATCTTCTTAAATCAATCCATGTATACGAAATAACTTATTAAAATATTTGGATTTGATTCTAGTAAAAAATTAGAAATACATATGAGAACTAATTCAAAAATGGTATTACCTGAAATTGGAATTTCAGTTGATATTAAAAAATATAGAGTCATGATATGAAGCCTTTTTTATCTCACTAATTCTTGACTAGACCTCATTTTATCAATTTTCGTGAGCTAGGTTTAAATAAAACTCTAATGGATGTATCCTTAATGATGTTAAAATAAAAATAAGATACATCAAGGGTTTTGTTTTTACTAGACTATTAAATTGTAAATATAGTGGTTTGAATTTCATGTATTACCCTAATTCTGACATTGGAGGTTGTAGAAATTACAAAAAAATTACTATAGGTATGTTTCATTTTTTATAAAAATAATGTTTTATTTCATGGATTTATAAAACAAATTTTTTGGAATTACAACAATTGAGGATGAATATACTGTTGTTGCATGTTTTTATTCTCAGATTGTATGGATTACAAAAAAAAATATTATTTCAATATAATTTTTGTAAAATTCATACTTATTGTGATAATTCATGTGTTAATTAAATTTTTAAAAAACCACTACAACACAATATAACTAATGATATAGATGTATGATTTCATTTTATTGGGTTACGTAAATAAAGGTGATATATGCATGTAATTATTTATCACTGAGAAACAATTAGTTGATATCTATACAAAACCCTTATATTGAATTAATTGCGAATATATGAAATCTGAATTCGGTTTGTTAGTAGCCTAAAATATTTTTTAGTTTGATAATTGATCATAATAAATATTTCCACAAATGTTATGTAATTGAAAATTATATTTTCTACTATGATTAAGTAGTAATTAGATCACTCAGTTAAAAATTCATTATTATTCCTTAAAAATGTCTTAATTATACTTTCATTGAATTGTTTATAAATTTATTTACACTATATTTCAAATTAATTTTTTTATATAAGGTAATATGTTTTAGTTGTAATATTATTTATGATAAATTTCAAAAAGGGGATATTAATTGTTTAAAATTTAAAAATGTTTTTGATTTTTTATTTATAAAAAGTTTGATTCTGTTATTATTTGAAATTTATTAAATACATTCTCACAATTATTTTTTCAATAAAATACTACATTGAAATTTTATTAAACTCCCTTGTACATTATTTTTCATGTTTTTAATTTAATTAATCATTTTTTAATTATATGTTTTAAAAATAGACATTGTTATTTTTTTTATTTTGATATTTATTAAAAGTATGTTGTATTTTTTTGAATTATGTTCATTTTTCATTTAGAAAAAAACTAGGTCACTCATTATGGAGGACCATAACAATCCCATCAACCACATTGGGGACCCCTTAGGGTCAACCATATAGGGAGTTTGGTGGTATGAAGCCCAGCAAGAAGGAAGTTCTCAAAGGTTCATAGATCAAGCGTATTGTATGGATGGCCTTTGTATATGGTCACATGGGGTACACCCACATGCATATATATGGGCTATGTAACCCGAATAGTATCAGTTTTGTGTTTTAATCTAAACTAAAGAAAAGTGCACCATGGAATTTATATCTCTCGATGTCCAAGTGACTTATTCGATGTTGCACAAGACTTTTTGGTTTAATGTTCACCTGAGTTAAATCTCAACCATATTATATTTATTTTCATTCATCCATAAAATAATTATCATCTCTCATGCATGATGCATTTTACAACCACACATTCCACTATTCAAATTACTTCATCATATTCATTCTGTATCAACTTGAACTCCTATGAAGTAATGTTCTTTAGTACAATAGTTTTTTAGATTAGTTTTATCTTTTATTGGCTTTTGTTTCTATTTACTAAACATCATTCGGGCTTCATCAGACACTTCATATTCTTCTTCTTCTTCGCCTCATTATTCTAAACATCCACTTATTTCCTCCAATGTGTTTTAAGTGAGTTATTATTCTTCTTTAGCTTAGTATTTTTTATTGATTCATTATTAATATTTTAATTGGTTTTTCATAGAATCACAATTCAAAAATACCAGTAGTGAGTAAATAAAATAATAGTTGGAAATTTACAATGGTGGGTAAATTGAAATACCGTTGTAAATTACCAATGGTTGGTAGATTCAATGACTATTGGAAAATAAAAACGATAGTTAATTCGACTCACCATTATAAATTACCAATAGTGAGTGATATGACTTACCATTGAAACCCAATAATGGGTCAATGAACCAATTACATACATTAACAATTGGTGAATTAACCCACTTTTGGACATAGACATTAGGATGTTTTTTACACATCTTTTACAACGTCACATTTATTTAAAAATCATATCCAATAGTTCTTCATAGTATAATAAGATATTTATCTTCCCTTTTCATTGTTATATAGTTTTATTCTGTCTGTCTTCTATTTATTTTTTCTTTCTTACTATTCTGTGTAGTGTAGGTAGCTCCATTGAGATAACTTTTCTTTTTTCCATATGTTTGTATATTTAACTCCTTTACTTTTAAGTTGTTTTCAATCAATTTTATTGTATTTTAATCTTTTCTGTGAAATCAGATAATGAATTTTCATCGCGTTAACATGAACCATTCATTTTTTCAATGAAGAACATTATATTATTAATATATTTTGTTGTTGTTGTACTATTTTGTTTGAAATAGTTTTATACATGATGATTTAGGTGTGTTTATATTTTATTAATAGTTTTATTCATCTTTTGATTGAAAATATTTTCATTTATCAACTTTTGAAACCTAACGATAAGTCAAGAGTCATCGCTGAAAATTTCAAATGGTGAGTCATGAGATACCATTAGACACCTAATGGTTTGAAATTTTTTATTAATACCAAAGATCGTTTTTCTTCTAAGATTAGTGGAATAATTATTATATTTTATTAACCCGGTTAATTGTTTTTTAAAAAATTAAACAGTACATCATGCTCTACTTAGCCACTGTTGGAAGAAAATGGGGTGGGGGTTACAATTTGGTATTAATTAATAAGCTTATAATTTATTAAATTATATTTATTACTGCAAAAACTACATACTAAAATAATTATTCTTCAAAAAGTTTTTTTATTTTGAAATAAATTTATTGAGTATTAAAAATAATTATTACATTATTTTATTTAAATTTTTCATGAAAATATATAATACAAATGATGCTATGGTTTTAATAAATTTTTATTTTATATTTATTCTTAAGGACTATATTTTAATTTGTATTTTTTTAATTATAAATTGATTAGTAATTATTTACCTAATATATTAATTTTTTTCTATTAATATTTTATGAAGAAACAAATAAACTGAATTATATATCTATATTAATCAAGTGGACATTTATAAAACATCATGTAGTAGTTATATTAATATATTTATATGTAAAATGATAGGGAAAGAAATGAAAAGAATGTTTTTTATGGAGGTTTGGATTTCTCATATAGTTCAAAATATAATAGTGATTCTGAATGTGATCAGGAGAAAGGTAATATTTCCCTGATTGGTAATACATGTAAATAAATTATTATTTCATTAATCAATTAATTACTGATGAAAATTTAGTTCATACTTATTTATCAAGAAATAAATCCGAAATTGTTCAAGACTCATTGTCTGAATCTGACTATGAAAATTATAAAGTAATGAAAATAATTAGTGAAAATTTAGAACTAAGTAAGGATGCAACAAGAATTATTGAAAATTATTCTAAAATAAAAATTAAGAGTAATATGTTTTTTTAAGAAAGTGATCAAATTAAAAGGGAATTTAATAATCAAAAAATATATATATTTCCTAGAACGAAAAATTAAAGAGGTTTTAAATTTTTAACAGCTAAAATTAGAATAATAAACATGTAATGATTAAAACACTTTTGTACACAATGATAAATATAATGATAGTCGATTCAACATAGATATTTATAATTTAACTAAAGTATGAAAAAAATGTAATAGAAAAATGTAAGCTAATATAAAATTTTGAAACACACCTTCTAGATGAAACGATATAGTATTTAATGATTTATAAACTATAAAAAATAATATATATTTGAAAACTAGGGATTTTGATATTGAAAAATAATTATATATTTTTTTGAAAGGTAAATAAAACAGGATAAGATGATTTCAGTATTAAAAATGAACACCAATATAAGTGGTTTTGGATACATCATTACTACTGCTTTTTTAAATGAAATTATCTCTGTTGAAAGATGAAAATGAATAATTTGAAGCGTAACATGTTTTACATGTAAAAAAAATTATTCCAATTTTTATCCACTTATACATACACTATTATTTAGAAACACTATTAAGTTAATTACTAATGATTTACTTTTTAAACAAAACACAAATAAATGCTTTAAATCTATTTTGGTTTCAATTTTTTCTACTACTAATCTAGTTGGAACCATAATGGTATTTGTAACAAAATTATCTGATGTATTTATTTATTTTAGGAAATGTTCCTTAGAAATGTAAATGACTCAAGGTATATAGAAAATGGTTTCTTGAGGAACATTATCGCAGAGAATTCAATGTTTTAATAATTTAAATCATGTGATGGTTTCCTTGTATGATTTTGATACCAATATAATGGATATATTAAAGTTATTGGTGAGGTTTGATTTTCTAAAATAATTATTATTTCAAAAGTATTCTATGTACCATGATTATAAAATAATATAACAAGCATATGACAATTACATAATGATAAATTAAATGATTTATTTGAGAATGAGAAGTGTCATGTTCTAAAAAATTAATTACATATATTCTCTATAAATATAAACTAAAATGTATATACTATTGGTATTTTGGATTTAACTAAATAAAAGTTTATGTGTTTGAATTCTATAGAATAAGATGAAAATATATAGCATTTGAGTTTTGGGAAAAAATGTAGATTGTTTCGCAAACTATCAAACTGTGAACATGTTCTGCAACTGCACGCGATTCATTAAAGTAATTATTTCATGTGGGACTTTGGATTAAAATGTGAAATAAAAAACTAAATATTTTAATATATAAATGATGTTAGTACTATTATATGATCAGAATTATTGGATTTGGGATTTTTGGACAAATCAAACCTTCTAATATTGGTGGTAAACAATATATATATTTTTAATTATATATTATTATACTATATTTTTATCGATTTATTTCTGCTCATAAAAATAGAAAATTATTGAAATATTTTTATTTTCACAAGCTACATAAAAATATCAAAAATAAATAAATCAACTCGATAATAAGTGATAGAGGTAGTGAATTTTTAAATTTTAAATTTTAATTATCTTGAATTAAATGGTTTTAATTATAATTTTTCATCCCCTAGGAAACCTACATAAAATTGTGTGGTAGAATACCTAAAATAGTCTATTCATGAAATTTTTAGGTCTATGCTAATAGAATTTAGTTTACCTAAGTATTTATAGACAAAAGCTGTAAATATATCTTTCCATGTTTTAAATATATTATCAATTTTACATATCCTAAATAATATACCTTATAAACTATTTAATGGAGATAAACCTAATGTTGGTTATTTCAGCATATTCGGTTTTAATGTTTTCATCCTAAACACAAAATAATTTTACTCTAAATAAACTAAATGGATATTATTAGGATATTAATTTTCTAGAAAATCACATAGTGCTATCAATAATAATGATTTAGATGATGAAGAATCTGAGCATGTTTTTTTGAGTGAAAAAATACTAACAAGTGGGATTCATAAAAATTCAAAGAAAGTGATGACATTACAAAACATAAATTTTTGGATGATAGTGATGAAGATAATGATAATGAATCATATGAGGGGGAGAATATGTATTATACAACTAATCCTATGGAATGGAAAGCTATTAAATATTACCTTATTAAAAATGTAATTGGTAATGTAGAATATGAAATTCAAACTAGGAAATCATTCTTCTATTTGTTGTGCCAATTATTGTAACTCAAGGTTATTATGTATAAAAGTTAATTGATTTTGAATATTATTTTATTCGTCTTTTTAGGATAGAAGAAATTAGATTTTTTTTATCCATTATAGTTTTATTAACATGAAATTATATCAAATTCATGTCAAGACAATGTCTTTTTAAATGGAATTATTTTAGAAGAAGTCTATGATTGACAACCACATGGAATTGAAAACAATTATTCTTCATATCAGGTTTTTAAACTCAATAATTTATTATATGGTATTAAAGAAGCCCCAAAAGCATGGTATGAAAGACTTACTATTTTTTTATTACAATATAATTTTTTAAAGGAATGATTAATCTTTCATTGTTTATAAAAATATTTTCTAATGATATACTGATTATATAGATATATATTGATGAAATAATTTTTGGATCGACAAATTATTCTTTCATTAATGGATTTTATAATTTATTGTAATTCAATTTGAAATGATAATAATGGGAGAACTAAAACATTTTCTTGTTTTATAAAGTAATCAAATAAAAGATAATATCTTCTTAAATCAAGCCATGTATACGAAATAACTTATTAAAATATTTGGATTTGATTCTAGTAAAAAAATAGAAATACATATGAGAACTAATTCAAAAATGGTCTTACCTGAAATTGGAATTTCAGTTGATATTAAAAAATATAGAGTCATGATATGAAGCCTTTTTTATCTCACTAATTCTTGACTAGACCTCATTTTATCAATTTTCGTGAGCTAGGTTTAAATAAAACTCTAATGGATGTATCCTTAATGATGTTAAAATAAAAATAAGATACATCAAGGGTTTTGTTTTTACTAGACTATTAAATTTTAAATATAGTGGTTTGAATTTAATGTATTACCCTAATTCTGACATTGGAGGTTGTAGAAATTACAAAACAATTACTATAGGTATGTTTCATTTTTTAGAAAAATAATGTTTTATTTCATGGATTTATAAAACAAATTTGTTAGAATTCCAACAATTGAGGATGAATATACTGTTGTTGCATGTTTTTATTCTCAGATTGTATGGATTACAAAAAAAATATATTATTTCAATATAATTTTTGTAAAATTCATACTTATTGTGATAATTCATGTGTTAATTAAATTTTTAAAAAACCACTACAACACAATATAACTAATGATATAGATGTATGATTTCATTTTATGGGGTTACGTAAAAAAGGTGATATATGCATGTAATTATTTATCACTGAGAAACAATTAGTTGACATCTATACAAAACCCTTATATTGAATTAATTGCGAATATATGAAATTTGAATTCGGTTTGTTAGTAGCCTAAAATATTTTTTAGTTTGATAATTTATCATAATAAATATTTCCACAAATGTTATGTAATTGAAAATTATATTTTCTACTATGATTAAGTAGTAATTAGATCACTCAGTTAAAAATGCATTATTATTCCTTAAAAATGTCTTAATTATACTTTCATTGAATTGTTTATAAATTTATTTACACTATATTTCAAATTAATTTTTTCATATAAGGTAATATGTTTTAGTTGTAATATTATTTATGATAAATTTCAAAAAGGGGATATTAATTGTTTAAAATTTAATAATGTTTTTGATTTTTTATTTATAAAAAGTTTTATTCTGTTATTATTTGAAATTTATTAAATACATTCTCACAATTATTTTTTCAATAAAATACTACATTGAAATTTTATTAAACTCCCTTGTACATTATTTTTCATGTTTTTAATTTAATTAATCATTTTTTAATTATATGTTTTAAAAATAGAAATTGTTATTTTTTTTATTTTGATATTTATTAAAAGTATGTTGTATTTTTTTGAATTATGTTCATTTTTCATTTAGAAAAAAACTGGGTCACTCATTATGGAGGACCATAACAATTCCATCAACCACATTGGGGACCCCTTAGGGTCAACCATATAGGGAGTTTGGTGGAGGAAGCCCAGCAAGAAGGAAGTTCTCAAAGGTTCATAGATCAAGCGTATTGTATGGATGTCCTTTGTATATGGTCACATGGGGTACACCCACATGCATATATATGGGCTATGTAACCCGAATAGTATCAGTTTTGTGTTTTAATCTAAACTAAAGAAAAGTGCACCATGGATTTTATATCTCTCGATGTCCAAGTGACTTATTCGATGTTGAACAAGACTTTTTGGTTTAATGTTCACCTGAGTTAAATCTCAACCATATTATATTTATTTTCATTCATCCATAAAATAATTATCATCTCTCATGCATGATGCATTTTACAACCACACATTCCACTATTCAAATTACTTCATCATATTCATTCTGTATCAACTTGAACTCCTATGAAGTAATGTTCTTTAGTACAATAGTTTTTTAGATTAGTTTTATCTTTTATTGGATTTTTTTTCTATTTACTAAACATCATTCGGGCTTCATCAGACACTTCATATTCTTCTTCTTCTTCGCCTCATTATTCTAAACATCCATTTATTTCCTCCAATGTGTTTTAAGTGAGTTATTATTCTTCTTTAGCTTTTTATTTTTTATTGATTCATTATTAATATTTTAATTGGTTTTTCATAGAATCACAATTCAAAAATACCAGTAGTGAGTAAATAAAATAATAGTTGGAAATTTACAATGGTGGGTAAATTGAAATACCGTTGTAAATTACCAATGGTTGGTAGATTCAATGACTATTGGAAAATACAAACGATAGTTAATTCGACTCACCATTATAAATTACCAATAGTGAGTGATATGACTTACCATTGAAACCCAATAATGGGTCAATGAACCAATTACATACATTAACAATTGGTGAATTAACCCACTTTTGGACATAGACATTAGGATGTTTTTTACACATCTTTTACAACGTCACATTTATTTAAAAATCATATCCAATAGTTCTTCATAGTATAATAAGATTTTTATCTTCCCTTTTCATTGTTATATAGTTTTATTCTGTCTGTCTTCTATTTATTTTTTCTTTCTTACTATTATGTGTAGTGTAGGTAGCTCCATTGAGATAACTTTTCTTTTTTCCATATGTTTGTATATTTAAATCCTTTACTTTTAAGTTGTTTTCAATCAATTTTATTGTATTTTAATCTTTTCTGTGAAATCAGATAATGAATGTTCATCGCGTTAACATGAACCATTCATTTTTTCAATGAAGAACATTATATTATTAAAATATTTTGTTGTTATTGTACTATTTTGTTTGAAATAGTTTTATACATGATGTTTTAGGTGTGTTTATATTTTATTAATAGTTTTAATCCTCTTTTGATTGAAAATATTTTCATTTATCAACTTTTGAAACCTAACGATAAGTCAAGATTCATCGCTGAAAATTTCAAATGGTGAGTCATGAGATACCATTAGACACCTAATGGTTTGAAATTTTTTATTAATACCAAAGATCGTTTTTCTTCTAAGATTAGTGGAATAATTATTATATTTTATTAACCCGCTTAATTGTTTTTTAAAAAAATAAACAGTACATCATGCTCTACTTAGCCACTGTTGGAAGAAAATGGGGTGGGGGTTACAATTAGGTATTAATTAATAAGCTTATAATTTATTAAATTATATTTATTACTGCAAAAACTACATACTAAAATAATTATTCTTCAAAAAGTTTTTTTATTTTGAAATAAATTTATTGAGTATTAAAAATAATTATTACATTATTTTATTTAAATTTTTCATGAATATATATAATACAAATGATGCTATGGTTTTAATAAATTTTTATTTTATATTTATTCTAAAGGGCTATATTTTTATTTGTATTTTTTTAATTATAAATTGATTAGTAATTATTTACCTAATATATTAATTTTTTTTATTAATATTTTATGAAGAAACAAATAAACTGAATTATATATCTATATTAATCAAGTGGACATTTATAAAACATCATGTAATAGTTATATTAATATATTTATATGTAATAAAAATTATTATATTTTGAAATTGGAAATAGAAACACTCTTAAACAACATATTTTGATGATCCAGAAGATTACTTCAAGGAAAATAAATTTAACTATGTATACCGTCAATTCAAATCTCTTACAACACTTCTTCGATATTTAGTTGCACTAAATTGTTCACCATATTCTATGAACTCTAAATTATTTTTGTAATCATCAAAGGAATTCATATTTAAATTTTTTTCCTTCAAGTGATTGAAGATCATCATGTTTAAAATTATTCATCATTCAGATCATATTTATATTTAATTTCATTGATTTATTCATGTAATCTTGTTACTTTCTGTTTAAAATTTATTTTGACTTGTTTATGATTTTCCTATAAACAAAATTCGTAAATTATATATGGTCATTCATGTTCCTAGAAGGAACTAAAGGTTGTGAATCTCGATCAAAATTTATGTATAAAATATCAATATGGTCAAATGTATCAATGACTAGGTTTTTTTTCTTGGTTGTAGAAATTTCAGGGTCTGTAAACAAGGTTCTCGCACATTTAACATAGGCTTTTTTAATGTGTACTAAGCACCTAGAGGAGTTAAGCATATTTAATAGTGGAATTATTTCATTATGATTCTAACCATTATAAATATTTTTTTCCTGTTGCATCAGTACTCAAAAACACTACACTCACTATTATATAATATCTGATAAACTCTAATTATTTTGTTTTTAAATATTAAAAAGACTATTAACCTCCCTCTACTCATAGTTTCAAGCAATAAAAATCCAAAATTTGGGTCATGATCATAACATAACAACATATTATTAAATGGATGATTCTGTGGTTATTATATAATCATGACTAGATAAGAATTTAATGAGGTGGAGAAAGAAATAAAATAAAAATGATTTCTAAAAAACATTACCTCTTCTTCAAGTATCCTCCTTAGGGTAGCACAAAAATCATTTTTAGGTTAGTTTATTCCCAATATAAGGATTTTATAACTATAGAAATGATGTTTTTTTAACTTATATGGTTATGTATTGTCCAAACTAAAAGGTATTAACGTGTGAAGTGGAGATTAGTGGGGTGTCGTTTTTTATTTGATGTGAGTGGAATTATTGTAAATTTTTAAAATAAAATGGTTTATCCATGTTTTTTCACATTCCAAAAGTGTTAAAAAATTATTATTCTAGATTATTATAAATAATAAGTTCAAAATATGGTCATAAAATTGAGTTTTTAGAAGTTATATGTCTATTTTGACCATTATCATCATAGCTTTCCAGAGATAAATTTTTTTATATCAAATTGTGGAAAATAATATTTTTAGGGTTCAGTAAACATTTTGAAAAAAATAACATTACCATATTTGAAAGTATAAATTATTTTGACTATAAATATATAATAATTTATTCAAAAATACATTCATATTAGTTTGTAATTTTTCTTTAAAATTAATCTTATAGACTCGATAAGAAATTGGGTTTTAAAAGAAAAAATGCTCTAAAGTTTATAATGTTATTATATCATAATTAAACAGAAAAATGACAATAATAAAAACAATGTGTTTATGAAATATATTATTGAACTAATGTTACTTTTAAACTAATTTAAAATATAAGTAAAATTCATAGGAATATTTAAATGAAAAGGTAGTTTTCAATTAAATTTCATTATATTTAAATATTCATCAGACAATTAAATATTTCCAAAAATAAAAAATAACTATAGTCTAATTTTTATATACAGATTTAAAATTTTAATTTAGAATATTAAAATAATATTTTTAATAGAATTAAAAATATATTTTAAATTATTTCTAAAAAACACGACAAAGCCGTCTTTTCGAAAAATAGAGTTTTTTCATAAAACTATTATATTTTATTTTAAATGATTATTATTTTATTTCTAATAAATAGATAATAATAATTATAGTAACTTATTTAGTACTCTTAATCGTCCCAAATTAAATATTAGGTTATATTGATATGCTATAATATGGTTCATTTTGAATCGGGATTGCATGTTCCACCAGCTATTGAAGAGATTAAATTTAATGAAATATATCAATTTGGTTGTTTAAATTTAGAGTTTAATGTCACATATTATATAAAATACAATATTATTATTTTATAAATTCATGGTTTGGCATTATCCCATCCATAAAAAATTCCAATCTGTAACTCCCCAAGCTTCCATGGTACGTTTCCTTTTGAATAATATAGTATCTTGTATTGTACACAACTTCGAGATTCTATCACACTGCAGCCAATCAATGTAGCAATTATGAATTATCATGCTCACATTTTGAAATGTTATAAATATGATTATTCAAATTGGACTTCATTTTTGGATTTTGAATATCAAAATTAGCTTAGGGTGAATTTTTTTATTTTTCATAAATCATTCATTCTTTTATGAATAGTGAAAAATACAAAACTTTAATTAAAAACAAATATTTTAATCAAAATAATTTCTTGTGATAAATTAAACTATTTAGTGGTTTTAATGTATAATTAGATTAACTTTTTACCATTTAATCCAATGTTGGTAATTGGATTTAATTTCAAATTTAAACTGGACAGAAACAATTTTCAATCTTTTGATAGTTATTATTTCATAAAAACATGTTTGTTATGTTGACAACGTGAATTAATTTTAAATTAATTTTTGGGACTTTTGTGTTTTGAATTTAGATATATAGATTCCATATTTAGAATCAGGTGGTCCAAATTGTGTAAATAGTTTAATTTTATTTTTAGGCATTTTGAAAAATTACTAGGGTAAATATTTTATTTACCATGGTTAAAGGGTAAATCCAATAAATAAGGGTAAAAAATAATATTATAATGTTATTAAATTACCCTAGAACATTTCCAAACCATACTGGCAGTTACATGTATGACCATCGACATCCTTTTGTCAATTTTGGGACCCCATGTCGCCACTTGTAATTGATAATGACAATTTATATTTATTAAGTTAAAGTAAATACAAAAATGAAATAAGAATATATCTTTTAGTAAAACAATTTTTTAAATAAGGTTATATATGTTATCTATTAGACTATAATTATTCATTATAAAGATAAAAAATATTTCAAACATAATGGTATTTTATTTATAATTTTTATACATTTAATAATTAATGTTATTTATGACACAATGATGATGTAATATTTGCCTTATTAATGAAAGAATCAAATAAATGGCACTATAAATGATAAAATATATATAATTTAATGTTTTGATGACATCCACGAATCTTATAGGTTAATATGACATGTTAGGATTGATTAAATTAATTTATTTATAATTAATAAATTTGTTAGGACATTAACAAAAATCATTTACTAAATATTGTCAAAATTGACATAAAAGTGTTTTTAAAACAAATATTATATTTTTAATTGATATTCTATTTATAAAAACCAATGGATTGAAATAATGACTTAGATAAGGATATATATATCAATAATAAACCAATTTTGGTTTTCTTGGAAGTTTATAGTATTTTAATTAACCATATAAAATAAAAATTCAAAGAGAGATGGTAAATGTCAAACTATTTAACGAAGAGTTAAATATAAATGATAAGGTTAATATGGTGACCTAAAATAGTCTAAAATCTATGGGTTGAATGGATTTATACCCATACCCACCATAGAATCTAAATAAGTCACATTTTAGCCATTATACACTAAATATGAATTTATTATATAATAATATTTTATATTTTTTCTAAGGTTCCCTTAACCCCTCTTATAAAAGGGAACTTCCCCTTCTCACAAATTCACAACTTAAAAGCCTTTTGGCTCAGCCAACCCATCACAAAATATCAACTAAACTTCCCTCACTTCATCCTATAGGTCTTCTTCTAGTCCTAATGCCATCCTATGGAGCCATTTTGGTCAAATCAAAAGGAAGAACCCAAAAAATAGGTAAATATTTCATTACCTCGTTCAAGTTCTTTTATTCCTCCACTTCCTCTTTCGTTGTTGTTTCCATTATAATTTAATAAATCTAGTATATTATATATAAATTGATTTTATTATAAAAATGTTACAACAATAGTCATAATTTTATCCATCCTATGAATGAAAAAAGCCACCACACGTGAGTACGTACGGCTTACCGTCCCCACTTCGTTGTGTAGGCTATTATTCAAACATTTCATCATTTGGATGGGTATAATAATGGTTATAAATGTTGTAAATAATAAATATAACATTATAATTATTCATTATATATGATATAACATCCAATTATATATGATTTTAATATCAAAATAATGATATTTCCGCTCGTGCGTACGTACCGCATACCGTCTCCATGAACACGATAAGATTTATTTCCCCATCATAACCATTCAAGACTAATTTTCATTTGATGATTAAAAATAATTTTTAAGGACTTGATATCAATCTGAATATTAATAATATACATCCTATCCATAAAAAATAGATCTTATGTAACAAAACATATAATGGAAAACGAGCAAGTTAACGCCACCCAAAATGACAATAATATTAAAATATTACTAACAATTAAATATTAGAAGATCATATATGATTTAATATTTATTTATATGATTATTTTTTAATTTAATAATAGTTATTTAACTATTATACAGAAGGTTAATGTACCCTTGACCAAGGAAAAGTACAAGGTAATGATTAATTTTAGAATCTCTTCATTATTTGAGGTTGTTTATACGTAATTATCTACTGGGACATCTTTATCATCCACATCCATGTCTCTAAAAATGTATTTCAAAACATTTTTACTATTTACTAGACTATGGGTTAAAGTCATTTATACTATTATTTGACTTTTATTAGATGTTTATAAAGAGATCATTCTGTCATTTTCCAAACTAGGTACTTTATGACCTTTTCGAAAAAATTAATGTAAGATTGTTTTTTAACTTATATGGACGGTGCGGCTGTTTTCCGCCGTTATAAAATCTTTGAAGCATCACTTAAAATAATATAAGAATATTTTCAATGTAAATGTTTCCTTTTATAATTATTTGACTTTTAAATTATTTCAAAAAGAGATATTTCTATCTAATAGTTTTGATTTCATTTATGTCAACATCCTTTGATGGATTTTAAGATTATTTGATGTTGATTTGTGATGATACAAATCTTCCATATTGTATCAAATTTTTTGTGATATGTTTGAATGTGGATGTTTAATTTTAATACCATTCATGGTTTATGCATAAAGTATTGACATTTCGTATGCCAATTTTTATACGAATGTTTATGTTATGTTTAAACCATTTCATATGAGGAAAGAAATGGACTTAGTATGAGATGGGTGGAGCCCACTATAGATCCTCGATGCATCGGTATGTCTCATGAGACAAACTAGTTTCTTGGTACACGACATTGAAAAAATCTTATTTGTAGTCTTGACACAAGGCCTTGACTATGTGGTTATGAATGTCTGGAATTATGCATTCCATCATTATGAATGTGGCTATTTGATATTGCATGGGATTATTCTACATGTAGAACATCCATGTGAATAAGTAAATGGAATCATTTGATTTTATCTTTGCTATATTATGATGAAGATCAAGTTTAAAAGGATTTTGTTTTAGTCTTATGCATTTCCATTAATGATTATGCTTATTTATGAAAGTTTCACTATGTTGTTATCCTTACTGAGCATCTGAGCTCACCCCTTTCTAGGTTTTGTTTTTCCCAGGTTGCGAAGAAGTATATTATGACTAACCAGCAAGGATAGTCTATGGGATATGAGTGTGTAATGTGGAGACTATGTTGTCGTAGTTTTTTCATTTTATAAGGTAATATAAAACTTGTGAATGTGTCTAGTGTTTCCAAGGCTACTATACTAATTAGTCGTTTGAGACTTAATCTTTTGTGATCGTACCAATGTTATGTAACAATTCACCAACTCTTGGTAATTGGGGTAGGGGCATTATAGTTAGTATCAGAGAAATTTTAGTACAAGCCTTGAATGCTAGATTTAGAAAACCTCTGATTAGATCACTTAGCCCTAAGAAAGACTTTGAGGATTAGTATAGAATAACCCTATTAGAATTTGGTATTGTAGTGATTTTGGGAGTTTTCCACGAAATAAATCACTGTCTGGATACGAGCAGGTCGAGGGGGCTCTGGCATAGATGTACTTAGGGCTAAAACCCGAAAACACCGCTTTGAGCTTGACTCGAATGGGAACTAGTGCACGACAACGTGCCTTGCTTAAATCTTGGTTATGACACTCTTGGGGGATATTCATAGGATAATTCTCATTTTCCTTAAAAACCATTATGATGGGTTTATGAAAATATACTTCTTCAAAGAAAACATTTTAATGATTATGGATTATATCCATAAAATGTTCAATTTATGATAAGTGATTTACAATTTTGGATTTATGTATTGAGATTCACAAACTAATCTAGAGTATGTCAATGTTTAGAAATGGAACCTAGTAGAAGGATTGGAAAATGTGTCACTGCACACACTCTATGTTGGGAATTCCCTCCTGCTCAAGATAATTATTTTAAAGCTAGTGATAGAACTGGTGCCGATCAGCCTATCACCATACATGGGCAACTCACTCAGGTTATGAATAATAACCATTCCCGTATGGAGTACCCTGATCCACAATGCGAAGGATCAATGTTAAACCGCTTCATGAGGAAACAACCCCCCAAATTTTATGGGGGTCAAAATAAAATAGCAGCTGAGAAATTGATAAATTCCATAGAGATAATATTTCACGCCTTACGGAGTAGAAAAAGAGAAAATTTTGTCATGGATGTTTACCATCTGACAAGATATTCTGATTAATTGTGGCCATTAATTCAAAAAACCAAGTAAGATGCTTATATATCAAATATGGAATGGAGGGAGTTGAAAAAAAATTCATAGAAAAATACTTTCCTCATGACCATCGAGCATATATGGAAAGGCAATTTCTGAGACCCAGGCAAAAGGAGGACGAGAATGCCATGAAGAAAAATTTACAAGGTTATCAAGGCTTGCTTCAGATTATATACATAACCCAAGAAGTGATATTGATCATTTCTTTGATGGGTTAAAACCATTTCTCAATCGAGCATTAGTCTCACAATCTGTCTCTTCGTATGAAGATATTGTCTCATGTGCTATCAAGAAAGAAAAATAATTATCTAAGTCTTAGGAATTTAATGTAATGAAATAGAAGAGGATATCTAATGAAGACTTTGGAAATAAAAATAAGGGGAAGAAGGGAAAATTTGAATATACGTCCTGCAGTAAATGTGGGAAGAAACACCTTGGTACATTCTTGAACGGAATGGGAGTCTGTTACAAGTCTGTTGAAAAAGGCCACCAAGCTTGTGATTGCAAGGAGAGGAAAGAGGCTATCGATGTTGAGTTCTACAATTACAGAGAAAGGGGGAATTATGAAAATGAATGTCTTAACCGTTAGGGGAACTTAACCCAGAAAAGTCCAAGGGATCAAGGCCAAGCTTATTCTATCACTACTCATGAGGTTTTTTGCTCCAAAAGACATTGTGGTAGGTAATTTAATGGTTTCCTCATGTTTAGCCAATGCTTTATTTGATTCTGGATCTTCACATTGTTTCATATCTTCCCTATTTGATTAAATATAGATATTACCATTTTGATTTAACAAGTGAGTTGTCAGTCAAACCTCGTAAGGGAAGTATTACTGCAAAAAATGTTTTGTGAATCAGTCACCATTAGGGTATATAAATGTTCATTATCTTCTAATCTCATCATCATATCCATGATTTAATTTAATATAATCCTCAGTATAGATTGGATTTGAGACCATGATGTAGAAATTTATTATAAGAAGAAGGAGATTAATATTTTTTATGAAGATGATAAAGAACTCCTTATCTTTAGAGTAGAATCGTTACCAACTATTTATTATCTATATCCACCCCCAGTAGCTCAACTAAATTCAGTTATGGGAGGGAAGAGATTTAAATAACTATGGGTGATGAGAGGAATGTTTATATAAAGGATGAGCCTATTTTGAAAGAATATGTTGATGTTTTTCCAGTAGATTTATGTGGACATCCTCCAGAATTAGAAATTGTGTTTTCCAATGACTTAATTCCTGGTTCATGGCCCATTTCGATGACCCCATACAGAATGGATACAATGGAATTAGTGGAACTAAATAAACAAATAGAGGAGTTGAGCAATAAGATATTTATCAGCCCTATTGGTTCTCCATGGCTAGCCCATGTTCTTTTTGTTAAGAAGAAAGATGGATCTACGAGGATGTGCATTGACTCTAGGGAGATCAATTCTATAAAAATAAAGAACAAGTATCTCCTACCTTGCATTGATGATTTATTCAACCAACGTCATCATGCTCAATACTTTTCAAATATTGACCTTCGATCTATATATCATAAGTTGTGTTTGAAAAAGGAAGACATTCTGAAAATAGAATTTTGAACCAGGTACTTGCATTATGAGTTTACGGTAATGCATTTTGGGATGACTAATGCACCCTCTATTTTCATGGATCTAATAAATATAGTTTTCATGGAATATCTTGATTACATTGTAGTGGTATTTTTATGTTATCCCAGTATACTCAAAAATCTATGAAGATCCTAAAAATCACTAGCACACCATTCTGAAAACCCTCATAAGAAATCAATTATACGGGAAGTTAAGAAAGTGTGAATTTTGGCTTCAAGAGATTTCTTTTCTTTTCCATATTATCTCTATGTATGGAATATATGTTGACCCTTCTAAGACAAGTGCAATCCAAGAATGGCCAGAACCAGCTAGTATAATTGTGGTATACATTTTTATTGGTTTAGCAGTTTATTATCACTGTTTCGTCCAAATATTTTCTAGATTGGCTTAACCAAGCTCACACATAATGGGGTTACAATTTTATGTACAAAAGAGTGTGAAAATGTTTCGAATAATTAAAGATTTGATTAGTCAATGCTCTTATTTTGACTCTACAATCGGTGAATGATGGGTTTGATTTTTTATAGTGATGCAACAAAGAAAGGAATTGGTTATGTCCTTAGGCAGAATGATAGGGTTATTTCATACACATCACGAAAGTTAAAAATTCATGAGAAAAACTATCCTACTCATGGTCTTGAGTTATTAGCTGTAATATTCACTTTGAATATATAGAGACATTATTTCTCTAGTGAAAAATGTGAGATATAGAATGATCACAAGAGTTTGAAGTATTTTTTCTCTCAGAAGGAACTCAACATGAGGCAAATGTGATGTCTTGAACTACTCAAATATTATTATTGAACAATACACTACCACCCTGAGAAGGAAAATAAGGTGGAATATGCACTGAGAAGAAAGTATCATGGAGTGTTGAACATGATGAGAGTTGAAAGGGATCCTATTTTCTTGGATCTAGTAATGCTGGATATGGGAATAACCATAGAAGGTGAAATATCAATGGTTTTTCAAATTTTTTCCAAACCATCATTATCAGAAAGGATACAAAGTTCTCAAGCTGATGATGAAATGTTTCAAAAGAAGATTCAAGCTGTGAATGCTGGGAGTTTGAGTGACTTCATATATGATGATGGAATTTTGAAATTTGGGAAGAGAATTTGTGTTCCCAATATACCTTATCTAAAAAGGGAATTGTTGGATGATTCCCATAGCTCCAAATTCACTATACACTCTTGTAGAACTAACATGTATAGAGATATGAAGGAACATTTTAGGTGGGAAAACATGAAGAGGGAGATTGCTGATTTTGTGTGAAGATGAATGGTTTGTCAACAAGTGAAAGCTGGAAGGCAACAGACTACATGAGTCATTCAACCTCTTCATATACCTGAGTGTAAATGGGAAAATATTACGATGGACATTGTCATGGGAATACCAAAGACACCTAGAATGAATGATGCAATATGGGTAATTGTTGATAGTCTTACCATGTCATCACATTTTCTTGCTATAAGAGAAGATTTACCACTTGAACATCTAGCAAGACTATATATTAATGATGTTGTAAGACATCATGGTTTACCCATATCGATTGATTCTGATTGTGATCCCCTTTTACATCAATATTCTAGAAAAGTCTTTAGAAATCCATAGATACTGAACTTTGTTTGAGCACTTCCTACCACCCTCACACAGATGGAAAATCAGAACAGACTATTCATTCCGTAAAAGAGATTTTGAGATCCTACTCATGTGACTTTCAGGGTATGTGGTATCAATATTTACCTTTGGTAGAATTTTCATATAGGAATAGCTTCCATTAAAGTATTCAGATGGCACCTTAAAATGTATTATATGGAATGAGATGTCACAGACCAACTTGTTGAGTTGATGTTGCTGAATGAAAACTCGTTGGCCATGAACATGTAGGGAAACCATGGAAAATATAAAGGTTATCCAAACCTACATCAAAGTATCCCAATGTAGACAAAATATCTATTCCTATAAATGAAGGAAGGATACATAATTTCAAGTAAGAGATCATGTTTTCTTGAAGGTATCTCTGTGGAAGTGTGTTATAAGTTTTGGTAAGAAAGGTAAATTGATTACCAGGTACATCAGGCCTTTCAAAATTATAGAACGAATAGGGGTTGTAGATTACCATTTGGCAATGCCGCCAAGTCTCTCTAGAGTTCATGAAGTGTTCCACATATCACTGTTGAGAAAATACATGCTTGACCCGATGCATGTACTCACCTATGAGAAATTATAACTAGAACATGTTCTGCCTTATTATGAAGAACCTGTCAAGATTCATGATACAAGAGAAAAAGTGTTGCGAAACTAGATGACTTGTCTGGTAAAAGTTCTATGGAGAAATCATAAGATGGAAGAGGCAGCATGGGAACCCGGGGAACTTATGATGAAGAACCACCCAAATATTTTTCTACAGTTGAATTCATGATATTTCAAAAACTAAATTATTTTAAGGAGGGGAGAATATAACACCCCAAGCATCCATGATACGTTTCCCTTTGAATAATATAGTAGCTTGTATTATATGCAACTTCATGATTCTAACACACCGCGACCAATCAAAGTTGCCATTATGTATAGGAATACCCATTTTTTTAAATTTTATTATTCAAATTGGACTTCATTTTTGGATTTATAATATAAATATTTTCTTTGGGTGAATTTTTGATATTTTTCTAAAAACATTTAGTTTTTGATAAATAGTGAAAAATATTAAACATTAATTAAAAACAACTTTTTAAGAAAAATAATTTATAGTGATAAATTATACTATTGAGTGGTTTTAATGTATAATTATACTATATTTTTACCATTTAATCCAATGTTGGTCATTGGATGTAATTTCACATTTAAATTAGACCTAAACTTGTGTCAATCTCATGATAGTTATTATTTCATAAAAACACGCTTTTTGTTTTGACAATAAGATTTAATTTTAAATTAATTTCTTCCATTTCTTTATTTTCAAATTAGGAATTTTTTTTCCATATTTAGAATTAGGAGGTCCAAATTTTGTAAATAAGTAACTTTTATTTTTAGACATTTTGGATAATTACTTTGGTAAATATTTTATTTAGCATGGTTAAAGGATAAATCCAGTAAATAAGGGTAAAAAATAATATTATAATAATATTAAATTACCCTAACATGTGTCCTAACCCTATAGGATGATACATGTCCGGCCATGGGAATCCTTGGGTCAATTTTCGGACCCCATAGAGCCACTTGTTGGTGATAATAACACATTATATTAATTAAGTTAATGTAAATCCAAAACTAACATAAGAATATATCTTTTAATAAAAAAAATTTATGAAGGGTTATATATGCTATATCTTCGAGTATATATAATTATTAGAAAGCTAAAAATATTTCCTACATAATGGTATTTTACTTAAAATTTTTAGATATTTAATAAATAATGTTATTTATAATCCAATGATGATGCAGTATTTTCCTTATTAATGAAAGAATCAAATAAATGGAATTATAAATGTTAAAATAAATACAATTTGAATGTTTTGATGATATAAAAGAATTATATAGGATTATATGACATGTTAGGATTTATTAAATGAAATTATATCGAATTAATAAAAAATTTAGGACTTCAAAATTGACATAAAAGTGTTTTTAAAACAAATAATAAATTATTAATTGATATTCTATTCCTAAAAATCAATTGTTCAGATAAATGACTTACATAAAGATATATATATCAATAATAAACCACATGGGGTTTTTTTGTAAGTTTATAGTATGTTTATTATCCATATAATATAAAAATACAAAGATATATAGTAAATGTCAAACTATTTAACAAAGTGTTAAATATAAACGATAATGTTAATATGGTGACCTAAACCAGCGTAAATCATTTGGTTCAATGGATTTCTACCCATTCCCACCTTAGGCTCGAAATAAGTCATATTGGAGCCATTATAACCCTAATATATATATTTATTAAAAAATAATATTTTATGGTTTTCCTAAGGTTCCCCTCACCCCTCTTATAAAAGGGCACTTCCCCTCCTCTCAAATTCAAAACATCAAAGCCTTTTTGCTAGGCTAAAACCATCCCAAGTATCCTCTAAACATACCTCACTTCATCCTAGAGGCCTCACATTAGTCATAAATCCATCCTATGAAGCCCTTTTAATCAAATCAAAAGGGAGAACTTGAATAAGAGGTAAATATTTCATCACCACTTTTAAGTTCTTTTCTTCTTCCACTTCCTATTTCATTGTTGTTTCCATTCTAAAATAATAAATACATTATATTCTATATAATTTGATTTTATTATAAAAAATTTACAACCATATTCATTATTATATACATCTTATGAATGAAAAAGTCACCACATGTGTGTACATACGGCCTACCGTCTCCACATCGTGGTGTAGTTTGTTATTCAAACATTTCATCATTTGGATGGGTATAATAATCAGTATAAATGATTCAAATAATAAATATAACATTATAATGAATCTTTATATATTATATACCATCCAATTGTATACTATTTTAATATCAAAATAATGATATTATCGCCCGTGCGTACATAGGGAATACTGTCTCCACGAACGCGATAAGATTCATTTCCCCATCATAACCAATCAAGACTAATTTTTATTTGATGATTAAAAATAATTTTTAAGGACTTAATATAATTATTTATATGAATAATATACATCATATCTATAACAAACATGACTTATGTAACAAATCATATAAAAGAAAATGAGTAACTTAACACCACCAGAAATGAAAATAATTCTAAAATATTATTAACAAAGAAATATTAGAAGATAACATATGATATCATATTTATATATATGATTATTTTATAGTGTAATAACAATTATTTATCTATTATACAAGAGGTTAAGATACCCTCAACCTAAGAAAAGTACTAGGTAAGGGTTAATTTCACAATCTCTTCATTATATGAGGTTGTTTATACATAATTATTTACAGGGACATCTTTATCATCCACATCCATGTTTCTAAAAATGTATTTCAAAACATTTAAACTATTTACTAGACTATGGATTAAAGTAATTTATTCCCTTATTTTATTTTTATAATATTTTTATAAAGGAATAATTCTGTCATTTTCCAAACAAGTTACTTTATGAACTTTTTGACAAAATTAAGGTAAGAATGTTTTTTTAACTTATATGGTGGGTGTGACAATTTTCCACTATTATAAAATCTTCAAATCTTCTCTTAAAAGATTAAAAGAATTTTTTAAAAGAAAAGGTTTTATTTTATAATTCTATTACTTCAAAATAATTTCAAAAAGAGATATTTCTCTCATATAGTTTTAATTTCATCAATGTCAACATCCTTTGATGGATTTTAAGCTTATTTGAAGTTGACTAATGATGATACAAAACTTCCATATTTTATTGATGTTTTGGTGATTTGTTTGTATATGGGTGTGTTATTTTTATACCATTCATGGTTTATGGATAATGTATTTACATTTCTTATGCTAGTTTTAATACGAATATTTTTGTTATGTTTAAAACTTTTCATGTGAGGATTGTATTGGACTTTGTAGGTGAAGGGTGGAGCCTGCTATAGCTCATCGATGCATCGGTATGTCTCAGGAGAAGAACTAGTGACTTGGCACAAGACCTTGACAAAATATTATTTGTAGTCTTTGCACAAGGCCTTGACTGTGTAGTTATTAACGTTTGTCAGTATCCATTCCATCATTATGAAAATTGCTATTTGATATTTCATGTTATTATTCGAATAGTAGAATATCCATGTGAATATATAAATGGAATTATTTGATGTTATCTTTGTCATATTATGCTGAATTTCAGGTTTAAAAGGATTTTGTTTTAGTCTTATGCATTGCCTTAAATATTTACGTTTATTTATGAAAGTTTCCTCTATATTGTTATCCTCATTGAGCATCTGAGATCACCGCTTTATGTGTTTTATTTTTTCCCAGGTTGTGAAAAGTGTATTATAAAAAACCTATAGGGATAGTTTATGGTACTTGATTGTGTCTTATAAAGACTATGTTGTTGTAGTTTTTCATTTTATATTGTAATGTAAAACTTATGAATGTATCTAGTGTTTCCAAGGATACTAAACTAATCGGTTTTTCGAGACTTGATATTTTGTGATCATGCCAATGTATTGTAATAATTCACCACCTCTGGGTAATTGGGGTTGGGGAATTACAAAAACAAATAGTACTTGATCTTTTTTTTCAAGGGTTTGACATTTCGGAATACCATTATTGACGATCCCACATCGTAAAATGTTTTAATAAAAAATCATCATAGTAAACGTGAATGAGAAGGAAAAAAGATTCTATGGTATAACACTTGACCAGTTATTTATGTAGAATAACCTTAGTGTAATGTTAATTTTTGTACATGGATTAAAATTAAAATTAATTATAGATAATGAGTCAAGTCTTTGATTAAGATGAAGTAAATGATGAATGGAAAGGTAATGACCTCAAATACATAAGACCTCACTCATTTAGAAGACCATCTGAGTTATCCAATATGCAATTAATAAGATATATTTTTTCAAAATCCTTTTCTAATACTTGATGAATTATTTTCCTATATAATATTATAATGAAATGTACTTACTTGATACACTTTTATTCCATAAGAACAATTTCACCATGTGGTTGTTCTTTTATCAATTTCCAATTGATCACTTACTAAAATAAATAAATATCCATTTTTTAAATAGTTGAAGAATTAAAATTTACATTTAATGGATCTTAAGATTCATAATATATTGGTTAATTATTCCTCCAACTAATATTTATTATTATTAGAAAATGGTTTTGATAGGTAATCCTCTGTGCATATATCTTCATATGGTGAAGTAATAAATTATTCTCTATTTTTTTCAAATTTAAAATTAAACCATTTGATAAATGGTTAACCATATAAACCTTCCTAATGTTTAACATCAAAATAGTGAAAAATTTGGTGACTCGATTTTCAAAATGAAATTATTGTTAATCGCCCAAACAACATTATGTAGATCTTAATCAAAACATACCAAACATGTTAATACTATAAAAACCATTGTCGTTATATGCATGAATTGGAGCATGGTTTTTGTTTTTTTGTCAATCCTTAGTGGAAGTTCAAAATGTGTTTCAGTAAAGTGATCATATAGTTCAAGCATGCAACATTATTGAAGGTGGCAACATTTTCCATTGTTTGCCAAATTTTTGGGCCTAAAAATATGAAAATTAAGACATGGATTGATGGTAAATAGAGGTGTGAACAAAGAAGGAGTGGTTTGTCAAAAAGGAGGGTTGTGCGTGAAATATTTGTGCTGGGCATGAAAAAAAACGTGGTGCACAAAATTGTGGATCGAGTTTTTTCACGAAAATAGTGTTTTATAATCAGAATGTCAAACAATGGAAAAGGAATGGGCAGCGTGAAAAATCTAGATATGTGCGTGAAAAACGGTATCTGTTTGAAAAATTATGCACCAAATGAGAGGTTTTTTTACGCCATGGGAGGTTTTGTGTACGGAGGGCTGAGACACCTATAAATAAGAGGTGACCCCCCTCATTACTTACAAGTAAATACTCAGAGAAGATCTATGGTCTGATGAAAATAAAATATTCACGTAATGTAAGTTGCGTGAAAAAAAATATAGTTGCACGAAAAACGCAGAGATCTCGTGAAAAATCTGATGTTTTGTGAAAAACACCGAACATTACATAAATGCATAAGCTCTATGAAAAAATTGATGCAGGTAAATGCGGTTGTTGCACGAAATATTTTCTGCGCGAATATTAAGTATTTTGCGCAAATGTGAGATACTTCGGGAAAAGGGCTGGTGTTGTTCGAAATCTTGAGGATAAAATATTTGTGTGTTTATGATTATCCGGCTCAGTGGTTCATTGCGTTCAAGTGCATCATTTCCGGACATTGATGCAAGAAGAGTCTCATTCTTACCAGAGGAAAAGACTTCAATGCATATCTATTAAAGAGACCCTGATGTATATAAATTGACTATGACTTCACTAACGGCAATGAGCTAGGGGGAGTCAACAGGAGTGACCCGAGGTACCCAGTGGGCTATCCCTAAAAATTAGTAAAGGAAGTGAGTTTGGGATAGAGTGATTGTTCCCGAACCATTGTAATCCACAACTCGTGAAAAATAGTGGAATTAGGTACGACCGAAAACTTGTCGGTGTATGCTACATGTATATAACCCTTAGTGGTGGACCAAGTAAAAAGTGATGTTTCCTACCTTTTCATGTGAATGTTTGATTTCTGATCATATCCATCATACAAGTTTGACTAGTTCCTACCAATGTGGGACAAAGATCCATCAAATTTAAAATAAAATTTGACACCCTCATTCACCCCTCCCATCTCAGGGTGTCCTAGGTTCCTACAAGTGGTATCAATGGGAGGTTGCTGGTGTTAGATCTATCCTTTGTCGTCATGGAGAATACAATCAACGCTATGGGAATACCACTCTTCGATGGATATAATTTTCAGATTTGGAAGAACAGAAAGAAATATCATTTAGGATCACATGGAATGGAAGTCCTCTTTTCTACTATGCATGGATTACAAGTTTTTGGTCCAACAGGGCTTGCTATGACTGATATATACATGAATGTTTTTAAGGCAGATGCTAATGCTCAAAATGCTATCACTGAGGCTATTTCATATCAGATCTATCTACAGTTGATGAGTGGCACCTCAGAGAAGACTATGTGGGATAAACTTGAAATCATTTATGATGGAGACAACAAAGTGAAGGAGGCAAAACTACAAGTATACACAACAGGCTTGATGATCTAAATATGCATCCTAATGAGAATGCCTATTCATTCTTCAATATAATATCTGAAGTAGTAGGATTAATTCGAGTTCTTGGAGAGGACATCAAAGACATTGATATCGTAAATAAAATCTTGAGAAGACTTCCTCCGATGTATAATGCAAAGGTGTCAGCCCTTGAAAAAATACATCTATCTAAACTATCTCTGGATGATCTGTTAGGTAGTCTAGTGGCATATGAGATGAGAGTCAATCCTGAAGATTCCATGACATATGTAAGCCATGAAATGTCAATCATAGCCATGGACAAAGTTAAAATTTCATAAGATAGTAGTAGTGAAGATGATGAGGAAAAATAAATTCTTTCTCTCATTGCCAAGAAGATGAAGAAGGGAAATGTTAAATTCAATGGTAAGCTACCTATGGCATGTTTTCATTGTGGAAGAGTTGGGCACATTGCCTCTCAGTGGAAAATAATGTTTTATGATGATAAGAGAAAATCATAATCCATAGAGAAGCCTTGTAAAAGGTTTTTCAAAAATAGAGACATCAAATCTAGAAAGAAAATATAGAAGAAGAGTTTTGTCAGTGAAGAATAAGATGATGATATTGAACTTTTTGAATAAGAAGAACTAGAATTAAATAAAGAAAACCATGCATCAATGATGGCTACCATTGCAAATTCAGATCCATCGATCAATAAAAGAAAATATAATTAGATTACTCCTAATGGTTATTCAAGAACTCAAATTAAAGATTACTTTTCGAAGCATGAGAAAAAATGTAAGATATTCAATAAGTGGATGGAAATGGTGGAAGAATCATAAAAATATGTTGATGAGATTGAAGTAGAAATTGAGCGACTTGAAGAACTAGTGGGAGTTCAATCATGAATCCTTGAAAGCAAAGATGATGTTGTTGAACTAAAGATTAGAATTGAAGAAAAAGATAAGGTCATAAATGACCTTCCATCCAGCCTAGAAGATAAGTCCAAGATAGTGGAGGGCCTTGAGGAAGAAGTGGATACACGTAGGATTAAATTTAAATGTCAATCAACCACAAATGAGGGTATGAAGATAATTCATTTTGGATGATTCTCATATGAAGAATTAATGGCAAGAGCAATGTGTGGTTTAGATGGGGTTGGAAAAATCTTGAGTTATCAAAGACCCGCTTTCATGGGAAAGAGTGGAATTGGATGTGAAGCTGAGACATCAACTGCTGTAAGTGAAGAGAGCCAAAATAATGACAAGATAAAAGTTGGACATGTTGAAACATTACCTGATGTGCTGAAAAAGAAACCCTTAATTCAAACTAAAAGAAGAACTGAAAATTATCCTCAAACTTTTATAAATGACATGCAGTAAAACTATTCTCCCAAGGAAGATGTCTTGAGGATAAATTCAAGTGAGAAGACATTTCCTCTCATGAAGTATCAGTTATGTGGCTATCTGGGTCATACCATGTCACATTGCGAAGAGGAAAGGAGATAATTGAATGGGGAAGATCTGGGAAGTCAAAAAAGGAGAAAGATTTCATATCCTCTGTCTTATAGAAGAAATGTCTTCTATGGTTACTATTTTCATTGTTCTAACTTTGGCCATAAAGCAATGTTTTGTAGGCAGAGGCACGATGGATAAATTCATCCAACACTTAGAGACGGATTAGTTTTCACCCTCCTGATGGTGTTGTTCTAGAAAAATAATTCTCTTATAGAAGAAGATTCTGGGTATGAAGAATATTATTATGTGGAGTAATGTATTAGAAGGCCATAATTATCCTATACTCAATCTAATATCTCATGGAATGAAAATAAGAAGTTCGAGAAATCCAATCTTGCAGAAGTATCCCTCAAAGCTACAAAGAGCAGCATCACTGAGATTCTTGTAAGTGGATTCTATTCCCATATGATGGGAAATGATGTCCTTTTGAAGAACACTAAAAAGATGGTTTGTGGAACAAAGAGGTTTGGTAGTGATGGAGCTTTGAATATTAAAGGCAGTGGGAATACTGCTCTTGCTAATGGAGAGCTAAAGAAGACTGAAGTTTTTTATGTCGACTATCTACGTCACAATCTCCTCAGTGTGAGTCAACTCTATGAATCAGGTCTCATAGTAGCTTTCAATCAAAAAGGATGCATTATAAAGGGGAATACATGGAATTCAATTGTGAAAGGCTGTAGAACATATGGAAACATATATTATGTTGACATCAAAGTGAACTCCTTCTATTTGTCTATAGAAGAAGAAAAAAATATGTGGCATCAAAGGCTGGGGCACATTAACCCAGAAGACATGGAAAATATATCTAAGTAGAAGATACTCACGGATATCCCCATTCTGAAATGTGAATGGGAGAAGTCTTGTGATGCTTGAATTCATGGGATTCTAGTCTACAGTTCATATCAGCCAAAGAAGAAAAGGGAATTTCCTCTTCTTGATCTCATTCACACAGTCGTAGGGGGCCTGATAAATGTTTGCTAGAACTCATGGAGAATGGTATTTCGTCATTTTCATATATGATTACAGTAGAATGGCATGTGTAATTTTTATACATAGGAAACGACAAGTGCTTCACTGCATGAACGTGTATCGTCGAATAGACGAGAATGATCCTAGATGAATAATCAATGTGTTGCGATATTACAATGGAGGGGAATAAAAATCCATTAAATTTGAAAATTACCTGGAGAAACATGGGATACAACATGAGGTAGCTGCTGTGAGAACTCCAAAATAAAATGGAGTTTTTGAATGAAGGAATCAACGGGTGAACAACATGGCACAACCTATACTGATTGAGAGTCGTATTCCACGACATTACTAGAAAGAGGCTGTTCAGGCTACAGTGTATATTCAAAATTGAACAGGACTTTATATTGGTGAGAAGAAGACACCATATGAATTGTGGCATAGAAGGAAGCTTTATTTGAAATAATTTCATGTTTTTTGATGTAAATGCTTCATCAGGAAAAAATAAGGAAATCAAGGGAAGTATGGTGACAATGAAGATGAAGGACATTTTCTTGGATACTCAATGAACATCAAATCCTACGAGTTGTTCAACAAGCGATTAGGATGGATTGTGGAAAGCAATGACGTTAAAATCGTTGAGGAGAAAACCACAAATGCTTCAAGGATTTCATATGCAGATGTGATAGAGATTGAGGAAGAATGTAAATGTGGAGAAAATACAAATACAGAAATATAAGAATGTGCACAAAACACTCATCCGTCACATCATGATGTTGACTCTAAAAAGGAATTTGAAGAGGAATCCTTGGCTGGAGAGAATGAAACTGAACCTCACAGGAGAAATCTAACAGCCTAGATTGATCCATCTAACATAATTAGGGACAGTAGGGAACCCACACAAACAAGGAGGATGAGTAATAACACACAGTCTGTATTTCTTTCAGTTTTGGAGCCATCCTCATTTGAAGAAGCTACAAAATATGATTCTTGGGAGAAAGCCATGAATGAAGAGCTAGATCAGATTGAAAATATTTGGAAATGGGATCTCGTCCAGAGACTCAATGGTCACAATGTGATTGGTAAAAAATGGATCTTCAAGAACATGTATGATGAGCATGGAAGTGTTATTAGAAACAAGGCACAACTTGTATGTAATGGTTACTCCCAGATTGAAGGTGTTGATGTTGAAGAATCCTTTTCTCTAGTGGATAGACTGGATTCAATTAGGATTTTCCTTTCCATGGAACTATAACGAGTATATAAAGTATATCAAATGGATGTCAAGAAAACATTATTGAATGTTGTACTCGAAGAAGAAGTCTACATTGAACAACCAGTGGGATTTCTTCTTGGTACTGATGAAACAATGGTTTGCAAACTAAGGAAAGATATATATAGTTTGAAGCTGGCACCAAGAGCATGGTATTCTCGGCTGGAATCTTATCTTATGAAGTTGGAATTCAATAGAGGAGGATCAGGTCACACTCTATATGTGAAGAATTCTCTAAATGATCAGTTCATGGATCTAGTTTATGTTGATGAAATTATATTTGGTGGCAGCAGGCATAAATCAGTGGATGAAATTGAAAATGGCATGAAATCTTAATTTGAAATGTCAATGATTGGGGATGTCATATATTTTATAGGTCTTCACGTGACTCAAAAAAGAAGATTAAACATTAATCTCTCAGGAAAAGTATGCAAGAGATCTGCTGAAGAAATTTAATATGCATGAATCCAAACCAATGTCAACACTAATTGCAGTTGGCACCAAACTTGGAAATCATTATGATGGGACATCTCTTGATCCCACCATGTAAAACATGATCATTGGGAGCCTACTGTAATATACAGTGACATGACCATATATTGTTTTTGCAACATGTCTAGCGGCCCTCTTTCAGAGTAATCCAAAGGAGGAACATATGGAAGAAATAAAAATAATCATGAGGTACATTTAAGGTACACGTCACTTTGGGTTATAATTTTATGCAGGTAGGGATAGTGAATTATCAATGTTTTCTGATGCTGACTAGGTTGGAGATATAGTTTACATAATGTCCACCAGTGGTAGAGCATTCTACATTGGGAATAAATGTGTTTTCTGGATGAGCAAGAAACAGGAAAGTACTTATCTAAGTACTGCTGAAGCTGAGTATATCTCCACCACAATGTCATTCAATTAACAGCTATGGATGAAGAAACAACTAAAAAATATTGGTGATGAGGTGAAGCATCCAATGGTAGTTTACTGCGATAACAAGAGCACAATTGATCTTACAAAGAATCCTTTTTAGCATTATCCTACAAAACATATTGAAATCATGCATCACTTTATCAACGAAAAAGTTGAGCAAGACATGATTAGAATGGATCGTGTGGGAATTAATGAGAGAGTGGATAATATCCTAACCAAGACACTGTTTGCAGCTGTGTTTGAGAAGAATCCATTGATCCTCGGTGTTCAGCCACCTCCTAGTGCATAAAAAGGTTATGCAACACCCCTCTCCCCCAGTAATGTGGACTGTTTTTAATCTGTTTATCGATATGATGAATCATTGTGGAGAAGATACTATCCAGGGGTAGTGTGTTTTGAGCTGAACAATGAACAATTACTAAGTATTTGGGTTTATTGTAAATGGGGGAGAAAGGGAAAAATTCCTGCTTGTTCAGGCATGTAATGCTTCTGTAACATGATGAGAATTCAATGTCGGTGACAGGATGAAAAGGATGAGAAGGAATACATTGGACATGTAATGCTTCTATGTCACTGTAAGAGAATTTCATGGGCATCATTGAGAATTCCAAAACACAGGAACCAAATTCAAGAATCCTCTATTGTTTTCTACACCGAGAATTTCTCACGTAGACTTAGAGTGTTTTCTAAGATGATTATTGCTGTTGTGGTTTCCATATGACTGGTGCTCTATTGAATTTATTTACTGATTGCCAACAAACCCAAAGTGGAATATTATTGGAACCATGGTTGTTCTATGCATGGATTGGAGTATGGTTTGTGTTTGTCGCCAATTCTTAGTGGATGTTCAGAATGTGTTCCAGTAAAGTGATCATACAGTTCAAGAACACAATAGTAATGAAGGTGGTGCCATTTTCCATTGTTTGCCTAATTTTTGGCTCTCAAAATCTGAAAAATAATACATGGTTTTTTATAAAAATGAGGTGCATTCAAAGAGGAAGTGGTGCGCGAAAAAGGAGGGTTTTGCGCGAAATATTTGTGTTGTGCGTGAAAAACATCATTGTGTGAGAAATAGTGGATCGAGTTTCTTCACGCAAATAGTGTGTCAGAATCAGAACGTCGAAAAATGGAAAAGGCATGGGAAGCGTGAAAAATATATAGATATGCACGAAAAAAGGTACCTGAGTGAAATATTACGTGCCAAATGAGAGGTTTTTTTCACCACGTTGGGTTTTGTGCATGGGGGTCTAAGACACTTATAAATAAGAGGGGACCACACTCATTCCGTAGAAGTGAAGGCTCAGAAAATATATGAGGTCTGATGTGCATTAAATGTTCATGTAGTGGGAGTCGCGGGAAAAAACACAGGCATTGCGCGAAAAAGTTGTAGTTGCATAAAATACACAGAGTTTGCGCGAAAAATCTAAGGTTGCGTAAAAAACTCTGAACTTTGCATAAAAACACAAGCTGTGCAAAAAAGGGGCTACACGTAAAGCTGCACATAAATGAGGTTGTTGCGTGAAATATTTTCCACGCCAAAATTAATTATTTCTCGCAAAATTGAGATACTTTGCGCAAAGGGCTGGTGTTGCGGGAAATCCTTAGGATAACCTGTTTGCGTGTTTATGATTATCTGGTTTAGTGGTTCAGTGCATTCAAGTACATCATTTCCAGACATTGATGCAAGAAAATTCTCATGCTATGAAAAGGTAAAGACTTTAATGAAAATCTATTGAAGAGACCCTCACGTCTATAAAGTGAATGGGACATCACCTAAGGCAGTGAGCCTGGAGTAGTCAATAATAGTGACCTGAGGGATGTCGTGGCCATCCCTGAACATTTGTAAAGGCAGTGAGCCTTTTATAGAGTAACTGTTCCCAAACCATTGTAATCCACAACTCGTGAAAAGTAGTGGAATTAGGTATGACCGACAACCTATCGGCGTATTCTCCTTAGATGTATCCCTTAGTGGTGAACGAAGTAAAAAGTGTAATGTCATATCTTTTCATGTGAATGCTTGACTTCTGAACATATCCATCATAGAGTTTTGACTAGTTCTTACCAATGTGGGAACAAGATCCATAAAATTTAAAAGAAAAGTTGACACCCTGATTCACCCCTCCCCTCTTAGGGAGACTCGAGGTCCTACAAATACAATCAACATGTTTTCTCTTGAGAAATTACAATATCCTGAATTACCATAAAAATGAAATGAAAACCTGAATAATTTGTTATTATTTAGGTAAAATGCAGATTATTAGATATGTTTATTCAAACTGAAAATATTTCAAACTCCCTTAATAACAACATAATCTACTTTCTTAACAATTCATTAGTCTATTTTGAGATAGTTATTACTATTCAATTTAATTTATCTATATAAATCATCACTTTATCCAAACATGATTATCATAACATTAGGAAAATATTAAGGAATATATCCCCCCCATGTGTTTATTAGGATGTTTAAATGTCCGTTGAATAATTTTTTGATCAGAGATAATGTTCAACAAATTCATTCAAATACCTAATGATAATGTACTACATTAAAATATTTATACATTTATTAAGTCTTATTACCCATATATTATTTATAAAATTTCCAAAATAAATAACTATTTAATCAAAAATATTCATATTAATCACCCCACTTCATCTATGTTAATGGAAGATGCATGAACTTAATCTATTAGCTTTTTTTGAGGTATATTCTTTTGATTCAACTATAAATAATTTGATTATTTCCCAATATCCTTATAGATGATGAATGGAATGATGTAAAATTTTGTCCTTCATTCATTATCATGATCATGGTGTCCTTTCTCCCAACACATTTACAAAACTCACATTATCTATAATCTATTACTATGACATTTCTTTCCAAATTTTTCACATGTGGTAAAATCATTATATAGCTCATTACCTTAATCCAAAATTTTCTTCAATGCTCTTTTCATAGATTTCCTCTCTTTGAATCCATAATACCTAAGGAATTATTTATTTGTCATGTTATAACTTGATATTATGTCCTCTTATGATGATAATTTTTTGGAGACTATATCCCTTTGAAATATTATCTTAATCCCATCTAGAAAATTATCACTCTTACTCTATGTAATAAATTCATTGATCTGGTACCCATTACATATACTAGAAACCATTTATAAATGATGGTATAATAAATATTATGTTATATCATTATGAAACATTATTTATAATCCCAAAACTAATGAAATACTAAATATAAAATGATAAATTTAAGAATTACTAATATTATAATCATACACAAGGTTTCCTTCGGGATATCTCTATTTTCAAATCTCTCGTAATGTTTTTTAGAGAAAATTCTGATCTTCTAAAGAATGTACCCCTAGAGTGTAAAACTTGGTGAATAGTAAGGACCATTATTGGGAACCATTTCATGATCGAGTCAAGCCCAATGTCCCATTATTAGATTGATTACCCATAGGTACATGTTTTATAGAACCACAACCACTTTTAGAAAACAAAATGGTTTCATTGAAACAAAAAACCAACTAAAATATCCCATCGAAAAACATTAGGATATTATTCCATACATACAAAAAAATTTATCACATGGTTATATTTTCTAACATATGTCTTCCTAAATATAGTCCCAAAGAATTATACTAAAGTTATTCTAATACCTAATGTAATAATCCGAACTACAGTAGCCCTGATATGACATTCCACTTTATTAAATTCGAATATGACACAAGGAGTCACATATTATAGGACCAAATAGTTTATTAGTCTCGAAAAGAAGATACATACTTGAGTGTTTCATTATTATTTTTAAATAAAAATTAAACCAATTTTTTTAGAATATCCTTATCCCCTATAGAATATCCTTACAAATCCGTAATAGTAAAGTTCCTGTATTCCTAGAGGATAAAACAATAAGTATGAGCTCAATTAATCAGCAGTGGTTTTGTATAGAATAAGTTACCAAGAATTAATAAAAATAATAAACAGGGAATGGTAAATAATTAAGCACACATTCTATTTAAATAACATGACTTCCATAAAAAGATAATGGGTAACTAATATGATGAGGTGGACAACTAAGGATAGATTCTCTTTAATATAGAATATTAGATTGAAATATATTTTTAGATAATGTCATTTTAAAAATATCATGGATAATTATGTAAAAAAAATCTTAATGACATAAATTATTAATTATTTGATGTTATGATCATAGGAATCATGATACCACCACTATCAAGACCATTTAAAAAAGGTTTAACACTATTGGTCAAAACCCATTTAATTATAGATTATTTGATTTTTATAGATACCAAAAGATGCATTGATGGAATATATAATTCTAATACCCACATTTCACTTCATTTTCAATGAATTCCTCATATATCAAATAATCTATCTAATTAATGAACAATATGTATTATCATCAAATATAAGTATTAAGTAATGAATACAGTTTTATAAATGTTTCCCATGATAAAAAAATAACTTTCAATGTAGAACACATTATATAGAAATTATATATAGTTTATGAAATATATACAGACATCAAAAATAACATCGGAATATATGGGAAGTTTAATGTATAAAATAAAGTGAATAATTTGAGGAAATTTAATAACAAAAAATGAAAGAATAAATTGAGTATTAATACTTTCCTTGGTAAAAATGATCATGAACCATTCATAGATAGATTAAGGATAACATCAACACAAAATAGAACCATTTTATTATAAATAATGGTTTTTTCTTTGATTAACTAAAATAAAAAACTTTTATATTTTTTAAGAAAATATATTATTAATTTTAAGAACAATATTTTAAAACTAAAAAAGCACCAAAAATTGTGAAAATAATTTTATCCTAATTTCTCATTAATCATATAATCGAATATTTAAATCATTTAGTAGTTGTGAATACTGGATATTTTGTACATGTGGAATACATTAAATCATATATTCCGTTTTCATATTCTGTAAAATTCATACATGCCTAATTTTGGAAACGAGATTAAAATTATTTTGAAAAAATGGTATAAAAAAGAAAATTGGGTTAAAAATAACATTAATAATGTATTTTGGAATTTTTATAAAAATTATTTAAAATAGTATTAGAAAACATGGTTTTTGAAAATAATGGAATTCCAATCGATGAGTGAAACAAAGTCATATTTTCTAAAAAATAGTTTATCATTTATTTAAAGTAAAAAAGAGATGAAAAATTATATCAGTATTATAAGAGGATAATTAATAAACATATGAAAATAAAATTGAGGATTTTATTAATGAATAATCAAATAATTTCCTTCAATGGAAATTTAAGAATAATCAATCATGATTAAAATGAAAATATGAAACAAATCCTTACAAAGATCATAATGTTGAAGATAAAATTTATAAATGAGTAATTTTTATGTGGAAATTTTAAAATCACTTAAAAAAAGATGGAATAAAAATTAATATAATAAAAATTAATTTCACAATTAGTCTTAGAATATCAATGATAATGAATATGTAATATTGACCAATAAAAATAAATTGAGTTCACACATTCTTTAAAACATGGTAGTTTTCATGTAAAATACTATTTAATTAAATAATTAAAATTGAATCTTCTAAGGCCATGAATTATTATGTAAATATAATATTACATGTATATACATCATTCAACATCTAGGTGGCATGCTCTCCCAAACCGCGACGGCTAGGGTTTCTCCAAGTTTCATTCTTCCCTTCCCCCTCCAGAATGGCTATGCTCATGGTATCTTCTTCTAGTTCTGGTCCGGCGAAGATGTCATTAAATGTTGTGTGTTCGACTCAGCGTGGCTCGACCCCTTTGTTGACGGTATTCTCCGGCTTTGGAAGTGTTACTAGGTCTTGCACGACCATCTGAGCGGTGCGATGATGATTCTTGATGTGGATCGTCCCCTTCCGTCAACAGTGAGGATCGATGTGCACTCAGGATTGAGGCTCGGTTGTTTCATCCAGCATAACCAGGTGGCCAGGGTTTTCAGATTTTTGATTCACACTCTTCGGCTTCATTGGGTGGCCTGGGTTTCCCAGCTCATCAAGTGGTATTAGGTGCGGGTGTTCGGTCAGATCGGTAGTGCATAAAAGTGGGGTGGTAATGGTTTGCATCTTCTTAGGTTTTTAAAGGTTCAACTTTGGTATTTTTTGGTTTGGTATGTTGTGGTTTGGTATGTTGTGCTTTGTTTCTTCTGGCTGAATCCGATTTGGCTTGTTTTGGTTTCATCTTGTTGGTTATTCTCTTCAATTTCTTTCTTCCATTATCATTTCTATGATGTTTATGATCTTGGTAAGGGTGCATCTGTGGTTCTGATCGGAGTAGACTCATGCCCATAAAGGCGCTTCTATTTCAGGACGACCCTAATCCCCACATCAGTGGAGCCCGCTTGTTGTGGGGTTGAGCCACCTAGTCCCAGGTGATGATGGCCTAATCTCACATGTAACGCCCCGACCCTAGTTACCCAGAGTCGGTGCATTATTGCGTAACATTGGCATGATCACAAAATATCAAGACTCGAAAGACCGATTATTTTAGTAGGATTGAAAAGATTAGATACATTCATAAATGTTACATTACATCATAAAGAGAAAAACTAAAATAAAATAGTCTCAATTTTCCACACTCATATCCCCTTCAGACTATCCCTGCAGGTCATTCCTAAAATACTTCTTCATATCCTGGAAAAATTAAAATATTGAAAGGGGTGAGCTCAGATGCTCAGTAAGGATAACAATATTTCGTAAGCTTTCATAAATAAACATCAACATTTAAGGAAATGTATAATTAAAACAAAAGCTTTTCTAAACTTGAACTTCAGCATAATATGGAAATAATAAAATTAAATAATGCCATTTACTTACTCACATGGGTATTCTACTAGTCGAATAATCACATGCAATATCAATAACTACTTTTATAATGATTGAATTCATAATGCCAGATTATCATAACCACGTAGCCAAGGTCTCGTGCCAAGACTACAAATAAGATTTTTTCAACACCTCGTGCCAGGACACTAGTTTTCTCATGAGACCTACCGATGCATCGAGGAGCTATAGCGGGCTCCACCCGTCACTTATTAAGTCGAATGCATTCCTCATTTGAACAGGTTTAAACATATCATAAACCATAACATAGTCATATAACATAAAACATGCATAAAGGAAACATAACATTTCTACATTGCAATCACAATATATCAATAAAATAGATTTATATAATAAAAAACCACTTTCAAAACCATTTTTGAAACCAAAATAAAAGAAAATTAAATATTGGTATTTATTTTTCATTTAAAAAAAATCTATGGCTTATAGAGGAAGCCGAAACTCAAATAATAGTCACGGCGGTGGAGAAGTCGTTGTCACCGCATACGTAATAAAAAAAATTTCTTTTGTCGTTTAGTAAAAATGCTTCATATAAAAAAGATTCCTTTTGAATAAAATTAAATATTAAAGGGGTTTATACACCGTATAAAGGAAAGTTGTGTATAAAACCAAATATGCCTCAACGAAAGGAGATTGAGACGAAGTCCCTTAAAAAGATAATTTTTTTAAATAAAATAGTTATATTATGTGTATTAACTATTGGTACACATACAGAAAGAAAAAATAAATGATATGACATAATAATATAATGACATAATGTTAAAGTAGGAGATTAACCCAAAGAATGGAAGTTGGGTTAAGAAGATCCCTTACCTCGTGTCAGACTTGACTCGATCGTTCTTTAACCTCATGAATAATAAACTAGAGTTAATTTATATTTGATTAAGAACCTTTTTCATGTTCATTATTCCTTTTATATCACTTATTAACATGTTATGAACATTATGTAATTATTTAAGTTAATAACGGTCATTTTGTCGATCTTTGGTACTTGAGTCAAAAATAAACTTCTTATAATTACAAGTTGTTCATGTGGTGAAATATCCATTATATCCAGAATTATATTCATGATTTAGATATCATATATATCATATATATCCAGTATATACATTCATTCATAAAATTACATAACATTTATTGGTATGAAATGAAATGCACCGTTCATAGAGACAATAAGTTGTACGTACGCGTGAACGCTACATTCATTTATATTTCGTATTTAATGGAATAAAATCATAATTATATAAACGTATATTATAATTCCAGTATAATATCATATATAATATCATCTACTCCATTCTTTATACATCCCACAAATGGCATTAACGATTCAAATCACTTTGAGGGGGTGGTAGTCCGCACTTCCTAAAATGAAGATATCGCGTTTACCCATAATGGAAACCATAAAGGTATTCCATAAATGAAAAATACAGAAGATTAAGTATAACATAAACATATTATATATCAAATATAGATATAGTTACATCTTAATAGCCACCTTTGAAGGTGTTATATGAGTGTTGAACAATCATTGTTTCGTGAGTCAGAAATTCCCCATCCACAGAAACAATATGTTCTTTAAACATTAGATGTATGTGTGTGTAATTTTAGCTCCAATACTTCTTATAAAAACATCCTATTATATTGAGGATACTGTTTTTGTTACAAAATAAATTAATAAAAAGAGTTTAGGGGGTTGGAGAAGAAAAATAAAACTTAAGAACACAAGAGAAAACACTACCTTTAAAATGGGTAACTCTTTTTGATTTGAGCTCAAAGGATTCCTTGCGAAGACTTCTTCTCAATGTGAGGCTTCTAGGAGTAAGAGTGAGATGTGGAGAGACAAAACGGACTGGGTTTGGCCGTGCCAAAGGCTTGAGAGGTGTGGTTAAGGTGGAAGAGGTGTGGGCATTTTATAAGAGGAGAGGAGGGGCACTCTTGGAAAGTTATAAATGGTTACTTTATTATAAAATGATTTTCTGATTTAAAAGGTCCCAAAATAATATATTTCAAGGATATAGTGATAAGAGTTCTAAATACACCCATCCAATAGGTTTTTTACATGTGTAGGTCTTAGATTTTACATTATCTTTTCATTTTATTTAAATCGTTAAATAATGATGTAATCGCAGCATCATCATGGTGTCATAAATACATTAATTTATTTAATAACTAAAAATTATAAAAAAATTATAATGATATAGGAAATATTTTTATATTTATAATGAATATTTATAGTAAAAAATATGACTTCTATAACCCCATGTAAAAATTGTTTTAGTAAAACAACTCATGTTTTTGACATTTTTATTTTTACATTAAATAAAATGTTTTTAATGTCATTTTCCTACCAAAGTGGCTCCATGGGGTCCCCAATTTGACCCATGGATTGTATGGGTCGGCCATGACTCATCCAATAGGGGTAGGACAAGTGTAATGGTATTTTCATATTTTTATAATATCATTATTACCTTAAATTTCACTAATTACCTTTAATCTTGATTAATTAAAGTTAAAAGATACTATTCACCAAAAAATTATTTTAATCTAATTGAACAATATTTTACTTCCTAATGACAACCATGTATGTCGGATTTTTGAAAATCAAATCATAGAAGTGGTAATGTTTCATTTAAACAAAAAATCAGTTTTTTAACTACCACTTAGTGGTTTCACTATTCATCAAAATTGATGTTTTTCAGAACAATGCCAAAATTTCACCCTAAGCTATAATTTATATTCCGAATTCACAAATGAAGTACATTTTAAAATATAAAATATATATAATTTCAAAAAGTGGAAATTACTATTCATAATGGCTATTTTTATTGGTCAAAGTGTGTTAGAATCTCGAACTTGCGTACAAGGCAAGCTATTGCACTATTGAAAGAGGAGCGTATCATGAAGGTTTGGGGTGTTACATTCTCCCCACCTTCAATAAATTGCGTCCTCACAATTTGAAAATTTTCTTTGAAAATAAAATATTGAAAATAGAAAATAACTTTTTGGAAAACCCACATCATAAATAAGGTTAATAAAAATATAACTTTAAAAGAAAGAAAAAGAAGTACAAAGGTCACCCGAGATAGTACATAATAGGATTATATAAAAATATGGATATGGAGGAAAAACAAACCATGAAGGTTTGATGGAGAGTTCTAGAAAACAAGATTAGGAGAAAGTTAATCACAAGAAAATCACAGACTTGTGATTGGTTAAATGGACATTGAATCCCCAGTTGGAAAAGTTAACCAACAATATTTTAGTTTTAAGTTACCTTTCATAAAGTTGAGGAATTTATTTAAGATATTTACTTGGAATGTAAGGAAATATACTTACTTGTCATGTAGACATTCATTCTTTAATAAATGTTTACCACAAACCCATGATTTACTCAATAAGACAATAGAACTCAAAACTATTATATCTATCCTAATCGTACAAGGTTCCAAATATTAACACATACCATTCAGATTAGGAAAACTATTTTGTAATAACCAGGGACTTCCTATAGGCTAGTGGTAGGTAATAAAGGCCTATCACACTATGGTTGTGGGTTCGATTCTACAGTTTTGTCCAACGCGACGGGTTATCCCCCATCCTGCAGGTTGTCATTTTCCTAATACTATAGTATTATAATATTCCAAAAATAATCATCAGAAATGTTTCAACCTTAAACAATACTATCCAATGTTCAACTTAATCCATTCCAACCTTTATAGTTATCCAAAATACCTCCGTCTAGACTTTCTCTAAAAGGTCTCTAAATTCCAAAATCAATTGTAACATCAGATTTCCCAAACAAAGTAAAGTTTCTCTTATAGTCACATACTAAAAATATGATTACCTTCATCATATTAAATCCTTAATGAAAACAAAAAGTACTGTAGTAAAATCCTTATATATATATCACATTATCCTTATAACCAGAATATAACCATTGAGTCGAAAACCACCAATACATTAATTATTCCACATCAACTATAGTAACAACATAAGATTGTCCTTGATCTCTTGGCCTTTTTTGAGGTAATTTTCCTTGACGCTTAGGATATTCATTCGCATAATTCCCCATTTCCCTACAATTGTAGCATTCAACATTGATAGCCTCTTTCTTTCCCTTGCAATCATGATCCTTGTGACCTTTTTCTCTACATTTATAATAAACTCCGACTCCTTTTAGGCAAGTACTGGGGTGATTCTTCTCACAAATATCACATAATTGAAAATCCTTCTTTCCCTTTTTCCCTTTATATGTCTCTTGTTCCACCGTTCACTTCTTCTCTTGCTTTACTTTATTGTCATAAGATTTAGAGAATTCCTTTTCGGTCTTGATAGCACACGAGACTATATCTTCATACAACGAGAAAGATTGTGAGACTAAGGCTCGACGGAGAAATGGTTTTAAACCATCAAAGAAATGATCAATCTTACTTCTTGGGTTATGTATATAATCTACTGCATGCCTTGCTAACCTTTTAAATTTAGCCTCATACTTTGTGACATTCTCATCATCCTTTTGTCTCAAACTTAGAAATTGCCTTTCCATATATGCTCGATGGTCACGAGGAAAGTATTTTTCTAAGAAAAGATATTTGAACTCTATCCATTCCATACTTGATACTTCTTCATCTTCCTTTTTATTTTGAATCAATGACCACCATTGATCAGCATCTCCAGTGAGGCGGTAAACTACCATTATAACCTTTTCCCTTTCACTACACCCCAAGGCATGGAATATTTTCTTTAAGGAGTGTATCCATTGCTCAGATACTAATGGATTTGTACCCCATTAAATGTTGGTGGTTGTTGCCTCATGAAGCTGTCTAAAATTGATCCTCCACATTGCGGATCAGGGTGCTCCATACGAGTAAGGTTATTATTCATAACCTTAGTGAGTTGTCCCAGTATGGTGATAAGGTTATCAACACCAGTTGTATCACCATCTACACTATAATTATCTTGAGCAGGGGGCAATCCCTACATGGAGTGTGTGCATTGATATGGTTTCCATTCCTCCTACTAGGCGCAATTTCTAAATAATGGCGTAAACTATATTAGTTTATGAATCAAAATACATAATTAAAAACTTTCAAAACTCTTAACATAAATTGAACTATTTATGGATATAATCCATAATCATAATAAATGTTTTCTTTTTGGAAGTATATACTCATAACCATTCATAGTGGTTTGTAAAGAAAACGAGATTTATCCTAAGCATATCCCCCAGGAGTGTCGTAACCAAGAGTGCAACAAGGCCCATTGTCATGAACCAGTTCCTGTTCGAGTCTAGCTCAAAGCGGTGTTTTTGAGTTTTACCCCTAGGTACATCTGTGCCAGTGCCGCCTCTACCTGCTCGTATCCAGACAGGGATGTATTGCTCGGAAAACTCACAAAATCTCTGTAATACCAAAATTCTAGGAAGTTCTTCTATACTAATCCTCAAAGTCTATCTTTGGGATATGTGCTCTAATCATAGTTTATCTAAATCTAGCTTCCAATGTTAGTACTAAACTGCCTCTGATACCAACTGTAACGCCCCGACCCCAGTTACCCAGAGTTGGTGCATTATTGCGTAACATTGGCATGATCACAAAAGATCAAGTCTCGAAAGACCGATTAGTTTAGTAGCCTTGGAAACACTATATAAATTCATAAATGTTACATTACATCATAAAGTGAAAAACTAAAATAACATAGTCTCCATTTTCCACACTCATATCCCCTTCAGACTATCCCTACAGGTCATTCCTAAAATAATTCTTCACATCCTGGAAAAATTAAAACAATGAAAGGGGTGAGCTCAGATGCTTAGCAAGGATAACAATATTGCGGAATCTCTCATAAATAGACATTAACATTTAAGTAAATGTATAATTAAAACAAAATACATTTTAAACATGAACTTCAACATAATATGGCAAAAATAAAATTAAATAATGCCATTTACTTATTCACATGGATATTCTACTAGTCGAATAATCACATGCAATATCAATAACCACTTTTGTAATGATGGAATGCGTAATGCAAGACTATCATAACCACATTTCCAAGGCCTCGTGCCAAGACTAAAAATAAGATTTTGTCAAGGCCTCATTCCAAGCCAATAGTTTGTCTCATGAGACCTACCGATTCATCAAGGAGCTATAGCGGGCTCCACCGGTAACTTATTAATTCCAATGCATTTCTCATATGAACATGTTTAAACATATCATAAACCATAACATATTCATATTACATAAAACATGCATAAAGGAAAAATAACATTTCCACATTACTATCACAAGATATCAATACAACACATTGATATAATAAAAAAACAGATTCAAAACCATTTTCAATAACAAAATAAAAGAAAATTAAATCTTGGTATTTATTTTTCATTTAAAAAAAGTTATAGCTTATAGAGGAAGCCGAAACACCAATAATAGTCATGGAGGCAGAGAAGTCATTATCGCCACATATGTAATAAAAAACATTCCTTTTTTCATTTAGTAAAAACACTTCGTATAAAAATATTTAGTTTGAATAAAATTAAAAATTAAAGGGGTTTATACACCATATAAAGGAACGTTGTGTATAAAACCAAATATGCCTCAATGAAAGGAGATTGAGACGAAGACCCTTACAATGATCATTTTTTAAAATAAAATAGATCTATTATGTGTATTCACTATAGGTAAAAATCAAGAAAGTACAAATACAAGATATGACATAATTTGAAAGTAGGAGATTAACCCAAAGAATGGATGTTGGGTTAAGAAGTTCCCTTACCTCGTGTCTGCCTTGACTCGATCATTCTTTAACCTACTAAAACATAAAATAGAGTTAATTTCTATTTTCTAAAGAAACTTTTTCATGTTAATTATTCCTTTTATATCACTTATTACAATGTTATGAACATTATGTAATTATTTAAGTTAATAACGGTCATTTTGTCGATCTTTGGAACTTGAGTCAAAAATAAACTTCTTATAATTACAATTTGTTCATGTGGTGAAATATCCATTATATCCAGCATTATATTCCTGATTTAGATATTTTATATATCATATATATCCAGTATATACATTCATTCATAATATTACATAAAATTTAGAGGAAAGAAATGAAATGCACCGTTCATGGAGACAGTAAGCCGTAGGTACGCATGAATGCTACTTTCATTTATATTTCATATTTAATGGAATGAAATCATAATGTTATAAAGGAATACTATAATTATAGTATAATATCATATATAATATCATTTACTCCATCCTTTATACATCCTACATATGGCATTAACGATTCAAATCACTTTTAGGGGGCGGTAGTCCGCACTTCCTAAAATGAAGATATCACGTTTACCCATAATGGAAACCATAAAGGTATTCCATAAATGAATAATACAGAAGATTAAGTAAAAAATAAACATATTATATATCATATATAAATATAGTGACATATTAATGGCCACCTTTGAAGGTGTTATATGAGTGTTGAACAATCATCGTTTCGTGAGGCAGAAATTCTCCATCCACAGAAACAGTATGTTCTTTAACCACTAGATGTAGGTGTGTGCAAGTGTAGCTCGAATACTTCTTCTAAAAACATCCGAGTATACTGAGGATATTGGTGTTGTTACAAATAAAATTAATAAAAAGAATTTAGTTGGTTGGAGAAGCAAAATAAAACATAAGAACACAAGATAAAACCCTACCTTTAAAATGGGTAACTCTTTTTGATTTTAGCTCAAAGGCTTCCTTGGAAGACTTCTGCCCAAAGTGAGGCTTCTAGAAGTAAGAGTGAGATGTGGAGAGACAAAATGTACAGGGTTTGGACGAGACAAAGGCTTGATATGTGTGGGTAAGGTGGAATAGGTGGGGGCCTTTTATAAGAGGAGAGGAGGGGCCCTCTTGGAATGTTATAAAAGGTTACTTTATTATAAAATTATTTTCAGATTTAAAATGTCCCAAAATTATATATTTCCAGGATAAGGTGATTAGAGTTTTAAATCCACCCATCCAATAGGTTTTTGACATGTGTAGGTCTTAGATTTTACATTATCATTTCATTTTATTTAAATCGTTAAATAATAATGTAATCGCTGCATCATCATGGTGTCATAAATAATTTAAATTATTTATTGTCTAAAAATTATAAAAAATTATAATGATGTAGGAAATCTTTGTAGACTTCTAATGAATATTTATAGTAAAAAATATGACTTGTATAACCCAATTTAAAAATGGTTTTAGTAAAACAACTCATGTTTTTGACATTTTTATTTTAACATTAAATAAAAAGTTTTTAATGTCATTTTCCTACCAAGGTGGCTCCATCGGGTCCCCAAGATGACCCATGGATTTTCTTTGTCGGCCATGACTCATCCAATAAGGGTAGGACCCGTGTAAAGGTATTTTCATTTTTTATAATATCATTTTTACCTTAAATTTCACTAATTACCTTTAATCATGATTAATTAAACTTAAAAGTTACTATTCACCAAAAAATTATTTTAATCACATTCAACCAGATTTTACTTCCTAATAACAACCATGTATCTCGGTTTTTTGAAAATCAAATCATATAAGTGCTAATGTTTCATTTAAACGAAAAATCAGTTTTTTAACTACCACTTAATGGTTTCACTATTCATCAAAAATTGGAGTTTTTCAGAACAATGCAAAAATTTCACCCTAAGCTATAATTGATATTCCGAATTCATAAATGAAGTCCATTTTGAAATATAATATATATATATAATTTCAAAAAGTGGATATTACTATTCATAATTGCTATTTTTATTGGTCACGGTGTGTTAGAATCTTGAACTTGCGTACAATGCAAGCTATTGCATTATTGAAAGAGTAGCGTATTGTGAAAGTTTGTGGTGTTACATTCTCCCCTCCTTCAATAATTTGCTTCCTCACAATTTGAAATTTTTCTTTGAAAATAAATATTTGAAAATAGAAAATACCTTTGTGGAAAACCCAAATCGGAAATAAGGTTAATAAAAATATAACTTTAAAAGAAAGAAAGAGAAGTAAAAAGGACACCTGAGATAGCCCATACTAGGATTCTATGAAAATATGGATATGGAGGAAAAAAAACTATCAAGGTCTGATGGAGAGTTATAGAAAACATTATTAAGAGAAAGTTAACCACAAGAAAATAACAAACTTTTGATTGTTTAAACGGTCATTGAATCCCCAGTTGGAAAAGTTAACCAACAAAGTTTTTGTTTTAAGTTACCTTTCATAAAGTTGAGGAATTTATTTAAGAGATTTACTAAGAATGTAAGGAAATATACTTACTTGTCATGTAGACTTTCATTCTTTAATATATTTTTACCACAAACCCATTTTTTACTCAATAAGATAATAGAACTAAAAAATATTATATCTATCCTAATCATACAAGGTTCCAAATATTAACACATACCATTCAGATTAGGAAAACTATTTTGTAATAACCAGGGACTTCCTGTAGGCTAGTGGTAGGTAATAAAGGCCTATCACACTATGGTTGTGGGTTCGATTCAACAGCTTTGTCCAACGCGACGGGTTATCCCCCATCCTGCAGGTTGTCCTTTTCCTAAAACTATAGTATTATAATATTCCAAAAATAATCATCAGAAATGTTTCTACCTTAAACAATACTATCCAATGTTCATCTTAATCCATTCCAACCTTTATAGTTATCCAAAATACCTCCGTCTAGACTTTCTCTAAAAGGTCTCTAAATTCCAAAATCAATTGTAACAACAGATTCCCCAAACAAAGTAAAGATTCTCTTATTCTCACATACATAAAATATGATTACCTTCATCATATTAAATCCATAATGAAAGCAACAAGTACTTTAGTACAATAAATATATATATATATCACATTATCATTATAACCAGAATATAATCCTTGAGTCCAAAAGCACCAATACATTAATTATTCCACTTCAACTGTAGTAACAGTATAAGATTATCCCTGATCCCTTGGACTTTTCTGATGTATGTTTCCCTGATTCTTAGGACATTCATTTGCATAATACCCCATTTCCGTACAATTGTAGCATTCAACATTGATAGCCTTTTTCTTTAACTTGCAGTCACGAGCCTGGTGATATTTTTCTCTACACTTATAACAAACTCCCATTCCTTTTAAGCAAGTACTGGGGTGATTCTTCCAACAATTATCGCATAATGAAAAATCCTTCTTTCCCTTTTTTCCTTTATCTGTCTCTTGTTCCACCATTCACTTCTTCTCTTTCTTTACTTTATTGTCATAAGATTTAGAATATTCCTTTTTTGTCTTGATAGAACACGAGACTATATCTTCGTACGACGAGAAAGATTGTGAGACTAAGGCTCGACGGATAAATGGTTTTAACCCATCAATGAAATGATCAGTCTTACTTCTTGGGTTACATATATAATCTACTACATTCCTTGCTAACCTTGTAAAGTTAGCCTTATACTTTGCGACATTCTCATCCTCCTTTTGTCTCAAACTTAGAAATTTCCTTTCCATATCAGCTCGATGGTCATGAGGAAAGTATTTTTCTAAGAAAAGATCTTTGAACTCCCTCCATTCTATACTTGATACTTTTTCATCTTCCTTTGTATTTTGAATCAATGACCACCATTGATCATCATCTCCAGTGAGGCGGTAAAATGCCATTATAACCTTTTACCTTTCACTACACCCCAAGGCATGGAATATTTTCTCTAAGGAATGTATCCATTGTTCAGACACTAATGGATTTGTACCCCCATTAAATGTTGGTGGTTGTTGCCTCATGAAGTGGTCAAAAATTGATCCTCCACGTTGCGGATCAGGGTGCTCCATACGAGTAAGGTTATTATTCATAACCTTAGTGAGTTGTCCTAGTATGGTGATAAGGTGATCAACACCAGTTGTATCACCATCTCCCCTATTATTATCTTGAGCAGGGGGGAAATCCCTACATGGAGTGCTTGCATTGATACGGTTTCCTTTCCTCCCACTAGGCGCTATTTCTAAACAATGGCATAAACTAGATTAGTTTTTGAATCAAAATACATAATTAAAAACTTTCAAAACACATAACATAAATTGAACTATTTATGGATATAATCCATAATCATAATAAATGTTTTATTTGTGGAAGTATATACTCATAACCCTTCATAGTGGTTTGTAAAGAAAATGAGAATTATCCTAAGCATATCCCTTGGGAGTGTCGTAACCAAGAGTGCAGCAATGCCCGTTGTCGTGCACCAGTTCTCATTAGAGTCTAGCTCAAAGTGGTGTTTTCGGGTTTTACCCCTAGGTACATCTATGCTAGAGTAGCCTCTACCTACTCGTATCCAGACAGGGATGAATTGCTCAGAAAACTCACAAAATCTCTATAATACCAAAATTATAGGATGTTCTTCTATACTAATCCTCAAAGTCTATCTTTGAGATATGTGATCTAATAATAGTTTATCTAAATCTAGCTTCCATGGTTAGTACTAAACTGCCTCTGATACCAAATATAACGCCCCGACCCCAGTTACCTAGAGTCGGTGCCTTATTGCGTAACATTGGCATGATCACAAAAGATCATGTCTCGAAAGACCGATTAGTTTAGTAGTATTGGAAACACTAGATACATTAATAAATGTCACATTACATTACAAACTGAAAAACTATAATAACATAGTCTCCATTTTCCAAACTCATATCCCATCCAGACTATCCCTGCAGGTCATTCCTAAAATACTTCTTCACATCCTGGAAAAATTACAACATTGAAAGGGGTGAGCTCATATGCTCATTAAGGATAAAAATATTACGGATGCTTTCATAAATAAACATTAACATTTAAGGCAATGTATAACTAAAACAAAAGACTTTTAAAATTGAACTTCAGAATAATATGGAAAAAATAAAATTAAATAATGCCATTTACTTAGTCACATGGATATTCTACTAGTCGAATAATCACATGAAATATCAATAACTTTCATAATGATGGAATGCAAAATGCCAGAATATCATAACCACTTATCCAATGCCTCGTGCCAAGACTACAAATAATATTTTGTCAAAGCCTCGTGCCAAGCCACTAGTTTGTCTCATGATACCTACCGATGCATCGAGGAGCAATAGTGGGCTCCACCCGTCACTTATTAAGTCCAATGCATTCTTCATATGAACAGGTTTAAACATATCATAAACCATAACATAGTCATATAACATAAAACATACATAAAGGAAACATAACATTTCCACATTTCAATCACAAGATATCAATACAACACATTTTTATAATAAAAAAACACTTTCAAAACCATTTTCAATACCAAAATAAAAGAAAATTAAATCCTGGTATTTATTTTTCATTTAAAAAAAGTTATGGCTTATAGAGGAAGCCAAAACTCAAATAATAGTCACGACGGCAGAGAAGTCCTTGTCGCCACATATGTAAGAAAAAACATTCCTTTTGTCGTTTAGTAAAAACGCTTCGTATAAAAATCTTCCTTTTGAATAAAATTAAAAATTAAAGGGGTTTATACACCGTATAAAGGAAAGTTGTGTATAAAACCAAATATGCCTCAAAGAAAGGAGATTGAGACGAAGTCCGTTACAAAGATCATTTTTAAATAAAATAGAGCTTTTATGTGTATTCACTATAGGTACGCATAACGAATGTACAAATACATGATATTACATAATAATATAATGACATAATTTGAAAGTTGGAGATTAACCCAAAGAATAGAAGTTGGGTTAAGAAATTCCCTTACCTCGTGTCCGACTTCACTCGATCGTTCTCTAACCTACTGAATAATAAACTAGAGTTAATTTCTATTTTCATTAGAACCTTTTTAATGTTCATTATTCCTTTTTTATCACTTATTACCGTGTTATGAACATTATGTAATTGTTTATGTTAATAATGGTCATTTTGTTTATCTTTGATACTTGAGTCAAAAATAAACTTCTTATAATTACAAGTTGTTCATGTGGTGAAATATCCATTATATCAAGAATTATATTCTCGATTTATATATTATATATATCATATATATATCTAGTATATACATTCATTCCTAATATTACATAACATTTATAGGTAAGAAATGAAATGCACCATTCATGGAGATGGTAAGCCGTACGTACGCATGGACGGTACTTTGATTTCTATTTCGTATTTAATGGAATGAAATCATAATGATATAAAGGTATATTATAATTCCAGTATAATATCATATATAATATCATTTAATCCATCCTTTATACATCCCACATATGGCATTAACGATTCAAATCACTTTGAGGAGGCGGTAGTCCGCACTTCCTAAAATGAAGATATCGCGTTTACCCATAATAGAAACCATTAAGGTATGACATAAATGAAAAATATATAAGATTAAGTAAAACATAAACATATTATATATCATATATAAATATAGTGACATCTTAATGTCCACCTTTGAAGGTGTAATATGAGTGTTGAACAATCATCGTTTCGTGAGTCAGAAATTTGTCATCCACAGAAACAGTATGTACTTTAACCATTAGATGTTGGTATGTGTAAGTGTAACTCGAATAATGCTTATAAAAACATCCTAGTATATTTAGGATACTGTTTTTGTTACAAAAGAAATTAATAAAACGAGTTTAGGGGGTTGGAGAAGCAAAATAAAACATAAGAACACAAGAGAAAACACTACCTTTAAAACAGGTAACTCTTTTTTATTCGAGCTCAAAGGATTCCTTGGGAAGACTTCTACCCAAAGTGAGGATTCTAGGAGTAAGAGTGGTGTGTGGAGAGACAAAATGTAGAGGGATTGGATGAGACAAAGGCTTGAGAGGCGTGGGAATGGTGGAAGAGGTGGGGTCCTTTTATAAGAGGAGAGGAGGGGCACTCTTGGAAAGTTTTAAAAGGTTACTTTATTATAAAATGATTTTCGGATTTAAAAGGTCCAAAAATAATATATTTCTAGGATAAGGTGATAAGAGTTAGAAAAAAACCCATCCAATAGGTTTTTTACATGTTTAGGTCTTATATTTTACATTATCGTTTCATTTTATTTAAATCGTTAAATAATGAGGTAATCGCTGCATCATCATGGTGTCATAAATAATTTTACTTATTTAATTTCTAAAAATTATAAAAAAAATTATTATGATATATGAAATATTTTTAGCATTATAATTAATAATTATAGTAAAAAATATGACTTGTATAACCCCATTTAAAAATTGTTTTAGTAAAAAAACTCATGTTTGTTACATTTTTATTTTAACATTAAATAAATAGTTTTTAATGTCATTTTCCTACCAATGTTACTCCATGGGGTCCCCAAGTTGACCCATGGATTTTCTTGGTCGTCCATGACTCATCCAATAGGGTTAGGAAAAGTGTAAAGGTATTTTCATATTTTTATAATATAATTTTTACCTTAAATTTCACTAATTACCTTTAATCACCAATACTTAATCTTAAAAGTTACTATTCACCAAAAAATTATTTTAATCCCATTGAATCACATTTTACTTCCTAATGAAAACCATGTATGTAGGAGTTTTGAAAATCAAATCAGAGAAGTGGTAATGTTTCATTTAAACGAAAAATCAGTTTTTTAACTACCACTTAGTGGTTTCACTATTCATAAAAAATTGATGTTTTCCAGAACAATGCCAAAATTTCTCCCTAATCTATAATTGATATTACGAATTCAAAAATGAAGTCCATTTTGAAATATAAAAAATATATAATTTCAAAAAGTGGGTATTACTATTCATAATGGCTATTTTTATTGGTCGCGGTGTGTTAGAATCTCGAACTTGCATACAATGCAAGCTATTGCATTATTGAAAGAGGAGAGTATCGTGAAAGTTTGTGGTGTTACATCACGCCTCTTGGGATGTCTTCTTGGGCTTATGTGACTGCAGTGGCTTGGATGTTTTAGAATTGGAGTGCAGTTGGCCTAGAATGATCATTGATGGTGGTGCCTAGAATGGTCATTTCAGTTGAGAGAATGGTTTTTATTGTGAGGTATGTTGGTATTGTGATGCACCTGGACTTGACCCATGGATTAGGCCCTAGAGGAGGTTCCAGATCGTCTCCTCATCATTGCAGTGTTGTTCAGATATGGTTGTTTGTGACAGTATGGCATCTGTCACCAGATTGGGCATGTGGTTTGACATAGGACACCTACTTGCTATTAAGACTTGCATTGGTAGAGCTCTTTTCCCTATTCATTTTCTGGGGAGGGGTATCTTCTTGTGTCAGTTTTTGTTCTCGCTAGAACCTCAGGCTGTGAATTGTTTTAATTCAATGATGTCTTGCATTCCCCTCTTCTTCCATTAAAAAGGGGCTTTATGTTTCTGTTTTTTTTGAAATTAATAAATCTTTTTAAAGGGATTAGGGCCATTGGATGGAATGTATATACACCATATAAAATAAATTATGTTCATAACAATACAATATGCCTGAATGAATGGAAATTGTGATAAAGACTATTTCCTCATGCTTCATTTCTCTTGGACATGATTTAACACCCAATATAGTGGATTAACATATCATTAAATAATAATAGGTCCATATAAATACTTATAATATCATATGTTAACCTTTTATAACATAAATACCTAGTTTATTAATAATATTTCATTATTTTCAATGTTTTAGGTGTTAATTTCCTTTTTTTCTAACTCTTGTTTTTTCATGAGAGATACAATTATTGAACATATTATATAGTTACATAACCTAAAAAGTAATTTTCATGATATAATTATGATATTTATACATCCATTATACTTTTATTACTAATCATGGATTTTTTTTTTGATAATTGAAGTGTGTTACAAACAAGGAGAAGGTTGTACATGCATAATCCTGAGTAACATTTCCTTTTTTCCAATGATTATTATATAAAGGAGTTAAGTATTATTTTTAATTACATAATGATTATAATGTCACATATACAATATTATTTCTTTAAATATACTTATAAATATCATCCATCTAGTGTGGTTTTTAAAAGAGAGTCAAACCACATCATGAAGGCGGTAGTCCACACGTAGATGAGCGATGTTATCATTTTTATGTTTAAGAAATAACATTATATATTAAAATTTTAAAATGATAAATATCAACATAATATCATAATAATTTCATTTAAATAACATATATTAATTAACATATCCCTTATCATATTCCATTTAATTCATTAGTAAAAATATAATTGTATCGCCTCCTTAGGCGGTATTCTATCGCACACATGAGAGACATCATCATATCCCCTAGAGGATGAAAAATAAAAATTTATATATGATATAATGAATCTAGTGGCATAAGTTTTTTATAAATATCTTATATATAATTTAAATGTCTCATAATAACCATCCTTGAGAGTTGATAATGGAAAAAAATGACATATATTCGCGAGGTGGTATTCCACCGTACAAACGAATGATGAATTCGTAACCCATTAGATGGCAGTAGAGATGGTTTTGGGATGTTAATATAACATCAAAAAATATAATTATATGTAATATTCTGATTTTATTTTAATTCAATTTGTAAATAATTGTTAATGAAGGTGGTGGATGAAATAATTCAAAAATGATCATTTAAGAGTATTTTCTCTTCCTTAAGTACCGTTTTTATGGTCGCACAAAAGGCCTTACTAGGATGGTCTTTCTGGAAAATAAGATTTAAAGGATGATATTATATAATTTTTTCAGTTATTATTTCATTTATTTTCCTATGTAAAAGGGTTTTAATGGTGTAAGATGAGAGGAAATTGGTTACCTTTTATATGTGATGTGAGTAGCACACAACTAATTTTTAGAAACGATCTAGAATACCCATTTTTTTCAAATTAAAAAGCGTGAAAAATTGAGTATTATAGATAAATATACATTAAAAGGTCTTAATATGACCATGAAATTTATTTTACACATGTTCTAGTTCATTTTAAATTTATATTTTCTAGATTAGCCCCTGATAAATCAGTTTTTTACCTTAAATATGTAAATTAATTTTACTATCCTCACAATTAATTTTGGTAAAAAAATGTGTTTAAATTATCTGATAATATTTATTATTCTGATTCCAAATATGAAATCCATTTTTGGAAAATTATATTCATATATTTTTTAAAATTTATTTTCATATTAACCCCGAAGATGCGATGAGAAAACAAGTTCTCAATGATAAATTGATCAAAAGAATAAAAGGTTTTTATATCAACACATAATATGAAAATGATTATATTAACATAAATTAGAATAATGGAAATAAAATTATACTATTGTTTCATTAATAACAATTCAGAATACAATTTCACTTTATAATTATTTTAAAAAAAATCTAATTTTCAATTAAAATTAAGTATTTGTCACTATTAATAAAAAATAAAATACATTAGAATGATCCCAAAACAGCATATGTTAATTTAAATATTTTTATTTATAAAGATAATTTCATTTAGAAAAATTAATTCTATAAATGTTTTAAAATGTAACAATAGATTTTGGCCAAAAATCATGACTAAACACTCTTTTAGAGAAAATATATTTTTTAATAATTTTTTTAACACTTTTAAATCATTATTACATTATTTATAATTAATAGATACCCATATTTTTCATAATTTATTAGTTACTATTCATACCCACAAATTTAATTATTAGGTTATAATGTTTGACTATAATACTGCTTATTACAACTCAGGGTTGCGTGTTTGAAATGGCATTGAAGGGATTAAATTTAAATAATTATATTTCATTGGTTGTTTAAGATTGGTGTTTCATATAACATCCAAGAATAATAAAGGGTTAAATGACTAAATGATATGACTCATGTCAACAAGGTGAACCTTTCTTTTTGGGAGTCTTCCGGATTACAACCCCATAGTTAATTGTTATTTTCCATGAGTAGAGATCGGGATGGTTAACCTTCTATGATATTTCCCAAGATAAGTGAGAGTAAGGGAAAAAACAATGTAAATGTCACGACCTGACCCAACGGGCTCGATCTATGACTCCCTAATCCCACCACCAATAGACCAGGGGCTGGCGACTAGCACTGAGTAGGATATCACACACATGAGAGGCATTAGCCTAAGGTACCTATACACAGGCACCCACATACACGTCCATGGAACAATGGATGAATATTTATAAACACTGAAAAGAAATGCATGCATACATCTAAGCCACAAATAGAGTGAAACTACAGTATAAAAAGGTAAAAATAGGTCCCACCAAAAGGAAACTACAAAGGCGTCTAACCAGCTTGGAAGAAGCGGTGTGCTGCCAAAAGCACCACCAGAAAGTTACTTGGCACAACTCCCGTAAGACTCCACGGTCAGTCCTATTCACTCAGCTCCGCTTGATCTAGGTCCTCCTAGGACTCCATCGAAAGGAATGTGGTTTTCACAAGACAAAACAATGTGTGGAAAAATCCCATGCAGGTGTGAGTATAACAATACTCAGTAGGCACCCAAAAAACCCAAAACAAAAGAGAGCAACCGAAAGGCTACAGTCCACTCATCCCAGCCAGAGAGAACCCATATGAGAGAGAAACTCCATCTCGTGACCATACTCATTTAAACAAAACTAGTAATCTCAATCTAGGTGTATTTCCATACATAAACCTTGAACATCCACTCTGGTATATGCCCAAATGTATACTAAAAACATCCAGATCTACTCAGCTCACGGACCAAGCCACATGATGTACCGACCTTCTGTCCAGAAATGGTTCACTACCCAGATAGCACACTCTCTGATCACTGTCATCCCAGATGACACTCATCTAAGAGATACACTCCATCAGGACCCACAGAAACATCTCAGATGCTTACCTGAGAGATCAAGCTCCTCAGATATCGTTACTGAGGAAACCTCACTGAAACAACATAACACCAAAATCATTGGATAGTGGATCACTCATTGGGTATTCTAGGTGATACCAAGACCCACACCAGTATACGATGATCTTATTGATAGGGGATCACTCAGAGGGTCCACTGGGCAATACCTCTACTAGATCTAGCATTTGTAGATCTCACAGATAGGAGATCACTCCCAGGATCCGCTGGGGGATACGAAAACCCGATCTAGAATTCGTAGATCTCATAGATAGAGGATCAATCCCATGATCCATTGGGGGATACCACAACACGATCTGGCATTCGTAGATCTCACAGAAAGGGGATCACACCCAGGATCCCATGGGGGATACCACAACCCGATCATGCATTCGACAAAAACACAAAACTCAGATATAGGATCGTCGCACATGTCATGATGGTCACGATGATACCGAAACCCTATCTAGTACATCTCACATTATAGGGGATCAAACAAATGATGCTACAATACTACAAAAACCACATACTGAGTATGGGCTCATATAACCAATGATACCACAACCCTACTATATTCTTCATGATGAGTAGGGGATCGTATACCTGATGATGCCACAACCCTACTGAGTATGGCCCACTACATAGGGGATCACATTCTCGATGATGCCACAAACCGTTTGGGATTATCCATCTAGATAGGGGATCTTCTCCCATGGATACGCGGTCACTCTGATACCCAGAACTCGATCAATGAAAACGATGCTAGAGGATCCTGCTTTGGGCCCACCGGAGGGATGCGACAACTCTAACAAGTTAATATTCCTATAGAGAGGATCACAATCTGATACTAAGGTTGTGATGCTGCGTGAACCATCATAGGAATGAACCAAGGGAGTACCTTCAACCACTACTGGTCAAAATGTCGCTAACCTGAGCGACTTACCAGAATGTCACACCGCGCACCTCTAAGGCCGATGCCAAGGCCACCATCACGATCCACACAGAAAAACACGTAGGAAAGGATGTTTAGTCGCCCCGAACAAACAAATAGTGAAAAAGGAACTATTCACCATAGCTAGCGCATGTGGGTCCCACAAAATGATGCTAGAACTCATCAAATGTATCATACCACTGTGATATTGTTTAAAAAACACACGGGATCGACTACTCATTCATCCAAAACGGACACCCGGTGGAAAAGTTGTGTTTCATCGGAAATGCCAAAACCTGGCATCATGGGGACCACACCCTGTTCTTGGTCAGAACAACCAAAAACCATAATGAAAAGTCAGTCGTACAATCAGAATCTCAACACCACTGATGGCATGTCAATCAGACGCTTCGGGTAGAAGATACAATGGTCTGAAGTCAGTGATAATAAAATATAAATATTTTATTCATCGTTTCTAGTACCCGGGCCACGATCACAAACATGGAAACCCCCGAACCCACACTGAAGGGTTTGCCTCATCGCTAGGGTTGTGTCTCTACCAAAGGAACACATTTCTGATCTCCACTGAGTATGTCACGAGGGTTTTAAAACCCTCGTGTACCAGAAGAAGGTCGGACCGGCGTGAACCGACTGGTCTGACCGGCAGACAGCGCCGTCGTGGGGCGGTGTGCAATAGCACGCATGGCCTCCCCCTCCCTCATGTAGGGGGTCTCCAATGACTGTATGTCGGACCTCCATGGTGCAGAGGTCCCAGTTGACTCCAGCAGCCCGCCGCCAGGCCAGAGCCGCGTCAGCCGACCTTCCGAGGTCCGTCAGGGCACCCCGGGGGTCCAAACGTGCTTCCAAAGCCATATGCCCCCCCGAGTGAGGATCTATGCATCTATAGGATAAAACAAAAAAACCCATACCAATTGGGATATGGTAATTTAATACTCAAAACACCTACCTGTTGGAGATCGTAGAAACATCAGGTGCAGAACGATGCCCTGTGACGCCCTGAAGCTCAATCCGCTGACGATCGACGCTGAAAATTGATGCATGTGGCTCGATTTGGAAAATAATAGAGGTAAAGGTAAGTGGTTCTGCCGCTGCGTACTGAGAAAGAAGAGGGGGGGGGGGGATCTTGATTGATTTCCGTCCATTTATTTAATTAATTAATTAATTAAATTAACACTCTCGACCAGACCTCCCGGCACGGAGGATATTACATCGCCCCTCGGGTAAACGCGTCATTCTGATCGCAAAGGAGGACTCGTATTTTTTATCTGAGATTCCTATCAGAAGATATTCAAGCCGATTCTCATAAATAAACTTTTCCATTTATTTACAAAAACGCCCTTGCTGGATTTTCTCACAGGAGGCCCGCGCCCGCAAAGTTTACACCCTGTCTAGGGTAAACGGCACACTCCAGACGCAACCATGTCCTCATATTCCCATTTTGAGCTAACATTTAGGAGATAACAAACCCCCATCATGTACATAGTATAAAAAATACTTAATATTTTTATAAAATTATTTACGGGGACACTGGGCCTCTGAATCACACGCAGTCATCTCACCTGGCTCTGTATTTATTCATAGGAATATCCCAATGTTTGACAGGGCCAAAAAACAAGTCTCTACATCCTCCCCACCTTAGAAATTTTCATCCCCAAAAATCCATTAAAACAAGGAAAGCAACTGGACTCTCAACTGGGTCTCCCACGCCAGTGAGTTCACCAACAAACACCCCTGCCCAAACACATAAGTCATAGGGACTCATCCACCACACCTCAACACTATCCTCTTTGGGTGGCACTGACTCACCTGCACGGTTTTTATCGCGTCCCAAAAACACGTCTCGGTGGGGGAAGGATCCCTCTTCCTCATGAATTCAAATCACACAAGACAACACCCACACATGGTCATTCCCATGACCTGAACCAAACCCGAGCATGAAACAAAAAGGGAAGAGTACCGCTAAACAATGTCTATCAAACTACTACACAAAGTAGAAAGGACACAAGGCGTACCTCTATCCATCTGTGGAGCATGTGGTTCAACAGCCTCTAATGCAAGAAACTGTCCTCGACCTCACCCTCGAGCTCCCTGAGCTTGGTGTGGATTACCTGGGGGTGGTGGTGGTGGATCCTGATACTGCATACCACCTCCCGCTATTGCACCTACTCCATCGCTTCGTCCGCTGCCCGGTAGACTGCCATACACTAGATAATGCCTCTGCCAAGGAGGTCGGTCAACTAGCTCACTCTCTCCAGCACGACGGGTCAGAAAATCTCTAGAAATATGTCCCAGACCATCGCAAGCGTAACACAGCCTCACCGACGGCTGACCAAAACTGTTCTGTGAGACCTGTGAGCCTTGAGTCTCAGATCTTCCATCTTAGAGTTTCCTCCGGAAACGTCAGCCATGCCCAGACCCCTGCATCTGCCACCGGCTATCAGCTACCAACGTCCCAGCTGCCACATGCTTAGCACATATGGGCTAAATCTGCTCATCCAGAAATCTCTCCACCACAATGGCTCACTCCTATACTCCAACATTGGTGGGTAGACAAAAGGAAACCACACCTACCAAGATGTCTCTGCATAGGCCCTTCTCGAAGTTCCAACCCCAAAATAACATTTCTCGAACTATATCTAGGCAGTGACCCGATAGTTCTATAAACATCAACGAGTACTCTGACACCATCATGCCCTCCTACCAGAGCTGATGAAGTTCCTGAATAATTACTAACCTCAATGTCACCAGATAGAACTTTTCCCTGAAGAGCCGCTCAAGCTCTACCCATGAGAGAATCTCCTCATCATGGTACTGCGTCACCAAACTCCACCATTGCCCGACCTAACCACACTGAAGGCTCTCCTCTAGTTCCACAATTTCATCGTGAGATTTACTCACGAGGTGAAAAACATGGGTGACTTATTCGAGCCAGTCATCAGTGGCCTGAGGGTCTGGATCACACCGAAAACTCAGAGGTTGCTACCTCTAAAACTCATGCAGTGCACTAAGCCTGTGTGCAACCTCATCCTTCACCACCAACACAACTAGATTCTCGACAGGTGGTGGATCAACTGGCGGTCCCCCTGGAGGTCCAGCCTCATAACCTGCGTCTAGTCCACAACCTCTACATGGGGTGAATCGTCACCACAATACCATTACAGAACACTCACTGACTGTCATCGTGGAGGAATCCTAAAATAAAATCAAGACGCTCCATGGTCAAAGAGTATATCTGGAGAGATAAATAAAGAAGAACAAGGGAAACCGAAAAAACCCAGTCTTATATGATGCATGTACCATTATGTCCCTACGACTTGTGTCCAAACACCTCGAGTCGAAAGGTAGGATTTCAGAGTCCTGGTGAATGGATACATCAGATACCGCACCAACACTAGAGTCATTGGCCTGAAAGCCAAACTGAAAACATCTTGACAATGACACTATGCAACCCAAACCAAATTCACTGCTAGACCAGCTACGCTCTGAGATCCCGTAGGTGGAACCTTCTATGATACCACACTTTCACGATCTGACCCAACAGGGCTCGGGATGTGACTCCCCAAGCCCACCACCAATATTTCTGGGGCTGGAGACTTGAGCCAAGTAGGCTATCACACACATGGGAAGTATTAGCCTAAGGTTCCTATAAACAAGAACCCACACACACCTCCATGAAACAATGACTGGTTATATATAAAAACTAAAAATAAATGCATGCATACATCTAACCCAGAACCAGAGTGCAACAGTAGTACAAAAAGTGAAAAATAGGGCCCGCCAAAAGGAATCTATAAAGGCATCCAACCTGCTCGGATGAAGGTGTACACTACCAAAAGAACCACCGGAAAGTTCATCGGTACAGCTCCCGTAAGACTCTATGGTCAGTCCTGCTCACTCAGCTCCACCTGCTCCAGGTCCTCCTGGGACTCCGTTGAAAGGCATGTGGTCTGCAAAAGAAACAAACATGTGCGGGAAAAGCCCATGTTGGGGTGAGTATAAAAATACTCAGTAGGAACCCCAGAAACCCAAAACCATAGAGAAAAACTGAAAGAAAATTGTCCACTCATACCAGCTAGAGAGGACCCAGATGAGAGAGAAACTCTATCTCGTGACCATCTGTGACTAAACACAATTGGTCATATCAATCCAGGTGTATTCCCATAGATACACCTTGACCATATACTCTGGTATATGCCCAAAAGTATACAAAAAACATCAAGATATACTCATCTCACACACCAAGCCACATGAGGTACCGACCACTTCACCAGAAATGGTTCACAACCATGAGAGCACACTCTACGATCCCTATAATCCCAAATAACACTCTTCTGATAGATACACTCCATTGGGTCCCACAGAAACATCTTAGGCGGTCACCCGAGAGATGATGATCCATGAATATTGTCACCGAGGAAACATCACTAAAACAACATAACACCAAACTCCTTGGATAGGGGATCACTACTAGGGTCCGCATGGGGATACCAAAACCCACACCAGTATAAGATGATCTCACGGATAGGAGATCACTCCTAGGTTCTGATGGGGGATACCACAACCCAATCTGACATTCATAGATCACACAGATAGTGGATCACTCCCAGGGTCCGCTGGGGGATACCACAACCTGATCTCGAATTCATAGATCTCACAGATAGGGGATCTCTCCAAGGATCGGCTGGGGGATACCACAACTCAATCTGGAATTCATAGATCCCACAGATAGGGGATCACTCTCAGCATCCGCTAAGGGGTACCATAACCCAATACGACATTCGAAAAAAACATGTCACTAAGATAGAAGATCGTCACCCGTGTCACGACGGTCACGATGATATCAAAACCCTATCTAGTACATCTCGTGCTGTAGGGGATCGAACAGACGATGCCCCAACCCTACAGAAACCACATGCTGAGTAGATGATCGTATAAGAAACGATACTGCAACCCCACTATATTTCTCATGCTGAGTAGGGGATCATATACTCGACGATGCCACAACCCTACTGAGCATGGCCCACTGCATAGTGGATCATATTCTCGATGTTACATCAAACCCTACTAGATTAACCTGATATATAGGGGATCACAACCCATGGATAAGCGGTCACAATGACACCGATAACCCGATCTAGGAAAACGATGTCAGAGGATCCCGCTCTAGGCCCACCGGAGGGATACCAAAACTGTAACAGATTAAACATCTCATCGAGAGGATCACAAATCTATACTAAGGTTGGGATGTGGTACGATCCCTCGTAGAAACGAACCAAGGGAGTATCCTCAACCACTGATGGTCCAAATGTCTCTAACCCGAGCGACCTGCCAAAATGCCACACTGCACACATCCGAGGCCAATAGCAAGGAAACTATCATGATCCATGCGGAATAACACGCAGGATAGGCTGTTTACTCGCACGAAATGGAAAACTGGTGAAAAGGAACTATTCACCATAGCTAGTCCATTTGGGGCCCACACTACGATCCCAGAACTCATCAAGCAGATCATACCACTATGATCCCCTCAGAAAAACACATGCGATCAGCTACTCATTCATTCAAAACAGACTCCTAGAAAAAATGTTTTGTTTCTCGAGAAATGCCAAAACTCGGCCTCATAGTGCCCACACCCTGTTCTCAGTCAAAACACCCAAAAACCATCAATAATGGTCCACCGTACCATCCGGGTATCAACTTCACTAACGGCACGTCAATCGGACTCTCCGGGTAGAAGATACAAAGGCCCGAAGTCGAGTAATAATAAAATATCATTATTTTATACGACGTTTCATGAACCCGTGACAAGATCATGAACTTTGAACCACCCAAAACAACCTTGAAGGGTTCAAATCATATCCATGGTCATTTTTTCAAAGACGGCACATGATTATGATCTCCATGGAGCATGTTACGGGGGTTTTAAAACCCACGTGTACCAGAAGAGCATCAGACCGTCCCGCCCTGGCAGATCCAGGCGGCGCACGCACGCACGCATGGCCTCCCCCCTCCCCCCTGAGGGGTCCCTAGTGATTGAACGTTGGAACACTGTGGTGCGGCAGTCCCTGTAGACATTCTGTGGCCTGATGCCACTGGCCGCCACGGCACCACCACGCCGGCTGGCTTCCTAGGTCCGCCTGGGGCACCCCGGAAGACCAAACGCTCTTCTGAAGCTATCTGTGCACCCCCTAAGACCGGATCTATGCATCTGCAGGCTTAAAACGAAGAAAAACTAAAAAAATCAGGATCTGATATTTTAAAACTCAAAACACCTACCTCTTGGGGGATCGTCGAAGCATCAGATGCAGAACAACACCTATGATGCCCATAAGCTTGATCCACTGTTGATCAGTGCAGAAAATGGACACATACAGATTGATTTGGTGAAGAACAGAGGTATGGGGGAGGTGGTTCGACTACTGCACACCAAGAATAATAGGGGGGTTATATTGATTGATTTATCATCATTTAATTAATTAATTAAATTATTTAAATGAACACTTATGACCATACCTCCTCGTGCAGAGGCGATTAGGTCACCTCTATGGTAAATGTGCCATTCTGACCCAACAGTGGACTCAAATTTTCGATCTGTGACTCCTTTTAGATGTTATTCGAGCCGACTCTCATAAATAAAATTTTCCATTTTTTACAAAAACTCCCCTGGTGGTTTTTCTCACAGAAGGCCTGTGCCCGCCAAGTTTACACCCCCTCCTAGGGTAAACGACACCTTATAGAGGAAACCATTCCCTCATATTCCTAATCAGAGATACCATTTAAGAGATAACACACCCCCTCCAGGTGTTTTGTATAGAACAAACTTAATATTTTTATAAAATCAATTTTGGGCATACCAGGCCTCAGATTCCCATGCTGTCTTTACGCCAAGCTCTGGAATTATTCATAGGAATATTCCAAAGCATAATCGGGCCAAAACTTGAGTCGTTATAGGAAATAACATGTGTTGGACTGTGGGGGTAATCATTAGTCAGATGACCCGTGCGACCATTTTGGGGGGCCCTAGTGTGGGGACAATGTGTTTGTTGGGTAACTGGTGGTACCTGGTAGGCTAAGACCCAACATCCTTATTAATGCGGGGTGTTTTTGCTATCCCTAGGACCCATTTTTTACATTTGGTATCAGAGGTCGTACCCATTCTTAAGTGTGGTTCACTGCATCGGTTAAGATGTATGACCCACGGTGAGGAGGTTGATATCTACTAGGGGTGGGGCTGAATTTAAAACCCCACAATGAAAAATGGTTAAATGAATCTATGATACGACTCATGTCAATGAGGTTCACCCATTTTTTGGATACTACCTCATTAGAACTCCACAGTTAAGCGTGCTTGACCTAGAGTAGTGATTAGTATGGGTATCCTTCTGAGATTTTTTTCAGGTTGTGTGTGAATGAGGAAAACGCACACTGGAATGAACATTTGTTTTCATGTGGGGATTGTCATTAGATAGGTGACCCGTTCAATCTTGTGGGTGGGCCCCATATTGGTATCCATAAATGTTTTGGGAAACTAATGGTAACTGGAGTGCGATGACCCGACGACCAGGTTAAGGGGATGTGTTTGTGCTATCACAGGGACCCAGTTATCACATTCCTTCCCAGACTCATACTCTGAGCAGTTGGAATTCTAATGGAATTGAAATTAGTGTTAGTGGACATGGTGCATCAGGGGATGAGAACCTGTATCATGAGAGTGGTGCTACTTAGGGGAGTCAAACAATGCCACATGGAAGTGGGGAATAATATTTACATAATGTGTCACCTACACTTATGCAGAGAAAGGATAGTCCATCGATATTGAGAAATATATTCTTGTATCTTCTACCTTAGATAGTTCCTTTTTTGATACTGGTGCCTCTCATTCCTTTATATATGAAAATCATGTTAAAGGTTTGAGCCTGGAGGTGGATTCCATATGTGGAGTGATGGATAGTGATAAAATGCTGGGAACATGGTCTAGAGATATCTATTTTTTTGGGGTTGTTATATAGTGATTGAAGAAAATAATTTTATTCGGGATATCTATATCCTCAACATAACAGGCTTCTACATAATTATGGGTATGGACTGGATAGTCACGTACTGAGCCCACATAGACTATTACCGCACGAGAGTGACCTTAGTATCTCCAAAGGGTGTCTAGTATGTTAATGATGTAGAATAGGATATCCGTGCACATAGATCACATCCTATTACTCAATAATGGGATATATTACATCCCATATTGCTATTATTTTGTTATATGATGGGGGCGGTTGGCAGGCCATCCTTCACCAATTGTGGAACAGTTCCATGATGTATTTCCCAATGACTTATCCGGGTTTCCACCATGGTGATATGTGGAATTCATTATTGATTTCATGTTGGGGGATGAGAAATTTCTTATTCCACCTTACAGAATGGCATTGAGTGATTTTTAATACCTCAAAACACATTTGGGGGAGTTGGAGGACAAAGGGTTTATCCATCCAAGTACGTCACCTTGGGGATCACCTGTGTTTTCTTAAAAGAAAGATGAAAAGAGTTTATAATTGTTTTTCGATTGTCAGATGTTGAATAAAAATGGCTATGAAGAAATGATATCCTCTTCCATATATCGATGATCACTTTGACCATATAATGTGTGCTTGTGTATTCTCAAAGATCGATCTGAGATCAAGGTAACATCATGTGATATTTCAGACTTCAGATGTACAATAAACTATTTTAGAAGATGGAATGGCTTTTATGTGTTTCTCATAATTCAGTTAGGGTTTAAAAATGGTCAAGCAGTGTTTATTTCCATGATGAACATGATCTTTCATTGGTACCTAGATTAGTTTGTGGCGGTGTTTGTGGATGATATCTTTCATTACTCGAAGACTCGTGACGTTCATGACCAATATCATGACCTCATCCTTGGAACACTAGGATAAAATATTCTATACGCCAAGCTATATAACTGTTAGTTTTTGATTGATAGGGTGCACTTTTTAGGCACATCATCTTAGAACAAGGTGTGGCAGTGGGCTGAGAGAAAACTCAAGAAGTGGTTTCACAGAAGAATGCCAAAAATAATTTTTATTTCCAATGTTTTTTTGGGATTAGCTAGATATTACATGAGGTTTATTGATTACTTTTCTCAATTGGAACCACCTCTTTAGGGCATGGAAAAGAATGGGATTAGGTTTTAGTGGGAATAATCATGCCACAATTCTTTGTAGAAGTTGAATAAGTACTTTACATCAGCCCTAATTTTTACCTTACATGTGTGAGGTGAGGAGAACAAGCTGTATTGTGAAGCTACTAGGATTCGACTCAGAGATATGTTGATGCAATGGGATTTATTCATTTCATACGGGTATTGGTGGTTAAAGAAATATGAACAGAAATACCCCATCCATGGCCTCATGTTCGCAGTAGTGGTTTATGCTCTTCATTGCAAGTGAAATTTCTTTTGGGAGAAATTTTTATAGATTTCACGGATCATAAAATCTTGATGTGTAACTTTTAACTACAGGACATGAGTCTTTGGTAGAGAAGATGGGTAGAGTTTCTGAAGTCCTTTGATTTCGAACTAGCAAAAAAACCTGTAAAAGGGAATAGTGTGGATGATGTGTTGAGCAGTAAAACTCATATTGAGTTGGTTCATGAGTATAGTGCAGAGTGGAAGATGATTTATTTTCTAGCTGAAAATAATGTGGTGGTTTAGGAGAGTCAAGATAGGATGAATTTTATTTTAGTAGCAGTGGATTCTACACTCTTGTGATAGATTGGTGACAAGAAGTACGATGATATGTAATGTTTAGCCTTTTGGGGAATCCTTGAAGGTAGAGAGACACCTTCATAGTAGCAGATAGTTGAGGATGAGGTCATCTCTTAAAAAAGGGTTCTTATGCCTCTGAGTATAAGAGAGGAACACATACAAGAATCTCATGCATCCAAGTGGGTGGTACATCCAATGATGAAAAAATTTACTAGGACATGTGATGACAATTTTTGTGTGGAAACATGAAAAAGGAGATAACAGGGTTCGTAAAAAATTGTTTCACTGATCAGGTTGTGCATGACAATCACGTGGAGGTCTATTGGTGTTGTTTCATATTCTGGAATGGAAGTGGGATGAAATAACTTCGGATTTTGTCGAAGGAATTCCAAGGATACTTATGAAGAGTGATTTTATTTGGTTCATTGTGGATCTACTGAGGAAGGTACAACATTTCTTGCCTATCCAGGAAACCTTCATAGTAGACCAGTTGGGGAACTGTATTTTATAAACATAGTTCATTTGTATGGGGTTCGATAGACTATAGTTTCAAATCATAATTCACATTATACTTCAATTTATTGGGAGGGCTTATAGAAGGTGGCTAGCAAATAGGTTTTTCTATGTACGAATTTCCACCCAAAGATATATGGATAGTCAGATAATACCATATTGGTGTTATAAGAAATAATTTGGGCATGTGTACTTGACTCTGGTGGTTCCTGGGAGAAGCACTTGGCTTTAGTGGAGTTTGCATATAACAACGAGAATTAGAAATCTATACAAATGGAACAATATGATGATATTTTTTTAACCTTGCAGATCACCGCTATTATTGATCGAAGAGCGTGAGTCATATATGTTGGGACCAAATCTAATGCAGAAGACGTCAGAGATGGTGTAGATGATTCAAAAATGTATGGCTATTAATCATAATTGTAATAAGTCATTTGATGATAGAAAGATATGTCCCCTAGAGTTTAAAGAGGGTGATCGTGTTTTACAGAATGTGTTTCCTAAGTTGGGTCACCATAGTATATGGAGGTCAGGCAAGTTGTCACCCCGGTTTGTAGAACTGTTTGAGGTAGTGGAGAGAATCGGGCCGGTGGTGCACTGATTAGATCATCCACATAATTTCAGTGCAATACACGATGATTTTTCATGTGTGAAAACTATGGTGGTATCACCCAGATTCATATCATGTGATCAATGTGGATTAGGTTGTCCTCGATACAGATGTATCATTTGATGATCATCTGATACCTGTGATGGATCGTTAGAAAAAATTGGTACGATGAAAGACTATGTCGGAAATTCATGTGTTATGGAAACATAAAGATGTTCAAAAAGAATCTCTGGAATGAGAAGTAGCCACGATGACTTAATGATATAATCTTTATGGCGCGAAACCTCAGGGATGTTTGAGAGTACAACTTGTGGATGAGATGTTATAAGGTGGGGATATTGTATGATCCTGTCCTTTTTTGGAGTCATCTGGGGTGATTTTGTATGTAATTTTGGTAGTTTTAAGTACCTTTTATTTGGAGTAGTGTCTCAGGGTGTGTTTTCGTGAGTTTTTTAGAAACAATAAGGGATATACGGTTGTTCAAAATTTACATTAACCATGCACCCCTACCTAGGAAACTATGTGCACTGGTTTTAATTATCAAAAAATTGGTTTCTAAATCACATGAACCCCCACAACCATTTTATTTAGAACTACTCCATGGATTAACAAATTCTAGGTGATCCCAAATCCTTCTATATGGATTCCAAGGTGATTTTAACACCATTCATTAATATCCAAATCCTGGATTGTTAATATTCTCTCTTCCTGGTAAGTGGATTTCATCACGTTGCTTCTTCCATTCATACACTATCTTTCACTAATCGTTTCAAAGAAGTTCTCCCCAATAACCATGGATCTAATTCTATTAGTTGAGATATATACCTTGGATTATGGATATAGATATATAATTTCAATATCACGATGCTTTTGATATATATTATGGATTTATGGATTTAGATAAGGATCTTGAACAACATCGGTGTGCCACTATAATTTTGGATTTTTTCATTGGGATAATATCTGTCAACAAACCTAGGTAGTTTTTCTAAATCAGACTCCCGTAGTCAAGGATTTGATATGTGTATGTGAGATTATTTATTTTCTATCTTTCCTTGATAATTGATTTCCTAAATTGGAGTAATTAGGCATGTTTATTTAACTTGTTGATTCTTTAGGGATATAGATGATTAATTGATGATTTAATCATGGAACAAAGGGGGATTATCAATTAGATATTTTACATAAAGGCATTGTTTATGGGTTCATATATTGTAATTGTGATATTTAATTTCTTTTTCATAGCTAATTAATTGCGGGAAATTAATTATGAGATTATTTTTTTCTATTTAAGATAAGAAATAATGAATTAATTGTATACCATGATATTGGTTAATGATAATTAATTGTGTGAATTAATTATGATATGTTGAGATTTTATTCGGATAATTAATTATGTATAATTAATCATGGAATATTATTTATGTGTAATGATTCATTAATTGATGAATTGAATAATTGGTCATTTGATTAGTTAATTGATAGGATAACTAATGGACTTGGGTATGTTTAACTAATCATTGGATGACTAATGATATGATGTGGTTAATTCATGGTAAATAATGAATTATTTAAATTATTATGAATGTGTGTTCTGAACATAGAATTCTTGACTGATTTAGATGTTAGGACATTGAAATGGTGTTCATCCCCTATATTTATTCAAAATTTTCTTGTGTGGGTTTTCGACATGGTGATCTACACTGAATGAGATTTAGGAGCTTGAGACGACGTTCAATACTGAATGAGATTTGGGGTTCTTGACATGTTGTTCAACACTAAATTAATGTCTCTAATGATTTATGATTTAAAAGGGAGAAATAATTTCAATCTGGGTTTAATTTGATGATTAAATAATAAATGATAGTGTGATAACTGTTTAATTATGAACTGTATTTATTACTTCGTAAAATTTTATACACTCTCTTTTGACTGGAATTGTTTTACACACCATTGGTGGTGGCCTAGTGAGTCAAACTTACACCGTATTCAGGCTGCCTGATCGGCACCTGAGTAGACTTTATTGTTGCATGACTGGATAATGTCATGGCCTTGGGAAAGGTTTCTGTTTGGGAATAGAGCATGGGTGAGGGAACTAGATGTGGTTCGAGAACCACTTTGGAGTCATTGTGTCTTTAAATTTAGTTGTATTGTAGAGACTTGACACTTTCATTATCTTAGAATGTTTTTCCACTTTAGTTAGGCATTGTATTTCTTGTTTTGGAAATCACATGAAAAGGTATTGTTCATGTTATTTATATGATTCTACACTTTTTTATTATTGTTTGATTCTGATGAAGTCTTATTCTGATAAAAATCATATAGGCCCCCCATGACCGAGTTACCAGACCTTGACTCCTAGTCGGATCCCTTTAGCATACGAGGAGGTGTGCTTGAGGGCATGTGACTGACTGGCTCAAGTCACCATTTAGTGTCACCTAGTTCAGGATGTTACATTTTGTGTAACATAGTCTATCGATATAATGTTTTTATTTTTTGAATTGTTGATATGAATATTTAAAAAATGAATTTCATTTTATCAAATGTATTTTATAACATTTCAAAAAACTACTTAAATTTTATTTTTCATCAAAGTAAATAAATAAATTGAAGCAGAAAATTACTTTACTAAAAATATATTCAATATTTTAATTTTTTTTATATTTTTTATATTGATTATGATGTGTAATTATATTTTTTAAAAAGTTGTTTGTACTATTAATACTAACCAATTTAACCATTGGGGTTTATTGGTTTTATATTTCATGCCTCATTTAAGCATGATGTTTCATTTTGAATACACTATCGAACATAATTATGTTCATTATAAATATAGGGTTGTTACATTAAATGATGGAATGTTTTGTTTGGAAAACGAATTGTAAGAGAGATTCAAATGTATTATAATTAACATATTTTCTTATGACTTTTATCCCATTTACCTGATATAAATTTCTTCCAATTACTTTAGTAAAATATTTTTAAATGTTTCTATATAATTTAAATTTTCGTGTTGAATTTTCATGAAATTTAGACTACTCCGTACTGCTACTAGTTTTTTTGTAATCCTTAAATAAAATAATTTAATAATGTTTTTTCAAGACTAGGAATTCTTATAATATTAGTCTTTGAGAATAAAATTTTAAATTTATGTGATTTCTTAAAAAATGTAATATCATATGCCAAAGATGGCCCAAATTTTGTTTTCAATACTATGCCACATTGTAGGGATAGTATTTGGTCTAATTGTTTCATTAATTATATATCTTTTATGAACCATATATAGTAATAAACTTGTATCATATAAATATATATTTTAATCGTTATCATTTATTATTTCATCAACATTGTGGTTCAACATTGAAAACAATGGCTAGTCTTATTATGGGGGAATTAAGGTTAATTTAATTTGATAAAAAATAATTTATATAGTTCATTTCTAATTTCCTATAATTTTTTTCAAAATTAAATATTTAATGTATTTGTTTTTATGTCTTTTTAGTGAAAATATTTATAAAATTTGAATATTATTTTACTTTCCTTGAGTTTTATAATATTTTAAGTTTTTAATATGTAATTAATCTGGTAATATTTTTTTATGTCTCTATTTAAAAATCACCTTAGGGATATTATTTTGATATATGGATAATAATTTTTGTTTAATTTTTAAAAACTAGTTTAAAATAAATATAAAGATACCGTAATTCTGTTTTTTGGAAAATGAACTTATAATCCCAAAGTTTACCTATATTATTTTCATGCTAATGGATGTATATGTTTTATTTACGTTCAGTTTCTATTGATATAGTAAAATCACTCATCCATCATTCATATCAAGTGTCATTTATGTAATTATTTATCTCATCAATTATGGGTGATTACTAAGTTCATTAAGTGTTTGGAATGGTAGAATTTTTTGGAAGGAACCTTTTAATGTGTGAATATATTTGATGAAAACAATAGAAATATTTAAAATTTTATTTCAAATTAATATGTATTGATGATATCTTTAAAATTATTATAAAATATTATAGGGAAACATATTATATTTTTTAGTGATACGTCAATATAGAATAATATTTTTGGAATATTATTCAAGTTTAACTTATAATAATCATTTTTGATTAATTTCAATATTTATAGAATTTTTTAATTTATTTCATGATAGAAAGATACAAAATTCTTGTGGTAGGATTTTATGAGGATCTATTTTAATCACATTTTTAAAAAAAATTATAAAATTTTGAGGTAATTTTGTGCTAAGATATTATTTAATTATTATTTAATTTATTGTTTGTTAATAATTTTATAAAATATTATTATTTGAATAATGTTTTGATTAATTATTATTTTATAAGTGATATAATTATATGTTCTTTTATTTTTCATTTTTTGATAATAATAATTATTAAAAAATTTACTGGTTGTTCATTGATATATATTTGTGTATAAAATTAATTGGTTAAAATCCATGGTGAACTTATTTTTTGATTTATTAAATATTTTTTTAAAAATTATAATTTATATAATCATATTTTCTAGTTATACATAATGATAAATAATTTATTGAATAAAATTTTCACATTTAATGTAAAATTTAAAATATTATTAATTTTTAGGAAGAATTTTATTTTAGTTGTTGGTTTTTTGTTTTTAGGTGTATGAAATTGATATTTTGTTTGATGAAAATTGATTTTGGTTTTTATTCATGAATATGTTTCCTTCTCATATTATAATAAATTAAAAAATGATTGGGAAACTTATGATATTTTGGGTTTGCTATGAAATAATAGATGGGGATCATCCAGATTATGTTTGATTGATTTTCTATAAAGTGAACGAAAAAATATTTGATGAAGAATATAAATATTAATAATCGTATTTTTAATAATAATATATTATAAAATGGTTGTAATTATAATTAATTAGTTGGACTAATATTTTGAAAAACCTAAACATAGAATTAAGGGGTTGTGTGAATGGGTCAATTCATTTAAGAATTATTAAATACAATGAAACGGATGAATAATATTGGTAATTGACAAAGATACATGATATGGTATATAATATAAGAAGTCATGTTACTTGTAATAATGAAATGATTAATGATTTTTGAAAATGAAATACTACTTTGAGAACTATGTATATTTTATTTATAGTTAATGAGGAATGTTTTATAAATAATAATGTCCTAAATCAGAGAAACTAATAACTATTGATTATCCCAATGTATATATTTATAAAAATACATTCTAGTGATTGAGTTTTAATTCTTACTATTTCCTTGGACATGAAAGTGTAATGACAAGAATTGTTTAGATGAATCTAGTAGCTAGTGTCCATTGTTGAAATGATTTGATCCTATACCAGCCATTGATATACCATTTTGTTAAAAAATCCCCATGTACATAAAATGATTTTTTAAACATCATGAAAAGCATAAAATGTTAAAAAGAAGATATTTTTTTCATGGATATGTTTGATGAATCATCAATGGAGTTATAATATCTTCAATGAAATTTAAGAATTTGTGTTTATTAATTTAATTGCAGTTCAATGATCTATTTGAGGCTTGATTTAATGTGTGTATTATTATTGATAAAAAATTTACATGAATGAATGTTCTTATTAGAAATTTTCTTATCCTGAGGTCATTTTTGATCAATTTTTTTTTCATGTTTTGATTTTCTGGTTCGACTAGAAAATTCTGATGGGGAGGTATTGATTTATTAATAAAGATATACAGCTACTGATATTTCAAACTTCTTTCTATTTTTATTGAAAAAATAGGAGTATATGTGCTGATATATTATTGAACATGTTTTTTCAACTATGGTGATGAGCATTTTATGGATGATGGATATAAAATTGAGGTTTTATAATTTTTATTTGAGTGGATATTTATTTTATTATTTATTATTCATTAATTTATGATTTGGGGATTTAATTTTCTAAAATAGTTTAATTGAGTTATATATATTTGAGATACATGAATCATGTTAAAAGTTTTTCCAAGTTCAAGGGAACATCATTTGGAAATGTTGGGTTTTCTTCATAAGGAATATGATTTAGATGAATTTTGCTTCAAGTAGATAATTCAATAAACAAAAATTTCTCTATTATTGGGTTCAAGGAAAAAAACAGTGTTTCCACACAAATAAAATTAATTGATTGTGAGTTTTTTTAGAGTGCATAGAACATGTTTTAAATGAATGTGTAGTTTTGGGGAATATTTCCTTTTCATTATGATAACTGTCTTTTTTTAATGGAAATGCATTCTAGTTTATAGAAATAATAAATAGGTATGAATATCATTTTTGATGTAGATAATTGCTGAAGTCATTTTTTATCGTGGTAGAAGAAATTTTTTCACTTTTTAATAAGATAAAAATTGGTTGACTAAAGTGGTTTAAATCGAATGAAAAAAATAATAGTATATATTTTAAAAAATATTTCACAGATAAAATTTATAGAGAGAGAATTATATAGTGATAAAATATTTTTTAAGTGTTTTCTATCCATCACCCATATAATATTTAAAGGGTTCTTGAATTTTATGAGGCTAGGATGGGGAAATTCATAATTTATTTTTTCAAAATAGGATGTGACATTAAATATATAAAATAATGAAATGAAAATTTACATTATGTTTAAGCAATTTTTTGGGTGTTTATATGGTGAATTGATCTAGTAGAAATAGGTCGGTTGATTAATGTAATAGAAGAACCAAGTCACTTTTTATTGAAAATATAATCCAAATGAAAACACATATTCAAACACTCCATAAAAAATTTGAGAGTAGTTGATTTTATAGAATTATAGTTCAATGTTGATAGTGAATTTGTCTCTAGATAGAAAATTTATTTTCTATTAAAATTAATTCTTTAATAATTTATTCTCATTTTTATATTATATTCATGTATAATTATTTTAATTGAATATATATCAATGATAAACTATTTTAATGTAATTGATATGAAATATTTTGATTCCATTTTTTATAAATTTATCATGAAATATATATCATAAGTTGTAAAATTAATCTTTCTTATTCTTCTTTTTAGTAGAGATCCTTTTTAGGTGATATAAATGAAATATTGTTTGTTTGTTCAAAATTCCAAATTTTTAGTGGAATATATTCATCTATAAACCATATGGAGAGACGAACATAGATCAATGTATAGTACATTCATTATCATTAATTGAAAATTTCATCTTGATAGAGGAAAATATAATATAATTTTATTTTATAACATTAATTTTGAATTTTATAAATATGAGTTTTAATATATTATTTGTTTACTTCATGAGACAGTTAGTTGATAAAATAATGTTTGATATTTGGTCAATTCTAATCATTTATTTTCTTACATAGAATAAAAAAATTTTATAATCAATAAAAATCCACATTTCTCAAGTTAATAAAAAATTCTACTCTTGTTTCTTAATCCATTCATGTGTATTTAAAATAAATTGAATTGAAATTTTAGTCCTTTTTAAAATGTATTTCATTGTGTAAATCACATCCATTTGATCACCATGTGTTATTCATTTATTTTGTTTCATGTTTTTTCATCAATATTTTAGTTTTTTTTAAACCTAATTTACTATACAATGTAGATGATTCTCCATCACTATACAAGGAATAATAAAAAAAATAGTAAATGTTATTATGATAATTGTGAGGGGGATGGTAATTTAAGTAAATGATTGTTGATTCTAAATATTTCAATCCTAGTGGTGGATATAATTTATTCCTCAGGATTGATATTCATTGGACAAATACCCAAATCACAGGATATTGACTATATTCTAAGGGTAGTTTATTTTGTTTCCAAGTGCATTGAAGCAACATCTATGATAAAAAAATTTGGTTATTTGTTGTGAAATTTATTATAAAATATATATTCCCAAGACATGGAGATCTACATCCCACTATCCATGATAATATTTCTCTCATTATGATAAATTAATTCAGATATTTGAAATAGACTTTAGGGTGAATTCACTATATTGAAATTTTCTAACATACATATAATTGAGAAATAATTATAGTTTTAAACTGATATCTAATGTTAATTTTAATAATAATAGTTTTATGGTAATTATATTATTAATCCTAAAATATGGAAAATGAAATTTCACTATACTAAACTACCAACATGTAACCCATTGTTATGTATTTCTAAAAACTAGTGTTTGGAAAATAATGAAATCTCTAGGTAAAGATTTAGTATAAGAACTTTCGGACTATCAAGGAAATAAATATTGATTATAATACTGTAGTCAATTATAATTGAATTTATATGAATGATTTATAATACATTTGAATATAATGATCTAAAATTGAATGAATTATGATAGAAAATGATAAATTATTTATTGTGGAGTTGATAAAAATGAAATATTTAAATGAAAGATATGTGGGAATTATATTAAATTCATGTAAAAAATAATTAATATAATTATAATATCTATATGTCAGAGGCAAGTGAATTTTCATAAAGTGAACAAGAATGGAGTTATAGATTTAATTGAAGTGGATTGAGAACAATTTAATATAAATGTCTTGTGATTGAAACCATACATTTATATGGACTTTGTAAAGAGATATTACACTTTATAGATGGTATTATAAAATGTTAAGAAGTTATTCTGATGATAATAATATATGTGAAATTTGGATGTCAACCTAATAAAAATTATATTAATTTAGTTTTTCATATTTATAATAATCATAAATTAAATCCTTAGTGCATTGATGGAATGTTAATGGATAAAAAATATGAAGAAATCAAAATGATGAAAAAGGAAAATGAAAATATGTTAGATAAGGGAAATCGGCTAGGGAGTATTCTACATTCCCTTTTATTTCATTTTATTATTATATATTTATCTCCTTAGATCTATTTTTATAGGGTAATTGAGAAAAATATAGATCATGGGAGAGAGGAACATGTAATTTTTGTGTAAATAGTTTAAAATTATTTGCTTAAATTCTCCCAGACATTTAACTTCCAAAGAAAATAGTATCATATTCCCAAAAATGATCAACAATGTTAAAAAAATACATTTCAATATTTATAATTATAAATTATATTCACTATATTTTGGAGCATAAAAATGAGTGAATTGTAAAATATAATTAAATAATACCATAGATAGGAAGAAAAAATAATAATATAATAATACATCTAAGATTGAGAAATGTAAGTAGTTGGTGTCCAATTATTTTTATTGTGATCATAGGGTATATGATGGGTTTATATAATATAAAATCTATGAATATGAGTCATAAATAAGAAATTTAAATTCTTACTAAAATTATGTTTATTCCATTATTATTACAATTATAATTAATGGATACCTATTGACATGGTCGTTCTATTCCAAATTGTTCAAACTCATTGAAAGGGAAATATTAATTATTCCATGGAAAAAATGGTCTGAATGAAATGTTTTCATTGGAAATCAAAAATAAGTTGAACATTGAACTCATTTTAAAATAGTTTAATTTACATAAATTTTTGTTATATATGATTTTTAAGGACATCTGAACCTAGAACTAGACAAGGTTCACGATGAACTGGGGTCCTTTTAATTCCTTCCTACTGGAAGGTTGAACAAACTAAATTTACTAAATTTAATATTCAATGACACAAGGAATCAACTATTAATTAAAAAGGACCTTATGAAACATGATGAGAGATTTAACTTGAAGAAAATCAATCACACGAGTGTGTGGTGTATTATTTGAACAATTTATTTTTCTATTTTATGTAGTTTTAATTCAATTTATGTGTTTTAATATAATTGAATGGAATGTTTCATTACATTGTAGAATTATGAATGATTTTATAAAAAATGAATTTGGTAAATCTAGGAATTTTTTTCATTCAACCTATATTTTTAAGAATAATTCCTTTTGAAATAGTTAATTAATGATTTTTTGAGATGAAATGAATGGGAGTAGGCTAGAGATGATTAAATTTATTATTGAAACACTTTTATGAGAATAACATGGAGGCTATTAAAATTATCAGCTAACAATGTAATAATTGATTGATTAATAAAATATATATTACCTAGAAAATGATGTCTATATATAAGTATTATAAGGCATAGAAAATACAATATATCTTGAGAATTCACATTAAGGGTTTACCATCCACACCATATTACTAAATCTAGTACTATGTGTACAATGTAATGGAAATGGGGTTTCATGTTCATCGTTATAAGAATATTTATGCTCTCTAATAATTCATGTGTCTCTTTCTTAAGATTTTATCAGCCACAGTGTACTTTGGGAAAATACATAAGTTTCTATTGGTGAAATTGTGATATGTGTTACTTTGAGATATTATATTACCTTTTTAATGGAATATAATCCCCCAAAACAAAATTATGTTATGACGATATAATAATGATCATTATGAAACTTATTTATAATTGAATATGGAAATTCATGCTTTTAAAATTAAATCCACAATTCTAATGCTTCATCATCAAAACGTAATGTAGTTCCATTATTAACAAAATATGTGTCTACCCTTGGATTTTGTCAATATTCCATTAAAATTTGAGATTTAAATGAACATTTTATTTGTATATTGATATAAATTAATGAAAATATTTTTACCACTTGTTAATTTATTTTAAATAACTATCCCATCCAACACATGATAACGTTTCATCAACAGATGGTTTGATATCATTAATTGAATGTATCTATAGTTGAACATGTTTAATGACACGATTTTTTAAAAAAATTATATATTGTCCCTAAGCCTTGTATAATTTCTCAAATTATTCTTGGTAAATTAATGAATTATGATCATGAAATTTGTACCGTTGATCAAATTTTTGGAGAAATATAAAATAAATATATAGATGTTTAGGGAAAAATTAATCACTATATGTTACTATCTAACCAAATAGATTAAATCATGAATAATATGGAAATATTGTAGAAGATAACTAGGATATAGAAGTTGATCTTTGTTATCCAAGTTATTAGATATTAACTAAGAGTTTACATGCCCGTTAGCCACTTGAAATGACAAAAACACTTGAATGAAACTGTGGATTGATATATAATGAGGGAGAAAATTACATGATGATGTCAGTTTGTATAGTAAGGAGGATAACGACATTATTAATGAATCTAAGAGAATATGAAATAGGGTATCATAAAAACCCTGATTATAGAATGTAATCCTACTTTTTTCTTTTGATTTTTGTAATATGAGTTAGATGAGATAGGTTCATACTGGCATTGATATAAGGAGAACCTGTGGATTAAGATTCAAATATTTAATGAATTTAGTTACTTCTATCATATTTTAATATTATATATCAAATTATTTATAATAATATTGATTTTAATCAGTGGGTTTTCGTTGTAACAAAGATATTTGAAGTACGAATCCTAATCATATGATGTGACAAAGATTTTAAATGAATAATTATAACCCATGTGATTAAGGAACACAAATAGAAGACTTATTAATAATTAATCCACCCAGTATATCTATTATGTAACAAATATATTATTTTTTACTTGATCATTTGAATATTTTTATATATATGTCTATATTTTTTCATTGAATTCTACACTTTTTTTATTTTCAAAGCCCCCATAATTAATATATATAAATATATCAATATATATTCTCCCATACACATGTATTTGTTTTGGAGTAAATAATTTTCTTATTGATTGGGACCATGGATGGGAAGTTTTAAAACATGGGTTTTTATGAATTGTGGGGTTTACCCATGATGTTTAATAATGTTTCTTCGCCTCAAAAAATCAGTTTTAGGAGACCGTTGGTGTGTGCATTAGGTGAAATAATTAATTATTTTTATGAATTTAATTAAATTATCAAAACCCCAATTAGCCTCATAATAATAACAATAATAGAAAATCCCCATGGTTATCCTTATAACCCAAGATATACTAGAGGATTATTTGAGTGTTTGAATTAGGGAATCAAGAATTTTGATCGATTGTAAATGATCGGGGATGATTGTGATATAGATGAAAAATGCAGTGTGATCGTCACCTTCTTCACTAGAAGTCAATTTCTTCAAAAATTATTGATCTGTTCCTATGGTAGGTCATGTTATTTCAGGTATTTCCACCCTATGTGATTCAGTTAATAAGAATTCTTTATACAGAAACTTTTTTATGCATTCATAATTCTTTCATTAAGAATAGTTACATATGAAATTGTTAAACTAACTGGGATTATCCTTTCTAAAACTATGATTATTCCTTTGTTCATCAAAAATTTCTGGACACTAATCATCATCGCATCATCTAATGGAAATAATTCCTTGTTCTTATTATTTTCCAACAACTTTTCTTTGTGTTCTTCATCATTGCCCAATGTGGTTGGTGGTTTAAAATATAGGCTCTGTTTGAGCATGATCCAACACCTAGATTCAGAGATAAATAGAAAAAAATTTGGAGTTAGTGTTTTGTGGATGGAACAATGTGTCATTCATTATAAAAGTTTCAGTAACATAGATTACAATCCATATTTATGGTTTTTCAACCGTGGTTGGGGAGATGTTGTGATGTGGTGCAATGAGGACGATCCGTTCATGGTGAAGGTTGATGATATTTATCCACCAATGATGATTAGGGATTGTTCCACACCAAATATGAGATCCTCATTGTTTTATGGATGGATTGGTGGTGAGGGAAGTGTGGGTGAGGAATCATGAAATATTTTAGAGTTTCTTGATAATCCTAACATACACCCCATGAACATTAGATGAAAAAAGACCATATAGTACCGTTGTTAGGGATGATTGGGTTTATGATAGAATTAAATTACACATGTCATGTAGTCTATCCACATGTGGTGTGACAGAATTTCAGTGGATGAAAATTTACCATAGGTGTACATAGGCTTGAACATGTCTAGGTTTTTTATCAAAAAAATGGTGTATGGGCACAAACATTAAAAGAGAAGCCGAAAATGGATATATAACATGGGAAAGAACATAGTACATAGAGAATGATATACTATATGGACACTATCTACAGTATCTGATCTTGGGACATAGTACATGGGAATACCAAGGGTAAGCAATACATGTCAATTATTACATATATACCTGATATTATTTTCCTAGGGAATTGCACCTCATGTATATCCTTCTTTGAGACATCGATAAAGTTCCGTTAATAGAACATTATGAGTATTATTCCTGATAGGATGTGATGGATGCTTATTTTTTTAATCATGTTTTAGTAGTGAGGTTATAATTTTCATATTCTTCCTTTGTTGATACACGGTCACATGAAATGTTTAGGGTTGATCAACAAAGTGAGCCTGGGGTTGGTACTCCCCCATCACACCAGGAAACATTTCCCCCACACTCTTTGTAATGGTAGATTTGGTACAAACCCTAAAGATAGAAGGGAAGGGGTCCAATATTTATAGAGTGTAATTCACCCTTCATTATGCTATAGGAGGGAGTGGGTCCTCCATGTGAGTTATTGCTTCCTTGTTTGTGTGATCACAATAGAGAGGAGTGTTCCCATGAACTCAGATTCCAATGAGGTTTCCTATGGTTTTGGTAATGAGAGATGGTCCTTATGATCTTTATAATGACTCGTCATTATTATATGGTATCTGATATAGAGATAAAAAATAACTATTCTATTAGGTTTCATTTGAGAATATTTGATGGTAGGTTTTTTTAATCCTTTATTTAATGAAATAACTAAATATTTCTCCTCTCCATTTATCCCTTCATGTTTTGTTGAGGTTATTAATGTGAATGTATATAACCATCCTTATATGAGAATTTTCCACACATGTTTTGTATTATGTGGAAAACATGATGATTTTTGGGGACCTTGATGGATATGGATCAATGGAACACAACAACACTTAATAGAGATGAATGTATTTGGTGGCTGACCTTAGAGATTGTGGGATGATTTATCTTCAATTCCCCCTCTTATTAGTTTTTATCTCATTGGAATGTAATTTATTGTTGGTTATGTATTTTACCCCTTCATTCCTTTTTATTACATTGCATTACACTGGTGTGTGCAAGCACAAATTTACATAGGATTAAGCATCCTATTTTAGTGTTATGTCTACATTAATCTTTTTTCCAACCCATATCGTTTGAAAGGTGGGATTGGGGTGTCACACTCTTCTTACCACTAGATAGTTGGGTCCTAGTGTGTAAGGATGTGATAAAGTGGAATCAAAGGAAGTATATATTTGATATGGTGTTTAGAATTATAATTTTTTGTGTGGTTAAATTTATAAACAAAATTGAATAGTTTTGGACTCTATTGAGTTCGGTCCTTAGTCTAGAGAACCCAGTCTTGGTGTGTTAACTAATGTTACAGTATTGTAGGACACTAAATAATAGCTTGTTGTCATGGAATACTGAGGCATTACAAGTTTTAAAGAATAGTTCTTCAATTATATAAGTTTTGGTCTTATGAATATAATTTCTTTATTCATTTATCTCAACATATGTTCTCATATAACAGTGGTACAAATTTTTATCTTTTAGGATGCCTCCATGAAAATATCTTACTATGATACAGTTACTAGATCATGGTGGTGATGAGTTCAGTGATGTGGAATATGTTTAGGGAACCGCTCATGTTGTGATTCATGCATTCATCAAAATATCAATTCTACCACCTCTTTATAAGAATACTTATCCACCCCTAGTGGTTCAGAGAGAAGATCATAAATGTTTTTGGTAGATGATAGCTCCAAAATGTCAAGATGATGATGTGTGTAGGATTATCTCATTATGTGAGTTCTATAAATATATTAAATTGATGTTTCTTTGTTATCCAAACCCTAATGAATTGGATACTTTTATTCTTGTGTTATTTCAATAATTCATTTCTGTTTAGACCCTAAAAGGTCAGATGTTTTCGCTTGTGTGTAGTCCTTTTCATTGAGATGCATGGTGTTGGTAGATTTTGATTACTCAAAATCATAATGAGGTAGTTTTATCATGGTTATTATTCTAGTAACTATTTTTGGATGGTAATTATGCTTTGATTATGAGATATTTATAGATTCATGAGCTTCTCAATTTTGTATCAGAGTGATATGTCTATTGTTGATTATGATGAAATATTTACTAACCCCAGGAATTATACTTTTTATATTGTGTGGGATGAATACAAACATGTATAGAAGTCTAAAAAGGGACATTATATAGATATTTGTTCTATTATTGTATCCCAATTCATTTACATTTATATTGTAGGGATATAAAAAGACATTGTTATATATTATTTCCTATGAGATGGACACTAGAAACCGAGAGATGAAATTGGACATAAGGGGATATAGTTTCATGTTTCTATCAGTCGTATTCTATCTTTAGGGTCTTAGAATAAGAGGCATACTCATGAACAAGTTAATAAACATGGATCATTTGAAAATGTTTTGGGAAGGGTAATATTTTATCATGTAAAGGGGAAGTACAGTCCTTGTAATGGGATTGGTCACATGGATTGATATTACCTGAACTGACAAGTTGAGGAAGTTAAGAGTATAATATATAACCTTGATATGAAATGGAGAATCATGATTATGGATATCATAGGTGTGTTCATGCTGGGACCATGGGAGGGGGACTACAGATAGAGGTGTATGTGAACATAAATAGGGCTGAGATGCATATGGACGATGATGTGATGAGGTACTCCCACAACCACCACTAGAAGACCCATTCTAGGCCTAGAAGGGTAGTTATCAATGCTTGTGAAGTTGCATGCTATGTAAGGATATTATTAGGATAATCATTAGATGATTATCGGTATGATCTATGTCTTCTCTATCTTTTCTAAAGTACTTATAGATAGAGACATGATTCATCCATTTATCTCCATATCCCGTGTGCAAGATATAAATAGTTTATCTGAGTCTTTAACACATCATCTATAATCATATTTTTATACATGGATATATTTTATATATTTAACATCATCTATTAGTACATTTTTTAATTTTTATTAGAGAGATCTTGAATGATATTTTGGTCAATGTGATGAAACCTTATGGCATCATTCTCTGTTTAGACTAGTTGTCTGTGGTTTGTTACCAGAGAGAATATCATTCACAGAGAGTTAAATTAGTACATGGATATGGGTAAGGATCCTTCTTCATGGTTGAGATATATTTTATGGGTGATAATGTAGTGATGGAAATGAGGTTTTTACAACCTTTCACTCGTCATTTGATGATTTTATCCCCCAGTGCATTGAGATGTTTATGCATCTAGATTCTAGTGGAAGTGGGGGATTTCATTGATGTATTTATCAATGATTTACCATGACTACTTACTAGGTGGGAAATATAATATTTAATTTACTAGAATCCCAATACTAGTATTATATATTATAGGTCCTACAAATAGACCCAAAAATTCTCTTGGAGCAGAGGTAGTGGTTGTATGTCCCTTGAGAGAACATTTTTATCACAACTAGTGTGTCCCCTAAAAAGGATCCATTATTTTCTATTTTGAGAAAAAAAAATTATTTTGAGTCTTTGGGTTGTCTATCATAACCTTAATAAGTTTTCAATCAAGAACACGTACCCATCAAAGAAAAATTATGACATTTAAGACAAGTTTAAAGGTGTGATATGGTTTTTAAATATTGATCACAAGTCTAGCTACGATTAGTAGAGGGTTAATGAGGGTTATATTGTATATATAAAATTCTTATATTTCTATAGACAATATGAGTTCATGGGGATGTGTTACTGTTTAAATAATACTCCCACTACATTCATGGATCTTATGAACCTTATTTTTCATATATAGATGGACCAATATATAGTTGTACACAATGATTACATTCTTGTATACTCTCTATTAGTGGAGGGCCATGAAAATCATATAAAGCTGGTCCTAGAAGTACTTCTAGGGAAACATCCTTTTTTATGTTCTCGGAGTGTCATCTTTGGATTTGATTTGTTCAGTTTCTGGGGAATTTATTATTAGATTATGGTCTTTCCCTATATGTTTTTCAATATTGGTGTATTTATTAATTGGTAGCCATCTACTACAGTTTCATAGGTGAAAAAGTTTCATATATTAGAGATGTGGGGGTACTACCGAATCTTTTTGGATTAATTTTCTAGGATAGTATCCCAGTTGACTATTGGAAATTAAAAGAGTATCCATTCACTGGGATAGAGCTCTATGAGGGAGGCTTTGAGAGGTTGAGGAAGAGGCTAAACCATTCACCTAATCAAAGAATACCTGATCAGGGAGTTGAGTATATGTGGTTTTATGATCCTTGTAGACGTATGATTAGGTGAATGTAGATGAATAGGATAACAATGGTCAATTATTTAATGATGTACTTTATAACCCATAAGAATAAAAATGTGACCCATGATATAGATTTGGTAGGGAAAGTTTATTGTCTGAAGATAGGGATTAATTATCTTCTATGTGAGGATTTTCTGCTAATACCCATATATTTGATGTACATATTCACCCATATATTTCTACACCATATATATAATATCTTATTATATTTGTTGTAGGATTTCAAATTTTCTTTAATATATAATTTGGTGATGGTAAATAGAGTGAAATAATCCGATTGTATGAAATCAACATTTCACTTAGTGGAGGAGGTATCATAGTTATTGGATTTGTTACAACATATCATAGTGGAAGAGTGGGGGTTCATATTACCTACCTTTTATATTAGTGAGTCCACTGATCATTCATTGTGTGAGAGATGTTCAGCCAATGGATATTGAATTTGTGGATTTATAGGACCATGTATCCTAAAAAGTTTCACCTTTTGGATTTTCTAAAGGAGGTGAGAAATTACTATAATTATAGGGGTGGAAGGTAGTATTGGAAAATTTTCATGAGGGGGCTTTTTAAGTGTTTCATACTTCCCCAAGATTTTCAATCCACGTGTGGAGATGATGTACAATGTCCTTCATCAACAGTTTTTGTGGGATGACAAGAGGTAAAGTGTTGATGAGTTTCATTACTGATGTCTCACATATCCATTAGTAATTTCTTAAGATCATTTTCTATTAAGTTTGATCCAACCTCCTTATATTGCTAAATTGAATTGGAATGGAATATTGATGGATTTTGTGACAATGATTTTTTGAATATCTAGATGAAAGAAATGTTATCTAGGTGAATATTGATTGAGTTACCATGCTAGTGAACTTTCTTATCATTAGGGATAAATGTTCGTTTGAGAGTATGAGGATGTCTTATGTAAATGGTATCATCCATATTAATGGGCTACCCAAGAATATCATCTCTGATCGTGATGATTGATTAATGTCATGGTTTTAGAGGGGTCTGTAGGTGTCCATCAAGACCCAATTATGGATGAATATGATATTTCACATCTTGATGGATGAAAATATAAAAAAGACCATCCTTATATTAGAGGATATGATGATACTCTATTTTATAGACATTTAAAAGAGTTTTTAGGATCAATTTCCATTGGTAGTGTTTTTTATTGTAATGACTACCACTATAGTAATGACATAAAACCATTTTTAGGCCTATATGGGAGACCTTATAGGTCACCCATCTTCTAGAATGAGATTGTATAGATGTATCTTCTTGTTCTAATACCGGTGTAGGAAATGATAAATAATGTTCAATGGACTAGTTAGTGGGATGGGATAGGGAGGAGAGAAAATAATTATTACAAATATTTACATAATAGGCCTTTTAAATTAGAAGACTGTGAAAATGTTTTCCTAAGGGTCTCCCCCTATTTGGGATTAAATAGATTGGTCTAAAGAGGCAAGTTATCCCCATAGTTCATACGTTCATTTACGATATTATGAATGGTTAGTGAGGTTACTTATTAGTTAGACTTAACCCCATAGTTGGGTTGAGTCCATGAAATCCTCCTTCTATCAATTCTATGGAGATACCTTAAAATCCTTACACACATTATTAAATGGGGTGAGATGGATATCGAGGAAGGATCCTCCATCTCGGAGTACCAGGTGGAAATTGAGGATTGGTAGGAGGGGACGTTGAATGAATGAACCATCCATTTGATGAGTTAATTGGAATCACGAGATCATGGAAACAATATTCTTGGAGCACGAGTGTTTGATGCAGAATCAGTACCTTCATATTTTTTTAAACATGTTATTTTTTGGTAAAAAATACATGAAGTACAAGATAATGTAACGAATATAGTTTTTTCATGTTTGATCATTTAAATGTATATATATATGTATATGTATATATCTCAGTTATTCCTTATTGATAGTGAATTTTTTGGGGTCTTAGGACAATAGATTTAATATATTGAGAACATTAATATATATTCAAATAGACACAAACATTGTTTTGGAATAAATGGATTCAAATTTGATCAAGACCTCAAATTGGAAATCTAAGACCATTGTTGTATTAAAAAAATGGGGTTTACCCTAGGTGCAACATATACTTTAACAAGTTATTATTATGTAATTCTGACCACCTAAATCCACAAATCTATAAATTTATATCAATGATAGCGTTAGAATAATAAAATTGAAATCTTTATTATGAGTTATGTCATGTGACCTATATATTTACATTCAATATTTTTTAAAAATCAATGTCTTTTACTAATTATATTGTGCAAGATTTTTTCAAATATATTTTAAAATATTAATAAAGTTTTCAGCCTTTCAAAATAAAATGATTCCTCTTGCACAAAAAAAATATATTAATAAAATTTATTTAGTTATAATTATATGTTTGGATGTTTTTTTGAAAAAATAATTGTTTTAAATTTTTTCACTTCACATTTTATAAATTAAATTTTTAATGTTATTGGTATCATTTTTATTTACAATAATATTAAAAATTCTACATGAAATCAATTTTTCTATTTTTATTCACTATTATCCCACTTTTCTCTTTATTTGTGTATTTTAATAAAAAGACCTCTAAATATATTTATGGTTTATCAATTGAAATATTTTTATCTATGTTTTGTAAAAAAATTCAAGATTTTTTTCAAAAAAGACATGGATATTTTAAATCTCCAAATTAATATTCCTAACAACTCAGAAAATTATTTAACACATATTTCAAAAATACTTATTCATTATCATGATATAAAATTATGATAAATTTTTAAAAATACTTAAAATTTTTTATTATACCTTAGAGAACATTTTAGTAATATAATGTTTGTTCCCTAATATCAAACCAATTCATTTGATAAATAATTTTTATCCAAAAATGACATGTTCATGATACATTAACATCATGCCTTGTTAATGTTTTCTGATACCATATTGAAAAACCATTGTAATACAGAATGTGTTACATGATATCACTAAAATTAATTGGGGAAAAAATCTCAATATAGTACATGATCATGATTCCTTCTCAGCATGACATTTTAATGTCTTATAATACCTTGGTGAAGAACCTGGGAAATGTTATTTTATGACACCATAGTAATGAATTTTAGTTATGTTCTTATGAATGTATAATGTAAATGATATTTCCCAATTTATAATTTACAATTCATATACATGTCATCATATTTTGCCTCATGTTTTTATCTTCATGTTATTATGATCATATTGTTATCTTATACCACATGACTTAACCATTATATTATATAATTTCATTTTCCACCTTAATTATCATATGAGCTTACAAATTTGTTATGTTTTCATTTCTTAATGTCATAAATGTAATTATAATCTAATTATTTTATAGAAAAATATTGTCTGTTGGGAATTTTTAGGGTATATTAAATTCTTTTTAGGGAATAAGCTGTTGTATTTATTATGGGGGAAATGTCTGTTCATTGATAAATAAAAGTGTTTTGATTCAAATGTTTTTTAGTAATTTTACTAAAATATAAAAATTATATATCTAGGAATGAATTATAATGAAACCTTTATTTTATGTAATTTAATAGCGAAGGCCACATCCAAGGGGATCCATTTGTGGCATCCAATTAATGTATAGTTAACTTTAAAGGTTAGGGTGTTAGTAGAAAATATTTTATTGGATGACCTGTTAAGTTTGATCATAATTTCAATGTTATATATAACCCATTAGGTTAGTTGATGTAATATTTAATATTTCAAGGATTAGGATTTGAAAACAATAGTAAAAATCCTTTGTAAAATTCTATGGGATATGTATAATTATTCGTTAATATCCCAATTTCTAGAAAAGTATAGATATTGGGGTTCTCATAAAATAACATCCTTATCTGTATAAAATATTGTAGAAGACAATATGGAACATATGTTACTAGGGGTAATGACACAGAAAAATGGATTGTCAAGTATCAACTAAATCATCATTTTAGTGATTGTGGAGTGGGAAAAAGATCATTCACCATTCTAAACACTCCCTATATAACATCATGAGATGTTAAAATATATTTATACATTAATAATTTTATTTCTTAAATAGTTTTATTTACACATAACACAACATTTAAATGAATATTTTCCCATTATTAAAATATTAAAATTTAATGTAAATGTTATAATCTAGATATTATAAAGGTCATTTTTGGAAATATTATTTTTCATTGTGTTATGAAAATAAAATTTTAAATAAAATTTGAAAAATTTTGTGTTCATAATTTTATAAAATGTTTTACATATTTTTAGTTAGTGGGTCTAAATTTAATTCATAGACCCATTTTATGTTTTGTCAATTTGAATATTAAACTTAGTAATTTTATTACCAAGGTAAAGGGTAAATAAAGTAAGTTTGGTTACAAATAAAATAATAAGAACCATTAAATCATCCAAAAGTTGACTAAATATTATTTTATTGGAATATCTAGTCAATAAGCTTACACGGTTTGAATTTATGTCTATTGTGGACCACAAGGATGATATTTTGACATTTATAATTTTTTATTTAATGAAAAGAAAAAAATGTTGCAATATTGTTTTAAATATTTATAACCATTTAATATGGGTTTATCCAGAGAAAATGTATTACTATAAATTGAATATTTAAATCTAAATGAATTATCTTTTTTGTGGTAATTTATTTTATATTTTTAGGAAAGAAAGAATATCCATAATTTCATCCACAAATATGACACAAAAATTATTTAATTAATGAATAAAATTATATTAAAATATTATAAGTATTATCATTTGATATAATTTAGGTTATAAACAAATTTTATTATTTAAAATGTCATTTAATGATGTGTTAGTGTATTTTTTTAATTTCTATTTTTTATTGTCATTAATGTCAAACTAATTAATAGACTGAAAATTGACAATAATGATATTTTATGAATATAATATTTTCTAAAATTATTTCACAATAATAAAAATATTACATAAGAAAAATGGGATATTTTATGGTCTAAAAATTCATATCATGTGCATTTTAATTCCATTTTAAAGCATTTGGATCCAGAATAGTCTTTTTATAATTTAATCTTTTGAGAAATTCAAATGGTTCCCCTCATAAAAAATAAAAAAGGGCCTCTACTCCATATATATTTACTCCACAATGGTCCTTTTAGAAGTACCATAATTTGAAAAATGTTCTAATACACTTCCCTAATCAAATATTAGATGTTAATTTATTACAATAAGTCCAAACCTAAAGCCCATTTAAAATATCAAATGGAGTCATTTTGAAGAAGGGGTAATATCTATAATAGTACACCTTCTTTTTAGACTCTTATTTACCTAAAATAAATCTATGAAAATTATTATAAAACAATAAATTTTTTATCTGAGTTATTTTAAAATGTTTTTGTGATTATGAAAAGCCAATTATACACCCAATCTCCCATCAAATAAGAAGTCAAAACATTTCTCGTCTATAAATATTGCTTACCATCTCCACATAGAGATACAATTAATTTTTTGTTATCAAATTTTAAGTAATGGAATTACAATGGATTTAATGTTTCTATATGATATTTATTACATATTTATAATTTTGGAACCATAATTCCATTTCTACCTTCTAATCATATAATTTTTTGGGAATGATAACATCCCTCGTGTGTACGTATGGACAACATCTCCACAATGTGACATGATTAGTTATTATAGATATATGGTTATTCAATACATATATAACAAATAAATATTTATTATATAAGAGGTCTAAATAGGAACATGGAAATTTGATACTTGAGGTAAGGGTTTCTCCTCTCACTTTCTGTTCATGAGATATATTCCATACTCACCGATTATTTTTCTATATAGTGTATAAAATTACATTTAATAAATTTGATATCATGAATATATTTATATTCGTGGTATTTATTGTTTTATATGACTTTATTTCTCTCATGGGGCTTATGAATCAATAGTTTCCAAAGTGGTAGGGGTTTATTTCTGAATCTCATCATCATTAGGGATTTTTTATGTTAATGTATCTATAAGGGAATGTTCTATACCATGTAAATGTTTCATAAATTTGGTTATAAAAATGTTTTTATGATTATAATATATCTTTTTTTGTCTTTTTTTACCATTTTTACTCTTTACCAAAGTGTTTGAAATTATTTTTCATTTTTTTACAAACTAGGTACTTTGTGACTTTTTCGAAAAAAAATTGGATGAATGGATTTTTTAAATTATACTAAATGAGTGTATTTTTATACTACCATAACCTATAAATAATTTATAGAACCTTTTATATGTGTACATTTTAATTTAAAGGAAAATATTTTCCTTTATAAGTGTAGGTATTTTTGAAACATAAATTAGTTTAAAAATTAAATGGTTATTTTCCTCAAGAATCATTACATGGGTTCCTTAAAAAAATTATACATCCAAGATGATTCCATAAATTAATGTTAGTCATGAAATACTAGGGATATATATTAAGAAAACCAATGTTATTTTTTTCACGTATGGTTTACGTTTCTATTAAAAAGATAATTTTTTTATAAAACCCATTTCTTTTCATGGGTTTTGATATGAGGAAAGAATTGTGATCATATTGAGCACTTATGTATGATTTTCATTTTATGATGGGTGAGAACTATATCTCCCTATAATTAGTTTGGAAAATATGAATAATTCATGAGGTAAATATTTTATGTACTATACTTAATTCATGTAGACAATTTAATAAATAGGCCTGGTTTTAATTTCTAAATGTTTATGCATGGACCTAGATTTCATTTCCATATGTTTATGTGTGGTCCTAGATTTCATGTCTATAATTTTTTATGTGAACATGGATTTCATGTAAACACAATTATGGGTGGATATGGTTTTATGTCTATATGTTTATATGAGGTCTTGATTTCTTGTCCATAACATAATGAGTAATCATGTTTTTTATACATGTTCACAAATATATAATATTATGTGTATTCTAAAATTAAATGACTTATTCGAATGATATATTTCACAAATCATGTCAATTTATTCTATATGATTCATATTTTATGAATCACCATGATTTGTGATATGACTCAATATTTTGGTCAATAAATTTCAAAGTATAATTTTTAATTTTTTTCACATTATTATTTAATTATGATCATGATATTCTTATGTAATGATAAATATCTCCCTTTTTACCCTTACGAAGAATTTAATATCACCCTTTTCTTATGTTTCATTTCCCACGATGATTTTGTAATGTTCTAAGTACGGTATGTATAATAAGGGTGGTAAATATTAAGAAATCATGTGGATTATATATATTTTTATTACTCATTGGTTTATTTTTCTATATATGTAAGAGTTTTTATTAATTATCTAAAACTACAATCTGAAAATTCCATTTTGTATAAATGTGATTGAATATTTCCATGAATTTATTTATGTTTTATATCCATTAAATTTAGGTCAAGTTTTCTTCTATTAAATATATCAATGTAAATATTATATTTTATGCACCTTATTGGGGAGCATGGGTTATGGGATATTATAGTCGATATCAGATAAATGATTATAAATAATTATGATTTTATGGTTAGAATTTTTTTTAAAGCTCTTATGGAAATTACATGTATTGGCAACCATCCTAATTTTATTAAGAAATATATTAAGTGATTTTCCTTGAAATAACAACTCTTTCTAGATTCAATAACTGGAAATGGATCTTTAATAGATTTACATAGAGGTTTTATCATAGAAAAGAGATCATAGGAATATACTATATATTAACATGGTAAATTAAAATGGGACTTTTTCTACATCATGTCTGAAACACATTGGTGATAAAAGTTGTGTAAATATATATTTATTTTATGAACCATTATGTTTGTATTAAATAGATGATAATCATGGGTGACCTAGGATAATCCAAAGGGTCCATGGATTGAAATTAAGGATTCATGATTTTGACATCGAATAAATAATAATGTTGGTTACAATTATGGTTCTTTTCTCTCAAACTATGCTTCTGGTTTTAGATAATGGATGGAACCAGGTTAATTCATGTTAATATTGAATGTGATGGAAATTGAATGGTTTTCAACTTAGAAAAAAATGAATCCATAATTGGAATAAGAAACCATACTTTTGTTTCTAGTCAGTAATGTCATAATTTAATCAATAGCCACAACAAATCTTATTTTCATAACACACTTAATGAGACTAAATGAGAGTTTCTGGATGACTATATAGGAAATAAAGTTAAATTTTTATCATGTAAATAATTTGGGAATAATAATGGAGTAGAATAACTCAAAGGAACCTTGAGAACTTTTTTGTGTAAAAAATTCATAGAGAATGTAATTTTTGAGTAAAATTGAATGGGTTTTTTAACAAAATTTATATTAACATTGTTTTCAATAAAGTTCGATCGATGGTTGAGTGTTTTAATGAGGGAATGTATATTAATTATGAAAATTTATGTCTTATTGGTAAATCATAAGAAGAGTGTTATAATGATTGTAAGATTAACTATTTTCCACTAAAACTGATTATTGAAATAAAATTGGAATTGATAGAATAATTATTTTTCATAGTAATTAGTTTTTTGGAACTAAATAGTTAAAGTCATTATAAAGATGTAATGAAATTATTAAAATTAAAAGGGAAATAGTTTTATACAAATAATTTATAATTTTAAAATTGTGAAATATAATTTGAAAAAAAATTCATTTCATTTTTTATTTTTAATGTGAAAATAAACATTGAAGGATATTTTTTAATTTTCATAATTATTTAATTTTTATGGAATAATGAAAGAAATAGATATTTTATGGAAAATTTTATTTTATTTTAAATTATTTATAGTTTAAAATTATTTTTCAGATTATTATTAATTTTCCCTCAGATATTTTTTATTTAAAATAAATAAATTATGTTTTTAAATGCATTTAATAAATTAATAATCTATTTTATATTAGAAAATTTAATTTTATAGAATTTTTTTTTTCTATTGCATTTTTATGTATTATTTTTACAACCAAATAGAAACATTATATATTTTGAATTTTGAAAAAGGTATTCTAGTTTTTTTAATCTATGGGTCCAAATTTAGTAAATAGGGACCTAATAATTTCGTATAATACGAATAGTAATCTTAATATTTGTTTTACTATGGTTAATTGTAAATCAGGTAGTTATGGAAAAAAATAATATGATAGTGATTAGAAAAAGATCATAAAATTTAAAATATTCAATGGGGTGAATATTTTTCTACCATTATCATCGATGGGACTAATTATTGACTATTTTGAGCCACCTGTTTGATATTAAGACATTTATTTTATTTTATTTAAATAAAAGTCAAACATGCCACTCGTTTTTTAGTAGTTAAATAATTATTAATATATTTTTCCATAGAATATATGTTTGACCATAAATAGTGTTTTGAGATATACAATATTTATATTCACCTTCGTAATTTAATTTTAAATTATTTTTATGAAATAATTACCTTAAATTTGTTCACATTGCTGATGTTGTAATTATTTAATTAATGAGAAGATCAAATAAATGATGTTAAAAATATTAAAATATTTATTATATGGTATAATTAATGTGATGCATGAATTTTATTGATGAACTGGTCATGTGTAAGATATAATAAAATAGTTGGTTCTAATTTTATTTTAATTTTTATGTTTTAAATTTCAATGTAATTAATAGCATGAAATTAGACACTAATGATATTTTATGGGATTAATATTTTATTAAATTATTTAATAATTATAGTATTATTAAATAAAACTAAAGGGGATAATATATGATATAAAATTTCATCCATTATTAATTTTATGTCCATTAACTATTTTTGGATCTAGACAGTTTTTAATATACTTGAATATTTTGGAAAATTCCAAGAGTTCCCTCTCATCTCTTATAAAAGGGAAACTCTTGTGCTGAATCCTACAAACATAAAAAACCCATTTTATTTCGAATAAATAATTAAATCCATTCTTATAATTCCTTCCCACCTTCTATATTCCTTTTATTATGTATAATATCATTCATAATAGTCATATGTGGTTTAAAATAGTTGGATTTTAAGAGAAGGGGTATAATTATTATTTACATGTTTAAAATTTTTCTTCTTCCAAAAACCATTAAAAATATATAAACCATGAAGAAACAATAAATTCATTATCCTACATATAATATGATTTAATTAAGTTAATATAAATAGAAAAATTCATTTTCTCTTCCATCAAATGTGATATGAAATCATTATTCATGTGAAGGGTGGACTACCGCCTCACAAGATAATGTCGTTCATTTTCCATTTCCCCATCCCATTTATTAATATTATGATGAAATTATTTTTTATATATGTTATCCAAGAAATATTTTTCATTATATAAATTTAATTTATCATTTAATTTATTACGTTTTTATATAATACAAATTTATAACATTGTGGGTAAGTATTTGTGGATTACCACCTCCACAATGCGATGTGATTCATTTTTCATCAGCACATCACTTGAAAAACATATATAACTATATTTAGAGAATTATTATTATCTATATAATACTATAATAATTAAATAAAGATGTCGAAATACATACCTTCTTTCCATAATGATCGTTGGAAAATGGATATATTACACATGCATATGTACAACTCACCATCTCCATGATTGTTACATAGATAATTTTTCATAACCATAATTAACGGATGAATTTAAAACAATAATAGGTTTATAAAAATTATAATTATTTAATGATTATTGTTATGGGGACGGCAGAAGAATGACATGTATAACCATAGTGTACATTCGTATGTTATTTTCCACAAATGTAAATAATATCATCAAAACATTCTACATGACCATAAATAATTATGTAATTGTTATTGCATAGTAATAAGAGATGAAAAATTAATAATAAAATTGAATAATGTTGTCAATTGTATAAATAATTTATATAAGTTTATTATTTTTCATGTTATAGGAAATTTGTGAAACATTTGACTCGAGGTAAGGGAATTATTAACTCCATTTCTTTTCCTTGAGTTAAAATAATAATTCATTGATTATGTTATCATAAGATTATGTGAGAATGGAATTATTTTTGTCTTCTTTTTTTATTCCACTTGTTTTGTTTTTATTTAAAAATGATACAGTTAATTATGTATTTATTAATTCTCACTTCAATCTGATAATAATTGAAAGGGGTGTTATTTTACGATTACTATTTTAATGTTTCATCTTAAATAATTAAAAAGGAATAACTTTTTGACATAAATGGAATGAGAGTACTATATATATTTAATGTAGTTTGGAATCTCTTAATATTCTTCTACAATCTTACATTGTTATTTTCAATAATTTTTTTATCTGTGCAGTTTTATTTTTAAATATGTTACTTTTCTAATGAAACATTTTTATGATGAAAACATTCCTATTTTATGTTTATGTTTTTATTATATTTAAATGTTTATGTTGAAATTTGGTTCCATTATAAAAAAAATTTAGTTGGGTACTTAATAAACATCCAATTCATTAGGTATGATCGAAGTGGACCATGATGGGCACTCCATGTGTAATAATGATGATTATATCAATGTATAACCACATGGGTTATATAAATAACAACAAAAATATTTATATTATGGAAGCCATGGGGTTTACCTTATATTTATGAATGATATTAAAATTATTCCCCAAGTTACCAAAATTATATTTATAGTGTTGATATTTTTCTACAGAAATGACATGTTTTCAGGTTGTATATTATGGATTATATAGTATAAATATGTTAAAGGTATTTCATGAGTGTATAATGTTTTTAAATAATTATTTATGGGTTTTCTTTTAAATTTTTGATTTATTATTAAAATTTTTATGGATACGTTGGGAAGTAAATGTGATTTTATGAGTAATATTTAATGTATTTTTAGGAATGTATAAATTTTCAAGAAGGTCAATTTTTATAATATTCATGGAATAACGGTTTCTTCATATAATATTATGTCCCTTAATGATATTTCTGTTCTCATATCAAGTTTTAAAATATTTTTCATATGGATTAAGGTTTGGTATGCGAATAGAAAAACCCATGATTATTTAAGTGAATATTTTACATGAAATGAAAAAAATGTTTTCTTAAATGATTTATATGGTGGAAAAAATTGATACAGATTAAAAAAAAATCCTTTTAATATTTGGGTTTCATTATTTGTATTTTACAACCATATTTTGAAAAACTCAAAACCGTAACTGATCCAGAAATATAAATGGATTTATTGTTTTCATAAACCTCAATATTATGAAATTTATACAGAAGATTCCTTATAGAGATACTATGAATTATATATGAAAAGAAATTATTCATTTGAAATAATTTCAAAAATATTCTTTAATGTATTATGAAGAAGTATAATGACTAAAATTATGTTTATTGTGATTTGAGAATTATTTTAAAAAAGTAATTTTGAATAATATTATGGACCATAAGAATAATAAAACATATATAGATTTATTATTAGTTGTTTTAATTAATGGGATTGTAATTATAATTTTAATGGTCCTATTAAAAAAATTGATTTAGTGGTTTTATAACATTTTTGGAAAACACATCTTTAACAAAAAAATAATCCTTAATATATGTACAATTGTGAGATAAAAATGGTTAGTTGGAAAAAATATATGATCAAAACTTATAGGATAGTATTAGTAACAATTAAATTGGTCAGTAATTTAATAAATATGTGATTTAATCCATCATTTAAAAGAATTATTTTATTTTTTATTTGAGGAATACATTCAATAGTCTAGGGTTTTTTACGAAAAGTATAAAGTTTATTATTGTAATCCTAAATATATTAATTATTGTTTTATAGTAATTTAGATTGTACCATAATTCCAGATAATATATGACCAAGGTGTTCCCATTTTATTTATACAACAATAAGACATTCTTTGGTGATTAAAGTTAAGTTGATTTTGGAATTTTATTGATGTTATTTCTATTTTTTATATAATTTTTCAGAAATAATTTTGAAGAGTTTTTTAATTAACTATTAATGGTTTTTATCTAGATAACCATTGGATAATATTGATGTTTATAACATTATATATTTATACATATTGGATAACATATGATATCCATTGTGGTATTGGTCAATATATAAAGATAGGTGGAGTATATTGTTATTTTTTTGGAATATATCATCCATTAAAAGTAGATCATAATTATTGTGGCATGAAATTTTAATATTCAATATTAATTATTTGGGAAAAAATGATACTACGGTGGAAATTGATAATATAATGAATCATTACATTTAAATTTTGTATATTTCTTAATTTATAAGTATAGAGGTTAATGAAATTCCTCAAATCTGGTAAAATGATCTTAATAAAAAATTGTAGCCTTATAAACATCAATTTAAATGAATTTGTGGTTTTTTTTACTGTTTAAATTTACATATTTATTATTGATATCCTTTTCAAGATCATTCACATTCTTGTGATCATTTTTTTGGACATTACTATTCATCACTTCCAATATCTTCACTTTCAACTAATTTTATTGAATTTGGAATCCTAGAATGTGTGATCCCATGTGGATTTTTAGCTCCAATTATTTATCCCAAAGTGACTATATAATTAACATGTTTTATAATGTAGGCATCCATAATTTTTTACTTTGAAATGTAAAACCTTCTATAACCACGAAAAAGAAAAAATTATATGAAAAATGTTTATTAGTGAATAGAAGAGAATATAAATTCTTCGGATTTTGGAAACTATTACTCTTTTAATAATTTTTCTAATTTCACCAAATCTGAAACTCTGTGAATTGTACAAAATGGGTGGGTTACTAGACCCTAACCATGACTCCCAATATGACACAGGCCTCTCGATTAGCATTGGGGGTGTGATTCATATAGTGGGGAGACTATACTGACTGGTATGAAGTGTTATTATATTAGACAACAAACCAAATAAATAAAATAAATCTACCTATATAAGTCGAGAAATAAGAAAATAAATTCCAACTGAAAAATCGAATTTATCATAAAGGAATATTTTAATGATGTGATGGTAATTCAATAAATTTCATTTTATAAACAATAAAATTTAATTACATGATGACTAATATAGTTACTCAAGAATCCCCGGTATCGAACCCCATGTCAGTCCCATCACAAAGCTCGGTTCTATTAGAAAACAATATATCAACCTCAAGGTCCTTATCCCTTGTCAAAACCTCCATCCACATAGCCTTCTGAGGTACTAAACAGAGTCCCGAATAGGGTTTGAGTATGATTAATTTGGTCGAAACCATATTTTATAAACTAACAAGTATGAAAAAAAAGTGTATCCAATAATGCAATTAATATGTGTATTAAATAATTGAACAATTAATATAATACAAGAACAATGTACTTCATATTCGTTCCAGAAATCCTCTAATCATGTCATACATACATGCCAATCACAGTTATATAACAATGATAGAATATATTACATTTGAAAAATATATGAATATATCGGGTCATGTCATATAAGCATGACAACCAGCACAATATTACAAAGGTATATTAAATAAATACGGGTAAATTCCCTATAATAATTACTACATTATGGTCAAATCTCTATAAGAAATACAATATGGTACTGGGTCTAGCCTGATATATATATTCATTACAACATGGCATTTGGCTGATCCCCCTGAATATTATAATTTCATCATATAAGTGTGCATGTGAAAGGGTCGAGCCTGATATATATATCATTTCAACATAGAACATATATCATGTCATATAGCATTGATATCACAATATCACATCATATAACATAATGGTTAATTATGTGAATTACCATTCATAATTTATATACCACTTTCCATGTTAATCCTTAACTCATTTGTACTTATATCTATATGAAAAAATCCACAACTTAGGGATTCATTATTAAGAAATATCATAAGGTCACATTTCATGATTAAAAACATTAAGTCGTTTTCGAATTCAATTATATTTGAAGTTTTATCACACTATGGATAACCAAAAACCAGGTCCAAAGGCAATTTTATCCAAATTCATTGAAATAATAATCTCATTAATTTATTTAATATTTTTTGGATATTCTAGGTTGGTGAAATCAAAGTATTTCAAATACATGAAAAGTATCAAACCATAGGGTTATGATTTTGGGACCTATATTTATTTTACAATCTTAAAATGATTTCAATGACAATATCCAAGGATGAATAAGTTAAGTACTTTTAGAAATATGTTCTTAGATCAAAATGGATCATGGTCAATAAAAAACTCTTTCAGTCAAAGGTTTTCATCACATTTGTCGGAGAACAATGGGAGAGAAGGAAGAAATAGGACCAAAACCAAACGCTAGGGATTTTAAGAACTATAAAGACATCTTAAAAGAAGTTTTGTGCTTCAAATTTTCCTAGGGGATTCTATAGGGTAGTACAGAGAAGGGATGTAGTATAATGAAATGAATTTCACCCACACCTAATGTTTAAAACAACATTTTTGGGGAATTACATGACATGCAATGTATTTATAGTTCATGAAAATATTTTAATGGTATATGTAAAAAACCTGTTAACTTGGATTTAATTTATTAAATAACTTGAACATTACATATACATAAATTTTTTTACATAGTGGGTAAATTTATTAAAAATGGGTTTTCTATCAATATTTCTTTAAACCAACTGAGTCCCTATTAAGTCTTCTCAACATACCGAGAACCAATGTTAACAAATTTACCAATTGTTTGTGGAATCAACTAATTAAAAAATGAATATATACCATAACATGAGGTTTTTTTATCCAATCTAATCTCAATATCTGAATAGGACTCGACCACCAATGGCTCAAATAACGAACTCATAGAGGGACATACCTTTAAAAAGGCGGGATGTCACAACCTCCCCACCTTATAACATATAATTTATGATGTTCTGAAATCATCACTATGAGTTCTTAGTGGACATATATGTCCTGTGTGTATCCATATCAGAATCCTTATCCTATTGATCCTTTGGAACTCATTAATTCGTCCACTACACTCAAAAAATGGTATAATCCAACCACAATGTTATTTCTCATTAGGATCCACAACCTATATCAAATGCTACATAAAGGAAACATCATCGCAAATCATGTAATATTATACTTAAATAATATTGTAATTGTCTAGATGATATATCCATTGTTTTAAAATGTAGAACCCATTGTTCATTGAACTGTAGTACCGTGGTAGGGATAAAATTTACTCGACTAGACTGGACCTTTCCACTATCTCAAATTGATAGAAAAAAATGGCCTCTATATTTATTTGTTTCATGATACAATGTTTATCCCATATTAGAGAAGCCCAAATCAATCATTATAACCAATATTGAATTCCATAGGTCACCTCGAGTGGTCAACATATGATTTCAATACTCCATACACAATCACTAACCTATAAATGATCAACAGAACATACTCAGATGTATCCTACATGAGGATGTACCCAACAAGTACTATCTCACCAATATATAGCCAAAAAATATTCTATTATAATGAACATCCATTAATGTCCTTGAAATGTTATATATTTTTTCGATACTGGGAATATTTTATTTTATGAAATATCCACTACTGATAAATGTTTCTCCCATAAACCACCAAAATTCAAAACATAGGATTAATAGATATCCTTTATAAATTTTATAATATTCTCATATTTACCATAAGTGATTTGGTATTAGGCTATTCTCAGATGAACAAAAAATCCTAGATCCTTCTAAATACCCTATAGAAACACGATGTGAAATGATGATCTATTTCTAAAATGACAATCTTAACAACAGCACAGAACCAAACAAACTTATGCACAAAAAAAATTCACAAATAATCAACTGTGAAAGTTTCCCTGATAAGAAAGAAGTGGTATTCCTCAGTTAGTTAATCCAAAACACCGATACACAATAAATTTAATGGGTCACCCTAGGTAATCCTGTTAGAAAATCCATTATGATGCTATCCTATTTCATCTACGTAATGGTAAAATACTGAAAAATTCCATCCTCACATTGGTGCTCTTAATCCACATGATAAAAAGTAAATCATCTAAACACATATATTTTCATAACATTATTTTTTCATAATCACTATAATTGTCTATAGATATCACAACACATCCTTGTTAAACCAGGTTGCATAGATGATCTACAATCATGAAACTCCATCTTCATCTCCTTCCATTAGCTCATAAGAAAGCATACATTTCCATGTAAAATAAGTATATTTACATTACCAAGAGACCATCATGATGGCGTCTCTGACAATATATTTTGTTTCTTATAATGGTGCCTTCCAAATCAGAAAACTCCTCAGTCTTAATCTGATCCAAATTTATTTGTATAAAATATGTCAAAGTGAACACTACCCATATTTGAAACTCTTTAACATCCGAATTCATGTATGAAAAGTGGTCCATTATCTTCCACCCACCCAATGACTAGTGTACTACCTATTTCTATGCCTTTTAGATCATATTTTCATCTACGATGTTATCCTTTCCTAGTGTATAAGAAAATTCAAAGTCAATTGACTACAGATAATCAACCCATATCATATTTCAAAGGTTTAGGTCTTCCTGAGAGTAGATGTATCTTAGTCTTTTGTGGTCAGTATATACCACAAACATCTCACCATTGATATAGTTTCCCCAACATCTCAAGGCATGTTCCACTACTTCTAAATAAATATCACTAGTAGGGTAATTCCTATCATGCGAAATCAGCTACCTAGAGCCATAAGAAACCACTTAATCCTCTTGTATTAGAACTGCTCTGAATATAACATTGTAGGTGTTAGAGTAAATGGTATATGACTTACCCAAAATAGGTAATGTGAGGATAGGTGATAAGTTATTTTGGACGTTAAGCTCTTGAAAATCACTCACAGAGTAATCAAAAAAAATATCACCCATTTCTTGGTCTGCATAGATATTGGGGGTTCCAAATAGGAGGAATCTCTGTTAAAACATAAAAAATAACCTAGTAAACCAAAAAATATCCTAAAATATGAGTGATTTTCTTGGGATTGTTTCTTGATACCACTACATCTACTTTGTTTGTTTCCACTAACACTCCTACCATCGAGATGACATGGTCCAAGAAGTGAAATTAATTAATCTAGAATCTAAATTTGGTTATTTTTTTAAAATATGATGTAATGTCAATGTACTTAGTTTTATTTGAAGATGTTTGGTGTGATAGTTTATGGACTATGAGTAGAATAATATACGATTGAAAAAAACCACCAAAAAAGTATCCAAAAAAGGATGAAAGACACTATTCATTATTTCCTTAAATATTTTCCGTGAAATATCCAACTTAAATGACATCATTAGAAATTAATACAATGAAAACCTTCTCCTAAAAGAAGTATGAGGATTGGATAATGTTCTAACCCTTATCTAGTGACTACTTAATTTCCAATTAATATTGGAGAAGATATTATTAACTATCAATTGATCTATATGATCATGAATACATGGAATATGATACAAGTACTCAAACAACATCTGGTTCAACCGTTATTAATCCAAACATAAGATGAAAGACCCATCACCCTTATTAGAAAAGAGAAATATTGAAAGAAAAGAAGATGTACCAGGCCATATAAAGCCTTTATAATCTAGATATTCCAAAGGAAATTTCAACACATTATGATTAGATGGAGTATTTCTAAAAGGTGAAATTTAATCATGATCTGGTCATGGAAACAAATTAGCTATGAACTATGTCTCTTTTTTGGGAGGTAAGATGTAGAAATGAACTATGAAAAGATCATAGATATATTCTACCCCTGGATAAAAGTAATCCAAAATAATTACTCCCTAATATTTTACAAGAACATATATATGAGCTATGAGAAAATCCAATATACATTGAATTAGTCTCCCAGAATGAGCTTGAATACTGCACACAACTTGGTAAAAAATATTCCTCCCTATAGAGATAAAAAGGTAATTATACTTTTAAAAAATTTGATATGATCCTAATATGGAACAAACCAATCCATAATGATAATAATGTCGAATAATGTCATTTATAGCACAAAAAATTCCAAAAAGAAACACTGGCACCAATATCTTGAGAACACATCTTGTAAAATTTTATATTATCTGACAACACTTTTAATGAAGAGTTGATTGTCAAATAATCATCCATAATTTCCATATCAATGCCAAAACCATTTTAAAGAAGATAATATGTAAAATAATATGATGCACCTATACCAAACAAAACACAAGATAAGTTAGATGATATAAGAATCATAACACAATAATAGAAAGTAATAAATCCATGTTATCCAGAGTAGTCTACATAACATGTAGATGTATTTTCCCTCTACCATGGGCTCTGGTATGACTACCCTAATTTATTTTCCATTCATAGTAATATTGATCATTCATTGGGTTACCGAATCTCTTACCTCATCCTGAACACCTAGTGGAACCCCAAATACAATCCTGTTGAGGGTTAACTAAGAACATTTCTAACAAATGTTCTAGTTATGATCCCCCTACAGTAGTTTTCTATGGATTTTTTTCGTAATGGTCGATGATGACCAAGTCTTCCACAGATGAGACATTCGACTCTGGGATAAGGACACTACATGTGGTTGTGTCTAAATCTTCCAAGCTAATAGAATTGTAATAGAACATAGTCTTGAGATGGTGGTCCACTCCCTAGACAGTACATCTCACTACTACCTTGGTAGAAACTATCACAATGATTCCTTCTTTTTACTAGTGTAATAACTCCAATATCACCATGGTGAAATAGTCTAGACACTACTCAGGGCCCCAATTATATTTCCTTCTATGTTGTGGGACTAGTTCAATATCTCCTAAAAGATTCATTGTACTACCCCTAGATTTTATGTGATAGATTATTTTTAATTTCTATTATGTATTCTATTGTACACTACACCATGATTAGCTTCTACTATACACAACACCGTATTAGATTGCAATATACACAACACTACTCTTGGCTCGTGTTACATACAATTTCAAGTTCGTTTTGTAGAAATTATTCTATGCAACAATAAGTATATATTTTTTTTAATGGATAAATGAAATATGTTTTGATTATTTTATAAAAAACACCAAAGATATGTTGCACTAGACGCATCCCAGACTTGGCTTTCATAACACGCAATCACAACCTTCATCGATAGCGTGTGTAGTACGCAATACCGGGGTTCACTAAACAACAATATATTGTTATAATATTATTATGAACTAGAAATTATAAATAATACTAACTAAATTTTCAATTTAATAAAATTATTATTCATCTTACACATTTTCTAGAACATGGAATGAGAACAAAATAATTTTTTTGGGTAAAATTTGTATTTTTAAAAAAATGCAGTTTTGTCGCCTTCTGATGACGCGCCCACTTTAAATCTAGTTTTTTACATTTTTATATTTAAATATTAAAAAATTAAATTTTTCTTTGGAATCATGAAATAAAAATATACTTTGGATAAAATTTTCATATTATTCTAATAACTTTCATATTTAAATGAATTGTAAAAAAACGCTATATTTTAATTAAAACATCTTTTTTCATCATAATAATTTATATGGTTAAATTATATTATTGAGTGGTTTTATTGTATAAATTGAATATATTTTTTCCATTTAACATAATTTATCTCATTATCATTGATTTTACATTGAATTCGTAGGTAAAATCATTTCAATCTTTTGAAATGTTTTAAATTTTAAAACTTGTTTTCATAATAATGAAATTAATTTTAAATTAATTTATACAAATTATGTGATTTGAATATTGTAAAATTGATTCCATATTTAGAATAAGTTTGTCCAAATTATGATAATAGGCTACTTTTTATTTTTGGGCACTATTAATTGTAACTACAGTAAATTTTATTTACCATAGTTAAAGGATAAATCGGGTAATTAAGGGTAAATATAATATTAATAAATTACCCTAAACCTTGTATTAATATAATTGGATGATTATATTTTGTCATAAGGCATATTTTGGGAGAAATGGAATCCATTGGAACCAACTTGGATGTGATTAAGACCTTTAATTTATTTTATATTTAAGAGTGTGAAATATGTCTCACTGAAAATTTAATAATTAATGTATTTTTTATAAATGTTTATACAGAATATAAAATTGGTTATAAATTCTAATTTGAAAGATAAAATGTTTTTCTTTGTTTTGGTAATTTATTTGTAATTTTTATGATACATTTAATTACAGTAATAACTTATAAATTTTTGATACATAAATTATTTATTTAGTGAAAAATCAGTAATATAGTTTTTATTAAAATAATAATACCCAATAAAAGTCTCTAAAACCTGACCAAAATTTATTGGTCGTATATATCTAAAACATAAACATTCAATTGTCGAATGTTTGACCATTTGGAAATTTATAAAACTGATTATGAAACTAATATTATTTAGATATAATTGATATCAAAGTTGTCACCTTCATAATTTAATAAATATAACAATTTTAATGTTGTGATTTTAAGATGATAAATTCGAGTAAAAGTATTATTTTTAAATATATTAGATGTATCGTCATCATAGTATTTTATATTAAATTTTTATGCCACTAATAAGAATATTAAATGATTATACAGAACTGATGTAGTAAATGTTTTATTAAGAGAAATATCAAATAAATGGTTTATAAATATTAAAATAAAAAATATTTAACAGATTAATGTTATCCAAAAAATTTATAGATTAATATTACATGTTAGGAATCTATTAAAAATTTTGTTTTGAATATATACTCTGTTTGGAGTTTATATAAACTCATATTAATAAATAGTTTCAAAATTAACACTATTGTTATTTTATAAAAATAACATATTATTAAATTGTTTAACAATCACAAAAATATTTAAAATTTATAAATTGAAATTTATATGACTTAAAATTTCATAAGGTACCCAATTATGGATAATTCACAACTCATAAGTAAATATTTATAATAATTTCAAATTTATAATATTATTACCACAAATAAAATTAAATAGATTAAATAAGGATAAACCATGTTGATAAGGTTTATAATAAATTTCCAACATGTCTACATTTTATTTATTGATGATATTACAACCCTATATCATCTAATATTCGGATTTTAGTAATTTTTGATGTTTTTATGTGGAGATTGAATTTATATTAAATCAATATTTTTGTGGTTTCCAAAGGTGCCCCTCTCCTCCCTTATAATAGGGCACCTCCTCCCTCTCCTCTTCACACAAATTTGAGCCTTTAAGAACGGAAAAACCCTGAAAGTTAACTTCTCCACTTAAATAGAAACCTACTAGAGGACCTGGTATTCTTGAAATACTATCTTTACTGCCCTGAGTGGACGTTAAGAGGAGGCACGTCGAAGAAGAGGTAATTTATTCTACCGATTATTTCATGTTATTTAATCTTCTACTTCCACTTCTTTAGTTGTATAATTAAAAAGTAATAAAATAATTTTAACTAATATACTGTTATGTTATTATAAATATGAAACAACCCCATTTCACCTACTATCCATCCAACGGAAAATGAAATCATCGTGCATGCATACATAAATAATATTGTCTCCACGCCGCGGTGTAATATGTTTTTGTACAACCTCTTTACTTGGATGGGTAAAATGGTGTAAAGAATAACTATATATTCTTATTATCACATCAACCATATTCTGGGATATGATATCTTGTACTCCATTTACATTCAATAATTATGGGAATGATATCATCACTCGTGCGTACGTACGGATTACCGTCTCCACGATGCGATGAGATTCAATCTCCATGTTAACCATTCAAAAATTATTATAAAGTATATAATGAATAATAATGATATATATGACATAATAACGCTACTGGATATATATATATATAGGTCATCTACTTACTTCCATTCAAGTCAATAAGGAAAGGAAAACAACGTTCATGCCTATGTACAGCCTACCATCTCCATGAACGGTGTGTTTCATTTCATATATCTATATCTTATATATATATAAACAGAATATATATGATATATAAATCATGTTTTACATTCTAGATGTATGTAAATCATGATATAAGTAATAATAATATCAAGAAAAACAAGTTCAAACACGTACGATAAATGAAACAATTTTACCCAAAACACTGCTTTAACATGGAATTGACAGTAGAATGGGAAATATTAAGTCATAAGTGAATCATATATGATATCATAAATATTAATATGGTTCTTTTACATTTAATAATATGTGAAAACCCACTATACATGAGTTTTGGACACGTATGGAAGAAATTTGACCTAAGGTAAGGGATAATTTTTCAATCTAATTTTTGTCCGAGATTTCTTATACGTAAGTATTTAGTGGGGAATATTTTGGATCCATGTACATAAAATGTTTTTCATAAAGTGTTTAATATTCTTTAATGTATTTTTAAAGTCATGTTTACCCCTCTTTGACTTTTACATTGTGTTATGAAAGTAAACTTTCTTTTTTTTACCATACGAATAACTTTTTGACTTTTCCGGAAATAGTACAAGAAGAATGTTTTTTTAAACTTATATGGCATGAGCAGAATCTTACTGTTTCATAACTCCTAATTTTCATGAAGCTGACACTATAAGATTTCCTGATTATTTTCAAATAAAATCATTTACTTTAAAAATTGCATGGCATTTTGTGAAAATAATATGATTTTGAAGAAGAAATGATATTTTCCTCAAGAATTCAATTCAAGTGTTTTGTCAAAACTATTTTCCATCTATGATGATATTATATAGTATGATAATGTTTCAATTATAATGTCTATTATTTACATGGTTTGATTCTTCTTATGATGAAATGATATCCATTTGTCGTATAAGGATTATGTTATGATGGGATGATGATTATGAAACCCATTTTATTCTTTGGGTTATGATGAATGATTTATGTTTATTTTGTGTCACAAGTAGGAATGATTTAATTTTGAGATTGGTGGGACCAATATCTCCTTCCAGTGCATTGGGTAAAGATTTATATCTCATGAGATAGAAATGGATGGAATGGAATGTGAATCTGGTTCAGTAATACATGGCTGGAACGACAAGTAAACACGGTTGGGTAATGGACTTTGTCCACTATGATGGTCTTGGAAACAATTCCTTGGATAATATGGAAATAATAACATGTTCTTATTGGATTCCACAATTACATGTTTTATTCTCATGCTAGTTTATCATTATTAATGTTCCTTTATGATCTATGCCTTATGAACTACCATGTTTTATGTCATTGTTCAAGATTTTGATGTTTAGATTTTATGTTCATGATTTTACCTTGAAATGATTATGAATTGTTTTATGTTCTGCATGTTTACCCTTACTGAGCATTTGATCTCACCATTTTTTATGTTTTCTTTTCCCTAGAAGATAAATAAATTTTTTATGAAAATAATGGGAATAACTTAATGGAAGATGTTGAAGATATTTCACCATTATTAGAATATTTTGTTCTGAGTATCCAAAGAAACTACACTAATACGGTCTTTGGGATTTTTTTTATGTATTAATTATTCTTAAAAAGTAATGTAATGTCCATGTACGTCAAGCTTGGGACTCTACAGTTGGTATCAGATTGATGGTTTAGTCAATCTTTGGAAACTAGGATGCAAAAACTTTAGTGAGATCCCTAGAGATATTTATAAGGTATGTCTAGGGATGTCCCTAAGGTTAAGTATAAGAATATGTTATAGTCCTAGGATTACGGTACCAATCATAGAATTAAATCTAAGATGTTAGACATTGAATGTACTCCCCCTTTATTATGTTTTTTTCCTAGCTTGATTTTTCCTCTTACACTATTCTTTTTGGGTTTTAGAAAATGGCTGGAACCCGATGGAACCGTGTTGATCAATGTAATGGGAAATGAAATGATTGTCCTCCTGAAAAAACCAATGTTATGGGAGATGGAGTGAAAAATATTATTATTATACTTACACAAGCTATGAATTATTCTAGACTTCCGAATGAGAAGAGAAGGGAACAATATTATATGGAGTCCTTCATGAGGCAACGCCCACCTTATTTCAGTGGGTCTTCTGATCCACTCGTTACTAAACAATGGATCAATACCATTGAAAAGTTATTTTCCACACTTTGATGTTCGGAACATGAAAAATTCATTCTGGATGTTTACCATTTAGAAGGTAAACCAGAACAGTAGTGGAATCTAATTAAGAATACAAGGCCCCATGGTGAAATTTAATCCAAGGAATGGGACGAGTTTGAGAACGTTTTTTTTTTCAAAAAGTACCTCCCTCGTATTCTTTGAACAAATATGGAAATGGAGTTCCTTGAGCTTAATCAAAAGGATGATGAATCTGTTGGTATATACGAGGAAAATTTTACAAGGCTTGCAAGGTATACACTTGGATTTATCATCCAACATGAAAGTAAAGTTGATCGATTCGTCAGTGGCTTAAAACCAAGTCATCAAAGGGCATTAGCTATAAGAGATTTCAGTAGCTACGAAGAAATTATGAGTTTTGATATCAAGGTAGAACGGGAAGTTGGTGTTACATATCCATATCAAGGTTTTGACAACAAACAAAGGATGGAGTTCAAAGAAAAATCTCAAAACAATGGTGAAAAGAAGACAAATGTTTCTTGATACTCAAAGTGTTGAAAGACGCATGGTGGAGATTGTCATAAAGGGACTAGAAAATTTTTTACTTGTATACAATATGGTCATCGATCTGCTGAGTGCCGATGTAATGGGAAGAAGGTAGATAATGATCTGAATATAGAAAATACTACAGAGAACGCACAACCAACACTTCAATTCTTCATGTTCAAGGAAATGGGGCATTACGCTAACCAATGCCCTAATCCAAGGTTTATTGATGATTGAAACCAAAAACCTCTTAAGGCAAAGGAAAAAAGGGAAGTCGCATGTGATTAATATTGGCGATGTTGAATATGAAAATGATGTGGTGGAATTATTAAGTTTTTATTTAATGAGATTCCAAAATAATGTTGTATATAGTATTGTTGAATATTGGAATATTTATGTATTGGACTATTTTGGTTTTCAATAATCTTATGGTACTGGGTACCATGAAAAGTGATTGAAGTATTTTTGGAAAGTAGAAGAAATGCGCATAATGAAGGGATAAATTGAATAAATTTTGTATGATAGTATTTGTGAGCTCATGACTGATATAATGACAGAGTGACATCATTGTTTGAGTATATAGAAATTTTGGTATTTTGGTTTGTGGAAAGAGTTAATGTTTGACATCATTCATGTTTTCACTAAGGTTCTATGGTAATTCATGTTTCATGAATAAATGACAAAGGTATTTAAAAACTTCAAATGTGATCAACAATATATATCTTATAATATATGGGGGAAAATTATGATATTCACATTCTTGTTATATGACCTCTCTGGTAATATTTTTATTTATAATATGACATTGGAAATAAGTATTTTAGATATGTACAATGATTGGAATGGATTATATTAGACATCAGATAGTATTTTTTAAGGAATGAACTTTTTGATATTATTTCAGAAATGTTATAATATTATAGTTTTTGAAAAAGGATTTCCCATAGGACGGGCGATAACCCATCGCGACGGACAAGGTCGCAGGAATCGAACCCACAACCGAAATGAAACTGGCCATTATCATCTACCACTATCCTATAGGAGATCCCTGGTTAGTATAAATTAATTTTATTTTATCAAGTGGTATGATAGATGAAATATAAGTCCATTTTAAGAATCATACAAGATTAACCTCGCTATAATTGAACTAATGTATGTTGAATATCTTGTGCTAAACTTTTTGTGTTTTAAACAGAGGGAATGACCTATAATTCTATTGCATGATCTACTAACACTTCATAAATGACAAATTCAACTTCATTTAATGAAGAGATAGAGTGGAAATTGTTCAAGTAACGAACAACAGTGAGATTGTAACAAAATCAAGTATGTATTTATTTTGATTCGAAAATGATTCCTCATTAGAGAAATCATCTTGAAAACCAAAAATGTTGTCCAAGTATCCTCATATCTAATTTATCAGATGGTACCTTAGATCATCACATATTTATGGCTTTGTGATTGTTGGATTCTTCATAGCCATGTCCCCTACCACTCTCCATCAGAACATAATGGTTATATTTCTCTTCAATATCCATATTTTCACCTATGTTCTTCTATGTGGAAACCCAGTGATGAGTTAATTTCGGTAACATTTATGTTTCATACCTTAGTTTTTAAATTTATGTTTTAGTATTCCTTTTTACGATGTCATTTTCTATGAAAGAAACTATCAAGTAGTAAACGATTTATAACCTCGACGAATTTCGAGGGAGAAATTCATTTTAAGGGGGGTAGAATGTAACACCCCAAGATTTTATGAGATATATTATTTTTAATTTCATTAATTTATTCTATTTTACACTACACTAAGATTATCTTGTATTATACTTAACACCGAATTAGCTTGTAATATACGCAACACAATTCTTGGCTCGTGTTACACGGAATTTCTAGTTTGTTTTGTAGAAACTATTCTATGCAACATTAATTATAGATTTTGATTAATGAATAAATGAAATAAGTGTGGATTATGTTATAAAATACACCAAAGGGAGCTTTCACTACACGCAACCCTACCCTGGCATGCATTACATACAATTTTGACCTTCTTCGATAGCGTGTGTAGTACGAAATACCGATATTCACTAAACAACGATATATTGTTATAATATTACTATGAACTAGATGTTATGAATAGTAATAACTAAAATTTGAATTTTATAACATTATTATTCATCTTACAGATTTTCTAGAACATGGTATGAGAACAAAATATAATTTTCAGGTAAAATAAGTATTTAAAAAAAAATGTAGTTTTGCTACATTTTGATGGATCACCCACATTAAATCTATTTTTGACTTTTTTATAAGTTAAATTTTAAAAATTAAAATTCTTCTTGGGAATCAGGATAGAAAAATTTACTTTGGATAATGTTTTCATATTATTCTGATAATTTTCATATTTTAATGAACAGTAGAAACACACTATATATTAATTAAAAACAACTTTTTTCTTCATAATAATTTATATGGATAAATTATAATATTAAATTTTTTAAAGTATAAATAGAATATATATTTACTGTTTAATATAATGTATGTCATTATCATTGATTTTACGTTGAATTCGTAGGTAAAATCATTTCAATCTTTTGCAATGTTTTAACTTTTAAAACTCGTTTTCTTAACAACAGAATTAATTATAAACAAATTTTTGAAACTTCTGTGAATTAAATTGGGAAAAATGGATTCCATATTTGGAATCAGTAGATCCAAATTATTTTTAATTACCTAATTTTTATTTTTGGGCACAATGAATAGAAACTATAGGAAATTTTATTTAACATAGTTAAAGGTAAATCAGGTAATTAAGGGTAAATATAATATTAAAAAATTACCCTAACACTTGTATTAATATAATTGGATGATTATATTTCATCCTAAGACATATTTGAGTCGAAATGGAATCCTTTGGAATCCATTTGGATGTGATTAATTCTTTTAATTTATTTTATTTTAAAGAATGTGAAATATATCTCACACAAAATTTAATAATTAAAGTATTCTTAATATAAGGTTATACAGAATATAAATTTGATTATAAATACTAATTTGAAATATAAAATATTTTTCTTTGTTATGGTAATTTATTTGTAATTTTTAACAGATATTTAATTACATTAATAGCTTATACATTAATGATGTAGAAATTATCTATTTACTGAAAAATCAGTAATATAGTTTTTATTAAAATAATAATACCCATTAAAAGGCCCAAAAGCCTGACCAAAATGTATTTTTCGTATATATCTGAACTATAACAATCCAATTGTCTATTTGTTACCATTTTGAGCTTTATAAATTCGTTTATGACACTTATATTATTTTCTTTTAAATGATGTCAAAGTTGTCACCTTCATAATTTAATAAATATAAAAATTTAAATGTTGTGATTTTAAGATGATAAATTCTAGTAAAAGCATTATTTTTCAAGATATTAGATTTATCATCATCATCATAGTATTTTAGTTTTAATTTTTATGCAACTAATAATTTTATTAAATGATTATCAAAAATGATGTTGTAGTTTTTTTATTAAGAGAAATATCAACTAAATAGTTTTATTAATATTAAAAAAATCATTATATAAACCTAATAATGTTCTAAAAAAAATTTATAGATGAATATGACATGTTAGGAATCTATAAATCATTTTGGTTTGAATATATCCTCTATGTGTATTTTATTTAAATTCAAATAAATGAATAGTTTCAGAATTTACACTATTGTAATTTTATAAAAATAACATATTATTAAATTCTTTAAAAATAAGAAAAATATATAAATTATAATTTAAAATTTAAATAGTATACAATTTCATAAGGTACCCAATTATGGATAATTCACAACACATAAGTAATTGTTTATCACAATTTTAAACTTAGAATATTGTTACAAGAACTAAAATTAAATAGATTAAATAAGGATAAATCATGTTGATAAAGTTTAAAATAAATTTCCAACAAGTATAAATTTTATTTTTTTATGAGATTAAAAACCTATCTCATCTAAGCTTTGGATTTGATTCATTTTGGATGTTTTTATGTGGTGTTTGAATTTATATTAAATTTATATTTTTGAGGTTTCCAAAGGTTCTCCTCTCCTCCCTTATAAAAGGGCACCTCCTCCCTCTCCTCATCACAAAAATTTTACCCATAAAGATCATACAAACCCTGCCAATGTAACTTCTAAACTTCCATATAAACCTACTATATGTCCTGCTGTTCTTCGAAGACCATATTTATTGTCCTAAGAGGAGGTTAAGAGGAGGCTCGTCGAAGTAGTGGTAATCTATTCTACCAATTCTTTCAAAATTCATTATTCTTATACTTCTTATTCTTTAGTTGATTCATTTTAAAGTAATAATATCAATATAAATAATATAATGATATGTTATTATAAAATTTAAACATACCCATTTCATATTCTATCCATCCTATGGAAAACGAAATCACCGCGTGTGCGTACGTACAGAATACCGTGTCCAAAACGTGGTGAAATCTGTTTTTCCACCACCACCTTACATCGATGGGTAAAACTTTGTAAAGAATAACAATAAATGGTTATTATAACATCCTACTAATTCTGGGATATTATATCGTACACTTCAATTCCATTCAATAATTATGGTAAGCATATCATAGCTCGGGCGTATATACGGATTAATGTCTCCACAACGCGTAGAGATTCATTCTCCATGTTAACCATTCAAGAATGATTATAAATTATATAATGAATAATAATGATATATATGAAATAATAATGCTACTGTATTTATTTGTGTATATATATATATGTCATCTACTTACTTCCATTCAAGTCAATAAGGAAACAAAAACATCTTTCATTCGTACGTACGACCTACAGTCTCCAGGAATAGTGTGTTTCATTTAATTTATCTATATACTATATATATATATACTGAATATATATGATATATAAATCATGTTTTAAATTCATGAAGTATGTAAATCATTTTTTAAGTAATAATAATATCAAGAACAACAGGTCCAAACACGTACAATAAATGAAATGATTTTACCCAAAAAGATTCCTTAACATGGAATTGACAAAAGAATGGGTAATATAAGGTCATAAGTGAATCATATATGATATAAAAAACATTATTATGGTTATGTTACAAGTTAATAATTTGTTTAAACACACTATACAAGAGCTTTTGACACATATGGAAGAAATTGGACCTATGGTAAGGGATAATTTTGCAATCTCATTTTTATCCGAGATTGCTTATACGTAAGTATTTAGTGGTGTATATTTTTCATCCATGTCCATAAAATGTTTTTCATAAAGTTTTTAATATTATTTCATGTATGTTTAAAGTCATGTATTCCCCTATTTTACTTTTTCATTGTGTTATGGAAGGAATAATTCTTTTTTTACCATACGAGGAATTTTTTTGACTTTTCTAGAAAAAGTACGAGGATAATGTTTTTTTTAACTTATATGGAATGAAAAGATTTTATAGTTTCATAAAAACTAATTTTAATGAAGATTATTCTATAATATTTCATGATTATTTACAACAAAATCCTTTTCTTTTAAAATTTCATGGCATTTTGTGAAAAGAAATTGATTTTGAAGAAGAAAGGATCTTTTCCTTAAGAATTTAATTCAAGGGTTTTATCACAACTATTTTCCATCTAAGATGACATTATTTAGTATGAATATGTTTCTTATATAATGTATCTATTATTTACATGGTTTAATTCCTATTATTATGAAATTATGTCCATTTGTTTTATATGGATTATGTTATGATTGGATAATGTTTATGAAACACATTATATTATTTGGGTTATGATAAATGATTTATGTTTATTTTGTGGCATAAGTAAGAATGATTTCATTATAATATGGGTGTTACATATATCTCCCTCCAATGCATTATGTAATGATTTATATCTCATGAGATAGACATCGATGGAATGAAAAGTGAATCTGGTTCAGTAATACAGGGCCAGAATGACAAGTAAACCCAGTTCAGTAATGGACTTTGTCCACTATGATGGTCTTGGAAACAATGCCTTTGATACTATAGAAATCATAACATGTGCTTAATGGATTCCACAATTACATGGTTTATTCCCATGATATTTGATCATTATTAATGTTCATTTATGATCTATGCCTTATGTACTACCATGTTTTATGTAATTTCTCATGATTTTAATGTTTAGATTTTATACTCATGTTTTTATGTTCAAATTTTTATGAATTGTTTTATGTTCTCCATGTTTACCTTTACTGGGCATTTTAGCTCACCCATTTTATGTTTTATTTTCCCTAAGATATAAATAATGGTTTTAGGTAACGAAATGGAAGAACATTATTGTATATATTGAAGATCTTTCACCATGAATTGGCGATTTTGTTCCAAGTTTGCAAAGACACTAAACTAATACGCTCTTTGGGAATTTTTTTGTTATGTATTAAGTACTCCGAAAAAGTAATTCAATGTCCATGTAAATCAAGCTTGGGTCTCTACATAAATCAATAAAAAAAATTATCTGCTAACTTACCTTAAGGAGAAGACTATTATAAAGATATCTCAACCTAAAGATCTCATCAGCTACCAAAAATTGTTTATTATGTCATTGGTAAAGGGAATATCTATCATAGTCGAACATTTACTTTATTTCCTGCGTTAGATGTGTGAACAAATGAGGTTTATTATCCCTTAACATTTTTCAATAAAAATTTCATAATAACATCATCTTGATGTCCTTCCAAAATCTCCCATAATGCTTCCTAGATTCCTCCAAAATATATCACCAATGCTTGGCATGTACATGAATAATATTTTTAGAAAGATTCATCTTCCAATTTTTAGGAGTTTCCACTTGCTTTATGAATTGTTTGAAATGAAATAATACCTAACTTTTCTTCCTAGGGTCCTCCTTCATAGTGTAAAAATTTCCACATACTACATCAAAAAATCGATTTTCAGCTCAGAAATCAAAGGAAGAAATAAGAATCGTCTACCATTCTATGGATCACATGAATGTTGCTTGGTCCAAGACACCAGGAAGATGTGGTGGCTCCTCCTTTTATTTCTTCCGATGGAATTTTTATTTCCATATAAAGCGAGATCCCTCTTCGATCACGACATGGGTAAGCCTCCCTGGTCTCCCCCTTTACTTTCAAAATCCCTCGATCCTATGTGCAATTGGTAATATGATCGTTCGTTATCTCTTTCTGACCAATGGACTGGGTCTGTTTCTCATCCAATCTGCCCATGAATCTGTGTTGAGGTTGAAGTTGCGAAGCCCCTGGTGCGTTGAGTTTGGATTACAGATGAGAAAGAGTTCTGATGGATGCAAGAGGTGGTATTAGAATCGTTGATGAAATTCTGTGTGAATTGTAAACGGTTTGGGCATCTGGAGGCTGTCTGTCGCAATGGAGGGATGAGTGGTAGATTTCAGGTGATGAAATGAAATAGTGGTGAAGACTGTGATGCTCGGAATGATTTTAGGCCATCCTTGGAGGCTTTCAATGATGGTTGTAGGGTTGGAGTCCTGAATGCATCAGCTGCATCTGATAGGTGTCCCAGAATTGATGGCCTAGATGGGTAGTGAGGCCGGCTGGGTTCTTCTTACAATGAATTTGGTGGCTTGGTCGATAATGTCTCGGGCCATACATGTGGTGTGAAGGAAGTTCAGGCTTCTCTGAATCCATCAGTGATACAAGTCTTTGACAGGCTGAAGTGTGATATTGAAGTGGAGTCCCGGTCTGCCGTGGAAAAGAGTCCATGTCACTTGCAGATGGATCCTTCCTCTGAGGTGCATATGGTTGTTGAGGATGGTTATCATAGGGGTATAAACAAAAGTAATGAATGTGATGAAAAGGAGGAAATAGGAACTGGTGCTGCAGTGGTCACTATATGTTCTTCTGAGGAGATTTTGGGCTCTCAGGTGGGAGGGATAGGCTGCTCAGTGGTGGAGGAGCAATCGGCTCCAGCCTTTTTGCAGGGGGTGAATCGCGATGCTACAAATGTGGTAGACCCTTCACAGGTCATGGCTGAGGGTGCGGGGCAGATTGGCCAAGAGCTCCAAGCGCAGGTTATGACTGGCGGATCCTTGTAGGCTAAGATGGTGTCTGATACTAGATTGGCCACGGTTGCTCCTATCCCCATAGCTGTGTGGGATTGTGTTACGAAACGACAGGATGATGGAGATGAGGGAGTGGAGATCTTGATTTCCACTGGAAATAGGTTCCTTGAACTGGAGAATGAGGAGGAATTGCATGATGAGGAGATTTCTGTGAGGCAGGAAGCTGGCCATTTTAAGATTGAGACTGACCCAGTGGATTTTGCAACCAGGGAAGGCAGGCTGAACGTGATGGTTCAACCACAATGCCTTTCTATAGCTAACACCGACAATACAGTCCCACAAACTTCTGGATTGAAGGATGGATTCCTGCAGGTAAAAATCTTAGGTAAATGGGATGATCTCTCAGATAGTGACAAGGAGAAGGACAGTGGTGAGGTTCGGCCATCCTACAGTAATGTTGTACAGAGAGAAAAGATTAAGGTGCACGAGGATGAAGGTGCGAGGACTGTCCCTCCACGACGAAGAGAGAAGAAATATTACTCTTCTCATCTGAAGCCGATGTCGACTAGATCTTCAATTGGGAAGGAGAGTTGGGATATTCCATCCTCGAAGGAATTTATGGCCTTGGAGAATCTGAATCTTAGAAGGAAATATGCCAAGGTCCTTAAAAACTACGAAAGCTCAGAGTGGGAGACAGATAATGCGGAGGACATAATTACCAAAGGGGGTGGTGATGAGTATGATTTCTATGTTATGTAGATGATTTGGACTTGTTTATCTTCTTTATGCTTTTTCTTTTATTAATAAATGGTCAGAGGCTTCCCTCTGACTGAGCGTTTCTGGCCGAGTCACCTTTCTACCTTTTGTAAAATGAAAAATAATATAAACTGAAATGTGATCCTCTGTACAACTTTGTAACATCTCACAATTAGGCACTCTCTCACATAGCCAAAAGGGTTAGTTACGAGACCTAATGCATTCCTCCCTATATGATCGAGGTTTCCGACTACAAGTAGTGGTGTGAATCATATAGTGGGGAGACTATTACCTTATTACGATGTGTCATAGAAGTAGAAAATAAGTCTTATCAATTAATTAAATCTAATTATTGATATAGTGGAATAAAATAATAAAATACAACTAAACAATCCCACAATTAAAAATGGGACAATGTAATGACATGATGGAGTGTAAATAAATGTAATATTATAAAAAATGCAAGTAAAAGACTAAAAAATGCAAATAAAAACTCAAAATACCCCGATCCTAAACCCCACATTGTTCCCATAAGCAACCATAATCACATTAGTAGACATGAAATAAAAAAAAGTCCTTTTTCCGTTTTCTATGCCGATATCCATGTAATTTTCTTTGATACCAAATGGTTTCTTTAATAGGGACAGAGGAAATCAAATTAGGTCAACTCCACCATGAATAATCTAACCACTATAAAAATATTTTTATGTAATAAAGTGAGAAAAATAGAATTAATTAATTCAAAAATTAATAAAATACAACGATAAAATTAATCATATCCATGCCGGAACAACTCTAAGAATGTCTAATGACCACACCATCCATAACCATATAAAAATGCATAACAAACTGGATTATGTCCTACGACATAATATCTTGGAGTTTGTCTTACATCCACACAACAAACACCATATAAACATGGTGTAGTGACAAAAATATATGTCAAATACTTATAAGCGTTAAAACATCCAGGTAAATTATCTATAAGAATTACAACAAGGTTCGAGGCATAGCTCATTCTCTATAATAATTAATGCACAAGAATGGTCCAATCCATCTCAACATCAGCATTAATGTATACAAGTGTGCATGTCGTAGTGGCGAGCCTGATATTTAAGCATTTCATCGTGGAAAACAAGTATGATCATACAACATGGATATCAACATAACACATATTATATCTCTATGGTTAATTATATGAATTAAAAATTCCCTTTACTTTCAAATTTCAATTTAAATAAATTTAAATAAAAATTTTATCAATATTAAAAATTCAACGATTTTGGAATTCTATATAATTAAATAACAAAAGGTCACATTCCATGCAAAACTATCTTTTAGAAATAATCCAATTCAAGTATATTCAAGGGTTTCTTACCCTGTAGTAGCCACAAGCTAGGATAGAAGTCAATTGAAACCAAAGGACATAATGGACAAATCCCATTCATTTATTTAATTTTTTTGTTCGTACACTACATTTGAGAAATAAAAATATTTCACAAGCATTTAAATTATCAAATAATATGGTCAATAATTAGAATCCTACCATAAATTAACAATCCAATAGTGCTTCTAAAGAAAATTTCCCAGGGGGAAGAAGGTTCTGACGATTTAAAAGAGGTTCCTAGAAAACAAATGATCAAGATAGACACCGAAAATGAAATCGATCAAATAAATTCATCAAAACTTTTGGAGAACCACAAAAGATAAATAAAAAGAGTGACTAAAACTGCAAACCATGTATTTATGGCGTTATCAAGATCTCTTGAAGGAAGTTTGGCACTCCAAAATTTTCTAAGAGGATTCCTCTAACTTTAGAAGCGAATATCTCTATCGAAAAAATGAATTTTACCTCCACATCATGTTTAAAAGTGTATGTCAGTGAATTACATGGCTTGTTTTTTAGTTACATGTCGTGTAATTTTTTATGGGATACATCAATGAACCAATCATTGTATATTTATTTTATAAAATCCCACAAACATTACATGATGTGTAAATGTACTTCAGATAGTATTTCCCCATTTTCTCTTTAAACTAGAAAAACCATTTTAATGCTTATAAACTTACAAAGAACCCATGGTAATGTTTAACACATTTATACCATGACACAATTAATTGAAACATGCATAAATCCCCAAAATTTATGTCTTTTCCCCCACTAAAGGATATAGATCTCTAAATAATTCCATAACAACAATGTCTCAAATTAATAACTCAAGGAAGGATTCACCTTGAAAAATATGGGGTCATACAATTTTATATTTTTTTGGATTTCATTACATGCAACAACGTGTTTAAAAAACCACAATACACTGTTAAAATATTTATATATAATGTGACATTTACAACCTATCCATTAATTTGGTAATATAAATATGATTAAATATTTTATGTTATATATATATATATATTATACTCATAAAATGTATTGATAAATTCATTGTAATTAATCATTCACTATTTAGTAATGAAAATTATATTTCAAAAATAGGTTATATCCAAAAAGAAATTCTTCTGATTGAATTTTATAATTTATTTAAGAATATTTTATATAATTTAAAAGTAAATTTTAATTTAATTTATTAATTATACATGAAAATTATTACTTAGGATGCATTTTTGATAATTTTTTTAAAATATTAATTTTTCAAGGAACAATGAAAAACATTGATTTTTATTGAAAACACTATTTTAATTTAAGGTATTTACAAATTAAAAATTTGTTTTTAATAGTTTTAAATTGTAATTATCTAATTTTTATGTTAATTTATTCGATTAATGTATTTAAAATACATCTTATACTTGAATTTATGGTGAAAATATATTTTATTTAAAAATGAAATTATTTAGAAAAACATTTTTTTTATTTCATTAATAGAGTTTAATTTCAAATTAAGTTCCAAAACATCATTGTATTTAAATTTTAAATTTATATTTATTATTTAGAATCATTACATTTAAATTTAGTAAATATTTATCTTTTAGTTTTAGTCAACATGAATCATAATCATAGTAATTTTATTACCTTATTAATGTGTAAGACGAGTAATTTAGGTTACAAATAAAATGATAATAACAATAAAATTACTGAAACACTTGACTAAATCATATTTTATGTGTATATTTCGACCATAATAATCCAAGATTTTAATTTATTCCCTTTAGGTGTTACATGGATGAGATTATCACCTTTATATTATTTTATTTAATAAAATTTCAATCATGTCATGCTCTTATTTTTATTTTATGATGAGAATATCCAAAATACAATTTTATATAAATAATATTTAGTAAGAAAAAATTATTATCTTTATCATTGTAATTTATTTTTAGTTTCTAGGGAATAAATAATGAACTTCAATGCATACACAATACTGACGCAATAATTATTCAATTAATGGAAATATAAAATAAATGATATTGAAAATATTAAAAGAACAATAATTGGAGATAATTTTGGTGACGTAGGAGTTTAATAGAAATACAGGTATTTATGGGGATGTATTGATGTATTTGTTGAAATTATATTGGTTTATTGATGTTATTAATGTAATATTAATTAATAATATCAAAATTTAGAAGAATGACATTTTATAAAAGTAATATTTTACTAAATTATTTAAAAATTATAAAAAAATAAATCTGAAAAAGTATGAGAATATGTTGTAAAGTTTTTCATCAAATGTTTATTTTAGGCCATCTAGAAGCATTTATCTTGGAAGAATCATATTATAATATAATCAGTTCCCAAATTATAAATGTTACCCTCATCTCAATTATAAAGGCCACATCCTAACTACATTAGTTACACCACAATTATATTTATGGATCAACCATACACTAAAAAAAATCAATTTTTCATCTCCCTAGTCAGATTATAAAGATTTTGGTCTTGGAAAATGACCATCCATGGATCCCTTTAAAGGAAATCTAATGTAGTCATTTCGAAGAAAATGTAATCTCTATAATCGATTTATTTATTTTATATTCTTATTTTCCTCCACTAAATCAGTTATATTTACCACAAAATTTTAACTTTAGGATCATAAATAACAAAAAATGGTACTATGATTATTGAAATTCCACTATACACTTTTTTTCCTATCAAATATAATGTTAATGTATCACTCATGCATACTAACATATTGTTTTCACCGGGTAGTACTGCAATTCATTTTTCATCACCATATTTTATAGATAAGATTTACTATTTCTTTTGTTTTTATATTTTATATTAATAACATCTTTACACTTTTTTAATTATAATTTCATTCGAGCCTTCACATCATCCAATATTTTAGGGAACAACAAAATTTCTCATGAGTATTCACGGAAGACCATCTTTACGATGAGATGTGACTCACTTCTCGGTTATATTTTTCGTGGATAGGGATACATATGAATTTGATGTATATATATAACATAGACGGTATCATAACAATTATGTAATGTTGAATCGTTATTTACCTTTATATAATTATTTTAGTCAAAAAATGGAAACACTCTTCATGCGTACACACAACGTACCATCACAATGAATCATGTAATTTATTTTTCTATATCTAATATTATTAAATTATTTTAAAAAATTTAAAATTAATATATATTATTACCATACCATGATTATATTTCTGAAAATAATGGGACGATAGTCAATGTATATGGATTTGGACTACCGAAACGAAACAATCTTGGAAAAGGAATCAATGATCTCCTAGAACATTGATTTTAATAATGAATTATTAATATATAGTTGATAAAATGTTCATAGTTATGTAGAAATATGGTTATTTAATACATTTATAAAAAATAAATATTTATTATATTGGTGGTGTGAATGTTAAATTGGTAAGGTTATACTTGAGGCAGGTGTTATCATCTAAATATTACTTCCAACATACATATGTCATATTCACCTATAATTACATTGTGTGACAAATATAGTACATTTTTGGTATATTATATCATGAATTTACATCTATTAGCTCTATTTAATTTTTTATTTGATGTTATTTCTATCATGGGTCATTTGATATAAAACATACCACAGTTTTAATGGTTTATTTCACATTCCTATATCATTCAGGATTGGTTATAATTATGTCCCCAATGGGGAATCAATCTATTCCATGTAAATTTTATAAAAAAGGTTTTAGAAAAGGTTTCCACGATTATCCAACATTTTTTTATTTTAATTTTTAGACATGAATTAATTTTTACTAAATGGTTTGAATGTAAATTTTTTTCATATTCCAAGAAATGTATTTTAATAAATATGCAAAAAAATTACAAAATAATTTTTTTAATTATACTAAATTAGATTATTTTCCCATATTTGGGACACCCTAATAAATTGTAGCTTGAATTTTATGTTTAAATTTTTTTATGAATTTTTTTCATTTATAAGTGCATATATTTTTCTAAAAAATAACTTCAAAATAACAATTTTATTTGTACCATGTATTACCCCAACTTATCTTTCAAAATCATTTTCTATCTGTGATCACATATTATGATTTTACATAAGATTAATATGGACATTAACTATGGATATGATCTTTATTTTTTTCAATATGTTTTATATTTATTGGGAAAATATGAAATGATTATATAACCCATTTATTTTCATGGGTTTAGATATGATGAATGATTTATAATATTGTAGCAGACATATGTATGTTTTTTAATATGTGATTGGTGGGAGAAAAATCCCCTTCCAATGAAATGGTAAAATATAGATAACTCATGAGCTATCATTTTTATTCATGAACCTGATTTTACCTTCACTAATTTATTCCTTGTCATGTTTTTATTATATTTATGGGTATAAATGGACCAAAATTTCATGTCTACAAGTTTATTAATGGACCTATAATTTATATCCATAAGTTTATGTTTGTTCATGGCATTTATGTTCATAAGAATATTCATGCTACTAGTTTGATTTCAAAACATTTATGAGAGATCCTGAATTCAAGTGCATAATTTAAGGAGTGATAATGTTTTGTTTTATATATGTTCATATAATTTTATTTTTAGGTGTATTACAAAATTAAATTACTTATTCTAATGATATTATCTCATGTAGAATGTACTTTGACTCCATTATGACTCATATTTTTCAAATTTATGTGACTTATTCCATGAATCAATTTGTTTATTTATGATATTTAGGTTATAATTTTTAATTAATATGTTTGTGGTATAATACACTAATTCTCATGTTACTCTTATATAATCATTTTTATCCGAATTCATTAAAATTAATTGTAATTTGAGCTCACTATATTCTTATGTTTTTTCCCAGGGAATGATTTTTTTATGTTTTTTGTTTCTAATAATGGTTCTATATTTTATGATATTTTGGGAGATGATATTGATTATTATGATAGATAGATTTTCACACAATATATGTAATATTTTTTTAATTATATAAGTCTACAAATCGAAGTGGTAAACTTGTATGATAGTGATACCATATTTTCATGGATTTGTTTTATGTATCAAAAGGTTTAAATTGGGTCATTTTTATTAATATCAAAGGTAGAAATATAATTATTGTGATTTATTACCAGATCTAGGAATGTGGATTCTCAGATTTTAATCCTAGGGATATACTTTGTTCAATCACATTCTCATTACAATATTTTATCAATTATTTATTATTTTATATAATGGGGAAAAATAATGTGAAATAATAAAAGCTAAAGAAACATATAGAAAGATGATATTGATTTAGGTTGATAATGAAGATAATGTAAAAATTTTAAGGTGTATGAAATTTTGAGATTGATTTTTTCATGTGAATTTAATAATATTTTGGTTATCACAAATGATGGTTATATTTTTCTTGTTCTATTAATAGTTTAATCATGAACTAAGTGAGATAATAATGGATTCTAAGGACAAATTAGAGATTTTAATAATGATTAAACAATAAAGCGGAAAACTTAAATGATAAATCATGTGATTAATCTAAATGTTCTATTTGTAATTATGATTAAATATGTAGACATAGTAGAATTAGAAAAACCCACAAAAAATTTAAGGATGGTGACTACATGAAGATCATGTAACAATGATGGTGAAGTAAATAAGATTCAATTTAATTCATATCAATAATATAAGAAAAGGAAAAATGGGTAATGTCTCTAAGGACATGAGAGATGTTCAATGTGCAAAAACGAAGATATTTAAAAACCAGCATATGATGAAAAATAAAGAAATTATTATGCCTGATGTATCAAAAATGTGTTTTTCATATCCATATTTATGACATTATAGTATACAACTCATTTTAATATAAATATCATTTATTCGTATCTTTTAGATACCCTTATCTAATTTAATTAATGAGTAATATTTCAAATTAAAAAGATGTAATTTATTTAGTAGAGGGAATAATGTGACACGTTGAGATTATAAATGATTTATTTTACTTAAATCCTAATGTGTTATATATATTACTTGTCAGAAAAAAATAAAAAAGGAACAGTAAAATATTATATAACTATTAAAATTTATCTATTTAATTGAGGTAAAAACATAAAGGTATCTAAATTATGAATATTTTTATAGAAATAATAATTAAAAATCATTTTTAATGCAAAATAATTTATATAATTAAAGTAATATTGTTAAATAAAAAATAATCACATTTTATCCATAAAATTATATTTTCTAGACAAATTTATTTATTATTCACTATGAAATTTATTATATTACAAATAATTAATTGTCCAAATGGAAACTATTGATAATATATAAGATGAATTAAATAAATTTTAACCTAATAGTAATTATTAGGAAAATAATAAATTTTTTTTCATTGAGTAAACTTTTTTGTAGAATTGTTTCTATTCATTATGAATGCTTATATTAAAAATTATTTTTATCAATTATTGAAATTGAATCCCATAAAATGATTTGAATATTTTTAATTATACAAATATAATTATGAAATGGGGTCAATTTGACTATGTCAAAATTGAGTATGAAAGGTCATGTTATAATTTTATTTATAGAAAAATTTATATGGATAAATTTTAATCCTGATTAATTATTGTTAAAATTTGTAATGTTTTGTGGATTGGATAATTATAAATAAATTTTAATATTTGACCACCTAAAATAACGTTTCTATGATTTAATTATATACCTAGATATCTCGACAACATTTACCCACTTAACATACCAAACTCTCATGAAATTCGATTCCTACAGCTAACATGAAATTTAAAAAAACATTTCTTTATTTGTCATATATAAAAGTGGATCACATTAAATTATTTCAATCCAATACTATGTTAAAAAATACCATGAAATTGTAAAATAATAACTTTTTTAGATCCCTAGTAAAATTTTGGAAGCCTATATCTTCAAATATGTTTCTCATGTACTTCATTCGCAATGGATTTATTAAAATAAGATACAAATTCCAAATATTGGTATTATTTTCACATTTACATCCTTTTATTATATTTTTCTAGAAAATCCGCCGAAACCATTAAAATAATACTTTTAAAATCATGTCTATATAGATAATATTTAGAAATATTATTATATTTATCGTGTATGAATTATCTATTCCCCTTGAATTCAATAAAAAATGAAAATGTCTCTTAGTCGTGTGTTCAGACTACCTCCTCTATAAAATGCATATTTCAATTTTCATGCCATGTATTCCATGATGTTCCTAGTTCATGTTCTAATTAAATATCAAGTATCACTGAGAGTGGGGGGTGTGAATCAGAGATATCTTTTTCTTTTAAGTTTCCTTCATTCTGAAACAACCTTATTCTCATATTAAAGAGTTGCGACTTTCACTGGAATAAAAAAATGAACAGATCCTGAGGAACATAAAAATTATCAAGTTTCACTACTTAATTATTTTATTAAAATCCATGGTTTGTCTTAGAAACAATACAATACCACACAATAAACTAGTAAACAACTCTATTTTGGAATAAAATGACTATGATATGATCTCAATCTCTTGTAGAACTATATTCAAAAAAATAGTGAATCTGGTTCAAGTATTACGAAATGATATAATAATTTTTTTGTAACATTTTATGAAAAATTCTACCATGCTTCCCTTTAAAATTTCAAAAATATGTTTTTAAAAACAATTCTTCACTTTTGTACTTTGAATCTGCTAATAACTTCGTGGGCATTGTAATGATACATAGTTTGAATTCCTAGTTCAATATTCCTAGTATGATTGTTTTGAATGATAAAATAATAATTCTCTAGAATACTGCTAAAAAAATTCTAAAATGATTCATTATTAGTTTGAAGATCCATATTTGTTTTCCATTATACTTCTCTATCCCGATATGATGACAAAATTAATATGATCTTATCTGTTTTACTTTTTTTGTCCATTGAAACTTCTTTCATATAAGCATAACATGAAAAATCTTACCCTAAATAATTATTTTAGAGCTACACATTCTCACTTGAATATTAAATTTATTTTATGTACGTTAAAGGGAATTTAACAATATATTGATGAAAATAAAATGGTTTGGGTGGGATTCTGATAATCATACTTGTGTAATAAAATTTATAGGAAGATAAATTATCTGTCAATTTCGGGTGCATCTTGACTTTCTCAACGGTTCTTAAGACCTCTTTAAAATTCTTGAATCTTCTCAAATCATTATATTTCTTCATTATCAATGTTCATACTGAATTTGGTTCATCATTATGATTTTTTAATTATTTTGGAAGCATTTTGTCACTCAAAATTTCCTTGACATACTTTAAAATTCATCAAAACTGTTGAATTCCCATTATGATTACCACTTGAATATATTAAAACCAATAAATGAAAATTCTACACCCCCTATGAAAAAAATTCACATATGCAGTAGAAAAATATTATTTCAAGATCTCTATTGATAATAGTTTTTAGCTACTTAAATATTTTATTTTATTCATCATCTATTCATACATATTATCCTATGTCTAATGACTTTTATTCGTGAAAGCCTATGTCAGATTGACCGTTTTTCTGGTCACTCTAATAGTTTAGAGATACTGTCATCTCATTGACTCTTGAACTAATTTTTTTAAATGTAAAACATCAATCCATCTTGGTATAATTTTAAAAAATATTATAGTTCTAAATTATCTTTAAACAAATGTTTCAGAAGCCATCGATCATTTCATCTTGATTAAAATGTTTGACTATATTTCTGATTGATATTTAGTTTTATTCTATGCATCAGACCCAAAAATATTAACATTTATTAATATAAAATTTCATAAATTTATCTCCCTAATAGAAAAACAACCTCTAATTATTTTACAAAAATCAAAACGTGTGATGTTTTATGTTAGAGCTAGTCAAATAATCTATGGCGCACCCTTTTCAATAAACCAGATCCATTAAATTAAAATTTAGAAACATGTTTCATTTTCTAAATGAAATCCTCATAAATTTATTTCATTTAATTTTTATTTCTCATGGATTATTTCTTTGATTGGAAACAATCACCTTCGGTTTATCACATTATGATTAACCTTTCTAAACCTTAACAAATCATTATACGGTGATATAAGACAGATGAAATGATTTCACAAAACATTGACTTTAAAACAATATTATGTGAATTATTTTTTTATCAATAAATGAATGATAACTTTATGAAATTTTATGAATGACTTCAAAACCATATTACTAACATTGTAATGTATTTTACCTTCCCATACTTTCTATATTTTTCATTCTTTTTATTCTAAACATCAATACGATTGGAAATAAATCCCCCTTTATTTATCGATGATGCATGTAGTTATTTCAAACAACTTGTTCCTTTTATGAATTAAAAATAATAAAAATCATATTTATATTCTTATCAAATCCATTTAAACTCTGATTCAACTTCTTATTGTGATATTCCTTTCATACCAGACACATGGTGAGTCCTATAATCCTTTTTTTCAAGAAATATTCAATTCAATATGTGGAACTCATATAATAAAGGAAACAGTTTTAAAATAATCATCTTTAGCTTCAAAAAAACATCTAAACAAAATAGTCCAAACAATCACACCTTTGTATTTTATTGTAATCCAAGGGTCTTAAACAACAGAACATTGTAACCTCATGATATGGATTAGTTATCAATAATTCTAATACTACAAGAGAAAACTCGCTGTTGGAAATGAGAATCATTGATTTAAAATCCTTGATATCCAATAGCAATGAGTCATAAACATTTATGTCTTTTCGTCACAATAATATTTACTTCATCAATATTCGTTCAAAAATTGTTTCCTAAAACAAATCCCAAAAACTATTAGAATAGTTCACATACTTATATGCTGAAATCATAGCTTACCCACAAACCCCTACATGAATTCTTTATTTAGAGGATTAACACATATAAATTGATAGATTTATGTAATAATTATACCCCATAATAACACAATAAAATGACTATATGAGTTAGGGGAGAATCAAATACCACAAACATGACGAGATAGAGGCTGGATGCCCATGTTCAGCCTCAATTTATAAAATGTTTCATTCGATGACACTTTTATGAAATTTTCATAAAATGTTTCATATGTAGGAATATTCTCTAGATTAAATTAATTATTTGGGAAATTTTATATGAAGGAAAAATATTTGAGATTAATATGATTTGAATGAGAATATTATATGAGGATTCTAATAAGGTTTATTTAACTTTTATTATTACAACCCAATATCAAGGGTACCATCACATCAATATGTAAAACTTACAACTGAGTTTTAATACCCAAATGTTGGGTAGCGTCTTGTGTGTAAAAAATACATAGAATCATCCATACTAAGAGGTATTGAATTATTTTTATTTTTGTAACAACTAACATTAATTGTTTTCCAATAATAAAACTCCACCAGACATGGATCTTATATCATTAACATTTCCTTCCCAATCAGGATCTGGATACCCAAACAAGCCAACACATTCTGAGAAGTCATACTCGATTATAAAATTTTTTCTACCTTTGACATGTCTAAGAATTAATTTTATATGAAATATATGTGATTATTTTGGATCACTATAAAATCATGAACATATGGGAAAAGCATAAAAAATAACGGATCTTGAAAATGTAAAACAGAAAAAAAATCTAATCATCTTCCGAAAGGATTTTTTATCAACATCCTTAACTACTCAGTCGTTATAGAATATAGTTCCTATGGAAATTAGAGTGTAATCTTGTTTCAAATTTCTAATACAAATATCTGAAGAGGTTCCTTAGAAAAAATAATCCAAGGAATTTTTTTCCTATTTTGTATCATTTTATCATAATATAGTATTTCATTCTTCCAAGAATGAACATCTGAGATAATGTTTTTATGTATTTAGGAAATCTGCCACATATTTTTTGTTATTCACATCAATATATTCTAATAATCATAAATTATTATGTTGGGGGGGATCTTGACATTCTCTAAGGTACATATTAATATCAACCCACACATTCTTAAAAATAAACTATCTTATGAAGGTATCTAATTTTGAAAACCATGAACTTTGGGGATTATATTTTCCCATTAATTCCATTCCTAGAAATTCACGCATAATATTATTATTTCCCAAAAATAATCCACATGGTTTTTCAATGGAAACATCCTTATCAAGATCACTATTTAAAAATAGTGATATCACATCTGTTTAAAAAAATTGTAACCTCATTTTGTAATAGTAGAATGAAATATTACAATAGTTTCTAATATTTATGTTGGAGGAAATGCTTTATCAATGTCAATTCATTCAATTTGTGAGTTAACTTTTCAATATAATCATTCTTTATTTTCACTTCACCATCTTCATTCATCTTGTTCAAGAAAACCCACTTTGTTCCTATAAGATATTTATAATTTTGTTTAGGTATGACTTCCAAAGAATCATTCATTTTTATATGATCACTCTATTTATTCATAGCCAAAATCCATTTATGATTCTTAAAAGATTCATTCACATATTTTTAATAAAAAATTTATAAAAAATGACTATGTGAAATTGTTCTTCTTTTTTGAACCCTTTTATGTTGATCACCAAATTTTTTTTGAGAATCCACATTATACCTTATCCTAGGATGAGAATTTGTATATTCTTACTCATCACGAGAAATATATGAGTTTGATTATTCTTTATGAGAATGATTATAATTATTTAATCCTTATCATAATCCAATTAGAATATAAATCTTTTTTTCATCTTCCTTATCTGTATGAGTATATTTATCTTCCTCACCATTTTCAATAACTCTAAAAAATAATATACTAAACAAATATTCTATAATACTTTTCAAAAATCTATATCCTCTTTAATTCAGAGCATATCCATGGAAAATTCCACCTTATCCTCTCTACTCCAACATTAAAAAATTTTAACCTTTGTTCATTTTTGATCCATGGACTCCCAACACTATTTAGTGTTTCAAACCTGATGTTTTCATTTAAAATATTTCACATGGAGTTATATCTGAACATGTTCTATAAAAATATTATATTTGAATATAAATAATAGTTCATGTGGATTTCCTCCAAAATTAATAGGGACGAACATGTTCAATTAACACAATTATTACCAATTTATAGAGATTTTTATACTTTCATTTAGTGACACCATTTTGTTTAAGAATTCAAGGTGTACATAAATCACACTAAATTCCATGACTATAAATATAAATTTATAATTATTTATTTTTTTATTCACTAAAATTTCTCGTCTAAACTTATTCACTAAGTAGTCATATTCCTTATCAACTTTTCTCCTTTAAATTTTAAATATATTTAGACTATATTAAATATGGCTCAAATTCATAACCTATGTAATGTGAGTAAAATAATAAATTAATGTAATGAAGTACTTATCGCCACGGGTTGATCGTTTTCTTATTGTACAATATATATCAGAATGGATAAGTTCAAGGGGTTATTTTGAACAAATTATTACTTCATTATGCATAGAATTGATAATCTATTCATTCTGAAAAAAATTTGTAACACCAATATATTCTTTATGACATATAAGGAATTCCAAAAACACGGTCTCACATAGATAACTTTCTCATGTAGATCTGGCACATCTGTCCAAACCATTTCATCCATAACTCATTTTCCTACACCAGGGATATGTAATAGGAATTCATTGCCTCACCAACTTGGAAAAAATTTCCTTTTGGAAATTGGCATCTTAAAACTATATTTCCAATTTACATACTTATCACAAGATACACATATTTTTTAAAACAATTTTTTTGTATTAATCAAAATGTTGTGAAACACCTAGAAAGATGTGATTAATCCCATAAAAAACAAAGAGTTTTTGATTTTGTGTTTTATTATTTTTGATGGCTTATTCGATACCTTTTATTGTTATACATTCATTATTTCCAAATTTCACCGTTATTTCTTTGAGTCCTTTCATATTTTCCATTAATTTCATGTATCTTATCATATTAGAAGAAAACCCACTATTAGTAATCCATATTATTTATTTTTATATATATATTAGATATTTTTATACTATAAGAGGGGTTTCTTTCAATTTATATTTCATTACATCTAGATTTTTGGAATTGTTAACAAGATTTTTTTGCACTGGTAAAAAAAGATGACAACCTTTTTTAAGGTTTCCAAATTTTTTACATCTTCTCCAAATATTTTCAAAAGGCCAAGATATATTTTAAATTTTCCACCTTCCTTCAGAATATTCCTTATAATATCAGCATCAAACTTCTTACTTTGAGTGGATTAACACCCATCAATATTTCCATCTATATTTAATGGAACTGCACTAATTTTTTTAAACCGATATATATTAAAAATATTTACGAATCAACCACAATAAGAACAATATCTATAAATATTATATTATCCTTTGAAACTTCTATTCTAACTGGAGTTCTTATCATGTTTCTCATCAATATTATTATCATTTTTCTTAGAAATTTCTTGATCAGCAGCCACTCTGTTATCAACCAAAATCGTCATTTTTAGCTTCAATTTCATTTTCTTTTCTTAGAATTAGAAGTAATAGAAAAATTATCTGATTAAAGATTTATAGAAACTTCAAAAATATCTAATTAGTTTGTATTCTCTATACATATACATTTCCCAATATTATCTATCTAATTTTTTTTCATCTCAACCATTTAAGTTAATTCTTTATAATTAAATTTTTACACATTCCATGGAATTACCCACATAAAAAATAAAATTATTGAATGTTATTATACACTTTCCATTTTTTAAAATGCTTTTGATAGAGGAGTTCAAATTCATTTTATTTTTACTTAAAATGTACATATAAGTGTTCGTTAGTATTCATTTGTTTCTCAATACATTTCTCAAAATCATAAAACTCTAGCAGTAGCTTGAAATTATTTTCAATAAAATATTATTTACTATTTGTTGACGAGTCTTCACTTTTCATCTTCCTGATATCTTTTTCTAGACTCCCAATCATTACCATACATGCTTTTACTTATTCTTTTAGATGAAATTTTTATTTAGTTTCATATTATTCGTAAATTATACTTAAAACACATAATTATTATATACTCCCAAGAACTTATCCTCATCCTTCTAAACAGGATTTTCACATTTAGCTTCACTATCATTTTCTTTATCATATTTATATATAAAAAACTTCTCCATTTGGATTTTGATATATTTTTCTATTTATTTGGAATAAATTGTTTCCTTTTATCATTGTTTCTTAACTGATCATCACTACCTTCGATAATTTTCCTAACTATAATCTTGTTATTTAATCAAGTTAAATTAACCACAAACATTCAAATGACTCAAGAAAAATTAAAAAGTATGTTTTCCCTTAAATTTTACAGTAAATAATTTTACATTCATTGATGAAAAAGATAAATATTCTTCAATATTTTTATATACCTCAATTTTAGATTTATATTCATCCATAAAATCATCATTAACAACCCTTATATATATTATTTTCATGGAAGTACTGAAATATATTTTATGATAATCTTTTTTTACCAGAATATCAATATACCTACTCATTTTATATGTATCAAGAGTATTATGAATGTCATGCTGAAAGAGAGATTTCAGATATCTATACCCAAACAGGATGACTTTGACCTAAAACATGTCATGAATAATTATTAATTTCTTTTCGCTGTCTATATAATCTAATATTGTTTCTTCAAGACATACAATAGTGATGAAAATGTCATTCACTCTGGTAAATATGTATCCAACAGATTAATAGTCACCCATTTTCAGATCATCATATATCAGCCTCCATAATTATATATTTTCCGTTTTAGATTTTTTATTTTATTCAGAAATATATTTCATCATATTCCAAATACCATTGGTAATTGAAAAAATATTAACTCTTAAAAGCACAGTTTTAGAAAGTGATGAGTGTAATGAACTCTTGGACCTTCAATAATTTTTATAATTCCAATTGTTGGTAGATGTAAGAGGAAATTTATCATCCATAAGAAGAAATAAATATGTTATAGGGTCATAAAAATCATTCCCAATACACATAACATTTGGAACCATAGTATCTTTCTATATATGATAGTTTATACCACCTAAGACTAAAATTAACTTACTTTTCAAAAAAATTGAGATTCTCCATCATAACATCATCTTTAAAACATTATCAAATAATAAATGAAGGGAACCTTCATCTATGATACCACATGTAACTAACCATCCATGATCAAGTATCAATGATAAGGGGATCGGGTAAATCAGTGATATATTTTTATTTTTATTTCCCTTAATCCCAAATCATCATTTTCCTCCTATTAAAGATTTATCACTTTCACTATAAACATAAAAATCACACAACCAAAACAACAGAAGTTTTTACAAGGGTTAGTACTCCAGAAGAGTAGATACATCCTTGGAATGACTTGAAAACAATCCAATACAACACAATGCACTAGAAAGAATTTTTTTTTATGTGGCACATATTGTGTAGGATATTTCCTTACACTCGTGTAACACAATGTTTAGTAAAAAAATAATGTGCTTCATGTATCATGAAATGATGTAATACGTTTTCCAGTAACATATTATAAAACATGTTATTGTGTTCCCTTATCAACCATCACAAATGTGTTTTTAAAAAACAATTAATCACATTCATATCCAACAAAATGTAATAACATCCTGTTATTTATAATGATACTCATTATGATTACCCAGTCTGATCTACACAGTCCAATTTCTTACTTCAATAACAAAAATATTCCACCAAAATACCACTAAAACAATTCTAAAGTAATTCTTCCTCAGTCCATAAATCCCAATCTCATTCCCAGTCTGATGATCCATCTTGATACAATGATTAGCTGAATAAAATCTTTTATCTTCTCCATTATTTTTATATACTGAGAAAAATAATCTACTAAGAATTATTCAGAAACAAAATCAATATAAAATTATTCATCACCCCACATTCTATCTTGAAATGTAATTTTATTTTAAAAAATAAAAAGTAATTCTATTTTTTATAGAAGGAACAAAACATGTTTGGGTAGGATTCTGAAAAACATTACCTGTCAACCAAATTTCCCAAAAGATAAATTATACATGGATTTCATGTGCATCTTGTATTCCAAAATTATTATCAACTATTGTAAAAATATCTTGAAAATTCTCACATCATTATCTCTCTTATAATATTCATCAAAATATTCAGTCTGATTCTAATTTTTCATTCCAATTTTTCATAACTCTAAATATATTTGATCACTCCTATTTTCATTTACATACTTGAAATTTCATCAGAAGTAAATAATTCCAATTATAATGAACACATGAAGATATTCAAACTATACTACCTACATTCCATGCCACCTATGAAAACAATTCGAATAAATTACTACAAAAAATTAATCTAAGAACTCCATTTACAATAATTTTTTAAATGCTTGAGACTTTTCAACTTTTCATCTTTTATTTTGAAAAATGATCATGCATCTGATGATGTTTATCAATATCAGACCAGGTGAGCTAGATTAGATTATACTTAACTCTGATAGTTCAATATCAATTCTATTTTTATGACTCATGACCTAATTGTTAAAAAAGTAAATCTTATTTTCCTTTTGAACTAGTTGAAAACATGTCAGACTTATTATTTCTCTTGACCCACATGTTATTGAAAATGAAAACAATTCTTCATGATGAAAATGGTTGAATACATTATAGATTGATCTCAAATTTTATTTCATTCATCACTTACGACAATTATAACTTCTATTCTTATACAATGGTCTAAAATATCCATCTATCAAAAACTATACCTTTGATTGTTTTACATCTATTAAAACATTTGATGATTAGTTTTTGTGTTAAATTGAAAATAGGTGGCATACTGTGTCTGATGGATCAACATTAATAGCATCATCCTCAATAACTTATTTAATTTTTTAGATTATGATTGTAATGAAATTTTTTATTTTAATATCTATTTCTGATGGTATATTGATATGATAGAAAAATAACCCAATTTTTTATCATATTATGGTCTACCTACGAAGGCTTCAAAACAATATGGGTCTGATGATCTCACAATGATCAACTATGATAAAAAATCATTGTCATTAAAAAAACATTCTTCCAAAAAAAGTTACATGTAATCATGAATTCCTAATTACTTTATGAACATTTAAGAATGGCTTCGGTATCGTATGAATTACATTGGGATGTTTTGTACCCTCCATTCCTTTCCAAAATCTTATAAATGAACAATATGAACTTCAATTAAATTAGAATAATCATTTCTCGCCCTTTCCTTTATCAAGATTACATCCCATGTTTTAAAAAAACTTATGACTTTTGTAAATTACAATATAGAAAAGCATCATCATATTTTTATCAAATCCATTCTAAATCCAATTCAACATCTCATTGTGATCTTCCTTTCATACAACACCTATGGTGAGTCTAAGGAACCTTATAACCCATAAATATTCCTCTCAATATGATTTAATTTATTAATTTTTTTTCATCAAGTCATTAAATTATGATTGTGAGTCAAATTTTAAAATTTAAGGTTTTTCATTTTCTTCTTTGACAACAGAAGACAACAATTTCAAAACAATCTTCTTTCAATATCCAAAAACAACATCTATACAACATGGCCCCAACACCTAGAAATTTGATTTGTGAGTCCACATGTTATTTACGTCAGAATTATTATTCTTGAAATATAAATTATTCATTTTATAATTAATATTATAGATAAGATATCACTATAAAACTATCCTCTTAAAATTAATACATCAAGTTGAAAATGGATTTATTTATTAGTGGAAAATTAATTTTAATTGAAAATCATATATTAATCTTCCTAATTAGCATTCATCACCTTAATGAAATATAAATAATGTCCTCACACTTTTATGATATTAATATTATACCAAAATAATATATTGAATAGCCATACTCACACATAGATTGAAGATTATTTTTTTTCCATTTTACCATCTTTATAAAGAATACTATAAATTTATATAATTGGTGGATTTTAAAACATAATATTGGATATTAATAATCAAGTTATAATTTCCTGAGTCTTGAATGGTAATATAAAAATTTAACTCACTAATTAAGATATCGTTAACTACATGTTAATAACGAAACAATATCATCATGAACTGCATTATCATGAATAGAAATAATGATTCTTATGAAATTAAATTACAACATTATAAAAAATAAAAAATATATTATATTATTTTTTATGATCATGTAATTTTTGATATTGGGGGAATATTGAATAACAACACTTCAATTACAAAGAAAAATGATAAATATTACGAACACTAGATATTAAAAAAATAATGAGATTAATATAAATATAGAAAATAATTTTAAAATAAATTTTATATTTTTTATTAAAAAAACATGATTAATGTTGTTTTTATACTATATATTTAATAGGTTTAGTGAATAGTTTATAATAAGGGTATGGGGTTCTTATTTCAACTATATACTCTTTAAAAAAATCCCATTTCGGAAGAGTGGTATTTTTAATATGATGTTATTAATGTCCAATGAAAATATTTTACAACATTAATTTAATTAACTCGGTTTAAAGGTGCATATCATGATCATTATTCAAATGGTTTTTTATTCTAAATATATCAAACATGATTTTTTAAACTCTATTACCATCATTGAGTTATAATTATTCTTAATATATGAATGGTCCGAAGGCCTTAGTGATTTTTTATTCTTTGGAATACCTCCTCCCACTACTGGAAATGAAATGTAAACCAACGGTTGAAATCCATTGGTATAAGCTTTAAAATCGTTGGTTTAAATTATACCAACGGTTTAAGAAACTGCATCCATGTAATCCGTGACAATAGACATATACCAATGGTTTGAGATAAACCGATGGTATATGTGAAGAAATATACTCTATAGCAACGGTTTTATGTAAACTCTAGGTATACAGTTATTATGTTGTATTATATTCCAACAGTTTCAAAACCGTTTGAAAATCCATTTTCCCAATGGTTCCTATAGAACTGTTGGGAAATAGACTTCTATTCACCCTTATACCAACGGTTCTTTCAGAACTGTTGGTAAAAACCACATACATAACCTATACCAACGGTTTAAAACCGTTCATATAGGCTTTGATTTACAATTCACATAGTAGCCTACTCTGTGTGCAGCTATGTGGATTGTACATTAGTAAATGATGAATACAATAATACATTATAAGGATACAAAATTAAAAAAGGATAATTATAAGGATACATAATTTAATAATAAATTATGAATACAATAAATTAAAAACTAAATACATAATTATATGTGATACTGAATTAACAATACATTCAAAATTTCATTTTTTATAACACATACACAATTGAATTCACAAAATAGATGCTAATAAACCAAAATAAAAAAAACTGAAAAAATGAATTCACACAAACACAAATATAATGTCCCATGGTTTGGGGTGGGTGTCTTTGAACTTAGTGATGATGATAATGGAAGTGTATCAATGATCTTGTGTGACTTAGGGAATATAGTTTTACTTCGCGTATTAAATGACATGTATTTTATAATAGGGGTAGGATTTCCTCACATTAGAGGAGGATTGTGTGAGGCTGGACCATGGATCACTGTGCTAAAGTATCAACAAAATTCGAATACGTTTGGTCAGTTTTTCATATGCCAGTAGTTTTTACATAAAATGATGTCCATTTTAAACAAAAATGAGATAGTTAGAGTGATTCCAGCCAAACCATGTGTTGTATTGAGGTTATTTTGACTCGTACACATCACATATGACCATGGATATTTTTCCTAAAGTATCAATATAATCCGAATATGTTTGGTTGGTTTTCCGAATGTCAGTTGTTGTTTTCACTTAAAATTTTGTCCATTTCAAAATAAAGAGAGACACATTGAGTGGTACTGGCCACACAGAGCCTTGGATTGAGGCTTGTTAGACTCATACACATCATAAATTACCCATGTATTTTTGTGATAATGTATCAACACAATCCAAATATGTTTGGTCGGTTTTGTATATGTCTATTGTTTTTTACTTAAAAGAGTGTCCATTTAAAACAAAAGAGAGGCACTTAGAGTGCTACTGACCACACCATGCCTCATATTGAGGAAGTGTTGACTTTTATATGTCACAAATGACCAATAAATCATTTTCCTAATGTATCAACACAACTTGAATGTGTTTGGTCAGTTTTCCAAATGCCAGTTGTTGCTTTCATTTAAAATTTTTATCATTTCAAATAATGGTGAGACACTTTGAGTTGTACCGGCCACACCGATCCTCGGAATGAAGTGGGGTTGACTCATACACATCACAAATGACTCATAAATCATTGTACTAATGTATTAACAGAATCTGAATACCTTTCATCCATTTTCCATATTCCAGTTCGTTTTACTTAAAATGATTTCAATTTTAAACATAAGAGAGACATTTAGAGTGGAACCGACCACATCGTGACTTAGATTGATGCAGGGTTGACTCGTACACATAAAAAATGTCCCATGGATCATTTTACTAATGTATAAACACAATAAAAATGAGTTTGTATGTTTTCCTATATGCAAGTTGTTGTTTTCGCTAAAATTGTTATCCATTTCCAATAAAAGTGAGACACTTTGAGTGGTACTAGCCACACTGCGCCTCGGATTGAGGCAGGGTTGTGTGGTACATGTCACATATGACCCGTGGATTGCCTTCCTAAATTATAAACACAATTATAATAAATTTGGCCGGTTTTCCATACGCCGGTTGTTTTTACATAAAAGGGCGTCCATTTTGAACAAAATAGAGACACTTTGAATGATATTGGCCACACCGTCCCTTGTATTGAGGCGGGGCTGACTCGTACACGTCACATATGACCCATGGATCATTTTATTAATGTATCTACACAATCCGAATGTGTTGGGTTGGTTTTTTATATTCCAGTTGTTTCTTTCACTTAAAATGATGTCCATTTTAAACAAAAGAAAGACATTTTGATTGGTACTGGAAACATCATGCCTCATATTGATGTTGTGTTGACTATTAGATGCCAAAAATGTCCCATGGATCGTTTTAAAAATGAACCAACACAATCCAAATGCTTCTATTTGGTTTTTCATATGCCATTGGTTGTTTTCACTTAAAATGTTGTCCATTTCCAATAAAATTGATACACTTTTAGTAGTACCGGCCACACTGCACCTCAGATTGATGCGAGGATGACTCCAAAACATCATAAATGTCCCATGGATCGTTTTCCTAATGTATCAACACAATACAAATATGTTTGGTTGGTTTTCCATGTGACAGTGGTTTTTAATTAGAACATTGTCCATTTTAAATAAAAGAGAGACACTTAGAGTGGTACCGGCCACATCGTTCCATTGATTGATGTGGGGTTGACTCGTACACGTCAAAAATATCCCATGGATTGTTTTCCTTCTGTTTCAACCTAATACGAATGTATTTGGTTGGTTTTCTGTATTCCAGTTGTTGTTTTCACTTAAAATGTTGATCATTTGAAATAAAGGTGAGACACTTTGAGTGGTACCAGCCACATTGTTCCTCAGATTGATACAAGGTTGATTTAAACACGTCAAAAATTTCCCATGGATCATTTTGCAGTTGTATTAATATAATCTGAATATGTTTGGTCTATTTTCCATATGTCAGTTGTCATTATCACTAAAAATGTTGTCCATTTCAAATAAAAGTTTGCCACTATGAGTGGTATCGGCCACACCGTGCTTTGTATTGAGGTGGGGTTGAGTAATACATGTGACATATGACCCATGGATCATTTTCCAAGAGTATCAACATAATCCAAATATTTTTGGTAGGTTTTCCTTATGATGGTTGTTTTCACATAAAATGTTGATCATTTCAAATTAACGTGATGCACTATGAGTGGTATCGGCCCCACTGTGCAATAATAATATGCCAGTTAGAAAAATTGTGCAACAAAAATGACCCATCTATCGTTGTGACAAAGTATCAACACAATATGAATAGGTTTGGTTGGTTTTATGTATGCCAGTTAGGCAAATCTTGCAATAACAATGATATTATCTTATACTAAAACTATAGACATTGTGCATGATGTTCATCCCTTGGTGAATGGTTAGAGATAATGATGCACATTTCATCTAATATATATCCATATAAGGTTGGTAGATACCTTGGGGGATGGACTTAAATTTTTAGTAACCCTGAGGCATAGTGTTTCTCCATGCCGACCGGGGTTCCAAACTCCAAACAAGGCCTAGAAGCCCCGCAAACCATTATAACATCATTATGATTCCATATTTGGTAAAAATAGAGTTATAATGAATTCAAAAATATCTATACTAGACTGAAAAACTAGTTTCTTATAGTCTTCCCATTTAAAATAACTAATCCTGAAGTTCACCTTCATTGAGTGGTAAAAATTAATTTGGGAACAATTTCGTCTGCGGGGTTGTCCTATTGATGGGGGGGGATGTCTGGTGTCTAGGGAGGATGGTGGTGGGGGGGGATGCCTGGGGTCCAGGGAGGTGGGCTGTGGGGATCTCTGGGGGTTGTCCGGGGGCTGTTCGAGGGGCTGTCTAGGGTCTAGGGAATAGGTTGGGTGGGCTGCCTGGGGTCCAGGGAGGTGGGTGCGGGTGATGTCCAGGGAGCTCCCCGGGGGGCTGTCTAGGGGGCTGTCCATGGGGCTATCTGGGGGGCTGTCCGGGGTCCCGGGAGGAGGGTGAGGACTGTGATGGGCATGTGCAGGGTCTTCTAGGATTTGATGTAGAACTACACCTCCATATTAAATAAAAAATATAATTTAATATTTATCAATAAAAAATGTAATAGACCAGTCTGCCCCTGATCACCATCACCATCACCATTGTCATCATCAGCCTCATCCTCACCTACATCTCTATCCTTATCATATTCCTTATCATCGTCCTCATCATCATCCCCATGCTCCTCATCGGCTTCATCCTCACCTTCTTCTTCATCCTCATCCTCGCCCTTGCCCTCACCTTCATCCTCACCCTCGATATCGGCATCATCATCATCCCTATCATCGTCCTTTTCAGCATCCTCGTCAAAACTAGGAATATCATCATATCAACCGCCAATAGAACTTCCACCTAGTTCATTGGATAATTTACCCATCAACGATATTTATTCCTGAAAAACTGTGCTGGGCTCTGGTGGAATTGATGAAGATAAAGCTTTGATCAGTTTCATTAATTATTTCTCCCTCGTTTGAACCGGTTCTTCCAACTCTGTGACCCATTTATCGGACTATCTTGCATGCTCCTTGACCTGTTCTAACTCATTGGTAGTAGAATGGATACATGTAAAGGACCAATACCTCATCAGGAATATATTCTTACTAGGTCGGCAATGTACTCGACCAGAGTGCTCATCTCCCAAAAACTGATATAAATGATCATGTAGCCCAAAATTTTCAGGCTCCTGGGCATCAAGGGCCGCTAAAGAAGCCTACTAAATATATTTATAGATTCTTAAATACATGTTTTTTCTAACTTTTCCAGGCTCTTTAAGGAACCCCAAATCTGTGAAAATGTTCCCTATGTTTTAAAAGGTGGATTGAATAACTCATGTATGATGTGGAAGGCAAAAAGATTAATGGTTATATTAGGAAAACTAATATTCATTAATATTGAGAATTTGACATTCTGTGAATTTTTTTCATGAATAAAGAATATGTACTACAAGGGGTAAGGGGAGGTCCCCCTAAGATTACCCATTGTAGATATTTTATTCATAAAGAACATTTGATTGTATGGTAAAGTATTTCATATTTCTTCAGGGAAGAATAATTAGAGACCACATACTATTTTGTAAATTTGAATAAGATACTCCATATGTCCTTTAATAAAAAGGATAAGTGAACAATGAGTCATTATATATATATATGTAATGATTTTGACAGAAACATGATACATCATTGTTATACAACACACATAGTGTACAAAAATGAAGATGAATAAGATCTTCATGTTTGACATGATCTTAATGAAAGGAGGTATTTTCATGAAATAATATGATTAAATATTACAAATAATTATTATGAGTACATATACATGATGCTTTAATTATTGGAGCATTGAGATTAAAAAAAGAGCTATGCATATTTAAAATTAGAACACAAGAAAGATAGTAGTGAATCATAAATATATATGTGTAATGAAAAAATTAATTGGGAAATGTGTACATTGATGTAGTTATTTAAGTACACAATTTGTGAAGGGAGTAGTGAATGATAAAATTTTCCAAAATCCCATGAAATAAGTCAAAACAACGTGATCTTTATAAATAGTGAAATAAATTGAGAAATAATGAGAATATAATGATATCCTTAGATAATATGAGAAAGGGTTAAAGGATTCTAGCCTGAGTGGGGGAGTAACAGCTAATCAGATGGAAAAGGTTAACCTGGGCGGGCGCTTCTAGGAGTCGGGGGAATGTGCTTCGAGAAATTAGGTGTTTCTAGGAGTCAGGGGAATGTTATTCTATTTAAGTGAATTAGGGGGGGGGCTTTCCCAATGGTTATTAAAACCCATTGGGAAAAACATTTATTTCCCAACTGTTATTAAAAACTATTTGGAAATCCTACCCTAACCACACCTTTACAAACAGTTTATTAAAACCATGGGTAAAGGAAACCTGTACCAATGGTTTAAAGAATAGTTGGTATAAAAGTGTTGGGAAATCTAGTATTTCCAGTAATGTCTTTAAAAGGGTTGATACATAACCCTTACAAGAACAATTGGACAAAATACACTTATCCCAATATTTGACTTGAAGTCCCATTGGAACATCTCCCAATACATGACCCAGAAAACCCAAATACCATACTACATAGGAACCACCGCTCCCCGATATCTGATTCATTGATGGATCCTTTCTCCGACCATCACAAAACTAATTGACTAACATTTGTGAATATTGAATCCATATATTTTACATTAATGAGACTCTTCCACCATATTTTTATCATTGATAAAAATAATTCACATCACCATAAATGATAGTTTCTCATCAATTTCCACATTTTCAATTCACTATAATTTTATCCCATATAATTGGAAACATAATTGTTTGTTATCTCATGTTACATCCTTATTTACAATATATATAATTTTTATTAAAATTGTGTTTTGGTAAACTTTTTAAAATTTTAATTTTTAAAAATAATATTTCAAAACATTAATAAGTTTTTCTATCATTTCAAAATACAAAAATTTTTCATGAACCCATCAATTATTTTAAAAACCTTTACATTATTCCAAGGATAAATTATTGAATCTTCCTTTTCAAAAATAAATTTTTTAAGGTGTTACCTTTATATTTTATATTATATCTTTTGAAAGTGACTCATAACATCATCTTTTATAGAAAATATAAAACAATTTAATAATATATCATTTTAATTTTTTGACCATTATGACAAAAAACTTCCCCCATATTTATCCCTTTTAATAAAATATCCTCTATATGACTTCATTGTTTCCAAAAAAAATATTATTCAACAAGTTTTATAATATACTTATATAAATATTTTTAAATGATTAGTTATATTTTTTTATTTATAATACAATTTTTAATGTCTAAAAAATAATTTATATTTTATGTCAACCCGCTATATTTATTATTTTGATATTATCTTAAAACACCTTGGAATCATTCTTTGTAATTTTATTGATACCATATTGAAAAAAATGGTAATATGAATAGTATTATATGATAGTGGTACATTATAATGGGAAAATAATTAATCTCCAGATATCATATGTTAAGGGTACTATGGTCGTATTCTTTGGTAATATTTTACGATACCGCGACTAATAATCTGGGTAAAAGAAAGGGTTAACCCTTATATTTTTACAATTAATTGGGTAAAGAATAAATACATAGAGATGTAATGTTCATGATACCTTGGTAGTTTGACTTTAAATGTTTTTATGATATTTTGCTGAACAACCTTGGTAATGTGCTTTTATGAAACTTTAGTTGTGAAATTTGATAATATTCATTAGAATTTATCATGTTAATCCTATTTCAAAATTTTAAAGCAATGGTTTCAGTACTTATGATCATTTAACACCTCAAATTATTATCTATATTTTATTATGTTCATAATATTATGTTTTACCCAAGTAATATTCATGACATGTTTATGTTTCCAATATTTATCCCAGACTATAAATCTAAGCTCAATAGTTTCTTAAGATTCCACTTACCTACATTAATGTAATTTGTAAATGTGTCTAGAAGTAAATCACATGTGGAGATGTTTTGGGAGATTTTAAATACATGTTATCGATTCAATAGTTATATATATGATAGAAAACATATAAGTTAGTTGAATAGGAAATGGGCGTTGTTAGTTGATTCTTTTTCGAAACTCTTTAAAACTATAATCCTAAAATCTTACAGTCTGAGAATTCATTTTTTTAATAATAAAATACACATTTAATATAATTTCTATTATATTTTGTCAAAAAAAAATTAAGAGTCATGTTAAAATTCATAACTATATAAATAAATCTATCATAGGGACATTAAAACAAAATAATTATGGTTATCTTGGGGTTTAATCCATTCGACTGAAATATGTAATGAAGAGTACACCTACCATAAAAAAGATAAATGAAATGGAATTTGAGAAGTACTATAGAAATTATTAAATGAATTATAAAACTTCTAGGAATGGTGTTGTAATTTTTTTATCAGTTGTGTATATATTTGATGTAATAAAATATGTGACCGTTAATATATGACCCTTTTTCGTTATGAACATACGGAATTATCAAACTGGTAATGTCACCATTATAAGGTTACCATTAGAGTTAGTTTATATTAAGGTAAATTATAAGAGTTAAATCATTATATAGTGAAGAAAAAATGGTCTCAAACTATATCATATTTCATTACAAAATTATTTATCTGAGCATTAGAGGGTGGTAGCTTCACTTTGGCTTGTCATTTACCATGACGAATTTATATATAAAAAATAGAAATTTAAATTTTAATAACTATATTTTTTTTTGAAAATTTACTTTTACATGATGATAATTATATAAAAAATTCATTTCAAATATATTATTTTAAAAATATTATAAAATAATAATTAATGGTCTAAAATAATGACTAAAAATCATGGGTAACCTAGTAGATTTTATATTTTATCAAAAAAGAATATCTATAAATTTTTTTTTAAATTATTAAAAAAATTACCTTTCTTTTCTATAAATATTAACCCATCCCTCCATTTTTCCAAACTCTAAATCCAATAAGAATAAAATTGAGATCATTTCTACTCTCTATATCCCCGCTAAAATTTCTCCACTATCATACTATTTCTCCCTCAATGATTTAGAAATTTACTTCTAAATGGATGGAATGATTTTCCACTATATTTTTATAAAAGTATTTATATTTTAATTTGACTTTTAGTTTCAATGTCAAAATATTCTCATTACATTATGATCTATTAATTATTGTCTTAATATTTTTGTTCAGTGGGAGCTTTGCATTCTCACCCATTAAGACCATTCCATAAACCACATTTGTTTTTGAAATCATCCTTCACCTTTCCATGCCTCTCGTATTAGGTTATGAATTCAAAATGTATTTATTTAATCAAGGGTATACATATATATATATATAATTAAAATTTATTAATTGGGTGTTCTCATTTATTTAACCCATATTTCATTCTTCAGGGTTAAAAAATTAATAAATACTCGATTCTTTACAAACTTCGGTTAATTATTTTATCCAAAACATGTTCTATATAGTCCATTATTGGTTGATGAAATTATTTATTATGATATATATAGAACATATTAATTAATAAAAATGAAGGGTTTGTCCTGATACCACTCCAATAAATTTTTTAAATAAATAATCTCTTGAGATAAATTGTTTTATGATACAGTGGTGAATAAAAATGGTAGTTCTGTTTTCTTACACCTTGGAGATTAGACTTGGTGATATGATTATAAATTCCTCAATTATAAATTTTATCCACATTACATGTTGTATGTCCTGACCTTAACATTAATATATAACTAACTTTGTTATTATCATTCCCTATTTTTATTCCTCGAGATCAGATTCTTGTATATCCAATTATTATTTTCATTTGGTGATTTATGCCCATACCTTTTTTTCTATGTGTACAATGTATATGCAATGTTGTACAATAATCTTATGATTAATCTAATGACAACCCTTTCATGTGGATTTTATTAATGTTACTGTTTTATATTTATTACACACATAACATCCAAAAAATACAATACAACAAAAATTTATTTGTTATTAAATATTTTATCATTTAACGAATGTATTATATATTAAAAATGTGGGACATACTAGTTTTTTTATAAAATGTAGTATATTTTGTTTTAGTAAAATAGTACTGGAAGCCAATTGTAAGAATAATTTGGATAAATATAAATATATGAAATCATCATAAAATATTTTTTGGTGTATTTTGTTATATATTTACAAGAATATAAGTCCTTATTGGGGTAACACAAGTGGATGTGGATTTTTCAAAATATTACCTACAAGTAGTCTCTAGGAAAATATAATACTAGTTATTAAATTGATCATCACCTTTTGTATGACAATGTAGAATGCTGGAACAACTTATTTTAAATAGATATGGGATATTTATGGAAAATCAAGTGAATTTTATGAGACAATATAAAGGATATGTAGATAATGTAATTTTTATTTCAAAAAACTAATTATTACAATACATGGGATTACTTGTTATTCTAAATATGGTAAACAATGCATTTACAATTAAAATATTTATTAAATTGATAGGTTTTTTGCTAATCATTTTTTAATTCAAAAACATTGTGTGATATAGGTGGAACCAAATAAAGGATAATTGAAAAATATGATTCCCTAATTATATACCTAACATGATTTTAGATAAGCAACAAAACATAATGTGGATGATTTATCAAATATCACAAGTAATGAAAAATGAAATAAAGAATGTTGAGAACCTAGATGCACTTTAACATGATATACATTCAGATGAGTACTTCACATGTGATACACCACAACATTTATTGGATCAATTGATATATTAATTATAAAATAAGGGATAAAAATTATTGAAAATATATTTCCAATATTCAATTTTTTAGAGATATGGAATTTCATGATGAAGCAATACATCTTATAAGGAGAAGTTTATTTGTGGTGGAAACTTATTGAGAACAAAAAGATAAGTTGATAAATTAATTCTTATAAATGATATGATTTTAGTATACTCATAATTCTAGTGTAATTTCCCAATCATATTTGACAAAAATGGGGAATGAATTCACAGAACTGAAGTAGAAGGATAATAAATCAGTGAGATGCTAATAAATGAACATTATATGACCTTATCAGTACATCTATACCTTTGGTATGGATCATAAGTGATGGTTGGTAGGTTCAATAGTGGATAAAGAACCCATATGTGGAGGAATGTAGAAAATCAATGCTAGGATGAATATAAGGAGGTGGTGTGGAATAGAATGAATGTTGAAATGGAGTTTGGAGTGATGTAATGGGCTCATATGACAAATTAAATTAACGGAACAATGGATAAAAACATAGGGAATAATTTTACTAGCGTAGATATAGAATAAAATTATAACTATCAATATGAATGAAATGTGGAATGTTACATTCATGGAACTAAATTAATGGTCGTTGAAATTAAAACATGTGAGTATGAGATATCCATAGAGTATGGAATAATATTGTGAGGAAAAGAATCAATATATCATTGAAATAAATAAAGGTAAGATGAGGAATGTAGAGCCTGATGATCAATGATTTAAGTGATGAAAACAATGGTTATTTTAAAAACAATGTCAAAATTATAAGGTAATATAGGTTAACCACAATCATCCTCAACATTTGACAATGAACAAATGTTATTTTTTTAAAATAATAATATATGAAGTACAGTATCTATATGATCTAGTTTAATGGAGAATTATTCTACTTTCAATGATATCAATTATATTATTTTACTATGTTTTCATGATTTCTTTTATTTCATCTATGATTACAACAAATGTGAAATCAAAACCTGAAATACTAGAATAAAGTTATCAATTATGACTTATATATGTATTATCCAATAATCAATGGTTTATGATAACACTATTATCAAATGTTTTGAATATAATATCATTACAAATTATGTATTCATTCATGTGGTGGAATTCAACACTCTATTTCGGGTTGATTTTATCTCAATGTATAACACTAAGATAAACTACATAGGAAAGGTTGTTTCAGTTTCCTTGAATAGAAAACCAAGAGTTATTTTCAATAGAAAGATATCCAAGACAAATATATATATATAAGAACATCATAATTTCTACATAATCATGATTATTTGTAGAGAGGGGAAGAAAATAAAAGTATAAGGATGGAAAAAGTCCCGATTATTTTGGAATATATTATTTTATTTCCTAAATATTTTCCAAGACCACCCTTATAATGAGAGGAACTATTCTTGATTTTACTCATTCCTCAATGTATGCAAATATTGATGACCCCTTGTAGAATAAAATGTGCATACTTAGTTAAATTAAATATGAAACTTCGATTTCTCTTTTAAAAAGGGTTTATATATCCATGTGTGTCTCTTTTGAGAGAACCGATTCTATTTATGAAAAAATATAGACGGATCGATGAGGCCACGAATTAAATTTTTAGACTATAATGGGATAATAATAATTAATAAATACCCCTACCTTGGATTTATTGTTTATTCAACATGGTTATTAGGGCTCAGTTCTTCTCCAAGATTAACATTTAATCCTGGAATTATCAGTTGGTGGTGATGAAAATATGTATCATAATGAATTAATTCCTAACTTGACAAAGAAAATATATGTCTGTTTTGATGGCATATTTATTGTCCAATGATCATAATATATTTTTGGATCTCATTAATAATGTATTTCAGGACTACGATTGTAAATTTAGGGTGTCCTTTGATGAATTTTTTATTTTATATTCTAAAAATCATGAGGAGGATAAGGATTTTCCAAGGGCCATATTACAAAATTTTGAGGAAGGATATTTTTTTAATTTATTATATGTTGGTTTTTTATTAAAAGATACATATTCCTAGAAGAAATTAATTCTAGTGATCAAATATAAATGGATACAAGATTGAAAATTTCCATATAAGAGTGGCTAGTTCCTACAATAGTAACTATTATTCATAGTTTCTTTGGTCGTGCATGATATTATTGATGTTTTTAAAAAAACGTCCATGTATTTTGAATCCATTAACCAATATAACTCAAAAATTGAATTAATTTTATCTAGAAAATGTTGTTTGAAGATTTATTCAAAGAACTTAAGAAAAGGTAGGTTAGTAAACTTGTGCTAACATTAACATATCTTAGAGAAGGATTTATTATCTATATTGATGCATAAATAAAATATGGTAGATAATTTATCTTTAAAAATTGAAAATGTTTAACCAATATATCTAAAAATTAAATAATCTTGAGGTGAATTATCATACTCATGACATGGAAATAGATTCAGTTATTTTTTTTGAATATATAGTGATACTCTATATATTTGAAAAAATGTGATATATATACAAAACAAACCAAAGGTAATGTATATATTCCCAGAAGAAGAACAAAAATTGATATAATGGTTGTGGGTGGAGATTCATAAAGGCTATTATTTTTCATTTTATTATCACACAAAATAGAAAAAAATTTAATAGAGACAATGAGAGGTAACAATATTACTGTTATTACAATGATTATATTTGTATGAGATCCCTTGATCATGGTCCATGTATTGTTGGACATGATAATCATAAGGACATGGAGATCATCAATATTATCCCAAATTGTTTCTCATCCTTCATTACTAATGAAGACAAGGAAATCACAACGTTTTTATAGTGAATGAAAAAAATGGGAAATTTCCAGAATTCAATACTTATCACTATTATGTTCTATAATTTTGACCAAGACCATATATCCTATATATTCTATAGATAAAGGTAGATAATATGGATAAAGCACATAGCTCTACATTTTCTATACATCCAAGAAGATATAAAATGTATATGTATATTCATGATAATTATTTGTTGTATTATATTAAAAGGAATATTTTTAATTAAATTTCAAAGGTTATTTGTGTGTTAGAATGTGAATGAAGAGATACATTTTATCAAATTGGTATTAGAAACACTACCCGTGAATGTATGGATGTGGGAAAATTCACTATTGATTTTTTCACAAGACAACATGAAATATTTTCAGGAAACTATTATAAATTGGAAATTGTCCATATATTGACAAAGCCTTCCCATTTAATTTCCGTAAGAGAGGATTTATCCTAGGATCACCCTAATTTCTACTATATTCAATAATTAGTGCCACTCCACGGAATATAACATTATAAATTATTTTACTATGATCCATTATTTAGTTCTATCTTGTGGAGGATCCTTCAAAATAAAATTAATATATAGAAGTAAAATTGAGTATACAATATCATATTAAAACTAATGGGAAGTCTATGTTGAAAATTTAACTATTGGAATACATCATAAGGAAAGATCACTTGATTTTAAAGGGTGTTATGAGAAACATAATTGTACTTTTTAATTATAATATAACAATACTTTCCACTCAATTATTCAAATGTATGATTTTGAATATATCTATATAATTTTTATAGAACTACAATATATTGGGATGAGAATGGAGAAGAGAAATATTTGGGATTATATATTATTAAGGAGACCACATACAAGTTACAAGTGATTCTGAATCACATCAAGTATATTGAGAGACAATAGAAAAGATATTTTTACAACTAAAGGAAGGAAATTATATTTAATGTAGGGGATCATTTATTTATCATGGTATCACCAATGAATGGAGTAATGAGATATGGAAATAAGCTAAAAGTATGCCCAATGTAAATTTGTAACATTTGATATTATAGATAATGTTGGCTCAATATTTTAGCAATTAGCACTATATCCAAATCATTTAAATATCCATGGTGTCCTCCACATGTCTTTATTCAAAAAATATATTTATATTATGGAATTGGAGCTCGAAATATCTTGCAAAGTGATATCAATCCATATACTTGATATAAGTTAAAAAGTGTTGAGGAAGAATTTAATAAAAATTCTTAAATCCCTTTAGAGAATTCATATTCTTTAAAGAGCTACATTGGAATTTGATGTACTCATGATAGAGAAATATCCCCATTTGTTTAAAGGCATGACAAAAAAATTAATATGAAAGATAGTAAGGGGGATAATGAATCTCCTTAAAAATTACATCTTTAATTAATAGATTAACACTTTATTGATAATTTCAATTTAGTTATATTTCAAAATATAATACATATAAAAATATTGAAAATTAATTATTACATTTCTAGTAATAATACATATTATGTAATATAAGACTAGTACATGGATATAAATATCAAAACACAATTAACATGAAATGATATACTCTATATTTTTGAACTATTTGAGGGAGATTACTCATCCCATGATAACCATTAAAAGAAAAACCATCATTAAGAACATCATAGAAAATATAAAAATAATTATAATGATATCTAAGAATGAAAATTTGAATTATGATGTTTGATGATATATATATATATATATATAGGTTCGTATAAAAAATAGAACTGTTATGAAGTTGTAATTACTCTTTATTCCCATTGGAAATTATAACCATAGGAAATATATATGTTATAATGTGATTGTTACAGTTATTGTATATTGTGGTTACTGGTAAGAGTTAATTGAATTCATTTGGATGAAATCACTGCCTCAATAAATATAATAAGTCTTTATGAAGTCCATTTATCATAAAATGAGAGGGAGGTAGTGTTACTGTGGTTTTTTAATGACCATGCCCAGGAATATCTGCAATAAGTGTGGCATAAACCAAATATTATATGAGTGATGTTGATCTTAGTGTTAATCACCATATGTTCAATGTTAGGCGAGCTGAACCATGAAACATCCACCATCACACACCTTATCATTAGAGAATATGCTAGTATGATTCAGTTTTATGTTTTTTGACAATAGTATCACAAAAGTGTGATTTCGTTTCTATAATTTATGTAACTATTTATAAAATAAAAATGTTAGTTATTATACATATATATACATATCATTAAAATAATATTAATTTGATAAATATATTTTTCGGTAAAAATAAATTACAATGTTTTTAATGAAAATATATAATAATTTATAATAAATTCATATATATTTTTAATAAATCATTAAATATTATGGTTCAACCATATTTATTCAATGATAAGTGATAATAAAATTTTGAAAGTCCCTCAGATGTTTTTACAAATGTTATCAAGTTTTCAATTTCATAAATTTAAATAATTTTCAATAAATAAGAATATTTAGTCTATAGTTGAAATTATTATATATATATATATAATTATATCGATAAATTAAACATTGTTTTTTAAAATTTCATGACAAAATATTCTGATTGAGTAATTTTGATACTTTTTAAATATTTCATTGAATTATTAAAATGTAGTTTTGTGATAATGATACATTTTATGACTATATAAATATAAAATGATTAATTAAAAACATATAAATCTAAATAGATGAAAATATATATTTTATTTCATAAATATTATGTATTTTAATTTATTTATATTTTTATAAAAACATATAAATTATGTTCCAAAGTCTAAAATTGATGTTAATATTTAAAAAAGTATATTTTTCTATCTTTCAATAGCCTTAAAAATATTTAAAATTTATTTTGTATATAATTTATTGAATAATTATAAACATCTGTTAAAATTATAAAACCATGAGAAAAAAGGTGGGTAATATAATGTTTTTTATTATTCCACTACATAGAACTCTAAGACTTATAATTTGAAATTATTAAAAAAGTAATCATATTTTAAAATATATGCCCCAATGCCCCCATTCATTTGGACTCAAGATTCTATAATCATGAAATTACACTCATTTACCCTCTCTAAATTCCCTTTATGGGTTCTCCATGGTTTTAAGGACACCCACTGTATGTTTTAGAAAGTTACATCCAAATGTAAAATATTTTATTCATATTTTTTCTTGTAAAAGTACTCCAATTGTGTTCAGTCATTTAGTTTTAAATTTCATACATTCCCATGACCAAATTTTCCTTAAATTACTGTTCATATGTTTTTATTTCAATGATATATATCAATTAGGTCTCATTAACACCATTCCATAAAAAACATTTCATACATGTTGGGTTGCTAAAAGCATCTATTGATTTTCTATGATTCTCTATTTTTTAATGAACCCCTAACCCTATTTTTGTTCACATTTATTGAAAAATATGTAATTATAATTCATTTATTAGTGATTTAAATGTGTGAAACTCACATTCTCTTCTAATGGGATAAAAAATAATGATATATGCAAGTTTTAAAGACCTTTTATATAATATGATTTTATATAAAAACATGTTCTTTATTTCATATGGGTTGTTGATGATATGTTATGTTATAATATATGTGGAATAGATTAATTAATAGATATTAATGATGAAAATTGATATTTCTCCAATGAAATGGTTAAATATTTACTCTCCATAAATGAAATTATTTACGGTACTTTGGTAAATAATATTTTTAAGTATGTTTTATGACACCATGGAGATAAATGATAGTGATATTATTATAAATGTAACATTTTTATATTGTATCCTCATTCTTTATTATTATTTACAACCCTTATATTATGTAATTCCTTATTTTATTATGATCATTATCAATTTTTATGTTTCATGTTAAAATTTTAAATATTTACTTTTTTACGCCTACACATATCTCTATTCTCATTGATTTATTTTCATTCTTGTATCAATGATATAAGATTATTTGATGATAACCCATGATGAATCAAGGAATAATCCTTCCAATTGGGTTGGAATAATGTTTTTTTCTCTATTTAGTGTGCCCATAATTTACAAAAAAATAAACCTCAAAAATCCTCTACGTTATTAAATGTGTTCAATTTAATTAATGTTTTCAATTTTAGAATTTTTTATTCCATGTATAATGTCTTAGGAATTCATTGTAATAAAATATTCACATTATCTGATGTAATTTAGATGACACCCTCCAAGCGGATCTATAAAATAAAGGATAATAATCTATAATTTTCATCATCTCCCCCCATATGTGGATATTAAAAAATAAACTACCTCCATCTTATGGGATAATTTAAATAAATAAAGGATAATTGATGATAAATTATTTTCAATGATAATTAAAAATACATTATAATAATTAGAACATGTAACAATTAAATGATAAGACATCAACTACATAAGAAAGAAAATTTAGAAGCTGTATAGGTTGAATCCTCAATCACAAAATGATAAATATATTAATATATTTGAATTTATAATAGTTTAAAATATATGAATTAATGATAACCAATATTAAGAATTTTTTGTGATAAATACAAAAAATAATTTAACCTTCATGAAATTATTTACTAACAACATAACATGATCTAATTCCATATAACATGGTTGTGGATGTTATTATAGAATCATGATTATATCCTCTGTTGTATTTATCATAAAATAAAAAATATTCATTAACTTTTTTCAAATGAAGAAAATACTAGATAGAAAAATATGTTATTTTTTAATGAAAGAAATTAAAATATAAAAATTTTATATATAAATAATAAAATGACAACAACCTAAGTTAATAATAATTATTTAAAATATTTATGTTTTCATATACATAAAAAAATTAATGAATAAAATAAATGTATAAAAAATTAAAAATATATAAAATATAACAGGTATTATATATATATGATATTATGTACAATTATGAAAGTAATTTTTTCTGATCAGAAATGATTTCCATATAATCTCTAGATTCTTAGTTCTAGAGGTGTTATTAAATTTTACATTTTAGAACAATAAAATTTCAAAAAATCATTATTACACAATATTTTGTTTCCTTAATAAATATGTTGCGTGAGTTCCACAAGATTTCAGTTTATTCAATGAGGTCAACCTCATATATTATCCTCCCCTAAGATTTTTTTAAGAGAGGAATATAATTGATATAAATAAATTAATCTAATAATAGAACCCTCTTTAATATAACTTTTCTATTTGAATTTTTTTCTCATTGGACTCATAGTTAAATAGATTTTCTAAATAGAATTACATCTACCAAAAAACATTTCCTGTTGTTTTTTCGAAACATCAAAATTAAATTAAACCTTCAATACATCATTATAATCATAAAAAATTTAACATAAATTTTATTCATCATTTTTTTAAAATATGGGAAATTTCTTATTATATCAACTAATTATAAGGTAATCTTTACATTTTCTCCTTTAATATTAGGTAAGTCATCTATCAATATAATGATTTCATATTTATTATTAGCAACCTTAGATTTTAGTTTTTGATAGATATTTTAAATATTTAATTGCATTTCCTCACACTCTACGAAATAATTTTTAATCTAATCAAATGAATGAGGAACACTCTCCTCATAATCTAACTGTGATTTATCATCTGATGAAAAATTAAAATCTGTTATGAATGTAAAATTGAATGAAACATCTTCTAATGTTATTCCCATAAGGACTTGTTTTATTTTGGCAGATTTCACATAAAATATATATTTATTTAGATTTCATCACTATATAAAGACACTCTCTGATGATGATGGATCTTAACAGGCACTCCAATTATCTATGTTAGATTTCACTACTTCTTATCTTACCACATTGAATATTTCCCATACTAATTATTTTATTTTACCCATGATAATCAAGTCTAATATACCATATTCATTTTTTCTCAAAATAGATAGTTTTAAAATATAAATTATTTTTATAATTACCCTTTTCATTCATTTTTTTCTTTTTAAACATTTTTTTAATAATACTGATTTTTAAATTTTATAATATCAATATTCAAAATTTCACCATCATTTGGTTTCATGTCACTATCATCTAAAATAATTTTTTAATATCTATTATATATTCAAACCAATTATGATTTTTTTCTAGAATTTTTTATTCAATTAGTTTTGTAAAATGTAGCCGAATTACATTTCCTCTCTATATCCTCATATCATTTTAGTATATTCCCACTATTCATTTTTATTTTGGATTAATCATCCAATCATAGCTCAATGATTTTCTCCATATCATCTATCAATTTTTCATTCATTATCATTATTTTATGAATATTTTAGTGAACATGTCCACTTATTTATAATATGATAAATATTTATTATAAATAAATAATAGAATACTTGAATTTTTTTAAAAAAAATATAGGGTATAACATCCCACTACACACCTATTTTTATGGGATGAGGTGGTGGTTGCACGAAATGTAACTGACATCCCCATGACTCCTAAGGCTATAAATAAATTAAAATGGCCTAAAAATTATGGGGGATGGTTTTTTATAATGAAAATAATAAAAATGTTAGTCAAAAACCTAACAATATTAGTTAATATTAATAAAAATAAAAATAAAATGGAAGCCAATAAACATTAACATCAAAGTATAAGAAACATTGAAATAAAATATTATACAATAATCAAAAAGAAATATAATCTTGGTAATACCATTATGGATAGACCTAAATTTGAACAAAATATAACTCCCTAGTCAAAACAAAAAAAATGAGGGGAATGAATTATTATGCACCTCAAGATGAATATAATATCATTCCCATTATCGTATCTCAGTATACATCATAGAAAAAGTACCAAAGTTCATATTAAGAGGGTTAGTATAAAACACATTATATAATCTCTAATTTCATCGCATCAAAAGATACATGTATGTGAATATGTTATAGCATTTTAGAAAATATATGAGAAGTAAAAAAATATTTTAATAAAAATGTATTATTATGTTCAATAAAATACATAAAAAAAATTCATTCAATATAAATTAACACTTGGAATAACTATCCCATGTTCACACTCACACACACATTAATTATTAGTAAGGTTCTTCCAGTACCCATGAGTTAGGAGTAATCTGGACACTATATTATCATTTGGTGACCCATATTGATGTTGGTGCTTATTGATCATAAATCATTAAACATTAGTGTGGGTACTCAATGACAATTCCCTATCCAAAATGAACATGTTATGACCACACCATGTATCCCATGTGTTTATATCAAATAATTCCACATAAAATGTAAATTTTGATAACCCATTCCATTCAATAATTTTATTAAAAAACTTCATTTTTTCATCAAAAAATGGAATTAGGTTTAAAAACCATGTGCTCTAAAAAATACAGGGATTAGTTTAATCACAAAGCATTTATTCTCTTTAATTGACACAATTGGAGATAATCCACCTACCTCTCAATGGGTGATGAAACCAATCAATGACACAAGAAACCTCTAGATATGAAATAGAATATTATTTATTTAAATAGATTAAAAAATTTAAAATCAAGATAAATGTAGTTGAACAAGGTATTAACCATGAAATACTATATATAATTATCCAGGTGATAGGAGATGACATGATCTATATAGATCATGCAAGAATGTGGTCTTCCTATTAATTCGAGTGTTCTAACACACTTTTTCTCTTCATAGAATCATTATACATCAAAATTAATTTTAAATGGAGAAACAAGAATAAGAAATGTTATATACCATACGAGAGGTGACGAAAAATGAGAGTTTAGGATCCTTAATTCAAGTTGAAAGAAATATTTTAGAGCATATAATTCAGAAAAAAATTATTATTTTGAACAGTTTTTTGAACTCTACATGTACTATTGGAATATTTCTAGATATTATGTTGGTAACAGCATGGTTCACCATATTTTCTAGAAATATATTAAACAAAATTTTGGTTGTACTCTCTCCAAAAAAATCCCTCACATTATTTGATAAAAGATATACCAAACATGCTTCTCTCACAGTTTCAACTCTCACAATTTCACCAACAATGTGCATGGTTTGGACAAACCATGTGCCATACTAATGACTCACAAAATATCCTTACATGGATTCATGGATCTTGTAACCGGTTTACAGTAAACATGATCAAACCATGAAACGTTTAAAACGCTACCAAAATACACAGAAACCATATATAAATTACTGAAAAATAACAAAAAATTATAAATAAATAAATTATATTATAAAAGGGTATAGTACATAAAATAAAGATCATTACATTCAATTTATCTTGGTAACTGAATCCCATTGTATATAATTGAAATACTTATAATCCAATTTTAACAATGATATTTTAGTTTCCAACTCCATAAAAGTTCATTTTTTTCAATGTCAATATTCATCCAAATACTAAAAATATGAAGCATAGATTTGAATTTTTTTATTGGATAATAAATGGTATGTAATCCATATAAAAAAAAGATAAAATTATAATCATTCATCACATGTAAAAATATAAACTATTTTCCATAAATTATAATAAGTTCCTATCGAAATTAGATACTTCTTTACACCTGTATAGATCTCACAAGTTTCGACACTCTCTATTAACTATTCATAAATAATTATATCATATATTATTGGATGATCAGGACAAACAAATTTAAAACTCTAAACTTGAACAAGTTTTGTAATATCAAAACATGATCATTACTTGAAATAAAAAATTATTGTGTGTGTGTGTGAACTATATGTTAATGGAATTGGAATTTTTTTCAATTACATTATTTATTAATCACTGGATTTGGTGTCAAGAACTAATGAATCATTCATATAATGTGATTGTAATTTGGGGATATCTATGCACACTTTTAGAATTTCATTTCCTAGATAAAATATTGTATTAAGTCATAATTATGCATTGAGTTTTATTTTTTTTATAGTCATATATTTTATAATGAGGATTATTGATCTGATGAAGGTTGGTGTTTAGATGAGTAGTCTATTTTTTGTTATAGATTTTACTTTCCATATGTTATAACAAAAAATACAATCATTTCTCATTGAATATCTTTAAAGGGATGAAAAGTGGAAAAGTGTGAATACATATGTTTCATAATTGTTTTTATATTATTCATTAAAAAGTTCCATGATATTTATAAACGTGATTGAGTAATATGCCTCATTGCATCCTTGGAATCAAAAAATTTGAATAATTCGTCCATTGCGGAATATATGTAATATTTATGAGGATGAAAATATATTATATATTATTTTAATCAAATACATGGTTTTTGTTTTACACCATGATATATTCATCGTACCTAAAATAATATTTGTGTATATTTCATGGATTTTATTTCTGGGGATTCTCACAGCAAGAATAATATATCTTGTCGTGAAAGATTTTTGAGTTCTTTTTTTTATATCTAAAGATCCAGTTATCCTTCATGGATAAAATCCCATTCCTAAATAGGTTCAACAATCTTATACAATTTAATTAATTATTCCATGAATAAAACCCGTGAAAAAACTATAGTGATGTGATTTTTGGAGCCTTAGGATGTTTGGGAAAAGAAAAAGAGATATCATTTTAATGTTGTAGACCATGCCTAGATGAGATTTAGTTATGGAATGTATAAATATAGGTTTTATTTTATGTTTTTTTATATTATTTTTTAGTTTTTACACATTTATGAGTATTAGTGATTTAGAGCATGAAAATTTTAAAATTTTCTATATAATAATCAGTTGAATATTTTGTCCTCTAAGCTAGAAAACTCTTTGCTTCCCAATTAATTTAATAAAATCATGAATAGTGACATTTGGAATGGTTAATGTATTACTAGATAGTAGATGAAATGTCACAATGTTAACCATGTGATAATATGTGTTTTGTCCTATGGGTCACGTGTGGTCCATAATATTTTTGGAAACTATATTGTTAAAATTTAAAAAATTTCTATTGAATAAAAAATATATTTTTTTATATTTATTATTTGAGTTATTCATTAAATCTTAACCTATTCAAAATCCAACATTCATCACCCCTCATTTAGGTCAAATACCAACCTTTTATGCACACCTTGTCTTCCAAATTTCCCACTCCATGGTGTTGCAACTTGAGTTATTTGCGGGACAGGGCTTTATATCATAGGTTTTTACTCAACTCATTTACACCCAATTTTCCCCATGATATATCCTCCCCTACGACCTTTATATGGTTTATTCATACTCCACATAGTATTTTAGTAATAATTTTTGATTTTTTTTTTTGTTTTTGGGGTTTTTCGGGTCTTCAGATTCTCATTGAGACCTTCTCTGTCAAGGTAAACACATTTCGAACAAACCACTAAAGAAATTAGATTCAATTCCCTCATACTAAGCTTTTAACTATATATCCATTGATTTCATTTAGTAATTTAATTAAGAATCTATAATTAAATGATGATATAAATTAATTCTAAGCATGATCATAATGTAATTTGAAAAATACTTGTTTTTTATTCAATATAGAGGGCTTTTAAATTTGAAAACATGTTAAAAGTGTGATTTTATAAATTATGTTTATTTGTTGAGGTTTAAATTTATAAAATGTATATTTGAAAAATAAATTGATGTTAATATAAATGGTTTTGGATTTTGTATTCCTTCATGAAGGGGGTTTACATGTCATATAATAAGGAACATGAAATAATTGTATTGGAATTTTTTAAAAATAATATATTTTTAAAAAAATTGTTATTTAAAATTTATTTGACTTCCATTGGTTATTGCTTCATATATTTTATTATTTTTAGAGTCTATACAATTTTACAAAGATGTGTGGATTATTTACTAAATTTATTTAAATATCATTATCAGATTAAATATTATGATAACTTATTTGTAAAGAGTTTCAAATGACTAACAAAAATTCATGAAATTTAGGGTGGATCTTTATAGGGTATAGTTATAAATTTTTATGTTTTGGTTTTTCTTGTAATGCATGCCTTAGTCCAAATTCTTTGTTTCATACTATAATTTTTATTTTTATATGGTGATTATGGATGATGTGTCTTTTTACTATTTACTTGTCACGACCCGACCTCAGGACCCGTGCCGTGACTACCCCAAGCCCGCCTTCCATAGGCCAGGGGCTGGCGACTAGCACCAAGGCGTAAAATCCCGGTAAACAGGGAAGGCATTGCCTTTATAAGTAACAACCACCACAGAGTCAGCAAGCGGAAAGTAACTACAAAGTGCAGAAAAGTAAAGGGGGCCGGAATACAAGCCCAACTGAAAGTACAACAGAAAAGGTAAAGAACAGCAACTGAAGAAAAGACGGCGGCCTCGTGTCATCCACTGGCAATCCCACCTGAAGGGTGGGTACAGATAGCCTCCAGGCTCCTCGGGTCCCACGTCCGCTCCGAGCATGTCCCGCCCAGTGGTCCACCTCCAGGTACCGTCCTGCTCCACGCCCCAACCGTGATCAGCGCTGTCCGTCGTCTGCATCCAACACAACAAGGTGCGGGCATAGCCCGTGCAGGGGTGAGTATAAGCTACTCAGTAAGGACCCTGAGACCCCCGAAGGTCTCCCGAAATCCACAAAGGATATAGCACAAAAAGGAAGGTGCAATCACGAAGTATCATCTGACTCGACTTAGGTATATGCCCATACATATACCTAAGTCCCCAATTCTAGCTCTGCTCACGAGCTCAAGAACAACTCAATCCACGCAAGAAAGCAAGACTCAAATCCACAAAGGAGAGTAAACAGTAAATCCACATAGGATAGTTCAACACATTCCACAAAGGAGAGTAACAAGATTCAGCTCAACCGGGTATACTTTTTCAGATGACGTCAAAGATGATCACTGATCCATCTAAGTCGTCGGACCCACGAAGGATCGATAGGTACTAACCCCCGCAAAAGACCCACACAGGATCGGGCTCACACAGAACCTGTAGGCAGTGGCTCACACAGAACCGGTAGTAAGGACCCACACAGGATCGGGCCCACACAGGACCTGTAGCACTGATCCACGTAGGAACGCTGAGTGCAGTAGTCGACGCAGTCCACTGAGGATCTCCGCACAGTCGTCGCCGCAGTCCACGAAGGATCTCTGCTCTGTCGTCGTCGCAGTCCACGGAGGATCTCTGCTCTGTCGTCGTCGCAGTCCACGGAGGATCTCTACTCTGTCGTTGTCGCAGTCCACGGAGGATCTCTGCTCTGTCGTTGAAGTCACAGCCAGCACTAGGGTTCCCGCACACAGCGAGCTCGTTTAGGAGGGTCCGCTCCACGAGCCGAGAGGCTGATACATCAACTGACATGTAGTCCTAAGTTGATGTATCCAAAAGTTCCGTATCAACAACAGGATCTCAATGCAACAGACGGCGCGTCAATCGGACGCCCGGTCTGAGAGTTATTGGCATTTTCGTCCCAGGGGCCCGGTTGGTTTTTAGGGCAAAACCAACCCGACCGTACTCCGCCTGTTTCCGATCCTCGGGCGGAGTATGCCAAAAGTTCCGTCTCACTTAGAGGAAACTACCACAGCTGACGGTACGTCGATCGGACGTCCGTAGCTCAAGTTATGAGCGTTTCCGCTCCGAGGGCCCGGTTGGTTTCGTGTACGAACCAACCCGGCCGAACCCAAAGTCTTCTGAAACCTTGAGTGTAATATACCGAAACGACCGTATCGATCCAAGGATCGCGCAGCCGCTGACGGTTCGTCAATCGGAGGTCCCAGGCCCATGATACCGCCAAAAGACCGAAGAGGGCCCGAAAACGGGGGTTCTGGGCCCGGGGCGACCCGGCCCGAACCCCCCCTGGGTCGGCCGAACCGGGTCGACCCGAACCGGCCCGACCCGGCGAGGCCGGGTCCGGTCCGGCCTGGCCGCGGCCCGGCGGACCGGACCGGCCGGCTCGGCTTCGGCCGAGCGGCCGAAGAAAACCGCCGCGGGTTTGACCCGCGGCTTGGAGGAACGCGGCCCGCGCGGGCCGCGTGCTGGGTGGCCGGACCGCGGACGCGGTCCGGTGGTTCGCCGCCGCCGCGGCCGAGCCGCGGCGGATTCCTCCGGCGGCGCGCCGGGCACCGCCGCATCCGGTCGCCGGCCGCCGGAGTTGCTCCGGTGGCCCGTTTTGCCTCCCGTCTGCGCCATAGCTCCTCCCGGGGGCCGATCTTCACTGCGGGATCAACGGATCGCCCTTGCCGCACGTTTCGTCGTCGTCCGCCAAATCCGCACAACAAAAAGATCGGCGGAGGTTTGCCGGGTCTTGTTCGTTAGATCCGCACCCTCCGCGTTAGTCATAAAAATCGGGAGGGATTAAGGCAGCCACAATTTTATCCAAAAATAAAATTGTTCAAGTTTGGTTCTTTAATTAAAAAGAATTAGATCACGGGAATGAATCATCAAGAAAAATAAAAATCCCTACCTCGATGTCGCCGTCGGACGTGAGGTCGTCGCGGAATCGCTCGTCGCGGAAGGAGGGGATCGTCGCGTCGTCGCGGAAGAGACGTTCGTCGCATCGCGGGAAAAACGTCGCGCCGACGATCTCCGGATCTAGAACAAACGGATTTAATTAATTAAATCCGTTGTCATTGAAATTAAAAAGGGAGAATTAAACGATCCGTTTCTCACCTTAGTTGCCGAACGAGGATCGGCCGCGGAAGAAGAGGCGTCGCCGAAGAACGTCGCGGGTAGAGCTCGTCGACGTCGCAGATCACGGTGTGCGTCGTCGAATTCCGGTCGCCGGCGTTCTTCGCGTTCTTCGCGTTCTTCGCGAGGAGGGTGGAGGCTCAGAGAATTTGTACAACGATAGCAATCCTCCAAAATAGACAAGTTTGTCTATTTTATTAATTTTCCAACAAACGCAAACGCGTAAGTAACGACCCATTAAAGTCGTTGAATTAATTCAACGAATGAAACAGCTCATTTAATTCACGAAATAAACCGCCCAATTAAATGGTCTGTTAAGAATTAAAGAAAATGTGCCGGTTGACTTTTCAGTTACTTTGACGGGTTTTCGCGGGTGCGTTACTTAGCGAAAGAAACGGCGGGGCTCGTGCGGGCCCCACCTCACAAATATCCTACCAAGAGGGTAGGATATTTCTGGATAGCACCCTATCCGCTTTAACTCAGCTCAAGTGGCTTTCAAGTGACTTCCAAGCGGCTTAAGTGAAATAAAATAAAGTTGCCGCACAACCTTTATTTTATTTCCGACTTAAAGCCCAAAATTTTAAAAACCACGGTTGAGCAAACACAACTCCGGAAGAGGCGTTTCTAAGAAAATACCGGCGCTGCGATTTAATCGGTGCCCTCAGAATTCGATTCCGGGCACCGGTTCAAAAGATGGAAAAACCCGCTCGTCCGTTCACTGAACGGACCCGAGCCAAACTTCAGAAATTGATTCCGGGCACACCGGGCCTCGGAATCAGGTGCCGTCTGAAGCTGCGCTCTTGTAAAATTCCAAAGAAAATTAAGAAAAAAATTTCCTTGAAATTTGCGGGTCTTTACATTACTCCCACCTCAGGGCTTTACGTCCCCGTAAAGATACATCAAAAACTAGGGGAACAAATGGGGGTACTGAGCACGCATCTGAGCCTCCCGCTCCCAAGTGCTCTCCTGGAGGTTCCCGTGCTGCCATCTGACGTGCACAAGAGGAATCGACCGCCCACATAGGACCCGCTCCTGTCGATCCTCGATCTCCACTGGGACCTCCGCAAAAGTCGCCCCATCGTCCACGTCCAGCTCCCCAAAGTCGATGATGTGCGTCGGGTCGTGCACGTATCTCCTCAGCTGAGACACGTGGAAGACGTCGTGCACCCGGTGCAACTGAGGTGGTAGATCCAGGCGATAAGCCACCTCTCCTATCCTGCTGAGGACCTGGAAAGGCCCGATGAAGCGTGGAGACAACTTGCCGCCTCGGTCAAATCTCTGTAAACCACATCGAGGTGAGACACGAAAAAAGACGTGGTCGCCATCCTCGAACTCTAGTGGCCTCCGCCTCCTGTCAGCATATGACTTCTGTCGGCTCTGAGCTGTCCTCATCCTCTCCTGGATGATCTGGACCTTCTCTGACGTGGCTCGGACCATCTCTGGTCCCACGAGTGCTGACTCCCCAGGGTCTGTCCAGCACAACGGTGATCTGCAGGGTCTTCCGTACAACGCCTCGTATGGTGCCATCCCGATGGTGGAGTGGTAGCTGTTGTTGTACGCGAACTCCACAAAGGGTAGGTGGTCCTCCCAGCTACGACCAAAGTCGAGAACACATGCACGGAGCATGTCCTCGAGTGTCTGTATGGTCCTCTCCGTCTGACCATCCGTCTGAGGGTGGAAGGCTGTGCTCAGATGGAGCCGCGTCCCGAACGCCTCCTGCAACCCACTTCCAAAGCCGGGAAGTGAAATGAGCATCTCGATCGGAGACGATAGACGATGGCACACTGTGAAGCCGTACGATCTCCTGGACGTAAAGACGTCCCAAGCTCTCAACTGAGCCCTACTCTCTGATGGGTAAGAAGTGTGCCGACTTGGTGAGTCGGTCGACAATCACCCAAATGGAGTCGTGACCTCTGGAAGTGCGTGGAAGTCCAGTCACGAAGTCCATAGATATGCCGTCCCACTTCCACTCCGGGACCTCCAAGGGCTGTACCAAGCCTGCTGGTACCTGATGCTCTGCCTTCACCAGCTGGCAGGTGAGGCATCGTGATACGAACTCTGCCACAGCTTTTTCATGCCCGGCCACCAGTGCTGTCGTCTAAGATCCTGATACATCTTCGCCACTTCGGGATGCACCGCCAAGGGAGAAGTGTGAAACTCTCTCAGCACCTCCTCTCGTAAAGCGACTGGTACGAAGGTACGTCCTCTGAAAAGGATGTCGTGCTCTGCTCCAAGGGAGAAGCCATCAGGCGCCTGACCTAAGGATATCAGTGCACGCCGGGTCTCAAAGTCAGCGTCCCCACGCTGAGCCTCTCTGACCCGCTGTAGAAGTGGAGGAGAGACTGTGAGAGGCTGAAGAAAGGCTGCTCCGTCTCTATCCACGATGGATATCTGTAAGGAGGCTAGCTGCTCCGTCGCCTCCTCAAGTAGCTGAATGCCCGTCCTCCTGCTGAGGGCATCGTCTACCACGTTCCCCTTCCCAGGAGTATAGACTATCTCAAAGTCATAGTCCTGGAGGAACTCAAGCCATCTCCACTGTCTCAGGTTCAGGTCCTTCTGAGAGAAGATATACCTGAGACTCTGGTGGTCAGAAAAGACTGTGAAGCACTCGCCCATCAGATAGTGCTGCCAAGTCTTCAGAGCGAAGACCACTGCTGCTAACTCCAAGTCATGAGTGGCGTAGTTCTGCTCAAACGGCCTCAACTGACGTGATCCGTAGGCGATCACGGCCCGCTCCTGCATCAGGACGCACCCGAGTCCAGTCCCTGATGCATCGCAGTAAACTACGTAACCAACTCCCTCCTCAGGCAACCTCAAGATAGGTGCGCTGGTCAATCTCTGTCTCAGCTCCTGGAAGCTCTGCTGACATCTGTCTGACCACACGAAGGGTTTCCCCTTATTCTTCAAGGCTGAGAGTGGTGCCGCAACTCTGGAGAGGTCTGGCACAAATCTCCGATAGTATCCGGCTAGGCCCAAGAAGCTCTGCACCTCCGTCACGCTCCTGGGTGGCTCCCAAGCTAGCACTGCCTCGATCTTCGCGGGATCCACTGCAACTCCCGCCTCAGAGATGACGTGCCCCAAGAAGTGGACCTCACGTAACCAGAACTGGCACTTTAAGAGTTTGCCATAAAGCTGGTGCTCTCGGAGTGTGTCTAGCACAACTCGCAGGTGGTAGGAATGCTCCTCCTCAGTCGTCGAGAATACCAAAATGTCGTCAATGAAGACCACGACAAATCGGTCGAGGTATGGCTGGATGATCCTGTTCATGAGGCTCATGAACACTGCTAGAGCATTGGTTACGCCGAACGGCATAACCAAGAACTCATAATGGCCATACCGACACCTGAAGGCCGTATTCTGCACGTCCTCGTCTCGAACTCTGAGCTGATGATAGCCTGACCGGAGGTCTATCTTCGAGAACCACCGCGCTCCCTTGAGCTGATCGAAGAGGTCATCAATCTGTGGCAGCGGATACTTGTTCCTCACTGTCACCTGGTTCAGGCGACGATAGTCGACACACAGTCGCAAGCTCCCGTCCGCCTTCTTGGCGATCAAAATCGGGGAAGCCCAGGGTGAAACACTGGGTCGGATAAACCCCTTGTTCTGCAAGTCCTCCAACTGTACCCGCAGCTCTCAAAACTCGGCGGGGGCCATCCGATATGCTGGGGTAGATATCGGGGCTGTCCCGGGGTACAAGTCGATGTAAAAGTCTACCTCTCTACGAGGAGGTAGCCCTGGAACGTCGTCGGGAAAGACGTCCATGTACTGGTCCACCACTGCAGGAAAAACTGGACTCCGCACGTCCACTGCTCCTAGGATGAGGCTAGCCAACTGATGAGAGATGGGATGCACTCTCCTCCGCGGAAGTCCATCCTGTGATGCAAAGGTTCCCTTCTCGCCGGTGAAGGTAAACCTGCTCCCGTCGGTGCGAACACATCGCACCTTGCGCCTAAAATAGTCGATCTGGGCACGAACCGTGGTTAGCCAATCCATGCCCAAGATGACGTCGTAAGGCCTCGACGCCGCTACAAGGAGATCCCAGCCGAAGCTCTCGCCTCCTAGAGTAAGCTCACACTGCCGGCACCAGTGCGTAATCGTCGAGTCTGCTCCCGTAGGAGTCTCTAGCCGTAAGGATCGAGCCAACGGCTCAGTCGGAATATCCGAGCTCCGAACAAGGGCATAGGCTATGAAAGAGTGACTCGCTCCTGTGTCTATAAGTACTGCAGCAAGGGTGGAATAGACACAGATCGTACCCCGAATCATCTCTAGCATGTCGGGGTCGTAGGCCTCCACTGCCTGGAGCTGGGCCTGTCCCTGCCCGCCAGCTCCCTGTTGTCGAGGTGGCCCTCCTAGTGGTGGTGGGGGTAGAGCCTGGAAGCGTCGCCCACCACCCGCTGCTCGGCCCGCTCCTCTGCCTCGTCCGCCTCCTCCCTGCGGACCGCCACGGTCGACCCTCTGCCTCTGCCTGGGTGGCCCCTCCACCGTCTGCTGCTCCTTTGGTCGGCGAGTCGGGCAGTCACGAGCCATGTGACCCTGCCCGCCGCAGGAGTAGCACAGCCTGCCTCTCGGAATGCTGGCACTCCGCTGTGTACCCCGCACTGCTGAGCCGGTGTCCTGAGGCCGTCTGCGTGGGGGTCTGGTCTGCCTGGACCCGAGAGTCATCCGTCGGCTACCTGCTGCCGAAGACTCAGCTACCTGCCGCCCTGCGCTAGGTCTCGCCGCTGAAGAAGGCTCTGCCAGGAAGATCTCGATCAGGAGGGCTCGCTCCAGCACTCCCGCCTGGGTCGGAATGCTGAGGGAGATCAGCGACGCCCGAATCTCCTGCCGCAAGCCCTGCTCGAAGGTCCGGGCCCGGAAGAAGGGGTCCCGTACCATGTCGGTCGAGTAGCGAGATAGGTCAGTGAACCTCACCGCGTACTGAACGACCGTCATGCTGCCCTGGCGCAGCTGGAGAAGCTCCTGGATGCGCACCGCTCGGAGGGTGGTCGGGACGAACTCAGAGCGGAAGAGGCTCTCGAAGTCCGTCCAGAGCAAGGATGCCTCATCGTGAACCTGGAGCATCAAGCTCCACCATCGTCCTGCCGCCGCCTGCAGGAGGCTCACCGCGAGAATCACCATGAGATCCGCTGGTGTCCTCACTATCCTAAAGATCCGTACCACCGCCTCTAGCCAGTCCTCGGCGGCCTGGGGGTCCGCCTCACTGCGAAACCTGGGCGGTCGCTGGCTCTGAAACTCATGCAGTGCCCTGAGGCGACGTGCATCGTCAGCGTCTGGTACTGGTAGCATCGGTGGCTCGGCGGGTAAAGCTACCGCCGGTGCCACTGCTGGCAAAGGGCCCTGCACCGAGGCCTCGTCGCTCGGTGGGCTGCCGTCGCGCCCTACACTCGGAACCCTAGCTGGCTGTCGTCGCAGGGCCATCCTGAAAAGGAGGTCAAGAGCACCACAGTCAGAACAGTATACCTGGTGAGCTGGCACAAGTAATCACAAGGAAAACTTGAGACTTTCATGAAGCAGATCAGTATACCCGGTGAGCTGACACAAGTAATCACAAAGAAAACTTGAAACACACATGCAATCAATGTTTTCATGCATTAAGTCGGAAATCAGGAGTCAGGGTCCTGGTGTACGGATACGTCGACCGCCGCACCAACACTGGGCTCCCTGAACTGATAACCACACTCAATACACTAAACATTATTGCTTCATATAGAAAGAAAAGACGATCAGAGTCTGCGGTAGAACCGACCACCTCTGATACCAATTTGTCACGACCCGACCTCGGGGCCCGTTCCGTGACTACCCCAAGCTCGCCTTCCATAGGCCAGGGGCTGACGACTAGCACCAAGGCGTAAAATCCCGGTAAACAGGGAAGGCATTGCCTTTATAAGTAACAACCACCACAGAGTCAGCAAGCGGAAAGTAACTACAAAGTGCAGAAAAGTAAAGGGGGCCGGAATACAAGCCCAACTGAAAGTACAACTGAAAAGGTAAAGAACAGCAACTGAAGAAAAGACGGCGGCCTCGTGTCGTCCACTGGCAATCCCACCTGAAGGGTGGGTACAGATAGCCTCCAGGCTCCTCGGGTCCCACGTCCGCTCCGAGCACGTCCCGCCCAGTGGTCCACCTCCAGGTACCGTCCTGCTCCACACCCCAACCGTGATCAGCGCTGTCCGTCGTCTGCATCCAACACAACAAGGTGCGGGCATAGCCCGTGCAGGGGTGAGTATAAGCTACTCAGTAAGAACCCCGAGACCCTCGAAGGTCTCCCGAAATCCACAAAGGTTATAGCACAAAAAGGAAGGTGCAATCACGAAGTAACATCTGACTCGACTTAGGTATATTCCCATACATATACCTAAGTCCACAATTCTAGCTCTGATCACGAGCTCAAGAACAACTCAATCCACGCAGGAAAGCAAGACTCAAATCCACAAAGGAGAGTAAACAGTAAATTCACATAGGATAGTTCAACACATTCCACAAAGGAGAGTAACAAGATTCAGCTCAACCAGGTATACTTTTTCAGATGACGTCAAAGATGATCACTGATCCATCTAAGTCGTCGGACCCACGAAGGATCGATAGGTACTAACCCCCGCAAAAGAACCACACAGGATCGGGCTCACACAGAACCTGTAGGCAGTGGCTCACACAGAACCGGTAGTAAGGACCCACACAGGATCGGGCCCACACAGGACCTGTAGCACTGATCCACGTAGGATCGCTGAGTGCAGTAGTCGACGCAGTCCACTGAGGATCTCCGCACAGTCGTCGCCGCAGTCCACGAAAGATCTCTGCTCTGTCGTCGTCGCAGTCCACGGAGGATCTCTGCTCTGTCGTCATCGCAGTCCACGGAGGATCTCTGCTCTGTTGTCGTCGCAGTCCACGGAGGATCTCTGCTCTGTCGTCGAAGTCACAGCCAGCACTAGGGTTCCCGCACACATCGAGCTCGTTTAGGAGGGTCCGCTCCACGAGCCGAGAGGCTGATACATCAACTGACACGTAGTCCGAAGTTGATGTATCCAAATGTTCCGTATCGACAACAGGATCTCAACGCAACAGACGGCGCGTCAATCGGACGCCCGGTCTGAGAGTTATTGGCATTTTCGTCCCAGGGGCCCGGTTGGTTTTTAGGGCAAAACCAACCCGACCGTACTCCGCCTGTGTCCGATCCTCGGGTGGAGTATGCCAAAATTTCCGTCTCACTTAGAGGAAACTACCACAGCTGACGGTACGTCGATCGGACGTCCGTAGCTCAAGTTATGAGCGTTTCCGCTCCGAGGGCCCGGTTGGTTTCGTGTACGAACCAACCCGGCCGAACCCAAAGTCTTCCGAAACCTTGAGTGTAATATACCGAAACGACCGTATCGATCCAAGTATCGCGTAGCTGCTGACGGTTCGTCAATCGGAGGTCCCAGGCCCAAGATACGGGCAAAAGACCGAAGAGGGCCCGAAACGGGGGTTCTGGGCCCGGGGCGACCCGGCCCGAACCCCCCTGGGTCAGCCGCGCCGGGTCGACCCGACCCGGCCCGACCCGGCTAGGCCGGGTCCGGTCCGGCCTGGGTGCGGCCCGGCCGACCGGACCGGCCGGCTCGGCTTCGGCCGAGCGGCCGAACAAAACCGCCGCGGGTTTGACCCGCGGCTTGGAGGAACGCGGCCCGCGTGGGCCGCGTGCTGGGTGGCCGGACCGCGGACGGGGTCCGGCGGATCGTCGCCGCCGCGGCCGAGCCGTGGCGGATTCCTCCGGCGGCGCGCCGGGCACCGCCGCATCCGGTCGCCGGCGCCGCCGCGCCGGCGACCTGCGTCGCCGCCGCCTTCCGCGGGCCGCCGGAGTTGCTCCGGTGGCCCGTTTTGCCTCCCGTCTGCGCCATAGCTCCTCCCGGGGGCCGATCTTCACTGCGGGATCAACGGATCGCCCCTGCCACACGGTTCGTCGTCGTCCGCCAAATCCGCACAACAAAAAGATCGGCGGAGGGTTGCCGGGTCTTGTTCGTTAGATCCGCACCCTCCGCGTTAGTCATAAAAATCGGGAGGGATTAAGGCAGCCACAATTTTATCCAAAAATAAAATTGTTCAAGTTTGGTTCTTTAATTAAAAAGAATTAGATCACAGGAACGAATCATCAAGAAAAATAAAAATCCCTACCTCGATGTCGCCGTCGGACGTGAGGTCGTCGCGGAATCGCTCGTCGCGGAAGGAGGGGATCGTCGCGTCGTCGCGGATGAGACGTTCGTCGCACCGCGGGAAAAACATCTCGCCGACGATCTCCGGATCTAGAACAAACAGATTTAATTAATTAGATCCGTTGTCATTGAAATTAAAAAGGGAGAATTAAACGATCCGTTTCTCACCTTAGTTGCCGAACGAGGATCGGCCGCGGAAGAAGAGGCGTCGCCGAAGAACGTCGCGGGTAGAGCTCGTCGACATCGCAGATCACGATGTGCGTCGTCGAATTCCGGTCGCCGGCGTTCTTCGCGTTCTTCGCGTTTTTCGCGAGGAGGGTGGAGGCTCAGAGAATTTTTACAACGATAGCAATCCTCCAAAATAGACAAGTTTTTCTATTTTATTAATTTGCCAACGAACGCAAACGCGTAAGTAATGACCCATTAAATTCGTTGAATTAATTCAACGAATGAAACAGCCCATTTAATTCACGAAATAAACCGCCCAATTAAATGGTCTGTTAAGAATTAAAGAAAACGCGCCGGTTGACTTTTCAGTTACTTTGATGGGTTTTCGCGGGTGCGTTACTTAGCGAAAGAAACGGCGGGGCTCGTGCGGGCCCCACCTCACAAATATCCTTCCAAGAGGGTAGGATATTTCCGGATAGCACCCTATCTGCTTTAACTCAGCTCAAGTGGCTTTCAAGTGACTTCCAAGCGGCTTAAGTGAAATAAAATAAAGTTGTCGCACAACCTTTATTTTATTTCCGACTTAAAGCCCAAAATATTAAAAACCACGGTTGAGCAAATGCAACTCCGGAAGAGGCGTTTCTAAGCAAATACCGGTGCTGCGATTTCATCGGTGCCCTCAGAATTCGATTCCGGGCACCGGTTCAAAAGATGGAAAAACCCGCTCGTCCGTTCACTGAACGTACCCGAGCCAAACTTCGGAAATTGATTCCGGGAACACCGGGCCTCGGAATCAGGTGCCGTCTGAAGCTGCTCTCTTGTAAAATTCCAAAGAAAATTAAGAAAAAAATTTCCTTGAAATTTGCGGGTCTTTACATTACTTGTTAGGGAAATATGATATTTGGATAGATGTGTTTATTCATTGAATCATTTCTTATCCTTTTGTGATTTATCATCATTATAATTATATTAGTAATGAGATCCTAAGTTGATAATAGATTATTTGGAAGAATTTTTCATTAGTACAGTGGTACTCATTAGCTAATATACCTTAAGATTGATATATTATACTTTATGTTTACATTTGACCCAATCAGCCTTATGAGTTGCCAAGATGATGATTTTTCAGCTATACTTGTGGGGTCCTAGATAGAGTATACAACAATTATACTGGTATAGTGTATTTATAGTAATCATTACGTACATTTCTCCTAAATCCTACATATTTATTAGTTTTCTAGTTAGGGTTTACTTGCAAGGCTTATTCTTGTTCACCCCATATCTTTTTTGGATTTCAAAAAAAATTATTCTTTTTTTAGTTTTTTTATTCTTCATTGACTTTTATGTCTAATTTATGATACCATAAAAAAATCACAATTTTTTATTTTTAAAATAATTATTATATTATTATATATGTGGAAATAAGTTAAAATATTTTATTTTATATTTTTAGGAGTATTTTCAAATTTGCGTTTTTAGTTGAAATTGTAATATCCTAAGAAAATAGTTTCTATTTGAGTATATCATTTTCATAAAATAAAATTTTAAATCTAATTTTTAATTGTATATATAATTATCATAATATGGGTTCCTAATTAAATTATTTTGCCGGAAAATAATGGGTGATGGCTAGTGAGATTTTTTCTCACTTGCATCTATCATTTTCATTTTATTTCTTGAGTTCATCTCTCAACTTCTTTCTATAAATTTATTGAAATTGGGTAGTTGAGGCTATTTTTTTAATTTATTAGAGACAAAAATATGTTAATTTCAAATTATTTCATAGGACTTAATATTATTTTAATATAATTCCATTCCATGTTTCCCTGTAAATAAATTATTTTCAAAATTATTTTTTTAAGTGATGATTTATTTTTATTTTGTCACATTGGTTCCCATAGATGGTTGTAGGTTATGATGTTAGAGACTGAGTGTACGGATATTTCATTATATATGTGATATATTGATTATATATAATATATTTCTACTAATTGTTTTTACATGGTTTCTCATCACATTGATGGTTCATGCTTAAATTATAGTTGAAATATAATATTTTTGAAACTGTGATTCAAGGGTTCCTAGTATTTATATTTTATTCCATATCATTTAATATTTTATCGAGGGGATTAGGAACACCACTTGGGTTAGTTGGGGCATGTTCAGGTTCTAGTTAGCATGAAAACCAATGAACCATCAATACGTTTTTAATTGGATCCTGTTTCATATAGTGGAAAACATGTATAATAGGAATCCCATGAGATATTTGTGGTTTCTTATTACGGCTAAGTTCTAATTTTTTGTCCGAACATGGGAGGAATATGTTGGGAATTTCATCCTTATGTATTTGAAATTTGGATCCTCAATTTTCTATGGGATGTGGGATTTTAATTTTTTGTTAGTAATTTAATATACTTCAGAGTTATGGATTTTATGATCCCCAAAGGAATAGATGAGTTACCTTGGGGGTTGGGATGTATTATTAAGTGAAAGAAGAATATGTTTTGTGGGATTAGGATGGAATTCATGACCCTATAAATAGGGAAATTTCTAAACACGAGATATTTTGATGTCAATGTAATTTTCTTATGTCTATACCACAGTCACTCAATCCATGTGTTCTGGTCAGTAATGCTTCTGCATCTTATATTAGATTGATATTTTGTCAACTATTGAATAACACCCATGATGTGGTTGAATTTAAGGGGCATTGTGATAGACTAATAAGGTGGTTTGAATTTTGGATTTTTGTGCATTATTTGCATTGATAAATTGGATTTGAATGTAAAAAATAGAGTTTTTAAAAAATGTATTGTGTTAAGAATGTTTTGGGAGATTCATTAAAATGGTCAGTTATTTTAAACTGGAGGTGGATTTTGTTTCTAGAAAAAATAATTTTTATGAGGATATGTTATTTCCAAATGGGTTTGGTCAATATAAAATAAGTAATTGTAATATTTTATCAATTAATCTGGATTATTGTTGTTATATGTTGTGATATATTTTCAACTGTATTTAAGAGTATTGGTTTTTTATTATAATGTTTTATTTCCAATTTTTGTTTGTTAATATGGGTTTTAAATAATTTTTTGGGGGAGTTTGTTATATTAAAATGGAATGGTTCTTTCTAATGTGTGACTGATGTATAATTTTTTTGATATATTTTATCTCGTATTGTCACATTTTTTGTGGGACTCTAGAATTTATAGATGATACATGAACTATTTTAGTTCATGTTTTATGTTATTTGAATTCAATACTTATTAATTGTCATATGAAATGATGGTATTTTTTCATGGAGTGAAACTATTAATGATTCTGTTATTCTTTTAAGCATATTTTATCTATTTTGTATTCCTATCCAAACATTGTTTTGAGTGGTAAAATGGTGTTTTTTCTAGAACATGTTTTTTGTTTATGATTTATATGAACATGTTCTCCCACCCATCATTGTAATATAAGTTCAACATGAATATATGGCAAGAACATAGTTTTTTTCATCATATTTAGTGTATATTATTTATTAGGATGATTTTATTCTTTCGATTGTTTTACATTATTTGGGTAATTATTTTCTGATATCCTTGATGTTTTCCATATATTGAGTTTCTTGTAAGACTCCATAAGAGATAATATAGGATATTAGTTTGTGTTTTGGGTCTTATTCCATAGTAGAGATCACATATCATCTATTTTTTGACTAGTAGATAGTGAATGGGATGCTTATTTTAGTAGGTCGAACATGGGACACATAGGGTTCCATGTTCATGTAAATGAGACCAACATTTGTTTATGTGGGCACCCATGAGTGGTGATTATTTTTTGGTTTTCCCTAATGTGTTTCCCATATGGTTTTGGTCTTAGATCTATATTTAGAGAATTGTGAACCTAGTCTAAGACTGATGTTCATTATTGATTAAGAGACTTCATACAGTTTCTCTTATTTGGAATGTGTTTTTATCTTTCGCTTTTAGTTAGTTGGTATATTTTAAATATTAATTGTGATTTTTTTAGTGGAAATGTGATATTATTGGGGTTTAATATTTTATATTGTGTCTTATTAACCACAATTTCAGAAAAAAAAACTAAATGGGGGGGGAGACCATAGTAGGTGTTGACGTTAGGGAATACTTGTGTCCATTGATGGTTGGATGGATTCTTGTTAGAGGTTACAGATTCTGTTTGTTGATGATTTCCATTGTTCATAAGGAAAATTTTTGTATGTGAGCTCCTCTATTATGATATATCATAGCATATTTAAAGCTCACACATCTACTTAGGGTGCTATGGATTATTGGTTTGTTGTTTTTACATCCATTGGAAATAGCTTTATAAGCATAGAAATTATTAAGGTGGCTAGATTGTAAAACCAAAAGTTTTAGTAATTTACTATTTCTATTTTACATTTTAGTATATTGATATTTTATTAGTATTATTGATTTTATGAATGATAATTTTATAATTTTAATGGTTTTGATATGGTATATGTTTACACATTAAGATTTGAAAACTATGTGGTCACAATATGTTTTATGTTTTTTTGGATAGTTACATTTGGAATGGAGGAATCATGGATTTTTATCTATCACGACACCCTAACAATAAAAAATCCATAGTTTTTGAGGTGTCCAGTGGGTGCCACAGAGTCATTGAACAGTATGGAAAATAATGTGGATAAGTCATACATATTATCTAGTGAGTTAATTTTCTTTTGGTCTTTTCTAATATTATTTTACCTTATTAAAATATTACATGAGGGAGCACACAAATAAAACCTTTATATAGAAAGACCCAGCATTTTTTTTCACCATCTCACCTAAGTCACCATATCTAGGTCTTTTCATCATGATTCCGTCTTATTCTAGTGCTAAATGACATAGGTACAAACTCCACTACTTTTTTCTCCCATTTACACTATGATTTATTTTACCCTCTCACCTCGAGTTGGTTTAGCAAAATTGTAGGTACTATTTTGACCTAAATTTGAATTATAGTTCATAATTATAATGTTATTTAGTGTCTTCATCGACTTATTTGATCAATTACCATATAACTCATCAAATTCCAACCTGATTACCATCAATTCATCATATGTATAATAATATTTTAAGCTTGTAATTATTGAAACTATGATTTATAATGGTTTTTAAATATTTATTTATTTATTAATGATTTTATAAAATATGTATAATTATAATTATATGTAAAACATTTTTTTTACATAATTTTTTGTTCAATAGAGTGGTCTTTTGAAATTTTTAAAATATTAAGAGTGTGATTATAGTTTACTCTATTGAAAAAATTTGTTTTAAAATTTATAGATAAAATATTTAAAATTTAATTAATGTTATGATTTTTTCTATATTATTCTATATACAATTTTACACTGTATTTTAAGAGGAAATTTAAATCTGAATTATGTTACATTTTTTAATGAATTTATTGATTAATATGCATGATTTAAAAATGATTTTATTATATTTTTGGTACTTTATTAATGTAATTGATGATGTTTGAAGCCACTAATCATTTAAAATACAAGTTGGGATGATTCCCTAAATGAATTTTAATAATATTTTCTGATGTAGTGTTTTGAGGATTTATTTGTGAACTATTAAAAATCATTGGAGAAAAGGATAAATATTTTGATTTAATATCTATAACTCTCAATTGATTATTTTTAATGGTTTATTATTTCTTTTATTTCTTATATTTTTCCTCATTATTTATTTAACCCTATATGGGTATTTTACATAGAGATGATCGATTATATGGGTTTTGGAGAATTATTTATAATGGAATTAAAGTTGTGGGTGAGATGTTGTTATGATTTTTATAGTTTCTTATCCCTTTTTGTCGGACCACCCAAAAAATAATCTTTTTAATGTGAAATTTTGTTGATAATGGATAATGTGGAAGCATGTAGGACTAGGGTGATGTTAGTCAGCTGCTAGTGTGACTTTGGATATTTGGTCCAAACTATGGGGATTATATTTTACATGGTTACCCTAAAAAGGGTGTTATATAGTGATTGTTCTTATTTTAGTATGGTTACCTATATATAGTCTATCATTATGATAACAATTGACATTTTTGAAGTTAGAACATAACTAAATAGGTATGACACACAATTTTTTATTGGAGTTTCAGTTATGGGATAAATTCTGTGTGATTGATTTTATTGCATTGTTTCTTTATTGATTAGGAATTTTTTTTTATTTTTTTTATTTTTTATTGGCAATGACATGAGAAAATAATTTTTTATTCCATCATTTGACATCATGTTCATTTTTTATTTAAAATGGTTTAAAAGTGATTTCATAAAATGTTTTATATTAAAGGATTTTATTTTTGATGTTAAGGTGTATTTGAAAATGTTTTTTTGTTTGATAATATCTTAATCCATAAGAAAATTTTTCTACTGACTGTATTCATTTAAAAAAATAATGGGAATAACTTTTTTAAATTCAAATTTGAAAAACAAAAAATATTGTTATAATTTAAACCTTTAACCTATTGTTAGTTTGGTGGTGCCATATTGGGATATTTTATGATTCCTATATATCACTTTAATTTTATTATTACGGTTCATCTATTCAATCATCTGTATGGATCTATTGATTTTATAGGATTTAGTGATTTTTTTTCATGTGGAAAAACATGCCTTATATGTGATTTCATAAGACACGTTTTATTTTCATAGAATTATCGATGAAATGTGACATTTAAAAGATATCTTTACTACATTATTTTATTTTTTTGTACTTAATTATAACTAATTTGGTTAATGTGTAACTATGATTTAGTTGTATGATAAGGAATTTGGGGTAAATAGATGGATTTTATATTATATCATTGATATATTGATTATGGAAAATTTTATTCATATTTAATGTTATAATTTATTTACATATTATGGATGGATCTTGATGGATCTTCGGTAAAAATACAATGCTACTTAATATATAATTCAAAGTATAAATTGTTCCTAGAGACTTTTCACTCGCCTGTGGGGATCAGTAGCACCCGTTAGTCGGTTGAGAGCTCGATTAGGTGTCGGTTCAGATGATAGCATGTCCTGGTTTGTTACAAGGATGTTTTGGAATTATTAGGATTAATGGTACATTCAATGAAGTAGTTAACATTGATTCGTTTGATTTAAAGGATCATATGACTTGAATAATTATTACATGATTATAATAATTATAAAATAATGAAATTCGTAGATTTCAAAGGTAGTTATAGATTATATTTTGTGAATATTATTACTTACAAGGATACAAACCATTAACAGTGGAAAAAAATGCAGCAATTACATGATTTAATAGAGTAAAAACCATGATAGAACATGTTACACCATGAATATGATGTTCCAAAAGTAAATAGTCAATTCATGTGGAATTGAAATTGTTTTGGAATAACAAGGGCTTTTAGGGAAAATTTCTTTATTCAATTCACATTTATCACCAAAGTAAATATTATTGTACACAATTCATGATCTTTGTGGAGTGAAAGAGGATGAATAAATTCCATCCCATTTATTAAGGGGGTTTTTAGTACCTTATAAAACATCTCATTATATTTTTAAAGGAAGATAGAGGTGAAAAAAGGTAATATAACCAATTTGAAGAAAATATTTATAGACATAAATGGGATTCTATTTCCACATTTTGATGAGTTTTAGAGTGAAAGTTATTCAAATAATAACGAGGATATAATTTCTACATTTATAATATTTATTATTAATGAAATATGAAAATTAACAGGATACAAGAGGATGTTCAATATCAACAAAGGTAGATCATCATTCCCTTTAACAATCGAGGAACATCCAAAATTCTTCCAAGTATCCATGAAACTTCATTGATTTTTGTGGAACAATAATTGAATAGGGAGTTCACATGTATTTACAATTATTCATTCTATTTTTTAACATTCCCAATGTATATTGTGAATTTATACCACAAAAGTTTAACACTATATGTATGCTCCTCGTAATATCCCTTATTAATGTATAATGTACAATCCCAATAGTTTTTATGCTTCACCATATATATCAGCATTTTTAGGATGATTTTATTTTTGGTATTACAAATTTAGGATTTTATAATTAATTTCTTCCAACACAAATCGAAAGAATATCTATTTATATATACATTCCAATGAGAAAGGTAATATATTGGTTGGTTTATCCAATGATTCATGGTCCACAATGTGTTATGTTGTTCTTTCATGTCCCAAAAAGGTGTATCAAAGGAATAAGTTAATAATTTTTTTTAAATTCTATATATAATTTTTTTTCACCTGGACTCAAAGAAAAATCCAACATTTTTTGGAAGAACATTAATCGTTGGCAATGTTAAATGCTTAGGTTCATATATGATTATGGAAAAGAGCCCGTAGAGTATACATTTTTAGATTCATACATATCCATGCATAGTAACAGTGTTGGTGATAATTATATTATTATGGTCCTATATTTTTTATTCAATATGGTTTATAAAAGAACCCATCATTTTACTAATTCATTCATACTGTGGATGAAACAATATATTATTTAAGAATAATTGATACTGTCATCAATGGTTGTAGAAACTACATTAAGAGAAAATTAAAAAGATTGTTTTAATGAATACATATTTAATATTTCTATGTAATATTTTCTATATAAAAAGTAATTAATAAGAAAATTTATCACGAAGGCTCGTTTGGAGATGGACTATCCAATTGTGTTGGTTAGTTATGATCATATTATTAAATATTAATTATTTATTTTGTTAAATTATTTATAAAAATAATTGAATTTAATATTTCATAATATAATTTGGAGAGGATAATTGTCTATTGGATTACATAGAATCAATATGTAGTCAACAATGCTATAAAATTAGTTACGAAAACCATGATAAGATGTAATCCTTGTTTGAGATAGTGGATCCATATAAAATCATCCATCAAGGGGACCTTTCATTATTTTATTATTTATTGATGGAAAATAAATGTATTGTGATTTTAGAGTGAACTATAATTATGATTTTTTGGTCACAAGTTAACTGATGAAGTTCCAAAGTGATCTAGTTGATGAACCATCACAGTATACAGTAATAGAGGTCACTATGGAGAATGATTTAAAAGATAGAATTATAACTCAATTGGTACAGCTTGAAGTGAGAAAATAAAAGAGGTAATCAAACTCATGGGTGAAGGAGTTGGATTCCCAAATGAAGAAAAAATATGATATGGTTAATAATCTTGATTCAAAGTACAGGTCCCTTAAAAATTCAAAGTTGATATCCCTATGAATGTAGCATCAACTAGTAGAAAATGTACTACTCCAAACATAGAGCCTGGAGATAAATGTAATGAAAGTTATAATATGTAATCAATTAGTAAATTAAATTGTTATAAAAAACTATAAATAAAGTTGTTATAATATGGTATAGATAAATTAATAAGAATGGATCACGCCATCATTGTGTGTCTAGAAGCTAAAATGAGGTGATGTAGAAGGAAAACTTATACATCAACTTATAAACCATGTTATTATAACATGTGATATGTGTCACGAATCATCCACCAGGGCCCTTTCTATGACTAACCCTAGACCACCCTCCATGGGATAGGGGTTGACGACTAGAACCGGAAAAGTATTTCCCAAAAATGTGAAGGTATTTCTTCAAAACATGTACCCACACAAGCACAGTACACTATGCAAAAGTAAAACACAATGGAAGAGTATGGTGCAAACATAACTAGTAACCAAAATTAAGTGTAATAATATGTACCGAATGCAAATGGTCTGGAATACAATCCCAACTGAAATGATACAACTATAATAGAAAATGGAAAACAACTCATGAGATCGTCCACCACAGATCCTACCTGAAGGTTAGGTAAAACTCGTCTCCATAGCTCTCCTCATCAACCAGTCACCTCTGTTTAGCACCTAATCCTAGTTCCTATAGTCCTAGCCAAGCTCCTCATTTTGTTGACAATACTGAACAAGGAGTGGGTGAAGCCCATGCAGGGGTGAGTATGACAATACCCAGTAGGGACCCCGAGACACCCAAAGGTCTCTCATAATTCCAATAAGGAAAACCACAAATCATGATCTCAATCAAAAATCAAAAAGAAAAATAATCAGTTCAAACCAGGTTTAACATAAATACATAAGTATACATGATTATTCATAAAGTTAGATTATCTTATTCTATCAAGGGTTCTACTGTTTATCAACACAGGATCTCTCGGTGCTGATCCACGTAGGGTCGTTAGGTGCTGATCGACACAGGATTGCTATGTGCCGATCCACAGAGGAACACTAGGTGCTGATCGACATAGGATCTATAGGTATTGATCCGCACAGGATGGCTAGGTGCTAACCCATATAGTATAGTTATGTGCAGATCAATACAGGATCGCTTGGTGCTGATCCACACAAGATCTCTATTCATTTTTTACATCTCAGCCAGCCAATGTATTCTCATACATTGTACGCTTGATTATGGAGGATCATATACTAAAGGTATCAATAATAATTCAACTAGAATTAAGTCTAATGAAGAAGTAAACTATGATATCTCATGTCATAATGGCTCTAACACAACAGACAACGCATCAGTCAGACGCTCGGTCTAAGAGTTATTGGTATTTTAGTGTCGAAGTCTCGGTTGGATTCGGGTACAATCCATCCCTGCTATACTCCAACTCACTCCATAACACATTATGAGTAACTCAAAAAAACATCTTGTTCAAAGGATTCAAGTGCAGTAGATGATTCATCAAACAAACATTTGGTTTGTGAGATATGGCCATTTAAGCGTATCTGGGACAAAGATGGTTCGGGTTTGGTCCGACCTGGTCAGAGAGACCCGACCTGCCCCAACCGGGTGCGACCCGACCTGGTACGGGTATGAACCAGGTCTGGCCAGGCCCGAGTGAGATGGGCCATGGTCTTGGCCCGGTGGCCGGTGGACCGTCCCTACCTCCCTCGGGTGGGTGTGACCCATTGGGCTGTCTGGCTCGCCAGCTTTCATGGAACATGGCTTGGTGGCCGCACGGGGACCTTCCCCCTCCTGAATTGACCAAAGGCCTGATCATTTCATTGAAACAACAGGGCCACGTGGTGTCACAACCTTGATAGTGGGACATGCGAGGTTCAAGTCCACTTTGATTTCCACCGTGGCTTCGAAACCATGGCCACATCCCTATGGCGTGCAACGACGCCCCTCCAACTACCTCAGTAGCCAGCCACCGCCGTCGCCCATCGGGGCTGGTCGCTGGTGTAACTATGCCAGTGTTGTGCTAATGGATCTTCTTGCGGGCTACTAGATGGGCTTCAGTGGCATGTTTTCCCATTCAGATGCACCTATGGGCCTCCCGGGAATATGTCGTCACTACATAGCTTCCAAATTAATGTTGACGTCGAGTTCAAACATTGCACATGAAGAATGTGACAAAAAAAAAGTGGCCAATGGTCCGAGCATTGTTCGTTTGGCCTGCACCCTCTGTGTTAGCATCATATCTAGAGAGTATCAAATAGACACATCACATAGATAAATTTAAACACATTCATTCTCTCTCAACAACAACCCGAAAATTCAATAACAAGGAAAAGAATCTTGAGAATTTATTGCATTTAATAACAAACCCCAACTAAAGATTGATGGAAGGTGTTGAGGAAGAGGAACGAGTGTCCACTACCGATGGTTCTTGTTGGCATTTGTCATCTCCTGCTATTTCCCCCAACGACCATCACTAAAATCCTCGTTCTAGGTTTGTGGAAGGTGTCGCGGCACTTCCTTAGTGCTTCCCCCCTTGAGTGAAAAAATCACACGTGTGATCATTGTTAAAATATAAGTGATAATCCTACCACGTTGCATTTTTTTAATTTGGTTCATTTATGAACAGCATTTAATATTTCATTAAAACATTGAACGGAGTGGTTACACTACCCAAGGGTTGCGTCCTTAAATGCCTTCCATTAAGTATGGTTGACCAACTCTACGGTCCCACCATGTCTCTCAATGGTTATAAAAAAGAAATAAAAGATCTCAAAGTGTTATTTTAAAACTATTTTTTTAAGTCCAAAAATTATCGTTTTTATATGAATCATTAAATTTATTGTAAATATTTTCATAAACAAATCCCAGTGCTTTGAATTCAACGGTGATCTCTGATTTTTAATCTGATCACCTATTCAAAAGATAGAAATTTTTACCCGCACATTTACTGAATATACCTTAAAATATTAAAAAAAAAATTAACAGTCACCCTAGACCCGTGATGGTCGAGGTTCAGATATTCATAAGGGGAACACGCCCTCACGATCTCAATGGTACACTTGGATTTCCAATCCGAGTTACCATTAAGGAGTTATAGAATTTACCAATAAAATAATTGTTGCTTAATTATTTAATTTACGACTATAATCATGCTTCCAATTTTGGCCTGTATTGATCAACATTATGATCTTCCTATGGAAAGAGTACCCTCATGAGTTTAGTGGTGGTCTCAGATTTTCAATTTGACTCTTCGTCCGTGAGTTATATGAATTTTAAAAATAAAACAATTTTATTTCATTATTTTATTTAAGGTTTTTCCATTTTCCAGTATTCTCACTGAAGTCTTGTGCCAACTAAAATTAAGTCATTCCTAGGGTAAACCTGCCATCAAAAATGCAATGGTGACCACCGATTTCTGATATGAGCACCTTTTTAATTTTTATTCCAATTATTTTTTAAAAAACCACTAATGCGTGATATTTAAGGCATAAATTTTTTGAAGGATCATTCCAGGAACTTCAGGCCTCAGAATCATGTGTTGTCAATTTTCACAGTCACTTAATAATTTCATATAATTAAAATATATATATAGAATTTCCTAAACATTACAATATGACTCTAGGATTAAATGGTATACATTCACTAACGATGATCATAAGAAAATGAAATATTGTTTGGATCTTTGAACTAATTCATTCTTTAATAACTAAAAATTTATTACTTTAGTTATTCTAAATAATTTTATTATTTAAATTAATGCTTTTAATTAATTATATTTAATATTTTTTTCTTAAATTATCATAATATTACAGATTTTTATTCTTGATTACATTTTCTATAAGTTTCCTGAAGTGTTCATATGTTAATGATTTCACTTTGGACCAAAAAAAATCATTTCAAAATTTTTCACTATTTATATTTAACAAAATTCTAGTTCCTACATAGTAAAATGCCAATCCATGTTTAAAAATTTCTATACACATATCCAAAATTTATGATTATGTTACCATCTATATTTTATCCATTACATGTGCTATAAAACATCAATTTTAGTGATTATTGATAAATTTTAATGATAAAAAATTATATAAATTTCTTTAAACTATAACAAATACGAATATATTTTACTAATATATGAAATTTTATGTTAGGTAGCCATACTTTTTGAAATATAATTTTGTAGTTTTTCATAATTAATTTTTTGTTGTTTTTAATGATATCTCAAGATAATGATGTTCAATTTTGGAGATTATTATGGAGTAAAAATGCTTTTATTTTATTTAATATATGTTTACTAGACCAAAATATATTAATACTATTTAGAAGGGATAATTTAGGAACAACCATTATGAATGCAAACTGTAAAATATTTACAAATTTTTTATTATGTATAATTTTTTTATTGTTTTCTATTTAAAAAATAGTATGCCATTTCTATTTTATGTTGATTTGTTAAATAGAATTTAATATAAATTTTTATACCTAAAAAGTTTATATACATAAAATAAGATATGTGAAATTTTGTTTGCAAAACTTAATTTTTTATTTGGAATGTTGTTATGAACATTATATAACATGATATTTTACTTACAGAAATCTTGTTATGTAAATATAATCTATTATGTTAATATATTCCACAACGATGAAATATGACTATGTAGAAAAAAATTTAGTTTCTTGTGGAGTTTCATCTTTATCTTCCTAAAATTAAAAAATATGATCTATTTTTCATATCATTTCCAATTTTGACTGGAAACATGTTTACATTATTTATTTTAATTATTTTTTCAATTCTGAAATGAGTCATTAATTTAATGGATTTGTGTGAATACGTTTTAGAATATTTTATGACTAAAAAATTTTGATACATATGGGGTCAATATAGTATACATATTCACAATAAATTTTTATAATTTTTGATATTTAAATTAAAACATGTTGAATTGTGATGTGTTAGCTTCACCTTCTTTATTGGAGTATGATAAAGATCAGTATCATTATTTTTATATTATATAAATTATTTTATTTACTATACTAATCTGACTTACTGTACATCCTTTTATTTTTAAATTAAATCGATGTAAACACACATAAATACCAATTACCACTCTATTATGATAAGTAAAAGTGATTCATTTTGTTCAAAAATAACACTGAAAATCTTTGAAGTAGTTCATTATCAAGGAACTTTAATTTTTTGTATTACATGGAACATTAATACTATAGTGTCTATGTACATATAAACTATTTATGTTAACATTTTTTATATATTTTTTAGTTTTAATAGTAATGTATTTTTGAAACAACAAAAGTATGTGATTGATTTTTTATACTAAAAACACTATGGTGGACTTCATCATTATATGCTCATCTACTAATTTGATACTTACTACCTCCACTATCAAAAGACTAATTATTTATGTGGTTTCTATGGTGCTAAAACTTTTCTATTTATTTTTAGTTCTCAAGTGAGTTTGGGTTATTATAACTGTAATGAGTCGGGTTGTTGTAGGTCCATTACTTAGTAAAAAATATGATCTTTGAGGTTTTCTGCGTGGTCTAGGAGGCTATCCTAACTTCTCGGTGAAGTTTGACCCATAGTAGGCCTACCGGAAGCCTTAGCCTACTGGTAGCAGACCTACCGGTAGATCAGTCTACCGGTAGCCTTATCCTACCAGTAGCAGACCTAACGGTAGCTCGGTCTAACGTTAGCCGCTGCATACCGGTAGCTCGGCCTACCGGTAGCTCGGCCTACATGTAGCTTGGTCTATCGGTAGCCACAACCTACCGGTATCTCGGCCTTCCGGTATCTTGGATGACTGGTAGCTCGGTCTACTGGTATCTGTAGTCTACCAGTAGCTTGTTCAATCGGTAGCTCGACCTAACGGTTGCTCGGTCTACCAGTAGTCACAGCCTTCCAGTAGCTCGGCTAATCGATGGACCTAGCCTACATGGGTTAGCCAGTATCGCCTCCTTTGTTCCCAAATTGAGTTTTAAACCCTATTTTGTCCCCTTTACGCATGTTTTAAAGCCCATTAACGCCAATTAATGGCGTTTGATTATGTGAGGTACCACGTTGTTAGTCAGTTTAAACCACCCATAAAGGCGGGGACCCTTTAATGACATGTGGGGTCGCGTGGTCAACCCATGACCCCTAATCCTTACCCGGTTTCGTGTTCTTATCTCCATATCTCAACCATCTCCGAACCTTATAAACTAAAGGGTTCTACCTGGGTTCCTTTTTCCTTGCCACCCTAATATTGTTTCGTCTGCTCATCTTCCCTTGGTCCCACCCCTACAATTTTCACATCTCCTATTCCTCGCGCGTGAAGAGAATATTCGATCGTTGATCAATAGAGTAGGGTTTCACCTTGGAATCTCCATTCTGTTTATCTTGCGGGGTGGGAACTCTAATACTTCTGTATAATTGGATGAACCAAATTTTAACGTAGATAATAAACGGATTCTAAATAATGAAGGGGAGGGGTGTGATCGATGATGCTGCTCTGTTTTTCTCCTCTTTTCTGATTAATGATTTCTGATTTGTGCGGGCTTAATCCTACTGAAAAGCATGGCCGTTGGTGGTCGTTCTCTGTACACTAATAAACCCATACTTTTTTTGTTGGTCGTGTAAAGTAAATTGTTTAGTTACTTATATTCAGCTAAATAAATTGAAAGAACCAAGATCAAAACTTTTCTGTGATAACCCTGGAAAAAGTACAATAGAATTGGAATCATGGAGTGTGTTAAATCATTTAAATATTAAAATACTAGCATGGACCTGCTTTGTGTAAGCTGATTTCTAGGTGATGTGGGAGGGGATGGGATCCCCTGTTGTTATGGTTTCGCTGGTTGTGAATTTAAGGCCGTGTGGTTACGTTTATTATATAATGAATTGGGGTGGAATCCTCAATTGTTGTGAAATCGTTGGATCATGGATCCTGGGGACAAGGGGCTATATCATGGGGTGTTCTTTGGTTTCAGTAATTCGAGAGATCTCACTTATCCCTCGGTTGTTGTGACTTTACAACAGAACCGGGTGTGAATTCTTAAATTGATGTTGGGTGTATTCTTTCCTTGGCTTGTGATTATGCTTACTAGTTTCCCAAGTAGGTGAAGAAACATATTTAAACATTATTTCTGAACATGAAAACAAGGATTGGAAAAATGGGTTTTGGTTTGCTGCGAGTTGTGACTTGGACACAGGTGATGAGTGTGTTCTTTAGGTTGGATGAAAAAAACCTTGATTTGGGTGAGTGATTGTTATCTATACATACACTTTTTGTTTGGTGTTTCTTGTTCGTGCCCCACCCAAGTTGGGCACTTAGTGCCGAACACCCCCATTTCATGGGGGAGGGTGGTTTTCCCAACAATTCCATGAGTGGATAGTTATTAGCTCCTTTTATACTCCCTTTCCTGAGAAGCCCAAGACTCTACGGGTAGGCTGTGATGGCCTAAAGTCCATTATTAGACCAATAATCTTCAGGTAGGGTAGTGTGGTGGTTGGCCCAGGTTTGTGCGGGCAGGTGGTTTTCCAAGTATATTCGGGATGAGGCCCAGGGGTCTTCGGTCCTGTAAGTAGTTCAACTAGCTCAGGTGTCTTTGGGCATGGCTGTGGTAGTTCTGGACAAGGTGTTTTCAGGCATGGTTATGTGTGACAGTGTGGCCCAGGCGTCTGTGGGCTGGTTAGTGGTTGTGGCCAAAATGTTTGTGGGCTGGATGTGTGGTTGAGGCCCATGTGTGTGCGGGTGGGGTATGGCAGTGGGACTGCGGTGAGAATGGAGGGATTGGTCTGATGCATAGGATGTCGTCAATAACCAGTGGGGAAGTGGTGTGGGGTACCCAATCATCGATGTGCTACTACAATACATTACTTGACTTGCATTATCTGGGTAGTGTTCCTAGGTGATGCTTAGGTGGTTAGTTTTCTTACTAGGTGCTTGGTTATCTCTTTTCTCATAGGGCATTAATATGCTTCCCCACTAGTGCATGAGAGTCTTTGGTTTTCTCTACTGATTATACTTGAATGCTCAAACTACATATATAAAACAGCTTTCAGTTTTCCTTGAGGACTTTGGGGATTGTGGTGGACCGTACTAGCTCAGACCTTGTGACAGATCATCGCAGTTGCTGTTGTTCATTCTTTTTGTACATTTCCTTGTAGTCTCCTTATACATTGTGGATTTTACTTTTGTAACATGCATTGCGAATGGTAATTTGCATTACTTGTTACTTTCAGTCTTGGTGTTGTGGGATTCACTATCTTATCTCCCGATCCTAATAAAAGAAAAAAAGGATACTGCCTTCCATTTAGTGTGTGATCTCATGCCCTTGGAACTGGTCACCACTCCGGGACCTATTGAAGGCGGGTTTCAGGGGTCATTATCTCTCCATCAACATAATGATGGATGGGCCTGGAAATCTGCTAACCCTTCCCTCCTTTTGGTGAAGGCGGGTCGTGATAGAATGGTATCAGAGGGGGTTAAGAGATAGGATGGATTCTAGAGTTAGGAACAGTGAGGATTGCATGGGATGGTAGGGTGAAAATGTTGGGAGACCTTGGTGCGTGAATTAGGCCAGGGATGATCGGCTATGACACAGGATTTTAGGGCCCCCGTGATCTGATGCACAGACTCTGGACCTACCGAACGACCAAGGGAGGCCATGCTGATTGTAGGGAAGAGACCCTAGGAAAGGTACATGCATCATAATGACTTGTGTTCTCGTGTTTTGGGGGTGTCTTGGGAATTAGGAATAAATTATAAGTTTAAGATGTCTTACGAACAATATAATGCATTACTTGGACTTAGGAATTCTTTGTTTACCTTGCATCTATGGCACTCGGGAGACGACCACGAGTTGTAGGAGCGATCGAGGCCCAAGAGGTCGACCTGGCTGAACGATCGAGGGCTGACCGAGAGGAGGAAGACGATCAGTGGAAGAGGACGCTTCGAGCCTTCCAGGGACAGACCCTCGATAAGTAAGAGGGTAACACCTCTGACAAGAAGACGGAGGGTTTGTTAGAGGAGCCGGTGATAGCCTTCGGCTTAATCCGGGCTCCGACCGATTAATGGGTTCCTATGGCCGTCAGCCAGAATCCGGGAGCAATGCGTTAGTGGTGGATGCTCTACCTAGGAAAGAGGAGAGAGGATGAGGTGGAATGGGCTGATTTTGAGAAGGAGTTCTAGGCGAAATTCCTCTCTTCTACGATGAAGGCAGAGAAGAGGCACGAGCTACTTTCCCTCCAGCAGGGGAGTATATCGGTAAGGGAGTTGGGGACCAAGTTCAAAGACCTTCTCCACTTTGCCCAATACCTCTTTCCAAATGAGGAGTCTCGGGTGAGACGTTTATATGAGGTGCTCCAACCCTCCCTCCAGTACGTTGTTACCCCCTTCACCTTGCCGACATAATTGGAGGTCCAAAAGAAGCCGGAGTGGTGGAGAGGATGCACGCTCTAGGAGGTGTGTCTCGAGAGGGGATACAACTGGGATCATAAAAGGGGAAGGTTGTCACCACCAGACCACCAGCATCAGGACCCTCTCGGTTCCAACCACCAGGGAGCAGGCCGCAATAGTTCCAGTTGCGGTCCCCCAGTCCGCACCCTTTCCCTTTGGGCCCAACACTGAGGTGCTTCTCCTGTGGGAGCCATGGACATATCAGGAATCAGTTCCCAGACCGTGTTCAGTACAGCAGTGGCAAACAAGCCCAACACCTGCCTCGGTAGTAACTTCCAGCTAGGCCCTTCCAGCAGAAGCATCAGGTGAAGTGAGCTCCCGCTCTTCCGAGGGAAGACGTTGTAGGGGAGGCCGACCTCAGGGTGCTCCTCAGGGACCCCGACCAGGGCGTGGTCGGGGATGTGACCAATAGCCGAGGGGTAGAAGAACTGGGTGTGCACAGTTGGACGCTGTATAGGCAGTAGTTCCAGTGGGACAAGAGGTTGTTCGAGGTACGATCAGTTTGTTCAGTACCCTTGATTACGCCTTGTTCGATTCTGGATCTTCACACTCCTTTGTGGAACCGAGTGTGTCCCATTCTCTAGGCCTATATGCCGAGAGACTTCCCATTCCCCGGGTGTTGAGCACACCAGTCGGAGGTCATACCGGCTTGTTATATGTTTGCCGAGGATGCAGACGGATGATAGGGTCACATCAGCCGGTTAGGGATTTACTATTGCTACAGATTCAACCATAAGATGCCATTTTAGGCATCGACTAAGTATTCTATGTGGGTGTCGTCATCGACTGCTTCTGAGGAAGGTTTGTATTCTCAGACATGGATGGTCAGCGTGTTACTTTTACCGGTGATCGGAGCAATCAGAAGGGCAGCAGGGGAGAGGAACCCCTCCTCTCCTTGTTAGACGAGCTGTCAGTAAAGCCAGTAGATGTTGAGATGGTAGAGGTGCCAGGAATTGTCAGAGTGTTTATGGACGTCTTTCCTAAGTAGGTAACAACTATACCCCCTCTTTGTGATATTGATTTTGGGATAGACTTGAAGCCCAGTGCTCGTCCCCTTTCGATGGCTTTTTATCGGATGGCACCTTCGGAGCTACAGGAGTTACGGATACAGATCGATGATCTGATGAAGAGGGGTTATGTTCATCCAAGTGTGTCACCATGGGGTGCTCCAATCCTGTTTTCAAAGAAAGCAGATGGTGTTCTCAGGTTTTGCATTGACTACAGAAGGTTGAATCACGTAATGATCAAGAATCACTGCCCTCTTCCGAGGATAGAAGATCTCTTTGACCAGCCGAAAGGGGTAGGATGTTTCTTGAAGATTGACCTACAGTATGGATATAACCAGTTGAGGGTGAAGAAGGGTGACATCTTGAAGACATCCTTCAGGTGAAGATATGGGAACTTCGAGTTTGCGGTCATGCCCTTCGGCGTTACGATTGTCCTGGATGTGTTCATGTGGCTTATGATCTTCGTCTTCTGGGAGTACCTGGACCAGTTCGTAGTTGTGTTAATCGATGACATCCTGATCTATTCAAGGTCAACAGAGGACCACGCAGAACACCTGTGGATGGTTTTGGAGGTTCTCCGACAGCACCAGCTCTATGGGAAGTTGTCGAAATTCATGTTCTGGATGCGAGAAGTGCACTTCCTTGGGAAAATAGTGTCTATGCAGGGGGTAGAAGTGGACCCATCAAATGATTACGCAGTTGTTTCTTGGGTAGCACCCAAGAATGTGGAAGAGGTTCATAGCTTCCTCCGGCTAGCGGGTTACTATTGAAGGTTCGTACCCAACTTCTCCCGAGTTGTAGCACCTTTGACATCCTTGACCAAAAAGGACCATGTTTTCGTGTGGAGTGAGAAGTGTGAGACATCCTTCAGTTATATGAAGGAGAAGTTTGTTAGTTCCCCAGTGATGAGTCTACCAGAAGAAGCGGTGGCGTATGAGGTGTTCTGTGATGCATCAGGGTAAGGAATCAGATGTGTGTTGATGCAGTAATAAGGGGTGATCCCTTATGGGTCTAGGCAGCTATGCCCTCATGAGCTTAATTATTCCACCCACGACCTGGAGCTTTCCACAATCGTTTTTGCGCTAATGTTACGGTGGCATTACCTCATCGGAGAACGCTTTGTGGTGTTCACATATCACAAATGATTCATGTATATCTTCTCCCAGTGGGACCTAAACTTTCGGAAGCTAAGGTGGATGGACTTCCTCCAAGATTACGACTTTGAGATTTCCTACACTTTAGGGAAAGGGAATGTAGTGGCTGATGCCTTGAGCAGGATTTCACAGAAGGATGTAGTCCGAGAGTCAGTAGATGCTTGGAAGGCAATGGAGGAGTTGGCTGCCTTGCATTTGGATGTGAGGATGGATAGTGGTAGAGGTTTCTTGTATCAGATGACAGTGCAGTCTTTTTTGTTCTAGCAAGTGGAGGAGTCTCATTGGGGAGAACCAGAGTGCGAAGTGATGTGAGACCGAGTTGACCAGAGCAATGCTCCAGAAGGATAGAAGGAGGATGGTCAAAACCAGATGCTTTTCTTGGAAAGGCTGTTTTTCCTAGAGGCGATGCGCGGAATGGTTCTTAGTGAGTTCAACAACTCATCCCAATAGGTACACCCCAGGAGTTTCCATGATGTACCAGGTTCTGAAGAGACATTTTTGGTGGCCCAGAGTAAAGAGAGCAGTGGCAGAGTTTGTGGCCAAGTGCCTAGTTTGTTAGCATGTAAAGGCTGAACCCTATGTTCCAGGTGGCCTGTTGCTGTCTCTAGATGTCCCCGAGTGGAAGTGGGAGGACATCTCGATGGATTTCATCATGGGACTACCAAAGGTTTAGGGAGGATATGATGCCATCTGGGTAGTAGTGAACCGGTTGATGAAATCGTCTCACTTTCTGTTGATAAAGGTGTCGAGTGCAGTAGAAGAATTGGCACGAAGGTATGTGGATGAGGTGGTGCGGTTGCTTGGAGTTACAAGGTCCATAGTCTCTAATAAGGATGTACAGTTTACCTCACAAATCTGGAGCGGATTGCAGCATGATTTTGGCACCCATCTACATCTTAGCATTGCTTTCCATCCCCAGACAGATTGACAGACATAAAGCACCATCCAGACTTTGGAGGATATGTTGTTGTCATGTGTTCTGGACTCAGTAGGGTAGTGGGTGCTACCATTGCCTCTGGTAGAGTTTTCTTACAATAATAGCTATCACTCTACCATTGGTATGGCTCCGTTCGAAGCCTTGTACGAGAGGCCATGCTGCTCACCTGTGTGTTGGACCAAAGTTGGAGAAGCGGGCTTCCTTGGCACGGAGGTGGTGCAGAGCACAACAGAGAAGGTTCAACTTATAAGGGAAAGGATGAAGGCGGCCGAGGACTGACATAAGTGGTACACTAATAGCAGGAGAAGGCACTTGTATTTTGACGGTGGAGACCACGTGTTCTTGAAGGTGTCCCCTCTGCGTGGACAACTATGGTTCACTAAGGGGAGTAGGATTTCTCCCACGTTCATCAGACACTTCGAAGTGTTACGTCGGGTTGGTGAAGTGTCTTATAAGCTAGCGTTACCACCACTGCTACTGAGGATACATGACGTATTCCATATGTCCTAGCTCTGTTGGTATCTGCAAGACAATTCACATGTCCTCAGCGGGGGATAGCTAGAAATCGAGGACGACATGATGTTTGTGTAAAGGTCAGTGATGATCGAGGATCATGAGAATAAGGTTCTTCGTGGTCGATCCATTCCCATGGTCCGTGTGTTATGGAGACATGGTGGGCTTGAGGAGAGTACGTGGGAGAGGGAAGCACAGATTTGTGCCCAGTATCCAGAGTTGTTTTGAGTTTTTTACAGTTCTATTTTACTTGTTGTGGTGGAGTGATTAACCTTGTTGCCTATGAAATATGTGGTTTTTTTCCTCTGGATGTGTGTGGAAAGTCCTGCCTATGGGGATGGGAGGACTCGTCCATTAATCAAGACACATTAAGGTGGATATGATTAAACCCGTGCGGGCGAGTCAGTGCCGCCCAAAGCGGATTGTATCCTAACATGGTGGAAGAGACTCCACATCCCACATGACTCGGTAGTTTGACATGGTATGTTTCTTGGTTCTTTAGAGGAAGGTGTTTTTTGTTAACAACGAGGTTCACTCCTAAAGGGTATCTTTCGAGGTGGTTGTTAGGACCATCTCTTTCATTATGGGTTGTTTTGATTCTCGAGGGTGAGAATAGTTTGAGAGGTATCTGATGTAATGTCCCGGGTCGTTGGTGGTCCATTACATAGTAAAAATATGATGATTGAGGAGTTCTGGGTTGTCTGGGAGGCCATCCCAACTTCTCGGTGAAGTTTGACCCACTGTAGGCCTACCGGTTGCTTTGGCCTACCGGTAGCAGACCTACAAGTAGCCCGGTCTACCAGTAGCCTTATCCTGCCGGTAGCAGACCTGCTGGTAGCTCGGTCACCTGGTAGCTGTGGCCTAGCAGTAGCTCGGCCTACCGGTTTCTCGACCTACCGGTAGCTCGGTCTACAGGTAGCCGCAGACTACCGGTAGCTCAGTCTACCAATAGCTGAGTCTACTGGTAGCTCAGGCTATGAGTAGGACCAACCTACTGGTAGCTCAGCCTACAGGTAGCTCAGCCTACATGTAGCTCATCCTACCGGTAGCTCGGTCTACCGGTACCCGCAGCCTACTAGTATCTCAGCTAACTGGTGGACCTAACCAAAACGGGTCAGCCCGTATCGCTTCCTTTTTGCATAAATTGAGTTTTAAACCCTATTTTTACCCCTTTAAGAATGTTTTAAAGCCCATTAATGGCAATTAATGGTGTTTGATTAAGTGAGTTACCCTAGTGTGTGTCCTTTTAAAGCGCCCTTAAAGGCGGGGACCCTTTAATGACGTGTGCGGCCGCGTGGTCAACCCACGACCCCCACTGCTTATGCGGTTTTGCATTCTTATCTCGGTATCTCAACCTTCCCCGACCCTTATAAACCAAAGGGTTATCCCTGGGTTCCTTTTTCCAGGCCACCCTACCATCATTTCATATGCTCTTCTTCCCGAGGTCCCACCCCTGCAATTTTCACATCTGTTGTTCCTCGCGCGTGAGGAGAAGCTTCGATCATTGATCAATGAAGTAGGGTTTCTCCTTCGACAATAATTTCTGTGTATCTTGCGGGGTGGGTACACTAATGCTTCTGTATAACTGGATGAACCAAACATTAATAAAGATAATAAACAGATTCTAATGAATGAAGGGGAGGGGTGTGATCGATGATGCTGCTCTATTTTTCTCCTCATTTTTGATTAATAATTTCTGATTTGTGTGGGCATAATCCTACTAAAAATCATGGTCATTAGTGGTCTTTATATGTTCACTAATAAACCTTCACTTTTTGTGTTGGTCATGTAAATGAAATGGGTTAATTACCTATATTTGGACAAATAAATAAAAAGCATCAGGATCAAACCTTTTCTCTGATAATCCCAGATAATGTACCGCAGAATTCGAATCATGGAGTGTGTTAAATCTTTTAAATCTAAAAAAATCGGCATGGTACTACTTTGTGTTAGCCGATTTCTAGGTTATGTGGGTGGGGATGGGCTCCCATGTTGTTATGGTTTCGCTGGTTGTGAATTTAAGGTCATGTGGTTACATTTCATATATCACGAATTGGGGTGGAATCCTCTGTTGTTGAGAAACCGTTGGCTCCTGGATCCTGGGAACATGGTGCTATAGCTTGGGGTTTTCTTTGGTTCCAGTACTTCGAGGGATCTCACTTATCCCTCTGTTTTTGTGGCTTTACAATAGAACCGGGTGTGAATTCTTAAATTGATGTTGGGTGTATTCATTCCTTGGCTTGTGCTTATGCTTACTAGTTTCCCATGTAGGTGAAAAAACTTATTTAAACATTATTGATGAACATGGAAACAAGGATGGGACAAATGGGTTTTTGTTCGGTGCGAGTTGTGACTTGGACACTGGTGATGAGTGTGTTCTTCAGGCTGGCTGAAGAAAAACCTAGATTTGGGTGAGTGATTGTTATCTATACGTATACTTGTAGTTTTTTGTTTCTTGTTCACGCCCCACCCTGGTAGAGCAATTAGTGCCGAACACCCCCATTTCATGTGGGAGGGTGTTTTTTCCAACACTTCCATGACTGGATGGTTATTATATCTTTTTCTGCTCCCTTTCCCGAGTAGCCCAAGACTCTACGGGTAGGTCGTGAGGGGCTGAAGTCCATTATTAGCCCAAGATAATTCAGGCAGGGTAGTGTGGTGGTTGGACCATGTGTATGCGGGAAGGTGGTTTCCCAAGTATCTTCGGGATGATGCCCAGATGTTTTCGGGAATGGAAGTAGTTTATCTAGCCCAAGTGTCTTCAGGCATGGCAGTGGTTTTTCTGGGCTAGGTGTTTGCAGGAATGGTTATGTGTGACAGTGTGGCCCAACTGTCTGCGGGTGGGTCAGTGGTTGTGTCCCAGGTGTTTGTGGGTGGGATGTGTGGTTGAGGCCCAGGTGTGTGCGGGTGGGGTATGAAAGTGGGAATGCGGTGAGAATGGCAGTATTGGTTCGATGCATAAGATGTCTTCAATTACCAGTGGGAAAGTTTCACAGGGTACCCAAACATCGATGTGCTATTACTATACATTACTTGACTTGCGTTATTTGTGGAGTGTGCCTTGGTGAGGCTTGGGTGGTTAGATTTCTTCCTAGGTGCTTGGTTATCTCTTTTCTCACATGGAATTAGTATGCTTCCCCACTTGTTCCTGAGAGTCTTTGGTTTTCCCTACTGAGTATACTTATATGCTCACCCAACGTAAAGAAAATTTCTTTCAGGTTTCCATGAGGACTTCAAGGATTGTGATGGACTGTACTAGCTCAGACCTTGTGATAGATCATCATAGTTGTTGTTGTTCTTTCTTTTGGTACTTTTCCTTGTAGTCTCCTTATACATTATGGATTTTACTTTTGTAACATGCATTGGGAATGGTTCTTGGCATTACTTTTTACAATCAGTCTTGGTGTTGTGGGATTCACCATCTTATATCTCGATCCTATTAAAAGAAAAAAAGGTAATTCCTTACATTTAGTGTGTTATCTCATTCCCTTGGTGCTAGTCGCTACTTCGGGACCTATTGAAGGCTGGTTTCGGGGCTCATTATCTCTCCTTCAACAAAAAGAAGGAAGTGCTGGGAAATCTGCTGACCCTTCCCTCCTTTTGAAGATGGCGGGTCCTGACAATAATCATATAAGGTATAATTTGGGTTATAATATCACAAATTAAAGTCATATGAGGGTTTTTATTAACTAAAAAAAGGAAATGTGGTTTCATTTGTTCCATGATATATTTAGTGTGTGTTTGGATTTTTCTGCCATCTATAATGTGAGTTAAAATGATAGTTTTAAAGGGTTGTGACTCTCTAAAAAGTCATAGATTATATATTTTTTGTATTCAATCTATTTGTGTTTGATATATGTACAGTTTAGGGTTTGATCATAGAGGTTTGAATTTCTATAGAATTGACATTGTTATTTTCATTTTATTTTCATTTCATTAATAATTTTTAAATAAAATATAGAGTTAAATTTTAAATTTTTAAAATTCAATGTAAACCCCACCATCTATTTCTTTTGTGTCCATATATATGTCCATCAATTGGTATTTGGGATGTACCCCTATCACGATTAATATAATTATTTATGATAATAATTTACTAATTTAACTATCAATGTGAAAATAACCATTTTTTATGGAATGTACATATTTTAATGATAAAGGGTTTAATCGTATATGAAATTGTATTTGAATCCACTAAATGTCTTCAGATGGAATTCTAAAATTTTTATGAATTGCATTGAATTTTTTTTCATTGATTTATAAATATAAATATTTATAATTAATTATTTCTTAATGAATTTAAATTCATAGAAATATTTCTAGATTTAATTCCACCATAACAAAATCTAAAACTATTCTTTAAACTGGTTAATTTAGGAATTATGTTAAATAAGTAATTCGAATTAAAATTTATAAATTTATTCATAAAAAATTAGTATAGATTGAGTTTTTCTTATGTAAACAGTTTCATTATAAAAATTCAGTTTTACTGTTTATATTAGTTCATACTATTTTCGTTATTTTTATAATATTATATATACTTAGATATGTAAAATCAAATAAGTGAAATATTTTATGTAAATAAATTTGGTATCATGGAACTCAGTTATATGATATTTTGGTTACATGAAACCAATTATGAAATTATATTCAGTTATGTGAATTTTTTTTTTTCATAAATGTCATTTTCATATGTATAAAATTATTATTATTCAATTTTTTTCATCAATTGAATTTTTCTAAAACATGAAACTATAATATTTTTTATATCATCCAATATTTCCACGTACATTATGATTATATTTTTAATTAATATTATTATATTTTTAAAAAAATTATTCATTTATTAAATTGAAGACTTGTTAATTTGTTTTATATGGATTTATAATTACATAAATAATATTCACATGGGATTATGTGTGTATAAATATTAAGACTGAAAGTTTGGAACATGTGATATCCAAATTATTTAAATTTGAAATATGGAATGTTTTTCTAACATTGTTTGTGTGAGTATGCCAAGGATTTTTTACAATAATTTTAAATTATATTAACTATAAAATTAATTTCTTATGTTTTTTTGAACTTAAATCATAGTATAGATTTTAAAAAACTTATGTAATAATAAGTGAATATTCATTTCATCTCTTTTAGAAGAAACTCACAAGATGAATTTTATTGTAAAAAAATTCAATAAACATTGATGTAGGTCATTATCAATGAAAGGTAAATGTAAGTATGTATTAAAAAAATTGTTTTATAATGACTATTCATTTAGAAAATCCTTTTATAAGAGTTAGGTAGATTCATATTATTTTCTTAGGTAGATTATCTTTTCCATAACGATACTATATGATTGATTTTTTAATTATAAAAATACTAAACTACACTTATTGATTTGAAACTCATCTACTAGCGTGATATTTAATGCATATAAATTCTTATGGAAAATTTTTCAACTAGTTTCAATGGTGATAAAATTATTTCTATTTATTTTATATCTTTATGTGTCCCTAATTTATACTAACCATAAAATCATTTAGTTATTTTTTAATAATATTTTCAAAAGGAATGTGTTGGTTGTGGCTAATTGATTAATTCAATAGGGTTTCTGGTTATGCCTTAGTTTCCAAAAAGGAATTCTATTTTTCTAAATTGTCTTAAAAAGAAGCTAGTGTGTTGTAAATCTAGGTGTTAATTACTTATTATTGTCTTGTTCCTCTATGGTTTAAAAAGTTGGTTATAAAGGGTGTGGAATCCCATTAAACTATAAATATTTTGTAGTTAGTGGGTTTTATTTCCCTATGTATTTGATAGGTGTGAAGATTTTTTAGGACCATTTTTATGCATACTAATGAAAATATAATTGTGTTCATTTGTATATTCGTTCCACAGTATCAATCATTATAGTATAATATATGTATATATAATTATATATTTATTTTTAAAAAGGAAAATTTATCTTCCACATGGTTATTCTTTAATCAACATATCTATAACCAAAATGAAACTTTGAAAGAGGATATCAAAAGAAGTCATTAATAATTAATCTATTAAAGTGAAATTTAATGAGAGGACTTACAAAATAATAAAATTTATTATTCTTTAAAATAGGTTTAGTATTTTGATGAAAAGGTTTTTACATCTTATAAAATACCCAATAACGACGAAAATATAAAAAATGAAAAAAATGGAAATTGAAGAGGACAAACATGATTAATGAAAATGTTATTTCAAATATAATATCGCTATGTAGGAGGTGGAATTCAATGGAAGCTCCCACCTATGGTTTAATATTCATGATGAAACATGCACTAGTGGTTAACCAATAAATGTATCATGAACAAGTTGGGTTCATCTCAAAATGGATATAGAAATCATCATGAGAAAGTTGGTAGTGAGAGAACACATCAGAAAATAAATATGTATAAGTGGTATTGAAAAAGAAACCATAAGAATTTCATGGATGAACAATGAAAACCTAGTGTATTTTACCATGAAAAACCACATTTCTTGGTTTGAGTATGTTTTCAGTTCCCCTATCCTATAAATTATTAATGTTATTAAGAATATATTAAGTCTGGTGGTATTAAATGGGAGATAAAATTTGTTATATATTTTGAAATAAGTGATATATTTTTTACAGTTGTAAGAGGATGTTATTGAGTAGGAATGAAAAAAATAGAAAATGGTCACATGGATGGAATCTTACTCAACATGTCGTTATAATGAACCAGTCTATCCTTCAAAGATAAATCATAAATTTTTAGATAATATTACTGGTAGGAATACAATATATAGACTATTCTGATGTTGAAGATGTTTCATTGATGTATTTAAAATTCTTATTGGTATAAAACTAACTTTTGATGAAAAGATGAATCAATCCATTTATCATGTTATTTCTGACCTATTAGAGGATGATACGTTAGATAAATAACTATGTATCAACATGTCTGGATTTCATGGTTATATTTTTTATATTAATAAGTGGTTTTATTTAAATTTATCAAAGATACCATGTTTTGTTCATATGTAAATATCATTACCAAGAAGTGGTTCCTCATACTAAAAATTATTTAGTAATGTGATGTCAAGTGGGGAAAGAATTTTGGTGGAGTTTTTGATGTGTACATAAATTACAATTATCATTGTATTATAAATGGAGGGAACATTTGAAGAGGGAATGATGTATAGATATCAAATGGAATTAGAATTAAATATCAATTTTTTTTTTCAATTGATTCTCCATGTGGTACTTTTGAAACAATTGTTCTTCATTTATTATTATTAGATAGTTTTGAGATTGTCTGATAAAGACCTCATAATGATTTTGTTATGTGAGAATAATACCAGTAAGCTCATGTTTCTGGATTAAGGTGAGAAACATGAAATTTATTGACATTTTCAACATCATTTTATAATAAATTGCATTATTAATCACTAAAATTACAATATTTTTTTCATATAGATTGTTAAATTTTAATTTCCATTTTCGAATATCATTAAGTAAAAATATGGCGTGGAGGATAAGGTAGTTAAATGGATAACTTTTTTAAAGAAAGTAATAATTTTATTTAAGATGTGATATAAGGGCTAAAATTAAAAATATAACATGTTTGTGTCTTAGAATTTCAATCATCATGTGGAATAATGGTTTTGATCAAATATAGAGTTCCTTTTCATCCACTGATACCAACATTTGAATAAATATTCAAAGTATCAAATCATAGACCATTATCTTTTAATTTGTAAAGGAGTTAGATAGACCAAAGAAATTAATGGAAACCAAAAATTTCGATTTATTATATTCATTCCATTTTTGGAGTAATTGTTTACAAGATTTTGATAGATACAAGATTTAGGGATTTTAACAAGTGGTATGAAGTAGAGTGATAAAGAATTCTTGAAAAATGGGTAGAATATTCTCTCCTTAACTAGCTTTCATAAGTTTTGGTGGTTCATCATTTATCAATAAAATCATTGTGAATATTATTAAATTCTAGAGATAAGTATGTACTCTTATAGAATGTATAAAATGAGGGGGACAATACAGTAAGGTCTATACAGGGAAAATAAAAAGGGAATGAAAAGGAGAAGAAAAATTATTATGAGTACGACACATTAAATTTTTATCGTAAAAATTGTTGTGAGATATTAGAGGGATAATTTAATTTTGTTGTAAAAATTGGTTAGATTAAAATGTATCAAACGTAAATTTCCTTTGATATATATCACATATTTTGTAAGGATTGGGATTTGGAATATATAAAAAACAAATAAAATCATTGATAATGTTATATCAAATGGTGTTTTGTACAAATGGAATTTCTATTATATTTTTCCTGAATTACTAGACCTGTCAGTCATTGGATTCATTAATCAACGTATACATTGACTATCACCTTAAAATAATTCTTGTAATGTGTGACTAATGTGAGAATATTAATTTAATACACGGATTAGAACTTCATGTGTAGTTACTAATGAATTAGATCATAGATTCACCTTGAAATCTCTATATAAGTATGTCCTATAATTATTGATAATGAAATTTGATTTCTATATTTTCCGAGTTTAACTATGAAGGATCTATTGTTTTTTATTCTATAGATAAAATAGTAATGATATTACTCTTATTATTACACCACATATGTATTTTAAGTTCAGAAAAATGAAAAATAATTGATTCGTAAGAGTCATGGAAGTATTCTATAAGCGTAATTGGAAGCATTCTTCATATCTATAAATGCCAAAACATATGATTTCACAAAATGACCTATGGATAAAAAAATAAGATAAGTCCCCAACATGTTCCCATGATAAAAGGTACGATCTATAAAATTTATAAAATCATACATTTCCTGATATAAGGGATTTTGGTTCACATTATGACATATACCTCATTCCATAAATCTTATTCAAGAAATTTTATGAGACTTTGGTTGCATAGAAGCTCTCACAACATAGAATAAATTTAACCACCAAGGACTCTTTGGTTATTTTGGTGGTTTAGAGTTTCAATTCAGATAATATATAATTAATTCACTATTATGGTAGATTATATCAAAAAAAATTATTGAAGGACTAATTAAATGACTGAATGAAACAAAAAAAATAAAAGGTTGTGATTTTATAATCCTTGAGATGTTTATTGATAGAGGATGATTCTATTCTGTTAAGAAGAAAACTATGCCATGACGATATTCAATGATATAATATTTGAAATAATTTGTTTCATGGGTATGCATTATAGAGTTTTTGATCAAAACATAATTGGTTTGAAATATTGAATTATTCGATGGATCATGATATGAGTATAAAGAATACAAAAATAATATTTTCTGTTATTAAAAAAATTGAATTATGGGTTGTATTTTGTGGATATAATAATTGACATGACATCAAAATGTAAGGAATAATACTACCTGATGAAATGAGTGAATTTTTGTAGATCATGACTGCAATGACCCAAATTTTTATTAATAATATTACCCTTATTATAATTATGTTATGTAGTATAAATAACAAAAAATCATTTAGAGAACTAAATAAAAACATTATTCTCATAAATGAAGAATTAATAATATGTATTTAATGAAAATAAGTAACCTATACCATTAAAATAGGAACCTTAACAAAGGATTAATAATGTGACCGATGGATATTATAATTGAACTATTAGATTTGTAACCTCACCTATTAATGTTTATATAAAATAAATGTATCTTATTAAACAAAATAAGATATATTTATATCAAATGAATATGTAAATAAAACTACAAATATGATAAATTAGGTATTGATATTTCTGTGAAATATATATCATTATTTACAATTATATAATGAATATAATGATTGAAAATACTTTTTATTCAAAGAAAAGATTCATAAATTGATATTTTTCTGTCATATAATTATAAAATAATTTTATGACACCTTATTTAATATTTTTATATGTGGTAAAATCATTATAATATTAATAACATTATGTTTCAAAAAATTATGATTTTAATAAAAAAAATTAATGTCCCATATTTAGAAAATTATTTTCATAATATGGATTCCATTTTTGAAATATACACTTCGAAAAATGTATATGGTAAACTTTTGATATTTTACAGAAATAGTTAGTTTTTTAGTGAATAGTGAAAGACGATAATTTTTGACATTTAAAAAATACCTGAATTATTGATTCATGGATTATGTATAGTTGAGTAAATCACACATTGGTTCAAAATCTCTTAAAGAATTTACTATATTCATTGATAAGAATCTACACTATTGATTTTCTTGAGCCAAAATAATAAACAAATTTAAAAAAATAAACAAAAAAACCCTTATCCACCCCTATAAATGCCTCCCCAAATGACCCCATCTCCTCACACATTAAAATCATTTAATATTAATTAAATTCTCCCCAATTACCATATGAAGCCTATTCACTATGTATATGAGATTTTGGTCTCTAAAAAATAATAAACCCATGTTCATAAGGAGGTTTTCAATGAGACAATATTCAAGAGGTGAAATCCTCCAAATTTATCTTTTAAATTATTTATTTCTTCCACCTCATCCATTATTCCACAATAAAAAGTTACATGATTACTATAGTATCGTATATGTAATATAGTTTATTTTGTAATGTAATATCATTCATTAAATATATTCTCTTGTTATTTAATTCTAAATATGAAGACATTGTTTGTGAGGTGTCGATTCACCACCTTTGGGGAAGAAGTGTTTTTGTTTTCCATTACCGCCATCAAGGATGGTGTGGAAACAGTTATTATGGTGAAATATTGTTGAAATATTTATATTTTTTATATTTTTTTACATTTTTAACTAGTACATATATGATACTATATAAAAAACAACAGTAGTTTGTGATGGTTGTATGAACCTCCAAAACAATCTAATCATTTTTCAGAAATGTTTTATCTAATGAATCATTATTGTATCTAAAAAATGATATATGGGGAGATTTTAAATTATGAATTTATATTTATAATAAATCATTCAACTTCTATATTTTTCACCTCTTTTATAAGAACTATCATAATTAAACTCAAGGGATGATATCATAAAATAGTCAAACAAATTCTCTCAGAATAGTGAATATAATCATTATAAATCGCTAAAATTAATATTAATGATTTAAATAAAATTATTTTAAATCAAATTAATGTATAATATTTTTTTTAATTAGGTAATTAATGGATCAAATTTGATCAACTTTGTCATTAAGTGCATGGTCAGAACACATTCTCACATAAGGTAAGGTATCTCTACGAATCTCACACATACCTTTGGGTTACATTTTTACACCCTTTACACAAATTGTTTTCTTCATTAATAATATATATTTAATATAAATTATGTTTATATTTTCTAAACACATGTATCTAGCTGAATTAGTTCTTTTTTATGGGGAAATTCATGTTACAATTTATGTACTATCTATTCCTCTCAATAAGAAAAACTATTTAAATAGAAAATATCCACACCATTCCCATTTTAATGTATACTCCATAATATTTATTATAGAAAAATTAGTTTTATAATATCCATAGTTTTATCAAGAAAAACTATATTAGTTAATTAGTGATTCTCTACAAACTATAATGCCACTTTCCTCTTAAAATACTATTTTAATAGTTTCCTTATCCTCACTAAAGTGTTTCATTTATAAAGTTTATTAAAAAAAACTAATATGAATGTTTTCACATTATTTGGACATCATTTAACATGATATATTACTATTTTATAATTATAATTTATATTTAGTATTTAAATACCTTATTTCATAGAAAACATTATGATACAGCCATTAGTTATGCCTTATGACATGATTACGACACCAATTCCATTCAATGGGTTAACCTTATATTTACCCATTATGTGTGATTATTCATGCGGAAAAAATGTGAGTGAACATGTTATTATGGGTTCTTGTAGATAGATCTCCAATACTTTGGGTAATTTTAAGACACATTATACATCATTTTTGTGATTATAGGGTAATCCAAATCCATTATGGGAATCTATCCACAATGTGATATTGTAATAGTAGTTATCCATAACTCATATTGTTTTCATGTTATATATTGCTGACAGAAACCTATTCTACCTTGATAACTTGATCTAATCCACTATTAGTGATGCTTCCTTAAATTAATTCGTATTTCCTGACTTTTTATGTCATTATGTTTTGGATTATAAGACAAGTAATACTTTTCATTAATATGGTTATTCAATTACTCTATTTTGTATCGCATATCTTTTTTTAATTATTCTATAGGTTATCCTATGTTGCCGTAGGAGGTTAAACAATTTTTGGATCTCAATATTGAATATTAAAAATGAAATGTTTTTCTTATAGGTGCATGTTTTAAATTCAATGAGCATAGTCTTTGAAAGAGACAGGGCTCCACGATCCTTGTTTTGTATTTTATGGTAATTACACGTATTATCATGTAACTATATGTGTAAAATTATAGGGACACATTATTTAGTATCATATAATTTTCATGTTATTTTTTGATATTATACTAATAAAACATTACTAAAAACCCTATGGATAATATTGTCCCAAGGAATAACCTAGGATGAATGTTAGGGAATCAAAAGTTATGATTTACTTTTCATTTATCGTTTTATCCTTATATATTAAAAGTTTTATTTTTATATTCTTATTAGCTGTGTATTTAAGTCTCCATTATTGTTCTTTGTTTTTCATAGATAATGTTTTGAAATTGGGAAACTCATTCAAACAATAAATGTGATTTTAATTGCTACATTTTCATTAATGAACTCCCATATTTGATTTTAACGATAGCTCAAAACAACAGGATAACATTAGAAATACAGGCTCATTAAGGAAGAATTAGATGATTTTTCTGGAAGTATATCCCTATCATAAGAAAACCCATGTTGTGGTTGAATCCCTTATATGAAAATTTCAACACATGTTTAGTTTAATTTCAAATGCCCTCATCAGTGACAAGTGGATTAATGATATTGATTAGATATTACCAATAATAAAATGATCAGAAGAATAGAAAGTCATTATGGTGTACTATCATTTTGATGGGGAAGATGATCATTAATGAGTAGTGATAAAAAAAAATTCTAAATGGGAAATTCAAACCATGTATTGAGAGGCCTTTAAGAAAAAAAATCATTAATTTTTTACCCAATATATATATATTATATGATGGAGGGGGAGTTCCTTTGACTAATGAAGAATAAAGAGGATTCCATAAGATTTTATGCGGAAACTTTTACAAGGATTTCATGATATTCCATCTTTTTGTCATGAAAAATAATATCTATGTCGATCAATTATTTAGAAGACTAAAGATGAGTCTACAAAAAATATTTGGTTATTCGATATGTTGAACGCTATGAGGAGGATGTTTATTATTACATTAAGGTTGAGTTAGAGGATGGATACTTTCCATGGTCTCATGTTATTAGAGATAAAAAGAAAAAATGTATTTTAATATTGGAGGATTAGTAGATAAATACTTTGATCTAATGAAAAACCAACATCCCACTTTCCATAAGTGTGGTAGATGCATGTTGGGAAGTTTGTAAAGGAAAATGGGATATTACTCATGTGTAGAAGAGAGTGGAATGAGGCTAACTATTTCCAATGTGAGATCAGTAATCACAAAAATACAAAAGATTAATGAAAGGTTCAAAATAGTAATCATCCTATAGTTTTTCATTTCAACTACAAGGAATATGATAACAATACAGGGTAATGCCATACTATAATGATTTTTGGTTGCAATAAACAATAAAAACCTCATAGGCAGTAAGGAATGGAATATTATATCACAACTACTGAGACTGGGCCAAAAAATTATGTTTTCATAGGTATGAATGATATACATTAAAAAATAGAAAAAAAAATATTTTATTTAGGTGCCAGTCATTCTTTCATATGATGCAGTTTTAGTAAAACTATTGAAAAAAATAAAACAAAATATGGAGGGTGGGATATATATGTTAAAAAATATATAAATTATTGCTTAAAATTTATATAACTCCTCTATTAATGATTTTGGATGGAACCAATTAGAAAATACCATTTACATAATTATATGGAATTTAATGCTATTTTGGGCATGGATTGGCTATATTTATACAAATCCAACATCAACTGTTGAGAAAGAGAGATCAGTCATTACATAATAAGGTATCATAATATTTTTTAATTGTGTACGGAGGGAATGACTATCACAAAAAATCATTATCTAGATTTCAGATATTTTTGGGAACTATAATATATCTCAATTGACCGAGACAAATGAGAGGATGTTGCTCAAATAAATTCCCACTTCACATGACTACATTGACATGTTCCCTGAAAAATTGCATCGACTTTCTCCTCACTGAGTTATTGAGTTCTCAATTGAACTTGATCTTGGATCACTTCTTATATCTATGACTTCATAAAGATTACCCACATTGTAGTTGGAATAACTGAAGACAAATTTACAATAGAATCTGGACAAGCTATTAATATACCAAAGGGATTCACCATGGGGTACGCAAGTCAACTTAATGAATAAGTAGGATGGACAAATTTTCCAGTGAATTGATTATTGCGAGATCATCAAAATCACAATAAAGAACTTGTATCCTCTACAATAGGTAGAATACTGTTTTTATCCATTGTGTGGGCCAAACATTTTCTATGGTGGACCATTGGGTAGGATACCCACAATTACAACTGATTAAGGAAGATATTCCCATGAATGATTTTTTTATGTGATAGGGGCACTATCATTTCTTAGGGATGAATTTTAGACTAATTAATTATCCATAATTTTGCACAGAAATAATGAATATTGTCTATAGAGACTACAATGAAAAATTTATTGTAGTCATTATAGATGATATTATAATATACTCCAAGAGAAAGGAGTAACACGAGATTTATATAAATACCATTAAAAACACTAAACAAGGGGATTAAATTTAAGAAATGTGTAGTAAATTTTTTTTTTAAAGAAGATGAATGATTTAGGGGACCTATTATCACTATCAATGGAATATCTGTGTACCCTTCTAGGACAACGAGAAAAGAGGAGTATCCTAGACCAGCATATAAATAGTAGATCTATAGTTTCCTTGGTCTATCTCAGTATTACCAATGATTTGTGAAGAACTTATCATTATTGAATGTCCCACTATGAAATATGACTCATAAGGGAGAAAAGTTTACTTAGAACAGTTAATGTGAAGACTAATTTAATGAGTTAAATAAATGTGATTATCACTACATGAGTAATTACACTTATAACAAGTAGGGAACTTATGATGGAATAAATGACGTTTCAAATAATTTCCTAGGCTATCTTCTAATGTAAAATTATAATGTAATAGCCAGCACCTCATGGAATTTTATAGTTCTTATATAGAACTATCCCAGATATGATCTGGAGTTGATAGTTGTGAATTTCATTTTGAAAATTTGGCAACATTATCTCTATTGGGATAAGTGTGAGCTATATATTTATAATAGGATCCAAATATATATATTAACATATAAGGACCTTAATATGAGCTAATAAATATGGTTCATGCTCGGCAAGGATTTCTACTTCTCAAATAACTACAGTCATAGTAATGCAAATAGAGTGGAATATTCTATATGTATAAAGGATCATATAACATTATCAATGATGAATATTGAGAAGGATCCAATCTTATTATACTCGTAATGTATGGACATGGGATTTATATAGGATGGTACATCATCAGTCCACTCATAAATGATCGCTCGACAATCCATTTTGGTAAACGTAAAGGATGCCTAAGAAATGATGTGAATATTCAGAAAATAGTGGAATCTATAAGAAATGGTAAATCCCCATTGTTAAATTTTGATAGGGAATAATATTTGTGGGTTGGGTCATGAATTTTTATACCAGTCAATATGTAAATAAATAACGATCAAGCTAATAAGACATGAAACTCAACATTCTATATTCACCCAAGGTGCACAATAATGTATCAAGATACCCAAGAGAACAATTATTGGGAGAATATGAAGAAGGAGATCACTGACTATACCTCAATGTTCTTGGAATGTTAGGATTTGTAGTTTGAGTGGAAAAATATTTAGGTTATGATGAGACCATTGCACATACCAACATTGAAGTGGAAAAACCTCACCATGGACTTTTCCACCAAAATTATGAGGACATCAAGAAGAAACATTTATATTGGGGTTATTTTGGATCATCATAAAAATAAATATCACATTATAATAATTCAATAGGATTTATCACTAAAAAAATATTCATGGACATACATTAGAGAAGTAGTGAGGATTCATAGATTACTATAATCAATAATATCTGATTGAGATACATGATTTACCAAAATTTTATGGAAAATTCTCCAACATGATCTAAATACTGAGCTAAACATCAGTATGTATTATCATACATAATCTAATGGAAAATTAGAGAACAATATTCAGAAACTATAGTACATGTTGAGAGCATGTCCTAAAGACTTTAGAGGAGTATGTGACCAAAATCTTCATTTGGCCATGTTATTTTACAAAAACTGTTTCCACTCAAGAATCCAAAAGTCTCCATTTGAAAAAATTTGCGATAAAAGATTAAAAACTCCTACATGATTTAATCAGGTTGTTGAACGTATTCTTATGGGACTGAAAAATGGAAAATGAATTGTTATAAAATGTAAAAATCATTTAGCATAACATAAGGGTAGCCAAATTTTTGCAAAAGATCTATAAAGATAATATGATATGATACATAGAAATTGAGGTTGGTGAAAAATTATTCCATTCCATATATCCATAGAAATGGTTCATGAAATTTGTGAATAATGGATTTTTAATTCCGTGGTACATCATCCCCTTTTCGATTCTTGATAATTTCAATGATGTGGCCTATCCACTAACAATTCCCTCAAGAATGTCTCAAGTACATGTTGTATTCCCCATACCCCTCTAGAATAATACATATGAGATCTCTCTCATGTACATAATTAAAAGGTGGTAAAGTTGTAAAATGGCATATCTTATTAGGAGTATCTGGTGAATATCTTGGACCATAGAGATAATGTTCTATGCAATATGGCAACTAACATAGTCAATATCTAATGGTGGAACAATAAATATGAAGATGATACTTTTGAACTATAGGAATCGATAAAGTAAAAGTACCCTAATCCTTTTCAAATTATTATGACGAAGTATACTTCAAGGGTGTAATTTCACAATGGTGGGTGAAGGTGATGACCCCTAAAATTAACATTGAAATTTCCCTTCTTATAATTATATCATGCATTATAAAGATCATATGTCAAATTGACAACTCAATAAGAACATTATTCTTTTAAATAATGAAATAAAAACAATTATTAATACAAATAAATGTACATATACTTTTAGAATAGTAACAAAACCATTGGAATTGTAATGTGAATGTTATTAATAGAAATATATACCTGATAATAGTAACCTAACCTATGACATTGTAAATAAAATATTGGTAACTTATAAATGAAAATTATATAAAATTTTATCATCTAATAAGTCACTAAATAATTTAACATTTATAAATTATTGATTGTAATTATATTGAAACATACATTTTTATTTTTAGTTTAGTAATTAATATATTGATTTAACAAAATTCATAAAATATATTCATAAATTAATATTTTGTTTTTGTTGGGAAAAAATTCCTCAAGGTAACATTGTAGTATTTTTTGGGTTGATTGTAAAGGGCTTTACGAGGGAGCTTCGCGGCGAAGGCGCGAAGGTATATTGACGATGATGCTTCGCGACTACGTCAAGCTCCGTGAACAGAAACATGTCGTGGTGCTTCACGATTTGGAAAGAATTTCGGCGGAAACTTCGAAGCTTCGCGATTTGAGATGACGTGGATTTGACTTCGCGCGGGAGGGAAGAGGGTCAGTGGGATCGCCTATAAATAGAGGCCGACCCCCTCGAGAGAAGTAGAGAGAGAATTATTAGAGAAGATCATTCGCTCTCTATTTGCGAAGTTGGTTCGTGGAGCCAGTGTGCTTCGAGAAAGAGGTGCTTCGCGGCAGCTATTGTAGCTCCGAGAAACTTGCGAGCTCCGTGTTGGCTTACTAAGCTTCGCAAGGGCCGTTGCTTTGCGATGGCTTGAGCATCGCAAGAGTTCTTCGCAAGAGTGCTTTGCGAGAGAGCTTCGCGAAAAGGCAGTAGCTTCGCGGAGGCTTGTTTGAGCTTCATGAAATTGGGAGCTTCGCGAAGTTGGGTTCTTTGCGAAGGTACTTTCCAATGTTAGTTGCCGAGTGGTCAGAGGAAAAGTGCTATTCATCAGTGGATGAAAGTTGGACTTCAACAGAGCATCTATCAAAAGTTGAAGATGCATTATTTCATGAAAATAAAGATGCCTACAGGTCTATAAACTGTGATTGGATTCCCTTCTAGAGTAGTGATATTAGGAAGAGGAATAGGTGATCCTCTCCACCAGCAGTGAGCCAGAGAGAGAGAAACAGGGAGCGACCCTTGGGAAAGTAGTGAGCTGACCCTAAACATTGTAAAGGCAGTGACCCTGGGCATAGAAGTGATCTAGCCCGAACTTTGTATCCACAGCTAGTGAAGTTTAGTGGAATTGGTACGACCGGCAACGTGTCAGCGTATGCTCCTTGGACATAGCCCTTTGCGGTGAACCAATTAAAATTGATGTGTCCTGTGCATGATTTACTTTCTGTTTACTTTGTGCAACATGAAAGAGAGAGAAGAGTGTTTTTCTTAACAGCGAAACAAGATAAGAACGGGTGTTAATTTTAAATTAGTCATACCCTGATTCACCCCCCCCCCCCTCTCAGGGTATTCAGCCTTGTGGACCTAACAATTGGTATCAGAGAGAAAGGTTGACAGTTGTTCTTCTCTCAAATGGAGGTCACTAATCATAGAGGGATTCTGATCCTCGACGGATGTAATTTTCAGATATGGATGAATCGAATGCAACACTATTTCTGATCTTTGGGAATGGATGTGTTTTCAGCAGCTATGCCTGTTATCACAGCTGATATTACTAGTGGTGCATTATTAGAAGCTGAGCATAAAGAGTTGGATGCTGATTCCAAATAAATCAATGTCTTAGGGGGATCCCTTTACAATCCCATATATACAAAGGTGATTTCATGAAAAACATCACATGCCATGTGGGAAAAGATCTTGAATATTTATGAAGGGGATAAAAAAGTCAGAGAGGCCAAGATTCAAGTGTTTTGGAACAAGTATGAAGATCTGAGAATGAACCCGAATGAGTCTGTTGATGCATTCTTTGATAGGGTAAATGCTGTGGTAGAAGATATGTGGGGTATTGGAGAAATTATTGAATATATAAAAATTGTGAAGCGCATATTGAGAAAACATCAACCTCAGTTCAATCCGAAAGTTTCTGTTTTGGAAGATAAAGACCCAAAAGAACTTACATTGGATAACCTGCACAGCACTCTTGTTGCATATTAAATGAGAAACGATGATAACGACACTATGGCAAAGGGGAAATACAAAGAGGTGGCATTCAAGGCCATGAAGAAACTCATCATTGAAGATTCTAATGAAGAAGAAGAGACAGAGTAGGTGATGTCGTTCCTTTCTTTTAAATCTGAAAAGAGGAAGAGGAAAGTTTAAAGGTAAACTTCCACTAGCATGCTTTCGATGTGGAAAGGTTGGTCATCTTGCAGCAAGATGCCCCAAGAAATTTCAAGATAATGATGATGATGATGATGATGAAGTTGAAATTCCCAAGAATAAATCTTCAGCCTATGTGAAAGGGAAGAAGCAGTTCAAGAGAAATTTCTTCAAGAGTAAGAATCTTCTTTCATAAGAAATAGACAGTTCAGATGAGTCTGAGGATGAAGAGGTTGAGGAGTTTGAAAATTGTAAAGATCATTGAAAAAATGATATGGTAGCGGTCATCGGTAATTCTCACGAAAAGGAAGAAACTGACGTTGGAGAAGAGGATGAAGAAGTTTAAGGAAGAGTTGATATGGAAGCCGAATTAGAAGCAGCTCTTGATGAGATAGATGTTTGGAGAGCCAAAACGAAGAAATCCAATAAAGTGGTTCATGATGCCAAACTCTATATGCAACAATAGGATGAAGAAAAGTCATAATTGTTAGATGAAATTGAACGACTAAAATCCTAAACACCAGAGAGCTCAGAAAATATTATTGATCATATGCATAGAATTGAGGAACAAAATAAGGAAATTGATTGTTTGACTAACACTGGAAATGAGCAGGTCAGACGTATCAAAGAGCTTGAAGAAGAAGTGGTCATTCTGCGACGAAAAATGAAGGATCAAGAAAAACTCTTGACCCCCAATGAGATATCAGAAAATCAGGCCATTCAGAAGACAGAAAAGATGAAAGAGGAGGCTCGTAGTTCAGCAGGAGTGAAGCAGCAAGAAATCTCAAATGAAAAGGTTGATTCAGGGCATGATAAGAAACAAAAATCGGTGGCAGTTAATGTCAGACTGCAAGCACCCATCCCGAAATTGAAGGTTGGTTTGGGCACAAAACATAATCAGAATATTCCTAGATCCCAAAGCAAAAATCTTAATACTGATGTATCACGAAGGAATGTATCCTATATCAGGTGTTATTGCTGTGGGAAAATGGGACATTCACAGTATGTGTGTTCCATAGACAAGAGATATAGAAGGGAACAAGAACAGAGATGGCAGCCAAACAGAGAACGGTTTTCCAGAACTTATTTTGAAGGACACTGTTTTTGGTTCGGGGGATTTGGGCACATGGCTACGTACTGTACTTTGACCATTCAGAGAAATGTTCCAAAGCAGAATCAAAACGTTCGCAAGCAGCAGGTCAATAAACCAACAGGTGAGTTAAAAACGCAAAATAGATTTGCTACTTTGCAAGATGAGTCTTGTCCATCATACTCTGAGAAAGAACAGAAGTCTCAATCCATGCCGAGTGTGAAAGAAAAAGTATGGACCAAAAAGAAGAAAAATGAGAAGGCCGTGGTGGCGGAGATTTCTCTTAAAGCATCAGATCGATCTGGTGTTTGGATCCTTGACAGTGGTTGCACATCCCACATAACGGGTAATAAGGATCTTTTTACAGGCATCAAATATGACAAATAAGGAGTTGTCAAATTTGGAAATGATGAAGGCTTGAAGATTGTTGGCTCAGGGAAAGCCAAGTTTGGGGGCAAAGGGATGAGACGTGCTGATGTCTTGGTAGTAGAGGGTCTCAGTCATAACTTACACAGTGTCAGTCAACTATGTGACTCTGGGCACTCTATCTGATTTACCGAGAAGATGTGTGTTGTGAAAGGAAATGATGGAGAAACTGTTCTACAGGAAAAAAGGACAATGGGAAATCTCTACCTTGTAGGTGGGGAAAAAGATACATGTCTTTTATCCAGAGAGAAGAAAACCAGCTGTGGCATAATTGACTTGGTCATCTATGTCAACCATATATGGAGGATCTCATAAAGTGTGATGCTGCTAGAGACCGTCCCAAGATATAACATGATCGCACTCATACGTGCGATGCTTTCCAATAAGGGAAGATCATCAGAAAGACATAGAGGCCAAAGGAATAGAAATCAACTAGAGTGCTCGAACTGGTTCATGCTGATGTATGTGGACCTATCTCACCACGAGCTATAAATGGGAAAAGGTATTATGTCCTTTTAATTGATGACTATAGTAGAATGGCCTGGGTATTCATCATTACCCATAAGACAGAGGTGTTCAGTTGCATAAAGTAGTATAGGAGGGAATCAGAAAAGATGCTTGGGTAGAAAATTCTGATGTTTCGTACTGATAACAGTACATAATTCACAAACAGTCAAGTTGAAAACTATCTCGAGAAACATGGGATAAGGTATCATGTTTCATCTGTAAGAACTCCCCAACAGAATGGAGTGGTTGAAAGGAGAAACCAGATCATCAACAACATGGCAAGAACAATGCTTGTTGATAAAGACATGCAGCGAAATTTTGGAAGGAAGTAGTTTTGACATCGGTCTATGTTTCAAATAGGTCTATGTTGTGTCCGAAGCAAGGGAAGGCTTAGTATGAACTATGGTATGGAAAGAAGACAATGCTGAAATACTTTCGAATCTTTGGAAGTAAGTGTTTAATTCTCAATAAATAATATAATAGGACGTTTGAGGCACGAGGAGATGAGGGGATATTCCTTGGCTACTCAGGGAAAATCAAAGCATATAAATGTTTCAACAAAAGGCTGGGAAAAATCATATAGAGCAATGATGTCACTATTGTTGAAAATGAACAGAAAACTCAATGATCCAGTGAACAATTCCTGGATGAAAGTGATGATGAGGTATGTAACCTATGGGGAGCAGAAGTGGCAGAAGCTTACTCAGAAGAAGATACTGATGATGACGAAGAAAGTGTCAAGTCTGTGTCTGCGAGGAAGCGAATGAGTAGAGGTGAAATTGATAGGCAGAATATCATTGGTGATAAAACCGCTCCAGTTCAGACTTGAAGAATGAAATCATTACAAAAAACATCGTTTTTGTCTCAAGTGGAGCCGAAATGTTTTTCCGATGCAGTTGAAGATGAAAACTGGGTTTGGGCTATGAACGAAGAGCTTGATCAGATTGAGAAGAACCAGACATGGGAGATTGTTTCGAGGCCAGCAGACAAGAATGTCATCGGGACTAAATGGGTTTATCGCAACAAGATGAATGAAGATGGCACAGTGATTTGGAACAAAGCATGACAAGTGTGCAAGTGATACTCCCAGATAGAGGGAATAGATGTTGATGAGACATTTGCACCGGTTGCGAGGCTGGAGACAATCAGATTATTTTTTGCCATAGTAGTGCAAAGAAAGTTCAAAGTGTTCCAGATGGATCTCAAATCCGCATTCTTGAATGGTTTTCTATAAGAGGAGGTGTATATTGAGCAGCCAGATGGTTTTCTCATTCATGAGGATGAGGAAAAAGTTTGCAGGCTGAAGAAGGCGTTGTATGGGCTGAAACATGCACCAAGGGCATGGTACTCAAGGCTTGATCATTACTTGAAGAAGATTGGTTTCCAGCATGGAGGAGTTGATTACAACCTCTATTTCATCAATGATAGTAATCAAAGGATGATGGTGTTGTTTTATGTCGATGAGATAATATTTGGCGGATCAGATGAATCTCAGTGCAGAAAGTTTTCCGAATTCATGAAAAATGAGTTTGAAATGTCAATGATTGGGGAGCTAACATTTTTCCTTGGTCTACAGGTAACACAAGGAAGGTATGGAACATTAATTTATCAATATAAATATGCCAAGGAGGTCCTGAGAAGGTTTGGAATGGAAAATTCCAAGGAGATGAAGACTCTGGTTTCCACCCGGATTAAATTATCGAAATATGAAGATGACAATGCAGTTAATATCACAGAATATAGGCAAATTATTGGAAGACTGTTGTACTTAACTACAAAAAGGCCTGATATTGTTTTCGCCACATGCCGAGCAGCGATATATCAGTGCAATCCCAAGGAAAGCCACATGCTTGCAGTGAAATAATACTTCGGTATATCCAGGGTATAGTGGATTTCGGCTTGACATATACTGATAAATCTCAGAGAGAGTTATTGGGCTATACTGATGCAGACAGGGTCGGTTCAGCGGATGATAAAAAATCAACGTCAGGTGGTGCTTTCTATCTTGGTGGATTGTGTATTTCTTGGATAAGTAAGAAGAAAGAATTCATTTCATTGAGCACCGCAAAAGATGAGTATATTTCGGCCACTCAAGCATGCACACAGTTATTGTGGATGAAGCAACAGCTTGAAGATATGGGAGTTGAAGTGAATTCTTCGATCAAAATCCAGTGCGACAACCCAAGTGCTATAAATCGTAGAAAAAATCCAGTCCATCATTCAAGGACAAAGCACATTGAGATTAAGTATCATTTTATCAAGGAGAAGGTTGATCAGGGAATCGTGAAGTTGGAGTATGTGCCTACAGAGCTACAGGTTGCAGACATTCTGACAAAGGCCTTACCCAAGGAATCTTTTGAGAGGCATCGACTGGCTCTGGGAGTTCAGTCGATTACCTACACTTGAAATAGTGTGGATGTGGGGCCCCTCCCCCCACCCTCTCCCCGAGGTATGATTTGTTTTCCCTAATGTGTTGATGTGTTCTCTACTCTCTTACAGACTGCAAAGGAGTGACCTTTGGGTTAGTTGACAAAGCGGGAGAAAATAGTGATTGTTCAAGGGGGGAGAGTGTGGAGAGTTGATAAATCATTACAGATACGGGGAGAAGCTGACCAGTGGAGCAGCCAGATAGGTGGAGAAATGAGAAAGGGGGAGATTTTTAAATCTGACGATGCTAGAAGTGATCGATCAAAGCAGATATATCACGACAGCTGAGGGTCGTGATCAAAGAAGAACAATGGTGTTGGAATTGTGAGAGACGGTTTCCAGCTATCACGAATTGGGATCAGTGTGGTTCAACAATTTTTATCAATTTAAGAATTGGTATCATGATTGGAATCGACAATTGGTGTTTTACATGATGTGATTCATTGATGAACTTTTCATACTACTCTTGTTTCTCACACCGAGCATTGCTCATGTGGGCTTAGAGTATGTGTTATGTGAATCCTTGAATGCTATCAGAATCGCAAGAGGCAAATGGTGGTAGCAACTGGAATAAGACTCAGTGAGGTATCAACGTGCATAAAATCATTCTGAGAAGAGTTATGAAGAATTGTCAACAAACCCAAAGGGGGAGATTGTCGGGAAAAAATCCCTCAAGGTAACATTGCAGTATTTTTTGGGTTGAATGTGTTTGTTGACAAAGCAGGTTTTCATGGATATTTGTAGAGTTCCCAAGAATTTGTTGAAAATCATTGTTAATAAAGAACGATGACAAAGGAAAGGACGATCTGGAGGCGGTACAAAAGAGCAGTACAAGGTGGTGCTGTTTCCCAGTGTTTGCCAAATTTTTGGGGTCGAAAAATTAGAGTTTGGTGAGCATCACGAAGATAGGATTTCCATGAAGAGAATAATTTAATATGGCAAAGGCATGAATTACGCGAAGATAGGATTCATGGTATGGAAATCGCGAAGACCAGAAGAATGGAGGCGGTGAGTCTTCGCGATTACGTCAAGCTTTGCGAACAGCAGAGGCTGAAGCGCATCGCGGCGGTGAAGGGCTTTGCGAGGGAGCTTCGTGGAGAAGGCATGAAGGTATGTTGACGGTGATGCTTCGCGACTACATCAAGATCTGCGAACAGAAACATGTCGTGGTGCTTCGAGATTTGGATTGAATTCCGGCGGAAACTTCGGAGCTTCGCGACCTGAGATGACGTGGCGTTGACTTCGCGCGGAAGGGACGCAGGTCGGTGGGATCGCCTATAAATAGAGGCCGACCCCCTCTAGAGAAGTAGAGAGAGAGTTATCAGAGAATATCATTCGCTCTCGATTTGGGAAGTTGGTTCATGGAGCCAGTGTGATTCGCAAAAGAGGTGCCTCTCGGCGGCTATTGTAGCTCCGCGAAACCTGCGAGCTCTGCGTTGGCTTACTAAGCTTCACGAGGGCCGTTGCTTTGCGATGTCTTGAGCATCGCGAGAGTGAATCGCGAGAGTGCTTCGCGAAAAGGCAGGAGCTTCGCGAAGGCTTGTTTGAGCTTCGCGAAATTGCGAGCTTCGCGAAATTGGGTGCTTTGCGAAGGTAATTTCCAATGGTAGTTGCCCAGTGGTCAGAGGCAAAGTTCTATTCATTTGTGGATGAAAGTTGGACTTCAACAGAGCATCTATCAACAGTTGAAGATGCATTATTTCATGCAAATGAAGAGACCTATAGGTCTATAAACTGTGATTGGATTCCCTTCTAGAGCAGTGAGCTTAGGAAGAGTAATAAGTGATCCCCTCCACCAGTAGTGAGCCAGAGAGAGAGAAACAGGGAGTGACCTTTGGGAAAGCAGTGAGCTGACCCTAAACATTGTAAAGGCAGTGACCCTGGGCATAGAAGTGATCTAGCCCGAACTTTGTATCCACAGCTAGTGAAGTTTAGTGGAATTGGAACTACCAGAAACTTGTCGGTGTATGCTCCTTGGACATAGCCCTTTGCGATGAACCAAGTAAAATTGGTGTGTCCTGTGCATGCTTTACTTTCTGTTTACATTGTGAAACAGGAAAGAGAGAGAAGAGTTTTTTTCTTAACAGCGAAGCAAGATCATAACGGGCGTTAATTTTAAATTAGTCATACCCTGATTCACCCCCCCTCTCAGGGTATTCAGCCCTGTAGATCTAACAATTGGTATCAGAGCGAAAGGTTGACAGTTGTTCTTCTCTCAAATGGAGGTCACTAATAATGGAGGGATTCTGATCTTTGATGGATGTAATTTTCAGATATGGAAGAATCGAATGAAACACTATTTTCGATCTTTGGGAATGGATGTGTTTTTAGTAGCTATGCCTGGTATCACATCTGATATTACTAGTGGTGCATTATCAGAAGCTGAGCATAAAGAGTTGGATGCTAATTCCAAAGCAATCAATTCCTTAGGGGGAGCCCTTTCAAATCCCATATTTACAAAGGTGATGTCATGAAAAACATGAAATGCCATGTGGGAAAAGCTCTTGAATATTTATGAAGGGGATACAAAAGTCAGAGAGGCCAAGCTGCAAGTGTTGTGGAACATGTATGAAGATCTGAGAATGAATCCGAATGAGTCCGTTGATGCATTCTTTGACAGGGTAAATGCTGTGGTATAAGATATGCGGGGTCTTGGAGAAATTATTGAAGATATAAAAATTGTGAAGCGCATATTGAGAAAACTTCCACCTAAGTTCAATCCGAAGGTTTCTGTTTTGGAAGATAAAGACCTAAAAGAACTGACATTGGATAACCTGCACAACACTCTTGTTGCATATGAAATGAGAAACGATGATAACGAGACTGTGGAAAAGGGGAAATCCAAAGAGGTGGCATTCAAGGCCATGAAGGAACTCATCATTGAAGATTCTAATGAAGAAGAAGAGACAGATGATGTGACGTCGTTCCTTTCTTCAAATCTGCAAATAGGAAGAGGAAAGATTAAATGTAAACATCCACTAGAATGATTTCGATGTGGAAAGGTTGGTCATCTTGTGGCAAGATGCCCCAAGAAATTTCAAGATAACGATGATGATGATGATGAAGTTGAAATTCCCAAGAATAAATTTTCATCATATGTGAAAGGGAAGAAGCAGTTCAAGAGAAATTTCATCAAGAGGAAGAATCTTCTTTCACAAGAAATAGACAGTTTAGATGAGTCTGAGGATGAAGAGGTTGAGGAGTTTGAAAATTGTAATGATCATAGACAAAATTCTATGGTAGCGGTCGTCAGTAGTTCTCAGGAAAAGGAAGAAACTGACATTGGAGAAGAAGAAGAAGAAGTTGAAGGAAGAGTTGATATGGAAGCCGAATTGGAAGTAGCTCTTGAAGAGATAGATGTTTGGAGAGCCAAAACGAAGAAAGCCAATAATGTGGTTCATGATGCCAAACTCTATATGCAACAACAGGATGAAGAAAAGTCATAATTGTTAGAAGAAATTGAAAGACTAAAATCCTCAACACCAGAGAGCTCAGAAAATATTGTTGAGCATAATATTAGAATTGAGGAACAAAAGAAGGAAATTGATTGTTTGACTAACAAAGGAAAGGAGAAGGTCAGACGTATCAATGAGCTTGAAGAATAAGTGGTTAGTCTGCGACGAAAAATGAAGGATCAAGAAAAACTCTTGACCCCCAATGTGATATCAGAAAAGCAGGCCATTCAGAAGACAGAAAAGATTAAAGAGGAGGCTCGTAGTTCAGCAGGAGGGAAGCAGCAAGAAATCTCAAATGGAAAGGTTGATTCAGGGCATGATAAGAAACAAAAATCGGTGGCAGTTAATGTCAGACTGCAATCACCCATCCCTTAATTGAAGGTTGATTTGGGCACAAAACATAATCAACTAGAGTGCTCGAACTGGTTCATGTTGATTAATGTGGACCTATCTCACCACGAGCTATAAATGGGAAAAGGTACTATGTCCTTTTCATTGATGACTATAGCACAATGGCCTGGGTATTCATCATTACCCATAAGACAGAGGTGTTCAGTTTCGTAAAGAAGTATAGGAGGGAATCAGAAAAGATGCTTGGGCAGAAAATTCGAATGTTTCGTACTGATAACGGTACAGAATTCACAAATAGTCAAGTTGAAAACTATCTCTAGAAACATGGGATAAGGTATCATGTTTCATCTTTAAGAACTCCCCAACAGAATGGAGTGGTTGAAAGAAGAAATCGGATCATCAAAAACATGGCTAGAACAATGCTTATTGATAAAGACATGCCAGAGAAATTTTGGAAGGAAGAAGGTTTGACATCGATCTATGTTTCAAATAGGTATCTGTTGTGTCCGAAGCAAGGGAAGACTTCGTATGAACTGTGGTATGGAAAGAATCCAATGTTGAAATACTTTCGAATCTTTGGATGTAAGTGTTTCATTCTCAACAAAGAAAATCACAGGAAGTTTGAGGCACGAGGAGATGAAGGGATATTCTGTGGCTACTCAGGGAAAAGCAAAGCATATAAATGTTTCAACAGAAGGCTATGAAAAATCATTGAGAGCAATGATGTCACTATAGTTGAAAATGAACAGAAAACTCAACGATCCAGTGAACAGTTCCTGGATGAAAGGGATGATGAGGTAAGTAACCTAGGGGGAGCAGAAGTGGAAGAAGCTTACTCAGAAGAAGATACTTATGATGGCGAAGAAAGTGTCAAGTCTGTGTCTACAAGGAATCCAAAGAGTAGAGCTGAAATTGATAGGCAGAATATCATTGGTGATTAAACAGCTCCAGTTCAGACTTGAAGAATGCAATCATTACAGCAAACATCGTTTTTGTCTCAAGTGGAGCCGAAATGTTTTTCCTATGCAGCTGAAGAAGAAATATGGGTTCAGGCTATGAATGAAGATCTTGATCAGATTTAGAAGAACCAGACATGGGAGATTGTTTCGAGGGAAGCAGCAAGAATGTCATCGGGACTTAATGAGATTATCGCAACAAGATGAATGAAGATGGCACAGTGATTCGGAACAAATCACGACTAGTGTGCAAGGGATACTCCCAGATAGAGGGAATAGATGTTGATGAGACATTTGCATCGGTTGCAAGGCTGGAGACAATCAGATTATTTTTGGCCATAACAGTGAAAAGAATGTTCAAAGTGTTCCAGATGGATGTCAAATCCACATTCTTGAATGGTGTTCTAGAAGAGGAGGTGTATATTGAGCAGCCAGATGGTTTTCTCATTCATGAGGATGATTACAAAGTTTGCAGGCTGAAGAAGGCATTGTATGGGCTGAAACAAGCACCAAGGGCATGGTACTCAAGGCATGATCAGTACCTGAAGAAGCTTGGTTTCCAACGTGGAGGAGTATATTACAACCTCTATTTCAGCAATGACAGTAATCAAAGAATGATGGTGTTGGTTTATGTCGATGACATAATATTTGGCGGATCAGATGAAGCTCAGTGCAAACAGTTTTCCGAATTCATGAAAAATGAGTTTGAAATGTCAATGATTGGAGAGCTAACGTTTTTTCTTGGTCTACAGGTGACACAAGGAAGGAATGGAACACTCATTTCTCAATAAAAATATTCCAAGGAGGTCCTGAGAAGGTTTGGAATGGAAAATTCCAAGGAGATGAAGACTCTAGTTGCCACCCGGATTAAATTATCGAAAGATGAAGATGGAAAGGCAGTTAATATCACAGAATACAGGCAAATTATTGGAAGCCTAATGTACTTTACTACAACAAGGCCTGATATTGTTTTCGCCACATTCTAAGCAGCGAGATATCAGTGCAATCCCAAGGAAAGCCACATGCTTTCAGTGAAAAATACTTTGGTATATCCAGGGCATAGTGAATTTCGGCTTTACATATTCTGATAAATCTCAGACAGAGTTATTGGGCTATACTGATGCAGACTGGGCCGGTTCAGCGGATGATAGGAAATCAACGTCAGGTGGTGCTTTCTATCTTGGTGGATTGTGTATTTCATGGCTAAGAAAGAAGCAAGATTGCATTTCATTGAGCACTGCAAAAGCTGAGTATATTGTGGCCACTCAATCATGCACACAGTTATTGTGGATGAAGCAGCAGCTTGAAGATATGGGAGTTGAAGTGAAGGCTCCGATAGGAATCCAGTGCGACAACTCAAGTGCTATAAATCTTAGCAAAGATCCCATCCATCATTCAAGGACAAAGCACATTGAGATTAAGTATCATTTTATCAAGGAGAAGGTTGATTAGGGAATCGTGAAGTTGGAGTACGTGCCTACAGAGCTACAGGTTGCAGACATTCTGACAAAGGCCTTACCCAAGGAAGCTTTTGAGAGGCATCGACTGGCTCTGGGAGTTCAGTTGATTCCCCGCACTTGATATAGTGTGGATGTGGGGCCCCTCCCTTCCCCCTCTCCCCGACGAATGATGTGTTTTCCCTAATGTGCTGATGTGTTCTCTACTCTGTTACAGACTGCAAATGAGTGACCTTTTGGTTCGTTGACAAAGGGGGAGAAAATAGTGCTTGTTCAAGGGGGAGACAGTGTGGAGAGTTGATAAATTATGATAGATACGGGGAGAAGCTGACCAGTGGAGCAGCCAGATAGGGGGATAAATGAGAAAGGGGGAGATTTTTAAATCTGACGATGCTAGAAGTGATCGATCAAAGCAGATATATCACGACAGCTGAGGGTCATGATCAAAGAAGAACAGTGGTGTTGGAATGGTGAGAGACGGTTTCCAGCTATCACGAATTGGGATCAGTGTTGTTCAACAATTGGTATCAATTTAATAATTGGTATCATGATTGGAATCGACAATTGGTGTTTGACATGAAGTGATTCATTGATGAACTTTTCATACTACTTTTGTTTCTCAGGCCGAGCATTGCTCATGTGGGCTTAGAGTACGTGTTAAGTGAATCCTTGAATGCTATCAGAATCGCAAGAGGTAAATGGTGGTAGAAACTGGAAGAAGACTCCGTGAGGTATAAACGTGCAGAAAATCATTCTGAGAAGAGTTTTGAAGAATTTTCAACACACCCAAAGAGGGATATTGTTGGGAAAAATTCAATCAAGGTAACATTGCAGTATTTTTTGGGCAGATTGTGTTTGTTGACAAAGCATGTTTTCATGGATATTTGTAGAGTTCCCAAGAAGTTTTTGACAATCTTTGTTAAAAAAGAACGATGAAAAAGAGCATAATTTAATATGGAAAAGGCATGAATTTCACGAAGATAGTATTCATGGTTTGGAAATCGCGAAGACCAGAAGAATGGAGGCGGTGAGTCTTCGCGATTACGTCAACCTTCGCGAACGGCAGAGGCTGAAGCGCATCGCGGTGATGATGGGCTTTACGAGGGAGCTTCATGGAGACGGTACGAAGGTATGTTGATGGTGATGCTTCGCGACTACGTCAACCTCCGCGAACAGAAACATGTCGTGGTGCTTCGCGATTTGGACAGAATTCCGGCAGAAACTTCGGAGCTTCGCGATTTGAGATGACGTGGCGTTGACTTCGCGCGGAAGGGACGATGGTCGGTGGTAACGCCTATAAATAGAGGCTGACGCCCTCGAGAGAAGTAGAGAGAGAATTCTCAGAGAATAAAATTCACTCTCTATTTGCGAAGTTGGTTCGTGGAGCCAGTGTGCTTCGCGAAAGAGGTGCTTCGCGGCGGCTATTGTAGCTCCGCGAAACCTGTGATCTTCACATTGTCTTACTAAGCTTCGCGAGGGCCATTTCTTTCGACGAATTGAGCATCGTGAGAGTGCTTCGTGAGAGTCCTTCACGAGAGAGCTTCACGAAAAGGAAGGAGCTTCGCGGAGTCTTGTTTGAGCTTCGCGAAATTGGGAGCTTCGCGAAGTTGGGTGCTTTGCGAAGGTAATTTCCAATGGTAGTTGCCCAGTGGTCAGAGGTAAAGTGCTATTCATCAGTGGATGAAAGTTGGACTTCAACAGAGCATCTATCAACAGTTGAAGATGCATTATTTCATGCAAATGAAGAGACCTACAGGTCTATAAACTGTGAATGGATTCCCTTCTAGAGCAGTGAGCTTAGGAAGAGGAATAAGTGATCCTCTCCACCAGCAGTGACCCAGAGAGAGAGAAATAGGGAGCAAACCTTGGGAAAGAAGTGAGCTGACCCTAAACATTGTAATGTTAGTGAGCATGGGCATAGAAGTGATCTAGCCCGAACTTTGTATCCACAACTAGTGAAGTTTAGTGGAATTGGTACGACCGGAAACTTGTCGGCGTATGCTACTTGGACATAGCCCTTTGCGGTGAACCAAGTAAAATTGGTGTGTCCTGTGCATGCTTTACTTTCTATTTACTTTGTGCAACAGGAAACAGAGAGAAGAGTGTTTTGCTTAACAGCGAAACAAGATCTGAACGGGCGTTAATTTTAAATTATCCATACCTCGATTCACCCCCCCTCTCAGGGTATTCAGCCTTGTGGACCTAACAGTTTTCTTAAAATTGTGAGATGATTTTATAAGACCTTAAATAATATTTCAAAATATCATAAAATCATTTATCATATTAAAATTGGTATATTTAATATAAATGATGAATTTAATTAAAAATTAAATATATAACATTTTGAAAATTATTTTCATAAAAAGAGTCTTTTTAATAATACATGTTGAAAAAAATTACGGTCCATTTTTTATTTTACTAAAAATGGTGATCTTTTTATTAATAAAATATGATAATTTATGGTATTTAAGAAATACATGAATTATTGATCCATGGATGATGTATGGATGAGATGAAAAACCATTTTTTGACTATATTGACCCATTTTCATTATTTTATCATTTTATTTAACACTATTGTTATCCTTAATCCAAAATAACAAATTACTTTGTAAAATAATTAAAACATCCCTTGTCTCCTACAATAAATATGACCCCCACCACCCATTTTCGGAACTCAATATAAGATATGATGTTTGACTAAATTATTACTCATTATCTTGACAAGACACTTCCCCACATCTAAGAGCTTATTCTATCATGAAATTTACAATCCCAAGTGCTTTAAAGATGTTCTCGAGGAAACAATATTCAAGGACTGAAATCCTCTACCATTGTATTTTAAATTCTTTCATACCTCTACCTCATCCATTCTTGTGAAATTAAAATTTACATGATTAATCAAGTATCATATATATATACTATATAATTATTATTTTAATGGAATATTCAACATAAAATCTCTTTTCTTCACCTATTATGGTAAAAAGGAAAACAATATCTGTATTGTGTCAATTCACCACCTTCGGGGGAAACAAGAATTTGTTTTCTTTTTCCTACTAAATGTATGTTAATAAAATGTTTAATATGGTTAAATAATATATAAATATGTATATAATAACTTTATCATGATCTATAACTAGTAAATATACATAATAATAAAATATAAATCAAAACTTCATCGTAATGGTCATATAACCCCCACAATAATGTTTTGATTTTTCATTAACATTTTATCTAATGAATCATTCTCATACGTAAAAATAATTATACATGGTACTATTTAAAATTATAGAATTATATTAATAGAATACAATTCTACTTTTTATGTTTTCCACCCATTTTACAAGAACTCCACTAATCAAACTCAATGGAATAGATAATTAAATCCAAAAATGAATGATCCATAAGCAATGAAATTATACATTATAACTGATTTAAATGACAATATGTGAACATAAGAAAAAAATAATAAATCAATTAAACATATAATTGGTTATTAAATAATTAATTAATTAATAGACTTAATATTTTTATCAATGATATAATGTTCAATTAATGAACACATCTGCACAGAAGGTATGGGATCTCTCGAGACCTCCAAATAACCATTAGGATACATTTGTCTTTCATTACACCAATTTAGTTATTCATTATTGTTCAATAAATCTTATAAACTCCATTTATATGTTAGAAACTTATGTAGAACTATTAATTCATCCATCTTCGATAGGGACATAATGTTTTTAAATAGTTCCCTTTTCAATTCCTTTTAATAAGAATATCTTATTAATGGAAACCTCTATATTTAATACACAATTTCATGTAAAATCCTTAGTCATTATTAATTCACCATTAAATTTATAAAATACATCATTTTATCATAAAACACTATCATACTTGATTTTTTGTTTTATACAAGATGTTATTCCATTGTCCTCTTTAAAGACTCTTTTAATAATGTCCTTATCCTCTATAAAGTGATTCCTTTCTAAAATTTTCTAATAACTATTTTTTCATGTTCTGACTTCACGTAGAAAAAATATATCTTGATGGATGTATATTTTCCGTTATAAATTTCCTACTATGATTTAAATTCATTCTTTCATATAAACCATTATGATACTCTCATTAGCTATATCAGAGGACATGATTATGAAACCTATTTCATTCCATGTGTAACCATTATTTTTATCCCATAGGAATGAATATTCATGTTGTACTCATATTCATGAAAATGTTATGATGGGTACACTAATATAGTGATCCAATTCATTGGGTATGGTTTATCATCATTATATTTCATGCATTGGATTAGGAAGTAAACCTAATCTATTATGGTACTTCGTCCACCATTTGATATGGTCTTAGTAGTTAGATTTGAATCAAGATTATTTATTGTTATATTTTTCATTCACATTCATATGTTTCTAGGATCACATGAACCCTTGTTCCATTTTTTTTCTTTTAAATGTTTTTTCGTGTTCCATGTGTATTTATGTCATCATGTTTTTCCATCTAACCCATGTTCTATCTATATTCCTATGATTATTCCCATACTAATCATTATAACTCATAACATTTCTCTATGTATTCCATATATTATCCAATGCAGATTTAGGAGATCAATGGAATATATGAGCAAATTATGGAATATTAATAAAGAGTTGTTTTATTATTGTTCTATGTTTATAATTTTATGTTCATAGTATTCCAAAGATGCTAGACTCTAGAATCCCTATTTTTTATTGGATGATTAATTACACATTAAGTCAATATAATAATATATGAACATGGTTAGGGTCCCTTTAATGAAACAAAGAAAAAATTTAAACCATGAATGTGTAATTTGTATAATATTTTGAATATTTTCTTGGGATTTAAAATATCGTGGAATGAAATGTTATTTTAAGGATTAATTGAGGTTTGAATATATGTTTATGACCACATTAAATCTTATTGTCCACTTGGAATGATTTCAATGGATTAGATGAGTAATAATTAGTAGAAACCCATGTATGTATGTTGTTTTTAGTATTATTGTAAAACTGGTCATATATGATAAAAAACATGTGAGATAGATTTTTTGATATATCTAATTTAAGAAGAATATAGATTAATAAATAGATTTATCCATTAAAAAATTTGCTTTTGTTATGGAGTGAAGGATAGAGGATGGAGGAGGAGGATATCACAATGACATGTGGCTGTTGGAGATTAAAGTCTACAAGTTAGATCTATTTCTTGAATTATGTTCATTTGGGATAGAATATTTCTTCTTCTATTTTATATTGGATATAAAATATTCATCCTTCAAATTATGGTATATATTTCATTATGAGAAAAATAAGAATAGTTCAATGATGTGTAATTCAGATGGGTGTGAAATTAGCACCAATGATGCATGTAGAGTGCCACACTACAAAGCCACTTGCTTATATAATTAATCAGTTGAAGAAAAAATAAATTATTATAAAGTGTTGAAGACTTTTCATTTAGATGTGTGTAATAAGTCCAAAGAATGTAATTCCATGGGAATTAAACTTTTACTTTATTAAAAATTGTAACACATAGAATATATAGTATGTTCTTTAAATTATTCATTAGCATTTACCCCATGGTTTGTCTGGGACACATGATATTTCGAATTAGTGATTAATAGTGATCTGAGTAAAACATCCAGGGGATCCTTAATGTTATGTGTAAAATTAAAAATAGATATTTTTTAATTAGTTTACACCCTGATTCACCCTCCCTACTAATGGTCTACTAGGTATTTCTAGTCCTAATAGTAAGTAAACAAGTATATGTTCTAAAAAGTATGTTAATATTTAATTCAAAAGAATATATAAAATACATATGCTTTATCCAATATAATGATATTATACATAATATAAAAAGATATTCTTGATAATCTTGTATTCTTATAGAAACTATAAAATGGGGTTTGAAAAAATTTTAGTAAAAAATAAAACATCAAATTTTCACCCAATTGAGTATTTAGTCAAATAGAAACTACAAATTCTAATCAATATTTTACTATAAATTTTAATTAAGTAAAAAACGTTCTATATAAAACTTATAACTATAAATTAAGAGGAAAAATAAAGTGAAACCTAAAATAAACAAGGTGATATAAAAAATATGTGTGGATTTTAGGATAAGATTTATGATACACAAAATTGAAATTATTACTCAAAAAATTCAAATAATGTTAAATATTTTATATTAATATAATGTGGTTGTTAGATTTTTCTATCTCATATAAGGCCCTTACTCCCAATCACAAACATCATCGATTATTAATATGTTAAAATATATCATGTTCCAAATGGTTAAATTATTTAAGAAATAATTGGTAGCATGAAACTCAAATATGGAGGAAATATTTGATCTCCTCAATAGAAAATATAATCCACTAGACATCATTGGAATGTATAAATTCTTATCCCTAGAATATTTTCATCCTCATTTATTGGTATAGGATGATTCCTCACTGGAATCACATTCATAAAGTGGATCATTAAATGAAATCACAACTGGGATGGATATATATGTAAATATGGATACATAATATTTGTAGATATTAATAAAATTGGAAAATATTACCAAAAAAGAGAATATGAAGTGAAATCAATGATTTCAAAACATTACTCACAATCATCAATAGAATAAATGTGACACTTTTATCCATATGAACCATAGTTGATTTTATATCACATATTCTAAAAACACCAATGGTCATATTCAATGGAATATAGGTTTAGTTGTATTTGAGTAAAAATCATCACAATATACTAATTCATGAATCATTATCAATTGTTGAATGTTTGGTTCATTCCATCACTAAACAATTAAATTAATTACATTATTACATTGTGGGGATTTTTGCACCATCAGAAAACGTCCATGATAACAGTTATAGTACATTAGAATGGTCATGAAAAGTGGAAGTCAATGTTGTTTTGTAGAAACAAAATATTTAAAGATAATATTTACAAACAATTATATAAAATCACATTTCAATTTAAATCAAAATAATATCACTTTTATTTTAATTTTGGTAAAAAATGATATGAATGTTGTATTTAAGAAAATAACAAAGTGGTTTTATTTTCAAATTTCTTATAATTAGAACGTGGTAATGCTAATATATAATGAGTTATTTATTATATGGAATTGTTTTATGAAAATATGTAATGTATCTGATAGAAGTTAATATATGGGTACTATTTGATCATCAAATGTTCAGAAAAAGAAAAATAACTGTGATTTTTATCTTTTTTGTTATAGATCTAAAGATTAATGGATGAAATTTTATTTATAATTTTAATTTATATAATTTTGTTAAAGTTTCTTATATATATAGATATATTACAGAATTGGATAATTGTAGAATTATATAGAAATGTGAATAATAACATATATATTGATTTAATTAATTTAACTAGAACATTTTTTTTTATTTTTGGGGCATAATTAGGTTGTGTGTTTATATTTATTAGAAAAAAGTAATATGATATTTACATACATCATGACATTGTAATAAATTCAATATAATATTACTATTAGTGTATTGACCACTCCTCTCCTTCTATTTTATTAAGGATTGCATATACTTTCATTAGAGTATAATCAAGTAGTAGTCTCTTTTCATGAGTGTATTATCAAGTATTATTGTTAATCCACTAGGTTATCATATATCTGACTCATCATTGTCCTCAAAAAATAAATATTTTTATTGAGTATATTTAAATGGTGACACAATTTGATGTTGTCTTATTATTGATCATGGGACTTGGTATTATAATGGGATGATAAAAAATAGGAAAATATAAATCAGGGAATCTTATTTCAAAATTACACATTCCAATGATATTGTTTCATTATATTCAAAACATGTACCCAATTAATATGAATGTTTTATAAAAGGAGAAACACAATAAATTTTATATTGTTCCACCAAAAATGTATATATTCAACGGGAACATACTGAACATTGTGGTAGTGTAATAAAATACTCCTAAGAAATATAGATTTATAAAATGTTTTGAGAGGAATCACTATGACTCATTGTTTAATTACACTTAAAAATTAAGAACTCATTTACCACAATTTATGATAGAACATACTTCTCTTTAAAGTTAACTATCAATTATAGGAAAAAAAATTCCTTGTTAATAGTATTTCTTTGAAATAATTTCATTTATGATCTAATTTTATTAATAATGGAAGAATCCCACATTATATTTTTCATGGGATATTGAACAATGGTTATGACTTGTCCATGTCAACCAAACATTCCATGACCATTCATCCAATTGCATCCACTTATTAGATAAAAAGACACGTATAAATGGGTCATATTTATATATCAATATATATTACCATATCATACACGTAAAGAGGATGTCAGCTATTAAAATCAATATTCCTCAACCTCATTACGATGTTTTCAGATATTTTGAATTGTAATGAGTTAAATTATATGACTACCCAAAATTTGTTGGCTTGATCCTAATCTGGACTACTGAATTTTTTGTGTGATCAAACATATAATATTATTTCTATTTTATTTATTAAAGAGTAACCACAATGAAAATGTAATAATAAAAACATTAAATCACCCCATATCGGTATAACTATCTTCCCATAATTGATAAACATAGAAAATATTTTGTGGCGTAATGATAGTATTTAAAATAAAAATGTCATAAATTATCATTATTAGGTGATATATACTTTCCTATATCACTATAATTACATCAAATATTGTCATTATAATCATATAAATATCATGATATATCAACTAAATTTTAATATCCTACCCTATATGAGAAATATTATAATGTTATGAATACCTTATAGGGGTTTGGTTTTTTTCACCCCACATTTATAACATTATAAATTTCTATAGACCTAGTAACACTTAAAAAATCGAATTTTAAATTACATAAAATGTATTTTGAAGAACATTCATAATAAATTATGAATAAGAACAAACAAAATTAATGTTTTGATTTTCCTAACCAAACTCTACTATATGTTTTTTTTAAAACACCACACATGAAAAAGATTCATCATAGATTACACTCTATTATACTCAATAATATCGGGAATTTTTATTTAACAATCGAAAACTAATTTATTAGAATTCCACATGTTTGAATATCATCGTGATAAAACATTTTTAATGGAATATTTTTTCAATTTACCATTTCATTATCTATATGAATTAGAAAAATGTTTCATTCCTAATGTGTTGACACCACATTTAAACACTATTTTAGAACATTTTTTTAGAAAAATCATTAAGAAAACATTCAAGTAAAATATTCATTCTTGGATTTATCATCCATATTAATCTCACAAAATCCTTTACATTTTGTAATCTATCACTTTAAATTCATGGAAATATCTCTCCCAAATTAAATTCCATGAGAAAGAACAATTCTATTTTGAAGATTTTAAATAATTATCCCATATTTTCACTAAACCCAAATGTGAGTTCTTAAAATATTATAATTTAAAATTAAAGAATATTTATTTCAATTAATGAGTGTAGATCATAACTTATTATATGAATTGCTGATAATTAAATCACATTCATAAATAATAGGGTCATAAACAGGGTGTATGGGTCACTTTTCTTAACAATTAATGTGGATAGAGATTGAATATCTCCAAGGGAGAAATGTTGTATCTCAAAAAAATCACTATATATATCTTTTTTCATAATAACTAAAAGTTTTAATTTTGTATTCATATGATTATATTTATCAAAATTATAACTAAACTTCTTATTTATTATATGATACATTATATTGATATGTTTTACCATTGAATGATTCATTGGAATTTTCTTAAGGACATGAAATCCTTACTCATTCTCAATAAAGAAATATTTACATATTTAATATAAAATATTACATATTATAGAAAATTTATATCATCTAAATATTAATACTAAATCAACACATATATTTTCTAATATGTATTTTTTTAATTCATGAAATATAAGTACATACAAAATATAATATTACTTTTATATAAAAATCATATTTTTACTTTAATAAAACTATCCCTTTGGAAAAAATATCATAACATACTTACTGATACATTGGAATCATAATATCTTGTTTTGATGCTATTAAATATAAAATTATTTTCCTTATTTTCCTTTAATTTGAGTCACGTGGTTTTCAATTTCAATAATCCACTAAAACAACATAAATTGATATATATATATATATATATATATCATATGTAACAATGTTTCACTATTAATATGTCTAAAATATTATATTAGTTTTACATTGATAAATATGTTTTATCCTATAAGAATATATATTTCCTTGATTCAAATCTAATTTCATTATTTACAAAATGTAGTAAACATAATGTATAATTTTGAAACTGTATAGTATAATAAAATTTTGGAAATTTTCAATAGTATGTGATATAAATCTCTTTTACATTACAACATTTGGAAAACATAATATATGTTGATATTATTTCTTTTATGAAATATCAATACCAAATTTTAAATTTTTCAAAACCACCTTATGATGTATGTATTTGGATGTAAATATATCATGATTTCTTATATAATCTGTAAACCATGGAAAGAAATTTTATTAATTAATACCTGAGTATACTAATTAACCCAATAATACATTTTGAAATTATATTCATTGAACTTAATTTTGTCATTTTAATAGTATGTTATATATTTAACATAACAACATCATCCACTGTTTATCCATAATGATGACATTGGTATTTGGATCAACAACCTAATATACTACTTCGAAAAATTTGAAGTATTGATGATGTCTTATATACTAGGATCTTGGTTCTTGATTCAACCCATTATAACCTTTATTAATGTGAATTTTTTTATTGAATTTATTAATGAGATGGACCCCTTCTTTTTTAAAATAAATATCATATTTGGGGAATTTATATTGAAAAAAATATGTACTGACCATTTAAAATACCTTGAACGTATTTAACACTATTATAACATATAATACTATAATTATTTGATATATATCTATGGGATAAAATAACTTATCTAAATAAATCCATTTAATTTATTAATATACTACACACTCTATCCCTAATTTATATTTAACAAAATTCCTTTTATTATTAAATTTTAAGGGAATATTAACAAGGTTTCAAAAATATCGTTATCATTTAACCTAAAAATAATCCACCATATTTTATTATTAATAATTTGAATGTTCATATAATTAATATCCTATCACTATGTATCATACTTAGTAGGATTATTAAATTTCTTAGACACGAATTTTAAAAAATACATGATTTAATGTATTGTATTCAATATTCTTAAATTTACTAGATTTTTTCACTAATTGATTTTTTGTTTTCATAAAATATTAAAAAACATTTTGGATTTCATTTTTGCATTAAAAAGTACTTATATGGCATAATAAAGTATGTATTTTAAGGATTTATTGATAGAAACATTTTTCTAATTAGAGTTTATATCATCAATACTCTTTATTAATATTTTTTTACTTTTTAATGAAAGGTTTTATAATTTTCTAGCACATTGAAATCATGAATTTTAATAGATTGTCTCTCTTTTTTATATAATATAATGATTTTTTTGAAGACAATCAATGAAAATTTTATTCATGCACATGAGTTTTAAAAATCCTATATATTTTCACATTACTGACAATAGAACACTTGTTTAAATTTTTTTGAAAGAAGTTCAATGTTTGAACCATGAAACAGTTCATATGGGGTCATATATCCACTATGAAATAAAAATTTTATATTTTTATATTAATGAATTTGAAGATTAATAACATCCAAATCAATCATGGTAGACTTTTCTCACAGGGAATCATCTCATATATGTTATGGATTTTTATGTTCATTTTCAAAAAAACATAATTTCATTATGGTTATTTTACTACTAATACAAGATTCATTATCACATGATTCTCGAGGTATTCAATCAAGAAACTATTATCAAAATAGATGAAAATATATATAGAATAATTAAATTTTCATTTCGAAAAATAATTTCATCTACGTTTAATAATTTTCAGTGATAATGAATACATTATATTTGTATATAATTATTATCAATCTTTCAACTCTACTATAATGTTCAATGAAACTTTTTTTGTATCTCTTTCCATGAATAACTCTCAGTGATATCATCCCCCAAACATAAAAATATTCAAAAACATTATTTATTTCATCTCATTCAACTTGTACATATTTTGACTGGTATATTCATTTGGATATAGAATATATGTATTATATTTGTAACATAAGATTATTTTATGAAATTTTTCTCTTAAAATAGTTTGATAAGATAATTTTATACATAAAACCGAGTTTAAATGATTTGTGAGACACCATTAGAATACTATTAGTATGAAAAAAAGTTATAAACTAGCTGAATCATTGGACGAAATTAATATGAATGACTAATTTAGTAAATATATAAAAAGGCCGAACTTAATGTAAATGTATGGGTATGTTCTTAAGCAATTATAACACATTTTCAATTAAAATTAGTTACTTCTAAAAAATATGATTACTTCATAAATGATATTTTTAATTTTTATGGAAATTATAAAAAACTAATTTTATAAAATGATTTTAATTTTTGAATTTTTTATTTCAAATTTATGTGAACATTATTATTATGTAATTTTATGAAAACATTTATTTTTTCAAGGAAAAATCCAAATACATATTTTTATTGAAGAAATTATTTTATTATTAAGCTTTTATATGGTAAATTTATGTTTTATAACATACTTAGGCTTTATTTATTTCATTTTTATTTAATATACTATAATTATTTAAATAAAAAAAATTATACATAAATTTTTTATTAAAAAAGATTATTTTTTTAAAAAAAAATTCATTGTGTTTTACTGAAATTATTTTAAATCAAAATTTAAAAGTTTATTATTATTAATTTTGAAGAATTAGTATAAAATTTAGATTCTGAATTTTACAATTTATGGAATATTTCCATTTTATTTTTTTGTCCAATATAAATAATAACTTTTGGAAAACATTGACACAACGGTAATAGTTAAATTGTTTAATTTAAGTTACAAATAAAATTATAATGACTATAAAATGACCACAACACATTTAAAAAATGTTATTTTATTTATATAATTCGGTTCTCAACAACTAATACTATAAATTATGTTTTTAATGGACATATGTCCATAAAAATGACTTATATAATATTTTTTTAATAGATATTTAAGAAATGTAAATTGCATTGTCTTAAATATCTTTTATGTATCTACATGGGGAAGAAGGAAGGATAGAAACAAAAAAAATTGTAAATAAATATCTTAACAAACAAATTTCTATGAAATAAATTTATTTTTGACTTTTTGAGCCACATATATGAGATTATTATATTAATAATATTTTATTTAAAAAATGTTCACAGATTTCACATTCATGTTTTAAATAGTATACAACTATTAATATATGGTTACAAATATTATATAATATAATATGGGTATAATACATAAATCTATGACATTTTAATTAATCATGGTATTTTATTTTCATTTCCTAGTCAATAAATATGTATATTAAATATTTATAAAATGCTAATGCTGTAATTATTTTTTTAATTTACTTATTTAAATATGGTTATTAATAAAGTTAAAATAAATATAATTTGGATAATTAAGGAGGTAAAATATTTTTAAAGATTTACTAGATCTCATAGGAATATATTAAAATTCTTGGTTTGATGATAACTAGTTATCTTTATATTTTTAAATTTTAAATTGATGAATAATGTCAAATTTAACACTAATGATATTTTATCAAACTAATAATGTATTAAATTATTGAAAATTCATAAAACATCATTGAAAATAAAAAATTCTTATAATATCATATAAAATGTTAAAAATTGTCATTTATAGTCAAATTTATACTAAATTGTTAAAAATTAAAACATTTTATTATTGAAAACATTGTCACCATAATTAAAATTTAAATAGGTTTGGTAAGGGTTAATCAAAATTATAATCTTTAAAAAAACACAATACTTGTCAAAAAATCTATTAATTGATGATATTAAAACATTATCCCATCTATTACTCTAATACATGGTGTTCTAATGGTATTTGGATTGAGACTTAATTTAAAATAATTTAATATTTTTTTAATTTCCAAAGGTTCCCCTCACCTCAATTATAAATGGGAACCTACATTCCTGGTTAATAACATCCTAAATAACCTTCAATATAGAATAGAACCTATAAATTTATCTTTTAAATTTTCCTATATACATTTTCAAGCTTTTATTCTCCTTAAAATTACAACTGTACTGCCCCTAATTAGAGATGTAATATACGTTCACTGAAGATGAGTTAATCTTTTATAAAAACTCATTAAAGATTATATTTTCATCTACTTTTAATTTATGTTTTTTTACATTATAATTTTATAAATCCAATATTACCTATATAAGTAAATGTATATGACCGAAATGAATCATGTTAATACTAAATCCAATGGGAAATGCTATTTTTTCAATCCAATTAAATTCAATGTTATGTGATATTGAATGAAACATCTTGTTACTATGATCACACAACTTTCCCAATCTATAAATAATTAGAGGAATCAAAATAGTAAAAGTAGGAAACCCTATTCTATTTATTCATTAATGAGGCTTTGTAAACCATCATTCATTGGGTATTTTGATCCACTTATAGTTGAATAATGGTTTAGTGCCACTGAAATTATAATTTCAATTATCAAATATTTAGAAAAATGGGAACGTAATTTTAGTAGCCAATCTCTTGGAAATGTGAAGAAGATCATTGAATGAAGATTATTAATAATACATGGAATCATGATGATATAGACTCCATGTAATGGGGTATGTTCAATAACATATTTCTCAATAATTAATTTCACCATATTCTTCAATGAAAGATGGCGAATGAGTTTCTTGAGCTTATGAAATAGGATATTGAATATGTCTATACCAATAAATTATTTTAAAAGATTAGAATGGTACCCTTCTATAATTATAATCAAACAACAAAGAATAATTGATCAATTATTCATCAGCATAAATTCATGTCTCCAAAGCATGTTTTCCATAATGGACATTAATATCTAAGAGAAAATCATTCGATGATCTCTCAAGGTTGAGAGAGATATGAGTGAATTGTCAATCTAAAGGGCTCAGTAAGAATAAAAAAATGGAATTGATGGGAAAATATAAACACCATTGTGAATATAATATGATATTTTATTTTTGATCAATATGCGGAATGAATCATGGAAGATTCTTTTTTAAAGTGAAATTAATTTTTTTATATGGACGATAAATGGTTATTGGGAAATTGATTGGTGATGTGGTAGAAAAAATTTATATAATCATTTTAATAGATAAAAAACTACACCTAATGGACCTCACAAACTTCAATTCTGTATGATTTAAGAAAATTGGAATAATGCTAACCAATTCCAGAAAATGAAAGATGTTTATGATGATCAATGTCAGAAACCCATTATGACCAAGTAAAAAAGGATAATTGAATGGGTTCACCTTTGGAGTTGTGGCTTATGATAATGATGTGTTTTATGGTAAATATACCATCCATTCAAAAGAATAAAATGTTTTATTTTATTCTAGATCAACACACACTTTTTTATAACTAACTTTATATGGTTTTTGATGTACTACGCCATCAAATAGATATTTATTTCAAAATTAAAACACCTAATGACACAATGGTTTCATTAGAATATTATTATTATTCTGATGTTGAAGATTATGGAAAACTATTACATGTAAATCTTGTGAAAAATCATTTTTTTTAATTGGATGTGATTCATGGAATTTAATGGCTTTCACTATATGGGGATCCTAACAATCCATAAGGAAGGGAAGTCACATTATATATTCTGAAAAAAAAATATGATCGTATATCGATTCAAGGATGAATATTAACTTCCAATGTAAATTATTTATATATTTTTTGTCTTAATTGTAATGAATTAAAGTTATCTATCTGATATGGTTGGGTAAATACCCACCATTAATGATGAACCAAATGTATAAGAGTTTCCTAATGTCTTTATAGAATAATTTCTATGTATTCCACTGAATCGTGAAGATATGATTTTAATTTAATTATTACAAGGTGTTATGCCTATTTTAAACACACCATATTGAATGGTCCAAATTGAATTGCAGTAAATGGAGAATAAAATCCAATATTATCTCGAAAAGGTATTTGTACACCCATGTGAATCATCTTTTACTGCACTTATCCTATATGTTATAACAAAATATAGATCAACGAGACTTTTAAATGATAATTAAGAAAATAAAATGATTAGAATTTAAGAAAGATATCATCTCCCCCGCATAAATGACTTATTGGATCAACTATACAGAGCTCATTACATTTCCAGGATTGATCTTCATTCTAGATATCATAAAGTTATATTCAATAAGTATGTTATAACCAACATGACATTCCTTACAAGGTAAGAACCCATTGAATTTATAGAAATTAGTTTTGGTCTAACTAATGACCCTATTATATATGTGGATTTATTGAATAGAGTATTTAGACACATTCATTATCAATTTTTTATACATGATATAGATGATAATCATGTATATTAAAATATAAATTAAGAACCTGTAGATTACTTGAGGATTCGACTAAAGTCCTTGAGAAATGAGAATCCATATGAAAAAGATTCCATGCATATATTTTAGCATCAAATTCATTTATTGGTCACATAATCTCAAGAGAGTGTATGTCTATGGATCCATCAAATATAGAAGTTATTAAAAATTGGACATGTACATCAACATTAACTATCATTCAATTTCTTCTATGATTGAATAGATAATGTCTAATTTTTTTGAAATATTTTTCATGTTTATATATTCCAGTCTATATATTTACTATAAAATGAGTTAAGTTCTTATAGATAGAGATATGTTATTATAATTTCAATGAATTGAAATTAATGTTATATAGTGAAGATATTGTCATACTATACTCGAGTGGACACATGTTTTTGATCTATAGTGATGCATAAAATAAGGTGATGTGATGTCTTCCCATGAAAAAATATATGGTGATATTTTTCACCGTATGATAATTAATTATCCATGAAAAAAATTACACAAGTAATGATTGGTAGTTATATCTGATAATTATTTCATTAATGATATGGAGGAATAATTTTTATGGAGAAATTTTTGACTTATATACTATTCATTAATATTTAAATTATATCTTCAATCAAAAGAAAATTAATATGCACCAAATAAATGTTGTGTGTTTGATAAAAAAATTTGTATGCCTAATATATTACCAACCTCATAATGTGAATAATGTGGAAAATGTTTTGAGTTGAAATCACAATGTGAGAATTTATTTGATAAGGATAAATAATATAAAATATTTATTGATTTTCAATGAATGGTTCTAAAAATATTAAAAAACTAGTAGAAATATCATCTAGAATAAATTAATGTTCAATTGAATATACATGTGAAAATAAAGGAGGCACAAAATGAAGATATAAAGATACAAAATATGATGAGAACGTTCCTTAGTTCAACCTTGATTATGAGAGAATAATATGGTTCATAGATAATGTTTTTATGTGTACCATACCAGAAGAAAAGAAGAAGCTATTGGATAAGGGTCTTAGTTCATAATTCTCTATTCTTAATGGACGAAAAAAGATGTATAGGGTTCTGAATGAGTATTTATGGTGGGATTGAATGAAGTGAGATATTTTAGATTATGTCTCTTGGTTCTTGGATTTTCATAATGTTATATTTAAGAGACATAATTATAACATGATGATACGACCACTACCCATACCAAAATGGAAATATTAAAACACCGCTACGGATTTTTTTTCCAGTCATCGAAAAAAATATAAGGAAAGTAATGCTATTTGGGCTATTGTTTATCACTATATGAAGTAAGAATATTTTATTAATATAAGATAATATTTCTATCTTGAACATATTTCCATAATATATATTGAGTAAGTGGTAATATTACTTGTAATACAACCATCCATTATATATAACAAGGATCCATGGTTTTACACAATGTTCGGTGTAAGTCTTCAATAGGCACTCAATACATAGTTACATTTCATGATTAATTATCATCCTCATATAGATGGTCATTCAAAGAGGACAATTAAAACACTAGAAGGAATGTTAAGATATTTCTTTATAGATTCCAAATGTGGTTGGATTGAACCATCATTTGGTATAATTTACTCACAATAATAACATTCACTCATATATTAAGATTTATTATTATAAAGTCCTCTTTTGTAAAAAGTTCATAACAAAAAAAAACAATAATTATTTTAGGAAATGAAATCTATTGGGCAATAATTTGATTAAATGGAAGATAAGGCTATATCTATTCAATAGCACAAAATAGAAACTCATAGTTCTCAAAAATGGTTATGCTAGAAGTTAATGAATATTTTTAGAGTTTAAAGTGGGTGAAAAATAATTTCTATAAATATATACCTGCAAGAGAGTGATGATATTTTGAAGGAAGGGAAAATTATTCCCTACGCATATTGGAATTTTAACATTATTGATCATGTTGGGAAAGTTTCTTATATATATTAACGCTTCTATTGAATCTCTCATTAGTTCATGATGTGTTCCATGTATGTCTCATGATAATGTAAATACATGATCCTCAAAATGTAATAAACTCATAATTTATACCATTATATCGTAATATTACATATGAAGAACAACCAATAGAGATTTTGTATCATAGAGAAATTATTCTTCAAAACAAGAATAGTCACTTTGTTATCATTTATAGAAAAACCGTCAATTTGAAGAGGCTATGTGGGAAACATAGAAAGTGATGAGGTAGAGGTACCCTCTTCTATTTCTATAATAGTGATTAATTTTTAAGGATAAATTAATTTTAATTTGTATAAAATGCAACACACCAATATTTTTTTGATATTTTCTTCTTTAACTAATTATATATCATGTGTTGTACACAACACTGAGTTTAAATGAACTGTGAGACACTATTTAAATAATATCTATATTAAATGACCATTATAACCTAGAAATTAAATTTTTGTTAGTAAATAAAAGTAATTTTTTTTAATAAATATAATTGTTGATCACAAAAATAATGCATTGGTACGTTCTTAACAAAGTATTAAACAATTATAATAAAATGTCTTTATTATTCAAAAAATATAGTTCCTTCAAAAAATTGGGTTTCTTCATTTTATGAAAATTCATGAAAATTATTATGAAAAAATTATTTTTCATTTCAAAATCATCACATTAAAATATTATTAAAGTTATTATTATATTATTTTCTAACAACATTTATTTTTTTACAGAATGGTGAAAATATTGAAAATTTTATAACTGTATTTTATTGTAAATTACTTACAAGGTAAAATAATGTTTTTTATTAGTTTCAAATTTTAATTAATTTTTTTGGAATAATTAAATTATGTTGTTATAAAATTGATATTATAGAGGAATTTATTATAAAACCATTACATGTTTTCCGAAAAAAAACATTTTCATTGCGTTTTACTGGATTTATTTTATATTAAATTTTGTGTCTTATTTTTGTTGAATTTTGAAAATTGAATACCAAATTTAGATTCATATGGCCAAAAATTATTGAATTGAACTCGTTTATGTTTTTTATAATTTGAATAGTAATCAACAAAATTTTTGTTACAATAGTTATTGTTAAATTGTGTCATTTAGGCAAAATAAATTAAATGGTAAAGATTGTACAATGACCCTAAACATGACCAACATTTATTAGATGAATCTAATTTGGCATATTACACCTATTGATTGATATTAAGTTTTTTAATGGACTCTTTTCAATGAAAATGACTTATATAATATTTAAATTAATAAAAATAAAAAAATATCACTTTCTTAATCTTAAATATCCCTTTTCTATATACATTTAGAGAAAGTTATATTATGAAATAATATAAATGTAAATTTATACCTTAATAAAGATATTTTTATGATATAACTTTATGTTTGAATTTTTGGCCCAAACTGATGATATTTTGATAATTATAATATTTTATTTAATAAAAATTTAATGATTCCATGTTTATGTTTTAAATACTTTATGAATTTTAATAGGGGTTGTCAAAAAGAAAAATTTGAGTATAAATATTTTTATGAAATATAGAATATTTAATCCCTTTCGGTTTTTTTATTTTTTAATTTTAGTGCATAAATTTTTATATTAAGTAATTACAGAAATCTAATGCGGTAAATATTCTATTGATGGAAATATAAAATAAATGTTATTTAAAAATTATAAAAATTACATAATTAATGTGATCAACAAAATTTATATATGATATTGACCTCTTCGGAAGATAATAAAATATCTTTTTGATGTCATCTGGTTATTTGATATTTTCAAATTTCCTTGTAATGAATACTGACAAAATTTCATGTACTGATATTTTATCAAAATAATATTTTACTAATTTTTTTGAAAATTCATCGATCATTTTTAAAAATAACAATTAATTTAATATGGTGAAAAATATTATAAAATTTTCATTTATTTAACAATTTATACAAAATAATTGAAAAACAAAACCTTTTAAAAATAATAATTTTGTTGTGTAAATTAAAATAAAAATAGGTTTACATCGGGTTATTCAAAATGATAAGGTTTAAAATAATATCAAAAAACTACCTAAAACAAATTTATTGTTCAGATTAGAATATTATCTCATATTATATTCTGATGATGTTCTTTTTGGAGTCATTTTTATTGATATTTGAGTTAGTAAAATTAAATCTTTTGAGAATATCTAAAAGTTACCCTCACCTCAATTATAAATGGAAGCCTCCTCCCTCACATATTCACATAACATAAAAACTTATAGTTTGAACACCCATAGAAAATTCTCCACTAAATTTTCCTAGACCCAATTTTAAGTTTTTTTCTCCTATATAAACAAAATCCAACTATCCCTAAGAGGAGATCTAATTGTATTTCACTAATGACGAGGTAATCTTCATTACCAAGCCTTTCATGTTTATTTCTTATTATACATACAATTCATGTTTTTTTCTAATATAACATAACTAATCATGTTTTCCCTATACTCAAGGATGTTAGTAAGATTATATAATAAATATATTACACATTTTATCCATCCTACAAGACACAAAATCATTGTTTGTGCATACACGTGTATTACCATCTCCACTGGTTGTGTAATCTATTTTTCATCACTAATTTACATTGATGCATATGATGATTTAAATAATTTATATTTATATTAATATTAACGTGATATATATTCTGGATAAAAATATATAACAACCTTTTCCATACCATTTTACGATTAAGGGAATGATACCATTGCTCATGCATAGGTACGACCTACTGTCTAGATGATGTGATGGATTCAACATCCATTTTCACCATAAAATAATTACTATATAAATGTATATAATTAAAATATATGATATATATTACCAAAATTTTATTATTGAGTTGATTGATCTACATCTTATTCATATGATTGGGGACCTATATGACAAGACACGCCTAAGAAAATGAAGCTATTAATACCTAAAATGGGTAATACATAATTATTATAAATGGGTGATATGATGATATATGAGGATTATATATGGTATTATGAATATTAATATGCTTATAATATAAATTAATAACATTCATTAAAACAGTATAGAATATTTTTAGATAAGTATAATGTATATCTGACATATGGTAGGTGTTAATATAACATTCCCATTATCATTTGAGATTGTTTATAAGTATGTATCTACTTAGGAATATCTATCTTCTATAACAATGTTAAATAAATATTATTTCCAAATTTTTATTACTATTATTATAAAAAAAATTACCTTCGTTTTTACATATCTGTTAATTTTTACAAGATGGTTTTAATGGAATCTTGTTTTCATTTTCTGAAAAAGGTTTTTTTGGAACTTTTTTGGAAAATTTATGAATGGAATGGTTTTTTAACAAATATAACATGAATGAATTTTTCATATTTCGTGATGAAAAAATTTATTTAATATTACTTTAGTATATTATTGGGTTATTTTAATAAAAAAATTCTTTTTTTAATAATGTGACTCTATTTGTTTTCATAATAAAATGGATATATTCCATACAAATTATTTCAAGAGATTCTAAAAAATGTAATTTCATCAAAAAATAGTTATTTTATTTTAATTATGGAATACTAGTGATATTATATAATGACACCATTATTATAATTTCCATAAATGATCTCTGTTTATAAATTAATGATTTTTTTGAATTCTATTTCTTTTCCATTAGTTATGATGAAATTCTTATGAATCCAATTTTTATAGTTTTTGATAAGATTAATGATATATTTTCTTATGGGACACATATATATTGTTTTCATTATATTAGGGGTGGGAACTATATCTCCATATAATACATTTCCCAATTATTTATATCTCATGACATTGATAGGATTTTAACATGATGTAAAAATGGTTTATTAGTATAGGGATGGAATGTGGAGTGAACTCACTTCAGCAAAGAGACTTTGTCTACTACGATAGTCTTGGATGTAATCCTTAACTAATATGAATATTATTTTCTATTCTTATTTGTATACCAAGATTTCATGTATCTGTTTTTACACCAATGAATTGTTTTCATTATAATCAGTGTCTGATGAACTTCCATAATTTATTCCATAACCCAATATCATGATCCTTGATTTGTAGAATCTAATTTTGAAATGTTATTTTCTTTTTCTTACACAATTATGCTTATATTATCTACCTTGATTTTTTATATTGAGCTTATGAGATCAGCTTTTCTTTTGTTTCTTTACCAAATATATGATGAAAGGTATTTTTTATGATGTGTCAACTGGAATTCTAGTTATAGAAGAATTTGTAGGAGGAGGTGTAGATGTTTTATATGTTAGGTGATTATGTTTCCATGATTCCAAATACACTAATATTATATGGTCATTTGTGGGGATTTTTATTATGTAATGAATATTATCCAATTTAGATTTATTATCTTTATATGAGATTTATGAGATCTTATAAGTTTAGTTAGATTAATTATTATTATTATCAAATCACCCTTCTTAATTTAACAAATATTGAAATTATTTTTTAATAAAGTGGATAAGCCTTCCTAGAAATATTTTTTATCACATTACTATGATAGAAATATAATATCAGATCTTTCTTATAGAAGGTAGATATTTATGACATTTTATATCCCTTTAATATAATTTTTTCTTATTTATCTATTGAGATTTTTTGTATTATTTTTTTAAGAAAATTCTTTCCTTATATACACATATTATGTTCAATTGAATGTTGTGGTGAAAAAACGTCCACAAATATTAAATTTATAATCCTAATGTATTTACCAATATTTGTTTTCTCCCCAGAGACAATGATATTTAGGAAATTATATTGAAAAAAGGTAAGTCATCATCTTTTTCACTATTTTTACAAAACAATATATATATATATATATATTTGTCATTGCATGAGAGCTAAATATAATATTAAGAATTCATACTTTGCTAAAATCTATTCATATAGGAGTAATCCCAACAACTATAGATCTATCATCCATTTTCTTCTTGATTCATGTTTGTTTCATCACATATATTGGTTATTGATCTATATAATCATCCTCAATATATGATTGATCATCCTCATAGTTCAAATACACTAACATAGTTTTGTATTTTATCATACTATATGAATCCTTAATACACTTAATACAACTTTATTTTTACATTAGAACATTACATGGAATCCTTAATGAGAAAACAAGGAATTTCTTTTATAACCATCAAACCTAATACAATTTATAGAAGTAATACATGAAGAGTATTTATTTCTTCCCACCTACCCCTATTGATCTCATTCCTCAAATTTACCCTTTTTTACGGAACATTGATTTTTTGTTTTCCCAATATTTAAGTTATGATAACACATATAATTTGGTGTATTATAATTTATATTCATTAGAGATACATTCATATTATATATATATATATATAATTTGATTACCTAGAGTGGGATGTTATTTTCTCAAATCAATAATGGTTGTATTTTTTTCTTATCAACATCAATCCCATGATTTTTTTTATTATTAAATTGTTTTTCAGGAAATCATCAATATTGATTTATTGTTTCTCTAACTCCCTTTACCTTTTACATGTAGCTGTTGATCTGATATCCTTATACCAATCATAGATACATTTCTATCAAATATTATTCTACATTTCACTTTATATCATTCTGACTACCAATATCCTTGATTCATTTGAACCATTCAATGAAACTATTTCAAAATAGTTTTATTATTAATTTTTTTATCCAACATGGATGTTGATTTTAAAATCACAATCGTTGTTTTATAGTTTTCTATATTTGATCATTTTATTCACTTTATTTTTCTCAACATTTTTCTCTTCATATTGGTATATATAGTGTTTATAATCACATACAATGACATTGAATTATTTTTTCCTCTTAGAAAAAAAATATTTTTATTCTTCATGATTATCCTTAAAATCCACTATTAATTCAACCAAATCGTCACTGTAAATTTGTAAAGAATATCATTGATCCAATTTTTTTTAGTGATACCCACTTTTAACTCATTACTAATGACTTTTTTATCACTAATATTCTCCACATCCAATTCTTTAATAATATTTACCACTTCTAAAACATTTTTTATTCATGATGAAATTATTCCTTTAACATTCCATTCGATTCTCATTTATTGATGATTTATTTATTGGTATGGCATCCTCATCACTATTTTATATTTTTTAGGAAACATGGATTAATTTTAACCTACCTATCTATATCAAAATAATTTGATTGTTTTCTTCCCTTTTGAATTTACTTTTCACCAGATAATAATTTTTTTGAGGATATTCATCATATATTTTACATAAAACAATTCTATATGTCCTGTGAAAGTGATATTTTTCTTTGAAATTATGGAAATTTTTTAAGTTATTATATACAATGATATTCATATAAAAAATCATTCTATGAAATTAATTCATCAATATAGTTCGTGGTAAACTATTCTATAATTCATGATACAATTAAATTAAAGGAAAGTGGATTCATTATCATGATTTGGTTCATTATGAGGAATTATTTATATGTTTTAAATAATATTAATATTCATTGTAATCACATTCATTGATAAAATAATTATCCAATATATACATTATGATTTATTAATTAATCCCAATGATAATTTTATTATTATTACAATTTTTCTTCACAAACATTTGATTCTCCTTCATAATTATTCGATAATTTGTCTTACATATTGTCTAAAGAGTCACATGTCATACAATATGGGTATATTTAATTTGTATCTGAACCCCTAAAAAATTTATTCATTATTTATTAGATACCATATAATATAATTCAAACAATTTCCAGAACTCCAATTTTTAGATTGGTGGTGTTAATGATTTTTTAGGAGGAGTTAGAGGTCAATAATGGAAGTAGTTTTTATTTTTATAATGTATTATACTTTCTTATGATCAATCTCATGAAGATTTTTAATTTCATTATTGTTCAATATATCGTTTATGTGTGGGAGAAGTGTTTTCCCAAGGGGTTATGTAATGACTACATTTCTTTAGTTTTATATGTTGTGTTATTAAATGTTATACATAATCATTACCATAAAATATATGATAACTTGGTACATATTAATTTGATATTGTCTCACATGGTATTTTTGTTTATTTTTATGTGATTGTATTAGTGGTATTTGAATATTTAGGGTGGGTCCTTTGTCGATATTGTAGGAGCTAATATATTATGTACTGAATTTTAATACATTAGGTGTGGTGAGGTGATAGATAAAATTTACCCATGATTTGTAATGCTATCACCTAGATCAAATGTACAGTGATATATTTTATAGTGGGAGAGAAAAATATTGTGAACCATAATATTCACTGATTCAATAAAATAAACCCCATACTATTTGGATTCATAGAATCATTCCATGATTTTCTCTAATGGGTTTTTAATTATTAATTTAAGTTATCTCTATTTTTTAGGATAATTCCACTTCATTATCTCAAATACTATTTATTATTAAATATCAACATTGATATTCCAAAGAAATCATCATGAATTATGAGCCTTTAGAAACACATTTTCAATTTTGTTATAGTGTAGGGAAATATTTATTTTATATTGATCCATTCATCATTTATTTTTTCAATTTAATGAGAAGGGTTTTGAGTTTTTTGTGGGTTTTTGTGTAGTTTATTTTATGATTTGTTGTTGGGTTTGAGTCTTCAATGATTTTTTTCGAAATTACAGTGAGTTTGTTATATTTTTGTATATATGTATGTTTTATTTTTGTGTTGTGTTATTTAATATCTATTCAATGATGGTGGAATCGAATTTGGTAGTGGAAGTTATTTAGTTGTTATGTGAAGTAGTAATAGATGAGTTTTAATAGGAGATGGACAATTGGTTGGGATTGTTTGTACCTATTACATCTATAGTAGTTTTATTATATATAAAATACCACTATAACGGCTATGTAATGTGATTAAAAACTATATCTAGTATTGGTTCGTAGATATACACCAATCATCAATGATATGGGTCATAAATATGGATGAGTATCCCCCCCCACATAGTCACTTTTAGATTAAATATATTTTGTCAATGTATGAGGATGTAGTTATGTGTATTCATGATATTATTAAATAGTATATGTTTATTTTATGCAATATAGTACCTTGGTATGAGGTGTGTGGATATGGTTTATTGTATATGGTTGTGGAATCATGGTTTTGTTTATGACCCAGTATAAGGTTTTACTAGATTTATATAAATGGGGTTGGATTTATAGAACATGTGTCATTAGGGATTATGGGTGACTCATTATGTCGGGTAGTCGGTATATTTTACCTTTTCTGGTTTTTTATTATTATGTTAAATTATTTTTTTATGGATGTGGTTGAAAATGCATAGGGAATAAGAGAGGCAATTTACTAGTTTTTGGTAATTAGTATGTTGAAATAACTTTTCAATGTGGATTTAGTATCCTTCTAACACTTTTACATGTTACTAAATTAAATGGATCATAATTAGTATATTATTTTGTTCAAACATACCTTTATATACAATTTTTTGTAGTTTACACGATACAGTTATTAACAGATATAAATCTTAAAAGATTTGGTCATAGAGGTTGTTGGAGTTGGATCATCTACCTGTGTATTTCATTTTCGTAATTCCTTTTTTATGATATTTTATTATGAGAAACTATATATATGTGTTAGATAAATATTTATATCAGAATTATATTCTTGGATTTATAATTAGTTTTTATTATGTTTCTAGGATTATGATGGTAACACATTCTAATATATTTTCTATTCCCTCAGTGAAAGATTCAAACTCTTATCCTAATATAGTTCCTATTTATGGGTATTTTAAGTTCCCCTAATTCATTTCACCTTGACTATGACCAAAGTAGGTGCACAATCCTCAAGAATGACTACATGGACTAAGGAGGCTACCGACATTGGATAAGTTTTTATATAATGAGTTTTCGTACAATTAAATCCTGTTAAACATATATATATAATATACTGATAGAAAAATAATTAACATTAATCATAATATAATTAAAATATAATAACCTCACATATATATGACAGGGTCAAATAAATAATTCCCTTCATGGTATAAAAATATGATTTTCATTAATGTCAAACCATTATTTAAATGAAAATAATAATTCTTATGTGAAGATATCATGACATAAATAAAAATAACAAAAATAATAAAAAGTATGTAGATGATAGACGAATCAGTGGTAAGTCGATTCTCATTCACATATGTCTATTTGTAACGTGAAAAAAAATTCAATTGTTAATAAAATGGATTTTTACCTTAAATGAATGGTGAATCATAAGGTTGGAATTGGTTGTAACACCTCAAGATTCCATGCTACACTTTTCTTTGAATAATACAATAGTTTTCATTGTACACAACATCAAGTTCTACCACACCACAACCAATCAAACTAGCCATTATGAATAATAATATCAAAATTCTTATATTTTATAATTTTTATTTCTTAAAATAGACATAATTTTTCGATTTGGAATATCAGAATTATCTTAGGGTGAATTTTTGGTATTTCTCTGAAAACATTCAATTTTTTATGAATAGTGAAAAGCACTATGTTATTGTTTACAACCAAATTTTATTTAAATAATTTTAATTTTTATTTAAATTTATTTTAAAGTCAAAATAGACACATAATACCAATATTAGTTAAATTTAATTCATAGGAGTAATTTTAGAATAATATTAGATGTAAAATATTGTATTGAAATTTTTAACGTCTTTTACCCACCTTCTAAGATATTTACAAATTTGCATAAAAAGTAATTTTACCACTATTGTGATTATGATTTCAAAAATAATATATACATGTTTGAAATTAGTAAGTAAAATTTTGTTCATTAGGATGAAAATAATTTTTGGTGAATAGTAATGTTCGAACTTTATTTACTACGGTTAAAAATAAATAGGGTAATTAAATTTAAAAAAGTTATTATAATTACCCTAAAGCTTGTCCTAATTCTACTGTTTAACATTTTTTCGACCAAAATCAACTTTCGGAGTAAAAAATGATCCTCTTTGATTCATGTGGATTAGATTATGACATTTATTTTTAATTTATTTAATGAAGAGTTAAAAGAAAAAATTTCAATGTTAAATAACAAAAAAATATTTAATATTGGGTTACACATAAGATAAATTTGACTAAAAATATTCATTTTAAATATAAAAATATTTCCTACAATAGGGTATTTTATTTATAATTTTTATACATTAAATAATTAAATTTATTTATAACACAATGACGATGCAGTAGTTTCCTAATTAATGAAAGATTAAAATAATATATATTATGAATATAAAAATATTTTTAAATTGATACTTTTTATAATTTACACTAATTTTATAGGTTAATATGAAATGTTAGGGTTTGTTTAATGTATTTTTTCTAATTAATCAATTTTTTGGACTTTCAAAATAACCAAATACTAGATAGTTTCAAAATTAACATAAAGTAGTTTTGAAAACAAATACTTTATTATTAAATGGTATAATATTCAAAAAAATACATGGTTCGACCAAAAGACTTATATAATGATATATATGTAATTAATTAACTGCTTTAGGTTCTCTTGGAATTTTATTATATTTTTATTACCCATGTAATATAAAAATATAAAAAAGACATGGTCAAAGGAAAACTATTTAAATAAAAATCAAATCTAAAAGATAAGATTAATATGGTGAACTGAGAATGTCTAAAACCAATTGTTTGAGAATATTTAGACCCATACCTACCTTATCCTGTAAATAAATTCATTTGGATCTATTATAAACGGAAAATTATTTTATAATAATATAATATTTCAAGATTTTCCTTAAGTGACCCTCACCTCTCTTATAAAAGGGTACTTCCCCTTATCTTAATTTCAAACCTCTGAAGACATATGGATCAGCCAAACCCTACTCAAATATCCTTGCAACTACCCTCAATTAATCCTAGAGGCCTTAATTTGATCATAAATCCAATTTATGTGTCGCTTTTGATCAAATCAAAATGAATCACCCAAAGAAGAGGTAATAATTTCGTCACCTATTTCAAAGTGATTTTCATCCTGCAGTCCCACTATTATTGTTTTTTCCATAAAAAAAATAATAACTCTAGTAAATATTATATACTATGATGTTATTATAAATATGGTAGAACCATATTCATTATTCTAACCATCTTATGAATGTAAAAGTCACCATATATGAAAATGTACGACTTACCATCTCCACGTCATGTTGTAGTTTGTTATTCATCATTTCATTATTTGGATGAGTATAAATGATTTAAATAATAAATATAACATTTTAATTATTCTTTATATATTATATACCCCAAAATTACATACAATTTCTCCATCAATAGAATGATATTATCACTCGTTTGTACGTACATATTGTCGTCTCCACGAATGCAATGAGATTCATTCCCCGTCTTAACCATCCAAAAATAATTTTCATTTCAAGATTAAAAATAATGTTTAGGAACATAAATTAGTTATGGATATGAATCGAATACATCCTATCCATAATAAAAATGACATACATAACAAAACCAATAAAGGAAAATGAATCAGTTAACACTCAAAACAATGATACTACTGAAATATGATTAACAATGCAATATTCAAAGTTCATATATGTTATAATATTTATGTATTTGGTTCTTGTATAATTTAATAACAATGATTTTACTACTATGTAGGAGGTTAACTTACCCCTGACTAAGGAAATGTAAAAATTAATGGTTAGATTTACAATCTCTTTATTTATCTGAGGTTGTTTATATGTAAGTATCTATTGAGACTTTTTATCATCCACATCCATGTTTCTTAGAAATTCATTTCAAAACATTTTTACTATTTCCTAGAATATGAGTTAAATTCATTTATACCCTTGAATTACTATTTATTAAATGTAATTAAAGGAATCTTTCCATTGTTTTCTAAATACGGTACTTTATGACCTTTTCGAAAAATTATGGTTAGAATGTTTTCTTACCTTATACGGCGGGTGCGCCCATTTTCCGTCATTATCAGACCTTCAAAGATTCACTTAGAAGATTATAAGAATAATTTACATATAATTTTTTTCTTTTATAATTATGTTACTTTTAAATGATTTCAAAATAGAATGATACATCTCTCTAAAATAGTTTTGATTTTATCTATGTCAGCATCCACTGATGGATTTTACACTTGTTTGAAGTTGATTTATTTTGATACATTCTTCCATATTGTATTGATGGTTTTATGAAATGTTTGACTATGGCTGTGTTATTTTTATACCATTCATGGTTTATGGTTAAATTAAAATCATTTCGTATTCTAGATTTATTATGAATGTTTATGTTATATTTCATCCTTTTCATATGGGGAATGCATTTTACTTACTATGTGATGGGTAGAGCCTGCTAAAGATCCTTGATGCGTTGGTAGGTCTAATGAAACAAACTGATATCTTGATGCAAGGCCTTGAAAAAATATTATTTTTCATCTTGGCACGAGGCCCTGACTATTTGGTTACGATCTCTGACATTATGAATTCCATCATTATAAAATTATCTATTGATATTTCATGTGATTATTCGACTAGTAGAATATCCTAGTGAACAAATAAATTGAATTATTTGATTTATCCTTTCCATATTATGATGAAGTTAATTTTTAAAGGATTTTGAATTATTCTTCTAAATTTCCTTAAATTTTTATGTTTATTTATGATTGTTTCTTATATGTTATTATCCTTAATTTGTATTTGAGATCACCCCTTTCTTATGTTTTATTTTTCCAAGGATCTGAAGAATTATTATATGATTGACCTGTAGGGATAGGATAAGGTATGTGAGTGTTTTCAAAGGGGACATAATGGTTGTTGTTTTTTTATTTCATGATGTAATTTTAAACTAATATTTGTATCTTGTACTTCTAAGGCTACTAAACTAATTAGTCATTAGAGAATTTATCTCTTTTGATCATGGAAATGTTATGTAATAATGCAACAACTCTAGTCAACGAGGGTAGAGGAATTACATTGGTACCAATTACACTCGATAATGGTGTGTGTACAAATATACAGGTGTTCACTAAGGATCTCTAAATATTTACTTGTAAAATATTGTGATTTCATAAAGAGATATGCAGGAAAAATAATTAATTAGTAGAAAATATAATACACATCATGCCATAATTTCTCATCTAGACACCTGATGTGATAAATTAGATAATTTTTCCATTAATAGGGTTAATATGAACATATTATAATAATAAAAAATTTTGATTGGAAGGAACCTTCCATTTATTGTATGTTCTAGCTCAACGAAACTTCACCGCAGAATAATGATAAAAGGTAAAGAGGATTGACTACCCTTTCTTGTTTGATCTATGTCATTTGTATTCATAGTCAGAACATAAATATATGGAATATCAAAAAAAAATCTAGTGTTTAATGATATATATATATATTGTTATATTTACCACAACATCACATTAATTTTAACAATAATGGAGTGGGCCCTATTTTTATATTCTAGCATTTTGGGTGGCTCAATTATGTTTTGGAGCACTAGGTAATGGGAAAAAAACCACATCATATAGATAATTAAGTGTAATTATAAATCATAAAAGGTCAAGATTGAAATCAAAATTTAGGTTTCATGGTCCCAACCCATGTTAGTTAGAATATAACTAAAAAATGAGTCATATACATGTCATATCATAACAAATAATAATACCAATCTATTTAAAAATAGATATAAGGCCACATGAGAGGATTCTATAGACAATTTCGAAAAAAATATCAATTTAATGAAGAATAATATTAAGTAATAAAAATTCACAATACTACATTAATAAATAATGAATTTATGGTTATTAAAAAAACTATACCTCTATAGTATAATGATCGATTGGTCATCACTCACTAAATTATTTTCAATAATCCAAACACAAGGACTAAAACTAAAATATCTATTTAAATAAATATGGTGAAACGTTTTATCCACACTGAAAAATATTATAATGTGGTCGGAATATCACAAAATTAAAATTTAATATCAGAAAAGGGCATCCCTTCAGATATACCCACAAAACCACACTCAATTGTTTTTAAAGGAGAAGAAAAAATCCATTATATAAAAATATATCTCATTGAATCCATCTATGTACTATGAGTATAATTCTCATATAAATCCAATAGAATCATGTTACTATGAATAACCATGTCTTCAAGGAGTAATATATAGAAGTCCATATTGGCCATAGTCATCCTTACAGTACTTATACAAACCATGGGAATACAATTAAAATACATTATTGGGTAATCTATCAAGGATGGTGAGATAGTATATCATACAACATAAGAAAACATGAATAAAAAATTGGTAATTGTAAAGGAACACCTACCTTGATCCACTAGTATCCCGTAAATGGAAAAATATGGATGAGTCTCTACTAATTGTGGGATTTGCAGAAATAAAAAAACACCAAATTTTACATAAATTATATAATATGACTAATCATTGGGAGAAACATGGAATACATTAATGGGGATTCGTATAATTACTTTAGGAAGCCTCATAAAATAAATGATCGCTTATATGAGGAATATCATTGTAGAAACCCCATTAGCTTATTCACTCTTGTGGAAAAGGCCTTCTAATAGTGATGTAGCATCCTGGACATGATAGAGTAAAAATCAGAAGCACAAACACTTCATAATATCAGAAACCCTACATTTTCGTGTTCTCTTCCAAATTCCTCAAATTATGTAATAGACCTAGATTGCCATGTTGTGAAGAAACAACCTAGATTAGGTCTTCATGGTGGATCCCTTGAGGTGTTGCACAACCAACTGAACGTACAAGTATAAAAATAATAGCCATTGTATAATTTCTCTCTTACCTATACTTCACCATGAAAACATTATTTTCACTTTTTTGTGGATTATATAGATCCTAGATAATCTATTCTTATGTTGGCCTCACCATTACATAGTTCCATAATTCAATGGTCAAATATATCACTTGCTAATATGTCAATCATTTTTATTCCACTCTATTAGGATTAATAACCTACACAGTGGCATGGTCTATGTTCTAAAAAATAATTTCATGAGACACCAATCCCAACATACGAACACAGCACCTTGACCCCATGAAAACAAATTTCACCTAGAAAAAATGTGATACACAATTTTAGGCTAAAATTATATTTATTTCATTACTTATACTAAGGTCGTGTGTTACAAACTCACCACCATTGGGAATTGCATCCTTATGATGTCTCCACATAAACCACTAAGGCTCAACAATGGATGAATTTTTAAAGTGTTCATGTATATAAAAATCACAAACCTTTATGTAATCCTTAATACACGTAATATTCACATTTTGTGTAATGACCAATGTCCCCCACACTTGAATAAATACTATGTTCGATAGAATTCTCAATATGAAAACCAAACTGAAATAAGTAATTTATTTAAGTAAAATATAAATAATTTAATATTACCATTAAAAACCTAGTCATTTAATTAGTTTGTATGAATTGGATAAACAAAAACTCTAAATACATGTATTATAAAAATCAAAATACTTTTTATAATTATTAAATGCATTTTACATTGTTCATACATAAATGAATATAATTATATTATTATTATTTTCATAAATTGTTGTTTCATTTCATGAAAATAAATATGTTATCGTTGTATAATAATAAAAATATAACCAATTAATTAACAAGTAAATTATTGGAAATAAAAATAAATTATAGAAAACATTATTACAATGTATTTTCAAATATGAATAATTTTCATCAATATATCAAGATTATAATTAAATATCTAGCTAATAAATAAATAAATTTTTTAAATAAAAACTATTTTTTTGAATTATCACAACAATAAATTTTTATGATGAAATATTGAGTTTATTTTTGAAACATTTAATTTTTTCGAATACTGTAAAATAAAATTTTTTACAAATAAAGAGTCTCTTATGACATTAATTGTTCATAGTATGAATTTGAATATTATGAAACCATTTTATAAGATAAACTAATTATTTTATAATATAGTTTATAACTTATATTTTTTTAATCTATAAACATATATGTTTCATTTTTCATATTTATGAAATAATTGTCAAAAAGTTGTTTTAATACATTAAATATTTTTTATTTTGAAATTAATTTTCATCACATTTAATATTTTTATAACAAATTGATTTAAAATTTTAAATAATTTGGTAAATTTTATATAATAAGATCCATGTTATGTTACAGCATACATGATAAATCCTCTATGTAAAAAAGACTATACACCATAGAGAAAAATAAAGTGGTAAAAATGATTAACCTAAGAGGTAATATAAACAATATGTATAATATTATTTTTAATTTGAGTGCCTAATGTCTATGTATAGTTTATATATTCACATGTATGTTATTTCTAAATTATGGAGGCAATTTCCCTAGAGATAATCCCCATTATTTAATTGTTTTGGGTAGTTAAAAAACGACACTCTTTTTTAATTATAAAAGGGGAAATACTATGCCCACATTAACATAAAATAAATCCCATTAATATTGGAGAAAATATTCTTGAACCTGTATAAAATTCATTTATATGTTATATTTATGTTATAAAATTTTCAAAATTCAACCCTGAAAGTCTAAATCTGCTTTGTAGTGGTGATAGTAAATGAAGTAAGGTTTAAGTTCCTAACCTCCATTTCCTTTTTATATGATTTATTATTATTAACCATTAATTTAATTATCCTAAAATGTTAATATTAGTTTCATTTTTTAATTATCATGTAATTATAATTATGGTACATTCATTTACCAAAAAACACATTTTCATTTTAAAAAATGAATACTTGAATCGTGTATTTTGCATTGTGCATTGTGTGTAATACCACCTCTAGGAATTCACATGATTATTTCCATCACTTATTTTAATATATTACAATATTTTTTATTTTATTATCATATATGATATATACAATAAATATATAATATTAATACATTTATTTTTGGATAAAAAAATAATGCTCTTTCTTAGGTAATCCATCGATATCAGTGTGTATCCTGAAACTAGATAGACACTATTTTCATTATCACAAAACAATACTAAAGCTCCCATAAAATGGAATTATATTATTATTGGTAAATATTATACACCTTTTATAGTACCTTTAATATTTTTAAAATAATCATCCTTGAGATAAAAACGATGAGTGACACCACTCTTATAAACCAAGTCCTGAATTACCATGATTATTAACACTGGATGAGGAAATTAAATTACAAAAACAAAGTAAATGAAGAGAATATTAATTAATAGATATTATAAATGTAAATTTTTATCAATAATTTTTTTAATAAGTAATTATTATTTTTATATATTTGATATAGGAGGTTGACAAACTATTGTGGAAACCAAGGGTAATGACATGGGACTTATTAACTCAATCTTCATTAATTGGGTTATCAAATTTGTAATTTTAATTAATGTTTTTAGAATATTACATATTAAATGATTATATATTTTTTTTAGGGAAATTTTGTTCTAAAAAATGTATATTTTCATGAAATGTTTTCAGTTCACTTTCCTAAAAGACATTGGAGTATTTTTGAAAAGACACACATAACTACGAATTTCAAAAACAATGTATAAAAATGGTTTCAACATGATCATATAATTGATTTATTTTCCTTATCTATAAGTTATAAATATCTAAAAAATATATTTTTCATGTTTCAACCTATAATATATTTATTTTTGTGATTATTTTGGTTGATCACATTTTTTTGTATTGGATGACTTAATTCAAGATGATATTTTATGACATTATGAAGACCATTTTATTTACATTGATTATTTATGAAAAGAGAATTATTTAAAATTAGATAATTTTTAAAACAGATTTCATCCATGTGTTATTTTATAGAATTTTACAATTTCAACATTGATTTTTATGAAATTGTTTGTATTTTCATGTAGTTTTTTGATCTTAAAAGTGAATGAATTTCTAGTTTAAATGTTAAGTAATGATGAATAATTAGTGGGGTACTATATCACCCTCAAATGAAATTATGATTTAATATCTCATGTGATAGATATTCATGACTATATTTTGGGTACTCACATACTTGGGGCCTAATGTTGTGGATCATGAATTTATTGGTTCCCTGTGATAAAATTATGGACAATGTCACAGGATAGTATTAATTATGATTTTATTAAATTATAAATATTTGGTTATATTGAATTCATCAAGGATGTATTATTAATATTATGTTTACATTTTAATAAATTTTTTATTATCATTTTCCATTTACATGGGTGATCAATTATGTTTTATAGTAATTACTCATGATGTTCTCATATTCCTCTTCCACTAATGTTATTAATAATTATTCTAACCTCATACATGACGAAACATTTATTCCCACAAAACTAGAAATTTGTGTTCAAGACTTTCTCATGTTTTTATTTAAAATTATTTTAGGATGAGTGTTACTTAATATATGTTTAGATGATAATATAGTGTTTTGACATTATAGATAAGTAATATCGTCTATTATAAATTTTTATGATTATATATATAGACTCCAAAAATAGTAAACCTAAAATTCCTTGAGTTATTATTTTGTATTAAATTAAATTATTTATAAAATGTTCTGAATTTAAAATAATGGTGTGTTTAGCATAGGTTGATATAATTCAAATAAAAGAATAGTTTAGTTACTTTTGGAGATTAGTGAAAAAAATTCAGAATTGTGTATAAATAACCTTAGTAAATAACCCTAGAAGTGAATCTAAGTATAAGTTGACATACTTATATATTGGTATATTGTTGAGTATGTTGTTTTGATATAAAAAAATCAATGTATGGATATTTCCATATGGATATAGACTCTGGCATAGTTGTACGTAGTTGTAAAATCCATGAAGAATGTTTGTTCGGAATTAACTCAAACATAACCTCGTGCATGACAACAACACCTAACTACAACATTTTAAATACAATGCGAATATATATTCTTTGGATGATTTCATACTATTCATTATCAATTTTAGAGTATTTATTGCATGGTCAATTTTAGGTTTTTTTATGATGTGTGGGAAAACTATTGATAATGTAGCATAAAGAATACTATCGATAAAACTAAAATAATTTTATAGGGATATGATTGTTTCAAAGAATGAGAAGTTATAATGTTGAATTAATTTTATATTATTATTCACATATGATGATAATTTTTTTTTTAAATTGTGTCAACACTTTTTTTTATAATTTGTGGAACAAAAGGGAATTTATTTAACAATTGGTGTGAGGGGTAATCTGATGGTTCCCCCAATGAATACCCAAATGGAGTGCTAGATAGAGTAAACAACCTCATATCAATACATATTCAATTATTACAATATATGAGTAATAACATGAACAATGTTGATCCATTTAACACACCATGGGGTTAATGAATGATATTGAGTAATTCAAATATAAACATTGACCCGATATTTGTTTCTCTCAAAATTGATATACCACGTTGAAATTGAAGAGTTTTATTATAAATATATCATATATTCTCTAGTCTTGAAAACATGATAATTTTTTTAGAAAAATACTATTTTAAAGGCGTGGCATGTTAAAAGTGGACTCTTATTTAGTATACACAAATGGAAGAAGAAGAACACACAATTGAGTTAGAATAATAAAATTAAATTTTACTTACTAACTAATTTACATAAACTATTTACACAAATATGTTGATGAATTTTTTTTGATTTTAAATAAAATGGTGATATATCCATTAGTATGTAAGAAAAAATATCATGTGGATTAAGATATATGCCTCTCGTTCTATCTATAATCTAAAAAGTAAAATTGATCACTTATTCAGTGGATAAGAACCAATTATATAAATGGATATGTATATAAAGGCTTTGGAATCAATGAATATATATTTTATTCGTAAAATATAGAGTTGAAATATTCTGTTTCAAAGTACTATGGATAGGGAAAAGAAAATAAGAATACTATGATATTCCTTATGAAATTACACATGGGGGAAAAATAGTAATCCCTTGTTTGGTAAAATATTATGAGTAAGCGAATTGATATTACATTAAGTGACCATGGAAGTGTTTTTTGTGTGGTACGTTTGTCCATTAGTCTTCAAATGAAAAAAAGTTATGAAAAATTACCGGTTAAAACTATAAACAAGGATAAATTAATAGCTAATGATATACCCATAGTAAAATGAATCATTTGTAATGATTTTTTCACACTATGTGAATCACTTAACAAACATTGGGCCAATGAATAAAATAGTCCCACGATTCTTAATAAACATAGTGAATAAGTAAAGGAATTAATGATCAATATCACTAAGTTAGATCATTATATATGGCTAAATGTATGTACACTGAATCATTATTTTAGATATGAAAGTACCTTATTTTATTTGGGTTCATCGTATTCTATTATATCACACAATATAGATAGGAATGTGGACTCACCACCTCAAATCGTTGATATAGAAATATATATTAATGAACTTGTTAGATCGATTATTTCACAAATTATTTTGAAATCATATATGATTGATAATTTTGGGAGAATGTATCATGAAAATACAGTTCTTCTCCACCAAGTTGAATTTGTTGAAATTTTGAGTACGGATTGGATATTCCCACATTGAGCATAGATCAATATTTAGAAGAAGGAGATATCATTTTGTATTTTATATCATCATATTATAATCTATCGACATAATTATTAACTCCCCTTGGAATAAAATTCTAATAAATTAGACCTGATACCTATTAAAGAGAGATTCTAAATAGAAATTATTAGTCGTGAATTCTAGCTTGGTTATATGTCTGTTGTAAGTGATTATTCTATTGTATATCTAAATAAAAAGTCTGGTCCTCCCCTTGAGCATGGGGTTGATATCTCGATTGAAATATATAGAATAGTTCTCATTGAAATAGTGGTATTATATATTAGTGATAAGATAATTTGGATGAGGGTTTAATCTACCACAATGCTTCACCATAGAGAGGATAAATTATCTTTTTTTAGAATAATAATGGATTAATATAACTTTGTATGGATTATGAAGATATAATGGAGACCCAAATTAAAAATAAATATCATTTTACCTATATATATGAAAAATTTAATCTGCTCATCTGGACTTATAAATTCTTCATTATTGATATTAGATTGAGATGTTATTCATTAGGGGTAAAACTGAAGATATTTTAGAAATGATATTTCAAAAAATGAAAATGCACTATGAGTTTATATAAATTCCATTCATATTGAATAATTTCCCTCCATATTCATGGAACATAAATACAGAGTATAATTTAAGGGACCCAAGATTGACGTATATAGACATTACAATACTTTTGATGAATACATAATACATAACAAAAACCAACACTCAAGGACCGTAATAGTTTACTGTCTTTGGAAACTTAGAACATAATCTTCTAATAATGTTGAAAGATCTTCAACATCTCCCATAATGATCTTACCCTTTTGTATTCTTACCAAAAACCTTTCTTTATATCCTATGGAAAATAATACATATAAAGGGTGAGCGCAAATGCTCAGTATGGGTAAACATGGAGAACATGAAAACAATCCATAAACATTTGAACGTAAAAAACAAGAACAGAAAACATAAAAATCTCGAGCAATGAAATAAATCATGGCAGTACATAAGGCATAGATCATAAAGGAACATTAATCATGATAAAATAGCATGGGAATAAAACATGTAATTTTGGAAAACCATTAATCACATGTTATGATTTCCATAGTATCCAAGGCATTACTTTCAAGATGATCACAGTGGACAATGTCCCTTACTGAATTGAGTTCACTCTTCATTCCAGTGCTATATCACTGAACCTAATTAACTTTTCATTCTAGCCATGTCTATCCCATGAGATATAATTCTGTACACAATGAATTGGAGGGAGATATAGGTCCGACTCATCTCATAATAAAACCATTCTTATGTGTGCCACACAACCATATATCATACATCATAGCATAACCCATGTAATAAAAATTGTATTCTGAAACATCAGCCCATTAAAACATAATCCATAAAAGATAAATGAAAAATAATTTCATCCAATCATAATAAAATCAATATAACAATAGGGATTGATATAGAACCCTATATTATCTTAGATGGAAAATAATTTTTATAAAACCCTTGAACTCTATTCCTGAGGAAAATATCCTTTCTACTTCAAAAAACATTTTTCCTTTCTCAACACGTTAGAAAATTTTAAACTAAAAGAAGTTATTTGAAAATAAAATTGGAAAAATGTAAAGGACGCTTCATGGAAATAATTTTATATGAAATCATCAAAATATATTCATGCTGTATAAGATAAAAAAACATTCTTCTCGTAATTTGTCCAGAAAAGTTAAAAAGTACCTAATATGGCAACCAAAGGAAAGATTCATTCCATAAAATGTGGTACAAAGTCAAAAAAGGGTAAAATTGACTTCAAACCTAAATAGAAGAATTGTAAGAATTTTATGAAAACATTTTTAGAAAACATGGACATGGATGATAAAAATAACCCCCGTAAATACTTACGTATAAGTAATCTTGTATAAAAATGAGATTTCAAAAATTATCCCTTACCTTAGGTCCAATTTCATTATAACATGTACAAAACTCATGTATAGTTTGATTAAAAATATTATTAACTTGTAACAGAACCATAATAAAATTTATGATATCATATATGATTCACTTATGACTTTATATTACCCGTTCTTTTGTCAATTCCATGTTAAAGCAGTGTTTTGGGTAAAATAGTTTCATTCATCGCACGTGTTTGGACTTGTTGTTCTTGATATTATAAATTGTAACCTGATTTATTTAATTCTATATTTTGAAACATGATATATATATATATATATATTTAGAATATAAATATATATTTTAGATCGATAAATGGAATGAAATGCACCATTCATGGAGACGGTAGGCCGTTCGTACACATAAACATAGTATTCGTTTCGTTATTGAATTGAATGGAATTGTGTAATTCAAATATATATGTTCATAAATCTAGTATCATAATTATTTCATATCTTTCATTATTATTTATTATATATACTTTATAATCATTCTTGAATGGTTAATATGGCGAATGAATCGCATCGCGTCGTGGAGACGGTAATCAATTCTTACGCACGAGCGATGATATCGTTCTCATAATTGTTGAATGGAATTAGTGTGGATCATATAATATCTAAAAATATATATAATGTTATAACAACCATATATAGTTATTCTTTACAGCATTATACCCATCAAAGTAAGGTGGTGGTGGAATTACATATTTCACCACAGTGTGGAGACGGTATTCTGCACGTACACACACACAATGATTTCATTTTCCGGAGGATGGATAGAAAGTGAAATGGGGTTGTTTAATATTTATATTATCATATCAGTATATTAGTTATATTAATTTTATTACTTTATACTGAAACAACTAATCAAGAGGAAGTTCAAGAAGAAGTAATCTTGAAATAATCGGTAGATGAGATTACCTCTTCTTCGACGTGCTTCTTCTAAACCTCCATTTAGGGCACTAAAGATGGTGTATTGAGAAGACCAGGACCTCTAGTATGTTTATAGGGAAAGGGAGAAGAAAAATATTTAGGTTTTGGGCGATCATGAAGGCTAAAAATGGTGTGAGAAGGGGAGGGAGGAGGTGTCCTTTTATAAGGGAGGAGAGGGGCACTTTTGGAAACCTCTAAAATATTAATTTATAATAAACTCAAACCCCAGATAAAAATATTCATAAATGAATCAAATATAATGATTAATTTAGTTAGGGTTGTAATCTCATAAACCAATAAGATTTAGACATGTTGGTAATTTATTTTAAACCTTATCAATATGATTTATCATTATTTAATCTATTTAATTTTACTTGTGGTAATAAAATTCTAAATTTTAAATTGTTATAAAAAATAAATTATGTGTTTAAAATAGACCATAATTTGATAATTTATGACCTTTTATACCATATATATTTCAATTACTAATTATTAAATATTTTACTATTTTTTAAACAATTTTATAATATGTTATTTTTATAAATTAACTACAGTGTCAATTTTGACACTATTCATTTATTTGAATTAAAATAATATACACAAAAAATATATGTTCAAACTAAAAGACATAATATATTTATAACATGTCATATTTATCTATAAAATTCTTGGATCGCATTTAATAGTTCATATATTATTTATTTTAATATTTTTAAAACCATTTATTTGATATTTCAATCAATAAAATAATTTCAACATCACTATTGTGTCATAATTAATGGTAATTATATAATCCCTAAAAATTATAAATAAACTCCAATTATGTAGATAATTTTATTATATTTCTGGAGACTATTCATGTTTTATGTGTTATGATGTTTATCACTATATTAAAATTATTATACTTATAATATTTAAGAGAGTGACATGGTGTCACTTTCTTTGGTTTTACTAATAATTATATCATTTTCATTGTCCAAAGTCTAGGAAATAAATCTATCTTGACCCATAGGTAATATGGGTCAACTTTTATTCATCCAATATAATTTTCGCATGTGATTGGGTAATTTTAAAATCTAATTTTTACTCTTAATTACTAGATTTACCTTTAACTGTAGTAAATAAAATTTACCGTAGTTCCTATTCATAATGACTAAAATTAATAAGTAGGCTATTGAAATAATTTAGACCTACTGATTACCAATATGGAATCCATTTTTCAAAATTCAAAACATAAAAGTGGTAGTATTTTATTTAAGATTAATCCCGCTGTTGAGAAAACGAGTTTTAAAATATAATACGTTACAAAAGATTGAAATGTTTTTACCTATGATTTCAATGTAAAATGAATGATAATGACGTAAATTGTATTAAATAGTAAAATTATATTATATTTATTATTTAAAACCATTAAATATTATAATTTAACCATATAAATTATCTCAATGTAAAATGTTTTTTTAATTAAAATTTAGCATATTTTTACTATTCATCAAAATATAAAGATTATCAGAATAATCTATAAAATTTATCCAAAGTAAATTTTTATAACCTGATTCCAAGGAAGAAGTTTTATTTGTAAAATTGAACTTATAAACATGGCAAAAACAAGATTTAATGTGGGTTCACCTTCAAAAGTCGGCAAAAATGTATTTTTTGAAAAATACTTATTTTACATGAAAAATTTATTTTGTTCTCATACCATGTTCTATAATATGTGTAAGATGAATTATAATGTCATAAAATTAAAAATTTAGATACTAATATTCATAGCATCTAGTTCATAACAATATAATGTTGTTCAGTGAAACAAAGTATTGCGTACAACACACACTATCGGGGAAGGTCACTCTTGTATGCAATAGGATCCAAGAATAGTGATTGCATATACTACAATCTAATACAGTGTTGCGTATAGCGCAAGATAATATTGTTGTAGCGTTCAACAGAAGACATAAAAGAAATTTAAAATAATCTTTCTTATAAAATATTGGGGTGTTACACTTATAGGTGAACCTTTTTCAATTTGCGGTTGTGTTTATATAAAATATTATTATATACTCAAATATTAATTAATAAAATCAAGATAGTATTTAAATTTTTTTATGTAACAATAAAAGTAGATGTTATGTGCCACATTTTGAAAAAAAAATTATTAAAAATATAAAAGGTATCATTATTGGTTCATGTAATCACTAGAAAGGGCTTATATGTAGATATTTCAATAGTAGATGTTATTAAATAATGACCAAATATGGAAATTGTAATTGAGATGCATATTTTTCATATATTAGAATGATATTACTTAGACTTTGTGTATAATTTATCAGTGATATAAAATACATGAAACACGTTAACGTAGAAGGTATTAATGTTTTATTGGTCATAAGAATGTGAATAATGTTTAAAAATAATAGGTTTTACATTTCACATACTCTTACATTGACATATATTAAATAATTGTTTTTGATATATAGAGAGTCCTTGAAGATGATATTGTGATATTTCCTTATGAATAATGAAAGGCTAATTTCTTATTCCCCATGATAATGAAAATATCATAAACAAAATTACATGATGCATGATTTGGAGATATAATATGTTTTATTTCCATTAATGATTTTGAGATAATATATAAATAAATAAATGTCTGATATATAAATTGATCTCATAAGATTGAAATTTATTTTGACACAAAAGGAACATGATATTTGGAAATAGAGATGGTTGTAATTGTTAAATTATTATGACCATTGAATACATTTCTTCTAGGGGAAGGATAATCAGGTGGATGATGCCCTTAAAATAAATGTCCATGATACTATGTCACTAATATGGATTTAAACAGACAAAGTACTCATGGATTTTTAGAGGATTTATTTGGATGTGATAATGGGATGAGGAACATCCTATCATGAATAAAATACCTTCTAAACCATCCATTCATGTTAAGATCAACGAATATCCAAAATTTGATATGGGAAAAACCTAAAAAAGTATTGAATAGTGAAAAGTTAATCATTGATAATGTTTGTGTTATAAGGATTAGGCTCAGATAATGGCCCTATCCAAAAAACAATGAAGAGGGATATTTAAAACTATTATCATTGCTCATCCTTCTCTATTTATATAGACTTCACAAAGATTCATATAGATATGTAAAAAAAATACATTGTTATATGATCAATAAAGAGATTGAAGAATACTTATCTTGATTATTGGTATGCCGATAGGGTAAGTATTAATGAAAATTTCCTAGGGTATGTTATAATAATTACTCGTATTAGTATAGAAATGGAACAATGTCACCATGGATATCATTATAGGACACCCCAAAAATATTAAATACCATAATTCTATTTGTATTATAGTCAATAACCTCACAACATCTACCCATATAGTTGACATCAAGGAATATTAATCCCATGAATAGTATGACATGACATAAATGATAAAATTTTTAAGGATTAACAGAATACCATATTCAATTATACCATATTGGGATCCAAGGTCTATCTTGAGGTTCGTGAGAAGGAATTCCTCGCATCATATCATCCTTAGATATATTTTCAGTTCATGTGGTAAATTCTAAGTCTAGAGTATATGCAGAGGTATTATTCAATTGATGTTGGGATCAACACCTATCATTTTTTGTGTTCTCATATAAATTTTCTTTCTAGGATTTAGATGCAACCCTATGATACTCTTTATGTGAATTTATTTCAGACTCCAACATGTAGGGATGATTTTGGAGAGAAGAATTTAATATTTCTACTACTTGTCTAAGAAATGACAGAGTATGTTTAAAACATTACGTGGCATATGGAAGAGGAATACTTTAAATTTAATATTTTTGAAGATAAAAATTAATTTTATCTAGATTTTTAATTTGGGTAAAAGGTATACCTTCTAATATCAACACAGAATCATGTAAGTATATTTGGTTAGATGGAGAAGCTAATCCAAAATTATATCTGTCCCTTCAAGATCTTTGACCATTTCAGGGATGAAACTAATCTCTTTGAACTATATCCTAAACTCATCGAATTACATCATGTTTTCCATGATTCTATTTTGGGGAAGTATATACTAGATAATTATAATGTGGTTATCTCAAATGGCATACAAAAGGAACATGATTTATCACATGAGGACCTACTATTTTATATTTTTTAGTGATGTGATTTGGTGTTGCAGAATAATACCACACATATTGTTATTATTTTATGGGAGTGAAATGTTTTTTAGGAGGATATAGAGAAAACATAGGATGGGATTAGAGAAAATTAATTTCACATTTTTTATTCCATGAAATAAAAGTATTATGATGATATTATATTTAATGGGATATAATATAACAAAATGAATTTTATTTAGTAACTAGATGAAATCAAAGACATATATAGGAAAATTAAAAATATTATATATTACCTTTAATAATATTGTTATTGAATGAGCATGTATGAATAAGAGAAAAAAACTAATAAATATGTAGACAATAAAAATAAATACTACTTTTAATACGAATTAAATGCTATTTATTTATCTATAATAACTATGAAAAATATTCTAATATAAGACATATCTATGTTTTTTTAAACTTATTTTTTTCTATGAAACTGTATATATTATCATAAACTAATATTTAAAAATATTACTAATAATTAATTATCAAATGATCAGTAAAATAATAATATAATATTTAAAATTTTAATAATAAATTTTCTAATGTGAATAGTTTTCGACAATATTTTGTAATATTATATAAATATTGATTTAATTAAATTCTAACTTTAGTGTAATTATTATACAATTATATTATTATAATTATGGTATAATAATTAATGACCACTCTAATTTATCCTTAAAAAAATAATGTGAATTGTGTGTTGGGAAGGTTACCACCTAAATAAATAAATGTCGTTCATTTTCCATCACATGAAAATTTTTCTTATTTTAGTTATATTTTAGGATTATAATATATATATATATATATATAATTTAAATCATTAATATGGATCATTTGGCATAAAATCTATCCTAGAAAACATTATATTATAATCAATCAACATCGATAAAAAACCCAGGTTGGTTCTCACCTATTTTCTTCATCATAGAATGCAACTCAAACTCCAATGAATTGGAATTATAACATTATAATCCATTATTAAAACAAAATTATAATACCTTTAATGATATGTAAATGATTATCCTTGGGATTAAAATGACTAGAAAACTTATTTTATGACCCTAGTTTAAGATAATTGAGATTATAAACACCCGATATTGAAAAAAGATTACAACAACCCTATAAATAAATAAAATTTATATTAATTGATATAATAAAAGGAAATGTATATGAATAATTTATTTAAATTTTAATAATGAGGTTTATAGTTGTGATAAATATGTTTAATGAACACCCATGAAACTTATTGTTAATGGTAATGGACATGGAAACTCAAAGACCTTTCCTTAATTTGTACCATTCATTATTGAACATAATTTTTATACGGCTATAAAATTTGAATAATTATCTCTTTTATTTTTGAGTGAGAAAGATATTTTGAAATAAATATATATTCACTAAATGTATTCTTTTCCTTTATTATAAAAATAATGTAGACTTTTTGAAAAAAAGTAATAAAAATTACTTTTATAAATGGTTAATATTAAATGTTTTCAAAAATATCATCTCTTGACATTATTATCAATGTCTTCAAATGATATATATCCAACTGAGTTAAATTTCATGTTTCACCCTATATATTCCTTAAATATTTCATCATTCTAGGTTATCAATTTTTCGGTATTAAATATATTAAGAAATGATTTTATTTTATATCATTATGAACCCTATTTTATTTCACGTGGTCCTTTATAAATAGTGAATAATTTCAATTTTTTATATCAATAAAAATTATTTCGATGGGTTTTTATGAAAACTGAATGTTTTAAATTTGGATATTTTTTGATAAACTTTTTATTTATTTTTTATATGATTTTGAAATCTAATTATTTATATTTGTAAGACATAACAATGGATGAATGATGGGAGGGGTCCTATGTATCCATAAAATTCATTGGTTAAGAGTGTATATTTCATGAGATACATATTCAAAAGAAAATTTTATGTTATCTTAAGTAATTTCACTAATGGTGCGTCTCATAAAAGTAATGTTTTCTTATGAATATGTTTATAAAAAGGTAAAATACATTATTAATTATGATCATACACTCTAATGATTTAAGGTTTTTGTAAAATTATTCTATTTCATATAATATCATTTATTTTTCCATAACAATATTTTATATTATTTTTTTTCATGCCTTCTTATTTGATGATCGTCTATTTTTTTTCATCATATCTCATAGTGTTATGATATTTCTTTGATGGCCATTTTTTATATATTGTAATGAACTCTTCCCGGATGAAATATTCACTCCATTCTAAATTAACATTTCAGATCACTAATTTTTTATGTTTTTTGATTTATAAGGTTACAAGGGTGAGTTTTACTAATGATATTAGGATTTTATGGTCTAAAATAACTCCATTATTGAGTAGTGATATCATATTTGGTAAAATAATATTATTATGAAACTAGTCTCCAAAAAAACATAAACTATTAATAATTGGGGTATTTTTATATATGTAATTCCATTTTTTATGTCATGAAAATGAAGATAAATAAATGCTTGTTTATCCTGGGTCACGATATTATATGTTCTAGTGGAATTGAATTTTCTAGAATAATTTTCTCATTCTGATTATATATAGGAAAATATCATTCCCCAAATTGTGAATTAAATTAAAACTTCATATCATTTATCATTATTACATAAATATTATTGGCGAGAAATCTATTGAATTAAGATAAATAGAATAAATATTTTATTTCATGGAAACCATAAATAATTTTTAATTTGTATGACACTATACATTCCCTCTCGATTAACTAAAAGGGTCATGAATATATGGGCACTAACATCCCTGATGTTTCAATAGAATGATTTTCCAATCATAGTAATGATCATCATAAAATATAATCACCTACATAAAACTATATATTCTGAAGTATTTGGGTTTCAATTGAATTATCCTATATCTATGAAATATCATACATCTTTCTGAATTACCTAATATTTGATGTGGTCTAATAAAAAATACAATTTATAAAAATATGTTTATATAAATACTATAGCATGAAGGTGATAAAAATAGACTACCATAAAAGGACATATAAGGTTCCATCTGAATACTTTTCTAACAAATTTTTTATAAGAAATTCTTCTAAAGATAGATAAATCATTGATGAACAACTATATTACAAGACACATTTCAAAATAATGTCCACTAGAATATGGATATGGTAATTATACTACACATTGGTGAGTATATGTAATGTTTTTCCCAAATATAAATTCTTATCATTTGAATTTTTGATTCCTTTCTATATATTGGGAATTAGTTAGGCATCACAATAAGAATATATTTTTATAATGAAACCACAATGATATATTATCCCATGAACAAACAACCATGCCATCTCATCAATAGAGTGCATCTCTATGATTTGTATGAAGGGTAAATCCTTGGTCAACTGGTCTATAATATACCATATTACATCCATTTCATGAGCTAATGTCAATGAAACTATATAAAAATCCATCACCACTCACTTACATTACCACTTATGATTTGGTGATTACTAGTGATGGATGATGAGTCATTGTTGACCAATTATCCATCTGTTATTGTATGTTAATCACATGATAAAACCCACTATGTATTTATTTACACTATTACATCCTTAAATAAATATGTATATTATGGTACATCTTGATAGATCCTCATTGAAATTTCCATGTTGAGGCATGTGAATCCTTCATCCGATCCATGTATTTGTTATCATTTTCAATTGGGGTTAATTTGTAGAAATATATTATGTAGTCCCAGTAATATTTACTTGATATGTATGGATATAGATGAAATAGGGAAAATCTCTCATTTTTTTCATCATGAACTCCATAATTTTTTTCTTTTTTATCATATATCAATCCACCGCCTACGGACTCTTCTTTTTTATCTTTTTTTCATGGGTTGAAAATGATAATATAAAGGATGTTATTTGATGTTTAACTTACCCCTATGATTTTATAGAATTAATTACAATTTAAATTATAATAAAAGTATTATTTCATTCATGGATGACATTATTCTAATGGAATAGTATTTTAATAGTGTAATTTATTCCCTCCACTAAGAGTCAACTTCATTTGGCATATATGGAGGTGTATTTGAGAGCTTCTAGTGCTAAATATTGATGTTGATGAACCATTCATGGGTTATATAAATGGATGAACTAATTATTCTGCAACTACTTTTTATAGATTTTTTATTTTTTACATGTTGGGAGGGATCTTGAATGTGTTTTGGAAAAGGAAGGATTATGTATAGTATTATGTAGAATACAATCAAAACGATGTGTTATTGACTATGCCTTGGACAGTTTGATGTGCCTCCATGATGTTTCTTTTGATGGAATGAAAATTATTTAAAAACAATATGATGAAAAAAATCCATAGATAATATTGCACTTATTTTGAAACCAAATCCATGTATAAATTAAAATTCAGATAATATTCCCCTACCCAATGTTAACTAATCTAGCATTATTAAATAAAAATATAGATAATGATAACTTAAATTAACTAATGGTATCCTTCATCAATAGGTTCCCATAATTTTAGTAATTTCTCAATTCTTCTATAGGATCCCATATTCAATAGTCGTTTATCAGTACCTATATGTGGTGAAGGATTAAGGATAATAGAGATTTGAGTTGGGAGAATACACAACATACATTAAAGATCATAAACCATTTTAATTCACATGGAATTATTTATATATTACACCTAAGGATGATCTGTGATAATTTTAAGAATACAATTTAATATATATAAACATTCATGCATTTACATTGATAATAAATTATTTGTAACCATCAACCATTTATCAACAAAATGAATATTTTATTATATTAACATGAGTAACTCATTAATATTATAACATGAATTTTTTTTGATAAATAATAGATTATATAAAAAATATCTTAAAAAATATAATTTATCTTTATACTATATATATAAATAATCTTATATAAATTTTACATATCAATATATTTATTAAATGAAAAAATTATAAAATATTACATAGTACTAAAAAGATGTAGAATATTTCTAGATAATGCCTTATGATAAAGTATGTGAATATCCTCTATATGATTAATATTTGTCGATATCATTATACATGATATCCCAAAAAAATTATATATGATATATCAAAAAACTTATTTTTATTTATAATGTCATTATTAGATAGTCACTCATTTTTTAACATACAATAATGCCTTATAAAAAAGTTACCATATAACCTTATATAGCATCAGCAAAATCATATGAATCAGTAGAGACCCCAAAACTAGTATCATAGCATTGGTCTCTATATTATTACATTGGAATAATATGTACGAAATAATATCCGGATTGACTAAATTGTTTTATAGCCTTAGTAATATATTTACATTCTTGAGACTTTTATTATATTTTAAAAAAATTAAATTATAATTTGGTATGAGAATAACAGTAATCCTGATAGAATATCATTTCCCAAAAATCTAATTACACATAATGGATTCCTAGGAAAGGAAAAATAATAATGTTTTTCTCAAATGCTCAGTAAGGGTTAAGTACATCAATATATATCATGAATCAATAAAAATAATCAACATAGAATGCTATATAACTAATCACAGATTCTATTTAAACTACATGACTATCATGATAAGATAAAAAATAATGTATATTACCAAAACCATATTCAATTTAGTCATGGAAATTTTAATTAAATTCATCTAGATATATTATAATTTAAAATATCATATGGATAACATGATAATGCATAATAAGTATAGAAATGTAAATAACTGAAAACCATTCCATTTATTCAATAAATTATGAATTAAATGAATAAACTTATAATATCCTTGTGAAAATATCATGGATAAAAAGATAATGTATAAAAAATATTGAAAGGAAATAAAAAAACAACTTCCATTCAATCAATAAAATGTGAAACAATTGCATAAATAGATATTATGATAGTGAATATCTAATGGATTATAATATTTGTATTCCCAAAATTGTAAATTATTTATTATTGGATGTTATGTTCACAGGAACATAATAAAACTCCAATCCAAACCTTTCCAAATATGGTTTAAAAATATATGTTGAAACCTATTTGAATATATCTTGTTGATTCACCACATAATGGTACCAATGCAATGAAGGGATATATAATTCATCGACCCACCCATCAGTCCATGTCTAACAAATTCCTCATATATTGGATAATCAAAATTATATAGAACATTATGCAATATCCTTAAATATCCATATTGAGTAAATAATAGGTTTCATCAATATTTTCCAAGAAAAAAATATCAATGTAGAGCACCGACTATTGAAATCAACTACATTTAAAGAAAAAACATATTCTCGATAATTGATATTGATATTTAGGATCAAATCAATGTCAAATTATCACATGATGTGAACTATTTCAAGGGATATTCAATGACTATAATAATGAATTATGTAAGTGAATTTGAATACTATCATTGATCAAAATAATTATAACCCATCTAGAAGAATAATATGGATTGTATCGATACAAATTTTCCCTAGTGGGGGTAAATATACAATGATTGGTGTATTCGTTGATTAAATCTAATACCAACAGAATATATTTTAAAATATTATTGTGGAAAATATCCTTTCCATTATATAGAAAATTTAAAACTATTTTTCTTATAAAAATGAAAAAAAATTCCTTGAAAATAATCCTTGAAACATATAATGGATGTTCTAATACATTAACTAGACATGAAAGATAAAAATTCTTTACATTGAAATTATGTGAAAACAAATATTCATTTTAAATTTTTTGTAAAATCCAATTATGTATTTCTTTGAAAAAAACCACTATTCCATTATTTTTTTAAAAGGTCAAATTGTGTAGAAATTTCTTAAATATATAACATGGAAATGTTATAAAATATTTTGAAAATATTTTTTGAAAATATGATTTTGGAAGAATTATATTTCAGAATAAAGAAAGAATTAAAGATGGATTTTCATAAAAACTTATTCTTAATTATTTCAATTACCAAATACTTGAAATTTCATTCAATTAATTGAAAATTTCATGAATTAAAAAGGTAGAATAAAATTTAATAGTTTAATTAGACAATGATCAAATAATTTACGTTAAATTAATTTCAAGTACAAACAATCCTTATGTAAATGAGATTGTGAAATAAAGTTATAAAAGATCATGATGTTGAAGTGAAAAAATTAATGAATCAATTATGTTGTCAAATATAAATCCAACTAAAATAATTAAAAATAAAAAAATATAATAAATGGTAATTATAAACATAATAATATAATTTCAATGTTAATGAAATGTAAAATAACATAATGAAAAGAAATTGAGTTAATAATTTTATTTTCCCATGGTAATTTCCTTTTGAAAAAATTGTATTTGAAATCATGAAATATAATGCTAAAATTATGAAAAATTATTAGTTAATAATGATATTACATTTCAAATTTTCTCTATACACCGTAAAGAATTAATTATGTTTATAGAATTACAATATTTCTCAATAGAAGGTAATCAAGATTAAGTCCTTTATAATATAGTAATGTTATTTTCAAATCCATGAGGATGCAATAATTCGAATTAAAACATAAAATACCCAAAATTATGAATTTTTCATGATATTACATGTGAAATGTTTTTTGATATACCATATAAAATAAATATGAGAATAGAAAACAAATATCCCATAATGAAAGGAAATTGAGATAGTATACCTTAAATAACATTTAATTTTAGATAAATATAATTTATCCTCATGTATATTGTTTTGAAAATATTTATTAACTTAAAATAAAACTACATTATTATTTATAATATATTATATTATCTTTTTATTTCACTGTAACACCCATTCATAAATAATCATTTATTATTTTCTTAGTTTCGAGTATATATTTTACTTTTTTCTCATTCATGACTGACTGACATCTAACATATTTATTTATTTTGGAAAGGCAAGAAAGAAAAACCTCAGGCCATGAAAAAAATTATGGAGTTATATAGTAATGGAGGCATAGTGCATCATTAACAACTAACTTCAACCCCTTTCTAGGAAAACACTAAAAACAAAAGAAAGAAATACTTTGAATATGAGTTTCCCTAGACTCAAATATGTCTGCCACCATATTTCGCTCCCACCATGTGTGAGTAAGCTTCATATGAGGACCTATGAGTTGCTAACATTTGCTGATGATATAATAAATGCTCTAGGGAACACTACATTCGCCACCTAATGCTTTGAAAAGGATCATGGAATCTGTCTCCACCCTCCTCAAAAAAAAATCATCTCTAATTGCAAAGCTCCAAACCTATAGGCAAAGCTTTGGCCTCCACCTTTAATGCATCACCGCTGACATATAAAGCTGAGAATTTAACCAACACCAACCCCTTCTGGTAACGAATGACGCCTCCCCCACAAATCTCCCCCCAGAGGAAGGACCCATCTGTGTTAAGCATAAGACTATTTTTTCATACATGGGTTGTCATGAAAGTTCTAAATATTATATATATTATATAATTTCACCATTTGAAGAATAAATAATGAAATAATTATCATATATATAGTTCAATGATTGTTTTCGGATCATCCATGAAATATGGTTTTGACAAATGAAGTATTTCATAATCATAGAGAAGGTAGGTTTTATGTACGCATGTGTAATGTTTTCATTATTCAATGATCATTATGAAAAGTATTTAAGTAATATTTTACCTTTAAATAATTTTAAAAATATAATAAATAATATATTAATTATTTTAATATAATTATATATATTATCCAAATATTGTGGTAATGAGCAGTGAGTCACATGACTTCATGAAGGCGGTAGTCAACACGTACAGAAAAGATGTTATCATCATTAAGTGAGTTATTGGTAAGAAATAAAATTGTATATTATATTTTAATAATTTTAAATAGGTGATTAATATAAAAAATTATTTTATGATAATCTCAAAAATTTATTAAAACTGACCTTGTTACCTTCCATTAAAGTGTTAGTGAAAAACGAATCACATCCTTTCGTGAGGTGGTAGTCTACTGTACACCTTAATGAAATTCTCATGTCCTATACAAAATGGAAAATTTAAAATTTATATATGATATAATTATTAATTTTACATAAATATATAATAAATAAAATTTATATACAATATATATAGTTATTTCCTACTCTCAGTGACGGGAATGAAAAAATGAATGACATCGGTTCACGAGGCACAAGTCCACCATACAAAGGAATGATGATGTCACGATCCATTTTATAAAATATGAAATGGTTGAATGAAATGAAATCAATAAAATTTGATAAAATTATATGTAATATAAAGACATTATTTTATCCTAATTTTTAATAACAATTAAATGATTTGGATGAATTAGTAAATTAAAAACACTTTTTGAAGAACATTACCTCTCTTTCAGGTGTCCTCTGTAGGATTTCACCAAAATCATTCGTAGGATGGGATTACACAAAAATATATGAAATATATTATGATAGTAGGTATTATAGTAATGGTTTCAGGCCAGTAATTTTCTAAATAATAGGTTTTGTGGTGTGAAAGAGATATAATAGAGGGTGACCTTTTAAAACTGAGGGGAGTTTCACAGATATAATATATAGAATGAAATAAATGTACCAAATTTTTTCTCTTCCCAAAATAGTAAAAAGTAAAATATTATAAATTAATATAAATTTTATGATCTAAATATGGATGTAAAATATATTTGATACAATTTTCAGCTAATTTTAATTCATTTATTTATTTTTAACCCCAAGTAAATCAATTTATACCTTAATCATGGTAAATTATTTTTATACTTTTTTCCTATTTCATTTCGTAAAAAATCACGATGACCATATATGATAATTTATGTCATTTTTATTCATAATAATTAATTAAATTTTCAATATTAAATTTGTTGAATTTGAAATTTTAATTTAAAATTAATATCATAGAATACATGAAAAAGTATGATTTTAATGTTTAAGTATTCAAACATTTACATTGAATTTATATCATAATTAAGTAAAAAATGATTCCAATAAAATATAGTAGAATAAAATATACAAAGTATATCTAAAAACACATTACACCAATTTTAAAATATTATTTAAATTTATAAATATTATAAATTAAAAGTTGGGATTCATTAAAAATTCATTATTTTTCAGTATTAATAAAATATTGGATCGTTTTAAAAAATTACAAAAATTAACCTTATGAAAATAATTACGTTATATTTAAAAACTTATCCTTATTTTGTCAAATAAATTTCCTAATATACTAAATATTAATTTAAAATTTTTTTCCAGAGCATGAGTAAACCATCTTTTAGAAAAAAATAATGTTTTAGGAAAACATTTGTTTTTTAAATGATTTTTATTTTATTTATAATAAATAGATGATTTTTTAAGATAGTAATATTGATACCAAGAAATTTATAGATTTATAATCTAATTCAAATTTGTTATTTTTCATTAAGACTGTAGGTTGCATGTTCTATAATCTATTCATGAGATTAAATTAAAAGAAATTAATTTTATGGGTTTTCTAAGTTTAGTGTTTCATGTAACATATGAAAATAAATAAAAAATTATTCTTTCAAACTGTCATGGAAATATGGAAACCATATCCAATTTTTTATGTTTCCAAAACAATTTGGTAATGATATCATCAATTACACAATGTATGAGAAGATATGTAATTCCATAAAAATTTCTATATATAACTCCATATGGATAAGGTATAATACATTTTTCAATAATATAACATAGTTTTATATAACATCAATATCATAATTTCAAACAAAATGTGTCATCCATAATATTTATATCATTTAAAAAAATATTAATTCTCAAATTAATAAATTTAACAGAATGGGTGTATCTAGAAAATAAATAATTATACTCAATAATTGAAGGGATATATAATGTTATAAATAAAATAAATATGTCATTATAAATGATTCTGCTATATACATCATATAAAAAAATAATTATATTAGAACTTTATCGAATGAATCTATTAATCATAAGACAAATTTTACATAAATACCACATATCTAAACAATTGTTCCAGAATGTCCAATATTTTTCTAAACTCATAGATGAACGCATGACATTCAATTTATCCAACTGATTGAAAACAATACGTTACCCTTATAATTTATATAATCAAATGACATGTCAACTATCATGGTATAAACATACACACTATTACTACATATGAATAAAGAAAAAAATATTCTTAAACAAACTACAGAAAAAAATTCATATACGATAAATATGAACAAATTACATGTTTAACAACATACCCAATCTCCCATGATTGACTTATCCTCATGTACGTAAAATGAAATATATCAAATTAGGAATATTATCATTCTTTCTAATTTTGTTGAACTTATGTAGTGGGTAAATCTAAATAGAAATCATGATAACATAATATTTGAATGATACTATATATAAAAAAGTTTATTTAGGGATCATCAATGATAATATTCAATTTTTCAATATTAAATCCTGTCCAACCCATCCTTAACATTTTTAATAACCAATAAAACTGTAAAATGATTATCTATTAGTTATAACTAAACTTATATTTTCAGTGGTTAATTGGAATTGAATTACAAGATTATATTCTAAAAATATAAATGAATGAAAAATTGGAGTCATCCTATTATATAACCCCATATATTTTAATTATATAAACACTTTTAGGAATGATAACATAATCATACAAAAGAACAATTATAGTCATCACCTTTACTATAGAAAAACTAGGAAGTCCTATTATTATTAAATTTTCTATATTTTATTAAATTCATTGCATATATCTATATTTACTACAACATATCAAAGTATCAATGTTATAAAACCTCCCAAAAAACTCCCTTATAGAGTAAAAATATATGCAAATTTTTTGAATAGTGGGGATATTGGGAATCATATTCCAAATGATCAAATCTTTGAAAATGTATTTAAACATTTTTCCACATAAAATATTCATTTTACTATGATAATAACATTTATTGTAAAATTATATCCATTTATAGGTTCCACATCCTCATATTCTAGGAAACAAACCTATTCAAATATTTCATTGATATCATTTTTGAAACCTAAGGAAACTCATTACACAATATTTCATTACAAAGTACGTCATTAACAATTTTAGGATATAAAAATACATTAACATTGAATAATATTTGTTTCACCGTTTAGTTTAATTTATTGGAAATGTAATAAGTTCAATCATTATCCAACAATAATTATAAAAACAATATTCTCTCTTGAATGTTATCCTATTATGATATACTTTTTTATATATGGGGTTAATTTTTATTACCATGATTTTTAATATTTGATAGATGGAATTTAATCCAATATATAACAAATTAAAATATATAATTTTATACTAATACACTAAAATAATATTTTATTCTTAGAAATATGTAATTATTTGTTTGTGGGAAATATTTCCCTAACAGTTTAACAAATTAGTAGGATAATATATTTAATCTCTATTATTTATTTGATCATATAATAAGATTTAATAAATAATATATAATGTTTAATTTAAAAAACATTAAAAATTTTTCATCAAATATAATTTTTTTACTACCATATTATATCATATATATGAAAATAACAAATATAATATTATATATAATTTATTAATGATTCATCCATATTTTGAATAATTCCATGGAATCATACTCATTGATGTAAAAAAATTTATAAAAATCAATTAGATTCCTACCAAAATTATAATACATAGAATCATAATCAATTAACCTATCATATATATTAATATTTAAATTTTATATTATATTGTTTGTTTCTTATACCCTAAAATTCATAGAATATATTTCTTTAACATTGATTCATGATATATATGGTCTAATTGTCTTTTTTCTACCCATTAGTTATTTTGAAAAATTTATTATCATGTGACTAGGATTCCAATAATCGGTATAATTACCCTATTTCATGACTCATACCTTAGGTTCTAAATACATTGAATGAATTATATAAATACCATTATTGTTCTTCATTACAACCCATTTCATCCATTTTTTATTTTTTACAACATTCTCTATGAATAAATTAATTTTATCCAAGGAATTCCATGTTCAATGTGATTATCCTTATAATTATGAAAATATAATGTGATGTTTTAATAATTTAATTCAATTTTTTTAATCATTTTCCAATTTTAATTAAATAATAAATTTCATAAACCAATTAATCCATTATTGAAACAAAATTCACTCCAATAGATTAATATCATAAATTATATTGAAGACATGTTTAAAGTCAAAATTTTATAAGGACTTAAGATCATTTTACTTTAAATTTAATGTGAACAATTAATTTCAAAATATCCACATAAATAATTATGTTTTTAACATGGTGATTTATTCCCTAATTATAATGGTTGTTTCTTTAAAAATACGATTTTTAAATTAATTCTTACGAACAATTATTATGTTTGTATACCAATATAAGGAGTTGTTACAATATTTTTATCTATTTGAAAGAATTATCATCAAGTCATATTTGATGATGATGATTCCATTACTTTATAAAAAATAATTTATTATATGTGTACCTTGATTTAAATTTATCTATAAATTATATATATTTAACATGATCTGAGTAAAAGTATTACCCCTATAATATTTCATTATATACAATGGTGGTAGAAAACTATATTTCACTATATATTAATTCAACATGAGTGATCCAATTATGAAATAGTTATTTTGGTTTTATATAATGACATTTATTTAATAAATGACTATTTGGTAATTGAGTGGAAATATTCTCAAAAACACATCATATGGATTTTAATAGTAATATTCTAATGATATATTACCATATATATTATCCAAATAATTTTTAACTATAATATTGAAGAAGGATTTGGTTTTGAAAATCATAAATATATATATATCAATAATTAAATACACAATATAATCTATGGGAACCCATTTTCATCATAAACATACTGTCATTCAGTATTATGGAGGGTATTTACATCCATCACAATTCTAGAACCCAGTATATGTTAATTATAGGAAACCTCTAAATTAAAGGGTATGTCCCAAGAAAATGACATTATCAAGGAATAAAAAAATCAATTATCATAACTAGCATGAAATTAGTTAAATACATTTATGATAGTTTAAAAAATATATATAAATAGTTACAAACAAAATAATTTAAAATCATAAAATAAATTATTTATATCAATGAATAAGTCAAATAATGTACTAAATAAATAAATATTTCCCAATATTGAAATGGAAATAAATTGTTTCAAAAAATTATTCAACAAAATAATTATTAAAACATATTAGTTGAATAAACAATATAAAAATTGTACAAAAACATAAAATAAATTTATAAATATTTCGGATATGAAATCATTCATATGATAATTATATTTAAAATTTACATAAAAATATGATATTTAATTTAAATAGAATAATATTATATTTTCTCAGAATTTTTTTAAATCTCTAAATTGTGGATAAGAAGAGCATTCAAAAAATATTCAAATATATAATAAAACTATGTAATTGGAATGGACACTACGAAAGAATCATTAATAAAAATAGAAATTTTAATGGACAAGAAAATGAAATAACATTTAATAAAACCATTATATGTAATACGAGTGTTATTGGACTACAATATTTTGAAATAAATAATTAAAAATAGTTCAGAAACCAAAACAAAATCAGAAAAATCAATAATTTCATAACAAAAACCATTAAGTAAAATAAATTATTAATTGTAATAGAAATTTCTCCCCTTATTTGAAAGTGGGTGGTGTGATCTTACTAAAAATAAATTCCAAATAATAAGTATTTGAATAGTCAAACTAAAATTTATCATATTATATTTTTGTTTTTGTGTAATGGTACTTGATATATGTCGACAGATGTAATGATACACCCTTTTTATATATATCATGTCACATCTATGAATTTATTTTGAGAAATCTCTTTGTAAATTTTTTATATTGAGTTTTTTCCTTTTCCATTTGGGATGTTATTGGAGAAAAATGTAGTTTTTTGACTCAAAAGAATGTGGTTCAGGGATGGCACATGGTTTGTGGAAACTGTACGCCACCTAATGGGAAAACATGCTCCACAGATAGTTGCATTGTCCCACCTGCACGAACTTCCACATAGGCATCTTCCCATAACCTAGAAATTGTGCAACCTATTTTCTCATGGATAGATGATAGTGTATGGTTTATTAATGGATTGTAAAAATGTGAGGGAATACAGTGTCTCATGTCCAGTTAATAAAAAAATGTGAAATTAAATTTCTTATTTTCCTTGATTTTCACACCAAATCACCCCTAACTCAAACCACATTGTATTTCTGATCATTGGGATTCCTCTTCTAACTATTTTCTACCGTAAACTTAATTTTTTGTCGATTTAGCCTTGGAATATTCAACAATCATAAAGTATTTCTATCTTTTATATATTTATTACTTTTTCTAGTGTTCTTCTTCCCTCTTTATTTGGTTCTATTTCCAATAGTAGGTTATACCATATAATGAGATCAATTATGGTTCATTGGGAATAATATTGGTGTTTATGGTTCAATCATTATTTTATAGGGTTCCTCTTTGATGAAGTCCTGGTTTCCAACTTCATTCTATAAGTTTTCATTATTTAGGTAGGGAATTCCATATGTTTTCATTATTAAATTATTTGATATGATTTCATTCCTTCGTGAATAGGATCAATGTATTGTAGGTCCTGTGTTAAATGTGTTTTAAGAATATTTCAAGGTGTTCTTGAGTAGAAAGATATTTTTCTAAAATAAATTGATTTTTATTCATATGTGACTCATTTTTGTGCTTTATAAAGTCTTTTTATAAACATTTTATGCGGTGTGAAGTGTATTTTAGAATGTTTTTTGTGTGATTGAGTGGCTGAATGAGTTTTTTCTGTGAAAAAAATGGTTCCTTTTCATATGTATCCATGATTCATCATGTTTTTATGTCAATTTGGTGATATATGTAGAATTTGAAATTTGAAATTTAGCACTAAAGCACTCATTTGTATCTATATTAGTGGACTAGGAGTAGTACACAATTTAGATCAGTGTGGATGAGGCCCTATTTCTTCTAATAGGATTAACAATACAACACTAACTAATATATGATGATGATTGGACAATAGTAGAACATTGGATGGATTCCACTCTAGTGGCTCATGCGTGGTGAAATTTTGGTTCATTGTTTCTAAAACATTATAAATAAGATATATAGTTCCTAATGTCCCACTAGTACTTGTTAAATGGGATTTTCCCAAGATATGGGGATCTTTTGTGATATGGTTCTCACTATAGGAATACTATGGACCATGTGTTATTTATAATTGAAAATCAAGTTCCTATAGAAAATTTATCAATATATTTTATTCCTTGAAACTATTACAAAAAATGTTTCCAATTTTATTTTTAAAACATGCATGTATTTATACATTTTAATATAATGGCATGTAATCACATTAATGTTTAATCTAACTAACCTTTGACTTGAACACTATAATATGATGTTTTTGTATGTATACTTTTTTATGTGTCACCCAATTAAATTAAATATGATTCTTGGTGGTTATGGTTGATCTAGATTTATTTGTCCCCACTTCTTGTATGTATTGGTGGAGGTGAAAAAAGTGATGTATCCCTCTAATTGCATTGATATTTTTGGTTTCTTACTCAGTACCCCTCCCAATTTTAGTAATTTTTTTCTATAATTTTTTGTTAATGTTGTAAAATGGATAACATGGAATTTTTTTATCTCTATTTCTATGGTCATTGATATTTTTAAGATGTTTTAATTTTGAGAATTGGTCATGGATATTTATCATGGGTGAAATCATTACCAAAATCACATTTTTGATATCCAGGAACTAGTTTCTAGCTCATGGGGATCAAGAATGCCCTTCGAGTAATGTTACGCCTGGGTCGGGTGTCAGGTTGGATAAGAACCATACTTGGTTTATGAAAAAATGTTACTAGATTAGTTTTCACTTTTTCTTTGGGTCATGATATTTAGGAGAGTCTATATTTACACGAGCTAGTATTGTCAGGTCATGAGTAATTTTGTGTGTCATGTGTCTATCCAACATTCTATATAACAGTCATTGAGTACCCATGTGATGTTGGGATTTGGTTTGAAATATCTTTAAGGTTATATATACATGCTTTAAACTATGTATGCACACCATGTGGGTGGACAATTTTGGATGTCTTATTATTATAATGGATGTTGTTTTGTTTTTATCTAGTTAAGTGTTTCAATTTTTTTACTACACATTTTCAAACTTGTCAATTTATAGGTTTTATTAGTTATTGTTTCTTAATGTATAAACATGCCTCCTTGAAGACTTTATATGCATCCATAGGAAGAGACTATATAGATTTATCACGATGAAATTAATCAGAGACTAATGAAATATGTGGTTCGTGTCATTGATGATTTGTTTCTGGGTGTTGGAACTACTCCTTCTCATTTTTGGGAATCCAAGATATGTTATGAAAAGTACAATGCTCAATATTTTCTCAATAATAAACCTCCTTCCTATGGTATGAGAGGAACCTAGGAAGATGAGTAGTAGATTGAGAAAATAAAGAGGATGTTTGGGTTTCATGACACTTTTGAATAAATTTAAATGCAGTGTGTTTTGTTCTTGTTAGATGGTCTTTGTTAGAGGTGGTGGTACTCAATGGTTCATACTGGTATATATGATCAGATCAGTTGGATGCATTTCTAGGTGTTCTTCAATGTGAATGATTTCCTCAAGTACTTGAAATTAACAGTGTCCTGAGAGTTTTCATATTTTTCCAACGGCATCATATCCTGATGAATTATACTAACAGCTTTGTGGATTTGGTTCGATTCACACTCAAGGTAATTTACAATGATCATTTTAAGGCTGAAAATATAATAATGTGTTTCTATTAGGTTATTTTATCTATGGTCTTCATGTTCATGTTGAATACTTCTATTTATGTGGTCGATCATTCATTGATAGTGTATATTTATTTTTGTGTAAATCATATTTTTTATGGAGTAGTTATAGCTATGGGACAAGGAAATTTTGGTTCATATGAGAAGAAGACAAATTAGTTTGGGATAAAGCATAAATTAGGTAGAATTTTAAGGCATCATTCCTGACTGTCTTCTCATATTTCTTTAGATGTTGGGCCAGTCCAATTCTATCAGTGTGGAACGACTGGGCATGTGTGGTCAGAATTTCTTCTTCCACCATGACAATACCATCGATGTGGTAATATGGATAACATGAAATTGGTTTGTAGTTAAAATCACATGTACCATGGTGGGGTATAATCTATGGTATCTAAAGGGATGCCCAACCAGTTAGATCCATCTAGGAAATAGGGTTCATAGTTTGGTGGGCATGGAAGTATGTCTAAATCTCTTTCATGGAAGTTTAGAACTAAGGAAGAATTGTAGGATAGTGATCATTATCTAGATTATAAATAGATGAGGTATCTCCACGAAGTGGTTCATGAACATGTGGAATTGGACCAGAAAACATCCAACGTTCTAGATTTTGTTCTTGTTGTAATATATATATAGATTATCCTACTTGTATTGGTTCTTCTACTTCTTTTAGTTGTGTCTGTCTTTTGGGTTTTTTGAGTTTTCCATCTGTACATACGTATTCTGTTATGTTGTTGGTGAACCCTAATGGTATGAAGTTATCGAAGTTATTAAAGTTTTCATATTTTGCAGTAACCATGTCACGGTTCCAATTGATACGAGATTTTATTTTTTTGGAAATGGACATATTTTACATGATCCTTGGAATGGATTGTAATGTGAATTTTCAGGGTCCCATTATGTTTTACTAATGTAGAGTTTCTTTCATAGAACCTGATGTGTGTACCTAGTTATTTAAGGATAAATTTGATACTTGGTTGGAATTGATGGACATCCACTTCTAGAATTTGGATATCCTTTTTTGAAGATCTCATATCTCACATTAGAGGAAAATGATTGTTATCCAGTGAATGAATTACATATTGTGATGGATGAGTTCCAGAGTTATTTGTAGATGAGTTTTTATGATTTACACCGGATTAAGAATTTGAGTTCACAATCAATTTTGGCACCAGGAAAACATCCAGTATCTATTTCATTATACCTTATATCCCCCACTGAGTTGATTGAAATTAATATATAGCTGGATGATTTGGAATCCAAAGAATTCATTCTCTTGAGAATCTCACATTGGGCCACCCCATTCCAGTTTTCATTGAAGTAATATGGATATATGGGTTGTTTATATATTATTATAAGATGAATAAGGTAATGATTATGGCTAAATCTCCTTTTGTGATATTTAATACCTTTTTATTAGAATAAGGGGAAGATATTTTTCACTGGGATTGAATTTCATTATGGAACTTAGGAACTGGTTGTTCCACTAGTATCTTCACTACATCATCTTGGTATTTTTAGATGAAATCCAAATTTATTCTTGAATATAGTATAATAATGAAAACCCTTATTGGATAGTGTTGGGAACTCATTAATACCATCACCTCTATGAAATAAATTCCATATTAGCAATATAGAATATGGAGGTGCTGTTTCTGGGTCACATATCTCAGAACGAGGCATTTCGGTGATCCCCAAGAATATTAGTGTAGTATTTTAATGGGAAAAGGTGAAGAATTTTTTTGAAGTTATGATATTTATGGGCCAACCAGGGTGTTACATATGGTTCATTATAGATTTTTCTTGGCATGATATTCCTATGATATCAATCAACTGTAAAGGGGTGATGTTTGAATTGAGTTCTAAATGACATGAGTCCTTTTATGATCATAATCGATAGTGGACCAGTTACCTTTTTTTGATTTTATGGTAATAAAAAAAGGGTTACGTTGTCTACTATAATTATTTGGGTTTGGTCTTCGGGTTTTTATAGTGCAAAAAGATCATGTTGTGGAATTAGTTCTTTCAAAATCTGACAACATGAGTAGAATTATTCGACACATTACTAGGAGTTATATGTGGGTATTTATTCCATGAAGACTTGTAATCATTATATATTTAGAGAAAATTTTATGTTCTTCTTAGATCATATTAATATAAACTATAGTTTCTATCTAAGTTAAATGAATTTGATTAAGCATATTTGTGTCGACTACCTTCAAGGTTTTGATTTTGATATCATATATACACGTGAAAAATGTAATTTTGTAGAAGATTATTTGAGTATAAAATTCCTAGTGAATGCTTTGAAAGAGTCTAGTGATGATTGGACATTGATGGTACTTTTTCTGAACATTCATATAGAGACCAACGAATATAGCGTAGCAGCGTTCTAGCCGAGTGTGCAGCTGGAACAGTCCCTTGATAGATATGATTAAATATGTGAAGCCTTGTGATGAGTTGTGGAAGTATTCTTTGCAGTTCTTAAATGGTTTGGAGGTGCCCTGTGAATGGTCATTTTCTACTAAAGGTGTTTTTCATTAAGGTCCCTTCATGGTGAATTCTCATTATAGAAGGTGGTGATGCATGATAGCCAGTCGTCTGTGTGGATAATTTATCATGGGATAACCAAGATGTTTTATCATGAGTTTTATCGATTCTAGTCGCCATAAATGAGGGGATATGTATCTGACTGTGCATATATGTGTTATGTTTATCAGTAGGTAAGGGAATATCACCAAATACCCTCACGTTTTCTTTATCCATTACCCATTCCAACATGGATGTTATATGATATATCTATGGAATTAAATATTTACTTTCTTCATTCATATCGGGGAAAGAAATCTGATTTTTCTAGTGATTAACCATATAAAAATTCAAACCATTTAATTTTTATTAGGGAAACGACCATATTGAATGATATGGGTCCATTTTATGTTCAAGAAATCGTGAGGCTTCATGGTGTTCCTGGGGAAATATTTTTTAGATTGGGACCCCCATTTAACCTCATGATTTTTTGAAGGACTCCAAAATGAAGTCTAGCCACAGATGAAGTCAAGAATGACATACCATCCTCAAATGGATGGTCAAAAGGCGTTGGTAAATCAAATCTTTGAAATCATGATCTAGGAATGTGTGTTTTATTTTATAGGCTTATGGGATAGACACATATGTGTTTTTTATTTTTTCAACAATAATAGTTACCAATCCTCGATAAAAAAGAATCAATTTGAAGAAATGTATAGTCAGATCTGGTTGTAAACCTTATGTTTTGAAGAGTTTATTGAGACATCATTGTTATGGATGAGTCTCACGTAAGAAAAATATAATAAACTCAAAATAATCATACAATATTTCTTCCACAGTGTAGATCCACCACAAATCATATGCCAATCAAAGGTATCGAGACCTATAATTTTCTAAGGGTGATAGAACTTTTATGAATATGGAGCATAGATTTGGTAACTATCTTTTGGTTATGTGTGGAAAATTAATGACTAGGTATATATGACGTTTCAAAATTTAAATGAGAGTTGGTTTGGTGGAATACATGATATATTATCTTTCTCAGTTGATGTAAATTCAGGATGCGTATGATTTCTCTTAGCTAAAGAAGTATAACACAGTTTCGTCTAATGTGTTGAATTTTGATGATTTGGATTTGAAAATCGGTTTTTCAAGGTTTATGTGGCCTGTGAAGATTGTGGATTTTCAAAAGAAATCTCTATAGGTGAATAACATACAATTGGTATGAGTTCATTGGCATCATGGGAATGATGAGCAAGATATGTGGTAGCAGATGTCTTGGGTAGGGTTTTAGTATCTATTTTTCCATGACATATTCTAGAATAAATTTCTCTTTGTATAATGTTTTTATGGTTGTGATTTTGTTTTACATATTTGAGGTATTTGTATTTTTATTTTTGGTCTTGTATTTATCATATGGTCTTCCTATGAGTTTTTGAAGAAAATAGAGTTTTTGGACCAGACAACAGGTGGCACACAGTTGGTTCACAGTTATGGGACTCCATGAGCCAACCCAAGAGAAAATGTGCATATTAGATAGTGGTGTCGTTCAGAATGCATGACTTGATGAATTAGTGTGTTCCTTGACCTAGGAAATCATGCGGCCAATTTTTCTCTTGGACTGAGGAGACCGCACGATTGTTGTTGGTATTTGTAAATCATGCAGGCAAACGGTGTGCCTTTTCTTATTCTTTAAAAACTAAAATTTAACATTATAAACTCCCATCATTTTAACCAAAACATCTCTTAATTCGAACCATATGTTATTTTAAGGATTATGAGCTTCCACATAACCCTGTTTCTCTCATTGTAATTCAATTTTAGGGTGTATTTGGCCTTAGATATTTATTAATCATCAATTAATTTTATCTATTCTAGATTTTATTCCTTTTTCTATGGTCTTTATTCCCTATTTCATGGGTTTAATTTCCTCTAGTGGGTTGGTTTTCATAAAATCATATTAATAATGGTAATTTTGGATTTATATTTTAGTTTATGGTTCAATATTAATTTTATTGTGTTCTATTATGGTGTGGTTGTTCTTTTCAACCAGATTATAGATGTTTCTAAGCTTCAGGTATGTGATTCAAATATTTAGAATTATTTGATGATTTTTATGTTTTATTTTCATATTTAACATTTAATATGGAATGTGTGTGTAGTGATAAATGTGTTTTCAAAAGGATTAAAGGTGTGTATGGTTTGGAAGAACTTTTTCTAATAGAAATTTATTTTGATTCATATGTACTGTTTTATTTTGATTCATAAATCTGTTCTATAAATTGTGTTATTGGTTCATTTTCTATTTAAAAATGGTCTTTTTCTACATATGACATTGAAATATGTCTTCCTATAAAGAAATGGTGGTTTCCCATATGTATCCAAAATTCTTGAGAGCGTTTGTGAGCATGGTTATTTGTGTGGCTTGTGAAATAGAAAATTTACCACAAATGGAATCCTATGTATCTAGGTGGAAAGACTAGTATTGGGACCAAGTTGTCTAAAGAATATTTTGGATGCATGAATTATTGTATTTTTTTTCAAATATGTTTGAGAGTAATGGAAATCACATCGCTTTTTATAAGTGGATGATTGAAGACAATGAAGTTACAATACATTCCATGGAAAATATGATGATACATTGTTGGACTATATATCACATAGATCATAACTTAGTTGGATAACTTGTGATGAATTCTTTATGAAGAAAAGTGGGAGAGAAGATGTAGTCAATCAGTGTGGTTGGTCTTGTAGAAATAGGATTCTATGATGGCATAGTTTTCCATTGTTTGCCAAATTTTTGGGTTCCAAAATTTGGATTTTGGTAAGCATTATGAAACGTTTATTTACATTAATATCTCATCAAAACATGGAAAATTCCTGAAATTATTAAAGATTTATTTCATGATGTATATTTCATGGTTACATGATGATTTTTATGGTTTTCTCCACGATTACGACGAGCATTGTGAATGGTCGAGTAAAGGAGCAATGCATGTGATAATTACAATAGTGAAGGTGAAAATCATTGCAGAGGCACAATGGAAGAAGGAGAACCATGAATGTGCAAATGATTTTACGGAACACTTCATTACTTTTATGAACATTGAGAATATTGAAAATAGCTATGGTGCATCGTGAAATAGATTGAATTTCAGCAGAAAAAATTGAAGATTTGTGATTTGGTGCTAACGTCACACTATGGTGGATATAAGGTTTTGTATTTGTTTTAATTTCATATAGATAGAGCCTCAACCCATAGATAAAATTAGAGATACATTATGAAAATTTTAGAGCTCTTGAATTGTGAAGTTGTTTTGCGGAGAAAGCGAGTTCTGTGAAGGTAGTGAGATCGGTGAAGGAAAGGATCTTCACAATGAGCCATTGAAACTTGAAAAATAAGAGAATTTCACAAAGTCCAATATGTGATACACAAAACAGTGACATCCTTGATCTATAGAGATCTGACAACTAGAGAACTCCATGAACTAGAGTGCTCTGCAAAGCAGGGAGGTTCGTGAAGGAGCTATGTGCGCTAAAAATTTGAGTACCCAAATTAAGTGTGAAGATCGTTCAAGTGGATCAAGATATGACTGGTGTATTGGAATATGATTCATAATAAAGTCTAAGTAGTTATTAACAGCTACTAGATATGAAAGAGAAGATTTTTTTTCAATGATCATATTTTTGAATGTTTTTCATGAATCATAGAGATATTGGTTTCCCAATTTGTGCTACAAGGGTGCACACGCACCAGAGGATTATATCTTATGTACTGCACGAGTGAAAGGGAATATCCAACTCATTGTATTACACATTAAAGTTTAATCTGTTTATTTTATAATGTGGTACATGATTATCTTCATACCATACATTGGACTATCTACGCATTGAGTAGTGATCCTTATAAGTTGTTGTGTTTATGTGGATTTGTGATTGGATTGTATTCAGTGGAGAAGGATACCCTTAACAGGATATTATGGGTTATTCATTAAAATGGAAACAAGAAAATAAAATATTTCACGAATTCACCTGCTCCCCCTCTTGGAGATACTTGGATCCTGAATAGGTACCTTAAACTAGGAATAATATGCTAGTTGTATTAGTGGGGAAGAGGTCCAGTAACTTTAAGAAGGATTGTATATACCATATTAACAATATTAGGATGATGATTGGGGGCCACTAGAACATTGGATGGATTCCCCACTAGTAGATCGATCATGAGGACAATATGGGTCATGTTTTCAATACCATTAGCAAGGATATTTGAGGTTCCTATGGTACCTCTTGTACTAGTGCCAATATGGATTTTAAATATTGTGTTACTCTCTTGTGATTTGGATCACCCCATTTTCATTTTGTGGACCATTTTTTATTTATAATTTCAAACTATTTATCCTTTAATTTTTTTTGAAATGTATTCCTCAAAATTATTCTTTTAAATGGTCCCAATTAGTCCTTAATTTTTTCATGTATTTTTGCATTTAATTTTATTGACTATAACATCTTTTTTTGGTATCTTACTATCCTATAGATCCCACTGTACATACATACATCGTTTTGTGTTTTAATTATTATGAATGACCTAGGAAAAGTACATATATTCTAAGGTGGTTGTGGTTGATCCTATTTCTAGAGTTCAATGTTATCCCAAGTTTTGGTGGAGGTGTAATGATGGTTTTATCCCTCTTGTTTCATGGGTATATTGGTTTATGAAGTGGGTACCCCTCTGCGTCCATGTATTTTGGATTACATTGGTTTTTTGTTATAGTTTTAAATTGTTTGAATTAAAATTTTTGTATTCATATTATTATGGATATTGATCTAGGTAATATTTTTTAATTTTGAGAATGTTTCTCAGTTGTTTATTATGGTTGAAATCATTCCAAAAATTACATTGTTGATTCCCGGTTAATATTTTAAAGACTGTGGGGATTGGGAACACCGTTCATGCCATGTTAAGGGTTGGGTTTGGTGTTAAGATGGATTGAACCCTAACATGGTTCAAGAGAAAATGGTATCTAAATAGTCTTCTATCTCTCATTGCATCATGAAATTTTATATTGTCAAGATATATTATAGATATAATTATAGGTGATTAATGTTTGGTTGTGAGTGGGTTTTTTGGAAAACACACCTCATAATAGGCCTTGATCCACCATGGGATGTTTGTATTAGGTTTCACATCTCCTTCGGGTGACATGTATAAGATAAAGAGTGTGCAAGGACACGAATTTGGTGCAAAGAGGTTTGGTTGGTTGTTATTGTGATGGATGAGTTTTTTTATCTATGGACGTGTTTGAAATGTTTTGTTTTAAGTGAAAATTTAATTAATGGTGTATTGATAGTTTTTCAATGTGGTTGTTTCTTAATGCGGTAATATTACACTTGGAGAATTCATCGGTATACATTGGAAGAGGATAGATATAGTTAAATCTCGCCAATTGATTGGACTTCTGGAAGTCATGGTTTGGGATATTAATGATTTTGGTTAGGGAGATAGATTGTGTCATGCTCATGTTGTGAAATATAAACAGTTCCCGAAAAGTAATATTTTTGGAGAAAGTCAAGAATATGCCTCCTTCATTACAAGGTACCATAGAAACCTCAGATGAAAATGAGTGGATTAAAAAAATTGATACGATGTTCAGGTTTATTGAAACTCCTAAATTATTCAAGGTAATATGTTCTTCATTCTTGATTGAAGGTCCCTATCAGGGGTGGTGGTACACAGAGTTTAAATATAATAAACATGATCATATGGGTATGGGGGATTTTATGTTTCACCATAAATGAGAATTATTTACCCAATATTGTGGCCTTCGACAAGAGTCGGGAGTTTTCAGATCCTCACCAAGGGTATTAGATCATGATGTGGTATGATAACTTCTTTTCTGAGTTGGTTCAATTCACACAAAAGGTAGTTTATAATGAGAAGATAAAAGCTAAAAATTAAAAAACGGGGTTGTGACTAGATATTGGATTATAGGAATTATTATTCTTGTGGAAGACTAATATTTATTTGGTTGATTGTGATTTTATTTCGGAGATCGATCTTACTGGAAATATTAGTTTTTTATTAGTTCCCAGATTGGGCTATGGAGGTGGCGGTCCATCTGGGAAGAAGACGAAGCAAGATGAGCATGCGATGAACAGAAGTGGTGGTTCATGCCTTCTTTACTAACTGTATTTTACAATAGATTCAAATGAAAGTTCAGTATTGTTCCATAAGTTCGAAGATTAGGGGAATGTGTTGTTAGTTCTACTAAACTCATCCAAGAAATTTACCTTGAGTTAGGCATATGGGTAAGTAATAGTAGTTTATTGAGATATTCATACATATTAGTGTTGATTATACATTATTTTATCTTGAGGTATGGCATCTTCGTCTGAGCCATCTTTGAAAATGGGGTTTCAGTTTAGTAGGTGTAGTGGAAATGATGGATCTATTATAGGGAATTGTCAGCCTATGGTAGAACCACATGGCAGTGGTCATTCTAAAGATTAGGAAGAGATGAGGTTTCTTCATCTAAAGGGACAAGAATATGTTGATTAAAATTCAAGACCTTCTATAATTCAATGTATATTTATTATTGAATCATCTATATCTATATTACTTTTGATATCGTTGCTTATTTTTCATTCATTATTTTCATATCTTTTGGGTTTTTGAGTTTTAAATCATATCAAATGTTTTATGTTATGGATTCTATGACACTCCTTAGTATGATGTGATAGTAGGGATTCAAGTGATCATCTTGTGAACTCACCATGTTAGGTGTCAAGATTGAATTAGATTTCCTAGTTTTTGAAATTGACCTATTTTTTGTGATACTTGGAATGCATTGGATGGTATTTTTCAAGGGACACATTGAATTTATTAATGAAGAGTGAGTTTTACAAAAGTTGATGGTAGTACCCAAGTATTTCAGGGTGAATATGATCCTCGGTTAGGACATGATGGACATCCACTTCAATAATTGAGAAATATAACTTTCTAGATCCTAGAGCTCATATTTTTGGATCATGATGGTGTTCCTAAGGATGTATTACCACTTTTAGTGGATATGTTTATAGTGGTATATCTATATGACATTTCGGTTTTTCCTCTTGAAAGGGATGTGGAGTTATCTATAGATTTGTCATAGAGAGCATACCGGATATTTCTCCCATCATACCGTATGGACCCCACCTAATTAATGGAATTAATGGTACATCAGGTGAATTTAGAACAAATAATGATTCATTCACCTAATTGCCTCACCTTTGTAACAACCTGTCCTATTTTCTAAGATGGTCAATGGATCAATCTGGTTGCATATCAAGTACTGGAAGATAAATAAGGTAACAATTAACAATAAATAAAAATTTCCCCTATTTAAAACATATTCAATAATATTAAGGGGGAGAGGTGGTTCTCCATGATTGAATTGTGTTCTGGTTATCATAAAATCATATTCAGATTGAAAAATAGTTGAAAAAACCATTTGATGTAGGTATGAAAACATTGAGTACAATGTTATTCCATTCATTTTGAAAACTTCTCTAGCAGTCATTATGGCTCTCATGTAAAACATATTAGACTACTATCTTAATTCCATCATTGTGGTATTTGTGGATGAAATCCTACATTATAATATAACTAGGTAGGATCATTAGTGGTATTTTATTAATGTGTTGGTAACTCTTCTTGACCAATTCCATTGTGAGTTGTTTTTCAAGTGCCCCTTCTATTTTAGGGAGATCAAGTTTCTTGGACATGTTATATCAGAATGAGGGATTTTGTGGATCCTATTAAGATCATTGTAGTTATTTCATTGGAATAACCAATGGTTTTTTAATCATGGAAGTTTATTACATGTTGTTCATTAGTTAATTTTCTCATATTTAATTTCCCTTGATAGAACACACCCTGAAAGTGGTGATTTTTTAATGAAGGTCATAATGTCATGTTTCCTTTTCGAACCTTATGTGGTGGTTGACCAGGGCCCCCATTTTGATTTTATATTATTTTGGAAGGGTATTTTTGGTCATCTATATTGTTTTATGTATTGGTAATGGGTTTATGATTTTGTGGGACGAGCATGAGCTTTCATATGGGGAAGGACCCTAGACAAACCATATATGGGGTGAATCAGGGTGTCAACTTTTTCTCTAATTTATTTGATCTTGTTCCCACATTGGATGAAATTTTTATAAACCTGTATGGTGGATATGTGAATGAATTAAAACATCCACATGTTGAAGGTCATCACAACAAATTTTACATGGTTCAACTATAATGACCCGACCTTAAAATATTTCTTAATCATGAATTAAATGAAAAATTCACATTGAGGATCTTGTCAGGTTTAGAGATTTAGAGAATTAGTACATAACTATTACATCTCATAAGATTACAAAGTAGACACTACTACTATAACTGATTGTTCACAAAAATATAAAAAATCCTTAAATAAAACAAGAGTTATTTTCTTGATATAAATATTCTTGAATACTTCCTTTCTTTTACCCTTCCTTATAACCTATGAAAAACATTTCAAAAACATAAGATGAGCATAAAAATCTCAGTAAGGGTTATCACATAATGAAAGTAAAAATTAACCCACCAATAAATACAAATAAATAAAACCATAAATTTCAATCATAACATACCTTCTGAAATCTTAATATTTATGTATAACTACTAGAAATCATAAGACATAAAGGTAACATGAGGAATTCATAACATTCTTACGTAGGGAGTAATCCTCATTGTTACATTTGGAATACCCATCACAGTATATTCCCTAAATAGCTTAGGAGAATCCTTATCATTTAACTCCTTTGCGTTACCCAATGCATTGGAGAGCTATCATGGGCTCACCTGCCCATAGTTTATCACGGAACCACCCGTCTTCATAAATAATGCCCAAGAACCATAACATAATCGTATCACATAAAACATACATAAAGGAAACATAAAATTTCCACATTTCAATCACAAGATATCAATAAAAAAATTGATATAATCAAAACCATTTTCAATACCAAAATAAAATAAGAGTAAAACTTGCTATTTATTTTTCATTTAAAAAATTGTATGGCTTGTAGATGAAGCCGAAACTCAAATAATGATCACGGTGGCAGAGAAGCCATTGTCACCGAATACGTTAGACAAAAACATTACCTTTTATCATTTAGTAAAATGATTCATATAAAAAGAATACATTTTAATAAAAGTAAAAGTAATAGGGGTTTATACTTCATATAAAAGAACGTTGTGCATAAGACAAAATATTCCTCAATGAAAGGAAATTGAGATGAAGTCCCTTAGAAAGTCAGTATCCTATGATTAAGGATAATTAAATTACATAAGTATGTGTGACAAATATAAATAGACACAATATAAGAGTATATTATGTGTAAAATAATCAGATGTCATTCACACATATTCATAGTACGACATAATAAATAAATTGAGGTTTAACCCAAAGAATTGAAGTTGGGTTAAGAAGTTCCCTTACAGAAATTCGACAGCCTAACGACGTCACATTAGAATTAATAAAATGATTTTATGAGAGGTAAAAAGAGTGTCACATCACTTTGTCATAAAATTTACAGAAATAAGGATATATAACAACATATCCCAACATAATAATATGAAAATTAAAAGACCTAACAAAATTATGTTTTTTAAAAAGAGGAGGGTGAAAGGTTCCCTTAGCGATTTGGGTAACTTTCAAATCATACACCCCATGAAAGAAGGGTCATAAAATGAAGATATAAATACCCATAAATTAAATTCTACTACACAAAGAATAAAATCATGTGCATTAAATACACCACTCAAAATGAAATAGTGGAAAATGTAGCATGAATCTCACTGGAATAAAAAGTGAGATAAAAAACCCCTTACCTCATTGTAATCAATCGAGTCGTATGACCAAAAGATAATAAACACAATATGAATAAAAAAAGTACCATGAATTTACATATAATAATTATAATATATATCAAATGGCGGAACAAAATACACCACATGCAATAAATAAGTGGCGAACAATGGAAATCTCATGAAATTAAAAGTGAGATAAGAAATCCCTTACGAAAATTAGGCATCCTAACAACGCCACTCAAAACATTTAAAAATAGATTGATGAGATAAAATAGGGCCTCTCATCATATGAACAAAAAAATTAAAGTAATAGTAATATAAAATAACATCCCAATTATAAGAAATAGGAGCTTAAAAGGAATGACATAAAAGAGAGTACTTAAAAAGAAAGAGAGAGGTAGGATCTCTTACCTCAAGTCCGACTTGTCTTGTTCGTTTCATTATATACATGAATATTAAACATTGGTCAATTTATAATTTTTTAAGGACGTAATGTAAATTTTATTATTCAATTCATATAACATATTATAATGTTATAATAATTAGTTAATTATGTGAGTTCATATCAGACGTTTTGGTCAATGTTGGTACATGAGTCAAAAATGAAGTTGTTTGAAAAAAATTGTCCATGTAGTTATAAGTAAACCATCTCCAGAAAAGTTTTAATTATTTAAATATCATTTATATCCAGTATATATTAATTTTATAATATTCTATAACATTTGGAGATAAAAAATGAAATGCACCGTTCATGGACACGGTAGGCCATACGTACGCATGAACACTACATTCATTTCTTTGTCATGTTAATGGAATTAAAAATAAATGAGGGATATATATATATTATAAAAATACAGAATGATATTAATCATTAAGATATTATATATATAATATATATCCATTATATATATAGATATATTTATAATAGTACATAACATTTGGAGATAAGAAATGAAATGTACCGTTAATGGAGACGGTAAGCCGTACGTACGCATGAACGTTACTTTCATTTCTATTTCATACTTTAATGGAATGAAATCATAATGATACATAGGTATATTATAATTAAAGTATTATATCATACATAATATAATTAACCCCATCCTTTATACATCCCACAAATGGCATTAAAGATTCAAATCACATTGAGGGGGAGGTAGTCCGCATTTCCTAAAATGAAATTATCGCGTTTACCCAATTTGGAAACCATAATGGTATGCAATAAATTAAAAATATATATGCCTAAGGAAAAAATAAAAATAATATATATATATATATCATATATAAATACATTGAAATCCTAATAGCCACCATGAGAGGTGTTAAATGAAGATTGAACAATCATCGTTTCATGAGGCAGAAATTCGCCACCAATAGAAACAGTATGTTCTTTAACCATTAGATGGAGGTGTGTATAAGTGTTGCTATAATGATCTCATAACAAAATATTAGTATATTTAAGATACTGGTCTTATAAATTAAATTAATAAAAAGAGTTTATGGGGTTGGAGAAGAAAAATAAAACAAAAGAACATAAGAGAAGACATAACCATCTAATCGGATAACTCTTTTTGATTTGAGTCCAAAGGCTTCCTTTGAAATACTTCTGCCCAAAGTGAGGATTCTAGGAGTAGTATGGGGATGTGGAGAGACAATATGTGAAGAGGTTGGATGAGACAAGGGCTTGAGAGTGTGGTTAAGGGGGTATAGGTGGGGGCCTTTTATAAGAGGGACGATGGTCACTTTTGGAAAAGCTTGGAATGTTAATTTATAATAAAACGATTTTCATATTTCAAAGGTCCCACAATGATATATTTAGAGTATAAGGTGATAAGGGTTCTAAATCATCCCATCCAATAGAATTTAGACAAGTGTATGTCTTAGATTTTACCTTATCTTTTCATTTTATTTAAATCGTTCATTAATGAGGTAATCACTCCATCATCATGGTCTCATAAATAAGTTTATTTATCTAATGTCTAAAAATTATAAAAAAATACCATGTTTTAGGAAATATTTTTATATTTACAAGGAATATTTATAGTCTAATATATCATTTATGTTCACATAATTAATTTTTTTTTACTTAGGTGTTACATTCTTTTCTTATATTTTCCATTCTTTAAAAATAAAATGATAAAATGTCACTATCACCCAAAAGTGATTCCATGGAGTCCCAAAGTTGGCACAAGAAATCCTACGGTCAGAAATGACAGAACCAATAGCATTAGGACAATTTATTTGGTCATTTTTTATTTTTATGATATTATTTTATTACCCTTAACTAACCGATTACTAATTAATCATGATAATTAAAGATAATTGTCATTGTTACTATTCATAATGTCCAAAAACAAGAGTCTTAATTACATAATTTTTAACTTATGATTAAGAATATGGAACCCATTTTACCAAATTTCAATCATAGAAATTTCAGTAAATAATTTAAAAATAATTCTCGTTGTCAAAACCAAAGACAGGTTTTTAAGAAGTAAAATTTATCAAAAGATTGACTTGTTTTTACATCCAATTGAAAAGTGAAATTACTTATAATGAATATCATTTTATTAAGTGATAAAAACATATTATGTTACACTTTAAAACCATTTAAAAGTAAAATCTAACTATATATTTATATTATATTAAAAACTAGTTTTGAAGTAAAATGCAGTATTTTTCACTATTCATTAAAAATGAACATTTGTCAGAAAAATACCAAAAATTCACCCTAAGCTATATTTGATATTCCAAATTCAAAAATGATATCAATTTCAAAAATTTAAAAACATAGAAGACTAATTAATTAATTTTATAATCAATTCCCACTGTCAAAACAAATAGCGTGTTTTTAAGAAACAATATCTATTAAAAAATACACACTTGTGTATATACAATTTCAAAGTGAAATTAATTCAATGACCACCATTGGATTAAATAGTAAAAATATATTTCAATTACACATTAAAATCAATTAAAATGTTAATCAATCCATATAAATAAATTATATTAAAAATCACTTTTGAAATAAAATACAGTATTTTCACTATTCATTAAAAAATGAATTTTATCAGAAAAATGCCAAAAATTTACCCAAAGTAAATTTTGATGATAATAATCTAAATAAAAAATTTATTTTGTCAAAATGAACATATGAAAGTGACCAAAACTAGATTTAAATAGGGTTCTCCATCAAAAGGCGGTAAATCGGCCTTTTAATGTAAATTCTGCTTAAAATCATATTCATTTACATTTTGAGGATCTAAATTTTATTAGATAAAAGTAAATATATTTAACAAACATCTATAATCATAATTTATTTAGTTTTATTCATTACTTCCAATACAATGGCTAGGTTCCAACTACCATTTAAAATAATTATATTATGAGTGTGCACCGTAAAATCTCAAATAAACTCGTTGTTGCGTATTGGGTACGCCATCGAACATAGAATATAATTTAATGTAATATTAATATTTTATTCACAAATATTAATATATATGAACATTTCGTATTCATTATTTACCTGGGATGTTACAACAACACTAAGGACTATGTCTAAGGATCATACACCAACATGTTGCCGTTCATACCTGATTCCACTATTATTCACTAGTTGTTGGTTACATAGTTCTGGGAACAGTCACTCTGTATCAGGCACACTACCTAAATATTCAGGTATAGATCACTTCATCCCTTGGGACACTCCCATATACTCTCCCTATCTCACTACCTTGGGTGTTTTCCCACTCAGTTTATAGACCTAGAGGTCTCTTTAATAGATAAGTAAGGAAGTCATTGTCTCCAGTTCAGCATGAGAAATTGCTTGCATCAGAGTCCTGAATGGATTCTCTTTTGTATTCAAAATTCACCTTTAGTGATATAACATAATGTACTAAATATCCTTCTTCTATTGTTGACTATAATCACAAAATCCTATGTTACTATTCTATGAATGAAGATCATCTAAGCAAAGCATCATCATAATTATACTACCCCGAATAATTCACAATCTTTAGTTGGGTACACTCTTTTCTTATTCTTATTCTCTTCCTTTAATTCCCAGTTCCAACACATAAGTGTATCGGTATAATTCCTTCATTCAGTATAGATCTATGTTTTTTTCTCTTATTGTTCTTCTTCTCTTCAAATTTCACAATGAGAGTGTTAAACACCAGTTGTGTGTGTGCAGTACTACTTCTCGTCAAAAAACTGAATGGCTCAGAGTACATCCCTCTTCTTTAAACCTCTTCAAGAGTGCTACGCACCTTTAAAAGGCATGTGGAATCCCCAAATATTTCGTGCACCCTTCTAGGTGCCTTGCGAGTAAAATTTAATCCTTGTACTTAACAACACCGCTTGGAAAAAAAATCTTTTTTGTTCAACTCATATTCTTCTAATAGAACTTAACTTTTTCGTGCAACACTTTATTTTCCACCCATCGCTTCTTCTTTTCACACACAACTCTACACATTGATTTTTCCATGCATCAAATCTCAGGATTTGCTTAAGTGTCTAGCCCTTAAAAATGAGAGGGGGTCACCTCTTATTTATATGAGTTTTTGACCACAGGCATAAAACCCAAATATTATCCATAAAACTGACTCTCACTTCATTATATTACTCGCACATTTATTTATTTTCATTCAACGCATGTATTTTTTGTGCACCTCATGACTTTTCTGTTTTTCATCGTTTTGTACATAAAGCCTCTATTGCGCTTTAAACCACAAACCATTATTTCACCTAACATCTAATTTCACACACATCCTAGACCATTTTGTGCACTTCATTCCTCTGCCGATTTTGTGCTTTCTGACCCAGATATAACCCTTGCGCATAAAACCTAAAACCACCATTTTGTGCACGACCAATTTGTTCCGCAGAAGTATGATTTTCCGAGCACATTGTGTAAACATATTTTCTTTTTCACTTTCCTCTTTCCATTTCCAAATATGGATATTCTAATCATAAAACTCCAATTACACTCAAAATATTATTCTGATTTGTAACTTGTGAGTATTTTTTTTTCAAAGTCGCATCATTTCCCTATATTTTAGTAGAAATAGTCATTCCAATCAAAACCATAATATGAATGATTGTATATTTACACTGCATTTCCATCATAACAATTGAATCACAAGATCCTTAAAATTATAATATTTGGGAAATAAAAATCATCAAAGCATTGTTATATTTAGATACAAATTGAAATTAATGGCCACATCATAATTCTAATCCCTTCTATAATTTATCTTCTTCTTTAACCATCATTCTATAATTCATTCAATTCGTATGATTCTAATCATCAAGAAAGATATTTCATGGTTCTAATGAAATCACGAATAATTTCATGGTCTTTTTAAAATCCTCATACTTCTTCAATCATCATCAGATGGATGATACCTCACCATTCTTCATTTTTGTAAACAAGGTATCACATTTGACACAAGTTCTTTGAAATTTAGATATTGGTGGTTTTGAAACTCATTATAGAATAAACAGAGTACTATATAAGACAAAGAAATGTTAGGAAGATAAAATAGAGAAGGCATAACATGTCAATTTTAACAAATGTTTTTCACTCATTAGGAAGAGTCCCCAATCTAGAAAAGAGAGTCAAGGATTCTCCAGGTTCGCCTTGTCTTACGAGTGAGTTAGCTGTGAAGTTACCTTCACAGGAAGTGCGAAAGAAAGAAACTATGTGATTAATAAAACATCATGCAGTACCGGACAGAATACACTAGATTCCAGGGGACCTTAACATTCTCTTGGAGAAAGTTGACCACAACCGTGAAATCAGATTCTACCTCTGAGATTTAAAGATTGTATCTCATGTACAAAGAGAGACCCAAAGCAATAGTAGCGGTCTCGACACCAAGGGAGTTACCAGAACCAAAAAAATACCTTAATCCCAACAGTATGAAACATATATCATCCCTGATCACAGAGCATCCTCTCTTGATCCCATCGACACAGGATCTATCAACATTGAGTTTCAGAAGAGTTCCAGGTGTCCTCCATTTGACACATCGATGCAGTTTGGAAGAGATAGTATAAGAAGATGTGGAGACACCCGAAAAAATCTCCCTAGAGTTGAAGAATTCAATTAATAGTTTATAAGTCCTCTGAATTCTGAAACAACAATTTTGATTCATATTTGAAACTTGTGCAGCGACTGGGGCACCCCAAAGCGGGATTTGTTCTTCTCTTCCCAGAGATACCAGCAAACAATCGCTAAGATCATGCCTAGGTCATCATTTTCCAACCCATGATAACCAGAACCCATGAACCAGGACTCTATGAAGAGTTGGAAAGACTCACCGGAAAAATGGATGTTCATACTCAAATACAGAAAATGACACTCCTGAAGCCCAATCACTATGATGGAAGAGATGGTATTTGTCTTTTTTTGGGGTCTAGAGCAGGTATAACATCTAGATACATTGGATACATATCTTTTATGACATTATCATCAGTAGGGATAGCATGAATTCTAATACGGTAGAATAAGAAATTAATCTTACATGGAATTTCCATACACCACAGCTTTGATGCCCAAGCTTCTTTGGAACAAGAAGAATGAATGATATTAATGAAATCCCGAATAGAGAATCTTCATGAACTTGATCCCATGAAGGAACATCTATATGGATACTCAGAAATCATTATACTATCATAAATGAGTTTCTGATCTAGATTTAAAATAGCATCTAGGAAGGTTGGGTAATGATTGGCCTCTTTGAAAGAAATTGAATGGACTAGGCAGCCTAGAAAGTAAAGCAACGAACCAGACCAATTTGACATCCACAGGTTGATTTCACCACCACCAATGATCCAGTGATGGTGATCATCTAGGTGTTTAAGCATGCAGTGAGCCAGGCCTAACAATCTATGGGGTCGAGACCTCCATCTTTTCCAATCCCCATATATTTTGTTCGTAAATTTGGTCAAGATGGAGGTCCCTTCAAAAATATCGCAATCCCAAATTGCATGAATTGAGCACATGTGGTCTTCCAAAAATCGTAATCTAATACCCCCTTCCTCGAGGGGTTTTTTCATCCAATTCCTAGAGGCCCAATGACAATGCCTGGTTTCATTGGAATCACAAAGGAAATCAATCATGACCTTTTCTAGTCTCTGGAGAGTGACTCTCGGGGATTTGATGATGGAAAAAACCTGAATTGATGTAGTGTGAGGACACTATTGATAAGAGTGATACACCCTCTAAATGAGGGAAATTTGTTCTTCAAATTGAAAATTCACTCTGTGATCTGATTGGTCATGTAATCAATGACAATTTATTTAACCCTTCTATTAGAAATAGGAGTTCTAAGATAAACCATAGGAAGGTGACGCTTTTGAATTCCTAACTTGGATTTAATAACATTTGAGTGATGATTCGAGAACATTTTGGAAAAGAAGGCATTTCATTTTAAGGAGTTGATAATATTTCCACTCAACTTTCCATAGGATGACATGATATTAGAGAAGCCATTAATTGACCTCTTTCTTACATAGATGAAAAAGATCATATCATCGGCGAACATGAGATGAGAGATGTAGCCATTACCAAATCTATTGCTAAATGGTAGGACAACCCCATCAGTAATACCTTTATGGATGTTTTTTGAAAGAGATTCTTGAGCATAGATTAACAGGGTTGGAGAGAGGGGGTCACCCTGCCAAACTCCTCGGACCGATTTAAAGAAGCCAATGGACTTACCCCTGAGATAAATAGAGATCAAGGGAGAAGCATTGAAACTAAATCAAATATCACAGAACCAATCCTGAAATCTCGTGGCTCTCATAACCTTCAAAATGAAGCTCCACTCCAATTTATCATAGGCCTTATCAATATCAATCATGATCATGATTTTAGATCCAACAACTTTTGGGTTCAAATCACTAACCATATCTTGGGAAATACAAATAGAATCCTGAATATGTCTTCCCTTAAAAACACATGTTTCTCTTCTGAAATAATTCTTGGAATAACATTGAAGAGCCTCCCATTAATAATATTAGAAAAAAAAATTATATGTGAAGTTGTACAAAATTTTTGGTCTGAATTGATTGAGGGATGAAGGGTTATTTACATTTGGAATGAGGATAACCTCGGAGGCATAAGCCTCCCGAGTAAGGGGGCCACCTTTGAAGAAGTCAATAATGACCTCCATAATGTGAGACTCAATAATGGGCCAAGCCTGAATGGAAAAGGAACCCAGGAATCCGTCAGGACAAGGGGCACTTTCTCTATTCATGCTGAAAACCGTATTTTTGATCTCAGACTCATCAGGTAGCCTTGTCTACATATAGTTTTCACGGTCATTAATAAAATAAGGACAACTTCTCAGCATGTCTGTTAGAGGATCCAGCATGTGGGGAATTTGGCCTAGCTAAAAGTTTTTCAAAATGCTCTAGTTCCGGATACCCAACCACTTCCACATCCGAAGTGAAAAAGATGTCTTCAAGCTTAACGACGATCCGTTTTATTGAAAAATTCATTGTGAGGTAGGAATAAAAAATAAACATAATTTCTATCCCCCTTTTAAATCCATAAGGCTCGAGAATGTTGCCTAAAAGACATATTGATAGCCAGTAGCCACTTCGTAAGAATGTTTTTCTTTTCAACCAGCTGGGAAAAACAATTATCGTCCCACCGTCCAATAAGCATGTATTTCATTTCTTGGATGTCCCATTGGATACACTACATGATATTATCATCATAATTGAACTAGGAGAGACATGTTCGGATATCATTACTAGGACGATGAATTCAGTTCATAATACCAGGACAAGAAGATTCCCTCGTAGCCCAATCCCATGAAAGTTGGATCATTTGCAAGAAGACTTCATGCTGATGCAAATTGGTGGATTGGAATAATCACTTAGGCCCTAAGTCTTCAAGTCTCTGAATCACTGGAATAGGAGAATGATCAGCCACTTACTCGGAGAGGTTTGTGATAGAGGATTGGGGAAAGGAGTCAATCCCTTGAAGATTAGAGAGGCATCGGTCATCCTACTCCAAATTCTACTGGTGCCTCTGTGATTGTTACACCATATGAATTTGCAACGAGATAATCCCATATCCATAAGAGAAGAGGCTTCCAATGAATCTTGGAAATCATTAGGAGAATGATTACATTTTTCAATGCCACCTATTTTCTCAGAAACATCCAAGATTGTGTTAAAATCACATCCAACAAACCGAGGAAAATTACTAGAATGAAAACCTTGGAGGTTATTCAAAAAACTCAACCTATAAAAATCTTCACAATTGCATAAAAAATAAAAATAGAGGTCTATGCCCCCTTTGTAAATCTTGGTAGTGATGTTCTATTTCCTCCTGTATTCATGATCACACATCTGAATATCTTTTATGATCTGTGCTAGTGTGTCATGGATCTCTTTACATTATCTTCTTCTTTCCATGGGCAGTTGTTCTTCTTAATAGCCATCATGAATGATAAAATCATTCTAATTTTAAGGACTTCTTCATTCTATGGAATTAAGGTTTGAAAACCTTTTTTCATACAACTAGAATTCATACACCCTCACATGGTACTTCTTTAGCACATTTGTTTCCTTTGGCTTTCACTCTCCAATGAACATTATCTTCATCACATGAATGTTTTTCTTTTACTTTAGCATCATCCTTGGCCATTTTATCATTAATATTCATCACTCATTCCAAATAATATTTCTAGATGACCAACATTTAATTTGGAACTTTTGTATAAGGTTTGGATCTTCCACACGGGTTCATCTAGGTTTCATAGCTCTTAGTTTCTCCTTTGGATTAATTTCCCTTCAATTTCTTGGTTCTAAATTCCATGGTGTTCTCTTCATCCCTACATAAGATATTCTTGGTGAAATTTGTATTCACATTAATCTTATGTATTCTTCCTTGGGAAACCATTTCACACATAGTTGGTGTCAGATGTTTTCTTTTCTTATCAACAATGAATGCATGTTGAGATGGTCATTTACCTACTGTGTGATCAATTCCATTCCATACATCAAAGATGTTATTCAGCATTCCTAATATATTTTCGTTAAATAGATGCATCTGGACCTATGGATATTTCTTCTTCATCTATGTCTTTCTTCTCCATGAGTTAGGCTTCAATTTTTATTTTTACATTATGAGGATAGTACAAAAATTTTATATAATAGTGACCAAATCGATTTCAACACCGACATTCACCCAAAAATCTTGAATTATTTATATTAGGTTGTTGGGCCATCTTCTGGACTTGATGTGCACTTTCTAGAGAACCACCTTCCATTTTATTCTTTTTATTCAACATAGACATGGAAATAGGTTAAACCTCAAATTTTCTCATGCATACTAGTGTTGAATTTCTCTTAGAAACTACAGTAATTATTGATGAAATTTAGGAACATGAGTACAAGATGGTTTGGATGGTACTTTATTCTTCTCAGCCACTTCTGATAGATCAATGAGTGAATCCATTTTCTTCTTATCACATATTTGAGGTATTTTGATAGTAGAATCCGATAGTTATCATTGAGTAGAAACAGAAATTGTCTCTTGAGATAGATAATCCATAGTTGTCATAATCTTCATGTCACATGTTGAAGCTATTTCAGATTTAGAATCCTCCAGTGAGAATTAAGTACAAAAAACAATTGTTTTGTTCTTTTGTGAAGTCTCAATAAGTGTCTTCTCAAGATTGGTAAACTGAGCTTCCAATTCTAGGAATTTCCTATTAATAATGTCCTTCTGATATTCAATCATAGCCATCTTCTCTTCATAATCATTCTTTATTCTAACAACTTCTTCCTCATATAGTATAATTTTATTCCAAATCAAATATTCATGTTCCATGATTTTCTTTGTTATCCCATATAATTTTAGACCCTTTATATCTATTTAGTTTTTCAATTTTCCTTTAAGAACATGGATCTTTTCATTAAAAGACATTCTGACTCTCTCTTCCTCTTCAACTTCATTGAACATTTTGATGTATTTATTTCATGTTTCCTCCTTGTTTCATCAAAAGGATTAAATCTGTTGGGAGTGATTATAAAATTCATAAATTTTATTTATCATGCCTTCATCCATACAATCTTCTACTTTTCAAAACTGGTTGATTTCCTCCTGTATAAATTGATATATTCTACCAATACCATTGACTCTATCTTCAGGAATATCATGTAGGTAGGTTATTAATTTCTCATGATCACTTGTAAGATCATGTTAGGTAAAACTTTTCTCAACAAAACCACTTGCACTATAATCTATATGTTTATTAGAAACCTGATCCACATTTTCATTACGTTCCATGACTTGTATTTCTTCATTATTGGAATGTCATGGAGAACCAGAACCCTTTTATTCTTAGGAAATGAGGGAAATATTTAAATATCTCTTCTATTTATTTTCCCTTTTTTCATGGGCTTTTTAGATATAGACTTCTGGTCAAGAATAACTGAATCTTCACCAACAATGCACTTCATTGTTGACCCAGGAATGAAGTAGTCAAATATTCTTTTTAATATAATTACTGTAGAGTATCTTAAATACATGATCCTCACTCTGATACTAAATGAAGGACCCTAGACCACCCTAAGAGGTGGTGAATCTAGGTGTCAACATTTTCTATACATTATTTGATCTTCTTTCCATGTTAGTAGGAATATGTTTAAACCTATATGTTGGATATGTGGAATAATTAAAACATTCACATGCATAAGGTGAGTAAAAAAAATTTACATGGTTCACCACTTAAGGAAACACTTGAGGAGCATACGGTGATAGGTTTTTGATCGAACCTAATTCCACTATTCTTCACTAGTTGTTGATTACATAGGTTCAGTCATAGTCACTATGTCCCTGGATCACTTCCTAGATGTTCAGTGATATCACACTACATACCTTATGTCACACACATCAAATCCCCTGGATCACTACCTTGGGTGAAGTACCACTCAGTTTATAGACAAGAAGGTATCTTCAACAGAGAAAAAAGGATGTCTTTGTCTCCTATTCAGTATGCGATATTGCTTGAATCAGAGTCCTGAATTGATTATATCTTTTATTCAATATCCTCCTTTAGTGAAATTACTGAATGCAATAAATCTATTTCTTTTCTTATATTCATGAATCACAAAATCCTATGTGATTTTTTGAGAAATGAAGATCATCTCATCACAACATCATTACAATTGTAATACCCTGAATAATTCACAATCTTCATCTAGGAACACTATGTTCTTCTTCTTATTCTCTTCCTTTAATGTCCAATTCTAACACCTAGGTGTATCAATATAATTCCTTCTTTCAGTTCATATCTATGCTTATTTTCACTCATTATTCTTCTTCTCTTCGCAAAGAAAAATGAGGGTGTTAGACATCAGTCTTCAATTTGATATACTACTTTCTTCGTAAAACTGAATAGCTCACATTACTTCCTTCTTCGTGAATCCACATAAATAGTACTAACCACCTTTCAATGGATTTTGGGACCCCCAAATTATTCATACAACCTTATTGGTGTCTTCAATGTAAAAAATTAAACCTTGTGTATAAAACCACCTTTTGGCATGGAAAATAATTTTTCTGCAACTCTTCTTTTCCACGCAGAACATCCCTTTTTTCTCACAACACATTATTTTATGTGAATCACGTCTTCCTTTCTTGTACCACTCTATACATAAATTTTTACATATGTCAGAGCTTATGATTTTTCAAATTGCCAAGCCCTTAAAAATTAGAGTGGGACGCATCTTATTTATAGATGTTTTTTACCCTGTGCGTAAAACCAAAATCATGCTTGTAAAAATGTCTCTCACTTCTTTATATTATGTGGACCACCATTTATTTTCACGCACCACATTTATTTTTCATGCCCCTCGTGAATTTTTATTTTTTCATCTTCTTGAACATGAATCCTCTCTTGTGTATAAAACATCAAACTGGTATTTTGCACGACTTCTAATTTCTCGCACATCCTCGATCATTTCGTGCACTTCATGCCTTTTGCGACTTTTTTCTTTCTGATATCAAGGAACCCCTTGTCTGTAAATCCTCAAACCCACATTTTATGCACAACCAATTTTTCACGCACAAGTCTCATTTTCCAAAAACATTGCATGAACATATCTTTTTTTTCTCACCTCTTTCCTTATCCAAATATTAAAGTGATGATCTTAAAACTCCACATTCACTCAAAGTATTATGACATTTTGTACCTTGTGTGTAATATCTTTTTCCAACATCAAATATTTTCCCTATCTTTTAGCAGAAAAAATCATTCCAATCAAAACCAAAATATGAATGACAGTATCTTACACCACCTTTCATTCATAATGCTTGCATCAAAAGTTCTCCAAAAAGATGATATTTGGGAAATAAAAATTAACACAGGCACATCAGATTAACATAAAATATGAAATGCAATTAAATATCTTAATTCGAATCCCTTACACGCTCTCTCTTCATATTTAACCATCATTCCTTACTTCATGCAAATAATATGATATTCTTCTTGAAGTAATCTCTTACATGTTTCTCATGCAATAAAGAATAATTACATGGACATCTTCAAATATTCATTATTCTTTAATCATCTTAATATGGATGATACCTCACCATTATTAAATGTTGTAATCAATCTCTTATTTGACACAAGTTCATTGAACATAATATTAGTTCAACAATCATCTGAATTTTCATTCCTCCATTTCGTTAGAGTTCTTCTTTATCTACTTCATTTGGATCTTCTTTGACAAAAATTGAAAACATATACAACCTTATACACAATGTGGTCCCAACATATGTTTCTCCTCGACTCTAAATACACTAAAATAATTACCAAAACCATGACATGGAGTTAGTGATTGTTATACATTCCATAAATTTGTGGAGCCATTATCTCTTCAGGGAGAATTTTATGGTCTACTCAGAGCATAAGATCAAAGCCTATATTTTATCTTATAAATATTTGAATTTGAGGCAACATCATTTGGTTGATAAAAATTAGGGTTTTGACTTTGATATCATCTATACCATGTACATGACCCTATGCCTAGATGGTGAGGACCCATTAAGTGCATCCCGGTGACCTAGGATCAAATCCATGCAGTGACATATTTCCAAGCTATGGTATCAGTACTATAGCAGGACTGTTGTAGGTACATTAGAAGGTATTTTTTTGTACTATGGAAGTTGGGACTATTCCCCCGTTTAGGCCTTCAGGACACTTATTTGGTCCCTAAGTCCTTTAAGGCCTTTGGGCCACCCCAGATCATCAGGTCAGTAAGGGCTTCAGGCCACCTCGAGGCCTTCATGACACCTTAAGTACAAATGCAAACCAGACAATCTACAAGGAACAAGCTTCAGAATGATTAAAAGAAAGGAGCTTCAACCATTGCAAAAGATAAACAGATTGAAAGAATGAGAGAGTATGTCACTTGTCATCGAGACAAGCCTGTGCATGCATAGGTAAGCCTAGGAGAATATCCATGCGAAGGTGGAGAGATGTTTACCCAACGAAGATGTTGGGGAGGAGCAGTATCAATAGTTATTATGGGATTTATTTAATATTTGAAGCCTACTGGAAATGAATTTATCTAATTCCTACAGTCCATGTAATACTTACACATATGGGCCTTATAAGGGTTCCACCTCACCCCTTAAAAAGAGGATTATAAAAAATCAATAAAAATTAAGGCCTTTGGGCCATTGGATGGATATCATATATACCCCAGGCTACTTTTTTGTGGTTTTAGATCCTTTGAGTAGAATAGTTATATTGAATAAATTGGAAGAGTCTAGTGTTGAGTAGATTTTGATGGTCCTTTTTTCTCAAATACATCTAGAGGCCAATGATCATAGTGTAGGTATGTTCATGGATATTTTGGAGTATAAAAATACTATTATAGAGATTACTTGATAAGATAATCCTTGTGATGATTCATGCCATAATTCAATGTAGATCCTAAAATGGAGGATAGTTTCCTTGTGAATGGTTGTTGTATCATGAGGTATCTTTGTGATTTAAGTGTTTTTTCATGGTTCTGTTGTCATTTCATAATGGGGTGATGTTGGATAACTACTAGTCTCAGTGGGTTGTTAATATGAGTACCCCAAATAGTTTTTATGATGTTCTTCGTTAGCTCTGATAGACATGAATGAGGTGAGACATAACTGACATTGTATAAATTTGTTTTTTTTTGTTAGAAGGTATATGATGAGCACCAAATACCTTTCAGTATTCTTCATCCGTTACCCATTCCTACCTATAGGAGGGATGTGAAACCCATGGACTTTATTATTGGATTTCCTCAAACACCAAGGTGATGAATCATGATTTGGGTAGTGATTAACCATATGAACAAATAATCCAATTCCATTATGATCAAGGATTTATCCAAGGTGGATGAGTTGGGTCAGCTGTATGTTAAAAAATTGGTAGGTTTCATAGTGTTCCCTCTATATCATTTTCCAATAGGTACCCCCATTTCACCACATTATTTTGGGAGTACCTTCAAAAGTAAATCATATAACTGATCAAATTGATAACATTATAACATCCTCAAATAGATTTCCATATACAGAAGGAGAATCAGGTCAAGGAAGAAATTTCCAAGGATTTTTTGATGGATTTTAGAGGCCCATGGGATAACCATTTGGAATTGGTTGAATTTTCCTATAATAATAGTTACCATTTGTCGCAACCCACATTCTTTAGGATGATGGATGAGATATAATGACGTCTGAACCTCCATTCTTCAAGATGATGGGGATATAATAACTCTTAAGTCCTACCTACAATATACCCCATGGTGTTGACTAACACAAATGCTAGGTAAAAATTCACTCAAGATGTTAGGAATTTCCCTTTTATAATGAAAACTAGATTTGGATATAAGATGCATCAACCTCAGAAAACTCCAAGAAACACACACACATATATATATATATATATAAACCAAAATCCATCCCATATGCAAGGTTATAGTAAAACCACTAGAAATATATGAAAAATCTTAGGTAAGTACCAATATAAAAATAAGCAATAACACAACAACCATCCCCAACTTTTGAACTAGTATTTTTTGTCATGATCTGTATAATCCCCCTAGAATCCTAAAAACATTTTTATATACATAGGACGAGAATAAAACTATACTCAGTAGATAAAATACATTTTCACCCATGCACTAGTGTGAGAAACATACTAATTCCCAATGAGAAAGTAACAAAAACTCAAATTCACTATACGATGTACAATATCCACTCCAACCTCACCAAGGTAGACTCACAAAATAACACAGGTGATGTAAACTATAATTGTATTCAAATAAATATTTTGTAACCCTACGCCACTCCCCATTGGTTAACTGGTCATCTCTAAAGGAAATTTTCATGATGCTACCATGCTCTTCCATAATCCCCACTGTCAAAACCTTACCGCACACACCTACACCACATACCATTCCTATATCTCCTATAAAATTACAGCCAACAGACCACAAACTCCTTTTAAAGTGATCGGGGAATCACCAGAAAACACATACCAAAGATACCTAGGAAGGACACCTCACCCACAGACACCTGGTCCTAAGAAACACATCAAAACCTGCCCGATGAGTGTAGGGATACCAATTCCTAAAAGGGAGAGTTTATAATGAACCAATGACCAAAAATCCATCATCCCACTAGGATGTTCAGAAAGGAAACCCTCCTTAATAACAATGGTGGTGTTTTAAACGTAGTTATCATCATATGTGGGATGTATATTGAAATCATAAAGAACTACATGAATATTTATATATACCAAACACTCAGTCAAACAGAAAAGTTTAAAAAAAAACCAGACCATAACAAAACACCCCTTCCAGCTGCCTCACGTCAAGACACAACTCGAAACATACCCTCGACCAATTCATTTAAATAATTTTCCTTCTTCATTATAAAAGCGTTTATTTATTCGTCCCATCCCTACATGAGGAAATACCAAACACAACATACCACAAGTAACTTGATAACCCACACCCACTTCATGAATGTATGTAATCTCCTGGCCAAGGTATCTCATAAAAAAACAACATCCTTCTTCAAAATTATGCATCATAAAATACACTCATAAGCCCCACTACATGAGAATCACCACATTTAGAAAAAACAACTTAGTGATCTAAGAGTCCCACTTCACCCTCCCCACTCATAAACACATATTCAACCACTTCCACCTTCAATCATCAAATTCATGGCACCCTTTCCTTCCCCTCATCATATAACCCCCCACTCACATGACACACCTCATCACAACACCACTCGGTAGCCTCACTGCAAAACAACACCACACCTAACACACCTATACACGTGAACATGAAAAATACTATTCCTATAACCCTGCTAACCAACCACAGCCCATATATAGTCCCACTCCATCAAAAGTTCATCCATTCTACAATAAACCAACATCTCTTCCCAAGAAGCCATTACACTACACGTAACACCCCATACTCACAACCAAACTCCCATCTACAACACCACAACAATGTCATGACCCGTGCCGAACAGAACCACACACAACACATATGAACACCAACAAGACAGGGTTCATTCTGATTTACCAGTAATAATGATTTAATTATGATTTATAAAATATGGGTGATCACAAAATAAGTTTGATCCATGGGCATCCATATAATTAACCGAATATATGTGATTAAACATATTCTAATTATTAGAGTTGTCATTCACAAAGAATACGGGTTCAAAAATAGATACCACCAATGGCCCTGATTTTTTTCCGAATACAACACATAAAATTCATAACATGGATCAATGATAACATAAAAAACAAAGTGATCATCATCCTCGTATTCCCATCCTCAATTTTATTACATATTACTAATTTATTTATATCTGGGTCCAACTGTATTCACAAGGGTACATGAGTATACCCACCCTGCATCATACAAAATTAAAGGAGAGTCAAAGGAAATCCCTACATGGAACAATAGGTGACCAAGAATTCTTCAATTCACCAAAAAACAGATGGTCATTTGAGTAGCAAGAAAGACTGCAGGGGAAAGCTGAACACACTGTTACACCACTAGGGAATGACTCCTCGGGGATGTACGGTTTTTAGCACACCAAGAGAAAACATAAGGGTTCAAAGGAATAGAAGATTCATCATTAAAAATCCCAAATCCTAAAACTATGGGGAAATAGTTTCAAAGGCCATTAAAGACAGATCACGACCAGGACCATGCATTTTATGTGTCAAAGGATTATTTTTGTTTCTAGAATTTAAATTATTTTTGAAATGTTCCAAAAATCATGAAATATTGAACATAACTCATTTTACAAAAAAAGGCATGGAACTGGAAAAAATCGAAAAGTGTAGAAAATGACTCACGGATGGGAGAGTAACCGAGACCTGACTCACCGATGGGAAAATGGAAATTTGGAAACCCCTTCAAATCATATACCATTTCCACCCAGAACACAACAAATACTATATTTTAAAAAATTAATGGACCAATGATGTTTGGGCTATTAAGTTAGATACCTCTCAAAAAATTCTTTCCCTCAGGCATTTAAAACAAAACCCAGAAGAAATAATTATCCAGAAAACCACCATGTAAGATAACTCTTATGAATAAACAACCATATATTGTTTCTAAGGGTGGAGTGAAACATCAACATACTATTAAAACTCCTTCTATTTTTTTCAAACCAAAAAATTGGAAAGACATAACAAACCATCACCAAAAGGCAGGACACTTGAACTTATCAATCAGGAAATTCCATCCTTCATGTCAAGATACTATTTGATTTAGGTGGAACTAAATCACACTCAAAGGATTAATTTCATACACAATAATTCATCTTAATGAGGGACCAATTCTTCCACTCCTCTTATGTTAGGACTTTATTATAGATAAGTGAAAGAAGAAACAAGTCATCACACTTGAAACATGGTTCAATCATTATAAGGAAAAACAAAATAAGGAAGAACAAAAAAATAACTCTCGTTACTGTGCACACAAATACATCTCCATTTATCATGTACTATCCTCCAGACCACCATGCCTCAACAACACACAAACCAATGGAATGGTCTGTCAATGAAGCACCTTGTCTTGACGGTTTTGGATCTCCACTGGTCGCACCATGACCATTGAATCATCCTCGATATCCACCTCTCCAAAATCAATGATATGAGAGTCATTGTAAATTCATCGATGAAGCTATGAGAAATGAAATAAGTAGTTTATATTTCTGAACTATGATGTAAATTACAACTGGTATTCCACCACACCAACTGGTCTTAACATGTCAAGGGGATAATAAACCTAGGATAAATCTTACATCCTCTACAGAACTTCCTCTAATGATGTTTAGGTGAAAACAACATGAACACATATCCCCCAACATCAAACTCCAAGGGACATCTCCTACTATCAGCATAAAAATTATACCAATCCTATGTTTCCTTCATCCTCCCATAGAAAAGAAAAACCTTCTCAGTTTTATTTTTCACCACGTTCGGGCCAGGAAGTGGTTCCTCTGCAACTTCTGTCATTTTCAAAGGTGAGAGACACTGTGTCCCATACATGACATTAAACACATCCATGAAAATGTGACAGTTAAATATATTATTGTAATAAAAATGTACCAAATTCTGGTGTCACACCAAATACCCACCAATTTCCAAGACATATGATCAGAGTATGTCCTCCAATGTATTGATCATCCTCTATATCTTCCCATCTGTTTGAGGGTGGAAAGTAGTCCTAATGAAAAAACAACTACCAAATGAACATTTTAATACCATCCAAAATCATGATGTAAACCTCGTATCCTAATTTAAATTGATTGATATGGTAACTCCATGCAGCTACACCACCTCATCTATATACTTATACACTAATGAATCAACTATATTGAACTTCATGATTACAATGAAGTGAGTTGTTTTCATCAACTGATCCACTACTACCCAGATTTAATCATAGCCTCCCTGAGCACTATTAATCCTTATGATTAAATCCATCGATATTTCATCCCACTTCCACTCGGGGACATCTATGGGCTGCAACAAACCACTAGGAATACGATGCTCAACCTTCACTTGCTGGCACAAAATGAACGTTTCTAAAAACTATTCCACTTCTCGCATCATCCATGGGAACTAGAAATATTACCTCAAGACATTAAACATATTTGAATTCCCAAGGTGTACCTCTATGGGTGATTAATGAAACTCATGAATAAATCCCTCATTCATCGTTATGGGAACACATAGTTCCCAATTGAACAAAATATTATTCTTACCATCTTATGATCATCCCTTTAAAACATTACCTTGGTAAATGAGATCACACATTACATCCACCAATGAGTCTCCACATTGAGACTCATCCTCCACCTACCTCATAGGTGGTTTCACCATCATCAAAACTAGACATCCTCTTCCACCATACATTGTTGTAACTAATTCCAAGGCGAAAAACTCCCCCATATCTGTCAAATCATATAAAGATTCTCAAAATACCACACTCTGTGACTTCATGATAAAATCATCGACAACATCATTCTCATTTTTTGTGGTGTAAGATATATCAAAATTTTAATCCTGGAAAAACTCAATCCAGATCAGACGCTGTGAGATCACATCTCACTGTGAGAATATGTTCATCAGGCTCTTGTTATCCATAATGAAAAAACTACTCCCAAATGAGAAAACGATGCCACAAAATTAACAAAAACATGAAAAAAAAATTCTCCATATCAAGGGTGGAATAGTTACACTTATGGGGATATAACTTCCTAAACCCACAATAGATCACTCCCCATTGCTACATTAATGCACACCCTAAGCCCGGATGGGAAGCATTGACAGACAATACGAACAACACCCCTTCCTCTAAATACATGAGAACTGGGGAACTAACCATATCCCCCTTCAAATAACTGATTACTTCTTGGAACTACCCTCCCCAAACAAAATAATGGCCTTTTCTGGTCAGATCCATAAATGGAGCTGCAACTCGAGTGAAATAAAATATGAATGTCTGATAATATCATGCCGAATGGAGAAAACTACAAAAATATACCAAATTTACGGGTGATTCCAATGAAAAAACTACCTAAACATTCTATGGATCCACTGCGACACACTTCTATGACAAAACATGTCTAACGATGTGGATTTCTTATTCCCAAAACATGCCCTTGGAAAGCATTCTACAGAGTTGGTGTTTTAGAAATACTTCTAGGAATGTACTGAGATGATCTACATGTTTCTCCAATTAAATGAAGTGGATTTGGATTTCATCAATGATTATGATGATGAAACAGTCTAGGAACTCTTGAAAAATGGATTTCAAAAGACCCTTTAACATAACTGGTGGGTTATTAAAACCGAATGACGTAACCATGAATTTGATGTGCCCATATCTTCACAAAATAAGTCTTCGGGATTTTACACTCTATCAACCTAAAATAGTGATACACAGACTGTAGACTGATAATAGAAAATAATCTTGATCCCCTCAACTAGTCTAAAATATCCTCTATACTTGGGAAATGGTAATTGTTGTCGCCTGTTACATGATTCAACCTCTAGAAGCTTATACATAGCCTCATACCACCATACCCCTTCTTCACAATCAAGACCGGAGAACCCCATGGAATCACAAGAGGATTAATAAATCCCCTATTATTTAGATATTCAATATGAATTGTTATCTCTCACAGCTTTAAAGGTGTCATCCAACAATGATCCATCAAAATTAAAGAAGCATCGGGATATAAGTCTATCTAGAATTCAACGTCACATTGAGGTGGTAGAGTTGCAATATCCTTGTGGAAAACATAAAAGAAATCTCTAAAAATTGTATGAACCCCCACTATCCCATAATCCATCAATTCATCTGACATATCGGCCGACAAGGAAAAAACAGGCTCCACACATCGGCTGCACACCTGACAACTCCACTCGCAATAAAAAGAATCACGGCTGGCCATTGTTGTATTCAAAACATTACTCTTCTCGAAAAGAATTCTATAACAGTATTCACATATTAAAATTATTAGATTGCGAGGATAAAATCACATGGATACATCAGTTGTAGAATGTGATGCCCACTCAACTGATGTTTCCCCAAAAACACTCTATATCCGAGCAATCATCAAACAATATCCCAGGATCTCTGACTGGTGTACTCAACACTAGAGGCACAAAAGTGTATCTACGTATAATCCTAGATCTTGGGTTAGACTGGGTGAAACAATGGAGTGAGAAGATACTGAATAAAACAAGATGAAAAAAGGAGTACTATATAAATGTATACTACCTATGATGATGTTTGGCCTTAATGGAGTATATTCCTCTGCGGTGTTCAAATAATCATGCTCTGATCATCTGAACTTGTGATTTTGGATACCTCCCTGACCATTCTCTGGCCAAGGTCGACCTCTTATTGCTTTTTCAACCCTTGGTGGATAGGGAGAGCCTTCTATACGTGATGCTAAAATGGCATGGATGACAATTACTATTGAGGCAGACACAGGACCTGCCCACCTACACCATACTATGATTAAAATGGGAACTATCTCGGATTTTTATTATGGAATCCAAATGTGATACACCTTAGTCCCAAGAATACATGAAATGGTTGAGTACCAGAAGTTTATGACTAAAACTGATGGGGTCAGTTCCCCACAAGCCAAAACCTGGAGAGTCTTGATGTCGTAGACCTGCTACTAATCGCCCCTCCCCCCTTTAACGAAATTGGATGGATCCCTTCTCAAGGTATACATCCTTGTGATTTAATCCATTACACTAGGTATCCCTTATTTCAAACCTCTCAGTATATTGTTAAAGTGAAGGGAGTAACTACATAATGGAGAGAAGGATAGAGTGCCTCTTCTAAATGTCTCACACGAGAATGCACATCCAAAAATATATCTAGAGAAAATAGAATTATGTCCTTCAACCTAATCCCAAAACCCCATACTGGCATACTCCACATCATGAGACACTCATTGATGACAACTGGGTTCTATAACTAAAGAGTAAACATGGAATTTCTAAGACTGGGTTTTATGGAATTTATTTAGGATTCATTTTAACTAATTATTTATTTTAATTTCTAAAATTTTTCAACAAAAACAAGAACACAAGGAATCATGATTCATGTACCTTCATTAGGATCTCTACCACACAATCGGTGTATCCTCACATGGTTGTTTGATAAGCTCAGAGTCCTTTGATCAGATCACGGGGGGCCAAAAAATCCCATGTTCTAGATGGACTTTCACTAGCCTATGTCATGCACCATGATATCCTAACAATATTTTCCTGCTAACTAATGAAATCCTAACTATGCCTAACTCCAATCTATATCCTATCTCTCTACCATCACCTCTGATTCCATTATGTCAAAACCCACCTTATTCATGTTGATGGAAGTGATAGAAATATGCCGAGACCTTCCTTCCTCAATTGGAAGGTGAGATATTGACCCCTTAAGTGCCACCTCCAATAGGCTACAGGGTGGAAACAATAACAAAGGGTAGGTAAACATTCACACAAGATGGGAGGCTTTACCCCTTTTAGTGACAAAAATATTGGGAGATAAGATGTATCAACCGCAAAATACTCTATCAAACATATATATATAAACCAAAATTCATCCCACAAGCCTGATTAATGTAAAACTAATAGAAATATAAAAATAATCCAAACCGTGTACCAAAATAAATCTAATATGAGACACAATAACCATCCACAACTTCCAAGGTTATAATATCTAGCATGGTCCATGTAATCTCCTTATAGACCTGAGAACAATTTTATATACATTGGATGACCATACAACAATAATTAGTAGGGATAAACAAAAGTCACCCATGCACAAGTGGGAGAATCATACTAATTCCCCTATGAAAAAAAAACATAAACTCAAAAGAAATTAACATGGAACACTATCCACCCCATCCTCATGAAGGAATGTTCACCAAAAAAAAATAAAAGTAATTTAAAGTAGTAACCACATCAAAATTTGGGTACCACACACCAATCCCCACCGGTTAACTACTCTTCTATAATGGAAAATGTCCAGACACTACCATTCTCTTCCACAATCCCCATTATCACTACCTTTCCACGCACACCTCTGCCACACACCACATCACATATTACCTATAATCAGCAAGGCCACAATCCACAACCTCATCCTGAAGGCACTTAGGAATAACCACACAACTCATCGTGGAGACAACTTGGATGCACACCTCACCAGAAGAAACATGGGCCTCACAACCACATCACAACATGCCCAAAGAGTATACGGCTACCAATTCCTAGATGCGGGATCAGAAAAGAACCAATAACCGTCCATCCATCCTCCCACCAGGATATTGGTAAAGGACACCATCCCCTTTAATAATGGGGATTTTCAACACATTATTCTCAACACTGGCGGGGTGCAAACATAAATCACAATTAAATACATGTATATATATATATATAGGTACCAAACACTCAGCCCAACCTATGGGTTTTCAAAATAAAAATCATCCCACAAAAAAACTACCCTTGTTGAAAATCCTACATGAACATATCAAAATAAAAAAATCACTTCCCCATAAATGAATGATGCTTCACTATAAGACAAAACTGAAAACATACCCCCAAATAATTCATTTAACCAATTGTCATTCTGAATTTTCATTCATTTATTTATTCATTCCCTCCCTACTCAGGAAACTACCAAACATAGCAAACCTAAAGTAACATCATAACCCACACCCACCTCACGAATGTTTAGAAACCATGGGAAAAGGGATCTCATAAGTTCAAAACATCCTTCTTCAAAATTATACCTCCTGAACCATCATCAAAATCCATGCTACCTGAGAAGCACTACATTAAGTAAAACAAAACTCACTCTTCTTACAGTCCAACTGCACACTCCCCTCTCTTTAAAACCTATTCAAAAAATTCCACCATCATTATTTAAAGTCATGATATCATGTCCTTCATCTCAACTAGTAAACCCCCCAACACACCTAATCAAAACCCCACATGATAAACCCACTGAATAAAAAAAGTAACACCCAAAATACTCATAAATATGAACAGGACGCAACCCAGTCATACTGGACCTCTGCCCAACAACTACCCAGATATTTTTCAACAACATCACAGGTTCATACATTCCATAATAAACCAACCTCATTGCCTGAGATACCCTTATTTCACCTATACCACCCCATGCTCAGAACCAAACACCGACACACAACACCACATGAACATCACAGACATGATCCGAACATAACTACACATGCGAAACATGAAAAACAACAAAGAAAGGTTCAATCATATTTAGTAGCACTTGTTGCTTAATTACACTTGATAAAAATGGGTGATTAGAGATTATGTTTGATCTTGGGGATCCTTATAATTAACTAAGTATATGTGATTGACCAAATTCTTATTCTCATAGTTGAGATTCACAAACAATATATGTTCACAAAAATTGACCTCCAATAGACCTAATTTTTAGAATAATACAACCCAAATAATTCAAAACATTTAACAAATATAACATATAAAATATAGTGATCACTATCCTTATACTCCAAAGAACTCATTTATTACTTCTTATTATTTTCCCTAAATTGAGGTCAAACCGTATTCACAAGATATCAGGAGTACCCCCACACAACATGATAAACAATTAAATGAGATAATAAGGAAATCAATACATGGAAAAATTGGCGGCCAACAATTATTTTTTTGTCCCAAAAAATAGGGGGTCATGTGAGTAGTAGGAAAGATTTCAAGGGAATACCGAATAGAAAACTTCAATATATCGGCACAATCCTCAGGGAAGAAAGTATCTCAATGCACCAAGAGAAAATGGAAGGGTTCAAAGGAAGATAAAATTCAGTTTTATAAAGCCCAGATCCTAAATATATGTGGCATAAGATTTGATGGCCATTAAAGCCAGATCATGAACAGGACCATGTGGTTTAGGAGTCAAAGGAAGATTCAGTTTATTAGAAGATAAATACCATTTAAAATGACCCAAAACAAATTAAATATGGATCATAACTAATTTATCATCAAAAAGACTCAGAACATTAATATCATGGAAAGGATGGAAAAAGACTCACAGATGGGTGAATCACCGACGCTTGAGACACCGATTGAAAAAATGGAAATTTAGAAACCTGTTAAAATGAGACACCATTGCCTCTGAGAATAACACAAACTCTGTATTTTAAAAGATTATGGACCACAAAGATCAAGTTCATAACATTATATACCTCCCAAAACATTCTCTACCACAAAAATTTAAAACCAAACCCAACAGAAAGGGTAGTGCGAATAACCACCCTATAATATAACTCTCAAGAACAAACCACACTATACTATTTTGAAAGGTGGAGTGCAACCTCAACATCCAAGAACACCTTCCCCTAGACATTCCTACCCAAAAATCCAAAAGTCATACCACACCATCACCAAGGGTCACACATCCCAAATATATGAATTAGGAAATTTCCTTCCTCCATGTCATGATATTTTTCAATTTTGGTGGCACTGACTCACATTCACCTATTTAATCACATCCACATAAACACGTCTTTATTTAACACAAGGTCATCCCCTCCCCATACTTCAGGGTGTTATTGTACATTATAAAACAAGGAAAGAAATCATCTCATATCAAACATGGTTCCAGAATTACATGGATGAATATAACAAGGAAGAACTCAAAAAATCATTGGATACTGGGAACACATCCGCGTCTCCCTTTCCCAAGTACTATCCTCCGTAAAAAAATTCCTCAACATCACACAAAAAATGGAATGGTCCATCCAAATAGAACCTTATCCTAATGATATTGGTTCTCCACTGGTCTCTCCATTAATGTTGTGTCATCCTTTATATCCAACTATCCCCAATCAACAACATGGGATTCATCATAATGATACCGATGAAGCTAGGATATGAAATACAGCATGGATCATTCTCAACATCGGTGGAAACTCTAATTGGTATGACACCTCTCCACCTTATCCCAACACCTTGAAGTGTCTGATAAACTAGGAAGAAAGCTCGCATACTATAATGAAACTCTGAATCCCTTGTTTATGTGAATCATTCGAGAAGATGTGGTCCCTATGCATGAACTCCAATGGCCTTATCCTACAATTGAAATAAGACTTAATCTGGTCATGTGATTCATTCTATCTATCAGGGACAAGCTCCAACTTCTCCTTCGTACTATGCACCATGTCTGGACCAATAAGTAGTGCCTCCCCAACTTATGTCTATCTCATAGGTGAACAACATGGTCACCTGTACAATTTTTAGAATGAGTCCATGTCAATAAAAGAGTGAAAGCTAATTTTGTAAGAAAACTCTACAAAATACAAGTGTTTCACCCAAGTCACACCAAGGTCCATTCCGCATGCTCAAATTATGTCCTCCAACATCATGATGGTCCTATAAGATTGAGTGTTAATTGGAGGGAGGAAAGTAGTGATACAGTGTAACAGAGTTACAAATGTATACTGAAATCCCCTCAATATTCATGATGTAAAATGCATATCTTGATATGAGATTATGGATATAGGATCTCCATATAGTCGTACCACCTCATCCACATTCCACTGTACAAAGGCATATTCTGTGCTCGACTCATTTTTTGAAAATAAGTGAGCCGATTTAATCAACCAATTCTGTACCAACTAGATTGCATTGTAGCATCCCTGATCCCTATGTAGACCTATGACAAAATACATTGATATTTCATCCCACTTAAACTCAGGGAAATCTTAGGACAACTTCAAACCGTCCAGATCATGATGCTAAGACATCACTAGATATCACACAAATCACTATTCCAACAACTCTGCCACTTCTAACATCATTCGTGGCCACTAGAACTAGTCCCTCAAGGCATGATACATCTTGGAATTATATTGGTGAAAAACTAAGGGTGATCAATTAAACTGACGGAGAACTTCCTTGCCCATCTTCAAGGGAAAAACAGCTTCCCATATAACAATATCTGATTTTTACCAACCTCCGACCTTCCCTCCAGTGCATCCCCCTTGTAAATGCGATCACACATCATTTCCACCATGTCGTCTCCCAACATAGACTCTTCAACCCATAGACTTTTAGATTACTATAATATCATATGAAAAAGAAATCATCTACCTCGTTCTAATCCTACATCTGCGTGTAAGGAATCCAACTCCTCCATTTCCCTCCTAGAATCCACACACTCTTGAACTAACTCTCCTCATGACTTTCTTCTAAAATCATCTTCCACAAAATTCCCCTTTCATGAGGTGTCAGAGATCTAAAAATAGTTATCATGTATAAACTCTATCCACCTCCACTTCCATAGGATCATATCTTAATTAAAAAAAATTTACCTCAATATCTTGTGATCTGTGAGGACGAGAAAGTGTTCCCCAAGGAGGTAATTATTCCACACATTAGCATAAACTAGAAAAAAACTATATCCAAGTCAGGGGTGGGATAGTTTCATTCATGGAGATGAAACTTCCTAGACCCATAACAGATCACTCCCCATCACTCCATCAATACACACCCCAAGAGAAAATAGGAATCATCGAAAAACACATGGAACATCATCCCTACCTCTGAAAACATGAGAATTGGGGAAGTAACCAACAACCCCTTAAGATAGCTTAATCCTTCCTAGAACTTCCCTCTCAATAGAAATTCTTGAAAATTTCTAGTAAGACTCATCAACTGAGAAACTACATGAGGGAAATCAGATATAAATATCTGATAATATCATTCCAGACAGAGAAAACTGCAAACCTCTGCCACATTCTTCTGTTATACCCAAGAAACAACTACCTTGATCATCGATGTGTCCACTACTACACCCTACTAAGACACCACACCTCCTTGAAAGTGGTCTTACAATGTCCAAAACTTACACATGGACAAATTTCTATAGATTTTTTGGTGTCGAACGGCATTCTAGGATAGTCTAGAGATGATCAATATGATACTCTCATGACTTCAAAAGCATCAGGATGTCATCAGTGAATATGATGATGAAATATTCCAGGAACACATGAAAGATGGAGTTCATAAGCCCCATGAACAAGTTCGGTGTATTTGTAACACCAAATAGAATAAATAAGAACTCTAAGTGCCCATATGTGCACCTGAAGCAATCATCAGGATTTCACCCTCCTTTACCCTCAACTGGTGATACGTAGACTATATATTGACCAAAAAATCCAACATGATCCACTCAGCTAGAAAAAAATATCAACTATCCTTGGGAGAGGGTAACTATACTTGACCATTACTGGATTTAACCTCTGGCTGTCTACACACATCCTCAGACCACCATCTCTTCCATCGCAAACAAGACCAGAGCACCCCATAGTGACACACTAGGTAGGATAAATACCTTCATCCTCAAATCATCAAACTTGAATCCATAGCTCCATCATCTTAGAAGGATCCACACAATATATTGCCATCGAAAACAGAGAATCATTGGGCTACATGTCTATCATGAACTCAACGTCACATCATGGGGGTAGATTCAAAGGAACCTTGAGAAAAACATCCAAGAACACTCTGAAAAATCTGGGAACCACCACTATCCCAACATCCATAGATTCCAATAATAGCTTGGCCGACAATGATATAAGAGGCTCCACACACTGGATATCAACAGGACTACTCCACTCGCCAATGATAGCTACACACTCGTGATTCATGTTTGAAAATACTACTCTTCACCATAACAAGTTGACAATACCATGAAAAAAGTACAACTATTCGATTCCAAGGATTACCTCATATTATTTATCTTTACTAGAAATATTTCCCCACTAGACTGATGTGGCCCCGACATTACTCTACATCCTCAAAAAACAACAAACTTTCTGGGTTGACCTCTTACTAGTTTACTCAAAACAATGGGTATAGAAAGTATATCTATGAATAGTCCCAAATAATGTGCTTTCCTAGGTCGTATAAATGTGTGTGAACCTCCCAAATCAAATAAGGTGAAAACAAGAGTACTGAACAAACATATAGTACCTCGAATCATCTACGTCCCTGCTGAAGCTTCAGCCTCTATGATGTCCAACTAACCATGCCCAGTTCCCCTTCCCCTATCATTTATGTTGCCTCCTCAACCATGACCTAGTCACGGTCCCTATGGAATGACCTAATACCATCCTCTACCTATTATCTCTCCCCACAGTGGAACATGAACCTTCAGTCCTTGCTGATGATACGGCCACACCGAAAACTACTACTGAGGCAGGCACTACACCTTTCCACCTAAACCGTAGTGAGCTCAAACTGGGGAATGAATTTTAAGGTACCTGTAGACTCCACAAGAGAGACACATTGGTCCCAAGACAATATAAAAAATATGATGACCAAAAAGTCGAAACTGGAACTGCTGACGTTGGCTTCCCATTAGCTGAAACCCATAAGGTTCTTACACTAGAGACCTACAACTTATAACCTTACCCTTTGAATAATGTTTCTGGATCCCCACTATCCATAGATCTCCTGGTGAAGGAATCCATTCCACTACCTCATCCGTCTTCTTAAACATTATGTATGTTAGTAAGGTGAAGGGAGTAACTGTGTACTTCATAAAATGATGGATTTCTTCCTCTAATCATCTGGCCCAAGACCCCTTATCTATAACGAGATACGGAGAAAATCAAAGTAGATCCCTAAACATGATCCCCAACTCCCATATTGACATAATCACCTTATGGAGGTAGGGTAGTTCAAATCGCTTATCGTCCTTCATCATTTATGAGATGAATTACTCTCAGAAATACTTCTCAACATCAGCCCATGAAACATCAGACTCATTTTTCTCCATGAGGTAAAGAGTCCATGTAAAGACCTGGAAATTTGAAGGAGATTTTTTTCTTAATTTTCTTTTGAATTTTAAAAGAGTGCAGTTTCTGACGGCACCTGATTCCGAGGCCCGGTGTGCCCGGAATAAATTTCCGAAGTTTGGCTCGGGTACGTTCAGTGAACGAACGAGCGAGAATTTCTAACTTTTGAACAGGTGCCCAGAATCGAATTCTGAGGGCACCGATGAACTCACTGCACCGATATTCGCTTAAGGAGACCTTTTCCGAGGTTGCGTTTTATGCGGGTTGAGAGTTAGTTTTGGGGGAAATTAAATGAAGTTAAATAAATTGTGGAAACAAAATTTATTTTTTTATCCAGGTTAGTTATTTCCTCCCAAAGGGAGTTAGAGGTGGGACCCACACCCACATAACCACCCTTGATAGGATTAAGTGTGGTGGGGCCCACACGAGCCCTAACTCTTCAACTCCCCTTAAACTCCCCAATAACTCCACTCAATTTAATTTTTGACAACTTGTGTTATTAATTAAGATGAGTGACTTAATTTCAAACTATTGAAATTCAAAGTGGTTCAGTTGTGTAAATAAAATAATCCTTAGACTTATTTTATTTTGGTTAGTTCCTTTTTTCCACCTTGAGAAGTTTGGGAAGCTTTATTCTTCTTCTTCAACCACGACGAAGAACGCGAAGAACACTTAGGCTCCGACGAAGAATGATGTCACCATAGAAGAGAAAGATCGTGTCATATCTTCTCTTCCTCGCAGCCGGTGTGTTTTCTAAGATCAACGACGCCGCTTCTTAGATCTTCTTCCCGTGTCAACGAAAGGAGACGTCGCTTCCTCCTCGGGCTTTCTCCGTCAGCTTACGAAGCTTCTCCAGTGACGTACCTCTTCGGACGCACATCGACGTCAACGGAATTGACGTACGATTACCGCGTCGCCCAACCTCTGCGACGCTGTTCTTCCACGGCATGTTGACGTGCTCCGCTCATGAAACCTAAGCAGGGGTTTATTGTTATTTTATTAAACTTTTCTGTTCTCCATTCAAGCATGTCGAACTTTGTGGTTAATCGGATAAAATGTTATTGTTAACGAGAGGGGGGCCGGACCGCACAAACACGGCCGAACACCTCCTTTGTTCATGATTATTTCTTGCGGATGGAACGGGATGGCGTGGTGACGTCGCACCACGCGGGTATCACACGGCAAGTATTGCGCGGCGCCGTCGCGCTGCGCCGTGGAAAAAAATTCAAGCACGCGACGCCGTCGCGTCGCGTCGAAGGAAGTCGAAGGCACCGCGGCCGGAGCGGGGCCGCGATGGAGGGGCGTGGTGCAGTCGCACCACTCCTGAAGGCAAAGGCCGCGGCCGGTTCCGGGTCGTGGTGGATCAAGATGACCAGCGGCCAGCCGGGCCGCCGGTGTCGGAAGCCGGAAGGGGACCGGCCTTTGCCGGTCCCGTTGAGAGGGAGCCGGCCAGAAAGGAGCAACCCGGGGGAATTAAATTCCCCCGGCTAGTTAAACGGCCCCCCATAATGAGGGGAGGCCGCGGTTCACAGGGGGGGGGCAGGCGCCCCCCCCCCCTCTTTTTCAATCAGCTCGGCCGAAGCCGAGCTCGCAGCGCGCTGGGCGTGCTGCCCCCAGCTGGACCGGCGCCTGGCCGGTATGCCAGGTCGGGCCGAGCCCAGCCGGGCCGGGCTGCACCTAGGCGGGCCAAGCCGCGCCACACCAGTCGGGGTCGACCCTGTCCGGGGCGGGTCAACCTAGTTCGGGCCGACCGGGGGGGGGTCTCGGGCCGGGTCGGCTCGGGCCTGAAACCCCCGATACCGAACTGTTAGGGTTCAAATTCCCATAACTCGGGCTACGGACCTCCAAAAGATGTGCCGTCAACGGAGATGCGATCCTTGGATCAAGACGGTCATTTTGGTATATCTCACTCAAGGTTTCAGAATACTTTGAGTTCCTCCGGGATGGTTTGTACACGAAACCAATCGGGCCCTCGGAGCGGAAACGCACATATCTTGAGCTACGGACGTTCGATTGACGTGCCATCAGCTTTGTTGAGTTCCTCTTAGTGAGGCGGATCTTTTGGAATACTCCACACAAGGTTTTGACGCATGTGGTGTACGGTTGGGTTGGTTTCGCCTTAAAAACCACCCGGGCCCCTAGGACGAAAAAGCCAATAACTCTCAGACCGAGCGTCCGATTTGACGTGTCGTCTGTTGCGTTGAGTTCCTGTGGACGATACGGAACTTTTGGATACATCAACTCTAGACTTTGTGATAGTTGATGTATCAGCCTCTCTGCTCGTGGAGCGGACCCTCCCGAACGAGCTTGCTATGTGCAGGAACCCTAGTGTTGGCTGCGACTGCTACTGTGACTGCGACGACAATTGTGCAGAGATCCTCAGTGGACTGCAACGATGAAGATAGCTGGTCTTGTATCCTATGTGGGTCCGAGCTATGCTGGTCTTGTATCCTATGTGGGTCCCAGCTTAGACGATTCAATACTGGTCTTTTATCCTATGTGGGTCCCAGTATAGATGAATCAATGAAGACAACTGGTCTTGTATCCTATGTGGGTCCTAGCTGTGCTGGTCTTGTATCCTATGTGGGTCCCAGCATAGATGATTCAATACTGGTCTTGTATCTTATGTGGGTCCCAGTATAGATGAATCAATGAAGACAGCTGGTCATGTATCCAATGTGGGTCCTAGCTGTGCTAGTCTTGAATCCTATGTGGGTCACAACTTAGATGATTCAATACTGGTCTTGTATGCTAAGTGGGTCCCAGTATAGATGAATCAATGAAGACTGCTGGTCTTGTATCCTATGTGGGTCCTAACTGTGATGGTCTTGTATCCTATGTGGGTCCCAGCATAAATGAAACAATGAAGATAACTGGTCTTGTATCCTATGTGGGTCCCAGCATAAATGAAACAATGAAGATAACTGGTCTTGTATCCTATGTGGGTCCCAGCTTAGGGGATTCAGTATCTATGTCTGATCATCTCTTTCACCTTTTCGATGATGTATACCTGTGTGAGCTGAATCCTATTACTTTTCTGTGTGGATTTTGTTGTGCTATCCTGTGTGGATTTCGTTTTGCTTTCCTGTGTGCAATACATATACTTTCCTGGGTGGACTGAGTTGTACTTGGGCTCTGAGGATGGAGCGTATTGGAATTGATGACTTAGGTATATGTATGGGCATATACCTAAGAAGTGTCGGTCGTTACTTCGTGATTGTATCTTTCCTTTGCGGTTTATCCTTTGTGGATTTTGGGAGAGCTTCTAGGGTCTCGGGGTCCCTACTGAGTAGCTTATACTAACCCCTGCACGGGCTATGCCCGCACTACGTTGTGTTGGTTGCAGACGACAGACAGCGTTGATCGTGGTTGAGGCTCACAGAGCAGGACGATACCTGGGGGTAGACCACTGGGCGGGACGTACTCGGAGCGGACGACGGGACCCGAGGAGCAGAGGAGCTATCTGTACCCACCCTTCAGGTGGGATTTCCAGTGGATAGCTCAGCGTAGAAGCTTTTACTTTTTAGTTTCTGTTTTCCCTTTCGAGTTGTACTTTACATCAGTTTTGGGTTTGTATACTGGCCCACTTTCTTTCCGCACTTCAGTTGTATTTAGTTTTTACTTAGTGTTTACTTTTCCGCTTGCTTACTCTGTGGTGATTGTTTATTTTACAAAGGCAATGCCTTCCCTTTTTACTGGTATTTACGCCTTGGTGCTAGTCGCCTGCCCCTGGCCTATGGAAGGCGGGCTTGGGGTAGTCACGGCACGGGCCCCGAGGACGGGTCGTGACAGTCCACCAGTGAAACGCTGCTCCCCTCATCTGGATCACTACTAGGGGAACCCAGTAATCCTTTAGATCAATGATCAAGTTTAATGTGGTTGTAGATCCTAAAACCAACAGTCTCTCCCTCTCTCTTTATATATGAATCATTGTCTTCATAAATTCATAGAGTCTACTGCCAGAAAGCACGATGTTTCTTCTACCATTGGGTGTCATCCTCCATTGGAATTACCCTCTGACGATCATCCAGATTTTCCTACTGAGCCTCCACTTCCTAATACACTCATGGATGAGAACCAGGTGTCATATCTCAAAGGTAAATGGGGAATTTGTATGCCATAGTAGTATGTAATTTATTTAGGATTCATTTTAACTCATTGTTTATTTTACATTCCAAAAAACGCACAAAACCAACAATAACACAAGTAATCATGATTCATGTACCTTCCCTGGGTTCTCTACCCAAAAATCGGTGTAGAATCACTTGGTTTTTTGTTATGCACACCACCATTGCATCAGATCACAAGGGACCCTAAAATACCATGTCCTAGCCAGTCTTCTTGGGCCTATGTCACACTCCATGGTCTCCTAACTCTATTTCCCTTCCAACTCATGCAATCCTCGACGTTCCTAACTCCAAACTCTATCATATATCGGAAGCATCACCTCTGATACCATTCGGTCACGACCCGCCTTTTTCATGATTAGGGAAGGGATAACTAGATGTTGAGACTCTCCTTCCTCAATATGAAGGAGATATAATGAAACCTGATTCTAGCCTCCAATAGTCCCAGGGTGGAAATTATAATGACCGTTAGGTAAACACTCACCCAAGATGGGAGGCCTTACCATTTTTAATGAAAAATCGACCAGGAGAGGATATGTATCAATCTCAAACAACTCCAAAACAAAAATATTTATAGAATCTATAATCAACCCCACATGAATTTATAATCATGATATACTAATAATTTAAGAAAACACAAAAGTAAGTAACAAAATAAAACTGACCAGTGACACAAAAACTATCCCCAAAATATGAGCTAGTAAGGTCCATCATGGTTCGTGTAATCTCTTGGGAAACCTGAATATAGTTTTATTATATGTAGGGTGATAATACAAGTATACTCAGTAGGGAGATGTTAATTTCTCACAATCACTAGTGGGAGAAGAAAAATAATTCACCTGTGAGAAAATAGAAGAAACTCAAAAAAACCTAACTAGGTATACTACCCCCATCATAACTAAGCCATTGTCACCATAAAATGCAATTCAAGTGTATTAAAATAGTAAGCATACCGATGTTTGGGTACCCTGCACCAGTCCCCATTGGTTAACCACTCATCTCTAATCGAAAACGTCCCAACACTACAACGCTCTTCCACAAGACCCACTATCACAACATACCTAAACACACCTAGGCCACATACTAAATCACCTATCTCCCCAAAAACCTAGTCCATAAACCAACCCCTCATCCAAAATAAACCTAGAAAACACCACCCAAATACACATGGGAAGCACACCTCACCTGCAGACACCTAGTCCTCACAACCGGACCATTGCATGCCCGAAGTGCATAAGGATACCAATTCTTAGAAGATGGTACAGAGAATAACCAATAAACATCTATCCATACTCTTACTGGGATGTTCGTAATGGAAACCCTCCCCTATAAAAATGGGGGGGGGGGGTCGGCTTGTAGTACTCAACACGGGTGGAGTGTACATAGAAATCACAATGAACTACATGTATATATATATAGGTTCCAAACACTCATACCATTATATGGGGTCTAAAAAAACATCCCACACCAAAACTTCCCATAATACCAATCCTACATGAATGTATCTAATTGAGTTATGGTCACATCCTAATAACTGAACACCACTTCACTACAATCAATAACTCAAAACATACCCCCATCAATATATTTAACCTATTGTCATTCTACATTATCAATTAGTTTAACTATTCATTACATCCCTACCCAGGTAACTACCAAAAACAACATACCATAGGTAACATCATAACCCACACCCACTTCAAGAATGTCCAGATACTATGACCCAAGGTCTCTCGCAAGGTAACAACATCATTTTAGGAAGTTATCCCTCCCAAACCATCCTTAATTTCCCCACTACATGAGAATTTCCAAATTCAACAGAAGAAAACTCACTCATATTCTAGTCCTACTGCACACTTTTCTCACTTAAAGAGATGTTCAATCAATGCCGTCATCATTCATCAAATTCATTCCGCCTATACTTCCACTCAATAAGTAAACCACACAATCAAAACTCATCAAAACCCCACTTCGAAGCCCAGCTACATAAAAACACCACACCCAACAGACCCATAATGATAAACATAACACAACCCAGTCTTGAAACCCCGCTTCTGAACCACTACCCAGATATATCCCCCCTACATCACAAGTTCATCCATTCTGCAATATATCAACCTATCATCCTGAAATACCATGACACCACCCATACCACCCCATAAACACAACCACACTCCCAACCACAACACCATAAGAACATTAAAAATACCAGATGAACAGAACCACATAAATAACATAGAACCCTGAGCACGGAAAGATTCTTTCATATTTAGTAGCACTCGTTATTTAATTCCACATGATAAATCATGGGTGATCACAGAATAAGTTTGATCCTAGGGAATCCATATAATTACATGAATATATGTTATTATCCAGATTCTAATTCTTAATGCAGATATTCAAAATGCATACATGTTCATAAATATATACCACTGAAAGCCATGATTTTCATAATAATATAACTCATACAATTGACAACATGTATCAATGATAACATATAAAAAAATTAGATCATCATCCTTATACTCCCAACCCCTCATTTGTTACATCTTATTATATTCCTTAAATCCGGTTCCAACTATATTAAAAAGGGTTCATTAGTACAACCCTTAAGCATTATAAAAAAATTAAATGAGAGAAAAAGGAAATTACTACTTGTTACAAAAGAAGACCAACAAATCACTCTTATGCAAAAAATATGGGGTTTCATGGGTAGTAATAAAGACTCCAGGGGAAAACTGAACAAACTGCTACACCAGATTGGAATGGATCCTCAAAGAAGAATGGTTCTCAATGTACCAAGGGAAAATGGAAGGTTTCAAAGAAAGACAATATTTGTCATTAGAATTCGATGACCCGTAATATACAGGGAAACTGTTTCAAATTCCATTAAAGCCGGATCACGACAATAACCTGGAAGTTTAGGATTCCAAGTATGTTTCATGTTTTTGGATGATAAATACAAATTGAAACAGTCAGAAACTCCGGATGAATAGAACATAACTCATTTAACATCCAAAATATATGGAAATATAAAAACACAGAAATGATACAGAATGGATCACTAATGGGTGAGTCATTGACGACTGAGTCACTGACACCTAAGAAACTGACATGAAGACCTACCAACAGCCTAGCCTAACAACACTATAACATAATGATGCCCTATGTCACTAACGCCCAGACTCAGAAAAGCAATGAACTGCAGATGCCATAATATACTGATGCCTTGAGTCACTGATATCTTGAGTCACCTATGTGACAACCTACAGCTGCCCTAAACTAGGGACAACATGAGTCACCAACACAGAAAAATGCCATCACACTAACCTACTGACACCCTGAGTCACCGACTCCCTTACTCACCAACGTTAAGCAACCGACGTGAGAAACTGATGTGAGATACCAACGATGAGCTACTGATTCTAAGCTACCGATGTGACTCATTGACACATGAATCACAGATGGAAGACCTAAAAATTTGGAAAACTATTGAAATGATGTACCCTTGCATCCCAAAACACCCCAAAAAATGGATTTTGAAAATTTAATGTACCATGGAGGTCTGGGCCTTTACATTATTCATTGATAAAAATTGAACCCTTTGAGGTGTTTATGGTTTTCCATTCCGGTAACCCTCATGTTTATAAGAGGTGTGCGTGACTCATTCTTGGGGACAAGTCTCATGGAAGAGACATCTAATAATGTCATACTAATCAGGTAGTGTTTGTTGATAGTGAAGATCCTCCACATGTAGAATGTCGATAAATGTGACCATACCTTAGATTTTTATGTGGGTGACTGGGTGTTGCTGAATGTAGAACCCTGCATGGGTCATCGTTGTATCATAATAAAGGGTATATAATTCCATGGAATGTCATATGTTTTGAAATTACATAGTGAGTTGGTGAATACTAGTTTACTTTTTCTTCTCAGTTGATTTCAATTCATGACTTGTTTCATGTGTCTTAGCTAAATATCTACAATCTTGATTTGTATCATATATTGAATTGGGTGAGTTATATTTAGAACCTGATTTTTTTTGTGATTGAGTGGCCAATATGGATTTTGGATTACAAATAGAATGTTCTTCAGGGGTAGTATATAGTGTTGGTCAGAGTTATTAGGAATAACTGGAATGATGAGAATGAGACATGGTTGAGGAAGTCTTGGTATGAGTATATTTATATGTTTTCTTCTCTGATTAGACTCTATAATAACTTTCTTAAGGTGTAAAGGTTCCATGTTGGGGGTAATATTCAAATCATTGATTTTATTATGAAATAATTATGTATTTTTTTGTTCTTTTATTTATGATCTAGTATTATAGGTAGTTTTAAGGAGGAAATGGAGTTTTTTGGATGCTCAAGTAGGTGGTTCACGGATGGAATAAGATTATGAGAAACCATGAACCAACATACGATAAATTGTTCACCTTGGACGGTGGCATTGGCCATGCAGCATAGCATGCCACATGGGTGTGGGAACACCCTAAGGAAACCATACATCCATCGTCCTCTTTGATATGGGAGACCATATGGTAACCTCATGGTTTGTAAACCAGTAAATGCAAACCGATGCGGATCTCCATGTCATTAAAAATTAGAAACTACCTTTCTTCCCTACCTTAATTTCAACCCTGAACCACCCCTAATTAAAATCATAGAGGATTTTAATTACAAATGGCTTCCTTATCTACCTCTTTACACCCTAATAATTTCAATTTTTGTTGTATCTTGGTTTATGTCTTCTAGAATAATCAATTATGTCGATATTTTTTATTTATTCCTTCTTCTAGTGTTTATTTTCCCCATTACTTGTTTCTACTTCCTACAGGGGGTTGGATTCTCTATAATTGGTTGAATCTTGGCTCTTTGTAATTAATCATGGGTTTAATGGTTATATATGTCCTAAATAGGGTTATTTTATGGTGAGGTTATGGTTTCCCATCATATTCCTATGGTTTCCAAGATCGTGGTAGGTGATTCCTTGATTCATGTTTATTAAATGATATTGGTTTGATTTATTTGTTTCTTAAATGTGTTCTGTGGATAATTTTTGTGGTTTCAAATGTGTTTTCAAAATATATAAAGGTATTTATGGGTTTAAATATTATTTTATAGAATAAAATGATTTTGATTCATATGTTCTTCCTTTTTGTGCTTCATAAAGGAGTTCTATATATCGAGTGAGGGGTGTGATTTGGGTTTCCAAATGGTTTTGTTTTGTGTATGGGGTTGGAATATGTTTTTCCTGTGACTAAAATGGTAGTTAATCATGTGTATCCATTATGATTAATGTGTGTTTGTAAAGTTGGTGATCTATGTGGCCTGTAAAATTGGAAATTGAACTTAAAGAGAACCCTAGGAACATATGTGGGTAGACTCGTCCTATAATAAAGTATAAATTAAAGGGATGAGGCATGGTTTCTTATAGAAATATTTATGATTCAATACTATCTAAATGATGATGATTATTGGAGGCCACTAGATCTGTAGAAGGATTACTCTCCCTGGATCATGCTTGAGGATGTTGTGGGTTATCATTTCTATAACATTATCACTATGATACAAGGTTCCTAGCATACCACTAGTGTTTGTGCCTATAAGGATTTATCAGTATATGGATATCTCTTATGATGTTTTGATCACCATTATCATATGGTTGACCTTTTTTTCTTTATAATTTCCAATCATGTTTTCATTGAAAATGAAATATTGAATTTTTTTCCTGAAATTCAGTCAAAAAAATCATTACAATATCATCATGAAAATAATGATTTTAATTTTTTATGTTATTGATATGGAATGGAATCTTTTTTTGGGTGGAATACTACTTTTCATTGGATCACATCCTATATACACCCTTGGGTGTATATAGGCTTTGCTATGTATGACCCGAGTAAAGTAACTATGTTTTGTGGTGGTGATGATGGGTCCATTATCTAGTGTACCAATATCTCCAAGGTGTTGGTTGAGGTGGAACATGAGAGTCATCCCTTTTTTTCAAATATATTTTGGGTATTTCTAGGGTTACCCTTCCCAATTTGTTTTTTGTTCCATGTTGTGAAATGTTCAATATGGAATTTTTTTATCTCTATAGATATCGGTATTGATATTGGAATGATGTTTTAATTTTGGTCATTGTTCATTGTAGTTTTTCATTGGTGAAAAAATTCACAAATGAAGATTTTTTTATCCCTAGACACTAGTTTCCATCTTACAAGGTTCGGGAATGCCCTTCAGAGCATGTTTCTTGTTGGGTCGGGTGTCGACCAAAATGGATGGAACCCCATCACCATTCATGAAATATTATTACCAATAAATCATGTGAATATGGTTTTATGGAATAATAAGTTTTAATTGTATCAACATGGTTTTTGGAATATCCTATAGTGAATCTTTTGGATTCATCCACTTTTTCAACCTATTTTACACTAGATGGGGAGAATTTTCCCTATATTATATTTGCAACAATATATGTCATTGTATCCCTCATATATTTAAAAATAACATACATTATACATAGAATGGACTTCCTCACACAACTATATTTACTAACAACCCCCAATGGTGACAACACAGGAACCCCATAATTGAATACATGGGGAGGGGATTACATTTTGATAGAATTGAATGGAAGAACATGGTTCTAACAAGCACTGACCTCAATGGTAAAAATTGGATGATTGATATATTCACTGAATTTTATATTATATTGTTCTGCAGGACTTACAGTACATATAAGAAGACTCGATAATACTTATAATATTGATTACAACCAAGGATAATGTATCAGTAATCATAGAACTAATAATTGAGCAAAAAAAATAATTTATAGTATATCCTCAACTCTTTTATATCATAGATAATGTGTGGCATAATAATCTTAATGTTTTTTTGTCAACAAAATTTTTTTGTTAATATATTGTTGTAAATCATATAAAATAGTTTCATATCAAATTATCTTGAAATCATCTTAAAAAACCCTAGGTTATAAGTATATTAATTATGGTATTGAAACTCAAATATAGTGAAAAAAAATATTGTTCTATATTTTGTTATCATGTAATAACCTTTATAATCATAGACTCCAAATAATATATAGTGTAAGAATGGTGATGTTAAATTTTATCACCCTATTAATTTTTAATTTATTCCCAATAAAAAATATCATGTGTTTAATAAATTTGTGACATACACTATGGTGAATTAAAATAAAAAATTTCATATTTAATTATTTTAGAATACTATAATGGAAAATTAAATAAATTTAAATCTAACAAAATGAAACATACGTACTTATATAAACCATATAATGAAGAAACATAGAAAAATATACTATAGGGTTGTAATTCTCATCAATGTGATTGACTGAGGATAAAATACTAAAATTTATAACTACACTGATAATGGAAAACATTATAAATACACTACCAATGTTGATTAATAAATTATAGAATATCATTAATGATTTTATAGATGTATTTAAGACAACATATAGGAATGTAATATTATTTATATATATATGCAGCCATTGGTCATATGGTCAAAAACCCCAATGTTCATTTTATGTAGGCTATTAGATAAAAGGTTATTATATATAACTATAGCCACTAGTTACATTGATGTTGTGTAATTTTATTCGAATGTTTTTAAAACAAGATTTTTCACGTATAATAAATATTATTTGATTAATGTTAAAATTAATTAATTTGTTAAATATTATTTTTAAAAAAGTACATAAAAAATTTTGTGAGACATTATTAATAATAGTTATTTGAAATAATTATTTATTTCTCTAATGTATCAAATGAAAAATTTGAATAATAATTCAATTACATAAATTAACTGCTGGAATATAAATAATAAATTTAAACTATATGTAATTAAAATAATGTTATTTTAAAAATTAATATTTGTGAAATGAGTTTTTTCATTTAATTATTTATTTTTATTAATAAATTTAATTACCCATCAAGATATAAGAATTATAATATAATTATAATATTAAATATTTAAAAATATATTTACTCATGTTTAATGATTAATTTAAATAAAGTAATACTAAGAACAATTAATGTTTTAAAAAATAATTTTTCATTGAAATCATTTTTGTCTATGTATTTTTATTTTCATCAAAAACATTAAATATATTATATATTTTAAAAATTCCAAAATGTATTAATGATATTTAAATATAATTTTGAAATTAGGTAATTGGGTCATTTTACATTTTGGGAAAAATAATTTATCCAGGTAAACATTGATTTGTGACAGTAAAGGTAAAATGATGTAAAATGGTAAAATTTGTGATTGAGGGATTAAAATATTCCCAAGGTTGTCTATAAATTTTCTGTAGGATAGGATTCATGAACTATATCCATTATTCAAACACTTTGTATTCACAATCCATGTAAAATGTCAATGTTACACCTTATTGTTTGAGTATTTGTGGATATGCCACGAAAAACTCACCTATAAAGAGACCCCTCATCTACCCCTATAAGATGATTTATTTATATTAGGTATCTAAATAATTTGGAACCAAATTAGATATATTAAATCCATAGTAAATCTTTTTTATCTTCTAGTTCTATGAAATAGTCTAAAATACTTCCCTTCGGGTGATGCATTTTAAAGGTGTCATTGCATCACAATATCAAGTAGTTGACTATCGTTTTCAATTACCTTAACATATAGACTCATTAGAAATATTATTTTAGAGTCTATTATATTATACAAACATAATTAATCATTGATTTAAAAATATATAAACATATATATGACTCTATAATCTAGCTCATTAACCAGTATAACATTTCTGGGTTTTGGTCATATTCAGAATTTATGTGAGTGATGCTATATCAGAACCATCATTTTCATCATCAATTAGTATCATGAATCTAATAATAAAATACATTTTAACAGAGATAAATTTATTTTTTTAATGTGGAAATTCGTTTTTGGAACAATTATTAATGTCCATCGTAACGTAACCCATTATTACCGGTAAATTACATGAAACATGATCATCATAAATTATATTCTCATTAACCATGAACATTAAATCCCTAAAATAAACATGGTATTTTATAAATTTATTCATCATAATATTTCGACAAAATTCAATAATCATTTACTAATGTATTTGGTGTCGATGAATGTGGATCAATACCACAATTATGTAACCTGCATTAATCCTTCAAAATTACAAATATTTATTAATGAAAATAAAAAAACAATCAAATATATATTAAATAAATCACTACAATTAATTATTTTAAAATTTAATATATATTAATAATTTTACGAAAAATGTTATTATGATGGTTATATTTATTATAGATGATGTGGAATAATATTCATAGAAGATTTTAAAGAATGAAATAGTTACTTTTGTAAACTAATTTTACAATAATGATTATCATTGTATAAATTAATATGATGTGAAATTATTTATATTTTCACTATATTTTAATATTTATTTTCATCTATTATGGTATTTTATCTTTTTTACATGTGTGCTTACAATTTGACCTCCTTTTTGTTAACAATTCGACCATATTGATGGTTTCATGTGGAAATGAACTTATATTCTTTTTTATGCATTCCTATTCTTAAAAGTTGATAACTTTCATATTGTTACATGGATTTCCATGACCATAAATATAAATTATTTTATATTCATTTTATACTGCCTTGAATTTTATTTTATAAATATGTCAATGTAATATTTTTTATCATTTTAAACATGATTTATCTGCTTGATTTTTTAATTTTATTTTCATAATGAGGTTTCATTTCCTTCATATTAAAATTAATAAATGTACTATGTTCTACATAATAATTACTTTTATAAAATTATTATTGTTAAAACTATTTACTTTTAGATGCATTTTATCAAAATTTAGAAAACATTTTAATTCATTTTTTAATATGATCGCATATTACATTCATAATGTCATTTTCATCTACGTCAATGTATATTAATGTTTCTTATTCACAACTAATGTCATGAAGAAATAAATCTATATACCATATATCACATAATATAATATAACAATGTCATTTTTAAAATTTAGTGAAATATTTTTTTCCTTATAGGTTAATTATTATATGATTGAATTACAAATGATTTTATATTCAAATGGGTCACATATGTATGGTTTTAAATTTTTTATGAGTTAGAAAATATTTGTATCACCCTCCAATTTATTGGGTATATATTTATATATTTGGATATACATTATAATAGACTATTGAAAGAACCCAATACACTAATTTTATAGGAATATAGATGGAACAAAATATACAATTTAGGTATTATGTCCATTATGTTATTATACTATTTACATTGATACTCAATGAAAAATTTGATTTAATATCTATATTTTTTCCCACAGTTCAATGTTACGACAAATTCCAATGTTATGGACTGTGGTAAACATCTCATGAATCCATATTTATACTCCACATTTCAGATGTTATATCTAAATTCTTATATCACGATTCATAATTTATGATCCCATTTTGGTATGATTTTCTTATGTAATATATGTGTACACTATGTATGTTCCTATACCTACATGTTTTCAATATGACCACATATTATATTTTATTTATTTCCAACATGTTCACCCTTGACTGAATGTCTATGATCACCTATTTTTTTTTCAATTACCATGAAATAATGTAGATTATTATTAATGAAATGTATATATGGGTATCATGTATAAAGATTATTTGTGGGAGATGTAGAATAATGTATGTAAAATATTTTTTATTTTTTTTCACATATCTATATATAATATTAATATATGTACATAGGTGTGAGTAATTTTGAGATTTACTGATTAATCATTTAGAAAGATGGAATATATATGTGTGTGTGTGTTTTTTTATATTCATGTGTGTTATGGTTGGGTCATCTTAGTTGTTTTCTATGTGGAGATTAGTGGATTTTGGGATTATGTTATTAATAATAAAGGGATAAAAAGTATGTCACCAATTGTAGAAAAAAACTATAATAGAATGAACCATGAGTGTCTTAAGTAACAAAACATATCATATTGGCTGGAATTGTGGTGTCATGATTAAGGATATCATGAGATTAATTGCTATTATAATATATTTATTTACTATGGATATGATTATATAATATAAAAAATATATTTTTTAATGGGTTCAACCAAGAGAAACTGAGTGAAAAATTATTGTTATGTACAATGTGTAGATTTTACGAATGATAAATGAAATGTAATGGGAGAAAGATTGAAATATATAGTGGATATGATCCCCCAAAAATATCATGTAATGAACAATAATATGAAAGATGTGAAACTGTCATGTTACCCTTCCAATGGAACCCCTCTTCAACCAATAGTGAAGAGAACTAGTGACACCTAATGCTCTCATCTAATAGTTCCCATGTTATAGACTAGCACATTGGGTTAAATGACAAAAAATTGGATATATTTCTTGCAATAATATATAGATAATAATTTGAAAACCATTTAGAAAGACCGCGTCACATATATATAATTACCAATATCCCACTATGGAAATTAAATAATAAAATAAACATCTCCAAATCAAAAACTATGATAGGAAATATTCAGGTAGTGACTCAGTAGAAACTGTAACCACAATGTTTTTAAGGTATATACCAGTCATTAAGAACCTCTTGGTGACCTGAAATATGATACATATATACATATACTTAGAAAACCAGTATTTACATTAGGATTATACCTATCATCTCTATTACACAAGTTAAATGATCATATATATTCTGTAGTGAATAGAAAATGGACATAACATGAACCAAAATTGGGTAAAATTTATTCTATCATTTCATATTTTCTCCCTCAAAATAGTGCATCCATAGTATTAAAATAATATAAATATGAAAAATAGATAAATGTGACCCACATCCAAATCCCCTTTTATTTTTCACTCCTACCCCCTAATACAAAACATCTTGGTCTCCCATAACTTCTATAAATACCATTCATATATCAAGACAATATTCTTGTTTTTTGGGTGATAAAACCACCTTTTATAGTCTTCTATAGGTCCCAACATCTAGTCCTAGTACTATAAAATATACACATGTCCTTACCTCTATGATGGATGACAGTTAGTTTTCAACAGTAATTACCTCTGCCTACCCCAGGGTCAGACATCCTGTTTTGGAATGACATACGTACCACATATCCACCCAAAATATAATAAGTATGTCAATAGTGTATCATGATATGTTAAAAATCAACCTATTTCCATCCTCATAAAACACATAACCCCAAGAACATTCCATTTTATCTCATCATTAGGAATCTCTACCACCAATGAGATCGTCAATTGGTACGTTCTAGAAACTTAGTATCATTGAATCATAACACATCATAAGGAAGGGTGAGAAAGAGGTGGTAGTTTTTCATCAATTCCATCATCAACCTACATGTTATTGAAAAAACACCCATACATTTTTGGGATGTTATGTAGAAATTGATGTTGGTGGGTGTGGGAAGGAATAACATGAAAAAATAAACAATAGTAGATAATGAACAATACCTACCCTAAGATTTAAAATCCAAACAAATAGAATATCCCAAAAATATTACTAATTTATTACATAATATCCCCCAAAAACTAACAAAACTACTTAATGAAACTCACCGCACAAATTATCCACACCGTAGCCATAATTCGCCCAACATTCATAAATTTTTTCCAATTTGATGATTTAAATTTTTATAAACCATTATTCGTTTGTTAGGATGTTAAAATATATATTTAATGACAATAAAAAAATATCACCTTCTTTTATTAAAATTTATTTTCAATTTTCACACCATTAATCCATTACCACATATCATATTTTTTCCCATGTAATTTCAATTAAATTATTAGTAATCATATTTTATACTTATAGAAAAACTATAACAAATAGACCATAAAAAATACCATAAACATTAAAATATCCACATATATAACAATTTAAAAACCATTTCAATATAAAAACCATTGCACATCCCACACCTCATGCCACCAACCACAAAACATCATTCAATATAACCCCTAAAAATCCAATCACTGATCCTCTCTACCACCCGTTTATTACCTAACCAGTCACCTGCATCATTGTAAAAAGTCACAAGATCCATATAAAAATATATATTACCAATGATATATTATGGGAACATAAAAAAATATTTAGATAAAAAATAAACTATAATTCAATTTTAATGGGGGTTCCAAACATTTTATCAACTCGTGTATGGGTAATATCAACAAAATTTCTATCATTGAACACATTTGATTAATAGAAATATATATTTACTTATACTTTTTCTAATAGTGAGTTTAAAAAAATATAAATGGGAACACGACTCAAAAAGGCTGCGACACACATAACATTTATTATTTCTCAATTTAGGAGAACCAAGAAGATAATATCAAGATAATTAGTAAACTGATTTGATTTAAACCCCTTTTACATCAATTCCATAAAATTATAATTCATTATCTTTTTAACTAAATCGATAATTTCCTCCAAATGGATGTAAAAAAAATGAAGAGCCCCTAGATGAATAAAATATATAGAGAACTTATATCCCCTACAATAATCGGGAATCATTTGAACCACTGCTCAATGATATTGTGATTATGCCATACTCAAGAGATGAAAATATCACAAAATATACATCCTTTAACTATAATTCCTCCTTCTCATTCATCATAAATTACCAAATACTACCTAAACCTTAAAATAAAACAACCATAACATTCTATAGGTCATGGTTACAGATAAAGAATTGAAGGGAACCAAAGGAACATTATCAAATTTTATAACAAATAATAATTCTCTTGAATCTGGGGTTCAATTCCACAGAAAAGGGGATGAAATAACATTAATGTATTCAACTTAGGTAACCCATTTTAGGAAAAATTACAGATGATGGTGGGTTTTTAAGGGGATTTCCAATTTTTTTGAAGATATTTTAAAAAATAGACCCCAAAACACCATTATGGACTAAGATATAATAATTATTCTTTTAACCCAAAACCATGATGCAACATGAGATGATATTCCATAATGAACCTTAACCCAGTATACATATAAATATGATGTGTAATCAATTCTAAAATAAAACAATCCCAATGAAAATGTCTTGAGAGTAATCCCCAAAACAACATCATTACTACCCCCAATCCAAGAGAAACACCAAAACTGATCACATTGTTCTCTACAACACATTATCTATGCACACCAAAAATCAGGACATATTACACAAACCCTTTCATCGTAGTTGACTTTCATGAACAACAACCACCATGAAAAACAACCTATAATGGTAACCTCTCTATAACTCCACACCGCAATAGTCTACAACAACAATGAATCCTTATAGGTAAAAATCCACTAGAACCAATCTATCATTTACTCAATTATATATGAACACATCTACACTACAAGTGACTCGGTACACTGAAAAGAAAATGTTAATAATGAAATATCCTCCTCTATATAAGATTTTATCTCCATGTCATCCACTACTTCATCAATACTCCTCCCAACACATCCATCAACAAAATCCATACATTTTATTTGTTTGAATTTTTCTGTTCATTTTATTAAATACTAATAAAATGGATATCATCAATCAAAATTATCCAAAATACTAGAGAGGAATGATTTACATTGGTCATCTGAACAATCCTCACTTGAGTTTTCTTCTAAGGATCTCATTATAAAAAAACATGTTCGCCAAACAAGATACAAATGCATAAAAAATTTGAAACACCATTATTTAAAATAGTATTACTTTAGGATATACAAATAAAAATAAACTATTCTTTCAAAAAGTAAAAAAAATTTGATGATCAATCAAGGAATCGAAAATGAAATAAAAAATTTATTATTAAATTATCATATGGTAAAAAATCTCATAATAACATAGACAAGAATTGTGGCTTCATATACTTGCATAAAATAGTAATCAACTATTTATAATAAATTCTCAAACAAAGTCATAAAAATATAAATAGGTTCCACACTAGTTTCTAATGAAATCCCAACAAAAATAAATATATATAATTAAATATTTCATCATTTTCATCACATGAATTATGTGTGTGTGGAAAGATTATCATCATCAAATTTTAGATTAAAAACAACGGTTATCATTATTATAATTAATTGTTAGTATTTTAAATAAGATGAATTCATTAATCTAAAATAATAAAAAACCTAACACAAGAAAAAATAAACACTATTATATAAAATCAATTTAATCAAAAAAATTATAATTTTCATTATTACATTCAACTAATTGAAAATTTCATGTTACTAAGTAATTTTAATTCAAATATATAGATCAAATAAACATATTTTCAAAATGACCATATAAACATAACTATGATATCAATCAATGAATGAATCATCTTATATGATAACAAACATCATCATGTAATGATACACATAATAATCATAATTTTCATTTTAATTATAAAACTATGGAAAGACTTATAGATTTCAAATTAAAATTTATACATGTTATGCACCCATATAACATGATGTATATTCCAAAAAGTAAAAAAAACATAATACATATAACCACTAACAAAAAATTATTCCAGGTTGTCCATGTGAACAAACTCTATATCTAATCATGCTTCCAATAATTAACAATAATATTTTTCTTTTAACACCTACTAAACTATAACTTAACAAAATAATATGGCATAAAATAATGTTTTGAAAATTAATTTTATCCTCAAAATCATTACCCATTTTATTAATGAAGAGAGTATATAATTTTAAAAAATGATCTTTTGTTGATAATGGGTTAATATGAATGATACATTTATTCTTAAAATAAATAAATAAATAATCAAAATCTACCATTTTAACAAATACTAAATGCATAAATATCATATATCATGGACAATAGGATATATGCGGTATAATATATAATGTATAAATTAATTTACCATAGAAAATGGTCAAAACAATATTTCATCAGGTCAATATGAAATTTAGATAATTAATAATTTGTTCATAATTCACTTACAAATAAGTAATTTTACAAAAAAACATATCTCAATAATGAATTATATAAAAAATTATAAACATCATGGAAGAGGGCCAACATGATATAGATTCCAAAAAAAATAGCTTTCCGTTAAGTTGTTTCATTCACTGATTGATATATTAATAAAGGAATTCCTTATAAGATCCTTGTAATTACAATATCAAAATTAATGACATGAGAACAAGGGAAAAAAAATACATAACAGGATTAATAAATCATTATGAGGAAAAAATTCACTTTCTCATGTTTTTTGGTTGAGAAGATTATTAACATACCAATAATTATCTTAATTTCACCAAAATAATCTATGTTTTTTACATAAGGTAATGGTAATCACATTTTATATTTATAATTTTACTTTAAATTATATTTATTAACAAATAAATTTACACAGGTAAGAATAAATATATATGTCACCAATATATTGGTCAATGAGTCCAATAAACTACACCATGATCTTATATTCTTTTTAAAACCCTAAATTTCTCACATATTTTAAAATTTTCATGAAAATAACACATATTGATGGTTGAAGTGCACCCTTTATTTATATTTTGAATCAATCACATAATTTAAAAACAATATTGTATATATATTTCTAGAAAAATTTAATCTATTGATGTTAATTTATTTAGGATCATTTTATTTCATGATATTTAACTATTTAATTATTTGAAAAACAATTATGAGGTATGTACCTATCATAGTCATGTAGCCTACAAGAGACACCACGTCACATGTAAATTCTGTAAACTCAATGTACATGCTTCATATCATGAGGGGATTTAAAAGATAACATCCTAATTGGTCTTCCTAGTCTATTCAATGCATCTATTTCAATCCTATGGAATTTCATGCACACAAGAAATGTGTTTATTAATGCTTCAGTGAATAATCAATAAAATTAATAGTTACCTAAATCAGTCAACTAACTATCCTAACATCAACAATACTATCTCCCCAAATAGAAAACACAATGATGTAAAATAATATTCAGAGAAACAATTGATAAAATCACCTTAAAGACTATGATGACCCTCCATTTGAATAATAATTGTTTCATGAATTTCATGAATTTTATGTTATTTTATTTTTTACATACCAAAAATCTATCAATTTATTGATTAAGTGAGTATAATGAATATGAGACCATTGGGAGTCAACATTTATATGACTATTGGTCAATATTACAGTAGGAGACAAAACTTTTAACGTTATGATTAAATTTTTTAAATAAAAGTGAGCATGGATAATTAATATATAAAGTGGAGTCGATGGCCTCATTCAGTAGAAACAGGCTATAATAATCCCCTCTTTCATAGCTTGGGAAGGAGGTATCATCATTAGGCTTTGGTCTAGACAAAGCCCAAGCTATGCTTCAACATATTAAGCTAGAATATAATTACATTCAGGAGAAGTTCAAGCTGATAGAAATCACCACTAGGGTGATATTGTATGAGCCTACCAATGATTATATCCCCATTTCACACCTTCCCCCTAGGTCCTACATATGATTTTTAATGTCCTATGTAATGAGGCCTCAGTATCCTTATGTTATCCTTTTTTATAAAAAATTTTTATATTTCTTATTATGTTAAAAATTTTGAATTCCAAATGTCAAAATAAATATAGGATGAATTTTTAGAAGTTTCATATTATTGATGAATAAAAAAATTAAGTATTTTAAAATATTTTTTATATATTAAATAATTAATATTGTGAAATGATGTTCAAAAATGGTTTTATACAGATGTGATTAGTAATAAATTTCGAGTCTAATAAGATCTAATTAATTTTTGGTGAATAATATATTATGAATAATAATATTTCCCTTATGAATAGTAATGTTACCATTGTAATAGTGACCTCCCATAATAAAGTATAATTATAATTTAGGCATATTTAATGGGAATGTTATATATTAGAATAAGAAAATAACTATTTCAAAAATTCATATTTAAATATTAGTATTTTTTCAGTTAAATAGTGATTTTACATAATAATTAAATCTCATATATAGAAAATTATTTTAAAAATGGATTTTATTTTTTAATTAAGAACATCATTTTTAGGTAAGGGGGAATTTATGAGAATTTTTTAAAATATTTTGTTTTTTAGTGAATAGTAAAAATACAGTTGTTGAGTTTTTAGTGTGTTTAATGATATAATTTTGTAATATGTAATTTAAAATTATATTCAACTCATTTGAATTAATAAATAGTATGAGGTGTACCATGTATCCAATACCATGGGAAAATACCATGTGCAATCCAATGGTTTTGAAATACCAATAATGAGGTGTCCCATGGAAATAAATAAAATATTATCTCAATTTTTCTATAAATACCCATGAATTAATTCATTACTTCCATACAAAAATACTCCTCAATAAAATGATTGTCTTTTTCCCTCTCATGGAGTCCTCCCAAGGTTTCCAAAATCCCCCCATGGTCCAAAACATCGAGTTTTTGTAGTTACTATTCAAGGTAGGGGACCCTTTCACCCTCTTTTTTATTCGATACTACTTTTATGTTATGTCTTTGAATTTCCATATTCATATTATGAGGTATGATATTAGGTATCCCTATTACATTAATTTTTATTTTCATATGTTGATATACCATTTTATCTCCTATCAATTAATTTTTTGAAATTTTTAGTGATGCCGTTATGATGCAGAATTTTTGTAGAAGAAATCGCATATTCAGTTTTCATTCAAGTTTCTTTTTCATGCGATATGTAATAAAAATATTAGAAACCATATCTAATATCTATTTTATTATTTCGCTAAAATATATTATGAGTTATTTTTGATTGTGTGACCCTTTTCCACTCTCATTCTTAATGTTTTCAAAAATCATGTTGCATAGACGTTTGGTTCAGAATTTTCGCCTCAAACCCATTTTATATTTTCTCAATAAATTCACTTATTTTTTATGTTAATAAATAAAAATATTTCATTTCAATTGGAATTAATAAAGGCATAAAAATTATATATTTTATTCTTTAATATACATACATAAACCCATCATTAACTTTCATGGGTTACAAATGACATAATGATATTTTTAAGAACTTTTAAAACGTCAGGATTTTGATGTAAAACACATTTCTTTTTTTTAAATTTGGGTTATTTATGAAATGTTTGATTATGATATATGTGGAACACATGAATATAGAGACATATTTAGGGTTCTATTTTATAGAACTAAAATTCATTTGGTAATGAAAATAATCTCTACATATGACATGTTTTACAATGTCGTGGTGAATAGCGTTGGAAACTTTTATAGAAACATCAGGATGAACCATAGTTATATGCTTAAGAATGTATGAATTAAATGTTGTGGCAAAATTTTACTGTTATATTACATGTTATTATTATTATATATATTCTTCTTTATCACACATTTGTGATATTCCCATTGTTCTTGTTGATATCACTCAAGTTTATATGTAAACTGTTTCACTTGTTTTTCTTACTGGGCCTTCTGATCACCGTTTCATTTTAATGTATGTCTCTAGGTTAGGATATGCAGTAATTGGTATTAATATGAAATTTTAATGAATCCTTTCAAGAAGAGTTATATATTTTTATATGTTTTCATTTATTGTGTACCTTATTTCCAAGACACTGGACATTAAAGATATAATGTTTGTAAAATGTAATGAAAAGTTACATAATGAAAGGCGGTATGCCATTGTTGGTATAAAATGATAGTTTAGTTATGTGTGGAAATTAAGATATGAAATATTTTCGAAGAACACTATATAAAATTTCTATATAGGAAAACTTCTTGGTATTTTTGGGAAACATTAAGTTAGTGGTTTCTGAAAAAATAGATCCATGTCTGGATATGACCAAGTTTATGTGGATCTGTAATAGATGTATCTAGAGGTAAAACCTAAAAACAATGTTTTGAGATAGACTTGAATTGGGACAGGTTCCTGAATATGGGCCTTAATTCACTCTTAATTTGACAGTCGTCGGGGATATTTTTGTTTAATCACAGTATTTTTATGAATCGTAATGAAGGATTTATAAATAATTGTTATTTTATTAAAGAATAATTTATTTAAGAATAATGTTTTAGGAAATAAAAATCTTTTCTAGTAAAATGATTTGTAAATGAAATAAGTATCCAACTATGGTTTTATTATTCTATAAAATGGTGGGAATTAGGGGGAACCGTGAAAATGGTGATTTCAATGGACCATGCACTAGTGGCCCTCTGATGGAATATGGAGTGGAATATTTCATGCGAATGATGAACCAAATGACTCATGTTATGGGAAATAACTTTAATCAAGATTAGAGACCGATTACACCATGAAGGGAACAAATTTCTATAGAGTTTTTATGCAGTAATGACCACCAACCATTAGTGGATCTACAAACCCATTGATTACTGAATAATGGATCTGCTCAATCGAGAATATATTTTCTATGATCCACTATTCATAATAAGATAGGGTCACCCTAGTTGTTTACTACTTAGAGGGAGAAGATGATCAACGGTGGGAAATGATTAAAAAATCGAGGCCAAGAGTGGAGGTTGAAGCTATGGAGTGGGAAGAGTTCAGAGCTATCTTATTCTATTAGTATTTCCCTCATTATATGATAATAAAAATAGAGATGGAGTTTCTCAATCTGAAGCCGTATGAGAATGAATCTATTGGAATCTATGATGTGATCTTCACAATACATTCACGTGACACCTCAAGATTTTTCATTAATCCTAATGGGATTGTTGATAGATTATTTGGAGGACTAAGACCTCATATGTGGAAGAATATAGTCGGTAGAAACTATGATAGCTATGAAGAGATCGTGCAGAGTGCTATGAATGTCGAAATGGAGTTCAATGAGACGCAGTGGTCTCATAAATCCAATTACAATAATAGATCAATAAAGCCAATCTTAGGGGGGGTCTTTGGTCCGGGACTTGGAGGAAAGAAAGTGAAATGTCCCACTTGTAATAAAAGTGTGAATAAGTATTTGGGGATCTACCAGCTTGAGAGTGGTAAGTTCTTAAAATGTGGAAGAGAAGAACATATCATGCATAATTTTCATAGTAAGGTAAAGCATCAAAATCCTCACACTAATGAAAAATGGACGATGCTGCTAGACCTACCCAAAGTTCACTGATATAATTATGGATAGCATGGGATCTTTTCCAAACACTACCCAAATCTGAGATCAGTGTATGGGATTTACCATCAACCTCAGCAAAGGACAATGGAGAAAGGTCGTTTTTTTCTATCTTGATAGATGATGTTGAATCTCAAAATGATTTAGTAGAACATACTATTGTTGCTATCTCAAATCTGACAAGTATTTTTTTTTTATTCTAGTTCTATTCATTCTTTACATCCTCTATGAATTTAAGGAATAAATAATCAACCCCATATTTTCTAAAATTAAGGTTATCCATTAGACTTCTGGTGGTATTTTCCAAACATCTTCAGTGTTTATAAACTCTAGTATTTTATGTAGTGATGAAAATCTAGTTAGAAATCTAGTAGTAATTCCCATGCTAGAATTCGATACTATACTAGGGCTAGACTGGCTATCAATGTATAATTCTAAGATCAAATGCATAAGCAAGGAGGTCTCATTATTCGTGAATGGTAAACAAACAGTTCTCTTCTAATCAGTGATATCTCAACATGATATTTGTCTAGAAGAATCTCCTATATCCTTCTTGATGGAGTTGATCTGTGAAGAAAAGGAAATAAATAAGAGTATAAGGATATAAAATTTCCCCATTGTCCATGAATTCATTTATATATTTCCTATGGAGTTTCCTAGACCTTCCCTTGAAATAGAGGTGGAGTTCTCCATTGATCTCTTACATGGATCTAATCTAATATCAAAGAACCCATATAGGATAGAAAATGTAGACCTAGAAGAATTAAAGAACCAACACCAAGAAATTTTGTAGAAGGTGTTTATCCGACTGAGTTTGTCTCCTTGGATAGAAATTATTCTCTTTGTAAAGAAGAATGATGGATCAATGCGGCTATGAATTTATTATAGATAACTGAACATGATCACATTAAAGAAAAATCGCCCTCTCCCCAAAATTAATGACATATTTGACCAACTTCATGGGGCTCAGTTCGTCTCCAAGATTGATCTTTGATATTATTTTCATAAATTGAAGATAGAGAAGCAAGATATTCTAAAAACAACCTTCCGATCAATATATGGGTATTATGTGCTTGTTGTTATGACATTCAGACTGACTAATGATCCTACTATATTTTATGTATTTGAGGAATAGAGTATTTAATTACTACATTGATAATGTTTTGGTAGTGTTTATTGATGATATTATGATATAATCCTAAAGTTGTGAGTATCTTGACGATCTTATGAGGGTTATTTTGAAAACTCTAAAAAATTATAAGCTTTTTGGAAAGTTATGAAAATGTGAATTTTGGTTACAACAAGTTTCCTTATTGGGGAACATTGTAACCAATGATAGAATCACAGTTGACCCTACAAAGACAATGGTTGTACAGGAGTGGGGCAAGCCTCCAACAATAACTGAGATATGCTGTTTCCATGGACTAGTGGGATATTATAAAAAGTATTTTGAAAAACCTTTCATGAAATTACAATCCATTAACCAAGATAAATTGGAAAGGTTTCAAGTTCATCTAGACATAGGATTTGTGGAATGTTTCCAATAGATGAAAAATAGATTGGTTACTACACCTGTATTAACTCTTCCTTCAAGTGGAGAAGCATTAATTATTTTTAGTTAGTCATCTCTAAATGGTCTTGGGTGAGTCCTCATGAAAAATAACATAGTGTTTTCCAATGCATCTCGACAGTTTAAGAATCGCAAGTAGGACTATCCAACTCATGATCGTGAGCTCGCTGCGATTGTTTTTTATCTGATGATATGGAGGCACTATCTTTATGTGGAGAAATGTGATATATACCCAGGCCATCAAGGTTTAAAGTATATTTTGACAAAAATAAATTGAACATGAGACAATAGAGATAGTTAGATCTTCTTAAATACAATGATTGGTCAGTTCATTATCATCCCGAAAGAGAAGACAAAGTTGTTGATGCATTAAGTTTGAAAGAATCAGTAGTTCATTCCATGATTATGATTCAAATAGATAATTTGATCAATGAACTAGTAAAGTATGACACTATAATTATAAGGGGATGGACATCATCAAAACTATCTCAAATGATTTCTCAACCATCATTACTAGAGAATATCATGAAATCTCTCAAATAATATTCTTTGTTACAAAAGAGGTTTAAGGATGTAAAATATGGCAATTTTCATGAGTTCAATATTGTGTACAATGGTGTACAAATTTTTTATATAATAATATTTGTTTTTTCTATTATAGGAATACAGAATGAATTGATGGATGGAGCTAACAGATCTACTTTCTCTATTCATCCTGAACTTATAAAATTGTATAAGGAACTTCGTGATCATTTTTTGTGGGATAATATGAAAAGAGATATTTCATACTACACTAAAAGTTGACTGGTATGTTAGAAAGTGAAGGAAAAGTGATAAATTCTTAAAGAGGTATTATAACCACTACCCATACCATCAAGAAATTAGGATGATATCACTATGGAATTTGTCATTAGTCTTGTTAGAACTTCCAACAGAAACAATGTGATATGGGTTATAGTGGTGTGTCTCACCAAATCAACCCATTTTTTCTCAATTAGGGAATATTTCTCGCTTGATAAACATTACAAGATTTATGTGAAGGAATTGGTAAGGTTTCATGGAGTTCTACTTTATATCATATATGACCATGATCCAAGGATCACATCAAAATTTTAGAGAACCCTTCAACATGATATCAGTACCGAATTGAATTTTAGTATGGTATACCACCCCCAAATTGATGGACAATATAAAATAACTATTTAAACACTTCTGGACATGTTGATTACATGATAAATAGAACCTAAAGGTGGATGGGATCAAAATTTCCCATTATTTGAGTTTTGTTACAATAATAGCTTCCATTCGAGCATTCAAATGCAACACTATGAAGCTCTATATGGGAACAGATGTACAAATAATCCTTTTTGGGATGAAGTTGGTGAGAGAAAGATTCGTGGGCCTGATATTATAAAATATATTATAGAAAAGGTTCATGCCTTCCAACAATGCAGTAAGACTTCTCAGAGTCTGCCAAAGAACTGTTATGAGAGCCATCAAATGTACTTCAGTATTGATGTTTTTTGATGATGCCTTTCTTTTAATCTCACCTTAGATGAGTGATATGGGGTTTTTGAAGAAAGTTTTGTTCAAACCTATGTACATTAGCCCCTATGATATCCTTGAACTTGTATTATCAGTGGCCTATCAACTTTAAATTCCTCCCAATATAGCACACGTTTATGATATCTTCCATATATCCCTCTCGAGGAAGTACATAATTGACCATTAACGTATAATAAATCTAGATTTTGTAAAATTGGAACATGAACATTCTTAAGAGGAGAAGCCGGTGGAGATATTGGATTGTAGAGTCAAATTTCAACACAACAAGACTACCGACCTTGTTACCGTGTTGTGGAGGAACCACAAATGTGAATAATCCACATGGTAACCAGAGGAGTCTATAAGGAAGAAGTATCCACATAGTTTCTTTACTGAGTGTACGAGTTGAAAGCATGGGGATGGAATTTCTTAAGGGAGAAGAATGTGATGACCCAAAATTTTGAATAATATCCATTACCTGATATTTTTTTTATATTTTGTACACAACAAAACTATATCCTTTTATTAATGTAGAGATTATAATTAAAATTAGAACATTGGGTTTTGATTTTTATATGACTTTTTTTCTATATGTCCATTGGAAACAAAACTCATAATTTTATGATTATTGTTTATAAATACAAGTTATCATGGTTTATTAGAATGAGAAGTATATGGCCACATTGAGTAGACTCAGTCCGTATGAAGCCCATCTGTCAGTGCATGGGAAGGAAGTTGCATAACAAGGCATTTCTCTGGACCAAGCCCATATCGACCTTCAATATTTTAATATTGAATGTAATCACCGTTGGTTTTTTTCAAGATGATATAAATCACCACTCATGCGATGATGTCCAAGCCGCCAGAAATTTCTATTACCACTTCACACCTTATTCTAAGGTCATATGTAGGTCTTATAAGGGGATATGTAACGAGACCTTAGTTACATTATGTGATACTTCTATATAAATAAAATATTTATTTATTATTATGGTAAAATTATTTAATTTCAAATGTCCAAATAAATATTGGATGAATTTTTATAATATTCTTATTACTAATGAATAAAAAATGACTATTTGAAAAAAAATTATACATTAAATAATTAATAATGTTAAAGGATTTTTAAAAAATGGTCTTATATAGTTGTGATTAGTAAGAATCTAAGAGTATAATAAGATCAACAAAATTTGTTGGTTAATATTAAATTATGAAAATTAATATTTCCCTTCTAAATAGTAATGTGACAATTGGAATAGAAACCTCACATAAAAAAGTATAATAATAATTTAGGAATCTCGAATGGTAATTTAATATAATTGAATAATTAAATAACTATTTTAGAAGTTATTAGTTAATTATTAGTATTTTTGTGGGTAAATGGTAAATTTAATTAAAAATTTAGTATCTAATAATAAAAAATCCTTTTAAAAAAATGGATGTCATTTTTAAATTCATAACATATATAATAGGTCAGAGTGAATTTATGATATTTTAATGAAATGATTTATATTACGGTGAATAGTAAAGATAATGTTTTTGAGTTTTCGATGTGTTTTATGACATCATAATGATGTAACATGGAATTTAAAATGATGGTAGACTGATTCGGATTAAAAAAAATGTTATGTGGTTTCACTTGCTTCCAATACCATTGGAAAATACCATCGGCAAATCCATGGTTTAAAAGCACCACTGATGAGGTGTCCATTGAAAATTAATAAAAAATTCCCTCACTTTTGCTATAAAAAACAACTCATTACATCATTACATTCATTAAAAATCCATCATCAACAAATATATGGTCTTGTTTATCTCCTGAGGAGTCTGATGTTATTAATATTTTCATGACTTATTATATTCCCCCTTTACTGATATTATATGAAATGTGCATAATTTGTGTGAAAAATTAATGTTTTAATATTAAATATAATTTTTGAGCATTTTTAGAAGTAGTCCAATTGAGTCAGTTTAATGTTTTAATAATAACTGTAACTATACTAATCCCAATTGTGTGGTTCTTCTTTTTAGGATTCTACATTCAATATACAACATTTCATTAGAAGGTACCATGAGCCAATTCTATCATTTGAAGGGTCATATGGTCCTCACAAACAAGACCAAAGAATCTGTGAACAAACTGGACCAGTATTGAAGATTGATTTACTGGTATCAATACAGAGGTCCAAAAACATTAACTCTCCACCATAATTCGGGGGACACTACATGTCATCTTGGATAAAAATTTCATGGCCCAAATCCAAGTACAGGGGGCCCAAATGAAGCTTTGAAGTCCAACCCTCCATTCTTTCCGAGAATTAAAATCAGTATACTATTCCTGACATATCTCATGATGTAAGCATCAAATAGAGCTGAGCTTTTTCAGTGGGAAAGAGGAGATATAGGCGGCCGACATTGTTGGATAAGTCATTCGGATTTGAAGGCATCAACCTGTTCATAAATCCATTCCCATTTTGGCCATCGAAAAAGACTGGATTGAAATGGACAGTTTACCTTTGTTTAATAATACCGCCATAACTTTGGATCCACTTGTCCAAATGCCTCAAAATTTTGAGAGTAGTCGGAAACTATTACTGTCTACAACTTTGAAGAAGGATATATTTGAATATTAGGCTGTATGAATAGCCAAATTGGAGATGCAAGTGGAGGGACAGATTAGGAATGAAAACAGTCCACTCCTTGGGCTATAAATACTCTCCCCTTCTCTCCTTGAGAGGGGTTGGCATTTCAAAAGATAAGATATCATATTTGCATGACCAAATCTTTGCAAAAGTCTTGGGAGGACCTGCCATACTCAATTTTTCACTTGAGAGACCTTTCCTCCTCTCTTTGTTTTCACTTACTTTGGTGTTCTTCATTTTTGTAATCTTGTAATTCTCTTTCTTTGTAATTCTATTTTAATGCAAGTTACTTCTTCAATATCTCTTATTCTCCTCCACCTTCAGTAGTTTAATATTTATGTTATTAAAATAGTTTATATTCAGTTCAATCCCCTTCCCTTCTTTATCTTCCTCGTTAAATCTAAAGTTCATTTTTAATTATCATCATTGTTCGTGTGTGTGTGTCGACGTACCACTCTTTTCTTATTCCTTTATTTTTCTTCTCTTATTAATTTATAATCATAATCATTATAACCAGATTATTAATCACCCAAATGGCTGAGTAAATCTCTCATTGGGGTGAGTTATAATTTAGGTATGTTAAGTGATTGAGAGCTTCTGCTCGATGAATATTCTTTGATTAACATTGTGTAAGTTGGACTTAACATGTCATGGATTAATGATATGTTTTGTTTAACGAGTGGTTTCCGTGGATTATTGGAACCATAAATACACTACCATAAATAAGATTCAATTTATATTAGAACCCTAAGTTATGTTAAGGCTTGGATTAAATCCTTCACAATTAGGAATTCCAATCAATGTCAACTTATGACATGGGTGTTAATTTAATGCAATACAAAGTAAGGCTCGAGGATATCACATGCTTAACTCCCCAATAATAAACTCACCCCAATCTTTATAAATTTGGTAAATCAAACATAATCCATAAATCATTTCAATTAAGTTCTGCAAACAAACCCCCCTAATAAAAATACAATCAACTAAAAACAAACGACTATTACAAAGTGTCATCGCCGAGGATTCGACCCGAGTGCTGCTATACCCATTAGCAGAGCACCGGAACCTTGAACGGTCAATAGGCGACAATAGGCCGTACTTTCAAATGGCGCCGTTGCCGGGGATGGTGCTTTAAGTAGTCATTAGTTTCTGGTTATTGTAAAAAAAACCAAAAAAATCAAAATTTTTGAAAAAAAATTGAAAAAAAACACAAAGAAAAACCAGTCTTCCTCTTAAAAATCATAAACTGAAAAAATACAAAGGAAAACCCATCGTCCTCATCCTTTATAAATCTCTCTGAATGCCCCGTAGCCTCCCAAACAATCCCTCAGATTTGTTTGACCCTGAAATTTATAGAACTCTTCGTCGACTTAGGAGGACCATTAGGGATAACCAAATCACCCAAGAACCAATCATTTCCCTACCAATTGAATTTGATATGGCCAATCCTAGGGAACAAACATTGAAAGAACTTGCTGCCCCTGATATGAATTACCAACCTCTTGGTATTCAATATCCAAACATTGAAGCTGACTTCGAACTCAAATTAGGTTTGATTCATCTTCTCCCTCATTTTCAAGGGCTAACCGGTGAGGATCCACAACTTCACCTTAAAGAGTTCCAAGTAGTATGCTCTACCATGAAGCCTCAAGGGGTTTCTGAAGAACAAATCAAGCTTAGAGCTTTCCCCTTTTCCCTAGAAGATTCTTCCATGTCTTGGCTCTACTACCTCCTACCTGGTTCCATAAACTCATGGGTTGACATGAAGAGACTTTTCCTTGAGAAGTTCTTTCCCGCTTCCCGAACAGCTTCTATCCGAAAGGAAATAAGCATCATCCATCAATTCCCTAATGAATCACTCCATTAGTATTGGGAGAGGGTCAAAAAGCTTGTGGAAACTTGTCCACACCATCAAATCCCTGACCAACTCCTGATCCAATACTTCTATGAGGGGTTATTGGCTATGGAGCGAACTCTCATTGATGCCGCAGGTGGCGGTGCCCTTTTTGACAAAACTCCTACAGATGCACGAGAACTCATAAGCAACATGGCTGCAAACACGCAGAAATTCCATACTCGAGCACATGCTCAAGTGAAACAAGCCCAAGAGAATCAATCCATAAAGCCCAACAAGATGACTGAGTGGATGAGTGAACTTATAGGTCTTGTGCATCAATTAGCGGTGGCTACCAAAGCCCCAACCTCATCTTCTCCACAGTCACTATTCCCTAGACCTATCAAGAATTGTGGAATCTGCAACTCTCCATCTCAACCGACTGACACATGTCCACAACATCAAGATGATCCATCTGATTCATATTGTCCAATGGAGCTCAATGCGGCATATGCTCAGCGAAACTTCAACCCTCAACAATCAGGCCAGTTTGTTAGAAACTTCAACCAACCCCACTCTGAGCCCTTCTCTTCTACCTTTAACCCACCTCTGAGGTATGGTAATCCCATTTCTCATCCTCCTCAGTTACCCCATCAAAATCCAAACCAGTTCCAATATGGTCAAAGTGGTGGTAACATCCATCAACCTTATCCTTTTGTTCCTCAACCCCAAAGGAACAATCCTCCTCCTAGATTCCACTATCCTAACGAGCCTTCCCAATTCCCCAACCAATACAATCTCTTTCCCAAGAACCAAAATCAAGGCCAACCCAATTTTGGACAAGCCTCTTCTTCTAAACAACCATGGGAAAGTACTATAGAGGATCTTGCTTCCTTCACCCGTTCTAGCCTCAAGAAAATTGAAACCCAAATAGGTCAACTTGCATCCCACCTTAGCCAGCAACAACCATCCAATTCATCCCAACTCCCAGATCAACCATTACCCAACCCTAAGGGTAATGTAAGTGAAATTTCACTTAGATCGGGAAAGCAAATTGCTATGCCCCATGCTGATTGCTCTACCTCCCCTTTCGATGTTGATATAGAAAATGAAAAGAACAAAAATCTGGAAAAGGAACTTGAATCCAGTCCTTCACCTCCTTCCATTCCTCTAAGGAACCCAATTCCTTTTCCTCAAGACATCTCCAAGCCTAAGAAGTCCTTTGAACCTGATCCTGAAATGCTTGACATGTTTAGACGTGTTGAAGTGAACATCCCCCTATTAGATGCAGCAAACAAATCCCTAAGTATGCCAAGTTTCTTAAGGAATTGTGCACCCATAAGAGGCAACTTAGGAACATTGAAAATGTTTCAACCCAACAGTCCATTCCCATGAAGTGCAAAGATCCAGGGACCTTCACGGTTCCATGTCAAATAGGGAGTTCCAACTTTGATGATGCACTCATAGACCTTGGAGCTTGAATAAATTTCATGCCCAAATCCATTTTCTCCAACCATGGTCTAGGTCCCTTGCACCCAACGGATGTATTCATTCAATTAGCCAATCGAAGCACTGCCAGTCCTGAGGGGATAATTGAGGATGTTCTTGTTCGGGTCAATGATCTTATCTTCCCAGCTGATTTCTATGTACTTGACATGGAAGGTGAGACGACTTCTTCTCAATCTCCCCTAATTCTAGGAAGACCATTCCTCATGACTGTGAGAACCAAGATTGATGTCCATTCAGGCATATTATCCATGGAATTCTGTAACCAACTGGTCATGTTCAACATTTTCCAAGCCATGCGATACCCATATGAGGATCACTATGCATTCTCAATCCATGCTTTTGAGGACACTTCTAAGATTCAATCGAACCCCAATCCACCATGTTCTTCATGTTCTAATGATAAAGGATCTTGTGAAATCTACACCATGATTAACAAAGTCATAAATGGTGAAGTTTATGTGGACCTCTCATTCATAGACTCCATCAATCTAGAGGAACTTGAAAACTCTCTTGAATCTCACATCAACTCTGATCTCTACTACTCCACCTTGGACAGTGTTGAGGAAAATGATCCAAACCCATCTGGAATCCATTCTCATGCTCCTAACATGTCTAGCTCTCAAATCAAGGCTGAAACTGATCTAAAACCACTTCCTTCACACCTCAAGTATGCATTCCTTTTCCATGATCCCTCTTACCGTGTCATTATCTCTGCTTCACTTTCCGAAACTGAGGAGTCCCAACTTGTTCAAGTATTAGAGGAAAACAAAAATGTCATAGGTTGGACCCTAGAGGATATTCCAGGAATCAACCTTTCCCTTTTCATGCATCACATCCATCTAGAGGAATCATCCAAACCAATTAGGAAACCACAAAGAAGACTCAATCCACTCATACTTGAGGTAGTTAGGGAAGAGATTACCAAGCTTCTTCAAGCTGGTATTATCTACCCAATTTCTGATAGTGAATGGGTTAGTCCAATTCAAGTTGTTCCTAAGAAGGGAGGGATAACAGTTGTCACAAATGAACATGGAGAAGTGGTCACAAATCGAGTGAAAAACAAATGGCGTGTGTGCATCGATTATCGCAAATTGAATGCTGAAACACTAAAATATCACTACCCACTTCCTTTCCTTGACCAAATGCTTGAGAGATTGGCCGAAAAGTCACACTATTTATTTATTGATGGTTACACCGGCTATTCCAAATTCCAATCGCACCTCAAGACCAAGAAAAGACCACATTCACTTGCACCTTTGGAACCTATGCCTATAGGCGAATGCCTTTTGGACTTTGTAATGCTCCTGCAACATTCCAGCGGTGTATGATGAGTATCTTTTCTGAATTCATTGAGAATTTCATGGAGGTCTTCATGGACGACATTACCATTTATGGCGAGTCATTTGAATCTTGCTTACATTCACTCTCTTTGGTCCTTCAAAAGAGTGTCAAGTGCAACCTTGTGCTGAATTTAGAAAAATGTCACTTCATGGTTTCAAATGGGATTGTTATAGGGAACATAATTTCTCAAGAGGGTATCCAAGTTGATCCAGCCAAAATTGAGGTGATCCAATCACTTCCTGAACCCAAATCAGTTTGAGACATTCGGTCCTTCCTTGGTCATGCCGGTTTCTATCGGCGATTCATTCAGAACATCATCAAGATTTCCCTCCCACTCACTCGTTTACTTCAAAATGATTTCACATTCAATTTTGATGAGACATGCAAGAGAGCCTTCATTGAACTCAAATCTGCTCTCACATCTGCTCCAATAATCCAACCCCCAGATTGGTCCTTACCATTTGAATTGATGTGCGATGCTTCTGATAGGGCCATTGGGGCTATTCTTGGTCAAAGAAGAGAAAACATTCCTCATGTCATCTTTTATGCCTCAAAAACATTGCATGAAACTCAATCACACTACACTGTGACTGAAAAATAACTTTTAGCTATGATTTTTTCCTTGGATAAATTCCGGCCCAATCACTTAGGTGCCAAAATCATCATCTTCATGGACCACTCAGCATTAAAGTTCTTACTTAAGAAAAGTGATTCCAAACCAAGGATAATAAGATGGATTTTAATGCTCCAAGAGTTTGACCTTGTGATAAAAGATAAACCTGGAAAAGAAAACCATGTGGCTGACCACCTGAGTAGAATTTCTGATTCTCCTCATTCTGAAATAATTGATCCTTAATTTCCAACTGAACACCTCTCATCTCTCACTCCAAAGTTACCATGGTATGCCCCAATTGTCAATTACTTGGTTTCTGGTGTTTTCCCTGAATATTTTTCAAAAGAACAAAAAGAAAAGATGAAAATTGATTCAAAGCATTATTTTTGGGAAGATAATAAACATTGGAAAACTGGGGCTGACATGGTAATTAGGAGATGTGTTGATGAAAATGAACATTCCTCCATCTTGGAATTCTGCCACTCAATGCCTGGAGGTGGCCACTTTGGACCACAAAGGACTTCTCGAAAGGTCCTAGATTCTGGATTCTTTTGGCCTTCACTCTTCAAGGACTCACACGAGTTTTGACAATCATGTCCCACTTGCCAAAATTTTGGCACAATTTCCAAAAGAAACGAAATACCTCAAAAGCCATTAATATTCTGTGAGCTTTTCGATGTTTGGGGCATCAATTTCATGGGACCTTTTCCACATTCCAATGGATTATCCTACATTCACCTTACTGTTGACTATGTTTCTAGGTGGGTCGAGGCCAAACCCACTAGGAAAGATGATGCTCGAACTGTGAGTGAGTTCCTCAAAACCCATATCTTCCATCGATTCGGAACACCACGTGCTTTGATAAGTGACTTAGGAACTCATTTCTGTAATAGAACCATGGAGTCACTTTTGAAAAAGAATGGGGTTATACATAAAACATCCACTGCATATCACCCTCAAAAAAATGGAATGGCTGAACTTTCTAACAGAAAAGTGAAAAGAGTGCTTGAAAGAATTGTTAAGCCCACAAGAAAAGACTGGCCCGATAGACTTGGTGAAGCACTTTGGGCCTATCGAACAGCCTATAAGACACCCATTGGGATGTCTCCATTTAGGCTAGTTTTTTGGTAAAGCATGTAATTTACCAGTTGAAATTCAACATAAGTCATTTTGGGCTGTCAAAACTTGTAATTTTGATTGTCAAAAATCTGGTGAAGAAAGATTATTGCAGTTGACTGAATTGGAGGAGCTTCGTCTCGATTCGTATGAGAACTCCATTCTCTAAAAAGAAAATGCAAAGTCACTCCATGACAAGCACATTATTCGAATGGTATTTCATGAAGGTGAAAAGGTAATGCTCTTCAATTCTCAATTTCGACTTCACCCAGGTAAGCTCAATTCTCGTTGGGATGGACCTTTTATTATTACTAATGTTTACTCATTTGGTGTAGTGCATGTCCAAGACCCTTCTTCAAAAAGAACATTCACGGTAAATTGACACCGATTAAAGCATCACCATGAGAGGCCATTGACTTCAGGTTCCACATCGACTTCGATTGACCCACCACTAGATGGAAATGGCGACCCACCAAATCCAAACCAGGGGGCACCTCTTTCCCTTTAACTCTCTCTCTCCTCAATCTCTCTTCCCTCTCTTCTTCTCTCTATTTCTTCTTCTTCCTCTCTCCCTCTCATTTTTTTACAACATTCTTCCACAACCTTTTTTCTATTTTCTCTTTTGTGTGGATGTGTCATTAAAAATAAAAAAAAATTAAAAAAAATTAATTAAAAAAATGAAAATTAACAAAAAAAGGGGTGTCATAATTACTAATCATCCAATATTGAAATTCTGTCAAACCATTTTCAGGAGTCAAAAGGCTTGTTTTAAACTCAAATATATTGAATTTTTATCTCAAACTTGGGTAAACAATTTTGTGTCAATAACAAACATTTTGAATGAACAATTTTTGGTGGAAAATGATTCTCCCCTACCGTGAGGAATAACATTAAACTTCATGCCAAGGTCATATATGGCCATATTTTTCATTATGTGTCTTCACCACTGATTGTGAGTCTTGAGTTTGTGGAACTTCGAGCTGAATTTCCATCTTCTGTGCGCATTAATATGATAGAGGCATTTTCTAAGCCACATGAGAATCAGAATAGCCAAATAGCCTCCCATTACCCTTACATTGATCCTACTTTTGAAATCCCCTTTGAGCCTATGAAAACCTTTCTATTGATAGCCACATTATAATCCTAATACCTTGTCCCACCCAACATCTTCATGGATTTTCATTGTACAATTTATTGAAATTTAAGTGTGGGGGAATGGACTTCATTTTTGGGCGTACATTCATTGATTTCCAATGTGTCATCATATGCTTGAGGGCAAGCATCCATTCATGTGTGGGGGAGAGTGTAGATACCCGAAGCTTATCATACATGGACATTACATTACATTTGCGGAATACTTAGTACATAACAAAAACACACACACAAGGACCGTAATAGTTTAGTGTCTTTGGAAACTCGGAATATAATCTTCTAATCGTGGTAAAAGATCTTCAAAATCTCCCATAAAGATCTTCTTTTTTTTATACCTAAAACCTTTCTTTATATCCTGGGGAAAAGAAAACATAAAAGGGTGAGCTCAAATGCTCAGTAAGGGTGAACAAAAGAAATATCAATCACATCATATACATAAGCACATAACTTTTGGAAATCTTAACCTGCAAAAGAGATCATAATTTCATAACATGGGGTAAATCATGGCAGTGAAATGTAATCACAATAATCATAACATAAAACATGAAACTTTGTGGCATTCACACATAATCATAGAGAATCATTTCTTGTTAGTCAAGACTCATTGCCAAGACTATCTTTGTGGACAAAGTCCCTTTCTGAATCGAGTAACCCTCGTTTCAGTCCTGTTTCACTGAACCGGTATAACCTACCATTCCAGCCATGTCTATCTCATGAGATATAAAATCATTACCCAATGCATTGGAGGGAGATATAGGTCCCACCCATCTCATAATTATACCATTCTTATGTGTGCCACAAAATCATAAACCATACATCATAGCATAACCCATTTAATAAAAATGGGATTCTTAAACAACATGACATCATAAAACAATTCATATAAGATAAAGGAATTCATAAAAATATTTACATCACAACATAATCAAATCCATGTAATGATAGGGATAAAAACAGAACCCTTTTATTATCTTAGATGGAAAATAATTTTGATAAAACACTTGAAATGAATTCTTGAGGAAAATATCCTTTCTTATTCAAAATCAATACCTTTTCACAAAACATCATGAAATTTTAAAAGAAAGAGATTTTATTGAAAATAGTCATGAAATATTTTGGAGGAAGGTTCATGAAAATAAGGCTTTATAAAACCGTATAAATCCGTTCATGCCGTATAACTTAAAAAAAACATTCCTCTCGTACTTTTGTCGGAAAAGTCAAAAATTACCTCGTATGAAAAACGACAAAAGATTCCTTTCATATCTTTTACTAAAAACTCACTGAAGGGTAAAATTGGATTTAAAAAATTGTAGGTGTATGTAAATAACATTAAATATTGAGGAAACATGGATGTGGATGATAAAATATACCCCAGTAAATTTCAAAGTACAAACAATCTCGGATAAGAATGAGATTGTGATATTTCCCTTACCTTAGGTCCGATTTGCTTCGTATGTGTCCGAACCTCCTGTATAATGATTTAAATAATGTCATTGACTTATTATAGAATCATATTCATGTTATGATATCATATATGGTTCACTTATGACATTATATTACCCGTTCTTTTGTAAATTCCATGTTAAAGAAGCGTTTTGGGGAAAATCGTTTCATTTATCGTAGGTGTTTTGACTTGTTGTTCTTGACATTATTATTACTTATATCATTATTTACTTACTTCCAGAATATAAAATTTGATTTATATATCATATATATTCAGTATATATATATATATAATAGATAGATAAATAAAATGAAAAACACCGTTCATGGAGACGGTAGTCCGTACGTACGCATGAACGCTGTTTTCCATTCCTTATTGTCTTGAAATGGAAGTAAGTAGATGACATACATATGTATATATATACATAAATCCAGTATCTTTATAATGTCATATATTTCATTATTATTTCTTATATATACATTATAATCATTCTTAAATGGTTAACATGGAGAATGAATCTCATCGCGTCGTGGAGACGGTAGTCCGTACGTACGCACGAGCGATGATATCATTTCCATAAATATTGAATTGAATTGGAGTGGATCATACAATATATCAGAATCAATATGATGTTTTAATAACTATGTATAGTTATTCTTTACACCATTATACCCATCCATGTAAGGTGGTGGTGGAAAATAGATTACACCACGGCGTGGAGACGGTATTCCGTACGTACGCACGCGCGGTGATTTCTTTTTCCATAGGATGGATAGATGGTGAAATAGGGTTGTTTCATACTTATAATAACATATCAGTATATGAGTGATACTGATGTTATTACTTCATAATGAAACAACCTAAGAAGAAGAAGTGGAAGAAGAAATAAAGATGAAAGAATTGGTAACGGTAATTACCTCTTCTTTGAAGCGCCTCTTTGAGACCTCCTCTTAGGGCACTAAAATTGGTCTTTAAGGAAGACCAGAACCTCTAGGATGTTTCTAGGGAAGTGGAGAAGAGATTTTGGCAGGGGATGGCCGAGCTTGAGTGGTCAAATTGGTGTGAGGAGTAGGGGGAGGAGGTGTCCTTTTATAAGGGAGGAGAGGGGCACCTTAGGAATATCTCAAAATATTATTTTATATTAAATTCAAAATCGGTTTATAATGGTTCCAAAGGGTCTTATTTCGAAGATAAAGTGGGGATGGGTCGAAAACCTATAAACCAATAGGATTTAGACAAGTTTAGGTTATAATTTTAACCTTATCAATTAGATTTAACTCTAAGTTAAATAATTTAACTTTTACCGTGTCTTTTTGTTTTCTTTCACTATATGGTTAATACACTTACTATAACATGCCAAACGAACCCCAAATTGTATATTATTAATAAATATATCTTTATCTAAGTCATTTGGACGAACCTTAGATTTTTAGGAATAAAATAACAATTAATAATATAATATTTGATTTAAAAACTATTTTGTGTCAATTTTGACACTATTTGATATATGATTTTTGTGAAAGTCATAACAGAATTATATGTTCGAACCAAGTTGATTAAATCAACATTAATATATCATAGTAACCTAGAAAATTAGTGGAATTCATAAAAAGTCTTAAATTACATTTATTTTGGTATTTATATTATCAATTTTGTCAATATTTCATTAATAAGATAATTACTGCATCATCTTTGTGTCATAAATAAATTAAATTATTTGATGTCTAAAAATTACAAATAAAATATCATCATGTAGGAAATCTTTTTAGATTTCTAATGAATATTTACAATTGAATTTATCTTATGTATAACCCCATATTAAAAATGTTTTAGTTATTAAACATTGATTTTAACTATTTTAACTATTCATTAAATAATATAATATTAAATGTCATAATCTATTCCAAGTGGACCTAAATGGTCATATTATATTCATAAGGTTGTTTTTGGTCGAATTACACTTATCTAATAGAATTAGGACATGTGTTAGGGTAATAGTAATATCATATTTACCCTTAGTTACCCTATTTACTATTAACCGTGGTAAAAAAAGTAAAAAGTTACAATTCACCAAAAATTATTTTCATCTCATTGAACCACATTTTACTTACTGACATCAACCGTGTCTCTCGGATTTTTGAAATTCCATTCACAGAAGCGGTAAAATTAAGATTTATGAAGAAATTAATTTTTTTAACTACCACTTAGTAGTTTCACTATTCATCAAAAATTGATGTTTTTCAGAACAATGCCAAAATTTCATCCTAAGCTATATTTCATATTCCGAATTCAAAAATGAATTCTGTTTTACCAAATTCATATCATAGAATTTGCATTAATTAATTTTATAATTAAATCCCGCTGTTAAAACAAATAGCGTGTTTTTAAGAAACAATATCTATCAAAAGATTGACACTTGATTATGTCTGGTTTAAATGTGAAATTACATCCAATGACCAAAATTGTATTAAATTGTAAAAATATATTCTAAATATACTTTAAAACCACTCAAATTAATAATTTATCACTATTAATTATTTCGATTAAAAAAGTTGTTTTTAATTATAATTTAGTAATTTTCACTATTCATCAGAATATGAAAGTTATCCGAAAAGTACCAAAATTTCACCTTAGGCTAAATTCGATACTCCGAATCCAAAAATGAAGTTCATTTTGAAAAATAAGATTTACAGAGTTTTAAAAAGTGGTTATTACTATTCATAACGGCTAGTTTTAATAATATTTTAATAGAATATCGTTGTTTAGTGAAACTCGGTATTGCGTATTACACACGCTATCGAGGAAGGTCGTGATTGCGTATAAAGCAAGGCAAGTCAAGGATGTGTGTTGTGCAAGCTCCTTTTGGTGTAGCGTAGAACACAAGACTTTAATAAAATTAAAAAGAATATTTTTTTATAAAATCTTGGGCTGTTACATTCTACCCCCCTTAAAATGAATTTCGCCCTCGAAATTCGTCGGGGTTATAAATGGTTTACTATTCGAAAGTTTCTTTAATAGAAACCCACATCGTAAAAAGGAATATCAAAACCAATCTTTAAAAACAAAAGTATGAAACGTAACGGTTACCCAAATAAACTAATCATTGGGTTTCCACATAGGTGAAAATATGGATATGGAAGAGAAATCTAACCATCATGTTCTGATGGAGAGTGGTAGAGAACATGGCTATGGAAAATCTAGTAATCACAAATCCATAAATTTGTGACGATCTAAGGTATCATCTGATTCATCAGGTATAAGATCACTAGGACAACATTTTTGGTTTTCAAGATCATTTCCCTAAAGTTGGAGAATTTGAATTAGAATAAATACTTACTTTATTTTGGTACAATCTCACTGTTGTTCATGCCTTGAACAATTTCCACTTCATTTTTTATATAAATGAAGTTGAATTTGTTATTCGTGAAGTGTTAGAAGATCATGTGATAGAATGACGGGTCATTCCATCTGTCTCAAACAAAAGGTTAGCAAAAATTATATACATAAGTTGATCTATAGTGAGATTAATCACATATGGTTCCTAAAATGGACCTATAATTCATATATCATACTGCTTAATATAATAAAACTAGTTTCTACTAAACAGGGACTTCCTATAGGCTAGTGGTAGGCGATAAAGGCCAGTCGCACTTCGGTTGTGGGTTCGATTCCTATAGCCTTGTCCGAAGCGATGGGCTGTCGCCCGTCCTGCATGTTGTCCTTTTTCTAAAACTATAATACTATAACATCCCATCAATAATATCGAGAAAAAAAACTTCTATCCTTAAACAATACTAACTTATGTCCAACATAATCCATTCCAATCTTTAGGCTTATCCATAATACTGCAGTCCACTCTCATAACATAGTGAAAACGATTACCATAGATTTAACACCATCGTCGATCCCCATATATCATAAGATATGTTTTGTTGGTCACATTCCAAACATTAAAAGTCCTTAATAATGTATTCTCTTGAATACCCATTGAACCTTAGTGAAAACTTGAATGCAGTTAAAAGTTAACACTTTACACATACCAAAATCCTCAAAATTATTTATGATATCACTTAGTCCTTATATCAATCATGAGCTCATGAATTTCATTTTGTCGTTTTCCCTTCATTATGCGCATAATATCTCAATCACATTGAATACCATATTATACCAATACATAAATATTCCAATATTCCAAGATACAACATTATTTTGGAATCCCATTACATAAACACTTAATCATTCCACCACATCGTTGTCATATTCAACATTTCCAATAGTGATCGCATGTGACTTCCCTTTGTCCTTTGCCTTAAGCGGTTGCTCATGTCGATCATCACTAACCCTTGGATTAGGGCATTTATTAGCATAATGCCCCATTTCCTTGCACTTGAAGCATTGAAGTGTTGGTTGTACGTTCTCTGTAGTGTTTGCTTTATTCACTTCATTAGAATCCCATTTTCCATTACTTCGACACTCAGCTGCTCGATGACCTTCTTTTCCACACTTAAAACATTTTCTAGTCCCTTTAAGACAATCTCCACCATGCTTCTTTCCACACTTTGTGCATAAGGAAACATTCATCTTCTTTTCACCATTATTCTGAGTTTTCTCCTTGAACTCCATCTTTCGTTTCTTGTCAAACCCATGAGATGGATATGTAACACCAACTTCCATTTCTACCTTGATAGCACAATGCACAATTTCTTCATAGCTACTGAAGTCTCTTATAGCTAATGCCCTTCGAAGACTTGGTTTTAAGCCACTGAAAAATCGATCAACTTTACTTTCAGGTTGGATGATAATACCAGAAGCGTACCTTGCAAGTCTTGTAAAATTCGCTTCATAGGTACCAACAGATTCATCATCCCTTTGCTTCAGTTTAAGAAACTCTTTCTCCATCTTTGTTCGGAGAATACGAGGGAAGTACTTATTGAAAAATAAGTTCTTGAACTCATCCCATTCCATAGACTCAATTTCATCCCTTTGCCTCGTATTCTTAATAAGATTCCACCATTGATCAACATCACCTTCCAAACGATACACTGCTAGGATGACTTTATCATGTTCAGAACATTGAAGAACTGAAAATATCTTTTCAGTAGTACTAATCCATTGTTCAGCAACTAATGGATCAGTAGACCCACTGAAAGAAGGTGGACGCTGCCTCATGAAGGATTCAATAGAATGTTGCTCCTTCCTTTGCTCGTTTGGAAGTCCTGCATGATTCATAGCTTGAGAAAGTTGTGTGACCATGGCTAAAAGATTTTTCATTCCGGCTCCCATATCGTTTGGTTGCTCAGGGGGACAATCATTGCATTGCCCATCACATTCCGCATTAACACGGTTCTTTTGGGTTCCAGCCATCGTCTAAAACCCCAAAAGAATAGTATGAGAGGCAAAAATCATGCTAGGGAAAACAACATAATAAAGGGGTAGTACCCTCAATATCTAACATCTTAGGTTAAATTAGAAGATCGTTAGCGCAATTCTAGGACTATAACCTATACGTATACTTAACCTTAGTGACATCCCTAGACATACCTTAGAAATATCTCTAGGGATCTCACTAACGTTTTCGCATCCTAGTTTCCAAAGGTTGAATAAACCTTTTCTCTGATACCAACTGTAGAGACCCGAAGCTTATCGTACATGGACATTACATTACATTTGCGGAATACTTAGTACATAACAAAAACACACACACAAGGACCGTAATAGTTTAGTGTCTTTGGAAACTCGGAATATAATCTTCTAATCGTGGTGAAAGATCTTCAACATCTCCCATAAAGATCATATTTTTTTTATACCTAAAACCTTTCTTTATATCCTGGGGAAAAGAAAACATAAAAGGGTGAGCTCAAATGCTCAGTAAGGGTAAACAAAAGAAATATCAATCACATCATATACATAAGCACATAACTTTTGGAAATCTTAACCTGCAAAAGAGATCATAATTTCATAACATGGGGTAAATCATAGTAGTGAAATGTAATCACAATAATCATAACATAAAACATGAAACTTTGTGGCATTCACACGTAATCATAGAGAATCATTTCTTGTTAGTCAAGACTCATTTCCAAGACTATCTTTGTGGACAAAGTCCCTTTCTGAATCGAGTAACCCTCGTTTCAGTCCTGTTTCACTGAACCGGTATAACCTACCATTCCAGCCATGTCTATCTCATGAGATATAAAATCATTACCCAATGCATTGGAGGGAGATATAGGTCCCACCCATCTCATAATGATACCATTCTTATGTGTGCCACAAAATCATAAACCATACATCATAGCATAACCCATGTAATAAAAATGGGATTCTTAAACAACATGACATCATAAAACAATTCATATAAGATAAAGGAATTCATAAAAATATTTACATCACAACATAATCAAATCCATGTAATGATAGGGATAAAAACAGAACCCTTTTATTATCTTAGATGGAAAATAATTTTGATAAAACACTTGAAATGAATTCATGAGGAAAATATCCTTTCTTATTCAAAATCAATTCCTTTTCACAAAACATCATGCAATTTTAAAAGAAAGAGATTTTATTGAAAATAGTCATGAAATATTTTGGAGTAAGGTTCATGAAAATAAGTCTTTATAAAACCGTAAAAATCCGTTCATGCCGTATAAGTTAAAAAAAACATTCCTCTCGTACTTTTGTCGGAAAAGTCAAAAATTACCTCGTATGAAAAACGTCAAAAGATTCCTTTCATATCTTTTACTAAAAACTCACTGAAGGGTAAAATTGGATTTAAACAATTTTAGGTGGATGTAAATAACATTACATATTGAGGAAACATGGATGTGGCTGATAAAATATACCCCAGTAAATTTCAATGTACAAACAATCTCGGATAAGAATGAGATTGTGATATTTCCCTTACCTTAGGTCCGATTTGCTTCGTATGTGTCCGAACCTCCTGTATAATGATTTAAATAATGTCATTGACTTATTATAGAATCATATTCATTGTTATGATATCATATATGGTTCACTTATGACATTATATTACCCGTTCTTTTGTAAATTCCATGTTAAAGAAGCGTTTTGGGTAAAATCGTTTCATTTATCGTAGGTGTTTTGACTTGTTGTTCTTGACATTATTATTACTTATATCATTATTTACTTACTTACAGAATATAAAATTTGATTTATATATCATATATATTCAGTATATATATATATATAATATATAGATAAATAAAATGAAAAACACCGTTCATGGAGACGGTAGTCCGTACGTACGCATGAACGCTGTTTTCCATTCCTTATTGTCTTGAAATGGAAGTAAGTAGATGACATAAATATGTATATATATACATAAATCCATTAGCTTTATAATGTAATATATTTCATTATTATTTCTTATATATACATTATAATCATTCTTAAATGGTTAACATGGAGAATGAATCTCATCGCGTCGTGGAGACGGTAGTCCGTACGTACGCACGAGCGATGATATCATTTCCATAAATATTGAATTGAATTGGAGTGGATTATACAATGTATCAGAATCAATATGATGTTTTAATAACTATGTATAGTTATTCTTTACACCATTATACCCATCCATGTAAGGTGGTGGTGGAAAATAGATTACACCACGGCGTGGAGACGGTATTCCGTACGTACGCACGTGCGGTGATTTCTTTTTCCATAGGATGGATAGATGGTGAAATAGGGTTGTTTCATACTTATAATAACATATAATTATATGAGTGATACTGATGTTATTACTTCATAATGAAACAACCTAAGAAGAAGAAGTGGAAGAAGAAATAAAGATGAAAGAATTGGTAACGGTAATTACCTCTTCTTTGAAGCGCCTCTTTGAGACCTCCTCTTAGGGCACTAAAATTGGTCTTTGAGGAAGACCAGAACCTCTAAGATGTTTCTAGGGAAGTGGAGAAGAGATTTTGGCAGGGGTTGGCCGAGCTTGAGTGCTCAAATTGGTGTGAGGAGGAGGGGGAGGAGGTGTCCTTTTATAAGGGAGGAGAGGGGCACCTTAGGAATATCTCAAAATATTATTTTATATTAAATTCAAAATCGGTTTATAATGGTTCCAAAGGGTCTTATTTCGAAGATAAAGTGGGTATGGGTCGAAATCCTATAAACCAATAGGATTTAGACAAGTTTAGGTTATAATTTTAACCTTATCAATTAGATTTAACTCTAAGTTAAATAATTTAACTTTTACCGTGTCTTTTTGTTTTCTTTCACTATATGGTTAATACACTTACTATAACATGCCAAACGAACCCCAAATTGTATATTATTAATAAATATATCCTTATCTAAGTCATTTGGACGAACCGTAGATTTTTAGGAATAAAATAACAATTAATAATATAATATTTGATTTAAAAACTATTTTGTGTCAATTTTGACACTATTTGATATATGATTTTTGTGAAAGTCATAACAGAATTATATGTTCGAACCAAGTTGATTAAATCAACATTAATATATCATAGTAACCTAGAAAATTAGTGGAATTCATAAAAAGTCTTAAATTACATTTATTTTGGTATTTATATTATCAATTTTGTCAATATTTCATTAATAAGATAATTACTGCATCATATTTGTGTCATAAATAAATTAAATTATTTGATGTCTAAAAATTACAAATAAAATATCATAATGTAGGAAATCTTTTTAGATTTCTAATGAATGTTTACAATTGAATTTATCTTATGTATAACCCCATATTAAAAATGTTTTAGTTATTAAACTTTGATTTTAACTATTTTAACTATTCATTAAATAATATAATATTAAATGTCATAATCTATTCCAAGTGGACCTAAATGGTAATATTATATTCATAAGGTTGTTTTTGGTCGAATTACACTTATCCAATAGAATTAGGACATGTGTTAGAGTAATAGTAATATCATATTTACCCTTAGTTACCCTATTTACTATTAACCGTGGTAAAAAAAGTAAAAAGTTACTATTCACCAAAAATTATTTTCATCTCATTGAACCACATTTTACTTACTGACATCAACCGTGTCTCTCGGATTTTTGAAATTCCATTCACAGAAGCGGTAAAATTAAGATTTATGAAGAAATTAATTTTTTTATCTACCACTTAGTAGTTTCACTATTCATCAAAAATTGATGTTTTTCAGAACAATGCCAAAATTTCATCCTAAGCTATATTTCATATTCCGAATTCAAAAATGAAGTCTATTTTACCAAATTCATATCATATAATTTGCATTAATTAATTTTATAATTAAATCCCGCTGTTAAAACAAATAGTGTGTTTTTAAGAAACAATATCTATCAAAAGATTGACACTCGATTATGTCTGGTTTAAATGTGAAATTACATCCAATGACAAACATTGTATTAAATTGTAAAAATATATTCTAAATATACTTTAAAACCACTCAAATTAATAATTTATCACTATTAATTATTTCGATTAAAAAAGTTGTTTTTAATTATAATTTAGTAATTTTCAATATTCATCAGAATATGAAAGTTATCCGAAAAGTACCAAAATTTCACCTTAGGCTAAATTCGATACTCCGAATCCAAAAATGAAGTTCATTTTGAAAAATAAGATTTACAGAGTTTTAAAAAGTGGTTATTACTATTCATAACGGCTAGTTTTAATAATATTTTAATAGCATATCGTTGTTTAGTGAAACTCGGTATTGCGTATTACACACGCTATCGAGGAAGGTCGTGATTGCGTGTAATGAAAGGAAAGTCAAGGATGCGTGTTGTGCAAGCTCCTTTTGGTGTAGCGTACAACACAAGATTTTAATAAAATTAAAAAGAATATTTTTTTATAAAATCTTGGGCTGTTACAGAGAGGTTGTAATTCTATGAGCTTTGGGGTGTATATGTGTAATTTTCATTTGTACAAAAGTCATTGAAAAGTGTTCAAAAAAATGAAAAAAAAATTATATTAAAAAAAATGAAAAAAAGGAATGGGTTGTGTCTTGGGTGGGTCAAAAATCATTCATCATCAACCTTTGATCGTGTTATAACTATTAAAATTAGTTCCATGAGAAGATCAAACATGGGTTGGGAGATGACTGTGAGACTTGTTTCAAGCACAACTTTCGAAAAAAAGAGCAAAAAGAGAAAAAAAAGAACACTTGAATCATCTTGTATTGTGTCATTATTGGAAGTCTTCCATGTTGTACATATTCCATCATCTCACCCTATTCCATTTTCTATCTCCCTCACTTTTAATTCATCACACATTCATGCCCTTGTAAATATGTGTTTCTATTTTCTTTTCAAATCAAATTTCAAAAAAAAATGTGCATTGATTTTTCCATGTTGGTGTTTTTAACCCCTCTTTTCCTTTGGACATTATATACCTACCATCCCATAGCCACTGAAAAACCCCTTAAAAGACCTCTTGATTCTTGTACACATTATATTTGGTAATGGAAGCTGAGAGCTCTTACAAACTCTTGATTTTCACTTTTTGTTGGTGAATTAGTGAACCTCCTAAAATACATTTTTATCATCTTGAGAGGAGTAAGTTTTGAGTGCCTACATTTTCCAATTCAAACCTTAAACATGAAAAAATGAATTGTTTCTGATGCATTATTGTGAACCAAATTTGTGTTGGAATTCAATATGGATGAGTGAAATAGTCTAAACCTCCCCAGATTGGAGAAAAAAAAATTTTAAATTTTGTTGGTGAGTGGAAATGATTTTGTCATGTTTTTATATTTGTTTCACATGAGGAAATGCACAAAGATAAGTGTGGGGGAGTTGATGTTATTAATATTTTCATGACTTATTATATTCCCCCTTTACTGATATTATATGAAATGTGCATAATTTGTGTGAAATATTAATCTTTTAATATTAAATATAATTTTAGAGCATTTTTAGAAGTAGTCCAATTGAGTCAGTTTAATTTTTTAATAATAAATGTAACTATACTGATCCAAATTGTTTGGTTCTTGTTTTTTAGGATTCTCCTTTCAATATACAACATTTCATTAGAAGGTACCATGAGCCAATTCTGCCATTTGAAAGGTCATATGGTCCTCACAAACAAGACCAATGATTCTGTGAACAAACTGGACCAGCCTTGAAGATTGATTTACTGGGCTCAATCCAGAAGTCCAAAAACATTAACTCTCCACCATAATTCTGGGGACACTACATGTCATCTTTTATAAAAATTGCATGGCCCAAATCCAAGTACAAGGGGAGCAAATGAAGCTTTGAAGTCCAGCCCACCATTCTGTACGAGAAATAAAATCAGTATACTATTAATGACATATCTCATTATTTAAGAATCAAATAGAGCTTCGATTTTTCAGTGGAAAAGAGGAGATATATGCGGTTGACTTTGTTGAATAAGTCATTCGGATTTGATGGCATATTCCTGTTCAAAAATCCATTCCCATTTTGGGCATCGAAAAAGACTGGATTGAAATGGACAGTTTACCTTTGTTTAATAAAACCACCATAACTTTGGATCCACTTGTCCAAATGCCTCCAAATTTTGAGATTAGTCGGAAAACATTATTTTATACAACTTGGAAGAAGGATATATTTGAATATTCTGCTGTCTGAATAGCCAAATTGGCGATGCAAGTGGAGGAACAGATTAGGAATGCAAACAGTCCACTCCTTGGGCAATAAATACTCTCCCCTTCTCTCCTTGAGAGGGGTTGGCATTTCAGAAGAGAAGATATCATATTTTCACGACCAAAGCCTTGCCAAAAGCTTGGGAGGACCTTCCATACTCATGTTTTCACTTTAGAGACCATTCCTACTCTCTTTGTTCTCACTTACTTTTGTGTTCTTCATTTTTGTAATCTTGTAATTCTCTTTCTTTGTAATTCTGTTTTAATGGAAGTTACTTCTTCAATATCTCTTAATCTCCTCCACCTTCTGTAGTTTAATATTTATGTTATTAAAATAGTTTAAATTCAGTTCAATCCCCTTCCCTTCTTTATCTTCCTCATTCAATCTAAAATTCATTTTTAATTATCATCATCGTTCGTGTGTGTGTGTCGACGTACCACTTTTTTCTTATACCTTTATTTTTCTTCTCTTATTAATTTATAATCATAATCATTATAACCAGATTATTAATCACCCAAATGGCTGAGTAAATCTCTCATTGGGGTGAGTTATAATTTAGGTATGTTAAGTGATTGAGAGCTTATGCTCGATGAATATTCTTTGAATTAACATTGTGTATGTTGGACTTAACATGTCATAGATTAATGATATGTTTTGTTTAACGAGTGGTTTCCATGGATTATTGGAACCATAAATACACTACCATAAATAAGTTTCGATTGAGATTAGAACCCTAAGTTAAGTTAAGGCTTGGCTTAAAGCCTTCACACTTAGGAATTTCCAATCAATGTCAACTTATGACATGGGTATTAATTTAATGCAATACAAAGTAAGGCTCGAGGATATCACATGCTTAACTCCCCAATAATAAAATCACCCCAATCATTATCAATTTGGTAAATCAAACATCATCCATAAATCATGCTCTACAAACAAACCCCCCTAATCAAAATACAATCAACTAAAAACAAATGACTATTACAAAGTGTCATCGCCGAGGATTCGACCCGAGTGCTGCTATGCCCATTAGCAGAGCACCAGAACCTTGAACGGTCGATAGGCGAAAATCGGCCGCACTTTCAGAGTCCTACCATGGTTCCCTCAAGCCCCCACTCTCCCAACCTTTGAGTTTTTGATGTTACTCTTCCCAATAAGAGAACTATTCACCCTCTTTCTTATTCTATATATATTTTATGTTTTGTATTTATATTTCCATTTTAATTTGTTGGGTTATGATATTATATATACCTAGTACATTATTTTTTCATTTACATATGATTAGATACCCATTTTCTCTCATCAATTCATTTGTTGATGACATGATTAATAAATCATTATGAGGAAAAAATCCACTTCCATATCTTTTGTGGTTGAAAAGATTATTAACATACCAATAATTATAATAAGTGCTCAAAAATAATCTATGTTTTTTACATAAGGTAATGGTAATTAAATTCTATATTTTTAATTTAACTTTAATTTATATTTATGAACAAATAGAAGTATACACATAAGAATAAATATATATGTCACCAATATATTCGTCAATGAATCCAATAAACTGCAACATGATCTTATATAATTTTTAAACCCCTAAATTTCTCACATATTTTAAAACTTTTCATGAAAATAACACTTACTTATGGTCGAAGTGCCCCCTTTATTAATATTTTGAATCAATAACATAATTTAAAAACACAAATTGATATATATTTCTAGAAAATTTGAATTTATTCAATTTAATTTATTTAGGATCATTTTATTTTATGATATTCAACTATTTATTTCTATAAAAAACAATTATGAGGTATGTACCTATCCATGTCCTGTAGTCTACAAGAGACACCACATCACTTGTAAATTCTGATAACACAATGTCCCTGCATCAGATCCTTTGGGGATTCAAAATATAATGTCTTAATTTGTCATCCTAGTCTATTCAATGAATCTATTTCAAATAATATATTTATAGTACTAAACTATAACATTCTTAGATTTCGTAGCACCAAAATTAATCTCAACCCACAAAAAAAACTATGATACCCATTTTTCAAAACCCCTACCATTGGTACCCCTCCGAGGGTAGTTGTGAAGATGGTTGACACCCATAGTCTTCTGGTATTCTTCCCCATGTAAAATAATAGTACTGAGGGTATTTTTTTTTTTTGAGAAATAACCCTAAATAATACCTTGATTAATATTTATAAACCACCAAAAAAAAATATAAGTTCATTTTAAATGGCATAATAAAATTCAATAAATTGAAATACCAAGTGAAATACCATGTATGAGAAACTATAGTAGCACAATCCCCACGCTATAAATGACCATTTGAGTTTTTAAAACTCCCCTAGAATCAATAACGTAAATTTAAATAATCCTTTTGAATGGATATAATATATACCTAGTATGATAAAACATAAGAAATTTCATGCACACAAGAAATGTGTTTATTAATGCTTCAGTGAATAATCAATAAAACCAATAGTTACTTAAATAAATCAACTAAGTATACTAACCACAATAATACTATATCCACAAATAGAAAATACAATGATGTAAAATAATATTAAAATAATAGATAAAATCACGATAAAGACTGTGATGACCCAACATTTGAATAATATTTGTTTCATAAATTTTTGTGTCATTTTATTTTGTACTTACCAAAAATCCATCCATTTTTTGATGAAGTGAGTATAATTAATATGAGACCATTGGGAGTCATTTTTATATAACTGTATGTCAATATTACTGTTGGAGACTAAAATTTTAATGTTATGATTTTTTTTATAAATACAAGTGAGCATTTTTAAATAATACAGAAAGTGGAGTCGATGGCCTCATCAAGTATACAAGAGCTATAATAAGCCCATTTTTCATAGCTTGGGATGGAGGTAGCATCATTAGGCTTTGACCTGGTTGAATCCTAAGATGAGATTCAACATATTAATCTTGAATATAATCACATTCGAGAGAAGTTAAAGCTGATATAAATCGCCACTAGGGCGATGTTGTCCAAGCATCCCAATGATTCTATCACCATTTCACACCATTATATTAGGTCCTATATATGAGTTTTAAGGGCCAATGTAATGAGGCCTTAGTAACTTTATGTTATACTTTTTTATAAATAAAATTTTTATTTCTTCTTATGGTAAAAATATTGAATTCCAAATCTAAAAATAAATATAGGATGAATTTTAAGAAGTTTCATATTATTGATGAATAAAATAGTGCGTATTTTAAAATATTTTTTTATATATTAAATAATTAATATTGTGAAATGATTTTCATAAAATGGTTTTATACAGTTGTGATTAGTAAAAAATTTCGAGTCCAATTAGATCAAATTAATTTTTCGTGAATAATATATTATGAATAGTATCATTACCCTTTTGAATATTAATGTTAACATTGTAATAATGACCTCTCTTAATAATGTATAAATATAATTTAGGAATATTTAATGGTAATGTGATATAATAGTATAAGTAAATAAATATTTCAGACATTATTAGTTTAATATTAGTATTTTTCCATTAAATATTGATTTTACATAATAATTAAATCACATTTTTAGAAAATTATTTTAAAAATGGAGTTCATTTTTTAATTACGAACATCAGTTTTAAGTTAGGGTGAATTTATGAGATTTTTGTAAAATTTTTTTCTTTTTGGTGAATAGTAAAAATACACTTTTTGAGTTTTCTGTGTGTCTTATAATATAATGATGTGAAATGTAATTTAAAATTATATTCAACTCATTTGGATTAAAAAAATTTATGAGGTGTCCCGTGTTTCCAATACCATGGGAAAACACCAGGGTCAAGCCCATGGTTTTCAAATACCACTAATGAGGTGTCCCATGGAAATTAATAAAATATTATCTCAATTTTTCAATAAATACCCACACATTCCTTCATTCCTTCTATTAGAAATTCCTCTTCAATAAATATCTTGTCTTTTTACCTCCCATTGAGTCTTCCCAAGGTTCCCTAAATCCGCCCAAGGTCCTAACCTTTGAGTTTTTGTAGTTACTCTTCAAGGTAGGGGAACCTTTCACCCTCCTTTTTAGCCACTACTTCTTTTATGTTATGTCTTTGAATTTCCATATTCATATTCTATGGTATGATATTATGTATCCTTATTACCTTAATTTTGATTTCTATATAATTATATACCATTTTATCTCTCATCAATTAATTTTTTGAAATTTTTAGTGACACTGTTAGGATGCCGAGTTTTCTTAAAAGTAATCCCGTATTCTGTTTTCATTTAAGTTTCATTTTCATGTGGTATATAATTAAAATATCAGTACCATTATCTAATTTCAATTTTATTATTTTCCTATAATAAATTATGATTTATTTATGAGTGGGTTACCCTTTTCCCTTCCATTTATTAATTTGTGCTAAAATCATGTTGGATAAATGTTTTCTCCAGAATTTTTGACTCAAAACCTCGTTTTGTTTTCCAAAAAAAATTATCTTACTTTTTTATTTTAATACAAAAACTTATTTCATTTCAAGTGGAATTCATCAAGAAATAAATTTTATAAATTTTATTCTTTAACATACATACATAAAACCCTCATTCCCTTTCCATGGGTTACAAATGATAAATGATCTTGTTTTTAAGCACTTATAAAACGTCATGATTTTGATGTAAAATACATTTCTTTTATTCAATTTGAGTTATTTATGAAATGTTTGATTATAATATATCAAGAACACATGAAAATATTGACATATTAAGGGTTCTATTTTAGAGAACTACAATTAATTCGGTAAAGAAATTAATCTCTACAGATGACATGTTTTAAGATATCGTGGTGAATAGCATTGGTAACATTTATGAAACCCTCAGCATAAACCATAGTGATATGCTTATGAATGTATGAATTAAATTTTCTAGAAATATTTGGAAGTTCTTTTACATGTTATTATTATTATTATTTATATTCCTCTTTATCACACTATTATGATATTCCCCATGTTCTAATTGATATCACTCCAGTTTAGATGTAAACTATTTCACTTTTTTTCCATACTGGGCTTTCTGATCACCATTTCATTTTGATGTATGTCTCTAGGTCATGGGATGAAATAATTGTTCTTAGTATGATGTTTTAATGAATCATTTCAAGATGATTTATATATTGTAATATGTTTTCATTTATTGTGTACCATATTTCCAAGACACTGGACATTAAAGATCGAATGTATGTAAAATGTAATGAAAGTTATGTAATAAAAGGTGGGATTCCATTGTCGATATCAAATGATAGATTAGTTATGTTTGGAAATTAGAATATGAAATATTTTTGAAGAAAAATATATAAAAGTTCAATATAGGAAAAATTCTAGGTATTTTGGTGAAACATTAAGTAAGTGGTTTCTGAAAAAACAGATCCATGTTTGGATACGAACAAGTTGATGAAGATCTGGAACAGATGTACCTAGAGGTAAAATAAAAAAACAATGCTTTGATATAGACTTGAATTGGAACTGGTTCCTGAATATTGGCCTTACTTCACTCATAATTTTACACTCTTAGGGGATATTTTTGGTTTATCAGATTCTTTTTATGAATCAATATGAAGGATTTATAAATAATTTTAATTATTTTAAAGAATGATTTTTTAATAATAATGTTTTAGGACATAAAAATATTTTATATTAAAACGAATCTTAAATGATATAAGCTTTTAATTAAGGTTTTATTATTCTAGAAGATGGTGGGAAGTAGTGGGAACCGGGAAAATGGTAATTGCAATTGACCATGCACTAGCGGCCCTCCGATGGAAGATAGAATGGAATATTTCATGAGAATGCTGATCCAACGGACTCAGGTTATGGGAAATAAAATTAATCTAGATGAGAGACCGATTTCACCATGAAGGGAACAAATTTCAATTGATTTATTATACAGTAATGACCACCAACCATCAGAGTGATCTACTAACCCATTGATTGGCGAAGAATGGATCTGCTCTATCAAGAAGATATTTTCTATGATCCACAATTTAGAACAAGAGAGGGTCACCCTAGTTGTTTACTACATATATGGAGAAGATGATCAGTAGTGGGATTTGATTAAAAAATTGAGGCCAGGAGTAGAGGATGAAGCTATAGAGTGGGAAGAGTTCAGAGGTATCTTCATTAATAAGTATTTCCCCCATTATATGATAAAAAAAATGGAGATGGAGTTTTTTGATCTAAAGCGGTATGAGAATGAATATTTTGGAAGCTATGATGTGATCTTCACAATACATTCATGTGACACCTCAATATTTGTCATTGATCCTAATTTGATGGTTGATAAATTCTTTGGTAGACTAAGACATTATCTCTGAAATAATCTAGCCAACAGAGACTATGATAGCTATGAGGAGATCGTGTGGAGTGCTATGAGAGTCGAACTAGAGTTCAATGAAACATAGTGGTCACATAAATCCAATAACCAAAATAGATGAATAGATCCAATCTTATGGGGGATCGTGGATCCAGGAATAGGAGGAAAGAAAGTGAAACGTCCCACATGTAATAAATGTGTGAATAATAATTTGGGGATCTTCCTGCTTGAGGGTGGGAAGTTCTTAAAATGTGGAAGATATGAACATATCATGCGGAATTGTCAATGTATGTTAAATCATGTATATCCTCACACTAATGAAAAATGGACGATGGTGCGGGACCTACTCGAAGTTCAATGATATAATTGTGGATATCTTGGGAACATTTACAATCACTACCCTAATCTGAGAGTAGTGGAGGGGATTCACTATCAACCTCATCAAAGGCCAAGTAAGCAAGGTCATTATTTTTCTATCATGATAGCTGATGTTGAATCTCGAAATGATTTGGTGGAAGGTACTCTTATTACTATCTCAAATATAATGAGTATTTTTTTTATTCTGCTTCTATTCATTTTTTATTTCCATTATGATTGTAAGGAATATATAATCAACCCTAGATTTTCTAAAAGTAAGGTTATCCATCAGAATCCTGGTGGGGTTTTCTAAACATCGTCAGTGTTTATAAACTCTAGTATTTACATTAGTGAGGAAAATATAATCGTAAATCTAGTAGTCAATCTCATGCTAGAATTCGACATTATACTAGGGTTGGACTATCTATCAATGTATAATGCTAAGATCAAATGAATAATCAAGGAAATCATAGTATTCTTGAATGGAAAACCAACAGTTCTCTTCCAAGAAGTGATATCTCAACATGATATTCTCCTAGAAGAACATTTTATATCCTTCTTGATGGAGTTGATCCGTGATGAAAAAGAATGAAATAAGAGTATAAGGAAATAAAATTTCCCCATTGTCCATGAATTCATTAACATGTTTCCTATAGAGTTTCCTAAACCTTCCCTTGAAAGAGAGGTAGTGTTCTCCATTGATCATGTACGTGGATCTAATCTAATTTCAAAGACCCCATAAAGGATGGAAAATGTAGAGCTAGAGGAATTAAAGAACCAACACCAAGAACTTTTGGAGAAAATGTTTATCAGACTGAGTGTGTCTCCTTGGATAGAAACAATTCTCTTTGTAAAGAGGAAGGATGGATCAATGCGGCTACGAATTGATTATAGATTACTGAACATGATCACATTGAAGAAATTTTTCCCTCTACCAAGAATTGATGACATATTTGACCAACTTCATGGTGCTCAGTTCTTCACTAAGATTGATATTCGATATAATTATCATAAATTGATAATAGAGAAGAAAGATATTCCAAAAACCACCTTCCAATCAAGATATGGGTATTATGAAGTTGTTGTTATGCCCGTCAGACTTACTAATGATCCTACTATTTTTATGGATTTTATGAATAGAGTATTTAATTACTACCTTGATAACAATTTAGTAGTTTTTTTGATGATATTCTGATATATTCCTAATGTCGTGAGGATCATTATGATAGTCTAAGGGTTATTTTGAAAACAGTACAAAAGTAGAGGCTTTCTGGATAGTTCAGAAAATGTGAATTTTGGTTACAACAAGTTTCCTTCTTGGGGAACATTGTAAACAATGAAGGAATCACAGTTGAACCTACAAAGACAAATGTTGTAGAGGAGTGGGCCTAGCCACCAACAATAACTGAGATTTGTTGCTTCCATGGACTAGCAGGTTATTATAAATGGTTTTTTGAAAAAACATTCATGACTTTATAATCCATTAACCAAGTTAACTTGTAAAGGGTTCAGGTTTACCTTAAAAAAGGATGTGAGGAATGTTTCCAAGGGATGAATAATAGATTGGTTACTAGACCTGTATTAACTCTTCATTCAAGTAGAGAAGGATTCATTTTTTTAGAGAGGCATCTATGAACGGTCATGGGTGAATACTGATGAAAAATTACGTGGTGATTTCCTTTGAATCTCGACAATTTTAGACTCATAAGAATAACAATCCTACTCATGATCGTGAGCTGGCTGTGATTGTTATTTATCTGAAGAAATAGAGGCAGTATCTTTTTGGGGAGAAATGTGATATATACATAGTCCATCAAGGTTTAAAGTATATTTTCACAAAAATAAATTGAACATGAGACATTTGAGATAGTTTTACCTTCTTAAATACCTTGATTGTTCCCTTCATTGTCATCCAGGATGAGACGACAAAGTTGTGGATTCTTTAAGTAGGAAAGACCCAGTAGTTCATTCCATGATTATGATTCTAATAGATACTATGATCAATGACCTAGTAAAGTAGGACATTATAATTATATGGGAAGGGACTTCATCACACCTATCAAAAATGATTTCTCAACCTTCATTACTAGATAATATCAGTAAATCTCACAAATAAAAATATTTATTACAAAAGAGGCTTGAGGATGTGAAAGATGGATATTTTACTGAGTTCAATATAAAATAAAATGGTGTACAATTTTTTTTAAAGACTATGTGTTCTGTCTATTAGAGGAATACCAAAGGAGTTGATGGAAGGATCTCATAGCTCTACATTCTCTATTTATCCTGGGCGCATGAAAATTTATAATGAACTTTGTGATCAATTTTTGTGGGATAATATGAAAAGGCAGATTTCTGACTACACTAAAAGGTGACTGCTATGTGAGCAAGTGAAGGAAGAGTAATAAATTCCTAAAGGGGTATTACAACCACTAACCATACCATCATGAAATTAGGATGATATCACTATGGAATTTGTCATTAGTCTCCTGAGAACTTCCAATGGAAACAATGTGATATGGGTTATATTGGTGTGTCTCGCAAAAACTGCCCATTTTTTCTCTATTTAGGAATATTTCTCACTTGATAAAAATTCATGATTTATGTGAATTAATTGGTAACGATGCATGGAGTTCCATTTTATATCGTATATGACCATGATCCAAGGTTCACATAAAAATTCTAGAGAACCCTTCCACAGGCTATGAGTAACAAATCGAATTTCAGTACAGCCTACCACCCCCAAACTGATGGCCAATCTAAAATAACTATTCAATCTCTTCTAGACAAGTTGAGAACAAGGTAAATAGAATTTAAAGGTGGATGGGATCAAAAAGTCCCATTATATGAGTTATATTACAATAATAGTTTCCATTCATGTATTCAAATGTGATCCTATGAAGCTATATATGGGAAGATATGTACAACTCTTACATGTTGGGTTGAAGTTGGTAAGAGAAAGCTTCTTGGGCCTGATCTTGTACAATAGATTATAGAAAAGGTTCATGTAATCCAACAACACAGTAAGACTGCTCAGAGTCCGCAAAATAGCTATGCAGATAGCCATCAAAGGTACTTCAGTATTGATGTTTTTGATGATGAATTTCATTGAATCTCACCTTAGAAGAGAGATAAGAGGTTTCGAGGGATAGGTGTGTTCAACCCTAGGGATATTAGCCCCTTTGAAATCCATGACCTTGTATGATCAGTGTCCTATCGGCTTGAACATACATTAAATATATCCCAAGTTCATGATATCTTCCATATATCCTTCTCAAAAAAAGTATTTAATTGACCCTTCAAATGTAATTAATCTAGATGTTGTACAATTGGAACATGACCTCTCTTAAGAGTAGAAGTCGGTGGAAATATTGGGTTGTAGAGATAAGGTTCTACACAAAAAGACTACCCACCTTGTTACGGTGTTGTAGAGGATCCACAAATGTGAATAATCCACATGGTAACCAAACAAGTCTATAAGGCAAAAGTACCCACACAGTCTCACTTCCGAGTGTACGAGTTGAAATCCTGGGGTGGAATTTTTTAAGGGTGAGGAATGGGATGACCCAAACATTTGAAGAATATATGTTTCCTAATATTTTTTTATATTGTGTACTCTTAAAAACTATATCCTTTTATTAATGTAGTGAGTATAATTAAAATGAGAACATTGGGTTTTATTGTTATATTACTTTTGGTGTATATAACTGTTTGAAAAAAACTCTGAATCTTATGATTATTATTTATAAACATAAGTGATCAAGGTTTATTAATATTGAATGTGTAGTCTATAACCAAATCTAGTAGACTCAGGACGTATGTAGCCCACCTTTCGGTGCTTTGGAAGGAGGTTGCATCACAAGGAATTTCTCTGGACCAAGCCCATATCAAGCTTCAATATTTTAATATTGAATGTAATCACCATCAGGAAAAGTTCAAGACGATATAAATCACCACTCGTGCGATGTTCCTAAGACGCCCAAATTTCTATCACCATTTCACACCTTACTCTTAGGTCATATGTAGGTGTTATAAGGGGATATTTAATGAGGCCTTAGATACTTTGTGTGATCCTTTTGTATAAATAAAATTGGTATTTATTATTATTGTAAATTATTGAATTTCAAATGTTAAAATAAATATAGGATGAATTTTAATAATATTCATATTACTAATGAATAAAAAATTAGTATTTCAAAATATTTTTTATACATTAAATAATTATTAATGTAAAATGATTTTTAAAAAATGGTCTTATATAGTGTTGATTAGTAAGAGACATAGAGTCCAATATAATCAACTTTATTTCTTGGTTAATATTAAATTATGAATAGTAATATTCCCTTATAAATAGTAATGTTACAATTGGAATAGTATCCTCACTTAAAAGAGTATAAATTTAATTTATGCATCTTGAATGGTAATGTGATATAATAGTATAAGTAAATATCTTTTTCAGAAGTTATTATTTAAGTATTAGTAATTTTTGGGTAAATAGAAATTTTAATTATAAACTTAATAACTAATAATAAAAAATTATTTTTGAAAAATGGAGTACATTTTCAAATTCATAACATATATAATAGGTTTGGGTGAATTTATGATATTTTTATAAAATGTTTTATTTTATGTTGAATAGTAAAGCCAATGTTTTTGAGTTTTCTATGTGTTTTATGACATCATAATGATGTAATATGTATGTTAAAATGATGGTAGAATGATTTAGATTAAAAATGCTACATGGTTTCCCTTGTTTCCAATACCATTAGAAAATAACATTGGAAAACCCATGGTTTTAAAGTACCACTGATGAGGTGTCCCTTGAAAATTAATAAAATATTCCCCCAATTTTTCTATAAAAAACAACTTGTTACTTCATTATATTCATTAAAAATTCATCATCAACAAATATATGGTATTGTTTACCTCACGATGAGTCTTACCATGGTTCCCTCAAGCACCCCAAGGTCCCAACCTTTGAGTTTTTGATGTTACTCTTCCAGGTAAGGGAACCATTCACCCTCCTTTTTAGTCAACACTTCTTCTATGTTTTCTCTTTAAATTTCCATTTTAATTTGTTGGGTTATGATATTATATATACCTAGTACATTCCTTTTTTATTTCCATATGATTAGATACCCTTTTTCTCTCATCTATTAATTTTTGGTTGAAAAGATTAATAAATCATTATGGGGAAAAAATTCACTTCCTCATGTTTTGTGTTTGACAAGATTATTAACATACCAATAATCATCAGAAGTGAACCCAAATAATCTATGTTTTTTACATAAGGTAATAGAAATTAATTTCTAAATTTTTAATTTAACCTTAAATTATATTTATGAACAAATAAATGTACACAGGTAAGAAAAAAAAAATATGTCGCCGATATATTGGTCAATGAATCCAATAAGTTGCACCATGATCTTATATACTTTTCAAAACCCTAAATTGCTCAAATATTTTAAATTGTTTCATGAAAATATCACATATTGATGGTTGAAGTTCCACTTTATTTATATTAAGAATAAATAACATAATTTAAAAACACAAATGGATATATATTTCTAGAAAAATTGAATCTATTCAAGTTAATTTATTTTGGATCATTTTATTTCATGATATTTAACTATTTAATTATATGAAAAAAATATGAGGTATGTACCTATCCAAGTTCAGTTTCCTACAAGATCCACCACATCACTTGTAAATTATATGAACTCAATGTCCATGAATCCAATCATGAGGATATTTAAAATATAACGTCCTAATTGGTCTTCCTAGTATATTCAATGCATTTATTTCGACTAATATCTTTATAGTACTGAACCATTAAACTCTTAGATTATATAACTCCAAAAACATTCTTAACCCTAAAAAAACTATGATACCAATTTTTCAAAACCTCCACCATTGGTACCCCTTTGTGGATAGTTGTGAAGATGGTTGACACCCATAGTCTTCCTGTATTAGGCCACTTGTTATGGACTAGTACTGAGTGTATAATTATTTTTGACAAATAACTCTAAACAATACCTTGATTAATATTTATAAACCACCAAAGAATCATTTTATGTTCCTTTTAAATGATATAATGAAATTCAATAAATTTAAATACCAAGTGAAATACCATGTATATGAATCTATAGTAGCACAATCCTACAAGATATAAATGACCATTTCTGTTTTTAAAACACCCCTAGAAACAAGAAACTCAATTTAAATAATCCTTTCGAATGAATATAATGTATACATAGTTTGATTAGTCCTAAGGAATTTCATGCACACAAGAAATGTATGTAATAATGATTTAGTGAATAATAAATAAAACTAATAGTTACCTAAATCAATCAACTAACTATCCAAACCTCAATAATATTATCTCCCCATATAGAAAATACAATGATGTAAAATAATTTTAAAATAAAAAGAAGATAAAATCACCTTAAAGACTGTGTTGACCCAACATTTGAATAATATTTGTTTCATGAATTTTTGAGTTATTTTATTTTTTACTTACCAAAAATCTATCCATTTATTGATGAAGTGAGTATAATCAATATGATAATGTTGGGAGTCAACTTTTATATGACTGTTTTTAAATATTACTATTGGAGACTAAACTTTTAACATTATGATTATTTTTTATAAATACAAGTTATCATGGTTAATTAATACATAAAGTGGAGTCGATGGCCTCATCCAGTAGACACGGGATTTAATAAGACCATATTTCATAGATTGGGAAGGAGGTAGCGTCATTATGCTTTGATCTGGACCAATCCCAAGATGAGCTTCAACATATTAAGCTTGAATATAATCACATTCGATAGAAGTTCAGGCTGATAGAAATCACCACTAGGGAGATGTTTTCTGAGCCTCCCAAAGAATATATCACCATATTAAACCGTTCTATTAGGTCCTATATATGGGTTTTAAGGGCCTATTTAATGATTCCTTAGTAACTTTATGTTATACTTTTTTATAAATAAAATTTTTATTTCTTATTATGGTAAAAATTTTGAATTCCAATTGTCAAAATAAATATAGGATGAATTTTAAGAAGTTTCATATTATTGATGAATAAAAAAAGTGGGTATTATAAAATATTTTTTTATGTATTAAATAATTAATTTTGTGAAATGATTTTCAAAAAGTGGTTTTATACAGTTGTGATTAGTAATAAATTCCGAGTCTTATAAGATCAAATTAATTTTTAGTGAATAGTATTTTATGAATATTAATATTACCCTTTTTAATATTAATGATACCATTGTAATAGTGACCTATCATAATAAATTATAATTACAATTTAGGCATATTAAATGGTAATGTGATATAATAGTATAAATAAATAACTATTTCTGAAATTATTTTTTAAATATTAGTATTTTTCAGTTAAATACTGAATTTACAATATAATTAAATCTCATATTTAGAAAATTATTTTAAAAATGGACTTCATTTTTTAATTAACGACATCAATTTTTGGTTAGGATGATTTTATGAGATTTTTGGAAAATGTTTTGTTTTTCAGTAAATAGTAAAAATACATTTTTTGTGTTTTCAGTGTGTTTTATGATATAATGATGTAATATGTAATTTAAAATTATATTCAACTCATTTGGATTAAAATATCTTATTAGGTGTCTCATGTGTCAAATACCATTGGAAAATACTTTGGGAAATCCCATGTTTTTAAAGTACCACTAATGAGGTGTCCCATGGAAATTAATAAAATATTATCTCAATTTTTCTAAAAATACCCATGCATTCCTACATTCCTTCTATTTAAAATTCCTCCTCAATAATAATCTTGTCTTTTTACCTCCCATGGAGTCTTCCCAAAGATCTCTAAATCCCCCCAAGTTCCCATCCTTCTAGTTTTTGTAGTTACTCTTCAAGGTAGGGGAACCTTTCACCCTCTTTTTTAGTCAATACTTATATTAGATTATGTCCTTGAATTTCCGTATTCATATTCTAAGGTACGATATTATGTATCCCTATTACATTAATTTTTATTTTTATATGATGATATATCGTTTTCTCTCTCATAAATTAATTTTCTGAAATTTTTAGTTGCACCATTAGGCTGTCGAATTTTCATAAAAGAAATTGCATATTCTCTTTTCATTACAGTTTCATTTTTATGTGGAATGTAATTAAAATATCGATACCATTATCAACTTTCTATTTGATTATTTCCCTATAATATATTATGAGTTATTAATTAGTGGGTGACCCTTTTCCAATATTTTTCTTAATGTTTTCTAAAATCATTCCGCATAGACGTTTCCTCCAGAATTTTCATCTCAAAACCTATTAATGTTTTGTCAATAAATTCTCTTATTTTTTTATGTTAATACCAAAAAAAATATTTCCTCTCAAGTCTAATTTATCAAGAAATAAAAATTATATATTTTATTCTTTAATATACATACATAAAACCCTCATTCCTTTTCCATGGGTGACAAATGACATAATATCTTGTTTTTAAGCAATTTTAAAACGTCACAATTTTTATGTAAAACACATTTCTTTTATTCAATTTGGGTTATTTATGAAATGTTTGTTAATGAAATATGTGGAACACATGAAAATATAGTCATATTAAGGGTTCTATTTATAGAACAACAATTCATTCGGTAATGAAATTAATCTCTAGAGATGACATGTTTTACGATATCGTGGCGAATAGCATTGTTAACATTTAGGAAACCATGAGGATGAACCATAGAGATATTGTAGAGACCCGAAGCTTATCGTACATGGACATTACATTACATTTGCGGAATGCTTAGTACATAACAAAAACACACACACAAGGACCGTAATAGTTTAGTGTCTTTGGAAACTCAGAATATAATCTTCTAATCGTGGTGAAAGATCTTCAACATCTCCCATAAAGATCTTCTTTTTTTTTATACCTAAAACCTTTCTTTATATCCTGGGGAAAAGAAAACATAAAAGGGTGAGCTCAAATGCTCAGTAAGGGTAAACAAAAGAAATATCAATCACATCATATACATAAGCACATAACTTTTGGAAATCTTAACCTGCAAAAGAGATCATAATTTCATAACATGGGGTAAATCATGGCAGTGAAATGTAATCACAATAATCATAACATAAAACATGAAACTTTGTGGCATTCACACATAATCATAGAGAATCATTTCTTGTTAGTCAAGACTCATTGCCAAGAATATCTTAGTGGACAAAGTCCCTTTCTGAATCGAGTAACCCTCGTTTCAGTCCTGTTTCACTGAACCGGTATAACCTACCATTCCAGCCATGTCTATCTCATGAGATATAAAATCATTAACCAATGCATTGTAGGGAGATATAGGTCCCACCCATCTCATAATGATACCATTCTTATGTGTGCCACAAAATCATAAATCATACATCATTTCATAACCCATGTAATAAAATTGGATTCTTAAACATCATGCCATCATAATCCATAAACAATTTATATCATTTCATCATAAGAAAACTGAAACCATTTAAATCATAGAGACATTTTACTTGAAACATACATATCAAATAACGTCATCTTAGATGGAAAAATAGTTTTTAAAAAAACACTTGAAATGAATTCTTGAGGAAAATATCCTTTCTTCTTTAAAAACATTTTTCCTTTATTAACATGTCATAAAACTTTAAACTAAAAGAAGTTGATTAAAAATAAACTTGAAAACTTGTAAAGTAAGATTCTTGGAAATAATGTTTTAAAAATCCATTCATGCCGTATACGTTAAAAAAACATTCTTCGTACTTTTGTCGGAAAAGTCAAAAAATCACCTCGTATGAAAAAGCGACAAAAGATTCCTTTCATATTCTTTACTAAAAACTCACCGAAGGGTAAAAATGGTTTTAAACAATTGTAGGTGGATCGAAATAATATTACATATTGATGAAACACGGATGTGGATGATAAAATACACCCCAGTAAATACTTACGAATAAAAAATCTCGGATAAAAATGAGATTGTGATATTTTCCTTACCTTAGGTCCGATTTGCTTCATATGTGTCCTAACCTCCTGTATAATGATTTAAATAATGTCATTGACTTATAATAGAATCATATTCATTGTTATGATATCATATATGGTTCACTTATGACATTATATTACCCGTTCTTTTGTAAATTCCATGTTAAAGAAGTGTTTTGGGTAAAATCATTTCATTTATCGTAGGTGTTTTGACTTGTTGTTCTTGACATTATTATTACTTATATCATGATTTACTTACTTCCAGAATATAAAATTTGATTTATATATCATATATATTCAGTATATATATATATAATAGATAGATAAATAAAATGAAAAACACCGTTCATGGAGACGGTAGTCCGTACGTACGCATGAACGCTGTTTTCCATTCCTTATTGTCTTGAAATGGAAGTAAGTAGATGACATACATATATATATATATATACATAATCCAGTAGCTTTATAATGTCATATATTTCATTATTATTTCTTATATATACTTTATAATCATTCTTAAATGGTTAACATGGAGAATGAATCTCATCGCGTCGTGGAGACGGTAGTCCGTACGTACGCACGAGCGATGATATCATTTTCATAAATATTGAATTGAATCGGAGTGGGTTATACAATATATCAGAATCAATATGATGTTGTAATAACTATGTATAGTTTTTCTTTACACCATTATACCCATCCATGTAAGGTGGTGGTGGAAAATAGATTACACCACGGCGTGGAGACGGTATTCCGTATGTACGCACGCGCATTGATTTCTTTTTCCGTAGGATGGATAGATGGTGAAATAGGGTTGTTTCATACTTATAATAACATATCAGTATATGAGTGATACTGATGTTATTAATTCATAATGAAACAACCTAAGAAGAAGAAGTGGAAGAAGAAATAAAGATGAAAGAATTGGTAACGGTAATTACCTCTTCTTTGAAGCGCCTCTTTGAGACCTCCTCTTAGGGCACTAAAATTGATCTTTGAGGAAGACCAGAACCTCTAGGATGTTTCTAGGGAAGTGGAGAAGAGATTTGTGCAGGGGTTGGCCGAGCTTGAGTGCTCAAATTGGTGTGAGGAGGAGGGGGAGGAGGTGTCCTTTTATAAGGGAGGAGAGGGGCACCTTAGGAATATCTCAAAATATTATTTTATATTAAAGTCAAAATCGGTTTATAATGGTTACAAAGGGTCTTATTTCGAAGATAAAGTGGGGATGGGTCAAAATCCTATCAACCAATAGTATTTAGACAAGTTTAGGGTATTATTTTAACCTTATCAATTAGATTTAACTCTAAGTTAAATAATTTAACTTTTACCGTGTCTTTTTGTTTTCATTCACTATATGGTTAATACACTTACTATAACATGCCAAAAGAACCCCAAATTGTTTATTATTAATATATATATCCTTCTCTAAGTCATTAGGCCTATCCGTAGATTTTTAGGAATAAAATAACAATTAATAATATAATATTTGATTTAAAAACTATTTTGTGTCAATTTTTGACACTATTTGATATATGATTTTTGTGAAAGTCATAACAGAATTATATGTTAGAACCAAGTTGATTAAATCAACAATAATATATCATAGTAACCTAGAAAATTAGTTTAAGTCATAAAAAGTCTCAAATTACATTCATTTGAGCATTTATAACATCAATTATGTTAATATTTCCTTAAAAGGGTAATTACTGCATCATCGTTGTGTCATAAATAAATTAATTTATTTAAAGTCTAAAAATTATAAATAAAATATCATTATGTAGGAAATCTTTTTAGATTTCTAATGAATATTTATAGTCGAATTTATCTTATGTATAACCCTATATTAAAATTTTTTTAGTTATTAAACTTTGATTTTAACTATTTTAACTATTCATTAAATAATATAATATTAAATGTCATAATCTAATCCAAGTGGACCTAAATGGTCATATTATATTCATAAGGTTGTTTTTGGTCGAATTACACTTATCCAATAGAATTAGGACATGTGTTAGGGTAACAGTAATATCATATTTACCCTTAGTTACCCTATTTACTATTAACCGTGGTAAAAAAAAGTAAAAAGTTACTATTCACCAAAAATTATTTTCATCTCATTGAACCACATTTTACTTACTGACATCAACCGTGTCTCACGGATTTTTGAAATTCCATTCACAGAAGCGGTAAAATTAAGATTTATTAATTTTTTTAACTACCACTTAGTAGTTTCACTATTCATCAAAAATTGATGTTTTTCAGAACAATGCCAAAATTTCATCCTAAGCTATATTTCATATTCTGAATTCAAAAATGAAGTCTATTTTACCAAATTCATATCATAGAATTTTCATTAATTAATTTTATAATTAAATCCCGCTGTTAAAACAAATAGCGTGTTTTTAAGAAACAATATCTATCAAAAGATTGACACTTGATTATGTCTGGTTTAAATGTGAAATTACATCCAATGACCAACATTGTATTAAATTGTAAAAATATATTCTAAATATACTTTAAAACCACTCAAATTAATAATCTATCACTATTAATTATTTTGATTAAAAAAGTTGTTTTTAATTATAATTTAGTAATTTTCACTATTCATCAGAATATGAAAGTTATCCGAAAAGTACCAAAATTTCACCTTAGGATAAATTCGATACTCCGAATCCAAAAATGAAGTTCATTTTGAAAAAATAAGATTTACAGAGTTTTAAAAAGTGGTTATTACTATTCATAACGGCTAGTTTTAATAATATTTTAATAGCATATCATTGTTTAGTGAAACTCGGTATTGCGTATTACACACGCTATCGAGGAAGGTCGTGATTGCGTGTAATGCAAGGCAAGTCAAGGATGCGTGTTGTGCAAGCTCCTTTTGGTGTAGCGTACAACACAAGACTTTAATAAAATTAAAAGAATATTTTTTTATAAAATCTTGGGCTGTTACATTCTACCCCCCTTAAAATGAATTTCGCCCTCGAAATTCGTCGGGGTTATAAATGGTTTACTATTCGAAAGTTTCTTTAATAGAAACCCACATCGTAAAAAGGAATATCAAAACCAATCTTTAAAAACAAATGTATGAAACGTAACGGTTACCCAAATAAACTAATCATTGGGTTTCCACATAGGTGAAAATATGGATATGGAAGAGAAATCTAACCATCTTGTTCTCATGGAGAGTGGTAGAGAACATGGCTATGGAAAAGCCAGTAATCACAAATTCATAGATTTGTGATGATATAAGGTACCATCTGATTCATCAGGTATAAGATCACTAGGACAACATTTTTGGTTTTCAAGATCATTTCCCTAAAGTTGAAAATTTGAATTAGAATAAATACTTACTTTATTTTGGTACAATCTCACTGTTGTTCGTGCCTTGAACAATTTCCACTTCATCTCTTAAATAAATGAAGTTGAATTTCTTATTCATGAAGTGTTAGCAGATCATGTGATAGAATGACGGGTCATTCCATCTGTCTCAAACAAAAGGTTAGCAAAAATTATATGCATAAGTCGATCTATAGTGAGATTAATCATATATGGTTCCTAAAATGGACTTATACTTCATATATCATACTGCTTAATATAATAAAACTAGTTTCTACTAAACAGGGACTTCCTGTAGGCCAGTGGAAGGCGATAAAGGCCAGTCGCACTTCGGTTGTGGGTTCGATTCCCACAGCCTTGTCCGAAGCGATGGGCTGTCGCCCGTCCTGCAGGTTGTCCTTTTTCCAAAACTATATAACATCCCATCAATAATATCAAAAAAACAAACAATACTAACTTATGTCCAACATAATCCATTCCAATCTTTTAGGCTTATCCATAATACTGCAGTCGACTCTCATAATATAGTGAAAATGATTACCAGAGATTTAACACCATCATCGATACCCATATATCATAAGATATGTTTTGTTGGTCACATTCCAAACATTCAAAGTCCTTAATCATGTATTCTCTTGAATACCTTAGTGAAAAAATGAATGTAGTTAAAAGTTAACACTTTTCACATACCAAAATCCTCAAAATTCTATATACTCATACTTAGTCCTTATATCAATCATGAGCTCATGAATACTGTTAAACATTTCATTTTCTCGTTTTCCCTTCATTATGCGCATAATATCTCAATCACTTTGAATACCACATTAGATCAAACATAAATATTCCAATATTCCATGATACAACATTATTTTGGAATCCCATTACATAAATACTTAATCATTCCACCACATCGTTGTCATATTCAACATTGCCAATAGTTATCGCATGTGACTTCCCTTTGTCCTTTGCCTTAAGCGGTTGCTCATGTCGATCATCACTAACCCTTGGATTAGGGCATTTATTAGCATAATGCCCCATTTCCTTGCACTTGAAGCATTTAAGTGTCGGTTGTACGTTCTCTGCAGTGTTTGCTTTATTTACTTCATTAGAATCCCATTTTCCATTACTTCGACACTCATCTGCTCGATGACCTTCTTTTCCACACTTAAAACATTTTCTAGTCCCTTTAAGACAATCTCCACCATGCTTCTTTCCACACTTTGTGCATAAGGAAACATTCATATTCTTTTCACCATTATTCTGAGTTTTCTCCTTGAACTCCATCTTTCGTTTCTTGTCAAGCACAACACACAATTTCTTCATAGCTACTGAAGTCTCTTATAGCTAATGCCCTTCGAAGACTTGGTTTTAAGCCATTGAAAAATCGATCAACTTTACTATCAGGTTGGATGATAATACCAGAAGCGTACCTTGCAAGTCTTGTAAAATTCGCTTCATAGGTACCAACAGATTCATCATCCCTTTGCTTCAGTTCAAGAAACTCTTTCTCCATCTTTGTTCGGAGAATACGAGGGAAGTACTTATTGAAAAATAAGTTCTTGAACTCGTCCCATTCCATAGACTCAATTTCATCCCTTTGCCTCGTATTCTTAATAAGATTCCACCATTGATCAGCATCTCCTTCCAAACGATACACTGCTAGGATGACTTTATCATGTTCAGAACATTGAAGAACTGAAAATATCTTTTCAGTAGTACTAATCCATTGTTCAGCAACTAATGGATCAGTAGACCCACTGAAAGAAGGTGGACGCCGCCTCATGAAGGATTCAACAGAATGTTGCTCCTTCCTTTGCTCGTTTGGAAGTCCTGCATGATTCATAGCTTGAGAAAGTTGTGTGAGCATGGCTACAAGATTTTGCATTCCAGCTCCCATATCGTTTGGTTGCTCAGGGGGACAATCATTGCATTGCCCATCACATTCCGCATTAACACGGTTCCTTCGGGTTCCAGCCATCGTCTAAAACCCCAAAAGAATAGTATGAGAGGCAAAAATCATGCTAGGGAAAACAACATAATAAAGGGGTAGTACCCTCAATATCTAACATCATAGGTTAAATTCGAAGATCGTTAGCGCAATTCTAGGACTATAACCTATACGTATACTTAACCTTAAAGACATCCCTAGACATACCTTAGAAATATCTCTAGGGATCTCACTAACGTTTTCGCATCCTAGTTTCCAAAGGTTGACTAAACCTTTCCTCTGATACCAACTGTAGAGACCCGAAGCTTATCGTACATGGACATTACATTACATTTGCGGAATACTTAGTACATAACAAAAACACACACACAAGGACCGTAATAGTTTAGTGTCTTTGGAAACTCGGAATATAATCTTCTAATCGCGGTAAAAGATCTTCAACATCTCACATAAAGATCTTATTTTTTTATACCTAAAACCTTTCTTTATATCCTGGGGAAAAGAAAACATAAAAGGGTGAGCTCAAATGCTCAGTAAGGGTAAACAAAAGAAATATCAATCACATCATATACATAAGCACATAACTTTTGGAAATCTTAACCTGCAATAGAGATCATAATTTCATAACATGGGGTAAATCATGGCAGTGAAATGTAATCACAATAATCATAACATAAAACATGAAACTTTGTGGCATTCACACATAATCATAGAGAATCATTTCTTGCTAGTCAAGACTCATTGCCAAGACTATCTTAGTGGACAAAGTCCCTTTCTGAATCGAGTAACCCTCGTTTCAGTCCTGTTTCACTGAACCGGTATAACCTACCATTCCAGCCATGTCTATCTCATGAGATATAAAATCATTACCCAATGCATTGGAGGGAGATATAGGTCCCACCCATCTCATAATGATACCATTCTTATGTGTGCCACAAAATCATAAATCATACATCATTTCATAACCCATGTAATAAAATGGGATTCTTAAACATCATGCCATCATAATCCATAAACAATTTATATCATTTCATCATAAGAAAACTGAAACCATTTAAATCATAGAGACATTTTACTTGAAACATACATATCAAATAACATCATCTTAGATGGAAAAATAGTTTTTAAAAAAAACACTTGAAATGAATTCTTGAGGAAAATATCCTTTCTTCTTTAAAAACATTTTTCCTTTATTAACATGTCATAAAACTTTAAACTAAAAGAAGTTGATTAAAAATAAACTTGAAAACTTGTAAAGTAAGATTCTTGGAAATAATGTTTTAAAAATACATTCATGCCGTATACGTTAAAAAAAACATTCTTCGTACTTTTGTCGGAAAAGTCAAAAAATCACCTCGTACGAAAAAGCGACAAAAGATTCCTTTCATATTCTTTACTAAAAACTCACCGAAGTGTAAAAATGGTTTTAAACAATTGTAGGTGGATGTAAATAATATTACATATTGATGAAACACGGATGTGGATGATAAAATACACCCCAGTAAATACTTACGAATAAAAAATCTCGGATAAAAATGATATTGTGATATTTCCCTTACCTTAGGTCCGATTTGCTTCATATGTGTCCGAACCTCCTGTATAATGATTTAAATAATGTCATTGACTTATTATAGAATCATATTCATTGTTATTATATCATATATGGTTCACTTATGACATTATATTACCCGTTCTTTTGTAAATTCCATGTTAAAGAAGCGTTTTGGGTAAAATCGTTTCATTTATCGTAGGTGTTTTGACTTGTTGTTCTTGACATTATTATTACTTATATCATGATTTACTTACTTCCAGAATATAAAATTTGATTTATATATCATATATATTCAGTATATATATATATATATAATAGATAGATAAATAAAATGAAAAACACCGTTCATGGAGACGGTAGTCCGTACGTACGCATGAACGCTGTTTTCCATTCCTTATTGTCTTGAAATGGAAGTAAGTAGATGACATACATATATATATATATACATAATCCAGTAGCTTTATAATGTCATATATTTCATTATTATTTCTTATATATACTTTATAATCATTCTTAAATGGTTAACATGGAGAATGAATCTCATCGCGTCGTGGAGACGGTAGTCCGTACGTACGCACGAGCGATGATATCATTTTCATAAATATTGAATTGAATCGGAGTGGGTTATACAATATATCAGAATCAATATGATGTTTTAATAACTATGTATATTTGTTCTTTACACCATTATACCCATCTATGTAAGGTGGTGGTGGAAAATAGATTACACCACGGCGTGGAGACGGTATTCCGTACGTACGCACGCGCAATGATTTCTTTTTCCGTAGGATGGATAGATGGTGAAATAGGGTTGTTTCATACTTATAATAACATATCAGTATATGAGTGATACTGATGTTATTAATTCATAATGAAACAACCTAAGAAGAAGAAGTGGAAGAAGAAATATAGATGAAAGAATTGGTAACGGTAATTACCTCTTCTTTGAAGCGCCTCTTTGAGACCTCCTCTTAGGGCACTAAAATTGGTCTTTGAGGAAGACCAGAACCTCTAGGATGTTTCTAGGGAAGTGGAGAAGAGATTTTTTCATGGGTTGGCCGAGCTTGAGTGCTCAAATTGGTGTGAGGAGGAGGGGGAGGAGGTGTCCTTTTATAAGGGAGGAGAGGGGCACCTTAGGAATATCTCAAAATATTATTTTATATTAAAGTCAAAATCGGTTTATAATGGTTACAAAGGGTCTTATTTCGAAGATAAAGTGGGGATGGGTCAAAATCCTATCAACCAATAGTATTTAGACAAGTTTAGGGTATTATTTTAACCTTATCAATTAGATTTAACTCTAAGTTAAATAATTTAACTTTTACCGTGTCTTTTTGTTTTCTTTCACTATATGGTTAATACACTTACTATAACATGCCAAAAGAACCCCAAATTGTTTTTTATTAATATATATATCCTTATCTAAGTCATTTGGCCTAACCTTAGATTTTTAGGAATAAAATAACAATTAATAATATAATATTTGATTTAAAAACTATTTTGTGTCAATTTTTGACACTATTTGATATATGATTTTTGTGAAAGTCATAACAGAATTATATGTTCGAACCATGTTGATTAAATCAACAATAATATATCATAGTAACATAGAAAATTAGTTTAAGTCATAAAAAGCCTCAAATTACATTCATTTGAGCATTTATAACATCAATTATGTTAATATTTCCTTAAAAGGGTAATTACTGCATCATCGTTGTGTCATAAATAAATTAATTTATTTAAAGTCTAAAAATTATAAATAAAATATCATTATGTAGGAAATCTTTTTAGCTTTCTAATGAATATTTATAGTCGAATTTATCTTATGTATAACCCTATATTAAAAATTTTTTAATTATTAAACTTTGATTTTAACTATTTTAACTATTCATTAAATAATATAATATTAAATGTCATAATCTAATCCAAGTGGACCTAAATGGTCATATTATATTCATAAGGTTGTTTTCGGTCGAATTACACTTATCCAATAGAATTAGGACATGTGTTAGGGTAATAGTAATATCATATTTACCCTTAGTTACCCTATTTACTATTAACCGTGGTAAAAAAAAGTAAAAAGATACTATTCACCAAAAATTATTTTCATCTCATTGAACCACATTTTACTTACTGACATCAACCGTGTCTCTCGGATTTTGAAATTCCATTCACAGAAGCGGTAAAATTAAGATTTATTAATTTTTTTAACTACCACTTAGTAGTTTCACTATTTATCAAAAATTGATGTTTTTCAGAACAATGCCAAAATTTCATCCTAAGCTATATTTCATATTCTAAATTCAAAAATGAAGTCTATTTTACCAAATTCATATCATAGAATTTTCATTAATTAATTTTATAATTAAATCCCGCTGTTAAAACAAATAGCGTGTTTTTAAGAAACAATATCTATCAAAAGATTGACACTTGATTATGTCTGGTTTAAATGTGAAATTACATCCAATGACCAACATTGTATTAAATTGTAAAAATATATTCTAAATATAATTTAAAACCACTCAAATTAATAATCTATCACTATTAATTATTTTTATTAAAAAAGTTGTTTTTAATTATAATTTAGAAATTTTCACTATTCATCAGATTATGAAAGTTATCCGAAAAGTACCAAAATTTCACCTTAGGCTAAATTCGATACTCCGAATCCAAAAATGAAGTTCATTTTGAAAAAATAAGATTTACAGAGTTTTAAAAAGTGGTTATTACTATTCATAACGGCTAGTTTTAATAATATTTTAATAGCATATCGTTGTTTAGTGAAACTCGGTATTGCGTATTACACACGCTATCGAGGAAGGTCGTGATTGCATGTAATGCAAGGCAAGTCAAGGATGCGTATTGTGCAAGCTCCTTTTGGTGTAGCGTACAACACAAGACTTTAATAAAATTAAAAAGAATATTTTTTTAAAAAATCTTGGGCTGTTACAGATATGATTATGAATGTATGAATTAATTGTTTTAGAAATATTTTGAAGTTATTTTAAATGTTTTTATCATTATTTATATTCATATTTATCACACCATTATGATATTCCCCACTTTCTTATTGATATCACTCAAGTTTAGATGTAAACTGTTTCACTTGTTTTCTTTACTGGGCCTTATGATCACCGTTTCTTTTTAATGTGTGTATCTAGGTTATGATATGCAATTATTCTTCTTATTGTGAAATTTTAATGAATCCTTTCACGAGGATTTATATATTTTTATATTTTTTCATTTATTGTGTACCTTATTTCTAAGACACTCAACATTATAGATCCAATTTTTGTAAAATGTAATGAAATGTTATGTAATAAATGGTGGGATTCCATTATTGGTATAAAATGGTAGTTTAGTTATGTGTGTAAATTAGGATATGAATTCTTTTTTAAGAACACTATATAAAAGTTCAATATAAGAAAACTTCATGTTATTTTTGTGAATGATTAAGTAAGTTGTTTCTGAAAAAATAGATCCATGTATGGATACGAACAAGTTGATGTGGATTTAGAATAAATGTATCTAGAGGTAAAACCTAAAAAAAATCTTTGAGGTAGATTTGAATTGGAACTGGTTCCTAAATATGGGCCTTACTCCACTCCAAATTCGAAACCCATAGGGGATATTTTTGGTTAATCACAGTCTTTTTATGAATCATTATGAAGGATTTATAAATAATTGTAATTTTTTTAATAACATTTTATTTAAGAATAATGTTTTAGGTCATAAAAATCTTTTCTAGTTAAATGATTAATAAATTAAATAATCTTATAACTAAGGTTTTATTATTCTATAAATTGGTGGGAAATAGGGGGAACCGTGAAATGGTGATTGAAATGGACCATGCACTAGCAGCACTCTGATGGATGATGGAATTGAATACTTCATGAGAATGATGAACCAACTCACTCAGGGTATGGGAAATAAATTGAATCATTATGGTATACCAATTTCACCATAAAGGGAAAAAATTTCTATTAAGTTTTTATGCAGTAATGACCACCAACCTTTAGTGGATCTACCGACCCATTGATTTGTGAACAGTAGATATACTCTATAGAGAAGATATTTTTTATGATCCTATATTCAGAAAAAGAGAGGGTCACCCTTTTTGATTACTACTTAGAGCGAGAAGATGATTAGTAGTGGGAATTGATTTAAAACATGAGGCCAAAAGTGGAGGTTGAAGCTATAGAGTTGGAAGAGTTCAGAGGTATCTTATTAAATATGTATTTCAAACATTATATGATAACAAAAATAAAGATGGAGATTCATGATCTGAAGCAGAATGAGAATGAATCTATTGGAAGTTATGATGTGATCTTCATAACACATTCATGAGACACCTCACGATTTGTCATTAATCCTAATGGAATGGTTGATAGATTCTTTTGTGGACAAAGACCTCATCTCCAGAAGAATCTAGCCAACAGAGACTATGATAGCTATGAGGAGATCGTGTGGAGTGATATGAAAGCCGTACTAGAGTTCAATGAGACATAGTGCTCTCATAAATCCAATAACAAGAAGAGGTCAATAGAGACAATCCTAGGGGGGATATTTGATCCGAGACTATGAGGAATGAAATTAAAACGTCCTAATTGTAAAAAATACGTGAATACGAATTTGGGGATCTTCCTGCTCAAGAGAGGGAAGTGCTTAATGTGTGGAAGATATGAACATCTCATTCTGAATTGTCATATTAAGATAAATCCTCAACATCCACACACTAATTAATAATGTACGATGGTACTAGACCTACCAGAAGATCAATGATATAATTGTGGGCAGCTTGGGAACTCTTCCAATCACTACCCAAATCTAAGAGAAGTGGAGGGGATTCACCATCAACCTCATCAAAGGCCGAGGGAGAAAGGTCGTTCTTTTTCTACTAAGATAGCTGATGTAGAATCTGGAAATGATTTGGTGGAAGGTACTCTTGTTGCTATCTCAAATCTAACTAGTAATTATTTTGATTCTGGTTCTATTCATTCTTTATTTCCTCTATTATTATAAGGAATATATAATCAACCACAAATTTTCTAAAAGTAAGGTTGTCTATCTGAATCCTGGTGGGATTTTCCATACATATTCAGTGTTTATAAACTCTAGTATTTACTTTAGTGAGGAAAATATAATCACAAATCTAGTAGTCATTACCATGCTAGAATTAGACATTATACTATGGCTGGACTAGAAACGAAAGTATTATGCTAAGATCAAATGCATAAGTAAGGAAATCTTTGTATTATTGAATGGAAAACCAATAGTTCTCTTCCAAGCAATGATATCTCAATATGATATTTGTATAGGAGAACCTACATTCCCTATAAATATAGGTAGAGTTCTCCATTGATATCGTTCCTAGATCTAATCTAATATCAAAGACCCCATATTGGATGGAAAATGTAGATATAGAGGAATTAAGGAACGAACACCAAGAACATTTGGAGAAGGTGTTTATCCAACTGAGTGTGTCTCCTTGGATTGAACCTATTATCTTAGTAAATAAGATGTATGGATCAATGCAAATATGAATTGATTATAGATAATTTAATATGATCACATTGAAGAAAAAATTCCCTCTCCCATGAATTTATGACATATATGACCATCCTCATGGTGCTCAATTCTTCTCTAAGATTGATATTCGATATTATTATCATAAATTGAGGATAGAGAAGGAAGATATTCCAAAAACCACCTTTCAATTAAGATATGGGTATTTGAGGTTGTTGTTATCCCCTTTGGACTGGCTAATGATTACACTATTTTTATGTATTTGATTAATAGAGTATTTAATTAATACCTTGACTCTGTTTTGGTAGTTTTTATTGAGGATATTTTGATATATTCCTAAATTCATGATGATCATGATTATATTCTAAGGTTTATTTTGAAAAATATTCAAAATTTTAGCTTTTTGGAAAGTTTAGAAACTGTGAAATTTGGTCACAACATGTTTCCTTCTTGGGGAACATTGTAACCAATGATGGAATCATAGTTGACCCTATAGAGAAAAAGGTTGTAAAGGAGTGTCAATATCCTCCAACAATAACTAAGATTTGATGTTTCCATGGACTAGTGGGATATTATAATAGTTTTTTTTGAAAAACCATTCATGACTTAATAATTCCTTAACCAAGTTAACTAGGAAAGGTTTCAAGTTCATCTATACAAAATATGTGAGGAATGATTCCAAGAGATGAATAATAGATTGGTTACTATAAATGTATTAACTATTCCTTCGAGCAGAGAAGGATTCATTATTTTTAAAGAGGAATCCTTGAATGGTCTTAGGTGAATCCTCATGAAAAATTACATGGCGATTACTTATGTATCTCAACATTTTATGTATTGCGAGAAAAACTATCCTACACATGGTCGTGAGCTGGCTGTGATTGTTTTTTATCTGAAGATATGGAGACACTATTTTTATGGTAATAAATGTGATATATACAGAGACCATCAAGTTTTAAAGTATATTTTCACAAAAATAAATTCAACATGAAACATTGGAGATAGTTGGAACGTCTTAAATACAATGATTGTTTAGTTCATTATCATCCCGGAAGAGAAGACAATGTTGTTGAGTCATTAAGTCGGAAAGATCGAGTTGTTCTTTACATGATTATGATTCGAATATATACTTTGAACAATGACCTAGTAAATTAGGTTACTGTAATTTTAAGGGAAGGTAAATTATCAAACCTATCCCAAATGATTTCTCAACTATCATTACTAGAGAATATAAAGAAATTTCACTAATAATAGTCTTTGTTACAAAAGAGGTTTGAGGATGTGAAAGATGGAAATTTTCTTGAGTTCAATATTGAGTAGAATGGTGTACTAATTTTTTTAAAAAAACTATATGTTCTTCCTATTATTGGAATATAGAACGATTTGATGGATGGAGATCACAGCTCTACATTGTCTATTCATCATGGATGCTTGAAAATGTATAAGGAACTTTGTGATCATTTATTGTGGGATAATATGAAAAGGGAGATTTCTGAATACTCTAAAAGGTGACTGGTATGTCATCATGTGAAGGAAGAGTGATAAATTCCTAAAGGGGTATTACAACCACTACCCATACAATCATGATATTAGGATGATATCACTATGGAATTTGTCATTAGTCTCCTGAGAACATCCAATGGAAACAATTTGTTATGGGTTATAGTGGTGTGTCTCACAAAAACTGCCCATTTCTTATCTATTCGGGAATATTTATCACTTGATTAACATTACAAGATATATGTGAAGGAATTGGTATGTATGCATGGAGTTCCACTTTATATCATATATGACCATGATCCAAGGTTCACATCAAAATTATAGAGAGCCCTTTCAACATTCTATGAGTTCAAAATTGAATTTCAGTGTGGCCTATCAACCCCAAACTGATGGCTAATCTGATAGGACTATTCCAAACACATCTGGACATGTTGAGAACATGATAAATAATATTTGAATGTGGATAGGATCGAAATGTCCCATTATATGAGTTTTATTATAATAATATTTTCCATTTGAGCATTCAAATGCAACCCTATAAAGCTATATATGGGAAGAGATGTACAAATCCTACATGTTGGGCTGAAGTTAGTGAGAGAAAGCTTCTTCGGCCAGATCTTATAAAATAGATTGTAGAAAAGGCTCATGCCGTCCAACAACTTAATAATACTGCTCAGAGTCTGCAAAAGAGCTATGCTGACAGCAGTCAAAGGTACTTGAGTATTGATGTTTTTGATGATGTCTTTCTTTGAATCTCACCATAGAAGAGAGATAAAGATGTTTTTATAGAAAGGTGTGCTCAACCCTTGTTTTATTAGCCCCTATGAAATTTTTATCCTAGTATGAGTAGTGTCCTATCGGCCTGAACTTCCTACAATTATAGCACAAGTTCATGATATATTCCATATAGCCATCTCGAGGAAGTATATAATTGACCCTTCACATGTAATAAATCCAGATGTGGTAAAATTAGAACATGACCTCTCTTAAGAGGAGAAGCTGGTAAAGATATTGGATTGTAGATACAAGGTTATACACAACAAGACTACCCACGTTGTTATGGTGTTGTGGAGGAACCACAAATGGGAATAAGACACATGGTAACCAGAGGAGTCTATAAGGCAGAATTACCCATACAGTTTCACTTCTGAGTGTATGAGATGAATGCTTAAGGATAGAATTTCATAAGGGGGAAGAATATGATGACCCAAAATTTGGAATAATATATGTTTCCGGATATTTTTTAATATTTTGTACTCAACAAAACTATATCCTTTTATAAATGTAGTGAGTATAATGAAAATGAGAACATTGGGTTTTGATTGTTATATGACTTTTGGTCTATATAACCATAGGAAACAAAGCTCTTAATGTTATGATTATTGTTTATAAATACAAGTGATCATGGTTAATTAATATAGAATTAGTAGTCTATGGCCACATTGAGTAGACTTAGGCTGTATGAAGCCCATCTATTAGTGCTTGGGAAGGAGGTTGCATCTCAAGGAATTTCTTTGGACCAAGCCGAAATCGAGCTTCAATATTTTAATATTGAACATAATCACCTTCAGGAAAAGTTCAAGATGATAGAAATCACCACTCGTGCGATGTTTTTCAAGCCACCCAAAATATCCATCACCATTTCACACTTTACTATTAGGTCCTATGAAGGTGTTATATCAGGATATGTAATGAGGAATTAGTTACATTATGTGATACTTTTGTATAAATAAAATCGTTTTTTATTATTATGGTAAAAAAATTTAAATTCAAATTTCAAAATAAATATAGGATCAATTTTTATAATATTCATATTAATAATGAATAAAAAATGAGTATTTGAAAAAAAATTATACTTTAAATAATTAATTGTGTCAAATGATTTTTAAAAAATTATCTTATATATTCGTGATTAGTAAGAAACTTAGAGTCTAATAAGATCAAATTAATTTCTTGGTGAATAGTAAATTATGAATATTAATACATCCCTTATAAATTTTAATTTGACAATTGGAATAGTAACCTCACTTAAAAAAGTTATAATTATAATTTAGGCATCTTGAATGGTTATATGATATAATAGTATAAGTAAATAACTGTTTCAGAAGATATTAGTTAATTATCAGTATTTTTTTGGATAAATGGTAATTTAATTTAAGAATTTAATATCTAAAAATAAAATGTTATTTTCAAAAAAAAAATTCAATTTTAAATTCATTACATATATAAAAGGTTATTCTGAATTTATGATATTTTTATAAAATGTTTTATTTTTTAGGGAATAGTAAAGATAATGTTTTTGAGTTTTCTAAGTGTTTTATGACATTATAATGATGTAATATGTAATTTAATATGATGGTAGATGGATTTGGATTAAAAATGATATATGGTTTTTCTTGTTTCTAATACCATTAGAAAATTCCATTGGCAAACCCATGGTTTTCATGTACCACTAATGAGGTGTCTCTTGAAAATTAATAAAATATTCCCTCACTTTTATTATATAAAACCACCCATTACTCAATAAATTCACTAAAAATTCATCATGAAAAAATATATGGTGTTTTTACCTCCTGAGTAGTCCTACCGAGGTTCCCTCAATCCCCCAAAGGTCCCACCCTTGGAGTTTTTTATTTTACTCTTCCAGTTAAGGGAACCATTCACCATCCTTTTTATTTAACACTTATTTTTTGATTTGTCATTTAATTTCCATTTTAATTTGTTGGGTTATGATATTATATATACCTAGTACATTACTTTTTTATTTCCATATGATTAGATACCCTTTTTCTCTCATCAATTCATTTATAGAATTTTTATGTTACATAGTTAGGCTATCGAATTTTCGTAAAAGAAATCGCATCTTATATTTTCTTTCAAGTTTTCTTTTTCATTTGGTATGTCATTCAAATATATATAGATTTATATTTTTTATATTTTACTCCATCCCTAAAATATATTATGTGTTATTTATGAGTTGGTGACCCTTTTCCTCACCCCTTTTTTATGTTTTCTAAAATCATGTTCCATAGATGTAATGTTTGCAAAATTTTCTTCTCAAAACCTCTCTATTTTTTCTCAAGAAATTATCTTATTTCAATTATGTTTATAGCCAAAAATATATCATTTATAGTTGTATTAATAAATAAATAAAAATTATATATTTTATTCTATAATTCAAATACATAAAACTCTAATTCCCTTTCAATGGGTTATAAATGTCGTAGTGATATTGTTTAAGAACTTTTTAAAACGTCAAAATTTTGATGTGAAACCCATTTATTTGATTCTATTTCGGTTATTTATGAAATGTACGATTATGATATATAGCGAACACATGAAAATATTTACATATTAATGGATCTCCATGATAGTTCTCCAATGCATTGTGTATGAAAATTAACATCGATAGATGACTAGTTTTATGATAACTTTGTGAATATCCTTGATAATTTTTATTACACCTTGGGGATAGAACTTGGTGATATGATTCTGAATGTCTAAATTAAAAATTTTAGCAACATTTTCATGTTATTTTTCAAGATATTATTATTTCTAAATTTCTACCAATAATACCATTATGATATTCCCCATGTTATTATTGATATCGCTCAAGTTCCCATGTAAATAACTTCACTTATTTTCCTTACTAGCCCTTCTACTCACCCTTTCATTTGATGTATGTCTCTAGGATATGAGATTAAGTTATTATTTTTAGTATTAACTATTCAAGAATAATTTCAATAGGGATAAAATATTTTTATATTTTTTATGTATTATATACCTTATTTCCCAGACACTAGACATTAATGATCTGTTGTTTGTAAAATAAATGAAAAGATATGCAATAAAATGTCAGATGCCATAAAGAAAATTCCCAATTGATTTTCCACTCTCATACCCCAATGTGAGACATTATTTATTACCAATATTTATATATATACCAATAATATATCATGTCAAATCAGACATGGGTTACTTTTGAAATCCTCCCCAACTTAGTATCAAATAGGTACTGCCATCTAGTGGTGGAATTAGTCAATATAAATATATCACTACCTATATTATATATGTTGGTTCAGTTGTAACCCTACAAACCCCAACCTCATGTAGAGACAATCATCTTGTTATTTAATTATTTAAATTCTTCAAATCCATCCATGATATCATAACTAGATAATTAAAGTCTCATAGACATGAGGGAATTCAACCACATTACGTCCTTTTAACACACATGACTCCATCAACATATCACATTCTCTAATAATCATACATCACCCCCATATATAACATCATTGATTTGTATATACCATAATTTACATACCTCCTCTGCATACTACTACTGAATGAAGTGCCTCGAAGAGGAGGTAATCAGAAAGTCATTCAATCACCAACCTAGATTTTTGGGAAATCATCCTCAAATCTTTTGGTTGTTTTTATGCAGTACTCAACATAGTTGGTGGTGTATATTAATTAAATAATGAAATAAATTAATTTTATATAACACGACATACCTACACTAAGGGTTCACATCCAACCCTACTAGCATATCCCAAAACACTATTGCATTATCCTATAATATCCGCCACCAATAACTACACCTAAAAATTAAAAATCACAACCCAAATTAGTCACCCGACAACCAAATGTCTCTCCTTATAATATTTTTTATCTAATTTATAGATTAACTATTATACCAATCATGAATCAATTTATATGACATTTAATTTAATATATAATTAAAAAACACTCTAATAGTCACTAACTTTTATTATCATTCATTTATCCGTGATCAATTCATTAAAAAATTACAATCAATCAAATTTCATCCCAAAATAATTATACTTTTTGGAAATTAAATTTCAATTCTATCAATAGTAATCATAATCTCTAGATTCTATGAAACTATGAAAAATTAATAATACAGAAACCCAGTAAAATAATAACATCAGCATAATAACATATTATAAAGTAATTTTCATAATACACCCATTTCAAAACAACTTAAAAAAACTTTCCACTAAAAACCTTCCTTTAATATAACCCATAAAAATTTAACTTCATCCCTACTTCCCACTAGATTATACACAATAAATAGTCCCTACAAGGACTTTACAAATGATAAATGATCCAAAAAAATACAAGGATAATAGGAATAAACTATAAATTCATAAAAATGTATTTCCAACTCCCAAAAAGAACCACAATAAATATTAATGATTGTTTCTGAAACCTATGATATCTTATTGTGTGGATTTCTTCCAAAAACATTATATATTATAAAATATTTTTTATAAAATTTCATATTTTCATAATGTTTTTTGAATGTTGAGTTAAGGAAAACAATCATTTAGGGAGTCTGTAATGTTTTATTACTATATAAAACCTATAATACAATATGTTACATTATAGGAGAATCACATGTTAAATATTAGTAGAACTAAAAAAAATATCTTAGTTCACTCAATTTTCTGAAATGTCCAAATAAGGTCGGATCATTATTATATCGAGTTATTATGTAATATCCACCCAAAAGAAAATGATTCCTTATAACCACAAAGATACACAAATTAATGGTAAAACAAAGATCCCCTACATCCATTGAAATACTTATAAATTAGTGCGTAATGATATAAAACTAACCACATGATAGGAACAACACCGAACATGTATCAAAATCCTATAAAAAATCGTTAACCGTCAATATTATATGATAATATAAAATAATAAAGAAATTTCAACATCCAAAACAACCTCTACAAGAATAATGAGAAGGAAAAATTTATGATTATGGAAGGGAACTCAATATAGACTACCAATAATCAATATTTTGATTCCTGGTATCAATTCCATGAAGATGGGGTTAATGGGACATCAATTAACAAACCATATTCAACCATTTGTCTAATTTAAGGTAGGGAGATTTGTAGGTATCTAAAGGGTTCATAATTATAAATATTGTATATTGTTAAATAGACTCTGGGAAATCACTGTTGGTATGCCCTAGTAAATAGGTCTTCAAATGATTCCATAACCCAATGTGATATGATGCAAAAAAATGAACCATAGTCCAATATATATAGATATAAATAGTATAATAAATGCCTAAATTTGATAAAACCAAAGATATTCTATGGAATTATCCCCAAATTTATACAATATCTTCACCCAAACTAATATAAATTCCACAAATTCCCTTACTTATATCTACACAACAACTACTGTGCCTTTTCCAGAACTAGGCCACTTAGCTGAACCAATATACCATTACTAACGTTCATGCCATGACTAAAATCAACCATAAAAACCACTATAACTGACCAATCCTTGATTATAACACATTGATCACTTCTATTATAAATCTATTCATGATACAAGAAACCAGTAAAACTATCCTCTCTAGGTCTTTACTCAATATGACCTCCTTTATCCTACAAGGGCCTCATTATGCATCATCCCACATCTCCATTCTTAAATATCCTCCTCCAGCAATTATCTCAACTCGAGCATATCCTCTCCTTCCTCAATCCACCCCCAAAAATCTATATATCCTCAATCCAGTCAAATAATTGTGTTGAATGGTCCAAGAGTTTTTAGAACCTCATCAGCATGGCCAATAACCAAATATTCACAATATAGTGTTTACAAAAAAATCACACACCAGTAGAATTAGAGGCTTTAATATTGAGGTTATAAAATATATTTTTTATAAACTAATGTTAATGATCATGATTTTGATATTTCAATTTTTTTATAAAAATAGATTTTAAAATTTTAACCCATTATCTATTAACCATGGATTTTTAAAAGTGACATGAATTTTTAATAATTTTTAATAATTATGTTTTCTAGAAAAATCAGTCTTATAAATAAGATGTTTAACTTTTTGATGATATTTTTATTAAAACCCTTTATATCAAAGTGTAATTCTATATTTTTTTAAACCATCATTAATGTGTAAGTTTTAAAACTCTTTCAAATTTGTTTTGAAGAAACCCAGTGTTAATACTCTTTAAAAAATTATACCGCTAAATATAACCATTCTTTTTTTCACTCGAATACCACTCTTTCATTATATTCATGAGCTGATAAGACTTCAATATCAGTGATTACCTTCTATTACATTTGGAAATCAAATTTTAAAAACATTTCATGGAATTATTTTTCACATAACCTTCTCATGACTAGATGCTAGCAAAATCTTAACCTATGTGGGAAATAAAGGATTTGATCACATAAACCACCTTCAATTTTATATTTATGTCAACTTTTATCCAAATTTCACCTAATTCCTTTATGATATTTGAATATTAATCCATATTCTATATTCCTTGTGATATTATGGTCGAACTGCAACAATCATTTGAGGTTTCTGTTGTTTTTTTACTTCAATTGATAGTCATTTTAAATAGTAATTCAAAATATTCTCAATTTAAATGTGTAGTTATTTTGTTAATATGATTTTAGAAGGATTTTTTCATTACCATGATCAAAAAACTATATGTTCTTTTATTTATTTCTTGACATAAAATATGTATAATTGTGTGTTATCATATTTTTTATGTTATTACATCATTTTATATTTAAAAGTATTTTATAATATTTTTTTATCATAATAATTTGTTTCTAAATTTTTTTTATATAATTATGAATAATTAATTGTATGTAATATATGTATATATATATATATATTTTTTTAATTTCATTAATTTTAGTTTATTTTATGTTATTTATGTTACTTTTTTGTAATTTTTTTTAATTTATTTTTTTTATTGTTTTTTTAATTTTATTGTATGTAAAATAATTTATAAATTTTAATGATAATTTTTTGGTATGATAATTTTTTATGATAATTCTATATGATTTACTAATTTTTTCTTAGTTATTATATAAATTTAATGATACATTTTATATAATATTTTTTAGATAAATTATGTATGATTGTATATTATTTTTGAAGATTATTTTTGTTTAATATGTTTTGATCAATATGTATAATTTTATTTTATGATCAAAAGGTAATTAAGGAATCATTATTTTTATTACAAGTTTTTTCCATAATTTGTCTATTTTTATTTTTTAAATTGTTTATATATTAATATATATTAACCTTTCTTATTGGGATCTTAGATATTTAATTGTTCGTAATTAGATAAATTTATGAAGAACCACATATAAATATGAAAATTGAGTTGATTAATTATTTGTATTTCATAAATGAAATATTCAGAACAATGATTTGATTATATGTCGTGGCGTGAGTTTTTTGAATAAGAGACGGTTAAATTCTATATAAAAATGGATCATCTTAGTTTTTTATTGATTTATCCATAATTATACAAAGTGGATCTGGAATGGAGAATGAATAGAAAATTCAATATGTAATGTTGATGCAAATATTAATAATGAGATAGATGGTCATATTAAAAAAATAATTCATACGGAAGGAGTTTAAACTGTCAAAAAATAGAAAATCCTGAACGATTTTATGGGGATTATGAGTAACCATTATTCTACAGTTTCCTTAACTATATAGTATTATCAAGAGAACATAGACTAGTTAACATGAAATAAATAAATGGTTGGGGTGATAAAAGATTATATGAGTTTATTTCCTATTTAAAAGAGACACTTATAAATTTAAATGGGATTATTGATTCCAGTTATGAGGAAAATAAAATATTATTCCCTATTGGATTGCGGTATAAAAAGAAAAATGTTTACCTAATTATTTTTTATTTAATGAGAACGAAAAATACTATTTATTAAATGTCCTAATTGTGTAACATCACACTATAATGTAGATGAAAAATTAAACTCTGATTCATTCTCAGGTACTAACATAAAACCTTCTACAAAATCCATTTGGAAACTCATTCCCATTATTCATTCCAATAATTCCAATAATTCTTTTCTGATGCGTTCTCATGTACCTAAATCATACCACCTACTAAAGAAATATGGTATTTTAAAGTAATTATAAAATCAAAGAATCTACTTATAAAATTCAATTGATTAAAAATGATTAGATTTCATAAAGATAAGATCATCTCTTATGGTAGTATATATCAACAAGTTGATTCCCCACATTGTAAGATTTTTTATTAAAAAATTGGCTTTGAACAGAAGTTACAAATATTAGAGTGGGACAACACATAGATGGAATGAGTCCATATTTGATCCTAAGTAGCCAAACTAGGTCATGTACTTATATTTTGGGTTTTTACAACTTTTTCCTATTGATATAAATGATGAAAAAATATGTAATTATTATCTCTATTATTTCAAGACCAATGTAGCCTAAAAATGATATTGATGTGTGTATTTCATAATAGATTGATGATTTAAATATTCTGGGGGAGAAATTTTTTATAGTTTTTGATACACACAAGAAAAAGTATTATCATTTATGGGTGATGATAATCCTCACTATAAACAACATTCCAACATAAGGGAACATATCTAGATATAGTGTTAATGGACATACGAAATTCCAATTTTTTAATCACAAAAATTAATACTATAAAATGGAAAATAGAATAAAGACTGTGTACATGAGACATTAAATTTTTACCAATTCAACATCCTTATCATATATTGAAAAAACTCATTTAATGTTATATAGAAATTAATCTCCCCACAAAACCATTGTTAGTAGAGGAATATTATGACGGTGTGAAAAATATTTATTTCAAATTTCGAGAGAAATGATGTTCTGGACATTGAAGAACAATTTGGTTGAAACATTCTATTGTTATAAAATTACTTTATTAAAGAATATTAAGTGATGAAACATGAGATTGACATTCTCCATGTTGAGAAATTCATACATGACAGATTAATTGAGATTTATTTAAACATAAATGGGTAGAATGAAGTGTATATTGGACACTATATTGGACATGATATCAATGGGAACACATTTGGAGTTATCTCCCACCATGAAAAACATTAAACATATTTACCTCCAACGTTCAATAAATTATGAAAGAGTGATAAGATTTATTTTTTTCAGTGTCCTCAAGGTATTAAAGAACAAACTAGATATTACTCAAATTTTAATAAGTTTGTGTCATTAAATGATTTTAAATTAATAGTACTGAAATATCATATATTTTATATATTAATACAAAAAATACTACTAGTAAAAAATCATGGTATATTATCAGCACCTTCTAAAAGTTAAATCGTCATGATATTTAATTTTTCCAAATCCAAGTGTAGAAAATTATTTATCTAAATATGTTATATGTGTTGGAGAATTAATCTTCTCTTCTATTTTTTAAAATTCAAATTTATTTCACCCATATGATTTTTTATAAAATGGTTCATCTGGTTGATCAACTAGTGCATGAGATAAAAACATGTGGTAATGTTCAATTATGTTGGGTGTATACTTTTGAATGATATAAAAAAAATTTAAGGTATATTTTTTAAATCATTATCAACTGTGGTCATATATGATTCAGAAGTATGTATTATAGGAGGTGATTGAGTTATGTGGTCATTAATTTTATGATGTTTTACAAATTGGTATTCATATATCTCAACATATGAGAGTTGATAGATATTTTAAATGGATTCAAGGCTTAATTGTGATGTTCATTCAACTTAATGAAGTGATGAAGGAACATTTGTATATCTTTAGAAACAAAAATTATGTTCATCCATATCTATTATCACATATTGATGAATTTAATGTACAATATATAATAATAAATTGAAAAGGGTTGATTACTGAGGATAAAAAGACATTTATTACATGGTTTAAATATAAAGTCATCAAAAAAAAATATATGAAAAAAATATTGAAATGGTTGCTATGGGATTTTATCTTAATTTGTTCACATTGCACTTTTTTATAATAATGGAAAATCATTTTATTCAAATTACCAGTAGTGGAAGCGTACTGTTCAAAATAATTGGGTAATGGTCATCAATGAGGAAATGTTATTTTTGAGTGAATATGATTCATAAACAATTTCTACATCAATGATATATTTCATAGTTCTTAATGATATATGATAAAATTCTTATACTAAATTTTGGGTCATAGTGTTTAAGTGTCACTAGATTAACAATAATAGTGGTGTGAAACATGTTGATTATGGGTTTAGACTAGTTGATTTTAAATGCTTTCTTTTCGAAGTGGTACCATTTATCATGGAGACACATGAAAAGAGAATATTTTATGTGATTGATCTAATGAATGATAAGTGTTCAATCATATTTCAAGGGAAATGAATTCATAGGGGTGATGAGGATGATGATGATGTTATGGATTTATATGCATATTTTTCATATAACACATGATTTCTTAATGTTAAAAATGAATTCAATGTAGAAATAATCCATGATATATTAAATGATCAATCTTTAGAGACACATGAAAAACACTAAATTACTCTCCTAATTATTCCTGTAATTTTTTGTATTATAATTTTTATAAAATTATTATGCGTAAAATATATTCATAGAAATTATTGGATGTTTATTTCTATATATTTAACTATTTATATAATTTTTTCGAAACATGTTATATTATAAAATTATTTATAAATATTATTTTACTAGAAAAACTAACCCACATCCTGGTATTTTGATTAAATTGATGCATTTAAAACACATTTTGTTAATGTAATAGAGAAATATGTAAATATATTTGTCATTTTATATTTTTTGTTTATATTTTATATATATATATATATTAATTTATCTTGATTATATTTTTATGATGAATCATGACATCATTATTTTTTTCATAAAATATCATATGTGTGCTTCTATTTTTTACTTAAATTCATTATAATAATATGATTAAAATATTAACTTCTCCAATAATATACAGGTACATAAAATTTAATTAAATTTCATAATTTCAATTACATACCTATAGGGTGTGGAACACTTACCAGTGAATATGTCTTTCTTCATATTAGTAACTATTCAGTAATATAATTTTCTTAATGAAAAGAAAATTTTAGTTTTCAAAAAATAATAATAGGATTACTGATGCACCACCTTCGGATTGGACTCCTATGAAGGAGTATTCCCCTCCTTGTATAGATAAATATATTATTAGAGTGGGTAACCATGATATAATAAGTTTTCCAAAACTGTCACTTTCCCTTTGTGTTCAGATAATAAAAATTTATTTTGATGACAATAATTACCCAATAAGCTCAAATTAATTGCATTTTATCAGTTAAATATTCCTAAAAATCCATTACAGGATTAACATTTTGCATTCTGATTGAGAATCCATCAACATTATGTGGAAAGAGTTTTTGTGGGAGATTATAATGACAAAATATTTCAATTGATTTATTTTGCCTAATTTTTCAAATATTGTATATTGAAACACAAATATTTACATAATTGACTTATGGATGGAATTCAATTGTGAAGAAATGAAAGAAATTATTATAGTGTGTCTATATATATCTATGGTTTGATATAGACATTTAAAAACAAAATTGACAAATATTATATTTTTTGGGATGTCCAAACCTAAAAACCCATTCCACAAGTATGGGTTTTCATATGCAGATACACGGATGTAATTTTGGTATAGTTGACACGAGGAATAATTTATTGAGTTGATAGTTATTTTATATTTTAGTATTTCTTGTATATTAATTTATTTTTTATTAGTTAAATTCTTTATAACAGGAATATAGGAGATCCCATCCTGAGATCTAGTTGCTGATTTTATATCCTTATACATTATCCCATCGAGGGTATGATTTAGTTCTGTAGAAAAGGATTAAAAAAATAGTGATGCATTAATATATAAATCTACTAGTGGTTTATAATATGTATAGTTTATTCCACCATCTCCCCCATTAGTAATGAAAAATGGAAAAATATTCAAGACATAAAAGAAAAGTATCTTAAAAAAATGTGAGAATGTATTTGAACGAACACTGTGAATTGAATTATTATTTTCCATAAATGATTCTATTTTTTAAATTAATAAAAATAATAAATCATTTTAAATTTTAAATTCTGGATAATATTCATGAGAAATAAATGTTAGGTACTTTTATCCCTATGTTTAGAATGGATTTCCAATCTATTACAATAATAAGTGTAGAAAAACCATGTTACATAAAAGGATATGAAGAGATTGTTAGTGTTAATTGAGTTTTTGGTCATCAATGTGAGAAATCAATAAATTAAATCATATATTACATAAAATCTGTGAAAAAAGACCAGAAATAATCCATTGATAATAATATTCAATAATATGTGTAAGCTTGGTTTGAACATTTGAATTTCTAATTACAGCCTACATAGACAACCCATCAATGCCATCTGACCCACCCTGCGGTGCCTACCCATCCTAGCTATCCTAGCTAGTATGCCTTCTTGGATCCTCCACCACCTCATTTGGACCTGAACATAATATGAGATTTATACACTAAAGAAACCCATTTACTTATTTTAGTGTAGAGAGATGTTCATATTTTAGGGGATTAATTACATCAACACACTATTCAATTTGGTTAGGTAAGTTTACTCACACATGATATTTTTTATCCAACTTGTTTATTGTCATAACCTCCTGCAGAGATTACAATAGAAAGAGATTGTATGGTCATTTTTTACTTCATCCAGCTAACCATCTTGGTTATCTAACATAAGAGGTGTGGGATGTTTTTTAAAATAGTATTTACATTTTATTAAAAATTACATCTAATGTTTCATGATATTAAATATATATATAATGAAGTAATTATTAAATAAATTAGTGAAATAGATACAATGGTTTTAGTCTCTAAAAACATTAGACACTTCTAAATTTCATGATGGACTAAAAATTATATTATTTGTATCTTTATCCATTGGTATTATTTATTAGATTTAAAAGATGACATATATTAGTAGAAGTTACTTTCATGTGATAATTTTCAAAAGAGGTATCTTATATGTGGTAAATTATGACAACATCAGCATGCTTGTATTGTATTTTTTTTCCATGTAAGTAAATTTGTGATTTATTTTTTCCATTATTTAAATAATGATGATTTCATGTGACTTCATATATTTTTTAATTTATTAGGTTTCCACGCACAATTTTTATTCAAAATGATTCCACTAGTTTTTAAGGCCTTATAGGCCCAGAATTCATTTCAACAACTATAAAATATCTAAAAACTCCTACTATAGTTACAGAAACCATTGAACAAAACCATAACCAATCCATTATCAAAACCATTTTGAATACAAAAATACATAAAACATGTATATGGTGTTTATTTTCCTTTTAAAAACATTTCAGTTTTTTAAGGAAGTGAGAGAGAAAATAATACATGCGGTGGTGGAAATGGTCGTTTTCACTACTAACGTTAAAAAAGAAACATTAATTTTTGTCCTTTAGTAAAATCCCTTGTAAAAAATGATTCCCTTTGAATGAAATCAAAATTCAAAGGTTTTTATACACCATATATCATAAAGTTGTGTATAAAAAAATATGCCTCAATGAAATGAGATTGAGACGAAGTCCCTTACCTCGTGTCCGACTTGACCCGTTCGTTCTTTAATCTCTTAAAAAATAATCTAAAATTCATTTTTTTTTCTTAAGAACCTTTTTAAATTTTATTATTCATTTTATATCACTTATTACCATGTTATATACATTATTTAATCATTTATGTTAATAATAGTTGTTTGGTCGTTATTTGTACTTTGAGTCAAAAATAAACTTCTTATAATTACAATTTTTTCATGTGGTCAAAATTACACTATCTCCAGAATGATATTCATAATTTAGATATCATATATATCATATATATCGAGTATCTATATAAATTTATCTATAATAGTACATAAAATTTGGAGACAAGAAATGAAATGCATCTTTCCTGGAGACGGTAAGTCTTACGTATGCATGAACACTAATTTCATTTCTATTTATTATTTTAATGTAATTAAATCATAATGATATATAAGTAAATTATAATTCCAGTATAATACCATATATAATTTCATTAAATTTATTCTTTATACATTCCTAGTATAGCATAAACGAGCCATATCACTTTGGGGGCGGTAGTCGGAACTTCCTCAAATAAAATTATTGTATTTTCCCCTTATGGAAACAATAAAGGTATGTTATAAATGAAATTTAAAGAAGTATGAGGACAATATAAATATAATATATAATATATATAAATAAAGTTACATCTTAATGGGAACCATAAGAGGTGGTATTAGATAATTGAAGAATCATTGTTTCGTGACGCGTTAGTTCACCTTCCACAAAAAGAGTATGTTCTTTATCAATTAGATTAAGTATGTGAAGATCCAATAATGATCATCATAATTCCATGTATATTTAAGATACTATTTCTTTTACCAAATAATTAATAAAAATATTTTATGGGTTGGACAAGTAAAATTAAAAAAAGAACTTTAAAGAAGATGTTACCTTCAAATCGGGTAACTCCCTTTGGTTGGAAATAAAAAGCTTTATTAAAGTGTCTTGTGCCTACGGTAAGGGTTATAAGAGGAAGATAAAGAAGTAGGGAGATTAATTGGGTAGAGTTGGGATGTGGCAAGGGGCTTGAGAGGTGTGAGTAATGGGTTAGACGTGAGTACATTTTATAATGGGAGGAGAGGCTCTTTAGGAAAGTCTGAAAATATTATTTTATTATATAATGTTTTTTGGTTTATAAAGGTTCAAAACTCAATAAAGACAAAGATAATCTTTATATTGTTCTAAATAAAATCATCCAATAATAATTGGACTGGTTTTGGATTTTTTTTTTAATATTATTATCTCATTTATTAAAATCATTTTTTAATGAGGTAAACACTGCATCATTTTTATGTCATAAATATTTTTAATAATTTGATGTATAAAATGTAAAAATAAAATTACGACAAGTTATAAATATTGTATATTTGAAATAAATATTTATAATATGAGAGATAATTTATATAACCTCATGTAAAAATTTATTTACTAAGTAATATATGTTTGTTTAATTTTTTTCATTACTTTAAATTAAATAATATAATGTGTCATTATCACTATTAAATGGATCCATAGGGTCCCAAAAACAACCCAAGGATTTCCATGGTCATACATGTATCCAAATATATGATTATAAAACATGTTATGGTAATTTAATATAATAATAATAATATTTGTTTACTAATATTTACCAGATTTACATTTTAACCCGGGTAAATAAAATATTTACCGAATTAACTATTCATAATGTCTAAAAATTAAAGAAAAATATTTACACAATTTTGAATTCATGATTACAAATATGGAATCCATTTTTCCAAATTCAAAACATAGAAGTGGCAGTAATTACTATAAAATAAATTCTCACTGTCAAAATGAAAATGATGTTTTTAATAAATAATAAGTATAAAAAAATTTATACTTTTTTATTTCCAATTACAATGTGAAATTACTTTCAATAACCAATATTGTATTTAATTGTGAAAATATAATCTAATTACACTTTCAAACCAATTAAAAAGATAATATCACCATTGAAAATAATTATATTAAAAAGAAGTTTGGAATTAAAATACAATATTTTCATTATTCATTAAAAAATAACCATTATCAGAAAAATACCAAAACATCATCCAAAGTAAAATATTATGTCCAGATTCTAGATTAGAATATTATTTTTTCATATAGAACATATAAAAGTTACCAAAACTATATTTAGAAACTATTATCCATCAAAATGCGTTAAATCGACCTTTTAAATAATATTAGATTATTTATAATTAAAATTGGATTACATTTAATTTTATTTCTCTAACATTTCTTCCGTAAATGTAAAAACATTTCATTAACATGTGTAATCATATTTTAGTTAGTTCTGTTCATTATCACCAATAAAATGGCTATGCATTATGTACCATTTAAAATAATAATATTATATTATTATTTTCAGTATAAGTCGACATTCTGTGCATCGTAAGATATCAAAGAAACCCTTTGTTGCATATCAGGTATTCCATCGATCATTGAATACCCTTTAAATAAAAATAATATTAGAGTCGAAACTATTAATAAATATAAAAATTTCTTACTCTTTATTTACCTGGGATGTTACATCCTTCCACCCTTTTAGAAATTATGTCCTCGCAATTATAAAATTGGGCAAAGAAATATCATTCAAAGACCCACATTGGAAAATTATCGATAAAACTATCACCTGAAAAGAATGAAAGTGAAGTAAAAAAGGTCACTCGAGATAACCCATAATTGGATTCTATGAAAACATTGATGAGGAGGAGAAACTGACTATCATGTTCTGATGGAGAGTGATAGAATATACGATCAGGATAATTTTATCCACCAAAAAACCACAAACTTTTGATAGGATAAACGAAAATTGGTTTACCAATAGGAAATGTAACTGGAAAAAGTTGTTTAAAGAATCATTTAATAAACTTTTTGTATTTATTTATGATATTTACTAATTACATAAGGAAATATACATACTTTTCAAGTAGAGTATCATCCTTTAATAAGTTTCTACCAAAAAACACATCTTTTCTCTAAATGATGATTATTCAAGATGACATGGTCACACCTAATGTGCTAGAACCAATTTATAGAAAATGACATAGTCCAAAAAAGATGAACTATATATTGCCCCTATCTTTAGACATTATCCAACACTAAAACGGTTAGATCAAGATCAGATAATCCCAAAAAAGGATAATATTTTATAAAAAAAAGATATAATACTCTTAATTCCCAAAATTCAACAAACAATACACAAAGTTCAGTAAAGAACAATCTATAAAAAATATCCTAATTTTTTTTCAATGTAACTCAAACTAATATTATAAGCCAAAACACAGAAGGATTTAATCGCATAGTCTTCCACAGTAAATATTAACATTTATCTCCAAATAACATCAAATAAACTTAAATTCTCATATTGAAGTGTAATCAACCAAATCACATGTTATCTTTGATAGGTTAATCATTTCCATAAATAAACCAAATCTATATATGTCCATAACAAAAACATAGATTCTTCCAAAATAAAATTCCACCATTAATCCTTAATTTAAATCCCAAAGTATTATATTTTCTTTCGGCATATAGTTTCCCAAGAAGAGAAAATGTCTTTTAAAATAACCTTTATCACATAATCCCCATATCATTCTATTATACTATGGATTTCCATTTTATAAACCATTATATCCCAAATAAAATTATTCTTGATTAGTATAATCATTTAAATAAAAATAATAAGTCATACTAACTAGGGACTTCACGTTGTCCAGTGGTAGGTAATAAATCCCAATCGCACTTTGGTTATTGGTTCTATTACCACATATTGGTCTGACGTGATAGGTTGTCACATGGTCTACATGTTGTCCATTTTTAAAAACAATATATTTTTATAACATTCCCATAAATGAGATAAACTCATCAATAATAACCATAACTAGATTTAACCTCAATGGTTATCTTATGCCTCTCATTTTCATCCCAACTCAAAATGACTTCAACATCTTAATTCTTGATGTCTTATATATATTTACAATTTTTTTACCTCAATAAAATTACACTATTCCCAAATAATTAAAATTGTACCTTGATCATTGTGTCCTCCTAATTTCAGCAACATCTTTGTCACGTAGATATATGGTCCATGCATTGAAACAATTATTAAGAGATTTTTCAAAATCATCGACTTCCTTTATCCAAATGCACCTCGTAAAACTTAGGTTATATGGGTGGTCACAAAAAGACAGTTTTAGAAAAAAATCATGTATGGCATATAATTTTGAAATATCTGATAAAACATTATTTTCATAAAATAGTCAGACATAGTTTGAGTTGAAACATTCAATCAATGGTACTTTTAAGATATTATATGTATGTGCAGAAAGAATCTAATTTAAAAGAAAATATAAATAGGTTTTGCAAGGGTCTACTTCATTAGAACCATTTTCAAAATCATAATATTTTCAAAATCCTGTGATAAGGTAAAATATTTAAATATTCATTAATAAAATTTACCTTTCTTGAAAATATGATAATATTGAGAAAATAGGATTTGATTAAATACAACACATCATCTATGATGATATATAGGTATATTGGAGGATTTTGATAACTCAAAAAATTTCTTACAAGTGAATTTTATGATAAAAAATATTTCAGAATCTTCTGGGCATGACATTAGAATAATTATTGCAATCAATTAATCCAAAAGAGATAGGAATGTCATATGATATTGTCCTAATTCAATTTGTATCAGACATTCCTTGATCTTCAAATGTTACTATATAAGTATTTAACTTAAAGTGTAGACATAGAGACTCACCATATGTCTCAAGAAAAATCCAAATCCCTAAAGTTGTCTAAACCGACAAATGATACCAACTATAAGGGCTTGACCTTAAAACATTACATAATTTAAAATTAAATGAATAATTCACTTTGTGGAAATTTTTAGGTTTAGATTTGTAGAGAATTAGGCCATAACTGTTACATTACATCTCAAAAACTACAATTTATACACTTCTACTCAGTATCCATTTTTTCATAAAATAATAATCTTAAAAAAATTCATGTCTGGTTCAATTTTTTAGAGAGCACGATTTTTCATTGATCCCATATTTGATCCAATTCATCTTTAAGTCCTTTGAAAAACATTTCAAAATGTGGGATGAGCATAAAAAGCTCAGTAATGGTTATAAAATAAATAAAGAAAACATTAGTTCATCAATACGTACATAACATAATCTCTTTTACAAACCTCAGGAAATTATTATATTTTTGAATAATATATATAAATCAAAAATAATAATTGTAACGTGTGGCATCCATAACATACTTACATTATAGCTATCACATCTATATAAAGAGTAACATTTTGATTACCCATCAAAATATATTCCCTAAAATATCTTAGGAGAAACATTCACGTTTCCCTCTGTCATGTTACCCAATACATTGGAGATCTACCTAGAGCTCACCCACCCTAGGTTTATCATGGAACCACCCATACAGGTAAATAATGTCCAGGAACCATAACATATTCATAACACATAAACAAATATAAAAGAGAGATAAAATTTCCGCATTTCAATCACAATATATCATTTAAATACATTTACATGGAAAATATATTATAAAAAAATTTCAATTCCAAAATATGTAAAAGTGTACATGGAATTTATTTTCCTTTTAAAAACATTTCGGATTTTTATGGAAGCGAAAGATCAAATATTACTCGCGGTTGCAGAAAAGGTCGTTGTTACCACCTATGTTAAAAAGTGACTTTATTTTGTTATCATTTAGTAAAACTCCTCATAGAAAACTATTCCATTTGAATGAAATGAAAATTCAAAGGCATTTATAAACCATATAAAATAATGTTGCATATAAATCAAAATATGCCTCAATGAAAAGATATTGAGACGCAGTCCCTTAACCCATGTACGACATGACCTGTTCGTTCATTAATCTCATGAATAATAAACTAAAGCTAATTTATACATGCTTAAGAACATTTTTCTTCCTTTTATATCACTTATTAGATTTTTATAATCATTATTTAATCATTTATGTTAATAATGGTCGTTTTGTCGATATTTGGTACTTTGAGTAAAAAATAAACTTTTTATAATTACATGTTGTTCATGTGGTCAAAAGTCCATTATCTCCATAATAATATTAAAAATTTATATTTAATATATATCATACATATCATATATATCCAATATATATATATATATATGTAATTATAATAGTACATAACCTTTGGAGATAAAAAATGAAATGTGTCGTTAATGGAGACGGTAAGCCATATGTACGCATGGATGCTACGTTCATTTCTATTTCATATTTAAATTGTATAAAAATATAATGATAAATAGAGATATTATAATTCTAGGATAATATCATATATATAATTTTAGTAACGCAGCCCTTTATACTTTCCACATATGGCATTAATGAGTTATATGACATTGGGTGCGGTAGTCCACACTTCCTCAAATGCAATTATTGTATTTACCCATTATGGAAACCATAAAGGTATGATATAAATTAAAAATAAATAAGTATAATGACAATATAAATATATTATATATCACATATAAATATACTTCTTTATTAATATCCACCATAAAATGTGGTAGAAGATAATTGAATAATCATCGTTTCATGAGGCGTTAGTTCACCTTCAACAGAAACAATATTTTCATTACCCATTAGATCAAGGTGTATGTAAGTGTAGTTATAATAATTCTCATAACAAAAACCTAGAATATTTAGTATAATATTGATTTCTATAAAAAAGGAATAAAAATATTTTAGGGGATGGATATGTAAAATTAAGGAAAAGAACTTAACCGATGAAGTTACCTTCAAATCGGGTAACTCTCATTGGTTTGAACCAAAAGGATTTATTAAAGGGCCTTTGTCTTAAGGTAAGGATTCTAGGAGGAATATAAGGATGTAGGGATCTTAATTTTCATAGGTTAGATGAGCCAAAGGGCTTGAGATGTGTGAGTAATGGGTTAGAGGTGAGTTCTATTTATAAGGGGCAGGAGGGTCTCTTTAAAAAAGATTGAAAATATTATTTTATTATATAATTATTTTCTATATATAAAGGTCCAAAAACAATTAAAGAAATAATATAAAATGACTCTTGTTCTAAATAAAATCTTTCAATAATAATTGGAAATGTTTTGGATATTCTTTTTATATTTATAATCTTATTTATTTATATTATTCATTAATGAGGTAAACACTGCATCATTATTTTGTCATAGATAATTTAATTTATTTGATCTCTAAAATTTCTAAAAAAATACCATGATATAGGAAATAATTTTATATTTCAAATTAATATTTATAGTTTGAGATATATCTTAAATATCCCCATGTAAAAATTGATTTACTAAAAGATATAAGTTTAGGTCATTTTTGTCATTACATTAAATTAATTATTAAATAGTTCCATTATCACTCTTGTGTTGCTATATGGGGTCCCAAAATTAACCCAAAGATGAAAATGGGTGGAAATGTTTAAAAAAATAGGATTAGGACACATGTTAGGGTATTTTAATATTATATATTAATATTTTTTTACCCTTATTTACTGGATATACCCATTAACCATGGTAAATAAAATATTTACCGAAATAAATATCCATAATGTCTAAAAATAAAGGATACCTATTCATAAAATTTGGACCTCCTGTTTCAAAATTTTGAATAAAATTTTCAAAATTCAAAACATAGAAGTGGCATAGATTAAGTTATAATTATATCCCACTGTAAAAAAAATGCATTTTTTAAGAAATAATAACTATTAAAGGATTGTCACTTGTTTATTTCCAATTTCAATGTGAAATTACTTACAATGATCATAATTTTATTAAATAGGAAAATATAATCTAATTATACTTTAAAACCAATTAAAAAGATAATCTAAACAGATAAATATATTATATTAAAAGGCAGTTTTGAATTAAAATACAATATTTTTTACTATTCATTAAAAAATTAACATTATCAGAAAAGTGGTAAAATTTAATCCAATGTAAATTTTGGTATCCTGATTCTAAAGAAGATTATTATTTTGTCATATAGAAATTATTAAAGTGACTAAAACTATATTAAAAAAAATAGTTCGCTATCCAAAGGTAGTAAATCGACCTTTTAAAGAATATTCGAGTATTTATACTTAAAATTGGATTCATTTGCTTTTTAAGCCTCTAACATTTATTGGATAAATCTAAAAAAATAAACATTTGTACTCATAGTTTAGTTAGTTCTCATCTTTCATCCTAATACAACATCTGTGTGATAACTACCATTTAAAATAATAATATTATATTATAATTTTTCAGTATAACTCAACATTGTGTGCATCATAAGATTTCAAAGAAACCCACTGTAGTGTATCAGGTACACTATAGATCATATAATTCCATTTAATGAACAAATAATTTTTAATTCAAAATTTTTAATAAATATGAAAATGCCTAACTCATTGTTTACCTAGAATGTTACAATGGGAGAACTTGTCAAATGGAAGAAAAACTATTGATATGGAAGGATATTGTATTAATATACTTAAAAAAATTAATCCATATCATAAATATAATATTATTATAAATATGGGAATTATGCATTGGGTAAAATACTAATGAAAAATGATTAGTTTATTTTGGATACTTTTTGATCTTCACCATCTAGTTTTATTTATTATTTATTATTATGTATATATACTAGTACCATGACATGAAACAAGATATAATACAAATGTTTAAATATCTTTAAATCATAATAACGGTTTATGACCATATTTTAATAATGTAATGGGAAAAAACATTTCAGCCATGATGTCAATGAATCGACACCACAAGAACAATGTTATAATTTTTAGAATGAAGGGGGATGAGATGAGTTATGATGATGATTATTACATAACCTTAATAAAGTTATACTATATGAATATTAATATACCTTTCATGCTATTTTTAATATGGTAAATGAGGGTAGGATATGAAAGCAAATGAAATTAAAACTTGAAGAAACATGATTTTACCTCTTGATTGTCGTCTCCTTGAGAACCAGATTAATAAAATCTTGGGTTTTTTACATTGGTTTGACCATAAACACTGTGAAGTGGGAAGTATTTTTGTAATGTAATTTTAAATATTATAAGAATGATCCAAATAATATAAGATGTGAGGAGAAGAGGTGGTGAGGGTTGGTATTCATAATGTGAGGGGGGTGTGTTTTTCTTATTTTAATCTTTTTTTATTATTTTGGGTAATGGTGATAACATTGTGTTGGTTCCTATAACTAAATACAATAAATGGTTCAAGATAGTTAGATTAAATGTGATATTTCCACATAGAAATGTAATTTATTACTGAGTAATTCATGTATTTGTCAAATTTCCTAAATCACTATATTTCACTATTCAAAAGTATCTAATACTTTAGATAAATCCCACGAATTCAGCATAAATATTTATCAATTCCTAGATGTAAAAAATTTACACTATTTTATTAAAATAATTATCTCGATATGAATGATTTAATTTTTAATTGAAATCATCATATTTTTAAAAAAATAAATCTGAATATTATAAATGATATTATAACACTTAAGAATTAATTATGAAAACATGAAATTATATTATTATAATAAGAATTAGAAATATTAATTTATGAGTGTATTTATGAAAAAATAAATTATTTTATATCTTTATATTAATTATAAAATAAAATAAAATTTGAATTTTAGAAAATAACAACACTTAATTTAACATTTTGAAACATTTATTTACTTCTATCATGAAAAAATTATATCGTATTTTAATTTATAAGATTCCTGATTTATTTAATCTTTTATATTTTTGGTTAATATTCAATTGTCTTGATAACTATTCCTAATTTTCATATTAATATTCAAATAGTAATGTTACTATTCTATTAGTATATATTCCTTACTCTCTATAAACACCACTAATATCATTATTAATTTATGAGAATAATTTATTCTATGTTATATATGTGTTTTATACTACATAAAATAACAATAAGAAGATAAATCCCATTTATAAGATTTTAGGTTGTTACATTCTTTCCCACATATAAAATTTCTCCCTCAAAATTTCGTTTTACATTCTAACAGGAAAACATGCTCGTGTACTTATTTTTAATTTCATCCTCTAGTTCTCATTAAATATATTTATTCTTAGGGTTCCCCATATTAATTTTACCAATTGAGTAGTTTTTTTTCATAAAACATTATCTCAACGGTTCCAGATATTTATCAGAACGTCCTCATAAGAGTAATAATTTTCCAGTAGTACCACCTATGAATTCAATACATTTGACTGATCTAGTATATACTACCTCACGAGGGATATATGGAATACATTTTGTAATTGAGGAATTATTTTTGGAAGGTCTAGTTGATAGGATTCATCCCCAGTATGATCATTAATCTCAAAGGGGCCCATATACCAAGTACATAGCTTTCATTTCATCCCAAATATCATTATCCTCTTCCTTGGAGATATTTAAAGGACTAGCATGTCATAAAAAATAAAATCCATACCCCATGAATTATTGTATGAATATCACTTATGTAGACATTGGGATTCCATAATGTGTACTGAATGGTTTAAATTTTTTTACCATTTCATCATCAATTCATGTCCTATATGATTTTATTTAGTAACATTATCTAGTCATGTGGCTGTGCTATATCATTTCTCATAAAGGTATTTATAGGTAGAAATATGGATGCTGAATTGGAAACTATTATTGTATAAAATATCTACCAGATGACAATGTCGGTATCATCATCCAATGAATGCCATTGAACAAGATCTCCAAATTCCATCCAGTGTATAAATAAACCACTTAGATTGGCCATCAGTTTGAGGATGATATGACGTAATAATGTTATTCTACTAGTTCATATCAGATTGGATACATTTCTAGAACATAATGGTAAATCTCAGATCCCAATCAAATGAAATCAATAGTTGTACTATATGAAGCCTCATCAACTATTGGATGTATATCTGTACAAGTTTATAGATTGAGATTTCTTATCGAATTAAGATAACGTGAGATATATTTCTAAGATGATCCAGAGTGACCCATATAACAATATATCCAATAGATGTCTTTGGAATCCATATGATAGGATTTATAGAGATATTTTACATTTTCCATGTTGGTGGGGGTAATGGATTTATCATCAAATTAAACTTTTTTCCAAAAATATTTCATTTGTTTACATGAAAAACACATTAATTTTCATTAAATGTTCTACTTATTCATATTGTCCCACCAATAGTTTACTTAATAATCTTGATAATTATTTCTTCTCCCTAGGTGATTATAAATGTTTTAGATTTGCACGTCATTAAAAATATCATTCTATATATCTATATTGGATGGTACACATATTCTTGAATGAAATCATAAGCCTCCCTCTCATCAATTTTTAACTATGAGGACTTATATTTTCTAATAGAATCCACATTATTCTGAATTTCCACATAATCGTTTTCTATAATCCATTATTTTCTCTATATGGGATGGTTGAGAATCATTAATGAAAGGATTGATGATGTTCCTTCCTTAATAATTACCATTTAAATCATTTTCATGTATATTTATATTGGATCCTTATAAATTCACATCATTGATAATGTTTCATGATAGTTTCAATATTGAGAACCCACCACTTCATTTTCATTACTATGATGATACTGGATTGAGAATTCATAATAAATAATGATATGTAACAATATTTTCTTGTATTTATTAAACTATTTATGTGTGAATAAATATTCCTTAATATTATGATTAGTATATATCTCATACTATTCCCCAAGAGATAATGTTTCTGTATATTCAACGAGAAGATAACATCCACCAAATCTAGATCATGTATGGGATTGTGATTCTCAAGAAATTTTAACTACTGGTTGACATAGGCTATCAAATTATCATTTTTCATTAGAATACATCCTTTACTCTTATTTAAACAATCTATAAATACCATAATGTCTTTCCCAAATGTTGTTAGTGTGACTACTAATGCAGGGATACACAATTTTTTTTACTCTTTGATGTAGTCTTCACATTCACTAGTTGAGAGATACATTACTACCTTCTGAGTCATCCTAGTTATAAGGCTTGAAAATATGGATAATTTCTTCAAAAATCATCAGTAATACTCTACTAGACCAAGGGAACTATGGATCTGTGTTAAAGATGTTGGCTTGTGTGACTCTTCCATTTCCATTGACTTGCTATGGTACACAAATATCATTTTTTGGGGATCAAATTCCCCAAGAATAATACTTCCCCATCCATAACACACATTTTCTATATTGTTCATAAACACTGCCCATTATGAAATTCATTTGAATAGTATTTAACTTCTCTTTATTTTTATCATTTCTTTTGGATTATTTTAAAATATCATTGATAAATACTACAATAAATTTTTGAATGTACTCTCTAAAATTTATATTCATTATTACATTAATATTTCCGGAGAAGTTGGGATCCCAATGGGAATAAAAATGATCTAATAGTATTCATAAACCATTCAAAAGGGATTCTTGTGAATATCATCTTTCTTTACCTTAATTGGTGATATCATGCTTGATGTTTTAACACGGATAAATATATGATCCAATGTAGATGATCGACGAAGTCATCTATCTATGATAGGGAATAATTGTTTTTTATAATTTTTTTATCTCATTATAATTATTATAGGGCAGCTTTTATCTATCATTCTTTATGATGAAGATGACTGTAACACCCCATTATTAAGAACATTAGAGTATGAAACCATTTTCATGATTATTTGTAGCTTCTTCTTGAGTGCTTGCTACACAATAGTGGACATTTTCTAAGGATTATTTGATATATAAAGACAAATATGAATATATTTGTCATAGAAATCATCCTCTCACTTGGGGGGGGGGAGACGATGCTATTCAATATGAATCACATAACTAGAGTCCCTCAAGATAGGAATGTCATCGGGAATGAATCTGTCATTTGTCTCAATAATGTAATCTTGATATAATTTATTATAAGGAAATAATATAAAATATTTTGATTATGATTATTAAGTATATTCATCCCCATTGACAAAAAATACAGAGTATTAAAATTAATCAAGATATTATGATTGATCTCCCTTTCCGGATGGATGATGTTGTCTTTTTATGATGATTTTCATTATGTGACCAATGTAGAATCAAAATCCACCAAAGGAAGTAAGAAATTTTTTTCCAGTAGGTTCAACCCAATAACATTTTCCAGAGAGGATTTATATAATTTGGATGGTATAATTTCTACATTTTGTTTTCTCAATGACTACCCAAACTCCTATTATTGAGGTGGTGTTTTCATATTTATTATAACAATTCATGATATGAATGAATGCATAGAGCGTGAATATAATAGTTTATTCCTTATTCTTTAATGAATTATATGAGTACATATCAACATATAATATTCACAGTCCACCATAATAGTAGTGATATGATATTTCCTTCCATGATTCCCTGGATGTTGTTTTTTTATTTCTTCAATAAGCCCTATCATAGGCCATGCTCTCATAATTACCATATACCATACATTTGAAATAATGCACTATAGGATGAGTGTAGATTTGAAAACTCATTTTTTCCTTTATTTGATGGATTATATATATCACATTGTAAATAATTATGATTATTCCCCACTCTTCCAAATTTATTGCATATCATGGTTAACTTTAAAATGATCCCATGATACTTGTTCCAACAGTTTTGACAAGTGGGATGTTGGGTTTTCATTACCTCATGAGACTTATCTGTTGATGCTCCCATATTAAACCCTACATTCAACATTTCAACTCTATGACTACAAGACCAATGAGTATTTCCAATATCCATATCATCCTTATGGTAATAATAGAAGATATCCTTATAGTTATCAAAGTCTTAAATAACAAAATATTTCTATAGATGTTATTTTAGTCTTCTAATGAATCGATCCACCATTTTTAAACTCTTCGTGAAAAAGATAGACATGTATCTTCAAATATAGATAATTTTTTTCTTCTTAATCCCTAAAAAATCATCTTACATTTGATGAGGTCGAAGGAACACTCATTCCATCTTATTATGGAGTGTTGGTAGAAAATATTTATTGATTTTGTTCTTGAATCTTTTCTATTCCATGAAATAAATTTCCACCATGGACTTTTATTTTATGATCTGTATCCCCCACTTATCATATTAAAAATAAAAATGAAAAACATATAGTATGAAACAATTCTATTATGAGAAATGGATGATATATAATGTCATTTCATTATAGTTAATCCATTGTTCCGCGTTAAAAAGAATCCAAATATCAACTCTGGAATGAAGTAATTTTTTGAATAAAGAATTTTAATAAAACATTATATTATTTTGTATTAGGAGGGTATTCCACATGATTCATGGTATTATTGATATCATGAATCATCATAGATTGTAATATCAGTATGTTTTTCACTTCATTTCCCATATGATTTTTCATTTCAATAGGGAAATCACCACAATTTATATCACATTTATTATTGGCATGGTTTATCCAATTTACCTTTATTAACTAAGAATTGAAAAACAATATTATTGGGGATTGAATAATTATATAATATGAATATTAAATTTAATCAATGAACATATAAAGATAAACGTGTAAATGAATAGTATTTCCTATATTTTGATTCCCTACGTTTGTTTCTATGCAATCCGTGATGATTGAATTACCTTTAGGGTTGTCACTAATGTTTACTAGTACTAATCTATAAAAATAAATAGACTATCCTCTAATACCAATTATAGATAACCTATACTTTTACACATATTATTAAATGATTTTGAGCATAACTAATATTCAAATACTAACCAAGGGACGTAATGTCTAGTTACTTTTGATGGTTATGAACAATATTATAACACATGAAACCAAAATAAGAAAATCTATTATTATATATATATAATGAACTCCTAACAATCTTTTACCTCATACATCAGAATCAGATAATGTGGGGAATACATGAATAAAGGGATGAGCTAACAATCCCCGCAAGGGAATTAAAATAGTAATAAAACATAGCATATGGGTTAGAAGGATTTACAAGATGGCACAAAATAACTTGAAACATGGTTAAAATGTGGAAGAATAACATGTAGAACACAAGATCATGTAATAATGGATAAATATGGAAGTGGAAGAAACATAAAACATGGAGGTATCATTATTTGTTGCTACCTTTCAAGATAATATCACATGGTGGAAAAAGACCCATAAAGGTATTAGGTTTTCTCCCTATTCTAACATGAAATATCAAGTGAATAAAAAGCACTCATTATAATATAGTGACATCTATAGTCACCCATCATAACATATTAATGAATATTAGTGCAACATGAAGAATCAATCATAATGGACAATCCTATGGTTTATACATTGATAGAAATGGGTTTCATAACTACCCCATATTGCATAACAAATGGAAATATCATTGTGGTTACCAAGATGGAATATAATAAAATCACAATTAGAAATTAATGAAGGAAAATATTAATAGATCATGATAAATGATTCTATTGTACAATTAAAAAATTTAATGTGAGTGTTTAAGAAACATTGTAAACTAGACACTTCTGTGCACTTTATTGAAAATATTAATTATTAATTAAAGAAGAAAATGGAGAATCACTTTTATAAAAATATAAATGAGATAAAATAATCTTACATGATGAAATTTGAGAATTTAGAAAAATAATATTTGAATAAAAATTTGTATGGGACGTACATGAAAATATGTATGAAATGTGATGTTCTCTTAAATTGGGTTTTTTTATTGAGATAAATTGAGAAGGGAACAATATAAAACATGTATTTACCAATGGAGGAAATATAAATTTTTCTGAGGACATATTTTTTGAACATAAATATTGAATTTAGGTTGAGTAAATATGAATAATTAATAATTAAATATGGTTAAAGAGAGAGACATCCTAAATCAAATGAAAAATGGAGGTTCAAAGAGAATCTCTTACCTTATATCTGAATGCATTCTAAAATGGAAATTAATGTCCTAGATAATTCAATTAGATTAATTAATTAATTCATTCATAAATTATTATACATGAATTTTATTTATTATAATTTTATTTAGTTTAGTTATGGCTATTTTGATGAGCTATAACATTCATGTTCATCATTCGAGAAGCGTTTGTTTCTTGATTTAATGATCGATTCCCTTGAGGTGAATTATGGGAGTTCTATTCAATTTGACGAAAAGAAATATAGACGAGTAATGATATATTATTAATATAATTCCAAAATATTAATTTCTCCCATATGTCATTTGGTTTCTATATATGAGAATGACACGTTAGATAAAATATAAATAACAAATGGATATTGTTCATTACACTATTATGTTTTGTTTTAGTTCATCTCATGACTCAAATGGTTCCATATTAACATTGAACTCGATGAAAAATGAAATTATTTTCATTTTGAGAAAAAATATATTATCGGAGATGGAAATTAAAATACCATTTCTAATCTTTCATAACAATAATTGACCAAGAATCATGACGACATTCTAAACAATTAATGTAAGTGCCACTATTTTTTGAGTAATTTGCATGTAAAAGTCAACCATATTTTTGTTGGACTGGGTGATCAAATATTTTTTGGAAAACTATAGCACTAAGAAGATATTTTTCATTTTCTAATGTCGTGTGACTGAATGTATTATTTTTTGTATCTATAATTTTGAATGGTAATTATATCAATGGTGGAATCTAATCATTAACATTTTATAATAATAAATATTCGAAACTATTGAGAGAAATTAATTTAGAAGTGTATTTTTTAAATATTCATTTACTTTTATTCATTATTTGAGATTGGAGAACGAATTACCAATGCTAAGTTATAAATATGATGAATGAATTAGTAACTTTATGTAATATATTACAATACATGTGAATTACACATATCTTATTATCATTCAATGAGTAATATAACATTATTTATACTTTAATGGTTTAAAACTATGTATCTAAAGGGTGTCAATGCTATGGGAATTGATTTTCTACGTAGAAATATTTTTGATTTTATAACATGGTAGAAATGGTGATTTGAGTTACTGATCAATATCCTGGATTATATAAGAAATTAAATTTTTTAATTAAATTTAAATAATAATAATAATAATATTTATAGGGAGAATATGGTGTTAATTCCATTATAGTAAAATTGTGTAAGGGGACATTGAAGAAATTTTATTAAAGGGATTAAAAAATTATTAATTTGTGTAAAATAATGGTTTTTATGTAATTTAGCACTATTATGGTGGGAGGAAGTTATGTAATGATATGAGTAGAGATAAATCTCTAAAGAATGATCCACTCAAACTCTAGTTTTTTAAATGCAAGGAATATGGTCATTAATCTAAAATGTTCTGATCTATGATTATTAATGATGATAATTGATCCCACAATTATATTAATAATATTTACAATGGAAAAAATAATTTTATTAATATTTATTATGTTGAGTATGATAACAATGTGGAAAAAGGTAAAATTACAATCAACTCTTGGACTACTACATCCTTTTTCAAATTCTGGATCAACCAGCTCTTATATTTTAATAACATTCTATGGGTATTGTAACATCACCACAATGATTATATTTTGAATTATAATTGAAATATACAATTGATATGATGATACTATCTCAATTATATTATACTTTTCTAATAAATGATTTTGGTATTATGTCCTGTAAATATCTTTATTCTCCCACAAGTTAAATTTCATTTCATTTTTGGAATGAATTGGGTTTATTTATATAAATACTTTATCAAATGATGAGGAAGGGAAGTTTCATTTGATATTATAATCCAATATTTAATCTTGAATCATTTCACTAGTTAATTTTAAATTCTAATAGAAATTACATCCATTAAATGGGCCTTAATTCTCATAAAAAATCGGTGTTTATCTCATAGGTTTGGGGAGAAACTCAACATCGTATATGTTCTTCATCTATTTATGTTTATTTATGTATTTACTAATGAATTTTATATTATAAATTTGTATCATGAATTTTGTTTTCAATATAAATCATGTTTGGTTGTAAAAATATTTAAATGAATCCATATAGAATGAACATGATTGACTTATAGGAACTATAGTAAAAAATTGGTTGAAAATTAAAACAGATTAATTCGACCAAGATAATCAATTTATGGTACATCTATTATTTTATTAAGAATAAATATGTTTCAATACAATTATTCTTTAATTATAATGAACATAACAAGATTATATACATCAATTAGTATCATCTACCCCCTATTGATAACATTTCAAAAAAATTGTGTGGAACAAAATACATTAAAATAATGATATTTTATCTTTGTATTATAAATTATGGTTTATAAATTAATACAAATCCATGAAAACCTTCCACATGTGGTGTTTTTAATATGAATTTATAGTGAATCTCTATGGTCTTTAAAATTTACCTGCTATAATAAGGGATTTAACGAGAATAGACATCCTAAAATACATAGATTAGTTTTTTTATTTTTCTAGTTGATATTCTCATATATTCCAAAATAAAATAATTTTCTTATGATTACATGATAATTGTATTGAATACCCAAAAGAAGGTTAATTTTTAAAAATAATTTTCCATGTGTGCATTTTAGGTATAGAATGTTCAATTTTTTCATCATATATTCTTATTTTAGGGTATACTGGTAGATCTATCAAAGATGGATTTTATTAAACATTATACGATACAAACCATGGTGTCTAAAATCCATAGGATTCATGGTTTTCTTGATATTATCAATTAATTATGAAAAAAATTTCATATTTATCTAAAATAGTCACCTTTTTATGCTATAAGGGATTCATAATTCTATATACTAATAAAAGTGAAGAATGATTCATTTATGTGACGATAATTTTGGTATTTTTACCTATAGTCACCTTAACCTATAGTGGTGAAGGGTTTAGGATCTATTGTAATGGATCATCAGATGGATTGGATGATTTCACCCGGAAAATTGATACGGTGAAAACATCATAATCATAAAAGTTGAGTGTTAATGTTGAAAATTAAAAGAATTGTTATTGGGATATAGTTGAGGAAATTATATAATTAATGAAATGAGGATATTATCAATTAGGAGAAAGGTGAAATAGATAAACCTACCTAAAATTTTGTGGTATTCATTCACCTAAAATACTTGAATATGATCCTAATATTATTGATATAGTTAATGAAATATTATGATGGATCAATACAATACAATAATGGGACTGTGGAAAAAATGGAATATTTTCTAAGTTGAATGGATCATGAAACATTACCTATGATGGCGTTGAAGAAGGTAAAAAACTTATACAAATTAAATGGTCATATGTGGAGACCCTAAATGAAGGAGATACATATTATCTTACTCAAATTAGTGTTAAACCATACATCCAAGAGAATGTGAAAGAGAGATAAATGTATTATGTGGAGCTAAAAATTAAATTGTAAAATGTTCGTTAAGAGAACCATTATTGTGATTGAATGATAAGGTTATTAAAATAAATATGCATCCCATCAATATTAGACATGAAGAAGTATTTTTTGATGAATCCCATGTCCCAATATTCTCTATTAATCTTTGATGTATGATGGTTTTTGGAGGTCTAAAATAATATGTCCTATGGGATAAAATTAAAATTGATTTTTGAATATATGTATCTCGGTTGTTGGTATTTAAAATTTTAAGGTTGAAAATATAAATCTAAGGAGATTTCACAAATAGTACCCAAAAAATAATCAAATGGATAAATCTTATCCATGTTTTGCTTCATCAAACTCTCGAACAAGTCAAATTGGCATAATTATATTTGGGTTATAGTCCATCTATTTTAAAAATCAGTAGACTTTATTAATATCATATACGATTTCTATATTGATTTTACTACTATTATATATGCTATGAAAATTGAATTTTTTAGGGAGTACCAAATTTTTTTCCTTCTGATCAAGTTGTATGGTTTACCAATATGTTTTTGAATTTTTTTCATCATGTTTAGGATAAAGTACTCCATTTCAGTACTACATGACATCCTCATGTAAAAGGCCAATATGGTAGGACCATTTAAACCCTAGAGGATATGTTGTGATTTTTTATATGGATTTGAAAGGGGGACGGGATAAATACTTTTCTCTTTAATAATTTTATTAAATAAATTTATTTCAATCGAGAATTTAGACGAGTCCTTATAAATCTATATATAGAAAAAATGGAAGAATTCAAATGCACTGGGAAGAATATAGAGATGAAAAGTATTGTGATACAATATAGGTTAGGATAAGGTAAAAAATGTTTGTCATTATATATCATAGAAAGGAATATCATTATTGAAATAAGAAATATGCATAAAATCATTGGTGAAATCGTGAATTTTATGTTTTGATAAATAAGTTTCATGAATTTCTCTTGGAAAAAATTTAATGGGAATCAATAATAAGGGGAAGATAAGACCTATGCATGTTGTAAAAATTAGGATTCTTGATTGAGTAGGGATTCCATCTATTATATTAGTCCTTACAACAAACCACTCTTGAGTTAATTATTTGTTCCATGTAAAACCCCCATGAAATTACTTACTTGTTCCTTCACATGTAATGAATTATAAATTTATAAAACTGAAGCACTACCATCCATATAAAATAAGATACATGGTAATATGATTATATAATGAAACAAATATATCCTCATTTTTTTAGCATAGTGTTGAATTTTTGAATGATTAATTCATTTAATGTGTTTTAGAATGTAACACAAATAGATTTTATGATATATTTCACCGAAAATAAATTTAATTTCATCAATAGCATACGATACACAGAATATTGACTCTAAATAAACCATAGTTTTTATACCATTGTAAACAATCCATTATGTTTATAGAATGAATAAGAATAACCGTATTCGGAATAATAGGTATCTATGTATTATATAATTTAAATATATTGATTAATATGTACCACATATTTTAGTTAATTTACTATATTATCTGAAAATAAAATTTTCATGAAAAAACTTTTATTGCATTAATAAAAAAATATAATTAATTTAAAACAAATTTAGAAAATTTTTTCCAAAAAATGAACATCATTTTTATAATCAGTGCATAAAACTTATCTTTGAGGTAATTTTTTGTAATTTTTGAAATATATTTATTTTTTTGATAAATAGTAAAAAAATCTATTTTTTATGAAAAATAAATTTTGTTTCAAAAATTATTAACGTTTAATTTTTTATTAAAATATCATAAAAAGAAAATCATTCTTATCAATATAAAATTATGTTAATTGGAATCAATTTTTATTGTATTTTAGAAAATAACTATTCTATACTCCAGAAATCATTTTTATTGGGAAATTGATTTTTTTCATCTTGTAAGGGTGAAATTTAAAATTAAAAGTTTTTAATTCATTAAATTTTACTTTATAAATAATATTAATTTTTATATATAAAAAATTAAAATTAGGTAATACTCTTAACATAATTATTTTATAATGAATAATAAAAATTGAAAAAAATATATCAAGGTTATGGTCAGAAATAGTATACTGGCGCATAAAGAAAGTGATAATTTGTTAAATTTAATAAATAAATTCTTATATTGTATTTTATTTCCATATTTACACCATATATCTTTTTATATTCATAAATGATTATTTTTGATAAATTTTGTGTGATTATGACTTTATGACATTTAAATTGTTTAATAACATATATGGGTTTCCTCTCCCACACTAATAAATGGACTCAAATCCACTGTCTTTGTTAAAAAAATTTGAGACACATATCTCAAAAAAAAACCCTACCCAATTTTCATGTTATAATATGTTGAAAAATATTTAAAGGGTATTTTACATAAAAGACCAATCAAAGGTTATTTAATAAGGGATCTAAAGGACGTTAACCAAATAAGAGTTAATAGTCATACCCAATATCATTCAATTTCATTAATCTTATACTTATTAAAAATCAGTGATCTTGATTATAAAATAATAAATTCATTTAAATAAATAAAGTTAAATTTTATAATTATTTTATATCCACAATTATTCAACCTATTTTTCGTTAATTTGGAAGTGAATGTAGCACTCATGTATACGTGTTCACTATTGTCTCCACGTATCGTTATAGTTCATTTTTCATCACCATATTATAAGGGTAGTTATTATTATGAGTATATTTTTTATATATGATATTTTTTAGATATTTTTTATTTTTTAATTATTATATCATCCTTATTTTATTTCCTTCTCATCCTTTAGAAAACAGTAAGGGTCCTCATGTGCTTGTGTGAACTACTACCTCCATTAAGTGACATTATTCATTTTTATTCAAATTCTTCATTAATGGTAATGTGGATATATTTAATGTATATATATTTAATTTATGATATAATTATTATCATGTAATTTAAATTTTATATTTAAACCTCTTTCATTGTTTTTTTTACATAAAATTAAATCAATTATCCTAGTTACGCATGACCTACAGTCTCGATGAATGGAGTAAATCATTCCTCAATCTATATTTTTTAAAATTTTTATATATATTTACATAATGACTGTATATGATTTTTTATTCTGTAAAAATATTTGGAAATGATATCTCCTTGATCTATATACAATGAGAGGAACTTTAGAACTAAAAAACGCATAAAATGAATTAGTTAATAGCCTAAAATAACAATTTTATAAATGAGTTATTAATAAATTGGTGTTCAAATGGTATAAGTTGATAATGTAACGTATTATAAGTATACACACACTTATTTTACTGAATTATAATACATTTATTTTAAATATATATTATTTTTATGGACTTTTGAATCAAGACAAATTTGAGGCATGGGGTTTATGTTTCAATTTAATTTTAGTCAAGATTTTTTTGTATCTGAATTCATTTTATGGAAAATTATTTGATAATTACCTGATTACACCATTTAATTTAATATTAGTCTAGTTATTTTTATTGATTTTATTCTTTTCTTTCATATTCCTCAGTTTATGTACTGAATATACTAAAATAATTTTTAATGGAAAACCAACTATATGTTACCATTTTATTGGGAATCATTTTCCACCATAAAAATGATTTATTCAAATCACTTTTAAGTATTATTATTATTATTATAAAATGAATTCTAAATTCAAAATTATCTATGTTCATATTTCTTAAAAATATTTCATTATAACCTTTTTATTGTTTTCTGAATGATGTACTTATAATTTTTTTAATTTTAATATAATGTATTCAATAATATACAAGGAAAATATGAAATTTAAATCAACACTGAATGCTAATTGGTATGATGATTCCATTACATGTTTCCAATTTTATTTTTAAATAAATGTTTTTCCATAAATTTTCTTACTTTTATAGAATTTAAATATGTGACTTCAACATGGATTGGGTATTTTTTTAACGAAATGTTCCAATGATATTTTAAAGAAAATTTTCATCTATAATAAAATCGTTTGATGTCGTTAATTATTTCTTTTATATATGAATCAATGAAACCATCATTATTCATTATCTACATGGTTTATGATTATTACGTTGCAGTTTTTAAAGAACAAGGATATTCTTCACTGGTAAAATTATAATTTTTTGATGATATTTTATATTATTATTGCATACAAATGAATTGATTATAATTATGTGATAGGTCATCTGAGAATTATATATCCCATATATAATTCGTTAAATATTAATGAACATTAAGCTCAAATGGTATACAATAGTTTATTCAAAGCACTAATGAGGGTAAACTGGAGGTTATTCATCACAAAAAAATGATATGTAATGACCTGAGTCTGGAGCCCCTCCACTAGTGCCCCGTACCTGGTTCACCACATGACATCAAGTGCGTTTCCTCGAATACTAGAGTCTACCGACTAGCAGCGAGGGCCTTGGTGAGTCAGTGGGGAAACTATGCCCTCATTCGGTAAGGTATACAAGGTAAAAAACAACAATAAACAGCGGAAGCAGTAAACATCATGCATAACAACAAAAACCAAAAAACAGAATCAATGGAGATATATAACTATGATGTCAATGATGCAGCAGGTACAAGTATCTAAGGAAAATAGAAAACACAACAACATGCTGAAAAACAACTGAAACCAAATGCAAAAGAAAAGTAAAGTAATCTCCTCAGCATCGTGAGCCCTGGCTCGGTCCCATGCTCCCCAGCTCCAGTGCAATCAAGAACCTGAAGTAGAAGTGCGCTTGCCCTTATTTATATCTGCAGCAACATAGTCTTCTTGGGACCAAAAGCATGGCGCAAACAGGGTGTGAGATACAATCCCAGTAGGCAATCACCCAAAGATTTTTTCCTAACAACCAATGAATACATGGCAGTAATAAAACAAGAAGTAGTAAACAGAAAAGAAAAAGCAGCTACAATCCACATTTCTAACAAGTAAAGAACACAGGTAAGCAGTCAGCAACAAGAAGAAAAAAAGTAACCCTTTGGGTAGCTCTCACAGTCTAACCCCTATGGTTCAACCTATAAGTACTAGAAACCCTCTAGGAGGCACACACAGTCTCAGCCCTCTGGTTCAACGACACAATTAAGCAGACTCTCTGGGGAAGCACTCATCGTCAATTCCCCCTATAGTCTCGTATCATCCTAAAGGCTCTCTGGGGAAGCACTAAACATCAATTCCACCTGTGGCCCACGTTGTGGATCTACAGACTCTCTGGGGAAGCACTCAATATCAATTCCCCCTATAGTCTCACATCGTAATTAAAATACACTCTGGAGAAGCCCTTCCGTCAATTCTCCCTTTGGTCTACTACTCTAGGTTCTCACAATCCTGAGTATAACTAAACATGATGCGCATGTGTATCATCCAAGTAAATCTCAAGAACTACTTGGCTATCAACTAAGGCTCAACAAAAAATCAAAAGAGGCAGTTCCACTATCCTACAACAAGGGTTAGCAACTGGAAAACGCCCAACAAGAAAAACAAGCATGGAAAGTAACCTGAGCAAAAAATAAATTACACTACACACAAGCAATAACCTCTACTATAGAAATCAAGCAAAGAAGGAAAACAACAAGGGAAAAACTGGAAACACACAATACCCCACTCAAGGGTATTGGTGGAATTTGAACAAAATATTCATCAACATTCTATGGAAAGTCACAAACCACCTACCTCGATCTGAGGAGATTAATATACATGAACCTCGACGATAGCTTCCTCTTAGAACAACGTATATATGAGAAAATGCACAAAAATCTCAACCTACGATAACATGGAAACTAGGAGGAATCAATAAACAAGGTTAAAGTAGAAGGATGAAATCACCGCTGCGATTCTAATGCAACTGCCCGTGATCGAATCGGAGAACAGACGGCAAGGCGGTCATCCGTCGAAGATCTGGTCGTACGGTATCTCTCGGACAGATGATATCTGAATAAGAAGACGAATATGGGGGTTAGATGCGACCTCGTCCCGTTTAATGGAATAAAGTACACAGTGTGTATTTCTTGAGTACACGGCGTGTACTTCAATTTTTCCGTATTCCGAAATAACCGGCCTCCACCTCAACCTTACACACCGTGTGTGGGGCCCGAGCACGGCCAGCACACGGCTTCTAGCCGGGTAAGATTAAACGGCGTGTACTTTTAAAATTTACAGAAAAGTCATTTTTCTCAAAAACTCTAGAAAAGGAAAAACGTACCTGAAAAGAAGATCCAGGTTCTTACAAACCTCCCCCCTTAAATTAATTCGTCCCTGAATTTCCCAAACGAGTCAGAGAAGATGAAACCCCGAACAGCTCCGGCCATTGTGATCGTACATCGGCCTCCCTCTCCTAGGTCTTGTCCTGTACTCGCCTGTGCTGCCAAAGCACTCGTACCAGAGGAACAGACCGCCCATGGAGAACCTTTATACTACGATCGACAATCCATATAGGATGGTCCTCGAACGACACATCTACTTCAAGATCGACTTCGTCAGGCTGAAAGACGTGAGACGGGTCTGAAAAGTAACATCGGAGCTGAGAGATGTGGAAGATGTCGTGCATGGCCCGATACCTCTGAGGTAGCTGGAACCGATAGGAAACTGGCCCAACTCTCTCCCAGACCTCAAACGGCCTGACGTACCGCTGTGAAAGCTTACCCTCTCTTCGAATCCTCTTGTGTTCCAACCTCGGTGTGACACGCAGGAAAACCTGATCACCGACCTCGAACTCCACAGGTCATCTCCACTGATCAGCATAAGACTTCTTTCTAGACTGTTCCATACCCATCCTCTTCTGAATCAACTCTATCTACTCTAAAGTCTCATGTACAAGACGAGGTCCCAGCAAAACTGCCTCTCCTGCCTCCAGCCAGCATAAGGGTGATCAGCATGGCCTATCGTTCAAAGCCTCGTATGGAGCCATATGAATGGTCTCCTAAAACTTTTGTTGTGGTAGAACTCCACCAGAGGTATATGTCTGTCCCACGAACCGCCAAAGTCAAGGATGCAAGCCCAGAGCAGATCCTCAAGCACCTGGATCGTGCACTCGGACTGGCCATCAGTCTTGGGATAGGATTCTGTACTCAAAAGTACATGTGTACCCGAGGCCTTCTGAACTCCCTTCCAGAACTGAGAGGTAAAGCACACATCTATGTATGAAACAATAGAGTGTGGAGCTCCATGTAGACGAACGACCTATCTGATGTAAAGTCGTCCCAGATCATCGACACAGAAGGTCTCCTTGATCAGCAAGAAGTGAGAAACCTTCGTAAGTCTATCGACGACAACCCACACAGCATCGTTTCCTTGAGGTGACCTCGGAAACCTGGTCACGACGTCCATTGAAACATCGTTCCACCTCCATTCTGGAATGGTTAATTGCTGTAAAATCCCCACTGGTCACTAATGCTCTGCTTTCACCTGCTGACAAGTCGAATATTTCATGACAAAACCAGCAACATCCTTCTTCATACCTGGCCACCAGTATTGGCGATGAAGTTCTCGATACATCTTGGTGATGCCAGAATGAACTACCCAAACAGAGGAATGGAAACCCCACATCATCTCCCTGCATATGTCTGCTGGCACCCATACACGTCCTTGTAAATGCAAGATCTCATCCTTGCCCACTGTCCATCCATGAAGAGGGTCCTCTCCTGACACACTATCCCGCAGGACTAATCCTTCTGAGTCTGATAGCTGCCTCATCTACACCCGATCAAGTAACGTGGAGGTAACTGCTATAGAAGATAGAAAAGTATGTCCCCATCTGTCGTGCACCTGTAGAAGCATCTCAGAGAACAGATCCACCAGTTTCAACTCACTTCTGGCCTCGTGAACTGCATGAATTTGAGTTCTCCTGCTCAACGCATCAGCCACGGCGTTGCCTTTTCTCGGCGTATAGGAAAGCTTGAAATCAAAAGACTGAAGATACTCGACTCACCTGTGCTGCCTCAGATTCAGATCATGATGATTGAATATATACTTGAGACTCTTGTGGTCAGTGAAGATCACAAAGTGCTATCCCAGAAGATAGTGTCTCCAACAGTGCAAAGCATGAACAACAACATCTAGCTCCAAATCATGTGTAGGGTAGTTCCTCTCATGTGGCCTCAACTGCCGAAACCCGTACGCAACGACTCCATCTCCCTGCATAAGCATATCTCCTAGCCCGACACCTAAAGCATCACATTAAACAGTGTATTTCTTGCCTGGATCCAGCAAGACTAGTAGAGGTGCTGACGTCAACCTCCCTTTCAGCTCCTCAAAGGCTGATTCACAAGAATCTAACCATAAGAACTTCGCCCCCTTCTTGGTCAGACCTTTCAAAGGTGCTGCTAGACGAGAAAAGTCATGAATGAATCGTCTGTAGTATCCAGCCATCCCTAGGAATCTCTGTACCTCAAAGATGTTTTTCGGATGCTCCCAGGAAACTACAGCTCTCACTTTCTCTGGGTCCACTGATACTTCTACCTCTGAGATGACGTGACACAAGAACTGAATCTAATCCATCCAGAAGTGGCACTTCAAGAGTTTGGCATAAAGTCGATTCTATCTCAGTGTACTCAGAACGATCTCAAGATGTGTGGCATGGTCGTGTCGAGTGTGAGAGTACACCAAGATATCGTCCACGAAGACCACAATGAAGGAGTCCAATTAAGGATGGAACACTCGGTTCATCAGTACCATGAAAACAACAGGAGCACTCGTGAGACCGAACGACATGACTGTATACTCGTATAGACCATACCTTCTCCGGAAGGGTGTTAGAGGTATATCTGATGGTCTAACGTGTAACTAATGATAAACGGACCACAAGTCGATCTTCGAGAACACTCGGGCTCCTCGAAGTTGATCGAAAAGGTCATCAATCCGCGGAAAGGGATATCAGTTCTTGACTGTAAATTGGTTCATCTTCCGATAATCAACATAAAGCCGAAGGGTACCATCTTCCTTCTTTGCAAATAGAACAGGCGAACCCCAAGGAGAAGTACTGTGTTGAATGAAACCCTTAGCCTGTAGCTCCTCCAACTACTTCTTGAGCTCCTGCAACTCAGGTGTGGCCATCCTATATGGAGGAATGGACACCGGTGCCACTCCTGACATGAGCTCAATAAAAAAGACTACCTCATGCTCTGGAGGAAAACCTGAAAAGTCCTCTGGAAAGACATCCCTGAAGTGATCCACCACAGGAGGAAATTCCAACTGTGGAGTCCCCTAATCATCTAGATAAATACTAGCAATCTGGGCCATCACTCCTCCTAGCCCAATATTCTCGAGTCCCGCCCGAATCACCCGAACGTCCCATTCACCAATATGAAAAAAAGATTCACCTTCTGGTGAAATGAAACTGAATCTGCAGCGATAACAGTCAACGACTTCCTGGAATGGAATCAACTAGTCCATACCGAGGATGACATCATAGTCTGCCGTCTCTAGGACATAGAGATCCCATAAGATGTGATACCCTGCCACCTCGAGAGGGCACTCTCTGCACTGGCGTACACTATATGTCATGTTTCCCAAAGGTGTGTCTAGTGTCAACGAGTCAGCCGTAGAAAATATGCAGAGTCCAAGGCTCTCCACAACGGCAACAGAGATAAAACTATGCGTAGAACCAATATCGAAAAGGGATGATGATAAAACTGAGGATACTAAAATCATACCTCGAACAGTAGAAGGGTCGGGATCCTCCTCATGATAAGACTACTCCACGGCGAAAGACTGGCATGTACCACGGCCCTGAGCCCCTGGCTGACCACTCTGAGCTGAACCGCCCTACTGGTGCTGAGGAACATGTGGCTGATCGCCACGGCCTCAACCTCCACCTCGGTCCAAATGGCCGGAAGAACTCCAGTTCCCCGACTGGTGAGAAACTGGTTGTGCTGCTCCTGAACGAGGAGTCATGGAAGAACCCCGGTCACCAGCTGCTAGTGACAAAACCTGGCAGAAACGCTAGAAGGTGACCCATCATGCTGCAAGATCTGCACTACATGGGGTCCCTCTAGCACTGTGGCCTCGTGTGCCCTGTCTGGCCGCACTGATAGCATGTCACCTGGCTTCCTGATGATGCATCTCGCTTCCTCGAATCACCACGTGTAGCCTCCATATGGTGCTTCTTGCTGTCATCTGGATGATGGCTAACTCTGGAAGCAGAACTGCCCTGGCATGCAGCTCCAGAGTCTCCCAGATTGTGCTCTATAATCAATGCCTAGTTGACGATGGAAGTAATGGAAGTTATCTGGAAGTTGTTCACCTGTGAGCGGATCTCCCTCCTGAGTCCATCCTCAAACTTCCTTGCTAAGAACACCCCACTCCCATCCCGAAGGGGTGTAAAACACTGCAGCTCAGTGAAATGAGAAGAATACTCCATGACAGATAGAGTACCCTGCTCTATGCTCATGAACTCCTAGGCTCGATCAGCCCTCGGGGTCTCCGAGTAGAAGTAGTTGTAGAACACACGCTGGAACTTCTCCCAAGTCATAGCCTGTTGTTGACCCGCTTGTGAGATCACATCCCACCACCTCTTGGCGGAGTCTTGGAGAATGTAGGTGGCGATCGTGACCCGCCTCTCTGGAGGCATCTCCCGATGCACGAAGATAGTCAACATGGCTTCCAGCCACGACTCTAAAGCATGTGGTCCTCCTTCCCCCGAGAAAGTAGGAGGATGACGCTGCTAGAAAACCCGCGTCAAGTATTCCATAGACGTGGAAGGGGGAGGTGATCCCTGGAAGACCTGCATCATCCTCATGAAACCCTCCCTGAACTGTGCATCAATGCCCGCGACTGGTACAACAACTGGTGCCAAGGCTGGCTCGGCTGGGGGATCGACAGGAAGTCCCTGATTAGCCATATCTGGTGTCTGATCACTGCCCAACGACAGACGTACGACCAGAGGAAGTCTTGGAGGCATAACTCTGAAAGATCAAAATCACACCTTAGATTAGGAAAACAATAGTAGAGAACACAAGGGTACAAAATGGGAACAGGGAAAGAAAAACACAAAAGATTGAAAAACAAGACTACACGACGTGTATAAAATTACACAACATGTCTTTTTAAACCACTGACGTGGGCATGTACTCCTTCCCTAAAAGTCTTGTACACTTAAAACTACACAACATGTTGACCCCAACACACGGCGTGTACTTGGAACTATTCCCCTACCCGAGTTCCTTACAAGGCTTACCCACACGGTCCGACTTAACCCGAGACCACACGGTGTGTTTGAAAAAAAACATGACATGCACTAGAAAAGTATTAAGAAGTCCATGTTGTTGAGTACACGGTCGTCTACACGGCTTGACCCTAAACAGCGTGCTTTGAGAAAACATGTCGTGTATAGGCGAAGGCGACACCGTCCCATGTTGTTCGTGACACGGCCGGGTACCTAGGAAAGACTACACGACGTGTTCCGAACAAACACACAGTGTGGAAAGGAAGGTAACGCCGGCATGTGTTGCTCGTGGCACGACTGGGTACCTAAGCAAGACTACACGTCATGTTCCAAACAAACACGGTGTGTGGAATGGAAGGTACCACCGGCCCGTGTTTCTGGTGGAACGGCCGGGTACTTGGGAAAGACTACATGGCGTGTTCCGAACAAACACGGTATGTGGAAAGGAAGGTAACGCCGTCCCATGTTGTTCATGACACGGCTGAGTACATCGACAGGACTACATGGTGTGTTCTACCCGAGATTCCCCGGCCCGTGTTGTTAGTGACACGGCTGGGTACACGGATCATTACCACACGACGTGTACCTACCATACACAGAGTTTTCCTAAAATTACTTTCATGACACTGTTTTCTACTCACACGGTTTGTGACACGGCCTAAAAACTACACAACGTGTATCCAAAAAGTACAGGCCGTGTATTCTGGTTTTTTCTGGGTAGTAGCTCATAAACTGCACAAAATTCCATAAACACAAAAAACAAGGCGAAAAGTTCCAAATTCCGAACCGTGAGGGCCCATAACACCTCAAGAACCAAAATTTGGAATTCACTTTAAACAAAGAACAAAACAACTAGTTTTCTGACATAACAGCAGAGAATCTATCAAGAAACTATCACAACAGCATGCATAATCTACCCAAGGTCCATCACAATAGCATGCAATCGCTAATTCACCCTAGAGGGCATGGAAAGAATGCATGGGATGTGATTCCTAAAAGTGTCTATATGATGCATGAGATGGCATACCCTCATCTCATCGGGTTGCGACAGAATCAGAACCAAAATATCAAAACAGTAATAGCACAAGCCATATGAATCACTCTAGGTGAAATCAGATCAACTATAAAATCTCAAAACTAGCAAACTGCAATTAACAAGGTAGTATGGCCTTTCCCTATACACGAGTTAGAAAATACTGAGCACATCTTAATTCCAAGTACTGAATTCTTCCTATCCCTGGCTAAAGTCTCCAAACAGTAATGCAAGAGAAAAAAAGCCCTCTGATACCACTTTGTAACGACCCATGTCTGGAGCCCCTCCACTGGTGCCTCGTACCTGATTCGCCACATGACCTCAAGTGCGTTTCCTCGAACACCAGAGGCGGCTGACTAGAAGCGAGGGCCTTGGTGAGTCGGTGGGGAAACTATGCCCTCATTTGGTATGGTATACAAGTTAAGAAAACAATAACAAATAGCGTAAGCAGTAAACATCATGCATAATAACATAAACCAAATAGCAGAAGCAATGGAGAAATATAATTATGATGTCAATGATGCAGCAGGTACAAGTATCTAAGGAAAACATCAAACACAACAAAGTTCTGAAATACAACTGAAACCAAATGAAAAAGAAAAATAAATTAATCTCCTCAGCATCGTGAGCCCCGGCTCAGTCCCATGCTCCCCAACTCCAGTGCAATCAAGAACCTGAAGTTGAAGTGTGCTTTCCATTATTTATACCTGCAGCAACATAGTCTTCTTGGGGCCATAATCATGGCCCAAACAGGGTGTGAGATACAATCCCAGTAGGCAATCACCCAAAGATTTGTGCCTAACAGCTAAGGAATACATAAAAGTAACAAAACAAGTAGCAGTGAAGAGAAAAGCACAAGCAGCTACAATCGATAGTTCTAACATGTAAATCACAGAAGTAAGCAGTCAACAACAAGAAGAAAACAGGTAACCCTCTCGGTAGTTCCCACATTCAAACCATTATGGTTCAACCTCTAAGTACTAGAAACCCTCTGGGAGGCACACACAGTCTCACCCCTCTGTTTCAGCTACGCAATTAAACAGACTCTCTGGGGAAGCACTCACCGTCAATTCCCCCTATAGTCTTGTATCATGCTAAAAGCTCTCTGGGGAAGCACTCAACGTCAATTCCCCCTGTGGCCCACGTCTTGGATCTACAGAATCTATGGGGAAGCACTCAATGTAAATTCCACCTATAGTCTCGCATCGTTATTAAAAGGCACTCTCGAGAAGCCCTTCCGTCAATTCTCTCTTTGGTATACTACTCTAGGTTCTCACAATCCTGAGTATAACAAAATATGATGTGCATGTGTATCGTCCATGTAAACCTCAAGATCTACTTGGCTATCAACTAAGGCTCAACAGAAAATAAAAAGAGGAAGTTCCACTATCCTACAACACGGTATGGCAACTAGAAAACACCCAACAGGTAATACAAGCATGGAAAGTATCCTAAGAACAAAATAAATTACACTACACACAAGAAATAACCTCTACTAAAGCAATCAAGCAATGTAGGAAAAGTACAAGGGAAAACAGGAAACACTCAATACCCCACTAAAGGGTATTTGTGGAATTTGCATAAAATATTCATCAACTTTCTATGAAAAGGCACAAACCACCAACCTCGATTCAAGGAGATCGATATACGTGAACCTCATAGACATATTCCTCTTAGAAAAACATAGATCTGAGAAAACGCACAAAATTCTAAACCTACAATAACATGGAAACCATGAGGAATCAAGAAACAAGGATAAAGTAGAAGGAAGAACTCACCGCTTCGATTCCAATGCAGCTGACCGTGCTCGAATCGGAGAACGGATGGAGAGGCGGTCGTCCATCCAAGATCCGGTTGTACAGTCACTCTCGGATGGACGAAATCTGATGAGGAAGACGAATCTTGGGGTTCGACACGACCCTAGTCCGTTTAATGAAAAAAAAGTACATGGTGTGTACTTCTTGAGTACATGGCGTGTACTTCAATTTTTCCGTACTCTGAAATAACCGCCCTCCACCTCAGCCTTAAACACAGTGTGTGTGGCCCTGGCACGGCCAGCACACGGCTTCAAGTCGGGGAAGAGTACATGGAGTGCACTTAGAAATTACACAACGTGTACTTCTAAAATTTCAAGAAAATTCATTTTTCTCAAAAAATTCAGAAAAGGAAAAATGTACCTGAAAAGAAGATCTGGGTTCTTATAGGATACATGGGAGGTAGTCTCAAGGCTAACGAATGTAAAGCGCGGTTATCCAAATCCATACTTGTATAAAAAATATTTTTGGTTATTCATGATATATTATTTATATTATTCATATTATCCTTCAATTTATTGAACCCTTTTATGATATCATGTTATGTTAATTCTATAATATCATTCCTTAAGTTATTTGATTCTTTTATGATTCATGTCATATGTATTGCCATGATTTTCAACATGACTCGTGTTTATGATATTATAATTAATGTGTATGTTTCTAAAAGTATTATATTATATTATCATACCCTTATTCTCTCACTATATTTCAATTATCAATGACATCTCTCTTATTAACCCTTAATAAGAATATGAAATCACCATTTATTAGGTTTTCTTTTATTATGATATGAAGAATGTTTTTGAGTATGATGTTTCTAATAATAGTGGTATTTGGGAAGTATTATGTGGGTGATGATTTCAATAATTTATGCACCAGTTCATTATATATCCATGTTTTTGAATACACTAAAACCAAACAGTTATGGGATAGATAATAATATTATACAAAAAATATTAATCAAATAGTATGTAAAATTTTGAATGAAAACTAATTATAAAAACATTGTTGTCTAGAAAAATAGTATCAATAATTAAATTTTTGGATGAGCACTCATATTGAAAATATAAATTAGGGTCTCCCTATATTCTCTCATTTTTCTCTATAAGATGCAAAAAAAGATTAGTTTTATAAAATATAGGAATGAATATTGAAATTTATACAGGAAATAAAATTAATGAAATTTAGGACGGTATTTTCAATAAAGCAATGAAGAAATTATCCATCTATTGATGTTGCTTAGATCAATAATATTAGTTTACATTAAAAAAAATTAGGCCAGTTAGTGTAATGAATTATAAAATATATCAGTATAATTCACCAAAATCACATAAATTATTTAATAGGAAATATTTGGGAGATAATATTAGTTTGTTAAATAATAAATTGGTCAATAATAACAATAAATGGCAGCAATATCCAAATACATGGGAGGAATGTAAATAATTTTGAATAAAAAAACAAAGGTTGGGGATGAAAAATATATCGAATGGTAAACTAATCATCCACCCATTAATTGAAAATATGTTATTTTATTTTAGTTTGACCAATTATTTACATTTATTAGATGTTTTCTAAAATCACCAATTAAAAACCTCAATGACTTGATATATAATTATTAGTAAATGAATGAAACATTTTTATGTTTTCAATATAATTATATAACAATTAAATGATGTTATATTGTGGTAATTCACTTCATTGAAATATTTTAGTTGTTTAATTACATAACATTTATGTGATTTTATATATCGATTTGATCTTTTTAAAATGATTCTATTTTAATTCCTTGGATCTGGTAATCACATTTCATAAAATAAATCATAAAATTGGTAATATATCTGTTAATGTTTAACTATAAAATCCATATCAATATTATTTCCCTATAATAGGTGTTTTAAAAAATAATGGTGGATAATATTATCATATAATTAGAAAAAACTCAATATAGGAGATATGAAAATTCTATATGAATATGTAGATATATTTCAAAAATAGTTTCATGGCCTTCCCCAATATGGTGATGTTTAATTTCTAATGTAACTCATAACTCTTTATATTCATATATTAAAGGCTCCATAATGAATGAACATTACTAAATTGCAGTAATTCAATAATAAATTCCATGAAAATATAGATATGAGTTTTTTATGAAATAATACATCATATTTAGAGAACATATAAAATTTGTTTTGAAGAAATCCATATCAATGTGACCGTGTATTAATTTTTAATAACATTATAAGTTTAGGATTAATAAAAATAATCTAATACCCCATATTAATTGTAATATCCAGATTTCTAGAGTGATAAAAAAACCATATTATGCTATATTATTAATATCTTATATGGGAAATATGATTTATCAGTGATATAAATTAATAATTAGTTAATGGTTATATATAAGTGAAAAATCCCAGTTAATACTTTGAAATGTTAAAAAAAATATTTTCAGAGTACGACAGTGAGATATTGTTTCTTTATGAGGCCTGAAAATCCACAATGAATTGTGATTAAAAATATTAAATATTTTATATTAATATAATTAATTTTTTTTAAAAAAATTGATAACTCCAAAATGGTGCATCATATATGGAATTTGAGACCATAGATAGGTCTAAAATGTGATGTCTACCCTTAGAGGTGTATAAACTTTCTAAGCATTATATGTTTTGGTGTATCACATGTAAAAATTCTCTATGTACTTATTTTTATTTTATTATTTTGAAAATAATTTAATATCTCCTAAATAGTGGAAAATATTGGATATTTGAGACCATCATTAGGTTTGAAACACTGTGTTTACCTTGGGTGGGGTATGACATTTTTAAGCATTGGATATTTTGATACCTTGCTCATGAAAATAAATAATTTTATAATTTTATTTTATAATTTCTGAAAATATTATACTATATAAAAAATGGTGCATCTTATTTGAAAACTGAGTCCAATGATAGGTATGTGAGGTGGAGTTTAAATTAGGTGAATTATAAAACTTTTATGGTTTGGATGTTTGGATGCCTAACTTGTGAGAAAAAAAACTATATATAATTAATTGTTTAAGTTGATTTTAATATTTTAAATAATTAATATCTCTCAATATTATGTCATATGACAAATTAAAGAACACTATTTTCTATAAAATGGGGGGTTTACCATAGGAAGTGTATATCATTTATAAGAAAGAGAAGATTGTTGTTCTGTTATTATTAAGTTGAATAATTTATTTTTAGGAATTTAAGAATATAAATTTAATTAAAAGTGAAAGAATATTAGTTTTACTAATCTCATACTCTTCAACTCCCCCTTTTACACCATTAATACAAACAAATAAATCCAAATATTGGAATTGATATAATTTTTACTACTGATAAATTTAATTGGATTAATGGGGACAATGAAAACAAGGCATAATCAATCTTTAGGTGAAATGGTTTCTTAATGTGGGGTTTTGATTTTTCTTATTTAGAAATACTATAAAAATATAGTGGGGTTGTGTAATTTCTGAACAACAACATATTGGAAGATCATATTGAGTTTGGTGACCCCATATCTACATTTAACGTAGTCCGTGAACATTGATTGATCCAAGTAAATTGAGATGAGGGATCCTTACTTCTTCATGCGGCATGTGTAAGTCTTCTTCGACATTTTAGTTTTTTTATTTTCCTTAAACATTTTTTTAATATTCTTCTTTTCAATTTTGTTCTAAATTAAAATGAATTGTTAATTCTTAATAATAGATTAATACATGGCTTATAAACTAATAAATTTTATTTTATTGTAATGGATAAATTAATTATAATTATCAAAGGGGTAATTACTAATAAATTATCTAAAATATAATTGAACTAAATTAAGATAATTTTGAGAGTTTCCTAATGTTTTATTCTCTAAATAACCAAAAATAATCACATCGAATAACAAAAAATAATTAGATCTAATTATCAAAAGATAATGATATCGGGTTATTCACAGAATAATCTGTTAAAAATATAAGAATATAATTTTGTGAAATTATGAAAGAAAATTACATGGATTTATCAAGGAATAATAATGAATACTTATCTACTTATATTTACAATAAATTATAATATTGATATTGAGAAATGATAGTTTTTTGGAAATAACTATTAGAATATAATTATTAATTTTATTAAATGGATAGTTATAAAGTAATAATGTATTATTATCATATGATAATTTATAATATATGATTATAAGATATTATCTGGGGTTAATTAATTTTATAAATTAATTGTCAATAAAATAATTATAATGGATAATTGGTACCAAAATTATCAAAATATAATTAAGAATGATATTTTAAGGGAAATTATAAAAATATAATTATAAATAGAAAATTTAAGATAAATTATAAAAATATATTTATAAAATGAAAATTTAAATGAAATTATCATGTATAGTGATAAAGGGATAATTGACGTAAAATTATCAAGAGAAAATTATAAATGGACAATTTTTTATTAAATTATAAAAATATAATTATTGAGGATAATTTATAAAAAATTATCATGTTATGATTATTCATGAAGAAGAATATTGAAATCATATGATTTAACATAAAAAATAATTCATAAATTATCCAAGAGAGAGAATGTATCATCACAAGTGATATTTTTTTTCTTTTCAAAATAAAATAGTGTGTTTTTTATTTGGGATCCCTTGAGGAATTTCCAGCATTAATGTGTCGATGATTATGATGATAATTCTGTGACGAGGCATATCGAGCTACATAGGGTGGTTTATCCTTGCCGGTTACATCAATGACCTTAATGTTGGAGTTTCCTTCCCATTTTGGACCATTAATCTATATGATGTTATCATGATGTGTTGTTTATGTTGGAATAACCCATGATTGTTATGAATTGCATGTGGGTGTTTTAGTATACATGGGAATACATTTATATATGTGGTTATAATATCTTTGATATTGGTGTGACTTATCATTCCATTCTACGAAATGTTTTTTTATTTCTGTCAATAGCCTATGGAATTGTGATGCAGATGTCAAGATATTCCGGTGGAGCATTGAGTTTGGGGGTTTGCAGTTTTGTGGACATTAACCCAACCTAATACATTATTAATATCTTTAACGGTGGATGCAGATATCTTAGCTAAGGGGAATGTATACTAGCTAGCTGGAAGATACCTATCATTGATTCATATACTCTTAGGTTGTGGGTATTTCAAAATGTTAAGTGGGTTGAGGATGCATAGCTAGAAGATACAGATCATTGATTCTTATGGACATTGCATGTGGGTGTTTTAAAAGATTAAGTATATCAGTGTTACATAGATGGTATATTTCATACATTGCTTCTAACAAACATGTGATGTTGGTGTCTTAAAAGGATAATCTGGTCTGGGACATATTTTATGGAAAATGAGTCATTCCTGTAACAACCAGTAGTGGGATGGGGATTTCTTTATTTCCTCAGTTTAGGTACATAACTTATTTAGTTTATTAATGGGAACAATTGAAATTGGTGGTGATATTATTTTTGGTGAAATTTTATGTGAATGATGGCTCTACACATGTATATTTATTGTTAACTGAGTTATGTAATGATATACACTATTATATATATATATTTTAACTTATGGTAAGGATGCATTAGTTGTGTCCTACCGAGTCATGTACTCACACCATTCCTAGGGATTTCATTATTATTGTATATCTCAGAACCACATAATCATTGAAGGGGAAGGTCCATATAGAGGATTTTTGATTAGTGGAGAATGGAGCTTAAGAAGACAGGTTGTGTGGTGGATCAATTTCATGAAACCCTATGTTATGTGTCTTCACTCTCAATTCAATTTTTTTACAAAAAATGTATAATTTCAAATTGATTTTTCATTCACCATAATGATTTTGTATGTGATGTGTGAATATTGATGGAAACCTATTTTTTATGATTTGTGGATTTTGGGGAAATCGGGTTTTTATTGTGAAATGTGTTTTTTTGGATTTTAAACTGTGGATTTTAAAATTGGTGTCCTGGTTTATTTCTAGAAAATAGTTTGTCAAAAATAGTTTTCAATAAAATGTTTTCCTAATGATATTTGTTTTGAATTAATAATCTATTAATGGTGTTTTCAATAAATATTATATTTATTGAACCAGTGTTGGGGTGTTGTTGGGATTTTTGAATGGCTTAAATGGTGGATTTTCTTGGATAGTTTGTGTTTGTATGTATTGGAAAATGTTTGTTGACATCAGTTTGGAAATTTTGGATTTTCTTGTTTTTTTGATTTGGTAATGTCTACCATCTTGATTGATGGCTCAAATGTATAAGCTTGTTTTGGAAGGCATGGTTTGTGGAATGAATTACCACTATAAAAAGGTTTTTAAATTGATGTGACGTAGCAGTATAAAAGTGTCCATGATTGGATGTAAAGTTATCCCAACAATGTAACACCGATCTCATGTGTGTGGGTGTGGAATTTGTGAATACGATTGGAATATGCATGTAGAAAAGAATGGTGAAATTGGTTATGCCAATATGGTTTCGGAAAACGGTTAATGATGTTTTTGGTTTCTCTCCCTGGTATTATGATGATTTGGGTCGAATGTGTTGTTAGGGGTGTGTTTGGATTGCTATAAATTATTGCCTTGTTTAATTATTTTATATAAATAGTTTTATAAAATATGCTAACCGGTTCTATCCTTATGGCTGGTGTAGGGAAGTCATTTAGGGAAACCCACTAATTATAATTACTCTCCCCCATATTATGAACTTTTGTTCTTTTATCTATGTTGTACATCAGTACACAGGTAATGGTGATTCATCTCATTTATCTAGTGGTTCTTCATGATGATTTTTCGGTATTATGTTCTGGGATCATGGTGCATGGTGTGGTGTTATATATCATTATCTTAGTGTCTTGATATTTTTTTAGTCTTCCTCATGGTACTTTGATGTTAGATTAGTATAGTTTGGTTATATTGGTACATTTCTTTTGTTTAATTGAAAAACATAATTGACATGAATCACATATTTATGTTTTTTATTGGCATGTTTTGTTTGTTGTCTTCATTCTAATGGGAAAATTATAACCCACTATTCTATAAGTCCTCTACATTTATTTACAACCTTCGGAACCTTTGGGATATCACCTAAGGTTGAGTATCACCTACACATAAACTCAATTCAATGAGTTGGGGTGGGGATGTTACAAGTGGTATTAGTTTGTTTGGTCCATGAAGATCATTTGAAAGTAGTTCTGTTCAGTTTTTTAGCATTGATTTTCAGTCTTGGAGTTGGTACAAATTCGTAGTTTATTCATTGAATTGCGATGGTAGCAAGGAGTATGTTTTTTAGAACATGAATTGTACAACACAAAATAATGTAGCTAAGCCTTTTATGATGAACTTCATGATATGTGGTATTTAGGTATATATGTGTTTTGGATATACTTATAAGAGAGATATATCATTTTCTGGGTGTATACAATGATATCAACATAAAATGATTTGTATAAATGACCTCTTACTAGGATTTAATATTTCATTGATCATAATGATTTATGGTCTGGCATGAATGTGTTAATTTTTTAAAAATATGGAAATTGTTTTCCATTGTGAAATTTTGAAATGAGAACATTTGTGTATTCTAAAAATGTTTTGATTTTCAAAACATCCTAGATTTTTTAAAAAATGAATGGGCATGGAAAAATTGTTACCAGTAAAACCATTATTATGATAGATGAAATTTGATATAATTTTAAATTATATTCCAAAAATTTCTAGTATATTAGGAAAATGGTTCTTGTGTTGTTTTGATTGAAATGGCACCTGGTATGAAATGTCGAGTCCAATCGGAGTAAGATTTGGAAAATGGGGTTACACCATGGGTCCTGGTGAACCAAAATATAATTTAGAGAACTGTAAATGATTTTCAAGCTATTGAAAGTATAAATATGATTGATGAGCTGATGCATATAGATCATTCAATTCTGTTTCAAAAGTAGAATACTCATATAATTAGGGGTGATTCAGAAATGGATATGGATGAAGCGTGGTTTAATATGATTAATAGAATATTAAATATCATGGGAACAATGGAGGAGTATAAATTATAGTTAGAGATGTACATGTTTTAATATCTTGTATGTCAGTGGTGGGAGTTTCATGTTTAGGCTTTAGCAGACCAATGTTTTATATTGGAGGGTTTTGAGAAATTATTTAAAAAAATATCTACCTTAATATAATCATGATTCGTGCAATGGATATTTTTTTATATTGAAGTAGGAGAAAATCTTGTTTATGTATTATTCGTATAAATTCATTAATTTATTCGATTTTATTACCTGAGGTTGCATCTAGTGAATCGTTGAATGTGCATATCAATGAGTCAGGGTTGTAGTAGCAAATCCCATCAAATACTATGGTGAACTTGATAATTAATTACAATGAAATATAAAATAGATAAATAAATCGTTGAAAGGGTTATATTAGGCGCTATAGGTAGAGGATATATCATGGTACCCATGGGATATTGTGGAAACTCTATCAGACTGAGAAAGAGTGTGATGGAAACACATTTTTAGGGTCATATTATTGCACATAATCAAATGCTGGGATCATTTAATCTTACTATAAAGGCTTATAATAATCCAGGATGCATCTACTATGGTTCAAAAAGTCAAATGAAGGGCAGTTTTATAGAAAAATGTTGACCATTTCATAACATCAATCAAATGTGGTTTATTTAGTGTTATTGTTGTAATGCTCAAATCTTGGGAGTTCATGAAACTCCTCAAGGGACTTAGGTGTTGTATTATTAAAAATTATTGGGAAAAAACACCCCTTATCAAAATATTATAGATTGAAATAATGATTAGATAAACACAATGTCTCCATGGAAATGTAATGAAGAGCATATCACCTCCTGTAAGAAGGTGTTTGGAGCTGAGAATGTTGTAGCGGATGATCAGTCAAGATGATCCATAGTTAGAGGTATCAATATTCTAAATTCTTCCCCAATGTAAATCTTGTTTTATATGGGTGTCTCTCATTTTTTCATTGTTTTTCATGCTATTGAATTATTGCGATTAAATTTGGAAATGATGCCTTTAGTATTAAAACATAACTCTGATATGGCTTAAAGAGTGTGCCCAACCATTCCATATAAAGAATGTTGTATATTAGTTGATGGGGTTGAGATAATATGAAAATAATCGTTGATTGAGATGGATGATTATGATATAATCTTGGGTATGTATTGGTAGATGATGTTTAAGGATAACATGGACTGTTATGTATGAATAATTACATTGGAGACGGATTATGGTGTTCAAAATCTATTTAGAGGTTAAAATAAGGTAAGTCGAGGTACAATAGGCATGTCATATCATGTAGATGGCATGACATTATAATATCTGGCATCTTTGTCTTTGGAATTAACCGAAGAGGATAGTGGAAGCAGTTTTAAGAGAAACTATTGATTAATTTCTGGATCTCTTTCTTGATGAATTATCAGTGTTACCACCCATAAGAAATATGGAGTTTATGATTGGTTTCCTTCTATGGATTAGTCTTAACTTACTTTTATATTACAATATGGAACTAGGAAAAATGATGGAATTGAATGTATAATTAGAGGGTATAGAAAAGGGTTTTATCAAGCCTAAAACATCTTTAGGGAAAGCACTGGTCCTATTTTTTAAAAAGGAGGGTTTAACTCTTTGAAATTGTGTGGAATATCATAAATTTTTTAATGTTATTATTAACAACAAATATCCACTCCCATTAGTTGATGATCTATTTGATCATTTTATGGGTGCTCAGCGGTTCCCCAATATTAAATTGTGATCAATATGTCATCAGTTGCAGGTGCATAAGGAGGATATTATGAAACCAGACTTCAAATTTTGATACTTCCATCATGATTATGTGGTTTTTCTCATTTTTATTATGAATTTACCAATGGTCTTCATTGATTTTATATATCAAATATTTCAGAGATATATGTATTCTTTGGTGGTGGTTTTTTAATGATATATGGGTGTATTTTTAAACAAGGCATGACCATGAGAAGCACTTGGAAATAGTGTCAATTATTTTTTAAGATCATCAATTTTATGAAAAATTATCAAATTTATTATTTTTGATATAATAGGTTTATTTCCACTTCCATTTTATTTCTATGAAAGGTGTTTAAGGGGATCAAGAAAATATAGAGCCTGTTATAACATGGAAACCACAAAAAAAATGAGATATAATTATTCATTGGTCTAGTTGGGTAATAATGAAACATTTTGCATGAAATCTAATAATTTTCCTCTCTAATGATAGATTAAACAAATAAGAATGTTCCACTTCAATGGATTGGGAAATGTAAATAGTATTTTTAAGAGCTTAACTATCTCCTTACATTAGCACTAATCATGGATTTTCTAGAACCAGGGAAAGGGTACATGTTGTATTTTGACACATTGGGATTGGGGTTATGGTGTGTTCTCATGAAATGGGATAATTTTTTTCCATGTCGATCATTACATTTGAGGTTCCACTTAAAGAATTACCTATTTCATGATTTTGAATTAACCGTGGTGGTTAATGATTTGGAAAAATGGATCCACTATCACTACGGTGATAAATTCATGGGTTTTACTGATCATAAGAGTTTGGAGAATATTTTCTTCCATATTTTTTTGAATATGAGGAAAACGAGATTGATAGAGTTTCTCTAGATGTTTGACTTGGACAATATTTACACACCGGTTAATTAAATTATGTGGCAGACACATTAAGTTGAAATTTATATCCCCAAGTGGTTAAATAGACATCATATCAGTGGTAGTTGATTTCATTTATAGATGACATGAAAGTGGAATGTGAATACCTCTATGATGAAGTGTTTTTATTTCTAGTTTTATTGGATACTGATTTAGTTTTATTGGTTAAATAGGTTCAAACATCGGATTCTTAATTAAAAGCGATAAGGATTAATCTCAATGGTGAAGAGACCATTGAGGGCTACAAACCGGATGAGATTTTAGTGTTGGCTTTCAGAATCAGAAGGTTTTACCAGTGGATTTTCAAGAGAAATTTCTCCATTCATATCATCATTATATATGGGACATCCATCAAAGAATTTGGAAATTTTATAAGGAATTAAAACCTCAGTTTTGGAGGTTTGTTAAGAAAATGAATATGGTTGATTTTGTTACGAGATGATTAATTATTCATCAAGTCAAGGCAGATCATCAACAACCTTTAGGTATGTTTCATTCTTTACCTATCCCTATGTGGTAGTGGGAACAAATATAAATGGATTTTGTTATAGTTCTCTCAAGAACGATTTGGAAGCACAATTCCATATGGGTGATTGTGGATCAAATCACAATTTCATCTCATTTGAACCCTATTTTTGAATCTCATATGGTGGACGATATGTGAAAAATCAATATTCATGAAGTGGTTAAGAGGCATCGTGTACCAGTTTTGATTCTATCATATAGTGATCTGAGTTCTACATCTTGTTTTTCTAAATATTTGCAGTTGGCCGATATAGTGGTCGATGAGTACAACATATCATACATAGAGAAATAGGAAATATGATAGGATGACACAAGCCATGTATGACATTTTGTGGGATTAGGTGATGGATTTTGGAGGCTCATGGGAGGATGAATTTCCATTAGTGGAGTTCTCAAATAATAAAAGTCATCAAGCCTCAACAAATACATAATTTTTGAAGAATTGTATGGGATTCTATGTTGTTATCCATTATATTAGGTGGAAAGTGGAGTGAATTTGATAGTTGTGTTGAACCCTATCCAGGAGACTATGAAGATAGTTATGTTGATTTGGATGATAATGGATACGGTTCGGTGTAACAACCCAATCTGTGATGAATATAATCACCCTTTTATATTTTATTAAATTTTTATGGTTATAGAAAACACATGAACATATTTTTTTATTATATCTAATTGTATTTATGGCACCATTACGTATCATTTCAATTGATAATGTTGTCATTGGACAAAGTTCACCTGACTACAATTAATATAGGGTTTTTTAAATATACTTTTGACACATAAAAAGGATGATATGACCTAAACTAGTAGGATCATATCCTATGAATCACATTTATCATAGGTTGTAAGAGATATATAATTTCGGGTAGTTTCCCTTTAGCTAGCCCAAGTTGAGAGCTGAAAAATTTGGCATGAGAGAAACCAATTATGATAGAAGTTCAAGCTCCTCGAGATCATGACCAAAACTATGCTCGCAAATCGACCCTGTGATAGACCCACCATTATAGACCACACTGTTATTGTGTATTATTTTCTATTAAAAGGGCACGTATCAAGTCCCTAGAAATATAAATATTTAATTTATTTGTACAAAATAATCGACATATTTTTAACCCTTTTAATCTTAATTTGTAAATCAATTTTAATGAAAATTTTTAATTTTTTGGGTAATATTCAAATTAAAATAAAGAATTTATGTATTTAAGTATTTTTTAAATTAATAATATATTAGTAAAATGTTATTATTAAATAATTTATATCAAATATAAATAATCTTATAAATTTTATGATGTCAAATTTAATTTCTTATAAGGGATAAAAATGTTATTTTAAAAACCCCACCATTTTCAATTAATTTTGGTTTTTATTTTAGAAAATAAAATTCAGATATTTTGGAAATTATATAGATGAAATGGATATTTTTTGGAATCAGGATGTCAAAATTATAAAACATTAAATTTTTAATAATTTTCTGAGGTAGTAAAATTTTCCAGTGACAAATAAATATTGAATAAATATACTTTTTTTGACAAAACAATAAAATATGTGGTGTAATAAGTAAATTAAATAAGATAAATGATAAAAATATAGTTTCTACTTGAAAAAAATGTGATTATAGGTATATTTGTTTTATTTTGTAAATCCATTATGAATCTTGCAAGAGTTATTATATATTTTGTGATTTTAAAATCATTTCCTAAAGTGCGAGACTAACATCCACATCAACAATGGTTATATTTTAATTAATTTAGATCTTGAATAGATTAAATAATGTATCCCCAATCCTTTTTTTCAGAATACATGGTAAAAAGATGTGTTGGGTTTTGGTTTTGGATATTTTACTATGTAGAGTCCAAAACATAAATAATGAAGAAATGCCACTCATTTCCCATATAAACCCAAAGAACCCATAATTTATTCTTAATGAAACTCCATATATCACGTATTAACACATACCTACACTCCCTTGAGTCCTTCCAAGGCACTCCCATTGTTTCACAAAGCCCATCCCAAGCTATTGGAACCACATATTCTATTAAGGGTAATTCCATTCTCCACTTTCGTCAAGATTATTTATAATTTTTGGCATTATTTTTTAAATTACATATGTCGTAAAATGTCTTTAAACATCCATATTACATTATATTTCATATTAAAATTATCATAGTACCATATCTATTCCGTAAACCAATTTTATGAATTTTAAGGTGACGTCGTTTTGCTACTGAAATTGCACTCTTATTTTCGATTCCAAAACAACTGTATAGTAAATATGATGCCCATTTTTTTATGTGTATTCAAATTTATAAATAAATACTTATTTTATTAGATAAATAAATTTAGGTATTTCATACCCCTTGATCATGGAATAAATAACAGGATGAATGAATCAATGTTTATTTCTCTTTGTGGAACACTTCATCGTGAGAATGAAATGAATGTGACAGGTGAACCAGAAATTATATAATACTACAATACATTAGTAAATTGTTAGTATCATGATATAACATGTTGGTAAATGGGGTTTACCTAATTCCTTCATGGGAATTTATCCAGATTCATTACTTGGTGAGTTTTTCCTTGACCTCTGTTTAAGATAGAGTGTTTTTAGTTGTTCCCACATTTCCCATGTTATGATGATCAGGCAATTGCATAGCTTATTATTGAAGCTCCTTTAATGCTTCAATGATATACCTATATTCTAAATTGATTTTATTATTTTTTTATTCCTTTCTTATCCCATTTTTTATCTTTACATCGTAACCATTTCTTTTTTATATCCGTAGGATATCCCACACAATATTAAGTACGAAAGAACATTTTGATCCTATTAAATATTTTTTTCAATAAATATTTTTTTCAAATTTTATGATGTTATTTAATATTGCTAATTTCCCAGATACACTATTCATATCAATCATTAGAGTGGTATTATATATAATATTATTTAATAAATCATGTTTCTATGTGAAATAACGAGTAGGGTAATTATATTTGGTATCAATGGATTAGTTAAGTTATTATTGGGATTCAGATGGGAAAAAATTATTGAAACTCTCAGGGATAACAATATGTATAAGAAAAAATCCATAAATGTTTGTTAGTATATATTATGTTGGTTATCAATAAAATAACTCCATATAAGCATACTAAAAATGGACAATGTTCGGGCATAAATGTACCTAGGGGAAACAACTTTGACATGGTGTTCTGGGCCTGACTCAAGGTAATCTGGTACATGATAATGAGCCTTATTCTTCTCTTGGTTTGAAAATCCATAGGGATGTGCTTTGGTAAATTCAAATCCACATTATGAATCAGAATTAAGTGAAAAAATTCCCATAAGAATATGTGTTATAAAATAGATCATGGAAAACATAGATTAAGGTCTAGAAACAAATATGGTAAGAAGATAAATATAATTTATAAGTTATCCCTTTAATGTCATTGAATTCTGCATTATGTGTTTATTATTTTAAAATACACATCCCTAATTTTCCATATATTCTAGCTAGTTCTTGGGAATTGGAGGAATCTTGGTAACAACTGATGTCATCAGAAATTTGATAACTGCCCCAATGAGATGCCCAACCTGATGGAGACATAATGGAGAACATTGTCATGATACACTATCAGCTAACTCAAATTATGAATAGAAACCTAGATCAAGATGAATTTCTAAACCACCCTAAGATAGAACAATATACAATCGGGAGTTTAATGTGACAAAGGCCTCCAACATTCAATGTATCATCGAATCCTTTAAAAATAGAACAATATATCAACACTATTGAGAAGATATTATCCATCATTCAATGATTCTTACATGAGAAGGTTCTTCAGGCTATTTATCTCATTGAGGGAGAGGCTTATAAGTGGTGGACATTGGTATATAATAATAATCTTGATTAAGAGATCAAAATAATGTAGTGGAAGTAATTTAATTTTTTTTTGTAAATATATTCCTCACATTCTCCATATTACAATTATATGTGATTTCCTTCCATGTATGAAAAAATATGATGAATTTATTAGGGATATGAGGAAAACATCATCAGAAATCCATGATATGCCTCCCACATTGTCATTACCCATGAATGTATGGTTGATCTATTCATTGGTGGGATAAATCATAGCTTATGAAATGCTATATAAATATGAATCCTTGATAACTATGAGTAAATTTCCAGATGTTCCATTAAAGTTGAAATGGAGATCAGAGAATATTGAGGGTATTATTGTTTTGAGAAGCAGAAATAAGAATTTATTTCTGGTGGTTGGATGGAAAATTCCAATGGTACTAAAAAATTTCATCATCCCACTAGTCAAAGGTGTAGAAAAGAAGCACCAAGGAAATTTATAAGGGGGAACAGAAAAATTATTTAGGTTTAGAAGATAATGGTACCTGTCCAATTATTTCTAATAAGAGAACCCCAAAATCTTTATATATGAAATAAATGATTTTATCAAGAATCAATTCCTTGTTCATAGATTTATATATAAGGAAACATTGAATTTTGAGAACTAGTGTGCTAGGCTAGGGGATTTCATAGTTAATAAAAAACCTATTTGGAAGCATGGGAGAGATTTTGATATCATTTTGGTGGACTCATACAAAAAAGTGGTTATATGTATTCTAGTTATTCTTTCAATAATAGTGAAAATATTTTTTTATTTTTCTTTTATTCATTTCATTGTATAACGGTTGTTTAGTAGAATTATTCAAACACCACCAAATTGAATGGGAGTACAGATGATGATGAAAACAGAAAATGGGGAAATTATTACATCCCAAGTATATAACTGTTCCCCTATCAACATATGTGGGATGAAATTACCATAAAACCTTTTCACACTCCATTTGGTAAAATTTTATTCAATTTTATGAAGGGATTGGCATTCCCAATATACATCCAACATAATTCTCCATGAAAAGGAACCACTCTCTATGTGGTCATTCAACCCCTTGTTGTGTACATGTTCAATGAGAAAAACGCATATTCTTCAGTACAATCATCTCAGCAAGGATATTAGTTCACTATGATAAAGAATCTCTAGCTCAAGTGATTGATTATAAGGAATTAACCACCCAAAATTACACTCCTATTGTTAGAGAATAGGTTGATATGTTTCCAAAATAATTTTTTGTTCTTAATCCTATCCAAGAGGTTCAATTTTCCACCGAGACTATACATGGGGCATTATCAATATCCAAGAATCCTTATAGAATGAATATTGATGAACATGAGGTGATAAAGAAACAACTAAAGGGGAATCTAGATATAGGGGTCATATGCTGAAGTGATTTACCATGGGGTGCACTAGTTCTATTTTTAATGCAGAATAATGAGTCAATGCACCTTTTCATTTCTTATCGTGGGATCAAAAACAAAATTATAAAGAACAATTATTATCAATGTCAAATTGTTGATTTTTTCTATTATCAATTGGGAGCCCAATAATTCTTCAAGGTGGAGCTTCAGTCGATGTATTATCAAATAAGGGAAAAAATGAACATATCCCCAGGGAAACATTTTATAATAGGTGCGGGCAATATGAGTTCATAGTGATTCCTTTAAGGATGTCTAATGTTCCATAAATTTTCATGGACATTATGAACATAGTCCATAGATATTACCATGATAAAAAATTTCTTGTATTTATAGATGATATTATAATATAATCCAAAATAAAGGAGGATAATGAGGAGAATCTTGACACTGTACTAAATACATTGTAAATGGATAAGCTCAATGAAAAGTACAAAAAATGTTAGTTATGAATGGAGGAAGTCACATTCATGAGTAATATCATCAAATTAAATGTAATATATGTTGATTCATAAAAGAAAAAATAAATTAAAGGGAGGTTAAGTCCAAAATTCATGGTAGATATCTATAGCATTCTTTGGTTATCTAGGTATTATAACTGATTTGCGAGAAATGTTACATGATGGTTAAACAGTCATAACAAAATAACTCAGAAGGGAGTAATTTTTTCTTAGAATGATCAATGTGAATAAAGGATCTTGGAGTTGAAAAATATATATATTACTAGCCTTGTCCTCAAACTCCCTACAAGCGGGGAACATTTTTTAATCATTAGTGATTCTTTGAAGAACATATTCTAATATTTGATAATAAAAAATAAAAAATTAATTGCCTCCAACTCAAGGAAGTTGAAAATTCATGATAAAAAATATCCCATGAATATTTTAGAGTTGTTAGTTGTGATATTTTTATTGATAATATATCAGAATTATCTCTATGGGGAGAAGTGTGACATATTTACTAATCAAAACCATGTCAAATACGTAATCACATAAGAAGAGATAAGTATGAATTGGAAAATATGGTTATATATCATCAAGTATTATGAGTGATCAATCCACTACAATCCTGGAAATGCAAATAAAGTTGAAAATTCTCTAAGTAGAAAGGTCCTAACAATTCCATCATCAATGATACTTGAGAATGATCTAATATTCAAGGATTTGAAGAGGATGGAAATGGGAATCATAAATAATGGAACAACATGAATCCTTTCATAAATGATTTATCAACCATATATTTTTGAATAGTTATAGGATTCTCAAAAAGAAGATGTGGGAATTCAAAAGTCTGTGGAATATTTTAAGAAAGGTGAATCCATGGAGATCAATGTAAATGAAGAAGGAATTGTGAAATTTTGGTCAGGTATATCTGTTTCATAAAATAATAAGTTAATGAATGAACTATTCGATGATACAAATAGAGAAAATTTACTTATTTATAAAGGAAACATAAATATGTATCAAGATCTCTGAGAGAACTGTTGGTGAGACAACATACAGAGGGAGATAACTGAATATACATATAATTTACTAGAATTTTATCGTGTGAAGGCTAAAAGGATAAAATTTAAGGAGATTATGCAACCATTACAGATAATAGTTTGGAAATTGGAAAACGTCACCATAGTGTTTTTCTATATAATTTCTAAGACATCCAGTGAAATCAATTGAATCTAGGTTGTTGTGTACCTTCTTCAAAATACTACAAACTTAATTGCAATTCGAGTGGATTTTTCAATTGATAAACATTCACGAATATATATGAGAGAGATGATGATTCTTTATGGATTACCACTATCATTTGTGTCTGATTTATATCCATGATTCACCTCTATGGTTTGTAATATCTTCTATTATGCTCAAAACACATAGAATAAATTTAGTACATCTTGCCTCCCTAAACCTTTTGGCCAATCTGAGTGGACAGTCGACACACATGAGGGAATGTCAATAGCATGCTCAATTGAATTCTAGGGAGGACGGTACCAACATCTTTATCGAGTAAAGTTCAAATAAAACAACAATATCCACTCGATCATACTAATGGCCCCTTATGTATCCCATTATTAGAAGAAATAAAGAAAAAAATTATGTTGGGATGATTTAGGTGAATGAAAAATCTTAGGTCTTGAAGTGGTTGAGGAAATGGTGGAGATGGTAAAGACTATTCATCAGTAGATCAATGATTCTAAGAGTCCAAAGAAGAGAAATGATAATTATAATCAATGATACCGAGTGTTTGATGTTGGATAAATGATATTCATATATATATCTCCACATAGAAAGTGGTGAGATTTGGGAAGATGGGAAATCGTATTCCAAGATACATCAGACCTTTTGATATCATTGATCCTATCAGAGCAGTGGACCATTGACTAGAACCACGACAAAACCTATCATAGGTACACAATATATTCCATGAATCCCTCTTGAAAATGTACATACTAGACCCCTCACAGGTACTCATTATATAGGTGGTGCCATTGGATAGTGATCATTCATATGAAGATCATCCGGTGTTGATCATAGATCATAGAAAAAAAGTTATACTAAATAAGGCAATTACTCTTTAAAAGTAATGTAGAGAAACCAAATGTTTGAAGAAGAAATGTGGGGATAGGAGGAGGTGATGAATAAGGCATACCTTAATCAAGAAAATTTCCTGGGAGAAATTTCTAGAGGTGGAATATTTTAATGACCCAAACTGTTATGATTAAAATTCCACTTTTTTATTTTATTAAATGTATTTTATTTATAGAATAATCATCCACTAATTTTGTTTTGTAATGTCTAATTGGATTTGGATTCCAGTTAAGTATCCTTACCATTGAAAATATAGTCGTGGAATAGTTATAACATGAATAATATAAATGTAGGTGTTTTACGAAATCATTTTGTGAATGAAAAAGTATGTGATGTCCTCAATATATAGGATTGTACACATTTAAGTGAAGTTATCAGAGCTTCTAAGGGAGGAAAATTTTAGTCCTTTTATGATGACCAATCCCATGATTATATCCAACAACTTAATATTGAGAAGAACCATTTTCGAGATAATTTCATGCTCATCAACATCATGACTGAAACCATGTTCACCGAAAGGCCCCATTAAAGCCCCAACATCACACACCTAACTCTTAGGGCGTATGCTGTAGTATTAAAGGTATATGTACATGGACCCTATCAACTGTAATATGTATATTATTTTTTTTATAAAATAATGAATATATTTTTAATCCTATTATTGTTACATTGTAAATTATTTTTAAAGAAGAAAATGTATTTTTGTTTAATAATCAAATTCAATTAATGGATTTATAAATTAATGGATTTTGAAAAAAATAATATTTTAGTAAAATATTTTTATTATATATTTTTTATCAAATGAAAAGGACCATATAATATTTTTGATGACATATATAATTTTTTCTTAAGGGTTCAAAAAAATATTATTGTCAAAACCCCATCATTTTTAGTAAATTTCAGTTATTATTTTATATATTAAACTAAAAATATTTATTAAATTATTTAGATAAAATGAATATAATTTTTGTAATTAGGATGTCGATATTATCCAAAAGTGAAATTTATATTTCTTTTGAGGTAATCGAGTTTTCAGGTAAAAATTAAATACCATATAAATATGAATTATGTTTTTGGACATCATAGTAACCCAAAAGTGATGTAATATGTAATATAGATTGGATACATGAAATATATATATATATAGTCACCTTTAAATAATTTGAATTTATATTTTGATTATTTATTTTTTAAAATCCATTATGATTCCTCCCAGAGTTATAATATATTTTATGATTTAAAATCAAATCTTTATGAGTGTGACTCACATCCACATCAATAATGGTAATATTTTAATAAATTCAGACCTTTTCATTATAAAATAATACAAACCAATCCTATTTATCAAGAACCATGGGAAAAATTTCATGATTAGTGGTTTTGTATATTTTTTAATATAGAGTCGAAAACATAAATAAAAAATTTATCCCTCTTCTTTCCTAAATAAACCCAACCAAGTGCCCATTTATCTTGAAAAAAACTCGTTCTAGAATTTCAATCTATTTACTCTACACCCTAAAGTCCTCCCAAGGATCATCCATGATTACAAGAAGACCCTACCAAGAAAATGGGGTATCGAATTCATGTTAGGGATTGTTCATTTCTCCTATTTCTTCAAGTTCCATTATTGTGTTACGCCTTATTTTTTCAATTCCAAATGTTGGTGCATGTCATTACACATCTATATGAATGTACATTTCATATATAAATGATTAGAATCCAATTTTTCTCTTATCAACACATTTTATGAATCTTTATTAGACGTCGTTACCCTACAGAAATTTCACCACACTTCTCCATTAGAGAAAAAAATATTGAATAAAATTCCATTTTAAATCATGTTTATTCACCTTTATACACATATAAATCTATTATTATTTACTTACATGTATTTATTCCACACTTATTCATTGAGGAATAAATTATGATGATGAATGAATCCTTGTTGATAGATATATGTGTCACACTTAAGCATGCACATGAAATGAAAATGACAGGTTCATCAACAATTATATAGAACTCAATGATTTGGGTAATGGTTAGTATCATGATACATCCTGTTGGGAATGGGGTTTTACCTGATTCCATTATGGATATTTTCCCACTATGTCTCTTTGTGTGTTTTAACATTACCTATGTTTATGATACATTGTTTTATGTTATTTACACATTTCCCATGTTATGATTATCATGATATCTCATGCCTTATTATACACGTTACTTTTATGATCCATTGATATAATTATTTTCTAACAAGTATTATATTGTTTAATATATTCTTTATTTTGTTAATTAGATTTATAAATCAACCATTTATTATGTATTTCCTCATCTTAACCCATGTAGTGTTAAGAATGATGGAATTTTTTGATTATGGTAAAGAAGTTTTCATAAAATATATTATTGTTCATTTTTAAGTTGTTATATAATGTTCCTAATTTACCAAATACAAAATAAAAATTGATATTATGGGTTTTATTTAATTTAATTTTATGTAATATCATGTTTAAATGTTAAATAAAGAGAATTGTTATTACACATTGAGTCATTAGAAATCATATGTAGGTCATCATTGATGGTCATTATCATAAAAGGTAGATAATCATATATTTCGTGAATATGTCATAGGCTTCAACATCCTTATTTTGAAAATTTGGGTATGATATCCTTGTGGAATATTGGGAATTTTGAGATACTTGTTTGGGTTGTAGAGTATGTATATAGGTTGGCTTTGCCACCATAGATTAGTGTAGTAGATATTGTCTTTTATTTATCTTCATTGAAGAATTATTAGTTCGATCCAGACCATATGACGTAGTGGGATCATGTTGAGCTATATCCAGATAATTCTTTGGTTCATGCACCACTGCATATTGTAGATTGGGATGAAAAAATATTTCATCGTAAAAGAATCATTCTAGTATTATTTTCAAGGAAACATAGTCAGATTCATGAGAAGACATGGGAACGACAGAAAGGAATGGCCATGTAATGGTACGTTCTCTTTCATAAAAGTGATGTTTAATACTTTATAACAACGGAATGGACAATGGTAGGAAGAATGTAGAACCCCAAGATTTATGTAGGTAACCTTTTATTTATTTATTTATTTATATAAAGTGGCCGGGTAATTTTTGGGAGTGTTTGGAAGGTTTTTGGATTGGCTTTATTAATTTTCTATAGGCACACATTTTTATAATTGTTAGTGAAAACATTTTAGATTCTTTCGAAAACTGTGAAAGTTGATGAATTAGGTTACATGAGGTCAAATGGTTAAGATTAATTGTTTACTAACTGTTCACCAACCCCATGTAATATGTGTCTATTGTAATAGTGGGATTCCTCACATTTGGTCTTAATGTGTGGGCCAACCCTACAAGGCATCGTTGTGAGATAGTATTTGGTGCCAAATTAGCAAACTGTTTTCCTAACCATGTGGATAAACCAAGAACAATAGAAAAACTACCTTAGAAAATTGGGCATCATCAAGATTCTTCCTAAAGAACTAATTTCTCCATCTTCATGATCCAAACACCAGATTCCATCTTTTCAGGGGCTGGGGAGGCTCTTCCACTCATTTTGGTAGTGATTATATGGGTTTTCAAGGTGATTGAAATTAAATTCAACCATTATTAGTCTCTATCTTTGTTTTTTATAGTTTTTTAGATCTACTCTCCTTTAAATCCTTGTTTCCTAGTTATTATATTGATTTATTTAGACATAGGGGGTTTTGGCTTATAATTTTTTGATATGGGATTCATAATTTTAGGTAAATTGATATAAGATGATTTTGTGACTGTTTCACCATGTTATGGTTTTTTTTGTGCAGGGGGGTCAATTTCTCTAAACCCTAGGGTAGGTTTCAACACTCTCCTCTCCATTTTTCTTGATGTATGTGGCTTAATTTCAAATTTATTGGTATATCTTGAATTTAAATGTGAATGTGATGTGTGAATCAGAGTGGAAACCCATTTTTGGATGAATTTTTTAATTTTTGGTAAATCATGTTGTTTTTGTCATATGTGTTTTGTTTTGGGATTTTAAAATGTTGATTTTTAAATTGGTGGATTATTTGTTTTATAAAGAATGGTTTGTGAAAAATGGTTTGGAATAAAAAAATTTCTTATTGATGTGTGGTTTTCCAAGGATAATGGCATATCGGGTTTTTCAACAAAATGGTGATTTTTTGTAGAGGTTTTGGAACGTTTTTGGAATTGTTGATTTTCATGAAGGGTTGTTTGGTTTGTAAAATGTTTTGTATTATGTCTTTGAATATGTTTTTTATATGAGATTCAAAATTTTTTATTTTATTCTAGCTTTTGTTTTGGTAAATTTCATTATCTTTATTGCTAAATAAAATGTTTATGAGTTTTTTAGAAGGGATAACTAGTGGCATGAAGTACAAATATAAAAATGTTTTTCAAGTGGAGTGAATAACCACAATAAAATGGGATGGTTTTGGATGTGAAGTGCCACCTTCATGGTAACACCAATCATAAGTGTGAGGGTGTCAAATTTATTAATATGGTTGGAATTTTCATTCAGATATGTAAGATGAAATGGGTTATTCCAATATGGGTTTGGGAAATGGTTCAGGACATGTTTGGATGATTTCCTTGGTATTGTTATGATTTGGGTGGGATGGGTGGGTAGGGGTGTGTTTGGATTGTTTAAAATTATTTTATTATTTTGATAGATTAATATGAATTGTTTCATATAATGGCTAAATTGGTTTTTATCCTAGTGGAATGAGTAGAGAAGTCATTTGGGGATGCCTACTGAGTATTATTAGTCACCACATACTTTGTAAGTTTTCCACTTTTCTAGATTTTTTACCCTAGGACACATATCATCTTATTGTATCTCATTTATTTAGTGGTTTATTATGATGTTTGGGCGGTCTTATGGTATTGGAGAATAGATCATGGTGTGGAGCTATGGAACATTACCTTTGTGTGTTCAGATATTTTGTTTTATTCTTCTACTTGGTAATCCAATTATGGATTATTGTTTTTCAGTTGTATTGGTTTTTTTTCATTGTGGAATTGAAAAAATTTATTAAAAAGAATCATGTTGTTTTTTTTTTGATATCGGAATGTTCGGTTCGTTGTTTTCATTTCTAATGGAAAATTTTCACCCACCATTCTTGAATCCCATGACATTTTTTCCTAGCCATTGATTCCATGAGGATGTTTCCTAAGGGCGAGTAACACCTATGCCTCATCTCAATGAAATGATGAGTGGAATGATGTTAAAACCTATATTACCAATACCATTAAAAGGTATATTCTACATCATACAACATGAAAGATTTATAAAATTATATAAACAATATTACATAGGTATTTCATCCCTTAACCAAGGATAATAGGAGGATATGGGTAATATACAATGTGGTAAGGAAGTTTCAAGAAAACATTTTTGTGGAAGAATCATATTCACATATTAGAAGCATAATGAATTTATTAATTCATGATAGGAGACCGTTTAAGTTATATATATGATCCTATTCTTCACATTTTTTTATGTTAAACCCCATGTTTCTTTTGGAATATGATTTTACTAATTTATTTAGTCATTTGAATTCATAATTAATATATAAAATTCACAACTTATTCTTCTTCATTCATTTTTTAATGATTTTACCATCAGGCCACCTATTTATATTAAAAATAGCGAGTTTCTAACCCGATGAAATGTATAATAGTAGGTTTCATTGTTTTTCCAACTCCAAATGCTTTTTATTAAATTAAAGTTTTTTATACTATGATGAAGAATGAGTTTTTTATAAGATTGTGTCAATATTATCCACCGTTCAAATATTAAATCATCATTTTTTATCACTTTATCATATATATATATTTATATGAATAAGTTGTGGAGGATGAGTGATAAACAATTATCGATGGGATCTGGTAGAATGTGGTGGAATGTTTACATATGGTGAAAATTCAACTCTATAAATCATGGAAGAATTGAGAAAATGTGTACATAATAGATCATTAAAAGTGAAATATGTCCCAAAATTAATGTTGAGGATTCTAATTCATGAATTATATTTTTATTATCAATTATTTTCATGAAACTAATATAGGAAATTATTTACAAATGTTAAAAATTCATTTTAATGAATTATTCTCATCCAAACATGGGTTTTCCATTTATTTTATATAATTATTTTTTTCCCTCATACCACCGTAGAAACTACCATTTAAATTCATCTCATAATAAATAACATAAAAAATATAAACAATAGCTTTTGAATATTAAGAAATTTGATAAAATCCATATGAGATGAGCATGACGTATGTAGCTTTGTTGAATTCTTATAAGTGTATAAATATTACAAGGGGAATAAATCCTTCGGTAATATTTAATTACATCATATTTTATAGGATTTCTAGTGAGTTAAGTTAGTTGTTAAATGATTTTTAAAAGAATAATGGAATTTATAACAACTATGACATGTATGGAATTTTAGGTTCATCATAACCACTCAATGTTTTAAAATATAATGTGTTTGATTTTAAATTATTAATACCATTGAAAATTATTTATTTATTTAAAAATTTAGTTTTCATATTATTTTTCACGTTAAAAGAATATTTTCATCAATAATTTTATTAAATATTATCGTCTATTATTTCCATTCTTCAATGACAACAACCCAATATTTTTAATATATCCATCATAGGGTATAATCTATTTATACCATCATTATTCATCATCTTGATGGTTTATGATTATATTGAACAACAATAGTATAGAAATTCACATTCATAATTAATTTTTGTAGTCATTAATATACCCATTAATTATTTACATTACTATAATCGTTGGATAATAAATTTACCCCATATATTGATATTATTTATCATGGATATGATTATTTATTAAATAATATATAATTTCATTTATAATGATTCACTTTGAATGTTATTTGATTCACTAGGGAAATATTAGTAATTCATATTGTTTCTTCAATATGGGTATTTAATGGTAAGGCTTATTTATATTAAATTTAATTTATTATTCAATATTTGAGGAATATATTGGATATATAGATATTTATGGGTCATGGTAATAGATATCCCATCGACGCATTAGTAGTCTCATGAGAAAAATCAGGTGGGTAGGGTTATTTAATTGGATTTTTGTGGTATACATACCATTCTGTTTTAAACTATCTTGAGGAATATATTGAATGTTAAGGTTTTCATGAATCCTAAGATAATGAAATCTAATATCCAGGAATTTCATTCATTAATAATTCTGTTATTATTCCCCATTAGTCATTAACTGTGATATTATATTTGTATTCATTCCATTCATAGTTCATTGATTAGTGTCATGTTTTTTAGATATTTACCTTGCTATATTTATTATGCCTGATATAGTTATAATAGTGATGTTATTTATTAAATGGAATGTTTTTTAAGTTATTTACTTTTTGATATTTATTATAATAAATATTTCCATGATATTTATGTTATTTAAATAGATTGAGTGTTCTGTTATTTGCCATTCCATGTTGGTTCTGATTATTGATTGATGATAGGTTCTATTTACATAAAATTTACTTAGCATTTGAGACAACCCATATTTATTTTACTTTTCACTGCTTATGAAGAGGAAACCCTGGAATGAGTTTGGCATCCGGCCTTTTTAATACATAACTTTTCATTACATTTTACATACAGAGGATCATTAATGTCTAGTGTCTTAAAAATCCGGAACAATAAAACATGAATACAACATAAAAAATTCTTCTAAACCACTTTTAAGGCTTTATCAGAAGATCATTTTATGTACAATCACTGCCTTTCATATCTTGGTGACATTCATCAAAGGAAAAGGTTGAGCAGAAGGCCCAGAAAGGGTAAAAAATGGAATCAATGTACTTGTGATATCAATAAAAACTAGAATAACAACATAAAGATATGAGAAATGTGAGTATAGGCATATCATAATGAAAATAACTTTCAAATTAACTTGAATATGTGGCTAAAACATTTCATTTAGGCATTCATGAACATATCACCAAGGTCCATCCCTAAGGTGTCATAAAAATTACCATGGTTATTCACCAAGGTATCGTGAAACTTGTCATCGCTAGAGATTAAATCTTTACCAAATGCGTTGGAGCACTATTAGGTTGCACCCTTAATATGTATTTACTTACATGTGAGCCACATAGATCATAATAAAAAATTTCATAAATAACCTTTAAAGAATTAAATGAATGGGTTTCATTTCAAAATCGTGATGTTTTAAAAGCTCTTAAAATATAGATCATTATATCATTTATAACCCATGGAAAGAGAGTGAGGGTTATATGTATATCAATTAAATAAATAAATATATCATATTTATATATTTATGAAATCCCATAGAAATCAAATAGGTCTAGGTATTCACATAAATAGACTAGGGTATTTCTTGATAGAAAGAGCTATAAATTTTGAGACAAAATTTATGCAGCTTAACGGCTAAATAACATGGTTTTAGAAATCATTGAAAAGAATAGGGAAAAGAGTCACCCACTCATAAATAATTAATAATACAGTATGGGTACATAATAAGATCATGGTATGGATATTTTAATGACATACCATATGAGAAGGAAACATGAAATAAAAAAGAAGATGTGATATCTTTTATGAGAAATTCGGTATCCTAACAGTGTCACATAAAAATTCAGAAAACAAATTGATTAGAGAAGAAAGGGTCTCTAATAATTTGTACATGAAATGGGAAGTAATTAGAACATATAATAACATACCCTCAACATAAATAGATGGAAAATATGAGACACAACATAGAGGAAGTCATGACTTGAAAGAGGATTGTGAACGAATCCCTTACCTTGAAGAGTAACTTTAAAAGCATGAAGGTAGGGACCTTGGGAGGCTTGAGGGAAACTTGGGAGGACAGCTTATGAGTTAAGGAGACCATAAAATCATTGAGGAGGATTTTTAAATGAAAATAAGGAGTTAATGTCTTGGTATTTATAGGAGAAGTGAGGGGACAAGTCATTAATGGCCAAGGGACACCTCATCGGTGGTATTGGAAAATCCATGAGCTTGAACATGGTATTTTCCCATGGTATTGGCCTCTTTCGACACCTAAGAACTTATCTTACTATTCATAAGTCTACCAGAAAGATTACATAATTATTACAACTTTAATGATTTCATCAAACACTCAAAAACTAAAAACAGTATTTTCACTACTCACCGAAAATTCATTTTTTCAGAAAAAATCCCCCAAATTCACCTTATCTTAATATCGATGCTCTGAATTCAAAAAAGAACTCCATTTTATAAAAATTATTTTATAAATTTTTTTAATTAAATTTTTTATACAAAAATTATATAATCATCTGAAAAAACTAATACTTTAATAATAATTTCTAAAACAGTTATCTACCTTTTTTATTGAATCACATTACTTAATCAAGGTGCCTAAATTATATTAATACTTTCTTTAAGTGAGATTACTAATCCATTTCGTCACATTACTAATCCTAAGCATAAAATCACTATTCATAATTTACTATTCACAAAAAAGTTAGTTTATCTTATTAGATTCTAAATTTCATAATGTACACATTTTAAGAAGACCATTTTTTGAAAATCATTACACATCATTAATTATTTAAGGTTTACATAAATATTTTGAAATATTAACTTTTTTAAAAATTCATCAGTATACATCCTATATTGATTCGAAAATCTGAAAAAAAAAACACAAACATCAACATAGGAAGAAATCACAATTTTATTAATCTCAATGGACTACACAAAGTAGCTATGGTATCATTACATAACCCCTTATAACCCTAGAATAGGACCTAAGTGTAAGGTGTGCTATGTTGAGTGAATCCGAGGGTGGCTCGGCCCACATAGCCCAAGTAGTGATTTCTATAAACTTGAACTTCTCCCAAAGGCGATTCCGCTCCAGTTTCACAAGATGATGTTCGTCTTGGGTTTGGTCCAGAGAAAATCCCAGTGGTGCTACCTCCTTCACAAGTTTCATTATATGGGCATTGATCGGTCCAAGACTACTGGTTGAGGCCATTGAATCTTATTTATGTATTAATTAACCCTGATCACTTTTATTTAGAGACAACAATCACAACATTGAATTTCTAATTGTCATATTGACCAACATTCCTATAATAATCAAATCCCAAAGGTCTAAGTTTAATTATAATCACATCTTTATGTAAGGAATATAGTTTTTTTGAGTATAAACTAAAACATCACGCAAAATAATGTAATCAAAAATTTATTCAAAATTTCAGGTCATTACTTTCTTCCCCCATTATGAAATTTCATCCTAGAAATTTTAACTTGTATCCTCATAAAAGAAATTTAGTGGGTACTTCTGCCTCATATAATCTTTTATTTCTAACTATGGATTCTTCATATTTGTGGTTTCTCCACAATGCCTTAACAAGGTGGGTGGTCTTGTTGCATAGAACCTTGTCTCTAGGATCCAAGATCTCCACCAGCTGCTCCTCATAATAGAGGTCATGTTCTAGTTGTACCACCTATATGTTTAGTACATGTAAAGGGTCAGGTATGTACTTCCTCAAGAGGGATATGTGGAAGACATCATGAACTCGTGCTACATTTGGATGAAGTCCAAGCTGATAGTCCACTACTCCCACGCGATTAGAGATTTCATAGGGGACAATGTACCGAGAGATGAGCTTCTCTTTCTTCCCAAACCTCATGACTCTCTTCCAAGGAGAAATTCAATGAAAGACCATGTCACCGACATCAAACTCCAAGTCCCTTCGACAGTTGTCGGCATAGCTCTTTTGCCAACTCTGAGCTGCCTTAATGTGTTACTAGATGGAAAAGACATTTTTTGTCATCTATTTCACAAGATCAGGCCCAAGAATACTTCTCTCACTAGATTCATTCCAACAAGTAGGAGTTCTACATCGATTTATATATAGAGCTTCATAGGGTTCCATTTAAATACTCGAGTGGAAATGTTGTTGTAAGTGAACTCAAACTTAAATGAGAAGTTGATACCATCCACACTTAAATTCCATTGATCACGTTATCAGCATTTACTTGAGTGTTTGAGTAGTCCTTTCAGATTTTCCATCAGTTTGGAGGTGATAGGCCATACTATAATTCAATTCAGTGCTCAAAGCTTATTGAAGACTTCTCAAGAATTTTGATGTGATCCTTGGATCACAATCATATATGATAGAAAGTTAAACTCCATGCATCCTTACCACTTCCTTCACGTAAATCTTGGAATTTTGATCAAGAGAGAAATATTCCCGAATAGAGATAAAATGTGCATTCTTAGGGAGATGATCCACAATAACCCATATTTCATTGTTTCCTTTGGAAGTTATGAGAAGACCAGTGACGAAATCCATAGTGATATTGTCCCACTTCCATGCTGGTATGGGTAGTGGTTTCAATACCCATTTAGATTGTTGTCGCTCTGCCTTCACTTGCAAACTAACTAGGCACCTTGATGTGTAGTCAGCACTATTCCTTTTTATATTATCCCACCAATAATGATAACGAATGTCCCTATACTTTTTTGTGCTTCCTTGATGTATAGAGAATGTAGAGCTATGAGATTCATCCATCAGCACCTTCTTTATTTATGGAATAGATTGAACACATTGTCTTGTATAAAATCTCATTACACCTTCTTGATCAATATTGAACTGAGGAAAATTTCCGTCCTTTATAGCCTCAAACTTCTCTTGTAATAAGGGATCTTCTTTCTAACCCTTCTTGGTTATCACTAGTAATGACTGTTGAAAAATCATTTGGGTTAGGGTTGATGAGTTCCATTTACTAATAATTTCCATGTCCAACTTTACTTGGTCATTGATCAATGGTTTATTTTGAATCCTCATCATGGAATGAACAATTGGGTATTTCCTACTTAATGCATCAGTAACATTGTTTTCTCTTCCTGGGTGATAATGAATTGAATAGTCATAGTCTTTAAGAAGTTCCAACCATCTCCTTTGTCTCATGTTCAATTCATTTTGTGTGAAAATATATTTCAAACTCTCATGGTCCGTGTATATATCACATTTATCCCCATAATTATAGTGCCTCCATATGATCAGATCAAAAACGACCGCAGCCAGCTCCAGATCATGTGTAGGATAATTATGCTCATGAATCTTCAACTATTGACATGCATAATAAATGACCTTGTCATTTTTCATGAGGACGCACCCAATCCCTTTTGATGATGCATCCCTAAAAATAACAAATCTTCTCCACTTGAGGCTAGAGTTAACATGGGTGTAGTAACCAATCTCTTTTTCAGCTATTGGAAACATTCCTCACACTCCTATGTCCAGATGAACTTGACCCATTTTCGAGTTAACTTGGTTATTGAAATAGGAATTTGTGAAAAGTTTTTTCATAAACCACTTATAATATCCTACTAATCCATGAAAACTATGAATCTCTATTATTATTGTAGGATGAGGTCAGTCCTCTACAAATTTTGACATTTCATGGTCAAATGTGATTCCTTCATTGCATACAATGTGCCCTAATAAAGCAACTTGTTGTAACCAAAAATCCCATTTACTGAACCTTCCTAAAAGCCTCTCCTTCCATAGAGTTTGAAAAATAACTCATAGATGATCTTCATGCTCCTCGGGACTTTTGGAATATATTAGAATATTATCAATAAAAACTACCACAATGTTATCATGGTAGACCTTAAAGAATATATTCATCAAATCCAAAAAAATAGCAGGTGCATTAGATATTATGAAGGGCATAACAACAGACTCATAATGCCCATATCTTGATCAGAAGGCAGTTTTTGGAATATCTTTTTTCTTCACCCTCATTTTGTGATAACCAGATCAAAGATCAATCATAGTGAATAATTGAGCCCCATGAAGTTGTTCAAATATGTCTTCAATTCTTGGAAGACGGTATTTGTTCTTCAATGTGAGCCCATTCAGTTCTCTATAATCAAACATAGCTGCATCGATCAATCCTTCTTCTTCAAAAAGAGAACAGGTGCTCCCCAAGGAGACACACTTGGTCGGATAAACCCCTTCTCGAAAAGATCTTGGAGTTTTTTCTTTAATTCATCCAAATCCATATTTTCCATCCTCTATGGGGTCTTTGATATTGGATGAGATACAGTTATGAGTTCGATAGATAACTCTACCTCTCATTTTGGGGGAGGTCCAGGAAACTCCTCCAGAAATACATCAACGTATTCCATGACGGTTGAGACATTTTCTATCATCAAACTCTTATCTCTTTCTTCTTCTTCACTGTTAAAATCCATAAAGAAGGATATAAGGGGTTTATTTAGACAATGATGTGGTTTAGATATCTCTCCTTGGAAGATAACTTTAGGTTATTCATTCAAGACTATTGATATTTCCTTACTTCTGCCATTGAGCTTAGCATTATACATTGAGAGCCAGTCCATCCCTAGTATAATTTCGAATTCCATCATGGGAATGACTACTAGATTCAAGATAACAATGTTCTCACTAAAGTAAATACTAGAGTTTCTAACCACTGATGATGCCTGGATAGTCCCACCATATGTCTTGACTGACAACTCTACTTTTTTCAATTCGGGGGTTGATTCTAAATTCCATGCAAACATGGAGGAAATAAAGGATTGTGTAGAACCAGAATCAAACAAACTACATTCTAGTGTTGATAATACAACAAGATTACCTTCTACTATATCATTCAGAGCATCGAATTCACCTATTGCGATAGCAAAAGCACGGCCTTGATCCCTTGGCCTTTGATAAGGCTGATGGTTGTTCCCCTCCACTGGCCTCAGATTTAGACAGTGATTGGAAATGTACCCATGTTTTCCACACATGAATCATTGGACATCAGGTATGGCATGTACCATCACCCCCTTGTCATTTGTGTTTTGAAATTTAGGTTTCACCACATCATGAAAATTCCTCACAATTTGGTCATCTCCACACAATTGTAGCACTTCCCACTCCCAAGCAGGCAGTTCCCGGAATGCTTCTTCCCACATTTATTACATTTTGGAAGTTGTACTTTCCTTCCTCCTCTTCCCTGATCAAAATTCCTCCCTAAGCTGGGATCCATCGATCTCTTCTTGTCATTGGATTTATGAAACCAGTACGTCTCACAAAACACTAGCTCAACTTTCATTGAACTCTGCATGATCTCCTCGTAGCTATCATAATCTTGGTTTTCTAGATTCTTCCACAAATGATGTCTCAGTCCACCGAAAAATCTATCAGCCTTACGATTTGTATCCACGAAAAATCTAGAGGTATATTGTGAATGCATTATGATGTTTATCTCATACCATCCAAAAGAATCATTCTCCTTCTGCTTCAGCTAGAGAAACTCTTTCTCCATTCTTGTTCTCACGAAACAAGGGAAATAATTACTGAAAATGATCCATATAAACACATCCCACTCCATAGATTCAACTTCCACTCTTTACCTCATTTTTTTATCAGTTCCCACCACTGATCAACTTCTCCCTCTAAGGGACAGACAGTGAGGTTGACCATCTATAACTCTGAACAACGCAGCACAGAAAAGATCTTCTCTATAGAGCTGATCCATTGCTCAACAATCACTAGTCCAGTCGATCCACTGAAGTTTGGTGGTTTTTAGCACATAAAGGACTCAACAGAATGTTGTTCCCTTTGTGGTGAGATCATCCTTTCATCATGATCCATGTTATTACTCATTTATTGAGTCATTTGGTCCATCATTCTCATGAATTTTTCCATTCTGGCTTCCATCAAAGGGTCATCAGTGCATGGTACATTGCGATCACCATTTTCACGGTTCTTCATATTGTCCATCATTTTCTAAAAGAATAAAATATTATTGAGATTCTTGTTTCATTTACTACAGTTTTAACTATAAAGGATTATACGTATTAAAACTTCATGCTTAAATAATTATATTTCTCAATAATTCCTTCATAATGATTCATAAAAAAATTTCGATTAACGAACCATATCTCGTGGGAGTGTCATATCCAAGAGTGCAGCAACCCCAGTTTTCATGCACCAGTTCCCATTCGATTCTAGATCAAAGTGGTGTTTTCGGGTTTTACCCCTATGTACATTTGTTCTAGATGCGCCTCTACCTAGTCGTATCCATACATTGATGTATTTGTTTGATAAACTACTTAATCAATACTCAAAAAAATACCAAGAATTGTTCCCTATATTTAATCTTTTATATAGGGTTATTCCTAATGTTTTCATATCCTAATTTTCATAAAAAAAAACTATCTTCTGATACCAACTGTGGCATCATGCCTTTTTAATACATAACATTTCATTTCATTTTACATACAGATGGTTTTTAAAGTCTAGTGTCTTGGAAATTAGGAACAATAATACTTGAATATAATATAAATCATTCTACTAAACCACTTGTAAGGATTCATCATAATATTATCCTATGTACAATTAGTTCCTTTCATATCATGGAGATATACATCAAAGGAAAAGGGTGAGAAGAATCTTCAGTAAGGGTAAATAAGGGAATCAATGTACTTGTGATATCAATATAAACTTGAATAAAAACATAAAGATATGAGCAATGAAAGTATAGGAATATCACAGTAAAAAAATTGAATCATAACTTGAATATGCGGCTAAAAAATTTCATTTATACTTTCATGAAAATATCACCAAGGTCCATCCCTAAGGTGTCATAAAAATTACCAAGGTTATTCACCAAGGTATCGTGAAACTTGCCATATCTTGATATTAAATCATTACCCAATGCATTGGAGCACTATTAGGGCACACCATTAATATGTATTTACTTACATGTGAGCCACATATATCATAATCAGACATTTCATAAATAACTCATAGAGAATAAAAGGAATGGGTTTCATTTCAAAATCATCACATTTTAAAAGCTCCTAGAAATAATATCATTATATCATTTAAAACCCATGGAAAAGGGGTGAGTGTTATATGTATGTCAATTCCATAATCAAATATGCCATATTTATATATTTATGAATTCCCATAGAAATGAAATAGGTATGGGTATACACATAAATAAAAAGTGGGATTTCTTGAGATAAAGAGATAAATATTTTGAGATGAAATTTCTACAGCGTAAAAGCAATATAACATGGTTTTAGAAAACATTGAAAAGAGAAGGGACAAGGGTCACCCACTAATAAATAATTCATAATATAGTATGGGTACTGAATAAGATCATGGTATGGATATTTTAAATACATATCACATGAAAAAGAAAACATGAAAGAAAAGAGAAGATGTGATTTCTTTTATGAGAAATTCGACAACCTAATGGAACACATAAAAATTCAGAAAACAAGTTGATGAGATAAGAAAGGGTCTCCAATAATTTGGGCATGAAATGGGCAGTAATATGAAACCATAATAACATGCCATAAAAGTAATGTGATGTAAAATATAAGACACAACATAATGGAAGTCATGACATAAAAGATGAGGGTGAACAAATCCCTTACATTGAAGAGTAATTTTGAAAGCATGAAGGTCAGTAACTTGGGAGGCCTGAGAGAATCTTGGGAGGACTCCTTGGTAGGTAAGGAGACCACAACATCGTTGAGGATGATTTTTAAATGACAATAATGAGTGAAAGGCTTGGTATTTATAGGATAAGTGAGGGGACAAGTCATTAATGACCAAGTGACACCTCATCGGTGGTATTGGAAAAACCATGGGCTTACCCATGGTATTTGACCTTGGTAATGGCCACTTGGTACCCCTAAAACATATCTTAATATTAATAAGTCAACCCGAATGATTACATAATTATTACATCCTTAATGATGTCATTAAACACTCGAGTCTAAAAACTGTATTTTCATTATTCACCGAAAATTCATTTTTTTCAAGAAAACCTCCAAATATCACCATAACCTAATATCTATGATCTGAATTAAAAAATGAACTCCATTTTATAAAAAAAAATATTATAAATATTTTTAATTAAATTTTTAATTAAAAAACATTATTCACCTGAAAAAACTCATACTTAACTAATAATTTTTGAAATAGTTATTTACCTATTTAATTGAATCACATTACTTAATAAAGGTGCCTAAATTATATTAATACTTTATTTAAGTGAGATTACTAATCTATTTTTTCACACCACTAATCCTAATCGTAAAATCACTATTCATAATTTACAATTCACAAAAAAATTAAGTTGATATTATTAGATTCTAAATTTCATACATAACACATTTCCAGAAGACTATTTTTTGTAAATCATTACACATCATTAATTATTTAAGGTTTACATAAATATTTTAAAATATCCCATTTTTTAAAAATTCGTCAGTATACATCCTATATTTATTCGAACATCTGTGAAAAAATCAAAAATGTCACCATAGGAAGAAATCACAATTTTATTTATCTCAAAGGATTACACAAAGTAGATATGGTCTCATTACATATCCCCTATAACCCCAACATAGGACCTAAGTGTAATGTGTGCTATGGTGAGAGAATCTGAGGGTGGCTCGGCCAACATTTCTCATGTAGTGATTTCTATAAGCATGAACTTCTCTCGAGGGCGATTCCACTCCAATTTTGCACGGTGAAATTCATCTTGGGTTTGGTCCCGAGCAAAGCCCATTGGTGCTACCTACTTCCCATGTTTCGTCAGATGTTCATTGATCAGCCCGAGACTACTCGATGAGGCCATCAAATCATCATTCTGTATTAATTAACCAATATCACTTGTATTTAGATAAAAAAATCACAACATTTAGATTCCAACTGTTATATTGACCAATGGTCATATAACAGTCGAAACCCAACAGACTCATTTTAATTATACTCAAATAATTATGTAAGGAATATATTTTTGTAGATTATTAACTAAAAAAACACAGAAAAAAAGAAAAAAAGTTCATTCAAAATTTCAGGTCATTAGAATGACTACCCATGATTATGATAATTATCTTTATTTTGTTTTATTTTTCATTCCCAATATAAAATGTGTATCATGTATCAATCTAGTTTGCTAAAACTAATAAAATGATCATTATTTTTTGATTTGAAACACATTATCTATGAGAATATAATGAAATAGAAATGATCTCTAGGATAATAGAGTGAGGTCACTACAGTCGGTATCATATGATGTTTAATAGAATACATGGGAACTAGATTAAGGAAAACATTTATTATGGAAGATATCCCATTAAATGATATTTATGACATGAATAGAAGATCATTCTTATTTTTACATAAATAAGACCTTATTTTTTATAAATATATCCCTTCATGGGAACTATGAGTGGAAGAACCTCTTGAAATTATGTACCTATGAGTTATAAATCTGAAATGGTTGTATTATTATTTTCCTGATCATTACCTAGTGAAAAAAATTTGCCTTACTGTTCACTTGAATTGAAACTCCCTTGGGATATTATTAGGATAACCTAAAATTTATTTACTATCCACAATAAATAATTAAAAAATAATGGTTTCCCAAATGAAAAAAAATATAATTACAAGATAAGGGATTCATATATATTTCAATTTATTTTATGTTTTTCACTTGTTTTTGTGTTACTATAATCCTTTAAAGGTAACTAGTCTCCCAAAAATTCTCACCAAATGAGGATATAATATCATGTGTTATAATTCAAATGAATGAATTATATATGTATTACATCATTGATCAGAATCTATATAATTAGAGGAATATAGAAGAAAATGGATATGAGGAAGAAGGTAATGAATACTTTTCCAATATGTTTTAATTTTGAAAATTAAATCCCTTATACTTTCATTAAGGAAATTAGAGTTTTCTATAAATATTTAGAGAAATTCCACCATGATCTTAATTCCACATAAAATAATGAATTTCACAATGTTAAATTATTCATCTATAAATACATGGGGAACTACACAAGTAAATTCCTTAGGAATCAGCAGAATATAACCCACCATACGCTAGGGGATCATGTCCAAGAAAACAAAATTACCATAGAAAATGTTAAATGACTAATTTGATTATGTTTCAATTCATGAATTTTGTAAAATGTGTATTATATTATGTATATTCTTGTTTTATGATTTAAATCATGTATAAGTACTAAACTACATTACATTATCATAATGTATTTGAGTGCATGTGTTCAGTGTCGCAAATTTGAAAAAACGCGATTCAATGACACGTTGAATCTCTTGGAACAAAATTATTGTCAGAGGAAACCCCTTAATATGGTTCCAATATTGAAATAATTATGATATTTTTATTGGATAATATTTGTAAATATTAAATTACTAATAGATGTTATGTTGTATGTCATCATTGCAAGAGTTTTATGTATGTATTTATTTATGGATTATATTAGAAAAAATGATATTTTATATTTGGTTGAATGCATTTTTTTATTAAGATTTTATGGTGATAAAGATAATAACATATTTTTAATGTGACATAAAGTTCCACTTTATACTTTCTAGGGAATATAATGTTGATTCAGTGACCTTCCTTCAATATTTTTGGACATTGAATTTGGATAGAAATTTTTTGGATGAGTCGTACGTTTAACTATTTATGCAATAGATTAGGTTAATCATTGGATGTTTTTAGGAAACCTCTCATCCCAATTTTTTACTTCAAAAATACCAAAATACATGAATAAAAAAATTTTATTATTTTATAGAGGTATTTAATGTTAATACCCGAAATTCCATGGAAATTCTTTTCATAAATAAATTGGAATATTACGAGCCTGCAAAAATTTACGGTGCATGATTCTGAGGCCCTGTGTTCCCAGAATCAATTTCTAATGTTTTTCTCAGGTACATTCAGTTAATGTATGATCGAGTTTTTATAACTTTTGAAGCATTTCTTGGAATCGAAATCTGATGGCACCGCTGAACTTGTAGTGCCAATATTCTCTTAAAGAGACTTCCAACATGATGGTAGATGGTCAGGAATAAAAGTTAGTTTTTGGATTTTTATAAAAAATAAAATAAAATAAAGTGTACAAAAATTTAATTTATTTTGAGCCTTCGTTTAGTGTGAGGTGGTCGAAACCTTGACTTGGTAGTTGGAGGTGGGACTGCCACACCCTAACCTCCCATTAGTGGTTATGGTAGTGGGTCCCACATGAACATAACCTCCCATGAGAGTTTACGACATGGGGACCACCCGACCCCTATTAATGGGAGGAGAGTATAACCTCTCAAATCTACCTCATTAATGATGGAGACCCTCTCTACCATCCCCTTTAATTAAATGGAGCCAACCCCCATAAATTAATGTTCCAACTTCTTGAATTAAATTTGAGGAGCGCTTTTTAATTTAATTTTTCCTTTTTGAATTATGTGCCAACAATATTTTAAACTAAAATCTATTTTTTCATGGACATATATCAGTTTGTTGGAAGAGGGGGACTAAAAGATTATTGAAGAAATATCCCAATGAAGAACCGTTCTTCTAATGAAGAACACGAATAACACGAATGGTGATTTATTATACGACTTCCTTCCTTGAATCCTACCAATGTGGAGCATCTTCCACGAGCCGATGCAGCTCGTTTAGGGGAGTATGTGGTGGATGCGACGAACAACGAACTGATTAGTCTACCATCCGCTACTCCATCGATGAACGACGAACGACGAAACAAAGGTGGGGGTTATATTTGTGTAATATTATATTTCCATGTTCATCCCTTCTAAAACAAGCAATACGGATCGACAAAATAGCTAGTTTATCCGAAAATGTTTTCTTTTGAGGGTTTGGGAATGATCGTTGCGGCAGGTTTTGGCCTTCTTCATTCAAGAAGCAATTTTGAACCATTTTCTACCACTCTATCATTGAGGGTACATGCCAATAAAACATGGCCCGACCTCTCCACATACCCTTGTGTTTTTGCTGAAATATTTTCGATGGAGGAAGAATGGTCGAGTCGGCCACAATCGAAAACGCGGCGCGCGACCGCACCGTGTGGAGAAAACGGCACGTCATCCGGCCAGCCGCAGCGGTACCCTACCGCACCGCAGCCCTCGCACCAATAGAGGGACATTCCCATGGGGAACCTCCTTCATTCCACCTAGAAACATTTTCAATTAGTCTCCTATTTGTGCTAAGGATCTCCCACAACCTTTGAAAACTGGAACTCCCACTTGATCCATGATTGGGAGGAAGAATGAGGTGAAAATGGGAAATCCCAAGTGGATCGGGACTTAAAAACCATAACATTAAGTGGTCGCTTGGTCACCCCACATGGTTTGTCAAATTGTGAGCCAACCGTGTGATTGCCACTCTCTCACCCAGAGACTTTTCACGGCTTGGCCACATGGTTTGTCAAAATGTGTGCCTACCATGTGGTTGCCACTGTCTCACCTAGAGAATTCGCATGAATTGGCCACACGGTTTGTCAAACCGTGCGCCAACCAGGTGGTTTCCACTGTCTCATCTAGGGACTTTGCACGGCCTGCCCACACAGTTTTTTCAGACTGTACACCAACCATGTGCCCCTGCACAACTACCATAAATTTGGCATCAGAAGTCCATTTGATGAACAGCTAGTAGAGTTGGGAACCATGGAGTGAGATGGTCCTTTTGAGTGATAACCCACTGAGATTTGGATGGAGTTTGGATATGGCCAGGTTGGATCGAGCACGAATCCAACCACCCCCTCAGGACTAAAAGGATAATAACTAAAAAATTTGGCGTCCGATGGGCGCGCCGCTTATTACGTTGAGACCACTATGAAATGGCAGACCTTTGAGATACTTATTCATGGAACTTTTGTGATAGTTGGAGTATTGACTAGTAGCTCATGGAGCAGATCCTTCCAGAGGCGAGTGGACAGAGTATAGAAACCTAGTAGCTGGATGAGACCTGAAGAATGCTTGACCGATTCGACTCAGAGTGACTTGAATAGCCCAGTGGGGACCCCTCTGTTTGACGTTGTAGACCCATAGTGGGGAGCACCAATGTGTGAGCACAGTAATCCCACAGTACTCGACAATAGATGTACCTTTATAGGCTACCAGGGGGAGCGCCTCTGTGTGGGCGCGGAAAAACTATGGTGGGATGCGCCTCTATGTGAGTGCAACAGACCCATTTTACTTGATAGGAGGAGTACCTCAGCAGTAAAAGGATAGTGGGAAGCACCTTTGTGTGACATGGCAGGCCCACTATACTCGATCGAGGAGGAGAACTCCACGAGCTGTGGTTTCAAAAATAAAAATCCTGATTTGAGCTGACTCAATGAATTTTTGTTTTTCTCATGAATGATATGGGTTACTAGAAAAATTTCTAATATGTATGGGAATATACCTAAGTAATGGTTATTTGTTGATTTCATACTTTTTGGTTTGTCCTTGTTGGATTTTGTGAGACCTTGAGGGTCTCGAGGTATCTTCTGAGTATCGCTATACTCACAACTGCATGGGCTATGCTCGCACCTCGTTGTGTTGGAATCAGATGATAGACAACACTAACTGGGGCAGAGAGTTGTAGGATTGGATAGTACCTTGAGGTGGACCACTCGGTGTGGCAGTACACAGAGGAGACGAACGGACGTGGATTGATGAGGATGCCATCTGTAAATAAACTTCCGTTAGGAACCGCGGAGGACGACCCAGTGGAAAATTTACTTTTCTTCAGTTTTTCTTAGTTTTCAGTTGTACTTGAACATTCTTGTTAGGATTGTATTTTCGACCCCTTTTACTTTCTATCACTTCTTTTGTATACAGTTTACTTAGTGTTTTTCTTGTATTTGTTTACTCTTATGTGTTCGATTACAGTTATAAATGAATTGTGTTCCTAGTTTAGGGATTTACGCCTTTGGTTCTAGTCTCCAACCCCTTGCCTATAGAGAACGGGCTTGGGGTAGTCCCGATACTGGCCCCGACGGACGGTTCATGACAAATTGGTATCAGCGTAGTCAGTTCTACATAGAACTCAGAATGTAGAGACCCGAAGCTTATCGTACATGGACATTACATTACATTTGCGGAATACTTTGTACATAGCAAAAACACACACACAAGGATCGTAATAGTTTAGTGTCTTTGGAAACTCGGAACGTAATCTTCTAATCGTGGTGAAAGATCTTCAATATCTCCCATAAAGATCTTCTTTTTTTTTACCTAAAAACCTTTCTTTATATCCTGGGGAAAAGAAAACATAAAAGGGTGAGCTCAAATGCTCAGTAAGGGTAAACAAAAGAAATATCAATCACATCATATACATAAGAACATAACCTTTGGAAATCTTAACCTGCAAAAGAGCTCATAATATCATAACATGGGATAAATCATAGAAGTGAAAATGAGATCCCAATAAAACTTTAAACATTGTGGCATGCACACATAATCATGGAAAATCATTTCTTGTTAGTCAAGACTCATTTCCAAGACTATCTTAGTGGACAAAGTCCCTTTCTGAATCGAGTAATCCTCGTTTCAGTCCTGTTTCACTGAACCGGTATAACCTACCATTCCAGCCATGTCTATCTCATGAGATATGAAATCTTTACCCAATGCATTGGAGGGAGATATAGGTCCCACCCATCTTATAATGAATCCTTTCTTATGTGTGCCACATAATCATAAAACATACATCATCGCATAACACATGTAACAAAAATGGGATTCTTGAAACATCATGACATCATAAATCAATTCATATAAGATAAAGGAATTCATAAACATAATTCCATCACAACATAGTCAAATCAATGTAAAAATATGGATAGAAACAGAACCCTTTATTATCTTAGATGGAAAATAATTTTGATAAAACACTTGAATTGAATTCTTGAGGAAAATATCCTTTCTTCTTCAAAATCATTTTTTTTTTCACAAAACATCATGCAATTTTAAAAGAAAGTGATTTTATTGAAAATAGTCATGAAATATTTTAGAGGAAGCTTCATGAAAATAAGGCTTTATAAAACAGTAGAAATCTGTTCGTGCCGTATAAGTTAAAAAAAACATTCTTCGTACTTTTGTCGGAAAAGTCAAAAAGTACCTCGTATGAAAAACGACAAAAGATTCCTTTCATATCTTTTACAAAAAACTTACCGAAGGGTAAAATTGGATATAAACTATTGTAGAAGGATGGAAATAATATTACATATTGATGAAACATGGATGTGGATGATAAAATACACCCCAGTAAATACTTACGAATAAACAATCTCGGATAAAAATGAGATTGTGATATTTCCCTTACCTTAGGTCCGACTTGCATTGTAAGTGTCCGAACCTCCTGTATAATGATTTAAATCATGTTATTGACTTATTCCAGAATCATACTAATTGTTATGATATCATATATGGTTCACTTATGACTTTATTTTACCCGTTCTTTTGTAAATTCCATGTTAAAGAGCGTTTTGGGTAAAATCGTTTCATTTATCGTAGGTGTTTTGACTTGTTGTTCTTGACATCATTATTACTTATATCATGATTTACTTACTTCCAGAATATAAAATATGATTTATATATCATATATATTCAGTATATATATATATAATAGATAGATAAATAAAATGAAAAACACCGTTCATGGAGACGGTAGTCCGTACGTACGCATGAACGCTGTTTTTCTTTCCTTATTGTCTTGAAATGGAAGTAAGTAGATGACATACATATGTATATATATACATAAATCCAGTAGCTTTATAATGTCATATATTTCATTATTATTTCTTATATATACATTATAATCATTCTTAAATGGTTAACATGGAGAATGAATCTCATCGCGTCGTGGAGACGGTAGTCCGTACGTACGCACGAGCGATGATATCATTTCTATAAATATTGAATTGAATTGGAGTGGATTATACAATATATCAGAATCAATATGATGTTGTAATAACTATGTATAGTTATTCTTTACACCATTATACCCATCCATGTAAGGTGGTGGTGGAAAATAGATTACACCACGGCGTGGAGACGGTATTCCGTACGTACGCACGCGCGGTGATTTCTTTTTCCGTAGGATGGATAGATGGTGAAATAGGGTTGTTTCATACTTATAATAAAATATCAGTATATTAGTGATACTGATGTTATTACTTCATAATGAAACAACCTAAGAAGAAGAAGTGGAAGAAGAAATAAAGATGAAAGAATTGGTAACGGTAATTACCTCTTCTTTGAAGTGCCTCTTTGAGACCTCCTCTTAGGGCACTAGAATTGGTCTTTGAGGAAGACCAGAACCTCTAGGATGTTGCTAGGGAAGTGGAGAAGGTATTTTGGCAGGGGTTGGCCGAGCTTGAGTTCTCAAATTGGTGTGAGGAGGAGGGGGAGGAGGTGTCCTTTTATAAGGGAGGAGATGGGCACCTTAGGAATACCTCAAAATATTATTTTATATTAAAGTCAAAATCGGTTTATAATGGTTCCAAAGGGTCTTATTTCGAGGCTAAAGTGGGGATGGGTCGAAATCCTATCAACCAATAGGATTTAGACAAGTTTAGGGTATTATTTTAACCTTATCAATTAAATTTAACTCTAAGTTAAATAATTTAACTTTTACCATGTCTTTTTGTTTTCTTTCACTATATGGTTAATAAACTTACTATAACATGCCAAACGAACCCCAAATTGTTTATTATTAATATATATATCCTTATCTAAGTCATTTGGCCGAACCTTAGATTTTTAGGAATACAATAACAATTAATAATATAATATTTGATTTAAAAACTATTTTGTGTCAATTTTGACACTATTTGATATATGATTTTTGTGAAAGTCATAACAGAATTAAATGTTCGAACCAAGTTGATTAAATCAACACTAACATATCATAGTAACCTAGAAAATTAGTGGAATTCATAAAAAATCTCAAATTACATTTATTTTGGTGTTTATAACATCAATTATGTCAATATTTCATTAATAAGATAATTGTTGCATCATCGTTGTGTCATAAATAAATTATTTTATTTTATGTCTAAAAATTACAAATAAAATACCATCATGTAGGAAATCTTTTTAGCTTTCTAATGAATATTTACAATCGAATTTATCTTATGTATAACCCCATATTAAAAATGATTTACTTATTAAACATTGATTTTAACTATTTTAACCTTTCTTTAAATAAATTAATAATAAATGTCCTAATCTAATCCAAGTGGGCCTAAATGGTCATATTTTATTCCTAAGTTTGTTTTTGGTCGAATTAAACTTGTCCAATAGAATTAGGACATGTGTTAGGGTAATAGTGATATCATATTTACCCTTAGTTACCCTATTTACTATTAACCGCGGTAAAAAAAGTAAAAAGTTACTATTCACCAAAAAATTATTTTCATCTCATTGAACCACATTTTAGTCCTTGATATTAACCGTGTCTCTCGGATTTTTGAAATTCCATTCACAGAAGCGGTAAAATTAAGTTTTATGCAAAATTCAGTTTTTAACCTACCACTTAGTAGTTTCACTATTCATAAAAAATTGATGTTTTTCAGATCAATGCCAAAATTTCATCCTAAGCTATATTTCATATTCCGAATTCAAAAATGAAGTCTATTTTACCAAATTCATAACATAGAAGTTTCATTAATTAATTTTATAATTAAATCCCGCTGTTAAAACAAATAGCGTGTTTTTAAGAGATAATAAATATCAAAAGATTGAAACTTGTTTATAAGTGGTTTAAATGTAAAATTACAACCAATGACCAACAATGTATTAAATTGTAAAAATATATTCTAAATATACTTTAAAACCACTCAAATTAATAATTTATCACTATTAATTATTTCGATTAAAAAAGTTGTTTTTAATTATAATTTAGTAATTTTTCACTATTCATCAGAATATGAAAGTTATCCGAAAAGTACCAAAATTTCACCTTAGGCTAAATTCGATACTCCGAATCCAAAAATAAGGTTCATTTTGAAAAATAAGATTTACTGGATTTCAAAAAGTGGTTATTACTATTCATAACGGCTAGTTTTAATAATATTTTTATAGCATATCGTTGTTTAGTGAAACTCGGTATTGCGTACTACACACGCTATCGAGGAAGGTCGCGATTGCGTGTAATGAAAGTCAAGTCAAGGATGTGTGTTGTGCAAGCTCCTTTTGGTGTATCGTACAACACAAGACATTAATAAAATTAAAAAGAATATTTTTTTATAAAATCTTGGGCTGTTACATTCTACCCCCCTTAAAATGAATTTCGCCCTCGAAATTCGTCGGGGTTATAAATGGTTTACTATTTGAAATTTTCTTTAATAGAAACCCACATCGTAAAAGGGAATACCAAAACTTGGCTAAAGTATGAAATGTAACGATTACCGAAATAAACTAATCACTGGGTTTCCACATAGGTGAAAATATGGATATGGAAGAGAAATCTAACCATCATGTTCTGATGGAGAGTTGTAGAGAACATGGCTATGGAAAAGCCAATAATCACAAATCCATAAATTTGTGACGATCTAAGGTACCATCTGATTCATTAGGTATAAGATCACTAGGACAACATTTTTGGTTTTCAAGATCATTTCCCTAAAGTTGAAAATTTGCTTAAAATAAATACTTACTTTATTTTGGTACAATCTCACTTTTGTTCATGCCTTGAACAATTTCTACTTCATCTCTTAAATAAATGAAGTTGAATTTGTTATTTGTGAAGTGTTAGCAGATTATGTGATAGAATGATGGGTCATTCCAACTGTCTCAAACAAAAGGTTAGCAAAAAAAAGATTATATACATAAGTCGATCTATAGTGAGATTAATCATATATGGTTCCTAAAATGGACTTATACATCATATATCATGCTGCTTAATATAATAAAACTAGTTTCTACTAAACAGGGACTTCCTGTAGGCCAGTGGTAGGCGATAAAGGCCAGTCGCACTTCGGTTGTGGGTTCGATTCCCACAGCCTTGTCCGAAGCGATGGGCTGTCGTCCGTCCTGCAGGTTGTCCTTTTTCCAAAACTATATTACTATAACATCCCATCAATAATATCGAAAAAAAAAATTTCTATCCTTAAACAATACTAACTTACGTCCAACACAATCCATTCCAATCTTTAGGCTTATCCATAATACTGCAGTCCACTCTCATAACATAGTGAAAACAATTACCAGAGATTTAATATCATCGTTGATCCCCATATATCATAAGATATGTTTTGTTGGTCACATTCCAAACATTCAAAGTCCTTAATCATGTATACTCTTGAATACCCATTGAACCATAATGAAAACATGAATGCAATTAAAAGTTAACTCTTTCCACATACCAAAATCCAAAAATTGTATATACTCAAACCATGATATCACTTAGTCTTTATATCAATCATGAGCTCATGAATACAATCAAACATCTCATTATCTTCTTATCCTTTCATTATGCACATATCATCTACATTCCAAAAATATCTGAATAACCTTTCATGGATACTGGTAACATTAATCATACACTTTCAAAACACAAGGAAAGACAACAGTGTAACAATCCATAGATGTCTCTTTATTCCAAAATTACACATGATAAACATGTAATCATTCCACTACATTCTCAAACCATTGACCGAGCTTCAAAAATTCTTTCATCTCACATATCATTTGTAGTATCTTCATCATCATCCACATAAATACTACCCATATGACCATACTGATTCTCTTCATGAGTCTTTCCCTTAGGGCATTGGTTTGCATAACGCCCGTACATTCCACATTTAAAACACTTAACCATTTTTGATGTCGTAGCAATACCATTATCCTCATCCATGGTGTTAACCGACCCTTTTCCTTTGCACTTACTTGCTTTGTGTCCTTCTTTTCCACACCCAAAGCATCTTCCAGTTCCCTTGAAACATTCTCCTTGATGCCTCTTCCCACATGAATTACATAGGGGAAATTGAACTTTCTTTCCTTTATGATCATCATGAAACTCCATCTTTCTCTTATTAGCTGACTCCGGAAACTTACCAAATTTTACTTTATTGATCATATTATGAGATTGCTGATTCGGCATAATAATGATTTTTGGACTTCCAAATCCCATATCATTCCATTGTCCATTATATCCTCCATTATCGTGAATCATCTTGTTTCCAGACATTTCTAAAACCCAAAAAGAATAGTGTTAGAGGAAAAAATCATAATAAAGGGGGAGTAACTTCAATATCTAACATCTTAGGTTAAATTCTAAGATCGTTAGCGCAATTCTAGGACTATAATCTATACGTATACTTAACCTTAGGGACATCCCTAGACATACCGTAGAAATATCTCTAGGGATCTCACTAACGTTTTCGCATCCTAGTTTCCAAAGGTTGACTAAACCTTTCCTCTGATACCAACTGTAGCGGTCTAGAATTACATCCAGTGGACTACAATTGATACCTATCAGGGCACTCCATGGGCGGCTACACCCCCTGGGCGGGACACACCACCATCCCCAGTGGCATCCATTTCCTCATGAAGCCCTTGGGCGGAGAGCCATGCTTCGTCCAACGCTCACATGTGAGAGTTCCCAAGGATCGGATACATTCCTACCTCCTTTGCCTCTGATACCAACTGTAGAGACCCGTATCTTGACGTACATGGATATTACATTACATTTGCGGAATACTTTGTACATAGAAAAAACACACACACAAGGATCGTAATATTTTAGTGTCTTTGGAAACTCGGAACGTAATCTTCTAATCGTGGTGAAAGATCTTCAATATCTCCCATAAAGATCTTCTTTTTTTTTACCTAAAAACCTTTCTTTATATCCTGGGGAAAAGAAAACATAAAAGGGTGAGCTCAAATGCTCAGTAAGGGTAAACAAAAGAAATATCAATCACATCATATACATAAGAACATAAACTTTGGAAATCTTAACCTGCAAAAGAGCTCATAATATCATAACATGGGATAAATCATAGAAGTGAAAATGAGATCCCCATAAAACTTTAAACTTTGTGTCATGCACACATAATCATGGAAAATCATTTCTTGTTAGTCAAGACTCATTGCCAAGACTATCTTAGTGGACAAAGTCCCTTTCTGAATCGAGTAATCCTCGTTTCAGTCCTGTTTCACTGAACCGGTATAACCTACCATTCCAGCCATGTCTATCTCATGAGATATGAAATCTTTACCCAATGCATTGGAGGGAGATATAGGTCCCACCCATCTTATAATGAATCCTTTCTTATGTGTGCCACATAATCATAAAACAGACATCATCGCATAACACATGTAACAAAAATGGGATTCTTGAAACATCATGACATCATAAATCAATTCATATAAGATAAAGGAATTCATAAACATAATTCCATCACAACATAGTCAAATCAATGTAAAAATATGGATAGAAACAGAACCCTTTATTATCTTAGATGGAAAATAATTTTGATAAAACACTTGAATTGAATTCTTGAGGAAAATATCCTTTCTTCTTCAAAATCATTTTTTTTTCACAAAACATCATGCAATTTTAAAAGAAAGAGATTTTATTGAAAATAGTCATGAAATATTTTAGAGGAAGCTTCATGAAAATAAGGCTTTATAAAACAGTAGAAATCTGTTCGTGCCGTATAAGTTAAAAAAAACATTCTTCGTACTTTTGTCGGAAAAGTCAAAAAGTACCTCGTACGAAAAACGACAAAAGATTCCTTTCATATCTTTTACAAAAAACTTACCGAAGGGTAAAATTGGATATAAACTATTGTAGAAGGATGGAAATAATATTACATATTGATGAAACATGGATGTGGATGATAAAATACACCCCAGTAAATACTTACGAATAAACAATCTCGGATAAAAATGAGATTGTGATATTTCCCTTACCTTAGGTCCGACTTGCTTTGTAAGTGTCCGAACCTCCTGTATAATGATTTAAATCATGTTATTGACTTATTCCAGAATCATACTAATTGTTATGATATCATATATGGTTCACTTATGACTTTATTTTACCCGTTCTTTTGTAAATTCCATGTTAAAGAGCGTTTTGGGTAAAATCGTTTCATTTATCGTAGGTGTTTTGACTTGTTGTTCTTGACATCATTATTACTTATATCATGATTTACTTACTTCCAGAATATAAAATATGATTTATATATCATATATATTCAGTATATATATATATATAATAGATAGATAAATAAAATGAAAAACACCGTTCATGGAGACGGTAGTCCGTACGTACGCATGAACGCTGTTTTTCTTTCCTTATTGTCTTGAAATGGAAGTAAGTAGATGACATACATATGTATATATATACATAAATCCAGTAGCTTTATAATGTCATATATTTCATTATTATTTCTTATATATACATTATAATCATTCTTAAATGGTTAACATGGAGAATGAATCTCATCGCGTCGTGGAGACGGTAGTCCGTACGTACGCACGAGCGATGATATCATTTCTATAAATATTGAATTGAATTGGAGTGGATTATACAATATATCAGAATCAATATGATGTTGTAATAACTATGTATAGTTATTCTTTACACCATTATACCCATCCATGTAAGGTGGTGGTGGAAAATAGATTACACCACGGCGTGGAGACGGTATTCCGTACGTACGCACGCGCGGTGATTTCTTTTTCCGTAGGATGGATAGATGGTGAAATAGGGTTGTTTCATACTTATAATAACATATCAGTATATTAGTGATACTGATGTTATTACTTCATAATGAAACAACCTAAGAAGAAGAAGTGGAAGAAGAAATAAAGATGAAAGAATTGGTAACGGTAATTACCTCTTCTTTGAAGTGCCTCTTTGAGACCTCCTCTTAGGGCACTAGAATTGGTCTTCGAGGAAGACCAGAACCTCTAGGATGTTTCTAGGGAAGTGGAGAAGGGATTTTGGCAGGGGTTGGCCAAGCTTGAGTGCTCAAATTGGTGTGAGGAGGAGGGGGAGGAGGTGTCATTTTATAAGGGAGGAGAGGGGCACCTTAGGAATACCTCAAAATATTATTTTATATTAAAGTCAAAATCGGTTTATAATGGTTCCAAAGGGTCTTATTTCGAGGCTAAAGTGGGGATGGGTCGAAAGCCTATCAACCAATAGGATTTAGACAAGTTTAGGGTATTATTTTAACCTTATCAATTAAATTTAACTCTAAGTTAAATAATTTAACTTTTACCATGCCTTTTTGTTTTCTTTCACTATATGGTTAATAAACTTACTATAACATGCCAAAAGAACCCCAAATTGTTTATTATTAATATATATATCCTTATCTAAGTCATTTGGCCGAACCTTAGATTTTTAGGAATACAATAACAATTAATAATATAATATTTGATTTAAAAACTATTTTGTGTCAATTTTGACACTATTTGATATATGATTTTTGTGAAAGTCATAACAGAATTAAATGTTCGAACCAAGTTGATTAAATCAACACTAACATATCATAGTAACCTAGAAAATTAGTGGAATTCATAAAAAATCTCAAATTACATTTATTTTGGTGTTTATAACATCAATTATGTCAATATTTCATTAATAAGATAATTGTTGCATCATCGTTGTGTCATAAATAAATTAAATTATTTTATGTCTAAAAATTACAAATAAAATACCATCATGTAGGAAATCTTTTTAGCTTTCTAATGAATATTTACAATCGAATTTATCTTATGTATAACCCCATATTAAAAATTATTTACTTATTAAACTTTGATTTTAACTATTTTAACCTTTCTTTAAATAAATTAATAATAAATGTCCTAATCTAATCCAAGTGGGCCTAAATGGTCATATTTTATTCCTAAGTTTGTTTTTGGTCGAATTACACTTGTCCAATAGAATTAGAACATGTGTTAGGGTAATAGTGATATCATATTTACCCTTAGTTACCCTATTTACCATTAACCGCGGTAAAAAAAGTAAAAAGTTACTATTCACCAAAAAATTATTTTCATCTCATTGAACCACATTTTAGTCCTTGATATTAACCGTGTCTCTCGGATTTTTGAAATTCCATTCACAGAAGCGGTAAAATTAAGTTTTATGCAAAATTCAGTTTTTAACCTACCACTTAGTAGTTTCACTATTCATCAAAAATTGATGTTTTTCAGATCAATGCAAAAATTTCATCCTAAGCTATATTTCATATTCCGAATTCAAAAATGAAGTCTATTTTACCAAATTCATAACATAGAAGTTTCATTAATTAATTTTATAATTAAATCCCGCTGTTAAAACAAATAGCGTGTTTTTAAGAGATAATAAATATCAAAAGATTGAAACTTGTTTATAAGTGGTTTAAATGTGAAATTACAACCAATGACCAACATTGTATTAAATTGTAAAAATATATTCTAAATATACTTTAAAACCACTCAAATTAATAATTTATCACTATTAATTATTTCGATTAAAAAAGTTGTTTTTAATTATAATTTAGTAATTTTTCACTATTCATCAGAATATGAAAGTTATCCGAAAAGTACCAAAATTTCACCTTAGGCTAAATTCGATACTCCGAATCCAAAAATAAGGTTCATTTTGAAAAATAAGATTTACTGGATTTCAAAAAGTGGTTATTACTATTCATAACGGCTAGTTTTAATAATATTTTTATAGCATATCGTTGTTTAGTGAAACTCGGTATTGCGTACTACACACGCTATCGAGGAAGGTCGCGATTGCGTGTAATGCAAGTCAAGTCAGGGATGTGTGTTGTGCAAGCTCCTTTTGGTGTAGCGTACAACACAAGACATTAATAAAATTAAAAAGAATATTTTTTTATAAAATCTTGGGCTGTTACACAGAACTCAGATCAGTCATTTCTTTGAAGCAATAGTGTTAATGGTACTAAGTGTGGTTTTCAGTTCAGGGAGTCCAGTGTTAGTGCAGGCGGCCGACGTATCCATAAACCAAGACGCTGACTTCTGATTTCCGACTCATTGAATGAAAAAACTGATTGCTTGTGTGTCTTAAAAACTTTTAATTAATTCAGCTCAACTAGGTCTGCTCACAAGGTATAACCTTTTGACCATGTCACATATGTTTCTTTCTGGTTGCCTCCCCATGAACGACCATTTAGATCTACAAGATTTTTACGTACAGACAACCCACTTAGCGATGAGACCATGGTGTAGGGCCCCTTTCTAGTGGAGGCACCAGCGGTACCACTCCCCGTTGGGCCACTGATGCCACCACCCCAGAAGCAGATGATGCATGATGCTTGAGCGCATTGCACGAGTTCCAGCGACATAGGCCACCTAGGGTCTTGGGAGAGACATTCCCATAGGTGGTTGAGGATTGCCTTGAGGCTATGGTAACAGTCTTTGGACTGGTAGGGTCACCAGCCGACTTCATGGTTATGATTACTGCTACCCTCCTTCAGGTAGCACCATGCAGATGGTGGAGCCTGATGCTCTAGGTGCGTGATGAGATGACACTATTATAGACAAACTTTGAGAGCCTGTTTTGGGCAGATTTTTTCACAGCCACCCTTTGAGCGGTGTAGATAAAGAGCTACTATATCTACACCAGGGTAGCATGATAGTGGCATGGTACTCAGCGAGGTTCACCGAACTCTCTTGCTACTCCACAGATATAGTGTGAGACCCATTTATCAGGGCTTAGACATTTGAGGATGGGCTCCGGCAAGACATCAGATCTCCGATGATCTCACATAGAATCTCGATACAGATAGGGGTGCTTGAGTGAGCCCTCTTGGTGGAGGGTTTCCTTGCTGAGTAGTCTCCAGCAGTGAGACACACCACAAGTCGACACGTAGTGGAGTCTTCTGCAGCTGGAAGTATATATATGTCGTAGAGGTCGAAGAGGACCAGACCTATAGGTGGTCGACCGCTAGACATAGGATCGGTTGTGCGGGGAACAAGTTGCAAAGACACACATGCCAGTACCAGGTAGTGTTACTCATTTAGCGAGTTGGGTCACATTGCTCGTGACTGTCTGACCCACAATTTTTATGATCACAAGATAGTTGAGGGACCTCCTAGGAAGAGACAGAGGTTCGATCGATGCGGTCTGCAGGGAGGAGGCGAACGTGGAAGAGGAGATGGATGTGTAGCTGGAGGTGGATGACGTTTCGAGGTGCTACTGCCACGACACTAGGAGGTCCACCCCGACATTAGGGAGCATGTGGATAGGGGAGGGATTAGCTTCAGGTAGATCAGGCCTATGATCACGGTGCTCTAGAGATGATTCGATGTACGATCTGTGTCTACTCCACCATAGATTCAGTTATTATAGACATAGGTGTCATTCACTCTTTCATTTCCATATCCCTCATTCAGAGCTCGAATATTCTGATAGAGCTGTTGTCTCGATCCTTACATCTAGAGACTCCTACAGTAGTAGACTCGAGGATTACACATTGGTTCTAGCAGTGTGAGCTTTCTCTAGGATGTGATAACTTCCACTAGGATCTTCTAGTAGCGGCGTTGAGGCCTTACGACAACATCTTGGGTATGGACTGGTTATCTGCAGTCCATAATCAGAGCGACTATATTAGGAAAAAAGTGCGGTGTGTCCACATAGATAGGATCTGGGTCACCTTCACTGGTGAGAAAGGAGACTTTGTAGCACAGGACAGACTTACCAGGATGAGGTTGCAACCGATCACTCATCAGTTGGCTAGCCTTACCCTCGAAGCAGTATAGGGGGAGTGTCCGAGCTATCCTGTAGTGGTGGATCAGTACGCGTTTTTTTTCGCGATGATGTCACAGGTCTACGTCCTCACATAGAGGAGGAATTTTACTTTTACGTGTACCCTGGGAAGGCACCGATATGAACTACGGCATATCGGATAGCTCTCGTGGATCATCGAGAGCTGCAGGTACGGCTGGAGGACTTTCAAGGGAAGGGATTCATCAGGCCCAGTGTTTCTCCCCAGGAAGCCCCGATTCTGTTCTCCAAGATGGAGGGTGGGAGCTTGAGGATTTTTGTCGACTACCGTCTCCTAAATTGGGTGGCCGTTAAGAAATAGTACCACTCCCAAGGATTGTTGACCACTTTGATCAGCTTAAGGGAGAATGGTGTTTCCCAAAGATAGACCTTAGATAAGGTTATCACCATCTCCGTGTTCGTGATGAGGATGGGTAGACGACAAACTTTATATGTCGATACGGGCACTACGAGTTCATGGTTATTCCATTCGGTGTGACCAACACACCAGCAGTCTTCATGGGACTCATGAACATGATTTTATAGCCATACCTCGATCGAATTGTCGTAGTCTTCATCGATTTCATTTTGATCTACTCGACTACTGAGGAGGAGCTTGCCTACCATTTTCATGTATCACTGGACACACTCCGAGAGCTCTAGATTTATGTTAAGCTCTCGATGTGCCAGTTTTGGATTCAAGAGGTTCACTTCTTGGGACACATCATCTCAGAGGCTGGAGTTGTTGTGGATCTAGTGAAGATTTAAGCGGTACTTCCTTAGGATCCACCCAGGAGTGTGACAGAGGTACGAAGTTCTCTAGGTTTGGCTGGTTACTACCGAAGATTTGTTCCAGACTTCTCCAGAGTTGTAGAACCACTATTAGCCTTGAAAATGAATAGTGAACCCTTTGTGTGGTTGTAGAGATAATAGTAGAGCTTTTATAAGCTAAGGCTAAGGCTGACTAGTTCCCCCCATCTTGAGGCTTCTAGATGAGGGAATAATGTACATGGTTTACTGCGATGCATCAGGGACCAGACATGGGTGTGTCCTGATGCTGGAGAAAGCGGTGATCACATATGGTTCTCAGCTGCTTAGACATCGTGAGAAAAACTATGCAACCAATTACCTATAGTTAGCAGTAGTGGTCTTCACCTTGATGATTTGGCGACACAATATGATGGGAGAGCATTTTACCATGTACTCTGATCAAAAGTGTATCAGGTGTATCTTCTCTCAGAAGGACCTGAACTTGAGACAATGACGTTGGCATGAGTTCCTATAGGACTATGACATTGAGATAGCCTATACTCCTGGGAAGGGGAACTTTGTTGCAGATGCGCTTAGTAGGAGGACTGGTATACAGCTGCTAGGGGAGGAGATAGAGTAGCTGACTGCTTTGCAGATATCCATTGTGGATAGATATGGAGAATCATTTATACAGTCTCTTATAATCACTCCCCAATTTTTTCAGCATTTCAGGGAGGAACAGCATGGGGATGCTGAGTGTGATACAAGATGTTCTCATATATCCATAGGGTAGGCACCTGATGGATTTTTTCAATGCGGGGAGCACGTCATCCTCGTCAGAGGACGTACCTTTTTTCCAGTGTCACTTTAAGAGAATGTTTTGAGGGAGTAACACACATCTCATCTAGAGGTACATCTAGGATTAGAAAAGATGTACCAGGATCTTCGACTAAAGCACTGGTGTCTAGGTATGAAGATGGTGGTAGCAGAGTTTGTCTCACAGTGCTTCACTCGCCAGCAAGTGAAGGAAGAACACTAGGTACCAGCAGGCATGGTTCAACCTTTAGATATCCCAGAGTGGAAGGGGGATGGGACATCCATGGTCTTCATGATGGGTCTTCCACGTACATCTCGGGGTCACGACTCGATTTGGGTGATCGTCGATCATCTCACCATGTCAGCCCACTTCCTACCGATCATAGAGAAGGGTTCAGTAGTGATCTTGGGTCACCTCTATTTGAAGGTTATTATGTGTTTACATGGAGTAACTTCTTCTATTATCTCTTATCGTGTCACACTGTTTACTTCCCGGCTATGGAAGGAGTTGTTTGAGGCTTTTGGGACACTGCTTTGCCTGAGCACTACCTTCCATCATCAGACATATGGTCAGACCAAGTGGACAGTTCTGACCGTTGAGGACATGCTATGTGCTTATTTCCTAGACTTGAGTCATAGCTGGGAAGATCACATACCCATGGTAGAGTTTTCCTACTACTACAACAATCACTCCACCATAGGGATGGTACCTATTTAGGCCTTGTACGAGCGACCTTGTAGATCACCAATGTGCTGGACAGACCCTTAGGAGTCAGCACTAGTTGGACAAGCGATGGTGTGAGCTACCGTAGAGAAGGTGCAGATCATCCAAGAGCGGGTGAAGACTGCACAGAGTAGATAGAAGTCTTATGATGATAGGAGTCAGAGACCTCTGGAGTTCAAGGATGGTGACCACTTCTTTCTATGGGTCTCACATCGGCATTTTCTATAGAGATATGGCCAAGGCGGTAAGCTATCTACGAGATTTGTCATACCTTTTCAGCTACTCAGTAGAGTTGGTAAGTTAGATTACGCCATATCTCTTCCACCTCTGTTGAATCATCTTCACAATGTCTTCCACGAATCCCAGCTGAGGAGATACGTGCACGACCCTTCCCACATCATCGACCCTGGAGAGCTTGACATCAATGATGGGGCGACATTCAGGTAGGATCCAATAGAGATTCAGTATTGACAGGATCAGGTCCTATGTGGACGGTTGATACCTCTTGTGCATGTTCTTTTGTAGTCTGAGAACCTCCAAGAGAGCACATGGGAGTGAGAGACTCTGATGCGTGCTCAGTACCCCCATTTTTTTTCTTAGTTCGAGTTGTAGCTTATGGGGATGTAAAGCCCTGAGGTGGGGAGAATGTAAAGACCCAAAATTTCATGGAATTTTTTTTCTTCAATACATGGGAATTTTATGAGTCTGCTAAAATTGACTGCGCATGATTCTGATGCAGGGTGTGCCCGAAATCAATTTCTAATGTTTTGTTTCAGTACATTTAGTAAATGTACAAGAGAATTTTTATAACTTTTGAACCGCTGCTCCGAATCAAAATATGAGGGCACCGTTGAACCCGTAATGTCAGTATTCACTTAAGGAGACTTCTACCTCAACGACAGATGGTTGAGAAGAATAGTCAGTTTTTTTCTTTTTATAAAAAAAATAATAAAATAAGGTGTACAACACTTTATTTTATTTTGAGCCGTTGTTTGGTGTGAGGTGGCTAACACCCCTACTTGGGAGTTGGAGGTGGGACCACCACACCCTAACCTCCCATGAGAGGTTATGGTGGTGGGGCCTACGTGAACATAACCTCCCACGAGAGGTTACAATGTGGGGACCACCCGACCCCTATTAATTGTAGGAGAGTATAATCTCTCAACTCTCCCTCATTAATGAGGGAGAGCCTCTCTACCTTCAACATTAATTAAATAGAGCCAACCCCCTGTAATTAATGTTCCAACCTCTTGAATTAAATTGATGGATACCTTTTTAATTTAATTCTTCCTTCTTGAATTATATTCCATCATTAAAATAATAGAAAATCAATTATTTCATGGGCATATTTGATTTTTTTTGGAAGAGGAGGATTAAAGGATTTTTGTAGATTGCTGCCCACAAGGAAACGTTCTTCCAATGAAGAATTCAAAGAACGTCGGTGACAATTTCTTCTTCAACTTCCTTCCTCAAATCCTACAAACGTGGAGCGTCTTCAACGAGCCGACACATCTCAGTTTTGGGAGTACGTGGCAGATGCGACCAAGGGAAAACTCATTCATATACCTTCCATGACTCTGTCAATGAACGACGAATGATGAAACAAATTTAGGGGTTTTATTTGTGTATGATTATATTCCCATGTTTTCCATTATAAAACAAGTAACGCAGATCAACCCACTAACTAGTTGATCCGCATATGTTTTCTTTTGCTGGTTTAGGAATGAACATTGCAGGAGTGTTTTGCGTTCGTCAATCAAGATGCAACTTTGAACCGTTATCTACTGCTCTAACACGGGGGTGCAGGCAATGAAAACCCGGCCCAACCTCTCTGAATACCCTTGTGTTTTTGAATAAATATTTGTGATGGAGGATGGTCGGTCGAGTCGGCCATCAGCGAAGGCATGACGTGCGACTGCACTGTGCGGAGAGGACGACTGGTCATCCAACTAGCCATGGTGGCACCCTACCACACCCCGTCCCTCGTGCAAAAAGAAGGACTTACCCATGGGGAACCACATTCATTACACTAACAAACCACTTGTATTAGCCTCCAAAACGAGATAAGAAGCTCCCAAAACCTTTGAAAGCTGGAACTCCCGCTTGAGCCATGAGTGGGAGGAATAATGAGGGAAGAATTGGAAATCCTGAGTGGCCTGGGACATAAAACCCCTAACATTAAGTGTCTGCACAGCCACACCACAATGTTTGTTAAACCGTATACCAACCATGCATTTGCCACTGTCTCACCCAAAGACTACCCACATCTTGGCCCCATGGTTTGTCAAACCGGGTGCCAACCGTGCAGTTGCCACTGTCTCACCCAGGGACATCACACAACCTTCCAGTATGGTTTGTTCAGACCGTGTGCCAATCGTGTGCCCTTGCTAAATTGTCTTAACAGCGGCGTTGGGGAACTTGGAGCGAGATGGTCCCTTTGATTAATACCCCACTGAGATTTGGATTGAGTTTGGATAAGGTTAGGTTGGATCAAGAACAAATCCAACCATCCCCTGAGACTAAAAGGCGGATAACTCACAGACAGGGTGCCCGATTGATGCGCCTTCAGTTACGCCGAGACCCATATGACGTGGCGGACCTTTGAGATTATTCTTTGTGGAACTTCGTGAAAGTTGGATTATTGAACAGTATCATGTGGATCACATCCATCCAGAGGAGAGCGGATAGAGTATAGAGACCTAGTAGATGGTTGATACCTGACGACTACTTGTCCAGTTCGACTTCATGGTGATCCTTGCTGCCAGCCTCCTTTAGGAAGCAGTAGGAAGATGGTGGTGCATGATGCTCATGTTGAATAATGAGATGATTCTACTATGGACAAACTTCGAGAGCCTGTTTTGGGAGGAGTTTGTCTTAGTAACCCTTCAAACGGTGTGGATACAAGATCTACTACATCTATAACAGGGTATCATGACGGTGGCGCAATACTCAGCGAGTTTCACCGACCTTTCGCACTACTCCATATATATTTTTTGGGACCCATTCTTCAGTGCCAAGACATTAGAGAAGGGGTTCAGGTGAAAGATCAGAGATCTGATGATCTCACATAGCATCCTGACACATTTGATGGTGCTAGAGATAGCCTTCTTGGTTGAGAGTATCCTTGCTAAGCAGCCTGCAGTAGCGAGAACCACCACTAGCTGACACAAAGCGGAGTCTTCTGCAGCTGGAAGTAGATAGATGTCATTGAGGTCCAAGAGGAATATACCTACAGGTGGTCAACTGATGGACTCAGGATCAGTTGTATAGGGTACACGTAGAAGAGACACACATGCCATTAGCAGGCAGTGTTACTCATGTGGTGGGTAGGGTCACATGGCTCGTGACTTTCCGACCCTTCGTTTTAATGATCAGAAAATATTTGAGAGACCTCCCAAGATGAGGCATAGGTTCGATCGAGGTGGTCTGCAGGGAGGATGTGGACGTGGTATAGGGGTTGGACGTGCATCTGGCGGTGGATGACGTTTCCAGGTGCTACCACCACTACAACCAGCAGGTCCACCCCGACCGAATAGAGCTGGTGGATAGGGGAGAGCTCCGCTTTAGGTAGCAGAGGCATAAGATCACAGTGCTTTAGAGATTATTCGAGGTATGATCTGTGTCTACTCCACCATAGATGAAGTTCTTATAGGCATATGTGCCATTTACTCTTTCATTTTCACATCTCTCATTCGGAGATCAGAGATTCCAACAGAGTCGTTGGCTCGATCCATACGGCTAGAGACTCCTACGGGAGATGTCTCAATAATTACACACTATTTTTAGCAGTGTGAGCTTACTATAGGAGGCGATAGAATCGACTAGGATCTCATTGTACTGGCATCAAGGACTTCTGACATCATCTTGGGTATGTACTGGTTATCTATAGTTAATGCTCAGATCAACTATATTAGGTGCGAAGTGTAGTGTGTCCGCACATATGGGATCAGGTTCACCTTCACTGGTGATAAAGGAGACTTTGCAGCACTGTATGGACTTACCAGGAGGAGGGTCCAGCTGATCACTCATCAACTGGCATGTATTACCCTCACAGCAGTAGAGGTGGAGAGTCTGTGCTATCTTGTAGTGGTGGAACATTACGCGGATGTTTTTCTCAATGGTGTCCCAGTTATACCTCCTCGTAGAGAGGTGGACATCTACATTTACATATACCCTGGGATGGAACCGATATGTACTCTAGCATATCAGATGGCTCTCAAGGAGCTTTGTGAGCTATGGGTACAGCTGGAGGACTTCCAAGGGAAGGGATTCATCTAATCCAGTGTTTCTCTCTAGGCTGCCCCGATTCTGTTCGCCAAGAAGGCTGATCGGAGCGTGAGGCTTTATGTTGGATACAATCTCCTAAATCAGGTGACCTTGAAGAAAAATTACCCACTCTTGAGGATTTATGACCTCTTTGATCAGCTGGAGGTAGCACAAAGGTTCTCAATGATAGACCTCTGATAAGGTTATCTCCCACTCTGTGTTTGAGAAGAGGATGTGTAGAAGATGGCCTTCAGATGTCGGTATAGCCACTAAGAGTTCTTGGTTATTTCTGTCTTCATAACCAACTCTCCAGCATTGTTAATGGGACTCGTGAATAGGATCTTCCATCCATACCTCGATCGCTTTGTTGAAGTCTTCATAGATGAAATTTTGATCTACTCAACTATAGGGGAGGTGCATGCCTACCATTTTCGGGTAGTAGAGGAAACACTCAGAGAGCAGCATCGTTATGGTAAGCTCTCGAGCTAATAGTTTTGGATTCGAGTGGTTCACTTCTTGGGACACCTCATCTCGGAGGCTAGAGTTTCATTGGATCAAGCGAAGATTGTAGTTGTACATTCTTGGGATCCACCCAAGAGTGTGACGGAGGTACAAAGTTTCTTGGGATTGGCTGGATACTACCAGAGATTCATTCTAGACTTCTCCAGAGTTGCAGAACCACTATCATCCTTGACGAAGAAGGGAAACCCCTTTGTGTGGTCGGAGAAATGTCTGTAAAGCATTCATAAGTTGAGGTGTAAGCTGACTAATGAAGGACCCCGGGACACCCTGAGAGGGGAGGGGTGAATCAAGGTGTCAAATTTTTCTTTTAATGTTATGGATATTGTTCCCACATTGGTAGAAACTTGTTAAACCTATATGACGGAAATGATCAAAAAGAAAGCATTCACATGCAGAGAGACGACATGAAACTTTTTACTTGGTTCACCACTAAGGGCTACATCCATGGATCATATGCCGACATGTTTTTGGTCATACCAAATTCCAAAAAACTTCACTATATTTGGATTACAACGGTTCGGGCGTAGTCACTCGGTCCCAGGCTCACCGCCATTAAAAAAGGTTCAAGGAAAGCTCACAGCGTCCCTCAAGTCACTCCTGTTGACTCCCCCTAGATCACTCCCCTCGGTGAAGTCAGACTATGTTTATAGACATGAAGGTATCATCAGAATTGCAAGAGAATGCATCCTTTATTGTGTGTAGATGCTCTATTGAAGTCCAACTTTCACTCGTAGACTAATATCATTTTGCACCGAAGATATCGGGAAATCTTCCAGCTTTCATGCAGCTCCAAAAATACCGGCATACTCCAACCTCTCCTAGAACACATCTGCAAGACTGGGGAACAAGTTTCAAGTATGGTTCACAAGTCACTTTCGTGGTACAAATTCGGTGTGCAGGTGACACCAACCCACTTGCGCGACACTGCCTCTTTCAACTCCAAAATTGTGTGACGCTGCGCCTTTAACTCCCAAACCGCCATGGTTGCGTTGCCAACAACCGGTGCAGAAACTCTACTTGCGAGACCCAACTACCACCTGCGCTACTCAACCACTTGCATGACGAGAACTCAAAAAATATCTAAGTCTTGAACTTCATTATGATTGAGGAGGTTGGTCCTTTATTTATAGGCAAAACTGGACCCCCTGCGTGGTGGCACGCAAGTATCCTCATGGCGCGCAGGTCACAGCCCGCAGCTCCAATCAACCTAGCCTCTGTCGTGTAACTTACTTGCACGACGAAACCAATACTTGGGCGACCCTTTTTTCCTTTTCCATATTTTTATGTTCTGATCATTAATAACAATTGGTGCACAATTTTTAAGGCCTCCTAGGCACCGACGCTCAAGTCCCTTCTTGGTGCATAGGTCATGTGCACGACCCAACCAATACTTGCACGACCCTTATCCCTTATCCATATTTCCATGTGTTGATGTTGAAAAACTCTAGGCATGCAAGTTCCCTCTCCTTCAAGTACACAGAACCACCTTCAATACTGTTTTCTGCTTGAACTGTATGATCACGTTGCTAGAAAACATTATGAACATCTATTGAGGATTGAAAAAAAACATAAACCATACTCCAATTCATGTATATAAGACCATGGTTCCAACAAATAGTGCCCCCATCTTGAGGATTTTAGAGTAGGGCGTAGGGTACGTAGTTTTCTACGCCGCATCTAGGACAGGACATGGGTGTGTCTTGATGTAGGAGCAAGCAGTGATCGCATATGGTTCTCGGCAGCTGAGAGAGCCTGAGTAGTACTATGCTACCCATGACCTGGAGTTAGCAGTAATGGTCTTTGCCTTTAATATGTGGTGACACTATCTGATGGGCGAGCATTTTACAGTGTACTCTGATCACAAGAGTCTCTAGTATATATTCTCTCAGAAGGACCTGAACCCGAGACTGTGGTGTTGGCTTGAGTTCCTCCAAGACTATGACATTGAGATAGTCTATACTCCTGGGAAGGGGAACATTGTTGTAGATGCGCTCTGCATGAGGACTGGTAAACAACTACTTGGGGAGGTGATAGATTAGCTAGATGCCTTACAGATATCCATTGTGAATAGAGATGGACCAACATTACTATAGTGTCTTATAGTCACGCCTCCACTTCTTAAACGAGTTCGGGAGGCACAACATTGGGAAAATAACTGTGATTCAAGACGTACTCAGATATCCATAGATCAGGCACCTGATAGATTTTCTGAAGGTGGGGAGCACGTCATCCTCTTCAGAGGACATACATTGGTAGCTGTGTAACTTTAGGAGGAAATGTTGATAAACTTCCTCACATATCTTCTAGCGTTACATCTAAGAGTGGAAAAGATATAGAAGGATCTTTGTAGATAGCCCTGGTGGCCTGGTATGAAGAAGGTGGTAGTGGAGTTTGTCTCACGGTGCCTCATGTGCAAGTAAGCGAAGGCAGAGCACCAGGAACCAGCAGGCTTGGTTCAGCCTTTAGAGGTCCTAGTGTAGTAGTGGGTTGGGATATCAATGGACTTAGTGATGGGTAATTCACATACATATAGGGGTCATGACTCAATTTGGGTGATTGTCGACCGACTCACCAAGTCGGCCCACTTCCTACTGATTATAGAGAAGGGTTTAGTAGACAGATCGGGATTCCTTTATGTATAGGAGACTGTTTGTTTAAATGGAGTACTATATTCTATTATCTCTGGCCCTAATGCACAATTTACTTCCCGGATATGGAAGGTGCTGCAGGAGGCATTCAGATCACAACTTCTCTTGAGCACTGCCTTCCATCCTCAGAAAGATGGTCAGACTGAGCGAACCATTCAGACCCTCAAGGATATGCTACATGCTTGTGTCCTAGACATCGGTCATAGCAGTGAGGATCACTTACCCTTTGTGGAGTTTTCCGACAACAATAGCTATCACTCCGCCATAGGGTTGGAACCTTTTGAGGCCTTGTATGGGCGACCATGCAGATCACCCTTGGGCTGGAAAGACCCTGGGGAGTCAGCACTAGTGGGACCAAATATGGTTAGAGCTACCATGGAGAAGGTGCAGATCATCCAGGAGCGGATGAAGACTACACAGAGTATATAGAAGTCATATGCTGACAATAGACGGAGACCTCTGGAGTTCGAGGATGGCGACCACGCCTTTCTATGGGTTTCACCTCGTCAAGGTCTATTGAGATTTGGTCGAGGCGCCAAGCTATCTCCGAGATACATTGTAACTTTTCACGTCCTCAGCAGAGTTGGTGAGGTAGTTTACCATTTGTCTTTTCCACCATAGTTTCATTGGGTGCATGACGTCTTCTATGTTTCCCAGCTAAGGTGATACGTGCACGACCCTTCCCACATCATTCACCATGGTGAGATTTACATTGACGATGGGGTGAATTTCATAGAGGTTATAATAGTGATTGAGGATCGACTAGAGCGATTCCTATGTAGACGGTTGATACCTCTGGTGTGCATTCGTTGGTAACACGGTAACCTCCAAGAGAGCACATGGGAGCGGGAGACTCAGATGCATGATCAGTACCCACATTTGTTTCCATAGTTCGAGTTCAAGCTTACAGGGATGTAATGTCCTGAGGTGGGCACAATTTAAAGACCTGAAATTCAGTGGAAATTGTTTTCGTAAATATATGGGAATTTTATGAGTCCACAAAAATTTACGGTACATGATTTCGAGACACAGTGTCCACAGAATCAAGTTCTGATGTTTTGTTCGGGTATGTTTAGTAAACGTACGAGTGGGTTTTTATATTTTTTTAACCAGTTCGTTGAATCGAAATCTGAGGGCACTGTTGAACTCACAACACCAGTATTCTCTTAAAGAGACTTTCACCTCGATGGAAGATGGATGAGAATAAAAGATATATTTTTCTGTTTTTATAAAATAATAATAAAATAATGTATATAACACTTTTTTTTATTTTTAGTCGTCGTTTGGTCTAAGGAGGTTAAAACCTCTACTTGGGAGTTGGAGGTAGGCCCGCCACACCCTAACCTCCCATTAGAGGTTATGGTGGTGGGGCCCACCCGAACATAACCTACAGTGAGAGGTTACGACCTGGGGACCACCTGACCTCTATTAATGGTAGGAGAGTATAACCTCTCAACTCTCCCTCATTAATGAGGGAGATCCAATCTACCTTCTCCTTTAATTGAATAGATCCAACCCCCTTTAATTAATGCATCAACCTATTGAATTAAATTGGAGGATCCCTTTTTAATTTAATTCATCCTTTTTGAATTACGTGCCAACATTAAAATAATAGACAATCTATTATTTCATGGGCATATTTCATTTTGTTGGAAGATGAGGATTAAAGCATTATTAGAGAAAGCTCCTAATGAAGAACTGTTATTCCAAGGAAGAATGCAAGGAACGCTGGCAAATATTTCTACGTCAACTTCCTTCCTCGAATCCTACCAATGTAGAGCGTCTTCCACGAGCTGACACAACTCGATTTTGGGAGTATGTGGCGGATGTGACGAATGACGAACTCATTCTTCTACCTTCTGCGACTTGGTCGATGAATGAAAAATGACAAAACAATGGTTGGGTTTTTATTTATGTATGACTATATTTCCATGTCCTTCCACTATAAAATAAGGAACTTTGATAAACTCACTAACTAGTTGATCCGTGGATGTTTTCTTTGGCGGTTTTGGGAATGATCATTGTTGGAGGGTTTGGATTTCCTCATTCAAGAAGAAATTGTGAACCGTTTTCTATCTCTCTAACACATAGGGTGAGGGACAATAAAACATGGTCCGACCTCTCCCCATACCCTTGTATTTTTATGAAATATTTGCGATGGAGGATGGTCGGCCGAGCTGGCCATAGGTGATGGCGTAGCAAGCAACCACCCCATGCAGAGAAGAAGGATTGTCATCCATCCAGCCATAGTGGCACACTACTACATCGCGACCCTCGTTCCAAAAGAGGGACTTATCTGTGGGGAACCGCCTTCGTTCCACCCTGAAACCCCTTCGATTAGCCTCCAAAACTAGCTAAGGAGCTCCCCCAACCTCTGAAAACTGGAACTCCTGCTTGAGCCACGAGTGGCAGGATGAAAGAGGGGAAATGGGAAATCCCGAGTGTCCTGGAACTTAAAAACCCTAACTTTATGTGGTCACACGTCCACCCCTCATAGTATGTAAAACCATGCACCAACCATGCAGTTTCCACTATCTCACCCAGAGGCTTCGCATGGCTTGGTCGCACAGTTTTTCAAACTGTACGCCAATCGTGTGGTTGACAATGTCTCACCCGTAGACTTCGAACGAATTGGTCGCACGGTTTTTCAAACCCTGCGCAAACCATGAAGTTTCCACTTTCTCACCCAGGGACCTTGCACGGACTGCCCGCACGGTTTGTTCAGACGGTGTGCCAACCGTGCACCCCTGCACAACCGCCATAACTTTGGCACCAAACATCCGTTTGATGAACCTTCAGCGGTGTTGGGAACCTTGGAGATAGATGGTCCCTTTGAGTGATACCCCCCTGAGATTTGGATAGAGTGGGATATGGTTAGGATGGATTGAGTACGAATCCAACCGGCCCCCGGGACGAAAAGGCCAATAACTCACAGATCGGGCGTCTGATTGACGTGTTGTACATTTCGTTGAAACCCCTATGACGTGGAAAACCTTTGACATACTTCTTCATGGAACATCGTGAATGTTGGAGTATTGACCAGTGGAATGTGGATTGGATCCTTCCCTACGTGAGCGGATAGATTACGGAGACCTAGTAGCTGCCTGAGACCTGATGACTACTTGACCGATTCGACTCGGATTGACTCGACTAGCCCAGTGGGGAGAGCCTATGTGTGACGTGGTAGATCTATAGTGGGGAGCACCTCTATGTGAGAACGGTAGACCCACAATACTCGAAAGAAGGAGTAACTTTGCTGGCTACGAGGGGGAGAGACTTTGTGTGATCGCCGAAGACCCATGGTGGGGAGCTCCATTGTGTGAGCATAGTAGACCCGTGGTACTTGACAATAGATGTACCTTAGTAGTCCAAGGTTAGTGGGAATCCCCTCTATGTGACGCGGCAGACCCACAGTACTCAATAGTGGAGGAGTACGCCACCAACCATGGTTTCAATAATAAAGATCCCGGTTTGAGTTGAGTCAATGACTTTTGTGTTTTCCTCATTATTTAGATGCGTTACTATATAACATTGGTATATGTATGGGAATATAGAAATGTAATGGTTATCCATTGATTTCATACTCTGTGGTTTATCCTTGTTGGATTTTGTAAGACCTTGAGGGTCACGGGGTCAACACTGAGTATCGTTATACTCACCATGCACGAGCTATGCCCGCACCTCGTTGTGTTGGTTGCAGACGATCTAAAACGCTGACTGAGGTAGATATTAGCATGACAGGATAGTACGAGAAAGTGGACCACTCGGTGTGATGGTACACGGAAGAGACAAACAAATTTGGAGTGGTGAGGAGGCCATCTATACCTACCCATTAAGTTGGAACCCCAGAGGATGCCCCATTATCTGATTTACTGTTCTTCAGTTGTTCTTGATTTTCAGTTGTACTTGTACTTTCCTATTGGTCTTGTATTTAAATCCCCTTTTACATTCCAGCACTTATTTTGTAAACAGTTTCACATAGTGTTTGGTTTCAAGTTGTGTACTCTAATGTGTTTATTTACAGTTATAAAGAAAATTCCTTCTCAGTTTAGGGATTTATGCCTTTGGTGCTAGTCACCAGCCCCTAGCCTATGGAAGGAGGGCTTGGGGTAGTCACGATATAGGCCTCGGGGGACGGGTCGTGACAAATTGGTATTAGAGGAGTCGGTTTTACCATAGATGTCAGAACTCTGGTCTTTCTTTTCTGTGAAGCAATAATGTTAAGGTTACTAAGTGTGGTTTCTAGTTTAAGGATTCTAGTTTTAATGTGGGAAGCTAACGTATCCATACAAAATTACCCTGACTTATGATTTCCGACTCAGTGCAAGAAAACACTGATTCGTGTATGTTTTGAAAAGTTTTCTTTAAGTCAGCTCTACCAGGTCAGCTCACTAGGTATAATCCATTGACCGTGCCGCATCTGTTTCATTCCTGATGCCTCCCCATGGATGACCAGTTAGAGCCCCACGATCCGTACATACTGACTGTGCACCGATCAATGAGGCCTCGATGCAGGGCCCCTTTATAGAATAGGAACCAATGGTACCACCACCTGTTGGGCCACCGATCCCACCAGCCTCAACATCGAATGATGCATGCTGCATGAGTGTGTTGCACGAGTTCCAGCGCTAGAGGCCACCCAGGTTCAGGGGAGAGACAGACCCACAGGTGGCTGAGGATTGGATGGAGGTTGTGGTGAGAGTCTTCAGACTGGTAGGGACACCATCCGACTTCATTCCGATCCTTGTTTCCAGCCTCCTTCAGGCAGTATTAGGAAGATGATGGAGCCTGATTCTCGAGGTGAATGATGAGATGACGCTACTATGGACAGACATCGAGAGCCTGTTTCAGGCGGAGTTTGTCCCAGGCACCTTTCAAGTGGTCTGGATACAAGATCTTCTGCATCAACATCAGGGTAGCATGACAGTGGTGCATTACTCACCGAGTTTCACCGAGCTCTCGGGATACTCTATGGATATTGTTCAAGAACCATTCTTCTATGCCAAGACTTTTGTGAAGGGGATTAGTAGAATTATCATAGCTTCGATGATCTCATTTAGCATGTCGAAGCTTTTGGGGGTGCTAGAGAGAGCCCTCTTCGTGGAGATTTTCCTTGCTAAGCAGTCTGTAGTAGTGAGAACCACCACTAGCCGACACACATCAGATACTTCTTTAGCCGGCTGTTGATATATGTCGTAGAGGTCCAAGAGGTCCATACCTATAGGTGGTCTACTACTAGACTCAAGATAAGTAGTGTGGGGTACACATAGAAGAGACACACATTCCATTAGCAGTAAATGTTACTCAAGTCGTGGGCTGGTTCACATGGCTCGTGACTGTCTGAACTGCCGTTTTGATGATCAACTGACAGTTGAGGGACCTCCTAGGATAAGGCAGAGGTTCGATCGAGGCAGTCTACATGGAGGAGGTAGACGTGGTAGAGGAGTTGGATGGGCAGTTGGCGGTGGATGACGTTTCAAGGTGCTACCACCACCACAACCATAACTTCCACCCCCACCAAATGGAGCGGGTGGACAGGGGAGAGCTCCGCTTTAGGCAGTAGAGCCCTAGGATCATGGTGCATCGGAGATTATTCGAGGTATGATATGTGTATACTCCACCATAGCTACAGTTCTTATAGACACAGGTTCCAGTTAGGCTTTCATTTCCACATCCCTCGTTCGGAGCTCAGATATTCCGACAGAGCCATTGGCTCGATGCTTACGGGTAGAAACTCCTACAGAAGAAGACTTGATGATTACACAATGGTGCTGGTAGTGTGAGCTTACTCTAGGAGGCGAGGTCTTCGACTGGGATCTCTTAGTAGTGGGGTCGAGGCCTTACGACATCATCCTGGGTAGGTACTGGTTATCTATAATACATGCTTAGATTGACTATATTAGGCGCGGATTGCGGTGTGTCAGCACGGATGGGATAAGTTTCATCTTCACCGGTGAGAAGGGAGCCATTGTAGCATTGGTTGGACATAATAGGAGGAGGGTCCATCTGATCCCTAATTAGTTTGCCTACCTTACCCTCATAGCAGTAGGTGTGGAGAGTCTGACCTATCTTGTAGTGGTGGACAAGTACGTGGATGTTTTTCCCGATGGTGTCCCAAGTCGACCTCCTCATAAGGAGGTGGACTTCTACATTTACCTGTACCGCGAGATGGAACAAATATGTACTCCAGCATATCGGATGGCTCCTGTGGATCTTCATGAACCGCTGGTACAACTAGAGTACTTGCAAGGGAATGGATTCATCTCGTCCAGTGTTTCTCCAGGGGAAACCCCGATTCTATTCGCTATGAATGCAGATTGTAGCTTAAGGTTTTGTGTCAGCTACCATCTCATGAATCAATTGATAGTGAATAAAAAGTACCCACTCTTGAGGATTGACTGCCTCTTTGATCAGCTAAAGGTAGAACGAAGGTTCTCGACGATAGTCCTAAGATCAGGCTATCTCTAGCTCTATGTTTGAGAAGAGGATGTGTAGAAGATAGCCTTAAGATGTCGGTATGACCACTACGAGTTCTTGGTTATGCCTTTTGGTGTAACCAACACTCCATCCATGTTAATGGGACTCATGAAAAGGATCTTCTAGCCATACCATGATCTCTTTGTCGAAGTATTCATCGACGACATTCTGATCTACTTGACTACTGAGGAGGAGCAGTCCTATCATTTGTAGATAGTACTGGAAACACTCTGAGAGCAGCAGCTTTATAGTAAGCTCTCGATGTGTCAGTTTTGGATTCGAGTGGTTCACTTATTGGGACACATCATCTTGGAGGCTGGAGTTTTATTGGATTGAGCGAAGATTGTAGAGGTACTTTCTTGGGAGTCACCCAAGAGTGTGAAGGAGGTACAATGTTTCTTAGGTTTGGTTGGATACTACCGGAGATTCGTTCCAGACTTCTTCAGAGTTGCAAAGCCACTATCATCCTTGACGAAGAAGGGGAAACCCTTTTTGTGATCGGAGAAATGCTTGTAGAGCTTTCAGGAGTTGAGGTAGAGGCTGACTCATGAGGGACCCCAGGACACCCTGAGAGGGGAGGGGTGAATCAGGGTGTCAACATTTTCTTTTAATGTTATGGATCTTGTTCCCATGTTGGTAGGAACTTTTTAAACATGTATTATGGAAAGGAACAGGAAACCAGCATTCACATGCAGTGAGACGACACCGAACTTTTTTACTTGGTTCACAACTAAGGGCTACGTCTAAGGAGCATACGCGGACAGGTTTTCAGTCGTACCAAATTTCAATAAACATCACTAGCTGTGGATTACAATCGTTCGGGCATAGTAACTATGTCCATTGCTCACTGACGTTACAAAAGGATCAAGGAAAACTCACAGCATCCCTCGAGTCACTCCCATTGACTCCCCCTGGCTCACTGCCCTTGGTGAAGTCACACTCAGTTTATAGACGTGATGGTCTCTTCATCATTGCAAGAGAATGCATCCTCTATTGTGTGTAGATGCTATGTTGAAGTCCAACTTTCACTCGTAGACTACTCTCAGTTTGCACCGAAGATATCGGGCAATCTTCCAGCTTTCGTGTAGCTACAAAAGACAGGCGTACTGCAACCTCTCCTGGAACGCTTCTCCAAGACTCGTGCACAAGTTTCAAGAATGTCATGATAGTCACTTGCGCGGTACAAATTCGGCGTGCAGGTGACACCAACCCAATTGTGTGACACTGCCTCTTTCAACTCCAAACTTGCGCAACACTGCTCCTTTAACTCCCCAACCGCCTTGGTCACGTAGCAAACAACCGGCGCACAACCTCTACTTGTGCGATAGAACTACCACTTGTTCAAATCAACCACTTTCACGAAGAGATCTCAAAAAATCTCTAAGTCATGAACTTTTTTACAAATTAAGTGGGTGGTCCACAATTTAAATGCAAAACAAGACCCCATGTGTGGTGGCGCACAAGTATCCTCACGATGCGCAGGTCACGACGCGCAACTCCAATCAACCTAGCCTCTGTCGCGTAACTCACTTGCATGACCAAACCAATACATGCACGACCCTGTTTACATTTCCATATTTTGATGTTCTGATCATGAAGAACAATAGGCGTGCAAGTTTCCAGGCCTCCTTGGCATCTGCGCACAAGTCCCTTCACGGAGCGCAGGTCCCTTGCGCGACCCAACCAATAATTGTGCGACCCTTATCCCTTTTCCATTTTCCACGTTCTGATCATGAAAACCTCTAGTCGTGCAAGTTCCATCTCCTTAAATAACACAGCGTGTAAGTCTCTTTGCCAAAATCAATTTTCTCCAATTTTTTATTTTCAGGCCCAAAAATTTGAAAAACACTGGGAAATGGCGCCACCTTCAATATTGTTGCCTGCTTGAACTGTATGATCACGTTGCTGGAACACATTCTGAACATCTATTGAGGATTGTCAACAAACACAAACCATACTCCAATTCATGCATAGAAGACTTTGGTTCCAACAATGTCCCCCTCTTGGTTTGTTAGCAATCATAAAAAAATTCAATAGATCCCAATCTATGTGCAAACCAAAAATGCAAGAATAAACTCAGCCAACACTATAAGTCTTCGTGAGCAATTCTTAGTGTAGAAAACAAGAGAGGAAGCTTGAATTGGGATCCAGTTTTGGAATTCTCAATGACACCCAAGAAGCATTACATTAGAATTAAATGCTTGAACATGCTTGAATTTATTCCTTTCTCCCCCATTGAAAATAAACCAAAAGTCCGATAATTTTTTCATTGTTTAACTAAAACCATACCCCTCCCTGATAGTATCTCCACCACAAACATGCAGAACATCCATAAACAGATAAAAACAGTTATCATAATCTGGGAGAGGGGTATTGTGTAACCTCTTTATGCACTAGGAGGTGGCTGAACACTGAGGTTCAACCGATGCTTCTCAAACACAGCCGATGACAGTGGCTTGGTCAAGATATCATCCAATTTTTCATCAGTTCCCACATGATCCATTCTAATCACACCTCGTTCAACTTTTTCTTTGATAAATTGATACCTGATTTCAAAATGTTTCGTATGAGAATGCTGAAAATTATTCTTCGTAAGATCAATCTTTCTCTTGTTATCACAGTAAATCACCATTGGTTACATTACCTAATCAATAATATATTTTAATTATTGTTTCATCCATAGCTGTTGAGTGCATGACTTTCTGTTGGATATATACTCAACTTCAGAAGTACTAAGAGAAGTAATTTCTTGATTCTTTCTCAACCATCCAACAAATTTCTGCCAATATAGAAGGCTCCCCCACTGGTGGACTTTCTGTCTACTACATCACTAGCCCAGACAGCATCAGAAAACACTGATAATTCATTTTCCCTGCCTCTAGAAAAATATTAACCACAGTTATCTGTATCATGAATGTACCTCAAGATTCTTTTGACTGTGTTCATATGTTCCTCCATTGGATTACTCTAAAAGCGGGCTGCAAGACATATGGCAAAGACAATATCTGTCCATGTTAATATCAGGTACAGTAGGCTCCCAATGATGCTCCTATACATGGTGGGATCTACAGAGGACCCATCCTCATGATTTCCAAGTTTAGTTCCAACTGCAATCGGAGTTGACATTGGTTTGGAGTCTTTCATATTAAACTTCTTTAGCATCCTTCTTGAATACTTTTCTTGAGAAATGAAATAAAATCCTTCTTTTGAATCACCTATAACCCCATTAAATATGTGATCTACCCAATCATTGACTATATCAAATTCTTATTTCATATAATTGGCAAATTCATCCACTGATTTCTGCCTACTGCCACCAAATATGATATCATCAACGTAGACTAGAACCATGAATTGATATTTTGGAGAATTATTCACATATGGATTGTGATCCACTCCTCCACTTTTGAACTCCATCTTCTTTAGATACGAGTACAGGCGGGAATACCATGCTCTTAGTGCCTTCTTCAAACCATATAGGGCTTTCTTCAGTTTGCAGACCTTTTTCTCATCAGTACCAAGAACAAAACCCACTGCTTGTTTAATGTAGACTTCTTCTTCGAGTACACCATTCAAGAATGATGTCTTGACATCCATTTGATATAATTTATATCCTTTTTGGAGTTTCATGGAATGTAAAAGTCTGATTGACTCTTGTCTAGCCACTGGAGTAAAGGTTTCTTCAACATCAACACCTTCGATCTGGGAATACCCCTTACATACCAGTCGAGCCTTGTTTCTGATAACACCTCCATACTCATCAAACATGTTCTTGAGGATCCATTTTGTACCAATCACATTGTGACCTTCGAGTCTCTGGACAAGATCCCATGTCTGATTCTTGTCAATCTGATCTAACCCTTTATTTATTACCTTCACCCAAGATTCATCCTTTGTAGCTTCTTCAAATGAGGATGGCTCTAAAACTGACAGAAATGAAGATTGCGTGTTATTCTTCATCCTCCTTGTTTGTGTGGGTGAACTCATGTCCCCAAATATATTAGATGAATCAATGTCAGCACTACGATTTCTCAAGTGCGATTCAGTTGCATTTTCTACAGCTGTAGTTTCTTCTTCAGATTCTTTTTCTGATTCTACATCATGATGTGTCTGCTGAGTGTTTTGTACAACTTCCTCTATTTCTTTATTTTTATTTTCTCCATGTTCACTTTCTTTCTCACTTTCGATCACATCATCATATGTTGTCCTTGAAAAATTTGTGGTTTTACCTTCAATAATCTTAACATCACTACATACTAAAATCCTTTTTAATCGCATGTTGAAACACTTGTAGGCTTTGATGTTCATTTTATACCCAATAAAAATTCCTTCATCCTCATTGTCACCAATCTTCAATTGATTTCCTTCTTTATTCTGAATGAATCATTTACATCCGAAAACACTAATGTATTTCAACGAAGGCTTCCTTCCATGCCACAATTCATATCGTGTCTTCATTTCTCCCATATAAAGCCATGTTCGATTCTGAATGTGAACTATAGATTCAACCGCTTCCTTCCAGTAATGGAGAGAGATACTACTCTCAATCAGCACAGTCCTGGCCATGTTGTCGACCTGTCGATTCCGGCACTCAACAACTCCATTTTGCTGTGGAGTTCTCACAGAAGCTACCTCATGCTGTATTCCATGATTTTCTATGTAATTATCAAATTAAATGGATGTGTATTCCCCTCCATTATCAAAACATAAAACATTTATTATTCATCCAGTATCATTCTCGATGATTCACAGATAATTCTTCATGTAGTTAAGAACTTGTCGTTTACCATGTATAACCATTACACATGCCATACTGCTGTAATCATATATGAAAAGGATGGGGTACCTTTCTACATGAGTTCCAACAACATTTATCAAGCCATAAACGTCTGTATGAATTAGATCTAGAAGATGAGATTCCATTTTATTCTTTGGACGATATGAACTGCAGACCGGCATTCCACGAATGCAAGCATCACAATATTTTTCACGCTCACGCTTCAGGTTAGGAATGTCCATGACAATCATCAATTTTTATATTTTCTCCATGACTTTTTGATTAATGTGACCCAGTATCATATGCCACAAATTGTTTTCTTCTTCAAATGTCATGTAGAAAACGTTTTCTTTACTATAAACCTGATACAGGTTTCCTTCTGTTCTGTATCATTTCATAAGTGAATTTGTTGTCTTTCCCTTGATAGTGCAACCTTTCTTATTAAAAGTAAAAATAAGTCCTGATTCATAGAGTTGACTCACGCTGAGTAGATTATGACGTAGAACATCTGTGAAAAGGAATTCAATCTTCTTTAGCTCTCCATTATCTAATTCAGTACTTCTAATTCCTTTGATTTTTAGAGCTCCATAATTACCAAATCGAACTGTTCCATAAACCTTCCTTTTGATATCTATTAAGAGGCCAGCATTACCTGTCATATGGGATGAACAACTGCTATCTAGAATCCAAGTACTGTTGCTTTTTGTAGCATTGAGGGCCACCTCTGGAAGGTTGGATTTATCAATTTTATTCCTATATTTCCTTGAGACATTGGAAAGACTATAGATCACTGATGTCCTTTAAATTATATCATATGTGTACATTGGATCTTCATAGTTTATTTCTTCTTCGAGAGAAGAAATCCTGTTTGAAAGAGAAACACTATCTTGTCGATGAGATATGACTTGTCTGGAATTCTGGTATGTGGTGTCCATGTCCCTTCTCTGCCTGCAATTAATAGCCTTGTGACCAAATTTAAAGAAACAAAAATAGTATCCATAGAAACTATTTCTTCTATAAGATGGAGGATATAAAGTAAGACTCCTTTTTTGATGTCCCAGATCTTCCCAATTCAGGTAGCTCCTTACCACTTTGCAATACGACATGGTATGGACCAGATAGCCATAGAACTGACACTTCAAGAGAGGAAATGTCTTCTCGCTTGAATTTATCCACATACTTTCTTCCATGGGAGAATAGTTGGACTACCATTCATTTATGAACGTTTGAGGATAATTTTCAGTTCTCCTTTTTGCTGGGATTGACGGTTTCTTTTTTAGCACATCAGGAAACATTTCAACATTTCTAACTTTCATATTGTGTTTATTTTGTCTCTCTTTACTTCTAGAAGATGATGTCTCATCTTCATAGCCAATTCCACTCTTTCAGATGAAATAGGGTCTTTGATCACTCAAGATTTTTTCAACCCCATCTAAACCACTCTTGGCTCTTGCTGGTAATTCAGCATCTGAGAATATTTCAAACAGAATTTTCTTCTTCGATTCTTTTAAGATTGATTCTATCTCAAGTTTACTCCTGAGTTTAACAAATTCCTCCTCAAGACCATCAACATTCTTGGATTTTACTTCTAGTCTGGAGGTGAGTTCATTCATGGCCATTTTCTTCTCTTCAATTGTGAGCTTCATATCCACTACATCACCATGGCTTTCAAGATGTTTAGATTGTACTTTCACAAATTCTTCCAGTCATTCAATTTCATCTTCATGTTCATCAACACATTCAGTTGATTCTTCTACCATTGACTTCCACTTATTTGAACTCTTAAATTTAATCATAAGCTTGCTAACATAATCCTTAAGTAGCAACTTGGGATCTGCACTACTTTTTAATTAATTCTATACACTATTATCTTGTGATTTTTCAATAGTGGCCATCATGGAATCTTGTTTCATAGTTTTAAATTCTGGTTCTTCTTCATCACAAAATTCATTATCATATTCTTCTTATTCACAGACCAAACTCTTCTTTAAAACATTCATTCTAGATTTGAATTCTCCTTTCTTGAAAAACCATTTTTAAGGCTTCACAACATTTTCAGCATCGCTCTAATCATCATCGTTCTTTATTAAGCACTGAGAAGCAATCTGCCCGACTTTTCCACAACGAAAGAAAGCTAGAGGTAACTTCCCTCTGAATTTCCCTTTTCCCTTCTGGAACTTCTTGGAATTGAGAGAATGAATTTCTTTTTCCTCTTCGTCTTCAACACTATTATCTTTTGGTATTTTCAGTTTCTCCATAAATTGGATTTCTATTTTCTTTCTTACTCGTGTAGTAGCATCTTCTGGTTTGACCCTTATTTTATATGCCACCAAGCTGCTCAACAGATCATCCAAAGAAAGTTTGGAAAGATCTCTTTCCTCAAGGGCTGACACATTTGCATTGTACAGGGGTGGTAGTCTTCTTAGTATTTTATTCACAATGTAAATGTATCTGATTTCTTCTCCTAGGCCCCGAATTACTCCAACCACTTCAGTAATTCGATTGAAGAAGGATTCTACATTCTCATTAGGATGAATCTTCAGATCATCGAACCTATTGTGTAGCACTTATAGTTTCACCTCATTCACTTTGATGTCTCCTTAATAAATATTTTCATCTTTATCCTGCATAGAACTAGATGACCTGCAACTCATAACTTTTAGATAGATCTGATCAGAAAGTGATGTTGTGAGAGCATTCTATGCATTAGAATCTGCATCAAGAATTTTCTTATCTGTATCAGTCATAGCCATCCCTTTTGGATCAGAAACATTAATACCTTGCACAATGGAAAATAGAACTTCCATTCCAAAGGATCTTAGATGATATCTCATTCTGTTCTTCAAGTCCTAGAAATTACTTCCATCGAATAGAGGGACTCCCCTGTCATTGACTGCATTCTCCATGAAGACAAAAGACAGATTCAACACCAGTAACCTTTACCCTCTGATATCACTTGAAGGACCCCATGACACCTGGAGAGGGGAGGGGTGAATCTGGGTGTCAAGTTTTTCTTTTAATGTTTTGGATCTTGTTCCCATGTTGGTAGGAACACGTTAAACTTGTATTATAGAAATGAATAGAAAGAAAGCATTCACATGCATAGAGATGACACATAACTTTTTACTTGGTTCACCACTAAGGGCTACGTCCCAGGAGAATACTCTGATTGGTTTTTGGTCGTACCAAATTCCACTAAACTTCAATATCATTGGATTACAAAGGATTGGGCACAGTAACTCGGTCCTAGGCTCATTTCCTTTATAAAATGTTCAAGGAATGCTCACAACGTCCCCTGGGTCACTCCCATTGACTCCCACTGGCTCACTGCCCTTGGTGAAGTCACACTCAGTTTATAAATGTGATGGTCTCTTCATAAATGCAAGAGAATGCAACCTCTGTTGTGTGTAGATTCTCTGTTGAAGTCAAACTTTCACTCGTATACTAATCTCAGTTGCACCGAAGATATCAGGCAATCTTCCAGCTTTCGTGTAGCTCCAAAAAGACTGGTGTACTCCACCCTCTCCTAGTGCGCTTCTCCAAGACTAGAGAAAAAGATTCAAGAATGTCACACAAGTCACATTCGATGTATAAATTCGGAATGTAGGTGACCCCAACTCACTTGTGCGACACTACCTCTTTCAACTCCAAACTTTTGTGAAACTGTGCCTTTAACTCACAAACCTCTTTGTTCACACAACCAACAACCGGCGCAATACCTCTAATTGTGCGACCCAACTACAACTTGCGTGACTCAAACACTTTCACGTCGAGAGATCGAAGTATCTATATGTCTTCAAATTCGTTACAAATGAGGTGGGGTGGTCCCCTTTTTATAGGAAAATTTTGACCCCCTATGCGGTGGCGCGCAATCACCCTCACAACGTGCAGGTCACGTCGTGCAGCTCCAACAAACCTAGCCTCTGTCGCATAACTCACTTGCACGACCAAACCAATACTTGCACGAACCTCTTTCATTTTCCCTATTTTGATGTTCTGATCATGAAGAACAATAGGCGCACAAGTTTCCAGGACTCCTAGGCACCGGTGCGCAAGTCCCTTCTCGGCGTGCAGGTCACTTTCGTGACCCAACCAATACTTGTGTGACACTTATCCCTTTTCAATTTTTCCACGTTCTGATATTGAAAAACTATAGGCATGCAAGTTCCATCTCCTTCAAATACACGGCGCCACCTTCAATACTGTTGTCTTCTTGAACTATATGATCATGTTGCTGGAACAAATTTTGAACTTTTACTGAGGATTGTCAACAAACACAAACCATACTCCAATTCATGCATAGAATACCATGGTTCTAACAAATAGTGACCCCATATTGAGGCTTCCAGAGTAGGGTGTAGGGAACGTAGTTTTCTATGACGCAGCTGGGACTGGACATGGGTGTGACCAGATGTATGAGCGAGCAGTGATCACATATAGTTCTCCACAACTGAGACAACATGATTTGTAAAATGCTACCCATGACCTGGAGTTAGCTGTAGTGGTATTTTCCATGAATATGAGGTGACACTATCTGATGGGAGATCATTTTACCATGTACTCTGATCACAAGAGACTCTGGTATATCTTCTCTCGGAAAGAATTGAACCCTAGACAACACTGTTGGCTTGGGTTCCTCCAGGACTACGACATTGAGATATTTTATACTCCTGGGAAGGGGAATGTTGTTTCGGATGCACTTCGTAGGAGGACTGGTATGCAGCTGCTGGGGGAGGTGATAGAGAAGCTAATTTCTTTACAAATTTCCATTGTGGATAGAGACAGAGCAGCATTACTACAGTGTCTTACAGTCAATCCTCCACTTTTTCAATGAGTCAGAGAGGCACAGCATGGGGAAACTTACTGCGGTACAAGACGTGCATAGATATCCATAGGTCAGGAACCTGATGGATTTTATGAAGGTGGGTAGCACGTCATCCTCTTCAGAGGATATAAATTTGTACCAGTGTCACTTTAGGAGGAAGTGATGAGAGAGTTCCACACATCTATTCTAGCAGTACATCCAAGTGTGGAGAAGATGTACCAGGATCTTCGAGGACAGCACCAGTGGTCTGGTATGAAGAAGGCAGTTGTGGCGTTTGTCACACAGTGCCTCACTTGCCAGCAAGTGAAGGTAGAGCACCAAGCACTAACATGCATTGTTCAGCCTTTAGAGGTCGCAGAGTAGAAGTGGGATAGGATATCAATGGTCTTAATGATGGGACATCCACATACATCCAGGGGTCACGACGCAATTTGGGTGATCGTTGAACAACTCACCAAGTCGGCCCACTTCCTACCGATCAGAGAGCAGGTTTCAGTAGAGAGAATGGGATGCCTATATGTGTAGAAGATTTTGTGTTTACATGGAGTACCTTATTCTATTATCTCTGACCATGATGCACCGTTTACTTCTCGAAAATGGAAGGTGTTGTAGGTGGATTTCAGGAAACAACATTGCTTGAGCACTACCTTCCACCCTTAGATAGATGGTCAGACCGATCGGACTATTAAGACCCTCGAGGATATGCTACATGCTTGTGTCCTCAACTTCAGTCATATCTGGAAGGATCACTTACCCTTGGTGAAGGTTTCCTACAAAAATAGCTATCACTCCACCATATGGATGACACCTTTTGAGGCCTTGTACGAGCGACCTTGCAGATCACCCTTGTGCTGGACAGAACCTGGGGAGTGAGCACTAGTGGGACAAAAGATGGTACGAGTGACCAAGGAGAAGGTGCAGATCATCCATGAGCGGATAAAGACTACATAGAGCAGATATAATTCATATGTATATAATAGACGGAGACATCTGGAGTTCGAGGATGGTGACCACATCTTTCTATGGGTTTCACCTCGATGAGGTCTACAAAGATTTGGATGAGGCGACTAGTCATCTCTGAGATTCAATGGAGCTTTTCATTCCCTCATTAGAGTTGTATAGGAGGTTTACCACTTATCTCTTCCACCTTAGTTGCATTGGGTGCATGATGTCTTCCACATATCCCTACTGAGGTGATACGTGCATGACCTGTCCCACAACATCGACCATGGAGACCTGGATGTTGACGATGGGGTTTCATTAATAGAGGTTATAATAGTGATTGAGGATCGAGTGGAGTGAGTCCTATGTAGATTGTTGATACCTCTGGTGTGCATTCATGGCATTACTGGAACCTCCAGGAGAGCACATGGGAACGGGAGACTCTGATGCGTGCTCAGCTCCCCTATTTGTTTCCTTAGTTCGAGTTCAAGCTTATATCAATGTAAATAACTGAGGTGGGAAGAATTTAAAGACCATAAATTCCATGGAAATTGATTTTTAAAATATATGGGAATTTTATGAGTCCAAAAAAATTTACGGTGCAAGATTCTGAGGCCTAGTGTCCCCAAAACAATTTCTGATGTTTTGTTCAGGTACGTTTAGTAAATGTATGAGTGGGTTTTTATAACTTTTTAACCGGTGCTCAGAATCAAAATCTGAGGGCACCTTTGAACTCGTAGCACTGGTATTCCCCTAAGTAGACTTTCACCTCGATGGAAAATGGTCGAGAATAAAAGATTGTTTTTTTCTTTTTATACAAAAATAATAAAATAAATTTTATAACACTTTATTTTATTTTGAGTCGTTGTTTGGTGTGAGGAGGTTAAAAACTCCACTTGGGTGTTGGTGGTTGGACCGCCACAGCATAACCTCCAATGAGAGGTTATGGTGGTGGGGCCCACTCAAACATAACCTCCAGTGAGAGGTTACTATGTGGGGACCACCCGACCCTTATTAATGGGAGGAGAGTATAACATCTCAACTCTCCCTCATTAATGAGGGCGAGCCAATCTAACTTCCCCATTAATTAAATAGATCCAACCCCCTTTAATTAATGCATCAACCTCTGGAATTAAATTAGAGGTTCCCTTCTTAATTTAATTCAAACATTTTCAATTACGTGCCAACATTAAAATAAGAGACAATCTATTATTTCGTGGGAATATTTCATTTTTTTAGAAGATGAGGATTAAAGGATTATTGGAGAAAGATCCAAATAAGGAACCGTTATTCCCATGAATAATGAAAAGAACTCCGACAAATATTTCTTCTTCAACTTCCTTCCTCGAATCCTTCTAATGTGGAGCATCTTCCATGAGCCGACGCAGCTCGGTTTTGGGAGTACGTGGTGGATGTGACGAATGACGAACTCATTCTTCTACCTTCTGCGACTCGGTCGATGACCGAAAAACGACAAAACAATGGTTGTGTTTTTATTTGTGTATGACTATATATCCATGTTATTCCCTTCTAAAATAAGTAATGTGGATCAACTCACTAGCTATTTGATCCAAAATTTTTTCTTTTGTGGGTTTTTGGAATGATCATTTTGGTAGGGTTTGGCATTCATCATTCAAGAAGCAATTGTGAACCGTTTTCTATCTCTCTAACACGGAGGTTGCGGGCCAAGAAAACAGGGCCCGACCTCTCCGCATACCATTGTGTTTTTTATGAAATATTTTCTATTTAGGATGGTCGGTTGAGCCGGACACCGGCGAAGGTGCGGCGCGTGACCACACCGTGAAGAGAAGACGGATGGTCATCCAGCCAGCCATAGTGGCACCCTGCCGCACCGCAGCCCTCGTGTGAAAAGAGGGACTTACCCATGGGGAATAACCATTGTTACACCAAGAAACCCCTTTGATTAGCCTCCAAAACGTTCTAAGGAGATCCCCCCAACTTCTGAAAACTGGAACTCCCGCTTGAGCCACAAGAGATAGTAAGAATGAGGGAAATGAGAAATCCAGAGTTTCCTAGGACATAAAAACCCTAGCATTACGTGGCCACATGTCCACCCCACACGGTATGTAAAACCATGCACAAACCGTGTAGTTTCCACTATCTCACCAAGAGACTTCGCACGACTTGGCCACATGGTTTTATCAAACCATGAGCCAACCATGCGGTTGCCGCTATCTCACCTAGAGTCTTCGCATGGCTTGGCCGCACGGTTTTCCAAACCCTGTGCCAACTGTGTGGTTTCCACTATCTCACCCAGGGACTTCGCATGGCCAGCCTGCACAGTTTGTTCAGACCGTGTGCCAACCTTGTGCTCTTGAATAGCCACCATAACATTGGCACCGAATATCCGTTTGACGAACCATCATCTGCATTAGGAATCTTGTAGATAGACAGTCCCTTTGATTGATACCCCACTATGATTTGGATTGAGTTTGGATATAGTCAAGATGGATTGTGTACGAATCCAACCGGCCCCTAGGACTAAAAGGCGAATAACTCACTGACCCAGCGTCTGATTGACGCGTCGTCCATTTAGTTGAGACCCATAGGACGTGGCGGACCTTTGAGATACTTTTTTGTGGCACTTCTTGACAGTTGGAGTATTGACCAATAGCACATGGATTGGATCCTTCCATAGGTGAGCAGATAGAGTACAAAGACCTAGTAATTGGCTGAGACCTGACGACTGCCTAACCGATTCGACTCGGAGTGACTCGACTAGCCTAGTGGGAAGTGACTCTGTGTGACGCAGCAGACCCACAGTGGGTAGTGCCTTTGTGTGAGTGCGGAAGACCCAAAATACTCGATACGGGGATTACCTCAGCAGGATACGAGGGGGAGCGCCTCTATGTGAGCGCGGAAGACCTGTGGTGGGGGGCACCTCTGTGTGAGTGCAGCAGACCCATGGTACTCGATACGAGGAGTACCTTAGCATTTCAAGGTCAGTGGGAAGTTCATTTCTGTGACACGACATGCAACTCTACTTGATGGAGGAGGAGTATGCCACTAGTCATGATTTCGATAATAAAAATACTGGTTTGAGCTAAGTCAATGACTTTTGTGTTTTCCACTTGATTGAAATGGGTTGCAATATAACTTAGGTATATTTATGGAAATATACCTATGTAATGGTTATCCATTGATTTCATACTTTGTGGTTTATCCTTGTTGGATTTTTTGAGACCTTGACGGTCTTTGGGTCCCTACTGAGTATTGTTTACTCACCCCTTCATGGGTTATGCCCACACCTCGTTGTGTTGGATGCAGATGACGAAAAGCACTGATTGAGGCAGAGAGTAACAGGAATGGATGGTACCCAGAGGTGGACCACTAAGTGTGATGGTATATGGAGGATACATACAGATGTGGATTGTTGAGGGGGAAATCTGTACTTTCCCTTCAGGTAGGAACCAAAGAAGACGACACAGTAGCTGCTTTAGTTTCCTTTAGTTGTTATTTATTTTCCGTTGTACTTGTTCTTTCCTATTGGGCTTGTATTTATGACCCCTTTTACTTTCTATCAATTCGTTTGTATACAGTTTTACTTAGAGTTTTGCTTCCATTTTTGTACTCTGATGTGATTGTTTATAGTTATAAAGGCAATTCCTTCCCAGTATAGGAATTTACACCTTTGGTGATTATCGCCATCCAATGGCCTTTGGAAGGCGGGTTTGGTGTAGTCACGATACGGGCCCCGGGGGACGGGACGTGATAATTAATTATTAATTGTTAATTATATTAGCTCACAAATAAAAATTAAAATTTTATATGAATTTATTGATGTTGGAGAGGAATTATTAATTTATCAAGCCATATAAAACGAATAAAATTAAAAATAGTTAATGATAAAAAGTCAATATATTTTATTATTTTGAAAGTCTACATGGTAATGGGATTCATTGTGTTTTGGGGAAAACTCATGAAACACATATCAATTCATAGAACCTTTATTTATGATTAGTCAAATGATCCCATAACTGATCATATGTTTATGATTTTGTATTCATTAACCTTCTCTAGATCTCCAAAATTCTTGTGATAAGTGATCTCTATCAGTTTCTATTAATCCTTCATTGTTTTCATTCTATTTCAGGTCTATGTTTTCATTTACCAACAATTTTCTACTATATGGATATAAGGCATCTTCTTGAAACATTACATATTCTTGAGTTAATTTAAGAAAATTTATTTATTTCACTTTTAGGATATCTTAATGTTTATGGATTTATATATTTAGGCCAAGCACATAAATATCAACTCAACTATTTCAATGTATAAAATTCTACACATTATCTATTTTTCATAAAACAGAAAATTTTAAAAAGAAATATTTGTTTGTTTCACGTTAAATTATCATATCTTTTCCATGATCTCGTATTTGACTATATTTTCCTTTGAATTATATGGAAATAATTCAAAAAAATTATAGGATCATTAAAATATTATTAAATGATAAACAAGAAGGCAAAATAATATCAACGAAAACTTGTAAATCCATGAATACATTATCAAAAATTAATACATTTCACCCTTATAAATTATTAAATACATTCCTTTGAATATAATTTCATTTAATAACATTTATGTAATATATTTATTACCATAAAAACCAAATAATGAACATATTACATATGAATTTATATTGGGACATAATCACACATAAATTCAATAACCATGCGGTCGACTTCAATACATATCACTCTTACAAATTTAACAGCCATGCAGCCAGCTTCCATACCCAATGCATAAGAGGTTTTTATGTAACAACTTTTCTTTTTTTATTATGAACCATCCATCCTATGGATTATCATGTAACATAATACCGTATGACCAAGTACAATTATCTAATCATAACATTTACAATATTGAAAATATAAAAATTCCACTCATAAAATTTCATTTGTGATCATAATAAATCATTTCAAGATATTGAAATTGTAAATCCATTTTCATAACTATTTTCAATAACAAGATTCCCAAAAAAAGGATAATAGAGTTTATTTTAATTTAAAAACCTATAAGGATTATAGATGAAACCAAACATAAAATAATGCTTACAATGGTAGAAAATTCATTGTCTCCATATATGTTTAAACAAAACATTCCTTTCCATATTTTGTAAAGAATGTAAATGATATTTATAAAAAAATTACCTTTAAAACCAATTAAAGAAATGAAATAACAATATGGTCTTTATTATACACTGTATAAAATGAAGGTGGTATATAACATCAAAATATGACTCAATTAAAAGAGATTGAGATGAAGTCCCTTATATTGAGTTTAATTCATCTCGTATGTTCTTTATCCTCCTGAATAATAAATACAAGATTATTTTTAATTTCATCAAAAACATTTTCATTCATCTTATTCATTTTATATCACTTATTACTAGGTAACATAATTATTTATGTTTCTGTTTGACAATTTTTCAATATTCGGCACATGATTCAAAAATGAACATGGTATGATATCAATAGTACATATGGTCATAATTTCAAATTCTCAAAATTAATATTCCACAATTAATAAAAACATTTATGTATAAATTATACTTTTAAATTAATTCATTAAACATGGATTTGAAAAATTAACAATTATATAATCATGGAGATAGTAAACTGTACGTACATATGAGGAAGGTTTCCAATTTTTTTATTGATTATTATAGAAATAAGATAAATATTATTTTTTCTTCCACAATGATTATAAAATATTTAACAGATTATTAATAATTAAAATATAATTATATATATCATAAAAGTGGTGTGGTGATAATAAAATAATCACATCGCTTCATGGACATGATAGTTCACACGTACCAATGATCAATGTTACCTCTTTTTATGTTCATAGAATGTAAGAACATAATCAAAATATTATTCACCTATAATGATAAATGTGTAATTAATATCACATATTAACAATAATTATTTCTTTATATCATGTCATGAGATACAGTTATGGAAAATGAATTAAATTGGTTCATGGAGGTGACTGTTCACACGTATGCATGAATGATTATTTACTTTACCATTTAATGTAATTAGAGATGGATTAAGTAGATGATATTAAAATAATAAAATCTTATTATATTTTGGATACATTGATTATTATAAAAAAATTGTTGAAGAATATTCAAAGGATGCGTATGAATAAATAAAAAAGAAACAATTAAACAAAAACATTACATTTCGTTCAGATGATCAACGTTCTTAACACCTTAAGACTGATAAATAGGTTTTTATGCCTATAATAATATCTAAAAATTTTGGGATGGATTCAAGAAATGTTTATGGGTAAAAAATGGTGGAAAAGTTTATGGATGTGTGATTAATAGAGAAGAATGTGTGTATTTTTATTGGAGAGGAGAGGGGCACCCTCAAAAACAATTAAAATATTAAATAAATATAAATTTATTTCTTTTACCAAATAGGTAAAAATTAACTTTGCATTAATTTGGTATGATTATGGGTCTAAATAAATTCATCCAATTACTATTATACATGTTTTGAAAATGTTTAAGTTCTTATCTTTTGGGTTCAACCCTTACGTTACTCTTTTCAATTTTACTGTGAGATCATTGTATTTACATGTTCTCGGTTTAAATAAATACCATAATACCTATAGACATGTGCGTATATAGAATGTGGATAATGTTTTTCTCTATGCATGAAAATTTGCGATCATAGAAATAAACCAGTGGTCTATGTGTAGTTTCTATTTCATTCATTGTTTTATGTGATATAAAGATTTCAATTTATAGATTCTCCTCTCAAATTACCATATAGTTTCTCTAATTCAACCAGTTTTTTACCTTATAAGGATATATTATATTGATGAAGGCCACCCACAACGTCATTTATAATGAATTTATTTTACATTAGATCCTCCAATAACTTTGAAATAATATGGAAACACATACGACCAATTAAAATTACTTCTATTATCCGATGTTTTATATCACTTATTTTTATGATTGATGTTTCAAAAAACATTCTAGGTACACTATAGGTGAATTTCCACTAGATACACATTATATCTTCCTAAATGATTGTAATTCAATAATTTCTAGAACATATTTAGAAATTAGATATCTTAGACAAATCAAAACATCCTCTAACTTATGAAATATTTTCATGGTTTAAATCTAAAAATGTCCCACTTGAAACCCATTTGCAAATGCTTCAGAAAATATAAAAGCACATCTTAGTATCCTTCTACTCTATCTTCACTAAGTACAAACAACATGTTTCAAAACCATAAAAGTGATCATTTATACACCAAAATGGGGGAAACCATGATAATTTATCTCATCTATTACCACTAATTCCATTTTATCCATGAACCATCATATATTTAAAGCACATTGAGTACTTGTTGTATTTTTTTAATTCCATGAACAATCTATGTTGTCTCCCCGGTCTATGGCCCCTCAACTTTAAGACACAAAATTTCCAAAATAATTATTTTATTCTCAATAATCCTAAAGTATCCCAGTACATCAAAATCCATCCATACAAACTCAGTTTTGCATCCAATTGAAATTGTTTTCATACTTTTTTATTTCATTAGAATTTTGGTCATCTTCAAAAACAATAATTTATGGTGTAAGTTCATATTAAATATGTGTTTTTCCATCCCCCCAATTACACTATCAGCATATTTTTATTTATTTCATAAGAACCCATTATTAGGGGGGATTTTGGACTCTTATAACTATTCATAAGTTTCCATTAAAAAGGTGAAACATATGATTTATCCATAACTAAAAATGTGAAATTTCAATGAATTTTGGATATCTTAAATTTTTGAAATAATGTGGATATTTACATAACTTCATAAACATTTCTTGTAGGAAAGAACAAAAATTAATACATGATTTATTTTAGAATCAATAAAATAAGTAATTAGTTGAAATATGATAAATAAGATGAGAAACATAACTCGTAACATTTTTCTATAACTCATATAGTTAACCAAAACTGAACCTTATGAAATTGGATTTCTCAATATGTGTCAAAACCAACCATTCCCCAACACCACTCTCTAACACACTTGGTATGGTCCCTTCAAACTATATTTATTTACCATAACTAATCGATCAATGATATGTTTTTTTAAATTTTTCACCACTATTAGACATCAATCATTTTCGATTTTTTTTAGTATCTTTTCCCATTATGGATCAATATAGGATGAATGTTTAGATCACATTTGATTAGATCACGAGAAATAAAACTATACATTTATATGTCACATTGCGAATTATGTTACGAAGGTATAATGATCCGTTAAAATAATTAAATTAGAACTCACCCCATTTGTTTCAAAGGAACCTATGTTGGAATTTAATTCGAGGATTTATATCCATTCTAATCAAAAATCATATTTAAATACTTATTCGGGTGTCACTACCTGAATGTTTTATACACCATGTTTTCGATTATTCATATTCTTTTTTAGGTGATGAATTTTATTTCTTTTGAAAATGAATCCAATTCTAAAATCTACCTTCTTTTGACGATATATTTCATTTATGAAATTACCATTATCAAATTCTGAATGGAAAAAATGTTATGTCTCCCACATCATTAGACGCCACAATATATCCCTGATTGTTTTTGCACATTCCATTCTTAAACATTTAACATGAACCTACATCATGAAGCTAAATACATAAAATTATTATCCTTAATTACATGATTATGTGTCATAATACATTTATTTCTAATATATATATTTTCCAAGACTAGACTAAATAATCACCCAATATGCTAATACCATGTGTTTACCTATCTTCAGGACGAATCTTATGAATTCTTATATAAATATTATTTTTATTTATCTTGCTCTATGATTATGATTGACTTTATTATATCTAGTAAAAAATCTAAAACTAATGTGGGATATTGGAACAAAAAAAACTACAACTACCAATGAAAGGATTGATATATATTATGTAATGAAATCTTTTGGGACAAAAATTTTAATCCCAACAATCCTTTTTAAAATTCCTCATTGTTTCATAATGCCAAATTTCTTAACTAGGCATATCTAAGTAATTTTAAATCATTCGTATTTAGTTTACCTTGAATATATTATCTCATTTCTACATCCACTATAAAATTGATATCACGTTGTATAGTTTTAAATCCATAATATAATACGATAACATCATACTAAATCCCAGTGCATTCTTATTCATTATATTAATTTTTTCTAATAACATCACATCTATCTTGAATTCCCTATATTGAAGTTACTCGTATCTATGAATTAGAATTTACTCTAAGTGTATTCTATAAATCACAAAATGTAATTATGGAAATTTTTCATTTAGACTATATCTTATTATATTTATATATTTATAAAATAGTGATTCCATGAGAGATAGATAATTTTAAATGGTGTAAGCGTAGTCTTCAAGAATTATTCTACATGAACTTCTGAAGAATTAATGTCCACCCTAATATATGACCACTTAAAAGGGTTAAAAAAATATTATTAATGAAATATAAAATTACAAAACTCAGTAAACTACTCAAAAATAACATTAAAAAGTCATTGATACTACTTGTTGTACAATTTCTGCATTACTGAACAAGCCAACCTCTAACCAAATTGTTCAAATTCTATGTCCATGTTTAGGGGGAAAGGAAATTCCAATGATTTGAAACAACATGATACCTATAGTTAGTGTGAATAGAACTGGGAATCCTTATACCCAATACATGTATTGATATTCTCCCTTCAGAATAGGTATTCTTTAAACCACATAATCTTAAAAACATTCCACTTGACAAAAAATGAAAAAATAAAGAACATGTGAAATTATCAAGGTATATATATTTCCTGACACTATTATAGGTTCACTAAACCCTTTTTACTATGGGATGAAAATATTAATAGAATATCTAAGTCACAAGGGCCTTATTTACAACAAAATAAGTATAAAAATACTTATTCATAATTATTTCACAACAATCATATTCCATTATCTCTAATAGTTTAATGAATGAAATATTGATGAAAAGGTAACTCTTTATTTTATTTTTTCTATGATACCAATATTAATGTATTTAAATATTGCCTTCTATAATATTTATACATTTAAAATGGTTCACCACTTTATGATCAATATGATATACTGCATCTTGATTGCAACCAATTCTAGTGTCCTTAGTAATTCACCACTATAAAATATGATCCATTGTGAACAATCCATGATTTAAAAAACTCATCCTTCCACTTCTTCCAAACCCAAATCAAATTAAGTCAACCACCATGACTATTTGTTGAAGAAAGTTTCATCTTCATTTTTGTAAAAGAGAAAAATATTTCATCTTTATTCACATTTTATATTCTAAATAATATAACCATGTGAAAATTAAAATACATCATTAGAAAATGGTTATCACATAAAAATCAAAAAATTATATAAATTAATGTAGCTTATTTATTGAATATACAAATTAGGATAAATTAATACTTCTACTTTAGTATCCAAATAATCATAAATATCTTGTACAAAAAAATATCCCTCAAACATTCACATTGATATAATTAAATAATTACATTCCCTCATTGGGACTCCGAAAAATATAAAAAAAGTAAAAAAAATTACCCTCACTTGCTATTTTAAACGGTTTTTTAATTATCATTAAGAATGAAGTACACATAAAAAAATTTATAAAATTATAATTTTGAATGAATGAACCACATAATCATGAAAATTATAATTTGTATCACAACCAAATTATATGAAAAAATCATATCATTGGTTTTCAATTCAATGTAATTCAAAAGAATAAATAATAACACCATCATGATCATATGATATCCACTATTTCTCATATAAGGTATGTTATAGTCCATATATTCTATCACTAATATATTTCAAAGAGATAAAAGGAACATACACCAACATCTATATATTCCATGTTTTCTATAAGAAAATTAAGAAAAGATTGAGTGAGTATATATATAATCTATATCGGTTCCTACCCTGAAATATCATGTTTCATATTTAATGAAGTGTACTCATTCGTCAGAATATATAATAACTAGAATATAATATCATCATATAATCAATAGATGATAGCCAACCATCAATGAAATCCCATTACATTCCATAAAAGCATTAATGTTTCAATCCAAAAAACATTATTTATCACTTATGATTACATAAACACAACTATATTTATACCCAAATCCATCCACATCGATGTAAAAACCATTCCTATATCAATATATAGCACAAGAAAATATGTTTCACCTAGAATTTATCCAATCATAGGGAACTATAAGAAGTATTCATTAATAATATGTAGTTCCCTACATATTTGGATCTTCCGTTAATATATCTCGATAAATAGGTATATATAAACATGTATGTCACATTATAATTAAATAAAAATGGATTTTTTAGCTTTCACCTCAGAGAATCTCATGGTATTTATATGTGTTTACCATCATGGAGTATTCCTTTAAGATCCTACATTAGATTGGATGTTTTTTTAAGAAATGAAACTATTTTCATTCTACAGGATATTTTACATCATGGGATATTCAATCTTGAAGCTACAACAACACCTCTAACACTAATATATCTTTAATAACTAGCCATGTCATCTATATTATCATCATAATCATCATCTCCACCATCAAGATATTATCACCGTCATCACACACCACTAAACAATTCCATAAAACTAGAAACAATATCCACATCACTATCAATATCACAAATAAATTAAGTCCCCATTTACTATTTCATTATCCCATCTAGGCGAGCACATATAAAAAGTAATGTCAGATCCCTGGGAGTAATTATTCACTTAAAAATTATTTCTCATATATTTAACCTAAAATATTTACTATGTTGTCATAGAATAATTATATCAAAAATATAACATCAAATTATGACACACCGGAAATTATGAATTTCTATAATCAACACTTCTATTTATTGAAATAAAAGTAGATATACAATGGTTTATTTAAAACTCAAGGGAAACCACGAAGACTATCTAATATTTATATCCACAAAATCATAATAAATATGATAATAACATATAATAAATATATAACTTCAACGTTGAAGGTTGGGTTTTCTCATATGGAATCATTATCAATCCATGACGCCCCAACAAATAGATACCAATGTCTATAATTTCATGACACCATGCCTATGTGGTAAAACCCGTTGTGTTACCAACTGAGACCTTATCCCAAATAATGAATACCACATCGATGACAATCTATATTTTGGGGAATTAGACTAATTTTAATTAGAATGGCCAGTACTTGAATTTATAATTTATCTACTCATTTCTAAAATAAAATTTTCTTATACATTTGATCATTTTTGTCTATGTATTTAAATATAAAAATCCTTAAAAAAATTTAAATCAATTTAATTTTCATAACAGTAGTTCATCATTTTCATCATTAATGCACTTCCACAATTAGAAAAAAAACACTACGTTTATATATTTATATCTACCATATGAAATGTTGTTTTAAAAAGTTATTAAAAAATATATTTATAACCCACTAATTCATAAATAATTTAATTTTAATTATTTAATTGATATTATTATTCCATAAATATAATATAAAGTATATATTTTAAATTAAAATTTATTTCTTCAACATTTTATCATATTTTTGTTATTCATATACACATCATTTAATTTTGAAATATTGAAACATTAACATGGATTTTAAATTATTGTTATTTTATTTCACGCAGCATGAATACTTGGAAACCATATTTACTTAATAAGAAAATCAATAACTTTAATTGTTTATATAATTCAATTCTCTGTTATTCCCTATTTTACTCATTAATTGATAAACACAACAAAATTACCCTTTCAAAATAATATATAGAATAGTTAGAAGGGAAATTACTCATGAAAATATCCATAAGTAAAAAATTAAATTTCTTATTTCAATTCATTCTTACACATCCAATAATTTCATTACATAATTATAGTTTACAATACACCATTACATTCCCATATCTACCCCCTTAATTATAAAAATTCAAATCTCCCATAACAATGCATTTAATTCACAATCATGTAATATATCACGTAAAATTTATAGCTTCTTATCTTATAATATCTCCATTAATAATTTTTCAAAATATCTATATTATCTATCTTCTAAAAATAACGCATATAAAACAATTTAATTATATTAATATATCCTTATTATATTCCAATACAACTAAATTCCATAAAAATACCACACCACCTCACACATCATAAAAAATGGAATAAAATGTTAAAAATGACGTTCAAATTATTTTCAGATGGGAAAAATCATCCCAAAAATTACAAAATATCTATTTTATGATACTCTTTAAAAAAAACATAAATCACAAAAACCCAAATAATTTTTTTAGTTGATGAAAAATCAAATTAAAAATTATGGCTATTAATATTTTCCCTATTTGTGGATGAAACAAGAAGAATGTAGTGATTTTTTATCAATTGAAAATAATCATAACAGAAAAAATGAATGAGGTTCTCCAATCCACACTAATGTCACCTTCCATAAAAAAATTTTAGAATCAAAATAAGAATAGAAATCTCAAATAAATATCTATAAATATGAGTTACTGTTTCATTTATTTAATATTTATTCAAATAATCATATTGTAAACATAATATTAATAAAATAAGGACCTATGTAATTTTTTTTAAAACAATTTGAAATTTATTCATAATATTCATTCCAAAATTCTATTATTTTCTGAATAATATGTATATTATAAAATATATACATCTAACCATTTATGGTATTTCTATCAAATTTATGTCTTCCAAAAAAAATTTATATAATATCTCTTATTACACTACTCTAAAAAATAAAAATTTACAATGTATTTTATTAAACATCACTAAAGCATAATGAAAACTAGATTATTTCCAAATTAATGAAATAAAAAAGATAGATAAAAATATGTTTATTGAATGTATTTATATATAATTTATTTTAATACAATATAAATTAAAATATAACTGTGAATAGTTCAATTCGTAAACCTCATCCTTGCCGATAACATTGATCATCAAATACAATGCTAAAAATTAAATATTACAAAGGAAAATGTTTTTTCAAATTTTAATGGTAAATAAATATTATTGCTGAAAATAAAATTTTAATTAAAATTTAATCAAATCTATAAAATATTAGATTTTAATTTTCTGAATTAAAATATTTTTTAGTTTAACCATATTTTTTAACTAGTGATGTAAATCTATGGTTTCTTTGATACTATTAATATAATTTTTTATTCAATAAATGGAATTTATTTGAATGGGTATTTTGGGAATATGTGACATGGTTCAATTATACTATGAAATATTAGATTTCATATAATATATTTTTTATACTAAATAATAAAAAAGTATAAACCTTTAAAAATCTTCCGTTGATTGGTCTCTATTGATGGGGTTACATGACATGTTCAACTTATTAAAATTATTTCATATATTTGATAGAGAGTGGTAGTTTAGTAAGGGAAGTGTTAAAATATTGCTGACACTAGTGGATTTTATTTAGGTTTATATTATGTGACTACCAAATTTATTTTTTTAATTCAAATAAAATTATATCTTATATGTTTGATAGTATCATGTTATATATAGTATATTCATTTTTATATCTAAATCCAATAAATGGAGGAATTGGATGTATTTGATTATAATGATCAAATTTATACATAAGTTTCATCACATAATGTACCACAAATATTTTTTTCTTTTTATAATGATTTTATATTTTTCAAAATAAAATTAAAAATATGTAATTGGGTTTCATCATCCGTGTAATTTAATATATATTATAATTTCTACAAATTAGAATTATACATTCATATTTTTAATATAAAGTAGGAGACAATATATCTTATAGATTACTATTATTGTGACAATAGAACATTATATAGTTTTCTTCATTGTTGTTATAAATATATTTGTGTGGTATTTTTTTATGTCATCTCAGTAGTAAATCCCTACAACCATGGAAATATTTATGAGCGACATTTATATTTTAAATGTTATGGTCATTACCAAATTAATGAAAACGATGATAGAAAATAAAAATTATCTTAAAATTTTAATTGTTTATTATTATTCTTTTAATTTAGTCTAGTAAATTCTTTCAATCTAATTAATCAAGAATTATAGGGCAAAAATTGAACAATCCATATCATCTCATTAAATCTCCATTTTAAAATTTAATCATTATAAGATTAATTTTCATTATTATATTTTTTTATAATTTAATATTAATTTGAAAATATTATAATATAATCTATCTTTTTTTCTATTTTATTTTGAATCTATCTTAAAGTATTTTTTTTGAAAAATAAGTTCATATTAAAAAAAAATTAATTTACATTAGATAAAAAGAAATAAATTAATATATAAGATATTATTTTTCAATTTATAGAATAAGTTACTTGAGGTTTTAATGTTAACAATTTAAATGATTATAAAACCAATGTGTGTTTTGATTTTTAAAAAACCTAAAATTTAATCACTTTTTTCAAATATTCAATTTTACTGTAAATAATCCAGTATTGTAAATTTAATTATTTTCAATCAATATAATGATTTAAAAAAAGCTTTATTAAAGGAATATATTTGTAAAAATAATTAAAAAAATAATACATATATATAATGAAATAAACAATAATTTATAATGATAATCATTTAGTATGGATAGTAATAATAATAATGAGTATGATATTGTGTTGATGGATGGAAATGTATAGACATTAATTAAGGGACATTATATTTTAAAAATAATTTTTTGCATGTCGATATTATATCGTGATAAAATGATTCAGTTATTTTAAAAAAAGAATATATTCTATATTTTATGATAATTAAATTTATTAGATTTGTGATTTTTTGGAATAACTTATTATTGTGGTTAATGATTTTATTTATTTCTTGTAATATTTTCAAGGCTCAAATTATTTGTTTTTCATGAGTTAGAGAAAATCATGAAAAGGCATTATTCTTATCAATATTTTAATACATCCTTTAATTTCTAGTTTTCTATTAAAATCACAAAAACAAATTGTTCTATGTTTTAATGGAATTACAAGTATTGATTTTTTTCATTTATCTGTTATTTTTATCAATGTAAATTAAAATTTCATATTAAAAATTTGAATTATTATCATTAAACTGATTATTAAGATTGATTTTCAAATATATCAATTAATGATGTTCAAGAAAAATTGATCAATTTTCAATTTTCTCCTAGAGATAAGTAGTTATATTTCATTTACTATTATAATCCTTTTTTATATTATAACCATGCTCAATTTTATAGGATTATTTTTTTAAATGTTACAAATGTTTAGATTTTTTTATTCCAATGAGGCTCACTGAATTAATCATTTTTTAATTCATAGTTGTCGTACTCAGTGGGATATTTTATTAAAATTTATCATATTTTTTAATACATAATCATTTCATGTATATATTTATACAAATATAATTGTTCTTATTTTTATTCAAAAATATTTTCCAATTCGTTAGAAGACAACATAGGGTTTCTGGTGAAACATAGAGTGGTACATCAACCTCACCTCCAATGGGTAAGTGGTTTTTGAATAGTATTCAGGGAATCTATATGTATATTAAATTAGATAAATTTTTATTTAAAATTTAAATAATTAAGATTAAATAACTATATGAATATATAATTTTGAAAACATGAATAAAAACATTTTGTTCAGAATAATCATAATAAATAACAATGAATTCATATGTGAACCACCAAAAAAAATATAATAGTATATAACATATAATGGGGAAAAATGTAAAAATATTCTCTTAATAGTTTCTTAGATACCATGAATATTACAATGAACCACTATCTTCTATAATGTGTTGTATCGCTATATGAGATAACATTTCCTTCATCTAATATGATATCAATATAGTTGATATGTAATGGAATTATAAATATTCACAATGTTATTTATCTAAAAGTTAGTACATATGTACGCCAATTTTTTGTTTTAAAAGTCATATAAAGATGATAATTGTCAAAAATTTATTACTAAGTGAAATATGAAGTGAAATCAGCCAAATAAGAAAATTAAAAAGTTTCCAATGTATAAAATATTTGAAATTGAGATACCCATTATCATCCATAATAAGATTCAACGAAATATATAATAATTGACATATATTTTTAATCATATTTATATTTACATAAATGTTTTGGGTATGTAAAATATATATATATATATAAATATTTATTCAATTAACTATATATATATATCTTCATAACATACAATTTAAAAAATATATATATATATATAGTTAATTGAATAAATATTTATACATATAGTGAAATTGATAAAACGGGATGAAGTAATCTAATAAATCCCTTTAAATGGTTGTGTGCTTATAGGATACCTAGTCTTAGATGTAGAAGCCTGGAGTCTAAGAGATGTTATCTGAAGTTGTGTCTAAGACTTGGAAATGCCCATAATGTGGTTGTGATATATAATATATTCTGTAATTTTTGTGTTTTATATGCTACTCCACCCTTTCGGTAAGGGAAACTGACACCCTGGGGATTCTGAGCCCGAGGGGGTGTTTTCCCCAACATTCTGATGGGAGGATGAATGGATGACTACCCCCTTTAGCCCCTCTCTCTTCTCTTGGTAGATACTAGTTCCACTGGCACGACGGTTAGTTTTCCCCATATATGTGTGTAGAGAGCTGTAATGGATTGTGGTTGTTTCACACACATATATTTTGGATATAGTATCCTATGGACTACTATAGGTGTAACGTGTATAGGTCATGATGGCTTGAGGATACTTACTCAGTGTAAAGGTTGTAATGGGTTGAGGTATAATACCCTGCGTATTATACACATTTTATAAGCAGTGGTGGCTCCCGGAAACTAACTGGTTACTTTTGGTTGTGAGGATGGTGTGGTTCTTAGCCCAGGTTTCTATGGGAATGCCTTTATGGTGCACGAGGTGCAGATTGTGGAGCTTAGCCCATGTTTATACGGGAAAGCCTTTGATGAGAGATGCACATGACGTTTGTCTTTGTAGAAAAGCGGCAAACTAGTGGGGAAGTAGTAGTGGGGTACCCTTGATATCTTTTATTAAATGATATATTATTATATGAGTTACTTGGCGAGAGTAGCCATGGTGAGGTTGGGATCTTAGTATACCCGTTTAGGTGATGAGTTAGTTTCACTTGTTGTTTACTGTGCTTTAACATGCTTTCTTTAATTTTTCAAGTGAGGATTTGGGGAGGATCCTACTTAGTATACTGCAATACTCACCCTACCTATATATAAACCTTTTTTTCAGGTCACTTGGAGTAGGTTGGAGATCAAGCTGCTAACATCTATCTTGTGGTTGGAGGAGCTGTTCGGGCTTGTTGTCGCGACCATTTTCCTTTTTTTTGGGAACTTGTAGGTTTCCCTTTCAATGGTAGTACTTTTTCATGGCATTTAATATATTTACTTGGGTTTCTTTTATATTTCAGTTCTGATTTGGAGTTGGTTGGTGTCTATCTTATCTCTATCATCCGCATGTGTTCTCTTAAATGGTAATGCCTCCCATTTGAGTGTTACTATACACTTGGTGCTAGTCGCCAACCCGGGGCCTACTGGAGGCGGGACTCGGGGGTCATTAGCTCCCTTCAAACATTGCCGGCCCAGAAAGGGTACACTTTTTGGGGAGGGGGTCGTGACAAAAAATAATCCTTAAACTCATATTACATAGAAGAAAATATTTAAATTCCATTAATTATACATGAATACAAATTCTTAATAATATGATACCATGATACCAACTGTAGGCCTCCCCTGAGAACCATGAGCTTTAGAATCATGAAAACGGTATGACTACATGGATTTGTGATCTTACATTAGATACCACTCAAACAATTATAGTATTTTTTAATCTAAACTAATGCCATAATTAAATCTAAGGTGGGGGGGTTTCAAAATAGAAACCACTTGAGATACCTCTCAATGATCTCACCATCATTGGAGGTATTCCACCACACTCATAGTAAGAGAGTGAAAGAACCATGAAACAACAACCAGATCGTAAACAATCTCTTAGGGTAGAAACCACTAAAGTGAGAGTAAAGACAAAAAAAATAAACAAGAGTATACAAACTAAAAAACTATATATAAAAAATCCATGAAATGAAAAATGTTAAAACAGATGATATAGACAAAAAATATTAGAGGGTACATAGTCCTCAGTTGGGAATCACATTTCGAGTTCCTCTCCTAAATTACACAGTTCCAACATAACCTAGGAATAAATATAATAATAATGCCACAAAAAACATTCTCCTTGATGTCTTGGATCTCTATAGGCAACCCGTCGAAGGTCAAATATTCCCGAACATTGACCTTTCCCCAATATATCAAATCAAATCCATCATAAATATAATTCTAGATATTTCACCTATGAAAAAAATAGAATATACAACTCATCTATGGGGGAAGTTCTATCTAAAACTCCATAGATCCAAAATGAACTAACACCTCAAATGTCCCAAAAAACTAGGATAAATATTACCTACATTAACAAACGTTCACCACCCATGATGTGGATTCTACTTTAGGAACACATGATCTCAAACATAAAACTACATAGGTCTCCTTCTATGATATGAATAGTATTATTGACGATCCTATTCATCCCTCATCCTGTAATGAGTTACTTATATCCTATCTGTCTTATTTTTTTCCTGTTCCAAACCAATTATTATAGCCTCTCTGACCCCAGTCCATTAAAAAATAGAATTGATAATTCCACCGTAGAATTATTCTAATAGATTCATACCAATGGTTTATTGGAACCTTATTATTGCATAAAACCTAAACCAATAGAAGGTTCCTCATAAATTAACCACCATAATGTTAGACACAAGACCACAATATGTCTTCAAGAGTCTCGATGGAATTCCCTATCTGGTCAGAACTCATTGGATAAAAAATAGTTCTAAGGTATTACTAATAACAAAGAACATTATAGAGGCCTCTCCTCACCATGGAGGTGATGAGGATATTGATCAAATTATTTGAACCTTGGTTAATTTTGGAGTCACACCACTTCCTCTAGAAATTATCTCAACAGAACTTCCATTTAGATTTACTCCCTAATCACTATAAAGGGTGACGATTTTTTCAACAGATCTACTATCACACATATAGAATAACAAGAAACCTGATAAAAAGGTAAATCAAGGAAAAATTAAATTGATATGTCATCTGAATTTAACTAAGGAACATATAATTATAGTAGAACAATATTAAAAACAAAACGCATGAACATCAACTTATAACAAACCCAACATCGAGAAACAATCTCCAAAACCAAACACATCAAACAAGGCCATACAAAACTGACTGGCAATGATCGTTATAAATTTTTTCATGATGGGATGCACCACGAATAGTAACATATGGAACTCATATATAACCATCACCGACATCACCAAAGGAATGAAAACACATTCCTTGAATAATGTAAAGTGTTTTCAATTATAATACAAACCATTAGGGGAATCCCTAAAAAAATAATTTCTCTCTCAAGACTACCTCTTATGAATCCACTATCTGGGACTCCATTACCAACTGAACTAAATATTTCTACACTATCATTTGTAAAATAAATAATCTTCTTCCAACCATTCTAATATCTAGTTTCATTACTAAGAGTTATTCTATCACTCTTGGGGGATCTCCAGATTTACACATGACAACATTACATGACTTCTGGTCAGTACATCAACCACCAAATTTCCCGTAACTCAAAATAATGTCTATTATTATAATTCATAAAATAATTCAATCCACTAACACAGGTGAAAATTAAATTCACACCAGGATAAGACATTATATAGGATCATATGGTAAAAATAACCCCAAAATGCTCATCGATGAGGTAACGATGCAACAACATCATTGGAAACAAAACTTCCAATACCTTAAGATCATGGGTGGAATTTTTATTCCCATGGGTATGTGACATTCTAGACCCATATGACAAACCTAATATCTTCCCCATTAGAATATAGACCAATCCTAGATGATATAATTCATCTAAAACCAGACATTGAACTCCGTTCAACTAGAAAACAAATGACTGGAGCACTAATCATCTTCTACATATCCACAAAATCTTCTTAATTCTAGTCAGTATATAAGATTACTTGATACTTTCATGTCAATGTTATCAAATGAGTCGCAACTTGAGATAAATCAACTAGAAACCTAATATAATATCCATCAATCCCAATGAATCACCAATATTCTACAATTTTCTGGGGTCTTCCTAAGAAAAAGTTCCCCTAGATTCGAAGGATACATACCTACTATTAATTGGGACGCACCATTCCCTAAGAATAGAATTCATGAGAAAATAATCACATGTTAAAAACATTCCATATTACTATGATTATCAAAGAAATCAAAAAATAAAAAGAAAATCCTCTATATGATACACCTCATAAATAGAGTACATAAGGATGTCTTTTATTAAATCCAAAATGATATTATCCTGGAACACTATGAAAACTACCATCATTGACCACATGAAAATAGTTAGATTATTAGTCAGACTGAAACTAAATCAATGAAATTATAATTCCCATAAGACAAAGAAATGTATTCATCTAAATATCCTCAAACCTCACTAGTACAAAATAATATCTGGAGAAAAAATAGATCTTTCATAACCAACAATCTCACTTAATCTTATTGAATAAATAATAAATCCATATAAGAGGTTATTAGTTATCCACTGTCAGTTTTTTCCGTTGATGATAATCAATACAAAGACATAAACTTTAATCATCATTATTAATGAAAGAAATTATGCACCCCACATTGATATAACCTAATAATTAGAACCTCACATAAATTGATCAATGAGTTTTCCTCACATCTCTTGCAACTTAGAAGGAGCCATCATATTTATAGGAATCGAGATAATAAATAAACCTAAAAATACATCTATTAAAAACTATATATCTAATTGATGGGTTAATGTTAAACCCCCATTTAAAAATACGTCAATGAACTCCTACAAAACCATGGTAAACACTGATGACTAATCATTTAAAAATGATTGGGATTAAATTGGACATTAATTAATATAGGGAATGAAAATGACTCTGATACATCTTTGGGTCTTGCTCGCCACAAATCGTAGTTTTCTAACAATCAACATCATAAAACACAAACTACAACTTGAAAAAACTAATGATAAATACATTGAATAAAACATATCAACTACAATGAGGATTTTAGATAGATGTTTTTAATATACATAAGAAATATCTCCTTGATAAATGCTTCCTCAAGACTATCTCAAAGTCTCTATAATCTTCATTCAGTTTATCTTCACCTCCGACTAGAAAAGTCAAATCCAATGGAACTAGAAGAGACTATACCTCATGTACCAATTCATGGAAATATGTAGGTGATTAAAGGAGTTTTCCACTAATAAACAAAAAAATAAACCCATGTAAAAAATATGTAAGGGAACTTCAAACAATTTCTAGATTTCCTATCGATGGAAACTGTAGAGATTGAAGCTGACCAATACCTGCTTTAAAAACCTATCTAATGCTACTATTAACCACCTCTATGAGTGTGGTATTATCTATAAGGATAATTATCATATCAGTATTGTTTTATGATTTCCCCATACCCACTTTTTTGATCAACAACTGAAACGCCCAGCTGATGCTTGCTTTGCTAAAACTACCTTAAATGTGTAACGTAAAACAAACCAATAAGTTTAATTTGACTAATGGGAATTTTTGTTCACTATCACAGCCGATAACATCATCCCCCATAAGAATAAAACATGTATAATCCATAGATATATGTCTTAGTCTCACCTCTCTCATAGAATCTAGATTGTGATGATGGGAAACAACACCCAAATGAAACAAAACTTTTTTTCTAACTATTTTCAACCATTGTCAACGACTCTTCTTCATGATGAATCTTAATGACTCTTGTGTTATGATGATCTAGTTCTATATAGCATCCTATCAACAATGTCTAATATTTATAGCACTACTCAATACATATTCACCAAAAATGGGTTTACAAGATGCTAGCAATCTGGACGAAAATATCCTTCTAAATACCCCGTTGTAGCCTCATCCTCTCAAATAGTCTTGAAGAATAATATATAAGGAACCATGAATGGATCCCAAACACTCTCATGCAAGAATAAATTATAAAAGGGTATGTATATCATTGTGACTTGTTCCATTCATAGTTGAGGAATGAATCTCTTATTAGAATATGTCTCTAATCTTCTCCAAAAATATTATTGACACCACAAGACACCTGAGGAACAAGAACCACCACTTCCTCACAACTCGTTGTATTATCATCACATAAAATGAAAAAAACTACACATTATTAGCATGGATCAAACTGAAAGCTACGTCAAAATACAATAAATATTATTCAAGAATAAGACTGAAATATAACCCTAATAATTTCGCATAAACTATGACTAAAACTATTAGAATTAACACATCCAATTTTCATAATAATTGACCTCCATAGTGAAGTTATATGCTGTAAGATCCATCTATACATAATCATCTCAAAGCTGATGGGTATTTTAACCTCGATCTATACATCACAATGAAAAAATAGTTAGATCTCATAAACCTTGAATATTATATATTTAAAATTAAATAATTATATATTATCATTTTAATTTCTAACCTATCCCAATGTCTACTATTTCAAACACATGAGAAAATATGAATTATGAAAGGTCCCTTTCAATTTATCAACCCTACATCTAGTATCATACCCTTTATTAGGCTTAATAAACATTATTTTCCATTCATCAAATCATCGGGGTCTATAAATACACTTTTCCCAACTACTATCCCCTATTTAAATTATTCACTAAACATAGTTGACACCACTTCCCTACCAACTCATCAAACCTCCCATGTTTCAAAATAAAAACTCCATCAGATCCCTAAACCTTATCCTTCGATACTATTTTATCATGACCCCCAACACCCAAAGTGTACCCCTCATAGTCTAGAAATTGTTAGTAAAGGAAGGTGACTACCCAAGTCCTACCACCATTATTCCCTTGGTTGGAGACTAAGACTAAGGGTATAATAAGCATACAAGTGGGAGTATTTCCATCTATGGAAACATGCGGAAGAAAAATATAAGATATATACAAAAACAATTCTCATTTATATATATATATATATAGAAAACCCATGTGAAAACAGTAAAATCTATAAAATACTATAACAACTAAAAGGGAATTTAAAATTACTGAAAAGGTGAAAAAAAACATCGAGCACGATGCCAAAACAACTCCTTCAAAACCACAAGATAGTAATATACAGCTAAACCATAAAAAACTATGGATGACAATAAAAATAGTTTATATATATGTATGATGAAAATAATAGTATACTCAGTAGGATCCTTCCCAAATCCTCTCAAGTAAAAGGAAATGAAAACATGTTAACAAGTATGGAAAACTAAGAAACAAAATTGTAATCTAAATAGTTGTAATAAGTTCCCAACCTCATTATAGATAATTCACACCATGTATCAAATAATATAAAGAATAAAATATAATAATGAAACATAAAGTGTACCCCACCGCACTTCCCCACTAGTTTCCCACTATTCCCCAATGTCCCATGTCCAGAGCCATCATCCTCTAAAACCGAAGACACATAGGCACGAAATAAATTAATGAACCTCATGCATCACCTCATCACATTATCAGATCCACGTATCTATGTATTAAAACGAAGTAGTCTCTAGGATTAACTCAATCCCATATAAAGTGTATCATATATCATGTATTGAACCCCCTTACATTATATACCATACAACGATTAAGGAACCAAAATCCACCACAACATATAAACATCATACCTATAATAATACCAAGGATACAATATCTTGAAATAAATTTGTTTTAAATATAAAAACACCATCTAAAATCACTAAAAACATAAATGGGAATACTAACCGAAAAGCTTACCAACATGAATACCTATAAAGGTCATATAGTGTGCCCAGAGGGGGTAGTCATCCATCCATCTTCCCACTAGGATGTTGGGGAAAACACCCTCCCAAAGTCAAACAAGTGTAATTTTCCAGAATTTACATCACTATGGTATTGTATGAAATCATATAATATACAAGATATAATATTAATCAAAACAACAGAATGATAATTACCTAGTATTATACTCAATTTTAACTATTGTCACCAAAACTCCCAAATTTTATTAATAATATCATATATCATACAAACAAGAAATAATTTACAGAGATTCAAATAATGTATTTTTTATTTTTATCACTCCATTACATTAATAAAATATTTAACAATTAAATAAAAATTAACATTGTTGAAAATTATAGAACATTAATCATTATAGTACAATTCATTCCTTCTCGGAATAATCCTAACTGTGAACGTGTTTTATCATGATTAACATCTTTTTAGCATTTCCATTGCTTCATTACCAACCCCATTATTTGAGAGTTATTTATTCATTAATAGTTTAATTTCATAAAACATGTACTCTTGGAAAATTTCCAAAGCTAGCACCAAGGGAAACATGAAACCTAGAACATCTAGGTGCCTCATATAGTTTGGAGTGGAATGAAGATAAAACAATAAACCAGACCATCAACCATTAAATAGACACATAAGTGACCATCCAAACACTCAACATCACATTAATAGGTATTCTTAGATTCAACTCGTTACTTTTTCATTGGTGTCATCCTTGACACCCACATTTATATCCCGATATATCTCTCCATCAAATATATCGACTTACGACTTTTTATTTTGGCAACCTTTCTCCACCACATCTGTTATCAGATATAAATCCATCCAAGGACCACATCACATCTAGGATAACCATCCCAATATCACATCACATAGGGAAGATCACATATATATCATGCTAGAAAATTAGTCAGAAACAATCAATCACATCCAACATGTTAATCTAACCACTAGAACAATTCATCCAACATTCACATGTAAAAGAACTACCATAGATCTAAAATCATGTCACTTATTCTTCTCCTATAGATGGGAAACCTATGAAGTAGAAATTATGTTTATATATCAACCAATTTTTTCCCTCATATATCACTTTTTTCATTATTCATCAGTAATAATGATGGATACCATATGGGATAAAGGAATCATCTGATATCAAAATCTAAATAATATTTTAGCCTTAAAACCATTCCATCAAACTATGAGGATAACTAATCTCATCGAACATGAATTTTATTATTATCATAATTATCTTAAAGAATTATAAAAATTTAGATTGATTAAAAATTACATTAATCACATGGAAGATCACATTCAATTAAACAACTACATTTCATCTATTTTATTGACAAAACAATATAAGAAACAGCAAAATACAAAACACCCATTCTCTCATTTAATAATAAAGTAAATAATAATTTAATTATCTAATTATGTTCTCAAGTAATTTAGAAAATTTTAATTTATAGACAAAAATGGACTAAAACATAAATTTATATTAAACTATAAAGAAAATAAAAAGGGAAACAACCATCTGTGTATTAAGAACATAAACATTCATTCTCTAAATAAGTATTCATTATTCTTGTTCAATAATTATTATGTTAATTATATAACCATAAAAAGGGATATCACATGCTCAATATAAGAATACATGTATATTAAATAAAGAACCAATGAATTTCCTACCCCAGAGGAGATATCTTTCATTGCATGAGGATATACAAAGTACCAAATCACAATCAAATACCATACAAGAAACTATATCCCTCTAATGACATTGTAGAAAAAATTCACAAACAAAAAAACAATTAAAACCTAATTAATAACATTGGAGGTGATCCCCCACCACATTATGAGAATAATTAGGTGGAAAAATATCAATGAACCAAGATAAAAGAAGTCGAACACAACATAGATCACCACATTTTGATAATGGATGGCCGAGAATAATTATAAGTCAAAATAATCTAAAATATCCTTATTTGAGGGCCATTGGTCTCATAAAAATATAGGGACGATAATATTTTTATGAAAAACCATAGATGATGAAGTCTTTAGAGGCTCCATTTATATGGAAATTAATACGTTTCTGTCAAATTTTTACTTCATGTAATTATCCAACAATACATATTTTCTAAAATTGAATCACCTAAAATTATTTAATACTAAAAATTTACAGACCATGTAACACCCCATGAACAATCCATAACAATTTTTTAACCTCTTATAGTCTATGAATGACTCCCACAAAATCCATGAATGAAGGATATATAACATAAAATATATACATGTTTTTCATTCCCCACGTATCCATTTTTCATCAATTGATTTACAAAAAAACTCATTATTGACCACATTTAGGTACCGTGGGATTTAGAAACATGAAAACGGTCAGACTTCACATGTCAGATCCCATATATATATATATAGGTATCATAAGACAACACAAGTTCAATCATGATGAAATTTCGAAACTAGCTTTTTCAAACCACTGAAACATTTTGAAAACCAATAAATATACTCAAAATATATCTCATTCAACTAGAATATTCTATTTCAGAACAACCCCCAATGATGTTTACTAACCCAAAATTTCTACACCAATGGAGAATAAAAATAATTACACATTGAATTTAATAATACCCATGTAATCATGTTATTCCAAATGTTTACAATTTATTATTAGAGAATTTGTAAAATTTACTAGGATGTTAAATTATATATTTAATGTAAATAATACTCATTCATCCACATAATATTTCAATCATTTCACTCCCAATTAATTTGTAAACATTTCATTAATAAACCTTAAAATTTTTTGTTTATATATTTTTTAGAAATATTATATTTTTATTGAAAACTAAAAAATTACCCAAAACCAAAAAAAAAACCAAAAAAACATACACATTTATTATAATTCCATCCCCTCTTACCATTTATTATATAGAAACTAAATCCCCACTAAAAAATCTATATGGTTAACCCATAACTATCCATATCATCCACAATGTGTGAAAATTACCATATCAATATAATATTTTAATTAAAATATTGATTTCAATGGAAAACAATTACAATTCCAGGTATAATACAAATCAAAAATTAAAACATGTTTCCATATCAATTCATTCCATCCATGAAGCATAATTATTATAGTATTATGGTTTTTATAATTTTATGAAATTAATATCAAAAAATTCATCTAAAAGAATCTATATAAATGAAAATTTAAATAAATACATCCAATAGAATAAATATCAATAAAAATATGAGGCACATTAATTAATTTTTATAACCCTTATCTCTAAAGTTTTCTTAATATGTTTCATTATTTAGTTTAGGTCAATTCAAAAAAATAACATGATAAATGAAGGGGATTATAATTACCAAATAAACACAAAGTTTTGGAGAGATATAAAATCGTGTACCTCTATGCATGATTGGGGGAATCACCCTACATGATTTTAAGATCATGAATCAACCACCATCAAATTTTATGGAATACACCATGGAACCAAATCACCAAAAATCATCATCATTTCCTACATAAATCACAACACGGTTATTCATGAGATAATAGATATTATATCATATAAAACGATAAATAATGAATAATTGAAGAGGATTAGAGATGGTACCTTGATTCAAGAGTGTTTGGTCCAAATGAAGAATTAATTTTAAACCCTCATGAAAAAATAGATGTAGAGTGATTATATGGAAATGATTTATCTATGGTTCTAAGGGGGAGAGTAAAATTAAAATAAAGGGGACATAGAAACATAAAAATATTTAAATTTAAAAAGTCACAAAACAAGGAATGTAGTTTTCAAACATAGGTGTGGTACCTCTGATGTATATGAATCTGATATTCCAATAATTTGTAATGGATTTCCCTTCTAAACCTTATGATCATTAGAAAATCATTTTATATAGTTTTGAAAAAATCCTGAAATGAACCGTAGTACAATGGGTACTGTTGTTTTCCCTATATGGATTATATGAAGTCCCAATAAAAATATGGAAACATCTTTCATAGTTTTGTCTCATTATAACCAATACCAATGTGTGTTGATATAATATTATATCTTTCCTCTCCTCCACATTATGTTCACCCTCACATTAATTCTTACTCAACATGCCACTATGATTGTCCAATCAATCATGTTTTACATTACAATCTCTTAAATAGAATTATTACATGAAAGTTGAACATAACAATTGAAAATTTTATGATGGGGAATCATACAGCCATCCCCCTATTGAATTATAATGCTACACTGGATCCCAATTAAATCACACCATTTTTCAAAATCATTGACTTATTACAAAAATTACACATGGAAATACATTAGGAATAATACCCTCTACTATGGGGTTTTTCTAACCCATGGTTCACTAATATCCAAAATAGCTAAGCACCACATCCAAACCTCTATAATAGGAGTCAAATTGTTATTATTATTATAAAATGACCAACTTTACAAAAACAACCCAAAAATGTGCCTCACCAAATCCAATACCAACCACATCATTATAGCGTGATGAAACACTATATTGAATAAATTGAAACTTTTCCTTTATAAAAACATATATAATCACACTTGACACTACCAATCTATGGGAAAATGTAAATGGAGTTACATAATAAATTGATCCATTACATTATATACATCAAATACAATACCCATCATTTATAATTAAACACAAAATAGGAGATATATGGCAAAATATTCAAAATATGATCCCTAGGAGACACATCATGGATATCTCTATACAAGAATAACTAAATCAACATATAAAAAGGGTATTGCTAATTAACATTAAACATCTTATCATAAATACAAAATGGTCATTAATATCATCGTTTTAATAATACATAACTCATAGAATATTGAGTGTGAAAATAAGTCTCACATTACCATGTAAGAACCAACATTCCACAATAAAACTACAATGAAAACCCAATGTAATTTCATGCCCTCCCATCACCTTCTCGATATTATTTTAAATCTCAAGAGTCTACTTATGGAAGGTTAAATAATTATTTTCACCCCCAAAACATTTAAATAGATTGTGTATCATGATGTATGTATCATTAATGAGACAACACTTATAATTTCTAATGAACCATGATAATATATAGATGATTTGAAAATGATAAACCGTGTTACCAACATGTAATAACAAAAAAGGGTAGGCAAATCCGAGAGGGAGCTTACTCCCCTAGAAAAAAAATATTTATTATTATGAGGGTAAAACAATAAGAGTAATTTTTCTCCAACATCTTAATCCATATGAATTCACCACAGATAAACATATGAATTCTGATAGACCATCTCCATATTCATCCACTAATATATTTTCTAGATCTTATTTTTTGTAATTTAACTATATATAAACCTATGACCATTCAACCCCCAAAAATGATCTTGAATAATGGAGACAATAAATACCACCCACATAACTACTTGAATGAATATATGCGAAGGGTATAAAAATGTACATTTTTACGAGTAAACTCAACCAATAAAAGATGGAACACAAAAGAAGCCCAAAAATTGTAATCATAAAACAATAATATATCATCTATGGTATAAATAACGCACTCCATATACCTATATTTTTTATTACAAATGGATGTAATGATACATATGTGTGTGGAAAAAGTGTATTTGAAACCTCCCTATAATTTATAGGAAAGATTATTTTCCCAATGAGAAGTTATAGTCCTTTTTATCCTTTAAATCCACACCACCTCATCAATAATCTTCACTATGAAAACCTATGAATATATCAAATAACTGATATATATGTAGTGATATGAATTCATCAAAATGTCCATGATTATCCAAGTATCATCATATCTTACATAGGACAACAGAAAATGGTGAAAAACATTATGATATCCCTCCCTTTAAAATATGAAACTCATAATGAATAAATCAATACATGTAAAACATAATTCTTTCACATTATATACTAGTAGAATATAAACCATGAAACTAGAAATGCTACTAATTTATTATAATATTTCAAAAAAAACAATTCCCTCAAGTCATGGTACCACATGGATATAATTGGGTGAAAAAGCCCCCCAATGTTATGGAACATATATGGATCCTCTTTAAATAATTTTGATTTAACAATGATACTTTCCTAAAACATCATATAATGTTGGCCATCATCTGACCACCCTCTGATGAATCAAACTATAAAAATTGGTAACACATACCCTCTATATAACAGTTTACCAACTAAGAATCCTACTCCAACAACATCCATGAGCATTTCAAATTCATATAAAATAGTATTACCCTACCAATATCCCCCCTCCTTGTCGAGATACATCACTATGATCTCATCGATCCGCCACTTTATATCTCATGATTTTGAACAATATAACTCTATTTCATCCTATATTGTGAATAAATAACTAAAATACCATCCTAATTGAATAATATATCTTAAATAAATTACCCCATAAGAGCTCCATCCACTTCCACTTACATAAATTCAGATCCCACTATGAGAAAATATAACATAGGGTATGGTGATCTCTAAAGACCACAACAAGATCATAAATGGTATAATGTCACCATTTCATTGTAGTAAAAAATTATAATTGGAAGATCAAGATAATTATACACACTAATAAAACTAATCTATAATATCATATCTCTTCGATTCATAATCATATAATAAATACATAGAATGTATTCAACATTGATAACCTAAAAAATCATCCCCTTAATTAGGAACCATATTATGAGATTTAAGATCAGCCTCTCCTCTATGTTGTCAAAATATAGATAATTGTGATCATTCTAAATAAAATGATATCCCTTCTTGGACTTGGATGTCAACAAGGATAAATCATGAGTTATGATAGAGAAATATCTAATAGTATCCAAAAAGGTTGTGAATGATATGGGAATCCATAATATTCTTGAGTTCGTTCTAAGAAAAAAATTACATTGTATTGGTAGGATCAGAATCCAATACATGATGTTTCACTAAATTATTTTGGAGATACAACTATCACATAAAAAACATGAAATTTTATAATTTACCATATAGTTAATTTTCTAAAGGAATTATAAACATTATATAAAATAGTAAACATGCCCCACCTCTAACCTCAATTTTTGGAGTATTTTATTGATGATAATCACAAAAAAAATCTATGAACACAAGGAATATCTAATTTTGGTGTCCCATAGTTGGGGATCTTATAACATCAATTGGGATGACCACAAACATGATGTAAATATATCAAAATACTAAAGTAGTCAATAAATATAATTCTCATAAACACTTATCTATTTTTACTTCGACCCAGATTCATTCATTGAACACAAAATACCCTCTTAAACTAGTTTTTGAAATGCTCAATCCTTATTAGAGGATAATGATTCTTCATAATAGCCTAGTTCAACCTCTAGTAGTATATTTAATTCCATAAACCAATGGACTCTTTTGTAATGAATAACACTAGAGAAGCCCAAGGAGACATACTAGGCCGAATGATAGTACATTCCACCAGATTATAAATCTAAACAATAAAATACCAAAACTAAAAATGTTTTATATAATACGGAAACATTTAAATAGGATAATCATCCAACCATAACACTATCTCCATCTCAATAAATTTGTAAATACTCATCAGTTAAATCATCTTGAAACAGATTGAAAACTCATGGAAATTATACCATATAGACATAAAATAAATCCAAATAAAGTACTAAAAATTATTATTATATGGACTCTAAATGACTTGGACTCATATGAATTCCCCACACATCAATGAATACCAAACACTTACCATCCACATCATATATGTAATATCTCTTCCCAAAAAAATTGATACTGATAGAAACAAAATATAACCATTTGATATTGAGAATGACATCATATTATTATATCAATTGTAAAACAAAATATCTAGAGACCAGATAATTTCACATTTTTTTCTATGAACATCTACAAACATCATGCAAACTCGTCTGATTTCAAACAAGTGTAAATAAAACACTAGTCAATTTAATGATTTATTTCTTGAGTCCTAACGGTAAATACTAAGGAAGGTGAAATAAAGGATTGAGATTCTCATTAATGAATCAAACCATGATACCTAGTTAATGAAATATAGATAGAAACACATATAATATGTACCAAATATTGTGTGGGAACCTCTACAGTTTTCTACTTACCATATATTAATTTTATGACTTGATTTTTATGACACCATCCACATCTATTATCATTATTGTATACCAACGGGTGGGTTAAATAACATTTATATACACTAATAAATAAATCTCCACTTTATTGAATATATTTTGCTTTTTATGATGATAATTCAACATAAAATGAAACAATTACTCCTTAAGATATTATGGAATATAACATCTTGTTGGGACGAAAATAAATGCAGAGGAAAAGGAGAGAAATAGAAACCAAATTCAAAAGAGGCTGCCTCCTGAAGCCCATTTGTGGATCCCCTCAGCACTGTGTCAGCATGAAGCTGAATCCCCCTCTGCAATCTCCATAGAGTAAATGAGGTGTGAGGTTCCATAGTTATGACGTAATTGAAAAGAAGTTTCACACTGCGGTGGGAGACAAATCAATACGAGCCTGTCGAACATGATAGAAGCCTTCGTGAATTCTATATAAAGCACCCATGAGAGATCTATACTGAGGATGATGGTTGACTCTGTGGTTACAGAAAACATGACGGAATTCACGGCCGATCATGGAGCACCACGTGGCTTCACATCAAGTTGTCTCTTTATCGCTCCACCCCTCGCCTATAAATATCGGGCTCCCCTCGAGCCCAATGGAAGAATCCTATGACCATTCACCTTATCTACCCTCTAATCAAGAAGCACATTGTTCTCTGCAAAACCTTGACAAAATTGAATTCTTCGAGGTACATGAGCATTATGAAGTACCATTCCCTTAGCTCACATACAACCCCTCTTCTAGAATGGATTCCCTTCATGTATCCCATGGGCCATTGAAAAGTATGGAGATCCCTAAGCGGGCCACGTCATCTTAAAGCCCTAATTCTTCATGAATTACCTACCATGCACATGTGAACCACATGCTAAGGCAGGATCACTGTGCTCCACGAAGAACATTGCATCATAGTTCTATGGATTGTAAGGCACCCTTACTCCATGAAAACCTACTCCACGGAATCCCATCCACTTTGTGAATCACCCTTCATATGAGCCTATACCGTAGTCTTAGAATATTCCATCCTACTTCACAAAGGAAATCCCTTTGAAAAGCCCCTCCACTACATGAAGTACCCTATTTTCGTAATGTCCCTTCTTGGGAACCCATTTTCTTTGAAAACCCTTCTCCAAAATGACCCTCCTGATTTGTATGAAGTGATTCCAAGGTTCCATGGGAGGTTCTTTATGTTGTGTTGCATAGCATTGTGCTTCTTCACATAGTCACACTAATTGAAATTACATCTGATAATAGCCAAGATAACATGGTCCCTTCAGTGGATCACTCCACACCATATCCTCGCTATGGCATTGAGGATGGCCTTCTCTTCACCAAGTGTGGTTGGGTATCAGTTAGGTACATCTGATGGGTGCAGAGTTAGCCTGACTTGTCCAGTATGAAGGACGTTAAAATTATAAGCACCATTATCCTTAACACATGATGTTAAACTATGGCCTCTCCCCAAGTGATACCCATAGGGCACCCCTTCTCGTACATTCTCCATGCCCGCTCATATCCATGGGAGTGAGATCTTCCTCCCATGGGATGAGATCCTATTTGTTGGAGTGGTGTCTATCCATAAGGAAGTGAAACCATCTTGGTGTAATCCCGTAGAATTTATTTCGGGGGGTAGCATCCTGGCTCGTTCTCTCATCTTCGGTGCTAAGGACTATAAGAGACATGATCCTAGGATAATTCGTTAAACTATAACTCTCCCTCTAGGCTTATTATTCATCTATCCTCCATCCTAGAGTAAGTACCAATCTCCATCTCCCTGGGCCACTAACCATGTGTATGCCTCTGTTTCTTCTTTGGGATACTAACCACATGTATATCCCACTCCACATCCAGCGGATGCCTCTTTCAGGACATGATCATCAGGTATTTTCTACATCTTGTTTCTCACACCGAGCATTAATCACGTTGGATTACAGTATGAATTGACCATGGAATCTTTCATGGGTTATCCTAGAGTATAAGACCCAATACACCATACCGAACTACATGGACTTTGATCCTTGTCACCTACACATGGTACATAGGAAGACTCCCATGGGTTCAAGACCAACACCTACTTGTCCTAACCCCTTCACGTTAGTTCACCTTTATCCCGCATGACATTTAATTGTATCCCTATTTCGAAACTATGTAGACATTGATCCTTATCTCCAACACAATGTGTGTAAGAAGACTCCCTAAGGTTCAATATCAACACCCATCAGTCCCAACCACTCTATCTCAGTTCACCCGTCCCATATGACGTTAAACTCTAGTCCCCCTTTTTGTTCAACATGAATCTAAATTGTACACTATCAAACTATTTGGGTTTGATCCCAATCTCCTAGGCAGGGTATTTAAGAAGAATTCTTGAGGTTCAATCCAAACCAGCAGTAAGCCGTTGTATCCCAACTAGTGGTAAGATATTTTATCCCTAATCAACATTAAGCCATTGAAAACCCGACCTGCACTAAGCCATTAGAACCTCGACCAACAGTAAGCCGTTTTTAGCCCCACACAATACTATGTCATTGTAAGATGAACTACATGGGTTAGATCCATGTCTTCTAGAAATGGTACGTAGGAAGCCTCTACGAGGTTCAACACCAAACACCGGTAAAATTTTGTTTCTCCTCTATGGGACCCACTTCTTTGGTATGACCCCTAGGAGTCAGAAAAACCCAGGCTTCTAATCATACATAAGCCCTGCTATATCTTCGAGATATTGTCATATATGTATACCTGGATTATATGCCGAAAACCCTAACTACATGGACTTGATTCCCAGCCATAAGGATACGTAGGATTCCTCCCTTTGTTTCATTCCCCACACCCATGCCCCATCGTGGTCTCTCACTCAAGAATATGTGTTTCATGAAATTCATTCACCAACATGAAGGTTCTATCTCATCCATATCCCATCCATACGTCCATTCTCACGGACCACCTCCTCATGTGTCCCATTGCCCACCAAACTATGTGGATTTTGATTCCTCGCCATGGGGATATGTAGGAAGTATCATTGCGGCTCAAGCCCAACATCATTTTTATCCTCACATCGATTTCATATCATTCTATATCAACTCTAAAAAATCCATATACATCATGATTATTACATGGGTCGCCACATCCCGGTGAGATCATTTTTCCCACCTTCATGCTTCTCATAGCATCAATTGTGTATCTAACCACGTGTGTTCCCTAGAATCAGTGTACCCTCCTTGGGTTTCACCTATCTGATCCACTCCCATCAGTGTTCAGATCTGTCAGATCCATCTCCATTATATGTTAATATTGCGGAATACCATCTGTTAAACATGGGAATCTATGGAAGACCTCATAGACATTCCTATGGAAATAAATTCCCCTCATTCAACGTGGGATGACTCGGGATTCCGCACCCTCAATAAGCCCTATAATAAAGGGCTGAAACCTATATGCATCATTGTTGCAGCATCCATACATGCCATTGAAGTGAAACGTGGCCACTCCCCTGACCGTAGGTTGCTTCCCTGATAGGACCCCTTGGAATTTCCTGATAGATGCAGCGTAAATAAGCTGTGTCCATAATGAAATGGAAATTGGAAGAGTTTCATGAACTACATCTTTAGACTATGAGGGAGAGCCATACTAGGCAAAAAAATCTGAGGAGTAATCCACAGAAGGAGGAACCAACATCCCATCATCCCATTTTGATCACGGAGAAAACATCTGTGAATAAGCAACAGATGCCACCCACCTTTGGAATGTGGGAATGCAGGGAAACAATTCACCACATCCTCAATAGATGGATGTGCACCCCGGAGAAATCCTCAGAAACATAAATGGTGAATCTGATGTGAATTTATTCTCTTCAATATAGATATTAGTGTCACTCGAGACATCAGTGGATTTTTATTTTACTGGATACATGTATTTTGTGCCAGTTCCCGACAAGAAAATAGTGGGCCAAACATGAAACTCACCAGAAATTGGTGTAGATAAACGTTGTATATCCCGGTCTTCGACGATGTCTGTGTGGATCCTTCTTACCAATCATGGAAGATAGAATGTTGATGGGGCACTTTACATCGCTTTCCTTATTTCAGCACTAATAGTTAAATCTCCCATTATTTCAGGACCAAAGTTGTCTTGATAAGAAACCAAACACTACCCTCCCACCATCGTTGGGGCAGGGTAAACATCAACGCAATGATCCCACGTGGAATCTTCTCTCCCACTACAACATCCACTTCCATGGATAATGGACAATCGCACCCCATCTCCCCATATGATTTCCTTCAGAGAAGGGTAATTGACAATATCATTTGACAATATAAGGAGGAAAGGATTATCCCAACCTACGATACGGCCTGGAACGACCTAGACTGCTGCACATTATCATCACCGCTACCCTCAAGGGCCACATAGGGAGCCACTTCTCCCCACTCCGATGTATAACCATTTCAGAAGCCTCTTCCTAGAACGCTTCGAAGACTCCCTCCCCTAGGCCAATGAGGTGAGGGGTTTTTGGGCCATCCCGTCTGGAATACCATTCCTTGAGCTCATAAGGATGGCTCCCACTAGGACACGTTAGTTCCACCACCTGGTTTCATGGGGTGATGAGGAGGTAAGTTAATCACCTACACCACTGTCCCCATCCCAATTAATGTGTCTCTAGTGGCAGGCTGAGGCTGAGGTGGAATCCCAATGAGGGTCATGAGAATGAACTACTATCGTGTCCCATGACACCACCAACACATAACGTCACTCCCCTTTTCATGCTAAGAAGGTGGACTCATATGCCCGACCTAGATGGAGGCCCAAACCACCCCATGGGAAGTTTGGGTCAAATCTCCTCGTCACTGAAATAGGTGGCATCTTTCATGAGCCAAACTGTTGAGTCAATAAAGTTTTCCTTATAACTTTTCCATTCCTTCTTGTTTTGAAAATCTCAAAAACATTATCTTTAAGGAAAATCACTTTTAGAAGGAAAGTCGCTTTTATAAGGAAGAGCACTTTTGTATGAAAAATTATCCTTATCATATTTTCATTATCTATATCCATATATTTCATAAGTATAAGAATCAGATTCATTTCTATATTCTTGGAATCATATAAAAATTTGATATGAAGAATTCTGTTTTAGGCTCCGAATTCTGGATGAGAACTATAATGAAGTTCCACTCCGAATTCTAGATACGAACTCTGATAACATTCTACTCCGAATTCTGGATATGAACTCTCATGAAGTTCGACATTGAAATCTAATGGAGAATCATAATTACGAATTCTCATTACAAATTCTGATGATGAATTCTCATTATGAATTCTGATTACAAATTCTCATTCCGAATTAACCTATTAAACAGAATCTGATCATCTTTTCTTTATACACTCCGAATTTATTTAGATTCCGAATATTATTTTTTTTAGACTCCAAACTTTCATTTTTCTTACACTTTTATAATTTTTCTACTCTTTGACATTTTGTTTACACTCCAAACCTTCACTCCAAACTTTTTTGTTAGACTTAAAACAATGTCGTAAATTATGTTACACTTGTTTTGTTATAAAATGATGTCGTCTATTCTGTTATAAACTAACCATTGGTTAAGTTACACGTGTACAGGTCCCTCTGATTTTTAAGGAAAATATGACCGTTAGAAAGGGGTCTGACATTGCCTATAAATAGGAGCTCATTTGAAAGAGCTCACAACGACATAGAAGTTCATCGATCTAGAGACCACACGCTTCTAAAGTGATTTCTAGAGAGAGAAAGCTTTTCATGCCTTGTGTGTACTGAACCGCTCGTTCAGTTTTTGTTTCATGCGACTCCGAATGTTGGTGATTACATTCGAGGACTTCCGGGGATATGAAGACAGAGGTGCCGACTACCTTGATGTTCGAGGAATTTCTTGCTGAGGAAGACATAGGTTCCAACTACCTTGAAGTTGAGGGCTTGCAGGGATAACAAGACAGAGACTCTGATCTTCGTATCTAGGGCTTACCCTGGTGTGGGTAAGAAATACTTGCTTGAATGTATAAATCATGGGACCTTTATCCAAGGTTGTTGGATACCCTTCTCTTTGGGTTAAAAGACTTATATCTTGTTACTTGTAGTTTTTTCTACTTGTTTGTTTCCGCTGCCCATTGTATTGTAAGGAAATTATAACTTTCTTATACTTCCCTACTTGTACTCTATTTCACTTAGATTCTATATGCATTAAGGTAGAATCTCATATTGTAATCTTTAGTTAAGTTTCAATTTCCAGATCCATATTTTCGGAACCTTATTTCGGAATCTCTTTCCAGTTTTAAGCAAGTACATAGAACTTGAAGTTTATAACTTCATTCCTTATTCCATTTTTTCAATTGGTGTTAGAGGTGTTGTGAATTTTCTTAGTTTAACTTTGTTAATCATAGCTCTTTCATTTGTTAAAGGAAATTTTTAAAATGTACAATTCACCCCCTCTTGTTTATTGAGCAACTACATCATTAGTTTGATCCTACAATTGGTATCAGAGCAGGTCTCTGAAATACGTATACTCACATATAAGTTCTTCTTTCTCTTTTTACTCTATTCTTCATACTTTCATAGAAAGTAATTTGTCATTCCGAACTTTGTCATTCTGAATCTTTTTCATTCAAAACATTGTCATTCCGAACATTTTCATTCTGAACATTGTTATTACGAACTTTTTTCTACTAACATGTTTGTGTGACAAAGGTTATTTTATGTATGGCAGGAGTTAATGTTGGTTCCATTGATAATCTAAATCCTACAAGACCACCAATCTTTGATGGTAATGACTATGAGTACTGGAGAGATCGAATGAAGACTTTTGTTTTCAATACTGGAGTGGAAAACTTTGTTATGCTTACTGGAGATTATAAAATTCCTGATAAGGAAGTTAGAACATTCAATAACCAGGAAAAGCAAGAGTATCACCTCAATTATAAGCTACGCGATACTCTACTTTGTTCAATGACTAGAAATATATATATCCAAATTTCTTCTTGTGAAGCAGCTAATTGTATCTGGAAGAAGTTAGAAGTTACATACTTTGGAACTTCTAACGTGATTGAGACTAGGAGAGCTATGCTTAGAGCTGAATACCATGGCTTCAATTTTCCTTATGGTGAACCAGTAAGTAAAGTTAAACAGAGATTTATGACCATAGTCCACATTTTATAGTCTATGGGAGAGAAAGGGTTAGATGATGAAGTACTTGTGGATAAGATAATTGATATTATGCCCAATGAGTGGGAATCCAAGAGAACTGCTATAGATGAGAACAAGAAGGTCACTCAAATTTCTCTTGATGAGATATTTGGAACTCTTCTCCAACATGAAACAAGAATGAAGAGAGATGATGAAAATATCAAGAAGAAAAATGGAAATGGTACTGTTGCTTTTACAAAAACATCAAATCATATGAAAGCTAAGACTCCTGAGAGAGTAACCAGATCCAAGTCTAAGAATGTTATTTTCCAATCCGAATATAGTGAGAGTGAAGTCTCTGAAAATGAGTTAGCAAATCTTTCTCGAAGGATGAACAATATAGTTGGTCAGAGAAATTTCCAATCCAAGTATAAGAAAAAGGAAAGGAAAGATTAGAAATATGGAGAAGTCACATGTTATGAATGCAAGAGAGCTGTACGTATTAGACCAGATTTCCCTTTGCTTAAAAAGAAAGAAAGGAAAGAAAGACACTCAGACAGGATCATAAAGAATTATTATAAAGACAAAGATAAGAATGTTCTGAATGCTAATGACACCTGGAGTGCCAGTGGTGGTGATTATTTAGATGAATATTCTGATTATGAATCTTCAGGACAGAATAATCTTTGTCTTATATCCAGACTACCTATTGACAATCATTGTTTTATGGCTATGGTACGAAAAGATGAATCATTGACCAATGTTTCTTTAAATTCTAATGATAGTAAGTATTATAACTCTTATGATGAAGAATCCTCTTCTGATGAAGAAAATAGTTTACCTACTTATGAAGAAGTTTATAGGTTTTCTGAACTTATTGAAATTGAGAATTCCAATCTCAATAAAAAACATGATAAGGAAAACTCTAGTAATTCTATTCTTACGAAAGAAATATCACATATTTCTAAAGATCTTGATAGAAAAAATGATTATTTTGAAAGTTTTTCAAAAAAATTTGAGGAAGTAATTTCTGAGAAGAACAAACTTTCTAAAGAGTTAGAAAAAGTAATTTCTAAGAAAAATTTTTTTGAGCCTAGATCTAGTTCTAAAACTAATGATTTTGAGGGTAAAAACATGGTTATAAAACTCATGTCTGAAATTTTTTCCTTAAAGAGGTGTTTATCAAACTTTACCCATGGTAAGGAAAATTTTGATAAAATGTATTCCCAAATACGACCTTAATAAATAAATCCGTTTTGGTAATACCCATGAAAAACCAATTTTGAGTAACAATTATTTTTTTCCTCAAAGTGCCCCATTTTGTACCATGTGTCAATGTGGTGGTCACTGGGCAAAGAATTGTTCCTTAAACAAAACCCAATCTCTAGGATTTCACAAAGATTATTTCTCTAAGAAGATGTGGGTACCTAAAATTATGTTATCTAGAAATCTCAGATCCAAACAAGTTTGGATTTCGAATGTCTAATTCACTTCTTGATTTCAGGAAAATAAAGAGAGTACCAGCAACAACACATGGTACAAGGATATTGGATGTTCCCAGCACATGACTGGTAACAAAATCTATTTTGAAAAGATTATCAAAACGAAAGGAGGAAAGGTAACATTCAGAGATAATGCTAAGGGAGAGATTGTTGGTATTGGTAATATTGTTCTTCTTGGTAAAACATTGATTTCAAATGTTTTTTTTTTGTTAAGGGTCTTAAGCACAACCTCATTAGCATAAGTCAGTTATGTGATGAAGGTTACCTTGTGAATTTTAGGAATGATAAATGCTTAGTTCACAATTCCATGGAAGAATTTATTCTCTCAGCCAATTGGCATGAGAATGTTTACAACATAAATTTAGAAGTACTCAGGAGCCAAGATTTACCTTTCTTAAGCGCAATGGAATATCATTCCTGGTTATGGCATAGAAGACTAGGTCACTATAACCTTAGAAACATATATAACTCTCTAAGAAGAAACTAGTTAAGGATCTACCTAAGCTTAGATTTGATTCTTATAAAGTTTGTGATCCTTGTCAATATGGAACGCAACATAAATCGAGTTTTAAATAAATCGGTGAAGTCTCAACAACTGATTCATTACAGTTAGTGCACATGGATCTTTTTGGTCCAACACAAACTGGAAGTATTGGAGGCAAATACTATGTGTTTGTTCTAGTTGATGATTACACTAGATTTACTTGGGTTTATTTTCTAGAAAAGAAGTCTGAAGCATTTTCTTATTTCAAAAGTTTTAGAGCTCAAGTTAAAAATGAGAAAAACCTTCCATTGAAAACTATTCATAGTGATCATGGAGGAGAATTTCAAAATTCTTATTTTGAAAATTTTTGTAGTAGAAAAGGTATTACTCAAAATTTTTCAGCACCTACAACTCCTCAGCAGAATGTTGTAGTTGAGAGAAAAAATAGAATTATTCAAGAGATAAATAGAACCATGTTGAGTGAATATTGTATAGCTAGACATTTCTGGGCTGAAGCTGTAAGTACTGCTTGCTATACAATAAATCAAGTTTTGATTAGACCTTTTCTTAATAAAACTCCTTATGAGTTATGGAATGGTACAAAACCAAGACTATCCTACTTCATGGTTTTTGGTTGCAAAGTATTAATTTTGAATACTAAAGATAACTTACATAAATTCGCACCAAAATCTGATGAAGGAATTTTCTTAGGTTATTCCACAACTTCTATGGCTTATATAGTTTTTAATAAAAATACGTGTACTATTGAAGAAATAGTACATGTAAATTTTGATGATTCTGATCCTTTTGTTTTTAAACGATCCCAGCCTACATCCTTGGATGTGTTTTCAAAAACATATTATCAACCTTTGATAGAAGATCCTTCTGATAAGGAAAATGTTCAAGAAGATACTTCCGAAACATTTACCCTAGAAGACTTTCTACCCTATGTTGATGAACAGGCTTTTCAAAACCCAAATCATGTGTTTCTTAAGAATCATCCCAGTTATAGTATCATTGATGATGTAAATCAACCAGTAAGTTCTAGAAGTTCCTTAAGAAATGAAGTAGAACATTTAACATTTCGTTCCCAATTAGAACTAAAAAGCACTAATGAAGCTTTAGGTTATGATGATTGGATCAAAGTCATGAAAGATTAACTAAATGAATTTGAAAGGAATAAAGTATGGACATTGGTTGAATGACCTAAGGAAACTTCTTTTATTGGAGTAAAGTGGGTCTTCAGAAACAAATGTGATGAAAATGGAGTCATGGTAATAAATAAAGCTGGACTTGTTTCTAAAGGCTATAACCAGCAAGAGGGAATAGACTATAAAGAAACCTATGCTCCAGTAGGTAGACTTGAATCTATCTGTATTTTATTTTCCTTTGCAGCATTATTTAATTTTAAACATTTTCAAATGGATGTGAAATGTGATTTTTTTAACAGGTATGTCCAAGAAGTAGTTTTTGTTGAACAACCTCCTGGCTTTGAAGATACAAAACACCCTGATCGTGTTTTTAGAGTTACCAAAGCTCTGTATGGTTTTAAACAAGCCCCACGAGCATGGTATGATAGACTCACTGGATTTTTGCTTCAAAATAACTATGTTAAAGGGAAATGCAGATCCAACCATTTTTATAAATAATGATAAGAAAAATGTTTTGATAGTTCAAATTTATGATGATGACATTATATTTTGTTCAACTCAACAATCTTTAACCGAGTATTTTGCAAGTCTAATGAAATCTGGGTTTGAAATGAGTATGATCGGTGAGTTAACGTTTTTCCTTGGTTTTCAAATTTCTCAAAAACCAAAAGGAATCTATATATATCAACATAAGAATATTAAAGATCTTCTCAAAAAGTATGTTTATGACAACACAAAGAGTATAAGTACTCCCATTGGTACCTCAAACTCTTTAGATCTTGATGAAGCTGGGAAACCAGTAGATCAAACATCTTTTTGAGGTATGATAGGAAGTTTACTTTACTTAACAGCTAGTCGACCAGACTTAATGTTCTCGGTATGCTTATGTGCAAGATATAAATCCAATCCTAAGGAATCTATCATAATGGAATTAAAAAAGAAATTTTCTCTACCTTAAGGGAACCATGGATCTAGGATTATTTTATACTTCTGGAAAAGATTTTGTTCTGAAAAGGTTTTCTGATGCTGGATTTGGTGGATGGAGAATGGATAGAAAGAGTACATCCGAAACTTGTCATTTATTAGGAGATTCATTAGTATCTTGGTCCTGCAAGAAGACAAACTCTAATCACATTCCACTACTGAAGCCGAATATGTAGTAGCTGGAAGTTGTTGTGCTCAAGTATTGTGGATGCAACACACACTAACATACTATTGCTTGAGTTTTACTAAAACTCAAATTTTGTGTGGTAACACAAGTGCCATTTCCTTAAGTAAGAACCCTGCCCATCACTCATGTGAAAAACACATAGATATTAGGCATCACTTTCTTAGGGATCACACACTAATAGGAGATATCATTCTTCAGTTTATCTGAACGTAAGATCAACTTGCTGATATTTTCACAAAATCTTTGCCTTCTGATAGATTTGAATACATTAAACAGAAGTTAGGAATGATAACCGTAAGGTAATCTTTCTTAATTAACTTTCTGTTGAAAAAGTCTCCTTACAGAAATAAACTCTTTTTCATAGGGGGAGTACATTTGATTGTTATATTAACTAAATTTTATTTCCGAAGTTCATTTTTCAAACGTTTCGGAACTAAAATTTTCGGAAAAGGGAATTTCGGGAACTAAAATTTTCAGAATGGGAATTTCGGGAACTAACATTTTCCATAATGGATATTTTTGTATATAAAATTTCTGGAATGGATATTTTCGTATTGAAAACTTACAGAATGGAAAATTTCGTACTGGTGTTTCCATAACGTGATTTTCGTACCGAGAATTTCATAATGATCTTTTCATATTCAAACTTATTTAATGAATTTTTCATTCTAAAAATGTTGTAATGTTTTTTTTCATTTTCTTTGTTGAGTTTTTTGTAGTGAGTTTTACAAACATTGTTTTTTCGTAGTAAAGATTTTTCGTAGTAAATTTTTTTCTTCAGGAAGAAGATTATACCCATTACGAATAATCCTCCTAAGCCAATACGAAAGGTATGATTCCCTTACTCAAGTTTTCGTAATCATACATTACTTGCTGATATTTTATTATATTTTGTTTTCAGTTTATATGTTTTATTAAATCCATGTTTTAATAAAAAAACCTCAAAATATAGGATTCAAGTTTTCTTAAGAATTGGGTTTCAACCGTCAGATCTGATCTCAGTTCTTACAACCGTTCAATCAACTGAGGAAGATGAACCGTTATATAGTTTCCTATATAAAGGGGAACCCAAATGGTTGTCCCACATCGGGTTTTCAAGCTCCAGCATCCCGAAGCTCTGCCTCTCCAATTAAAGGCCGTTCCAATCTTCAGAATTCTCCATTCCAAACTTCTCAGAAGTCTTCAGATCCGAATGTCTATGGAAGCATCCTCTCAAGACATGTCAACCACTAAGCTGATTTCCAAGTGGTTAGTATATAGATAATGGTTGGTTCATCCTGAATTCTTCAACAAATATGATTATCTTATATCCAGGAACATAAATCTTAACAAATGGGAAGATGTTGTTGTGTCTAAGCCCGGAAATCAAGATGAAGTATACTAGGAGTTTCTTGTTGAGTTCTATGAGAGGGTTTCCTTCTTTAAGGAAAATGAAAGGGAGAAATTTTGGTTTCAGTCTTATGGCAAGACTTATATGATTTCTTATATCAAGGAAGCTAGCTCGGTAGGGATGAACTATGATGGAGAAGCCAAGTTCATCTCTCATGTTTTACCAGATTCAAAAGTAAGCTTCAATAGGGGAAAGGCATTGGAAACTCTCGGACTGGAAGATGACAAGGCTCCGAAGATTGATACTCTGTCTACGAATTTTCAGATTCTAGAATTATGGGTACAAGGCATTATCATACCGAGAAAGGTTGACAAAGACAGTTTGAAGAAGAGAAAGATCTATATTCTAGATTTTCTGATAAATCTAAGGAATTTTAATCTGATGAAATACATTCTTATTACCATTGAGAATGTTAAGAAAGGGAATCTGAGAACTCAGATCATAATGTATCCAGCAATCATCTCGAAGATAATAGTTCAGTGCCTTGATTCTTTCGAGGAGGCTTTCATGTCTATGCCAAGAGTTTGAAAAATTATGTTGGTGAGTGATGATACCCTCAAAAGGATGGATGTGCCTTCGACAAGAAGACTGCTAAGTTCTTTGATATGCCAGTTCAAGAATAAGCAGTTCTGAAAGTTGCTGAACCTGAATCTTCTAAGCCAGTGAAAAAGTGAATGTTGAAAGAATTTGAAGTTGAAGCAGGGAATCCCAAATCTAAGGAAGTTCATTCCGCACCTCCAAAACTGAAGAAAAAGAAAGCTTATCCTGATGAGGTAGTTGCTAAGTTGAGGGAAATCAAAGTGAAGAGAGTGTGAGGGGATCCTCAGTTTGGCTTTGATCCTGTGGAGGATAAGACCTTGAAGGAAAAAACAGCGGATGAGCTAGAAAAAAAATGAATGAAAAGAATATTAAGAAGAAGATGTCTGAAGCTGAGGTAGCTCAGACTATTTTGAAGTTTAATGAGATGGTTTCCGAAAACATTCCTGTTCCGTGATCTTTTTCTTTGGAATATCTACCTGAGACTCTAGGAAGAAACTATTTCACTCTGGAAGAGGTAGTTGCTAAGCCTATTGAGGAAGTTGAGCAAATTGAGAAAGTGGAAGAGGATGAGGCAGTTGCTAGACCTGTTGAAGAAGTTGAGCAAATTGAGCAACTGGAAGTGGAAGAATAATTTACTGAAGGTAGTGGTGAGACAAGAGATATTTTGAAGCAAGTAGACTATTATAAGGGGACACCTTCGGAACATTTGTCGCTCCAAACTTCAGAAGATGAATCATCTAATTTAGTCACTCCAGGGAAGGTTGAGGAGAAAGGAGAAAAAGAAGTAGCTTATCATGCAGAGGAAGAAAAACTTCTACATGATATTTCTCAGATGGAGAATGTAGAGGATGGTGCTCAAAAAGTTATTGATGATGAAGACAATGTTGTTCAAGTGTCAGACAGTGAAAAGAGAACTCCAGAACAGGACTCCATTCCAAAAAAGGACAAGGGAACACAACTCGTTTTTGATACCCCGAGATTAGTGGCTGTAAACAGAAGGGAAGTTGGTAGTTCTTCAAAGAGAAATCTTGAGCAAATTGAAGAATTAAATTATCCAAGCAATGTCTCAGATTCGGAGTCATCATCGTTGGGGCATGAATTTGTTGTTCAGTCATTAATGATGTTAGTGGGTTCTATTCCGACCTTCTCAAGTATTGATTCAAGATGCTAGATGCTTAAACATTCATTGAATCAGAAAACAGACTCTGTATCCATGGTTATGGACAAATGTGTTGAGATGGAGGCTCAGTTCAAAAAAATTTCGGTCGGCTATGAAGCCCACAAAAGGTCTTGCAAAAGAATGACTAGTTGGTCGAGGAAAACTGTAGAATAGATGAGGCTTTTTGATGAATTACAAGATAATGTTAAGGATGATTTTGAGATAGAAGAAAAAAATCTAAATGATCGTACTTCATCCTATGAAGAAAAGTTGACAGCTGAGAAGAATTCCGGGATTCAAGAAGACATAGATCTGAATGGGAAGCTGAATTCTATTGCTCAAAACAGGAGGTATGAAAGGGATCATCAGATTGAGTTTGAAGAGAATTTGTTAAAGCAAGAAAAAATATTGAAGGCTCAGGAAGAAATGATTAAAGCCCAGAAAGAAAATATTGATGTTCAAAGTGAAAGAATATTTGTGTTAGAGAAGAAAGCTGAGGAAGTCCATAAAGAACTGAAGAAGATAAAGACTACTCTTAAGGGTCTCATGGTGAAGGAAAAAGATCCAAAATAGACAAATCTGATCTTTTGTTGTATCTTAACTTCCTTGTTTTTGAACTTTCAAACTTAATGAAAATTGTGTTTGCTCGTCTCTTTTATTGTCGCTACTAATTTTTCAGGTACTTTTTTATATTTTCCATTCCCTCGAATTTTTTTTGAAAATCACAAAGGGGTAGAAGGAAAAGAACCCTAACAAAGGGGGAAAAGGAAAAAGAACCATAACAAAGGGTGGGAAAGAAAAATAACTCTAATATAGTTTATCTAAGGTGGAGTTTTTCATTAAAGAATACATTTTTATTCTTAATGAAATATCATTCCGTAAATGTAGAATATGATCCTTAGAGTTTCAAAGCGTAAGGGGGAGTAAGTCGTATTCATCAACATCCATAAGCAAAGGGAGATAAGCCTTAATGTTTACTTTCTTCTTAGAATTTCTTTTATGTAAGGATGTTTGTGCTTTCCAAAAAGGGGGAGATTGTTGAGTCAATAAGGTTTTCCTTATGACTTTTCCATTCTTTCTTTTTTTGAAAATCACTAACACCTTATCTTTAAGGAAAATAACTTTTATAAAGAAAGTAGCTTTTATAAGGAAGATCGCTTTTGTAAGAAAAATTATCCTTATCATATATTCATTATCTATATCCATATACTTCTTAATTATAAGAATCAGATTCATTTCTATATTCTCGGAATCATTTAAAACTTTGATACGAAGCATTCTGTTTTAAGCTCTGAATTTTGGATGAGAACTGTAATGAAGTTCCACTCTGAATTCTGGATACGAACTCTGAAAAAGTTCTACTCCGAATTCTGGATACGATCTCATGAAGTTCGACATTGAAATATAATGACGATTCCTGATTAATAATTCTCATTACGAAATCTGATGACGAATTCTCATTACGAATTTCTTATTACGAATTCTCATTCCGAATTCACCTATTAAATAGAATCTGATCATCTTTTCTTTATACACTTCGAATTTATTTAGACTCTGAATATTATTTTTTGTTAGACTCAGAACATTCATTTTTCTTACACTTTTATAATTTTTCTACTCTTTGACATTTTGTTTACACTCCGAACCTTCACTCCGAACTTTTGTGTTAGACTTAAAACGATGTCGTACATTCTATTACACTTGTTTTGTTAAAAAAAGATGTCGTATATTCTATTATAAACTAACTGTTGGTTAAGTTACACGTGTACAGGTCCCTCCGATTTTTAAGGAAAATATGACCGTTGGAAAGGAGGCCGACCTTGCCTATAAATAAGAGCTCATTTGAAAGAGCTCACAATGACATAGAAGTTGATCGATCTAAAGACCACACACTGATAATGTGATTTCTAGAGAGAGAAATATTTTCATGCCTTGTGCGTACTGAACCGCTCGTTCAGTTTTTGCTTCGTGCGACTCTGAATGTTGGTGATTACATTCGAGGACTTCCGGGGAATGGAAGACAGATGTTCCGACTACCTTGAAGTTCGAGGGATTTCTTGCTGAGGAAGACATAGGTTCTAACTACCTTGAAGTTGAGGTCTTGCGGGGATAGCAAGATAGAGACTCGGATCTTCATATCGAGGGCTTACCCTGGTGTGGGTAAGACAAACTTGCTTGAAAGTATAAATCAAGGGACCTTTATCCAAGGTTGTTGGATACCCTTCTCTTTGGGTTAAAAGACTTATATATTGTTACTTGTAGTTTTTACTACTTGTTTGTTTCTGCTGCACATTTTATTGTAAGGAATGTATAACTTTCTTATACTTCCCAATGTCTACTCTGTTTCATTTAGATTCTATACGCTTTAAGGTAGAATCTCATATTGTAATATTTAGTTAAGTTTCAATTTCCGGATCCATATTTCTGAAACCTTCTTTCGGAATCTCTTTCCAGGTTTAAGCAAGTACATATAACTTGAAGATTATAACTTCATTCCTTATTCCATTTTTTCAATTGGTGTTAGAGGTGTTGTGAATTTTCGTAGTTTAACTTTGTTAAACTTAGCTCTTTCCTTTGTTAAAAGAAAATTTTTAAAGTGTACAATTCACCCCCCATCTAGTTTATTGAGCATCTACATCATTATTTCGATCCTACACGAACTACAATAATAATATCCACTATGGAGGTCCTCCCCACAGCATCACCAATTAGGGTGCAATTCCTCCATTCTCTAAAGCACGGTGTGAAGGTCCTTTTCATGCCACCTTAAATATGAGAGAAGGTTTCCGATGTAAAGATTCTACAATTCCGGTCAACTCTCAGGGTTGGGGGGTCTTCCCTATATACTTAAGGAAACCGTAAAAGGTCCTCCTCATCCCAGTAATCAAAGAAACAAGGGTTTTCCTCAATTCATGCGAACCCAACATGGTGGTCCTACCTATGTTCAGCTCGACCAATATGAGGATCGTCCTCATACTGACACTGCCAAAGGAAATAAGCATGGAGGCCCTACCCATGATCCTTCAAACTCTTGTGGAGGTCCTAACTAATACAACATTTAAAGTGGAGACTCCCTCCGTGCATTACCCACTGGAAACGAATTTCCTCACAATGTTCCCTTTGACATTTTTTCTGGATCCCCTCGCACCCCATCTCATATAATTGGATGTCCTCTCTTCCCCAACATCAATTCACCTAAAGGTTCTACCACGAGTCAAAAATCTACCCTTCACTGAAGAGCTATCCTAGGGTAGAAGGTTGGGTCGTCTATTCCATAAAAAGAACAATAAGAAGATTCATAATACAATTTAGCACGTCTACTTCTCAGATTATGAGGCATAATACAATTTGACAATGGAACCCAAACCACAATCCTCTATTTTGATAGAAGGGGAAGAAATGAGGCATATCAAACTCATCCTTCCAAAATGTGAGGTCCACCGGATTCCCTCTTCCCTCTGTAGATACATACATGATGTTGAAGATTTGGCCTCTTCCCAGAGCTTGGTCATCCAATCCACTCTATAATCTACATTGAAATTCTCTACCTCAACCAGCGATAATAAAGAGTTATTCTAGGGACTAGTAAAGGCTGAACACCATAATGGCCCACCAATAGTGACCGTGGCCCCTACACTGGAAGAAATTGTCACCAGCCCGTCTTACCATGATATAGTGGCTCAGTCATTGCATTCATCGTAGGACAGTCTGAGATGTGGTGTCATGTCAGATCGTTTGTCATATTCTCCACTAGCCATTCAACCATCTTAGTGTTCCACTTCAGTATCTGTGTTGATCCTATAGCTTTCCCTAGATGACGAGTGGGGAAACGAAGGGCCAGATCCTGAGTCTAATGCAAGGAGCTTTTTAGACATCCTTACAGCAGATCATTTTACAGAAATGATCTGTTCAATTGCGATAACACACCTTAGTGCACGAGAATCACGTACCCAGAAGTCAATAGTGTTCTTTTGCCAAACACTATGGGCGATGCATTTTTTCCTCCGTTATCAGCAATTAGATTACCGTAGGAGTCATTCACGCATTCATGATATTGACCAACAATACTGTATGGTCAACTTCTTTGTGCTCCCTATGGCCCACCACCCTGAGTCGCCTGGTCACCACTGAACCCTTTGAAAATGATGACTTTAGATATTTAAAGTGCTGCACAGAATTATAAAGGAGGCTTCCCCCCATGATTATGTCTGTGGTTGGGGGCAGTATGTTGCCCTCCATTTCAGACCAATTTATCATCAACCACACATTCCAGGCGATATCGTGGATATGACACCAGGTAGATTCATGGATAACATGGTTGATCTATTAGAGGAAGAGAGGATGAAAATGTTCCATAGAGAGAAATTACACCCCGGGGGAGTGCCACACATATTGGATTCACTAGGAAGGGTAACTCGCCAGTATAGAAGTTTACTAGGTCTTTCTTTACATACCGAGTCATTAGCCCTTAGCCGAAATCCCAATAAGGGCAAGGATCATATTGGGGTCATCAAACCCTCTGACCCGTCTAGACTAGTGTAGAAGATGGATGCTGATCCCGAAAAGGTTGTGTTTCACCAACAACTTTTTGTGAAAAAAATATGGTCGATGAACTCCTTGCTAAATGCGCTATATAGAGAACACCAGACTACAGTGATCCATCACCGGTGCTACAGTGTCAGATTCAATAATCCCTCGATGAATTGACTTCGGGTGACCTTGACCATCTTGTCCATGTAGACATGATATAATACGGTGCTTATGGATAGATATCATGGTATGTGTCACCAAACCCACATGAGCGGTGTGATAATCCTTGGGACCCAACTCAAGTTCCCCCAGTCACTCTGTAGGTCATCCCACCAGCCGTTCAAAGGGTTGATGGGCCTTCTTATCATTTTGAAGAACCTTCCAAAGAATTGGTGGTCAGGATTCCTCATCAAGATAGGAACCCCCACCCAGATGATTTGAAGGTGTCACACATTGTTCACCACGAGGCATTGGAAACTTGATATGTGGAAATCCTGCCTGATTCCAATCCAAATCCAGTATGGTTCAATGATATGCCATCACCCTCGGGTTTTAGAAATCCCACCTTCTCCCCCTTTAATAGGACATGTGACCCACTACAACATTTGCACCACTTCATCTCAAGGTACAGACCAATTATGGGAACTCCAGTGTAGCATGAAGCCGCCAAACACCAGTGTTTAATACCGACATTGAAAGGGCATGCATTTTTATGGTACAACTAGGTATCCATTGGGTCAATCGCTGGCTGGGAAGATCACCATAGGTAATTCTGTTACCAGTTATGCTCTAAAACCTAGAAGAAAAATGTTGCTGACCTCTTCAATTTTATGTAGATACCTGAAATGTTTGTCATGATATTTATTGCATGGTGGAATGGCCTAACATACTCCTTGGATAAACCATTAAATCAAGAACAGTTACTGACAATGTGTCTGGGGAATTTCAAAACTGAATTGTTCCCCTCTCCCATTACTCAAGATTATCCTAGGGGATTCCTAGACTTCTCTGATAAGGCCCAACATCTAGATGAAGTCTTGCATAAGGTCAAGTAGGGACATCTGTCGCCTCCTACAATTCCCATGAGAAGAGCTGCTATGGTTGATCCCACCATAATAGGAAAAATTGAGGGCCCCATGCATCTAGAATTGTTACCAATGGATCCACCTCCACATCCTTTCAGGGGCCCTCCACTTTAGGCACAACATCCGGCCAAAGAACACCCACCCCATAGCCGGCATGCTCCCTACGAAACATGCATCCACCACGTAGGGTAGATAACCAGATTCCACCTCTCCAAAAGGCTCCTCCAACCCCTCATTAGGGCCTTGATCCAAGAGCTCGCATCTCATATATGATAAACTAGATCTAATTTTTCAATGAGGCCCAGGTCCCAAGTTCTATTCAAAGTTTCATGGAATATGGTCATATACTGTTTCTCGAATGCAGGAGGCCCCAAGATCTAGAACTCACTGATCACCCCAATTACTTCCCCTGTCACCGGATCCTGGGGAACACCCTCAAAAAGTGATATGCATTTAAATACTAGATTAAAGACCATGTTGATAATAACATAGTCATGTTAGGCCCATCTCCTAGATAGGTGGCCTATGTGTTTGTGAATCCAGACAGTGGAAGTGACGGTAAGGTTGAGTGGCATCAAGTTTCTAACCACAAGTCCCAAAAGTATGATGACTTGATGGATCTTTAGGTAGTCGATTGTGCCCATGGTATTATCTGTGCACCTATGAATCGACGTGAGACATCAGAGGACACTACATCACTCGCAACTACTACATCTGTGTTGATATCTTAGCCTCCCTCTTATCATAAGATCATGCATCGATGACACTAGGGAATAAAAACTTCCCCCACCGATGTAATAGTCATCCCGTACTCTCGACAACTTCATAACTCGGGATATAGAGATTCCCCACAAAATCTATCAAGTAGTAGAGGATTCTTCAGTTGATTTTCATGGGTATTTTTCGGTTAACATTGTGGTGCCAGTAAACCCCTCCATGAATCATGACAACGAGGAGCTCCAAACGGATCCTCCCAATGTTCCCATCTATCTCTAGCATTGATGGATCCATGGATATATAGTTCGTTGGAGTGCCTCGATCACTACTTCCATCCTGGATACACATGCCATCGAAACCAGTCAGCATGTCCAATGTAGAGCATAGCACGTGCATCCTTTTCATCTTATGTCATCATGTCCATATTCTCCATCGTTTCTGTTACTTGATCAGAAAATGAACCATCGACAATGCTGAAATCAGCCACACTATGTTATGGACCTACCCCAACAAACTTGCCCACATCTGGAAGTCACTCCATGGCCTTAGACTAGAATGAAGCAGGGTAGTTCACAAGACCAGTAAGACACCTGTTCAGAAGTGGATATGTGTGAATACCTCACGGAATCTTTAAGAATCCCCTTCCATTATGAGATTAAGGTAGCAACTGCAAAATCCTTCCATGATAAAGTAGTCGAGCATCATGAATGTCAATATATTATCACATTCTTTATTGATGATTATGTCTCTCCCAAATTGTGGAACATACACCCAATTAATATATCCATACACTTAAATGTATTGGATTTTTTAACTGTCTTTTTGACACAGTCTATGGGGTCAACTAAATCCCAACCCAGGCACTTAGAATAATGGGGTTATCCAAGGATGATCTGAGTACATCTAACCAGAAAATTCAAGGTTATGAAATGATATAATAGAAATCAGTTAGAAATATCCACCTAAAGAACCATTTCATTGTCTTGGTTCCCAGCACCGTGTTCATGGTTGTCTCCTTGGACACCTCCGACAATGCATTTATGGGTAGGCCATGGATCCACCAGCATGGGGCGATTCCTTCATCATATAACCAATGCCTTAAGTACTCCCTTAATGGTCTGGTGGGCATGCTCCATGGTTATGAATCTCCATTTTACTCTTGTGAATCCCTCTACCTAGATGCTTATTATTACAAGAGAAAGGAAAATATGATTCTGGCTAATGAGGTTGAACATGGTTCGACTGCGACCGACACATGGATGATGCCTAAATTATTCTACTACAATGATTGGAGGCTACAATTTTGAATCTAAGTTAGTGTTTTTTTTGTTTATGGAACAAGGGGAAGAACATTCCCATATCCAAGGGACCCCAGAAGATCACCACGTATTTCTACACCAATCAGGCTCTGGCAATCCAAAATCCACTACCCTAATAAGGTATTGAGACATCTGCCCCTGGAAATGGAAATACGTCATAATTTCTTTTTTGACTGGGTCGTGACAGAATAGCTCAAGCCGACACATCACTATTTCTTTGATATCATAATGCATTGCCCCTTGTGCCGAAGACAAGATGGGAATAGATCAAGAAATTTAATCGCTGTGGGTTTGGTAGTACTGGAGTCCCCCCAATGTAGTTTCTACATCCACTTTGGATGGAACTCTCTTCCCATTAGGATGTATTGACTCATAGAGACCTCTTCTTACTGATGATCACTCCTCCATAAGTGGAGAAAATATTTTTTAGGATTCTCCTCCTGTATTCGCAAAGGTTGTCTCCACCACGGTTAATGAATTGGTACATGTGAAACTCGGTAAAGAGATGGATCTAAAACCCACATTGAGAAGTGCCACTATTCTTATTGAAGAGAAATAGTAGTACATGGATTTTTTAAAGGAACAATTTCATGTATTTTCCATGATTTATGATGAGATTCTAGGACTAGATCCTCAGGTCGTTGTACACCACATCGACTTTACATCAAATCATGATGGGTTCAAACAACCTCCTAGAAATATGTTCCCTTCTCATGGTTCCATGGTTGAGGCCATTTTTAATAATCTCATCTGTTCCAATTTTGTCAAAAAAGGTCCAGTAACCTCGATGGTTATCCAACATTGTGCCTGACATAAAGAAAACAGATATATTATGGTCTATATCAAATTCTAGGATCTCAACCGTCACTATTTGAAGGATGCTTTTCCTCTTCCTATGAAGAAACTATTGATTGACTCCACCACAGAGTTCCAAGATCTCTTCTTCATGGTTGGGTATTACAGGTATAAACCAATTCAAATGGCCCCAAAAGATGAAGATTCTACAACTTTAAGGGCACCACAGGGTACTTTTTTCTACCATTTCTTGCTCTTTGGTATAAAGATTATAGGTTCCACCTATAAGCATGACATTCCCCACATATTTAAGCCAATCCTCAAGAGGATGGGGGAATGATACATGGATGATCTGGTTGTCAAATCTCTCCAACATCAGGACCTTCTCAAGTACCTTTAGAAGGGTTCAGTTTCCTCCATTCTCACTATCTAAAGTTGAACCCATTGAAGTGTACCTTTAGTGTCACTTAAAAAAAATTCTTGCCTTCCTTGGCAGATATAGCGGCATCAAGATCAATCCATTGAATATTGAGGCCATTAGTCAGATGTCTCCTCTAAGAAATATTTGGGAACTTCGATGATTTCAAGGCCACTTGTCCTACATACGCTGATCCATCATGAATTTGGACGGAACATGTAATCCATCATCTCAGATCATGATGAATGGGACAATATATTAGTGGGATGAGAAATGTCAGAATTATTTCGAGGAAATCAAGCAGTACCTGTTACATCATCCGGTCCTGATAGAAACTGTTTCCAGAAAGTCAATGGTCCTTTAAGTCGACAACATGGAATGATATCTCGGTACCCTATTATCCCAAAATAACCATGATGGAATAGCGAACAATCTCTAATATCTCAAATTCATTCTCCTTGATACTGACACAAGATACCTCTCCATCAAAAAGAGGTGGCCTGCGCTAGTATTCGCAGTGCATAAATTACGACATTACATGCCGCACCATGAGATACAACTAGTGTCCCGAGTGGATCCGCATAAGTGTATACTAAATCATCCCATTTGATAGGCAGGCCAGCTTTGTGGGAAGTAATCCTCCAACAGTTTGACATCAGTTCCATCCCCCAGAAGGATATGAAGTGGAAAGCATTGGAATACTTCCTTTCCACCCATCTAGCTCCCACAGACCAGTCTCTAGATCTTGATATTCCTGATGAGGCAATCCTCTTAGTTGAACAAGAAATTATGTGTTGGTAAATTCACATTCAAGGAGATTCTCGAAGTCCTACTTGTAGAAGAATCAATGATCCCAGACTCAACAGAGTTGGCCTGGGCATCATCTCCATCATGCCGGCACTAGTTGTTCGGCCATATTTAGTCTTATTTTCAGATGTTTGTGCCAGCAGTGAGGTAGAGTATCAGACCCTCATTACTGGCCTTGAGCATTCTCTCAAGATTGATGTTCCCCACATTCATGTGAAAGGGAAATCTGAACTAGTCTGAAAATTTATCAATGGTGACTATGTCATCAGAAGGTCGGAGCTTGTACCACTATTGGAACATATGCGCCATCTGATGACTCAGTTCTAGTCTCGGCCTGAAGTTACTCATGCCCATCGATCCAAGAATGATCATTTTTACGCCTTATCCCGATATGATTTATCTCTTATAGAGCCTAATCATGATTATTTTATTATTCACATAGCACATCGGAGAGTTATCTCCCCCGTTACTACAAACGATGATGATATCCCATAGTTAAGCCAACTTACCATTGGTGCCTCCATGTCAAGACCCCCAGATCCCCCTGATGTAGAGTTGGAAGTGACTGTAGACTATAGGATCCACTTTATTTAGTACCTCCAACACTATAATCTCGCAGAATATCGAGCCAAGTGTGATCAAATCTGGCATCGTGCGTTACATTTTACCCTCTATAGTGGTCCTTGTCTTGAGAAGATCCTCTATAAGAGTGTGTTTGATGGGTTTTTCCTCCATTCCATTCAAGGATGTGATATTTATCAGGTCATGCAGTAGGTTAATTTTAATGTTCCTGTGGGGATCATAATTCTAAGAAGAATATATCTCGCTAGATCTGGAGGTTGAGGTATTTTTGGATTTCTATGTTCCATGACTGCATTGAGTTTTCCAAGAGGTTCCATGCATTCCAAATTCATGATAACTTTGTGCATCGGCCACCAGAACCTCTTCACTCTACAATATACTATTGTACCATTGTGGTCTGGGTTCTCGATTTCGTGGGACCATAACCATCAGTGATTTATCACCAATGCTGGTTCATCCTAATAACTACAGACTTATTTTCTACATGGGCATAGAAAATTCTACTCATGCTGATCAAGGCCCATTCTATCATTGAATTTTCGGGCCCCAATATCATCAACCAATTTGGGGTCCCTCTATCCATTATCACTGATAACGGCGCTGCCTTCCAAGAAGCCGAGTTGATGAAATTGTACTCCAAGGAAAACATCTATTCTAACCATACCTCTTGCTATCACGTGGAGGAAAATGGGAATATTGAGGTGTTCAATTAAACCATCTATAAAATTATTCAAAAAATGGTTTTTCATTACATGAAAAGGTTTTCAGACAAACTTCCCAACAACTTATGGTCTTATTAAATGAAGACTTGTAATTCCACCCAGGTGGTCCCAGACTCACTAGTGTACAGAACAGATTACATCCTTCCCATCGAGATTGGGTTACCTTCATTATGCATTGCTATCTATGATCAATAAGCACCACAAAATGTGGCTGAAATATGTCTGGAAGAATTGGAAACATTCGATGTGAATATGATTTATGCCCAGTACAACCTATAAAGGCATCAGAACAAGATAGCAAAATATTTCAACAAGAGAGTTTGCCTCCGATCTTTTCTGCACGGTGACCAGGTGTTGGCCCTAATAAGACCAATGATACCTAGTATGAAACCACCCAAACTAGATCCAAAATGTGAAGGACCATACATCATTCACATGGATTACCCCAATGTTGCATACTAACTTGTTACCATAAATGAAGAGCGTATAAATCCTCCCACCAATGCCAAATTCCTCATAAAATACTTATCCTCCGTAAATGGTCCTACATGACCTTAAACTATCATGTCATAAATGAAAATAAACTGTTTTTTATATGATAAAACATATATTTATCAAATTATTACAACCAATATCCACTTAAATATATAATATCATTTAACACATAATTTTAAACAATACAATTAAACATATACATAGAAAATTCAGTGTCATTCTTCCTTAAATAACAGTTTCCCATATTAAATTTTAGTGTAACATATAACTCAAACATATATTAAAAATCAGAAAAATAGCACATTTTCACTACACCATATGTATCCAAATACCTAAAGAGGATAATTTCATATGTGTTTTATGTTCCCTAATACATTTATAATATAATATAATATATGTGATAATATATCATTACATCATAATTCTGAAGAATCATTATATAAACACATCCTTTATTAAACTTCCTTAATAAACCATTATCAATTACTTTTCATCTTCTTCCTTATGAATCCACATGTATAACCTAAAATATAATTCATTCTCTATTATTAATCAATAAAACATATTTTTAATTCAAAATAATCAATAATAATAATAGCTCACACCATTTAAATATTTGATCACTATTCAATCTCATCCCAATATTGATGTTCGAGGTCCCATGATATTCCATGTGCAGTTCATATATTATCAGAAATGATAAAATCCTTTACAAGTTACTTTTTATATTTTTATCCATACACATTTTTTGCATCCAAGATAAAATTTATGTTCATATTGATAAAACTTTGTAAATAATCATTGGATCTGACCATTTTTTTGAAACAACGTACCTAAATGGTTTGACATATTATATGTGTATATAGTTTCAAATAATTATATTTAAAAAATGTTTTATTTACAATGTTAATAAAATATATGGATAATATATGAAGGATATATGTTTTATAATGAACACGTTATTTTTTGTTCCAATAGTGGAATTATATCCCAATATGAGAAACATCAATTGTAAAAACTTGTTAATGTTCTATATCATATTTCAAAATATATATAAGATGATAAAGATAATTACCATAACATATTCTGATGTATCAAATGTTCCATAAAGATATTAAAGAAAAAAATTTCTTGTATTATCAAGTGTTTTTATTTCACATTGAACGTTGGGACAGGTTTCTTGCTTATTTGACCTTGATTTTGTAATTATTATTTGATTTCCAGCCTCCAATAATGAAAGATGATTGTGTATATTATTCATCCTTCAATCATGTAGATGACCATTTAATATTTTTAGATTAATTAATGATTCAATGAACATTAATATCATTCGGAAGATTAAACCGATCTTTTAAATTAATTTAAAATGTTTTACTCAATGAAACATTTCCATTGAATCTATAACATAACATGTTTAATTAATGGTATCCATGGTCATAATGAAATTCTATAACCATATGTCCAAATATTTTATTTTTTTTATTAATAAATTAATTAATCCAAGTCTATACCTTTTAAGTGTAAATCAAGGAGCGCGGTAAGGGTAATTTAATCATATAATGTAATGATGTCCCTGATATACTATACAAACTAATTTTGGTGTTACTACCCCTAGAGGAATATTTTCCAAACCCACGTTCAATTTGAGTATCCATAAAGGGTTGAATTGTTAGGAAACCCACATAATATCTACCTCACATAAAATGTTATGATGTTATCATATATATATATTTATATATTTTTCTTAGTGTTTTTATAAAAATTAATTAATAGTTATCCCATGTTTTTACTAATCATTTATCTGATACCAATTGTAAGGAACCATGCTGAAATATTGAAAAAAATTAGACTTTCAACTTGAATTCACATTCATAAATTCCAAAATACACATAGGTGTATATCATTAAAGAGTTATTTCATAAATCTTACATAATATATCTATATACAATGTGGAAAATTATAAAAATTATTCATCATCCCCACAACATAAAACATTGAAAATAAAATTTCATTTCATTTCGTAAAAGGTATTCTCATCTTTATTACTAACTTCTTTATTTCTCATACACATTTCTATACCCTATATAAAACATTTTATAACATGGTATGAGAAAAAAATGTCAGTAAGATACATTAAATGAATAAATAACATAATTAATTCCCACACGTGAAAAAATGAGGAACCAATTCATAAAAACAAATCTTCTATCCAAAAATAGAATCATTTTCCATTTATAAAAATAATTATATTACTATTACAATCAAAATTATTTTAGTAATTTTTTTTTGTAAGAACAAAGTTTCATGTTGGTTATATAGTATATAATAATCTTATAAACCCCTTAAAAATAACATAAAAATTGGATTAATAATTTAACTGACATATAATATAAATATTCAAAGATCATAATATTTACCCAATGCATTAGTGTTCAATCTAGGATCACACGTCATCTAAGATAAAATGTTCTAACCAAACACACTTTGGGAACACACATAAAATAATCAATAGTGGTATCACCCATTACATATATGGTGTCTTGACCATTCAAATTTTTTCTAAGGAAAATATCATGAATGAAACTCTTGAAAAAAATATATTAAATTTATGGGGAAAATATTTTAGAAATAAAAATACCATTTCCTTCTAAAAATAAAATTTCTATAAAAAACACCCAAAAAAAGAAAATGGGCTATTTCAAAGATAAAAATAAGAAATCATGTAGTGGATTCCAAAATTAAAAGAATTTTTAGGGTTGTGGAAAAAGTCATTGTCACTATATATGTTAATATAAAATATTTTCTATTGTATTTTTTAGTAATAATGGAAACAATTATGTAAAAATATTCCATTTGAAAACATCTGAATGAAATTAAATAGATATATAAAATTAACTTTATAAATATTTTATTTTTTTTAAATTATACCAAAAAAATTAATTTAAGAATATGGATATAGAAGAAAATTATTATTTTTATGGAAACTATAAAAAATGATTTTTAAAAGAAAATATCTTACATTAAGACTCACATGTCTTTTATGATATTTATATTAACAAAAAAATTATTATTATTTCATAATTTATTTAAATCCTTTTACACTTTGATTGTTCTTTTATTTAATTTAATACTATTTCATTTACAATTACTTAGTTAGTTAATTTTTTGTTTGATGTTTTTTTGATATTGGATCATATTTTTGAAATGAATTCAGTAAGTTGAAAATGCTCAAAGAGGTCATTATAACAAAATCTATCAAAAAACAATAATTACATAATTATAATTTTTATAGATAGATAATAATGTTATAACTATTCATGAAATATGGTTATTAAAGATGAACTACATTACAATCATTGAGACAATATTATGTACGTAAAAATGAATAACAATGAATGTTTTTAGTTTTGAATATATAAATAAGATAATTATTATTTAAAATCTATATAATTATTAAAATATAATAAATAACACTTTATTCCTTAAAATATAATTATATATTTTATCCATTTCATTTGGTTATGAAAAATGAGTCGAATCGCTTCGTGGAGGTGGTATTCCACACAAACATTTGAAAAACGTTATCGTTACTTAGTGAATGGAAGTATATGAAAGAATTTTATATATTATAATTAAATAATGATAAAAATGTCAATAATATCATATATAATCCTGATTTACTTCATTATAACACATTAATGTGATAATTTATTGAAATTGAATTTAATGGGATGACAAGACACTATTTCTTTATACACACGAAGGATGGTTTCATTTAACATTTTATAGAAGGAAAAATCAATATCAGTTTTGACATTAATAGAAAAATAAAATTATATGGATGATACTTGTTTTAATTAGTAATCATGTATAAGTAATATTTTAAAGAGTCCAAATAATATATAAGATAGAAACGTTTGGTTAAGAATGATACATATTCTTTAGAAAACTTTCTATTTTTAACACCTTAAGACCAATATTATTGTTATTATTCCCCAAATAAGTCCAATAAAACATAGTGATGGATTTTAGAAAGGTATATTGGATGATATCCTGAAAAAATTGGTATTTACTTGTTATGTAAGAGGAAAAAGATATGCTATTTTATAAGAGAGGAGAGGGTAATATTGTAATTTGATATAATATTAGACTAATATATACTAATTTCCTATTAAAAATGTATCCAAATTAATTTATTTTAGATATATATTTTGTGAATGTTTATAAATAAAATAATTTAACAAAATTTAGTGATGTTTTGATAACATTTATAACCATATGTTTTTGTTTTTACCCCACATAAAACCATTTCACACATATTGTAACAACATATATTTTCATTCATTGAGATATAATATAGCTAAAATAAGTAAAACATCATCCCATTAATTTACCATGGTTTATATAATCGACCATATCATAATAAAATGGGTTTATATAATATTTCATGTTATTTTATATCATATAATAATACAATATTACAATATCTCATAAATGTCAAATTTCAGAACTATTCATTACATATATTTGAACATAACGAAAATAAGTAAAATTTGAAGAAAAAACATTTAATAAATCCTTAATTTTTCATTTTATATCTATGAATATCATGGAAGAAATTAAAAGTCCCATATTATATTATTTTAATATTTTTAGTATCATTTATATGCTTGTTTCAGTAATTGAATTATTACCGTATCTCCATTGTGAAAATTTTTATGTTAATTATTTCATCACTAAAAAATAAAAAATAATTACAATTATGATGATATATCAGAAATTTTTGAAAATAATATTTATAACAAACCATATAATATGGGTAACCATATGTTAAAAATTAATATATTTATTAAAGAGATGAGTAAAATTTATGGCTTTAAAACAAATAAAATATTATAATGGTAATAAAAAACATAAAAATGTTATAAAATGGAATAGAACCATATATTATATAATTAAAGAATAAATTTACTCATTAAATATAATTATGTAAAATTTTAGGGTCAATTAATGTTCCTTGTAATTTTTTTTTCAAATTTATTTAACCGATTACTCTTTACCATAGTAACAAAAATTACGTAGGTTACTAATCATATTGGAAAAAAATAAATGTGACCTATTTATCTATTTATACCATCAAATTAAAAATAAGGAAATTGTTTTAATAAATTGGTTAAATGGTAGTGGAAGAATATAATTTTAAATGAAACAAGTTTTATTCAATTAAAAATGGGTTTTCAAAAAAAATTAATATAAAATTTTCTTCAACTAAAATCAAGTATAAAATTTATTTAAAAATAAATAATTGGGTAATTTAAAATAAAAATAGAAAACATTAATATTTAAAACTAATCCAAACAATAATTTTTGTTTACAAATACTTCAAGTCAATATATAGTTTTCAAAAAAACTAAAGAACGTTTAACTATCGACTAAAAAACAACCCTTTTAAGGTATTAAAAAATATTGATAAGATGGTTTTTATTTTTTGATTTAAATAATATAATTTTTATAAATTATTATTTCTGAATGGTAAATAAATTAATCATAATATTATCACATAAAAATTAAAAAACAAATTTTAAAATAAAACATGTTTTTTGAGAATAAAAATAATATAATAATAATTGAGTGCATATATCTTAATAATTTATATATACATTACTATTGAGTCATAATTTTAACTTTATATTAGAATAAATTCATTACTACTCATACCTTCCTATCTAATTTCTAGGATATAATTACTATATTTAAATAATAGTATATTTTTGGTTCATTTAAAATCAATGTTGTGTATCTTGTATGATATTGGTCATATTAATTTTTTTAAATATCTCGATATTAAATTATTTATATTTATAGAGGGTTTTTTGGTAGTTAAAAATTATTTTAGTTTTAGATGTGTATAAAAAATTAATTCTCATTTATTTTATTATCAAATGGATTTCCCTGTATTGACTGGAAAATAATGATTTTAAAAAATATTTTTTAATAATTATTTTTATAGAGGGGTGTATTCAATTTATTCAAATATTATATATAATTAAATAATTTTATTATTTATATTTAAAAATATAAATTGGTTATTTCAATGAATTTTAAAAAATAATAATTATAATTATTTGTAGTTGTATTTTTAAAATGTTCTTTAACTGTCGGGTACTAATTTTAAGGCACAAAACATATTTTTATTATTGTAACACTAATAATTTAATGATTTTATATGAATTATGATATTTATTAATGAATTTTAATTTTGAAAATAATTATTTTCATTGAATATAAATATTTGTACTTTTTTATTTTTTTAATTTATCATAATCCATACATAATATTCTATGTTCATTGGTTGATGTTAGGATTCCATATATTGTAATGAATCCTAATTCAAATTAAATTTCATGAGGATAGTCATCGAACTGATTATAAATTATTATTTAAATTAACATAAAATTGGATATAGGTTGGAATTACATTATGTGGGTTATTTTATTCTATATATCAAAATATTAAACTTTAAAAGGTTGGGAAAAATTTTATTGATCGTTGTCAATATAACCTTTAGTTTTTTCTTTTCAAATTTAGCTATTTCATGTTAAATTTTCATTTCGATTAATAATATTTTAGGGAATCATATCACTTATTTTTTTATAATTCAATTGATTCTTGAACGTAACATATTTTTTTCTTATTTAAAATATGGTGTTTATTTGTTTGAGAACATTTCATTATATTAAAAAATTATTAAAATGTTAATTAATTATTTTTTATTTCCATAAATATTTTTTTGATATGAACAATAATTGTGTGAATCATAAATGATATTTAGGTCCTTCATATTAGGAAAATTTTATTTTTGATATGAGAGACTTATTAAATTTTGAATATATGATTTGTGTTTCAACTAGAGGTTATGTTTGAGGTGATTAAAATTCTAGTTTTATATTACATTCTTATAGTTTTGTCTTTATTAAATTGGTTTTGTTATATTTTAAATTTTTTCTAGTAAAATAGTTTATGAAATACTATAATGGGTTTTTTATTCTTAATGGTTAATTGGATATATTGTTTTTGTCATGGGTTTAATTTGATGAGTGTTGGATTTCGAATTGAAATTGAATGATTACTTCCATATTTATAGTAGTTTCCTCTTAAATATTTTACTTTTGTACATGAGGAAGCATTTATTTTTTTACATCAATATTTTATATTTTATGATGTATCGATTAAATAAGGGAGGTTAGATTTTTTTTTATTTTATTTATCGAGATTGTTTTTGTGGTAATGTATTGTCTTTTATATGATAATTAATAAATATGTACTTTTATAATTAAATAATTTTAATACCTCACGGGGTTTTGCTAAAAATATTCATAAATAAATCCATGAAATGTTTTGAGGAAAATTTAAACATAGTTCAATTATTAATCAAGGAAATAAGTAGTTCAATTTTCAATGAAATATTTTACAAATTAAAAATTAATGTTTCATCCAAATGATTTTGAAAAAGGTGGTCTGAATTAGTTGTTACAAGGGATCTTTTATAAGTAGAATTTGGGCTTCAAGAATATGGGGTATTTTGTAAGGACCCAATTTTGAAAAGAATATTTTTTATTGAAGTTTAGATTTTAATTTTTGTGATGATCAACCATTGTGTGTAGAATGTACTTTGTTGGTGTGCTAATTTATTCTTAGTGGCATATTTTGTTTTTAAATATTATGTGAATTTATTTTAAAAAAATTGTTTAAAGTAGATTGTAATTTATTTGTCTGTATATGAGTAATATTCATTCAAAATAGAAATCATATTTTTAACCACATGTCGTATAAATAAATGAGAGTATTGAGTTTTTTAATTTTACATGAAATGGAATTGTGAATTTAAATTAACATCTTAAGGAATTAATATTCAAGTTGTGGGATTTATGATATTTCTAAAAGGAAGATTGTATAGAATGAGTAAAAAGTATTGAAAACTGTATCAGTAGGCTTATATATAACAATTCATGTGGAATTTTAGTTATTATGATGTATCAAAAATTTTCATGAATAATATATGGTGAAAATCTATCAAACCAGGATTTTTTTTAATATTTCGTGGATTCCTAGGAAACTATAAATATTTTACACTTTTTTAAATGATTTGAATGATTAAAATTAATCATATTATAGATTAAAATAAATGGTATTTCAAACCATCTGAAAAAACTGTTTATATCCAATTTTTTTTTAAAAAAATAATTGCATGGGTAGAATATAGTATAGTGATCAATGTACCCTTACTATTAATTTATAAAATCCTTTTTTATCCACGTACATATTTTCTCTTCAATTTTAAAAATGACGGAAAATAACTATACATGATGATAAATGAATAAAAAGTTTTTTTGGATTTTTATTGACCCTATAAACTATTCTTTTCCATTTTTAGAGTTAATTTGATAGCTTAATGAACCTGTGAGATGTTATAAATATATTATCAACATAAAATTACCATAAATCTTTATTCAGGATTCTTTTTGAGCCCTTTCATTTATAAAATTGAATCTTGACACGAGAACTATGAAATATGGAACTAGGGATATCCATAAAAAAAATTTCAGGATTAATGGTTTCCTTAATTTCATTTATAATAAATTTGTGTTGGGTCTATCATATTTGCCTTCATTTGTGAAAACATAATGTATGATTTGAGACAATTAGGTTTTTTTTAGTAAAACAAGGTTTTTTAAATTATCAATAATTTTTAAATACAATAATTTATAGTTTTATTATTTAAAATAGTTAAGGGTGAGAGTATATTTATTAATGAAATGTAAAAATATGGAGATATTGTTAGGATATATAGAGCATAACATCCCTACTATAATGATATATTCCTCTCCCCCATGTCTTGACCTCCTACCAAGGCCCCCCTCCATCAGCAAGAAAATCATAATGGGGAAAATAACTCACAATTTATGTTTTAGTGACATCAATTTTTTTCTCTCTACATTGATGCTACTATTAGAGGCAAGTAATTAAAAAAATGTTCTTATTTATGCCAACCATACCTGTCATCTGTGATGGAAAAAAGATCTCGTTACTACTAAATGTTATTGTAATATTAACTTTAATCATTTTAGTATTGAAATGTTATGGTAAATGTATAATAGATCCATGATATATCAAAATTGATTATATAATGTTTTTTATTTTGGGGATTATCCACATGATATGTGTTATGAAATAAAATGTATCATTGGTTTAGAAGAATTATGTTTTAGTAAATCTTAAATGGTTGTTCTATCTAGATAATGGAATGAATAATATGTATTATTTATAATTTCATAAAGGTATTTTTCATTGTATAATGTTTAATTATATTATATTAATAATAGTATCATGATTTTGTTTTAATTAAACATGGTTATCAGTAACTAGAATTAAAAGTGGTATTCCATTAGTGGAATGCTTTATTACACTATGAATTTAATATACATACCTTTTCTTTTTATATATTAAATTACTAACTAGTTTTTGTTATAAAAATGTAGTGATTTCTATAAATTAGTTAAAAAATATGGGTGACCCATGATCTACATGAATTTCGGAAAATCATGTGATATGACTATGTGATGTTCTGGGTCATGAGATAGTGCTGGTATAATGAAGTACTCCAAGTTTCAAGTTATTAACTCTTTAGTAATGTTTTTTAATTATGTTATCGACATGGGTTATGTTTGGGAAGGTTTAGGTACATTTTGGAATGTTTTTGGGGATTTTTTACAAGTTCACTCTTTGTGCACAATTTGGAAAAATCATGAAAAACATATAGAAAACTATTCACAGTGAGATAGAGGCTAAAGGAGAGGCACATAGGTGGAATATGGTTAGAATAAACAATGGCTAATCCTAGGATAAACCATACAGTGTTGTGCATATTTTTTACTGTGAGAATTTTTATGGTTGGCATGCAGTTTTAAGTGATGTGAGCCAACCATGCGAGGTCTCCCTGAAGGTAGATTAAGGAAGAAAATTAGTGATTGGTTTATCTAACCATGAATTTTAATAGTGTGCATGACAACAAATTGATCTTTAAATTGTGGATCTAACATATTTTTTCTTCCAAGTGTTTCCATTTTTCCTAAAAATTGCCATAATAAAGTATTGTTTCATCCAAATGGTCAAGGGAGTTTCTCCCATCGATCCAAAAAATATATAAAGTATTTCCTTTGTGAATAGAAGTATATTACATGTGGTATATGATCATTCTTCTTTGTTCTTGATGATTTTCTTAGATATACATTACCCTTTAGCTAGTTTTTTTGAGATACAACTGATGTGGGATGATATAAGGTTTTATATTCCAAATATGTCTATATTTTTCATGTATGTTTTTAGGTGAAGAGATATAAAGTGGGTTCATGGTGTTTTATACCCTTTTGTACGGTTTTTTTGTTCTTTTTATCATTTTCACCAAAACTCTCAAGGTAGGCGGCTTCACTCTCAACTCCTTTACCTTATGTCATGAAGGATTCATTTTAAATTTATTGATATGATTTAAATCGATTGTTTTCCATTGTTATTTTATTTCAAAATCATCATTTGTTATGGTTTGGGGAAATTTAGGAAATTTAAGTGTTATTGTAAAGTGTTTTTGATAACATGATTTTAAAATGTTGAATTTAAAATAATTTCTGGATTTTAAACATGGCTAAAATGGTTTTCAATAACAAAGGATGATGTTTTATTTATAATTTTTAAGACGCACAGATTTGGTATGAGTTGGCATGGTTGTTTGGAGAGCATTAATATGCATTGGGATGAATATGGGTCTGAAGTCCCCAAATCAAAATGTTGGGACAAATATGTGTGTGACGTACCCCCATTAAAGTGGTCGACCAAGTGAAAACATAGTGGATGGATAACTCACCACTTGCTATTATAGAGAGGTCCATGGGTTACATGCGTGGTTGGATGAGAAAATATGTATAATGGATTGGTCATTCTAAAAATCGATCATCTATAATGGTTTTAAAACATTTTTTGGTTGCATTCATTGATAAATGGATTTTTTTGTAAAACATATTGATATAAATATCTTTATATTTTCATTTAATCTATATATAAATTATCTTTCCTAAATTTTTTATAAAAATTTTCTAATATGTTCTATCATAGTGGCGTGAGTTGGGAATTCCTTGGTGAAAAGATAAGGAGTTTTAGTACTCATCACTAATTTGGCACTTTTGTGATTTTTCATATTTCCTGTACATTAACATGGGAAAAGGTATGTATCACAAATATTTAGAGCTCCTTCTTAATACTTGGATTATTTTCTGAATATAGATCTTGGAGGATATGGATCTTGGAGTCTTGTGGTTGTCATTGAGTTTTATTATTTTTTTTTATCGTTTACCTTAATATTATTGTCTCACATTATGGTACTTGAATTAAGTATAATATTCATAAATGAAATGTTCAATTTTCTTTTATTGTATCATACAATGAATAGTGGTGTGTTAGGATAGGATTTTCTAGTTAATTTTTTTACTCATATACAAGAAATTATCCACACATTTATTGAGGCCCTTCATTATTTATTATATGCCTTTGAAATCATGGGGATGTCGCATAGGGCCAAGTAATGTCTCACAGCCCACTCGATCCAATAATAATAATAGGGACACTTCAAATTGTATAAATGTATTTCATTCAAATATTCAGTTTCAGAAAAATGGTGTCAACTTATTCCTTTCTATGTGGAACAAGTAGTCATCCATTCAATTGGTCTTAGAGCTGAATTTCATTCTTTTATATTCCATGAGTAGGGATTATAAAAGTAATTGGATTGTCTCAACAAGTAATATAGATCACAAAGAGTCGATTTTATCTTTTTATATTGAAATTCTTGTTTCTAGGGAGTTGCGAATATATGTGTTCTAGAGACACTGATAGGTTTGAGATCTCATTTTCATGGGTTTATCCAATTTGACGAGTATGAAATGCATTATAGAAAAAACATCCCACTAATAGTTCATATATCATTTTTAAATATTTATATATCATTTTGTAGAAAATAGTAAATTTTTGAAAATTTTGAAATGATTTTGAATGGAACAATTTTGGAAATCGTATAGTTGTGGTATTTTGAACAATTTTTTATTTTCAAATAAAATATGAATGTTTAAAAAAATGTCTTATCATGGTAAAGTATTCTTTAGACAATAAATTTTGTGATAGAAGATGTTATTGATTTTGAAATTATAAGCTTCCTGTTGGTAGAGGGTGAGAAAAATGGAATTTTTTGTTCTTATAGAAAATGGAACCCAATAGTATTTTTAGAATCCAACTGGAAGAGGATATGGTTAATGTGGTTTCATTGAAGAAAAAAATAAAATAGAATATGGTTTTGGGTATCATTCAGTAATTTTAGGATGTGGACATACGGAACCAGTGGGATGAGCTAAGACATATGGATCATTCCATTCAATTCCTAATATAGAATCCACCCATATTTTGAGGTAATATTATACCAGATAGGTCCGAGCTATGACTGGACATGATGAATCATATCATTGATTTCATCAGCACACAGGTGGAGGAAAAATTGAAGACGGTGACATATATCCAAGAGGATCTTGCACACAAATGTTAGGATATAATAGTTTAGGGAAGAGTGGATCAAGGCCTTGTTTATGATGATTTTGAGGAATATTTCAAGAAACAATTCTTTCCACACACATTCAAGATTCATATAATTATGAAGATGTATATCTTTAAGTAATAAAATCTCTTAGTCCTAGAGTATATGGCTATATTAATGAATTTAGTGTACTTTTCAATTGAGGTTGTTGTGAGTGTGTTCTTGAAGTAACACATCATTTAATTAGAGGTAAGGCTAGAGATTTTCTCAAATATATTCATGCACTATATTAGTATCTATAAAAATATGGTCAATAGAGAGATAGTTGGAGAAAGGGACATCTCTTGAGCTATGAGAGGAGGAAGTATGTTGATACCCATGGGAGCTTGTGGGAACTCTAATGTTAGGAGAAAGTGGAAGAGGGACACCTATTAAAAAGCTGTTGGCATGAATAAATATCTAAATAGTAGATCAGTGAATCTTCCTACAAGACCCATGATAAAAGTGGGATGTTTCCGGTGTGGTTCTCTTGACCACGTTATGTGAGAGTCCACAACACAACCATGGGCATGCCTCAATTGCAACAATATGGGACGTATTTAGTGTTATTCTCATAGTGCTCCAAGGTTGGGTGATTCAGACACTAATCAGGTATAAAAAGAATTATATTATTTTATAGTATATGGAAAGAAGAAATAATCTCATTAGAAGAATAGAGATAACTATGTTGATTCTATGACCACCATTACTCCTCCACAATGTAATCTCAGTTGGGAAACATTGAAAAATGTTCTATTATGAAGAAATTATTTATAGTTCTACAGGTTATTGTGGATGATCTAGCTGGACCATCTATGGCGAGAGGTATGATTATTTGGAATTCCACCATTATGCAAGTTTTTTTTTGATACTAGTGAATAACATTACTTAATTTATTCTCATGTTTTTAATTCCCTAAGTCTAAAACATATGATGATTCCTTCAATGATAAAATGAAAAACTCTTCTCGAGGAAAGAGAATGTACAGAATTTATATGTAGAGCATGTATATTACTATTTATGTAGAAAAAATTAAATGGGATTTCTCTAAGATGGATAAGAATGACTATGATGTAATTTTGATTATAGATTTGTTGATAGCATTCAAGCCTCATATCTACTATAATATAATAATATCAATTTTCATGACTAAATACAGCGTAGAGATTATATTTAGAGGAAAATGGATTGTTATGACTAGTGAAAAATGCTTTTTGGAACCATCAGTGGGAACAATATCTTACTATTTGGAGGCATTGACTTTTTCATTGATTTAAGAGATCAAGAATAACAGTTTTTCTGCCATCATGGATCTGTTTTAAGATGTGTATCCCAATAATTTTTCTTGGTTACCACTAATAAGGGAAGTAAATATATGAAATATATACCCATAAGGATTAGTATTATTTCCCTTCTGTATTACCAAATTGGTCCAAAAAATTTCATGGCATTGAAAGTGCAATTCGAAGAGCTCGAAATAAAGGGTTTCATTCAGGTGAGAATGTCTCTATGGGGAACATCATTCCTGTTAGTGGATATTGTAGATACAAATATGATGCAACATGTGTATTATTGTAATATAATGTAATATTATGGAATTTATGACAATGAATTGGCATAAAATTAAATGAATTGATGATCTTTTTGATCTATTGAAGGAATCATAGTGGTTTACTATGATTGACTTGTGATCAGTATATCATCAATTGAGAGTTCTGAAGGACGATATACTAATGAAAACTATTAGAAGAATATATGGCCATTATTAATATGTGGTAATTCCTTTTGGTCTTATAAATACACCCACAAAAATTTATGGAATTTATGAATGTGATATTTCAATGATAGCTAGATTCTATTGTTTCAGTGTTTGCAGATGACATCTTGAAGTATTCAAGGATAATGAATGATTATGATAAACACATGGTGTTAGTATTGTATATCTTGGTAGATCATATTTTTTATGTTAAAATTTCAATGTGTTATATTTTTATATAATTGATACACATTCTTGGTCATAGAATTTATAGAAGAGGTTTATTAGTGGATCCAGAAAAGATAGAAGTTGTTATCTCTTAGAAAACCACTAGAGAACGCCTTTAATATATAGAGTTTTCTTTGATTATCTAGTTATTATCAAATCATTTTTAGTTACTTGTCATGAATAGGTTCATATATGACATGTTTGAGAAAGAATATTGTTTCTTTTCAATGGCCTAATGGAATCTAAAAATATTTTATAGAGTTTAAATATTATCTTACATTAGAACCTGACAAAATATTTCTAGAATCACGACAAGGGTATGTGGTGTATTGCGCTGCATCATGATTCTGGTTTGGGTGTGTTCTCATGCATACATACAATGTTGTTTATTATGTATCAATGCAGTTGATAGTGCATGAGAAGAACTACCCAAAACATGATTTTGACTTAGTTTTAGTTTTCCATTACTTTAAAATGTGGCATCATTATATCTCTATTTAATAAATTTACTATGTTTATGGATCTCAAAAAATTAAAACATTATAGTTGGATTTGAATATGAGGTAAGGAAGATGGATGTAGTATCTCCCATTTTTGGAATTTTACATGATGTATAAAATAGATAATTGAAATTAAGGGGATGATGCATTAAGTGAAATTTTGTATGCTCATCTAGAAAAAAAGCCTCAGATGAGTGGGTGTTGATTTCGTTCCTAGTCTTCATGCCTGGAAAATGTGAAGACATAGGTGATTCTGGTGTTTTCGTTCCATTTTTGGTTGTTCTTGATTGGGTAAATATGGTAAATTTTTCACAAACATCCTATAAATAATGTGTTAAAAATATGTCAAAACTCAATGGTCTAGCGAATATTGAGGGATGGAAGTAGAATGAGAGTTCAATGTTATTGTTCAGGAATCAGATTGTAGTAATTATTTCATGTCAAGAAAAACTTCTTCAAGCTTACTGGCATTCAAGATGGGTTGTTCATCCTAGAATAAAAAATATATACAAGCCATTGAAAGAACTATTTTTGTGGATCGATATTAATAGAATGTTAGTTGAATTTGTTTCATGATGTTCAAATTCTCAAAAAGTTAAGGTGGAACAATAGTAACTAGAAGGAATGTTATAGTATTTACCTATTCCAATGTAGAAATGCGAGAATATAGCAATGGATTTTGTTAGAGGTCTCCCTAGAATGGTTTAGAAATATAATGACTTATGGGTGATAGTGGATCAAATTAAAAAGTTATCCCATTTCATCCCTATTTGATAAACATTTATAAAGGATGATCTATTCAATTTAGATATATATATGAGAAGTTGTAAAGAGGCCCAAAATATTATTTTATATTTTATAAAACAGATATATGAGGTTTGCATATTGATTCTAGAAATACTTAGAGAAATCCCATGGGACATAGTCGACTATGAGTACTATGTATCATCCTCAGATAGAGGAAAAATTTGAATGGATGAAATAAACTTTGGAAGACATGTTGCGGGCATGTGTAATGGAATATGGTGGCTCATGGGGAGAGCATGATCCATTAGTTCATTTCTTATATAACAACATTTATCATGACTCGATACATATGAATCCATTCAAAGCATTATATGGTCATCATTTTTGATCCTTACAGTATAGGGTGGAAATTGATGATACATCACACGTTAGTCTCAGTCTTATCTAAGAAACAATATAGAAGATTCAATGTATTCGAAATAGGATATAGATGGCTCAAAGTTTGAGAAATCTAATGCCGTTCATCATAGATGTTCGTTTTCATTCGCAATGAGTGACCATATGTTCATAAGGATCTATCTAAGGATTGGAAATTGACATTTTTGGAAGATGGGACTATTAAATCCTTGATACATATTCCCTTTGAGATACTGGAATGGGTTGGATGGGTGTAATATCAGTTGGAATTACCACCATGGAACATTATGGATCATAATGTGTTCCACCTATCACAGTTGAAAAAGTATCAGCCTAAAACAAACCATGTGATCAGATTGGATCAGGTTTTTCCATGATCCAGATTCTTCCTTGGTACATTTCTCAGTATAGATTGTTGATAGGAAAGAGAAATTATTTCATGGAAAAAGCACTACTCTGGTGCGGGTTTTGTAGAAACATATATATTTTTAGGAAGATATTTCAGAACATGATAAGGAAATGAGATAATAATGACTAGAAATCATTCATAGTGACATTGGTTTTCTACTTTATAGGGTTGAAATGACTAATGTTGTGGAGAATGTAGCATCCCTTGTTTCAAGTAATTAACCCTTTGTTTATGATTTTTAATTATGTTATGTATATGGGTTAGGATTTTGAAGGTTTTGGGATATTTTAAAAGGTTTTGTGGGATTTTCTACACATGAATGGTTTTGAAAAACTATGCAACACATACTGAAAATTGAGCACAGTGAGATAGGGGCCAAAAAGGTGGAGCCCTGCCAGCGTACAGTTTTTCCAAACCATTCGGAATCCAAAGAAAAACCATGGATTGTTATGGATATTTTTGTTAGTGATATTTTCAACATTTGGCGCACATTTTTATGTAATGAGGGAAAACCATGTGTTGTCTCTCTAAAGGAAGAATCGAGAGAATTGATGGTGTGCAGTTTATCTAGTCGTGAAAAAAAATCATCTATGGGTCTAAAGATAGATCGTTAAATTTTGTATCTAATTTATAAGGCCCCAGCCTTAAACATCACTTCATCTTGAGTTACTTCAAGAATACATGTTGAGAATCTTTTCAGTTTTTTTGTTTTATAGAATTAGATCATAAAACATGCATTACATTCCCCATTTAAACAAAGAGGTTACATAAATGATATTACTCATTTTTCCCATCAACAGAATCAGGTTTAAAATAAAACATGGATTCTTTTTGACACTTCCTTGACACTATCATCACATTATGTACCTTTCCCTTGTCCAGTGAAGAAAATTTTAAAAACATGGGATGAGCATAAAAAGCTCAGTAAGGGATATAAAAGTACGAAATGAAAACATTAGTCCATGTATGAATTCATACTTTACTCATAAAACATAATCACTTTACATAACTCATCAAATCATGAATAAATCATAGAAATTATAAGACATAAAGATAACTTGAGGCATTCATAACATTCATACGTAGGGAGTAACCCTCTTGGTTACATTTGGAAAACACATCACATTATATTCCCTAAATCTCTTTAGAGAAACCTTAACTTTTAACTCCTTCGCATTACCCAATCAATTGGAGAGCTATATCGGGTTCACCCGCCCTTAGTTTATCACGGAACAACCCGTCTTCATAACAATTCCCAAGAACCATAACATAATAGTATCAAATAAATCATGCATAAAGAAAACATAACATTTCCACATTTCAATCACAAGATATCAACACAACACATTGATATAATAAAAAAATTATGAAAACCGTTTTCAATACCAAAATAAAAGAAAAGTAAAACATGGAAGTTATTTTTCATTAAAAAAAAAGGTATGGCCTGTAGAGGAATCTGAAACTCAAATAATGGTCACGGCGGTGGAGAATTCGTTGTCACCGCATACGTACGACAAAGACATTAACCTTTTGTAATTTAGTAAAACTCTTCGTATAAAAAATATTCCTCTTGGATAAACGTAAAAGTAAAAGGGGTTTATACATCATATAAAAGAATGTTGTGTATAAAACAAAATATGGCTCAATGAAAGGAGATTGAGATGAAGTCCCATACCTCGGGTCCGACTTGACTCGATCATTCTTTAACATCCTGAATAATAAACATGAGTTAATTTACAATTTCTTGTGAACCTTTTTCAAGTTCATTATTCCTTCTATATCACTTATTACCATGTTATGAACACTATGTAATAATTTTAGTTAATAATGGTCGTTTTGACGATCATTGGTACTTGAGTCAAAAATAAACTATTTATAATTAAAATTTGTTCATGTGGTAAAATATCCATTATATCAAGAATTATATTCATGATTTAGATATCATATATATCATATATCCAGTATATACATGAATTTATAATATTACATAATCATTTAGAGGTAAGAAACGAAATGCATCGTTCATGGAGACGGTAAGCCGTACGTACGCATGAACGCTACTTTCATTTATATTTATTACTTAATGGATTGAAATCATAATGATATAAAGGTATATCATAATTACAGTTTAATATAATATATAATATCATTAAATTTATCCTTTATACGTACGACATGTGGTGTTAACGAATCAAATCACTTTGAGGGGGCGGTAGTCCGCACTTCCGAAAATGAAGATATCGCGTTTACCCATAATGGAAACCATAATGGTGTGCCATATATGAAAAATACAGATTCTTAAGTAAAACATAAACATATTATATATCATATATATAAATATAGTGTCATCTTAATGTCCACCTTTGAAGGTGCTAGAAGATAATTGAACAATCATTATTTCGTGAGGCAGAATTTTTCCATCCACAGAAATAGTATGATCTTTAACCATTAGATGAAGGTGTGTGTAAGTGTATCTCAAATACTTATTATAAAAACATCCTAGTATATTTAAGATACTGTTGTTGTTACAAAAAAAGAATAAAAAGTGTTTAGGGGGTTGGAGAATGAAAATAAAACATAAGAACACAGGAGAAAACACTACCTTTAAAACAGGTAACTATTTTTTATTTGATCTCAAAGGCTTCCTTGGGAATACTAATGCCCAAATTGAGGATTATAGTAGTAAGAGAGGGATGTGGAGAGACAAAATGTGTAGGGGTTGTCTGATCCAAAGGCTTGAGAGGTGTGAGTAAGGTGGTAGAGTTGGGGGCCTTTTATAAGAGGCGGGGAGGGGCACTCTTGGAATGTTATAAAAGGTTACTTTATTATAAAATGATTTTCGGATATAAAAGTTCCAAAAATTATATATATCGAGGATAAGGTGATAAGAGTTCGAAATCCACCCATAGAATAGGATTTTGACATGTGTAGGTCTTACATTTTACATTATCTTTTCATTTTATTTAAATCGTTAAATAATGAGGTAATCGATGCATCATCATGGTGTCATAAATAATTTAATTTATGTAATGTATAAAAATTATAAGGAAATATAATGATGTAGGAAATATTTTTAGCTCTCTAATGAATATATATAGTAAAAAATATGACTTCTATAACCCCATTTAAAAATTGTTTTAGTAAAAAAACTCATGTTTGTGACATTATCATTTTAACATTAAATAAAAAGTTATTAATGTCATTTTCCTAACAAAGTGGCTCCATGGGGTCCCCAAGTCGACCCATAGATTTTCTTGGTCGGACAATACACATCCAATAAGGGTAGAACATGTTTCTAGGTCATTCCATATTATTAAAACATTATTTTTACCTTAAACTACACTAATTACATCTAATTGCGATTAAAACATAAAAGTTACTATTCACCAAAAAATTATTTTAATCCCATTGAACCACATTTTACTTCTTAATGGCAACCATGTATGTCGGATTTTTGAAATTCAAAACACAGAGGTGGTAAAATTTCATTTAAACAAAAAATCAGTATTTGAAGTACCACTTAGTGGTTTCACTATTCATAAAAAATTGATGCTTTTCAGAAAAATACCAAAACTTCACCCTAAGCTATATTTGATATTCGGAATTCAAAAATGATTTCAATTTAACAAGATTCAAAACATATAAGTTAAATTAATTAATTTAATAATTAATTCCCGCTGTCAAAACAAATAGCGTGTTTTTATGAAACAATATGTATCAAAAGATTGACACTAGTTTAAGTCCAATTTCAAGGTGAAATTAATTCCAACGACCAATATTTAATTCAATGGTAAACATATATTCTAATATCACCTTAAACCCAATTAAAAATATAATATAATCATATAAATAAATTAGATTAAAAATAGGTTTTGACATAAAATACAACATTTTCACTATTCATTAAAAAATGAACTTTATCGGAAAAATACCAAAAATTTACACAAAGTAAATTTTGATGTCCCGATTCTAAAGAAGAATTTTATATGGTCCAATAGAATTTATAAGAGTGACCAAAACTATATTTAAATAGGGTTCGACATCAAAAGGCGATAGTTCGACCTTATAGTGAATATTAGAGTATCTATGCCTAAAATTGAATTCTTTTCATATTATAAGCCTTTATCCTTTGTTGGATAAACGTAAAAATAGTTAACAAACATATATAATCATATTTTAGTTATTTCTATTCATTCCCGCCAATACAATGACTATGTGTTAACTACCATTTAAGATAATATTATTTTATTACTAGTATGCAACGTAAGATTTCAATGAAACTCATTGTTGTGTATCGGGCACGCTATCAAACATAGAAACCCTTTAAAGTAAAAGTAATATTTAATTCTTAAATATTAATAAATATCAAAATGCTTTATTCTTTATTTACCTGGTATGTTACATCCTTCCCCCCTTTTGGGAATTGCGTCCTCGCAATTTTATTAACTTTCAAAATAAGGTATGCTATTTATCCCTCATAGCATTTTCAGATTCCCATGTTTCCACTTCAACCATATGGTTTTTTAATAAAACCTTTACCTGGGATATTACATTATTCCATAACACATGCTCTTTATGGTCAAGAATCTGGACCGGTTTTTCTTCATAAGAGTGATTCTTTTCCAACTGAACTACCTCTGGGCTCAAAACATGAGATGGATCTGGCATATACATTCTCAACATCGAAACATGAAAAACATTGTGTACCTGAGATAAACTCGGAGGTAAAACCACTCGGTAAGAAACTGATCCAACTCTCTCAAGAATTTCATATGGTCCAATGAACTTTGGACTAAGTTTTCCTTTCTTCCCAAATCACATCACACGTTTCCAAGGTGAAACATTGAGAAAAACATGATCACCTACCTCGAAAGATAGATCCTTCCTCCGGTTATCCACATAACTCTTATGCCTGCTCTGTGCTGTTCTCATGTGTTTCTGAATGAACTGAACTTTTTCTGCCATCTCTTCCACCAATTCTGGTCCCATCAGCTTCCTTTCACCCACATCATCCCAAAAAGCTGGAGTTCGACACGGTTTACCATATAATGCCTCAAACGGAGCCATCTGTCTACTAGAATGAAAACTGTTATTATAGGAAAACTCAACCAAAGAATGATGTTGGTCCCAAATTTCCTGATAATCCATCTAAAAAGCACATAGAATATCCTCCAAATTCTGAATCGTTCCTTCTGATTTCCCATCTGATTGAGGATGAAAAGCTATACTAATATTTAATTCAGTAACCAATGACTTCTGAAGGCCCTTCCAAAAGTTAGAAGTAAAATGGGATCACGATCAGATAAAATGGAGAGAGGAACTCCATGTAACATGACTATCTCTTTAAGATACAAACTGGAAAGTTGATCTATGGAAAAATTATATTGTATAGCAAGGAAAGGAGAAGATTTAGTCAAGGGATCAACAATAACCTAGATTCCATTATTACCTCGAGGTGTCCTCAGAAATCCCACAACGAAGTCCATGGATATATTCTCCCATTTCAATTCTGGTACTGGTAAAGGCTGAAGCATCCATTTCGGTAACTGCCGCTTTTCTTTAACCTGTTGACATGTCAAACACTTCACAGTAAAATCAGAAATAACTCTTTTCATTCCGTCCCAACAATAATACTCTCGAAGATCTCTATACATCTTAGTACTACCTGGAGGAACTGATAACGGAGAACTATGAGCTTCACATAACAACTCTCTTTTCAACTGTGAATCACAAGGCACACACAATCTCTTCCCAAATCTCAAAACAAAATCATTATCAATGTTGAATTCAGGAAACATACCCTTCTGAACCAGCTCTACCTTTTTCGGAAAATCATTATCTTTCACTTCTGCTTGCTTAATTCTGTCTGATAGAAAAGATTTCACTGATACCTGAAACAAAACAGAAGGACATCTTGCACCAACAACTTTTATGTCAATGTTCATCAAATCCTTAACCCAGGGATCACGTTTCAAACGCAACATTGTTAATGAAGCATTACTTTTTTGACTCAAAGCATCATGCACATTATTTGCTTTTCCCTGATGGAAATGAATTATACAATCATAATCCTTGATTAATTCTATCCATCTCCTCTGTCTCATGTTCAATTCTTTCTGAGTGTATATATATTTTGATCTTTTTTGATCGGTATATATTTCACACTTTACTCCATACAAATGATGCCTCCAATTTTTAAAAGCGAAAACAAAAGCATCTAATTCCAAATCATGTGTAGAGCAATTTATCTCATGAGTTTTCAACTGTCGTGAAGCATAAGAAATTACCTGATCATTTTGCATTAAGATGCAACCAAGTCCTTTAAATGAAGCATCACTGTGGATAACAAACTCCCCATTCCTAGAAGGTTGTGCCAAAACAGGAGCATTCACCAATCTTCTTTTCAGTTCCTAAAAACATTCATCACATTCTTTTGTCCAGATAAACTTAACACCCTTCCGAGTTAGCTTAGTCATTGGACAAGATAACCGTGAAAAATTTCTAACAAACTTTCGGTAATAGCCTGAAAAACCAAGGAAGCTAGGAATCTCAGTTACATTTGTGTGTCTTGGCCATTTTTCCACAACCTTTGTTTTTGTAGGATCAACAGTTATCCCATCTTTAGAAACAATATGACCAAGGAAAGAGATTTCTTGCAACAAAAACTCACACTTGCTGAATTTCCCATACAATTTATTTTCTTTTAGGGTTTGAAAAATAACCCTTAAATGTATTTCATGCTCCTATTTACATTTAGAAAACACCAAAATATCATGAATGAAAAAAACCAAAAACTTTTCCATGAACTCATAGAAGATTCTATTCATATGGTCCATGAATACAACAAGTTCATTGGATAGCCCTAAAGGTAGTACTACAAATTCATAATGAACATATCTTATTCGAAATATGGTCTTCGGAATATCTGCTTCAGTTATCTTCTATTGATGGTACCCCGATCCCAGGTCAATCTTTGAAAAAAACTTAGCTCCCTGGAGCTCATCAAACAAATCATCGACATGAGGCAAAGGTTACTTGTTCTTAACAGTGATATTATTCAAGTCTCTATAATCAATGCAATGTCTCATAGAACCATCTTTCTTTTTAACCAATATAACAGGAGCACCCCATGGTGATGTGCTAGGTCGAATGAAACCTTTCTCTAATAAATATTTCAATTGCTTCTTAAACTCTAAAAGTTCAATTTGATCCATTTGATAATGGGGTTTTGAAATGGGCTTAGCATCAGGAACTAAGTCAACAGTAAATTCAACTTCCCAATCTGGCATTATTCCAGGCAACTCATTAGGAAAAACATAAGGATACTCATTTACCACTAGCACATCATTAATCTGAACAGTTTCCTTGTTTTCAACAATATTTTCAAGGTAACATTCATTTCCATCTTTTACAAGTTTTTCAGCCTCTTGATATGTTATCAATAGTAAGTGTTCATTATTTTACACAAAATGAAAGTCTTTCTGAAAAGAAACTTCTTTAGCTCTACAGTCAATCTTAGCATGGTAAATAGAGAGCCAAACCATACCCAGGATAACATCAAACTCTACTAGAGGTAAAACAGTAAGGTTTACAAGTAGGTTCTTTCCACAGATAAGGATAGGAAGATTCTTAAAAAATCTTTTTGCCTCAATATTTCCCATAGGTATTTTTACCAAAAGTTCAAGAGTCATTTCTTGATATGGTATCCACATTTTACTAGAAACGTTTTCAGATATGAAAGAATGTGTAGACCCCAAAAAAACAACACAATGACATAATCTGAAAAAACAAACAAACTACCTGATACAAATTCATTTGATGGCCCGACATCTTTTGAAGTAGTTGCAAAGGATTTCACCACCGCTTTCTTCTTGTAGTCTAACTGCTTCCCATCACTTGAGCTCTTTTTCGGTCACTCATTTGCATAATGACCCATCTCATTGCACTTAAAACATTTCACTAACTGTAAATAAAATTTGGTCTTACCATCACCCTGATCTTTTTCAGTGCAATCATGAGCCTTATGTCCCATCTTAACACATCGGTAGCACTTTCTAGAATTCAGAAGAAATTCCACATCATGCCTTTTCTCACATTTATCACAAACTAGAAACTTAGTTTTCTTACCATCAGTCCTTTTTGAATAATTCTTCCCTTTCTCCTGCCACCTTGGTATCTTCTTCTTTTTGTTGTTATAGAACACTTGATCATCGGAAAACTCCATTTCCACCTTCTCAGCACATCTAACAAGAATTTCATAACTCTTGAACTCACGAGAAGCTAAAGCTCTTCGATATTTTGGAATTAATCCTAAGTAAAAATGATTGATTTTACTACCAAGGTCTCGGATAAAATTTGGAGCATACCATGACAATAGAGTGAACCTTTCTTTATAGGCAGCCACTTAGTCTTCTTCTTGGCTCGATTAATAGAATTGATTTTCCATCCTAAGTCGAACAACCTTATGAAAATATTTCTCAAGAAACATACCTTTGAATTCATCCCAGTCGAGAGCATCAATCTTATCAGCATCCCTGATATTTTTAACCAATGACCACCACTGATCTCTTCACCCTCCAAACTGTAAATAACAAGACTAACCTTTTGATTGTATGAACACCCCATGAAATAGAAAATCTTCTCCAGTGCTTTAATCCACCCTTCAGCTAGCACAGGGTCATATGATCCTCTGAATGATGGGGGATGTAGCCTCATTAAATGTTCCACCACTGACATGTTCCTCTGCGGTTGATCTGGTTGATCTCGTGTGTGGATACCACCACCATTTATCGCTTGAGTCAACTGCACCATTACTACAACAAACTATTGAGTTCTAATTCCGACCATCTCAGGTTGCTGATTTGGAAGGTTGGTTACTTATGTATGCCTTCCTAGCACTGCTTCCCTGTTTCCTCTATGGAAAACAATTCTGAACAAACATGTCTTAGATGACACAACATGGTAATCTTCAAATGATATATCATTTCAATTTGACCATAAAAAAATACTTTTGGATAATCATTTAATATAATTCTAACTCCTAAAGTTATCTAAACCGACCTTTGATACCAACTATAAGGCCCCACCCTTAAACATAACATAATCTTGAGTTACATCAAGAATACAAGTTGAGGATATTTTTAGGTTTATATTTTTAGAGAATTAGATCATAAAACATGTATTAAATTCCACATTTAATCAAAGTGGTTACATAAAATATAGTACTCATTTTTCCCATCAATGAAATCATATTTAAAATAAAACATGGATTCTTTCTTCATACTTCCTTGCCACTATCATCACATCATGTACCTTTCCATTGACCTGGGAAAAACATTTCAAAAACATGGGATGAGCATAAAAAGATCAGTAAGGGATATAAAAGTACGAAATAAAAACATTAGTCCATGTATGAAATCATACATTACTCATAAAACATAATCACTTTAACATACCTCATAAAATCGTGAATAAATCATTGAAATCATAAGACATAATGGTATATTGAGGCATTCATAACATTCTTACGTAGGGAGTAACCATCTTGGTTTGGTTTGGAATACCCATCATAGTATATTCCCTAAATCTCGTTGGAGAAACTGTAACATTTAACTCCTTCACGTTACCCAATGCATTGGAGATCTATATCGGGATCACCCACCCTTAGTTTATCACCAATCCACCCATCTTCATAACAATGCCCAAGAACAATAACATAATCTTATCACATAAAACATGCATAAAGGAAACATAACATTTACAAATTTCAATCAAAAGATATCAACACAACAAATTGATATAAAAGACATTATGAAAACCATATTCAATAACAAAATAAAATAAAAGTAAAACATGGTATTTATTTTTCATTTAAAAAAAGGTATGGCTTGTATCGGAAGCCGAAAATCAAATAATGGTCACGGTGGCGGAGAAGTCATTGTCGTCGCATACGTACGACAAAAACATTATCTTTTGTCATTTAGTAAAACACTTCATATAAAAAATATTTCTTTTGGATAAACGTAAAATTCAAAGGGGTTTATACACCTTATAAAAGAAGGTTGTGTATAAAACAAAATATGCCTCAATGAAAGGAGATTGAGACGAAGTCCCATACCTCGGGTCCGACTTGACTCGAAAAATCTTTAACGTCCTGAATAATAAACTTGAGTTAATTTCTACTTTCTTAAGAACCTTTTTCAAGTTCTTTATTCCTTTTATATTACTTATTACCATGTTATGAACACTATGTAATTATTTATGTTAATAATGGTTGTTTTGTCTATCATTGGTACTTGAGTCAAAAATAAACTCTTTATAATTACAAGTTGTTCATGTGGTAAAATATCCATTATATCAAGAATTATATTCATGATGTGTATATCATATATATCCAGTATATACATTCATTTATTATATTACATGATCATTTAGAGGTAAGAAATGAAATGCACCGTTCATAGAGACGGTAAGCCGTACGTACGCATGAACGCTACTTTCATTTATATTTCTTACTTAATGGATTGAAATAATAATGATATAAAGGTATATCATAATTACAGTATAATATCATCTATAATATAATTAAATTTATCCTTTATACATACCAAAGATGGTGTTAACGAATCAAATCACTTTGAGGGGGCGGTAGTTTGCACTTCCTAAAATGAAGATATCACATTTACCCATAATGGAAACCATAAAGGTATGCCATAAATGAAAAATACAGAAGCTTAAGTAAAACATAATCATATTATATAACATATATAAATATAGTGTCATCTTAATGGAAATCTTTTAAGGTGTTAAAAGAATATTGAATAATCATCGTTTCGTGAGGTAGAAATTCACCATCCACGGAAACAGTATACTCTTTAACCATTAGATGAAGGTGTGTGTAAGTGTAGCTCAAATAATTCTTATAACAACATCCTAGTATATTGAAGATACTGGTGTTGTTACAAAAGAAAAGAATAAAAAGATTTTAGGGGGTTGGAGAAGCAAAATAAAACATAAGAACACAAGAAAAAACACTACCTTTAAAACGGGTAACTCTGTTTGATTTGAGCTCAAACGCTTCCTTGAAAGTCTTCTCCCCAAATTGAGGCTTCTAGGAGTAAGAGAGGTATGTGGAGAGACAAAATGGGCAGTTTTTGGCCGAGCCAAAGGCTTGAGAGGTGTAGGTAAGGTGGTAGAGGTGGGGGCCTTTTATAAGAGGAGAGAAGGGGAACTCTTAGAAAGTTATAAAAGGTTACTTTATTATAAAATGCTATTAGGATTTAAAAGGTCCCAAAATAATATATTTCGAGGATAAGGTGATAAGAGTTCGAAATCCACCCATCCAATAGGTTTTTGACATGTATAGGTTTTTTATTTTACATCATCTTTTCATTTTACTTAAATCGTTAAATAATTAGGTAATCAATCCATCATCATGGTGTCATAAATAATTTAATTTATTTAATTTATAAAAATTATAAAATAAATATCATGATGTAGGATATATTTTTATATTTCTAATGAATATTTATAGTAAAAAATATGACTTGTATAACACAATTTCAAAATTGTTTTAGTAAAACAACTCATGTTTGTGACATTTTCATTTTAACGTTAAATAAAATGTTATTAATGTCATTTTCCTACCAAAGTGTCTCCATGAGGTCCCCAAGTCGACCCCTGAATTTTCTTGGCCGGAAATGACATATCCAATAAGGGTAGGACATGTGTCTAGGTCATTTCATATTATTAAAACATTATTTTTACCTTATATTACACTAATTACCTATAATTGCGATTAAAACTTATAGTTACTATTCACCAAAAAATTATTTTAATCCCATTGAACCACATTTTAATTCTTAACGAAAACCATGTATGTTAGAATTTTTAAATTCAAAACACAGAGGTGGTTAAATTTAATTTAAATGAAAAATTAGTTTTTTTAAGTACCACTTAGTGGTTACACTTTTCATCAAAAATTGAAGCTTTTCAGAAAAATACCAAAACTTCACCCTAAGATATATTTGATATTCCAAATTCAAAAATGATATATATTTTAAAAAATTCAAAACATATAAGTTAAATTAATTAATTTAATAATTAATTCCCACTGTCAAAACAAATAGCGTGTTTTTATGAAACAATATGTATCAAAAGATTGACACTAGTTTAAATCCAATTTCAAGGTGAAATTAATTCCAACGAACACTATTGGATTAAATGGTAAAAATATATTATAATTTCACATTAAAACCAATTCAAAAGGTAATATAATCATATAAATAAATTAGATAAAAAAGAGGTTTTGAATTAAAATACAACATTTTTCACTATTCATTAAAAATGAACTTTATCGGAAAAATACCAAAAATTTACACAGAGTAAATTTTGTTGTCCCGATTATAATGTAGAATTTTATTTGGTCCAATAGAATGTATAAGAGTTTCCAAAACTATATTTAAAGAGGGTTCTCCCTCAAAAGGTGATAGTTCGACCTTTTAGTGAATATTAGAGTATCTATGCTTAAAATTGAATTCTTTTCGTATTTTATGCCTTTATCCTTTATTAGATAGACGTAAAAACAGTTAACAATCATATATAATCATATTTCAGTTATTTCTATTCATTCCCACCAATACAATGGCTACATGTTAACTACCATTTAAAATAATATTATTATATTACTAGTGTGCAACATAAGATTTCAAAGAAACTCGTTGTTGCGTATCGGGCACGCTATCGAACATAGAAACCCCTTTAAAGTAAAATTAATATTTAATTCATAAATATTAATAAATATGAAAATTCATTATTCTTTATTTACATGGGATGTTACATAATTCATTTTTCCCTCATAGTGTTTCATTTATTGCACCAAATGTCCATATATCAGGTTATGTTTCCCTCAATGGACCAATAAGGATCTACTATTGATCTGAAGGACATTTGAGGTCTTCCATTGGTGGTTATAAGTTGATTCATCGGGGTATGTGATCATTCTCCATCGTTCATAATGTTTTTCTTATATCTAAATAACACTATCTCTCGATTTCATTATTATAAACCCTATGTGGGTACATATAATGATTTGGATGCTAAATTTGTTAATAATTGTCTTGTTTTATATTAGGAGAATAGATATAAGGCCGATTTGTGGTGTTTTAAAATGGGTATTTAAATTTTCTTTGTGCCATTTATCATTTTCACTAAAAAAGTAGTGGTAGTTGGATTTTCTCTCAGATCTTCTATCATAGAAATTGAAGGATTTGTTTCAAAATTGATAGCATTGATTTAAATTGATTATTTACCCACTGTGAAATAATTATTGAAACCCTCTTCAGTGGAAGTTTGTGGATATTTGGGAAATTTGTGTGTTATGGGAAATGGTTTTTAATAACATGATTTTAAAATGTTCATTTTAAAATAATGGTTGGTTTTTATACCAGGAGAAAGTGGTTTTAAATAAAACATATAATGATTTTTTAATGGTTTGAATGCACTTGGATTTGGAATTAGTTGGCATTGTTGTTTTGCGTGTTTTCATATGCATTGCAATGGATAAGGGAATGAAATATCACCAATTAATCGTTGGGATGAATATGGCAGTGATATACCCCCATAAAAATTGGTCCACTAAATGATGGATAAGGGTGTGAAGTACCCCCATCAAAAGGATAGCATGTTTGTTTGAGCCGAAACATCATTTTTTGTGTAATTTCTCTATAATAGGTGTTTTAATATATATTTTACTACAATTATATTATATCAATTTTACAAATATGAATCTAAAATTCAATTATAAATCATTTAATATTCCAATATTTTTTGTAAAAACATACTCTTTTTAGTGGAATGTGTATTTACATTAAGAAAATTATTATATAAAGTCTCATGAGCTTTTTTCGTCACATGTAATAATGATTCTAATATTTAATATAATGTAATTTACATCTGATGTGATAATTGTTGTTAGGTTATTTAATAATACTTCTATAATTTTACATAATGATTATTAAATAAATAAATATATATACTATTGTAATTAAATATAATATAAAATATTAAAAATATAATGACGTGGGTGGTGTAACCCGTCTTTATTTTGGGCTTACATGATTCCCTAAAGGTGGGAAAATAACTCCATGGATTCATATTATTCCTCTTCTATGGTTTTTCCCCTAAATAAAATTTAGGTAAAATATCATGCTTATCTCTATCTTACATCCTAATTATTTTAATCTATTTTCAATTCTCTATTATTTGATATGTTTCTCTAGAACTAGGGTTCATGGGTTTGTATTTTTTATCAATTCCAAGGTGAAACCCTAGAATCCTATTGAGATTTTGATATTAAGAGAAATATTGAACAACTATATGTTATAGAAAACAAAATAAATATTCTAATTTAAACATTAGGATTGTTATTGTGTGTTATTATTTCAATTTTTTAATTTTATAATCTTATTTTTAAATACTATTATATTTATATGTAATGTTTTATTATTTTTTCTATATTTATTTGTAATATCATGATTTTATCACCTAATAGAAATTATGAAATTATCCATAATGGTTGGAAGCTTTATTTTTACTTTTATATTATGGAAATTCAACTAAGGATTTTTTTATTATTTATTTGACCTTTATAAATGATAAATATGTTATATATGATAGCTACAATTTAATTTAAATTTCATTCTTCTGGGTTTTAAAAAAAACATGAAAATGGTTCTTTAAAAATGATATAAATAAATTTGAATTATTTTAGGGTTATAATGAAGTTCCTATTTGTATATTTTAAAAAAATTGGAATTTTTTTAATTATAAATGTTAAATTTTATATTATTATTATTTAAATCAATGTTAATACATAAATATATGTCTGATAATGTGTTGTTTAATATACAATACCTTGCATTTTGAATGATGCATCATTCTATACCTTGATGTTTAGGAGAGATCCAATAATGAGTTTTGTGGGAAATGATTCTTCTTCCATTTCATATTAGGGAAAATGAAACTGAAATATTCATGTATTATGGTTCATAATTATCCCATTACATCAATTCATGAAACATGATGATCTCATAAAATTATTTCACCAAGCATACAATGAACTTCATTATGAAAAATCGTCTATTAGATGGCGCTGATATATAAACCATAGGAAGACCAACCATCATCTCATTATATCGACACATGAAAGATTTATTTATGATTTTAAAATATTAAAAAAGTTATTCTTCCTCAAATTATTTCAAAATAATATATTTCATTACAGAACTATAATCCATATTTTGTATATAAAAAATTTAATAATTTCAAAAAAAACATTATATTGTATAGTTCAATTTGACGTAATAATTTAAATATAAAATTTCCCTATTATATTATTTAAATGACATGTTATAATTATAATTATATTTTTAGTCAAATATAGTAGGGTATGGTTTATTAAATATATATTACATGGATATTATATGGTTTGATACTGATGGGAATATTATTCATAGACCGAAAAACCACCCTGTGTTTATAGATAGTCCTATTTGTTCTATTTTGTACCTAAGAATAGAGATCTTTATTTCTATTTGGATGAGAATATTGGATCATTATAGAGAAAATTATGAGGTTAAAGTTTATGAGTTCATGCACCATGAGTTATAAAATGGGTGGCTCTTTTCATTTTTATTTAGTCTTTTTATTATTTTAATTTTCAAGTATACTCTATTTTTTTACATGGGGATTTAAACTACACCTTATATGTTTAATTATCGTCAATTTTATACTTCTTTAACATTAATACTATATCATTATAGCTTTTGTGGGACAAATTATTCCAAACAATTATATTGGACACTAACGATTTTAATTTCATCCAATGGTGATGAGTAATTTACTACGGTTCCTATGGAGGGCCAAATCGAGTTCCAAGAATGTGTGTTCTAGTATTTTTAAATATAGTTTTTATATATTAATATTTTTAGTGAATATAGTTTTCATATATTTGCCTGTAAAAAATATTCATTCTATCCATTTAATTTCATTTATGATGTAACATTCATATGTAAATTATTCTTGTACATATCGATATTAGTATAATTTTGTATATATTCCCTCTTAAATATATACGTGTGAAATATATTATCCTTCATAGGAGAAAGAAACAAACTATAGAATTTCATACTATTGATAAACAGATATCTATTAACATTCCAACATACAAATAAAGTATTTGAATAAAAATTAATGATTTCATGATGATTATTGAAGCAAAATATAATGAAAAAAATGAGTTTTATGAGTTTAGTCACAATAATAATTACGTTATTCCATACAAGAAGGAAGTAAAATAAAACATGTGTATGCAATGAAACTTATGGAACATTAGAGTCACCATATCCCACCTTATTAAAAATGAATGATGTCATGCCCCCTACCTACAATTTTTTCTCCTCGTTGGCCCAAAATGGGATAAGATAGATAGTAACCCTTTAATTCCACCTCCTCTAGGCCCTAGTCTGTTGACTAGCACCAACGGTATAATAAAAATGCAGATGGGAGGACTTAACCTCCATTTAAAACAAATCTGGAATAGAAAGGTAAGACACACACAAACCATCCCCTTCTTAGACTACAATATAAAATAAAACCCATTTAAAAAAGGTAATTCCATACACAAAATATTACAACTGAGAGAGAAAACTGCAGGTTCCATAATAAAGTAATGAAGAAAGTGACCTCAAATCCCAAAAAGATCCAAAAAACCACAAGCTAGTTGTAAGAAACATGATCTCAATCCCACTCTAACTAACTTGAAAATATTCATATATATATATATAGGGTTAGTATAACAGTATACTCAGTAGGATCCTCTTTGAATCATCTCGTCCAAAAGGTAATGAAAGCATACTAAAGAACTGTAAAAAATAAGTGAAACTAACTCATCACCAGAATATGTATACTAACATCTCATCCTCACCAAGACTACTCTCACCAAGTATCTCATACACAATAAAATAATGTAATAATGAACATAAAGGAAACCACACTACCACTTCCCCACTACATTTCCTATCTACCCCAATTTCGGTTGTTCTAAGCATCTCTCTTCAAAAATTCTATCCCACAAACACTAGAGAAAAGAACCACAACTAGAACATTGTCCAACACACAACCACATCCATATATCAAAATGTGACTAGATAGTTTCCAAGAGAAACAATAGATTGTGTAACATGTAACATACTTCACATATTATACCTCAATCCATCACAACATGTACACCGAGTAATGATCCCCAAGCCATCATAACCAATACATGTTAAACTAATTGTAGTCCTTAGAGAACTATATCGAGAATACATATACTAATGCATCTCACCACTCCGAGAGTCATCTTCTTCCACAAAAATATGGTCTATCTAACCCTCATTCCACCATATCCTTTCATGGTCATCTATTCTAGAAATAAGTTACATTCGGGCCTCCCTTCCCCACAAACCTCAACATCCCTCTAGGATCATCCATCATAGGATAACAACACAACACAAGAAACAAGAATCAAACATAGCAATAGGCTCTCCTTCCCAAAAAATTACATTAAGCCTTCATACAAGGCAAGCTCTCACAGCCCCAAAACACAAGTCAGTTAGATTTTACAAGAAAATTCTAATCTCAGGCCCTACAATGTTATTTTATTTTATCATAAAACTTGTTACATATTCCATATTGAATTAACTAATTCATTAATCATAGGTTACACCTACATGAAAACTAATAAAAAATCTATCTCATGAAATTCCATATTATTTAAAAAAAATTAAATTAACATTCCTTTAATTATTTTATCGACAAGAATCATCATTATTCAGGTTCACTAACAAATTAAATTAAAAAAACACACATGCATCAATTTGATTATCATCTAATTGAAACAACAGAAACCTAATTCATTATAAATTCCTTTTTTTCGTTTATCCAATTAATTATAAATTAATTCTATCTTGAAATTTATTACCAATATCCTTCAAGGAAAACATTCTAATCCAATAATGTCATAGATATAACTCTATATAGAAAATCAATATGAAAATTGTTATAATGGTACAAAGCAGTAACATCGCTCTATCATCGATACCAATTCAGTAATCTAGTTCAAGTAATTATGAGGTAAATTTCATTATGATCCAAGGGGATAAATCATGCTTACTCTATTATTTCACATAAATAAATATAGATGAAATGAATCTTCTACCTTAAAAGGTCATAGATTTCTCCGCATGAGTGTAGACCATGTGATAGATCTGTTCTTTTAAGAACTATATCCATCAGAAGATGTTGTGGCACAATTCCACCAAATAAACTGAGAGGAACCCCATTATAATAATAGGTACTAAACATCGATAGCACAATGATAATATATTAGAGGAAATAAGATCAATACAAGGGGAAACAACTAGAAAATAGATGAAACACCCACATTGGATAAATTTTTGTCACCAAAGATCGAAGATGGAAGCCTGCGACAGAGTCTGGTTGAAGGGATGTCAAAACTTTTAAAGAGGGGACCATCAGGTCACATAGTATGAGATGGAGGGAAGTAGTAGTTGTAGGATTTGAGAACCTGAGCGTCCAAAAAAACTCACAAAACATTACATTATCGGGGGATTACATAACGTTTAATCGCCATTCACATTGTGTAATTCCCTGAGGATGGTTTCCACTGAAAACCCATCTCCTTTAAATTTCATTATAGTTTTCTATATATGACATATTACATGATGATAATCTCACATTCCTTTCATGAAATTATTATACATGGTGTGAAACCCACATTCAAGCCATGAATGTTCCCCGCTCCCAGTTCTAATAAATTGAGTCTCTCCGGACTGCCTAAAAGCCTCACCTTAGATTAAAAATCTATTGGAACATGAAAATGGATGATACATATAGATTTTATCCCTTGATCAAATCATTCCCAATGAATAACCATCAGATAGAATAAAAAAACGAACCCTTAGAGGAAGTATAAATGTTAGGGTGAGCATCCACCTCGTGATATATATATGAATGATCTCACCATGATAGGAGCTCAACCAACTCATTATAATAATAGGAAAAAACCATGGAAAAACCGCGACCATCTTCTAAACACTCTCCTAAGTGAGACACCCCTCAAAATATATATTGGAACAAAAATAAAAACGGTAAATTCATTACATATTTAAGAAGGTCTACATTCTCAAAAACGAACGACGTTATAACAGAATAACTAAACATCAAACATCTCGAGGTACTAAGAACGTATCTCTAACTCACATTCCTAAGTACTCTCCTTCACACCACCATGACACCTCAAGTCATGAACAAAAAGGATATGAAAATCATGAAAGTCTATCTCCAATAGGCCATTGATATCTACAGACCGCTCCCTGAATGTCGCATCATCATCATAATCGATCTTGCTCCAATTAATGACATGAGAGTCTTCATGAATATAATGACAAATCTATGGTACATGAAAGAAATCTTGTAACTGGATACTTTATGGGTGAAGGGATATCTGATATTCAACATTTATAACTGAAAAAAATTCTCAATAGGCCCAACAAACCAGGGTGAAAATCTTACTCCCACAGCCAAAACATCGCTTCCCATGATGGGGATTCACCTTTCTAAACACATGATCCCCAATGTTGAACTCCATAGATATCCTCCTATGATATTCATAGTTTTTATGAATTTCCTACATTTCATTCATTCTCTAAAGAATCATATGAACTATCTATGTCATATTATGTACCTTTTCTGGCTCAAGAAACCATAACTATCCAAACCAAGTCCATAATAATAGAGAATGATATGGCCATCCATAAAATAATTCAAATGGTTCTGTACTAATGGAGGAGTGAAAACAATTATTATTAGAGAAATATACCATGTGAAATATCCTCATCCACCAAACTAAAAAATAAAGGACTCTGGAAAACAGCATGTCTTCATAGTTCTGGATGGTGTTCTCTATCTAAGCGACCATTTGTGGATGAAAAAAGTGTTAATTCATATCTGAGAACCAAATACATGATGAATACCACCCTACAACCTTGAGTTAAAATTAGTATCTCGATAGGAAATGATCTTCTTAGGGACCCTGTGGAATCTCACCACCTACTTAATATGCTGACTCGATAAAACCACCATTCATCTCTACTCCATGATCATTTTAATGTGTTCAAATTTCATTAAACTATCCACGAAAACCAATATAGTTTTATAGACTACATGAGATCAACGTAAACTAGTAAAAATACCATATAGATGTACTAAAGCATCCACTAGGGAACATATAATGGTTTTAGAAAACCATCAAGAACACAGTACTCAATATTCACCTTCCGGTTGACCAAACACCGAGACACAAACTCTGTAACTACACACTTCAACCCAGGCCACCAAAACTGACCACTCAAAGCTCAGTACATCCATTTCACATAATGATGTACCCTTATGGGTGAGTAATGGAACTCTCTATGAACCATCACATGCTTCCCCAAGGGGACGATAATCCTTCCCTAGGACAAAACCTGATGTTGTTCATCCACAGAACAACCATTAGGGGCCTCACTACAAAAAACTCGATCTCTCCAAACCTCTTCCTCATGATCACCCAGTTGGGATTCCTCTACATGCTACACCAGATATGACTACACTGTCATATGAAAAATACAAAATCTACCACCTGGATTTTCATATATGTAGATTCAATGGTTTTGGTTCCTCGATAACTATTTAGGAATCACTAGATTCACATACCACATAACTGTGTGAATTCCTACTCTGGGCATATGCTAAAAAAATCCACTATCCTTGTGTATACATAATTTAAAAATTTCAATCCTGCAAGAACTACATCCACTAACACTAGTATAACTTCAAGTCACATTTGTAGAAAAAATAACTCAGACTGTTCTGATCGGTGAACACAACAAAATGCTCACCTTTGAGGTAATGTCTCCACAAAATCATATAAAACACCACTGGTTCCAACTTGGGATCATTGGTTGCATAGTTATGATCATGGGGACCTAACTGCAGTTACTCATAAGAAATGTCTAATCACTTATGCATTACATAACACCCTAACTTAAGACATTAAGCATCACAAAAAACATCAAACTGATCTCCTCATGTATGAAGAAAAGGAACTGGACCACTAACCAACATATCCATCAGATATAGAAAATATATCTGACACTGATCAGTTGATAATAATTCCTAATCCTTTCTATAAATTATATTAGTAGAGTTTAAACCTAATAAAATTCAGCTTTAATCCTCTTACAATAGCTTTTTAAGGCCAAAGAATCTTCGTACCATTTCTACTACCTTGGAGGATACCCATGAAAAAAACTATTTATATCTTAGAAAAATCCAATGCTACTCTTTGTAGGCATACAATGTTCCCCATGAAACAGACTTCTTGAAATCAATACTCAAACATCAATAGCTTCCCAAATTAATAATGATAAAGAAAAACCCCCAAAATAGCACACAAATGCTCTATATTCTACTCCTTGGACATGGAGTACAAAATGATGTCATAGATGAAAACATCCACAAATATATCTAAGAACTCATGGAAAATAGTGTTAATTAACCCCGTTAACAAGGCTAGAGAATTCGTCACATCGAACGGTATCACAAAAATCTCATAATGCACATATTGAAAAAATAAAGTCATGTTCCAAAAATATTTATCCTTTAAATGAATTTTATGAAATCCTGGTAAAAAATGGATCTTTGATAACCAACATTCACCCATCAGTTGATCGAATAAATCATTTATCTGTATAAGAAGATAGTGATTCTACACCGTCACCTAGTTCAAGTGATGCTAATCAATAAAAACCTGCAAACTGCTATTAGCCTTAATTATGAACAAAAATAGTGGACCCCACATTGACACACATATATAAAGAAATTCACATTGTAATAGACCATCGAGCCGTATATTCACCACTCACAACTGATAAGTATCCATAATATAATGATACATTGATATAGGAGACACACCTTTCTATATTTCGAACAAAAACTCGATATCTCATCAAGGGGTAATGATACCACCTCATATGGAAAGAGAAAAAGTTACTCTTCTAAAACCCTAGGATATTATGACTGTTGAACCTAAAATGAAATCAGTATCAGAACATCCATCAACGATGATAATGATAGAACGCATCTCAGAGCTATCTGAGGGTCTCACATAATTACAATCACCACTGGCTCTCCATCAGGATCGAAGAAAACAGCCTGACTTATGAAGTAATAAAAGATAACTGACACAAAATAAAACCAATCCATATGAAGGATTATCTGATATGATTGCATAAATATACAGAGGAAGTTTTCCCAAGAGTAGTTCTTCCCTATAACTAGCCCACATTTTTTACATAATTCAAATATGTCATCTAGACATCCAATTGTCGTAGTCAACACCAAGGTCACAAGAATAATCTATAACTCAAGTAACAAATCATTGAAAATGGAAGGTGATATGAAGGATCACATATTTATTGGATCAATAAGTGTCTGAACCTATGTAGAAAACAGGAAAAGGGTTCCCCATATGACGTTCGGCTCACCATGCACTAGAAATGCTAAAGAATGATGTTGGCTAAGACATGGTCCACAAACTCTCTGACCATGTTGACAACCTTCTCTTGGTTTGTACACTTCTCTCTAAATATGGGGTGCATCCGTGGGATATTTTCTTCTTTCCCAATCCTCTCTCTAATGATCCCAAACTAGAGAAACTTACTAATGATACATATTCTGGAATCTCCTCAAAAGAGGAACATGAAGTGGAACAAATGGCACACACTAACTTCTCAAAAATTTTGGGCACTCTCAACACTGAAGACCATGGCCTCCACAAGCAAAACATATTTCTGATCCATTTGCATGGTTATGAGTGCTACCTCCCTATGATAAATGTTATATTCATTGCTTCAATATACCCTTAGAATCATATAAGCTCTTATATCCTAGAAATTACGAGCCCTAATACCCAAATCATCTTCACGAGGAATCATGACGACTCCACTATTGTGATGATCTAGTTCTGGATAATGTCCTCTCGAAAACCTCAACTCTCAATATTCCCTCAAGAATTTTCTTCAGCATAAATGTGGTGACCTGGTTCTAGATCTATAGATTTAAATCCTCCTCTAAATTCCTCACACATGACTCCTCATCTAGAAACATGTCAGAATAATATCACCAAAGGATCGTGAAATGAATTCCAAAATATCGGCCATTGGGGCTCCCCTATCGATGGGTATGTAGATAATGGTTACTGACTGACATCATGGTCATAGAAAGAAACTCATCTCTATGTTGGACTCAGAAATACCTACAAAATATTATTGACCCCTCATGATCCCCAATTAATAAGAACACCCACCACTTTGCTACCCCACACAACACCATTAAAGCTAATGATACCATGTTCTCATTCCATGTATGAATCCAACTGAAATATATTTCATACTCTTACAACATATCTTATGTAAATGTATATGAAATTTATCCCTCACACCACTTTAGTCTTGGAATTGAATCTCTTGGAGTGTCATCCTCTAAGTGACATAATAGTTAACCTATACGGTACAGTGATCTGCCCGTGTGTCCTACTAAACATATTTTGTGTGAACATGAAGAGGACATTGACCTGGTTCCAGACTAAAAAAAATTAGATATTATAAGCCTAAGTTATGGGAGTATTTAACCATATTATTTTATTCCATTTACATTAAACTATCTTAATGTCTACCCATTCTAACAAAGGAACAAAGAATAATGATGAACGATCCTTTCTTAAGAGTCTACCATAAACACAATATATCTTCTTTTAGTAGACATTGTAGGCATAATGTTCTGTTATTCATATCATAGGGGACCCTAAATACCCATATCCTATATGGTGTACCATGTTTAAAATGCCTGCAAAAATTAATTGACACTATTTCTCTAACGACCCATCAACCTCACCTATGCCTAACTCAAAACTCCATCATATCACTCAACCTTACCTCTGATACAACTCTATCATGACCCCCTCCACAAAACATGTACCAATCCTAAGATTGAAATGGTAGAAGATAGATAATGAACCCCTAGTACCACCATCAGTAGGCCCTGGGAAGGAGACTAACACTCAGGGTATAATAAACATGCAGATGGGAGTGATTCCCATCTAACAGAAACACATGTAGAAGAGAGATATAAGATATAAACCAACCAAATCTTTCTTATACTTGAATATAAAAGAAAACTCAGGTACAAAAATATAATTTCATGCAAGAGCTACTACAACTAATAGGGAAAACTGTAAGTACCAAAATAAAGTAAAAACTGTAATGACCACAAATCCTAAATAGCTCCAGAAAATCCTCATGGCACTAGTTACCTTCCTTATATCCTGACTCCTCAAAAAGAACTGAAAATCATTTTATATAAAGGTAGGGTGGGTATAATAGTATAATTTGTAGGATCCTCCACAAATTCATTCATGAAAAAGGTAATGAAATCATTCTATGTCATAGTGAAAAAACGTGAAACTAACTATTCACCTAAATAGATATACTATGTTCACTGGCTCACCATGGCTATTATCACCAAGTATCACATGAAATAGCATATACTATAAAAAATAATATGAAGGTTACCCCGCTACTAATTGGTTATGTTTTTCCACTCTTCCCCAACATCACGCATCCTGAGTATCTATCTCTAATAGGATAACTCTCCAACACCAATGTGAAGCACCACAACATGCACCTCATTCAAAAAACCACCATGTTCACATAACCAAAATTAAAGAAGTATTTTACTTGAACCAAATCAACTCGCATAGTATGTTTAATTCATTGGGTATTATACCTCGAGCCATCACAGATTATACCCTGAGTAATGATACTCAGTCCATCACATCCTATACACATTATAACTATTGTTGTCCTTAGGAAACTATATCTAGAATACATGTGTGTTATATAACCACAATCCCATACCGCCCTCTACACACATATATTGGGATAAATAATCAACGTTCATACTAGCACAAGTAACTACCAAGAGAAGAATGTTGGGGAAATGGGGGTAATCATCCATCTATCCATCCTCTCGGATGTTGGAGAAAACACACCCCAAGGGCTCAAAATCCATGGGGTGAAATTTTCCCTGACTAATAGGGACGATTAGAATATTGAAACACAAAACTTTTATGATATAATATAGCTCAAAATCATGCTATGTTCATAACCTACACTTAGAATCTACAATAGCTAACTTCTCTCAAACACTTGGATACCACTACTAAGAATAGATTACTATAAGCATTCAACGATTTATAGAAAAACATTAACTTAATTTATCTCTTTTTATATTTTTCACTTTATTTTTAATAATTCAAAACCATTGATAACAATTATCATTTTACCATCACATAACATTACAAATTCAACAAAGATCCATGCCCTCTAGGAATAAGAAAATTGAGTGCACGACTTCCCATAATTTCAACCATATCATTTCATCCCAGCAATCTCCATCATAATGCCTTAAAAATTTATTCATTAATTTATGAAAATTACTTTTCACATCACCAAATCCTCTAGGAAAATATGTTAATCTCATCCCAAAAAATGGTTTCAACACAGTGAGTAGACAAACTACCCATCATGTCTTCACCACATATAGGAGAAGAGTAAACTCATACAACGATGACTTGATAAATATGGAAAGAATGTGGAATAACCCGCACATCTTTTTCTACAATATAAATAGAGTAAAAAATTATATATGTCTCCCTCATATTTTGGGGAATGAAATGTAACTAAAATAACACATGGTCATTGACCAAGAAATTGATTATAACATGGATCCAATTTTCATAAAAACTAGAAAGCCCAACTACAAACTATTATGTAATATCTAAAATCCTTCCTAACGCCCAAATGCATATAATGATTCATCTCCCCACTACATGCATCAATTGTTACCTCCATTCCCCTCATACCACAAAAACTCTCCATGGTCAGCCTTCCTCAGCTTAGGTCACATATGTGCCTCCATGTCCAACATACCACAACATTTATCCAATTTAACCCCCCTGAGATCACATGACATCACATGTAGAAAGAAACCAAAATAGAAATAGGATTTCTGTCCCAAATCTCGGCAGTCACACTTTATACACATCGAGATCACCCAAATCCAAATCATAAGGCACTTAGACATTATAAGAAAATGGGAAACTCAAACCCTTAAAATCCATTATCATTTATAAAAAAACCTATTATTTATTCCATCATGAATTAATTGATTCATTAATCAGAGGACCCATCTATAGGGAACCTAATAAACAAGTTATCTCATTCTATAAAAATATAACTAAACAACTAATTTTACATGACATTAAATATTTTATTAAAATTAGTCATCATGATTCCGGTTCATTAACCAACTCAACTACAATTGAACACAGTATTAATTTTTATTATCATAGATTTTCAACAAAAATAATTAAATTCACTAAACATACCTACTTACTTTCCAGCTAATTAATAATCAATTAATTATGGATTTATGTTCTCAACAAATTTCCATAAACAAATTAATGATAAACGAATAATGTAATACATATCACAATATCTTGAAAATCAATTACAAACTATTATCATTGTACAAAACATCAACATTGCTATGTTATTCATACCAGTTTTGTAATATTATTCAAGTAATTATTAGATGAATTTTATTATGATACATGGTGATTAAATCATGATAACTATATGACTTAGTGTACATAAAGAGATATTTAATGAATCCATCACTCAAAATCATGTCAATGTTTTTTACATTAGAAAAAACCAAACAACAAATATCTGATCACCTATACAATAAGAATTGGATCCTACAGAGGACATCGTGATACCCACACACCAAAAAAACATAGAAATCCCATTAAAACTATTGGTAAGAAACCTCCATATCTTGGAGAGAACATATGAGAAAAAAACAGATCAAACCTGGGATAATCCTAATGATAATATAGGAAAATAAAACCTTAGATCATGTTGGGTCATGCCAGATCGATGATGGCAGCCTGAGATCGATTCATGTTGAAGTGACACCCAAAACCCCAAAGAGGGGACTATTATGTCTCTTGGGATGAGCGGTCAGTATGTATAAGCCTTCTGGTTTCACAACCTGAGTGGGTATAAGAACACATAAAACATTATAGTGTTGGGGGATTACAAGATTTGTAACCCTATTTAACATCGTGTAATTTCTTGATGTCAGTTTCCACCAAAAAACATCATTTTTCAATTTTATATTTTTCCAAACCATGAAACAATACAAGATGGGTTTCAAACTTTCATGTTATGAATTTATTCTATAGGTTGTGAAACCCACATTCATACTATAAAATTTTCCCACTCCCAGTTCTAAACACATCACTCCCACCGGACATCCTATGAATATCATCTAAGCTCCACAAGCCTTAGGAACACGCAATGAGTTGATCCACATTGATTCAGGAAATTAAAAAATATTTGTTTATATAATTTTCAATTTAAAAATAAATAAATTACATAACATGCTTCCCACCACAACAATATCGAATCTTACACCAATAATTTCAATAAATTTTATAATTAATTTAAAGTAATTAAAAATGGATAATGACTTAAATGAAGATTTTGATATTAATGTATTGTAAATGTCTTTATTTTCATTCCAGTAACAATAAATTATAATTTATTTCCTATAAATGAAAATTTTCATTTAGATATAGATTATTTTAGCAAAAATATTTTCATAAAAATAATAAAACTAAAATCTAAGTGATATAATAATATTATTTTATATGAATTTATCACCATATGATAACATTAATATCATCATAAAATAATAGTTATATTATTAATTTATCCATTGGCTGTTAATCATAAAATTTCAATAAGATAATCTATTTATAATCATAGTTTCAATAAATTGTATTATTATATATTTCAATTATTTTTAATAAAATAAATAATTCTTAATAGAACAAATAATGTCTTGATAAATACAATTAAAAAATTAATTTTTAATAATGAATATTTAAAAATTTTAATAAGCTTATTATTTTAAAATACATCATGGTTTAAAATAGAGATAAATAATGAAGTAGAAATACTATTTCGATATAATATTTTCAAATAAAAAAAATCGTCAAATATAAAAATATCAAGAATACTGTAAAATGACAATAAACATCATCAGATTGGAAATAAAACTGTAATTTGACCTAAAATTGGATCATTGAAATATTTTATGATAATTATAAACTCTTCATATTAATTGAACTATAAAATATTTTGATAATTTTAATAAATGGATTGTGTTAAAATTTATTAAAGTATTTACATTATTTAAATAATATTAAATTTAATGATAATAAATATTAATGTAAAATAGTCCTTAAAAAATGTTTTGTATCACTGATAAAATTTATAAAAAAGAGAAATATGAAAAAATTTCTTATATCATGATCAATGTTTTATTATAAGTCTTAAAATCATTATATCCAGATTTACCATTAAATTATACAAATATTAAGACTTTATTAGGTAGGATAATGAATATATACTAACTTTTTATGGACTCATTGTAAAGAACCAACCTAGGATTGTGTCCAAACTGATACATAAGTGGATTATCCACTAACCTATAGAGATTTCTTGATCTCCACGGGATGATGATAATCACATGGGCATCTAAAATTAATTGTGGGGACAATTTCACACTCAAATAATAACAAAAATAGAGTAAAATGTAGAAACATATTATAACATATATCAATGAATAAAAATATATTATAGTTCAAAGGGACATTATGAAAATATAAATTTGAACAGAACCACTAAAACTAATCTCCTGGTGGTCCACAAATACCATCCATGTCCCATGTCACCCACCCTTGGTCACCCATCCACATAACCACAATAGAATGTGAGGGAACAAACACATGATATATGATAATAATGGGGTGGGGACCCCATAATGAACTAGCAGGGTGTGAACAAATGATCCCAATAATATTCCTCCAAATATTTTATGAAATTACTTCATACGGTAATTCACATATACAAATAGATGAGTTAATATTTGAAAGTATGGGGATTATTTTAAAAATATAATTTTAAAAATTTAAAACCCATTTATTAAACTAGACCTATATAATATTCAATTTTATCAATTAAAAACAAAAAATTTTCTTGAATATCATTGAATAACATTTCACAAGATAAGGTCACATAATCCAGAAAAAGATGACAATTTGATATTGATTTTTAATGATGAGTAAGAATCAACACAACAGATTCAAGGATCATAAAAAAACTAAACTAATTATGGAAATTCTAGTGCAAGATGGTGTAGAAACCTTGTATGGATCATTCTATTTTATATAAACGGTCTTTTCATTTCAGAATTATATGTTACAAATTATGATTTATATTTCAAATGATGGAATATTTAAAAAAAAAATTTCTTAACGAATCATTTTATATAAAATAGAATATATAAATTTACAAGTCATGTAAAATAGTTTACAATAGAAGAATATATATATATATATATATTCTAAATAACAACAAGTGAGATACATGGTCATGTGGAAAATAGTTACAATAGTTCCAGGATATAGTGACCCAACACTATGCATACAAAAAATTATGTACATACATCCCTTCAGCTAATGAAATGAGGACTCATAACCATCACATATGGAATATGATGTGTTTATATGATTTTTTAGAATTTTTTAATTCACAATGTGTAACCGAAAATAACTAACTAAGTACCTAAGTATATTATTTTCTCTAATACAAAAAATGATATCCAATTTAATTTAAGACTTCTTGAAATACAATTAATCCCACTCTCCATTTCAAATATTCCAGTTTTATCTTGAAAACCCACAATATATTATTAATAATTTTTATTTTGTTTTCACCAAGATATGTCCCAAGGATTATATAAAAACTATATTAAATACAATTTCACAAATAATTATTTAAATATAAATCATGCAATTTCACAATACACGTTTATAAATTAAATTTTACAAGTAAATTTAAAACAAATACTATCAATATCATAACAAATCCCCATATCGATTTAATTGAGGGTTTTCATAAGTTTCCATAAAATTTCATTTCAAAAAAATTTATAAAATTTCAATATTAAGAAAGGGTAACTAAACCCACCTTCTATCCCAATTCATCATTAAAATTCCAAATAGTCCATTAAAAAAATAATCATTTAATTCTAACTCCTTTAAAATAATTAAATACTCAAAAAGGGTAACAATACCTTCTTCCATTCATAAATCTCCATTAGAATTATAATTGAACCTTAATAAATTATTTCCATGAAATAATACCAAATTTATTTAAATGAATTATTAAAATTTAAAAAGGATTGAATAAATATCAAAACAAGGTTATAGACCCAATTTTTATGTGAATAAATCATTTATTTCACTGAACCTAATAACACCCATTTAATGATAATGTCCAAATATTTTCAATGTGGGTTATGTTTCATTTAATAAATTCATGAATTTTAAACTATTTTGAAAACTTCTTAATAATTGAATTATACTAATTAAAATCATGGTTATTCATTTTATAAATCAGAACTTGGGAGAAAGCACATTTAATAAATCGAAATGATTCTAAAGCCCTATATTTCACCAAAAAATATTTTAAAATATAATATAAAATAAAAATAAACAATCATGGAAATTATCAATTCACAAAAATGTGATAAAAATCAGAGTTTAATACATTTAATTCATTCCATATCCAATTCCAAGGGAATTTGTTCAAGGAAAGACTAATATGGAATTATGTTGGAAAAAATCATAGAACATGTATAGGAAATTATGAAACAAGAATCTATAAATTATAGTGAAATAATGAATAACAAAATGAATGAAAATAAAATAAAAATACACTAGGAAATTAAGAAATATAAACATAATGAATCTGAGATGTATCGCCTTCGATGGCGTTCGACTGATCTAAGAAGATAGATCTTGAATGTGGAGAGAGGAAACCCTAGATCTAAAATTCTTATTAATCAATCCAGATCCAACATAATGTAATTCATTCAAAAACATAACAATGATGGAATCATTATAATAAGAGATATCGAAGATCAATAATAAAATAACTCACCAATAGATGAACGTAACTTTTATTGGTGCTTCGATCAACCATGAGATGGGGATGTGAGAACATAAATTCATATAAAGGGATCATATAACCCTATGGATAAAATTATGATTGAGTGGGGGTGTTTTCGATAATTTATGGGGGTTTGGGGACTTTAATTAAGATTTTTCTAACATTAATTACCATCTGTATGGTCTTTTGGGCCATGTTGAATAGTTAGTACTAACAGTGCAACCAAAATAGAGCCACTTGAAGGGTATTGTGGTATTCCTTCACAAATAGATTAACCATGCCCATACCATGTGACCCCCCACTATCCGGGTTTCAAACTTTTACAAGCCAATCACAAAGAATGTGCAGGACATGTACTAGGTTGCACATTTTGTTTAATTTATGTGAAAACCATTGAAACATGTTCCACAAATTGTTTAAACCATGTGGAAACGATGAACAAACCATGAAAAGGGATAGAAACCATAAAAAGGATTTGGTAAAATTCAAAATAATATATTCAAAGAGATCCAAACATTAGTATATCAACTCAATGGTTCGAAACACATATAAATAAATAACTTTATGTTACAAAATCCACACTATCGTAATTTCTATCCCCGCAATGAATCCAGTATGAATGGCATAACACGATGACACAAGAGGAAATTACTCTCTCAAATTGTGAGTTATAAGGTGCATGGTCCATAATAGAGACTCGCCCAAAGGATACAAGACATGAAATCTCAAGATGAAAACATGAAAATTATCACACGTCTTCAAAAAAGATAAAATACTGGAGACATATCATTGGTATATAAACTATTTAAATATTCACCAAAGATGTGTAATATAAGAAATTTTGTACTTTAAACAAAAATGAGATACTTTTTTAATTTGGTATGGAGAATCAAAAATGGTAAAACATCCACTAGAAATTTAAAGAGATAACAATGATTTATACTGTACGAATGTACTCAATGGTAACATATGATTTTTAAATATGATCATCATACCTAGATGAGGTCGTAAAAAAGGCACCAAGTTGACATTGTGTCTGGTATATCAAAAATATTCATTGTACATGTAACCTAAGTACATTCCCATTGTCTAACCATGTCCAATAAAAATGAGCGCCCATGAAATGGTTAGTGCACAAGAGGGCACTACACTCTCACATGGGAGATCATCCAACACATCAAAACTCAGCCCTAACCATAAATAATAAATAATAGGAACACCATGGAAAATAAACATGTTTTCAAGAGAATTAAAATATTATGAAATCACTATTACAAAAATTATTCAAACCATTTTTAACATGGTATCATCACAAATATCCCCAAACTAAATATTTCCAAAACTAGCAAGACATATGAGGGAAATATCAATCAATTTCCACTCTGATGTAAGATAAAAATATATCGTAAAATGAATCTCATCCAATGTATTAAAAGAATAAATATATGGACTATGGGTGAATCCCAGTTATCATGAAGAAACTGCTGACCCATTGTAAGGTGATGATAATCCTGACTGAATTTTTAGTTCTTGGTATCAAAACATACAACTCCTCTGAATGTGACATGATATTACAAATTTTCTATAATACTTCAGATATTTTGGACACAACTTCATAGAATGGCCAATTTTTCCACATTGGAAGAAGAAGGTTGTCCTTTATTTTTCTAGGGTAGACTGATCATTCCTCTATTGGGAATATGGAATTTAACCATTCATATTTTTTTTCAACTTCCACTTCAACTGAAAATTATCTTTCAACCATCTATGGATAAGATATCAAACATTCTGTAGGCATGGTGGTAACATGGATGGGTGAATACCTTTAATAAAAGATTCATACTTACATATTTAATTACCAACAACAATAGGTATGAAGCATTCCATACATGAGAACTTATTGGCATAAATTAGAATTGGTAGATCATCTTGACTGAAACTAAAGAACTGATATACATTATACTTCTTCACATCCTTAGGATACTGAAAATGAATGAAGACTGACCTGATGAATTTCAAAGACATCATTTAATACATATGAGGGGAAATCTGAATTACCCACCACTCATGGCTAGTTCTGTCAAAAAAAGAGTTGAGATACATGACCTTTAGAGATTAAGTAGTCTTGTGTGTATCAACGATCACATAAAATTATTCAATACACTACATTTCATTAATAAAAACATGTTAACAATTATCAAAATGTGGGAGAAAGTCATTTAATTCATGTATGAATTATAATGGTTGGTATGTATCTTGCTCCACCACTCCATGTAGAGTTTTGGAAGAGGCATGGATATGAGATTAAATTTTGCAAAATGTGAAGAAATTCCTTGAGGACTCTACTGTTGGACCAAAATTCTATCATTTTTAGGTAAATTTTAGGAGATATATCTATACATCCCTAAACAAAGTCATATTAACTCATGAATAAAAAACACTAAATAGAGAACATAAATTTTTTAAATAGTCATACCTCTTTTTTATCCAAACATTGTTGATTTCAAAATACATAATACTTCCCTATTTATAAAACATCACTAATTCCTTTCAAAATGAAAATTCTTATTATACATCAATCACATTTTCAAAACCCTTTACTAGTAGATTTAAAATATTCAATGTTTTCCAAAGCAGTACCCCCTTCATCTAATTACCAAATCAATTTCCATATAAATCCATTATAAAACAAAATTTCATTTTAAATTTTTTTTACCATATCACATAATATTACTTGATAATTATTTTTACAAAAAAAAATTCATAAAACTAAGTACTTATTAGATAATAGAATTTCTCAATGTACTTAACAAAAACTTGTTTTAACAAAAAAATTAGTTTTCACAAGCGATTAAAAATTTTATGAATGGAATAAATTTGAAACATCCAAACAATATTATTAAATAAAACACATCCATAACCCACATAACCAGCTTCACATAATTGAAGTCACCTATAAGAAAGTTGATATGGTTTCATGTTTAAAACCATGTTAAAATTGAAAAATGTTTGATCTTATGGGATAGTAAACCACACAAAACCTCATAACTATTAATTATTGGATATCCAAATTAGCCGCACAAATTCCTCACTGTTTATCAGACTTTGAAAACACGGTTATACTATAGACATCCTTCCCTTTGGGTTAAAAAATTATATGATGTTCTGAAAATCAATGATAACCTCATTGGGAATGTATATATATTTTATCATCTAAGAAAAACTCAAAATAAAGACTCATATACTAGAATCCATAGTAACTCAAGTTTATCTTGAATGAATGGAGATCAAGAACCCACTTATAGACTACCGATTATGTGCTAAAACATTCTTATTCTATTTATACAACAAATCATCCTAAATGAGATAAAAATATTAAAGTCAAATATTAATCATTACAAAATGTCCTCCCCTGAAAACATTTATAATGATCCATCCAAGGATTCCATCTAAACTGATACCTGAGAAGATTCTCCACCAACCTAAAGTGTGTTCTGAATCTCCACAGGATTATAAAAAGAAGTTGGGATTAAACAAATAACCATGGGAATTATTTCAACATTAAATGATAACGACTACATAGTACAATGAACAATCATCGTTTAATACATATTAATCAAGACATACATATCATAGTATAAAGAGATTCTAAGAGAAAAGAATATAGAAAATAACCACCAAAACTTCTCTCCCACTGGTCTATGACCACCTTTTGTGTCCCAAGTCACGCACCCTTTATCACCCAAGAACAAAACCACATAAGAATAAGAGTGTACAAACACCTTCTATAAGAAATAAATGTATTAAAAACACCAAAATGTATAATCATTGTGGTGTATAAATATAATAGTAGGATTCCACCAAAGATTCTATGCAATTACATCATAAAGAAATAAAAATATTCCAAAAGAAATTTAAATAATGAGAGGTAATAATTATCAGTTTAAAAATATAATTATAAACAATTAAAAAGATTTTTAGACCTAGACCCATTTAATATTTCATTACACTGTTTAAAACCTATACTTTTTCATGAAAATCAATGAAAACCATTTCAAAATCTAAGGTAAGGTAATCAAGAAAAGATGACAATATGCACTTGATTTTTGAAGATAAACAATAAATAGTAAAATAAATTGAAGGTTCATATTAAATATAAACAATGAAATTAGGGAAACTCTGGTTCCATATGGTTTACCAACCATGTAAAGAGATTTCCATTTTAAATAAACATGTTTTTCATTTTAAAAACATATTTAACAAATCATGCTTTACATTTCGAATGAGGGACTATTTCTAAAAATATAAATTTGTAATGTATTTTATATAATTAAATTTATATAAATTCATATCACATGAAAAATAGTTTACAAAAGTGGAATGTGTGTGTGTGTGTGTACATTCCAACCAAAAATTTGCGAGAAACAAGGTAATGTGCCAAAAGGTTTTATAATTCTTGGTTATAGGGACCGAACAATGTGAATATGGAAAAGTATGTAAATACATCACTTGAAACAAGGACAATAGGACACAACACCATTAATTTGAAAATGGGACGTGTAACGAAACAACCTGGGACAACTGTGGACCAGTCACCAGAGCCGATCCACGACATGGTCCGAATGGAATTCTTGATCCCCATGGGAGGGCAATAAGATCCGGGAAACATATATAAATAGAGTGGGAATGATTTCACCCCAATAAATAGGATCAAATATATAAACTAATAAAAATGAGCATACAACAAAAACCACAACTGATCATTAATAAATAAATAACTGATCTGAATACAAAATGAGACTAAACAGAAAAAAGACTAAAACAAGAAAAATAAAACTAAGAACCAACAAAAAGTGGACCAAGCTACCACTATCTCCATGTTGAATCTTTGTCACCTCTAACCACAGGACAAAACATGCTGCATTTATGAGATCCTGATCTAGGATACCTAAACCAATCAGGTCTACCGACACTGAGTGGTAAAGGTCGGGTGTGAGCTAACAACTTAGTAATAAATCACCACAAATTCCATGTTTTTACTTACCCAAAATTTTTCACTAAAACTATTTTCAAATAAAATTATAAATTTAAATTTTTAACATTTTATTTGAACAACCACAATTTTACGGTTTTAGAGGCCAACACACGCGACTATCCATTTTTTTAAAAAAGCAACCATTTTATAACAAAAATCCAAAGTTAAAAATGCTAGTAACTAATTTCAGTTGAAAAAATTAAATGGAAAATAGTTTGAAATATTGATACATTAAGGACAAATAACTTATTTTTAAGGCTACCCACACAACCTATAGTATGTCAACAGAAGGCTTAACATAAAAATTGAGCACTAGTCACAAGAATACTTCTAGGCACTAGCTAGTTATGGGCCCTAGATACATCATATTTCAGTGTAATGTAACCATAATAAAAATTTGTTCTCTTGAACATGAGACACTAGTAGAAGAATCATCCATAAACAAGTGATCTCTAATATCATCATCATATTTTTTTAGAGTTTTCATCATCAAACTTTCTACATGAAACAGGGATGAAACCACATTGGATCACTAGCATACTAGTACATGTCTTCCCACCTAGATACTTGGGTTTCCATTTTTTTCCCAAAAATGTTCCACATTTCATGATATCACATACACAATTCATCAACCAATCCAAGAAGAAAATTTCATAGAACACAATTTTGACATCATAAACCCATTCTTGAAAACTTATGCACATAAAAACATTTAAAAATCTCTTCTAAAACCATGAGGAACACCTCATACATGAGAATTTTCTAAACAATACATTCCAAATTTTAGAAAAAAATATGAAACTCTAAAAATGTCCCAAACATGCCATTATGTTAACACACACAAATATATTTACTGAAATATCTAAAAATCATTTCTCAAACATTCTTCAAGTGTAAAATTCCAAACATCCATTGAAGAAAAACATTTTCCAAAACACATACACCAATATCCAAATGGGAATAACCCTATGAGATTCCTTTTTAAACCACATTTTGATACAACACAAAGGATAAAACATTATTTAGTAAACAATAACCATTTTTGAAACAAATATTTTCATGAAAACTGATTTAAATACCATCTTCATTTGAGGGAACAACCATGGGTGCACCTAGTGCACTGATGGAAGTTAAAACACCCAATAGTATAATAATATATGAGGACACCCAAAAACCTTTTCCAAAAATCCAACCATTTTCTTTAAAACCACATCTAACCATCCACAATATTTAGGGAACATAAAACAGTCCACTTATAACCATGAAACACATTTTGAAAACATTTTAACACCTTCAACGGGATAAAACATTACCATACTATACACACTAAATCATGTAAAAAAACATTAAATAACTATCCCACCATAATCAATGCTAATCATATCATAAAAAAACTAATTTAACATTAAAAGAATAATGGAATTTTAAAAAATAACCCTATGTGCAATAAACCAAGGAATTTTACACAAATCCTTTTGAAATCCTATTTTTATTAAATTATACGAACAAAAAATAACCATATTTATAAATCTATAGATATTTTAGAGGTGATAATGGAATTTAAAAAATAAATGAAACACACACAAGTGCTCGAGGATTGTTATATAAATGAAACTGTTGGAAACACCTACCTTGACGGTGTGAGAATGTAATGAAACCTTCTAAGAGGAGAGATCTAACCCTCATAGACCAACCAAACACCATAAAATCAAGTTAAACAAAACACACACATCGAACCTAATTTCTAGGGTTATTACAAAAAAGAACCGAGCCAAAAGAGTGGAAAAACGTTATAGAGGGGGAAGAGGAGTATAAGAATGGAGAATATTTGGTGAAGAACCACTGGAATTTTGTGATAAGTCTCCCAAACATCAGTCTAAAACGGTGGGATATGAAAGGGGTGGTGCCTCTGTTCGATGACCAACCGGTAGAGATTCATTTTGGATATGAAATCACCTAAATCAGACCTCCACATTAATAGTTATTAAGCCCTTAATGGGATGAACATTTTTATTTTACGGTTTAGAAAACAGTGTGCAAACCATGATTATGGTGATTTGAAAACTCATGCAACCATTCAAGATTAGGATGCATGGTTTGGGAAAACCATTCTCAAGCCGTGTGAACTAAAAAAATGGTTAAAAATCAAAAATGACACCCCAAACAGTAGGCATTCCCACCAAAATATCCTTGAATATTTTGAACGCAATATAGAGACACAGAGGGCATTAAAAACTCTTCAACAAGACACTATCTTCCAAAAACCTTCAAAATAACCATGAATTGGGTTATTAGAAAACAAATAACACCAAAACACAAGGAATTTTGTTCAAAACCAAACCTAAACCTCAACCAAAAGGTCAAACATCGAGAAATAAATAAAACAACAGAGTATCCAAGGTTAGGGTGTGACCATTCTCCCCACTATCAATAGTTTATTCCCCCAGGAAGTAATACAACTAAAATATGACTGAAACTAGAATCCATGCCTGATAAAAATCAATAGAGGCATGATCCTCGGGGTGACTATTCACTTCACAAGCCACACTTGACCGATCAAGATGAAACCACATCATAAGAAATATGATGAGGGGAGAACATGATAGGGTTAAACCATCCACAAGAACTCAAATAGAATCGAAACCTCAGAGTCCAAACACACCACCAAGACATAAATGGGAACTATCGACATTAGCATTTACAATTCATGGGATATCTCATGGTTTGATCACACGTTTTACTAATTCTTTCACTAGAAATGAACCTATCACTATCCATAAAGGACACCACACACGGCTTGGCCACATAGTCTATGAGTCGTGCAACAAACTGTGCCTATTCCACTACCTAAAAGGAACAACGTTGAATTGTTAACTGGGACCTACCACACGACTATGTGCATTCAGTGCAGTCGATTCATTCTTCATAGACCATGCCACATGGTTTCGACTAAACACACTGTAACCATGATTCACCAGGATAAATCTCCCCATCAAATCCAAAAACAAAATTTCAGCTCGGGCGTAAACCCAAACTGCCATAAAAAAGTTGTACCTTCCTAACAATGAAACATGAAACCATCACACATGAACTGAATCTTCAACACATCCATTCCTCAAAACCCTAGAATATCTAAACCAACACTACTAATTGTTAAAACTGGGACTAACCTACACAAATGAAAGACACACTCAAATAAGAAGGGAAAAGATATTCAAAGGACCCATTCAAATAGAATCAATAACTTTGGATACAAGATACATAATTCAAAACTAGGTTTGGGGTTCACACACCTAGCACTCATCAGTGTTTGTGATAATCACCTCAAGACCTATGGCTGTGGCTTTAATGGTTGATGCATCTCCTGCCTCACAGTCAGTTACTATCATCCATCGGTGATAACATCCTTTTCCTACGATGCTTCCTGCAACACCTCTATGGATGACCCAGAAATCCGCAATGATGGAATGTCTTTGGTGGATTTCAATAAGAGGGATTAGAATACCCGAACTGGCCACACTGGTGGAACATACCCGAACGGCTTGATAAACATGAAGTCAGAACCAAATGAAGGAACTTATCATCAATAGGCTCCTTTGGAACACACTCTTCACCAGATAGGGAACCTTCTTGAGAAAAAAGAGACTTAGGATTACCAGTTAACTCTAAAGATATGGGAATCGTTTCCCATTCATAAAAATATAAACCCTTAAACAATCAAGTAACAAAAAAATTATCTTCTAGAGTTCCAAGTAATCTGAATACACATTCATCCTTCTCATGACACTTCACTACCTCTAACAAACCACAACCCCGAAATAATATAGCCAACTATATGGAATAATATAAAATTGTGCATGAAATACTGAATGGTTTAGGGATCTTTCTGGGTTTATACTACAAAAAAAAGGATCATTAATTCAAATCCAACATCAATTTAAATCATAATCATAAGGAATATCTGAAGAAAAAAAAGATCACAAACTAATCATATACAAACACAACAAAAAATCACCCTTCCAAAAATAACCATTTAACTTAAAATTCAAAACCTCCTTCTCCCTAGGCCACATTATAAACACCCATACCCACTTTTCACAATACAATATCCACATTGTAAAACAAAAACCAATTTCCAGAATCATTTTTTTCACTTTCAAATTCACTTTGTAAAAACAAGTCCATGCCTTTGAATTCAACATCCCACCCATGGTATCCTATGAATCGTCACATGTGATCCCATCTACATATACTTATATCATCAAAACACCATTTCAAACCGAAAATTCTATAAGATCCCATGATTTTATAGGGTCATATCAAAAACGTTTGTAGGTAAATTTTGATTTTTTATGTACCTTTACCTTGGAGTAGTGTCATGGGGTGTGTTTGGGTGAAATTGTATGGAAAATAAAAGGATAGTGTGTTGCGAACAGTTTGTAGATAGTTTGACAACCCGTATGACCAAAACGTGACGACCGTGTGAAACTGGAAGGAGGGGTCTTCATGGTTTGTGCATGGATTGAAGAATGTGAGACTAAACTGTGCCAACCATGAAAAACTGGACACAGGTGTCTCCACAGTTGGGGCACACTTTTCCCTGACCATGTGCCTCTTCCCTGGAAACCGTGCAAGTGGGATTTTATTTCTGATAAATAATTATTAAAACCACCGAACCCCTGGGACTTCCATATTTTGACATTGGCTCGGGCTTAATAGATTTTAGGTGTTCCCAAATCCTCTATGAGAGATTCCAAGGGGATCCAAACATTGTTCATCGATATTGAAGGCACATATTAAAGATATGATCTCCTCCTGGTAAGTGTATTTCATCTAGATTCTTCTCAAATTATTTTTCTTATCTTTTATAGTTCTTTTCATTTAATATCTCCACTATTTTCAGGGAAATAAACCGTTCAGTTATGATATTGGTCTAGGATTTGAGATCTAGATTTTTATTTTTAAGATCCTGATGCCTTTGACCAAAATTTTCGTTTTAGGGATTTAGATCTGGATATTGATCAACAATGTTGTGCCACTCAGATTTTGGGGGTTTTCGTTGGGATAACATCCATTAAGAAACTGAGGTAGCTGGTATTAATTAACGTCCCATTGTCATGATTTTGATTTGTGTATGAGTTTATTACTATTTTTATAAATAATCATTATGTTTGATTTTTTAATTGGAGTATTTTGGGATGTGGAATTGAATTGAGTTTTCCTTGATGATTAATTCAGAATTGAATACAGGGAGAAATGAATGGTGTCACCCAAATAGATACATTGGATATCTATTATGGGTTGGGATCTTGTTTTTTGATATTGAATTATTGTGTAAAGATAATTATTTGGGGGGAATTATTTATGAAAAAATGATGTTGACTGAAAATAATTAATTGAGAGAATTAATAATGTTCCAAGGTGTGATCAAAGATAAATAATTGTGAGAATTAATTATGATATGTTGAGATTTGATATAGATAATTATTTTTGAAGAATTAATTATGGAATCATAATTGTGTTTATTGATTAATTAATTGATGAATTAATTAATGGAAATATTCTTATTTAATTGTTGAGTTAACTAATGGCCTTTGGAATGTTTATCTAATCGATGGATTAGTAATGGAATAATCTGTATAATTATTATTACGTAAAGAATGATTAAATGGGAGAGATTTTTTTGTTCAATGAACGGAATCCCATATTGATTAGAAGTTTGGACATGAACATGGTGTTCCCACCCAATAGTTATCCAATCCTGAAATTATGGGGTGTTAGGCATGATGACCTACATCAAATGAGAAAAGGAGTTCTAGGCATGAGGACCTACACTAAATGAGATTTGTGCTGGTAGGCATGATGACCTAAACCAAATGATTAATGATAAAAATGAATGATGATTCATGTGAGAATTGGGATACTAGGCATGATGACCTACAAAAAATGACAAATTGTAACAAATGATGATTAAAATGAGAAACATTATATGAAATTGTACTAATGTGTTGATTATATATTAAATGAAAATGTGATATATATTTAAATTATGAATTTTATTTATTTCTTCATAAATACGCATGCACTACCTTTTGACTGGACTGGTTTTAGACAATGTTGGTGGTGGCCTACTAAGTTGTAATGACACCCTATCCGGGATGCCTGATTGGAAATCGACTAGACTTTTTTTTGTAGAAAAGGATAATGTAAATGCCTTGGTATAAAATGATGTTTGGGATTGGAGCATGGGAGAGGAGACCAGATGTTGTTCATGATGTGTTTTTGATCTGTTGATTCTTTAATTTGAGTTTCGTTGTAGACACTTGTCACGTGCAATGTCATATAATTTTATTAACCTTCATTTAAGTATTGAATTTTACGGGTTTGACTATCAAATTCCTTGTTATTGTTTTAGTTATTTAAACACTTCTATACTTGGTTATTTTTATTTTCTTCAACTAGTGATGTATTCTGATAATTGTGGGTATAGACTTCCCATGACTAACTAACCATACCCTCAATGTGAGTCAGCACCATCTGGCATATGGGGAGGCGCGCTTGAGGGAATGTGGACAACCATCTCCAGGCACCGGTTAGTGGATACTATGTCCGGAAATCACATATTTCCATATAAACTCATGAATATGCGAACATTAATAAGGATTACCATGGGTCACACACTTCTTTACCACATCAAAAACCAAGAATTTACCAAATTTCAATTCAACAAATTTTTCTTCAACAAAATATACCAAAATAAAAACCATTTCAAAGAAATAATTTTTAATTTTTATAGTCCTGTTTCATTTGAAAAGATTACTCACGTCATCCAAGACCAAAATGTAACAAGACTCAAGTAAAACCATCAGAATCAAGAACTAGTGCCTATGACTAACTTGGAGACATGGAAGCGGTCCATTCCCTAGTTAGGCCAAAACATTACGAGGACCTTGAACCATGTAATTGTACTCAACATGGGTCAATGCTTCGTGGGTGATCACAATGTGAAACCAGTTATCCTCTGTTTTGATCCCCCAATCCTAAATGAATCATGAAAATACAACGACTCCCTCCGGGACAAGCCCTGGTAACTCTTATCTCATCACGCATGATGGTGATCAAGAACTGACCCGTGACCTAGAACCTATCCCCCGACAACCTTAGTCTCCATCTACCAGTCACCCCAAATAATGAAGTCTTATTCTGATACAATTTTGTCATGAACAAACCTGAGTCAACCCTAAACCAGTCACCAGAGCCGATCTACGGCATGGCCAGAAGTGTGTTTCTGATCCCCACGGGCAGGCAATAAATGGCTGAAATCATATATAAATTGAGAGAGAATTATTTCAGTGCAAAAAATATGTTCAAATATATATAACAATAAAAAATGATAATTCAACAACAACCCACAAATGAACATAAAGAAATAAGCAGTTTATCCTTATACAAAATGCGAATAAACAAACAGAAGACTAGAAAAAGAAAAATGAAACTAAGAACAAACTAAAACTCGACCAAGAAACCACTATCTTCATGTGTCATATGTGTAATCTACAACCACATGACCAAACCCATACCAACCACAAGAACCTGATCCAGGATACCTAAACAAATATTGAAACTCGGGCCAACAAACATGAAGTGGTATAGGTAGGGTGTGAGCTAATAGCTCATTAGGTAATCACCATAGATTCCATATGTTACCTTTCCAAAAAATATTCAACTAAAACTATTTTTAAAAATTGTTATAAAATTAGATTTTTCATATTTCATTTAAACAACAACAACTTTACCATTTTAAATGACAACACTCCACACCATCCATTTCATCAAGAAAACAACCTTCAATTACAAAAACCCAAACTAAACAATTCAAGGATAAATTTTTAATGGATTAAATTTGAATGGAAAATAGTTTCAAATAATTCCACCTTAAATACAAAGAAATTAATTTTATAACTACCAACCCGACCTACCATATATTGACAGGAGGTGCAATGTTATAATTGAGAACTAGCCATGGAAACACCCCTAGGCACTAGCTAGCTATGGGCCCCAGGTATATTGTATCTCGTTGTAAAGTAATCATAAAAAAATATTTGTTTCCATGCACACGATCCACTAGTATAAGAATCACTAGTAACCTAGTTGTCCCCAACATCATCAAAATCATAGTTTAGTTAGTGTTTTCATCATCAGACACTCTATATGAAACATGGACAAAACCACTCCGGATAACTAGCATACTAGTACATGTACACCCACCTAGATACCCGAGTTTCCCTTTTCTGATAAACACATTCCACATTACATGATACCACTTACACAATCCATCAACCAAACCAAGACACACATTTCATCAACCATCACTTCCACATCACAAACCCATTCTTGAAAACTCATCCACATAGAAACATAAACAAATAACATCTAAAACCAAGAAAAACACCACTTCCCTATAAATATTATAAACAATTATTTCCACCTTTTATGAAAAACATGAAACTCTAAAACCAATCCAAACAAGACTTTATGTTTATACATACAAATATATTTACCAAAACATCTCCAAATAATTTATAAAACCATGTTTAAGTGTGAAATTCAAAACAACCCCTCAAGACAAAAAAATTCAGAAACACACACACTAAAAGCAAAACGAGAATAACCCCATGGGATTCCATTTTAATCCACATTTACAATCCAAAATAATTATACAACAATATTGAAAAAAAAGAACTATTTAGGAAACTGATATTTTAAGGAACACATATTTAAGGCACCATCTTCATTTAAGGGAACAATCGTGGGTTCATATAGGACACCCATAGATGCACCGACATCTAATTGTACACCAAAAATCCATGATAACACCCAAAGAACATTTCCACAAAACCCATAATTTTCATTAAAACCACATCCGACCATCCACACTATTTAGGGAATGTAAAACAATCCACTTATAACCCTAAAACCATTTTTAAACATTTTAAAACAATCAACATGAAGAAACATTGCCCAAACATTCAAACCAAATCAATTTTACAAATATTAAACAACTATCACAATATTGTCAAGGCTAAAAATTTCATAAAAACAACCAATTAAACTTTAAAAGAACATTGTTATTTTAATAAATAACCCTATGTTCTATAAACCTAGGAATTTTACAAAAACCCATTTGAAAACATGTTTTAGTGAATTAAACAAACAAAAAATCACCATTATCATCAATACATCGATATATTATAGGTGATAAATACATTAATAAATTAAATTAAAGCACATAAATACTCTTAGAGTGTTTCGGAAAAGAAAATGTAGGAAAAACCTACCTTTTTGGTGAGAAAATTGAATGAAACCTTAGAAGTGGATAAATCTTACCATCACAGAATGACCACACACCCTAAAATCATAATAAAAACAAAACACACATCAACCATTATTTATATGGTTTATCAAAATAAGAACTAAGCATAAAAAATAGCAATGTAGTGGCAAAGGGGAAGTGGGGAAGTGGAATGTATAATATTTGGTGAATAACAACTGATCTTTGGTGATAAATCTTCTAAAAATCAGTCCAAAATGATGGGGAATGAATATGGAGGCTCCTCTTGATGATGAAAAACTAGTAAGGATTAATTTTGGAGGCAGAATCACACAAATCAGAGCTCCACGTTAAATTTTATTAGGCCCGTAATGGGATGCATGGTTTTTTCCAAATGATTTAGAAAACTATGTGCAAACTCTGTAGACAGCATTGGGAAAACTCCTGCAACCTTGTAGGGTTAGGTTGAATGGTCTGGGAAAACCATGCTCAGGTTTTGTTACCTTAAAAAATTGGATACAACTCAAAAATGAAACCCCAAACACTTGGTATTCCCAACCAAATATCCTTGAATGTTGTAAACAAAATATGGAGACACTGAGGGAATCACAAACACTCCAATATGACACTCTCTAATAAAAACCTTTAAAATAACCATGAATCTGGTTATAAGAAAACAAATACCACAAAAACACAATGTCTTTTGATGGAAAACCTGCCCAAACCTCAACCAAATGATCCCACATTGAGAAATAAATTAAATAAATGAGTATCTGAGGTCAAGGTGTGAATGGATGTGCTAATATAATGTCTTAAAACATTGTAAATTTTAATGTTTCACTCAAAATAACTCACTAAAAACTTTTTTATTACATGTTATCCAAACAAATGATGAGAAATTTATTTTAAGACTACTTAATATAGAATTATTCCCATTCTTTATTTCAAATATTTCAATTTTTTATTTAAAACCCATAATTGATTTATAATAAAAAATAGTCATTTTTTCTAAAATATAAAACCCATTAGTTTCTATCCAACCCATTTTTAATTCATTTTATTAAAAAAGTATTTGAAACCAAATCCATCTATTTTACAATACACATTCATAATTTAATGTCAACAATTTAATTTCGAAACATATCTATCAACATAATAATAAATCAAAAATTCAATAGAAATTTGATATTCATAATTTTCTATTAAATTTCAATTCAATAAATTTTAAAAAAATCAACAATAAAAAAGGGTAATAATACTCACATTATTTTAGAAGTCATCATTAATATGAAAAACTGTCCATTACAATAACCATCAAACCATTCCAAATCCTTCTAATCAATTCAATATTCAAATGGTTAATAATAACATAATCCTTTAAAAAATCATCATTAAAATGACTATCAATCCACTATAATAATAATTTCTTTCAAAGAATCCCTAAATCATTTTATGGAATTATTAAAATTTAAATAGTTTTTAATAAATGTCAAAACATGGGTTTACACCCTCTTTATATTTGAATAAATCATTTATTTCGAAGAACCCAAGAACACCTGTTTCAATAATAAGTTCAAATCATTCAAAGGGGGTTCATGGTTATTAAATAAATTCTTAAATTTAAATATATTTTGAAAATGTAAAATAGTTAAATTAAATTAATTCAGATATAGTAATTTCATTTTACATATTAAAACCTAAGCCAAATACAATTTAATAAATCAAATTTTGGCAATGGACAAAAATTTCACCAAAACATATTTCTATATATCTTGAAAAATAAATAAAAAAATCAAGGAATTTATCAATTAACAAAAATTTGTGATTAATAAACATCAAAATCTTTTAATTAATGAAATATCTAATTCCAAGTGAAATATGTCAATGAAATATTTATGCAGAATTAAGTTTAAAAATATCATAGGGAATGAATTATCTCATAACAATGAATCACAAAAAAAGGGTCATGCATAGAAACACCTAATTTGAAATTAAGGAATCCAGCAATATTTAATCCAGGATGTGTCCCCTTCAATGATGATCAACAAATCTAAGAAGATAGATATTGAAAGAGGAGAAAAGATATCATATATATATAATTTCATATCAATCAATCAATATACAAAAAATAAATTCTTTCACATCCTTTAGGATGAATAAATCAATAGAAGATGATAGATCCAATATCAAGAATAAAAGAACTCATGGACAGATAAAAACTACATTGTTTTGTGCTTCGATCCACAATGAGATTGAAATGAGAGAGCCGATATGCCATTAGAGGGATCTTAGAACCCTATAGATTAGAAGATGATTGAGTGGATGTAGTTCGAGGTTATTTTTGGGGGTTTCAAGATTTCATATTAGATTTTTTAAACTTCAATTACCATCTGTATAGTTTCATGGGGCAATTAGTATGGTTACAACTAACTGCACGACTAACCATGCTCCCAAAACCAAGAAACTAGAAGGGTTGCATTCTGATTTTTCACCCTTAGTTTAAACATGAAACACATTGTGAACCACCACTATCTAGATTTCACACCATGAAAAAACATGCTCAAACTTTGCACAAATCATGTATCGGGTTTCACACATTGTTTAAACCACGTGCATAAAATTCACCAACCATGAAACATGTTGCACATAATGTTTAAACCATGAAGAAACTATGCCCAAACAATGAAATAGACTATAAAATTTCAAAAATACTTCAAAAATATATCAAAAATAGCACACAATGAGATCCAAACACCCAGATTTCATCCCAAGGGGTCAAAAAACAATAAAACAAGTAACGATATGTTACACCCATCATTCTTGCTAATATCATTAAAATCAACACTATTGGACAGATTAGATGAAAAATTATGAAACACTGTTTTATTAAATTATTTATTATGATATTTTACATAAATAAATTTCCTATCCAAGGTATAAAATATTATTTTGGTAAAAAATAATTTGATCTTATTTTTCTGTATTTAAATCCTTAAACCAAAACACAACCTATTTTTTCATATTAATGAAAAGATAATCACATACATATAATATGAAAGAAGTGTAGTCAAAATAGAATAATTCATGGAATATTCCATTTAATATACACAAATAATATTACATATATATATAAATTATTTCACATTTAATTTATTCATGATACTTGAGGCTTATTCATTATTCAATCACATCTCATAAATTTAGTCAAAAACATTATTGCAATATATATGGATGAAAAAAAATTACCAGTGGATTTTATTGTAATACCTTATAAATCACATTACTATGGAATCAATAATAAATCTAAACTATGAAAATAATTACGACACCATGATTTTTATATATGCATTGTTATATTAATTGATAAAATCAATTTAAACTTGGGAACTCTCATATAGAAAATATGGGAGACATAATTATAGTAATTAATATTTCAATTTGTTTCGAAATCTTCTCTTCACAAACAAAGAAATTAATATTGAAATCAATAATTGAATTTATAAATTTTTTAAATTATGGTATTTGATATTTTAAAAGATATCTATAAATAAAATATTATTATCAGAACAATTTCTTAATCATATAATAAAATTTAAAACTATATAAATCTTTTTTATCTTTTTCTCTCATACCAACTAGTTTGCCAAAAGTTTAGTTTGTAGGATATAATTTGTTTTAATCTTTTTTATCCTCTTAATAAAATCAATATTTCCTAAACATTCATCAAAACACCATATCATTTATCCAATAATCTCACAAGATTCATAACATACCCCTTTGTTTTTCTACAACTATTTTATATATACTGATAATAGAAATTATATTTTTAACATTTATTTAATTACCTCCATCAAGGAAAACAAATATCAAATGACTAACAAATAAAGATTAATTTATGTAGACTATATTATTGGTGTAGTAGTTGATAATTAACCATTAAAATCATGTTAGAAAATCTTTTTTCAATAATTATTTTAAATAACATCATTTTCGAGAATCATTAGAAGAACATTTATCATAAGAAATATTCAATCTATAATTAATCTTGATATATTAATGATATATCATTTTTTATCAACCTTATCCTTAACCCAACATTGATACAATCATATTTACTAATGGTATTATCATAAATAAAATTACATTAACTAGGAATAAAGTTTTCTTACTACCATGAAATATTTATATAGATGAAATATTCATTTCACTATATATATTTTCATATTTTCCATGTTTCTTCAAAAACATAATTTACTCCTTTATTAACATTTCTATGTAGTTCACAGACTTATAAAGTGTAACATCCCATGTAATTATAGAATTAAGACAATAAAATATCTATTAATATTTATAAATTAGAAATTTATTTTATTTTAAATGGGATTATAGGTTTGATAGAGTAATTGACACACAAATTTTTTTTCATTGAAATATTATGTTTCATAGAAGAATGAGTTATACCGAGAGAAAATATATTGTTAATATTTTTATTTTCAGGGGTAGATATCACCTACCCATTTTTTAGAAACCATGAAAATAACTAACTATATTATTGTTACAAATTTTTATTCAATATTTTTTATTTCTTCCAATAAATTCTATAGCCTTAAAATGAGAATCAATCCAATTTTAAGAATAAAATGCTCTAATATTTTTAAAATGTTGTTTCACTATGTTTCGATGGAGAACCATTTCTAAATTTAAATTTTGAAACTTATAAATTTTCTATTTGAAAAAAAATAAAATTCTTCATTAGAAGAGGGATATGAAAATATTATTTTATTGAATTTTTCTTATTTTTATGATAATAACAATTTTCAACGAATAATAAAGGATACAAAAAATTTAATTCAAAACATTTTTTCATTTAATTTAATTATACAATTATATTATCCTTTTATATTATTGTAATGTATAATTAGATGATTTTTTCAGTTAATCAAATGCAGTCTGTTGAATGAAATTTAAAATTAAAAATATATAAAAAACAATGTGAACTGTTGAATGTAATACTAAAAAAACATGTTTTATTGATCCATCAACAAGATTTGTGTTTATCCTAATTTAACCACTTATATTATTTTAATTTCCAAAAAATTATATACATGGTTTAAATAAGTTTGAAAAATATGGTCTAGTACGGTGAAATATATTTTTATTCAACAATAACTTTAGTATATTATTTTCCATTGTTATTGTTAAATAAGGAAATTTAGCATAAAATTAATATTATAATATAATAAATTTGCACAAAAACTATTAATAATATTATTGGATAAATTATTATAAAAAATTACTATCCTTGGGTAGAAATTTGACCTTTGGAATCCACTTGGGTGTGATTATGATATTTACAACATTTAATATAAAGTAAAGGAAAATATGTCAAAATGAGGTCTCTTATTACTAAAACAATTTTAATAAGGAGTTATATAAATGGAATATTTGACCATAAAAAGACCATAAAAATATAAAATCATTTCCTACATATTTTTAATTTATTTATAATTTTTATGAATAAAATAATTAAATTTAATTTTGACAAAATGATGGTGCAGTAAATGATTTATTAAATTAAGAATAGAATATGTGATATTAATAATATTGAAATAAATATAATATGAAATATTTCATGCAATTAAATATTTTTTATAGGTATATTTACATTCTATAGATGTTATAAGGTATTTTAATCAAATGAATCAAGTCTTTTTGATTTTTTAAAAACTCACATAATGAATAGAGTCAATATTAAACCAATTCATAACATAAAAGAATAAAATATATAATTAAAAGATATAAAATTTATAAAAATCCTACATTTTATCAAAAAAATTAGATAACTCAAAATAGTGTCATTTATTACTTATTCATTGGTCGTTTGGCATGATTTGGTAATTATTTTAATTGTCAATGATTAAATTACTTTATTAAATAGTAAGAGTTTAAAAGTTTAAATAAACATGGTAAGGATTAAAAAATAAAAAAAACATGTCTAATTCTTATTTAATAGTTATATTTTGACCCTCCCCATCCTATATTTCAAATAAATCAACTTTTCTCCTTTAGGAATCGAAATTGAATTTATATTAATATAATAATTTTAATTATTCTAAGGGTGTCCCTGCAATATCCTATAAAAATGCACACATTCTTCCATATTATTAACACTTCCAAAACCTTTTTGTTCATCCATTCTCTACCCAAAACCCTTCCATGATTACCTCCCCAAATAATTGAGGCCTTATTTTAGGACGAATATCCTTCTTATAGGTTTTATGCTTTTATGAATGGTTCTCATCCGAATGAAAGGTTATATTTTTATTTAAGTATTTGTATTTTATGTATTCATGCATTTTCATAAAATATTATTCATACATGATGAAATAAAATCTCCAAAATCATCAATATATTGAGATGGAATTATGTTTATATCATAACCCAAAAAATCTCTACTTCCATTAAATGGGAACAGAATTAATTGTTCGTTTGTACGTGTGAGCTATCATATCCACATACCTATCTAATTTATTTTCCATAAGTGTCTATCATGACTGGATATAATAATGGAAATAATGTTCAAATGTGATATTCAAAAAATATTAATTTTTATATGATTATAATAAAACAATTACATTTTATATGTTATATGTTCATAAAAATGGTAATGTTGTTCATATGTACCTTTGAACTATCATCTCGAAAAAGTGATGTGACTCATTTATATTCATGAAAGTAATGTTATGAAATATATAAGTATATTAAAAATGATATTAATTATTTTATGAACATTTAATAATGATAAAAAAATACTTACCTTCATTCAATAAAGATCAATGGAAAATAGCTAGTGTTACTCATGGGTACGTAAGACTTACAATATCAAGGAATATAACATAGTTTATTTTTCATAACCATGCATAGTGGATTGATTTAGAAGTATAATTAATCTATATAATTTATAATAATGTCATTAATATTATTATGTATATTAGGGAATTTATTCCACATTGACAAGTGACATCAAACAATGTTCATTTATGACTCAAGTACAGAATATCGACAAAATATATGATATGAACCTAAATAATTATGTTATTTTAATAACATGGTAGTAAGTTATGTTAAGTAAATAATAAATTATAAAAAGGTTATGATGAATGTTTAAATTAGCCTATGATTATTATTCAGGAATATAAATATTGTTCGTGATGAGTTCGACTCTCGGTAAAGGGACATTATCATAATCTTATTTCGTTGAGTCATATTTTGAGGTTATACAACACTTTACTTTATAAGGTTTATAAATGACCAATTTAAAATTTAATTTTTTTCCAATTGTTTTAAATCAGAATATTTGTATAGGAATTCTCTTACATTCATTACGAAATGAAAAAAGAATTTATTTTAATGTTACGGAAATAACAACTTCTCCACTAGTGTAATAGCTATTTGATATTTGGATTCATCTATAAGCCTTTATGTTTTTAACAGGGAAAAGAAATACCTTATTACCTTTTTGAATTTTTTGGTATTTAAAATATTTTTAAAAGTGGATTGTCTATATTAATATAGTTAATTGATTTCATGTGATTGAAAATGAAATTGTATGATGGAAATGTTGACAATATAAATCTTTTAGGTGTTAGGATTATTTAACAATAAATCCACATTTGATGTGTTGTAACATGATAAACGAATCCTGGCGTTTATGTGATAAAAAATATGTGTGGATATGTGATAAACCATGGATGGTTGGTAGCTTTATAACCTCAAATGCAATGTGTATTTATGTCAGATGCATGACTATTCCATTTGTAATAGTGAGATGTGTGAAAGATGATAATATGATTATTCCAGTTATATATGATTAAGTCCCAAATTGTCTTTATATTTTATATTTTGATTTCTATGTTTTTATGGTAATATTTTGTTTACCAAAAGGGTTGTAATTGATCTTATATTCAGTAAATCATATTTACTACTTATTTAAGATAAAAAGTATTAAATTATTATAAATTATTCATGGTTTACATATTTTCCTAAGAATAACTATTTTCTATATTTGTGTATCCCTAAATAATATTTTTTGTGCTCATGCGGTGTTTTGAAATGTTTTTCATGGGATTTAAATAAAAATAGAGTCATGAATGGGATGAGGGAAAATTAATGATGTTTAAACATGAAGCAAAACAATGTTATTTTAAATGTTTTTTTTGTTTTATGAAAAAATGGATTATGAGTAGAAGAGTATAATTTTTAATTTTTGAGTTTTTATGTATGAGTTATGGGATAATTTACTAAATCTATAAATGTTTAAATATACTCGATGTGAATGAAAGTAAAATTATTGAATGAACTCATGATTACATAATGTTTAATGTTAGAGGCTTATATTTGGTATCATAGGTCTGTGAAGATAACATTAGGGGATAAAATATTTTCAGTAGAATATCTATAAATGGATTTCTACTTTATCTTAAAATTGAAATGATGTATCATTTTAATATTACCATGTTTTTTCTTCTATGATATGTATGTTTAGAATGTTTTTTTGATAGAGGAAATAGAGAAACTATGATGGGAAGGGATATAGAGAGAAAATACCTTCCAAAATAGTATATTGAGAAGGTTGGAATATGATCTGAACAGTTTGAAACAGTGATGGGTTAGTTGACTCATGTGATTAATGGTGTCGGTGTCCACACACGAGACCAACCAGATCAACTGTAGAGGAATATATCGGTAGTGGAGAATTTCATGAGGCAACGTCCACCATGATTCAATGGATCATCTGACCCTGTGCAAGAAGAATGATAGAATAGATCTATAGAAAATATTTTTTCTGTAATGAGGTGTTCATAAAGTCAAAAGTATATCTTCTTAATTTATCATTTTAAAGTGAATCCGATTAGTGTTCGTCATGAATTAAAAATATCAGGGAAAGTGAAGAGATTTATGTCCTGGAATTGGATGAATTTTACAAATATATTACTTCAGAAATATTTTCCTAAGGAAATTCGAAATGTGATAGAAAAGTAATTCTTGGAATTGAGAAAAAATTAGGATGATTCTAATGATTCATATTAAGAGAATTTCACACGTTTTTCAAGGTACGTCCCAAATGTTATCCGGGATATTGATAGTAAGAGAAATCATTTTACTCAGAAATGAAGCAAAAATATAGAAGTTCATTAAGTTATCCTGAGGTCAAAAGTTATTAGAAACATGTATGATATGATGAGAACATACAATTGTAGTTTTCTAATTGTAATGTGTCCCATGAGAGTAGGAAACAGAAGAGATCCATTTGGTGGGAAATAGGAATGAATACATTAATGATGTTTGGAGGTAAGAAAACTAAATTTCAATCTAGTGAGAAGTGTGGTAAAAATATTCATAGAGATTGTATATAAAATTATAGGATATAATTATCTTATGGTAAGTCTGGTTATTTTTCTTGTGACTATAAGGGATATAATTTTACAACAAATGAAAATTCAGTGGTAAGATGTTTTATTTTCAATGAGTTAAGGAATTATGCCAATGTCTGTCCAAAGATGGTTACCCAAGTAGGAAACTAGTAGTATAAAAATCATAAGGGCATGAAATATTCATTTTCTACTACTATGGTTGATATGAGACAATCTAATTAAGTGGTGATAGGTATTTTTTTGGTTTTCTAAAAATATGTCAATACTCTATTGGACTCTAGATCATCACATTAAGTCATTTCTAAGAACTATTCAAGTAAATAAAAAATATCACCATGTGATTGTGATGTAGATATTTTTGTAAAAGTATATGGTGAAATAAATAAAGAATCCAGGGTTTATGGGAAACATCATATTATCCTTAGTGGGATGGTTTTTCTATAAATATTGTTGAACATTTGGATGTGGAATTTGATATAATTTTCGATGTGGATTGTCTTTTAGTTTATCATGCTAAAATAGTTTAAAATGAAAAGATTATTTTATTTAATGATTTCATGAATTTCATTACAAAGGAAGAAGTTGAGAAATTGATTAATGGTGCAAGTGAGAGTAGTCTAGATCATGTTGTTAAAATGAAAAAAATAGTTTATATTAGTGAAATTCAATTAGTGAATGAAATTATATATATTTTCTTACTGAATTACCTAGTATTATTTTTGAATGGATGATTGAATTTGTTATGTATTTAGTTCCTAATGATAACACTATTTATAAAACCCCTTATTCAATGGCTCTAGTGGAATTGGTGGAATTAAAAAATTAGGTGAAATAATTTCTTAATAAGGTTTCATTCAACCTAGAACTTCACGATGGTGTGCTCCTATTTTATTTGTGAAAAATAATGTTGGTTCAATGAGTATTTTGATTCATTAGAAAAAATAAAATAACATCCCTATTATGATCATTTATTTTTTTCTCATATTGATTATTTTTTATCAACTCTTAGGAGCTCGTTATATTTGTTGATTTATTTGTTGTCCATGTACCATCAGCATAAGGTAAAATAGGATTAAATTCCAAAGATATAAATCTGAATGATATATATGGATTATGAGATTGTAGTTATTCCCCTACGGTTATCTAATGCTCATGTTGTATTTGTTAATCGTATGAATGGAGTCTTTCATCAGTTTTTTGGATCAGTATGTGGTTGTCATTATAAATTATATTATTGTATATTCTAAAAGTCACGAGGAACGTGAAATCCTTTTAAGGATTGTTTTCTAAACTTTAAATGAAATGATACTATATGGAATGTTTAATTAAGAGTGAATTTTGGTTGTAAAAAATTTCCTTCTAGGGACAAATTTTTTCTAAATATGTCATATTTTTTGACCCCTCTAAATCAAATTTTTTTGAATAGTGGACAAAAACTACCAATATCACAGAGACTCATAGTTTTATTAGATTAGCAACTTATTGATGATGGTTTGACGAAAAAAAATTTCAATTATGTATAACAATAACTTGGTTGAAACGTAAGAGAGTTATATTCATCTAGAAAAAAATGTGATGAATATTTTAAGGAATGGAAATGAAGATTTTTATAAATTACATTGTTTTGGCCCTACTTTAAATGAATGGTTAATTTTTTATATAAAATGATGCATCATTGAATGGACATGGATTTAATCTAATGAATAATGGTAAAATAATTGTTTATGATTCATGTTAGTTGGAACCTTGTGGGTCAAATTACCATCCTATTGATTTGGAATTAGATGATATTTTTCTTTCTTAAAAAATTTATATTCATCATTCGTATGGAATAAAGTTGGAAATGTATACTATTAAAAACATCTTGAAGTATATATTCACTCATTATGAATTTATCATGAGATAGATGAGATGGTTGGTTTTATTCAAAGATTAGGATTTCACAATTCATTATCATCAATGAAAATAAAATAAAGTGGTCAATTCTTTGTATTGAAAAAGTAATGCTATATTAATCATGATTTTTTTGGAATGATATCCTTTGGTTAATGATTTGATGACTTTTGGATTGGAAATTTTTGGGGAAAGAAAATTCATTATGTTGTTTTAGATGTTAGTTCAATCATATCTATCACAAATAATTATGAATGCCCAGAAGGAAGATAGTGAGTTACAGAAATATATAGAATCGGTTCAGAAGGGTAATTTACTAGAATTTCACATTGATAAAGACTGTGTTGTGTGTTTTGTAAAGATATTATGTCTTCCATTAGAATCAAAATTGAAGAAATATATTTAATGTGAATATTTTAGTTCTCGGGTTTCAGTTATCTTGGACGTCACTATGATATACAGAGTCATTCATGAGTATTATTGGTTGGATGTAATGAAAAGAGATAATACTAACATTAACCTCAGATACTTTTTTTGTAATCTGGTTAAATTATAGTGGTAGTTAAAATAGGAGATGATTAAGAAATTTCATATACCATAATGAAAATGGGAAAATATATCCATGAACATTATTGATGGAATACCAAAGACTTCTTGGGGTAATAATGTGATTTGGGTTACTATTGATCTATTGACTAGATCTTCTCATATTTTTTGAACGTTTTCTTAAAAAATATCTTTTCTCGATCCATCAATGAGATTAGTGTAAAACCTAATCTAAAAACCTTTGGGATTTTAATTTTTAGACATAGAAATACATGGTTCTAATCAGAATTAAAAATTTGGTCTAATATGATCAGAATAATATTTAGTGGATAGTAACATTGGTATTTTATTTACCACAATTAATGGTAAATTCGTTAATTAAAGGTAAAATTAATATTATAATCTTATAAAATTACACAAGAACTTGTACTAATATTATTGGATAAGTTATTATCGACCATGACCATCCTTGGGCCAATATTGTGATCTTTGGAAGTCGCATGGGTGTGATTATGACATTTATGATATTTATTTTAATTTAAAGGAAAATATTTCATAGTCATGTCTATTATAAATAAAAAAAATTAATATAGAGTTATATAAGTGATATCATTAAATATAAAAGTCTTTATATAGGAAAAAATATTACATACATCATGTTATTTTATTAATAATTTTTTGGTAATAAATAATTATATTTAGTTCTCACACAATGATGATAGATAATTGATTTATTAAAAAAATTAAATAAATGATATTTATAATATTAAAGTATTTATAAAGTATTAAATATTTTTCCATAAAATAATTTTCTAGAAGTATTTAACATGTTATAGATTATTTAATGTGTTTTTTAATGCAATCTAGTTATTATGAGTTTTAAAAATGTCACATAATGAATAGTGACAAAATTGACATAATTCTTAACCAATAATATAAAATATCTAATTAAATGATATAAAAATTTTAAAAATTCAAAAATTGAAAACAATAATTATATAACACTAAAAAGGTTTTTAATTACTCATTTATTTTGAATTTTTTATGATTTGGAAATTATTTATACTCTCAATGTAAAAATTACTTGATTAAATCATAATAGTTAAAAAGGATAAAAAAATATAAGTATTAAAAATTATTCAATACTTGTATAAATCCAATTAGATGATTATATTTTGACCCCAAATCATACTATATTTTACATGAGTTAATGTTGACCCATTCAGATTCAAAATTGAATTTAAATTAATTTAATAATTTTTATTATTCAAAGTGTGGACCTCCCATCTTCAATGAAATGCTACCCATTCTTCTCTATTACTCAAAAATAAAAACCATTTTGGTTTAGCCATGATATTTCAAAAAACCTTTCTAGATTCCATACCCACATTATTGGGGCCTTAGTTTAGGCATAATACCCTTCCTAGTGTTGTTATGGTGTTAAAAAAGGTGCTCATCCTAAGGAATTGGAATGTTTTTATTTAAATATTTCAATTTCATTTCTTCTTCCATTTTAATTTAAATATTCTTCATAAATGATGAAATTATAAATCCATTATCTATAATATATTTATATTTTATTATGCTAATACCATCACTATAATATTTCTCTACTTCCATTAAATGAGAAATGAATTAATCATTCGTGTGAACATGTAAACTATCACCTCCACGAACTGATCTATTTCATTTCCCATAATTGTATTTCATCACTGGTTATAATAATCGAATTAATGTTCACATATTATATTAATCAAATATTAATCATTATATGATAATAATATATCAATTATTTTGTTACTTACCATGTTCATAAAAATGATAATGTTGTTCGTGCATACATGTGAACGATCACCTCCAAGAAGCGATGTTATTACTTTTTATTCCTTATATCAATTTTATGATATATATACATGTATTTAAAATATTTATATGATATTAATGATTTTATTATCTTTTTGGAAATATAAAATAATACTCACACTTTTTCCATAATGATCAATGAATAGTGGATAATATTTCTCATTCGTACGTATGACTTACAATCTCCATGATTATAATGTTGTTCCTTTATAATAACCATACGTAATGGATTTATTTAAAAGTATCATTTATTTATAATAATGATAAATATTTCATGAATATTATTCTAGAGATTATGGTTTTATGACCATATGGACAAGTGAAATCAATCTTTGTTCATTTTTGACTCATGTAACAAATATTGACAAAACGTTTGATATGAAAGTAAATAATTATATAATTTTTATCACATGGTAATAAGTGATATAAAATAAATCATTAACATAAAAAGGATCCAATTTGGTATAATTTATCCTATATTTATTATTCAAGAATATAAATATTGAATGTCACAATTCGAACTCATGATAAGGGACTTCATCTCAATCTCCTTTTATTGAGGTGTATATTGATATTATACACTTCCTTCTTTTATAAGGTATATAATAAAACTATTTTACATTTAATTCATTAAATGGGTTTAAAAAGAACAATTTTTATATTAATCAATTTGGTTTCTTTACAAAATGACAAAATTATGATTTCTAACATATGTGGCAATGTCGAATTCTACACCGCTATATCAGTTATTTGATATTTGGATTCCCCTATAAGTTTTCATGTTTTTAAAAAGGGGAAGGAAATAACTTATTATATTTTTGGGTGTTTTTGTATGGAAAATGTTTTGGAGAGTGTATTTACTTTTTCAATATCTTGAAATTATTTCTTATGATTGAAAATGAAATTTCTTGTGTGAAATGTGGATAATTTCAATATTTTATGTGTTATGGTTATATAATGATACAAAGACATTTGAAAGGTAGTTATGTGATAAATCAGAGATCAGTGGTTACATGATAAACTAAATTTGGGTTGTTCTATGATAAACCATATACTGTTTGTTACGTCATAACCTCCAATGCATTGAGTGTGGAAGTCGAATGTATCACAATTCAATTTATACGAGTGATATGTGTGGATGTCGACCGTATGGTAATTAAATTTATGTATGATTATGTCCTAAGTTATCTCTATACGTTATATGTTTTTTTCTATGGATGTTAAGGTAATAATTAAATTACTAAATGGGTATTAAATGTGCTTATATTTATTGAAGTGTATATACTATTTCTTAAAGGTACAATGTATTACTTTATGATAAAGTCTTAATTTATTCATGTTTTCACAAGACTAAAAATTCCCCCATCTTTTTGAATGAATAACTAAGAATATTATAATAATCCCAATTTTTGAAAAGTATTTTCACATGATTTAATGTTGAATTTAGTCAATGATGGGATCATGGAAATGTTAAAATTTTTAAACATGAAACGAAACCATGTTTCTTTCTGGAGGATTTTTTGTCCTCTGAAAAATGGATTGTGAGTAGAATTTTCAACTTTTTAATTTTTGAGTTGTTGCGTATAAGTTACAGCCAAATTGACCAAATCTCTAAACATTAAAATATCCTCAATGTGAATTAATGTTATATTACTTACATAACCCATGATTAAGTAATCATTATGGATGGTGCATTATATAATGTGTACACATTAATATAATCACAATCACTATAAGGCCCAAGTTATTTCAGAATCCATCATTCATTGTATCATTACTATTTGGGGAGACTGAGGGTTTTTGGTAAATATATAGTCATTTTAATATTCATATTGAATTAATCTTCTTTTAATTGTATTTTTAATTTTTATCATTTTTTGGAATTTAACTTGATTTATTGGCAATGTATAATATATTAGAAATTCCTTTTTAAAATTTTACAGACTAGTTATTCACACGGTTAAAAAATTAATACATTTAATTGAAATAATTAAGTGTTGAAGGGATATTTGATATTATATTATTAGACAGTATATTTTTTTACGACATATATAAAATTATATTATGAGATAATGTATGGTGAGGTGACCTAACTTAATGTATACTATGAGATAACGTAGTGCACAATGACCCACATAACCCTATATTGATAGACATCATTTTTTTCTATTATATTATAAAAATGATGTTGAGAGATAACATATTGTGAAATTATTTCCCTTGAAAAAATATTTTGTAATAATATATTCATTTTCCTATCACGGTAACATATTACTGTGATAAATATAGTATTGGGTAAAATCTTAGAAAAAATGCTAAGAAATTAATATAGTTTCAAGAAATGGTTTTATATTTAGTTGTAAGAAAAATGTAATTTAATCCAAATAATTGGATTATATTATGTGATAAATATAATGTCAACAGAAAGGCTGATATTATGTTTTGTCCTTGTATAATATCAAATCTATTCCTCGATATTATGTTTATGAAGAATAGTTATATTAAATATTTTTATTAAAAACATGTCTTTGCATTTTAAAATAAATAGATATAGATATATAATATAATTGAATATAATTTTACATTTTTAATAAGACAACATGATTGCAGAATCCTTAACATGTTCATATTTAATATATTCTTTTATTCCTAAATTATAAAAATAATTTTATATTAAAGAGTTGAATACTTATTTTATCATCATAGGAGGTCAATGACATCAATAATAGAAAATTAATTATAATTTTTAAATATTATTTTCATTTTTTTATTCACACATTTTTCTAGTGATAAATGAATGATATATCCCAATAATATTTTTCAGCACCCTTCAATTAACATAATTTTTCATTAATGAGTTTTCTAACTTTCCAAAACTTATCTCAATCTTTCATAATGGTTCTATATATAATTTCTTATGTGCAGTGAACCATTAGGGATTTACTTCTATATTGGGTATTTCATACATTTTCTCCACATTTATGAAATAAATGATATTTTAATAATGTTCAAGCACATGGATTTACACTTAATAGGAATAATTATTTTTATTTTATCCCATTAAATCCAATTATATGAATTATAAACACATTTATTTGATTGTTATCCTATTTTAAAATAACATTGTAATAATAATAAAATTTTATTGAAAATTACAAAATAATCTTCCAATGTGTTTTTAAATATAAATTTTCTAAAAATTTTATACCTACCACTCATTGTGCCATCATATGTGGTATGTTGTTATCCTCTATTTATATATAATTTATTTTATGAATTCATATCATATGTATCATTTCAGAATTTATATTAATTGTTTAGTCTGAGTGGTGGGTTTTTCATTTCTATTATGTATTTTTATTACAACACTCTTTTCTATTTTAATTATATTTCTATATTATGGAAATTTGTAATTTTTTAATGAATTATGTTAACTGTGTAATGTTTATACGCCCATGACACTTTTTGAAGTCCCATTTAATGTATGTAAAGTAAAATTGAAATGAGAATAAAATTTATAATATGGACTCATAGATGAGAATAAAAAAAGATAGACATGTCTATATAGACAAATATTAATCACCAATTTTTTTATTCATTTTCCATTATAATAAATTTATAATTATATATTTATATATAAATATTTTTGGAACCTATTATTTTTTGTTAAATTATAAATTAATTTTATATAACATTGAATTGAAAACATTTGACTAAACTATGTATTCATATACTTCAATGAAGAATTTTCGAAATGATGAATTTAGATGTGAAATTATAGATAAGATGGGATTGAATTTTATTTATTTAATGGGAAGTAATCAATGGACAACATTGATAATAGTAATATTTTTACTTCGGATTATTTATCATGGTAATGAATATAAACATTTAATTGATGTAAAATTATATTGGTTGTATCATGAGAAATCAATCATTAGGTTTTTATAGAGTAGGGAGTGTTTCATAGTTTAAGGGAGCTTCGGGAATTTTTAATATTATGTAACATCATATAAATTAATTTATTATTATCAATGACTAATTTATAATGATGGTGTTAGGAATAGAGTTACAAAATTATTTTTGGACATTAATATCTTTGGAAGGTTTTCTGAGTTAATGTAAGAATAAATTGTGTCCTAGATATAGATTTTATGAAACTAGTTATCAAATTGAAGTCGAGCATCGAAAAAAATATTGGTTGATAATGATATAGTTGTCCTTTGGTGTATATAATATAGTTTTCTCAAATGATGAATAGTGTTATGAATAATTAATTTTTTTATTTCATTATCATTTACTCATATTGTCTGTAGTGATGTTTCATATGCTCCTATTATATCCTAATGAAATTCAGTGAATATAAAATTATAATATTCACACACATCAATACATCGATCATCAAAAAATAAAATAATGCCATAAGGATTTAAAACATTAAACAGTAAAAAGAATCAATAATCATGATCTATGTGATACCATTCTTGTTAAAATGAAACATCACAACTTCGTATCAATAATAGATAAAACATACTAGTATCTTGGAACATCATCTCAGAGAACACTTACATAACCATTACATAACCCATATAAATGAAAATCACTACAAAACTGGCATCCAATATAATTCATCAACGAACATAATTATTACCCAATGAATTGGATAACTATACGGGTTCACCCATCATATAAAGTATAAGAGGATCACCTAGTGCTATCTTCCCCTCATCGTATAGGATGTCCAAGAATAAAAAAATCAACAATGTACATAGATGTTTCGTAATAAACTCATTTAATCAATCATTATTCATTTTGTAAATAGATTAACCCATTTAAAATAAACAAGTTCATAATGATCTATTTTAAACATGATTATCTCATGGAAAAATGGGTTCTAAAAAACTACAGAACATGATTAACACATGGAAAATAAATGGGTTTCATAAAAATCTATTTCAAACATGAAAAATCCATAGATAAGAAAAGGGATACATAAATATATCATTGATAATTTATTAACATGTTGAAAAAAAGGGTTAAGAAATTTTATAATTAATAAATGATTTTGTTGTGGAAAAGAAATAAGCTCTATAATATTCTATTTGATACATGATTAACCCATGGAAAAAATGGTTCCATAACAATCTCATTGAAATGTGATTAATTTGATTAAAAGAAATGGGTTCTATAAAAATTTTATTTAACAAATATCAATCCATCCTGAGAAAGAAGAAGATTGATACCAAAGAAAATCTAACCATTAAGGTAATAAAAAATGTTATTTATCACTGAGGTATATAAATACCAATAAAATATCAATATAAAATTCTTATGGAAAATATAATTTTCATTTTGAAATTTTTTTAAAACAAATATTTCAGAATTTCTTTTCTTCAATAACTACATTAAAAAAATCAATATGTAAATTATAATTAAATAATGTCATTAAAAACAACCTTGTAAAAAATAAATGGAATATTAAAATAAATTATATTCATGATATTTGGTAAATGTGTGTAACACCCCGAGATTTTATGAAAAATATTATTTTAATTTCATTAATGTCTTGTGTTGTATTCTACACCAAAATTACCTTGCGCTATACGCAACACCGTATTAGTTTGTAGTATACGCAACACTATTCTTGGATCGTGTTACACACAATTTTGATAATAGTTATTCTACGTAACATTGAGTATATATATATATATATTCAATGTATAAATGAAATATGGTTGGATTCTGTTATACGAAACAACAAAGGATTCTTGAGCAACACGCAACCCTGACTTGGCTTGCATTAAACGCAATCGCGACCTTCCTCGATACCGTGTGTTGTACACAATACCGGGTTTTACTAAACAAAGATATATTATTATAATATTGTTATGAACTAGCCGTTATGAATAGTGTTAAATAAATTTTTAATTTTATAACATTCTTATTCATCTTACACATTTCTAGAACATGGTATAAGAACAAAATAAATTTTTCAGGTAAAATAAGTATTTTAAAAAAAATGCAGTTTTGCCGCCTTTTGATGGCGCACCCACTTTAAATATAGTTTTTGACATGTTTATAAGTTCAATTTGACAAAATAAAATTCTTCTTATGAATCAGGATATAAAAATTTACATTAGATAAACTTTGGATATTTTTCCGATAACATTCATATTTTAATGAATAGTAAAAACACGCTATATTTTAATTAAAACAAATTTTTTCATCGTAATATATTATGTTGTTAAATTATAATATTTAATGGTTTTAAAGTATAAATAGAATATATTTTTACCATTTAATATAATGTATGTCATTAGCATTGATTTTACCTTGAATTCGTAGGTTAAATCAATTCAATCTTTTGCAATGTTTTAAAGAAAGACCCGTTTTCTTTTGGCAACAGGATTAATTTTAATTTAATTTCTGCATCTTTTGTGTATTGAATTTGGAAAAATGGATTCCATATTTGGAATCATTGGGTCGAAATTATGTTAGTAAGCTACTTTTTATTTTTGGGCATTGTGAATAGTAACTACGGTAAATTTTATTTACTATAGTTAAAGGTAAATCGGGTAATTAAGGGTAAATATAAGAATATAAAATTACCCTAACATTTGGAAAAATCCTATTGTATGGCTAAAAGTAGACCCATATAACATAAGGGTTGGATTAGATTCATTTTATGGACTTTTTTCCATGAAAATAATTTAATTATTATTAAAACCAAAGAATGTGACAACATGTCACTTTCTTAAATCTAATAAGTATAATAATTTTAATTTAGTGATAAACTTCATGAAACTTCGAAAATTAATAGTATACAGAAATATAATACAATTATCTACATCATAGAAATTTATTTATAATTTTTAGGGATTAAATAATTATCATTTATTATGACACAATGATGATGCAGTAATTGTCTTATTAATGAAATATTGACATAATTGATGTTATAAATGCCCAAATAAATGTAATTTGAGACTTTTTATGACTTAAATTAATTTTATAGGTTAATATGACATGTTATTTGTGATATAAGTAACTTGTTTTGAACTTATCATTCTGTTATGAATTTCATAAAAATCATGTACCAAATAGTGTCAAAATTGACATTAATTAGTTTTTAAAACAAATATTATATTATTAATTGCTATATAATTCCTAAAAACTAAGGATCGGCCAAATGACTTAGATAAGGATAGATATATTAATAATAAACAACTTGGGGTTTGTTTGACTTGTTATGGTAAGTTTATTAACCATATAGAGTAAGAAAACAAAAAGACACGGTAAAAGTTAAACTATTTAACTTAGAGTTAAATCTAATTGATAAGGTTAAAATAATAACCTAATCTTGTCTAAATCCTATTATATGAGATTATTTCTACCCATACCCACTTTATCTTTTAAATAATACCCTTTGTAACCATTATAACCTGATTTTGACCTTAATATAAAATAATATTTTGAGATTTTCTTAAGGTGCCCCTCTCCTCCCTTATAAAAGGGCACCTCCTCCCTCTCCTCCTCACACCAATTTGAGCATTCAATCTCGGAACAACCCTGACAAAATCTATTCTCCACTTCCCTAGTATCATCCTAGAGGTCCTTATCTTCTTCAAATACCATCCTTAGTTCTTTATGTGGAGGTTAAGTGAAGGCGCGTAAAAAAAAGGTAATATCCATTACCGATCTTTTTCAACTTCTTTCTTCTTCAACTTCTTCTTATTCAGTTGTTTCATGATAAAGTAATAACATAAGTATTTATTATATACTGATATGTCATTATAAATATGAAAAAACTCTAATTAACCTTCTATCCATCCTACGGAAAAAGGAAATCATCGTGCGTGCGTACGTACGGAATACCGTCTCCACGCTGTGGTGTAATCTATTTTCCACCACCACCTTAGTTGGATGGGTATAATGGTGTAAATAATGAATATATATTACTATTATAAAGTGATATTGATTCTGAAATAGTATACATACACTCCAATACAATTCCACGATCATAGGAACGATATCATCACTCATGCGTACGTACGGAATACCGTGTCCACGATGTGATGCGACTCGTTCTACATGATCTTCATTTCATAATGATTATATAAATGGATTGAATGAATGAATATGATATATGTTACACTAATACCATTCTGGAAATGAGGTATCTATAACCTAAAGAGAAGAATAAGAATTTATTCGACAAACACACATAAGAACAAAAAGTAATAAACACTTGAATAACAAGTAGTAATGAAATATTACTAATATGAAGCTAAGAATATGACCATATATGATATCATAAAAATAATTATGATTCCGGAATAATTCAATAACATTATTTAAATCATTATATAGGAGGTTCAGACACTTACGAAGCATATCATACCTAAGGTAACGGAAATATCACAATCTCATTTTTATCCGAGATTGTTTATACTTTGGAATTTACTAGGGTGTTTTTATAATCCACATCCATGTTTCCTCAATATGTAATATTTATATCTTTCTACAATAGTTTATATCCAATTTTACCCTTCAGTGAGTTTTTAGTAAAAGATATGAAAGGAATATTTTGTCGTTTTTCGTACGAGGTACTTTTTGACTTTTCCGACAAAAGTACGAAGAATGTTTTTTTAACTTATATGACCTAAATGGATTTTTAAAACATTATTTCCAAGAAGCTTCCTTTAAAATTTTTCAAGTTTATTTTTAATCAACTTCTTTTAGTTTAAAATTGTATGACATGTTAAGAAAGGAAAATGTTTTTGAATTTGAAAGGATATTTTCCTCAAAAATGGAGTTCAAGTGTTTTATCAAAATTATTTTCCATCTAAGATAATAAAGGGTTCTGTTTCTATCCCTATTATTACATGGATTTGATTATGTTGTAATGGAAATATTTTTATGATGTCCTTTATCTTATATGAATTGTTTTATGATGTCATGTTGTTTAAGAATCCCATTTTTATTACATGGCTTATGCTATGATGTATGGTTTATGATTTTGTGGCACACATAAGAATGATATCATTATGAGATGGGTGGGACCTATATCTCCCTCCAATGCATTGGGTAAAGATTTTATATCTCATGAGATAGACATGGCTGGAATGGAAGGTTATAGCGGTTCAGTGAAACAGGACTGAAACGAGGGTGACTCGGTTCTAAAAAGGGACTTTGTCAACTAAGATAGTCTTGGCAATGAGTCTTGACTAATAAGAAATTCTTCTCTATGATTATTGTTTATTCCACAAAGTTTCATGTTTTAAGTTATGATTATTGGGATTACATTTCACTACTATGATTTATCCCATGTTATGAAATTATGCTCTCTTTTGCAGGTAATGATTTCCAAAAGTTATGTTCTTATGAATATTATCTGATTAATATTTCTTTTGTTTACCCTTACTGAGAATTTGAGATCACCCTTTTTATGTTTTATTTTCCCCAGGATATAAAGAAAGTTTTTAGGTAAAAAAATGAATATCTTTATGGGAGATGTTGAATATCTTTTGCCACGATTAGAAGATTATATTCCGAGTTTATAATGACACTAAACTATTACGGTCCTTGTGTGTGTGTTTTTGTTATGTACTAAGTATTCCGAAAAAGTAATGTAATGTCTATGTATGTTATGCTTCGGGTCTCTACAGTTGGTATCAGAGGAAAGGTTTAGTCAACCATTGGAAACTAGGATGCGAAAACGTTAGTGAGATCCCTAGAGATATTTCTAAGGTATGTCTAGGGATGTCCCTAAGGTTAAGTATAAGTATAGGTTATAGTAATAGAATTACGGTAACCTAAGATGTTTGATATTGAAGGTACTCCCGCTTTACTATGTTATTTTCTCTAGCATGATTTTTGCCTCTCACAGAATTCTTTTTGTGTTTTAGTTAATGGAGGGAACCAGAAGGAATTTGGTTAACACTGAATCCAATGGACAAATTGGTGACTATGAGCAACAAAATTGTATAATTCCTAGAGATAAAGATATTGTGATTATGCCGAATCAGTCATCGCGATATATGATTCACAAGGTGAAATTTAGTGGTATGCCTAATTCATCAAAGAAGAGGAAGATAAACTATTATGCATGTTCACATGTTGACGAGCATAAAGAAAGGAAGATTGAGATTTCTAAAGAAGGGAAGAAGAACCTTGAGGAATAACACAATTGGAGGGACCGATGTTATCTGTATGGAGAAAAGGATCATAGAGTGACAGACTGTTATGGAGTTCAATGTATTATTTGTGGAGAACATGGGCATTACCCAACTCAATGCCCTGACCTAAAACGTTACTTCTAAATTTAGGAAGGACTTATTCCAGGACAATCATTGATCATGATGGTTTGAAGTGTTTATGTATTGGTATTCAAGAATAATGTTATTGAGGTACTTTTATGGTATATTAGAATATCTATGTATTGGTCCATTGTGGTTTTCTATAAGAATATGGCATTGGTAACCATGAAAAGTGATTGAAATATTTTTGGAATGCAGATGATATGCACATAATGAAGGGATAAAAAGAATCTAATATGTTTGATAGTATTCATGAGCTCATGATTGATATAAGGACTATGTGATATCATGGTTTGAGTATACAGAATTTTGAGGATTTTGGTATGTGGAAAGTGTTAACTTTTAACTGCATTCATGTTTTCACTATAGTTCAATGGGTATTCATTCTTCAAGAGAATACATTATTAAGGTATTCAAATGTTTGTAATTTTACCAACAAGATATATCTTATGATATATGGGGGATAAATGATGGCATTCATGTGATTGTTATGTGACATTTCAAGTAATAATTTTTATACTATGAGCTTCGACCGAAGTATTTTGGATAAGCCTAAAGATTGGGATGGATTATGTTGGACATAAGTTAGTATTGTTTAAGGATAGAAGTTTTTTCGATATTATTGATGGGATGTTATAGTAATATAGCTTTAGAAAAAGGACAACCTGCAGGACGGGCGACAACCCATCGCGTCGGACAAGGCTGTGGGAATCGAACCGACAACCGAAATGCGACTGGCCTTTTTCGCCTACAACTGGCCTACAGGATGTCCCTATTTAGTAGAAACTAGTTTTATTATATTAAGCAGTATGATATATGAAGTATAAGTCCATTTTAGGAACCATATAGGATTAATCTCACTATAGATGGACTTATGTATTTTTTTCATAACTGTTCTAACCTTTTGTTTGAGACAGATGGAATGACCCATCACTCTATCACATGATCTGCTATCACATCACGAATGACAAATTAAACTTAATTTATTTATGAGATGAAGTGGAAATTGTCCAAAGAACAACCAACGGTGAGACTATACTGAAATCATGAAAGTATTTCTTCTAATTCCAATTTCATCAACTTTAGAGAAATGATCTTGAAAACCAAAAATGATGTCCTAGTTCCCTTATATCCGATTAATCAGATGGTACCTTAGATCATCACAAATCAATAGCTTTGTGACTATTGGATTTTTCATAGCCATGTTCTCTACAACTCTCCATCAGAACTTGATAGTTAGATTTTTATTCCATATCCATATTTTCACCTATGTTATCCTACGTGGAAACCCCATGATGAGTTAATATGGGTAACCGTTACATTTCATACTTTAGTTTTTAAAAGCCATGTTTTGATATTCCTTTTTACGATGTGGGTTTCTATTAGTGAAACTTTCGAATAGTAAACCATTTATAACCCCGGCGAATTTCGAGGGCGAAATTAATTTTAAGGGGGGTAGAATGTAACACCCCGAGATTTTATGAAAAATATTCTTTTAATTTCATTAATGTCTTGTGTTTTATTCTACACCAAGATTACCTTGCGCTATACGCAACACCGTATTAGCTTGTATTATACGCAACACTATTCTTGGATCGTGTTACACACAATTTTGATAATAGATATTCTACGCAACATTGAGTATATATATATATATTCAATGTATAATTGAAATATGGTTGGATTCTATTATACGAAACAATGAAGGATTCTTGCGCAACACGCAACCCTGACTTGGCTTGCATTACACGCAATCGCGACCTTCCTTGATAGCGGGTGTTGTACACAATACCGGGTTTTACTAAACAAAGATATATTATTATAATATTTTTATGAACTTGTCGTTATGAACAGAGTTAACTAAATTTTGAATTTTATAACATTATTATTCATCTTACACATTTCTAGAACATGGTATAAGAACAAAATAAATTTTTCGGGTAAAATAAGTATTTTTTAAAAAAAAATTAGTTTTGCCACCTTTTGATTGCGCACCCACTTTAAATCTAGTTTTTGACATGTTTATAAGATCAATTTGAAAAAATAAAATTATTCTTTTGAATCAGGATATAAAAATTTACAATAGATAAAGTTTTGATATTTTTCCGATAACTTTCATATTTTAATGAATAGTAAAAACACGCTATATTTTAATTAAAAACAACTTTTTTCATCGTAATATCTTATGTGGTTATATTATAATATTGAATGGTTTTAAAGTATAAATAGAATATATTTTTACCATTTAATATAATGTATGTCATTATCATTTATTTTACCTTGAATTCGTAGGTTAAATCAATTCAGTCTTTTGCAATGTTTTAAAGAAAACCTGTTTTCTTTTGACAAAGGGATTAATTTTAATTTAATTTCTGCATCTTTTGTGTATTCAATTTGGAAAAATAGATTCCATATTTGGAATCAGTGGGTCCAAATTATGTTAATAAGCTTATTTTTATTTTTGGGCATTGTGAATAGTAACTACGGTAAATTTTATTTACTATAGTTAAAGGTAAATCGGGTAATTAAGGGTAAATATAACATTATAAAATTACCATAACACTTGGAAAAAACCTATTGGATGGATAAAAGTAGACCCATATAACCTAAGGGTCGGATTAGATTCATTTTATGGACTTTTTTCCATGAATATAATTTAATTATTATTAAAACCAAAGAAAGTGACAACATGTCACTTTCTTAAATATTATAAGTATAATAATTTTAATTTAGTGATAAACTTCATTAAACATAAAAAATGAATAGTCTACATAAATATAATACAATTATATACATCATAGAAATTTATTTAGAATTTTTAGGGATTAAATAATTATCATTTCTTATGACACAAAGATGATACAGTAATTGTCTTATTAATGAAATATTGACATAATTGATGTTATAAATGACCAAATAAATGTAATTTGAGACTTTTTATGACTTAAATTAATTTTAGAGGTTAATATGACATGTTATTGGTGATATAAGTAACTTGGTTCGAACTTATCATCCTGTTATGAATTTCATAAAAATCATGTACCAAATAGTGTCAAAATTGACATAAATTAGTTTTTAAAACACATATTATATTATTAATTGTTATCTAATTCCTAAAAATCAATGGTTTGTCCAAATGACTTAGATAAGGATATATATATTAATAATAAAAAACTTGGGGTTCGTTTGTCTTGTTATGGTATGTTTATTAACCATATAGTGTAAGAAAACAAAAAGACACGGTAAAAGTTAAACTATTTAACTTAGAGATAAATCTAATTGATAAGGTTAAAATAATAACCTAAACATGTCTAAATCCTATTGGATGAGAGACTTTAGACCCATCCCCACTTTAGCTTCGAAATAATACCCATTGGAACCATTATAAAACGAATTTTACCTTAATATAAAATAATATTTTGATATTTTCCTAAGGTGCCCCTCTCCTCCCTTATAAAAGGGCACCTCCTCCCTCTCCTCCTCATACCAATTTTATCATTCAAGCTCGTCCAACCCCTGAAAAAATCTCTTCTCCACTTCCCTAGTATCTTCCTAGAGGTCCTGGTCTTCTTCAAAGACCATTGTTTGTTCTTTAAGTGGAGGTTAAGTGAAGGCGCATAAAAAAAATGTAATATCCATTACCGATCTTTTTCAATTTCTTTTTCTTCAACTAATTCTTATTTAGTTGTTTAATGATAAAGTATTAAAATCAGTATTTCTTATATACTGATATGTTATTATAAATATGATAGAACTCTAATTAACCTTATATCCATCCTACGGAAAAAGGAAATCACCGCGCGTGCGTACGTACGGAATACCGTCTCCACGCCGTGCTGTAATTTATTTTCCACCACCACCTTACTTGGATGGGTATAATGGTGTACATAATGACTATATATGACTATTATAAAGTGATATTGATTCTTAAATAGTATACATACACTCAAATACAATTCCACAATCATAGGAACGATATCATCACTCGTGCGTACGTACGGAATACCATCTCCACGATGTGATGCGACTCGTTCTACATGATATTCATTTCATAATGATTATATAAATTAATTGAATAAATGAATATGATATATGTTACAATAATACCATTCAGGAAATGAGGTATCTATAACTTAAAGAGAAGAATAAGAATTTATTCGACAAACACGCATAAGAACAAAAAGTAATAAACACCCGAATAACAAGTAGTAATAAAATATTACTAATAAGAAGCTAAGAATATATTACTAATAAGAAGCTAAGAATACGACTATATATGATATCATAACAATATATATGATTCTTTAATTACTCAATCACATTATTTAAATCATTATACAGGAGTTTCGGACACTTACGAAGCATATCAAACCTAAGGTAAGGGAAATATCACAATCTCATTTTTATCCGAGATTGTTTATACATTGGAATTTACTGGGGTGTATTTTATCATCCACATCCATGTTTCCTCAATATTTAATATTTATATCCTTCTACAATAGTTTATATCCAATTTTACCCTTCGGTGAGTTTTTAGTAAAAGATATGAAAGGAATATTTTGTCGTTTTTCGTACGAAGTAATTTTTGACTTTTCCAACAAAAGTATGAAGAATGTTTTTTTAACTTATACGACATAAATGAATTTTTAAAACATTATTTCCAAGAAGATTCCTTTAAATGTTTTCAAGTTTATTTTTAATCAACTTCTTTTAGTTTAAAATTGTATTACATGTTAAGAAAGTAAAATGTTTTTGAATTTGAAAGGATATTTTCCTCAAAAATGGAGTTGAAGTGTTTTATCAAAATTATTTTCCATCTAAGATAATAAAGGGTTATGTTTCTATCCCTATTATTACATGGATTTGATTATGTTGTAATGGAAATATTTTTATGAAGTCCTTTATCTTATATGAATTGTTTTATGATGTCATGTTGTTTAAGAATCCCATTTTTATTACATGGGTTATGCTATGATGTATGGTTTATGATTTTGTGGCACACATAAGAATGGTATCATTATGAGAAGGGTGGGACCTATATCTCCCTCCAGTGAATTGGGTAAATATTTTATATCTCATGATATTGACATGGCTGGAATGGTAGGTTATACTGGTTCAGTGAAACAGGACTGAAACGAGGGTGACTCGGTTCAGAAAAGGGACTTTGTCCACTAAGATAGTCTTGGCAATGAGTCTTGACTAACAAGAAATGATTCTCTATGATTATGTGTGTATGAAACAAAGTTTCATGTTTTATGTTATGATTATTGGGATTACATTTCACAACTATGATTTATCTCATGTTATGAAATTATGCTCTCTTTTTCAGGTTAAGATTTCCAAAAATTATGTTCTTATGAATATGATGTGATTGATATTTATTTTTTTTACCCTTACTGAGCATTAGAGCTCACCCTTTTTATGTTTTATTTTCCCCAGGATATAAATAAAGCTTTTAGGTAAAAAAAGGAAGATCTTTATGGGATATGTTGAAGATCTTTCGCCATGATTAGAAGATTATATTCCGATTTTCCAAAGACACTAAACTATTACAGTCCTTGTGTGTGTGTTTTTGTTATGTACTAAGTATTCCACAAAAGTAATGTAATGTCTATTTATGTTAAGCTTCGGGTCTCTACAATGCATGTGTCTGGTACATATTAAATGATAGTTCATTTTGAACACTAAAATGTCAAAAAAAGTGCCCTAATTGGAAAATGAAAGGAAAAATACTTTTGAAAAAAAATTTCAAAACAAATTATAATTGGATAAAAAAGTATTTAGAAAATATTTTCTATATGGTTAAATTTTTTTTGAAAACGTATTAAGAAAACATATTGTTTTATGAATACATATTTTTGACTAATTATATAACTGAATCTGAATTTTCATAAATTTTTTTTCGAAATTATTAAATGTGAAAAACAATGGGAAATGGTAATGATACAATTATATATCATCAAACCCATAATATATATATATTTTGTAGTTTCATGATACATGGATCAAAATATCTCATCATTTGAAGCATATTTTTAAATAATTTTGATAAATGAAGAGATTGCAACAGAAGAATTTTACCACATTAGTAACATTGAATCATATTCCTCATGAAAGGAAAACTTTTAATGATACATATATAATCTTGAAAATATGTATATACATTATTTAAAATGTCAATGGTTTATTATATATACTTCATAATAGATGAAATATGTAATACATAACACATGATTCAAAAAAGAAAATTCACAAAAAATCCATTATTGCTTTGGTAACATTAAAAAAATAAACCCTTTGAAGATTTGATCCTCAAATGGGTATGTAAATAAAATTAAAATTAAGTATACTAATCATAAAATACATTCATGGAATTTAAATAAACCACATAATAAAAATAATAGGTGATTATGGTAATTATATCATAGAAATAAAAGTGAAATGATAAAATACATTACTAAAGTCTAACATTTCACATTTTTCGTCATCTTACAGAAAAAATAAAAATATGTAAAATATTTAAATTTGTGATACCATTTTTTTGTTGTATAATAAATTTTATTTCTCCTATAGAATTTTTTTAAATAAGTAATTAATCAATTAATTTTTAGTTAGATGTTTTGATCATATTAATCTTATGTGTCGAAATTAATTTTTCAATGATTACTACAGTAAATGTGGTAGTTATTTAAACATATCAAGAATAATAATCCTGATATTATTAATATATTTAAAACAAAATTATAATTATTTTACCATTAATGAATGGTTATTATTAAAATTAACCTAATTTTATGATAATGCAGACACTAGGCTATACTTACGAATGAGTAACATTTCCATTTTTCAATAATCATTATAGAAGTAATATAAGTAGCGTATCATTAAAAATGATCATGATATAATAATTACCATATTATTTAATTATATATACATAATTACATCGTTCATTATTTGGTGAAAAAAATGAACTACATCACTTCGAGGAGGTTGTAGTACACATGTTCTTGAATGACATTATAATATTTTTCAACATGGGAGAAGTTTAATATAAACTGATATATTATATTTCAAGAATTAAAATTATGTATTGAATATATTAAATATTCCATTTATATCACATATACTTATCTTTACCCTTATTACCTTACATGTAATGTGACATTAACAAATAAATCACATCGCTTCATGAGGTGGTTGTCTTGTCAAACACACGAGGGACATTATCGTATCTATTTAGGAAAGGAAATTAAAAGTGCATATCTGATATAACTACTAAATATTCATAATAACTTAATAAATTAAATATATAAAAATTATTCCCTTCATCATACAAAACAATGATATGTGGTAATAGAAAAATTAATGTCACCATATGATGAGGTGGTAGTTTTCCATACACACAAGTGAGGTTTTTGAAATGCAATTGATATAAGAGTATGAAGTTGTAGGTACATACAATGCAATTAGAAAAATCACATTATAAGAGTTATTTTTAACATAATATATCATCATGTTATAAGAAAAATTGATGATGTTAGAGGAAGAATTAAAATTAAACCACTCATTAAAGAACATTACCTCTCCTTCAAGTATCATCCTTAGGTTTACACTAAAGCCAAAAAATGTTTGATTTATGCATAAAATAACAATTTGTGGATATGAGTATGGAATTTGAGATGTGGTTTTTTTAGGTTTTTAAAGATTAAAATTTCATGAGAGTTGTGATGGAGTGATGTTAGTGAGTTCCCTTATAATTGAATAGGAGTGTAACTTTTGTAAATACCCTAAAGTATTCAATATAACGTGGTCAATCTCACATCATGAAGCTAAATGATATACAATTAAAGGATTTTATGGACTATATGGTCTATTAAAACATACATAAAATAATAAAACACATGTTTCATGCATTTGTTTCCATCACATTTTTGCTTCCTTATTTTTACTATTTTTTCACTACCGTAACTAGTAATCGAAAGACGTAATTTATATATTAATAAAAAAATAAATTTATAATTTTTAGATAATATGTAACAAATTATTAATTTTTTTATTGAAATTTACTAATTTCAAATTCTAAATTGTGTTGAAAATTTAATGAACCACAATAACATGTATGTGAAAAAACACCAATTTAAAATTATTCACAATAGATTATTTTTTAATATTTAGGGGTCAATATATTAATTATATGAGAAATAAATGGTCCATGGACTGAAAATTATATATAATTTTTACATTTAAAATCTCTTGGAATAAGATATGATTTTTAATACTTTTAAATCATTTAATGAATTATTATTTATTATAAATAACATTAATATAAATTTTAATATAATTTTGTTAATTTGAATTGAGAAAATATAATGAAAATTAAAGGAATTACGTCATATTACTTTCACACCTATATAACAAGATATATTAATCCAAATAATAATTTATGAAAAAAATACATAAAATATATTTAAAATGTAAAATTTTTAGAATCATATATTTTATTAAATTATTTAATAAAAAATTCATGTGTTGGTGTTTCCTAAGAATTTAAATTAATTATATAATCTCTAAAAATTAAATATAATTTATCGTGATAAAAAATTCTAAAAATATATAAATATCATATTTATAACATATCCAAGTTTTTTTCCATATCCTAAAGATATATTGATTTTAAAAAGAAACGAACCTTTCTTTTTTGGTCTTTTTTTTTTCATTACTTACTAAATATGAGAAATTCATGTAATGTTATCCCCATAACACATTAATATGGAAAATAAGTTGATAAGGATCAAATTATATCCCTTTAATCCGTGTGGGACATGTTGGTAGGTTATTGTTTCCCTTATCTAATAAGTTTAATCCCTTAGAAACCTCTATTTTACTGTAATCACTTTGATTAATTTTTATTATTTTCGCTAATCATTTTGTTAATAATTTTGGTTTTCCATTTTATAAATTATAATTTATTTTAATTAAAAATATGGAATTAATTATTCAAAAAAGAATCACTAAAACAGAATATTCTAATTTAATATAAATCTTGCAGAACCAACGAGACAATAAGTTTTAGTGAATAACATTTTTTAAGAAAAAATATATTTCTATAATAACTCTATGACTAATATTAATAACAATTCTATAAGAAAATATTAATATTTAATAATATATAATAGATATATATATTAACAAAAATTTCAATATGGATTATTTTAAATAATTAAAATGGAATAACATTAGACATATTAAAATAGTTTTTAGAAAAACCTGTTTTCAAAACCAATAACCAACTAATACTAAAAACCAATATAAAATTTTCTCAATGAAATTAAGTGCATTATATATTACTAAATTATAATTATGGTACCCGAAAACATAATGAAAAAATATTGGGACATTAAAATTTTATATTTTAATGGAATGAAACAATTTTTTAAAAAAAAATAGTGTTTCTCTCTACCCATAGAAAAATTAATTTTCCAGGGAACGAACCTAAATTTATACCCATGTAAATTTATATATTTCTTTTTGAATAATGAAGTTATTTATATATATATTGGTTCATTTATGTTCATTTTTTCATATTGAATTTGATATCCCAAGTAAAAAATATACTAGTTTGGAATAATTCACGGTAAAATGAGTGTGTTTTTGTAAATCAAGATAAATCAGGTGTTACATGTCCTTTATGACATCGAATATAATATTCATCTTATAAAATCTCAGTTTGTTTAAATTATAGTGCAATATATGTGTGCATTATTATGTGCCAGATTAATGGATCAAGAAAACAAATCATGCCTATTTCTTTGTGATGTACAACATAAATTTTATAATATGTACTCATTCCCCTTAGAAGTGATTAATTAAGGTTGTTTCATATTTTTTATGAGGGATCTAATATATAACATGATCCCTTAATGTGATGGTATAATGATGTTGTTGTTGGGATGTATGTTATATGTTTAGTAGTGGTCACTCCATCTTTCCATTTTGAGAAAATTGTTATGATGTTGTTGTGATAGTTTATTGTGCTTGGTGATAAATTTATTTTGGATTTAAACATTATAGAAAACAAATTGCTTATATAAAGTCATGTCCATGATGATTCTTCATGTAATGATATATTTTTTGACCCTTATATATTATTTATTATGGTTTCTAGAACCTCCCATAATCCTCAATTATTTAGACCATAAAATAAAATAAATGATATAAGTTTACACATGTAATTCTACAAGTACAAGTTATAAATATAAAGTTTTATGACATGGTCACTAAGTCTATCATTGATCTATTTATGAATTTTTATCTAGATTATAATATTTTTCATACTTAGTGATTTCACTCTTATCATTATGAAAAAAATTATGTTATGCGAGTATATAATTAAAAACAATGAAAATCATATTGAGTACTCCCATATTCTCACCACATCATTATTATTATATTTTTTCCAAATAAAACTAGTAGATATTGGTGGTGATGTATTTATTGTAGATGTAGTTGAGTCAAATAGGTACTTATGAATTTTAACTTCTTTTATTATAAATGTTTATTATGGTTATAATTTGGGGATGGTAAATATTAACTCTTTAGTTTATTTATATGGAGTTTATTGGATTTTTTTTATAATTACTCATAATTTATGAGTGTAATACCTTATATTAGATTAATAATTACCCTAGGTGTTAGTCTCCAACCTATGTCATATTAGAGGAGGGGATTATGGATAATAATAATTAATACCATGAACCTAAATGTTGTTCTATTGGGAATGTATGTAAGGGATATTGTTTAATATATTATGGTTGATAGATAGGGTAGATTTTTTATTAGTACACAACTTAGGCTTTTATGGGACTGATATGAAAAAATTTTCATTTGAAATTACTATTGTGGAATCTAGAGGACTAAATAAAACGCAAATATTTTGGGACCCGAATAATTGATTGATGAACAATAATTTCACTAATACTACATATGATCCATGTATCATGACTCCTTTTTATATGATACCTGAACCATGACATTAATAATTCATTTTTTTTGTTTTAATGCACTAATTACATGGAATTAAATATATAAATTGTTTGTGCAACATTGTTATAGTTTTTACTAAAGATGAATGTTTATTTTTAAATTATGTGTATTTTTTATTTATTATTTGAATAAATATTTATATAATATATCCATTATTTTTTTTTGAAATTATTCTTACTAAATTACATCACCATAGTTAAAATATAATTTAATAAAATTCCAAACATGATTTGATTTTTTTATGTCCTCTAAAAACCATGTTTGTATTTTTAGAACACTTACAACATGATAGTTAACAGAAAATAAAAAAACATGGTAAAAAATGTTTTATTATGAAGTAGTATTATCATATTCTTTAAATAATAATTTATTTTGCATTAATAGATTTAAATTACAAATATCATATTCAAATACATGTTATATATAAATTAATTTCTATTTTATTGATAATGTTATTGCGATTTATGAGAATATTGTTTTTAGTAGAATGTTTTAAATTATAATATTTTTTAATATGAATACATTTATCGGTTCTTATGAACTTATAATTGAGAATGTTTTAAAAATTTAAATCAAGGGATATGTATGAGTTCATTTAATTAAAAGGAATTCTTGTGTTATAAATTTTTCTAATATATAATGTTTTATTTGATGAACACAATGAATCATGTATTAATAATATTATCATACAAAATAATTAATTATGAGTAATATAAATAGAAAATTTATGTGATATTCATGAAATTAATGTTGACACCAACTAGTAAATAACCATTAAATTCTATTAAGAATATATGAAATAATGTTAAATTGTGTGACATTAAAATTACAACTTATGTAATATTTAGACTCATAGTATTCAAATATTACATCATGATTGATTTTTTATGAATTATATATATTACTATATATTGATAATGTGTAAATCATGAATAGGAAATATGTAAAAAATATGTGATGAAATAATTGCATGATATTAATTTGATGAAAATATTATAATGTGAGCATTTTGGTAATGTAAAAACTATACATGAAGTTAATATAAATATTCCTTGAGTAGAGTATATGAAATTTATCTTCAATAATATATATCAAATTTTAATATTTTTATTGAGTGAAAAAAGAATGGAATGAAATATTGTTGTTATATATTATTAATGACTTATGCTTCATTATGTATAGGTTCATCTATCATTTCTGATAAATCAATTGGAAATAATGCATTATATATTGACATTTTTAGAATAATGGGATATGGTATTTGTTTGATGATTGTTAAAAAGACATGGTTGATACAGAAATGTTGTTAAAATGACATTATGATCAACTACTGATTATTTATTTTTTTCCCATTAATTTTTTATTGACATATTCTTTTAACTTGTTATCCTATTTAAATTTTTTTTATATAATGTATGATATATTTCCCATCAGTGTTTGCTTCATGTCGAGAAATGAGTTTTTAATTTTATAAAAACTGATTAATTATATTATTGATATTGATTTATAATATGATGTTATTGTAATTAACATCATTTATGATATTTATTTGTTGTCAATTTCTTAAACATATTCTATTACAGTTAGTCTAATTTCAATATTCAGTGAACTCAAAACATATTAAATGGATTTAATCATAATGAAAAGATAATGTTATTAGAAATGAAAATTGAGGTTGAATTTGTAAAATTCATTTTCTATGAATTTTGAGGAATTTTTTGATGGAATTATATTTTTTTATAAATTTCAACAACTACTTATATTATAATTATTTCTTAACTTTCATTCACATATGTGAATGTGTTTCTTTTTTCAATAAGAAATTGAATCTTTGTCATTTAAATGAATGTTTTTTTGATTAATTGTAGACATGACACATTAAATATGTTCAAACCACATATTTTATAATATAAATGGTTTTTATATGATGGATGATATAAGATATCATATCGTATATAGATGATTCAATATGTGATGACACATATTTGGTATTATATTCAAACTATATATCTTTTAGGAATTATCAATATTATAACACCCTGAGATTTTATAAGATATATTCAGTTAGTTTAATTGATTAATTGTGTTTTACACTACACCAATATTATCTTGAGCCATATACAACACCTTATTAGATTGTATTATACACAACACAATTCTTGGGTTGTGTTACAGACAATTTCAAGTTCATTTAATAGAATTCATTTCACGTAACAATGAGTATAGATTTTTTTCAATGTATAAAATAACTATGTTTAGATTATGTTATAAAAACACCAAAGGAATGTTTCACTAAACGTAAAACTTACTTGGATTTCATTACAAGTAATAGAAACCTTCCTCAATATCTTTTATTGTATGCAATACCAAGTTTCACTAAAGGATGATATATTATTAAAATATTATATTATGGGATATAAACTAGAAGTTATGAATAGTATTAACCAAATTTTTAATTATATAACATTAAAATTAATCATTTATATTTTATATAACATTATATAATAAAAAAATCATTATTTTGGATAGAAGAAGTATTTTAAAAAAAAAAGCAGTTTTACCAACTTTTTTTGGAGAACCTTTTTAATATTTATTTTTTAACACCATCATATATTATATTTATAAAAAATTAAAATTTTCTTTATAATATGGACATAAAAATTTTCTTTGGTTGAATTTTTTATATTTATTGGATAACTATCATGTTCTTATGAATATTAAAAATACACTAAAACATAATTGAAAACAACTTTTTCCATCGAGAAACTTTATATGGTTAAACCATATTATTTAATGGTTTAATTGTATAAGTGGAATATATTTTTATAATTTAATAAAATTTTGTTCATTTTATGTAATTTCACTTTTAAATTGGATAGAAACACATGTCAATCTTTTGATAATTTTTACTTCTTCAAAACCCGCTTTTTGGTTTTGACAATGGGAATTAATTTTAAATTAATTACTGAATCATCTGTGTTTTGAGTTTAGAAAAATGGACTAAATATTTTAAATCATAAGGTTCAAATTTTTTATGTAGGTACCTTTAATTTCTAGACCTTATCAATAGTAACTTTATTAATTATTTTTATTTACCATAGTTAAAGGGTAAATTTGGTAAATAAGCGTAAACAAATAAAAATTTAATAATAAAAAACTACCCTAAATCGTGTCATAACCACATGGGATGAAATATTCTGACACTGGGAAACCTTGGGTTGATTTTGGGACACCATGGATCCATATGGATGTGAAAATGAAATTTAATAAGAATTAATTTAATGTAAAGATAATTATAATATAAACTTATATCTTTTAATAAATAGATTATAATATAGGGTTATATAACTTATATATATATATATAAATATTATTTACAAATATAAAAATATATCCTACATCATAGTATTTTATTTATAATTTTTATAAATTATATAAATTTATTTAGTTATTACACAATTATGATGTAGTGATTTCCTAATTAATGAATGATTCAAAAAATTTAATTTATAAATATAAAAATAAATTTAATTTGAATCTTCTATTCCATTTACTAATTAATTGGATGACACGAACATCTTAGTTATGATTTAATTAATTTTTTTCTATGTAATTAAGTTTTTATAAATTTAAAAAAACAACTATAAAGAGTGTCCATAATTGACATAATTCATAACTTAAAACATAAAATAGTTTGTTAAATGATATTAAATTTTCAAAAATAGAATATTTTTCAAAAAGGTTAATATATTTCCCAATATGTCATAATTAACATTTCTTGAGTATTTTTTCATGATATGACAATTACAATAACCTATAATGTGTAAATTACATGATATCATAGTACGATTAAATAGGGTAATGTAAGGGTTAAACCAAAAAGAAAATGATACAAAAATATTCCAAACATGCCTAAAAATTATTTTATTATAGAAATTAGAATAAAAACAATCATATCTTAGAATTATATAATTTTTAAAACATTATTAATCAAAATTGAATTTAAAATAAATTAATATTTTAAGAGTTTCATAAAGTACCCATCTTCTATCTTATAAAAAGGCACCACCTCCCTCTCATATTCACTCCATTTTGAGCCTTCAAGCTTGAAAAATCCATGACAATTTATCTCCAACACATACCTAGTATCATTATATAGGTTATGTTGTTCTTAAAAGACCAACTCTAGTTCCATAAGAGGAAATATAAAGTACACATGTTGAGGGAAGTGTAGTATCTTCGGCCGATTCCTTAAAATTTATTTGTACTTCTACTTCATATTCAGTATTGTTTCATAAAAAATTAATAACATAAATATAAACAATATAATTATAGGTTATTATAAATATGAAACAACCATCTTTCACCTTTTATCCATCCTACGAAAAACGAAATCACTTCGTGTGCGTACATACGGATTACCGTCTCCACGCTGTGGTTTTATATTTTTTTCACCACGACCTTACAAGGATGGGTATAAAGGAGGAAATAATTACTATATATGATTATTATAACGTGATATTAATTCAGAAATAGTATACTCTATCCACTTCAATACCATTCAATAAATATTGGAATGATATCGCCGCTCGTGCGGACGTACCACTTACCGTATCCATGATGTGATGAGATTCATTCTCCACATTAACCATTCAAGAATGATTATAAAGTATATATAATAAATATTCATGAACTATTTTAAATAATAATCATAATATATATATGTATATATATGTTTCATTTTCTTACATCCATTCAATTTAATATGGAAATGAAAATAGCGTTTAGGCATACGTATGGAAAACCGTCTCCATGAAAGGTGTATTCCATTTATATATATTTATAATTTATATATATTTTATATACTGAATATATATAATATATAAATAATTTTTACTTTCTTTAATTAATTAAATAATGAAAATTTAATTATATAATGAATAACAAGTCCAAACCTGTACGATAAAGAAAACGTTTATTACCTAAAACATTGATTTGACATAGAGTTGACTAATGGACAGGTAATATAAGGTCATAAGTAAATAATAAATTATGTCAGAAAATTTATTATTATTCTATTAAAAGATAAAAATATGTTTAAACCCGCTATATAGTATTTTATGACCCTTATAGATGAAATTAGACATTTGATAAGGGATTATTCCATCACACATTTATTTCTGTGGGACATATGCATTAAACACAACCTATTTTTTTGTGGTGTTTAGGATTCCCATTAATGTTTTATGATTTTCATTTATTAAGATTATTATATTTTACATATTCATGCAACTTTTTTTATTTTATTAAGCATATGATTCCACTGATTATAATTGTTATGGATAATTTTTCAATCTCATTTTTATCTGAGATTTTTTATACATAAGTATTTACTGAGGGTATATTTATCATCCATTTCCATGTTTTCTAAAAATATTCTCATAATTTTATTAATATTCTTCTATAAATTATTAAATTCATTTTCACCATTTTGAATTTTACTACACGATATGGAATGAATCTTTCTTTTTTTACCATATCTCGTACTTTTTTTTATTTTTTGGAAAAATTACGAGGAGAACATTTTTTATACTTATAGGGCAAGAACATATTGTTACATCCTAATAATGCCTTATTTCCATGAAGTGTCCTCTACACCTTTTCAAGTGTATTTCAAACTAAATACATTTCTTTTAAAATTGTTCAGAATTTTGAGAATAGAAAATGTTTTTGAATAAGAATAGATATTTTCCTTAGGAATTAAGTTCAAGTGTTTTATTAAACAAATTCCATCTATGATGACATAGGGTTATGTTTCTATCCCAATTATTAACATGATTTTATTTTTATTATTATGTAATTGCTTTTAGGAATTATATTTATCTTATATGTATTATGTTATGTCGACATGATGTTTTATAGTCCCATTTTTTATCATGGGTTATGATATGATGAATGATTTATGTTTTTGTGGAACCTGTATGAATTACTTTGTAATGAGATAGGTGGGACATATATCTCCCTCAAACGAATTGGGTAATGATTTATATCATGATATAGACATGACTGGAATGCAATGTAAATCAAGTTATGTAATATACGGTTGAAATGAAAAGTAAATCTGCTTCAGTAATACATGGTTAGAAGGACAAATAAAACCAGATCAGTAATAGACATTGTCCACTATGATGGTCTTAGAATAAATTCCTTTCATATTATATAATTAAGATTATGTGATTATTACTTTTCTAAATTTACATGTTTTATTGATATGTTAATCTATCATGGTTTATACTTCCTTATGATCCATACCTTACATACTACAAAGATTTATTTCATAAATCAATATTTTTATGTTTAAACATCATGTTCATGTTTTTATGGTCATATTTTTATGCTTTGTTTTACGTTCTCCATGTTTACCCTTAATGGTAATTTGATCTCACCATTTTTATTTTTTCTTTTCCCCAGGATATAAATAATGGTTTCAGGTAGGATGTAAAATGGGGAAGTTATTTATATGATACGTTAAAGATCAATCACCTTGTCAGAAGATTATGTTCCATGTTATCGAAGACACTAAACTAATACGGTCTTTGGGAATCCTTTTGGGTAATGTATGTTTTCTAAAAAAATTAATGTCCATGTACATCATGCATGGGTTGTTAGAGTTGGTTTCATAGAAAAGGTTTTCTCAACCGCTGGAAACTAAGAGGCAAAAAATTTAGTGAGATCCCAAGATATATTTCTAAGTAAAAGTCACGAGATGTCTTATGGATAATTAAATTATAGGTTACAAGACTAGAATTGTCTGATAATCATGACTAATATAGGGTTAAACCAATGATATCATAGATTGAAATATTATACATATTTTATCATACCTATGTGTCTCAAATCGTTGATATTTATTTTTAACACATTTATTTCTGATATTATATAATATCCAGAACTGCATAGAACATTGTTAACCAGTGATTGTTTCAGATGTGGTAATTATGGTAATTATGAAGATTGATTTCCTAAGTGGAAATATTAGGAAGATAATCATGACAATGGTACAATTATTGGTCATACTACAGATTATAAAGATATTATAAACAATATGTGAAATTTATGTGATGTTCTTCTATTATTTTTTACATTAAACCTAAGAATATTGAGATTGAGAAACTGAAATACATGATTCGTGATTTTTGAAATAGTAAGTTGATGGGTCCTGGGTAATGGTTAAAGAATAAAGTTGGATGATTGATGTGTATATGTTTCAGAATTCAATGATTATGTAATATGAATCATGAAACATATATGTATTTTTAATATAAGGATTGAAAAGGATATGATAAATAGTTCCAAGGATAATGAAATGTGATTTAAGTGTAAGGTTATATACTTGGAGAACATATGATTAAGGTAAAGATAACCCTCAATAAGTCCCATATGTTAAAAGAATGATGTTTGGATAAAGATATGTTGGATTGGAATAAGTTAATTAGATGATAATAGTTTTTGAAATTTTATTATGGAGTTATTGGCAATAGGGTTATTCTACAATAGATGGTGTATAAAACATTTTGGGATTTAAGGAATATATCCCATATGTTTTGGAATAAGGAAACATTCATGTTTTAAAGAAGGATATCGGATAATTTCGGTTGTTTTCGTGACATCAGATAATACATGATTAATGTATTCACATGTTTGGACTATGACAATGAAGAACTTCCTTATGAGATATGGGAGATAAATGTTATGTCAATTAAGTTCACCTCTTTCAAAAGTTTTATATTTTTAGTTTTTGGAAGGATTTTAACATTATCCATTATGGATGGTATAAGTTATATTCCTGTGGAAGTTTGTACTATCTCATTATAGGTGGCCTTATACATATTGGATTACCTATGCTAATTTTTTTGGTTGAAAAATATGTAATGGAATATCATTTTATCGCTTTATATTCAAACAATTCAATAATTAAAAATTTGACTTCATTCATTTACATAAAAGATGAAATAGAAATTTTCCACGGCACGAACAACAGTGATATTATACCAAAATCAAGTATGTATTTATACTCGTGCATAATTCTTAATCGTTAGGAACAAGATTCTGAAAACCAAATATGTTATCTTAGTACCCTATTATCCAATGAATGAGATTTTCCCTTAAATAATCACATATTTATGACATTATAGTATTTTAATATATCCAATCCTTATCCCCTATCAATATCCATCAGAACAATAAGGTTATATTTCTCATCCACATCCATGTTTTCCCTTCCCACCCATGTTCTCCTATGTGGAAACACAATGATGAGTTACTTTGGATAACCATTATGTTTATAAATTTCATTTTTAAAATTATGTTTTAGTTTCAATTTTTACAATGTGGGTATCCATGAAATAAACTTTTAGGTATAAAATCATTTATAACCCCCGAAGAATTTTGAGGGAGAAATTCATTTTAAGGGGGGGGGGGTAGAATGTAACACCCAGATATTTTATGAGATAATTTCATTTAATTTATTTGATTTATTGTGATCTACACTACACTATGATTTTTGTGCACTATACGCAACACCATATTAGCTTGTAGTATACACAACACTATTCTTGGATTGTGTTATACACAATTTCTAGTTATTTTTATAGAATTCATTTCACGCAACACTGAGTATAGAATTTTTTCAATGTATAAAATAAATATGTTTTGATTATGTCAAAAACAACAACAATATAACCATTCACTAAACATAACACTTATGTGGGTTTCATTACATGTAATAGATACCTTCCTCGATAGCTTGCATTGTACGCAACACTGAATTTCACTAAACAATGACATAATATTAAAATATTACTTAATGGGATATAAAATAGAAGTTATAAAACGTATTAAATTTGTTCTTAATTTTATAACATTAAAATTAACCTTTTAAATTATATAGAACATGACAGAAGAACAAAGTCAAATTTTCAGATATAAGAAGTATTTTTCAAAAAAATGTAGTTTTACCGAATTTTTAGGTAGAATCTTTTTTAAATTTAGTTTTTCACACCATTATATATTATATTTCAATAAATAAAAATCCTATTTAGAATTGGGACTTATAAATCTACTTAGGATGAATTTTTTATATTTTTCAGATAACTATCATCTTTTGATGAATTGTAAAAATATGCAAAATTTTAATTAAAAACAACTTTTTATATCGAGATAATTTATATGGTTAAATAATATAATTTAATAGTATTAAAGTATAAATGGAATATTTTTTTATCATTTAATCTGATTTTGGTCATTTTATATAATTTCACTATTAAATTGTTTATAAATACATGTCAATCTTTTGATAGTTATTACTTCTTAAAAACCCATTTTTTAGTTTTGATAATGGGAATTAAATATATATTAGTTACTAAAGATTCTGTATTTTGAAAATGGAAAAATGGATTCATTATTTGGAATCATATGGGTAACATTTTTTAAATAGGTACCTTTCATTTTTTTAACTTATGAATTTTAACTTTAGTTATTTTTTTAATTTACCATGGTTAAAGGGTAAATCTGGTAAATAAGGGTAAAAATAATAATTTAATAATATAATACTATCATTAAACGTTTCATAGTAATATTAGATGGAATAATTTTAACAATGTGCTTACTTTGGTCGATTCGGTGACCCCATCGATACACATAGATGTGAAAATGACATTTTATAACCATTAATTTAAAGTAAATATAATTATAACATAAACATATATCTTTTACTAAATCAATTTTAATATAGGGATAAATAATAGATCTATATATATATATAAATATTCATTAAAAAACATAAAAATATTTCATACAACATGGTATTTTATTTATAATATTTAGACATTAGATAAATATATTTATTTATAACACAATTATGATGTAGTGATTATTTCCTTAATGAAAGATTCAAATAAATGAATTTATAAATAATAAAATAAATTTAATTTAAAAATTGTCCGGCCATACATGAATTTTTGGGATGAAATTGACATATTTTTGATGACTTAATTCTAGTGGTTATAATTAATTAGGTTGTTTTTATTTTTTTAGAAAAGTCAAGTATGAATTGTGTCCAAAATTAACACAATTCATAACTTAAAAAATAATATTGTTTATTAAATGATAATAAATTCCTAAAATTGTTATATTCATCTAAATGGTTAATAAAAGTCCAAATACTTCATAAATGACTTTTTAGTAGTTGCCTGGGATGATATGAAATTACATTAACCATCAATGTGTAAATAATATGATGTCACAATAAGATTAAGAAGCATAAAATAAGGGTTCAACCAAAAAGATAAGGAACAAAATATTCAAAACTTATCTAAAAATTACTGGATTATGGGTAATCGAACCAAAATCATCTTATGTTTTAAATAACTATGATTTTGACCATTTGTAATCGAAATCATATTTTTAATATATAAATATTTTGAGAGTTTTCTAAAGTGCCCCTCATCTATCTTGTAAAAGGGAACCTCCTCTCTATCCTCTACACTTAATTTTGAGCCTTCAAGCATGGCCAACCCCTACATATTTATCTTCTAAATATCTCTAGCTACATTTTACATGTTCTCTTCTTCTCCAAAGAAAAACTCTAGTTCCCATATATGAAATTTAATGGAGACACATCGAGGAAAAGATAATTTCTTATACTAATTCCTTCAAATTCCATTATTCATCCACTTACTCTTCATTAGTAGTGTCATTATAATGTAATAACATAAGTATCACCAATATAATGACATTTTATTATAAATATGTCCCAAACTTATTTTACCTTCTTTACATCCTATGAAAAATAAAATCACCATGTGTGCGTACGTACGACTTAACGTCCCCACATCGTGGTGTAATGTATTTTTCACCAACACCATAATTGGATTAGTATAATAGTGGAAATAATTAATATATATTATTATTATAAGATGATAAAAATTATGATATATTATACAGCATCCAATTCAATACAATTCAATAAATATAGGGATGATATCATCGCTCATGTGTGCGTACGGCTTATCGTCTCAACGACGTCATGAGATTCATTCCCCGTGTTAACCATTCAAGAATGATTTTAAAGTATATAAAATAAATAATCATGAGATATATTAAATAATAATTCTACTATATTTAAAAATATTTATGTTTCATTTACTTACTTCAATTCAATTTATTATGGAAACGAAAATAGTGTTGATGTGTACGCATGACCGACCATCTCCATGAACGTTGTATTTCATTTTTTATGTATATATTATATTATATATTTATATATATATATAAAATATAAATCATTTTTTACATTATAAACGTATGTAAATATTTATATAAGTAATAATATCAAGAATGAAAAGTCCAAACACATATGGTAGTTAATGTGATTATTACCCAAGACATTGCTTTAACATTGAATTAACAAATTACTGGGTAATATAAAGTCATAAATAAATGATATTTGATATCATAAATATTATTATAGTTCTATTAAAAGTTAATAATATTTTTAAACCCAATATACAAGAGTTTCAGACACATACTGATGAAATTGGATCTAAGGTAATGGTTTATTTCGTCTTACTTTTATTTTTTGGGACATATGACTTAAACACCACATATTTATTTTGTGTGGTGTTCAGGATTCCCAAGAATTTTTTGTGATTTTTATTTTGAAGGTTAGGATATTTACGTATTCATTTAATTTTCTTTATTTTCTGTGGCCTATGATTCCATTGATTATAATTGGTAATGGATAATTTGGAAATCTCATTTTTAATGTGAGATGGTTTATACATAAGTAATTACTGGGGGTATATTTATCATCTATATCCATGTTTTCTCAAAATATTATAATAATGTGATTTCTATTCTTCTTATGTATGTTTAAATTAATTTTTATCATATTTGAATTTTACTACATGGTATGGAAGGAATATTTCTTTTTTTACTATTTGAGGTACTTTTTTGTCTTTTCGGAAAAATATCAAGGAGAGTGATTTTGTAAACATCTATGAAATTAACATATTTTTACAACATCATAACTACTTATTTCTATGATTCTTCCTCTAAACGTTTTCAAGTTAAATTTCAACTAAATTCTTTTATTTTAAAATTTCTCATCATTTTGAGAAAAGAAAATGTTTTTGAAGAATAAAGTATATTTTCCTCAGGAATTAATTTCAAGTGTTTTATTAAAATTATTTTCCATCTAAGATGACATAGGGTTATATTTATATCCAAAATATTAAATTTATTGGATTATTTTTATGAAATAATTTTGTTTATTAATTTCATCTAACTTATATGAATTATGTTATGATTACATGATGTTTAAGAATCCCATTTTATTTCCTTGGTTAATGTATGATGAATGATATATGTTTTTTTGGAACATGTAGGAATGATTTCATTATAAGATGGGTGGGACCTATATATAACACCAATTTGTTTGGTAAATATTTATATCTCATGAGATAGACATGAATGGAATAAAATGTAAATCTGGTTTAGTAATACAGAGCAGGAATGACAAGTAAATCCAGTTCAGTAATATATGGCTGGAATGACAATAAACCTAGTTTAGTAATGGACCTTTTCCAGTATTATGGTTTTGAAAACCATAACATGGATACTATAGAAGTCATATTATGTGTTTATTAGTTTTCCATAATTACAAGTTTTATGAAATTTCTACTCTATCATTGTTAATGCTCCTTTAGGATCTATGCCTTATGTAATGCCGAGATTTATTTCATACTCAAGATTTTTATGTTTAATCATTATGTTCATATTTTTACGTTCAAATATTTATAATTTATTTATGTTCACCATGTCTACCCTTGCTGAGAATTTTAACACAACCGTTTTATGTTGTTTCCCCCTGATATAATGAATGGTTTTTGGTATGAAACCTAAAGGTGGAGGATCATTATGGGAGATGTTAAAGATCGTTCGCCATGTTAAACAATTTCCTTCCATGTTTCTAAAAACACTAAACTAATACGGCCTTTGGGAATAATTTTGTGTCATTTATTATGTATTTTACAAAATTAATGTAATGTTCATGTACATCAAACATGGGTCTCTACAGATATGAATAATATGTGACTCGATGAGTTTCTTCCGTTGTTTGGTACTGTTTTGGGATGTGTGGGCTATAATTTTTAGTAATACTAAAATTATATTTTTATAAAATCTATCATGTTATTTTTTATATCATTTAAAATTATTTTTTTAAAAATGGAATGTGATGATTTATATAATCATAAATTAATAACCACTCAATGAATAAGTAAGTGGTACTCTGATGATTTTATGATTTAGTTAGTTTTAATGTTTTATTTTTATATATTCACAATTATTTTAATTGGTTTTAAAGTTATTATAATTTTTGGGAGGCAATACCCTCTTATTTTGGGTTGGGGGGATTAAATCATATTTTAGAGCTATTTCATATTATATAATATACAATGAGTTTTCATTTTATAGTTGGGATTTTATTATCAGGGGTGATAATCATTTTATATTTAATTATTGTTAGAAAAAAGAATTTATATTTTTTGTTAAATAATGTTTTTGAAATAATGTGTTATACACAACACCAATTATAAAAAACTATGATATATTATTATTTAAATTTGTCTATTATATCAGTTTTTGGTTTTTTGGAATATGAATTAAAATATAAATATTATATAATATATATAGAATAATTTTCCATTATAAAAATAATAATAAATTAAATATTTGTTGTGAATTTTACAGAAATGATGATGAAATATTATGATTGTAATAGTGGTATTTTAAAAAAATTTCTTTTATGCATAAAATGTATTTTTATCCTAATTAATTTCTATTGATAATTTATTTAAAGAAATATGTAGATTATATATCCTTATTAATGAGATAACATTAATTTAATTATTTTTAAGGATCATGTAATGTGAATAAATATATATTATACTTAGAAAATATATTTTATACTGAAATTTTTTTATTTACATTTTTTTAGACATTATAATAATTTTATGGCAGAAACAGAATTTTTTTTTCAAAAAACGAAACCAATTTTTATCACCATTTTAGAATAATCTACGGTTTAAATTTTTTTAATTGTTCAAAATATTGATTTTTGAGTGAGTAGTGAAAATTGGCGATTGGTCGCAAAACTACCATTTATTTTCATTAAATAATTATTTTAAAAGTACCATTATGTTATGTATATTTTTTTGAGGTCAAATAATATTATTATTATTAAAAATATTCTAAAAAAACACATATAAATTTTCATTAGGTTGTATTTTTTATATGATCTTTCTTATGAATAAAAATACAATTGTATAAGAAGTGTTCATTTTGTTGTGTTTCATGCACATATAATAAACTAAACATCAAAAAAAAATTAATAATTAAATATTGATAAATTTATATCAATTTTTTAATTATGATGTTCAAATATTGTAATTAATTTATTTTAATTTTATATACATTATGAATAATAAAGATGGTAAATATTTTTCATCATGGTAAATGGTAAATATCATTTATAAATATTGAAACTTTGTGACTAGGTAACATAATTTAATGATATATCTTATTAGACATTTCATTTTTAATATTAAAACATTATGATAAAAATATTTTTTTAGGAACTTATATGAGAGTAATACATTAAAAATATTAACATGCCTGGGAAAACGTCCTCTGTGATGCTGCTCTAACATATAAAATAGAGCATACTCTTCTCCATTAATTTGTCATTTTGATAACTTTATCTTAGGAATGGTCAACACAAATATCTCTCTATTTTCCCTCTTAAAACCCTACATGTTATTATCTCACCATAATATCAATCTATAAGGCTTATGATGTATGTCTTCAAAGGTTCTCCCATGAATAAGTATAAATTTTAACTGTGATTTTTCCTGTTTTTTTTCTTATACGCCTTATGATATTATTTACCCATACAAATATATTAACTTATAAACCCTCCATAGATAGAGATATTATTATTTTTATGTTATAAAAATTTGTTATCTTCTTATACATTCAATGAAATATGAAATCATCGATCATGTGTAAGTAAAAACAACAATCTCCACCAAGTGATATGTTTAATTTTTTATCATTGGCTCATATAATTGGTTAAATTTATTTGTCAAATTTAAATACATAATAATTATAATATAATAATTTCTCTGATATATAGTATATTAAATAAATTATTACCCATCTATCCTTTAAAAAAATTTGACATCGCTCTAGTGTACATGTTGACTACCACATCCACCAAATGATATGATTCATTTATTGTTATAGAATCCCATGTCCAATTATAATCATGTAAATAATGAATAAATATGGCGTGCATAAAAATATTATGACTGTAAAAAACTAAAATATTATATATATATTTTTCTTCTCCTCCCAATTGAATAATCGAATAATATCTCAGGTGTATGTCTAGTATACTTCCTCCATGATAAAATGTATTTAATTTTGAATAACCACTAGAAGTGGATTGTTATAAATTTTTTGAAATGTTTAAAAATTATAATAAAATCATGATTAATATTTTTATGATTATGGAACAATTACCCCATGACTACGGTGAACCCACTAAATATATTTTTTGTATTATTAGTCGAATATCCTAAGAACATTTGACCTAAATTTTACGAAATAAGTACCTAAATAAAACCTTTCAATAGGTGAAAATTGATAATGATATTATAATGAAAATTGTGTTTTTATTAATGTAAATGTCAAGTTTAATTTTATTATTCATGACCTAATGAACGTATAGTGCCAAATTGTATTTATGGTATTGGATTTCTGATGTTAAATTCCATATTTGGATGCACATGTGATTTTTTAAAAAAAAATCTATTATTTTCTGTGTATATTTCTTTAAGGATGTTTTTTATCATCCATATAATTAATTTAATTTTATTTGAAATCATTTTAATTCTCCCTTATTAAATGTTATTTTAATATAAATTTAAATAATGTTAGAGGGAATTTTTCTTTAAAACATTGTTTTAATGCTCTACATTAAATGATAAATTCTTTATTTACTTGCTTAATAACTATTTTAGGTACGTTAATATTAATACATGCGATATTTCTATGTGTCATTTTCAAATATTTTTCACTTTTTTTTAATTTTTTTTGAAAATTTAACTTCTTACCATTTATCATATTGGTAATTTTGACTTTATTCCTTGATGAAAAATAATGGGTTTAAACTTGTACACCTTGAACAAAGATTCATACTATTATTACCATTATTATTTATAATTCATCATTGACCAATTTTTATGTGGTTTTAATAAATATCCCTTTACCATTATTATGGGGTTATTTCAATTATTTATTCAAAATAATATTTTATTTCATAATATTTTTATATAATATTTGAATGTGAATTAACTATGGGATAAAATTGTTTTTTCATTGGAATTCTGATGACAATGTCCCATCATTAAATTTTATAGTTCATTATATGAGTCATATTAATTATATTTTTTCATCAATGAAAAATATATTTTTCATGATGTTGGTTTAGAATGATATATATCTCCAATGCAATGAGTAATGAAAATTATACTAACTAAGGGGGGGGGGGATAACCACCTACATTACTACTATAGAAATAATTTTAATTAAATAATTTTTTATGGGATAAACCTGAGTGTAAATAATTTTTGAATATTATTGTCCATGTTTGTTATTTTATTTATGTCAATGTTTTTTTAAATCATTTTTTATAAAAATGTTAGGAAATTATAATAACAAATAATGATGAAATAATTGTTTTAAAAGTAATTTATTTTATTTATTCTCTTACTCATGATGTCATCGTGGTTTTATTATGATTGATGATGTTAATTCTAAAATTTTGGTATGTTTTATTTATGATCTCAATTTTAAGAATTTATATGGTAAATATTTTCATAGGTTTTCATGTTATTAATATGACTAATATAATTAAAATATTTATATACATTCATTATTAAGGTTTGATTTCCTTGTCCCATGTTTTTAAATGCATTAAAAATTTCTGATGGACATATCTAAAATATTATGAAGATTAGCTCTGAATGATGGAATTTTTCCACGAATAAAGAATTCATGTCATGAATAAAACAATATTTCCACCATAATAATTATATTTCTATGAAAAAAATTTACATTCTGTTTCAACCATCCTTATGTAATTTAATAGTTTAACAATTGTCTAAAAACTATTAACCCAAATGATAATATAAATATAATGATTTCCAACCCTTTTCACAAGTCATTTTTTATAGACTATTATGTTTAATCGGATTATAGTTGTGTCAATGAAATGGTTTTGATAGCATTATATGATATGATGTAATATAAGAATAATTTAGAGTTAAATTATAATTTTATCGGATAATCTTCTATAAATAAATGTGGATATTTTTAGATGAGTTGAAGGAGATCAATAGAATAGTAAATGTTTGTGGAAAAAATAATTACTCTCTACCTCATCAAAATGTTTATTAATGCTTTATTTGAAACACACACTAACCATTTTCTAGATAAGTAAATGGATTATTCTATTATTAAAAAATTTATTAGTGACTATGAATTACAATGTGGTTTTTTTTTTGAATGAGAAAAAATGATATTAGATATGGAGTGAAAGATCATATGTATATATATAACCAGCTAATAGAATATATGACAAAAAACACAAACCTTGGTGACTTTCTTGAGTCATAAAATAATATAAAATTGTAATTTAATTAAAATTAGCATGTTAAAAACATGGAAGAAAATTATAATGGTCTCTATATTGTAGGAATGTGGGAATAAGTACCCAGATAAATTCCATAGATGAAAAAGAAATTGTTCTAGACGTTGGGAATGCTGGAATTATGAAAATATTTCTTCAATGGGGAATGGTCTACAATGTGAACATGAAATATATTAAAATAAAGGATTAATAATGTATTACACTATTATAATTGAAAATTATGAAACTATGAGTGTAATAGGAAATATAATAATTATAATTTTATGTATGATTTAATAATGACGAGTCATAGGACATAAATCATATTTTTTATTATAGTAAATAAGTATTAAAGGATAATATGGAATTTTTTGTAAAAATAATTTTAAAAACATTTATTGATCGGTGATTATTAAATTATGATTTCAAGAGTAATGACGAATTGTATTTTATTTAAGGGTTGATAAATTTTAGGGTGACCATATTTTTAAAAATATTATTAATCTTATTAGGTTATATGTGATGTGAGTAACTTGGAGTCATTGATAGGGTTTTGGTATATTATAGTTGTATATATAACTATTATCTTTAAAACATGTGTTTTAATGAAAATGATATTTGTGGAAAAATTCATTCTTTATACTGTATAATTTTTTAGAATTGATAACATTTATCATTAATGTTATCTTTTATTATAGTTAATTATGATAAATGGATTATTATATTTTTGGAATATATGTTTTATCTTATAGATAACCATAATATGGAGATGTGATATTTTTACTATGTTATTTAGGTTATTAATAAATAATTTTACTATATTGGAGACATTTATGATAAAAAATTGAAATATTTTTGTGGAGGATTGGTTTTATTTTAGAAATAATGGTTTTGTTGTAATTTCAAATAATATATGTTTTTTTATTTCTTATGGTGATTCTGGATATTTTTGTAAAGGATTATTATATTTTGGAGATTATATGGCTAAGTCTTATACATATTCTTCTATATGAATTTATGGTTTTTAAATTTAGTTTGTAGATTAATGATAAATTGATATTGGATATTTAGGTGATCTAAATATTTTTTATATTTGGGTAATGAACATGGTAAGAAATATTTAGAATATTAGTATGGTTATTTATTTATAGAATTGTTTTTATGATCATTGGTTGTCACTTTTGAGTATTTGGAGATTAACGTATTATTTATACACATGATGTTATACTCATATATGATATTATCTTTACTGGTTCTAACCAATTTTTTATTTATCAGTTGATGAAATAGAAATAACTTTGTAGAAATTTAAATATTATGTTCCCTTATTAAAATATATTAATTCTTTTGGAATTAAATGTTCATCTGGAATATTCAATACATGGAGTACTAGATTATATATATATTGAAATACCTCTCAAAATAATATCAAAGGATGAAATTTATCTTATTGAATGAAAATAAATAATAAGAGTAAATTTTATCCTATTTTTTATCATAACGGTAAATTAATCCCTCAATTCTAAAAAATAATATAGATCATGATTATTTTATTCTTTCATGATAATTTATGACAAATTCATAAAATATTCTCTTCTCAGAAAATTATAACCTTATATCTTTAAAAAACCTTCATCCCACATACATATTTTCACATCCCACCAATGGTCTTGTTATTTGGGAACATTATTGGTTGTTTTGAAGGTGAAATTAATATTTTCCATTCCCATATTTCGAACAAGAAATAAATTTTTCTTTTTAGGTTGGGTGTTTTAACAGAGTTATTTTAATGATTTAAAAAATTCCTTTTATGATCACTTCTTTGTCGACTCATTTGAATTTTATTAAAAAATCAATTATCCCCTTTTATTAAATGTGAGATAAAATTTTTATTATTCCATTTATTTTGGGTGTAATAATTTAACACCCATGTATTTTAGAATATATTTTGTTCAAATAATACATTATACCACATGTGGTATTTTCATAACTGAGCTTAAATGAAACAAATATTATTATTATTTATCCATGTGTTTATTGAACATGTTTTTTTATTGGGTATTATTATTAATTAATATATAATGAAATTTATAGATAATATTTTTCATAAATAAAATTAATAAATATTTATATATTTATTATTAAATTATTGTAAATTAAGATAAACTCTTTAAAAGTAATAGATATAGTTTTAGTACTATCTTTTACACGTGTATATTATTTTTAATTTAATTAACCACTATTGATAAGTTTCTATAATGAAATATTTATATTAAATTACCAATTTATTAAATTAATAATCATTTATTTATTTTTTGTTTGAATGAAATGCTAATTATATCATTTTATAATTAAAATATAAATGTTCTTCAAGAATTATTTTTATTAATTCTTTATTGTTATTATAATTATTTTTTCTACTTTAGAAATTAAATTTGAAAACATTTATTTCATTTTTAAAACCATTATAACATTATAGGATTAAGGTAAGGATTTATTTTTTTTAGAAAAGATTTATTTTCATGTGAATTGGGAAAATTAGAGATTATTTCAAAATTTTCTTTTCATTTCATTTATTCATGTAATTTAAAATATTTATTATGTGTTTTATTTTTTAAATAAAAAAATTATAAATTTAATTTCTCATAATCTATATATTTTATATTAATAAATAATGCATTTTATGTGGGTATTTGATCATTTTTATTCTTAAAACACATTTAAAAAATATTATTTATTTGGATTTCATTAATTTTATTAAATATAATTTATTACACTTTTTGAAAATTAATCCCGAAATATTTATCTAAAATTTTTAATAGTGAGGTTCAAATATATTAGTGATTTTGTTTTCATTTTTGGTCATTATGTGTTGTAAACATGTTAAATATTTGTCTCCCCGATTAAGGTTAAATTTTGTAAATTAATGTAATTTTTTATAAAGAAAAAAAAAGAATATAAAATATTTTTGGATGATGTATTTTTACCCTTATAACCTTGTAATTTAAAAATTATATATTTTGATAAACTTTACATTGACTCATCCATTTATAACTTTATATTTTTATAAAAATTACAGGTTTTCCACCCCCTTATTTCAAGAAAAACAGATGATCTCTAATCTTCCTTGCACATTTTGAGCATTCCAACTCATCAAATACATACCAAAATATCTAACCATGAAAAACCCCACGTCCTAGATTTCTTGTTATTAGAAAAAATATAATCCAATAATGGTTAATGTGTAATACAAATGATATTTTCCAAAGGAGTGGTGTAGTGTTAAACAATATGTTTTAATTTTTCTATCTACTTATACATCCTTAAAATATTTATTAACCATAATTATATAATTACATAAATATCATAAATAAAGTAGAAAGTATTTTTTATAGAAATATTTCTATTCAACATCTTTTCTATCCATTGAAAAATATAATCACCACTCATGCATACATATAAATTTCTATCTCAATGTAGTGATGTGTTTTAATTTTTTATCACCACCTAATATGATTTGGAAAAGTGATGGATCAAATGATTAATTATGATATATTATAAATAAATATTCTTATTATTGGTGAGTTATTCCATAAAATATAAACCGTCAATCTGTTGCAAATAATAATGTCACTCGTGTGTATGTGTGAACTACTAGATAGATGAAGTAATGTTGTTCATTTTATTTTTCCATTTAAAATTTATTGTCAAAATTATAGAATAAATACATAAATATTACATGTTTAACATTATTATTTTTTAATATTAAAATACTATATTATTTATTTAATTTAAACATATATAAATAGTTGAAATGTGAGTCGTGTGTATATATACACTACTACGTTTATGATATAACATATATCATTTTTCATATCCTTAATTAATGTATGGGTTTGGAATTATTTGTAATGAATTTAAATGATTATTATTTACTAATTAATATTATATAAATATTGAAAAAATGAACCATTTGACAACCATCATCATATAAAATATGTGTTGTTGTTATGAACTGAATATTCTAAAAACCTATTATGTAAACTCAACTAACCAAGTAAATAAATAATACATTAAAAATGACATAAAATAAATAACCTTAATATGATTTATATAAAAATTAATATATAAAAATTTAATAAATTATATAATTTTATTATTTAAGAGATAGAGAATATTTAATTCTAGATGTTATTTATGGTCAAGGATTTATCATGTCAAATTAATTAATTTTGGACTCATTCCATTTTCAACACATATATTATATTATGGGGTCTACATTCAACTATATGGAAGTATTTTTTTCATTTAGACATATAAATTAATGTGTTAAACAAATAAATTTAAATTTATGCCCTACACTGGTCTTTTGTGCGAGAAGTTACAAAATTTTCAAGGGATTTTTCAATAAAACCTGGATTAAAGTATTCATTTAAACTCATTTTCCACCACATCCATATTAATCAAAATTTTCTAATTATGTTCATATTTATAGATGAAAAATAATTAATTTTCATTTTAGGTTATTTTTTCATTTCTTTAAAAATATTTAAAATTGAAATTTATTAAAATCTATCATAAGGTTGTTTTTTTACATTCCTCTAATAAAGTAAATGGAGTTTCTTTTTAATGTAAATATCTTGACCTCATTTTAACTATATTATATTATTTAATTATTATAAATATTCTTATAAATTATTTATTAGTTTTTGAAAGAATAACCATTTCTATTTCCTTAATGAATATTTTTTCTTTTTTTCAAATTAATATACATTTCTCCCTATTTTTTATACAGAAATTGAATGTTATTTCCTTATGGTTACAAATGAATATTTAAAGCATTTAATTACGAAAAAGTGAAATCTTACCATTTTGTGTAATTATATAGAAGTTTAAAATTATAGCTGACTAAAAGATAGATCAATATAACACATGATGATGGGTGATCCCAAATAGGATTAATGTTAATGTTAGTATTACATAATTAGATAGTGTTGTGTGTGATGACCAATTTGACACTAAAAATTGAGACAAAATTGTGTACTATGACATTATGATGTTATTAATACTTTCATGACTTATTATATACTCAATTTACTGATTTTATATTAAATGTGCATAATTTGTGTGAAATATTAATGATTTAATACTAAGTATAATTTTTGAGCATTTTTTAGAAGTAGTCCAATTGAGTTAGTTTACTATTTTTTTAATATCTGTAACCCTATGGAACCAAATTTTTCGGTTCTTGTTTTGTAGTATTATTTATTCGATTTACCGCATATAATTAGAAGGAATCATTGGCCAATGCTTCCCTTTTAAGGGTCATATGATCCAGACAAAAAGACACAATGAAACTGTGATGAAACTAGACCATCCATGATGATTGAGTTAAACGTCTAATTCCCAAAGGTCAGATTTTATGAAACTCCTACATAGTTTATATATTTTCCAAAGGAATCATGGATAAAAATTTAAGTTCCAACTACAAGAACAACTATCCCAACTAATTCATTAACGTCCAGACCCGCATTGTGGATGGGAATTAAAATCCAGACAAAATTCATGAAATATCTCATGATGTAATCATGAAATCAAGATGAAATTTTTCAGTGTGAAAGAGTAGATATATAGGGACGACTTTGTTGAATAAATAATTCAGATTTTAAGGAATATTCTTGTACAAAAACCCATTCACATTTTAGAATTCAAAAAGTATGAATTGAAATGGACAGATTAACATTATTTGACCAACATGCCATAACATTGGCTCCTTAAGTCCAATGGATTCCACATATTCAAAGTAGAAATATAAATATATATCTACAACATTTAAGAATACCATATCTCGATATTCGGATTTCAAATTTATAAAAGTGGAGATTCAAGTGGATGGGATGTTTTGGATTGCAAACAGCCCACAACATTGAGTTATAAATACATCCCCCTCGTCTCCATGCAAGGAGTTTACATTTCAGAAGAGAGGAGAACATATTTTCATGAAAATATCCTTTAAAAGGATTGGGAGGACCGGCCATACTCAGGTTTTCAATTTAGATAACTTTTCTTTTTTCTTTGATTCCTTTTACTTTTATGTTCTTCGTTGTTGTAATCTTGAAATTCCTTTCTTTTGTAATTCCATTTTAATGAAATTTTATTCATGAATATCTCTTATTCTCATCCACCTTATGTATTTTAATATAAATTTTCTTAAAATATTTTAAATATAGTTGAATCTACTTCCCTTCTTTAACTTTATCATTTAATCTAATGTTTGTTTTTAATTCACATCACCCTTCGTGTGTGTGTGTGTTCGACGCACAAATATTTTCTTATCACATTATTTTTATTCAGATTATAATTCATAACCATAAAATTATATTTCCATATTAATAACTATTTTAATTGGTGAATAAATCAATAATTTATGGGATTCATTATTTAGAGACATTAAGCATTTGGGATCTTTTTCTCGAGATGTATTCTTTAAATTAACGTTAAGTATGTTGGATTTAACATGTCATGGATTATTGACATGTTTTTTTTAAAGTGTGGCTTATATGGATTACTGGAACCATAAATATAGTAAAATAAATAATATCTAATCAATATTATAACCCTATATTAATTTAAGGCTTTGATTAAATCCTGAAAACTTATAAATTCCAATAAATGTTAACTTGTGACATGGGTGTTAATTTAATGTAGTATAAAGCAAGGATCAAATAAATCACAAGCTTAAATACCTAATGATTAACTCACCCCAATCATTATGAAATTGTTAAATCAAACACCAATAATTAATCGCTTCATATAATCTCTAAAAACAAATCCCCGAATCAAAATATAATCAACTAAAAACAAACGATTATTAAAAAGTATCATCATAGAGGATTCGACCCGAGTGCTGATATACACATTCACTGAGCATCAGAACATTGAACGTTGAATAGGCAATAATCGGCCGTGAATTTAACTGGATATTTTTCTGGGTATTGTTAATTAATTAGTGATTCATTTTTTGTTATTGTTAAAAAAATAAAGTAAAATTCAAATTTAAAAAAAACATGAAAAAACACAAAGAAAAACCCACCTTCTACATTCTAAAAAAATCTCTCTGAAGGCCCCGTAGCCTCCCAAAAAATCCCTTGGATTTGATTGAACCTAAAATTTAGTGAAATCTTTCCCAACTTGGGAGGAAATTTACGGAAAATCAATTAATTCAAGAACTAATCATTGTCCAACCAATTGAATAAGATACAACCAATCCTAGGGAAATAACACATAAAAAACTTGATGCCCCTGATATGAATTACTAACCTATTGGTATTCAATATCCAAACATAGAGGCTGAATTCTTACTCAAATCGGGTTTGATTCATCTTCTTCCTCATTTTCACAGGATAGCTACTGAGGATACACATCATCATCTTAAAGAGTTCCTAATGGAGTTCTCCTCAATGGAGCCTCAAGGGGTTTCTGAAGAACAAATAAAACATCAAGAATTTCATTTTTTCTTTAGATGACTCTTCCATGTCATGGCTTTACTACCTCACTCCAAATTCCATAACCACATCGAATGACATGAAGCGACTCTTCTTGAGGAAATTCATTCCTGTTTCTCTTATTGCTTCTACCCGAATGGAAATAAGTGGTATTCTTCAATTCTAAAATAAATTACTCCATGAGTACTATGAGAGTTTCAAATAGATTATTTCAACCATCCCACACCACCAAATCCCTGACCAACTCTTGATCCAATACTATTATGAGGGGTTATTGGCTATGGAGAGTACTCTCATTGATGCCGAAAGTGGTGGTGATCTTGTTGATAAAACTCCTACAGCTACATGAGATCACCTAAGTAACATGGTTATAAACACACAATAATTTAATACTCAAGAACATACTCAACTCAAACAAGATCAATATAATAAATCTATAGAGCTGAACCAGATGATGGAGTTGATGAGTGAACTTATAAGTCTTGTGTGACATCTATTTGTGGATTCCAAAGCCCCGAACTCATATTCTCCACAATCTCTATTCCTCTGACTTAGCAAAAACTATGGAATCTACTACTCCCCATCTCATCCAAATGACACATGTCCACAACATCAAGACGATCAATCCAATTCATCTGAACCAATGGAGCACAATGAAACATATGATCAGCGGAACACCAACCCTCAACTAACAGGTCATTTTTTTAGAAACTTCAACCAATATCACTATGAGACCATCTCTTCTTCTATAACAATGTCTTGAGGTATGGTAATCCCATTTCTCATCCACCTCAATTCCTAACACAAAACCCAATCAAGTTTCAATATGGTCAATGTGTTGGTAAATTCCAACAACATTATCATCATATTCTCTACCTCATAGGAACAATAGTCCTCCTAGATTCCACTATCATAGTGAGAATTCCCATTAACCAAACCAATACAATTGAATTCCCAAGATCCCAAATCAAGGTAATCCCAATCCATGACAAGTCTCTTTTTCCCAGCAACCTTGGGAAAGTGCAGTTGAAGATCTTGCCTCCTTCACCCATTCTGGCCTCTAAAACATTGAAACCCAAAATTTTCAACTCGCATCCCACCTAATCCAGCAACAATAATCAAATTCTTCCCAACTCCCATCTAAACCAGTACCCAATCCCAAGGGTAATGTAAGTTCAATTGCACTTAGATCGGGAAAGCAAATTGATATGCCTCCAGATAAGGCATCCCACCTAATCCAGAAACAAGAAATGGAATCAGAAACCATTCCCTCACCTCATTCCATTCTATATAGGAACCCAATTCCTTTTCCTCAATCCATTTCTATGCCAAAGAAGTCCTTTGAACCTGATCCTAAAATTCTTGAAAATTTTAGATGTGTAGAAGTCAAAATTCCCCTATTATATTCTCTAAAAAATCCCTAAGTTTCCCATGTTTCTTATGAAATTTTGCACCCACAAGAGGCATTATAGGACCTTCGAAAATGTTTACACCTGGCGTGCTGTTCCTATATAATGCAAATATATAGGGATCGTTATGGTTTCATTCCAAATTGGAGGTTCCAACTTCGATGATGCACTCAAAGACCTAGGATCCTCAACGAATGTCATGCCCAAATCCATATTTTCAAACCTTGGTCTCATTCCCTTAAATCCAAAATGTGTTTTCATTCAATTGGCCAATCGAAGCACTGCTAGTACTGAGGGTATAATTGATGATGTCCTTGTTAATGTTAATGATCCTATCTTCCCAGTTGATTTATATGTTCTTGACATAGAATGTGAGATTAATCTTCTCGATCTCCCCTAATTCTAGGAAGACCATTCCTAATGACTTCTAGTACCAAGATTTATGTCCATTCAGGAATCTTATCCATGGAATTTGTTGACCTACTGGTCAAGTTCAACATTTTCCAATCCATGTGCTACCCATCAAAGGATCACTCTACATTCTGATTCCATGATTCTGAGGATGCTTTTGAAAGTCAATTGAACCCCATTCTATCATGTTCTTCATGTTCTAAAAACAGAGGATCTTTTGAAATCTGCACCATGATTAAACAAGTTATAAATGGTGTAGTCGATGTTGACCTCTCATTAATAGAATCCATAACTCTAGAGGGCATTAAATACTCTCTTTAATCCCACATCAACTCTAATTGTTACTGATCTACCTTGGACAGTATCAGGTAAGATGAATTTGAAGAAACTGAAGTCCCTTCCTCCATTCCTACGTTTTCTAACCCACAAATAAAAGATGATACTGATCTGAAACCTCTTCCTACACACCTGAAATATGCCTTCCTTTTCTATGATCAATATTATCATGTCATTTTCTCTGCTACACATAATGAAACTGAGGATTCTAAACTTGTTCAAGTGTTAATCGAAAATGAATAATCTGTAGGTTGGACCCCAGATGACATACCAGGATTGATCTCTTACCATTTTATGCATCACATTCATCTTGAGGAATCATCCAAACCAATTATACAACCACAAAGAAGACTCAATACACTCATACTTGAGGTAGTTAGGGAAGAGATCACCAAGCTTCTCCATGCAGGTATTGTATTCCCAATTTATGATAGTTAATGGTTTAGTCCAATATATGTTGTACCTAAGAAATGTGGGATAACTGTTTTCACATATGAACATAGAGAGGTAGTCACAACTCGAGTGAAAAACAAATGGCGTGTGTGCATCTAATATAGAAAATTGAATGTCAAAATAAGAAAATATCACTACCAACTTCCATTCCTTGATCAAATTCTAGTTCGATTAGCCATAAAGTCACACTATTTTTTTCTTGATGGATAAACCAACTACTTCCAAATCACAATCACACCTCAGGACCAAGAAAAAGACTAATTTTACATGCCTATTTGGAACATATGACGGAGAATGCATTTTGGCATTTGCAATGCTCCTGAAATATTCAAAAGGTGTATGTTGAGTTTCATTTCTGAGTTCATTGAACACTTCATGGATGTCTTCATGGATTCCTTTACCATTTATGGTGTTTCATTTGAATCTTTTTTACATTCTCTCTATATAGTCCTTCAATAGTGTGTCATGTGTAACCATGTGTAAAATTTAGAAAATTGTGACTTCACGGTTGCAAATTGGAGTGTTATAGGGAACATAGTTTCAAAAGTTGGTATTTAAGTCCATCCTGCCAATATTGAAGTGATCCAATCACTTCCTGAATCCACTTCTGTTGGAGACATTTGTTCATTCCTCATACATGTAGGTTTCTATCAACGATTTATCTATAACATCAGTAGTATTTCCCTCCCACTCACTCGGTTGTTACAAAATGATTTCAATTTCCATTTCGATGAGGTTTGTAAGAGAGACTTCATTGAACTCAAAAATACTCTTTCAACTGTCGTGATAATCCAACCCCCAGATTAGTCCTTACCCTTTGAGTTGATGTGTGATGCTTGTGATAGAGGCATTTGTGTTTTTCTTGGTCATAGAAGAAAAAATATTCCCCATGTCATCTATTACCCCTGAAAAACTTTTGATGAAACTAAATCTCACTACATTGTCACTGAAAAAAATAGCAATTCTTTTGGCCTTAGATAAATTTATTCTATATCTCTTATCTTCCAAAATCATCATCTTCATAGATCATTCTACTATAATGTTCTTATTCAAGAATAGTGATTCCAAACTGAGGTTAATAAGATGGATATTAATCCTCCATTATTTCGACCATGAAATTAAAGATAGACCCGGAAAAGAAATCCCTCTGGCTAATCAATTTAGTATAATTTGAATTCTTCTCATTCTGAAATAATTGATCCAAAATTTCCAATTGAGAACCATTCATGCCTCACTCCAAAAATACCATGGTATGTCCCAAATGTAAATTCTTGGTTTCTGGTGTATTCCACGAAAATTTTTCAAAATCACAAAAAGTGAATTGAAAAGTGATTCCAAATACTATTTTTAGGAAGTAAATAAACTTTCGAAGATTGGTAAAGGTATGGTAATTAGAAGATGTGTTGATGAAGATTAATGTTCCTCTATCGTAGAATTATATCACTCACTTCCCAGTAGTGGCCACTTTTGACAACAAAGGACATCCTGAAAGGTCCTAGACTCTGGATTCTTCTGCCATTCACTCTTCAAGGACTCACATGAGTACGGTAAATCATGTCCCACTTTCCAAATGTTTGGAACAATTTCAAAGAGAAATAAAATTCCCCAAAATACATTAATTTCTTGTGAGATCTTCGATGTTGGGGGAATCGATTTCATTGGACCATTCCACCCTTACAATGGATTCTCATACATTATTATTATAGTTGATTATGTTTCTAGGTTGGTCAAGTCGAAACCCACTAGAATGGGTGATTAAAATATTGTTAGTCAGTTTTTAAAGACACACATCTTCCACCGATTTGGCACACCATGTGCGCTGATCAGTGTCATAGGAACCCATTATTGTAATATAACCATGTAATATCTTTTTAAAAGGAACGGTGTTTTACTTAAAAAATCAACTACATATCACCCAAAACAAATGGCGTGGCTGGAAATTATAATAGAAAAGTGAAAAGAGTTCTTGAGATAATTTTATAACCCACCAAAAAATATTGTCTTGAAAGACTAGGTGAAGCACTTTGGTCTTATCAACCTACCTATAAAAATCCTATTGGGATGTATCCTTTTAGGATAGTTTTTGGTAATGAATTTCAATTACCAGTTGAAAACCATCATACGCCTTTTTGGGTAGTGAAAGCTTGTAATTTTGGTCTTGAAAAATCTGGTGAATAATGATTGTTTCATTTGGCTGAACTAGAGAAGCTTTTATTTGATTCTTATAAGAATTATAATCTCTCCCAAGAAAATCCAAGGAAATCTATGATAAACACGTCCTACGAAATGTATTTCATGAAGATGAAAAGGTAATTCTCATCAATTCTCAATTACAGCTTCACCCAGGTAAGCTTAATTCTTGTAGGGAAGTTTCTTCTGTTATTACAAATGTTTACCCATTTTGTACAGTGCAATTCCATGACCCATCATCCAAAAGGACATTCACAGTTAATGGGAATCGGTTAAAGCATCACCGTGAGAGGGAAAACAATCTTGGAACCACATCAACTTCCATCGAATTCCCCAACTTCTTCAGTGACCCACCACTAGATGGAGACGACAACCCACCGAATCAAAACCAGGTTCACCTTTATCCCTTTAACTCTCTCTATCTCTCTCTCTCTTCTTCCTCTCTCATTCTCATTTTGATTTTACCACATTCATCAGCATATTTTTTTATTTACAATTTCTCTTTTGTGTGGGTGTGTAATTTAAAAACACTAAAAAAAATAAAAAAATGTAAAAATAACCAAACGAGTCATACTTACTCTCCATCCTATTTTGAAAATTTGTCCAACAATTTTATCGAGGAAAAAGGCATGTTTTCTTATCAATTTTTTTACTTTCATCATGACTTTGGATAAATAATCATTTGTTAAAACCAACAAATTTTGAATGGTCAGATATATGTTTTTATTTAGAAAATGATTTTCCCCACCTATGAGGAACAAAATTTTCTTTTATTCCAATGTCACCTATGGCCATCTTATCAAAATTTGTGTTTTTCACCCCTATTTGTTTCTTGAGTTTGTGGAAAACCGAAATGAATTTCCTAATTTAGTGTGAATTAATATGATAAAGGCATTTATTGAACCCCATGAAAATAATAATAGCCAATTATCCTGCCATTTACCTTATATAAATTGTTCTTTTGAAAGACCCTTCGAGCTTATGAAAACTTTTTCTTTGATATCCACATTAGATTCCCAATACCTATTACCTCAAAATATCATCATGGATTTTCATAGCATAAGTTATTGATATTTATGTGTCGGGGGAATGGATTTATTTTGGGTACCCTTTGTTTATTTTCACACTATTATCATATACTTGAGGGAAATCATCCATTTTAGAGTGGCAGAGAGGTTTTCATTCATTGTGTTTTGGGGAATTTAATGTATATTAATTTATGTAATTCTGTAAATGATCTTGACAAGTGTTCTAAAAAATCAAAAAACAAAAACAAAAAAAAAACAAAAAACTGGGTTTTGTCTTAGGAAGCTCAAAAATCAATCATTATCAACCTTTCATCAGGTTATAACTATTAAAATTAGTGTTGTGAGGAGATCAATCAAGGGTTTGGAGATGATGTTGAGATCTATTTCAGGTTAAACAATCTAAAAAAAAGAAATAAAATTAGAACAATTGAATTATATTATAATGTCATTGGGGGAAGTTTTGTGTTTCGTAATTATTCCATCTTCTCATTCCCTTATTCATTCCTTCCATTTTTTGTGTCTTATTTCACATTTTCTTTCCCTTGTAAATATATGTTTCCATTTCCTTTCATGTCCCATTTATGAAAAATGTGCATTGTTTTTCCATGTATGTGTTTACCCCCTTTTCATATATTTTGGATATCATCTTCTTACCATCCCATAGCCACAGAAAAACCCATAAAAATACCTCTTGATTTTTTATAACATTAGGATAGAGAGTGGAATCAGATACCTCTTAAAAACTATATGATTTTCACTTTGGGTTAGTGAAAGAGTGAATCTCCATAAATGAATTTTATCATCTGGAGAGGTGTGAGTTTTTAGTTTCCACATTTTCCATTTTTAAATTTGATAATTAAAAATGAATTGTTTTTTGAACATTGTTTCTGTAACATTTTGTGGTGGAAATCAATATGGATGAGTGAAATTGTCTAAACCTTCCCTGATTGGTGAAAACATAATTTTAATATTTTTTGGGGAGTGAAATTTATTTTTTAATGTTTTTTTATATTTGTTTCACATAAGGTCATGAAAAAGACTAACTGTGGTAGATTTGATGTTATTAATACTTTCATGAATTATTATATACTCTCTTTTATGATTTTTTATGTAATGTGCATAATTTTTCTGAAATATTAATATTTTAATACTATGTATAATTTTTGAGCATTCTATATAAGTAGTCTAATTGAGTCAGTTTACTATTTTGTTAATAATTTTCCCCCTACTAATCCAAATTGTGTGGTTCTTAATTTTTAGGATTCCTTATTCAATTTACCACATACCATTAGAAAGAATTGTTTTCCAATTATTTCATTTTAAGGTTTATATGATCAATAAAATAAGACCCAAAGAAAGTGTGAAAAAATTAGACCATCCATGATGATTTTGTTACAAGTATACATCTCGAAGGACAAAATTTATGAAACTCCCCCATATCTTCTTGATTATCCAAAGTAATAATGTATAAAAATTTTAAGGTCCAACTACAAGAAGAAGGGACCCAACTAAAACTTTAATGTTCATCCCACCATTCTGGATGGGAATTAAAAACCTGACACTATTCATTACGTGGATCATGACTTAAGAATCAAATCAAGATGAGAATTTTCAGTGTGAAATATGAAATTTTTTCCTCCTAATTTTTTTAAGAAATAATTCGGATTTGAATGAATATTCTTATTCAAAAACCCATTCACATTTTAGACGTGAGACAATATAAATTTAAATGGATGGAGTATCATTTTTAATCAATTGACCATAAAATTGGATCCTTAAAAAAATGGCCTCCAATGTTTCAGATTAATCAGAGGATGTGTATATTTGAAACTATTATCAATATCATATCGATGGATTCAGCTGCCTAATTTATCAAAGTGGCGATGCAAGTGTTGAAGTTGTTTTGGAATGCAAGCATCCCATAACATTGGGATATAAATACATCCCCCTCCTCTTCTGGTAAGGAGTTGCATTTCCTAATAGAGGAGAACATATTTGCATGATCAAATCCTTGAAAAGTCATGGGAGGACCTGCCATACTCATGTTTTCACTTTAGATACCCTTCCTCCTCTCTTTGTTTCCTTTTACCTTTTTGTTTTTTGTTGTTATAATCTTGTAATTAAATTCATTTTTAATTCTGTTTTAATGAAAGTTTCTTCTTGAATATATCTCATTTTCATACACAATCACTATTTTAATATTAATTTTCATAAAATAGTTTAAATACAGTTGAATATTCTTCCATTATTTCTCTTTCTAATTCAATCTAATGTTCGTTTTTCATTCTCATCACCATTCATGTGCGTGTGTGTGTTCGATGCAGAAATATTTTATTTTCCCATTAATTTTGTTATATTAATAATTCATAACCATAAAAATATATTACCAGATTAATAACTATATTAATGGATGAGTAAATCTACCATTTAGGTGAGTAATTATTTAGAGACGTTAAGCGATTGAGAGCTTTTTCTTGATGAGTATTCTATAAATTAACATCGTGTATGTTGGACATAACATGTCATTGACTAATGACTTGTTTTGTTCAAGGTGCGGTTTCCATGGATTATTGGAACCACAAATACACTACCATCAACAATATATAATTTATATTAAAACCCTATGATCATTTAAGGATTCTATTAAAACCTTAACACTTAGGAATTTCAATCATCGTTAACTTGTGACAAGGTTGTTAATTTAATGCAGTATAAAGCAAGTCCCAAGGATATCACAACCTTAAATACGTAATAATGAACTCACCCTATTCTTTACCAAATTGTTAAATCAAACACCAATCATTAATCACTTCATTTATGCTCGGTAAACAAACCCCAATTCAAAATAAAATCAACTAAAAAAATGACTATTAAAAAGTATCATCGTCGATGATTCAACCTGAGTGCTTCTATACATATTTGTAGAGCATCTAAAACTTGAATTTTCAATAGGACACAATCGACCGCACATTCAAAGGGCACTGTTTCCAGGGATGGTGCATTAATTATTCATTCATTTTTTGTTATTGTTGAAAGCATAAAAATACTACTATTTTTAAAAAAAATTGAAATAAACAATGAAAAAATTGCCTTCTTATTTCTTCCAAAATATCTTTAAATTCCCCGTAGCCTCCCAAAAAATCCCTCAGATTTGTCTGACATTGAAATTTAGTGAACTCTTCACGATCATAGGAAGAACATTACAAATAATCCTATAATTCTAGAACTAGTATTTGTCCAACCAATTGATTTAGATATGGCCAATCCTAGGGAACACGCACTTAATGAACTTGCTGCCCCTGCTATGAATTACCAACCTCTTGTTATTCAATATCCAAATAAAAGGCTGACATTGAACTAAAATCAATTTTGATTCATCTTCTTCCTCATTTTCATGAGCCAGCCAGTGAGGATCCACATCTTCATATTAATGAGTTCCAAGTGGTGTGCTCTTCTATGAAGCCTCAATGAGTTTCTGATGAAAAAATCAAACTCTAAGCATTCCCTTTCTCCTTAGGTGACTCTTCCTAGTCATGGATTTACTACCTACCTCATCGTTCCATAACCACATGGAATAACATGATGTGACTATTCTTAGAGAAATTCTTTCCTTCTTCTCGTACTGCTTCTATCTGAAATGAAATAAGTGGAATTTTTCAATTCCCTAATGAATCACTTCATGAGTACTACAAGATGTTCAAAAAGCTCATTGCAACCTACCCACAATACCAAATTCCTAACAAAATCTTCATCCAATACTTCTATGAGGGGTTATTTGCAAAAAGGAGAACTCTCATTGATGACGCAAGTGGCGGTGCTCTTGATGATAAAACTCCTATAGCTACAAGATATCTCATAAGTATCATGGATGAAATCACACAACAATTCCCTACTAGAGAATGTGCTCAATTCAAAAAAGCTCAAGATAATCAATCAATAGAGCCTAACAACATGACAGAGTTGATGAGTGAACTTACCAATCTTTTGATAGAACTAGATGTGGCTACCAAAGCCCCAACCTCATATTCTCCACAATCTCTATTCCCTGGACCTATCAAGAACTATGGAATCTGTAGGTCCATATCTCATCAAAATGACACATGTCCATAACTTCAAGAGGATCAATCTGATTCATCCGGACAAATAGAGATCAATGCAGTATATGCTCGTCAGAACACCAACCCTCAAATATAAGGTTAGTTTGTTAGAAACATTAACCAATGTCACAATGAGCCCTTCTCTTCATCCTATAACTAAGGCATGAGGTATGGTAATCCCATTTCACATCCTCCTCAATTCCTTCCTCAAAACCCAAACCAGTTTCAATATGGTCAAGGTGTTGTTAACTTCCAACAACCTTATCTTTTTATTCCTCAACCTCAAAGGAACAATCCTCCTCCAGGATTCCACTATCCTAGTAATCCTTCCATATTCCGAAACCAATGCAATTGCTTTCCCATGAACCAAAATCAAGTTAATCCCAATCAAGGACAAGTCTCTTCTTCGAAGAAACCATGGGAAAGTGTAGTTGAGTATCATTCCTCCTTCACCCTTTCTAGACTTAATAACATTGAAACCCAAATTGGTTAACTTGAATCCCACATAAGCCATCAAAATCAATCAAATTCATCCCAACTCCCAGATCAACCATTAACCAACCCCAAGGGTAATGTATGTTCAATTTCACTTGGATCAGGAAGGAAAATTGATATTCCTCAAGATATGTCTTCCACGCCCCCATTGAATGTTGACCTAGAATATGAAAATAAACTGAAACATGGAAAAGAATCTTAAGACATTCCCTCACATCATTCCATTACACTTATAATCCCAATTAATATTCCTCAATCCATTTCTAATCCGAAGAAGTCCTTTGAACCCGATCCTGAAATGTTGGACATGTATAGACGTGTTGAATTCCACATTCCCATCATAGATGCCATTAAAAAATAAATATGTATTCCATGTTTCTTAATTAATTGTTCACACTCAAGAGGTATCTTAGGACCTTCAGAAGTTTTTCCACCCAGCAGTTTATTCCAATAAAATGAAAAGATCCATGGACCTTTACGGTTTCATGAAAAATTGGATGTTACAACTTTGATGATGCACTCATAGACCTAGGAGCCTCAATTAATGTCATGACCAAATCCATATTCTCCAACCATGGTCAAGGTCCCTTACATCCAACTGGTGTTTTCATTTAATTTTCCAATCAATGAACTGCTAGTCATGGGGGTATAATTGAGGATTTCCTTATTTGTGTTAATGGTCTTATCTTCATAGCAAATTTCTATGTCCTTGACATGGAAGGTGAGAACAAATCTTCTCGATCTCCCCTAATTCTAGGTAGACCATTCTTCATGACTTCTAGAACCAATATTTATGTCCATTCAGTAATCATATCCATTGAATTTAATGAAAAACTTGTCAAGTTCATCATTTTACAAGACATGCGATACCCATCTGAGGATCACTGTTCATTCTCAATCCATGCATCTGAGGACACTTTTCCGAGTCAAATAAACCCAATTCCATCATGTTGATCATTTTCTAATAAGAGAAGATATTTTTATATCTACACCATTTTAACAATGTTATAAATGTTGTAGTTGATGTTGACCTCTCATTTATAGACTCCATCAATTTAGTGGTTCTTGAAAACTCTCTTGAATCCCCCATCACCGCTGATTTTTACTACTCCACATTGGACAATATCAAAGAAAATGAATCTGAAGAAACTAAAGTCCCTTCCTCTATTCCTGAGTTTTCTTACCCAAAAAATAAATGATGAGACTGATCTAAAACCCCATCACAAAAACATGAAATATGTATTCCTTTTCTATGGTCATTCTTATCCTCTCATTATCTCTGCTTAAATTACTGAAACTGAGGAGTGCAGACTTGTTCAACTGTAATATGGAAACAAAAAATCTATAGGTTAGACCCTAGATGACATACTAGGAATCAACCCCGCCCTATACATGCATTGAATCCATCTTGAGTAATCATCCAAACCAATTATACAACCACAAAGATGACTCAATCCACTAATAGTTGAGGTAGTTAGGGAAGAGATCACCATGCTTCTTCAAGCGAGTATTATCTACAAAATTTTTGTTAGTGAATGGGTTAGTCCAATTCAAGTTGTACCTAATAAATGTGGGATAACTATTGTCAAAAATGAACATGGAGAGGTATTCACAATTGAATAGAAAATAAAATGGTGCGTGTCAATCGACTATTGAAAATTGAATGTTGAAACCAGTAAATATCACTACCCTCTTCCATTCCCTGATCAAATGCAAAAACATTTAGCCGGAAAGTCACACTATTGCATTCGTAATGGATAAACCGGCTACTTCCAAATCCCAACCACACATCAGGACCAAAAAAAGACTACTTTAGCAGGAACCATTAGAGCATATACATATAAGAGATTCCATTTTGGCCTTTTCAATGTTCCTGAAAAATTCCAGAGGTGTATGATGAGTATCATTTCTGAATTCCTTGAACACTATATAGAAGTCTTCATGGATTAATATACCATTTATCATGATTCATTTTAATCTTGCAAGAATTCGCTCTCTCTAGTCCTTTAAAAGTGTGTCAAGTGTAACCTTGTGTTAAATGTTGAAAAATGTCACTTCATGGTTGAAATTTTGATTGTTCTAGGGAACATAGTTTAAAAAGATGTTATTGAAGTTGATTATACTATAATTGAAGTAACCAATCACTTCTTAAACCCACTTCATTTCAAGACATCCGTTCATTCCTTGGTCATGATTATTTCTATCATCGAGTTATCCATATCATTAGTAGTATTTCCCTCCCACTCATTAGTTTTCTCCAAAATGATTTCAATTTAAAGTTCGATGATGTTTTCAAGAGAGCCTTTAATGAGCTCAAAACATCTCTTACATCTGCCCTGATAATCAAAACCCCATATTGGTCCTTATACTTTGAGTTGATGTGTGATTCTTTGGATAGAGCCATTGGGGATATTCTTGGTCAAAGAAGAGAAAACATTCATGAAATTATCTATTATGCCTCAAAAACATTATATGAAACTAAATATCACTACATAGTCACTGAAAAATAACTTTTAGCAGTAGTTTTTTCCTTAGATAAATTTTGCCCCTATCTCTTTGGTGCCAAAATCATTATCTTTACAATTATCTCTTCTATAAAGTTCGTACTCATTAAAAGTGATTCCAAACTGAGGCTAATAAGATGGATCCTAATGCTCTAAGAGTTCAACCTTGAAATCAAAGACTGACCAAGAAAAAGAAAACCAAGTGGCTGATCACATGAGTAGAATTTATAATTATCCTCATTCTGAAATAATTGATCCAGAATTTCCAACTGAGCACCATTCATCTCTCACTCCAAAAATATCATGGTATGCCCCAATTGTAAATTACTTGGGTTTTAATGTTTTTACTGAATCGTTTTCAAAAGAAAAAAATGAAGTTTAAAATTGATTCCAAATATTATTTTTGGGAAGAATGTAATCTTTGTAAAACTAAGACAGACATGATAATTAGAAGATGTGTTGCTGAAGATGAACATTCCTACATCAGAGAATTATGTCACTCACTTACAAGTGGTGGCCACATTGGACAAAAAAGGACCTCCCAAAAGGTCCTAGACTCTGGATTTGTTGGGCCTTCACTCTTCAATATCTCACATGAGTTATTTCAATCATGACCCACCTGCAAAATATTTGGAACAATTTCAAAGAGAAATGAAATTCACCAAAAGCCTTTTATTTTATGTGAGATCTTTGATGTTTGGGGCATATATTTCATTGGACCATTACCCCCATCCGTTGGATTCTCATACATTCTTCTTGTATTTTATTATGTTTCTAGGTGCGTTGAGTCTAAACCCACTAGAAAGCATGATTCATATTTTTTCAGTGAGTTCATAAAGGCACACATATTCCCCCAATTTGGCACACCACATGCCTTGATCAGTGACTTAAGAACCCATTTTGTAATAGAAACATAGAATCTCTTCTGAAATGGAGTGTTTTGTACATAAAGAATCAACTAAATATCACCCCAAAACAATGGCGTGGATGAACATTCTAATATAGAAGTGAAAATAGTACTTGAGATAATTGTATAACCCACAAGAAAAGACTAGCCTGAAAGACTTGGTGAAGCAATTTGGGCCCACCGAACTACCTATAAATCTCCAATTGGGATATCTCCTTTCAGGATAGTTTTTGGTTAAGCATGACATTAACCAATTTAAATCCAATGTAATTCTTTATGTTTTGAGAAAACTTGTAATTTTGATCTTGAAAAATCTGGTGATGAATGATTGATGCAATTGGATGAACTAGAGGATCATAGACTTGATTATTATGATAATTATGATATCTAAAATGAATAATCCAAGGCATTACATGATAAACACATCCTGAGAAAGGTATTTCCAGAAGGTGAAAACGTAATTATCTTCAACTGTCTATTGTGGATTCACCCAGTTAAGCTTAATTTTCATTGGAAAGGTCCTTTTTTTATTACTAGTGTTTACCCATTTAATGTAGTGCAAGTCCAAGACCCCATTTCCAAAATGAAATTCACTATTAATGGACATCAGTTAAAGCATCTCCATTAGAGGAAACACAATCATGGAACCACACCAACTTCCATCGAATCCACACCTTTTGTATTTGACCCACTAATGGATGGAGAGGGAGACCCACCATATCAAAACTAGAAGCACCTCTTTCCATTTAACTCCCTCTCCTTCTATCTCTTTATTCTTATTCTTCTTTCATTGTCATTTTTTACTACTTTCCTCAGTATTTTTGTTTTACTCTTTTTATTTGTGTGGGTGAGTAATTTAAAAACACTAAAAAAATAAAAAAAATATATAAAAAACGTTTCATACATACTCACCATCCAGTTATGAAATTTTTTCCAACCATTTTGGGGAGTCAAAAGACATGTTTTCATCTCACAAATTTTGTATTTTCATCATGACTTTGGATAAATAATCTTGTGTCAAAAACAAAAAATTTTGAATGCTTAGTTATGTTTTTTGATTTGAAAAATAATTATCCCCACCCATGATGAATACCATTTTATTTCATGCCAAGGCCACCTATGGACATCTTTTCAAATTGTGTGTTTTTTACCCCCATTTGTGATTATTGGGTTTGTGGACCTTCGAATGGATTTTTCTACTTTAGTGTTCATTAATATTATAGAGGCATTTATTAAACCCCATGAAAATCACACTAGCCAAATATACTCCCATTTACCTTATATTAATCCTCCTTTTGAAAGCCCCTTCGAGCCTATGAAAACCTTTTATTTGATATCCACCTTACAAGACCAAGACCTTTTCCCAACCAATATCCACATATATTTTCATTTCATAACTTTTTGAAATTTAAGTGTGGGGGAATGGATTTCATTTTGTGTACCCTTTATTGATTTTCACCATATTATCATAGCTTGAGAGAAAGAATCTGTTTCAGTTTGGTGGGGGTGAGATTTTAATTCATTATGTTTTAAGGAATGTAATTTACATTCACTCATGTAATTTTTTAAATGTTATTTACAATTGTTCAAAAATAAAATCAATAAAAAAATTGGGTTGTGTCTTGGGCAGGTCAAAAATCTATCTTCCACAACCTTTGATCTTGTCATAAATATTACAGTTAGTGTCGTGAGAATATCAATCATGGGTTTGGAGATGAGTGTGAGATCTATTTCATGTTCTTATTTCAAAAAAATAAAAATAAAACAATGAAAAAAGAACACTTGAATTATTTTATTTTTTTCATTTGGAGATGATTCGTGTTTACTAAATATTCCATCTTCTCATTACATTATTATTTCCTTCCTATTTTGTGTCTTACTTCACAATTTCATTCCCTTATAAATTTGTGTTTTTATTTCCTTTCCTGTCTCATTTCAAAAAAAACATGCATTGATTTTCCACATTATTGGTTTACCCCCTTTTCATATCTTTTGGATATCAACTTCTTGCCATCCCATAGCCTCAAAAAACAAATAAAATGACCTATTGATATTTTATCACTTTAGTATAAGGTGTGGATTCTGGGATCTCTTACAAACCCTAATATTTTCACTTTTGTTTGGTGAAGGAGTGAACATCTGTTAATGAATTTTATCATCTTGAGAGGTGTGAGTTTTGGGTGTCCACAGTTTCCATTTATAAATTTAATCAAGAAAATTGAGTTGTTTTTAGAACATTATCTTGTAATAGTTTGTGGTAGAATTCAATATGGATGAGTGAAATTGTCTAAACCTCCGCTGATTGGTGAAAACATAATTTTAATATTTGTTGCTGAGTGAAAATGATTTTATAATATTTTTTATATTTGTTGCACATGTGGACATACACAAGACTAAGTGTCGGGGAGTTGATGTCATTAATATTTTCATGACATATTATATACTCCCTTTACTTATATTATATTAAATGTGCATAAATTTTGTTGAAATTTTAATTTTTTAATAATATGTATGATTTTTTAGCATTTTCTAGAAGTAGTCCAATTGATTCGGTTTACTATTATATTAATAAATATCACCCTACAGATTAAAATTGTGTGGATTTTGTTTTTTAAGATTCCTTATTCAATTTTCCACATATCATTAGAAGTAATTATTAGAAAATTCTCCCATTTGAAGGGTTATATCATCCAAACCCAAACACCCACTGAAACTGTGATTTAACTCGACCATCCATGATGATTGAGTTACTTTTATAATTCCAGAAGGGAAAATTTTGTGAAACTCCCCCATATGTTATATAATATAAAAATAAATCATGGATAAAATTTTTAAGGTCCAAATACAAGAATAAAGGGCCCAACTAATGCTTTAAATTCCAGACCACAATTCTGGACGGGAATTAAAATCCAAACACCATTCATAACATAGCTCATTATATATTTATCAAATCAGGCTGATCTTTTTCAGTGTGAAATATAAGATAGAGGAGGTCAGCATTGATGAATAAATACTTCTTATTTGAATTCATATCCTATTCCAAAACCCATTCAAATTTTTGTGTTCAAAAATTATGAATTAAAATGGAAAGATTAACATTGTTTAATAAACCAGCATTATCTTTGGCTCCTTAAATCCAATGGCCGCCAAATATTCAGGGTATATAGAGGCGATATTTATCTACAACCTGAAATAATATCATATCTTGATATTCATCTATCTAATTTATTAAATTGGGGAAGAAAGTGGAGGGGATGTTTTGGAATGCAAACAACCCACAACATGGGGCTATAAATACATCCCCCTTATATCCTTTCAAGGTGTTGGCATTTCAAAAGAGAAGAGAACATATTGGCATGAAAAAATAATTTCCAAAGTCTTGGGAGGAACTTACATACTCATGTCTTCACTTGATATACCCTTCCTCCTCTCTTTTATTCCTTTCACTTTTGTGTTTTTCATCATTGCAATCTTGTTAGTCATTTCTTTTGTAATTCTGTTTTAATGCATGATTCTTCTTGAATGTATCTTATTATCATCCACCTTCTGTAGTTTAATATTAGTTTTCATAAAATTGTTTAAATATAGTTTAATCTCCTTCCTTTCTTTCACTTTCTCATTCAATCTAAAGATCAAGTTTTAATTCTCAACACCCTTCGGGTGTGTGTTTTTTACGCACAAATCATTTCTTATCCCATTCCTTTTATTCTATTTATATTTACTCACCATAAAAAAATATTACCTGATTAATAAATATATTAATGGATGCGTAATTATACCATTGGGGTGAGTCATTATTTAGAGACTTTAAGAGACTTATAACTTGTTCTCGATGAGTATTCATTAAATTAACATTGTGTACATTTGACTAAACATATCATAGATTATTGACTTCTTTTGTTTAATGAGCGGTATCCATTGATTATTATAACCATAAATACAGTACCAATAACAAGATATAATTGATATTAGATCCCTAAGTTAATTTATTGCTTGGATTAATTCCTTAACACATAGGAATTCCAATCAACATTAAATTGTGACATGAGTTTTAATATAATGCAGTATAGAGTAATGTTCTAGGATATCAAAAGCTTAAATACCTAATGATGTTCTCCTCCCAATCATTATCAAATTGTTTAATCAAACACCAATCATTAATCACATCATTTTAGCCTTAAACCCCCCCACCCCAATAAAAATACAATCAAATAAAAACAAATGACTATTAAATAGTATCATTTCCGTGGATTCGACCCGACTGCTGCTATAAACATTAGCAGAGCATTGGAACTTTGAACGATCGATAGGTAGAAATCAGCCACGCTGTCACCTTCCTAATAAAACGTTGTGATACAACATAATATATCGTTACTTGTATAAAACTACTATCTAAAAAATTTATGGTGTGTCATTTTAGGGACAATATACTAGGTGAAAATTAAATGTATATGTCTTTCCGATGAAAATATGTTATGTGAAAAATTATTTTTTACTAGTCTATTGATAATCTGATTTCTAATATATAAAATCTCATTGTTAATATTTATAACATATTGTGTGATTAATTTTTTGTTGAGTAAAAATTAAAATTAAAATATCTAATAAATGTAATCCCAACTCAAATAATGTGGTCATATTGTGTGAAAAAAATTTCTCAACTCAAAGGATCATATTACATTATGTGATTATATAATGTCAATGTATACATTTATATAGTGTTTATTAAGAATTTAAGAATTAATTTTTAATTAAAAATGGTGTTGTCTAGTTAAAACCCTTGATAAATAAATATTATAAATACCATATCCATTTTATTTATGTGTCACTATTTACATTATTACTTTAGTCTTATATACTAGAGATCACATCCAAAAGAACATAATAGTGTTGTAATATTGGTGAAATTTATATCTAATTGATCATTGCATTATACTATGAAATTATAAATGTAATAGATTGAGTGAAAATAAATATTATGCAACCTCAAACCCATTATAAAATTATTTCTCCATACCAGACTAAAAGAAAAAAATATAGGTGAGCTCAAATGCTCAATATGAGTTACATAAAGAGGAACGTATTATGAATAAAAAAATAATAATTAAAATTTTAAAATAGATATGAAAATAAAAATAAGGGAAAATATTATTTTTATCTATAACTTGACTATCATGATTTGATATAGAGTATTCAATATGTTTCTAAAAATAAATAAATTCACATGTCATTTAATCAACTAATTTAGAAAAAAATTTCATCCATGGATAGTAAAACTTTAATAACACCAAGGATAAAAATAGCATAATTATGAATGAATTAAATGAAATATATTGTACTCCATGATCATGAAAATAAAACACTTATAGTGCAATGGACATTCAAAAGACAATTTAATACTATGGAGAAAAAATAATATAATTCTAGATTTTTTATTGGCCTTATGAAACTATTAATGCATTAACTGGATATGTAATTTTGGGATCCATCCATCACTTTATGTCTAATGAGTTCCTCATATATTGAATGATTGGTTTCATTTATGACAAATATGAATTATCAATAAATTTCCATATAAAATAAATATGAGGAAACATCAATATTTCCATAGTTAGTCATATAGCATCGAACAGAAAACATAATCGGTCAATTTTTATATATATTTTAATAAATAAGAATATCCATGTTAAATAATTAAGATTTTTTGGGGAATGGTAATTTCCAATGATCACAATACAAAGAATATATAAAGATAATATTAATGAATATATAATTAATCAAGAATGAAAATATCAATAATTTCCTTTGAAATATTGACCTTAAAAAATATATAGAAAAGGTTAGTATGGTATCATTACACTATATACCAACATTGGTACAATAATAATAAAGGTATATTTTCATGGATAAATATTAAGACCATGAAAATATAATTAAAATAATTTTTGAGGGAAATACCATATTCACATTGAAAATAAATTTTAAAATCTAAAAATTACAAAACTATTATGGGAAAAAATTCACTAAAAACAGCAACATAAATATTTAAAGGATGTTTCAAATAAATTAGTTTTCATAATTTTATAAATGCTTCATTAATTCCGAGTATGTTTAAAATATAGATTCAATTTCACTTTTTTTTTGAAATGTCAATAGAACATTTTTTGGAAAAGGATATGGAGATTCTTTTTACTTTTTTAATCCTATTATTGATAAAATTGTATTTAATCAGTAATAGTAAAACATTTTTTAAACTATTTTTGAAAATAATGGATTTAGAGTAAAAAATATTTTTGACCAAATAGATTGATGAAGTCTGTTTTTATTAAAATATATATCTAATAAGTAATATTTAACGAAGATATGAAAATTATACTTTTACTCAATAAATTTAGTAACAACTAGAGAATAAAAAAATGAATGGGGATTATAGAAAATTATCAAATATTTTAATTTAATGAAAAATAATTTTAAACAGATCATTTTAAAATAATAATGAAACAAAAATACCCTAACCACATTGGGAACATTTGAATCATGAATACAAAGAAATTCATAACTTCAAATGAACTGTTAAACACCATGAATATAAAGAGACTCCTTATACAACATATTAAATTAAACGTAGATAAACCACATAAAATAGTATTTGTTTAAGGACCCAATAATAAAAAATTACAGAATCTAGGATATTTAGAATATTATTAACTTCCTATGAGTCATAATAATCAATTTGGTTTACATTTTCTGAGGACTATGCAATATTATTTTCATAGAAAACCCATAAATTAACAGGTGGAAACATATACTCAGTATCATCCTTTTCCACAATATAAAACATTTTAAATGAAAAACAATTTTTTTATTAATAATCTCCATGAAATTAAAAATAGATACTTATTTTCCCTTACCCATCTATAAACAAAATGAATAACTTTTTAAATTAATGCAGTTAGAAAAAGATATCAGTATAAGACATAAATAATACAAATAGACCATTATATTAAGAATACCTATATAATTATTCCATTTTCAAAATAATCATTAAACTCTAAATAAAAAAATTTATTACCCAAGATATATTCATAACATTCAAATTTTTTTAAAAAAAAAATTCATTATAATTATTTTAGGAAAATAGTGTCATATTAACATCTATAGAATATTAAAATAAAATCAATTATTTTTCAAATATATATACTTTTCACCCTTACATATGAAATAATAATCATATTTAAATTTGGGGTAACAATAACAATTACTCATAGAATACCTTTATAAGTAACATTCTAACATTACCTTGGATTAAACACTATACAAATCGATTAATAATTATATGTAATATTGGAATAACCATTTTAGTATATTCCAATTATTTATTACGAGAAACCAAATATGTTAAACCTGTTCAATGTTTGGATTAATCATACGGTGGCCTTCAATTTCTAATGAATTTTATGGCTACCATAGAAAAATATATATTTGGATTCTCATGGAATCATCTTTCATCATAAATAATTTCCATGAACAATAACATGATACCTCAAATATTCTTTATAACAACATATCATGAGGATAAATTTTTTTCCTTTTTTCAATTAATTACTTAAAAATATGTGAAATTATAATGGGTCTCATATTGTTTGAAAATATCCTTTTAAAATTTTATAATATCATCAATGCAATTATTATTCTTTATGGTTAGAAAATCAACTCATTCCGTATATGATAAATAACATTTCTTCCTTGATTTTATCAAAAATTTTATAATGTTCCTCATTTGGAAAATGAAAAAAATGTTTTTTTCAAATTGTTTTTAAAAAATTAAAACATAAATAATTAATTTAAACAATTAAATTAGAATAAAGAAATTCTGAAAAATATATAAAATATTTATATATATGTAAAAAATTGTTTTAAATGATACATTAAAAGATGATTTATTTTCAAGAAAGTCCCTTACATCATGTCTGAAACATCTCATATACTATTTTTATTCCAAAATAATAAACAAATGTTAATTTTATACAACGTTAATAACAATTGACATTTTTTTTCATTTATTTTATTTAACACCATTCTATATAAAACTGTTCAATTAATTAATTTAACTTCATGAAGTTGATGATATTTAACTCATATGTCCAAAATGACATCGGTATGTTTACAATGGTCAATGGGGTCATTATAACATCAACAAAAAATAATAAACCTTACATAATTAACATTTTAAAATATAAATCATACTTTAACGTCAAATCATAGTATACGTTTATGAAAAATTGAACAATGTTACACTTAGGTAGGTGGTAGGTTATACACTCACATGAGTAACATTCGAATTTTTCAACGATCATTATGAAAGAAAGGTAGCTATTATTTTTTTCTTAAACAATTATTATAATACAATAAATATAATAATATTTAATTAAATTTAGTTATATATATCACATGTTTTATATGGTGATGAAAAATGTATCATATCTCTACTTGGAGGTTGTAGTGCAAACATAAAGATGGATAAAAATAAAAATTTTAAATTTTATGGAAAGGTAAGGTTTTAAATTATATTTTATCACATTTTAATGATAAATAATTCCTGAATATACTATATATAAACTAATTATATCATCACAACAAGTCTTGAGACATGTTGATAGAAAACAAATTACATGGGTTCGTCTTATGGTAGTCAACCGTAGACACAAATGATGATTTTATTTTATATTTGATAGATGAAGAGACTGATATAGGTAGATTCATTAAAATAAAATAAAAACACGGTATATTAAAGACGTTTTTTATTATATAATCACAGTTGAAGTATAGTTGAAGGTTGTGGAAGAAGAAATTAAACATAAACACACAGTTGAATACTATAAATCTTCATTGGAAAATATCCTTTCATTTTCAACCAATAACATATAATATTAGTATTATACCAACATGAAAGAATATTTAATTTGGGTAGGGAATATAGTGATTTATTTTCATAGGTATTGATGGAAATTGGGATTTTATGTGTGTAGGATTGAGAAGAATGAATGTATTTTTATAAGAAGTGGAAGGGAACTCTTGGAACTCTTAAAAATATTAAATTAATATAAATAAACTATATATTTAACTGATCTTAAAAATGAATTTATTTTTAAAATTATATTATAATGGGTCAAAATAACCCAATATAATACAAATTAGACTTGTTTTTACAGGGTTTTTATTCTAAAATTTGGGTTTTAACTCTTCATTAACCCTTTTTAAACATACTATGATGACAATGTGTCTTACAGTATGAGTGTCAAGATAATTACTATAAATTAAAATAATATACTATAAATGGATGATGGTTGATAATATCATCCTTATCCTAATAATGTTTTCTTACAATCAATGTTTTTTAGAAATAGGATATTTTTATTATAATATAACATTAATGTAATTTTTAATAACTATTCATTATTTTTATTTTAATAACATGAATGAAAAAAGTGAAATTTGAACCAAATATTCTATTATATACCTTACATATCATGAAAATATAGAGAATTATAGAATCACATTATTTATCAAATATTATTTTTCATTTTTTTATTTTAAATATCATTTATTTTATTTAACCAATGACTGAATAATTCCAGTATCAGTGTTGGGTAATAAATTATGGTAATCAATATTAAATAAAAAATAAAAAAAATTACAAAGGTGAATTCCCATATTTTAAATTTAAAAATTTGAATTATAATAAAATATATATACAACACCCTAACCCCAGAAGCCTGTAGTCAGTGACTTCATTTATTGTATTAGCATGATTACCAAGAGTCAAATCCAAAAGGATTGATCAGTTTAGTAATTTTGGAATTCCATATAACATAAATGATACCCATTTTACATTGGTAAATAAAAAATAAAACATTTTACATAATAAAATATAATGAGAAACATCCTTGAGTGCTTCTTCAATTAAATCTTCATCACAATATGGGGATAGAAAACAATGTAACAATGAGCTCAAATACTCCTAAAGGGTTAAGTATATAAGATGATATCATTAATTAATATTGAAAAATCAATATTTAAAGGTAAATAAATGAGAAACAATTCCATTTAAATAAATGTATAAGGAATAATCAATATGGAAATGTAAATAAATGAACATACATTCCATTTAATCAATAAACTTAGAAAAAAAATCCATCAATAAATAATATCAAAGAAAAAATATATTGGATAATAATAATTAAAAAATTATCAATAAAATAAAATTTTATATATTGGGAATCATGATTTCTAGGAACATGATACCTTTACCTTCATTATATTTCCTCATGATATTTTAAAACATAATGGGTAAAACCGATCAGATTGGACAACTAATTTTTTTCCCCTACGACAATAAATTCTTCCAGGGGCTTGTAGTAACAAGTAACCAACCCATGTAGTTCATTTATAAATAATTACACATATTTTGAATAATAGATTCAATTTATTAACAACATTACATGTCATTAAATAAATTTATTGAGTAAAAAATAGAAATTTATCAATATTTCCCTAATTAAACCAATAACTATAAAAGTGACCTCCATATGTTAAATTTTCATATGGGATAAGAATTAATAATATAAATGTTTTGATTATATGGATATTTATGATAAATTTGATGTATAATTAAAATGATCATAATGAAGTCATGGTTTTAAGTGAAATTTTCCAATCACAAATTATTGTGATATTCTAATGATAACTTTTACCACATGGTAATTTTCATGTAAAAATCTTTTAGATAATATTATTAAAATTGAATCTAAAAATATCATAAAGTAAATTTTAATAATTATATTAAAAAAATGGTAGTATATACACTAAATTAATATAATTTTGTATATAATAAAAAACATGCTTTAATAAAATTAAAATTTAGATGAAATCCATTACCCTATTTCCCATTTAGTTCTGTGGAATCTATAATAGTTTATAGTGGTTTAAAAAAGGTTAAAAACTAATAAAAAAACTATATTCATATCTATAATATAATATATTATCTTATTTTAATATCTTATTTTGATTTTTTTAACAATCTTTCATTATTTTTAACCTTTTGAGTGTTAATTGTCATTTATTTTGAGTATGTTTGGACTTGGTATCATTTTTCATCTTATGTAGATAATAATTTCTACATCTATAGGATGTGAAAAATTATTTCAATATCATATATATTAATTATATACGTATTTTTTAAAATCCATCACATTTTGATATAAGAAATGAAATACACTGTAGCTGTAGATAGTAAGTTGTATGTACATGTGAAAATTATTACCAATTTATTAGCATATTAAAAGAATAAAAATAAACGATACCTATTTATATTTTAAATCTAGTATCATATTTATGTTATATATGTCACATATTTTTATTAGAACAATCATTTATCCATTCTATGTATGGTGTGAACGAATCTCGTTGCTTCAAGGAGGCAGTAATCAACATCTCCAACAATGATGTTATCATATTCCCACAATATGTAAATCCTGAATGTATGTGTTCTATAAAAAATTCATAATCCTAAATAAATTAAAAATATAAAATATATCATATATAAACTATTAATACGTCATTATTCCAAATGATGAAAGGTGGTAATGGATGATTGAACAACATCGGTTCGTGAGGGGGTAGTCCATCGTACACACAAATGATGATTTTGAATGACACTTTATTGAATTGTATGAAGGTGTATGTCCTAATATTATAATAAAAAATTATATTTATTATACTGAGGGAATTATCTAGGAATTATAAAATAATAACATTATGTGTGGATAATGAAATAAAACATAAGGGCACATTGTAGAATGTTACCTCTTATTTAGGTAACACCTTTTGATAAATATCAAAATACTACCAAGGTTTTATTAGTGCCAAAATTGAGGATTATAAGATAATATTCGGTACTCTGGGATATTATTTGGGAATTATTTGGATGGAAAAATGGCGTGAGATATGTCAATTGGTGGGAAGGGTGGGTGACTTTTTATTGGGGAGGATGAGTGGATTTCTTGTAAATTTTTAAATGATGGAATTCCACCAACATCATTTTTGAAATTTATCTCCAAAAACAACAAATAAAATAGATTGTATGTTAAAAACATGGCTATTAAATTTCTTTTGGAATATTTTCAATTCCAATTTGCCCCTTATGTCTATGTTTTAGTCCACTGTCAAACTAGCATTTTTCGTGATCACTGTAATTATTTTTAGTTTCATTCACTAATATTTTTGGTAAAAAGCAGTTGGTATATTTTTATACATTATAATTCATTTTATTTCAGAATATTGAATCAATTTTTAAAAATTTGAACAATAGATGTGGCATAAATCAATTTTATATTAATCCCACAGTTGGGACAATGTAGAGGGTTTCAATGTGAAAATGATCAAATGATGGAAATGTTTTTACATCAAACATCAATGTATAGTTTATTAAATTAACTATAATTGAATAATAGAGGTATAATTTATATAATTTAACATAAAAATGGAAAATATAATCAAAAAATATATATATTATTTTTATGAAAATTAATTTTTCGATTAAAATTCATTTTTTTAATATTCATAAAAAATGAAATGTTTCTGAAAAATATTATAAATATCTATAATATAATTTTAAAATTATTAATATAAAAGTTATATTTAGTTTCAAATATAATATTAATAAAGGATTCAATGTTTATATTTGAAATAGGTTCAACCTTAAAAGGTGGAATAATTTCTTTTAAGAAAATATATCTTCTATATATAAAATTAGAATTCTTCATATAATATGCCTAAAATATTAAATAGAAAACATTAAAAAAATTAATCCCTAACAAATATATTTAATTAATATAATCCAATAATAGTAATTAATTTAATTTAGTAATATAAAACACCGTTATAGAATTAAAATAGTTTTTTACAAAAACATCTCCATTCTGTTCATTTTGTCTCTATATTGGTTTATTAATAATTTGTAATCAACTCATTTAGTTAAATATTTTCTCAGGTTATGTAATTGTATTGATGACTTCTAATTTAACATCAAGAAAATAATTTATATTTAAAATTATAATACTAATAGTATTTGAAAAAATTTTGTCTTGCGTATAACACATTCCAATGAAAAAACTCATTTCATGCAATACAAGGTAAATTCAATGTTGTGTACATTTAAAAAGATTAAATAAATTTAATCTATATAAAATATTATATAAAATTTACGGCCTTGGGATATTATATTCTCCAATTCACATGGTGTTGTGTTCTAAAAAGGCTATCTAATTAAATGTTTTTAAGTGTGTGGTGTGTCACATTCTCCCCAACATAAATAAATTGATTCCATGAAAATTAAAAAAAATTATGTTCATATAGGGGTTTATAATTGAAAATAAACTATTCTTGAAAAAATCACACCATAAATAGGGTTAAAAACACATCTAATTAATAAGTTTCAAAATTATATTCGATGGTCACCACAAAAAAGGATTTAGAATATGAGAATATTAGTTTGACCAGGGACATGAATGATAAATATTACTATCATGTTATGATGCATAGTGATATTGAACAAGTTCATGATAATGTTATTCACCAATAATATGGACATTAGTGGTGTGAAAAATTTCATTGATGTTATCAAAAATGATGATAGTACGAAAACATTTTTTATTTAAGATCATTTTTCTAGAGGTGAAGATTTACATCACTCAATAACAATATAAGAAAATATTAATATCTATTTCATAAATAAGTTATTATCCTTCTCTTGTTCCTTTTACTATTTCAAAATAATTTCATAGAATGTGTTGTACAATATGGTGATGTAATACGTCATCCTTTAAAACATTTTCTAATTATCAACAAAAACCATTAAAAAATGGTTAAATTTTCGAATATATTATGATGTAAAACATTAATAATATGGATACTGAATTTATGAAATGAAATTGTTTATCATCAATAAAAATGATGTAGATATTTATTCATAACATAAAAAATATGTGAATATAATCATAAAGTATTCTCATAAAATATAGTAATAACATGAATTGCCATAAAACATTATTGAAATCCCGAATGCCACCATATTCCCTAAATATAATATATATTATTGTATATATCAATTTTATCAATAAAAATAGTAAAACCCATCAATGAATTATAAAACCACATTGTAAATAAATAATTAGTTCATTCTAATGTTGTCAGTAATAACTAATTATATTTTCCTTATTTAATCACCTCCTTATCTTAAAATTGATATATCATTCTTAAGAACGTATTAATTATTTTATTTGACTCAATCAAATGTTTTACCAAAATATCAAAATATTAAAAAATAGTTTTTCTTATTCACCAGTCCCATTCAACACGTGGTTTCATATACTAAATGAACATATACTACATTGTTATTCTTATATATATATTTGTGTGTGTGTGTGTTTCTTGATTCTCATAATAAATGCATCGTTGATCAAATATTCAAATAAAATAATTTTTAAATCCAAATAAAATCACATTAGTCATTCCACTATGGTTGTATCAATAACATAATCATGAATTTGATCACATAGCTTCTTTAGAGGTATATTACATTGATGAAAAGGGCATTCATTTTTGTAGTTCCCCATCTCCGTATAGGTAGAACAATTTTTTTTTTTTTTCATTGTTCCCTTTTTATTGATTTTCATGGGGTACCTTCTCTATACATTTATAAAAAACAAATAAACCCATTATTAATTTTCAAGAGTGATTCATTCTGTAGTTTTCACATGTGAAAAAATCATTCATTTCATTCTTCACATTATCAATATTTTTCTCTTCCATTTTATTCTTTTTTTTATTCCCCTTGGTTCTATTAGACATAGAGGATTCATTTTATCTCTTGATATCACATATAATTAATTTATTTAATGAGGAAAATTTTTGGAGAGAAGGACACTATAGATTCATCAATTAAGTCCTTCAAAAAGTGGTCATCTATAAACATTATATTGCATATGTGATCCATAGAATACGAAGATAACCATGTAAAGTTATCCTCATAATATGTGACACTTTCTTCTTCATTATTCTATAAGTTAATTAACATTATCTTCATTTAATTTTGTTAATAACTAGGAATTAATTATCAAATAATGTCTCATTAAAATCTGTCCATCCCATGAGTTTTATTTTTTATACCTCTATTATATTCTGGATCTAGTACATCCATTGATCTGAATCACCTCTGAGATAATACACTGTAAGGGTAACTATTTCCTTTTCACTATAAACAAATTCTATAAATATCTTCTCCAAAGATATATTCCATTTCTCAACAATAATTGGATTAGCGGTCACAAAAAAAATGATTGGCGATTCTATCAAATAAGGATGGAAAACAAATAATTTTCATACTACGGTACATGTTTCTCTTTTTAAGAAAGATTATTCATCATGAACTGAGGTTTTTCCTAATAGAGAAACCACTACATTAGAAACAAGTATTGATACCGTTCTTCTTTATATGAACCACTCCTAAATAATTTAATATTCTATATTAAGTCATGGAATTATTAATTTTAATTAATAGTATAAAATTCAAAACATGGTGAAATTATTAACATAATATAATTATTAATTCATCATAAATCACAGAATCATAGACTTTGTTTTCATTGGGTATATCTCTACTTTCAAATATATCACAATTGTTTGCAATTAAAATGTGAGTTCTCCTAAGCATGTCCCCTAGGAGTATCGAACTAGGTGCACATTATGGAAAATTGTTTTGTACTATGATAAGATCGAGTCTTGTATTACACAACTTTTCAGGGTTGTTACCCCTAGGTATATCTACGCTAGAACCTCATCCACCTATTGTATCCATACAAGGATGTGTTGCTTGGAAGATCCACACAATCTCTACCTAACGAATGGTTTAGAATATTCTTCGATACATATCCATAATGTATATCTTGAGGTTCTATTCCTTAATCCATTAATTAAAGAAACATGTACCCATGGACTCATCAAAACATTATCTGCTAAAAAATTTAGCACCCAGGCCCCAAAATCCTAGAGCAAGTGGTATACTTTATTATATTGACATGATTATATGGAATCAAATATAGAAGTACTGATCAGTTGAAATTTTTTGGAAAACCAAATTATATACATGATACCCATATTACATTAAAAAAAAGAAAATAAAACATGATACATAATAAAATGAAATGAAGAACATCCTTGAAATCTTATTCAATGTTTTTATTTTCATAAAATGGGAAAATGAAATAAAATAAGGGTTGTTTAATTTGATTGGTAAGGCATAAGTTTAGTGAAATATATCATTAATTATTAATGAATCATCAGTATGGAATGGTAAATTTCTATACACATATTCCATTTAAAAAACTGTATGAGGGATGATCAATATGGAAAGGGGAATAACTAAACACACATTCCCTTTAATAAATAAACTATGAATGAAAAGGTATACATAGATAATATCAAAGAAAAAAAATATAATTGATAATAATAATAAATGAATAATCAGTAAAAGTAATTATTAATTATTAGATTCCATTTTTACTAGTAACATGATACCTTTACCTTCAAGATATATCCTGAATATAGTTTAAAATATACTTGGTAAAAACCCTTTTGATTTTGGAAACAAATTTCATCTCTTGGGACTACATGTGTATTGTGGGGCTTATATTAACAAGTTCTCAAACTATATACTGAATGTCAAAAATATTCATCATTATCTAAAATTATATTTAATTAATGAAAAATTTTCATTATCATCAAATTTCAGTATTGTGTAAAAGATATCGATTTATCAATATTTCCCCAATTAATCAAAAAATATTTAAAGTGAAAACTATATGTAAAAATTATATATAGTATTGGAAATAATAATATCAATTTCAAGATAATGTGGATATTTATGATTAATGTACTGTATAATAAAATTTATCATAAGGAAGTTACTATTTCAAGATAATGTTAACAATTAAAAAATAATGTGATATTGCAAAGAAAAACATTACGACTTTGTAATTTACATGTCAAATACACATGGATGAAATATTTCTAACTACAACATAATATAAAATGAATTATGAGTTAATAATTATATTAAATGAAATATGGGAACTATATACATCAAATTAATGTTAATTGGTTCATAATAACAAATAAGCATCAATATAATTCAAATTGAGACAAAATCACTTAAATTATGATTCATTTTAGTTACATGGTATTTAACCTCACGTATAATAGTTTAAATTACTATAATAACATGTACCAAAACTATAAATGTATTTATAATGTGATATATGATATTTTTAATATCTTATTTAGTATTTTGTTAATTGTTTGTCATTATTTTCATTATTTTTTGTGTTATTTTTTTAGTATGTTATGACATTTTTTATTGTTCCTATTATGTAAATCATTATGACATAATATATAAGATGAAAAAAATTATTTAAATATCATATTTATTCAGTACATATTTATTTATTATAACCCATAAAACATGGAGATATGAAATGAAATACACTATTCATGGAGAGGGTATGTCTTACCTATGCATGTGCACACTGCCAATTTTATTTTCATATTACAAAATTAAATGATATATATTTATATAACAATTAAATTATCATATTTTTTTATATATAAGTCACATATGTTTATTTAATATATAATAATACATTCAATGTATAACATGAATGAATCACATCGCTTTTAGGAGGTGGTAGTCCACACATCCACAAATGATGTTATCGTCTTCCCATAAAAAATAAAAGATGTAGATATGTGTTATATCATAATTAAATACGAATTTTATAAATATCATATATATGATATATAAACTATAAATCCATAATTATTCCAATCCTGGAATTTTGGTAATGGATGAATGAATGACATCAGTTCGTGATGTGGTAGTCTATCTTACAAATGAATAATGATTGCATGTCCCATTTAAAGTAAGTGCGCATTGGAATAATTAATACACTTACTTTATAAAATTAATTGTATAAAGATTTTATAATGGATATAATATAAAAATAAATAATAACAATCAAAGTGGTGGATAAATTATGAAAATAAATAGTTATCTTTGATGAATGTTACATCTTTTTCATGTAATTCTTTTTGGTTTATACAAAAATACATCATTGGTTTTATTTAATCCTAATGTGAAGCTTCTGGATGAGGGTGGGGATTTTGGGAGATTATTTGTCCAGTGTTTTGAGAGAAATGGCTTGATATGTATGAAAAAAATGTGAGGGTGAGTGTCATTTAATATTTAAGGTGGAGTGGAATTATTGTATATTTTTTAAAGACAGAATTTAATAAATAATTTTGCAACATCATGTGGCTACAAAAATGAATAAAATTTAATAAAGGGGTTTACATTGTTTATATAGGGATATCCAATGGTTTTTGGACATTTTTCTTAGTAATTTTTGTTATTCTGATTATGATTTATTCCTTTTATAAGTATGTTCTTATCTTAATTATAGTAATTAATTTATATTTCTTCCAAAAATATTTGTGGTAAAAAAATCAGACCATATTATAAATTATAAATTATGCTTATTCGAAATATTTAATCCACTTATATAAATTCTTATAGTATAAGTGAAATGATTTTTATCAAATTTAAATGTAAAATAGATTCTAATGATATCAATTAAATTAAGTTATATATAAGTGAACTAATTTAAAATTAAAACCAATTTAAAATATAGTTTATCCATAAAAATATTTAAATAAAAACTTATTTTTAATCAAAATTTACAAGTTTTCACAATTTATTAAAAAATGAAACATTTCTAAAAAAATAAAAAAAATTCCCTGAGATAATATTGATGTCCCACTTTTAAAAATATTTTTTATTTAAAAAAAATATTTATAAAAGTTTTAAATTATGTGTGTAAAATATTTTATCCATTAAATGATGGAATAACTACCTTTAAAAAATATAGATTTTTATGCATAAAATTGAACATGTTCTAAGCATATTGCAATCATATATGTTATAAAATTGGAATTGTAAAAAAAAATTTTCATGTATATAATATATATATATTTAATTAATATTATCTAATAATAGTATTTATTATAATTTTTTTAGATAAACATCCTTCCGAGAAAAAAAATAATTTTTTATAAAATCAATTCTTTTTTATTCATTTAGTTTCTATATTTGTTTCTAATTAATTGGAAACTAATGAATTCAACTGTATGTTTTCATATATTATTTAATCCTACTCGTAATTTACAATTTAATGCCTATAATATAATTTTCATTTTAACTAATAATATTATGAGTATTTGGTAAGATTTTCTATTATGCATATTGAATGTTTTCGGAGAAACATGTTGCATGAAACTCAGGATAAAATTAATGCTATCTGAATTGAAAATATAGAGTATAATAATTATATTTAAATTAATAAATATACTATATAATCCTAATATATTATATTACCTTACATGATTGGTTATTCATATATTCAACCATTATAATATTATGGATGAGGTATACTCATCCAATACTATTTTATTAAGTGTTAGGATCTTTTTATTTTTCATTATCATATAATTGTTCTCCAAAATTAACCAATTTACCTTTTACCATGGTAATAGAAAATTACTAAGGTTAATATTGAAATTGAAGAAAATAAGAAGTATCATATTTAATAAATTTTGATATCATGATTCAGAAAATCTATTAAATATATCAAAATTCAAAACACGGAAATGAATAATTTAATTCAAAATTAAACTAGTCAAATTCAACAGAAAAAAAGTTTTTAGAAAATTTAACTTCATAAGTATAAAATGTTTTTATAACAAATCAAGTTTTAATTTATTTAGAGAACAAAAATTGTATTATTATAATAGTTTGGATGTAATTTTTAAAAATAAAATACAAAATAAAATATTAATTTTATAAATATTTTAAAAGTAAATAATGTTTTTTGAAACAAAAATCCATAAATTTCACTATTCAATGTGAAATAAAAATAATCAAAAAATTATTAAAATCTAACCCCATGAAAATATTGGCATGATGATTTAAAAAATCAAATAATTTTTTAAAAACAAATTTTATATAATTTCATGAAATTATTTAGATTATTCAAACAAAAAAAAATAATGAAAACCCATTTTTTTAAAAAATTTATTTTCCATGAATCAATATATTTACTAAAAATTATATGATTATTTTGTAATATTTGACCAAATAATTTTTAATAGGTAAAAACATATATTTTTATTTTATAAATTAGTTATTAATATTCATTCACACCAATATAATAGATTGGTTATAACTATCACACTCAGATAATGACATTTCATTGTTCATTTAATATCAATGTTTCATATCATGTACACTATCAAATATAGTATTTTATTAAAAAATATATAGATGATAAATTCTAGACATTTATGAAATTTCATCCCCATAATTTTTTCTCCATCATGGTAACTAGTGTTGACATCTCAAAATACTTGTGTTGAAGCAGCACATCATAAGAATGGTCAATAAAAAATCTTATTGAAAAGAGAGAATAGGTCAGAATGAAGGTCATAAAAAATGACACATTACTAGGTTTCCATGTAACAGAACATAAGTTTGAAGTGAAAACATGGATATAGAAGATAAAACTAACTATCAAGGACATATAATGAGTGATATAGAATATAGTAATTAGAATGATGAATATTAAGAAATCCAAAATTTCTGATTCCTTAAAAGGACATGATTTCTAATTATGAAAAGTATACGAATACTATTTTTATTTCAAGTTATTTATTATGTATAGGAATTTTGGTACATCTCAAAATAATAAAAATAAGGAAATATATATTATTCCCTAGTGTAGTTTCATCCTTTAATAATAATCTACCAAAAAATAATCATTTTTCTCTAAATGATTAGTAATCATTATGGATTTTCATGCATGATGAACTAGAAACTAATTGAATGGATCACAAAATCTATAAAAAAATAAAATTATATTCACCTAATTAATATAAATTAAAACAAAACTAAATTTTTAGTACATGATATGATGATTCCTGATAAAAATATACCTTAAAACATGTAAACACAACATTAATATCCATAATTTAACATTAATAAAACAATTCAAATTAGATCCTTTGATAAATAAATAGCCTAAAAATTAGTATATAATATTTAAAACTATGATTTAAAACCAAAATTCTGGTGGATTTAATAAAATATTTCTCGAATATAAATTTAGTATTTATATCCAAAAATCATCATCCACACTTAATTATTCATGATTAAAATTAAATTTTCATGATCAAATAATCTCTAAGATATTATCAAAATTTATATAAATATCATGAATCCTATATTCATTCATAATATAATTCAATCAGTAATCCTCAATTAAAATGGAATAATGTTCTTTTCACCCAAATATTACAAGTTCCCAAAAATAGTGGCCATGTTCTGAAATAATACCTATCTTATAATCACCAAATAAATTTACAAACTCAAGGGTATCTCTATAATAAAACATATATTACAAAAAATTACCACTTTATATCATATCTTTTAATTAATGAACAAAACATCCTACTGACCATCACATCTCGTAGCTCATTAGTAGTTGATATACTTTTTTCTACCATTAGCTGTGGGTTCAAAACATGTTCCCTTTCTAGATGTGATGTGTTTCTACTCTACCGAATGGTTTTCAATTTTATAAATATTATAATACTTATAAAATTCCAAAAATTAATAAAATCATTTTAAAAATTAAATATAATTTCTCCATTGTTAAAAAAATTTATTAATCCTCAATGTTTATCTCATATATTTTATTTTATATCCTAGAAAATTTAATATACAATAATTTTCTCAAAAATAAAAAAAATCATATAAACCCCAAAGGGTAATATTACCTTTAAACATCAATACACCAAAATCAAAAGAGCATTATTATTCAAGTAACTTTTACAACTAATAAACATAAGAGGATATACCATAAATATCTATCCAAACGTAAAAATGTCTCCCAATGTACTCCCATCATTGAAATGTTAGTAATTAATTTAAACTTAGTATTATCCAAGAATATAGAATAACATCACAACTCTTGATTGTAGAAAAATTAATCCACACACATTCTTCAAAATCCAATATACATGATTTTCCATTTTATTCATTTATACTTATTTCTTAAAAATAAAAATTATTAGTCCCTAATATTCAATAATATCAAAGAATTAGTAAGGAAAAAAATAAAATACCCTTAATATATTATTTTAAGTCTCTACATAGTCAACTATCATGTAGTTATTTATAAATAAAAAATATCTATATAATCTTTACTATACAATTGGTTGCCATCAATTTTGGATGTAGATTTTTATAATAAACATTCTCCCCACAAATAATAATTCTAGTTGATCCCTAGGGTATATGTTATTTTCCTATAATATATATAACATAATATTATAATTTTTCCTTGGAATGTTAGTTTTTATGACCTCCAATACAACATATAGAACAACCTTCCATTAATTTATGATAGTTTACTAGGAACATCATTCAACCTTATTGATATACGTGTCGTTGAATATATTTACCATTATGATAATTATCACCATAACTTCTATATGTGTTCATTTATATCATCTTTGATGCATTAGAAAACTCACATAGGTGAATGTTGTTAATCATTACTTCAAAGTTTTGGTTAATAAGGAGCATAATAGTTATCACTATATCTCTTATTTTATTTGATTTATCATTCAATAAAAAACCATATTTTCCATTACATAAATCTTTACTTTAGCTTCTTCTAGATCATTCCATTTATAATAACCATAAAGGCGAGTGTAAGAATGAAAAATAAATCATAATATAAAATATTAATAATAGTATAAACTATAAAACACCCTTATTAATATTAACTCAAACTATTTTTGATTTATCCAAGATAACATTGAGTCTCCCTAACAAACTAAATATTACATTTAAAAATTAAATTTATTATTTTCGTGAATAACATCATATCCTCTAAATTTAACTATACCCAACAAAAATATGAATTATATTGGCCTAACATTAATATATTTAATAATATAGCATCTTTTGACTTTAAAAAACATTATTTATTTACAAATGATATTTTTATTAGAGTATGTAATAATTATTTCTTAATTATTTCATAAAAGAAGGGTGAAACAACTACTCAATATCAATTTTCTAACTATATAATGATTTCAAAATAATTAATGTTTTTTTTATGAAAAATATTCATGAATGTCATCATCAATATTTCCTCTTACTTGTCAATAAAAAATATTATTTCTTAAATATGTTACTATCTCAAAAATCATACTAAGGGATATAAATGAAAGAAAAAAATAATGAATCCATCAATACATATATAAGTATTCATTTTTTCAAAACAAAATTAAGCATAAAAAACATTTTTCTTACCCATGAAATAATATTATATTTCTAAAACATTTCATAAAAAGTTTAATTATAATTCATTAATGAAAAAAAAATACTTAATGGTTTCTATGAAAATTATAATTTCACATGAATACCTCTTTAAAAAAATTTATTATTCACTCTAAAATATGGAATCTTCATCATAATTTAATTTTGATTAAAAATCATATCTTGTAATGGAACACCTTCACGGTAAAATTATTAACATTACCATAGAGTAACCATCATAAGAAATAATTTATTAACCCTCACCATTTATCTTGGAAAATCCATCACTCTATATTTCCACCATTTCTTGGGAGAAACATAATCAACGAACTCCTTACCATATTTTGAATAACCATTTTGTAAACATGCATAGCCAATTCATTTAAAGGTTATCAAGAACCTACCTTGATTATATTTAAAATGGAAGTACCCATTATCTTTAAAAATTTATAAAAACCATTACATGATATATATAATCATTCATCATAAAAACATTTATTGGGGAAAATAACATTCCCATTTTAAAATCAGATAATTAAAATTTTGTATAATTATAAAGGTATATATTTTCATTTAAAATAGAATTGTCTACTTGTGAAAAAAAACTTCAATGAAAATATTAATAATGACTCTATAAAAATATTAAAATTTAATATTATTTTTTTAAAAATATTCCTCCCACACAGATGTCTAAAAAGTAAAAAAGTACCTGAATTGGATATTGGAAAAATATTCCATTAAAAATATTTTTTTACGTCAAAAATGGGTAAAATTTACATTCAAGATATTATATAATATTGAAAGACATAAATTTATAAATTTTAATAAAATATGGTTATGGGAGAAAGTTTTTTTAAAGTACTGATGAGAATAATCTTTTTTAAAAGAAATCCCCTTACGTCAAGTCTAACATGTCATATATGTTATTTTATCCTAAATAATATTAGTATGTAATTTTTACCCTTTTTTAATAAATATTTTATAATTAAATATATTTTAACATAATCTAATGTAAAGAAATATAAAATTATTAAATAAATTAATTTCACATTGATTATTTTGACGATATTCATCTACTATGTCCAAAATGAGTTTGGAAGGTTAAATTTTTAAAAATTGGTCATTATTTCATCATATTCTTAATAATAATCAAGTTATAATTGTGATTTTTATATATCAAAAGATATTTTAAATCTATTTATTAATTAGGGTACAAAAAATTTAAATATGTTAAAATTATAGAGAGAGTAGGTCACACACACAAATGAGTAACATTTAAATTTATAAATGATCAATATTGAATGAAGTTTGGTGTAATTTAATATATCCTGAATAATCATATATATATATATATCATATTAATTATTTAAATTTACTTATATATATATCATCCATGAGATTTGGGGTTGTAAAATGGTTAATATCACTTCTTATATGATGTAGTCCACCCAAACGCCTAAACAAAATTAAACAGTTCCTATGTGTGGAGTGGAATAGAGGTAAGTTATAATTTATCTCTTATTAATCATATATATGTCATAATATTTTATATAATCATTAATTACTTATTTATTAATATTATTGAGAGATGGTGATGGAAAATGAATTACATCTGTTCATGATGTATTATTCCATTGTACACTCTAATGATAGTTTTTTTACACATTTAATCGATGAGGAGAAGTATATATGTATTTCAATTAAATTTACCGAAATAAATAATTGGAAAATTTTGTTTTATTATATATTATGTTTTTATTATTATTTTAAATTTTTTGATGAAGAAGTAAAACAAAATCATGAAATTGATGACTTTTCCTCTTCGTTTGAACAACTCATTTTTATAACACCATAAAGGATATATGATCAGTATTATTCAAAAAATAAGGACTTTATAATGAGGTTATGTATTATATTATGTTACATATTTTTATTTTCAAAACTTATTATTTTTTCAGCATGACAAACATAGAAGAAGTGGTTACTGTTTATAAGAGATCATAGTGAAAGTTTTCAAATTTTACAAAATATTTTGTTCTTATAAATTATTTTTCATTTCAAAATGGATAAAATGTGAGTTATTGATATTATATGATGATTATGGGTAAAAACACACTCATAATATTATGATTTTATAGGTTTTCTACATTTTAATATTCTTATCTTTTTTAACCCCTCATTATCGCATTTTAATTTTAACATGATGACATGGGTTTTCGACATTGACAGTCTAGATAATTACTTTAAATAGAAAATAGCCAATAAATGGACCAATATTTATATTATCATCTATATTTTAATCACTTTCCTAAATATATTGTTTTTATAAATAAATTATTATTTATTATAATTTAACATTAATGTCAATTTCTTGAGTTATTCATTACTTCAATTTTAATAAAATTAATAAAACTAGTACAATTAAAAAATAATTATTCTACAAAAAACATTTTATGTTCATCAAGAAAATTCATAGATCACGATATTTTTGTACAATTATAAATTTTCACTATTTTTAATATCAAATATTTTATTTTTTCATTAAATAAATAATTTCAGATTTTATATTGTGTACTCTTTTAAGTAAATAATATCATCCCTAACAATTAAATGTAAATTAATAAGATTAAGATAAATACGTTCATGACCCGACCCAAATGGACTCATGATTTGACACCCCAATCCCGACTCTAACAGGCCATGGGGTGGATACAAGTGCAGAGTAAGAAATCACACAGATGTGAGGCCTTAGACTAACGTACCTGTACACATGCACCCACATACACATCTATGTAGTAATGCATAAATATATAAACAAAAGAAAAAAACTAAAATTCATGCATACATCTATCCAAAATCATAGTACGACATAAGTAAAAAAAGGGAAAATACATGGCCTAATAATGAAATATGTAAAATAATCCAACCTTTTTTACAAGAGGGGGTGTTGTCAAACACCCACCGGTATGCTCATCATCCATTCTCTAGAAAAATCCTGGTTTAATCTAGCTACTACGATCTACCTTCTTCAGGTCTTACTAGGTCTCTGTTTAAGTACATGGGGTCTACACAAGTAAAAATATATGAGCAGGAAAAGCCTATGTAGGGGTGAGTATAAGAATAATTAGAAGGCTCCCTAATATCCCAAAAAAAAGAATCAACTGATTGGCATCATCAAAGTTGACCATACTAAGAGAACCCAATTCTGAGAGAATCTCCATCTTAAGACCATCCTCATCAATAAATGACTAGTGAACTCTACATCCCTATCATTTTAAAAAATAACACATGCCGTGGGGACTCCCTAAATATACCTAGATATACTCCCCACCATCCCTAAGTCTCATGGTCTCTACCATAGACTATCCACGAAGAACAACTCGAGGGTCCAATGCGATACTCACCCCAATCTCATCCAGTACTAACCTCATAGATTGAAAAGGGATCTTACTCGAGAGAAGGTATAAACTTTCCTCAGAGAACACACAACAAGAGAACAACCATACCTGGTAGTAAAAAGAATAATATGGATCAAACATTGATATCCTGAAGTCAATGAGGAATCCTCACAAACCAAATTGGAACTCGACCGATAGATTCCACTTAATTTTTAAAACCAAAAAACAGAACAACCATGAAAACCCACATTATACATATCCACGAGAGAAATTTTGAAGGAAAAAATCACAGAAGAAGTCACCTAGTGACTAAACTACCTCCAATTCTTCATGTAAGGGATCCCACCTAGGGTCTTTTGGGTGACAAAAATACTAGATAGAATAACAAATACTGAAAGGGGGATCATTCAACCACCCGAATCATGAACAATAATCCATGAATAGGATCAATGCCCACATAGAGTTGGTCATTCTAATTCCCAACTCTACAGAAGAAACATTACTAACTCGATTTGGAACCCTGGAGATCATATTTCTCATATAGGTGATCATCACCAGTGTATTTTCCATTATGATGATACCACAAACCCCACCGGATTACTCATGGAAACATTCCACATAAATCCAAAAAATACATTTATACAAAGTTATAGGGAAATATCCTTAAGCTCACTAGGGATCAATCACCTAATATAACATCTTTGGACGAGGATCGATGTCATGTAAATATTTGTCACACCAATTTTGAGAACTCCATTATTGGGAAACATCAAGGGAAGTGAATATCATGCTAGGAATCTCAGGTTTATTCATGATCCATGTCTACTGAGTCTGTATTTGTAGAAAACTAGGTAAACTCCTTCTAGAAATTGGAAACATGAGCTCAATCCCTAGCACGGTATGGGAGAAACACTCCACAAAACATTAACCGTCTACCGAAAATGTTATGGTAGAACACCTAAACTGCATATATGCATGTAGCTGAAGAGGGGTCAAAATCAGGGAAGGGGACATGATACTAAAACCCTCAAAGTGAAAGGACCAGAGGGTCCCACTCAACCCATCTGGCTGTAACACCCCCATCTGAGACTATGGGGAACCACTCAACCCAAATAGTTGTTACATAATCAATGATAGACGGGGGTTCGACACACCATTGTGTTCCATTTTCTATAACCCAAGCAATCCACAAAAAATTTTCTATACACTTTAACTCATAGGCCCAAACAGTGGACACCATCACATTCTACATAGAAAAACATGTAGGATTAGCTACTTACTCACCCAAAACAGAAAACTAGTGAAAATGTAACTAATCACCATAATGGGTCATCATGGTGACCATGCCTCAATCCTAAAACATAATGAATGGATTTCACCATTGCAATCCTCTCGAAAAGACGCATGGGATGGACTACCAATTTTTCCAAATCTGTCACCCGTTGAAAAACTGAATTTTCACCGCATACGCCCATACCCGGCCTCACTAGACCAACATCACAATTTTGGATTCACTAAAAAAATCCTGATTGAATGTTTGGTCTTAAATTCATTGTCATAACAACACTGATGGTGTTACAATCAGACATCGGACACATAAGATATGTTCGATTCATGGATCTCCAAATAATAATAATTATATTGTTATTATTATTAATGGAAATTCCATTCCACCAAACATCAAACCCAACTCAAAATTTTCTCAAATATGCCTCAAAAGTTCTACCTTGATAAAAGGTTAATGTTTCAATAGACGGAATTCAAAACGGACCCCTGAATTGAGAGATAAGGGATTTTTTACAAAAAAAATCCATGGCCTAAACTTGCACAAACCATCTAGGCTGGCCCAGAATGGCTAGTTTAGCTCGCTCCATCAGACTACGACCCAGCCACATCGGCCAACATCGGCACCTACATGTGGTAGGTTCCTAGATGGGCCACCACCCGGTGCTCTCTACCCCACCGCACTGCTGCCTTGCGCTTCCCTGGCCTCCACCGCACCGCTGAAACCCTCACTATATTACTCTAGTGCGCTACACCTGGCCGCCTCATGCCTTACAGGAAACTGCCCTCACTGGACATGCCGACCGCCACCAAAAACAGATTTCCATGAACAATCTTGTGGTTCGAAAAATTATTTGAGACTTGTTCATGAACCCTCAGAACCTAATCTATGTAGACATAGCCTCCAAATAATTATCCAACCAAAAAAATGATTCATAAAATTTTATTTTTTAAAATAAAAATCTCTTACCTTTTGGAGAATATTTAATGCATGGGATGTAGAATAACTCTTGCAACATGTTATAGCCTTGTCTAGTGATGATCAGTGTCGAAAAATGCATCATACAACTCCTTGGTTCAACGTCAAGAATGGGTGAGGGGTCTGTTGCTTCGCATGCGCTCAAGGAGCAAGGTGGGGATGACATTTTTTGTTTTTATGTCATTTGTAAAAAATCATCCTAACACCCCATATCCAATGCTTGACTTCAACCCACCACCGGACACTGTCAAAATTGTGTCGTGCCAAGTGTAAAAATGTTGTTCCAAACTCAACCGTGATCTCATTAATTCGATTCGAGACTCAATTCATAATTTATTCATGTGGATGTCCAAAATAAAATAAATTAATTTATTTATGGAAATGATCTTGATAACATTTTCTACAGAAGGCCTATACAGATAAAAAATTATACCCTTTCGGGGGTAAACAACACACTCTGGGAAAAACTATGGTCTCATATTTCTAATTAGAGAACCCATTTATGAAATAACTCATTTAAAGTGGGAGTATAGTATAAACAATAATTACTATTAAAAAAATTATTTTAGGCACACTTACCATTGAATCACACACCATATCAGCACCTAGCTTTGGAATTATCTATAGAAATATTCCAAAGTCTGACAGGGCTAAACCGAAGTCTCTATATCTTCCCCACCTTATTTTTTTTATCCTTGAAAAGAAAAACCCTAGGAACATGTAATGGACCAGATCTATCCACTGGTACTCCCATGCTAGCAGGATAAACAATGGTTCCTATGTTGTAACATACGCACACAAGGATGAAAAACAAAACCAACAATAGAAGCCAATGTTTACAAACCTAAGAGGTGTCCATGAACCCCAACGAACAATTTGAACCCTCGAAAAGATCCAACATAAAACAAGACCTTCTCATCAAAAACCCATGTCCACCCCTGTCGGTTTACAACCACCCCAAACCAGCCCCAATGGACAAAACTACCTCTGAATGGTTTCTTCCAACACCAATAAGAAAACAATTAAAATACCACATTATCACCCCATCATGTCACGTGACTACTTCCAACTCCACACCTTATAAGGTTGACACACCCCATCTTATGAATAAATTCAACAACCAAAGGATATCCCATCATGTGAGACCTCATAATAAAACTTCAACACCACATGAGAAATTCCACGAGAACAAGGAAAACTAACATGGTTTCCCAAGTGTACCCATTAGGATTGATAAGCCATTAAAACCCACCAATAAGTCATAAAACTGACCTCGAACTCATAGGTTGAAGAAACTCATCCACCAAACCTCGACACTATCAAAATTTTGTATCACTGACTCACCTACATGGTTTTGATTTCTCCACAAGGGAACTTCTTAGTGGGGAATGCTTCCATCCTTCCTATGAATTTGAAGACATAATAAACCAGACCACAACTTAATTCAGTTTTCCATGAATAAAAGATGTTATGCATGAAAGGGATGCAACGACACAAAAAATTATTCCAAGACACTAAAACTATGTCTTACCAGGCCCTCAACAACCAAAAATAATAAGAATCATGTAAAATAGTCAATGTTACTCATCCACCTCACCTTGATACTATCCTTTTTGGGTTTTACTAAATCACCCACACAGGTTTCATCGCACCACAAAAACACATTTTGGTGTGGGAAGGATCCCCCACCTTGTATAGACGAAGATACATTAAACAACAGAAACCTAGGGTATTTAGATTGTGTCTCTTACACATTTAACAAAAATCTTGTCAAAAAACCATATAAGTCTACCATCAAGGAAACTTCTTGAACAAATTTAGGATGCAGCATGGTTAAAGAGTATACATGGGGAGATGACTCATAAAGAAAATGAAAAACATAAAATCCTAGTCTAATATGATGCATGAAACATTATTTCCCCTAAGAACAGTTCCCAAATATATGGAGTAGAAAGGATGGTTACCAGGGTCAAGGTGTATGGATAAGTTTGTCATTCGTACTAGCATTTGAGTCCCCAGCCTGAAATCTGAAGTCAAAACATCCAAAAAAATATTCTATAAAACCCAAACCAATCCCACTGGTTGACCATATATCCTTTGAGTTCCCAAATTTTGACCCTTCTCTGATACCACTCTCTTATGGACCATCCCAATGGGGCTTGAACTGAGACTCCCAAAGCCCTCATCCAATAGGTACAAGGCTAGAAACTGGCACCAATTATTCTATCACACACATTAAAGGCCTTATCCTAACATACCTACACACACACACTGTCATACATTACATGAAACAATGAAGATATATATACAAAAAATGAAAACTAAAATTCATTCATACGTCTATCCCAAAATAGAGTATAAAAGAAGTACATAAATAGAAAATACAGGGCCCACTATATAATGGTGTAAATGCGTTGAACCTTCTTTGAAGGAGGGGGTCACTGTGAAAACCCCACTACAAATCACCTCAGTCCATATCATTTGAAACCCCTAGTCAATATATCTATTTTGGTCTGCCTACTCATGGCCCAACTGAGACTCTTTCGAAGAGCCTATGGTCTGCACCAGACACAAGACATGTGCATTAAAATCCTGTGTAGAGGTGAGTATAATAATAATCAATAAGAGCCCCAAATTCCCAAAATAACAATGGGAGAAATTGATAGGAATCAGTTATATTGAACCATCCTGAGGGAACCCAAAAAAGGTAGAATCTCTATTTTGATCCCATCCTTGGAAATACCTATGTATTCATCGCAAAATCCCAATAATGTCAACAAAACGACTGATGCCACATGGACTCCCAAAACAGACCAAAATATGCTTAGCACCATCACCAAGTATTATGGTCTTGACCATAGACTATCAAAAGGGATGAAATCGTGGTTCTGATGAAACAATCACACCATTCACCTGAGGTACTAACCACATAGACAGAACATGGCTTTGACTTGAGGTGATGGTAGAAACTGGACTTCGATAAACACACAATGAGAGAACAACTATACATAATTACTTGTAGAATGAGAGGGTACAAAAATTGACATACAATGTCAACGGTGAAGCCTAACCAACCTAGAATCTACTCAACCGAGAGATTCCACTAGATCGGTAAAACATACAAACTGAATAACTCGACCAATCCTCGTGATGCCTATCTGTGAGAGTATGCCTGACATAAATCATTATAAATTAATTATCCCGGTGACTAAATTACATAAAACTCCTTAGGTAGGGGATCTTTCCTAGGTTCTATTGAGGCAAAATAAAACCGTAGTTGGAACACTGAAAACAGAAGGGGGTATCACAAATCAACCAGAATCTAGAACTAAATGCCTATAAGAGGATCAATAGCCACGTTGAGTTGGTCATGCCAATTCTTGACTATACTGAGGAATAATTACAAACATGATTCGACACCTTAGAGATCATATCATTAAGATAGTTGATCATCACCCTTGTACTGTCGGTCATGATGATTCCACAATCCCCACCTGATTGTCACGACTCTCACTCAGGGTCCGTGTCGTGACTACCCCAAGCCCGCCTTCCATAGGCCAGGGGCTGGCGACTAGCACCAAGGTGTAAATCCCAGTAAAAAGGGAAGGCATTGCCTTTGAAAAGTAAACAAGAACCACAGAGTAAGCAAGCGGAAAGTAAACACTAAGTAAAAAACAGAGTACAACTGAAAGTGCGGGAAAGTAAATGTTCCTGTATACAAACCCAAACTGAAAGTAAAGTACAACTCGAAAGGGGAAAACAGCAACTATAAAGTAAAAGCTGCTACACTGAGCTGTCCGCTGGAAATTCCACCTGAAGGGTGGGTACAGATAGCTCTATTGCTCCTCGGGTCCCGCCGTCCGCTCCGAACACGTCCCGCCCAGTGGTCCACCTCCAGGTACCGTCCTGCTCTGCAAGCATCAGCCAAGATCAACGCTGTCTGTCGTCTGCAACCAACACAACGTAGTGCGGGCATAGCCCGTGCAGGGGTGAGTATAAGCTAATCAGTAGGGACCCCGAGACCCCCGAAGGTCTCCCAAAATCCACAAAGGATAAACCACAAAAGGAAGATACAAACACGAAGTAACAAACGACACTACTTAGGTATACGCCCATACATATACCTAAGTCATCAATTCCAATACGCTCCAACCTCTGAGCTCAAGTACAACTCAGTCCACACAGGAAAGTAAACGTATTCTACACAGGAAAGAAAAACGAATTCCACACAGGATAGCACAACTCAATCCACACAGGAAAGCAACAAGATTCAGCTCACACAGGTATACTTCTTCAAAGGACGATAAAGATGATCTCTGATCCATCTAAGCCGTCGGACCCACAAAGGATCGATAGGTAACTAACCCCCGCAAAAGACCCACACAGGTCGGGCCCACACAGGACCTGTAGGCGCTGGTTCACACAGGACCGCTGAGCGCAAAGACCCACACAGGATCGGACCCACACAGGATCGGGCCCACACAGAACCTGTAGCACTGATCCACATAGGATTGCTGAGTGCTGTAGTCGTCGTCAAATCCACATAGGATCTCTGTACTGTCGTCGTCGCAGTCACAGTAGCAGTAGCAGTCACAGTCGCAGTCACAGCCAGCACTAGGGTTCCCACACACAACAAGCTCGTTCAGGAGGGTCCGCTCCACGAGCCGAGAGGCTGATACATCAACTCTCACAAAGTACAGAGTTGATGTATCCAAAAGTTCTGTATTGTCAACAGGAACTCAACGCAACAGACGGCGCGTCGATCAGATGCCCGGTCTGAGAGTTATTGGCTTTTTCGTCCCAGGGGCCCGGTTTGCTTTTAAGGAAAAACCAACCCGACCGTACTCCACCTGCGTCCAAACCTTGGGAAGAGTATGCCAAAAGATCTGTCTCACTAATAGGAACACAACAAAGCTGACGGCACGTCAATCGGACGTCCGCAGCTCAAGATATGAGTGTTTCTATTCCGAAGGCCCGGTTCGTTTCGTGAACGAACCAACCCGGCCGAACTCAAAGTATTCTGAAACTTTGAGTGCGATATACCAAATCGACTGTCTCGATCCAAGGATCGAATTGCTGCTGACGGATTGTCAATCGGAGGTCCGTGGCTCACGTTATGGCCAAAAGACCGAAGTTGTTTCGAAAACGGGGGGTCTGGGTCTGGGCCGACCCGGGCCGACCCAACCCGGGTCCGACCCGGCCCGGCCAGCGGCGCAGCGGCGCGGCGGCCGGCGGCACGACGGCGTGGTCCGCCACGGCAGCGCGGCGCGGCCGGGCGCCGCTTGGCGCCACGCGCGGGGGGCAAAGCCCCCGCTTCTTCCCTCTGGCGGTGCGGCATCATGCCACGCCCTTTTTTTCAATCAACGGCCCCCCTTCGTAGGGGCCTGCCGTTTGAAAAAACGGGGGGGCGCTGCCCCCCCTTTGTGAAACCGGCCCCCCCTCGTGGCGGGCCAGCCTTTAAGGAAAAACGGGGGGGGGGGCGCCTGCCCCCCTTAATGAAACCAGCCCCCCCTCTTAAAGGGGGGCATTCAAGCTGGCCGAGGGAATTAAATTCCCCCGGTTTTTCCTCTTCCGGCCGGCCCACCTGGCCGGCCGGTTTTTCTTCAACGGGACGGGCAAAGACGTTCCCCTTTCCGGCTTCCGACGCCGGTGGCCCAGCTATCCTCCGGTCTTCCGGTTTCGCCGCGGCCCGGAGTCGGCCGCGGTGTTCGTCATCCGGTGCTGTGCGACGGCACCGTGCCCCTCTGCCGTGGCCCCGCTCCGGCCGCGGCGCCTTCGGTTTCCTTCGACACGGCGCGATGGCGTCACGTTCATGATGATCCTTCCATGGCTCGGCGCGAAGGCGCCGCGCAATACAACCGTGCGAACATCCCGTGTGGTGCGACGGCACCACGCCATCTCGTCATCCACAAGAAAATAATAATCATCACGAACAAAGGAGGGGGAATTCGGCCGTGTTTGTGCGGTCCGACCCCCCTTTCATTAGATGATAACCCTCAAATATTTATCCACAATATTATCATGTTAAAACCAAGAACGAGAGTAAATAAAATAATCCACAACAAACCCCTACCTCGGTTTCAAGATCGATGATCGTCAAAGACCCGCGGAAGACAACGTCGCAGAGGTCGGGTGTTGCGGTAAACGTTCGTCAATTCCATTGACGAAGATGTACGTCCGAAGAGGTACATCATTGGAGAATCTTTGTAAGCCGACGAAGGAAGTCCGAGGAGGAAGCGGCGTTCCCTTTCGTTGAAACGGAAGACGTCGTCGATCTTCAGAAACAACCGGCTACGAAGAAGAGAGGAGCGGCGTTTTTCGTCGGAGCTCGAAGGTTCTTCGCGTTCTTCGTCAAAGTTGAAGAAGAAGAAGGAGAACCCAAATTCTCTCAAGAAGGCTAGAGAAATCTAAACAAATAAAATAAGCTAGAGTCTTATTTTATTCACACACATAACAAATTGAATTTCAAAGGTTTGAAATTCAAATAAAATAACTCCAAATTAAATAACAAGTTGTCATGACATTTAAAGAGGGGATAAAGGGTGTTTTGAGAGAAGATGAAAAGTTAGGGTTCATGTGGTCCCCACCACACTTAATCCTCTAAAGGGAGGTTAAGTGGGTGTGGGTCCCAACCCTAACCTCCTTTGAGAGGAGTTAACCAACATGTTAAAAAAAATAAAAAGTGTTTCCACTTTTTTATTTGACTTCTTATAATTCTCCCAAAACTAACTTTCGTCCCGCCTAAAACGCAACTTCGGAAAAGGTCTCCTTAAGCGAAAATCGGCGCTGCGAGTTCATCGGTGTCCTCGGATTTCAATTCCGAGCACCGGGTCAAAAGTTAGAAAATCCCACTCGTTCGTTCACTGAACGTGCCCGAGCCAAACTTCGGAAATTGATTCCGGGCACTCCGGGCCTCGGAATCAGGTGCCGTCAGAAACCGCGTTCTTGTAAAATTCCAAAGAAAATTAAGAAAAAATTTCCCTTGAATTTTATGGGTCTTTACATTACTCCCACCTCAGGGATTTACGTCCCCGTAAAGATACAACAAAAACTAGGAGAACAAATGAGGGTACTGAGCACACATCTGATCCTCCCGCTCCCATGTGATCTCCTGGAGGTTCCCATGCTTCCATCTGATGCGCACAAGAGGAATCGATCGCCCACATAGGACCTGCTCCTGTCGATCCTCTATCTCCACCGGAACCTTCGTAAATGTCGCCCCATTGTCGATGTCAAGCTCTCCATGGTCAATGATATGTGTCAGGTCATGCACGTATCTCCTCAGTTGAGATATGTGGAAGACGTCGTGCACCCGGTCCAACTGAGGTGGTAGAGCCAGGCGATAAGCCACCTCACCAATCCTGTTGAGGACCTGGAAGGGTCCGATGAAGCGCGGAGATAACTTGCCGCCTCGGAAAAATCTCTGTATACCACGTCGAGGTGAGACCCGCAAGAAGACGTGGTCGCCATCCTCGAACTCTAGTGGCCTCCGCCTCCTATCAGCGTATGACTTCTGCCGGCTCTGAGCTATCCTCATCCGCTCCAGGATGACCTGGACCTTCTTTGTCATGTCCTGGACCATCTCCGGTCCCACAAGTGCTGACTCTCCATGGTCTGTCCAGCACAAAGGAGATCTACAAGGTCGGTCGTACAACTTCTCGTATGGTGTCATCCCGATGGTGGAGTGGTAGCTATTGTTGTACGCAAACGCCACCAAGGGTAGGTGGTTCTCCCAGCTACGACCAAAGTCAAGGACACATGTGCGGAGCATGCCCTCGAGAGTATGAATGGTCCTCTCCGTCTGACCATCCGTCTGAGGGTGAAAGGTTGTGCTCAGACGTAGCTATGTCCCGAACGCCTCTTGTAACCCTTTCCAAAGCCGGGAAGTAAAGCGGGCATCTCGATCGGAGACGATAGATGATGGCACACCGTGGAGCCTCACAATCTCCTGAACATAGAGACGTCCCAATCTCTCCACTGAGCCCTGCTCTCTGCTGGGTAAGAAGTGTGCCGACTTGCTGAGTCGGTCTACAATCACCCAGATGGAGTCGTGACCTCTGGAAGTGCGTGGAAGTCCAGTCACGAAGTCCATAGATATCCCGTCCCACTTCCACTCAGGGACCTCCAAGGGCTGTGCCAAGCCTGCTGGAACCTGATGCTCTGCCTTCACCTACCGGCAGGTGAGGCATCGTGAGACGAACTCTGCTACAACCTTCTTCAAGCCCGACCACCAGCTGAGGGCATCGGCTACTACGTTCCCCTGCCCAGGAGTATAGACTATCTCAAAGTCATAGTCATGGAGGAACTCAAGCCATCGCCGCTATCTCAGGTTCAGGTCCTTCTGCGAGAAGATATACCTGAGTCTCTGATGATCAGAAAAGACTGTAAAGGCTCGCCCATCAGGTAATGTCGCCATGTCTTCAGAGCGAAGACCACTACTGCTAACTCCAGGTCATGGGTAGCGTAGTTCTGCTCATGCGGCCTCAACTGACGTGATCCATAGGCAATCACTGCCCACTCCTGCATCAGAACACATCCGAGTCTGGTCCCTGATGCATCGCAGTAGACTACGTACCCTACTCCTTCCTCAGGCAACCTCAAGATAGGTGCGCTGGTCAAACTCTGTCTCAGCTCCTGGAAGCTCTGCTGACATTTGTCTGACCACACGAATGGTTTCCCCTTCCTCCTTAACGTATGGAAAAGCTGCAAAGATTTCTCCTTTGCCGAAAAGTGAAATCCGGTCTCATCCCCTGGATGAACCACGTTCCTTGCCTAATACATTCAATCCCATCATGATTAGTCAATTCATGGCATGGATGACGTCGTAAGGGCTTGACACTGCTACCAAGATATCCAACCGTTACTCTCGACTCCAAAGGTTGAGTCGCACAGTCGGCATCAGTGTGTGGTCACTAGGTCTCCTCCAGTATGAATCTCGCAAGTGAGGGTCAAGTCAACAGTTTTTAACCGACACCTCTTAGTAAAAACAAACAAAAGACAAGAATGAAAAAGTCACCAAGGCAAGTATCTTTTATTAATTCAACTTAAAGTACAAGGACACAAGGAAACACAATCTATGAAGCTATATGCATTATGGGCAAAGGCCTCTATGCCTGGAGCTATTCCTGAACTAGTCCACCCGCTTCCGGAGCTCCATGATCGTAAGCTTCAGCTGCCTGAAGTTGTGCTCTCCCCTGAGGTCGGGGTGGACCTCCTGGTGGTGGTGGTGGTAGAGCCTCAAAGAGTCGCCCACCACCTGCTGCTCGGCCATCTCCTCTGCCTCGTCCGCCTCCTCCCTGCGGACCGCCACGGTCGAACCTCTGCCTCTGCCTAGGTGGTTCCTCAACCGTCTGCTGCTCCTCTACATGGAGTGTCGGGCAGTCACGACCCATGTGGCCTTGCCCGCCGCATGCATAGCACTGTCTTCCACTCGAAAGACTGGCTCCGCGCTGTGTGCCCCGCACTACTGAGCCAGTGTCCTGAGGTCTTCTGCCTGAAGGTCTGGTCTGCCTGGACCCCTGAGTCATCCATCGACTTCCAGCCGCAGAAGACTCTGCCACGTGCCGCCCTACGGTGGGTCTCGGTGCTGGTGTAGACTCAGCAAGGATGCTCTCGATCAAAAGGGCCCGCTCCAGTACTCCTGTTTGAGTCGGTATGCTGAGGGAGACTAGTGATGCCCTGATCTCGTGTCTCAAACCCTGCTCGAAGGTCCGGGCCCGGAAGAATGGGTCCCGTACCATGTCGTTCGAGTAGCGCGAGAGATCAGTAAATCTCGCCGAGTACTGAGCGACCGTCATGCTGCCCTGCCGCAGCTGAAGAAGCTCCTAGATACGCACCGCATGAAGGGTGGCTGGGACGAACTCCGAGCAGAAGAGGCTCTCAAAGTCCGTCCAAAGTAGAGATGCCTCATCGTGCACCTGGAGCATCAAGCTCCACCATCGTCCTGCTGCTGCGTGTAGTAGGCTCGCAGCGAGGATCACCATGAGGTCTGCTGGTGTCCTCACTATCCTAAACACACGTACCACGGCCTCCAGCCAGTCCTCGGCTGCCTGGGGGTCCGACTCCCCATGGAACCTGGGTGGTCGCTGGCGTTGAAACTCATGCAGTGCGCTGAGGCGACGTGCATCGTCAGCGGCTGGTGCTGGAAGCATCAGGGGCTCGACGGGTAGAGCTACCGCCGGTGCCACTGCTGACAAAGGGCCCTGCACCGAGGCCTCGTCGCTCGGTGGGCTGTCGTCACACTCGACTCTCGGAACCCTAGCTGGCTGCCATCGTGGGGCCATCCTGAAAAGGAAACAGGTGCGCCACGGTCAAACAGTATACCTGATGAGCTGACACAAAGTAATCACAAAGAAAACTTTGAAACACACATGCAATCAATGTTTTCGTGCATTAAGTCAGAAATCAGAAGTCAGGGCCCTGGTGTACGGATACGTCGGCTGCCGCACCAACACTGGACTCCATGGACTGATAACCACACTCAATACGCTAAACATTATTGCTTCTCATAGAAAAGATTAGAGTTCGCGGTAGAACCGAACTCCTCTTATACCAATTTGTCACGACCCGCCCTCGGGGTCCATGCCGTGACTACCCCATGCCCGCCTTCCATAGGCCAGGGGCTGGCAACTAGCATCAAGGCGTAAATCCCAGTAAAAAGGGAAGGCATTGCCTTTGAAAAGTAAACAAGAACCACAGAGTAAGCAAGCGGAAAGTAAACACTAAGTAAAAAACAGAGTACAACTGAAAGTGCGGGAAAGTAAATGTGCCTGTATACAAACCCAAACTGAAAGTAAAGTACAACTCGAAAGGGGAAAACAGCAACTATAAAGTAAAAGCTGCTACACCGAGCTGTCCGCTGGAAATCCCACCTGAAGGGTGGGTACAGATAGCTCCACTTCTCCTCGGGTCCCGCCGTCCGCTCCGAACACGTCCCGCCCAGTGGTCCACCTCCAGGTACCGTCCTGCTTTGCAAGCATCAGCCAAGATCAACGCTGTCCGTCGTCTGCAACCAACACAACATAGTGCGGGCATAGCCCGTGCAGGGGTGAGTATAAGATACTCAGTAGGGACCCCGAGACCCCCGAAGGTCTCCCAAAATCCACAAAGGATAAACCACAAAAGGATGATACAAACATGAAGTAACAACCGACACTGCTTAGGTATATGCCCATACATATACCTAAGTCATCAATTCCAATACGCACCAACCTCCGAGCCCAAGTACAACTTAGTCCACACAGGAAAGAAAAACGAATTCCACACAGGAAAGCAAAACGAATTCCACATAGGATAGCACAACCCAATCCACACAGGAAAGAAACAAGATTCAGCTCACACAGGTATACTTCTTCAAAGGATGATAAAGATGATATATGATCCATCTAAGTCGTCGGACCCACGAAGGATCGATAGGTAACTAACCCCTGCAAAAGACCCACACATGATCGGGCCCACACAATACCTGTAGGCGCTGGTTCACACAGGACCGCTGAGCGCAAAGACCCACACAGGATCAGACTCACACAGGATCGGGCCCACACAGGACCTGTAGCACTGATCCACGTAGGATCGCTGAGTTCTGTAGTCGTCGTCAAATCCACATAGGATCTCTGTACTGTCGTCGTCGCAGTCACAGTAGCAGTAGCAGTCATAGTCGCAGTCGCAGCCAGCACTAGGGTTCCCGCACACAGCAAGCTCGTTCGGGAGGGTCCGCTCCAAGAGCCGAGAGTCTGATACATCAACTGTCACAAAATCCACAGTTGAGGTATCCAAAAGTTCCGTATCGTCAACAGGAACTCAACGCAACAGAAGGCGCGTCGATCAGATGCCCGATCTGAGAGTTATTGGCTTTTTTGTCCTAGTGGACCGGTTGGTTTTTAAGGCAAAACCAACCCGACCATACTCCACCTGCATCCAAACCTTGGGTGGAGTATTGAAAAAGATCCTTCTAACTAATAGGAACACAACAAAGCTGACGGCACGTAAATCGGACGTCCGTAGCTCAAGATATGAGCGTTTCTGCTCCGAAGGCCCGGTTGGTTTCATGAACGAACCAACCCGGTCGAACTCAAAGTATTCCGAAACATTGAGTGAGATATACCGAATCGACCGTCTCGATCCAAGGATCGCATTTCCACTGACGGTTCATCAATCGGAGGTCTGTGGCTCATGTTATGGGAAAAAGACCGAAGTTGTTTCGAAAATGGGGGGTCTGGGTCCAGGCCGACCCGGCCCGGCCAGCGGCGCGACGGCGCGGTCCGGCACGGCGGTGCGGCCCGGCCGGCGGCGGCGCGGCCTCGCGCCGCTTGGTGCCACACGCGGGGGGCAAAGCCCCTGCTTCTTCCCTCTGGCGGCGCGGCATCATGCCGCACCCTTTTTGTCAATCAACGGCCCCCCTTCGTGGGGGCCTGCCATTTGGAAAAACGGGGGGGGGGGGGGGGGGGCGTTGTCCCCCCCTCGTGGGGGGCCTGCCTTTGAGGGAAAACGGGGGGGCCGCTTTCCCCCCTTAATGAAACCGGACCCCCTCTTAATGGGGGGCATTCAAGCTGGCCGGGGGAATTAAATTCCCCCGGTTTTTCCTCTTCCGGCCGGCCCACCTGGCCGGCCGGTTTTTCTTCAACGGGACCGGCAAAGCCAGTCCCCTTTCCGGCTTCCAACGCCGGCGGCCCTGCTAGCCGCCGGTCATCCCGTTTCACCGCGGCCCGGAACCGGCCGCGGTGTTCGTCGTCCGGCGCGGTACGACGGCACCGCGTCCCTCCGCCGTGGCCCCGCTCCGGCCGCGGCGCCTTCGGTTTCCTTCGACACGGCGCGATGGCGTCGCGTTCATGATGATCCTTCCATGGCGCGGCGCGACGGCGCCGCGCAATACAACCGTGCGAAAATCCCGCGTGGTGCGATGGCACCATGCCATCTCGTCATCCACAAGAAAATAATAATCATCACGAACAATGGAGGGGGAATTCGGTCGTGTTTGTGCGGTCCGACCCCCCTCTTGTTAGATGATAACCCTCACATATTTATCCACAATATTATCATGCTAAAACCAAGAACGAGAGTAAATAAAATAATCCACAACAAACCCCTACCTCGGTTTCAAAATCGATGATCGTCAAAGACCCGCGGAAGACAACGCCTCAGAGGTCGGGCATCGCGGTAAACGTTCGTCAATTCCGTTGACGAAGAGGTACGTCCGAAGAGGTACGTCGTTGGCGAATCTTCGTAAGCCGACGAAGGAAGTCTGAGGAGGAAGAGGCGTTCCCTTTCGTTGACACGGAAGACGTCGTCGATCTTCAGAAACAACCGGCTACGAAGAAGAGAGGAGCGACGTTCTTCATCGGAGCTCGAAGGTTCTTCGCGTTCTTCGTCAAAGTTGAAGAAGAAGAAGAAGAACCCAAATTCTCTCAAGAAGGATAGAGAAATCTAACCAAATAAAATAAGCTAGAGTCTTATTTTATTCACACACTTAACAAATTGAATTTCAATGGTTTGAAATTCAAATAAAATAACTTCAAATTAAATAACAAGTTGTCATGTCAGTTAAAGAGGGGTTAAAGGGTGTTTTGAGAGAAGATGAAAAGTTAGGGTTCGTGTGGGCCCCACCACACTTAATACTCTCAAGGGAGGTTAAGTGGGTGTGGGTCCCACCCCTAACTTCCATTGAGAGGAGTTAACCAAGAAGTTAAAAAAAAGTGTTTCTACATTTTTATTTAACTTCTTATAATTCTCCCAAAACTAACTTTCGTCCCGCCTAAAACGCAACTTCGGAAAAGGTCTCCTTAAGCGAAAATCGGCGCTGCGAGTTCATCGGTGTCCTCGGATTTCAATTCTGAGCACCATGTCAAAAGTTAGAAAATCTCGCTCGTTCGTTCACTGAACGTACCCGAGCCAAACTTTGGAAATTGATTCCGGGCACTCCGGGCCTCGGAATCAGGTGCCATCAGAAACCGTGTTCTTGTAAAATTCCAAAGAAAATTAAGAAAAACATTCCCTTGAATTTTACGGGTCTTTACACTGATAACTTACAAGAATATTCCACAAAAATCTAAAATAATTAATATTGATAATCATCATGAGGGTTATCTCCTAGGGCTTAATAGGGCTCCTTAACATACTAAAACATTTTGGGTAGAGGATCAATAATCGTGTAAATATTGGACTCATCTATTTTAAAAACCCCGCTTGGGAAACCTGAAGGAACATGAAGATCACTTTGGGACTCTCAGGGTGATTAGTGCTCTACATCTGTTGAGTCTATAGTCGAACCAGAATAAGGAAAATCTGTCCATAATGTGGAAATTCGACCTATCTCCTTAGTACGGTAGTGGAGAACCTATCCATGAAATGTAAACCTGATCCCTAACATGGTAGGGGAGTACCACTACGTTGCACGTATAGAAGCAGTCAAATAAGGGTCAATGTCTGGTGAAGGGGACACAATACTAAAAACCTCAATGAAAAAGGACCTAGGGGACCCACTCAACCCAAATTGTCATAACGCCGCCATCCGAGACAAGAAGGAACCACTCAACCCTACTAGTCGTAACATTATCAATGAAACCAGGGGATCCCACACAAACAATGTGGTATGTGTTGTTACCCCATGTAATCCACTTGACATCTCCTACATATCATGCCTCATAGGTCCAAACTATGGCCATCGTCATGTTCTATGTATAAAAACAGACAGGATAGGCTCTTTACTAGCCCAAAATAGAAAACCGGTGAATATAGTACTATTCATCACAACGGTTCCTCCGAGGGACCTTTCCTCAATCCCACAATAGAATGACTAGATTGTTTCACTGCAATCCTCATGAAAAAACAAACAGGGTTGACTACTTATTTTTACAAATCGGGCACCGAATGATAAATTCAACTTTCTCCACATACACCCAAACCGAGCCTCGTGGCATCCAGTACCACGATTTCAGTTCCAGTAAATAAAATTTTTCTCTAAACGACCACCTTAATTTAAAGGTATCAATGTTGCTAACAGTCCGTGAATCAGACATTAGACTCCTAATATACCGTTGAATCAAGGAGTTACAAATAATAAGAATTGTTTTATTATTTTTATTAATGTTGGTTTTGTGCCACCAAGCATCGATCCCAACTCAAAAATCCCTCAACGCTATATCAAATGTTCTGTCTAAAAAATGGCTGTGTTTCCCCAAACAACACACAAAACAGACCCCTGAATAGAGTGATATGGGTTCTTTTTTACAAAATACCCTAACCTGAACCGGCCAAGACCGCATGGACTAGCCTAGAATTACTTATCCAGCTCATTCCGCCAGACAGCTTCTCGGTTTCGACATCCCACCGTGGAAAACATCATCCCATCGTGGTACTTGTTGGCCATCGAATCATAGCCGGGACACCACCCGACACTCCCCACGCTGCCCCAGCCTACCTACCTCTGACACAATGCCACCAGCGGCCGACACATTACCACAACCCCCGCCAGATTCTACCACTATTCTACTCCCAGCTATCTTGCGCCTAATTAGAAACAGCCCTCGCTAGACCCGCACTCCACCAGCATTACTAGACCACCAATAACAATCCTGTCGTCTAAAATTCGATATAAGACCAGTTTATGGATCCTTGGAACCTGATCTATGCAAGAACAACATCCAAACGATGATCCAATAGAAATAACGAATCATAAAAGGGAGATCAGTCATGAACCCCATTGTTTCCAACCTTTTGGTGGATCATCGAAGCCTCAGGTTTTGAATGATGCTTGTGACCTGCAAGAGCACGATCTGCCAATGATCTACATAAAAAATAATCCTCCTACATCTCCTTCATTTTTCGATAAGAAATGTGGAGGGGGTTTCCACATCTCCTAAACATGACAAGGGAGGAGGGGGATGAGGACATGTTTTAATTTCCTTAAAAAAAATCCTCTTATCACTCCATCACCAACACTCACCACCGACCCAGCACCCAGTGCTGAAAAAATTAAATCGCCCTTAAGAAAAAAAAGCATTCTGGACTCAACTGTGATCTCATAAATATGATCCAAGAATCCATTGATAATTTACTCAATCTTATGTCCCAAATTAATAAATTTAATTTATTTATGTAAATTCAATTGATAACTTTTTGTATAGCAGGCATGTGATGACAAAACGTATACCCCATCTGGGGTAAAAGACACGGTCCAGGCGTAACTGTGGCCCCAAATTTCTGATCAGAACCACCATTGGAGAGATATCTCGTTTACAAAACATTCATAGAAAAAAAATTTCTTAATATTAGTATAATATTTATTCCTTTCACACAGGCCTATAGAATCACACACCGTTTCAATGCCTAGCTCATGAATTATCTGTAGAAATATTCTATTGACTAATAAGGATAAATTTAAACAACTACAAATATTTTATATTTAAGTAGAATATTTAAAAGGTGATATATCTGCAAATTAACCCCACATAAATAAAATATTAGTTACTAAAATTATGATTCTTACATTTTTGGTTGTTTATTAAATAAAATATTATAAATTCTTATTCAACCCAAAATCAAAGATTATAATATATTGAATATTTGGATGAATAAAGATGAGTAATAATCTTCAAATAAACGTTACATATGTGTTACTATCATTTTATATTCTTTCACATATAATTTTTTACCACTAATTTCAAAATTTAACCTTTACTATAGTAACAAACATTACAGAGAATACTATTAATAATGATAAAAAATAAAAGTGGACAATTTAATAAATTTATACATTATAATTATAAATATTGAATAAATATGTAAAAATAAAAAAAATTAAGGAGATCTTTTTAATATGAAATGAATTTTTAAATATTCAATGAAAATCCATTTTTTTCAAAAAAAAATGCACTTTTTAAGTATAAAATGTTTTAAAAAAAATCGTGATTAAAGTTCCTTTAAAACATATATATATAATGTTCTTAATAAAAACTAATTAATATTTTTTAAAAAACTTATAAAAAATAGAATTTAATTTTATAAGTACATGAAAAAAATAATTTCTTTATAAAATTCGTTATTTTTCACTATTTATTGATAAATCAATTTTTTTTTGGAAAATATGAAAAAATTATCCTAGAATAACATTGGAATTTTGATTTAATTTATGAAATTAATTTTTTAAAATAAATTTCTTATAATTTTATGAATTAATTTTATTACAAACTCATAAAAATAATGAAGACCCATTTTTAATGATAATATAGTTTTATATATTAAAATTATTTTATAACATTTAATGGATTATATTTTATAATGTTTAAAATGAATTCATATTTATGCATAAATTTATATTTATTTCATATATTATTTATTCAAATTCATACCCATTCCAAATTTGATGACTATCATATAATGGTCACATTACACTAATATTATTTCATTGTTTATTTAAACTCAGTTTTTGTATCTCATAAACTATTGATCATAGTATTTTATTTTAAAATACTAGGATATTGAATTAGTTTTATAACATAAAATATGTTCTATGGAGTACAATTAGGAATTATAAACACTTGGAATGATCAAAAAGATTATATAGGATTTGATCAATTAATGTATTATGTGTTTTGAATCTAAATCCACATGAAACCAATGGAAATAATACATAATATAATAAACTGTCATTACATCTATGATTAGAGAATATTATAGACAAGAAAGGAAAAATATGACCGAATGAGAAGATATTGAGATCCGACATTCTTTACCACATGCTAATTTTCACGTAAATCTCCTTTGATGAAATAATTCAAATTAAAACAAAAAATACAATTAATAATGAAGGATTCCTGAACTTACATATTAAATTTAATGAGTGTATACCACATTAAATTAATTAGGTTTATAGCATTAAAAAATTCCCCAATGATATGAACTTCTAAGATAATCCATTACATCATGATTACTTTTAGTTGAAAGGGATTTAACTCCAAGTAAAATTTTTTAAATAATGTAATTAAATTATACCAGAACCATATTCATATTTATAAATAATATATCATACTCAAATAAAATCGTTAAACATGATACTTGAAAATATTTTTCAATTATTATCGTTTCATGTATAAATTGACTTGTCTTATCGTTCTCATTTTGTCATGAATGTTTTAGCTCTAGTTTATAGGATATAGTTACATCCTCTATAAAATCATATTATTTTTTAAAATAAAAAATGTAATTATTTTATATTTTTTAAAACCATTATTTAATGTTTTACATAGAAAATAAATCGCATCAATTTTAGAGATGGTATATTGTATGGACACAAGAGTGGTGATATAATTTTTTATTGTGTGGAAGGGTAATGAATTGGGGAATAAATTAATTTTATATAATAAATTTAATTTATTATATTTCACATATATTTATTAAATTTATCCTTAATTTCTTCTTTGGAAAGTGTGTGTCAGAAATGAATCACATCACTTCGAGAGGTTGCAGTCATCCTTAGGCGCGAGTGCCTATATCATATTTTATACATAATGGAATGTAATAAGAAATATATGAAATTGAAATTACGAAATTATTAATTTTATCCTAAAAATTATATATACACAATAAATTATTCATCAAATCCATCCTTTAGAGTCTTCTATAGAAAATGATTCATATCGGTTTGTGAGGTTGTTGTCCCCATATACACGATCAACTGTTTTGTTTCCCATATGATGAAATAGAAGAGTAAAATAGGTTCTTAAAATAATATAATATACTAATTGTATATATAAGATACCTGTGTTATTATATCACAACTATTGAATAATATTTGGAGGACGTGAAAAGAGGAAAAAATAAATTTTTTTTGATAACATTACCTATTCGTTGGAAGAAATCATTATGTTTTCACTAAAAGAATTTCTAGGTCCAACATATGATCAAAATGGATACTAGGATTCTAGTTGGTATATAAGGAATTGATTTGGGTTTATATTTCATGATCCATTATGTGTATTATGAGTAGATAACCAAGGAGAGTGGAATCCATTTTATATTGAAGGTGGAGTGGTATTACTGTAAATACCAAAATCTATTCAATGATGGTAAATCACCTTCAAGCCACATGGATCCAAAATTGATAAATAAATGAATTTAGTAGTTATAAATCTGATAAATTCTTTATAACGTTAAATAAATTTTATCAAAATTTATGATTTAATTTACCTATTTAGTTTGACCCCCAGGAAAACCAGTTTTATCATTAATAATCAAAAATAATTTTTTCCATTTTTAATATTTATTATGTGGAAAAATACATTTTCCAAGGAATAAAATTTTCACATATATGGTGTTATTATATTAAAAATATTTCAATAAATAATTATTATCTAAATTTGAAGTCAAATTTATTGATATGTAACCGATTTATTTAATTTTAATCTATCCTCTTAAGGGGTTAACATAAATATTTTAAATGTATAAACCTTATGAACATTAAAATCGGTTTCATAAAAAATATATTTTAAAGCCTGAAAATGAACTTATATTAAAATAATTTTTAAAGACGATTTGTGGGTAATTAAATAAATATTTTATATATATATAATACTTATGTTACTTTGAAATAATATTATTATAATAATGGTAATTTTTATGTACATACTTTTATAAAATAAATTCAAAGATTTACAAAAAAATGGGTTTTTTCAATATTTAATAAAAATATATAAAATTTATAAAATTTTAGTATTTCATCCTATGTCAGTATCTATAAACATATTTAAGAATAAATTTTATTTTATATCATTATATTTCTAAAAAATTGAAAATATAATTGTAATATTTTTTCATTTAATGAATTTAACATCAATTTTGAAGGACAAATATTTAGAATAAAATATCATTAAAAAAGTTGATTACTTAATTATTATAATTTTGTTAGTAAGTTAATATTTAGTAGGACCTTAATATATATTTAATTACTTGTTTAATCCTATTCATACCTTTTAATTCGATGTTTAGGTCATAACAACCATATTTTAATAATAAATTTCATGGCTCTCTTTTGATTCATATTGCATGTCATATACACTATATAACACAATATTATTCTTTATAAACTATCATTATTTTATGTTTCACAAGAAATCAAAGATATTAATGTTATTTAAAATAAATATACTATAAAATAATGGGGTGTTACATCCTCCTAAACTTTAATAAATTTCGTACTTACAATTTGAAAAATAATTTCAAAATCATTGGGTTGATATTTAAAAATTCCAATTTATAAAATCAAATCATAGAATAGGTTTGTATAACATCTTCTTAGATTTTATATAGGGAATTAAGAAGCTCATTTGGAATAGCATAGAACAAGTTTTCAATGTATTGTATCGCTGGTGGGAAAAGAAAATATGGACATGGAAGAAAATCATAAATAATTATGGACATCGATAGAATTCATTATTCACCAGAAAAAAATTATCCTCAGAATGTTAATGATCTGAATAACATACATTTTTTATGGTTTGAAGTTCCATTTATTTTTTATACATAAAGTTAATAGGGTATCTTTGAGTTTCAAAATCTATTTCTTAGAGTTGAGGGATTATTTTTTCTATCACAATAGATACCCCAATAAATATTATTACATTATTAATACTTATTACATAAGAAAAATTTTAAATTTCTTGTATTATTAAATTAATTTGAACTAAATTTATTAATTTATGAAATGAATACATATGGTGAATATTTTATTTATTATAACTATAATTAACATTCAATGGACTATACGATCCATTAAATAATAATAAACTATTCATCATATCTTCGATTATTAACTGAAACATAACATTTTACCACATTGTAAGATAAAAAATTCTAAAACATCATATGAAGAGATAATACATTTTAATTAAAAATTTCTACTATTGGCCCAACATATTTTATTCAATAAATAATAAAACCCTACATCCGAAAACACGTCTATATTCTAAATATTAATAAATAATTTTTCCTCAAAGGTGATCTCAAAAATTTCAAATGACTTATGGAAAAATTAATTTCATATTAAGAACCCCATGAATTTATAATAATTTTCAATTATAATAACTTTATTTTCCTCAATAAGATATGATACCTGCAAAAATAAATCCAAACAAAAAATGATACTCTATTATAAAATCATATTAACTCTTTTCAGACATAATTTAAAGTTAGTTTTTAAAAAATTTCTTAATTTATTTTTCCAAATAAAATTCATTATTTAAAGCATAGAATAGAAATTACGTTAGTTTTATTTTATGATATTTATATAAAATAATTAATATTTTTTCAATAGTGAAAAATAATGAATTTGAGTTGATGAATTCCCTTTAGATTAAATAATTTCTATTTTTTATTTTTTTTTAATTTTTTTAAATTAAAAAAAGCTCAATTTTATATTATTTAATCTTACTTATGTAAATGGTGTGATATTGATAAAGAATTTTTTTATAAAAACTATGTTTACATTTGAACATTTTCTCCTAACAACTTTCTTTTTTTTCATGCCTATAGGGTTAATTTAAAATAAAATTTCTACTTCTATGATTTTTGTTTTATAATTTTATTATATATTTTAAAATATAATATTTTATAATTATTAATATAGATAAATTATTTTTTAACGTAAATAAATATAGAAAATAGTAAAAAAAATTACTGCAGTTAATGAAGAAACTGGTTTTCTAGGGGTGTGAACTAATGGGATAAGGGTTCAAAATGACCTAAAAACATTTCTAGACATATTTTGATATTTCCTCATCTATATTAATTAATGGACCATTATGGATGCTTTTAAGTGATAAAAAAATTGGTATGACTGAATCGTTTCAAAAAAAGACAACTGTAGCACTCACCCCACATATAAAAGACCACACCATCTCCTCCCTTATTCACAAAGTTATGCCTATCTTGGATAGAAAATAATTACTAAAACAACATAAAATATCAACTATTACCATCAAAATAGCATTATTTTGGTTTGAAATCCAACTGATTAAGTCATTTCAGGAAACCTAATGAAGATACACGAAGAAGATGTAAAATTATTCAATGATTGTTTTTATTACATTTTTTCTCCACCAATAATTTTTTTATTAAAATATTATTCTATAAAAATAAATATATTATGTATAATTATATTATAATAGGATATGTTCAATACATAAAAATATATCCACTTCCATTAAATTGGTTATGAATTCATCATTGGTTTGTACAGAAGACTACCGCCTCACAAACTGATGTTGTTCGTTTTTCAATTTCCATCACTCGTGGTTTGGATTGATGATGAAAAAATTTATACCTATGATATTTAGAACATAATTACACCTTCCTAGTCATTATAATATATGAAACTTTTTATCATTCATTATTTAGGGGATACTTTATGGTTTCCCATGTTTATGGTGGACTATCACCTATCGAAACAATGTCATTACACTTTCACTAATGATTTACATGGAAGGTATATAGATAATATTAATTAATATTTATGATATAAATGTCATAATTATTATATTATTTTCCTATTTAATATTATGAAATTTTAATTTAGATCATTTTCATTCACACTATTTCTCTTAATGATAGATGATGACGTCATTTATATACATGTGGATGAGCACCATCACTAAAACATGTCACACTATTTTTTCTTCACCACACCAAATTGATGATATAAATGATAATATTTAAAGATATAATTTGGTATATATTATTTAATGGTTAGTATTGTTGGATAATAAAATACTAATAATATTTTATTTTGATCATTGGTAAATGTAAATGTTACTCATTTGTATGTATGGATTACCATCTCCATGATCATAACATTAATCATTTAAAAAATCATCATTGGTAATAAAATTATAATTTTTATTTAATTACTATATTTATTTCATGATTATTATTTTTGAGATAATGATGGAACTATATAATATGGAAACAAACCGGATCATTCATGATAAAACAAGCATGACACTACGAGACAATAAATGCTTGAACCATGAAAATAATGAAATGTTATTAAACGATGAGTGATAAGATATGACAAAAGGATCATATATGATATTATGAACATTAATATTGATCTATTATATGTTAATAAAAAATTTTAAAACCACTATATATTAGTTTAAATAACATGCCACAAAAAGAAAGTGTGGTGTAAGAGATTTCGTCTTCATTTAAATTACATTGAGACATCATTGTTATTATGCAGAAATTAACATTTCTATTTTGTATACACATACCATTTGATATGAAATATCAATATTCATTCATAAAATATGATATTTTAATTTTCAATTTGAAATATCTCATCCAACGGTGGTTGTCATAAAAATTAAAAAGATGTAAATGTTATTGTAAAATCTCACATACTTTTATAATTTATAACATAATCTTGAAAGAATAAAATTATTAGAGTTTTTTATAATTTTAAGTGAAAATTATTTTAAATATCCATATTATTGTATGATTGATATAATTATTTCCTAAACTGTATTTCATTTTTACATATTGTGTTTATTTTAATGGTTATTTGAAGGACTTGTGAAATATTGATAAATTTTTATCCTTTACCCAATTCAAATATTTGATGATAAGGAATATTATTCATGAATAAAAAATTTATTATATATATTAATAATTCATTTTACACTAATTAATGGGTGAGGCTCATATATTATATAGTTTCTTGATGCATCGACACGTCTAATTGATCATATCAGTTGGATAATATTAAATAGGTTTTACCTACAGTTTTAAAAAATACTTGGGATTGAAAATGACTTTAGATTTTTTTTTATGATCTAGATCATGACATTCAATAAATAAGAATTTCCTTATTTTAGAATTCATTTATCTTATTATCCAATATATTTTATATACTATATTGTCTCTAAATACATTCGATTCATAGTTTAAGGATTAATTATAATGGGTTTTCAATTATTTAAATTGACATATTGATTATTTATTTTCTTATAATGATAATAAAGTTATTTAAATAGAACGTGATTTTATTTATTTACCTTGCTATGTTGATTATGGATTTTTATTCAGGATGTCATCTATTGTATATAACCTATACCAATAATTTGAGATCACCCTTATGTTTCTTCCTTTTCCATGTTTTGAGGATGATTCCTTTGAACTATTTTTCATGGATGTTGAGAATATTTGTCACAAAATACCTTCTCCAAGATGAGGGAAGGTATGAAAAATTTCCAGACCCTTCCTTCTTAATATTGACAGAGAGATAATGACCCCTCGATTCCAACCTTGAATAGGCCCTGGAGTGTTTACTTGCACCAAGGGTATAGAATCACATGTAATATGGAAGACATTACTCATTTTATATAACAAGATTATGAGATAATATAATAAACCTCAATCAAATACAAAAAATAAAGGTGAAAGTAAGTCCTAAAATTATTTCCCTGATACATGATGCAAAATAAACTAATAGAATGTAAATGAAAAACTCTGAAGAATGGTACAAGATAGGAGAAAACCAGCAACAACAACTTTCCCGGCACCTAAGCTAGTAAGTACTGGCATAGATCTCAAAGTACCCCTAGAAATATGAATGCATTTTATATACATAGGTTGATTATACAGGTATACACAGTAATGAAGCCAAAATATCTCGTGCACAAGTGGAGAGGCATTATAATGCCCCGTAAGAAAGTAGGGGAAACCAAAACACAGTGCAAGGAAAAATATCCACCCAGCCTCACCAAGGCACACTCCCCATATAATGTATGCATGGTAAAAATAATAACACTACCACATCGATATTTGTGTACTCTCCACTGATTATCCACTTGTTATTTAGGACATCCTATATGCCAGACCTCCACCACATGTTCCACTATAGCACCACTGCCTCCCAACAACGACCCCATGGGCCATCCCAACCACAAATTTATACCTCCCACAAATACTCGGGCCACCACAACCACACATAACCATACCTGCAAAAACCTGGACCATAACAGCCAATACCACAACAAAAGACACCTGGGACCGAGAAACCACCACCACGCCCGAAGATAGTAGGACCTCATCCCAAATACACCTGGGAAAAAACATTCCTTTGCACACATAGGTTACACCAACCCAACACACCCTACTCGAAGAGTCTTGGGCCATAATAAACATTAGTCCATCACAACCAACCTAATGAGCTCTAGTCAACATGGGTGAGGGAGAATACAAGATCTAATTACCATCAACTCAAAGGAATGTTGGGAAAAACCCCTCCGCAATGAAATAGGGGTGTTCAACACAAAGTGATAAACATGGGTGGGGATCATATAAAAAACACAATAACTAAATTTTAATAATTTAGGTAATATAGAACTCACCCCATCCTATGGGGTCCCAAACCTGAAACCGCCCCCTATACGACCACTCTTACTTGTATCCCTATATGTAGAGGCACACAATAGCCATAACCATAGCACAACCCATGTCTATAATAGAGTTCTTTCGTTACCCATTTTTGTTATCGTGTTCAAGTGATTTACATTAAAATATTTCTCCACAATTGGGATAACCACAAGCCAAAACAACAACATAAGTAAAATATCCAACCAGTCTTTCAAGAATTCACTCCCGAATTTCTCGTAAGTAAAAACATAAAAAGGGATCTGTGAGATCCATAAAAGTACTAAACCAAAATAACCCTGAACATACAGGGTCCAGAAAATTTACATCCATCTCCACATTCCCTCCAATTCAAAAAACATGAACCTCCCAACTATAGATTCCATTCCCCTCTATGTCACCCCCAAACCTTAAAGAAAACATTATTCATATCACCCAAATATAGCATGAGTGTTTTTAGATTTATCCAACATTATTCATCAAGTTCCATCTTTCTGTTCGGTTAACCGTGGTGATCACACATGGTTTTTTATTCATCGAGTATCCATTTGATCAACCAATTTTATATGTTTAATTAGTTCCCATGTTTCAGTCATTCAATTAGAATAATATTTTGAAAATAGAGCTTTATTAGTGAACTATTAAGGACCATCAACATCCATGATTTTCAGTGGACATAAGCCCACACAATTGACAATATAAAAACCAAGGTAAACCACAACAACATCAACATCGTACCCACCCCATCATTATTTAATAGTCCTTTTATTATCTTCATTAATGTTGGTTTCATCTATGTATCATGGGAACATCATCATACCCACTCCGTATGATGTACAACAAAGGGGGACAAAGGAAAAACCCCTAGCTAGATGATCAAGGTTCGAATTTAATTCTTTTTTCAAGAAGAAGGAATGCGCGACATGTAAGAAGAATTCCACGGCTGATTAGGAAGGGCACCAACACAGGTTCACGATTAATCTCCAGAAAAAGAATTGAGGCACAATAAAATAAACGAAAAATAAGAAGGAAGATCCGATCTCATCTTAAGAAGAGGTCAGATCCTAAAATCCAGTAGACCATTTCGAAGTACGTAAAATTTGGATAGTGTCTTGACCACCCGACCCAGTGGTTTCACATGTTGGAAATAATTATGATTTAATAATTTCCCTCAGAAATGGTGGAGATAGGAAAGTAGATGGAAATATGTTCTTATATTTCCATTAAATAGAGAAAAACACATAACAGGGCCAAGCTGGGAAAACATAGGAAACTGGAAAACGTGGAAAGTGGTGTGACACTAAAAAAAGGACCATGTCTTTTTGTAATTCAAGGGTCTCCCAACTCTTGGGGTTTAAAAAATATTTTTTGGTCCATAAATCAGTTTTAAAGGGGTATTAAAACACTTTTACGTTAAGAGATACATTGCTAGATTGAAATTGGAAAGCCCGAGAGAGGCTGGGAATGACTCACCGATCGGTGAGTCACCAACATCATGGCACTGATGCCCATCAATGCCACAAATGCCAATTGCTTCCACTATTCTTTCAAAATGAAATTTAGAAAACATCTTAATAAGTCACTGATGGTCCCCATGATACCTCAAACATTAAGATTTGCTAATATAATGAACCATGTGGGTCTGAGTTGTTAAATAAAATACCTATCAAACTATTCTAGCCCTATAGAATTCAAGGGTAAACTTGTTGAAAAGACATGGGTCTAAACAACCACCTCGTCGGATACCTCTTAGGGAAAAACAATTCTAGAGATGTTCGAGATCCAGAATAAGATATCAACATCCAGGAACACCTCTCTCACATATATATCTTAATGAAATTCAGAAACACTATCGATCCTCTTCCCCATTTAAACATGGAATGGTCACACCATCTAGACACATGTATTAGGGATCTCCTTCTTACTTTTCAAGATAATATCCGCTATGGGTGGAACTCACTAATCTGCATAGGTTTAATTACATCCACACTAATTCATCATGATAAGGGATCAGGTACATTTCCCAAAAGTTAGTACATTTCACACAAAATAGAGTACATGGAAACAACTTATCATATAGAAAGTACGGTCAAACTGAACATCATAAGTAAGGAACAAATAAAACACATGGTCAAAACATAGAATATATCTGGGTATTGGTCACACATCATTACATATTGTTCATAGGTACTATCCTTGACGACACAATTCCGCACAACACATGAACCAAGATAATGGTTTATCAACAAATAACATTTTCCTTACGATCATCGATTCTCACTGGTCACTCCAAGAACGACACATTATCCTCGATATCCATTTCACCAAATTTGAGGATGTGGGAGTCATCATAGAGAGACTGATGGAGCAGATATGTATGAAAGATGTTGTGGTTCCTCTCCAACAATGGTGGTAACGCCAGCTGATATTCAACCTCACCGACTCGTCCCAACACCTCGAAGGGTCCAATGAAGTCGAGAAAAAACATACCTTCCCACCAAACCTCCATTTTCCATGTCGAGGGGAGACCATTATTAACATGTGCTCCCTGACCATTAACTACAAGGTTCTCCTCCTATTTTGAAAAAATAACCTATGCCGATCTTGAGTTGTCTTCATCATTTCATGAAAATGATGAACATTATATGTCATGCTCTCTACCACATCTTGGCTAGGAACAACTATCTCCCTAACATCTATCTTTCACAAGGTAGAATGAAACCATCCTCCATAAAAAGATTCAAATTGCGCCTTATAAATGGAAGATTTATAAATATTTTTGTAGAAACAAACTACCATAGGAAAGTGTCATACCCATGATTCTCTGAAGTCGAGATAACATGATTGCAGCATATCCTCAAACGTCTGGATAGTCCTCTCTATCTGCGCATTCTTCAGTGGGTGGGAAGTAGTGCTTAGGCATAACTGGGTGCCAAAAGCATGTTGTAATACCTTCCAAACACATGAATTAAGTCGTGTATCCTGATATGAAATAATGGTTCTAGGAACTCTATGCATCCACAAAACTTCACCTAAATAATTCTATGTTAAAGTATCCACTACATTCAACTCCGGAATCGCTAATTAGAGAGATGATTTTTTCAATAGGTCCACCACTACCTAGATGGAATCATAGACTTCATCATTCATGGGTAGTCCTATGATTAAATCTATAGAGACATCATCCCACTTCCACAAAGTAATGTTTAAGGACTACAACAGTCCACCAGGAACACAGTGTTCAGCCTTCACCTACTAACACAGAAGACACTTTTCCACATACTCTGCCACTACCCATTTCTCTTCGAGCCCCCAAAACTAACCTCTCAAGCCCGGGTACATCTCGAAAATTCATGGGTGTACCTCCAGAGTTGAGATATAGAACTCACAAAGAACTAACTCATGCCTGGTCCCTGAATCAAAAAACATTCTATAGAAAAACATTCGATTTTGACCATCCTTTGACCATCCATCTGGAGCATTTCCCTGGTAAACACAATCCCATATCACATTAGTCTCTGAGTCCCCACACTGAAAATCCTCCACCTGCTGCTCCATAGAGGACTGCACTATCATATTTAATAGACATCCTCTACCACTATCCACCCTTTCATCCAGGTGGAAGGAATCCAACTCCCCTATTTCCTTCTAAGAATATATTGACTCCCTGACCATATCCTTTTCCTACTTCTTTATTAAGGAATGGGACACCACGTTCCCCTTTACTAAGGCATAAGTGATCTCAAAGTCGTAGTACTAAAGATACAACATCCACCTCTACTATCACAAGTTCATGTCCCACTAGGAGAAGACACACCTTTGGCTCATGTGGTCTGTGAAGACCACAAATCATTCCCTGATGGGGTAATGATGCCACAACATCAGCACGGACCCAAATAATGCATTTTCCAGATCATGGGTGGCATAGTTACATTCATGAGGACACAAATCCCTAGAAATATAGGATATCACTCTTTTTACTGCATCAAGAATCATCCCATGCCTAAACCGGAAGTGATCCTCCTCTGATTTAGAGAATATCAGGATTTTGTCGACGAACATTACCATGAACTGATCCAGATACTCGTGGAAAATAGAGTTCATGAGCCCCATGAATGCATTCGGTGTATTCATAACACTGTACGACATGACCACGGACTCAAAGTTACCATATCTGCTCCTGAACGAAGTCATCGGAATTTCTACATCCTTCACCCTCAATTGGAGATACCCATACTACAGGTCGATTTTATAGAACCATCCTTCTCCATTAAATTAGTCAAAAATATCATTGATCCTTGGGAGGGGGATTTTTCCTGACCATCACCTCATTCTATCTTCATTTGTCTATGAACATCTGGAGACCACCATCTGCCTCCATTGCGAATGGGACTAGAGCACCCCACAGTGACACACATGGACCGATAAAATAATATTTATCAAATCACCATCCAGAATATTTTTCCCCCCGCAACTCAAGAGGAACCATATGATAAGGATCCATTGAAATATGATGGGAATCGGGTGGTAAGTCTATCCAAAAATCAACATCACATTGAGGGGATATAAGCACCACCTATTCGGGGAAGATGTCCATGAAATCATCGACAGTCCCCAAAACCTCTACCATCTCTGAGTCTGCTGATTCCACTGAAAGATCATCTAACAAGGAAAGAAGGGGTTCCACACGCATGTTTTCCTCCTGGAAACCCCGCTTGACAATGAATGGTACAAACTGGACACACAAATCTAAGAAAATGACCCTTCTCCGAATGCAGTCAATATCAATGTGCATATAAAATATCCATTCAATTCCTATGATGACATCATACAGCTACATTTGTAGGAGAATAAGATCCCCACTAGACTTATGCTTCCCTAACATCAGAATGAATCCTTGAAAAACATCAAATAGGATGGTCTAACCTCTGACTAGTCTACCCAACACTAGGAGAATGGATATTCTCTCTTAGTCTAGACCCAAAGAATTTGATAGACTGGGTGAAATGAAGGAGTGAGAAGCTCTGGAATCAATCAAGTCACATGAAAAAGTAATAAACAAACTGATCGTACATTAAATGAATTATGTCTATGTTAGAACTTCTACCATTGCAGCGTGCAAATTTCCACACCGAATTCATCTACCCTTCTATTGTCGGACGCCTTCCCAACCACACCGTAGTCATGTTCCCCGAGGAGAACCATGAGTTAAGTCTCCTCTAACGTTTTCTACAATGGATGGAGTGGGATCTCATTGTCCCTACTATTGTTGTTGCTGAGAAGGATTGGCTGACAACTGGTGCTGCTGAGGTAGGCGCTGAACTCCCCACCCCCACTGTATAGCACTTGGTATGGGTACTGATTCTAAAGATGACCACAGCTTCCACAATTAAACCACCACAGCCCTATGCACTTATAAAAAGGGTGAGGATAGTGAGAATGGAACTAGATCTGTTTATGCATTCTCCCTGTGAGCCAAAACCTGTAGGGCCCTGATGTCGGTGGCCTACTACTGACGACCTTCCCCTTTGATGAGACCAAATGGCTCCCATCTCGCAGAACACCTCCAAGTGGTGTGCATCATGTATACTATTTAATCTATCTTATGAACCTCCAAGTACGTCGTAAGAGTTGATGGAGTAACAAAATACTAAAGATAAGGTCGTAGCGTCTCTTTTAAGCATCTTGCTCCTGAATCCTCGTCTGGGAAGAGGCCTAGAGGGAAACCAAGTATAACCTTAAACTTGATCTCAAAGTCCTTTACCTTCATACTCCCTTGCTGAAGGAAGAGAAAATCCTACATATTTTCATCCTTCATCATTAAAGAAGAAAATTTCTACTGTAACTCATTCATGATGACAAACCATGAAACCTCAGCTTCCTTCTTCTCCCCGAGATAGTGCATCCACCATTGATACACTTCTCCCCACATATGGATTACAACCAATGGAACCCATTACATAGATGGAGCTTGGATCAAGCTTAAGGCTATCACAAGATCCTCAATCCACCTCTCTATCTCCATGTCCCAAATGCTACTATCATACTTCCGTAGATCCTATCGATAGAAAGCACATAGCAAATTCTACCACTATTCGTCCTCCTCCTCTTGATTAGTCCTCCTCTGATCAAACAGATCAACCTAATAGGCCTCTACTTCCTGCACTACATGTGGACTTCGTTTGAGTGCCATATCTTTGAGGTAAACAAGGAATACCTAATCTCAAGAAGTGTAGAAAATTTAGATTAAATTTTTATTAAACCTTTTATTTATTTGAAATTTCCCAAAACACTCAACACCCACAAGAAAACAAGTCATTATGATTCATGTATATTTCCTAGGGTCTCTAGCCTACAATTAGTGTAGCCTCACTTGGTCGTTCGGTAGGTCCATAATCCTTCCATCAGATCATAGGGGACCCTAAAATCCTATGTCCAAGCCTGTCTTCCCTGGCCTATTTCATACACAGAGATTCCCTAAAATTTTTACCTGACCAAACCATACTATCCTAACTCTTCCTAACCAAGAAAACCATACTAACTCTAAAAAACCACCTTTGGTACAATTTTTTATGGACCACATTATCTAAGATATGGGAAGGGAAAAAAATACCAGACCCTTCCATATTCAGGTTCAAGGAGAGATAATGAGCCCCCCGAGTCACACCTTCAATATGACCCATAGGGGATACTAGAACCAAGGGTATAGAATCACACATAATATGTAAGGAATTATAGTTTTTATAGAACAATATCATGAGAAAATATGGTAAATACAATGAAACTGAAAATATTAAAGATAAAATTAAAGACCAAAATTCATTCTTATATGCAGGTTCAAAAATAAATTGAGCAAAAGTAAAAAAAAACTCTAAATAAACGTAACAAAAGAAAAAAATAGAATCAAAAACTATCCCGATGCCCAATCTAGTAAGGTAAATCATGGTCCTCAAAGTCCCCTCGGATAGGTAAAATTAGTTTATATACATAGAGTGAGTATACTTGTATAATAAGTAGGGAAACCAAAAGCTCTAATACACATGTTTGGAGGAATTCTAATGCCCCGTGAAAAATTAGAGGTAACCAAAACACCTAGAAAGGAAAACAATACACCCTGCCTCATCAAGGAACACTCCCTAAATAAGTAAGTAAGGTAAAAATAATAATAAAATAACATCAAAATATAGGTACCCCACACATATTTCTCACAAGATATTTAGGACATCCTATTCCTCAAACCTCCCCCACAAGTTCAACTACATCCCCAACGACAACCCCATGGGCCATCCCAACCACACTGTTATCTTACCCGCAAACACCTGGGCCCCCAAAACCACATAAAACCATGTCTATAGACACATGGGCCACATCACCCACTTGCACACCAAAATACACCTACGCTAGAACAACCACCACCACACTTGAAGTCACCTAGGCCTCATCTCGAAAGAACTTGAGAATCAATCATGCCTGCAAAAACCTAGGCCACACCACCACAACAGTCTTTTCCCAAAGTGACTTGAACCATAATGAACCTTAGGCCCTCGCATCATTCCTGAAAAATCTTGGTCTATGTTGGAGAGGGATTAGAATAGAGATAATAACCAGTCACTCAAAGGAATGGTTGGAAAAATAACCTCCCCTAAGAAATGGGGGTGTTTGGCACAAAGTGATCAACATGGATGTGGTGCGTATAAGAAACACAAGAACTAAATTTTATATATAGTTAATCAAGCACTCACCCCATATTATGGGTCCCCAAACTAGCAATCATCCCATAGACAACCACTCTTTCTTATATCTCTACATGCATAGATACACAACATCCACAACAAGATAAAAACCCATTTCTAGAAAACATTTCACACATTACCCATTCTTGTTATCATGTTCAACTGATTTACATTACAATATTTCTCCACTACCGACAAATTAATAGGCATTACCACAATCCAAAACTACAACAAAAGGAAAACATCCAATAATCCATTTATTAATTCACTCATAGTTTTATCGAAAGAAGCAACATCAAAATAGATATGCGAGATCCCTCTAAGGTCAGGAAACAAACCAATACCCAATATATAGGTTCTAGAAAATTTACCGCCAGCTCCACACGGCCTTGATTCATGAACCAACAACCTCTCAACCAGATATTACATTCCCCTCTACATCACCATACAAATATTAAACAAAAGTACACTGAATATCGCACAAGAAGAGCATGGGTGTTTTCATATTAATCCAACATTATTCATCAATTCCTTATTTGCATTTGGTTAACTGGGGTAATAACACAAGGCTTCTTATTCATAAGGTATCCATTTAACCAAAAAAGTCTATGTAATTAATCAATTCCCATTTTATAGTCATCCAATCATAGGACAATCCAAAAAACAGAGCATAATTATTGTGAAATAAATTACCACTAATGACCATGATTTTGAGTGTAAATAAGCCTATACAATTCACAACATAAAGACCAATGTAAAAGAAAACAACATCAACATCTTCCCACCCCATAATTATTTAAATGTTTGTTCATTATCTTTATTAAATTTTGATCAATCTACGTCATGAGGAACACCATCAAACCCACCACACATTATGCATAGTAAATATAGAAGAAGGAAAAAATACTACATGGATGATCATGGATCGAAGTTACTTCAGTTTCCAAGAATAGGTAATTCATGACTTATAGGAAGAACTCCAATGATGAAAAAGAAGGGCTCCATCATGGACGCACGATTCTTCTACCGAAAAATTCTTGAGGTTCCCTCAGAGAAATGAAAAGTAATAAGGAAGGTAGGATCTCGGCTTAAGAAGGTGCAAGATACTAATTTCATCAAGTCCATTTCTATTTACATAAATGTTGGATCGTAGCTCGTCCACACAACTCGGCAGTTTCACATGTTGGAAGTAATTGAGATCTAAAAATTTCCCCTTGAATTGTTGTGGATAGACTAGTGGATAGTTATGAGTTGTTAGATTTCCATTAAATAGAGAAAACCAAATAACAAGGGTGAAGCTGGGAAAAAAGGGAATGTGAAAAAGGCTTCAAGGGGTGTGACACTGAAAAAAGGGACCCACGTTTTCATAATTCAAGGGTCACCCGACTCTTGTGGGTTTATAACATCATTATAGGTCTTAAATAACTTTGATAGGGGTGTTAAAACACATTTATCTTAAGAGATACGTTACTGGTATGAATTGGGAATTCCCAAGAGATGTTGGGAATGACTCACCAATGGGTGAGTCACCGAAACCCTGGCACTGATGCCGATCGCTGTCACTGATTCCCCATCACTGACACTGATGCCCATCGGTTCCACTGTTCGTTCAACCTGAAATTTGGGAAAAGTCATAATTACTCACTAATGGTCCCCATGATAACTAAAACATCAGGATTTGGAATATTAATGGACCGTGTGGGTCTTATCCATTACAATTTTATTTTATTAAGTTTTCCTTTTCATTTCCTATTCATAATGAAAAAGGAATGTCATGTATATATTTTCTTCACTAGAACAACTGAACTGATTAGTCCTTATAGATTTAATTCATTGTGTCTCCAAAATTATAATAATGAATACACCGGCTATGTTCTATAATGTGAAGTGTTATTATAGTTTTCATTAGAGGGTGTTTAGTTGAAAACGTAGGAAACATATTTATTAAATAATATTATATGGAACATGACCCTATGAAAGAAATAGATGAAAACTATATAAGAACATCCTAATGTTTTTTAATGATATATATTATTTTTTATTCCATTAAAATACAACCCTATTTGGATACTAAAATTAGATGTGGTTCTAGAATAGAGGTGCCTAGGGGTAATAACTATGAAAACAATGTATTAGAATGGACCTGATCATCACCTAGTGAACAAAAATTAGACATATTATGAAACTCATTTGATACTCAGGGTTATATTATCAAGATAAATCACATTTTCAATTAAATCCATAATGAATTTTATGAAAATAATTATATCCCCAAATAAACTAAAGATTATGTTTCCAATTTTACTAATGAAGACATTTTGAATTTATGTTATGTGTTACATCATATTTAAAATTTTACATAATGTCATAAGATTAATAATTTTATGATACATTCCACTAATTTGAAATGGTTCCTAGGAGGATGAAGGGTATCGAAATTTTTTCCAATGTAGATAGTTCCATACTAGGAAGACCAATAGAGATTGTATTGGACCCTAATAAATTATTTATATTTTTGTTTAGAATAATAAAGTAATAAAAAATAACAATTTTGGATGGAGTAACCAATTCAATAGTGATATTATCCTATAATATTTCACGTCACATGGTAAAATCCCACATAATTTAATTAAAGTACCAATCCAATGGAAATTTAGAATTGAATTATGTTATTTTAGAGGATAATTATTTAATTAGGATATGGAGAGAAGGAAAAGGTTATTGTTGATGTCTATTATCTAAGAGGAGATGCAAATCAAAAGTGTTTAATAACTATGAATACTATTAAGAAATAAATAATAAAAATCTTGTAATGGAATGATTTTAATGTGAAATATTTTGAAAAATATTTCCCCCATGTGAAAAAAATAGAAATAAAGAGAATGTTCATTCTCTTAACGAAAAAAGGAAGAAAAAAATTTCATGGAATATGGGGATAAATTTTCATGGTTATCTAGATATGATATAGATAACATATGAAACACAAAGTGCACAATTGACAATATTATTGTAGGTAATAATAAAAGTATATGAAGGGAGATAGTTTTTTTAACATTTTAATGACAAGGAAATACCATTATATGATATCAAGATAGAGAAGTATTTTTCTAAATCATAAATATTCGAGGGGAATCAAAACAACGAGTGTTAATTTTAACAAAATGAAAAATTTATTGCAACAAAGAAGAAAAAATAAATCAATATGGTGTCCAGTTGTTTAAAACATTGGATATAATCACCGTTGAAAACGATTTAGGGTTTTGAGAGTTTCTTATAACTATAGAGAGAAGGGTCACCTGTAAATATAATTATTTTTAAATAAAGAAAATAAATACTACAATGTGTTTTTACTATAGGGAGATGTGGAGTTACAAAAACAAATTCCTTAAGAATCAAGGTAATTCACCACATAATATGCTAAGGGGATAAATCATAGTTTTTTATCACTAAAACATAGGTAGAATTACCCAATGGTGTAGTGAAATGTATATTAACCCTTTCATCAAATTTTGATATTTATTTATTTTATTCTTGAAACCAATACTCTTTTATATCTACACATTTTTTCATTAAAACTATATATTTCTATTTTAATTTAAGATGGGTGTTCTCAACGAAAAACCCCAAGGATACTATTATTGTAATAATTATTTTTCAGGAAGCCCCCATTATGAAACATAAACAATCTTTATCTTCCTACATCATAATCATAAATTTTTTTTAATTGGATTTAATCCTTGATATGTACTGTATTTGAGAAGATAATGAAAAACATTATTCAATGAGGAATAAATTTATTATTTGTGAGGATGATATATAATTCATTATCTTTATAGTAGATACTTTATAATTTTTTTTCTTATATTAATGCATCCCAATTGTTTTATTGAATGAGATTGGTGAGGAAGAGGTTAACATAACATATATCAATAGAGAAAGTAATATTAAAATTAAGGGTGTACCTATTCTAATGGAATACATTGAAGTATTTCTTATATAATTACATGGAAAATCCTTGAGAGCATTAACTAGTGTTTTACATTGATTTAATCATAGATGAAATACCAATATCAAACAATCCCTATCAAATGGCCATTGTGGAATTAGTGGAGTTTATGAAACAACTGTATGTGTTGGGTAATAAGGGGTATATTCACCCTACTAATTCACTATAGTGATCCCCTATTCTCTTAGTTAAGAGTAATTATGGATCCATGAAGTTATGAATTAATTATATTTAAATAAATCCTATTTTGATAAAGAACAATTATCCTCTACATTCCATTTCTCAATTATTCAATAAAAATCATAGATCCTAATATTTTTCAATCAGTTATCTTCATTATGGGTATCATAAATTTCAAGTAAACAATAATGAAATTCTAAAGGAATATTTTCGAATGATTCTTAGATAATATGAGTTTGATGGAATAACAATTGGATTGACTAATGAACCCAAATTTTTTGATCTAATTATCAATGTATTAAATGAAAGTCTTGATGATTATTTTGGTATTCAGTAATGATATTTTGTTGTATTCTAAAATCTGTGGGGACTATGATAATAAATATATTATCATTCATGAAAGTCTTATGTGGACATTTTTTATGGGATATTTTTTACTATGATTTATATCATCAAAAAGTTATCTCTCATATAAATTATGTCTCTATGGATGGAATCATAGTTGAGCCTATGATAAAAAAATGTAGTCAGCGAATTTCATGTACCCAAAAGGAAGACTGACATTCTTATTTTCATTGGTTCATAAGGTTATTATCAATAATTCATTTAAAATTTTTATCAAATTATCTAACTAGATAACAAAGATTAAATATAAATTGGTTATGTTCGTTTTGATAAAGGGATATGAGTACTATTTTGATAAACCAACATAGAGATCAATCATTGATCTGATTTTGACTATACCATCTAGAAATGAGAGGTTTTTGATAAATACTAATTTATTAAACAAGGGACTCGATTGTGTGTTAATAAAAAATTATAATGGTATTGAATATGAATCAACGTAATTGAAGACACAAAAAATAGAACTATCCAAATAATAATCTTAAGATGCCACCTGTAACATATTTGTTGATGATTTAGAGACTATACATTTATGGTGAGAGATATGTGATATAAACGGATCATAAAAGACAAAAATATAGTTATTCACATAATGATCTCAACATTAGGAAAATTTAACTTATCTAGATACTCAAGGATTATTATTGTTCAATAAACTGCTTCCAAGGGAATGAAAAGAAGCTATAAGATGAATTGAGGAGGAAAGATCATTAAGTTATGAACCAAATGGTGATTTAAATGCATCCAATGATAGTGAATCTAGTAAATATAGATATGGGAATTTTTAAGGGAGTATATATCACTGATTTATTTTAAAAAAATATATTAGAAAACATAAACAATGTTCGATCTGATGATGATATACTTTAGAAGAGAATTAAGGTGGTGAATGATTGTAAATTTGTATACACTGTTAGTGAAATGGTACTATGATATTTGGATTTATATAATTTGTTACATTAATACCTGATAAAATTGGTAAATGTGTGATGGTGGTCAGAGATCAAATTTATTTATAAACCGTAGTAGTACAATTATGTATAAGAGTTTGAGGGAACATTTTTGGTGTGATAAAATGAAATGGATAATAGATAACTATGTATCTATATGTTTGGTTTGGAATCATGGGAATTTTGTGAGAAAACATTATTGATGACTAATAGAACCTATTCATATTACTCTACATATATGGGATGAAATTAATATGGTCATTGTTAAAGGACTACCAATGACTCGTAGAAGGAATGATTTAATATGTGTTATCATTGATCACCTAAAAAAATATTCACATTTCCTTGATATAAGAGATGATTTTTCTCTTGAGAAGCCTTGAAGAAACTATATTAATGATGTTTAAAGACTTAATGGATCACATAGTCCAATTTTTTCTGATGGTGATACACTTTTTACATTGAAATTTTGTAAAAGTCTTCAATAGTATCTTGGTAATGAGATTTATTTGGGCCCCACATACCTTCATCAAATGGGTCGATAGTCTAGAAGGACTATTCAAAAAAAATTAGATATGTGTTGGTTATATTCACCTGACATTCAATGTTTGTAGGATTCGTATTTACTTTGGTTTAATTTTTCATATATAAAAATTTTCCATTATACTATTTAATTGGAATAGTTTGATTCCTTATATAGAAAATGGAGTTGTAATCTAGCATATTCTGACGGATTTTGGGAAAAGAAAATTTTAGTCACAAAACACAAGGAATATAACACAATAAGGGTACATGTAATTCGTTATCGCATTATTGTAGCTCAAATTTGGAAAAAAGGGTTATACTGATATTCAAATGAAAGGTTTTGAATTCCAAGTGGAAGATCATGATTTCATGAATGTATCTCAATAGAAGGGTTATATAAGGTTTGGTAAGAAAAGGAAACCATTCCACAAGTAAATAAGAGCATTTTAAATATTATGAATAATTATATTTATGGGTTATTATTTCGAAAAGCCTCCAAATATACCAAACAAACATTATGTGTTCCATGTATCAATATTAATTAAGTATATTCCAGACCAAAATATTATTCTCACATATGATGAAATAGAATAGGAACATAATATATCTTATTATAAAGTACCCATCCATATTTTGGATAAAGTAGATAATGTATATTAGAAATAGATGACTATATTGGTTAACATACTTTTCAAAAATCACAAAATAGAGGAATCAAAGAGAGAACCAAAGGATATTATGAAATATAACAACCCAAATATATTATGATGATAATATCATTGAATTTTTTAGGATTAATTTTATTTATGATGGGATATTGAAACCCTCCATGAATTTACATCATATTTCACATCGAATAAATTTATTTTCATCAATATATTTAGATAGAAACAACAACAGGTTTAAACTAAATGTTAAATACTATTATTTAAAAATATTATTTATTTGTGTGAATAATTTAAAATTATTTCATTAAAATTTTATAATTTTCTTGAAAAAATAAATTTAATTTTTGAAATTATAATATCCAAATTATCTTATTTTTGATATTTTTTACTTTTTTGAAAATTATTATTTGATGAATTGAGAAAAATACTTAATATTAAATGAAATCTAAATTTTTATTTATAAAATTTTTATTGTTATACTATATTTTCATTCTATATTAAAGTCACATTATTTAAATTTTATAAAAATTATTCCAACTTAGGTGTGGCATGAAATTTTTATATTGAATTCTAATATAAAATCTTTTTATACATTTCTACATTTTCTCTTTAAAGCACACTTGCTCATTATATGTTTGGAATTATTACTAAATTACAATCACACATTTCATTGAATAAAATTTTTCAAAATGAATTTTATATTTGGAAGAATCATAATTTATAATGATTAATTTTCTCAACGTAATTTTTTCCCAAATGAATAGTTGAAATAATAAAAACTATATACCATCATTAAAGTAAAATCTGATTTACCAGGGGTTAAACTTAGAGAATATGGATTAAATGACATAAAAAATTGTCCATGAACCATTTTTGTGCCTTATTTATAGTCGTACACTAATGGTACCATATTTTTTTTTTCCTATTTTGGAATTGTTTATCATGATAAAAGCATCGGTATAATTGAAACTTTTAAAAATATTATATGTGTTACACTCACCCCAATTATAAAATAAAACCCATATCCTCCCTTATTCATACATTGAAACCTATTTTTTTCTTACATTAAATTAAAAAATAACATCTAATTTCCACTTTAATATTAATAGTATCAAATTTTGGGAATAAATCCAACCTAGTAAGTCTTTTGTGAAAATTTAAGGAAGATACCCAAAGAATAGTTAACATTATTCAATGAGCTTTTTTTACTTATTTATCCACATACTTAAATTATCACTAGAACATGATTATATAATTATATAAATATATTCTCTATAATTTTATGTTATTATGATAATATGATGACCTAAAACCACATCAAATTTCATTAATTTGGAATGAAATCATCAATCAGGTGTACGATGGGATACCACATAATGAACTAATGTCTTAAAGTATTAAATTTCTACATATCAGGATTGTGTATGATGATGGGAATAAATTACATGTATTATATATATAACATTCTTTTACCTCTTGAATAATTATATAATATATCCATTTTAACCATTAATTCTATATAATATATACTAACGTCGCTCGTGTGTACGATAGACTATCTTATCATGAAGCGATGTGATTCATATTTCAATAATTCTTTATAAGTAAGTTGATAAGGATAATTTAAATGATTATATATGATTTAAAATAAATAATTTGGACATTAATGACATATATATTATTCTTAATAGAAAATATATATCATTTTATTTCTTACACTTTTACTCAAAGAATATTGATATGGTCATGCATATATTTATGGACTACTGCCTTCACTAAACGACATGACTCTCTTTTCATCACTACACAAATTGGATGACATATATAATTATGTTAAAATAATTAATATGGTATATATGATATTATTATAAAACCAAATTGGTCATATACTTCATATATTATTTCCATAATGATAATTAGAAAATGGATATTTTAATCTTGTGTATATATAACCAAATGTCTCTGTGCTCATAACATACCATGATCATAACATACTTAAATTCTCAAAACCTTCATTAATTATTGGTATTAGAAGTATAATTTATTATTAAATATTATAATTATTTATTGATTATTTTTCAACAGGTAATATTATTGCTATGTAATATGGGCATGAAACTGGATCTTTATGTATAAAATACGGATGAGAAAAGAAGAAAATAAACAAAAAAAATAACGATTATGAATGATTTTGAATAAATGTTTGAAAGGATAACATTAACGTTCATATATAATATTTTAAATATTAATGGGATTATGGAATAAGTTAATAAAAAGTTTGAAACCACAATAAAATAGGTTAAATAATGGTCAAAAAATAGCATGAGTTAAGGGATATCATCCCAATTAAATTTTATTAAGACTTATTTGTTATTTTTAACCAATTCACATTTATTTTGTCTATATAATTGTTGTTTGAAAATTAATATCATGATTCATTAATAATTCATAGTATTTTTAGTTTGAAATTGAATTATCTTATCTTAGGGGATTTGACATGAAAATTACGATGAGGAAAATGCTGTTGTAAAATCTCACTTCCCTTTCTGATTTTTAAAAATATATTGAAACAATAACTCAATTATAATAATTTTTCATTGGATATAAATTTTATTTTAAATATCCTCATTTTTTTTATTATGGATATGATTATTTCAAAAATTGTATATCATTTTTACATACAATGTTTAATTTGAATGTTATTTCATATGGTAGAGAAATATTGATAATTCTGTATGTTTTATGAAACATTGATGTTTGATAATAATTAATATTTTTAATGATGTAAATTTATTATTACTTATATGATAAATGTTTTTGAACTTCCACGATGGATGGTCCCTAAACATTATAAATTTACTTGATGCGTCGAATTGTCTCATGAGACATATTAGCTTCCCAAAATTAAACACATTCTACCGATAATTTTAATATATCTAGAGAATATATATTGATAGTATAGGTTTTCATGTCTGGTGAAATGATTTTAAATAATTAATAATATATATCATTGATAAAAATTTTATCACAAAATGATAGTAAAACTATTTAAATAGAATGTGTGTTCAGTTCTTTACCATTCCATGTTCATATTAGTTATTGATTCAGATTAGCTTATTATGTACTTAACCCTTTATTGATAATTTGAGATCAACCCTATTTTATTTATTTTACCCATGTTATGAATATTAAAACTCAAAATTATATTTTGAGGTTGATGAGAATTTTTTTATGTACTATGTTCTATAATCTATTCCCAATATAAATTTGGTATAATGTTTGTATCTAATTATCTAAAATAGCTAAACTGGTCAATATTTCTGTATTTATTCTTTTTATATATTCCAAAGTAATTAATAATACCCAATGATCTATTTACTATAAAATTCAAATATATAAATATCCACTAACTATATAAATAAAAAACAAGATAAACTTTAAAGGTTACCAATACCTTTCCATTTATGTGAACAAAATATAATGGAATTATTCCTTAAATAAAATTTTAACTAAAATAGATATTGTAGAAATGGGTTTTATTTATATATATGTATCTTATAGTTTCATTATTATTTAAAACAAATTATCACATTTAGTGTTAACATCATTCCCCCTGGTTCCAGCCATTGACTAAAACAAAAAAGTATAGTGTGAGAAAAAATTAAAATAATGGGAGAACTATATTATCATTTATAATATGTCTAAAAAATTACACCTACTTTTAATTCCTAGAAACCATATGATTCACCATAGAAATTAATTGTAATAAACTCTTCAAATTCGTCATAATAGTTTTTAAATAAAATGTGAATTGTTTTAGAAATATCCCCTACGATTATCAAACTTGGTGTACAATAAGACCGATTTGTGTTCCTTATGGAACAATCAAATCAAATCCTAATGAGTTCTTTTAAGACTTATTAACCATAGGTGTAGTTATTCGAGAACCATTTATATATATAATCCACACATGGATTTAGTATAATTAAAACCACATAATAGACACCCTACATAATCTTTATAATGTTCTTAAATCCTTATACTCAATGCCTATACTAGAGTTATGTTATATAATAAATGTTTTTTTAATTTTCTCTCCATGGATTCTGATAAACATTCTCTGATACAAACTATAATTATCCCAACCAAAATATACCAAATTACATGGTTACTTTATTAGATTGGTGCTAGTTACAAGTGATCACATCCAAAAGGACCAAATATTTGTTTATTCTTGTAAAAAAATACATACATCTGTCATGGATTACATTTTAAAATATGAAATTCAATATATTGATATTAAAAAAATCATACATTATTGAACTCATTAAATTATTTATTCCACATTTCCAGGGGAAGGGAAACGAAATAATGATGATATCATATACATAGTAAGAGTTACATAATTTGGAAGATGTTATGAATAAATAATGAATAATAAATAAGGTATAATAAATATGAAATGTTAAATAATTGAACACTCATTCCATTTATTCAATTACATTAATATCATGATTAGATTAAACATAATAAATATGGATAGGTAAATAATTGAATATAAATTCCATTTAACCAATAACATGAGCACAAAATGATTCCATTGATAATTTAAATCAGATAATAATATGGATAATTATAAATAAGTTCATAATTAAGGAAAATTTTAGTATTATACATCATTGTCTCACGTATAATGATATCTATACCATCAAAATAATTAAAGATATTGTTTAAATCTATTGGTAAAACCCAAATTAATGATTATTTATTGATTCCCCCATGACACAATTGATGTAGTAAGTGGATCTATAATCCTATGCCCCACCCATCACTTCATGTCCATCACATTACACATATATTGACTAATAGATTAAATTCATGAAAAATATTATTTATCAGTAAACATATATATAGAAAAAAGAATAAATACTGTCAATATTTCCTCAGAAAATAAAAAAACATTCAGTGTAAAACACCATATGTTGAAACTTTTAATGTTTTATGAAATAAATATATACATTAATAATATTTTGGATACTTAGTTGAAATGTAAGGTCTAATGACCAAAATAAAGTTAATATTTTCTTTGAATGAAATTCAATACAAAATCAATCAAGAATTAATATGAGAGTACTTTCACTAATGAAGCTGATCCAAAACTATCTTGAAAATAGGATTGGATAATATCATTAACACATACAGGAAGTGTAGTATGTGTACAATAATATCTTGTTTTAAAAACGGTGACAATAATTAGTCACCCAATTCGTGCCCCTCAGAATTTTATTGAATGAAAAAGTTGAAATACCAGAATGATGTGTAAAGGAATTACAACAGTAGCGATTGAGGAAAATACAAGGCAATATCTCCATAATAAAATAAGAAATACTTTAATATCAACAATTATGTAGACTTCCAAGCAACGAACCGTCCATGATCTCCCAATGTTCAGTTTCATGGATGATCTCCCCTCATATATATTTCATATGGAATCAATAAATCATATAGTTGAAGAGAGAATTGATATATAGAATTTCGAAGAATTGTTCAGATGGACTGACTGTACAAATGATTAGGTGACACAAACAGCCCAAAGGTAGATTAATGCCCTACAAGTCAGACGGTATCTACATATTTCCAAAATGTGCGCAGAGGTGGGACCGATAATATATTAAAGAGTGAAGCCATGGAACCGAAAAACATCTTTAATTTTCAAATGGGAGCACTTCCAAGGTAGTCCAACATGCCTCCAAGATCTTACCAGGAACAAAACAACTCTAAAGGTTATGAAAAAGGAGCCAAAGCGAGCAGCAGAAGTACGAACAAAAAAACACCAGCAAAAAAAACATTAAGACTGTTTGGACTATTCTCAAAGTATGTATCTAAAATTTAAATCATGGTTCTTATTTTATTCATCAGCCTTCTTGATGAACATACACTTCCTAATTTGAATATACATATCAGCTTTAATGTCACCTTTTTTGTATTTCTGTAATATGATTTCATCTTGTTCATCCATACAGGCATCAAAATCATCACTCACATCATCTATAATAATTTAGGATTACCTATAAATATGAAAATTATTTTGATCATATTCCTTTTCTTCTAAAGAATGGGATGCAACAGGTTCCAAAACTATTGGTTGTGTTGGAGCCCCAACGATTTCATTCCTAGAGACATCGAGTGATTTTGTAACTATTGTTCTCTCATGTTTAGAATAGTCCTGAAGTTTCATAGTTTTTTTTGGGATTTGGGGTGATTTAACCATTATAATACACCATTGGTTTTTGTCCATTCTTTAAAATCTTTTTTTTATATACATTTGTAAAGGATTCTTCAAAAAATGTGTTTTCATGAAGTAATAATTGTTAGGTTCATACATAGTACATTATAAAAATAAATTGATTTCAATTTTTATAAGAGAATTAGAAAATAACTACTATAGAAAATATTTATATTATTTCTTTAAAAACGTTTTCAAAAATAAAATTACTGTTTAAAATTACATTAAACAATCATAGTAAAACATTTTGGAATATACTTTTAGAAAACATGGATTTGGATGAAATTTTTTTTTTGAATGAATATTAAAATGAAAACAAAATTTATCAAAATAATTTTCTCAATAATTTAAAATAATAATTAAAAGATTTTTTATATATTTTTAAAATATCATGAATAAAAATAGGATAATAATATTTAATTATGTTTTTTTGAAATTGATCACATTTTTCCATCAATGGAAATTAATATATAGAAAATCATTATTAAAATGATATTATTACATAAATATATTAAAACATTGGTAACATTAGAATTATTATTAATATTAAAAGAATAAAATAAAATGAAAAATTTAATAGCATGAATATATAACGGCTCATGATATAACATACCATAGAGGTTGTATGTGCACCTCATAAAATAATATAGGCTCATAAAATAATATATATCATAACGTACTAAATTTTAGATGAGAAACACACACAATTATCGTAATGATGTTGTGAGAATTAATCAAGGAATCTATTAGGTGAAGAATAACATTAATAAAAATAAAAAAATTGTGAATACATAATAATATAATAATAATTAATTACACACTTTATCATTTAATATCAAAGAGAGTGATGAAGTAGCAGAACCCAAGGAAAATAAATTGAGTTATAAAATTATTTATCATTAGGTAACATTCCAGTAAAATCCTATTTGACTAAATAACTAAATGAAAACATAAAATTCCAATAAATACGATGGATTCATGATATTAAATATTAAATTTCAATTATCAAAACCATTTAAATAAAATTGGGTGCATGATATTACAATATTTGTTAATGAATTGAAATTAAGGCATAATCTATTACGCCATGGTTCCTTTTGGATAAAAATGATTTATTTACATTTATAAAATACTTTAATATTGTTATTAATTTATACAGAACAATATTAATTCCTATTATAATATATATGACCCAATTATAATATCTTACAAGTTATTTTTTAACAATTTTTTATTGTTGTTATTATTTAGGTGTTAATTTCAATTTTTTATGAATTTTTTGCCATAAATTTTCAGTTAATGTGTAGAGGATTTAGTTTCATATAGTATAGGATTATATTAATTTTATAGATATAATATTTTTTATTTTTATTATTTTTTAAAACAATTCAAGAATATAGTAAATGGAAAAAAATCAAATCATTTCATGGAGAGAGATGATATAATTTAATAATGGGTGTACGTTTATAGAACTTGGTGATATATTAATTAGAAAAAATTATTATAATCTCATATAACTCATATATATTAATTAAATTTATCTATTTTTTACATTTAAAAAATCTGTAATTGAAAAAGAATAATATTGCATCGTGAGGCAGTAGGTTGCCATGCAGACGAGTGACATTATCATATTTTTAAAAAAAAGTAGGAATTTATACAAGATATTATAATTAATAAAGTAAATATATATATATATATATGTGTGTGTTTGTGTGTATTAAATCCATCCTTATTTCCCACAATGTATGGTGTTAATGGAAAATGATTCACACTAGTTCGTAAGGTGGTAACCCACCATAGACATGGTCAACAATTTTTTTCCATTTTATAAATGGTGAAATAGATATAGGTTATCATATTAACATAATAACATATCATTATATTTGATATATTTTTTTTTATTATATGCTAATTATAGAATAATATTTTAAATATGTTGAAGAATAAATAAAATAAAAATGCTCATTTAAGAACGTTATCTCTTTTTCTGACAACCTCTTTCAATTTTCACAAAAATCCTTCCTTGGTATCCATTTTGATAAAACAAATCCATTTTTTTGGGGGTCATTATGGGATATTGGTAGGTTATTTCTTGGAAAATTGGTTTTTTTATGTGTGGAAAAATAGGAGTGGGGTTCACTTATCTAATAGAGGTGGGGTGAATGTTTTCTAAATACCAAATAATATTCAATAATAATAATCCACCGTCATAAAAAGTGCCTAAAAAATTGAAAAATAAAATATTATATAATATTTAATTCTCATCCACAACTAATACATTAAATAGACACATATTTTATACACTATTTTGAATTTATCTCTTTAGTTTAATCCCTAGGTAAACTATTTTTAACAGTAATAGTGGAAACAAAATTTTACTATTTTTACAATTCATTATAAAAAATAATCCGTATATTAGTTTATATTATTAATTATTAGTATTCAAAATATCGAATCCATTTTTCAAAATTTAATTTACATATGTGGTATAAATTAATTTATAATTAAACTCACAAAACTTCAGAACAAATAAGTTTTCAAGAAATGCATTTCTCAAGAAGAATATGATTTTATTATAAGTTCATAAAAATTAATCATAATTAAAATAATATAAATTAATTTTTAAATATTCATAATATAAAAAATATCATTTAAATCATTACTATTTAGTATTTATTTTAATTGGTTAAAATGAATAATAATTGTGCACCTTGAAACATTTTTTTTATAAAATGTGTTTCAAATCCTAAAAATAAACATATATTAAAATATTGTATAAATATGATTTAAATTAAGTTAATTTATTGAAATATAACTAAATAATACTTCTATTAATTTAAAATATTATTAAAATAATTTGAAAATTTTTGTTAATGAAATTTACTAAAATGAATTGTTTATTTTACCATAAATCAGTATTCTTCAATTTTCACTAAAAGATCTAGAATTTTTTAAAATACAAATGATTTACCATATGTTAATATTTAACTGAATATTTAAAAATCGATTTTCATTTTATATGACCAAAATTTTAAAATATAAAATAGTTAACTATAATATTTTCTCCTAAAAAAATTATTTTTGTAGAAAACTCATTTTTATCAAATAAAATAACATAATTAATATATTGAGTAACTATTTATTAAGAATTAATAACAATTTTATATAATGTAGAATTTACATATTTTTGTCATAAATTATTGAATCCTAATCATACCTTCTAATTTAACAACTAGTTCATAAAGACTGTATTTAAATAATAGTTTTATATGTCGTTTAAGCTCAGTGTTTTGGCTAATATATGATATCAAAAAATGATCTTGTTTTTATATTTTAGGGTTTCATGTAGGAATATATATATATATATATATATATAATAGAATTAATTTATTTTTTAGAAATGTACTGTTAAAAAATTGGGTGTTACAAATACCAATTATAAATTTAATATCCTTCATTATTATTATAAGTACAAGCACAATTAAATATATTGAAGTGTTTTGAAATAAAATTCATTTTTTCCCCTTGAATTTATTAAATATTTAGAATATTAAAGAGTTGAATAATTGTTTTAAATGGAAATACACCTGGGGTATAACCATGATGTGGTTCATGCACTAAATATTTTAATTTTAGGTTTCTATTTTATTGTTCGATTCGTTATATATTTCTATATGTTTTATAATTAAGAACAATCCCAATATATTTTGTGAGTACTCAATGATCCACAAGAGTCTTAATATTAGGGTTTATTATATTTTAAGAGAATATATCTCCATATTATTATCTATAATCAATTATTCATCACACTATCAAACCATTATGTTTTCATTTTATGGTAGAGAACTAATATATTTTTCTCAATTCATATCAAATTAATGTTTCTAAACAAAAAAAAAATTCATTATGTTGCTTCATTTGTATATAAAGGCTTTGATTATTATCCCACTGTATCCATTTATAGGAATTACCATACCTTTTATTTTTTAGACTCTTTTAATAAATGATTGTTATTTTAATAATATTTAAATGAAAATTACTTAATAATGATTATAATCTATGTTCTCATAAACCATTCAATAATCTGTATTCCCACCACTCACCAAGGAATTAAATATTCCATTTTTTAGCCCATTTTATTATTCAACTAATTTTATTCATTCATAAAATTAATTATACTCATTCATATTATTACTATTTTTTGAGGGGAGAGGTTATCATTATCCTTATTGGGTTTTATGAACATATACTTTTATGTATATTGATAAAATTATTACATTTTGTTATAAAAATTTCGGTATATACATAAACCATTGATACTAATTTGAATCCCATGTGAATTGTGATAGGTAATTATTATATGGTAATGAAATGAATAAATTTGGATAAAAATTTTGAATAGGAAAACTTGATAACTTTTAACTAAATTCATATTATTTTGTATTTATTAATTATTCATGTGATACTACAATATATTTATTATTAAATACTATATATATGAAACATTCTTGAAATAATTATATTTTTTAAAATTTTAAATAATTTTTTAGGATTGAATTACCCAATTTTTATTGAAAATTGTACATACGTGATTATTTTTGAAATAATTAAATAAATATATATATATATATATATATGAATAAAATATGGGAAATATTAAATTGATGGAAATATTAAAAGAAAATATATTATTTTGGAATGAAAAATATGTCAATGAAACACATCTTCTAATTCATATTACATTATTTGTGTAATATAAAAAAATTATTTATAAATGATGATATAGTAGGGGTGTTTATTATGTTAAGGGAGACTATGGTATTGTTATGGATAGGTTAATTCATAGTATTTGGTATTTCATTATTATGGTGAATTAATTAAATATTTTTTGTAGTGGAGTTGGTAATATATTTATTATTATTGATTCTTAGGAAAGGTTTAACAACATATTGTAAGGTGAATGTCTTTGAATGTGTTATTTTATGTGATATTTAATTTAATGAAATTTCATAGGGGAAAATTTATAATACTATACAATGAGGTATATTTTTAAATTCCATGAATATTGTATCCTATAGTATCATGTTACTTTATCACATTGGAACTATGAACATGATATCACATCCCAAAGGAATAAATGGTTTTCTAGTCATAGAAAATTATATAAATATATGAAGTTTACTTTACATATGAAAAAAATGTAATCATAGTTTTTATGTAAAAAAAATGTATCATTTAGAATATCCCTAAACATTTATCATAAAACACACCCCGATATCATGGAGAATAGAAACATAAGAATGATGTGGACCCAGATGCTTATTATGGGAATTCATAAAGTGTACGAAAATAATAAATAAATAATGTGTGAAGAATAATAAATGGAAAAATAATTCCCAGAAAAAAGTATCATAATCATAAAAATTATTCATGGTTATCAAATTTATAATCACATGGACACTAAAAAATAATGATCAAATTGATAATATCATATATATATATATATATATATATATATATATATATAAACTTACGATCCATGCGATATGCGATGTCAAATAAAAATACTTTCAAGGCCTTGTGTAAAAACATATTTATACATTTTTTAATCAATGAAAAAATATGTAATATATTTTGAATAATTATTCCTACTAATACACCTAGTGATATGGAATTTTGGGCCACACCCATCACCTAATATTTAAAAACCATTCCCCATATGAAAAAAATAAAATAACAAGATAAATTTTAATAATTGTCCCTATTAAAGAACTAATATAAAAAATATACATACATTCCCCATTACAGCTAATAAGAACTATAAAAGGAAATATGGTGGATGTTATTATAATATTATAAACTTAGTAAATTAGAATATTTAATAAAGGATGTTGATATATAAGAATATAATTTAAAATATTTTGTGGAAACATTCTATAGAAAAAATACTCGTTATCACATTGAAAATTTTATTTAAAATGAAAAAATCCCAAAATCTTATTCAAATCAATTTATTAGAATATAAAATTATAAATACGTAATGGAAACATGAAATAAATTAAATTACATGATGGAATAAAATTTTATTCATTAATTATAATATAAAAACACATTCCTTCTTGGCATTCATAGAAAGGTAAAAATGTACCTCATTTAGAAAAATGAAAAATGATAACTAATATAAAAATTCAAAAAACAAATAAATTTTTTTAATATGAATTTATAAATCATTTCGTTATTTTAAATATTTTTAAAATTATTTATCGAAAAATTGATCATTGAAGAGAATCAATTTTCAAATTATGATATAAATAAAGTCAATTATCCTTAAAATTATTCATTTGGATTCGGGAGTAAATAATTAGAGTAAAATTAAAAGAGGAATATGTAATTTTAAGAAATAAACTAATTATAGTAAATATAATAGGGTTAAATTAATAGGATCAAATAATTCTCTCAATAAATACATAAATATATATAATCCCCAATACTGATGAGACTGTGAAATAAACCCTTACCACTTCAGTAACTTTTGAGTTATAACAATAATTGAAGAAATGAACTAAAATGAAACTAAAAATACAAATAATTTAAATATATTAATTATGTTACATATAAAGTGGAAATAATATGCACAAAAATGAAATTAGTGGTGAATTTGGGGTGTGTATCACGGAATAAATAGTGAGAAAAGAAAATATTAACTCTTGTGAGAATTACTTAATTGGTATCTAAACCCACAATATAAAAATAAAGGATTATGATAAATATATTAAATTACCGTTAGTATATATATAACTCCTTGTATGATTTAATTATAGTCTTTTATTATCCATTAATTAAATTTATTTGTAAAAGTCAATATTTCGGGAAAGAACTACTTCATTTTTCATGAATGTTTTGGTTTGATATTTTCATAAAATTTAAATCAATAAAGGTTAAATCATCTTAATAATTTAAATGATTTTATAATTATCATGTCAATTATTTATAAATTCATTAGAGAATTTTTTTATAGCTAGAGATAGATAAATGAATTTCACTTTTAATAGAAATTTTAGGCCACACATACACATAAATGTTGATTTCACTTTTCAATTGATGGAATGAAAGAAATATAACACATTGTTCACATTTTAAGAATCATTATAATATCATATAAATAAAATAAAGTCATAAAATATACAATTATGTATATATATATTAAATTTAAGTTAAAATGAATCACATTGTTTCATGAAGGTGGCACATCACACATACACACACGCAAAGTTATCATTTCACATCAATTTGGAAGGATGTATGGTTATATGTCAATATTATTAATTAATTATAATTATATCATTTATAGTATATATCATAAAAATAATGCTATATAAACTACCATCCATAAAAATTGGTGATGAAAAATTAGGTGTATAGCTATATAGAGATAATATGCCATACGTTCTGATTAGAGGTACATTAAAAATCATTTTATGGGAAAGAGGGTAGTAAATATTTGTATAATAATCAGGATAATAATGAATAATATTTATGAAAATTATGAAACCATTTTTTAATATATGTAATTTATTTTAGGAGTGAAAATAAGTATTAAAACGAATAATATCGGTTATGGTGATGGTCTTATCATAGAATGAACTTCTTTGGATCTTATATTATGGCCCCTATGGTTGGTCAATTGGAAATAAAAGGACAATTATAATTTTGATATGAATTTTAAGAAGATAAATGGTCATGATAAAGTCGATAAAGGATGATCAATGTGGTGTACAATTGAGAAAGGAGGCATATCTTTTTATAAGTTTGCTAGAGGACACATTTAGAAGTTCTTATAAGAAATAATATAATAATTTCATGGAAAATAATTTTTTCAATGAAAAAATATTTCAAATTGAGAGAGGACCATATTTTTTTCCAATAATCCAACATGATTTATTCAATTTTAATCGGTGTTTTAAACCATATATTTTGGATTAATTCCATAGCTAACACATGTTATCATTAAACATGGTAATTAATTTTTCACAATGAAAGGGTTATAATTTTACATATATGGTAACTATTGAAACATAAAGGGAAACAAGATGATATTTTTGATAAAATAATATCCCCATTTTCCTCAATAAAAAAATTAAATATTTTTATATAATTTATTAAAATATTGTTTTCATAATATATCAATATAGTGATTTTTTACACAATTAATTTATTTTTAAATAAAAATAAAAAAATAAAATATTTTAATTATAATAGAATAAATTAAAAAACAATTTAATTTCATAATTAATAATAAAATCTTTGTAACACAAAATTTTAATAAAATTACATCACTTTTAATATTTTTAAAATTATTTATTTTATTTTTCAACTATTTTTTAAAATATCACCACAATGTTGCATAATAATTTTATAAAATTGTATAATTTCAATATATTCAAGAATATTTCCATAACAATAATAATTTTATTATTCTTTATATATACATTTTATTTCATTCAAATATGGTTTTTTTCTTACAAGAACACACATGAAATTTGTAAAAAAAAAGAGTCTACCATTATGTTTTTTCATTGCATTAAATATCATATAGAACATTTTCTTGGAAAATAACCCCTTTAAAAAATAAATCTAGATCCTTTTTTAATAATTATATAATTACCGTCACACATGATTAAGTAATATGTAAAATTATAGCCTTATAATTTAATATTTTATTATATTCACCAGATTTACCCGTTATAGGGGTGATAAATTTCACCACATTTACTATTCATAACACCTAAAATCAAAAGGGTAATATTTTTTTAAAAAATAGATATTCTAATTTAAAATGTAGAATATAATTTATCAAATTCAATCACTATGAATTATAGATACCAATTTTAAATGATATTTAAAAAATTTAATGAAAAATGCTTCTCAATAAATACAGTTTTAAGAAAAAACCAAGATTAATTCTTATCCCATGAATATTGAATATATGAAGAATTATCAAAAATATTTTCGAATAAATAATATATATCTTCCACTAAAATCAGTCAAAAATATAAACTAATTTAATTTATTATGACAAAAATATATTATATGCATAGAAACGTATTCTTAAACAACTACTCATTTTTAAAATCAATTTTTATTTTCATTTATAATTAACTAATAGACAATGATGATATTTTATAATAATTTATCCCAAATATTTTCAGAACATTGCTATTACTTTTCATACCAACTAGCCAAATGGATAATATATTACAACTAAATAATATTATAATAGAAGAACATAGTTCAGAGAAACTCAGTGTCTCTCATAACACAAGCTACTGAAGAAATAAAATTTATTAAATGGAAACATAATATAAAATATGGAGGTGTTGTAATAAAATTTTATGGTTTTATTAACAATAAATATATCTATAGGTGATTTCATAATAATAGATATTCATGATCTTATTAAATATTTTTAATGTTTTTAATCACGGTCTATCTAATTTTTCCACTTATATTATATAATATAAAGTGTTTTTAGATTTAAATAATGTTTTTAATGAAAATAATTGATTTTTAATATCTGGAGGATATACCCATGTAAATAATTTGATAGTGGGTGATGTCTATTAATTGTGGTATTTTAGAGTGAAAAATATGGTCAAATTATATGAAATAATTCATCTCATATTTCATCACCTTTGAGTATTGAATGAAATAAATGACATATATGATAACTCAATAGAAGGGTAAATATAATTAATATATAAATATATTTTTTCCATATTAAAATATAATATTTACTTATTTATTTAAAAAATGATAAATTTTATTGGAATAATTATAATATTATTGATCACAATTTATTTGGGACATGGAAAAATTATATAGTATGGGAAGAACATTTAAAGTTAATATAAGTTTAACGTGGAATTATTTAATACAATCATAAATTTGAAAATTTTAAATTTTAAATTAACATTTATTACATATATTGATACAAATAATATGTAACATTAAGTGACTCATATGGTTATATTTTCTAGATTTATTAATGACCATAACCGATTTATGGAACTAAGAAAATAATTAGAAATAATATCTTTTATTTTTCTAAAATGAAACTTGAATGTTGAAAAGAATTTATTAGTGTTATTTTATTTTTATAATTTATTAGTTTAGATAAGAATATATATTTTAAAACAAAAATTACTAAGTTATATTATAAATAAGAGTTAATATTTTTTCAAGTATAGTTTATCTTCAATGTTTTTAAATGAGTTGTGAGGAACGAAATATAATTTTAGAATTTATATATCATATTTAAATTTGTAACTATTAAATTTTTATAGAATAAACCATTTTTTATAATAAATTTATGTGACATGAAATGGGTAATTGAATAACTTAGATGTTATATGCATTTACATTTGGATGAAGGATTCATAATAAGTTTGAATGAAGATTCGCCTACGTAATATTTTCATCAGAATTTATATGTGGGGTTATATATATTTTATATTTTTGGAAAAATAATCATTATGGTGTTTTTAATTTTTTCTTTATATTTAAAAACATTTATATTTGTAGGTTCTCTGACGAGGATTAGATAAACGGACTTATGAAAAGTGATGTGAAAAATAATATCAAAATAGTAACAAATTTTTTAAAAAAATAGAACAATATTTTTTATTTTCATTATATCATAAAATTATAAAGTATACATATAGACCATTGATATTTAACAAATAATACATTGTAGAGGAGAAAAATATTAATTTGACTCACTATGTAGAAACCAAGGGTATTTTATTTCTCATGCTCTCAAAATATAAATTAAAATTTTAACCAATTAAATAATTTATATAAAAGTTAACATATACATTTAATTAATTGAACCATTTGTGTTCAAATAAATCATAATAATGAAAATGAAAAAAATTATCATTAAAAAAAAATTAGTAAAACATTGAAGTATATTCATGTAAATATTTTTAAGAAGCCACATCATTATTGACAGTAAATAAAATAACAATAATCTTCACAGAAATTAAAAATATTATATTACTTAATTATATAGATAAATATAACATCAAAAAATAAAATAGCCTCAATGTTTTAATTTTTTTATAAGAAAAATATTGCTGTATCTGAAAATGAATTTTATAATTTGTAAAAATAATATATCCTACGAAAAAGATGATATGAGAACATCAGAATATTCATTTGAGGGAAAATATTTTTTTGATGATGTTTAACCTAGGTAGGATTCTAGATTTTGGGATGAATATCATAATTTATTGGTATAAAAACATTAACATATTTATAGTAGATGAACTGGTTTTCAAATGTCATATTCAATTGGAATAGTACACTAAAATGTTTGTAGAGAATAATGAATAAATGGTCTTAGATTAAGTTGAATGTTTATAATTTTTAGTGATTGAGAGGTTGATATTTTTTTAATAAAGAAAATTATATAGGGGACTATTTCATTCTCAATAATGAATATCTATTCTAAAAAACCAATAAAATTTTCATTTTCCAATCAATATTGTTTGTTATTAATTAATTATTCAATTTAATTTTTTATTAGCTGATCAGTTGTCTATACAAAAATATATATGAATCAAAAATATGTAATGTTTTGATTAGATATTTATAAAATAAAATTATATTTAAATGATATTTATTTTTATATTTAACTATTTATTTATAATTATATATTTTCATAGAGGGATTGGATAAATGTATTTATGAAATATCTGTATAATTTTTTCGATACAACACTATGGGACACAGAGGATGTTAATGTTTTAGTGTGTTGAAATCATGCCACAAAAAAATATCTATGAGAAAGAAAAAATATATGGTTACTTGATGATTTAGAAAAAAATTACCCATATCAAGGATTAAAATTTATTTAGTGAAACAAATGGACATGATTTTTCATTACATTTATTGAAAAATTGTCATTATTTATATTGGATCAAAAAAATCATAGACATTTTAGTAGATATAATAGCCAGTTCATTGTAGAAATACATTGAACTTATGGTGAATATTATTTTACATTCCATTATGATGATATATATGGTAAAATATAATATTTATTTTGTTTATTATCGTAACAAACTTGTGATATTTTTAAAATAAATTTGTGAAATAAAAAATAAATACTCGTGAAGGATGTAATAGAAGAGTAGATAAATTATTAATGGGAATATTAATAAAATTAGCACCCAATCAAAAAGTATAATTTAAAAAATTCTATTTTTCTTGTATTAAGTTTTAAATTAACAAAAAATTACTCTATTAAATTTTTTTCATGGTATAAATTTAACAGAAGTGAGTTTTTCAAAAATTATGATTTATTTGAAAAAATATTAAATTAAAATAGAATTAAATTTGATGATGATGTTTTTTATGTATTAAATTGTACCCATGGTTGATCACATTTTACTAGAAAAAATTACAATAATAAATATTAATAAAGACATTTTTCTTTTCAATTAAATTTTATACAAAGTCATATATGATGATTCACTAAATATGTGTTTTTATATAGTTTACATTATATATATTTCATTTTGATATATATTTTACACCATCATTTATTAACATTAGGGTACACCTAAAAATACATTTGGTATATGAAGTAATGGTATGTATGATTTTTTTATATTAGATATTATAATTTCATTAAAATATGTTAATGTTTAAGATATGTGTAATCAATTTACATACACATTAGAAATAATGAGTATGATTGTTAATTTTCTTTGAGTAATTTATCATTTAACAACATTTTAATGGTACATATTATGATATATCACGTTACATTCTAGGGTTTAAAAATTATTTATTTATTTTATTTTTGTTTTATTTTGGTAGAATTTTTCCATAGAAATATATTTCCTTATAAATATATACAATTTTGAGTTATCAAATATTTTTGAACAACTTATTTGTAATATTTATCCTTTTACAAAAAATTTATTTATGTGAGTTAAATATGAAGTAATTAGAGTGATAAATGTAGTCATGAGTATCGATAAATGTTAAAAATCATGCTTCTAAAAGAAGAACCATGACTTGGTACTAGAGAGATGGTGTAATGAATTTTTTGAGATCTAATCAATTTCTATATGTTTTGAGAGACCATCCATTTCATTGTATTTTTAATGTGATCTTAGTAATTTTTTTCCAATGACTATTCTTGTAAAATATGTAAGACATTTCCTATAATAATTATTTATTCCAATCAACTTCTAATAAAAAAGTCCAAGGGTAGCGTTTTTTGTTATTGTTATTTAATACAAGAAGGTCTTGTGAAATAAGGTTTTCCAATTGATCCATTAGATGATGATTTAATGTGGTTTATACATCTAGATAATAATATTTCGCCAATGAATCAATTGGATAATATCATATTAGTGTCTTCATTTAGATCGAATATATTTAATCTCAAACACTGTTTTTACAATGTTTACGATTTTATGACCTTATTCAATTATGTTTAAAGAAATGATGTAATAATGAAAATACATATAAATTATTTATTAAAAAACAGTTGATTTCTATATTTTAATACAGAAATATATTTTTTCACTATTCGTTTTTTACTTCATTACACTCATTGTTTTTATTTATATATTTAAATTCAAACTATGTATTTTTTTAATCATTAAAATTATTGTATTCTATTATTCTATTTAATTTATATTTAATATTTCTCAATTATCTAAACATTATTTGAATTAATCTATATGTTCATTAATAGATACATATAATTTAACAATTTCTATATTTTTAATTCCCCCCATATTGACGATTTTTATCTGGGCAAAGCATTACCCCATCTACACTCTCTATATTTTTCTATACATTGATAGGTTGTTTATATATATTTTAATTAAACATAATAAAAAAGTTATATATCCTAATAATTTCAATTTAAAATTACATCATATCATTAATTGATCTAATTATGTGCATTAGTCATATTGGTTGAATATTTGTTTATATAAAAAATGATTTATAATTATTAGTTAATGGTTGGAAAATAAACAATTTTATGTAAAGAATATATAAATATCCCATGTAATGATAACATCAAATATAATTTGAATAATGAATTTATAGAACACTCATTTATTTTATATAATAATTTATATCTATAGTAGTATTTATTTTTGTGAATATCTTAAAATAATTATGAAGAAACTTAAGGTTACAAATTTGGGAATATTTACAGTTTGAGAAACTATAAATATATACACTATGACAAAAATTAGTATTTTTGTTACCAACATTCTCAATCAATTTAATAGGTTCATAAAATGTTTTTAATAATGTTAATATACTCTTTTAACATAGAGGATCATATATTGAAAATGACTAGATGGTCAAGAAAATAATTGATATCCTTATGAAAGATCTGATCTAATATAATTTCATTAGATGATACTGAAAATTGTATAGTATTGAATTTCAATGATGTTATATAAACATTGAATCTTCGGGTAAATCTATTAAAAGGATATTTTGAGGAACAAAAAATGAATAAATTGATGTTTTTATAACACTATAACTGTTACGACTTCACTAATACATGATATCAAGCCAGTGACCATGTACACATCGACGAGTCATTTAAATGATAATGACATTGATTTTAGCGAGAATAAATATTCTCATTTTATGAAATAATTGGTATGAATGTTTTTAAAGAATAAAATTGAACAAAAAAACACGAATCATAGAAATGGTTTTTTTAAAAATATATAAGGACATATGACATGAAATATTCCACTAATTTGTTTTTATGAATATAAAAATCATGTCATATCAAACTATATAACCCACGGTTAAAAATAAAAGAAAATAATAAATGTGGTTTATTCATTATAATGTAAAGAATATTTTTAGATTTGTTTATTGTGAAAGTTATAATAATTATTATCCATTTTATATAAGTATTGAATGATATGACATTATAATTTCTCTAGATTCAATTTCATAATTTAATAAAATGAAATTTTTTTCAAGGAAATTGATAGTGAATATTTTTTAATGATTGTTTATTTTAATATAGTTATGTTTATTATTTTAAAGATAATTATCCATAAATTGTTTTAATGTAATAATATTTGTTTTAAACAAGGAGAAAACATAAAATGTTGATGAAAATAATTTAAATAAAGTCACATAAGATTATTCATTGGAAAATTTTTATATTTCAAAGAATATATTTGAAATTGATACAAAATAATTTATTAATTATTACCTAATTATCATAAGAATGATGACATAATGAAATTATTAAATTTAATGTCTAATAATTATATTATCTATAAATTTTATATGAATGAATAATGTTGATGAAGATATAGAAACAATGAAACAACATAAGATCTATTTGGTAATATGATAATCCATGTCTAAAAACTCATGCCTTTAATATAACAGCAGAATTTTATAAATAATTAACAATTTATTGGATAGTATTTGTGAGACACAACACAATACTTAAATAGATCATGAGATATATTTCAATAAATTTAATGTTTTTTATAGCTTCTATAACACGAACCATCATGTCTAAATAAATTGTAATATAATATATCAGTAAAAAATGATTTAAAATTAGTGGTTATTAGTAGTAAGGAATATATTTTGAATATTGTGGATATATATTTATTTTATACAAAATAAACATCTTATAAATGAAAAAGATATACTGTTTTTAAAAAATTAATTGGTTCTAAAAGATAGTTTTATCGTGCTTTTCCCACATAATTTAAAATTATATTTAAAAAATTTTATAATATAAATTTTTAAAAAGTAACATAAGTTTTAATATCAGAATAAAAAATATTCCTTATGAAGAATATTTTTGTTTATGATATGATTCATTTTTCAACAAATATTAGAAAATAATCATTTTTATCAAAAAATGGATATGTTTTAAAAATAATTAATATTGTTCAATTTATTATTAATTTTTTTAAAAGTCAAATTACATCAATTAAATTAAAAAGTACCTAATTTATGTAATTGTAATCAATTTAATTTCTAATTTCTATATCAAAAACTTGTATACTTATCAAACGTTTCTCACTAAAACCCATCTTTTTTAATGTGTCTACATGGATAATTTTAAATCAGATTCTACCATGTCATTGATTTGAAAATAAAAATAGATTAAATTTCTTGAATAAGAATATATGTTGTAATCTTACATAGTCAACATTTTTTTGACTATTATAAATATTAAACATAGTAGAAATTAATTATTGTAGTTAAGGAAAAAAATTGATTTACTAATTGTTCATCTAAGAATAAAAGGGTTTAAAATTACCTAAAAACAAGTACAAAACCAATTTTATATCCATTTTATAACCTATTAACATATATAGGTAGATAAAGTCACATTTTTTGGGTATGTGGCATGTAAAAACGTTGTTGAAATTAAATATTTTTAAAAATCCCATGTGTCTCTTCTCCTAAAAATATAAAAGGACACCTCTCTCCTTCAATCTAGACAAATACATTCTCATTTAGTTATTAAAATATATAGAAAATATCATAATTAATAAAATAAAAACATCATAGAACCCATTTATTGACCAAAATCCATAATAGTATGACATTTATTGGAAACAAAATGATATTCCCTAAAGAAATGACAAAGTTTTTAAATGTGTTGTTTCATTTTATTTCTTCATCCACCCCCTAAAATCTTCTTTAATAATATTAATATAATAATAAAAATATATCCAATATACATATATTTTATTATCGTAATGTGTTAACATATATAAATCTCCTCTTCCATCAAATGGGGAACAAAATCATTGATCGCATGTTCGAATGACCTCCAACTCACGAACCGATGTAATTATTTTTTCAATTAATACCATACATTAATGGATATAATAATGGATATATCCCATTAATATGATATTTATTATATTATTATAGTTCCTTAATTTTAATATTTCAAATTAATTCGTACGTTCCATTCTATTTAAAATATGACAAATTCTCTCACGTGTAAGGAAGAGTAATGCCTTGTGAAGAGATTTAATTCATTTTTTAATTAAGATTTAAATGTAATGCAATAATAAGGAATATAATGATTATTTGTGAAATATACGACTTGATATTGATTACTTAAATTATTATATCACCTAATTCCTTACCCATTCAATCATTAATAGAATGATATCATCACTCGTGCAAACATACAACCTACCATCTCCATAACGAAATAAAATTAATTTTCCATCACCAACCTCGAATAATGACTATAATAACGTATATAAATATTAAATTAGATATTTATAAAATCGATATAATTATTTATATGATGTATATATATTCTATACACATGAATAAATACATTAATGGAAAAAATGCATTAGAAAATAAATGAATTAACACACAAAAAACCAAATAATAATATATTATTAACAAAAAGGGTTATAGAACTTTATAAGAAAGTATATTTTTTTTATAAATATGAATATGTCTATATTATAAATTAATAACATTATTAAAACCATAATATATTAAATTAAATCCTATTCATCCAAAAGGAACCGTTAGTTAAGGGACATCATCTGAATTTCCATTCATTTAGGGTTTTTATAATGTTTTTCACCTACTTTCATTTATAAGATTCACATAAATCCAATTTTAAATGTAATATTATCAGTAATTGGTAGTTAATTGTATTTTATTATAAAATTTTAATTATTTTATCCTTGGTTATTTGAGTTGAAAATGAAAATGAGGTAAAAAATTCATTCCTCAATGTTTTTCAGTGTGTTTTATTATATATTTATTATCTAAAATGTTATTAGATTAAATGTGTAATGAGTTTTGGATATATTACATTTATATGAATGTGATTTATATGGATTAAAATTAGATACACATAATAAATTTTTTGGTTTATTCTCACATCAGTGTTCCAATATTTGCAAGGATTTATTTCCCAATCTCATTATAATGAGGGTTGATCATATGTGAATTTATAACAATATAAATTATTTGATATGTTTATAATAACACTATTTTATTTTCTTATCCACTTGTTATTATGTATTTTTTCTTGTAATATTACCATTTTCCAACTATATTTTAATAAAAATTATTGAGAAAATTATTTTAATAATATCAGACAATATATATCTCTTTGGTAAAAGTTTCTTCTTTATTCCAATATGTGTTTTTATTAATATGTTTTAGAAATATTTTAACAATATAAAAAATATTTATTATATATAGTTTAATGATTATGAATTTTTTTAACCAAAAATGAATTTAATATTTGTGATGTTTTTTAATCAATTCGAAATTTTATTTTATTTAATATTTGAAAGGAGTCGTTGTTTTAACATATATGACATGTAAAACATTTCCAAATTAATAAAAAATAAATATTTTAAAATACCATATTAATATTCAATAGATAATTTAAAATAATATAATTTTCAAAACTTTTTGCTAACTATTTTCAGGAGTGGTTTTCAAAATGAAATGAATAATTTACTCAAGAATGTTTTTAATGATATTTTTATGTTATTTTTATTCCTAAATGAAAAAAAACCCATTTATTGCGTATAATCAACTGGGGAGATATTTTATTTATCATAACTTTATTTTTTATATGGTTTTTTATGAATTTTTTCAAAATTAACGTATTTACATTAAGTTTCATGATATATTTTAGAAGTAATTAATATTTACTTGACATATAAAAAACCAATGCAAACATTGGGAATTTAATTTTACCAAAATATCGACATTATTCATCAAGGATATTATTATTTTTTAAACCATATATCATTTCTAAATAAAAAACTCTATATATATTTTTACTTTATTGAATGTGATATTTTTACAAATCCATACACTTTTCTCAATAGATATATTTGATGAAAATCCTTATTGTTCATTAATTAAATTGTTTATTTAATATGTGTGGAATTATTTTGACATGAAGATATGGGGGCAAGTTATAGGTAATTCCTAGAATCATATGTTATATCATGAGAAAATATCTTGTGTAGTCTTATATAAATTGGTTTCTTGTGTATACCAACCCAATTATTTTAAACTATATTTTAATAGGTCAATATAGTAGAGGTACAATGATTCCTAAAATCATTTCATCCCATAATTAGTTATAATTTATTAAAGTATTCATTAATTATTATCCATGATATTTGTACCATGATATTTTCTGTAGATGCATTTAATTTTCATTTTACTGGTTTAATGGAATGTGTCATCAGTTATTAAACATGTATTATTGATTATTCCATAATAAGTTATGATATAAATGTATTTGATTAAATGGAATTTATTTTACATTATTAGCCTTGATATATTGATTATGAAATTAGAATTATTTAAAATGAATATGTGTTCAATTATTTAACGTTCCATTATGATTATGCATACTGATTCAGGATATATTCTATCATACAAAAGTTTTACTCTTAATTTAGGATCATCCATAAATCATTTTCCTTCGAAGGACTCAAGGAAATCTATTTAGAATTATATATAAGGACATTCTAGGGTAAATAATGATATAATATATTGGAATGTTTTTTATTTTATGTTCTAAGAAATAATATGGGTATCTTGTATATATCTAGGTTATAAATACTTCTTCCCTATTTGGTCCTTCATTATGTGATTCCTTTTATCTTATAATAATTTAATAAAGTAAGACATGGGCTTTAGGTTACACTAGTGGGTGTCATTATAGTTGGTATGATAACAATTTTGGTGAAATCCGTAGGAACTAGATTTAGGAAAAAATATATCAGGGAACATTAACCCATGATAAATAATGATTATATGTACATAAAAGTACACTAATTTTTTGGTATAGTTTGAAAATTTTGGTTTTCTATATAATTAAAAACATGTATGGATAATAAAAGTTCATGTGGTTTTAGAACAGATTTTCCTAGGGGTAAAAACTCAAAAAAAGGCAAGTCAGTCATGACTCGAACATTATATGATACATGAAAATGTGCTTTACTAAGCACCATGATAGACTCTCCCAATTGATATGATTTGAATAAGTCACATTTAATTTACTATACATTATTATGTAGTAGATGATAATCAAAATTTACCTTGGTTAAACATGATGTTTCTTATATTGAAATCAATGAGTCATGTTATAAAAATCATATAAATGATTTATAAGGTATTCCAACATTGGTTATTTCTTATCACACTATTCCTTTTTGTTTTATAAAATAGATTGATCCGGAATGAATCATGTTATCATTGAATATGAAGGGTAATGTACTAAATATGATAATCCAAATTGGATAATGATAGGAGCCGAATGTATTATAATTATTCATAATAATTTAACCAAAAATAAGATTACACAACTATACCATAACCAAATCACAGACTCACCAATTATAAGACACATAATGTTTTCTTGGAGCTTGAGTGGTGTAGTCCATAAGGGAATTAAGGATAGATTTACTTCTTTTAAAAAAAATAAGGAAAGGGTCAACTGTGAAAGTGTGTAAAAGGAATAGAAAACATACATTATTTTTTGTAATAATGGAATAAATAAAATATTTTAGACGAATATTGTATATCACGATGGCAGGAAATAAATCATTTTCTAGGGATCCTTTTTTAGTAAAATTTCTTAGAATTATTTCAACCTAGTAATTTTCTGAGTCAATTCCCCCTTTTAAAGGATAACACTACGATCATGGAAGGAACTATATTGAAATAAAGTTGTTGATTTATTTATGTATTGGTATTAGATAAATATATCATATAGGTATTTTTACCAATTTTATTTTGGTTATAAGAATAATGAAAAATTAAAGGATTGTGATAAATTTTAGTACATAAATTGTATGTTCCTAGCATAGTAGAAGAATGTGATGGGTGGTTCCCAATTACAATTTCTTCTATAATCAATGATAAATCTAAGAGATATACAATGATTAATTTCATAATCCATGTAATTAATTAAAACTAACCAAAAATTAATAATTTGGACAATACAGAGAAAATTGGTAATTAAATATTATTTATAATTAATTTAATTAAATAATGAATTACCTTTTGTTGAATTATTACTTCAGATATTAAGGGACAGATAGATTTGTGGTTCACTATTGTTGTGTTGTATAAAACAAGTGTATATTTCTTTTATAGGCGATCCACACATGTTCTTTGAATATTTTGATATCACTGAAGTAATACATGGGTTCTAGCATAGTAGATCCTTATTCTGGTGTCGTCCTCCTTTGATCGCTTCAGGAACCACATCCAAAGCGTATTCCTTGATTTATTGGAGGTAAGTACTCTCCATTCTTTGATAAGTTCTAGGTAAATGGACATCTCAATGGTTTAGAGGATTCCCAAAATATTTTGGGCACAAGCAAGGTAAATGAATTGTCCGAACGAGAAAACTGTAGAACTATGTTTTTATATTCCTAGGCTGAAAATAAAATAATTTCATTAGTGACCTTAACTATTTATTTAATCCTAGAAAACCCCAAAATGAAATAATAATTATAATATAATTATTTTTCAAAATTTTCTTAATTTGAGAATAATAATTAAATACCATTTAGTCTAATAATATTCAATATTTATTATATACTAAACCCAAAAACTATGTACTCAATACCTCAATAATATTTATTGGAACATGAATAATAAATATTTATTTATTAAATTATTATGACTACATTATTAGATAATTAATAAATAAATATTATATGTACTAAATAGAAAATATCTATTTATATGCGAACAAGAAAATATTATTAAATATTAAACCATGTACTGAAATAATATTTATTCAAGAAGTTAAATAATATAAAATAATAAATTATTTTACTTAGATTCTGGATACACATATTGTGAGACCTTGTAGGCCTCTTTCATAGTGTCATTAGCATAAGCTTCTTAAAGTACAATGTTAGCATCTAGAAACAAACCAAAACCCCAATATAGAATTAATTTAATTCCATACCGACATGTATCCTTATACAAATTCTTACTGTGTTGTATATCACCTTAATCACAATATCTCAAATCGAATAGGTTACATACTAGTGCCATCAACCTATATGCTTGAAAAAAATATTTCATTGACTTTTCAAAAATAGAACATTCCTATAGAACATTGCTTCCATCGATTTATTTAGGTTATACAATTTCAATCAATGGGATCGAGATATTAACATCTGTTAATGAAAATATAGGATAAATACTTTCTCACATTACTCAATAATACAATTTTACTCTTCATTTATCCAGTGTATATTACCTCACCATGAACATATCTCATCAAAATTTTCATCAATAATTCAAATTACATGACTCATAATATTCATTAATAATAATATTAATGTTTAAGGACCAATTCACACATCTATAGATAGAAATATCCAATGAAAATTAACTTTATGCATTTCATGTTGGTGAGTCTCATTCTCAAAATATCAAACTGGATATTACCAAGGTCTTACTTGATGAGAAGGATCTTCAATGTTCTACGAATCTCCATCCATGTTAGCCTATATAATTTTGACCCCTAAAATATTATCATCTTGATATAGAACATTTATTCAAGAATACTATCATAGAACTTCCAGGTTCTCATCATAGCAGGGAACTACTATGACATTTTAGGGAAACACCTACTCTTAGGATAATATCAAATACTACGTCACATAGATTAACAAACAAGTTATTATATGTAGTTTATTAATATTCAAAAAAATGAATACATGTTTATCATAATGTACAAAGAATTTTGTTCTGGGGAACAAACTCCAATAGGCTTCCAGTTACAATAGAGCCAACTACAAAAAATCTTCATTCTTCAAGCTCTTACATGATGCTCAAGATTCTGATGAGATATTCCTTAAGTCATGTTTTCATTTATTTTATATTTCTTTGGCTCAATTCTCATTGCAACACCACCGTTTGGATTGAAATCCCTCAAAAGGTTATACTTTCTGAGTATAGTATTTTTCTGTTGGTGTGACTATGGTACTTTTAAAAGATCTAATACTCTATTATAATCACAATAAAATGTGATAGGGTATTTATTTCTAGGTACCTCAACAAGGTCTTGGAAAAATATCCAAATCGAAATGGCTTCCTTATCTTCCTCATAGGCCACTATATACTCGTACTCAATTGTAGAATAAATGAAGAATTTCTTCTTTAAATGCTTCCATCTCAAGGATCCATCGTTGATACAGAAAACATGTCCAGTTTGTGACTTTAGATGATTATGATATGTCTAGAACTATCATTATAATATCCTCTGATGACCAACTCCTTGTCTACTCCACACAGAATGATCATATCCATAGTTCTTAGATTCTATAGGATATCCATAACATCATTCCAATGGTATTGTCTTAGATCTTCTTGATATCTTCATAACATACGAAGTGTAAAGGAAAAATCATTTCTAGTTCATAACATGGTATACATGATTGATTCTATCACTGAATTATATCAGATATTACTCATTCACTCTTTCTGTTTTTGTGTCTGAGGTCACATTTTCTTGGAAAGATGTAATCCATGTGACACTGGAACCAATCCCCTCTACTATTGTAATATAATAAATATAATTAGAATATATAAAATATATGTACTCTAACATTGTCTAAAAATCCACTTGAATCTATCATGAAGGAACTTGATCCTTAGAATATTGGATCCTTTTCCTATGTCCTTCATGGAGAATCTCTTGTTTGACCAATCATTAATAGATTATAAGATTTGAATTTCATTTCAAATATGTAATATATAATCAAAATATACTACTGGTATAAGGACCACATTCCCACTAAAATTTTTGTAAACACATCACACTCATTCATTCCAAGTGAATCAAAATTCTTCTTTGGATTCATCAAATTGAATTTTCTATGAGCTCGATGCTTTCTTCAATCCATAAATGGATCTATGAAATTTTAAAATCATTTTGGAATTACATGGATATAAAAACCATTATTTCAATGTTATATAGACATATTCTTAAAGGTTCCCGTTATGGAATGTAGTTTTGATATCCTTATGAATAATCTCATTGTCATGGTATGATCCTATAGAATGTAGAGTTATAATCGATTTAAACATGTAACCTAATGAAAAGGATTCAACGTAGTCAATTCCTAGACTTTGTTTAAATCCTTTATCCAATAATAATGATTTATATATATATACTTTACCATCGATGTTTAATTTCTTTTTGAAGACCCATTTACATCATATAGGCATTACTAAAATGGAAGCATCGACTAGAACCCAAATAATGTTCAAATAAATTGAATCCATTTCTTAATTCATGGATTCATACCATCATATAGCTTTTGATCCCTCTACAAACATCTTGTTAGAAATAAGTTCATTAGTTTCAACCAATAATTTTTTACCATCCAAAGGGATCATAAAACCAAATTACTCTAGTTCTATTATGAATATTATAATCCAATTTATTACTCGTGTTTTAGGAATTAATTTTCCACAGGGACCTATAGAATGTATTATGATTCCAAATATTGTGGATCTTCAAATTCATCTTTATTGAATTTAATCTTCCTCCTCGTATCCTTTTTGAGGATGTCCTCCCTCTCACGGAAGACACCTTTTCTAGTGAAATTCACTTTTTGTGTGAGGGATTATATAGTTATTATCCCTTTGTTTCCATAAAATTCCATATAAATATATTACTTGTGCCATGAGGTGGTAGTTTTTTTCAAGATAGGGCCTTAAAAAGTCTCACAAAATCATACATGGGTATTCAATAAAATGGGAGTTTTTCAACTCAATAACTCAAAGGGAGTTCAATTTTCAACTATAGTTAGAACTAGGCTTAGTTTGTATGCTAAATTTTGTAATTCATAACCCCAAAAGGATAATGAATTATCTAAATGACACATCATCAACCTTACGATGTCCAAAAATTTATTATTCCTAATTTCACTATCACTGTTCCAATGTGGTTTATTAGGTGGGTGAGTTGAGATAGAATCCCAAACTCACATAGAATGTCTGTGAAGTATTTGTTAAAATATTCACCAACATGATCCGATTTAAGGTTCTTTATTTTCATACCAATGGGATTATGCACTTCATTCAAAAATTACATTAATTTCTCTATGGAAACTAATTTATATCTCATCAAGTAGATATATCAATATCTAACCAAATCACACATAAAATTTATGAAGTATTAATATCCACATATATTTTCTAAAAGAATTCGTCCACACAGATTAGTGTGTACAAATCCTTGTTGTTTTATATTCCTTTCACCATATCCATTGAATTAAGGTTTGGTTATTTTTATTGTAAACAATCATGGAATATATCATGTTTTTTAGCATATAAGAGTCTAAATAACAATCTTGGCATATCTTTTTAAAAAATGTATCATTTATATGACCAATACGGTGATTCCTAAATTCGGTGTTATATGAGTCATTTGAATATGATTCTCTATCATTTAAAAACACATGGATTTCATAATTTAATACATATATAGTGTTATTTAAATGCTCCATACCATAACATATTTTTTATATATAAAATAAACAACTTTAATTTCTATATTTGAAAATAAAACCATGTGTATCTAAAAAATAAACAAAAATTATGTTCTTGGAAACTATTTATACATAATATCAATATATTAAAACCATAATCCTCATCGTTGGTAATGAATGGTTATAGTCACCAAGGGCCAGAGTGGAAAAACTCAAACTATTAGAAGATCACAGATCCACCTCTCCTATGGAAATCTTTTAGGACTTACATGGTTACTATATTTTGATACAAAATTTATCACCACAAGATGTATCTAATACCCTATGTGTAGAAATGTAAAAGTTGCATTTGATAACCAATGCACCATTATATTACCCTTTATTATGAGTGTTTTTACACTTACAATGGCATTGATTTCCATGAAAAACAAAATTCTTTATTTCCTTTTCCTTTCCTATTGATAAACCCCTTCTTGGATGGATGGTTCTCAGGAGTTTTAGATTGTTTATAGGTCTTGTACACATTCTCCTTGTTCTTCCTTATATTTTTCACCATGAGGACCATGGGTTTTTCCTACCTCATATTCATATCCACATATTAGATGGAGGGAAAATGTTCTGAAATAGTATTCTCATTATTTATCTTATTATAATTTACAACAAATATGGAGAAGGTCTTGGGTAGTGATGAAAGTAACAGTTGTTTACATATCTCATCTAGGAATTTAATCCATATTATTTCCAATTGTTAAATATAGATGATAGTATTAACTATATGTGGATCATCTGGTGTAGACTTTACAAGCTTAGTTGTGAAAAATTAATTTGAGACAACGTTCCTCTCTTGTGTCTCATTCTCGTGATATAGATCCTAAAGTTGATACATTATGTTTTAGGCATCCATATCATCATGTTTCTTTAAAATATTATTTGACATCAATGATAGTAATTAACAATGAATATCTATATAATAATTCATATGTTTATCATAGGTAGATAGTTCTTTATCATATTCCCCATTTCCAGAAATTAGTTATAAAGGTTCTTCTAGTACATAAAATTTCAATTCGTGGTGAAGGATGACTCGTTGGATCTTATTCGAACCTTGTAAATTTGTGCTAATGAGATGGATTTCCTTCTCAAGTATGTATTATAATTATATGATTAAATTCATTTTGCAACTATTTCTACCAAACTAGATAATAATAATTTTAGTACATCATGTGTTAATTTTTAGAAAAATTAAATATTATAAAATTATAAAATTTATTTATCTCTAACTATTTTATCAAAACCAAATATAACTCACCATTTTATTTGGAATATCCTATTTCTTTGATATTCTATTGGAAAGGATCCATATTCCCTTTATCATTAACCCAAATGTTGTTGGTCGAGCAACTCGAATGGTTTTGGGTACATAATCCAAATTCCTACTACATTTATACACAGTTCCTTGATCTGTTGAGTTAAATCCCTATTCATGAAATCCATTGTTGGTTTCTCTCATCTTTTTCCTCTTAGTTTCACCATTTCCTTCTTTATAAGTCTAATATTGTTGTCAACTATGTTAATTCAACTGAAAACCTAGAGTTAATGTTCTCGGATAATTGTAATCTGCCTAACTTTGGCTGGTAAAGAACTTTTAAATATTGTTCAATTCATACTAAATTAATGGAATGTTATAACAAATTAATATTTTAATGAGGTATTTTATCTTTTTATATGAGAATTTTCAATAAATATTCTTATTACATGATTATTAATATTATATGGGATTAATTAAGTGATTGACCACGCCTTAGATAATATTTACATATAAGATGGGTTATTTTAGTTTCAACTTGCATTTTCACTAATTATTTAATTATGTGATTGTGACAAGATATCTGTAATGAAATAATAATATAGATGATAAAAATAAAATAAAGTTGTATGACCATGAGCTCTTTCTATTTGTTAGTTTTTATAACATTCAATATACTAAACACCGACCAAGGGGAGTAACATCTTGAACAAATTACAGTGCAACTTATAGCTTCCCACTTGCACACATATGCCTCTTTTTGGATTGGATTCACCTTAAAATCGAACTGGAACTACCTCTTATATATTTTTAACTACATCCATTATATGTGAATTTTACTCACATGATGATGGTGAGAAAAATGGGGTTACATAAAAGATTTTAGGCGAACAAATTCCTTACATAAATAATGGACAGAAGGCATGAATTCAAAAAAAAATATAATAAAATAAATGAAACCAATCAAATAAAAAATGGTCTGGTCTAGCTCATTATCATCTACATGCAAGAAACGAATTAGGTATTTAAAAAACAAAAATTCAATTCTAAATCATTCTTATTGATGATAAATTTCACTCAAATCATTAAAAAATTATCTTTAATTATTCAAACCATTTTATCTTAATTTGTAGATGAATTTTTTTGAGATTATAACCCATTATAATTTTAAACAAATTAAACCATTAAATTTAAAATTAATCATGTACATGAATGTATCATAAAGCTAATATAGTGAATATAAGTCGTAATCTATTAAAAATGTAGTATACTCATATAATGATCATCTCTTGTGACATATGGCTTATACGAATTATCACGTACATTTACAATGTGTAATTCACAATTGATTACTTTAATTACAAGATTTTATAGTCACATTTTATTCATCAATTCATGTATAGTAACAAACTATAATATAACTCATACATGATATGTAGATTTTAACATTATACAGATATTAATTAAACATTTATTTATTTATTTATATTAAAATTGATCACATGATGTGTCCTATCATTATGAAAACATTCAACTATATGAATCAAGGTTTATATATTAAAATAAATATATTTTAAATATGAATAACTTGGTATATTTACACGCCATATAGATCCGATATACATGGTGTGTACACCTATCACCATCTATCTGAGACTCACACCTAAGGACATGGCATGTAATATGTGACTTGGAAAATTTTGATTGCACAAAAAGTACAATGGGCCAAAAGATGTGTGAACTCTGAGTTACACGGTCACTTTTTAGATCGGTTGTGTATGGAATACACTACCAGTCTATGACTCAAAGTAACTACATGACATGTTTGTGGCCTACACCATTGGTGGTATGGCTGAATATGAACTATTAAATTATTGTCAACATGTGTTTTATTATGTTTGTAATTAATAAATTTATTAATAAATAATCAATATTTGATTTTCTAATCATTTCTGATGTGTTTGATGTGACTACACAATGTGTAACTTCGTTAACATGACATGTGGTCAGGTGTGGTCTAGGCAGAAACCATGGAACCACCGGATGAGTTCCTTGATTTTATTTTAATAAAAAAATTAAATTTCATGATTATATATATGAAAAGTAAAGGACCAGGAAATGGATATCTTGATTTGGATTCAAATAATGATAAAAGGATAAATCAAAATAAATGAAATAAAATGCATAAATATCCAATGATCGTAAATAAAAATAAATAATTTTGTGACCTCTCTGATACCACTTATTAGTTCCAATAATAGTAGAAGCATGCAGTGGATTGTGGCCAACCTTTAATATTTCCATAATCAATGATCAATTAGAGATCAATATGATGATGGCCGATGTGATCCATATAATATAGTAACAGAAGTAAACAATGAATAATTGTTCCAAAACCATGAAAGAGTATCATCAAATATTATTTATAATTAATTTAATTAAATAAAGAATTAACTTTTTTAATTTTTTTAATTTATGAATATGGTGATAGATCTTTCATCCACCGTTGTTGAATTTTTTAAACAATAAATAGATATCCTCTAGAGGTTGTCCACATGTGTTCCTCGAGTCTATAAATGTTGACGAAGGAATCCCTATGTTCATGAACGGATGATACTTTCACTTATGTCATTCATGTTTGATCCCTTTGAGAAACACATCCAATGAATTATCCCTGATCCAGTGGAGGGTATTTCTCTCAATTCATTGGAATTTTCTTAGTGAAGGGAGCTCCCCAGGATTGATTTTATTCTACAAATTGGTTTTTCACAACAATGAAAAATGAATAGTAGTAATGAAAATACAATGTAACTGCTTTAATATATCACTAGGGTTAAAATAAAAAAAATTATAATAGCATTGAATTATTTATATAATCTTAGAGAAACCCAATGCCAATGAAAAATAATAATATCAATATTTCTCAACATGTGCTTAACTTGTGAATTATAATTAAATAGTATTCAATCAAATAATATTCAGTATTAATTTTATCTAAGTGGACCTATAACCATTCCCTTTCATTCCACCATAATATTTATTGGACATTGAATAATGAATATTTATTTATTTTTTAAATATCACTGCATTATTTTCCAACAAATATATAAATATTATATTTACTAAATATAACATTAATATTTATATGTGATAAATCAAACATGAATAATTATGAAACCATGTTTGTGAATAATATTTATTCAATCTATTAAAAATTAAATAATAATATATTGTTTAACTGAGATTCAAGGCACACATTGTGTGTGACCCTCTAGGCCAATTTCTAAGAGGAATTTGGAGAAGCATCCTAATATCGATGGATATCAAATAGAAATTTTCCAAGGAACCCATAGAGGAAGAATTTAATATCACAATGACATGTAACCACATATGGATTCTTACTACGTAATATAACCCCTTAATCACAATATCTCAAATTGAGTAGGTTTCATGCTAGTTCCATCTTCATATTTACTTTATTATATCTTTCATTGAAATTATAGAAATATATACTCCCTATATAACACCATGGACATGTTTTTATTAAGGTTATATCATTTCCATAAAAGGCCTTGAGACATTAACTTCGGTTACGATCAGAATGTGTAAATCATTTTTCACATTATTCAAAAATTAAATATTATTCGTGATGAACCCAATGTATCCTACCTCACTATGAAAAACTATCTTGATGGTTATTATCAATACATCTAAGTACATCACTCAAAATATTCATTAATAATAATCTTAATTCCTAAGGACCGATACACAAATTCGTAGATAAGAACATCTAATGACTTGTATAAATGTAGATTTCCTATGGGGGTGTCAGGTTCTCATAATATCCTAGTAGTTATTTCCAAGGGCTTAAGTTATGAGAAGGTACCTTAATTCCTATAAGTCTCCATCCCTGGTAACCTGTATCATTTTTCCCTCAAAAGATATCATCAGGATATAGAACATATATTCCAGAATAGTGTAATAGAAATTCTGATTTTTCATCATATATGTGAATTTCTATGAACTTTTAGTTTGAAAATTACTCTTATGAGATTATCACATACAATATCATGTAAAAGAGAAATTATCATGTGATAAGTATTTTATTAATATAAAAAACAATTAATGTATTTTTATCATAAATCACATAGAGTTGGATCTAGTGCACTAACACAAATATAAATTTCTTCATTAACATAAGAGTTGTGAGTTGAATCATGGGTTTATGATTTTATGGTTTATTATATGTTAAAATTATTAAATGTCCCATTTTATGATTTTATTGGTAAAAATTTCAAATGATTAAGGATATTTTTTGGGAAACATTTATGCAAAAAACTACTAGATTAGTATAAGAAATATTTTTTAGGGAGAAATGTTTTACATTTTTCTCACTTAAGATTTAATGTATTACTATATGTTAAGGTTCATCTTATATTTAATTTTTCCATAATTATGGGTCATCAAAATTTTGAAATGTATTAGGAATTATATTTATATATTTTTACAGAATGGAAATCCCGCTTTCCAGGTGAAAACACATCCTATTCTGCATGTCTGTGATACATAAACCCATATCCAATGGATGATAAGGGTTTAGAATATACCATTGTACTATATATTATCCTAGTCAATGTGTAATTATTTTTATTGAAATGATTTGATTAAGAAATATTAATTATGAACTGATGGTGCTACTCATTAGGTTTAAATATTTATTTATTATATTAGATATAATGGGATAAAAATATAATTTTAAAAATATAAAGATACATATTGAATGAATTTTCACACCTTTATTGATATTCAAATCCATTATAAGTCTATTTTAGTTATTACAGAAAGAGAAATTCGTTTTTATATAAATTTATTTGATTAAGTGATGACAGGTAACTTGATCAAAAAATAACCAAAGTTTGAGATTGTTCTTATGAAATAGAAACTTTTCAAGTGTGTATTTTTTCTTATATTTGTAGTCATTAATATATTTCACAACATTAAGGAAATTATCTTGATATATAAATTTTATCTTATTTCTTCTATATCATAAGACTCAAACAGACATTTAATAAAATATAAATTTATATTTTTGTGGCTCTTAAAATTATATTTATTATTAACATTCTTGTGATAAATAAGCTATATCAATCTCTATAATTATTTACAATTTTTATCTATATTTTAACATCAGATATAACAAATATTATTCTACATAAAAGTGCAGTTATTTTATACTCCATATGATCATTTTACATCACTTTCTTGATAATTATCACAATATTATATTACCCTTTATACAATGTGGTTTTCCGCAATGAAATTTGAAAATATCAAACCCTTGATTTTTGAGAAAAAGGTGAAATTGCACAGATTAAATTTATTTAATGTTTTGAGAATATAATTCCACTTAATCATAAAATAATAAAATTGATTTTGATAGAAATGTAACATGTGAAACCTTGTATAAACAACCCTTTAAATATTTTTCCTTGAATTCAATATATATTATTGGTTGTGGAAAACATAGGCCTGAGTGTATATAAATTGTAATATAGTATATTTGTATAACCATGCAGATAAATCGAAGGGTATTAATATTACTAACCAATTTAATAAGTATATGGTCATCTATTGAATATAAATAAAATAATAATTATTTAAAAGAAAAGTAAATGTCTTCTGAAAATCTGTGTATTTTCTAAAAGATGGATTAGTAACACTTTTTTATAAATAATTTAAAAATATTTATTTTTTATTTATTAAAATTTATTTGAAAATAAGAATCTTAATATTATAAATTATCGTATAAAAATTAAATTAGGGAGCTTTTTTGGGTTCTACAAAATGCCTTCATATTGAAAAATTTTTGTTACCGAAAAATAATGATTTTTATTGAAAAATACATTTTTATTAATATAACTCATGGGATAAAATTACATTTTAAATTGGGTTTAAGGAAAAATAGTTTCTAAAATATTATAATTTAATGATTTTATGTCCCAAAAATAATTTTCATATTAAAAAATTATATAATTATGAAAATGTTCTCTTTTGAACCTCACTATTTCATCCCAACTATGGGTACAATTTTAAATTGTTTTTTTCCAGTTATTAGAATATAATTTCGAAAAACTGATTCTATATTCTGAATCAAAATAATTTATATTATCTAATATTCTCAAATTTTTTTTACCATTTTTAATATTAAATATAGTAAAAATTATTTAACATGGTTAAGGTATGATCTGATTTACTAGGGGTTAAACTGTGAATATAAGGTTGAAAAGATGATCTACGAACTTTTTCAAATTAAAAATTCTATCAATATTTCAACCTTATTAACCTTATGGATTGATACTAATCTATTTTGGAGGCATTTGGCTTTATAAAAATGTTGGTATAATTGAGTAATATTAAAAATTCAATGTGTGTACTCCCCCCTTTGTATAAAAGAAACCCACATTCTCCACACTTCACACATCTACAGGTTTTTTGTTTTGGATATTCCCTTCCAAAAATATTTTTGTAATCCCATACAACAACCTAGATCCCATGTATTGATTAAACATTCATCCTATTAAAGGATTTGGACAAAACCAAATGATTTTCGCTGAAGAGGAGGAAACAGTATAAATGAGAATTTTCATTTTATTTCTTCTTCCAACTCCCTCAAATATTTTTTTGGCATCAAGAATGGAGTTACACTCAGAGGTTCACTAATTCAGTTGACCACATGCCCTCAAAAAGGCCTTCCAACACACCAGAGGTTATCGACTAAAATTGAGGGAGTAGGGTGTGTCATTCAAGAGAATATTCCATAATGGAAAATTATTGAACAAAAATTAATATATTAACAAGGGAATAAAAGAAACATGATGTCAAATTATAAACATGACTGGTAGCAGAAATATTGATAAACCATGAGAAATGAGTAACCAATAGTAGGTGAAATCTATATCATATACAGAATAAAATGACGTAATGGGAGGCATATAAAAAATATGAATACAATTTTAAAAGGTAGTAGGTGATAAAGTAAAATACATTAGGTAAAAAATAACACAAAGAAAAAAACTATCAAATAATCACAAAATCTATCCTGATCATCTGCTACCAAGATCCATCCTAAAAATTCAATCATGTTAGGTGTCTAATGTATGATGCTACCAATTATTAATATGTGAATTCATATAATCATTTCATGTACCATCAGCATAAGAAATAGGGTGTTGGAAAAATATCAGTAGGCCACCAATAACAAAATCTATAAAATAAATTCTATGTATATAAAAAATTGGTTGATGTTATATATATAGGTAAAAAAAATACATATATGTAGATAACATATTCATCCTTTAGCCTCACTTTTTTCTTGGACATGTGTCATTTAATTAAGTATTTTTCATTTTATAAAATGTTTCAACTGTATTTTAAATGGAAGATATTAAGGAATATGAATAAAGGTGTCATCAAGGAATCCTATTGAGATGATAATAATAAATTAGGATACAATGTGAAACCATGGAAACCATGAAATATTAATTTAAAAAACCATGTAATAATATAAAATCTATGAATAATGGTTATGAGTGAAAATCAATAGAATTAATCCAAGTAATTCCAATTAAAAATATTATAATAGAGTCTAAGGATCTAGTCTAAGGTAAACAAAGGGTAATCATAACAAGTACCATTGTGATGAATATGTGGTGCCATGTCTCTAAAGATGCAATGCTGGATCAATGAAGTGTATCCAATGAATCCTAATATCCAGAATATTTAAAAGGGATCCTATGATATCTTGCTAGTAATCCCCTATTAAATAAGGACCATGTTCCAAGATGGGTATGTCCCTTTGAAACTATCTCCTTAAATCAGAATGGTGTCCTCTTATTGATCAAGGTATTCCACTGGGAATCCAATGATGGAACAATTATGACCAATCCTATGAATATAAAAATTATCATCTGCAATAAGAGCCTTATAAATATATCATTGCTAAATTTAGGCTAAGTAACACTCAAGAAAATAAATATTATAGTAGGTTTATACAATTTCTATTCATACTAGTTGAATAGGTAAAATATTATATGAATCCAATTATTATTTAGATTGCATATTCTGTTATTAAATTCATTGTTTTACTTTCTTTATGTATGAAAATGAAATTCAATCATTGTCATTTAATTATAGTCATTTAGTAGGTTTTTTACATTTCCATTTATTAATTATTACCATGTATATTGGGACATAAAACCAATTCCATTGAGGCCATGTGATACCTATAATATAATTTTCACATAATATTTCATCAATTGATATATATTAATTACGTTATCAAGGTCATGTCCAAGTGCAACCGAATCATGCTTCAAATAGGCCAACAGATGTCATCGTGTCATACAATAAAGAAACACCACACACGGGGTGGTTAGAATTATTGTTATAACCTCCACCATTCCGACTAAAATAAAAGGATATGCCTCCATAACATGCTTCAAATAATTAAAATCACAAGTTATGAATTTAATAGGAACCACCCAATGACATCAGTGTGTTAAAAAATTTTAATGTATAAAAAATAATGATACATTAGTGGATAATTCATAGACCATTTACCTTTATCCAATATAAATATCCTTGAATATTATCGTCCTTTTATTTGTATTCTTTTTGAAGGAAATATAAAAATAGATCAACACCTTGAAAAAAAGGCATTTGAGCATCCACCAAAATAAAACCATCAAGAGAAACTCATATGAAAATGTGAGAAAAATAATTGGAGCACTTACATGGAGGAATATGACATGATGATCATATCATTAATCAAATATAGGATGGGGTAGTTATGGAAGAATAAATCATAGGAGGATTTGGAGCTCTTAAATTAAGGAAAACTATGCACACATGAATTGAAAAGGTTAGAAAATAATAATAGGTTCAAGAATTTGTTAGGTAAAAATTGTAACATTAACTAAATACTCTATTATGTGTTGTTTGAATGCATTGATGGAGAAAATGAATGGAAACCATGTTTCAGGATAACCCTCTAGAGGGGTCCTACAAGGTCAGGTTTTATGCTTTTAGAAACCCCATTCAAACCATTCTTTATTGATCTTATAGAACATATAGAGAACTTTCATTGGACGGTACACTTCAGTGCATGGTTAGGTAAAATCATGCCCCTTCTTTTTGGTAAAAAACACCCTACATGGTATCGGGAAACATTGGAGGATGTTGTTAATAGTATCCACTGACTACGGGACCATGTTTTTATCCCACCTGGTGGGGTCTTTAGCCTTGAACAAGACCCAGACATCCAAAAAATATCCATGACCATAGTAGGCTTATATAATAGTTCCATGATAAATAATTATAGTTAAATTTTAAATATACATACCTTTTTGAAAATAAATGTTCATAGATTCCCCCACCTCATATAAAAGAACTCATTACTGTGTTCGCCTTCCAATGGTGGCAAAACATCATCTAAGAAAAGCTCTGGACACTGGTCACATACGACTACCTCACAATCCCAATTCCAGTCATACACACAACCGTGATACTAGATAACCCATAGAAAATGGTAATAATGGAATCAAATATCCATTATTCTCAAATTAGTGATGCATATATGATTCTTATAAAATGAAGGATCAACATATAATTAAATATCATCAATATCAAAAGTATGATATGGGATGATATGTTAATAGAAAATTTGTGAAATGTGGAAGGAGAAATCCAGGGAATGACACAATAGATCTAGTAGTAACAGATTTTCATTTTTCCCGACTATATCCACCATCTCAAATGACCCAAAAAAGAGGTGACAACATACATCACCATTGTATTTATCATTTCCCAAGCTGGGGTGATGACATTCGCAAAACTCTATCCCATTAATCAAAGTCCAAAGGTTGTTAAAGGTGATTTGAATATGATTTATTTATATATTTAGGTGTATACAAATACATCATGGTCAGATAAACCTTCTATCTTGTTTCTTTCATGATATATGGTCTCTATCGCCCTACCTATCCTTCATATACCAAACCCAGGGGTAAACAACACTCCTAAAATTATAGTGCCTCATAATGATCCGTTTGAATAATCTCATAGAAGATGTTATTTAAGGAATACTGAATGAGAGGGAAATAGTTAACCCATTAATTTTTTAAACAATGGATACATGATTTTAGAATGTCCTCTAAAACTTGTATCATCTTAACCAAGTGGAAATCTATCTAAGGGTGACAATTTGTTCCCAGAATCACATATTTAACCATAAATATATAAAACCCATGTCTAAACCTTGATGTAAAGAGATCACCAAGACCTAAAAATATAGTATGTGGGAACCTATATATATGTATGACCTCAAAAACATACAACCTTTCTAGATCATGAATTGGTACTATCAATCAGATATAAATGAAGTGTGAAAAATTAGTTAGTTGATACACGACTACACAAAATGCATTTCTACATTGGGATGACCATGGTAATATAACATGAAAATCTATAGAAACATATTTCCATTTCAATTATAGGAGTGGAAATGGATGAAAAAAATACAGTTCATTGGTTCTCCATTGTCACCTTGGGATATGTGCAACACCCGGTGATTAAAATTCATATATGATGTTTCATCCATACTCTTCAATACTGACAATGCATAAAACAATGCATCTAGGAGAATTTTTGATGATCTACCCACTGAGAAGAGTGAGATTATTATATCAATTAATCTCTCCCAATATTCAGAAACAAAACATTCCCATGTATATGTAAGATTTCATCTCCATTAACAGACCAATTTGATGGAGTCACTAACAATAAATACATTATTGAATTACCAATACATAGGACATAAAAAACATTTTATTCACCCTATCAAAGAGTGAATATTTAAATGGAATGGATGTAAAATAATAATACATTTTACACTCCTGAAAAACTAAATTTATTTTAGAGAATAGGAACATCAATTTCCATTCCTCACTAGATTTCTATATAAAATCATCCTAAACATTTTATATTAGCACATCTCCTACAACATTTCATTTTCTAGGCGTATGAGAGATCTCAAATTCAAAAAAATTAAGGTATTCATCATATATTCACTATAAAATTTTCATTTAATAGTTCATAAATATATATTTTATAATCTTTTCTGTATAAATCATAAATAACTCATCCATTGGATAATGTCCCTAGTAGTGCAAGGCATAGTCAACAGTTTCTTGCTGAAAGTCACGTGTTGGGTAATTTTGATCATGAGGTCTCAACTAGAGATACACGTACACAATGAATCTACCATAATGTATAAAACATCACTTATCCTATTGTTTGATGCATAATAAAACACATTATAAAAATTTTCATACTCTATTAGAATCAGAATTAGTGGTCATGTAAGCCTTCCTTTAAATATTTGAAAGGCCTTCTCAAAAAATTATGGCCATAGGAAATTCACACCATTCATGGTCAGACCATCCAGAGGTGTAAAAAGGGATGATATTTACTATATTAAATTATTATGAGAACCTTTTATCCCTTTGAAATTCCATATTTAAAACAAATTATTGGGCTTCACCCATGAAACCAAAATACTCACCTTCTCTAGGTCAATGGAGAATAATGATTTTGGGATAATATTACACCTGAATTGAAACTTTTAATCCAGAAGTAGAACATAGAAAAATAGATTATAGGTTTAGTTCTCTGAGTGTATTAAAAATAATATTAATATGTTTTGAGAGGCCTTTAGGTGTATAATAATACAACATTATTTTTTCCATGAAAATCAGGAAAATAAAATCCACATATGGCTATAAATACCAAATCATCAAAACCATGAAAATTGAAGGAACTTTTATATGACCAAATTGAATATTTATATACTCATGTAAGCCATAAAATCTTTGGAATGTCATATGTTTTTTTATCTTCATGACTCACTCACACATGATGATAACATGATATATTGTTGATCATTTTGAAGTACCTAGATCCTCAGAGATAGTAAAAGAGATTATCTATATCATGCAATGTATACCATTTCATACCATAACACGGATCAACCATCTATAATACATGTATGAACTAAGGGTCACATCTACCTTATCGGTGGAAAGTATGGTCAAACTGCAAGAAGACGTCTTCATTTACATTAAACCCTTTGATTATGGGTCCTCCAATTATCTCTTAAGCTTTGAGAATGTTGTAGGTTCCATTTTATATAAGGGAATAGTAATTGGAGATACACATGGAATAATATAAATAAAAAAACACTACGTATATCTCTATAGGTATTCCATAAAAATAATAAGGAAGGAAATCCTAGATGAGATATATCAAAGAATGAAAATATATCATATTTATTACTTAATAATTCACAAATATACAAGGAATCATTCTAATACCCCACAGTAGCCCATGATGATATGGTCGATAACTACAATGCTAAACATTCCATTCATCCTTTTAGAGATAACTGATTCCCTCTATTGATGTAAAGAATACTCTAGATTTATTACAATACACATTAGAATGATGTGTAATCAACCAATCTATCTAGAGTATGACTAAAAAGTGCATATTACATAAGAATAAGAAGTATCATAAGAAGGGATAACTTCATACATCAAGGATATAATACCAACATTGATGTATCCCCTCTAACCACACTCTTAACAGGGTGTCTTGGGTCATCACACCATAGATGCATTGAATTTCTAGCTGGAGGCTTCCCATAGGAAACAAGATATGAAGGAGTGATATTCACCTGTATCGAATAATGTGGATTAAATAGTAGAGGCCAATAGAATTGTTTATCTAATTGTAGATATTGTTTTAATATGTTCATCATGTATCATATGTAACGCTTGAAACTAACTTGATCCTTGGATCGATACTACAACTAGACTACCCTAGAATGTGTCAATATACTGGTGATGTAAATCAAATTTCTAGCTACCATGGACATGTTATCCTCATTAGTACATCCTACATATCATTCCATGAAATGTAGAGCTGTTGAAGATCCTCTTACACATGAACTAGGTGAAAAGTCTAGAAGAATATCTGAAGATGACCAATATGTCTCCAATCACAACTCTTAACATGGTATCTATCACCCCGAGGATTAAAATTCTCTTTCCTCCCACACCGAGTGCATATAATAGATATTCCAGTGTGGATTCTCTAGCCACCAATACATTGTTGAAAAATCTAATGGCTACATTTCATCTTTATAGAAGAACTAATTCCCCATCTCAGCAATTAATTATTGTTCCCAATAATATCATCTTCACAGAGGTTATTCTTAGTGATAAGAATAAAATTTTCAATATCAACATAAGGTGGGAGGTGAAATACATTCACCTGCATGAAAATGGTATATTTTAGCCCATCCTTGATACATCATTGTCACTACATCTCACCACCATCTATAACTGTATCAAAGCATTAAAATTTAGTAAAACATGAAAAATAGTACATAATCAACGTAAAACCATGCTCCGGGTGCCAAAATTACCTGTCTCTATTAGGTATCAATGTATGAGGGAATATGTAATCATAGAAGGAATTATGAAATTTCATCGAGACTTAGACTTGATGAAGTCCCTCTTGGGTAATCATATCCCACCAACTCTTGTGGAAAATCATAAATAATATAGGTGGATATCTTGACCCTTCTTACAGGAGGAATCCCTCTATTCTCAAATATAGATAGAGATTCCCCTAGCACATACTCAAACACCTATGGACTTCAATTAGAATATGGAAGTATACAGGTACTGGAAATCATGGTTCATATCATCCATTTTAGGTGCAGGCCATGGAGAACCTTGAATAGAGTTCATCAAATGTATAAAAATCTATCGATGTTATCCATTTTTACCTAGTTTAGAGATAATAGTCAGAGCCTCATATGGAACTCCCCATGATATGACTAGAGGATTAGAGCCCACCATCTGTGGTTGTGGTTATGGAAACTATCCTATTGAAAGACTCAAGTATGTCATAGTGGCATAACTCAACAAAAGAAATGAAGACTCCTCAGATAAATATTTCAGAGAAGATAGATTTACAAGTGAAACATGTGCCTATGGAAAATATCTCACTACCGAAGGCATACCATAAAACACACCACGTTTTTAAAAATAAATTAAAATGCATGAATAACTAAGTCTTTACATAATTACCCCTTTCTTAATAAAATTTTTCACTTCTATGATTTAAATTTTGAAAAATTGACATCTATAGTGGTGATCAGTATGATATCTAGAGTTTGATAGAACCAACATGATTTTTTGGTGAATAAAAACATACCATTATGAATTTAATAATGAACATTATGAACATTAAATAATATAATTTTATTCATAAGGATAAAAAATTATAAGTTATTGATTAATTTTTCAATCTGATATAAAATGACTTATAGTTTTAAAATTGTTACTTTTTGAATAAATTATGATTTTATTTAATAATTTAATTAATAATATTTAGAAAATTATTTTTAAAAAATATAGATCATTTTTGAATTCTGCATTTCAAAAAAATGGTTATGGTGGGTTTTTGGGATTTTTCTGTGATAGTTGAATTTTTGGTGACTTGTAAAAATATTGTTTAATGTCTTCAGTATGTTTAAGGTAATAAAAAAAATTTAACAATGACCAAATCACTCTGGTCAACTCTTGAGGATTAAAATATGATATGAGGTGTCCCATGTTTCCAATAAAATGGTAAAAACATTGGTAAACCCCATGGTTTTTCAAATACCACACATGAGGTGCCCTTTGCAATTAATTAAAAACCCCCTCACTTTAACTCTAAATACCACCCTCACCCACCCTATTCCTCCCAGATATATCAACATATAATCATTTTAAAAATTCATCCAAATCCCATTACCTAGTATCTTCCCCATTTCCAAGTCCTTATTCACTCACAAGATGTCCAAAATAGAAGGCCTTAAGGAGGATCTCAAGGAGAAGAGAACAAGAGGTAAAAATCCTCTTTCATTTTATTGTGTTTTCATTTCTATTCTTTTATATTATTATACTCTATTCACATAAACTCATCCAATAGTAATAAAAGATAAATTATTATATATATTATATATTTTTATCATATTTATGGGAATATTAATCATCATTCTTCCTCTCCCATTCCCTTCTTTCTAAAAATAAAAATTATTTCCATAAAGTGTTGATTTACCAACATCGTAGTCCATGTATCTTATGTTTACTTTACATCCATAAACTATGGTTGAAAAACATTTTAATGGTGGAAAAATATTTTAATTTTTATTATATTACCTCTATTATATTGTTTATTTAACTTATATGCATAATATTAAAGGTATATGATGAAAAACATTCATGACAATTGATGAACCTCCAAAATGATCAAAAAATATATCACTAATGTTTTAGAGAATGATTCAACCTCGTACCATATAACAAAAATTATTTATGAAATAATTTAATATTTTGTAAATATATTAACACCATTTCATTCTACATCTATCATTTCCCTTCAACGTTTTAAGAAAATTCCTTATTAACCATCCTTGGAAATCATGTGAAGCACGCACTCGAAACAATGGAAAAAAATCAGTGGGGTAAATAATGATATAAAATAATCATATAAGGTGTTATAAACTTTAATAAATTTATATAAAATATTGATAACAATATTTTAACCATTATATAGTAGTTTTAAACATGTTTTATTTAAGATGAACCTGAGGTAAGGGAATTCTTAACCCAATACCATTTCTTTATGTTAACATTCTACTTCATTGATTTTGTGGTACTAATATTACTTGTGTAATTAATTAAACATATATTATGATATTTTATATGTATTTAATAACTACACACTTATTCCTTTCATTCAATTAATTCTCAAAGAAATTATATGATATTTCTAAATGACATTCCTTTTTAAAATCCTCTTTTAAAATTCTATCTTTTGAAATTTTAAAAAAAATATTTTATGTAATTATTCATGTTTTATGTTTATGTTCTTATTCATGGGAATTTTTTAAGATTAAGGGTGGGAAAAATATCTCCCCCACATTCATTGGGCACGTTTATGATGGTGGATGGTCATATGGTTCCTCCTAGTGTAACTATAATGGTTACACAATAAGGTATCTGTAAGGAATACATTATAATGTATCCCTAAGGGTTTCAAATCATAAGATAGATGTGAGGTGTAAAATATAAGTATTTAATTCCACAAGATACACTTTTATTATTTATTTGTTCTTTAATGATTTATTTGAATCTCATTTTTCACAAACTTTGTATATGTGGATGAGAAGTATGTCTTTGGGAAAATAATTTCATATATTTATGAGTATTCACTGAATAATGGCTTCTTTATTTAGATTCATATCACTTAATTATAATTTTATGCTAATAAAAATATTTTATATGTTTTCATAGGTTATAAGGACGATTAATAGAAATAAAGAATCCAAGACAAATGTTATGAAGATTTTTCAAAGAAATCATGTTGTTGTTTTATGTTTTGAATGAAATGGATATTGTTTTAGTGGTACTCAGATTGATTGATTATGGGTTTATCTGTTGGAGTTATATCCTAATCTTATAAGAGTATAAACTGAAAAATATTTCCAAATGTAGATAAGTAAAATCTAGTTGAAATAGATATATTATTTAATGATTAATGTTGGGTCATTATAATTGGTATCAGAGAGTGGTTTAAATAATATTAGGAGTAATCTGATATTAATTGAATAAAATATATTATTTTTTAATTATTTTTGTGAGGAAATTGTATATCATCTAAATATTACCATGCTTCTTTATATAATATATTTCTATTTAGAATGTTTTTTCATATAAGAAACATAGAAGCTGAAGTTGGAAGTAACTGAGAGGCTAATATCTTTCAGATTCTCCAATGAGGAATGGTTGGAATTAGATCTAAGTAGTTTGTGATGATAATAGATCAACTAAAACATGAAATAAGTAATGGCGGAATCCATTGAAGAGAAAATATAGATCTACCACAAAATAAAATAATGAGAGTGGAACATGTTTTGATGAAACAACTACATGATTTCAGTGGATGTTCTGAACTATTAGTAGCTAAATGATAGATTAAATCCATTTAAAAGGTATTTTTATTTTATGGGATGTTCATACAATCAAAAGGGTAGTCTTTGAATTTATCATTTTGAAGTTGAAGATGATCGTTGGTGGTCAGGATCAAAAATATCAGGGATAAAGAAGATATTGATGCCTTAGATTGGTATGGATTGAGTTGTATTTTCCTTGGAAAATATTTTTCTTATGTTTGTTAGACATAATATGGGGAAAAAATATTTGAAATGAAGAAATATGATGAATATTAATTGGTCATGTTTGAAGACACATCACCTAACTCGAAAGGTATGCTCCAAATCTTATTCATAATCTTGATAGAAAAATCAATCATTTTTACCCCAGATTGAAGCCGAGGTAGTTAAGGGAATTGACCTATAAATAATTAAAATTTTATGAGAAAATTATCTTATGTGCTGAGAGGGTAAAAAGAAAGATTTATGATATTCATGTGTAAATTAAAATCAAGCAGAAGAAGAGGTAAAAATGGTAATATATGGTTAAGAATGAATAAAATAAATCTAATGGTAAGAATGTTCAGTTATCAGTTTTTGAAAAGTGTGGTAAAAGCACCTTGGGGAATGACTTACTAAAAATAGGTTGTGTTTTTGATGTAGTATTTTTGGACATATGTCTCGATATTGTAATTAAAATGATCATAATATCAATTCTGATAAGAAATATGTAAAGTGTTTCAAATTTAGTCAGATGGTTCATTAGGAAAATGTTACCCCAAAGAAATATCAGAATGATGGAAATAAGCTAGACTATATAAATAAAGGTGTTTTGAAATCCTTTGCGTCTACTTTGACAGATGGTGTGCATCCAATGAAGTGATATTAGGTATTTTGTGTGTTTACTGATATTTTTTAGAAGTCATGTTTGATACTTGTTCTACACAGTGATATATTTCTAACAAATTTTCATGTAAATTTTAAATTTCATCTAAATAAATTAGTCATGAACAAATGGTTAAAACACCATGGGGGAATCTTACATCAAATAAGAATTTTCATAATATTTTTATATTTATCTTGGGAATGGAATTACCATCAAAACTTTTTGTTTTTACCTTTAAAGATTTTGATGTTATTCAAGTTATGAATTTTATATCTATTTATCATGATAAGATTGATTTTAGAGATAAGGAAGTATTTTTTGAATATTAGTTTTAGTTATAATACAAGAACGAATTGATAGAATTAATACTATATTATGAAGCCGAGATAATGATGAAAGATGAAATGAAATTTATCTTTCTTATATTTTTGAAAATAATAGAACTGTTCATATATTTAATGTTCTTATGGTAAATGAAAACCATGATGTTTTTTCTGATGAGTTACCTGATGTTATACCTAAATGGAAAGTTGAATTCAGAATTGACTTATTTTTGGATGGTTAGTCAATATAAAATCCACCTTATTGAATGGATCAAATGGAAATTCTTGAATTAAATAAACCCATTATAGGAATTTCATGATAAAGGATTAATTCATCCTAGTACTTCACCATGGGGAGATCCTATTTAGTCTGTTAAAAATAAAAATGGTTCAATGATAAATTGCATTGATTATAGATCTTTGAATAACATTATTGTTAAGAATAAGTATCATTTCCATAAAATTGATGAATTTATTGATCGTCTTTATGGTTCTTAGTATTATTCCATGTTTGACTTGAGATCCGGGTACCATCAGCTGAAGGTGAAGGAGGATGATAGTCTAAAAACATCATTTTGTAATAGATATGGTCATTATGAATTTTTCATTATTCTTTTTTGTTCAACTAATTCACCTATTGTTTTCATAGATCTTATAAATGGAATATTTCATGAGGTATTAGATATTTTTGTGGTTGTGTTTATTTATGATATTCTTGTATATTCTAGAATTATATAGGATCGGAAAAAGCATCTACGGTTGTTTTAAAAAACATAAATGAAAATAAACTATATGGACAGTTCAGAAGGTGTGAATTCTTGTGGAAAACATTTTCAATCCTTGGTCACATTGTTTCTAAAGTGTGAAGAACTGTTGATTCTTCTAATTATAAAGGTGTTGAGGAATGGAAAAGCCACCCAAAAATAATCGAGATTCGTTGTTTTCATGGTTTGGTAGGCTATTAAGGGATTTTTCTTGAAAACATTTCACAGTTATCAAGTACACAGACTATGTTAAAAAGAAAAATAATTAAATTCATCTAGTAAAAATAATGTGATTTTTATTTTTAATGAATTGAATGGAATATTAGTGAATGCTATAGTTTTGAGCCTACCATCATGAAATAGAGATTTTTTGATATACAGTGATGCTCATTAAGAGGAATTTATAGTGTTCTGATGCAGAATGATCTGGTATATTCTTGTGGTTTAAGAAAACTGAAACCCCATGAGGTAAATTATCCCAAACATGATTTCAATTAGTATCTATGGTTTTTCATTGAAAATTTGGAGGCATCATTTATTCGAAAATAAATATGAAATATATACTGCCCACAAAATTCTGATGTATATATTCACTCAAAAGAAATTAAATATGTGGTAGAGACCATTGATTGAATTGATAATATATTATGATTACACAATTAGTTACCATTCTAGAAAATAAAATAATGCATAACATGCCTTGAGTCTAAAACTTCATTCATTATTAACCATATAATGATTAGAACATGACCTATTGATTTATGATTTGAATAATTTTGACTTCGAAGATGTTGGTGTAAGTAATTCCCCTATTTTGTATTTGGTTTTAGTGTAGTCAAATTTTTCAAAAAAAAGGATGTGTAGAAGAAATATGTGGTGTTATAGAAAAATATATAATTGGATAAAATTGGTATGTTTCTAGAATTTATCATCGATAAAGACTGTGACTTTAGAGTTGGTAAAAGATTGTGTGTGCCTTGTGTTTCCCAGCTAAAGAAGGAATTTTTATTCGATGCTCATTATTCTTCATTTTTAGTTCATCCAGGAAGAACAAAGATGTATAGAGACCTTTGGGAGTATTACTGGTGGTATGGAATGAAAAGAGATATTGCAGATATTGCCATGAAATGTTTGACACGTCAATAGGTTAAAATGGAGAGGCACTTATAGAATGTGATGCCTCATCCTTTACTAATTACAGAGTGGAAATGGGAAAATATATCCATGTAATTCATTTTGGAACTACTAAATACATATCAAAGTAATAATATAATATATGTTATTGTTAATCAACTAAAAAAAACATCTAATTTCCTTCATATTTGAGAGACTGTCTTCGGAATAGTTTTCTAGATTTTTCCTAAATGTGATAGTCAGTTTACAGGGATTTCCTTATTCTATTGTATCTAAAAATGATCTCATGTTCACTTTTAGCTTTTTTAAGGGCTTTCATAAGTAATTGGAAAAAGAATTAAATTTCATTAAATATTTTCATCCTCAATCAAAAGGGTAGTGGGAACCGATGATTCAGAGATTGGAGGATATTCTTTGATCTTGTTCAATAGTTTACCAAGGAATTTGGGATCCCCATATTTTATTATTTAAAATTTCTTATAATAAATTTTTTCATTCTGGTATATAAATGGAACCTTTTGAGCCAATATATGGTAAGCGGTGTCTAACTCCAGTTTTTAGGGATGAATTCAAGAAAGTATGTTAATGGGATAAGATTTGTTAGTGTAAGTGAAGTAGAAAGTGAATATTATCCAGTAACACATGGGGTTAGCTCATATAGGGTAGAAAAGATTATACATATAATTAGATAAAAGACATTTCATTCGAGGTGGGTAATCATTTTTTTCTTAGAATATCAACATGGAAACGTATAATGAATTTTGATAGGAAAGGAAAGTTGAGTCCATGGTTCATTTGACCTTATAAAATAATATAGAAAGTAGTATTGTTTGCCAACCGAGTCGCTTTTCCTCTTAGTTTATCTAAGAAAAACAATTTTTTTTTCATGTTTCAATGTTGAGAATGTTTTTGAAAAAATCATTTCTTATTTTAAGCCCAGACGTAGTTTATCTATATGATAACCTTTATTAAGAAGATAAATACATTCCGAATATTGATTGTAGATAAAAATTATTGATGAATTAGGTAATTCACTAGGTAAATCTTTTTTGAGGAAACCACATAGTTTAAGAAGAAACATGGTAAACATAAAATTCTATGAGGGATATGTATAGTAACAAGTTTAATAAATAAATACAATTATGAGGATGTACTTTCAAAAAATTAGGGACAATGTTACACTCCAAGGTTTTATAAATAAATTAAAATGAATGAATCATTGACTCTTTATATAATGAAAACATTTAAATATAATTTTTCAGTTTCTATTTTTTGAATTTTGAAAAATAGATATTTACAGTTTCGATCAGTAATTTATTTGGAGAATGATAGAACCAACTTGATTATTTTAGTAAATAGTAACATACCATTAGGAATATTAATATGAATAGTAATATGACCCTTATGAATTGTAAATGATATTATTTTTTTCTTTTGGTTATAAGATAATGATATCCTGATTAATTTTTCAAGGTGATATAAAATGAGTTATGGTTTTAAATGTGTTATTTTTTCGAATAAATTATCATTTTATATAATAAATAAACTAATATTATTTAAAATATTATTTTAAAAAAAAATAGAGTTACTTTTTTAATTTTACATGTCAAAATATGGTTAGTGTGTTTTGTTAGGATTTTTTTGAGATAGTTGAATTTTCAGTGAATAATAAAAAACAGTTTTATGTTTTCTGTGTATTTAATGACATCATAATCATGTAATAATTATTTAATCATTATGGTTGACTCTTTAGTATTAAATATTTATATTATGTTTCCCAAGTGGCTAATACCATGTGAAAACCTCAAGGTAAGGCCTGTGGTTTTCAAATAAAACTAATGAGGTGTCCTGAGAAGTGAATTAAAAACTTCCTCACTTTCTCGAGAAATACCACCCAACTGACCACCCCCCCTTCCTATCACATCTCTAAAGAGTTTATAATTATCTAAATGATACCCAATTCACTTCCAAATTTTTTTATCCACATCTAAGACCAACTGGTCTCCCCAGAAGTCCAAAACTATAGGCCTTAATGGGGATCTCAAGGAGAAGATATAAAGACGTAAAAATCCTCTTTGAGATTCTTGTGTTTTCTTTTCGGTTATTTTCTATTCTTATACTATATTCAACTAAACATACCCATTATGAATTATAGATGTATTATTGTATATATTTTTTACTATTTTCATGTTTATTTTAAAATTCATCATCATTATTCCTCTCCTCTTCCTCTTATTCTACAAATAAAAACAACATTTTTGATTTGTGAATTTACCGACATAGTAGATGATCTGTATAAAATTTCCTTTAAATCATTCAAATAATAATGTAAACACATTTAATTGGTTGAAAAATATTTTAAATTATATGATAATACCTCTATTCTAATTTTTAATTAACTTAAATGCATAATATTAAATGTATATTATGAAATGAGGTAACGATAATTGAAGAACTTCCAAATTGATCTAAACTAATATCACTGATGATTTATTTAATGATGCATCCTCATAAAATTTCACCAAAATAATTCATAGAGTTATTTAATTTTCTGGAAACATACTAACAACATTTCATTACACTTATGGAGATTCTTTTCCACTTTATAAGAAAATTCATTACGATCCAACCATGGAAATCATCTGTAGCACACACGTGATACAATAGAAATAACAAAATGTTATTTAGAAATGGGAATAATGATGTAAATAAATGAACATATATGGTTTAAGAAACATTAGTATTTTTCTATAAAATACCAATAACAATATTTTAACACTTATACATGAGGTTTAAACAATTTTTGTGTAATAAGAACTCGAGGTAAGGTAATTCCGAAACCAATTTCAATTCTTTGGGTTAACCTTCTAATTAATTGATTATGTGGTAGTAAGATTATTTTTGAAATGAAATTCTTTTATATTATGATATATTATTGTTTATGTATATAGTATACAAATATTACTTTTATTATATTTATTCTCTCAAAAAATATATGATATTTCTATATGACTTTCCTTTTAAAATATTCTTTTAAAAATATATTTTATGAAATTAAAAAGAAATTTTTTATGCAATTTTTAATGTTTTAGAATTATGTTCAGGTTGTTGGTAATTATTTACGATGAAGGGTGGGACCTAAATCTACCTCCAATTCATTGGGTATGTTCATGTTAGAGGTCGGTCATATGGTTACACCAAGTGTAACTATGATAGTTACACCATAAAGTATCCATGAGTGTTACAATATAAGTAAGTGCTGAACCAAGATACCTTTATGGTTTTTATATGTTCCTTAATTTTTTTTGAAAATAACAGGTCTCACAAAGTATGTATATATAGGTGAGATGTATGTCTTTGGAAAAATGATTTCATATGTTTATGAGTATTCATGGACAAATGGGTTCATTCCTTATTTTTATATCCCTTATTGAGATTTGATATTCTCATACCATGTTTTTAAATGTTTTTCACCTGTTGTATGGAGGATTAACATAAATATGGAAGTAACATTAAAATTTATGATGTTGTGTCAAATAAATCATGTTGTTGTTTTATGTTTTGGATGAAACAGAAATTATTTTAGTAGTACCCTTTTGCATGTTTGTGGGTGGATATGTATGAGTTATGTCCTAACATTCTAAAACACTAAATTGAAATGATATGTGGGAATATAAAGATGTAAAATCCAATTAAAATAGATATTTTTTTTTAATTTTTAAGGATTTTTCCACATATACCACCCCAAATACCAACATAGAATTACATTGTACTAGTAAGGGTTTGATTTTTATTTATTGGGGTTCTAATAGGTGATGTTTAGATTTCAAATTTCATGTTCATTTTCTGGGAAAAAAATAATTTTATAAGTCAACAATTATTGTTATGGTTTTCATTTCTTATATAAATATAAAAAGGACTGATTAAAGGTATAAAAATCCTTGCCAATAGAGTCCCATTAATATTATGATTAAAAGTGACACCCATTTTAATTTAATTAGATATCATACATCTAGTATTAAAATTTAACCCTTAATAATTACAATGGATTGAGTCATTTAATTTCCTATTCAATTTCATAATGGCCGATAAAACCACATAAATTGATACTGGTAGTCACTCAATCACATATAAAGATAAGTTCATGTATATAGTGGTACATTGCATAAAAGTGTAGAATCCATATTTGTAATATTCTACCTTGAACCTATAAAAAAAATTATATTGATGATAAACAATAAAACAACAACTGCATTACCATAGAGAAACTATTTCCATCACATGAATATGTATTACAACCACTGATCACACAAAAATAATAGGAAAACCCTACAATGAAAGTAGTAAAGTTCACCTACATGGCATTCATCTTCATGGAATGTGAGTTTTAGGCTTCTATAATGATGCATGTAACAGTTCTATTTGACATACAAGGACAATGATAAATATCAATAAGCATACAAAATAAAAAAATTCTTGTTCATTACTTAACGGTGAGAACATATAATCTGTAATAAGAATGATCAAAACACTAATTTTCCATTCATAAGGAACATGGTATCTACCCCGAACAAGGATTAGATATTTCTAGGCAATGTTCATGATCAGGTTCCACATGTTTCTATAAATTTTTATATATTTCCAAAAAAAGATGTCAAATGGAAATAAATACTTAGCTGATAAAACATTGTGAAATCCCTACCTGGCTTCCACTGAGTGGTTCTCAGAGCCAGTGGGAAAGATGGCCCCAAGCATACCTCCCCATATGCCATAGGCTACTAACTAGCTGTGAGGACCATGGGTGTGTTTGTGAGAAATCTATACCATCATGTCAGAGTCTAGAAAAATGTATAATATAATTTCATATTAATATAATAATAATAATATCAATGAATAAATAAGCCTTACTGTGGATATCTATAGTAACAACCATGAAATAAATAACCATCAAAATAAAAAAACTATATCATATATAAAATATGATGATATAAAGTCTTGTATATATATAAAAATAAAATTGGTATACAAAGTAGTAAGTTATATTGTACAATATATATTGTCCAATAGAAAAACCAAAAAAACATATCCAAAAATCTTGAGCACTAGCCCGGTCATCTGCTACCAATCACCATCCAATGAAAGAAATCATTTAGGATGTCCAAAGAGGGGCACATCTTCTTATAAACCCCTATGTACATATTATCATCTCGATTACCATTACTACTTTTGATAGGATATAAGATAAATTTTATTATACCCCCACCAGTGGGGTCTGTTCAATCTATTACACACACATATATATATATAAATTGATAGTGTGTAGTTATATGTAATGATAAAGAAAATAAAAAAAATGTAAAAAATCAATACATGATACATCATCATATTTAATATGAACGTGTATAATTTAATTAATTATGTTATCCTTTATGATTACATTCAACTATATTTCATATGTTAGATATAATGTACTAGGATTAAAGGTATATCCATCGAATCCTATATTGATGATAATAATGAAAGAGGAACCATATGAAACTAAGGCATCCTTGAACTCATGGGTAGAACAAACTAATAAATAACATTAATTATATAAATAAGCGGTATACGTGTAATAAAGGTATAATCACCCATGTTATTATGATAAAAATTATTTTAACTGAGTCCAAATATTTATTCCAAGGTATAGTTGGGTGGAGCAAGACTGATCCTGATGGGATGAATCAATGGAACCATGTGTCTAAAGATGTCATGTTGGATATAAGGATTCTATACATGGAATTATAACATATGGAAGATAGATTAACTATCATATTGAATCATATTAGTAATATTATTGTAGAAAACTGAAATGTTTCATGGTGGTATCCTTATTGGAAACTAGTTCTTTCAATTAGAATGGAATCCTCTGAGTGGTCAATTAATTACCTCACGAATCCGATGGTGTATCAAAATTTACCACTAATATAATAATAAAAAGGTCTATATTAAATATTATCCAAATATATATATTATTAAATTTAGGCCATTTATTACTTATTCCACTTAGTAGTTTAGTAAGTCCATTCCATTGCTTTCCATGCTTAATGATAGGGATACATAGGACAAGAATTCATTTATTGTTTAATTATTTATATTCTCATTAGGTTCATTCCATTTATTTTCATTAAACATGGATTGATTTTATTATGACATTAAACCAATTTCATTTAATTATATTAATTTATTAGGCCAATTCAATTTATTTTTTAAGCATAATATGGTAAAAAGATACATTAAACCATTGTCATTCATATAATTTATGGACAAGTTATATCTGTAATATAAATTAATTTTTATAGTTCATTTATTAATTTATAGCACATACCCTATCAAGGTTATGGAACCCCTCATTTTTATTACATAAATTTTCATTACATTGTTCAAACAAAGGATCTTTTAGAGTTTAGTTTTTTGGAAAAAACGTACATAATACCTTAAAAGACAAATAATTATTCTAATACAATTGGTAGGATTATTAATTCATTCATAAAATGTTAATTTACAAGATATAATAACCAGGGGATAATTATCAAATGAAAGAGTGAGAATAATGCCCATCAAGGGAATGAGTAAGAGAAACAATTTACATGTGTTCTTGTGGAATATCAAAAATAACAAGAGAAATATCATTATGGAATGAGAAAGAGAACACTAGAAATAACATAATTAATATAACATTAATAATATCATGGAAATTTGGATACACCATTTAACATTTTTATTCATAATTATATCACCAATATTAATAACCATGGAGTCATAAATGAAAAATTATCATGGTTATTCGCCAAGGTATCAAAAAACATGTCTTCTCTAGATATTAGATTATTGTACCAATACTTTGGAATTATATGAGGTAACACCGTTATTATTATTTATTTAATGGGTCAAACATATATCATAATCAAACATTTCATAAATAACTTTTGGAGAGTAAAAAAATAGGGTTCATATAAAAATCATGGCGTTTCAAAAGTGCATAAAACATATTCATTATGTCATTTTAATCCCATAGAAAGTAAATGTGGGTTTCATGTCTGTTAATACCAAGATAAAATAAATCATTTTTACATTTTGGTGAATACCCATGGAAATTAAATAGGTTTGGGTATTCATAATAATAAATTAATATACAATTTCTTGAGGCGAAGAGTGAAATTTCAGAAGTAGATCCAGTATCATAACAGATACAAAATGTGGGTTTAAAAAGGGTAAAATGAGAGGAGAAAATGGTATCCCATTGATAAAACATAATTTATCAGTATGTTCAGGATAAAAATTGTAATATAATAAAGTAATCATAATAATTATAATACAGTTTTAAAAATAATTCCGGAATTGAAGATATAGTAAGGAGATTTCCCTTACCTTGAAAAGTAACTCATGAAATGTGAGGATTGGGACCTTAAGGGATAGATGATACATTAGGGTACTTATTGGGATGTATAACTATAATATCATACTGGAGGATGGATTTTCAGGGAATATAAACAGAGAAATGGGATGGTATTTAAAGAATAATTGTAGTTTTTGTTTATTAATTTCACAACATAGCCCTCAAAAATCTTGGTTGTGGAAAATGGAAAACCTTCTTATTTCCAATGGTTTTTCAATGGTTTTATACACTTGAGAAATATGAAATTTATTTAAACCCATTAGAACCTACCATCATATTATATTACCTATTTTGTAATAGAAAATTAATATTATCATGAAATATGTTTTTTATTGTTACAGTTTCCATTTTAGACATTGGAAAGTAAAATAACGAATTGAAAATTTATTTAAAAATATTACAATAAATTATTTTAATAAAATAACACATTATATGTATTCGATTGTGGTTAACTAATTATTATATTATTATTACATAATTGTGAATTTGTTAATCAACTAAAATCCTAAAATTGTATTTTTGGTATTAAAAACCCATATTTTATAGAATAAATATCAATTCACCATAAACTAAATTTGGAGAGATTATTTAAAAAATAATTTTTATTTCATAAAAATAATTTACTAATTATTCGAATTTTAAATTTTAAATATAAAAATATTTATTTATTTTAAATAATATTGGGTTGAAAAATCAAAGATAATTTTCTAAAACTAAAAATTTTCAAATTCATCATAAAATTATCTCATTGTTTATATTTAAATATGAGTGTTTTATCATAATATTTCATTAAAATAAATTTTACCCATAATACCTTACATTATTATGAAATATTTACATTGTTGCTAGAATGTATAATTTGCGTCTGAATACTTTTATCAAAAATATTCTTAAAATGGACTTCATGTAATGATAATTATATTTATACAATGGAATTATGTATTAATTAACTAAGTCCAGGACATGTAACATATTATTAAAACAATTTATGCTGAAGAGTATGTTTTGTGATGGTGGTAGTTTTATGGTGTGCCTTGCCTAACATCGACTGAGTTGTAATCTCCACTAACTTAAACTTCTACTATAGGTGATTTTGTTAAAGTTTCACTTTTCTAAGCTCATATTGTTCTTGGTCGTAGGATAACACTAGGGTTGATGCCCACCTCCTGTGTTCTAATAGATTGGATTCAAATGGACAAAATCTACTAACTGAGGAAATTTAATCTTACTTCTAAATCAATTATCATTTGACAAATTTTACATATAAATACTAATTATAACATTAATATTATTATCAAGGGTATAGTTCCCAATGGTAATAATGACCAACAGACATAATTGAACAATAGTCATATGATGCTAAAATCTAGATTGTCACATTTATCATTATATTCAATTCCTTTTTAATTATATATTTTTTATTATGTACAATATAATATAACACACATTTTAGGAAAATGTTATCATTTAAAATTTATTGGTAATTATATTCTTACCCCCTTAAAAATTTCTTCCCTAAAATTTCATGTAATGACCCAAATTTTTTTAATGATATATTTTTCCTGAAAATTCATGTTATAATATTTTGTACATAACAAAACTATATCGATTCAATAATGAAGTGATTAGAATAGAAATATTACCATTGTGTTTCGACCATTATATGACCGTTGGTAAATTATGACCATTTTCCAATATGACCATTGTAAATAATACTCTTAATACTAATTATAATGTTATAAATAGAAATGAAAATGGTTAATTTATGTATAAAAAGATTTGATGGCCTGATTCAGTTGAGTCGTGTCATACAAAGACCATTTTCCAATAATGGTAGGGAGTTATCATCTTCGGGCTTCATTCTAGACCAAGACCAATCCATGATTAATCATGTTAATCATTAATGAAATATCCTATGAGATAATTTCAAGTTATTTAAGATTAACACTCTCAAAATTGTTTCTGAGTCGCCCCTAGAGTTTATCACAATCACACACCTTAACCTTATGTCATCAGTCATTATTCTAATCGGATAAGTTTCATGGAACTAGTTACATAAACTTTAATCCCTTTATTTTTTAAAAAATTTCATTTCATCATTTTTTATTTAAGAATTTATTTTCATAAAATTTGATATGGAATTTGATAAAGTTATTTTTAGGTAAACATTTTTTTTTCCGAGAGATATATATTTTTAGATTATAATAATTTTTTATAATTATTTATTATAGTGAAATATTATTATCAAAAAATCTTATTTAAATACATGTCATAAAATGATTTTATTTCTTTCATGTGTCAAAAAATTTTATATGCATTTTTCAATTCATTTTATGTCCACTATTGTTTTCAATAAATAAGTATTTTCTTTGTTAAAAGATAAATTTCATGTATTTATATAATTATTTTGATAAAATAAATTCCAATTTTGAAATCTGAATGTCGATATAGGGTTAGGGTGAATTAATGAGAATTTTATAAAATACATTAGTTGTTTGTGAATAGTAAAATTATATTTTTGTGTTTTTTATATGTTCAATGATATCATAATAATTTAATAATTAATATAAAATCTTAGTAAACTCTTATGAATAAAAATATGATAAGAGTTTTCCTATGTGACCAATAACATGGGAAAATACCACAATCAAGACCACGGTTTTTTAAATAGAAATATTAATGTGTCCAAGGAAATTGATAAAAAAATACCTTATTATTTCAATAAATTCCCACCCATTTATTCATTTCCATTCATTCCAAATTCATTATCCAACAAGATATAATATTATTATATCCCAAAAATTCCTCCCATTGTCTCCTCAATCGTCCAAGGACCCAATCATCGAGTTTTAGGGTCATCCATTAAGGTATAGAGAATCTCAACCTCCCTTTCCCTTTCAATTTTACTTTTTATGTTGTATGTATTTCAAATTTTCATACTATGTTATTTTGTATAATTTTTATATATATTTATGGTATTAATATTATTTTATAAATGTTTTAACCATTTACACTCTCTTTCTAATATTTTATAAAACCAAGTTTCATATTTGTTATGAATTCGATTATACTTCTCATAATCTATCAATTTTTCTAAAGATATTATATTATTTTATTTTGTGATTACCAATACCTCATTCTTATCCAGTGGTATTGAAATAGATTTTTTAATGATCTGTTTTATTATGCCATAAACATAAATGACCCCTTGTTCCATTTCTTGGGGTTTGAAAAGACCTAATGAACTTGTCTTAATTAACTTCTAAAAAATGATATGATTTTGATATGAAATCCATATGTTTTATTCTCCATGGGTTATTTATGAAATTCTTTAGTATGATATATGTGGATTGAATTAATTAATTAATATTATGGGTGCACTATTATCTCACTCCAATTCATTGGTTAAAGAATTTATTCTATATATATGACATGTTTTGTCATAACATGGTGATTAAACATGGTAATTTTTATGGAACCTCAATGATAAACCATAGTGATATTCTTATGAAGGACTAAGTAAAAAATTTTATCCACATTTACATGATATGATCTATGTTCTTATTATTGTTATATTCCTGTTGATCTTTCCTTTATGATATACCTTATGTTCATATTAATATTCTTCAAGTTCACAACAAAACAGTTTCACTTGTTTTCCCTTATTGGGCCTTATGACAACCCTTTCCTTTGATGTATGTCGCTGGGTTATGAGATTCAATTAATGCAATTTTGGTGAAATATAAAGATACCATTAGTGTTGATTAAAAGAATGTTTTATGTTTTAATGCATTATGTGCCTATTCTCTAAGACAATAAACATTAAATTATCCTATATTGGTAAAATGTAATGAAAATCTATGTAATAAAAAATTGGGATGAAAGAGTTGGTAGAAAGGGAAGGTTTAGTTAATTCGGGAATTAGAATTCAAAACATTTAGGAAATTTTGTAGAGAAATTATTTAATATATAAAAGCCTCATAGTAATTTGTGAAATATTATTTAATTAGATTCTAAACAAATAAATCCATTTATGGATATGAACTACTGGTTTTGGCTCTCGCATAGATGTTCATAGGGGTAACAACTCCAAAACGGGGCATCAGGACTGACTCAATATAACATCGTAAATGAAAATGGGCCTTGATTCAATCTTATTTTAACACTATTGGGGATTATGTTTGGATAATAATTTGCTTTTTAAAAAAATTTATGATGTATTTAAAGAGAATTTAGTTTTTTAACGAATAAAATATTGAACCATGATGTTATATGGCATAACAATTACATTGGAACTATAAGATTATTAATTGAAACATGTTTTTAACAAATGTTTTTCTATTTTAGAAAAGGTTGGTAAAAAGTATAAACCACATAAATTTTGATCAAAATGGACCAAGTGCTAACCAAATTCCGATGGAAGACTGAATGGAAACCTTAATGAGAATGATGAACCAACTGACTGATGTTATGGGAAATAACTTTAATCAATCTGGGAGACTGAATTCAACATGAAGGGAATATTTTTCTATTGAAACCTTTATGAATCATCAAACACCATGTTTCATTAGATATACTGACCCATTTATTAAGGAATAGTGGATACGCTCTTTTAAAGATATATTTTCTTAACACTGTTGTTCATAACAATATAATGGGACACTAACGATTTACCACATACATGGATAATCATATCATTGGTGGGAACTATTCAAAAAATACTTAGAAAAGAGTGGATATTGAAGTAATGGAATTAGATTAGATTAGTGGAACATTTTTTCAAAACATATTTCCACCATGTGATTGGTATAAAAATGGGAAAAATAATTTGAGATGAAATAGTAGGAAAATGAAACTATGGGAATCTATGAGATTAAATCAACATGACATTCCCATTACACCTAAATCTTTTTCATGGATCCTAATGAGAAGTATGATTGATTATTCAGTTCATTAAGACCTCATCTAAGAAATATTATCTCCGTCCATGAATTTAAAAACTATGAGAAGATTGTGAGAAGTGATATGAATTATTAATTGGGGTTCGATGAGACATAGTGGTCTAAAAATTCAAATGAAAGTAAGACATAATTAGAGCCAAACATGTGGACGATATTTTGTTAAAGAATATGATGAAAGCATGTTTAAATTTTTACACATAATCAAAGTGGTAATAATCATTCATGAAACATACTGATCAAGAGAGTTAAGTGTTTCAAGTGTGGAAGAGGTGCCCATATCACTATGAACTATCATAGAGAATTTAAACCTCAAATTTTGAAGAAACATAATACAGGTATGATGGTGCAGGCTTTTCCTGAAGTCTAGTGATTCAAGTGTAGATAGTTTGGACACTTTTCCAAACATTGACAAAATCTGAGGTTAGTATAGGGGATTCACTAGCAGCCTTAGTATAGGCCAAGGGCACCATGTCAAGATTAATCTGTCACAACGACAAATATTAATGCTTCAAATGATGTACTGGAAGATACTCTTGTATTTCTATCGATGTTAGAATGTACATTATCTGATTATGTTTCTAAAAATTCCAATATTTCCTCCATGTTATAAGTGAATAAGGAATCATTCCCTGAATTTCTAAATGGTTATTTATCATTCAAGACTCTTGTAATTATTATGAATGGATAAAATTTGTATAGAAACTTGAGTATTTTCTTTGGAGAGCACAATCTCATCACAACTCTAGTAGTCCTTCCAAAGTTTTAATTTTACATTATACCAGTAATGAAATAGCTCTAAAATTACAATTCTATGATAAAATTTGGGGTGTAGAAAATCATAGTAGTCTTTAATGGAAAACATATAGTTATTTTCCTGTAAGAGATATCTCAACTAGTGATTTTTCTAGAATCACCCCCCTATCCGACTTTTCAGAGATGATAGGTGAATAAAGCTAATTAAATGAAAGTATAAGAATATACAATGCCCCCATCATTCAAGAATACATTGATGTATTTCCAAAGGAGTAACATAGGCCTCCCTGAGAAATAGATTTCAATTTCTCCATTGATCATATGCTTGGATCAAAGTCAATATGGGAACCCTCATATAGAATAGAAATTGTGGAGATGGAGGGATTAGAGAAAAAAATACAATACCTTTTCGATAAGGGGTTTATTCATACATGTGTGTCACCTTGGGGAGAACCTATTCATTTTTTGATGAAGAAGGATGGATCGATGCAGTTATACATTGATTATAGAGAACATTACAACATAATTGGGAAGAATAAGTACCCACATACAAGCATTGATGATTTGTTTGACCAACCCTGTGGGGCTCAATTCTTCACCAAGATTGATATAGGATATGGATATCATCCAATGAGGGTGAATAAATTAGACATTTCAATGACCACCTACTGATCAAGATATGGACATTAAGAGCTTATTGTTATGCCCAATGGATTGACTAACTCTCATGGTATTTTAATGTATTTGATGAATAAATCCATTAAAGAGTCCCTTGATAATAATGTAGTAGTTTATATTAATGATATTATGATATATTTCAGAAGTCACGAGGAGCATGGGGATCATCTATGTGTTTCAATGGAAACTCTAGGGAAGGATATGATATTTGGAAAGTTTAAAAAATTTTAATTTTGGTTACAATAAGTTTCTTCTTTGGGGGAAATTGTAACCAGTGAAGGAATCTCAATTTTCCCTGAAATTATAATGATTATGTGAGTAGTTTCCTCATCTTACAATAATAAATAATATTCAATGTTTCCTTGTTTTATAAAAATATTATAGGAGGTTTGTGATAAATATTTACCCACATTTAAATACACTAATCATATTAAAATGAAAATGGGTCAAGATTATATGGCCACGGGAGTGTGGAGAGAGTTTCCAATAGATAGAGAATTAGTTACTGCACCTGTGTAAACTCTACCATTTATCAGAGAAGGATTCTTTATTTATAGTGATGCGTCTCTTAAAGGTCATGGTTGTGTCCTCATAAAATTGAAATGGTGAATGATTATTCATATCCATAGTGAAAACATCATAATCAGAACTATCCTACCCATGGAATGCATCTAGTTGCCGTTATATTTTCTATTAGGATATAGACACGCTATCATTATGTTGAGAAATGTGACATATACATAGACAACAAATGATGGAAGTATATTTTGATGTAAAAGGAATTAAATATGAAACTTAAGATATTTTTGTAAATTCATTATGATTTTGATTGATCACTTCATTATAATCCTTAAAGAGAAAAAATAATTGACACATTAAGTAAGAAAGACCCCGTTGTGATGGAAACAATGAGGATTCAATTATAACCATTGATCAAAGATCTAGTAAAACATGAATGAAAAATTTATGTGAAGGGACATCATCAACCCTATCACAAATGATTTCTCAAATGTAATTAATATTGATGATCATGAAATATCAAAGGGAATATTTTTAATTTCTTAAAATGATAGAGGTTGTTTAATGTGAGATGTTTTTTGAGTTCAATAATGATCATCAAGGTGTAATGAAATTTCATACAAGACTATGTCTTCCATCTATTCCTGAAATAAAGGATCTTATGGATGAATCACAAATCTCTACATTCTCTACACATTCTTGAACCCTACTAATGTTTTGGGACCTATGTCATCATAATTGGTAGGATAACATGAAAAATGAGATTGTCGATGACACTACAAGGTTCTTTGTGTGTCGACATGTTAATGATGAGATAAAACATTCTAAAAGGGTTTTAAAACCACTACACATACCATCATGGATGGTGGAAAATGTCACTGTGTACTTTTTCACTAGTCTCTCAAAAAAGGCCAAAGTAAATAATGCAATATGGGATATTGTGGACTATCTCACCATGACTATACATTTTTTCTCTATTAGAGAAGATGTCCCTAATGATAAACATGAAAATATTTATGGGAAGAATGTGTTAAATATTTTTTGGCTACCAATATCAATAATTTCATATCATGAACCAATTTAGTAATCAATATACTATGATACAAAATTTAATTTCAATATGGTCTATCAACCCCAAAGTGATGGACAATTTGAAAAGATAATATATAAACTTAAGGAATTGTTGTGAACATACTTAGGTGATATTTAAGGTTAATTGAATCAACATGTCAAATTAGTTGAGTTATCATACAACAATAGATTCCATTCTATCACTTAAATGGTTCCCTTTGAAGATCTATATCGGAAGAAATGTATAACTCTTACTATTTGGGATGAATCTAGTGAGAGAAAGCTTCGTGGGCCTTATCTTGTGCTATATGTGTTAGAAAAGTTCCATTCTATACAAGAACACATAAAGAATGATCATTTTTGAAAGAATATTTATGCTAAAAACCATTCATGGGATTTGGAGATTGATGTTGGTGGAAATTTCTTCCTTTGAAATTAAGCTGGGAAGAAATTCATGTGGTTTTTGAAGAATGGGATGCTCATCCCTAGGTACATTGGCCCCTATGAAATCATTGATCGCATTGGAGCATTGGACTATCTGATTTAACTTACTATAAATGTAGAACAATTTGATGATATTTTCTACATTTCACTATTGAAGAAGTACATACCTAACACTTTATATGTAGTGAATCATGAGGTCGTACAACGGGAACATGACCTCTCTTATAAGGAGAATCCACTGAGGAACTTGGACAGTAGAGACAAGGTTCTACACAACATGATTACCCACAACATAAAATTGATGTGGAGGAACCAAAAATAAGAAGAAGTGATGTGGGAACCAGATGAAACGATGAATAATGAATACCATCTCCTTTTATCAACTGATGAAACCGCATAAAATTTTGGGGACATAATTTATTATTGGCGGAAGAATGTAATGGCATGAACTTTTTGAATTAAAAATGATTCTTGAAAATGTGTGTTATATTATTTTTTACAAAAAAAATATATATCCCTCTAATAATGAATTTAGTATAATTAAAATGTGATAATTGGGTTTCAATTGTTATATGTCCATTGAAAACAAATACTCTTAATTTTAATTTTTAAATTATAAATAGGAATGATAATGGTTAATATATAATGTAACAAGAGTCGATGGCCTCATCCAATAGATTAATTCCATATGAAACCATTTTATCTTCCATGGGAGGGAGGTTGTGTCTTCTGGATTCACTCTTGACCAAGCCCAAGCTGAGCTTCAAAATGATATTATTGAAGGAAATCACCAATGGGATAAGTTCATGTTATTATAGATTACAACTCAGGTAATGTAATTGATCTGACACAAGATTCTATCACCACCACACACCTTATCCTTAGGTTATATATATATATTTTTTTATTAGAATCTATTCATTTAGTAGCTAGTGACATAAAATATAATCATTTTTTAATGAAGTCGTAAATTCATCAATTCCATTTTAGAAATTTTTTTCCTTAAAAATGAGATAGAATTTGAAAAGATGATTTGTTGAGTAAAAATTATACTTCTTTGAGAGATAATAATTATTATATTTATATAATTATTTATTAATATTTATTATATTTAAATAATAATATAATACAATATATTTTAATTTCAAATGAAAAATAATTTAATTGTATCCAATTAACGAAAATTTTATTATGAATTTTACTCTTCATTTTCTATTTGTGATTATTTTTATTAAATAGGTATTTTTATAGTTAAAAGATAAATTTCTCAAATTTAAAGAGCTATTATGAAAAAATAAATTAAATTTTTTAAAATAAAAATTCAATATTAGGTTATCGTGAATTGATGAGAATTTTATTAAATACATTACTTATTCATGAGTAATAAAAATATAGTTTTGAGTTGGTGATATGTTTAATGAAAACATAACATTGTAATAATTAATATAAAATTATGGAGTAATATTTCAGATTAATATATTATAATATCTATCCAATGTGGAATATACCATAGGATAATACCATGGTTAATCCCATGGTTTTTCAGATACTACTATTGTGGCGTCCAAAAAAATTAATAAAAAATACCACATTTTTTTTAAATACCCACACATTTCATAATTTCCTTTGATTAAAAATACATTATCCACGAATATATAATATTATTTCCTCCCATGGAGTCCTCCCAATCTTCCCTCAATCCCATATGTTCTCGATCATCATGTTTTAGGTGTCACTCATCAATGTAAGAGAAATCTCTACCTCTCTTTTCATTTCAAGTTTCTTTTTTTATGTGGTATATCTTTCAAATTATTATACTAAGTTTTTCTATACTTTTTATTCTATCCCATAAAAATATTAATATTAATTTATTAATTGGAGACCATTTTTTCCCATCTTTTTAACAATTTATAAAACCATGTTTCATACTTGATATGATATCGCTTTTACCTCTCAAAATATCGGTACATTTCTCTAGAAATTATATAATTTAATTTGGGGAACAACCAAATATCTTTCCTCTCTATAGTTATTAAAATATATTTAAAAATATAAATTTCTTCTGGTATTAATATACATGAAACACACAATAATTTTTTGTGGGTTTTAAAATTTCATAATGATCTTGTATTTATGAACTTCTTAAAAAAAATCATGATTTAGGTAAAAAACCCATTTTTTTATTCACTATGAAACCCATTTGTTTATTTCTCCATGGGTTATTTTTGAAAATTTTTATTATTATCAATGTGGATCAATATAATTAATACATATGATGGGTGTTCTTTGATATTTCTCCAACTCCTTGGAAAACAAATTTAATCTCTAGATATGACATGTTTTACGATTCCTTGGTGAAGATCCTTGGTATTTTTTATGACACCTTGATGAACAATGAGAGTGATATGCATATGAATGAATCATTAAATGGTTTAGCCACATTTAAATATTATTATTCAAGTTATTATTATTATTTTTATACTCCTCTTTCTCATTCCTTTATGATATAACATACATTATTATTGATATTCCTCAAGATCACAAGTAAACAATATCACCTATTTTCTCTTATTGGGAATTATTCTTATCCTTTATATTGATGTATGTCCCAAGGTTATGAGATGCAAAAAAATTTACTTAAGATAGTCCTTAAAGAATTTTTTTCATGTGTAATAGAATAATGTTTAAGTTTTCATGGACTATGTACCTTTTTCCAAGACAATAAACATAAAAAGATACTCTATTTGTAAAATTTAATGAAAATTTATGTAATAAAAAGGTGGGTTTCCATATTTCAAATAATTTTCTCAGTTAAAAAATGTGTGGGTACTTATATATCATCATATTATCTAGTTCCCACATCAAATATTCATATTAATGGTTCCTCTACAATAATTGTATGAAGTGGGTAGTAATGTAATGTAGGACCTTGTCTCTATGGTCCAAAATCTCTATCGCCTGCTCCTCATAAGAGAGGTCTTGTTCCTGTTTTACCACCCTTGGATTTAGTACATATGAACCGTTGGGCATGTACTTTCTAAAGAAAGATAAAATAAATAATCATTAATGTGAAAATCATTTTTTGGTACTTCTAGATGATAGAAATCTAATATTATACAATCAAGGACTTCATAAGTAACTATGTACAAGGGGCTAAGATTCCCTCTCTTCCCAAATAGCATGTCCCTCTTCCATGGCGATATTCAAAGGGAATCTTATTCGACAAAGTCAAACTCCATGTACCTTTGACTATATCTAGAATAGCTCTTCTTCCAACTCTGATTAGTATTATTGTGTTTTGGGATAGCATGATCATTTTACATCATCTATCACACAAGATCATTCCCATGAAGGTTACCCTCACCAACTTTATCCCAAAAATTTGGGCTTCGACATCTCTTCCCATATAGATATTTAAATTGATCCATTTGTGTTCCCAAATGTAATATTTTTTTTGTATTATTACTCGACTAATTGGAGATGTTGATCACATCCAACATTTAATTCTATTGATAATGTTCTCAACATTTCATCAAGTGTTAGAAGAGATCTTTTAGATTGAGTGTGATAGGTTGTACTGAAATTCAATTAAGTAGAAAAATCATGTTGATTACTTTTAAATATTTTTTATGTGAACCTTGGATCATGATCCAAAATGATATAAGTGGAACTCTATGAATCCTCACCACTTCTGTTACATAAATAATGGAACGATTGTCAACATATAAATATTCCCAAATAACGATGAAATGCGTTGTATTGGTGGGTCAATCCACTATATCCCATATCACATTATTTGCATTTATTTTTAATTAGAGAATATTGATAAATTACATATTAATATTGTCCCACTTCATTGTTTGTATGGGTAATGGGTTCTATATGACTATCTAAAGATGCATCTTATCATTAACTATTTAACACAACAACAAACATGTAGTTTTGTCTAAAATATACATTTTCATGTTATACTATAAATATTTTCAAAAACAACTATATGATATATATGAAATTATTATACATATGGAGCCATTATCTAATACTTATAATTTTTTTAATTCACATATATTGATGATATTATAGCTTAAAAAAATTTACAACGGACAAATGCCTTGTGAAATGATGTGATTTATTTTTCACTACCAAATTATGTGGAATGTGATATGGGTAAATAAAATGAATAAATTTTACATAAAATAATTATTATAATATTTTTATAATATTTAACATTATTTATATATAATATATCATTTAATTTTTATCTTTTAATTCAATGAAAAAATGATAATTTCGTTCATGGACGTGTAGACTAACGCCTCCTCAATGCGATGTGATTCATTCTTTCACTATAGTATAAAAATAATTATATATAATTATATATATAAATAAATTATATGGTATTTATGATATTATTATAATTATATAAATATAAATGTTACTTATCTGATTTCCATAACGACGATTGAAAAATGGAAACCTTACCCAAGTGTGCTTATGAACAACCATCTCCATGATTGTAACAATACTTCATTTTTCATTACCATAATTCATGATTGGTTTTAAAAGTATAATATATGTATAAATTTTATAAATCATTCAGGATTATAAGTCTAAATATTTATAAATAATTTCTTCTTGGACCATATTAAGCCTATGTAAGTCGTTTTTGACACATAAGAAGAATATTGTCTAAACAAATGAAGAAACATAATTGATTAGGTAAATCTATATAAAATTTGAATAAGTGACATAATAATAAAAATAATAATAATTCAAAAGTATTAAAATAATGTAAATATTTGACATAATTTTTTTATTTACAAACATAAAGAACATGTTTTATAGATCGAACACGAGGTAAGGGTATTCCCTTATCACATGTATTTTTGTGAGATATATCTCATATTCAGGGATTATTTTTTGTTTTTTGGTATATTTAATACCAATGAATTCATTTTATTATTCATATTATTACACTATTGGGATTAATATTTTCATTTTATTATCTATCATTTGTGTGATTTGTTTTTTAATGTTACCAATGTGGTGAGGGGATTTTTAAACACTACTTCTTCTTTGTGGTGTCTGATATGGTGTACACCTACCTAGTTTTTGTGGTCTATATATTTACTCTTTTACATGATATATAATGAATATATGAATTTTTAAAAGATAATATGTTTCATTTAATGTTATTGTTTCAGGGGTGTTTTGATTCATTGTTACAAAAAGTTGTAAAAAAATTTGTTACAGTATTAATTTTTATCAATATTGTGTATGATTGTGTATCTCATGTTAAATTCATATAGTAATCATGACATATCTTATTCAATGGTTATTAATGATATTTTCAAGTAATTGTACCATTTTCTAACTCCTTGTAAGTTAAATGTTTTGAGAAGTTGTTATTATGAAATTATGACTTCATTACTCTCTTCGGTTAAAAATCAATTTTCTTCCAAATATGTTTGTTAAAAAAATAATTATAAAAATTGTTATAAAATGGTATTTTCAAATTAAAAATTATATTATCGTAAATAAATGTTTTAAATTAGTTTTAAAATTTTAATTTATAATAATTTTATATTATTTTCAAATAAAATTATTTTCAAAATGTTTAATGTTTTAAAATGTGATTTTTCAAAATGAAACGGTATTTTAAATAATATATAACTAATAATTGATTTAAGATATTTCAATTCATCAATGTGAACAACACTTGTGGTTACATATCCTCCATTGGGTAGATTTTTTATTGATTCCATCCTCATTCTCTCTCTAAATGGACTCTGATTTTCTCAAAGACATTATCATGGAACCCTTCTCTTTGTGTGCCAAGACAGCGTTGAGTGGGCCCATTATATCTTATATAATTGGTTCCACAATATATCACTCCAATAAATTTGATAATGATTATGTTATCCATTAAATTATGTTTGAAGTCATCCATATATATTTTTTCAACACATTAAGGGTTCATTAAGGGAATTTTTGGGGATATATGATATGATGATTCTTAATACAAATATTTTCACCTATGCTTGATAAAGTTTTATGATGATTCATTTGATCAAGATAGATATCACATATATCATAATTATTAATTTTTATTACTATTTCTTTTTATAAATCACTTTTACTTGTTTTCATCATTGATGAACAAGGTATATATGGGTGTGAATATTCATATGTTATTCTCATTCATTTTGGTTATGTCACCATACCTATGTTCTCTTCTTATATTCACTAATGGAATTCATTTATTAATTATTACGATTTCCCTTATTGATTATATTAGCTCACCCTTATTATAATTTATTTTCCCTAGGCATAAATGAAAAGGAATAATTATTTATTTCTATAATTTATTTCATTTTTAGGGTGATAATGTCCTAACATGTTAACAAAAATTTGGATTAAGTGGAACAAATTCTTCATTAATAACTGTTGAATTATTTATTTATAAGATTTTATTAATTATATAAAACAATAAATGCAAAAGGTACTTATGGATTTAAGTGATATATTTATTCAATCTTATTTTGTGTGGTTGGGATGGGAAAATTGGTTCAAACTTATCTACATCAATGCTTGAAATGTAATGTTTACTATTTCAGTATCGAGTCTTGGAGTGAAACATTGGGTTTGATATAGTTGGTATTAATTGAAAGGTTTAAATAAACTTGTAGATAATGATGTTTTCATTTCTTTTTATATTAAGAGCTATTGGTACCATAATAGGTCTATAATTATATGTTTTATCATTAGTTCAATGTCTTATTCACCCAATTCGATGTTTAATGTATTAAACATTTAGAGATTATTAATGATATTTTTTTAAGAAATTTTATTGGTTTGATTTATTATTAACCTCTTAAATAAACATGAATAATTATTTAGGGATGAATTATATTTACAATTTAAAAAAATGGAAACCCTTATGTTGGGAAACAACTTATCTCATCTATCGTGGTGGTTGGCCTTGATCCCAAGAAAAAATGATGATATGGGATTATCCATACCACTGGACTATATAATATCCTAGTTAGTATGGAATTTTTATAGGTATAGATTTATTTTGTTTCAGAAACATATTATATTTTATTTTATCAATAACAGTTGAATTATGATGGAAGAATATATAATCAAGTCCTTATAATATTTGGGTTTTGATCATAGATAGGAAGTGATTGAAGAAATTTAAGGACAATAATTTATAGAATTATTTTTTTATTAGGTAGTACTAATGAAATTATTAGATTAACATATCAGGGTTTATTCATTTTGTAAATTAAAAAATATTTTTCCAAAATTTTTTGTTTTTTTTAATGTCAAAATATATGAGGACTATCTTGGTTTGATTATGAGGATTTTTTCTTCCTTTAATAATTTAGTTTTTCTATTAATTCATGAATAAATCATAATTAATACATATGATTTGGAGAAAAATATGATATTATGGTGGAAATTGGTTAAAGGGAGAAAATATACTTATAATGTAAGTATACTTCTTTATGTTTTTTGTCAATAAGGTGAATGAATTCCTCATATATAGGAAAAATGATCTTGAAACACATATGATATCCTAGTAAAATTATTTTTAATGAACCAATGGACATTTTGATCATCAAATATTTCGTCTTCTGTGTCCATTACATTACATTGATCATTAAATTTATTATGATATATGAAATAAGTATATATTCATATTTATTTATTTTTTTCTCCCATTCTCACATATCACCTCTTATCTTGAAACCTAATTTTGTGTTTTTTCATATGACATTTGTAATTAGCTTTCCAATCTTATCAAGAGAGTTTTTTATATAACCTTTTTTCAATGTTTAATAAAAATAGAATAATTTTTAATTTTTGTTTAATTTATTAAAAATATAAATTTAAAATTATGAGGATGGAAATTATTGAAGGTAGGGTGGAGGATGTTACACCCTATGATTTGAAAAGATGAAACTTGTGTTCGATAGCTTTTATGTCACATGATATAAAGATTATAAGGAAATATAAGACCCTGAGGGATAATAAATTTCCATTTAAATCAATTAAATATATTTCATTACACAAAACGATAATGCTAAAATTTGATACATGAAAAATTGGTTTCCTTGAAACCCAAAATAACATACTTGATCGAGATTTACTATACAACAATATAATAATGAATATTATTAATTAATATAATATTTAGGACCTATTTGTAAAATTAGTGGTTAAGAAAATGATTAAATAAAATATGAAAATATATATCTTTTATAATTTTATTATCTATATATTTATTAAAAATAAACTCATAATCATTTTAATGGAAAATAAATATTTATTAAAAAACAGTTTTTTTTTCAAAAAAGTAGTTTAATCATTCCTCATGAACATAATTTAAATATTATTTTTATCACATTTAGAAAATTAATGTTAAAAAATATATACATTTTAAAAACAAATTCACATTAGGGTGACTTTTTAATTATTTTTCTTAGAAGTTTTATTTTTTGTTAAGTAGTGAAAAGTAATGAATTTTAAATGAAACATGGATTTTTTTAAACAATATATAAATTTATATGATAAATTTAATTTGTTTTAAAGTTAATCTAGATAAATTTTATATCAATTAATAAAATTTACTTCATTGGAATATATTTCATAATTAATTTTGATATAAATCATATTAATTCTTTGACCATTTTCACTTTAAAAACCATCATGCACATCACGTATGCCGGATTGATTTTTAATTAAATTATGACACATCTATTAGTAGTATTTTGAAAATCGGATTTAATATTTTTATTTTTAGAATTAATATTATATTCTAATATAAAATTACTTTTTGAACATAATTAATGGAGAATGAATAAAAAATTATATACCATTCTTAAGATAAAAATGATTTTAATATCGGTTAATGGTACATTTATAAGGGTGAAAGTGACCTAAATTATTTCAAATAATTTATTGAATGAAATAATTTAATACCTTTGAATAAATATTTATTGAATATGTAAATTCCATTGAGAATTTCTTATAATTTTTACCCATATAATAATCAATGTAATGAAAAGGTTAAAATAATTTTTTTCTTCCTTTTAGTATCTATAATTCTTGGGGATTGGGAAGAAACAAATATTATTTCAAATACGTATTTTATTTTTAACCATAAATTAGTTTCTTATAGTAATATTTTTTCTTTATTTTTTATAGATTAATCAATTACTTAAAATGTTTCATAAATTGCAATGCGGTAGTTAAATTGAGAATGAAAAAGTAAAACAACTGATAACAAATAGAATAAAAGTGAATTTTATTCAATTAATTTTTTTTATAATTTTTTTTGTTTTAATATATACTTCTACCTACTGTTTAATGTAATATATTATAATTCCTTAATTTTTTCAACATTTTTTTTAAAATTCAATTTGAATGAAAAATGTCAAAATAGTAATAACTTGTATTTCAATTATTTTTATTTATTAAAATTCAATTTGAATGGATTTTTTAGATCATCATCAATTCCATTTGAGTCATTATTATTACCAATATAATTAAATTCTAGTCAAAAATTATTTTTACCAAAAAACAATTTACAATTGAATTAATTACATCAGGATTAATCCGTAGAAATATTATAGGGATTTAACACTTAGCGGCACGACTTTTTCTTCCTCCTCTCCTCTCCCTTCCCTCTCCCAAACATTATGGAACCCTACTTGCTGACCCACTACATGAATACCCAAAAATAACCATTTCGTCTGATTTATTGGTGATTTCACACTAGACCTACAAGGGATAGACCTTGATTCTATCCTTCATCAGTTTTTTTCTTATTTTGGTTAGATTGATAAATTTAAAAAACCTATGTTTTTAAATTTAAACTATTTTGAGGATTTATTTGACATGAATGGTTATTAAAAATTAATTATTACATATTTGATTGTATTTATTATGCACATCTTATTTCAATTTGATTTATATAATTTTACACATTTTGATCTTTAAATTATATAGTTTTTTTAGTGTTTTGGTTCTCTAAAATGTTATTATTTTATATTATTATTTGAAATATGATTATTATTGAAATATGTTGGAAGATTTTATTTGTTTAAAAATATTCCAGTTTCATCAACACTATGATTTGTTTTAGTTTTCTTATAGTTTTAGGGTTGTTACAAATTTATTATAATTTTACCCATTATTTGTGAATATTTGTTTTCTTTTGGTGTTTTATTTGTTTTATTTGTGTCCTGATTCAAAAAAAAATTCATGCACATGTATATATGGATAAATATTTATTATGTTATTTATATTAGAATAATATTATATATATAGATGCATAATTTTTTTTATAATAATATTTTTGCTTGGACATAATATTTGTTTACTAAAATACTTTATTAAATAAATATTTTGTTAAAATAATTTTTTTTGGGCACATGGGCATGAATGTATGTATGTAGAAATATGTGTATCTTTAAATATTTTATGTTTTTATTTTATTTACCACAAGCATGTGTGTAATAATAAATATGATTTTAATAAAATTGGTTATGAAATTATCTAATATATATATATATAATTTGAAATAAATATAATTGATATCTTTTTAAGAATGATGAGAAAATTAATTTAAATAATACATTTTCATAAAATCTTATTTATAATATTTTTTTATTAAAAATGTAAAAATATTGGATTAGGGAAAAAAATGACAATTTAAAATATGTAATATCAATTAACAACATAGTTAATAATATATAAGATAATTTTTCTAATTGCTTGAAATTAAATACATCAAATATAAATAATGTTTATTAATTTGTAACAATTGGTAATTATTAAAAATATAGTATTAGTTTAATTAATTAATAAAAATCAATAAATAATTTATAGTATTTAATAATTAATGAGTCATTAAGTTTAATAAAATATAGATATTGTCGACAATGATAAAGTTATTATAATTGTAAAAAATATATTATAAAATATAAAAACAATTCGAAATTCAAATAATTCATATAAAATGTTGTATTAATTAAAATAATTAATATTAATAATTTATATAATTTTTTTAAGAACTCCAGAGTAACACAACAATTATAATGCATCTAAGGGAACAAATATTAGTTCAAAATGTTTTAATTCAAAATAATTATTATTTCCAATTAATTATTAATTCATAAATATGAACTCAATTTTATTTATAAATTATTTATATAAATTATAAATTCAAGGTAATAAAATTTATTTACAATTAAAAATAACTATAAGTAAAAAATATTTATAATATATCTATATATATATATATGTTTATTTAGATTTGTTATTTTCATAATTGATTAAAATAGATATAATATGTTTGATTAATTAATATTAATTATGAAATTTTGATTTATATATATAGTAATTATTAAAATTGTAATAATAATTTAAATAAATTAATATTAATTCTTTCATTATTTATAATAATTTAAAAAAGTAAAAAAATGGTAGTAATAATAATCATTACATGATAAAATTGTAATAATAAAATTTCAATGATAATTTATGAAATTATTATATATATATAATCATTATATAAATTATAATAATATAAATATTGAACAATAATCATTAAATAAAAATAATTACATAATTTATAATAATTTATAATAATTCAAATAAACATTAAATTATTTATAACAATATTAATTACATAATTAATAATATTAGTTCCATAACTTATAATAAACTGTCATATATATAGTAATTATTAATTAATTAATAATTTTCTCATATAAATATTTCATTATATCAAATAATCAATATTAATAATTTTTATAAATATTGAAACATATATTTATATATAACAATAAATAATTCTATATATAATATTAATAAAAGATTAAAAATGATTCCCCCCACGTGTGATGTAACGAAACACTCGACGCTAAAAAATGTTATCTCGTGCCTAGGGTAAACCCCACATCCCGAAACTAATTGTAGTATCGGATTTTAAATATGATAAATATTTTGGGAGATACATTTACTATTAATGAGAAATTATAATAAAAATATTTTATGAATTACACCCATGTGAAATGTAATGAAACACTCAACACTAAAAATTATTATGTCACACCAAAGGAAAACCCCACATCCTAGACCCAATGATGATCTACGAATTATCATACAGTACATAGTTGGAAAGATATATTGAATTTTTATAATAATTTATAATAAAAAATATTAAATTAATTACCCTCACCTACACTGTAAATAAACACCTAATGCTCACAAATCTAATGTTTCATCTAAGGTAAAACCCACATTCCAGACCCAGCGATGATCTCCAATTTATCATATGAGACACCATTCAAGTGATATTCTATTATTTTCCAAAAAATATCACATGTCTTATATAATATATATATATAATTTTTATTTATTTTGAGCCTCTACGGGCCCTGTAAACTACTGTTATCCTAGAGTCTCACTCTACTAATATTTCAAATAATATTTCAAGATGGTAAAATATAAAAATAACATTCATCTATTCAAATTGATCAGTATTAATTATTCTTATTCTATTAGTTTTCTAGGTAACTTTTTTCTAAGTAAATAGACACAATTATCTATTACATGATCATGACTGGATAGATAATAAAGAAATCCAAATGGATTTTGTCTAAATCATATCTATATTGAAGGTGTTAAAGCCTTTTTAACGTGTGCATCTTAAAATTATAATTTTATTTTCTAAGGGAACAATTAAATGGCTATATTAAAATTGTGATCTTATGAAATTCGAAGCATTTGAAAATTTTGGACTTCATCTGTTTCGTTCCATTTTTTAGAAAGATTATAATTTTTTGTATCAACATGGTGAAAATATTATAGTAGAAAAATAAATTGTTTCTAGATCCAGAATTTCAAAATTTAATACATGGGAAGGTTGGTCAATCTATTCCTGAAACAATATCTCATAATGGTATTCCAAATCCTAAATCATAACCTTCTAAATTTTAAAAAAAAATTGAAATCCATTGAGGATTCCTTATATCCTAGAATCCAGATGAGAAAACATTAAGTTGTTATAAAAATTATGGATATTAAATAAATTTTTGGAATTTCTCATAGTTTTTTCATTCAGATTTTATCCTTGGTTAAGTCCTTATTTCTTTACAGAAATACATTACCTGTGAGTTTCTATGAATGTAAAAGTTTGGTTAATAATTTGGGTATATGTTATCAAAAGATCAATGCATGTTCAAATTACGGCATTGTAAATTATGGTGATTATGAATCAATGGTTAATTTTCCATCATGTGGTGGATCACGATATAAAGAGGCATAATAGGTAAAGTGTATAGTTCCCATGAAACAGTTGATATATTTTCCAATTACACCTTCTTTAAAACATTTATTAATGTCTCACAAAATATCTGGATTGATGACATGGAAAAAATCAAATATTTCCATCCCAAAATTATTAAATCATCCATGTGATGGTGATTCATGGAAACTTTTTGATCATACAAATCCTTATTTTACTCCATAACTTCATAATATATGGTTGTGCCTTTCTATTGATGGTTTTTATCCTTTTGGTGCTTACGGAATTCAATATTATTATTGGACTATTTTCATTACTCCTTACAATATGCCTCCATGGATATTGATTAAGGAACCATATATTTTTTTTACGCTGTTAATTCCAGTACATCCAAAGTAGAATATTGGTGTTTAATTTAAAATACTAATTAATGAATTAATTTCATTATAGAATAATGGTGTGAATACATCTAATATAACTTTAGATCTTGATTTTGTAATGATGGTTGCATTAATATGGAGGACGAGTGACTTTCCATCGTATGGTATGTTTTATGGATATAGAACACATGGTATAAATCAATGACGATACTGCATGGCTATAAAAAATTTATTTATTCTTTTTAATGGGATAAAGGATACCTATTTTGACTATAATCAACAATTTGTTCCTTAGGATCCCCATTTTTGAAGGAACAATATTAATTTTAAAAATAGTTGAATTGAAACATATTCACCTCCAATAGTGCTTTTAGGTAATTAGGAAATATCTATTATCTTTACATTACCACATGTTACATATAGACCAACCATAAATGATAAAAATAGAAATTTATTTGTAAGAAGTCATAATTGAAAAAATTAGAGTATTTTTCAGGACCTTCCATATTGGTCTTATTTTTTGGTTCGTCACATGTTATGTGTAATACATATTGAAAATAATGTTTTTCATGACATCTTTTATAACCAGTTGGACACACTAGGTAAAACCAATGACAATTTAATGGCATAGTTAGATGTTCAAAAAATTTGAAAACATCCTAAACATCAATTATTTGAAGATGAAAGATGACGTAAATAATGAAGCCAAAAGTAGCTTATTCACATAGTGAAGAAACCCATTTACTATTCTGTCAATGGATTAGATATTTGATGATACCATATTGTTATGCTTCTGATTTTTCTAATTGCATCATAAGTGGGATTCCTACCAAGTTAAAAAGTTCAGACATCCAAGTCGTAATTGAATGATTATTTCTCATTGGTCTTATAGGGATGTCGAGTTCTTTAATCAGGGACGTGTTGACCGAACAATCATTCTCATTCCAAGATATTTTTGGGGGTAACATTAAATAATTATGAATTTAGTTTGCTGGAAAAGATTATTGTTTTAATTTTATGTAAATTGGAAAAAAACTTCCCAATGGTCTTATTTTATTCCATGGTACATTTAATATATATTTTCACTTTTTAAACTAAAAGTGGAGGGCCCATAAAATTCCAGTTGATGTATCTATTTGAGATATGTATGGAAAAATTCAATAACAAATTATATAACAAATTATTTTTTGAATGGTCAACAGAAAAAGCATAGATCGTGGAGAAACTTTTAAATTTTGGCTCAAATTATTTTATTTGGAATACCTTTCAAAACATAATCACATGGGTCACAATGAGAAAAATATTGATGATGTTAAAGACCAACAATTTTTATTTTTTATTTATCCTAATATTTGATTTGGTTGTTATAATGAGTGATGACTTACAGATGAAGAACACCATACATCGCATAATAATGTTCTGCTTAATTATGATGAAATGGAATGCTTTTTTGCAGTATTAACTACTTTTATATTATTTTATTAAATATTTATAAAAGATCATAGTATTTATATTATATTTTTTGTCAACTATATGATGAAAATGTCAAAAAATAACTAATACAAATTATATATGCAACTCTTGAAGAACACCGACAAAAAAAATATTTATTTCAAAGACTTATAAGATAAGTTTCCTTCAATGGAATTTTAATTAAAATTTCCATTGATACCTATTATTAATTTTTTTAACAGGTAATAGATCATGAAAATAATTTTTTTTGTCAATTATGTGTGTTCAAAACCCCTCCATAGAAATTGGTAAAATCATATAATGTGTATGTGGTTAATAGATTTCAATTCTATACAAGCACATATGGTGACTCAATGAAATAAATAAAGAGTGATGTCTATTTTCAAGGATAAAAAAATAATGAATGTGAAGTTAACTTTAATGGTATACTCGATGAAATAATTGAGTTATGTTATCTAGGACCAAATTACTTTTCAATATTTAAATTTTATTGGTTTGATACTGATTGGGGATTGTGAGGTCCTCTACAACATGGATTAATTGACATTAAATACAATAATATTAATGCAAAAAATTGACCATTTATGTTGGAACTTCGTGCACATCATGTTCAGTATGAAAATTACTATGATCTTTGAACTGATTTGAAGGACTAGTGGAATGTGATAAAAATAAAATCACATGACAATTAGTTTATTGAAAATGAAAATGGTTCAATGGAAGTGCAGAATATTGAAATTTTTCAAGAAACATCCCAATATATATGTCTTTCATGAACGGATATAAATATAGATGATGAAACCCCCCAGATATGGGTTTGTGATATAGATAATCTTTATTAGTTGATAAGGGATAATGAAATTGAAAGTCATATGGAAGTTGGAATTTATGAATATGAGGATGGAGAAATTTATGTCAATAAAAATGGTGATGAAGATGATGATTGATTATACTCTGGTATTTAGTTATCAGTAATCATTATATTATTATATTTATTAGTTTTCTAAATTTATTATTTGTATTAACAATCTTTTACATGTAACATTATTTTATTTTGACGTTTATTAGTTTTTTATATTGAATATCTATATTTACAATCTCATAACATTGAGAGTATTTGTTTCGAATGGCTGAATATAATCCTAACGATCTATTATGTTCTCTCACCGATGCCAAACATCTTTTCAATGAGCTCGATTGAGATCCACCTCATCAGGATGGTGCACCTACTAGGAGAGGGCACAACCATGCTCAATTACTGATTTGAGTCCCTATTCTAGAGAGACAACTATCTACTGATTTTGACCCTCATTTGCAAAGAAATTTTTAATATTTTGAGATATTAATATTATATTAAGTATGGGTATATATTTTGATAATAATTTTATGATTATATATTTGTTTCAATGTGAATATTTTTTTTATTTATCCATTCGACTGTATGGTTTGATTATGAGAATTTATTTATCTGATCCATGGGTGTCATGGGACCTGATACCCATCGGTGTACATGATCTGATGATCGACCATAGGGTTGTTTGTTATTAAATAATATATACTATTTAAAATTTATTTAATTACTAACATATTATTAAAATTGTGTTGAATAATTTTATTTCACTGATTTATGATATCCAGAGTGGTCCTATAATAATGAAATGTGATAATTGTATACATCAGTGCTTTCATCAGTTTCTAAACAACATCAAAAAGTGCACTATGGAGAAAACTTATGCAACAATGTTTTATCATTCTTTCATATCCCATCATCATAACTATATATCAGCTTAGGTATGGGATGGTTTGTACACATTCAAGCTATGAGAGACTTTTAGGAGGAGATCATTAGGTGGACATCAGAGCTAGAGAAGGAAAAAGGTTACCCATAGGGTCATGTGTCATTCATTTGGCATATATCAATGACATATAGTAAGTGATATTAATTATTTTTGTATATAATATTTTAACTATAACTTATTTTTTGTATTATATAGGATGCTACTAACCCGTCAATTATAGAGTTTGTTGTTTATAAGAAAATGTATAGAAATCACTACATAGGAGACGTTTTGGGAAAACAACAACACCGTATGGTTGTTAATGGTTTAGTTTAAAATTTTCTTGAATATTAATTTTATTTTTAGTCAAATGTGTCATTTTATTTAAAGAAAACATATGAGGCAGAAAATTTTCATTCACGGTAAATTCATGTTTATTTTGAAGAAGATGTCACTTCTAATTTAGGGTTCTATTAGGGGCTTGGATACAGGTGACTTCATAGGGTTTTGAAAAAGGTTGAGTGAGTGGTATGGGTTCTCGATTGAAACCTACAACTTCTTATTGTAATTATGTGATGATCTTAGTGAGCATAAAGGGAGCTCGTGGAGTGTGGTCATCAACATTGTCGTCATCGATACAATATGAGGAGAGGTTAAGATTTAGGGTGAGATGATAGAGCAGATGGAAAAGAAAAGGGATGTGGAGCATGACAAGAAGTGTATGTGAGATGAGTAGATGATGGAGTATATGTGGTGACTGGTGCATACCGTTAGATTGGTGTTTCCTCCCCCTGTGCATTGTGTGATCATCCTCCATAAAATGATATTTGATGATTTATGCTGTTTTAATGAGTTTGGTGTGATTTTTTATGGTAGACATTTAATTTTAAACTCATGTATTACTTTTATGTAACTTTTATTTTTTTAGTTTTCTATAATTTTTTTTAAATATATGACAATTTATTAATTTTTTTAATTTTTTTAAAATATTTTAATTAATTTTAGGTTTTTTAATAATTCATATATATATATTTATATTATATATATATGTGTTTATTATGATAATTATTTTAGATAATTTAAATTATTTAAATTATTTTTATGGTATTTTAAATTTGTAAATTAATTTAATATTTTTTGAAAATATATTTAATTTTTAAAAAATATATCAATTTTATTTTATATTTCTTAAAAATAATTTTAATTATTATTATTATTATTTATGAATTTATTTTTATTTGAGGAATTTTTATATATGATAGATGGATTCATCCGTCGCAAATAACCATTCATACCGTTCACAACAAATCATTGTGAAAAGATAATTGTAATCTATTTTGGGATTGTTTTATTATAGATAAAGGGTTTGTCACAAAAGAGTATTATTTGTAGAAGACCATCACATATAATCACATTTTTCTGCCACCATCACTGATAGGGTATTTGCGATGTACTCCCATCACAAATGAACTTTTGTGGTGGGAGGTCATCACAATTACCTTAAATTTTTGTAGTGATTGTTCAATTGTTATTTACATTTCAACATTATATGTGATTGAAGATTTGTGTGTGTGTGTGTGTGTGTCTATACATGTAATTATGATATACTGATCATGTAAGTGATATGCCTACTCAGCTCTAGTCACCATCAATTATCCTATTGGAGATAGACATTGGAAGTCACAGAATACGCCCCCTGGGAAGGTTCATGAAAGAGTAGTAATAGAGGTAGTCTGTTTTACCTCAGTACTAGATTCTATGGGATTGGATTGTGGATGTAGTGTTATGTTTTTTGAGTCTTCATTTATTCCATGGACCCTAGTTTTTTTATAGTTGTCAATATATCCATACATGATGACTATGGTCACCATCCTTTTGTATAGGTACATAAGAACATTGGTTGTAGGGAAAATTGTCGTATAAGCATCATACTGCTATGGGTTGTGGTTTACATTTTCTTCTTGATTTATATCTCCATATATACTCATTTTTCGTGGTTTATCTTGTTTATTTAATGATGCCTCTATGACGTATTCCAACTAGGTTTTAGCATCAGGATCATGAGGATGTTCCCTTCAGGAATGACACATCCATACATGGAATAGTAATAGATGTGTTACCTCTCGGTGGAACACCAGTTATATTGCCACATGTAGAGATGCCAATGGAACCTGTATTCCTAGTAGATGAGGTGTGTTGGATGAGAACACTTTAGGATTTTCAGTGACAGAGACCCATCAGGCTCTGAGACAAGCCTGACCGATAGGTGGTTGAAGACTATCTTGAGGCGGTGTCATAGGATTTTCATCTTGTCATGAAACAAGAAGATCATATAGAGGTCATGTTAGTGAGGATTCTTCATGGCTCAACAAGATTATGGTGGGGGTTAGTGACATAATCTTAAGACAAGGAGACGGTCACATGGTCATATACTGAATTGCTTTTCAATGTGGAGTTATAATTAGCTATACTGAGGATTACACATGTCCAAGAGAATCATCTACGCTAGCTGAGTATTTATCTAGGATCACCAACCACTATAAGTACTGAATGGATATTTTTTCAAAATCAGTTCTTATAGGGTCTAAAATTAAAAAAAGGAAAACATAGTTACATCCAATTCAGTGTTGTCTCTCTATGTGTCCCTACATACGATTGGGTGATAGAGAAATCTCTGGTGGTTCAGATTTTCATGGTTGTGCAGACACAACCAGTGGTTTCTAGTAGTGGGAATCCCGAAGAAGAGACCTCATAAGTAAGGATGTGATATTATTCACGTGGGCCTAGATGTAGGATATGTTTCATATGGAATACCGATGACTTTTGTTCTTCAATTTAGTGATAATATGATGGATATTTTCAACCCAGGGGCATGAGTTGATACATGTGTGATTGAACATGAAATATTTCATGATATTATCTCATCATCCATAAAGGTGATAGGGGGATCATGGATCGACCCTTGAGGAAGAATCATCAGAAGGAGATTACAAGTACTCAAGGAGTAGGATGTGGAAGAAGATTTGGAATACCTATTGTAGTTGGTAGACACATTGACTTGTTACCACCCTATCAATGGTGATCCATGTGAGGCTCATAAATCGAGATTAAATGGGAAGGGATAACTATAAGTAGTCATTTAATTTATCCCAGTGGATCTGATAATGATTTGAGTAATGATCTTTGTATATTATATCATATATTCATTATTGATAGATATATGTGCTAGTCATTCCTTTCATTCCACTTATCTTGTTAGAGACATTGAGATTCTGGTAGAGCCCTCAACACTACCCTTGTGCTTGGAGACTCCAACTAGAGATGGATTAATGATAAAAACATGTAAAAATAGTGTGAACTAGATCTTGGATGTGAGTGTTTTGGTTGGTATCTCATTGTATCAGTGACGAGTCCTTAATAAAACATCATAGATATTGAATTCATATCAACTATCCATGACCATACTGACTATTTTAGGTATAGGAGATGGTGTGTCCGCAATGATGGTACCATGTTTTCTGTTTTGGGTGAAAATTAAACCCATTAAGGATAAGATATAATCAATAATAGTACGGGAAAACCAATTAATGATTAGTTGGAAATAATTACCCTTTATGTTGTGGGTGTTATGAGATTCTAGTTGAATGACTTTGTGGTAGAGTGTGGGGACATTATCCTTGAATATGTTCTTGTTTTATCTATATTCCAAGGGATAGACTTATTAATTGATATAATTTCACAAAAAATTATTATATCTTCACCAACATAGAGAATCTATACCATTGAGAATCGTGAGCTGTGGGTGTACACGGAGGACTTTTAGATGAAGATATTTGTAAGTCATATTTTTTATCTTTTGAATTTCCAATTTTTGTCTCTAAGATATATGACGGTAGGTCAACATTATATGTGGAGTACTCGTGCTTGAAAATGATGACCAAGTTTAATATGTATCAACTACCGAGGAATTATGACTTATTAGTCTATTTGAAATGGGAAAAATGGTTCCCAAAGGATGACCATAGGTCAGGCTATCACCAGTTTAGAGTACCAGATATTGATAGACTGAAGAGTAAATACATATTTCAATATGGTCACTATGATTACTTGGTCACTCCATTATTCACGATTAATTTCCGATGAGTCTTCATTAGGATAATAAACATAATATATTAGCCTTTCTTAGAATATTTCATGGTGATCTTGCTCAATGATATCCTAGTATAGTAAATATTTGGGGAGTGGAATGTGTGACTCCCGAGGATGGTTCGGAATGTACTCAGAGATAAATAAATTTATGGGAACCTCTCAATGTTTTGGTTATGTATATAGGAGGTCCACATTCTGGGACCCATTAACTCAGGGGATGGACTCATAGTGGAACCATAAAAGTTCATGTAATTGTTATCTTGGGTGAAAACAATGATATAAATATAGGTACTAAGCTTCTGGGTGTTTGAAAGCTATTAATGGAGATTCATAAATTATTTCTCTAGGGTGCCATCAATGATGATAGTTTCTACCTGAATGGGGTAGAATTCTATGTGGATATTGTGGTTTCCATAGGATTATCAGGAGTTGAGGAAGAGTTTGATGAGGGCTCCCATGATGATATTTTTATAGGAGGGTGTTTAGAATGTAGTGTCTTGAGATGCACATTAAAAATGGGATTTTTTTCATTCTGATTCATATGAATTTGGTTATTTCATAAAGGCCATGTTAGTTTAGACAACATGGGAAGAATTACACAACCCAAAATCTTGAGTTAGGAGTAATAGCATTCCCACTGATTATTTAGAGACAGTACCTGAAGGGTAAGTGGTTTATCCCGTATTATAGTAACAATATTATCATGTGAAATTTCAATCATAAGGATCATTAAATAAGTTAGATATTATTGATAGAGTTCATCCAAGATATTGAGTTCAATTTTTTTATACTTCTGGGATAAAGAACATTGTGGAAGATGCTCTCAGAATGTGATATTTTTCATAGTTAGAAAAAGGGGCATCAGAGAATTCCTCCTCTTTGTAGTTAACCATTGTAAATGTAGATGGATATTTTTCCTCAAGTTCCTGGTTTTTACCCCTCCACATTTATTGTTATTATGGGGGGCACATTATGGTGATGTCGACTATGAGATCCTATATACCCATATATCAACAAGATATGCTCCTGATAGATTTTTTGATGTCAGGGGGAATGCCATTATTTTCGTAGGATGCACAATCGTTCTAGTGATGTTGTGGGAGGTGGTTTTGGGAGATTTTGATAAATATCATTTTCATTATATCCAATCGTGGAAAAGATGTACCAGGTCCTCCAAAGATATTTTCATTGTACAAGGATATAAAGGGACTTACATTGTTTTTCTTTCAATTCCTTACTAGTCAATAAGTGATGGATGAGAACCATTTTCCAGTGGTTTTATATCAACCCCTTGAGGTTAAATTGTTGAAATTTTATGATATATCCATAGAATTCATGATGGATTACCGTGTACATCATGGGGACATGATTCCATCTAGTTGATCATAGACCCACTATTTATATCAGCCCATTTATTACCTACTCAGGAGTAGAAGTTAGTATAGATCTTGGGACGCCTCAACATATAGGGGATAGTTCGACACTATGGAGTAAAATTTAATATTTTTTATGATTGTGATTATCACTTCACATCACAGTTATGAAAGGGATTGTATTAGTATTTTGGTACTTAGTTACTATTGATTACAACATTAAACACCCAGAATAATGGCTCGACTCAGCGTACCATTCAATTTTTGGGAGGGAATGTTGAGACTTTTCATGTTAAACATTGGGAATATTTATGAGAATCATATACCACAGTTAACGTTATATTACAATAATAATTACCATTCCACCATCTGTATGGAACCATTCAAGGATTTGTTTGGGTGTCACTTCAATTAACCACTTTTCTAGACTTATCCAAGATATTCATATCTAATGAACCCAATATTGGTTTGATCTACTTATGAGGATGGTAAAAATCATTAATGAACAGATGATGACTACATAGATCCTTCAGATGTATTTTGCAGACAGATGATATGTTTCATTTTTTTCATGTATGGATAAAATGTTCTCCTATGGGTTTCACCTCAATATGGATTAACGAGGGTTTTATTAGGTGAATATATATCACCAAATTTCATAAACACCTTCCAAATACTACATATATTTTTATTGGTAGAATACATCTTATCTATACTCTAGCAGTTAGACCTAGAACACAATGTCTTCTATCTGTCACCATTGAATAGGTGCGTGCATGAACTGTCACACATTATCATCTAGGGTGAGTTGGATATAAAGGATGGAGATACCTTTATATAGTACCAAGTGGAGTGAAAGCATTGGTAGGAGGGTTTCATTTGTTGGAGAGGGATTCTATTAGTTCATATATGGTGGCAGCATTAGAATCACCTAGAGAGAACTTAGTAGTGAGTGGATTGTATTCATGCTGAGTTCCTACATTTCTTTGGGTATCACTTGTTTTGTTTTTTATAAATGTAAAACCCCAAGGAGGGGATAATGTAATGACTCATATTTTTCATTTATTATTTTTTGATATTGTATGGATTATTTTTTAGAATAGGCACTAACCCTACTTGTGATTCCGAGGATCATCTTTCCAAAATTAATTATTTAAAATATACTAAATATATTAAATAAGATGTCCACATAGTCTTATTATAAAAGTGGAATAAATTATAAATAGGGAAGTAAATAATAAATACAATGGATCTATTGAGTTTATAAAAATATGTTTACCGTTGGTGCATCAGTAAATTTTTCAGTGGGGGCCTTTGTAGAAATTTGTATCATGTGTAATATTATATAAAATTATTAAAAAAATAATTTTACATAGTTTTTCATATAAAGACCTAAATCCTACTTCAATAATGAGACTATGATGGAATTCTAGGGTTATTTTAATGACCCAAAATTTATTGTATAACCATTGGAGGGAGATTCAAAGGATATCTCTCAGGTCAATCTAATCCTAAATAAATATTTTCAAAAATAGTGTAACATGATTTCGAGATATCACCAGCGATGAAGATGCATGATCATTCCTCATAAGAAATAAATCCATATCTAGGTATAATGTTTAATTGATTTGGATTATTTCTATTTTTCAAATTTATATTATGATTGTGGATCAGAACAACAAAAAATTGATCTGTATATCATATTTCTTACTAGATGGGATTATTGTAGGGATTTATTTGGTATAATTTCATTGTGATTGATTTTTATATAATTAATTTTTTTCTAATGTAAATGAATTAGGGGTTAAAAGAACAGCATCCCATGTTCATTCAATATTGTTGTTCCTCGTTATTTTTTCAATGATATATTCATTCATAATGGTTGTTCTTCATGGACTCATGGATTGATATCCACTGAGAAATTTATTGTTTCACAACTATTTCACGGATAAAATATTCAATATTTTAAATTAATAATTGGTACTCTGTTGAGGTTTTGTTATGATGGAAGAAATAATAGATAGGGTTACGTGGAAACCATGTTTCAATGTTATTTAGTGTGAAACAAAGAATGAATTATGAGAATGTTTTCTGAGCAGTTCTGTTAGCTAGAACCTATTATTCATTTATGAAAAGGATAAAATGAAATGGTTACTTGATTTTATGATGAGGAACTACCATCATGGTGGTCGGAGAAGTGTATAAGACATGAAGAAACTAGACGTGAGACACGACATGCAATCTGGGATTATATAGCTTGTGGATACCTGCTATTGGTGTTTATGTATTTCAGATAGATATAAGTATAACATGATTTGTGACCACGTAATAGGACTTATCACCTCTCCTTGTGGGGATAAACATGTATATCAGTGTGTATATGAGAGGGAGGTAAAGTACACGTGAATGGAAATTCAATGTACTCCCACAAAACACAAATTATCTATGTGTACCCAATAAAACCAATTTATAGGTACACATGTATAATTAAACTGGTCATTGTATGCCATTTATTTTTACATATAAATATAAACAAACAAGAAATCATACTAGAGGCAGGACCTTAGGTTGTTGGGAAATGACGTGTACCCCTACTAGTCACCGTGTAACACAAAAATGTTGGCTTGAAGATCATTTCATATATAACATGGACATGTCTCATTAGGGTGTGTTCACTATATCTATTCACTGAGGGTTGGTATGGAATCACCTCTTACACATAGGACAATGACCCCTTTATGAGGAATTCTTGGATAGGGTTGTTGGAAACAATTTTTGAGGCCTTGAATGAGATCCTCACTCATCTTCATACAACGGTAGAAGTTATTTGTTTACTTTTGGACAAAACTACAGGAGTTCTAATCCATTATATACTAGATTATTCAGGATTGTGTTTTTTAATACCACATTGCCTTGGGTGTGATCCTCATATGTATATCGTATGTCTTCAAATATGAGCATAACCATCATATGATGAGACCCGAGTAAAATTAAATATCAAATTGATGTTATATATTATATCATACTCATAGAGTGTGTTATCCTATACGGGTTCTATGTGGAATCTTCAAGATGGAATCCTATGATAGAATTACAATTGTGACTTTACATTCAGATATTTTTTCATTGATGAGTATTTCATGATATTCTTATTATATGTGGTGTAGACATATACTAGTATATAAATGAATGTTATTCTTTTTTTATGATTTTTTTTATTCATGGTGTCTTATTGGTGATTTTTATAATCACACATTCTTAAGGTTTTCCAACAAGTTTCATGTCTTGTGTAGATGATCAACCCTTTGATAGAGTGCATGATGGACTAGGACCGGATGATTCTTAGTGAGACAGAACATACGAAGGTGCGTTCCGGTGGTATCATGACAGTTGTCCCAATCATTACTTTAGGATATACTCATTTTCAGACTCCTTGTGGTGGTATTTTATTTCCCTTTATACTTTTTTTACTTCATGTTTTACGATGGATGTGGGATTGAGATGTATGTGTGCATGGAGGGTTATTTATTTTTAAATTTCATCAGTCTATGGGCTTAGAGATGTCATCGTGAGTATAGGTACATATGTTACACCAACTATATTACTGATATTACTTCTCAAATATTATATTTCATCCCCTGACCTATTTGAGACGTGCATGATGATTAATGGAACGGTACCCTTTTAGATGTGTTATAACACATAGGGATGCTCGTACCATACATATATATGAGGGGAGGTTTGTTTGTGTGATCATTGGATGTTTATCAAAAGTGGTTCGAAATGGTGTTGAAGCCTAGTTGAATTGATCTCATACATAGAATTTTTTTCTCTATTCTATAATTATTTAAAGACTTCTCTTCCATTTGGTTTATAAATGTTCTAACATGTACATTTTATAGTGTCATGTTATGGTATATCTTTAAGGAATTCATACTATGTTTATAATAAACTATTCATTGGAACATTGATGAATTTTCAAATATATTATAATGAAATATATGTATGGGAAATGTGTCACACATATCTTGTGAACCATTATAATGTTACTTCAATTTGTGAATGTTTGGAGATTGGAGTTCTCTCTTATATTATTTTGAGTGATGACACATTTTTGTAACTATTATGAAAGTCCATTGGTTTATTTATTTGAAATTTATTTATTTTTTCACAACTAATTATATAATTTATTTATTTTATTTATTTGGTTTTTTGATATAAGTACTCATGAAACATATAATTGGTTTGGTAGTTTTTATTTTTTCTTATTCAGTTGTGTTGGGTTTTCATGGAAAATTATCCCTCAAACATTTCCATAGCAATATAAATTTATATCCATCGTCATCATTTCCATGTAAATTTTTATTTTCACTCTGATCCATCCCAATCCAATTGGTTGTGTTGGGATGTTACAAATGGTATATTTCATGGTTAGTTCATCTATTATTTTTGTATTATAGTAAGTAGAGATGAATGCCATAACATCAAATTTGTAGCTTGGAAAAATATATATAATAATTGTATGTTTAATTTCATTTTACCATGGAGGTTTGTATACATAAAAATGTTTAATGATAGATATAGTTTTTTATATATCCTCTTCAATATTCTATCATATAATTATATAATATCAATCATCTATAGTGAGGCTACCAACTAGGACTTCGTTTTTATATGATCTGTGATGATTTTTTGGAAACATTATAGAATGAATGAATCATCCATTGTTAGTTGTAATTATTATTTATTATGGTGATTTCTGAAATTTTATGATTTTAGTTGCTCTATAATGATGATTATTTTGGGTTTTATGTTATTTATAGAGAATGACACTAAGTAGACATTATACAAATCAGATTGAGGAGGATGGGGAAAATGTTATTGCACATTAGATTTAGGTGAACAAACAACATGTAAATATAAATTATAAATACTAATAGGATATAGAACATGGATATTAAAATGATGAACCAAATCATGTTTAACATTATATTTAGATTCGGAAAAATAATACACCCATCCATTAGGGGTTTTTGAACCTAAAAAACTAGAAGTGTGGCTTCTTAGACGGACAAAGATATTATATTTCCTTAGTGTAGCACCCAAAAATTATTATATGTGATCATTTTATATGATATTATATATGGTACACAACATTGATCTTAACATTCATTACACTTGATAATGATTTTATTTGAAAACATGCATTACACGAAATGATGATTTTCAAGAAATAGTAATATAATATTTATATTATTAATCAATATTATAAATATAGTCTAAACATTTTAATGGATGGTAAGAATATGAATAATAAATTATTGAAATAAATAAATTCAACATATATATTAATTGACTATTTATTAAAAAAATTGATAGATAAAGAATTCTTTTTTGAAAACATTATTTTTTTCGAAAAGATAATTTAACCATGCTTGAAAAACATAATATGAAAATTATTTTTACATATTTTATTAAATTTATATGAAATATTAATAAATTAATTTAGAATACCAAAATTATCTTCTATTTAATTTTTTTTAGTTTTTCTATGAAGTATTATTTTTTGATGAATAGTGAAAACATTGACCTTCAATTGAAAATTATATTTTTTTAATAAAATTTATGAATATAAATAAATATTTTAACATGTTTTAAATTAAAATTAGTTAAATATTATATCTATTAATATATTTTAGGTTATTGGAATAATATTAATTTTTCATTTTCATATAAAATAATTGTTTTTAAATAAATCACTTTGTAACCCCACTTTCTCCTCAACCAAGACATATTAATTTTATATTTGATCCTACCATCCTGTGATATGAATTTAAAAAAATGGATTATATATTTTTGATCACCATAATTTATAATATATAATATGTTAAAAATAATTTTTGACCATATTGGTTTCGGAAAATAGTTGAAAATAATTAGTGTGTTTGAGGTATAAAAGAATTTTATAAGGATTAAACATAATAGATATCGGGTAAAATGACCTATAAAATTTTCCAACACCCATTGGATGGAAATATTCATAAACATATCACCTTAGTCTCTATTTTTATGAGTTAGTGTGATATTATTTCATAAAACTGACCAATATGATAAGTTATGTAAAAAACATAAAAAGTAACCTTCATTTCCTTAAGATCTACAAATCCTTTTTATGGGGATAAAAACAACATATGTTCTATAATAGATAATATGTTTTAATGAAAAAATTTTTTTTAGGATCATAAGTAATTATAATTTTTTATATAATAAAATTGTTCTGTATTCTTAACAAACACCAATTTTTGAGTTATTTTTTTAATAATAAAATAGAATAATTGATACTAAAAATATAAAAAGTGATATAAATTGATTTAAATTTTATGTTGAATTAATATTTTAGATGAGTATATTATTTTACCCTAGTTTTATAGTATTATATTAAAATTAAATAATTATACTTATATTTTTAAATTTAAATTAAATAAATACTATCAAAATATATATTAATGATGTTTTTAATAAATTATTTTAATTATATTATTTAAAATTATTAAAATCATACATTATACTAGAATTTTTATATATGTCAATAAATATCTACTATTTTCCAATAATGGTTTATCTTTCTTCTATAATGACTATATAGGCCCCCACATAATAAAAATACATGGTTAAAACGGTTATAGATAAAACACTATTTTTTGTAATTTATATGTCTTTGTATTAAAAACAAAATACATAGACATTGGATATTTATATGGATTCCAGATTTAGTATAATTATTTTAAATTTTATAATTAAACTCATTTAATTTTTAATTAAAATTTATAAAATAACTTGGTAAAAAGAAATATATAACATACTGTGTAAAAAACAAAAAGTAAAAATTATGTAAACTAAATAACTAAGTAAAACATTATAAACATGTATTTATTTTGTTTATTTGAGGTGTTTATCAAAACAATAAATCACAAACACTATTATTATTCATTCCTGGATGCACATGAGTTAAGAGACACCTCTTAATAGTGAATACTCATTAATATTTAAAATAATTCCACCCCTCTTCAATTATTAAAGGGAACTAAATCTCCCCCTTTTCACACATTCATGCCACTATGGATAAAAAAATACCAACAAAAATTACCTCCCAAATTCCCTCAAATAAACGTAGAAATATATTTTGTTCATAAATCCATAATTTTAAGACGTTAGTTAAAATATATTAGGGATACCCTAAGATGAGGTAATATTTTTTACCAATACTCTATATTTTATTTCCTTATCGACCTACTTCAATATCCATTATATGATGCTAATATAATAATCTTAGTATCTTCCATATATGAAGATGTTTTTAATTTAATTTTATTAATTATAACCAAACACAATTCCCTCAAATGTTGTATGAAATCATAATTTATCTGTTCAGAAGACTAACACCTCATGAACTGATATCATTCACATTTACATAACCACATCACAATGGTGGGTGTAATGATGAATATAAATTATTAATATAATAATGAAAACAATATAATTTATTTAGATTCATTATATATTATTTATAATATTTATTTCTATGTATCATGAGACATGATAATGAAACTGGTGTGCACAGAGGATTGCTGCCCCACAATAAGGTATGATCCACCTTTCATTAACACTTGACATGGTAGGTGAAAAGGAATAATTGTAACAATTATACGTGAAATACATTAAATGGTTATTATATTTAATAAATATTCATCATTTTTAATGATAATATATCAATTTTGACAGCAATGGATTATAACATCATTCAAGAATGTATCAACTGTCACCTCAACGAATAGTTGTGACTGTCTTTTCATCACCACACCCCATTGATGATTTATATATATATATATATATATATTTAAAGAAGTAATTTTTTATAGATGAAATTATTATTTTTATTTATAGATAAAATATTTCTTAAATATTTTCCATATTTATCCTGAAAAAATATAAAATGTTACTCATCTATTTGTACTACCTACCATCTCTATGATTGTATCATACATTATTTTCAATAACTATTAGTAATGATTGGTTTTAAAATTATAATTTACATGTAAATATGATAATTATTTCATGATTAGTATTATGGGGTTGATGAAACTCAATAATATGTGCATGGATTGTATAATTAATTACAAAGTAGAAATAGAAAACTACGTAAACCAAAATTCAAAAAAAATAAAATAAAAAATGATTACTAATGAACGTGTGATAAGAGATTATAAAATGATAATATATGATATTTTAAATAGTAATACAATATTTTTTTATGTTAATGAAATGTTTAAAACCACTAAACATGAGATTAAATCATGTTTATCCTAAATGAAGTGTGAGGTAAGGGGATTCATCTCAATTTACATTTCAATGATGCCTATTTGTTATTAAGAACCAATTCTCTTTTATGTGTTGCATATACATCCAATTTGTCATTTAATATATTTTATAATAAATTATTCATTTTATTTTTTGGTTCAATTTTAATTATTTTATCCTTGTGGGGTTTTCATTAAAATTACATTGTGGAAAAAGTTATTTAGAATTATCACTTTAGTCTATGATTGTTAACATTCCCTTGAAATAATCACATTATTATAATCAATTTTCATTTTAAATTATATTTTTATCATGTATTCATATTCTTTTATGATGTATATTATAATTTAATATACCATATAAATTATTTATATAAAATATTTATTTTTAATGAAAATTGATTATAATGCGAAATATTAATAAATATGTATCATTTACTAAATATAGATATTTTATAATAAGGGAAAAATATGAAATGAATAAATTATTTGATATATGATGAGTGATTTGGAAATGAAATGCATGGGTATACGATTTGTTAATTTATAACCCTTAATAAATCATTTGTCTCACGGGATGATATTATCCACCCAAAACCAATGAATATTTAGATAAAATCTTTTAAACAGTCTTGTGAAATGTATTGACACTAGTATTTTATACACCGTATTGTTAATAGTATTTATGGGGATCTTATCATGTTCTTGGAATACATGTAATGCAATAATTTATACTTTTCCTTATTCATAATTCCATTATTATTATCTATGTGATTTTCACTATGGTATTTCTTGTGATGCATTTCAATTTCAGTTCAATGATTAAATTTTATTTGATTTAGATATTTACAATTAAATATTTTTTATTATTTTTATGAAAATTATATTCATGTTATGTTAATGGAAATTTTTCTTACTTATTTACTTTTCCATGATTATTATTATTATTGATTCAATATTCTTCCATAGTAAATAACACTATATAAAAAGGTCATATCAACCATATTTTGTTTCATTTATCAAGAAAAAGTGATGAATTTTGTTTATTATAAGAATAGAAATTATAAAGGGCATAATATTATTATAAAAATGAAATATTTTATGAATTTTTCATTAAAATGTTGTGTAAGACTCTTGTATGTATCCAATTTACAAGGTCTACTAGACTATTTATTCCATTGGTATCTGATTCATTGTATGTTATGCCAATGTAACAAAGAAATAAACTAGCATTGGGATACTAGGGTCGGAGAATATAATGTTGTGAAAAAGTTATTTTCAGTAGAATCCATTGTAAATATATTTATGAAGACATATATTGGGGAACAAAAATCTATGAAATATGTTGATGATATGTATAGAAGGATATCTTAATGATTTGATATTATAGAGATTATGTGGTCTTTTATAATGATACATCCCTATCCGGATACTACTTGTGGACATGTTTTTGGATGAGAAGCTACTATAGGTATTAAATTTTGAAATGGAGTGTCATTTTTGACATAACCATTACCTAATACACTATAATGGGCCATACTTTTCCCCATATTTGACATTCATTAGGAATATTCAAAAGGTAATTCACATTTTATTTAGAAACTAATATGGATGATTTCAAAATAATGATTTCCCCAAAGAAACCATTCATAAGGTTATGATATAAGATTATTATATCTATTTCACTAGTTTCAGAATCATAAATTATGATTTAAAATTCAAAATTTGAGGATTTCATCCATTATATTCGCACAATTTGGAATGGTTCTTAGTTGAAGAAATGTGAACCACATAAATTCATGTAATCCAAAAGGTGTGATTGATCGTTTAATTGAAGGTATGAAGACAGAATTTCAAGGGAAGTATTATCCTAAAAATTATCACCATATGATGAAATAATTTAATGTTATAATAGGAATGATTATGAATTATTGAAGTCATATGAAATTAATGATAGGTAATAGGAGAAGAGGATGATAGAGAAAAAGATGGATAATGAGAAGATAAAAAAAATTTATTTCACCACATGTGAAAATTGTGGAATGAAGATACTTGGTAAATATATAATATGAAATGAAGTTTTATTCATGCGTGGAGAAATATTCTACCATGCTCATTCATTTAAGGTTTTTTGTTTTTTTTCAATGTCAAGCACTTCATCTGTATAAATATGGGGAATTAAAAAAATGAATAAACAAAAATTCAATGGAATACACATAAAAATACTTAAATGGACCATGGTATAGCTTACTCTATTAACATAGAATAATTGGATTTATTAATGTTATTTTTTTAAATTAAATAATTATTACATTTGAATATTTTTTAAATGATATCATGTTTATTAGAATGAGAAAATTTATATGGATTTCATTGTAGTGCTATTTTGAGAAGGATTTGAATGAACTTGTTACCAACATAATTGATTCAATATAATGGTTGACTTCTTTTAAAACACATTACATAGGGATATATAGCCATTAATATGTTTATGATGTTGAGATAATGGTGTTTGGATAATGATATGATTGATATAGATGGTGTAAATAGGATAGTACTAACTGCCTTGGAAATGATTAATAATTTTTTGGAAAAAGTTTTTTATATAATCAATGAGGGAGTTGAAAATTTATTTTTATTAAATTAATATTTCCAATAATCAATTTTTTACAAAAGTAATAAGGAATAATTCATGTTTTTTTAATTTTTTAAGGTAATTTAGTTTATTATCATGTTTCAAGGGAATACATGATGAGGTTACTCACATTTATTAAATGGGATGATAAAGAGACATGCTATTTTTTATATTGAATGTAATGTGTATTTATGAACCTCAATTATATATTCTTTGAGATATTTTCAATTATAAGTTTTTTTACTATTTATATAATGGATTGAGTTGAAATTATATGGTTATTGGATAAATATTTGTAAACATTTTATTTTTAGTAATGACATTTGGAATCTCCAATTAATATTTTATGCATCATTAAATTTGTTTAAAGTAAATTTATGTACATCAAGAATTTCATTTAATTTTTGGATATTTAATTCATGGGTAAGGTATGAATTGGAAATTTATTGAAGCACAACCTAAATATTAAAATGTTCTTATCTAATTCCTGTGAAATGTCTTGGATGAATGTAAAAAATTAATTTTTTAAGGATTTAATATATATATATATATATATATTATATTAAAATTATTAAATTACTCTAATTAATTTAATTTATTTGAATAAACACGTTTGGGAGACAAAAAACCTTTTCTTCATATTCAATTAGTTTTTATTTTCATGTCTAATTAATTAGTAACCAATTAATTCATATTATATTTCTATAGACCATATATTTTAATATGGTAGATAATATTATTTATAACCTCAAATTTAATGTTATGTTTAAGGGTTATTATATTAAATAATAATTAAATAATAAAATATTATTAATCGGTAAAACTAAATCATTCTTGTCACACAATTTATGAAAGAAATTGTTTGTTGTGTGTGATACATACTAAATCAATATCGCATAAATTTAAATCTATATCATAGATTGAATTTATTTGTAATATTAAATATATTTTAATGTATTGGGATATTATATTCCCTTACGTGATTGGTGTTTCGTATAATACACTCTATTAAATATAATGTTCTTACATTAGAATTTGGGGTATCACGTTCCCCCCTAAAATAAATTTCATATTTGAATTTTATAATGGATATTAGTAATAGGTTGATTTATTTGTCCAATTTTTAATTCCCACATAATGATAAGGGGTCATAAAAAATTCTTAATAAATATATAATTGGAATTACAATAGTCACATTGACTAACATTTATCTTTTTCTCTTAGAACAATAAGTTTAATGGAATGTGGAGATACAAAGATGTCTGAAAATCATAAATAATTGCAGGGAGTAATTAAGGTCATCAATAAAAATAAATTTTTTTATAAAAGGAAAGTTCAGAGTCATATTTTTATAAATTTATGATTATTTAAAATAAAATCAGTTCGAAAAAAAATCTAATTAGGGAATAATTTTTTTATCATTTTACACATTTTGTGTATTTATTATACTACTTATGAATATAATGAAATATAATTACATAAATGTTTCATTTTATATTAAAAATTCCATTTGATGGTTATGCTTTAATTAAATTTAACATCAACCAATACTCCATTAATGGAAAAATGTATTTTTATGTCTGGAGATCTAAAATTTAATTTTAATGGATCATAATGGTCATAATAGAGATTCATGTATATTTATTAGTGTCTAATGATTTTCAAAAAGTAATATGGTTAGTAAATTGATCTCTAAACCTTAAGAAAATAATCATATTGGTTTACCATTAATATTAATTTATCAAATTTTTTAACTATGATGATGATAAATTTACCATGACATAAATTAGGCCAATGGTTGGTGTGAAACCCTTATCCTCCTTCGATCAGTGGTTCCTTCCCAATAGTTTTTTCAGATTTGATGATTTGTCACCCAATATAGAACTTTTTCTTTTCTAAAACCATATTAATATATTTTAAAAAATAAAAATGATGGACATACTTGAAATTTAGTCCATAAATTGGCTTTTATTTAAGGTTTTCTATACAAATCCAATACATAAATACTTCATTTCTTTAGTTAAACATAGGTCATCCATTTTTCTTATTTTTATCATTTAGAAGAATGGATTTAATAAGTCCAAAATCCATTTTATATCACCATAAATCCAGAATCACACAGCCACTACATTATTTTATTACATTAGAATTATTACATGGAATCAAATCTCAAAGGACCAACATGTTTTTCTATTTTGGAAAATTATAAAACATAAATGATTCCTGTATTAGATTTGGAAATATAAAATAAATCGTGGAATATAATAAAAGAAAATAAACATTATCCTTGAAATTTTATTCACATATTTAATCCTCATAAGAAAGGTAAATGAAATAAATCATGGGTGAGATTAAATTCATTGTAAGTGTATGCAAAGTGGATGAAAATATGAATTGTGGAGAAAAATAAACATGGAAAGCTTAGTAACTAATAATACATGCCATTAAAATAACTAGATAATGTAACATTAATATGGAAGGGTAATTAATAGATACAAGTGTCATATAATAAATAAACTGAGAATATAATGAATTCATAGATACATCAAAGAATAAAATATAATGTATAAATAATAACTAAGTCTAAATGAGGGAAATACATAATTATTCAATTCCACGTTTACTATGTAAATGGTACATTGACCATCAATGACATTCACATGAAGGATTAGTATATCATGTAAAAAACATCCTATTAGGATGACTGATTCATCTCATGAGACTATCGATTCAACAAGAGAAAATATATAACCGGAACCCATCTATGTCATTCTCATCAAAATCATTCCTCATATATCGAATAATCAATTTAATTATTTAAAATTTTCACTTATCATCAAATATCTGTATTGATTAGTTAATATACATATATCAATAATTCCCCAATGGAGGCTAAGTAATAATAAGGGTTTTGATGATAGTGAATGGAAATACCATTTAATGATAATTAAAAACATTCCTAAGGAAAATAATTGTTAAATACTCCAAAGAGTCTCATAACAAATTAAATAATTTGAATCATAATCCCTGTGAAGTAATACCATTAAATTAAACATATAAAATCATGAAAAAATGATATTTTTGATATAAAAAATAAAATTCAGGAATATATGCTATATAATAGAAACTAGGTGCATAAAATTATAAGATTCCTCTCAAAAATTAAATTGAGATGAAATTCATTACCTTGAGTATGAATCATCATGTGTGTCTTTATCTACTTAAAAAATAAAAAACATTAATTATTATATTTCTTCATAAACCTTTTCATGATTATCATTACATACATTTCACGTATTATAATTTCATAAACAACTACATAATGAATTAAATTTATTTCATGTTCCTTGACTATATTCATATTATGTGTCAAAAAAGACATTGGTAAGTTATCTTCTTATCATTATAAAAAAATCATTGAATATTAATCATGGCATAATTTTGATAATTATACATCTATTATAATTTTTAAAAACAATATTGAATGATTTTTATGGAAAATGATCCAACATTACAATCTTGAAGACTGCACCCCATATTTACACATGAGTAATGTTCAAATTTTTATGTGATCATTATGGAAAGAAGCTAAGAACCTATATATCATTAAAAAAATTTATATAATAAATACCTTTTAATTTAATCTTATATAATTATATATATTTCTTGTTATGTAAAATGAATCACATCATGTCAAGGAGGTGGTAGTCCACACATCCACGACTGTTGTTGTCAACATTTATTTTGGGAAAGTGGAAAAAAAGAAAAAGATATATAATTTTTATAGAAAGGTAATCATGTCATAAATATCATATTGATTTAATTTATATAACTTATGGTTAATTTAAACAATAAATTATAAGTTCCATGTATAGAGTTAACGAATCACATCTCTTTGAGGATGTGATAGTCCACATGTCCACATATTTACACAAAATAAAAACCATAAGGTTATTTTTTATATAAAAATTATATAAGAATAAATAAATTATAATTTTACTATATATAATTTATAAATAGTTTTTCCATTATAATTTCCAAACCTGATAGGTGATAAAGGATAACAAAATGACATTGTTTTTCGAGGCAGTATATCATCGTACACAAGAATGGTAAGTTCATTACCCATTAGATAGAAGTGTCTGTATGAGTTGGTCAAAAAATTAAAATTAAAATATGTAATTATATTTAGGATATTAGATTCATTATATAATCATGGATTATGAATATTGTATGGTGTGGATAATTAAAATAACACAAAAAAGCTTGAGGAGGGATGTTACCTCTACTTTGGGTAAATATTTCTTTTAACAAAGGGACTCCTTTGATGGATTTATACCTATAGGGAAGATTTTTTGATGATGGGACTGATTTTGGGAACTTATTTAATCATATATTTGGGGATCCAAATGTACTGAGATGTGTGAATAAGAGGGAACTGTTAGTTCCTTTATAGTGTAGTAGGAGTTGTATTCTTTAAAATTTTGGAAAAGGTAATTCCACCAATGTTTTTAATAAGACATGTGGCTCCAATAATGGTAAAAATCCAAAAAAAATGTTTATAGGGTATAAATTAGGAAATTAAATATCTTTGTGACAATGTTTTATGCCATTTTGGCCATTATGATTCATGTTTAGTCCCATGTTGTGCTAATTTTTTTTTTATCATTATAATGAATTTTAGTCCGTTTCACTATTATTTTAGGTAAAAACTATATTATCCATATTATTCATTATAAAATATTATTATTAAATATAAGGATTCCATATATGAAAATTCCATTAATATACGTGGTATAAATTAATTAGAATAAATCTGGTAGATGGGATGACAATGCAGGTTTTTAAACTAAAAATATTTTAATGTTTTCTATGTTTTAATATCAAATTTGTAAGTGAAATTAATTAAAATTAAATAAATTTGTTCAATTGATGTATAATTGATCTAATTTTACTTTAATACCCATCATAAATAGAATTTATCATTATAAATAAATTAGACAAAAAATATGTTTTGAATTAAAATTCAATATATTTTCACTATTCATAAAAAAATGAAACTTCATAGAAAAATAAAAAATTTCACCCTAACATAATATTAACATGTAGATTTCCAACATAGACTATATTTTTTCATGTTAATTTCAAAAAGGTTTCAAAATTGTAGATTAATGTCATTGCACCATTAAAATACAGTAAAAATTCCATCATAAAAATATATGTTTTTGTACGTATTATAGAATTTGCAGTTATATTAAGATGATAAAATAAATTAGATGAATGTAAAAAATATTCGATTAAATATTAAATATATATATATTAAATTAATATCATTAAATTATATTAATTAATTTAATTTATTAAGATAAAATTTCTTTGGAGCATTAAAATATTTTTTTATTAAAACTATCCCTTTATATTAAATTGGTTATTATATTAATTTGTAATTAATTTGTAACCAATTAATGCCACCATATAATTTCATAACATAGTTAACGTGATCTGTAACCAAAAACAAAAAATATAGGTTATATCTTTTTATATTAAATAATAATATATTAATAATATATTGTTGTTCTATAAAACATAGCCTTACATGGAACTCATGCAATTTAAGAATGTCATTTTCATGTGTAATATAAGATAACTCAATGTTATGTGCATTAAAATATAATGAATAGATTTAGTAACAAATTATAATATAAATTATTATCTTGGAATGTTATATTCCTTTCTACTCTTGGTGTTAAGTGTCACATACTCTATTAAATATTGTGTTCTAACATTAGAATTTTTTCATGTTAAATTTTCCACACGAAAACTAAATTGGGTCATTGAAATTTAAATATGATATTGGTAATCAAGGTATTTATATTTTAAAAATATTTATTTTTGATGACCCACATCATAAATATGTTCAATGACACATATTCATAATTAGTTGGAAAATTAAAATAAATGGTCACCCCAAAACTATTATTTCAAATAGGAGAACATTAGAGAAAACATGGATATTTAAGAGAAAATTAATTATCCAATATTGATAGAGAGGGATAGAGAACTCCCTCAGATTATAGTTTTTGGCCACAGATCCATAAACTAATAAAATAAATCAAGATAATTTATTTCATAAAAATGATGAAAATGGGACAACGTTTTTATTTCAAGACCCTTTTTCATACAGTTGATAAATTATTTAATACTCTAAGGATATTAGTAGATCCATGTTTCTATAAATATAATATTTTACATTTATTAAACCATTACCTACATCTACATTATCTCTTATAAAATTATGCTTAATTTAATGAAGTAATACATTAATCATTGAAATCCCATTCGAATATCATCATAATCCATTTTATACAGGAATAATCATTCAAAAATATTTTTACCTAACACTTAAAAATAATTTCCAAGTTAGTTAGGGATTCCAAATTTTATTTATTCATATGAATCATCTCTTTCTCCAAATTTAATTTCCACAACATTATGAACAAATTATTGGTTAAATTTCCCTTAACCATGTGTTTTCTAAAATTTAAAACTTTATACTAAATCAAATTTCATGGTTATAAGTCCCAATAAAAACATGATTTTAAATACCATATGAAAATGTAATGCATTACATTACCTATTATTTATATAATACATATAATCAAGACATCATAAAAAACCAAATTTTACAACATTTTTAAATTATTGAAATATAATAGAAAATTATTCATTCCTCTTCTACTATATCAATAAGATAATCTCGACCTTCATCCTATAGGTTTATCTATACTAAATAGAATATTTTTCCTTTATCCCATTCAATAATTTTTCATAATGAATATTTTATCTAAACTTATAAAAACATCCAATCCTTTCAAACATTTACCAGGTTGATTATTTCAACAATTATCACATGTGGGAAAAACCTTCTTTCACTTATTACCTTTATACATATTTTGACATGCCATTATATTCTTCCATTTATTTCCTTCAAAGACATGGAACTTGGAAAATTATTTACCCATATTTTTATACAATTATATTTTTTCATCATATGATGAGAATTATTGGGAGATTGTTTTCCTTCAAAATATTATCTTATGGCCATAATTAATATGATCCTTTTTTGTCATTCGATTGTGTACATTGGTGAGGTTCACATTTATTCTTATATTAACCATTTATAATTGACTATATACTTTAAATTCATTCATATCATTATAAAACATAATGTATATTTGATGAAATATTAAAATACATAACATAAATTTAAAAATTTATTCTTAGGTAATATAATAATAATATTTATGGTTTATCTAGGGAAATTATTACTTATAATTCATTCTAATGGTAGTTGTTGATAATTTGAATTATCCGAAGTGAATCCCCCGGGAGTGTCAAACTAGGTTCACAGTAAGTCCTATTGTCGTGTACAAGGTTATTTTGATGTTAGTCCCAACTATAATACCCCTAGTTTGAGGTATGTGACTCATATTTATATCTCTTTATGTTTTTAAAGTGGTTTGGTAGAGTTTGGGAGAGTTTGGGAGATTTTTTATGGGTATTTGGAAATTTGTGAAGGTTTTTAAAAAAAGAATAGTTTGAGCACGACTTGGGGAAACCGTAAAACAAACCCAGGAAAATGTGAATTATGAGAAAGTGGGACTTATCATGGTTTTCAACCAGGTTGTATAACCTTGCTAAATGATTTGTAGGGTTCCCATTGAATTAGTAGCATGCAAACTATTAGTGCATGGTTTTCCTAACAATGCGAGCTAATCGTGCTTATCAATAAAAATTGGGTTTTAAAAAATGGGACCACAAGTTATTTTCCCTAAACCCTCCATTATACGTCCCACTCGATCCTCACTTGGTATTTGTTGTTATAAATGGCATTAGGGTCTCTCCCATTAATTTTTAAGTGAATTTAAGAGTTTACAAGGTTTGGTGAAGGTGATTCTCTTTAGGTAAGCCTTATGTAGAGACCCCAAACTTGACGTACATGGACATTACATTACTTTTTTAGAATACTTAATACATAAAAAACCAACAATAAAGGACCATAATTGTTTAGTATCTTTGGAAACACATAAAATAATCTTCCAATAATGGTGAAAGTTCATCAACATCTCCCAAAAATATCTACCCCTTTTTTTTACTTACCTAAAACCTTTCCTTAAATCCTGGGGAAAAGAAAACATATAAAGGGTGAGCTAAAATGCTCAGTAAGGGAAAGCATGGAGACAATATAAAAAACCATATACATTTGAACATAAAAACATGAACATAAAGTTTAAACATCAAAATCATGAGTTTTGAAATAAATCATGGCATTACTTAAGTCATAGGTCATAAAGGAACATCAATCATGATAAAATATCATGGGAATAAAACATTTAATTTTGGGTAAAATCATTTTATTTATCGTACATGTTTGGAGTTGTTGTTTTTGATATTATTATTACTTATATCATGATTTAATTTCTTCTATAATGTAAATCATGATTTATATATCATATATATTCAGTATATATATATATATAATTGATAGATAAGTGAAATGAAATAAACCGTTCATGGAGACGGTTTGTTGTACGTACGCATGAAAGCTATTTTCTTTTCCTTATTGACTTGAATGGAAGTAAGTAGATGGAATATATATATAAATAAATCCATTAGCTTTATCATGTCATATAATTCATTATTAATCACTATATATACTTTATAATCATTCATGAATGGTTAACATTGAGAATGAATCTCATCGCATCGTGAAGACGGTAATCTGTAAGTACGCACGAGTTATGATATCATTCCCGTAATTATTAAATTGAATTGGAGTGGATGATATAATATAAAAAAATCAGTATGATGTTATAATGACTATATATAGTTATTATTTACACCATTATACCCATCCAAGTATGGTGGTGGTGGAAAAACAGATTACACCACAGCTTGGAGACGGTATTCCGTACGTACCCACGCGTGGTAATTTTTTCCCATAGGATGGATAGATGGTGAAATGGGGTTGTTTTATATTTATAATAACATATCATTGTATTAGTTATGCTGATGTTATTACTTTATTATGAAACAACTAAAGAAGAATAAGATAAAGGAGAAAGAAAACATGATATAATCTGTAGAAGAGATTACCTCTTCTTTGATGCACCTCTTTTAAGATTCTTCTTAAGGCACTAGATATGGTCTTTTGAGGAGACCAGAACCTCTATAATGTTTATAGGGATGTTTAGAAGGTAAATGGTCAGGGTTTGGCCGAGATTTAAAGCTCATAATTGTGTAAATAGAAGAGGCATGAGGTGCCCATTTATAAGGGACGAGAGGGGCACCTTAGAAAAAAATAAAATATTATTTTATAATAAAGTCATATTCAGTTTTTAATATCTCCAAATTGATTTATTTCTAAGATAATGTGGGTATGTATTTAAATCCTCTCAACCAATAGGTTTTAGACATATTTAGGTTACTATTTTAACCTTATCATTTAGATTTAACTCTAAGTAAAATAATTTAACGTTTACCGTGTCTTTTTGTTTTCTTACCCTATATGGTTAATAAACATACTATAACAAGCCAAATTAACCCCAAATGGTTTATTATTAATATATATAACCTTATCAATGTCATTTGGATGAACCTTATATTTTTACGAATAAAATAACAATTAATAATATAATATTTGTTTTAAAAACTATTTTATGTCAATTTTGACACTATGTGTTAATTGGTTTTTGTGAAACTCATAACAACATGATTAGTTAGAAAAAAGTTAATTAAATCAATTATAACATGTAATATTAACCTAATTTTTTTTGGAATTCATAAAAAGTTTAAAATCACATTTATTTGGGTATTTATAACATCAATTATGATAATATTTCCTTAATAATGTAATTACAACATCTTCATTGTGTCATAAATAAATTAAATTATTTACAGTCTAATAATTATAAATAAAATAACATTATGTATGAAATATTTTTATATTTATAATAAATATTTATAGTCAAATTTATCTTATATATATCCCTATATTAAAAATGTTTTAGTTATTAATCTTTAAATTTATCTCTTTTAACACTTATTCAAATAAAATAATAATAAGTGTCATAATCTTTTCCAAGTGGACCTAAAGGGTACTATTTTATTCCTAAGGTTGTTTTTGGTCGAATTACACTTATCCAATAGAATTAGGACATGTTTTTGGGTAATAATAATATCATTTTTACACTTAATTGCCCTATTTACATTTAACTGTGGTAAATAAATGTAAAAAGTTACTAATCAACAAAAATTATTTTTATCTTATTGAACTACATTTTACTCCTTGATATTAACCGTGTCTCTTGGATTTTCGAAATTCAACACATATAAGCAGTGAAATTATGTTTTATCTATAATTACAAATGCTCCTAGGAGGTGAGTAAAAGACGGTCAAAAAGTTCAATAACATTTTTATATATCTATATTATTATAAAATGAATCTAATGAATCACATTGAAATTATATAGGTATTAGGTATCTATTCTGAATGAAAATAAATTTTAATAAAATAATGGATTATTTAAAAAAAATTCTGTTTTTAATCAGTAACCTATTGTTTTCAGTATTCATCCAAAATTGAAAGTTTTTAGAAAAATACCAAAAAATCACCTGAAGATAATTTCGATATTCTGAATCGAAAAATGGAGACAATTTTTAAAGATAAAATTTATAAAAATTAAAAAATTGGGTATTACTAATAATAATGGCTAGTTTGAAATAATATTATGATAATACCTCGTTTAATGAAACATGGTATTGCGTACAACACATGCTATCGAGGAAGGTTGCTCTGGTGTGTACTAAAAGCCTAGAATAGTGTTTGTGTATACTGTAATCTAATACGGTGTTGGGTATAGCGTAAGATAATCATGGTGTAGCGTACAACACAAGACATCAATGTAATTAAAAATAATATTTCTCATAAAATCTCGGGGTGTTACATTCTACCACCCTTAAAAAGAATTTCGCCCTCGAAATTCGTCAAGGTTATAAATCATTTAAGAATTGAAAGTTTTTTTCATAGAAACCCACATCGTAAAAAGGAATACTAAAACTTCATTTTTAAAAAGAATGTTAGAATCATAACGGTCACCCAAAGTAACTCAACAATGGGTTTCCACATAAGACAATATAGGTGAAAATATGGATACGGAAGAGAAACCTAGCCATCATCTTCTGATGGAGAGTGGTATAGAACATGGATATGAAAAGACCAATAATAAGAAGGCCATAAATTTGTGATGATCTATGGTACCATCTGATTAATCAGATATGAGGGCACTAGGACAAAATTTTTGGTTTTCAAGATCATTTCCTAAATGTTTAAGAAATACTTACATGATTTTGGTACAATCTCACCGTTGTTCGTGCCATGAACAATTTTCACTTCATCTCTTAGAGATATGAAGTTTAATTTTTCATTATTTAAGTTTTAGCAGATCATGTAATATAATGATGGGTCATTCCATCTATCTCAATCAAAAGGATAGAAAAAGTTACATATATCTATCTATTGTGAGGTTAACCGTATATGATTCCAAAAATGGACTTATACTTCTTCTACCATACAGCTTAATAAAATAAAAATACATTATACTAACCATGGACTTCCTTTAAGCTGGTGGTAGGCGATAAAGGCCTGTCACACTTCAGTTGGGGGTACGATACCCACAACCTTGTGTGACATGATGGGTTTTCGCCCATACCGCAGGTTGCTCTTTTTATAAAACTAAATTATTATAACATCCCATCAATAATATTGAGAAATGTTTTAGCCTAAAACAATACTAACTGATTTCCAACATAATCCATTCCAATCTTTAGGCTTATCCAAAATACTTCTTTCAAAGCTCATAGTATAAAGAAAACAATTACTTGAATTGTCATCTACTGAGAATGTGAATACCATCATTTATCCACCATATATCAGATGATATATCTTGTTGGTCACATTCCAAACATGTGAATACCTTAATCATGTATTCTCTTGAAAAATGAATACCCATTGAACCTTAGTGAAAATATGAATGCTGTCAAAAGTAATCTCTTTCCACATACCAAAATACCAAAATTTCTATATACTCAAACCATGATATAACATTGTCCTTATATCAGTAATGATCTCATTTCATTTTTTCATTATCCCTTCATTATGCGTATATCATATTTTTTCCAAAAATATTTCAATAACTTTTCATGGTTACTGGTACCATATAATTATTGAAAACAAATACATAGTTATTCCAAAATTCCATGATACCATAAATGAGATTCCATGATACTATTTTGAAATCCCATTACATAAACAATTAATCATTCCACAACATCATTTTCATACTCAACATCACAAATAGTGATCGCATGTGACCTCCCTTTGTCCTTTACCTTAAGAGGTTGCTCGAGTAGATCATCACTAACCATTGGATTAGGGCATTGATTAGCATAATTCCACATTTCCTTGCACATGAAGCATTGAAGTGTTGGTGGAGTGTTCCCTGTAGTATTTTATTTATTCACGTCATTATAAACCTTTTTCCAATTACTTCGGCACTCAGCTGTTCGTTGACCTTCTTTTCCAAACATAGAAATGTTTCTTGTCTCTTTAATACAATCTCCACCATGCTTTTTTCCACACTGTGAGCATAAAGAAACATTCTTCTTCCTTTCACCATTATTTGGATATTTTTACTTTAACTCCATGTTTCATTTCTTTTCAAAACCCTGAGATGGATATGTAACACCAACTTCCATTTCTACCTTGATAGAAAAACACACAATTTCATCATAGATACTGAAGTATCTTATAGATAATTCCCTTAGAAGACTTGATTTTAAGCCACTGAAGAATCGATACACATTTCATTCGGTTTGAATGATAAATACAAATGCATACCTTGCAAGCCTTGTAATATTCGCCTCGTATATAACAACAGATTCATCATCATTTTTCATAAGCTCAAGGAACTCCTTTTCCATCTTTGTTCGAAGAATACGAGGTAAGTACTTATTGATAAAAAGTTCTTGAACTCGTCCCATTCCGTGGTTGAAATATCGTCATGGGGCCTTGTATTCTTAATTAGAGTCCACCACTGGTCTGCTTCACCTTCTAAACGGTAAAACTCTAAATTTACTTTTTCATGTTCTGAACAACAATGTATGGAAAATATCTTTTCAACGGTACTAATCCATTTTTCAGAAACAAGTGGATCATAAGACCCATTGAATGAAGGTGGACATTGCCTCATGAAGGACTCAATAGAATATTGTTCCCTTATCTGCTCATTTGGACGTCCAGAATGATTCATAGCTTGTGTAAGTATAACAATAATATTTTCTACTCCATCTCCCATAACATTGGTTTTTTCAGAAGGAAAATCATTACGTTGTCCATTAAATTGATCAAACGGTCCCTTCGGGTTACATCCATCGACTAAAACCCAAAAATAAAAGTGTGAGAGGCAAAAATCATGGTAGGGAAAACAACACAATAAAGGGGGAGTACCTTCAATATCTAACATCTTAGGTTTAATTCTAATATCCTGACTATATTTCTAGGACTATAACCTATACTTATATTTATTCTTAGATACATCCCAAGACATACCTTATAAATATCTCTAGGGATCTCACTAACGTTTTGGCATCCATGTTTCCAAAGGTTGACTAAACCTTTCCTCTAATACCAACGATAGAGTCCCTAAACTTGATGTACATGGAAATTACATTACTTTTGCGGAATACTTAATACATAACAAAAACATATATTAAAATGCACTGAGCCCGCTCTTCCGGACTCGGTGCTTCAAAATGATGTGTAATTTTTTTTTATAAATGTGATAAAATAATTACACAATAGTTTAAATAAAAGAGGTCATTTTACCAGTCTAGGTTCTGGAGAATTAGACAACACCATACATTATCATAGTTGAACAAAAATAATAATATTTTCCACTATTCTTCTGTGCGCACTAACTCCATAAGTGACAACATCTACGATAATCTCTTAAGATACCAGTGAAAAAAATTTCAATAATGTAGGCTGAGCACAAAAGATGCCCAGTAAGGGGTTTTTTAAATCCTTTGATAAATCGCATATAGATATATCATGTTGATAATACATTTGAAAAACAACCATTAAAAAATAATGTAATCCTTTTGAAAAATAATTATACATTGAAAACACTTTTAAATGAATCCAGTTATTTTCTTTGGAAAATATAAATAAAAAATCATTAAAATAAAACACCATTTTGATGCAACTTTATTCATCGAAGTCTGTTTTGGGCCTACCCACTTAGTGAAGGATGGGTTCACTCCCTAATCTCATTCTATTTTTTTATAATGAACAAGAGCAGATATTTTCAAAAATGTTTAATCTTTGATTTACATATATATATATACTAGTATTGGTCACTGGAGTTTTTTTCTTTAACTTATCAATGAATTAAAATACATGAGTATTTATAAATATAACATAATTAAATAAAGGCTTCCATATTTTTATAATCTACAAGTTCGGTTACGACCAACACTTATACCACATACACATTACAAGGTATATCCCTGTAATTAATCATTATTTCTCAAATCCACTTTGTGTCACATATGTGCAGTTTAACTTAAATAAATTATAACAATTAACTAATTTTGTATATAATGTTATGAATAAAAAATTATAACTGTGACATTCAATTTTCTAATGAAATTCATGTAATTGATGAACTTGAAAATAAAAATTCGAGTTTTTAACATGAAATTATATGTTTTCTTTTTTTGCGAATGAATATCGATGATATGCATAAACACATGGCCATGTATATGTTCAATTACGACGCCCATAATGTCGATAAAACATGTTGATATGTTATGTTCATTTTTTCAGTAACGTGACTAAAAAAAATAAAATTGTAAAATGATAAACATATTTTCATCCACATGCATGTATTCAATAAAAAATTAATTTAAAAATCATTATACCATATTTGAACATCTATAAAACAAAGTGGGGTTTTGAAATTTAATAAAAAAATACATATATATAACTACATAAACAGAAACATATAACAGAATTTAATACAACAAAAATGTTGACAAAATATAAGTTTTAAGGAAAAACTATGTTTTAAATAAAATCAACCTTATGTGACTTCATAAAATTAATACCATCATTTGAAAATAAATAACAAATTAACCCTTACATAAACCTACAGATTACATTATGTAGAAAAAATATAATTGATAATATATCCCTTAATTTGTTTAAAATATTAAGAATAACATACACCAACATACTATTTTAGAAAACCTTAATCAAATTAGATTTGGAAATATATGTATGTCAACATAATACATATAACTATAAAAAAATTCTAAAATTAAGAAACAAAACATAATAATCCCTTACACTTATTTTAGGTATACAAATTCAAACAAAGCATCTCTATAACCTCTTTGGAAACTTTTAAAATAGGAGGGATTAAAATCTACTTAATTATATAAAACTTTATATATAGAATTAGCTAATAAAGGTTTTGTAAAATAGAAATAATTTGAAATAGTACCTTACTTATTAGTAGGTGAAAATATTTTCTTCTTGTTTCATACAGTGGGTGCAAGACGTCTAAATGGCATGCGGTGCAGCTATAGATGATTGAAGCAAGGACTAAAATTCTTTAATAGAAAAATGCACAAGAGATAGATGAAAGGAAAAAATACATATTCATTGATTTTATTTACCACCTTTCACACGTCCCACAAACCCTTATTTATACCTCAAAATGTGTTTTTTTTTATTCCAACATCCAGAGAGTTCTATTGCCTAAATAATTTTCTTATGAAAGTTGATCATATAAGATTGTTTAGTTTTGACAATGATAGAAATGGTTATATTAAAATGGATGATTCTAAGAAATGGATTGACGAATGAAAGTGTAATGCGTGTCTATACGAAAAATATCATTTACAAATAAAAAAATTGACGATTAGATCATACCACAAAATTAAAATACATAGAATGAAAAAAATGGATAGAAAAATCCAATATCGGGACAAACAGTCATGTCACAAAAGAATTAGTTAAGTTCCTAATAAATAATATAGCAGTCCACATATAAAATTTTGAAGAAGAAAAACTATAAATAAGAAATATATGTATTCAATTTGATTCAGACATTTTGGATAGAAAACACATACTTTCGATTTGGCACCACGCGATGCATTTTCCCCCAAAATCTCATTCGGACCATCTTTGCGGTCACAACTCAGCCAGTGGCACTCCACGACATTCGATCTATACTCAAACTGAAACCCTAAGTACATCTGAGACTAGATTTTTCTCAGTTGACCTTCCTCCTTTGAACCATTAGCTTCGTCTTCTCATCTCAACCAGGCTTAATGATGACCTCACATGGCCTTGGCTGAAGCTCGATTCGATTGCCTAAGGACCCTCATGACGTCTCTCGCCTCACGACTTTGCCTGCATTTGAGCCAAATATTGACCCCTCGAGGAACCCTGTATCGGTCTCCTGAAACACGATCCCTACCCCATCAAGACCCTACCTCTACATGAACCCCCTTTACCCCGATTCAACATATCATTCTTTTAATCTTTACCGAAATAATAATAATATACTATATTAATTTTATAATTTCATTGTTTTGTTTTTTTTGTAATATTAAACTTATAAAGTTCTTTATATGTATTACTATATTTTAAAACAACGAAAAATTAGATGTTGAATTACAAGATAATATTAATATCTCAAATTAAAATTATATATATATATATTAGTTAATAAAATTTATTAAATACACATTGATTGTTTATTGTAATTAAAAGGTAAATAATAATATTCAAATAAATATTTTCAATTTATTTTATTAATATTTTTCATGTGTCATTTTTAAATATTACAATTTATAACGGATAGTTTTCATAACGGTCAGATAAGATGTTATAAATTTGAATTTTTTAAGGGTCGTTCAACCACTCAGAAAAAAATATCGCGACACTCACGCCAGTGCTTTCAGAGATGTTTTTAAATGTTCCTCTTATATTTAGTTCCATTTCTATTATCCTTACAATAATTTATGTGCTTCTATCAGATCCAAGAGATGATAACTACTTGATCGGCATCGTTGTGTTTCTTAGTGGTCTTACAATTGTTTAATTATCGATAATAGTGGGATTAATGGGTTATTTATTGTGTGTCTAGGATGTATTCTGGTTTTTTGTATAAATAATGTGCTTAATATGTATATTTCTGCGTTCAGAAGTTTATGTATTTTATTTCAGTATGGAATGTTGAGAAAACATAAAACCTACTCATAAACATGTGGTGTTACATTCTACACCACTTAATTGAATTGTGCCCTCACAATTCATTTACACTTATCGCCCTTAATTCCCATCTATTTTGAGTCTCACATGATTTCCCCAAGGTCTGTACAGTTGTATTCCATGGTTTTCATGTCTTTTTATTATATTAAAGTTCAAAGTGGCTTCGAAATCTTCCACGTCCATCGCCCAAATGAAAATAGTGCAAAAGGGGTTGTATGGATGTGGGCATTGGAAGTCAGACCTCAAGGAATGATAATCAAAATAGTATCTGAGAATTTCATCTTGAATTTGATTTCTATAAGAAAGTCTCATTGTGTTGTCTTCACAAGTTTCAATGTCATCATAAATTCTTCCTGTGATGCAAAATCGTAAAAGTTGACACATATATGGTTCGGGAAGATTCCCTCATTTATCTGCTCTATTAAATGTTGATATTGATTCCGGCTGCTCAAACATGGTAAAGAATCTAATAAGTTCTTCATAATATGCCCCTTGGCCTGTATAGAAGTGACGTTGGATCTGTCATATATCTTTGAAGACGAAACAAGAACCATGATGAAAATGAAGTATATTAGGTGTGCCTGATATATTATAATGTCTTTTACAGGAAAGCTGCATGGCTTCATAGGTCTCAGATTCTTCTTTGCCTGATTTTTCCATGATCGTAGCATGTAAATCATCAGGAAGGCCTAAGAGACTTGTTTGAGTTCTCCTTCCTTCCATCTGAAAATTACAAAGAAGAATGTTGACTGAGAAAGGATAGTTAATTTATCAAAGGGTTCTAAATTTCAAGAGTTTTCTAGACTGTTTCTCTAATACCAAATAAAACACCCAAGCCCGCTCTTCCAGACTCGGTGCTTCAAAATGTTGTGTAATTTTTTTTATCAAAGTGATAAAATAATTACACATCACTTCAAAGAAAAGAAAACCTTTTACCTGTCTATGTTGTGGAAAATTAGACAACACCATACATTAACAGAGTTGAACAAAAATAATAAAATTTTCCACAATGCTTCCGTGTGCGCTAACTCCATAAGCGACGACATCTATGATAATCTCCAAAGATACATGTGAAAAACATTTCAAAAAAGTAGTGTGAGCACAAAAGATCCCAGTAAGGGGGTTTTGAAAAACATTGATAAATCTCTTTTAAAAATATCATTTCTATAATACATTTGAAAGTCAACCTTTAATAAATAATGTAATTCTTTTGAAAAATCATTATACTTTGAAAACACTTTTAAACGAATCGAGTGATTTTCTTTGGAAACTATAAAGCAAACGTCTTGTAAAAAACTTCATTTTGAGGCTACTTAATTCATCAAATGTTGTAATGGTCCTACCCACTTAGTGAAGGATGGGTTCACTCCCCAATGACCTTATATTGTTTTACAATGAACAAGGGATGATATTTTAAAAAACGTTTAAATTTTTCTTTACATATATATATATATATACTAGTATTGGTCAATGAGGTTTTTTTGTTTTTTTTCTTTAACTTATCAATGAATTAAAATACACATGTATTTATAAATATAACATAATTAAATAAAGACTTTAATATTTTTACAATCTACAAGTTTGGTTACGACCAAAACTTCGACCACATACACTTTACAAGGTACATCCCTACAATTAATCATTCTTTCTCAAATATTCTGTGTTGCACCTATGCGCAGTTTAACATATATTAATAATAAAAATTAATGATGTTTGTACATATAATTATGAATAAAACATTATAAATGTGACATACTGTTTTCTAATGAAATTAATGTAATTGATGACTTTGAAAATAAAACATTCGGTTTTTAATATTAAATTATATGTTTGCTTTTAGCATAATGAATGTTAATGATAATCATAAACATTGGGCCATGTATATGTGCAATTGTGAAACCCATTATGTCTATAAAACATGTTGATATGTTATGATAAATTTTTCGGTAACATGACGATAAGCCAAAAATAAAATTGTAAAATGATGACCATATTTTCATCCACATGCATTTATTATGTAAAACATTTATTCATAAATCATTATACCATATTTTCAAATCATTAAAACAAAGTGGAGTTTCGAAATTTAATAAAAACATACTTATATATAACTGCATAAAAAGAAATATATAAAAGAATTTAACAAATAAAAATTTTACCTGAATACTAGTTTTAAGGAAAAACTGAGTAATAAATAAAATCAATGGTACATGACATCATAAAATTAATACCATCATTTTAATATTAATAATAAAATAACACTTACATAAAACTACATATTACATTATGCAACAAAAAAATATAATTAATAATATATCCCTTACTTTGATTAAACCTTTAAGAACAACATACACAAATTTATAGTTTTAGTAAACCATAATCGTATTAGATTTGGAAATATATGTATGTCAACATAGTAGATATATCTATAAAAAATGTTTTAAATTAAGAAACAAAACTTAATAATCCCTTACACTGATTTTAGATATACAAATTCAAACAAAGAATCTCTATAACCTCGTTCGAAACTTTTAAAAGAGGAGGGACAAAAATATACATATGTATATAAAGAATCATATATAGAATTAGCTAATAAAGCTTTTTTAAAATATAAATAATTGGGAATAGTCCTTTACTTGTTATTAGGAGAAAATATATTCTTCTTGTTTCATACAGTGGGTGAAGGATGTCCAAATGGCATGCAATACAGATATAGATTATTGAATCCATGACTAAAATTCCTTAATAGGAAAATGCACAAGAGATAGATGAAAGTGAAAAATACATATTCACTGCTTTTATTTCCCTCCATTCACACGTCCCACAAAACCTCATTTATACCTCAAAATGGGTTTATTTTATTCCAACTTCCAGAGAGATCTATTACCTAAATAATTTTCTGATGCAAGTTGATCATATAATGTTGTTTAGTTTTGACAATTATAGTAATGGTTATATGAAAATGGATTATCCAAAGAAATGGAATGACGAATGAAAATGTAGTGTGTGTCCATAAGAAAATTATTGTTTACAAATAGGAAAAATCGATGATTGGTTCATACCACAAAATCAAAAGACACAGAATGAAAACAATGGATACAAAAATCCAATATCGTGACAAACACTCATGTCAAAAAAAGATTAAATTAAGTTTCCAATAAATACTATAGTGGTCCACATATAATATTTTGAATAAAAAAAGTAGAAATAAGACAAATCAGTATTCAATTTGATGTGGACATTTTGGATAGTAAACACCTATGTGCGATTTGGAACCACACGATGCATTTTCCCCCAAAATCTTGTTCAGACCATCTTTTCAGTCATGACTCGGCCAATGACACTCAACGATATTCGATCTATACTCTTACTGAAACCCTAAGTCCATCTGAGACTGGATTTTTCTCGCTCGGCCTTCCTTTTGTGAACCATCAGCTTTGTCTTCTCATCTCGACCAGGCTCGACGTTGACCTAACATTCCCTTGGCTGAATCTCGATTCGATTGCCTAAGGACCCTCGTGATGTATCTCAGCTCACGGCGTCTCCTGGATTTCAGCCAAAAATTGACCCCTTGACGAACCCTGCACCGGTCTCCTGAAACCCGAACCCTACCCCATCGAGACACTACCTCCGCGTGAACCCCCTTTACCCAGATTCGAAATTTCGTTTTTCAAATCTTTATCGAACTAATAATAATATAATACATTAATTTTATAACAAAAATGAAACCAAATGTCCGTAATAGTTTAGTGTTTTTGGAAACTCGGAATATAATCTTCTTATCTTGGTGAAAGATCATCAACATCTCCCATAAAGATCTTCCCTTTTTTCATTCCTAAAACATTTCTTTATATCCTAAGGAAAATAAAACAAATAAAGGGTGAGCTAAAATTCTCAGTAAGGGTAATCATTGAGAAAATAAAACAAACCATATACATTTGAACTTCAAAACATGAACATAAAGTTTACACATCAAAATCATGAGTTGTGAAATAAATCTTCGTAGTACCTAAGGTATAGGTCAACAAGGAACATAAATCATGATGAAATAACATGGGAATAAAACATTTAATTGTGGAAAAACATTAAGCACAAGATATGATTTCTATAGTAGCCAAGGCATTGTTTCCAAGACCATCTTGGTGGAAAAAATCCCTCTCAAAATCATGTTCACTCCTCGTTCCAGTCATGTATCACTGAACCGGATTAACATACCGTTCTATCCATGTATATCTCATGAGATATAAATCTTTACCCAATTAATTGGAGGGAGAAATAGGTCCCAACCATCTCATAATGAAATCATTTTACTTATTCCACAAAAGAAACATAAATTAGTCATCATAACCTAATGAATAAAATGGGTTTCATAAACATCATCCCATCTAAATGTAATCCATATAAAACAAATGGATATTATTTCATCATAAGAATAATCAAACCATGTAAATAATAGAGGAATTATACTTGAAACATAATAATACTAAATAATTTCATCTTATATGGAAAATAGTTTTGACAAACCACTTCAAATGAATTCATGAAGAAAATACCCTTTCTTCTTCAAAATATTTTTCTTTTCACAAAATTCCATTCAATTTTAAAATAAAAGGATTTTGTTGAAAATAATTATGAAATATAGTAGAGGAATATACATGAAAATTAGATGTGATAAAACCATAGAAATCTGTTCATTCCGTATAGGTTAAAAAACATTTTCCAATTACTTTTAACGGAAAAGTCAAAAAGTACCACGTGTGGTAAACAAAAGAAATATTACTTCCATAACACAAAGTTAAATTCAAAGAGGAGTAAACATGAATTTAAACCTACATGGAATAATATTAAACACTTAATGAAAAAAAATTATGGACATGGATGAAAAATATAACCCTAGTAAATACTTATGTATAAGCAATGTTGTATAAAAATGAGATTTGCAAAATTATCCATTACATTAGGTCTGATATGCTTCGTACATATCTGAACCTCCTGTATAATGATTTAATAATGTCATTGACTTATTACAGAATCATATTCATTGTTATGATATCATATATGGTTAACTTATGACTTTATATTACCCGTTCTTTTGTAAATTCCATGTTAAAGCAGCGTTTTGGGTAAATTCCTTTTATTTATCATACGTGATTGGACTTGTAGTTCCTGATATTATAATTACATATATCATTATTTACTTAATTCCAGAATGTAAATAATGATTTATATATCATATATATTCAGTAAAAAATATATATATAATAGATAGATAAATGAAATGAAATACACAGTTCATGGAGACGGTAGGTCGTACGTTCGCATGAACGATGTTTTCCTTTCATCATTAACTTGAATAGAAGTAAGTTGATGACATATATGTATATATATATAAATAAATCCAGTAGCTTTATCATGTCATATATTTCATTATTATTCATTATATATACTTTATAACCATTCATTAATGGTTAACATGGAGAATGAATATCATCGCGTCGTGGAGACGGTAATCCGTACGTACACATGAGTGATGATATCATTCCCCTAGTTACTGAATTTAATTGGAGTGTATGATATAATATCAAAGAATTAGTATGATGTTATAATAACTATATATAGTTAATATTCACACCATTATACGCATCCAAGTAAGGTGGTGTTGGAAAAATTGATTACACCACGGTGTGGAGACGGTATTCCCTACGTACACACGCGTGATGATTTCATTTTCCATAGGATGGATATAAGGTTAAAAGGGGTTGATTCATATTTATAATAAAATATAAGTATATTAGTGATACTGATGTTATTACTTTATGATGAAACAACTAAATAAGAAGAAGTTGGAGAAGAAATAAAACTTGAATGAATCGGTAAAAGAGATTACCTCTTCTTCGACGCACCACTTTTACGATTCCTCTTAAGGCAATAGAGTTGGACGTTAAAGGAGACCAGAACCTCTATAATATTTCTAGGGATGTTCAGAAGGTAAATTTTCAGGGGTTGACCGAGCTGGAAATCTCAAAATTGTCTAAAGGGAAGAGGGAGGAGGGGCCCTTTTATAAGGGAGGAGAGCGGCACCTTAGGAAAAAATTAAAATATTATTTTATAATAAACTCATATTCAGTTTTTAATAGGTCAAAATTATTTTATATTAAAGATAAGGTGGGTATGGTTAGAAATAATTTTAACCAATAGGTTTTTGTTATGTTTAGGTTACTATTTTAACATTATCATTTAGATTTAATTCTAAGTTAAATAATTTAACTTTTACCTAGTCTTTTTGTTTTCTTACACTATATGGTTAATAAACTTACTATATCATGAAAAAATAACCCCACGTGGTTCATTATTATTTTATATAAACTTATATAAGTCATTTTGATGAACTGTATATTGTTAGGAATAAAATAACAATTAATAATATAATATTTGTTTTAAAAACTATTTTATGTCAATTTTGACACTATTTGTTAATTAATTTTAGTGAAAATCATAAAAGCAATATTAGTTCGAAAAAAGTTATTTAAATAAATACTATCATGTCATATTAACATATAAAACTTGTTTAATGCATAAAAAGTCTAAAATTACATTCATTTGGGTATTTATAACATCAATTATGTTATTATTTCCCTATTATGGTAATTACTGCATCATCATTGTTTCATAAATAAATTGAATTATTTAATGTATAAATATTATAAATTCAATACAATTATGTAGGAAATATTTTTATCTTTCTAATGAATATTTATTGTGTAATCTTTCTTATGTATGACCCTCTATTAAAAGTGTTTTATTTATTAAATTTTATTTTAACTCTTTTAACACTTCTTTAAATAAAAAATAATATGTGTCATAATCTAATCCAAGTGGACATAAAGGGTAATATTTTATTCCTAAGATTGGTTTTGGTTGAATTACACTTATCCATTAGAATTAGAACATGTGTTAGGGTAATAATAACATGCTTTTAACCTGTAGTTACCCTATTTACTTTTAACCGTGGTAAATAAAAGTAAAAATTTATTATTCAACAAAAATTATTTTTTTCGTATTGAACCACATTTTACTCCATGATATTAACCATGTCTCTTGGATTTTTGAAATTCAACTCACAGATGTGGTCAAATTACGCTTTATGTACTATTGAAAATTCTCCTAGGAGGTGGGTAAAAGACGGTGAAAAGTTCAATAAAATTTTTTTATATCGAGAATTATTACAAAATGACTTAATGAATTACTTTGAACATATATAAGTATTATGAATCTATTTTGACATAAAATAAATATATATAAAATAAATTTTTCTTTAAATAAAAAGTCTGTTTTAACTAATAACACGGTGATTTCTTTATTCATCAAAATTGATTGTTTTCAGAAAAATACCAAAATTTCACCCAAGTCTAATATCGATATTCTGAATCCAATAATGAAGTCCATTTTGAAAGATTAAATTTATAAAATTTTAAAAAGTGGGTATTACTATTCATAACGGCTAGTTTATATAATATTTTAATAACATATCATTGTTTAGTGAAACTCAGTATTGTGTACAACACATGGTATCGTGGAAGGTCGAGATTGCGTGTGAAGAAAGTCAAGTCAGGGTTGCGTGTAGTGAATGATTCCTTGATTGTTGTGCATAATAAAATCCAACCATATTTCTTTTATACATTGAATATATATATATACACTAAATGTTGAGAATTTGAAATTTTGTGTAATATGATCCTAGAATATTGTTGTGTATACTTCAAGCTAATACGATGTTGAATATAGCACAAGATAACATTGGTGTAATATAAAACACAAGACATCAAATAAATTAAAAATAATACTTGTCCTAAAATCTTGGGGTGTTATATTCTACCCCCCTTAAAAAGAATTTCTCCCTCAAAATTCCTCAGGGTTATAAATCATTTACTACTTGAAAGTTTATTTCTTAGAAACCTACAACATAAAAATGAATACTAAAACTTAATTTTAAAAACTAATGAATGAAATGTAAAGGTAACCAAAATTAATTCATCACTGGGATTCCACATAGCAGAACATAGGTGAAACTATGGATATGGAAGAGAAATATAACCATCAACTTCTGATGAAAAGTGGTAGAGGACGTGGCTATGATAAATCCAACAATCACAAAGCCATAAATTTGTGTTTATCTAAGGTACCATCTAATTAATCAGATATGACGGTACTAGGAAAATATTTTTGGTTTTCAAGATCATTTCCCAAATGTTGGAGAATTTTTTAATTAAAATAAATACTTACTTGATTTTGGTACAATCTTACCATTTCTCGTGCCTTGAAAAATTTCAACTTCACCTCTTAATGAAATGAAGATGAACTTTTCTTTTTCAAAGTTGGAGCAGATCATGCGATAGACTGATAGTTATTCCATCTGTCTCAACATAAGGTTAGAAAAATTTATATACATAAGCCTATCCATGGTGAGATTAATCGTATATGGTTTTAAAAATGGACTTGTACTTAATCTATCATACTTCCTAATAAGATAAAACTAGTTTATACTAACCGGGGACTTCTTGTAGTCCAGCGGTAGGAGATAAAGGCCTATCGTACTTCGGTTTTGGGTTCGATTCCCACAACCTTGTCTGACGCGAAAGGTTGTCGCCCGTCCTGCAGGTTTTCCATTTTTATGAAACTACACTATTATAACATTCCAGAAATAATATCAAAAAAAATTTATCCTTAAATAATACTATCTGATGTCCAACATAATCCATTGAAATCTTTAGTCTTATCCAAAATACATATGTTCAATCTCATAGTATAAAGAAAACAATTATTTGAAAGGTCACATAACAAGCACGTGAATACCATAATTTATCACCCATATATCATAAGATATATCTTGTTGGTCACATTCCAAACATGTGAATACCTTAATCATGTATTACTATAGAACCTTAATGAAAACATGAGTGCTTTCAAAAGTTACATCTTTCTATATACCAAAATCCCAATATTTCAATATACTCAAACCATGATATCACATTGTCCATATATTAGTCATGAGCTCATGAATACTATCAAACATTTCATTTTCTCATTATCCCTTCACTATGCGCATATCATCTACTTTCCCAAATATTTGAATCACTTTTCATGGTTACCGGTTCCATATAATTATTGAAATCCAAAACAAACCAATACATAGATATTCCAATATTCCACAATACTATAAATGAGATTCCACAACATTATTTCAGAATCTCACTACATAAACCCCTAATCATTCCACTACATCGTTGTCATACTCATCATCGCCAATAGTGATCACATGTGACTACCCTTTTTTATTTTCCTTAATATTTTTTTGAGTTCGATCATCATTAAACATTGGATGAGGGAATTGATTAGAATAATTCCCCATTTCCTTGCACTTGAAGCATTGAAGTGTTGGTGCAGTGTTCTCTGTAGTCTTTTCTCTATTCACATCATTAGCTACCTTTTTCCCATTACGTCGACACTCGGTAACATGATGACCTTTGTTTCCACACTTGAATCATTTTCTAGTACATTTTAGACAATATCCACCATGCTTCTTTCCACACTTTGATCATAAAGAGACATTCAACTTCTTTTGACCATTTTTTTGAGGGTTTTCCTTGAACTCCATCTTTTATTTCTTGTCAAAACAATGAGATTGATATGTTACACCAACTTCCAGTTCTTCCTTGATAGAAAAGTTCACAATTTCGTCATAGCTACTGAAGTCTATTTTCGCTAATTTCATTCGAAGACTAGGTTTTAATCCACTTTAGAATCAATCAACTTTACTTTCAGGTTAGATGATAAAGCCAGATGAAATCCATACAAGCCTTGTAGAATTCACCTCGTATATACCAACAGATTCATCATCATTTTTCTTAAGCTCATGTAACTCAGGTTCCGTCTTTGTTCGAATAATACGAGGGGTGTATTTATTGATAATTATTTTCTTGAACTCATCCCATTACATGGATTCAATTTCATCTCGGGGCGTGGTATTCTTAATTAGATTCCACCACCGGTCTGCTTCACCTTCTAACCGGTAAACATCCAAAATGACTTTCTACTGTTCTGAAGAGTGAAATATCGAAAATATTTTTCCAATGGTATTAATCAATTGTTCAGCAAGAAGTGGATCAGAAGACCCACTGAATGAAGGTGGGTGTTGCCTCATGAAGCACTCAATAGAATATTGTTCCTTTCCCTCCTCATTTGGAAGTCCAGAATGATTCTTAGCTTGTGTAAGTATAGAAAGAATATTTTTCACTCTATCTACAATAAAATTTGGTTGTTTGGGAGCACATTCATTTCTTTTTCCATTACATTGATCAAAACGGATCCTTCGGGTTCGATCCATCATATAAAACCCAAAAAGTACAGTGTGAGAGGAAAAAATCATGCTAGGAAAACACCATAATAAAGTGTGATTACTTTCAATATATATCATCTTAGGTTTAATTCTAAGATCATTACCGTAATTCTAGGAATATAACCTATACGTATACTTATCCTTAGGGACATCCCTAGACATACCTTAGATATATCTTAGGGATTTCACTAATGTTTTCACATCCTTGTTTCTAAAGGTTAACTAAACCTTTTCTCTAATACAAACTGTAGAGACCCAATATTGAAATACATGGACATTACATTACATTGGTATAATACGTAATACATAACAAAAAAGACACCAAAGGACCGTAATATTTTAGGGTCTTTGGAAACTCCGAATATAATCTTCTAATCTTGGTGAAAGATCTACAATATCTCCCATAAAGATCTTCACTTTTATTCTTACCTAAAACCTTTATTTATATCCTATGGAAAATAAAACATATAAAGTGTGATCTAAAATTCTCATTAAAGGTAATCATGTAAAAAATAAATCAAACCATATACAGTTCAAATTCAAAACATGAACATAAAGTTTAAACATTAAAATCATGAGTTGTGAAATAAATCTTGGAAATACGTAAGGCATAGGTCATAAAGGAACATCAGTCCTAATAAAATATCAAGGGAATAATAAATTTAATTGTGTCAAGACATTAACCACATGATATGATTTCCATAGTATACAAGGAATTGCTACCAATACCATCTTAGTGGAAAAATTCCCTTTTTGAATCGAGGTCACTCCTCGTTCCAGTCCGGTATCACTGAACTGGATTAACATACTATTCCAGCCATGTCTATCTCATGAGATATTAATCTTTACCTAATGCATTAGAAGGATATTTAGGTCCCACCCATATCATAATGAAATCATTTTACTTGTGCCACAAAATATACATAAATCATTAATCATAACCCAATGAATAAAATGGGTTTCATAAACATTATACCATCTACATGTAATCCCTATAAAACAAATAGATATAATTTCATCATAAGAATAACCAAACCTTGTAAATAATAGAGGCATTATACTTGAAACATAATAATTCCAAATAATGTCATCTTAGATGGAAAATAGTTTTGACAAACCACTTGAAATGAATTCTTAAAGAAAATATCCTTTCTTTTTCAAAATAATTTTCTTTTAAAAAAATGCCATTCAATTTTAAAACAAAAGGATTTTGTTGAAAATAATCATGAAATCATGTAGAGGAAGCTTCATGAAAATTAGGCTTTATGAAACTGTAAAAATCCATTCATTCCGTATAAGTTAAAAAACATTCTCCTCATACTTTTAATGGAAAAGTAATAAATTACCACATATGGTAAACAAATGAAAGATTCCTTCCATAACCCTAATTAAAAGTCAAAGATGAGTACACGTGACATTAAACATACATAGAAGAATATTAAACACTTTATTAAAAAAATATGGACATGGATAAAAAATATAACCCCAGTTAATACTTATGTATAAGCAATGTCAGATACAAATGAGATTTCCGAAATTATCCCTCACCCATGGACTGATATGCTTCGTACGTATCCGAAACTCTGGTATAATGACTTAAATAAGGTCATTGACTTATTAAATAATCATATTAATTGTTATGATATCATATATGGTTCACTTATAACATTATATTACTCGTTCTTTTGTAATATCTATGTTACAGTAGTGTTTTCGGTAAATTTGTTTTATTTACCGTACGTGTTTGGACTTGTTGTTCTTGATATTATTATTACTTATATCATGATTTAATTACATTAAGTATATAAATCATGATTTATATAGCATATATATTTAGTATATATATATATAATATATAGATAAATGAAATGATATACACCGTTCATGGAGACGGTAGGTCGTACCTACGCATGAACGTTGTTTTCGTTAGCTTATTTACTTGAAAGGATGTAAATAGATGAAATATATATATACATAAATCTAGTAGCTTTATCATGTCATATATTTCGTTATTATTAATTATATATACTATATAATCATTCTTGAATGTTTAACATGGTGAATGAATCTCATCGCGTCGTGGAGACGGTAATCTGTACGTACACACGACCGACGATACCATTCCCATAATTATTGAAATTAATTGCAGTGGATGATATAATATAACAGAATCAGTATGATGTTATAATAACTATATATATTTATTCTTCACACCATTATACCTATCCATGTAAGGTGGTGGTGAAAAAATAGATTACACCACGGTGTGGAGACGGTATTCCGTACGTACGCACGCGCAATGATTTCGTTTTCTGTAGGATGGATAGAAGGTGAAATGGTGTTGTTTCAAATTTATAGTAACATATCAGTATATTAGTGATACATATGTTATTACTTTATAATGAAACAACTAAATAAGAAGAAGTTTAAGAAGAAAGAAAACATGAAAGAATCGGTAGAAGAAATTACCTCTTCTTCGACGCACCTCTTTTAAGATTCCTCTTATGGCACTAGAGTTTGTCTTTTGTGGAGACATGAACCTCTATAATGTTTATATGGAAGTTGAAAAGGGAAATGGTCAGGGGTTTTCTGAGCTTGAAAGCTCAGAATTGTGTAAAGAGAAGAGGGAGGAGGTTCTCTTTTATAAGGGAGGAGAGGGGCACCTTTGGAAGAACTTAAAATATTATTTTATAATAAAGTCATATTCGGTTTTTAATAGCTAAAAATTGATTTATTTTGAATCCAAGGTCGGGATGGGTCAAAATCCTCTCAAAAAATAGGTTTTAGACATGTTTAGAATACTATTATAACCTTATCATTAAATTTAACTCTATGTTAAATAATTTAACTTTTTCCGTGTCTTTTTGTTTTCTTGCACTGTATGGTTAATAAACTAACTAAAACAAGCCAAAAGAACCCCAAGAGGTTCATTATTAATATATATAACCTTATATAAGTAATTTTGGAGAACCTTATATTATTAATAATTAAATAACAATTAATAATAAAATATTTGTTTTAAAAACTATTTTATGTCAATTTTGACACTATTTGGTAATTGATTTTTGTGAAAATCATTACAGCATAATTAGTTATAAAAAATATAATTAAATAAATAATAACATTTAATATTAAACATAATATTATTGTATTTCATTAAAAGTATAAAATTAATTTTATTTGGTTATTTATAACATCAATTATGTTAATATTTTACTAATAAGTTAATTACTGCATTATCATTATGTCATAAATAAACTAAATTATTTAAAGTCTAAAAATTATAAATAAAATAAAATTATTTAGGAAATATTTTTATCATTCTAATGAATATTTTTAGTCGAATTTATCTTATTGATATCACTATATTAAAAATGTTTTAGTTATTAAACATTGATTTTATCTCTTTTAACTCTTCTTTAAATAAAATAATATTAAGTGTCATAATCTAATCTATGTGGATCTAAAGGGTAATATTTTATTCCTATGATTATTTTTGGTCGAATTACACTTATAAAATAAAACTAGGACATGTTTTAGGGTAGAAATAATATCATTTTTACCCTTAATTACCCTATTTAGTTTAACGGTGGTAAATAAAAGTAATAAGTTACCATTCACCAAAAATTATTTTTATCTTATTAAACCAAATTTTACTCCTTGATATTAATCGTGTCTCTTGGATTTTTGAAATTCAACTCACATAAGTGGAAAAATTATGTTTTATATAGAATTGAAAATGCTCTTAGGAGGTGGGTAAAAGACAGTGAAAAGTTCAATAATTTTTTTTTAATCTAAAATTATTAGAAATTTACTCCAATTAATTACATTTAACTTATATTATTATTATGTATCTATTTTGACCTAAAATATATTTAAATAAAATAATTGATTATTTAAATAAAAAGTCGGTTTTAACCAATAACTCATTGATTTCACTATTCATCAAAAATTGAATGTTTTCCAAAAAATACCAAAATTTCAACCAAGGCTATTTTTGATATTCCGAATCGAAAAATGAAGTCCATTTTGAAAGATTAAATATATAAAATTTTAAAAAGTGTGTATTACTATTCATAAAGTCTAGTTCATATAATATTTTAATAACATATCGTTGTTTAGTGAAACTCGGTATGAAAAAATGGGGCATTATTCTAATCAATGCACTAATCCAAGGGTTAATGATTAGGCTTACAAGCTTAAGAAAATACACTCATAAATTTTACAGATCATAATCTTGATTTGTGAAATAAATCGTAGCAGTACGTAACATATAGGTCATAAAGGATCATCAATCATGATAAAATAGAATGGGAATAAAACATTTAGTTGTGGAAAACCCTTAATAACATGATATGATTTCAATAGTATCCAAGAAATTGCTTTAAATACCATCTTAGTGGACAAAGTCCCTTTCTGAATCGGGTTCACTCCTGGTTCCAGTCTATTATCACTAAACTAGATTAACTTAACGTTCCAACCATGTCTATCTAATAAGATATAAATCTCTACAAAATTCATTGTAGGGAGATATAGGTCTCACCCATATCATAATTAAATCATTATTATGTGTTCCACAAAATCATAAATCATTGCATAACCCACGTAATAAAAATGTGATTCTTAAACATCTTGTCATCATATCATAATCCATATAAGTTAAAAGGACATCATAAAAATAAATCCATCATAACATAATCAAATCAATGTAAATATAGGGATATAAACATAACCCTATATTATCTTAGATTGAAAATAATTTTGATAAAACAATTGAAATGAATTCTTGAGGAAAACATCCATTCTGCTTCAAAATCATTATATGTTCACAAAATTCCATGAAATTTTAAGAGAAAAGTATTTTGTTGAAAATAATCATGAAAACATTAATAAAAAGATTCATGAAAATTAAGAGTTATGAAACCGTAAAAATCCGTTAATTCAGTATAAGTTATAAAAACATTTTCCCCGTACTTTTGCTAGAAAAGTCATAACGTTCCTCCTATGGTAAACAAAAGAAATATTCATTCCATAACACAATTTAAAAGTCAAATAGGGTTAAAATGACTTTAAAAATACATGGAAGAATATTAAACACTTTATAACAAACATTTTTATGGACATGGATGAAAAATATAACCCTAGTAAATACTTACGTATAAAGAATCTTAGATAAAAATGTGATTTGAAAAATTATCCATTTCATTAGGTATGATATGCTTCGTACATATCTGAACCTACTCTATAATTATTTAAATAAAGTCATTGACTTATTACAGAATCATATTAATTGTTATGATATCATATATGGTTCACTTATGAATTTATATTACATGATCTTTTGTGAATTCCATGTTAAAGCAGCGTTTTGGGTAAAATCGTTTTATTTGTCTTACGTGTTTGGACTTGTTGTTCATGATATTATTATCACTTATATCATGATTTACTTACTTCCATAATGTAAATCATGATTTATATATCATATATATTAGGTATATATATTTATAATATATAGATTATTGAAAGGAAATACACCGTTCATGGAGACGGTAGGCCGTATGTACGCATGAAGGATGTTTTCCATTACATATTGACTTGAATGGAAGTAAGTAGATGAAATATATTTATACATAAATCCAGTGTCTTTATCATGTCATATATTTCCTTGTTATTCATTATATATACTTTATAATCATTCTTGAATGGTTAACCTGGAGAATGAATCTCATCGCGTCATGGAGACGGTAATCCATACGTACGCCCGAGCGATGATATCGTTCCCATAATTATGGAATTGAATTGGAATGGATGATATAATATCACATAATCATTATGATTTTATAATAACTATATATAGTTCTTCTTTACACCATTATACCCATCAAAGTAAGGTGGTTCGGGAAAAACAGATTACACCACGACGTGGAGACGGTATTCCGTATGTACGCACACGCGGTGATTTCTTTTTCTGTATGATGGATAGAAGGTGAAATGGGGTTGTTTCATATTTATAATAACATATCAGTATCTTATTGATACTGGTGTTATTACTTTATAATGAAACAACTAATAAATAAGATGTTTAAGAAGAAAAAAAAACTTGAAAGAATCGGTAGAAGAGAATACCTCTTCTTCGACACACCTCTTTTAAGATTCCTTTTAAGGCACTGGGGTTGGTCTTTTGAGGATACCAGAACCTCTATAATGTTTCTAGGGAATCTTATAAGGCAAATGGTCATGGGTTGGTCGTGCTTTAAAGCTCAGAATTGTGTAAAGAGAAGAGGGAGGAGGTGCCCTTTTATAAGGGAGGAGAGGGGCACCTTTGGAAAAATATAAAATATTATTTTATAATAAAGTCATATTCAGATTTTAATATCTATAAATTGATTTATTTTGAATGTAAGGTGGGTATGGGTGGAAATCGTCTCAACTAATTGGTTTTATACAAGTTTAGGTTACTATTTTAACCTTATAATTTAGATTTAACTGTAAGTTAAATAATTTAACTTTTACCATATCTTTTTGTTTTCTTACACAGTATGGTTAATAAACATAATAGTACAAGACAAACGAACCCAAAGGTGTACATTATTAATATATATAACCTTATCTAGGTCATTTTTCTTAACCTTATATTTTTATGAATAAAATAACAATTAATAATATAATATTTAATAAAAAACTATTTTATGTCAATTTTGACACTATTTGGTAATTTATTTTTATGAAAATCATAACAGAATTATTAGTTCAAAAAAAGGTAATTAAATCAATAAAAACATGACATATTAACATATAAAATTATTTTAATTCATAAAAAGTCTAAAAGTTTATTTATTTGGGTATTTATAACATCAATTTTGTTAATATATCCTTAATATGGTAATTACTCCATCATCATTGTGTCATAAATAAATTAACATATTTGAAGTCTAAAAATTATAAATAAAATATAAATTTGTATTAAATATCATTATATTTTAATTAATATTTATAGTCTAATTTATCTTATTTATAACGCTATATTAAAAATGTTTCGGTTATTAAACATTGATTTTAACTCTTTTAACACTTCTTTAAATAAAATAATAATATGTGTCATAATCTAATCCAAGTGGACCTGTTGGGTAAAATTTTATTCCTAAGGTTGTTTTTGGTCTAATTACACATATCCAATAGAATTAGGACTTGTTTTAGGGTAATAATAATATCATTTTTACCCTTAATTACCATATTTACTTTTAACCATGGTAAATAAAAGATAAAAATACTATTCAAAAAAAAATATTTTTATATTATTGAACCACATTTTACTCCATGATATTTACTGTTTCTCTCGGATTTTCAAAATTCAACTCCTAGAAGTGGTAAAATTATGATTTATGTACAACTAAAAATGCTCCTAGGATGTGGGTAAAAGACGGTCAAAAAGTTCAATAAATTTTTTATATATCTATATTGTTATAAAATGACTCCAATGAATCACAATGAACTTATATAAGTATTATGTATCTATTTTGAACTAAAATAAATTTCAATAAAATAAAATATTATTTAAACAAAAATTTGGTTTTTAAATAGTAACCTAGTGTTTTCACTATTCATAAAAAATTGAATGTTTTCAGAAAAATACCAAAAATTCAGCCTATGCTAATTTCGATATTCCGAATCCAAAAATGAAGTCAATTTTGAATGATATAAATTTAAAATTTCAAAAAATGGGTATTACTATTAATAACAACTAGTTCATAATAATATTATAATAATATATCGTTTAGTGAAACTTGGTATTGCGTACAACACATACTATTGAGGAAGGTTGCTTTGGCACGAAACACAAGCCTAAAATAATGTTTGCAAATATGGTAAGATAATACAGTGTTGTGTTTACCACAAGCTAATCTTGGTGTAGCGTACAACATAAGACATCAAAGTAAATAAAAATAGTAATTCTCATAATATATCGGCGTGTTACACCTTATCTCTTGGTTATTTATTAATTTTACTTAGATCAAAATTTATCTCTCTTTCTCTCTCTTGTATTTCTTGATCTACACCCATTTTATATAGATCTTATAGTGACCCTAGATTTTTACACATAACATTACATGATTTTAAGCTTAATTATACATCAGAGTACAAGCCAAGGATCATGAAGTCTAGTGTCTTGGAAGAATATGTACATAAAATTGAAATCATGGAACAAAAAAAAACATTTACTTATTTATTATTAATATTGGGATCTTAAATTCCATTGTCCTTATACATATATACCGGATATCCTAGGGATAACGTGAAATAGGGGAGGATCTAAAAATCCCAGTAAGGGAATAAGAATAAGAATAAATCCTTAGCACACGGGTAAGAAGACATGGAATAAAGATATAAAAAGGAATGTAACACAAAGTATCATAACATATAAACATGGGATCATATAAACATGGAGTCATAGTACCATTTTAGAAACATAAAACATGTATTCAGTACAATTCCAGGATAACCTCCAAGACTGTTTCCTATAGTAGCACAAGGCAAGGCTAACCGCCATGACTGTCACACATAACGTCTCATGAGACTTAACTTTCCCAAATTCATTAGAGTTCTATCTAGGAGCACCCATCCTAACATTCCATGGATTTGTTTCCACATAATTAATCATAAATAATCAATCATATATAAACATAAGGGTAACCCATGAAAAGTATTGAGTACCATAATCATGACCTAAAGCTTAACAAGTGGGTGTAACATTAAAGTACCCATGAAAGAATGGAATTAAAACATAAATGTAAATTCATAAGGTAAAGTAGGAATGTATCATGGGAATTTATTTCATCTTTAAGTGAAAACATGTACGAAAATTATTAAAGTAATATTCTCATTAAAACATTTTGGACAGGTTTTACGAAAAATACTATTGAGCCTTTAAAATGGAAAAGAGAACAATACTATAAAAAAATAGAACTGAAAAAAATAATTTTCTCATAATAAAAATTCCTGATTTTATATATAAAATGGTGGTTTAAATCATAATATATAGTGAACTTGAAATAAGATAATAATTTGGGAAGCTCCCTTAAAACAGGTTTTCTTATCGGGAAGTATTGAGGAGGGAATCACTTAAAAATGCATATACTTAAAAGATAATGATGGAAGTGTATTGATAAATGATTTTTAACATGTACAAATAATTTATAATATTAAAATAAATATATAATTCTACTTTATTTTGGTATAAATAATGATATGGAACCCAAATTAATAAAGGTGATTCAGGTAGAATTCGTTACAGATTATTAGCATGGTATTGGGTGTCCTTAAGAGGGGTTAATGAGAGTGAAATGGGTTTATAGTCACTTATAAATCATGAGAAAAGTATGGGGGTTATATATCTTACATCATAATTAGGTATTACACATAAAATTTCATAGCATATAGACATTCTTGAATAAAAGTGAAATGGAGAGGATCCCTTATCTTATATATGATGGTGTTCCTACCTTGTTAATAATGACCTGAATAAAAAATAATGTTAATTAATTAATAATTAAAGAACCTGTTATATATTCAATTGATTTTTTATTCCCCTTTTAGGTTCATTCATGTCCTTTTTAATGGTTTAATATGTTCAAATTCATCATTCGGGAATATTTGTTTTTATAGTTTTCATGAATTGTTCACTTGTATTCGTGAATGGAAGTTCATTTAAAACATGGATAAACATCCATATATGAAATTTCATGTTACTTATGATGTTATAGAACTATCTTATAAATATGTTTTTTATATACCATGTTCATGAATAATTATATAATAATTTAATTATGATCGTTTGGGTTAATTCTGGCGGTTTTCAACCACAATGAATTTATTTTGTTTAATAATTTAGTAATATCTACATAAAATAGTTAAAGAACATGAAATAGGATATAATAAATATAAAATGATTTGGTTCAACCATAAAAATGGTTTCATGACCTGATCTGGGGTTGATAAAGGAAAATGAAAACATGTCATTCTTTGAGGTGATAAATTAACACCTCACGAACAATGTTTTCCTTTCTAATATAAAAATAAGAGGTGATGGGGATGTTTTTATGATATATTCCCCCATTAGTATCATAAAATTACATTATATATATGATAATATAGTTTCCATACTATGTTTATGAGGATAGGTGGTGATATATTTAAGAAAAGAACATGAAATAGAAAGGAAATTAAAGGAAAAGAGAGAGAGGGGAATTACCTATTGAATCCTCCTTAAGGAACCTTAGATTGGACTTTTTATGAGAAACAAGCTCTAGGATGTGGAAGAGGGTCTAAGTAATATGTATTATCATTTTTTAGATATGTATTAAATCTTTATAGTTTTATGTAAATGAGGGTGGGAAGGGTTGTATTTATAGTGGAGGGAGAGGGGTTTTCAAAATACTATATTCATTAATTTATTATTTCTCCAAAAGAAAAGTAATTGTGACGTTTATATAACCAAGAATAGTCATAAGTGAATTTTAGTTCTTTACAATGTCCATTTACAAAATCCATGACTAAATATTGATTCATAAATTCCTTTATTTAGTATATTTTGTAAATTATTGAATTTCACTATTCACCAAAAATTCATGTATTTTAAAAAAAATCACAAAATATCATCAAAAAAATTTATCGATGTGTAGAATCACAAAATTAAATCCATTCATCAAAAGAAAATTCTAAATATTATTAATTTATTTATTAATTAAAATGAAAATGTAATTTAAAAACAACAATTGTATTACATTTATTTAATTATTCCCACATATATTTATATCATACTTCCACTTGAATATTATTTATGTACTATCCTGGGTAAGGTTAATATTCATTTCGTTATGTCACTTTTCATAAGGTTAAGATTAATCTTCATAAGTGTATGTTACTATTGAGAAAAAATTATGTTTGTCATACTAGACTCCAAAAAACTTACTAATCTCAACTACATTTGGCAGATTTTTGAAATTCAAATCACAGAAGTGAAAACTTATCTTTTATGTTAATATAGAACTTAGTAGTTCATTATATTTTTATTTCATGTGATTATATGAAATAATTTTATGAATCAAAATTCTATTGAATACTTGGGGTTGTTACATTATTCCCCCTTTATAAAATTTTACCCTCGAAATTTCTTTTTTCATTCTAAGACATAAATATGTGTGGGTACTTTTCCTTCATTGACTTATCTATGTCCCATGTTGCCTCTTTTTACTTATGGTTCCACCACAGTTTATTGACATGTTGAGTAGTCTTTTAACATAAAAATTTATCTCTATGATCCTAGATCATTACTATATTCTCCTCGTAAGAAAGATCATTCTTCAACTGTACCGCCTCTAAAGAGATTACATGTGAAGGATTTCATACGTACATATTTCAGAGGGATAAATGGAAGACATCATATTCCTTGGTTGTGGTATGTAGAAGTTCTATTCTATAGGTGAAAACCCTGATATGAACAAGAATATTGATGGGGAATATGTACATAAGACATAACATACCTATATTTCAAAACCTCATGAACTTCTTCCACGGAGATAAGCATAGAAATACAATATATCCAACTTTTAACTCAAGGACTTTTTGAGGATTTTCTACATAACTATATTGTCAACTTTGGTTTTAGTTGATGTGCTGTTGAATTATTTTCACCTTCTCCAACATTTCACTAACCATTCCAGGTCCTAAGAGCTTACTCTCACCGACTTCATCCCAACACATTAGTGTTTTACATATTTTCCAACAATGGGCTTCGTATAGTTCCATTCTGATGCACCGGGGGAAAATATTGTTGTTGGGGAATTAGACCAGTGGAAAATGTTGGTCCCTTCCTTCATTGAAGTCCACATAACATTCTCTCAACATATCATTCATTGTCTTTATATTCCGTTAAGATTTTCCATCAGTTTGTGGATGATAGGCCGTATTGAAATTTAGTTTTGTGCTTAGACCATGTTGGAGACTTTTCCAAAACATCATGCTGAATATTGGATCACTGTTAGATAATATAGATAGTGTTACTCCATGAAGCCTTACCACTTCATTGAAATATATCTGTGAATGCTTATCTAATGAGAAGTCCTCTTCAATCGGGATAAAGTGAGTTGTCTTTGTAAGATTATCCACAATGACCAATATAGCATTATTTCCACTAGAAAAACCTGGAAGTCCACAGACAATTTTCTTTGTGATGTTCTCCCACTTCCATGTTGGTATGGGTACTAGTTCCATCACACCCTTATACTTTTTCCTTTTCAACATTCACTTGTTGATATACCAGGCAATTTGATTTATATTGAGCAATCTCATTCTTCATATTGTCCCACCAAATGATCTCTCAGAGATCTCAATACATCTCTGTCCTCCCCTGGTGAATAGATATTCATGAGCTATGTGAATCATTTATAAGATCCTTATTTATATATGGATAATATGGTACACATTATAATGAACCAAATCATTCAACTCCCTCGTCATGAATCATGAACTCAGAGGATTTCCAATTTTGAACAGCTTCCACCCTTTTTATAATTTCCACTCCGTTTCTTTGAGCATCCTTTATTTTATCCATGAGGGATGGTTGATAAATAATATGATAATATATTGATGGTGTTCCACCCTTAATGATTACTATTTCTATATTCTACAAATCTAAGAAGATCAGATCCTTTTCCATCCTCATCATTGATAATGATGCAGTATCCTTCTTACTTAGAGCATCTCCCCAGTTGTTTTCCTTACCATGATGGTAGTGTATTGAGAATTCATAAAAATTGAGGATCTCGATCCATATTTTTTGGCACATTTAAGCTATTTATATTTTAATATGTATTTGATACTATTGTGATCAGTATATATCTCACAATTCCCCCCATAGAGATAATGCCACATGATTTTCGACGTAATGATCACAGCCTCAAAATCTAGATCATTTGGAGGATAGTTTTTCTCAATATTTTTTAGATTCCATGTGGTTTAGGCTATCACGTTATAATTTTTCATCAGCACACAACTTAATCCCTTCCTTGTAGAATCACTATACACCCCAAATAGTTCTCCACTTGTTGATAGTGTGGGTTCTGGCGTTGTGATAGGCCACTTTTTCAAATACTAAAAATAGTGTTCACATTCATGTGTATAGATAAACATTACTACCATCATTGTCGACATGGTAATTGGGTTTGAAAATCATGAAAATTACTTCACAAATGGTTGATAACACCCGACTAGACCCAGAATGTTGCGGATCTTCATTACAAATGTTGGCATGGGCTACTCTTTTATCACTTTTGTCTTAGGAGGGTACAAAGATATCCCTTTGCTAGTGATAACATTCCCAAAGAATGATACTTCTTCCATCCAGAACTCACACATACTATACATTTCATATAGATTCTACCTTATAATAGTTTTTAACAGAATATTCAAATGATCCCCATATTCCCCCGTACTCATAGAATATATTCGAAAATTGTTAATAAAGACTACCACAAATTTGTCGAGATAATATCTAAAGACTCTATTATTTAAATCCTTGTTTTTTTTGAAGAATTATTGAGTCCAAAGGGAATCAATATGAACTCATTATGTACATAACGTGTTTTAAATACTGTCTTGGGAATATCTTCCTTCCTCAACATTAATTGGTGATATCCTGACCGAAGGTCCACTTTATAAGAAAAACTGGCCCGCCGAAGCTAATCAAACAAGTCATCAATCTGAGTACGGGGATACTTGTGCTTTATCGTGATTTTATTGAGATCACTATTATCAATACAAAGGCACATTTATTCATACTTCTTCATGATGAATAGGACTGGTTCACCCCATGATGAAGCATTTGTGTGTATAAAACCCTTCTCCATATTCTCCTGTAACTACTTCTTCATCTCTTCAATATCTAAAGTGGCCATTCTATAAGGTGTCTTTGATATAGGATGATATCTATGAATAAGTTCAATTGAGAACTATACCTCTCAGTTAAGAGGAAGACCAGGAAACTCTTTAAGGAATACATCAGTGGAATCCTTCATGATGGGCATGTATTCAAGCATGATTCACTCCATTGTCCAAATCATTTGAGCTAGACATGATTTCTCATAATGAATTAATTTTCGCACATGAGACAATGATTATAAATGAGATTCATCATCCTCCTTACACATTTAATGAATTAGAGGATTCTCCATGATTTGAAAGGTGATTTCCCATTTTTTGCAGTTGATATTGGATTTATATGAAGATATACATTCCATGCCCAAGATATTATCGAATTCCACTAAATGAAGTATGAAAAGATTTCCTGGGAGGTTCAGTCCACAAACATTAACTAGAGAGGAGTTATAAACCCTGGATTCAATAATTTTCCCATTATCTATTATCATAGATTACTTATCCTCCAAAATTTTGAGGTTGTGTTTGAATAGTTCTATTCAACTTTCATGATATGAAAGAATGCATAGAATGAGGATAAAATAGTACATTCTCCATTCGTGAATTAATAACTAGTGTACATGTCACCACATCATTTTCTGACACCACCTTAGTAGTAGTGATAGCATAATCCTTTCCTTGTTTCCATGTAGTTTGTTGTTGATTTCCTTTGACAACCCTTGGATTAGGTCAATTTTTTTTCATAATTCTCACAGTACTTGATGTTGTAACACCACAACACTGGCTGACCATTTATCTAAATGATCCTTTCTTCTTCCACATTTGTGGGATTTTTTATATCCATTCAGAAGTTCTTGTCCAAATGTCCCATTCTTCTACATTTGAAGAAATTATTAGCTCCCTTTAGACAGTTCTGAGGATGCTTCTTACTATAAATTTTACAAGTGTGATATTATTGCTCCATTCCATGCTGGTATTTTTTTGTTAAACCACCCATTTTGTTCTCAATTTTACACTTATTTTCACTAGGCTCAGAAGACTACATAGAGTCTCCAATATCCATTCAATCCTTGAGGGCACAACATAAAATATTATCATAACTATGGATGTCTTGAATCACCAATGATATTACTAAACTCATCTTTATTCCCCTAAAGAAGAAATCCACTTTCCTTGAAAAATATGGATGTATACCATGAACTAATTGTAAAGTTTGATTTATATGCCCTAATGGACTCATTTTACTTCTTCTTGAGACCTATGAAATCTCCTTCCATATTGAGACAGATAGTTAGAGGAAAATATTTATTAAAAACATCATCTTGAATTCCTCACAATACATGGAATCAATTTCCACTTGTGACTTTGTATTCATGATCTGTGTCCAACACTAATCAGCTTCCCCATAAAAATGAAAGACCAGCAGTACAACTTTCTCCTCTTCTAAGAAATGGAGTATGGATAATATCTTTTCAATGGAGTTAATACACTGTTTCATGAGGAGTGGATTGGAAGATCTTATAAACATGGGAGGCCTTTTTCACATGAAGGATTATAGGGAAACTTACTCTTTCCTTGGAGGATGAGGGTGTTCCACATGATTCATGATTTTATTCATAACCTAAGACAACTTAGCAAGAAATTTCATGATGATTTGAGCACCAGTTTCCATCATATCAGGCATATAATTAGGGAAATATTCAGATTTCCTATCACATTGGTTGTGGGAACATGTTTGTCTACTTCCCACCATTAACTATGAAACAACCGTCCAATTATAGGGCTTTCATACTTTGTTAGTGAACATAAAAAAATGAAACTTTTGAACATAAAAGGATATACTTGTATAGGTGAAGTAAATTCTAACTTGTGATTCATTAGGTTTGAATCTAGATTATCCTTGATCTATTTCATAACTAAAATTCTTAGGGGATTTTTTATTCCTTTAATAATGGTGTGTATTAAGATTATGAATTTACTAAAGAATATCCCCTGGGTGTGTCACACCAATAGTTAATCTAGGCTCGTTGGCATGTACCAGGATACCCCGGGTCATGCCCGAAACACCTTGTCGGTGTTTTCACTCCTAGGTACATATGTTCCAGAGCCACATCTACCTATTTTTATCTAGATATGGATGTATTTTCTTGATAAAACACTTACTCTATACTTACAAAAAATTATTGATGATTTATTATACTTGGTCTCATCCTTATGGTTCTCACTAATGTACTCTATTCCTAATCTCCAAAAATAACAGGACCATCATCTGATACCAACTATAGTCACCCTATCATTTTTCACAAAACATTACATGATTTTAAGCATAATTATAAAAAAAATTACAATCCATGGACTGTGAACCCTAGTGTATTGGAAGACTAGGTACATTAAACCAAAAAAAATGGAACTAAAAAAACATTTCATTTTGTTTATTCCTCATATTGGGGTCCTAAATTTCATTATTCTCATACATCTTCATCGGATAACCTAGGTATAACTCGAAAAAGTGGTAAGATAAAAATCCCATTAAGGGAATAAGAATAAGAATAAATCAATAGCACACAAGTTATAAGACATGAGATAATGATTTAAAGAGGCATGTATCATATAGAATTAGAACATATAAACATGTGATCATATAATATCTGTTTCATAGTAATGTGTTAGAAAAATAAAACATGTATTTAGTACAAGTCAGGGCTACCCTCTAAGAGAGCTTCCCATAGTAGCACCAGCCATGGTTAACCACCAGGAGAGTCAGACATAACGTCTCATGAGACTCAACTTTACCCAATGCATTAGAGATCTATTTGGTAGCACCCAACCTAAATTTCCAGGAATATATTTTCCACATAATTAATCCTATATAATAAATAATATATAGACATAAGGGTTACCAATATAAAGGATTGGGTAAAATAATGATGACATAAAGAATAATAATTTTTCGTAATATAAAATTGTTCACAAAAGAAAGGAACATAAATATACATACAAATCCATAAGTTAAAGAGGCATGTTTCATTGGAATTTTTTTCAAGTATAATTGACAACATGTGAGAAAATTATTTAACGAATTTTATCGTTAAAACATTTTTTGGGAGGGTTCAAAGAAAATACTATAGAGCCTTTAAAATAGAAAAGGGAACAATATTTAAAAAAATACAATTGACCCCAGAAGGTTTTCATAATAAAAAGAACTAAAATTATAAATACATTGGTGTATTAAAATAAAAGATAGTGTGTACTTGAAATCACCTAAGAATTCAGTATGTTTCATTAAAATAGGTTTTCTTATGAGAAAATATTTAGTAGGGAATCACTTAAAAACATGTATATCCCAAAAATAGAATTATGGAAGGGTCTTGATAAATTAATTGTGTACATTTAAAAATAATTTATAATATTCAAATAATTATATAAGAAATCATCATTTTGGAATAAATAAAGATAAGTAATCCCAAAGGAATAAAGGAGATTCAGGTAAAATTCCATACAGATTATCAGCATGGTATCAAGTGTACTTAAGAGGGCTTCATGAGAGAGAAATGGGATTCTGATAACTTATAAATAATTAAGGATGTATGGTTTAGGTGAGATATCATACCTCATTATTAGTTATTACACATAAAATGACATATCACATAGGACATTTATGAATAAAATTGAAATGGAGATGATCTCTTACTTTATGTATGAAGGTGTTCTTCCCTTATTATTAATGACCTGAATAAACATATTAGGTAAATTAATTAATAATTAAATAACATATTCTATATGTATCATATTTATTACACACTTTTTATGTTCATTCATGTACTTTGTAATGGGTTAAATGGTTTAATTTCATTGTTCAGGAACATTCATTTTTACAGTTTCCTTGAACGGTTCAATTTTATTCATGAATGGAAGTACATTTAAAACATGGATAAACATAAAAAATTGTAATTATATGTTATTGATGATTTAAAATAACTTGAAATGTTATTATAAATAATTTTTTATATTCCGTGAGAATTAATCATTAGATTATAATTTAAAGATGAGTGTTTGGGTTAATTCGTGCAGGTTTTCGACCACAATGATCTTGTTTTGTTTAATAATTTAGAAATATGTACATAAGTTAGCTACAAAAAATTATATAGTATATAATAAATATAAAATAATCTATTTCAACCATAAAAATGGTTTTATGACCAGATCTGAGGGAGGTAATGTAAAATGAAAACATGTCATTCTTGAAGATGATAAATTAACACCTCACAAACAGCGTTCTCATTTCTAGAATAAAAATAAGAGGACAGGGAGGTTTGATGATATATTCTATCATTACTAAAAAAAATTCCATTATATTTAAGATATTTTAGTCACCATACCATGGTGATGATTATTTGTTCAGTGATATTTAAGAAAATAACTTGTAATTGTTAGGAATGTAATGGAAATGAGAGATGGGAATTACCTCTTGAATCCTCCTTAAAGAACCTTGGATTGGACTTTTGATGAGACCCGAAGCTCTTGGACGTGAGGGAGGGGACATGGATGATTTCTGTGAAGATTTTAAATAATTATTTAAGCTTTATATGTCTGAGGATTTGAGGGTGTGAATGGTAGTATTTGTAGTGGAGGGGAGAGGGGTTTTCAGAATCATATATTCATAATTTACTATTTCCCCACAATACAAGAAATAGTGATGATTACCTAACAAAAAATAGTAATAGGTGCATGTTCATTCAATCCAATTTCCATTTACATCATCCATGACCGATTCATGATGCAGTAATTCATTTATTCAGTATATGTTGTTGAATAGTTTTGTCTTAAAAGGTTGTTTGTTTATCAATTTTTTTATTTTCATAATTTCAGATGAATATTGGTCTATATATTTTGGTAATCATTTATTTTCATGTTTTCATTATTTGGAAATTGTTGGGGGATGTGATCTAGTTATTTTTGTTGAAGTGTTGTTGTGATTTTGGTAAATGTTGATTGGCATGTGTTGGATGGATGATGGTTGTGAATATAACACCATCAAGGTGATGTTCATGAATATACCACCATCAAAATGGAGTGTGATGGGTGTGGTGTTCCACACCGTGGAAGAGATGGGTTCGTCGGGAATGTTCCACCATTAATGTAGCACCATGAGTGCATGAATGGTATCAATTTTATTTGTTGTGTTACATAATTCTATCGATTGTTGATATATATGTGTGGTCACGAAAACTGAAATGGGTAATTACATGTTTTATTGTCTTCCATATAATTTTGTTGATTTGTATAATTTTTTTAGGCAATACTATGTTTTGGTTACTATTAATTGCTGAAATATTTTAATGGATTTGAATAATTTGTTATGGTTGGGCTAAAGGTTATATCCGGCTCACATGTATGGGGAAGTCATTTTGGGAAAACATACCGAGTATTTGTACTCAACCCCTTCTTTGGAACTTTTGTGTCTTAATTGATCTGATATTTCAATACACATTTAATGGTAATGCATCTCATTTCCACATATGTTATTAAAAATGCTTGGTCTGGTTTTTGGTTCTTGGAGTAAGGAAATTAGTGTGGAGCTTGGGAGTGGATTCTCCACTTCTCTAGGTTTTTTGTTCGTATTGTGCTTGGTACTCTGATTATGGAACATTGTGGTTTAGTTATATTGGTTCCATGAAATTGTAGTGAAATTAGTTTGGATGCCTGGTTGTCTCTTGGTATTTTGTTGAGTTTTAAATCATTGTGGAATGCATCATGTAGTTTTAATTTTTTATCACTCATCTAGTTGGTTTCTTTTGTTAAAAGGTAAAATCATTCCCCACTGGTTCTTGAAGCCCTTAGGATTTATTTCCATCCCTTGGTGCCTCGATAACATCTCTTAATGGAAGGTAGCATCAAACCACCTTCTCAAGCTAATGAAGAAGGTGCTGGATGTTAGAAGTGGTATCATCTTTACCGGTCCTTTGTGTAAAGGTAAAGTGTTTCTTGTTCGATCTTGACATCATTTGTTGGTCTTGGTGTTGGAATTCGTTCAAATACTATTCCTTGAGTTGGGATGGTAGTAAGGCATAGTATTGTTGCAAATTGAAATTTATAGCATAAAAGGGCATGAATAAACCTTTTATTACGAACATCAAGTTTCCAAAGAGTTGGGTACATAAGTATTTTGGAGACACTTATACCCATTGGAAATCTCATTATCATGGGTTTATCCAATGATATGATGATTAAATTCATGGTAAAAATGACTTCCTACTAGGATTTCATATTTCATTTGGCATAATGACTTGTGTTGTGGTATGGATATATGGATTTCTGAAAAATCTGGGTATTATTTTTAACTATGAAGATTTGAAATATGGATTGTTGTGTTATGTTGTAAATTTGATTATTTTCAAAAACATGGTGGATTTTCCAAAATGGAAAAATATAAGAAGTGTAAAAATATTGAAAACATGATTTTTATAATTGTAATGTAACTAAAATTGAAATTGTAAGACTTCAGTTACTACGGAGTGTGACTTATAGTGATTCATGTGTTGATAGAAATGGCTCTAGGAATGTGTTGTAGATACCAACCAGAGGAATCTCCTCAAAATGTGTTTCCTCCTGAGCCACATGAAATCCAATAGCGGGTTCAAATTATTATTCTGGATTTTCAAACCATTCAATAAATACGGTAACTGGATAATCTTGTTACAATATCTATCATATTGGTGAATCAATGTGATTGTAGTATGGATGTATTCATGAGAGGTGGTGTGAACCCTAACACTGAGAGAAAGAGAAAGGAATACATCTTATCTCAGTGATGTGGGGAACATCAAAATCGGACAACTAGATTGTTAAATCTTCCTACATGACCCAAATGTATGTCGAGATGTTTTCAGTGTGGATATGTAAGGAACATGAAATGGGATTGTGCGAAACAAACTTGAGAATGTCATAACTACAAGCGGATGGGCCTCTTTAGTGTTATTGTTGTAATTCTCCATGGTCGTGTGTTCGGGACACTCATCAAGGGATGCATGAATCCTATTCCTCAAGGAGACGAGAGTTACAACATACTATAGCTAGTAGATCTGAGTTAGTCATGGTGATTATGGGAATACCCCGACTCCTCAATAGGAGAAATAGCATCATGGAAATAAATATCAGAGGGTGAAAAGAAAGTAGCAGTTTGGATATGAGAATGCTGTGATGGATGATCAGTAGGGACCATCCATGAGGCGAGGTATTATTCTTTTGAATTATAACATTATGCAAGATTTTATTGATAAATTTTGTTCTCATTCATTTATTTCTTCTTGTATCGTTGATTTTTTTGGTTTACATTTGTAAATTATGCCTTGGCTTTTGAATCATTAATCTCCTCTAGGTAAAAAAGAGGTTCACACATTCCAGTGTAGTGAATATAATATAGTTTTAGATGAGTTTGGATTGATGTGGACATTATCTATTATTGAAATGGATGAGTATGATAAAATCCTATGTATGGATTTTATGATGATACATAAGGCCCACATTGTCTATTATGCATGAAGGATCAATTTTATGACGAGTGAGAGTATCAGACACCTATTTAGAGGGGAGAAAGATGTCAATGCATGTGGAACTAGCTTGATGGAACTAGCATTTAGGATTATATCATATCAGTTAGTAGTCTCTTCATCAGAATCAATGGAATAGGATGAGAGAAGAATTTTTCTATCTGTGGTTGATTAGTTTCAATATTTTTTTTAGAATAATTATCTAGGATTCCACTAGTGATAGAATTAGAGTTTATGATTGATCTTCTTCCATGGAAAAGTCATATCTCACTTCTGTCTTGCCAGATGTAAACAATAGAATTGGGAGAATTGAAAGTGAAATTGGAGGAGTTAAAAAACAATGGGTTCATCTGTCCTATCACATCTTCATGGGTAGAGCTGATATTGTTTGTTAAGAATGTGGATGGAAGTCTTCAAATGTGTGTTGATTATTGTATGATTAATCAGTTTATGATAAAGAATCAATGTAGACATGGAAAAATTGATGGTTTGTTTGATCAGTTGAGGGGAGATTAGGGGTTCTCCAAGATTTTATTGCAGTTAGAATTGCACCAATTGTAAGTGCAGATGGAAGATATTCTGAAAACAGACATCATCATTATATATGGCCATTATGAATATGTCTTTATTCCATTTCGTAAAATGAATTCACCATTTGTTTTTATGGCTTTAATGAATCATATATTTCAAAGATATATCGATTCATTTGTGTTGGTATTATTAGATTATATACTAGTGTATTCAAGGAAAACTGTGGAGACTTAGAATCACTTGACAGTAGTGTAGGGAATTTTGAGGGATCATCGGTTGTACAACAAATTTTCTAAGTGTAATTTTTTTATATAAGAGGTTCATTTTCTTAGCCATGTTATTTCTCAGAAATGTTTTTCAGTTTACCCAAACATGATAGTCACTTTAATCCTATTGAACCCACCAAATAATTTTTTTGAGATATTGAGTTTCCTAATTCTATATGGATATTATTGATGTTTCATTCATTATTTATTTTGATTGGACTCACAAATTATATCTTTGACCATTAAGAGTGTTAAATTACAAAGGAATTAGAAGTGTAAGAAATATTTCTATGAGAATAAGGGTTGTCTTACATAGTCACCGATAATGGTTTTTCCCAATCCAATGAAAGGGTACATGTTGTATTTTGATGAATCAGAATCTGGGTTGGTATGGTTAAAGAGGCACATGTTTCAAATTATGAGGGTATGTAGATGAGGTCAAACCTCAATGATGGGTAGATCAATGAGGTCTTGTACCTAAATGGGCATTCAGTTTTTTATTTTCAGAATTAGATGATTGTAGTTGTGGTTAGTTAGGAGGAAATTCTTAGGGTTTCTCTTCATTCCAAAAAGGCAGTCTATCTTGGAATTCATAAAATGTATGATTAGTCGAAATAATTTTTTTTTGTCTATTATTAAATGTAAAGTGTTGGAGTTTTTTTTTGAGATTCATTAATTCTATGCATGTCAAGGTAGAGAATCATCGGATAAAAGGACTCCCCTGAATGTTTATAATTCACAATGTTATTTGGTTTATAGTGGATTAGCTCACAAAGTCAGTCTATTGCATCCCTATTCATTAATCTCATTTTTTGTATGATCTGTAAAAAATATATATCCATGACGTGGTAAAATGGAATGGTGTTCTAGTTTTGATTGTAGTATACAGAGATCCAATCTTCACGTCTTGTTTCTATAAATCCTTGTAGAAACCTCCTGGGAATCATTTGAAGGTGAGTATGGCATATCATCCTCTGATGAATGTGAAATTATTAAAGACGACAAAAATGTTGGAAGATATGTTACGGGATTGTGTGATGAATTTTGGTGGCTTGTGGGAGGAGTATTTTCTATTGATAGAGTTCTCTTATAATAATAGTTATCAAGCCCCCATACAGAGGGCTTTGTTAGATACATTATATGGGGGTTCATGTCCTTCTCGGCTATATTGGTGGGAATCGATCATACTTCCATGGTTGGGATGATCCTTGTGAAATAGAAATTATACAATATCAAGCTAATCAGGAAGAGAATGTAGATAGATCAGATTCATAAAAAATAGTATGTGGGCCATCAGTAATGATCATTGTCATTCGAGGTGGGAAATAATATGTTCTTGATATTCTCTCCTAGGCCTGGACATTGTCATTTTTGAAATAAGGGAATTTTATGTCCATGATATATTGAGTATTTTGAGATAGATGAGTGGATTAGATAGGTGGATTATCAGTATGATTTTCCACCATGGTTTAGTGCGGTGAAAATTGTGTTTCATGTTTCTTCATTGAGTAAGTATCAGTTGGATCTTAATCATGTGATTCGACGAGATCATGTTAATCTAGAGTTGGATGATTATTTGGTGCATGATCCAGTGTAGATGGTGGGTAGGAAATAGAATTTATTTTGTTGTAAATTTATTGGTATAGTTTGGGTTTTGTGGTAGCAAGGTTAGAATTAGGAGGAGACTATGGATCGAGGGAAAAAGATGGTTGAGCAGTGGCCTGAGTTCTTTTGGGAAATTTTTTTTCCTGTACATTCTTATGACTGAAATTCCAATGGTGGTAAGAATTTAGTACCACAAATTTAAGGTATGTGACCCTTATTTATTTCTATTTATTTTTTTAAAGTGGTTGGGTATATTTTAGTAGAGTTTGGTAGAGTTTGGAAGGGTTTTGAGAAAGTTTTTTAGTATTTTTAATGGAACAAGGTTTGATCATAGTTAGGGGAAACTATGAAATAGACCTTGGGAACCATGAAACATCATATTGTAGGCCTTCACATGGTTTTTGCATAGTTTTTATATCCATGTGAGGAGGTCATCCGGGTGCCCTTTTTGGATGTAGCATGCACGCGGTTAGCACACGGTTTTTTTAACCATGCGAGTTAACTGTGCGCAACAAAAAAATTGGGGTTTTAAAAATGGGACCTCTCATTATATTCTCTGAACCCTCCATTCTTCCTCCCACATTATCCTTACTAGAGAATTTTGGTTCTCAATGGTTTGGGGGGCTCTACCACCCATTTTGGAAGAGATTTCAAGGGGATCCAAGGTTTAATGATGGTGATTCTCTTCAAATAACCCTTCTCTCTTGGTTATTTCCTAGTTTTCCTTAGATATACATATATCTCTCTCATAGCATTCAAAATATACGCATTATTAATGTAAATTTATGGTTTTGATTACCTAAAATGTTAAGGGTTGGGATTTATATGATAGGCAATTGTATCTAAGGATATTTTCTGATAGTTTTACCAGGTTTTTTTGTGTAGTTGTGTGGTGGGTTGATTCCGTCAGAACCATAAGGTTAGTGGCTCACTCTTATCTCTATTTCAATAGGTCTAGAAGGATTATATTTTAAAATAAATGGATTTTCCATAGATTTATTGTGTTTTGGATGTGTGATTCTTGGTCAAAACCCTCTTGTGTTGATATGGGGTTTTGAGAAAAATAGGGTATTGTTGTGAAATATGTCTTTTGTTTTATTTTAAAATGTTGATTATTAAAATCAGTGTGTTGGTTTGTTTTATGGAAAATTAGTTAAGAAAATTGTTTTCAATAAAATTGGATTTTTATTGAAATGATATTGTAAATGAATGTGTCTTATTAGTGTTTTCAATCAAATGTGATGATATTGAATAGTTTTGGCATAAAGGTTTTTTTGGTTGTTAGTTGTTGGATTGGCATAATAAAGGATAAATAATTGTCTATATGATATAGTAATAATTTATTGTCATGTTGTTATTATGAAAAAATAGTTAGGGGATATGATTTTGTAATTTTTAAATGAAGAATTGTTGTGATTTAGGTAAATATTGATTGGTATGTGTCAAATGGATGGTGGTTGTGAATGTAGAACCATCAAGGCGATGGTCATGCATGTACCATCATCAAAATGGAGGGCTATGGGCGTGAATTCCCACACCATGGAAGAGATGGGTTGGCCGTGAATGTGTCGTAGTTAAAGTATCAATTTGATTTTTTAAATTGTATTAATGGTATTTGATGTGTCACATAATTGTGTGGATGGTAGACATATATATATGGTCATAAAAAATGAAATGGGTAATTACTTTTTTTGATGTATTCCATAGAATTGTATTTATTTGCATAATTAATTTTGGTAATATATTTTTGGCTTACTATTGATTGCTTAAATGTTCTGATGTCTTTGTATAATTTTTGTAAGATTTTGCTAATAGTTTTGACCCAGTAGCGTGTGTAGGGTAGTCATTTGGGGAAAACGTTCTGACTATTATTACTCAACCCCTACTTTAGAACATTGGACTCTTTTTAGATGTGATTTTTTGAGACACAGGTAAAGGTAGTGCATCTCATTTCTTTTGTGGTTCTTCATGATGCTTGGGAAAGTTTGTGGTGATTGGAGCAAGGAACTTGGTACGAAGCTGTGAAGTGGTTTCATCACTTATCTAGTTTATTTCTCCATCTCCTTCAAACTATGATTATGGGACATTGTGGTTTATATTTATTGGTTCTTTGACATTCTTATGAAATAGGTTGGATCACATGGTTGTCTTTTAGTATTGTGATATGTTTTAAAACATTATGGAATGCATCATGAAGTTTTTTTTGGTTATTACTGGTCTGGTTGGTTTCTTTTTTTCTAAGGGAAAATCATTCCCCAATTATTTTCGAAGCCCTTGAAATTTATTTCCAACCTTTTTCGCATTGAGAATGTCGCCTAAATCTAGGTATCATCTCACCACCTTCTAAAACCCATAGAATGTGGGAGGGAAATTAAACCAACTCACCTTATCAGATTTTTTTTACACCTATATACATTTATAATAGAACCATGTCCACTTGTAGTATCTATATAGGAATGTATATCTTGGAATACCCACCTAATCTATACCTTACCAAAATTCTAGGATGTTCTTATATACATATCCTCAATGTCTATCTTAGATTTCTATTACCTAATGTATGATTTATAAATATACCTTCTAATGTTTCTACTAATCTTGTTTTTGATACCAAATATACCATCTCGACCCGATAATCCCAGATCTGGAGCATTATTTTATTATATTAGAATGATTATAAGGAATAAAATTTTCAAGGAACAAATAATTTAGTAGTTTTGGAAAACTATATTACATACACAATACCCACATTAAATTTGAAAATATATAAAAAACATGCTTCACAATAAAATTAAATTCAATGCATCCTTGAAATCATATTCCAAAAACATTTTCTCATAAACTAGTTAAATGAACTGAACTAAGGGTGAGATCAAATTAACAGTAAGGGTAGGTAAATCAGAAGAAAATATAAAATGATGAGAATAATCAATAAGAAAATTACAAGACTAATAACACATGTCATCGAAATAAAAAGACATGAAAATATCAATATACAAAGGTAAGACTGAGAAAATGATATTTAATCAATAAAATTAGTATAGAATGCATCCATATATATGTAAACACAAAAATTTCGTGGATAAATTATAATTTAGTCTAAATAAGGGAATTGATTAAATTTTGGATGTCATGTTTCAAAGGTATATTATAATTTTACTATCCAGAATATTCAAAAGAAAGTTATTAATATCATGTAAAAACCCCATCAAATTTTACCAACTGTTTCATCTCATGAGACTAATAATGAATCTAGGGGATGTTTCTAACTGGGACCCACCCATTTCATACCTACTAAATGCATTCCCCCTAAATAGAATAATATATTTAATTAACAAACATTGTTTCTTATCATTATATATCTGTATGGAATAAATAATATGGATCAATATATATTTACATAGTGGAGGATATGTAACAATGATGGTTTTTTATGATGATGAATGAAAATACTATTTAAATATCATTAGAAATAGTCATGATGAAAAAAATTAAGCATTCCAAAGTATCACATACCACATTGAAACATTTCAATCGTAATACCCATGGGTTAATAAAATTAAATAAAAAATATAATATCATTCGAATAAGGAGATTCATGATATAACATGTAAAATAGAGTATATAAACCATATAAAATAATCTATATGTATAAAATTAAAATATTCCTCAATGAAATTAAATTGATATGAAATCCCTTACCTTGACTCAAACTTATCTTGTGTGTATTTATCATCCTTAGTTATAAGATCACATTAATTATTTAAGTTTTCATAAACTTTTTAATATTTATCATTATGTTTATTTCACTTATTAAAATTCTTTAAAAAAATAATTAATGAATTTTGTTTTTATCCGGTGTTTTGACCATATTCAGATTGTATGTCAAAAAGGACATTGGTTGGTCAACTTATATCATAAGGGTTCATTATATAAACATTTAAAAAATCTTAATGATTGAAAATTTATCATATTTATACATCTTGTATGCTTTTTAAAAGTCATCATGAAATATGGTTATGATAAATGAACAGACATTTCAATCGTGGAGATAATAGGTCGTACGTACACATGAGTAATGTTCCCATTTTTCTATGATCAGTTTGGAAAGAAGGTATGTTATAATATATAATTATATAATGATAAATATACTTTATATACCGTGCTATATAATCATATATACTTATATATATATAGTTTTATTATTTCTAAATAAAATCGCATCGGGTTAGGGAGGCGGTAGTACACACATCCACGACCAACATTATCACTTTTGAGTGTATTAAAATGGTAATAATAAAAATGATATAATATGTTCATATAATTTTAATTATGTCATGAATATCTTATATATTAAAATTTTGGTACATATTTTTTATCAAAACCACACATTATATGTTCAACTTATTGTGTGAATGAATTTCATCGCATTGAGGATGTGGTACTCCACACGTCTAGAAACCATGATATCTAATTTAAAGAAATTGGAAAGCATAATTTTATGTTTTATATAAATACTAAAAATTCAGAAATACATTATAAATATAATATATATAGTATATAAATATATTTTATATCATAATTCCCGACCAAGAGAAGTGGAAATGGAAAAACAAACAACATCAGTTTGTGAGTTCACTATATAGAAGAACGATAATTTTTTTACAATTAGATGGATAGATTTGTATATATTGTTAGAAAACATAATATAACATTAAATAAACATATTTATAATATTTTTATTATATAATCATGTAATTAGAATATTATTGGCAGTGGATAATGAAAATAAAACTAGATAGCATGATGAAGGATGTTACCTCTTCTTTGGGTAACTACTTTTTCATGTCACCAACAGTCTTTTCTTGGATGGATTTATGACCAAAGGAGTGATTATATAATTTGGAGAAGGATATGGGGATCTTATTGGTGTGATGATCGGGTGAGATTAATGGGTTGATAGGTATGAATAATTAGGAGCGGTGGTTTTCTTTTTATAGTGGAGGAAGGGTTGCAATCATGAAAAATTTGGAAAAGGTAATTTCAATTGTGTTTATTCTTTTAAAAGTGGCTCCAATTATTTTCAAAATATGATAAAAGGGATTATATGGTCAAAATATTTCCATAAAATATATTTTTTTTTATGTTTATATGTAATTTTCCCCTTCTGTTTATGGTCATTTTCCTTGATTAGCTAAATTTTTTCTTCATCACTGTAATTTATTTTAATCACTTTTACTAATATTTTTTTATTCACAAGTAATTTAACATTATTATAAATTATAAATTATTATCATTAAATATATGAAATAATTTTTTTAATTAATTTCATATATTTGGAAGAAATAAATTTAAAATTAATCATGCAAATGGGATGACAATGTAGGGTTTTAATGTAAAAATTTCCAAATGTTTGATTGGTGTTTATATCCAATTTCAATGATAAATTGTTTATAATGAATTAAATGGGTTTAATTGGTATATAATTTATATAATTGATAATTAAAAATAATAAAAAGTAATTTATCCTTTTAAATAAATTAGACAAAATTTTGTTTTGAATTAAAATTCAATATATTTCACTATTCATATAAAAACGATGCTCCATAGAAAAATAAAAAAACAAAGCTAACATATTTTTGAAAATTATTTTAAAAAAATAAATTTGATTTTTTTATATTAAATTCATTAAAATTTTTAAATTAATATTTAATTTATATGCACCATTAAGATGGGTAAACAGTCTTTATAAAAATATATATTTTTGTGGGTAATATTGGGTTTTTTTATAATATGCTTATAAAATTTGTTGGATGAATTAAAAAATATTTTATTTAAAAAATATTATATATTTCATTAATATCATTCACTTATTGAAATTTATTTCATTTATTAAGATAAAATACCTTTTCATCACTAATTTTCTTTGTATAAAAACATTAATTTTATATTCAATTGGTTGTAATATTCATTTATAATGAATTTTTAACCAATAAATTCAACCATATATTTTAATTATATAAATAGTGTTATTAAAAACTATTAACATAATGTCTATGTTATATCTTATTATATTAAATAATAATATTTCAATTTTATATTTTTCTTCTGTAAAACTCGGCCTTCCATCGGTAATAAGCCATTGAATAAAGTCATTTTTGTGTGTAATGTAAGATAACTCAGTTTTTCATGCATTAAACCATATATAATCTATTTATTTAGAATTTGAAATATATCTTAAGGTTTTGAGATTTTATATTCCCTTCCACGATTAGTGTTTCATTTTACACATGGAATTAAATATAATGTTGTTTCTTTAGAATTTATGTGAGTTACACATAGTGTGAGTATCAATTATTGTATTGGAAAACTCATATACTAATTTTTAGTATGTCTTAATAATGACACATTAATTTTATTCTAATACAAATCAAGGTTAATCTTGTCCATTCGTTATCTTTATCTATTTAAATACTTCATAATGGTTTGTAATAAAAAATAAAATTATCATAATAATATCACTTGGGAGTGAAAAACCAGGTGCGTAGTAAATCTCTTTATCATGTACCATGTTACTCTCAATTCATTCCCAAATTACCATTTCAATGTTTTTAACCCTAGGTACATCTGTAGAAGAAGAAAATAGACTATAGTTTCCAAGTAGGGAATTATTTCTAAGAATACCAACATAATATCTACCTGACCAAAATTATAGGATTTTATTATATACATGTCCTAAAAGAATATCATAGGATTATTTTCACTAATCTATGTTTTTATAAATCTTTTTTCCAAGGTTTATACTAATCATTATATGATAAAAACTATAGAGAAATGACTCTCAAAACTCATTGCATGTTTCTACAACCATTACTTTTCCATGATTAAATGGAAACAAATATTGACAGACCAAAGAGTTTTGTGTTTTCTGGAAACCAGATACATTCATAAATATTGTATTACAAAATAATTTGCAAATTATGAAAAATGTTTTTCTTATAAGATTAAATTTCTTCCGCCAATGATATCTTTACATACCATTCAAATAATGCTTCTTTAATTCCTAGTGAAAAAACAAAATAAGGGTGTGCTTAGATTCACAATAAAGGTATGTACAATAGAAAAAATAATGAATAAATGAGAATAATAAATACATAAAGGTAAATCCTGAAAACACATTACATGTAATAAATCAAATGAAAAAAAAGTTCTTAAAAAATATGGAATCGTAAATAATTTAAAACATGTGAATTTTAAAAAAATGGATAATGCATAATAAATATATCTTTGTAAAAAACTAAAAAAATCCATAATATAAATTAACTCTATATGAAATACTTCCATAGATATACTTATAGTGAAAATATACAAAATAAAAAAATAATCAATCCAACGTGAAGAGATATTTTAATTATTTTATTTATTTTTTGAGGAAATGAAAAAATGTTTCGTCAATACCATTCACAAGACGGTTTAATTTATAGGTAGAATAATGTCGAATATGGGAACTATTTTTTCCATGAGAACATGTCGATGCAACGAGGGACTATATAATGAATGATCGACACACATCATTTCCTTTCCAAAAAAAATTCCTTATATCGAATAATTGATTTAATTCATAAACATTCTGAATTATCAAATATCCAAATGAAAAAAGAGTAATGATTTATAAATATTTCACAAGATAATAAAATAACCTTCAATGTCAAAAACTTATTTAAAAATGATATAAATTATAAGAATAAAAAAGTCCATGATAACTGATATGTATAATTATGGGTAATTAGGTGTTCAATGAACATAAGAAATTTAATATGTCAAGGGGGATTAACAAAGTAATAAAAAAAGTGAATTAAAATACTATTCTTAGGAAAATAAATCAAAATCAATCCATATGATGAATAATTATAGAATCAATAAAATATATCCTGATTGGCATGAAAATAATGTTTTTTTATTAATGAATTTAAATAATTTAAAAATTAGTTTTGAAAAAATTCGTGAGGAAAATATAATTTAAAAAATAAATTTTGAAAAAGACTTTATATTAAAATCAATTTTGAAAAACTTTTAGTTGAAAATTATCCTTTTAAACATGACATTGAAGATTCAATTAAATGATGGTGGGTAATTTTTTACATGTGGGACAATATAAAAATAAAATTCACCTTGAATGGTAGAAAGGATAAAAAATTATTTGTTTGGGAAGAGATAAAAATATTCCTTTTAAATAATTCATAAAAGATATATATTTTATATAAGATTTAATGTTGAATTCTTTAAAACCATTGTTGATAACATTTTTAGAAAAATGGGGTTTTAGAAGAAAATGTGTTTTCCTAATAAAGTTATAGATGATGCCAGGTCTTCTGGAAAACAATATCTAAAACATTATGATTACCAAAGAATAGAAAAATGTCACAATTCCATGTAAAATTTCATCAATAACCATAGGAGAATTAAATTAATGTGTTTTTTTTTAAAATTTATCCAAAAATATTCTCTAATGTAAACTCAAGTATAAATAATCCCGAACAAAATGATATTGTTATCTAAACCCCTAAATATATAATAAAATTAATGTGATAATAAATCAATAAATATATTTTAAATTTTATATATAAATCCAAATAAAAAATTGAAAATACAACAATATATAGTGCAATGTGATTTCACAAATAATCTTAGAATAATAATGGATATGAGGAATTCATATAACCCCAATAAAATAAATTGGGTTAGGAAATTAATTCCACTTGGTAACGATTAATTAAAGTCCCATTATATGAAACAATTTAAATTGAAATTAAAAATATAATTAATAACTAAAAAATAAAGATATTATAATTTAATATGGACGTATGTAAAACATTTATAAGAAACTAGGTTCTCCACAATAATGTATATCTCAAAGAATGGTAATCGAGACGAAGTCCCTCACTATTTTGTAACATTAAAATTATAATACACATTAAAAATATTAAATACCATTAAAATAGTATAATTAATTACATAATATAAAAATGGGTAATTATACACACCACAAAAAATATGTAAGTGGTGAAAATGGTGTGTTCCTCCTGGAATTAAATGTGAGAAAATAATCGATTGCATTTTTTTTAAAATTTTGGTAAACGTACATTAACCACATTTACATGGGTTTTAAACATGTAAATAATTTACCAAATAAATATAATCATATTTATAATATCATATATATTTATATTATAATATATTATTACACATTTTAAATAATGTTTCATTATTTTTACTATTTCAGGTGTTAATGGCCTTGTTTTTCCAGTTTTTTTACTTTCAATTTTTGTTATTCTTGCGTCGATCATGATTTTATCATCTTAAGAATGTAAACCATGATATAATTATAACATATATTTAATATATAGGTATTTATAATAATCCACAATAAGTGTAAATATGAAATTCAATGCACTATCCGTGGAGATAGTAGGACGTACGTTTGCATGAAAGCAACATTCGTTTATTTATCATATTAAAATAATGAAAAGTAACTGATATATGTTTATATTACAGTTTTAGTGTTATATATGTGTCAGATATAGTACTTTTTTTAGTAAAACCATCCATTATACATTCCATGTACATGGTGAACGAATTATATCGCTTTGAGGAGGTGGTACTCCACACTTCCAAAAACAATATTAGAATTTTCCAAAAAAATGGAAAGCGGAATGGTTTGTGTTATATAAAATTTTAAGTAGAAAAAATAAATTATATATATAATACATAAACATATAAATATATTTTCCATCATAATTATGAAATTTATAGTTTCTAAAAGAAAAAACAACATCATTTCACGAGGCAGTAGTTCGCCATAATCGTAAACATTAAGTTCATTACCAATTTTATGAATATGTGAGATACTATAGTAAGAAAACTGATATTAATAACATATAATTATATTTTTTTTATAGTGGATTTATTTTATAATAATGGATTAATAATATTTTTTATGGTGGATAATGAAAATAAAAAATAGAGATTGAGGAAATATGTTACATATTTTTTGAGTAACTCTATTTGATTTAGACCAAAAGATATCAATGGATCCATTTATTCACAATGTGAGTATTATAGGTTGAGGGGAGAGATTTTGGAAGGTTTTTTATTAGAGTTTTGGGTGATCTGAAGGCTATGACATCTATGAATAAGTGGGAGGGATGAGTTCCTTCTTATAGCGGAGGGGGAGTAACATTCCTGTAAATTTTTAAAAAGGGAATTCCACAAATTTTATTCCTATGATGAGTGTCACCAATAAAATTTCATTGTAAGTAAAATTTAATATACTATAGGAAAATTAACATCTAATTTATTTTGGAAATGGTTTTAGGTCATTATGACCCTAACGTTAAAGGTTTATCCCCTTGTTAAACTAATTTTCCTCTTAATCGTTGTAATAAATTTTAATCATTGGCAATATTTTTTGTAAAAAACTAAATTTAAGTTATTAGAAATTATAAATTATACTGATTCAAACTATTGAATCCATTTTTCAAAATTTATATTGAAAACATGGAAGAAATTAATTTAAATTTATTCTTTCATATGTGATGACAATGTGGAGTTTTGAGGTAATTTGTTCAGAAGTTTAGTATGTTTTTATATTAAATTTCAAAGATAAATTCATTCCAATCGCATAAATTGGATTAATTTTCAATCAATTTTTCTAATTTAACATTAAAAAAATAAAAAATATATTTTTACATTATAAATAAATTATACAAAAAATTAGTTTTGAATTAAAAATATGTATTCTTCACTATTAATAAAATAATAAAACATTACATAAAATAAAAAAAAACTCTCCTTAACATAATTTTGTTTATTCTATATCAAAATGGATGATTATTTTTATATATAATGTTTACAATGTTTCACAAATTTTCATTTAAAATAGAAAATACATTAAAAACTAGTAGAATATTGATTAGGAAAATATGGATTTTTGGGCATAAAATTGATTTTGTTCTTATATTATGACTGTAAATTCTATATGATGAATATAAAAAATATTATATTGTATATTAAATATATATATTAAATTAATATAACTCAGTAATTTTAATTATTTTTTATTAATATATGAAAAAACCCATGTGAGAACAAAAAAATTAATTTATATTCAATCAATTTATATTTTTTTTCTAATTAATTGGTAACCAATGAAATCATATTATATTTTTACAGACAAAATATTTTCACAATATAGTTAATAATAAACATAAACACTAATTTAATGGATATAATAATTCTTCTTATATTAAATTATAATTTGATTATAATATATTATTTTTCCGTAAAACTCAGTCATGTGTGTCATGAAAGCTATCAAATAAGGTCATTATTGTGTGAGAGACATGCTAACTCACTATTTCATTCATGGGAAAATATATCATAGATTTATTTCATTTAAAATATTAAATATATCATAATGTGTTGAGATATAATATTATTTTTTTCAATGTTTTACATGTTATACATGCCACTGAATATGCTGTTCTTACATTAGAATTTGGGGCCATCACTTAATCCATAATGATTAGTGAAAAAGTTGAAATTAATTAACTAGATTAATTTAAAAATGAACTATCATAGGATTATACTTATCATATATGGGGTAAATGACCTCCCAACTTATCCAAACCCCATTGTATAGACATATTTCAACCCTTATCACATTACGATCTATTTTTTGAATTATTGGGATATTATTCAAGAAAATTAGCTACAAAAAAGTTATGTAAATAATAATACAAAAAAACATCTTCACCTTTAATATCTATACTGATTTGTGATAGAAAAAAATATTGATTTTGTTATTGATGTTATATTGAAAGTAAATTTTTTGGTTTTATCAATATTTTTTATTTTTATTTTTATATTTGAAATGTTTAATTTTAATTATTTTGAATTTAAATCACATGGTTTTTTAATTATCAAATAAATAGAATAAATAAATCTAAAAATAATAAATGTGATTTAAATTCAATGAATTATTTATGTAAAATAATTTTTTTGATGATTATATCATGTTACTATAGTGTGAACATAATATATTTTTATTCCATCACTGTATTGATATTTTTAAACTAAAATTAAATGAAAAATTTCAATATTGACAAATATGTTATTTTATAAAAAATTATTTTTATTAAATGATTTAAAATTACATATAATATTATCTTCTACCAAGTGATTTATAAGTGTAATTTAATATCAAGAATGTTCTATTTGAGGAAAAATTTATCTTCTATTGACTATGTTAACCTCTCAATAAAAATACAAAGTTAGCACAATTATGGTTTAAATGGTGTATTTGCGGATTACATGAGTTTGTATTAAAACTAATTTTACACAACCACAAAATTTTATATTGATTTTATATTCATAATAATTATGTATATATTTTTTAATAAAAATAATTTTAAATGTATTTTTATATGATAAATTACAAAAGTAAAATAAAATATACAAATTATCATTTTAAAAAATAAAAGTGTAAAAATTGAAAAAATTTATATAATAAGTAAAAAAATTATAAAATTCTATTTCACTTTTTTAATACATATTTATAGACCAAATATTGCTTAAATTACATTACCATTCAATTTTTTTTTGGTAAAATTGGTATGAAATACCTCCCAATAGTGAATAATTTTGACTATTTACATGAATGTCATACCTCCACAGTCATAAAAGGGAACTAACTTTCCCCAATTTTCCAAACATTCAATCCACAATGGTTTACATGTGACATTAATGATTAACATACCCAATTTAATCCCCTAATCTACAAATCCTTAGGTTGGGAAAAAATCCATCCTTTTATGGATTTAGATTAAACCTGAGGAGGATTTCTGAAAATAGGTAAGGTTATTCAAAAAGCATATTTTCGTTTATTTATTCCTCCACCTCCTTAAATTTATATTAAAAAAATATAATATAATAACATTATTATATTATATATGATTATATGTAATTACATAAATGATATGACCTACAACCCCACTAACACCCATCAAATGGCTTAAAAAATCATCGTTCTTGCATTTGGAGGACCACGACCCCATCAACAAATGTTATTCTCTTTAGCATTAACACTTCTTAAGGTTGGGTATTTTGACAATGAATATTATATATATTTTATTTAAAAATTTATTATAACATTATAGTAAATATATCATTTATTAATTATTACATTACATTCTGTAGGATACAAGAAAATATCTCTTCTGTGTAAGGTAGGCTACCGCCTTGTGATGTAATGTGATTCCCCATTCACTAAATCATTTCATTGGAGTTTATAAGGAATAAAATTAATAATTATATGTGATATAAATGAAATTATGATTATATTCATGAGATATTCATAATTCTGGAATGATAATATATCATTTTATTTTTTTCACATCAGAGTGATTACATCATTCCAGTACGTGCATACTAAAGTCGTCACGAAGATATGTGACACTATTTTCATCATCATACCAAGTGGATTATATGAAGTGAATATTTAAAATGAAATATCATATATATTGTATTATTACCATTCTATGATGATAAAATATTATGTAAACCCTTTTTATCAAGATTATTGAAAAATAGATAATGTTACTCATGCGTATGTATGACGTACACTCTCCATGATCTTATTGTACATCATTTTTCATAACCATAATTAATGATTGCGGATAAAAGTATCTTATGTTTAAATTTATTGATATTATTTTATGATTATTTTTATGGTGTAATTGAATCTCTAAAATATGTTCCTGAACCAAATCTGTATTAACAGAGCACACGTAAGAAACAAATCCATTAACAAACCAAATAATGAAATAAATAAATTTTATTAATGAACGATTATTAAGATATTATAAAAGGACTCTATATTATATAATATATATTAATAAGGTCAAGTTATTTTTAAAAAGATTTTTAAACCTACTATAGAGGAGGTTAAATCAAATTCAAAAAAAGGGAATCATGAGTTAAGGGATTTCTTATTAATTTCTATTCCATTGTGACTTATTTGGTATTATGAAATGTTTCAAAATTATGTTGTTTATATACTAACCCGTTGGTAGGTAATCTAATTTATAAATCATTATCATGGTTTTTTTAGTTTTAATTTGAAGTATACCATCCAAGGGGATTTTAATTGATTGTTATAATGTGGTAAATTTTATTTTGAAATATCAATTTCATTTTTTATTGTTGATATTCTCCTTATAAAATATCATTACTTTATTCATTTTTTATTATAAATAAAATTTATCTCAAATATTCATATTCTTTCATGATGGATATGATTATAACCTATACGATAAAATATTTTTAAAATTTTAGATCTATTTGAATGTTGTTTGATTAACTGGGAAAATATTTATAAATTCTTATCATATAGTCAAAATATATATTTGATTATAAGACATATTGGAAATTAAGTAAATTTATTATTTGGTACATAATTTATCCAATGAAATGAAATGCATGGGTTGGGGATTAGTTAATGTAAGACCCTTGATTCCTCAGTAATCTCATGGGAAGAAATCATTTTTCCAAAACAGATATGTTTGAACCCATTATGTTTTAAATATCCTTGTAAACTATAATATTATTAATATGTTATAAATAATATTTTGAAATATAATTGTGTTAAGGTATCATATTTTTGGAAAAAATGATGTCTGTTAATTAATAATTAACTTCATTCAGAATTCATTTATTATTATTTAAGAGATTTTAACTATAATATTTACTGTATATTAAATTCATTTACGTTATTGTATATTAAAAAATTTTGATTTTAATTGTTTACATTTACATATACATTCTTCCTTATCATACTTTGATATGAAATTTATCTAAATGGTATGTTCCCTTTTTTTTACATTTCTATTTTGATTATCATAATTGATTCATGACTTCTTCCACTGTACTAAGAACTCACTTTTCATTTGAGCTCACCCATATTTCTCTTCCTTTAATTGTTATCCATGATGTTTGCGATTATTTATTTTAAATTAATTTCTATATGGAAATTATTTTATTCTAGAATTAATTTTTTATGTAATTTCTACATTCAAATGTAAAGTCAGACTCATGTATGTATCTAGTTGAACAAGACTACTAAACTATTCAGTCCATTGGGATGAAATTTATTTCATCTTATCCCAATGTAATAAAGTGAGGTATTATATCCATAAATCTATGTTTGGGTTCCCTACATATTGTACAACAGTCAATGTAGTTGTCAATTTGGAATTCTATATGCTTGAGGAACTTTCCTGACAATGGATAGATTTATAGAACCAACATAAATTCAACTATGGATTAAATATTGGAGGAATTTTATCAATAATTAATCAAACATTTCTATATACACATATTCATGATATTGTGAAAATAAAATTTCTTTATCCTGATGTAATAACTTCAATCTATGATGAAATATGAAAAAATTGTGGTTAACATAGTTATCTCTTCACCAAATGTTGCATCTATTACTTCCTTTAATTATTAAATCATTGAATTAGGTTTGTGGAAAAAAATCACTAAAAAATGATCATCGACTATATTAATGATAATATGAATATTCTTAATAAGGAAATAATGGTGGTATTGGAATTTTATGGAAATCATACAGGAGAAAATATTATTGTCTCAATGGAAATAAATCCAAAACCTAATTATTAGAATAAGACTAGTAGGGATAACGTATTTATCATGAGGTTGTACACCTTATAAAAATACCACTGAATTGGTAAAATTCCAATTATTTCATAATAATAATATATTATATTTCATGTATACTTTTGTTTTTCATGTGATGCAAGACTATTTGTCACTAAAATGATATTTTTTAAACTTTAATCACATGATTTATATACAATGGTATTTTTATAGCACTCGAAATCTTGTTTCTAGAGATAAAACTCATGTATCTCAAACTACTAACGATTATATGATTCAAACTCTCTAGAAAACATTTTTTCTGTATAATCAAAAATCGATGGTGATTCTAATAAAACTATGATCCTTCATGAAATATGATGTAAAAAATGAATAAAGGGTCAGTCTAGCATGAGTATGAAATATTATAGTCCAATGAAGATTATCATGAAAAATATGTTAGATTCCATTGAAAATGTGTTGGAAAATTCCCTTGAACTCTACTCTTATACATTCCTTGTTTGATATGGCTTTCTACCAATATTTTATTTCTTTTAAACGTTTTGATTATATGGGATATCATGATAAGAACATGATGCATGTATTGAAACATAAAAACACACTTTTAATGTATTGACTTGAAGTAGAAACAATCATATATTACTATTTATAAATATGAGTTTATTAGATAATTTTATATTATTATAATGGAAATATATGACATCATTTTGTGAAAATATTGGTAATATCCTTCAATGCCAACATTGACTATTATTCCCCAAATTTTATCTTCACATATTCTAATGTAGTTAAACTCGTCATTAATGGGGTTTAGGATGTGAATTACTAAAATGTAATACCACTGGTATCTGTGGTTGATAATATCTCTTATTAGATGTTAGTATTTACTTTGGCATTATCTGTTACAATTAAACATGTAAATTTTTTAGTAGTTGTTTCCTAATTTCCTGATGTCTTTCCTGATAATTTCTCAAAGATTACATTCAAATGAAAATTGAAATTTATGATTTTTCTCCTATAGAGGATGTTCATATTTATCTTCTATCTTATAAAATGAATCAAGATAAATTAAAGGAATTAAATATCCATGGAGGATAGTTGGGATGGAATGGGTTTTTTATCAAAGTATGTCACTATGGGAAAAATAAGTTATTTTTGTAAATACAGTCTAAAAAACTCCTCAATAATGTATATATTTTCACAAAAAAACCAACTTATATAAAATAAATTGTAAACTCATCTTTAATTTTATTATTTGTGTAATTAATTTAGGGGTACATGTGTTTCTCAATAATTGATTTATTATTGGGGTACTTCCATCTTTAGTTCTTAAGGATGATATTTTGTTGAAATCCATTATGATTTTTTATTGAAATTAACAATATGTGTGCATACCCTTTGATATTGTGAATTCCCTAGTGGTGTTAATGTAATTTATGATTCAAAACTATATGAGTCACCTTGTTTCACTTTTTATGTTTTTTATCAACATTATTCTGATGTATACATGGAATACATTTGACCATGATAAATACTTGTTCATGGGGTAGGGTATCCTGCATGAACATAACCTTTATGATTTCCCTTAAATGCCTTGTTTCTCAGAACTATAGTTTCATATCTTCATATAGGAATTTTATAAAATATGGAACTCTATAGATCATGATATGATAGAATTTGTTATCTCTTATAATCCAATGATGAATTTAATTTTGTTAAAACATTCAAGCAATATTTTTTGGAAATAATTTTTTTAATGATATTATTCATGAATTATCACACTATTTTAATCTTTGAAAATGGTAGGAATTCCTCTACAATAGAGATATTAATGGTTGAAATAATTCTGAGTTCTAATGGTTTACATGAAACTATAACATATCTATAAATTTTTGAAATCAGGATGTTTCTACATTATCTGTTGTGATACATATGTATTAGGATTGATATGCATTAAAATATAGGTAGTTCATAATAAATATAATATTTCATAATTGATATTCGTTAATGATATGAAATAGCCAAAAAAATATTTAGACTTATGTATTATATTCCATGATTTGAAGATAAGATGTCACTATCTTTTTGGTGAAAAAATTAGAATTGTTCATGGATCATTAATGATTGAATCTCAATTAATCATAAATTTATTCAAATATAATAAAATGATGATGGATTCAATATCTTCATTTTTTACTATGACATGATGTATTCATTTGGTAATTGGAATTTCGTAGCTTTACCATTTATTATGTGTAACGACCCAAACATTCATTAATGAAAATTCCTCTTGATCTATTTAAATGTATAATTATGGGTATATAAAACTTATAAACTTATTTTGTTTTATATTTTTTTATTTTAAAATGCCGTTAATTATTGTGACCATTACTAATATAGTCGTTGAAAAGTGATCACTTGAATAGTATAAATATTGGGCTTTAACAAATCCATTTTACTCAAACAAAGGAAGCAATGGCCTCATCCAGTAGACTTTCCCCGTATGAAGCTCGTTTTTCAGAGCTCATAAAGGAGGTGGCTTCATTGGGATTTTCTCTTGTCCAAGCCCAATCATACCTTCAACATGTCAAGGTCGAACGAAAACTTCTACGAGAGAACTAGAAGTTGATAGAGATTACCACTCAAGCAATGTTATCCAAGCCACCTAAAGAGTATGTCACCATCAAGAAACATACCCTATGGTATTATGCAGGTGATTCATGGGGTTATATAACAATACCATTGTATCATTATTATGTAAATTATTTTTTTATATAATAAAGAATATACATTCATTTTATTATTGTTGCTTGGTAAATTTTTTAAAGCGTAAATACTATTTTTTTTAGTTGATATTCAACATGGAAATATATCTTGTTGAATTAGAGGATTTTTTTATTAAATAAAATATTAATAAAAAATTATTATTATTACTAAATTAATTTTTTTAAAATATAAATTATCTTATAATTTCAGGAAATAAATTCTAATTTATATTAAGGTTTGAAAGATCTTTTTGTCAAAACCCATGATTTTTTTATAAATGTCGGTTTTTATTTTAAAATTGAATATTCACATATTTAAGAAATTATTTAGATAAAATGATTATTATTTTTAGAGTCATGATGTTGAAATTTTCCAATTGTGAATTTTTCGTAATTTGCTGAGACAATCATATTTTTTGTCTAAAAATAAATATCATTTAAATATATAATGTGTGTTATGACATCATAATGACCCAATAGTGATGTAATAAAATACTATAAAAATTATTTTCTTCCAATATATGTTTTAACATTAAAATAATGTGATTTAGGGTTTGTTTGATTTATTTTACAATGCTTTAGTGGACCCTTCAAGTCTTATAAAACATTTGGTCTTATAAATTGTTTTTTTAAGAGTGTGACACACCTCCAAATAAGAAACCCTATTATTTTAAGAACATCGGACATTGGGCTTATAAAATATTGTTTTCCACTCCCATTTGGAAAAATCCATGGGCAAAAACCATGGGATGGTTTGTGTTTTATATTAGTTTCATGTGAGGTGTCACAAACCTAAATAATAAAGAATTCATTCTCATTTCCTATATAAACCCACCCACGCTCGCACATCCACTTCACTAAAAGCCTTTTGAGTTCATCTGACCTCTTCCCTCCTCTCTCTATAATCCTACCAAGGTGCCCCAAACACCCAATAAGCCTCTCTCAAGCCTCTATCAATCCATTAGAAGCACACTTCCAAGTAAGGGATTCTCACTTTTCTTATTCATGTCTATGTTTCCATATACTGTTATTCCCTTTTATTTTCAATTTTAAATGTTTTGGTATGACTTAGCACCTCCCCCATAATAACATATTAATGTTTTAATAACCGGATATCCTCTTTCTCTCTCATTAACTCCTCCCTTGTACACCCGTAACTATGCAGAAATTCAGTAAGAAATTTCTCTATCTTTATTTACATTCATGCAATAATTTTTTGATATGAATATAAATTCCATTACTTATGTTGGGAAATGTATCTATATGACCACCTTACAGTTCATTTCATGTACATATGACGAGACAACCCTTTTTCTCTCATCAACCATTTTTATTAATTCTGACATCACGCTGTTACACTACCGAAATTACACCGCAATTTTCCAAGCCAATGTCATTGTGTATTGAATACCATGCCCATTTCTCTATCAAGGGTATTAACCATTATGAACATTAAATTATTAATTATAAATATTCTTTTATGTATTCAAAATACCATTATCTTGTAATAAATGATGTTGAATGATTCCATGTTGTATGATCCATGTGGCAAACTTATGCATGAAATGAAATGATTAAGAAGGGTGTGGCTTGATAGCACTCCAATGCATTGGGTATAGTTTTGTATAATGATACATCATGTGAATTTAGTTTTTACTCATTATTATTCAAGTTCAATGATTCTTTGCTCGTGATTCATGTGCAATGAGGGTTTACTCGTGCTCTATGTGCAATGAGCCTTGGATCATGCTAATTCCATGATAATTGTTGTTTCCCCATATCAATGACATGATTATCATGCTTTATCATGGCTTTATGTTTGTGTTTCTCTTGTTCTCCAATGATATGTCTATTGTCTAACATGTATTGTATTCTTCGTTTTATTGTATGTTTATTCTCTTACGAAGCATTATAGCTCACCCTTTCATTATGCATGTCCTTAGGATATCATATGCAATGCTATGTATGAGGGAATATAGGGGTCATGTAAAGGACGTTTTCAATAAAAATATTTTATTTCATGTTTTAAGTTGTTATGTAATGGTCCTAATCCCCAAATACACTAGACCTCTTGATCTTCTTCATTGTATCAAGTGAAGTGTATGAAATAAATCATGTTTAAGTGTGTAATAAATAATGGGGTTTTCGTATTTGGTATCAGAGTATAGGTTTAGTTTTTTGTGGATTAGGATTAGAAAATTCTAGTAAAGCCTTAGAGACAAGACTATGTATTATAAAAACATCCCTAACGTTTGGGGAGTATTGAGATTGTGGTTTATCAAGAAAATACGTCCCTACTTGGATACGAGCTCGTAGATGCGACTCTGTCACAGATGTAACCTAGGGGTAAAACCCAAAACACCACATTGAGCTAGACTCGAACGGGAACTGGTGTAGAACAATGGGCCTTCTTGAACCCTTGGTTATGAATCTCCTGGGGGATATTCTTTTGTAAATTCACAGTCTTGGTATGAACCATTTTTAAGGGACTATATAAATTCCCTAAGAATATATGTTAGAATTTAGATCATGGATAACATAGACTAAATCCAATAGATTCATATGTTAAGTAAATAAAAGATATTTATAAGTCATTAGTTTTGACCATCGATTAACATTTATCTGTTACCCTAACCTTTTTTTTATTCCAGCTAATCGCAGTTAATAGGTGGACTCAGGCTAAAAACTAATGTGGTGATAAATGTGATGACTGTGCTAATGAAATGCCTAATCCGATGGGAGAGGGAATCATGAACTTTGTCATGATTAACTCTTAGTTAACTCAATATTTGAATAGAAACATGGGTCAAGGGTAATGTTAAACCCCCCCCCCCAAATAAAGTACAAGTCTCTATCGAGAGCTTCATGAGTCAAAGGCCTCCTACTTTTAATAAATAATCAGATCCCTCAATCACTGAACAATGGATCAGATCCATTGAAAGGATATTCTCCATTTTTCAATGTTCTGACAAGAGAAGGTTCTCCTGGATTCATATCGTATGGAGGGTGAATCTAATCAATGGTGGATGTTGATCAAAAATATGAATCATGTGGAGGAGATGAAGGAATTGGAATAGAAGGATTTACAGAAGATGTTTTTCGATAAATATTTCCCACACACCCTCTGGCATAAGATGGAACAACACTTAATTACCCTTAAAAAATAGAAGATGAATTTGTGAGAGTGTATGAGGAAAACTTCACAAGGCTTTCATGATACACTTCCGGCTTTGTCTTTACCCCCGAATTCAAGTTTGACTACTTTTTTGGTTGGCTAAAACCTAGCCTATCGATAGTCCTGGTGATCCATGACTTCGACAACTATGATTAAATTGCCTGATGTGCCCTCAAGGTTGAAATAGAGATCACTGAATCTCAAGGGTATCATTGGGATAAGAAGCGTAAGGTGGACTTCAATTCTAGCAGTCTGATGGATAAATCCAACGCTGCCAGGATGATTCAGCAACCAACTAGCCGAATGTGCAGAAATAATCACACTGTAATTTTCCTGAAGGGGATGAGGAAATGATTTTGGTGTGGAAGAGAAGGGAACCTAGCTATTAACATTCAGTAAGAAAAACCCACAGCTGTGACAGAGGAGAGGAATGCTCCGTTTGAACCTCAATGCGTTGTTCATTGCTACAACAACAAAGAACCACAGAATCTACAAATCAGTTCCCAAAGCCAGGGGTCTTCAGAGGAAACCAAAAACCTCCAAGGTAGAAAGGGTGATCTTTTTCCATCACTACTGCCGAAGTGAAACCCGAAAACGAAGTAGTGATAGGTACTCTAGTTATTCATTCAATAGAAGTGAACATGATTTTTGATTCTGTTCTACGCATTCTTCTATTTCCTGAATGTTTAGTAGAACCATCCTAGAACCACCACATACCATGGAAGTGAAGATGCCGGTGAGTACAGAAAATGGGGTAATCATTACATCCCATGAATATAACTCCTCCCTTGTCAAAATATGTGGATTAAACTTCTCGGTGGACCTCATCAAACTCCCTCTGGTGGAATTTTATGTAATTCTCGGCATGGATAGACTTTCCTTATATATATCCAACATAAATTGTCCTAAGAGGGAATTCACTCTCCATGAGGATAATCAACCCCCGATTCTATACCAATGCAAGGAGGAAGATGAATCTTATTTAGGTCTATCATCTAAAGCGTGTATATTACTTCACTATGAGCACGCGTATCTGGATTAGATGATTGAGTCTAGGGAGGAAACCATCCTTGAAGACAAGCCTATTGTGAGGGAATTCTATGAAGTGTTTCCATAGGAATTTCTTGGTCTTCCTCCTCTTAGAGATGTCGAATTCTCAATTGATGTTATACCTGGGGAGTTGCCAATATCCAAGACTCTATAAAAAATGGCTATTTTAGTGCTTGAGGAGCTGAAAAAAACTATAGGTGAATATAGATAAAGGCTTTATACACCCAAGTGCTTCACCGTAGGGTGCACCAATCCTCTTCATCAAGAAGAAGAATGGGTCAATGCGCCTTTGCATCGATTATCATGTGATTAACAAAATCAAGGTAAAGAACAAGTATCCTTATCCACGAATTGATGCCTTTTTTGATTAGATACATGGGGAATAATACTTATCTAAGGTGGAATTGTGGTTCGGATATTATCAAGTAAGGGTGAGGAAGGAAGATATCCCCAAGAATGCATTTCTTAAAATATACAGGCACTATGAATTCATAGTAATTCATTTTGGACTTCCTAATTATCCATAAATATTCATGGACATGAAGAATAAATTATTTAGATATTACTTTGAAAAATTTGTGGTATTATTTACAGATGATATTCTGATATACTCCAAAACCATGTTGGATCATGGGGAGCCACTAAGAACAATACTATAGATGTTGTGAAAGGAGAATCTCTAGGAAAAGTACAGAAAGTGTTTTTTCTGGTTGAAAAGGGTCTCTTTATTGGGCCATATCATCACAAAAATGGGATATCTATGGATGCCTCCAAAACAAATGAAATTGTGGGATGGTCGAGGCTATCATTGGTAATGGATATCTGCAGTTTCTTAGGGAGAGCTGGATATTATTGAAAATTTATGATAAATTTCTCATGATTTTCTAACCATCTTACCAAGCTATATCAGAAGAGAGTAATGTTTTCTTGGAGTGATGAATGCGAAGAAAGATTCATGGAGTTAAAAATGAGGTTTATCACTCCACCCGTGATCACTTCACCCACAAGTGGATAAATTGTTGTTGTATTTAGTGATGCTTGAAATAAGGTACTAGGATGTGTGTTGATGTAAAATGACAATGTCATTGCCTATGCTTCAAGGTAATTGAAATTTAATGAGCAGAACAATCCAACACATGACCTATTGTTGGCTGTAGTGATCTTCTCATTGAAAATTTTGCGGCATTATCTCTTTGGGTAGATGTGTGTAATATATACAGACCCCAAAATCCTCAAGTATATATTCAAATAGAAATAGTTGAACATACACAAACAAAGATAGTTAGAGCTGATCAAAGACTATGACTCCTCAATCCATTACCACCTTGGGACAGCGAACAAGGTGGAAGATTCTTTAAGTATAAAGGATCCAATGAATCTATCACTAATGAGAATTGAGAAGGATCCAATATTCATTGATTTTATGAATATGGACATGAGAATCATAAATAAGGGAACATAATGAATCTTTTCACAAATGATTTTTCAAAATTCACTTTTGGAATGGTTAAAGTATGTTGAAAAAAATGATGTAGGAACTCATAAGAAAGTGGAAGCTGTCATAAATGGAAAATCCTCAGATTTTAATGTTAATGAAGAAGGAATTTTGAGATTTTGGAATACAATATGTGTTCCATAATGTTTGGAGATAAAGAAGAACTTTTGGATGATGTACATAGTTCAAATTTCCCTATTCACCCATGAAACAAATAGATGTATCCAGATCTCTGAGAGCATTATTGGTGGGATAACATGAAGAAAGAGATCACTAAATGTACATCAAACTGCCTGGTGTGTCATCAAATGAAGGCTGAGAGACAGAAGTCTAAGGGGATTATGCAACCACTACCCATACCAGCATGGAAATGGGAGATCATCACCATGGAATTTGTCACCGGACTTCCGAAAACATCTAATGGAAACAATGAAATATGGGATTTTGTGGATCGTCATATAAAGTCTGCACACTACATTACAATTTTGGATTATTTCCCATTGGATCAACTGGCATGGATATAAATCCGGGATGTTGTAAGGATGCATTGAGTACCAATATCTATTTTATCCGATCGAGATCCAAGATTCACCTCTATGTTTTGGAAGAGTCTTCAACATCCCCTAGATACTGAGCTCAAATTTAGTACAACTTATTATCCTCAAATTGGTGGCCAATATGAGTCGGATATCCAAACACTTGAGGACATGTTGAGATCATTCCCAATAGACTTTAAAGGAGGATGAGATCAAAATCTACCTATGGTTGAATTATTCTATAATAACAGTTTCTACTCATGTATCCAAATGGAACTATATGAATCTCTTTATGCGAAAAGGTGTCGAACACTGGCATGTTGGGATGAATTCGTTGAGAGTAAGCTTCTAGGACCAAAAATGGTTGAAGAAATGATGGAGAAGGTGAAAACCATTCCGTAGCATATCATCGAATCCCAGATTCGACAAAAGAGTAATGCAGATAACTGTCGATTGGATCATGAGTTTAATGGTGGAGACATGGTATTTCTACACATATCTCTATGGAATAAGTTCATCAGGTTTGGAATGAAATGGAAGTTAAGTATTAGGTACATCAGTTCCTTCGAGATTCTTGATCATGTTGGGGCAGTGGCCTATCGACTAGAACTTCCACCTACCATGGAAAAAGTACATGATGTATTTCATGTATCCTTCTTAAGGAAGTATATACCAGAACGTTCACATGTACTCTATTCATAGGTGGTGCAGTTAGAGTATGATATTTCTTATGAGGAGCAACCAGTGAAAATCCTAGATCGTAAGAAAAAGTTCTAAAAAATAAGACAATTCCCCTCATTATGGTGTTGTGGAGAAACCAAAGGTTTAAAGAAGCAATGTGGGAATCAGAGGAAATGATGAAGCATAGTTACCCAAATCTATTTTAGTGTGGGAAAAGGAAATTTCTAGGGAAAAATTTCTTAAGTGGAAAAGATTGTAACGACCCAAACATTCATTAATGAAAATTCCTCTTGATCTATTTAAATGTCTTATTATGGGTATATAAATATTATTGAAATCTTTTGTTTTATATATTTTTATTTCAAAATACCGTTAATAATTTTGACGATTGCTAATATAGCCATTGAACAGTGATCACATGATCAGTATAAATATAGGGCTTTAACAAATCCAATTTAATCAGACAAAGGATGTAATGGCCTCATCTAGTAGACTTGCCTCGTTTGAACTCCATTTGTCAGAGCTTGTAAAGGAGGTGGAATCATTACGATTCTCTCTTAACCATTCCCACGTCGAGGTTCAACATGTAAAGCTAGAATGGAATCTCCTATGAGATAAGTGGAAGTTGATAGAGATTACCACCCAAGAAATGTTATTTAAGCCACCCCAAGAGTCTGTCACCGTCCTTAACCTTACCATGAGGCCTTATGCAAGTGTTTTAAGGGGTTATGTAACAAGACCCAAGTACTATGATTATGTACATTATTTTTGTATATAATAAATAATATACTTTCATTTTATTATTGTTACTTTGTAAATTGTTTTTAAAGATCAAATAATATTTTTTAGTTAATATTCAACTAAGAAATCTATTTTGATGAATTAATGGATTTTTGAATTAAAAAATATTTTAATAAAATATTATTATTACTACTTAATTTCTTTTTATTAAATATATATTCCCTTATAAATTTATTAATGCAATTGTAATTTTTATTAAGGATTGAATGCAATTTTTGTCAAAACACATAATTTTTTTAGAAATGTCTGTTTTTAGTTTAAAAGTATAAATTCACATATTTTGAAAATTATTTATATAAGATGAATACTATTTTTGGAATCAGGAAGTCGGAATTATCCAATGGTGAAATTTTAACAATTATCTGAGACAATCAAATTTCTGGGAAAAATTTAAATACCGTTTTAATATATAATGTTTTTTATGACATCATAATGACCCAATAGTTATGTAATAAAAAACTATAACCATTATGTTCAGCCAATATATGTTTTACCATTAAAATAATGTGATTTTGGGTTTGTTTTATTTATTTCACAAAGTTGTAGTGGAACCTTCAATGATTATATAACATTTCTTCTTTTTAAAGTGTTTCCCTTAAGACTGTCACACACCCCCACATAAGAAACCCTGTTATTTTAAGATTTTTGGCGATTGTACTTATAAAATATTGTTTTACACTCCATTTTGGAAAAACCATGGGCAAAAACCATGTTCTGGTTTTTGGTTTTGATTAGTATAATGTGAAGTGTCCCAAACATATATAATAATGAATTTATTCTCATTTCCTATATAAACCCACCCATGCGCCCACTTACTCTTCACTAAAATCCTATTTAGTTCGTCTAACCATTTCCTTCCTCTCTCTATAATCCTCCCAAGGTGTTACAATCTTTCAAGAATCCTCTCTTAAGGCTCCCTCAAGCCTTTGGAAGTACACTTCCAACTAAGGTATTCTCACTTTCCTTATTCTTGTCCAAGTTTACTTATTTTGTTAGAAACATTTATTTTCAATTATAAATGTTGGGGAATGACTTAGAACCTCCTCCATATTTACCTATACATGTTTGAATAATGATATATCCCATTTATCTCTCATTAATTTCTCCCATGTACACTCATTACTATGCTGAAATTCCATAAGGAATTTCTCCTTCTTTATTTACATTCGTGTTTTTGTTTTTTGATATGAATCTAAATTCCATTAATTATGTTGGGAAATTTATCTATATTACCTCCTTACTGATAATTTAATTTACATATAAGTAGACAAACCCTTTCTCTATTATCAACCAATTTTATGAATTCTAATGTCACGTCGTTACGCTGCCGAAATTGCACCACAATTTTCCAAGCCAATGTCATTGTGTAGTGAATACCATGCCCATTTCTATATCAAGGTTATTCACCTTTATTCACATTTACTTATTGATTATAATGTTTCATGTATTTATTCCATATCCCATTATCTTGGAATAAATGATGATGAATGATTCCATGTTTATGATCCATGTGGTACACTTATGCATGAAATGAAATGATTAAGAATGGTGAACCCAAATAGCACTCTAATTCATTTGGTAAAGTATAGTATCATGATATATCATTTAAAATTAGTGTTAAATCAGGATAATTCAAGTGAAATGAGGGTTTACTCGTACTTCTTTTTCAATGAGGGTTTACTCATGCTCCATGTGCAGTGATCCAAGGCTCATGCTAGTTTCATGTTAAGTGTTTTCGCCACATCTCCATGTTATGATTATCATGATTTATTATTACTTTATGTTAATTTTTCTCTTGTTCTCCATTAATATTCATGTTATATATCATGTATTTTATTCCTCATTTAATTCTTTTTTTATTCCCTTACTGGGATTTATATCTCACCCTTTTCTTATGCATGTTCTCTGGTTATCCTATGAAATGATTTGTATGAGGGAATGCAGGGGTCATGTAAAGGATGTTTTCAATAATGATGTTGTATTTCATGTTATAAGTTGTTATGTAATGGTCCTAAGCACCATAAACACTAGATCTCTCGATCTCCTATGTTTTATCAAGTGAGTTTTGTGTAATAAATCATGTTTAAGTTTGTAATAAAGAACATGGTTATAATATTATGAATCAATATTGTTATTTGGATAAAGAGGGTATTAATCTGTGGAAACCAATTTTGTTCATTGGTGATATTCAAAAGGATTTTTATAATCAATTTAATGTTGTAATTTTCTATCTAGTTTATTTTATTATAATTTTAATAATCATGTAAAATACTCCCATGGATCTCATCTTAAATGTCTAATGGTGGTGCCAAACTACATATTGTGGTGTCAATTGATGAATGAATCTAGATGGTATGTCTATGATTCCTTTTACTTATCAGATTGTGGTTCATTAAACTCATTATAAACATATTATATATCTATATCTTATATTCATTAGTTGTTCATATTGGAATTTTGAAGATGTATAAATAAATGAAAGCATGGTTTTGGTGTTCTAGAATGATAAGAAATGTTTTTTTGATATTATTAAGATTCCTTCATTGTTAGAAGGTCAAGGTAGAGGACATACAACTAGATATAACCTTTCTTTCATTACCTATTCCCATATGAAAATTATAGTATATTGTAATGGATTAAATTAAAGGTCCACTATAACTGAGTTATAAAAAATAGTTAAGATGTAAAATTGAGGATCATCACATAAAGTTGTATGAATTCAACCATATTGAAGGATAAAATATATGGAATTGTTATCAAAAAACTAAATTTGGAATGATTAAAATATTCCTTGTGTGACATATCAGCTTTCTCTGATCATGACACAAACAATACTTTTCATTTTTGTTTGTTTTTGTAGTAATTACTTAGAACCCATTTGACCATGAGAAATGATTATAATCCCTATATTGATTTCTATTGAAAATCAAGAATCTAAAAATGAAAAAAATACATATATTAAATTTCATATATTTTATTTTCACATAGTACGAGTAGATAATATTCTTGGATTTCTCAATTTTTTACAATTATCCAACTTTAATACATATTGATCTATTTAAATCCTTTTATGGTCATCCTTTCATTATTCACATTTTTAGGAGAAAATATGTGAGATATACCCTATATATTGAAGCCTCTTTCATGAGATAATTGTTAACATTTAGATGATATGAATGATTTTGGTGACAAATCAGTGTCAGAAGAAATTGAATATGGATCACTATCATTACCCATTGAATTTTGAAGTGTTTGATCATACGTTATTATGACTCTCTCAATGTATAATAAATCATTATTTTTCTGTAATATGATAACTATGACCTAGTAATATTTCCCCTTTTGAGATACATGGAAGAGTTGGTGATGTGTTGTATCAATCAGCTCTAACACAAAAATACGGTTATGTAAAAAATGTTTTTATGCATCTCAATTAAATAAGTAACAACATGATCCCGACCATGTGTTTTTATGGGACTCTGTTCCTCATGATTTAGATTATATATTTAATCATGTATTAATAAAAACTATGAATAGGATTTTTAAGGTCCTTCAAAGGAAATGTATCGGTGTGGTGCATTATTTATGGTATAATGGTTATATTTAGGAAGAGACATGGTAACATGAGAGGGAGATGAAAGAAAATTGGTCTGATCTCTTCTAATCCAGCTTTAGTCCCTAACCATCTGATGATGGAAAACCTAATGGTGGGGTGATTTTAACACATATAAAATTATATAATTTTCCATTTTATTATTTATTTCTATCATATATAGTAAAATATTTTACTTTGGATATTCTAGACAGTATTGGCATTTTTTGGAATTTGTTTAAATTGTTCATGGATATTGAATGGTTTGTGGGAACATAAAAATATAACTAGGAAAATTTTCATTGTAAGGTTGTGAGTCAATTTAAAATAACATTATTGGATCATGTTATCCCAATCCATTCTCACTTAGGGAAAAAAATTAGATGGAGGAATTATGAGAAGTGTGGTTGGCACATAGTTTATCAAACTATGTGATCCAATTGTGAAATTATGAGAATTGTGGTTGGCACATAGTTTATCAATCGATGGAATAAATTTTCCATAATATATTTCCCAAACAATGCATCCCAAAGATAATATGAAATAGAATTATAAATATGGAACAAGGGTTACAAAATATTATAGCTATCTAGGTTTTTTCAGTTGAACACACTCGGTAAGAAGACGGATTGATAAACGATTCAGTCTAACCTTGAATAAGAAATTAAATTATATAAATCTGAGTAATTTTCTATGATTAAGGACCATAATCAATCATTTTACCCCTATTATCTGGGACACTTAGAATAGTATCCTTTAAATGACTCTTTTGGAGATTTTTTTTAATATGGAAGATCCATTTGATGAATCCTTATGTTTAGAGTCTTATAAAAAAATGGTTAATCCTACTTCTCCTATGTTATCTATAGATAAACTCATCTCCTATAACATAGATCAGATATTACTTACTTTCATAGATACATCTATGTGATTATATGTTAATATTGAATATATCTCATTGGATTTATTGATGTAATGTTTATATGATCTAGTATCATGATGATTTATTCTTTCTGTCTTAATTATTATAAAATGTGGAGTTGTATGTGGATTTTATCCCATTATAAAAATTCTATAAGATAAAGTACTGGTGTATAAATTAATTTTTTTTATTTTGATTCAAAACCCCACTGTTTTTCCTCCCTAAATCTATTATTTTGGAATTATGCACATAATTAGTTTGATAAAATGAATTAATGAAAGTGGGTTTTTAATGAAAATAATAATTTGGAATAATGTGATATGAGAACATGAAATATATGGTGGTATGATTCAATGGTAATTTGGGAGGGATCATGTTATTATGTCCAATTGTTAAATTAGTGAAAATGGGATATATTATGGTCAGAAAATTCACCATCAATTTTTTTTACTATGAGATGGCTTGGTGAAAGGATGACACACCAATGAGGAGTATAAGTAGTTAGATGGTTTATAATCATTCTAGTTTTTCAATTAGTGAGGGACTGTAATATTGGGTTATTTGATTCTTTTGGTATGAAAATTTAATGAAACGTTATATAATTTTTTTCATTGATAGATTTTATTTAGGGATTCAATTGTAATGGATTAGATTTTACATGTATTTTTTTTGGATTTTGTGTATATTACTTATAAGAGGATTGGATGAGACATTGTGCAATTCCATGTCCGGATGTGCTCGGAATTTGTTTTTCAAATATATTAAATATCACGTGCTTACACATTTATTTAGTGAAAAGGAAATAACGTCAAAAATATAGTCCGAATCATAAATTTGAATGACCATTGAATTCCAGAAGCAGGATTGACCTTAGTCATGACATAAAATTGGTCGTTGTAGGACATCCTTAAAAAACCAATTGCAGGTGTAAAATAAAAAAAATTATTTCTTTAATCTATAGATGTGGTGACCTAGTGTTCATTTAAAATGTATTCTTGTGGAAAATATTAGGCCATCCACATAACCCTATAAATCATTAGAGATATATTGGAGAGTATTATATAATATTTCATTAGATAAAGTCAAATAAAACATGGATCGATGAACACAACAAGAAAAAATTGGCCAATCTCAACATGGACAATGACGCCACTTTATTCTTCATCATATATCGTTCTAAATCAAGGTAGGACTTATTTTTTCATATGATTCAATCACCTTTCATAGTTTCTATGATGAACATGAAACATTTGAAAACAAATTGTTTCAGGGATTTTTCATCATGTGGGATGGGGTCGATTAATCATGTTTTGAGAGAATTATACTAAAATTATTGATTCCTTGCTGTTATTCTCATGAAAATGGTTCGAGGAGGATGTGAACATAAATATAGTTTTGTTCCACATTATGTTTCATGTCCATTTATCCCCTAAAACATTCTTAACCTTCAATGTTCTTTATTTTTCTCATGGTTTTATTTCCACTGATGAAATCAATCATTCCACGCCTAATTCATGCTAAAAAGATTTGATATCGCATATCTGATTTTGGAACAACACAATGGTTATGCGATGATGGGAGCATTGAAAAATATGATATGTTTGTCTACCTAATTTTACGTTCTTTAGCATGTAATGAAGAACATTGAACAAGACCAATTTATAAACAAAATGATGACTCAGATATTGTTCATCACTGATGGAAAGGTTCATTGGGCCATAAACTATGATTTCTTAGAAAGGCATATACTGAATTGATGATCAAGTGAACATATATAAATGAGGAAACTGGATATGGGAATAAGGAAAAATCCATGCTAAAAGTCACATAACCCTGATCCACATGCCATCACATTATGTATAAACTTGTAACAAGACATGTGAACTCTCCTTGGTGACTCCACTTATACCTCAATGGTTATATAGACACGAGTTGGAGTTCATGGTTTGGATCTCGATGTGTACTCCCATACATGAAAATGACCTGGATGAGTAAATAGGTTGAGTCGTGTACATGTTCATTAGTAGAGTACATGGGTAGTTGAGACACCATATACTTATACGCATACATGGAAATAGGATTAAACATGTTTCATTTACATGTGTAAGACCTTAGGTCTAGGTATATGGTGTGTAACCCTTCTACACACCCTATACATATTTAAATGTGGCTTAGATCCCTTGTCATATGTATGATGGACATGTTTTATTAGATTTCATTATACATATACAATTCCATGAGTGTTAGTGTGGAATTTACACCAACTCCTGTGACCAAAATCCCTTCAAATGTACTTCTTTGTTAGACTCGTTAGAATCCCACCTTGTGTCTCAGAGTGATATTCTTTTTTATCTTGGTTCCCTATATTGTGTTCATGGTATTTCCATGACCAAAACTATGTCATCATCGATCCTCTACTTAGTAGTTTAATCTAGATTGATTTTTTGTGTCACCCCATGGACTTGGTAGTGATCCACATTTGTGTATAGTATTTCTTTAGACCATAAGGATGTACACTATATGATGGGACTTAATAAGAATTACCTCTCAAATGGATGTAATTAGTATATTAGACTGATTTTTTTTGTTCTCTTGGATGAGTTCTTCGTGAAGTCATATATCTGGAATCCATGGCTTGCATAATACCATTGTGAAATAACATTAGAATATGTCTCTTTGTTGAGTATATATATATATTCTTATTATATGTTATGTATACATAAAACTATGTAGTGTAATAGTATTTACATTATTGTATTCATTTTTGTTTTTTGGGTGTCCTACTGGGTATTGTTATACTCACAACTTCACATTATTTTCATACATGTGTCTTGTATTTTGAAGATTATCGGCCTTTTAACAAATTCATTGACGGATTGGGACCAAATTGTGCATAATGAGACCAAATATACTAAGTTGTGTTCTTTCATTATTCTAACAGCATTACCTATTTTAATTTCAGGAATGACTTGTTTTTTTGACTTATTTTGGTGGTCTTGTGTTTGACCCAAATTAAATTCTTATACTTTCTATCATACTCTTGTTATGGGATTTTGATGTATTAATTCATTTTTTTAGTTGTTTTTACATTTCGGCATTGTATATTGATGGATATTTGTATGTGTGTGTGCATCTACATAGGACAAGGCCTCCCATGTCAGTGATATTCCTAGTCAGTTCTAGTATCCATCCCTTGTCCTATTAGAGGTGGGTTTGGGGAGTCTCAACACATGCCCCAATGGAACTGCTCATGAAAGAGTGGTAGTAGAGGCAGTTATCTCTACTTTTGGAATAGGTTCAATGAGATTGGTTTGGGAAAACAGTGGTAAATATTTCAAATTCAACTTTTATGACTAGGAATCTAGTGTTGGTGTGGCAGCCAATATATCCATACACTAGGACTCTCATCACCTGGTTTTCAACTCAGTACATGAGAAAAATAGTTGCATGGAATAAACAGTGCATGAATCCTATAGGAATGGGTTTTGGTTTTCATTTCCTTCATGAGTAAGCTATCTAGATTGAATCATTTACTTTGGTACTTATTGTTTACTACAAGATGCCTTTGTGATGTATTCCAGCTGGGATTCAACGTATTGATCTTGAGGACGATTTCCTTAGTGATGTTTTTAGCATAATTATTTATTTTGAAATAAAATATTTAATATATATACTATATCATAATTTGGAATACAATAATATCGTTCATTTGTATGTGTAGACTACCTCCTCCATGAAAAGATGTGTATTTATTCATTTATAATTTATGTAGAATGAAATAAATATATATGTGGAATATATATCATATTTATGATATAAATATGATTCTATAAATGTGAATAATTATTTACCATTATTTTGATCCATCCATTGAAATATTCAAGAATCAGTCATATATATGAATAGACTATCATCTCAATGAAGTGATGTATGTCATTTCTCAACACCACATTCAATGGATTGTTATACAAGTGTATATAATGAAAATAAAGTATAAAAATTATGATATGTTTGTCAGTTTGGAAATAATAAAACCATGAAACAAAATGTAATATTTATATTTTATATTTATATATAGATAAAAAATAAATAATACAGTCCTAAAAAATTGAGTGTGCTAGTGTATTTGGAAAATTAATGACAAAAGACCCCATATTTAATTTGTCATACAATTCAATTAAATATACATTATAACATGACCTTAATTTTCATTTAACCATTAATAATTCATGTGATAACCTAGATATATATATATATATATATGATGTATGATATAAAAATCCTTAAAACTGAATAATCAAGGAAAAAAAATTTAATTTAATACGTGTCAATCAATAGGCATAAAAATGAAAAAAAAATTTGAAAATAATAATCAAGAACCTCAAAGAATGATATAATTAAATAACCACAAAACATCATAGGAATTTGGAAATAATATAAAACATGAAATTATATATATATAAGTCAAGAAATATTTCCCAGACTTTATAAAAAAGAGTGAATAGTCTAGATGAATGTACACAATACATGTAATACAATTAGATAAAATAATTTACTAATGTGTTATATTGAAATATAATTCTGGTCCCACCCATCATAATCATATCATGTACATTAATTTGTGTTCTACATAGGATATAAAACAATTGAAATCTATTAAAAACATATAATCACTTGATTAAGGATTATGGGTTAAAAAAATTTACATGACTAACAAATAAAGCATAGTTATAACTATTTGAATACCATTTAGTGTAACTGGGGATGGTAACTCACAACACAAATTTGTAGCATGGAAAATCATTAGATAATTCTGATAGCATAACAGGTGTGTATAAAGACCCAATGGAGGGATTAATGAGATATTATTATTTTAAATAATTAATTGAAAATCATACAGTTAGTAAATGGGTGTGTAAAGAATAACAAAACCTAATAAAATTTCAAATAAAAATACTAAATACAAAGTATGCACTCAAATAAAAAATATAGAGAGATATCTCTTTATTTGGAATTGTAAAAACATAGGTAATTCTTATTATTAGAGGGGATAAATACACTTTTATTTGAATAAAATAAATTAGATTGTAAATAAATATTTATAAATAATTTAGACATAATAAAATTAGATTAAAAATTATATATATTGAGGATTTAAAAGAATAAAGAGGATTATTAAGATAATACAATACATGAGAGGCTACTTCTAAAAGGTTTTGTGTCATGACCCCCTCTCTTCAAAGATGCCCCTCCAGAGCTAGAAATGAAGGAAGTGAGATAATGACCCTTGATTCATGCCTATAATAGGCCCCAGGTTCGTGACTATCACCAAGGGTATGTATATATATTCTCTAAAATCTGGGTGGAATTGCTGTTTTTATTTGAGAACAAGATCAGAAGTTAAAATGGTATATCCCAAAACAACTCCAAATCATATATATATAAAATTAAATTAAAATCGAACCAACTTGCATGTTAAAATAAAAATTGATACAAACATAAAATTCTCTAAGGTAAGTACCAAAAGTAAAATATATGTAGAAACACACCAATTTTCGTTATTCCGAGCTAGTAAGGTCTAGTGTGGTCTACATAAACCTCTAATAATTTGGATAAAAGTTTTATATACATAGGGTGAGCATAAAAATATACTCAGTATGAAAACCCAAGGTCTATCATGCACAAGTGGGAGAAGAATACTAATGATACAATGAGAAAACCTCATAATACTACAACACCTAACAAGGAATACTAGTTATCCAAACCTCACCAAGGAATGCTCACCAAATAATTCATGTCATATAAATTATTATAATGAGCACATCTATGTTTGGGTACCCTACATCACTTCCCCCTAGTTAACTACTCATACCCTAATGGTAAACATCTTGGTGCTTCAACACTCATTCAGAAGCCTTGTGTCATAACCCACCCACACACACCTTGGCCCAAATCTAGTCCTGCATCCTGGGAAAAAGAACCTCACCCCATCCTGCCCTTAGACACATCCACCACAACCATACCACATCTTGCCCATAGACACCTGGGACACAACCATTCCTTATCCCACCCACCCAAATCTAGTCCATAACCATACCTCAATATACCTAAACACTCTTACGCTACCAATACCCATAAGAGAGATCAGGGAATATCCAATAACTATTCATCCATCCTCCCAGAAGGATGTTGGGAAAATACACCCTCCCACATGAGAATGGGGTTGTTCAGCACATAGTGATCAACTAGTGTGGTTTGAGTATTGAAATCATAAGGAATTACAACTTTATATATATGTATTAAACACTCATCCCAAACTATGGGTTTTTTCAAATAAACAACCATCCCACAAAACCTCCTTTGATGTTACCTCTAAATACACCACTACACAACAAGTTGTAATTCAATTCAAAACCCCATCCAACTCATTTAACCAAATATATTTAATTATTAATAAATCCATTTATTCTATCCATCCTTACTGAGGAAACTACCAAGAAAAACACATCACAAGTCGCACAACATAAACCGCACAATGGAAGAAGAACAAAGATAAAATAGCCGACTCTACATTTCCTATCAACTTTATGCTCATTCCAACCACTACCATAATCATTCATCAAAGTCATTCAACCCAATCCGTCATATCAACCACAAAAAAACATCTTCCAACTCACATCCACTCCCATAAACTCCCCTTATCGCAACTATCGATAACCCCACTGCATAAACACACCATACCTAGTAACACCAATAAAACAATACCGAATTTCAGTCTCACTTCACAACACTACTCATCCATTCTAAAATTAATCAATATTTTAAATTAAGATTCCATTTCAACATCCAAACCACCCCCACACATAGTTTTACCCTCAATAACAGCAGTACAAAACCCTATAATGAACAACATCCAGATCCAATAAGGATCCCATTTTTTAATTCCACTTTTTATTTTCACAGGTCATAATAGAAAAAATTTGATCCCATGTCTTCCATTTAGTTAACATAATATTTTTGGTTAATGAATTTCATATATACAGTTTTCAACACATTATCCACAAAAATAAAATATAGGTGCGCACACAAATTCCAAAAACAACCTTGATTTTCAAGAGGCATGTAGCCTATATATATTAAATTTAGATAATTGGTATTATGGTATCTTCATAAGAAGATATTAATACACCCACCCACATGATACCAAATTTAAATAGGGATTAAGGGATCCCTACCTTGAGAAATAGATGATCAATACCTCTTCCTTGCACCATATAGGGGGTGCGCCAGGCCTCTGAGAAACACGATCCAAGGGTGAAGCATAGATTCATGGACCCTTGATGAATAAAGGTACGGGGATTCCCATTATCAATAAAAAATGGAAACATAGAAGGATAAAAGTGTCTCATCATTATGACTTCCACATTATATATCATTGGAATAAATAGTTTCAAAAACCATTAAAGATGGATTTTGATAAGGACACCACATTTTGACAATCTAAAAGCCTCCCAGACTTAGTAATTAAATGATATATTTTATATCCATTGAAATAGATTCAAAATATCTTTAATATTTTATTTAACTCATTTAACATCAAATAAATCATTAATTGGGAAAAAATGCAGCAAACAGGAAAACTAGAAAAAATTGTAATTTTGACAAACTCTTAGAATTGAATCATCATTAGGTGAGTCACCATCATGAGTCATTGGTGCGTGATTCACTGATGGATGAATCACTGCTGGAATTGATACTGTTGGATCAATCACATTCGTGAGTCCTTATTGGACGATCTACCAGTGGATGTGTCACCATTTGGTAGCTCACTGTTGGATGAGTCATTGGTGGATGAGTCACTGTTTGGTGAGATACTAGAGCGAGTCAACATTACATCTCACTGAAACTATATACTGGTGGATGATTTATCATTGGGTTACTCACCATTGCAAGATTCATCGTTGGATGAATCATAATTTGATGACTCACTACTGGTGACCTACTGTTGGTGACTCACCATTGTTAGCCACCGTTCTGACTCAAAATTTTGACTCACCATTTCATGTCACTGGTGAAACTCACCACTAGGGACCAACCAATCCTAACTGTCCATTGGCGAACTAGCGGTCCTAACTCACCATTATATGAGATAACATTGGAAAAACAGGATTTTGATAAACTCTTTAAATGAGTCATGTTACCTCGAAGAAAACCTCAACGACCATATTTTCTAAACGTAATGGAATGAAGAGGTCATATTCATTATATTACATACCTATAAAATTATTATTTCCCTGAAGAATTCAAAACCAAACCCATAAGAAATAGTGTTCAAAACAACCACCACGTAATATACCTCTCAAGGGTCGTGATATAAATGAAACACCGCTTTGATTTCGACAGCCCAATGTCCAACGATAGACCACCCTATGTTTTTTGAATGATATAGTGAATCCTCAACATCTACGAATACTTCCTCCGACATATACTACGACAAATGACCACAATACACACCACACAATAACAAAAAATACACACTATTTGGACATATGATTCAGGGTTTTATTTTCTCCATGTCATGATAATATCCCCTCTAGGACACACTGACTCGCCCGCATGGGTTTAATTGCATCAAAATTTATCTGTCTCGATTAGGAATCAAGTCCTACACTATCCACAAGTCAAAACATAACCATAAATTCCACAAAATATATCACAAATAAGTAGAAAAACTCATCCTATAATAGATGTTTCAAACAATGAAACACAATTTGAAATAGTGAAAAATAGAACTCAAAATAACTCTAGGTACGATTCATACACCTCCATCTCCCTTTCCAAAGTACTCTCCTCCATGCCACCATTCCTCCGCATCACACAGACCAAGGGAATGCTATGTTTGAACAACACCTTATCCTGACGATCCTGAATCTCTATGGGACACTCCACAAATATCGATTCATCTTCGTAATCCAAATCTCCCCACTTAATGACATGGGAGTAATTGTGAAGATATGAATGAAGTTGAGAGATGTGAAAGATGATGTGGAACTTCTCCAACTATAGTGGAAGTGGAAACTGGTATGCCACCCCACCAACTCTCCCAAACACCTCAAAGGGTATGATTAATCTGGAAAAAAGATTTCTCCCTATTCAGAACCTATGTTTCCCACATCGAGGGGAAACCATCAAGAACATGAGGTCCCCAAACTCGAACTCTAAGGGCCTCCTCCTATGATCAGAATACAACTTCTACAAGTCTGGTGTTGCTTTCATCGTCTCATGGATAATATGAACCTTCTCTATTTTTTATTGCACAACCTCAAGGAAAATAAAAACAGTCTCCCCAACCTCTATCTTACACAAATGTGAACTATATGGACTTCTGAAAAGTCATAAAATAGTTCCATTCCAATTGAAAAGTGATAAATATAATTGTTAGAAAACTCTACCAAGGGCAGGTTCGATACCCCAGTTCCACCATAGTCCTAGATGCAAGCCCGCAACTTGTCCCCCACCATCTGTATGGCCCGATATATCTTCCCATATATCTGAGAGTGGAAATTAGTGTTGAGGTGTAACTGAGTGAAAAAAGAATAATGAAATCCCCTCTAGACTCACCAGGATAAAAATTTATCCCTATTTGAAGCAATGGATCTCATAAATCCATGAATCTGCACCACCTCATCAACAAACCTCCTTTCCAAGGAATCCACTACACCCAATTCCTTAATCACTATAATGTGAGCCAATTTTTTCAACCAATCCACTACTACCCAGATCTAATCATAGACTTCCTATTCACTGGGTAATCCTATGATGAAGACTATTGATAGTTCATCCCATTTCCACTTAGGGACATATTGGGGATGTAAATGAACATTGGGAACACGGTGCTCAGCCTTCACCTACTGGCACACCAAGCGCTTTCTCGAAAACTCAAATACTACATGTTTCATCCTTGGAAACCAAAAATTATCTCTCAGGAAAAGTTATATCTTTGAAACTCTTGGGTGTACAGATAAAAGGGAGCTGTAAAACTCATGTCGAACTCCCTCATGCATTTCAACTTGAACATGCATCCTTTCATGGAATAACATCTGATTTGTTCCATCCTCCAACCGTCCCTCTGAAGCATCACCATGGTCAACATGATAGATTATCACTTATGAAATAATGTTTTCCTACTGACACTCCTCCACTTTTTGTATTATATTGTACTTCAGTTCCATATAAAATAGACAACCTCTGCCACTATCCATTACAACATCTAAGTGAATGGTTCCCAACATCTTCATCTCCTACCAAGCATCTGACAATTCCCAAACAACATCTATTGGGAATTCATATTCAATGAATAGACCATGAAATCCCCCTTTACATAATTATAAGATTTCTCAATATAATAATCTTGAAGAAACCCAATACACATATGTTCTCTTATTCTCATTTCTCATTTGGAAAAGATATGCCTCAATCTTGTGTGATCTGTGAAGACCACAATGTTCTCCCTAATTAATTAAGGTCTCCACAACATCAGAAAAATTGTGTCTTCTTCCAGCTCTAGATCAAAGGTGTTGTTGTGACGATCATGAGGATGCAACTAGCTAGACCCATAAGAGATAACTCTTAGTTATTTATTTTAGATATATCCCAATACTAGGTATGAAACATCACATAACACCAAGAACATAACTCCCTCCTCTAGAAATGTGATCACTGGAAAACAGACCAACCACTTCTTCTGATAGAAGTAAGATACTTGACACTACTCACTCCATAAAAATTCATTGTACTTCCTAGTCAAATTTGTCAATGGTGTTGCAACTCAAGAAAAATAATGTATGAATCTCTAGTAATATCCTGCCTGACCAAGAAAACTATGAACCTATACCAAATTCTCAGGTTCAAAGAATTAAAAAACATCCTCAACTATTGATGATTCCACTAATATACCATTTTGAGACACCACATGTCCAAAGAAGTGCACATGTCAGTTCCATAATGTACACTTGGAAAACATTTAGTGTTGCTGATGGTGTTGAAGGATCTTCATGATAGTGATTATATGATTGGTATTCCCATCCTATTACATCTATTAGATCAATATTTAATTGATGAATACGATGTTTAATTGGTCTAGGAACACATGGAAAAGAGAGTTCATGATCCCCATTAACATGGCTAGTGCATTCATAACACCAAACATCATAACGACAAACTCTATGTTACAATACGTTCACATGAAAGTATTATTCAGGTTTCACCCATATTCACCCTCATTTTGTAATATATGTTAACCACAAATATATCAAAGAGAACCAACATTCTCACCATGGCTATTTGAAAATATCATATATCTTTTAGAGAGGTTTATGGTACTTAACAGTTGCCTAATTCAACATCTGGTATACAATTCACAACCTCATACCATCATCTTCCTTATTTGAAAAAAAGACATGATAGCCCCATGGAAACAGAGTGGTAATGATAATTCCCTTCTTCATCATGTCATCAATATAAATCAACAACTCCTGCAACTTAGAAGGTGAAATCTAATAAAGAGATATCAAAATCAGAAAAGAACCGGGTTGTAAGTCTATCCTGAACTCAACTTCACAGTGCGGAGTTAAATTCACAACTTCATTGGTGAAGAAATCCAAGAACTCCTCAAAAAATTTGGGAACCTATTTTATCTCAACATCCATAAATTCAACTGATAGCTCAACCAACAAGGAAAGAAGAGACTCCACATTCCAACTACCCATATCACAACTCTGCTCACCAAAGAAAGCCACAAGATGGCTATACACATTTGAAAACATGACTCTCTCCTCGAAGAATTCAATAACATCAGGAACATAATCAAATAGTCAATAACAAGTATGAAATCATATGGATTCATATATATCAAGACAAGATCCCCACGAGACTAATGTGTCCCCATTTGTATTATGAATCCCCATCATACATCAAACAAGATGGTCTGACCTCCGATTGGAATACTCAACACCAAGGGAATGTGAATCATCTCAACATCTAGTACTAGAGAATGGGATAAATTGGGTACAACAAAGGAGTTTAAATCTCTTGAATCAAAAAAAATTCAATTAGGATTAGTGGAAAAACTGATCGTATCTCGAACAATAACTCGCACAACTATAATTGTTGCCTCTGGGGCATGTAACTGACAATTCCCATATCCTCTTCCCCACTCTTGAGTATGTCCTCCTCGACCAATCATGGTCCGAGTTCCCTAAAGAAAACCCTAATTTTGGCCTCTACCTTCTACTTCTCTCCTTGGTGGAGGGTGATCCTTTTGTCCCTACTTCTAGAACTTCCATCATGAAAATTACAACTGAGGGGGCACTATACCTATCCCCCTCCGCCATATTGAGATTGAATGACTGTCAGGAATAGACTATAAAGATGATAATTGGCCTCATATGTTATTAACCATGGTCCCAACGTCACAAAAAAGAATTAGGTCCTGATGTACGAAAGGAGAATTATTGAGGTTGACTCCCCACTGGCCAAAACATGGAATGCCCTAGTGGCTGAGACCATCCTTCTGGTAGCCTTTCCCTTAGATGAACCCTAAAATCTCACCTCTAATGGTATAAATCCTCATGATTGCATCTGATAAAATACCTCAGCTTTCTTTTGGACTACCACGTATGAAGGAAATGTGAAGGGATTGTCATAGTAATGGAGAGAAGGATGAAGTGCCTCCTCAAGGCATCTCACATGAGACTCCTCCTCTATGAGGTGATCAAGAGAAATGTGAAGGATATCCTTGAACATAATCCTAAAATAACATGTGTCAACTCCCCTACTAGAAGGATAATATCTCATGTATCTTCTCATCCATCAGGGTGGATGAAAGGAATTCCGCGCAGAACTTCTTCTCAGAGTCAGCCCACAAAACATCAGTAACTTTGTTCTCTCCTGGTTACATTTTCCACCATTGATGCACATATCCATATATATTTCTCAATTTCATAGGTACATAGTACTCTACCAAATACCTAATCCAACTAATGGGGATATGATGCTCTTTGATCCATCTTTCAATATCAAAGTCTGAGAAACCTCCCCTATACATTCCCAAGTCCACATGCTAGAAAGAATGTAACATACTCTCCCACTGGATATCCTCCAATTATCGATCAACCATATTTTGTTCAACTGTATCGGCCTGCAATTCCTCAGCTTCCTATGAAACATGTGGATTAGGATTGGGTTCCATAGCTAAAAGTTAAATAAGTAATGGCTAATTCAATGTATTAAGGAATTTTATTTAAGAATAATTTTTACTTATATTAATGTTATTCATTTGATATTCAACAAATAAACCCAATTCAAATTATAACACAAGTCATTATGATCCATGTATCATCCCATGTTCTCTAAACTAAATTTAGTGTAGAATCACTTGGTCATTCGGTAGGCTTAGAGTTCTTTTTATCAGATAACATGGGGCTCTAAAATCACATGTCCTCAATGTTCATTCTTAACCTATGTCACGAAACCAAGATCACCTGACACTGTTTCTCTACTGACCCATGTAATCCCCACTTTTCCTAAATCCAAACTCAATCATGTCTCCCAACCATCCCCTCAAATACCATTATTTCATGGCACCCTCCTTTCAAAGTTGTTCCTCTTGAGAAAGAAATGAAGTAGAGATCATGACCCCTAATTCCTTCCTCTATTGGGCCCTAGGGTGGTGACTTTCACCGATGGTATATATATATTCTCCCAAATATGAGGGGAATTTCTGATTTAATTTTAAAATAATATCGGGATATAAGATTTCCCATCCAAAAACAACTCTAGTTCATATTTATATAATACAAACCTAAAATTTAACCCAAATAAATGTTTAAATAAAATATGATAAAAAAGTCTCCAAGGTACGTACCAAAGTTAAAATTTAAGTAGTTGCACAAAAACTGTCATAGTAAAAGATAATAAGGAGCATCATGGTTCCCATAGTCCTCCTAGTAACCTAAAAAAGTTGTATATATATAGGGTGATAATATAAGTATACTCAATAGGTAACCCCAAGGTGTCTCATGAACAAGTTGGAGAAGCTTACTAATTACCCTTTGAGAAAAGAACTGAAACCATCAAAACCTAACATGGAATAGTAGTCATACAAACCTCACCAAGCCACCCTCACTAAATAACAAATGTTATGTAAAGAAATATAATAAGCACATAAATTTTTGGGTACCCCATACTACTTCCCAGTTGTTAACTGCTCACACCCTAATGAAAAACATCCTGGAACTTCCATAATCTTCGAGAAGCCCCATTTCCCAACCCACCAGCACACTCATGGGAAACAGATCATGTTCTCAAACCTGGTATAATTATGCTCACCACATCCCACTTGTAGACATCTAGGCCACAACCATACCAAATCCTACTCGAAATAAATTGGACCACAACCATGCCTCATCCCTCCCAGAAACACCTGGGACACAATCTTACTTCATACTGTCTGAATATTCTTTTGATAACAATTCCGTGAAGAGGGAGTAGGGAAGAGACAATAACCCTCCATCCATCCCCCCACTGGGATGTTGGGAAAAGTCACCCACCATGAAAATGGGTGTGTTCGGTACATAGTTCTCAACTAGGTTGCGGTGTATATAGAAATATGATAGAAGTAAAACTATACATATGAGTTTCAAACACTCAGACTAACCTATGTGTTTTTTCAAATAAACAACCATCCTCAAAAACCTCCTCTGCTACTACCACTAAATGCGCAACTACAAAATAAGCCAAAATTTGATTCATAACCCCATCCAAATCATTTAACCAGTTAACTTTATTTATTAAGAAATCAATTTATTCATTCCATCACTACTAGGGAAGCTACCATGCATAGAACAGCACAACCCACGTAGAATAAGACACATAGGGGAAGAAATTTTTTTAAAAAAACAACACACTATACAATTCCTCTACACTTATCGCCCATGAAAATCACTACCATAATAATTCATGAAATTCATTCCTTCCATTCCATGATCTCAACCAAAAAAACAACTACCAACTCAAAACCACTCACATAAATTCCCCTTATCAAAACCATCATTATCCCCACTACAAAAACACGCCACACCTAGCAGCACCAACAAAACAAAACTCAGTTTCAATCCCACTGCACAACACTACTCATCCATTCCACAATCAATCAATCTCTCAACATAAGATTTCATTTGACTCCCTGAACCACACAACACATAGTCATACCCTAAAAATTAGAGCCACACAAATATATAAGGAACAAATTTTAGATTTAATAAGACTCTTATTCATAATCCCTCTTTTTATATTTAGGGGTGATCACAGATTGAGTTTGATCCTAGGACATCCATTTATTTAACCTAATATACATTGTTAATCAATTGAATATATACAACCATTTAATTCATGATCAACCAAAATCCATCACAATATTACACATGTGAGCACACAAAGTCCACAAACTGCCATGATTTTTTGTAGGCATATAGCATATACAGACCACAATATCGATAGATAACAAAGCAGACACGAATCATTTTCCCCATCCCCACGTGTTAATCTTGGAACCAATTAAATTTACATTAATTAATTTTAATTATTATATATTCACAATAAGACATTAATACACCCACACCTAATGTTACACAATTAAAAAATGGTTGAAGGGATGCCTATATCAAGAAATAGATAACGAGCACCTCCTCCTTATGCTAAACATGGGGTGGGCAAGGACCCAGGTTAACATGATCCAAGGGTGAAACAGAGACTCATAGATCCTCAAGGATGAATGGTTTGGGGATGCCTGATATCAAGAGTAAAGGGAAATGTACAAGGAAGAAAGTCTCTCGGCTTTATAAAGTCATGATCCTACATCAACGGATGGAACATTTTCAAAATCCATTAACGTTGAATCACAATGAATATCGCCCATTTTGACAAGCTAAAAGCCTCCTGAGAATTAAGAATTTAAATATATATTTTATATACTTTTAAAAGACTCTAAATTAAATTAAATAAAATATTTAACACATTTTACATCAATTAAAATGTTAATGTGGAGAAACTACTAAAAACTAGAAATCTGGATAAATAATTTTTTTTATAAAAATGATCACTAATTAATCACCATTATGTGAGTCAACATCGTGTGTCACCAATGGGTGTGTCACTGGTGGATGAATCACTACTGTCCAAGATACCTCTAGATGAATCACTGTCGCAAGTCACAGGTGGATGAGAAACTGGTAGATGAGTCTCCATTGCGTGACTCACCGTTGGATGAGTCAACATTGGATGAGTCTCCATTCAGTGAGATACTGGTCTGTGTAAGCATTATGATTCACCAGTTGAGAAACTGGTGGATGAGCCACCATTTTGTGACTCACCATTGTAAAAGTAACTTTTGGGTGAGACACTACTGGACGAATCACCGCTGGTGACCTACTGTTAGTGACTCATCATTGAAAGTCACCATTCTGGGTCACCAATCCTGACTCATCATCGTGAGTCACCATTTTCACTCACTATTGGAGACCTATCGGTTCTAACTCACCATTGGAAACCAACCTGTCCCGACTCACCATTAGATGAGAAATCACTGGAAAAATGAAATTTTGATAAACCCAGGAAATGAGTCACCTGTTCATCCCAGAACACCTCAATCACCTAAATTTCACAAATTAGTAGACTGAAGAGGTCTGGGACATTAAGTTGTGATGGGTTTTTTAAGAGGGTTGGAACACCATGGGATTGATCGAGGGAGTTATTATTCGATAAATTTAATCCCCAATGAGTATTTAGATAATAGGATTCAGATATTTTGTTTTTATTTACAGCTAAAAGGAGGAATTCTTTTTATTAATTTGTAAATGTAGTTTTAAAACATAAATCTATAATATAATCAAAACTAGAAACCATCCCATGTATTTTTCCATGGTTTTAAACAAAAAATATTGGATGTCAATATTTTATTTTATTTTTGACCCAATATCATTAAAATAATATTATAATTGAAGTGGAAGTGATTGATGTTTATAAGGAATGGGTTTTAAAAAAATAAAATGGAATATATTGTTTGGAAGACATCTTAATTGTCTGAAAATTTAATATAATTATTCCAAAAATTAATTATTTTTAATATAAAATTATGTATTTATGAGTATTACTTTTATAGTATTTATTTCATCGCATTTATATAATTATGTTTTCATATTACATACCATATATTTATCCAAAAATTAATTTTTACTAAGACATTTTGATATATCGGAAAAAATGGTATATTCACCATTGGGTAATTAAAAAATTAAAATTTCAAAAAAGATATTTATTTTATGAAAATAATTTTTAAAATATTTTAAATTAAAATTTCAAATAGTAATTCATTTTTAATAAAAAAATATATTTTTATGGCACATAAAACATTATGACCCATACAAAATTTATAAGGTTATTTATTATATTTTTTATGTTTTTTATTTAGATTATAATTTTTTAATCATGCTTCTTAATAGGAAGAAAAGTTTTTAAAAATTAATTATTAAAACAGAAAAAATTTAATATTCAAACTAAATATATTTCCCAAAAATATTTTTTATTCATATGAAAATTGAATTTTAATAAATATCATCATATAATCTGGTATATATATAATAATAATTAAAAACGATGAATATAACTAATATTTTAAAAAAATAATATAAAAATATATATATTATTGTGGTCTAGATACATAACCCATTATTACACCATCATATACACCAACATTATGTTTTGAGATGGTGGTAATTTCATAGGATGGTTTGGTAAACATAATTTGGGCACTTATCTCTACAATTTTGAAAATTTCTTATAAATTGGGTTTCTGGAGTATTAATTATTATATCTCATATTGGTATTGGTTAAAGGAAAATACTAGTGATGTCATATCGCTCATATGCTCCTATCATTGGGCATCACAATGTTATACAACTAGTTGAGGAAATGACTTCTTCCTTCACTTTCAATTTCATTTTATTATAAAAAACAATATATATTAATCATTTCAATCAATATAGAATATATCTAAGAGAAATGGTTATGTTTCATAATTTTCTTTAAAGCTCAATAATTAAAACTCTGGTCATATATTATAACTGTCCACAATATGAAATGAATATAGTTCTTCTATTATCTATAAATACAATTATTAATAAGAAAAAAATTATTTATAAGGGAATGTCATTTATAAAAGTTGTTTTAATTTTAGAAACCATGACCAACATTAAATGACAAAAACTGTTGAACCAAAATATATATTAAAAGAAGACCAGTTTTCACAAAAATAATTGTTTTTATGAATAAGTAATATTAAATAGGTAATTTTTAATTATCAGGGAATATAATATATTAATATATTTTTAAGAATTTTATTTACGAATTTATTTATATTAAATCTATAATTGTTATAATTATTTTTTGAATATGTATCAAGAAATACATGAATTGATGTATGGGTGTCTACTATCACTATTATTTCTATGAGACTTATAACATATTCAAAACTTTATTATATTTTTTTTGTATATATTACCAATGAGTTAACTCTATTATTGGTTGAAATTATCATTTATTTTTCTTCTAGAAATTTTTCTCTATTATGATTCATATTTTTATAAACCTCAATGTGATTTATGTTTTAATCTCATTTCTTCTTGAGATTTTCTATATTAATCTTACATTGTGTGAAATTATATGATCCATATACTTTAGAACACTTATTTTTTATCATTGTAATTTTATATTAGTTAGTTTGATTGTTTTATTTACATTTTCCTCATTGTGTTACATAAAACGACTAATAAAATTTTTCTTCTATAAAAATGACCTTGTTTCTCGATTTATTTAGAAATGTTTCTCTTCTATGTAAACCATTGATAATTTTTTTAGACAAATTAATTATATATTATTAAATGATGTTATAAATTTGTTTTTATTTTAAATTATTTACAATAAATTAAATGGTATCTTCTATAGGTTTCTAAAATTAGAACTCTTTAATTTTTATCAAAAATATTAATGGAAACAATATTTTAATATTTACAGCCCCAACATGTTTTCATTATATCATGAACTCTATTTATATTGAATCAAAAAATAACTATTTCCATATATATTTTCGATGATATTATTTTCCCCAATATTGAAGGATTTTATAATTTTAAAAAGAGACCAAAAAATTGTTATTTTATTTTTATTTTTAATAAATATATTAAATGATTTTTTAATGATATTTTTCATAAATTTATGAATCATTCCTGAATTATAATGTTTAAATGGTTTTAAAATATTACTATTCATTCCATATTTCATGGTTAAATATGATTATAATGATCATGGAATGATTTCATAAAACCTTTTTATTATTCATTAGTTAATTAAGCTATGGTAAGATAATAAATTCTTTTACAATACTATCAAAATTCATTCCTCTAGATGAATTTATGGTTATGTGAGGATGATATGGTTATCAATCCCATTTATTATCCCTAGTTTATGATATGATGTTATGATACATGTTTTATGATATTGTTGAACACACATATATTTTTTTATTTTGTTAATGGTGGTCCAATAATTATATTTCATCCAATGCATTTGGTAAATAAGGATATCTAATGAGATAATATTTACTCAAATATGGTCTGAAACAAAATTATAAAGTAACATGGTCAATTATGATAGTATGGAGAGTAAAATTTGTCTACAAAAATGGTAGAATGGGGAGTAATCCTAATGCACTATGATCATATTGGATATGAGTTTGGACTAATAAAATGATTTTCTTTGGAACTGATTTTTCCAAAAGAATCATTTTATATTTTTAATTATTATGATATTATATCATGGAACATGATGAATTTATTATTTTCCCTCTCTTATGAATCATTGAATTTTCAATGAAAAATAATTATATCATGACTCGTGTTTTATGATCTACTTTGGATTAGGTATAATCATTGTATGTTCTATTCATGGTCTCATAACCCTATGTCTATCATATTCATGTATATATATATATTAATTGATTTATATATTCAATATTAATCATTACCATTATCACCAACCCATCAATATCACAATCATCATAACCATATTCATCAATAAAACCTTAATCACTTCCATTAGAATCATTATCACCCTCATAATAACCTCATAAATGACCATCAACATTACCATCTCCATCCCAATCACCTTGAATGGAATTATCCCAAAACACCAATAGAAAAATAATCACCATAATTTAGTTCAAGTATAATGAAATAATCATTGTAATGAATGTATAAATAACCTCATATATTTCCAGTGTAATTGATGGTAAAAATAAATCCATAGCTTCACTATATTTATCATCGATTTTTTACTTCATTCACACCTAGTCATGGAAAATTTTGGGCCACAAGCATCTCTATATGAGCCTTTTTTCCTTATAATTAGCTATTTAAATCTAGTTGATACCAAATATTTAGGGGGATATAATGTAGGCCAATATATAGTGGGCAAAATACACCTCCATAGTTGAAAACATACTCTCTGTTACTACTCATCATCTAACATTTGATTCAAATGGCCATTTCACCCAATAATGTTATCTTTTATATCATTATTTATATATACCTAAAAATTATTAAAACAATTATCTACTTTTTTTCAGTATAGGTATTGAAATTTTATAATTTCTATATAAGACCTAAAATGTGTCGTTCTATATCTTCATTTAATACAATTCTTAATTTCTTATCTCTGGTTGAGATGAAAAAAATTCATAGAACCTGAACTTCAATAATCAGTAAGACCCACTAAATTAAATTTAATATTGAAATCCAATATTCAATAACACAGTATCATTAAACAATATTAACACATTGTAACCAATACTTTTTTATCTGTAACAAAAATAGAAGGATTTAAATGTCAATGAAATGTTATGTATTATTCCCCAATATGTGAAACTATTATCAATCACAGTGAAATGAAAAAATTTGGATATTTTTTATGGATCTATATTCATATTTTATTGGTTATTTTTATCCTGTTCAACATTATTTTGTATTAGTTCCACAAAATTTTCATGAATATTTATTGAATATGAATAATTTTTTTAACTCATTACATACAAATCCAACTAAACTTTTTTGGATTAGATATAAATAAAACATATTAATATTTTTTGGTTAATATTATATATTTTTGTTTCATAATGTTATGTTCAGATCATTTTTGAATGGTTTATTTATTTTTGGTCTATATTAATTTTTTTCATTTCTAATTTTATCATTTCATGTTTAAAGTGTAGTACAACAGAATGAATCATATAATATATATTTATTTTCCACGTATTATTAAAATTTAATTCATTTATGTATTGAATTATTTATTATATATATATATATATCTAGTTGGTTCAGGTTAGTTTTGTTAAGATTATTCCTTATAGGTTAAATTTTGTTTTATTATATATTATTTGGATTGGGAATGTATTTATTGAATAGTTTATTAATATTTATTTTCATTATATTATAAATATAATAGATTCATATTGGATTTGAATAGAATTTAGTTACTAAATAAATAAATATATATAAATTTTTAAATTTAAATATTTATTTGAAATTACGTATATGTTAGTAAATTTTACTTTAAACATGATAATTTCATATAGATTTGTTGTTTTTACATGTTAATGTAATGTACAGTTATTTTCATTTTTCTATGGAAGTATTGGGTCATAATTTTTATAAAATATAAAATAAATCATTTAATGATTTTCTCAAACTATTTACATGTGGTTTAAAATTGACACTATTTAAATTTTGTTTTAAAATCCATTTGATTCTTTTTTCTAAAACAGTATAAAACTAGTTTTAATAAACTATATAAAATCTATTGAAAAAAGTATTGATTTTTCTTCAAAAAAACACAAAATTAGTATTACCCTTACACAATTTTTTACCCATATATAACATTGTTATAAAAATGAAGAACATTTTTTTAGCCCTAATTAAATTATTTTTCCAATACATAAACTATTTTTAAATTTACATATCATTTTTTAAAGTTCCATAAATTCAATTTACCCTTACATAAAATTAAATTAAACATTCATTTCATTTCATAACACTTAACAAATTTTATTTTATAGGTAAATAACTTTTTTACCCAAAAAACATTAGTTTAGTCTTATTCAAAACATATATGATAATGTTCAACTATATATAACATTTTATTTACCATACATAAAAAAATAATACCCATAAGGAACATGAGTTTAGAATTACAGAACATTGTTGTACCATTACATAAATTTATTTTACCCTTTCATGACTTTTTTTTACACTTATTTACATTTTTTTAAATTAAATATATTTTTAATAACATAAAATAAATTTAGTTCACACATAAAATACATTTCATTACTTTTATATTACTTTATATTACACTTAAATAACATTATTTTACCTAGCATAACTTTTTTTCCATATTTAAATTTATTTTATCATTTATTAAATTTTTTTACCCTTACATAACATCAGTTTAACCTTATTTATCTTGTAAAAAAATCTACCCTTATATAACATTGTTTTAGATAGGCATAATTTTACATTACCATTATATAACATTATTTTACCCTTACATAACTTTTTTATATTGTTTCTTATATTTGGATTTCACTTACATAACTTTTATTTAAAAATAAAAAACATTAGTTTACCCATACATGATATTTTTTTACATTTACCTAACACAAGTTTTACTCTAACATGAAATGTTCACGTTTATTATTACCCTTACATTAATTTATTTTTACCCTTTTAATGAAAATTGAAATTTGAGATGGTAAAATCTATTTTTTAGTAATTCAAACTATATATCTGTCACTAATACCCATAATTAATGACCCCTACTTTATTATACCATAGGTAGTGTATTACTTTTTTTTATATTTAAAGGATATAAAGAATCACATCCCGATGTATTCAATACATCAATAGTCTTGGTATGTGTGAGATGAAATTCTTAGTAGGGGTTTAGCATAAAATATGATTAAGAATCCATATGAATAATCTAAATAGAAATATAACTAACTGAATACACTTGTAATATAAAAACACTACTATAACAGAATGGTATGGAATAATAAATGTTTCAATGAAAATAACCAAAAACATATGCCATTAAATTAATAATATGATAATAAAATACAACCATATAAAATATCATTGTGAAAATATAATTAATAACTAAAATACATTAATTTTCAATGATTTAATTTTTTAATTGATGGGCATAATGATCTCAGGCATCGTGATACCTCTACTAGCATGAACATTAACAATATGTTATAAAATTATGACTAATAACTTATTTAATTCCTTTTTACTATTTTTTCTCATTATACCAAATGATAAATCAAGGGGATGTATAATTCCATCCTTACTCATCACTATCTCTCCACAGCATTCATTATATGTCCAATAATTGATTTAATTCCTAAATAGTGTCCCATATCTTCTGATATTTTCATTGAGTAAAGAATATATATATATATATATATTACCAAATAACAAGTGTTTAATAAAATAAAAATATCTCTGATAATATATATATATATATTTTATTTATTTAGGGTAAATTTAGTATCTATAGAAAAGTGAATAACTCATTGTAATAGTAATAACAAATATAATGAATCAATATTGTGAATGAAAATAATTAACGAGGTTAAAATGATTTAACACCAATCAAAAAAGAAAATATAATACTATCAACACAACATATACCCACTTTATTGAAAATAACATTTTTTTCATTGGTGAATATATATATACAAATAATTGATTTGTAAAAACAGTATTGATGAATATATACTTTTGATATTGAAAATCAATTTTTAAAAATAAAATTTTTAAAAATTAATTGAAAACTATATCCTTTAAAAATAATAATTAAAAATATCAAATATTCTTTAATATATTGTGTGGTCAAGATAGTAGAATGTGTTTTACATACTTAGTATGTTAAAAAATGATTCATTTCATATTTTTTGGTAAGTCCTAAAAGGGACAAAATTTTAAAATAACATTAAAAATTAATTAAATGTTTTTTTGAAAAAGTAAATATGATTAAAAATTTATTTAATAAATCATTTGAAAAATGTTGTTAATAATTTTCAAAAAAAAAATTAGAAAATATGTTTTGAGAATAAAATATATTTCAATCTAAAGAGAGAAATGATGTCAGATTTTTTTATATACATTTTCAAAATATTTCTTAATTACCAAATAGTAAAAAATTGTAATATTATATTATACTTTTCATGGATAAAAATAGGAAAATAAAATCACTAGTTTTTTTAAAAAACTATCAAATAATTTTTTAACACAAATTTAAGTTTAATCAATCATATTTATAATTTGAATGTGAAATATACCCTTACAATAATCATAACATTTATGTGATATTTAATCAATGAATCAAACATGTGTGTAAAATTTAAATAAAAAAACAATTATAAATAAAATTTAATATAAATTAATTAATTACACATGATGTTTTTGAAAATAATAACAAAATAAAGAATCAATTTAACCCAATGGAAAAAATTGAGCTATAAATTTATTTACCCCTTAGTAATTATTAAGTTAAATACCATTGAATGAAATAAATAAAATTTAAATTAAAAATACAATTAATTATTATGGAAACATCCAATTACATTTCAAAGGTTAATTATGTGAATTTTTTAATGAAATTAGTTTCATAACATTAAAACACGCCTCAATGAAAGGAAATTGATTCAAAGATCATGAGATAAAACTTCCTTTAAGTTTAACATGATTTAATCTCAACTATAGTAGTTTTGAAGTTGTTACAAACTTATTAGTTAACCATATTAATATATAATATATGATATATAATGATTTTATAAAATAGTCTGGCTTAATTAGTAATAATCATTAATTATTTTAATGGTTTCGGTTGTTAATTTCCTTGCTTTATCATTACGGTTTTGTCATGAATGACCTTGTTCATGAGAATATTACATTGTTACATCATATTTTGAATAATAATGATTATATAATTTTTATATTTTAACAAAAAATTCTATTTTTTGACTAATAATTGATTTTTTTTTTGAGAAATTAAGTATGGTTTTATCATGGAAGCAGTAGGTCAAACATACACATGACTGACATTTCCATTTTGCAATGATAATTATGGAATGGAAGTAAGTGATATTTTAAAATTAAAAATTTATCATAAAATTATAAATAACATATTATTTCTTTATATATATTTTTATATTTCATCAATGTAAATAAATAGTCACATTTTTTTGAAGGTGATAATCCACACATAAACGAGTGATGCTATAATATTTTAGTGAATGAAACAAAAAAATATTATCATTCAATGAATTATAAATATTTCATGTATAAAATGACTATTTAATCTATATAAAACAAATTTTTAACATTATCCTTATTACCTTCCATGTATTATGTTAATGAAAAATATATTACATCGCATTAAGAGGTTCTAGTCTGATAAACACAGAAGAAACATTATTATATCCTATTCAGAATGGAATGTAATAATAGTATACATGTTATAAATAATCATGATTTATAAATATTATATAAATATAAATTATAGGTATTTTATCTAGAATAATACACAACTGTGATATGTGTTAATGATAAAATTAATGATATAGGTTTGTGAGGTGGTATACCACCATACAAATAAGTGTGGATTTAGTTTCCAATTTGATGGAAGTGGAGATAGGTGTGGTTCATTAAAATAATTTAAAAAGATACTATATATATTAAGATACTAACATTATTATATCAGAATGGTTTTATATAAATTTAGGTATTTGTGTTAATTAGAAATATAAAAATTCTCATTGAATAATGTTACATATTCATTGGGTAACCTACTTAGGTTATCGCCAAAATATATTCTAGGATGATTTTATCACCAAAAAAAGTATACTAGGATAAGAGGTGGGACTATGGTTGTCATGAACCAGGTCGGGCCTCCATCTGACCCAGTCCGCAATCTGGCCCGATGGGCATTCCCGATCCCCACAGGATGGAAAAAGTGCCTAGATGTCAAGAGTAACAGGTGGGAACGGTTTAACCCAAATAAAAGACAGAAAAACAACTAAAAAGATAAATAAAAAGAAACTAGAAATAGATTACCCAACACGCCTTTAAGAAATAAATAGGTTTAATGTCTACAATTCAACTAAAAACCAAAAGTGAGCAACAACAAAGATAGAGAACTAAAACTTCAATACCAACCTCCAAGCGAAGACCATCAGCAACCATAACCACCATCAAAATGCAAGATGCCTGAACCTGGGATTGTCACGACCCATCTTCTTGGGCTCGTGTCATAACTACCCCAAGCCCACCTTCCATAGTCCAAGGGCTGGCGACTAGAACCAATGGCGTAAATCCCAATAACTGGGAAGTCATTGACTTTATAAAACTAAACAAAACACCACAGAGTACAACTGGAAGTAATATACTAAGTAGAAATAAAGTGATGAAAAGTAAATGGGCCAGTATACAAACCCAACTTAAAAGTACAACTACATCTGAATAGAATTACAACAGAAAAGACAAGCAACTAGATAAAAAGAACCAGCTCCTGGGTCATCCTCCTCGGATCCTACTTTAAGGGTAGGTATAGATAGCGCAGCTCCTGGATCATACACCACGGATCCTACCTGAAGGGTAGGTATAGATAGCATCCACAACGCTCTCACCCATCATCCTCATCCGAGTAACGTCTCGTCGTGAAGTCCACCTCCGGATACTGACTCATCGTGAGGTCCACCTCCGGATACCATCCAATCCTCGAACATTTGGCCTCTGTCAGCGCTGCCCTTCGTCTACAACCAAAAGAATGAGTTGCGGGCATAGCCTGTGCAGGGGTGAGTATACGATACTCAGTAGGGACCCCAGGACCCTCAAGCTCTCACTAAATCCAACAAGGATAACCACAATGTAAGATCTCAAAAGATACCCTCTACTTAGGTATATTCCCATACATATACCTATGTTATCAAGTAACCCATCTTAATCATGAGGAAAACACTATGGTTATTGACTCATCTCAAACCAGGATTTTATATATGATGTTGAAACCATGGCTACTAGATAACTCCTCCTCTGTCATGTACAATGGGCCTGCCACTACACCCAAGTGCGCCCCACTAACCTTGGACTGCTGAAGTACACCACCTGTCGAGTACTATGGGCCTGCCACTGCAACGAAGCGCATCCCACCATGGTTCTTCTGCTACTACCAAGCGCACCCCCTAATAGCCTACATAGGTATTCCTTCTGTCAAGTACTGCAGGTCTGCCACTACAACCAAGCACACCTCCATCGTGGGTCTGCTGCTACAACCAAGAGCACCCCACTGGGCTATCCGAATCACTCAGAGATGATCGATCGGCAGTTTTCAAGTCTCAGCCAGCTACTAGGTCTCTACACTCTGTTAGCTCGTTATCGAGAGGGACCGCTCCATGATCTACTGGTCGATACTCCATGTATCAAAAATTTCAACGAAGAAGTATCCCAAGGGTCAGCCACATCATAGGAAACTCAACACACCAGATGGCGCGTCAATCGGACGCCCGGTCTGTGTGTTATCAGCCTTTTCGTCCCGGGGGCCCGGTTGGTTTCGTGTACAATCCAACCTAACTGTATCTCTACTTTACCCCAAAATCTCATAGGGTATACTCATAGGGACCGATTCTCAATGTGATCACCAACACCGCTGACGATTCGTCAAACAGATATCTGGTCTGAAAGTTATCATCTTTTCCATTCCAGGGGCCCGGTTGGATTTCAGATTCAATCCGACCCGGCCACTATCCAACTGAATCCAAACCTTAGGCAACGTATGCCAAAATATCTGTCTCATCAAGAGGAATCCTAATAATTATATGGGACATCTATCGGACGTCCGAAGCTCATGTTATAAGCGTTTCCGCTCCGAGGGCCCGGTTGGTTTCATGCTTGATCTTACCTGACAATACCCAAAGTTCTTCGAAAACTCGATTGTAATATACCAAATCGACCATCTCGATCCAAGGATCGCATCTCAACTGACGGTGCATCGATCAATGGTACGTAGCCTATGTTATGGACTTTTAAGAGAACATGTCCAGTTTTAGGGGGTTTTGGGCCCGGACCGACCAGGCCCGAGACCCCCTGGGTCAAACCAACCCGGGTACGGGTCCAGCCCATTAGGGCGTGGCCCGGCCCCGCCGGCGCGGCTCGGCGTGGCCTGGGCGGCCGAGGTCGGCATGGGCGGCCGGTTGGCCTGGCGCTGGCGCGGCGCCCGTGTAGCCAGTGAAGGGCGGAGGGGGGGGGGGGGGGGGGGGGTTTGTCCCCCCCAGTTGACCGAAACGGTGCGGAAAATAAGTCGTGCCTCCCCCTAAACCTGGAACAGCTTAGCCATTCCGATCCTCCATGGCTCAGCCGCAACGGTCTCCATTGCCAGCGCACTGCTGCCGCATTTCACGGACCACTGGAAGCGCTCCGGTGGTCCATTCCACCCGCCCCCTTCTCCAGTGGTCATCTCGGGTCCCATACTTCAATGCAGAATCATCAAATCACCTATGTGGACCATTTTGTCATTGCCTGTTGATCCACACGTTAAATAAACAATCTGTGGATTCTACGAATCGCCTCTGCAGCCCCGACTCTGGCCGTGGTTTTGTTCGGCCTCAACGGCGCCACGCGACGGCGCCATGCTTTCTCGTCTTGTTCCTCTTTGTTTCCGAGCGGTGCTGTTTCACCATGCCGCCTTCGTTCGAGCCACAACGAAATCAACAACAGAAGGGGGAGGAGGGTCGTCTGTGTTCATGCGGTCCAACCTCCTCCCATTATAACGATAACAGGTGGCCCAAAATTTTAACGTTGGATGGAAAATGAATAAAAACCAACAAAAATCCAAACCCCTACTTGTATATTTGATGTCGCACGTCAGTCGTCGTGGAGAACGGCATCGCAGGTGTCGGAAGTAGATTCTGTGGATGTCGGGGTGCGTCCGAGGAAGAAATGACGTCTCCTCTCTTGTTGCAGAGACGGAGAAGGATGGTACGTTGTCGTTGGTGATGATCACCGCGGTCGGGGACTTCTCCCTTGTCGTGGAGGAAGAAGAGGATGAAGAACGGCGATTTCCGAGTCGGTGTTCTTCTTCTGAGCCTTGGCGTTCTTCGCGAAGAAGATAAAGTTCTTCAAATGTAAAAAATGCTCCCTCTCTCAACACAACGAAGCAACCAAAATAAAATAATGCCTTTGACTTATTTTATTACTTTTGCATACATTTTTAAAATTCAAAAAAGTTAACTCAAATAATTAATTAGTCTTAAATTGACCAAATTAATGGTGAGATAGGTTAACATGCATTTATGAGGATGTGAGGTAGCCACAATATTTATTACATGGGAGGTTTAGAGGGTTTAGAGAATTTTAATAGGTAGGGACTTGTCTGGGCCCCACCTCACTAATATCCTATCAATAAGAGTTTAGGATCAAGTGGGTCCCACTCCAACTCCAACGCATGGGATTAAAACACTTAGAAGTGAAATAAAATTGTAACACAATTATATTTCACTTTTGAATTAATCCTCAAAAAATTATCTTCCCCTCTCATGCAAACGCGATCACGATAATGGTCCCCCTAAGCAATTACTGACCCTGTGATTTCATCGGTGCCCATTGATTTCGATTCCGAGGACCGGATTAATAGTTAAAAAAACCCACTCGTTCGTTCACTGAATGTACCCGATCCAAACATTAAAAATTGATTCCGGGCACAACGGGCCTCAGAATCAAGCGCCTTCCGAAATTGCGTAAATGTAAAATTCCAATGAATTTAAGAAAAAAAATTATATGAAATTTCCGAGTCATTACATTACTTCCACCTCAGGGCTTTACGTCCCCGTAAAGATTTAACACAAACTAGGGATACAAAAGTGGTACTGAGCACGCATCTGAGCCTTCCACTCCCATGTGCTCTCCTGGAGGTTCTCGGGCCGCCAACGAAGGCGCACAAGAGGAATCGACTGTCCTCGTAGGATCTGCTCATTTCGATCCTCAACCTCTACTGGAACCCTTCAAAATTCACCCCATCACCAAAGTTCAGCTCCCCATGGTCGATGATATGCGTCGGGTCAAGCACGTATCTCCTCAGTTGAGATACGTGGATGTCTTCGTGCACCTGGTTCAATTTAGGTGGATGGTTCAAGCGATAACCCACCTTTCCTACACTTTTGAGGACCTAGAAGGGTACGATGAAGCACGGACATAACTTTCCACCTTGGCCAAATCTCCATAATTCCACGTCGAGGTGTGACCTATAAGAAAACCTGGTCTCCATCCTCGAACACTTCTGGTCACTTCCTCCTGTCAACTTAAGACTTCTGATGGCTCTGAGCTGTCCTCATCTGCTCGTGGAAGACCTGGACCTTCTCTGCCATGGCCTGGACCATCTCTGGTCCCACCAGAGTTGCTATGATTTCTTCTTTTCCGATAAGAGAAATCTGGTCTCATCCCCTGGATGAACCACATTCTTTTTCTAATACAGTCAATCCGGACATGAATGATGCATTCATGCCATGGAAGAAGTCGTAAGGCCTCGATGTTACTAGCAAGATATAAAACCGTCACTCTCGTCTCTAAGGGTTGAGTCACACTGTCGGCATCAGTGTGAGGTAACTGGGTCTCCTCCAGTAGGAATCTCGAAAGTGAGGGTCAATTCAATAGTTTCAATCAGGACCACTTAGTACACAAAAAGGAAGGAAGAAAATTTCACATGGAAAAGTGTCTTTTATTATTGTAGCTCGAAGTACAAGGACACACAACAATGAGAACAAGGAAACTAGAAGCACCAAGATCAAAGGTCTCATGCCAGGAACTAGTCTTGCTCTTGTCTGCTAGCTTCCGGAGCTCCGTAGTTGTATGCTTCTACTGCCTGAAGCTGAGATCTCTCATTTCCACATGTTCCCTACGGTCAGGGTGGACCTCCTGGTGGTGGTGGTGGTGGAAACAACTAGAAGCGTCGTCCACCTCCAGCTGCACGACCAGATCCCCTATCTCGGTCTCCTGTTCCTTGCGGTCCATCTCGATCGAACCACTGCCTCTGCCTTGGAGGTGCTTTGTTTATCTGCTAGTCATCTGTATGGAGGGTTGGATAGTCACGTGCCATGTGACCAATCCCTACGTAGGAGTAACACTGTCCAATCCTGGTAAGTCGCTCTCCACCCGGGTGCCTCGCACACACGATCCTATGTCATGCGGTCGTCCTACTGTAGGTCTGGTCCTCTTGGACCACTGCGTCATCTTTCTACTGACCACTGTAGAAAACTCTGTCGCATGCCGGATAGTGGTGGGTCCTACTGCTGGAGACTGATCAGCAAGGAAACTCTCCACTAAGAGGGCTCGCTCCAACACCCCTGCCTCTGTCGGGATGCTGTGAGAAACAATAGAAGCTCCATTCTCTCGCATGAGCCCCAGCTCGAAGGTTCGAGCCCTGAAGAATGGGTCCCATACCATATCTGTGGAGTAGCGCAAGAGGTTTGTGAACCTCGCTGAGTACTGCACCTACATCATGCTACCCTGCTGTAGATGCAGTAGCTCTTGTATATGTACTGCTCGAAGGTTTGTTGGTACAAACTCTTCCCGGAACAGGCTCTCGAGGTCTGCCCACAGAAGTGTCGCCTCGTCATGCATCTGGAGCATCAGGCTCCACCATCTGCCTGTTGCTGCCTGAAGGAGGCTAGCAGCAAGGATCACCTTGAAGTCTGCGGGCATCCCTACTAGCCTAAAGACTCTCACCATAGCCTCCATCCAATCCTTAGCTGGCTGTGGGTCCGTATCTCCCCTGAACCTGGGTGGCCTCTGGCGCTGGAACTTTTGCAGTGCGCTCAAGCGACGTGCACTCTCTGCTGATGGGGATGGTGGCATCGGTGGCACAACGGGTGGTAGTACCGCTGGTGCCTCCGCTGGTGGCTCAACTGGAAGAGGGCCCTATACTGAGGCCTCTTCGCTCAGCTGGCTGTCAGTACGTACAACTATCGGGTCTCTAATAGGTCGTCTGCGGGGAGGCATCTTGAAAGAAACAAACGTGACACTGTCAAATGATTAATACATCGTGAGTTGACCTGGTTCGAGAGGACTTTTAAAAACATTTGGAAACACACACACAATCAGTGTTTTCATGCACAAAGTTGGAAATCAGTTGTCAGGGACCTGGTGTATGGATACATTGGCTGCCCGCACTAACACTGGCCTCCCTGAACTGAAAACCACACTCGGTACCCTTAACACTATTGCTTCATAGAATGAAAATATCAGAGTTATAGGTTCTGCGGTAGAACCGACTCCTCTGATACTAATTTGTCACGACATTTTCCCCGAGGCCCATGTCGTAACTACCCCAAGCTCGCCTTCCATAGGTCAGGGTCTGGCGACTAGCACAAAAGGTGTAAATCCCTATAATTGGGAAGGTATTGCCTTTATAAATTTAAAAAAACACCACATAGTACAGGATGAAGTAATATAATAAGTACAAAGAAAGTGCTGAAAAGTAAATGGGCCAGTATAAAAACCCAACTGAAATGTACAACTACAACTGAATGGAAGTACAATAGAAAAGACAAGCAGATGGATGAAAAGAAGCATCTCCTAGGCCATCCACTTCATACCCTACCTGAAGGGTAGGTACAGATAGTGCAACTCCTGGATCGTCCACCACGGATCCTACCTGAAGTGTAGGTACAGATAGCCTCCACAATGCTCTCACCCGTCAACCTCCTCAGAGCATCGTCTCATCATGAAGTCCACCTCCGGATACTGACTCGTCGAGAAGTCCACCTCTGGGTACCGTCCAGTCCTCGAACACGCGACCTCTATCAGCGCTGCCCATCGTCTACAACCAACACAACGAGGTGTGGTCATAGCCCCTGAAGGTGTGAGTATACGATACTCAGTAGGGACCATGAGACCCTCAAGGTCTCACTAAATCCAACAAGGATAACCTCAAATAAATATCTCAATAGATAACCTCTACTTAGTTATATTCCCATACATATAAATAAGTTATCAAGTAACCCATCTCAATCATGAGGAAAACACAATGGTTATTGACTCAGCTCAAACCGGGATTTTATTCATGATTTCAAAACCACGGCTGCTGGAGAACTCCTCCTCTGTCGAGTACAGTGGGCCTTCCGCTACAACCAAGCGCGACCCACTAACCTTGGACTGCTAAAGTACTCCACCTTTCGAGTATTGTGGGCCTTCTGCTACAACCAAGCGCATCCCACCATGGGTCTGCCGCTACACCCAAGCGCACCCCCTCATAGCCTACTGAGGAACTCCTTCTGTAAAGTACCGCATGTCTACTGCAACAACCATGCGAACCTCCATCGTGGGTCTGCCGCTACAACCAAGCGCACCCCACTGGGCTATCTGAATCACTCTGAGACGATCGATTAGCAGTCGTCAAGTCTCAGCCATCTACTTGGTCTCTGCACTCTGCTAGCTCATCACCAGGAGAGTCTGATCCACGAGATACATGTCGATACTCCAAGTATCACAAATTTCTACAATGAAGTATCTCAAGGGACAGCCACATCATAGGAAACTCAACACAACAAAAGACGTGTCTATCAGATGCCCAGTCAGTGTGTTATCAGACCTTCGTCCCAGGGGCCTGGTTGGTTTCGGGTATGAACCAAACCGACCATATCGTAACTGTACCCTGAAATATCATAGGGTATACTCATAGGGACCTCTTCTCAATGTGATCACCAATGTCGCAGACGGTTCGTCAAACGAACGTCCGGTCTGAAAGTTATCAGCTTTTCTGTTCCAGGGGCCCGTATGGATTTCGAGTTCAATCTGACCCGGCCAATATCCAAATACATCCAAATCTCAGGAAAAGTATGACCAATGTTCCGTATCATCAAAAGGAATCCATAAAAGTTGATGGAACGTCTATCGGACGTCCAGAGCTTATGTTATAAGTGTTTCCGCTCCGAGGGCCCAGTTGGTCTCGTGCTCCAATCCAACCTGACCATACCCAATGTTCTCAGAAACCTTGAGTGTAATATACCAAAGGGACCTTCTTGATGTATGTATCACATCAAAACTGATGGTGTGTGGATCGGACGTCTGTAGCACAAGTTATGGTCTTATAAGAAAACCGGTCCGGTTTTAGGGGGTTTTGGGCCCGGACCGACCCATCCTGAAACCCCTGGGGTCGGCCCGAACCTGGTCGACTCAACCCAGGTTCGGGTCCGGCCCATTAGGGAGAAACCTGGCGCGGCCCCACCGGTGCGGCTCTGCCCAGCCGGCGGGCCCAGCCCGGCTTGGGCGGCCGGTTGGCCTGGCGCTGGTGCGGCGCCTGCGCGACCAGTGAAGAGCAGAGGGGGTGGGGTGCAACCCCCCAGTTGATCGAAACGGTGCGGAAAATAAGCCGCGCTTCCCCTTAAACACGGAACGGCTTAGCTGTTCTGGTTCACCGCGGTTCAGCCACATCGGTCTCCTCCGGCGGCGCGCCGCCGCCACCGATTGCCGGTGCCGCCACAACCACTTTCGGCAGACCACCGGATGCGCTCCGGTGGTCCGTTTCACCCGTAGTCTTCCCAATGGTCATCTTGGGTCCCGTAATTCACTGCGGAATCATCAAATTGCCTCGGAAGCCCATTACGTCATCACCCGTTGATCATCACATCAAATAAACAATCTGTAGATTCTTCGAATCGCCTCTGTGGCCTCGACTCAGGTGGCGGTTTCGTTCGGCCTCAACGGCGCGACGCGACGGCGTCCCGCTTTCTCGCTGTGTTCCTTCTTGTTTCTGCGTGGTGCCATTTCACCGGTCCGCCTTCATTCGAGCCACAACGAAATCAACAGAAAAGGGGGAGGAGGGTCGGTCGTGTTCGTGCGGTCCGACCTCCACCCATTATAACGATAACAGTCGGCCCAACATTTTAACATTGGATGGAAAAATAATAAACACGAACAAAAATCCAAACCCCTACTTGAATATTTGACGTCGCACATTGGGAGTCACGGAGAACGGCGTCGCGGGGGTCGGATGTAGATTACGTGGATATCGGGGTGCATCCGAGGAGGAAACGGCGTCTCATCTCTTGGTGCCGAGATGAAGAAGGAAGGTACGTTGTCGTTGGCGATGATCACCACGGTCGGTGACTTCGCCCTTGTCATGGAGGAAGAAGAGGACGAAAAACCGTGATTTCCGAGTCGGTGTTCTTCGTCTGAGCCTTGGCGTTCTTCATGAAGAAGATGAAGTTCTTCATATTTGATGAATGTTCCCTCTCTCAACACAACGAAGCAACCAAAATAAAATAAGGCATTTGCCTTATTTTATTACTTTTTCAAACATTTTTAAAATTAAAAAACCTTATCTTACTTAAATAATTAGTATTAAATTGACAAAATTAATAGTGAGATAGGTTGGCATGCATTTATGAAGAAGAGGTAGCCACAACATTTATTACATGGGAGGTTTAGAGGTTTTAGAGAATTTGAATAGGTGGGGACTCGTGTGGGACCCACCTCACTAATATCCTATCAATAGGAGTTTAGGATCAAGTGGGTACCACCCCAACTACCACACATGGGATTAAATCACATAGAGGTGAAATAAAATTGTAACACAATTATATTTCACTATACAATTAATCCTCAAAAAATTATCTTCCCCTCTCATGAAAAAGTGATCATGGTAAAGGTACCCCTATGAAATTATCGGCCCTGCGATTTCATCGGTGCCCTCGGATTTTGATTCTATGCACAAGATTAAAAGTTAGAAAAATCCACTCGTTCGATCACTGAACGTACTTGAGCCAAACTTCGAAAAATGATTCTGGGCACACCGGGGCTCTGAATAAGGAGCCATCAGAAACTGCGTACTTGTAAAATTCCAAAGAAATTAAGAAAAAATATGCCTTGAAATTATAGGGTATTTACATTGATACAAAAAGAAAAAGGTCTACACACACCTAACGGTGTATGTAGGGTGTGATCCATATGCCCATTTGGACACCGCACAATAAATAAAAGGTTTCATGCCACAAAATCAAAAAGATAATTTAACATGCATATTTAAAACCATAATTTTAAAACACTTTTAAGGAAAACATTTAAATTATGAATATGAAAAAAAGAGCACTGAAAGAAAAACCATTTCACAAATAATAATTTAAAAATTGAAAAGAAAATTTATAGAGAACATGCACATACTCAATTGGTCCTCCGTATACCGACAAAAGGCACCAAATCATGAATAGTAGAGAATTGTGGGTAAATCCCTTTTTGGATCGAATATGAAGATGTATATGTATATTAGATTGAACAATACAAGAGGGGGGGGAGAATTCTAGGTTTATAAACTTTGTGTTTAAACACTTATGAAATTAGTTTAAAGTTTCTTAAACTAATACAATTCACAACAGAAACAAACAAGCACAATTGTATTGAATATAAAGGAATGGTGTGATGTAATACTATTAGAAAAGTTAAGAAATTGTATTCAAGATGAATACAAAAATTAGAGTCATTAAATAGTGAAGGATTATACCATAAAGTATATAGTATCAATTGACACAATATGTAACAGTATGAATGTAATTGATACAATTACCAACGAAATTTAGAATGAAGAAAGGAAAACAATTCAATTCCCTTTCTGAATACAAACAGTAGCAGAAATGTAAAGGTATTACAATTTTTTTGAACCAAAGAGAAGGGTTATGATTTCACCTAGGATAAAAGGTCTGTCTTACCACCACCTTGGTTAGCCCTCAATACGATGATCTGTGCGTCTGTCTGCCTATCCCTGACAGCCCTCGATAGATGATCGGTCCGTCTCTCCGCCTATCCACGGTAGCCCTCGATACGATTATCAGTTCGTCTGTCTACCTATCCCTGAAAGCCCTTGATTTTGTAGGTAATCAACACCTCTGTCTTTCAATCACTTGAAATCCCTTGATACGATTATTGGTTAGTACAAAACAAAAAAAATCACTTATAGAAATACTATAACTAAGAACAAGATGTTTACGTTTTTTAGTTTCAAGGCTATCGCACAAAGAAGGATAGAAGTCACAATATCTATCTCTAGAACTTGATAACACAAAATGATCAGTCTAATACACCCATATTCTTGTCTTCAAATGCCCATTTATTTATATGCCTCAGGTTCCAATGGTCGTATTTCTTCCAATGGTCATATTTCTCTGAAAAACTCAGAGGGACATGGACACTTGGCATTATAACGGTCATATTGAAACAGAAAACACGACATCATTTTAATTAGTTTATAACTAACTCCATGACATAGTTTTGGTTAATATAAAAGATAATTGAAGATGATAAACATGAGTACGATTAATATAAAGCTTATTTTTCGCTAAGAACCAAAACAATAAAGAAATTAAAGAAAAGTATAAATACTATAAGTATTACCGTGTAATGTTTTTAAACAAAACAAAGTGAGTAGATTTAAATGACTTAGTACGATTAACAGAGTCAATACAATTTCCAGTCAATATGAAAATTATAGTCAGTACAATCGGCATGGTTTGTACGATCAGCATGGCTAGTACGATCAACATGTTCAGTACAAGCAGCATGGTCAGTACGATCAACTTGGTCATTATGATCAACAAGGTCAGTATGATCAACATGGTCAGTACGACCCACATGGTCAGTATGATTATCATGGTTAGTGCGATAAGCATGGTCAGTACAATTAGCATGGTAAAAGTCATTTGTGATTTCCAAAACAAGATATAAAATCCAAAAGAGAACATTTGACTCAACAATCTCCCCCGTTTTGGAAATCACAAAACACAAAGTAAAAATAATAAGAAATGCTTATCTCCCAACGAGTTATTAGAAACTCTTCTGAATATGAAATTGAATAAAACTAATTCCCCTTTAGGAATATACTTTCCTAAGGATTGTATTTGTAGATTTTCCTTGATTTAGAAGTGCTTTCTTTAACACTCCCTCTTTATAAAAAATCTTCCCCCTTTTTAAAACATTAACCCCCTTTTTAAAACATTCTCTCCATTTTTGATTTACAAAAATAATGGGGTAACTTGAGTTTCCTGAAAGTGTTAGAAAAGAAATGAAGAACAAAACGGAGTAGTAAAAATGTCATTTCAATAATAGACTTAAAGGGTTCACGAGAAGAAAAAAAATACAACAGTCATTTGTTTTCTCAATCCTTTTCCTTATTTATCAATTCATGAAGAACAACCTTCATATTTTTGATCTCCTTCTTGTCTTCATAAATGGAATCACCCTGTGATCTGAGAAGCTCTTGTTGGTCAACACAAAGCTGATCTTGATTCTTGATTGACTCCTCCTGAACATTTATTACTTCCTCAAGAGTATCAATTCAGTCTTGAAAAATCATGTTATATTTGGATAACACAGAGTTTTGTTTCTTCAATAGAAATATTTCATCTTTGAACGTTGAAACCTTTGAAAACTCAGACTGAAAATCATTCATCCTCTCTTGCAATTCTTTCACTAAAGGAATATCAGCTCCATGAGTTACCTGATTCAGTCTTTCAATAGTTTCTTTGTCAAGTTTTTTGAATACAATTGCAAGATCATTTGATAACTTCCTAATATCTTAAATTTCTATCTCATGGTCATTCACTAAGCTCTCTATTTTGTATGACCACTTGGCCATCCTATTGCAATCCTTATTATGAATAACCGATAATTCAGAAAGAACTTTCAAATCGGCTTCAATTGTCAAAAGTTTCTTTCTCTATTCTCTTACAGAGCCGAATTTCTTTCATTGATTGTCAGTGATAAAATCAATTTTCCATTCCAAAATGGGAAAATATGGAATAGTCTTTTAAACCCTTCTTAAAGCATGAAAAATGTAATCACTCCTCTTGAGTGAGATTGTTTGTTCTGAATCATTATCTTCATCCTACGAATGTTGTTCATTTGATCGGCTTAAGTCATCAACAGGTTGTTTTCCTTTTTCTTGTTTTCGTTCTCTTTTCTTTCTTCTTCTATTTTGTCACTGATGAAAATATGTTTTTCAGTATGAGAAGATTGAGCACCTTTCTTTACTTGAGAAGAAAATTTATACAAAGTTTCAAAAGATTCAATAGGTTCTTGATCGTCATGATGAACTTGTTGAATACCTTCACTCTGCTTTTGGTAAGATTATTCTCTACACATTTTCAAACTTCGAAGGAATTATAAAAGAAAATATCCTTCCTCTTCTTCAAAATCCTGAATTTCTTCCACCATATGTTTCCCTTTTTATTTATTTGGAAGACTCTGTACGATAGGTTCTTGATGTACTTCTTCTGTTAGTTGAGCAGTAGCATCTTCAACCATTTTCAAGACTTTAGAGATATCAATGTCCTGATCTTTTCTTTTCAAAAGAGTCTTTTTTTCTTTTCAGCTTGAAGGGTTTCCTCACCCTTATTCTTTCTGAAAAAGCTTCAGCTGGGTCAAGACCGAATTTTAGTTCACCTTCTTTTATCTGTTCTCTATCTTTTTTCCACTTGGCCACAACCTCTTTACATTACTTCGGTTTCTTTTTTAGGCTTTGAACTAGTTTGCGGATGTGACTTTTGAGGAGCACCAACAGAAGGATTTTTTTTTACAGGCATATGTACCGATTGATTTTGAGCTGAATCAGATTCTAAATCCTTTACAAAAAGATTTGAATTCTGATCCAAACAAACGTTCAACATTTTCAATATACTCTTACTAATCCAGCATGACATCAGATCTACCAAATTTCCTTTTAAAGGAATATTACAAAACTTCATGCTCTCGAGAATGAACATTGTAAGAATAGCTGGATACATAATAAAATGGGATTTGATTGCTCCTGAATTGACATTCATAATTGTTTCAGAGATGTATCCCATGAGATTTACATTTCTTATATTGACAAGATAGTTCAACATGAAAATATCAGAAACCATCAAAGTCTCTCTATCCCCTTTACTTGGGATAAGAAAACCTTGCATCCACAGTGACAAAAATCTGTTATATAAAGAAATATGTGCCACTTTACTCTTTTCTTCATTTATAATAAACAAATTCATTTCAGAAAATTCTTTGTTAAACGTACCAACTTCCTCTTGTAGTTTATGAGATGGAAAAAAGGAGTCACCTTCTATTTGAACATTTAGAAAAATGGATTCTTGTTTCACAGACATAGACAACATTTTATCATACACAGCAAAGTTGATAGTCATGTTCTTATCAAATGATACGGTTTTGTAGAACTGACTGACTTCATCAATAAGAACCAGATCTTGAGAAACAGGTTTTTCAACACATAAATTCACCCAACCTTGAAAAAAAATTATTATTCTGATTTTAGAATTGTATGAATCAAAAAAGTTTCGAGAAACTAACCTTTCATTGAAAAAGTATTTCTCTGAAAAAGTCTATGAAGACATTTCAGAGGGAGTATTAGCAGAGGACTGAGACATATAGGTGAATCTGCTTAAAAGATCGTACAGAGTCTTAAATCGATGGGGCAGAGCTTCGCTAAAAATCCTAAGAAACTGGTGTGGGTTTGGGGGATGGGGGGCAATTTATAGGCGGTAAAATAATTATCATTGATCTTATATGGTTGAGTTTTGGATGAAAAGAAATCAACAGATAGGATTAAAATGAGGAATTTTTTTTAAAAAAAAATTGTAATGTAGGTACCTGCCAGAGATCGTAAGGTAATTGTTGGTTTGGATAGTATTAATAGTGAAATAAGACACAAGCGTAAGAAGTAAAAGAATGCCATCAATCGTCATCTCAATAGAAAACAAATTCGTTAATATGAACTGACAAGATGATGGAAAACAAACTTGTTACCATGAACGGACGTGCCAATGGAAATGAAATTCATTACCATGAACTGACGTGCCGATGGAAAATAAATTCATTACTATGAATGTTCGTGCCAATGAAAAAGAAATTCATTACCATGAATGATCATGGTGATGGAAAAGAAATTCATTAACATGAACGGACGTGACGGTGGAAAATAAATTCATTACCATGAACAGACGTGCTGATGGAAAAGAAATTCATTACCATGAACGGACAAGCCTATGGAAAATAAATCCTTTATGGTAGTCTGTCAATACAATAAGCAGAAAAGTAAATAATATGATAAAATAGACAATACGATAAACAGAAACGTAAATAATATGATAAAACATTCAATACGATAAACAGAAAGGTAAATAATATGATAAAACCGTCAACACGATAAACAAAAAGGTAAATGATATGATAAAATAGTCAATACGATAAACAGAAAGGAAAATACAAAAACCAGGAGAATAAAAAAATAAATATCATAATAAAATAAGAAACACCATAAGTAAAAAAAAATGTTCTCCCCCTTTCTAAGAGGAGTTATTTGATGTAAGGAGAGGTAGAAAACATGAAGTAGACATGAATTCTTATTTTAAAGTAATCATTCATATCATTTTTTTTATAATTTCAAATCTATCAGAAGGTAACGGTATTGTAAAAATGTCAGCAAGTTGTTCTTACATTTCAATGAATTGTAAAATAATATCTCTTTTTTGTGTGTGATCCCTAAGAATGTGATTCCTAATATCTATGTGTTTTGCATGAGGGTGATGTGTTGGGTTTTTACTAACATCTATGGCACTAGTGTTATAATATAGAATTTGAGTTTTGGAAAAACTCAATCCACAGTCAGTGAGTGTGTGTTGCATCCATAACACTTGAGCATAACAACTTCCAGCTGCTACATATATAGCTTCAGCAGTGGAAAGTGCTACTGAGTGTTGTTTCTTGCAGGAAAAAGTAACTAGAGAATCTCCTAATAAATTACATGTTATAGAAGTAATTTTTCTATCCATTATTCAACCACCAAAGTCAGCATCTGAAATTTGTTTTAAAACAAAATCATTTCTAGAAGAGTAAAAGAGTCATAAATCTGTAGTTCCTTTTAAATACCGAAAGATTCTCTTTACAGCTTATAAATGAGACACTTTTGGATTAGATTGGTATCTTACACATAAGCATACAGAACACATTAAGTCTGGTCGACTAGCTATCAATTATAGAAAACTTCCTATCATACGTCTAAAAATTGTTCGATCTACTGGTTTCCCAATTTCATCAAGATCAAGTGTATTTGAGGTACCAATTGGAGTGATAATACTTTTAGTATTGTCTTAACCATACTTTTTGAGTAAATATTTAATATACTTATGTTGAGATATATATGTTCCTTCTGGTTTTTGAGAAATTTGAAAACCGGAGAAGAATGTTAACTCTCCCATAATACTCATTTCAAACTCAGATTTCATTAAATTGGAAAAAGTATTAGTTAATGATTGCTGAGTTGATCCAATTATGATGTCATCAACATAAATTTGAATAATCAAAACATTTTAATTTTTCATTTTTATAAAAAGGGTTGGATCCGCTGTACCTTTTGCATAATTATTTTTTAAAATAAATCATGTAAGTCTATCATACCATGCCATAAGGGCTTGTTTAAGACTATATAGAGCTTTTGTAATTTTAAAAACATGATTAGGATGTTTTGGGTCTAGAAAACATGGGGATTGTTTGAAAAAACATCTTCTTGAACAAAACAATTTAAAAAATAACATTTAACATCCATTTGAAATAGTTTGAAATTAAAGTATGCTGCAAAGGCTAATAGAATACGAATAGATTCACATCTAGCTACTAGAGCATAATTTTCTTTATAGTCTATTTCCTCTTGTTTATTATAGCCCTTAACAACAATTCTTTCTTTAGTTCTTACAATGATTCCATTTCCATCACATTTATTTTTTAAGACCCATTTTACACCAATTATAATTGTTTCTTTAGGTCTTTCAACTAAATTACATATTTGATTCCTTTAAAATTAATTTAGTTCATCTTGAATTGCTTTAATACAATCCTTATCACCTAATGCCTCACTTGGACTTTTACGTTAAAATTGGGATAGAAGGGAAAGATGTTCTATTTCATTTATAAGGAATTTATGGTCCTTACTAGTTTATTTACAACACCAATGATATTATCACTGGGATGATTCCTAAAAATCAAATCATTTGGGTTTTGTAAAACCTGTTCATCAACATATCGATGAAAATCATCTGGGGTAAATGTTTCATGACCACTTTCTTGAACATTTTCCTTATCAGAAAATTATTCTAATGGAGTTTGATAAACATTTTTAGAAAAGACATCTATGGATGTAGGTTGGGATTAGTTGAAAAAAAGGATTAGTTTCATCAAATTTAACATGTACTATTTCTTCAATTGTACAATGGTTTTTATTGAAAATTCTATAAGCCTTAGAAGTTGTAGAATAGCCTTGAAAGATTCATTAATCAGATTTTGGTGAAAATTTTTGTAGATTATCTTTAGTAATCAAATTGAATACTTTTCATCCAAAAACATTGAAGTATGAAACATTAGGTTTTCAGCCAGTCCATCATTCATAAGGTGTTTTATTAAGAAACAGTCCGGTTAAAACATGATTTATAGTACAACTTGCAGTACTAACAGCTTCATCCCAAAAGTGCTTAGCAATTGAGTATTCACTCAATATGGTTCTAGTCATTTCCCGAAGAATAATATTTCTTCATTCAACAACACCATTTTACTGAGGAGTTCGTGGAGCTGAGAAATTGTGAGTAATACCTTTCTTACTACAAAAAGTTTCAAAATCGGAATTTTGAAATTCACCACCACGATCACTATGAATAGTTATCAATGTTAGGTTTTTCTCATTTTTAACTTGGGATCTAAAAGTTTTGAAATAGGAAAAGGCTTCATATTTCATTGTTAGAAAATAGACCCATGTAAATCTAGCAAAGTCGTCAACTAAAACAAATACATAGTATATGCCTCCAATGCTTCCAGTTTCTGAAGGACCAAAACAATCCATATGCACTAGTTGTAATGCATTAGATGTTGAAACATCACAAATTGATTTAAATCTAGTTTTATGTTGCTTTCCAAATTGACAAGAATCACAGACTTTTGAAGAATCATATCTATGATCTGTTAGTCCCATTACAAGTCTTTTCTTTGAGAGTTTACAAAGGTTTCTTAGGTAACAATGTCCTAGTATTCTATTCCATAGCCATGATTGGTCTTCTATTGCACTTAATCAGGGTAAGTATTGGATCCTAAGGTCTTCTAGGTTAATAGTATATACATTCTCTTGCCTATGGGACGATTGAATGAACTTATCCTTGGAATTGTGAACTAAACATTTACCTTACCTAAAATTCACAAGGTATCCTTCATCACATAATTGGCTTAAGCTGATGAGATTGTGGCTAAGAACTTTAACAAACAAAACATTTGAGATAATAACTTTTCCAAGAAAAACAATATTACCTATCCAAACATTCTTTCCTTGAGAATTATCTCCGATGGTATCCTTTCCACCTTTTGTTTTGATAATACTTTAAATGAAATCTTTGTTTTAGATCATTTGTTGAGAACATCCTCTCTCCATGTACCAAATATTCTTGTTGGTACACTTCTCATTTTCTGGAAAAAGTAACAATTAGTTTTTCAGAATCCAAACTTCTCTGGATCCAGAAGAGTTAGAAAAAAGACTTTGAGGAATCCACATTTGTTTTGTAAAATGAGCTTTATGAAATCCTAAACACTGAGTCCTATTAAGAGAACACTATCTTTTCCAGTGTCCACCACATTGACACTTATAACAAAAATGGGTATTTTGAGGAACAAAATAGTTATTACAAAAATCCAGTTTGGAATAAGTATAACCAAGTCCAGAATTATTTCTCAAAGGTCGAATTTGAGAATACATTTTGTAAAAGTTCTCCTTTCCATATGTAAATTTTGACAAACATTTTTTCAAGGAAAAGATTTATGACTTTTTTTTAAACTAGATTTTTATTCATCAAAACATTTGATTCTAAACTGGAGTTAGTCTCAATAACATTTTTCTTATAAATTACATTTTCATGATCCTTAGAAAGATTATCCTTATCTGATTTGACTTTCTCAAGGGATTTTAATATAATTTCAAAATCAGAAGTTTTAATATCAAGATCATTAGAAAGATATGATACTGCTTCAGTTAAAATTGAAATTCTAGAATTTTCATTATCATTATTTTTCTTGAGTTTAAAATTTTTATTCTAAAGTAGTTTAGAAAACCAAGATACTTCATCAAATGATGATAATGTATTATCTTCTGATGATGAAGAATCATCATTTGAACATTCATAATATTTATTATCAGTATAATTTGAAATCAAGGAATCATTTGAAATAGGTTTAGCATTCTGTACCTTATACTTGAGACAATGATATTCAACTGGTAATCTAGGTATAAGTCCAATATTTCATTGTCCTGAGGACTCATATTCAAAAGAATTATATGATGAATCGCTACCACATAAACTCCAAGTATCGTTTTCCTTAAAGACTTTCTTCGCCTTAGTCTTGTAATACTTGTTCTTATTTCGTTCAGAATATTTCCCCTTTCTATATTTTCTCTTCACTAAAGGGAAATCAGGCCATATATGTCCCATTTTCTTACATTCATAACATGTTACCTCTGAATATTTCATATCCTTCATATCTTTCTTTTTGAATCTGTATTGGAAGTTGTTCTTTCACACAATCTTGTTTATCCTTCGAGGAAGATTGGCTAACTCATTATCCGAGTGATCACTATCACTTGATTCTGATATCACATCTTTCTTGGATTTAGATCTTATTATTCTTTCCATTATTTTAGCTTTAGATGTAGTATTAAAAGATACACATCCATTTCCATTTTTCTTCTTATTGAAATATGCATCTCTCTTCATTCTTGTCTCGTGCTTTAGAATAGCTCCAAAGTGTTCATCAAGAGTAATCTGGGAAATTTTTCTCTTTTCATCAATAGATGTCCATTTTGACTCCCATTCATTTGAAATTATATCAATTATTTTTTCAATAAGAGCTTCATCATCAAGACCATTTCAACCATAGATTTTAAGATATTGACAATTGCCATAAATCATTGTTGTACTTTACACACTAGCTCTCCATAAGGAAAAATAAATCCATGATACTCTGCTCGAAGAATTTCTCTTCTTGTTTCTATAACCTTGTATGTACCAAAATGTGTGACTTCGAATTTCTTCCAAATATAGTTGGATGCTTCACAGGAAGATATCTGGCTGTATATATTCCTTGTCATTGAACATAGTAGAGTATTGCGTACCTTGCAATTTAGTTGATATCTTACTTCTCTTGGTTAGTGAATGTAATGACTTCATTGTCAGGGATATTGTAACTTACAGTAAGAATAATAAAAATGTCTACACTAGTTTGATAACAAATGACATCATTCGATATCTCGAGTAATCATAATCCTTCCCATCAAGGATAGCTGGTCTAGAAGGATTTTGATTGTCAATTGACCCAAAATTCATTCCTTCCATCTAATAAATCAAAAATCTTTTCCACTCCACACGTTAGTGTAGTAAGTAGTTAAAATGAAAGTTTAGAAGCAATAAATCTTAGCAATACAAATCAGTGGATACCTCCTCTGATACCAATTGTTGGATCGAATATGGAGATGTATATGTATATTAGATGGAACAATACATGAGTGTGGTGAATTTTAGGTTTAGAAAATTTTTGTTTAAACACTTAAGAAATTAGTTTAAATATTCTTAAACTAATACAATTCACAACAGAAACAAACAACCACAATTGTATTGAATATAAAGTTATTGTGTGATGTAATACTATTAGAAAAGTAAAGCAATTGTATTCAAGATGAATACAATAATCGGAGTAATTCAATAGTAAAGGATTCTACCATAAAGCGTATAGAATCAATCAATACAATATGTAACAGTATGAATGTAATTGATAAAATTTCAAATGAAATTTAGAATGAAGAAAGGAAAACAATACAATTCCCTTTCTGAATACAAACAACAACGGAAATATAAATGTATTACAATTCTTTTGACCCAAAGAGAAGGGTTATCCTTTCACCTAGGACAAGAGTTCTGTCTTACCACCACCTTGGTAAGCTCTCAATACGATGATCGGTGCGTCTGTCTGCCTATCCCTGACATCCCTCGATATGATGATTGGTTCGTCTATCTGCCTATCCCCGACAGCCCTCGATATGATGACCGGTTCATCTATCTGCCTATCCCCGACAGCTCTCGATTTTGTAGGTAATCGACACCTCTGTATTTTAATCACTTGAAAGCCCTCGATACGATGATCAGTTCGTACAAATCACAAACAATTCACTTATAGAAATACAAAAACTAAGATCAAGTCGTTTACGTTTTGTAGTTTCAAAGATTTTGCACGAAGCAGGAGATAAGTCACAGTATCCCTCTCTCGAACATGATAGCACAAAATGATCAGTCTCATAAACCCATATTCTTGTCTTCAAATGACCTCATATTTATAGGCCTCAGGTTCCAACTGTCATATTTCCTCCAACGGTCATATTTCTCTGAAAAACTCGGGGGGACAGGGAGACCTGGCATTATAACGGTCATATTGAAACAGAAAACACGACATTGTTTTGATTAGTTTATAACTAACTCCATTACATCGTTTTGGTTAAAACAAAAGATATATGAAGATTATAAACATGAGTACGATTAATATGAAACATATTTTTGACTAAGAACCAAAACAAGCAAGAAATTAAAGAAAAGTATGAATACTATAAGTATTACTATGTAATGTTTCGAATCAAAACAAAGTGAGTAGATTTAAAAGACTTAGTACGATCAACAGAGTCAATACAATTTCTTGTCAGTACAAAAATTATAGTCTGTACGATCATCCCGGTCAGTGAAATCATCATGGTCAGTATGATCAGCATGGTCAATACGATCCACATGGTTAGTACGATCAGCATGGTCATTACGATCAACATGGTCAGTACGATCAGCATGGGCAGTATGATTAGCAGGGTCATTGTGATTAGCATGGTCAGTACGAATAGCATGGTAAAAGACATTTGTGATTTCCAAAACAAGATATAAAAGTCCAAAGAGAACATTTGACTCAACATCCCTGAAGGTAGATAGTATGTGTGGTGCGCTAGAGACATCATACCATGGTGTAAACATGGAATATGACCCATAATAAGAAACTCTCTCTTGAACAATTCACTAGTATGGGAAACACATCCATAGCCTAGGGGTCTCTAATTATCACAAAAGATTAGTTAATGTTCTAATGTCAATATTTCAAGAGGAAACCAGGACGAACCACTCACATGTCATCTAGCATACTAGTCCTAATCCACCCACCTAGATACCTAGGGCTTTTCATTTGTTCTCAATCAAGTTCCACCCTCACATAACATGTCACATTCACAAATCCTGAACCAAGCAAGACAATACCCACAAAAAGTCAACAATTGCATACCCATTCACCATTTTAAAAATACACACACACACAAGCCATATAGAAATAAATTTTTTCACCATTTTTACAATTCTAGAAAACCCATTTGAAAACATAACAAAGAGAACATGAGAAATCCAATCATTTTCATGAAAAAGACCCTATTCGAATGTGCACATAAAGACAACTTATTTTTAAAATGTGTTTCTCACAATTTTTCATTTCCATTAAAAGTGAACAATAGGGAAGCAAATGTGAAATGATTTTTTTTGTTTAGATGAATCATTTTCATTTTCAATCATCTTTGAAGGTTTATCTATTACTTTCCAAATAAACCATAAAACAATTTCGAGAAGCACCACAAGGCATACACAAATCACAACTAATTCACTTTAATAAATCACTTTATCATGCATGTGTGTCAAACACCTAAAAAACATATTTTCACACCACACAAGTAAACCGTAAAACATTCTTAGAAATAAAACCAACCAAACCAAACACCGCACATGCCAAAGTCAAAACATACACTCCAAAATTATATTTGAAAACCACACACACTCTAACACCCTTCAGAAATATGATCTACACTACTAAAATAATTTAATGAAACCTTTACACAATTTAAAAAACAAGTTCACGATGCACAAAGTGTTTTCACCACAAATACACCATATTTCACATGAAAAACCCAATTTGAAGCTAAATACCCAGCCAACCAATTTGAAACTTGCTTTCACACCATGCACAAAGATAAAAGAAAATGCTACTATAATTAATAAAAATAAATTCACCATAATCACCACATAATCAAATCAGAAATACCTTAATAAATTTAAACAAACATATTAAATTAATCTAATGATTCGATGGAACAGAAACACCTACCTCGGTTGAAAAACTCCAGAAAAATGCTTTAAAACCCACTTTACACTACATTCTCACCACATAAGACATAGCGAGAACCCAAAAACAAGAGTTTGAACCATAACCACCACACTAGAACCCTAAAATCAATCCTTAAAACAAAAGGAAAACCCCTATGAGAATTATGATGACTTAACGTTGTTGGTCACACGTGAGAGGGGGCACATCAAGGCTGGTCGGGGTGGGTGTAGGTGGTTCAGATTCTTGCTGATGATGGCGCGGGTGGTCTGGCACACATGTGTACCGGATATTGGGAGGAACTGTGACGTAATTACGAGTGGGAGGTGCTGCACAACAATTTGGGAGGGGTGCAATGGCAGAATGCTGAGGGGAGTAGGGGAGGCCTAGTGCATGGCTATCACTAAATGGGAGTGTAGAGGCACATTGTGACGGGGCTGGCAAGGAGAGTAAGGCTTGGCTCGATGGAACCAAGCATTGGAGGGGGAGATTTATGAGCGAGCCGTCGTGGAAAGACGCCAGGGAAAAAGGGGGTGTGCATGGTGCGATGGGGATCCAGGGGTTAGCGGGGGCTGAAGAAAAAAGTGAAACCCTAACAAATGAAAAGAATGAAAAAAAAATTGAAAAAAAAGGTAATCCTAATAATAACTAACACTAATAATCTTAATAATAATTATAATAAATTTAATGATAAATTAATAAAATAACAAACACAATAATAACTTTAATAATATTATTAATTACTTAATTAAAACCATAAAAAAAGGATAATAATAATAATTATTAATATATTTTTAATAATAATAATATTATTATTATTATTATTAGAAAAACCTTTAATAAATTTATTATTATCATTTAATTTATTGATGAACTCTTTATTCGACTCATTATTATTATTATTATTATCATTATTATTATTATTAGGTAGGAATTGTTGTGACCTAGGCAAAGTTGCACGGATTTGACCGTGCCCAACCTTTGTGCTGAATGCTGCCACGTTAAAAACATGTGTGTTTTACTAATAGATCAATATTTTATGGCGGGCATGAACCCAAACCCCCAGACGCCTATAAAAATTTATAAAATAAATAATTTAAAAATTTAGGGTGTAAAAATTTTCCCCACCATAATGCTTTCCATTCCCAGAAATCAACAACTATGATTGAACCCCCAATATAGAAAATGAAAACTTGTTAAGGTTCAATGTAGATCCCCACAATAAACAAGTGAATAGATAAAATCACATTGTGCTTAGAGAAAGTGACATAAATGACAACGTCAAGAAAACCGTAAAAAGACATTTTGATATGTGTCGCCCATCCCAAAGAGCTATAATATCTCCAGTTTATTAATCAAGGAATGGAACTCTCGTACCCATGGAAACCAACTTCAGAAACCAAAACCCCTCGAGCACCAATGAACGAAAACCACGTCATTTGATTGGAACGAACAAAAAAGAACAAGAAAATCCAAGGAATAGTCTTATCACCTACCACCAAGACCTATCTAGAAACAGAAAAAAAGGCCAATAGGGGGTAATCCCCAAGGGGCTCCCCACTGTTAGAATCTTACTGGCGCCTGTGGGGAGATTGTAAAATCGATGGGGGGAGGCCCGAGCGGACTCCCAACCATTATTAGAAAGGCCAACACTAACTCATTCCAGAGACATTTGAGTGATACACATCATGGGTCTTCACACCATTAGAATGAACATAAGATACAAAACATTGAAAAATTCCTAATGGTGACCAAGCACCCCATCAGAAGGGGTGTGGTGGGAAGGGCCATCTAACGGGGATACAAAACCATGACCAAAGGAAAACGAACAACTCCACGTACCTGAATGCGCTATGATCAAATTTGATACCGATTTACCCAACATACCCCATAAGGACCACCAAAAGCGATTACATCTGGTGGGACGCAACCGCCATGACTTCAAGGTAAAGAGACAACCACGATTCCTCATATCGACGGGAAACCTTATGAACCGAAACTTGTTATTCATAATAAAATGACCATAGAAAACAATTTAAACCACTATCACCTTTAATACCAATGACAAAAATAAATTCAGGGTCTCATACACTCCTGGGGTTCCTGACCACGTGCTAGATTCACTTTAAGGACTCTAGATGGATCCATGATGTTTGAAGCATCTCTTGACTCGTAGTCAGTAATTGAAGACTCCTGAATAGAGAATCTACTTTTGGTGTCACACGAAACCATACTACAATTGAGAAAACACCATCAGACACAACGCACTTCGACATCCAACTGACTCCCACACAGAATCTTTACCAACACAAGAAATAAAATGGTGCATGTGAATCACCTTTAGTCACTATGTTTGAGACCACGACACTGCAAATTGTCACCGAATAAGACTATTGTTGTCGAGAGAAACATTACACGAAGAGAGACATTAAACTAATTCTTAAACAACGCGTGAGTCCAGAAATTTCCCATATCATCCCCATGTGACTACGTTTCACACACTAGCGTCCTAACACAGACTCTTTCATAAAAGAATCCAACGAAGGATCGAAGGTCATTGAGAATAGTACCCCGCACCAAAAACTCCAGACTGTTTCTACCTTTCCCAACTGGAATCTCCTTCACCATTTCCATACAGAACTTTCAACTCAAAAAGGTCAAAATTCACCATCAACTATCAAATGACTAAAGGAAACAAAAGTTTCATTCAACACCTCTTGAATCACCCTCCCGATGCAGGAGGATCTTCTTAATTGTAAAAAGTAGAGGTGGGTTGAAACCTAGAATACTAGAAGAAAGTCCCTCAATCAACTGGAGGGCTAACCAACAGAGAATTTCCTATGGTCGCACATCAATCACATGTTAACACTTTATGGGGGCGTTAACTAGTTAGTATATAAAATATTGGACCCAATAAAAAATGTCTAATGTCCATGACATACCATAAGAGAATAGTAAATATTTACTGGGAACCACTACAAGGGATTCCTGAATCACTTTTTAATAGAATTCACTGACGACATTCTTACACACCAACTTACAAACAATAATTCAAACTCAAGACACAAATCATTAAAAAAGTATTCTCAGCTCGAATTCCTCACATCTATCATATCCAAAACAAAAAAACACGTCATGCAATCACCGGTTATTAAATGACAATGTTTTCCTTTAATAAAACATTTTTAAAATAAACAAATTTGGTGTGTTTCACAAACAGAAATGGTGTCCCATGGGTCACACACATGCATGATCTCATGACACACCGTCACCCCCCTCATGTCCATCTTGGTACTCATTTTCTCATGCAATTACCCATTTATCTTTCCATATATATAATCATGCATGTGGTTACCCATGAGAGCTCCAGGGGTCAAAACTAGACCTTTTCCATTTTTCAAAACCAAACATTCAACCCACACATTTCAAACCTCACACACCATATTCCTTTTAACACACTTCATTTCAAAACATTTTCCATAAAAATTTTTTTTTACAAAAAAACCAGATTTCCATGAATCCAAAACAAAGAGACGAGGAATGATGAAAGAGGAGACTATTATCGGGGGTGATCAAGACATATGGTTGGCGGCCTTACGCCAATCATGCCACTTCCACATAGGGTATTCTAGGACAGCGTCCCCAACTCCACATGGATTTCTGAACTATACAAGATCACTGGGACCACTAACCACACTTCCTTTTCATTTCCCCTAAAATGGATTAACTATAAGGACCATCGGCTCAGACAATCCTCAACTTACCCATGAAACTCATGTCCTTCTATGAGGTGTGATAGCCAGTCACCTTGCTCGTATCTAGAACATAGATTTATGACACCCTTAACATTGGTCTATCGTGACTCTATCTCAGAAGAACATGACCCAAGAGGGAAAACCTAATCTGATACCATTTTGACACAAACCAGGCCAGGTCTAATGGCGACCTGGCCAGGTTCGTGAAAAAGGTAACTGATTTAGTTATGTATTTATTGATCCAAGATGGATTAATAGTGTGAATAGTAGCAGGGAGGGGTGACCTTTTATATTTGAGGTGAGTGACACACTTATAATTTTCTAAAATATGGATGTGTAATTATTTTTTTCATAGTCCACTAGTGTAAAAATTGGATTATTATAAATAATTTTAAATGATAAGGCCTAAATAATTCTATAAAATATTATATTATACATTAGGTTGGATCATTTAAACGATTATATTTTTATTTTAACCCATGATAAGTCGGGTTTTACCATAATTTTGTTCATTAATTCGTATTGTGTTCACAATTCACTATGGTAAAAATGTTTTCTAAAAATATTAAATAGCATAAGTATTGGTTAAATAATATATGGATTACCAATTCTCATAATTCTGTTCACATATGAAAAATCATTTAATATAAATAAATCATAAAAATAATATGAGAATGAAGGTTTTCAAATGTATAATGTTCAAAAGTTTACAATGTTTATTTCTAGAAATAAAATATGAAAATAATTTGAATGAACTAAATGGGATTAATAAATATTATATGGAACTAGTTTTACAATATGAAAAATTATTAATATTATTTTAATTTATAAATATATAATCAAAAAGTTTTTCTTCAATTATATTTCATTGTTTTTTCACAATTCAAGTAAAATTTAAACTGTTCAATGAAGTCAAAAAAATTAAAAATAATTTAATTTTTTATAATTATTTAATAAAATAAGAAAATATTATTAAATATTTTTTACATATTAGGTAAAATTTATTTGTAAACATTCTTCATAAAGTTCCACTAAACAGTATTTTAGACAAATTAATGTTTGTTAGAAAACATATCTTTTTCAATAAAATGATTCTTTTTTTATTCTTAACTAATAGATAACCAATGGTTTTTTACATGTCTAATACATAATATTATCATAATTTAGTTATTACTACTCATATCAAAAAAATTAAATTCTATGTTAAAATGATATAACATATTATGGTTCATTTAGACTTAGTGTTGAATGTTCTGAAATCTATCTAATAGAATAAAATTAAGGTGTTATATTTTATATGTTGTTTAATATAGTTGTTTCATATAGAGTATTCTATTGAATATAAAATTATTATAATATAATTTTGGGGTTTTAAATTGTACCCACCTTAAATATTTTTTTCCTCACAATTGGATTTTATGATCAGAAACCAAGGGTTTGATATTTATGAATTTAATTGATGAAGATAAACATTGTAAAAAATGTATAAAGTATCCAAATAAGTGAGAAAAGGGAAGAAAAAATTATTATGGAATAACACATAACATGTTTTCTATATGTAATGTCCTGACCCAACATACAATCGAACCGTTAGCCAGATCGGTTGCCACATGACCTCATGTGTGCCTTCCTATACGCTAGATGTTCCCAACTAACACTGATGGTGTAAGGATTGTCAGTGGGGAGAATATACATTTATATTATAGTTTTCATAGTATTATAAACATATATAAATATATGACAGCAATGGAAGCCAATAGAAATATCAAATGAATACGAAAATGGTCAATGCTAATTTATAAAATTCATGCTTTTCGTATTTATACAAATATGAATGTAGTAAATAAAAAACATGTTTTAAATATTAGTACAAAAAAAATAAAATACTAAGATCCCCAAGGGAAATCTATATGAGCATCCCAAGATATTTCTCAGTCCTTAGCTCTTAACTCCCAGGTACAGAAAACAACAATAGCAAAGTCCATGGTCTTGACAATAAGAAAGTCTACTCAGGTATCCCAATCAAATGGCAGCCCGAATAGGGTGTTAGATATAAATATTAGTTGGCTTGGACCACTGATTTTCTAGATTAATATATACAATAAATTATAAAAAAACTCTTCTAGGTATATCAAGAAATAAAATAATTGAATAATTAACTAGCAACTCATCTAGTTTTTGAAGGGACACTTAGAGGCGATAGATGCTTTGGCTTATAACCAGAATAAGAGTCTGAATATGTACTATATATGAAAATAATGTCTTATTAACTATTTATCCCATTATTTAATATTATTTCTTTAATAATTTCTTTACCATAGGGTTCTCATAGATTCATGTTCCTTAATACTATATTCTTATTATACCATAGCCAAAACTGATCCCTAAATAATGTTATATCATTCTAACTATATCTTTTTAATTCATGAAGTATTCGAGGGGCTATGAAATATCAGTACATGATTTGACTCATTCCAGATTTTAAATATTCTCATGTGAGGCCATGACATGGAGTTTCATTATTTCTATTCATTAATTTCAAATTTATAATCCAACATTTCCAAAGATACCAAAATCACATACATAAGTAAGATGACGGTTTTACAATTCTTACCCCTCAATAGAACGGCCATGTTCCCATTCTCTTTACTCATAAGTATAATGACCATGGTCCCATGAATACATCTAAATTTGTAATAAACACGTTCCTTTTATCTTTACTCATAAGTGTGATGACCATGTTACCATTTGTACATCTCAATTTAAAATTACCATTTTCCCATTCTATTTTCTCTTATGTATGTTGACTATGTTACCATTTGTACATATCAATTTAGAATGATCGTGTTCCCATTATGTATCACTTAATTATTTTAAAAAATTAATTATCCACACGAATTCCATTACTAATTTAACAATTATTTAAACATACCCATTGCATTAGTTAATTTAGCAATTTAAAAAGTGACTTAAAAAATTAATTATTTCATCAATTAATTAATCTAGATTACAATTCATATTCCATAATTTATTATCTCAATGTAAATCTCTACTCTCCATAATTAATCCCAAAATTAATTATCTATATCAAAACATCAAGAACATAATTAAATCAAAATAATTATCTCCACTTGAACAATCCAATATCTCATAATTAATCCCCCATTCAGTTATCTATATTACAATCTCAAAGAACATAATTAATTCACAATTAATTTTTTTTCAACAAATCCCACTGAATAACTCATAATTAATCACCTAATTAATTATCCACATTAATATCTCTAGGCACATCATTATTTCACAATTAATTATCCCAAATCATCCCATTTAATAACTCATAATTAATCAGATAATTAATTATTTACATTATAATCACAAATCACACAATTAAATCACAATTTATTATCTCAATTTATCCCACTCAATAATTCATAATTACCAATTAACCAAAGTGTGTCAACATGTAAATGAGGAAATAAATCTCGTAACTAAAAAACCATATTACTATAATTTAAATATCTTCCATGAACATGGAAAGATTAGGAAAACACATATCATAAAGGTATGGAAACATATTAGTCAAATCAATATGTTTTTATATTGAAGGCAGCTCACCTCGGTAGGAAGGGTTTTATTAAAAAACATGATTTTTTAATCTAAAAAACAATTTAACACAACTTTACATTCATTCCAGAAGTTTTAGTAAAATTTATCATCAATGATAAATACAAAACTACTATATTTTATTAATTCAGCATTGTTGTGAACCCTTATTCAACGAATTGGATAAGAAAATGCCTTCTAACACAATCAGAAATCTGCTCACATACACAGACATAAACAATAATGCACGAAAACACTTGGAATTGATCGTAACACTTTATAAAAAAAATCATCACCCAAAATTAGTGTGGTGAGTACCAATACACACCCAATTAAATAACTACAACTCAAATAAACCAATAGAATCTAATTAAAGGGGTGAGAAACTAATTAACGAGTATATTTCCATACCCGAATTTGATGGTGGTGAACTGAATCAAGCCGAAAACATTCTACTTTAGTGGTCGTCACCAAAATATGGACCAATGGGTCCCGAGACATCATTTTCACCACCTATAATATGAATAATTGAAGAAAGTGAATTAAACTGTAACATAGGGTTTCACCCTAATGCAAACTGGTTGATGGAAAACCGAAATGGCCGACGTGAAGAACAAAATTCATGTAGAAGGCCATACCTCACCAAGACGGACAACATTCATAATGAATCCAAGAGGTTATGACCGCACAAATATGGATTTATAGAGAGGGGTGGCACGCTCCATGGATGACTCGAGGGGGGGGTGTCACTTCTCACCCAAGCAGTGTGGAAGAGGGGTGTGCCTCCCTCTTGTGTCCTCACGAATAATAAATTAAAACCCAAAATTTACAATAAAATATAATATAATAATAATAATCAAAATTATATTATTATTATCATTTAATTAAAACACTTATTTGATAAAACCGAACTACCTATTTACACATCTTTTAATTAAACTAGTACTTTGCCCGTGAAAATGCACAAGACTATTCAATTTTTATTCGAATCATCTATTTTTATGTCATTTAACTAAATTTCATTGTCGTTTTATTTCATATAACGTTTAGAATAAAACGATGATCGTGAAGTTATTAGGTTACCCGTGATTGAAGGAAATGAAGTAAAGACTAATTGTGATGGAGATAAGACATGATGGAATGGAAGAGGTAGAGATAAGAGACATTGATGAAACTGAAGGTGGAGGTGAGGGCGGAGGTGGAGGCAAGAGGTGAGATTGCGATAAATGATGGAAGGAAACGTAGAGAGTTTTAAGGTATCTAGATTTTGACTAGATTGGATGGGCTTGTGAGGATGTTGGGATGAGGATTAGTAGGAAACTTGGTTGCATTCAGTTTGGTGTCTTTAAAAGACAATGTAATTGATAGTTCATCTTTTTAAACTAATCATCATAAATAAATTTCACTTTACGATACAAAATATTATCACACTCCCTTGATTTAATTTCATAGGATATTTTAACATTAGTAATATATATATATGTTGTTATGTCTAGAAGAATACCAAAATATTCCAATTATAAGATTATTAGTTGGTACTAGAATCATGGTATCATCCATGAAAACAAATCTACACAGTACAATAAATAAATAATATGAATAACTCATGAGTTCTTATCTATGAATATTTATGAGCCTTTGGCGTATTTTGAAACTATGATGGAGGAAATTATAGATTATTTTGATCAATTCAATCTATGCTAGAATAATATAAAATATATATGTAATATGAAATAAAATTGATGAATGGTTCATACATATGGAATATTTATCCTGAATGTAGCACTCATACAATGGCTTTCATGGTCGCAAACATCCGCTCGAATTTCCCCACAAACATGCTAAATCCAACAAACAACAAAAAAATTCCTCTCATTTGTAAACCATTGTGAGAAATAAATTATTCCATAGCAAGAGATTCCAAACAATGTTATGTTTGGACAACTGTAATAATTATAACTAAAAAGAGAATACATGTAAATTTTAGTTATCTCATAGGGTCGAGAGAAGAGAGAAGGGAATGAACCTCATCATAGGAGAAATAAATTGTAGTGAGACCTCCCTGTCGATACTTCATAGGCTCTATGTTCAAAGGCATGGACTCTCCATGAGTATGCTGCCAATTATTTCTCCCGACAATAAGGTCTACACTTTATGACAATGGTATTGTCAATAAAAATTATTGTACCTCCATGAATTCATGAACTAATTGCCACAAAAACAGCTTTAATGATAAGTAGTGTTTTAACGGACTATTTCACTTCAATAGAATACTAACTACTGGTGGTTCAATCAAATATAAGTAAATTTCAGGTTAAAGAGTTCAGTTATAGAAAGAGAGAAGAGGGTACCTTGTGGAATTATTTGGAAGAATTGGAAACCAACAATATTTTTGATTCAACATCCATTTTATAATGTATTACAACTTCAAGCCCAACATTAAGAATGGAGGGGGATTGAATAATCATTCCACATAATGTTTTAGGTCCACCATCCAAGGCTGCAAGTTGTGGAAATGAAAGCTCAATCTTAAAGATCTGAATGTTGCTTCAAAAAATTATTCGGTGAATAGTATAATCAAGTCCACCAACTAATTCATCGACCATTGAAAAATAAAAGGTCACCAAACACGACCCCAACAACATGTTCAACCATAATCGATTCCACCAAGATATAGAGTACCCTGCAAAAAAACTTAAACAGTTGATGCTTTATGTCATAATTTTTTGTTACAAGTATTGAAAATATATGATCATCCAACTGAAAAATACAGATTTAAACTTTATATGGATTACATGAACTGTAGTCTTCAATAAACTATGAGATAAAACATGTTTAAAAAATGTACAGATTACATGATACGCGTGATTGTAAAAAGTTAAAATATTAAGCAGATGATGCTACAAATCTGTTTTTCAGAAAAATGGTAAAATGTTAAGAATCTACAGATTATAGATTGCAGAAATCGTAAACATGTTTTTCAATAGAATGCAGTTTGGGATATCCAAGATGCAACTTTTTTTAACCATCACTTTACCATTCCTAAAAATGTTATTTGATTCGAACCCATATCCTCAAATCAACTAAATCCAAACAAAGTAATCCCAATGAATGATCATATACCATTAAGTTGAAATATAAGAACAAATGAATCAAATAAATCCATTATGCAAGATCTTTAGTTTGTTAGGGTGATATAAGCTATTGGTTCTACAACTGGTAAAGGATTTATATTAGATTTCCCCATAGTAACACCCATATATTCTTTTTTAGGGATTCCTACACCTATCCCACAATTATTCAGAAAACTCTAGATGAGAATCAGAGGAGCATATTTGAAAATACTATTCTGAATAATGATATAGATTGTTCTATTTTCACTAGTTCTGCTTATGGTATTTTCAATTGCAGGGAAGTTCATATTATCTAGGTTGTGACTAATTCTCATGACCTATGGGGGGAGTTCTTATGGTGAAAATAGTTTCCAGTAAAATTATTTTTTTTCTATGGTGTATTCAGTATAATACCCTGTCTACAGATGATAACGTCCAGGGGAAATTAGAGGTGTGTTTTACACATGTTGCAACTCAGCCCACCTATCTTCATCATCTACAAAAAATTTCAACATTTTCAAAATCCAATAGTGGTTTTTGATGCTCCAACAGGTAACACATTATTTAAGAAAATAATAAATGATCTATCCAGATCCAATGTTATTTATTCAAAACACTACGCTGAAAAAAATGGCACAAATCTCCAGCACCATTACTTCTCACCCAACTCTAAAAATAGAAACTCAAACCATGTATACATCAACATTCATAATTTTCCAAAAACTTCAATCTATAAGAGAACAATCCATCACTATTCAAGAAATGTATCATGAGATAACAATGCAATGATATAGCTAATTTATGGAGTACAACTCGACTTTATTGAAATATTGAACCTATTTTGTACAATATCTATACAATGATGCATGACATCATATATGCCTCAAAATATGAAAATTTTCCTATCATTAATAAAACATGTCCAGCATAATTATAAAAAATTATGAGGAGTTGAAACAATACTATTCTCAATGTAAGATAGTATATTTCAGGAGCTGAGCTATCACAATATGTTTTGAATTTTGTAAATTAGATGAAAAACGCACCTGAAGAAGTTGTTCCACTATTTTGAGTATCTTCAGTTAGAATCTGGACTGTAGCATCAACACCATCTTTAACCAAAAAAATACTAAATTATCACCAATTATTTCCTAAATAATCATGTGGGAAGTAGAAATTAGCATATTTAGTTAATGCTATAATAAATGACCAGTTGCTCAATAAAAAATCATGATTCACTGCTCAAATTCAATACATGTTTTAAAGGATTAAAAAACTATTCACTGGTCAAATTAAATACATATAATGCTTAATGAGAGTATATGTAGTCTAAAAAATGGATCACATATCATATTTAATATAATTAAAAGGATCTATTAACTAAAAAAAATTAAAATGACCTAATGCTTGAAAATGTACACTTGCTCTAGTGTTCCATGACGTTGTTCTTCTCTAAAATCGAGTTTAAGTACACCATGTCACCTTGTAAGAAGGATCGAAACCATGCATGAATATTGAATATACTGAATATATTGATAACATTAATTTTTGGTATAGACTATTGCAAAAAAATGTTAAAAAAATTAAAAATTAATTTAATCACTCTGTATAATTATATCTGTGCAGAACTGTATAAGGTGAGAGAGAAATTTTGGGTTATGATAAGTCACTATGAAGACCCACCGGTTTAATGTTCATGTATAGTAATGAATGAAACTGTAATGTTTTGATACTTTTTTCTTACAATTAAAATCAGTAATAAATAGATAGCTACATAATTGTGTTCTATGCTGTCAATAAAGATAATGATTTAATTGTCATTATCAATGACAAAAACCACTTTATAGCTATTATGTTCAGTTGAACGATGATGGTTTGAAACATTGAAATTTGTTACATCAAATAGACAGACATTAAGATAAATACATAAATAAGCATATGGAAAATCAATATGGTACTCAAGAATTAATATAATATTTCCCCATAACAGTTGGCATACATCTTTTCAGATTAATGAAACATAAATTCAAGAAAATATCGTGGATGATCCAAATTGTGGTTGAATGATCCAACAGAAATAAATAAATAAATGAATTTTGAAAATACATGGATCAAGTAAAGATAAACCCTGAAAATATAAACCAAAACAAATTTTTCATTATCATATGGGTCCCATGACATTTGAAGTAGTGAGACATACCTTTAGGGAGACAAACATCCTTAGAATCCCATAATTGTAACCCAACATCATTCAGTGATGACAGTAAAACACATTCAAAGCTCGAATTATAAATAAGCAAAAAATAGTTCAGCGAACATAGAGTTACATAGGTAAAAAACACCAATAGAAAGAAGAAATAATGACTACATAAAAAGTATCAACTCCAATACTTTTTGGTATATCATAAAAAGTTTCTCCCGCAATTGAATCTGTATCTCCATAGCAGCTGCTATACTTTTTTTATTCCATTTCATGCAACAAAAAGTAATATAACACTCAACACACAACATGTTAGAAGTAAAAACTAAGTAGGAAATGAAAAAAAATGAACCGATACATGTGGATATGTGAAGTTCATCTGGATAGATACAAACCTGAATCAACAACCATGACTTCTCACTCCATGGCATCAATTTTATAAAAATGAGAAATAAACAACTGAGGAAACCTAAGGAATTACACTAAAAAATCAATACTCAGCTAGTGGAATGTTTGATTCAATGAATTATCTAAACATATAACTACACAGATAATACATGACAAACTACATAAAGGGAGAAGTATTATCATGAGAAGAGGTTATATAGAAAATGAGAACTATTTCAAACTTAATTGTTTATATTTTTGTAAGAAAAAATGGTTCAATGATTGTTTTTATGAAGACATTACTATATTTCAATGTTAATAAAGAACATGAAGAGTTGTTCTTATAATAAGTATGAGATGTGAAGAAGATTAATTATGATACATAAAGGGAACTAATTTTTCAACATAAGAGATGGTGTTATGTTTACATATGAAGAAAGATGTTGTAAGTGAAAAAAGTCAGTCTGATAAATTAACTTGTAAGGCCAGAAATTTGAAAACAATTTAGTCTATGAATACCTTTTATGATGGCCTGTCAAACAAAAATACTGAAATAAAATATATTGAAATAATCCATTTTTAAAAAATAGGACTTCGCTTTAATGAAATTTCAAGAATGGGGAAAACACACAACATTAATTAGTGAACACCTTTCAAATCTACAAAATGAATAATGAAAAACACGTATAGTTATCAATTTATAAAGAAATAAAATTTCATGAAACTGATTAAAAAATGGAAAACCGGGGCTTCCCAAACATATTTAGCATGTTCTATTTATCATTGAATATGTTAATTGGAATGTATATTCAGAAAACGGAAAAATTCGTTTAAATATTCAAAATTTTAGAGGCAGTAAGAATACCTTCTACAAATTATACTTCAACATAAACAGATATACCCACATGCATGGATGTGAAAACCCCCCTCCATCTTCCCAATATCAATATCATATCTGAAACTCCTCTACCATCAAAAAAAGTATTGATATTAAACATTATATGGTAAATATAAAAGAATATCATAAAAAACATTTACCTGTAGACAGCCCAGAAACATTGGGAGACCGCATAAATATGTGCATCAGATACCGGAATAATGAAAAATGTGTATATGCACATCCTATCCCTTTACCAGCCACCCCCCCTTTCAAACAACAGGATGATAAATTCATTAGTAACATAAGAAACATTAATTTCATAAATAAATTTCATACCCTTATCACCACTTTTTATACAATGGTTCAACCCACCATGCAACTTCTGGGAAAAAACTGCTTCAAATAGACAACATAATGTGCATACAAAGAGCTCAAGGTTCATAGAACTCATGTAAACATATCAAATCATGTCCCTTTAATTAAAATTCTTATCATTCTATCAACATGATATCATCAAATACAAAAAAACGCCCAAGATCATCATTCTGCATAAAAACATTCAACACTTCAAGCCTAAACAGTCAGCATCAGAAACCTATAGCGTAATAAAAAATGTGAGGCATTCTCCTCATCCAGCATGAGCGACGTCCAGTATAAAGAAAATTGTGCAGAATGAAAACATGGATTTCCCATAAAAGAAACATTTGAAAACAGCATATTAAAAAATAAGCATATTCAAATAAATAGAATGCAGTATGGGAACACATCAGCAAAACAGTTTGAATGAATAACTTGGATGGATATTGAATAAAATTTATGCAGTGAAGATGGATGGAATTGCAACTAAGTAATATCTAAACCTGAATAAGCATTTTATTATGATTTCAATGAACCACAGTTATACCAACATCAAAGAAACATATATACATTACACACACAAAAATACAATGAAATCTCATTTTTGAATTTCACATAATGTAGTATGAGGTACCCATTGATATGAACTATCCTGTAATTTTACTAAACGACACTTATACCTACTTTAACGAATGTATATAGTATACAGAAATGAATCATTTGAAAATAGAATATTCAAGTAAAAAAATGCTATATGGGAACACATATGCAAATCTGTTTGAATGAATACCTACAAAGTATATTGACGAATATATATGCAGTGAAGTCAGATGGAATTGCAACTAAATATTATATAAAACTGAATAAAAAATGTACTTTGATTGCAATGAACCACACTTATACCAACATCAAAGTAACATATAAAGATTGCACAGAAAATAGATAATCAAATATACAAATTGAATGTCAAATTATCCACTTAATAGAAACCTTAAAAAATAAGTGGAATGTTAATTACATTAAAAATAATGAACCAAAGACACAAATATCCACAACAGTTACAATGAATACCTCATATGGTTATCAAGTAATATTTATAAAGTGAATACGGAAGTAAGAATGGGAGTAAATATTCTGTAAACCTCACGAAGCACTGTCCTATTATTGCAATGAACCACATTCATAGTACCATCAAATAAACAGTTATAAATTAGACTGAAAATATAAAAGCAAATATGAAATCTGAATATAATGTAATGTAGTAAAAGGTACCCATAAATGGGATAAATTTTCATACTGATGTGCGAAATGAGACCAATATACACGTGAAAATAACTACTCGATGATTTCATTCGGACATCGTATTGTAGAATGGAGTAACCTGAACATCTATTCAATGATAGGAGCTCGCATATAGAAAATCTATACCTAGATGAAGCAATACGGAAGGCGTATCAAAGAGGCTGAGTTTTGTTTCTTTGACCATCATCGAAGCTAGCCGGTAGGTCAAAACCGTGATATGTAGATATTAGTACACAACACACCACTCACCGAATGGCATCGTGAAAGGTGTGGTAGATAAGAGGCAGTGTGTCAATGTTATTTGTCGAAGCAGGCCACTACCTCAAAACAGAAAATCAGATCGGAAGAGGGCACATCGTCTGGGTGGGAAGACCAGTCTCCATCGATTGAATCCTTCATTGTACAACATGGGAGCATGAGGTGAAATGGTCAAAGCCTGAAGTAGAGTGAGGTGGAGGAGCCGATGGAGGAGCAGGCTCAGCAAGCAGAGAAGGCGGAGAGGATTTAAGAGAAGAAGACAACAACGATTGGAAATGCGAGCGGGGTGTGGGGGGATCGTCGGGTATGTGGGAGCTAATGGGAGAGGTATCACCAGAAGCTGGTGGGAATTAGAGGGAAGGAGGTAGGGGAAGGTAGGAGAAATCCTAGCTTTTGAGGGAATAGAATTCATGGGACAGAGGCGTGGGGAAAATATCGGGCCTGTGAGGGTGTGTGAAAGAGGGAAATAGGGTTTTGGGTGGTGTGGCTGATGGAGAGAGCGACACATGTTGGTAAAAAACCTTACTTTAGTATGTATATAGATTATTTTCAACAAGGTTTTATTAAATAAATTCTCCATATCATCATCATTTAATTAAATTCTATAAACCTCAATTAAATTACATAAATCCCCCATTTCACATTAATTTATTTAATTCCCCTTAACAGAGATTTTAATTATATAAAACCTCCTTTTGACAAAATTTAATTAAATCCATTTTAACCTGGAATTTATTTAAATTATTTTACCGGAAAATTAAAACTGGGTAAAATGCACGGGTAATCTCACAAGATTTGACAAACTGTGCATTGCCTGTGAGAATTTCTCTTCCTATGATTGATCATGCCACATGGTTTGACCTACACTATTTGACTAACTGTGCATAGCCCGAACAAACTACACTGCCAGTTTTGGTGCTCTCTAAACCCATTAAGACACCCAGAAAACTCCTCGATCATTACCGAAGCCCGATATAAACTATTTAAATGGTCTCAACTCACATAAATTCAACCAAAATATTGGGTTAAAAATCAAATCTAGTAAATGAAAAAAGTCCCAAAACATCCACATTTTATCCCAATTCAGAATGACAGGACTTTACAATATACCCACGTAAAAATTTCTCATCCCTAAGAAGCCATCAAGAACTAATACAACAGCAACCAACCCACAAAGGTAATGAATTATTGATTTAATGACCATGTTGCATTCCCAAATCCCCAACGCTCCTTTAACCATTTCACAAGCCCAATGGATTAATCATTCAAAACATGACACAAGGCACTGGATCTAACTCGAACATCAAAACAATGCATAATTGAGCCTACAAAACTAGAGACTTATTCTCATCATCGTCTCTTCAAACATATTGTCCTTGGTGATTTCATCCAATGGTCATAGAAGATAATGGTCATACTCACAATCCAAAACTCTTTCCTTGAAATACTTCATTGACCCAAGAACCCACACTCTCTCATAAACCAGCGACGTGCCTTTAAAATGATTCCATCACCAAAATCATGTATGCCAATGTCCTTAATCAAATTTTGGTGACATTCCGAGATCAATCCATTGCTAGGTTATATCAATATTATCATGCCGCAGTACGAATAACGGTGTATCCCAAAGAACCACACATCCTACGTACATCCCATATAACAACCTCTTATCCAACAAAATGACTTTTAAAACATTAGCGCGGCGTAATACCGATAACATATTAGAGTTTTCAGAAAGAGATAAAGTTAGGTGACATGCTTGTCTCATTCAGAAGAGCACACTAACTGTAAACCTAGTTCTACAAAAGTTCAGTCAAACTATCACCGGTCGACTTTTTACAAAAACCTTAGCTTCACCTACCGATGTGTCATCAAACAAAACTTGATGCTTCTATCACCCAAGGAATATATGATCTATCAATTATTACCCCTGATACACTTCCAATAAATAACTTAGTTTCACAAGGATTGCGCGTACAAACAACCTTATCGAAATTGTTCAGCCAAGAAAGCACCGACATGTACACCAAAACTAATGTGACAGTACCAACCTTAAAAGTGCTTGTGTTGTTGAAAGAAATGACCTATCTATCGCAAGAACAATAGCTCAAAAACTCATTAAATGCACATTTGATGTTCCTTTAACCACAATCACCACGTCAACATCTATAATGAAATCCCAAAATTAAGTCTAACTAGATTTTCAAAACACCTGAGTCCCAAAACATCTTCCAAAGTAGTGGGAAAAAATTACCCCAAAGCCCTAATCACTCTACTTTATATGTAAATTGATGAAGTAATTACCATCACAAGAATACATGATTACACTAAATTCAATTGATTTGTTAGATCACTAGACACATGACAGTACTAAATATGTCAACACATTCTACCCCGAGTACACAAAAACCAACATCACAAAATCTCAACAATCATAACTCGGATGAAAACATACCGGGTTGTCTAAACTGGGGAATCAATAATTCCTCAATTCATATTCCCATAAAAATAGTTAATGTACAACGACCACCCATCCGAACAAGAGTGTCTTTTAAAACAAAAAATTTATACTATAGATAATGGCAACCAAACAGTGCCAACATCAAATGATCAAAGTAGAAACAAGGAATCTCAAGCATGAAGGGTGATACCTACTATGGTTTAGTCCCTTATGAAGCATAAGCATCCACTTTATCTCTTCTTCAGGAAAAAAATAATATAGTAGGCTCAAAACCCCTTTTCATTTTAGTCATTTATATAATTAATTTCAACCTCTAAAAATTTGAATGAATTCTAACAAACCAAAAAGTACTATTTCATAGCAAAGTACATGGTTTTCAATCAACATACACGAGAAAAACAGGGATTCTAAAACAAACATCCTCTATAAACATTTTAAATTTAGATTCATTACATCATAAACTGAAAATTTAGCATCTAAAATCATTTCTAATAAAAAGGTGACCACTGAGGGTCCCAGTTATTGAGATCTATCTTTTTTAAAATAATAACCCCATATGTGATATGAGTGTCCATCTACCAATCCATAAAGAAACCATACATTTTATAGGTGGCTTTTAGATCCCATTAAATCAAATCAAAATCCATTTAACCTTTTTACTTTAGTAGCTATTTTCCTCTCTTTTTTGAATAGTCAGGTTACCCTTTCTCCAGTAATAAGGATCCAACACACATTATAACGAAAACTGTATTATGTTGTAAATGAAATAAATAATTTTACCCCCATGCATTTATTTACACATAAAAACATCTCTAGCATGTTATCATAATTAGTAAAGCAGAAACATGTTATAACCCAAAATCATGGAATAACAACAAACCATGCTAATAAAAGATTCATCATAGCATATTATAATCTAAAAATTTTATATAAGAAGGAATGATAAAGAATATAAAAACATGGTATTCCACACAAGGTACACAATCAACATTAGAAGGAATCCTACTAATGCAACTACAAGGATTTTTTCATGCCTGTAAAGATATTAATAAGTGACTCTTTGATAAATGTAATGAAACTTTATTAACATATATGGTGAGGTAAAACATCCAAAATTCCAACATTAATAAGAATTAGAAAACACACCAGTCACCCAAGGTGAAATCTCATCAACTATAATAACAAAGAACATAAAAAGAAATTCCTATCCCTGGACACTTGGTCATTTCCCATATGTAGGGAGATATGTCCAAACAAAAGATATTAACTAAGTATCAACACTTTCATAGTCTCCTGTCTACCTTCGAAAAAATAATGAAAAAGAAAAAAAATAATGAAAACTACACCTCTGATACCACTTTGGCATGTCCCGACCCAACTTTACTTTGAACCGATATCCGGACCAATTGTCACATGATCTGAAGCACACCACCCCATACGCTAAAGGATTCCAACTAGCAGTGAGGTTGTAAGGATAGTCAGTGGGTAGAACATACCCTCATATCAAATTTTACATAGTAGTATGACAATATATAAATAGATGAAAACATCCGTAGATAATAGCAATATTAATTGAATAAGGAAAATGGCCAACACTAGTTTATACAATCCATTCATTTAATGGGGACACAAATATGAATGTAGTCAATAAACCATCATTATTTACATCTTAGTACATAAATAAAAAAATTACTCAAATCCCTATGGGGAATCTCTATGAGAAACTCAACCTTCCGCTCTGTCCTTTGTTCCCAAATCCAAGGTAACGAAAATAACAACATTAATGATCAAGGTCCTGGGAACAAGAATGTGTTCCCAGGTACTCCAGTGTAATAGAAGAATGAATAGGGTGTGAGAAATAAATCTTAGAAGATCAGGACCACTGGTTATGTAGCTCAATCTAGATAATGATATATAATAAAACATTGTCCACATATATCATGCGATAGCAGAATTGAATAATTAACCAACAACCTATCCATGTTCTGAAGGGACACATGACGATTATACCTTCTTTGATTTGTAGCCAGAATAAGAGTTTGAATACAGAATATTTGTATAAATACTATATAATGACCTTTTATGACATTATTTAATATTTTTTTTAATTATTTATTAACTCCAGGGTTCCCATGGATACAAATACCACAATACTAACTTCTTCTCATACTGAGTCATAACGTGTTCCCTTAGTAATATCATATCTTAGTACCTGCTTCTTGCTGAAGCTTGAATTATTCAAGGTTCTATGATTTCTCATTACCTGATTCGACTCTTTCCAGAGTTTGAATATTCTCATGTGAGTCCATGAATCGGAGTTCCATTATATCCATTCTTTAATTTCATATTTATAAGCCGCATTGCCAAAGATTCCAAAAACACAAATGTAAGTTAGTGGTCCTTGTTACCATGATTACCCCTCAACAGAATGACCATGTTCCCATTATATTTACTCATTGGTATAAATACCATGTTACCATGTATACTTATCAATTTAGAATAACCATTTTCCCATTCTCTTACTTCACAATTATGATGACCTTTTTGCAATTTTTACTTCTCAATTTAGAATGAACATGTTCGCATTCTCTTGACTCATATGTATTATGACCATGTTACCATTTTTAGTTTTTAATTTAGAATGATTATGTTCCCATTATTTATCACATAATTAATTTACCAATTTATTATCTACCCCAACTACAATACTAATTAAAAAATAATTTAAATACATAAATTCCATTTGTTAATTCAACAATTAACTAAGTGAATTAAACCATTAATTAATTCATCAATTAATTAATCAATATCACAATTCATATTACATAATTAATTTTTCAAAATTAATTATCTCATTTTAAATATAAACTCTACATAATTAATCCCCCAATAAATTTTCAATATCAAAACATCAAACACATAATTAATTCACAATTAATTATCTCAGCATATCCAATTAAATGTCTCATAATTAATCCCTCAATCAATTATTGATATTACAATATCGAAGAACATAATTTATTCACTGTTAATTAACTCATCAAATCCAACTCAATTACTCATAATTAACCCACTGGTTAATTATCTACATTACAATCTCAAATAACACAATTAATTCACAATTAATTATCCCAACTCATCCAACTCAATAAATCATAATTAATAATATGATTAATTATATTCATAACAATATCAATGTAGACAATTAATTCACAGTTAATTAGCCCAATATATCCCACTCAATAAATCATAATTTCCAAATAACCAAAGTACATCAACATGTAAAGAGGTAATACATATCCTAGATAAGAAATCATATTACCATTATTTAAATAGCATCCCTTAACTAGGAAAGAATAGGAAAACACATATCAACAAACTAAGAAAACATATAAGTTTAATCACTAATTTTATAGTTTGAAGGTAGTGCACCTCCATTGGAGGGTTTTTATAAAAAACATGGTTTCATAATCTCACAAACCATTTTACACAACTATTAATTAATTTCATAAATTGTAGTCAAATTTATCAACAATGATAAATACACAACTACTTAATTTTACCTATTAAGAAATGTTGGGATCCCTACCTCTAGTAATTGGCCAAGCCAATGCTTTCATACTCAAATGTAAATATCCTCGTATATAAAAATATCAAAAAATTGTTTGTGGGTACATGGAATTGATCGCAACAACATATAAAAATAACCATTACCAAAATTTAGTGTAGAAACGACCAACACACACCCAATTAATTAAATGAAACTCAATTAAACAATTAGAATCTAAATAAAGGGGTAAAAAAACCATTAACATGTATATTACCTTACCCAAATTTGATGGTGGTGAACCAAATCAAGAATAACTGCTTCATCTTCAATAGTGGTTATCTGAATATAGAGCAACGGAACCCAAGACATTGTTGGCCCCACATAGAATCGAAAAAATCAAAGAAATTGAATTAAAATCAAACATAGGGTTTCAACCTAATGGAAAATATGAGACATAGAAATGAAATGGCTGATGCGAAGAACAAAACACATAGGGAAGGCATGAACTCACCAAGATTGACAAATTTAGTGAAGAATTTGAGAGGAGTTGAGTACACAAAGAGGGATCCATATAGAGGGGTGGCACGCTCCATGGAATATCTGAGGGTGGGGTGCATCTCGCCCATGCAATGAGGTAGAGGGGTGTGCCTTCATCTTATGTCCTCAATAATAAATTAAAAACCCCTGAATTGTTTATTATATTTAATATAATAATCAAAATTATATTATTATTATATTTTAATTAAAACACTTATTTGATAAACCCCAACTTCCTATTTTCACACTATTTAATTAAATTATTTTGAACTGAATATAACTTAATAAATTATATAATTCATCAAAATTTAATTAAATTGTATCACGCAAAATTTAATTAAATAAATTTCCCATTTCACATCAATTAATTAAATTCATCTTAACCATGAATTTAAAAAAATAAACCCCATATTTTACACCGTTTAATTAAATCCATTTTTTACATATAGTGTAATTTTTTAATTTAACATGATACTTAAAACTAGGTAAACTGTATGATTTAACTTGCATAGTCTGATAGACTGTGCACAAGTCGTGTGGCTAATACTAGATACCTAGAGTATCCCACATGGCTCACTTTCATAGTTTGGATAACTGAGAACAGCCCATGCAATCTCCTTTGTCTCACCTTTTACAAGTTGCACGTTTTGACCTCTATGGTTTGAATAACCATACACAGACTGTGTGAACGCCACTATTCAGTCTGGTGATCCCAAAAACCATTGAGCCACCCGAGAAACTCCTCTAGCCATTACCTAATACCTATATCAACTCCATAAATGGTCCCAAATCATAGAATATCATCCCAAAACATGATTTTAAAACCAACCTATACAGTAAATGAAAAAGTTCAACAACATTCATATTTTAGCCTGGTTCAAAAACAAGGAACTTTAAGCTATATATGAAATCACTGGTAGAAAGTGAATATATGGACATGGAAAAAAGGTCAAATAATTATTTATAATGATATAGGTTATTAATCACAAAAATGAGAATTATTGATGGAAAACTTATGACCTCAAAACTATAAATATTTTATTATTTAAAGGGATATTGAATCATCAGATATGATGGTAATTGGAAAATATTTTTATTTCAAGATCCTTTTCTAAAATCTAAGGTATTCATTAAATATATAATATTATTATGAAATTAAACATAATTAATTTGATTCTATTTTATAAGAAATATTTTATCTTTTGGTTGGTCTTCCATCAATTTTAATTCATCACTTATTACAAGAAATGGAAATCCAGTAATAAATATTTAATTCATGAAGCCTTAAAATTTACTTTTAATTGACCCTAATGTTTATAATATAACTATAATTCATTGCATCGATTTATAATTTTTATAATAAAAAAATTGTTATCACATGTGACAAATATTCTTAAATATATATTGGGGATATACTTAATTAATCTTTAAAAGTACTACAAAATATATACATAACCAATTTCATAAATGGTTAGCCTTTTGAAAACTCCAATACATTAAGATCTAAAAAATTAGAAATAAGGTAACTGAATTTCCAAAATGAACATATCATAAATAACACAAAAACATGAAGTATATTTTAATCCTCACATATTAAAAATTTGAATACTTTCATCTGATATTTTTTTGACACTTGTAAGTAACCTGGATTACTAGATATACTTATAAAATTCACCAATTATTTCTCATTGCATGCGAAAAAAATATTTTTTGGTATATTCCTTAAATAAAAAAGACTTATATACTCCGTAAATAATATCATAAACCACATTTTCTACAAATAATTAATTACTTATAAGGTATTCTATTGTATCCACTTCACATTACCATATCAATCGTTTCCTTATACCAACAACATTATATCTACATCGTGAATATATTAAGGGTTATCTATCCATCCATAATTTTATATAAGAATTTAAAAATACCATTGAATCATTTTCATTAGACATTGGTACTATTATAAATAATCTTTCAAATATATAATAAAAAATAATGTAAGTACAATCCTTTTACATTTCACAATTATTATAACTAGGATATCACTGATTTAATACTCAAATGATGTATTTATTGAATCCAAACAAAAGAAAATTAACCAATCCATTTAGTCTATGGTAATAACAAAAGATTGACCATGAATGATTATCATCTTTAGAGATAAATTCCTTTGAATCGTGGGGAATTCATTTGATAAATTCCCCATACACTTATAGTTGAAGCATTAAACATTGGAAAACATATTTCATCTCTTTGAAATCAAGATCATTTTAATATTTATCTCCATATATGTAGAAAAATCCCATTCGATTTACGTAAGTACTAGGTTGTTTCATTCAAAAATTATATCATGGGGAAAATCCTTCTTTCCATTCATCTATTTGTCACTACTTTTACATATAATCATGTTATATTATTTAATTAAATATAATGCATAATACATAGATAATTATTTATCTTCCTTATAATACAAGATACTAAATAATAATATGATAACAATTTTGAGATAATTTTTCCCTTTCAAGGATTGGACTATTACCATCAATGAAATAGTAAATATAACATATCAAATTACATTCATTAATGTGGTAACCATTCATTTTACTAGATTCCATTTCTAATCAATGGAATGTTCTATATTAGAAAATATCACAAAAAAATGTATAACCTGAAAAATAGTTAAATGCATAATATAAATTAACAAAATTATGCATATATAATCTCATAATCCTAAAATTGGTTTCTATGGGGATATCGATATTTTCAAATAAATAATAATTGATGTTCAAACAAATGGTAACTATCCTATGAATATCCCCCATGACTGTAAAAATAGGTGTGTAGTAAGGACTAATGTCATGAACCAAGTAACGATTGGGTTAAGCCCGATTTTTTCTTTCCTTGAGTTATTGACCCTATGTACATCTGTTACAGAACCATGTCTACATGTATTATTTATAAAGGGGTGTATTGATAAAAATAAACATATAATAAATTCCGTACCAAATGATTTAGAAGGTCTTCTATAATTATACTAAAACTTTTTCATAGTAGTATTATCTCCTTTCTATGCTTTTGAAAATATGGTACCCATGGTTTTAAATAAAAATCCCTATAATAATTATTGTAATGGAACATACTATAGAATCTTAGAGATAGTTTCTCATGTTATTATATTTTCATAAGATATAAGAAAATACATCTTGAAAAACCGAATAGTTTAGTAGACCTGGAAAGATAGATATGTATTGAATTTTGAATTACATTTGAAAAGTCAAATTATAACATAATTTTTTCTAGAAAATATAAATTTTACATCTATAATATCCTTTCATATAATTCATAGTTCACATACTGGATTACCAGGAAAATAAAAATTATGGAAGAGAAAAAACTCTTAGTAAGGGTTAAGTATAATGGATTTTATCATGAATCAATAACCATAATCAACATAGAATGGTTAATATCTGAATTCACATTTCATTTAAATAACATGACTATAAAAACACAGATTTCCTTGTGTCTTCACTTTGTAAAAAACTAGTGTTTAGCATGTTTTGGGAGGCTGTGGTGGCTCAATTCAAGAGTTTTGAATGTTTCAAGTTTTCCATCGACATGCCAGGGCAACGGCATGCCAGTGTGCTGGAATGTCAATGAATTTTCATGTCATTGTGTCTATATGCCAATGTGTCAGCATGTCAGTGCATCTGCATGTCAGTGTATGGAATGTCAGTGGATCGACATGTCAGTGTGTTGACATGTTAGTGGGTCTCATGTCAGTTTGTTGGCATGTTAATGTTTCAGTATGCCAGTGCATCGGCATGTTAGTGTGTCGGAATGTTATTGTGTCTGCATGTTAGTTCCTCAACATTTCAGTGTGTCATCCTTTAAATATATTAGAATATCAGTTCCTTGACATGTTCGTGCATCGACATTTCGGTGTGTCGACATGTTAGTGCATCGATATGTCAGTATGTCAGCAAGTCAGTGGATCGGTGAGTCAGAGGCGTCGACATAAGTCAGTTAGGAGCGTCAGTGTCGGTGAGTCGATGTTGTCGGTGTTTCATGGCATTAGTAGGTTGATTTATTGGTAGTTTGATGTGTTGGTAGGATGTTACGTTTGTGGGTCTGCATCGGTGACTCACCCATCGGTGACTCACCCCTCATTTACTCATTTGCAGTTTTCCTAGTTTTTCCGATTTTTCCTATTTCTCTCCTCTTACAACTTATTTGACATAAACCTACTTTCATGCCTTCCTTTGGAATTTTTAATGGTATTTTAATGAATGTAAATTATTTATTTAATATTTTAACAACATAGGGATTTGATATACCCATACTGGATGATCTTCACAATGATAGCATGATATTGAATTTTTGAAACTGTTCTTCCTTTAATATAGGAACTATATCTTAAAAGAGACGATCTTCCCTTCCTAGTATGTTTTACATTACCTTTTACTGAATCTGAATCATTCCTAAAAATATGAGTCAAGTTCATATGCTATACCCCCTAGTTATTATTTTTCTTGGATTTCTTCCATGCTGCTTACGTAATCCCATGTTGTTGTCATGAGGAGGATCATCGATTCATTGATGATCCAGTAAAGATTTATTCTACCTATCTTAAATTATGCATCGTGTGGGGTGGGTGTATCAATTATTCCTTTTAAAGATCATATGAATCATTTTTATAAAACAAGAAATAAATAAGAAGGCAATATGATCAAAAGATAATGGGGAAATGAAATAACTGGATGGGAGACTGTTGACGTTTGATTGTCTGTTTTGTTTTGTTATCCCTATTTCCTTATGAGTTGTTTTGGTTGTATGACTTATAAAATTTATGGACATTAGTGGTCATTTATTGTGAAATTGTGGTGTTATTTTTGTTTTCTTCATGTTGTTTTATAATTGGACGTAACATTGAATCTACTTAATCATGTATACCATGTAAAATAAAATAGATGCCGCATGATAGAAACCGTTGTATAATCACCCATATTTAGGAAGTGGCTTAAAAAATTGTTTTTACCAAATATGAATATATTAATATATTCATGTGTGTATCTTGTTGATAGTTTTGGCTACGTTCTATGTTCTGTTGGGTTTTGGTGTGATTTGTGGGGTTCTGTTTTTGGGAGCATGGTAATGGGTACAACAGTGGATAGAGGAGTTGATTTTATGAGAAGGGTGTGGAATGTGTGTGGATCAGGGATATGGTTTAATGGTATTATCTGAGGTAATTTTGTGTTGGTATGTTTATGAGGTATGTTTGTATCACATATATAGAGATTTATTGATTGCGAAATGGATGGACTTGTAGGAAGCCGAACTACGTTTGTTTGTGTCATGGTTGTTGAACGAAATTAGGAAGGGGGACTATAGAGTGGTTATGAACATTTATGCAGTGGGACTGCATATAGGAATTTTTTTTAGTGGGGATGCAGAGTAGGGTAGTGAGAGAATGATTTTGTAGTATAACTTTGAATAATGAATGTTGGTAGTGGTTGAATGGGGGTGTGTACTGTTACTGGAAATCTGGTTTTGATTGTTGTTTTGATATGGTTTTGGTTGGTAGTTTTCCATTAGTGATGAATTAAATTAATTTTAATCCCTTAATTAATAAATATAAATTGGATAATTTATGAATGGTTTGGGTAAATCTTTGGAAGTGTTTGTTGTGTGGTTGTGCATATATGGGTAGATGAAAATGTGGTTCTGTATGAGTTGGTTGTCTGCTTTGCTGAACTGTAGGTTGGGACTAATGTAAAAACACACACACACACACACATATATATATATATATATTAGTTTCTTTTGATTTCTATAATCACCCTTACCTTGTTGAGAACCACGTTCCATACTCCCCCATTTCATGGGGGTGTCTTTCCAAATGTCTAGGTGGGAGGATGGATAACTAGTTACAGACTTTCTTCCTCACACCCTCATCTGGTTCTTAGTGATTTAGTGTATCCAAGTAGTCTGTAATGTCTGGAACCTTACCTTATTGTTAGATCCTTCAAGAAGGTTTGTTGTGTATGAGAGGACAAGGTGTCTTCGGGATATGATTGTTTTCCAATGGGTCTTTTGGATGAGGCTCAGGTGTCTTCAGGTGAGAGGCATAAATGGTGTGTCCCATATGCCCTCGGGAGGGATTGTGTGTGGTTTGAGGCCTTGGTCTGTGAGGGGAGGTTGTGGTAGTGGGACTAAGTATGGGAATAGTTCTATTGTCAATGTGTTACCTATTATAAATGAGAATTTAACTAGTAGGAAAGTGGTGTGGGGTACCCAAATGTCGATGTTCTTATACTATTACTTTACCTGACTTGAATTATTTGGTATGCGTTCCTTGGTGAGGAAGGGTTGGTTAGTACTCCTCGGTAGGTGCTTCGAGGTTCAACTATTTTCTCACAGGTTAATTTTTAGGTTCCCCCACTCATGCACGGGTGGTTTTATTTTTCCTATTGGGTATACTTGTCTACTCACCCTACATCAATAAAACTATTTTCAGTTTTCTAGGAGGACATTGAAGACCGTGTTGGACATTAATATATTGGGCATCAGGATTAGTTTCTATTTATGCCCCATCTATTTTGTTTTGGTTCTTTTTTTGGTAATTTTTTTAAATTTTTATCAACTTTACTTTTGAACGTGCATGTGTGGATGGATTTTGACTCTACATTAACTTTTAGTTTTTGTAGTTTCTTTGTATTTACCGTATTATCTCTCGATCGTGTTCTATAAAAATATAAAAGCCTTCTATAAATTGTTAGATTATATACCCTTGGTTCTAGTATCCCCTCTATGGTCTATTGAATGTGGGACAAGTGGGTCATTATCTCTACATTACCTAGAGAAATATAGGGAATATAAATTTTTTTCCCTTCCATCATCTTGAAGAAGGTGGGTCGTGACATTAACTATCAGGAAAATATATATAATAATCAATATGTGAATGTAAATAATTGAAAAAAAATTAATTATTCCATATTCATATAATTACATGTTTGTAGAGATAGTATCTTTGTGAAAATATAACTGGTTATTCAAATAACTGAAATCTCAGTAATTTTTATTCCAATTTATTGTACGTCAAAATCATAGGAATCATGATACCTCTAATATCAATACCATTCACGTGAATGTTGGGAACTGTGGGTAAAACCTATTTAATTCTAGATTATTGATTTTTCTCATTAAACATACCAATAAATTTACGGGCTATATAATTCTAATCCCCACTCATCACTACATTTTGAAATAAATCCTCACATATAGAATAACCAATTTAATTTTTGAACAATGTTTCTTATAATAAAATATATGTTTTAAGTCAATAATAAATATTTATCAATATATACACTAATAAAAAATTATGTTTAATATAGAAATTTTTTTGATGAAATGATATATGGTTTATGAAATAAAAAATAATGACATATAATATGGATATTTTAGGGAAATATAATGTCCATAGGAAAGATAATAATTCAAAGGAAAGTTAATGACTATAATAAATAATCATGAACGTGAATTTCAATAATTTAATTTATAATTTTTTTTAGAAAACACGTATAAAAAGTATAAGTAGATTAGGAATCCATCATATTCCTATTATAGTAATAAGAAAGAGTTATTATCATTTATTAATATACATACCAAAAAAATATCATTAAAATCTGTCTTCATGATCATGCCATTTTCATATTGATTATCACTTTTTAAAAAAAATGTTCAAAAATAATTTTGAAAATAGTTTAATTTGAAATTAATCATTGAAATTTATAAATGATAAATTAATGTTGTGAGATTTAATTAAAGAATAAATTATTTTCATTCTTTGTATATTAATATAAATACTCCTTTCATATTTTAAGTAAAAGCTAAAAGTGCCTTATTTTGATGATGTTAAGGAATAATAGTTTCAAAATTAGTTATAAAAACTAAAAATCGGTAAAAATATCTTTATCAATCATTTGAGAAATTATATAAATATTTTTTTTCTATTGAATATATATTTTTTGTATAAAAATAGATTCCCAATGAAGAGAGAATTGATGAATGATTTTATTTAAAAAAATATCAATTATTTTAAGTACCAATTATTAAAAAATTATACTAATAAATGAAAAATTAATTTAATAACCATATGAGATGAAAATTAAATTATTTATTAAAAATTTAACAAAAAATTTCATCCAATGTCAATTCAAGTATAAATATTCCTAACTAAAATGATACTTTATGATAAAACCTTACAATGACCATAAATTTGATGTGTAATTAATCAATTAATTAGTTATATATTTAAAATATAAATAAAAATAATATAATTTTAAATAATAAAATATATAATAATATTTAATTATAGATATAAAATTATAATATAAAACATAATTTTGACATAATATTTCCCAATAAAAAGAAATTGAGTTAATAAATACTTTACCACATTGTAATTATGAAGTCAAAAAATAAGGTTAAAATTATTTAAATTTAAACTAAATATAAAATTATTTATTAAATAAAAATCAAATTACATGTCAAATGGTCATTATATAAAACATATAAAATAAATTAGGTGCATAACATTATAATATTCCTCACTAAAGAGAAATTGAGATGAAGTCACATACCCCACTCTACTTTTTGGTAGAACGTTCCTTAACATCCTCTATATTGGTTTTGAAAATGATATAAAATTATAAAATAACCGTATTAATATTTATAATATCATATATCATCCTTTTATATAATATAATCACCTGTTAATTAATAATCATTTATTATTTTCATTGTTTTGGGTGTTAATTACCTTGTTTTCACATGAATGTTTTTCTATGAATGATTTTCTTCCTGTACATATTACATAGTTCCATAATTTAAATATTAACAAATATGACATAATTATCATAATTATATTTAAATTATATTTTAAATACCAATCATGAATGATGGATTTTGTAAATGTTGTATGTTACGATCATGGAGATATTGATTTAAATGTATGCATGAGTATCATTTCCATTTTCAAATGATAATTACGTAAATTAAGTTAGAAATAATTTATATTTAAATAATGATAATAATATAATATATACTATATTATATATATATATATATTTATTTTATCATTATTTCATGGTGATGAAAATTTAGTAACATCACTTTATTAACATGGTAGTCCACACATACATGAGCGATGTTATCGATTTGCTGTGTATGAAATTTAATGATATATCATCCATTAAACAAGATATATATGACATGAATTTTATAATTGTTTCATTAATATCTTTTATATTCATTAAAATTATACTTATTACCATCTATGTACACGGTTAGTAAAAAATGAATGTCAACTTTTCCAAAGGTAGTAGTTTTCCATACCCACAAGCGATGTTATCGTATCCCCAATCGAATGGAAAGTAATATATATATATTATATAAATAACCCATAGGTTTAATTATTTCATAATTATCACATATATATGTTATATATTTCATCATTCCAATTCATGAGAGGTGTTAATTAAAAAATTAATGACATCATTTAGCGATGAAGTGGTCTCCCACACGGATGAATGGTTAATTCATAAACCATTTAATGGAAGTGGAGATGGTGGTAGGTTATGATCATAAAATAAAAATTTATATTTATATGGAATATAATGACCTTTTTATATCATCATGATTTATCAATAATTAAATTATGTTAAGTAATAAATAAAATGTCATTGGCTATGATAGAACATTACATCTTCTTTGGGTAACCCCCTAAGGTTAGCACAAAAATCATTATTGTGATTGATGTTTATCCAAAATAAGTTTTATAGAATGATTTTGATGTTGGTAATTTTTTAGGGTATAGAATTTTATGAACAAAATAGGTTATAATTTGTAAATAAGAGAGGATAAGGAGTGATCTTTTATTAGTGAGGGGAGTGGCACCATTGTAACAGTGGAAAATAGAAGGTGTACACACGTTTTTCAAATTCCAAAAAGTTGTGAAATTGATTATTACCAATACTCATACATGATATTCAAAAAATATGTTCAAAAAAATAATTCTAAACTGGTTGATAGGTTATTTTAACTTTATTTTTTTGTTTAACCCCCTCGATAAACCATTTTTTACCTTAAAGGCTGAAATTAATTTTTACTATTTTTACTATTCATTATGTTGAAAAAATAATCTAAATATATTTTACTACATATATTGTAATTATTTAAAATATATAATCCAATATTCCAAATTTCATTTGTTTATGAACTAAATTTTAATTAAAAATTTATCCCACATACGAGTCAAGATAATGGGGTTTCAAATATAAAATACTCAAATAATTGGAATGTTTTACATTCAAATAAAATATTTGACTAATTAAAATTAATTAAATTAGATTAATCGAGATATAATTTAATTTAAAATAGAAAAAAATTGTATTCATAGATTTTATATTCACTGTCATTTAAAATAAAAATGCTTTTTTTAATTTACACACTGTAATTTTTCAGTAATTATTAAAAAATGAAAAGGTATAGAACGATCCAACAAAAATCATAAAAAGATAAATATGATATTATTATTTTAAAAATTCAGTTAATTTTATAAAATCAATATTTTAAAAATTTTAAAAATTCGTTTTAAATTATGTTTCCTAAGTTATTCTAAAATGTCTTTTAGAAAAATAAAATATTACAGAAAACATGTTTTCATTTCAAACGATTATTATATTATTCTTAATTTATATAAAACCAAATTATTTGTTTTTAAATCTGTGTGATTTATAATATTAATAAATTAATTACTAATACTCATAGATACAAAATTTAACAGTGATGTTTTGATGATGTACCATTTTTTAGTTTATTTAGACTTGGGGATGCATAATCGCCATGCTATCTAACAGAATAAATATAACGAAGTATATCTTATTAGTTTTTTAGGATCGATGTTGTGTTTCAAATATTATATCAAATAATATGTTCTCATTACTTAATTTCAGGGTGTTACAAGAATAATATTTAAATAATTTATATCAATGAGTAATACCAATACAGTATACTCTCCATAAAAGTATATATATGGCTTAACATAAAATCCAATTCATGATAGAATTATAATATAATATAAAATTATTTTTATCAAACATGAACTCTTATTTATATATTGATCAAAATATAACATTTTACAAACCAAATGTGGAATTAAATAATTTTTTTCAATTAATATATAATTTTTGTACTAAATTAAGTAAGTGTTTTGTAATCAATAAGTCGCAACATACATTTACTAAAAACAATTATTGTATGGTAGGAGGTGCATTTTAGCATCATTGATTTTTATTGAATTATATACAAATATTTTTAAAACCATAAACTATTACTATGGTTTTTTTGAATTATTAGAATTGAATCATCTATACCAATCGTATAATGAAACTATTGGTATATCCATCCCATAGACATGATATATCAAATTTTATTATAAATAGTTGGTATAAATATGTTGATATGGATACCCATTCATGTATTAAAGGGTCACCTATGTATATAATTTTTTTGAGATTCTGAATATTTATTATGTAAAATTAAAAAATGGGTATGTTTGGAAAAATTTAATTTTAAATGATAGTCCTGAGATTCATAACATAATTGATTTTTTCTTAAATCCAAAAAACACTAAAACTAAAAAATATAGGATATATATGTGATATAATTTTTGAAATGGGGATTGTAATTAGGTTTTTTTACATTGATTCATTTCAACTGGAATCAAAGATACTGTGTATGGAATAAATATTTTGAACTAGATGTGGATGTTTGAATCTTAGGTTATCTGACGAACCTAATTTAGTAGCACACTATATTAACTATGATAGTATTGGTAGTCATCATTGATTTATTATCATTGAATGATTGGGTATGCATTTTTTATAATAATAATAACATATCAAATAAATCATTCAACTCATATAAATTTTGTTTTATAATAATAATAACTTATCAAATAAATCATGATTCATTATCATTGAATGATTGGGTATGCATTTTTTATGTAATACTCATGTTCTCATACCAATAATATTCTTATTAGTCTCACATATGATAATTAATTACTACCAATTATGAATAAAATTATATATAATATGATATTAACCATTCTTAGTTATTATTTTCCTCATGAAATAATGTTCTTAATTGATTGGGTATTTCTAAGAAGAGTACTATGTGCGATTATTTTTTTATTGTATTTTGAAAATCATTAATGAAATATACTAATTATGTGTCTAGTTTCACAATAATCTAACCATATATGGTTTTAGGGTGTGTATTATTTTTATATTTATTTAATATTCATATAAAATGATTTATATTTGTGTATGATTGTCTTGTTCACCTTCAATGGTTTTAGATAAGGTATTAGTTATTTTAAGATACAATGTCACAAATAATATTATTATAAAACATAAGACATCCTATGATGAAATAAAAGTGATATTAGATGAACCAAAATGTGTCAATAGTAAATAATAAGATTTATTTTTTAATAAATCTCATTAATTACTTTTCTAATTATATTATTTCCCATGATAGTTTTTGGTGAGTGATTCTTACATTATTTTTTTGTTTTATTCAATGTCAGCAAATAGAGAATTCAAGCTAATAATGAATTCGGTAAACATTGAAATGAATTTGCTATGTATAAAATGAACATCATAGTATATTATAAATGATATCATAATTTTAGTAACATGAAACTATATGTATCCTTGGATTGTGATGATCTTAAAAAAGATAAAAAGCGGGAAGAATTCACCATTGATAAATTAAGGACTAATTATCCACAATAATTCATTAGGGTTTTTGATCCACCTGTGATTTGGAAACGGAATACTGTGATTGAAAAAATATTTTCTATTATAATTTTTCTGGGGAATGAATATTTTTTTCATGGATGATAATCATTTAAATGATGAAATAGATCCTGGTTGGAGTCTAATTAGGAATACGATGCAATGAAATAAATTGAATCTATGTAATAAGATATATTTATGAGGTTATTATTCAATATGTAACATCGCTTAACACATCACATGAAAATGTAATTTTAATCCACTGAGCATATATATATAGATGACTAATAAATCCAAATCTATATGGAAAATTATATTATACATTCTACATAAAACACAGGTTTTATCAGCAATGTTGAATAAAAAATAATTCCATTCATTAAAGTATAAAGTCCATGTTTTTAAATGTAATTGTTTTTCTTTGAAGTTGATATATATGTGTAAATAATAAAATCTGATCTAAATGGAGAAAAATGGTGATTCACGTTTTATTGGAGGTTTTTATGAGTGGAAGAGATGTTCTGAGGAAATTAAAATAAAAAATAAAACTGGGGGAATGAAACAGAATTATTTATTTATACAAGACATGTGGAATAAAGATTGTGTGGAATTATCTAATGGTAACTAAAAAATGATTCGATTTTGTAAAGGAAGGTCTTTGAGGAACATAATTTCAATTTGGTATTATGAGTCCAGCTAATGAATTAAATGGGTATTGATCATCATTAAATGAAAAACTCATATTACAATTTTATTACCATAATTAGTATTGGAATTATAGAAAACATTTTAAAAATCTAAGGGTAAATGATGAAAATGAGTATTAATAACATTTTAATCATAGGGACAACAGAAATATTGATACAATAATAGATATTGATGTAGTCCATGTGAACAAACTGGTGAAAGGTACACTTGTCATCAACTCAATAACAACATTTGTCTTAATTATATATGGTTATACCCACTCTATTATATGTAAAGAATTTTATATGGTTATTACATCACTACCTCAATGATTATAAATTTACTTTTATATAAAAAATCATTATACCCTTATGGAAACATCTCAAGTATATTGATCCTCTCTGATATAAATATGTGGGAATAATCATATATAAAATCATTTAATTATACCTCTAGTTTATTTTGATGATATTTTTGTAATGTATTAGAACTTTATATATAAATCCCATGTCAAAAACCATGGAGGAGGATTTAGATATTATATTTAGAATAAACATGTGATCATGTATCAGTTTGAGGATGAAAATTAACATATCATAGAAAATTCATCCATTGTATGACTTACAATACATATTTATGAGGGATACTTTAATGAAATTGTAGTGAAAAAACTCAAAACAGATTAAAATATTTTTTTATTAGAAATATAATAATTACATTCAATAATTATATAATAGTTTTCCCAAATTTTTTATTTTGATTATTCAGTAGAACTCTTGCCTTTTGAAACACCAATTTCATAGACTCCTTATAAAATGAAGATAAATTTATAGGAAATAATGATTCAACATCTATAGAATTGATAAATGGGATCCATATACCCAATTTAATCACCATGGGGTCAACATATACTTTTAGTTTAGGTGAAATATAGTTCAATAAATCTTTGCACTTATCATAGAGAACATAACAAGATCACTATCAAGAAAATGCATCATCTTCTTTATATTAATGATTATTTAATGAATTGAGTAGTTCACAGTATTTTTTAATGATTAATATTTATTTGGATATCATTAATTGAGGGGAAATGAAATATATACAAATGGTATTATTATTTGAGATGTTTTCATTATGAATTTACAGTTATTTGACTTGTACTTACCAATGGAAAACTATATTTATGGATCTAATGAATATAGGATTTAGAGACTAACTAGATAAGTTTTTATAAGACTACATAGATTCTATTGATACATTTTAAAATAATATAGAGAGTCATTAAAATAATTTTAGTATTATGTTTAAGATCTCATGGAAGGAAAATATATAAGACAAATATTACAACTGTTGATTTAGGAAACATAATGGTTCATTCATAGTTCATATAATCAAAAGAGTTAGTGAATTAGTGGATACATCTACGATGCAGGTTGTTGATAATTTACCCAAGACAATCACTGCGACTGAGATCTATAGTTTTTAGGGATTGTCTTGATACTTCTAATGCATTTTGATAGTTTCCCCTTGGATATCTATTATGATAATCAATTTTAAATGGAAAGGGTCCATGATCCTATATACATATGAATGTATTGGTAAATTCATGTACTGGAATATAACATTTTCACAACATATTTACCTAAAATATCTATAGTATATAGGGTTTTGTGATATATAGTGATGCATTGAACATGGGAATTGGATGAATCCTTATTTATAGGTTTGTGGTAATATCATATAACCCATTATAATTGATGGATCAGGTGAAAATTTACTAGAATCGTGATTTAAAACATATAAAGGATATCAATTCATTGATAAATGTAAGTATAAACTATATGGTCAATGGTTTTCCATATATAGGGATAATAAAAATATGATATATATATATATATACTCACATATAAAAAAAGAATATGTTTCAAAGGAGAAGATTTGATATCATTAATGAAAATAAATTCTTGATAGATTACCACCCTTGAAAGGAAAAATGGTGGTTGAGGCTCTATGTCAGAAGGGCCATTATATTATCTCAATAATGAGAAGATAAATATATCTAAAACTTATATTGTTTTATATGATATTCATTTATATCATAATGAAAAGTGAATGATCTTCTATATCTATTATAAAATGTCAACTATATATTCATGTAGATATTAATGAGGCATGAAAGAAAGAATTTGAGGTATAGAATTTGGTGGGAAATAATTCAGAGTTTTACTATGATAGAGATAGAATGATAATGTTTTAGAAAAGATTATGTGTCCTATAAAACCATCCATTATTAACTACATTTTGTATGTCTATCATAATTTACTATTTTCTATACTTCACTATTGTAGAAATATGTATGGAGATCTAAGAGTTTATCACCCAATAGAAAATTTAAATAAGGGATATTTCATAGTATTTAACTGAACAAATGTTATATTAGATATTTAATATTTATAGACAGAATTATAATTATATGTTAAAACCATTACCTATAAAATAATACAAATGGGAAAACATCATCATGGATTTTTTTATTTGATTCCTAAAAAAAGTAAAGGAAATAATGTTGTGTATCTGGTATTTGATCCCTTAATGATGTAAAATTTCTAATTTTTATATTAATTTTTTTCTCTTGATCCAATTATGAGGATATACATTACTTAATTTGTATGATTCTATAGAGTATCATAGTCTATTATATCTAAATGGGATTGAAGGTTTACAGTGATGTTCTAGAGAATAATTAAATAGGTTTCAAATACAGATTCGATTTTTAGCACATGATATCATCATGATTGATATTTTATATTTGATAGGCCCATTTACACCAAAAATTATATTGTAATATATTTTAATATGTGTTCTAAAATTTGTTTGCGATCTACACATTCCTCTATTAGATTTGATTTTGGAATAATAACTTTCAATTAATAATTTAGACATATCCTTATGAATACCTCTATGGAAGGAAGTGTATTCTTACATCTTCTTGGGATATAAGTGGATAAATACAGATATTGGGGCCTGAACTATCTAATTAAATGGTATAAAATCATTGATACATTAACTAGAATATCAATGAAACTTAGAGCTCGAAAATGATCATCATAACAATTTTTGAAAACATTTAATCATTAAAATTAGTGAACACATATTCTTATGAATAGCTCGTTGTAAAAAGGTTATGTTATTTAAATATAATAAACTATTTATACCTTGACATATCATCAATTTTGAGATTTTAATTTATATCTGTATAGTGTCTTATCATTTGATTCTCACACTGACTATCTCAGGATTCTATTATGTGTTCAACATATCTATTTTGATGAATTACATGCCTTTAATTTGAATATACTAAACATAGTGGTTTTAAAATTATATCATGAAATTTCTTATGATGAATAACATTGGCAATATTGTATCATTGGGATAAATTAAATTAGAGCTAGACCACTCATCTGGTAAATGTTCTCAGGAGGGATAATGAATGTGACGAAACTATATAGGAACTGATGAATCATATTATGTAGAAGTACCATCAACTTTTAATAATAGAGTAATGAGATTTGGGGGGGATATATTTTTATTAGGAGGTATAATGTAACACATCAATAATTTTAGATATATCTATATTTTAATAATTTTTATTTATTTGATAGCCTTCTAAATACGCAACATTGATCTTAATCGAATCACGATATACTATTTAAATATTAAATAAATATCATCTCATAGATATATTATTTTTCATTTTCAATAGGAAAAAACAAATTATTAATTTTTTCTTATAAGGTTTTTATAAATTTTTGTATTAAATATTTCTATCATAAAGAATTGTTAATTAATTCCAATGAAATATGAAGCATATTGGAAATATCAAAAACAATATTGGACTATGTTAAATGACATCATTTTAAAATTATTATATATATATATATATCATGATCACTAATGAAAATGAATTATAATGAAATATATTTTTATTTTATCTAAAAAAATTAATAAATATTCATACATTAATTGTATAAATATTATAAATGAAAATAAAATAATTTCCAACCTAAATGATATATTTTTTTTAAAAAGAATTAAATGTTTATAATATATTTTATCTTAATAAATTGATTTATAAAATATCCTAGAATGATTATAATGAATTTTGTAGATAATATATTTGAAAAAAATAATAAAATTCATATCATTGTATTTATTAGTAATAGAATTTTAATAATTTCATTTTAATTGTAATGATAATGAACCTAGTAACTTAAAGACGTTGTTTGTATTATTTTATTGGAAAAATATACAAGTAATCATGTCACAAAGGTCACAATAGTTTAGTAGGGTTTGAAAAATAGATACATAGATGATTCCCATTTTTATAGGAATGTAAAATAAAAAGAATATAAATATAAAAAAATTGGAATCATTAAACTCATTAAAAGAATTATTTTCCATGAACTAGGTAAAGGGAAAAAATAAGGGAGATATGAAATGAAGAAAAAGGGTTAATTTAAAAAATTATCTATCCTAAATCAATAATCATTATCATCATGGAATTGTAAATAAAAAAATATAAATTCAATTTAAATTACATGGATAATATAATAAGATAATGAATAAATAATATGCTATGTTAAATATCTAAAAAAAATCCATTTAATAAATCATGTGATACTTAAATGATTCAAGAGATAATATACTTATGAAAAACACATTGATAAAAAAACACATACTTTTTAAAAAATGAAATTTTTATTTATTGGGATTCAGGATCTATGGAATCATGATTCTTCTACAACTATGATCATTCCTTAATACCGTTTAAAACATAGGTAGGAAAAATTTTAATTTGGAAATTTATTATCTCAGGAGACATATCTATGAATTTATGGGATATATATAACCATTACCCACCCATAACATTATTTCTAAATTATACCTCATATGTCGAATCATCTATTTAATTCAATGATAGTATTACCAACAATTGGACATTTGTATTGAAGAAATAATATAGATAATCAATATTTATGTAGTTTATAGAATGAAGAAAAAATTGATGAACCATAGGTATAAATGATATATGTTTGAAGAAATTAAAATATCATAATGAGTAATATATATTTTATGGTAAATCTAATGCCTAATGTTCATATGAAATTTTATAGTTAAATGTAATGTTAATGATTAAAAAATGTATTAATAAAGTGAACGTAAAAACCATCATACGTCAAAATAAAGATAAACCATCATGATGAAGAATTTGTATGCTATTAATATGATATAACCATAGTAGGGTACATTTAAAATAATGGGTTTTCATCATTAACGAATTGACATTCCATAAAAATATATTAAAAAAATATCTTGATGTAAATATCATTTAAATTTGAAAATTTACTTTTAAAACATAATGATTAATAAAATATGAAAAAATTATTTTTTATAAAACCATTTAATATTTAAAAATAATCATTAAAAATATGGGTTTTCATTGTAGAACCATTGGTTTCAAGTAAGTATGCAATTATTTGTGATTTTTAAATATATAAATTGTATGGATGATTATTTTGAGTGTTTTGAAGAGGTTTTAAAAGTTTTTGGGGTTTTTATATGGGTTTTTTGGTGCATCGTTTTGGAAACAATGAAACACCTACAATAAATTTCGAACACAGAGACATGTGATAAATACAAAGAGCATGTTTAGGCATGGAGTTTTTTCAACTATATTTGTCACGACCCATCCTTGGGGCCCGTGTCGTGACTACCCCAAGCCCGCCATCCATTGGATAGGGGCTGGTGATTGGCACCAAAGGCGTAAATATTGATAAAAGGGAAGACATTGCACTTATATAAGTAAAAGAAACACAACAGAGTACGCAACAGAAGTAAGCAGTAAGTAATATTGAATACAAAAGTAAGTGATGAAATGAAAGGGGCCAGAAATACAAGCCCAACAGTAAGTACAGTACAGCTGAAAAGCTGGTGCAACTGCAGAAAAGTTAAACAACAACCATTGAGTCCTCCTCTAAAAATCCCACCTGAAGGGTGGGTACAGATGGTCTTCTCAACACCTCAGGTTTGACCGTCCGCTCCGTGTACATCTCGCCAAGTGGTCCACCTCCGGGTAACATTCAGATCCACGTGTTTTCACCTCGACCAGTGTTGTTTGTCGTTTTCATCCAACAAAATGTAGTGCGGGCCCAACCCATGTAGGTGTGAGTGTACGATACTCAGTAGGGACCTCAAGACCCCTCAAGGTCTCCCAGAATCCACGAAGGATAAACCACAATAGAAGGACTCAATCATGAAGTATCAACCCAATCTACTTAGGTATATGCCCATACATATACCAAAGTTATCAATCAGAGCTCGGCTCCAACTATCGAGCCCAAACACAACCCAATCCACACAGGAAAGAAGTCAATTACATCGATGATAAAGATTAAAAGTCAATAAACAGCTCACATAGGTATACGTCTTGCGTATATCGATAGAGATGATCAGATGTAGTCATTGATTTATCTATGCTATAGGACCCATGTAGGATACTAGACCAGCTAAGCTATCAGACCCACAAAGGATACTAGACCAGCTACTTTGTCAGACCCACTAAGGATACAAGTACAGAAGTCAAACTGTCAGGCCCACTTAGGATACAAGAACAATAGTCATGACTATCAAACCCACGGAGGATTCTAGTATAGTTGTCGTCCTTGTAGAACCCACGGAGGATTCCAGTATGGTAGTCGTCATAGTCGCAGCCAGCTCTAGGGTTCCCGCACACAGAATGCTTGATTCTGGGAGGGTCTTCTGCCAAAGCCAAGGGGTTGATACATCAACTATCATATAGACCAGATTTGATGTATCCCAATGTTCTGTCTTGTCAAAAGTAACCCAACGTGACTGATGACACAACAATCGGACGCCCAGTCTGAGAGTTATTGGCTTTTCCGTTCCGGGGTCCCAGTTGGAATTACGCCTGTCCCAAACCCGGACATTTACCATAGTTTTCCAAAAATCACTTAGAGTGTCAAAATGGGATAATTTCGTCGTAAGGGTCCTAGTGCGATGGATGGCGCGTCGATCAGAAGCACGGTCAATAAGTAATTCACATTTAAGCGAAATGGGCTCGGCCCGTCAATCCCGGTGGGTTGGCCGGTCAGCCCATCCTGGCCCGACAGGTCCAACCCGACTAAGGGTTCGGCCCAGTCCGATGGCTTGTGGCCTGGCCCGGTGGGGTGCGGCCCAACCCAGCTGGACGTGGCCCGACCCAGCCCAGCTGGTACGACCAGACCTGGCCGGGCACGGCACGACCCGGATGGCGCGGCGTGGCGCGGCTACTGTGGCCCAGCCCGGATGGGCGTGGCTCGGCCAGCCGGCCCAGCGGACCAAGGGTCATGCCCCCGGTTTTCCGAAATGGCGACGCCTCCCTCATGTACGGCTGGCTGAAGCCTACCGGTCTTCCTTCCGCAAATGGCCCACACGGGCGGGCCGCTGTTCCGCCAGCGCGACGCCCTCCTGGTGCCGCAGGGCCTTCCCAGCCTGAACAGTCGGTTCGTCTACCGAGTGGCCCATGGAACACTAGCAACAGTCTTCCATAGCGAGTCACCCTTGTCGCACCGCAATTTCTTCGTTCCGGATGGATTTAGCCGTCTGGTTCTTCTTCGGCTGAGTGGCATGCGGTTACGGGTCGTGGTCCTTCCCCCTCTGTGCTACACCCATTGTCGCGGTCCTCTTCGGGATGACGTGTGACCACTGTTGTTGCCGCCGCCTATGGTCGTCACCGTCCCCGATCGTCACCAACTCTGGTCACCGCCACCTCATCCAGCACGGATTCCATCGCAAATAAATAGAAACAACTGAGGGTTGTCGGGCCATGTTGGTTTGGCTGACGCCCTCCACGTTAGGAGGAATCAATTGTCCATAGAAAATCACTTGCATTCAACGATAACAAAGTTATAATTTACTGAAATTAAATTATACAAACACCCTACCTCTAATTAAGGGTCGTTCGTAGACGGAGTCACGGGGGGGGGGGGGGGCGTCAAATCATTGACGTCGGGGAAGAAGGAGCCGAGGATGGCACGCAGTCAGTGTTCTGTAGGGGTGGCTCCTTCTCCTTTGACAAGGCCGAAGATCGAAGGAGATGATCATAATTATTTGGTGGTTCTTCATTGTAAGGATGATGCTCTTCATCGAGGGAATAACTCTATTCTTAATTTTTCAAATCATCCCCAACACAACAAGTGCCAACAAAAATAATAGCATAAGCTATTATTTTATTCCTACATGATTTTTTTCGAATTAATTTAAATATTAGAGGAGCCAAAATTAAATTCTCATTAATTGATGGCATATTGTCACATTCATGAGAGGAGGTTGGAATGTGGTGTGGCTCCAGCATTATGATAGTGGAGTTGTCAAATAATAAATAATGGTATTAATTGGGAGTATAATGGAGTTGAGGGGAGGTGAAAGGGTTTGGTTTTGTGTGGGCCCCACCACAGTAAATCCTCTCACGGGAGGTTATGTGGGTCAATGCCCCTCCTCTAACTCCCCGTTGTAGGAAATAACCAACTCTTAAAATAATAAAATTGTGTACAATAATTTTATTTAATTTAATAAAAATCCCCAAAATTAACTTCTCCTCCTGAGAAAATGGAACAACAGTAAATGTCCCATTAAGCGAATACCAGTTTTTTGAGTTAATTAGTGCCCTCGGGTATCAATTCTGTGAACTGGTTCAAATGATAGAAAAACCTGCATGTATGATTACTGAATGTACCTAAACAAAACTTTAGAAATTGATTCTGGGCACACAGGGCCTCAGAATTAGGTTCCCTCCGAAACTACGGACTCGAAAATTTTAAAAGTATTTAAGGAAAAATAATTCCATGAAATTCATGGGTCTTTATATTACTCCCACTTCAGGGCTTTACTACTTCATAAAGATACAATACAGACTAGAAAAACAAATGGTGGTACTGAACATGCATCTGATCCTCTATCTCCCATGTGCTCTCTTGGATGTTTCTGTGCTGCCAGCGAATGCACACCAGAGGAATCAACCGTCCATGTAAGAGCCACTCCTGTCAATCCTCGATCTCCACTGGGACCTCTATGAATGTCTCCCCATCATCGATGTCCAGCTCCCAAAGGTCGATGATGTAGGATGGGTCGTGCATGTATCCTCTCACCTGAGATACATGGAAGATGTCATGCACCCGGTGCAACTGAGGTGGAAGGGCCAGGTGGTAAGCCACCTCGCCTACTCTGCTAAGGACTAAGAAAGGTCTGATGAAGCTCAGAGATAACTTTTCTCCTGGAAAAAATATCGGTATACCTCGTTGAGGTGAGACTCATAGGAAAACGTTGTCGCCATCCTCAAACTCTAGTGGTCTCTGTCTCCTATCAGCATAGGACAACTGTCTGCTCTGTGCAGTCTTCATCTGCTCCTTGTTGATCTAAAACTTCTCCATCGTAGCCTGAACCATATCTGGTCCTACAAGTGCGGCCTCCTCTGGGCCAGTCCAGCATAGAGGTGATCTTCAAGGTCGGCCGTATAGTGCCTTGTATGGGGCCATCCTAATGGTGGATTGGAAAATGTTTTTGTACCCGAACTCCACTAAGGGTAAGTGATCCTCCTAGATGAGACCAATATTTAGGACACATGCAAGGAACATGTACTCGAGAATATGAATGGTCCTCTCAGTCTGACCGTCCGTATGATGATGGAAGGCGGTGCTCAGACGTAGTTGAATCCCAAATGCTTCCAGTAACCTCTTCCATAGACACGATGTGAATCAAGCATCTAGATCAAAAATTATATAGTATTTCACACCATGAAGTCGTACGATCTCCTGAATGTAGAGGTATCCCAATCTCTCTACTGAGCCCTGGTCTCTGGTCGGTAGGAAGTGGGCTAACATGGTGAGTCTGTCTACGATCACCTAGATAGAGTCAATCCCTATGGATGTACGTGGAATCCCTATCACGATATCCATGGATATCCCGTCCCACTTACACTCTGGGACCTCTAAGTGTTATACCAAGCATGTTGGTGCATAGTTCCCCACCTTCACTTGCTGACAAGTGAGGCATCATGAAATTAACAATGATACTTCCTTCTTTATACCCGACTACTGTTGATATGGTTTGATGTCCTGATACATCTTACCGTGAGAGAAAACAATGTGAGGTCCCCCTTGTGATAGAATCTAGTGTATAATTATACTATGATTTTTATAACTATGTGAGTAACCATGAATATGTTGAAAACATGCTCCAAAAATTGCGGATCTAAGTCGGGAACATTTAATAACCCTTGGGTTTCCCCTAAAAATGACCAAAATCAAGATTTTCTCCTCCCAAAGGTAGTAGAGGATTCTCCCATCATTCCAGAGGGAATACGAACAAATATATTTTTGCGTTAAAGATAGAGTCTTGGTCAAAGTCATCATTTTTTTAGTTTTTCATGGTTTTACTTAGATCTGCATCTCATATCTCTTAGTTTCAAAAATCTACTTCCCTTGTGGATATATCAAGGTTTATTGATAGTAAGTAAGATTATATTTGGATTTTTTGTTCCTAGGTAATGACATCTAAGGATGGTTTTTTAGGATTCAAACTGGTTTTATGATGTGCCTTAGACATTCATTATTTTCTTCATAAAATTTCTATGGTTGGTGGATTTAATTTTAACTCCTCTTGATAAAACATGGAAGTCTTGATTTCAAATTTAATGTTTTAATTGAAATTTGTTGTGAAATTGATGTGAATTGATTATTGGAAACCATATTTAATGAAGGATTATGGAATTGTGGAAATTATGAATTATTTTTGAAGGAGACATTAATAACATGATTTTGAAATGATGATTTTCTAATGATTATGTAATTTTGTTGCATAGAAACATGACTTCAACAAAATTATGGTATTATTGTAATTGATTAATGGAAATATTTTCAATAAAATAAATCTTTTATTGACATAGATTAAATGGACATTTTGGCATTTTTTTTACCATAATGGTTGTGTATGTTCATGTGCATTCGGGGTGGATTAGGGTAAGATTTCAACCACACCATTAGTGAGATTTTTAAGGGTCAGGGTATCCCCAATCTATTGGTTCCTAATGTGACTACTTAGTTAAATGATGAATCACCACTTGTGTGTACATCTATTTATAGATTTTATGAATTATTTGATTTTTGGATATGTGGAATGGAATAATTATGCCAAAAATGGATCTTATGGATCAAGGTTAATGTATTTTTGGGAGGTTTCCTTGGGAAAATTTCCTTTTTTGGAAAAATATTTAGGTTATGGGAATTGTTTTATACTATCTTATAAACTATTTTAATGTTTTTTATATACATTATTTTATACAAATATGAAATCATGTTATATATTAGTGTCATGAGTATGGAATTCATTTGGGGAAAACCTACCGAGTTTCAGTAGTCACCCATGCTTTTCACCTTCATTCTTCTATAGATATATTTAATTGGTACACATGAAAATGTAATGAATATCACTTCCCTAGTGCTGCATATTGATAATTGGTATATATTTTGGAGTGGATAATGGTACATGGTTGGATCTTGGAGTGTTGTTCTAGAGACATTGGGTTTTGTTGGTTATGTTATTCTTGATTAAATTTGATATTTTATACCATTCCATTGTGGTACTATTTGTTGTTGGTTTTAATGTAAATGATTTTTTTTGGATTTTTCAGTCATTGATTTCTTCATCTTGTAGTGTTTTATTTCAAAATTTCATACTTGGGTGGCTGATTTATTTTAAATGGGTAATCTATCACCTTTTTGTTAATGAAGCCCTTGCAATTTGTTTCCATCCTTTGGCACTTTGGGGATGTCTGTTAAGACCAAGTAATTTCATATCCCCTTCTCAATATAATGAGGAGGGTTATGATGTTACAAGTTGTATCAGCCTATTTGGTCATTCACTTACATGTGGTCATCAGTTCTGTAAGTTGTGGAAATGATAATTCATTCTGGTTTCACCTTGAGTTGGGATGGTAGAATGGAGTAGGATTGTTGGGACTTGAAATTTAATGAATAAAAAATACAAAGGTACCCTATTTATTTTTAACATCATGTTATCAGGTATTTGGGTATATAAGTGTTTTGGATACACTTATATGATATGGATTCTCAAATTCATGGGAATGCTAATGAGATGGGCATTACATGGAATATAGAAATGGATTCTTACTAGGAGTGAATATTTCATTTTGAATAATGATATATGATATAGTAAAAAGATATTGATTATTGAAAATTTTTAACGTTTTTTTTAAAATGATATATTTTGAAAAGGTATGAAATGGATATTTTAAAAATAGAATTATTTTAAAAAGTATGATGAAATTTTCAATAAATAGTTAAATGAAGGAAATGTTGAATTTTGGAAAACCTTGTTGTGATAGATGTTGTTATTGAATTTTGTATTGTTATGCCATCATTATCTAGAGAGTGAGAGTTATGAAATTTATTTTTTGATTTTAAAAATTCACATGGTAGGTGTTGTTGGATCCAAATGAAAGAATCTTTTGATACTATGTTTGCACATGAGCCAGATGTGATCTAACATCTCGTTCATAGTATTGATCTAAATTTTCAGTTTGTGGTTGTGGGAACCAAAAGAACAAACCATGGAAATTGGATCTCCCAGTCCAGTTCTAGAAGAATAATCTAGCAATTAATCCAAGGGATTCGAAACTAGAGAAGGAAGAGGTGTTAATGATTTGGATGAATCATATATTTGATTTCCTTGGAACAAAAATGGAGCTATTTGTCAATCCAGTGATGTATATGCTGGAGGATCTTGCATAATAGTGGTGGGATTTAGTAGTTCAATCTTAATTTATGTATGTCCTTTATTGATAAGATTTTGATGAATTTTTGAACAAAAAATTATATTCTCAAACTTTGATAATTAAATTAACAATGAATTTATTCATCTTGAAGAAGGATAATCTTTCTATAATGGATAATGTCACTAAATTAATGAATCTATCCCCTATTTACTCGATTTTGCTACTAGTGTGTCTTTAAAGGCATGCATATTTGAAACAGGGTTAAAGAATAATATTCACTCAAATATTGTGGTTCTCAATATAACAGATTATATGGAGATAGTTAATAAAGTGATGATAGAAAAAATATAAATCACAAGAGCATTTGCCGGAGGAATCTTGCTGATACCTATAAGAAGCATTGGTAACTCTAATGCATAGAGAAAGTGAAAGAGGGATACTTATTTCAAATGTGGGAGTAGAGATCATAATTAGATAGCTAGATCAGTGAACCTTCATCCAAGATCCAATAGATATCCTATATGTTTTATGTGTAGTTCATTGCATCACATTAAGAAATAATGAATACCACCACGTAGAGAATTCCCATATTTTAATCAGAAGGGGAATATTTCATCCTACTGTCATGGTTCTCTTGGGTCGGGTGTTTGGTATAGTTCTCATGTGTCATAGATGTCATATGATTCGAGGGGGGTGAGGGTAGTAGGATAAAACTCAGTAGAAAACTAGTTCTATCCATGGTGATTTAAAAAATACACAGGCTCCTCAGTAATGTCAATATCAGTATGGGAATAAGGAAAAACGTTCTAAGAGCATGAAATTTTATGGAACTAATCATGTTATTGTGGATTAATAGTCTAGACAATCTATGGGGATATGTATGATTATTTTTAATCCTACCCTAATTCATGTTTCTATTGATACAAGTGTATCTATTACCTTTATTTCCTTTTATTCTATTTATTTGAGGAGGATTCATTTTTAGATAATACATTCTTTGTTAAAACTATAATCTCCTTTGGTAAAAAGAGAATGTGATATCTTTGTGTCTATAGCATGTTTTATAGATTTTTCCATGAATCATCACTTCATAAGATAAAATAATTTAATATAAGGTGGAATGATCTTTCTGGAACCAAAAATTTTAATTGTCTCATACTATTTGGAATCATAGACTTTGGAATCTATGGAAGATATTGAAAATAGAAGTTTTACTGCAATTTTGGATTATATTTCTATCGTTTTTTCTAAGATTTTATTAGTGTTTCCAACATTAATAGAATTGGAGTCTAATATTGATCTACATGTAGGTATAATCCATATTTCTAATCTATATTCTAAAATAGAACCAACTAAATTAATAAAATTGAAAGTGAATTTGGTGGAGCTAAGACGAAAAGTGTCATTCGTCATATCACATCTTCATTGTATGCACTGATATTTTCTGTAAAAAAGCCATATGGAACTCTAATTTTATGTTTGGATTATTATAAACACAACCTTGTTATGATAAATAATGATTATGAACATTACCAAAATTATTATATGTTGGGTCAATTGAAGGGAACACAATGGTTCAATAATATTTAATTGTGGTAAAGATATCACCAATTATGATTTCAGAAGTATTATATTCCAACGATATCTTTTAGTAGTAGATATGGCCATTATGACTAATTATTAATTCCTTTTTATATTATGAATGAACAATAAATTTTTATGGAATTGATGAATGGGATATTTCATCACTAATTTTATTCTTCCGTGGTGGTGTTTGTGGATGAAATATTGGTGTATTCAATGAAAAGGGATGAGTATTAGAAACACTTGTCGAAAGTGTGGGGAATATTAAGGTATCAACAAATATATAAAAAACTATCGAATATAGAATTTTGGATATAATAGGTGTGATTCCTTGGACAAGTAGTTTCTAAAAGAGTTTCTTCTATGGATACAAAAAAATAAATGATGTTATCTTATGGAAAACACCAAATAATTCTTTTGAGTACACAATATCCTTGGTCAATGCTGTTATTATCGACCTTTATTTCATGATTTCTAATGTCTAATTCACCAATTACATCTTTGAGACTGAAAAATACCATATTCCAATTGAATGGTAAATTTAAAAAATCTTTTCAATAGCATAATGTTTTACATAAATCACCATCACTCTTGATTTTTCTTGAATCAGGACAAGTGTAAACTCTATATTGCGATGCTTTTAGAAGAGGGTTGGGATGTATTCCCGTATAAATAGAAAATATCTTTTCTTATGGATCAAGATAGATATAGTCTGACAATAATAATTCCCCAAAATACTATTTTGAGTTAGCTTCTGTAGTCTATGTTTTGATGACATGATTCAATTACCTCATTGTTTACAAATTTACTTTTTTCTGAATCACAAGAGCTTGAAATAATTTTGACAAAAAGGGATTTGAATCTGTGAAAAGGAATATGAATGCAGTATCTCCAAATTTTTATCTTTTACGTAATGTATACATCGTGTATGAGAAATTTTGTGTTAGATACATTAAGTAGAAATTTGAAACTCAGTTGGAAAAAGAGGCCTCAACATAATGATAGTTATTGTCAGTCAAAGATGACATGCACTTGAAAAGTAAAGACCAAAGTGAGGTAGTATTTTTATTTCCAATTCATGTGGTTCTTGATTTGGTGAATATTGATAAGGAGGAATAGTCATTGAATTCTTAATTTGTTGCAATGATGTAAAAATTCAATGTTGGGGAGACCATTGAGGGATGTAGGATAGATTGTAGTTCAGTGTTATGGTTCAGAAATTGGATGGTCATACCAATTATTTTTCAAGAATAAAAACTTTATTCATAAAACCACTCAAGATGTGGTTTTCATCCAAAAATATAGATTATGTATACATAATTGAAAGGACAGTTTTGGTGGGTATGTATGAAAAGAAAGTTGAATGAGTTATTTTCAAGATTCTTATCATTTCAATAGGTTATGGAAAAGAAACAACAACCAACAGGTATATTGCATTCCTTACCTATTCCATTCAGGAAATTAAAGAATATAGCTTTGGATTTTGATATAGGCCTCTTAAAAATAGTTTAGAAACACGATTCTATATGGGTGATAGTGGATCGACACACAATATTAGACCATATTCATCCCTATTCATGTATTTCATATGGTTGAGGACTTGTAAAAATATTTATCCAAGAAGTTATAATGATGCATGAAATACCCGTTTCAATACTTTCAGATAGAGATCCAAGGTTTAGGACACATTTCTGTAAATTTTTAGAGATATCCATCACAAATTAGTTCACCATATGTGTGGTGAATCATCCTCACACTATTAGAAAATCTGAAATGATGATACACATTAGAATTCATGATGTGAGCTGCTTTTATGGATTTTGGTGTCTCATGGGAGGATCACATAACATTAGTGGAGTTATCATATAACAACATCTATCATTCCTTGATATAGATGAATCTATTTGAATAATAGCATATGAGTCCTTGTTGTTCCCAATATTCATGGGAGGAAACAGGTGATACTTTACTTGTTGGGTTGATCCTTGTTCAAGAAAAAATGGAGAATATTCAGTTGATTAGAAATGGATGGAGACTATTAAATATCATAAAAAATCATATATGGATCATATTCTATGATTTTTTCCTTTATTGTGAGTGATCATGTGTTCTTAAAGATATCTCAATGTCTTGTAAATCATTGTTTTTAGAAGAATGGAAAGGTATCTTATCAATACATGGAAGATATTGAGATACTTGAATGGGTTGGTGATATGTAATATTATTATTATTTTTCTCCATGTTTTAGTGTGCTTCATAATGTGTTTCATGTATCTCACTTAAAAAATTGTCACCCTAATTCTTATCATGTGATCAGATGGGATCATGTTATCTTCGACCCAGATGCTATCTTATTGAACATTCTAGTCCATATTGTGGATAGGAAATAGAATGTTTTCAAGGTAAAATCATTGTTCTAGTACAGGTTTTTTGAAAACAAGTTATGATATAATATGATATAGGGGAATTTGATAAATAAATAATCGAGAAATGGACCGAACTCTTTTGGGAAACCAATGGTTTTTGACTATCTTGGGGTTAGAAGGCACATAATTTTTCCAAGCCATGCAAAAACCTAGGATAAATTGTTCTATGTTGGATAGTGGGATATTTCATGGTGGGAATACTATTTGACTTACCGTGCAATCTAACTATTTGAATTCCCCCTTGATACAATATCTGGTGCATGGTTACTGTACGATTGGTCTAACTGTGTGATGAACTATGCACATTGTAAAAAAAAGATCAAAACATTCTTGATCTAGGTTAGTATTAATAATTAACAAAATTTGCCCCAATATTTCGTAAAACTTATATTTTATACTCCTAAAGGCATTTGAGGATTATCCCATCATTTTGGAGGCAATTTGATGTCTTCTCCTATTGCATTTAAGTATAATTTTTATGGTAAGTAGTTGATTTGGGTAGCTCTGCATGGTATTCCATAGATCTAATTCTCTCTATATCTCAGTTTCTTTGATATCTTCTCCTATTTCGTTGAAGTATAATTTTTATTGTGGAGTGTTTCATAGAGAATGGTTGAAGCTTGGAGTGTTGTTTCAACGTCTTTGGTTTTTTTTGGTTATGTCTTCTGTGGTTTACATTGATATTTTATAGAATTCCAATTTGGTAAAATCGATGGTTTGTTTTGATATAAATTGATTTTATTTGATTTTTCATTCATTTATTTCATGCATCATGTTGTTTTCTATTTATAAATGGCATTTTTGGTTGGAAGTTTTATTTTTAAGGTAAAATCATCACCTATTTGTTAAGGAATCCCATGTAATTTATTACTATACTTGGCTCCTTGGGGATTTCTATTAGGACCAGGTATTGTACATCTACCTTATCAAGCTAATAAGGAGTGGTGGTATGTTATATTCATAGAGGTATAAAATTCTGTACATGTTTTTCATGTTAAAATAATGAATCATTTCTCATTTTTAGTAAAATATATAAAAGAATCCTTTTGAGAAAATTATTAAAATGGATTTAAAAACATTGTATATAAAGATTAATATGTGTAAAATTTATTCAAAAAAAATATTTCAATAGGGAAAAAATTGAAAAAACATTTCTAAAATATTTTTTTTTGAAGAAAACTAGTCTCCGACTGAAGAGAGAAATAATATCAATTTTTTAAAAAATATTTTCTAAATAATTTAATGTACCATATAATGTATAAATAGTATTTTTAAATTAAAATATCATTAATACTCATATTCTAATAATGTTAAATTTTTATATTATATAATGATAAATTCATTTTCTTTAATTTAAATTAATGAATAAATATTCATGATTTGAATGGGATTATGAAATAGACCCTTAGAGTGATATTAAATTTAAATTAATAATTAATCAATTAATAAATTACGTATATAAAATGAATATTATAATAAAATTAGATCATATATAACATTATATATTCAAAATTAACTAGACACATAATCACATTACATAAAATAAAATGAAAAAGTAATGTAGCCTACTGAAAAGATCTTTTTTCAAGAAATGTTTAATTTCATTATAACATTAATTTCAAATCACCATCAATGAAATAATTCATATAGAAATATAATTTATCTTTAATTACTAATGAATCATGATATTAAGTGTTAATGTGGAAGTATATACACCATACCAAATAAATTAGATGCAAAACATAAAAATTTGCATCAATGAAGGGAAATTGGCATGCGGTCTCATACCTCATGCTTTCTTTTAATTTAATGTTCTTAAAATAATTGTATAATGATTTTAATGATGTTATTATGTTATACTATAAAAATATAAATATGTTTTTATAAATGATCAATTCTAACATCTTATCACCCATTCGTTAATATTTTTCATTATTTTCATTGTTTTGGGGACAATTACATTATATTCATAATCATGATTATTCATTAAAGTTCATTTTCATTTGAATATCATATTAATCTATTATATCCATAATAATAATGATGATATAATTATCATATTTAGATAGTAATTAATATTTTCATATTAATTATTGTTGTTTTTTTTGTAAATTAAGTATGTTACGAAAATGGAGATAGTTAGTCATATATATGAATTAGTAACATTTCCATTATTGAATGATTATTATGGAATGAGGGTAAGTAATATATAATTTTTCCAAAGTGATAATAATATACTAAATAAAATATTATTTATTTAAAAATATTTATAAATACCATGAATTTTGTGTGGTTATGAAAAGAGAGTGACAACATTTCGTGAAGGTGGTAGTCCATGCATACACGAATGACAAGATCGTCTTTTTTATGAGAAATGGAATGAAATAAAATTAGGTGGCTTTTTTAGAATGATTAATATTTTACTAATATTATAATTATTTCATTAATATAAAATATATTTATCAAAATTGTCATGTATTACCATCTATGTTAAACATCGTTGAAAAAGGAATCACATTGTTTAGTGAGGATGTAGTTCTCCATACGCATGATCAATGTTATATTTTTCAAATATAGATTGTAAGGTAAACAATCGTTATTTTATATAATGAGAAAATAAGGATTCTTATTTTATTCATATAATATATATATTATATATCAATCAATATTCCTCTCTATAAGATGAGGTAATAGAAAAACTATTGACATTAATTCACGAGGCAGTAGTCCGAAATACACATGAATGGAAATTTCATAATCTATTTATTAAAATAATGTCTGTATTTAGGTCACAATTTTAACATAATTACATCATATTATATTGTATTTTTTTATATTATATAAGGGTAAATGAATATGGTTTTAGGGACATGAATGATGAAATAAAAAAACACATAGTTATGAATTTCACCTCTTTTTGTGTCACCTATTGACTATTATATATAAAGTATTAGTATAATTTATTTTTTAATCAAGTGTAATATGATGATGGAATGGATTTTATGATGTTTTTTTACGATCTATTGTACAATAAAATAGTGTTTCTTGTTGTAAATAAGAGAGCATATGGTCTTTCCTTTTATAAGTTAGGCGAGGGGCAGACATGTAGTTTTTATAAAATAAAAATGTAATACAACATTTTTCAGGTCCCAAAATATTAATAAATTTGATTATTTATAATCATTTTACATGATAAAATAATCATATGGAAATAAAATATATTTAATAAAAATATTTTTTTCAATTTAACCATTATCTTATTATTTTAACCAATGACGATCCAATTTTTACCCTAACTGTGGTAATTAATTTTTACAATTTCCCATATTAATTTTAGTCAAAAAATAATTTAATCTAAATAGATTATATAAATTATTATTATTATTAAAAATATGGAGTCTATGTATCCAAAATGAAATTCATATTTATATAAAACTTAAATATTACATTATTCCTATAGATACGATGAGAAAACGAGTTTCAATGTGAATATGTTCGAATGACTATAATGTTTTTATATCGAAATATAACATGGAAATAATTAAAATGAAATAATATGGATTAGTAGATATATTATTGAAAAAAATATCTTTACACCTGTTTGTATTTTTAATTTAGATTTATATATAATTATGTTAAAAATATATATTTTAATTAAATATGCATTATTTTTCACCATTAATCAGAAAACAAAAAATATCAGAAAAATAAAAAAAATTTGTAAACTCTTAATTTTGATATGATGTTTTAAAAAAATATTTTATTTTTAAATTTTTTTTTATAATTTCGTTAAATTTTTTATTTATCCTACGTGCAGAAAAAAAGAGTCAATGTCTTTTATAAAACATAAATTTTTTCAGAATACATTGTTTTATTTCAAATGTTCATTATTTTATTTTTAATTAATAGATATAATAATATTAATACACACTAATATAATAGCAATATTATTATTTTATATTATATTAAATACCATTTTTAATTGGGTTTTAATGTTATGATAGCTATTAAATAGATTAAATTTAATGAAATATATTTCATGTGTGGTTTAATTTCGATGTTACATATCGAATACACTACAAAATGAAGTGTTCAAATTTCATAATAATGGGTTTTTATATTCTATCCACCATAAACAAATTTCATCATCAAAATTTATACATGACCTAAGACATTTAGAAATACAAGTTTTGAAAAAGCCACATCATACAAATGATTAATAAAATATCATCACAATAAGATATATTGGGATGTAAAAAAGGTAATATAGAAGAACACATTAATAGGATCCTATATAAGATAAAATTGGTGGAAAATGAAAATATTGAAATCTAAAAAATGAATAAATAATTTTCTAGAGTGATATAGGTTATTGGTGATAAGTAAGTGAATAATCAATGGACTCTTAGGGATCTCAAAACCATAAATATGTGATGATTTAAATGACGATTTGAGTCATAGTATTTGATGGTAATAGGATAACAATTCTATTTCAAGATCATTCTACTATTGTTTATGAATTATTTAAATATCAAATAATATAAGTAAATATACTTAAATGATACATTTTTATTTCAAATGATGAATTTCATGATTTTCATACTCTTCAAATAAATTTCAATTCATCAATTAATTGAATAAATGAATTTAAAAAGAATTATGAATCACTAAAATTTAATTTTAATATATCATGTGATATATAAAATTATAACAAGTTATTTCAATTTTCTTTACCAAAACTATGATTGTCATAAATTAATATCAATTAAAATCCAAGGTTCAACTTAATCCATTACCTAAACATTTGACCACAAAGATCATCCAGAATTATTTATATTTAGAAATAATTTCATTAAATACACATTATATTCCCCATAAAATATATAGTTTCTATTAATGTCAGAGTAAAAATATGTTAATACATTTATCACCTTAAAAAATTAATTAAAACATGCATTCTCCCAAAAAAAAAATATCAGGTTATTTATTATAATCTATAAATTAGTACATTAAATTAAATCTTTAAGAGATGACACAAAACATCAATACATTAAAAAATTTCATGGTCACCAAAAATAACTAAAAAAATCCATTTCTTTCTAAAAAACCATAATATATTATGCATTATACTCCCATAGTAATTTTTTTCAAAAATGTTCATCTTTTCAGTGAATCAATTTTTTTTCTCAACAGTATCATTCAATGTAATTTGTCAAATAATTCGTGTAATAGTAATATAATGCATTCTATATACATTTTATATTTCTTATAACAAGAATAAAATTGATCAATATAATATTATTACACAATTTGTGATTCCAAACACAAGCATATTACTCATTCAACGTCATATGTCATAATAAAATAAGTATAGGCTTGACCCCTCAACTCTTATTGTGGTATATTCTATTGATTATTGGTGAATTAAGTTTATAGTACTCCATATCTATACACTTTAAGAGTTCATCATTTGAAATAATTTTCCCATTGCAGCGAAGGGAATGGTGGGATTTATCTCCATTGTTTTAGAAAACTCTCTTTCAATTAAATAAAGTTACAAGGAGTTTCATTTAAAAATTGTCATATGTAAGAAAATTATCCATTCCCTTCATACATTTATCATTACTTTTCTCTACTATATAGTTCTTCTCATTATTCTCATCGAATCAATAGTATTTAGATAATTATTTTGTTATCCTGTTAGTATATGATACTATGTCTGCATATGTTGATAATTTTTTGGAGACTAGTTCCCTTTAGAATTATTATCTTAATCTCAGAAAATAAATGATCAATATTTCTCTTTGTATTAGGTGAATTTAAGCGGATCCCATTCATTTTACCATGAAAAATTTATACATTATGGAATAAACCTGATTAGATCATATCATTATGAAACATAACATATAATCCCAAAACTAGCGAAATCATTATCATATAATAAAAAAATTATGAATAAATAATATTCTGATAAAAATATTGGTTTCTTTGGGGATTTAATTATTTTAAATTATTTCTCAATAGTTTGTAAATAAATTGTTAATTATCCTAAAAGATACCCCAGGTAATTAAAACTAGGTTCACATTAAGGAATGTTTTCATTCACCGAGCGATGACCGTTTCAAGGCCAATGTTAGATTTTCAGTGTTATTACCCCTAGGTACAACTTTTCTAGAACCACATCCACTTGTAGTATCCAAAATATGGATTAATTTCAATTAATAATAATAAAAAAAGTTCATTACCAATAATTTAGGATGTAATTATCTATTTATATTTAATGTATAATATAACGATAGGTTCCCAAAACTATGTTTTCTTAAATCATGTTCAAATGGTTTAAACTAAAATTTTTTTTATAAAAAATAAAACAAACCCATCCATAGTATCCCAGAGCTAGTCTATGGTTTATTAAATATTCATAACATAAAAGGAATCATATCATTAAGGATTTAATAGTTTCATTGTCTTGTTAAACTAATTACATGCATGATACTAATTTTATATAGGGATATAAAATAAAAAGAATAGAAGTTGATTACATATGGAATCCTTGAACTCATTACAAGAATTATTCTTCACATACTGACATAAGAAACAAAAATAGGGTTAGATAAAATGAGAAGTAAGGGTTAATTAAATATGAATAAATCAATATTCAATAAGGATAATAAACAAACCAAGGTAATTGACTAAACACACATTTCATTTTAATAACATTCCAAACATGATAATATAACTCATAATCAATATGGTAAGGTAAATAACTGAACACATATCCAATTTAATAAATAATATAATAATGAACATGTTTAACAGATATTATCATGGTGAAAATATCATGGATATAAAAATTAACTAAATAATCAAGGAATAAAATTATTAATTAGTTGAGAAATTTTTCTTAAGATTCATGATATATATACCATCATGTTTGTTACATAAGAATATTTAAAACTATAATTAAAATCCCATTAATTTTTGACAACTAGTTTGTCTTATGATATTCATCAATTCATCGAGGGTATATCTAAATATGAGACTCACCTGTATCAACATGTCCAAAGTATTGACCATATATCTTAAAATAGATTTATTCCTGAAAAATATTCCTTACCCTTAAATATCCATATTTATGTGAGAATGTGATTTATCAATATTTCCCTAGTCAGTAAAATGAGATTCCCAGTGAAACATAATATATAGAAATAAGATATAATATAAGAAAAAAAATATCCCTAATGAATAATATTGTTTTGTTTAAATTTAATGCCCAATGATCATAGTAATGTGATTAATTTATAGGCATGATAACAGGTACAAAAATGATTGAGGGAAGAAATGGATAATACTATGCTTGGTCAAAATAATAAAAAAACCAACGGTAGAATAACAATTGTATTATTACATTATATTCCATGTTGGGAATATATAAAATAAATAGTTTTTATCACTGATGAATATATATACTATATGAATATTTTTAAAAACATTGTTAAGGAGAATAGTATTTTTATATTAAAATATCATTTTAAATATAAAATTTCCCAAAAAAAAATTCAAAAATTATATTAAAATATCCTTGAATCATATGGTAGAATATTTAAAGCACTCATTGGTATTTATGTCTAGAAATTAGTACATGTCATACACATTAAAAGAAAGTTTCCTATCATTATTTTACGAAAACAAAAAAATATTTTTTTGGAAAACGAAAATAAATTCCATTAAAAACACATTCTGAAAATTCAAACATGGGTAAAAATGAAATATATAAATTATAGGGAAATTTAATATCATTTTTCAAAACCTAATAATAAAACATGGTTTTGGAAGAAAAAATATTTCTAAATAGAGAAATAAATATTGTCTGATTCTATTAAAATAAATTTCATAGTATTTTTAAGACCTATGACTATAAAATGTTAATAATACATTAAAGTGTAATGAATAATAAGAGGAGAATAAAATTAAATTTTTATACAATTATAAAGTAATTTCATCTAACATGAATTCAAGAATAAAAAATCCTGAATATAATGAGATTGCAAAATAAACAGTTACAATGATCATAAAATTGAATTGAGAATTTTGAAATAACCCTATTATGGTAATTATATTTAACTAATAATAATAAAAATATCATATACAACATAATATTGTTAACATTCAATACCTACATAATAAAAAAAATATCAATTATAATTATGATGTAATATAACCATATGAAATGAAATTGAGAAAAGACATATTTTTTCACAGGGAAATATTCATGTCAAACCCACATGGATGAAGAAACACAAATTGAAACAAAAAATACAATTACGTATTAATTGATCATTATATTACATTTGAAAATGGAATTCTATAGAAAATATAAAATACATTAGGTTCATAATAATACAATATGGCTCAATGAAATGAGATTGATACAAAGTCCCTTACCTTAAACTTTGTTTAGTTGAATGTGATTTAACAGCCTATATGGTGGTTTTAAACATTTTATGAACTAATAATTGAATCATATTAATATTTATAATACCAAATAGGATCATTTTATGACATATTATCCCTCATTAATTAATAATCATTCACTATATTCAATAGTTCTTGAGTTAAATTCCTTGTTCACTCATTCTTGTTTTTCAATGAATGTTCTGGTTCATTAGAATATTATATTTTTCATCATTATCAATATATTAATATAGACTTATTTATCATATTTATTAATAAATAATACTTTAATAACCAAACATGAATTTTGTGTTTCGGAAATTAATTATGTTATGATCGTGGAGATAGTATGTCATATATGCACATGAGTAATGTATCAATTTATCAATGATCATTATGGTAATGTGATAAGTTTTATATTATATTTATAGAATTATAATGAAATTATATGTTCCAAATTATTTATTAAAATATAATTATAAATATCATCCATGTGGTTCTTTGATAAAATGAGAGGCACATAGTTTTCATTTTGTGGTAGTCCACACGTACACAAATAACGTTATCATATATCTATGAGTGAAAAAGTTAGAATGAAAATGACATATATTATATTTTAATAATGATAAAAAAATGTCAACAATATCATAATTATATCATTTATATCATATAAATTCATTATATTTATCATTATCACAAATAAAATATAGAGTTAGTAAAAAATGAATCAGATCGCTTCTTGGGCGGTATACTTCCATGTACATGAGTGATGTTATTAGACACACTATTAAATAGAAAAAAAGGTATATATGATATAAAAACTCCAGATTAATTTTTATTTTACTAATATCATATATATATATTATATCCATTATCATAAAAAATTATAATATGTTGTAATGTAAGAATGAAGGACATCGGTTTGTGAGGTGGTTCTCTTTCATAAACATCAATAAGGATTTTTAGCCCATTTATTAGAAGTGGGGACCTTTATAGGTAATTACCTTTACAAAATAACATCAAATTAAAATGAAAATAATTAGTTTATTATTTAATAAAACATGAATAATATTTGAAAGAGGAGGAGGAAGAAATAAATGAAAACCACATAGTTAGAAATTTTACCTCTTTCCATACCACATCATCATTCTTAAAGTCATTTATTGACATTTTTTGATAGAAGTCCAAGGAAACCACAACAAACACAATAAACAGAAAAATGAGAGATTCATGGTGGCCTAAAATAATTTAACCCTAGGGAATCCCCTAATGAAAAAATCTACCCCTCACGAGTCATATAAATGAGGTCTAGTGAGCAGATGAGATTCGATCCACTGGTTGGTAAGGAAGCTAATTTATCATCTTTATTTTCCCACTCTAACCAAGAATGAATGATGTCCATGTGGGAGCCTATGAGGCTACGACATCTGCAAATGATATATGTGATGGATGAAGTAGTTGGACCCTACCCTATTAGTGATTTATAGATGATGATAGAGTCAGTTTCCACTTCACCAAGGGTGATATTGTTTTTTCGGGAAAGCTGAATCCCAGATATCATTGCCAATACCTCTTTCCTACAAAGAGTTCCCAATTCCATAGGAGGTAGCGAAAGAATCCAACACAAATCCCTTAGAGTCCCAAACCACACCACCTCCCATGATATTTCACATTACACACGAGTTGTATGTATTAAGTTTGTGCCCCATGGGATGAGGTGACCACTTCACCTAATGGCCCTGGTAGACAATGTATCCAGTTTGATGCTTGGCACCTATAATGAGTGATCTCGAGGTAAGGGAATCCTTCCAACCCCTGCCCAAGTGAACCATGTCAATCAAAATGAACATGGACCTTCCAACCACAGCTCTTTGAATGCTATTAGACCCCTCATATATGTTTCTATTTCAGGCTGTCTAGATACACTAATAGCCTGCTGTAACACTAAGGTGCGGGCCATCCTCTCTGGGCCCTTCCCATCAGAACCATGAAATCATTTTCCATGATATGGAGGTCTGACTGCTCCATGTAATTAAAATCAATGAAGTCCCCAAATAACATCCACACATCCTTATCCCAACCATTGAAAAAAGATGGTCGGAGGTCTCCTCCCTACCCTCCCTACAGGATGAGCAGCGTGAAGCCATTTGGAATCTCATCCTTTTGAATTTATCATCAGTTGACAGAGAATGGTTCTTGAGCCTCCACACTATTAAATTAAACATAGCCAGGATTTTTGGCCTCCAAAGAGTGAATCCCAACTCATCAGACCGTCTTGGATGCATCGTGGTCCTGCAAAAGTCCTTGATATAGAAGGAACCATTGTTCGATGCAACAGAGTCACACCAATACAATTCATCATTTAGGCCAATAATATCAAACACATCCCACTATCTATTGGTTAGAATCGCAGCATCAGGTGCGACAGGTGCTGTGTCGTTTGTTGCGCCACGTGTACTTATTGCTTGTGAACCCCAGGTCAAGGTGGCCCATATGATTCATAATTTAAACAAATTCAATGATTACCTACCAAGGAAATAAACATCACCCTTTTTTCTCACTCGGGTCGAAAATACATTTGAAATAGCCACCAACCAGCCACATCAGGTCCCTCGGATCAAAGGATTTAGGTTCCTACCAATGGGATTGTCTGCTATGGGCATCACAACTGCCATAAACGAAAAATGAAACCCGATGATGGCCTCCAGTAGAAATTTTAGTGTTGAAATACTTCTCTAAGGCCTCAACCATTCTCACATATGTGTGAGAGTTTTAGAAGATCCAGATTTCATTGTTTGATTGGTCAGCATGTTTGAATCCCTTCAAATTGATTCTCCATGGAAAATCCAAAAAATTGGTCAGAGACTTCTTGGGTTCCAATGTTAATACCATAGAAGCTTTGTGGGAACATTATTCAATCGAAAAAAAGTCTGATTACACCGTATCACCCAGTACTGGGTGTTCGAGATGATAATAGGCAACTTTAAACCCTCAAGGGCATAGATATAGCCCCTAAAATTGACCTCTATGTTCTATGACGAGTGGTGTAGGGCATGATGTTTGGAGTGATATCTTGATCGGTTCACTAATGGTTGAGTATAGGCCATAATCGGGGGGAGTGGAAGGATCCTGGATAACATGATAGTCCGACGATGTAGGGAAAATCACTGAAGGAGAGGAATCCAAGAGAGTATAGGAGGCAGAGAATGAGATCAGAAGTTTGGGAGGTGGAGGGGGGTGGGTTCCTCATTGGAGGGCAACCAAGAATGAGGAGTATCAGCCCATTTGAATACCAATGAACCACCCTGAGCAGGAGGCATACGGATGGGAGGCCTTCTAGGGAAAAACTCCATCAGGTTAGAAGGACTAGGTAGGAAAATTGAAGGATGGAAAACCGAAGAGTCAATTATCTCCTTTCTTTTGGACCTACTAGAATGGATATTATATACCACCAGATAATGTGGGAAAGTCGTCTCCTTGAAGGGAACCATAACTAGTTATGGAGCTGAAGAATCCAAAGGGGAGGAGGCAACATACCATGCCCTAGTAGGCGGCAAGCCACAAGAATGGAGAGGAAAGAATAGGGGGCTCTGACGGAGGCTTGTTTTCTTGGAGGCGCCTAGGGCTGAGCCGCCTGCTCAGCAAGACGCCTTTTCCAACAGACTGGGATAGAATTCCCATTCAAATTGAAGGATAAAAATAGGGAGTCTATGGGAAGAGAAGAGGCTTGGACAAGAGAAAGAGTCCGGGACATGATGGAAGATCCAGTCCGGGAAGGGGATATAGATTCCCATGTCGATGCAGATTTTCGCCACTAAGGATTCTTCCAAATCCACATTGTGGATTCCACACACATGTATCACCCCAAAGAGTTGCTGATGGCCCTCAGGGAAGCTCTGTTCTTGAAATACTATGGGATACCTGCAATATCTACACACATAGCCCCTCACGACGAGTCCCTTCCCTGATTCACATCCAATGACCACATAAAGAGAAAAACCCTCTAAAGACCCATAGACCTCGGGGTCCTGCACCTATTATGGATAAAGTCATCTTTTGAAGCCATGACCACACAAAATGATTTCTGATTTAGGGTCGAGAGTTGTGAAGGCCACTCCCAAATTGGTAGGATTCAGTGGGAAGAGTCTCCATGGTCGTAAATAACTCCTGGAATATCATTCATTGGTGGGAAGTCAAGGTATACTGTATCAGGTGACGGGAGCTTTCATATGGTGTAGATGAACCACCGCCAACCACTGGAGAAAACATGTTTTTTCTTCTCTATTTAATGGGATGGTATCCCATGTTGTGTCGGTGGTGTAGTCTGGGTGTGTGTGGTGTGTGGTGTAATCCTCCGATGATATCCAGAGAGGATAGAAATAAATGTGACGCCCCGTTCTCCCGTGGATGTAGGAAAACTAAGTCGAACCACGTAAATCTTGTGTGTTGCTCTGTTTTACTCCATTTTCTTCCATTTTCATGTGTTGGAGGTACCACACACCTCCACTGCACCCCAAAAAGTGGTATCAGAGGCAAGTTAGAGAGAACTAAGTTGAACCAGTGAGGCGAGATCGAATTTTCCGGTGGCCGAAAAATTGAAAGTGGCCGGAATATGTTTCTGTGCCCATATTTGGGAAGAGTATGGCGAGACGATTCCAACGGCGCAAAAGGAAATGAAAACTGAGTTGAAACGAACCCTGTTGGCTTGGTCAGTGTTTGGTCAAACCCACGGATCAACAGTAACCCCTTGACGGAGAAGTCAACACTAATCACGCTGCCGGTGACAATATCGGAAATATTCCAGTGGAAATTCTGGCATGCCACGTCAGCGCCACGACAACGGGTGATTTGGACCTTGGAACTTGTTTTAACCATATCTTTCTCAATTGGCATCCAATTTCGGTGATCCAGTAGTCGATTCTGACTATTTTGACCATTCCGGATGCATAAATATCGTTATTTTTTCAAAATTTTCAATCTATCAGGTGGTTTCATAATGGCGCAACATCCATGGTGGTGATCACGTTTTGCGATATCGACTATAACGGGTGGAAGATCACTACCAAGATTTTATATCAAGATGTTCGACGGTCGAAATGATTTTTGCTTGTTGAAATGAACGGTGGAGGATCTCTTGGTGCAGCAGGGCATGATTAGACTGTTGATCGGAGAAAATCCCATGACAACTAGTGCCGATGATTGGGAAGAACATGAGATGCGTGTCGTCAACACAATTCGGCTATGTCTGGTGTAACGCCCCGACCCCAGTTACCCAGAGTCGGTGCATTATTACATAACATTGGCATGATCACAAGAAAGATCAAATCTCGAAAGACCGATTGGTTTAGTAGCCTTGGAAACACTAGATATATTCATAAGTTTTACATTACATCATAAAATGAAAAACTACTACAACAACATAATGTTTCCACAATCCACACTATTAACCCCTCATAAAATCCCTGCAGGTCATTCATAACTTACTTCTTCACATCCTGGGAAAAATAAAACATAGAAAAGGGGTGAGCTCAAATGCCCAGTAAGGATAACAATATAGCGGAAACTTTCATAAATAAGAATAAACCTTTAAGGAAATGTATAACTAAAACAAAAGCCTTTTAAATATGAACTTTCAACATGGTATGGCATAAATAAAATGAAATAATGCCATTTACTTATTCACATGGATATTCTACTAATCGAATAATCAATGCAAAAATCAATAACCACTTTCATAATGTTGGAATGCATAATGTCAGACTATCATAACCACATAGCCAAGGCCTCGTGCCAAGACTACAAATAAGATTTTTTCAGGGCCTTGTGCCAAGACACTAGTTTGTCTCATGAGACCTACCGATGCATCGAGGAGCTATAGAGGGCTCCACCCATCACTTACTAAGTCCAATGCATTCCCATATGGAAAGGTTTAAACATAACATAAACATTCGTATTAAAACTAGCATATGAAATGTCAATAATTTCACCATAAACTATGAATGGTATAAAAATAGCACATCCACAGTCAAACATATCACAAAACCTTCAATACAATATATAAGTTTTGTATCACAATAGATCAAATTCAAATAAGCGTAAAATCCATCAAAGGATGTTGACATAGTTGAAATCAAAATTCTTTTTAAAGAAATATCTCTTTTTATTTTGAAATCATTTAAGATCCATATAAAATAAAACATTTTCTTTGAAAATATTCTTATAAGCTTGTAAGGGATGTTTTGAAGATTTTATAATGGCGGAAATTAGCTGCACCCGCCGTATAAGTTAAAAAAACATTCTTAACTTAATTCTGTCGAAAAGGTTAAAAAGGACCTTGTTTTGAAAACGAGGGAAAGATTCCTTTATAAACCACTTATAAAAGTCAAAAAGGGTATAAATGACTTTAACTAATATTCTAGTAAATAATAAAAATATTTTTAAATACATTTTGAAGAAACATGGATGTGGATGATAAAGAGATCCCAGTAGATTATTACGTATAAACAACCTCGGATAATGAAGAGATTGTGAAATAACCCTTACCTTGTACTTTTCCTTGGTTGGGGTAGGTTAACCTCCTGTATAATGGTGAAATAGTTGTTATTAAATTATACAAGAATCATATATATTAATATGATATCATATATGATCTTTTAACATTGATTTGTTAATAATATCTTAGAATTATCGTTGTTTCGGGAGTAAACTTACTCATTTTCATTTATATGTTTTGTTACATAAGCCATGGTTGTTGTATCTTATTCATATCTAGAATGTTATCCAGTCCTTAAACATCATTTTTAAATCATCAAATGATAATTATACTTGAATGGATACGATGGAGAATGAATCTCATCGCGTTCGTGGAGACGGTAGTCCGTACGTACGCACGAGCGATAATATCATTCTTTTGATATTAAAATAATATATAAATGGATGGTATATCATATATACAGAATCATTAACATGTTATATTTATTATTTAAATGAGTTACACATCATTATTATACCCATCCAAATAATATTATATTGAATAACAATTACACCACGACGTGGAGACGGTAAGCCGTACGTACGCACGTATGGTGACATGTTATTCAAAGGGTGGATAGAATACTGAATATGGTTGTACCATATTTATAATAACATCACAGTATATGTGAGATACTGGAGTTATTATTTTAGAATGGTAAGAACAAAGGAAGAAGAAGTGGAAGAAGAAATGAACTTGGAGAAGGGTGGTGAAATCATTACCTCTTCTTCGGATTCTTCCTTTTGGTTTGATCAAAAGGGCTCCTTAGGTTGGCTTTCTGATCAAACTAAGGCCTCTAGGTTGTATTGAGGGATGTTGGGAGAGTATTTGGGCAGAGTTTGGCCGAACCAAAAGGCTTTAGAGGTGTGAAGGAATGAGAAGGAGGAGTGCCCTTTTATAAGAGGGGTGAGGGGCACCTTTGGAAAAGATAGAAATATTAATTTATAATAAATTCATATTCGGTTTATAATGGCTCCAAAGTTTATTATTCAAAGGTTAAGGTGGGGATAGGTCGAAAACCACTCAACCAATAGAATTTAGACAGGTTTGGGTACTTATATTAACCTTATCTTTAAGTATTAACTCTAAGTTAATTAGTTTCACTTTTACAATGTCTCTTTGTATTTTTATATAATATGGTTAATAAACTTACTATATACATCCAAGAGACCCCCAAGTGGTACATTAATGATGAACCTATCATGATATAAGTCTCTTGGCCGAACCTTAGATTTTTAGGAATTTAATATCAATTAATAATATAATATTTTTTTTAAGAACTCTTTTATGTCAATTTTGACACTATTCAATAGTTGATTTTTGTGAAACTCATAACAGATTGATTACTTCGAACAAAGTCAATTAAATCAATCCTAATATATCATATTATCCTAGAAAATTAGTTTAATTCATTAAAAGTTTCATATTATATTTATTTGGGTATTTATAATATCAATTATTTTAATTTTTCACTATTATAGTAATTACTGCATCATCATTGTGTCATAAATAAAATAAATTATATAATGTCTAAAAATTATAAATAAAATATAATTATGTAGGAAATCTTTTTAGATTTCTAATGAATATTTATAATCTAAAATCCAAATTATATAACCCTATGTAACAATTGTTTTGCTAAAAGATATATGCTTGTGTCATTTTTGTATTCATTTTGACTTAATTAAAATAAAGTGTCATTATCACTTACAAGTGGATCCATGGGGTCCCAAAATAGACCCAAAGATTACCATGGTCGACCATGTAACAACCAATAGGGTTAAGACACGTTTTAGGGTAATTTAGTATTATTATAATATTATTTTTTAACCCTTATTTACCGGATTTACCCTTAACCATGGTAAATAAAATATTTACCGCAGTAATTATTCAAAATGTCTAAAAATAAAAGTTACCTATTTACACAATTTTAACATACTGATTCCAAATATGGAATCCATTTTCCTAAATTCTAAACACAGAAGTGGCAGAAATTAATTTAAAATTAATTCCCGCTGTCAAAACAAAAAGCGTGTTTTTAAGAGATAATAACTATCAAAAGATTGACACTTGTTTATGTTCGGTTTAATTGTAAAATTATGTCCAATTACCAAAATTATATTAAATGGTAAAAATATATTCTAAATATACTTTAAAACCACTAAAATTAATAATTTATCACTATTAATTATTTTGATTAAAAAAGTTGTTTTTAATTAAAATTTAGTAATTTTCACTATTCATCAAAATATGAATGTTATCCGAAATGTACCAAAATTTCACCTTAGGCTAAATTCGATATTCCGAATCCAAAGATGAAGTCCATTTTAAAATATAAAATATATATAATTTTAAAAAGTAGGTATTACTATTCATAACGGCTAGTTTGATTGGTTGTGGTGTGTGTTAAAACTCAAGGTTGCGTACAACACACGCTACTGTATTATTCAATGAAAGTGTACCGTGGAAGCTTGGGATGTTTCATTTTAAATTTTTGATGTCCCCATTTAGTCAAAAAGTTTAAAATATTGTATTTAAAAAGGGTTCACTATTAAAAGTTGATAAAAGTGCAATACTGAAAATGAATTTGTTCTTGCATTATATCTAAGAAACTCATAATATGGATTCTAAAATTATAAGGATTATATAAACATTAAAATTTATATAATACTATTCATAACCTCTTTTGAACGGCTTGTTTGGTAAGTCATGGTGTGCTTGAACTTGGTGTTGCATGTAGTGAAAGTTATTGAATTATTTTGAAGAAGTAACACACTATGAAATCTTGGGGTGTTACATTCTCCCCTCCTTCAATAAATTGCGTCCTCGCAATTTGAAATTGTTCTTCGAAAATAAAAGGTTGAAAATAGAAAATATATTTGTGGGAAAACCCACATCGGAAATTGGGTTACTAAAATTTAGTCTTAATATGAGGAAAAGAGAAATGAAAGGGTCACTACCAAATTATGATCTTGATTAGGAGAACATTGGTGGCAATTAGAGACATATAATTGGAGGAAAAACGTAAATATTTATAGGTAGTGATTGAGGTCATCAATCACAAAAAAGTATAAAATTGAGGTCCTTAAACTCATAAATCTATGATGATATGAAGTACCATTGGTTCAACAAAATATAGGGTATTGGGATAACACATTTTTGACGTTTCAAAATATCTTAGTTGAAATCCCACATCGAAAAATGAATTAATGAGCCCTCTATTTAAAATAAAGAGTCGAAAGTATGAAGATTACCGAAAATAACTCATACTAGGGTTCCATGTAGGAAAATATGGATATGGAAGAAAAATCTAACCATCAATTATCTGATGGAGAGTGGTAGAGAACATTGCTATGAAAAGGCCAACAATCCCAAATCCATAAATTAGTGATGATTTAAGGTACCATCTAGGAAAACATTTTTGTTCTAAGTTCCTTTTATTAATGTTGAGGAATTTATTTATGAGATTGGCTAAGATCATAAGGAGATATACTTACTTTATAATCAGAGTTTTATCCATTAATAAGTTTCTACCACCAACTCATCTTTCACTCTAAAAGATAATAGAATGTAATTTTTTATTTATTTATACTATTCGTACAGGGTTCCAAAATAAATGAATTTATAATTCATCTACCAGATCTTTAAAAAAACAACATTATTTAATCCAGGACATCTCATGGGCCAGTGGTAGGTGATACACCCTTGTCGCCCTTCAGTTGCGGGTTCACGCAGCCTTGTCGGACGCGACGGGTTGCCGCCCGACCTCCAGGTTGTTCTTTTATGGAAATCCAAAATAATCCAAACTAGAACTATCCAAAATACTTCTGTCCAAACTCACAGTCCAACATTTATAAGGAAGGTAAACATAATATAGATCCTTTTTACCCCGCAATAGCATATGAATACCTCCATCTTGTATTCTTTTAATAAACTGAAACATCTTGAATTACCATATTCCTTATTGATTACATTCATGCTCCCCTATTCCATATAGAATGCTGGATATACTTCATTAATCCAAAAATGGTTTAAACCCCAACAATGATGGAATATACAAATCATTAATTAGTTCCAAGGTAGTCAAGAATATCCAATATAATTTATCCAAAACAATCACATATTATTCCAAAATCACTACCTCAGTATCAGAACTATATTATGATTTATCATTATCTCAACCACATATTTTCCAAAAATTTATCCTGCTATTGAGTCACTTTTCTTTGTTCCACATAATCTCAAGTCCTTAATGAAATAGTACTGCAGTACAATCCTTATATACTCCATAATTATTATAACAAGTACATTCTTGATACAACACTCAATTGACATAATCAACATAAGAACTCTAATCACTCCTCTTCATCTGTGGTAGTATCATAACTTGATTATTATCCAATAACATCATTTTCGGCATAGTCTGATGACTGGGACATAGGTTCGCGTAGTGTCCAAACTCCTTGCAAATGAAGCATTGTACATTTGAAACCATTTTCTTACCCTTGCAGTCACGTACTTTGTGCCCTTTTCCTCCACACTTATAACAAACTCCCATTCCTTTCAGGCAAGTTCCAGGGTGTTTCTTTCCACAATTACCACATATGGGAAAATTATTCTTTTCCCTCTTCCCTTTATCCATCTTTCTCTCTTCCATCCTTTTCTTCTCTTGCTTCCCTTCAAAGCCATAGGACTCAGTAAACTCTTTACTTATCTTATCAACACATGATATTATTTCTTCATATGATAATAATACATGGGAGACTATTTCTCTTATAAATTCTAGCTTAAGACCATGAAAGATATGATCCTTCCTTCTCTTTGGATCATGTGCATTTCTGGAGTTCTCATTCCTTCTATTGGGCGCCATTTCTAAGCAATGGCATACACTAGATCAGTTTATGAATCAAAATACATAATCCCATACTTATAAAACACTTAACATAAATTGAACTATTTATGGATATAATCCATAATCATAAGAATGTTTTCTTTGAGGAAGTATATACTGATAATCCCTTCAAAATTATTTGTAAAGAAAATGAGAGTTATCCTAAGCATATCCCCCGGGAGTGTCGTAACCAAGAGTGCAGCGAGGCCCGTTGTCGTGCACCAGTTCCCGTTCGAGTCTAGCTCAAAGCGGTGTTTTCGGGTTTTACCCCTAGGTACATCTGTGCCAGAGCCGCCTCTACCTGCTCATATCCAGACAGGGATGTATTGCTCGGAAAACTCACAAAATCTCTACAATACCAAAATTCTAGGAAGTTCTTATATACTAATCCTCAAAGTTAATCTTAGGTCTACGTGATCTAATCAGAGTTTATCTAAATATAGCTTCCAAGGTTTGTACTAAACTTCCTCTGATACCAACTGTAACGCCCCGACCCCAGTTACCCAGAGTCGGTGCATTATTACATAACATTGGCATGATCACAAGAAAGATCAAATCTCGAAAGACCGATTGGTTTAGTAGCCTTGGAAACACTAGATATATTCATAAGTTTTACATTACATCATAAAATTAAAAACTACTACAACAACATAATGTTTCCACAATCCACACTATTAACCCCTCATAAAATCCCTGCAGGTCATTCATAACTTACTTCTTCACATCCTGGGAAAAATAAAACATAGAAAAGGGGTGAGCTCAAATGCCCAGTAAGGATAACAATATAACGGAAACTTTCATAAATAAGAATAAACATTTAAGGCAATGTATAACTAAAACAAAAGCCTTTTAAATATGAACTTTCAACATGGTATGGCATAAATAAAATGAAATAATTCCATTTACTTATTCACATGGATATTCTACTAATCGAATATTCAAATGCAAAAATCAATAAACACTTTCATAATGTTGGAATGCATAATGCCAGACTATCATAACCACATAGCCAAGGCCTCGTGCCAAGACTACAAATAAGATTTTTTCAAGGCCTTGTGCCAAGACACTAGTTTGTCTCATGAGACCTACCGATGCATCGAGGAGCTATAGCGGGCTCCACCCGTCACTTACTAAGTCCAATGCATTCCCATATGAAAAGGATTAAACATAACATAAACATTCGTATTAAAACTAGCATACGAAATGTCAATAATTTCACCATAAACTATGAATGGTATAAAAATAGCACATCCACAGTCAAACATATCACAAAACCTTCAATACAATATATAAGTTTTGTATCACAATAGATCAAATTCAAATAAGTGTAAAATCCATCAAAGGATGTTGACATAGATGAAATCAAAATTCTTTTTAAAGAAATATCTCTTTTTATTTTGAAATCATTTAAGATCCATATAAAATAAAACATTTTCTTTGAAAATATTCTTATAATCTTGTAAGGGAAGTTTTGAAGATTTTATAATGGCGGAAATTAGCTGCACCCGCCGTATAAGTTAAAAAAACATTCTTACCTTAATTCTGTCGAAAAGGTTAAAAAGGACCTTGTTTTGAAAACGACGGAAAGATTCCTTTATAAACCACTTATAAAAGTCAAAAGGGTATAAATGACTTTAACTAATATTCTAGTAAATAATAAAAATATTTTTAAATACATTTTGAAGAAACGTGGATGTGGATGATAAAGAGATCCCAGTAGATTATTACGTATAAACAACCTCAGATAATGAAGAGATTGTGAAATAACCCTTACCTTGTACTTTTCCTTGGTTGGGGTAGGTTAACCTCCTGTATAATGGTGAAATAGTTGTTATTAAATTATACAAGAATCATATATATTAATATGATATCATATATGATCTTTTAACATTGATTTGTTAATAATATCTTAGAATTATCGTTGTTTCGGGAGTTAACTTACTCATTTTCTTTTATATGTTTTGTTACATAAGACGTGGTTGTTGTATCTTATTCATATCCAGAATGATATCCAGTCCTTAAACATCATTTTTAAATCATCAAATGATAATTATACTTTAATGGATACGATGGAGAATGAATCTCATCGCGTTCGTGGAGACGGTAGTCCGTACGTACGCACGAGCGATAATATCATTCTTTTGATTTTAAAATAATATATAAATGGATGTTATATCATATATACAGAATCATTACCATGTTATATTTATTATTTACATGAGTTACACATCATTATTATACCCATCCAAATAATATTATATTGAATAACAATTACACCACGACGTGGAGACGGTAAGCCGTACGTACGCACGTATGGTGACATGTTATTCAAAGGGTGGATAGAATACTGAATATGGTTGTACCATATTTATAATAACATCACAGTATATGTGAGATACTGGAGTTATTATTTTAGAATGGTAAGAACAAAGGAAGAAGAAGTGGAAGAAGAAATGAACTTGGAGAAGGGTGGTGAAATCATTACCTCTTCTTCAGGTTCTTCCTTTTGGTTTGATCAAAAGGGCTCCTTAGGTTGGCTTTATGATCAAACTAAGGCCTCTAGGTTGTATTGAGGGATGTTGGGAGAGTATTTGGGCAGAGTTTGGCCGAACCAAAAGGCTTTAGAGGTGTGAAGAAATGAGAAGGAGGAGTGCCCTTTTATAAGAGGGGTGAGGGGCACCTTTGGAAAAGCTAGAAATATTAATTTATAATAAATTCATATTCGGTTTCTAATGGCTCCAAAGTTTATTATTCAAAGGTTAAGGTGGGGATAGGTCGAAAACCACTCAACCAATAGAATTTATACAGGTTTGGGTACTTATATTAACCTTATCTTTAAGTATTAACTCTAAGTTAATTAGTTTCACTTTTACAATGTCTCTTTGTATTTTTATATAATATGGTTAATAAACTTACTATATACATAAAAGATACCCCCAAGTGGTACAGTAATGATGAACCTATCATGATATAAGTCTCTTGTCCGAACCTTAGATTTTTAGGAATTTAATATCAATTAATAATATAATATTTGTTTTAAGAACTCTTTTATGTCAATTTTGACACTATTCAATAGTTGATTTTTGTGAAACTCATAACAGATTGATTACTTCGAAAAAAGTCAATTAAATCAATCCTAATATATCATATTATCCTAGAAAATTAGTTTAATTCATTAAAAGTTTCATATTATATTTATTTAGGTATTTATAATATCAATTAGTTTAATTTTTCACTATTATAGTAATTACTGCATCATCATTGTGTCATAAATAAAATAAAATATTTAATGTCTAAAAATTATAAATAAATTATCATTATGTAGGAAATCGTTTTATCTTTCTAATGAATATTTATAATCTAAAATCAAACTTATATAACCCTATGTAACAATTGTTTTTCTAAAAGATATATGCTTGTGTCATTTTTGTATTCATTTTGACTTAATTAAAATAAAGTGTCATTATCACTTACAAGTGGATCCATGGGGTCCCAAAATAGACCCAAAGATTCCCATGGTCGACCATGTAACAACCGATAGGGTTAAGACACGTTTTAGGGTAATTTAGTATTATTATAATATTATTTTTTAACCCTTATTTACCGGATTTACCCTTAACCATGGTAAATAAAATATTTACCGCAATAATTATTCAAAATGTCTAAAAATAAAAGTTACCTATTTACACAATTTTAACATCCTGATTCCAAATATGGAATCCATTTTCCTAAATTCTAAACACATAAGTGGCAGAAATTAATTTAAAATTAATTCCCGCTGTCAAACCAAAAAGCGTGTTTTTAAGAGATAATAGCTATCAAAAGATTGACACTTGTTTATGTTCGGTTTAATTGTAAAATTATGTCCAATTACCAACATTATATTAAATGGTAAAAATATATTCTAAATATACTTTAAAACCACTAAAATTCATAATTTATCACTATTAATTATTTTGATTAAAAAAGTTGTTTTTAATTAAAATTTAGTAATTTTCACTATTCATCAAAATATGAAAGTTATCCGAAATGTACCAAAATTTCACCTTAGGCTAAATTCGATATTACGAATCCAAAGATGAAGTCCATTTTAAAATATAAAATATATATAATTTTAAAAAGTAGGTATTACTATTCATAACGGCTAGTTTGATTGGTTGTGGTGTGTGTTAAAACTCAAGGTTGCGTACATCACATGCTACTGTATTATTCAAAGAAAGTGTACCGTGGAAGCTTGGGATGTTTCATTTTAAATTTTTGATGTCCCCATTTAGTCAAAAAGTTTAAAATATTGTATTTAAAAAGGGTTCACTATTAAAAGTTGATAAAAGTGCAATACTGAAAATGAATTTGTTCTTGCATTATATCTAAGAAACTCATAAAATGGATTCTAAAATTATAAGGATTATATAAACATTAAAATTTATCTAATACTATTCATGACCTCTTTTGAACGGCTTGTTTGGTAAGTCATGGTGTGCTTGAACTTTGTGTTGCATGTAGTGAAAGTTATTGAATTATTTTGAAGAAGTAACACACTATGAAATCTTGGGGTGTTACATCTGGTGAATGAGGTAAAGTACTCGGTGATGGAAATGACATCACCGAAGGAGATCTGGAAGATGTTTGAGCAGCGATATATTGCAATGTTGCTGACCAACATGTTTTTCCTGAATAAGAAACCGTACTAGTTGTGCATGGATGAGGGAGAGAATTTGTTGGATCATACCAATGAATTCAATAAGATCCTAATGAAGTTGTTGGGGCTCAGTGTGAAGGTTGGATAAGAAGACAATGCGCTTTTACTTTTATCATCACTACGAAGCTCATTTGATGTGATTGTGACTATATTACTCGTGGGGGAAGGAGACATTGATGCTGGATGATGTGATGGAATCACCTCATGATTCGGAGGCATTCAGAAGACCTATGATGCATTCGGACAAGCAAATCATGGCGATACGAGATGATTAACATGGGAGGAGCTGACATCAGAAGTTAGAAGGTAAAGAATGGTGACCCAAATCTAGGTGACATGATCCTAGAGAAGTCACATGTTTTTGGTGTGAGAAGAAGGGTCACTATAAAAGTTATTATGGAGATTGAAAATGGTATGTTGATGGGATGAAGAAAGTTGAAGAGGAGGATGTGAACATCACAAGTTTATCAGCAGATGATGAAACTTGCATGATAATGAGAAGCATGAAATCAGATGAGAGAGTTTAATTGGGAGAAGTGCAGGTCATTACTACAAAAGACATGGGAACATGAAGCGGGAATGTCGCATTCTAAAGAGGAAGAATGAGAAAGCTCAAAATCCAAAGGAAGACGGATGGGTTTTGGATTTAGGGAGCTCATCACACATATGTACAACGAGAGGTACATTTGATACTTTTCACCAGGTGTGAGACTCAGTGAGACTTTGTGATGGGTCAACATGCGACGTTCGAGGAATAGGGATGGTGAAATTGAAGACACCTGATGGAGGAGTTTGTAAACTTGCTGACGTGAAGTTCATTGTGAGGACGAGACGGAACTTGATATCATTGAGTTGGCTTGATGCGAAAGGGTACAAGATTTACATAGCATGAAGTGTGTTGGAAGTCTCACATGGGGATGCAGCAAAGCTTAATGGGAAGGAATCTCATGGGTTGTATCATTTCATGGAGACCATAGTCAGTCCGAGATCGAGTGAATATGGTACAAGTGCCCCGCCATCTGGTGTGAAGAATCATGTTTGATTTTGTGATGAAGTTTTCGAAACCTACAAGGAGACTTCATGTAAAACTTCTATTCCAAATTGGCAGTGAGGGGGAGATTTGTGGGGGCCAATCCCAAATTTAGAGGATTTAGCGGGAACAGTCTCCATGGTCGGCAACGACTCCTATAGTAGCATTCTTTGGTGGGCAGTCAAGGAAGACTGCAGCAGAAGACGAGAGCTTTCAAATGGGGTATATGAACCACCCCCAACAACTGGAGAAAACATGTTTTTTCTTCTCTAATTAATGAGATGTTATCTCATGTTGTGTAGGTGGTGTAATTTGGGTGTGTTTGGTGTGTGATGTAATCCTCCGACGAGATCTGGAGAGGATAGAAATAAAAGTGACGCCTCATTCTCTCGTGGATGTAGGAAAACCAATCCGAACCATGTAAATCTTGTGTGTTTATTCGTTATACTTTGTTTGCTTCCATTTTCATGTGTTTGAGGTACCACGTACCTCTGTTGTGCCCTAACAAGAGTCAAGAAAGAATGTACAGACCCCACGAGATTAAGAAGCTGCAAAAAAGCTGGATTAGAAGGCATATCTGAACCGAAGCACACCACCAACATCCATTTGATGAACACCACCCCTTTATAGAAGACCACAAGTGGGACATCCAGGGCCAGCCATGGACCATCGATAGCCCCAACTGGTATATCCTGATGGAACTCCGGGAAGTAGGGTGACTGAGGGGACCTAGAGTCGTGGTGGAGATGGTCCTTATAGGATAAAAAGAGAAGGGCCTCATCAGGAGGGCCCAGATCAGTAGGTTTTGACAACTGCAGGGGACGAGGCAACGATGTGACGATATGCTCGGATCGAAGACCGCAACATAATGTGTCACAACATTCCCAGAAGAGGACGCTAGAGGAACAACGACCGAAATTCTTTGAAATAGCGGTTGCATGTGAGGGGAATTCAAGAGAACAGAGGACTCCAACCATGAAATAATTTTAGCTCTTTTGATAGTGTTTTTTTCCAATTATCATAGTCTTCTTCCAAGACCACCTATTTAAGACTATACCTGATGTTTTCATAGAATTGATTTATAGTCAAACCAATGGTTCTTAGATGATGGAATGTATTTTTGAAATTTAATTTTCATGTGATTTTCCAAAAAAAAGGTTTTAATGGTTTGATAAAGAGATGATATGAGGTATCCATTACAAGTGGGGTGTATGGCACTATTGTAGTTTTTAAATGGGAAAAGGGGTGCCCATTATTTTCACTCGATTCAAGGGGATAAAATTGAAAAATTTCACGCCATATAAATTATAAGTTTGAAATACAGCAATGAATATTTTTTATACTCATGTTTATAACAATTTAATAGTAATATTTTTCTACGTCAACTCCTCATAAACCTATTTTTATATTAACCGTGGCATTTATTTTTTATATTTTTCATTATTAATTTTGGAGAATAATTATGTTGAACATTTTAAATAATAGAAACAAAAATAATTAAAAATATGGTATCACATTTTTTCATATGTATTCATTTTTAGGTAGGCTTCCCTTTGAGTTTTATTTTGTTCTAGGGTTGGTGAGCGCTTTTCTTGGTTTAAAATACCTTCGTGGCAGTTCAAAACTGTTAAGTAGATCAATTGGCCTAATAACCACTCTATAGAAGAATTCACATTTTGTTAATGGTATAAATAATGTTTAGCTATCTCCAAAAATATTTCATGAATGGTTGAATGTGGTGAACTAGTTTCACAACATGAAAATATTACACACCATGTAGTCCTATTACCAGAAAAGAAATAATTAGCTAGATAAATACCACCTAAAGAGATGGGTTTTTATGCATATACAACTATAATTTTATATTCAACTTGTAAATGGATTTCACTACAAGTAAATTAACTAACAAAAATTTATGTGGGTTGTGACGTTGAATTATTTTGATACCCCCATGAATCCCTTCTCATATCAACCTTAGAAGAACTCTCAATTGTTTCGGAGTGATTTCATCATCCTCTAACATTTATGATTGGTGTAAAATCAAGGTATGTACCTTGTAATTGGTTATATTAATTTCCCTATTCTCTGGATGAAGAGGTGGGAATTTTTGTTTATTGATGGTTTAAGGGTTGGTTTTCATCCTAGGCATGGAATCATAATCTCTTCTACAATATTTAATCTGACCATTCATCATCAATTGAGGGTTGTGGTTGGGTGAGCATTCATAAAAGAATTTGGGGTAAGAGGTATACATGTCAATATCCCATATTCATGACTATAATTGCATGTATGGAATTGTGAAATTTTAATTTCCACATATGTCAATATTATTCTAATTTAATACATTAATTTACTAATTAATTAATTTTAATAATTAAAAATTATGATAATGGAATTAGTTATTCACATTCTAATGGAATAGGGAAATGAGGGGATTATGAAATTGGAAAATTAATTTATGATATTTTGAATGGATTGGTTAATGTGAATTAAGTTATGGTTAGATTATCCTTGATTAGGTAATTCTTTATATTATTTAAAGTTGATAAATTGATTACTAGTGAATTAACCATATCATGTCATGTGATTAATGTTATGAAACGTGTTTTTTTGATAAATTGATGTTATGTGCCATGATGAGAATTTATCATTATAATTTTAATGATGTTAAAACATTATGAATATGTTACATGTGATTGATTTTAATTGATTTACTAATGGGGTGTGAGATAGGGATTGATGATCCAAATAAAAATATGGTTCTAGAAATGATGATCTAGGACAAAACTCTTGAATGTAAATACATTTTATTGTTCAATGACTAGTTCGAAAAATACCCAAGTGTTATTATATTGGGAATGGTGCTCCAAATACCCACATGGTGATAGAAATGATGATTTGGGCACAAAACCATTGCATTGGACCATAGTTCCAAGTTCCCTTAATATGAAATTGGAATTTAATGATAAACAGAAGCTCATAATATAATGAATTTTAATATTCCATATGTTATATGGTTCAAACTATAGACTAATCCGAAGTATGTATTAATGATTTGGTTGTCATCATGAACATGAGATTTTAATATTGTCATGTAAATAATATTTTATTTATTGAAACTATTTACTTTTGCAATTTAATTTTTTATACACCCCAATATAGTTTTATATACTGCATATTGTTTTATATGCTGTTTGTAGTGGATTACTATTTTTTCTCACACCCAACATAGGCTTCCTGATCAGTACAAAAACAGAGTGCATGTCTGCATGACACAATATGGTATAGAGTGTATGGATCCTGGATTAAACATTACATATTCTAGTAATTTTTTAAACAATATACAATACTTTTTTCTACAATATTTTTTAGGTTTATAAATTTAGAGAATTACAACAATAATCACATTGTAAACCAATATGTTACATGTGGAAACTCATAGCTGGTATCCATTTTATCATAAATGGATTTTTTTTAAATATATCAAGGATTCTATTTGTGAAAAATAATCAAAATGTTTCCCATGAACACATCCTTATCTAAAATATTCATTAATGACTCTGAAAAATAATTAAAAATTAGGGATGATTACAAAAAAAAAAGATAGAGATATATAAGAACGGACACTATTAGTTCATGAATACTTATGAACCCATGAAACACAATTTCAAAAATTATACTCTTCACCCATAAAAAATAAGTTCTTATCAGACCTCATAAAATCATATGTTTCTTCTAAAACTCCATAGAGAATATAAATCATAATGGTAACTTATTTCACAATTTTCATAGCATTGTTGCCAAATATTCCATGGATACATAAGGAGTGACCATAATAGTAAAATATGGAATACCCACCACAATATATTCCCTTAATCTCATATGAGAAACCCTATCAACTAACTCTGTCTCATTTCCCAAGTCATTGGAGTGATATTACAAGGTCATTATTTTTCAGTTTATCATGGAACCACATGCACAAAAAAATAATCACCATGAACCAAAACTTAAGTAGAAAAAATAAATTAATCATAATATTAAAATAACATTTCCACATTGAATCAATTTTCATTTATAAATATTTGTTCACTCTTAAATGACAAAACAAATTTTCAAAATAATATGTGGAACATGAAAAGGTAGAATAAAAATAAAAACGTGACATCAAAGAGATAAATTCTATTCAATAATTTTATTTAAATAAAATTCTTATTGTATATTTTAATTTTTTTAAAGAGTAACCTAAATAATTTTTTTAACTAAAATTCCTTTACAAAAAAACATGAAAAATCCATTTTGAAAACAATCGAGATAAATTAGGAAATTAATTTTTTTTAAAAAATTCATATACATATTAATAAATTCATTAAAATAAATATAATATTATGTACATGAAAGATAATGATTTTGATAAAGAATCATTTTATCATTTAAAACATGGTTTTAGTTAAAAATTTCATTTCCTTAAGTCTGAATCATCAAATAAAATCATTACATTCCTAACTAATAAAGATTTATTAATTATTTAATTTTATATATTTTTTGAACATTTACTATTAATTTTATATCACTTATTATTATATTATAAAATTTACATAATGATTTATGTTCTTGTTAGACGTTTTGTTGATATTTGGTACTCGAGTCCAAAAAGAATTTGGTATTATGTCAAAAGACAAAGAGTTTATATGTAAATAATATAATGAATAATATTAATGAAATATTAATCAATTTTATTCCTCAATTATAATTTTAAATCCATTCATTTCATTTGAATATGAAAAATGAACTACATTACAATCATGGAGACGGTAATTCATACATACAAATAAGTAACATTTCCATTTTTTGATGATCATTTTGCAAAGAGAGTTGGTATTATTTTATCTCTCCAGAATGTTCATAATATCCTTAATAAAATATTAATCAATTAAATACACATATATTTATCATATATGTTTTGCGGTGATGAAAAAATAATCCTATCGCTTCGTGGAGGTGATTGTTCACATGTACACATGAAGAATATTATCATTTTTTCGTGTATATAAAGGTAACAACATAAATCATATATTATTATTAAATAATGAAAAATATTACATGAATATAATATATAAAAATCAATTCCATCATTATAAAAACTATTTATATTTGGGGATGGATGATGAATTATATAGGTTTGTGAGTTTGTATTCCTTCGTACATATGAACAATTAATTATTTTCCCATTTGATGAATTTTGATATGCATTTAGGTGATTGTTTTAACATAATACACTATAAATATATTTTAAATAATGTGTTTAATATTTCATCACGGTGTGAGAAGATTTTTATGATGTTCAATAAGAAAAAAAACAAAAAAAACATAGAAATGATACCTTTTCCTGTGATAATCTTCATTATTTGACACCATAACACATCTGAAAGCAGTGTTTTACATTATCTAAGAGACCAAGAATGTGGTGAAGTATTATAGTATGTTATTTGGGTAGATATTGGTGGAAAAAATTGTTTTATAGGAGTTAAGGATAGAATTGAATGGGTGACCATTTATAGGAGAGGGGCGGGGAATTCGTGCAATTCTTTAAATTATTAAGTAAATATACATATAATATTTCTCCCAAATGGCTCCATGATTATTTATTTAAAATATAGAATGATTTTTGGTAGAAATAAATTCTTCCAATGAATATTAAACATTATTTTTATCCGTATCTTTTTCTTTTATCCCTTATTTATCTTTTTTAATTCTTATTGTGATATCATTTAATTTACGTTTTGAGTGCCAATATAATTACAATAAAATGAAAATATACCACAAAGATGAGTAATTGATGATATATTTTTACATAGACATAAAATTGTACTAATTTTATATGTTAATTAATTTTATATCACTTCATAAAATATTATCTATTTTAAAATCTCATTAATGTCAATTTTGACACTATTCCTACACGACTTATTAAAAGTATCATAACAACGTGATATCTTTGAAAAAAAAATTCTTAAAAAATTAATAACATGTAAATTTAATGTATAAAACTCATGTATGACATTAGTTATATCAAATTATATTTAATTTCATATGTTTAAAATCCATTATTTTGTATTTCAATAAATTAAGCAATTACTACATCATCATTCTACAATCCTTTAATTCCATTAATTATTCATTAAAAATTAAAAATAAATTACAATGATATTTATAATTATTTTATATTTACAAATACTATTTATAGTCAAACACATCCCACACATAACACCATACTAAAAATATTTCTCTTTTCAAAAACAAATGTATGGAAAAATTTAATTTTCATTGAATAAAATACTATAAATGGAATAAAGGCTAACACGTGGCACAAAAACATCATAATATCATATGAAGGGTTATTTTTTTCAATAATTACTCATAAAATAATATTATTAAAAGTGTTAGGGTAATTTTATAAAATTTATTATATTATTTTTACCCTTAACTACATGATTTACCATTAACCATGCTAATAAAAATTATAAAAGTTATTATTCATATTTTGTCCAAAAAAGGGTAATATTTTTTAAATTTGGGACCTTTAATTAAAATTATAAAACTCATTTTTCAAAATTAAATACACAGAAATTAATATAAATAATTTAAAATTAATCTCATTGATGGAACTAGAAAAAATAAATTTAAAGTAAAAAACATTAAAAAATTAACAATTTTATTATTTCGAATATCACTTGGAAATTTATTCCCATGAAATAAATTGTATTAAATAATTAAAAATTAATCTAATTATAATGTTGGTTAGAGTGGATACTCATGAGGGGGGTGAATTTATTTCCAATTAAAATTTCTGTTAAAAACTTTTAGGATTAAAATCCCCCAAATTAAAACGGCCCAGTCAATTAAGGCAATAGAGATATAAGTGACTTATTGTTCAACAATTTTATAAAAGGTTTATTACTCTTCACTAGAATCACTATGAGAACTAATTCCACTTTTTAAACAAATTTACTAAATGAATCACATATACTCACTAACCAGAACTATCTATCAGAGTTAATGTAAAAATGGATTAATGTCTTTGCTAATATAAGCATAGCGGATAAATGTAGAAAAGAGTAATGTAAAGATGAACACAACAATTTAAACAATAGGTTCAGTATTAAGTCATGACCTAGTCCTCTCAACATGGTGATCACTTTCCACCATGAAATTATATTAAATAGTGATACACAACCTCTATCGGGTTTTACAACATTTCTCACAAATTGTCCAGGTTTTGTAACCTCAACCACAGTTATACGTGGGAAAAATAAGCTACCAAGCCACAATAGGCTTCTTCCATAGTTATGTGTGGGAAACAAATATAAAGAAAGTTTGGCATGGGGATTTATAGAATCCATCAGTTCAAGAACAAGAGTTAGAATGCGTAACATCAACACACTGCTTACAAATGTAAAATACTTAAACACAATAGAGATTTGAATAGAAGGGGGAGGTTTAGAATGCTATGTTGTATTGGGAGATCAGTTATGGACTCGTTGGAATGAAGGAAATGAAGTTTTGGTCCTTCTCTGCATGTTGCCTCCAAAACAGAGTGTCGCAACTTCCAGGTTCTGACTTCCAGATGTAGAGATAATCTGCTTCTTGGGCTTTAATGCACTTTGTTGCACACCACTACAGCTTGAAAATGGTTCTTTCGATAGATCTTTTGTGAATCTCTATGTTCCTTTGAATGAGTGCTTGACAATTCTTCTTCAGATGTTGTATGTTTCTCTCTTATGTGTGTATATTCAATATGTCCACACCTCTCTTTTATGTCTGTCTTTACTCATATATATATATATATATAGCTTTTTCATTTGGTTCAGCAGAGGCTGACAAGAGAAATGTTTCAAACATGTGTGGTCTTCCTCGTACATCGTACTATTTATTGATGTTCCTGCAAATATCATTAAATAATGTCAGGTGCCATAATTTTCCTAGACATGACCATTATGATAGTAATAATAAAATTGGTAAAGAAAATAATGGAATATCATTAAAATGGTAGCAGATGCATGTCACACAGTAGACTACAATGGTGGTCTCTTCAACTGTGGACTTCATCGGTAGACTATTCAACTGTGAGCTTCATCGGTAGGCTCTCTATCTGTAGGATTTTAATGGTGGAATTTGTGTCATTGGATGTCTTGTAATGATAGATGTTACTCTATGTAACAGTAGCTCCTCATTAGTGGACTTCATCGATAGGTCTGTAACATCAGACTATTGCATCAGTGACCTTTCCATCGGTAGACTTATCTCAACAGGTAATTTCATTAATAGTGGAGTATGTCCATCATTAGACTTTGAACAATAGTAGGCTATCTCGATAGTAGTAGTTATCTAGAGGTAGACTTCTACTAGTGGTAGACATGTCAAACTGTAGTCTTGAATAGTGATGCTCTCAATAAAATACTGGAGAAAGAGTCTGAAAGTGAAAATCTAACAGAATCCTTTCCACAATAATGACCTTGTGACAGTGACTCTTTGTCTCTGATCTTTGATAAGTAGATCAACGGTAGACATGTGACAGTAACCTTGAAATTGTATATCAGTGACAGTAGATCTTCAATAGTAACCTTCTAGGATCAATGACCTAGAGTAACAGTGAGCTATAACGGTGACCTTGAACATAAGGATCTCACCAGTAGCTTTTAACAGTGAACTTATATTTAGATAAATTTAAACTATAAACTGATGCAACTAAATTATGAGACTAAGAGTATAATTTGTTCAGGATAAACAATATAAATATAGATTAAAAGGGTTAACAAAAGGCTTAATATATCATGGTCAATATTCAAACATGATTTGGGATTATCAAAACAGGGGAGTCCAACATATACTTTAAAAAAACTAAAAATATAACATACCAATATAAATTCTTTAGATGAAAAATATATTTTCAATTAAAATAAATTTTGTATTATTATTAATCAAAACATAATACTTATAAGAAAAATACCAAAAATTTCAACCAATGTTTTTTTAATATTTAAACTATGAAATTTTTGTGTTAAATTTTTATCATAAAATTTTCCAAAACTAGATTTAAAACAAGTGCACCATCAAAAGGCGGCAAAAGTGGCATTTTTTAAAAATAATTGTTTTATTCATAAAATTTTATTTATTCCTTTATCATTACTAGAAAAAGAATAATATGAATTTTAAATTTTATATTGAACATTATATATATATATCATTAATATAATATAAAAATTGTGACTTTTTTATTTATTGGTATAAAATACACTTGTGTACATATAATATTTTTTATGAAAAAAATTATTTCCATTCAGTATAAAAAGGTTATTAAATTTATTTATAATTAAATTTTCAATCAATAATATATACATGTTTAAACCATACATTATCAATTCAGTTAAACCAATTCATTCATGCTATTATAATTGGATGTTTATAAATACAAAATTCAAATAATAATAATTGATTGTTTTTTTAAGATCAATGTCGTGTATCATGAATTCTATCGAACATAGTATTAATTATTTTAAAATCAATATGTTACCTTATACCCCTTTATTAGAAATTGAATTAATAATATTTTGAATTTAGGATCGGTAATTAAGGTTTGAATTTTCGAAATACCTTTATTGAAATCCCATATCAGAATAGGGGTTAATAAAACATCAACATTAAAAGAAACTAATGGAACAAAAAACGTAAACCCTATATAACACATAACAGGGTTCCTTGTATGAAAACATAGACATGGAAGAGAAATAGAACATTCAAATTTTTATGTATAGTGATATAGAACAAGGTCATGATAAATTCAAAAATCACAAAACCAATAAAATGTGATGTGTTAAAAGGTCTTTGATTTATGTATAAAAATGTACATGGATGATGTTTTTTGTTTCATGATTCATTTCAAATTTTTTATGACTTATTATACTACTGAGACTAATTACATATTTAAATATACTTACATGATAAATATAGTTTCATCCATTAGTAAATTAACAACACAAACTCATCTTCTTCTCAAAATGATTAGTAATCATGATGATTTTTTATGCCCAGAGAACTAGAATCAACATCTAGAAAATAAAATAACATAAAAAATCATATATATATATATATATACATATATATATATATATATATCCTATGATTATAAATTAACCAAAAAATGTTCGAGATAAGATGAAAAATTGTCCAATAATAATAAACAATTTCATAATAAAAAATTAAATTAAATTTAAAAAATTCCACATTAATACTCAAAGTTCAATATAAACCATTCAAAAAATAAATTTCCAAAAAAATTCCACAAAATATTATAGACTATGATTGAAACCCAATATTCATAAGGACTTGATAACATAGTATACCAAGATTAATGTTATCATTTATCTTCAAATAACATCAATCACACTTAATGTACCATACAAAAAATAAATTTCCTAAATCATATAATCTATAAGATTAATAATTATTTCTCTAAATAACCCATGTAACCATGGTTCCAAAAAATAAGGATTTATTTTTATAATATATAATCAAAACATTAATTTTCAAATAAAATCCCAAATTATTCTATTTACTTTGATTATATAGGGATCCCAAAATAGTGAACATATTTTAAAATCACATTATACACATAATCACCAAATTATTTTTAAATACCTTGGTTATATATTTGAAAAATGATATTTTCTCAAAATGAAATTATTATTAAACTATAAAATCAAGTGAAAAATAAGTAAAAGACATACTTGTCATGACCCATCCCCTAGGGCCCGTGTCGTATCTACCCCAAGCCCGCCTTCCATAGGCCAGGGGCTGACGACTAGCACCAAAGGCATATATCCCTAAACTGGGAAGGAATTGTCTTTATAACTGTAAAAAACACATCAGAGTACACAACTGGAAGAAAAACACTAAGTCAAATCTGTATACAAAAAGTGTTCTGGAAAGTAAAAGGGGCCAGAAATACAATCCCAACTGTAAAGTACAAGTAGAACTGAAAAAGGTACTAATCGTTAAAGGGTCTAGGGAAACACCTAGATCATCCACTTGGGTTTCTACCTGAAGGGTAGGTACAGATGGACAGATCATCCCTCAACGTCTTTCAGACTCCTCTGTGTACCGACTCGTCGTAAGGTCCACCTCCGGGTACCATCCAGTCTTGGTGCACTCGACCTCTGTCAGTGTTGTATGTTGTCTGCATCCAACACAATGTGGTGCGGGCATAATCCATGTAGGGGTGAGTATAACGATACTCGGTAAGGACCTTGAGACCCTCAAGGTATCACAAAATCCAACGAGGATAAATCACACAGTACAAAATCAACGGATAACAACAACTTAGTTATATTCCCATACGTATACCTAAGTTATATAGTGACCCATCAAATTATGATGAAACACAAAAGACAAAGACTTAGATCAAACCTAGAATTTTATTATTGAAGCCATGGATGGTGTCGTACTCCTCCTTTATCGAGTACATCGGGTCGGCCACATCATACATAGGTGCTTTCCACTATCCTTGGACTGCTGAGGCACTCCTCCTGTCGAGTACCATGGGTCTGCTACGTCACACTGAGGTGCTCCCCAATGTGGGTCTGCCACGTCACACATAGGCGCTCCCCCTAATAGCCAGAAGAGGTACTCCTCATGTCATGTACTTTGTGTAAATTGCGCTCACACAGAGGCGCTCCTCCACCACGGGAGTTCTGCGTCACAAATAGGCGCTCTCCACTAGGATAGTCAAGTCACTCCAAGTTTAATCGGTCAAGCAATCGTCAGGTCTCAACGAGCTACTAGGTCTCCATACTCTGTATACTCTTCACAGGAAGTATCCACTCCACAAGCCAGTAGTAAATACTCCAAATGCCATGAAGCCTCATGTAGAAGTATCTCAAAGGACCACCACGTTATAGGGGTCTCAACGCAACAGACGGCGCATCAATCAGACACCTGTTTTGTGAGTTATTAGCCTTTTAGTCTTAGGGGCCTATTTGGATTCGTGTACGAATCAACCCAAAAGTATCTCAAATATAACCTAACTCCAATGGGGTATACTCAAAGGAAACGTATCTCATTGAGATTACCATCTCCTCTTAAGGATCATCAAACGGACGTCTGGTGCCACAGATATGGACAACGTAAGAAAAAGGTCGGCAGTGTGCCCGGGTTCGGTCTGACCCAGTTGGACTGACTTGACCCAACCCAATCTGGGCTTACCTGGTCTGGGACAACCTGGAAAGACCTGATGGGTCTGACCCAGCCCGTTGGGCGGGTCAGCCTGTTATGTTAGGGTTGGTCCGCTGGGCCAGACCCAACGGACTGCTAGGGAGGTTCAGCTTGAATGCTGCGACACAGGCAGCTCGGCCTAAAGACCGGGGCTAGTTCGACCAGCGCCATGAGTGGTGCGGCTCGAGAGGTCGGTGTCCGAGAGGCCAGCAGGTCAGCCGGCTGGTCACCGGGCCGGCCGCTGGAGGGCCGGGAAGGCCGTGGGGTTGTGCGAGGAGCGTGCGGGGGCGCCGAGCAAGGCGAGGGGGCATCGGACATGCCGTCGACAGAGCTAAGTAGGCCGTGGTGGCACGCGGGTAGGCGCACAGGGGCACCGGGCAGGGTTTCAGCAGAGCGGGGCAGCGCACGGGGCGCGACAGTGGCGGGAAGGCGCGAGTCAGGTCGGAGCGCGCGACGCAGCATGTGGGTAAGCCACGGTCGCATGGAGGGGTGTGGCGTTGTTCGGCCAGAAGTATAGGTGCTCTGCGGTGGTGGTGCGATTCGTGGAGGCCGCAGGTAGCGCGGCCTTCGTCGGTGCGTCCTTCTTTGTCGTCGCCTCATCGCCATTTCGAAGAATCATTACAAAAGAACAACGGAGGGTATCTGGCCATGTTAGTTATGCACACACCTTCCAAGTTTAGAGATGATATAATTTCGATCATCATAATAAAACAATTAATTACAACACTTTGTATCAATTATTCATTCGATGATGAGAGGAAGAACCAGGAAGCATAAACATGCAATAACCCCAACCATGTTATTTGTTGTTCCTCGTTCGATGACATCTGAAGTCGTGGGATGAAGATGAAATAAATCATCGTTCGTAACATCTGCCATGCTCTTCGAATCTAGAGTTGAGTCGGACATGAAAGGCGCTCCACGTCGGTAGGATTGGAGGAAAGAAGTCATAGAAGAAATCTGGCATTCTCCACGTTATTTTTTTTCATTGGGAGGAGCGTACTTATTTGGGAGATATTTTATCCCAAGCTCCTCTCAATTCCACCAAAAGATAATTCCAATGAAATAATATTAGATTATTCATCTATTATTACGTTGGCACACCAATTCAAAAAAGAGAATTATAAGCCCAGATCTACCAAATTAAATGCACAAGTGTTGTCTTATTAATTTTGAGGATGCCAAGAGGATCTCCTTAATAAAACACATGCGTTGGCACAATTAATTGCGCAGGGAGGTCAAGAGGCTATCCCTCATTAATGAGGGAGAGTTGAGAGGTTTCATACTCGACCATTAATATGGTTCGGGTGGTCCCCACCCATATCATTAATAGGGATGTTATGCGGCTCAGCTTGTCCCCACCTCACTTATCCTCCCATGGGAGGTTATGCTCGGGGTGGCCCAACCACTATAACCTCTCATGGTAGGTTAGGGTGTGGCTGTCCCACCACCAACTCCCAAGGGGATGTTTTAATCATCACAGTCAATGCATGGAAGCTTAAAAATAAAATAAATTGTGGTACTTTACTTTTTTATTTTTTATAAAAATCCAAAAACAATATTTTATTCTCGATCGTCAGCCATCAAGGTGAAAGTCTTATTAAGTGAATATCGGTGCTCCGTGTTCAACGGTTCCCTCAGATATCAGTTCCAAGCACTAGCTCAAAATTTCTAAAAACCTGCTTGTACGTTTACTGAACATACCCGAACAGAACATTAGAAATTGAATCCAGGAACACCGGGCCTCGGAATCAAGCACCTTCAATTGTCACAGACTCGTAAAAATCCCAAGTATTTAAGAAAAAAAATTTCCATGGAATTTCCTAGTATTTACAGTAATAATCAGGTCATTACATAGGATAGAGGTAGGCGATGCACCATCAACACCCTTCTACTGTGGGTCTAAAACATTTGTCCTTTTCTAACGTGATGGGTTGTCACCCATCCTACATGATGTAATTTTTATAAAACAATATAATTCATATAAAATTCCCAAAAAATGATAAATTCTTTTAATATAAACATTACATGGCTCATCCTCAATGTTTATCTCAATACATTCATTTTTCTTCCCAAAAAGTAATATCCTATAACTACCTCAAAAATAAATGTATCCAAAATACCATAAATCACATTAATATTCCATAACATAAAGACTCAAAATGTTATATTATATGGCATTAAACATTATGTAAATCTAAAAATTATAATTTCATCATGTTATCCATTACACTTAAGGAAATATAACAATCTCCAAGGTTGTCTAAACCCCAGATCTAATACCAATAGTAGGAACATGACCATAAACATTACATATTCTTGTTATTTTTAAAACTATAAATCACTTTATTTTTCAAAATATATTTTAGATTTATTGTTTTAGATAATTAGAAAAACACATACATAGTAAACCAATTCATCAAAAGTAGAAACTTGTACTCAGTATCAACTTTTCATCAAATGAATTATTTTTAAATAAATCATGTGTTCTAATTATGAAATATAATTCCAAATTTCTCCTTGATCTCCTAATTTTCCCAACTATTCCATTAAACATATGAAAAATAAATTTAAAACATAGGATTAGAACAAAATCATAGTAAGGGATACAAGGGACATGAAACTGTTCTCCCATGAATACTTATAAATCCATGAAATTATTTTAAAAAATGTTATATTTTTCACCCATATAACATAAGTTGTTAGCTTACATTATGAAATTATAAGGTCCCTATAAGACTAGATAAAAAAATAAATCATAATATAAAATTTTACAACCATTTCCATATCATGATTATAGTAGATCTCAATATTACATAAGTAGTAACCATCATAGTTCTATTTGGAATACACTCCGCAATATATTTTATTAATCTCTTAGGGGAAACCATATCAACTCCATCTTATTACCAAATTCATTGTAGAGATAAAATGGGATAATCGGACCCTGATTTATAATAGAACAATATGATATCATAAAAATCTACAGTGAATGAAAACATAAAAATAACACAAAAAATCTAGAATACAATAAAAATAAATTTTCTTAATTGAAATCACTTTTCATTTTTTACAAAGTAACACAACCATAAATGAAACCACATTATTTGAAAATAAAATTGTATTCGTGTAACATAAGAATCAAAATTGTAAAGAGATGTGAATGAGGGGAATATTTTTATTATCTATGTGTAAAAAACATTCATTTTATATGTTGTAAAAATTTATTAAAGAGGATCTATAAAATAGGGTTTTGAAAGAATGTACCTTACAGAAAACCTGATAAAATTTGACATTTAAAAAAAATAAAAAAATTTGAAAAATAATTTTAAAAAAAAATTAATGTACTTATTAAAAAAATCATAAATATTATTTTAAATTTGTGTACATGAATGGTAATGATTTAGAAATAAAATATTATAAACATTTCAAACAAGGTTAATAGTTAATAGTATCTTACCTTGAGAATCAAGTGTCACGTACAATCATTATATTCATGAATAAAAAATTTAGGATGATTATTCACTTGATTTATAACCATTTAAATGTTTATTAGTGTTTCTATATTACTTATTATTATTTTATGACAGTTACACAATTATTTAAGTTCATGTCGGACTATTTGTGAATATTTCCTATATGATTCGAAAATGAATTTTCTATGATATCTAAAGTAAAATTATTCATTATTCAACAATATCTATAATAATATTAATGAATTATTAATAAATTTTAAACATAAATTATACTTTTAAATCCATCCATTTTATATGAACATGAAAAACTAGCTATGATACCATCATAGTGATGGTATGTTGTTTGTATGCATGAGTGACATTTCCATTTTTCAATGATCATTATGGAATGAAGGTATGTATTATTTTATCATTCAAAAATTAAAATAAATTTATTTATATAATATTAATAATTTTTTTAAATATATATATATATATATATATGTATGTATCATTCATGTGAATTTATGATGAAAAATGAATCACATCACTTTGTGGAGGCGATAGCTCATAAGTACGCCTGAAAAACATTATCATTTTTTGTGTATATATATTGATAAGAAAATTAATGACATATTATTATTATATAATGAAAAATATTTCATGAATATAATATATATATATTATTTCCAACATTATATCCATTTTATAGATATGGTGATGGAAATCCAATTATATCGGTTCGCGAGGTGGCATTCCACCGTATACACAAATGATTAATTATTTTTTCCATTTGATGGATTTGGAGATGTATTTAGGTGATTATATTAACATTATAACATATCAATATATTTATGATATTGGATATATTATTTCATCATTGTGGAATAATATTTGAAGGATTTGGAATTAGAAACAATTCAAAGACACTTAATTAAAAAAGATACATTTTTTTCGAACAATCTATTTTGATTAACACATTAACACTTATAAGGTTAGTGATATTCCTAGAATAAGAGCATTAAAATTTGTGGAGGTATTATATAAATGTATTTTTAAGGATCTAGGTATAACCAAATAGGTATTTAGTGGTTCAAAAAGTCACAAATGGGTTCCCTTGTATAAGAGAGGGGGGAGGAACTGTTGGAAATTTCAAATAATAAAATTAATATAAATAATTTACATGTCCCAAATCACTCAGAACTAATTTATTAAAAAAAATTCATGTTTATGTGTCAAAATAAATTCATCTAATGAATATTATAAATGTTTTGGTAATTATTTTTCCTTATAATTTTGTTTTATCACTTATTTAATGTTTATAATTCTCACCAGGGTATCATTTAATTTAAATTTTGAGGGGTAATATAATTAATATGAAAATAAAAATGACAAACTAATGAGTTAGTGATGAAATATATAGAATTACCCCAACTATTTGATTGAATATTATATTTTATGAATTTTATGTCATTTTAATAAAATATGAATTATTTTGAAATATCATTAATGTCATTTTTGACACTGTTCTTTAATTGAATTTTTAAAAGCATAAAAAACAAGATATCATAAATCCAAATAATTTACCACATCATTTAAATGTCTAATTAATCTATAAAATTCATTTATGACATTAATTATATCAAATTATATTTGATATAATATTTTTAATATCATTTATTTGATATTTCTATTAATTAAGCAATTACTACATCATTGTTATGGAATCCTTTAAATAAATAATTGCAGCCCTAAAAAATATATTAACATTAGAATTATAAATATAAATATTATATATTTAAAAATAATATTTATAGTCTAAAATAACCCTTATAATACCCCATATTAATAATATTTCTCTTTTTAAAATCAAATGTATGACAAAGTAGATTTTTCATTGAATAAAAATACTATAATTGTAATAAACTCAACCAAATGGAATAAAGAGCTCATAAAATCATTCCAACGATGATTTGGGTCTATAATAACTTAACTAATAAAATGATGACAAGTTTTAATGTCATTTTCTAATATTTATAAAATTATGTTTACCCATAACTACTTGATTTACCATTAACCATGATAGTTAATATTACCAAACATAATATTCATATTTTGTCCAAAATTGAAAGGATAATATTTAATAAATTTAGTTTTTATAATTACATAATTGTAAAATATAATTAAAAATTCAAAACAAATCATTGGAAAAAATACAATTAAAATTAATGTTGATGATGAAATGATAAAACATGTTTTAAAGTAAAAAACTTTCCAAAGGTCACAAATGTTATATGTAAAATTAAAATGTGAAATTTATTACAATAGATAATATTGTATTAAATAATAAAAAATGATATAATAATAATTTCAGACCAATTAAGTGTAAAATTTAACACTATGAATTATTTGGATGAAAATGCATTTTTTTAATTAAAATGCAATATTTTTTAACTATTTATCAAAAAATGAAAATTTCCCAGAAAAATACCAAAAAATCAACCAAGTAAAATTTTTATATTCTTATTTAAAATAATAATTTCATTTTCTTTCAATATAATTTATAAATTATTAAAAAATAGAATTAAAAAGGGGCACCATAAAAAGGTGGGAAAATTGACATTTTTTGAAAAAGGATTCTTTTATTCATAAAATTGGATCTGTTCATACATAATGATAAGAAAACACATAAGATTAATTTTAAACATTAGATAATATATATATATATATATATATTAATATATTTCATTAATATAATACAAAACTATTTATAGGTTTATTTATTGTTATAAAACACATTTATTCACATTTAAATAGTTTTTCATAAATACTTATCCTTTTATTTTAAAAATATTTTTAAATTATTTATTAATTACATTTCCAATTTATTATATATACACGTGTCAACCATATTTTCAAAATTCTGTTATACAGATTCAATCATGCAACTTTAATTATTAGGTTATAATTATAACATACATGTAATAATATTTTGTTTCTTATTTAAGATCAATGTGGTATATTAGATAAACTATTGAAAATTGTATTTATTTAGTAAACAATTTATATGTTATAAAGATTTCCATGTTATATGGATTAGTTGGTATGGAGCATGGGTGATAGAACTAGATATGATTTTTGGACCTGTTTGAGGAGAAGGTTAGTGTGTCCTTAGTTTGCTTTTTCATATTGTCAGTGATCACATATATTCTATGACACATTCACTAATTTGGTTTGGATATGGTTTTCATATTCTGGTCCATCATGAGGCACTGGTTTGTATTGGTTATTGAATTTTTGGTTATTGGTTATTATCTTTTGAATATTGTATATTTATTTCCTTTATTGATATAATTTGATAAAGAGGTTATAATATAAAAATTATATATATATTAGACCCTCACTTCTATTCAGAAGCCTCATGTGTATGGGGATGCCTTCCTAATGTCTTATGACTTACCAGATCAAGTCACTGATATGTGGCATCCATGTTAGGACATTGCAAAGTGGCATCAGAGGGGTTTCCATTTCTTTTATTTTTGTATCAATATTTGGTAGAGGTATAAAAGAGACTATTATGAATTAGAAATTTACCATGAGATTATGAATAGATGTAAATAACCCATGTATTTGGGAAAACCCATGTAACCAGGGTGAAATTTTTGTTTTTGATGTTTTTTGTTATTTTTTGAGGCTATTTTACCATTGGTGATTGACTTATTGTGTGATGTTATTATGTTCTGATATTTTCTCATCATAGAACCTAATGGAAAATTAATTATGTGATCATAATTAATTTTGGTCACTTAATAATTTTTGTGAAATGCATCATTGTAATCATGCATCAATAAAACTATTTTCCCGAGTTATTCAAATGAAATTGGTTTTTTAAAAGTTCTAAATTAAAAAAATTATTCCTAATTTTAAAATATTAAATTTTAATTGATTATAAATGTCTTAAATTGAATGTGTTAATTAATTTCTAATTATAATTTTATAGTGAAAGTGTTTTTTCCAATATGAGCCATGAATCATGTGAGGGATGATTGAGGGTAGTGATAGTGCCTCAAATTTTAATATAAGGTAGGAAAAGGGGATGACATGATTTGTCTTTCTGTAAATCACTCTTGTGTAAATGTGATAATGGTGCCATATTTTCCTTTAGATGTTCGTTTTAAATCATCTAGATATTCATCAATAATGACCCTTGATGATAGTAAATTATGAGTATGTGGTGGGAAATGATCATCTTACTATAGAAACTGAGGATCCTATTGTATCGGGTGAAGGTACCAAAGGGAAGCTCTCAGGTGGATTTTCTCGCTTTATGTACATTAGTGATAGAGACCTAGGTGTTTGGTGTCTGAAACATATTCAATATTACATGGTAGTTTCAGTTTCATAACCATCCAACATTCACTGTAGTGGGTGGACCTCAGGTAGGTTTGTTTTGTATTGAGTCTATACAGATTACCCTTGACCACCTAGAGACTTCAACTGATAATTGATTCAAACTAGTCACATATATGTTTCATGATCAAGAAAACTGTTAGTAGAAAATCAAGACTCAATATGGATATATAGATAATATGGAATGGAGGTAAACTCAAGAGAACTTCTTGAAGAACTTTTATACAAGGATTTTCAAGAAGGAAAGGTAAGTTGAGTTTATGAGTATTACCCAAGGGTGTATTAATATGATGGAATATGCTGGAAATTCACCAATTTAAAGAATTTTTTTCTAGAATTTGAAGGATATTGGGATTTGGTATCATATATTTTTCATGATGGGATTACATTTGAGATTTAGTCCTATGTTATATCATTAGGATGAAGAGGTTTTCTAAAATGGTGAATTATGATCTCAAATCTGAGGAGAACCTGAAGGAGGATTATAGTTGAGGACATCTATTTTCTTGTTAATGGCCAAAATACATGTCTCCTGGTTATATAATGCATAAAAATGAGTATGATAACAAGATATACTGAAATTATAGAGGAAATGGAGAAGGATCAGTTACTCAGGACCATACTTGATTACTCTTCCACTAGTGTAGTAAGTCATGTCACATTCTTATACAGTTACCCTGACCACCATTAGAATGTTGTGATTATGCCCGTATGAGACATCTATTACAGTACTATAGTAATCGTAGATAGATGGCTAATTTTGGAGGATCCATAAATAATAAAACTGTTGATAAGGGTTCTCATACCCTATATTTTTGTATTAGTTGGTTTTATACTAGCCATAGAGGCTGGGGATGCAAACGTGGTACTTCCATGAATGCTGGATTGTATAAGTAGAGTGGTGATGATCTTAGGACATAGAATGTAGAATAGGGAAGAGAATTATGAGATAGCATGTAGTTCAACCTAAACATCTGGATAACAATGATGAACCATTGATAGCTAGACGTACAATACTTATAGCTTCTACTCTTGGTAGTCTCATAAATGATACATGATCCACATATTATATTATTTCATCACACCTTGTGAAAAGTTATTTTTTAGAAGGGGTGTATTGTGTGGATTTACGTTGATTGATAGTCATTTGGGAGTATGGTCAAGATACATTAGTTTATAGATTGTGTGTTCTCCCGTGGTTGGGGAGTGTCATTTTCTGGAGGATACATACATCCTCAATGTTTCATTTTTAATATTTGAAATTTGGTGTGGAGTGGGTAGTGGTATTCCAAGATAACATATATTTTTACCATAGCAGACTTACCTTTATGTCTTATGAGTGTGATGATTATTTTCATTGAGGATTGATGGATATTCAGAACAGTCGTGCATGGCCAGTTCATAAGAAATTGGGGGAGCTCACCACCCGGGTTGTAATATTGAAGATGAATGATGGGGTTTTAAAGAATGAGGTAATTCCAACCATAGTTGTCCGGTTTGAGGATGTGTTTCATGGGAAAAAATTTAGGGTTCCACTAAGAGGGATGTGAATTTTATGACTGATCTAATGGGTTTATCTGATCCATTTTTTATTCCACTATATATAATGGAACCAATATAGAATCAAGAGATTAAGACACAGCTAAAAGATTTTATTTTAAGAGATTTATCCATCTGATTATTTCACCTTGGGGTTCTCTAGTCTTGTTTTCAAAGAAGTATGATGGGTCATTGTGCAGTTGGTTTGATTACTAGTTGTTGAGCCATATGATAGTGAAGAACCAGTATCCTCTTCAACATATCGATGATATATATGAAATGTAGTGGATAGTTTTTGATTTCTCCATGATTTAATTATGTTCAGGGTATAATAAGTTGATATTCATATATTATAATATACCAGAAAATTTTATTTGAATCATGTGTGACCTCTAAGAGTTTTTTGTTATTCCATTTGATTTTTGAAATGATCCTTCTATTTTTATGTCCATGATGAACTAAATAATCCACCCATACCTATATCATTTTTTGTTGATTTGGTGGATTACATAATAGTGTAATCTAAGAATCATGATGGTCATTCACAAAATTTTGACATCATGATAAGTACACTAAGAGAGAATAGTCTGTATGTAATTATATCATAGTGTTTTATTTTTATTTATTAGGTACATTTCATTGGGTACATCATCTCAGAGGAAGGTGTGTTAGTTTACCCATAGAATGTCCCGTCCCTGGTTTTTTGTAGATACTAAATATTTTTTTATATCCCTATATTTCTGGGATGAGAGGTCTATTATTGGAAGTTTATCCCAGACATTTATTTCATGGAATCACCACTTTTAGGCTTGACCAAGAATATGGTAATGTATAAATGGTATGGATAATGTGAGAATTTTTTCTAGATATTGGGGATATTTTTTAAAACCAAACATATTGTGATCCTACCTAATCAACAGTAGGAGTATATAGTGTTTTGTGATTCATCCGAGATCGGACATGGAGATGCATTGATCAATGGAGATCGAGTTGTAGGAGTATGAGTCATAGAATTTAAAGCCACATGAACTAAATTTCCCTATTAAAAACCTTGAATTAGCTACTATTGTATATTCCTTGATTTGTTTTCCACATTACATATTGGATAAAAAGTATATTGTGTATACAATCCACAAGAAATTAATTTATATCTTTTCTCCACAGGGCTTTAATCTCTAGAAGCAGAGGTGGGTTGAATTTATGAAATGAAATTTTCTTTAGCTAGAATATATTGATGAGAAGTAAAATAGTATTTATGATGAATTTAGCATGAAAAATATGACTCAGGATGTTCAGGGGTATATTTTTTATTTCAATATGAAGAACTTGTTAGAAGATATTCATATTATGGTATGAGAGTATATGATCCCAGATATTTATCAAATAATAACTTTTCCTTTCTATTAATATTTATGAATAAAATATTATTTTTTACATTAAATGAGATGCATTTTCTGATAGCATATTTAATACAAAACATCGAGATTCTTTTAAATCTTACGTTGCACACAACTTTGAGTTATACCGAAAAATAATGTTATAATATTATTATTTTAAATGGTAGTTAACGCCTAGGCATTGTATTCGAGGGAATGACAAAAAAACTACAATATGATTATAAATGTTTGTTAAATGTATTTAAATTTATGAAATAAATTTTAGAAGATTAAAATAAAAATGAATCAGATTTTAATCATGAAATACTCAAATATTTTTAAACGGTTTGTCTATCGCCTTTTGTGGGAGAATAATTTTTAAATCTAGTTTTGTCATTCTTTTTGGTTCTATTTTAATAAAATAAACATCCTATAGAGAATAATACAATAAAAATTTACTTCAGATAATTTTTTGGTAAATTTCAGATAAAGTTCATTTTTTAATGAAGAGTGAAAAATACAACATTTTAAGTCAAAAATATCATTTCATCTAATTTATTTATATAGTTAGATTTTACTTTTAATTGGTTTTAAAATGTAATTATATTATATTTTTATTATTTAATCCAATTATTTCAATTGGAAGTAATTTCACTTTTAAATTGGATATAAACACAAGAAAATCTTTTGGAAGTTATTACTTCTTAAAAAACCATCTTTTTGGTTTTGACAACAAAAATTAATTTTAAATTAATTAATGAAAATTATGTGATTTGAATTTTGAAAAAATGGATTCCATATTTAGAATAAAAAGGTCCAAATTGTTTCCATATATACATTTTATTTTTTGGAAATTATGAAAAATAACATCAGTAAATATTTTATTTACAATCGTTAAAGAGTAAATCTGGAAAACAAGGTTAAACAATAATATTATATTAATATTAAAATATCCTAACACATGTCCTATACCTATTTGATAAGATATTTCAAACCATGGTCATCCTTCGGTCAATTTTTTGACCTCATTGAGCCACTTGAGAGTGAAAATGACATTTTATTAGAATTAATATTAAGTAAAGAGGAATATGACCTAAACATGTACCTTTTACTAATAAAATTTTAAGTTGAAGTTATATAACTGATATATTCAACTATAAATATTAAATATAAATATAAAAAGTTTTATTACATCATTATATTTTATTTATAATTTTTATACATTAAGTCATCAAATTTAAATAATGACACAATAAGGATGAAATGATTGCTTCATTAATAAAGCATTAAAATAAAATATGTTATAAATTTTCAAATAAATTTAATGTTGTTATTTTGATTTCATACAAGAATTTCATCTATTATATTGACATATTTTATTTTTTTTAATTCCCTATGTTCGAAGGAATCATGTTGTTATGAATTTTTTAAAAAGTAAAATACGAATAGTGTCAAACTTTGACATAATTCATAACTTAAAACAATTGTAAATTAAAAAATATAAAAATATAAAAATTATAAGATTCATAAAAATGGTGAATATAAGTTCAAATATGTCAATAATTACTTTTTTTTGGGTCGTTTGACATGATATCGTAATTACATTATCCCACAATGTGTATATAATGTGATATCACTTTATGATTTAAAAGGTTAAAAATAGGGATAAACCAAAAAGTCAAGGATAAAAAAATATTCCAAACTTGTAAAACAATTATTGGAAGATGGGTATAAAAAACCATGTCATATTATATTTTAATTAAATGAGTTTTGGTCAATTTTTAATTGAATTTGAATTTATAATAAATTAATATTTCAATACATTCTTAAAGTGTCCCTCCTCCCTCTAATAAAAGTCCACCAACTCTACCCACATAATCTGCACCTCTAAATCCCCTTTTATCATCCAGATTCTTCCCAAATAATCTCCAAACCTCCCTCCTTTCCTTCTAGAAGCCTTACCTTGGGTATAAGGAAATTCAATAAAGGCTTTTGGCTCAAATCAAATGAAGTTACCCGATTTATAGGTAATGTCTTCCCTCGAGTTATTTTCCTTCAGCTTCCTTCACAACTCCATATTATCTTCTTAGTCATTGATTTAATAACAAAATCATTATCTTAAATATAATTTGTTGTTTTTATGTATTATAACAACAATTACACACACCTCCATCGAATGGATATGAACATACTGTTTCTTTGTACAGTGAACTGCTGCCTCACAAAATGTTGATTGTTCAATTTTCCCTACCAAGTATAATGGTAACCATTATTATGAAACTATATTAATATTTGATATATATTATATTTATATTTTATATGTTCTTCTTTATTTTTCATTTAGATAATACCTTTATTATATCCATAATGTGTAAATGTGATAATTTTTTTAGGAAGTGTGGACTACCGCCCCCTTAAAGTGATATGACTCATTCATTCGATTCATAAAAATATTAAGCATGGAATTAATGAAACTATGTAAAATATATAAAATATTATATTATATTGTAATTATAATAAATCTATGTATCATTTAGTTTTCATTCTGTTAAATATGAAAAAGAAATTAAAGTAGCATTAATGCGTATGTACGACATAGTGTCTCCATGAACAGTGCATTTCATTTCTTATCAACAAATGTTATGGAATATTCTAAATACAAATATAATGGATCTATATACATATATACTTGATATATATATGAATTAAATTATGAATAATATTATGGTGATGATGGAATTTTGACTATATGGACAATTTATATCAAAACAAGTTTATTTTTGACTCAAGTACCAAAATGACGGATAAGAACATAAATAATTATATAATTTTTACATCATTATGATAAATAATATTAAATGAATAATAAACTTTAAAGAGATTATGAAACAAGTATAAATTAACCTATTTTTATTATTCCAGAATATAATGAATGAACGAGACAACTCTGACTCAAGGTAAGGGATCTTTATAACCCAATTTCTATTCTTTAGGTTAATCTTCTAATTCGTTATTATGTCATGATATGATAATGTGAGGAATAAATTTTTATTTCCAATCATCTATTTATACCTTATTTATCTGTACTTATAGTTAATTGATCTATTTTATTTACAAAATGATCTTTGTAAGGGAATTTCTGAACTCAATTTCCACTCTTTGGGTTTTATGCATACTTCATTGATTATATTACGACAAGATTATGTGTGTAATCACCATTTTTTTATTTTATATTTTTACACTTCCTTTTCTGTGGATATACTATTTCTACACATAATCACCCTATTTATAAATTCTTACATCATTTATATGAACTTTTTAAGCTAAATATTAACTCAATGTCCATTCATTGGGATAAATATCCATGACAATGGTTTTTTTTTTCAAGGAATATATGTGATTGACCTATAATTATTTTACACTTAATATCCACTTATATTTGGATTATTTATATTTTTGTCACACGTAATTATGTCATTGATTTATCCTTAATCTAATTATAAAATCCTTGTAAAGGACTATGTCTCAATCTCCTTTAATTGAGTCATATCTTGATATTTTTATCATTTATGATCCTAAAATTTGTATATAATATGCTTTTACATATTATATCATGAATATAATTTTTCTAATTATATTATTGGTTTTTTTAATGTTATTCCTTAAATATTTCTATTCATGTATTTTCTCATGTGGTAAGGGATTTTTTAACTAAGTCATTGTTTTTAAAATTTTTAATGATTTAATTTTCTAAATATATCCCATTCATGTGCATTTTTTCAAAATAGTTTTAATGATTTATTTATATGGACATTAATATTATAAAATTTAAATTCATTTAAATTATTCAAAGTGGTATGGGACACTTTGATAAACATAACCCTTTTATTAATTTTTTAAATGGTTTTTGATATGGAGTGATTATTTCAATATATTTAATTGATTTATTATGATTGAAGAGTTAAATATTGATAATTTCTATCTTTTATCTGTTATGATTGTGTAATGATAATTTTACATTTGATGGGTGGTTACATGATAAAACAAATATGGGTGGTTCTGTGATAAACCTAGGGCAGGTGAACCCATGATAGCTCTCCAATGCATTGGGTAACGTGACAAAGGTAAATGTTAATATTTCTCCTAAGAGTTTTATGAAATATACTATGATGGGTATTCTATGTGTAACTACATATATAGTTGTAAAATCTATAATGTTAGTATGTTAGGGATTATACAAGTTACCTTTATCATTTATGATTTCTACATGTTATTTATAAATCATATGATTTCATGAGATATGATAAAGTGCTTATGTTTTATGAGTAAAAATTATTCTTTCATTGATTTTGTAAATATTCATGGACTAATATTTTGTTTCATTATTTTATATCCCTTACTGAGCTTTTTATTATCATCCCATGTTTGGAAAAGTTTTTTACCGGACCTAAAGAAGAATAGAGTGATGGATGGGTTCAAGGACATGTTATATTGTTAAAACATGAAAGGATGTCATGTTTCTTTTTTAAATAGTTTTTGTTTTATAAAAAACTGATAGTGAGTAGAATTTTTTACTTATAATATTCAAGTTGTTATGTATCTGTTATGACCTAATTATCTTAATCTATAAACCTTAAAATATCATCGATGTGAATTAAAGTCAAATTATTGAATTATCTCATGATTAAGTGATCTTTAATGATGGGGTCTTACAATTGATATCAGATGTCAGTTTAGATACCTTTAGAGGATAGGGTGTCATTAAAGTATAAGTGAAATAACCATTTTAGTTAGCATATTATAAAGAGTCATAATTATTTTAGATAAATTAATTGAGTTTAAGATATCATGAATAAGTTTATATTAGTGTTTACCCTCATTATAAGATAACATATGATGATTTTACTAATATTTTCACATCGACCTATTTTGTTTTAGTAAATGGATGGATATAGTAGGCACCAAAGTAATAATTTATGTGAAGGAAACTGTGGCATTATTTTTTAATAAGAAACTGAATGAAATAGAAGATACAATGATAACTCTTGTGGTTATTCATAACCAATTATCTTGTGTCATGATTTACCACTTTATCCATAGTAATTTATCGAAGGCATCATTTATGCAAGAAAATAATCCTTATGGATGTTCATGTAATAATCATAAATTTCATTATATGCAAAAAACTATGTATCAAGTTTGTGAAAATAAAGACCTAGGAAAATTATTCAATGGGACAAGAAGATGTTATAGATGTTGTAATGAAGGTCATGAAGCAAAGACATGCCATGGAAAAAGAAAGCGTTCTGTTTACTCTCAGAAAATGGAAAGAAGTTCTTTCTGAGTGATCAATTGAATGTTTTAAATGTTGTGTATATGGTCATTAAAAAAATTAATGTTCTAATAAGAATATTTGTGAATGAAATCAGTAGGACCATAAAAATATATGTTTTGCAATACCTAATTCCATTCCAATTGAAGATGAAAAAATTGAAAATGACCTATGAAAGGAATGAATTATTTCCAAGCTCATGTTTTGAAAATATTGAAATCTTATAACATTATGAATTTTTTTTGAAGAAAATATGAATACAATAATAAGATTAAAAAACTTGGATAAATGATCATGAAGAATGTTTTCTGATTAAGATGATAAAATTTTAGGAATTGAAGTGTTCTGTTGGATATATGGATGATGATATGTTTAAATGTATTAATGATGATATTAATTTGGAGGAATTATAGTATTCGTAACCCCTAATTTTGTTATATAAAAATTCAAATTGAGGAATACTTAACGTTATTATTTAGATATAGTAATAAAGAATGATTAGGGTTTGTATGATCCTTGAATTTGAGGCAATTATGGGTTATTACTTCTTAGGATTGAAAATTTGAGGTATGAGATAACCTTTGAGATTAAAATATGTTATTGTTTTTTTGAGAAATTTATCTCATTTTTGGTAATGTTATAAAATTATATAGTTTTTTTAAAGGACATCACGCAGACAATGTGACAACCCATTGTGTCAGAAAAAGCTACGATAATCTAACCCACAACCGAAGTGAGAATATGATTTATCACCTACCACTGGACTACATGAAGTCCCTAGTTAATAATACATATTGTTTTTATTTAAATGATTTTATGGATAAAAAATAAGTTAGTTTTGGGAACTTATGATTTAAAAAATTTATATCCTTAGTATAAGAATTTGTTTTTGCTGATTAAGTGACAAATGTTATTCTGGATGATGTCCTCTCTTTTGGGAACACTATATGCCTAAGGAAAATAGATTACTATTAGATTTTAATTGATGATTAATGGTTAATGTTTTAGGAAAAATATATGTTTTTATTATTTACATTTATTGATTTGGGTTATTTATGGAAAAGATTAACCAATCCAAGGAAATATTTTATTAGGTTAATTACTATTAAGTATGATATTTTTAGTGTAGTCGATGTTATTTGGAGATAACTGTTAGGATTTATCATGGATGACTAGATGATCAAATACTGCAAAATTATTGGGATTCAATCTTAGTTTCAATTACATTGAGAAATTTTAATGACTTTTTTAGTTGACTTTCCTATATAGAACTTTGGTATTACTGTTTAATTTTTAATATTCAAAGTAGTCTTTTTTTTATAAAGGATTAACCTTTTTAGGGATTCTCTGATCTTGTACTAAAAAATTTGGATTTGGTTAATGTTTTGAGACAGGATGGATATATAGTTAATCTTTTTAGGATTATGTGATTTTTTAATGTTTATTCTAGTGCTTGATGTGTGACCAAGTCTTATTGAATACTCATCGTTGGGTGAAAAGATGAGTTTATGGTAGATATTTATTAAAGAATGAATGTCTACTTGAAAAGAAAGTATGTTTCTTTATGTTATTATTTTAATTAGTAAAAGAATTCATAAACATTATAAAAATGACCTTAAAATAATTTTTTTCTATTTAATTTTCCCACTGAAAAATCAAAGACCATATAACCCATAACAATTTAATGATTGTATAGTGGTTTACATTCTCATGATCGTGTTTTCTATCACTCTCCATATAAATGTGATGCTTTTTTTCTCTTCCATATCCATGTATTCCAACATGAAACCCTAGTATGTGTCATCCCATGTGACCTTTTTACTTATATTTCATTATTTTAGAGTGATTGTTTAATTGAATCTTTTTTTGAATGTTTTATTTTCAAGGAAGTTTCCGAGCCAAATTTTAGAATTATGTGGGCGAAATTCCAAAAAGGGGGAAATGATATAGGATCCCAGGTATTTATAAAATAATACCTTTTTAATTATATTAATTTTGACATATAAGATACTTTTTTACAGAAGATGGATTTTAGTATTGCATATTCAAAAGGTAACAACTATTTTCTTTGAAATCTTTCGTTTCACACAACTTTGAGTTATACCGAAAAATAATAATGTTATATTATTATTTTAAATTGTGGTTAAAGCCTAGCTTTTTTTATTAGAGACAATAAACAAAACTAAATAAAATATGATTGTACATGTTTTTTAAATGTCTTTAATTTTATCCCATAAAATTTAGAGGCTTAAAATAATGATGAATCCAATTTTAGGCATGTAATACTCTTATATTTTTGAAAGGTTTATTTAGCAACTTTTAATGAAAAACCATTTTTAAATATTGGTTTTTTCAATTTTATATGTTCTATATGAAAAAATAAACTTCTTAAATAGAATAGGACCATCAAAATTTACTCTGAATAAATTTCTTGTTATATTTTTGAAAAAGTTCATTTTTTAATGAAAATTGAAAAATATAGCATTTTATGTCAAAAGTGTCTTTTTATCTAATTTATTTGTATAGTTTTATAGTAATTTTAATTAGTTATAAAGTGTAATTTTATAATATTTTTATTATTGAATCTAATTTTTGTCATTGATGTAATTTTACATTTAACACATGTCATTTTTTTTATTGTTATTACTTCTTTAAAACCCACATTTTAGTTTTGACAATGAGAATTAATTTTAAATTAATTACTGAAACTTCTATGTTTTGAATTTTTAAAAATAAATTCTATATTTGTAATCAAAAGTTCCAATTTTTTTGAATATGTACCTTTGATTTTTTTGGACATTATGAATAGTAACTTCAGTAATTATTTTATTTACCATGGTAAAATAGTAAATCTATTAAATAAGGGTAGAAAATAATATTTTATAATATTAAACTACCAAGAAACATGTCATGATACTATTTTATAAGATTATTTTTACCATTGGAATTGTTGTGTCGACTTTGGGACCCTGTGGATCCACATGGATGTGGAAATTACACTTTATAAGAATCAATTTAACGTAAAGAGAAATATAACATAAAGATGAAATTTTTTTAATACAATTTTGTGGTGAGGTTATAAAACTGATATCTTTGACTATAAATAGTAACTAGAAATAAAAAAAATTTCATACATCATGATATTTTATTTATTATTTTTAGACATTATATTATTTTTAGACATTAAATTAATAAATTTAAATAATGACACAATGATGATGTAGTGATTGCTTCATTAATAAAGGATTCAAATAAATGATATTATAAATGTTATAATAAATTTAATTTGGTTATTTTGATGTCATCAACAAGATTTATGTATGATATTGAAATATCATCTAGGATTTAATGCCTTAGGATCGAAGAAATCAGTTTGTGATGAATTTTTTAAAAAGTAAAGTATGAAGAGTGTCCAAAATTGACATAATTAATAACATAATAAATAAAAATATTAGTTAAATTAAATTAAATTAATAAAAAACATAATATTTAGTGAAATGGTTAATATATGTCCAAATATGTCATGAATTACTTTTTTTGGGTCGTTTGGGAAGATATGGTAATTATATTAACCCACAATGTGTAAATAACATGATATTACATTAAGATTAAAAAGGGAAAAATAAGGGATAAACCAAAAAGATATGGATAAAAAATAATCCACACATATCAAAAAAAAATTGAATTATTATTATTTGAACCAAATTCATCTTAGCATTGAATTAAATGAGTTTTGGACCTTCTTTAATTTTAAAAAAATTTATAATAAATTAATATTTCTAGCCTTTCCTAAAGTGACCATCCTCCCTATAATAAAAGGCCACTACCTCTACACACAAAACCAACACCTATCAAGCCCAATGTCGCATCAAAATTCTACCCAAAGAAGATCCCAAAATCCCTCATTTCATCCTTGCAATTATACCTTTGGAAAAAGTTAATTCAAGGAGGCCATTTGGCTCATATTAAAAGAAGTTACCCGATTTAAGGGTAACATATTCTCTCAAGTTTTTTTTCATTATCCACTCTATTATTATTCTTTGATTTAATAACAACACCAATATCAAAAATATACTAGGATTTTTAATGATAATTATTTGAACTACACTTACAGACACCTCCATCTAAGGGAAACAGACATAATGTTTCTTTGTACGGTGAATTATTATCTCACAAAACAATGATTGTTCAATTTTACCCCACCACCTGTCAATATGGAAATTATGATGGAACTTTATTTATATATGATATATATTATATTTATATTGTAAATATTAATCATTATTTTTCATTTATATCATACCATTATGCTTTCCATAATGTGTAATTATGATAATATCATTTGAGGAAGTGCGGACTGCCGCCTTTCAATGTTATATGACTCATTCATGCCATACATGGAAAATATATAGGATTTTTTTAAGGAAATTATGTAACATATATATAATAGAATATTATTCTAGAATTATAATATACCTTTGTATCATTTTGATTTCATTTCATTAAATATAAAAAAGAATTAAAAGTAGTGTTTGTGCATACATACAGCTTACCATCTCCATGAATGGTGTATTTAATTTCTTATCTCCAAATGTTAGGGAATATTATAAATAATAATATACTGGATATATATAATACTTAAAAAATTAATAATATTTTGTTGATGATGAAATTTTGTCTACATGGACAATTTACATCAATACAAGTTCATTTTCGACTAAAGTACCAAAACGGACGATATGAACATAATTAATTATGTAATTTTTATAACATGATGATAAGTAATATTAAATGAATAAAAAAATTGAAAATTTATTGGAAGAAAGTATAAATTAACCCTGTTTTATTATTCATAAATATAATGAACGAACCAGACATGTCAGACTCAAGGTAAAGTAACTTCTTAACCCAATATCCATTCTTTGGGTTAATCTACTAATTCTTGATTATTCCGTGATATGATTATGTGAGAAATAAATTTTCATTACCTATCTTGTATTTATATTATATTTATGTGTACTTATAGTTAATTGAACTATTTTATTTACAAAAATGATCTTTGTAATAGAATCTCAAAAATCAATTTTCAATCTTTGGGTTTTATGCATACTTCGTTGATTATATTATGCCAAGATTATCTGTGTAATCAGTATTTTTTTATTAATGTTTCAATTTCTAGTTAATTTTTTGTTGATATAATATTTTTACACATAATCACCCAATTTAAAAATTCTTAAATCTTTTATACAAACTTTTTAAGGGAAATCTTAGCTCAATCTCCATTCATTTAGTTAAATATCCATGCCATTGGTTTTTTTTCAAGAATATCTGTGAATTAACTAGGATTTTTTACACATAATATATACTTATATTGGGTGTATTTATATTTTACACACATAATTATGTCATTAATTTATTTTTAATATAATGATACAATCATTTTAAGGGAATTCTTCTCAATCTCCTTTCATTGGGGTATATCTTGATATTGTGCACCGTTATTATCTTATAGGGTGTATATACTATCCTTTTACATTTTCTATCATGAATATATTTATTATCATTATATTATAGGTTTAAATTAATTATATTTTTTAATTATTATTTTTTAATTATTTTATCTTGTGGTAAGGTACTCTTTAACTAAAATAATATTTTAAATGTTTTAAATATTTAATCGTCTAAATCTTTCTCATTAAGGTAAATGTTCTCAAAATGGATTTAAGGATTTATTTATATGAACATTAATGTTAATTAATTTAAATGTATCAATGTTTTATGGGACACTTTGATTCAAAAATATTTTTCTTAAATGTTTTAAATGGTTTTCGAAATGAATTGAATATTTTAATATATTCAATTTCTGTCTTTTTATTGATGAGTGAAATGTTCATAATTTTAGTCTTTTATGGGTTATGATTATCTAATGGTACATGGAAATTTTATGGGTGGATACGTGATAAACCAAATATGGGTGTTTCCATGATAAACATAGGGTTGGTGAGCCCGTGATAGCACTCCAATGCGTTGGGTAACGTGAAGGATGTATACGTTAATGTTTCTATTAAAAGACATAAGGAAAATATTGTTATGGGTATTCTAGACATAACCCCTATGTATTTGTAAAATTTACCATGTAATAATGTTATGGATGCCACAAGTTACCTTTATGATTTATTATGTCTATGTGTTATTCATAAATCATATTATTTCATGAGGTATGTTAAAGAGTTTATATTGTATGAGTAAAAAGTATGATTTTATTGATTTGTATATATTCATGGACTAATATTTTATTCCCTTATTTTATATCCCTTACTAAGATTTTTATGCTTATCCCATGTTTTGAAATGTTTTTAATAGGAAATAAAGAAGAAAAGATTCAAGTATGGGATCAAGGAAATTTTATGTTATTAAAACATGAAATAATGTCATGTTTCATTTTGAAGAGTTTTTGTTTTATAAAAAAAGGATAGTGAGTAGAAGAATATACATATAATATTCAAATTGTTATGTATTAGTTATGACCTAATTCTCTAAATATCTAAACCTAAAAAGATCCTCGTTGTGAATTGAAGTTAAATTATTGACTTATCTCAAGATTAAGTAATATTTAAGGCTTGGTCCTTAAATAGAGGGAATGGTATAGATGGCCCTTGTAATAGTATTAGTTTATTCCACACTTTTGAGTCATATAAGGGCAATTAAGTATTAGACGTAAAATTGATTATCCTTTAGGGAAATCCTTGAATGTGGGGAGTCACATTTTGATTGGAAAATATATGAAGATGATATAAACTTTTTTGGGAAGCATTTTATTGTGCTGATGTGTATGCATGAAGAGTTTATGCATGAATTTCATACCTCAAAGGGGGTAGTGAATACTAGTTTGGTCAAACTTTATTATTACCTACTTTGATATTATTGGTGTACTGACAACAAAGTTATATTTCAAAGGTTGTAACATAATGTTACACATGCCAATGGGTGAAATATGAGCATCAACAACCTAGTGGTTTACTACAACCATTTCACCTTTTTTAGAGTAAGTAGGATGATGTTACTATTGAATTCTTGGTAGGTCATCTAATGAATCCATGGAAGAATGGTTCAATTTGGTTTATTGTGGACTGATTGAGAAAATTATATCATTTCATGAAAATTTGAGATACTTTCTCAGTGGATTAGCTGTGGGGGATGTATGTTCATGAGATAGTATATAAACATGGGGTTCCATGGATAATAATTTCAGATAGTGATTCATGTATAACTTCACTCTTCTAAAAAGGCTTTAAAAAAACTCTTGGTTTGCATGTATGTCTAATTATTGTTTTCAACCCACAGATAGTTGGGAAATTATAATACACTATTCTCATTTTGAATAATATGCTATGATAATGTGTCCTAGATTATTGTAGATCTTGGGAGAATTACATATCACTTCTGGAGTTCCCCTACATTTATAATTTTCACAAGAATACACATATGGAACCATATGAAAATTTTATGGTAGGACACACAGATCACCTCTATGCTTAACAAAGGTAGGTGAGTCCTAGTTTTTAGGATCATGCATTATACATGATACATCAATGAAGGTCTGTTGATTCCTAAATGTATGCATACAGTTTATACTAGACTGATATTATTTGTCGATATATGTTGACAGACCCTAGTTGTTATAGTATGTGGTCTTTTGTTTCTTCGAGCATATCCTAGATTGAGTCGGCATATTAATCAAAGGAAATACATGTTAGTGGGTAGGTTTGTTGAAACTTTTGATGTTGTGTTGAGGACAAGACAAGTGGTATATTAATTGGAACTTCCACATTGGTATAGTTTTATGTGTGATTGTTTTCATGAGTATCATGTTCTACAGTTTCACACATACCCTTCTCATGTTGTTGACGTTTATGACACTGATCTTGAGATTGATGCATCCATCGAGGATCATATGATACATGTTATGGAACCTAGTGAGATTGTGTTCCTGAAAAAAATATGCCTATACTTCATCAATTATTTAAACATGGCCGTGTTCAGGAAGAGACATGAAAGAGAAAATGATATATAGGCTTAGTGGCCTGGTCTTTTTACCATGTAATTGTAGATATTCATTTGAGGAAATCTTGAGGATGATATATTATATGGGGTGAATATCATAATACCTTTCCCTTTTTCCATGCATGTTTCCCTCTGAGTTTTCTTTTATTCTAGGGTTGGACTGGGCTTGGTTTGGTTTGAATGGACATGGTGGTGGTTCAAATATATTATAGACACATTTTGGAATGAAAACTAGTTAGAATAATATTTACACTTCATGAAAATGAGCTACAAAATGTGTATCATTATCCATAAACATATCATGAATACATCCACTTGGTGAACTGGTATCACAACAAGAAAATATTAAATTCCTTGAAAAAATATAACATGATGTGTAATAATAAATCAAGATAAATACCATATGAGATTATGAGTTTCTTTGTGTAAACAGAAATAATAATTACATTATTTGTAAATGAATTAAAATTTGTGTAATTATCTAGAATCAATTTTAATTGTGTTTAGTGGTCGATATGTTTTGATACCATTGTGAATCCTTTCACCATTCAATAATAGGGTGACTCTTAGTGATTTTTGAGAAATATCATCATTTATAATAATAACTTATTGTTTAAAAAAATATATTAAGTCCGTTTGATTTTTCGTTCTTTTTTCTATCTCCTGATGATGGGGTGGAAGAATTTAACTGTTGTTTTTTGGGGATGATCTTGATCCCAGACATTGAATCCCAATATTTTCTTCCATTGTTAATCTGGACATTTTTTACCATCTGAGGGTTATTTTTTGCCGATATTTCAAAAAAAAATCATGGGGTAGGTGGTGTAAATATATATTTCCCATAATCTTGATTATAATTTCATGTATGGAATTGTGAATTTTCAATTTCCACATTGGATAATATCACTCTAATTTAATTAATTAATATTTGAATTAATTAATTGAACTGATTGAACATTATTATAATGTAAATGGATCTTCATTCTATAATTCAATTGATAAATAAAGGTATTATGAAATTGGTTAATTAATTAATGTGATTACAAATGGATTCGTAAATGTGTGTCAAGGGATGGTAGGATTACCCTTGGTTGTTTAATGGTTAATATAATTAAATGTTGATAAATGGATTAATAGTGAAATATTCATATTATTCTGCATCGTGAATGTGAAGAACCATATTTTTGTGATAAATTAAAGGGGTGAACAATGTTGAGTATGTTTGATAATAATGATAATGATTATTAACCCTGATGAATATGATTTATTTGATATATTGTGATTGATTGATAAATGTGGTGTGGGACATGAATTGATTCTCCAAATAACCATGGGGTTATTAACATGAAATTCCAGGCCCAAATTCATATATGTGAATATATTTAATCCAAATGAGACTGATGATCCACATACTCATGGGGTGTGGGGAGGGACTAAGGATTCAAATACCCACAGGATGTAGGACATGATGTTCTAGGACAATAACATTATCATTTTACTGATGTTACTTGTTTCATTAATATGAAATTGAAACCGAATGATTGATGAATTCTTATTATATAATTCATTTTGATATTCCCTAGGTGTTATGGTTCGACCACTAGGATGGGACGAAGCAGGAATTGATGGTTTGGGAGTCATTGTGAACATGAGTATTTTACATGGTTAATTAAATAATAATTTAATTAATAGATAGAATTTTTATAGACGTTGTTGGTGGTGGCCTATGCAATATGGATGTGTTTGGATGGATCATGGATGATGGAACAAGAGATGAAGTCAGAACCCATTTCAGGAAGTTTTTAGTGTGTTATTATTATGGTTTCACATATTTGACACTTAAAACATATATGGTATGAAATATCTACTCTTTTGGATTGAATATTGTTTTAATATTTTAGTTCATCCTGAGATACTTGTCTGTTTTGGTTATAGTATTATTGTAGATGTTTATTATTATTATTTGGATATTTTAATTTATTTTAATTGTTTTTATTCTTTGATAAATAGGACATAATTTCCCAATTATATATATATATATATATTACACCCTCCTAGGTAGTAAGGATCCTTTAGCGTATTAGGAAGTGTATCCAAGGCCATGTGACTAACCAGATCAAGGAACTGGTTTATGTCACCTAGGTCACAATGTTATTTATTTTCCCAAATTAAAATCACATATCTGGGAAAATTTAATTCAATGTTATTCTATTGACATGTTGAGTAAAAGGGTTTTCAAAGAATAAATGTTTCATAGTTAACAATGTTTTTATATAAATAATAAATAAATTTAAGGAACTAAATTGGATTATTACATGTATAAGAAAACTAATCTTACTCTAAAACCAATTTTATAAATAATTTAACATTATAATCAAATTTGAAAAAATGGAAATTTCTAATTTATATACATTATTTTGCACTATTCATAAAAAAATAAAACCTTTCAAAAATATCTACAAAATCATCCTAAAATATTTTTATTTTATTACTTAATAATTAAATATCTTATTATCAAACACATTTTCGAAAATTTTGAAAAATTATATTTAAAATATGTCCGAAATGTGCGAGTATAAAATATTTTTAAAAAAAATAGAATTTTTTAGAGAACATTTATTTTTATTTTAAATGATTCATATTTAATTTATAATAAATATATAATAATAATATTTATACCCACAAATTTAATGGATATTTTATAACAATATAGTATATTATAGTTCATTTAGACTCCAGTTTGATATTTTTTTGTAATAATTTGAAGAGATTAAATTTAATGAAATATATTTTTTTTAGGATCAGTGTCTCATGACACATATTCTAATAAATACAGTGTTCATCTTTTAGAATCCAAGAGTGTTACATTTATTCTAATAAATTCAATTTTCTCAATATTTTTTTTCCTAGAATTATTTTAAAACAATTTTTTCATATATATTTATATTGAATATAGTAAAATTATTTCAACAATTTTTATCATAATATAAACCATTAGTAATGAGGACAATTTATATTTCCGACATTATGAATTATAACTCTAAAAACATCATTACAATAGAACTATTTACGATGATTAACAATGGTTTACACTAAATAGATAGGGGTCAAAATTTGAAAAAAAATATGTAGATACTTTTGGATGAATTTATTTATACAATATATCAACACATATTTTATGTTGATCAAATTTTTTGTGAGATTTCTATGACTGTGACTTTAATATTTTTTAATATTCTGAATAATTATAAGTGTGTCACTCCCCTCACGTATAAAATGTAACAACCACTTTTCAATTTTCTACACCAATCGATGCCTTTATATATACCAATCTCCACCCAAATACCATAAAAATAAACAAACATTAGATTATGATTTTTTATTCCCAAGAAATATATCCACATATTCTAACATGTATTTTACCTGGGGGAGACCTGGAGAAGAGTTATTTGTTGTCATGAAAATTTAAAAGTTTCATTATGTACACAAATCATCCAAATATTATATAACCATAAAAATAGTTCGAAATTTTTTAATTAATATATAAAATTACGTGTACTTTTTACTAATTTGCTATCTTCTATATATTTAATGAAAAATAGAATCATAACTAATGAATAAGTACAAACTGATGTGTCTATAATGTGTTGTATTAAATTTTCACTACCATAACTATTGGAATATTATATATATGAATTTAATTGATATATATGGAATTTATAATAAATTTACTAATCAATAAATATGATATATTTTCATCTTTCATACAATTCCATCTTATTTAAACTGAGAAGAATGTTCATTTGTATGTGTGGACAATCACCACCCCTAATTCGTGTGATTTATTTATTATATCATTTTTAAATAATTGATAATAAGGATATATTGAATGAATATATGTCATATTTATGATATAGTAGTAAAAATTCAATAAAGTTAAATTGTCATTTTCCTTTATTTTAAAACTTTCATCGAACAATAGAATCACTACTCGTGTGTATGTACTGAAATCTATCCCTATGTTGTAATTTATTTCATTTTTCATAACTAATATATATGAATTATAATAAATTATTATATAAATATATAGTATCTTATTTATGTGAGGATTTAAAATTATAAATATTTCTAAACAATTACCATGGTACATGGAACAAAAATATTTAACCGAAAAAAGAATGAAAGACCGAACCGTTTTCTCCAAAATGAACATTTTAATAAATAATTTTTAATAATTTATTTATTAGTAATTATAGGGGCATGATATGTAGTAATATATATACCAATATTGTTCTAAAATAGTTATGTTACAAATGAAAATTTATTATATAAGTGTTCTAAATTTAAATGATAAAAAATGATATTTGACATAATGGTTTACGTAGTAATCTCAATTAATTTCATAATTTTTTATATTAAATATCAAATGTGGAAAATTATATGATTATTATCAACTATGTACCATAAATTATAATCTTCTATTTTTATTACTATGTTTTTATACATTTCATTAAAATTTTATCTCATTGGTACTTAAAATGATAATGGAAATTATTTTATGGAATGTCGACTATATATCATTAGTTTTGGGTCAAGAATACATATCATCCATATTCATGTTCATTAAAATTATTTAATGTTGTTTTGATCAGTACACATTGTTTGAAATTTTTTATGTTTATTAATTTTTAATTTACAATGAAGATCCAGGGTCCCAGAAATCCAACCCTAAATTTATTAAACAAAAAATTAAAGTACATTAAATTTTGTCTTACAGGAGGTAGTATAAGAACATGAATAACTCAAACCCCACATACCATCATCCACCATCCCAACGCAGACATTAGGGATCCATAATGACCACATGGTTCTCATCACCACAATAGCATCCTTAGATAGGGCATTGTCAATCTAATTCTCCTCCGTGTAAACATGAGATATGGGGATCTGAAGGCAACTTGAGAGGTTGAGACATGCGATCCAATGAGGAAGGAGTCACCAAGGAACATCTCTAGTGCATCTTCCAAAAGAACTCACATCAAGTTGTGAGTATGATTCAATCCAAAGAGGTGACCAGTCATAATAGACAACATATTTTATAGCATAGATCACAACCCAAAGTTCAGCTTCAAATGCAGTACCTTTTCCAATAACATGGTGGAAGTAAACGTTTACAAAACCACGTTAAGTACGGAACACACCTCCACATCCGGAAGGTCCAGGAGAGCCAGATATAGCACCATCAATGTTGACTTTAGTGCCAGGAGGGATCGGTGAAATTCATCTGATGAACTTGAATTCAATAGGGTGCTTCGGCTTCCCTACCACACCAAGCAACCGCAAAGTCTGCAGATCCAAAAAAAATTCATCGTGACAGGTTGCACAGGAGCTGTAGAATTAATATCCCTATGTATGGAAAGGGAATCAGCATGAAAACTAGCAAGTTGAATCTCCATGATCTTCTGGTTATGTCAAGACCAGATAACATGTATGACCGATGCAGTAGCCACAATGACTATATTGTGGACCTATGCACTCTTCCCATCTTGACAGAGTCGCGACATAAGTTCCTTAAGATTCTTTTAGTGATAAAAATCCAAACAAACAATGAACCAATGTATTTACATATATCCTGAGCATAAAAACAGTCCAAGAAGAGGTTCTGGATAGTATCTACAGCCCGTATACACAAAGGGATGATAGAGGTGAGATGGAGCATAGCTCTCTGTATTTAGTCTTGTGTAGGGAGTCGGTTCCTCTAAATCCTCTAGAAAAGAACCATTTTAGAAGGGTGAACAAAAGGGGCCTTAAATTGAAGTAACCACATGGGTGGTATTTGAGATCCCACCATGTTCATAACATAATACTCTTTGGTGTTGAAGCGAACATGTGAATTAGGCTTCTAGATCAAGGTATCCTCCTCCATTCAAACATAATTTTGAATTTCCAGCACATCTTAAATGGAAAAAACATTAGTAAGAGTATAATTTTATTTCATTGAATCATCCACAGTCTGAAAATCCATGGTGGAGGATCTTGCAATGATATTAATAGGGTTGTACAACCAAGATGTTTTCCAGTAATTAAGCATGGAGTCTCTACTAACTAGCCACTTCGATTTCTACATAATATCATGAAAGGAGTGTCGAATAGAAGGAAAAACAGAGGAGAAATCATAGTACATATATCCACTAAACCACTGTTGTTTGAACCTGCGGGACTGGAAATATTCTGAAGCCTCATTAGAAGATGGAAGGTTCCAGGTGAACTTGTTAATCATACTATCATTGAAATTATTTATTTCCTTGACCCCCAGGCATCCCATCTGAAAAGGCATCACACAATCCCTCCAAGAAACCATTATGAGTTTATTCTCATGCACTGATCCTGACCATAAAAAGATTCTAAAAATGCGTTGAAGATCATTCAACATACTTTTTTGTCATCGATAGATGGAAAAAGAATACACAATCTTGGATGTAATGACAGAGTTGATGAGGAAATCCCTCCCAGCCTGTGACATGGTCTTTCCCTTCTAGCTAGAAAGCTGATTAATGACTCCAGAATAAATATTCACCAGGTATTGGCATTTGAATTTTCCCAAGAATAAGTGAACCCCATGGTATGTAAAGGGAAGAGAGCCCTTACACATTTCAAGGGTTCTATAAATTATGTTTTGATTCCTAATAGTGAAACCATTTCCAAAAATGATAAAGGACTAAACCAAACTGATGACCTTCCCAACAAATTCTTGATAATGATTAATGAAAACTCTAATGTCCCCAATAGTTTTCTTGGAGGTGTTTCAAAATAGAAGTATCGTTATCATATAACAAGTGATTGGGAATATGATTATTCTTACCAGCTTGAAATTGTCTATGAATCCCATGATGAGTTAGCTCAATGAAGCATCTGCTCTTGTAATCCTCAGATAGAGAAAATATTTTCCCTGAGAGGGGGCCCCCTTGAAGAAAACCCCTAGTGCATGGGAAGTATCCCCTTAGAGATCCATTAACAAGAACAGACAGCTGTGCAGAGTTGAGAATGGTTGAAATCAACATAACAAAGTCAGTAGAAAATCCATACCTCATGAGGACATAAAATAGGAAACTCTATTTGACAGTTTAAACTTCTATAGATATATCAATCTTGATGGAAAAGCTCCCTTTCCATGAGGTCCGCTTCAAAGCATTGATACCTTCAAATGAAGTCACTAAACAATTTTGGATGCTTCGACCGAGAACAAAACCATACTGGTTACGGGTAATATGAGTTTTTATATTCTGACCAAATTTGTTCACCAAAATCTTGCTGATAACTATGTGAATAGTGTTTCCAATAACAATAGTCCTGAAGTACCTGATATTGACTACATTATATTTCTTAGTTATGCGTGAAATAAAATTTGAGTTACCTCTAAAAGGGAAAGAGGTGTGTCCAAAAAACTCCATAATTGCAGCCACCATGTCATCCTGATGAAGATCCCAGTAAAACATGAAGAACCTGTTAAGGAACCCATCTGGTCCAGCAGCACTTTCCATGTTCAGCGAGAACAAAGCATCCCTAATTTCCTCCTTCAAGGGGACCATTGTGAGGAGACGATTTTCAGTCTCATTAATACAAGGGAAAATAATGTCAATCAATTTATAAGTGCTATCAATTACATCTTTAGAATAAAGAGTCTCAAATTACTGCACCACTTCACTAGAAATTTCATTTTCTAAGGTGTGGAGAAACCCATTAACACTAATGGCTTTCTGCCCTACCCAAACATTCCTTTCCTTATACAGCCAATGGAAAAACTTTTAGTTTCTATCACCTTATTTTAACCACCAAACGTTTAATTTATTTTGGTTAGGCCTCTCTTTGACATTCGACAGGTCATCAAGCCTAGAAAGTGCCAGAATTTCATCCATAGAAGGGCTATCATTGTGTTCGTTACAAATTTGGAATCTTGGAAGCCTTTTTTCCACACTCTGAATCTCATGATCCAGTTTAGAAAAATATATCCTTCCCTAGTATTTTACAAGTCTTTTGACATTTTGTAGCTTCTTCGCAAATATATGTAATGGGATTCCATAAAAGACTATTTTCCAAGACTATATAACAATCTCCCTGAAGTATAGAGTGGTGAGTCATCCATTATTAAATCATAAAGGAAATGAAGATGACCTTTTAATAGGTTTGATAATGTCCAAAAATTTTACACTGTGATCAGAGTAGTGTTTGTGTTGGGTATGACCTGATATTCCCATAGAGTCATTCAAATCATCCATTTAAACAAATCAACAATCCATCTTGCTTTCTTGTCACCCATTCAAAGTGTATCTTCTCCAAGTGAAGGATTCACCTACAATTGTCACATTCATAAGATTACATTGGTCAATACAAGAAGAGAAATCAACAGATACAACATGGTTGAAACTCATTCCAGTTTTCTCCTTAGGCCTTAAAATAGTATTAATGTCCCCCAATAGCATTCATTTATGGCATATTGACCCAGGGATCTCCCCAAGGTCATTCCATAATTCCCTTTATTTGATTTATAAGGTCACCACATAGACAAAAGTAACCAAGGGATTGAAACATTGGACAAGAAGGGAGACTAAGATGCAATTTTTCTTGGCACTAATAGAAGATATTCATAGGATATTATGTTTAAAGACCCACAAATGGTCCATTCTGGTATCATGAAGGTTGCGAGAAATGAGAGTTTATCCAAAAGAGTCCCATTTGAAAACATTCCACTTAATAAAAAGAATCATAGGCACTGCAATGCCAATAAGCATCAGTTTGTGGTCCAAAATGAAATTCCTGAGGGCTCTAGTCATTGGGGGATTCCCAAACCCATTACAGATCTAATAGAAAACAATCATTATGTGGGGGGGAGGTTTGCTTCGTGTCCATGGCCCCCCACATGGTGCCACATCATGGTTACTCTTTCCCTTCCTTCCCTTTCCGTTATTTTTCCCTAAACATGCCACGTCCTTATTCATGGATGAATCAGTCTACTTGATTGGTTCAATTGGTTCAGGAAAAATCTGACCATCCTCTTGACTTGCAGCAGAGGTGTGGGCATCATCAGGTTCATATGACCAAAAACTCCCTCTAAGGGGGGTAAACTCATTGATGTCCTGCATGTGCTCGGATGTTTATTTTGCAATAGAGACCTTCTGGGAGGACTTGGAACGTATAAACTATATAAAGGATTCCTCAATTAAACCATCTTGCCTTTAGACAACAACCAGGAAGGAGGTTATAGTCTACAAAAACTCAGAATTGGTTTCCTCTTTACCAGAAGCCTGGATCCCAGTTAATCCTACAGGACATACCACTACATGTTAGAGAGTGGACACATTTCATATGGGAAAGGGGTTGACAGTAGGCTTTTCAAGAGAGAGGACTCGTGTAAAAACCTCCTCATGCATAGAGATGGTGCCAAGGTCACCCACCATCAGCACAAGATCCGAGCTCATAGGATGCCCAGGACAGGAAGCAGAAGACCCAAGGGAAACATTGGATCAGATCTAATCCTATAATGACAAAATGCAGCTGGTTGGGTAATTCCTTAGACACTTTAGTGGTGCCCAAAATTTTCTCAGAGCCCACTACATCATCATAAGAGGTTCTAGTATACAAAAAATCACAAATGGTTTCCTCTTTAGTAGAAGTTTGGATTCCAATGAGGCCTACTGGACTGATCACATTAGGTTGGAGAGTGTCCCCATTTCATATGGGAAAGTGGTTGACAACAGGCTCCACAAGAGAGACGGCTGGTGGAAACACCTCCTCATGCACAGAGCTGGGGCCGTGGTCACCCACCTTCAGTACAAAATCTGGGCTCCCAGGCTGTCCAAGAATGTAAGGAGAAGGTTGAGGGAAAATTTGGATTGGATCAGATCCTATAATGACAGGCTGGGGATGGTTGGCGAGTTCTTTAGACTCATTAATGGAAACCAAAATTTCCCTAGGGCCCTCTACATCACCATGCTATCCACACTCATTCAAATATGAAACATGCACATCAGCACTTTTCCTAGGCTGACCAGTAAAAAAATTCCCCTTCAAGGTTATAGGTGCGATATCATTCCCATTCATCCTTCAACATGATGCAATTTCATGTCATTTGACATTACAAAATCTACATTCATTGTCCATATTGCAGTCAACAAGAAGATGTCGAAAGTACCAGCAACCAGAAATTAACTTTGATGTGTACCCAAATTTGGGCATGTGTGTTTCAGACAATAGTGGGATCAAAATTTCTATCCCATTCTTGAATACATTGATAACCTGGTTTCAAATAGATTGATTCCATGCTCCATGCACACCGCTTTTATTCATCTGAAGGAAAGGTTATAAGATAAAATCCACCTCCCATCGAAGTCATCCTCTACTCATCAAAGCCCCATAACTCTGCGATTAATTTGGTTAAATCATTTAACTTCCAAATTGTTTCACCATTCGGTGTCAGGACCCGTGCAATAATTGAAAATTTTCACAACTTGATCCTCTCTTCCACTGTATCGTAATCTTATGAGACATGTGCAACCTTATTTTTCTTGATAAAACTTACAAGAGGAGGTGGAACAAAGTCAGAGAAAGAGGGGTCAGCCGCAGCTTTCACGATGTCCGTAATGTTCTTTTTCAAGGAATCGATATGAGAATTAATTGACACATCTGATTTCATGGATGCACGGGAGAAGAGATCTATATGGATCAAATATTCATGCAGTTGAATCGGTAATCCTTCCTTCAATCCCGCTTCATCCTTCTCATTAATGTTCCACTCACCAGGTGTTATGTTCTCCCCTTCATCCCCCTAATCTTCCATCTCATTATCAAAAATCATAATTTTTAATTTACTTAATAGAATTTACATTGAAATATTTTTGATGGTATTATATACGAACCAATTTTATCTTTTTAAAAATATGAAAAAGAAATGATTTATTTCAAATTATACTACATAAGTGAATATTAATATTAAAATGTATTTCTATATTACTAAATATTCCATTACATGTTTTAATTCATTCTAAAATAATATTCAATTTCGCTTTAATCAAATAATTTATGTTTTACAAGAAAAAATATGAAATATTATTTGTTCTATTGATTTTTGAAAAGAATTTTACATTATTTTATAACACTTTTTCTTTAATGTCATCATCCTTTAAGGACTATATAACATTAAATGGGATATATATTTTTTATATTTATGTTTTTTTGAAGAAAAATGATGATTAAGTTATTTTTATGATTTTATGAACCATGTTTCCTTCCCATGAGTCATTTAATACATGATGAGATAAAAAATATTTTTTTACAGAATAAACTTATTTTATCACAATAACATAAGATTGTGTGATGATGGTATTATTTTGAAATTGTATTCATTTTTATATGTTATTCATATACGATATGATGATTTTGTTTTTATCTTATAGATCATATATCTATGGTTTTAATTATGTAATGGTTGGACCGATAATTATAATTCCGACCAATACATTGGGAAAATATTGCTACATTATGAGGTAATATGAACATAAATGGGAAGTGAACACAATTTAGTAATGTAATTTTCTCACAATTATAGTATTTGTAGTGATCTGTGAATAAGGATATGAAGAAATTGGGAGTCAACCTTAACCACCATGGGACTCTTTCCACCATGATAATCTCATTACATAGTGTTTACTTTATAAATGAGTGTGTATGCATATGTGTATGAAAAAAACTAATATCTAATACTTTGGATATATTATCATGGATTGTGATTGATTAATAATGATTCCAAACTCTTATAACTTGTTAATTTTATTATGAAAAATTATTATTCATTGGTGAATGATTAATGATATTTGAATGATTAGGTATTATTCATGTTTGTTATGAACATATTCTTATACCCAATTGTATATATTATTCTCAAATATGACCATTAATGAAAATCTCATATGTATATACTTAGTGAGAAGATAAGATAACCATTTATTATGTTTCATTTTTTTCCTGAATATGACTAAATTTTTTATATGGGTATGTCTATGAAGTGTACTATTATACAATATGTTTTTGGTCGATTTTGAAGATATTTCATGAAATAATTTTATTTTAGATGTATTACCAAAATAAATTAATACTTTACCATTTTGGGGAGTGTATTTTTCTGTTGTGTAATTAATATTCATATAAAATGATGTGATATTTATGTATGAATAGTTTGTATTGACATGAAATAAATTTTATGATATTCAATTTCTTGTGGGGGTAAATTTTAATTTTAATTATTGTGTTCATAACTATAAAAGAATTATTTTTTGAAAAACTATTTTATCCACAAAAAGAATTTATATAAAAATCACATAGTATTTATTCCTATTGAATTTTTCGTTTTAATGATAAATAAAAGATATTTATTAGAATTTTATACTATTTCAAAATCGAATGTGTCCTTGTAATTACATAATTAAGGAAAATGAAAAAAAATATTTTGTTAGAAAAAAAATATCATGGTAACAATACATTAAAACTGAATATTATGATGTTATCATTATACATTCAATTTATTACATTACAAATTTAATATATACTAAACCTTTAAAAACTATTTCAAAATTTTTAATTTCATTTTTATATTTTGAAGATGTTAAAAAATAATAGTATGTTTAAAATCTTATTTTTTTCACTAGTCATCTTAAAATAATCTATTTTATAAAAAATCCCAAATCATCACCGTAAGGAAATTTTTAGTTGAGAACTTATAAATGTTACTTTAATAAATTCAAATAAAAATTATAAAATATGTATAATTATCTTTAAAATTAAAATAAAAAAAACAAAAAAAACTACCTTTATAGAAAGAGGTCATTTTAAACAGTTTGGGCTATTAACATTATATAAAAGTTATTATTAAATTAAATTTTGTTATATATTATTTAATAGATTTAAAGAAATATTAATTATTATAATATTATTTTAAAGGTGTTCTAATTGATTAATTATGATGAAATATATAACACTTTAATGAATTGTTCATTTAAAAACTAAATCCATTTTTGATTAAATGAAATTAATTACTATTCTTATAAATGTAATTTTTTTAAATTTATTTGTATATATTTCCTTATTAATGTTTTAGTTATTCATAATATTCATCTAATATGATTCATCCTATTATAGTATGGTGTTATGTATAGATCATTCTATTCAATATATTAATAATTATATCAAAAAAAAATCAAAAGGCATTACATTCTCCATAATTAAATATATATTTTCTTTAAAATTTAAAATAATAAAAATAATTAAATTGTATAATGGTATTATTAGGGTAATCATGACTAAAAAAATGTTACAATTAATTATTAACCTCACTATCTTGTTTAATACTAGGAAACTCATCTATTAATTCATAATTAGAATACACTTTGATTTTCTACAACTTGTTCCAAATATGAATCCTTAGATATATATAATTATTATAAGTTCCATAATATATAAAATTGATTTAATCATTTTCATAATTCAAAATCTCACATAATTTGATAACCATGATGGTTATTATTATCTAAAATAAAATAATAATAAATAACAATTTTAATATGTAAATTAAATCTCATAAAAATTTCTCATATTAGTCCTCCATGTACTTTTTTAATAATTTTGGATAAAAGATAATATCATTGGATAATACTACCACTCTATCAATTTAACAAACATGGTCCATGGACTTTATCCTATTATGTTTTTAAACCTAACTATTTATATACTATATAATAAAATTACATGACAATAGATTAAAATTATTTATAATGGATTATTAGTATCTTATAAATAATAATAATATTATCCCTCAGGTAGTTTAAAAATAGGTTTCTAGTTAGTCCCATTATATTATATTTGAGTAAATATTACATTAAAACAAAACCATCATATTTTAGTGATATTTCCCCTAGGTTTATCTATGCTAAAGCATGCAATAACATGTCGGTATACATTAAAGGATTTCATTCCTAGTAATCCACCTAATAATTACACTCCCTAAATAAAAAGTTATTTTCCAACAAATGGAATTATATGGAGGGTTTCTACTAATATTATCTAGTCCTAATATCAAATAATAAATAAAACCAGCATTTATACTAACTAAAATGACCCAGATCTGCACCCTCTGTTCCAGTTCTCAAAAAATTCTATAATAATATGTTTATTACAATATGATGTATCCCAAGATAATATTGTATATATTGTACATTAATTATATATATTAAACATCTCAAAGACAAAATAATATTAGAACCAATAAAACATTTATTTTCTATCTTTAAATTTTATATTCATTAAGAAGTTGTTTTTTCAACACTAGTGAAGAAACATATTCATGAAAAAACTGTCATGAAACATGAGGTGAAAAACCTATGACATGGTGCATAATAAATTCAAATAACATTTAAATGAGGAATAATAATAATATGATACAAAAATGAAATAAAGTAAAAATAACATCTTAATTCCCATAACATAGTAGAGAAGGCATCGAATTATAATATCCATAAAATAGTATAGATAGAATTACAATCATATTAATATAAAATAATGGAGTATGATTCACTACCAGATTTCCATAATATAATGGATTAAGAATCATTATATTATTCATAATAAATTAATGGTTAATTAATGAAATAAAACTCCAATAATGATAATTTATTTTTATATATAGTGAAAAAATGATTAATAACTATACAAAATGGCTCTAAACTTCTTTATTTTTCTTTTTGTAATAGATGATATTATAAGTCACTAGAAAAAGATATTTATGAAAATTTTAAGATCATTTTTTAAAACATTTACTATTTAAAAACAATTTTTTTTGATTTTTCCTTGAAAAATGGGAAATTAGTTTATTGTGGAAATGTACTATGGATGATGAAACATTTTATCATTAAAGGAAACCCGAATTATTATTTTAAAATACCATTTTTTAAACACGTATAACTTAAATGTGTAATGAAGAATAAAATTGAAAATAGGTAAAAATAATTATAAATACCACCAAATTTAATAAATACATAGATTTAATAATATTAAATTCTAAAACTATTGGTATTAAAAAAATATCTATGGATGAGAAGAAACTTGTCATTGAGGATGAATGTTTTTCAAAACAATTTTCTACATTTACGAGAAAAAAATTATTCAAGGAAGACTATTGTAATTAATAATTTTATAATAACTAACATGAAATATAATGTACCATATAATAAAATTTTATATTTTAATAAAATATTATAATACATATGTTCATGTAGAATCATTATAACTCAAATAATTTATATTTTAGTTTCAAAAATCAATTGCAATAGTTGTATCCCTCAAATCGAGACACCATGAGTGATAAAAAGTAATATAGATTATTAAATCTCTATAATTACATTAAATTATCATAAATCATATATTGGTAATTAAATTTTATCTACATTTTATTTTACGATTTTTTATTTATAAAAAAAAATTATTTCTTCGTTAGCTTGTAGTACAAGCGACACTACGTTGTGACGATCAAAAATATATTAATAAAAGTATTTTTATTTTAAAGTTACTGGTATATCCGAGATGTAAAAATTGGTTGTATTAATAGTAAAAAAAATAAAATTAAACTTATATATTAGTGGTTTATATTAAGAAACATATATTTACACATATGTTCATTTTTTTAACAATTTCCTTATACGCTATAAAAGAATATTTTTTTCTCAAAATATATTTTCTTTAATATTGTGGGAAAATAATAAAATTAAAATTTTAAACTTATAAAATAATTATTATTTCCAATGGGATTTATTTTTGGATTAAAAATATCAAAATATTCTTATAGTGAATTTTTTAGATAATTTATAGTGTTTAATTTTTTGATGAGTAGTGAAAAATATTTTTTTTTGAAAAATTCATTTTTGAAAAACTTTTTTATAAAATAATTTTTATTAAATGAATTAAAAGAAAAAAAATATATCAATATTAATATAATTAAACCAATTTAGGTAATTTTATTATTTTTATTTCTGAATTTTTAGGAATATACTTTTTATACTTATGAAAATGATTTATTTTGAAAACTATTTTTTCTCATCTATGGGTTCAATTTTAAAATAAATTCATCTACATCCATGATTTGAATTTTTTAAGAAGGATTACATATGTTAAATAATAATATTTAATATTAAATTATATTTATGACATAGTATTTTGTTATATTACTAGTATAGAAATTAATAATTAATTACAGAGGTAAAGGTTAAAATAAGCTTACCTATGGTTCAATCTAAAATGATAAATGATAAAATATATTAAATACATTTCCATTTATATCTTTTTCTGATTATTATGCCCTTATATAATATTATTTTCTATAATTATCTAATTTGGAACCCATTGACCAAGAAAGATACATAGAGTTAATTAAAGGCATTGATAAATTACAAGTGTTGCCCTTAAATCAATTATAAAAGGGAACCCACTCTCATTTACACTTCACAAACAAGTTTGATTTTCATTTTAAAATAACTTAATAATTACATCCTTGTTTTCCTACACATAAACTATTTTCCCATGTTTCATATAAAAACCATACCTTGAAGTCTTTGGGTATAAACCTATAGAGGTTCTCTGATGAAGAGGAAAACTTACTAACCAAGAATTTTCATTTGATTTCTTATTATAACTACTTAACATATTAATAAAAAATGAAGAAATAATTGAAATGTAAATTCAATTTAAGGATTTTTTATAATTATAATGTAATGGATTATATCCATATTTCTTTCCATGAAATGGGAATGAAAACCAGCAATCGTGTGTACATCAAACCACCGCCTCGTGAACTGATGTATTTCATTTTAAACCACCTCCTCAATAGGATGTATTATAATGATAGATTAATTATATATATATATATATTTATGAAATTATTATACTTATTTAAATATAATATCACATCTACCTCCTTTTCTTCAGATTTGTTTTGAAACAATAATGTCCCTCATGCATATAAGTGGACACAAACATCTGTGATTTTTTGGGATTTGTTTTTCACTATATTATTACATTTCTGGTAATAAGGATATATTTTAATGAATATAAATGATATATATATATATGAAATAAAAATGATTCTTAAAAATTGAAATATTTTTTATGTTTCATTCCATCTATTCATTGATAAAAATGGAAACCATGTTCATGCGTACATATACTTGGTTTTGTCAAAGAATTGTGTAATTAATTTTCACATAAATAATTTTATTTATGATAATAAATATGTATATAATAAATTTATATTATATGTATATCATCGTTATCATTTTGGGTATTAGGGTACTATAATCTTGGTACGTGGACCAAATAGAAAAAAAACATATATGAAAACGAAGTAGTTTTTACCCCGAATATTGATTTAAATAAAGAATTGAAAACAAATAAGTTGTTAATGGTTATAAGTAAATCATTTATAGTATTATATATATGATTATTTTTTCAATAATAGATTCATAATTACGATATAGTCATTATATAGTTGTTATAAACACATAAAACAGAATTTGGGTTGGAATTATGAGATTCTATTCTAACTTTTCCTTCTATGAGACATTTTAAAATTCACCACTTGTTACTTTTGTTTAGTGTATATAAATTACCCTTAAAATTTTATATCATGAAATTATCTTATTTTATGATATTCAATGTTTCATTTAATTATTTTCATGTGGATTATGATTCAAAATTTAACAATTTTGTAATTGTTTTACGAAACTAACTATTATTTTTATTGGGATTGTTTACAATTTTTATTGTGGTGGTGAAATTATAGGATATTACATTCATGAAATGCATGGATTTTATTCTAAATCATTTAAATACTAATAATATGTGTTTTAATTTAATTTTCTAATCATTATTTACTCACTATACCTAAATAATGTTTTTAAATAAATTCTCCATTATTTATCTCTTCAGATGAAAATCCATTCTCTTCCATACCCATTTTTGATAAAAAATATTAATGAATTCTTTAAAACATTTATAGTATTGGATAATGATTTTTTTTAATTTATTTCCCCAAAAAAATGAATGGCAACTTGTTGTGGGTTTTCAAATGAGTTACCATTAAATTCTTATATACAATGTTAAGGTATTGTTTTTAACAACGTAATACATGAATAATATTTCACTCCAACAAGAATTCTTAATGAAATTAGGATTCCAAAATAAAATAAAATTTTTATTATCAAATAAATAATTTTATTTAATAATTTAGAAAAATTTAAATATGTTATTTCATAGTGGAAAAGATATTTTTCACATCAAATTTCTTAATTCAAACATTCAAATCACTTTCCATATTAAAAGATAAACATTACTAAATAGTAGTTTTTAATGAGAAATGATTAAATAATAAAATCCTTCTTCCTTAACTGGATATTTTGTAATTATGATGAAATTATTTTTATGAAACACATTTCCCTTCCACGGGTTATAAAACTATTTAATGTTTGTGAAACCCATTTTGTTCCTGTGTTATTCAATAATAAATTTTATATGAAGCTGATTTATTTTAATATGTTATAAAATGGTAAATATTTTATGAAAATTTAGTATACATATGAATAATGTTTTTAATTTTATGAGTGGGACATGAATTATATAAACCTAAACTATATTGGTTATAGAACAAGGTTGCACGATCTCCAAGGGTACATTGTAGTTTGTTGCATACCCAAATGGGAGATCACCAGAGGACATCCAATGCCTAAAATGGAGTACAAGGGATTTTATATAAATCCTAATGTTTGTACATGGGTGGTTATGAAAATCATAACATGTTTTGAATTTCATGGTTGGTAATCTTCAAATAATATTTTATACGATTATGAATATGTGATGAATATTATCCTTATGGAAATGTTATGCTCTTATGGGTCATGTTCATTGATTCCATTATGGTCTGTGTATTATAAAATATCATGATTAATTATAGTAATCAGGATTATGATGGTTATATACATAATATGTCTTTTAAATATTAATATCATGTTCTCATTACCCTATGATCATTTTATTTTTCAATAATCATTGAAATAATCATTATTTTACCATTTATGATAATCTACTCACACTATTTTATATGAGTCCGTCAAGTGCATTATTTTGGAATATATTATGCATGATATGTTCAATAAGGTGACATATATAAGTAATGTAGTGTGAGACTATTTAATTCACAAATGACCTTTTTGATTATGTATCCCTGATTATAAATATAGGATTTCTATAGGATTATTGGCTGTATTGTGATGATGTGTAATGAATATTCATCTTTCAGAATGTGAAATATTTATATAAAATAATTATGAGACACTATACTTGGTATCACATAGTGGTTTAGTTATCTATGGAATTTGGTATGGGAAAACATTAGTGATACCCCTATTGATAAGTCAAATAAAAATAACATATTCTTGAATTTTGGTGAAGTAGGGACCCTATAATTTCCATGAAATTAAATCTCTATCTCGATTCTATAAGTGGATAGGGATATGAAATAATTTTACATATGGGTAATAATTTTAAAATTGGTCCCAATGGTATTTGAATTCATTTTCACTCATTGAATTAAATTGGCCTTGTTATAATCTAGGTTTGACATTCCCAAGAGATATTTTATGGAAATTAAAAAACTATTTGTCATCCATTATAAAGTATTTCATTAGATAAGGACTATAAATAGAATAAGCTAAACCTAATGTGGCTTATATTTGAAAAAAATATTTTCATGATTTAGACATACTAAAAATGATTTTTTTTGTGATTATATAGATTCTCACTATGATTATTGTATCTTATAGAATGATTTATGGTTTTAGTAAACAGTTGGATCCTAATAGATTCATAAAATTTGATAATGAGACAAAAAATGAAATGATTTTCTTCCTCTTCATCCTTTTTATTAATTATTAAAGAAAATTATAATTATTAGGCTCACAAAACATTCTCAATCTATGAATCATTCTAAATTTACAACTAATAAATGGCGTGATCACTGTTATAATCATTCTTTCATGAGGTAGAAACCACCTTCATTTATTGGGTATTCCAAAAAATATATTTATATAAAATATATAACTACCACCCCTATTTAATTTTCATTTATCTAAGGATTGGAACATGAAATTTCATTTTGGTTCTACCATTTTGAAAGTGAATAATATCAATGGTGGGATCATATAAAGAATATAGATAAACATGAATAAATTGACTACATGGAGTGGGATGGGTATAAGAGATTATATTTCACTATGTAGTTTGAGATTGTTATTTATAAAAGAAGGTAGATGGAAATCTATGAGAAAATTAAGAAGGACATTTAATTTTTGGCTAACTATAAGGGAAATTTTATAAGATTTGTAATACATGATTTAGGTATTGTCATGTAGCCAAATAGAAAGGTTTATAAGTTATTTAGTGAAATAAAACCAAGTCTTATAAATATATTTTGCATAAAATAAATATTTACTAATGAATAAGTCAATTGATATTTTATCTAGGTGGAAATATAGGGTTAATTTAACTATCATTATAATATTTTATATAAGAATATAATTAGGTAATTTAGTGGAAACATTGAAACACATATAGAGAAGAATATGATACATACTTCATTCCTAATGTGTAGAAGGAATCATGGAGGAATGTAAATAGGGTTCAAATGAATATTTAATGTGTTTATTTGATGTCCACGTAAAGACTCTCAAATTATGTATAATTTTTATTTATATGGAATTATTTAGATATTTCAAAATTCGAGGGCACGTGATTATGAGGCCTAGAGAACACAAAACTAAATTTTGAACGTTTTTATAGTAGGATCAATAAAGGTGTGGGCATGAATTTCTACCATATGAACCTGTTCTCTGATTGAAAATCCAAGGGCACCATTGGATTCACAGCACCATGATTTTCCTAGCTGAAGCATAACATCGACCGACATGGGTCGGACAAAAAAGATAATTTATTGACTTTCAGGAAAAAAATAATAGAATAACTATAATTTATTTTATTCTTTTATTCCATCATTGAGAGACAGTTGGTGAAACTATAGTGTAACAACGAACATTAAATGAATAAAAATCAATGAATCATTTATTTGGTTTAGTAACAACAACACTTGTATGATTAATTGGTTCTTTAATTGTGATTCATTAATCAACCAAAATAATGAATGCAATATAGATATTGTTTCTTTTTATTTAATCATCCATTCAGTGATCATATTAGAAATCACATGAAAATGATCTGACGAAACACTGGATACGCCACCCTCTAATGAAGAATGATTTTTGATCAAAAATCATTGGAGGATTCGAACCAGACATCGAAGAATAATGACAAACGCCTTTGAAAATTGATTCCTTCATTCATCCGCAACGGATTCCACCAAATCTTGGTAGGGAAATTAATTTGATATCCACGATTTTTATAATTCCTCTCATCTTTTTCTTGTAAAATACAATGAACACAGATCGACCGACTAATAGGTTGATCCTTGTATTGTTTGTTATTTCAAGTGGATGTTGCGGGGTCTTAGTTTGGTGATTGTTCTTCCAAAATGATGATTGTTATCAACCAATGTTATAACACTAACACAGAGTGTGCAACTACATCCAAAAAAGACTCAAAACCCCTCCATTCTTGGTATATGTGCATTCTATGTACACGACCAGGAAATGAGGTAGGAAGTCGAATGATAGAGCTCTGTAGTAAAGGAAGAGACCCGAGAGGCCTGTAGGTGAGGATAACTAGGAAAAAGAACCACCGAAGCATCTCCAGTGGTCTTTGGAGGCAACCTCCAGCACATCAATATCAGTGTGGTGGCACCGACGACTGGTGGTGGAGGCCGGTTCGAGCTAGCCACGCAGATATGGCCAAACCTACAAGCACTGTGATGGCAGGATCTGTGGCCAGCTAAGCATCAGAGGGTGGATAACATGGAGATGATGTGCCCTGTTTGAGAGGTGTAGCCTGCTCGGGCCGCTTGAATGGACACAATAACTAGTACTTTTCGGCTATTACGGGAGGTGGGGAAGCACCCCATTGGCACCGGCACCTAGAAAACCGGACGTGATGCATCTGGTCTAGCACAACCAGCCTGCATGAGGGCCGAGTTTTCAAGGCGGGCCGGACCCACTAGACGACTATGCCGAACGACCCGGACCCCTTCCGGACACATACCCGACCAACCCTGTTCCACTAAAACATGAGTAACTCACAAACTGGGAATCCTATTGATGGGATGTCTATGGCGTGAGGAAACATGCGACGAGGTAGTCCTTTTGAGATACCCCCTGGGTTTTATAAGAAGTCGGAGTATGACCGGGTTGGATCCGACTCAAATCCAACCAGGTCATATTTTACCTTTTTACTTATATCATACCGACTAGGCATCTGATTGATGCGCCATCTATCGCGTTGGAACCCTAAGGACAAGAAGGTCCATTAGTTTACTTCTTCTCGGGACTTCGTGATGGTTAAGGGAAGAAAAATATCTTAAGGAGAAGAACCTACGGAATTCAAACACACTAAGTGCGAGAATCCAGTGGCAGGGTGTCAAGTGAAGAGATACCCTCCTTGGATTAGCATGAGAGAGACCCTCCATGGATCCGCAACATTGTGACCCTACATGGATCATAAATAGAGATAACATTTTAGATCGGCATGAGAGCGACCCACCATGGATCGACAATAGTGCGACACTCTATTGATCTAATGTAGTACAACCCTCTGTGGATCAGTAGTAGAGTGACCCTTTGTGGATAAATAGTACATCGAAAATTCTCGGATCAGTGGCAGAACCTCTCAATAGAATAAAATGATTTTCCTCAAGACTAATCATCTTTATTCCAGTTCCCTTGGTTGTATAACATGTGTGATATATCTTTTACTTTATGATTTTTGATTGAGATCATACTTTTTAGTATTTACCCTGTGGAATTCTAGGAGACGTTTGGGGTCTGGGGGTCCCTACTAGGTATTGTTATACTCACCCCTACACGGGCTTCATCCATAACATTTAGATACTTGTGTAGATAATGAACAGATTGATTGAGCCTTGGGCAGATAGGGATAGACGGTTCATAGAGGTGATAGACAGATGTGGTCAGTGGGAGTGATGGCAGATGACGTGATATACCTAACATTCAATTATGATCCTTGCAGGATGCCCTTCAGAGTACGTTTTTTTTCTATTTTATTTACTTAATTTCTAGTTTGGTTTGTATACTAGCATTTTTTACTTTCTGTTTACACAATTACTATCTTTAGTTCTAATTTTTGGTATGATTTATTTTTATACCAACTCTGTGTGTGTACAAGTTTAAAGGTAATGCCTTCTCTTTTTGGGATATTTCATTTCAAGTGATAGTCACCAACCCCTATCCTATGGAAGGCGGGCTTGGGATAGTGACAAAATGGACCCCATGGGATGAGTCCTGACAAAGTGTTTTCAAAGATAATTAGTTCTACCAGTATAACTAATAGTCTCTTTTATAAATGTTGAAATTGTGTTAAGTGTCTTGAGTATGGATTATAGTTTGGGTAGTCCAGTGTTTGTGCTGCAGCTGACGTATCCATACACCAGGACACTGAGTTCGGATTTCCAACTCGATACACTAAAATAATGTTTTCATGTATTTTGAAAATGGTTTTCATGATCTATTTTGAGTCATCTCAACAGGTATTGCTTATTTACCATTTTGCATATGTTCCATTATAAGATATCACCGCGTATACATCCAACCTGGATTCCAGTTATAGATCATGATGACGGCCCATCGAGTAATGATGTGTCAGTGCATGTCCCTCTTACAATGATAACACCTTTAGGTGGTGTACCAATAGTACCACCACCCATAGGAAAACTATTTCCACTAATCCCACCAGTGGACCATGCACACCGAATGAACTCATTGCACACGCTCCAGAAACAGTGGCCTCTGAGGTTTCTAGGTGAGACAGATCCTTAAGCAGCCCATTCATATGCAGCATGCAGTAGGTAGATGAGACAAAGGCCCAATCATGCAAGACCTTCAAGAGGATGGCTCCAGGATATAGGGCCAGAGGTGCGGAGCTTGCAAGGAAGATGAGGTCAGAAGAGGAGAAGACTATGCTACTCTTTCGATGTGAAGGGTCACAGGGCTTGCGATTTCCCAAACATCCATACTGATGATCAACATATTGTTGAAATACTGCTGAGGTAGATGCATAGTTTTGAGCGAGGAGGTCCGCAAGGAAGTGGATGCTGCAGAAGAGTAGACCATGCGACAGGAGGTGGGAGACAATTTGAGGGACTACAACCACAACCCCTAGGTGGCACACCCCGACCTTATGGAAATGGATTACAAGGATGATCGCATCTTTAAGTGATAGAGGCCGATGACCATGGTGCTCCATAGATGATTCGAGGAACGATCTATGTCTACCCCACCCTATCAATAGTTCATATAGACACAGGTTATAGTCACCCTTGTATTTCCCCGACTCTCGTTCAAAGCTCATAGATTCTGGTGGAGCTATTGGATCAATCCATATGATTATAGACTACTACAGGAGAGGATTTGATGATTACACACTGGTTACAGTAGTGTGATCGTACTCTAAGAAGAGAGAGTCTTGACTGTGGTCTTATAGTTTCAGCGTCGAGTCCTTATGATGTAATATTGGGTATGGAATGGCTATCCATGGTTAATGGTCAGATAAAATATTTTAGGCGTATAGTGCAGTGTGTCTGAGAGGACATGACCAAGTTTTCCTTCACAAGTGAAAAGGAAACCTTGGAATCACATGTTGGACTTTCACGGAGGAGGTAGCAACTAATCACTAATCATATGGCTAGCCTCACCCTCGGTATAATGGATGAGAGGAGTACAAGATATCCTATTGTGGTGGTCTAATATGTGGATGTATTTCCTGAGGATATTTTGAGACAACCTCATTGTAGAGCGATAGACATCTATATCGAAATGTACCCCGGTATGTCACTGATATCTACACTATTATATCAGATGGATTCCATGGAGCTTTGTGAGTTAAGGGTGAATTTGGAGGACTTATAGAGAAGGGGTTCGTAAGGCCCAGTGTTTCCCCACGGTAAACCTTGATTTTGTTCGCTGAGAAGAAATATAAGAGTTTGAGGCTTTTCATGGACTATTAGTGCCTGAACAAGGTGGTTGTAAAGAAAAAGTATACTCTAACAAGGATGGATGACCACTTCGATTAGCTAAAGGGAGCGCAGTGGTTTTAGAAGATAGACCTCATATCAGGCTATCCTCATCATTGGTATTGGGATGTGGTCATACTGAAAATTGCCTTTAGATGCTGCTATGTCCACTAAGAGTTCTTGGTGATGCCTTTTGGCATGTCTAACGCCCCGAATGTGTTCTTCGGATTCAGTAATATGATATTCCATCCTTACCTCAATCGCTTCATAGTGGTATTCATTTAAGTCTTCTTGGTGTAATTTATATCAATGTAGTAGCATGCGACACATCTTTAGATAGTTCTATATACACTCCGAGAAAATTGTCTTTATAGAAAGCTCTCAAATTGCCAGTTTTGGATAGAAGAGGTCTACTTTCTGGGACACGTTATCTCAAAGGATGGAGTTGTTGTGGATCTAGAATAGTTAGAGGCATTGCGTTCTTGGGAGACACCTAGGAGCGTGAATGATGTGTGGAGTTTCTTTTGGTTGGCTGGGTACTACCAGAGATTTGTACCCGAGTTTTCCAGAGTAGCAGCACCCTTTTCAGCTTTGAAAAAGAAGGGAAAACCCTTCGTATGGGTGGAGAGATGCCAAAAGAGTTTCCAGGAGATGAGGAAGAGACTGTTGAGTGCCCCCATGTTGAGGCTACCATAACTGGGAGTTGAGTATGTAGTCTACTACGACACATCAGGGACCAAGATAGGGTGTGTCCTGATGTAGGAGAAATTGGTGATAGCATACGGATCAAGAAAGTTGAGTCAACGTGAGAGGAACTACGCGACCCATGACCTGAAGTTAGTAGCATCAGACTTTGTATTGAATATGTGGTGGTACTAGTTGATGGGTGAACATTTTACAATCTACTCAGATCACAATATTCTCAGGTATATCGTATCATAGAAGGACCATAACCTGAGATGATGATTATGGATGAATTTTATCTAAGAATATGACTTTGAGACAGTACACACTCCTGTGAAGGGAAACGTAGTGTCAGATGCACTCCATAGAAGGTCGGGTCTATATCAGTTGAGCAAGGCGACAGAGTAGCTAACCATGTTGCAGATATCCTTCATGACTAGTGATGGGTAAACATACCTCCAGTCTATAACTGTCACTCCCATACTCCTTTAGTGAGTTCGGGATGCACAACTTGGGGAAATTTACTATGAGGCACGACGTGCTAAGATATACTCAGTACATGCTCCTGATATATTTTTGATAGGTGGGGATCACATCATTCTTTTCAAGGGGCACACCATGGTCCAGTGATGTATCATGAGGAGGTGTTGAAGGAGTTCTATACATCCCATTTGGCGGTACATTCTTGAGAGGAGAAGATGTACTAGGACCTTCGATGCCAGTACTGGTGGATAGGGATGAAGAAAGAACAGGCAACGTTCGTTTCACGATGCCTCACTTGTTAGAAAGTGAAGGACAAACACAAGGTTCAAGCAGGCTTAACTCATCCACTTGAGGTACCATAGTGGAAATGTAAAGGTATCTCAATGGACTCCATGATGGGGTTACCAAGCACGTCTAGGGGCCACAACTCTCTCTGGGTTATCATTGACCGACTCACCACGTCGGACCATTTTCCACCCATCTGATAATAGGGATCAGTAAAGGGCTTGGGATTTCTTTATGTTCATGAGATAGTACGGTTTTACATGATACCATTAACGATTTTTTCAGATTGTGATTCCTGTTTTACATCTCGATTGTGGAAGGGGTTACAGGAGGCGTTCAGGACTCATTTGTAATTGAGCACCTCCTTTCACCCTCAGAAAGATGGTCAGACGGTGCAAACCATACAAACACTTAAAGACATGATTTGTGGTTGAATCCTTTATTTTAGTCAAAGATGAGAGGACAACCTACCACTGGTGGAGTTCACATAGAACAATAGCTATAACTCCACCATCAACATGACACCATTTGATGCCTTGTACAGATGACCATGCAGATCACCTCAATGCTGGATAGACCTAGGGGAGTCAACACCCATGGGTCCAGAGTCGGTAAAGGCTACCACTGAGCAGGTGCAGATCATCCAAGAGCGGATGAAGGCTGCATAGTGTAGGCATAAGTCTTATGTCAAAAGGAGATAAAGACCCTTGGAGTTTGATGAGGGAGGCCATGTCTTCTTATGGGTCCCACCTAGACAAGAACTACGAAGATTTTTCAGGGTTGCAAGCTATATACGAGGATCATCAAGAACATTCTAGATCCTTGGTAGAGTTGGTGAGGTGGCTTACAACCTATCTCTTCACCTGCAGATGCACCAGGTATATAATGTTTTCTACGTCTCGTAGATAAGGAGATACGTGCATGATCTGTCGCACCTCATGGAATGGGGTGAGCTGGACATTGAAGATGGGATGATGGACAAAGATATTCCAAAGGAGATAGAGGATCGATAGGAGCCGGTCCTACAGGGGCATTTGATTCCTTTGGTGAAGGTTCGGTGGAAGCACTAGAACCTTCATGAGAGAGAAAGAGGCTGAGATTCATTCTCTGTATCCCCATTTCTTTTCCTATAATTTGTTGTGGATTTCGAGGGTGTAAAGAACCAAGGTTGGGAGAATGTAAAGACATGGAAATTTCATATATATTTTTTTATATGGAATTATTTCTAGACTATGGAATTCAATGGAATGTGATTCTTAGACTCGGAGAGCCAGAAATTGAATTTTGAACATTTTTAGGGTAGGTTTATTAAACATGCGGGTGAGAATTTATATCTTTTGAATTAGTGCTTGAATTGAAAATATGATGGCACCATTGGATTAACAATGCCAAGATTCACATAGGAAAATCATAACATCGACCGACAACGGTCATATGAAGATGATAATTTTTGGATATTTGGAAAATAATAATAAAATAACTATAAGTTATTTTATTCTTTCATCCACAGTTGATAGATAGTTGGAAGAATACTAGTGTAACGATGTTCATTAAATGAATAAAAATTAATGACTCATTTATTTAATTGTGTAACCAAAATGCTCGTATGAGTAATTATTTCATTAATTATGTTAAATTAATGAATCACATTAATGAACACAACATGAAACTTGTTTATTTTTATTTAATGAACCCTTTGGAGAACGGTTTGGAAATCCTGGGGAAAAGTTTTGACGAAACTCTGACGATGTCACCCTCCAACAATGAGTGGTGTTTGATCAACGTCCATTGGAGGATTCTAACCAAACATCAATGAATGAAGATGACGGTCTTCAAACGTGGATTCCTTACATCATCCGCAATGGATTCCACTGAATCTATGTAGTAGAAATATTTTTTTTTCTATGTGTTTTATGATTCTTCTCATCTCTTCCTTGGAAAATAGAATGAATATGCATCAGCCGACTAATGGGTCGATCATTGTCTTTCTTGTTCTTTTGGGTGGTTGTTGCAGGGTTTTAATTTGAGGATTCTTCTTTTGAAAATGATGATTGTTTTCACCACATGTTAGAAGAATTATGCGGAGGGAGAAGGGTAATATGAACAAGGCATAAAACCCCATCATTCTTGGTTAATGTGTATTATTTGGGAGAGATATAGAAATGATGTGGAAAGATGAATGTAAGAACCTCACTGTGAAGGTGGCGACCCGAGAGGCATGTAGGTGCAGACAGGAAGGAAAACAGACCACCATAGCATCTCCGGTGGCCCTCAGAAGAAACCTACGGTGTAGTGGTGTTGATGAATAGAGGCATGGCCAGTTCGAGCTGGCCGCATAGAGACGACGGTGCCCACATGCACCATAGAGGCATGATCCACAACCAACCGGGCCGTAGAGGGTGGAGTATCGAGAACCGTGTTGGAGAGGAGTGGCCCCCTTGGGCCTCTTGGATGGACACAATGGCCGCCTCCAACCGGATGTTTTGGGAGGGGGGGAAGTGCCCCGCTGGCACCAAATGAAGGATGGAACCGCTGGCCAGGCCAGACCCATGATCCCAACGGGTCGGCCTGGCCAGACCCCTACCGAAACCGGACCCGACCAACCACATTACACTAAAACATGAGTAACTCAAAAACTGGGAGTCTGATTGATACACCATCTATGGAGTGAGGACCCCTGTGATGAGGTGGTCCATTTCAGATACTCCACATGGGTTTTGTAAGAATTTGGAGTTTTAACGGGTTTGATCGGACTAGAATCAAACTATGCCCTATTTTATCTTTTTTCTTATATCTTATAGACCAGGTGTCCGATTGATGCACCGTTTGTCACGTTAGAACCATTAAGACAAGATGGTCATATGGGTTACTTCATCATCGAACTTTTTGGTGGTTTAGGTATGAATGATATATTGAGAAGAAGAAACTATAGAACTCAAGCACACTATGTGTAGGAATCCAGTGGTTTGCTGTGAAGTGAAGAAATAACCTATGTGGATCGAGATGAAAGCGACCCTTCGCAGATCGGCAGTAGTGCGACCCTATGTAGATCAGAAAAATAGTGACTCTCTACGGATCGATATGAGAGTGACCCTATGTGTATCGACAACATTGAGACACTCTATGGATTTGCAGTAGTGATCCCCTCTATGGATCGACAGTACATCGACCCTTTGTGGATCAGTAGTATAGCGACCCTTCGTGGATCAGTAGTAGAACCGCTCAATAGAATAAAATTTTCAAGATCAAGAATAATATTCTTTATTCATGTAATCTATGTTTTATACTAGGTGTGATTTGTGTTTTAATTATGGTTTGTGATTAAGATCATACTTTGTGTTTTTTCCCTTATCGAATTCTGGGAGGCCTTCGAGGGTCTCAGGGTCCCTAATAGGTATTGTTATACTCACCCCTGCACGGGCTTCATCCACACATTTTAGTGTTTTGTACATATGATGAAAATATTTATTGAAAATGGGGATCCAGTTCTAGACAGTGCTCATAGGTGATTGATAGACTGGTGAGTGACAAAGATGATAGATGACGAGCTGTACCAACTCTTCATTTAGGATCCTTGGTGGACATCCTCTGGAGAATTGTTTTCCATTTTTTCTGTAATTACAATCCTGTTGGGTTTATATAATGGATAATTTTACTTTTGGTTCACACTTTTCCTATCAAATGTTCTAGTTTATCGATTTCTTTTGTTGTATACCTAATATTTGTGTGTACAAGTTTAAAGGATATTCCTTCACTTTTTGGGATACGCCTTTCTATTGCTAGTCGCCGAACCCTAGCCTATGGAAGGATGTCTTGGGGTATTCCCACCATAGGCCCCAAGGGAGGATTCATGATTGTCCATGTAGTAGATTAATTAAAATGTGATATGAAAAACATATATAATGAAATTAATAGAGAGAAATTTATGTCGAATGCACCACCAATACGCCAGTTGTTCATATTCAAGGATTATGTGAATTATTCAAACCATTTATCAAATGAAAAGGTTAATGATGATGATTGAAATCAGTATATGCTTCATATTGGATAAAAATTTTAATCTCATAGTATAATAATTTTTTATGAGAGGTAAAATATGATATTGTGAACGTTACTTTTATTATCCCCACTAGAAAAGAAAATTTCCTTTTGGAATATGGATATACCCACTAACATATATATTATAACTTTTCTCAGGGTATCATTATAAAAAATCAATTATTAAATATGGAACTAGATATCAAACCCCTTAATGGTATGATGATCACATATCAAGAATATGATTATTCTCTAAATAATGTTTGTTGAAATTTTATTCCTATAAATCTAGTAATTCAACATGTAGGTGGATATGATGTTATCATCATAATATGTTGTATTTTTCTCTATAAATACCATATTAATTATTGAGTAAGATATGTCTAATTTTATATTAAAAAATATACTATGATTGTAAGTAATTTCGATGAAAACATGAACCTACAATGGAAATCACATCCACTGTATGGGTCCTGATTCAAATTCAAAAGAATTATTTACCTTAGACAGTTCTTTAGAAACTCATTATCAATGATAAGTATATTTTGTTATACTATTTTTTATGTATATTGGGAATATTTTTATATTCATTATATGAGTCTTTATGTTTGGTTCTTATTAGTTCCCATATATTGTTCAAAATCTATTTCAATGAATGCATATATAATTCACCCAATCGAGTGAAAAAATATAATATGAAACACTATGAAAATCTTTAGTTGGTATTTATTCTTCCAAGAGAATCATATTGGGTTTTAAAAATTCTATTTCTTAAAAATATGGATCGATTAATGATACTCAATATTGTTTATCAGAAACCTTACAAGATCCTTATCAATATCAAGTATCATCTCTCCCATATCAACGACTTGTTTGATCAACTATATATATCTCAATTCATTTACATGATTGACCTTATTTTTTGACATCTTCAATTGAAATCTATAAAAGAGGAATTACCCCTAACATCAATCCATATAAGTAATGAATGATATTTATATTATGTGTTACCATTTGGTCTAACTAATTTCCCCTCTATTTTCATGTATTTAATTAATGGAGCCCTTATAGATTACCTTGATCAAATTTTGATAGTTATTATATACATTATTATTATATATTCAATAATCAAGGTAGTTCATGAAGAATACACAATTGTTGTGCTAATTTTAGGGATTATGGATAATCATTACAAAACATTTACCATGGGGGAATTTTTTACACCAATGTTTTTATTTTATATCATATAATCATATATATGGGTATATTAGAATATACCTGAAATATATAGGCTATTTAACATTGGACTAAAATATAATATGACAAATAATCACATTTTACAAGATTTACTAAGATATTATCGACGATGTTTTGATAATTTATTACGACTGTCTAATCTACTCACCATGATAACTAAGAAGGTCTCCATGATCATTTGAATAAATAAATGTGATGAAAAAATCATGGAAAAGAATATATGGTTATTTAGAACACCAACGGTTATATTTCAATGATAGGGATTAGGGTGTTTATACTATGGTGATTCATTGAAGAAGGGAGTGGGATGAATTCTCATGTAGAATTACATGTTGATAACTTATATGTCATTGTAAATGAAGGTAAATGTAAAAAATTACCCAATAGAAGACTTGAACTTATCTATAGAAATTGTTGAAGTATATTTATGATGGAATGGTATTTATATAGAATTTTTTGATATATACTAATCATAAATGTTTGAGTTATATATTAAATTAAAAATAATTGAATATGTACTATAGTTAATTGTCGGGGATGATTTATAAGTCCCCATCATTAGACCTTACATAATCTTGAGTTATAATCATGAATTTTCATTCTTTCACATTGACGATCTTTTTAGGTTTAGAGTTTTATAGAATCAGGCCATAACCCTTACATTACATCTCAAAAATTAAAATTTGACACTTCTACTCTATCCAATTTCTTTACAATAATAATGATCCTTAAATAAAATAAGAATTATTTTATTTATAAAAGTATTATTTAATTATTCTTTTTTCATATCCATCATCGTACCCTGTGAAAAATGTTTCAAAATCTTGGGATGAGTGTAAAAAGATCAGTAAAGACTATAAAATAAGGAATAAAAGTTTTTTTCCATGAATATTTAAAACCCATGAAAACATTTTAACAAAATCATACATTTCACCCATAAAACATAAAGTACTTATCATACATCATGTAATCATAATATTCCTACAAAAAACATAGAAATAATAAAATTTAAAGGTATATTGTGGTATCTTTATCTTACTTAAATTGTAGCATTCATAGCTACATAGGGAGTTACCATCATTGTTACATTTGGAATAGCCATTATAGTATATTCTATAAATCTCTTAAGAGAAACATTATCATTTACCTCCGTCCCATTACAAAATGCATTGGAGAGCTATCACAAGATCACCCATATTTGATTTATCACGTAACCACCCATCAAATTTCCAAGTACCATTAAATAATTATGACACATAAAAGATTGAAATTATCAAAATTTCACACATCTATCAGAAGAAATCAATTGAATATTTTTATTTCATGAATAAATTTCTAAAACTATTTAAAACATTTAATAAGTGTCCCATACCACTTTGAAACATTGTAAAAAAATTAAAATTTAAAACACTCATTTTCTTATATATATATTCATAAAAACCATTTTTAAAACATGGACATGAAATATATGCTTTTATAAGAATAAATATTTAAAACATTAAAAATGATGTTTTTGTTAAAGAGGCCTTTTCCAGATGAGAAACACTAGAAAAATAATAATTTAGTAATAACATTAAAAAAACATTAAATATAATTAGAATATAAAAATTCATGATATAATTAGTCAAAATGATTTTATATACACTTTATAGGATAATAACAGATCATAACATCAAAATATGCAAAAATGAATAGAGATTTAGATGAAATACATTAGAAAGATCACATCATTAGATTTAGAACAAATTAATAAAAAAATTATATATGAAAAATATAAATACACCACATATAATTTGATATTTATTGGAAAACAATCATAGGTAATTAACACATATTCAAGGAAAAACAAAACTAATGACATGAATATTAAACTCAATTAAGAGAAATTGACTTAAGATTTCCCGTAGAAAAATAATTTGGTTAATAAAATAGATAGATTATGTGTATTAACTATATATAAACATAAATTCAGTATAAATACATTATAGGATCTCAAAAGTTATTTCTCACAAAATCATAGCACGACATAATCAAGTAGTAGAAAAATAACCCAGTGTTTGGAAATTTTGTTAAGAAGTTCCCATAGAATGTTCTAATAAATGATGTAAGAATTTATAAATTGGATTATTATGTGTAGAAAAAGTATATACACAAAAAGGGATGAGTAAATAACAAAATAAATAAATAAATAGTGATTCCACACATAATTTTGGCATTATATAATCAACTAAGTATGCATAAAACCAAATGAGTGGAAATTAAGTATAGAAACTCCCTTACAAAGATCATTTTTTTAATAAATTATATTTCTTATGTGTATTCACTATAAATAAAAACAAATAAAGTATAAATAAAATATATGTATTGACAATTTATTTCTCACATAATCATAGAACAACACAATCAAGAAGAATAATACTAACCAAAAAAATGGAAATTTGGTTAAGAAGTTCCCTTACATCAAATACGAATTTTACCATTCATTCTTTAATTTATTAAATAATATAATCAAGTTAATTTAAAATTTATTTATATCCTTTTTAATTTTTATTACTAATTTTTTATAACTTATAAACATTTTATATAAATTAGTTAATTATTTGTGTTCATATCGGATGTTTTGTGGGTGAATAGTACTTCCGTAAAAAAATGAACATTTTTTGATGAAAAATAACCTTGTGGTCATATGTAAATTTTATAAATAACATTATTAATGATTTAAATGTCATTTATATCCCATATAAATTTATTTTTAATATTCCATATCATTTGGAGATAGGAAATTAAATGCACCATTCATGGAGATAGTAGGATGTACGTATGCATAAAGGCTACTTTCATTTCTTTTTCATATTAATGGAATGAAAACTAAATGATACATAAGTATATTTTAAATACCATATAATATATATATATAATATATGTTTCAATAGTTAATTAACTCTATCCTTTATACATACCATGTATGGAATTAATGTGTCATATCACATTCTGGGAGTGGTGGTCCACACTAGTAAAATTAAATTATCATATTTACAAATTATGGAAAGCATAATGGTATGTTTTAAATAATAAATAAATAAGAATATAAACAAAATAAATATAATATATATCATACATAAATATAGTTCCATAATAATGGTTACCAAGAGAGGTGGGAGGTGAAAATTGAACAATCATGGTTTTGTGAGGCATTAGTTTGATGTACATAGAAATAGTATGTTCGTATCCATTAGATGGATATGTGTGTAAGTGTAGTTAGAATAAATATCATAAAAACATACTAGTTTATTGAGGATATAGTTTATGGTTTTCTATCATAGAATACATAGATCACATCGAGTGGAGAATGGAAATAATGGAAATGAACATGAGAGAAGACGCTACCTCTAAAATAGGTAGATCCTTTTGATTTGAGCCAACAAGCTTCCTTGAATTTAATTATTCCCAAGGTAAGAATTATATGAGATATTTTCGGATGTTGTAAAATTATTTGAGAAGAATTTGGTCAAGAAAAGGGGCTTTAGAGGTGTGAGTAACTGGGTAGACCTGGTGGCCTTTTCTAAGAGGGAGGGGACACTTTATGAAATTTTGGTAATATTATTTTATTATACATTTATTTTTTCAATAATTGTCCCAAACTTATTTATTTTAAATAGAATATTATTTTGGGTCCTATCCCCAATATCCAATTTAAATTATAAACGTTTTGAATATTTTTGAACCCTTATATTTTTTGTTTAACCTTTATTTTAACCTTGTTAATCTTACCATGATATTTTATTATTTAAATAATGTGGGTTAATTTAATTACCATAACATGTAAAATGAACAAAATAATGTTCTATTTATGACTTATTTGGAATTGTCATAACCATTGGGTGAATCATTGTTTTTTAATAATTTTAAAACATTTAATAAACTTTTTTATATTTTAAGTTATGAATTATATCAGTTTTGAAACTATTCATACTTGACATTTAAACAAATTCATAACAACATGATTACATAGAATTTTTTTATTAAATAAATTCTAACATATCTTAGACATCTATAAAATTAATGTATGACATAAATTATTTCATATAATATTTATTTTAAAATTTATTATATCATTTATTTGATATTTCACTTAATAAAATAATTACTATATCACGGTTGTGCCAATAATTATGCTAATTATTTAATCTCTAAATACCCATTAGGAATATAATTTCATTACATTTAGGGGGAATATTTATTTTCTATGTTTCATTAATTGTATTCTACAGTAAAATTATTATGCTTAAAAAAGATAAGAGAGTGACATGTTATCATTTTATTTTTTTTAATAATATTTACATCACATTCATGAAAAAAATTCTATTACATTAATCAATTATGACCCTTAGGTGATGTGGGTATACATTTATTCATACAATACTATTTTTATATGTTTTTTGATAATTTTATTATCCTTATCATATAGGTTTTTTCCATAATTTACCTGATTTACCTTTAATTGTGGTAAATAAAAATTACCAAAGTTACAATTCATAATATCCAAAAATAAAACGTACTTATTTAAATAACTTTTATACTTTGTTTCCAAATATTGAATCTATATTTCAATATTCAAAACACATAAGTTTAATTTATAAATTTAAAATTAATTCCCATTATCAAAACCAGAAAGCATGGTTTTGAAGAAGTAATGACTATCAAAAGATAGAATTGTGTTTGTGTTCAATTTAAATGTGATATTAATTTAAATTAAAAAAATCTCAATAAATCAAAAAAATATAATCTAAATAAAAATTAAAACCTATTAAAATTATAATGTAACTATATATATACATTTTAGGAAAAGATAGTTTTGAATTATAATGTAGTATTTTCCACTATTCATTAAAATATGAATTTCATCATAAAAATTCCAAAATTTCAACCACGGTAAATGTTGATTTCACTTCTCTAAAGATGAAGTTTGTTTTTTCTAGTAGAACATATAAAAGGTAGAAAAACTAATTTTTAAATCGGTTTTACATCAAAAGGCGGTAATTCGACCTTTCAAAAATATTGGAGTATTTTATACATAAAATTGGATTCATTTTCATTTTAATCCTATAAAATTAAATATAAATACATTTAACAAATTTGTAAAATTATAATATAGTTCAATCTCTTAATTTACTCCAATATAATTTCTAGGAAATAACGTCATTTAAAATAATAATAATATTATTGTTTTATTTTTTGGTATAAGTCAACGTTGTGTGCAGCGTAAGATTTTGGAGAAACCTGTTGTTATATCTCAGGTATGCTATTAGAAAAAATTTCCTCTTTAACATAAAATTAATATCTTATCCATAAATAATAATAGATATTAAAATGTATTATACTATAAATTACTCGGTCATTACATCATTCCACCCTTTTTAAAATTGCATCCTCACAATTTTAAAATTGGTCTAAGAAACATCATTGAAAATCCCACATCAAAAAGTAGTTATTAGAACAGTTACATTAAAAGAAAGAAAGAAAAGTAAAAATGTCACCTGAGATAACACATACTAGGATTAAATATAGGAAAACATGGATATCAAATAAAAACTAAGTGTCATATTCCAAAAGAGAGAGATAAAATACATAATCAAGAGAATTTTAACAACTAGAAAAATTCAAATTTGTGAGGGGTTAAATGGTCTTTGATTTATAAATAGTAAAAGTAAATAGAAAACATTTTTGTTTTATGATTCTTTTCATAATTTTGAGGAATTCATTTATGAGATTGACTATGAACATAAGTAAACATACTTACATGTCAAGTAGAGTTTTATCCTTTAATAAATATCTACCAAAACTCAGATTTTCTAAAAAAACGAGTATTCAAGATGACATAATCACAACTGAAGTGCTAGAATAAACTTCTAGAGAGTAACATAATTCCCATAATATGAACTATATATTTCCCCTATCTTTACACATTAACAAAAACCAAATTGGTTAGTACAAGATCATATAATCCCAAAAAAATAAAACTTTATAAAAATGAATTCTACTCTTAATATAAAAAATCAACAAACAATACTCAACATTTAATAAATACCATTCAATACCAAGTTGTCATTAAAATTCTTCAAAATAATACACAAAAAATTTAAACCCAAAATTCATAAGGATTATATCGCATAGTATTCCATGATAAATTTTAAAATTTATCTCAAAATAACATCGACTAATCTTAGTATATCATACCGAAATGTAATTAACCTAATCACATGTTCTCCATGATAGGTTTATAATTTCAATAAATAACTAAAATCGCCATATGCCTATAATAAAAAAATATTCTTCCTAAATAAAATAAAACCATTACTCATCAAATGAAATAAAATAGTATTCTATTTTTCTTAGGCATATAGTGTCCCCAAAATAGAGAGTCTTCTAAAATAACAATTATTAATTAATCACCAAATAATTTTCCTTTACCATGGATATTTATTTGATAAAAAAAGGTCCCAAAATAATCTTATTATTGATCCATAAAATCATTTAACTAAAAATAAATCAATTCATGATATTGAAATATTCAATCCATATCCATGACTATTTAAAAAATTTAGTGACGAGTATTTTGAATCAAAATATCCCATATGAATTTGAAACATTTGAAAGAAATTGAATTTTTAAAACATTGATGTCTATATAAATAAACTCATAAAGACCATTTTGAAATAAATGGACAATAAATAGTAGGTTTTCGGATAATAAATCATCAAAAACATTAAAAATGATGTTTTAGTTAAAGAGTCCATATCCACATTAGAAACACTTGAATAAAAATAATTTAAAAATAACATGAATCAAAAATTAAAATATCATGAGAATATACAAATTAATTATATAATGAGTAAAAATGGTTATATATACACATTTTAGGATAATAAATGGGAATAACATCAATATATGCCTCAATGGAAGGATATTGAGACGAAATAACTTACAAATATCGTATCATTAAGTATAGAATGAATCAATGAAATAATTTTATTTGAAATATATATATAGACCCATTATAAGTGGATGTTCAGTGTAAAACAATCATAGGTCCTTCATACATATTCATGGAAAAACATAACCAATGACATGTATATTTTACTCAATGAAATGAAATCGCATTAATATTTCCCTTACAAGTATAATATTGTTAATAAAATAGAACTATTATGTTTATTCACTATAAATAAAAATAATTCGATTATATATATATATGATAGGATCTCAAATGTTATTTCTCATATAATCACAACAAAACATAATCAAGAAGTATAAGATTATCCCAATGAATGGAAGTTGGATTTAGAAGTTCCATTGAAAAGTTCATATAAATGATGTATGAATTTATCAATATTGTGATTATGTGTATAAATAACATATACACACAAATGGAAGTGTAAATTACAACATACATAAATAAATAGTGATTCCACACATAATCTGGGCATAATATAATCAACAAAGTATGCGTAAAACCTGGTGAGTGGAAATTGAGTTTTTAAATTCCCATATAAAGATCATTTTGTTAATAAATTAGATATATTCTGTGTATTAACTATATATACACATAAATAATGTATAAATACAATATAGGGTTTCACAATTTATTTCTCAATTAATCATAGAACAGCTTAATAAAGAAGTATAAGATTAACCCAAAGAATTTAAATTGGGTTAAGATGTTCCTGTACCATGAATCCGACATGTCCCATTAGTTCATTATTTTCATGAATAATAAATTTAAGATAATATATATATAATTGAATTATGTCATTTTTAAAATTTATTACACATTTTATATCACTTTGAGGGGGAGATGTTCCACACTTCCTCAAATGAAATTATCATATTTACACATTATGAAAAGTATAAATGTATTTTTTAAATAAAAATTACATAAGAATAGAGAAAAAATAAATATAATTCATATAATATTTATATTCAGTTCCATCATAATGGCCACCATTATATGTTTTTATAGAAAATTGAACAATCATCGTTTCGTTAGGCTATAGTTCTATGTATATAGAAACAATATGTTCTTATCCATTAATGGAGATGTGTGTAAGTGTAGTTGGAATTGTTATCATAAAAACATCATAGTATACTGAGGATATGTACATTTTTTATGTAATCATATAAAAATAAGAGATGAGGGAGTGTATAAGGAAAATAAAGGAATGTAAATTGAGATAATACACTACCTCTAAAATGGGTAACACCTTTTGATTTGTTCCAAAAGACATTCTTGAATTTCCTTCTGCACAAGGAGAGGATTAAATGAGTAAGGGATATATGTTGGGAGATTATTTGATCAGATGTTTTATGAGACAATGAGCTTTATAGGTGTGAGTAAGTGGATATAGTTGGTGTCCTTTTATAAGGGGGAGGATAGACACTTTAGGAAAGTATTGAAATATTATTTTATTATAAATGGATTTTCGGTTTATAATGGACCCAAAATAAATTTTTTCAAATATAAGATGATATTAGGTCATATCCCCATCATAAAAATTATATTATACAATTTTTTAATATTTTTATCCCTTAATTGTTTGGTCTAACTGTTATTTTACCCTTTTCAATCTTAACATGATATTTTATTATTAACAATTTGTTGGTTAATTTAATTACCATTACATGTAAAAAACCCACAAAAGTGTCATTTATGGCATATATGGACTTATTATAACCATTTTTCTGAATCTTAGTTTCATAGGAATTTTAAAACATTTAATAAAATATTTTATATTTTATGTTATGAAATATGTCAATTTTGACACTATTCGTACTTGGATTTTTAAAAAATTCATAACAACATGATTACGTCAAAAAAATATTAATAAAATTATAACATGTCATAATCAACCAAAAAAATTGTGGATTACATAAATTATGTCATATAATATTTATTTTAATATTTATAATATCATTTATTCGATATTTCGCCTAATAAAATAATTATTTTATCACTATTGTGTCAAATTTTATGGTAATTATTTAATCTATAAAAATGAAAAATAAATTCCCATTATGTATGTAATTTCATTATATTTCTATATACTATTTATTTTATATGATTAATAAATTTTATCTCTATACTAAAACTATTATACTTACATGAGATAAGAGAGTGACATGTGGTCACTATCTTTTGTCTTAATAATAATTACATCACTTTCATAGAAAAAAGTCCATCAAATGAAAAAATTCTGAGTATTAAGTGATATGAGTAGAATATAATTAATCCAACAGTATTTTTAAATGTTTTAATGTAATTTTATTATCAATATCATATTTTTTTAGCCTAATTTACCTGATTTACCATTAACTATGGTAAATAAAAATTACCAAAGTTAGTATTCATAATGACTAAATATAAAAGTTACCTATTTAAATAATTTGGCTATTTTGATTCCAAATGTGGAATATATTTTCAAAAATACAAAACAATTAAGTTTCATTAATGAATTAAAAATTAAATCCATTTTTCAAAACCAGAAAGCGGGTTTTTAAGAAGTAATGACTATCAAACTATTGATACGTGTTTATGTGTAATTTAAATATGAAATTACTTTCAAGGACCAAAATTTGATTAAATTATAAAATAATAATAAAATTAAAATTAAAAAAAATTAAAAATGAAATGGAACTATATAAATAAATTAGATGAAAAATGCGGTTTTGAATTAGAATGCAGTATTTTTCACTATTCATTAAAATATGAATATAATCAGAAAAATATTAAAATTTAAACCAAGGTAAATTTTGATACCCCTCTTCTAAAGTAGAAGGTTATTTTTTAAAATATAACATTTAAAAGTGAAAAAACCCATTTCTGAAATGGAATTTCCATCAAAAGGGTTAAAACTGACAATTTAGAACATTTTGATTATTTTATGCTGAAAATTTGATTCATTCTCACTTTAAGAATCTAAAATTCATTTTAAAAACCTTTTAAAATTTTTTAAAATAATAATATAGATAATTATATTCATTCCCACCAATTTAACAACAATCCTTTTACTACCATTTTAAATAATAAAAATATTATTGTATTATATTTCTGTAGAACTCAACATTGTGTGTAACGTAATATATCGAAGAATCTCATTGTTTTGTGTCAGTTAAAATATTGTAAAAAGTGTACTATTTAACAAAAAATTAAAATCTTATTCATAAATATTAATAAATATGAAAATGAATTATTCTATAAATACATGGGTCATTACACAATTAATGATTATTACTACTAAATACATTACCAAAAAGTGAAGAAGAATGTAGATGATGATTCTATAAGCAAAAAAGATCATGGAAGATAATATAATATATAGATAAAAATTATTCAATAAATATGGATTTTGAAATATTTTAATTTTTAAGAATTTAAGTATGTAAAGAAAAATTATTTTCTAAATGAGTTTTCAACAACCTATCTAAGAGAATTATAAAATGGAGTAGAAGGATGATGTGAATATTCTGAATATAGTAATTATTGTTCATGATTTTATCCTTGATTATAATGGAATAGTATAGTTCAAGTTAAATTTATTTTTTTGATCCACACAATGTTTAATTAATGGGCTCTAACATGAGGCTCTTATATAATTATTCAATATTTGTTATGTAATAATGGATTTGAATGAATATTTCAAGGGGTTAATTTGAAGAGAGTTATTTCATGGTTTGTATCTTGATTTTTTTTATAAATGTTAAGGATGATAGACATTTTCTATAGTTTATATTACAAACACTACACATACTAAAGTGGAATTGGAAAAATGTTACCATGGAATATATTTTATGATTACCCAAAAAAATTAATAGCCAAAATTATATTTGAGTTGTGGAAATTCTCTTTAAAAATACATTTTACATCATTTTAATTGGATATTATTTCAATCTAGATTTAATTTTGAGGATATACATTCATAAAGTGGTATGGTATTATGGACTACCACATTCTATTTTATCTTCTCTAGATTCAATGTTTAACGTGATGTTTTGGATAAGTATTCAATATGTCCTAGATACATAGTTAAATTTCTACACTATGTTCCATCATCAATGATGTTGATTGTCTAGTAGAACAATTAAAACCATATATTATATATTGACATCTTCTGATTTGTATTTCTCTTGTGGTTTGGAATAACACATTTCTTGAGTTGAGTTTTTGTACAAAAATGTATTTAATAGAATAATTTTGATGTTTCCCTTTGATTCAATCTATATAAATATGTTTAGAAATAATTTTTTTGGGATAATGATGGAAGAAAAATTCATTTGGTCATCAATTAGTTATGGAAATATTATATAATAATATATCCATTCAGAAGCACGTCAAGGAAGATCAACATTGATTTAAAATATAAACTAAAAATCATAGAAATAAACTATAATTTGATGTTTTTAATGAGGTAATTAGGATAATTTATCCATGGAAGAGGTTTTATGACGAAATTAATGATTTGTCCTATTTAAATTTTCTATTTTTATTATGCTGATCGAGTAGTGAAATTTTTTGTGTTGCTTGATGCTTGAACCGAACAACTCTCATATTTATGATGTGTTCCATGTATCCCTTTAGTTGAAGTACATACCTAAAACAAAATATTAAATGTATCTAGAGTTCATACCACTAGTATGATATCTATTATGATGAAAAACTGGTGCAACAATAATTTGTTTTATAGAAAGTGATAAGGAAGACAAAAACCCACATGGTAAATGTTTTGTGGTTAAACTAAAAAACATTAGAAAGACACATGGGATCCTATGGATTTAAAGAGGTTGTGGAATCCTCAGTTTTTTTGTTAAATTATTTTAATTCAGAGGAAAATTTTTTTTTTAATGGTGGTATAATTTAAATCCCTTATATTTTATAAAATATTTTTTTCAAATAAATTTAATATAATAAATAGCTTTCCCTCGATGAAATACCAATTTGAAATAATAAAATTAAAAATAATATTATATATCCCCAAACATTATAATTTTTATTTAATAATAAGAATCATAGTAACAAAATTCATTTTTAAAATGAATTATAATATTTAAATAAAAATAATGATAAATAAGTAGATAATATATTAGAATGTCCTTATACACTATGAAAATAATTAATTAAAAAAATAACATCTATTATCATTTTTAAAATAATAATAATGTTCATTTAAAACACATTTATAAAATTAATTTTAATATTTATCATAATATTTGTAATAAAAGTATTAATATTATCTTATAGTGATTTCATTAAAATTTTGAGGAGAGATCAATTTTCTAATGAATAGTGAAAATAATTATTGCTATTGAAAATGAATTGATCGTTTCAATAATTTAAATAGACCAATTTTTTAAAAAAAAACCAATATATGTAAAAATTATTTCATTAATACTAATAATAATTCAATTATTTTATAAAACATATTTTACTTGTGAATTTTTTTTAAATTGTGCTTTTCTGTTTCTTCTCAACGATTAAATTTTGATTACATTCTACCACTTATATGAATTTAATTTTTTATAAAAGACATTATATATATTTAAGAAAAAAAATTAATAGTATGAAATAATTTTAACTCTTTTTTTGTCTTAATTAATGGTAATATTATTGAAAATCAATAACCATGGTTAAGATAAAATTTTGTTTAATGTGTGTTAATGTTAAATGATAAGGGTTACAATAAACTATTTTTTTAAAATTACGCTTTTATCTGGATATTCTGACAATATATCATCTATTGTTTATGAAATTTTTTATCCATTTTACATTCAACGATACAAGGATGTATTTGTAATCTTTTGAATAATCACTTCTATGCCAGTAAAATCTACTATAAAAGGGTACCCTTTCTCATCTACTAATAACATATAATTATCATTTTTGTTCAATTTTTTTTCAAATCCAATATTGACATCAATACAAATTACATTAAATCCTTGTTTTTATTTTAAAACCCACTTAGTAAGGATATTTTTATGAAACTAAAAAGTTTTATGAAGAATATGTGTTGTACCTAAAAAAACGTTTCATTTTATTTAATTTATACATCTTATAAATATTATTCATATATGATTAAACAACAACACATGTATGTTACATTAAATTATATATAATTTTTTTAAATTAATGATCAACATCTATATCTTATTCAATACAATGATAAATTAAACCATCTATCATGTGTACATTGAACTACCACCTCATGAACTGATGTAATTTGTTTTGAATAATCACCTATAAAAGATGAATATAATTATTTATCTAATGAATAATTATATTATTTATGAACTCAGTATAATTATATAATTATTATATCACATAAGAATTGTTACAGTTAAATCTGTTAGAAACTAATATCATGGGTCATGTGTACTTGTGGACTATCACCTCGACGAAGTGATGTGATTAGTTTTTAATTTTATTTTGAAATCAATGGTAACAATGATAAATTTAATGAATATTTACTATTTATATGACATTAAAATAGTCTTTTAATGGTTAAATATTTTTCAAAAATATCCCATTCCGTTAATTAATGAAATGGAAACAACGTCAATCTGTGCATACAGTCTACTATCTCAATGAAAGGCGTACATATGTTTTACATATATATAGTTATCGTTGAATATAAGTATATATTTAATGAAAATGTAATATATTTATATAATTTTTAACATCCAAAATATGATATAATCATAATAAATACATAAAAAATTCAACTATAAAACTGAAACATGTATGAACAACGAAGCAGTTACCACGGAGAAGAATGATTTTAATAACATATTTTTAACAAATTAAGGGTAATAGTTTATAAGTAAATAATAAATTTTATTATAAATAATAATATAATTATAGGATAGATTTAAAATATTTCTATATTTATTATACATTATGTTAAAACACATATGAATGAATGCATACAAAAGGTATGTAATTCTCATCTCACTTTTACTTGTATGATACATTTCCTTATTCACCTCTTCTTTACTTCGTGTGGTCAATATATAGAATCTTAAAAAGGTTTTGTAATAAAATACTATAATTTTATTATTCATATTATTTCATTTAATTTACTATTTCTTGGGGATAATGAATTAAAATATACTAATTTGGTAATGGTTTTATGATACAATCTCATTGATTTTCCAAACTGTTTGTTAATAAGCTTCCAAAAATGAAATAATATCCTATATAATTTATGAAAATATTTAATTTTATTATCCTATAATAATCTGATGAAAATGAATGTTTTTATACCATTTAACTAACATTATTTAATCATGATATTAAAATGAGTATTTTAAATAAAATTTAAATATTTTATCTCTTCAGCCAAAAAACATAATTTATATATATAAATGTTTTATAAAAAATGTTTTAACAAAATTTTGTACCCATAAACTAGTATTTTTTAATTTAATATATAATTATGTTATAATATTTTAATTTTTTATAAAATTATTTCTCTTTTGGCTTTACAAACATTGTACTTTTGATTTTTTTTACCTAAAACTCTAATCGTGTCATTATTTTAACATGTTCGATATGAAAAATATTTTCTTCCATCATTATCGATAAATGATTTAAAGTATACATTACTAGTATATATTTTTTTTCCAAATAAATTATTTTTCATAAAATTTGTGATGTTTTTAATATTTTAAGTATTTTATTTTGAATAGAATTAGTATTTTCTCTATGATTGTTCCTAGTTATATTTTAAAATCAATTTTCATTTAAGATGAAATCCTTTAATGATTCCAAATATTCAAATGTGATTAGATTGAATTATATCACCCAATTTCGTTTTCTTATTGGTTTATTATTATAATTAAAATATTTTTTAGGAAACCCATTTTTCTCAACGAGTTATGAAAAAATGTAATATTTTTCAAACCTATTTCATTTATATATGATTTATTATGATGATGTGCTCATGAAATCCATTTATTTTAATGTGTTATGATATATTTAAAGATTCATGATCATTTGAAACAAATCTATATGATTTTATTTATTATATGGGTGGGATTTAATTGTATAGTCATCTAATGAATTAGGTAATAATTAATGTTCTGGGGTATTAATGGGTACATATAATGTTATCTTATTCCTAAAATAATATACATAATAGTTTAACCCAAGCACAAAATTGGATATGTAACTGGTTATCCTAATCTCGATGCATGATTATGGGTGATTATCCAAAGCCTAATAATTTATTCATTTCTTGTGTGTATACCTGAAAAATAATTGTCTATAATTCTCTGTATGTGATGAATATATGTAGCTGGCCAATGTTGTGATTTAATGGATGTCGTTCTGCGATTCAATTATGATTCCAATATTATAAACTACAATTATTTCTTCCATGACTAAAAATTATTATATTTTATATGTATGATATGTTGTTGATGTGTTAGAGTCATGTTATGATACCCTTGTTCTCATGTTTTTTAGGTTTTCAATGATATATCACATGATCACCCTTACTAAGCTTTTATTCTCAGCATTTCTTCTATTTCCTTTATGCAAATTACAATTCATGGTATTAAGAATGCTATATCTATGAAGGGTTCTAGTAATAAATAACATAGTAGGATATGATGTACTTCACTTTTGAACCAATTAATTATGTAATCAAATTTGAAAAGATAATAGAATGACATTATCTTAGAATGGATTTTTTATGTCATATAACTAATAATATGATTATAATATTTGATATCAATGTATAAATATAATGGGTCACTATATATATGAACCATGGAAAATAAAAAATTTAGTGAATATAGAATATTCCACCTAGGATGGAAATTTTGTAAGGTAGATAATGTCACATTAAGATATCTTCAAATAGTCTATAGAATGAAAATTAGAACTGATGGAATAAATATCAAACATATGGAAGAAATTAATTATATGTATATATAACAGGATTAGAGATTTGATAAAAAAACCAAGAATCAACTCTAATAAATACTACTATACAAAGATAAAATCTATAGTGACCAACAAATCATGAAAAAAATAATATTTATAATCAATATGATAATACCCAATGACTATCCTACAAATTTAAATTGAGTATTCAATTTCCCTAGTGAGTAAATTATATGATAAACATCATTAGAATAAGTTAACTAATGTTCCCAAAACAAATTAAGTCTCACTCACAAAATAATGAATCATGTATAGTAATATAATTTTCCAAGGATAGGATAATATTCCATACATTCAAAACATAAAAAAGATTCCACTAAACAAACCAAAAAACAAATTCCATTTTAACTCATAAAATTCATGGAAAAGAACTGAGATAACCATCTATAAAATATGTGGGTTAGGCATCAAACACACCTTCCCCACCATCATGTAGATCCCAAAATAACTTTTTAGCATTTATGAAATATAAATTTCAAAATCATCATTACGGATCTGAGTGGAGTGAAAAATATATCAAAAGTATCCTCCAATAGGGTCCAATATCCCTTGTTAGAATAATAAAAATACATTAAATACATCACCATATGAAAACCATGATTTTTTATAAAGAACATGATGGAAATCAACATTATTCCCCCAACCTTCCATGCGTGGACCCCACTAGAATACATATCCCTTCTTTACTAGATGTCACAAAAAGGCCAACAAGAACATCATATACAACATCTAAAATAATTTAATGCAAAGTGGGGAATCAATCATCTATTCAATCCCCACACTCAATGTTGGGGACCCCCTGCAAACAATTCAGTATTGCTACATGGTACACAATGTGGGTGGTGTGAATGTAGATGTAATGTGTGAATATAATTCTTTATATATAAATATATAGAAAACATACATGGAATATGGTTTTTAAATTAAGAATTTACCATATTCATATTTAATACCTACTATAATATCTTTTCAACTTTTTGGAACAATGAGATGAAATACAAAGACAATCACAAAGTTCTTAATTAATTATTCCATTCAAATATGTTTGATATGTTATTAATAAATTCCATAAACCAATATTATTATTAAATTTCTATCCATTTCATTCAAATACATCCCAATATAATTTTCATTAATAATAACTTTTGATATATCCCATCACTACTAAGAATTTTTCAATATATCACCCTTTATGAAACCAACATTTATATGCATAAACATTCAGAATACCAGTCCAAAACCAATCAAAAGAAATATCTCATTACATCCATAAACACAACAACCTACTTTAAGATCAAATAATTCATGAAATTTATTTTAGAATAGGTTTTCCCCAAAATTAAACATCCCCCATTTTTATATTCTCACTGAATTATTACCATAAATTGGTGAGAAATTCTCAATTGAATATAATTTTTAACCATTAACTATGTTATGATGTAAAATTAATCACAACATGGGTTGAAAAAATAAAATAAAAAATCCAGGAAAAGGATATAACAAATCACTAAAATTTAAGCATTGTTCATAAAACTAGATATCATAAATAGGGGAAAAATATATGTATACACTCATATGCTTAATTTCATATAACTATAGGCATTATATTTATCAGATAATCTCATTATAAAAACCAAGGGAATAAAATTGCATTTTATTCCCATAGAGGGAAAAAAAGTCAATCTTGAGAAACATACACTACCTTGATAGAATTATATGTTGTTATACACTAATCATATGGGAAAAAGGATACATGATAATCTCTAAAAATATAGATAAGGGTGATCATGTATATGGTGGTATTTTCTTATTCATCTAGGTAGAACCAATATCAAGAAGAACAAACAATGGAAAAAAAATTTCTTATTTTTAAAGGAATAAAATGTATGCGGTTTCACTCTCCCATAAATTCCAAATTATTCATTGTCATTTAAAATCTCAATACAATGAAATTATAAATTCCATCACCTCATTGAGAGTAAAAGGATATGTCAAATATCTTTCAAAAGGATAAAAATTATATTTATTAAATAATTTTATAAATAAATTATTATAAAAACTAATTTTATATCATACTGGAAAAAATTAGTTATTTAAATAAAATAGAATTTTTGAAGACTACTCATTCTACCAAATAACATTTTCTGTTGAGTTTCCAAAAAAGAAACCACATGACCAACCAAGTCTACCACATAGAAAAATGACTACATTATGATAAACCATAACTACTACATGACCAATCAAGGATACTACATGATCAAACAAGGATACCATATTAATAACCAAACATACTACCCGAAAATCCATGGATAAATTTATGAGAATCAATTATACAGCATAAGAAAAGAAGTCCACCAGACATGTGATAATGGTTTCCACACAAAAATTCATGTCTACTAAATTATCATGATATGATACAAGCTTAAAAATGGGGATAAATTAGGAAGAACTAATAATACTAAATAAAAAAACATAAAATCATTTATTAATATCCCTCGGTTTCATTTAAACACATGTATGGCATTTGAAAAATTGGAATACTAGTTCTCGAGTTATCAGGACATTGTATTATAATTATCTCAATCAATTTGTCAACCTTGAGAATTTAAAATAACTCCAAAGAGGCGTTTGAAAAATAAAATAAGAATATATCACACAATTACCTCCTTTTAATAAAAATTTGAAATATTATTATAACTAAAATGAATAAATACATGTAATATATCATCAATAAACTTGGAACAAATCATTAAGATAGAAAAAAATAAATCAAAAAAACTCTGGATACTGAGTGTGATTCGGTATCTCATGTTCCCAAGTACTTTACTTCGTTCCACCATTCCTCCTTCGCATCTGAAGAAATGTAATAACTCATCCATAAAAAACATTATCTACATGATCATATATATCTATAGGTTTTCCCAAATAAGTTGTATCATCGTCAATATCCAACATTACATAGTAAATGTCCAGAGATTCATTATGATAATGAAAATGAATTCAGTACAAATAGTATAAATGAAGGATCCTGTCGATATGTGGTTGGAACCCAAACCAATAAGAAACTTCACCATTTCACTCCAACATCCTGGAAGAACCAATGAAATTTAGAGAATTTTTTTCCACAAAAAAAAAACCATTTCTCCCCAAATATATGGGTCACTATTAGGAACATAAGGTCCATAACATAAAACTAAAGGGATATCCCCTACAAATAGATTAGACCTCCGAATGATCATTTTCTATATTCATATTCTCACGAATCATATGAATTGTCTCTATAATTATCTACACCACCTTAGTGTGAATGGATAATGTCTCACCAATATTGGTTTAGTAAAAAATGAATGACATTGATTCTCACATAGTTACTCTAATGGATATATACTGATGGTCGAGAGATAACTATTATTATAGGAAATATATTTCAACAGTATGTGTCTTAACGATGATCCAACTAAATGTATGATGAATTCCTATACTATACCGTAATGTGAATACATATTTTTCACTGTATTTTCATCCATATAGGGTAGAAATGTAGATATATGGTATAGCTGGAGGATAAAATATTAGTATAATAACCTCTATAATATTAAGGTATAGTGATTATCACAATAATAAAATATATCACCCCATGTAGTGTCAATGAATCTTTCACATACCTCATCCCTAGAACATTGGTGATACCCAACTCTTACATTACCATGAAATAAGTTGACTTCATCATCTGGTCCATAATCACCAATATAAAATTCAACTATACCTGATCACATGGTTGTCCAGTGACACAATTCATCAAAATCTCCACCCACATCCACTTAATATTGTCTTATACTTATCACCACAATATATTTTGAAATATTTTATTAAAATGAATTCCATATATTTGTTATGTTCTGTTAAATAGAACACTTTGATTATAATAAAAGACACTAATTTTTTTGTATTTAATTACATGTTAAAAATATTATATCATTCATTACATAAAATAATATTTTTTCTGGTTTAAGACACAATACCATGATTATTTTTCATTATACGCAACACCAAGTTTAAATAAAACATGGCATGATATTAAAAAATTATCATTTAACATCATCATTATCACATAGTAGTTGTAATGGAGGTTATGAATACTATTAACCATATTATGGAAAAACATGGTATAAAAATGTGTATTTAATGTTTTATTTTTTGAATAAATAATTACAAAATAAAATAAAATCTTTTTGAAAATAAGGGTATTCAAATTATGAGAAAATTTTTTTTTTCACATGACTGAATTTCACATTAATAAATTAATAGAATCACATTTCAATAATTATTTAAATTTTATTTATATATTAAAAATTAAATGCAGTTTTTAACACTAATAATATGTGTTTTATATACAATATATATGAATTAATAAATTTTTATGGTTAAATATGTATTTCTATAAAAAAAACTTCGTTTTTGAGGGTTATTTTAATATAAATTTCTACAAAATTTAAATAATTAACATAAAAAAATACTATTCATTTTTTAAATTTTTATATCAAAATTATCATAGGGTAAAATTTTAGGATTTTTCAGAAAAGTAACATTTTTTTGAATATTTAATAATACTGAATTTTAATTAAAAATAATGATTATTTTTAAATTTTATTAATGGGAAAGAATATTTAAAATTGGTTTTAATGTAATATTATATCAATACCATATATATAATTATAATATTAGTTCATTTGAATCATTTTCATATTGAATTTTTATATTAATATATTCTAAAATTTTCAACATTTCCTATTTTAAACCCAAATTTATCGTCGCATCTACATGATTAATTTTAAACTATTATTTTATTATTCATTGAATTTAATTCTGAAAAATATATTAAATATTTTTAATATTAATATTTTATATTATATTGTAATTTTTACAAAAAATTTGACCAAAATTATTAGTAAAAATAGTAAACCACTTTTACTACAAGTAAGGTAAAAACTAATTTATCGATGGTTATACTATGAAGATAATATCTAATAATGACAGAAAAACATTTCCAATTCATATTTTAAGGTAATATATTATCCATATATTTTATTTTTTTGATAATAATTATTTATATAGCCTTTATTTTTTGTTAAAAAATGTGGGTAAATGTTTTTCATTTAGAAAATTACAAATGTGGAACTTATAATGATTATAAAAGGCTACCCATCACCTCTCATATTCAAAATGTAAAACCCATTTAGAGGATAAAAATCAATCCAAAATAAATTCAATTATTCATACTCAGATTTTATATTATTAATTTTTTGAATAAATATATCATACTGATTTTTTTGGTGAGAACTGAAAGAGAATACCTAAAGAACAGGTAGTGTTCTTCAATGAGAATGTTTATTTTTATTAATCCACCTCCCAAAATTCTTAATAAACCATAATTTTATACTAAATAATTTATATTAAATATATTTTTATTTTTTTATGTTTTGTTAAAATAATTAAACTATTTATTTTTCCATAAAATGGGTTACGAAATCTTCATTCATGTATAATGAAGAAAACTGGCTCTCGAACTAATATCATTTGTTTCTCCATTACCACCTCTCATAGCTGAGTATATTGACAGATCTCATATATATATATATATATATTATTAATTAAATAATTATTCCTTCTGATTTATCATATAAAAAATCCATTTTTAACCTTCCATTCCATTGGGTATGTGATAATGTCGCTCATGGGTACTGTAGACTAGCTCCTCATGATGAAAAATGATTCATTTTCTCTAATGATTTACATAGAAGATAATAAGTATAAATTCAATAAAAATATATTATATAAATGAAATAATTATGATATTAATGAAAAAATTTATCATTATAAATTAATAACATATGATTTATTTGATACATTTTTTATCACTAAACGAAGCTAACATCGTTTCTGTATGTGTGGACTATCACTTTCACAATGTGATATGACTCTTTATTTTCAACACCACACCACATTGATGATTTTTATAATTTAATATAACGTAATAATATGTTATTTAATTTATTATGATAATTATTAAAATATAAAATAATAATTATAATATTTCAAAAATGATCATTATATAATTGAAATATTTCTCATATGTACTTACGTCCTGCCATTTCAATGATTGTAACATACAACATTTCTAAAAATATTATTTCATTATTAGTATTAAATGTTTAATTAATCTATAAATATGATAAATATTTATTTATTGAAATTTATTACATTTTTGAACCATGATCATTGTAATAGGACCGAAAATAACAAATCAATACATATATAAAAAACGAAGCAACGAGTACTCGAAACGTGATATTATTATGTAAATTTAAATTAAAAGTTAATAAATGGACATAATTAAATCATATATGGTATTATATATAAAAATATGTCTCTATAAAATATTTATAATAATCATATATTTATTATAATTATGTTTTTAACGTGTATAATGGAATTTGAAACATAAGTTATGGGGGTTTTGTCCCAATTTTTCTTCTTTGATACATATGCCATGTTATTTTCCTACATTATTATGAGAGGTGTATATAAAAGACATTGAAGTATAATATCTGGAATATATTCATCATCCTGATATTTTAATATTAATTTTATATTCTTTACATGGTTAGAATTCAATGTGACCAAAGTGGTAACAATTTTATGATATAATCTCATCGTTTATCAGGATCATATATAAAGAATCTATCAATGATAAAATCCAATGATCCAACCATAAATAAAATCATTAAATTTATTATCATATTATTATTACTGATATTATTATGTAATATTAAATTTATTGATCATTTGGTGGATAAAATAATTGTTAAATGTTTTTTTATAAAAACCAGACATAATTTTTTTCTTTGGTCAGAAATTTGTTTCGTTCCAGAACCATGTGCTATAAAAAAATTTCAAAAAAATTATTTTAAAATTTTTCAAATGGATTATTTAATTATTTTTTAACCATGAAATAATTTTTATATATTTTTTTGAATGTAATATTCCTATCATTGTCCATGAAATCTCTATTTTTATTTTACCAAATAATGTAAAAATAATCCTTATTTGTTTAATGCACAACATTAATAAAATTTCACTATTCCATGAACACTCAAAATTTTCATTATTCCCTAAAAAATTTTCATTTTTTATTTTCAAATAAATTATTATTATTAATAGTTTTAAAATTATTATATTTTAAATAAATAAAGTCAATGTAAATATGGATTTTGAAAATGTTTCAAAAGTGTTTTAAAGTTGAAATATAATTTTCCTCATGAAATATTATAATTTATCTTTAGATGTTTGTGTATTAATATTTATTTTTTATTTTAAAAAATTATTATATTTTAAATAAATATTATTTTTTAGTTTTAAGAAGTTGTTTTCATATAAAATAAATCTTTCCAGGAAGAGTTCAAAGTGATTTATCTTCTAATGTAATTTTTAATCAAAGATGGAATCCATTGATTGAACATATGATATTATGGGGATATGGACCAATGATACCATTATATTTCATTCTGTAAATGGATTATGTTTTTGATGAAAATATATTTATTTATCTCTTTTCTCTTAAACCAGTAATTATTTGACTAAATGTTTATGAAAATATCTTCATTTCATAGGTTATGTTGTGAAAAAATGTTAAATATATAATGAAACATATCTCTTTTACGCTGCTTCAAATTTAATGAGATGTTTATGTAACCCATTTAATTTAATGGTTTAATATATGGTTAATTTTTTGTGATAATTTTATACACAAATTTATGATATTAATTATGTGATGGTGGTTAATTTATAATGAAGGATGGTGGAAGCATTATAAATAAGGACAGTGGATACATTATAACCAAATACCTGTTGGACCTACGCCTCCATCCAATAAATTAGGTAAGTATATCTATATCATCTGATAGATAATAATTTAATGGGTAATAATCTTATTTCATTAATGGAAATTATACTCTATGATTATCTTAAGTGTGAACCATAACTACTATGGTGGTTTTTGGATAAACCCATTTCACTATGAGGTTTGGGATGCCATTGGAGATGGTGGTTTGTCCTTCACAGGGTGTGCAACAACCAATTGAGTTCCCTAATACATGTGGGAAATGATCCTTAACTACAATGTAATGTATTTTTTATGAATTTTATAACTCAATCCTATTTTTATGAAAAATTTTCCTCTCATGGATCGTTTTCCGTGATTTTCTTATGATTTGTGTCTTATGGTATTTTATTATTTAGGAAATGAATCTAGATTTTTATTTTTTATATGTAGGTTATGGTTTTCCAATATTATTATCACATTCCTAAACACTTATTATCATGTTACATTTATATATTTACATTCTAAACACATACCGAGTATTTGATCTCAACCATTTTTTTTCTAATTTCTCCATGTTATAAAGATAGGGATAATGTATGTTATGTGTATGAAGATTACGAAATGGGATGTTATTATATGATAATTATTGAAGGTCAATTTATAGATTAGAATATTTGTTTCTGTGTTTCTAATGGATCTAAACTATTCAGGCTCTCAGTCATGTCTTTGTTCCCAATAATGAATATTCATATTAAAAGATGGAATATATAGGTTTGAGAATCCTAAGTCTCTATAATTTTTATAATAGTAAAGGATTAGTTATGATTTGGAAAATAGTATGAGATAGAATTTATAGAAATCCAACCTATTATATTTTAGATATTAATAGGGATGCATTTATGGAAAAGTCTAAAATTACTATTTGATTCAGAAAATAACATTGAATTTTTGTATAGGATAGATAATTTTTTTATATTAAATTAAATCTATGTCATGATAATAAAAGTGTATTCATCTTTATCATATAGGTACCCATGGTTAATTACTATAAAAAGAAAATGAGGTGGAAATAATACAAATATTGATCCTGACAATAGGTCCTGCTGCACACATGGTTTGACACTCCCCTGGGGATATTCATTATAAATCCAAAAAATCCTTACCAACCTCATCAATAATGTAAACAGAAAACAATCATGTATTTCATAGTTCAAAAATAAGGTTTCATGAAATTTAAATAAGTTATCATTATTTTGAAATCCAATATGGAACATTTCAATATTTTGTCGGTTTTCACCATGTTTAGTGTTCCTCACACTAAGTTTTTAATTTAGCTAATGGACGTAACAATAATAATCAGTGTTACTATTGAATGTGGTGAAATAGTTTAGAGAATGTTGCCAAATGTGATTATGAATATGGTGAGTGATGATCTGATTATGACTATACAATTATCATAAAACAATATCAACAATGTTCACTATAACTAACTCCTAGACTCACAAATGAAATAAGGATATATTTAGCTAGGATTATGGGTAATGGATACCATGTAGGAATAAATATACAATTTCTTATTTATATATAATTTGAAAATAAGTAGTAAATGTAATTTCTTAAAGGGAAAATAATATTTTTTGAGTGTGTAAAATATGGACACAAATCATGTAATTAAAGGGAAATATGAAAATATCATTTAACAAAACAGATGAGAATATTGGTCTCTCTATGGTATCACTGCCTATTGATTGGTTTAATGTGGACTGAATTGGTATTATGAAATTTGATGTCCTAATGTGAAATATCACTGACGGAATCATCAAGATTGTAAGTTAATGATTTTTCTAATTATGACGAATAGAATATAAATTGATACATGAAAGGAATTAAGTATTATGTAATATGATAATGATGTATAGTTAATTTCATAAGGATAAGGTATAGTTATTAATTATTTAATGTATTGGAATTCATATATTATGTTACAAAAATCATAGAAAATATCATTATTCATCATAATAATTATTCCATTAAGTACTTGAATGAATATGTTGAATAATACAAATTACCAACAAATGTTATTTAAGGGAAATGAAATATTTTATGGAATAACATGAATTTTAATATATAATTGTTAATATATTCCTTAGGTTTAGAAAACAATTTTTATTTTTTATAAAGTAATAATTGATATGGATAATGTAAATTGGATAGTATTGATGACCTCAAAAACATAAAATGTACTTTTCTTAAAAAAAATTGGTTTATATTATCATTGATGGACTTTAGAACATTCTTGGATTTATTTAATATATAAAATAATCTATTTTTATGTAAGGAATCCATTTTCATGTATGTTCTCAGTAAGTATTTTTGGTTTTTCATTCTATTAATAGGTTATATGATAATACATGATAAATATATTCACTGGTTTAGTATGTGGAAATAAAGTGTAATTATAAGATACATAAGGGATTAATAAAAATTAGATTTTGTTAAATTTATTAACCTTCCTTATAAATTTTAAATTTATGAATGTTTATAAGCATAACCATTTAGGGAATGGTATTTGTTAATCTTGGGGTATGGTTATAGATATTATTGAATTACATCACCATATAATGATTTATATCTATTAGGTAAATATTTCTACGATTATTTATACTATATAAATAAATAATCAATTATCATTATATAATAGAAAATATTTAGTGTATCAGACATGAAATATTCATTTGTTTTGTATTAGTTGAAGAAGAAATATATCATGGCACAACCAAAATATAAAATTGTTCCTATGAAATAAAAATAAATCAAGTAAATTATTATATTCTCTTAAAAATGATGGAATATAAATTCCCATACATTAAGAAAATGATCATGAAAAATTTTACTTATTTTATCTTAATTTTTGGTGAATCGGCGACCATTCTAATGCTTATTTGGTTCTTGGATTGGTGGTTTTTAAATTTTTTCCTGACCATGTTATTTATCACTTTCCTTAAGTATTTTTGTGTGATTTTTTTCTTTTATCTAGATGTTTTCACATCCCACATATTTTATCTTATTAGTAAAATTGGGATGATTTATTCTAGATGACATTGTCTGATCCCCTTATCTTTATTGAAGAGGATATTTTTATTAACCCTTATTATGTTATGCATTTCTATAATGTAAATTTTAAATTTTAATCCCTTGACGATGAAGAATTTTTTTTAGGGTGAAATAAATTTTATATGGGGTAGAATGTAACACCCTGAGATTTTGTGAAATATTTATTTTCAGATGAATTTAATCTTTTCTATATTTTTCACTACACAAAACAATAATTTTATCTTATGTTATAGAAAATATTCTTTTTTCATTCATTAAATCTATCAAATTTTTATCTTTATTTACAAAAAACATTATGTTTTTCTTGTGTTACACAAAATAGTGATTTTTTACTTTCGTTACATGAAACATATTGATTAAAGTAAACATGAAATACCATTAAAATTTAAATATTTAATAAAATATTTATCACCTAGAATTTTGGAATGTTAGGTTTGAATATTAATAAATAAATTTGGAAATATTCTATTGTTTACACATTCATATATAATAAATTTTTTGCTGACCAATTAATTAGAAATGAAAATTAATACATTTGGAAAATAAATGAAATCATTCTTTGAAAAACTATTTTCATGCACATAAAAACAGTTTTCCTGAAATTAGTAAGAAAAATAATTTTTGGTTATTTATCTTAATGATTTTTATATTTTATATATTTAATAAACTATTAACCTTTATGTATTTTTTGGACATGTGATATTAATAAATATAATATATACATAATATTATATTTAAAAAAAGTGGTTTCTTCCAATTTGGAATAATTCTTTTAAAATTAGAAAATTATCATTCTAGGATATTTATTTCAGAAAATAAATTTAAATTTTCAAATCAAAACATCAAAATTATCTTATGTATAATTGTTTTTTATTTTTTGGAAATGTTTTATTTTTTGATAAATTATTATGAATATAGGATTTTTATTAAAAACTACCATTTTATTTAATTTTTTTATAAATATAAATTATAATTTCAAATTATATTACAATAAAATTATAATATATATATTTATATAATCCAATTTAGGTCATTGGAATTATTATTATATCACGTTTTAGTATAAAAACAATGAAATATTTTAAAAATGTTCCATTTCAACCCCGACTATCTTTTCTTGTCTCTGGGATTCATTATAAATTAAAATTTCCAGTTTATGTAATTATATTTTTAATATATACATGAAATATTTTTATCTAAAATAATTAATATTATTTGATAATGTAATTTTTTTAACAAAATAATTAGTAAAAACAGAAGATATTATTTACCCTTTTTATGGAAAAAACTAAATTACTTTGAGGTTAAGATAGAATGAAAAGGTTAAAAATGAGCTAATTAATCTTTGAATACCCATTGACCATTAATATTTTTAAATTATCAATTATATTATCTAGACTGTTAAATTTTTTATCATTGGGGAATGTGAAAAATGAGTGTACACCATTTTCATTAAAAAACTTATAATTGATCCACTATCCTCAATAATAAAAGGCCATAACATTTCCTATATTCTTCAAAAATTAAAACAATGTATGTTTGTCCAAGGCCTACTGAAATATCTTACTAATATTCCTCCTCTTTCCCTAGTGTCCTTTTTAGATTATAGACATCCTACTAAGTATTTTTGTGTTTTGCAAAACAGTATACCTGAAGAATATTCAACCTTATTCAATGAGTGTTTTAATTTTATTTGTTACTCCACCCACTTAACATTTTATTTATCCATTATGATATTATTAAATTAGTATAATACATAAAATATGAATTTTCTATGATAAATGCATTATCTAAAACAATATTCTCTTCCATAAAATGTGTTATGAAATAAATGCTCTTATATACGACGGGCCACTACCACGTGAACCCTTGTCATTAATTTTCCAATTACCACCAATCATAGTTGGGTAATATGATAGATATAATAAAAATATATAAAATCGATAAAATTAATATATCTATATATTTATTAATTAAGATATATCTTTATTACATTCTATTATGTATTGGATATGATAATGTCACTCATGTCTACAGAAGACTACTACCTCACGATGTTGTGTGATTTTTATTCAATAAATCACTAAATGGAAGGAAATAAGGATAAAGTCAATAAATAAATATGATATACATGAAATAATTATGATATTAATGAATTATTTCATCTTTAATATTACATAATACAACATTTTCCTTTTAACTTTTTACTCGCATAAGGAAGATAACATTTTTCATGTACGTGTGGACTACTGGCTTCACGAATTGACGTGGATTTCTTTTCTCATCACCACACCACATGGAATATAAATATATATATATAAGTATATTTAAATAAATAATATATAATTTATTAGTTTATTATCATTCCAATAATATTCAATATTACTTACCTTCTATCAAAAATGATAATTAAAAATACAAATTTTACTCATGTATGTGTATGGCATACCATCTCCATGAACGCAACACACATAATTTCAAGAAAACTTAATTATTGATTGATCATAAATATATAATTAATGTATAAATATGATAATAAATTGATAAATACTATTTTAGATAAAATGGAACCTATATCACTATAGAGGACTCAAAGTAACAATTGTAAACAAATGAAAAAAATGGTGTTATTACAGAAACATGACTATATCATTGAATTGTTAAGAAAATGGAAACAAAAGGAAATTAATAAATCATTTATTGTAATACATATATGATTATGTATATATATATTATTTATAATAAGAATATATTAATTATAGATGTTTTTTGAACATTTATATTAGATGTCAGGACATATGTTAAGATATTTTTTTCTTAATTTTTCTTTTCTGAGAAATATGTATGTTATACATCTATAACCTATCTCAAGGTCCATATACAAGTCCTTTGATAGGATATACCATTTATTTATTTATCCTAGAAAAAAAAAGAAACCTCATTAACCGTTAAATCATCATGGACACACCAAGATATACTAGTAGTATTGATATATAAAACATATAGAGAACATGATCATATATAACTGGTGTAAAAATAATCCTCCACTAATACTAAATTGGATTATATCCATACATGTAACACAACTATGTATAATCACAAAGATAGATACTATATCAAATAACCTTTACCTCTTGTTATATTCCTACAGACTCATCATACTACCATATCCTCAATGATTCAACTATCATTTCTAGGAAACCACTATCACCAAATTACTCAGTATCAACATGAAATACAGAAATATCATTCAATTTTTTCAAAACATTCATATACTATTAAAATATATCTCATCATGATATAATCATATAATTTTAGGAAACCCTTCCCTAAACCTTTGGTGTAAGATATATAAATATAACAATCATGTAGAAACTCTATAAGCCTCCAATGATGTAGATTCAAATTTGATTGGGGAAAACATACCTTATAATCTTGTGGTATCAGATTCCCATAATACATTTACTAATGAGGTAGTAATAACACTTCTTTAGTGGAAACCCTAATACCACCACCTATAGATCATGTTTCAAATAGTTACTCTTATGAAGGTGTAATTTGCTAGACCCCTAAAATATCACATCTATTTAAATTATGAATATTCCTACCAAACCCAAGTGAGAATAGTCAAAAAAGGCCTTCAAAATAACATGTCTTACGAAAGATGAATAATTTATGGAAATGATCAAATTATCCTTCATATTTTAAACTATTCATAATTTTTTCCAATAAGGTGGATATCATTTTATTTAGTAGTCAACGATATCAATGGGGATACAATCAAATAAAAATCACATATTATATTATAATAATAATTCAAATGAACTTGAATGTTTAAAATCATGGTTGAGTTCTTGGGGTTTTATAGGAAAAAACTAATACAATCCTTTGTAGATCTATTACCACACCACGAAGAGAAACCACAATTATATTAAAATGGACCTCTCATATCCAATGTTTAAAGATGGAAAAAATTCAATAGAGATTGTTGTGTGAGAATGAACATCAATACTACTGTGATATGATTGAAATCATCCTTATCTGGATTCATGTTGATCAATATGTCATAGATTGAAAAAACAATGAAATTTTCCAGGAACCCATGGAAGACAGAGTTCATAATCCCCAAAAATAAAAATGGTGATTTTTTTCCTCAAATAGAATGGAAATTAACTCATTATCACTATAATGTCACATAAATGTAGTCTTTTAGATATCCTCACGTCTCATTTGAGTTTGGAGTTTTCTTTTCAATAGATCAATATTGAAAATGAAATAGAATTCCTTTACCTAGTAAAACGGGTCTTCTATCTATGGAATAAGGAAATAGTTGTTAATGATCACATGATTAAACTATGATAATTAACCCATAACCTTTAATTATTGTTCTTATTCTTAGATAAAAATAATAGATCACCATAAAAAGATATAATGGGTTTAATTAAAACCCTTTGTATCATATCTTCAATATGAAACTTATAATCATAGTACATCATCGTTTCATATGACAAAGATCCATAAAAAATAGGAAATCATGTGTATGAAATTCTATCCCAAACATCATATAACTTTAAGGGGACAACATCACAACCTCATTCATAGATACATTAAGAAAATCTATAATGATCTTAGGGAACTCCACCACCTACACACACTTTTTTAACCGTATGAAATGAGAATGATAATTCTCTATCCCTTTAGAATCCATGTAATGACACTAAATACAATTTAAAACCACATTTTCAAAATACAACCTATGTTAAACCTAAATCGGTCACCTGAGATGATCATATAAAAGTCATTAAATGCATTCCTCATCCTACCGATATTGCAACTAGTGTCTGGAATCAATAGAAAAATAAGATTTAATGGTTTTTTCAAATTTAAATAAATTTGAAAGAATGGAAAAAATATACCAACCCAAATACGAATGAATTAATACCAAATGTTACATATTTTACACAAATTGGAAATATAAAAATATGGAAAATAAAAAAACAAAACAGCTAATAAAAACTATATAATGGAAGGAATAATGAAACTAAAGATGAACATGGAGACCAAAATATCTCCATGTGACATGAAGGGCCACTCTCTGATACCAAAACCAAACAACCCCCACATCGATTGAACCAATCTGAACCATCACTAAAATATATAAAATAAATGAATAAATATCTTTGTGAGTATTAAAACTCAATAGGATTTCAAAAAAAATTCCTAAAGTACTTACATTAAATAAAGAAGCATCAATGTTAGGTTTGAAAACAATATAAAATAGTAATATTTTCCATAGTTTTTTCAAGAAAAAAAATCACAGTCCATTTACCTTTTTATAATTTAAAACCACACTCTTTTCTAAGAATGAAACTCAAGCATTAATGTAATGATGGAATTTTATTTAGAAATGAGTGAATGATTTTAAAATAGTTCCAAAAACCTTTTTCCCAATTATATCAAAACATTTAATCAATTTTATAAAAATCCATCATACTCAAGGAATAAAGAATAATAATCATAATACAAGGAAAATTAGTTGTAAATCACACCAAGATTCAATGGTTTTGACTGAAAAGGTTTGTGATTCCATGTGTAAACATTTAATGATTAGTTATTTTGTTATTTTAATGACTTTTCATGCTCCTCATATGTTATTTGTGGTGCGAAAACTTTTTTTGATGGATTGGATAAGAATTTAATTCTATAGTGGCATTTTTATTTAAATTGGGTGTATTTCCATGTGAGAATATAGTGGTATTATTTGGGTTATTATCTAACACATGGTAGTGGTTTAGTAAATGTTCATTGGGCTGTAAAGTAGTATTTATTAGGGTCTTGGTGTGATTTTGTGTTTTAATGTGCGGTTTTGAATGGTTTTCATGTGTAATACATTGTTATATGTCTTGAGAGTATTTTATGAAAATGTGTATTTTAATTTGTATATTTTTAGGGCTTATTCGAGGAAATTATATGGAACTTTTGAGTGGTTTAAAAAATATATCTAGTGCTGCAAAATCAATTTTGGGTTGGTATTAGTGTGATTTTTCCTTGGAAAGTGTATTTTGAAATGGGTTTCACGTGCAAATCTTGGGTATACTCCTTATAATTGTTTTATGAAATTATTGAATGGTTAATGATTTATGTAAGAGGTGAAACCATATTGGAAACTATTTTGGTTTGTGTATATTTTGAAATTGTCCATTTTAAATAGAAAGGGGTAGTTTTTTTATGGGTCACATTTTGGAAATGATTTAAAATTTTTTTTAAAGGATTTACTAATGGGTGAATGATATGTGAATGTGGTGTGGGATATTTTGTGAGGGTGTGATGTGAAAAATGAATTTTGTTGTGAAAGTATTATTATGTGACAGGTGTGTTGGTAGTTATATTATTTTAACTATCATGGAAAGGATTTATAATTTCTGTAAAGGATTTTTTGATGTGTTAAAGAAATGTGAAAAGTGATGTTGGCTATTTTGGTATGAGTTTGATTCAAAAAAAAATTGAATAAAAATGGTGATGATGTGACTTGTGTTATGTACGTGATGGAATTTTGGTGAATTTGTGATGTGAAAGTAGTATATTCATGTGGAAATAATATTTATTGGCTTGTTGAACTTGTTTGAGCACAAGAGGGAAGCCCAGGTATCTAGGTGGGTGGGCACGTAATATTACACTAGTGATACTGTGGGGTTTGGCCTCAGTTTCATATATCAATGTTTAATCTTACAGAACTGACTAATCTATGAGGATCATGATGAGGGACCACTAGATTATGGGTATGTTCCCTACTAGTGGCTCTTGAACGAGAATATATATTTGTGATGATTACTTTCACCGAGATATAGGGTACCTTGGACCCACATTGAGCTAGTGCCTAGGGGATATTTTCCATTACTTTTGCTCATTAGTTACTTTATGGCTACCGTCAGCACATAGGATGATTGGATGAAAAATTCAGTATCTTTGGCATTTATATAAAAAGAGTCTATTCTTTAAATTATCCCTCTTGAAAACTATATTTATTTAACGTTTAATCCTTTTATAAAGTGTAGCTATAATTTCATGTTTTTAAAACTTTCAGGCTTTTCATCTATAAATTTTTATCACATAGAATCTATTAGTTGTGATATCATAATAGGATTTGGATGACACCCTACTTACACCATTTGGTGTAAGTATACATGGTTGTTTTTGTCGTAGGTTCGGGTACAGTTTTTAGTGCCAGTGGTTTGAGTTTATAGAAGGCCCTTTGTAGAGGTGTCTTGTAAAGATGGATTGAGGGTAGGGCCTCTTTCCATCAGGATTGTTCTTGGGATATTATTTCTGGTTTTAGTCATTTTTTATAGTCTTTTATAGTTGTTTTAAACTACATAATTCCGTTCTAAATTTTTTAAAATGATGGTTTTATTTGAAAAATCCAGATTTCTTTTATTGGGTTCTTTTGTAGTTTTATGTTTATAAACTCGGGTAAATCATTCCAAATTTTTAGTTTATGATACTTGGGAACTTGTGCCAACCCCTGGGGATTGGTAATACCCTTCGGGCCTTGTGAACCATGTCGAGTGCCAGTTTTGATGGCGACCAGATCTGGTTCCGGACAAAATATTATCAGAGGAGGTTCACATTAATTCTTTTGGTCTTGTTATTTGTGGAGAAGTTGGGATAGTACAGAGTTAGGATTGTGAGGACTTGGAATTCCAGTTTTGGGTAGTGTTCCAGATCAACACACCTCATAATGGGATTCAATTCATCAGGGAATTCGAGACTTATTTGAGACCTTTAGGTTTCTTTGTTTGACGATGATTATAAGAAATGAAAAGAGAGTTTGGTTAATGGTCTCAGTGAGCTCATAGTGCCTGGAAAGCCTTGTGGATCCAATTATAATTCCCTAGAACACTCTCTGTGATAATGAAGTGATTAGAGTATGGTCGTCGACCATATTTCCAAGCCACCCACTGAAACTTGTTTCCTCTCTCATTATCTTTTGTCCTTTAGTTTGGAAATCATGGATTATTTATTTTTTATAAAAATGACATGGTTTTAAGAAGTATAATGTATCTATGAAATTTTTTTCTAATATAAAGGATGGGGTTTTATTTATGAAATGATGGACATGTAATCTTAGAATATTTTTTAGATGGAACATGGTGTGTTTACACCTCTTTTGAAGGCAGGAACATTATCATAGTTTGTTTTGAAAAAGTGTTTCAAATAGATTTTTATAAACTGTTGAAAGGTGTTTTAATGGGATGAAATTATTTGAAATTAATTTGAATAACTATAAATTGAGTTCTTATTTGAATAGTTGTGTTTTTTGATAAGTTTTTTAAGACGTAAATTGGGATTTTGATTTCGTGGTTAGCGGTCTTGAGAAAAAAAGGAAGTATTGGTTAACTGTTTTGGTTTTCAAAAGTGGAAAAAAAATTGTTTTAGAATTTGGTATTTCCATGAGAAACCACTTGAATGGGGTTATAGGGGATGATATATGGATAATTGAATGACTAGATAAGTTCTGGGATGGATATAAAGAGGGTGCCTGGTGGTAGGTAAACATGCAGGTGTGAGGCCCATGGGGTACCACTGGTGGATATGCTAACAACTAGACAATTTTTTCAAAATAAATGTTTTTAAAGGAAAACATGATGTCTTGATGACTAATTTGGTATCACGTGTTTTATGTGTTTTTTGAAAATGATGATATTGTGGGATGTTTTTTGTACAATAACCCCTTCTTTTTGAACGATGTTTTGGTTATGTGTTCAGTCGGTAAGTTGGGTTGAAGGGATGGTTAGTGGTATCTTCTTGATAAATGTTTCCTGATGACTTTACAGTGGTTCCTTTTATGTGTTTATTTTTGGTTTGTGGAATTTTTTTACCAAAGGACCATCTTGGTTGGGTCCTTCATTTCTCTCATTGGATAAGGTAAACCCCCATTAAGGTTTAGTGCGCAATTGAAGTGCAACCAGAATTTTTTCTCCAATAGAAAATCCTCATGTTGATCTATATAAAGAATATTTTTCTCAATATTTGGAGATTGAGTTTTGACTATTTTCATTTTTCAATTTTTGGATCCCCTTGTAGTGGGAGAGTGGTCGTGGAAGGTTGAAATAAACATTAGTATCTTAAGTTACTTGATTTGTTAGAGGTGGAAGTGGTCTGGGGTTGTTACTGTGGATGAGTGTTTGGATGGTGTACAAGCGGGCCTATGGGTCCTTCATAGTCTCTTCGAAGAAAGAGTTTAGCTTAATCTACCAGTGTGGGAAATCTGGTCATGAGATGCTATTATGGCTACTTTCTGGAATTATCTATTTTTCGGGGACTTGGAATATGGTCCCTTTCAGTGTATTGTTTCTATCAGTTGCAATGGTAATGTTAGTTGACTCATTGTGATGTCATGTGCTAATTTTAATGTAAAGGTGAATGTCATTAAATCCTCTGAGAGTCTCTGTTATGTTGGGAGTATGTCTCACTTGGAAAACGCCAGAATATTCCATTTTTGAGAAAGATGATTATATGTGTCTTTTCCTTTTGTTATCCCTCACCCAATGAAACAAGGTGTGATGTATGTGTATATTATAATCCCTTGTTTCTATAAGATATTGAGTTAGGGTAAGGTGATTGGGGAATGTGTTATGTCTTGGTAAACTTATCGAGGATTGTGGTGTAGTTATTTGTATTACTAGAAGAATAAGTTCTATTTTTGGGGCTTCTAATGCCTAACTACGAGTTCGAATATGGCTCAATCATTTGATCCCTAGCCATAGGTCCGGGAGAGAATCTGGCACATAGTCAGGGATAATCCCAAGTTCATTCAAACCCTTGTACAAAGTCATATCCTCAGTGTAAAAGATAGGAACAGATTAAACCTCCCATGTCATCATCTTGTTCAAGTTGTTCCCATTTTGTGGTAGAGGTGGGAGAACCTTGTTCCATGTTGTATCATGAGTTCATACTTTACCCCTTTGGCATCCTTCAAATTTTTAGAGAAATTTTTGATATTTGGGTTAGGCATATTAATCTGCACTATTTTCATACGGTTAATATTAACTATGCACTAACCTAGGGAATCATGTGATACGAGATAGTAGATTTCACATAGTCTCCACATGACCATGTTCCATTTCCCATGTTACCATGAAATGTTTCCCCATTGGACATAATGATCATCATGGTTAGTGCATGGTTTACCAAAAATATTTTGAATAACCATGTGGGTGTGCGAACTCTTTAAATTTTGGAATATTTTCATGTCTGAGCATACTAGTCGGTTTAGATGGTTGGTTTTTATAGTGAGGAGACCAAAAATGGGTCTCATGTAGGTTTTTTTTGGAAAAATATAATGATATTCTACCCCTTTTTTCGGGAAGTCCATTTGGGACTAACCCAGTTAGTGTTCCAATTCCGTATCAGGAAAATTTATGTTGTCCTTTATGGTGGGAAGCCCATTTGTGTCTCCCCGTATCTGTAACTTGGTTTTTTCCTTGGTATTAGAATAGAGATATTTAGTCTTGTTTATAGATATCTTACTACCAACATCTTCCTTTGGTAAAATTTGGTTTTAGAATTCTCCCAATGGTTTAGTTAAAGTAAAGTCAGTGTGACCTTGTTCGATGTTGTTGTTCGTTTGGGTAAATTGATTGAGTCTTGTTCAGATGGTGTTTGAGGTGATTCGTTTGGGATGAATTTCGAATGTGATTGATTGTTAGAGGAAAGTGGAGTATGTTTTGGATTGTGAGAGTATTCATTCCTTGATAGATCAAATACAGATATCTTATCTTTTTCGGTGGCAACGAAACATGGAAAATGAGTCCATTTTGGCTTTTTTTTTGGGGTTAGTATTGACCTTTGTCTTTTCTGTGGTGTTCCAAGTGCGGAAAGTATTATACAGGGGATAATATTCACATATATTAATTATTTTAAATTTATTTTTTCTTTTAGTTCCATCCTTTCTTTTTTATTGGGGTTTTCCATACATTTTGGTTGAAATGGTGGGTTTTCAAAATTTGGGCCAAACCATGAGCCCATTCCCAGATTTAATTTTTTTTTTCTTTTATACCTCTTTCATTTTTTAACATTTTACACTCATTACACTTCCCAATTGGAATCCCTTGGTATATTAAAACTACAATATAAATTTAGACCCCATAGGCTTCCATAATAATGATGGATTTGATAGTTTTATTAAGGTATTGGGCCATCCTGAAAGCCCATTTCCTACTTTAAATATTGTTTCTAATTATGTAATATCACATTTAATTTTAATTTTTTTCTGTTATTCAAACTCTCACCCAAGAACAAATACCCAAGTCACCCCCTTTATCTCCTCACCCTATTTGGAGCTCATTTGAAATGATAATTTGGGAGAAACTTCTCTGGAATTCACAAATCACCCATACTTGAAGGGGTAAATTGATTCATTCCTAAATCCTTATATTTTTACTATTTTCTCCCATTCCAGTTCCTACATGACCACCTCAACCTTATTCAAACCTCACATTCATTTATGGTTGTTTTGAAATTCATAAACTAGTGTATTTGGGTCGTATTTTATTCAATGTTGGGTTTCTGTCTTCCTTTCCTTCCTTCTCCTTAGTATTTCCTCTCACATCCATGAATTTATAGAGTGTACAAAATTTAGGGTTTAATCTGAGGGTTTGATTTGGGATATTTTTGGTGAAATGTTAGGGTTTAGGGTACTTTTTCACTTCTTTGTGGTGCGGCGGAGGTGTGTTTGAGGTTTCACACCATGATTCATGGGTTTTGACTCAAAAGGCAGGTGATTCCATGTGAAATAATTTCTAGATGAGTTAGTTTTATTATTTTACTAATTTATTATGTTCCTAATATGTTATTTGTGGTGAAGAAACTATTTTTATGGTTATTTTTAAAATTTTATTCTATAGTTTTATTTTGATTTAAATTGGGTGTATTTCAATGTGAAACTATAGTGGTATTATTTGGTTTATTCACTAACAAGTGAGCGTGGTTTAGTAAATACTTTTTCGGCTTCCAATTATTCTTTGGTGGGGTCTTGGTGTTCTTTTGGGCTGTAAAGAGGGTTTTTAATGGGTTTGATGTGGAAAACTGTGTTATATGTCTTGAAATTATTTTATGAAAATGTGTGTTTTCATGTGTATCTTTTGAGGTGTTATTTGAGGAAATTTTATGAAACATGTTAGTGGTTTAAAAAATGTCTCTAGGGCTTCCAAATCTGTTTTGGGTTGGTATTGGTCTGATTTTGGCTTGGAATGAGGGTTTTGAAATGGGTTTCATGTGTAATGCTTGGGTATACTACATAGAATTGTTCAGTGAATGATTGTATGGTTTAATGATTTATGTAAGAGGTGATAACTTATTGGAAAACTTTTTTGGTTTTTGTATATTTTGAAATGGTCCATTTTAAATAGAAAAGGGATATTTTTTATGTTTTCCATCTTGGAAATGTTTTATAATTTTTTAAAGGATTTACTAAATTGTGAAAGTGATGTTAACGTGTTGTGGGATGTTTTGTGAGTGTGTGATGTGAAAAATGAGTTTTTTTTGTGAAATGAGTGTTATGTGAAATGTGTGTCAGATGTTATGTAATTTTCACTATCATGGAAAGGTTTTATAAATTTGTTTAATGGATTTGGGGAAGTGTTAAAGAAATGTGAAAAGTGTTGTGGTCTATTTTTGTGTGAGTTTGATTTCAAAATAAATTTGAATAAAAAGGGGGATGATGTTACTTTTGTGATGTGTATGTAATATTTTTGGTGAATATGCGATGTGAAAGTGTAATTTTTAGGTGAAAATTATATTTCATAGATTGTTGAACTTGTTTGAGCACAAGAGGGAATCTCATGTATCTTGGTGGGTGGATAGGTACTTGTATACTAGTGATCTAGTGGGGGTTTAGACACATTATCACATTGAATGATTTATACATACAACAATAATTAAACGACAATGATAATGATGGGAGACCAATTGGTTATGGGTAGGTTATCAACTAGTGGGTCATGCACGAGAACAAATATTTGTGATAGTTACATTCATTGAGATACGAGGTAACTGGGACCTACAATGAGCTAGTGCCTAGGGGTTATTTCCCATTGTTGGTGCTCATTAGTTACTTCATGCTTACATTCAGAATATGGTATTATTGGATAAAAAATTCATTATATTTTTCATTTATTTTAAAATTGTTGATTCTTTAAATTATCACACTTGGAAACTATTTTTATTTAATGTTGCGTCTTTTAGAAATTGTAGCTAGAATTTTATGTATTAAAAAATTTAATTCTTTTAACCTCTAAATTATCACATGGAATCTCTTAGTGGTTGTTTACTACCCGAATTTGAATCACAACCTACATACACCATTGTGAGTAAGTAGACTTGGTTGTTCTTGTCGTATTTTTGTGTATAGTTTTTAGTGCCAGTGGTTTGGGTTTCTAGCAGGTCCTTCATGGTGTTGTCTTGTGGTGATGGCTTGAGGATGCTGCCTCCTTCCTTGAAGATGGTTCTTTGCCTGTAATTTATGGTTTAAATCATTTTCTATAGACTTTAAAAGTTTTTTTAATCTATGTAATTCAGATTTTCAATTTTTTAAAGGATTGTTTTATTTTAAAAATTTTGATTTGTTTTATTGGGATTTTTTATTGTTTTATGTTAATAAAGGTGGGTAAATCATTCAAAATTTTATGTTTGTGGTACCCGAGCACTTGTACCAGCCCATGGGGATCTAGAAAACCCGTTGTGCCACCATATAGACAATGTTGGGTGCCAAATTTGATGGAGATCATATCTAGTTCGTGACAGTTTTCTTGTACAATAACATCACAAAAGTGATATAAAAGGGAACCCATAGAATAAAAATCTAATATTAGTAGATTCTATAACAATATAAAACGTTTCTACTAAGATCAAGGGAAAAATAACCATAAAGGATCACTTACATAGTGAGATACAACATTGCATCCCTGGTGATGATTTAATAAACGAATTGATCCAGAATGAATAACGGTCACCAAAATTACCCGATATATCCTCTTGGTAAAGAGGGAGAATAGTCTCAATGTAAAAAAAATAAATCCACGATATATATTTAATTACTATGCCCCTAATAGCATATAATCAATGGTTTTAATATTTCATTAGAATAATATACAATTATTCATATCCAAAATGAAAAAATTATTTATTTTTAATTTTAAACTACATACATAATTGAAATTAAAAGTAAATTATAAAAAATAAATTACACAATTTAATTTCATTGAGAATTCCATTATTCCACATAATGTATTAATGAATAGAAATTGAAGAACAATTCCACATATCTAGGGGAAAAATAAATCAAAATAATTTGGTGATATCACATACTTAGTAAGGGTATGATTACATTAGAATAAATGAATAAATAAGGAATAACCAATATGGAAAGGTAATAAATTAAACACATTCCATTTAATCAATAACATTCTCATAATAAAGAAGGAATAAAAGATGTTCAAATAGTAGAAAATAATTAATCACATGAGAATTAAACCTAGAAATAGATATTCTACATATAATATAATCACATGGAATATCAATAAATAATATCATAGGTTGGGAATTCATAATCCAAGAAAACATAGGCACAACAGTAAGGATTCAGTCAAGACATCATATATAAGTGGGTAATGCCTCAGAAAATTCCAATATTCGTTAGTCTCATTAGACCTACTGATGCATATAGGGTATATAGGGGGACCCTCCTCCAACATAATTATTATTGTGCATTAATAATATGAAAATGGTGAATCATGCTCATTATAAATATTTATATTTAAACTTTAATATAAAATTAAAATAAATTTGTCATTCCACAAACATAATCATAGCATCCATTGATATATGGTGGATGAAATAATTATAGTACGTGTGAAATCAAATTTATCATAAAAGATTCATATAAATAAAAAATATTATATTAATGCAACATATCTTCATTCTATCATACATACATTATAGGGTTGATGAAATTTATGAGTAAATAATTTCAATATACAATTCTTCGGGAATATATAATTTTTCACATTCAAATTTACATTTTTTAAATAAAATTTTTCAAAACATTTTGAATAAATAATTTATTGAAAATATAATATGAAAAAGTGAATATTTTAAATATTTCAGTGGTCATAAGAGATATAAATTTCATTCATTCCATACACATAATAACAATGCTTCCTTTCTCTTTTCCCCTAATATCCAAAAATGAATTGTTTTTAAAAACACATATAGTTTTATTTAATAATTTAATAAATATGAAAAAGGGAAAAAAATTTAAATTCATTATAGAATTTAAATATCATTTTTATTAAATTTATTTTATATATTAACTTGGGAGATAATTATTTCCCATTGAAGACTTAAACATAAACAATCGCAAAGAGTAATGAGATTGGGATATAAGCTCTGAACTCATGTTAGAAATAATTTTTACATGTTCAAAACTATATTATAATATATTTTAATTAAAATTATCTTCCAGAACCATACTCACAAATATCATATTATATTTTATTACTGGTTGTCATGACATCATTGTTAAAATTATTTTTTCATGTGGTAGCTACAACATTTTTCTTGTATGTTATGAGTGGTAGTTTAAGATATTTATGATTTTATCATAATATTATAATCTCAAAAATATTATTTACGGTCTAAATATAATATAATTAAAATTATTTATATTTGGATTCATCCATAGAGATAAATACATTAATACAAATTACCCTGTTCATGGATATGGTTGGTCGTACGTACGCATGAATGTGGTTTTCATTTCATTCGATTGATGGACTGAAAAAAATTCAGTAGTAATAAATGTTTATATAATTATATATATTTATAAGAATAATATATAAATATTATATCCATTTTAATATCCATATGGGTAAATTGGTTGTGAAGAATGTACTACACCACTATGTGGGGACAATAACTATTACATTCGCATGCACATTGTTTTTATTTTTACTATGATGGGTAAAAGATAGAAAATAGTTTTACCATAAAAAAATATCATCATACATAAGATATTTAATTAGTTACATTATTATGAAAATAATACATGATGATTATGTAGAAGATTAAATAATCTAGAAATAATTTTAGTGATGATTACCTATTCTTTAAAGGACATCCTATAGATCACTTCATAATGGATATAGATATGGCCCTTTGGAATTAAAATAACATCCAGAACATGGATAATGATTTTTTAAGGTGAAATGGGAAATACTTGGTATAGATAATTTGTTTAGTGTTGTTTTTTGAAGTGAGGTAAGAGGCTACCTTTTATTATTGAGGTGAAGAGAACTTTTGGAATTTATCAAAAGATTAAACTATAGAATAATAATTTATCAAAAAAATTCATCCCAATTGGAAGATAATAAAAAATATTAAATTATAGGTTATTAATACCATAACACAATATAAATTAGACAAGTTTTAGTATTATTTTAAATCATATCCTTATGATGAATCCCTTCGTTAGTTATTTTTGACCTTAAGCCTAGTAACCAATTTTTTATTCATAAAGTATTAATAATGATACAATAAATGAAAAAATTACTCATATATAGAAAATTAATGATTTTAAAAAATAGGTTATTCTCATTTTAAATTTATTTTATTTTAATGAAATTTTATTTATTTAAAAACATATTATTTTGGTAAATTATACTAAATGACAATTTTTGAAAGTATTTGTTTAATTCAATGTAAAATTAAATAATATAATTATTTAATTATAATATATTGATTTAAAACCCCAATTAAATTTGAAATATATATAAACAATTTATTTATCACATTTTTTCATTATAATTATAACAAAATTGGAATTTTTAAAATAATTTCTTGACATTTATATTTGTTAGATAAAAACTGCATTAGAATTTCCCATTCAATTATAGATACAATATAATTTATAAAATTAAATATAAATTTAAATAAATAAGGGTATTAAATTTATATAAAAATATAGATTTAAGATCATACATTTTTTTCTTATGTGGAAAATGAAAATATATGTTATACAGAGAGATTGACATTTCGGGCAAATATTTTATTTAAATAATATATAAGTCATTTTCATGGATAGTAGTCAATTAAAAACACTGAATTCAATCCTTAAGTGACAAGGGTAAGATAATATTTATCCAATAATTCTTTTAGTCGATTATATGTCATTTTTATACCCTTATCTTTTTTTAAACATTATTTAACCCCATTAACTATAACCGTGATAACATATATTATTTTTAAATATCTGAGGTATAATATATATAATTTGAAATTAAAAATGATCGATAAATGAATAATTAATGAAAATTACTTATTTATCCCAATAATTTCATAGATATTAATATTTTTTTTGAATTTAATATCATTTTAAAAATTAATATTTACTATAAAATATTCCTAATGTCAATTATAAAGATTATTCAACATATTGAGTTTGATAAATTATTGGAATAATATAACTTCTAAAATAATCACATTATAAATAACCAATAATAAAAATTCATCATGAAATTTAATTTATCACATTAATCATTTAAAATTATGTTTATTTAAATATATGACATAAATTATTTGATTTATCAATTAGTTGAATATTTATTTCACTAGTTTTATGCCAAATTTTAAGGTAACTATTTCATATGTAAAAAATTAAAATAACTTAATATGATGAATATAAATATTTAAGAATTTAAATATATATTTATAATCAAATATATACTCTGGATAAGCAAATATTAAAATTTTATTTATTTCAAAATCATGAATGTGACATCAATATAATTTCATTAATTGAAATATTTTAAAGTTCATAATTAATTCCTAATGGGATAAATTTTCATATTCCATACCTCGAATTATTTGTGTTAAAAATACTCATAAATAACATTTTTCATGTTTTTGTAGAATTTTCTAGTGGTTATCCATTTATTTTTAACCTACTTTAACAAATTAAACCTTTATTATTGAAATAAAATATTCTAGGTTGATATTCAAATTTTACAAAAATAAAACGGGCCTGTTTAATAAATTTTTAAATTTTCAATAGAGATATTTAATAAAAATTTTAAATTTACAAACACACATTAATGATAATTTAATTTATAATTATTACCACAAAATGCAAGGAAAAATAGTTTTCTTGAGAAATGAACGTGTATGCCAAAAAACATACTTATATTGAAAAAATTTACAAAGATGATTAAAATTTAATTATTTATATTATATGTGACTGGAGAGTACATGAGATAATTTTACATAAATTTAATTCATTATGTGAATTTTTATAATGAAAACGGATTTATTATTAAAATAATTACTTTTCATTATTAAATGGAATATAATTATTTTGAAAAAAATACGAAAATTTCTCCATAAGAAATTTATTAATATTATGCAATAAAAAATGAAATTAGTTTTATAAAATAAATTTTATGAATGTTATAAAATGTTATTATAATATATAATCGTAAAAGCCATGATAACCATTTTTGTATAAAAAAATATTTTTTAACAATTAAATAATTTTACTAAAATTAATATTCGAATTCATTGTGAATTAATCAATACATTAAAAATTAGTCAAAAAATTATATATTTCATAATTTGTTTAATACTCTTCATTAATTTTTATTTAATTTCTCGGTTATAATGATCAGATATTAATAATTCATTTTTTCATTGAAGATGGTCTTTGCATGATATGAAACCTATAAAAGATATTTACCTAAAAAGAGGGGGTGTAAGATTCTCTGCTCATTCAATAATTTGAGTCTCCAAATTTTTTTAAATTAAAAACTAAAATTCAATGTTATATATTTGAAAATACCATTTTCTGAAATCTTATATCATTAAAAGGCTAATAAAAATAAAACATTAAACAAAAAAGGGAAGTATAAAGGTCATCTAGAATAATATGTAATAGGATCCCACATAGGATAACATCAGTGGAAGGTGAGAAAATATAAATTTTATAGCAATATAACTATCATGGACTTCTAGAGAGTGATATAGAAGTCATACATTATAAAGTTAATCATTACAGAATAATAAATATTGTTGGGCTAAATTCCATTGACTGCTCAGTGAGAATAGTAAATAGATAATGTTTTTGTTCCAAAATATTTTTCCTAGAGTTGAGGGATTATTTTAATATATAGATAATATCACGAGAAAATAAACTTACATTATTTAATTCCACGTCATATGCATAATCTCATATTTCTACGATCTATTTTCAATTCATAAATTATGAAATGAAATGGATTTTCAATATGAATTTTTCTTTCATAAAGACCATATATGAATCATAAGATCCAAAAGTCATCCCTCAGCCTATAAAAATTTACTTAAACATATACATAAAGTACATGTTATGATAAAATAATAATATACGTACATATACATACTACATTCCATAAGTAGTTAATCAAATGAATCATCAAAAATAAGTTTATTCAAAATCTAAACAAAAAATTAATTACAAGGAAGTTCAATATATTTCCATAATATAATTAAAATTAGATTCCCCAACCAATATAATGTTACTCTTAATGTATCATACAAAATATATGAATACCTTAATCACCTTAAAACCATAATAGAAACATCCCTTCCTCCAAAAATAAAATCATAGGATTCGAATATATTCCTTTAGTAAAAAAAATGTAGCAAACCCATCAAATATTACCTAAACAGTCAAATCCTTAATTAATTTCATTGTCACCACTAATTTCCCAAAAGCATCCATTCATCATTATTATCTATAATCGAGGACATATTAAGAGTTACATTTCCAAAATCACGTGTTTTCCAAAAGATTAAATTATAATAGAATCGCCTCTCTTGGTTAATGGTACTATTTTTCAAATTCTTCCAAATCCTTATATAAGAAGTAATACAGTACAATCCATATCAATATCATGATTCTTCTAAATAAATAAAAGTATTTTAAAACATAATTCTTAAATACAAATAAAAAATCGCATTAATTATTCCTCCATGTTCACAATCCATTAACAATTCTTCATACCTAATTCCAATTATATATCATTTGTAGTCTTTTCATCCTCAGTAGTATAACCGTTATTCATAAAAACATTCATATTTTCTTCTAGATATTACTCTAAAAGGAATTTATTTTTATAATTCCCATGAATACAACATTAAAAATATACAACCATCGATAATTCCTTAGGGAGAACATTATTATAAATTTTTTTAAAAAAATTATTTATTTTATCCATGGAAAGTAATTATTCAGTGTCATTATTTTTCACATAGAAACCATCTTATAATTCTGCTATTACTATCATTTGGTTTCGTTTTTCCCACAGTATCCCTATTTAGGACCTAGAGTATTATTTTCTATATAATATCCTCGACCAGAGATACAATAAATCAATCTCCTTATTTTTTTTGTTGATTCCATGATTCGGTTAAGGAACAATTTTTTAATCACATATCAAGATAATTTATTAGGAATAATTGCAATATTTATTAGATTTTTCATCATCCCATTTTGTTGTTCATCAAAAAATGTATTGTAATATTCAAGGTTAAACCAATTAATTCTTGGTTATTCCATTGATTAGAAACAAAAATCAATGTGTAATCATAAAACTACAATAATGAGATTGATATATCAAATAACCTTAAATTTTTTTCAATTTATTTCCAAATCATGAAACATTATTCTAATCATATGAGTCCTTAAGTTTAATCGAGGTTATCCATGGACATTATCAAGTCTATATAATTTCATCTTATGACCGTACTTATCCTAAATTCATACATAGGGTTATATTCCCTAATCAATATTTTCTTAAATCTTGTTTTGATGTTTTCTAGTAAACATTATCTGATACTGACTATAATTTCACATACCCTTGTAGTCTAGAATGAGTGGTTATTTTATTACATTGTTATAGGCAATGTTAATCATATACCAAGGGAATTACAAGTATATTAGTATTAGTAAACTAGATGCATGAATTAAATTCGTATTACATTATAAGAAAAAAATATTTTATTAGAGAATGAAATTATTCCCCATTTTTATATCTACAAATCAATAAAAAATTGATTGTATCCTACAAAAAAATTAAACATTAGAAAGGGGTGAAAAAATCAATAGTATAGATCAAATTACATATGATGTTATGAAGAAATAAGTTATAAAAAATATTTCAATGTGATGAACTAAAACACAGTCCATTTATTCAGTAACTTGATAATAATTTGGGAAGAGAAAAGATGATCAAATAATGACATATAAGTAATAAAATCATATTGAAACTTAACCATTGATATTATAATAATAGAATAATAAAATTTAATAACAATATATAATATCATAATAGGAAAATTCATAATATGTGCCATCATAAACATACCATCAAGGCTCTTCCCTAAACACTGTACATAAAATGGAATTTCCCCAACCAGTACCCAAACTAGTTTGTCTTAAGAGTCCTACTGATGCATCAAAGGGATATAGAAGGCCCCACTCACCACATATTAAGAACAATTCCTTCCTCATATGAAATGGGTGAATTATGATCAACATAAATATATTTTTTTATTCTACTATATGAAATATTAATACTTTTCCCATTCAATATATATAATCATTTACTCTCCAGAGCTATATGTTGAATGCTATCAAAATAGAACATTCACAACCAAACTAATCATAAAACATACATAGAATGTATAAGGATTTTATTTTTATAATATATATATATTTGATCATAATTACATTATAGAGTTTATGTCATTGATGTATAAAAATATGACTATAAAATATTATTGTGGAAAATATATTTTTCCACTTTTAAATTCACTTTAAAAACCCAATATTTAGCAATAAAATTAGACAATAATATCATTTTAGTTTAACCAGTTAATAATATAAATAAATAAATAGAACACTTTCATGTTCATGATGTCTAGAAATATTTTATGTTGAGTACATGTTAAAAAAATTCTTTTCACTTTTTTGTAATAGAAAAACATGGATTATTTTGAAAAAAACATACACATTCTTTTATAATTTATTTTTAAAAAAATTAAAAATTTTAAAAATGATATTAAAAAATAATGGGAGAATAGAAAAAATGTTTTAATTTTTTTAAAAAAATGGACATAGATTATTTATTCCCTAGGGGGACTTCAAAATATTAAATCTTGACTTGTGATGAGATTGTGAAGTAAACCCTTACCACAAGATAAAAAAACTATGTTTGTGTTCAATGCTCATGTATAATAAATATATATTTAATATACATATATTATATGACCACACTCATATGTATCATAACATATTTGATCACCTATGTTTATCAATATATTATTAAAACAACTGTTTCAGGTGGTAATTGCTTCATTTTTAAGGTATGTTCTTATTTGGTTGTTTAGGTCACTATAAATCTATCTTAATTACATAATATCAAAAATAATATATTTGGTCTAAATTTCATATATATTAAATATATTCATAATTGGAGTCATCCATATTTATATGTAATGAAACAATACACTATTCATGCTAATGGTAATCTTTAGGTACGCATGAATAATGTTTTCATTATAATCGATGTATCAAATGAATGAAATTTGAAGAATAATTATACTTTATAAAATCATATTTATGTTTTAAATATCATATATCATTATTAATTCCATTTTTTTAATGAAAAATGTGGTGACAAAAAATGTATTGCATCGATGCATTGTGATGTTAAGTCATACGTACACACTCACAATGAATTCATTAGTAATAACATGGATAAAAGGAGGAATATGTATAACCCATTATCATAATCCCATCTCATAATATATATAATTTTATTTTTATTAATTTATCAAGGAAATAACTCTTGATGAGTAAGTATAATAAAAAATATATTTCAAAGATTCGGTAAGGATGATTACATCATCATCGTCAGATTATAATTTGATATCTTTTTAAGGGATTTAGGGGTGGGCTTTTGGAAAGACATGAACCTCCAAAACCTGGAAATGGATGTTAGGAAGAGAAATTATTAATACTTGTTTGAGAAAAATTAATAAATTTTTAGTTAAGAGTAGAGGGAGGAGGTGTCTATTTATAATTGAGATGCGGGGAATTTTTTGAATTTCTAATAAGACTAAATTATATGAAATTAATTTATCGTTCCAAGGCCCTACATATAGTAATGGAGATAAATATACAATAGGATCATCTAGTATTCCCATCACATAATAAATTTTTTTTGTTTGGATATCAATTTTATCCTTATCCTATTGAATAAACTCTTGTTTAATTATTATTTTCCTTAACCACAGTAAAAAAAATTTAATCATAATTTGATAATAATGTTGCTATTAATGGAAAAATATATTTTAAATGGGAAATCTCTTATTTTTTAAACTATATTCCATTAAAATGGATGATTATAATCATTTTATGCATTTTTCATAATGTAATAAAATACTATTTTTATAAATTAAGAATAATATGAATATCTAATACTATTCTATAGTTTGACTTCAAATTTGTCAAGAAAAAATTGTGGATTAGAATATAATTATTTAAAACCAGTATAATAAGACATATAGAAATATAAAATGAATTTTACACATTATATCATTTAAATTATATAAATATTTATATTTTTAAGATCATTAATTTCATTTTTCTATATATTGGATAAAAATTTCATTATAATTTCACAAGAATTTAAAGTAATTATATAATTTGTAAAAAATAAATATAAAATTTCATAATTAAATTAATTTAATTAATAAAAAATTTATGAATTTTTATTATATATATTAATTTTTTACTTATTGGACACAGAAATGATAATATATAAAAAGAGAGTGACATTTTGTAAATATCCTTGATTTATATAATATATATGTAATGTTCATGGACATGTTTCCATTAAACAACTCAAATTTAAACCTAGGTTTTTAAGCGTATAATAGTATTCATATAATAATTTTTTTGGACATGATTTTGTTCTATTTATACTCTTATATTTTGGTTTTGACCACTATTTAATTTCATTAATTATTTCCATAATAATATTTATATTTTACTTTTTGAGGGTTTATATAGTTTCTATAAAATCATAGAATACATATAAATTCATCATGAATGATATTTTAAACCTAATCATAATTATATGTCCTAAATTATGTTCTTTTATAATTTCATACCATTTAATTAAATATTATTTATTATAAAATATACATAATGTCAATTTTAAATACTATTAATTAATTTGACTTTAACAAAATTGATAAAATAATATAATATTGGAAAACATTCAACAGACCCCTTACATGAGAAAATAAAAAATCAATTTAATTTTTCTCATTAATTATCTCGTATTATATTTAGTTAAATTATTTTAATATCATTTTTTTACTTTTAAATTAATTAAATAATCACTACACTAATGTTGTAAATGAATCTTAGATAACTATATCATCGGTAAAATTTTAAAATTAATCACCAAAATAGAGAAAAATATTTTATAATTAAAATTACTATTTATAGTCAAAAATATCATCTGGATAAAACCATATTAAATTTTTTTATTTATTAAAATATTGAATGTGAAATCATGAAATTTTTATTTAATAAATATTATGAGGGTAATAATCACATCATAATATAAAAAATGGCCATATATATGAATCGTGAATGATTATTGAAGAACTAAAAATCCAATAAAATTATTGCAGGTTTAGGTTCCATTTTTTACTCAACATCATTTTTTACCGAAACTATCAGAAAGTACCCTTTATTCTGGTAACAAAATTACTAATGATATATTTCATATTAGCATAAAATAAAAGGGAAAACAATAATACATTTGGACCTTTTGAATTAAAATTTGGAATAAATTTATTAAAAATATTAAAAGTTAATGTTTCAGAATTTAAATTAAAATTCATCCCACAAAAAAACGATAAATAGTTTACTTGAAAATTGAATTTTAATATTATAATTTTTCATAAAAAACAATTTACAAGGATTATGAAAATTTACTTAATTAAACTATATTTAACCAAATTACACATAATTTACTTTTCGATAAATTCAATCCATGATGGGTCTTTTTATAATGAAAATGTATGCTTTATAAAAATCACTAATTTTTAATATTAATTGGAAAATTGATATTTTCAGTAAAAATACCAAAAAATAAAATTACTATAAATTTCAAAATATTCATAAAAATTTACATTTTTATTAAAGAAAAAATATTATAGAAGTTACAAAAATTTATTATAATATTTTATCATAAAAACAAATAAAGTCATTTAAAAATAAAGATATTTTTTAATATTTTAATTATTTAACAAAAATTTAATTTATTTTTTTCAAAAAATATATTAATACATTAACAATGAGTTGGGAAATTATTTATTTCATAATGTTGATAATTCCATTTATTCACATCAATTTAATGAGTAGGCTATAATGATCACATAATAATAATTCATTATTTGTTTAAGTTTGTTGTTGTGTGAAATGTAACCTTCTAATGAGATTACCAAAAAATATTAGGGTGCTACAACATCAACCTAAATAAATAAATATAAAATATTACATTTACTGCAATACCATTACATTTAAATAATACACATGGTGGATATATGCTAAAAACCATTCTCCTTTTTATAAAAACCAACATTTAAACATTTAACATAATCTAAAATGCTTTCATGGTGTTTATAAATTAATGAAATGTACTTATCTCACAAAAATATCCCATAGAAAAATAAACATCATGAACTCCCATGACATTTTATACAAATTCCCAATAGATAACCAAAATGTCATTTTTCTACAGAAAAACTCCAAACATACATGGGAATTTTCCAAACTCTTGGACAACCCTATTAATTTATCACATGCATATACCCAGTATAAATTAATTCAAACAAATATATATACCAAAAATTAGGTCATTTTCCCAAAAAATTATATCCAAAATCAGTAGTCTCAAGATACTCCCAATTAAAATGGAAAACAAAAAAGAGAAAGGAAATACCTGAGCGATGGTAATGGGATGATACAAACTCCCAAAATTACACATTTTATACCCTATATTCCATGTGGAATAATGAATATTGGTAAACTGGTGATCCTAATACTCCCTCATCAATGGAATTTATTTCCAAGTCTCATGAGAATCTAATTTGTGCCAACATAAAACTAGAACAAATAGAATTGACTTCCCCAACAATACAATCACTAGATAGTCAATGACATCTACTTTTTACACAAATGAATTATATAGATGTATATCAATATTTTATAAACTATGGAAGTTACAAGGATTGGAATGGTAGATCATAAGATCTAATATTTTCAGCACATCATGAATTCCTATCTATTTAACCGGTATTGAAAAATGATAGGAAGCCTATTCAAGACAATATATGACCTAAAATGTTTAATTATATTTAAGATCAAACATTCCATTATTTCTCATATGAAGGTGACCAAACTGTGGAGAAAATATCAATAAAACTCAATAACCTACATAAAAATACAAACGACAATTCCATTAATCCTCAAAAGATTTATTTTAACTATGAGATGTACCCAAAAAATGATCTATATCATAAATCCTCCCAAATGTCGAGTATGAAAAAAAAATTCACCCTAATGAAGATTTACCCACCACTTACCAACAAATAAGATATATTTAATGGTTACCATAAAAATCCTATAAAGGATCCATTATAATATATGAATGATAACTTCATTTAGATGAAAAACTAATCAATACCAACTTTATATCAGAATATCCTCTAAAATCTAAAAAACATGCATAGAGAATATCCTAAAAAAATATAAACATCTTGCTCCATATGATAGTATATCTATTGATTAAAAGATTCATTGAACCTATCCTATGTCTTTATATCCACTTGAAATATCCTCTTGAACTTCAATGTAAACCTAGAGTCCATATTAAAAATAATAGAATAATGAAACCCATGTAACCTCATAATTGTTTGCACAAATAACTAACAAAAATCCTTAACATTAGTTGCCTCACTGATTAGATTTATTTGACCTAACATTATCAAAAAATAAATAATCATTCATATAAAATTCATACCTCAAGAAGCCCATGTTAATCATCCAAAAATGTCAATGAATACCTCATCAAAATTCAATATTAGCACTGAAAGAGTATGGAGAACAACATAATGTTTCAGATTCATTTTCTATATATATTGGAGTGTGTAATAGCATGACACATAATCAGTAATGTAATAGTTCAATACTAGAAACCAGATTCATCATATCATGTTATAATAAATTTTCACAATTTTTAGATGAATGGACCACATAAAAAAAGTAAAACAAAAAAAATAGATCCTATTTGATGTCGGGATGACATACTGATTCCCAAAATATAGAATACCATCCAAGGAGAGAGACCAATGAGAAACATTATCCCCACTATATTGGGTTTCATGAATTTCAATAAACTCAAAAGTATAATACTAAACATGCACAATAGACTCGTTGATAGATAATGATAACTAAACACTATCTATAACTAAACTCAAATCATCCTCTTGAGAATCCTTTTTGAACTGATAAAAACACCCATAATGAACCACATCTCCTTCAATACCAAAATAGCATGCGATGCCGAATTTTTACTAAGTGACTCTGTAATGACATTCCCCTTCTCAAGGGTGTAGGAAAAATAATAGTTAAATTTTTGTTAGTATAATGCACATCACCTCTATCAGATATTAAAATCAATCTGAGAATATACATTGCTCAACATATTATGAGCTAAATAGAAAATGAGACAATCCCCAAAAATATTGTTTCTCCAACACTGAAGCGCATCCATAACTATGGAACGATCAATATCATGGATGGAGTAATTATTATAATTTTTTAATAGATAGTGATTATTTTATGGAACCATATGATTCTCTTTCTTCTTAACACAACCAAAAAAAGTACTTGATGAATTCAAGTATCCACATAACCCTTAACTAGATCTGGTAAGATAAATATTGGAGATAATGTCCGAATTTTTTTAATATTGTTTTAATAATATTTAGATAATGAATACCATATGAATTTCACCACATTTCTTGTAATATCCATCAATAGTGACACAATATTTTCCAAATTCGTAACAAACATTTGATAATATCTAAAAAGACCAAAGATTCACTGAATCTCAAAGACATTATGTGGTTCTTCCAACGACAAGACATGATTCAGCTTATTAGGATCAAATAATAATTAATTTTTTTAAATGATATTCCCTAAAAAATCATCTTGAATCTAGGAATTTCATTTCAAAATATATCTACAAAAAAGGGTTACCCTTCAGAATTTTGATAACCAAAGAAAAGTGGTGATCATTTTAGTGATCAGATCTTGAATAATACAAAATATCAACAACAATGAGTAAATAAATTTTTTTATTGTAATATTTTATTGAAAAATTCCATTAAGAATACATTTGTTCAGTAAGATAAAAAAGTATCATAATATTTTTGAAATGGACCTACATACTATTTAATTACATCTTCGATATATCAAAATCACAAACATGGAGCTAATTATAACCCAACAGAAGATCTATATACCAAAATCGTTTCACTACCTTTAACTAATAGACAAAATAATCCACATATGGTATATTTTAGCTATTCTTAATCATTACTGATATAAACATCTGATTGTCCATAAATAATCGTAGTGAACTATTTTCATTCTTGGCTAATAGAAATGGTGCTACCCAAGTAAAAACATAGGGGTAAACAAAATTCTTCTCTATTATACTGTACAACTAACTCTTTTTCTCTTTAATATCCACTAATTCCTTAGGATTTGAAGGTATTTATATCTTCCAAGTAACATATTTAGATCAATCATAAACTCAACCTCCCTCTATAGACGATAAAGGTATATGGTTTTAAGAAACAACATTTGGAAAACATCAAACAATAGTAGATCTATCATCAACAGAAGAAATTTCACTAAGATAAACTACTACAACTGAAAAAAATCACTTAAACTATGGGTCTGATGTTCCTACACGACCAAACATAGGATTCCACTATCCTTGAAAAATTTATGATCTCTCATCATTAATAAGAAATTAGACATGTCAATGATACAAAATAAACCACATTATGATGGGAAACATGTTAATCCATCCTAATGATGATTCTAAACATATACATATTAAAAAGAAGAAATCATTGAAAAACTCTACAACAACTTTCAATAGAGAAAATGTACATTAATATACCTTCTATTTCCCCTTGCTATGATTTTTCACTAACTCTAAAAAATAATATTCAATCCATTTGATGTTTAGGAATATCAAAAAAACAACCAAAATAATTTTTTTTTGAAATTCCAATTTCAAATAATGTAATTTATACTAAAGATGAAATACTGATTATACTTATCACTATTACTTTACCCACATCTAATTTTTATGGAAACTCATATACTACATATTGGTGTTTCTATCCTATGGCCTATGGATTGAAGTATATACCATTTGAATTATTTTATTTCCACATAAAAGTATAATAACCCATGATTAGAACACATATACAATACATAATTTTTTAGAATACATAATACATTACAAAAATTTACACCAAAATACATTATAATTTTAGTGTATTTTGAAACATGGGAAAAAATTATATATCAGTAAAAAATCATTAATTAATCCTACAATGATCTTTCCACCATAGATATTATACATCAAAATATTTCTGTGTAACTTTGGGAAAGGAATCCAAAGAATTTGGTGAGCTCAAAGTTATGTAAGGGTAACTAAAGGAAAAACATAAGAATATCATGAACATAAGTATATGGGAATATGAGTACAACATTCAATGATCATACCCTACATATTAAACATTTAAAAAGTTAGATATGCCTTAAATATTGATAGTTAATAAGACATGAATCATAATATAATGATAACATGAACCACTTCATAATATCATATGTATATGAGATAGAATTTCTGTTATACACATAAACATGCAATAAATTTTTGTTTAAGTCAAGGAATATTTCCAAAACCATATCAGAGCACTTCATGGGGACTACACCTACTATGGTGGACAAACAATTATCCCCAGTTGTAGTCCTTTCCTTGTAAGGGATCAGGTTTCCTGATCTGACCATAGGGAATTTGTTTTCCCTATCTCCCCATATTTGATCATGTTTCCCCATGTCCCCATAATAGATAGGGTTTCGACATCATCCTATACTGTATCGGTATTATCCATCATCCCATAGTAAATTATACTATTCAAAATGATTCACATCACTATCTATGATATATAAATCATTACCCAATGCATTTGACTGAGATATATGTCCCTCCAATCTCATAATTAAATCACACATAAATGTTCCACAACACATTTATCTTATCATTACTCATAATAAGATATGGGTTTCATCAAAATTATATCATAAACCATGAAAATAAATGGTTATCATAAGAATTTAATAATATCATAACCTATGGAAAATATATATGTTTCATAGTGATTTCATCAAAAAATAACCCCTAAAATGATGTGGGTTTCATTAAAATATAACCCATGAAAGGGAAAGGGTTTCATAAGAATATAACCCATGAAAGAGATATTGGTTTCATAAAAATAAATACTATATAACATAAACCATTTATGCAATAATATTACATGAACCATTGAATCATTTCACAAGAAAGGAATGATTAACACTAATAGATATCAGGTTTAATGGGAAATAATTTATAATTTTCTTTTTAGAATCATTTAATAAGAAAATTATCTTTTCTTCTTTGGGAAAAAAGATATTTAATACATTAAAAAAATTTGAAAACAAAAATCATTAAAATATAATCTAATGATTCTAAATTAATATTTGAAAATAAAATTCAAACCATTTTACATTGAATAATTATAAGGAATGTTTAAAAAAATTCGAAATACAAATTCCTTTGAAAATTTATAAAAGAATATCCAAAATGATTTACGAACCATTTCTTTCATAATACAATGCAAAATTATAATAAATTCCTGAAAAAAAAATTATACAAATTTTACTTGAAGACATATAAAATAATAATGAAAAATAATTGAGAAAAATATCATTGAAAATACTATTAAAACTTATAAACATCTATTGAATTTTTTTTAAAACCACTTTACTTAAAGGAATATAAATTATTTTTTAAAACTATTTTGAGAACCATTTCATTGAAAGTACCATGAAAACATATAAATATATTTTGAATACATTTTGGAAACAATTTTCCTTGAAATCATATAAAATAATTATGAAAAAAAATTTGAAAGCATTATTTTGAACGATGTTCGATTTTTGACCAAAAGAAGGAATATTGTTAGATTTTCATAAACAGATTTTCAAAATGAAATTAATTACCAAAAATAGGGAAAATGGTATCATTACATGGATATAACATTAATAAATGTAATGTGTAAAAGTAACTAATATTTATTGAGTTATAGATCACAATATTTCATAAATGGAAGAATAATCATAAACAACCTCAATAAATGGTGGGATTGTTTCAATAAACTATTACCAAATGATACCTATTATTTATACGCCCCATGTAATAAAATAAAGTTATGTGAATATTTTAATATAATTAAAATAAGGATTTTCATGATATAACATGTCAAATGGAAGTATATATACCACATAATATAATATATGTACATAAAATTACATATATCTAAGAGGGGGAAATGAGTAAAATTTTCTTTTCCGATTTGATAATTTTGAAACATAAACCTCATGAATAAAATTTCATAATAATGATATGAAAATAACTATAAATATATTTATATTATTTTTAGATTTAATCCATGTTAAGTAAACACACCACATATAAGGATATCCATAGAACATGGATTGTATCTCATAAAAAGTAATTCTGAGATGAGAAAACCCTAGCCATTAGTTTTTAATTTCATCATATATGTTCAAAACTCCCATATAATAAATATATGTTAACAATACATCTATAACATAACTATATTATTATATATAATATTATATATGTTTTTTATGATTTTATATTACCTGTTTATTAACAACTCAATGCTAATGTTACGTTATTTGTAATATCCTATTAATTTGTTGCATATGTGTTGACTTATAATTATTTCTCCTATAACGTAGATCAAGATTTAATTATTTAAAAAACATAAAACATGGTATAAATATCATATATATTCATTATATATGTATTTATAATAATTTATATAATTTATAGTCATGAAATGGAATACACCGTTCAGGGAGACAGTAAGATGTATGTACGAATGAACATTATTTTCATTTTACTGTCGTATTAAAAGAAAGAATGTAAATAAAATATATATAATAATATAATGAGAATTAATATTTCATATATATCATGTTTATTAAATAAATGAATCCATAATATGAAAAACACTGAAATTGTAATGTTGGAACATTGTATTCAATAGCGTGTATGGAACGCAACACCCAACACGTAACAGAATATAATATTATGTTAATTTATAAAATATTGAGTTTTTTATATATATTTAATATATTATATTTCATATAATGAACATGATATTGAATTATAGTGTGACACACGCGATAATGTGTTTCTTCAATGTCTATTGTTACATGCACGACCATGCTTTAACAGAATAATAATATATTACTAAAATATTATTATTTAATATAAATAAACCCAAACAATGTAGGTTTCTATTTAATTCACAACATTATAATTTTTATACTTGGGGAAAACATTATTTTATTCTCATTGACTGGAAAAATTTCAATGTATTTTGTGGTAGACCCTTGACGGTTTACTCGCACTATATTTGGGATGATGATTTGTTCCAGGATAGAAATTCCAAGTATATGTTTTGTATTCGATCATAATTTTTCATAATAAATCATTTTGAGAAGGTAATGGAATGGTATTAATAATATAATATGTACTCCGGACCGCTTCTATAGTTGTATTTGTTTATTTATTTAATATTATACTAAAATGGAAAATTTTGTTCTATAACTAACGTATGTTTACCATCTTGAATTTTGGAAATAAATCATTTATACATGGACAGTTATTATTTTGTCACTAACCTAGATCCTAGATTTTATTATTACCTTAATGTTAGTATTACTATATTTTTTTCATTATAATTGTTCCTCAAAGTACAAATCTATTATCAATCTCTCTTCTCATCTAATTATTAAGGTATAGTATCCCAAACTGCACCATAAATAGAACATCAATTTTATTTCAATACCTATTAAATACATGATTTTTCGATATAGTCCATATTTTGAACTCTTTTTGATACTATTATCATGTGTGTCGGGTTGGGACATGAAAACGGTGGAAATAAATATTTCATTATTTTCATTATCTTTGTGTTTTTGGATTGTACTCACGGGATAATGAATATATCATGATGTTTTAACATGATTAGCATTATGATTGTCCATCCATTTATTGGGGTACTGATAAGGTTTCTAGGTATGTGACTTTTTTTATACTATTTTTTTTATATTTAATTATAACATAATCAAAATTAATTTTTCATTATCTTCTACTTGTTATTAATTTATCTTATTAATTCTATTATACATATACATTAACATATGATATGTTTTCATGCATAATTCCAGGAACATAGGGTTCCCACGTCATCATCACGTGTATATATATATACAATGCATGTTTGATTTATTACATTTTGTAAATGTATCCCTAATTATATAAATTTATTATTTTATAGTATTATATTTAAATATTTAAATTATATTAGTTCACATAACTAAATTGTTTTTTATATATAGACTGATGGTGTCATTCTATTTAACCACTATTAAATGCATTAAAATGATGAAATAATTTTATAAATGGATAATAAATTAAAATGAATTATATCGTTATGTGTATAGAAAATGGAATTATGTTAATAAATTAAATTTGGTTTTTTAGGAGGATAGTTAAATGGGAAATAATTTAAACCATTTGGTGCAATTATCTCTATGTCGTGGGAATGATATTCCACATAAATTAATCCTCAGATGATGGATTTTATCCTTTTGGATTGAACATAGTAGTATATAACAGTATTATCATATCTTAATATAGTTTATGTAAAATGAATATTCACTGATATAATATATATGTTAAATTTTGGATGTCAGTTAAAAAGTTTTTCAATCACATTTTTCAAATTTTTTTACCTCTATAACAATGGAATTATAACTACTATGGATTAATCTTATGAACGAGTCTAACCACATATCACAATCTTGGCATGATCTAATATTGAGTTAATCATTACTCATTTAGATAATGTTAATCATAATATGGTATACTAGTGACATAATCTCAATAGGGTTGTGATTAATAATAAAAAATAAATAAAATGTTACTAGGTTTAACATAAATGGGATTCCAAAATTATTTATAGATCATTGAATACAATAATTTGGAATGGATTAAAATATTATTGGATCTAAGTTGTAGTTAAATTATCCATTTAGGTTTATTTTATATTTTATTCCACATTGCTTAGTATGAAATTAATGATAAAAATGATGGTTTTTTAATATGTCAGTAGCCAAAAACACGTGTAACATATTTATGCTCAGTGGCATATTTCTAAACCAATCTAACTAAAACAGTTAATGACCTCTCGTCTTGAAACCATTTTGATATGAAGAATTTTTTAATAATACCTATTATAACCTAAAGGGTATTTTACCATATATATTCAAACTGAACTATTCATTAGCTAATACTAGATATGCGAACAATGTTGATAAATTAATTCAATGATGGATTCGATGAAATTAAATTGCCCTATCAAATAAAATAGTTATATAAACAATGTATAAGTTACAATTTACATGAATTATGACTCTAAAATATTTTTAGGAAGACAAAACTTTCAAAACCCGATCCAAGTAGGGCTCGAGCCACAACTACGACAAGCCGCCCTCCATAGATCAGTGGGTGGGGACATGCATCGAAGGAACAACTAAACTTAGGGATGGATTTTCCTAATTACCAATACATAGAGATAACTAAATCAAGGAAAAATTATAGAGGAAAAAGAGATAGAACAGATGAGGCACTATTATAAATAAGAGAATCATGTTTGGACCTCTAAATATAATGATTTTTGGTAGTGTAAACATAATGGAAAATGGAAAAAATACATTCCCAACTCAGATTTGTCCCAATATAATGGAAAATTGGTAAAGTAACACATTTAAGAGAGCCCATATCCTAGATCAAATGCTATGACCACCATATGAATTCCATGAACACCATATCCTTAAGCTCCCCTAATGTATTGATCATCATGTCAACTGTCTTTAAATGGAATGACACATGTTGGGAAAGTATCATGATTGGTTGATTATATACATACCAATTATAACCCCTCAAATAGGTTGAAGGGGAAGAAGTAAGAGATACAAAAGAAGTGGAATGAAGTTTATCAAAAAAGTAAAGAATGAAAGTATAACTCAATCCAAGAAGAGATTGAAATTAATCTATTCCAAACATAAGTACATTTCCTTGGTGGGAAGACAAACTTCTAATCCAATACTCGCTACCTTTAGAAAAGGAGTGGACTCTTCCAACCATTAGATGCTAAACAACAAAATAATGTGTCATTCCCCATGTGTATCCTATCCTAGAAGGAGAGTAACTATATAATATATGTGGGTACTGATATATGATATATATTCAGTAAAATAATCACAAATGAGGGAGTAAGGGGATCTACCTCTCACAACACATCCCACGAAGAAGAGTAGACAATAGTTCCAAAAATAAGTCCATAAACAATTCCATGCATCACATATGTATTCCCAAAACACATAAGTCTAAGGGACTCAAACAACACACCATGATTCTATCCGCTTTGGGTTAAACTGACTCTCTTGCATGGTTTTAGGTAGCGTCACAAGGATGCTTCTTGATGGGGAATGTGCCCATATTCATTGTGATTCCAAATCTATGTTCAAACACATATCGTCACTGTGAAGCATATTCTAGGGACCAAAAATTATATGTAAGGATCCATTTACCTTGTATGATAGGAGGAACCTAGTCTAATAATCACCGAGGAACTCCACTACCCAGCCCAATTGGAGGGTTACGCTCATAAATGTTGGGGATTTCCACTGCACAATTCTACATAAGGGTACACCTGGGGAGTCATTAGGGAAGTCCACTACCCAGATCAGCTAGAGGGTTATTCCTGTAAGATGTCATCGGGTAAATCCACTACCCATAACTAATGAAGGATACTCCTAGGACTATCATTTGTGAATTCCAAAACTGAAACCAGTTAGAGGGTAAGCCTAGAATGTTAAGGAACTCCACTTAAAAATTCTACTATAGGGTAACTCAGATATATCATCAGGGAACACCTCTATCTAGTCCTTCTAGACGATATGCCTAGTACTATATTCAAGAAATGTGACTACACAACCCAACTAGAAGGTAATGTTATAACTATCATCAAGGAACACTAGTACCCAGACCAGCTTGAGTTTAGGCCCCAAATGTCGAGGAAATTCAAAATCCAGTCCTAATGGAGGGTAGATCAGAATGATATTCGGGAAACACCACTTCACATTCTGACTAGAGGGAAGTCCCAATACATTCATTGGGAAACTCCACTGCTCAACCCTACTGGAGGCTTACACCCGATATTCTATGACGAATCTATATGATTTCCTCCATAATCGGGTGTCTCCCCAACATGAGTCAAAACAAATAAATTTCACATCATTCCATAAAATACTCTTATGAGGGAACCATCAAATTATAAGTGAAAAAACACTCAGGATAAGCGTCTCATTGTCCAAAATCATAGTTCAAATGGAGGAGATACATGAATTTAATGATTTCTCAGATGAATTTAAGGGGAACATAGTGTGGGGGGCCAACATGATGCATGTTTCCACTCTATAGTCTATCGACATCCTTGTACAACACACAGATCCGCCCTATGAGGTAGAACGTCATGTTGCTGGACTACATGTCGTGTCCTGACTAATTGGAATTGCAGCCATGTCCTATGGCCATGTCCGTGTACCGGACCATGGGTCTGTGTACCCGGACCCAGTTTCCATGTGGCAGACCCCATGATTTTCTCAAACATGGTAGGGTACAAAGTGTGGGAGTGGGAGTAACAAAAAATATATTCCTTAAACTTTACAAAACCATAGTTTCACCACTATGAATCACTACATGTCGTATGTTCTTAATTGAACACAGCGTTTAGTCTGTATTTTTCTAAATTCTATATATTTTCATATAAGTTTTCCACACATTGAATCTAGTCAAACCTCCTTATATTCAATCATTAATATTCTAAAAAACTCGTGATCTGGATGAACATCACGCTATATGGCCACATTTCAATAGAAAACAACTCTAGTCCACATTAAGGGTTTTGTTCTTCATTCTCCATACACCCATGGATTCATCAGTTGATATATAATCAAAAGAACACCATATCAGTCATCCTTGAACCCTGAATATTCCTGATCTATGGTTCACTCGCAAAATTTTCAATGTTACATTGATACGTTATGGACTCGGGTGCCTGGTCGATCTCTAGTTTCTCATCAACTGCCAAACTAGAAACCACCAGATTCCATTAGGGGAGAACATGAAGAATGGGTGGGGGAAGAACCAAGACCAAAGTATTATAACATAGACAACTAAAAATTATTTTTCTAGGATCTCGAGCAGAGAACCATGTTAAAAAACAATGATTAAACAATATTTAATCAGATACTTGGGACCATGTGAGGTTTTTTTAAAGACATAGATAGAATGAATAATAATTATCTACTCAATAATTTAATTATAAGGGATAAAAAACCACATAATGTTTAATAACATTAGGTTGAATCCACATTTCATGAATAAAATGATTTCAAAGGAATTATGGAGGAGCCACTGTGTTTGTTATACTTCGATTCATCTTGATTTAGTGGTTTGTCATTCATAGCCAACAAGAGAGGGGAGGAGCTCCACTTAAAGATTCCAGAAATTATTATCTAACACTGGAAATATTATCCATGATGATAATTTTATATCCTATTTAGTCTAAATTGAAAATTTAATATTTTATTAAATAAATTACTTTTCACTCTCCTTAAAAACACTGCCATCGAGTGAGGGTTACAATCATCCTATGTCGACTCATATTTTATCAGGCCTAGGTAAAACACCACATTTAAGACCAAAACATAGTCTTTGATTTCCTATATTCCAAATTATTTAATATTTCTCCCATTTTCTTTAATTAACCATATTTTCTCAATATAAAATATATATAATATTTTTAAAAATTAATTCTAGGCACACCGAGCCTTGGAATCACACACCACCTAAGTACCTATTTTAGGAAATATATTTAAATATATTTAAAAGTCTTATTGTGGAAAAAAATCATGGTCTCTACATCATTATATCCATTTTTATTATCCCCTTAAAATATAAACTAGGAAATAAACATGGAATACTGAGCCCACATCTAGATCTCCCACTCCTAGGAACTCTCCGACATGTTTTTGTGCTTCCATAACATGTAGACCAAAGGGAGGGTCCATCTAGTCAAGGTCTGATCCTAAAGATCCTCACTCAACACTGGGTATTCTAAAATTTTTTCTCCATACATGATGTCTAGGTCACCCCAGTCGTTGATGTGTTTATGATAATTAACATCACCCCTAAGAAATGATATATGGAAGACATCATGCACATACTCCAAATATGGGGGTTGAGAGAGGAATTAGGAAACCTCACCAAACCTCTCCACAATCTCGAATGGCCCAATGAATCTTCGGGATAACATGCATCTTTATCCAAACCTCAACATTCCATGTCATTGGGATTGCGTCAGGAAAGCATGGTCTTTTTTCTTGATCTCAAAGGTTCAATGATGCCAATCTACATAGGATTTCTACTTTCTGTAGGTTGTTCACATATACTCATGGATGAAAAGAACATTCTATGTTGTTGCATGCATAACTCTTGGCCCCGAAGAGTTGTCTCAGCAATCTCTATCCAACACATGGGTGACCTAATGGGTATCCCATATATGGTTTAAAAAGTATCCCTGATGATGGTATAGTATTAGTTATTGTTTTATACAATCTCTACCATGGGAATGTGATCGTCCGAGCTTTTACCGATGTCTAACACACAATACCTCATAATATCCTCTAGTCCTAGATAGTGGACTCGGTCTACTAATTGTTATATAGGTCAAAGGATCTACTCATCCATACCTTGGTCCCTTACAAATCATGAAGGACACTCCAAAATTATGACATAAATTAGATTTCATGACCGTATTAAATCATCATGATTTCCCTATAAAGGAGAAGGATCTCATAAATGTACAAATTCTTGAAAGTAACCACTATGCTATACTGCATTATGGGAAGGAAGAGCACCAAATTCATAAGTCATTCAACTATCAGCCAAATGGTGTTAAGTCTTGTTGTTTTTCAAGGATCCCCTATGATGACGTACATTGACATGTCATCAAATTTCCACTACGGGATCTGAAGAGGTTTTAATTGAAATGAAGAAACATGGTGCACAACTTTCACTTTCTGACAGGTTTGGAATATTAGGTCAAACTCAGCAAATATATTCCTTATGTTGATCAAAATAAAATACTGTTAAAGGTATTTATAAACAATCCCCAAAACTAGAATTTATAGCTAGGGGAGGGGTTTGGAACTCCCACATCACATCCCCCCACATCATGACTAGAACCACTGTTCACCACTAGAAAAAATATATCATGATAACCTCCTTCATAATATACATATGGTATGTTTCTTATAGATATTTGATCATGAATGAAATTATAGTTGATGTCCCATAGATGGGAATCTCTCACACGATTAAGGAGAGAAGGAGTAAACACCATCGACTGAAGGATTATTGTACCCTCCATCTCCACGAGAGTTAGTGATATTGAAGATAACTACTCTGAATCTTCCTACGCTAAATGATATAAAGACATAATACTAAGGGAATATGCTAAAAAGTGATCTCCATGAAGGTAGTGTCACCACATCCTCATAGTGAATATTACCACTGCTAACTACGGGGCTTGAGTATAATAGTTATGCTCATGTGGTCTAAACCACCTCAAAACATATGTGATAATTGTATGTCACTACATTAACATGCAACAAATAATTGATCATTATGTATTAAATACACAATGAATTCAATGCATTCCTATGCTAGTCTCAAAACCACGTCTCTTGATAACCTCCACCTCATCCCCTAAAAGGCCCTCTAGAACATCTCAAACAACGTAAGTTGTTGTCTTTTCCACATCAGGGTGGTCAAAAGGGATTGTGATTCAGAGGAGTTATTCTAAAAACATCTTATATTACCATACTAAACCATGAAATCTTAGTTATTCTGACACATACTTGGTTCTATCCCAATCAAGCACTACTTTGATCTACGCAGGATCCTTGGATAAAACATTAGGAAAAATGAAATTCCCATAATGATAAAATCATGAAAACAAAACTGAAACTTTGAGATATTTCCTTAAAAACGGTGATATCAAAGTAAATCAAGAACCATCATTATGTTCACTATATTATCCTCATCTATGACGGAGTAGAAAAGTATTTCTTTGATTAAGAAAAAAAACTGGTCCATGTACAGATGGAAAACCTGGATCATCAAAACCATAAATAGGGTGGGGAAAATTTTCAGGAAAATGGGTATCACTAGGAACACACTTTTTCATGTGACATCTGAATGATGACATTGAAATGTTAGCCTCACAAAAGAACAATGAGTTTTAGTTGGACCTAAGGTTGATCATGGAGAATCATCATGCCCACGGAACTGATTATAGAGGTCTTAAATATTTGGAAAGGGATACTTGTTCTTTATCATGACCTAGATCATTAGAAGATAATCCAAAAAAAAGTTTTAAGATCCAATCCAGATTTTTCATGAACTAAACTATAGACACCTAGGTGGAAAATTGGGACTTATGATACTTTTCTCATGATGGCCCTTCAATTAAAATTATAGCTCCTAGATCTCATTAGGTTCCAACAGATATGTGATAGAAAATATTAGGGCAATCCCAGGTATCATGTCAATGAAAAAAATTCATGTCCCACCTCAAATGTTGCCCAAAAAATATCCATGAAGATGAAATCCATATAATCCCCCACATTTGAAGGAACCAAGATCCCTAAAGATCTTTCAAAAACAAGAAATACACATTCCTACTAATGTGTGATATGATGAAACATCATGCTTGTTGTATCCGCCTATCCCTTCATGAAATCACTCAAGCTAGAAAAGGGGAATCTCATCTCATCAGCATGAAAGAATCTATATTTTTAGCAAATACAACCAATATGGTCTCAGACCATGGAAAACCATTCCATACCCTAGATTACGTTATAGTATTACATCGCGAAGACCAAATTTTCCCACATGAATCTTTATCCTGCATGTTATATCTTGCACTACCAAAGATAAAATCTGAAAAATAAGTGTTCCCTATAGGAACCTCATTATGAAGTTGGTGTGATTGTGTCTCCACTCGGAGCTCTATCTCTCACAATTGTGGCCAATAGGTAATGGAATTACTATAAATTATGTCTAATAATATAGAGGATAGTGTATAATAAACACATATCATAACTCAAATCATATTATTCGTTGTAGGATCATTGAGATCCAAATATTCCATACATCCCCAGCCCCCACTTCTAGCACCCTGGGCCTCATGTGGGCCTCCTGGTTATTGATTTGGAAGTATATATTAGCTCCGTCCTCCAATTGTAGCTACTTCTACTCTTTTTCCATCCACAACTTTATAGGGACCACACATTCCTCACATGGGAGATCCCTGATCATGTTACATTGTCTACCGTGGTGGACCATAAACTATCTACCTGGGATTCTCAGAACAAATGTTCATGTAGTGCCATGCCATGTGACCTAAACCAAAAGAAATTAATCACATCCCTAATCTAGTATTATTTATTCTTCTATGCTATCTTGTCCACATACTAACATGTTCCATAGCCTTCTTACTGGAGGGTCCCATATTCTATGACTTTTGGCGTCTTCTATCATCAATAGGTTACTAAACTATGTTGTTCCCACTACAAGATCCAACTAATTCAGATCCCTCTGACAAAAAATATTTCTTTCACAACTTCCTGCTCAATTACTCTAGCATGGGTGGGGAAGCACATGGGAACTACACTGTCTTGGATCTCTTTTGGAGTCCCTGTTCATACTTTTATGCCCAGATGTAGTCATCAAAAATCATTTGGAAAGAGTACCATGTATGGTACATGAACCTAGATGCGTACTCTACTATTGTTATCCCCCCATGATGATTCTCTATAACCTCCTATATCTAAAATGAATGTTAGTAGTATGGGTTGTACTCTTAATGGTACAACTACTGGAATTCATCCCACGAGAGTTTCAACTCATCATTCTTATGTATAACTTGTCTCCACCAATTTCTATGTAGTTTATTAAAAATTATGTCTAACAAATCCACTATCTAATCCATTAATGTATAAAAATTCTTGAGGATATGGAACACTGACTCTATATAATCCTCTACTTCTTTAGGATCTGGCTCACCAAGGATCCTCATCAGTCTTTGATGTTTGAACTTGCAGAGTGCGATTAGGCTGTACACGTCCTTAGCCTTCTCTATTAGGTTGATTTGAATCCCAATAGGTGTAGGTGATTCTACATACCCCAAAGATGAAGGATATTTAATAATAGACCATAAACTAAGGATTGATCACTCATTGGCTCATTATCATGAACCAGTGTTTGTAACATGGATGGCTTTCATCGCAGAGGCATCCTGGAAATTATTGAGGAGTTCCATGGCCAGATGAGAAAATATATATATATATATATATTGAAAATATTGGGGATTATAATCAAGATTTATAGTGAAATATCGAATCCTATGTGATGCATGTACCATTGAACCGTGAATCAAATGTCTCGACATTTTGTGTTGACATGTAGGTAGCTTCAAAATGGCCATGTTGGCGTCTGCAGTATCACATGACTCAATGGATTGAGATATGCACTTGAGACACTTTGAAATTATTTCCATAAAAATAATAACATAATTCTAAATAAACGCCTGAAAAATATCCCAAGGATTGACCAAAAATTGATACCAATATATCTTGACTTGACCCATGGTAGGATCGAGCTATAACTACACCAAGCATGCCTCTATTTTCCAAAGGTGGAGACTCGAGTGAATGGAATGACATAACTCAGGGAGGTATTTTCCTAACTACATGTATTCATACACACACGTAAGTCAATGAAACTATAAAGATGAAAGTAATAGAAAAGTTGATACACTGCTATAAATAAACAAATCAGGCATAGACCTCTAAACAGTATGAAGTATGCTACTGTAAACTGGAAAGGAAAGAGGAAAATGCACACCCAAATAGAAATGTGTTCTAGACTGATAGAATATAGGAAAGGTAAAATAGTACAGATAGACTAACTCCTAGATCCCAATCTAAAACCACTGTAAGCAGTCATATAACCCAATAACCATAGGCCCCCATTGATGTCTCAGTCAAATTGTCATCCATAATAAAAATCCATGATATGTGTGGGGAAAATCCCCTCTTAGGGTTTAGCATATACATATATAGTAAAAGTCCAGAAAAAGAGTGATGGTGTACTACTAATATATACCAATTAATAACAAATAAATAGATAAAACATTGTATATAAAGTGAGTACATATTCTTTAAATAAGAGTGTTGATGTGAATTCATACAAATACAAGGAGCTTGACATGATGGGAAGATAAAATTCTCATCGATTCATCACTACCTATAGTAGGAGAGTGGACTCATCCTACCACGAGAATCTAAAGATAAAAATCATGTGTTATACCCCACACGTGGTCGAATCAGTGAAAAGAGGGAAATTATACCCAATGAGTGTGTAATAATGTAGGATATATATATATATATATGTATATGATCTATCAAATAAGCTCAAATGATAGAATTTGTGGATCCCCGTCTCACAACTAATCCCACGAAGAATAGTAGCCAATAGGTACCAAAATAATTACAATAATGATTCCAAACATATCATGTGTGTACGCTGAACAAATATATATAAGGGTTTAAATATCCACACCTTAATACTATCTAATTTGGGTGGTATTAACTTTCCCAAATGGTTTTAGGTCATGTCACAAGGATGTATCTCATTGGGGAAAGAATACCTCTTCCTTGTGAGTTGAAATCCATGTCAAACCATGTATCTTCACTATACCACGTAGTTATGGGACAAAAATGCTATGTATGGATCTTATATCCTAGTATAATAGGAGGGTTCTACACTGATAGTAATAGATTAACTCCATTAACAAACCCGGTTGGAGGGTTACACTAAGGAATGTCATCTGGGAATGACATTGTCCATTCATTCTTGACTGTAAGCTTGGTGAGTCATCATGGAAGTCCACTGACTAGTCGGTATGGAGGTTTATGATATGAATATTTCACTAGGTAATTCCACTACCCATCCCTACTAGAGGGTAAACCTCGAACTATTTTCAGAGAATTCCACTGCCCATCTCAACTGGAGGGTAAGATGAGAATTTCAAGGAACTACACCGTGAATTCCGAATATATGGTAACTCAGAATGAACATTAATGAAATCCATTTACCATTCCTACTAGAGGGTATGTTTGGTACAGTTGTTGGGGAACACCACTTCCCATTCTAGCTGGAGGGTAATCCAGAAACTATCATTAGGGAACACCACTACCATTCCCAGCTGGAGGGTAATCCCAAAACGTCGATGAACTCCACCGACCATTCATACTAGAGGGTAAACTGAAAATAACATTTGGGAATTACACTACCCATTTCTACAGAAGGGTATTCTCAATACTATCTTCAGATAAATCCACATCCCAGCCTTGTAGGAGGGTTACAACCAAGATTCTCTGATGATTCTGTATGATTTCTGTCATCACTGTGTGTCTGCCTAGGTCATGATAAACCTAGAATATTCCCATTTTATCTAGAAAGATACTTATGAGGGAACCGTAACATTATACACATAATGAATCACATTATAGACATCTTGTAGTCAAGATTATGAGTTCAAATAGATTACATATAGATGTTTACAGATTTTCCAAAGAGTTTAAGGGGAACACACCTATGAGGGGACCCATAGGGTATGTATTCCCACTCCACATACTATCCATTTCCCTAGATGGTTGAAGGCTACACTATATGTAGAAAAATTGATATTTTCGGTGGAATACACACATTTTCCTAACTAACCGTGACAAGGGCCATGTCATGTAGTTGTGTCTGTGTATCGTACCCTATGTCCATGTACCCAGACACCATGTCTATGTTGTCAGAACCACAGGGCTAGCCAACTGTGGTAGTGTTCACAACATGTGAGAGATATTCACACATCGTGTCTCACATAAACGATCCCCAAACATAGTGACACCACATAGAAGGGATATATATTGGGTTGTTTTCATTGAACACACTGTGTAGTCATGATTTTTCTATAATAATTGGTTTTTAAGATCTGACATATATAGATTGAATTTGGTTAAACCACATTGTATTCAATAGGTAATCTACCTAAAAATCCAGATCTGGCTAAACATGGAACTCATCAGCCACCATTTTCTAAAAAATGGATTTGGTCGTCAATGAGGGTTTAATTCTTCATTCTTTATGCAACTATGGATTCCTCCATTAATATATATATAAAAACATCAGATCGCTCATACCAAAACAATAATTATTCTATATAGGTTCTTTAACCTCAATAACATTACTATTTTCTTGATCCTCTATGAATCAAGGTCCTCGATCTATATTGGTTCTCCCATAAATAGTCAAACCAAGAGCCATGGGATTCCATAAGAAATGAAAATGAAGAACATGGGGGAATAAAATCCCAAATAAAAAAGGTTTAGAACAAAATTGGCCAACCTTTATTGGCTAATGATTGAGAACAAGGAACCAGGATAGAAAAAAACAATTAATAAATATTTAATCTGATACATGGGTGTATGTGAGGTTTGTTTTAAAATTCATAGATAGAAGGAACAAAAAATTTCTACCCAATCGTTTAATTATAAGGGTGAAAAAACCACATTAAATGAGTAAAACCGCTATTTTTGACCAATAATTTCAGAATAATGTGATGTCGAATGAATTTGGGAGGAGTTGCTGCATTCATTGTGATTAGATTCATCTTGATCCGTAGGATTTTCATCTTTCAGCAATGGAGAAGGGGAGGACTGCTGATTAGAACATTCAATAAATTATGATTTATCCCTACAATTGTATTATTTGATGAAAATTTTGTGACCATTTTATTTTAGATAATAAATATATTACATAAATAATCAAGTAATTAGGCATTACACATAAACAAACCAAAAAATGAGCTATGGTTTTAAACATCCCACACTGACCCATTTTATGTCACTCCTTGGGTAAAAAACACCTTTAGGACATGAAATATATAATATATATAATATTTTTATAAAATTAATTAAGAAAAAATGGCCTCTGAATCCCATGTTGTCTTAGATCAGAGCTCTTAAAATATATTAAAAAATATTTCTATGTATTACAAGGGAAATGAAATTGGGTCATTAAAAAATTAATGTAATTTCTATATAAAATCACAGTTATGTGTGAGAAATGACCCTAGTGAGAGGTATAATTGACTATCACTTTAATGTTTCATGTATGAGAACATGAATGTTTATCATGGATCGTATTTTACCTTTTAAATTTCATTATATCTATAAGTTTGGTGGTAGATATTAGTATACATTTGGAGTGACATTATATAGATTTTACACCTCATTGAAAGAGATGAAAATAAATTTTCTGTTGACCATTGGAAATGAGGAGCATTAATGCATTATTTATTTGAGTTTGTAGGTACAATATGTGTTGTCTATATTATATTTCAGTTTGGTAGGACTAGTTTTTTATAAAATTAATACCAATAGTATAATTTATTATTCATGATATTAGATTATAATAGGTGTGCCTAATGTTTTTAGGATATTAAGGATGTGTTTTTTATATATAGTTCCTATATGGATAATAAGTGATATATAGAGCCATATTCAATTCAATGGTTATTTTTTAAAAGGTATTTAGATTTTAATATTTAAGGATGTCAATTTCATGAATCCATTTTCACGAGACATCTATAGAGTAGGGTTTAAATGGTGTAATAGACTACCTAGAGAGTCATATCCTTCAATTCATATTCTATTTTCATGTGTCATATATATAGTAGAGTAACCTAGGCGTGAAGATACATTTGAGTTGTCCTTGTATTTAGGATGATGTTTTTAAAAGGATCAGCTGTAATAAAATAAAATTCAATGTTGGATCAGATTCTATTTTTGATGAAATGATTTTGGTGAGTGTGGATTATAGATAGAGAGTAATTCTTGTTTCAAAACGTGAACATGTTCGACTAGTCTAATAAGAAGCTATTTTTCCTTATTTTGATGAAGAGACACTATATGTGTAAAGACCCGCAAATTTCAAGGAAATTTTTTTTCTTAATTTTCTTTGGAATTTTACAAGAGCGCAGCTTCAGACGGCACCTGATTCCGAGGCCCGGTGTGCCCGGAATCAATTTCCGAAGTTTGGCTCGGGTACGTTCAGTGAACGGACGAGCGGGTTTTTCTATCTTTTGAACCGGTGCCCGGAATCGAATTCTGAGGGCACCGATGAAATCGCAGCGCCGGTATTTGCTTAGAAACGCCTCTTCCGGAGTTGCGTTTGCTCAGACGTGGTTTTTAAATTTTACGGCTTTAAGTCAGAAATAAAATAAAGTTTGTGCGACAACTTTATTTTATTTCACTTAAGCTGCTTGGAAGCCACTTGAAGTCACTTAAAGGCGGCTTGAACTGAGTTGAACTGGATAGGATGCTATCCAGAAATATCCTACCCCTTGGTAGGATATTTGTGAGGCTGGGCCCGCACGAGCCCCGCCGTTTCTTTCGCTAAGTAACGCACCCGCGAAAACCCGTCAAAGTAACTGAAAAGTCAACCGACGCGTTTTCTTTAATTCTTAACAGACCATTTAATTGGGCGGTTTATTTCGTGAATTAAATGGACTGTTTCTTCATGAATTAAATGGGTCGTTTCTTTCGTTGAATTAATTCAACGAATTGATGGATCGTTTCTTAACCGGTTTCGTGTGTTGGCATGTTTATAAAATAAGACCAACCCAAAAATCCTTGGAAAGGATTTGAAAGAATCTTCGTTCCTCCACCCTCTCCGCGAAGAACGCGAAGAACGCGAAGAACGCGAAGAACGCGAAGAACGCCGGCGACCGGAATTCGACGACGCACACCAAGATCTGCGACGTCGACGAGATCTACCCGCGACATTCTTCGGCGACGCCTCTTCTTCCGCGGCCGACCCTCGTTCGGCAACAAAGGTGAGAATCGGATCTTTTCTTCTCCCTTTTTAATTTCAATATCAACGGATTTAAACTAATTAAATCCGTTGATCTTGATCCGGAGATTGGCGACGCGACGCCGGATACCGCGACGACGCGACGATCTCCTTCCTCCGCGACGAGCGATTCCGCGACGACCCCTCGTCCGACGACGACGACAAGGTAAGGGTTGATTGGAATATTTTCCTTTCCCGTGATTTTATTTCTTTAAAGGTAAAGAACTTGATCTTCGAACAATTTTAACATTTAAAAATTGTTATTGATCGTTTTCTTGTTCCTCCCGTGGATTATGGCTAACGCGGAGGGTGCGGGTCTAACGAACAAGACCCGGCAACCCTCCGCCGATCTATTTTGTTGTGCGGATTTGGCGGACGTCGACAAACCGTGCGGCAAGGGCAATTTGTTGGTTCCGCAGTGGAGATCGTCCCCCGGGAGGAGCATCGGCGCAGACGGGAAAGAAATCGGGCCACCGGAGCATCTCCGGCGGCCCGCGGAAGGCGGCGGCGGCGCCGGCGACGGGAGGCGGCGGCGCCCGGCGCGCCGCCGTGGAGAAAGCCCGCCGCGGCTGAAGCCGCGGCGGCAACGGTGGCCGGTTCCGCGGCCGCGCGGAACCGGGACGGACGTGGCGGCCCGGCCGCGTCCGCGTGACAGGCGGCCCCCCGCGGGGGCCGCGTCTCCTTCAAAGCCGCGGGTCAACCCCGCGGCGGCGGCTCTTCGGCCGCTCGGCCGAAGACCGAGCCGGCCGGTTCGGTCGGCCGGGCCGCGCCCAGGCCGGACCGGACCCGGCCGAGCCGGTTCGGGCCGGGTCGAGCCGACCCGGTTCGGGCCGACCCGGTTCGGCCAACCCCAGGGGGGGTTCGGGCCGGGTCGCCCCGGGCCCAGAACCCCCGTTTCGGGCCCTCTACGGTCTTTCGCCCATATCTTGGGCCTGGGACCTCCGATTGACGAACCGTCAGCGGCTACGCGATCCTTGGATCGAGACGGTCGTTTCGGTATATTATACTCAAGGTTTCGGAAGACTTTGGGTTCGGCCGGGTTGGTTCGTACACGAAACCAACCGGGCCCTCGGAGCGGAAACGCTCATAACTTGAGCTGCGGACGTCCGAACGACGTACCGTCAGCTGTGGTAGTTTCCTCTAAGTGAGACGGAACTTTTGGCATACTCCGCCCGAGGATCGGATACAGGCGGAGTACGGTCGGGTTGGTTTTGCCCTAAAAACCAACCGGGCCCCTGGGACGAAAATGCCAATAACTCTCAGATCGGGCGTCCGATTGACGCGCCGTCTGTTGCGTTGAGATCCTGTTGTCGATAAGGAACTTTTGGATACATCAACTTCGGACTACGTGTCAGTTGATGTATCAGCCCCTCGGCTCGTGGAGCGGACCCTCCTAAACGAGCTCGCTTTGTGCGGGAACCCTAGCGCTGGCTGTGACCTCGACGACAGAGCAGAGATCCTCCGTGGACTGCGACGACGGCAGAGCAGAGATCCTCCGTGGACTGTGACGACGGCAGAGCAGAGATCCACCGTGGACTGCGACGACGGCAGAGCAGAGATCCCCCGTGGACTGCGACGACGGCAGAGCAGAGATCCTCCGTGGACTGCGACGACGGCAGAGCAGAGATCCTTCGTGGACTGCGGCGACGACTGTGTCGGGACCTCAGTGGACTGCGTCGACTACTGCACTCAGCGATCCTACGCGGATCAGTGCCCGATCCTGTGTGGGTCCTACTACCGGTTCTGTGTGAGCCACTGCCTACCGGTTCTGTGTGAGCCACTGCCTACAGGTTCTGTGTGAGCCCGATCCTGTGTGGGTCTTCTCCGGGGGTTAGTACCTATCGATCCTTCGTGGGTCCGACGACTTAGACGGATCAGTGATCGTCTTTGACGTCATCTGAAAAAGTATACCTGGTTGAGCTGAATCTTATGTTACTCTCCTTTGTGGATTGTGTTGAACTATCCTTTGTGGATTTTACTGTTTACTCTCCTTGTGGATTTGAGTCTTGCTTTCCTTCGTGGATTGAGTTGTTCTTGAGCTCGTGAGCAGAGCTAGAATTGGGGACTTAGGTATATGTATGGGCATATACCCAAGTCGAGTCAGATGTTACTTCGTGATTGCATCTTCCTTTTGTGCTATATCCTTTGTGGATTTCGGGAGACCTTCGGGGGTCTCGGGGTCCTTACTGAGTAGCTTGTACTCACCCCTGCACGGGCTATGCCCGCACCTTGTTGTGTTGGTTGCAGACGACGGACAGCGCTGATCACGGTTGGGGCGTGGAGCAGGACGGTACCTGGAGGTGGACCACTGGTCGGGACGTACTCGGAGCGGACGTGGGACCCGAGGAGCCTGGAGGCTATCTGTACCCACCCTTCAGGTGGGATTGCCAGTGGACGACACGAGGCCGCCGTCTTTTCTTCAGTTGCTGCTTTACTTTTAAGTTGTACTTTACAGTTGGGCTTGTATTTCCGGCCCCTTTACCTTTCTGCACTTTACTTTCCGCTTGCTGACTCTGTGTGGTTGTTACTTATAAAGGCAATGCCTTCCCTGTTTACTGGGATTTTACGCCTTGGTGCTAGTCGCCAGCCCCTGGCCTATGGAAGGCGGGATTGGGGTAGTCACGGCACGGGCCCCGAGGACGGGTCGTGACAAATTGGTATCAGAGGCGGTCGGTTCTACCACAGACTCTGATCGTCCTTCCTTTCTATGTGAAGCAATAGTGTTTAGTGTATTGAGTGTGGTTATCAGTTCAGGGAGCCCAGTGTTGGTGCGGCGGCCGACGTATCCGTACACCAGGACCCTGACTCCTGATTTCCGACTTAATGCATGAAAACATTGATTGCGTGTGTGTTTTAAGTTTTCTTTGTGATTACTTGTGTCAGCTCACCGGGTATACTGATCTGCTTTATGAAAGTCTCAAGTTTTCCTTGTGATTACTTGAGCCAGCTCACCAGGTATACTGTTCTGACTGTGGTGCTCTTGTTCTCCTTTTTAGGATGGCCCCGCGACGACTGCCAGCTAGGGTTCCGAGTGTAGGGCGCGATGGCAGCCCACCGAGCGACGAGGCCTCGGTGCAGGGCCCTTTGCCAGCAGTGGCACCGGCGGTAGCTTTACCCACCGAGCCACCGATGCTACCAGTACCAGACGCTGACGATGCACGTCGCCTCAGGGCACTGCATGAGTTTCAGAGCCAGCGACCGCCCAGGTTTCGCGGTGAGGCGGACCCCCAGGCCGCCGAGGACTGGCTAGAGGCGGTGGTACGAATCTTTAGGCTAGTGAGGACACCAGCGGATCTCATGGTGATTCTCGCGGCGAGCCTCCTGCAGGCGGCGGCAGGACGATGGTGGAGCTTGATGCTCCAGGTTCACGATGAGGCACACAGCGGAGTGCCAGCCTTTCGAGAGGCAGGCTGTGCTACTCTTGCGGCGGGCAGGGTCACATGGCTCGTGACTGCCCGACTCGCCGATCAGAGGAGCAGCAGACGGTGGAGGGGCCACCCAGGCAGAGGCAGAGGGTCGACCGTGGCGGTCCCCAGGGAGGAGGCGGACGAGGCAGGGAGCTGGCGGGCAGGGACAGGCCCAGCTCCAGGCAGTGGAGGCCTACGACCCCGACATGCCAGAGATGATTCGAGGTACGATCTGTGTCTATTCCACCCTTGCTGCAGTACTTATAGACACAGGAGCGAGTCACTCTTTCATAGCCTCTGCCCTTGTTCGGAGCTCGGAGATTCCGACTGAGCCGTTGGCTCGATCCTTACGGCTAGAGACTCCTACGGGAGAAGACTCGACGATTACGCACTGGTGCCGGCAGTGTGAGATTACTCTAGGAGGCGAGAGCTTCGGCTGGGATCTCCTTGTAGCGGCGTCGAGGCCTTACGACGTCATCTTGGGCATGGATTGGCTATCCACGGTTCATGCCCAGATCGACTATTTTAGGCGCAAGGTGCGATGTTTTCGCACCGACGGGAGCAGGTTTACCTTCACCGGCGAGAAGGGAACCTTTGCAGCACAGGATGGACTTCCGCGGAGGAGAGTGCAGCCCATCTCTCATCAGTTGGCTAGCCTCATCCTAGGAGCAGTGGATGTGCGGAGTCCGGCTTTTCCTGCAGTGGTGGACCAGTACGTGGACGTCTTTCCCGACGACGTTCCAGGGCTACCTCCTCGTAGAGAGGTAGACTTTTACATCGACTTGTACCCCGGGACAGCCCCGATATCTACTCCAGCATATCGGATGGCCCCCGCCGAGCTTCGGGAGCTGCGGGTACAGTTGGAGGGCTTGCAGAGCAAGGGATTTATCCGACCCAGTGTTTCACCCTGGGCTTCCCCGATTTTGTTCGCCAAGAAGGCGGACGGGAGCTTGCGACTGTGTGTCGACTATCGTCGCCTGAATCAGGTGACGGTGAGGAACAAGTATCCGCTGCCACAGATTGATGACCTCTTCGATCAGCTCAAGGGAGCGCGGTGGTTCTCGAAGATAGACCTCCGGTCAGGCTATCATCAGCTCAGAGTTCGAGACGAGGACGTACAGAAGACGGCCTTCAGGTGTCGGTATGGCCATTATGAGTTCTTGGTTATGCCGTTCGGCGTAACCAATGCTCCAGCAGTGTTCATGAGCCTCATGAACAGGATCTTCCAGCCATACCTCGACCGATTTGTCGTTGTCTTCATTGACGACATTTTGGTATACTCGATGACTGAGGAGGAGCATGCATACCACCTGCGAGTTGTGCTAGACACACTCCGAGAGCACCAGCTTTATGGCAAGCTCTCAAAATGCCAGTTCTGGTTACGTGAGGTCCATTTCTTGGGGCACGTCATTTCTGAGGCGGGAGTTGCAGTGGATCCCGCGAAGATCGAGGCAGTGCTAGCTTGGGAGCCACCCAGGAGCGTGACAGAGGTGCGGAGCTTCTTGGGCCTAGCGGGATACTATCGGAGATTCGTGCCAGACTTCTCCAGAGTTGCGGCACCACTCTCAGCGTTGACGAAGAAGGGGAAACCCTTCGTGTGGTCAGACAAATGTCAGCAGAGCTTCCAGGAGCTGAGACAGAGATTGACCAGCGCACCTATCTTGAGGTTGCCTGAGGAGGGAGTTGGGTACGTAGTTTACTGCGATGCATCAGGGACTGGACTCGGGTGCGTCCTGATGTAGGAGCGAGCCGTGATCGCCTACGGATCACGTCAGTTGAGGCCGCATGAGCAGAACTACGCCACTCATGACCTGGAGTTAGCAGCAGTGGTCTTCGCTATGAAGACTTGGCGGCACTATCTGATGGGCGAGCGCTTCACAGTCTTTTCTGACCACCAGAGTCTCAGGTATATCTTCTCTCAGAAGGACCTGAACCTGAGACAGCGGAGATGGCTTGAGTTCCTCCAGGACTATGACTTTGAGATAGTCTATACTCCTGGGAAGGGGAACGTGGTAGCCGATGCCCTCAGCAGGAGGACGGGCATTCAGCTACTTGAGGAGGCGACGGAGCAGCTAGCCTCCTTGCAGATATCCTTCGTGGATAGAGACGGAGCAGCCTTTCTTCAGTCTCTCACAGTCTCTCCTCCACTTCTACAGCGGGTTAGAGAGGCTCAGCGTGGGGACGCTGACTGTGAGACCCGGCGTGCACTGATATCCTCAGGTCAGGCGCCTGATGGCTTCTCCCTTGGAGCAGAGCACGGCATCCTTTTCAGAGGGCGTACCTTCGTACCAGTCGCTTTACGAGAGGAGGTGCTGAGAGAGTTTCACACTTCTCCCTTGGCGGTACATCCCGGAGTGGCGAAGATGTTCCAGGATCTCAGACGACAGCACTGGTGGCCGGGCATGAAGAAAGCTGTGGCAGAGTTCGTTTCACGATGCCTCACCTGCCAGCAGGTGAAGGCAGAGCATCAGGTACCAGCAGGCTTGGTACAGCCATTGGAGGTACCGGAGTGGAAGTGGGATAGCATATCTATGGACTTCGTGACTGGACTTCCACGTACTTCCAGAGGTCACGACTCCATTTGGGTGATTGTCGACCGACTCACCAAGTCGGCACACTTCTTACCCATCAGAGAGCAGGGCTTAGTGGAGAGCTTGGGACGTCTTTACGTCCAGGAGATCGTACGACTTCATGGTGTGCCATCGTCTATCGTCTCCGATCGAGATGCTCGTTTCACTTCCCGGCTTTGGAAGGGGTTGCAGGAGGCGTTCGGGACGCGGCTCCATCTGAGCACAGCCTTCCACCCTCAGACGGATGGTCAGACGGAGAGGACCATACAGACACTCGAGGACATGCTCCGTGCATGTGTTCTCGACTTTGGTCGCAGCTGGGAGGACCACCTACCCTTGGTGGAGTTTGCGTACAACAACAGCTACCTCTCCACCATCGGGATGGCACCATACGAGGCGTTGTACGGCAGACCCTGCAGATCACCGTTGTGCTGGACAGACCCTGGGGAGTCAGCACTCGTGGGACCAGAGATGGTCCGAGCCACGACAGAGAAGGTCCAGATCATCCAGGAGAGGATGAGGACAGCTCAGAGCCGGCAGAAGTCATATGCTGACAGGAGGCGGAGGCCACTAGAGTTCGAGGATGGCGACCACGCCTTTTTGCGTGTCTCACCTCGACGTGGTTTACGGAGATTTGGCCGAGGCGGCAAGTTGTCTCCACGCTTCATCGGGCCTTTCCAGGTCCTCAGCAGGATAGGAGAGGTGGCTTATCGCCTGGCTCTACCACCTCAGTTGCACCGGGTGCACGACGTCTTCCACGTGTCTCAGCTGAGGAGATACGTGCACGACCCGACGCACATCATCGACCTTGGGGAGATGGACGTGGACGATGGGGCGACTTTTGCGGAGGTCCCAGTGGAGATCGAGGATCGACAGGAGCGGGTCCTACGTGGGCGGTCGATTCCTCTTGTGCGCGTCAGATGGCAGCACGGGAACCTCCAGGAGAGCACTTGGGAGCGGGAGGCTCAGATGCGTGCTCAGTACCCCCATTTGTTCCCCTAGTTTTTGATGTATCTTTACGGGGACGTAAAGCCCTGAGGTGGGAGTAATGTAAAGACCTGCAAATTTCAAGGAAATTTTTTTTCTTAATTTTCTTTGGAATTTTACAAGAGCGCAGCTTCAGACGGCACCTGATTCCGAGGCCCGGTGTGCCCGGAATCAATTTCCGAAGTTTGGCTCGGGTACGTTCAGTGAACGGACGAGCGGGTTTTTCTATCTTTTGAACCGGTGCCCGGAATCGAATTCTGAGGGCACCGATGAAATCGCAGCGCCGGTATTTGCTTAGAAACGCCTCTTCCGGAGTTGCGTTTGCTCAGACGTGGTTTTTAAATTTTACGGCTTTAAGTCAGAAATAAAATAAAGTTTGTGCGACAACTTTATTTTATTTCACTTAAGCTGCTTGGAAGCCACTTGAAGTCACTTAAAGGCGGCTTGAACTGAGTTGAACTGGATAGGATGCTATCCAGAAATATCCTACCCCTTGGTAGGATATTTGTGAGGCTGGGCCCGCACGAGCCCCGCCGTTTCTTTCGCTAAGTAACGCACCCGCGAAAACCCGTCAAAGTAACTGAAAAGTCAACCGACGCGTTTTCTTTAATTCTTAACAGACCATTTAATTGGGCGGTTTATTTCGTGAATTAAATGGACTGTTTCTTCGTGAATTAAATGGGTCGTTTCTTTCGTTGAATTAATTCAACGAATTGATGGATCGTTTCTTAACCGGTTTCGTGTGTTGGCATGTTTATAAAATAAGACCAACCCAAAAATCCTTGGAAAGGATTTGAAAGAATCTTCGTTCCTCCACCCTCTCCGCGAAGAACGCGAAGAACGCGAAGAACGCGAAGAACGCGAAGAACGCCGGCGACCGGAATTCGACGACGCACACCAAGATCTGCGACGTCGACGAGATCTACCCGCGACATTCTTCGGCGACGCCTCTTCTTCCGCGGCCGACCCTCGTTCGGCAACAAAGGTGAGAATCGGATCTTTTCTTCTCCCTTTTTAATTTCAATATCAACGGATTTAAACTAATTAAATCCGTTGATCTTGATCCGGAGATTGGCGACGCGACGCCGGATACCGCGACGACGCGACGATCTCCTTCCTCCGCGACGAGCGATTCCGCGACGACCCCTCGTCCGACGACGACGACAAGGTAAGGGTTGATTGGAATATTTTCCTTTCCCGTGATTTTATTTCTTTAAAGGTAAAGAACTTGATCTTCGAACAATTTTAACATTTAAAAATTGTTATTGATCGTTTTCTTGTTCCTCCCGTGGATTATGGCTAACGCGGAGGGTGCGGGTCTAACGAACAAGACCCGGCAACCCTCCGCCGATCTATTTTGTTGTGCGGATTTGGCGGATGTCGACAAACCGTGCGGCAAGGGCAATTTGTTGGTTCCGCAGTGGAGATCGTCCCCCGGGAGGAGCATCGGCGCAGACGGGAAAGAAATCGGGCCACCGGAGCATCTCCGGCGGCCCGCGGAAGGCGGCGGCGGCGCGGGTCGCCGGCGCGGCGGCGCCGGCGACTGGAGGCGGCGGCGCCCGGCGCGCCGCCGTGGAGAAAGCCCGCCGCGGCTGAAGCCGCGGCGGCAACGGCGGCCGGTTCCGCGGCCGCGCGGAACCAGGACGGACGCGGCGGCCCGGCCGCGTCCGCGTGACAGGCGGCCCCCCGCGGGGGCCGCGTCTCCTTCAAAGCCGCGGGTCAACCCCGCGGCGGCGGCTCTTCGGCCGCTCGGCCGAAGACCGAGCCGGCCGGTCCGGTCGGCCGGGCCGCGCCCAGGCCGGACCGGACCCGGCCGAGCCGGTTCGGGCCGGGTCGAGCCGACCCGGTTCGGGCCGACCCGGTTCGGCCAACCCCAGGGGGGGTTCGGGCCGGGTCGCCCCGGGCCCAGAACCCCCGTTTCGGGCCCTCTACGGTCTTTCACCCATATCTTGGCCCTGGGACCTCCGATTGACGAACCGTCAGCGGCTACGCGATCCTTGGATCGAGACGGTCGTTTCGGTATATTATACTCAAGGTTTCGGAAGACTTTGGGTTCGGCCGGGTTGGTTCGTACACGAAACCAACCGGGCCCTCGGAGCGGAAACGCTCATAACTTGAGCTGCGGACGTCCGAACGACGTACCGTCAGCTGTGGTAGTTTCCTCTAAGTGAGACGGAACTTTTGGCATACTACGCCCGAGGATCGGATACAGGCGGAGTACGGTCGGGTTGGTTTTGCCCTAAAAACCAACCGGGCCCCTGGGACGAAAATGCCAATAACTCTCAGACCGGGCGTCCGATTGACGCGCCGTCTGTCGCGTTGAGATCCTGTTGTCGATACGGAACTTTTGGATACATCAACTTCGGACTACGTGTCAGTTGATGTATCAGCCCCTCGGCTCGTGGAGCGGACCCTCCTAAACGAGCTCGCTTTGTGCGGGAACCCTAGCGCTGGCTGTGACCTCGACGACAGAGCAGAGATCCTCCGTGGACTGCGACGACGGCAGAGCAGAGATCCTCCGTGGACTGCGACGACGGCAGAGCAGAGATCCTCCGTGGACTGCGACGACGGCAGAGCAGAGATCCTCCGTGGACTGCGACGACGACAGAGCAGAGATCCTCCGTGGACTGCGACGACGGCAGAGCAGAGATCCTTCGTGGACTGCGGCGACGACTGTGCAGGGACCTCAGTGGACTGCGTCGACTACTGCACTCAGCGATCCTACGCGGATCAGTGCCCGATCCTGTGTGGGTCCTACTACCGGTTCTGTGTGAGCCACTGCCTACCGGTTCTGTGTGAGCCACTGCCTACAGGTTCTGTGTGAGCCCGATCCTGTGTGGGTCTTCTGCGGGGGTTAGTACCTATCGATCCTTCGTGGGTCCGACGACTTAGACGGATCAGTGATCGTCTTTGACGTCATCTGAAAAAGTATACCTGGTTGAGCTGAATCTTATGTTACTCTCCTTTGTGGATTGTGTTGAACTATCCTTTTTGAATTTTACTGTTTACTCTCCTTGTGGATTTGAGCCTTGCTTTCCTTCGTGGATTGAGTTGTTCTTGAGCTCGTGAGCAGAGCTAGAATTGGGGACTTAGGTATATGTATGGGCATATACCCAAGTCGAGTCAGATGTTACTTCGTGATTGCATCTTCATTTTGTGCTATATCCTTTGTGGATTTCGGGAGACCTTCGGGGGTCTCGGGGTCCTTACTGAGTAGCTTGTACTCACCCCTGCACGGGCTATGCCCGCACCTTGTTGTGTTGGTTGCAGACGACGGACAGCGCTGATCACGGTTGGGGCGTGGAGCAGGACGGTACCTGGAGGTGGACCACTGGTCGGGACGTACTCGGAGCGGACGTGGGACCCGAGGAGCCTGGAGGCTATCTGTACCCACCCTTCAGGTGGGATTGCCAGTGGACGACACGAGGCCGCCGTCTTTTCTTCAGTTGCTGCTTTACTTTTCAGTTGTACTTTACAGTTGGGCTTGTATTTCCGGCCCCTTTACCTTTCTGCACTTTACTTTCCGCTTGCTGACTCTGTGTGGTTGTTACTTATAAAGGCAATGCCTTCCCTGTTTACTGGGATTTTACGCCTTGGTGCTAGTCGCCAGCCCCTGGCCTATGGAAGGCGGGCTTGGGGTAGTCACGGCACGGGCCCCGAGGACGGGTCGTGACAATATGATCCTTTTTGGGACATCTAGAATCCACTTTTTAATGTGGATTGATAATTTTATATGGGTTAAATTTTTGTTTTCATTAAGGTGATGATTATGAAAATCTTATTGTAGGAATCATAACATCAATAATTAAAAGGTTCATATTTCAATTTAGATTAAATGAAACTAAAGAAAACCATTTCAGAATGGTCAAAAAGGAATCATAAATCATGTAAGGATGAAAATTTCGAGTATCTCTACTCCATCAGATGATTATAAATATATAACATTGTTAGGTGTGGGTATATGGTTTGAAACTAAAAACAATACTAGGATGTGTAAATGAATTTGGGACTAAAACCATTTAAGGATGTGTCAGTTCTTTTTTGAAACCATGCTGAAAAAATTCATGGATTTTTGTGGAAATCTTATATAATGTTTTAATTTATGATTTATAAGGTTATAATTTCCAATATCCTTACATAATTATTAGAATGATGAGATTTTACTAGTGATTATAATTTCATTAATGAATATATTTCATGAAATATTCACTCTATGATCAGTGGGAGGAATGTCTAATGATTGGGTGACCAATATGGGATGTTTGAGAATGACCCTCTTGTGATAAATTTCATTGGATTCAACGCACCATAAACTTGAAAATCATTTTTCATATTGAAATCCATTACATAAAAAACATGGTATGACTTTGTTATTTCATAATATAACATTCTAGGTTGAAATATGTACATGGATGGAGTTTGAGTTTGGGAATCAGTATCGGGATGGAAAGTATCAATACATGGGTTTTTTATTAGGTATTTTTCAAATATTCTGATGTGTCACATTGATAACTTTTACCAGGGATATTTTATCTTAGGGATGTCACTAGAAATTATCTATAAGAATCAGTGATCATTCTTAGAACTATCCGTGTTCACCTTGAGGGATTGCCTCATAATATGATTTTTGTTACGTGTTAGATGTTAAGGATGATAATTTCTTAGAATAGTAATGTAATAGTTGTTCAACATTTATTCTCACATTTTTTATGTGATCAATTATGAACTGAAATAGAAACATTGTTTGTCTGAGAGAGGTTATGCATATTGGTCAAATGTGTATTTTCATGAAAAAATATTCAAGACCTTATTAATCTTTTCTAATTGGAAGTCAACCATTTTTATCAAACCGTGATATGAGGGAAGTATTATTATGTTTTATTAGTTTATAGCTCTTATATATGCTCTAGTAGTGTAATAGTGGTTCTATGAGAATATTTCAAAGTCAACTCTGATGATTGATGTACAGTGTCTTGGATTTTTCAAGAAAAAAGTAGATAAACTATTCTTAGACACACCATAGGAAATTTGATGAAAGAGAAAGTGAAAATGTCATGTCTCTGGGTAAAATTCCAATGTTTTCTTCATATATATGTTTCCTTGTAATTTAGGAGTATTGTTCCAAATTTATACACTTTAAGAACTTTATGCATTATATGGACCTTAGAGGAACAATTTTCATTGCAAAATGAATCATGTGCATTTCAGTAGAAATTGAACACATAAATTGATATGTAATTTTAAATTAAAAACAATTAAGGCTTATTTGGATTGAGAATTTTGGATTTGGTTTGGTTTTAAGATCACAGGTTTGTGATGGGGTGGAAATTATAGTAGTTTGTTATTCTTTAACTCGGTTTATGGAAAATCAAAAATTTATCTTCTGAATGTAATTTCGAGAGTTGGGATACAATAAATTATTTCTATTAATAGTGATTATGTTTATAGTAGTGTATCATGTATCTATATTGATTTTTGGATAAAGTTATATATGTAAAATTTTGAATATGTATATAGGGACACTCGTGGTTGGATCATGGTTTTCTTAACCATGTGTTGCAAGCATCTAGGGTTTCTGTGTGTAGATTCTGAGTCCCACAAAATTGGAACATATTTATTCTAATCATGTGGATAACCATGTTCCTCATTAAATGGAATGTAATTATCATTTTCCCACATATCCCCTTACATAAAATTTCTTTTTTTCATCATTAATTTCCAATAACATCAAATTGTTGGATATTTCCTCATCCTCCACACTGAATAATTGATGTTTTTCCTCCATCTGATCCCTAAATCAAGAATCATTCATTGAATTGGACACCCTTAGAAAGTATACGACTCCAGTTCATTATTTTCATATTTTATCTTTCTGTAATGGATTTTATCTCAATGTGATCACAAATTATGTATTTTATTTTCTTTTTCATATTATTCCAATTTATATTGATTCTTATTCATCATCAACATATTAATTTTTATTTTCAAAAGGGAGAACAACAAGTCGAAAACTAAGGGGGCATGAAGTAGTGCTTACCGAGGGCATCCCTTATTACTATATTGACACCCTCTGATTCAATTAAGCTAAAGAAGATTATGTGAGTACTATTGGAAAACTGATCTACCAAATATGCCAAACAATCCTTGACCTTTTTTCCCTCACCCCATGTGTGGGAGACTTAGATGTTGAATCCACGATGAACTCTGCATTTATGAACAATATATGAAATAGACCAAGAATGAGTTTAGTGGTCAATTTTTATTGTATCCTTGAGCCGATATATGGTTATATATTTAAAAATATTTTTATGATTTATTTTTATTATATTTATTAGTATATTTAATTTTCATTTAAATAAATTATTAATAATCTTGTTCATATCATAGTATTAATTTATTAATTTATCTATTGATTTCATGTTTCTATTTATGAAAAAATGTTTACAATGTGATTTAACAGTGTCGAGGATAGATATGTTATTTCAATCCTTAAAAACCCATTCAGACTTATTTTTAAATTCATCTTTTCTAAATTAACTGTCCACCACCTAGTCAATTGCTTATTCACACAACCAATTTGTGATTAATGTTTCCTTTTTTGATCAATGTATCATATTTTCAAGAATCAAATGCCCTCTATATTCAAACTATATCATTAGATATAGAACCCCAAAATGTGAACATATTATTTTTGTAAATATAAGAAGATTATGTAATTATCATGACATGAAAAAACTCCCCTGAATCAACATATATTACGTCTTATATTATTTTTAAATTCATTCCATATTTCTATAATATTTTCTTATTTTTTTATAATCTATTTTTCTAATAGTTTTTTATTAAAACACGAGTTATATAAATATATTTAATTTGTTTATTGATTATGTATAAATATAAGGATATATAAAAAATATAATTTAAGAGGGCAAAAGTTTGATTCTACCACTACAATGGCCTTTTTAGATGTAAATATAAGAGAATTGAATTTTATTACATATTTATGATATTTATATATGTGTGAAATTCATAAACATAAGAAAATTTCCAAAAAGGCGAGTTCACTTATTTTTATACCTTTCCAATTTCCCCTTTCTCAATTTTATTAAAAAAATTCCCATATTTATTTCCTTACATGGAATATTTGGTTACATAGAAAAAAACCCCTATGTGAAATTCCACTATAAATTGCCTACGTGAAATTAAACTCTTGTTTACATTGTATTTCCTAAATAATTTTTTTAGTTAATTTTAAAATATTGTAATTTTTATAATGAAATTATAAAATAAGATTAATTTTTTATAACCCATGGAATGTGTTTTTCATTGTTTTAACATGTTTCTATAATGACTAAATGATGTTATATTATCGCTAATGAAACAAAATTCTTAAAAATAAAAAAAATTATTTTTGTTAATTTATGTTGTTATATTCAATTATATTTCTTATAAATTTTTAAAAAATAATATTAATGCACTAAAAATATTATTTATTATCTTCAATGTATGGTCAATAGATTTTTATATTCTCCCCATCATTAAATTTTTTTTAAATAGAATGTGTTTTAAATTTTTTATTTCAAATTAATACATTAAAGTTTTATGGAATCCTTCATAGACATATTATTATGGTGACCAATTAAATTTTTTAACATTTGATCTAAAATTTGTTTGATTTATTCATCACTTTTTAAATTTTCATTCCTGATCTGGGATATAACTATAAAATGATAATAATATTCTAACTCTCTTCGATAATCCCAAATTATTGTTTTTGAATATAAAATGTTTCAAATAATTTTCATGATATCTATTTATCTCATTAATATTTGGATAATATATTTAACATATTAAAATATTCATCATCATTCATATTAATTAAAGTTTCCCCCGTGAAGTTATTCATCAACAAAAAACAATAAGTTTCTATCTAGTTGTAATATTTATTCAATATTTTCCACCTTGTTACATGTATATACATAATGACATCATACATTGGTTATTATCTAAAAAAATAAACTAATTTTGTTATACATACCTTGAAAAAAGGAATTACACATAGGATTGGGATAATCCTTGTAAATATAGTAAATTTCTATCTTTCCCCAGAAATGGTTGTGTATTATTTTGGTTTGGGGGTACTCCTCAAAATGTATTGGGTTGGGAATCATATCTCTTTAAAAAGGATATGTATATACCGTTAAAATTTAAAAGTCACTATCTATTTAATAGTAGGTTCCACACTCCATAAGTTATGGTGTGAAGAATCAGATATGATCATTTAAATCAAAACTACTTGAAAAATTACTTTTGTTATACTATTTATTTTTCAACATACATATTTTACACATACATTATCAAAATTCTTTTATGAATAGATTAATTAATAATTTTAAATGACTAAATTACAAAATTATTATGTTTAAATCAGATAAATTTAGTAATAGTATATTAAACCCCTCTTGAACGTCTAGATTCACTATATCAGACATAACAGTTTCTATCAGATCTTGTCATGAATTTCTTATTTATTACTTATCAGATGTGTCTTCCTAATACCTAACACTATGTATAAAATGTATAACCTTTTAGGAAGAATTTTTTTTCTATATTATATTTTAAATTGTTTATTTTAATAAATAAGTTTTATTTATATTATCATATATACTGGTCCATGAAAATACTAAGTAATGATCTATTTCTGTGAAAGAAAATCAGGATATTGAATTTTTAAATATGTTTAAATATTACAATTTCAATGGAAATAAAAAAAGATATTTGAATGATATATTTGATTAATTTTTGAAAAATATATGTATTTCATATTTATAAAATGGGTAGAACTTATAAAATAATTGATGTCGAACATGGTACATTAATTGGAAAATATGCAAACAAATATGAATAAATAATAAAGCGTTGAATTATAATTACATCTATTATTATATTTTATTTTATAATCATATATCATATAGTGAAAAATGTTATCATATTTTGAGGACATTAATAGTTAGTCATAAATGAACTAAAAAATTACATAAAACCAAGTTTGGCATTCACATGGTTGAGTTTCATGAATTTCTAATGACTAAATATGAATGTGTGGATTATATTTTCAATATAATCATAGTGATCATCAGTATCATGGTCACAATTGGTGAAACTATGAATAATGAGTCACTGATTGAAAGGATTATTAAATCCATACCAATGAAGTGAAAATCAATGAATTTATTATTTAATGAATGAAATCATTTTGTATAATACAATCTAGATTTGCATATTGGATATATATTATAAAACAAGCTTCAATAGAATAATAGTGAGAATTCATTATATGTAAAAACATGATATACATTGAAATATAAATATTATTCTAATAATTATTCCATTTAATAGTCATATTCCATTGGATTAGAAAATTCTGGTGATCTATATCAAAATAAAAAATTCATTCAAGTTATAGTATAAAAATATAATCCAACCAAAATAGATAATGGTTATATAGTGTTATAAAAGAATTATTAAAAAAAGGACAATAACGGTAATGTCATTTTGTTTTGTTATGAATACAGGAAACCTAGACATACAAAATAAGAGTGAAGAATGATTAAACAAGAAGAAAAATATTTTACTCAAAAAAGAATAGAAATGTGCTTATCGTGTTGGTTGGAGTTGTAATGAAGAATCATTATATAATGAATAATATGGTGGTGAAAATGAGTCATGTAACCTTTATTTGATAGGAATGTATTCTCAAATAACATACCAAATTGATGGTCTATTTAAAATATGGTTTGTGTCAAATGGGAACATAAAATATGATTAATAATTCGTATAAATTATATTCCATTTCAAAATATTAAGATATCTTTTATTTTGAAATTTATATATTTTATGAATTCTGTGACTTATTTAATGAATTTAATGTTGAAATTGATATTATTACTAAAAAATAGGAATTTTGAATATGGATCAGAAAAAGGTTTAAGATGAAATGAAAAATAATATTTTGGAAAATAAAATGATGAACACTTCAATTCAGTAATTTTATAATTAAAAGGATATATTTAATATTAAGGAAAAATTAATTTAAAAAATTGAAAAATAAAATAATATTATGTGAAATTATTATTAATCTATAAAAGATTAATTTTTTTGATGATCATGAGTTTTTATAAATAAAATATTATTAAATAGAATATATTATAAATTTTAGATGAATGATTTATTTATTTTTCACTTCAATAAAAAATAGGATAAGATTATATCTACGCTGAAACCTAATATAGATAAATGGGGGTTTGGATTAAATAATTTTATTACTATGTGTAAAAATAATTATTCTAAATATTTCTATTGAAAAGGATTCAACAAGTACATTTCTCAAATATTTTTTTACGGTCAATATACTGATGATTGATCTATTTGGATCCATAAATCCCATGGTATTGTTATATTATCTATCTCTCATAATTTTACTTAGTATGAAACATTCAATATTTGTCTTCAACATGATTAGATACAAAAAAATTATGTTAATACCCCAATTAGACATAAAATATCATAGGCACCAAATTTTATGTTTGTTGGATTGTTACAGGACTCCTGTAAATGTACTTCATTGATTAATAAATTGGTTTCATCAATATTAATAATGATTCATTGAAATATATGTATCATTTAAAAATATTCTATGTCCACAAATGGTTTAAGTGGTATCTCTTCATTAGTCTAGATTTTATTTGATTATATCATATTTTTTATACATTTTATTCATTATTCCTATAATGTTATATTTTTTTATGGAATAAATATTGATGGAGTTTAAGTACAAGTATACATTAAAATTTTTAAATTTAGATGAAAACAACAAAATCTACAAACATTTTATTATTATTATTATTTAATCTATATATATATATTTTTCACTATATTAATATTTTGAGAACTATAAAACACACTATATTATTTTAACTCACTATTTAAACATTCGGTTATGAAAAACTTACAGTTTTTTGTTATATGTTTTTAAAATATTGTGTTTATAAAATATTATTATTTTTTTCAATTTCTTTATATCATTACCTTATAAAATTCAATATATCTCATTGATGTGAAACCTTATCTCATTGATAATTTAATGATGTGGGATTATTTTTTGAATTTATTCATGGATTTTTATTTATAAAAAATGGGGATAATGTTGATGGACTCCTTTAACCATTTTATATTTTAATAATTATAACAAATTTTATGTTTTATTTTCTTAATTTTTATTAATAAATTAAACTTTTATTTAATTAAATTATAATTATTTTGATCATGTCATCTTATTCTTTTCTTAATTTTTCTTTAGATTTTAATGTTTTGATTATTTAAAACATTTTATTCATATGTGAGGAAGTATTACTAGGATTAATAAGTCATTTAAGATAATGAAATATCAAGTATACATGTTTTGTAATGTTCTAATATTGTAAAATAAATCATCACTATATGGTCAATTTCTTATCCACATATCCATTTTTTGATTCATGTAGATGATATTCTAAAATAGGTTACTCACTGTATTTTGATTGTATCATGTTTTATAGAAATAATAATTTAGTTATTATATTTTTATAAATATAAGAACATTATCTATATTTCATTATAATAAATAATCATATTAATTTATAAATATGATGTCTAACATTAGTTTTGAATTTACTACATTATTTTATTCTATTTTATTCTATTTTATACAAATGTTTAGATTCTATTTTCAAATGATAACATTATTTATAGAAATATGATTAATTTTATTAATTATTATTAATATTGTTAATGAAATTAAATTGACATAATTCACAAGGAGAAAATATGATTCTATTGTTATCAAGGTTTTTTTATATGAGTAATTTTACAACACAACCTGATTACAAATATCATAATAATAGATACATGATAAATTAAAATACATCAGAAAATAACCTGTGTTTAACACCATAAAAATTCTAAAGTAATAATTTTTTAGAGATAATATGATACATTTAATTATGAATTATATTTACTTACATGAATCAATAAATTTTATGGATTTCTCATGTTACACACAAGACTATGTTTTAACGAACAAGAATATACTATTAATAATATTATTAAATATTATAGTTATCACCTAGACATTTAATTTAAGGGTATGTAAGAGGATAAATAAATTATGAAAATATATATTTTACACTTGTTTATTAATTTAATATTAATAATAAATAAAATAGAAATATTTTAGAGAAAATGGAATGTTTTTTGAATGATATTATTTCTTTTAAATATATTTTAATCATGATTTTCGAAAAAAAATTGAATTTATATTTTTAAAAAATAAGAATATTTATTTTAAAAAATTAAATTTATTTTTTAAATTGAATTACAAAGATTATATAAGGTTGAATTTTGTGTATTTGTTAAAGAATGTTCGATTTATAATGACTATGGGAAAATACTGAATTTAATTGAGAAATTCCATTTCATTAGAATGATTTTAGTATTAAACTGTTTTTAAAGTAAAAATATTTCAATTATACATAAATTAAACAAATTTTGGTCATTAAATTAATTTTCATCCTAACATTAGAAATAAGAACTGTGAAAACTATTGAACATTTTCTATTTTTAACCTCGCTTTTTTGTCATGTCTATGAGCATAACATTAAAATGAATTTTTCCAATTATGTGTATTTAGTTTGAGAAATTTGATTCCATATTTGGAATTAGAATAATTTATAATTTATAATTTTTTCAAATTTATATTTAAAAAAATTAATAGTTAATGAATTAAAACGTAATTACCTTGATGAAGGTAAAATGTGATTTACCTGGGTTTAAAATTAAATGGACAACAATAGAAATTACCTATACAGTTTGGAAAAAGCTAATTTATGGTCATATTTTGATTAGTAAAACAATAATATTTTCAAATTTTCCATTTTAGACCCTTTTGGTTTGTGAACAAATATAGAGCAATGAATTATATTTAAAAATACCATGTGTGTCCTCTCCCCAACTCATAAAGGCACCAACTCTCCTCTCTACTTCACATCATCAATTCCCATTATTTTATTCAAGACCTATAAAAACTAATTCTCTATTTATATTAAAAATTATAGAACCCTTATTTTTTGGATGAATCTGTAATTGGAATAAATTAGGGAAAGCCTATAAAGAATAACTGAATAAGTGGTATTGTTCTTCCACAAGTGTCTATATTTTACAATTTCTCAACCTACATTATTTTTTATTCTATCATCCTGATATAATTAGAAAATAATCATCCATATAATTGGGTTTTTTTGTATAATATTATTATCTAAAAGTATCTTCACTTCAATAAACTGGGTTTCGAAACCATCATTCATTTTACCATCAGACTACAACATTTTGATTTGATGGCCTTTTCTTTTCATTCCCACTTGTCCAAAGTTGGTATAATGATAGATATAATGTATATGAATTATATTTTTAAAATAATTATACATATTTATTCACAATATCATATATTTATATATTACATTTTAGTCTATATTATATATGATAATGTCTCTCATGTGTATGTAAACTAAAGCATCGTGATATGATCTGAGGTGTCTTTTAATAATGCATCACATAGAAGTTGATAAGGATAAATTTAATGATTATATGTGTTAATTTAAATAATTATTTTATTAATGAAATATTTTTTTATCTATATGATTAATATTTTTCATTTAAATTCTTTCCTTTTCACTCACATAATGATGATAACATCGTTCCTCTACGTGTGTACTACAAATTTCACGAAGTGGTGTTAATATATTTTTATCACAAAAATACATGGTTGATATATATATTTGTGTGTGTGTATATATAATATATAATATATTTTATTATTATAATTTTTTAAAAACTATATTTTAAAATATTTTTTCCATAATGATAATTGGAAAATGGAAATGTTATTCATTTATTACTATGGCCAAACGTATCCATGATCACAACATTATTCATTTTTCATAACCATATTTAATAATTCATTTTAAATGTAAAAAATATAGAAAAATTATATATTTATGTCATGAATTTGCGTATGTAAATTATATAACTAGATAATATACACATGAACCATATATTTAATAAACAAACACACATGATAAAACAATAAAATCAAAACAAACCACAATAAAAATGATAGATTATTAACAAACAATTACAATGATATTATAATAAACCATATATGATATTATAAATATTAATATGGTACTATTATATGTTTTTATCAGTGTTAAAACTACTATAGATTATGTGAAGTTATGTTTTTCGAAAATGATGTTTGAGGTAAGTAATGTCATCATTATTTTATTTCTTTGAGAAATATTATAATGTTCTACACCTAGTTTTTTATATGGGTTATATACAATCCCTTTTAAATTTAATATCATGAATAATTAATTAATCTTGTTATTATTTGTTTCAATTTTTATTATTATAGATTTGGTGAATTTAGTTAAATGTTACCAAGCTGTAAATAATTTTATAACTCAACTGGTTATCATTATGTTATATTACTCTTTCCTTTTCAATGATATTCTCTGATTACGTGTGTAATGAATTAAGAATTTATATTTTTCTATTTCCTATCTTTTATTTGGATTTATTTTTGATACACCTAAATATTTCATTGAAAAATTATCACTAAAACATTATGATCACTTTATGGGTCTATTTCATTATCTCATTCTAAATAAGATTGTTTATTATTGAATATCAGGTGAAGGAAAATACATGATCATTCCATAATAACACCATTTAATTTTATTTTCCTCTATTTATTTAATATTTTTTCATGTAATAGTAATATTTTCTACTCTTTGGTGAATAAAATGTTTTATAAATTTATTTTAAGTAAACACTACTTCACTTCTCATTTCAGTAGAAAATCTATGTTCTTCTAAAAGCTTGATTTCAAAAATTGTTTTCAAAAATTTATTTAAAAATTTAAAAACTATCTATAAAACTATTTTCCACATATTTAAAACTATTAAATTTTTTCAATGGAATCATATTCATTTGGAAGACAATTCCCTTTTTAGATTTTAATAAAATTGCTAAAGTAACCATATTTTCATTTTATAGATATGAAACATTTATAACCTTTTCACAGTTAAAACAAAATGTTATATTTACCTTTATGTAAATCTGTGAAATTATCAATATTTATTACTGTCATTTTTTTGGGGCTTCATTTAATTTTTTATAAGGATATATCTAACAAAATTTTTTATAAAACTGATTCTCAAAAAAAATAATTTCAAAAAATAATTTCAATATGAAAAGGATATTTTCCTCAAAAAAGAGTTCAATAACATTTTAATCATCATTATATTCAACATTAAAAAAACCAACTTTTAAAAATCTAATCGTTATAGGTTTATATCAACTTTGTTCTTTATTGGATAGTGTATTATTATTTTTACCAAGGATTATATTGACATTTACATCCTTGTTTCTATTTTATTCATTAACATCCCCTTTAAATATTCAAATTCATTTGACCAATGAAAATTAATATTTCCTTAATTAAACATATTATCTACCAAGGGATTTTTTTTAACCGTATATCATTTATACATATTATGGTCTACATTTAATTTCATTTTTATCTGGGGAAATATTGAAAAAATTGAATATTATTACACAATATATATGCAGTTTAATAAAAATATTGTTTATGAAAAATATATTTTTTCAATTTAAGAGGATTTGTTTAGGCTGATATTTCATAGTTGGTAATAGTTTACAAATAGAACCTCGAAATATGTATAGTCTCATGTGAAGAATCAGTTTTATTGCCCTAGAAAATATGTTTTTTACCTAAAATGTTTTAGAATATATTCTATGTTGTATTGATGTTAAAGATATCATGTTACATGGAATCACAACGTCCTATATTTAACCATTTACTTCATTTAGTATTCATATATTACAATCTAGGATATTTTCTGTAATAACCTACCCCTACCTCATTGGAATGAGTAGGCGGTGGGGGTTACATGGCCTTAAGCGACATTCCCAAGGTGCAAATGGATGGAAATAAATGTCGATGGCATCGAGAAACAATTGGGGAACGATTTTCCCTTGAGTCAAAACCAACCAACAAAATGATCCACTATCAACAAACTACATTATTCATGCTTACAAAACAACCAACTCATACAATACCAAAAGTGAACTACACTATTCCACAATACAACCCACAAACCAATACAACCAGCACAATATCATAGTACTATGAAGAAGACTAAACAAAAGACACAAAATAATCCAAGACACACTCCACGACTCCACACCAAGCTCTATGCTCTAAGAACCACCACATATCCATAGCATCACCATGAACAACTTGTAATGAAATGTTTTACCATTACCTGTATCCTGAAATATGACATCTTCAAAATCAACAAAGTGCCAAAGTAGGGGGTGATTAATAATACTCAGTAGGTTTCCGCAAATTACTTCCCTACCCACGCCACTAGCATAAAACTATTTTCACATTTATATAAAGTAGTTTATATAAAATAATCACATGTGAAACCTATACTTTGAGCCAAACCTACTTTTACAAATCCTCCTCGCCCAAACCAAGCACCCAAGTTAAATCCAAACAATCATTCCATAATCAATCTCACCATTTAACATTAGCACAAAAATTTCCATCTTTCAATGTAATGCACAACAAGATAACCAAAACTATGGGACTTCCACCATTCCTTTTCACCCCATTCACAACTAGCGGTACTTCCTGACCACTACCCATAATGGTGGTTCTTCCGACCAGTATTCATTACCTTTTATATTGAGACTTCATGGAAACATCCACACAACCAAGACAAGACATAACACTCAACCAACCAACAATAAAAAAGCACCATGGTTGTACAGTAAGCACACAACCATTTTAAACACATGCCAATTCATTTCAATAAATCACCCATTTTTTAAAACACCCTTTAATTTTTTTCTATGCAAATTTTTTTTTCAATTATACTTATTTATAGAAGAACATTTTTAATCAATCATTTCTTTTATAATCATCCACTAATGATTTTAAAATCAACATTTTAAAATCACATAATAAATCCCCTTTTGCAAAAATAATCCATTTTCCCCAAATTCCCCCTAATCATCCCCAAATGGATTTACAACAAGATTTTTATATCATTATCACAATTTATTGAAAGCATACAATTTAATTGTAACCAAAAACCACCCATTATAAACAAGTGGATTCGAGAGACTAGCAACCCACCTTTAGGGTTCTGGCGAAATCGACCTACAAGCAACCACACCCCAATTTGTGCAAATACTTCACGAAAACCTGTCTAGATCTCTTTCCCTATCATCCACAAGCCCTAAAATCAACACCCAAGGCTACCCCAACACTAGATCTACATGAAAAAAAATGTACATCTAGAAAACTGAGAGGGAGATGGAGATGAAGATATAGAGGAAACCACAATGAAACCAAGAGGAGTGATTTAACTGGGAGAAACCACCTTCCAAACAACAAGAAACCCCTTTGAATTGCTTCCAAAACAATTGGGAGAGTACATTAAACCTCCAATAACCCAACCTACCAAGTGAGGATTGAGTGTGAGATGATTGGGAGTGGAATAGGTCTTCCCAGACTGAGACTGTATTTATAAACACTTCTATTAAGTGGTCGCATGGTTAGTCTGCATGGTTTGACAAACCATGCGCGAACCCTGTGCATGCCACTGTATGAGGAGGAGGGGTACTCACAATTTCCACGCATGGTTTTGAAAATTGTGCACAGGACATAAAAAAGCCAACTACCTCCCCCTGCACGGTTTCTTGGAGAACCCGCACGGTTTCCCCTAACTGTGCTTAAATGGTGCTCCCTTAGAAAAGCCTCCAAACTTATTCAAAACCATTCCAAACACTCCCATCATCTACGCAACACATTTCATGCACTTAAAACACTAAAAAAAATAAAAAAAATCTTGATACATAAAACCGGGGGATGTTATGTTCTCCACACCATTGGACTTTCCGTCCTCGGAAAGTAGTGAACCCACCCTTTGCTGAAAGAGTTCAGGCCATTGCTCGACCATTACTTTCTCCCGATCCCATGTAGCCTCTTGGATCTGGCCATGCTACCACAAAACCCAAACCATACAGATTATTTTACCCCACAAGAATTTCTCTTTCCTACCCATAACCCGCACTGGCACATACATGAAAAAAGCATCCGCCTCCATCTCAACATGATCCTATCGAATAACATGGCCCAGATCCAGCTGATTATTTTTCAACTACAACACATGAAACCCATTGTGAACCTCACTGAACCTAATTGGAAAATCCAAATGATAAGCCACCTCACCAACCCTCTCATAAATCTCAAAAGGTCCAATATACCTCGGAGATAACTTTCATTTCTTCCCAAACTCACAATGTCCCATCCTAGGAGAGATCCTCAAGAAAACATGATCACTCAACTCGAATGACAATGACCGTCGACAATAATCCTCATACGATTTATGATGACTCTAAGTGGTCTCCATTCTCTTCCGAATTAACTTTATCTTCTCCATAGTCTCCTGGAAAAGGCTCGGTTTAACCATCGAGGACTCACCCATTTCCACCCAACAAATTGTAGAACAACACATATGCCCATACTACACTTCAAACGCATCTATATGTATAGATACCTGGTAACTGTTATTGTTCAAGAAATCAACCAATGACAAGTGCTCCTCCCATGATCCACTGAAATCCATGACACAAGCGCGCAAAATATCTTGCAATGTATGTATCGTCCTCTTGGATTGACCATCATCTGAGGTTGATATGCCAATCTCATTGTCAACTTAGTTCCAAGGGTCTGCTCTAAGGATTTCCAGATATGAAATTTAAACCTAGGATCACTATTGGATACGATAGAAAATGGAACACCATGCCTCTTTACAACCTCCCGGACATAGATTTGGACAGATCCTCCACTGAATGAGATTCATGAATTGGAATGAAATGGGTAGACATTATTAGCCGATCCACTATCACCCCAATGGAATAGTGCATTCTGAAAATTCATGGGAGACATCTGAAAAAATTGATCGCTATTTTCTCCCACTTCCAAACATGTGTTGGTAAAAACTGCATCATTCCCACTGGCATATGATGCTCTGCCTTGACCTACTGGAAAGTCAAACATCTTGAAAAAAACTCATCCACTCTTATTTTCATAGCAGCCCAACAGAACTCCGCTTTCAATGATTTATACATTTTTTGAATTCTAAGATGAACAACCCACATGGAATGATGATACGCCCTAAGAAGATCCCCTTGAAAAGATCCTGGTACAACCATCTGATTTCGAAAACACAAAACTAAATCTCCATTCGGCTTCCAACACTCAATGGTCTCCCCACCATTGAGTTTCGATCTCATAGTCACATACTCAGAATCAGATATCTATGCCTCCTTAACCAGGCCAACCAAATTAAGAATCACCAAAACTAGAAAGAAGGGTGCTCTATTTCCCTAGTCCTCACAATCCAACAACATGTCAGCTATAACCGACATCAACGGCCACTAATCTGATGCCTATTTCACCACCTGAGCATATAACTTTCTACTTAATACATACACCACTGAATTTTCTTTACCTGATGTGTATGTAATGTAAAAAATCAAACATCATGAGATATTCCTTCAATCTCCTTTGACTCAAGTTAAAATCCCTTTGTGAGAAAATGTGATTCAAGCTCTTATGATCTGTATATACCTTGAATTTCTCACAGAAGAGATAATGACACCACAATTTCAATGTGTGGACCACTTCTGCCAATTCCATATCATGAGTTGGGTGATTCTTCTCATGGTCCCTCGACAACAGTGTTCCATACACAACCACATGATTCCATTTCATGAGAAATCACCCCACCCCTAATCCTGATGCATCACAATATACAACATACCATTTTCCTAGTTCTGGAAAAAACATGATTGGTGCTGATGTATGGTGATCCATTAGCTCGTAGAAACACTACTGACACTGTTCATTCCACTAGAATGATCCCTCAATATCCCCAAAATGATCGTCAAGTGCTGCTCATGATCTACCCTTGTTTTCAAATACCCCAGTAAATCATCAACAAACACCACCACCAATGAATCCAGATATCTCTGAAATATCTGATTCATCAATTCCATGAACCCCACATTCACATTGGTTAGACCAAAGGGCATAACCACATATTCATAATTGCCATATCTACTTCTGAATGCTTTTTTAGGAATATATTCCTTCCTCACCCGCAATTGATGATATCCCGACCTCAGGTCGATCAAGGAGAACCACAAGGATCCCCAAAACTAGTAAAACAAATCATCAATTTGTAGTAGTGTATATCATTTATTTATCATAGAATGGTTAAGTCTATAATAATCAACACGGAGCCTCAAAGTTCAATCCTCCTTTTTAACAAACAACATCGGCACTGCCCATAGAGACATTCAAGGCCAGATAAACCCTTTTTTTATTATCCAATAGGACTTTTAATTCTTGCAATTTAGTAGGTTCGATTTGGTAATACAAAAGTGAGATAGGACTAGTCCCTGGAAGGAGATCAATCAAAAACTCCATTTCTCTTATGGGAAGTAACCCGGTAAATTCATTGGTAAAACATCCTTGAACTGATCCACCGCTTCCGGAACAACACTCTGCTCGACACCCTCTACTGATTCCAATGACAAAACCGCCAACTGATACAATAAATTTACCACTACTGGTGCCAACAAACTCGTTTCACCCTTCCGTTCATTCCACTATCCTCTAAAGAGATATCTAACTCCATAGTGTGTCGTAAAATCCATTGTTCAGGCATTATAGTCAATATGCTCCTTAAACACCACCAGCCAATCCATTCCATGGATTACATCATACCCATCCATCTCATGCATTGAGAAATTCTACATTAGCTCAAACTCACCCACAACAAGACAACATGCTCTACACAATGAGGCTCGAAACTCTCTTCGACCCAAAGGAGTTTGAAGTTTCAATACCAAAGGCATCATTTCTACCCTTAAACCCATCAACTCAACCACAAGTGCGATAATAAAAGAGTGTGAAGCACCCGTATCAAACAACAATTTCATCACGGTAGAATTTAAAATAATAGTACCTTGCACCATGGATGATCCCGACTGATCATCCACCACAACCTGCTCGGCTCCGAACAACTCTTCATTTCCACACTCTACTCTTTATTTCCTTTCTGAGGAGTTGTGGTGTTCTGAGAATCAACATGACTGACTTTTCTCTACTGACATGGGGTATGCTGTTGTCCCCGTCATGTTGAACCATACGACATATGTGATCCATGAGGAGTGTCAAACAAACTCAACCTCGGTGCATTCCTACAATAGCGCTGATGATTCCCCATCTTCTTGCAATTGTGACATGATCGAGGTTGTGTTGTATATCCCCGCATGATGTGTTCCATAGAGACACTCTAAAAACATCTTTGTTTTCTCTGGGGCTTCGGAGCAAAATTTACCAATAAAACCATCAGATTATGTGTCATACTCCTGCCCTGGGAATAAGTGTCCCCCCTCCTCTTGAACCCAGCATTAGAGTTACCACTATTCCCCATGGGTACCATCATGCTTATTCCGCCCAAATCTCCCAAAAGTCCCCTCTCAGCCACCGATACTCGATGCACCATCTATGTGTATTCATCGATACACATCACTGCTATTTTTTGAATGGTTCTCTTTCCTTAACCTTGCTTCAAAGGTCCTTGCCTTAAATGAAGTTCTACCCGTCACCTTAGGTGAAAACCGCACTATGCTCTTAAACTAAGCTGCATACTCCGTCACACACATATGCTGTTTCTTTAGACTGATGAAATCAGTTGTGTGCTGAATTCTAAATGTATGTGGGTAGAATTGTTTATTGAACAATTCCTCAAATCCTTCTGTAACACCCCGAGATTTTATGAAAAATATTATTTTAATTTCATTAATGTCTTGTGTTGTATTCTGCACCAAGATTACCTTGCGCTATACGCAACACCGTATTAGCTTGCAGTATACGCAACACTATTCTTGGACCGTGTTACACACTATTTTGATAATAGTTATTCTACGCAACATTGAGTATATATATATATATATTAAAAGTATAAATGAAATATGGTTGGATTCTGTTATACGAAACAATGAAGGATTCTTTCACAACACGCAACCCTGACTTGGCTTGCATTACACGCAATCGCGACCTTTCTCGATAGCGTGTGTCGTACACAATACCGAGTTTTAATAAACAATGTTATATTATTATAATATTGTCATGAACTAGCCGTTATGAATAGTATTAACTAAATTTTGAATTTTATAACATTATTATTCATCTTACACATTTCTAGAACATGGTATAAGAACAAAATAAATTTTTCGGGTAAAATAAGTATATTTCAAAAAAATGCAGTTTTGCCGCCTTTTGATGGCGCAGCCACTTTAAATATATTTTTTGACATGTTTATAAGTTCAATTTGACAAAATAAAATTATTATTTGGAATCAAGAAATAAAAATTTACTTTGGATAAAATTTTCATATTATTCTGGTAACTTTCACATTTTAATGAATAGTAAAAACACGCTATATTTTAATTAAAAACAACTTTTTTCATCGTAATATCTTATGTGGTTAAATTATAATATTGAATGGTTTTAAAGTATAAATAGAATATATTTTTACCATTTAATATAATGTATGTCATTAGCATTGATTTTACCTTGAATTCGTAAGTTAAATCAATTCAATCTTTTGCAATGTTTTAAACAAAAACCCGTTTTTATTCGACAACGGGATAAATTTTAATTTAATTTCTGAAACTTCTGTGTATGGAATTTTAAAAAATGAATTCCATATTTGGAATCAGTGGGTCCAAATTATGTTAATAAGCTATTTTTTATTTTTGGGAATTATGAATAGTAACTATGGTAAATTTTATTTACCATAGTTAAAGGTAAATTGGGTAATTAAGGGTAAATATAATATTTTAAAATTACCCTAACAAATGACAAAATCCTATTGGATGACTAAAAGTAGACCCATATTACCTAAGGGTCGGATTAGAATCATTTAATGGACATTTTTCCATGAAAATAACTTAATTATTATTAAAACCAAAGAAAGTGACAACATGTCACTCTCTTAAATCTTATAAGTATAATAATTTTAATTTAGTGATAAACATCATAAAATTTCGAACATGAATAGTCTCCAGAAAGCTAACAAAATTATCTACATCATGAGAATTTATTTAGAATTTTTTAGGATTAAATAATTATCATTATTTGTGAAACAATAGTAATGAAAAAATTATTTATCTAGTGAAAAATCAAGAATATAGTTTTTATTAAACTAATAGTGACCATAAAAGGCACAAAACCCTGACCAAAACTTATTGGTCATGTAAATGGAAACAATAATCATCCAATGGTCGAATATTTGACCATTTGGAGCCTTATACAAGCTATTATGACACTTATATTAGTTTATTTTAAATGATGCCAAAGTTGTCACCTTCATAATTTAATAAATATAACAATTTAAATATTGTGATTTTACGATGATAAATTCGAGTAAAAGTGTTATTGTGAAATTTAATATATTTATCTTCATAATAGGATTTTATTTTAAATTTTTATACAACAAATAAGTATATTAAATAATTATACAAAAATGATGTAGTAATGATTTTATTAAGAGATAAACCAAATAAATGGTTTTAAAAATAATAAAATAAATATTATATGAACTATTTAATGTGATACACTAATTATATAGATACATATGACCTTTTATTAATATATTAAAGCTTTTAGTTCGAACATATCTTTTGTATATATTTTATTTAAATTAAAATAAATGAATAGTGTCAAAATTGACACTATTGTTATTTTACAAAAATAACATATTATAAAATTGTCTAAAAATCACAAAAATATTTAAAAATTATAAATTTAAATCTATATGGTCTATAATGTTATAAAGTAAACAATTATGGAAAATTCACAACAAATAAGTAATTATTTGTTATAATTTAAAATTTAGAATTTTATTACCACAAATAAACTTAAATAGATTAAATAAGGATAAATGAAAATGATAAGGTTTAAAATAAGATCCAAACATGTCTAAATTTGATTGGTTGATGAGATTACAACCCTATATCATCTAATCTTCGAATATGAGTCATTTTTGGAGGTTTTTAAGTGGGGTTAGATTTATTATAAATTAATATTTTTAAGAATTCCTAAGGTGCCCCTCTCCTCCCTTATAAAAGGACACCTACTCCCCCTCCTCCTCACACCAAATTGAGCACTCAAGCTCGGCCAACCCCTGCCAAAATCCCTTCTCCACTTTCCTAGAATAATCCTAGAGGTCCTGGTCTTCTTCAAAGACCTATCTTAGTTCCCTAAGTAAAGGATTCAAAGAGGCGTTCCAAAGAAGAGGAGTTTCGGACACGTACAAAGCAAGTCGGACCTAAGGTAAGGGAAAATATCACAATCTAATTTTTATCCGAGATTGTTTATTCGTAAGTATTTACTGGGGTGTATTTTATCATCCACATCCATGTTTCCTCAATATGTAATATTATTTCAATCCAACTACAATCGTTTAAATCCAATTTTACCCTTTGGTGAGTTTTTAGTAAAAAAATATGAAAGGAATCTTTTGACGTTTTTTATACGAGGTGCTTTTTGACTTTTCCGACAAAAGTACGAAGAATGTTTTTTTAACTTATACGACATGAATATATTTTTAAAACATTATTTCCAATAAGCTTCCTTTACAAGTTTTCATGTTTATTTTTAATCAACTTCTTTTATTTTAAAGTCATATGACATGTTATGAAAGGAAAAAAAATTTGAAGAAGAAAGGATATTTTCCTCAAGAATAGTGTTCAAGTGTTTTATCAAAATTATTTTCCATATAAGATAATAAAGGGTTCTGTTTTTATCCCTTTAATTACATTGATTTGATTATCTTGTGAGGGAATTATTTTTATGAAGTCATTTGCCTTATAAGATTTGTTTTATGATGTCATGATGTTTCAAGAATCCCATTTTTGTTACATGTGTTATGCGATGATGTATGATTTATGATTATGTGGTACACATAAGAAAGGATTCATTATAAGATGGGTGGGACCTATATCTCCCTCCAATGCATTGGGTAATGATTTTATATCTCATGAGATAGACAAGGCTGGAACGGTAGGTTATACCGGTTCAGTGAAACAGGACTGAAACGAGGGTTACTCGATTCAGAAAGGGACTTTGTCCACTAAGATAGTCTTGGAAATGAGTCTTGACTAACAAGAAATGATTTTCCATGATTATGTGTGCATGCCACAAAGTTTCAAGTTTTATGTTATGATTATGGGGATCTCATTTTCACTTCTATGATTTATCCCATGTTATGATATTATGAGCTCTTTTGCAGGTTAAGATTTCCAAAAGCTATGTTCTTATATATATGATGTGATTGATATTTCTTTTGTTTACCCTTACTGATAATTTGAGCTCACCCTTTTATGTTTTCTTTTCCCCAGGATATAAAGAATGGTTTTTAGGTAAAAAAAAGGGAAGATCATTATGGGAGACATTGAAGATCTTTCACCACGATTAGAAGATTACGTTCCGAGTTTCCAAAGACACTAAACTATTACGATCCTTGTGTGTGTGTTTTTGTTATGTACTAAGTATTCCGCAAAAGTAATATAATGTCCATGTACGATAAGATTAGGGTCTCTACACCTTCCCACATCATAACCTGGTCTTTTCTCTCTTGGACTACAAACTCCCACCACCGAAGAGAAAGAACATATAGCTTATACGTCGCTAGCTTTACTTTCAACCCTACTAGCATCCTCAAGAATTTAAAAAATATGTTCATTCTAGACAGTGAGGCGACTTCCCTTTTCGGGTCTGAATCACCCATAAAGATAGGTGAATCCTACTTTTGAAACTGATCCGCGTAATCAACAATCATTGGATCTTATTCTCTATTCACACATCCCAAATCTTGGAAAGATTGCACTATGATCTGGACTAACTAATGGTTCACTTGGGGCTCAGGTGAAACCATGTTCTCATTGGCCACTTCTAATTGGACTCTAAAACGCCTACCCAGTTCCATTTCTAAGAAAAGAAAATAAGAAACCATGAGTCTCACTTCTATAGAAATCATGAATTCCCATTTCAAATTTCATTTCACAAAACTATCACAACAAGGCTTTTCACCTTTCCACATTTTCCATGTTTCAACATTTTTTGAAAACCAAACCATTTTCAAAATACCAAATTTATTCACATTACAATTTCACACTTTTGAAGAACCATTTCTCAATTCATCCCGTAAATCATTATGCCTAATGAAATATGCATCCTATAGGGAATTAATTTCTACCATATATGACATGCACATCTCATTGGCTACACCCACGAAAATGACATTCCCAATGCCTATAAGTGTCTCCAATACACTTATGTACCCAACTCCCTGGTAACTTGATGTTCAACATAAAAGGAATAGCTACGTCCTTTTATGCTATAAATTCCAAGTTTTGACATTCCTACGCCTTGCTACCATCCTGACTCATGGAATATACCAAAATGAATATCAATTCCAAATCCGAGAATCAACTCCAAAAGACTGAAGAAGCTGATACCACTTGTAACACCCTGCCCCTACCTCATTGGATTGAGGAGGCAGTGAGGGTTACTTGTACTTAAGTGAAGTTCCCATGGCGGAAAATGATGGAAATAAATGCTGAGGGATTCAAAGAATTTTTGGGGAATGATTTTCCCTTGAGACAAAACCAACCAACCAAATGATCCAGTTTCAAAAAACTACATGATTCATGTCAACAAAACAACCAACTCATACATTACCAAAAGAGAACTACGCTATTCAACAATACAACCAACAAACCAATAAAACCAACAAAATATCAGATTATTATGTGGAAGACTAAACAAAAGACCCAAAATAAGCCATGACACACTCCACAGCTCCACACCATTCTCCATGCTCCATGCACCAGCTCATATCCCAAGCATCACCATGAACCAATAACAATGAGATGTTTTACATTTACCTGCATCCTAGAATATGACATATGCAATATCACCTATGTTCCAAAGTAGGAGTTGAGTACTAATACTCAGTTGGTTTTCCCCAGATCACTTCCCTACACATGCCACTAGGATAAAAAAATTATCACATTTATATAAAGATGTTTATTTAAAATAATCACATGTGGAACCAATGCCAGGAGCCAAACATAATCATACCAAGCCACCTCACCCAAACCAAGAACCCAAGGGAAAACCAAAAATTCACGCCATAAGACATCTAACCATTTATCATTAGCATAAAAATTTTCATCTTGCAATGTAATGAACAACAATACTACCAAAATGGTGGGACTTCCACTCATCCCGTTCACCCCATTCTAAAATAGCGGTACTTCCCGACCACTACCCATAATGGTGGTTCTTCCAACCTCTATCCATCACCTTTTATAGTGAGACCTCCCAACCACTCCCACACAACCAACACAAGAAATAAAATTCAAAACACCAACAAGATAAAATCACCAAGGCCGTACAATACGCACATAACCATTTTCAACACATGCCAATTCACTTCAATAAATCACCAAATTATTGAAAACAAAATTTAATTGTTTTCTATGCCAAAAAAAATCAATTAAACATATTTTATGAAAACCAATTTTCATCAATCATTTTATTTATGATAATCCACTAGCGATGTTAAAATAAAAATTTTAAAATCACATAATAAAACCCCTTTAGCAACAATAACCCATTTTAACCAAAATCCCCAAAATCATCCCCAAATGTATTTCCAACATGATATTCACATCAATATAAAAATTTATTTCAAGAAAAAAATATAATTGTAATCATAAATCAGACATTCTAACCAAGTGGAGTTGAGAGAGAAGCCACATACATTTAGGGTTCTGGAGAAATCGACCCACAAGCAACCGCACACCAATCTGGGAAAATGCTTCACAAAAACTACTCTAGTTCTCCTTCCCTATCATCCACAAGCATTAAAATCAACACCAAAGGAAACCCCAACAATAGATCTACATGCAATATAGGTAGATCTAGAAAATCAAGAGAGAGAGGTAGATGAAGATATAGAGGAAACCACAAAGAAACCATGTGGAAATACTTACCTAGGAGAAACCACCTTCAAAACACTAAGAAACCCCTTTGAATTGCTTCAAAAACAATTGGGAGAGAACCTTCAATCACTAAGTGGTGGTAATATTATTAATAATCATTGATCCTATGAAAATTATGATCTATAAATAATTCATTCCTTAGATTTCAGTTTTTGATAGTATTTATATTCTCATACATGTTCATCATTTTATCTTTGGTGAGTTATTTTTCAATACGTTTATCCTACTCAAGAGGGTCTATAAGGTGAACTGAATCCTTATTTTTCAATAATTTTTTTGGCGACATAATTATTTTATTCAATCCACTTTGATAGACATTCCATTTTTTATTTTAAAATTTTTAATAAAAATACTATATTATTAACATAGTATTGATGGTAAAATATAAATGGTTAACCTAAATCCCCCAAATGCTTCCAGTAATGATAAGGGATGTTATTGTACTAACGTACAAAATTTATTAAATCTAGAGTATAGTACAGTTGGAAAACTAGTGCTATTTTCAAGGAATCATTGGCCTATTTTTCCATATCTCATTAACTTATTAATATTTTTTTATTAATTTTGAAATATTCAATAGAATATGTCATGGTTTTTACTTTATTAAGAAAATAAAAGTAAAATAAAGTATTATATAATTAATTAACAAGAAGTGTGAACCATATTTTGGTGAATTCCAAGGAATTCCATAATCACACTCTATTGTTCTTAATTACCAAACACATTAATAGGAATCAATATAATTCAACCACTTATTTCATTATATTTATTATGTTTGAAATCAAAATTATATCTAAGGATCCTCAGTCACACTCATAACTCACTTATCCTCCATGGTGAATTAATCAAGAACACTCATTAATCGAGAGAGTGAACCTACTAAACTATCTTGGGAGTGATCACATGCCATTTAATATCATAATTTACTCACCATTTTTTTTATATTGAGTGATCCAAAATAACACTATGAATTTATGTAAATAAAATTTAAATAATGAAGCAATATAGAAAGGGAATTACAGTGAATATCAATTACCCAACTCCCTACACTTACATCCTCACATAATCAAAAAAGTATAATTTAAGTAAAACACATATAATTAATATTATTACAGTAAAACCACTTTTGAAAACCCATAATGAACTAAGACATCATCATCCAGATGCATGAGATCGAAATAAAATAACAAAGATGAATAAATATGATGACATTAGGGAATGAGACAATCATATTGTGCATAATGATGAATAAAATGAAATTATAATTAGAAGTGAAAAATATAGGAAAACATAACTAAAAAAGCTCAAGAAGAAAGATAAAGTTCCGAATCCACTAAAATGGGAGATGGAAAATAAATTTATATGCATCTCCAGTGTTATTCCTCCTTATCTATGAATTTTGGTATCGAGTAGCAAGATCTCTTTTTTGTTTTGAATAGGTTCCACATGTCAAGGATAGGCATTACAATTTCACCAAGTGGGTATCTAGTGAATATTATTTTGGTGGAATTACATTACAAATATAATATTTGATATTTAATTAGGAAGAATCTAAGTGGAATTTATTTTTTGTGGCATGACAACATGGAAATCAAGTGTTAATCGACATGATCACATTAATATTAATTTGAGATATCCAGTTCCAGATTATGTCTGGACTGAACAAGTTGAGGGGTTTGACTTATGTGCATGCTTCATGAGACTTGTAAAAATTGTCTATAATATAATCTTGGCCTTGGGCGTGGGTTTTATCAGCATTGGATCTTTATTGCAGTAGGCATGTGTGTAATGAAACCTCTAGAAGGTCATACATGATGGTGGGTCCTGAAACATCAATTGGACATTTCACCACTTTTTTATTCAGAATGAGTTGAACCATATCCAATAGGATGAATTAAAGGAATTGACATTTCTTCTCCCGTGGTATTGCGATATTTTATTTGGCTCAAGGAATTCATTTCAAATTCTTTATGATTAGTGTCTTTAACACATCTCAGTGGATGCTTTAATGTCTTAGTGAAGTTCATCTAGATAGAACATTATTTTTTTTCATATTATTGAGCACATTACATACTATTATAATTGAAGTTACATGCACAGAAGTGGATAACTCTAGAGTTCCCTTCATCATCAACAAACCACACCTGAAAATAATAATCAATTAGTAAAAAAGATTTCTAAATTTCCAAAATCATTTATTGTGTCTTAAACACACTTTAATCAATCATGGTGGATCTTCTTTAATCACGAATGTGCTCAAGAAAGGCTTCACCAATATTGGTTTCCATCATAACTGGGTCAAACTAGAATCTTACATCATTCTTTGGTCAATTTACTTCTAAATAAATTAGAAACTCCATCATCCATAAATACATGTTTAAGAAAATTTTTGCATAACTCTTTTGTTCCCATAGATGTAACATATTCATGTTTCTCAACATGGGACATCTAGATCATGTTGGTGGATTATATTATATATTTTCATCAATAAGATAGCCCTGTACTCAAATGGAATAACTTTTACATTCAAACATCCTCTTTAGATAATCATGAATTATCTTATATCATCTTCTTTGTTTTATTGTGTTCATTGATCCAATATTTTACAACTTCTTTCTATTTTTCTTGAATATGGGGGTTTGTTCATTGTTTCATCCATAATGAATATTTATTCATAAAAAACAAAAAAAGTCTACAATGTTGAATCAAAACTCATGGATTTGATAATTGTTGTCTCAGTAGATAACTTCAAGCACCAGTCATGGTCTTAGAGTCTTTTTTGTTGTGGATAATCGATGTGTGAAATGGTAGTTTGGGATATATTTATATGATTTTAATAGAAAAGGAACAAGTTTTATGGATTTTTAGTGATGGTAGGTTCATATCCTTAAAGGGGAAGGTTGGTGCAGGCAAGGGGAGGTTGCTGGGTCAGGAGCCTGGTGCCGGCATGGGGGAGGCTAGTGCAGGTGGGGGAGGAGGGAATCATGGGGTATTGGGGTGGTACAGGTTTGGGGGGTGGTTGGGGTGGGTGTAAGAGGTGCTGGTGCTAGTGGGTTGTTTAGGGGGCTGTTTTAGGGGGTGGTACTTGGGGTTGGGGGTGGATGGTGCAGAGTGGGGGTGGGTGGAGGGGTTCTGGGGTTGTAGGACCTTCCATAACTTTTAAATTTAGAAATACCATAGAAAATGGCATTCATTTAAAATTACACTTTTGTAATTCATATAATCTATGAAATATTTAAATCCTAATAAATTCGTTAAATTCCATTGTAATATTCTCATAACCGGACCTAGGAATGCATTGGCCTTTTTTCTAACTACATTATTTCACCATATTACAATTCTTCATAAGATGTTTCTCCCATAATAGAAAAAAAATTACTCATTGACTACCATTAATAAGCTGTTATTTCCAAGATTAAATGACCAATTTCTTTCATCAATACTCAAAATAATGAAACATTCTATGGGATTTGAGATTTCATCCTAAATCCGAGTAACTGTCTCATTTTGGATGATATGTTTTTGAAATATTTTAGTGATATATCTTTTACTTATCATTTTTTGAACTCTATAACAACATAAATAGAACATTTCACCAACCACCATCTATATTCATCCATGGGAATTTATTTGATAAACATTTGGGACAAACCTCAGGGTTGGGGGGGTGGGATGGTGTATTGAAGGGGGGGTTGGTGCAGAAAGGGGTGGGGAGGGGTTGTGCAGTGTAGAGGGGAGGGGATGGTGACACAAGGGGGCTGGTTTATTGTAGGGGGGAGGGGAAGGTGCAGTAGGAGGAGGGGGAGGGGCTAGTGTAGTGGGGGGTGGGGGATGGGGAGCATGGGGAGGGGGATGGAGGGACTGGTGTGGGAGGGGGGTAGGTCCTTGTGTAATAGGTGGAAGGGCTGTGGATATAATGGGTAGGTGGAGGGGGGGGGGTTGGTGTAGTGCACATGGGAGGAGAGGGGTTAGTGCAGTAGGGGGCGGGGGATGGGCTGGTGTAGAAGGTGGGAGAGGGAGGGGCTACGCAGTGCAGGGCGCAGTGGGAGGGGGCTGGTTTAGTTTGGGTGAGGGGGATGGGATGGTCGGGGGAAAACATTAGAGATGGGGAGGGGAGGGACTAGTGCAGTATGGGGAGGGGGAGGGGCTGTCCGGGGCATGTGTAGGGGGAGGGGTTAGTGCAGTGTAGGGGGAGTGGGAGGGTCTGTGCATGGAAGGGGGGTGCAGGGCTTGGAGGAGTGGGAGTGGTTCATGTATTAGGGGGAGGGGCTAGCGGGGGGTGTCCCAATCCATTAGTTTGGTGCTGGTCACATTACCTAAGTAATGGAGAATAATAAATGAAAATAATGAATACCTAATATAACATAAACCCATCTAATGAAACTAATTATTTCTATCACTTGAATCCCATACAATTTTCTCTATAAAAACCCGTCGATAACTATAAGTGGGCATGTGGATAGATTGTTGAATTATTCCTCTTGATAAACTGTCTTCGGTCCCAAATTTTCTTATTTTAGAATAAGTACATTGATATGGCCTTTCACTGTGTTCTATTTCATCCAGCAACTACACTGTACTCTTTTTATACCCACATCAATAAAATTGTATATGCCATAAGATCTTCCCAATAAGTTAGAGGACCCACCATTTGAAATCTAAAAATATTAAAAGGGGTCCTATGTCAAATTAGCTCAGAAACCCTTCACTCATTATGTTATACATAATTAATTTTTTTGATATTTTTTATTTTTTCTTTTTTCGGAATTTTCCGTGTGAAGAAAAAACAAATTGGGTACATATTTCTGGGAATGCAACTTCAAAATTAGTGATATTCAATTCATCAACGTGAACATGAGAGTGTTGGATTATGCTTCTAAAAATAATTGATAATGTTATAAAACTGAAGCTATTACACTATTCTTTGGAGTATCCACCAATGTTACTTTAAAATTATGATATATTGTATCTAGATTGATCCATGCAGTTGTAATGATAAACAAAGATTTCACATAAAATTCCATTCTCTTTTACTTCATCTTATACTGGTATACTTGATGAGATCTATGTGATAATATAAAATACATTAACGATTGTGGTGTATAATTAGAATATAAACATAAATATATCCATATTTCTAATATAAAAAAATATAATGATATTTGGTTTTCAAACATAATTATTTTATGTCACTATAATGTTATCATGTTGTAGTTTGTGTTATCTCGTGATTCATGACACCACTTCGGATTGTATGTATTGAATGAAATTGGATTTTATTTAAAAAATACATTATTGACGATCATGTTATTCAATATTGGGATGTACAGATTAATGTGAAATTTCTTTGTTCATTATTGGTTATGAAGTCATGTATCATATATCATGTATAGTTTTTAAACAAATCACATATATATAAGAAGATATTATATCTCACATCTTTTACAATTATTTACTTATAAGTGGATTCTTATGATGAGGTTGGTTTTATCCACCTCTATCGAAGTAAGTGATTTTGACATCGTCTTTAGGTATGTTTTATTTCATTTTTATTCTTTAGGCCAATTTTAATTAGGTATTTTGTGTGTTTTGGGTTCCCAATATTTTTATATTGTGTTTTTGATCTCTTTGAGATGGATTCAAGTAGTAGTTGGAGAAGGTGAGTTACATGTGTATCTATAGGTATGCATATACATATATATGTTCCCCAAATATATATATATATATATATATATTCAATCATATCCGTATGAATATATATATTTTTGTTAAGTGTTCTTATATATATATATGAATAATGCATACATGTGTAAGTGAAAAGAGGTATATGAAAGTATAAACAAATACATAAATACCCCATTGTGCATATTTTTCCATGAAAATATGTATATATGGGACATTTTTCCTTATCAATATGAGAAGTTTCATATTCATGCAAGAATAGAAAAAGGATGATTCGAGTTTTTTCCATCAAAAGCAGCACACCATGAGGTTGAGGTATATTACATATGCCTAACACTTTAATTTGAATTCTATAATTACTTGAATATATTAATATCCTGATTCCCATAATATGGATTAAAATTAATATCCCTTTATGTGGTATGTAGAAAATTTCATCCAAATCAATATAAAATTTCTTTCACTCTAGAGATGATAATATACTCAGTTTGAGAAAATATGAAATGGGTATTCTCATAAAAATCTAAATGATAAAGAATTTTTTTTTATTTTCCTAAAACAAATACAACCATCATTGAAAACATGAAATGTTATTTAGTAATGTCATAATGAAATCGAATAAGATAAAGTTGACTTCCTTGACAGGAAGAATTCACTCATTAGTACCTATGAAATTCGTTTTTTTGAACTCCTTGTACCACCAACATTTGTTATCATTGATATCCCCACATATTTGATTGTTCAATGTTCATGTGATCGAGTTATATGGTTCAAAGGGTTTATAATTGAGTGAGAAATATATGAACTATGGTGTTTCCTCACTGTCTATCCACTAATTTCATGAAATTGGATCTCTTTATAGAATAAATTATATCAACTTGAAATAATTATATTCTTTATGGATTATCACTCAATTAATAATGATACAATGACCATTAAGGCATCACTAGCTAGGGTAATCCTTTAGTGTCATGGTGGGAATGAGTTAGTAATTATCCTAATAGTGGGACGAAGAGTTGGTTTATTGATTGGATCGCTAACATTCATAGGTGAATGAGATTGTTTTGGGAATATACCTTCAGGTTGTACCCACTATAGATGTACTATTGAATTGATGACATTAAGAGTTGGACACTGGTAGTTATCTTGAGATGAAACATGGTATGTTTTATAGGATATATAATAACCAAGGATGAGAAGAATTGAGTCTGTTATAATAGGTATGGAATTCAAATATATCTTCTAAATAAAACTGGGACAAATTCAAATATATGAAGTGGAATGGTCATTCTATTCAATTTTATATAGATTTTACATGAGAGCATCATATCTAAGGGTTAGCCTATAATGATTGGTGAGTGATAGGTTATATTACTATGGATTATATATTAGATCATGGTATCTAAGGGATAACCTATGCTGATTATTGAGTGATCAGTTATATTATTATTATTAATGTATTCCATTATAGGATGACATGTACTAGATATATGTCAATAATGACATAGGCATGCTGTATATTCCAGATACTAGTAGAGCACTAGGATTGGGTTCAATATTCCATATGTAATTTTGATTATTATATTAATCAGGGTATTATACATCATTATTTTGAGATGATGTAGATCTTTTGATGGCGATTCGCATACTTGTAACCCAATGGAAAACTAAGGGGATAAAATATATTTTCTATTGTGGTATTTTCAATGATCCATAGCCTATATATTTAAAAAAAATTGGATTGACCATTATTATGTTGGGTATTGTTGTTAGTTTGTAGCTTAGATAAAATGGTTGTGTGGCCAATACTCTATGTTATTCTATCTATTATAAAGACTTGTTTTATTATAATGAATCCTTTATATTGAAAGGATTCAACAAAAAATATTGTAATTATATATCCTTTCATGTATATGTATTAGATAGACTGGGATGAAACATTAACTCATAACATGTTAATAAAATGTTATAACTGTATTGATTTCACCATGACTATATCTTTCGAGCACATATGAAAAAACATGAAATATATATGTATAGTTTTCTCTGCATTTTTGATCATTACAGTTATCCAAGCTCTATCCCAATATCATATTCTCCACTGTTTCCCAATGTAGGGGTTTACCGCAACATATTTTACTTCTCAGAATGTTGTCATTTTACCTTATTGCACCCTTAAATCTATAGTTTATGTACATCATAGTAAAAATTGGTAATCCATATAATTGATTTATGATTTGGATTTAAAATAATTTTTGTGATAGATTTTATTCATTCTTATTATCCATTTCATAAGCAGATACAGTGAAATACAATATGGTCAACAATAATTACTTTGATCATAATTCATTTTGTGTGGTATTGACGTAAAATGTTTGAAAACTAGAAATAGTGAATTGTTTTTGGGAGAATGGGATATTCTAGGTAGTGTTTTTGTGGAAATGAACATCTGACTAGGATCATTTTCTATTTAAAATTTGCATTTATACCTCTTTATATATCTTAGACAAATCAATGAGGATGGTGAAGCTTTGGTTTAGGATCTGGTTAGTATGTTTCAATATTCTTACCTTATGATCGTGTTTTAAAATTTTCACTTAATCATGTTTGTGATTCATTTAACTTCATGGATATTTCATATTTATTTTATAGTGATCATCTATGCCATTATTCTGTTTATGTAGTAGGTTAGGCAAAGATTTATACATCTTCATGGAAACATTCAATGAAATGTCTTTATCATTGGGTTTCATCTTATCATATTCCTATCAAACCTAATGGATTAATATCAATAATAATTGATTGAATATATAACCTAAAATTTCATTAAAATCATTAATTAATTTTAACTAATTATGTTTATTAAGACAAAAAATGTTGGAAGCATAAAAAATAATATTTTTTGTTTTTATATCCTATAGGTTCTTATTTTCATTTTTTATTAATTGATAACTAATGAATTCATTTTATAATTATATAAAAAATAAATTTTCATAAGTTAGTTAATACTATTAATAACCACTATATAATGAATAGATTTTATAATATTATATTAAATAATAATTTTTTAAAAATACATTTTTATTTTGTAAAGATCAGTCTTACATGAAACAAAATTTCTAAAGGAAGGTCTATTTTTCTTATAATTCAAGCCATCTTTTAATTCCACTCTTTCATGTGACATAATATAACTAATTTTGGAATGAATTATAATATATATCATGTATTGAATTTGTTTAAAATATTATATATATAGTAGAGTCTTATGATATTAAATTGCCTTACGTGCATGGTCATGCATATCATACATGCTATCAAATAAAAATCTGTACTTTAGAATTTAGGGATATTAAAGGGGATTTATTTAATGAGTCCAAAAAATTAAACAAATGAAAAATAAATTACATTAAAAATATCAATATGAATTATTGTGATCAATATAACATAATCATTTATATTCATTAATCATCAGCCCAAATGATAAAATTAAATCAATTGTCATTTTCTAGTTCTTTAAACTCTGAACGATGTGGAATAAAACACAACCAAAATGATAGAAACAATAGAACAATATGTTAATTATGTTAAATTGAATGAGAAAACGCTTCCTTGAGAATGTCCTAATGAATATATTATGATTTCTTAAAAAAATAAATGAAAACATCAACATAGAAATCATAATGTCATTATTTTGGTAATTATATTAAAACCCAATGAATCTTTCTCTTGATGATTATATTTGAAAATTTAGGCGATTCACCAACGATTCACACAATTATAGCATCAAAATGAATTTTTAAATCATTTTAGTGACCATAACCATTCCAACTGAATTATTTGACTCTATTGTAATGAATTACAATGATTACATGGATTCAATAAACTAATATAGAATGTACAAATTTGATCTTTCCCAATACGAATTACTCCTTAATGCATGGGATTGTAACTATTTAGATGATCTACTTAAGAAATTATTAGAATGCATATGACCCAATATCACCCCTACTTATTATTCATTTCACCAATTACCAATATAAATATTTTTAAAGGTTCATATTAATATGTTTCATTGAAGATTCAATGATATTACATGTTCAAAATTTATATAACATAAGATAGATATGGGAGAGGATTTTTTTTCTTAGAAGGATAATCCCACAAACTATTATCTCTTCTAATTAGATAAAGAGTAAGATATAAAATTAATTTTATAAAAAACCTTCCCAATTCCTTTTCCAACCCTCCCAAAGAGATAAAAATATATTTAAATAGTGTATGGTAGAGTTTGTGTTTGAAATGTAAAGAGGGAAAAAATCTGAATTATTATTTCAAATTTAACTCCATAATATCCTACCTATTAGTTTTGATATCCAAAATCAAATAACCTTTAAAAAATTCGTGCAAAAAATTTGGAATTTAGTTCCCTAAACTAGGAAAAATTTATCACTAATATATTCATTTATATAAATATTATATCCCAAATGATGTGGAATTTCCGAATAATTCAGGTATAGTATAACTTTGTTTTAATCCAAATTTTAATCCCTCTAAATTTTTGGTACATCTATCATGGTATTAATGAAGTTTATATAAATTTTTTGAATAAAATTATCTTGAATCATCCAGTAAAGATATGGAAAATAAATAAATTTATAATAAAATTACTAATGTAATACATATACGAAAAATAGTATTTTCATGGAATTATTAATTTGCTGATGATAAAAAAATTTCCACAGAATATTTATTTTATACTCGATGTGAATAAATTATAAAAATTAATATCACAAATATATTCAACAAAATATTTATCATCAATCAAGACACATGACATGTGTTCTCTTAGTAAATATCTAAATAGTAGGATCAAGACACATAACTCAATATGCAATAAATCCATCAAACATAGCCACATTTACATTATTATTTAATGAATGGTGAAACATGTAGATTCTAGATATATATATATATATATATATAAGTTTTGGTATTAAATCAATCTCTATTTTGACTATAACACCATGTCACTGCCTTTATGGTCATTCCATTATCTTTACATGTTTTCTAATTTAATTGGGTTTGTCTTGGACTCCTGATTATGGAGAAGATTTATAGAGGAAAATAGACCTACCTTTATGGGTTGTATGTTTGATTGAATTTATAGATCCCTTGTATAAATGTGTAAATTATTAATGGTTTTTCCCACTTTTTTGGAGAATTCATGAGGTGAGTTACAATTTTCAATTAGAAATTAGTATTTTCTGAACTATCTTAAAAATACATGTCATGTAATGATATTAAAAACCATATAAATGTTATAGGTATGAATCCATGAACTTGGTATATTGTTTTAATGCTGTACATACTAGGTAAAAGTTACTTATCGTTTAATGGATAATAGTTATTTTTTTAAAAAATGTGATTATTTTATGGATTAGATGATGTGTAATGTGATTACACGCCTTATAATAGTTATGAGTGGTGAATTTTAGGCATTATACAGTTCAATCTAATTTAGTTTTATAAAAACTATCTCCCTCTCAACGAAGAGTATATCTAGGGTGAATTTAGTGAACTTCATTTATTATTTATTGATTCGGTATTGATTGGATCATCATAATTTTTTTTACATATGTCTACGTAAGATATATTTTTTATTCATCATTTCTGGTGATTGTAATATCGTTGTTGCATGGCACTATTGTTTTTTTTGTTTTGTTGAATCTATTTTCTAGTTATATTTCTATTGTTAAATTGAGTTTAGGGGGTTGATAAATTATGTTATTATTTAATGTGCATGTTATTCAACATATAATAGATCTATGACCATAAAAGAAACCTTTTTCTGAATTGAAACAATTCTAAAATGTGAAGATAAATTTCAGGGTCCTCATTATCATTATCGTGTTCTCACTCTTAATGGATATTATTGTAGGATTGTGAATCTAGGGTTTTGAATTTTATTGTTCCAATTATATCCAATTTTGGTAATAATAATTTTCTTAGTTTTAGAAAAAAAAACATCATAAATTATGTAGAATGATTACTAAGTTATTTTCTATATGTCGATTTTTTTGAAATATTGTTTTCAAATGGTTTTGTTAAATAAAAATATGTTTTCAAGGAATTGTGAAATTATTTTTCAAAATTGTTTTCAATCCATTATATGATTAAATGTTATGATTAAATGGTATGAAAAAAGTACATGGTAAACCTTGGGTACATCGGTGGAAGGTATAGTAATAGGATCTTTTCACTATTGGGGGGGTTCATATATGGGTTCTTCTTATACTCCCTAGGCTAGTAATTCAATGGAATTATTAGAACTATTAGGGTGTTCTGTTTATAGGTTGTTCCTATACTCTATAGACTCGATTCATATGTGAATAGTGTTTATGAACACTCAATTTCCTATGTTTATGAATGAGTTTCTTGAACATAATGACATAGTTTGATCATTAGAGTGAGGATACCCATGCTTTTTCCGATTTGAGAACTTTTGGATTGTACTATTTGGAGTGTACTATTATATATTTTATTTGAAATTTGATGCATTCTATGATATTATTTTATATAATTATTTTTTATTTTTATTTGAAAAAATTTCAAACATATTTACATAATTTTTAGAAAATTCAGAAAAATTTGTAATTAAACATTTTTTTGATGGTTTTGTTATAGAATTGATAAACTATAAACCATTCATTGTTTTCATTAATGTTGAGAATTAATGTATTATTTTTGAGGTACATGCTATGGAAATAATAGATGGTACCCTATTGATTCTATTATCTCACACCCTATGAACCCCATTGGAAGTCGAAAGACCATTTTATGTCTATTGATGTTGGTAATGGAAATGTGATATATTCAAGAGGTGAGGTAGTTTATTATATAGTATTGGGTATATGGATATTGACATAGAGTGGGTTTTACCATGCCTTCAAATGGATAATGATGAAGTAAATATTTTGGTTTTATCGTCCAATGTAGTTGAAATTTTCTCTTAGATATTTTTTTTCTACCGTTTCAGTTCTATCACATACACTTTTATTTATCTGTTATGGAATATATTTATCTACTCCATTGTTTCTCTCTATTATATATATATATATTCCATGTTTTCATCATCATGATGTAAAAAATTGTTCCATATGGGTAATGTCTTATGCATGGTTTCTAGTCACCAGCCTCTGGGGACTAGGAACACCCTTCTGTAAGTGTTAATCTGGTTCAAGTACCACATTGAGATGTTATTTGTATTGGATTCCTCATAGATTGGTATCAATTAATTATTTATTTAATATTCATTTTCTTAAAATGACTGGTAGATTAAAGACAAGATTGTAATAACTTGATTCGTATGTTGCTATGAGTTTCTGTCCAGCTATTTCAATGATGAGAGTCTACTTACCAAGAGATTTTTGTCTCCTGTTTTGATTTTTTTACATCAATATCATTTTACATTATGTGTTCTATGGATTTATCGATGATTATTCTCTTTCATGATCGTATATTATGTTTAAGTGTTTAGAAGTATGTCTCTAAAATGAGTTCTATGAGTTCCTTATGAGAGTGAAGATGATGTTCCTCAAGAGAATACTCCAATGGATCATTGTTTTAACAAGGATATGATATTTTTTATATCAACCATAATGAACCATAATTATTTAAAATGGTCGTTGAGGTATATTTGGGAGCTGTAACATACATGTATTGACTACAATAATTAATCTGTGAGAAGACACCATCAATGAAAGTTATGACTGAAAATCAATAATAGGATTCCATATTACAATTTAACGATCATAATTATAAAATTCTGGATACACCTAAGAGTATCATGGTAATGTGTGTGGTGGTTATAATTGAGGGCCATAAAAAGTGATTATGGTATTAAACGGTAATGTTTGATAAGCATGTGGGCCTGGACATGATGGGTTTTAAGACGATCACCTTCTAGATGTCTTTTTCACAGTCACTAATGATGGGAATGCCTCTATAATAACTCTATATTCAAATGGGAGACAATTAAATGTCAATTTACTGAATTCATTTTATGACCTGGTTCATTTTTCTCTAGTTATTATAATTAGTGACCAACTAAATATTGAGATGCACCTAATGGGTTTTTGACTTAATAACATAGCATAAATACTGATGATGAATCATTAAGCCAATTAAAGTATAGTGGATGGAGATGTGATGGATAATATTAATATATAAGGAAATATATGATATTATTCCCCTTCTTTTTCATATATTAGAAGCTATAGTGACATTATAGTGGAAACTATGAAGTGGAAAGATCATCTCATGAGTGGTGGGGGTTATATTCTACAGATTTCCACCTTAGAACCTCAAGTACCCACTAGATTAGTTCATTTGAGTTCCTATTATAGTGATAAGGTATTACACACATGATGTTTTTATCATTCACTCAAAAATATGTGTATTAGTTATAGACATTATGGTCATTTTCATCATTGATGTCAAGATATTTATTTTTATCAATATGGTTAAGGAACATGCGATTCAAATCCTATTACCGAATAGACATATTCATCAAATAATATTGAGATCTTAACATACCCCTCATGAGGGTATCAATATCACACAATATTTTTTTTTCAAGTATAGGTGGATGTGGGTATACTGATAGTGAGTGGTAAAATCATTATTGAATTGTCATTAGTGATTTAATTAATTTATGTTAGACTCACCCACTCATTTATATCTGAACATTTAATTAACATGATAAAACATCTAATAAAGCTCATTTACTTTGTTATTATATTTGAAAAACCTCATCTAAATTACATAGACAATGGGTTTTACTGTCCTTGTGAACAATCACTAGCTGATGCCGAGTTATTATGTTATATTCTCATTATTGACATTTATTAGATTAAAATCAATATTTTTAGTGATGGTATATTTTTCCCAACAAATTATGGGAATTTTCATCATCGAAATGTTTTATTTCATGAAACCAATGGTAGCACACTTTTTTCATGGAAGTTCAAATATATGGTCTTGTTGTTCATGACATTAGTTCCTAGATATCTATCATATATTGTTTGTTATAGTAGTTGAGACCAATGATATTTCTTCACTTGTTGATCACCCCACCTTTTTTCTATATTTTCTATATGTTTTCATAGATGAATTATTCATACATCCACTATATATAGAGCTAGTTATTAATATTGACATGATACCAGGTAGGAATCCAGTTTTGAACCCTTCTTCGATTATAGAAAAAGTGGAGGTGAAATATAAAAGGACCGAGTTGGATGATTTGATGGATAAGGGTTTTGTTCCCCAAATTAGTTATCCATGGGCTTCCAAAGTTCTCATTTCAAAATGTTTAGATTGTACTATTACATTATTCATGACCTATTGGATGATGAACTGGGTAAAATATTCAAATAAACATCCATTTAATCGTGTAGATGTTTTATTTGATCAATTAAATTGGGGAGAAGTGTTTTTCAAATATCGATCTGTAGTCGTTTAATAATCATAAATATGTTAAGGCATCTGATATAATGAAGAAGGATTTCACAAGGTGGTATAGCTATTATTAATATCTTATATTTTCCTTTGGTCAAACTAACGAAGCTATAATGTTTTTTTTTTGCATTGATTAATAAAATATTCCATTGGTGTTTAAATAATTTGATTGTAGTTTTCGTGGATGATATTATGGTTTATTATAGATCAATTAATTATCATGAGAACCAATTGTGTTTTTTTTTAAATTATGAGTCAATTTTTTTTGGGGAAATTTTTTAATACAAAAAATATGGATTCCAAAAATTATGAACTTTGGGATCAAGATTTATGATCATGGAATTTAAAATTGTTCATATAATGGAAAAAAAATTCGTGTATTGGGAAGAAGCATGAAATGTCTATGCAATTATTATCTTCATTGGTTTTTTAGATAGAATCAGTGGTTTATCAAGGATTTCACAATGGTGGAGTGACTACTTAATTACATAACTAGAAAAGTGGTGGAAATCATATGGGATGAAAAGTGTGAGTCTTAGTTTGATGGGCTAAAACAACTTCAAACATCATCTACTATTTTTATCATACCTGATCCAAATAAGGGATATGTGGTTTTCTGTGTTTATTCTAGAACTAGTTTGGGTTGTGTTCTCATTAAATATGATCATGTGGTCGATTATGAATATTTATACCTTCAACTACATGATAATAATTATCCTAATCAAGATTATGAGTATGCCATGGTTCTTCATGTGCTTTATTTTTGGAAGCACAATCTTAATAGAGAGAGACACATATCCTTTTTGGACCATAAGAGTTTGATAAATAAATTTTCTAAAAAAACTCAATCTCATATAGATATTACTGGTAAAATACTATTAGACATTTTACATGGATGTTGACTACATCATGAGGAATACAAATGTCATGGGAGAATCTCTCTGCAAGAAATCTCTATCATACTATATACATGAATCTATGAATGAGTTGAGAAATATAGGGATAGTCTTCCTATTTTAATTTTGATTTCCATTAGCATGTTTTAGGTATGGTTATTACCAATTTTCATTAATTATCATCTCTCCATTAGTCTACTCTATATTGATAGTAGAACAATGATATGTTCAGAGAAATTTCAGAAACCCAATATTTTGGGATACCATTTTTGATTATTCACTATATTTATATTGTATTCCCAGTTTTAAGGATCAATTTTTGTCATATGAGAATCAATGAGAAGAATAGAATAGTTTATTTACATAGACCATTATGGGCCATTCATCTAGGGACAAATACTATGTACCATAATATTATACGGTGATTTTGGTGTCGAGGTATAAATCATCATTTTTCTAATTATGTCTCCCACTATTACCCCTACTAACATATAATGTCACTATATCTAAAATGATATGGTTTCCTATAGACTCTTCCAATTGAATTTTCTAAATCAAAAAATATATTTTTGGTTTTATTTTTGATTATGATGGACTCTGTGGATTAGGAATGCTATCTGGGTGTTGAGTGATTAGTTGAAAAAGCCATCTTAATTCACACCAAGCAGGGACACCACTAATGTGTAAGATCATGGTCAATTTTTTATCTATATAATATCCATAGGTTACATGGGGTTTCATCTTCCACTATTTTAGTAATCAGTATTAGTTTTTCATTGAGGTTCTGTAAGATTATCACAGAGGCCTTGGTGACTCAGTTCAAGTTGATTACATCGTACTATCCACCGAAAAACAATCTTATAATGTATTCTTTTAAAATCCAAGAGGATATGATCCATTAATGTGTATTTTATTTTTATGGTTCTTTATATAGAAACTAGGGACTGTATGAGTTTTCTTATAAAAAAATTATTAGTCATCGATATGAATAAAACCATTTGAGGCTCAACATGGTCAAACATGTTGATCACATCTATTTTGGACAAATGTGGGATAACATACTTTAGTTAGACATAGTTTTTTTAGGTGACGTCTGTATGAATTCAAGATATACATCAGTAAATGGTTTCACCTCTATCAATTTTTGGCCACTTTGTTCATTCCGGATCGATTCATTCGGCCTTGGTTCATTAGAATATTTGTGTGTCATATCATTATGCAAGAGGTCCTTTGTTACTCTTCATGAACATTTATAAATTTAGAACTATTGTGTTATGCTATTTGTTTTTCATCTTTGAGGTAGATCCTATTTTTTCTGGATCCATTATGTTATCTTGTTATAGGGGATGATCATTTTTTTGTTGTGGGGAAGCGGGTGTGTGTTCTTTGAGTAATGTGAGATCAATCATCATTATAACCTTTTCATTAAATTAATCAAGTTTTTTATTTTTAGATTTATTATAGGGATTCATTTGTTGTTGATGTGTTGTTCATGTTGGTGGATCCCATTGTGGGCAAGTGGGATTCGAAATTTTTTGTTGGTAGTTCCTTCTCTAGCCTATGTTAGTGAACAACATTGAATAAATTTTTTATGAAAATATTATAAGTGAGATTCAATGATTAAATGATATTATTTTTATGCATGGAAATTCAATTTTTATTTAAAAATATTTTCCCATTATTTTGGAAAATGAAAATTTGTTTTCAAATAATTGTTAAAGGTTTTTATAAAATGGGTTTCAAAGAATGATATGATTAAATATTTTGATAAAATGGTATGTAAAATAATATAAATGGTAATCCATTGTTATATTGGTGTAAGTTATACTAATAGGCCTCACACACTATCATGGGGGGGTGCACAGTGTCCCACTTCTCAGTAGGCCAGTTATTGTAGGGAATTTTCAGACCTGTTGGGGGGTTCATGTTCTCGGGAGGTCCTCAAATCTCACGACTCGATAAATATGTCTAGAGGATTTATGGGAAATTAATTCTTTGAGGGTAGGTAGAATATTATAGGCTATACTAAGATAGTCTGATACATGGAATGATATTACCCACTATTTTGGTTAATTTGGGATATTTTATATTGAACTAGTTTGATTTTACTGTCATAGATTTGATATGGTATGTGATACATGACTTGGTTTGATTTGATAAATCCATTTTTAGATATTTATATTAAATTCATTAAAAATAATTTGAATTATATATTTGGAAATATGAAAAAAGTTGAAATTAATTTTTTTTCTACGATTTTGATATAAAACACCTAAACTATATAACATGAATTTTTTCCTTAATACAAATAGTGCTTAGTATTTTTTTAATATAAATTATATGGAACACCGTAATTGGACCCTACTAAGATATTTTTCTCACCCCTCACGAACCCCTTCAGTGGTGTATATTCCTAGTTATGTCTCTCGATGAAGGGAAAGGAAAGGTACTGTAGTGAGACAATGAGGTTTTCTGTCAACTTGGTTTGGGTGTCTAGATGGTATGATGGTTTGATATTTCCCATGCCATCACCTATAAATTTTTTTAATAACTATTTTATATTTATCTTCCATTGTGGTCCCACTTGTATCTTGGAGAATTTCTGTGACTATTTCAGTTGTATTAGTTATGATGTTCATTATCTATTATACACTATAGTTATGAAATTTGTTGTTTAAATATATTATGTATGTAAATATATATTCCATATTTTCTATATGAAGTCTGGAAATATAATTCCCTCTTATTTTTTATACCTAGGTTATGGTCACTAGCCCATAGGGATTATAATCTCCTTTCATGTATGATTAAATTAGGATGGGTTACTAGTTTGAGAGGGTATCAAGGAAGTGTTCTTCATAGATACTATATGTTCATATGATGAATTTCTTCATTATTGGTTTTTTATGTTTTTGATTTAATTTAATGTAAATATAAGCAAATTTTCAATTATTAATAAATTAATAGTTTTGTGGATGAGTGAATATTGAATTAGATACTAATGATGCACATATGAAAAACATTTGGATGCTATGTAGATGTTTATAAGGTGAATCAAAATATATTACAAATGATTTGATGGATTATGTCTATAATAGTCTATAATAAATGGTGGGGTTTTTCTAATTTTTTTTAAAAACATGTAATTGAGTATATTTATAAGAAAGGATGATGAATATGAGTTTTCCTTATTTTATATAGGTTGAACAAAATATATAATAATGATTACTAAATTAATAATGGGTTTATAAAATTATAAGGCTGACAAGGTTTTGAAAGTGTAACCTAGTGAACTTTAGTGAAAATGTATCAATGAAATCGATTCATCATTATTTAATATGTGTTCGTGTTATGTTTATAATGGTTACATAAAATATATTAAGGTTTAGTATAAATATCTGAAGGTTCATCATGAGACATTGTATGACTAATTAATTTTGACACAAGATTATTTCAATTTATATATTTTCCATTATAATAAATAGATGTATTTTATATATAATGATGTTTTCATCACCATGAACCAGTGTGTACTATAATAATCATTGAATATCTTAATATAAATTATTTCATAAAATAAAATTGGAAAAAATCACTTATGAATAATATTATTGGTTATAAAGAAGCTATTATTATCAATATTAAGGAATTATGTATTTATATATTTAATAATTTTTATGAATGATATAAATAAAATATATTGATAAATATTAAATAAATTAAAATGAGAATGATTCAGGACCTTCCATTAAATAATGGTAAATTATATAAAATACTAGTCAAATAATTCTTCACTAAACATAAATTTTTTTCTTTAAAAACATTTTTATGAGTTTGTATAAAAGGTCAATTTCATTTAATAATATTATCAGGTTTACATAATATAAATTTTTATTCATTGAAAAAATGAAAAATCAACAATAAATTGACTACCAAATGATTTATAATCATGATATTATAAGTAAAAATATCTATTAGAAAAATTCATTTATGAAATGTTTAACATCCTAACTCAAACCACCAAGTACAATCTAGAATTCTTCATGAACTCATGTGTGGCTGATCATATGAAAGAGGTTTTTGACAAGAAGTGAGTGTCTCACGTAAATCCGTTGGGAGACTATACCCTCTATATCATTTCATATGAAAAATAATAATGATTTTAACCAAATAATAAACAATCAGTGTAAATTAGGAAACATAAAAATGAGATTCATATAAGAGATCCCAAAGTGGTTAGTATTTAAATACTATTAAAGAGTATATAAAAAGAAGATAAATGTAAATAACTATCTTTTTATGGGGTACTCTGGTGTCTATCTGAGTCCTCTATAGCTCTATGCCCCACTGCTCAACTATCCTCCATAGTGCCCTAGCCTTTTTCTGGATCTCTGGTCATGAAATATACAAGTGGGGAAAATTTCCTACGTATGGTGTGAGTACATGAATCAAAATGACACCACCAAATCATCCTCCCCATATGTGAAAAAATATATATAATAGTGTGTATTAAGAAATTAGTAAATTCTCAAAAAAAAATTTCAACTCATCATTCAATAACCAAGAAGCCATGAACCCCAAACCCACCTACATCAACTCGTTTCTAGTTAAAAATTTATGAACAATCCTACCTCCATAAAAGTCACATATCTCACCCCATCCTTCCGGTAGTAGTTATAGGAATTATGTAGATTCTTTCAGTTCCACCTTTGGTCTTCTTATTATTTTAATCACCAATTAACCAAGTTCATAAGAATATTTAACCATTGTACACCAGCAAGACACTATGAGTTCCACACTATAGGTGTAACCACCTCCGCCTTTAGGATTTTATGACTCTATCAGGATGGGTAACCGGGCACTAGACCTTGTAACTCCCACTCTCAAGGCTCCACCTATATATATCAGTATCCTCCATATAGACACTATTATATCCCCTATATTGGGGTATCCACACCCACCTTTAAGAACATTAGGATTGTGTTAGGTTGGAAAACCTTGTAAAACCAACCACAAGTCCCCACCTGAGTATCTTGGTACCTGAATCACTATTCCATAGTCTAGGAAACACACTAAAAACATGTCATATCATTGAATGAAATGTCACAGGAAGATCTTGTTCAGGATTATCACACATAAATAATTACGATGATGGATACTCACACACCCACATGCAATTCATCACAATATTGTGTTAGTCCAACAAAAAGATTCACATCATGATAAAATCATATATATATTGTCTATAATGGGAAGGAACCTCCTACCTCAAGGTCGTCGATGTTAGTATTAGGGCTAACCAATCCATGTGGTTCAATACACCACCTCGTGACCATATTATCATAATTGTTAACACACCAATGCTTGATGTTCGTCAAGGGTCCCTAGAAAAAACATGTGTTATTTTACTTCAAAATGAAATAAAATTTCACCTGTGATAATATATTCTATTTCTAATTAAATTTACAAATTATTATTCTGGTCAAAGCATGTTCTTGAATTATTTTTCATCAAGATTAATTATATAATTATAATTTATTGTAAACTATCTTATAAAATTATCTTGTTATAATTTATTATAAATTTTCTTTTAAAAATATTTTTTTAATAATTATGTACAAATTATTATCTTATAATTATATTTGATTATTATTTATGATAATTAATTATCCACTCATAAGATATTGAGATAAAATCTTATCAATTACACTATGATAATTTTATATTGTTATTTAGAAAATATTAATTTAATCAATTGAGCAATTATATTCTAATAACTACTATTTATAAATTTCCTATTTTTGAATTATCTTATGATAATTTTTTGAAATTATTGTTTGATAATTATTTAAAATTATTATTTCAATTAAAACTTGATAATGTTATTTTAAATAAATTTATCCTCGATGTGATTATCAATATATGTATATATATATATATTTATTGAGTATTCTATATTTAAAAAAATATCCCATTGACCAAAAAAATTTATATGTACATATATATATTCATACATATAACTTAATATATATTTTGATAATTAGTATAAGATTTAATATATGATAAATTTTACATTATTATTATTTTATTTTATTCAATGACCCTTTTATAGGTATATATAAAACATATAATATTAAAAAATTAAAAAATTAAAAAATGATCTAGAAACAAATGGGAATGGGGGACACTATGCATGGCCTAAGGAGACAACTGGGCTCACACAGATCCCACAAAGCCATCAGGATTTTGTTCAAGGATCACCAAAGACCATTCTCTCTCTCCATTCATGTTATTTCTAAGTATAAAATAAACCAGATAAATATTCGGTCCCAAACCACATTTCGTCATTTGGGGAATTTAATACTCGATATATAAATCCATTGTTAAATAAATATATTGATACAGAGTAAATAGATTCTTCCTATAAACTTATTTCCATGACTTACCACAAACAACATGTGAAAATTAAAGTATTAAATATTCTTTGAGGGTGTTAATAGAGGTTATCCATTTAGAGTTGAAGAACCATTATAATTGATATATATTTATTTTATAAGATAAATAATTTATTTTAAATAATTACCAATAACTAAATATTGATTTAGTGGAATATCAAAAATCCTATTGCGTATAAACATTATATCCAGTCAAGGGAAAAAACATGTTAGGGTCCCAATGGAGGTCTTTGATTTCTCATAGGAAGAAATAGTTTGAGAAATATTTATTATTGAATATTCAAAAACAATATTAAAACATTATAAAATATATAAATTTTTTTTATCCTGAGCAAGGCATCTAAATATCTGATGCTGAAAAATGATTACCTCTCCTAGGATAAAAAATAACATTCTAGGCCAAACCATGGTCTCATATTTTTTATACGATGCACTATATTTAGTTTACTCAATTATTTTTATTAATGTATGAACACATAATATGATATATTTAATATTTTTAGTTATTCTTAATCAAGGAATTGTTGGCCTCTAAATCTAGTACTAACTCAGTATATTACTCTAAAAATATTACATGGAATATTTAAAAGTGTTAACATGGATTTTACCCTTCCATAAATCATAAAAAAAAATTTAATTTATTTCCACTAATTAATTTCTTGTTCTGCATAAGTCATTTAAAATTTTTTAAACGAGGACATTGATTATCATTATATACTAATCAAGATAGTACATAATGAATTTCTGTAACTAAATTAAATTAATCACCATAGTTGAATGATTTTAATATAACTTTTATAATATATATTAAAAATGGTTAATTTATAATCATGTAACCATTTATACTCATAATGTTATATGAGGAAATCCAATATGTGGTTCAAATAATATTTTTTAAAAAAAATTGTATTTATTATATTTTACGTAGATAAATGAATCAGTTTACACAACCATAATAAATTTAATTTGACAGATTTGATTTTATATGATCATAGTGGATGTAAATTATTTTTTATGTTTAATTTCATTTTTAGAAATCAACGTAAATTACGATTAGAAAATTTATGCCAACATGATAATGGTTAAAATGAGTTAAAATTAGATTAACTTTTTGGTAAATATTTAAATATAAATATATAATTATCTTTATTATATTTTTTGATTGATTGTTTAAAATCCCTCACAATATATTAAAAAACTTGATTTTATGGTACCATATGGGTATGAAAATGTCTATATAATTATTTAATCTCAAAGATGTTTACCTGGGTTCCACTCATCACACAAATAAAATGAAACATCAATAGAAAAGTTTTTCACACACATTGATCACCTTATCATGAAATAGATATACTAATATCAATTACCAAAACATCGTCCCCTTATCATATTTATTTTTATCTCTCCAATTATTCAAACAATGAAGGATTAAGGTGTAATCCAAAGGAAGATACACAAACAAGTAAAAAATTTGTTCACTGTGTTACTTTAAGATCATTTGTTCAACCAGATCATTTGAATCAACATTATCCAAAAAAAATGTGACATAAATATCAAGAACAAATATAAAAATAATTTTTTTTTGAATAACTATTTTCAACATCTAATTCATCTAATGGAAAATGAGATTGCCCCTTGTGTGTATTAGAAGACTATCACGACAATGAATTGATCCAATTCATTTTCCATCACCTCTTCTATTGGGTGGTTTTAAATAGTAATTGAATTTATAAATGTTATATTTATTAAATTATTATGACGTATTAAAAATAACATACTATTTTTCTTATATTATTTCCATTAAATTAATATTGAGAACATAACATGTGTGTATGTGTAGACAACCACTTCCATGAAGATACATTTACATTTTTCCATCAATGAAATTCATGGATTATTATACATCTATAATAAATAAACAATTAAAAAATTTAACATAATTATGATTCCATAACCATTAATAAGTTATAAGTACTATAATCACTTCAACAAAAGATTCCTGGGAAATGGAATAGTTTATAACATATATCAAATAATTAATAACACTTATTTAATAAGAAATAATTGTTGAATGATATTATAAGGACCCGACCTTATTACATTATATAATCGTGAATTTTTGTAAGAACCTGAATCTCTTTTTAATGTATGTCTTCGTTTTTCTGGTGTTTTTATGGAAAAAGAGGAGTTTCTAGATATTTCTTAAGTACACGTCGTGTACATTATTAGTACACACTATGCACTCGGTTACAGCTAGTTGCTGGGAGATGGCTGTGTATTGGTCAGGTACACGACCATGTGGGGTGACCTGGAGGCCGCTTAAAGTAGACTACAGAAATGGCGAGTACACACCGTGTACTTAAAAAGTGCACGCTGTGTAATTTTTTTTTCATTAAACACACCGAGGTCATGTCTGACAGATAGAATGCCCTTTTTCTAGTTTTTGTTCATCCGAGAGAACCTGTACGACTGCGATCCTTCTCTGAGCTGCTGATCCTCCGTCTGATCTTTGATTCGACCATCGTCGATTTCATTGGGATAACCTCAATAATCTCTTCTTGATGCATGATCCTTCATTCCTGATTCCACTCCTTTCTAAATTCATCATTTGATGAACGGTTTAGACATTTTTTTAGATCATCAGCATTATAAGGTGATTAAATCCCTTAGACTCAAGTATATCGATCTCCCAACACCAAGGTAGATGGTTTTTGCATTTCCGTTGAATGTCTTTGAGTTATATTTGAAATTTTGACCAATAACAATGAATGGGATATTTCTTGTTTACCTTTTTAACCCTGTTTATTTCCTTCCATGTTTGTGTATGTGAATATGGTTGATCTCTATGATTTGGAAGTTTTTTCCCATGCATGCTCTATTTACGATTGTTTGGTCCTGTTTAGCCTATAAGGCTTACTTGATGTTTTCACATGCCTAGTACTGCATGATTGAGTGATTATTTTATTTCACATGATTGATATGCTATAGACTATTATCCGAGTAGCTCTTGAGGTTTAATTTTTCTATATTGCATCACTATTCTCGATTTTCTTACACATGGCTGTGAGAACCTGATGTTGTAGGCTACACGGGGAATTGACCGAGTGAGCTTCCTCAGAGTACCTCTAATTACTTTTGTGATATAAGGGGAATTTATAAAGTGAGATTCCTCAGAGTGTTATGAATTGATATTGAGCTATAAGGGGAATTGACTGTGTGAGATTCCTCAAAGAGTCTTGAATTACATTTGGGATATAAGGGGAATTGGTCGTGTGATCTTCCTCATAGAGTCTTGAATTACTATTTGACTATAAGGGGAATTGAACGTGTGATATTCCTTAGAGAGTCTTCATATATTCTTATAACTGAACCAAAGGGGATAGGCTGTGTGTGCTTCCCAGAGGGTTACCCAATTGATTAGTTTCTTACATGACTTGTGGAATTGTTTACTGTAGAGTATTTCCATGTTTACTGCAACTTTGTTTTTTAACTACCTTATATATTCACTGACTATTAGGCACCAATCCTCGGGTGGCTTCCTACTGGGATTTAGGCTCACACCCTATTTGGGTCATTATTTTGGGCCCAAAAAATTATATTACTGCATGTATAATTATGGGAAAGCACCCTTCTACATCAGGTACTTGATTGTTGTAGAGCTGCAGAGCATGGGAATAAGCTGAGGCTTGAGATGCTGAGGAGTTGTTTATCTATTTTATTTTGTACTTCGATTTAATACTATTTGTATTCCAGCATAGTTATTTTTTTGGATTCTTTCCTAGATATATGTATCATGCATAATTTATATATATGCGTGCTCAAGATTATTATTTCTAGTCTTCCACTATTATTGTTGTATGGTATTATTACGGGTTATGTTTTTATATATATGGTTATTTACACTGTGTACTCTACCAATGAGGTCATAGTTTTCCCACTATCACAACCAAGCCCCTCACTGCTAGTTGGCACCCTCTGGCATTTGGGAAAATGTGCTTGAGGCCATGTGACCAACCAGTTACGGGGTTCCTCTAGGTGGCTTCCGGAACCAAGACATTAAAAAGTGGCAATATAGGAATTTCTTTTATTCTTGAATTACGGTTTGGAGCCTATATACATGGATAGGATGGAATAGGTACCTGGTTATAAGTTGTTCCTGGGAGTAACTAACTCGTGTATAGGAAAAATACAATCTAACTCGTTATTGTAATTTTTCAGGTTTTTTAATTCTACAGTAAATTTGATTTCAGCTTGAGTGATTCACATGTTTTGTACTGTTATGGTTGATGATATTGAGGTTCTATTTCTGTTGCAACCTGATGAGATTAGGGTATTACATCTCATGCATCACATAGGAACTTGCTAAAAATCACATGTCATGCATTCTTTCCATGCCATTTAGGGTTCATTAGATATTTCATGTTGTTGTGATTGATGTTGTACTAAGATATGCATTCTGTTATGATAGATGCTTTGATAGAATACCAGTTGTTTGATCGGTTATTTCATTGTGTACAATTTTATTGAATGTATTCCAAACATTTTTTCTTGAGGTGTTATGGGCCCTCATGGATCAGAATTTGGTGGATCATTAACTTTTTTCCTTGTTTATGACTTGTATAAGATGTAAAACATTGATTCGCGGGGAGTATGGGCCCTCATAGATTGGAATTTGGAACATTGATGTTTGTTTTAGTGTTTTTTTGGGTTCTGAAGTAGTTTCTGAGGCTTAATGTCTAGGAAAACGCAGAATACACAGTGTGTAGTGTTAAATACATGCCATGTGTTCTTCTGTTCAGGAAGAAACTATTTTTCTTAAGTACACGCCGTGTAATATATTTACACTCCGTGTAGTCTCTAACTGTGTCACATGTCGTGTGGAATGAGAGATGGGGCTGGGAAATCATTGGTAGGACACGCTGTGTACCAGATTTACACGTCGTGTTGAATAAACCGTGTAACGGGTCATGCCACTAACAACACAGGTCGGTTGATTATTTCCTACTAAACCCTGTGTCCGTATGGAATACATCGTGTAGTGTAACCTAAGTATCCAGTCATGTAGAGAACAAAACGGGTCGGAAAAATATTCCTAGTATATTTCTTGTCCATATGGTACACACTGTGTAGTCTGATCCGTGTATCTGGCCATGTCACTAACAACATGGGTCAGAGATGCTCATCTAGTACATGCCATGTCTGGAACGAACATGCCGTGTAGTCTTCTTCTAGGATAACTGTGTGACTTAGCCGTGTGGAAGAACTCGGGTAGGGAATGAGAATTCAAGTATATGTCACGTGTTTAGGGCATTACATGACCAGTTGTGGAAGGAGTACACTCCCATGTGAAAGGCCTAAGGGAACACACCGTGTAGGGTTTATACATGTTGTGTAGTAATGTTTTGAAAAACTCGAATGCTTCCTTCTCATGTACCCTTATTTTTAAGGACCCAACCCCAGTTTCCCAAATCTGGTGCCTTATTTGATTACGTTGGCATACATACAAGGAATACGAATCCCAAAGTACCGAGTAGTTTAATATTATTATAAACAAGAAACATACATAATTTCAATATTACAAATTGAAAATAAAAACAACATAGAAACTCCTTAGACAACATCCATAACTCCTAGGTTATTTCAGCATGTCATTTATAATAAACTTATTCATGTACTGAGAAAATGAAACATAAGAAAGGGTTTAGCTCAAACACTCAGTAATAGTTAGAAATACAGTGGAAGTTATCATAAACATAAGACATGGAAAGTAATTGAAATCCCTTTAATAATAAACTTGTACACATTTATGGAATGAATATGAGATAAATATATAATTTCATAATAAAACATATGCATGGGTATTCTGATAGTGGAATAACCACATGAAAATAAAATACAAGCATCATAATGAGGGAATTGCATATTTCGAACATCATTACCATACCGTCCAAGCATCATGCTAGGACATTAAATAATCATTTTTTCAAGGCCTCATGCCAAGACCATAGTTTGTCTCATTAGACCTACTGATGCATCGATGGGATATAGCGTGCCCCACCCATAACATAATAAGTCCAATTCGTTTCTTATATGATCGGGGACATACATAAAAACATATACATTCATATTAAAACTATCATATGAAATGTAACTAACTCTCCCAAATCATTGAACATAAACACAAACCATTCCAAATAATATGGTGAATGGTTTTAGGATAGATAATCCACAATAAATTTAGTAATAAACCATATAATAAAATATGGTATATGAAATCATAAATGATTAACCCCAACAATTCATAAGAATCAACAAGAGTATTGAATCAAACGGGAATAATCTTATAAAATCATTAAGCAATCCTGAGATAAATACTCTTTTATTTTGAAAAGAAGATTTCATTTGGAAAAATATTTTCATAAAATAGGAATTAATGTAAGATAGTATTTGATGATAAAATTATTTTTTTAAAAGGATAGTGGTTTCCAAAAACAGATTATATATTTTCCATGAAAATAGATATGAATTTGAAAAATTCCCTTGAATCGGGCTCGTATTTTTGGAAACAGTTTTCAATGATTATTTTAAGACATATAACTATCCAGAAAATAGGGAAGGATTATGGATGGGGTACATATATAGAATAATCACACAGAATTTATGAAGAGTACATAAAAATACATAATAATTTCATTGAGGATATTATACAATAAATGTAACCCGAATAAAAATGGAAGTTCGGGTGGAAAACCCTTACCACTTTGTCATACAATGATTCGTATGCCACAAAATTAATAATATAAAAATGATAGATTTAATACCATGAAGATAAATATATTCATGATATGTGACATCAATGGTCAGTATACAAACACCATACAAAAATATTACCAGTGAATATGGAAAATCTCTGGAAAATGGAAGTAAGATGAAGAAACCCTTACCTTAACTCCGAACGTGTTCCTCTATAAAACGTAAGCTCCATGAATATGAAATTATAATTATTAATAACTTTTTAAAGAACCTATTAGACATGTATTTAGTGTATCATAGTTCTGGTTAGATCATTTATGTACTTCTTTATAGGTTTTTGGATTGAATTTTGTCGTTCCGGAGTGTTTGTTTTCCTTATTTTCAACTTTGGTTCACTTGTTTTTAAGTATGTGAAATGGATGTAAATATATAGAATTGAAATTATATATTATTTATGAACATAAGTAGGTGTTATTGTTCATTTATATAACATGGTTACATAGAATTAGGATGAATTATTATATATAACTTTAAGGATAATTGTATCGGTTAATTTGTCAGTTTTGATTACAACGAACTCATTTTTTCTTATAACATAATTCCATTTTACAAAGGGATTACAGAAACATACAAAGGTTATATTACTTATAAAATAACATGGTTCTACCATTATATGAATGGTTTCATCACCATAATTGAAAATTATAATAGAAATCCAAAGTCCATCGTCCTTGAATGTGTGAAATTGATACATCTCGGATGGTGTTCTTGGTACAAGTATAAAAGAAGATAAAAAGGGAGAGATGATGATAAATTATTCCAATATCATGAAAAAATTCCAGTAAATATAAGGTACTGGAGTTATCACAAATTATTGATAAGTAGAGGTAGTAGAAAAAGAAAAAAAATGAACTTGAATGGAAAGTAAAAGAATATAAAAGAGGAATTTACCTCTAGAACCAAACTTCCTTGAGAGCCACCTTAATGGGGAGGTTTTGGACATTTTATACGACTAACACTTTCTGGACGTGGGAGAGGAGGTTGGGAGGATATTTGGATATAATTTGGAGAAGGCACAAGGCTTGAAAGTATTGAATGGAAGGGGGAGTGAGAGGGTGTTTTAATAGGGGAGGAGAGAGGGGATTTCTTAATATTAAATTCATTAATTTAATATCTCTCAACAAGGAAAGAAATAGTGAGTATTTGATGACCAAGAATAGTAATTTTATCATGTGATATTGAAAAAGTGGTCTTACATCACTTGTGATGCCATGAATAGTGTATTTAACCGATAAATTTCATATATGGTATTTTACCGTATTTCACTATTCATCAAAAAATCAAGTATATAGGAAAAATCTCAAAAATTCACCCTAATCATTTTTCAACATGTAGAATCCAAAAATGAAGTCCATTTTTCACAAATAGTTTTCTACATATTATTATTTTCATTTTTAATTAAAATCATAATTTATTATCAAAACCCATTTTTAAAACATTCACTAACTTATTCTAAAATATAATTATATTGTACTTTCGACATGAATATTATTTATATGTTATCATAGGTAAGTTACTATTCATTTGAGTATATCACTATTCAAAAGGGTGTGTTACTATTCATAAGGGTATGTTACTATTCACCAAAAATTAAGTTAGTTTTATCAAACTATAAATATCAACCTGAACAAAACCATGTATGTCAGATTTTCAATATTCAAATTACTATTCATAAGAGTATGTTACTATTCATAAGGGTCAGTTACTATTCATAAGGGTGGGTAACTATTCACCAAAAATTTTGTTTTTCTTATTGGACTACAAATAACATACTGATCGCAATTGTGGGTGTCAGATTTTCTAAATTCGCATCACTGAAGTGAAAAAATTATGTTTACTTTGGTAGGATATAACAAAGTGGTATATGTTGAGACTCAGTTATCCATTCATTCTATAAATAATCAATTTATAAATTTTTTGGGTGTTAAATAATACCCTCTTTAAAAAAAATTCGTCCTCGAAATTTGAAATTTAACTTCGAAATTTAATAGTTGATACTTGAAAATTACATTATGGAAACCCAAAATAGAAATATGATTAATAACATATCCTCCTATAAAAGTTTAATGGTGATGAGGTGGTTACCCAAAAAATAATTATTTTTTTGAATGAGGGTACATCAGTTTGAAGAAAAATAAACTTGACATGGAAGAAAAATATAACTATGATGTTCTGGTGGAACATGATAGAGGACATGTTAAGATGAATGTCGATTACTACAAAACTATAAACTAAAAATAATAATCGATATTATCCATGATTATGATTATTGGAAAACATTTTATTTAAGACTATTTTCCTTGAGTCAAGGAATTATTCCACTCTATAAAAGTATAAATATTCATTTCTACTTATAAAATCATACTTTTATTGTGGTTTAACTATCTATACCTCATCACATAGCATGGGTTACACTATTGTGTGAAGAAATACATTATCCTCTAAAACCTCATACAATGATCAATTTAAACCATTTCATAAATGGTAAAAAAAATTACAAAATATAATGATTCAACACATTATAATGAAGTCCTCTAAATTTCCAAGATTAAATTATCATTAACCCTTAATCAACAATAAGTAGCTCTAAAATTCACACTCTAAACATGTGAATAACTTTATTAGGTATCCTTTTGAAATATCTTAACAACAGGAATTACCGTAATAACCATATTGTAAACATGCATTCTTACATATTCTTTAAATACAAAAAGGTGATGTAAACATCATTGATAATAGCATAGAAAACTTCTTGACAAGTCAATAATCAGTTCAAAGGGAGTCAAGACTTATTCAACTCAATCATTACCTCAATATCAGTTATATATTAAGGGTTGTCTTTCCCTAAAGCATGTTCTTTATCTAAAAATATTATCATTCTACTGAATTAGTTTTCCTTTTGAACCATTCATCACGTGACCTCAAATCCTTAATGAAAGAGTACTGAAGTACCATTATTATATATCTTACAGTTAATACAACTATTACATTACTGAAAAAATATATAAATGGCATGATTCTTGACTAGGCATATTAATCATTCTACTTTATATGTGGTAGCATCATAACTTTCTCATTATCTAAAATCATAATTTGGGGTATATTCTTTTGACGATTGGGAAATTGGTTCGCATAGTGTCACATCTCCTTTTAATTGAATCATTATACATTGGAAACCATTTTCATTCCCTTACAATCATGAACATGGTGTCAATTTTCTCCACACATATAGCAAACACCCATTTCATTCAATCATTTACCATAGTGATCCTTTCCACAACTATCACATGTGGGAAAACTCTCTTTTCCCTTTTTCTATTTATCCCTATATTTCTATGCCATCCTATTATTATTTATTCTTCCCTTAAAATCCATATAACTTAGAGAAGCCTTTAAATACCTTGTTAACACATGATATTATTTCCTCCTATGAGGAGGATACATGGGAGACAACATTCCTTTGAAAAAATGGATTAAGACCATTAGAGATATGATCATTATTACTCTTTGCATCCCGTGCATTGGTGAAGTTATAATTCCTTCTTTTAGGCACCATAAATAATCAATTCCGTATTATATATTATCTCATAAAATTATGAACTCTCTATAACTCTAAACATGGTACAACACATAGCATAAATTTATGCATCATAAATCCTAGAACCATATACATTGGATATTTTGGGGACATAAATCCTTCAAAACGCATTGTAAGGAAAACGTGAATTATCCTAAAAATATCCCTCAGGAGTGTCATAACCAAGAGTGCAGCAAGGATCCTTGTCCTGTACCAGGATACCTTGGGTCATGCCTAGAACTCATTGTCGAAGCTTTCACTCCTGTGTATATCTGTGCCAGATCCACCTATACCTGCTCATATCCAGACATGGATATATTTCTTGAATGACCCACATAATCTATTCCTTACCAAAATACAAGGTCGTTCTTGTATTCTTATCCTCAAAGACTCACATAGGGATTCTTCCCTGATCAACGTTTCTTAAATCTAGTTTCTATGTTTCCTACTAAACTTCCTCTGATACCAACTGTAAGGACCCGACCCAAGTTTCCCAGAGTCGGTGCCTTATTTTATTATGTTGGAATACATACAAAGAATATGAATCCCAAATTACCGAGTAGATCAGTATTATTGGAAACAAGATACATACACATGTTCAATATTACAACTTGAAAGAAAAAATGACATAGAAACTCCTTAGACAACATCCATAACTCCTATGTAATTTCAGCACGTCATTCGTAATAAAATTAGTCATGTCCTGAGAAAAAGAAACATCAGAAAGGGGTGTGCTCAAATTCTCAGTAAGAGTAAGCAATACAGAAAAATATAGCATAAACATAAGTCATGGTAAGTAATTGAAAACACATTCAATTATTAATAATCTTGTACCCATTTATGGAATGAATATGAGATAAATAAATAATTCCATAATAAAACAATATCATGGGTATTATACTAGTCGAATAACCATATTAACTTAATATACTATCATCATAATGGGGGAAGTGCATATTCCGGACATCATAACCATAACGTCCAAGCCTCGTGCTAGAACCATAAATATTCATTTTTCTAAGGCCTTAATCCAAAACTATAGTTTCTCTCAAGAGAACTACCGATGCATCTAGGGGATATATTGGGCCCCACCCATCACATAATAAGTCCAATGAATTCCTCATATGATCAGGGATAAACATAACAATATATACATTCATATTGAAACTATCAAATGAAATGTATCTAACTCTCCCCAATCATTGAACATAAACATTAACCATTCAGAATAATTTGGTTACTGGTTTTAGGATAGATCATCCATAATAAATTTATCCATAAACAATTTAATAAAATATTTTATATGATGTCATAAATGATTAACACGAAAAATACATAATAATCAACAAGAGTTTTGAATCAAACGAGAATAATCTTATAAAATCATTAAGCAATCTTGAGATAAATACTCTTTTATTTTAAAAAGAAGAGTTATTTAGGAAAAAACATGGTATAAAACAAGGATTTAAGTAAGATATTATTTCATGATAAAATTAGTGTATTTATAAGGATAATGGTTTCCAAAAAATTATTATAGATTTCCCTTAAAAATAGATATAAATTTGAAAAATTTCCTTAAATCGGCCTCATATTTTTGGGAACAGTTTTGAATGATACTTTTAAAAAATGTTATTTTCCAGAAAATAGGGAAGGATTATGGTTGGTGTAGGTATTTAGAATACTCACACAAAATTTATGTGGAGTACATAACAATACATAATATTTTCATGGAGTAAATTAGAGAATAAAAGTAACCTGAATGAAAATGGATGTTCGGGTAGAAAACCCTTACAACATTGTAATAAAATGATTCGTATGACCCAAAATTAATAATATAAAAATGATAGATTTAATACCATGAATATATATATATTCATGATTTGTGACATCAATGGCCAGTATACATACACCATTCAAAAGTGTTACTAGTGAAAGTGGAAAATCTCATGAAAATGGAAGTGAGATGATGATACCCTTACCTTAACTCCTAATGTGTTCCTCTATCAAACATAAGCTCATGTAATATGAAATTATAGTTATCAATAAATTATTTAAGAACCTATTAGACATGTATTTATTTTATAATAATTATGGTTAGTTCATTTATGTCTTTATTGATAAGTTTTTGTATTGAATTCTGTCATTTCTGAGTGTTCGTTTTCCTTATTTTCATCTTTGGTTCACTTGTTTTTAAGTATGTGGAATGGATTTAAATCACCAGAATTGAATTTATATATTATTTATGAACATAAATTGGTGTTATTGGTCATTTATATTACTTGGTTACATGGAAATAGGATGGATTATTATATATAAATTTAATAATAATTGTTTCGGTTAATTTGTGGGTTTTGATTACAACAAACTCATTTTTCATTATAACATAATACCATATGTACTAAGGGATTAAAAAAATATAAAAAAGGTTATATTAAATATATAATAATATGTTTCATTCATAACAAGAATGGTTTCATCACCAGAATTTAAAATAATAATATAAATCCAAATTTCATCATCCTTTAATGTGGAAAATTGACACATCTCGGATTATGTTCTTGCTACTAGTATAAACGAAGGTAAAAAGTGGGAGATGAAGATAAATTATTCCAATATCATGATAAAATTCCAGTACATATAAGGTACTGGAGTTAACACAAAATTTGAATAAGGATAGGTAATAGAATAAGAAAACAAATGAACTTGAAAGGAAAGAAAATGATTTGAAAAGAGGAATTTACCTCTTGAACCAAACATCTTTGAGAGCCTCCTTAAGGGGGAGGTTTTGGACTTCTTATGAGACCAAGGCTTGCAGGGCGTGGGAGAGGATGATGGGAGGATATTTGGACAGAATTTGGAGATGGAACAAGGCTTGAGAGTATTTAAGGGAAGGGGGATTGAGAGGGGGTTTTTATAGTGGAGGAGAGATGGAATTTTTTAATATTAAAATCATTAAATTATTATATCTTGTCAAGACAAGGAATAATGAGATTTCCATGATGAAGAATAGTAATTTTATCATGTGAGTTCGAACCAAGTGGTATTACATCACTTGTGATGTCATGAATATTGTATTTAATAGAAAATTTCCATATACGGTACTTTACCATATTTCACTATTCATCAAAAAATCAAGTATTTCAGAAAAATCTAAAAAAGTCACCCTATCCATTTTTCAACGTGTATAATCCAAAAATGAATTCCATTTTTCAAAAATAATTTTTTACATATTATTATTTTATTATTAAAATAAAATCATAATTTATTTTGAAAAACCAGTTTTAAAACATTAATTAACTTATTCTAAAATATAGGTATATCATACATTAAACATTAATATTATTTATATATTATCATAGGTAATGTTACTATTCATTAGAGTATATCACTATTCATATGCTTATGTTAAAATTCATAAGGGTGGGTTACTATTCATAAAAAATTAAGTTAATTCTATTTGACTCTAAATATCATCCTGAACACATCCATATATGTGATATTTTCATCATTAAAATAAATATTCATAAGTGAAATTTAGTCTTCATAATGTATGGTTACTATTCATAAGGGTGGGTTACTATTCACTGAAAATTGAGTTTTTCTTATCAGACATCGAATAACTTACGGGTCACTACCATGTTAGTCAGATTTTCTAAATTCACATCATTGAAGTGACAAAATTATGTTTACATGGCTAGGCTCTAACAAAGTGGTGTTTGTAAGGACTTAGTGGTCCATTCATTCTATAATAATAAAATTTGTAAATTCTCGGGGCATTATATTCTTAATTTCATAGTTTTCAGTCTTTCATAATCTTGACCTAAGGTGTGTGTTTGACCTTGTAGAGTCATGCCACCGAGACGTCCTCTGGTTGTATGTGAGTTACAAGGTTGTGATCAGACATCAGCCATGGATGATGAAGGACTTTAAGCTGATCCTCTAGTTGTGCCAGTCTTCGCACCTACCATTATACCTAATGCAGGTGCTGATGCAAAGATCAAAGATGGATTTATGAGGATGATGCATACCCTTCAGGGAGTGCCACATCATGACCCATTGATGGTAAAATTTATGTGGGTCTTTCAGTAGTAGCATCCTCCCACATTCTAAGGGGATGGAGGACCCTAGGCTACAGAGTCATGTCTAGAAGCCACGTGGAAAATCTTCGAGAATCTGTAGATACCTCCAGAAAAGAGGTTGAATATATCTATATATATACTTTTAAACTCCACCATGAGGTGATGGGATGTGATCTCACATGCGGGATTCAATAAAAATATGGCTTGGGATGAGTTTCAATGCATATTTTATGATTACATCTACCCATAGAGCTTGAGGGCTGATTGAGCCTGATATTTCATGAGTATGGAGCAGTGTACTATTTCTGTTATGGAGTATTCCACTTTCTTTACAGATCTGCAATGTTCCATGCCTATCCAAAGAGATGATGATTTGTTCCTTGCATGAATTTTTGAGGATGGGCTCAGTCAGGAAATCCAATCCTAGGTGAACATATTCAGGTTTACTTCGATATCCTCTATAGTCAACCAGGTGCTGGTCACAGAGCGCAATCTAAGGGATTATAGATATATGGGACAAGGTTGTTCAATATCTAGGGTTAGTTCTTATCCGATCAATAGTAGGAAGAACAGTAGGGATACTGAAAGAGGAGATCAGGGTAGACGGGATTCATCTTCTAGTAGCTAGGTGGTGTTCTACCAGTGCAGGATGATCGGGAATATGAAGCCACATTGACCGAGAGACCCAATGGAGTGCCGATCTTGTGGCATGATGATCTATCTTCAGCATTTCTGTCAAATATTCTCACCAACAGCTGGTGAGAGTGGTTCTTCTATGACTCATCATTCAGGTGAAACACCACACGTTTCTCATCAGTCAATGAACCGGAGTTCTTTCGGCCGTTCAGGACGAGGTGGAGGTCGCGGCTGTGGTGTTCAGTCACCAGGCTATCAGTGATTGTAGGGTGGATCAGCTTAGAGTGGTCAGGCTGGGTCATAGGGCGAAGGTACATTCCAGACTTTTGCAGTGGTGCAGACCCAGGAAGAGTGGGATCCCAAACTCTATATAGTTTGTGGTACAATTTTAGTATCCTTAGTTTTATCTTCTTATCTTTTCGATACAAGGTATTTCCATATATTTATATATTTTTCAATTGTGGAGAGCCCTGGGATATGCATCATTTCATCTGCCGATATCATGATTCTAGACACTCCGTTGGGGACTAGAACGGAGAGTGTGCGTAATTACAATGAGTTCCCTCTAGAGGTTGGTGGGTGTCACGTTTTATGGGACCACTTTGTCCTGGAGATTACTGACTATGATGACATTCTCGGAATGTACTAGATAGTTCCCTTCCAAGAAGTCATCGACTGTTATCACTGCAGGGTGGGTTTCACATCCCTAGAGGGTGGATCTTTTCTTCATAAGGCCGAATGGGATGTCCAGGCGAGAAGAGCGAGAACCAAGCATCATGGTTTAGGAGGAGATACAACCGAGATTTCAAGTCTATATCTAGATGACCAGGGGACTTCAAAGATGGAATTTACTCCATTCGTGTAACATTTCAGAGATTTCCTTCTAGAGGACTTTTCAGGTTTTCCTCTGGAGCGTGTGGTAGAATTTTCTATTAATCTTGTAACTGGAGCGGCACCAGTGTCCATTTCTCCTTATAGGATGGCTACACGAGAGTTACCAGAGCATAATAAATAGTTGGAGGAGTTGCAGGAAAAGGGTTTCATCTGACCTAGTACTTCTCCTTGGGGTTCTCCATTCATTTTTTCAATGAAGGTGGACGGTACCCTCAGGATTTTTCTGGATTATCAAATGTTGAACCATTTGACATTCAAGAATCGATATCCCTCACCAAGGATTAATTATCTCTTTGATCAAATTCAAGGTTCCTGGGTGTTCTTGAAGATTTAATTGAGATCCGGTTTTGATCAGTTGCGTGTTAGACCATATGATGAAACTCTTACAACCTTTTGGAGTAGGTATGGTCCATATGAGTATGTGGTTATGCCGTTTGGTCTCACGAACATTCCTGTAGTCTTCATTGTGCTGATGAAACGAGTGTGCCTTCCATACTTTGATTCTTTTGTGGTAGTCTTCAAAGACATCATATTGGTTTACTCTCACACTCTACATGCCCATGCCACACATCTTGAAATTGTTTTGAGTACACTGAGAGAGAATCAGTTATATGCTAAGCTCTCAAAATTCCACTTTGGGATGGATACAATTCACTTATTGGGTCATGTTATCTCGGAGAGAGGAGTGTAGGAAGACCTAGAGAAAGTGAGGGAAGTAGTTTCCTGGGAGGAACCAAAGAACTTCTTTTAGGTGTAGAGTTTTCTAGGGCTGGATGGATAATAAAGATGTATCATACAGGACTTTTCACATTTATCAGCGCCACTGATGAGTTTGACTATGAATGGTGAAAAATTTCTTGTGGTTAGATTCTTGTGAGTCATCCGTTCTGGAGATGAAGGGGAGGTTAACTTCAGTGCCAATACTAGACTTTCCAAATCCCAGAAAGAGCTATACCATTTACTAGGATGCTTCCAGTATCTAGATGGGAGAAGTGCTTATGCAAGGATAAGGAGTTGCTGCGTACGAGTCTCGGTAGTTGAGGCCACATCAGAGGAATTACCCGACACAAAATCTAGATTTTCTTATTGTTGTTCATGCTTACACTGTTGTGGAAATTATCTTATGGGAGATAATTTTGTGGTCTTCACCAACCACGAGAGTCTTAAGTGCATCTTTAATCAGTGTTATCTGAATTTGAGACAACGAAAGTGGGTTTAGTACCATAAATATTTTGACTTTGATATTTCCTATACGCCGGGGAAAGGCAACGTAGTGGCTGATGCGCTGAGCTAGAGGAATCAGATATAGGCCGTTCTGGAGGCCATTAGTTAGTGGATGCTTATGGATATGTTCTATGAGATTCATCTAGAGATGCACGACAGACATGGGCAGACTTTTACTTCTTTTGAAGTTTTCACCTATAATCATTTTGATCGAGTGATAATGAGGCAGCTATCAGATTCTGATGTCCTAGTCCTACCAGAAAGTGTGTCAATAGAGGACCCCATTCCTAGATGAACCATAGGGGATGATGAGATCTTGAGTTTCCAAGGGAATTTATGGGTTCCAGCAGACATACATGAGGAGTTGATGTAGGACATTCATTCCAACATTTGTGCAGTTCATCCTGGCTTCATCAAGATGTGTTCTAATCTACACCATCAGTATTGTTGGCTAGGTCTGAAAAGAGAGGTTGCTTGTTTCGTCATGAGGTGTTCCACCTTTCAGCAGGTGAAGGCAGAGCCTCAGCGACCAGTAGGGCTTTTGCAGCAGATACCCATTCCTGAGTGGAAGTGGAATGATGTCACAATAGATTTTGTGATAGGGTTTCCAAGGTCGCCTAGAGGGAATGATGTAGTTTGGGATTTCATTGAAATACTCGCGAAGGTTGTTTACTTCTTTCCAATCAAGGAGACCTTCAGTTTTGATGAGTTGGAATAGTTGTACGTCCAAGAGATCATACATCTACCTGGGTTTACACACTCCATTATTTCAGACAGGGATTCAAATTTTACTTCTCTGGTCTGGCAGGGGTTCATAGGGCTTGGGGTACACATGTACTTTTCAGTACAGCTTACCACCCCCATACAAATAGCCAGTCCGATCATACGATTTAGGTACTTGAGGACATACTCCGAGTATGCATCCTTGATTTTGGAAGTTCTTGGAAGAAGCACATACCTCTTTTGGAGTTTTCCTACAAAAATATTTTTCAAGAAACTATTCATATGGAAAATTATGAGGATTTGTAAGGTAGGTCATTCCTATCACCCTTATGTTGGCTGGAGCCATGAGAGTTATAGATTTTGTGACCATGTCTTGTTCCGGAGACCACAGAGTAGCTATAGTTGATTTGGAATAGGATGGATAATGTAAAGACTCGAGAGAAGTGTTATTTTGATCAATGGAGACAACCTATCGAGTTTGAGGTCAGAGATCTGGTTTTCCTGCATGTCACACTGAGGTTGGGACACAGAAGGATTAGGAAACATGGCAAGTTTTCACTGAGGTACGTCAGGTCGTTTGTGGTGTTGGAGAGAGTAGGTCCAGTTTCCTATCGGTTGTAGTAAGCTCAAGGGTACCGGGATATGTATGAAGTTTTTCACATTTCACAGCTTTGACATTACTTCTTAGACCCATCACATGCTTTCCAACTCGAGGAAGTCGAGTTGGAGGTGGATGCATCTTTTGAAGAGCATTCTATCTGAATTTTTGATCGATGTACGATGTTTCTCTATGGACAGTCTATTCGTCTGGTAAGAGTGGTATGGCGTCACGGGAAATTACATGACAGGACTTGGGATAGGGATGTCGATGTATGATTGCAGGGGCTGGAGCCATTAGGGGTTTCTTCTTATACGACGCCTTACTAGGGAAATTCGGGGACACATTTTTTTATGGGGGGGGGATGTTTTTAAGAACCCAGATCTTCTGTAAAATTATATCTTCTTTTCATTTTGGTGTTTTTAAGGAAGAAGAAGAGTTTTTGGAAATTTCTTATGTACACGCCGGGTACTTTATAAGTACAATCCATGTACGCGTTTACCATGGGTAGTCGGGTGCTGCCCATGTTGTGGTCATGCACACGACCATGTGTGGTGACCTGGAGGCCGCATAAAGAGGTGTATTAATAGAGGATTACACACCGTCTACTTCAAAATTACACACTTTGTATTTTGTTTTTTTTCATTAAACACAGCGGGGTTGCGTCTGACAGACAGAACACGGTCCTTTTAGGATTCGTTCATCCAAGAGTACCCATACGGCCGCGATCCTTCTCCAAGCCCCCAAGAATCCATTTAATATCTGATTATTCTACCGTCAATTGCATTGGGATCGCCTCAGTATCCTCTTCTTTCTTCATGATACTTGTTTTCTGATTGCTCCTCTTTCTTTTGTTATCTTATGTTGTACTATTAAGACATTTTTGTAGATCTTCCGCATTCTAAAGTGATTCAAGCCATAAGACTCAAGTATATCAATCTAGAAACGTTGTGGTAGGTGGTATGTTCCTTTCCGTTGAAATTCATTGAGTTATATGTGAAATTATGACCGATACCCTTGAACGGGATATTGTGTGTTTACTGTTTTAGCCATGTCAATTGCCTAACATGTTTGTATTCTTGAGTAGAGATTAAATAAATTTGAATAGGTTTGATTTCTATGATTTGGAAGTGTTTTCTCATGCATGTTCTGTTTACAACCGTTTGGTCCTATTTATCCTATTAGGCTTCCTTGATGTTTTCCCATTCCTAGTACTGTAGGATGAAGTTATTATTTTATCTGAGATGATTGATATGTTGTAGAACTTTATCCATGTTTCACTTGAGTTTTTCTTTGGCCATATTGCATCGCTATGCTCAATTGACTTACACAGCGTCGTGATAACTTGGTGTAGTAGGCTATAAGGGTAATTGACTGAGTGATCTTCCTTAGAGAGTCTTGAATTACTTGTGGGCTATAAGAGGAATTTACTGAGTGAGCTTCCTCAGAGATTCATGAATGACAATTGGGTTATAAAGGGGAATTAACCATGTGAGAATCCTCAGAGAGTCTTGAATTACTATTGGGCTATAAGGGGAATTGACCGTGTGAGCTTCATTAGAAGTCTTGAATTACTATTTGACTATAAGGGGAATTGACCGTGTGAGCTTCCTCAGAGAGACTTTGATCATTTTACTATATGTGGAATGGATCGTGTGAGACTCTCTAGAGAGTCTCCGTATATTCTTATAATTTAACTAGAGAGGATAGGTTGTATGTGCTTCCCATAGGGGTACCCACATGATTAGATGCTTAATTGATTTGAAGAATTGTTTACTGCAGAGTATTTCCTTGTTTACTACAACTTTGTTTATTACCTGCCATATATATTAACTGACTGTTATGAAAAAATATTTGGTTGGTTTCCTACTGGGATTTAGTCTAACACCCTATTTGGGTCATGCTTTTGGGCCCAAACCGATTATATTGTTACAGGTATAGATAAGGGCAATAACCCATCTAATTCATGTACCTGATTTCCATGGAGCTGGAGAGCATGAAACCAAGCTAAGGGTTGCAGTGTTGAGGATCTGTTTTTCTATTTTATTTTGTACATTGGTTTAGTAATATGAGAATGATTCCAATGTTAATTCATTATTGATATTTTTTTAGTTCATGTTGTCAATTCTTCAATCGTAATGAACTCATTTGGTTTCATAAATTCTGAACATATGTTCAAAATGATTCTATAACTTTATATAAGATATAATACATAAATTATAATTTAGTTCAACTATAAAAATGGTTTTGTGACCAGTTTTGAGGGATGTAATAGAAATTGAAATCACATAGCCCACAATGTTTGTAAATCGACACATCACTGATGGAGTTTTAATTTCATGAATAAGTGTGAGAGGAGAAGATGTATAATAATTAATATTCCTAAAACATGATGAAATAAATAAAATTTTATATACAGGACCATTCATCCCTCTTGAATAATGGTAGGTGAGGAAAGAATATGAATAACAATGAAAATGAAAAAAGAACACAAAAGATGATGTTTACCTCTTGATCTCTTATCCTTGAGATCCACATTAAGGCCTTTGGTGTTGGCCTTTTCTAAGACCATAATCTCTAGGATGTGGAGAAGGGACTTGGGGATGAATTTTTTTAGATAATAGACAATTCTCAAGGCTTGAGAGGTGTGATAGGAAGAGGGGAATGGGGGTGGTATTTATAGTGGAGGAGAGGAGGGATTTGAAATTATTTTAATCATTATTATAATAATTTTTCTCAAGAATATGAATATTATTTCTTTATGTGACCACAAATAGTACTAATAGCATGTGATTTAAATATATGCTGAATAAAATCACTTGTGATCTCATAAATAGTATATTTAACAGATAATATAAATATACTGTATTTTTCTGTATTTCACTATTCATAGAAAATTCATGAATTACAGTAAAATAATCAAAATTAAAAAAGATTATTTTTTGACGTGTAGAATTCAAAAATAAACTCCATTTTTAGAAATTAATTTTCTAAATCTTATTAATGTAATTTTTTTTATAAAATCATACATTATTAATAAAAATTAACAATTCTAAAACTATAATTCAATTTTTATCAAATTTAAAATTAATCAAGATGTAATTATCTTACATCCACAGAAAGATAAAATAACAAATCAATTTACTATTCATTAGGGTCATAATACTATTCATAAAGGTGCATTACTATTCACCAAAAATCATATTGGCTTCATCAGACTACAAATAGATTATTGTTCACAATTATAGAGGACCTTTTTTTTTGAAATTCAAAACATAGAAGTGGAAAAATTATGTTTAAAGGATAGTAATAAATATCATCTTAAAATAATGTTTCAGGTTTTTCAATTAATTTTTTCTAAAAAAATTTGGTGTTTCATTATCCCCACCTTTGGGAAATTACGTTCTGAATGTTTTATTTATTTATTTTAAAAACGAGGGATCCTTTCCTTCATAGCATTTTAAGACTCCCATGTTGCTTCTAAAACCAAGTGGTTTCTCCAAAAAAACCTTATCTTGGTTGAATTATTTATTCTACCATACCTGTTCTCGTCGATCGAGAAACTGAACTGGATTCTCTTCATAAGAATGGTTCTCTTCCAGCTGAACTGCTTTTGGGCTCAAGACATGAGAGGAATCTGGCACAAACTTTATCAAAATCGAAATATTAAAAACATTGTGTACCTATGATAAACATGGAGGATGCCCCACAGTTGGTGGTAAGGTGGTAAGGGCTTGGGTGGGGTGAGGGGAAGGTTGCGGTGTCATGTCCCTAGGCTAGCGATTTAATGTAATTTTCTTCTTTGTGTCGTGTTCCACTTTCACAGTTGTACCCAATTGATTAAACATGGAGGAAAATATACTCAGAAAGAAATTGGTCCAACCTTCTCCCGAATTTCATAAGTTCTACTAAACTATGGACATAACATTCCTTTCTTTCTAAAATGAATAACACATTTTAATGGTATGATTCTATGAAAAACTAGATCACCTACCTCAAAAGAAAATTATTTCTCATGTTGTCTGCATAACATTCTTTCCTGCACTGAGTTATCCTCATCTGTTGCTAGATCATCTTCTCTTTCAAAGCCACTTCCTCTTATAATTCTTTTCCCACTAACTTCCTTTCCAATACTACATCGCAAAAATATAGAGTTTGAAACCGATTTATATAAAATTCCCCAAAACATGCTATATTTATACTAGAAAATAACCTGTTATTATAGGAAAAATCAACTAAAGGAAGGTGTTGATCTCAAAATCCTTAGAATTCAATTGAAAAAGATCATAGAATATCTTCCAAAGACTAAATTTATTTTCTGACTACCCATCTGATTTAGGATGAAGATATATACTAAAATTTAATTTTGTGCCCAATGACTTATGAATCCCCTTCCATAAGTTATAAATGAACATTGGATCCTAATCATATACAATTGAAATATTAACTCCATGTAACCTTACTATATCTTTGAGGTACAATTGAGAAATCTAATCCAAAAGCATTGTATCTCAAATAGAAATAAAATGTAATTTTTTTAAAATTTAATCAACAACAACCCAAATTGTGTTGTTACCTCGATAAGTCTTAGGATGTATCATCCTGAAGTACATGAATATATCCACCATTTCCAATGTGGTACTAGCACAGGCTGAAGCATCTCCTTCAGTAACTTCCTCTCTTCTTTATCCTGTTGACATGTTTATAATTTCATGGTAAATTTTCAATATCAATTTTCATTCCATCCCACCGGTAGTAGTCCTGAAGGTCTCTTTATATCTTAGTAATACAAGGATGATTTGAAAATGGTGAACTATAAGCTTCACAACATTTTTTTTCTTTAAATAGGAATCACAAGGCGCACACAAGCATTTACAAAATCATAAAAAAATTCATTATCAACATTAAACTTTGGAATGTTAACCATTTTAACCAATTATACTTTTTTTATATCTCATTGTCTTCCTTTTCCACTTACTTAAATCTTTATAATAGTGATGACTGCATTGAATCCTGAAACTAAACAGAGGTATTTCTTGCACCAATAACTTCTAATACAAAATTCACCAATTCATTAATCAAAGGATCATCTTCCAAATGTAACTTGGTTAATGATGCATGATGTTTTTAACTCTAGTAATCAACCACATTGTTTAATTTTCATGGATGGAAATTGATCATGAAATCATAATAACCATTTCTGTTAAAATCTTTTTCGATGCCTCTTGTTTAGTTCCTTTTGAGTGAAAATATACTTTATAATTTTATCGTAAGTATATATATTTGATATTTTGATCCGTATAAACGATTCCTTTAAATTTTCAAATCAAAAACCACAAATACCAATTAAAAATATTGTATGGGATAATTCAACCAACAATAATTTAGTTTTCTTAAAGAAAAAGAAATTACATTATCATTTTACTTCAATACACAACCATGTACCTTTAATGAAGCATCACTATAGATGACAAAATCACCATTTCCCAAAGGCAAGGGTAAAATAGAGCATTCAACAGTCTATTCTTCAGTTCCTAAAAACGAACATCACATTCTTATGTCCACATAAATTTAACCCCATTTTGTGTTATCATAGTTAGATGGATAGATAACCATACAAAGTTGTTAACGAAACAACAATAATAACCTGCTAATCCAATAAAACTACCAATCCTGGTATCATTTATGGGTCATGGATCTTCATCCAACACTTTTTTTAGAATGATATACTATTATTCCATACTTATTTACAATGTTCCAAAGAAAAGAAATATGTTGCAAAAATAAAATCACATTTTATGAATTTTTCTTAATGATTCGTTTCATTTATGGTTTTCAAATCAACCATTAGACGTTTTTCATGCTTCTCTTTAATCATAGAAAATACCATAATTTCATAAACAAAAAACAAATATCAAATAACTCATAAAATATTCTATTCATAAGATTCATGAATACAATAGGTGCATTTGTTAAGACAACTGACATAACAACAAATTTGTAATGACCATATCTAGTACGAAAAGCTGTTTTCATGATGTTATCCTCCTTCACCATTAAATGATGGTATCAAGATCACAAGCCAATCAGGGATAAGCACTGAGCTCTTGGGATATGATTAAAAAAGTAATCAATATGAGGAAAATGATACATGGTTTAAATAGTGATGTTATTGAAGGATCTGTTATCAATAAAAAGTCTCGTGGTTCCATCGTTCTTTTTAACGTACCAAACTGGAGTACCCCAAGGTGAAGTGATAGGATTAATGATGCATTTATCAGGAAACACATGAAACTGATTTTTCACTTCAATAAGATCTATTTGAGACCTTTGATATTGTGGTTTTGAAATTGTATTAGAGTCAAGAAATAAGTCAATTCTGAATTGAACAACCGGATTAGGTATGACACCCAGAACTCATTAGAAAATCATTAAAGTAATCATTTTCCACTAAAATGTCATTAATCTTAACAGTTCCCTTGTTTTCAACCATATGGGAAAGATAACATTCATTTCCATCTTTCAATAGTTTCACAACTTCCTTATATGTTATCAATTGTATGGATTTGTTCTCTTATTCCAGATAAATCTCTTTCTAAAAAACAACTTCTTTGATCTACAATCAATCTTAGAATGATAAATAGATACCCATTGCATTCCCTGAATGACAGAGAACTCTGCCATGGGAAAAAATATGTTTTTTAGGTATAGTCCTTCAACAAAACACTTGAGAAATATTCATAAATTTCCTATTTTGAATAATTTTGACCCTGGGGTTTTAACAAAATGTTTTGGTCTTATTTGTTGAGGATATATTATCTACTTACCAAAATATTCCTCAAATACAAATGAATGTGTAGACCCCATATCAAATAAATCTTTTTCAATATCTGAGTAAAAAAACTTTTACCTTATAAAAATTCATTGGATGGACCGACTTCTGATGATATAGTTTCAAATGATCTAACTACACCTTTTTTCTTTCAGTATTCCTTCATTGGATCATTTAGATATCTATTTTGGAAGGAATTTTACAATAACAGATCTATCCACATTCAAAACACTTAACGTTTTTCTTATCTTGATTATCCTTAAGATCATTTTTATTACAATAATAGTCCATATGTTGAAACATACCACATAGAAAAACACTTCCATGTTTTGGTAACGCATTCTCCAGGGTTCTTTTCTACACACATTTCAAAAACTGGAAACTAGAATTTCTTACCATCAGATTTCTCCAGTTGACTCTTACCAATCTCGTACCATCTGAAACTCTTATTCTCCATGTTGTCAATGTGAACGTGATCATCAAAAACTTCCATCTCTACCCTCTTAGAACATCATAAATGTTTCTTATAGCTTTTTAATTCATGAGAGGACAGCGCCATTCAATTCCTTGGTTTCCATCTGGAGTAAACGTAGTTGATTTTTCTATCATGATCCAAAAATACGATTTGGATCATACCATGCCAGTTGAGTGATTTTTTATTCATACACGACCATAGAATCTTCCTTCTGATTCAATTCAAGGATTTTATTCTCCATCCTAAGTCTCAACACCATAAAAGAAAAATTTTTAGGAAAATACTTTTAAATTAATTCTAATCAAAGACATTAATATCCTCATTATCTCTGATATTTTTGACCACTGACCACCACCGATTAACATCACCTTCAAAATGATAAATTGAAATAATTATTTTTTGATAACCTGAACATCCCATAACATCGAATATCATTTCATGGAAATTAATCCATCCTTCAATCGCTACAAGGTTAGAAGATCCATAGAATGAAAATGGGTTTTTTCTCATAAGATATTCCACTATCATCATGTTCCACTGTGGTACCATTGGTGTTGTTTTTCATGGATGCAACCAATATTTTTTACTTGAAATAGATGATAAATTTCTATCACCAACTATTTGGTTTCAATCCATAACATTCCAAGCTTCATATTTTGTAGGATATCATTCTGTCGGTTCTAATCCTCTTCAGCTTCCCTATTTATTCTACTGAAAACCATTCTGAACAAAAATATCATAGTCAAAAAATCTTGGTAATATTTAAATGATATATAATTTAAAATTAAACACAAAGTAAAAATAATATATGGTATTCTATTACCATAATCCTAACCCCAAAAGTTGTCTAAACCATCCTCGGATACCAACTATAACGAACCAGCCTTATTACATTACATAATCGTGAAGTTTAGTAAAAAAATAACTTCCTTTCATATTGAGGATATTTTTTGATTATATTTTTAGATAATTGGGATATAATATATACATAACATTTTTCATTCATATAGTACAGATACCACAAAATAGTATCTGTTTCTCTCAAAATATATAATTTTTCAAATAAAACATGTTTTCATTGAAAAATCAACATGAAATTTAACATCTCTTACTTATATTTCTCACACATCTATATAACCTATGAAAATAATTAAAAATCTTTTTATGAGAACAAAAATCTCAGTAAGGTATATTAATATAAAGAACGAACACATTAGTTCATGAATACGTCTAATGCATGAAATCATTTTCAAAAAGACATACATGTCACCCACATAAAATTACCTTGTGAAACACCATATTTCCATGGGATTAACACAAAAAATATAGAACATAGAAATATCCACAATGGTATATTTTTTCACTAATTACATAAGGTTATAACCCTCCCACCTACCGTTTAATTTTTAACCCTCACAGAAACCTTAAAATTATTGTAACCATCACAGTTACACTGGGAGATACCATACGACCAACCTCCAACACAAACATACCAAATGCATTGGAGGGAGATATAGGTCCCAAATGTAATCGAAAGAAATTCCCAAGAACTATAATATAATCATATGACATGAATAATTTGATTAAAACATTTCTATTTAAATTTTGTAAAAACATAATTTAAAAAGAATATTTTAAAAGAAAAATACCCTTAAAAATATCATATAATTAATGTGGAACTTATTAGAGTGGATGGAATATATATATATATATATATTCTATAAATACCAAAAGTTCAATATAATATAAAAAAAACCAGTCAAAAATACAATTTTACTACCACATAAACAATGAAGTATATGGTAAACCCAAAGACTGGAAACCGGGTTAAGAATTTCCCTACCCTAGGTTTGTCTTTCTTAAAATTTGTCTGAACCTTTTAAATACTAGTTAAAAGAGTTTTATTAATATCTTATAGAAATATATTCATATTTATAATATTTTATATTATAATTTCATTACATCATTTCACACAATAATTCTTATTATATGATCATTCCATTGTTTTGGGTGTGTTCTTTACATGATTTCCCTGATCGATTCATGGTGGATATTCTTATTGATTAGAAGTGAAACTGCATAATTGAAATGTAATGGTATTTGAATATTTAAATTACCATAAATTAAATAATTTATAATTTTAAATTCTTACATGATGATGATTCATATGTTAAAACATTAATTATAATTGTTTAGTTCATTTTGGTGATTCTTCGATCATAATGAAATCAATATGTTTTATAAACTAATAACATGTTTAAAAAATTATTTAAGAACATTATATGATATAAAATACAGAAATTATAATCTTTTTTATCCATTAAAATTTTTCATGACCAGTATTTAAAGAAGTAAAAGAAATTGAAATCACACCATCCACGATGTCGGAAAATTGAAAAATCAGGGATGCTGTTTTAATTTCATGAATAATTGGGAGATGAGTAGAAGTATGATGGTAAATATTATATAAATATGATGAATTTAATAATATGTATGATACTGGATCATTCATTACTATTGGATAAGGGTAGGCGAGGAAAGAAAAAGAATATAAAAGAAAATGAAAATAAAATAAAGAACACTAAAGAGAATGTTTACCTCTTCATCTCTTCTCCTTGAGATCCTCCTTAAGGCATTGGGATTTGGCCTTTTGCTGAGACCAGAAGATCTAGGAAATGGGGAGGATCCTTGGGGATGGAATTTTTCTTAACTTAGGTAATTATAATGGCATGAGAGGTTCAAGAGGAATAGGGGAATGAGGGTGGTATTTATAGTTGAGGGGAGGATGGATTTTACATTATTTTAATCATTATTATAATATTTTTGCTCAAAAATATGATTAATCATACTTCATATGAAAACAATTGTAATAATTTCATGTGATTTCAAACCAAGTTGGATTACATCACTGATGATGTTTTAAAAAGTTTATTTAAATGATAATTTGAATATACTGTATTTTATCGTAATTCACTATTCATCAAAAATTCATGAATTTTAGAAAAATCCCAAAATTACAAAATAAATATTTTTCTTTGTGTATAATTAAAAAAGAAACTCCATTTTAGTAAAATAATTTTCTATATATTACTAATTTATTTTTTAAATAAATTCAAACATTATTCAAAAATTAACAATTTTAAAGCTATAAATCAATTTATATCAACTTGAAATATTAATCAAGATGACATTATCTCATAACCATAATAAAATAAAACAATAATATAATTTTATATTCATTAGGGAATATTACTAATCAAATTAATATTCATAAGGGTCTGTTACAATTTACCAAAAATCATGTTGGCTCCATCAGACTCCAAATAACAAACTGATCTTAATTGTATATGACCGTTATTCAAAATTCAAATCATAGAATTAGAAAAAAATTTCTTAAATCCTAGTTATAAATATCTTCTTAAAATAAAGTTTCACGAATTTCAATTTAATTTTCTAAAACATGGGGGTTTCAGTTAGCAATTATAATATATGAAAATATAATTATTATATTAATTAATTAAAAATACAAATTTGTTATGTTGGTGGCTAGAACAATTTTATTATAGGTAAGATCAATGAATGGATTTAATTCATAATTCCATTTTTACTTTGCATTATTTATGTTTCAATTACTATGTGGGAATTATATGATCATTCTCCACCAAATCCAATATATCATATCTTATAATGGTTTTTTAGATTTATTTTTTTCATTTCCATCCACTTTGGTTCCAAATTAATTAGAAAATAAATTTTATAAGATTATAAATCATATTCTCCAGTTTTAGGTAAGTGATTTTTTTCTTACATATCTAAATTCATGAAAGAAAATATGTGAAGGATATTCAATAAAATCCAATGGTTTCCAGTTCTATTTTAAACTATTTTTATATTTTTATAAATTAATATTTTTGTCTTTGTGTCAATTATAACATTAATTATAATGGTGTGAAATTAAAGTATCATCTTTTAACATAGGGACACATTTTGGTGCTCTAATTACAAATAATAATTATCAATATTCCATTACATGTTTTAATTATTATTTTTAAAAATATATATTATCATTTTTCTATATTTTTTTAGATTTAAAAAAATTACCAAAATTAAAGGATTATTATTCTTTACTTTCCAGGTAATATTTGTTATGTTATTATTAATTTATTTTTCATCAATGTAAAAATTATTTAACAATTATTATACATCATTAGGGATATTATATAACGATATCATCCCCCTTTATTCACTAGATATCTAAGGATGATTTTTTGATGATTTTTTTAAAAACACTTTTAATCTATATAATAGAAATATTCTTTTAATTAATGAAGAATAAGTCCATGATTTGGTCGAATACATATGAATGGTTTATCATTGTATGATATATAGTTCTATTATATACCTCAGATAAATTTGGGAATATTTTATATCTCATTATACCATAGGTTACATTATCAGTAATCCTAATCAATAGGTGGCATACCAGTGGATTTACCAACCCAAATATGGTACATGATTGATAATCAGAAACATAATAATTAATGAATTTCATAGTAGATATCATTGAATTATAATTTCAATGAGTATGTTTATACAACTATTTTAAAAAATAATCATATGATATATTATTATTTATATTTTATTCACTTATAGAAAATTATTTCTTATTTTTATAAACTTATGACTCATTTATTATGTTATATTGATACCTTTATCCATTGAAAATGATTTGAGAATTATGTATTCAGGTATTTTATATATGCACTATGATTGTGTTAAAAAACATATTATCATCATATTCTCACTTATTATCATAGAATGATTTCATCCATGTTGAAACTTACTGAGAATTTTAGATCAGACCCTCTTAACATTCCATTTTCTCAATTTTATGAATAAATGTATCAAATAAGATATTTCAAATTAGTTTACTATTTGGAAAAAACATCGGGGAAACTAATTAAGATCATTCATGAAATATGTTGATTATTATTATATCCTCATATGAAACTGAACCATTGTGGTTATTGAGCATATATTATTGTGATATGTATAAAATATTAATCTAAAATAATTTAATACGTATATAAGTGATTTTTGGGATTCTGTTTTTAATATTACTACAATTGTATTAATTTTTTGGTTTAATTATATGATAATTTATTGAAACTTTTATGGATAATTAGAAATATAAGAAATATTTTTTTATATTTCTATAAAATATATAGAATTTCTATTACTTGCAATGAAAAGTAGGTGGAATCAAAATTTGGAATAGAAACATTAATTTGTTAAAATGTATGAAATGTATGTTTGGGTATTCTCTCAATATTTTCTACGATGATGATGAAAATACCAAGATCCATACCTATATTGGCACTCCATAAGGACCATATTTGGTATATTCACATTCTTTGTATGAACCATTATAAGGGTTTAATATATTTTGGTTACAAATTAATATAGAAAATGAAAATTATAATCTAAAATTCGAACCTGTATATTGATATTTATTGGTATCACATCACCACATCAGTGGATTGTTATTGAATTATTAGTGAAAACTCATAATTGAAGGATGATTTAATATCTTATTTGTAACTCCTCTCCCAATGTTGTTTGTATGAATGTTATTTATTAATATATTATTATTATACAAATAGAAAAATTTGGTACTATGTATTACATTGATTGGATCTCTATTTAAAAAGGCAATATAAATTTCTAATGATGGGTTATCATGTTTTATATTCTAAATCATTCTATGATCTCATATCAAATAGACGATGAATATGGTCATTCAAAGGAAATTACCATCATTATATGTGTATTACTATATATATTCATGTGGTGTATCATAGTCATATTTTTGGGGTGAAATTAAACATAAAATATAATCCAATAACCTTTGAATATGTTTATATATGTCATAAATAGTGACTTAGTCTTCCCTAGAATAATGAAGTTTAGTTTTCAATAGAACTCATACCATGTGATTCAAATTTTTGTATGATACTATATAGAACTGAACCAATTTTATATCATGAATTATTGAATATACACTTTTAGATTTTTTTGAAATTGACTCTTGAACCCTATGAAATCACCATAGGGGGAACATATTATTTTTTTATAGAATTATTTCAACATAAATTGTAAAATTTATAGTCATGAACATATAAAACTCACTATCATGAACACGTATCATCATTCCCATATCAATTTCTTCTTTTTTTCAACTATGAACTAATTGCATTTTAAGGATTATGCCTTGATCGTGATATTAAATGACAAGAGTAAATAAAGAAGGTTATATAAAGAATTTGAATCATTTCAGTCATAAATAATACATATTTTTTTATCGAATATTCATTATATATAACAAATATAGAGACCCGAAATCTATAATGGATTAATTTCATTATATATATGATACAATATTTTTTCAGTATTGATCATCCATATATCGTAAAATATTTTTCTAATATACTACCCTTATTAGATATACACCACTTAAATCCTTTCACCATTAACTAATAAAATAGAAACAAAATAAGGGGTTATCTCGAATGTTTAATAAAGGTATTAAAAAGAGGTATCAATTATTGATCAAAAGATATAATATGATAACAATATTGGTATGTGATCATGATAATATCACTAGTTTGTCACTCAAAAATAGTTAAGGATAATTAATTATGTTTCATGGAATAAGGATTGTCCATAAAAATGCATAAGTCATATGATTTAAAAATCATCAATAGTATATCCTGATCCATGATAAGATTTCATAAAAATAAGACATATGTTTTATGTATTCATGTAATAAGTGAGAATAATTTCATTATTTAATTCATTATACCAATACTATCATTAGGGATAGTGTCCACAAAAGATTGCGTCGACTCTACATTCCACCATTAATATAGTCCTAACTTATTGCATGGAATATCATATTGGATAGAGTCCCATAATTTACAATGTCCACTCCCCATTACAACTCATATTATCTATTGAGATATAAATCTATACCATGTTCAGCGGAGGTGTATGTAATTCTGGACCCTCACATCACATATAAATTATCATACATAAGTGTTACAGAAGATCTAATGACATCATTTCATCAGATTATAACATTTACAAAATTTTTTTCTATTTGTTTCATCATAACATAATTATCCAAAAGGAAATTTATGTAATTTTTATGGACCCATTATATTTATACAAAAATATTAGAAATTATTAGATTAAAAATTCAGTATATATTACAATGTTCCATACTAGAATCATATAGGTCTATTATCATAGGAATGATATATATATATAGCATTTTCATTGGTTTCTCTAATAATGTTAATTATAAATGAAAACCATCACATATGAATTGTACTTAATAATTTTATTGATATCATGGAAAAAGGAATCAAATGAAATGGTCATATAAAATTAATAATAATACGAAATAAAATATATATCTGTAATCACTTAAAACTAAGAGCAGAATAAGTTTTTGAGAACATGAGAAAAAAATCGACTCGATAAATTCACTTCAGTGATCATTATTAAGATTCATGGTATAAATCGAGACGTTTTATAAAATATAAATCATAATGTAATTAAATAACATGATCCTTGAGAAAATAAAATTGGAAAATACATTGAACGGTTTCCTAGAAATTATCACATAAAATGATTTTTTATTACACAGGGATCACTATCAAAACTATCATTGTTGATAGGGTTCACTACCCAAACCATTTTAGTTGTCATGTTTCCCTCACAATAAAATAAAATTTGTCAGTGGACCTCACTAAACACGGTTAAATTTACATTTCAGTCATATTTATCTCAAAAAATATTAATCAATACCCAATTCATTAGAAGGCTATATAATTCTAGTCACACCCATCATTGGATATAACATGAAAACCATAATTGTTTTATAACATTACTACTATTATTTTATAAAACATAACCACTATCAAATTTTATAATGTACCAACAATACATGGATTTAACATAAACCACATCGCATAATAAAAAATTAAATATGTGTTCTAAAAGATCATAAATCATTCAATATGTCATGACATAATATACTTGGTAAAGAAAATGGGTTTCAAAAATATTTCATCCATTTATCATAGAACATCCACTGGAATATAAATGGGTTTCTTCAAAATACTAGAAACATAAGAATTAACCATAGATAAAAAGAGTAAGAATGAAATCAATTGATCATAACTACAATAATACATAAGTATCGTTAACGATTTTTATATTATATTAATATTTTTTAAAATATCATTAAAATAGTTCTTGAGGAAAATAAACATTCCATTTAGAGAATAAATTTTAAAATAAATATAATTCCAAAATGTTATGTAAAAAAATTATTTAAAAATGACATAAGAAACTTGTAATGTAATAGTCAATGCATTGAGTAAAAATTAATATGGGAAATTTAGTTTATGATATATATGATATAAAATAACACTATCTTTTCATTTAAAAAAATAAAAATTAACTTATTTAGGAAATGATAATAAGATTAATTTAAAACCTTATTTTACTAATTATAACATGGGTAAAAATGAAATTATATTGTGTGGGAAGGAAATTTAAAACCTTCTAGAAGAAAGTTTTAGGAAACATGGATATTGAATGAAAAAAATTGTACCAAAGAGGTAAATGATGTAAATTTTCCTCATAAACATATTTTCATTCTCTTGAAAACATAAGGGGTATAAAATGAATAGAAATAATTTATTCTCAACAAATAAATGATGGGGATATTAATTGAAATTTATAAATCATAGATAAATATTATAAATTTATATAATATAAATTCAACAATAAAAACAATATTAAAATAAAATTGATGTAAAAATTCAATAACTCTATACAAATTTCTTTCATACAAGTTGAATACTCATATTCCTTGAAACATTTCTATTACTTATCATATAGTGGGATCTTTGAATGACCTCTTGGAAAGAGTGCTTCTTGAGAATGTATCTAGTGGATTGGAGAAAAGAACTCAAAATAGGATGGACAAGATAGATTTCATAATCTGGTGTGATGTTTAGAATGAAATTATTCCGTTTCATAATTGAGGGGAGTAGCTTTCTTTGAATATCTGGAATGATTAAAATATATTAATGTAATTTTCATGAAAAATGGTTCCAACTGGAATTTAAATGGGAAATAAATTACATTATAAACTATATCATATCTACTATTTCTATTTTATTTTATTTATTAATTTTAGGTAATATAATAAATTATTATTTTTATAAAATATCATTATTTTAAATTTAGACACTATTCATTGAAAATGACTTAAAAAAATAAATTAAAATATTTAATTTTAATTTAATTCAGTAATATAAAACTTATTTTTCAAAATTACCTTCAATATTTTGGTCATAAATTATCTAACTAATATTATAATACATTTTATATTTTAAAAATAATTTATTTTATATTTTATTAATTGGAGAAATATTGCATCATTTATATATATAAAATTATGGACATAAAAATTTTAAATTTCAGAAAAATCTTTTTTCATGAAAAATATTTAATTCATCTCAATAGAGACAATTATATTAAATTATATGATAATTTATTCTCTATTAAGAGACATAATAGATATTTATAAATAAGGGACTTTCATTTTTTAGCTTTCATTTATTTAAATATAATATAAATCACTTTCAAGGTAATATGTCCTTCAAAAAATTAAATTTATTCCTTTAGGGGATAAGATTAAGATTCTATTAATCCATTGATAATTAAAAAGAAAAATTATGACCGTATAACTTCATTTTAATATAATTGAACAAGATTTTCCTTTTAACTGGGTGGTATATTTTAGCCGGATTAATATTATTATTGACCAGAATTAAATGGGTCATGTCCACCAAATTTGATACTCCTAAATCCAAATATTGAATCCATTTTATCAAATTCAATAATTATAAGTTGGAGAAATTAATATTAAAATTTCTGCAAAGAACATGATAAAAGCCTCATTTAGAAAAAATAGTTCTTATTCGTATGCTTTGATTTTTTATTATCTAGATCATTAAATAATTTTAAATAAATAGTAATAATTTAGATTGAAGGTAAAATATAATAATTTTTGTCACGACCCGTCCTTGGGGCCCGTGCCGTGACTACCCCAAGCCCTCCTTCCATAGGCCAGGGGCTGGCGACTAGCACCAAGGCGTAAATCCCAGTAAAAAGGGAAGGCATTGCCTTTGAAAAGTAAACAAACACCATAGATTAAACAAGCGGAAAAGTAAAAACTACGTAAAAACAGAGTACAACTGAAAGTGCGGAAAAGTAAAAGGGCCAGTATACAAACCCAAACTGAAAGTAAAGTACAACTCGAAAGGGAAAACACCAAATGTAAAGTAAAAGCCGTTACACTGAGCTGTCCACTGGAAATCCCACCGGAAGGGTGGGTACAGATAGCTCTACTGCTCCACGGGTCCCACCGTCTGCTCCGAGTACGTCCCGTCCAGTGGTTCTCCTCCAGGTACCGTCCTGCTCTGCAAGCCTCAACCATGATCAACACTGTCCGTCGTCTACAACCAACACAATGTAGTGCGGGCATAGCCCGTGCAGGGGTGAGTATAAGCTACTCAGTAGGGACCCCGAGACCCCCGAAGGTCTCCCAAAATCCACAAAAGATAAACCACAAAGGAAAGATACAAACAAGAAGTAACATCAGACACTACTTAGGTATATGCCCATACATATACCTAAGTCATGAGTTCCAATACGCTCCAACCTCTGAGCCCATGTACAACTCAGTCCACACAGGAAAGTATACGTATTCCACACAGGAAAGCAAAACAAAAATCCACATAGGATAACACAACACAATCCACACAGGAAAACAACAGGATTTAGCTCACACAGGTATACATCTTCGAAGGATGATAAAGATGATCTTTGATCCATCTACGTCGTCGGACCCATGAAGGATCGATAGGTAACTAACCCCCACAAAGACCCACACAGGATCGGGCCCACATAGGACCTGTAGGCGCTGGTTCACAAAGGACCGCTGAGCGCAATGACCCACACAGGATCAGACCCACGTAGGATCGGGCTCACACAGGACCTGTAGCACTAATCCACGTAGGATCGCTGAGTGTTGTAGTCGTCGTCGAATCCACCAAGGATCTTTATACTGTCGTCGTCGTAGTCATAGTAGTAGTAGCAGTAGCAGTAGCAGTCACAGTCACAACCAGCACTAGGGTTCCCGCACACAACAAGCTCGTTCGGGAGGGTCCGCTCCACGAGCCGAGAGGCTGATACATCAACTATCACAAATTCCAGAGTTGATGTATCCAAAAGTTCTGTATCTCCAATAGGAACTCAACGCAACAGACGGCGCGTCGATCGGACGCCCGGTCTGAGAGTTATTGGCTTTTTCGTCCCAGGGGCCCGGTTGGTTTTTAAGGCAAAACCAACCCGACCGTAATCCACCTGCGTCCAAACATCGAGCGGAGTATGCAAAAAGATCCTTCTCACTAAAAGGAACACAACAAAGCTGACGGCACGTCAATCGGATGTTCGTAGTTCAAGATATTATCATTTTCGCTCCGAAGGCCCGGTTGGTTTCGTGTATGAACCAACCCGGCCGAATTCAAAGTATTCTGAAACATTGAGTGTGATATACCGAATCGACCTTCTCGATCCAAGGATCGCATAGCCACTAACGGTTCGTCAAACGGAGGTCTGTAACTCATGTTATGGGCAAAATACCGAAGTCGATTCGAAAACGGGGGGTCCGGGTCCGGGTCGACCCGGCCCGACCCCCCCTGGGTCGGCCCGAACTAGGTCGGCCAGAACTGGGTCGACCCGACCTGGGTCCAACCCGGCCCGGCCGGCGGCGCGTTCCGGCACGGCGGCGCGGCCGGGGCGCCGCTCGGGTGCCACACGCGGGGGGCAAGGCCCCCGCCCTTCCTGCTGGCGGTGCGGCTGTATACCGTGCCTTGGATCAAACGCCCCCCCTCGTGGGGGCCTGCCTTTGAGAAAAACGGGGGGCGCGCTGCCCCCCCCCCCCCCCCCCCTTGGTGTAACCGCCCCCCCCCCCCCCCCATTATGGGGGGCCGGTTTTGGCCAGCCGTGGGAATTAATTCCCCCGGTTCTTCTCCCTTCCGGCCGGCCCAACCTGGTCGGCCGGTCCTTCCTCAACGGGACCGGCAAGGCGGGTCCCCTTTCCGGATTCCGACACCGGCGGCGCGGCTAGCTGCCGGTCTTCTCGTTCCGCCGTGGCCTTCGTCGTCCGGCGCGGTGCTACGACACCGTGCCCCTCCGCCGCGGCCCCGCTCCGGCCGCGGCGCCTTTGGTTTCCTTCGACGCAGCACGATGGCATCACGTTCATGATAAATCTTTCCATGGTGCGGCGCGACGGCGCCGCACAATAATTGTCGAATGATTCCCGCGTGGTGCGACGACACCACGCCATCTCGTTTCATCTGCAAGGAAAATAATAATCAAAAACAAAGGAGGGGGGATTCGGCCGTGTTTGTGCGGTCAGATCCCCCTCTCGTTAGATGGTAACACATAAATATTTATCCTCAAGATTGTCATGCTAGAACCAAGAACGAGAATAAATAAATAATCAACAACAAACCCCTACCTCGGTTTCAAGAACGATGATCGTCAACGACCCGTGGAAGACGCGTCGCGGTGGTTGGCGTCACGGAAGAAGGACGTCGATGTCGTGAAGCGAGGATTCAAAGTTCTTTGACGATGATTTCATTGGGGGAAATCATCACAGAAGAGATGACGCGGAAGAAGACGTCGTCAGTGTCGCGGGTATGGCGTCGCGGAAGACGATTCCCGAGAACGTGGCATTCTTCGTCGATGTTCGAAGTTTCTTCGCGTTCTTCGTCAAAGTTTGAAGAAGAAGGAGTAAGATCCAAATTCTCTAAAGGTGGCTAGATAATTCTAACCAAATAAAATAAGATAAAGTCTTATTTTATTTACTCAATCAAAACATTTTGAAATTCAAAGGTTTGAAATTAAACAACTCCTCCCATTTAATAACCAAAGTTGTCATGTTCATTAAAAGAGGAGTTTAAGGGAGTTTTAAAAAAAGAAGGTGAAGAGTTATGCTTCTTGTGGGCCCCACCACACTTAATCCTCCCAAGGGAGGTTAAGTGGATGTGGGTCCCACCTCTAACTCCCTTTGGGAGAAAATAACCAACAAGTTAAAAATAAAAAAATTTTCCACATTTTTATTTAACTACTTTTATTTTTTCCCAAAACTAACTTTCATACCGCATAAAACGAAACCTCGGAAAATGTCTCCTTAAGAGAATATCGGCGTTGCGAGTTCATCGGTGCCCTCAGAATTTGATTCCGTGCACCAGTTCAAAAGTTAGAAATTCCCGCTCGTTCGTTCACTGAACGTACCCGAGCCAAACTTCAGAAATTGATTCCGGGCACTCCGGGCCTCGGAATCAGGTGCCGTCCGAAACCGCGTTCATGTAAAATTTCAAAGAAAATTAATAAAAAAATTTCCATTGAATTTTACGGGTCTTTACATTACTCCCACCTCATGGATTTACGTCCCCATAAAGATACATCAAAACTAGGGAAACAAAAGAGGGTACTCAGTACGCATCTGAGCCTCCCGCTCCCATGTGATCTCCTGGAGGTTCCCGTGCTGCCATCTGATGCGCACAAGAGGAATTGATCGCCCACGTTGGACCCGCTCCTGCCGATCCTCTATCTCCCCCGGGACCTCCGTAAAATTCTCCCCATCGTCAACGTCAAGCTCCCCATGGTCAATGATGTGCGTCGGGTCGTGCACGTATCTCCTCAGCTGAGATACGTGGAAGACGTCGTGCACCCGGTGCAACTGAGGTGGTAGAGCCAGGCGATAAGCCACCTCGCCAATCCTACTGAGGACCTGGAAGGGTCCGATGAAGCACGGAGATAACTTGCTTCCTCGACCAAATCTCCATATACCACGTCGAGGTGAGACCCGCAAGAAGACGTGGTCACCATCCTCGAACTCTAGTGACCTCCGCCTCCTGTCAGCGTATGACTTCTGCCGGCTCTGAGCTGTCCTCATCCACTCCTGGATGACCTAGACCTACTCTGTCGTGGCTTGGACCATCTTCGGTCCCACGAGTACTGACTCCCCAGGGTCTGTCCAGCACAAATGAGATCTACAAGGACGTTCGTACAACGACTCGTACGGTGCCACCCCGATGGTGGAGTGGTACCTGTTATTGTACGCAAACTCCACCAAAGGTAGGTGGTCCTCCCAGCTACGACCAAAGTCTAGGACACATCCACGGAGCATGTCTTCGAGAGTCTGGATGGTCCTCTCCGTCTGACCATCCGTCTAAGGGTGAAAGACTGTGCTCAGACGTAGCTGCGTCCCGAACGCCTCCTGTAACCCCTTCCAAAGCCAGGAAGTAAAACGAGCATCTCGATCGGAGACAATAGATGATGGCACGTCGTGGAGCCGCACAATCTCCTGAACGTAGAGACGTCCCAAGCTCTCCACTGAGCCCTGCTCTCTGATGGGTAAGAAGTGTGCCGACTTGGTGAGTCAGTCAACAATCACCCAGATGGAGTTTTGACCTATGGAAGTTCGTGGAAGTCCAGTCACGAAGTCCATAGATATCCCGTCCCACTTCCACTCCGGGACCTCCAAGGGCTGTACCAAGCCTGCTGGTACCTGATGCTCTGCCTTCACCTGCTGGCAGGTGAGCCATCGAGAAACGAACTCTGCTACAACCTTCTTCGTGCCCGGCCACCAGTGCTGTCGCCTGAGATCCTGGTACATCTTCGCCACTCCAGGATGTACCGCCGAAGGAGAAGTGTGAAACTCTCTCAGCACCTCCTTTAGCAAAGCGACTGGTACCATGGTACGTCCTCTGAAAAGAATGTCATGCTCTGCTGCAAGGGAGAAACCATCAGGTGCCTGTCCCAAGGATATCTGTGCACGCCCTGTCTCACAGTCAGCGTCCTCACGCTGTGCCTCTCTGACCCGCTGCAGCAGTGGAGGGGTGACTGTGAGAGACTGGAGGAAGGATGCTCCATCTCTATCCACGAGGGATATCTTCAAAGAGGCTAGCTACTCCGTCACCTCCTCAAGTAGCTGAATGCCGATCCTCCTACTGAGGGCATCAGCTACTAGGGTCCCCTTCACAGGAGTATAGACTATCTCAATGTCATAGTCCTAGAGGAACTCGAGCCATCGCCGAGGTCTCAGGTTCAGGTCCTTCTGTGAGAAGATATACCTGAGACTCTGATGATCAGAAAAGAATATAAAGCGATCGCCCATCAGGTAATGTCGCCATGTCTTCAGAGCGAAGACCACTACTGCTAACTCCAGGTCATGGGTAGCGTAGTTCTTCTCATGCAGCCTCAACTGACGTGATCCATAGGTGATCACTGCCCGCTCCTGCATCAGAACACATCTGAGTCCGGTCCCTGATGCATCGCAGTAGACTACGTACCCTACTCCCTCATCAGGAAACCTCAAGATAGGTGAGCTGGTCAATCTCTGCCTCAGCTCCTGGAAGCTCTGCTGACATCTGTCTGACAAGACGAAGGGTTTCCCCTTCTTCGTCAAAGCTGTGAGTGGTGCCGCAACTCTAGAGAAGTCTGGCACGAATATCCGATAGTATCCAGCTAGTCCCAAGAAACTCTGAACCTCCGTCACGCTCCTGGGTGGCTGTCATGCTAACACAGCCTCAATCTTCGCAGGATCCACTGCAACTCCCGCCTCAGAGATATCGTGTCCCAAGAAGTGGACCTCACGTATCTATAACTGGAACTTCAAGAGCTTACCATAAAGTTGGTGCTCTTGGAGTGTGTCTAGTATAACTCGCAAGTGATATGCGTGCTCCTCCTCAGTTGTAGAGTAAATTAGAATGTCGTCAATGAAGACCACGACAAACCGATCAAGGTATGGCTGAAAGATCCTGTTCTTGAGGGCCGTGAACACTATTGGAGCATTGGGTATTCCGAAAGGCATAACCAATAACTCATAGTGGCCATACTGACAGCTGATGGCCGTCTTCTGCACGTCCTCGTCTCTGAATCTGAGCTGATGATAGCCTGACCTGAGGTCTATCTTCGAGAACCACCATGCTCCCTTGAGCTGATCAAAGATGTCATCAATCCTCGGTAGCAGATACTTGTTCCTCACTGTCACCTGGTTCAGGCGACGATTTTCAACACAATGTCACAAGCTTCCATCCTCCTTCTTGGCGAACAATATCGGGGAAGCCCAGGGTGAAACACTGGGTCGGATGAACCCCTTTCCCTACAAGTCTTCCAACTGTACCCATAGCTCTCAAAGCTCGGCGGGGGCCATCCGATATGCTGGAGTGGATATCGGGGATGTCCCGGGGTACAGGTCAATATAAAAGTCTACCTCTCTGCGAGGAGGTATCCCTGGAACGTCGTCGAGAAAAACGTCTGCAAACTGATCCACCACTGGAGGAAAACCAGGACTCCGCACGTCAACTACTCCAAGGATGAGGCTAGCCAACTGATGAGTGATGGGTTGTCCTCTCCTCTGCGGAAGTCCATATTGTGCTGCAAAGGCTCCCTTCTCGCCGGTGAAGGTGAACCTGCTCCTGTCGGTGCGTACACATCGCACCTTGCGCCTAAAACAGTCAATCTGCGCATGGACCATAGATAGCCAATCCATGCCCAAGATGACATCGTAAGGCCTCGACGCTGCTACAAGAAGATCCCAGCTGAAGATCTCTCCTCCTAGTGTAATCTCACAATGCCGGCACTAGTGCGTAATCGTCGAGTCTGCTCCTGTAGGAGTCTCTAGCCGTAAGGATCGAGCCAACGGCTCTGTCAGAATCTCCGAGCTCCGAACAAGGGCAGCGGCTATGAAAGAGTGACTCGCTCCTGTGTCTATAAGTACTGCAGCAAGGGTGGAATAGACACAGATAGTACCTCGAATCTTCTCGGGTGCACCGTGGTCGTAGGCCTCTGCTGCCTGGAGTTGTGCTTGTCTCTGCCCGCCTGCTCCCTGTGGTCGGGGTGGACCTCCTGGTGGTGGTGGTGGCAGAGCCTCAAAGCGTCGCCCACCACCTGCTGCTCGGCCAGCTCCTCGGACTCATCCGCTACCTCCCTGCGGACCGCCACGGTTGACCCTCTGCCTCTTCCTTGGTGGTCCCTCAACCGTCTGCTGCTCCTCGGCACGGCGGGTCGGGCAGTCACGAGCCATGTGGCCCTACCCGCCGCACGAGTAGCACTGTCTGCCTCTCGAAAGACTGGCCCCGCGCTGTGTGCCCCGCACTGCTGAGCCAGTGTCCTGAGGTCGTCTGCCTGAAGGTCTCGTCTGTCTGGACCCCTGAGTCAACTGTCGACTGCTTGCTGCAGATGACTCTGCCACGTGCCGCCCTGCAGTGGGTCGCGGCGCTGGTATAGACTCAGCAAAGAATCTCTCGATCAAAAGGGACCGCTCCAGTACTCCTGTCTGAGTCGGTATGCTGAGGGAGATCAGAGATTACCTGATCTCGTGTCTCAAACCCTGCTCGAAGGTCCGGGCCTAGAAGAATGGGTCCCGTACCACGTCGGTCGAGTAGCGCGAGAGATCAGTAAATTTCTCCGAGTACTGAGCGACCGTCATGCTGCCCTTTCGCAGCTGAAGAAGCTCCTGGATACGCACCGCACGAAGGGTGGCTGGGACGAACTCCGAGCGGAAGAGGCTCTCAAAGTCTGTCCATAGTAGAGATGCCTCATCATGCACCTGGAGCATCAAGCTCCACCATCGGCCCGCTGCTGCGTGCAGTAGGCTCGCAGCGAGGATCACCATGAGGTCTGCAGGTGTCCTCACTAGCCTAAAAACTCGTACCACTGCCTCCAGCCAGTCCTCTGCTGCCTGGGGGTCCATCTCCCCACGGAACCTAGGCGGTCGCTGACGCTAGAACTCGTGCAGAGCTCCAAGGCGACGTGCATCGTCCGCGGCTGGAAGCATCGGTGGCTCAGCGGGTAGAGCCACCGCCTGTGCCACTGCTGACAAAGGGCCCTGCACCGAGGCCTCGTCGCTCAGTGGGCTGTCGTCCCGCTCGACTCTCGGAACCCTAGATGGCTACCGTCGTGGGGCCATCCTGAAAAGGAAACAGGTGCGCCACGGTCAGAACAGTATACCTGGTGAGCTGATATAAAGTAATCACAAAGAAAACTTTGAAACACACACGCAATCAATGTTTTCTTGCATTAAGTCGGAAATCAGTAGTCAGGGTCCTGGTGTACGGATACGTCGGCCGCCACACCAACACTGGACTCCCTAGACTGATAACCACACTCAATACGCTAAACATTATTGCTTCACATAGATAAGATCAGAGTTCGCGGTAGAACTGAACACCTATGATACCAATTTGTCACGACCCGTCCTCGGGGCCTGTGCCGTGACTACCCCAAGCCCGCCTTCCCTAGGCCAGAGGCTGGCGACTAGCACCAAGGCATAAATCTCAGTAAAAAGGGAAGGCATTTCCTTTGAAAAGTAAACAAACACCACAGAGTAAGCAAGCAGAAAAGTAAACACTAAGTAAAAACAGAGTACAACTGAAAGTGCGGAAAAGTAAATGGGCCAGTATACAAACCCAAACTGAAAGTAAAGTACAAATCGAAAGGGAAAACAACAACTGTAAAGTAAAAGCCGCTACACCGAGCTATCCACTAGAAATCCCACCTGAAGGGTGGGTACAGATAGCTCCACTGCTCCATGGGTCCCACCGTCCGCTCCGAGTACGTCCCGCCCAGTGGTCCACCTCTAGGTACCGTCCTGCTCTGCAAGCCTCAACCACGATCAACGTTGTCCGTCATCTGCAACCAACACAACGTAGTGCGGGCACAGCCCGTGCAGGGGTGAGTATAAGCTACTCAGTAGGGACCCCAAGACCCCCGAAGGTCTCCCAAAATCCACAAAGGATAAACCACAAAGGAAAGATACAAACACGAAGTAACAACAGACACTGCTTAGGTATATGCCCATACATATACCTAAGTCATGAGTTCCAATACGCTCCAACCTCCGAGCCCAAGTAGAACTCATTCCACACAAGAAAGTATACGTATTCCACACAGGAATGCAAAACAAAAATCCACACAGGATAACACAACACAATCCACACAGGAAAGCAACAGGATTCAGCTCACACAGGTATACTTCTTCGAAGGACGATAAAGATGACCTCTGATCCATCTAAGTCGTCGGACCCACGAAGGATCGATAGTTAACTATCCCCCGCAAAGACCCACACTGGATCGGGCCCACACAGGACCTGTAGGCGCTGGTTCACACAGGACCGCAGAGCGCAATGACCCACACAGGATCAGACCCACAGAGGATCGGGCTCACACAGGACCTGTAGCACTGATCCACGTAGGATCGCTGAGTGCTGTAGTCGTCGTCGAATCCACCAAGGATCTCTGTGCTTTCGTCGTCACAGTCATAGTAGTAGTAGCAGTAGCAGTAGCAGTCACAGTCACAGCCAGCACTAGGGTTCCCGCACATAGAAAGCTCGTTCAGGAGGGTCCGCTCCACGAGCCGAGAGGCTGATAGATCAACTGTCAGAAAGTCCAGAGTTGATGAATCCAAAAGTTCCGTATCGCCAATAGGAACTCAACGCAACAGACGACACGTCGATCGAACGCCCGGTCTGAGAGTTATTGGCTTTTTCGTCCTAGGGGCCCGGTTGGTTTGTAAGGAAAAACCAACCCGACCGTACTCCACCTGCATCCAAACCTCTGGCGGAGTATGTCAAAAGATCCGTCTCACTAAGAGGAACACAACAAAGCTGATGGCAAGTCAATCAGACGTCTGTAGTTCAAGATATGAGTGTTTCCGCTCCGAAGGCCCGGTTGGTTTCGTGTATGAACCAACCCGTCCGAACTCAAAGTATTCCGAAACTTTTAGTGCGATATACCAAATAGACCGTCGCGATCCAAGGATCGCATCGCCGCTGACGGTTCATCAAACGGAGTTTCATAGCTCATGTTATGGGCAAAAGACCGAAGTCGATTCGAAAACGGGGGGTCTGGCTCCGGGTCGACCCGGCCCGACCCCCCCTGGGTCGGCCCGAACTGGGTCGGCCCGCACTGGGTCGACCCGACCTGGGTCCGACCCGGCCCGGACGGTGGCGCGGTCTGACGCGGTGGCGCGGCCGGGGCGCCGCTCGGGTGCCACGCGCGGGGGGCTAGGCCCCCGCCCTTCCTGCTGGCGGCACGACTGGATGTCGCGCCTTGGATCAAACGGCCCCCCTCGTGGGGGCCTTCCTTTGAGAAAAATGGGGGGGCACTGCCCCCCCTTGGTGTAGCCACGGCCCCCCCATTATGGGGTGCCGGTTTTGGACAACCGGGGGAATTAATTCCCCCGGTTCTTCTCCCTTCCGGCCGGCCCGACCTGGTCAGCCGGTCCTTCCTCAACGGGACCGGCAAGGCCGGTCCCCTTTCCGGCTTCCGACACCGGCGGGGCGGCTAGCTGCCGGTCGTCTCGTTCCACCGCGGCCTTCGTCGTCCGGCGCGGTACGACGGCACCGCGCCCCTCCACCGCGGCCTCGCTCCGGCCGCAACGCCTTTGGTTTCCTTCGACGCGGCACGATGGCGTCGCGTTCATGATAAATCTTTCCACAGCGCGGAGTGATGATGCCGCGCAATAATTGTCGAATGATTCATGCGTGGTGCGATGACACCACGCCATCTCGTTTCATCCGCAAGGAAAATAATAATCAAGAACAAAGGAGGGGGGATTCGGCCATGTTTGTGCGGTCCGACCCCCCTCTCGTTAGATGGTAACACTTAAACATTTATCCTCAAGATTTTCATTCTAGAAGCAAGAACGAGAATAAATAAATAATCAACAACAAACCCCTACCTCGGTTTCAAGAACGATGATCGTCAATGACCCGCGGAAGACGTGTCGCGGTGGTCGGCGTCACGGAAGAAGGACGTCGATGTCGTGAAGCGAGGATTAAAAGTTCATTGACGATGATTTCGTTGCGGGAAATCATCGCGGAAGAGATGACGCAGAAGAAGACGTCGTCGGTGTCGCGGGTATGGCGTTGCGGAAGACAATTCCCGAGAACATGGCGTTCTTTTTCGATGTTCGAAGGTTCTTCGCGTTCTTCGTCAAAGTTTGAAGAAGAAGGAGAAAGCTCAAAATTCTCTCAAGGTGGCTAGAGAATTCTAACCAAATAAAATAAGCTAAAGTCTTATTTTATTTACTCAACCAAAACATTTTGAAATTCAAAGGTTTGAAATTAAACAACTCCACCCATTTAATAACCAAAGTTGTCATGTTCATTAAAAGAGGAGTTTAAGGGAGTTTTAAAAAAAGAAGGTGAAGAGTTATGCTTCGTGTGGGCCCCACCACACTTAATCATCCCAAGGGAGGTTAAGTGTATGTGGGTCCCACCTCTAACTCCCTTTGGGAGAAAATAACCAACAAGTTAAAAATAAAAACTGTTTCCACATTTTTATTTAACTTCATTTAATTTTTCCCAAAACTAACTTTCATCCCGCATAAAACGGAACCTCGGAAAAGGTCTCCTTAAGGGAATATCGGCGTTGCGAGTTCATCGGTGCCCTCAGAATTTGATTCCGAGCACCGGTTCAAAAATTAGAAATTCCCGCTCGTTCGATCACTGAACGTACCTGAGCCAAACTTCAGAAATTGATTCCAGGCACTCCGGGCCTCGGAATCAGGTGCCGTCAGAAACCGCGTTCTTGTAAAATTCAAAAGAAATTTAAGATAAAAATTTCCCTTGAATTTTAATGGTATTTACATTTTAATAAAATAGTTATATTTTTTAATATAATTTAACATGATAAAACAATTTTTTCTCAAAAACCATATTTTTAGAAAAGTTTTTTTACTTTCAAATGATTTTATTTTTATTTATAATAAATTAGAAATCATTATATATATTTTAAAAATGTATTAAAATGATATTTTTCATAAATTTTTAAGAGATTTTAAACCCTCCAATTTAAATGATTGGTGATAATAATCACATTTTATTATAATAGAATATTGTGGTTCATTTAAACATGGTGTTGCGAGCAATACACAATATTCAGTAAAATAAATTATTTAAAAAGAACTAATTTAAAAAATATTATAGTATAATGTTATACACTATTGAAATTAATTCCACGCTTAAAATTATTTAATTTGATATGATCGAATATGGATATATCTATTTCATTATATCATAAGGATTCGATGTATATAAAATAAATTTCTGATTCCTACAGAGAATAGTCTCTATGTGACAAGGCTTGTTCCATAGAATGTAATCTCTACAATACATGATTTCTATCACCAATTTATCATAATATATATCATTATGCCATTTTATTACCAATATGTTCATTCATTTAATGGATCATGAATGTAAATACTCTTTATATATATATGGAAAACATCAAGATCATGAGGGAGATTTTGTGAAATTTCCAATAATTATGTTGCTATCTCTACTCGATAAAGAATCTATATATTGAAAATATACCAAGGGATCATATTTACATTCTTTATGAATCTCATTACATTCATCCATGGATAAATTCATGGAAAAATCATATCACTATCATTATATTCTAGATTGTGATTATTATTATCAGCAAAATTTCTCTATCGACTCCGAGTTACCTTGATATTACATTGAATAATATAGAATTTGACTAACATTTCCCATATAGATCATGTTATAATTGATTTATTTATATAAAATCATCCCAATATTATGGATTATTATACATACATCAGTTTATAGATTCATATGGACCCAACATAATGATGGAGTAATAGTTATTCATAATGAAAACATGACTAAAAACAGGATATGATACTATGAAACATTGAAATATATATGATAAGAAAAAATATAGACTACAAAATATGAATTTTTTTATATAACTGACCATGTGTATGATGATTATATGCTTTACAAAAATTCAACTATGTATCTAGATCCTACTGATGGATTCTGTAGAACATTTTGGTAAACCTTTGATCTCGATCAAATATAATAGAATACGGTTATCCATATAACATTAAAAATTATTTAATTTGATTTTTTAAATATATTCATGATATAATATTTACATGATATCAATGGAGTGTTTTCTCTCCATGAAGTGGTCAGATACAACCCATATAAGATTGTACCACTTTAATGTTTTTGTAATTCTAATAAAAGAATCCATGTTTATGATTTTCTATTTCTATGAAAGTATGGGTAATGGTTTTCTGATAAAATGAGTCACATTTATATCACCCATAACATTCTATATTATGAATAACTATGATACATAATGTGACAAATATCAGTACATGTTTCACCACAACAAAAAACCATTAAAAAACATATATATTGGTATATCCATGATGAATAGGGGAAGATGTACTATGGCCCTCATCCAATATCTCATAATTCAAAAATGGAATTAAAGGAATGAATACACAGTTTCTGGACAATATGATTCCCTAAAAATCATGAATAAATTCTAAAACATTTCTCACATTATTCTGTAGAAATACATAGTCCTCATGTACCACATTAATCATCACATAGATAAATAATTTAATAGTTAATGGTGAAGGATATGATTTCTACCATTCCATCATGATTTATAGATACATCATTTTCATGTATACAAATATAATATATTTTTTCCATCAATATTGATAATATATAATAATCCTTTTAACTCGTAGATTTTACAACCGTGTTTGATTTCCCAGGGTGGTAATAAATTAAGAATTCATAATAATTTAGCATCTCAAACCATGTCATATAGACCATATTCCAAAAAAAAAATGAATATATAATTTAAAATTTTACGATCATTACTATATCATACAATTATCTGTAAACAAAATCCAGGATAATATTTAAATGAAAATCACCACACCAAACTGAACATCACGGGTTGGTAAATATTGATCACTAAACATTAATTAGATTGATGAATTTGAAACATCCTTACAATGATGAATGAGAAAAATTCACAAAACATTCCTAAAGGTATCACTATATATTACAAAACCGTATCCATATTTGTTTATGGAATGTAAATATTGACCGAATAATATTCTATTTAGTTCCATGAAAATATGTTCACATATCTCTAAAAAGATGAGTCTAGTTAACATGTCTAATCATGATCTATCCATCCAATGGCCCGAAGGCCATAATTTTTATGGATTTTCATAATACATCATTCAAGGGGTGAGGTGGAACCCCTACAAGGCCTGTATGATTATGTATTACATGTCCCACAGTCCTAAGATGAATTAATTTACCATAGGCTTCAACCATTATATACAACCTAGACTAAATACTTGGAACTTCTCCTCCCCAGCATCTTCATCGTGAAATCAGCTCTCCACATTCACATTGCTATTCAGCTATGCTATCCCATGCACGCACATGCTTGTCCCAATGGCAGGTGACATACCCTTTCATTCTTGAAATCTGCTCTAATCGTGATGAGTTTATATGATATCCATGAAGAAAATTTCTATAATGTGTTGATAATATCAATCCAATCTTGGAAAACCCCATATATTATTCATAGAGTTTAGACTAATTCAAGGTTCTATAACATTTTCCTTTGAAGGAACAACTTATATGACACTATAGAGGTTATATGAGTGAAGAACTAATCTTTACAAAATCAAAATTCACCCTTGATTTTTTTTCAAAATGATTCTCCTCCCTCTGGTTCATTGGAACAATTATTAGGTGATAATCATGATCATCATTTCAATTTTAATTTATAAGAATATAAATGATTAAAACTATTAAAAATTAGTCAAGGTAATCTATAATGGACATATTCATTAAATACATGATGATACCGAGTAATTAGAAAGACAATATTACATTACTATAAATATATTTTGTCTGTAAAATATTTGAAATATCATTATGGTTATATACCTGTTTTTGAAACGAAATTGATGTAATCTAGAATGAATTATAATCTTGGAAAACTATTGAGCACCTCACAAATGATACTACAAGTCATTGATACAGGGTAGATGATACTAGTTTGTGAAAATGTTCCTATTGTGTTATCTATAATAAATATTGAGTCACATTGATCTATATTTATTTTTTTTCTAAAAGGACTAGTTCATCCCACGTTGATTGACTTTCCTGAATGAATACCTTATCATATTTCTCCTTGATTTTCTATATCAATTAATTTAACTCAAACATTCCCATTATATGTGGTATGTTTTAAATAGTTGTATAACATGGAATGATTTATATAAAAAAACTCTACTAACGATTCAATGGAATACATGGAAACTCTTGTATAAATTCATCAATAGGATCCCAGATAATATGTATATAATTGATGTTGATTTTCTCCCCAACCATTTAATAAAACCGACCATTTTATTAGGAATAAAAACTTCTATAATATCAAAAATTATAATTAGATTATCATATTTATTTATGAAATGATAAGTGGTAGTCAGTTGACTTATAATATTAAATTTTAATTCCCATTATTAGAAATAGATGTAGGATTTATTTAAAGAAAGTTGATACGTGGATCAGAAAAATTATAAATCAACCAAATGGAAAATAATATGTTTTTCTAAAGTAAAATACCATATACATCAACAAGATAATAATCAGGTTTTTTTGATCTGATCGTCATACCATTATATGAGTTTTCTACTAACTCAACATCAAATCCTTAAGGTGGTATTATGATACATTTATAACATTCTATTGATATAAATTCTTCTAGTAGATCCATATTCAAATAGTGAATTTCTGTTCTATAGTGGATTATATGTATTCAATTTTACCACATCATTATCAAACCACTAACCATAAATATTGATTCCATGATATTTCCTTTTTTCACTAGGATTTCATTTTTCTTAAAGAAATTAATCATCATCATCATTATCACATTTTTTCACTGGTCATTATAACTTTTTTAAAACATTAATTTCAAAAACTATAATGTTTTATAGATTTTTTTTCATTATATATATTTAAATAATTAAATAACATCACCCCATTATGTAAGTCTTCAATTTACTAAAGAAATTTTTTTACAAACCAGAAATTATTTCCATAACCTTATGAAAATTTCCAATACATTTCCTTCCACACCATTTGAATAATTTAATTATCATCATATTCTAATTGTTTTTTAATTTCCTTTCAGTTTAATCTTTCATTCATTTTAGAAATATTGAGATTTATGAGTAACTGAAATAACTATATCCACCTTGATGGAACATTGAATTATTTCTTAAAAGTTGATGAAGTCCTATATAGAGTATCCCTTTATGAAAAAAAATTTAATACCTAAATTATCAATAAAACAAGATTTTCTGGATAATAATTATGAAACAATACCTCTCATGTCCTGTAAAATTTCCATTATAGGTACTGATAAATTCATCATCCTTGATTTTTATCTCATAAAATTCTATCAATATGTTTTTTGTACCATGAATAATAGGAATTTAATTATTGAGAAAATTGTCATCAAACTCATTCCTGTAAATAAATCCAATTTATTCTTGTTTCTATCTATTATTTATAAGATACCACCATATTTCTAGTACTCCTTATAAATGATAAACATCCAAAATAAAATTTTACTGTCCATTGAACTGTATAATATAAAATATAATATTAATGGTACTGATTCATTTCAAAATAACATTTGGATTATTAGTCCAAATAAATTACTGTTATCATTAACTAATTATTTTATCAATAAAATTTTATTACCTAATTTTTTCATTTGGTAGTTCAGTCTGATTCAAATCATTATATTGTTATGTGATCATCGAAACATAATTTTTCATGAAAATTCCAATAAAATATATTTTATCATAATAATTATAATTTCATTATCAATAACATTCAGTATTCACATGATACCTCTAGTATACTACTATTGAATAATTTTTAAACAAATAGTGCAAGAATAAAATTTCAAATAATAAAAACACATAATCCTGAATAACCATTTATAATATATCTAAATATTTTCTCCTTTTGTAATGAAACCTTATTCTTAAAAAAATGCATTCAAGATCATTACAATAACATTATGACTTTATTCTACATATTTACATATATATATGGTTCCCACAACTATTATCTCATCTCATTTTCTAATGGTTAAATTAACCATTAATGGATACCAACATTACCTACACAAGAATTTTATACATATATATTATCTATAATTATATAAATATTAAATATATATATATAATGATCCATGAAAAACTAATATTGGTAATGTATATTTTGAAAAAAATAAACAGAAAATACAATTTCATAAATGTGGAACACAATGTTCTTCATAACTAGAACCCATATTCTAGATATCATGTTTGATATATTAATTTATAAATTAGGGATAGAAACCATAATATACCATTGAATCATATGCTCAAAAATTATAAATAAGGGATATGGTTTCACAAAATTTTACCTAGAACAGATGGTGTAAGCAGTCGCTTTCAGTAAAACATGGGTTATCAAATCTATGGGGACCGAAGATGATACATTCAGACACTAAGATTTGATGGAGGATTCACTATGAAGTTCCCATCATTTGGGGTTATTTTAATTTGAGAACTAATGATATATTTTAACAAAAAAAACTATTTTAATAACTAAAAAATTTATGATGGTGGGTTGATTATAGATGATTTTTGGGCTAAATAGGTTGAATTTCATTTCTTATAAATTTTCTGTTAAATAGTTAAAGAGGTACTCAATCAATGAGATAACTCCCTAATATCATTCTCTGATGTCATCCATACACAATACCAAGTTCATTCACCAGTGCACATAGATGATCAATTTCATGATCACTCCATGTAATTTGATCGTACTAGCACTCATAATTTGTTGTCTTTAATCTAAGTTAATAAAAATAAGAATATATTTCAAAGAAAGTAACTCTTAATATAATGAACTAATAAAAGAATTTATGATCATATAATAGAATTCAATCCACCCCATGTAACTCCCTTGAACCAAACACAAACATTTGAGCCCCCCATTGGTGTAATTCTATCAATAGAAGTAGAAAGTTAACAAAAAGAAGTACGATTGAACAAGAGAACAATATGAAAAATGAAAACTCCTCCATTATGGGGGAAATTCATTGGTGATGGTCTGAATATATTTACACCTTGATTTCATGTTATCAACCGGTGAAGAAAATAAAAATAAAAATTGGAGAATAATAACTCATTATATTTTGAAAGAAAATTTATTGAAAATCTTACTTGGAAAAAAATTAAAATTCGATTACAAAATGAATGCGAAAAAAATACAGTTGAAAGAAAGAATTTGATAGGTAGAAAAAATATGGATAGAAAGGAAAGAACTTGAATTCCAAATATCTTCCCCAATATTTCCTTACATATTCATATTTTAAGCTTTAGTTCGACCCACCATGAATACATTCCATCTCCATAAATTGACAGAGTGAAATGGTTGCTGAGAAAATCAAGGGAAATTTGACATTTCATAGTTGACCAGTAAAATCATCCTGATTAATCCCCCTTGTTGACATGTGTATGTTTAACATAATATGGATGAATCTATAGGGGTCATAGAAGGAAAATATCTTCTTTCATGTGTCATGTTGTATCTATCAAATTTTTTGGAAAATTGGACTTGATATTTGGATGTTATTCTCAATCTTGTGGGATGACTTTATGGGCGTTCAAATTTGGACGACCATTTAAATGTCAACATGGTCTCCCTTTATCTCTATGGAAACTTCATAAATAGTTTCCTTAAATGTTGAATGAAATAATCCCCATATTTTTTCATTAAAAAGTTATAAATTAAGCTTCAATGGTCATGGATTGTGGGCTCCACATTGGTTTGATGGGCCTTAGGCCCATTATGCTTTGCGCAGAAACATTCGGCATTCATGCCCAAAAATATTAATATTCCCTTTATTTTAATTCATCAATCCTACATGATAAAATTTTCTAAATAAAGTGATAAACCATATCCCAAAATATTATGGTAAAATAATTAATATAATTAATTCTACCATCATATTATTGATTGGGCCCAAATTTTCACTTTACACATGAATTGCACCTGTGATGAGAAATGAAGTTCAATTCCTAAAAAATGTACTCAAATTTTTTGTTTTTGGACATTTAAACACATTAATATTAAGATATAATAAATGGATATTATCCCCTATTACTGGATAACCACACCAAAAGTTGAGTTTTGCAAGTCCCAAGAAAAAATTATCTAAAAAATATGAAATTTAATTCTATTTATCAAAAAAATACCATAATTTGATCACAAAAATAAATCATGACAAACAATCATGAAACATATCAAAATCATTTTACATAATCTAGGTTTACTAGAATAGCCCAATCCTAAGCGAATTCCTTTTCAAAAATTTATTTCCACATTTCAACCAATTTGAATTAAGAATGATGATGTGTTGTGCATAATAAAAGACATGCGGCCCATTTTTTTCTTCATGGATAAACAAATTGAAGTGCTATGTGGGAATCACAAAAAACATTAAGATGACTATCATATTTTTATTTTTTTATTTTTATTTATTTTTTTATTTTTTATAAACAGTATATATTAAAGGATCAACTCCATGATAGAAAACTATGGACTCACTATCCTTAAATATTGGACTCCAATCATTTTTCTAATTTCATGATCTATAATAGATATATAAATTATAAATTTGGTCATGAAAACTATGGAGCTTTGATCCCCATGTGTTGAAAAAGTCACACATTGTCATAACATTGCTCTATATGGTCAGGTTTTCAATTATTGGAAACTAAAATTAAAATAAAAGTGACCCTAAACACTATTCTATGATTAAAGGGACCCAAGAAAACAAATTCAAACCCACAATCCAAGGTATTTTTATTGTGGAATTTTGATTAAGTGGATTAAAATTTAATCATTGTAGAATCTCATCAGACAGCTGCACATTCCAAAATCTTTTCTCATGAAGATAAACATGCATCAAAATCATAATCAAGGAATTAAAAATCATTTTAAATTAAGTTTTCATGTTTTTAAATGTACATTAATGAATTCAAGTATAATTAGTTGATTTTTTGGTGAATGTAAATATGTTCAAAAAGTTGATTTTTTTAAGTCTTGGATTTTCACCCCCAAACAAAGAATGTAATCTCCCACAGTTTTGAAAGAAAAAAAAAGAGTGATATTAGAATTGGTATGAAATATATGAGATGTGATTTGAAATTAATCCATGGAATAAGACATCCTGGTATGAAGTTGATGACCCAAGAATATGTAATTTATTACTTTTCTTGACATCACATGCAGACTCTTTGTGGAGTTATGATTACTGGGTTTTATATTTTGAAGTAAAATGTTTTATTTTAAAATAATAAAATGTATTAAGACCTAAATATCACAAAAAAGGGAAAAAATATAACATTGGAAACCCCAAGGGCTTAATTTTAGAAAAAACTTAAAAGTAGAAAAAAATAAAAGAATGAAATGAAGAAGCTAGATTGCCTCCCAAAAATCACTTAATTTAAAGTCATTAGCTCGACTTGGAACCCCAAAAATATCCAATACCATCTTTAAAAAATGTATGGATCTCATTTTCCTCCACTTCAACATGATTGATATTTATTAAATTTTCAAAATATGATTCACGTGAAAACCCATGTTCTATAATGAGTGTGAAATTCTAAGGAATTTTGTTAAGGATTGATCATGTTTTATCTTGAGCCTTTAATAATATTTCTAGGGTAAATCACACTTTCTGGTTTTCATGATGAAAATGGATGATAATTTAATTATATTGGTTATCAGAAATGGAGGGATTATAGAGTGGGGATAGATGTATCATAACATTGAGTTCAGTTTTGTTGAATTTTCTAAATGATGAATAAAATTTGAAACAAAATTTATTTATTCTATAAAAATATTTCAAAGAGTTGGTTCACTTTGAAAATATTATTCATTCCCAAAATTGTCTGTTTGAATGTCTGAAGTGGGTTTGGACTCAATATTTTTTATCTCTCCAAGTCGTTCAGGTATTGGTTCTTCTAAAAATTCATTATTCACGCAATATTTATGACACATAATCCACAATGTAAAATTTCCCTATTGAGAATACAAAAAATCATTTTCTTCTTGATTTAAAAACCCATATTAATTTTTTAATATTATTCATGTTTTAAGGATTAGAAGGATTTTTATTCAGAAAATTCAAGATTATTTTGGGTAATTAGAGTTTTATATCAATGTTGACGAAGAGAAAACATAAATGGGTATGGGTTCAATAATTGTTTCAATGGTTTTTAGTTCTGATATCTATTATGAAACATAAAAGTCAATTTTATCCATATGTTCACAAAAGTATTCAATAATTTTATGAGGATTGGGATGGATAAGAGTTTTTATATCCTATACTTCATTATGTTTGATCTCAATAATCATCCATGAAAGGGCTAGAAAATTTTCCTTTAAATGATAATTATTCAAAAGATTAAACATACCATCAAGTGTGTGGTATTCATTCATGGGATGATCAATTAAATTAACTATGTGAGGAGATTCCCAATATTTATTTTCAATTTTATTCCATATTTTGTTTATTATTATTTAATTATGTTGATACTCTATTAGAGTAGAATAAAATTATGTTTCAGAGTGAAGAAATTTGAAAAGATAAGAGAAATGGGGGGGTTAAGAAAAGTGATTTTTGGGTGAAAAAATAAGATAAGTGTATAAGATGCTTATTTGGGTCCCAAAAATAGTTCAAAACTTTGGTTTCCCCCAAATTTACCCATGTTAAATGGTGTATGTTTTCACTTTTAGTACAACATGGGTTATTTAATCCACTGAGACCGAAGAAGAAACCTTGAGACACTAATATTTGGTGTAGTATTGGAAATAAAGAGGCCATATTTTTGGATTATTTTAATTGTAGAACTTAGGATTTAATTTAAAGATAAAAAACAATTATGTAAACTAAAAAATTTTAAAGGTGGGTTGATTTTTGTTTTTTATTTGGGTTAATTAGATTAATCTAATTTCATATGATTTTTTCCCTTCAATAGTTCATGAGGTATCCAATTAATGAGATAACCCAATAGTATCATTCTATGATTTAATCAATACACAATACAATGCATAATCACCAGTTCAATTAGAGGATCACATTAATGATGAATCCAAGGAATTTGATCATACTAGCACTCAGAATGTATAGTCGTTAATGTTAGTGAACAATATGATGAACATAAGTTAATTAAAGGAAGTCTTAAAATAATGAACTGATTAAATAATGTATGATCATAAAATTACATTCAATCCAACCCATGAGACTCCCTAGGTCAAAACTATAAAAAATTATCCGAACATTTATTATATTCTAACAATTTAAGTGGTATTTCAACATAATGATGTAGGATTGGAGAATAAGAACATTAATAAAAACGAACACTCCACCATTGTGTTGGGAATTCACAATTGACTGGGTGAATAAATTCTCACCATGATTCAATGATATCAATATGTGAATAAATTGGAAAAAAAGTTAATACAAAGAAAAAATATGATTGTGAAACTAAAATGATTGAAAATATTACATGGAAAAAAAGTTGATGTGATTACAAAATTAAATTGGGGAATTTAAATTGAAAGAAAGACTTCGATAGAATGGAAAAACATTGACAGAAAAAACAAAACATGGATGAAAATTATTCTCAACAGTAACTCCTTATATAGGATAATTTTTAGATTTTGGGTTGACCCGCTATCAATACATTCACTCCCCATAAATTGAGATATTCAAAATGTGGGTGAGAAAAGAAAGGTAAATTTGATGTTTCAAAGTTGACAAGAAGAATCTCTTAAACTCACCCCCCTTGATGACATATGAATTCGTAACCTAGTATAGCCGAATCAATAGGGGTAGTAGAAGGATAATATATTATTAGATGTGTCTTATAATAGATATAAAATGGTTATGAAAATTGGGCTAGCCATTTGGAGGTTATTGTTCTATCTAGTGGGATGACTTTATGGGCGTTTGTATATGGCCCACCATTTTAATGTCAACATGCACTCCCATTGTCTTCATAAAAAAATCAGAATTAGCTCCAAAAAAAGTTAAATGAAATTATCCTCATATTTATCTATTTCTACATTTAAAATTTGAGAAACATTACTATTGTATTGTGGCCCCACCTTTGTTTGATGGGCCTTAGGCCCTTTATGATTTGTCTAGTAAATTTCAGCATTCATGCCAGTAAATATCCATATTCCCTTGAGATTTATCCATTGATCTTAAAATATTTAATTTTACAAATAAAGTTATAAATCATATTGAAAAATATAAAATACTAATAATTAATATAATTAATTCTAAAATAATGTGATTGATTAGGCCCAAATGTTCACTTTCTACATTAATTTAACTACTGATGAGTATTGAAGTTCAATTTATAAAAATGCAATAAAATTGATATTTATAGACATTGAAAAAAATTAATATTAAGATATAATTAATTAATATTATCCCTTTTTAGTGGATAATCAGGATATATCATTGATCCTGAAAAAATCATGAGATAAATTGTATGAAAACATGGTAATATTATTTTAAATCCATACATTTCATGTAAATGATCATAGTCTTGATTCGTGAAATATTTCGTGGAACTTCATAAAATATGCAATTAATTTGACCAAATGTCCCATGGGGGAATAATATTGAAATAATACAAGGAAGTGTTTCTTACAAATACCAATATAAAATCAACTATATAGTATTCAATGCTAATGACCAAGAGTATTATTGGGATTGGGTTCACACTCCAAACCATGATAGTGGTAGATGTTCACTTCCAGTTCTATAAAAGTGGAATGATTCACTCACCATATTAGTTTTTTCCCTCATTTCATTCCCATTTATCTTATAATATTTTAATCATTACTTAATTCATCATAGGAATATTTAATTTCAGGCCCCTTATTATAGTTTTATAACATTTCAAGCTTTCTTGGTGTATAATGTAACCACTTCCTTGGTTATAACGTTACTAAAATCCTTATCTATAACATAACCGTAATCCTTGGTTATAATTTATTCTCTATTACATAATGAATACCTTAATTTTTGTAATTAAATGATCCTAAAATATTTATCATATAATCACATCACAACCCAAGAAAAAAAATATTTTCATAGATATTTCATGAATTCATCACCCCATAACCCATGAAGTGTAAATGGGATTCATAAAAATATCATCAACATAAGCATTAACCAATCAAAAAAACTGTATGAATGGTTCATATCCAATTTAATTTATAATTAACCTCAAAATAAGTTTTCATATATGAACATTGTTCTAAAATATCACTATAATATTTCATTTAAAAAATAATCATTCGATTTTGAACATCACTTTTTTTAATAATTCCCATTATTATGAATAAAAAATCATTTAAATAAACCATGGAAAACTATAATTAAATATTAAAATATTTAGTGGTCATAATTGACGTAAATTATCTTCATGTCAAGTAGTTGTAAGGAAAACATTTCATACATTTTTTTGAAAAAAAATTCATAATTTAATTTTTTCTGAAAAGGGAACGAATATTCTATTTAATTTTTTTAAAAAAAATTCACACATTTTTTAAAATGACTTTAAAAGGTAATTCAAAAAAATAAGTTTAATTAATTAATTTTTTTTAAAATATTGATATGGATGAAGACTTATTTTGAATGAAAGGGGTAATAAATTCAATTTTTTTATAATCGTATTTTCAGTCTATTGAGTAATTAAGTTGAGGAAAAAATATTGGAAAAAATGTATTTGTAAGAAATAAAAAGATAAGAACAAAAAATAACATGATTAAAAATATAAATATAAATGAATCTTAATTAATGTAAATTGAACCATAAACTTTAAAAAAATATCAATGAATCATAAATTCCATACATTAGGTCCGATTATTTTTATTTTTATTCAAAACCCCTCTTCATTGAATCAACTCCAATAGATATCATATTGGAAGCTCAATATACTTTTATTTGGGAAGAATCTCACCTCTATAATGTGTCTAATGGAGTATATAAGAGAACTCAATATATGATGGTCAAGATAGAGTGACCTATGTAGTGTGATGAAAGGAATCTTTGGGTGACATATTATAATTGAGGGGAGGGGTATTCTTGATATTTCAATAAATACTAAAATATATTAAATATTTTCTCAATAAGAATTGTTACAAAATGTCTATAAATCGGAATGAAATTGAAATTATAACCATATAATATCCCATTGTCATTATTTTAAATTTAAATGGTTTTTATGATATATAATAAACTATTATTTTTATAGGATACCATTATTTTAAATTTAAAAACAAATAATTTAATTATAATTAAAATAAATACATAAAATATTTGATTTTGAATATAATCCATTATAAAAAATATAATATGTCAAATTATTTTAAAAAATTGATTTTACACATTATGTAAAAAAAATTAAATACCATTAATATATTCAATATCATTTATTGATTTTTTATTAGTTTTATAAAAACTTAAAGAGTATTTTATAATAATTAATTATAAATATTTGAATATTTTAAAATATAAATAAATATCTATTATGTAATAACTTTCATTGTTCTCGAAATAGACCCTTATATTAGTCCATATCATTTTGTGTACCTATGTGCGCACATATGAGATATTTAAAACTAATATTGTGTCATTTTAATTCATTAGTTGATTTAAATAATATATATGACACATTCAAGGAATAATTTCCCTTAAATATATAAATTTAGTGTTTAATGTGATATAATTATAATTCCATTAATTCCATAATAATTATAATGAACAATTATGGCCTTATCACTCAGTTTTATGTTTGATTAAAATAATTTACCCTTTACCTTGGGGATGAATTTTATTATTGTTTCTATTTTTATTGTAGAAAAATAAAAAGGAAAAACATTCCAAATTTGAACCCCTAATTATAAATATGTAATCAATTTTATATAATTGAATATGTATAAGTGGTATAAATTAAATTCAAAATTGTTTCAAAAATCATAGAGATATCTAATTTTAGAAAAATGTTGTTTTACAGCATAAACATGAATATATTCCTATCTCATACATAAAAAATAGAATATGAATGATTATATATTTTATGGAATATATAATATATATAAATTTCATTAAAATAATTTACCAAATACTAATTTATTTAATTTATTATTATAAAACCAATTCGGGTTAATAGAAATTGTTTTATATGTATATAATGCTTTTACATTCAAATATTCGATATATTTCAACTAAAATGTTAACATTATTTTTTATTTTTTGAAATCTTAAATAATAAATTATTAATATATTATTTAGTGATAATTTTATCTTATAGTTAAACGGCTAGGAGATTACCATAACATATATGTTTATAGTATATTGTTGATTTTTTAAACAATATGTATTATGTAATAAAAGATATTGAATAAAAGAAATTATACAATGAGAAATATATTGTAAAATATAAGGTTTTAACAGTCTTCCCACATAAAATTAACTTCACCATTGAATTTAATTACCTGATTTAATTAATTATTTATACTAGTGCTTCGTTATATCCTATGATTCTATTGTAGATTCTTTAATTTAATGATTCCTCTAAAGAACATTTTCATATTGGTAAGTATTATTCCAATTAACATTATCTATTTGATATGTGATTTATAATGGTTTCTAGGTATAAAATAATTAATTCTTTAATTCTTTAACAACTAGTTTAGTACATGTGAGAGATATGGTGCGTACATTATCAGGATAGGTAAAAGGAACACATCATTAAAATGGGGGGAGATATGATGGAAGCTCTAAATGATACAACACTATCCTAACTCTATTTGGAATCCAAAAAGGGGCAATACACCATTTTATCATCCTTCCCATCTTTTTAAATATCAAAACCTTCTTGCAGGGAGGAATGTATAGATAAAACAACTCACTAACCGCAAATTCATGATGATGTCTATGATTTTCACCATATTATTTTTGTCGACTATGAGCTTACATGATATTAAATTAAATTGATCTAACTTTATCATCAATTTCCTCATTAATATCAAGTGAAAATAGTTTTCCTTCTCGATATTAATACCATCATTATGAACTTTTACGCTTATTTCCATGTAAGGATTCATGACTAGAAAACTAGATGCTTGAGTTATATCTGTTGTTATAAGAGAACTTGAATACATGAATGTATTAATCACCTCCACCATTGAATTTTATAGAACATGTCATATGAATATTCTCTGGGGTCTGAATTGTTATCTTCGAATAACCATCTGTCTTTTGATGTTATAATATTTTTTATCCTCTTAAATTATCATTTGATAAAACACAGGGGAATAATTACCTAAATATAGGTATTATAATCCCTAAAAAAAGGAAGAGATATTGGCCAAAACTCACAATTCACATAATGAATCGAAGACATATGTAATTGTTATACAATAAAAAGGTCAGACCATGTAGAATTAATGTAAAGACCTAGTTTCAGAAGCCACCCAGAGGTGCCTCATACCCGATTGGTCACATGACCTCAAGTGAATTTCCCCAAATGCTAGAGGCTACCAACTTATAGTGGGGGACTTGGGTGTGATAGTGAGGAAACTATGACCTCATTGATAGAGTATACAGTGGAAGTAAACAAACACACAATAGCGGAAGTAATAAAAATCCAACCTCAGTAAACATCAGATGACTGGAATAATAAACTGGAGAATATATATATAAAATTATGCATGGTTCATATGATTAGGAAAGCTGCAAAACAAGTCACAATGCATGGAATAAAAACAGTTCTAAACCAAAGTACAAAGGAATAGATAAAAATACCCTTAGAATCACAAGACTAAGCTTGGTCCCATGCTCTACAGATCCACACCAATTCATGTACCTGACGTAGAAGGGAACTTTCCATTATCTATACCTGTATCAATATAATCTATTTGGGCCCAAAAGCATGACCAAAATAGGGTGTGAGACTAAATAATAGTAGGCAACCAGCCAAAGATCTCTGCCTAACAGTCAGTGAATATATGGCAGGAAAAAGTATAGGAAGTAGAAAATAGAAAAGTACTTAGTAGTAAACAATCCATAGTATCAATATAACGAAAAATCTAAACACAAGCAGGTAACCCTCTAGGCAGTACCCTCAACCTAGCCCCTCTTGTTCAGTCATGAGTATATATAAAATTAACTGATGAATCACACACAATCAATTCACCTTATAGTATAATGAAGTCAAGGACACTCCGAGGAAGCCCACATGGTCAATTCTCCTTATAGTCCAAAGGTCAAGGACTCTCTGAGGAAGAACACATAATCAATTCCCGTTATAGCCTAGGTCGTTCAAAGACTCTCTGAGGAACCTCACACAGTCAATTCCCCGTATAGTCTAGAGTAATTCAAGGTAATTCAAATTAAAAAAAATACTCTCTGAGGAATCACACATGGTCAATTCCCCTTATAGTCTAATGTAAACAAAGACTCTCTGAGAAATCTCTCTAAATCATTACCCCTTATAGTCCACTACACCAGGATCCCACAACCATGTGTTGGTCAATGAGCATAGAAATAAAATATGGAAAAAGTAAACATAAAAAAAACTTGGCTAACCAGTCTATAACATATCAAGCATGTAAGAATATAAACTCTCCATCATACAGTAATAGGCATGGAAACCAGTCAAGGTAGAAAAAGTGGCTAAAAAGCACCCAACGGTATTAAACAGAACATGCATGGGGAAAATATTCCAATCATATCAAATCATACCTATTCATATCCAATTAACCTCTACATAATCATATAAGCATGGAAGGCAAACAACATGGGTAAAATAGTGAACACGAAATAACTGGTTCAATGGTATTAGTCAAAATTTCATATAATACTCAAGGACATTCAACAGAAAGGCACATTTAACCTACCTTGGTGTTATAATATTTCTATATGTGAACCATGAAGCTTGAATCTCCTTAGAATTCCAATGATCTAAAAAAATGTTTAAAACTTTCAACAAACAACATCTCATGAGAGAGTAGATATCATAAGATGGTGCTCTAGTAGATGAGAGAACTAACCAATGTGATTCTAACACAACTGACGGTGTTCAATTCAGAGAGGACAGACATAGGCTCGACGGTTCATCGAATATCTATGACCATACAGAGCTCTCAGTCGAACGAGACCTAAAAGAAGAGTGTTCTGGCGATTATACGTGACCCTGGTGCATTTAATTAAAAAAAGGAAGTACATGGTGTGTACTTTTGAACTATACTAAGTGTACTCGCTATTTCCATACTCCTATTTAGTAAGCCTCCAGGTCACCCCCACATGGTTGGCTGCTCGGCCGCTACACGACCATCACCTGGATACCTATGGTAACCAGATACACGACGTGTACTCATAAAGTACACAATGTGTACTTTGAAAATTTCCAAAAATTACATTTTTCTTAAAAATCAATAGAAAATGGAAAAACAAACCTGAAAAGAAGATCTAGGTTCTTACAAACTTCCCACCTTAAAGAAATTCGTCCCCAAATTTCCCTAGAATGACATAGATAAAGGAACCCTTAATAGAACCAGCCAGTGTGCTCGTATATCAATCTCCCTCTCCGAAATCTCATTCTGTACCCGGTCGTGCTTCCATAACACTCGTACAAGAATAATAGATCGGTCACAAAAAACCTTTGTACTACGGTCAACAATCTAGAGAGGATTCTCCTAGAATTATTTTTCCACTTTGACCTCAACCTCCTCGTGTTCAAAGACATGATATGGGTCTGAAAAGTAACGTCGGAGTTGAGAAACATGGAAGACGACATGAATTTCCCAATACCTTTGAGGTAACTGCAATCGATAAGCAACTGGCCGAACTCTCTCCAACACCTCAAACATCCCAATGTACCTCGGTGAAAGCTTTACCTTTATCTTGACCCTTCTGTGACATAAACTCAGTGTGATACGTTGACAAACCTGATCCCCGACCTTAAACTCCAATGGTCGACTCAGCTGATTATCATAAGACTTCTGATGAGACTGCACATTATCCAACCTCTTCTGAATCAACTCTATCTTCTCTATAGTCTCCTAAAAATGATGAGGTCCCAGCACAGCTACCTCTCCTGCCTCTATCCAACATAAGGGTGATTGGCATGGCCTACCATACAAATCATCATAATGTTCCATTTGAACAGTTTCTTGAAAACTATTGTCATAGAAAAAATACACAAGAGGTACATTCTTCTCCTAAGAACCTACAAAATACAGGATGCATGCTTGAAGCGTGTCCTCAAGCACCTGAACCGTATTCTAAGACTGGCCATTTGTCTGGGGATGGTATGATGTACTCAAAATTAAATGTGTACCCAAAGCCTTCTAAAGCCCCTGCTAGACCCGAAAAATAAAATGTACATCCCTGTCTGAAACAATGGAGTGTGGACTATATATGAACCACGAGGGTTGAATCACCTTAGAATGCCTAATATCAACAAAAACATCTAAAATTTTCAACCCACAATATCTCACGAGAGGGGAAAAATCAGAATATTGTGCTCTAGGAAAAGAGAGAACTCACCGATATGATTCCAACGCAACTGATGGTGTTCGATTTAGAGGACGGACGCACGCTCGGGGGTTCGTCGAAGATCCACGACCGTACCTTTCTCTCGGTCGAATGAGACCTAAAAAAAGAGCATTATGGCGATTAGAGATGACCCCAGTGTGTTTAATGAAAAACAAGAATGTACATGGTGTGTACTTTTGAAATACACTGTGTGTACTCACTATTTTCATACTCTTCTTTAGGCGGCCTCTAGGTCACCCCCACATGGCTGTGTACATGCCCGCTACATGGCCAGTACCCGGCTACCTGTGGTAACAGAGTACACGATGTTTACTCATAAAGTACACGACATGTACTACGAAAATTTTCAAAACATCTTTTTTTCTTAAAAAAGTCCAGAAAAAGGAAAAACATACCTGAAATGAAAATTTGGGTTCTTACAATTAACAACACATAACATGTATAATAATTCAATTATCCCCTTTTGAGAAGAAATTCCATTCATGCGATGGTGTCCCAACCACTTGTGGATCATGCAATAACTGCAAGATGAAAACCTTAAGAAACAAGACTTGTCTATCACGAGGCACCTGAAAATCTAAAAAGATCATTGTAAAATAAAGAAGAAGATATCACAAATGTGGAAGCCTATTTTTGTCATATAACTCATGTGATGTGCCCATGTGGATTTCTAGACACAACAGAAGCCCCTAGTGTCATGTTACCCACAATACGTGATATCCCTATAACATTTCATCTTCATCAAATAATGGGTCTTGTACATGTCTTTTAAGTCATGCGCTCCAACTTATAATAAAAAAAAAAACAAAATTTATATTTTGACAAAATGATCCCACATCACCATAATAAACCAATTTGGTCAAGCGATGCATCCCTGTTGGGGTGAGTGATTTTCTTTTATAATAATCATGTAATGTCTCAAGATCCACATTTCTGAAAAAAAAAGAAACATGAAAGGAAATGGTTTGAGTTTCACATATATTGATGATATGTTGATATTTTGTGAAAGAGGTAATATTACTTGATTGATATTCTTTTATCATGTGAAAACCACTTCAAAAAGCTGGAATAGTTTTGAAGACCCATTGATAAACCAGTTTGATCCCACAAAGACCCCCTATCAAGCCAACCATGTCTCATGAGATGTCCCAAACAAGTAACATAGTATCACATGAAAGCCTCTATAGAAGGATAATGATATTTATAAGCCCATTATACCATTGTTCCAAAAAATGAAAAATACATTGTGAATGTCCACATGATTAGAAAAGATCAATTTAATTGGTAAAATTCCAATAAATGAGGGTGATGAAGGGATTTTCTTGTCGAATCTAAAAATAATGTGACACCATCAGGATAACCTATGTTAGTAACATGTGAAATGTGTGACAAATAATCCCTCTAATGACTATATCCTAATGATCATGTTATACAATGCATAATGAGGCTTATAATTGTGGTGGAAAGGCCTATAAATCTCCCACACACCATGAAAAAATGAATCCTTGGATCTACACACCAGAGAAATGAAACATCATAGAATAATTCTATGAGTGACTAATGTCACAATCTAAGGTCCTTCCTCTAGTAAAATATTTGATGAAAGACAAAGAAGATCATGTGACATGCATATGCACTTCATGTGATCAGTCATAGACTCCAAGTGTCTTATATGAAAGATATACCACATATTTGTTAAAACTCAGATAACCTAAACAAGGTATAATTTCACAAATTGAAGGCACATATGAAAGTATGAAGTAAAATAAGAATACATGATATGATTATTTGGAAAAGACATGAACACTAATCCTCATGTGCATCACCTAAATAATCTCTATCATGACAAAACATTCAGAAATGTCTCCCATGTAATGTGATATCCCTAAGAAACACAATTTGGATCATGTGATGTCTTCTAGACCTGTCAATAATGTAATTTGAGGCCCTATTATCAGGTCATAAAGAACAAAATTTTCAATTTTATTCATTTAATGTGACACCCTATGATAATTTAATCTATGTATCCAAATGTCGTCCGAGGTCTCCATACTGATCATGTGATGTCCTTAGGACCAGTTGATGAAATAAAATAGTGACATCAGTATATGTTGTATAGGTATCATGATGTCATCCTGTATTTCAAATTAGAACATAGAACAACTTCAAAGAATGTCATCCATATTTTTTGATTCTCTCTAATCATTTCATCAATGGTTCATGATTCCCTTAGAGTCCACCATCCATATCATGAAGCCCCCTCTCCTCATGTCAACTCGGGGCATGTGATTTCCTTTGGATAAGTTACCTCGGTCATGCAACACTCGCTAGAAATTTCATCATTGATCATGTGATTAACATTGATTTCCTCAACTTGGTCTTGAAAAATTCTCTATATATGTAAACGAGGTTTATGAAATTATCATCTAACATGTATGGGGATCTTTAAAAATGTTAGGTAGAAAATCATCCCATTAAAGCTAGATGTGTCAGGGCATGATAACCTTTTTCCAGGATTCATATTATTAAAACCATGGTGTGAAATACCTGATTAGATGAATTGTGAGAAGAATGATTCCATCCATAACCAATATATATAGGACTCCTTCTGAAGGCCTGAACTCAAATATACATATTTCACAGTGTACGTACATTCATGTCTTCAACAATTAAACCATTGAGAACCAATATAAAAAATAGGCTGATCATTGTTCCTAATCTTTCATTGTTATGAGAATAAATTGTACTATGATGACTATAATTCCATCTATATCTAGGATACATTGTATGAATCCTAAGGCACAGATCCATAATAAAAATTCCTATGGTTTTTACTACCCATATTTCCAGAATCTAGATGCAATGAGACTAATTAAATTTTATACCTATTTTAATATAATGTTAACAACCAATGTGATCTTAGGGAGTTGAAACGATCAAATCATTTCAATCACATACTTCACTCATGGAGGAAAATTTTTTTGTGTAGTCACAAATTAGTGTTATGATATGAATGCTCCAATGATTGGAAAAAATCATCTGTAATGTCCAACACAACTAAACTATTATGACTCTAATTAATGTTTTAACCACGATACGGAAGATGCCTCCTTGAGGCTAGATTTCAAATACTAGGTGTATACATACCCACATATATGTTCTTACTGCATGATGTTTGTAATGACAAGAACTAGTATAAATATAATTCCCCAATTTATTTATTTAATTATCTTTAAAAATATGTGGTTATAGAAGACTGATGCACTTATTTTGATATATTAGATCCTATTTCATTTAAAAGACGATTTAGAATCATTTAGGTTGATATTATAGCCACTGAATAGTGAATTTGTGATTAATATAAATATCGGATTTTAACAAATCCAATTGACATAGATAAATTAAGGGATTCCCTAAACCTATAGGATCATGCCATATGAATCCCATTTCACATATCTTCTAATGGGGGATTGTTTTTTTATTTTCCTTTAACCAAGCCCAAGATTAGATCTAAAAACCTAAAAAATAATGGAACTGTTTATGGGAGAACTACAAGCTCATCATGATCATGACCTAACCCATTCTTTCCAAACCACCTAATGAATGTCCAACCATCACACACCGTACACTTAGGGTGTTTTATGGAGTATTAATGGGATATTTATCAAGTCCATAATAGTATGAATATGAAAATTTTAATATAATAATGAATATATTTTCATCATATTATTATTACATTATAAATGATATTTATTTTGACACATTAAGGAAAAAAATTTATTTTTGGTTAACAGTCATATTCAATTAATGTATTTATTAATTAATGCATTTTTGAAATAAATAATATATTTATTTTATTAAATTATTATTATAATATATAAATGATCAAATAAATTTTATAAACTCAAATGTAATGTTTATCATTTCTCAAAACTATGATTATAAAAATATCAGTATTTCATATCAATGGAGGATTCAATTTTAAAATTATTAACTAAATTACATATAAAATTATATAGCTAAAATGAAAAATACCTTCAATATTTTACTATGGAAATTATTCAATAGTGAATTTTTCATAATTTTATAAAACATTCGATTGTTTTGAAAAAATTAAATATCATATAAATATACATTGTGTTTTGTTACCTCATAATGACCTAAATGTGATGTAATAATTACTATAAATGTTATACAACACTAATATAAGATTTACCTTGGAATTCATGTAATTTTATTTTGCTTTTTTTTATTTTTTAAATCTACTATAAATGTTTTTGGGACCACTTTGTGTATAAGTTGTATTTTTTGTCAAGAAGTGTCAACAATGGTCAAAAGGATGAAGGATCTCCAATGTGAAGGGAGATTGGTCGATGTGAAGATTCATGGAGAATTGTTATGGATTCATAGAATTGGATTCCATCATTGGGAAATTCTCTATGTTGTTACAAATCATACGATTGATGCATTGGTCTTGAATATTAAAATAACTTGTATCATGTGTGATACAACGTTTAAAACATTGAAGTATCATCGTTTTAAGGATGATTTAAGTGCTTTGTATTTGGTAATCAAAAAAGGAAAGGATGAAGAAGAAGGTTGAAGAAGGGGTTTTGACCAGGAGGTGGACATGAACATATTTTAACATAGCCATGCATTTCCCTTAGAAGGCTTACTTTGTGGCTTACAAAAATTTGGCCAACCCATGGTATAACAAGAATGCATTCAACAAAGGGCTTTCAAGAGCCCACTATGGGTCAACCGCACCCTTGGGGAATCTAAAAAAAGGTCAGGCCCGGGAGTGGAAGAGAAAGAATAGTGTGCCCATAGAATGTGTGCCACTGTACGGGGGGGGGGGGACTAAGGCATGGATGTATAGGGTGGGAGGAGATCGCGCCCACATAATGTGTGGCACTGTACGGGGGGGGGGGGGTCACTAAGGCATGAATATATAGGGTGGTTCGAGATCGTACCCATAGAACTGGTACAGGGTGGTATCGGGGAGGGGTAGAGGTAATTACAAAATGATGATGAGATGGATTGATTGATTAACCAAAAAATCTGTGCATCTCCAGTTCGATGTGGGAAAAAATTTCAAAACAGTGATGTAATCTCAGTGGCTCATCTCATCCCATGTCGCGCTCGATCATCCGATCACTCATAGTTTTATTTAAAACCCATGATTTTATCTTGGCCATCCATCGATCCACGTTTCATGGAATTCAATGAATGCTTGAGATCATCACATAGTCATATTCCTTTTCTGCAGCTCGTTGATGCCACTATTTCTCAATGAAGAACAAATCATGACAGATCTCTCTAGATTTATTATTTTGAAACTGTAATCATTATTGGAGTGAACTGAAGACATGCATTCATTGTATGATGATCATGCATCTGTAAAACATGGATAAGAATCTTCAGCCGAGGCCAACGCAGTTTCCGTAACCATGAGGATCCATGCGAGATTCACACAAAAAATTCATGCACGAGATTCATGCATGAGAATCATGCACACAATATTGACTCCATGAAACAAGATAGGACCCTGTATTGAAGTGGAAACAACCCGAGGATCATGGAATATCTTCACCTGTGTGTTTAATGATTTTCCAAATGCCGGAATAACTATGTATTCAAACATTAATCCCTAAAACTTCTCAAATGGATTGTGGACATGAAAGAGGATACCCTCACACCTATAAATGGTGGATCCCAAGATGAGAAGAGCTGTTATCTCACACATATTCGAGATCTCTTGTTTTATAAAACAAAGCATCTCGTTGTGCTTCTTTTTTTCAGTGGAGAAAATAGAGCACTGCTAGCCTTGTTCTCTAATATGTATAGTTCATGTGAGGGGTTGATATGTGCTTTTCACTGTCAATCCACTTCTTGATGAACTGATTACCATGAATACATGATCAGTTTCTAAACACCCTTGTTTTTCTTTACGAGGTCCATGCTATTGTGAGATAGTGATTGATTCTCTAACTATAGGTGAGAATTGAGAAGATTAAAATATATGCACCTCATGAAGAAAGTTGAACCGCACTTTATTTTCATGAGGAAATTAACCTGTGGCCACCCTATTTTCATGTGGTGAAGAATAAATGTATGAGATTCACATGTTTGTAACCTACTTTTTTCAGAGGTTCGTGATTTGGTGAATAATTTTATTGCATGAAAATTCCATCACACATGTATGCACACTTGACTATTGTTTGAATAACCCTGAAGTTTATTTGATTATGTTGAAGAATTATTTTTCATGAGATAAGGGTTCATCGATTATAGTTTGATAAAACACACATATAAACATAAAGAAATAACATTACTACAAGCAACAGGACGAACAAAAAGAAATGAGAGGAATAAGAGAAAAGGTCGAGTGTGTGTGTGCTTAAAGAACTGCACCCATTTGAGTTTAAAGAATCATAGAATAGAAAGAGAGGAGGAGTATGTGTGTTCTCACAGAATAAGAAGAAGAAGAGGAGAGTTCATGCACGCATGAATTCATGCATGAACATGAACACGTGAATCACATAAATAAAAAATTAAAAAAAGTATGTGCACATGTGTAAAGAAGAAGAATAAGGAAAGGGAAGAAATGTTCAACCTAAATACCATATGCATGATCACATGCATTCAGGATCAAGAGAGTGAAGAAATTATTCTGATGATTCCATGTATTATAATCCTCATTGTTTGAGTAATGACATTGGTGTATTAGATTCTAGAAAAAGAATGAAGGAGAACTAGTGCAGTTGGTTTTCACTAGAGGAAAAGAGAATAATTTCTAGCCTACTAATTTTAAAGTAATCATGTAAAGATCATCGAATTAGATCAAGAACAAAACCTACTTTTTAATGAAGTAAAAATACTATCTCTATTGTTAGTGTAATTAAACATAAAGTGTAAGGGCATATAATACATGTTGAAATTGAAAGAGGATTATATAATTTCCCATTCTATGTGTAGGGACTCACATTGGGAAGAGATTACCACCTTCCCTTCTCCAAGTGCAGGGAACCACAATTACTAGCAGATTCATTTTCTTGTCTACCACTGTAAAATCATATCACATTATTATTAACAATAAATGTAATATTCATCACCATACATGGAAAGGACTAGCTACTCAAATTTAGTAGCAAACCTTGTAAAAATATCATGTTCATGTTTTTACTAATTTATATTATTGCATATGACAGGGAAAAGAGAATAAGATAATCAAGATCCTAATAGGTCAAGAGTTATAGGGATAAAAAGTTGGGATTGGTTTAAAAATTTGCTAACTCTGATTCTACCCCCCTCAGTGTTAGGTATATCCCAAACTGGTCCTCTCAATTGGTATCCGAGGGAAAGGTTAAGCTCCTTTGGATTATGTATAGTGAAGTTATTCTCTTATAAAGACTTGAGTTTCTTTCTTGATAATCAATTAAGTGCAATTTTAGTGAAGATTCAAAAATATCTGAAGAGAAGGATATATCTACCAAGACCATGATGAATACGGAAAAGTAGGTGAAGAGAAATTTTGAAATGAAGACCCACTTATCTAAAAAATAGGAAGTATCTGGTTCTCCATATCTCACTAACATTGAAGAAACATCATACTTATATTGTAATGAGAAGGTGGCTCAAGTCCCTACCAAGAATATGGAAAATCATCCAACCTCAACTGATCAGGATCCATGTGTTAGTACATTTATAAATTAATATCATGATGAGTATTGCAGCCCAAGTGGTGATGATCAATCTACAACATCTCAAGAAATATCAGTTGATATAATAAGAATAATTCTGCACGGTATTCTTGATGAAATTGTATCCCTGGTTTGTGGATTATTTAATTTTACATTGGAAAACATCACTGAGCTAAATGAAGAAAATTATGTATTGGAGAATGTCTTAGAAGAAAAAAATTGATGAATGTTTAAATCTCTCCTGACAGTTTGGATCCTTTGAAGCAACAAAGAAGGGATTTGAAGTAGGTTTATCATTGTGTCTCAAATATGTTGAAGAAAAAGAGGGAGTCAACAAGATTCTATAAGAGAAGATACATGCACTTGAATATGAGACGAAAAAGATCAATTATGTCAATGTTTTATATTTGGAAGAAGACACTAAGAAGATCAAATAACATGAATCTTTGTTACAAAACATAGTAAAGATGCATGAAGATGATGTTGAATGATTAAAGATAGATTTTGAAAATAATATGATTATGATTTATGAAAAGGAAGTCATCGTCAATATGTGATATATAGATTATTAATTTAAATTGACCAATCCTGAGAATACTCATATTGAGTCTCCACAAATGAAGGAAATAGTTGATTCAAGTAATCAATACTCATTGGATGATTCTTCTTTCAAATGACCTCAAATACGTGACAAGAGGATCATGGCTTGACTCATTGATCTATCACAAGCAGCTAAAAATGTGAAGGTACCATCTATAACATCATTGACTAATGTCTGTAAAATTTCATCTACATATAGTGCATGTTGGAAGAAAAAATTAAAAAAATTATGGATGAATAAGAATGAGAAGAAACCAGCCACCATGGCTAGGGTGGAAAGGGGAAAGAGTGTGAAAGAAATATCCACATATAAATCACACAAATTCAAGAAGAAGACATAGAAACCTTATAAATAAAATGTCAATATGTTAAGGTTTATTGGTAAATTTTTGTGTTTTAAAAGATTTAGGCATTATGAATTGGATTTTTGGTACAACCACTTAAATTTAAATGCACAGACAAATTCCATATCAAGGGGGAGAATGTCATTGAATATGAATAAACAACCACAGATCCAGAATCATTTGTATTCTGCAAAAAATATTTGGAATGTTAGATACCATTTTTGATGTATTCAACAGGAGTAATCACTTAAATGGTGCATGTTCATTTCAATAGGTACCCAAAGATAATAAGAAAAGAATATCACAGAAGCTGGCTAGAAATGAAAAAGCTGAGAATTCCTTTGATTCTATTTCCAAGATGATGAATGTTAGTGCATCCAAAAGAACTATTTTGAAGTATAAAATTTAGAATAATCCATGTAGAAGATCCAATTATTATGCCTCAATTCAAAATAAACTATTGGTTGTCTAGCCATAAGAGTTCGTAAGAAAGAGGAAAATGGATGATGGAAATGCTAAGGCCAGTGAAAAAAAATTAGATTCTACATGGAGACAAAGAAGTTATGTGTGTGAGGTGTAACAAGGCAGGTCACACTCTTATAAGATAGGTTGAATTTACTTCAACCTGTCAAGAATTAATAAAGCAGATTAAATTTTCACCAGGAGATTCTAGTGTGTTGAAATTCCTTGAATAAAGAAGATTCACACAGAAAGAAAAGGAAGACATTTTGAGATCCACACAATAATAGTTAGCATTAAATTTCAATTGTGAAAGTGTGATTAATGGAGAAACTAGGTTGAGAAGATTATTTCAACATTTGTTTTCACATTGATGGAGAAAGGAGGATCCAAATTATTCCCTTAAATATTTTTATATTGTATTTGTTCTTATAATACATCCTATTTAAGTTGATGAATGATATTAGGAGAGAGAACATGATATTAAGTAATGAGAAGTGTTCCCTTGAGGGGGAGACACATGAAGAAGCTACCAAAGTCATTATCCCAATAAGTATCTACATTCATTGGTATTTAATTTATTTACTCTGAATATTTTCTGAGGATCATGTCATTTAAAAAGGTTTGTCATCTCGCAATATCTCATCCTTGGTTACTCAAAATAAAAATTATTCTACAAAGGGCGAGTAAAAAGTTAATCAGTGACATAAGAAGAGTGAAATTTCCTCCAAAAAAACTTTTCCTAACAATTTCTCTTAAATTTTGTTTATCCTTTTTTAAATGGAGTGAATGAGTTTTGAGTATATTATTTCATATCACACTTATTATCCTAAGCCAGAAAGGATAGTCAAAATCCCTTGAAGACAAATTCATGAGATCTCATATCATGTGGTATCATAGTCATCGGGTAATCAAGAACATTGTTTTTTAAATCAATTCCTCTTGTTTTATACATAGATAATGGACCAATTAAGCTTATAGTAAAATTATTTATGTCACATTTATTTTGTACGGAATGATACCCTCTCTACCATGAACCTTTTATTTCTTTTCAATAATTGGGATGGAAGTGAAATGAAAGTATGGGGATAGAAATAGTTAAAGATAGAGAGAGAATAGTCTCATTTTGAAATTGACACATTCATTTCAGTACAACATTTAAAGTATTGACAAAAAAACACAAAGGGGGATATTATGGGACAACTTTTTCATAACTTGTATTTTTTTCAATAGGTTTAAATAGTGGTCATTATGAATAAGGTACTCTAAAGTTAATGTTGATTGGTTGAAGTAAAGATTCTTGGAGAATTTTTATAGATTCATAGCATTGGATCCCATACTTGGGAAATTATACATGTATTTAGAAATCAAGCAGTTCATGCACTGATCCTTAAAGTTCAATGAACTTTTATCATATGTGACACAACGTCTACAACATTGTAGTACAATACTTTTAAGGAATATTGAAGTACATTGGATTTGATAATACAAGAAATGAAATGAGGGCGATGAAGATTTAAGAAGGGGTATTTCACCTTGAAGAGGTCATGAACATACTTAAATATGTCAATGAATTTCACTTATAGTGATTATTTTTTGGCTTAAAAAAATTAGCCAAACCATGTGCTAGCCAACCATCATTCAACCCAAGGCATGTGTGGGACCACTAGGGGTCAACCGTACACATGGGGAATCCATGACAAGGCAAAAACTGAGAGAGGAAGAGGACACACAGTGCACCTTCAATATTCTTTCAACCATGCAGGGTGGCACGAGGGCAAGGAGGCATAGGGTGGGCACATAGTGTGCCTGCAGTACCAGTATGAGGAATACTAGGGAGGGGGAGAGAGTATTCAGAAAAATGATGACATAGATTGATTGGTAAACCATGGCCTACATGTGTCCCCAATTCTATGTGGGAAAACATTTTAAAAACATAGAGGTAATCTCATCCACTCATATCATCCCACATCTCGCTCGATCATCCGATCACCCATGGTTTTATTTAAAACCTAGGATTTATTCCCATCCATAAATCAATATTCACCGTGAAGAAATAAATGTAGGATGTCCGATCATTATGCTATTGTATTCCTCCATTGTGGCTCACTGGAACCATGGTTTCTCACCAGAAAACATAAAGAATCATGACTGAGCTCTTAAACCATATTATTTTGACACTGTAAGCTTCATTGGAGTGCATTGAATCCATGAATGCATCATATGATGATCATTCATGTGTAAAATGTATAGAATAATATTCAGCTAAGGAAAACACAATTTCCAATACAATGAGGATCAATCTGATTTTCATGCATGAGGTTCATTTATGATAATCATGAATGAAATAGTGACCCTAGGAACGAATATAGGAGCATGGATTGAGTAGGAAACTACCTGAAGATCACAAGATATCTTCACCCGCTGGTTTGACAATTTTCACAACACTGAAAATCATGAGCATTCAAACCATGATCATCGCGACTTCTTACATGGATTGTGGAAATGGAAGAGGAGGCACATTTCCTATAAAAGTAGGAGCCCATGAGTAGATGATATGATTCCTACCACATATTAGAGAGAACATTTTAAAAAAAATAAAGCTTCTCTTTGAGTGGTCGTTTCGTGAAGGAGAAAACATAGCACTACGAGCCTTCTTCTCTGCAATGTAGAGTTCGCGTGAGTGGTTAATAAGTTATTTTCACTCTCAATAAACTTTTCAAATAACCAGTACCTGTGAAAACATGATCTTTTTCTAAAAACCCGTTTTTTAATTTACAAAGGCCGCACTATTGTGATCCAGTGATTGAGCCTCAGACTCTCACTGTGCATTGTGAAGAGGAAAATCTATTAACCTCATTCCGAAAGAAGAACGTGAATTCTACATGTGAAGAAATTAACACAAGGACACCCTTGTTTTATGAGGTGAAGAATAACACTGTGATATAAAAATGTGTATACCCTATTGTTTACAATTGTTCATGATTTGGTGAAGAAAGTGATTGATAGAAAATGAAAGCACACATGCATGCAAACTTGAGTGTTGTTTGATGCAGACTAAGGCTGCGTCTGATTGTGTTGAATAAAGAGTTCACATGATATATGGGATTCAACCTTTCTAGTTTCTTCAAATACACATATAATCATAGAGAAACACCCTAACTGCATGAAATAAGAATAAGTAAAATAAATAAGAGGAAGAAGAGAAGTGGTCGAGTGTGTGTTCTTAAAGAACTACAACCATTCGGGTATAATGAATCACAAAAAAAAGTAGAGTAGAGGAGGTAGTGTGTTCTCACAAAAGAAGAAGAAGAGGTAACGACCTTCATTCATTCATTCACATTCACACGTGAAGTAACATAAATAAATGAACCAAAACAACCATGTGCATGTGGGTAAAGAAAAAGAATAAGGAAATTCAAGAAATGTTTTACCTGAATACCATATACATGATCACATGCATTCATGAACAAGATATAGAAGAATTGATTCTCATAATTCCAATTAAGATGATCCCCATTTATTTAATAGTCACATTGGTGTATGTGATTCTAGGTAAATAAATGAGAATAAGTAGTGCAATTTGTTTCTCTCTATATAAGAAGAGACAGATGAAGAGAATAATTGCTCACCTACAGCTTTGTATGTAATCAAGAGAAGATAAATGAAATAGATAAAGAGTAGAAACAAATTTTTAAAGAATGAAAAAAGACTATCTCCACAGGAAGTATAAAGACCCAGAAATTGTATGGGAATATCCTACTTGTTTCATGTTGGAAGTTGATTGTCTCTTTTCCCCCTCTATGTTTAGGGACTCTCATTGGGAAGCTATTATCTCCTTCCCTCCTCCAGGTGTAGGGAGCCACACTGACTAGCAGATTGTTTTCTAGTCAACCACTATAAAATAATTTCACATTATACTAGAGAATTCATGTACTGGTCATCACCATACAAGGCAAGTAATTTCTATTCATATTGAGTAGTGGGAATTGTGAAAATATCATGTGCATGTTTTTATTTATTTCTTTTATTTCATGTGATTGGGAAAAGAAATTAAGAAAATCAAGGTCCTAGCAGCCCAGGAGGTACAAGGATAAAGACATGGAATTGGTTTAAAATTTCCCAAACCCTTATTTACCCCCTCTCTATGTTAGGTATATCCCAAACTGATCCTCTCAGATCATAAAAAACATATAATATATTTTATGTTTTTAAAATCATTTATTTAATAGTATGACACACCTCAACATAAGAAAGGGAATTACAATAATAATATCTACCCTTGGCCTTATAAAATAATTATAACTACTCTCTTTTGTAAGAAACGATTGGAAAAAATAAGGTATGGTTTGGGGTTTTGTATAATTTATAATGTAGATTCCAAAAACTAAATAATAATGAAATCCCTATTTTTTCCTTTATAAACCCACCAATTCTTCAAATTAATGTCACTAAAACTCAGTGTATTATGAATTAAATATTACACAATCTCTCTAGAGTCCTCCCAAGGCACTCCAATATCTCAATAATCCCCTCCCATGATTTTAGATTCACAAACTCATGTAAGGTATCCTCAACATTCTATCCTCCATTAAAATTCAAGAACGATCATATAAATTAGTTCTTTTATTTTTATATGGTTAAATTTTCATTCATTTATAATAATTCTGTTAGTATCCAATAGATTCTATTTGAATTAGGGATCATTTATCCACCCGCATATTGACCATTACATATGTTTTACCAATGTCAAAATTCCATAAGGGGTCCCCACCTTCTCTTCATTATTGAATTTTATTTATGAACTTATGCCACTATTTACATTTTCTAATGTTAGGAATTTTATTTACAGTTCCCTATTACATACCATTTGAGTTAAAAATAATTTTATACCACATTCACTATCATCAACAAAATCTATGAAATCTAATGTGATGTCATTATGTTGCCGATATTTCACTACAATTTTTACATGCCAAAACAATTGTGAAGTGAATACCAAACCCATATCTCTGTCATGTTTTTTCTCCTTTATGAAAATATAATTATTTATCATGGAATTAAATTAATTTATTCAAGAATCCTTGATTATTAAATTAATTATTAGTATTAATTAATCCATGTTGTATGATCTATGTGGAATATATAATAATGAGAAGAAAATGAATATGGTGGGTAATCCTATATAGTTATCCAATCCATTGGGTAATGTTTAGAACCATTCTATGTCATGTTGGCATAGGGGGTTATCCTGATTCTTTTATGAGACATTTTCTACCCTGATGACCTGGTTGGTATAGTCTTGACCTATGTTTCATATTCAGTGTTTTAATTTGTTCCCAAATTTCCCGTGTTATGATTATCATGATATATCATGCTGTATTATTCATATAAATCTTATTACAAATTTATATGCCTATTTTAAATCTTTTATCACATATTCCATTTTTATTCCCTTAATATTATTTATATATAATAGTTTCATATGTATTTCCCAAGGTCATCACATGTATTTTTCGGTTAAACGGAGTATTATGAGCATGTTATAAAAGTTTTCAATAAAGATGGTGTATTGAATGGTTTATGTTTTAATTTAATGAATCTATTTCTTAAAGACACTATAATTATCAATTGTATAGGTAGTATTAAGAGTATTATTATGTAATAAATCATGTATTAATGTGAAATAAATAACAAGGTTGTTATAGTTGGTATCAAAGAAGAAGCATTGTTTTTTGGATTTGGATTAGAAAACTCTAGTGAACCACATAGGGATACGACTATGTATATGTATATATCTAGAAATTTTTGTTAGTATAGAGTAAGTGTTTTATCCAGAGAATTCATACCTGTATGAATACTATAGGTGGATTTGGTTCTAGAATATATATACCAAGGAGCAACAACTCCAACAAGATGATCTATGGCTAACTTAGAGCGTAACATCCCGAACCTAGTTACCCAAAGTCAGTGAATTAATACATAAAATTGGCATGATCACAAGAGATCATGTCTCAAAATACTTATTATTTTAGAATACATGGATGTAATAGATACATACATAAGTTTTACATTACAATATGAAATGGAAAAATAAAAAAGTTGTGTCCCCATTGAACGTAATCATATCCCTTATACTATTTCTACCGGTTAATCATTATATACTTCTTCGCATCATGGGAAATATAATAAATAAGAAAGGGGTGATCTCAGTTTCTCAGTAAGGATAACAATATAGTAGAAACTACCATAAATAAGAATAAATATTTAATGAAACGTAAAAGTATAAAAAAATCATTTTAAACATAAACTTCAGCATAATATGGAAAAGATAAGTCAATTAATCCCATTTACATATTCAAATTGATATTCTACTGGTCGAATAATAACAAGAAATATCAATATATAATTTCATAATGATGGAATGCATAATTCCATAAATCATAACCACATAGTCAAGGACACGTTCCAAGACTACAAGATATAATTTTGTCAAGTAATTTTTCCAAGACACTTGTTTATCTCATGAGACCTACTGATGCATCGAGGGGATATAGCGTTCCCTTCCCATCACTTACTATTTCCAATGTATTACTCATATAAAAATATGGAAACATAATATAAACATTCCTAATTAAAACTAGCATACTAAATGTCAATACTTTAATAATAAACCATAAATGTTATAAAAATATCACATCCATAGTAATTCATATCAAAAAACCTTCAATACAATATGGAATATTGTAACATAATAAACAGACATCAAACAAACATAAAAACCATCGAAGGATGTTGACATAGATCAAATCAATCAAAAAACAATTTGAGTTAAATATCCCATTCTATGTTGAAATTATTTAAAAGTAAAGAAAATGTTTTTTATAATTTTTTTTATTAAAATCTTGTAATGGAAACATAGAATATGTTATAATGGCTGAAAATATCCTCACCTACTGAATAAGTTAAAAAAACATTATTTCCTTAATTTTTTCAAGAAGCTCATAAAATACCTTGTTTGGAAAGAGATGGAAATATTCCTTTGAAACTATTTTATAAAAATTGAAACGAGGATAAAAATTTCATTAACACATAGTATATTAAATATTAATTTTTTTTTGAAATAAATTTTTAAGAAACACAGATGTGGATGATAAAGAAGTCCCAGTAGATACCTACTTATAAACAACCTCAGATAATAAAGTGACTGTGGAATTAACACTTACCTTGTACTTTTACTTAGTTTAAGGTAGGTTATACTCCTTTATAATGGTGAAATAATTGTTTTTTAATTATAAAATAACCACATATATAAATATGATATCATATATGATCTCCTAATATAGCATTATTAATGATATTTCAGTAGTATCATTGTTTTGGGTTTTAACTGATATGTTTTACATTAAATGTTTTGTTAAAAAATCCATGTTTATTATGGATAGGATGTATTTTATTCATATACATAATGATATGAATTTCTGAAAAATTATTTTTAACCCTCAAATGAAAATTATTCATTAATGGTTACAATGGGAAACGAAATCTCCTCGCGTCGTGGAACAGTAAGACATATGTAAGCACGAGCGAAAATATCATTCGATTAGTGGTGATATTGTATGTAATTGGATGGTATATTATATATATATAATCATTAACATGTTATATGAATTATTTACATCATTTATACTAATTATTATACCTATCTAAATAATGAAGTGTTGGATAACAAACTACACCACGACGTGGAGATGGTAAGTCATACGTATGCACATATGTTGACTTTTTAATTCATAGAATGAATAGAAAAATTTATATGATTTTACCTTACTTATAATAACATATAATTATGTATAAGGTACTTGAGTTATTATTTAACTCAGGAAATAACAATGAAATAGGAAGTGCAAGAAGAAAAGAACATTAAAAGAGGTGATGAAGTAATTACATTTTCTTTGGGTGATTCATTTTGATTTGAACAAAAGTGATACATAGGTTGGAATTATGATCAAATTAATGCCCCTTGGATGAAGTGAGGGTAGTTTTTAGGATATTTTTGCAGGGTTTGGATGATCCAAAATGCATTGGATGTGTGAAATTAAGAGAAGGGAAGTACCTTTCTATAAATGAGGTGATGCGCTCTTTATGAAAAATATGAAATATTAATTTATTATAAAATCATTTGCGATTTTAATAGCTTCAAATCGATTTATATCAAAGATGAGGTGGTTATGAGTCTAAAAAATCTCAACCAACCACTTTTAGACAACATTAGGTCACCATATTAACCTTATCTTTTAGATTTAACTCCTACTTAAATTGTTTAACTTTTACCATGTCTTCTTGTATTATTATAAGAAATGTTAAATAAACATACTATAAAAAGAAAATGTAACCTCAATTGATTCATTAATGAAATATATATAATTATATTTTTATTTTTTCGATACCATAGAATTTTAGAACTATTATATAATTTAATAAAATGATATTTGTTTAAAAAATTCATTTATGTCAATTTTGACACTATTTGGTATTTGGTTTTTGTGAAAGTTATAAAAATAATATTTCTTAGAAAAAATACATTTAATTAACTCTAACATATCATATTAACATATAAAATTCAAGGTTGGAATCAAAAGTTTCAGTTTACATTTATCTTAATATTTTTAACATCAATTATTTAAGTCATTAATTAATAAGTTAGTTACGGCATCATCATTGTATCATAAATTTTTTAATAATTTAATGTATAAAAATTATAAATAAAATACCATGATTTAGGAAATAATTTTATATTTCTAATTAATATTTATATTCTAATATATCTTATGTATAACCCTTTTTAAAAAATGGTTAAGTTATGAAAATTTGAATTTAACACTTTTAACTCTTCTTTAAATAAAAAATAATAAATGTTATAATCTGATCCAAGGAGATAATAAATGATCATATTTTTTCCTAAGTTTTATTTTGGATAAAATAAACTTATCCAATAGAATTAGGACATGTGTTACAGTAATTATAATATCATTTTTACATTTAAATACCCAATTTACTTTTAATCATGGTAAATAAAATTCCAAGGATACTATTTACCAAAAAATATTTTCAATTTATTTAACCACATTTTACATACTAATTTCAATTGTCTCTCTCATATTTTTGAAATTCAATTCATAGAAGTCATAAAATTCTTTTTTATACAAATTTGAAAATGTGCCTAGAAGTGAGTAAAAGACGATAAAAACATAAATAATGTTATATATATATAATTTTATTATAAAATGAAATAAATGAATAAAAATGGACTAATATAGGTATAATGTATATATTATGACATTAAAATCAATTTAAATTAAAAAAATTCATTCAAATAAAAATTCAGCATTAAATAATAACGCATCATTTTTAATTATTCATCAAAAGTTGAATGTTTTTAGAAAAATACCAAAAATTCACCCAAAGATAATTTTGATATTCCAAATTAAAAAATGATGTCTATTTTACCAAATTATAATCATTGAAATTGTCTTAATAAATTCAAAATTAATTCCTGTTGTCAAAATTATAAAGTGGGTTTTTAAGAAGAAAAAACTATCAAAATATTGACATGTGTCTATATCCAATCTAAATGTGAAATTAATTAAAATTACCTAAATTATATTATATGATAACAAAATAATATAACTATTTTTTAAATCCACTCAAATTCAAAATTTTACAATGTAAATTATTTTTATTATAAAAGTTGTTTTCAATTAAAATTTATTATTTTCATTATTCATAAAAATTACAATGTTTTAAAAAAAGCATCAAAAATTTTTCCAAACTAATTTTTTATGTACCAATTATAAAGAAGCTATTTAATTTGTCAAATTGAATATATAAAAATGTAAAATATTGGATTGAAAAGGGGTTCCCCATCAAAAGGTTGTAAAATTGCATTTTTTAAATAATTTATTCTTTTATCTCAAAAAATGAATTTGTTCATATATTATATATAACAAATAAATAATATGGATGTTATAATTATATGGAGTATATAAATTTCAAAATACAGTTAATAATATTCATAAACACTTTTGCAACAGCTAGTTTGGTAAGTCGTGGTGTGCTCAAACCTAGTGTTGCGTGTATCACAAGCTATTGAATTAATTTAAAGAAAATAAATTACTATGAAATCATGGGCTGTTACATTCATCCCCCTTTTGAAATCCGTGTCCTCACAATTTTAAAATTGGTATTGGGAACTTCTTTTAATGTTCCACATTGGAAAAGGAGCCAATAAAACTAACACATTAAACGAAATAAAGAGAAGTACAATGATAACCTGAGATAACCAATACTCAGATTCCAAGTAGGAAATGATTGATACAGAAGAAAAACTAAGTGTAACATTCTTATATAGGGTTATAGGAAAAATGATAAAGAGAATGTGAATAAAAAGAAAACCACAAACTAATGTTGGGTTAAACAATCATTAGATTCTTAGTAAGAAAAGTAACCAAACAATGTTTTCTGTTTTAAGTTTCATTTCATAAAGTTGAGGAATTTATTTATGAGATTTACTATGAACATAAAGAGATATACTTACATCTCAAGTATAGTTTCATCCTTTAATAAATTTCAACCACTAACTAATCTTTTCTCCAAATGATGAGTATTCAAGATTACTTGGTCACACCTAAAGCACTAGAATCAATGTAAATAGAATAACAAAATCCACAAAGGATGAACTATATATTTCCATTGTATTTAGATATTAAGCAAAAACAAAATGGTATGTACAAGATCAGATGATCCCCAAAATGGATACTCCATTTTAGAATTAAATACTAATCTTAATTTCTATAATTAAACAAATAATCCCCAAAGTTAAATAATAACCATTCATAAAACAATTGTCCTTAAAATACTACAATATAATCAAAACTAATATTGAAACCCAAAACTCAGAAGTATTTAATCACATATTTTTTCATAGAAAATCTTAACATTTATCTTCAAAACAACATCAAATTCTTCTAAATACTCATACTGAAGTGTAATTAACCAAATCACATATTCTCTGTGGTAGTTTAATAATTCCATTAATAACCCTGAATCTCTATAAAAAACATAAATTCATCCAATTTAAAAATCCACCATTACTCCTCAAATGTAATCCTATAGTATTCTATTTTCCATAGGAATATAGTGTTTCAAACAAAGATAACATCTTCCAAAATAACATTTATCATTTAATCACCAAATCATTTTCTCATACAAAGGATATCTATTTGATAAAACCTATGATTCCAAACAAACTTATTATTTATCAATAAAATAATTTCACTAAAAATTATTAGTCGCACTAACTAGGGTCTTGACATATTCCAGTGGTAGGTGATAAATCCTAGTCGCACTTTTTTTGAAGGTTCGATTCCCACATCTTTTTCTGACATGGTGGGTTGTCACATAATCTGTGTGTTGTCCATTTTCAAAAACAATTTTTTATAACATTACAAAATGAGATAAATTAATTAAAATAACCACAACATAATTTTACAAAAAATGTTATTTCATACCTCGCATTTTCATCCCAAAAATTAATATCCTCAAATTTCCTCAAATTCAAGGATCATATAAACCCAAATGGTTCTTTATTACTATATCCAAAAAAGAAAATATAATTCTTCCTCAAATATAATTTTCACATCACAATAAACTTGGTTAAACATACAATATAAAATTGTTACAATGTAATCCCACCAACAAAGATAAATAATACTTTTAAACATTTCTCCATACATTTATTTCCACATAGGTTCTTTTTTGAAATAGTGGTTATCTTATAGAATAGGGAATTGAATTGGGTAATTACAAGGTCCCTACAATTATGACAAATGACTGTAAATGGATTATTAGGATCATTTTTATTTTCATCTATAGTACTCATCATTTTTCATCAACAATTCATTACTTTATGTCCTACTTTAAAACACATAATTCATTTCTTTATTTCATCAAGACACTTTCTTGGGTGTCTCCTTCCACATTTAATTCTAAAGGGAAATTGAGCTTTTTTTTCTCCACGGTCTCCACTATTGGAGGTCATATCATTATCTACCTTTATCTTATTTATTGAGTTTGGGAGTTCGTTAATGTATATATTGTTCGTCATATTTTTGAAAACTTTCATTGGAATGAACACGATATCTTTAACACCTATCAACATTCAATTTAGTTTCTCATTTCCATCATCGTTCCCACCTTGTACATCATGTTCAATGTTACTGTGAATTCCTTTGAATCCATCCATTGACTAAAACCAGATATCATTGTGTGAGTAACAGTAGTCATAAAATCATTAAAAGAATATCATGACACCTTATTTTCAATCTAAAAACCTTAATGTTGACCAAGGTTATTTATTATTATCTTATATTATAATCCTTCAAATTGGTCTGTAAAGAAAATGTGAATTATCCTAAGCATATCCCCTGAGAGTGTTGTAACCAAGAGTGCAATGAGGCCCGTTTTCATGCAATAGTTCCCATTCGAGTCTAGATCAATGTTGGGTTTTTGGGTTTTACCCCAAGATAAATATGTTCCAAAGCCTCATCTACCATCTCATTTTCAGATAAGGATGTATTTCATGGATAATTGACAAAATATCAATATTACAAATATTCTAGGAAGTTCTTCAATATTAATCACCAAATCCTATATTAGGGTAATGTTCCCTAATCAGAGTTTTTCATATTATAGTATCCAAGTATTATACTAATCATTCTCTAATACCAACTATAACACGCCAACCCTAGTTACCCATAGTCAGTACATTATTAAATAAAATTGGCTCGATCACAGGTGATCATGTCTTGAAATCCCAATTAGTTTAATAGCCTTCAAAGTACTAGATAAATATATAAATGTTACATTACATTATGAAAAGTAAAAACCTCAAAATTGTGTCCCCTTTGAACACACTCATATCCCTTGGACTATTCCTATAGGTTAATCATAATATACTTGTTCGCATCCTAGGAAAAATAAAACATAAGAATTGGGTGATATCAGATGCTTAGTAAGGATAAAAATATAGAAGAAACCCCCATAAATAGGCAGAAACATTGACAGAAATGTATACGACTAAAGAAATAAACTTTTAAACATAAACACCCGCATAATATGGAAAATATAAATCAATTAACTCCATTTACTTATTCACATTTATACTCTACTAGCCAAATAATCAAATATAAAATAAATAGCTAATTTCAGAATGGTGGAATGCATAATTTCAGAAATCATGACTACATAGTCAAGGCCTGGTCCCAAAAATAAAAAAAACTTATTTTGTCATGGATTTGTAACAAGACACTAGTTTGTCTTATGGAACCTACTAATGAATCTGGGGACTATAGAGGACCTCCCCCATCACTTACTACGTCCATGGAATTCCTCATATGGAATGGTTGAAACAAAATATAATCATTCATATTAAATCTAGCATAAAAAATGTCAATTATCTAACTGTAAACCATGAATGGTATTAAAACATCACATCCATATTCAATCATATAACATAACATTCAATACTGTATTGAATATTGTATCCTAATTAATGATCTTAAAACAGACGTAAAATCCAATTAAGGATGTTGACATAAATGAAATCAATCCAAAAACTATTTGAGTTAAATATTTATTTCTATTTTGAAATCATTTAAAATTAAATAAAAAATTTATTTTAAAAATATTCTTATATCATTTCATGGGAATCTTCAAAGGTGTTGTAATAGTGTAAAATAGTTTCACCCGACATATAAGTTAAAAAACATTCTTTCCTTAATTTGTCAAAAAGTTCATAAAGTACCCTGTTTGGAAGGTGATGGAAGGATTCCATTCAAATCATTTTATAAATAATCAAATGAGCGTATAAAGGAATTTAACCCATAGTCTAGTAAATTTTAAATATCTTTTGAAATACATTTTTTAGAAACACATATTTGGATGATAAATAATTCACATTCGATACTTATCTTTAAACAACCTTAGATAATAAAAAGATTGTGAAATTAACCCTTACCTTGTACTTTTACACAGTCATGGGTAGGTTAAACTCCTATATAATGGAGAAATCATTTTTATTAAATTATAAACAAACCATATACATAAATATTATATTATATATTATCTTTTATTATTTCTTTGTTAATGATATTTAAGTAATATCATTGTTTGGGGAATTAACTGATTAATTTTCCTTTAAATGTTTTGTTACGTAAGTCAGGTCTCTTATGGATTATATGTATTTTATTCATATCCAGGATGATTTTATGTTCTTAAAAATAATTTTTCATAATAAATTGAAAATTATTATTGAATGATTACGATAAGAAATGAAATATCATCACTTTGTGGAGACAGTAAGCCATACGTACGCACGACTGACAATATCATTCTATTATTGGTGAAATTGTTTGTAATTAGAAGGTACATTATATATATGTAATAATTAACATGTTATATTTATTATTTAAATTAGTTACACTAAATATTATACCCATCTGAATAATGAGGTGTTGAATAACAAACTACACCATGATGTGGAGACTGTAAGACATACGTTGGCACGTATGGTGAATTTTTCATTCATAAGATTGATATTATAATGAATATGGTTGTACCATATTTATAATAAAATATCAGTATGTAGAGGGTACTTGATTCATTATTTTATTATGGAAATAACAAAGAAATAGGATGTGGAAGAAGAAAAGAAAATTCAAAGTGGTGATGAAGTAATTACCTCTTCTTTGGGTTCTTTCTTTTGATTTGAACAAAATGGATACATGGTTTGGATTTATGATACATTTAATGCCTCTAGGTTAAATAGAGGGTATTTGGGATAATATTTGAGTAGTTTTTGGCAGATAAAAAAATATTTGGAGGTGTGAAATTAAGATAAGGGGAAGTACCCTTTTAAAAGTGGGGTGGGGCACATTAGGGAACCCATGATTTGTAATTTATTATAAAATTATTTTCAGTTTCTAATATCTCCATATAGATTTATTTCTAGGAAAATGTAGGGATGGATCTAAAAAAATTCAACCAATAGGTTTTAGACAGGTTTAGGTCACCATATTAACATTATACATTAGATTTAACTCTTAGTTAAATAGTATAACTTTTACTATGTCTTCTTGTATTATTATAATACATGGTTAATAAACATACTGTAAAATTAAATGAAAACCTAAGGTTGTTCATTAATGAATCATATATAATAATATAAGTCCTTTTTCTGAGCCTTATATTTTTCAGACTATTATATAATTTATTAAAATATTATTTGTTTGAAAAACTCATTTATGTCTATTTTGACAAAATTAGTATTTGTTTTTTCAGAAAGTCATAAAAAATTTATTTCATAGAAATAAATACATTTAATCAACTCTAACATGTAATATTAACCTAGAAAATTATTTTATGCCATCAAAAGTTTCAATTTACATTTATTTTAATATTTATAACATCAATTATTCTAGTTTTTCATTAATTAGGTAGTTACGACATCATCAATGTGTCATAAATAAATTTACGTATTTAATGTATAAAAATTATAAATAAAATACCATGATGTAGGATATATTTTATTTTCTAATTAATATTTATAGTCGAATTTATCTTTTGTATAACCCTATTTTAAAAATGGTTTTGTCATTAAAATTTTCATTTTACACTTTTAACTATTCTTTAAATAAAATATAATAAATGTCCTAATCTAATCCAAGTTGATAAACAATGATCATATTTTTCTTCCTAAGGTTGATTTTGGTCGATTTTAACTTATCCAATTGAATCAATACATGTGTTAGGGTAATTATAATATCATTTTGACCTTCAATTAACCGATTTATTTTTAACAGGGGTAAATAAAATTTAAAAGTTATTATTCGCAAAAAATTATTTTCATCTTTTTGAACCAAATATTACTTATTGATTTCAACCATGTCCCTTATATTTTTTATATTAAATTCATTGAAGTGGTAAAATTATGTTTTATGCAAATTTACAAATCTGCCTAGAATGTGATAAAAACAGTAAAAAGATCAGCAAAATTATATATATCTAATCTTATTATAAAATTTCCTAAATTAATTAAAATGTAATAATATAGGTATTATGAATATATTTTGATTTTATAATAAAATTAAATTTAATATAATTAATTAAATAAAATGTTGGCTTCAAACAATAACATAGTGGTTTTCACTATTCATCAAAAATTGAATGTTTTTAGAAAAATAACAAAACTTCACCCAAAGATATTTCCGATATTCCAAATTCAAAAATAAAATCTATTTTAATAACTTAAAAACATTAATTTTGTATTAATTAATTTAAAATTAATTCCTACTGTCAAAACCAGAATGCGGGTTTTTAAGAAATAAAAACAATCAAAATATTGACATGTGTTTATATCGAATTTAAATGTGAAATTACATACAATGACCCAAATTATATTAAATGATAAAACTATATTATTATTATTATTATTTCAAACCACTCAAATTATAAATTTATCACATTCAATTATATCTATTTAAGAAGTTATTTTCAATTAAAATATAGTATTTTTCACTATTCATGAAAATATTAAAGTTATCAAAAATACACCAAATATTTACCCAAACTAAATTTTTATGTCTAGATTCTAAATAAAAATTATATTTTGTCATATTGAATATATTAAGTGTCATATATTAGTTTTAAAAAGGGTTCTCCTTTAAAAGGCGGTAAAATTGCATTTTATAATAAATACTTTTTTTATCTCAAAAATTGAATTTGTCATTTTATTATGTCTAAGAAACACATAATATGTTTTTTAAAATTATATGGAGAATATAAAATTCAAAATTCAGTTAATAATATTCATAACCTCTTTTAGAATTACTAGTTTGTTAAGTCATGGTGTCCTTGAACTCGGTGTTGCATGTAGAGCTAGATATTAAATTACATTAAAGAAAATAAATTACTATGAAATCTTGGGGTGTTACATGGAGTGACATGGTACATGTAAATTATATTTACTATGCACCTAGTTTGACACTATTAGGTGATATTCTTTGGTAAATTCACAAGATCATTATGAACCAATATTATGGTATTGAAAAAATATATCCATAACATTATCTGTTATGAAATATATAATGGATAACATATATTAAAGATAAATTTATATGTTAACTAGTTACATGTAATTTAATAGATATCCCTTTAATGTTAATTAGCTTCATGTGTGTTGGTTTAATGGTTTAAGAATACTCATTAACAATTTTCCAATTTTTCTCCCCAATGTTTGAAAATATGAGAAATCAAATAAATAGTTGATGTGATGGGAAACATTATTAATGAACTAATATGATTCCTAGACCCATGGAATGAATAATCAAGAACATTGTGAGGACAATGTTTTAGCTAACTCAGATTTTGAATAATAATTTGGGTCAATAAGAGTATCCCATCTCTCTTATAGGAGAGAGTTCCTCAGTCTAGATATTCATGGAAGAAATTCCACCTATGTTAAATGGATCATCTAATCCCATAATCAGGGAATAATGGATCAACTCCATTGAGAATATTTTATCCACCCACCATTGTTCTAAACAATATAAGGTTCTATTGAATTTTTATCATATAGAGGGAAAAGTTGATTAATGTTTTTCCATGATCAATAGTACAAATCATAGGGAAGATATTGATGTTTTTGAGTGGAAGGAATTCCATAAATTGTTTTTCAATATATATTTTCCCCACACTATCTGATAAAAAATAGAAAAGGATTTCATTTCCCTCTAGAAAAAATATTATTAATATATCATGAAATATGTGGAAAAAATTATAAGAATTGCATTATACAACTTCATATTTTCCTTTACCCCCTACACTCTAGGTTTACCACTTCTTTTGGGGTATAAATACTAATATATGAAAATCCCGACTGATTTTTAACTTTAATCGCTATGAAGAAAATGTCCCAAGTTCTATCAAAGTTGAAATGGATATCATAGAATCTAATGGGTATCAAAAGGATAAGAAGCATAATGTGGAGATTAATTCTATATTTTCAATAGATAAATCTAATTAAAGAATGAAATTTAAACATCCTAGTTTTCAAGTGTGTTGGAAGAAGAACCCTAGAAATTCCCTAAGGGAATGAAGAAATGTTTTAGGTGTGGGAAGAAATGACACATGTCCAGTAATTACTGATAGGGGATACCCACTAATGTGATGGATGAATAATTACCTTGTCTAGACTCAGCATATTTTTCCATGATTTATCTCCAACGATTCGGGGAACTTTTTAAACCAATTACTTAAGACAATGGTTCTCGAAGACAACCAACTACCTCCAAGGAAGGAAGGGTTAGCTTTTTCCATCACTACCACTGAGCTGGATCCTGCCAATGAAGTAGCGACTTGTATGCTAGTTATCCATCTAATAATAGAGAATATACTTATTTATTCATGTTATTTGAATTCATTAACATCACAAAATATTATTAAATCTATTCAAACACCACAAAAAAATCATGAAGGTGGAGATGTCAATGAAAATGGTAAATGGAGAAATTAATGAACCCTATGTATATAACTCATCCCCGGTCACAATTTTTTGTTTGATATTCGTTATGATCCTTTTTATACTACCTTTGGTGTAATTATATTATATTTTACTTATGACTTTTATTTCCTTATATAGAGTGAACATAAATTTTTGTGAGAAGTAATTCACTCTCTGTATTGAGAATCAATCCCAAATTCTATAAAAGTGACAGGAGGTGGGTGAATATTCTTTAAAACCATTATCTGAATCTATGATATTATTTCTCTTTAATAAATCATATATTGGTTAAATGATTGAGTTTATGGAAATATCCATTTTAGAAGACATGTCTATTGTTAGGGAATAAACAGGCATGCTTCTTGAGGATATGACTGGTCTTCCTCTAAATAGAGTGGTTGAGTTTATGATCGATCTTATACCTAGGTAATTCCCATTATCTAATACAAAATATATAATGTTAGTTTTTGAAGATGAGTAGATGAAGAAAAAACAATAGGGGAATATCTATAAAGAGTTTATATGACCAAGTACTTCACCCTGGGGTGAAAAAGTCCTCTTCTTTAGGAAGAATGATGCGTCAATGTGGCAATTCATTTTTTTCATGAATTAAAAAAGATCATGATATTGAAAAAGTAACACATTCCTAGTATGTTGGAATTGTTTTAGCAGCCACATGGATCACAAAAATTATACAAGGTGGATCATCAATTGGCATATTATATAGTGATGGTGAAGAAGGAAGATATCCCCAACACCACTTTTCATAAAATGTACCAACACTATGAGTTTATATTGATTCCATTCAGACTCACTAATCCTCTTGAAATATATATGGACTTGATGAATATAGTCTATAATGGTTACATCAAAAAATTTATGGTCATCATTATAGCTGATATTCTTATATACTCCAATAATAAGGAGGGGCATGTGGATAATCTCACTATTGTTCTGAATACCCGATGAAAGGAGAATATTTTTAACATGTATATAAAATCTATGTTTTGGATAATGAATTATATTCCTTAGGGAATATCATCAATGAAATTTTATATCTATAGACGCTTCAATAATTGATGAAATTGAAGGATCACTGATGCCAGTATCTGTGACAAATATCAGTAGGTTCCTTTGGTTAGATGGGTATAATCATGATATTTTTTGTGAAATTTCATGATATTTTCAAACCCTCTGACGAAGATAACATGGAAGGGATTCATGTCTTCATGGAGTTAAAAAGGATTCCATTCCATATGTCAATTCTCGTAGTACCCACATTTCGAGAACTATTCGTTGTACCCAGTAATGATTTAATGAAGGGATTGACATGTGTGTAAATAAATAAATAAAAGGTCATAACCTATTCATTAAGTTATTTTAATGTTCAAGAGATAATATATCCCACATATAACCTGGATATGGAAGCTCTGATCTTTGTGTATCAATTCTAGGGGTGTTATCTCTATAATTAAAACTATTGGATATATACAGATTAAAAATGCTTCATCTATATATAAACATAGAAAGAGATTAATATACAACAATGAATATGTTTAGAGAATACCATGGACTAAGGATTCACAATCAAATACCATGATGGTTAAGAGAATAATATAAAGGATTTAATAACTATAAAGGATCCTTCGTCTTTATCAATGATGAGAATTTAGAAAGATACAATCATCTTAGAAATAAAAAGGGTAGACATGTGAATCATGAAGGAAGGAGCATCGTCAATCCAGTCACACTTTTTAAACCATATCATTTCAAAGTATTAATATATGGTTAAATAAATGATTTGTAAACTCAAAAGAAGGCGGAATCCATGAGAAAGGGGAATTTATTTGTCACGACCTGACCCAACGGGGCTTGAGCTGCGACTCCCCAAGCCCGCCTCCAATAGGCCAGGGGCTGGCGACCAGCGCCGAGTAGGCTATCACACACATGGGAGGCATTTGCCTAAGGTACCTGTACACACGCACCCAAAAACACTTCCATGCAATAGTGCAGAGATATAGAAACTGGAAAGTAAATTCATGCATACACTATCCCAAACCAGAGTACAACAGAAGTACAGAAGGGAAAAACAGGGCCCACCAAAAGAAAACTACAAGGGTGTTCAACCTGCTCTGACGAGGGGAACACTGCCACAAACACCTGCCAGAAAGCTCCCTCGGCACAGCTCCGGTAAACACCCCAGTGAACACGCTAACTAAGCTCCGCCTACTCTGGGTCCTCCTGGAACTCCATCGAAGGGCCTGTGGTCCACACAAGACACAAACATGTGCGGGCAAAGCCCGTGCAGGGGTGAGTATAAACATACTCAGTAGGCACCCCAAAAACCCAAAACCAAAGGGAGAAACTGAAAGGAAACAGTCCAATCAACCCAGCCAGAGGGAACCCATACAAGAGAGAAACTCCATCTCGTGACCATCCTCTGGTAAACACAACAAATCAGCTCAACTCAGCTCAGGTGTATGACCATATATACACCTTGAACAATCCAGATATACTCAACTCACGCCACAAAGCCACAAGAGGTACCGACCTCGTCACCATCAACTGTCCCAACCAGGAGAGTACACCACACAATCACTGTCATCACAGATGACACTCATCCAAGAGATACACTCCCTCGGGTTTCTCACAAACCTGTCAGACGCTCACCCGAGAGATCACGCTCGTCGGATAACATCACTGAGGAAAACTCGCTGAAACAACAGAACCACCAAACTCCTCGGATAGGGGATCGCCGCTATGGTCCTCTAGGGGATACCAAGACCCAGTCTGGTATACGTAGCTCACAGATAGGGGTTCACTACCAGGGTCCGCTGGGGGATACCACGACCCGATCTGGCATACGTAATTCTCACAGATAGGGGATCACACCCAGGATCCGCTGGGGGATACCACAACCCGATCTGGCGCTCAACAGAATCTCTACACTCAGATAGAGGATCATCGTCCATATAAATATGGACACGACGATACCGGAACCCTATCTGGTATAACTCGCAATGTAGGGGATCGAACCGACGATGCCAAACCCCTACAGAAACCACGCGCTGAGTAGGGGATCACATAACCAACGATACTGCAACCCTACTGACAACAAGAACTAAGTAGGGGATATTATAACCAATGATACCGCAACCCTAATATGCACGACCCACTGCATAGGGGATCATATTACTGATGATGCCAGAAACCCTAAGGGGTTAACCTGCTAGATAGGGGATCGCCGCCCGTGAATAAGTGGTCACAACGATACCAAGAACCCGATCTAGGGTAAAGATGCTAGAGGATCCACTCCGGGCCCACTGGAGGGATACCGCAACTCTAACAGTTTAATCATCCCATCGAGAGGATCACAAACCCATACGAAGTTTGTGATACCACACGAACCCTCGTAGGAACGAATCAAGGGAGAACCCTCAACCACTTTTGGTCCAAACGTCGCTAACCCGAGCGACCCGCCACAACGCCACATTGTGCACCCCCTTAGCCAAAACCGAGGCCACCATCGCATTCCACGCAGAAAAACATGCAGGATAGGCTGTTTACTCACCCGAAACGGAGCACCAGTGAAAAAGACACTATTCAACGTTGCTAGCTCGTGCGGGGCCCACACAACGATCCCAAAACTCATCGAGCGGACCCTACCACGACGATCCCCTCGGAAAAATAAGTGGAATCGACTACTCGCTCGTCCAAAACGGACACCCGGTGAAAATGGTACTATTCACTAAAGGCCAGCTCGGGTGGGGCCCCCACCTGGATTCTGAAACTCATCGAACGGATCGCACCATTGCGATCCTCTCGGAAAGACACACAGGACCGACTATTCATCCGCCAAAATCAGACTCATGGTGCAAAAGCTGTGTTTCTCTACAAACGCCAAAACGCGGCCTCGTGGGGCCCGCAACCCGTTCTCAGACCCACCACCCGGAAACCATCTCAAAAATACTGTCGTACCATCAGGGTCTGAACTCCACTGACGGCACGTCAATCGGATGCTCTGGGTAGAAGTTACAACGGCCGGAAGTCGTAAAATAATAAAAAAATATTATTTGTTACGACGATTCAAACTCTCGGGACACGATCCCGAACCCTTAAATCCTCGAACCCACTCCAGATGGTTCGCCTTGTCGTCAGGGTCGCTTCGCCGCAAATGACGCACGAATACGACTCCCGGTTTGCATGATACGGGGGTTTAAAGACCCCCGTATAGTAAAAGAGGTCGGACCGGCCTGGGCCGGCCGGCGGCCCTCCGCCGCGCGCCGCCACGCGCCCCCGCGGCTCTGCCGCACGCCGCCGCGCTGGGCGGCCGGCCGCTGCAGCTCCGCCGCGGGCCGTCGGACTCCACCGGTGCCGCGCCGGCGGATCTTCTGCGGACCGCCGGGGGCTCCCCGGTGGTCCGATTTGCGATCCGGAGGAGGCTACACGACCCTCGGGACCGGATCTATACTTCTACGGCTTCAATTTGCAGAAAAACGCAGAAAAAACGGGATCGGGGGTTAAAAATAAAATTTTCCTACCTCGCGGGCGAAACGCCGACGTTCTGCCTCAGATCCGCGCTCCAGAGCTTCCGCTACGCGCTCCTGGAATGTCCGCCGTCGAATTCTGAGCTCGTGGGCTCTTCGTTTGCTCGATTCGGTGGAGCGGCGGCGAAGAACGACGAAGAACGTTGAGAGGAACGATAAGGGGGGGGGGGGGGGCTGATATTTATATCAGCCGCCCACCGGCGCCAAACCCGCCTCGGAACCGACGCCCGATGCGAACAAAAGTAAGGTCACCCCTAGGATAAACGCGTCATTTTGAACGCAACGTCGGACTCAGATTTTCCATCCGAGACTCTGTTCAGATGTTATTCGAGCCGACGCTTGCACACTAACTTCGCTACCTATTTACGACAACGCCCCTGGTGGCGTTTCTCACCGCAGGCCCGCGCCCACAAAGTTTACACCTCGCCTAGGGTAAACGGCACATTCCAGACGCAACCGTGCCCTCAGATTCCTGTTCTGAGCTACCATTGAGGAGATATCACACCCCCTCCACGTGCATAGTATAAAAAAACTTAATATTTTTATAAAATTAATTTCGGGCACACCGGGCCTCGAAATCGCACGCCGTCTTCGCCCCTAGCTCTGGATTTATTCGTAGAAATATTCCAAAGTCGGACAGGGCCAAAAACCCGAGTCTCTACATTATTAGAGTATAAAATTGATAAATAATGAATTGTGAGATCTGGGTCAAGACTATGTGTTCCATCAAATCATGAGTTTATGAAGGAACTGTTGGAATATTCACATAGTTGAACATTATCTACTTACAAACAAATAAAAAATATTTATCAAGATATAAATGAGAAATATTGGTGGGAAGATATTAATTTGGGGATCTATTAGTATAATTCAATGTTTATGGTATTCAAGAAAATGAAGGCATAATGGCTAAAATCTAAGGGGATGACACATCCATTACATATACCATCATGGAAATGGGATAACATCACCATGGATTCTGACACTGGAAAACCAATGTCATATATGGTAAATATTACTATATGGGTTTTTGTGTATCATCATTCAATAACATCTCACTTTATTTTAATTGAAGAGGAATTAAATTTCGATCAACATGAACAAATATACATAAGAGTATTGGTAAGGAATTGTGGAGTAGCAATATTTATTTAATCCATTTGAGATCTAATATTCACCTCTATAATCTAGAGAAGTTTGCAACATTTTTTAATCATTGGTTTGAACATTAGTATGACGTATCACCCACACACTGATTTCCAATATGAGTAGAATACTCATGAAAGTGATGAAATTTCGTGCGTATGTTCTCTGGACATCAAATGTAGATGGGACCAACATATTTATTTGGTTGAGTTGTCATACAAAAATAATTTCCACTCAACCATCCAAATTCCTCCATACGAATCCATTTATGTGAAGTGGTTTAGTGAACCGACATTTTGTGATGAACTTGGGAGGAAAAAATGTATGTCCCAAAATGGGTGTGGAGATGGTGGAGAAGGATAAAATCATTTAGAAAAACAAAAAAACTAATCAGAGTCAAAAAAATATCTATGCCGACAATCATTGATGAAACATAGGGTTTTTTGTCAGAGTCATGTTATTCCTCTATATATATCCATCAAATAAGGTGATGAAATAATTGGGAATCATTAATTTTTGATACATTGTCCTTTTTGAGATACTTTTTCACAATATAGTGGTGGCCTATCCACTAGAACTCCCACTTAACCTGTCTGAAGTCAATTATTTATTCCATGAATTCCTATTGGGAAATTAGATACCAGACCCCTAACACGTACTCAATCCGGAGGTGGTACCATTATAGAAATCCCATTTCTATGAGGAGAAAATGGTGATGAACTTATATTGTAGAAAAAATGTTTTAAGAAATCAGAAAATTCACATTGTCAAAGTGTTGTAGAGAAACAAACTCTTTGGTAGAGAAATATTCGAACCAGAGGAGGTGATAAAGCATAGTTATGCTCATCTGTTTTAGTGTGGGAAATTAAAATATCGAGGTACAAATTTCATAAGTGGGGAAAATTGTAATGATAATAACTGTTGTAAATAAAATTCCCCTTTCTGATTTGTTTGATTGTCTCATCATGAAATAAGTTTATAGGAAACAAATACACTAATTTTTTTAATCTTCCTTTGGATTAAAAAATGGTTAATAATAATTATATTTGAGAATATAGATGTCGAATAGTGATTAATAGATTAGTTTAAATACAGGCTTTCAACAAATCCAATTAACACAGAAAAATAACATGTTGACCTCTACTAGTAGGGTCACCCCCTATGAAGGCCATTTATTAGATGATCTAAATTAAATTCATTTCAACGATTTACCATGAAAATTCGCAATCTATTATATAGAATCTTATGCATGAGTGAAATTGTTCACGTGAGAAGGTCAAGCTCATTGAAATCAAATCCCAAGAAATGTCACCAAACGACCGCATGAAATACCAAAAATCACACACCTTAATCATAAAGAGTTTTCTGGTGTGTTAATGGAATATGTATGAAGACCCTAAAAATAGTAATTAATACTTTTTTTAATGAATAATGAATATATTTTCATCATATTATTGTTAGTTTTTAAATGTTTTTTATTCTGATAAAATTTAACAAAAATTTTATTTTTGGTTCATATTAAAATTCAATTAATGAATCTACGAATTAATGGAATTTTATAATAAATAACATTTTAATATTATTAGAAATTTTATATCATATATAAATTAGCATATAATATTTATGAAATAAAATGTATTTATTATAACAGTTTGAAAAATCTTATTGTCAAAAAGACCAAAAATTTCATAATAAATGTCAATTTTATTTGTAATGTTAATATTAAAATATTTAGGAAATTATTTAGTTAATATGAATATTATCGATGGAATAATAATTTCTAAATTACGCAATGCTTATTTCTTTATAATTTATTGAAACTGTAGAATTTTTTAGTCAAAATTAAATATCATAAAAATGTACTTTATATTTTTTGACATAATAATGACCCAAAAGTGTTTTTATAATTACATTAAATGAGTTCCATGAGAAAATATGTTTTTAAATTTAATATTATGTGATTTTGAGTATCTTATATTTATTTTTTAAACCCTTTACGAATCCTCAAAAACATATAACATGTTTTAAGGTTTTAAAATCCATTCTTTAAGGGTGTGACTTGTCTCCACATAAGAAAGGGAATTATTTTAATAATTTTGACCCTATGACATATAAAATAATTATATGAACTAACTTTTTTAATAAACCATGGGATGGTTTGTGGGTTTATAAATTTTATTATGTAGATTCCAAAACCTAAATCATAAAGGAACCCAAATATTTTCTAATATAAACCCACCTAAGCATCCATTTCTTTTCACTCTAACATAATGGAGCACGAAAAGAATCTTACCTCTACTATCATGAGACCATCCATGTTTCTCCCAATCTATCAAGAAGCCCCTCCCAAATGTTGGGTGTCACAAACTCATGTATGGGATCTGTACCTACCTGTCCTCTTTTCAAATTCAAGCACCATTTTTGAAATTAGTATTTTTTAAATTTCCATAAGTTATATTTTTATTCATTTATAATCATTATCTTAATATAAAATTAATTTTATATTAATTATGTATTTTTTATCGTCAATAATTTTTACACATACCTAATCTATTACTATATTGAAATTTGATATGCTTTCCTTACCTTCAATTATATATTCATGTTTGTTTGTAAACTTATTAATTCTATTTCAATTTTATAATTTTGGGACATGTCTTTAAAATTTTTAATTACATTCTGTTTTATGTCAAATTTATGATAGATAACTTTATGTCTCATCAATTATTTTTATAAAATTTTAAGTAACCTCATTAATCTTTCAATATTTCACAATGATATTCCCTTCCCAAAAAAATTCTATAGTGAATACAATAACCATTTTCTATCAAGATTATTTATCTTTATGCAATATGTACTTCTTGATTTCTGAAATAATTTATGTATTCCACATTCCATGATCATTTAATAAATTATAAGGAAGAAGGAACCCATGTTTTATGATCAATTTGGAACACTTAAACATGAGAATGAAATGAATATAATTGGTGTGCCTAGATAGCGCTGCAATTAATTAGGTAGAGTATTTTGTATTATGATACATGATGTTAGTATAATGAGTGAGCATAATTCCTTTATGGGTCATTTTCCACCATGATTTCTTTCCAGGTTTACGTTGAACAATGTTTATAATTTTGTGATTTAAGTTGTTTCCTCATTTTCAATGTAATTATTATAACGATATAACATCCCTTGTTATACATGTTACTTATATTTGTCACTAAAATTACTATTATTTAAAATTTATCTCTTATTCCATTTTTATTCCATTACAATGCTTTAAAGATCACCTATTTTTATGTATGTCCCAATTTTATCACATTAATTTTAATGTTTGAAGTTGTATATTTATCTTTGTAAGGGTTTATTTAGTAAACATGGTGTATTACCGATTTTTTGTTTTCATGTAATGTTACTATTTATCAATGACACAATACTTCTCAATCATTTATTTTGGGTTAATTTAACTCATACGTAGTACATCAACTATTAATTTAAAAAAAAGAGGAGGGTTTTTTTAATGTTAAACATCATGAACGTGAAAAACTATGTGGACATTGATTCCTGCTATAAATATTGATATGTATGATGCTACATAATAGCTCAATCTCATCCATGAAATATATATTACATCCTATCATGAAAGAAAATTTTATGGTCGTGGATAAATGGACTTATCATATAAGTGACAACTCATTAATGAAACATTTAATGACCCAACCACAGAATCTCAGAGCTAGTGCATTATTTTGTTACAATGAAATGATTATAAGGAATCAAATAAAAAATCACTAAATAGTTTTTCTTTTTTGGAAATCCATATTACATACATGATAACCATATTTCATTTGGAAGAGAAATTAATTCATTATACTTAATAACATGAATCAAAAATAATCCTACAATGATTACTCAAATATTTTTTCTTTATAACATTGGGAAAATAAATATAATAATTTTTAACTCGAATGAACAGTAAAGGTACGTAAATAGGAATCAATAATCAATTGATGACAATAATAAATATGGTATGGTAAATAGCTGATAACACATTCCATTAAAATAAATATATATTGAATAATTAGTATGGTAATGTATGAAACTGAAAAAAATTCCATCTATTCAATAAAATAAATATATAATGCATCCATAGATATGTCAATGAAAAATATCATGGATAACTAACAACTACGTCTAAATAAGAAAAATGCTTAAATATTAGAAGCCATGTTTCCTAAGTGCATGGTACCTTTATTATGAATTCCTTTCACATTATGGTTTAGAATATTAGGTAAAAACTATCTAATTTTGGGAACTGATTCATCTCATCATTATACAGATGAATAGAGATGTTATCTATAATAGCGCCCCACAATGTCATACCTATCCAAAAAACTTCTCATATATTGAATATCTGATTTATTTCATGAAAAATGTTCCTCATAAAATATGATTTATGAATAGAATTTATATTTTTTTCAATAAATTAAAAATTAAGGATATGTAACAACAAGGTTTATCGACATAGATAATTGGAAATACCATTTAAATACCATTAAAAACATTCATGATGAATATAATATTTAAACATTAAAAAATTTCCCATAGAAAACTGAAACACTTGAATCATTATCTCCATGAAGGAATAACATTAAATTTATCTTAGAATACCATGATATTTAAGAGATTCATGATAAAAAATTTCAGTGGGTAGGATATACACCATATAATACCTAATTTTAATATAACATCAAATAACCTCAATGTAATGTAAATTGAGACAAAATACATTACCTTAAGTCAGAAAAGTCACATGTGTTTATATTTCTAAAAAATTCCTTTTTTAATTTAACGTAGTGTTAAATTTTCTCGTTACATTTATTTCAATTATTACATTTTTATGAACACCTACTTGAAAAATTATGTTTATATCTTGTGTTTTGACCAAATTCGATTTATGTGTGAAAAAAACTTTTTAAGGTCAACTACGTTCAATGGTGTCATTATATAAACATATCATAAATAATAATAATAATATAATCATAATATTTATACATCAGTTATACTTTTATAACCCATCAAGAATTATGGTTTTAAAAAATGAATCAATGTTACAATAATTAAGATGGTAGGTGTACGTACGCAAGGGGACTATTCCCATTTTTTGTGATAGTTGTGTGAAATAGTTATGTAACATTATATTGTTCAATAATTATCATTATATCATAAATAAAATGTAATTTAATCATATATACTTAAAAATTAAATTAATTTGACGTAGAATGAATCACATCAGGTTGAGGAGGCGGTAGTCCACACGCCCATGAGTGATGTTATTAATTTTTAGTGTGTTTAATGTGTAAGAAAGAAAATTAAATATTATATTTACATAAATATAATTATTTAATGGATATAATATATATTATTTATTTAATTTTTTGAATTACAATAATAATTTATATGTTCCATGTATACTGTGAAAGAATCACATCACTTTAAGGAGGAGACAGTCCACACTTCCACAAATGAGGTTATCATATGGACAAAAATTGGAAATCATAAGGGCATGTCTAATATATAAATTAAATAATAATAATGAAATTATTAATATCATATATATAATTTATAAACATAATTTCTGTAATATTTTCTAACATTGAGAATTAGTATGGTAAAAATTAACGACATCATTTATGTGAGGCAGTAGTTCACCATGCACATAAGATTTTAGTTTGTTTCCCATTAGATGTATGTGTGTGTATGCTTAGTTAAATAAAAAATAATAACAATATATAATTATATTGAGTATACTTTTTAATTTTAATTAAATTTATTAAGAAAAGATTTGGTAGTAGAGAATGAAAATGAAGAAAATTTGATCAACAAAGGTTGTTACCTCTTATTTGGTTAACTCATTTGGGTTTTCACTAAAGGGCTTACTTGGATGGAATTATTCCCAACTTGATTCTTATAAGATGAGTTTATTTATTTATTTAGATTCTTTTATAAGATTTTAGTAAACTGAAATCATGGTTGGGGTGTAAATAATTTACAGTGGTGAGTTTATTTTTTATAGTGGAGGTGGAGTGGAATTCATGTAAATTTATTAAAAAATAATTCCACCAATGTTTTTCAGTTAAATTTAACTCTTCTAATGATCAAAAATATATAAAATGAATTATATGTTTGAAATATGAAACAAATGTGTATTTCGGACATGTTTATATGTATTTTCATCCAAATTTTTGTGGGTTCATCTCTTGTTAAGACAAATTTTCACTTAATCATTGTAATTAATTTCAATCACATTCATTATTTTTTTTCAAAAACTATGTTGAACATATAAGAAATTATAAATTATTCTAATTCCAATTATGGAATCCAATTTTTAATATTACAATCACAAAAATGGAATAAATTAATTTAAATTTAATATTGTAGATGGTATATTAATTTGGGTTTTTAATGAAGAATTGTTACAAATATTTGTATATTATTATATACAATGTCAAAGTGAAATTAATTCCAATGTCCTAAATTTGATAAATTGATTTATAATTGATTTATTTTAACTTAAAAACTAATGAAAAAAATATATTTTATCTTTTTAAAAATTTTTGACAAAAATGATGTTTGATTTAACATTCATTTCTTTTCACTATTAATTGAAATATTAAACATCAAAATAAAAATAATGGAATAACCATCAGCTCGTTTTTATGTATGTATTTACAAAATTTTGTTTATCTAAATATATAAAATTTATAAAAGTCCAAAAATTTATATTTAAAATAGGTTCGCCATAAATGGTAGTCAAACCACTTTTATAAAAATATAGGTTTTTATGTGTAATATTTGGTTTTTTTGATCTTATTCTTATCAAATATTTTGAATAAATGATAAAAATATTTTATAGAATATAAAATAATTATATTACATTAATATTATCTGCTAATATGTATTAATATTATTTATTAAGAAAAAAAACCTTTTTTTATTTTAAAAAAAGTTATTATAAATACATTTACATTATATTCAATTGGTTATTATATTACTTTTTGATAAATTTGTAGTAATAACCCAAACTATTAGAAATAAAATCCCACATGAATTTTAATTAAATATATTATTATATAATATGGTTATATAAAAACAAGGACACTTTTTCTTATAATTCCTATTAAAAGTAAAAGTTCATAATGAATCATAATCATTGATAATATAACCAATGAACAATGACCAGATGATTAGTATAAATATAGTGTTTTAATAAAACCAATTGTCACAAACAAAGGAAGTGATGGACTCAATGAGTAGGATTCTAACATACGAGTACCTATTTTAAGAGATTATAAGGGATACAGAAATTATGGGTGTTTCCCTTGACCTGGACCAGGGTGACACCCAACAACTTAAGCATTAGAGAAACCATTTATGATATATTTTCATGCTCATTGAGATCACATCCTGAACCATGTTCTTGAAAGCATCCCATGAATTTCCTACAATCACACACCTTATCCTTAGGTCAATTTTTGGGGTATTAAAGTGATATGTAACAATACTATAGAAATAAGACCATGTATATTATTTTTTATATAATATTTAATATATATTCATTCTTTTACTATTAATTTATAAATGATTTTTATTTTGATTTAATAAAATACAAATAGTATCTTTGGTTAATATTATAATTCATGTAATAAATATATGCTTATGAATTATTGGATCTTTGAAAATTATATTTTAGTAAAATATTATTATTAAATTACTATTATTAAATATATAAGAATATATTTTTTATGTAAAATTTAATTTTTAAATGGGGTAAAATATTTATTATCAAAACCCCATCATTTTCAATAAATTACGGTTTCCATTTTAGAAGAGAAAATTCAGATTTTTATCAAATTATTTAGATAAAAACAATATTTGTTTTGAACTAGGATGTTGAAATTTTGAAATTGTTTATTTTCCCTAATTTTCTGAGATAGTTAAATTTTCGGGTAAAAATTAAATATTCTATAAATATAAATTGTGTTTTATGACATCGCAATGACCCAAAAGTGATGTAATAAGTAAGATAAATAGGATACAAGAAGAAATATTTGTTTTACATTTAATATAATATTATTTTATGTTTAGTTGAATTATTTTATAAATCCAATATGAATCATCCAAGAGTTATAATATATGGTATGATTGTAAAATCATTTCATTAATGGTGTGACCCACCCTCCAAATCCTCAATGGTAATATTTTACCAATTTCATCACTTTGAATTATAAAATAATTTACTATTCTCCCATTTGGTATAATCGATGAGCAAAAACCATGGTATCGATTGTTGTTTTGAATAAATTATTATGTAGAGTTCAAGACATGAATAATAATGAAAACCCAATCCTTTCATATATAAACCAACCCAATAACCCATTTATCTTCACAAAAAATACTTGGAGAGCATCCAAAATCTTCATTACACTCCCTATATTCCTCCTAAGGTGCCCCTCCCAAGCCTCTGGAGGCACCAATTCAAGTAAGCGTTCATTCCTTTCTCTTATTTATTCAAATTTAATTATAATATTACACCTTTTTTTCAATTTTATATGATTGGACGTATATTGACATTCCCATACTACTATCCATTTCATATTTAAATAATTTGAGACCCCTTTCACACTAATAAACCCATTTTTTGAATTTTTATGTGACTTCATTAGGTTTATGAAATTGTATCATGATTTTCCATTCCAAAATAATTTGATAGTAAAAAACATGCCCATTTTATATCATGGGTATTCAACTTTATAAACATATAATTTGTTGATTGAGGAATTAAATGCATTTTTTACAATATCCTTGATTGTAGAATAAGTTATTATGATGATGGAATCCATGGTTGTTGATCATTATGGAACACTTAATATTTAAAATGAAATAAAAGTGACAAGTGCACCATGAATTATATAGTGCTCCAATGTAACAGGTAATTGATAGTACCATGACACTTCACATTGGTAATGGGGGATTACCTTATATATTTATGGGATGTTTTACAACATGATTTCGTGGTGGGTTTATCCTTGACCTATGTTTATGATGTAGTGTTTTAAGTTGTTGCCACATTTCCCATGTTATGTTTATAATGATATATCTTGCCTTATTATTAATGTCTCTGTTATACACCAATGATATGCCTATTTTATAACATTAATTTTCATCTTCAGGTTTATCTTTTGTTATCCCATTACATAGATTTATACCTCACCCATTTCTTAGGTACTCTCTCAGGTTATCCCAGAAGATGTTTAGTATGAAAGAACATTTTGATCATGTTAATGAAATTTTCAATAATGATGTAGCTCTTAATTTTTCAAGTTGTTATGCTAATATCCCAAAGACACTAGATGGAAAAATATTATTTCTTCCATAATGTGTAATTTTAGAGAATAAATCCTTAATAATTTCGAAATAATGATATGGGATATTATAGTTGGTATCAAAGGATATGATTAGTTATTTTAGGGATTAGGATTAGAAATATTTATAGAATGGATTAGTGATAAGACTAAGTAAAATAAAACATCCCTACTTTTTGGTTAGTATGGAGTACGTAGTTTATCATAAAAATACATACCTTTATGGATAATACCAGATGATGTGGTTTTGGAAAAAATGTATCTAGGCGTATGAACTCTGACAAGATGTTTCGAGCATAACGTGGGATAACCTTGAACACGAAAACGAGCCTTAATGAATACCAAGTTTGAAACTCCCATAAAATATTCTTTGTTAAATTCATAAGCACTTTATGAACCTTAATTTATGGAAAAATAAATTTCCATAAAAATACATGATAGGAAATAGATCATGGATAAGTTAGATTAAAGCCTATAAATTCATAAATTAATAAATAAGTGTTATTTATATGTTTTATATTTAATATATATGTATTCCATTTATTGTCTTTTATGGGATGAATATTAAATTCTCTCATCTATTTTGGAAGATTTAGATAAGGAGAACCATAATCATAAAGTTTAAGGTAAGGTTTTCATCTATAACTCTATACATTCCATCGTATCAAGATATTTTATTATAACTATTCAAACACCACAAAAAATAATAGTTTTAAGGATGTCAGTGATAAAATAAAATGGGGTCACAATTGCATCCTCAGTATATAACTCCTCCTAAGTCAAAATATTTGGGTTGAACATACTATAATACGATTTCATTCTCACTTTGGTTTTATTTGATGCAATTATGTGAATGAATTTTCATTACCTATATAGATATATCACAAATTGATGTAAGAATAAGTCACTCTACTTATATAGAATCAACCCCTAATTCTATAAAACTGAAATAAAGAGAATTAATCTTCTTTATAACCATAATACCATGCATGGATATTATTTTCCTACGATTAAACAGAAGTATCCGAAGGGATTGAGTCTATGGAATGAACCATCCTTGAACACATGCCTATTGAAATAGAATAAGTTGATGTGTTTATCGAGGAATTTCCTAGTCATCCTCATTGTTGAGTTGTTGAATTCTCCACCAATCTTATACATTGGGAATTTCCAACATTGAAGACTTCTTATATAATTGATTTTGTGGAAGATGATGAGCTAATGAAACAACAACTCAATAATGTGTATTAAGGGTTCATACACCTATGTGCTTCAAAATGGGTTTCTCCAATTCTCTTTTTAAAGAAGAAGGATGGAGAAATGGAACTTTTCATTTATTATCGTGAGCTAAAAAACCATGATAAAGAACTAGTATCCTCTACCTCAGATTGATGATACGTTTGATCATCTATGTTAAGTTAAATACATTCGTAAGGTTTATCTTCATTTGGAAAATTATCAAGTAATGGTGAATCAAGAAGATATCCCCAAGGCCAATTTTTTTAAAAGGAATGAGATATATGATTTCTTAGTGAAACTATTAGAACACAGAAATGATCTAAAAATATTCATGGACTATATTAATAGAGCCTATAGATATTACCTCATCATATTTGTGGTAGCCATTATATATGATATTATAATAAACTCCAAAACCAAGGTGGACCATGAAAATCAATTGCGAACGATGATAAAGGCCTTGCGAATGGACTGGATCTATAAAAATCAAAACAATTATTATTTTTCAATTAAATAAGTATTATTATTATGGAATATCATCAAAATCAATGGGATGTTTTAGGATCCTTTATAGAGAAAATAAATTAATGGATAGAAAAGTCCAACATCAATGATAGAAATTTCTACCACCCTTGGGTTATGTGAGTTTTATCATTGATTTGAGATAAATTTCCCTGTATTTTCAAACCCTCTTAAAAAGATAATTTAGAAGCCATTCAATTTATCATGGAATGGTTAATGTGAATAAAGCATCATGGATTGGAAAATTAGGCTTATTAATTCCCATGTTCACACACTATCCAAAAGTGGGAAACATTTTATAATTTTTGACAAATATTTTAATAAGGGATTGGGAAGTGTGTTGATTCATAATGAAAAACTCATTACATACAACTCAATGTAGTTGGAAAATACAGAGAAAAACTATTCGACAAATGATCTAGAGTTGGGAACTATGATATTCTAATTGAAAATTTGGTGTAATATTCTTTTTTGGGATAAGTGTGAGATATATAATGATCAATAAATCCTCAAATATACATTTACAAAGAATGATCTTAATATTCACGAAAAAAATATGGTTATTGAAAATAAAGGACTATGACTGCTCAATTCACTTCCATCCTGGTAAGTGAGATTCTTTTTAGATTCTCTAAGTAGAAAGCACCCATAAATTCTAACATTGATGAGAGTTTACAAGGACTTTATCTTCATATATTTAAAGAGGCTGGATATGTAAATCATAAATAAAGTAACGTCATCAATAAATTCCCAAATTATTGATCAACCATCTATTTTGGAAATGTTAAAGGATGCACAGAAAGTTGATGTGAGATTTTGTAAGTGATTGGAAACTATAAATAAAGGTAAATCATAGGATTTCAATTATATACAATAATGAATTTTGAGAATTGGGTTAAGGCTATGTGTTCCAAAAAATCCATCTTTAAAAAAGGAACTACTGGATGATGTAAATAGTTTGAAAACATCCATTCACATGTGAAACAAAAAGTTGTATTGAGATCTCTAAGTTCACTATTGCTGGGACAACATAAATAAGGATGGTGATTAATATATATAAATGTGTCTGGTATCTCAGTAAATGAAGGATGAAGTATATAAGTGTAAGGGGATGAAGAAATAGTTACGCATACCTATATAGAAAAGGGAAAATATAAATATGAAATTTTTCACTAGATATATGAATAAATCCAATGGAAAAAATGTTATTTAGGATTTTTGATCATCATATATGGACTGAACAATTAACTGTAATTTGAGGAGATTTCAATCATGATAAACTTCCAAAAATATATATTAGATGAGTGAAAAGGATAGATGGTGTACCACTATCAATTGTGCCCGATCGAGATCAAAGATTCACCTATGTGTTTTTGAAAATTCTCCAGCATGCTCTATACAATGATTTGAACTTCAATATGGATTATCAACCTCAAACTGATGTTGGATATGAGTGGGCTAGAATTCACTTGAATAAATTATTAGAGCATGTTCAATTTACACCTATGGAGGAAACGACAAACATCTTCTTCTAGTCGAGTTCTCATAAAACAACAATTTCCAACCATGAATCCAAATTGATCCCTATGATTCCCTTTATGGGAATATGTGAAGAATAGAGTCATATTGGGTTGAATTTGGGGGAATATATAGTTGATGAAATGGTGAGGAAATAATGGAGAAGTAGAAGGCCATTTTCTAGTACATTAAGGCTTCTTAGAGTTGATAAAAGATCTAGGATGAAAATCATCGATGATAGCATGATTTTTTTATTGGATACATGATTTTCCTACGCATTTATTCATGTATGAATGTGATGAGTTTTTGCCGGAAGGTAATTCTAATTCCAAGGTACATCGATCCTTTTTGTTGGTACGGAGAGTGATGGCAAGAGGGGGGGGGGGTGAATTTCCTTTTAAAAAAGTTTAACAATTTAAGAAAAATTTAAAGCGAAGCGGAAATAAAAGAGGCAAGACACAAAATTGATATCGAAGTTCGGCCTAAATCCCAAGCCTACGTCTCCGCTCCCAACTCAACCGTTGAGAGATTTATACAACAGCTTTCTTTTTAATGGTTGTAGTAAGAAACCCACTAGACTTTAAGGAAGCCTAGAAACCTATTACAGCTTGCTTTTTATTGGTTGTAGCAAGAAACCCACTAGCCTTCTTACAGGTGAAGGCTAGCTCACCTATGACTCAAGTCTTTTACAGGGAAGGCTTGACTAACCTCTTCACACCTTGAAGGTGGTGTGAAAACCCAAACAAAGGGAGAATGAGAGAAATAAGGGTTTGTATGCACAAACTCAAAATAATGCTCAAAATGATAAAACAATAAAAACCGTAAAGAGGAGAAGTCTTGGGCGCCAATGGATTGATTGGTGATGATGAAGAGTGCTCCCAAGCTTCTATGGTGGTGATCCTTGGTTGTGGAAGTGAGTTGGAGCAGGTGGGGAACCTTGAAAGAATGCGCCGGAGGTTCTCCAAATGATCGAAAAATGTTCCCGTGGGCTACTATATTTTTCCGGGGCTTCCTAATCCTCTATTTATAGGAGAGGAACACCCAAATGGTCGTTGGGGGTCTTCGGAGCTGTTGGAGAGGCATTCGGAGCCGTTGGGAGTCAAAAGTACATGTCTGGTCAAAGCCCAACGGCTAGTTTGACTGGGCACACCGGCGGGCCGGTGGTGTCTCACCAGCTGGTTGGTGGTCCACCGGCCGGCCGGTCCTGAGCCACCGGCTGGTCGGTGCTCCGGATAGAGAGCAATCTCTCTGCCCAGGTTCTACCGGCGGGCCGGTGGTCAGCCACCGGCTGGCTGGTGACAATACCGGCTGGCCGGGGAGCTCACACCGGCTGACCGGTGGCTCTGGACAGAAACCATTGCTACTGCCAGAGACCACCGGCCGGCCGGTGGGAATCCACCAGTTGGCCGATAGACTCAGATAGTCTACTTTCATTCCTTCTTGGCCCAACTCCTTGGCAACCTTTTTCCTATCAACAAAAACACTTGAAAACAAGTTAGAACAAAATAAGAGTGATTGTGATCATTAAAATCCAGGAGAGAGGGGTACAACAATCTCCCCCTATTTTGATGATCACAATCACCAAAACAAGCAATGTAAAAGACTGAAATGAAAGGCATGCTTTAAAGGATAAATTGAAAAGTAAAGCAAAGAATGAGAGAAAAATTTCTCCCCCAATCAACCAAGAAAATCTCCCCCTTTGTGATTATCAAAATAGCACAGGGCATAAAATTTGATTGAAGGAAAGGATTGAAAAACAAGATAGAGTTTTTAAACCAATTTAAATTTTTGAAATTTTAATTGAATGTTTTAAATTGAAAGTTTTGAAAGAAAAACGCAAAAAGGCTTAAACGATCCTAACTCCCCCTAAATAAAAACAACAAATCACTGGGGAGAGGATTTTAGAACTGAGACAAATTTTGGTCCGGAGAGACTCGCTAAAAGGGATTTTTCAATCCAAACATGTCTTGTGGCGGGTCTTCTCCTATGAAATTAATCGTTAAAGGAAATGGTTTTGGGCCTTCCATACCGGGCATTTTTGCAGTCGCACTCGCAAATTAAGTGCCCGATCTTTTTGCAATAGTTGCAAAATTTATATCGGGAAGAGGAAGCTTGCTTGGAATAGCCAAGCCCTTGGGTGGTTCTAGATATTCAGTTGGAACCAAGGATCTTCGAAAGGTTATGTTCACCTTCGGTGAACTTAGCTAGGGATTTCCTTAAATCCTTGATTGTTGATTCCATAGAGTCAACATCGGGAAGGTTTTGGATCTTGAGGGACAAGTCTTCCTTCTCATTGAGAAGATGATCCTTTTCGGAAGAAAGAATTTTGAATTTCTTTTTTAAAGAAATAAATTTGGAAGAAAGTTCGTGAAAACCTTCCTCCAATTGATCTCTCGCATGTTGGAGATCCTCGTAAGATAAATGATTGAATGAATTGGAAGAACAAGATGAAGAGGAATCGGAAGAGGTTACCTCATGAAATGCCATTAGACATTTTTTACCGTTGTCTTTTGAGGAGGAGGAGGATGAGGAGCTATCACTCCAAGTGGCCTTGAATGCCTTTTTCTTTTCCTTTTGCTTGGACCTTGTCTTGTGGAGTGGGAAATCGGGATTATAATGGCCTTTTTTTCCGCACCCATAGCATATTACCACGGGCTTGGATTTTTCGTCGAGTTCTTCCTTTCGAGCCTTGCGAGATTTCTTCTTTTTGTTCTTCTTCATGAATTTGTGCATCTTGCGGGCAAGGTTCTCGATTTAAGAATCGCCGCTTGAAGAGGAAGAAGATGAGGAGGAGGAGATTTCTTCTTTTTGAACTTTGAAGGTGATATTCTCTGGAGTTTTGATGAGTTTTCCTTCCTTTTCAGCTTGCCTCCTCATGGTGATCTCGTAGGTCATGAGGGATCTGATGAGCTCTTCGACCGGCATTTCTTTTAAATTATTCGCTTCTTGAATTGCCGTGACTTTCGGTACCCATGAACTTGGTAAGATCCAAAGGATCTTCTTGACCATCATCTCTGCAGAAACATCATCTCCAAGAGACGTTCTCCCATTACAGACATCAGTAAAGCGAGTAAACATATCAGTAATATTTTCAGATGGATGCATGGTAAAAGACTCAAAATATTGATGGTACATATCCAATCGAGTATCCTTATCTTTGTTGGTCCCCTCATGGGTAACCTCCAAAAGTTTCCAGATTTCATGAGATGAAGTGCATGTGGAAACTCGATTGAATTCATTACGATCAAGGCAACAATGAAGAGCATTCATAGCTTTTCCATCAAGCTCGAAATTTTTTATATCGGCTTGAGTCCATTTGGTTTCATCGAGAGAAGAGAGTGAGTAACCTTGCATGAAAATTCTATAAATAGGATAACCTATACTTCTAAGAAAAGTAGACATGTGGGTTTTCCAATAGGTATAGTCGGTTCCATCAAAAAAAGGAGCACGACCCAATGAATAACCTTCGGGGGAGAAATAAGATGAATCCATCACAATGGATCTTGAATTTGAAACCGGTTAAGGTATTACACAAACACTCCCTTCGATACCAATTGTTGGGATGGAGAGTGATGGTAAGAGGGGGGGGGGTGAATTGCCTTTTAAAAAGGTTTAACAATTTAAGAAAAAGTTAAAGCGCAGCGGAAATAAAAGAGGCAAGACACAAAATTGATAATGGAGTTCGGCCTAAATCCCAAGCCTACGTCTCCGCTCCCAACTCAACCGTTGAGAGATTTATACGACAGCTTGCTTTATAATGGTTGTAGAACGAAACCCACTAGACTTTAAGGCAGCCTAGAAACCTATTACATCTTGATTTTTATTGGTTGTAGCAAGAAACCCACTATCCTTCTTACAGGTGAATGCTAGCTCACCTATGACTCAAGTCTTTTACAGGGAAGGCTTGACTAACCTCTTCACACCTGGAAGGTGGTGTGAAAACCCAAACAAAGGGAGGATGAGAGAATGAAGGGTTTGTATACACAAACTCAAAATAATGCTCAAAATGATAAAACAATAAAAACCGTAAAGAGGAGAAGTCTTGGGCGCCAATGGATTGATTGGTGATGATGAAGAGAGCTCCCAAGCTTCTATGGTGGTGCTCCTTGGTTGTGGAAGTGAGTTGGAGCAGGTGGGGATCCTTGAAGGAATGCGCCGAAGGTTCTCCAAATGATCGAAAAATGTTCCCGTGGGCTACTATATTTTTCCGGGGCTTCCTAGTCCTCTATTTATAGGAGAGGAACACCCAAATGGCCATTGGGGGTCTTCGGAGCCGTTGGAAAGGCCTTCGGAGCCGTTGGGAGTCAAAAGTACAAGTCCGGTCAAAGCCCAACGGCTAGTTTGACTGGGCACACCGGCTGGCCGGTGGTGTCTCACCAGCTAGCCGGTGGTCCACCGGCTGGCCGGTCCTGAGCCACCGGCTGGCCGATGCTCCAGACAGAGAGCAAGATCTCTGCCCAGGTTCTACCGGCTGGCCGGTGGTCAGCCACGGGCTGGCTGGTGACAATACCGGCTGGCCGAGGAGCTCACAACGGCTGACCGGTGGCTCTGGACATAAACCATTGCTACTGCCAGAGACCACCGGCCGGCCGGTGGGAATCCACCGATTGGCCGGTAGACTCAGAGAGTCTACTTTCAGTCCTTCTTGGCCCAACTCCTTGGCAACCTTTTTCCTATCAACAAAAACACTTGAAAACAAGTTAGAACAAAATAAGAGTGATTGTGATCATTAAAATCCAAGAGAGAGGGGTACAACACTTTTGAGATCCTTGATTGAATTAGAGAATTGACAAATCAACTAGCTATACTACCAAAACATATCAACAGTAATTGATGTATTTAAGGTATCTCTCCTGAGAAAATACAAACCAGAGCCCTCACATGTACTAAATATTGAGATGATACCATTAGTGAATGATATTTCTTATGAATAGAATTATATTAAGATCATAGATCGTTGAGAAAAGATTCTATGAAATCATAAAATGATCCTCATTAATGATTTGTGGGGAAACCAATATATTGAAAAAGAAACATGGGAATAATGGGTGGTGATTATGTAGTGTTACCCTCGTATGTTTTAGGGTGGGAAAAAATTTCGATGGTGAAATTTCTTAAATGGATAATATTGTAATGACCTGAACTATAAAAAATAAAATTCCCGCTGTTTTTTATTATTATTTTTATAGTATAATGGGGTTATTGGAAACTCAAACACCTATTTGGTCATATTATTACCATTTTATTTAAATTAAACTTATTCATCATTGAAATTAATAATATATTCATTTAATAGTGATCACATAATTATTATATATATAGGGTTTTTAAAAATATGATTTTCATAGATAAAAGAAGTGATGACCTCAACCTACAGGATCATACCATATGAAGCCCATGTATTTGAGATTCTATGGGAGATATAATTTATATTCTTTCCCTGGTATAATACCAAGCGGATATCCAACAACATATGAATGAGAGAAAATTTTTATGGGCGATGATCACGCTCATCATGATTATGGCCCAAACCATGTTCTGTAAGCTACCCCAAGAATGTCCCACCATTGTGAACCTTACCCTTAAAGTTATTCCTAGTGTTTTAATGGGAGATGTTACAAAACCATATGAATAGTAGCCTTTATATTATTTTTAATAAAATAATTAAAATATTTCCTTCCAATTATTATTACATTATATATGGAAATTATTTTTATTCAATAAGGACAAATATTTTTTTAAATAGTCAAATTCAATTAAAAAATATATTCTTATGAATTAAAGGATCATTGAAATAAATATTTTAATAAAATAATACTATTAAATATATTCAATTATATATAAATGATCATATAATTCTCATGAAGTCAAATGAAGTTTTTTAATGGTTCAAAGAAATTTTATTTTCAGAACTCCTTATTTTCAAAAAATGTTATTTTACATATTAAAATTGAAAATTTAGAGGTTTAAGAAATTATTTAGATAAATTTATATTATTTTTTAGATAAGGATTTTTAAATTATCTAATGTTGAATTTTTCATAATGTTATGAGATAATCGATTTTTCATGTCACAACCCATCCCCCGGGGCCCGTGCCGTGACTACACCAAGCCCGCCTTCCATAGGCCAGGGGCTGGTGAATAGAACTATAAAGGCATATCCCGAAAACTCGGACGGCACTGCCTTCAAACTTGTAAACTCAAAAAAACATAGCACACAACAAGATACAAGAACAATGTAAACAATATAGTAAATAGGAATTTTATAGTATGTATAGGGGCCAGAATACAGGCCCAACTGGAATGTAAAAGAAACTCTAAAAACAGCTTCTTCAAACACCCTCCAAGGATCCTACCAGATGTGTAGGTACATCTCTCGAACTATCACCTTTCCGGATCTTCTCATCTAATGTACACCTCCGAGGAGCCTCTAGTCCTGGTACCCTTGACCTCGATCAGCACTGTCTGTCATCCGCAAAAGACACAACAAGTTGTTGGTGTAGCCTGTGTAGGGTGAGTATAACGATACTCACTAGGGACCCCGAGACCACCCAAAGGTCTCTCAGAATCCAAAAATGATAATCCAAAAATCAAGACCAAAAATATAAAGTACGAAGAAAAAATCAACCCTACTTAGGTATATACCCATAAATAGACCGGTGTTATCAAATATACCCATCACGTTCATAAAGAAACACAAGGCCCAACTCTCAAGACAAAAACCCAACTTCTCCATGAAGGAAATAATACCATGAAGGTAACACCAAGAAGGTAAGTACCAAAAGGTAATGCCACATAAAATAATACCATAAAGGTAAGTACCACAGAGGCAAAGAATCAGCTCACACCAAGTATAACTCAAGTGTGGAAGTATCGATTATTAGTTGTATTAGTAGATTATCTTACTTCATCAAGAAGATCTGCTGTTGACCCAAATAAGATCGAAGATGACCCACACAGGATCTTAAGATAAACCACATAGGATATCTAGATGACCCACACAGGATTCGAAGATGACCTACACAGGATTAGGAGATGCTGACCCACATAGGATCTAATGATGACACACACCGGATCTGAAGACTCCTCAAGTACAGCTAGCCATAGGGTTCTAACACTAAGCATGCTTGATTCTGGGAGGATCTTCTCCGCAATCCATCAGTCCATTTTTCAACTGCCACGAAGTCCCGGGAAGAAGCATCACAAAGTCCATCATGTCATAAGGGACCCAACGTGATTGAAGAAGTGTCAATCGGACGCCCGTTGTGTAAGTTATTGGCATTTTCATTCCGAGGGCCCGGTTGAATTCAGATTTGATCCAAACCAGCCCTAATCCAACATTACCCAACACTCTTGTGTAGTATACCAAAAGGTATGTCTCAATCCAAGGATTCTGGTTCCACAGACGGTTTGTCAAATGAATGATCGATTCTGAAGATATGGCCACAAAGGCGTATCTGGGTCTAGATGGGCCTGGGTCCGGTCCGACTCGGCCTGACCTAGTCTGAGCCCACCCAACCCGACCCGGTATTGGTCCGTCCCAGTTGGTCTGACTGCAGAGAGACCGGACCGCGAAGGGGCGGCCCGGTCAAGCCCATTAAAGTAGCCCGGCCCGCGCTGGGCGCAACCCACAGCCAGGTTGGAACCTTATGTTGGGGTCCTCCCTAGCTACAACCTAAGAGTGATTTCACTCCTCCCAAGTCACCCGAACAACCCATAGGCCGTTTAGTTTGGTCCAACAAGGTGACACCACATGGCGCCGTCAGGTGGCATGCAGTACCCGCCGAAGGGGTCGCGCTCGGTTTGATGTGGCCGACCAAAATAGATGGACCGCCTTCCAGTTGTGAAAATTCACGCCAATCCTTCACCGTGGATGGCTGGATGTCAGCCTCCCTCCGACCACCACCACAGCCCAACGGTCGCGGTCTACATCTCTGGCTGCGTGGACGAGTGCTGCTGCTTTTCCATGTTGTTGGTCGACGTTTCAACCGCCTTCCTACTCCGATGTGGCCAACATGTTGTGGCCTCCTCTTCTGGTAGGGTGGAAATGATACCGCCCTCCTTGTGGAAAGATGGTGTGCCGACTAACTCTTGTTCCCTATCATATCCCATCACAAGCACCGGTCGCCGAAGATCTTTTTCAGGTCACAGGGAGAGCTCTGATGGCACATTCTTCAAACCGAAAGAACCATTGTAGGTCTCAGGACTATTCCATTGTTCCATGACCATCGGGGTAGAATTCCATTAAAATTGAATTCTAACCTGTGAAGATCGCGTCATTCAATTATTTAGAAGAGGGATCAGGCTATGTTAGCTTGGTCTGCACCCTCTTCGTTAGATCGGTAACATGTAGCATATGAAGATTGAATATAAATGTGGAATCACGATGAAAAAACAAGTACAACCAAATTCAAAACCCCTACCATGATCATTCATTAGATACAGCGTGAGGAAGAACATGATGATGATGAGGATGACGATGACCATTTCTCCCGCAACTCCCTCCAAGGTCGGTTCGACGTTCATGATTCATAGAATGCTCTTCGTTGGAGATGTTCTTCATTTAGAGTATTTTCTCCATGTATCTACTTTGAAAATTATTTCTTATAACCTCAAGAAAGGTGAGGAGTCAATATAATAAATTAATTTTAATAATTAAAAAATTAATGTTGGATCATTAAATTACGGGAAAACCAAGAGTTTCTTCCCATTAAAAGAGGGGTTCAGGTGGTCCCCAACAAAAATATTCAAAAAGTAGGTTTCAAATAAAAATAAAAGTTATTATTTTATTTTTATTATTTACCTTTTAACTCTCCCACAAAAATATGTAAAACTAACTTCCACCCATGACCTACTACGGTCGAGGTGAAGGTATCTTTATGTGAATATCAGCACTCCGAGTTCAATGGTGTCCTCATATTTCTGTTCTAAGAACCAGTTCAAAAGTTTCAAATTCTCACTCGCATGTTAAATGATCTTACCTTAAAAAGGTTTGGAAAATCATTCTTGGCACTATGGGCCTCGGAATCACACACCATCAATTTTTTCCGATTCGTAATATTTCCATATAATTAAAATAAATTACATGGAAAAATTATGGTCATTATATTCTCCCCACCTCAGGTATTTTCATCCCTAAAAGGCACAAGACAAACTAGGAAAACAAGTGGGGGTATTGTGCATGAATCTGAGCATCCCGCTCCCATGTGCTCTCTTGGAGGTTTTTGTGTTTCCATTGTATGTGTACCAGAGGTATAAATCACCCATAAATGATTCTCTCCCATTGATCCTCAATATCTACTAGATCCTTTGAAAATGTTTCCCCATCGTCGATGTCCAGCTCACCCCAGTCAATGATGTGTGAAGAATCATGTACATATATCCTCAACTGGGATTCGTGGAAAATGTTGTGCACCCGATGTAACTGAGGGGGAAGAACTAAGTGGTATGCCACCTCACCAACTCTACTGGGGACCTGAAACGGTCTGATTAACATCGAATATAACTTGCCTCCCTAGATAACTCTCTACAAACCTCGTCGAGGTGAGACCCATAGAAAGACATTTTCACCATCCTCGAACATTATAGGTCTCAGTCTGCTGTGAGCATAAGAATTCTTCCTACTTTGTACAGCCATCATCCACTCTAGGATGATTTTCACATTCTCCTTGGTAGTCTGTACCATCTCTGGTCCGATGAGTGTAGACCCCCCTGGGTCAGTCCAGCATAGAGATGATATGTAAGGTTGTCTGTATAGTGTGACGAACGGTTCCATAACGATTGGGAGGTGATTACTGTTGTTTTAATAGAAATCCACTAAAGCAAAAGCGATCCTCCCAACTGCAGCTGAAATCAAGTACACATGCATGAAACTTGTCCTCAATAGTCTAAATGGTCCGCTCTGTATGTCCATCCGTCTGAGGGTGGAAGGTAGTGCCCAAAATAATCCAAGTCCCTAATGTCTCTTTCAACCTCTTCCATAGCCAGGAAGTAAAATGTGCATCAAGATTGTAGACAATCGTAGATGGAACCCCATGAATCCACAAAATCTCTTGCATGTAGAGGCATCCCATGCCATCTACTGGTCCCTACTCTCTGATAGGTAGGGAGTGGGCCAACTTGGTGAGTCTGTTAGCAATCACCCAAATAGAATCATGTCCCTTGGATTTGTATGGAAGTCCAGTCACAAAGTCCATGGAAATTCCATCCTACTTGCCCTCTGGCACCACTAGTGGCTGAACTAACCTGCTAGAACTTGATCCTCTACCTTCACTTACAGACAAGTGAGGCATCATGAGACAAACTCTTCTCCTTATTTCTTCATCCCTTACCACTAGTGCTGACGCTGAAGGTCCCGGTACATATTTGATGCTTTTGGATGTACTGCTAGAGGGGTCGTATGGAACTCCCTCAACACTTCCTCCCATAGCACCACCAGAACCATAATACTTCCCTTAAAAAGAATGATGTGCTCCCCAACTTCAGAACATCGATCGGGTGCTTGTCCTGTGGATTTCTAAGCACATACATCCTCATAGTCAGGGTCCCCAAAATATTCCTCCCGGCCTCACTAGAGGAGTGGGGGAGTTATTATTATAGACTGAAGATAAGATACTCCATCTCGGTTCACGTAGGATATCTTAAAAAGCGGTTATCTGCTCCATACCCTCACTCAAGAAGTATATAATAGATCATCTGCTGATTGAATATTCTTCTATGATTCCCTTCCCAGGAGTATATACTATCTCTAAGTCATATTACATGATGAAATCAATCCAACTTCACTATCTCATGTTCAGGTCCTTCTGGGAGAGGATATACCCGAGACTCTTGTGATCAGAGTAGACTGTAAAACATTTTCTTATCAAGTATTTATGCCACATCTTCAAGGTGAATACCACTGATGATAACACTAGGTCATGGGTAGCATAGTTATTCTCATGTTGCCTTAGCAATCGAGAACCATACATGATCACTGCTCGCTCCTGCATCAGGACACATCTGAGTCCTGTCCCTAATGTGTCGTAGTAGACTATGTACCCAACGCCCTCCTCTGGTAACCTCAAGATAGGGAAAATACTCAGTATCTTCCACATATCCTAGAAATGCCACTGAAATATCTCCGAATACATGATGGATTTCCCCTCCTTCGTCAACGCTGATAAGGGTGGCCCAACTCTGGAAAATTCAGGCAGAAATCTCTAGAAGTAACCAGCCAAACTGAGGAAACTCCACACTTCTGCCACGCTTCTGGGTGGATCCCAACAAAGCACAACCTCAATCATTAATGGATCCACTACAACTATAGCCTCCCAAATGACCATCCTATAAAGTAGACCTCTTGTATCCAGAATTTGAACTTCGTGAGCTTACTATAAAACTAGTGCTCTCAGAGTGTGTCCCAAACTATCTACAGATGATAGTTATGCTCCTCCTCTATAGTTGCGTATATCATAATGCTATTGATGAAGACTACCACAAATTGATCAAGGTATGGCTGGAGGACCTTGTTCATGAATCCTATGAACACAACTAGGGCATTGCTAATTCCAAATGGCATAACCAAGAAATCATAATGGCCATTCCGACATCAGAAGGTCGTCTTCTGTACATCCTCATCTCATACCCTGAGATGGTGATAACATGATCTGAGATCTATCTTCGAAAACCACCTTGTTCCCTTAAGCTGATCGATGAGATCGTCAATTCTAGGAAGTGGGTTCTTGTTCTTCACGGTCACCATATTTAGGTGCTGATATTCCACACAATGTCTCAAACTCCCATCCGCCTTCATGGCGAAAAAAATCGGGGCTACCCAAGGAGAAAAACTGGGCCTAATGAACCCCTTTCTTTGCAAGTACTCCAGATGTACTCGTAGCTCTCGTAGATCCACGAGATCCATCTGATATGCTGGTGTAGGTATCAGTGTCATCCCGGGGTACAAGATGATTTAAAAGTCCTCCTCTCTGTGAGGAGTTAGACATGAAACATCATTAGTGGAAACATCAGCATACTGGTCCACCACTACAGGATAACTCAGACTCTCAACATCAACTAATCTGATAGTAAGGCTAAACAACTGATGTGTGATCGGTTGCACCCTCCTATGGGTAAGTCCATCCTATGCTGCAAACGTTACATTCTCACTGATGAAGGAAAACCTCATCTAATCCTAACAAACACACCACACTTTGCACCTAATACAATCGATCTGAGCATGGACTGTGGATAAACAGCCCATACCAAATATGACATCGCAAGTCCTAGATGTTGCTACTAGAATATCTCATCCAAATATATATCCTCTCAGAGTAATCTCACACTACTGGAAGTAGTGTTTAATCTTCAAATCTGATCCCATAAAAGTCACTATCCAGAAGGATCGAGCCAACAAATCCACCAGAATCTTCAAGCTCTGAATGATGGTCATGGAAATAAATGAGTAATTGGAAAATGGGTCTATATGTTCTACAGCTATGGTGGAGTAGACATAGATTATAACCCATATCATCTATTGAGCATTGTGGTCATAGGCCTCAGATAGCTGGAGAACTACTTGTCCCTATCCACCTGGTCCCTGTGGTTGGGGTGGACCACCTGGTGGTGGTGGAGGGAGATTCTTAAATCGCCTCCCAATGCCTACTGCATGAACTGCTCCTTTTCCATGTCTGTCTGCTACCTGCAGATCTACTCAGTCAAATATTTGCCTCTTCCCAGGAAGTCCTTCGACCGTCTGCTGGTTGTCTGTATGGCGGGTCTAGCAGTCACGAGCCATGTGACCCTGCCTGCCACAGGAGTAACATTGCCTGCTCCTCACCTGTCATGATCTGTCTCGAGATACATGCACAACCGACCCTGTATCATGTAGTCGTCCACCAACAGGACTGGTTCTCTTAGACCTCTACATCATCTTTCTACTACTAGCTGTTGATGACTCTTTTACGTTCGTTTGATGGTGGGTCTCACTACCGGTGACTACTCAGCAAGGAATCACTCCACTAATAGTGCTCACTCTAACACACCCTCCTATGTTGGGATGCTGATAGAAATAATCGATGCTCTAATATCCCTCCTGATCCCCTGCTCAAAGGTTCGGGCCCTGAATAAAGGGCCCCCACCATGTCAGTGGAGAAGCATGAGAGGTCGGTGAGAATCACTGAATACTGAGCCACAATCTTCCTACCCTGCTGCTAGTGGAGAAGCTCTTGTATACGAACAGACTGTAAGGTTGCTGGGAAGAAATATGACCTAAAATAATCTCAAAGTCCTCCCAGATGAGATTGACCTCATCATGAACCAAGAGCATCATGTTCCACCATCTTCACACAACTGCCTGAAATAGACTGGCGACAAGGAACACCATGAGATCAGATGATGTCCCTACCAATCGAAAAACTCTAACACCGGCCTCCATCTAATCCTCAGCCACCTGTGGAGCGGTATCTCATTGAAACCTATAAAGAATATGTCACCTAAACTCGTGCAATGTGCTCAAGCAGTGGTCACACTCTGCTGTTGGGGCTGGTGGCATCATCTACCTAGTGGGTAGTGGAGCTGCTGGTACACCACCTGGTGGTACAACTACCATAAGGGGGCCCTGTACCGAAGCCTCGTAGTTTGGTGGCTATAATCATATACTCTACCTAGTACCCTGACTAGATGTATTTGTGGAGGCATCCAGGAAAAGAACAGGTGCACCACGGTCAATAAGTTATACCTAGTGAGATGACTCAAAGAGTTCAAAAAAACCTTTAGAAAACACACGTGCAATCAGTGTTTTCGTGAATTGAGTCGGAAATCAGAAGTCAGGGTCATGGTGTATGGATACATCAGCCACCACACCAACACTAAATTCCCCAAAATATTAACCACACTAATAACACTTAAAACTATTGCTGATTAAAATATCAGAGTCCATGTTCTCTGGTTGAATCGACTACTCTGATACCAATTTTTCACGACACATCCCTCGGGGCCCATGCTGTGACTACCCCAAGCCCACCTTCCATAGGCTAGGGGATGGAGAATATAACTGGAAATACATATCCATACAAACGGGAAGGAGTTTCCTTTTAACCTATAAACTCACAAAAACCAAGGCCACAAAATGATACAAGCACAAAGTAGACTTTATAGTAAACATGATGTGTACATTAAGTAAAGGGGCTAGAATAAATCCCAAATAGAAAGTATAAGAAAAATTAAAAACAACTCCTTTGAACACCCGCCAAGGATCGTATGAGAAGGGTAGGTACATCTCCTGAACTGTTTCCTATTCGTATAATCTCGTCAAATGTTGACCTCTGAGTATCCTCTAGTCCTCGTACACTCAACCTCGATCAGAAATTTACATCATCTACACAAGGCACATCAAGGTGCGGGAATAGCTCGGGCATGGGTGAGTATAACGATACTCAGTAGTGACCTCGAGACCTGCCAAAGGTCTCTCAAAATCAACAATGGATAAACCAAAAAACAAGTGAGTAAATAAAAATCACGAAGGAACAATCAACCCTACTTAGGTATGTGCCCATACATATACCTAAGTTATCAAATATACCCATCAAATTCATGAAGAAACACAAATCCCAACTCTCTTCCCAAAAGAACAAGTGTTCCATGAAAGAATGAATACCACAAAGGTAACACCAAAAAGGAATGTACCACAATGGTAATGCCACTCAAAATAATACCACGAAGGTGAGTACCAAAAAGGTAAAGACTCAACTCACACCCGATATAACTAAAGAACAAAAGTATAGATGATTAGAAATTTTGCTAGATCATCTTACTTCATCGAGAAGCTCTACCGTTGACCCACACGGGATCGAAGATGACCACATATGATTTGAAGATGACCCACACCGTATCTAGAGATGACCAACACAGGATCCGAAGATGACCCACACAGGATCAGCAGATGTTGACCCACATAGGATCCGAAGATGTCAGACACTTTATCTAAATTCTCCCCAAGTACAGCCAAGAAAAGGGTTTCCGCACCAAGAATGCTTAATTCTGGGAGGCTCTACTCCTAAAGAAATAAGTTGATATTTAAACTACCAAGAATTCCCATTAAGACGTATCACGAAGGTCAGTCATATCATAAGGAACCCATGGTGACAGACATCACATCAATCGAACACTTGGCCTGTAAGTTATGAGCATTCCCATTTTGATGGCCTGATTAAATTCGAGATCGATCCAAACCGAATGTACTAAAACATTATCCAAAATTCAAGTGGAGTATACCAAAAGTTATGTCTTGATCCATGGATTCTAGTTTCATAGACGGTTTGTCAAACAGACTCCCGGTTCTCATGATATAGCCACATTGGTGTATCTGGGTATAGATGTGCCCCTGTCCGGGTCGACCCGACATGGTCAGGGCCCGGACCGCGGTGTAGCCCACGGCTGTGGTGACCCATTTATGTGGGGTCCACCCTATACGTTACATGGTAGAGATGTTTCTCCCCCAAGGTCACCCAAATGACCCATAGGCCATTCGGTTTTGCCAAACCAGGTGGTGCCACGTGGCCCCACCGGCTGGCACGCGAGACCCACCGAAGGTGTCCTGCTCTGTGTGATGTGGACAGACGAAACAGATGACCCTCATTACAGTGGAATGGATGCGCTCCACTCCTCCACTATAGCCGGCTAGATCCCGTCTGCACACCGACCTCCACCACCACCCAACGGCCACGATCTACATATCCGACAGTGCGGACACGTGCCACCACATTGCCACGAGGCCGGTAGGTGTGCCAGCCGCTGCCCCTGATCCGCCACAGACTATGGGCCACAAACTCCTATTATAGTGGAGTGGATGAGCCACCGCCTTCCTCTCATCCCACCGGTGTGCCGACCACCTCTTATTTCCCTACCGGCACCGGCAGCCAGCATTGTTCACCGTTGATCTTCTATGGGTCACCGGGATAGCTCTGGTGGCCCGTTCTTCAAACAGAAAACCCAGTTATGGGTCTTGGGACTTTTCTATAGTTCCATAAAACAATGGGGTCAGATTCGATTCGATGTGAAGTCTTGACCATGAAGATCATGTAATTCAATGAATTAGAAGAGGGATTGGGTCGTGTTAGCTTAGCCTGCACCCTCCGAGTTTGATCGGTAACTGGCAGCTTATGAAGATTGAATCACAACGTAGAATCATGATGAACAAACAAGAATAAAAAAATTAAAAAACCATAACATATCGTTCATTGGAGACATTGTGTGGATGAAGATGATTATGATGAAGTTGATAATGCCTGTTGCTATTGTAACTTGCTCAATGGTTGGTTGCATGTTCCTGATCCAGATAATGTTCTTCGTTGGAGAGGTTCTTTTTATGGAGGATATTTCTCCAAGGATCTCATTTTCCAATGATTTCCCCATCCTCATGAATGGAGATAAGGATACATAATAATGATGTTTATTAATTATAAAATTAAAGATATCTCATTAATTTAGGGGAAAACCAAGAGTTTACTCACATTAAAAGTGGGGTTTGGTGGTCCCGACCACCAATATTGTAAAAGGATGTTTCAAATAAATATAAAATGGATTGTTTAATTTTTATTATTTTCCTTTTAAATATCTCACGAAAATCCGTAAAACTAACTTCTACCCCTGACCAATTGCAGTCGAGGTGATGATACCCTTAAGCGAATATCAGTGCTGTGAGTTCAATTGTTTCCTCAGATTCCAATTCCGAGCACAGGTTCAAAAGTTATAAATTCATGCTCACATGTTAACTAAAGTCACCATAAATAAAGTTTAGAGATTCATATCTGGAAATCCGGGCCTCAGAATCACGTCGCATCAATTTTCACATATTTTTAATATTCCTATATAATTTTACAAAAAATTACATGTAAAAATGAAGGTCTTTACATTTTAGGTAAACATTAAATAACGTATAAATATTCATTGTGATTTATAATGAAAAAATGGCCAGAAATTGTGAATAAGTAATGAAAATAGGATCAACGAACAAATATTACTTTTCCATTTATAATAATGATATTTTATGTTTATTTTATTTATATTGTAATGCCATTATGAATCATCTTGGAGATATAAATTATTTTATGATTTTAAAATCATTTAAGAGTGTGACTCACCTCCACATCACCAATGGTAATATTTAAATAAGTTTGGTCATTGGATTTATAAAATAATGTAAACCAATAACATTTGGAAGAAATAATTGGAAAAACCATTGGATAGTGTATGGTTTTTTATATTATATTACATATAGTGCAAAACCTGAATAATAAAGAAACCCCCCCCCCTCTCCTATATAAACCCACAAAATATCCATTTTATATTCACTAAAAATTCTTAATGAATATCCAAACTATTCCCTACACTTCATAGAGTTCTCACGAGTAACCCTTATTCTTTTAAGAAGACCCTTCCATGGCTTTAGAATCACACATTCAAGTATGTGTTCTTTCATTTCTTCTCATACATAGAGTTTCCTTTTTATGTAATGCCTTATTTTTCCAATTCCTTATGTCGAGACGTGTAATTTCATGTATTTTATACTGTCCATTTCAAATATAAATTATTATATACTTCTTTCTCTCCCATAAACCATTTAATGCATTTTTATGTGATGTCTTTATACTGCAAAAATTGTTGCATTATTTTCTATTCGAAAAAATTGGGCAGTTAATACCATGATTATTTTCTATAATGGGTAATCATTGTTATACACATATAATTATTTTATTTGGGACTTAAATTTATCTATTACACACTCCATAAATTTATAATAAATTATTATGATGAATGAATCTATTTTGATGGATTTATGTTTAATACATTAGCATGATATTGAAATTAAAATGATAGGTGAGCACAGAATTTAATAGCCCTCAAATTAATTGGGTAATGGTTAGTAAAATTATATGTAACATTGGGATAAAGGGTTTATTCTATTCCAAAATGGGAAATTATCCACCATGATTTCTTGATAATTATATCCTGGACCTATGATTATGATGCATTTTTTTCGTTTCTTCCACATTTTCTATTTTATCATTATCACAGTATATCATCCCTTTTATTTGTGTTCCTATTAGGATCGATTGATGTGCCTATTGTCTAACATGTATTTTATTCTTCATGTTACCCATTGGTTATTTTGTTACTGGGATATGTAGCTCACCCATTTATTATGTATTTAATTAGGTTAACACATGTAGTGTCAATTATGAGGAAATATTTTGATTATGTTAACGATGTTTTCAAAAAAGAAGTTTATTTTTATGTTTTATGTTTTTATTTAATATACCTAATTTCACAAAGACACTTGAAAACTTTATGTTTAACGTTTTATTAAGTGTAATTTTTTGTTATAAATCATGTCTCAATTTGAAATAAAGACCAGAGTTGTTATATCCATAAACAATGCATTAAACCATATATTTTTATAGCTTAATTATTACTAATAATAATTATCTATTTAATATATAGGTTGTATTAAATAATTAATATCTTAATAATATTTTTTTGATATAACTATCTTCTGTGTAAAATGTAATCAATTAAAGAAATTAATTTTTGTGTGTTTCTTAAACTATAAAACAATTTCTTTATTAGAAGTATCTCAAGCTAACCTAGTGTTGCATGAATTACAAGATATAGAATATATTTATTTAAAATATTAAATATATCTGAAATTCTCATGATATTATATTCCTCTTTATTCTTGGTAGCACATGTCATACATGCCATCCTCAATATTACATGTAGATTATGTTTAACTAGGTGTTGAATATAATGCAATATAAGAACAAAATTAAAGTTTATTCATAAAAGAAAATATTTTAAAGTATTCGGATGTTAAATTTTCACCACATAATAGAAATTTTTTCACTGAAATTTATGAATGATATTGGTAATCTAGTGTTTTATAATTGAAAGAACAAATATTATAAAAGAGAACAAGGTAAATAGGTCTAATAAAAATCATGGTAATAAAATATAATATGAATTAAAAAGGGCATGTAATTAAGATCCCTAGTAGGAGAAAATTGGAGGTAATTTGAAACATGAATATAAATTAAAAAAAATCATTTTTGAATTGAGAGGGATAGAGAACATGTTCACCTAAAGGTTGATTATCACAAAGCCAAAAACCAATGTTCTAAAAATGTTCATTAATATAAAATAAACATATGATAATAAGAGTTTTTTTTCAATACCATTTTCCAATATTTTGGGGATTAATTCACACTCTATGAATATAAGAAAATACAAGTTTCTAATAATATAATTCTTTCCTTTGATTATGGTATGAAATATTTCTATTTCATCACTTAGCATGCACTGATTCATATAGTGAAGTAATACCTAAATATCTAAAACCTTATTCAAGGATAAACTAAAACCATTTTATAAATAATAAAACATTCCAAACGATTATGATTTAACACTTTTATTAATATTATTACTGAATTTCTATAATGAACTAATTATTAGACTTCAATCAACGTTAAGAAACTCTTTAATTATCACATATAGAATATTTGAAGACCTTTATCATGTATTATATTAAAATATGGTAACAACATGAATTAACATAAATTATTATTGGAAACATTCATTATTCCATCTTAGATATGAAAAACGCATGTTTCAGGATATATTCCACAAATTCAAAAGTAGTTTGAACCCTATCAATGATAGAATAAACTGATTTTTGACAATTCATTAATGAATTCCAAGGTATTGAAAACTTATCCAATTTATGTTATCATATACAGTCATTTATTTATAAAAGCATACATTTTTTAACATTAGGAACATATTAACATTATCTTATCCTCATCCTTGTGTTTTCCAAAAAATTTAACTTCCTATGAATAACTTTTCTTATTCTTATTCAGTATATGATCATAAATCCTTATCAAAATGATAATGCATTACAATTATCATATATCGAATGATTGTTATAAAATATATATAATAGAGAAGGTACATGAAGGAAACAATTCATGAATCCAAAGACAAGCACATTAATAATTTTTCTTCCCTTGTGGTATTAGTAAAATAATGACCATGATCTATTAGACTATTTTGGGGTGTATTCTTTTGATGATTGAGATATTTATTTATATAGAGTCCCATATAAATAAATTATATTCATTTAAAATTATAATTTTCATTATTCACTTATATATCAAAAACACGGTGGACATTATATCCACAATTATTAGAAACTCTCGTTCCCTTAAAGGAAGTAAAAATGGGGTTTTCAATCTACAATTATCACATGTGGGAACATAATTCATTCCCAAATTCCATTTATACATCTTTTACACTTTCATACTATTATTTTCATTAATTCCATCAATCCTATTATACTTGTAGAATATTTTACTCATCTCTTTATCATAGTATACTTTGTCCTAATATGATATAATTATTGGGAGATTATTTCCCTAAGAAATATTGGCCTAAGGCCATAAAAGATTTTATCCTTATGAACATTTTGATCATTTAAATTTATGAGGTTCACATTAATTTTGTTAGGAGCCTTTTATAAATGGATTCACACACTAAATTAGTTTGTTTCATTATAAAACATAATCTACAATAAGAAAACATTTAAAATACTTTATATAAATTGAAATATTTATTCATAGATAATCTATTAATAGTAAACATTGTTTCTTTGGGGAAATATTTAGTTTTAAATCCAACATAATTTCTTGTAATGAAAAATTTAATTATCCTAAGCATATACACCATGAGTGTCAAAATAGGTGCACAGTAAGGCCCTTTGTCATGTTCTAGATTACAACAAGTTAGTCCTGATAAAACGTTTTAGAGCGGTTACCCCTATGTACATCAATTCCAGAATGACATTGTCTTGTAGTATCAAATAAGGGATTCATTTCATGGAATTACCAAATAAACTATATTTTTCCAAAATTGTTATATTGTCATATATAAATATCCAAAAATTCTATCTTAGGGTTATATAACCAAATATATGTTTTCTAAATATACATTCTAATGTTCCAATAATAATCCTATGATACCAACTATAATGACCAGACCCATGAAGCCTGATGCCAGAGTAGTATTTTTTTACATTGGACTCATCAAATGAAATAAAATCCAAAAAAGAATGATTAGTTTAACAGATTTGGGAAACAAAATTAAATACATGATACCCATATTACATTTTGAATTATAAAATATAACATGATCAATAATAAAATGATTATAACTACATCTTGAATTAGAATGAAATGGTTTATTATTCCAAACATGGGGAAATGAAACATAATAAGTGTGATTTGAAATGCTCAGTAAGGACAATTGAAGAGGAATCCAAAAAGAATTAATGAAAATAATAAAAATTGATTGTTAAATAACTAATTACACATTCCATTCAAATAACTTGATAAGTAATTATCAACATATAATCATTTGAAATTGTGACACATGAAATTTAGTCAATAAATGAACAATAGAATGCTTCAATTGGTATGTTAAATAAGAAATATCATGTATAAAGAAAAACCTAGTCTAAATTATGGAATTTTATAATTATTTAACAACATGATTTCTAAGTACATGGTGCCTTTTGTATCATGGCCATTCATAAGACTGTTTATCATATCAGGTAAAAAACCATCTAGTTTGGAAAAATGATTCATCTCATGAGACTACCAATGCATCGAGAACCTATTTATAACCAAGCCCCACCCATTGCATACCCATAAAAAAAATTACTCAAATATAAAATATTAAATTTAATTCATGAATTCTATTCTATATAAAATATCATTATTGAATAAAAGATCCATATTTTTTCATAATTCATTACTATAGGTTAGGTAACAATATGTTTTGTGAATTTTTAAGAATGAAAATACAATTGAATGGTCATTAAAAAATATCTTTGTGTAAAATAATCATTAAACATTTCAAAGTGACTCATTCATCATTGAAAACATTGAATCATAATAATCATTAATAAATCAAATTATATGAAACCTATAGTATCATTATAATAATTAGATTCATGATCTAACATGCCAATTATGTCATGAACCAGCCTAGGTACCCTGGTAACCCAATAACCAAGTCGACCCTCACATTTCCTGAAGGTCGTTCTCGATACCCACATGTCGGAGACTAGCAACTATCATCACACTACATGCCAGTGGGAATGATTATTCCACCAACAATGCAGATTTAATGAAATAAGAAAGCATGAATAAAAAAAAACTCCACTATGTGTGATGTACCAGAATACAACATGGCATAAAAATGAAATAGTTCTACCACCCACATAATAAAATGGAAAAAAATCCCTAGGTCCCTAAGGAAACAACTCTCTAAGACTAAATCTCAACAACTGGATCCACCTCTAAGAGATCCCTTCTGTTTACTCGAACAAGGAAGAAGAATGTCTGCAAACAAAGGAAGGAAAAATACGGGTGTGAGCCAAAGCCCAGTAGGATACCACCAATGATTCTATTACAGATTCAAAAATATAGAATATCCATAGAAAATATTTCAATTTTAATGAAATATATATTGGAAATTCAAAACCATATAAAAAAACATGTTGTACATTTTTAAAATGTAGGAAAAATATTTTAAGCAAAGGATTTAAATTGATGGAATATTTCTAAAACAATGGATTAAAAAAAAATTTATAAAAAATTTTATATAAATTCAAGAAGTATTTTATGAAGTTCAATAGAATTGGAATACATTTATATCTCAAATATAAATAAAAAAGTGAGAAACATGGTCATCTTACAAAAGGTATGATAGTGTTAACCAGCTATAGGATTATGAAATCTCTATGAAAACTCAGAAAAATGTGTATACACAAGTCCCAATGACACTAGCTAAAGGGGACTCTTCACCAACCTGTTAGGTATGTGACCCACCACAAGTATGTTTTAGAACAATGTCGTAGCTTAGAGTGTATACAAAAAACTCACAAACTACCTAATGGATGAATGCACTCTTAAATGATGGGTGAATTATTTTATGTCTTTTGAAAATATGATCAATCCCATTACTACATTTCAAATGTTCCAATTTCATTTCATTTAAACCCATATAGGTATTATTCAAAAACATTCCTTCTCACAAGATAAAACCTCAGTAACTATGAGATCATTTTAATTCATTTTCCATAGTTTGAAGTCCATTAAAAACAGATTCCATCATTTCACAATTCATTTCCATAATAAAATTCAACAATTTAATTGAAACTAGATCCATCAAATCCATAATTTCAATTCACCATTTTAAATCATCCAATTTCCATAAACACACATCCCAATTTAATAGAATTTGGGGTTTTTTAAATTCTCATTCTAAAACCATTTCAAATATCCCAATTCAGAGGAATCGTGTTTTATTACATCAATTGAATGAAAGTTAAGTAATTGAATTTTAATCAACAGTTGAAATAAATAAATGTATTCAAGGATAATCAATTTGGCTAATCGGAATGGAACCACTTACCTCATTGTCATCGATGTCAACGACAATGATTAACCACCCTATGTGGTTCAATACCACTCAGCGTTACTAAATTATCGCAAGTGTTGGAACACAAATATTCGACGTTTGTCAAGGGAACATAGAACCAAAATTAGTTATTTTATTTCCAATATAAGTAAAATTTCACATACAATGATAGTTTCTCTCTCTTGAATAATTTTCCAATTATGGATTAAAATATAATATGTCATAATATTTTATCTCCCTTAAGTATTTTTAAAATTAAAATTTTAAAATTAAAATAATTATCCTTTGACAATTATTGTAATTACCATTTGATAGTTTAGATAATCATGTAATGTGATAATTCCCTTAAAATTAGATTTTAACAAAAATGAATAATTATATTCTAATAAGTATTCCTTACAAATCAAAATTTTGTAATTATCATGTGATAATTTATTATAATTATGTCTTGATAATTATTTACAATTATTCTTAAAAATTTATATAAAACATATCATTGTGCATTGATAAACCAAATCAAATATCGTTTTAATAATGTTAATAATTATCCTTTGATAATTTTAACGATATCATTTGATAATTATATAAATTATCCTCTTATAATTTTGATAAATTATCCTTTGATAAATTATTACAATTATCATTTATTTTATCAAAATTATGTTCTTAAAATAAATTATCAATGTAATTATCGTCGGATAATTATGTATAATGTTCTCAGTTAATAATTCACATTTTTTTAACTATTTCGCGAAACCAAATTTGGAAAATAATTATTGGATATTACAATTAATTATTCAATGGTAATTTGAGTTTCATCAAATTATTAATCAACCATTTTTTTGTTTCTATCATTGGATAAATTGGTTGATTATCCTTTTGCAAATTTATTTATGAATTATCCTTGATTAATATAGTTTTTATCATTTATTTTAAATTCCACTATTTTTCGTGATTTTGTGATGATGGAATAAAATAAATAAAATAAAATAAAACAAAAAATAAAACCGACCTTTTTCACGTATTGTGTAGGGAAGTCGTGCACCAATGGATCTGAATTGGAAGAAGGACAAAAATGTGGGGCTCCTTTTCCGTTTATACCCAAGGAACAACCGAGATTATTCACACTAGACTATATTCACCGAAAACAACAACGATCTGTACGGTTGTAAAGAAAACCCCAACTGGCGTGTTCATAAATTCATGAATTAACAAACTGTATTTTAATCCATTATTCATTATAAAAATTAATAAAGAGTTGTTGATTTTCACTTCATAAGAGGAAACTGATTTATAATCCATTCAAAATGCATTAAAATGGAGGTTTCAAAACCAGCAGTTTTCATCAATGGAGGAAGTGGAGTTAAGAAAAGAGTTTCAGCTTGGTTTTTAGGAAGATAAACAATGTATTCTGATTTTGTAAATTAAATTAAGAGTTAGATTTAATAAATAGTAACTATAATTTAACATAAAAAAGAAACTACACCAAACATCAGTTGTGAATTAAATTTATATATCATCTAGTGTAAACACTTCATTCTTGACCCAACGATGGTCTCAGATTTATCATAGGACACACTGGTTTAGATATATAAATTATTTGTTAATTAAAAATTAGAATAATTAAATAATTAAATAAAAAAGTGTTATTTTTTAGAGTGAGGCGTCCAAATGACAGACACATACAAATGTTATACCCCTTCTTTGGTAAACACTCCATTCCGTACCCATCAGTCATCCCATATTTTCCATTAAATGCACCATTTGGTAGATATTTAATTTTTTTAATAATTAATATATTATATATTATTTAAAAACATTATCTCATAGGAGAGGCATCCAAAACTTAGGAGCCATTGAATGTTATACTCCTCCTAGTGTAAACACCATATTTCAGACATAATCATTGTCTCCAATTTCTTATATGATGAACCATTTTGGTGTTATTCATTTATTTTGAATAAATTGACCAGTCTTAAAATAATATATTTAATAGTTTTTATTCAGTCCTCTTTGATACATTGCAGACCTCAAAAACTCATACATACTCAGTTTACAACTCAAAAAAAAATTAATTGAATATTATAGAGTATTAATTGAGAACATTACCATTCCATGACGTGTTTAACAAAAACACAACTTTTTACTGGTAATTGTTTTCCCCATTTAACATAATACGGTTTAAGAATACCTGAAACAGTAACAGGATGTTACAACCTACCCACCATAGGAACATTCTATCCCGAGAAAGCATACAATGAATCATCCATGTCAAAAAAGATGAGTCCACTGCTCTCTCATCAGTTCCCACTTTCCCACATCTCATGGGAATAAAAACCACGGTTCCATATTACAAATTTCATAGGTATCATCCTCCTAATAAAGACCTTGGTCTCATAATCAATAACCATGACTGGCCATTCAGTAACATATAAGTCTAGTTCAATCTCAAGATCATGCCAGCTCAAAACATTAGATGGATCTGAGAGATACATTCGCAGTTGCGATACATGGAACATGTTATGTATCGACATCAGTTGTGGTGGTAGAGATAGATGGAAATAATATTTCCTTTCCCGACCAATAACCTTGAATGGTCCCAAAAAATAAGAAGAAATATTCCCTTGCCTCCCATGTGATTGATGACCTAATCTGGGTGAATCCATTACGAATACATGGCCACAAAAACTGTTACTTCAAGTAGTAGAACCTATTAGTTCTTATTGTGGGCGCAACCAATTATAAATTACGGAAATATTAAATTATATCCTTAATTGTTGCTAATGGTGAAAAGTAACAGTTTCATCATCACAGAGCACCCTATTTGGATAACGACAACTGGGCATTAGTCTCCCTACCATAAAGAGAGTCTCTAATTCTTACAGAATTCACTCATAATTTTTTGTTCTATAAGAATCATCTCAAGAAGAGAATAATTCCTTGAACCATTAAATTTCATGGTGTATAGAATCGACACCACCCAAGGTGACACAACTAGGTGAATAATGGATTTTTTAAGTAGACTTCCCAACTTGGACATTAGTTATTTCAGTTCAACTAGAGACACTTGGTAAGGGGGAAAATAAACTAGTTGAGTACCAGAAAATAAGTCAACAGAAAACTCATCCCCTCTTACCGATATCAAACCATAGAAGTCAGAACGAAACACGTCGAGAAACTATATGATGACTGGAGGGAGATCACCGCTCATAGAATCTCACTCAAGATCAAAAGTAAACACTGATATCATTTTCACCAACCCTGGATAAGATGGTATGGCTCTACTCGGCCATGGGTCACATTCTTTTTGAAGGACAAGAGGCACACCACGTGGTGTAGTAATGTAGACTCGTCTAAGATAACAGTCAATTCGTGCTTCATTGTTAATGAATAAATCCATTCTGAATATGACGTTAAGAGATTTGAAGTAGAGTACCAAAAAACCCATGAAAGTTTTATTACTGATAGAGAGAAGGCACAAGAGGGATTACGGAGACCCTGGTATCTCTTTATACCAAAGTGTATAGTAATATCCATTTAACAAGATAGAATCTCTATATGAAGATTAATAAGATTAGTAGTACGGGTTAAAATAAACGAGTGAGATGCACCAGTATAAATATAGTAGTCGCTAACAACCAATATATAGTAACGGTACCACTCACGGTCATCAGACCAATATCTTCTTCCTCTGGAGACTCTTCCCCTTTGTGGGGAAGCTTATTTCTGGATTCCTATGGCTAGAACCCTTTTGTATCTGAATCACTTGATTAACCTGATGTTTTTTAAGGTTTTTATGATCTTATGCCTCTATGTGGAGTGGAAAAGTTGTGGCAGAAATTATACAACTCCCCAAACGTCTGAAAAACCATAGTTAATTCAGCCTGCTCCAGGTTGGAAAACTAAAAATCTTTTTCTATCACCATTTTCTTTGGATTTGTGAAATTAACCTTGAATTAATTCATCTTTGAGCCCTCATGTTTCTTTTTCTCCACTATCATGTCCCACTATCTCCTTCTTGGTCGCTCCAAAATGATGGTGGCACACTTCACCTTGATCTCTTAGGTGTCTCCAAGAACTCAAATAGATGTTCTATCCTTCCCAACCAAACCTCATCATGTTGAGGATCAGTAGATCCTTTGAAAAAATGAGTTTTATGGTGATATAATACATGAGAAATGTTTTCAAGAGCACCCACCCAAGTTCCACAACTAGAGCCTGAATGGGGAATAGAGGTGGTACCTATCCCAGATCATGGACAGTGTGCACAAACACCTCATCTAAGCTTGGATATACTAGAGGAATCATCCGCTGTTGTTCAACAGTGGCCCCTTCCTAGATCCAATTCACAAATATTCTCAGAGGCATGATGTTACAAAAAATTAGACAATAATAAGAAAGACATTAGATAATGATACTCAAAGAAATGAGGGGAAAATGTTTCCATCCAGTAGAACATACATGATTAGGATTTCACTCTATCCAAATAAATATACAGAAAAGTCTAGAACTAAACCACAATACGCCTTTCCATAACCACTCCTAGTGACTTAAGGATCATTGTGGTGAGAGCTATACCGACACTCAATCACAACAACCTCTTATGTCTCGACAAGAATACTCAAATGCATACTGTCATCACAGAAAGATTCTTAACCTCCTTTGATACCATTTTGTCATGAATGATCCCAGGTACCCTTGTAACCCAATAATCGATCCATCCCGGACATAGCCTGAAGGGCATTCCTAATCCCCATAGGTCAGCAACTAGAACCTATCATCATAAAACATGCATGGGGGGGGGGGATTTACCACCAATAATATGAATTAAAAAAGACAAGACAATATGCATAAGAAAAGAAACTCCACTGGGAGTGATTGACCAGAATACAACATGGTATTAAAAGCCCAAAGTACTACAACACAATTACTAAAATGGGAAAAACAACCCCTAAGGTCCCTATGGAGAAAACTCACCCAGACTAAAGCTCAACAACTGGATCCACCTCAAAGAGATCCCTTCCCTTTGCTCGAACCTGAAAGAATTAAGATTACAAACACCTGAAGGCAAAAGTAGGCTGTGAGCCTAATCCTAGTAGGATACCACAAATTATTTCATAAAAAATTCCAAATATTGATTATCCAAAGAAAACTTTTCAATTTTAATTTAAACAAGTTTGGAAATTCAAAATCATATTTAAACAAAACATGCTATACATTTTCCAAACGATTGAAAAATTCTATAAGAAAAGGCTTTAATATGATGTAATATTTCCAAAACAATAGATTTAGTAAAACATTAATATAAACAATATATATAAATTCAGCATGCATGTAAAGAAGTTTAAAATCATCGGCATACAGTTATATCTCAAATATAAATAAACAAGTGAGAAACATGGTAATCATCCAAAAGGTACAACAGTATTAACAAGATATAGTATTCCACACACTCTATGAGATCTCAGAAAAATGTGTATAAACATGAACCAATGACACTAGAAAAAGGAGACTCATCACCAACCCATCAGTGATGTGACCCACTACAAGTATGTTTTAGAATGTTGTTGAAGCATAGAATGTAACCAAATAACTCACTAAATACCTAATCCTTGCATGCACTCTAAAATGATGGGTGATCTATTTTAAGAATTCTTAAAATATGATCAATCCAATTATTCCATTTCAAATGTGCCAATTCCTTTTCATTTAAAACCAACTAGGTTTTATTCAAAGACATGCATCTTTCACTAGATAAAACCAATGGTTTCGATCAAATCATCTTAAGAAATTTTCCATAGTTTGAATCCAATTAAAAACCAATTCCATTATTTCACAATTCGTTTCCACATATAAATTCCTAAATATAATTGAAATCATTTCCATCAATTCCATAATATAAATTCAACATTTTAAATCATCCATTTTCCATAAACACACACCCCGATTCAATGGAATTGCGGGGTTTCTAGACTTTCATGCCAAAACCAATTCAAATATCTCAATTGAAAGTAATTAGATTTTATTACATCAATTGAAATAATGTTATTTAATTGAATTTAAATAAGAAATTGAAATAAATCAATCCTTATAAGGATAATAAATTTGGATAATCTGAATATAACCACCTACCTTAATAATTTTTATGTCAGCGGAAATTATTAACCACCCTATGTGGTTCAATACCGCTCCACGTGACTAATTTATCATAGTCATCGACACACCAATGTTCGACGTTTTTCAATGGTTCCTAGAACCAAAAATAGTTATTTTATTTCAAAAAGAAGTAAAATTTCACATCTGATGATATTTTATCTCTCCTAGACAATTTTCCAATTATGGGTGAAAAAACTAGAAGCGATAATATTTTGTCCCCCTTAGATAATTTTTAAATTAGTATTTTATAATTATATTAATTATCCTTTGACAATTAACGCAATTATCCTTTGATAACTTAGATAAACTTGTCATGTGATAACTTCATTACAATTATCTTTTAGAAAAAATAAATAATTATATTCAAAATAGTATTCCTTACAAATCATCATTTTGTAATTATCATGTGATATTTTATTATAATGTTCTCTTGATAATAATTTATAATTATTTTTTCAATTTTTTATAAAACATGTTATTGTCCATTGATAAACACAATAAAGTATCATTTTAATAATGTTAATAATTAACCTTTGATAATCTCAACGTTATAGTCTTCTAATTATATTAACTATCCTTTGAAAATTTTGATAAATTATCCTTTGATTAATTATTACAAATATCTTTATTTTAACAAAATTATATTCTCATAATAATTTATCAATGTTATTATTTTCAGATAATTATGTATAATTATCTCAGTTAATTATTCACATATTTTTCAACAATTCTGAAAAAACAAATTTTTATAATAATTATTGGATATTCTACATAATTATTCATTGGTAATTTTAGTTTCCTCAAATTAATATCCAACCAATTTTATCTAATTATTACTGGATAATTTGTGTAATTATCCTTTTGATAATTTTTTTTATGAATTATCCTTTATAAATCTAGTTTTTATCATTTATTTTAAATTCCACCATTTTTCTTGATTTCATGATGAAAGAATATAATTAATAACATAAAATAAAAAAACATAAAACCTAACATATTCACATATAGGGTAGGGAAGTCGCACACCACTGGTCCCAAATCGGAAGAAGGAAAAATCGAGGGACTCCTTCACTGTTTATAACCAAATAACACACGAGGTTATTATAACTCAACTATATTCACCGCTAACAACAAAGATCTGTACGGTTGTAAAGAAAACCCCAAGTGGAATTTTTTAAATTCATGAATTTAAAATCTGATTTAAATCCATTATTCAATCTAGAAATTAGTACGAGTTTGTTGATTTTCACTTAAGAAGTCGTTACTGATTTTTAATCCATTCAAAAAGCATTAAAATATATGTTTTAAAACCTTCCATTTTCATCAATGGAGTAAGTGGAATTAAAAAATGAGTTTCTGCGTGGTTTTTGGGAAGATGAACAGTGTATTATGATTTTATTAATTAAATTAATAAATAAATGAAATTAATAATATCAATTATTTGATATAGAAACTAAATGACACCAAAGATCCACTGCGAATTAAATTTATACCTCAACAAGGGTACACACCATGTTCTCGACCAAACGGTGGTCTCAGATTTCCCATAGGACACACTGTTTGAGAGATATTAATAATTTATTAATTAAAAATCGAAACAATTAAATAAATAAATAAATAAGTGTTATTTTTGTGAGTGAGGCATCCACAAACCCGATGCATACAAATGTTATTCCTTGTCTAAGTTAAACCCTCCATTCCAGACCAGTTAGTGGTCCCAAAGTTTCCATATGATGCATTGTTTGAGATATTTTTAATTATTTTTAATAAATAATATATTAAATATTATTTAAAAACATTATCTCACGAGAAAGGCATCCAATAGTCTGGTGCCATTAAATGTTATACTCCTCCTTTGGAAAAATCCATATTTCAGGCATAACTGTTGTCTCAAATATTTGACACGATGGAAAATTTTAGAGTTATTCAATTATATTGAATAAATTTCCAATGCTTAAAATAATATATTTAGTATTTTTTATTCCATCCTCTTCGAGACTTTACAGACCTCAGAAACTCATACTTACTCAATGTTTAACACTAAATTTTTTTAATTGAATATTTTCGAGTATTAATTGTTCATTTTACCATTCCACGATGTGTTTAAAAAAACACACCTTTTCACTCATAATTAATTCTTTCCCAATTAACATTATAATAATTTATCCTAAGAAGGTTTGGGAATACCTGAAACAGTAATGGGATGTTACAAATCAGATGTATTTACACCATATAAATATGAATTTGGGTGTAGCCACATATATTCTAAAGGGATTCTAAATTGAGATAAAATCCATTACATTGAGTCCAATTATTCACATGTTTATTAATATTAAAAAATAATAAAAATATGATAATTATTTACTTGGTCAGTAAAACATTTAATTTTTTATCATTACATTTATCTCACATATCACAATGTTGTAAATTACTACATAAATAATTATGTTTATATTGAGTGATTTGACCATGTTCAATTTATGAGTCAAATTTGACATCTACTGGTCAATAAAGGTCAAAGGGGTCACTATATAAACATATATATAATAATAATCACTGAATAATTACCATATTAATAAATAAATTATTATTTAAAAAAATTATGAATGATGGTTGTGAAAAATTAACCAACGTCCCAATCATAGAGAGTGTAGGTCCTACATATGTATTAGTTACACTCCCATTTTTCAGTGATCATTATGGAAAGAAGGTAAAAAAATTTCATACATTTATAAGAAGATAATTTAATAATTTTTATATAATAAAATATAATTATATATATAATTATTTTGATATTAAAGGAATCACATCGTGTCGAGGAGGCTGTATTCCACACATCCATGACTGACTTTATCACTTTTTAGTGTGTGAAAAGGGTAATAAATGACATGATATTTTGTATATAAATTAATATAATTATGTAATTAATATCATATATATTTCATTTATTTAAAATATTTTTAATTAAATCCATCCATTATATGTTCTATGTATAATTTGAACGAATCACATCGCTTTGACATTGTTGTAGTCCACACATCCACAAACAATGTTATCATATCTAAAAAAATGGAAAAAAATGGTCACGTGTCAAAAAAATACTTATTAATTCATAATAAAAGTATAAATATCTTATATAAACATAATTTCCATAATAATTTCTATCAATGAGAGGTGGTGAAGTGAAAACGAATGACAATGTTTTTTGAGGTGGTAGTTCACCATGCATATAAAAGGTAAGTTCAATACCGATTTTATTAAAGTGTGATTTTATATATTTATAATTATTTGAATAAAAAAATAGTATATTGAGTATAATATATTTATTATATAATAATTTAATAAAAATAGTTGAGTGGATGGATAATTCAAAAAAAAAAAGTGGTTGAGGAAGGATGTTGCCTCTTCTTTGGGTAAAACTAATTAGATTGCACCAAAGTGATTCCACTGATGTATTTATACCCAATATAATGGTACTTGGTTTGGTTTATTAATATTGGGATATTATTTTAGTATATTTTTGGTGATAAAAATTGTTCTATAGGTTTGAATACGATTCCGTAGTGAGTTCCTTTTTTAGTGGTGGAGGAGTGGAATTATTGTAAATTTATTAAAAGGAAAATCCATACATTTTTTTCTAATGATATGTTGCTCCAATAATGGAAATAATACGTTCCATGTAAGAATATGTTAAAAATAAGAATATCCAATATCTTCTTGACATGTTTCATGGACATTTTGGTACTTTAGTTTATGCTTCAGTCTCTTGATAAACCAATTTCTTTCATATTCCTTATAATTAATAATAATCACATTCACTAATTGATTTTCAAAAAATTTAATCACCATATTTAAAGATATAAATTACATTAATTCCAAATATTTAATCCATTTATCCTAATTAAAATAACATATGTTGGGTAATGTAATTTAAATGGAATCAGGCAGAAGAGATGATAATGAAGGGTTTTAAAATAAAAAAACATCGAAACATTGATAAGATATTATATTCAATTTTAATGTTAAATTTATTACCATAATTTTATTAAATTAAATTATTTATGATATACTAATTTAACTTGAAAACCAAATAAAAACTTAATTTATCACTATAAATATATTTGACTAAAAGCAATTTAGATTACACAATTCTTTATTTTTTCATTATTCCTTAAAAATTGAAACATCAATGATAAAAATAAAATATTCACCCTAAACTATTTTTTATGTAGAAATTTAAATAATGAATTTTATTTTTACATAATAAATTTAAAAAATTCCCATGCTTGGTAATTTAATAAAGGTTCACCAACAAAATCTGGTAAAAATGTTTTTATAAAAAATGGGGTTTTATTTTTAATATTTAGATTGTTCCAATCAGATGACTATTTAATATATTTGATTAATGTTAAAAATATGTATTGGATATAATATATATTTATGACATTAATATCATCCACTAATATCAATTATCTTTTTTTGTTAAGATAAAACTCATTTTATGATTATAGAAAAAGTTTCTATAAAAACATTACCTATATCTTAAATTGGTTCTTATATCAATAACTAATTAATTTTTTACTAATAAATTAAAACATATAATTTCATTATTTAGGTATTATTATTCATGAACATTACTCTAATGGATATTATTTATTATAAAAAAATATTTGAAAAATATATTATTGATCATTAAACCAACACACTGTGTACAACACACAATAATGAAGTAATAATTGTTTCATATAATATAAACTACTGATAAAAGTGGTTCTTGCATGTAATATAGGATAACTCAGTTTGGTGAAATCTACAATATATAGAATATATTTATTTAAAATATTAAATTTATCATAATTTATCAGGTTTTTATATTCATGTCTATGCTTATTGTTGGGTTTCATACACACTGTTATCAATGTTTCATGTAGTGTAAGTGTACTAAATTGATTCATATATTCAAATATAGGAAAAGATAATTTTTTTTATACAAATAAAACATTATAAAGTGTAGGGATATTAAAATAAATGGATGAATAAACTCATATACATATAAGTGGATTCACAAATAATATCATACTATTTATCACATAAATGGGTTTATACTGTGATTATTTTGTTAGGGTAACCAATTCCAAATCGGGATTGGGAAGAGATTATCAAACATATCATAAATTCATAAGAGGTCATATAGAAGGATAAAATCCCCCCCAATAGGGTGCAAAGATCCTGACCCCCCATCCTCTAGACAGATGAGAGTTATAATGATTCATTAGTTTTGAAACCCTAAAAGAATACGTTACATTAGAAGGTTGTATGTACATAGTTATAGAAGTTTGAACTATTAAAATATTTTATTAACCACAAAAAATAGTAAATCTAGAATTTATTATTGTTCTAAAACATTACCCCCCATAATCAACCATCATGAAAAACCAAATTAACCTCATTCATATATTATTAGACCCAAAAAATATTGTAAATTGTACGTGAAATTATACCAAGACATATCCTTCAGAAAATTATAGAGGTTAGACCACCCAAATATTGTCTAAACATTTTCTCCCTAACATAAGGATTCTGAGGTTTTGACCTTTTCATTGAATGAAATGGCGGCCTCTAAGTGAAAATATCAAATAAAAAATTTATTAAGTTATCATGCATCATAATAATTTGATTCCATATGAAACGAAAAATAGAATCCCTACGTGAATCCCTAAATAGAATATTGATTATTTTTCTATAATCATTAAATTTTTATGGAATATACTATTGAAATATAGAAAAACCTGAAATGATTCATATGAATAGATGATCCTTTTTATATAGGTTTCCCATGAAATAATTCCATCTTTATCATTTGAGTAAATTTGAGCAGAGTGGTTATATCAGGAATAAAAGGGAAATTCTATTACCCATGCATTTTTCATTGAGGCCACATCATTCCTAGGATAGTAAACTGATAAGATAGCATTTTAATTTTTTATTAATGAAAATAGATACTATTATCATCAACAACACTCCAATATAAGACAATTCCTTCATTATATGAGCGTTATGGAAAATAAGATGCAACTTCAACCACTACAGGTCAAATAATTAGCTCACCCATCTGATATCATTACTGTATGGTAGTAAATGAAATATTATTGGAATACTATCTATGTGGTATGATCAAAAACCTTGAGAATTTCCCCGAGGGTCATAATGTGGTGAAAATAATGAGTCCGCATCCACCTTTAAATGTTATAGAAAAGATGGTGGACCTATTTTCCACATATGACCACATCAAGAGCTTATCCTTTGGTCATTACAATCACTAACTTCATTATATGATTATGGTGGAACAAAATGTCATTCACAACGCAATCCCAATATAAGAACCACCAAGGGGGACTCTGGTCAACCATCGTATCTAACTCCATCCAACATGTAGCCTTTACTCACCTACTGAGGGTTCCAAAAGAGACACTTCCACCTATGGAACCCATGTAAAGGCAATAATAAAGACACATTGGGTATAGAAGGATCAAAAAACCGGAAATGAAATTATATCTAGATATATACTGAAGAAGCCTACTGGCATATCTCTTTGGTAGTGAGTGAGTCGGATAATTTCTCTATTTAACAAGAACAATTATACAGGCATATTCTTATAGTTGGTTTGGGAGTGGAAAATATCCCTACACAAATACTTGTTGTCAATCAATATATTCAAGTTGAATAAGGAGGAAAAAATTGGGGTCATATCCCCACTTCAATGGATGATATATAACTGTATATAGTGGAGTAAGAAAATACATGGGCTTATATCATTGTAGACACTTTGTGAAAATTCCATTAACTTTTAGCAATAGCTGAATAAATATTCCAAAATATAATAGAACTAGTAAAAATATAGAATGAGGTACATATTACATTCCATATATCTAGGGAATATCACTAATATGTTAATTATGAACGATTGGTTTCCCCAGAATATGAACACATTCATTCTCCTAAAAAAGATAATTATTGACAGATTCTGGTAAAAAATGACATGTCAAACCAGCATCATATTACCATTTCAACAATGTATTATGAATTGATAGTGGAACAAGCCTCGATAAATGGAAACATATCAATCAAAAAAGACTTGATACATATTACAATGGCCCATGGTCGAGCTCATATCCCCATTCTGGAATTGGCTCACTAAGTTAGAGTGGCACATGCCTCGGTATAGGCTCATACTCCTATCAAGGAATACTATAAGAATAATATAAAAGTCTAGGATTCGGCTCATATCCCTATTATGTATGGTATAAAAATTTGATCATGTAATATTGATTGGGATAGATCCATATAATATTTATTGAATCATTATTTGAATATTCTTGCAGATCACAAATGCCAGGATTATATATCTACATCTTCTGACAAACTACTGAACTAGAATCCTTCTAAAGAAATTTAGGATGATGCTCATATCCCCTCTCCCATTACAAAGGTACATAAATATATTTATATGGGGAACACATACTCATGCAGGGATCATATCTTCTCTCCAATTGGTTCGCATCATGTGAGAGAAAAACATGCCTCACGGTAGGCTAATATCCCTATTAAGAAAGAGTGGAATTTTATTCCAAAGGAATATGTTCCAAATCATATTCCAATTTTGACCTATATTCATAAATTTAGAGTGTAACATGCCTTAGGAAGACTCGTATTAAAAATAATAATAATGATAGTCATTGGAATACAATAGTATATTCTCAACAGCTGTATAATATTCCTAAAACACCTCTCGGTTATCAACATGTTCTGTAAGCTATCATACATTAGGCTTATATCTAATATCTATTTTTAAAACATTAAAATTACATAACCATTATTTAAATCTTAAAAATTATACAAATTGATGCCCAAAGATATTGTTTGGTAGTGTGACTTTCCAAACATGGAAATATAAACACTAGTAAGTAGGTGAGCTACATCATGTCCCACTAGGTTCGTTATGACTAGAACCCTTCGTAGACATATCAATCATCTTACATATTATCATAACCTGGGGTAGAGGAAACATAAAATGGGTGAGATAAAATTATCATTATGGTTTATCAATAGAGACATGTAAGAATAAACATGGGCATAAGGGTATGTGGATGTAATCACGAAAGTCCATGTTCATAACCTCCATATCAAAGATCAGAACATAGCTCATGGAATAATTATTATCTATTCATAAGAGAAGAGTCATAATGAAATAGTGATCATAATCCATGAAAGTGTAACTTATGAATAAAATATGGAATTTTTTAAAACACATAATCGTATAATTATTTCCATTTCTCTATGGAATCACTGCCATGACAATCATAGTAGTATGGGTTCACTCACCAGACTATCATAGTAGTCATGGTTCACCCCCACAGCTATCATAGTAGAATTAGTGCACTCCTTATACAGTCTAAGTAGTCATGGTTCCCACACATGGACATCATAGTAGTAATGGATCACTCTCAAAACTATCTTAGTCTATATCATGAGATATAAATGCTTTCCTGATGCATTGGAGGTATTTATTGGTCACATTCGTCATAGAATGAAATCATAAATACATGTGCCACAATATCTTAAATAAACATATAATAACCCATGAAATCAAATAGATATTATAAACATGTAAAAATATCACAACATTTGGGAAAATTGTAGGTTTCATAATTGTTTCATCTAAAGCATAACCCGTGAAAGAGTAAGAGATTTAATATAACCCATGAAGGAGAAATGGGTTTTATAAAGACCATGACATTATGCATATCCATTTCATAGAAATGATATGAATTGAACCATTATATTTTTCATGAGTAACATCAATAGATGACATATTAGAAGGAAAAAAAATTCAAAATATCTTTTAAAAATGCTTCATGAGGAAATTAAAATTCTTGTTTGAAAAATGATTTTATTATATAATACCTTTTGAAAATATTCTTCACATAAGATATCTTGAACACTTATAAAGAAGGAATTAAATAATTTTTAGTTTTTTTTACAAAGAAACTATAACGACCCAAAGTTTCATTAATGGAAAATCCCTCTTGATCCAGTTAAATGTTTCTTTATGAAAAATGTTTTTATAAGATGTAAAATTAATTACTTTTATGTTTAGAGTTCTGACCGTTACTTTTATAGCCGTTGAACAGTGATCATCTGAGTAGTATAAATATAAGGCTTTGACGAACCCATTTCTACTCGGACAAAGGAAGCGATGGCCTCATCCAGTAGAATTTCCCCTTACGAAGCCCATTTGTTGAAGCTCGGAAAAGAGGTGGCATCTTTGGGCTTCTCCTTTGACCAAGACCAAGCTAAGCTTCATTATGTCGAGCTTGAACGGGACTGTCTATGGGAAATGTGGAAGTTGATAGAGATTACCACTCGAGCGATGTTATCCGAGCCGCCCCAAGAGTCTGTCACCATCGCACACCTTACCCTTAGGTCTTATGCGGCTATTTTAAGGGGTTATGTAACAAATAAGTAGCACCATTTTCATGTACATTATTTTTGTATATAATAATGAATATAATTTCTAGTCATTTTTGATACATTGTAATTAGTTTTTAAAGTACAAATTGTGTTTTTAGTTATTATTTAATTAAGAATTATATTTTATTAAATTAAAGGATTATTTAATTAAATAATATTTTAATAAAATATTATTATTATTATTAAATTAATTTTTATTAAATATAAATGATCTTATAATTTTATGAATGCAATTAAATTTTTTATTAAGGTTTGAAAGCCATTTCTGTCAAAACCCGTGAATTTTTTTATAAATGTCAGTTTTTATTTTAAAAGTGAAAATTCACATATTTAGAAATTTATTTAGATAAAATAAATATTATTTTTGGAATCGGGATGTAGAAATTATCCAACGGTGAATTTTTCATAATTTTCTGAGACAGTCAAAGTTTTGGGGAAAAATTAAATAACATTTAAATATATAATGTGTTTTATGTCATCATAATGACCCAATGGTGATGTAATAAAATACCATAATCTTTATGTTCGGCCAATATGTGTTTTATCATTAAAATAATGAGGTTTTGGGTTTGTTTGACTTACTTTTCAATGCATTAATGGATCCCTCAAGACTTATTCAACACTTTGCCTTTTTAAATTAATTTCCATGGGAGTGTGACTCACCTCCACATAAGAAACCCTAATTTTTTAATAAGTTCGGACCTTGGCCTTGTAAAATATTGTTTTCCTCTTTCCTTTTCCAGAAACCATGGGCAAATACCATGGGATGGTTTGTGGTTTGGATTATTTTAATATAAGGGGTCCCAAACCTAAATAATAAAGAATTCCCTCATCTTTCCTATATAAACCCACCAAAGCTCCCACTTCCTCCTCACTCAAAGCCCTTGGAGTTTGTCCAAACTCTGCCCTACACTCTCTAGAATCCTCTCAAGGTGCCCCAAGCTCCCAAGAAGCCTCTCACAAGCCTCTCTCTATCATTTGGAAGCACACTTCCAAGTAAGGGTTTTTTCTTCCTTTCTAATTTTTGTCAATTTTCTTTATGTTGTATTTCCCTTTTAATTTCAATTATTAATGTTGGGGTATGGTTTCAAACCTCCCCCATACTGCCCTTTTATTGTTTGAATTATGGGAGACCCCTTTATCTCTCATTAAATGCCTCCCATGTACACCAGTTACTATGCCGAAATTCCGAAAGGAACTTTTTTATCCTCTTTTATATTCAAGCAATACTTTTGTATCATGAATCTAAATTCCTTTTCAATTGTTGGGACATGTATATATATGACATCTATATTGTCCATTACATGTAAATATTATGAGGAACCCCTTTCTCTCTCCTCAACCATTTTTATGAATTCTTATGTCACGCCGTTACGCTGCCGAAATCACACCGATTTTCTAAGCCAATATCATTGTGTAGTGAATACCATTCCCATATCTCCATCAAGGGTATTCACATTTATGAACATTTACTTATTGATTATAAAGTTTCATGTATTAATTCCACAATACTTTATCGTGGAATAAATTATTATGTTTTATGAATCCATGTTTTATGATCCATGTGGCACACTTATTCATGAAATGAAATGTTTAAGAAGGGTGTGCCCTTATAGCGCTCCAATGAATTGGGTAAAGTATAGTATCATGATACATCATGTGAAATTAGTGTTGACTCATGCTAATTAAAGTGCAACGAGGTTTTACTCGTGCTTCAAGTGCAATGAGGGTTTACTCATGCTCCATGTGCAATGAGCCTTGGCTCATGCTAATTCAATGTTAAGTGTTGTTCCCACATTTCCATGTTATGATTATCATGCTTTATCATGACTTTATGTTAATTTTAATCTTATGATCTATTGATATTCCTATTTCCTAACATGTATTGAACTCTTCATGTTATTCATTGTGTACTCCCTTACTGGGCTTTATAGCTCACCCTTTTCTTATGCATGTCCCCAGGTTATCCCATGCAATGCTAAGTACGAAGGAATGTAGTGGTCATGTAAAGGAAGTTTTCAATAAAGATGTTGTATTTCAAGTTTAATGTTTTTATGTAATAATCCTAATCCCCAAAGACACTAAACCTCTCGATCTTCTTTGTTGTATCAAGTGATGTTATATGTAATAAAGCATGTTTAAGTTGTAATAGAAAGCAGGGTTTTCATATAAACATAGAAAATAATATCCAAAACATATAATTTTTTTTATTAAAAACACTTTGAAAACATATAAAAATAGAATGGAAACGTTTTGAAAACAATTGTACTAGAATATGTATAAAATAAGATTGAAAATATTTTGAAAACCGTTTTTTTGAAAGCCTATAAAATAATATTGAAAAAATTATGAAATAAATTTTAATTGAAAATAATTTTTTGATGAATTTAATTAAGTTTTATTCTTCTCAAAACATAGAGGGAACTTCGAAGAAATGTTGACAGGTAAATATATACATGTTGTTCGAGGTCAAAAGAAAATTAATTTTTCACGGTAAAAAGGTTAGAAATGTTCCTTGTTCAGAAAGAGTCAATAAGATTCCCTTGATTATAATTGTAAAATAAAAAAGGGTAAAAATTCATTGTAAAGAATATATTATAATATTTTAATACTTTTGGAAACCCATTTTATAAAACATTGATTTCCGACCGAACAAAGAGTAATGTCGAGCTTTCCTAAAAACACTTTCATAACTATCTTATGAAACAAAGAGTAAAATATAGTACCAATAGACAAGTATATCATTAAAAACCATATGATATGGGAACTGATGAATATTCCTGAGAGATAAATCATAATATTTTATCAAAGGATTCATAAACATAAACAATCTCAAAAAACAATGAGATTGTCTCAATAAACTCTTATAATTTGTTATCACAGGTTCATACACTCCATGTAAGGAAATTAAATTACATGAAAAATATAAAATTCTGAAATATTTTATATTCATGACATTTCTGGAATAATAGAAATATATGAAACACAAAAAAGGTTTTAGGTAAATAAAAAAAATAAGTCTCAAAGAAGGGAAATTGAGACAAAACACTTTACAGATTTGGTTTAATTTTAATGTTAAACGCCATGAAATAAGGATAATAAACTCTAAATTTGAATACAAATAAATATAAGTATATGATACATATTATTCAGTCATGGTCAGTACATATACCACACAAAAGGAATGACTGAAAAACATTACATGTATTTCATGGAAATTAAAAGTGAGATGAAATCCGCTTACGTTGTCTCTTGAAAGTCGCCATACTTGTACAAGTTTCCTACATAAAAAATATAAGTTTCCTATAAATATTTTACTGAATAATATTCTTATATATATTACCATATATTTCTTGATTATGACCTCATGTTATAATCTTTTTAATGATCCTCTGTTAATGTTTCACTTTGGGTAATATTCTCTTTATTATTTTTATGTGTCTTAAATTGTTATATCATTGATCCTTATACATATATCATGATTATAGAATATATACAATGATATAAATATCATTTATATATATTATTTATTTTTAGTAACAATCTATAGTGTAATTTCGTATAAATGGTATACAATGTTCATGGAGATGCTAAGTTATACGTACACATGGACGCGATATCCATTTTTTGGTTGTCGTATTGAAAGAAATTTTGTAAATGACATATATATATATTTATAAATTTATATATATATCATTGTTAAATTGGAATTAATATATCATATATTTCATTTAATTCCATTAAACCTATCCTTAATACATTCCATGTTGTGTGTGAACGAATCACATTGCCTTGAGGGGGCGGTAGTGAAAACATCCTCAAACGAGATTATCATATTATCACCAAATGGAATATAAATACATGTGTGTTGTAAAATTAATAAAGTAGATTAAATACATAATAATTGTAATATATGACATATATAAATATATTACCATCATAATGGCAAAAAAAATAGATGGAAAATTGAAAATGTATAATCATTATTTCGTGGGGCAGTAGTTCACCCCACACAGGAATAATATGTTTAATATCTATTGGATTGATGTTTTTGTAACATTAGGTCTAAATAAATGAATAAAAACATCATAGTTTATGTAGGATATTTGTTTTGTCCCAAAATAATGTAATAAAGATAGTGGATCTGTAGAAAAATTTAAATAAATGAATGTAGCTTGAAAGAAGACATTACCCATTGATCAGGTATCTATTTTTGGTTTAAGACAAAAGGCCTACATTAGATGATTTTACCCAAAATGTGGGATTAAATATTAAATTAAGGATTTTTGGGATGATTAATGGACAGATCATGGTTGTATATAAGTGTTTTGAGAGGTGAGAGGAATGGGTAATGGTGGTCGCCTTTTATAGTGGAAGAGGAGTGGAACTATTGTAATATTTAAAAAGGGATTTACACTGATGTTTTAAGTGATTAAATTGTATCCAATAATATTTAATGTTAGATAAAATTGTTGATAGGGTATAAATATGGGTTTCCAATGGTTGTTGGATAGATTTTTAGGTCATTTTGGGTCTTGACTTTGAGGTTTTTTACTTTGTTAACCTAATGTTTCTCTTAACCGCTGTAATTAATTTTAATTAATTTCAATAATATTTTTTGAAAAAAAACAATTTTGACCTTATTACACATTATTAATTATATTAATTCAAAATATTGAATTATGTTTTCTAAATTATAATAAAAATATTGTACAAATTAATTTAAAATTAATCCTATTGTCGAGACGATATTATGAGTTTTTATAGTAAAAGAATAAAAGGTTTTCTCTATTTTTATATCCAATTTAAATGTGAAATTTGCCTCAATAAAATAAATTGTATTTATTAGTAAAAATATATTATAACGAAACTATTAAACCATGTAAACCCATATAATTTTACTTTATAAAAAATTAGATGGGAAAGTAGTTTTGAAATAATATTGAGTATTTTTAACTATTCATTAAAATATGAAGGTTTTTTAAAAAATAAAAAAATTTATCCAAAAATAATTTATTTGTTTTAATTGAAAACTTAATGTTTATTTTTACATATTAAATCTATAAAATTTCAAAAAATTGGATTTAAAATGGGTTTTCCATTAAAAGGAGGTAAAAATTACCTTAATTAAAATATATGTATTTAAGCATAAAATTGTGGTTGTTAATATCTTATGTCTACTAACTATATTATATTAATATATAAAAAACATTTTATTGAATATATAAAATATTTATTACATTAATATCACCTATGAATTATAATTTGTTTAATTTAAATGGTTAAAATAAGATTGTGACTATGAAAATATTTTCCATTCTATTCAATCTAATTTAATATTCATTAATTGGTAAGCCATAAATTCGTCTTATATTTTTGTACACCACATATTTTAATAAATTATTTGATACTATAAATATCCATATACTTAATTACTAGGTTATATTCTATTATAATAACATTTTTAATAATATATTATTGTTAGGTTACACTTGGTCTTTCATGTTACTCAAGCCATCAAGGAAGGTCAATATTCCATGTAATGTATGATAACCATGATGTTTAGTTATATGTACACCAATTTGGGATTTTTTCTAACATACTCGATGTTAGATCTAAGTAAAATGACTACTTGACTTAGTGACAAGCTATTTAAAATATATTGGTAAAAGAATAATATTAAAAGATTAAATTAGTTTGAAAAACAAATCACCAAAATATCAGGGCACAACATTCTTCTCCCCTTAAGATGAAATTCACCCTTATAATTCATTTGGGATGTAAACATTTTAATACATGATATTTTCATTCATAGACACCAAAAACATTAAAATGGATACTGAATCATCTCATAAAAATAGAAATTTATAACTGTAATGGTTACCCAAAGTAACATATAATTGGGTTTCCACATAGGAGAACATAAGTTGGGAGTGATTATTGAAGTTGTAGGAAAAGTATAAATATTTATATGGAGACATTAGTCATAAAAATTGAATGATCAAAGGAATGTGGAGGAACTCAATTTCATTAATCTATGATGATTTAAAAGTCCATTAGCTCAATAAAAATTAAACTATTAGGACAATAATTTTTTTGATGACATTCAAAACATTGAGTAATAATCGATAAATTTATATATAAAAATTTAATTATTGGATTCTTCTATGAAAATTTTCTAATACATGCATTTCCCCGTTTAATGTATTTCAAAAAAAACTTCGATGAAGAAAGCACTAAAATACACTTTTAATGGATCATAAGACCCATAAAAGAATAAAAAGTATAACTATTTTTCTCTTAAAAAATCAACATATATTAATCTATAACAATCAAAAGTATCACTAATGGTCCATCATAAATTCTTATTCCACAAAAATAATTATACATTAACCCGGGCATTGTATAGGATATTAGTAGGTGTGAAACCCTTATCGTCCTTCGGTCATGGGTTTAAGACCAAAAACCTTGCCAGCCGTGATAGGTTGTCACATGACATACATGATTCCATTATCTAAAACAACACTAATATAATATATAAAATTTAAATCCATGATATAATTTTAATCACTAATTAGCTTTTTAGCAATGGTTTTCAAAGAAATCTGCAGAAAAATACTTCCTCCAAATACTATCTTCAATATTTCATGAAGGGTTATCCTTATAAGCACTCTCAAAGAATAAAAATTCAAAACATTAGAAATATAGTCAAGAAATCTGATTAACATTGATTCCATTTTATATCAGAATGTAGTTCTTGGTTTTCATTTTCCAGACTTGTGAATATCTTCATCATATATTTTATTGGAACATGGTAACAACATGGATTTCCATAAATTATTTAATAAAATATGAAAGATTCATCAATTCAATGTATATTGGATTTACTCTATAAATCCAAATATGATGTAAACTTCTTTATTGGTAGTATAAACCACTTATAAACAAGTCCTTACATAGATAGAAGTTAATAAATATTGTCCTATTTACATATTCATATACCATGAATCATTGTTCATGCAACAAAATCTTATCATAAAGAACATATTAAGGGTAACCATACCCTATTCAAAATATCATATTGACATTAAAACACTTAACTACTCCAAAAAACATGAAAATATTTATTGAAAAAAACATAAATAGAACAATTATTTCATATTTCATCATTTATAAATTTTTTATCAAAATAAAAAAATAATTATACTACATCATATTTAATCCATTAATAATAAGAGCTCTTTCCTTTTACATTTCATCTATATTCTATTCATCATCATCAATGTAACCATTAATCGCACCACCTGACTAATTCTCTTCATGAACATTAATATTGGGACATTGTTATTCATAATGACAATATTCACCATACTTATTACACATGACCTTCGATAACTACGAAGGGATGAAAAAATTCCCATCAATTTTATAAACTAAAATCATGACTTTTCCCGGGAAGTTTCTTTCATTGTGAATGTCATTTACTCAGTGAAATCACGGTCGTGTTCCTCTAAGACAGCCACTTAGGTGATTATATTCATATTCCTGACACATAAGAAACCAAATCTTCTTTCCTTCATGGTCACTTTACCCGAACTCTCAATAAACTCCATCATATCTTCATTATCGAGTCTGAGAGATTTTTAAGGTTAATATTGTTAATCATGTTCCATGCAAACTGATTAGGAATGATCACGACATCATTCACTCATGTTATAATCCCCGATGAATACTACTCAAATAATCTACCATTTTTTTCAAAATTAATCAAGATCCTTTCGGTTCCCGACATTGACTGAAACTAGATTCATATTTTGAGTATTGATTATCATATAAAAAACCACAAATACATGAAAATAATTTGTTATGGGAATTATAAATCATAAAAAATTCAATAATATATGAAACCTTGTGTTTGTACTAGTATATTATGAGCTATCTTATATATAAATACTTCATGATGGTTCATGAAGAGTTTATGAATTCCAAAAGCATATCCCACGGGAGTGTCAAACGAGGTGTGATGTAAGGCATGTTGTCGTGTACTAGATTACCCCGTGTCAAGACCAGAATATGTAACGCCCCGACCCCAGCTACCCAGAGTCGGTGCATTACTTCGTAACATTGGCATGATCACAAAAGATCAAGTCTCGAAAGACCGATTAGTTTAGTAGCCTTGGAAACATTAGATACATTCATAAATGTTACATTACAACATAAAGTGAAAAACTAATAACAAAGTCTTCATAGTCCACACTCATATCCTCTTCTGACTATCCCTTCAGGTCATTCATAAAATACTTCTTCACATCCTGGAAAATATTAAAACATTGAAAGGGGTGAGCTCAGATGCTCAGTAAGGATAACAATATTGCGGAAGCTTTCATAAATAAACATAAACATTTAAGGCAATGTATGACTAAAACAAAAGCCTTTTAAACTTGAACATCAACATAATATGGAAAAAGTAAAATGAGATAATGCCATTTACTTACTCACATGGATATTCTACTGGTCGAATAATCACATGCAATATCAATAATCACTTTCATAATGATGGAATGCATAATGCCAGACTATCATAACCACGTAGTCAAGTCCTCGTGCCAAGACCACAAATAAGATTTTGTCAAGGCCTCGTGCCAAGACACTAGTTTGTCTCATGAGACCTGCCGATGCATCGAGGAGCTATAACGGGCTCCACCCGTCACTTATTAAGTCCAATGCATTTCTCATATGAATAGGTTTAAACATATCATAAACCATAACATAATCGTATCACATGAAACATGCATAAATGAAACATAACATTTCCACATTTCAATCACAATATTTCAATACAACACATTGATATAAAAAAAATTCTTTCAATACCATTTTCAATACCAAAATAAAATAAAGTTAAAACTTTGTATTTATTTTTCATTAAAAAAAAGTGATGGCTTGTAGAGGAAGCCGAAACTCAAATAATGGTCATGGCAGTGGAGAAGTCGTTGTCGCCGCATATGTACGGAAAGAAAAACATTCCCTTTTTGTCTTTTAGTAAAACACTTCGTATAAAAAGATTCCTTTTGAATAAACATAAAAGTCATAGGGGTTTATACACCGTATAAAAGAAAGTTGTGTATAAAACCAAATATGCCTCAATGAAAGGAGATTGAGACGAAGTCCTTAAAAAGATCATTTTTAAAATAAAATAGATCTATTATGTGTATTCACTATAGGTACACATAAAGAAAGTAAAAAATACAAAATAGGACATAATAACATCATGACATAATTTGAAAGTAGGAGATTAACCCAAAGAATGGAAATTGGGTTAAGAAGTTCCCTTACCTTGCGTCCTGTCCTGACTCGACCGTTCTTTAACCTCCTGAATAATAAACTAGAGTTAATTTATATTTACTTAAGAACCTTTTTCATGTTCATTATTCCTTTTATATCCCTTATTACCATGTTATGAACATTATTTAATTATTTAAGTTAATAACGGTCGTTTTGTCGATCTTTGGTACTTGAGTCAAAAATAAACTTCTTATAATTTCAAGTTGTTCATGTGGTGAAATATCCATTATATCCAGAATTATATTCATGATGTAGATATCATATATATCATATATATATAGTATATACATTCATTCATAATGTCACGTAACATTTAGAGGTAAGAAATGAAATGCACCGTTCATGGAGACGGTAAGCCGTACGTACGCATGAACGCTACTTTCATTTCTATTTCCTATTTAATGGAATGAAATCATAATGATATAAATTTATAATATAATTAAAGTATAATATAGTGTATAATACCATTTACTACATCCTTTATACATCCCACATATGGCATTAACGATTCAAATCACTTTGAGGGGGCGGTAGTCCGCACTTCCTAAAATGAAATTATCGCGTTTTACCCATAATGGAAATCATAAATTATGCCATAAATGAGAAATACATAATCATAAGTAAAACGTAAACATATTATATATCATATATAAAAATAGTGACATCTTAATGGCCACCTTTGAAGGTGTTATATGAGTGTTGAACAATCATCATTTCGCGAGGCAGAAATTCGCCACCCACAGAAATCGTATGTTCTTTAACCAATAGATGTAGGTGTGTGTAAGTGTAGCTCTAATCCTTCTTATAACAATATCCTAGTATATTGAGTATACTAGTGTTGTTACAAAAGAAATGAATAAAAAGTGTTTAGGGGGTTGGAGAGGAAAAATTAAACAAAACAACATTAGAGAAGACATTACCTCAAAATCGGGTAACTCTTTTTGATTTGAGCCAAAGGCTTCCTTGGGAAGAGTTCTGCCCAAAGTGAGGCTTCTAGGAGTAAGAGGGGGAAGTTGGGAGAGTATTTGGGTAGATGTTGTCCGAGAAAAATGGCTTGAAGGTGTGAATAAGGTGGGAGAGGTGGGGGCCTTTTATAAGTGGAGAGGAAGGGCTCTTTTGGAAAGATTGAAATGTTACATTATTACAAAATGATTTTCGGATTATAATGGTCCCACACTTATATAATTCGTGGCTAAGGTGATATGGTTTCGAAATCTCCTCATCCAATAGGCTTTGGACAAGTTTAAGCCTTGGATTTTTCATTATCTTCCCATTTTATTTAAATCGTTAAATAATGAGGTCATCGCTGCATCATAATGATGTCATAAATAATTTAATTTATATAATGTCTAAAAATTATAAAAAAAATAATATGATGTAGGAAATCTTTTTAGCTTTATAATGAATATTTATAGTCAAAATTTGGACTTGTGTATCCCCACTTAAAAACTATTTTAGTAAAATAACTCATGTTTGTGTCAATTTAATTTTAACATTAAATAAATATATATTAATGTTATTTTACAACTAAAGTGGATCCATGGGGTCCCCAAGTTGACCCATGGGTTGTCTTGGTCGGCCATGACTCATCCAATAGGAGTAGGACAAGTTTCATGCTCGTCTCATATTATTATAACTTTATTTGTACCTTAAACTACACTAATTACCTCTAATCGCGATTAAGAACTTAAAAATTACTATTCACCAAAAATTATTTTAATCTCATTGAACCACATTTTACTTTTTAATGACAACCATGTATGTCGGATTTTTGAAAATCAAATCACAGAAGTGGTAATATTTCATTTAAACGAAAAATCAGTTATTTAACTACCACTTAGTGGTTTCACTATTCATCAAAAATTGAAGTTTTTCATAATAAGGCCAACATTTCACCCTAAGCTATAATTGATATTCCGAATTCAAAAATGATGTCTATTTTACAAAATTCCAAACATATAAGTTTCATTAATTAATTTTATAATTAATTCCCGCTGTTACGACAAATAGCGTGTTTTTAAAAAACAATTTATATCAAAAGATTGGCAATTGTTTATATCCAATTTCAATGTTAAATTAATTCTAATGACCACCATTGGATAAAATGGTAAATATATATTCTAATTATACTTTAAAACCACTAAATAGTATAACTTATCACTATAAATTATTTTGATTAAAAAAGTTGTTTTAAGTATTTTTCACTATTCATAAAAATTTGGAAGTTCTCAGAAAATTACAAAAAATTCAACTTTGGATAATTTCGATATTACTAATACAAATATGAAGTCCATTTTGAAATATAAAATTTCTATAATTTTAAAAAGTGGTTATTACTATTCATAACTGCTACTTTGATTAGTCGCGGTGTTTTAGAACTCGAAGTTGCGTACAATGCAAGCTATTGCATTATTGAATGAGAAGCGTATCATGGAAGCTCGGGGTGTTACATTCTCCCCTACTTCAATAAATTGCGTTCTCGCAATCTGAAAAAAAAAATTCTTTGAAAATAAAAGGTTGAAAAGAGAAAATACCTTTGTGGAAAACCCACATCGGAAATAAGGTTAATAAATATATAACATTAAAAGAAATCAAGATAAGTACAAAGGTCACCCGATATAGCCCATTCTAGGATTCTATGAAAATATGGATATAGAGGAGAAACAAACCATCAAGGTCTGATGGAGAGTTATAGAAAACAGGATTAGGAGAATGTTTAACTACAAGAAAATCACAAACTTGTGATTGGTTAAATGGTCATTGAATCCCCAGTAGGAAAAGTTAACCGACAACATTTTTGTTTTAAGTTACCTTTTATAAAGTTGAGGAATTTATTTAGGAGATTTACTAAGAATGTAAGGTAATATACATACTTGTTATGTAGACTTTCATTCTTTAATAAATTTTTACCACAAACCCATCTTTCACTCTAAAAGTTAATACAACTCAAAAATATTCTATTTATCCTAATTGTATAAGGTTGCAAATATTAACACATACCATTTAGATTAGTAAAACTATTTTTTAATAACCAGGGACTTCCTGTAGGCTAGTGGTAGGTAATAAAGGCCTGTCTCACTATGATTGTGGGTTTCATTCCTGCAGCTTTGTCCGACGCGACGGGTTATGCCCCACCCTACAGGTTGTCCTTTTCTGAAAACTATAGTTTCATAATATTCCAAAAATAATCTTTATAATTTTTTTTAAACCTTAAACAATACTATCCAAAGATCAACTTAATCTACTCCAACCTTTATAGTTATCCAAAATACCTCTGTCCAGACATTCTCTAAAAGGTCTCTTAATTCCAAAATCAATTGTAACATCAGATTCCCCAAACAAAGAAAAGTTTCTCTTTTTGTCACATACTAAAAATATGATTACCTTAATCATATTAAAACCATACTGAAATCAAAAAGTACTGCAGTACAATCCATATATATATATCACATTATTCTTATAACCAGAATATAATCCTTGAGTCCAAAAGCACCAATACATTAATTATTCCGCTTCATCTGTAGTCACAGCATAAGATTGGCCTTGATCCCTTGGCCTTTTCTGAGGTAAGTTTCCTTGACGGTTAGGACATTCATTTGCATAATGCCCTGTTTCCCTATAATTGTAGCATTCAACTTTGACAGCCTCTGTCTTTCCCTTGCAATCACGAGCCTGGTGACCCTTTTCTCCACATTTATAAAAAACTCCCATTCCTTTTAGGCAAGTACCAGGGTGATTCTTCCCACAATTATCACATAATGGAAAATCCTTCTTCCCTTTTTCCCTTTATCTGACTCTTGTTCCACCGTTCTCTTCTTCTCTTGCTTTACTTTGTTGTCATAAGACTTAGAGAATTCCTTTTCTGTCTTGATAGCACACAAGACAATATCTTCGTATGATGAGAAGGATTGTGATACTAAAGCTCGACAGAGAAATGGTTCTAACCCATAAAAGAAACGATCAATCTTACTCCTTGGGTTACGTATATAATCGGCAGCATGCCTTGCTAACCTTGTAAAGTTAGCCTCATACTTTGTGACATTCTCATCCTCCTTCTGCCTCAAACTCAGAAATTTCCTTTCCATATCTGGTCTATAGTCACGAGGAAAGTATTTTTCTAAGAAAAGCTCCTTGAACTCCTGCCATTACATGTTTGTTAATTCATCATCATCCTTTGAGTTTTGAATTAGTGACCACCATTGATCGGCATCTCCAGTGAGGCGGTAAACTGCCTTGATAACTTTTTCCCTTTCACTACTCCCCAAAGCCTGAAATATTTTCTCTAGGGAATTTATCCATTGCACGGCTACTAAGGGATTTGTACTCCCATTGAACGTTGGTGGTTGTTTCCTCATGAATCGGTCTAACATTGATCCTCCACGTTGTGGATCAGGGTGCTCTATACGAGTAAGGTTATTATTCATAACCTGAGTGAGTTGTCCCAGTATGGTAATAAGTTGATCAGAACCAGTTGTATCTCCAGATCCACAATAATTATCTTGAGCAGGAGGGAAATCCCTACATGGATTTCATGCATTGATACGGTTTCCATTCCTTCCACTAGGCGCCACTTCTAAACAATGGAATAAACTGGATTAGTTTATGAATCAAAATACATAATTCCATACTTGTTAAACACTTTACATAAATTGAACTATTTATGGATATAATCCATAATCATAAAAAGAAATGTTTTCTTTGAGGAAGTATGTACTCATAACCCTTCATAGTGGTTTGTAAATAAAATGCGAATTATCGTAAGCATATCCCCCAGGAGTGTCGTAACCAAGAGTGCAGCAAGGCCCGTTGTCATGCACCAGTTCCCGTTCGAGTCTAGCTCAAAGTGGTGTTTTCAGGTTTTACCCCTAGGTACATCTGTGCCAGAGCCGCCTCTACCTTCTCGTATCCAGACAGGGATGTATTGCTCGGAAAACTCATAACATCTCTATAATACCAAAATTCTAGGAAGTTCTTCTATACTAATCCTCAAAGTTCATCTTAGGTCTATGTTCTCTAATCAGAGTTTATCTAAATCTAGCTTCCAAGGTTTGTACTAAACTTCCTCTGATACCACCTATAACGCCCCGACCCCAGCTACCCAGAGTCGGTGCATTACTTCCTAACATTGGCATGATCACAAAAGATCAAGTCTCGAAAGACCGATTAGTTTAGTAGCCTTGGAAACACTAGATACATTCATAAATGTTACATTACAACATAAAGTGAAAAACTAATAACAAAGTCTTCATAGTCCACACTCATATCCTCTTCTGACTATCCCTGCAGGTCATTCATAAAATACTTCTTCACATCCTGGAAAATATTAAAACATTGAAAGGGGTGAGCTCAGATGCTCAGTAAGGATAACAATATTGCGGAAGCTTTCATAAATAAACATAAACATTTAAGGCAATGTATGACTAAAACAAAAGCCTTTTAAACTTGAACATCAACATAATATGGCAAAATTAAAATGAGATAATGCCATTTACTTACTCACATGGATATTCTACTGGTCGAATAATAACATGCAATATCAATAATCACTTTCATAATTATGGAATGCATAATGCCAGACTATCATAACCACGTAGTCAAGGCCTCGTGCCAAGACCACAAATAAGATTTTGTCAAGGCCTCGTTCCAAGACACTAGTTTGTCTCATGAGACCTGCCGATGCATCGAGGAGCTATAGCGGGCTCCACCCGTCACTTATTAAGTCCAATGCATTCCTCATATGAATAGGTTTAAACATATCATAAACCATAACATAATCGTATCACATGAAACATGCATAAATAAAACATAACATTTCCACATTTCAATCACAAGATTTCAATACAACACATTGATATAAAAAAAACTGCTTTCAATACCATTTTCAATACCAAAATAAAATAAAGTTAAAACTTTGTATTTATTTTTCATTAAAAAAAAGTGATGTCTTGTAGAGGAAGCCGAAACTCAAATAATGGTCATGGCGGCGGAGAAGTCATTGTCGCCGCATATGTATGGAAAGAAAAACATTCCCTTTTTGTCGTTTATTAAAACGCTTCGTATAAAAAGATTCCTTTTGAATAAACATAAAAGTCAAAGGGGTTTATACACCATATAAAAGAAAGTTGTGTATAAAACCAAATATGCCTCAATGAAAGGAGATTGAGACGAAGTCCTTAAAAAGATCATTTTTAAAATAAAATAGATCTATTATGTGTATTCACTATAGGTACACATAAAGAAAGTAAAAATAAAAAATATGACATAATAACATCATGACATAATTTGAAAGTAGAAGATTAACCCAAATAATGGAAATTGGGTTAAGAAGTTCCCTTACCTTGCGTCCTGTCCTGACTCGACCGTTCTTTAACCTCCTGAATAATAAAATAGAGTTAATTTATATTTACATAAGAACCTTTTTCATGTTCATTATTCCTTTTATATCCCTTATTACCATGTTATGAACATTATTTAATTATTTAAGTTAATAACGGTCGTTTTGTCGATCTTTGGTACTTGAGTCAAAAATAAACTTCTTATAATTACAAGTTGTTCATGTGGTAAAATATCCATTATATCCAGAATTATATTCATGATGTAGATATCATATATATCATATATATACAGTATATACATTCATTCATAATGTCACGTAACATTTAGAGGTATGAAATGAAATGCACCGTTCATGGAGACGGTAAGCCGTACGTACGCATGAACACTACTTTCATTTCTATTTCATATTTAATGGAATGAAATCATAATGATATAAATTTATAATATAATTACAGTATAATATAGTGTATAATACCATTTACTCCATCCTTTATACATCCCACATATGGCATTAACGATTCAAATCACTTTGAGGGGGCGGTAGTCCGCACTTCCTAAAATGAAATTATCGCGGTTTACCCATAATGGAAATCATAAAGTATGCCATAAATGAGAAATACAGAATCATAAGTAAAACATAATAATATTATATATCATATATAAAAATAGTGACATCTTAATGGCCACCTTTGAAGGTGTTATATGAGTGTTGAACAATCATCGTTTCGTGAGGCGGAAATTCACCATCCACAGAAAACGTATGTTCTTTAACCATTAGATGTAGGTGTATGTAAGTGTAGCTCTAATACTTCTTATAACAACATCCTAGTATATTGAGTATACTATTTTTGTTACAAAAGAAATGAATAAAAAGAGTTTAGGTGGTTGGAGAGGAAAAATAAAACAAAACAACATTAGAGAAGACATTACCTCAAAATCGGGTAACTCTTTTTGATTTGAGCCAAAGGCTTCCTTGGGAAGAGTTCTACCCAAAGTGAGGCTTCTAGGAGTAATAGGGGGCAGTTGGGAGAGTATTTGGGCAGAGTTTGGCCGATCCAAATGGCTTGAAGGTGTGAATAAGGTGGGAGAGGTGGGGGCCTTTTATAAGTGGAGAGGAAGGGCTCTTTTGGAAAGATTGAAATGTTACATTATTACAAAATGCTTTTCGGATTATAAAGGTCCCACACTTATATAATTCGTGGCTAAGGTGATAAGGATTCGAAATATCCTCATCCAATAGGCTTTGGACAAGTGTAAGCCTTGTATTTTGCATTATCTTCTCATTTTATTTAAATCGTTAAATAATGAGGTCATCGCTGCATCACAATGATGTCATAAATAATTTAATTTATATAATGTCTAAAAATTATAAAAAAAATACTATGATGTAGGAAATCTTTTTATATTTATAATGAATATTTATAGTCAAAATTTGGACTTGTATAACCCCACTTAAAAACTGTTTTAGTAAAATAACTCATGTTTGTGTCAATTTAATTTTAACATTAAATAAATATATATTAATGTCATTTTCCAACTAAAGTGGCTCCATGGGGTCCCCAAGTTGACCCATGGGTTTTCTTGGTCGGCCATGACTCATCCAATAGGAGTAGGACAAGTTTCATGCTCATCTCATATTATTATAACTTTATTTGTACCTTAAACTACACTAATTACCTCTAATCGCGATTAAGAACTTAAAAGTTACTATTCACCAAAAATTATTTTAATCTCATTGAACCACATTTTACTTTTTAATGACAACCATGTATGTCGGATTTTTGAAAATCAAATCATAGAAGTGGTAATATTTCATTTAAACGAAAAATCAGTTATTTAACTACCACTTAGTGGTTTCACTATTCATCATAAATTGAAGTTTTTCAGAATAAGGCCAAAATTTCACCCTAAGCTATAATTGATAATCCGAATTCAAAAATGATTTCTATTTTACAAAATTCCAAACATATAAGTTTCATTAATTAATTTTATAATTAATTCCCGCTGTTACGACAAATAGCGTGTTTTTAAAAAACAATTTATATCAAAAGATTGGCAATTGTTTATGTCCAATTTCAATGTTAAATTAATTCTAATGACCACCATTGGATAAAATGGTAAAAATATATTCTAATTATACTTTAAAACCACTAAATAGTATAACTTATCACTATAAATTATTTTTATTAAAAAATTTGTTTTATGTATTTTTCACTATTCATAAAAATTTGGAAGTTCTATGAAAATTACAAAAAATTCAACTTTGGATAATTTCGATATTACGAATACAAAAATGATGTCCATTTTGAAATATAAAATTTCTATAACTTTAAAAAGTGGTTATTACTATTCATAACGGCTACTTTGATTAGTCGCGGTGTTTTAGAACTCGAAGTTGCGTACAATGCAAGCTATTGCATTATTGAATGAGAAGCATATCGTGGAAGATCAGGGTGTTACAGAATATCTTGTCAGATCTGTTAACCATAGGTAAATCTAGGAAAAAACCACATCCACCTATTATATCTAAAATGCTATTTATTTCTTGGAAACAACTCACTCAATACTTTACAAAAATTCTGAGAGATTTTCATAAACATTAACTCATCATTATTCTTATCCTCACACACATCCCCAGAAATATACTTATAAATATACCTAGGGATCTCACTAATATTTATATTTTTTTCCAAAGAATAATTTTAAATCTCCTATTATCCCATCTATAGTGACCCACTTTTTCAAAACAATAATGATAAATAACTTTTGCAGAACACTTAAACATTATACAATCAGATGCCCAAAGACCATGATTGGTAAAGTGCCATCGGGAACATGGAAACATAATAACTACTGCATATTTGAGTTACATAATCTCTCAATAGGTTATTAATTACTATAACCCTTCTTATATTTATCATAAATTTTACATTTCATCATAAACTAGGGGAAGGAACCATAAAAGGGGTGAGCTCAAATACTCATTATGGGAAAATAATGAATACATGTAATCATAAACACGAGAACAACATTTTGAGAATGTGATCATGAAAGTACAAGATCATGCCATACATATCAATGATAAAAACATAGATCAGGTAATAAATATTGGTAGTTTATAAGATATGAATTATAATGTAATTGAGAGCATAATCCATGAAAATATAACTTAGGAATAAAACATGGAATTGGTGTAAACACATAAGAATATAATTATTTCCACAGTATGAAAGGTATCACTGCCAACAAAATATGGGTAGTATGGGTTCACTTCCAATACCATATTAGTAGTCATGGTTCACTCCCATTTCAATCATAGTAGTATGAGATCAATTATTATAACATATTAGTAGTCATGTTTCACTCCCATGGCCATAATACTAGTCAAGGTTCCCTCCCAAGACCTAGTTAATCTCATGAGATATAAATCATTACTCAATGCATTGGAGGGAGTTATAGGCCCCACCCATCTCATAAATAAATAATTCATATATGATCCAAAAGGTCATAAATAAATATATCATATCCCACTTAATTAAATGGGTATTATAAAAATGTAAAAATATCACAACCTCTAGAAATGTTTCCTGTTTTATATTCATTTCCCAGAAATCATAACCCGTTTAAGAGTAACAAGTTTCATATAACCCATGAATGATAAATGGGTTTCATAAAATCCAATACTTTATGAATGACACGTTCATAGAAATTATGTGAATGGAACCATTATATTTGCATGAGTAACATTAATATATGGGATCTTAGATGTAATATAATTTTATAATATCTTTTAAAAACCTTTCATGGGGAATTACCCTTTATTGTTTGAAGAATATTTTTATATACATAAAACCATTAGAAAATCACTTTCCTAGAAGATACCTTGAAAACATAAAAAGAAGCAATGAAATCATTTTGAAAATATTTTTACTTGAAAACATATAAATTAATATTAAAAACTATTTAAAAACTTTTTTATTTGAAAACACATTTATAGAATATAAATAGATATTGAAAATGTTTTGAAAACCATTACACTTGAAAAATTTTAAAATAAAATTATAAATATTTTGAAACCCATTTTTTATTGAAAATCATAAATGAAACATGAAAAAATTATAAAACTCATTTAAATTAAATTTATCCTTTAAAAAAAATTCATAATGACTAAACGTTTAAAAATTCAATGGGAGCTTCGATGAAATAAGGGAGGATAAATCTGTACATGTTGTACGAGGTAAAAAAACATTCATTTTTCACAGAAAAAAGGATAGAATAATTCCTTGTTTGAAAATAGATAATAATATTACATGGAATATATTTTATAAGAAAAAGGGTAAAAATTTCTTATAAATATTATAGGATAATGGTATAATATTCTTGGAAATTCTTTTTAGAAATCATAGATTGTTGAGCGGAGAAAGGGTGATGTCCAACTTTACTAAAAACACATTATCAACTATAGTATACACAAAAGAGTAGAATATAGTATCAAAAAACGAGTATATATTGAAATAACAGAGGATAAGTAAACTCATGAATAATTTTTAGAGATGGATCATAATATTTTTTCAACGTAAGCATAAAAAAATACAATCTCAAAAAGAAATGAGATTGTCTCAATAAGCTCTTATAACTTAGTATCATGGGTACATACTATCTATGTAAAGAAATTAAATTAAATTAATCATATAATATCATGAAAATATTAAGATTCATCATATTTCATGAAAAATGGGAATATATTCACATCAAAAGATAGTAGAGAGGAAAAACAAAACATGTGTCTCAAATAAGGAAAATTGAGACAAAACATTTTACGGATTTCATAACTTTTGAATGTAAAACCCCATGAAAGATAAATCATTAAATGGAAATTTGAATACAAATAAATTGTATTATAAGATTCATAAAATACAATTATGGGTAGTAAATATACCACACAAAAGGATAGTGTGGAAAACATAACAATTAGCTCATGGAAATTAAATATGAGATGAAATCCCTATACCTTGTGTCTTGAATCTCTCCATACTTGTAAAATCTTCATGTATAATAAAGATAATTTTATATAATAATATTATTATATATAATTCCATATATTTTTTGATTGTGAAATTTTATAACACTTTTGCAAACTATCATATGATAAATATTCACTTAGGGTTATATTCACTTTGTTCTTTGTATGTGTCTTAATTTTTTATATCATTGATCCTTATACTTATATCATGATTCCATAATTTCAATCATTATATAAATAAAAATTATATATATATATATATATATATATTATTTGTATATTATAATAATCTATTTCATAATAAATTAAAAAATCGAACACATTGTTCATCTAGATGGCAAGCCCTACGTACGCATGAAAATTACTTCTGTTTTTTTGTTGTCATATTGAAAGAAGATATATAAATGAAATATATATATATATATATATTAAGTAAATAATAATTAATATAACATATATAGCCTATATTTTCTATAAACACATCCTTAATACATTTCATGTGGTTTGTGAACGAATCAGTTCACTTTGAGCGGGTGGTAGTCTACACATCCTCAAACGAGATTATCTTATTACAACCAAATGGAACGTAATGAGATGTGAGTGGTAAGAGGAATATATAATATTAAAAATAATAATATATGACATATATAGATATAGTTTCCATCATAATATCCACCATGATAGGCAGTAAATGAAAAATGAACAATCATTGTTTCCTGAGGCAATACTTCCACATACACAGAAACAATATGTTCGGTATCCACTGTATAGATGATAGTGTATGTTTATGTAAAAATATTTGCATAAAAATATTAGTATATTTATGATACTAGTGTTGTGACATAATAATGTAATAGAGTATGTAGGGGTGAAGAAGGAATATAAGGTAAATGAGGATGAGAGAAGACAATACCTCTTGATCCGGTAACTCATTTTTTTATGCCAAAAGGCTTACATGAGATGATTAATTCCAAAAGGGGGGATTGAATATTGAAGTTAGGATTTAAATGAGGCCACATGGGCAGATCTTGGTCGAACAAAAATTTTTTTATATGTACAAGGAATGGGTAGAGGTGGTGTCCTTTTATAGTGGAGGAGGAGTGATACTCTTGTAAATATTTGAAGAGTGAATTCCACCCACATTATTCTTGTTGAAAGATGATCAAATAAAGGAACATGGTATATTCAATTGATGATAGTGTCTAAATATGGAAATCAAATTGTTTTTTTAAAATTTTATAGTACATTTTGGATCATAAATTTATAGTTTAATACTTTTTAACCTAATTTTTATCTTAACCAATGAAATTGATTTTAATTGCTTTCACTAATATTTTGGGTCAAAAACAATTTTTACCATTTTATACATTATAAATTATTTTTATTAAAAATATTGAATCTATTTTTCTAATTTATAATCACAAAAGTGGCATAAATTAATTTTAATTTAATCCTCTTTTCAAGACGACAATGTGAGTTTTTAAAGTAAAACTGATCTAAATTACGATTAGTTTTATATCCAATATTAATTTGAAATTCGTTAAAATGAACTAAATTATAAATTTTTTTAGAAATATTACCTCACTAATCAATAAAAAAAATAAAAAAATAATTTATCCTTATTAAAAAATTAGATGGAAATGTAGTTTGGAAATAAAATCCAGTATTTTTAACTATTAATTAAATGATTAAACATTTAAAAAAAGTATCGTAACAATTTTTTATGTCTCTCGTCAAAAGATAATTTTTATTTTTAGATATTGAATCTATAATAGTTTAAAAAATTGGATTAAATTTTGTTTCTACAATAAATGGATGTAAAAAAATATTCATAAAATATTGGGTTTTAAGCATATAATTTGGTTTGTTATTATATTATGTCTATTAATTCAATTGAATGAAAAAAAATACTTTATTAGATATATAACATATGTATTAAATTAATATCAGATACCAATTATAATTTTCTTAATTTAATGGGTTAAAATAGATTTGTGACCTTGACAATATTTTCATGTATATTCAGTCGCTTTTCATATACACTAATTGGTAAACTATGAATTCATCTTATATTTTTGCACACCAAAAATTTTCATAAATTAGCTAATACTATTCATATCCACAAATGTAAAAGGCATTTTATATTCCATTATAATATTTTTTAATGATATATTATAATTAGGTTACACTCAGTCTTATGTGTTATGCATGCCATCAAGGAAGATAAATATTGAATGTAATGTATGCTAACCTTGTTGTTCCATGTAAAATACACCATGTTGGGATTTTTTTAACATATGGAATGTTGTCTCTATGTGAAAGGAATGTTTTAATTAGTGAAAATATATTTTCGATTTTTCATGAAATTAATAATATCAAAAGATTAAATTAATTCGGAAAAAAATATCACAAAAATATTTCGGTGTTACATGTGTTATATCCATGCCCAATCCCAAAAAGAAATTTGGAAAATTCCAGAAACAATGAAATATAAGGCTCATATTCCTAATATATTCAAATCCAATTTACTAGAGTATTTTTGAGAAACATTATCAACACCCCAAGGGTCGTTAAACTCTTCAACTATAGAAAAAAAGTGATCACTAACATGGTAGTTCACTTCATGGTATGGTAGATATGGATCATATAGACTCTACTCCTAAAATTCATCATAATTAACCTCCAAAATTTAATATGTCAAAAGGATAAGAATTTCCTCGCCTTTTACATACACCTCTCTTTATAAAATTGATGAAAAACATTATTCCTTCTTATAGAGGATTTCTCAAAACAATGCAGTCAAATGTATATAGTACACCAATAATTATGAAAAACATTGCACTCCAGTCAGTAGGTGATCCCAAAGAGAATCTTTTATTATCTGATTACATAGAGGAATTTATGTATGATAACAAGGAATAAGATATTGATATGTATAGATGTTTATATGAAAAAACATCCCCAACATGTTCTTTATATTTATTACTTCAATCTACGGGGTCTTAGATGAAATAGAGAAGCATTTCATGCCTTATCTATTTTAGAAGATGTAAAAAAATCACTAGCAATTGAAGGATAGACATGTCCCTTACCCACGATATAATGGAATCCCTAAACCATCATGATAATACATTTCTACCTAGAACATACTACAATATCTATGTTCTGGGATCCCATACTGGAAAAACATAAGAAATATGCATCACACTTTCTTTCATTTTAGAACAACTCATCGAAAACTATCCTATAAATCCAAATCCTAAATCTATATCAGTGTGTGTGTAATGAGAGGATAACTAAACTTCATCTCACCATTAGAATGTAATAACCCCTTAGTTTGAAATATTTCAATGTTATAACATCCAGTGAAATACGAGGTCTAGGTAATGGATGGACTACTAGATCACTACTATGAAATTCCCCTACTTGAATTATTCTATGAAATCATAATAAGTGGATAGAAAATCCAACAGATCATTTAACTATACCCCTTGAAGTAATGATAAAGAACTTCAAACACGAATTGTGAAGATGTGATCAACCATAAAACTCAATATAAAGACAAAATCCTCCAAAAAAATTCCATTTCAAATATCTCCCATTTAAACAGAGTTATTCGAGATCTAAAATTCCTCAATAGAAGATACCATAGTAACCATACAGTTGTAAACCCAGATAACTAGGCCATGTTAATTTCTACTACTACATCCACCTCTCAAATTTTAAATTCCTAAGAGGATCCAAGACATATTATAATCATCTTCAGAAAAACCCATCCCACTGGGTTGGGCACATTTATATATCAATTGTTATCTATAAGTGCATCATCCCATGAGAGGGTATTGGGGAAATCAACGAAAATATTTGATCGGCACCAACCTAATATTCTGGGGGAATTTATATCTCAATTTCCATCCCATGAATAATCAAATCCTTATCTAGAATCATGGAATCCATAGTAAAATGATTAATAAATACCAACCAGAACCCTAGATTTTCCTCATTCTATAAGTATGGGGGTATTTTCATTATCTTTCTCATAATAAATGCAATAAATCTTTTCTGGGATGTGTAGTAAATATTGATGGCCAACATCCCTTCTATTTCTCTCATCATAGGAAAGTTCAATTCAAATTGGGTAATGTTTGGTAATAATGGCTATAAAATCCTTTATACTGACTACAAATAGGCCAATATGAGAGGATAATTTGGGGATGGAAATCAGACCCTGATGAGGTTACAAGCCAATGTGGCCTGATATGTCCAATGGGTTTGAGAAACAACTGAAATAAAAGATGTTCCAAATAATTTAATTATGATTAATGTAATGAGAAAAAAACCATTTCATGATACACCAATGTGAATGTTGTCAATATAACCAAACAAGATAACGTGTTTCACGATTTGATGTTGAGGGACACCACATGAAAAATTAAACACAAGAAGAATGTTATTTGGATAAACAAAATTAGTCTTAATGCACCCGGAACTAGTGGATGATCCAAAATATGGAACAGGTGAACACTATGTTTCCACAGTTTAATTGAACAGTACCATATATAAATGGGATGGAGTGGATACATCCCAATTAGCACCTACAAAAAATCCTTTCAAGGAGGAACTTTTTTTAAAATACCAGAATGATATAAAAACTAATGTATAACTCAACAAGGATATACTCAAGGAAAATATTCACATTGGGTATCATCATTCGAATGAGGTAAATATTCCTCTTCATATATATATATATATATATAGAAAGTGGGATCCATATTTAAGAGAATCATCTGAGCATTAGACTAGATTCATGTCAACGAAGTTAGACTACTTAAATGAGGTAGTAAAAAATGATATTCACTTCCCTACATTACATGTATAGCCTCTCACATTCCATGAAATTAATATTGTCCTCACAGTATTTGATAATCAATGGAAGAGGGAACTATGACCACCTTATCTAGACTTTATAGCTCATGATAGGTTGGAGGTGTCTTATACAGTAATACCTCTATAACTGCTCAACATCATCAGGTACTTGGAAACATGAATGGAATCCATGTAAGGTGATGAGAACATATAAAGACTAAGAGGAATCTATATCGCTAATGGGTGTATGACACTTTATCTCCCCCCATTTTCTAAAATCTAACCTTCTACACCTTTAACGACATTGGAAACCAAAATTACATTTCACACACAAAGTATCCTAATGTGGTACGATGATGAGGACCTGATATCAATGAGATTTAACAAAGAAGATATGTTTTTTTACCAAAACTGTTGGGGCCATAATTTTATTTATAATCTGGTCTTCCATCAGGTTCAGTTTCAAGATGGGAAGACCTTCATCATCAATTCCATTACCAGGTCATGTCTACATGGAGGAAGAACATTTTTTACCTAAATTACAACAATGAACACTAAAATTAGAGGATTTCGTGATTCATTGAAAGATGTAATGGATTAACCTACTCACTCACCACCCCTCTCCCTTGTGAACATTTTCCAGAAATATTTATTGAAAATATCCCCGATTATTTGCATTCACCACTTATCCCAATGCAGATTATAGGTGGGCTTCATGAGATTTTAGAAATTAAAAAAAATAGAGAACACTCCATTTAGTATACCTAATCCATATCTCATATCTTTTCATCAATACAATAAAAAATGATATGCATAGAAAATACCTTATATGTCATCCTCAAGCCAAAACTTGTTCAATTCATGAACCCAATCTAGTAAAAAACAAATATGCCCATCCTATCAGGATGAATGAACATGATAATATCTCTCCTATATATTTACTGGGAAATCATGGTCATCGAGTTATTTTAGGAAAAAATTTATAAACAATAATCTTATTGAAATGAAGAAGTCCTCGATTATATCCTTGAAGTAGTGTAAAATAACCAGACCAAGCTATGAATATCACATAAGCACAATGAGGTCATCCTAGCCAATCATCTGGACTACTAGAAATTCTATTGGTGGTTAGGCTATGTCATCCAGGATAGTTTCATCTTAAATTTCTTCCCTTAAATCATGGAAGATTGAGGATTGATGGCGTTTTATAATTCCCCAGATCATGTGTATTGCATATTTTTTCCCATGTTATAAGAAGAAAGAGATTGAATGAAAATTCTATCTAGGTGTGGGTAGAATTTCAGAAATTGGATGACTTGAAAGACTTTTGACCAAACTCATTCCACCATCAGATAACATCTTCATAGACTCACAATTTTTCCCCATCGTAAAGTGGTTACATTAGATTTGACCCTGAAAGTGGTAAATGACCATAAGGTGTACGAATATATAGAAGAGGATTCAAATTCTTCTCTGATCAATGGTATTTCTACTTAAGATTTAATCCCTGCAACATTTGAATTAAGATAACCCACCCAAAAAAAATTGATCACTAATTCAATGAAGATATAATATTTATTTATATTAATTTGATATACATGAAAAATCCATTATTATGATTATTATAATTCTATTGGGAATGATTTCCCCATAACTAAATGGGTAACTAGAGACTTCATTCATTGGAACTGAGGATATTGGAAACAAAACCGGATTGTATAGACTTTGTATTTTGATCATGTCCCTATAGGGGACATATATGTAATTAAGACCCATGGGAAGGCATGTCGCTAGGACTAAAAAAAGAAATAGGTGTTATATAATACTCTAGAGATCATTTGCACGAAATGGTATTTCATGACCTCATATCAAGGGTGATATCAGTTAATCATCCAAAAAAATGTTGAAGGACGAAAAGACCCATTCCATTGGTAGAAGATGCCCCTTCAATCACTTTATAATCACTGGGTTCCTCTTCCCAAAACACCTAATTTCCCAAAATATATAACTAAACGAAACCCCACCTCTTGATGATCAAAACTATGAAACAAAAGTACAATGTTATGAAAAAACTAGAGGTTTTCCTAGAAATGTGCTCAATCTGGGGAATGAACCATCATTCAAAATAACTAAGGGAGACACTATTTTATACACACATTTCCACCAATAGTTCGTGATAGAAATCTATTTAGCATATTTTTATTGAGTATAGATAATTAAATAAGAATACAATTTCCTCATATAGATCATCGAGAAGTACAAGGAAGAGTCAATCTTGGGTAACATATGGCTTCTATATTTGTTTGGTAAGACTCTTAAATATTAACATCTGAAGGGATATGATTGAAAATGGATTCAAGATAAACCTCAACCTAATTTGAACCCACCATATTTATTTATATGGAAAAGGGGATTGATCTCCCACAAGGATGAAAAATAATGTGTATGATAAGCCTGAGAAAAGGCCTCTTAGGACGATCAAGCTCAAATATCACTATGATGATCTCACATCTAACACCGTGATTATTTATATCTACTAAGAAAATACGTAAATCATCCTTCATGATAGGGCCTAGCTCTTTATCAATGTGTTTGTACAATAAATATTCCATAAAATTTTGAAATACCCCTTCAATGGAAAGGTAATCATACTAAATGTTTACAAAGTACAATTTTATTCATGTAATTCCACATATGATAATGCATGATTGATAAATAGGGTAATAAAATTTACAATGGTGAATGATGAAATAAAAGTTGTAGCTCCTAACATATTGGGGAATTCCCCTCAAAATACCTAGAGTATGCCAAACAATGACTATGCTCTCCCTATAAACATAGATGCAGAAATACACCATAATCCAGGCATTCATGTTTATCTAGTCTCAAGTGAAAATGAAAAATAAATTCATCTTTGGAATCAGCCTACAATGATTGAAGCTATAATGGATGATAATGTATCTTATAATGACCAATCACATATACATAGTGATATAGAGGCCATTATATTTACAAAAATCAACCTAAAAAACTCCATTGACTCATGGGTTGAACATGATGACTATATCCTTAGGAATCCCACACCCCCATTCAAAGAAGACATCTCCACCAACATTGATGACCTCATGTTGGAAAATTGGGGAACAAAAGATGATGTGTGACATACATTGACTAGATAGGACATTCTTCTCTAGGATAAAGTGACATAAATTTTATTTCTATGAAAATAACATTATCATTTCACTTGGAACAATATACATATTCAATTAAAGAATATATATGTGGATACACAACATCTCTATTAACATGATAACCATAGATGCTTCATGCAGTTGTCCAGGAGGATGCACCCCCCTATTTTGATCATTTTTTATGTTTATGTTGAAAAGTTTATAAAATATAAATATATAAAATTAAAAATTATCAATCATTTTTAATAACCAATATGTGTTTCTAGCATCATAACTTTCAAGAAGAAGAATTGGAATATTAGGGTCTGTAATAATTTTAGAGTCCTTAATCGACATTACCTAATGGATGACATCCCATGGTTGATAATATAATTATTTATTGATATAGCCCCTTCCTTCTAATAAAATTCCATAATTCAAGAGTATTTATTTTATTACCTGTAAGTATGGCCACTGAGTTTGATAAATCCACTACCTTTAGAGTTGTATTTTTTTTGTCTATTTGGTCATTCCCATTGGTTTATGAAATATTATGCAATATGTAAATGCATCATGGATAATATCTTGAAACCCTTTATTGAATGGATAGCTGAATGTTATGTTATTGAAGTGATGATAAAATCATAATAGCGATGTGATCACTCCATGGATCATAAAAAATTCATTGACAAGCTGTGGAATTAGAGGCTAATGATTAATCCACTAAAGTGAACATACAAGGTAACATTAAGAATGTTCCTTTTTTTCTTAGTATTCCACCATAACATTGAGTATGACCTAGAAAAGTTAAATAGTATTCTATATCTATCACTTATAGAAATATAAATGGATAGAGGGGGCCCAAGGGGAAACTCTCTTACATTTAATGTATCATAGTCAACCTATCTGGAAAATATGTCCCATTCCCTAATCTACTAAATAAGGGAATCACCTAAAAATTTATGATTATTGAAAAAAGACATATATTGACACTAAAAGTATATGCTACACCCATGGGTACTAATTTCACTAGATGAAATAAATCCAGTCATCTTATATACAAATTCCATGGAATTCTCACTCGGAACACTCTTCTCACAAAATAATGCAGTGTGTAAGAATGTATATACATCCCTAGATGAACAATGATAGATAGAGCGACCAAATACACCAATGTCGAGAAGAAATGTCCCCCACCCATATGTTTAGTTAAAAATCATAGGTAGTACACGAAGCACCATGAAATCCACCTAGTCCCTCATGTTGATCCTGTCAATTACATCATTGGTCCACCCATTATGAAACGGTGGTTGGAAAAAATGTATTATGCATCAATATGAAATTCAGTTCAAGTCGAAATAGATAGTTAATGGGAAAGGATTGTATTTTTTACTCACGACACATCCATCCCTAAAATATACATCAGTGGAAACTGAACTTCCAAATGTGGAGGTTGTTTATGACCATGATATTATCCAACATGGAATCTATAATATCATGGTGCCTCAAAATGTCATATTAGTAAAGGGATGGAAACCTCTATGATAAATTATGTTAGATTAGTTATTTTATTTTTCAACTCCAAAGAATCAATTTTTCACTAATCCTTATCACTATCTGAAGGATGCATGTACAATGAGACTAATTACATTTAACATTCACTAGCATAGAAGTATCCATACAACTGAATATAGACTACATGAATGTCAAAGGGGATTTATAGATAGTGATATATGAAGATCAATTAAGAATATTCCATAAAAAATGAAATGGCCCATCCAATTGGATACATAAGGGGACTAATGGAATATTTTCATTGTATCCCACATTGCATCATGTTCCCTAATAATAGAATTGTTATGATGTTACATTGGAAAATTCAAGCATAACATTGGACAAACCTAGTCACAAGGAAGTGATCTTCCATATCATGAACAAAATAATAGTCTCATTGATTAGTGAATGTGATATGGGTAAAATCAATCATTTCAAAACCACCCCATAATGTGTTAAATTTTTTTCAGACCCATTATTGATAGATTCCATAATAAGTTAGCACAAAAATGGGAATCTCCCTATAGATTAATGTAGGAAGGAAATCGACTCTGCATCAAGGGGTAAAAATTACCCTTTATGATAATTCGATTTAGAAAAATCCCACAACATGGATGGATTTGAAGGAATTGTCCATAGATTCGTATCATAAAGATCTATTCTCACCATCATGGACAAATTTAATTCATTTTATTCTAGTGCTCATCTGTCTGGGACTAGGATCTCCCATAAAATATAGAGGTTGGGTATCCACTGGTATACCATAAAAAATATAATGTGGAATTCACCATGAAATTTCATGAATGATAGATCCATTCAAACTTCATGTATCAAAAACCATAAATTCTATATACATCTAAATATTCATGGCAGTTTGTTGTATGGGTAATTAATGTTGAATGGTTAATGAATGTTTTATGAACATACACACAACCATATTTAATATGTTTAAGTATATTCTTGTCGTTGCTGACTTTTTTTCCAAATGGGTTATGGAAATACACCTCAAGGAAGTTAGGATGGTGAAAATTATCAATAATGCAATGTCTCATATCATCCAAAAGTTCAGATTCCCTCCCACAATATTGATGAAAAACAACACTAGCTTATATTATACGGTGTTGACGAAATAGTATTTGGAATAAAACATTGATTCTATGAAAATATTATGATTACATTTAGTAGAAATTAGATAGTTATAGGCCTTCAATAAGACTATATCAAACATATTCAAGAATATGGGGAATATGGATAAGTTGGATTTTCAGAACAAACTTGTCCATTAACTATGGTACTACCATAATGTCATGCATATTGTTACTCAAATAATGATATAAGAATTATTGTACAAGAATTAGACATTATTACCCATATAAGTTCAGCTGCATTTATTGGGAATAAAAAATTTTGGACAACTGTTACGTTATGATATAATAAAAATGTGATTGGATGAGGCAGAGTATCTCAATTATAAAAAGTTCTTTTCATTGAAAATCATTGATATCCATTCGAATTGGAACACATGAGCCTTCAGTATAAAGTATTTCCTCTATTTACTCCTCAATGAATAATAAGTGTTGGCTCTAAGTACCCCAATGATTCTGAGACTGAAGCCTACCAATAGGGGACCTAAATTGGAAGGGCCTTATATCATAATTATGGTATATCACAATGGTTAATTATTATAGACTATCATTGATGTGGTGTATTTTATGACACCAAAAAATTTGAGGATTATTATGAAATACATCTTTTAGATTTAATCAAGTTCCACACATCCATGTAATAGAACTTAAACTGTACAGTAACATATATCCTTGCTAAAAGCCTTTAATATAAAAAATGTCTTATATCCTGACCACATGTCATTAAACTGTAAATAACTCATCATTACCAAAGGATGTTAAACTACAAGGTAGATGTTCACTCCCGAAATGTTAAACTAAATTTGAATCATTGTCTCAACGATGATACATCGCATATGACCTAGATCTATCCTAATGAATGGTGCAATCCTCATGTCCCTTTGAGAGTGTCATATACATATGGATAATCTATTCTTCGAATAACTACACACGTCTTCATCCATACCATGACATGTTATATAGCGACACCCAGAACTCTAGTATTGGGCCCCATGAAAATATTTTTTTCTTCCATGTTAGGTGACCCTCATTCTTAACGCAAGATGTTAATGGTGAATCATGTTTTATTAACTGTAGGATTAATAACTACATGAATCACCAATGTTAATCTTCATTCAATATAGGTGACCCTCATCCTTACTGCATAAAGTTAAACTGCATGTTATGTGTCCTCAATTCATGACATAAAACTGCATTAAACTACATCAATATTATCTTTTAATTTTGCGAACCATGCATCCTTTCTACATGATGATAAAATAAAAATATTTTCAAGAAAAAATTGGGGTTTTATTCTTTTCATCACAATATATGTAGAGACACCCAAGTCTCAAACCAGTGGACAAATTATAATAATCAATGGTAACATTTTCAACTATACATTTGGGTTAGACATGCATTAAGAGTATCCCATTAAATAAGTACATGATTCTTGATTCCTTCCATCATAGGATATATAGTGATAGCTGGATATCTAATCTATGGTAAAAAATCATAAACCAATGAAAAATAAATGCAACATATCTGCCTAAGGGTTGAGTTATAGTTTCTCATTTTTCCAACGTATGATTCTAATCTGTGTAAAAATATATTATATAGGAGAAGAATCATGAAACATTTTTAAGTCCAATTCCCATGTCCATACCACGAGATGGTAAATAGTTCAGAAACAAATACTTCCTCACCACAAGGAATTAAACTACAGGGAATGTTTCTTTACAAAATGAAATTAAAATTTCATTAAAAATGAATCCCTATAACCTAATAATGAATTTTTTATACCATCACCCGTCAATGTCCCATATCAAAGGACCACAAGATCCAGAACTTGGTAAAATAGTGTGAGAGTAAATTACAATAATTTTTCAACCCTGAAGCCATATATCAAACTTCAGGTCATTGGATCCTTGAGATAGAAAACTACATTCTTAGTATTTGGAAAGCAAATGAGATCTCTATGCCACACTGTTATATCAAAGAATATATGTAATATAACCACCATCTAGGGACATATTTTCTCTATAATAATGAATTTAAATCCATTGGGATCCAAACATCACCATTTATTAACTCATCAATTGAGGGTGTCACATTAATGTCTATCATCATCACCACAATAGGCCTATGTTCATCAAAACCACAAACCCCATAAATTTTGGTCAAATATATACAATATAAAACCCTATCCATTGATGGTCCAAATTGAATGACCTTAAAACGACTAGATAACATGCTCAAAACTTGTCATGATGAAAAACTACAAAGGGTGATCTGAGGAAAATTAATGTAATCAGGTACTAAAATATTCTTCTATAGTGTTTAGTGAAAAATTTTGGTATAATTAAATGAGGTACAAATCACATTGGGCCTAAATTTTATCCATAGTAATACCCAAGATGTTCTCATTGGAACCCCTAGTCCAGAGAAAAGTTATAGTAATAGTTTTTTTCCATCTCCTCTTATGATAACATGCTTATTATGAAGACACACAATATTTAGGGTATTTGAAACATACTTCAACATTGAAAATTTTATAAACCACCTTTTTTAATTTGAATTATGAGCTGATGGAAACACCCCATAGTAGACTCTTAATAGGGACATAATCTTATGAATGGACCATCAGATCCCATGAAGCCCCCCATTAATCTCTGATTTATCTCCCTAACCATGTATAATAGTATAGGCTTGTACCATCACCAATAGTTGACCTATTACTAATGGATACAAACTCTAGTTGACTCGTATGATCTTAGACCGTGATTTATAATCCATGAAACCAGAATATTCATGAATATTTGACATTGATGATGGTATGTAACCATGTATTTTAACCATTATCAATATAGAGATGCATTAATCCCTTACCAAACCGTTTTATGGACCAAACCTAATGAATCTAAACCATAGGACTACAGATCCCGCTACATAATTGGCGAGAAAAATTCCCCATGGGATCCAAAACCTTTCCTATATAGCTATTTATTCATACCCATATTAATTCGAAATAATCCCATGTATTATCAGAACATACATGGAATATGGGACAGAAATGGGACACCATTTTTCGACGTTGTTATCGATTCGTAATTGCTTTGTATATTATAACAATATGTGTCTCTTCATTATAGGAAAGTAACTCTAATCCTCATGATATTTTTTGAAACCATAGTGGAACTCAATACCATATGCTACCTTTGATTCCCCTTTTGTGTATTCCCAATTCAATGATTCATCGATTCATGATATTAGGCACGTAATTTATACATAACATATTCTAACATTAAAGATACACCTTAATTAAATATTATTTCTCCCTCAACCAATATCACCCTAATAGATCATTCATTACCTTGTAAAGATGTGCTGACACATTCGTTTGACATTTATAGTTAAACATAACGGCTTTGACCTACAATTCATAGGAATATTCTCTTTGAAATAAAGGAAATGCAATACTGACGAAAATTTGAAACACCATGGAAGAATTCAGCACCATAGGGTATCTTGGTTCATCATTATCATATCTACTTCATGTCCAATATTCACCAATTTTTTCATGTAAGGAAGACATTAAACTATAAAGTACTAGAAGGTCCAAGATAAAAGACCGAAAGCTACATCAACAGAAGGCCCTAATAAAAATACCATAATCTATAGTGATAGAATATTCAAGATAAAGATGAAAAAATACAATTATTGAACGTCATATACAAAAGACCCTAGTCTACAACCATTAAAAGGCTGAGGTAAAAAACCTTAATCTATAGTGATCGATGGTCTAATATAAAAGATCATAATAAAAAATAATTGAATGTATAGGTTCAATGTGCATAAAATAAATATGCAGATGGTTTGAGATAATATACCATAAACTACAGTAATATAATGTCTAAGGTTAAAGGCCTTAAACTAAAATAATAATTTGTTTGTGCTGGAAGATAATAAACTACGACACAACAATGGTATAGTGTGCTGGAATGGAAAAGCTTATAGGGGACACCATATGACCTTAGAAAAAATTAATCTATAATATAAAAGTCTATAAAAATTTGTAAATGTTAGGGATATATCTATATAAGTCATATATTATACAGACCCTAGCCTTTCACACATATCATTACATTATTTTAATCATAATAAATATCACATTACAATACAGGGATTGTAAATTCTAGTTTCATGGTTGTATGGGTACATAAAACTGAAAACATGGAACTGAATAAAACATTTATTTATTTAATATTTATAAATATCTCATTACTACCATTGTCCTCTTGCATATTCATAGAATAACATGAGTATAAGAAGAACAACAAGACATGCTATAAATCTTAGTAAAGGAATAAACATATGAATAATTCTTTAGAACATGGGTTAGAAGGATTAACATAATCATATAAAAAGAAATGGAACATATAGATTCATAAAATATAAACATAGGATCATATAAAAATGGATTCATAGTAATGTGATAGAAAAATAAAACTTGACTTTTTCGCGAGTCATGGCTCATTGCACATAGAGGATCAGAAGTCAGGTTAACCACAAAGACCTTTGCACATAGTAGAACTAGTCAAGGCTGGCTGCCAAGACCATCACATATAACGTCTCATGAGAATCTACTTTACCCAATTCATTAAAGTTCTATTTACATGAAATGGTGACAAAAATTTCATGAATATTTTTTCCACATAATGAATAATACATTAATATAAGTGTACCCATTGAAAGAAATAAGTATCATACTCTTGACATAATGTTTAATAAATGTGTGTATCATCAAAGTTTACATGAATTAAAGGAATTAAAACATACATGAACATTAATAATGGAATATTTCCATATATCACTGTATGTGATGTCATTAATAAGTGAAAACATATAAGAAGAGTATTTATGAAATTTTATTACTAAAAAATGTTAGTGTGGTTTTGAGGAAAATATTAAATATTTAATTAAAATAAAAAAGGAAATAATATTTTATATAAAACCTTAATTGAAACAATATTTATTTTATAATAAAAATAATTATTTTATAAAAAAAAATATTTCTTAAAAATGAATATAGAGTTAACATGAAATTCAGTAAGAATTTCTGACGTACCCTTAAATCTATAATGCTTATCAGGATGAATTGGGAAGGAAACCACTTTAAAATATGTAAATACCGAAAATATAATGTTGAATGGATATTTATACTTGAATTTTGAGCATTATAAGTTTATTTAGATGATTTATATATAAATAAAAGATAACGTTAATTGTGTAAAAATAAAGATAGAGCTACCTGAAGGAATAATGCATGTTTGGGTAGAACCCTCACCTTAAGTTTATAGGTGTCCTTAAATTTATTTGAATGTCCTATATAACCAAATTTAATTCATTAATTTTTTTTTCTCAGAACATATTATATGTTTAATTGATTCATTATAACCTTTTTAGGTCAATTCATGAGATTTCTTTATGTGTTAAAAGGTTTAATTTCATTGTTTGGGGGCGTTTGTTTCCTTGGTTTTAATGATTGGTTTAATTATATACTTTTGAGGATAAACATGCAATATGGGAATGGTTGTATAGTATATAATATGAATGTTATTAGTGAACATATAGATGATTACATGGTTATAAAATTAACTTGTTTATTTGGAGTGAAGATAAATCATTATTGACAACCATTTTGGTTAATTGGAAGTTTTTTATCACAACAAACACATTATTATGTATAAATTAATATCTTGTGTAAAAAATATTATAGAACCATATAGAAGACATAATACATGTATTATATTCTGGTTCAACCAAAAAAACAATTTCATGACAATAATTGAAGATGGTAAAAGGAATTGAAAAGTTGTCATCCTTGAATGTGATGAACTAACACATCTCAGATGTTGTTTTAATTTCCTGTATAAAAGGAGGGGAAATGAGAGATGATGATGAATGATTCAATTGGAATAAAAAATTCATTACATTTAAGGTAATATAGTTATCACACCTTTTTAATTAGGGAAGGTGATGATAGAATTTAAAATAAAGGAACACGAAATGAAAATAGCAGAAAAGAAAAGGGGAATTTTCCTCTTCAATATATCTTCCATCAGATCCTCTTTAGAGGATATTTTTCGGGCATTTAATTATACCAAGAGATGGTGCATTTGGGATAGAATCTTAGGGAGATAATTGATTAGAATTTGTGACATTAACAGGGCCTGGTATGTGTGAGGAGAAGAGAAATGGATTATTGGTATTTATATTGGAGGATTAGAGGGGTTACCCATTATTTAAAACATTATTTAAATACTTTTTCTCAAACCTATGAATATAAGTTTATCTACTAAAATAAACTATAATGGGGTCATATAAGTTTGAAACAATGGCCATTTACATCATCCATGACTCATGCATTATTTTAAAATTCTTTTATTTAGCATTTACAGTAAATTAACATATTTTAATATTCACAAACAATTCATATATTTTAGAAAATTTCCAAAAGTTCAGCCCAATTTTTTTTAACCTGGAGACATAAAAAATTAACTCCGTTTTTTGAAAATAATTTTCTAAATATGATGTCATTAATTTTTATTTTGATTCCTAATTTACATGAAAAATACAAATTTTAAAATTGAAAATTCTTTTCAAACAGTTTGAAAAATTAATTAGGGTCTCTAAAAATTATCTTATAATAAAAAGTAATAAAATTAATTTGTTATGAATAAATATTATGAAATTAAATTTCCTTTTAAATTATTAAAATAATTATAAAATATTAATTAAATATTCATGACTCGCAAAAATACCATCACTGAAATAAAAATTTTCAAAATATTTACATACATATACTATGATATATTTATATCATATTTTAACTTTTATAATGGATAAATTTTATTTATAAATTCAGTGGTGGTCTTACTAATTAATTTACTAGTTTACTTTTCGTAAGGGTCACATTACTATTCCAAATTTCATGTTAACATTTCATTAGTATTTGTTACTTAACTTCTAGAGATACCTTTTATTTTAATAATTTTTTATTTATAATTTTTGTATTTTGTTATACATTTTAAATTATATAATTATACTATTATATATATTATAAAAAGTTAATTTCATTGATAAAACATTAGGTCCTTACATTCTTCCCCCTTAAGAAATTTCCCATCCAAATTTCATTTTACATTCTACGCTAAAAATAAGTGTGGGTAGTTTTCATTCATTTCATTCTCAAGTTCCCATGATTCCTATTCATACGTATGGTTCCACCATTTTACTTTTACCATGTGAGAAGTCTTGTTACATAGAACATTACCTCTTTGATCCATGATCTTCATTGGATACTCCTCATAAGAAAGATCATTCTCTAACTATACCACCACTAAAGATAGAATACGTGTAGGATCTCTTATGTACTTACTTATGAGGGATACATGGAAGACATCATGTAATTTATACATAGTATGTGGAAGTACAAATCAATAGGCCAGAGCTCCAACATGATCAAGAATCTCAAAGGGTCCAATTTACCTAAGTCTTATCTTTCCTTTCTTTCCAAATCTCATAACCTTCTTAGATGGAGATATATAGATGAATAACATGTTTCCAATATTGAAATCAAGGTCCTGTTTTTGATTGTTTCCACAACTCTTTTATTTAATTTTGGATTCCATGATATTCTAATGAATGGATTTAACCATCTACACAGTTTCTTCAAACATGTAAGGTCCTAACAGTTTACACTCACCAAATTCATCCTTACATGAAATTGTTATGAATCTTTTCTCATAATGGGATTGAAATTGTTCTATTCAAATGATCGAGTGGAAAATCTTGTTGTATGTGAATTCAACCAGTGGAAGTTATTGGTCTCCTCATACTTTCAAGTCCATAGAACACACTATTCTCATATCTTCCAGTTTCAGAGTAGTTTTAGTAGATTATCCATCAGTATGAGCAGGATATACCATACTGATATTTTGTTCTATTCTTAGAGCAAGCTGGATACTTTTCTAGAACATCTAGGTGAATATCGATCACTATTGGATAAATAATATAGTGGTACTCCATGTATCCTTAGGGAATATTTGATATATATCCATTCATGTTCATCCAATGATATGTCCTCTCAAATTGCAATAAAGTGATTTGTCTTTGTATGATGATCCAAAATGAAACATATAGTATATTTTCTTCTGGATGTCCTTGGTTGTCCAGTGACAAAGTCCATTGTGATGTTCTCCGATATCCATGTTGGTTTTTGTAGTGGTTTCATAATCCCCTTATATATCTTCCTTTTATCCTTCACTTGCGGACATACCAAGCACTTCGATGTATATTCGGAAAAAAAATTCTTCATATTGTCCCACCAATGATACTCCTAAATATCTTGATACATATTTGTGCTCCCTATGTAAATAGGTAAGGTTGAGCTATGTGTATAATTTATCAGATCATTATTTATCATTGGATCCGTTGGTACACATAATCGTGACCCAAATATTATGACTCTATCCTTGTCAATCTTGAACACCAAATATTTTCCATTTATGATAGCCTCCACCCATTTCTAAATTTTCACATCATTTCTTTTAGCATTCATTATTTTCTCAATTAGGGTATGTTGAAAAATAAATTTAAAAAGGATTAATGATGTTATTTTCTTAATGATTCCCATTTCCATCCACTACAAATTTCAGAATATCAGATCCATATCAATTCACATCATTGATAGAGATTCATGATCCTTTCTACATAGAGCATCATATACCCTATTTTCCTTACTATGATGGCAGTGGAATGAAAAATCATAATCCTTGATGATAAATAACCATAATAAATGGATAATATTTAGATATTTCTATAAGAATATATATTTGAGACTCTTGTTTCCAATATATATCTCAAAATTATCCACATAGAGATAGTGATGCAATATTTTCATCTCAAAGATCCCAGCCACTAACTATAGATCATGCATGGGATAGTTTTTTCAATGTATTACAAGATTAATTGAGGAATAGGATATAACATTATCATTTTGAATCATCACAAAACCTAATCCCTTTTTTAAACATCTGTGTAATTCACACAGAGTTTTCTACGTATCGCGAGTGTGAGTACTAGTGCAGTGATAAGAATATTTTTGAGCTCCTAAAATATTTCCTTCAATTCACGAGTCTAGTAAAACATCACTCCCTTTAGTGTTATCTGGGTCATTGTGTTTTAAAATCATGAGAAGTTATTCAAAAATAAAATATAATACCCAATAAGAACAAAAAAATCTACAGATCTCCATTACAGATGTTGTCCTAATCTACCCTTCAATTTCCATTGTCTTGGGAGGGTCTAAAGATACTCCATTTCAAGTAATTACATGGCCATATAACTATAATTACACCATTTAGAACTCACATTTATAATAATTTTCATTATGTAACATCCATCATAAAATCATCAACACAATACTCATGTTCTCTTCATGTTACTCCTTGCTCTTGGAGAATCTCATAGTATCATCAATAAAGACTACGACAAATTTTTCAAGGTAATATCTAAATACTCTATTGATTGGATACATGAAAATTTTAAGAGAATTAGTGAGTGTATAGGATATCACTATGAAATAATTGTGTCCATAAATTTTTCAAAATGCATTTTTGGTAATATCCTCCTTCCTCAAATTTAATTGGTGATATCCCAACCGAAGTTACACTTTTGAGAAAAAACTGACCCACATAACTAATAAAACAAGTCATCTATCCATTCTAGGGGATACTTGTTTATTATCATGATTTTATTAATATTATGATAACTAATCTATAGGTTCATTACACCATCCTTCTTCTTGATAAATAGGATTGGTACTCCCCATGGTGAAGAACATGTGGGTATAAAACCTATATCTAGATACTCATGTAACTACTTCTTCAGGTCTCCCAACTATATGGTGTCCATTATATAAGGTGTATTTGATATAGGTATAGATCTATTATAATGTTCAATTATGAACTTTACCTCTCGATTAGGAGGAAGAACAATCAATTCTTTCAGAAATACATCAATGTAGTCCCTTACAATGGGTGTGTCTTCGAGAAGTATCACCTGCTTTGTCTCAATCATTTGAGAAATATATTATTGATCAAAATTAAACCTTATACACACATGAGATGATGTTCTGAAATATATTCACCTTACTCATTACACTTTTATAGGATTGGATGATACATTGGGATGTGAAAACTGATCTTCCATTCCCGAAAGTTATGGTTGGATTTGTATAAAGGTAGCCAATCAATATCCAAGATAAAATCAAGCACCACTAAAGGATGTATGAAGATAATTTTTTGGAGGTTTATTACACAATAATTTACTAGGGAGGGGTTTTAAACTGGTGATGCAATAATTTCACAATTCACTATTCTCACATATTAATGAAGGTCCAATTATTTTGGTAATGTTTGAATAGTTCTACTAAACATACATGATATGAATGAATTCATAGAACTAGAATGAACAATTATGTTTTCTATTATAGAATGAATAACTACAATACCTATCACCACATCATTGTTTGGATCATCCTCGATAATTGAGATTGCATAATCCATTCTTTTTTTCCATAGAGTTTGATATTGATTTCCACCAAGAACCCTTTTTTAAGGGAAATTGTTCTCATATTGCCCATGAACCTTTTAGTTGTAACATTTCACTACATGTTGATTGTTTATATGAAGCTTTCTTTATTCGTCCATTTTAGTGGGGTTATTCATATCCTTCTAACAGTTCATAGTTAGAATTACCCATTCTTTAACATTTGAAACAATTCACGGTTCCCTTTTAGATAGTTACCAAGATGCTTCTTCCAACAATTCTTACATGTGAGATATTCAATATTATTTCCATCATGGGATTCATTTTCCAAACCATCCATATTAAACCCCATTTCCCTCTTTCTTTCAGTAGGTCCATGATACCACTAAGAGCCACCTATCTCAATTTCTCCATCAAGAAACAATGGAAATTATACTGATAACTGTTTAAGCCTCGAATTTCCAGCCCTTTTCAAAATCACATTTAGTATATTAAATAATCGATCCAACTTTCATTCGATGTTCATGAAAACATCAGACACTTATATTTCATTCCGTGTGATGTTTAATTTATATGCCTTGATAGAATCATATTAATTACTCTAATGTCATAGGAACTCTCATTCCACATTGAGATGGCGGGTTCAGAGAAATATTTATTAAAAATACATTTTCTTGAATTCCTCACAAAACATAGAATCAATTTCTTACCTGGAATTAAGATTTTTGATTAGTGTCCACCACTGGTCAGCTTCAATATCCAAACGATATACCATTGGTATGAATTTCTCTTCTTATATGTACTATAGTATAGTGAATATATTTTTAGTGGAGTTAATTCACTATTCTGTGACGAGGGGATTTGAAGATTCACTAAACATGGGAGGATTTTTCCCCATGAAGTATTCAAGGACAACTTTCTATTTTCGTGGAGGAGGAGATCATTCCACATTATTTATTTTATTATTCATAACTTGAGCCAGGTGAGCATGTAATTTCATAATGTTTTGAGCACCCATTCCCATAATATCATGCATATTGTTAGTGAAAGTAACAAATTTTCTATCACATTGATTATTTAAAAGTATTATTATATTTACATACATTTACAAAGAAAAATAACGTATAATTAGAGGCCTTGCATATATATCCAATAATAATAAAAAATATAATTTAAACATAAAATGATAAAATTTGAAATGAAAAGTATATCCTAACTAGAGATTCTCTTTTTTCTAATCTAGTTGACCCACAATATTTTTCCTCACAATTATTTTTATGGGATTTTTTGTTCCCTATATAAATTTTATTACAAATCTTATTAAATTTCCAAGAATATCTCATGTGTTTGACATAACAGGAGGTAAAAAATGCATGTTTTCGTGCACTAGTTCCAAATCGGTTCTAGCTCAATGAGTTGATTATAGGTTTTACCCATAGATACAACTATTATAGAGCCACATCCACCTATTCATATCCAAACATAGATTTATTTTATTGATAAAACACTTACTCTATACTTACCAAAATTTAGGGATATTTTATTATACATAGTGTTATCCATAATGTTCTTACTATAGTGATCTATTCTTAATATCAAAAAAATAGAACTTGATCTGATACCAACTATAGATACCCCATTCTTTTACAAATATCATCACATGATTTTATATATAATAAAAAATTGGATTAATATTCAAGTATTTTGATGTATTGTGTCTTGGAATCCAAGGTACATAAAACTAATAAAATGGGATGAAATAAAAAATGTCTTTATTTAAAATTCATAGATATCTACTAACTTTAATTATCCTCATACATTTTCATAGGATAACCTAAGGATAACATAAACAAAGGGATGAGATAAAAATCACAGTAAAGGAAAAAACATTAGAATAATGTTTTAGAACATGGGTTATGTGGAATGAAATATTGATATTAAATGGATGGGAACATATGTATTAATAAAATTTAAATGTGAGATAATATAAAAATGGATTCATAGTAATGTCTAAGAAACATAAATCAAAACATTATCATGATTCAAGGATTGTTTCACATAGAGGATCATAAGTCAAGGTTAACAACCAACACTGTTGGAAATTCTAGCATGATTCAAGGCTGGCCGCCAAGACCGTTGTACATAACAAATCATGAGACTCAAATTTACTCAATTAATTAGAGAAAAATCTATTTTCACCCATCTATACATGTTCATTAATATTTTTTCCACACAATGAATCATACATAAAAAATCACACAGAATTATAAGGGTACCCATGGAATGAAAACGATATAATGATCTCGTCATAAAGCATAATAAATGGTCATATTATAAATGTTTTCAAAAAAGAAATTAATTAAAACATACATGGACAATAATACGTAAAAAAATTATTTATTATGGTAATTTATTTCAAATATAAGTGAAAGCACATAACAAGAGTATATAATAAATTTTTTCATTTAAACATTTTTGTGTGGTTTTAAGGAAAATACTATAATCATTTAAAATAGAAAAGGGATCACTATTTTATATAAAACCATAACTGATCCAATAATTATTTCATAATAAAAGTACTAATGTTATATAAAAATGGTTTCATAAAATAGATGATAGAGTTCACATGAAAGTAGATGTTATGAAATTGAGTAGAATGAGATGGAATGAAATTGATATGAATGTTTTGATAATTAAACATAGTTTGGATGATTATTTTTTGTCGATTTTTTTTTGACATTCAATGTGAATTTTATTTGAAGGTTCGATACTTTTTAAAAGATGATTTTTGTTGAATTTGGAATGGGATTAACATTGTGACTCTTTTTTTTGAAGAAGAGGTTTGTTTTGATTGTTTTTTTTAAAAATGGAAACAATTTTTTTAACCGTTGGTATTTATATGAGTGGTCACATTCATATGATATGTGTGTGTAGTGAATGGGTGCCGGATTTTTCATGAGGATAATTCTTGTGAGAGGCTTAGTGGGATACCATTGGTGAATTTGCATTCCATCATCCCTATTTTATTTTCAGAAGTGAATTTAAATAATGGATGGAGTGTTTGGAGACCAATAGTCATGTGGTGAGTTTTTTTGTGTTTTTGGAATGTTTCAGCGGGGTGATATGAGTGTGAAATCCATTCTTGTTTGGATTATGTTTTGGGATAGTATGTCATTGCTAAGTATATTTGATGCGTCTGTTAGTTGTATTTTATGGGAAATGATTTCAGAATACTTATTGGTGGATCACCTCATGTGTTTGGTTCTATTTTGTGTTTCTTTTTGACAAAAGAACTAGTTTGGTTTGGTCCTTGGGTTTTATTGTTAGCTCAGGAACTTCCCAATAAATATTTTTTTCATTATTGATGTATGAACAATGGGAATTCATCATTGGTAGATTCTCTAGTTGACTAACACAAATAATTTATTCTTAGTTATTGTAGATTGAATCTACTGAACATTTGTTTAGGTTAGGTGGATCCTCTCATAATGTGAGAATAGTTGGGGAAGGTTCAAATAGAACATAGTCTCTTATGTTTCCTGAGTTTTCAAAGGTGAAGTTTGAAACATTTGTGTATGTAGGTACTATATAGATTTTTTGAAGGGTAATTCTAGTGAGGAATGATAATTTAGTCCAATTTTTATCGTTTTGGATTCAGTATATAAGGTCCCTTTGGAATTTTTTGGTTTCTCCTGAGAATGTCATTTATGTTAGGACACCAGTGTGGAAAACCTAGTCATTTGGGGATATTATGGATGCTTGTGGTAATCTCATGCTACCTAAGTCTCAAATCAAGATCCCACTTCTTTATTGTGTCTATATTTATTTTTAGGTTCATATTGAGTGATGTCTTTCTATTTTGTGTTTTATTTTATTGGAAATGTGTTTGTTGTAGATCCTTTTGAGGAATTCCGCTTAATTTGAAGTGTGTTTTCTTTCGAGAATTCCTAAAATCCGATTTCATTAATGAAAGTGTCTTCCTCATGTTCCTTATTATTATTTTTATTGTATTATGCGATAAAGGAAATGTTTATGATTCATCGAGGCCCGTGTCTCGGAAAAGATTCAACGTTAGTGTAAAATGGGATTCAGGGTCTTTTATGTACTTGTGGCTTTGTTTGAGATGCTATTTGGATTATTATGGCACCAAATGAAGAATTTTTTTCAGGGGTTTTTCAATTCCTAACTATGAAGTAGGAGATGCTTAAATAATATATGTTTCATCCACAGGTCCATGAGTGAAGCTGGTGAATATTCAATAAAACCCCTATGGGTGTAAAGGATCTTTGTTTGACTTCTATATGTGATGTGGGATGCAGAGATAGTTTGAGGTAATGATGTAGAATTATATTTTCATGTGGTATGTTGTGGTGGAAAGATACATGAGGACCATATTCCTTAGGATTGTAATCTATTTCAGTTTAAAAGTTCCTCCTTTGATATAAGAATGTTGTATGGTATTGACTTCTCAAAACACCAGTGCTTGAACCCCTATGGGTACAACCCTCATGACTGTTGTTCACGTATGAGTAACCATGTACCTCCTTTTCGACCTCAGTTTTGTGTGGACTTTTCCTAATACATTCATGCATGTGGGACGGTTTAACTGTGTAATTTATCTATTGGTTAAAAGTTATGTTGAATTGGACACTTTTTGGTTGGAGAATAAGTTGTGAGGGAATCACCAAAGTAAGATTTTGTTAGGATTATTTTATCGGCATGTTCTAGATGGTTATGATGGTTTTTTTGTATGGTGGGGATACCCACCATGGGTCTCATGTTAGTTCTTGGGAACGAAATCTAATGTTAGTTTACCCCTTGTAGTAGGGAGTTTGTTCAAGCCTCCTCATATTGGGTGTCTCAATTATATCACATGAAATTAATTAACCTTGTATGGTAGGGAGTCTATTAAGACCTCCACTTGTTGGTGTTCTAGTTCAGTCTCATGTGTTAGTTGTTTCTATGGTGGAGAGTATACTTTTGTCTCCCCATATCAGTAAATTATTTTCCCTTGGTCTTGGAATAGAGGTAGGTATCCTTATTTGGATCCATCTAACCATCAACATCGTTCTTGGGTAAACATTGGTATTGGAGTGTGTCCAACGTTTCTCATGAAGTAAGGTTTTGGTTTCCTCATTCGAATACATTGATTGTTTCAGGTAAATTGATTAAGTTTCACCTGGAAGTGGTTATAGTGTTTTATATTTTCATGTGGTTTGATTATGATTTTCTATTCCAATAAAGTGGTGTGAATTTTGGTTGGTGGGAGTGTCTTTTCCTTTTTTTGGTCAACTAGAGGTGTTTTGAACTTTGGGGGCAGCTACACCTTAGGAGGGGAGTCCTTCATAGCCAATCGAGTTACCTCATAGACCTATTTTCTTGCAGGTAGTGTCATGGTTGTATTTTCAATGAGAACCACCCTTAATAATGGAAATAATATTCTGTTTTGTTTTTTCATCTAACCTTGTTGTGGCTTTCTGAGGGAAGAAAACGTTAGGGTCGGGTGAATTGTCAAACCTGGGATTTTATGTTTTACTTTATTTATGTTTGAGTCATGTTTTTGTTCATCTTCTATAGATTTAGGTGTGACTGGTTTTAGATTTTGGGGAATTATTTTTCTTATATTATTGGAATATCTTCTCCCTAGGTTCCCCTAGGTCCCCTATGAATTTTTGTGAAAAATATCAATATTTTAGTGGATAGAACTGGGATCATGGTGTCTATCTCATTAAATATATGATTTTAATTTGAATTTTCCCTTCTAGGATTAACCCTAATGGATTGGATTCTTACCCCATTCAACAAATAATGACATAGAAGGATCCCAATCTCCATAAATATACATAGTGACCTATATTTAATGGGTTTTGTTGGTGTAACTTCATGATCTTTCAGGTAAGTGAATTCCATTAATGTTTCTTCCATTTCCATAGGGTTTCTTCCATCCTCCTTGAAGTTTCAAATGTATCAGAAGTAGGGCTTCATACCTAGGGTTTATTTTTGTGTTTAGGGAATCAATATTCTTGTTTATGGTTTATTTTCATTCCATTAGGGTGTGGAGGGGTGGGGTTGAAATTTCACACAATGATTTTTTTAACATCTATGGTATGTGATTCCATGTATAATCATTATTTGTTGAGTTTCATTACTTGATATACATTAATAGAATATTTTTTACTTATTATATGTGGTTTGAAAATCAGTTTTTATAGAATTCATTAATAACATGATTTTAAAATTTCATTAATTCTTGAATTTCAGTGTTTTTCTGGTGTAATTCATGTGGTATTATTTTAGGGAATTTTATAATATATGAATGAAGATTATTGAATGTTAATAGGGATGACAAATCTCTTTGGGAATGGTATTCGGGTTCATTTGTCCTTGAAAGATGGTTTTTGAATGGATTTTGTGTGTAAATACCTTTTTTACTTCTGGAAGTTGTTTTATGAAAATTTTAAATGGTTTGTTGAGTTACACTAAGGGTGAAAGATATGTTTTGGTACCATTTTGGTGAGATTATGTTCTTAAAATATATTTTTGAAATATATAATTAGGATTTATTTTGACTAACATTTTGAGAATGTTTTTTTATACTGTTGAGATGATTTAATAAATTGTGGGAAAGGTGAAAGTCATGATTGTGGAATGTTTTGGTGTGTGTATAGTGTTAAAATGAATTTGAATGTGAAAAGGGTATTATGTGATATGTCTGTTGTAATTTTGTGTGTGCAAGATTTTTAAATGGAATTTTCATGTGGAAGTTATATTTTATGACATGAGGAACTTTATTGTGAAAAATTATTGAAACTCGAATGTCTATATAGGTGGACTAGGGCTAGTATGAATGTGATCTGGTAGTATTATCATCCTTGTTTCACGTAGCATGTTTGATTATGATGATTTTAACCAGGCATTGATTATGTTTTAGGAGCACTAGGCCATTGGGGTTTCCCCTATTAGTGGCTGATTCATGATAAGGATATTGTTGATGGTTACTTATACACCGAGATAGGATACACCTAGGGCCCCATATCTAGCTAGCTCCATGGGTGTTCCCATGACTAGTGATAATTGGATATATTGTACTTACCGATGAAATATAGAGTGTTTTGTTGAGAATTTTAGTATCATGTGTGTTTTATTTAAATTTTTACCCCCTTATATGATTCCAAGTTAAAACTTTTTTTATTTAAGGTTGAATCATTTAGACATTATTACTATCATTTCTTATTTATAAAACATGCATGATTTTTTCATAAAATGTTTATCACATGGAATATTTTTTGGATGGAATACTATTGTTCTTATGTTGTCACCATACTAACACCTATGGTTATATATAGTCTTGTCAATGTTTTACATAGGTAAGGGAAAGGTATTTGGAGATGGAATTTCGGGTTATTTCCTTATTTTCTCAGTGCGGTGTTGTGGAGATGGCTTTAGGGTGACTCCCTCTTGTTTTGTAGTGGTATTAATGTTTCACGTGTTCATACCTTATTTTTTTAGTCTTTTTGGGTTTTCATTGAAACTATTCACTTTAATTATGACTTCAATTAATGTCTTGTTTGGATAAAATTTTCTAATTCACTATATTTAATATCATTGGTTATTTAATGTATCTATACTCATATAAATTGTTCCCAACCAACTATTTATGACACTATAGAATTTTTTCAATCCAATTTGGATAGGTAACACCCTTCACGCCTTTCCAAGGAATGGTTCGGGTGCCATTTTGGATGTCGACCAGATCTGGATTGTTACAAAACATGTTGAGTTGAATAGAATTCTATGATAAATTCTCCACAATGTATTGATAATATCCATCACATCTAATAAAACATCATATCTATTTCATATTATTTGGTTTGGGAAAATTTTAAACAATTATTTTATAATTCAACTTATGATATACCCTATCTTGAGAGTTTATGACCTATGAATGAAATGTTCTGAATCCAGAATTAATAATTAGAAGATTTATCATAAATCCAATATTTTCATATAGAATTCAGTAAGATTTTCAAGTTATCTACATGATTATTAATAAATTTTTAATATTTAGGAATATCATCTATAAATAAAACCATAAATTTTTGCATACTAATCTGTCGAAATTATATGAATTTAATATATAATGATATATTTGGAATTATTAAGGCCAAATATCATCAATATAATTTCATAGATTCCATACCATATCGAAAGTTTCATCATGGGTATATAGTCATTCTTGGAACAAAATTGATGATATTAATAACACTGATAAATCATTAAAATATATTACTATATGCATAATTTATAAAAAAATTACATATAATGTGTTAGAATATAAATTTTCATGATAGAGATTCTATTTTATTCTAGCTAATAAATACATAGTATCATTGATCCATAATTATTTTTACCAAATGGACTAGTTCTCCACTAGGTGATCCAAGTGAATGAATGATTGAATTTTAAAGATTATCCTAGAGTTAATTCTATTATTCATGAAATTCAATCTTGGAAATTTTCTATAGAATCATTAAAATTGGTGTAGAAATATGTATGAGTTATATAAAAATCATATTTTGATTCCATTGAAGACTAGGAATATATTTAGATTTTATGTAAACAAACCCCCACAAAATAGACATATCTTTAATTTTTAGTTTCTCCAAAAAATTCTAGTAAAACAAATACATTTCAATAGGTATAAAAACCAATAAACTAAATTTATATCCAGTTAGATGATTCAATTTTTTAGGAAGATATTTGATCATATGATGATTCTAGAATTTTAAAAATGACTCTGCCTCCTTGGTAATTATTTTGGTATTTATGAAAATAAAGTTACTACATTCCTATGATATCATTAAACCAACCCAATGGGGGAAAATGATTTTTATGATTAAAATTCCAACAAGAATAAAATAGAGACAAATTATAGAGTTTTAATTGTATAATCATACCATTATGGGTTCTTATTACTAAATTAACACCATATAATTATGGTTGTAATGTGAAAACCTTGGATAATTATTTTGATATACAAGAGGGTGGTGATTCGTAATGAAATATGTAATTAGAAATTATTTATTGGATTTTAAGTTACCTTTGACAATATTATTATCATTAACCTCAGCAAGATAAGTTATATTATGATATTACCCAATATCTGTTAAATTAAGAGGGTATTGACATCGATACATGTGATTAGCCTTTGTATTTTAGAATTGGTTATAAAAATTTCCATAGTCATCAAATTTAAAAAACTAGAGTGTGGGTGGTTTATTTTTTTCTTCTATTCACATAATTGTCTAACATCATCGATTTACATAAGACTTTGATTCCCTGATTACCATCATTTTCATACACGAAACAATTACCAATCCAAAAAAATTAAATTTACACTTGGTTTCTGTCCACACATTGGGAATATTATATGTTTTTTCATATTCGCTCAATGGTTTTTATAATCTTCATCTGATTTCATAATGATATAATTTTTTAAAATTTGATTAATGTGTAAATAAAATATCATCAAAAACATTGAGTGTAAAACAAATGATTTTATCATAGATTTCAGAGTCCATTATGGATAATGCGATTTTGAGACTCATTTTTAAGACACTAAAGAATAAATAAACCATATATTTAGGTTGGATGATAATACCAAAATCTTACCTCACATTTTTATAATGTTTTATTAATAACAAATAATAAATTTTTCACAATTTTGTTTAATAACATGGAATTCCATTTCCATTTATATATAAATAATAAAAGTAAATACATATTAAAAATATGATATTAAAATGATCCCATTATATAGAGTCATTTTCTTAGTTTTTTGAACAAATACTTGATAAGATACCACTATTTATCTACTTCATATTCCAAATGATAAAAAATAAATAAAATTATCATGTTCCTATCAGTAGATATTATAAAATAACTTTTTCTGTGGTACTGATCCATTACTTAGTAACTGTTATATCAATGTACCCAATAATAGTGTGTGAGTATCTTTTCAGATTAGAGCTGACAGTACGTTGTTCCCTATTTTTCATATTTTTAATTTTAGTTTGTATCATAGAATACGAAATTTTTGTGAGTCTAATAACAAGATATTTCATTCTAACTCCCGTAAAATATAATTTATCACAATGATAATCAGTTATTTATACACAATATTCATTATTAGTATGATTTCTATGGTTTCTAACTTCATAATAAAACCAAAAACAAAACTGGGACCATAAATAATCATATAAGAAAAACATTTTATCAAAAAAATCATTTATTGGAAATGAATGTCATGAAACATTTATTTATTAAAATAGCGGAATAACTTTGGTAATTCATGATCATTACCAAATAAATTATCATTTAATCATATTCATAGACAAATACCTAGTATTCTCAATAAAATTATCTCACATTTGTTTTTAATGGTTAATTAAACCTAGATATGATACCAAATATAGATGACCATACATTTAATTTATGGATATTATATATTATTTTTTAAATTTTCATTAAATATCATAAATTATAAGGAAATATTTTTATAGTTTACGTATTATTTGAGGCGTATAAAAACATTTGTCTTACATGATTATCCTATTTAGTTCATCACAACTAGACCCCATCTTTGACTTATCATTATTAATAACATTCATCATTAAATGGGTAAATGAAACATAAGAAAGGGTGACCTCATATTTCTAGTACTTTTTAATGACAGATATATCAATGATAACATAAAAACATGAGAATAAGGGTATCAGAACTTTCAAATGAAATTTGAAAACCATTACCTTAATATCAATGATCAAAATTTTATTTCATGGAATAAATATATTCAGTTCATAAAATATGATTCATAATGGAATTAGAGAACATGATCCATGAGTTCATAACATTAACATAACATATGGAAATTTTTAATAAACATAAATATATAGAATAATTTATTTAGTAGTCAAGGATGAAATACAATAATATCATAACTGATTGAGTTCACTCCCAAAACCATAACAGTGGCCGCTGTTTTCCCCCATGACTATCACAGTGGATAAAGTCCTCACTGAATAAATTTTCTGACTACATTAGTAACATTTATGTCTTGAGATATAAATTATTACCAAGTTAATTGGTGGGATATATAATTATAATAACCCTCATCCAAATATATAATGTTACAATCATCCTTGGTGTGTAATTTAACCACCATCCTTTTTTATAACTTATCCACCATTGTTGGTTATAATGAAAAAATCCACCATTATTATATTATAACAAATATAAAATAATGAAACAAATACATATTTTTTAACATGATAAAAAATATATATAATATTTTAACATCATAATCACAATAAATAAAATGCTACTCATAAATATTTCATCCATTCATCATTGAATTTAAAAACAATAATAAGAACATTTCATAAATATACCACAAACACATGAATTAACCACCCAACTAATTATTAATAATTTTATCAATGGATCATATGCCTATAAAAGTGTAAAAAATATCATAGGATGATATTATATATAATAATTATGTTATAATATCACATAAAAATTTCATGAAGAAATTATACTTTTGGTATTAAAAACATTTTGAATAAAATACATTAAAAATTTGTAGAAACAATAAATTTAAATAAAAAATTGTAAAAAACTAATGGAAACATTATATTAGTTAGTTTCTATAATTTTTACATAATATTCATTCCATATAAGTTAAGATAGCAAATTAATTTCATAATTTTGATAAAAAGTCAACTAACCTCATTTTGAAAATGATAAGAAGAATCCTTTTAAACCATTTTTAAAAATGTAAAACAAGGATAAAACTTATCATCCTTTGATGATTCAATGATTTCCTACCACAAATACTATTCATAATAGCCATAAATGAATTTTAAATGTTTTATAATTTTTCACATCAAAAGTCCATGTGTAGAAGACATTTTATCAAATCAAATATCTAAAATTGTTAGATCTATTTTTTTAAAAAAAGTAATATGTAATGAAAATAGATTTCATAGAATATATTTTATGTTTAATACTGAATTCAATAAAACTCCTTAACTAGAAAAATAACTAGATGAATATTAAAATCATTAAATTTTTTTAGTGTAGTTAAATTTAACTAAAATAAATAATTTTTTGTGAATAATTTCTCTTATTAATTTAAAAACACTGTTATTGCATAAAAATGTTTGGTAGGAAAGAATATATTTTTATATTCAAAAGGTTTTATAGTAATTTAAATCCATTTTATACACAATGGATTCTTTTTTAAATGTTTGAAAAATAAATTTTTATAAATTCTAATAATGTACATTAATTTTTTATAAAAAATAACCAATAAATAAAAAATATTATAGTAAATTAATATATGTATATATATATTAATCATTTTAAATTTTTTCCTCATTTAAATAATGTTTTCTTATATAATAACTAAATAATTTTTGGTTGGTATATTTTATTTAAATATCACATATTGTGCATCATTTTTTCAGTATAATCATTATTCACGTAATGTTCACATTTCATTGTATTATGAACACATTTTTTTATTAAACATATATAAATTCTAAAAGATGTGGGTGATGCATTATACCCCCATTTGATAATTTTTACATAAAAATTATTTTATTAATATAAAAAATATAGATACTTATACCTCATCACATATTCATGTTCCCGTTTATCATCTATAATTTTTTAATTTCTCCCAAGAACCTATATAGTGATGGTATTCTTGATTTTTATATCATTATATCTATAATAAGTTATACATTTAGTTATTATGTTTACTGAATGTGATGGATATGGTAATTACTTTATTAAAATATGAACATTGAACCCATCATGAATTTTAGATAGACTTGGGGAAGCTCCAAGTGATAAGTAACCATCCTGATATAATTAGGTATTTAAAACGAGATGATATATAAAGGGATAATAATTCCATAATTTCTAATTATATTATACTTCATTCAAAGAGTTATTTTATGGTATAAAAAATCAGTAACATCACACTCTATATCTCACCAATGATTGAAGAATACATATTTTATTGAACCGGAGCTATCCTTATGTCCTCCTAAATAGATCCAATCTTCTTTTCAATTTTAAAAGATCTCATTTTCCCTATATAATTCATTATACAACTTCGTCCTTGGATGTTGGAGTTATTAACTACCTATAATAGATGTTTGTTTAAATATCCATATGAAATATAGGTCGAAATCTCTTTTTGTATAAAATTGTAACTACATGATTGATTTTTACCCCAACATCAATTTAAATACATAGAACAATATCTAAAAATATTTTCCAGTGTGTTTATGAACATCTCACATATAACATTTATATAAGGATGATGTGGCGTGCTAATGGTCAACTACATACTCAAATCATGGTGGATACTACTCCATAATATGTATCTAATACAAAATAATAGAAATGATTCTATATATCATTGTACTCAATGAAACCATACCAAATAATTAATTAATAAATGGGAAGTTGATCAAGTAAGATATTATCTCTAATCATAATAAAATGTGTCATCATCAAATGACAATCGACCACAACCAAAATTGAAATATAAACATTCGATGTTTTGAGGTGTCCTCAAATGAAATCCAAAGTGTTGATATAGAATTTACATTATATTATGGGAAATATTTGTGAAATCCATGTAGACTTATTTCATAATGGATTAACTTTATATCCTAAATGATATTGAAATAAATAATTGTCAATATCCATCTTGATGGTTCCCCTCCATAAATAAGAATCAATATCACTAAAAAAAATTTAATTCATGATTGATCAATGAATTATTATCTATGTACATAATCCAAAAACTCTTTCTTTTCATCCATTACTATTGGGAAACATAATCTATTAATAATAATTATTGTTCCATCATAATCAATGTCGAAATCAAGGACTCCCAACCTTCTTTTATTGTTTGAAATCATCCATCTTTGACTCAGTAATCATTATAAGGATAGATTTTTGAACAGTCAACCGTGAAATACTGTATTTATAGGTTTTGAAATTTTTAAAATTACTTTTTCATAAAATATAAATCTATAGGGTCTATTTTAATACTAATTATGGAATAACTTCCACGGTCCTTCAGTCTCAGAGCATTATACACCCTATTCACCTTCCCCATCTTGTAATTTATTATAAAATCATACTAATTGATCCTATATATCCATGAATATTCATATATATTCATTTATTTTAGGGTGAATATTTAATTTTATCATTTTATTAATAGTATCTATATCACAAATTCACCATAAAGATAATTATAGGAAATCTAAAATTCAAAGAAACACTACTATCATCTCTAAACCATGATTTAGAATACATTTCTCATTAATTTTAATTTTGTTTGAGGTATAATATATAAATATGCCATTAAAATGATTAAACATCCATGCCCTTTATATTATATGTTATAATTAATAATATATCCTCCTCCACAATTAAGTAATGTGAAAAAATGATAACATACCAACATTCTATTTGCCTCCTTGAATTTTTCTTACATCCATTCATCCAATGGAACTTGGATCCCTTCTATATAAACATGATTTTTAGATTATATATCCATGAAAATTGTATCGCATAACATTTATTTTAACCTTATAACCCATAAAATATAGATTTTGGATGACTTGTGTGGTTTTTTATATTACCCAGTCATTTCATCAATTGAAGGATCCACCAATATACCCTCACATGAGATTGTATAACACGTTAATGAATCATTTTGTAAAACAATGACAATATATGAATGTTTAATATTGGTTATCCTTCTTATCTATTAATTAAACAATCCCCAAATGATATTTATTATTATACATTAGATATGAATATATATGAATATCACATTTAAATAATTTATCAGACTAATGCATGTAATCTATGGAGACAATAGGTGCTAGTTTTTTTGTAGTGTAGAGGTGATTAAAAATTCACAATGAAATCACTATAAATTCATAATTACCGTACGTTTTATGAAACAATTCCTTTGTAATATAACAATTTAAACCATTAGTTGATGATATATTGATAAAATGTGAGTATATAAATATTATTTTCTATATTAAATTGATGAAAAAATTCATCAAAATAATGTATAGGATACTTTTTGTTGATAATGATATTTTTATTTTCCTTAAAATAAATGAAAACCCATATTATACATTTTTTATTAAATAAAAAGATGTTATCTATATAGGGACACACTAAAGAATATAACTCCATTTTATATGTTATCATCGAGATTTATGTTGAATTTTGAAAAATCAATTAGTACAATTATATAAGGATTCATTTAAATAAGAATAGTACCAGGTATGAGTTTTATGATTTCTATTTAAAATGAAATTTCAGGGCTCAATGAAAGAATAAAAAACTCATTATGAAATAAATTTTCAATTTTTTAACAATATTCATATCATTAATTTAGAGTTCCCCCAAATTTTTTGGATATATAATCCTCATGACTAGGTAGTGAGACTCATATAATGGAAGTATATTCCCTTGGTAATTAATGTTCATACTTCCACCAATAGACAATCATTGAATTATTAGGGATATCAATTGTGAAACACCTAACATAGATATTGATATATTAAATATAAAAGTGTATGACATCCATTCCAAATATATCTTCAAATTTAACTGTATTGAGAATCACATGATTTTTAGGAACCACATCAAAACAATCATTTATCGTTGAGGAGTTATAAAATTTCATTGAAATCAATTTACCATTTTAGGTTTTTACAAATAATTAAAAATCCTATCATTTAGGTGGTGATGTTATAAACATAGATTATTATTTAAAAATAGTTTAGTGGTTTGAATAGAAAAAATAATATATTTGAAATTCTATAGAGGATGATTAGTGAAACTTTCAGCACATAATTCTCATTACCCACTTAAATGATTGTGATCACATGATATTTTAAAAACTCTATTTGAATTAGAGGTTGTAGACATTTAATGTAACAATTTTCAATTCAATCCATGTACTCGATTTCTTAATGTACATAATCCATTCAACAATAGTGTTAGAGTGTGGGAGACACATTTTATTGAGATTTCATTCAATACATAAAATTTTATACCTTCATTAAATAAGATCAACAGTATTTTATAAATAGGATTAATTTATACACTTGTAAATTTTACCTATTAAAAATAGAAAATTTAAAAAATTATTTATTACACACTTTTCATAAATATATATATAATAATGAGACCATTTATTATTTCATTATAGAAGAAACAATATGTTTCAAATAAGTAATAATTTAGTAAACTAACACATGATTTCAAATCAATAGGTGGTATATATATAAAAACATGAAAATATGTAAACAGTTATATTACTAATTTATATAAATCTATTTCATGAATTAAAGGATTCTAAAAAAATGTCATTTATAATAAATTCTATATAAATGATCTATAGTCATATGGATTTAGTTATGTTTGATAAAGAACCATGGATACCCATACTAGTCAATATTCAATCATAAATCAATTTTGTTTCTGTCCACTCCCCTCTAGTCTATGGGGAAACATCACGTAATTGTGTTTTTACACATCACAAATTTATTCTCCCCAAAATAAACTACTAAGGGGAATATTCTTCAATCAACCAGGAAAATTCCTAGAGAATGTGGGTCCATCAATCTATCAAACCAACTAACCAAACAGCTGAACTAGAATATCCAATTAACATTTATCAAACAAAACATAGGGATATCTATGTCTATTGAATTTTATAATTCATTAAAATAGACACCAATGAATATCAATGAAACTCCATAAGGATAATTAAAAATTGGTGGTCCCAATGTCACCAGTTTCATAGCATAAAGTGACATCGCACTCTGGAGTCCCATACTACACATAAGGCCTTAGACCATTCCTATAAAAGATTGATGAAATGGACAAATGTTTGAAACTAGAGTAGGAACTCTACTTAGGGGTCCTATGTATCATTAAAATAATGAAAAAATATTGATATTGAAACATCCATTAAAGCCCCTCGTGGCCTCCAGCTAATCGATGATCAATAATTCAACTAAAGGGAATTTGAAAAGCACAATCATGCCTACATGGGGATTCTATATAGTCTTCATGAACACCACGTCATTATAAAAGTCACATGGTCTTTTCAACATAGAGAAAACTTGTTGAATAAAAAAGAAATGATAATAGATTAAATATTTTCCAATAAATAACCCATCCATGGTTACCAACTCACCCATATCAGAATATTATAAAATACTGTGCTACCTTTGAATCCCCATACAATGATTTTTGAATCAATTGATCACTATATCTATAAAAATACCCCAACCTATTCTTATAGGTACATGTAGAATCATCTCCAAAAAACAATGATACTTTTTTGTTTCCACCATTCTATGATGTATACCCCAACAAAAGGCTCCAACATATCTGATCCCTTTACCAAGGATCTCAACATAAATAGCTATATATTTGAGAAACTGGTCCTGGTACCCTTGTAAAATAAAAAATATCATTATTGATACAACATTATTCTAGCATAAAAATCCATATAAAGATATCCTTAGGAAGATACCAATGGATGACTCCACCTAGGCTGATCAATGATATCACAACACTTACTAGCACATTGAATCTCTCAAACAAACCCCCATGGGGATACTGAAATATACCCTCAGACCCCCCCCCCAAATGATAACATAAAAGACCACTATTTAAATAACCCCTAAAAATTTGAAATGATTACACTTTAATGATCTACATGTAAAAATTCTCCGAATTGAAAACTACTAATTAGAACCCATACACAATGTATACAAAATTCTAAAAAATTTAAGGAATAAAAAGAACATGACATTTATGTCAGGTATACGACATGTTCCCTTAAAGGTACACCAATGAAATATTCCACCGGGAATATTTAATTTACTTTTCCAAAATTTTGGGCATGTACACATCATACACATTTTTACCCTATATGGAGTACCATATTGTGTACCTCATCCATAATCGACATGAATAACTCCCATAAAATTGTTGTGTACATAACATACAAGGAATTCATCCCTCATATATTTATTGGTATTTTAATCCAAAATGGGTATATATAAATAAAATATATGGCCATTATACATGAATGTATCCTAGGACCTGGTTGTGTTCCCTTACATTTCCATGTTTCCTTACAACGAGGTTTCTTGGCGAGTACTCAATACACCCTAAAACACCACTACAATTGTGTAACCCGGGAGTCAGGAGTGTTGTTCCAAAATAGTATCATACCTATATACGAATAATACAAGACATATTTTCATTGAACAACATGAATTTTATAGGGGTATTACAAAAATTAATTCCCTCAAAATGCATCCAACCGCATAATTTCCCCCAACACATCATATATCAAGCCCACTAGGCCCCCCAAAACATAAAATATGATATATAAACATAAAATGAACTATGAAAAAATTATTTCTTTAAAAAATAAAATAATCCTTCATAAGGCGAACACTACTAATTATTTACAATGGATACATTCCACATACCCATCAAGCCTCAACCTAGCTCAATACATACTTTGTATGAGGTGCCTTATCCTCCCCCTCCCACTTTTCCAACTTTTACTCTATTTTGTAATGTCACTAAAGGGAAGATCCCCATAGTAATTATCAATAATACAATATGTATAATAGAATGTATAAATTTTTTAAAAATAAATTGAATTAAAATATAAAGGAAAATTTTAATGGTCCAAGCCTTGTTGATCATTAATGGTTTATGTCTTGTCAAGGAAAAAATATTTTCTTGAAAACAACATCATGAAAAAAATTCTAAATGTGATGCTTTGTTTAGATTATATCAATTATTGAACAGAAATAAAAAATGTAATATTTAATAAATTGAATATTAAATATTTAATGAGTATTTCATAACTCATATTTCCACCAAACTACTTTGCTATGAGTAACTCATTAATCTTGGACTAGTAATATGGTCAAAATAGTTATATGATATAATATTATAGGGTAATTTACCATCTTACCATGAATTAAACATGGGTTAAAAATCCCAAAATTTCTATTGATGTTCAAAACATGTGACAATACAAGGCATCTGAAAGATATATCTGAAATAAGTGAGTAATGATACTCAATATGACACCCCAATGATTCTTGAACATGAGTGGATGAGTAAAACATGTTTATTACATGATTAATTTAAATCCAATCAAAGTAATAATCATATGTCAAGTGTTAAAATGGTAACAATGATACAATGAATGAAAACCATACCTACTTAAGCTGCATGACAAATGGACAGTCTAAATTATATTATATATCATGGATATCCAAAATTATATTTATTATCTATGTGTAGATCAAAGGCTAGAGAGCTATGTTGGGCCACATGGTCACCATACATAGTCTCTTTCAATGGTTATGTCATGATACTATCACAACAAAATTATAACGCTTGTTCAACCACATTGATGCACATCCTATTGCTACTACCTTTGGTCTATCCTCATGTATTCATTATACAAGAATAATTTTGTATACATCATCATAATCATCAATGTATTCAATTACCATATCCCCTCAAAGCGATATCCATACTTTAATGGTCCACCAATTCAATGTAATTGTCCAAATTATTCTTTTTGAATAAAAATCATAGAGAATAGGGTAGCGAATATATAGGTAGAATGTAATATATGTTTATTAAGCATGGTATAAATATGATATTTTTTTATGAACATATAAATTTTTTTAAAATGATATAAAAACATAATCAATGAATGAATCATTATATATGGGTATTAAGGGATACTCACACATAGAAAAATTCTACAACTAACATGAATGGTAAATAAAATATTAAAAAATGAAAATATTATATCAAGAAAACATGGTTGTATATGAAACTAATTTTTAAGGAACTTCATAAATTAGGCATGGTGATTATAAAACATATGGTTCACTAAAGAATCATTACCCAAATATTTTATGATCATTAATTAGTACAATTCCAATGCCATGTATTCATAGAACATATTGAAATCTAATTTGAAAAGGGTTTTGGAGAAATATTCATTAAGGTAATTAATCCAATATATTAATCCAAATCAACGCCCCAAACATGAGTTGTCATCCAAAAAATATATCCAAATGGGAAGTATACTCAAATCCCCTCGAACCAATTCATGAAGATCTATGTAGAACCTCTTATGGGGGGATAATGGTAATCCCAATATTGTGTATAGAAGGCCTAGGGTTTAAAAAGGTGGTATAAGGGAGAATATAGAAGTAAATGATTATTAAAAACCTTTAATGTAATAGAACAAACTACATTAATGGAATGATTTTAATATTCTCATCCTAAAGAATTTTAATAGTAGATATATCGAATATCAATTCTCTCGTGTTTAACAACTAAAACCCCTTATTCCAAATATGAATTGACATATCAAATCAGGAAAATCATTCACTTACTAAAATAATATTCATGATTTCCACCAAAAACCCACTAACACATTGAATATCAATTCATGAAAAAAATACTTCAATTATAGACAATATCTTTCATTGGAATCATTAAATTTTAAGAATAAACATTACAAGACTAGAATAATTTAATTTCACCATTAATATATGAGAAATAATTACATTTTATTTAATTTACCATTGATATTGTTATATAAAAAATTGTAAAATAATAATTCATGACACGAGAAAAAACATATATCTAATGAAGGATATATTTTTGAATAAATGAAAAGGGTTATAGAAGAATCCATATAATGAGAAATATTCTACATGGTTTAGTATCTCGCATATGAATTAACTAGGTAATGTGAATTATATGTCCCCAGACTTAAACATTACATATTATTGTGTATTTATTAAGAATTTACATTATTTGACATTGGACATCTTTTCAGCTTTATAGATTTAGATAATTATTCCATAACTATTTCATTATATTTCAAATATTACAATTTATAGACTTTTACACTATCAAATAAATCTCCTTACATAAAATATGAATTATATTTCAGATAAAAATATTCTTTGACTTATTCCTTTCTCTATCCATTCCTTATACCCTGTGAATTTTTTAAAAAAAACATGGGATGAGAATAAAAAGCTCAGTAAAGGACATAAAAAATATTATTCTAGTTAAAACATGTTAACAAATTTAATGTTCTTTGAACTAATGAATCAAAAACATTTCACATGAATAACTATCATGATTTTTTCTAAATAATTTTTTTCACCAATACAAAGAAATTTAAAACACTTTTCGGAGAATTATAGCATAATATAAATAAACCCTTTAGAATCCCAGTAAATTCGAATGACCATATGGTTGAATTCGAAATTGAAGATCTTTAATTGGAATCACACTTTGTATAATCTATTTCAGGCTCACCCAGGAGCTATAAAGGGGATAATCCCTTCATATAAGATATAACGGGTCCACCCATGAGTTATAATGGGGCTCCATCCTTTGTATAATCTATTTAGGGATCACCTGTGTTCTATTATGGGGTCCAATTCTTCATATAAGCTATATAGGGATAACCCGTTTCATATAATTCCCTTGTACCATTTCAAAAACACCTTCATCACAAAATCCATTTGAAAAACTATTCAAATCCCATAGGAAAATATATCCATATAAAATTCAATTTTCATTTAAGAAACATTTTTAAATACCATGATACCCACATAAAGCATTAAGAGATTATTTTTACTTTTAAAATACATTATTGATTATAGAGGATTCCAAATATCAAATAATGGTTATAGTGGTAGAGAAGTCATTATCACCGTAAATGTTAAAAAACAATCATTTTTTCTATTTTGTAAAAAAAGAAAAATTATTATTATAAAAATATGATATTTTAAAACTTTTAATGAAATTCATGATATATATAAAATTTTATGTATATTCCTTTTATACCCATATAATATAAATATGCAATTTAATATAATGAATAAAATGATTTGATAATTAAATCTTTATACGTTCAAGGTGTCCCATACCAATTTCAAATTTTAAATCCCAATCTATATTATTTAATAAATAACATTATTAAAGATAAAATTTTGATATGAAATGTCATAGTGGTCATATATACACATTATAAAAGAATCAATGTGCATATTATCAAGAAATGCCCCAATGAAAAGAGATTGAGATGAAGTCCCTTACCATGTGTCCAACATGTCTCATTAATTCTTTAATTTCATAAATAAAATACATAGGTTAATTTATTCCTGATTTATATCTTTTTTAATGTTTATTATTCCTTTTATATAACTTATTACCATGTTATTGCAATTAGATTATTATTTGAGTTTATATCAGTGGTTTTGTCGATGATCGGTATTAGAGTCAAAAATAAACTTTTTAATGCCAATTATCCATATGGTCATAAGTTCATTATCTCTAGAATATTATTCAGGATTTAAATATCACTTATATCAAGTATATTTGTATTTCAAATAGTCCATAACATTTGTAGATAAGAAATGAAATGCATTGTTTAGGGAGATGGTAGGTCGTACATACACAAAAATGCTACATTCATTTAAACTTAATATTAAATAAACAACAAATAAATGATACATAGGTATATTTTAATTTCATTTTCATATATATGTTACATATGTGACATAATTCAATTAACTCCCTATTTTATATGTTCCATGTATGGCATGAACTAGTTATATCACTTTGAGGGGGAGGTAATCCACAATTCATAAAATGAAATTATATTATTTACACATTAAGGAAATAATAAATGTATTTTGTAAATAAAATTTAAATAATAAAAGCGAAAATATAAATGTAATACATATCATATATAAATACAATTACATCATAATGTCCACTATGATAGGTGGTAGGAGAAAATTGACAAATCATCATTTCAGGAGGCTGCATTTCACAGTACACAGAAACAATATGTTATATATCCAATTGATTTTGGTGTGTGTAAGAGTAGGTCAAAACATTAGTAGAGAAATATCCTTGTATATTGTGGATACTATTTTTGTTATAAAAAGATGGAATAAAAAATCATAGCGGGTGGAGAAGGAAAATAATGGAAAAGATCTTGGGAGTAGATGTTACCTCATAATTCTGTAACTCATTTTGATTTGAGCCAAAACGATTCTTTGAGTTGACTTATACAAAAGGTAAGGCTTATATTTGCAAAAACCTGGAAATTTCAAGGAAATTTTTATCTTATTTTTTTTTGAAATTTACGAGTACGCAGTTTCTGACGACACCTGATTCCGAGACCCGGTGTGCCCTGAATCAATTTTCTAAGTTTAGCTAGGGTATGTTCAGTGAATGAACGAGTATATTTTCCTAACTTTTAAACTGGTGCTCACCATCAAAATCTGAGGGCACCGATGAAACCGCAGCACCGGTAATTTCTCAAGAAGACTTTTTTTGGAGTTGCGTTTTCTTGGGGGGAGTTGTTAAATATTGTGGATTAAGTAAGAAGAGAAATAAAATTGTGTAACAATTTTATTTCACTTATAAGTCGTTAAACCCCATGTGTGGGAGTTGGGGTGGGACCCACTAAAAATCTTAACTCCTCTTGATAGGATATTAGTGAGGTAGGACCCAGACGAGCCCCCACCTCTTCAAATTCCTCATAACTCCCTAAATCCTATGAACCCCGCACATTAATTATGTGGTTGTACCTTACTTTAATCTTACCAACCTAAACTCTCCATTGAATTTTGACAACACAAGATTTAATTAATGAGGTGAATTCAATTTTGAATTTTAAAAATGTTGGCATGTGTAAATAAAATAAGGCAAAGCCTTATTTTAGTTTGGGTTGATGTGTTGTGTAGAGAATTGAGTGAGCGAGAGTTCTAAGCCTTGAAGAACATAATATTCCTCATTGAAGAATGAGAAGAACACTGACACACCATTTCTTCCTTGGACATCCTCCATTGATGTATTCGGAGCCTCACCCCACGATGTCGTCTTCCGCGATGGAAGATTCCGTGAATTCTTCTTTGAGGTAGGGGATTATTTTTTTGTGAATGTTATTAAACCCATGTTTTTTTCCTACTAAAACAAAGAACGTGGATCAACTCAATATTATGTTGATCGGCGAATAAATTTGTTAGCCGGTTGGGAATATTTAATTTCAGGTAAAAATGTAGGGGAATTTTTTTAATACTCTTTCGAGTGATTTGATCTCACATGATAAAGCATTTATTAGTTTGATGTTAGTATAATTTATAATTGAATAAATTATACCCTCATCGATATTAAAATCATGTGTTTTAATGATTGCCATTTGATAACACCTAACGCGGAGGGCGCGGGCCGATCAAACACGGCCCGATAACCCTTCACAGATTGGTGTTGGTGTGTGGATTGATGGTGATAATGAAACGGGACCTCGGTAGTGTTTTGAAGTTCCTGCAGTGATGTTCGGGCCCCGTAAACACCTCATGCAAAGGTGGCAGGTGAAATGGACTACCGGTGCGCATCCGGTGGTCCGCGGAGAGCAGCGGCGGCACGCCGCCAGAGAAGACCGACACGCCTGAGCCGCGGCGGACCGGAACGACAATGTTGTTTTAGGTATAGGGGGAGGCGCGACATTAAATACGAACTGTTTCGGTCAACTGGGGGGGAAACACCCCCCCCCCCCATCTGCGACGAGCTCGACCTCGAGCCGAGTCGCGGCCCACGGTGGGTCGGACCGCCTGCGCCTGGCCGGACCGCCCACGACGGGCCGGACCACCCTAGTAGGGCCAGACTGCTGGCTCTAGGCCAAACCCCAGCGCTAGGCTGGGCCGCACCCTAACAGGCCGGACCCAAACCTGGGTCAGGTCGACCCGGTTTGGGCCAACGCTGGGGGTACTAGGCCGGGTCAGACATGGCCCAGACCCCCTATTTTCGGGCAGTTTTGTTCAGATGCCCATAACATGGGCTACGCACCTTCGCAAAATCCACCGTCAGATGTGATGCAATCCTTGGATCATGACGGTTGTTTTGGTATATTACACTCAAGGTATAGAAGAACATTGGGTACGGACGGGTTGGTTTGAACACGAAACCAACCGGGTCCTCGGAGCGGAAACACGTATATCATGAGCTCCGGATGTCTGATTAAAGCGTCGTCAACGTTGTTGGATTCCTCATGATGAGGTGGTTCTTTTGGTATACTTCACCTGAGGTTTGGACGTAGTTGTAATATGGGCGGGTTGGATTGTACCTGAAATCCAACCGGGCCCCTAGAACGGAAAAGCTGATAACTTTCAGATCGGATGACCGTTTGGCGAACCGTAAGCGGCATTGGTAATCATGTTGAAAAACGGTCCCTATGAGTATACCCTATGAGTGTTTGTGGTACATTTGAAATACGGTCAGGTTGGTCGGACATGAAACCAACCGGGCACCCGAGACGAAATGGCTAATAACACAGAGACTAGGCGTCCGGTTGACACGCCATCTGTTGTGTTGAGATTCCTACGACGTGGAATACCCTTGGGATACTTCTTCCTGGGTCTTTGTGATACTAGGAGTATATACCAATAGCTCGTAGAGCGGACACTCCTAGTGACGAGCGAGCGGAGTCTAGAGACCTAGTAGCTGGTTGAGACATGATGACTACTGATCGATGGAATCGGAGTGATTCGGATTGCCCAGTGTGGAGCCCTTGGTTGTAGCGGTAGACCCACGGTAGAGGGGCATTTGGATGTAGCGGCAGACACATGGTACCCAACATAAGGAGTACCTCTGTATGCTATGAGGGGGATCACTTGGTTGTAGCAGCAGAACCATGGTGGGAAGTGCTTGGTTGTAGCAGAATCCCCACAATACTCGACAGGTGGAGTACTATAGCAGTCCAAGGTTAGTGGGAAGCACTCGGTTGTAGCGGTAGGCCCATTTTACTCGATAGAGGAGGAGTTCCCCAACAGCTGTGGTTTTGACATCATGAATAAAATCCTGGATTGATATGAGTCTTGACTTTCAATCATTGTCTTCGATGTGATTGACTTGATAACCTCTGTGGATTGGATCATGCTTTCCTGTGTGGTTTGGGTCATACTTTCCTGTGTGGATTAATTTATAATTTCATGAGTGGATTAGGTTGTACTTGAGCTCGTGAGTCGAGTTGAACTAGATTTGATGAATTAGGTATATGTATGGGCATATACCTAATTATAGTTGGTTTTTACATCGTGATTGTATCTTTTCGTTGTTCTTTATCCTTTGTGGATTCTGGAAGACCTTCAGGGGTATCGGGGTCCCTACTGAGTATCATATACTCACCCCTGCACGGGCTTCGCCCACACTACATTGTGTTGATTGTAGATGAAGTACAATGCTGATCGTGGTTGAGGCTTGAGGAGCATGACTGTACCTAGAGGTGAACCTCACGACGAGCCAATACCTGGATGTGGACCTCACGACGGGTCAGTACCTGGAGGTGGACCTCATGAAGAGTCCGTACCTGGAGGTGGACTTCACGATGAGACGGTACCCGGAGGTGACAGACAGACGTGGAGAGGTGAGGTGGCCATCAGTACCTACCCTTCATGTAGGAATCCATAGGATGATCTTGGAGTAGCTAGACACCTTCCAGTTGTTGTAATTTCGTTCAATTGTAGCTTTACTTTTCAGTAGGGTTTGTATTCTGGACCATTTAATTTTTAGAACATTCTTTTGTACATAGTGTTGCTTCCACTTATACTCTGTGGTGTTTGTTTACTTTTATAAAGGAAATTCCTTCCTTTTTTCGGGATTTACGCCTTTGATGCTAGTCGCCAGCCCCTGGCCTATGGGAGGCAGGCTAGGGGTAGTCACGACACGGTCCCCGAGGACGGGTCGTGAAAAATTGGTATCAAAGGAGTTTGGTTCTACCAAAGAACTCAGAACTCAGATCATTCATCTATGTGAAGAAATAGTGTTAAGGTTATTGAGTGTGGTTATTAGTCTAAGGAGTCTAGTGTTGGTGTGGCAGTCGACATATCCATACACCAGGACCCTGACTTCTGATTTCCGACTCAGTGCACGAAAACATTGATTCCATGTTTGTTTCAAAAGTTTTCTTTGTGAGTACATTGTGTCAGATCACCAGGTATACTGTATTGACCATGGATCACCTGTCTCTTTTCAGGATGGCCCCACGATGATAGCCATCTAGGGTTCTGAGCGTTGTACGAGATGGATGCCCACCAAACAACGAGGCCTCGGTGCAGGGCCCCATTATAGCGGAGGAAACTGCGGTACCTCTAACAGCCGAGCCACTGATGCCACCAGCCCCAGTAGCTGAAAGTTCACATCACCTTAGTGCATTGCATGAGTTTCAGTGTCAGATACCGCCTAGGTTCCACGGAGAGATGGACCCGCAGGCGGCCGTGGAATGGCTGCAGGCTGTAGTGAGAGTCTTCAGGCTAGTAGGGACGCCAGCAGACTTCATGGTGATCCTTGCTACCAGCCTCTTTCGAAAATCAGCAGGAAAAGGGTGGAGCCTAATTATCTAGGTGCACGACTAGGCATTACATATGTGGGCGACATCTAGAGCCTGTTCTGGGAAGATTTTGTACTATCCACTCTTCGAGCGGTGCGTATACAGGAGTAAGTTCATCTTCAACAGCGTGGCATGACGATGGCACAGTATTCAGCGAGGTTCACCTATCTCTCGTGCTACTCCACAGATATGGTATGGGACTCATTCTTCAAGGGCCAAACCTTCAAGCAGGGGATTAGGCGAGAAATTGGAGCTTCAGTTGTTTCTCATAGCATCCCGACACACAAAGGGGTGTTGGAGTGAGACCTCTAGGTGGCGATTTTCCTTGCTGAGAAGTCTCTAGAAGCAGGATGCACCACTAGCTGGCACGCTGTAGAGTCTTCTACAGTGGGCAGTAGACCGAAGACGCAGAGTTCCACGAGGACAAGACCTATACATGGTCGACCGCATGACAGAGGATCATGTGTGCGAGGAACCCGGGGTGGAGAATGACTTACCAGGAGCGGACAGTGTTACTCCTACATCGGGGTTGGTCATATGGCATGTGACTTTCCGACCCGCCATAAAGATGACCAGCAGATAAATGAAGGACCTCCCACACCGAGGTAGAGGTACAATCGAGGCGGACCACAAGGAGCAGGAGACCGAGGCAGGGGAGCTGGCTGTGCAGCTTGAGGTGGATGACGCTTCGAGGTGTTTCCACCACCACCACAAAGAGGTCCACCCCGACCATTGTGTACATGTGTACATGGGAGAGCTCAGATTTAGGAAGCTGAAGCATACAACTATGGAGCTCCGGAAGCAGGCAGACAATAGTGGGAATTGTTCCAGGCATGGGACCTTTGATCTTGGTGCTTCTAGTTTCCCCGCTGTCATTGTTGTTGTTTGTGGTTGTTGTGTGTATTTGTACATGAGATGCAGCAATGAAAGACACTTCTCTTAGGGACATTTTCTTCCTCTATTTTTGTGTACTATGAGGTTCCGGTTTAAACTGTTGACTTGACCCTCACTTTTGAGATTCCTACAAGAGGAGACCCAGTGACCAGACATTGATGCCGTTAGTGTGACTCAACCCTTGCAGGTGAGGGTAATGGTTGGATCTCTTGGTAGTAGCGTCAAGGCCTTACGACGTCGTCCGGGTCTTGGATTAGTATCATTCATGTCATGATTGACTGTATTATGCAAAGAATGGGGGTCATCCAGTGAATGAGTCTAGATTTCTATTATTGGTAAAGAATAAATATTAGTATCTCTTGTAGGACTAGTGATGATTTAGGTCATCCAAGAGCGGATGAGGACAGTTCAGAGCTGACAGAAGTCTTATGATGACGGGATGCCAAGACCACTATATTTCGAGAAGGGCGACCATGTTTTCTTACAGGTCTCATCTCGATGTGGATTACAGAGATTTTCCCCGAGAGGAAAGTTATCTCCGAGATTCATCGGACCCCTCTAGGTCCTCCGCAGGGTAGGCGAGGTGGTTTACCACTTGACCCATCCTCCTCAATTGCACCAGGTTCATGATGTCTTTAACCTATCTCAGCTAAGGAGATACGTGCACGACCCGACCCATACCTTGGACCACGGGGAGATGGATGTCGAAGACATGGCTACTTTTGCGGAGGTTCCAGTGGAGATCGAGGATCGACAGGTGCGGGTCCTGCGTGGAAGGTCAATTCCTCAGGTGCGCTTTCACTGGTAGCTCGAGAACCTCCAGAAGAGCACATGGGAGCGGAAGGATCAGATGCGTGCTCAGTACCATATCGTTTTTTTTAGTGTGTGTTGAAGATTTATAGGGAAGTAAATCCCTGAGGTGGGTGTAATGTAAAGACCTAGATATTTCATGGAAATTTTTTTCTTAATTTCATTGGAATTTTAAAAGTACATAGTTTCTGAAGATACCTAATTCTGAGTCCCGGTGTTCCCGGAATCAATTTTCTATGTTTAGCTCGGGTACGTTCAGTGAACGAACGATCGGGTTTTCCTAACTTTTGAACCGGTGCTCGGAATCAATATCTGGGGGCACCGATGAAACCGCAGCGGCGGTAATTGCTTATGAAGACTTTTTTTGGAGTTGCGTTTTCTCGGGGGGAGTTGTTAAAAATTGTGGATTAAGTAAGAAGAGAAATAAAATTGTGTAACAATTTTATTTCACTTATTATTGGTTAAACCCAATGTGTTGGAGTTGGGGTGGGACCCACTGAAAATCATAACTCCTCTTGATATGATATCAGTTAAGTGGGTCCCACATGAGCCCCCACCTTTTCCAATTCCTCATAACTCCATAACTTCCTCTAACCCCCCCCCACTTTAATTATGTGGCTCTCCCTCACTTTAATCATGCCAACCTAAACTCTCCATTTCATTTTGATAACACAAGATTTAATTAATGAGGTGAATTAAATTTTAAATTTTAAAAATGTTGGTATGTGTAAATATAATAAGGAAAAGCCTTATTTTATTTTGGGCTGATGTGTTGTGTGTAGAATTGAGAGAGGGAGAGTTCTATGAATTGAATAACTTCATCTTCCTCCTTAAAGAACACGAAGAACACCGACACTCCATTTCTTCCTTTGACGTCCTCCATCGATGTATTCAGAGCCTCACCCTGCGATGCCTTCTTCTGCGATGCAAGCATCCATGAATTATTCTTTGAGGTAGGGGATTATTTTTTGGTGAATGTTAACAAACCCATGTTTGTTTCATTATAAAACAAAGAACGTGGATCAAGTCAATATTAAGTTGATTCGTGAAAGAATTTGGTTGTGGGTTGGGAATATTTAAATCCAGGGAAAAACGTAGGTGGATTTTGTTTAATACACTTTCGAGTGATTTTATCTCACATGATAAAGCGTTTATTAGTATGATATTAATATAATTTATACATGAATAAATTATACCCTCATCGATATAAAAAGCATGTTTTTTAATGACTAACATTTGATAACACCTAATGCGGGGGGCACGGGCCGAACAAACATGGCCCGACAAACCTCCGCAGACTGTTGTTGGTGTGCAGATTGATGACGATGATGAAATGGGACTGCTACACTGTTTTGAAGTTCTGGTAGTGATGTTCGGGTCCCGTAAAGACCTCAGGCATGGACGACATGTGAAACAGACTATCGGTGTGCGTCTGGTTGTCCACGGCAGCAGCGACGCACTGCCGGAGAAGACCGCCCCCACTGAGCCGCGGCAGACCTGAATGGAAAATCTCTTCCGGGTTTAGGGGGAGGCGCAACATTAATGCCGCGACGCTTTGGTAAACCGAGGGGGAACAACACCCCCCCCCCCTCCGCGTCCAGCTCTGCCTCGAGCCGAGCCACTACTTGGACTGGCCAGGACCGCCCGTGCCGGCCGGACCGACCAGTACCCCCAGCTAGGCCAGACCTGGTCCCGGGTCGGGTCAACCTGGTTTGGGCTGACCTAGGTGGTACTGGGCCGGGTCGGACCTGGCCCATACCCCCAATTTTCAGGCAGTTTCGTTCAAATGCTCATAACATGGGCTACAGACCTCTGATCGATACATCATCTGTTGCGATGCGATCCTTGGATTGAGAAGGGCATTTCAGTATATTACAGTCAAGGTTTTGGAGAAATTTGTGTACGGCCGGGTTGGTTTGAACATGAAACCAACCCGACCCTTGGAGCGGAAACGACTATATCATGAGCTCCGGACGTCCGATTGACGTGTCGTAGACTTTGATGGATTCTTCATGATGAGATGGTTCTCTTGGTATACATAACCTGATGTTTGGGTGCAGTTGGAATATGGACGGGTTGGATTGTACCGAAATCCAACAGTGCCCCTAGAACAGAAAAGTTGATAACTTTCAGACCGGACGACCGTTTTGTGAACCGCCAGCGGAATTCATAATCATGATGAGAAATGGTCCCTATGAGTATACCCTATGAGAGTTTGGGTTACAGTTGAGATACATTCAGTTTGGTCATACACGAAACCAATCGGGCCCCTGGGACGAAAAGGCTAATAACACACAGACCGGGCATCCGGTTGACGCGCTGTCTGTTGTGTTGAGATTCCGATGATTTGGCAGACCCATGGGATAATTCTTCATGGGACATTTTGATACTAGGAGTATCGACCAATAGCTCGTGGAGCAGACCCTCCTAGTGACGAGCGAGCGGAGTATAGAGACCTGTAGTTGGCTGAGACTTGACGACTGCTGATCAATCGACTCGGAGTGATTGCAGATTGCCCAGTGGAGAGCGCTTGGCTGTAGCAGCAGACCCATGGAGGAGGATCTCTTGGTTATAGCGGTAGACCCCTGGTACTCAACATAAGGAGTACCTTTGTAGGCTATGAGGGGGAGCACTTGGTTGTCGCGGAAGGCCCATGGTGGGAAGCGCTTGGTTGTACGAGCATGCCCACAGTACTCGACAGGTGGAGTACTATAGCAGTCCAAGGTTAGTGGGATGTTCTTGGTTGTAGCGGTAGTCCCTATTGTACTCGATAGAGGGGGAGTTATCCAGTAGCTGTGGTTTCGACATCATTAATAAAATCCTGGTTTGAGCTGAGTTTTGAATTTCAATCATTATCTTCGATGTGATTGACTTGATATCCTGTGGGGATTGGATCATTCTTTCATGTGTGGTTTGGGTCATTCTTTCCTATGTGGATTAAGTTATACATTATTGAATGGACTGTCTTGTACTTGAGCTCGTGGTTTGGAGTTGAACTGGATTTTATGACATAGTTATATGTATGGGTATATACCTAAGTAGAGTTGGTTGTTACTTCGTGATTGCATCTTTTCATTGTGGTTTATCCATTCTGGATTCAGGGAGACCTTTGGGGGTCTCAGGGTCCCTACTGAGTATCGTATACTCACCCCTGTATGGGATTCACCCGCACTACGTTGTGTTGGTTGCAGATGAAGGACAACGCTGATCGTGGTTGAGGCTTGAGGAGCGCGACTATACCTCGGTGTGGACCTCACAACGAGTCAGTACCTGGAGGTGGACCTCATGATGAGTCAGTACCTAGTGGTCGACCTCATGAAGAGTTAGTACCTGGAGGTGGACTTCATGAAGAGACGGTACCCGGAGGTGACAGACTAATGTGGAGAGATAACGTGGCCATCTGTACCTACCCTTTAGGTAGGAACCCGGAGGACGATCTAGGAGCATCTCGACACCTTCCAGCAATTGTACTTTCGTTCAATTGTAGCTTTACTTTTCAGTTGGGTTTGTATTCTGGACCATTTACTATCCAACACTTTCTTTTGTACTTAGTGTTGCTTCCGCTTATACTCTGTGTGTTTTGTTTACTTTTATAATGGCAATGCCTTCCTTTTTTTCAGATTTACGCATTTGGTGCTAATCGCCAGCCATTGGCCTATAGGAGGCGGGCTTCAGGTAGTCACGACATGGGCCCCGAGGACGGGTCGTGACAATATTTGTAAGGGAGTGATTTTGGGAGATTAATTGAGATGAATTTTGAAAATAAATGGGGAATTATAGGTGTCAGTAAGTTGGTAGAGCTGGTGGCCTTTTATAAGAGGAAGGAGGGGCACTTTAGGAATGTCTTCAAATGTGATTTTATTAAAAATTTATTTTCTAATTTGAATTTATAAAAAGTTATATATTTCAAGGATAATATTTTTATGGGTATAAATCCTCTAAATCCACATTTTTTAAACATGTTTAGGTCCAAAAACTAACTTTATCTTTTAGCATTAAACTTTAGATAAAAATATTAAATCTTACCATGTCTTCTTTATTTTTCATATTATATGGTTATTATAGTTACAATAAAATTAAAAGAGAACTAAAAGTGGATGAATAATGACATATTCAACAATATATAAGTAATTTTTCAAAATATTATATTTTTAGGACTATTATATCATTTAATAAAATAGTATTTATTTTCAAGACTCATATATGTAAATTTTGACACTATTTAGAAATTTATTTTTTTTAAAGTCATAAAAACACTATTAGTTTGTACAAATGGAATTAACTAATACCTAACATGTCAATTTACTCCAAAAAATTAGTGGATGGAATACAAATGTTCAAATTATATTTATTTTAGAATTTGTAATATCATTTATTGGAATATTTCATTAATAAAGTAGTCACTACATCATTATTGTGTAATAAATAAAATTCTATATATAATGTCTAAAATTTATAAATAAAATACTAGTTTGTAGGAAATATTTTTAGATTTATAATTACTATTTATAATTTAAGATATAATTTATATAATTTATATTATAATTGTTTTAGTTAGGATATACATGTTTATGTTATATTTTCCTTTTATTTAAAACATATATTAATAAAGGTCATTATCACACTCAAGAGGATCCATGGGGTCCTAAAATCGACCCAAGGGTGACCACGGTCTTCCATATCTAATAAAATTGGATTAAGACACATGTTATAGTGGTTTTATATTATTATAATATTATTTATTTACCGTTCTTTACCTAATTTACCCTTTAACCATGGAAAATAAAAATAATCACTAATGTTAAAATTCATAATGTAAAAAAATAAAGTTTCCTATTTACAAAATTTGGAAAAAATTAGTTCTATTATGGAATCCAATTTTATAAATTGAAATCCAATAATTTTCTAAAATTAATTTAAAATAAATTCTCACTATCAAAACCAGCAAACAGGTTTTTAAGAAGTAAAAACTATCAAAATATTGACATGTTTTAATGTCCAATTTCAATGTCAAATTACATTAAATGATAAATATTGGATTAATTGATAATAAAAATCCAATTACACAATAAAAATATTAAAAATATATTCTAACTATATAAATAAATAAAATGAAAAGGCAGTTCTGAATTAAAATACAACATATTTCACTATTAATGAAGATATGAATTTTATTAAAAAATTACCAATATTTAGATTATAGTCAATTATGATGTTCTGATTCAAAAAATAATTTTTTTTTTGATAATATATTACATATTATGGTGACAAAAAAGCTTTTTAAAATGGTTCTCCCTCAAAAGGTGGTAAAATGAAATTTTCCAAATATTAGAGTATTTTATGCTTAAAACTGGATTCATTATCATTTTAAGAATGTAAAATTCATTGGTTAAATTTAGAAACATTTAAAAAATATGTAAAATCATAATATAGTTATTTATGTATATTCCCAACAATATAATGGTTTGGATTTAACTACCATTTAAAAGTTTAATATTAGATTTGTATTTTTTCAGTATAACTTAGTTTTCTGTTTGAAGTAAGATTTCTGAGAAACCCATTATTATGTGTCAGGTATTCAATTCTACATAGTGACCACTTCAAAATATAATTAATAATAAATTCAAATATATTAATATATATGAAAATATATTATTCTTTAAATACCGGAGATGTTACATTATTCTCCCCTTTTAGAAATTTCATCAATATATTTTTAATATTTTGGATAGAAACTTCCTGGAAAATCCCACATTTGAAAAAGAGTCCTTAAAAAATCACTTTAAAAGAAAAAAATAGAAATGCAAAGGTCACCCATGATAACACATACTATGATTAAATGTAGTAAAACATGGATATTGAAGAGAAACTATCCATCATTTTATGATGAAGGGTGATAGAAAAAATGATTAGGAAAATGTTCAAATATAGAAAACCATAAACTTGTGATGGGTTAAATGTTATTTTATTCTCTAGTAGGAAATGTAAATGGAAATTTATTTTATTTATTATCCTTTTGATAATGTTTAGGAATGTTTTTATGTACTTGATTAAAAACATGAATAATCATACTTAATTGTCAAGTAGAGCTTCATCCTTTAATTAATAGTTATCACAAAGTCATATTTTCTCCAAAATTTCATAATTAATGATTACTTGGTCACACCTGAAGTGCCAGAATCAAATTATAGATATTCACATAATCCAAAAAATATGAACTATATATTTCCCCTATCTTTAAACAATAACCAAAACCATAATGGTTAGTACAAGATCATATAATCCCCAAAAATAATAATACTTTATAAAACAAAATAATACTTCTAATCAACAAAATTCAGCAAACAATACCGAAAGTTCAACAAAGACCATTCAATAAATGATTTTCCTTAAAATTATTCATGATAATCCAAACTAGTTTGAAACCCAAAATTTAAAATGATTTAATCAAATATTATTCCCTAATAAATCATAACATTTAACCACAAATAACTTCAACTACACTTGATGTTTCATATTGAAAAGTAATTAACCTAATAAAATATTCTCCAGGATAGTTTAATTATTTCTATAAATAACCCAAATCTCCATATGTCCTCAGTAAAAATATATATTCTTAAAAAATTAAATTCAACCATTATTACTCAAATGAAATCTCATATTATTTAATTTTCCTTAGGCATATACTGTTCCAAAAATAGAGAATGTCTTCTAGAATAACATTTATCACTTAGTCAGCAATTCATTTTCTTATAACAAGGATATCCATTTGACAAGTATTACCAATACAATGTTATTATTGATCAATAAAATCATCAATATAAATAGAATAAGTTATACTAAATAGGTAATTCATGTTGACTAGTGGTTGGCGATAAATTCCAGTCTCACTTTAGTTTTGGGTTCAATTCCCGCAGCTTTGTCTGATGCGATGGGTTGTCACACTATCTGTGTGTTGTCCTTTTTGAAAAACTATACAAATTTTTAACATTCCAAAAATTGAGATAAAATACTCAAGATAAACATAACATATTTTAAATTAAAAGGTTATATCATATCTCACATTTGGAATCACAAAAACTAATAAACCATAATTTCCTCAAAGGTGAATGTCTAAAAAAATACCATTAGTCATCTTTATATTTCAGATAATAAATCCTCAAAAGGGGTTTCTAATATGTTGAAATTATAATATAAATTATAATTTTAAATTCAAAATGATATCCAAACCCCTTATGAAAACATCCAAATATCCAATGTTGTCTAAACCACCCTCTAATACCATCTATATGTCCCCATCCATAAACATTACATAATCATGAGTTTTAATAAATATTTTAATTTTTTTACACTGAGGATATTTTCATGTTTATATACTAAGATAATTTGGACATAACTATTACATTAAATCTGAAATATTACAATGTATAAACTTATACTATATGCATTAAAACTCATTAAATAAAAAAGTAATTCTTTTCTTGATAAACATATTCTGGAATTCTCCCTTTTTCTTACCCTTCCTTATAGATTGTGACAAAAAATTAAAAAATATGGGATGAGTATAAATATATTAGTAAGCGACATATGTAAAATGAATGATATCAGTCTTGTTAAAACATGTTAACCCATTTAATGTTCTTTGAAAAAAATGTATCAATACGTTTTGACATGAATAACACTGATACTTTCTGATAAAATAAAAACATTATAACCAATAGTAAGAGATTAAGACTCATTTATGTGTCTTAGATAATTATTTACATAAAACTGTTTCAAATCCCATTAAATTTGACTAAATATATGGAAAAATTCAAAATTTATGTTCAATAATGGTTATCACCCTTCGTATAAGCTATATCGAGCTCACCTATAGGCTATAATGGGGAAAATCCCTTCATATAAGATATAAAGAGCTCACCCATGAGTTATAATGTTGCTCAAACAATTGTATATTCTATGTTCGGATCACTAGTGATCTATAATGGGGCACAACAATTTGTATAAGCTTTATTGGGATCACCAATTTCATTTAATGCTGATATAACATTTCGAAAACCAGCTCATAAAAAAACCTTTTGAAAAACACTTTTAATACCATATGAAAACTTTTCCGTATAAAAATAAAATTTTCATTGAATAAATTTTTTTAAAAACCAATATTTCTAAATAATGGAATAAGGGATTTATTATCCTTTTAAAAGATTTTAATATTTATATAGTTGTCCAATTATCAAATAATGATTACTGTGGTAGAAAAGTCATTGTCACTGTATATGTTAAAATAACATCCTATTGTCATTTTGTAAGGAAACTAAAATGCTTCGTATAAAAATATTTCATTAGAAAAATTAGATATAAATTCAATATAGATATAAAATTTTCCTTATATTCATTTTATACCCATAAAATAAATTTGTAATTTAATATCCTGATGAAAAAGATTTAATAATTAAATCATTAAACAATCAAGGTGTCTCATACCACATTGAAAATTGTATATTAATCTCCATGATTTAATAAATAAAATTATTATAGATTAAATATGTATATTAAATGTCATAGTGGCTATATATACATTGTATAAATGAATAATGGTGCATATTATTAAAAAATTCCTCAATGAATGGAGCTTGAGATGAAGTCCCTTACCTTGACTTCGACTTATCTCGTTTATTATTAAATTTCATGAATAAAAAAATAGGTTATGTGATACTTGATATAGAACCATTTTAAAGTTTATTATTATTATTTTATTACATATTACCCGGTTATATCAATTAGAAAATTGTTTCAGTTCATATCGGATGCCTTTTCAATTTTTGATATTTGAGTCAAAATTTCTTTTTATACGAATTATCCATGTGGTCATAAGTACAGTATCTCAATAATATTATTCATGATTTAAATATCATATATATCCAGTATATATGAGTTTATAATTGTAAATAACATTTGGGGAAAATAAATGAAATGCATCGTTCATGGAGACGTTAGGCCGTACGTAATGAATATTATTTATTTTTAGTGACAAATTCATAAATCGATATCCTTTACACAATGATGATATTTGAAAAGGAACATTGTTTGTGAATTGAAATCTATTATTTTATATATGATTAATTATTTTTACATTCATGACTTGGGTTGCCCATAGGTTTATGCCATCCCCTCGATGAATCAATAGTCTCACTGGATTATTTTAGTTAGACAAACCCTTCATGTTGTTACCAGTATTTTTTAAAATTTAGTATAATAGGTAAATATAGTATATTTATTGTTGGATAATGAAAAACGGTTCGTATCCATTATGTTTTAAACTGTAAAGTGAATGGAATTTGTGGAAATGGCTTCATGTTCCTGGGAAGCATTACATCCAATATTTAAGCATTTCCTTCATTCTAGTTATTACTATCTTAAGGATTTTCACTATGAAAAAATATATTGACCACATTAATTATTTTTTTGTCTATTTATTAGATTTTTTTAAATTATCTATCAGTAAATATATATTATTCTCATTAAATCATTATTACTTCCACTTTAGTAAGCCTTTTCATAACATTCTAACTCACACTTATTTTGTTTCCTTTCCACAGGTTTTGAAGAAAATATATTTTATTTAGTTTCATGGATGAATTTTAGTATCATTGTCATATATTATGTTTTACATTCAATTTCCCAATGTAATATGGGTATAATGAATGTATATGGTTTAAAAAATAGCTTAATAGATATGTCCTTCAGAATATGGATCCCCATAATCATGAAAATGTAATAAATAATAAAAAATAATCTTGGCTTATGGGGTTGGGGAGGTACAATTGGTATTAGAGGTAGTCTAGTAGAATCCTTGTAAATAATTCAATGGAAAACATATACTAGTGAAACTAAACCAATTAAAAACAATGATAATATATATATAAGAAAATCAAAATTAAACTGTGTTTCTAATTATAAGATTAGCTATGGATAAAATTTTCAATTTATATTATTGGTTTTACTAAATATTTTATTATACATAATTAGATCAAATCTATTATATGCCTTCATTGATAAATGGTTCCCCATTGCAATAATTTCAACCTCACCAATGTACATGATCCATATAGTAAGAATTATCATTTCGTTTATGGTCTTAATCAAATATTTTGAAGTGATATAGTCTTCCAAATTATTATAATTATATGAGGACATGTTATCACATGATAATGAGACAAAGAATGAATTATCTATGTATTATGGATTCATAGGGAATCATCAAAACAAGTGGACCACTAGTAATAATATAGATAAAGATAACAATGGGAAAAATTATTTTCCCACATGAAATAGTTGTCGAAATAGTCACCAAAGTAATTTCATAAAAGAAATTGGAGTTTCATACATGTATGGAGGGAAAAGACAGTTCGCTTATGGATTCAATGAGGATAAAAGTGTTTCGAATATACATTTAATCATCTAAAAGGATACATGACACTATAAAAATCAATATCCCATGTTCCAGAGGAATATATCCCAATATAGTTTATTAGATCCTAGTAAAGCCTTTTTGTAAAACCATTGACAAAGATGAATGATTAATATGACTATGTTTGGATTTTTGAATTATATAATTTGATTAAGATACAAGTAATTAGATTTATAAAATATATTAGGATTGTACTATAATACATTTCATTAAAGATTTGAATTTTTAGGTTCAATGGTAAAATTAAAAATGATTAAATAGAAAGTTATTATTTTTTTAAAAAACTGGGTTGAGGGAAAGATAACCCTTAACTTGTTCAATTTTATGAGATAATGTGGTTTAGATAAATTGATTATTGATATGTATAATATTTATTGGATATTATAAATTATCATGGAATATATTAATGATATTTGGACAATGTCATTTATGTTATCATTGATGGATTTTACAAAATTATTTATTTAATGATTATATCCAAAAATAAATTTACACATTAATTAAGAATTCATGTTTTCAATAAGGTTTTATTATATTGGAATTTATTTCCATTTTTCATGAAAATATAAAATGATGGTTTCCACATTTTTTGTAGGTGACTATTAAGATAAAATTCATGTATTTTGATATGTTCATTTTGTAAATTTAATGACCTTTACTCTCTAGTGTTTGACTATAATATTTTTGGAAAATTTAACCATTTATAAAATGGTTTATATTATTAATTGTATGAGGTTTTAGATGATAATATTTTACTTCACTATATGATGAAACATATGATATGATAAGATGTATGAATAGTTCATAGAACACCAAAAGATGCAATTTTTTCTTAGGATATAGAAATTTATCATGTAATTATATTTTCATATATTCATCGTGAGTTAATTAAATATGAAACTCTACAAAAAGTAACTTGAAATAAAATATTTGTCCTATTACAATCATATTCAATGAATCAAATATTTTCTAAATCATCACATCATTATGTTTTCTAATCCATTAACATTGAACTGATCACTTAATTTGTTATGAATACTAACTATAATTATTTACACATTTATTCAATGTCTATGTTTAAAATTTCACTAATGATCTCTTACATTGTATCATACATTTGTGAAATTTATAATTCAGTATCTCTATTTTTATGTGGATAATTTTATTATCTATTTCATGATGTGTGTTTTTACAGAATATTATTTTCAAATATCAATACCTTGATCACCGATATCAATATTGAACTTCAACGATGCAATTTACTTTTGGATCAAAATGTATAGGAAGATATCTAAATAAGATAGGTTAGTGAATTTTAAGTTTAAAAACATTAATTTTTATTCGTACATTAATATAAGAAAACTATTCATATTCTAAAAACCCAAATGTATTTAAAATAAAAACATATAGGGATCTGGGTATGATGGAAAATGTATCATAAACGGTATGTTTTGTAAAATTTTCTATAGTTCAAAATTGAAATTAATCGTATTCACAATAATAATGGTAAGTATTGTAACCAAAATTCTTACGATAATCAGTGTAGAATAATTTTTATATCATAAAGAATATAGAATCTTACTAAGTGATCTAAATGATCATAATAACAATGTAATAACAAATAATTTTAATAATATTGGTTCAGATAAGAAGAATATAGAATTGAAAAATTAATATAAAAAAGAAACAAATTTCAGTTAAAATAATAGTTGAAATGAAATACAAGTAAATGAATTCAATTATTTTGTCCCAAATAGTGGGTTATCTAATAACATATGATAAATGTCTCTTTATTTATACATTCATGAAATTATTTCTTATTACACTAGGGTAAAACCTCGATACAATTATTATCTTTTGTCTGTCAATCTATCCTATATATCCCTCGATCAAGAAGATGATTTCCACCTCTGTCTTCCTTGCCTTAGAATCCCTAGACATGAAAAATATTGGCAGAACTATCTTCCAATGCATGGAATCCCTCAATCATAATCACAACGATTAGTGTGCCATAAATAAAAGTAGAACTCTTGATATTTACAAGTATAAGGAACAAGAAGTTCATAACTTATAATCATCAGAGTTTTCACACATAGTAAACAATTGGAAGAATTATCACAGGGAATAAAAAATAACTTGCTTCCAAATAATCTAAATGAACTGGTATTTATAGGACTTCATCCCACTAGTCATCATGAGTTAAAAAATTCTTATTTTCACTTGAAATATCAGAGGTACTAGGACAAATGTATCTCTAGTGGTCATATTAAAACTTATGGAACAACATAGTTATTATTAGTATATAATGAATGACATCATTTTGATTTAAATTAATTTCTATCAATAAGATACATTTTTCAGGTTATGGTAATGAATTTGAATGAGTCTGGTGATTTTTTTTTGAGAATCAGTACGATATATATCATTCATAACATAATCCATATAAAATATTTGAAAATGTGTACGATAAGAGTCATATTAATTATATATGATATAAATTATATTTAGTCTCATTATGATAATATTGGAATGAATTATCACTACAATTTTCATTATTTTTGTAATTATTGGATGTACAATAAAATCAAAATGATAGAATATAAAATATTATCCTTAAAATAGATGATATAAAATGATATATTAATTTATTTTTTGGATATACAAAAGTTAGTAATTATAATGTTATGAAATATTTTGGGATTTCAAAATCAAAATGAATAAAAAATTCAAAAAATTCCTTTTGACTTAACAATACCACCCATTTTGGAATGTACAAACCATAATTATAAGGTAGAAATTACTTTATAAAACATAACTCCAAAAGATATTTTAAAGAACTATAATATTATTAAGTAAATATTTATACTTATCTCAATGTGTTATGAAACTCTTCTCAATAAGATATTTAAAATGACTAAATCCCCCTTAGGATAATAAATTCCATAATGATCATATTGTATAAATTTTATCCCCCAAAGTAAATAATTATCCCCATTAAACAAAACTTCTTCCCCTATCTAAATCATTCTCCCTCGTTTTATTTTAAAAGAGTAATATTAAATATATTATAAAAACTATAATAGGGTTGAGAGAAAAAAGACATGATTTAATAATGAACTTGATCATCTAGAATAAGTGAAAAAACAATCATCCTAAAAAATTGGAGACATTTAATATAAAAAAATTTATATGTAAAAGTAATTATTTGATATTTAAAAAATGAATACGAAAAGAGTTTGAAAAAAATTATTTCTTCCCCTTCTCCTTTTCCCTATTTTAGAGATATAAGGTATCTATCTTCATTTTATTGAATTAATTTCTGCCATCCCTTATATTATCAAGGGTTTTATATAGTTTGTGGATATTATCTTCTTATTCTAATAACTATTGATCATATTTACAATTTAAATCTTAATGAGAGTCCATCTTATCTTTATGACTATGAATCTTTTATTCTTGATCCTGATTTTTTTAGCTTCAAATTTATTATTATGTAAATAGTTTTTTTTAAATTTTACAATATCATACATTTAAAACAACAACCTTGAGGTTTTTGATTAAACAACATTCATATTCTATTCAATATATTTCAATTATTTGGCGTGTATGTCATTTTGGATTCTGTAATATTTTTTCTTCTTTGTAGAATCAGTAGAATTTTTTTTAATAAAATGGTAACATCATTCACATGTTTTATAATATCTATAATTAAATATTCATGGAATTTGATACTATCATAACATTTATGAGACCACTAAACTAATTTATTTAAATTTTTTATGTAAACCTTATAAAATTTTTCGAACACATTTTATTTGGCGTCAATCTTGATCAGTCTTTATTTTAGAAGTCTAATAGAGTACGATATTTTTATTTTCGTTATGAATAAAAAAATAAATTTTCACTTAAATTATTGGGTGATAATGAATTTCATTTTCAATTATATTTATATTTTTAACAATGCAAATATATATTTTCAATGATATTGTGTTTTCTAAGTCAATATCTTTATCAAAATCAGGAATCTCTCGATAGTGATTTTTGGCAGCATCTTCTTCTAAATCCTTGTTACGATCTGCATCAATCATGTTATCTTCATATTTATTAGAAATATAAATTACTTTACCAAATTGGATTCCCTGATTATATTTATCTAAGAAACTACTATTGGGGATAGAAATTTTCAAGATGTAGATAAAGAATATTTTACTAGTATTCTATAATATTGATAGTTTTCCTCCAGAAAAACATTATTTTAAATCTCATCTTCTTTATATTATTCATCTTATTATTCTTCCTTTTCTTACTCTTTATTTTTATCTTCTTATTCACTAAGATAATCATCCATCTCTCTCATTTATTTATATTATTTTTATTTTTAGAATTATTTTTTATCATGGTTTAATGGAGTTGATTATGTGATAACTTGTTTTAATTATTATTTCCCTTTTCTTGGAAAGAGGGAGTGATTTTTCTCTTTTAATTGAATCCAATATAATAACTACATCACTCCCTTTTTCAACACTTTAAAAAAAATTAATATCAAATACATCATTATTTTCCTTTTTCATATTCACTTTCTTTTCTTATTCCTTAATAGCATCTTGGGTATGAATTTTCTTTGGAAGGGCTTCAGCATGATCAATACCAAACTCAGGATATCTTTATTTTATTTCTTCATTTATCTTTATACACTGAGACAAAATTTCATCATAATAATTTTTATTATATTTTTTTATAGAAAAAAAAACATGGATTTGTATTCATTGATAGAAACAATAATAATTGATTTTTTTTTGAAAAACATAACATCTTACAAATATTTCTCATGTAACATAATATTTAACAAATTTCACAAACATCACTGATTTTGAGTGTAAATGAAATTTCTATAATTTTATATTATCTTCAATAATCAGTGTAACTGTGATATTTCTCTCCACTACCATTAGTGGGAGATTATAACATTTCAAACTTTCTTAAATCATCGTAATACAAATTTCTAGAAACATTATCACTTGAGGCGTAATTTATCTTGGAATTATATTTTTGATGGTTATGAATATATAACCTATCAAATTTTGTTTACACATATTAAACAAATAATCATGAATGAAGACATATGGAACCTTAAATATTTATAAATATCCTTTTCTAGGAATTTGAAATAATTGTATGAAGTGAGTAGTAGAGTCACTATCCTATTCAAGATGAATTATTTTTATTTTGGGATGATGAAATTCCAAATGCGATTCCTCAGCGGCTTACCAATTGAAGGATACATTCTATTTTTTGATGCTTGTAATAAGGAAAAAAGGCATTGAATTCTAAGGGTACACTATGAAAATGTGAAGTTTGATTTTCTGATATACTAATATATCTATATTATATTGAAATGGTTACATTTAAATAACTAAAAACATTCATAATACTATAAAAATGTCTGAATTCATCATCAATAATAATATCATGATTGGTTTTTGGTATTCTTACATAAATATATTTCTATCCATAAAATTGAATAATTATTTTCATCAATTAATCATACTTATAATCAAATATTTTATTTCTAATATTTATATTAATAATTTCATGGCTGAGAAATATTTCATAGGAACCACATCCTTCAAATTTTGAGACATGGTGTGAGTGGTTTCAGTTGTTTTTGACTTGAGTATGATGACATATTTTTCGAATTGATAACATCAGACTCAGATACATAAAGGGTGGAAGAAGATTATTGTAGATGATAGATAACCAAAGTGGAATAAGATAGGTTTATCACTGTATATAGGTTTAGAAATTTGACCATTGAAATTATATAGATGATATTTCATAAAAATGGTTGGACAGTTGAAAAAATTCAACACTTGTGGTTTTTAATGAAAATAAAAATTTTATTTTTCTCAAAATGAGTCCTTAGAATGTTTTTAAAAAATAAAAACAAACATAATATAATTTAAAATGTGTAATGTATGAAATGTCAAATTTCAGTGTCATATGACAAATATATTGGTTTATATATTTTTTTCTTCGAATAAATTTTGAGTAATTTATTAATTTGAGTACGAATAATTTCTGAGTACAAAAAATATGTGTACAAAAATTTTTGAGTATGAAAATTTCAGAGTATTAAAATTTTAGTGATAAATAATATATATTTATAAAAAGTCTTGAGTGTGATAATTTATTATTTCAAAAATTTATGAGTACAAAAGCTTCTGAGTTTGAACTTTTTTGAGAGAAATTAATAAAATTCAATCATATTTAATCTTTTATTGAATAGAATTAATATATTGTAAGGATTTGTGTTAAATATGAAGTTTTTATGAATTATTACATTAAATTCACAATTCATAGATTCTTTTATTGTATTAAAATCCTTCAGATGGTAATTATTTTTTAAAAATATCTACAATTTGTTCTTTTATTCTGATAAGGTGTAAAATGACATATCTTTTAAGTGTTTTATGAATAATAAAGTTTTTCCTAATATCTAAGTGTTATTCACATGAGTTTTGTGCATGATATTTATGTAAAGTTATGTAGCTAATGTTATTACATAATATTTTAGTTTTAGTAAAACTCATTCCATAATAAGTGAGTGTGTGTTGCAACCACAACACATGAGAAAAATAACATCTAACTGCCACGTATTTGGACAAAATAGTTAAAAGTAAAACTGAGTGTTATTTATTACCTAATTAAATACCTAATGATTTACTATGAAATGACAGCTTATAGATATAGAATTTATATACATTCTATAATCACCAATTTCAATATCCTAATTTTGTTTAAATAAAAATAATTTTCTGAAGAATAAAATATTACAAAATCATTAGTTCCCATTAAATTAATAAAAATTAATATGACATCATTTAAATTGGATTATTTTGAATTTTCAAGATTCCATTCACAAAATCATTCTGAAATCATTACATATATATGACTTGTTGTTATGTATATTAGACTTCCAATCATTCCTCTGAAATCTATTTGATTAATTGGTTTTCTAACTTCATCAGGATGAAGTATATTTGAGGTACCACCTTGAATTCTAATACCTTAGTATTTTTATATACATAATTTTAAATAATATATTTAATCTACTAATTTTTAGATATATAAGTATCTTTTGGTTTTTGAGAAATTGAAAAACCAAGAAATGATGTTATTTCACCCATCATAGTCATTTCAAACTCATATTTCATATGATTCTCAAAGGAAACTTTTAAATATTGATGAGTTTATCCAAAACTATTTTCATAAATAACTATTTGATCAATCAATTTTTTTTCATTACTTATAAAAACTGTCAGATCAGAAGTTCCCATAAATAAATTTTCTACGAAAAAAAATAAAGTTATTCTATCATCAATGAATTAGGGGATTTTTTATGTCCAGATAATTCTCTAGTATGTTTCAAGACCTTTTAGGATGTTATGTATATTCAAAACCATGATGCTATTTAAAAAACATCTTAATTAACATATATATTACATAAAGAATACTTCACATCCACTTGATGTTATGTGTAATTGAAGGATGTTTCCAAGCCTAATAGAATATGAATAGATTCATGTCTAGCTACAAATATCTAGGTTTTTCAAAATTTATTCCCTCTATTTGAATAGAGACTTCAGAAACTAGGATTTTTTCATTTCTACTAGTTATCCCATTTTAATCACATTTGTTTCTAAAACCCCATTTATTCCAATTATAGCATTTTTTAGGTCTGTCAACCATGATCCAGACATTATTTCTTTTGAATTTTATTAAGTTCATATTTCATTTCCTTAATTTAATCTTTATCACTGGAAGCCTCGTTATGATTTTTAGGTTCTAATTGAGAAATAAATTCTATAATTTTCTAATTTATGTCTCTAAGAACAACTATTCTTTACACGTTAACTTTCATCACCAATTATACAATCCCTAGGATAATATTTAGGAATTAAATAACTTGGTTCTTGTAAAACCTATTCATCAACATATGATAGAATATATTCTGGAGTGAATACATTAGAAAAAATTTATTAGGTATTTTCCTAAGTAGAAGAGTCTTCTATCAAAGGATGATGAATTTTTTTAATCACATTAGAAGATGTAGGATGATTTTATTTAAAAACAAAAGGGTAGATTTCATCTAGTTTAACATGAACTGTTTCTTCAATAGTATATTAATTTTTAATGAAAACTTTATATGGCCTAGAATTAGTGAAATATCCTATGATAATATCTTCCTCAAATTTAGGTGGTAATTTATGAAAATTATCTTCCTCATGAAAAATGAATTCTTTGAATCAATATAAATTGATGCATGTGGCTTCTAGTTTTTGAGAATTCTATGTCTCATATGGTGTTTAATATACAAATGGTCTAATTAAAACATGATTAATAGTAAAGAATTTAGTAATAAAAACATCATCCAAAAAATACTTATAAATTGATTTTTCACTCCACATGGTTATTTTATTTCTCGAATAATTCAATTTATTCTTTTAACAAGATGATGTTTGTGAGGAGTTCTATGAGATGAAATTTTAGGATTAATTCCATTCTTACTAAAAAAAGTTTCAAAATCAGTATTTAAAAATTCTACATCATGATTAATCTAAATTATATCAATGGATGGTTTTTATAAATTTTAAATTTTGCTATTAAATATTTAAAATAACTATAAGAATAATATTTATTTTCATGAAAATAGACCCATGTGTATATTGTCTAATCATCAAATAAAAAATACATAATACTTTCTTCCAATAATACAAGTTTTTTGTATTACCAAATAAGTCCATTTCTCTAACCATAATGCATTAATAGTTTATATTTTACGAATATATTTGAGTCTTCAATTTTGTTTCATTCCATAATGACAAGGTTTATAAATTTTTTAAAAATAAAATCTATATTCCAGTACATCCTTAAGAAGACATTTCTAGATAATTTATATAAGTTATTAAGGATACATTGCCCTTTACTTAAATTCTATAACCAATATCGATCTTTCATTTCACTATGGTATGGTATGTCATGGATCATATGGACTTCTTAGGTATCAATGTAAAAATTCTCATAATGATGGGGAAAAATGATGAATTCATCATCTGAGTTATGAATTAAAGATTTATCGTTCCTAAAATTCACAAGGTAAACTTAATCAAATATTTGGATTATTCTTATAAGATTTTGATTAATACCATTAACAAATAAACCATTTGAAAAAAAATCAGAGAATAATAATATTTCCTATACCAAAAATAATTCCATGAGATTTTATGTTGAATACATTTCTCGAATGTTTCATTTCAATAATCATTTTAAATAAGTATTTATTTATACTCATATGTTGGGAACATCTACAATATATTTACCATATATTCGTTTTGTATTTACTTCATTTATTTTTATTGAAAACAAAATTATAAGAAATTTAGAACCCAAACATAGTTGGGTCCATAAATTTCAATAAAAAAGATTTTGGAAATACACTTAATTTTTATATAATGGGCTTTATGGAACCCAAAATATTGAAATTTATTTGTGGAAAAAGTGATGTTTCAATGAGTGAATATTACCCATTCCTAAAATATTAACTTGTTGAGGGAGTTTTATATACATTACATCAACTCCTTCTTTATGAGTGGAAATGATTGTCACAATATTATTTAAAGAAAAAAATTCATATTTCAGTTTTATAACTAAATTCATATCCACATTATTATTATTTTCCAAAATATATTATGTTTCAAAAACATTTTTCTCAGAAATAAATTTTAAAAAACAATTTAAAATAAAATCCTTCATAGGATTTCATTTCACAATGTTTTATAAATATAAATAACTAAATTTTTTTAATAAATATTTTTTTGAAATATCTGCCAATTTATCTTGAAAACATTTATTCCAATGTTCTCATTCTCAAACTTCTTATTCACTTTTCATTTTTCATTCTCAAGAAATTTTGTATATCTAGATACTTATTGATATGAACATAATGAATTTTCTTTTACTGAGGAATCTTATTCATTTTAATAAATATAAAATTTATCATTAAGATATATTTTATATAATAAAATATTTCTTAATGATTCATAAGTTTGTACCTTAGCTATACGAAATTGATATTCATAAGGTATTATTGCATAGAGACCAATATTATCCTTTATATAATTTTCATTTTCTATGTAATCATCTGAATAATTCCCCCAACTAGCACTCCATGAGTCATTATCTTTCACGACATTAGTTCCTTTTTTATTATAATATTTATTTCTTTTATAATTTTTATCAGGAAGCCTTTCTCTTCTGCATTTGAATTTGAATTTTTTATAATCAGTTCTTATATGCATTTCTATTTTACATTTGAACATGTATCCTTAGAATATATACAATCATTAATTTCCTTGTTACTTTTCTTATATTGATACTAAATATAATTTGTAAAAAACAATCTCTTTTTTTGAAAAACATTTTCAAACTCATTATCTGAATGTTCTGAATCATATCAGTCTGATTAAACAATCACTTTATTTTTTTGTTGATGACAAGGCTATATTTTCAAGAGTTTGATCTTTTATTTTTTTAATTAGAAGTAAATAAAAATCCACAATTATTAATATTTATTTTCTCATCATCTATTTGTAATATATTCTCATATTTCTAAATTGTTCCGAAATGATTATTAAGAGTGACTTTAGTAAAATTTAATTTTTCAACTATTGTTTTATTTTATTCCAATTCATTGGGAATGATGTCAATAATCTTTTCTATATGGATTTCACCATGAAATCGTTTTTCACTAATAGATTTTGAACTATTAACTATTTTCATGAAGTTTTGGTGAACCTTGGGATCAAGTTATCCATAAGGGATTATGAAATCCTGATAATCTCCTCTTAGAATGGATCTTATAGTCTCAACAACTTCATAATTTCCAAAATGATTGATTTATAACATCTTCCAACTTTTTTGAAAAAATCAAAAGATGAAATATGGGTATATATATTTATAAAATTAGAAAAAAGTAATTTATTTTTTAACTTCTAATTAAATTGGTATTCCTTCTTCTCTTGATTGGTAAACACTCTAAAATACTTGTCAATAATTTTATAAGAAACAATAAATATAACAATGTTATCAGATGCTATGTTTATTATAAAATAATTAATCATGTCCCTCAAATATTCATAATCAATTCCATAAAAAATTGGGGGTCTTGTAGGATGAAAATTGTATATTGAATCCAAATTTTGTCCTAACATCTTTCAATCAATTCAATAACTATTTTTCCACAAGACACATTAGTGTAAAAAATATTTTTAAACAAGAAGGTTATAAAAATAAATAAATATAGCTTGAAAATGCAATGTACTAAAATATATGAGTGTTGGAAACCCACTTTGATACCAATTTATGGATATAAATTTATAAGCAAATTAATAAATACCAGAGGGGATGAATTGTATGTTTAAAATCATTATTATATATACATAGTTTAATAAAATTGGGCTAATCATATTCACAAACCTATTTTATATTTATACAATTTTCAGACAAGGCCCTGGGTCTGATGGACAATGTTTTGTAATCAGTATGTTACAACAAGTATTACACATGATGTAATTTAAATGAATCATAATCATAGTATGTATGGTATGTATCGTAATCATATTGGTTATGATAACCAAAGAATAGTAGTTATTCTATCCTAAAGTGTATATAATTGTACTGAGTGATTTAAATGGTCATAATCACAATGCATTACAATAGAACTTTAACCATATTTTTAACACAATCTGAATAAATAATATAAAATATAATATAAAAAAATTAACTTTAAATTAAAATAGTATCAAAATTATATTCAAGTAAATGAATATAATTCCTTTTACTGATAGAATATTTTATCCACTATAATTGAATAAAGATCCCTGGATTTATAATTTATTGAAATTATTCCTTAACCACAACATGGCATGACCATGATATGATTATCAGTATTGGTCTCTCTACCTATCCTTGAAAGCCCTCAATCAAGACTGTGATTGACACCACTTTCTTCCAAGCCTCAGAATCCCAAGAGCCACAAAAATATTGCCCCGAATGTTTTCCTATCCACGGAAATGATCAATCGAAAATAAAAAAATTTAGATCACATGATGGAAAAAAATCTTGACAGAGATATGTATATGGAAGAAGCAGTTCAGAAATTGTAAACATTAAAGTTTTCACATGTACAATATATTTGGTAGAGCTATCGAAGTTTGTAAAAAATTAGTAGCTTATTGCTTGTTCAAATGATCCGATATTTATAAGCATTCATACCAATAGTTTCCTTGATCTCCAATGGTAATATATTCTCATAAAATATCAGAAGGAGATAAAAAACGTTCACTCTAATGGTCATATTGATAATGAAAGAACAACATCATTTTTATTATTATATAAATCACAAAATTGTTTCGATTTATATGAATTTATTTCATTATGTTACAGTTTAATGGGTATGATAAAGAAATTGAATTGGTCAAATTATTTCTCTTACCAGACTAAGTATGATTTATATAATTTTGAAAAAAAATAATTATGAAAGACTGAACAATGTGTACGATATGAATTGTATTTGATCCATATGATATAAATCATATTCTTGATCATTGTAAAATCCATTAATGAATTATTACAACAATTATCACGAATATGATTACTATCATAATTTGTATAGAAATTTTCATAATATTACATAAGATAAAATCATAAATTTAAATGTGATATGTGGAATATGATTTCATTTTTTTGAACCCATTCGATATAAAAAAGTTATAAATTAGGAATTTAAGAATGAGTTTTTGATTTACTAGACAAAAAGAATAAAAGAGTAAAAAAGAGACTTTTTTACATAACAATTATTTAATGTGGGGTGAATTAAACACCTCAAAAATTTACAATATTTGAATTTTACAGTAGAATTAATATTTTTTTAGATTTATTTATGTAAAACAAAATTTTGGGCTTATGTTAAACTCAACACTGTGTTAGCATCTGTTACACGCAATGACCGGTTTTACCATAAATATTATTAACTTAATAGTAATACCTAAGTAGTTACATTAGAAGTTGTTATTAGGATTAAATAAATCAAAACTATATATATATATATATATATATTACCTTGAATAAAAAAATTTAATTCATAAAATAAATTTTCTGGGAAAATGACTAAAAAAATATATTTTATAAAAAATATATTATATTTTTATACACGATGTTCTTCCACCATTTAATTGCTCATATATTTTAAATCTAAAATTTGTCCCTTTCATAAATTTTCTATTAAAAATTAAACTTTATTTCAGAATTATTAATTTCAATGTTATATTACATTGATTTTTTTGAGGTGTTACATTTTTTGGTGAATATAATAAAATAGAACATTTTAGTTGACAACTGTCTTTCCGTTAAATTAATTATTACTATTAATTATATTTTTAACTAGTTTCAAAGTCAGAATAGATCAATTATACATATATTAATCCAATATATATTATTTTAATAAGTTTTAAATTTATTTTAGATATAAAAACGTAATGAACATTTGATCATTTATAAATTTAAAAACCTGCTTTGTCGCCACGTCTCTCGGATTTAATTTAAATTTATTTCTTCCACTTATGTGAGTTGAATTTGGAGAAATGGGTATAAGTAGATTGATTCAGAATAATATAGATATTGTAATATTATAATTTTTTTTGGACCAGATGTAATTGTAAATGTAATCAAAATTAATAACATCAAATTAGTTAAAAATTTGATTACATAGTGGTTAATCATTAATATAAAGGGGTAAAATGATATAAAAACATTACAAAAATCCATTATCTAAACATATTTCAACCAAATCCCTTATTTTTCTTAATATCTTATTTTTGGGGATATTATTTCATGAAATTTTGTAATATAATATGTTATTTAAGGAAATATTCAAAAAGAGAACATTCCCTACCATTAACATTTATAAATCATTTAAATGTGGAAAAAACATAAGATGTTTTGTTATAAATATAATTTTGATTGATAAATTATTTATGATTATAATAATAATTTATCATTTGTTTTTAGAGAAAATTTATTCACTTAAAATTATTTTGAAACACCTTCATATTGATTAGTTAGATATAAAATAAAAAAATAATTGCTACCAGAAATATGAAATGTGAAGAAAAGTCATTGAATTATTATGCTCCCTGATTTCTGTAGATAAATATTTCATGTTAAATATATATGAAATTAATATAAATTAATTACAATATTTTGTATATATTTTTGAATTAAATATAAATAAATAATTTCAAAATTTAGATCAATGTACATTTACAATAAATGATATTTTTTATATGACTTACATTAATTAGAACATTTATCATCTTCCATGTTATTTATAAAAATCATTAAATATCATATATATTTCATTCATGGAACAAATACTCTTTTATAATTATCAAATTTTCCCCAAAATATTGAAAACATTGTTAGTATATTTAGAGTTAAATCTGTGATTTTGAATGTTATGTACTATTAAATTTAATTAATTTACAATACATATGGGATTTTATAACTTATAAATCAGATGTAATATTTTATAATAATTCGGTCTAAATTTTCTAAATATTATAAATTCCATTTGGTCTTATTGGATTAATTAAATAGATTAGAAAAATAGATACCTAAATGAAACCCCAAAATAAAACAGATAAGGAATCATAAAAATTAAGGAACAAAATGATAAAAATGATTTATTTATATTTTGTGGTGTGAGTGTTTACCAATGATATATCCCCTTTAATCAATTATTTTTCCATTTTTAAACACATTATGTAAGTAATTCCATTTAAATGTGTTTACCATTTTATATTTAGAAGAACTCCACTCCACATTATTGTAAAAGGGCATTCACCCCCCCCCCCATTCTTCACACATCACAATCCACATTAGATAATCCAACCCTTAACCAAATAAACTATTAATGTAAAACCTCGACCCAGAATCCTGGATACAATGAATTAGTTCAATACATTGTCATTATAACAAGTCCTCAAATCCTGAAGGATTAATCAGTTTAGCAGTCTTTGAAAATATATTACAATTTACAACATAACATTACAATTCAAAACATAAAATAAAACATATATAATATTTTTAATTATTCTATTATTATCCAATATTAACCATATATATCAATCATTATACACTTCATGGATTCCTAGGGATATGAAACATAAGAAAGGGGTGAGATCACATGCTCAGTAACAGTAAGAATACAATAGAATCTATAATGAATTTTTAATCATAAACCTTAAGGAAAGGTATATAACTATAACGCAAGCAATTTAAACATTATCTTGAACATAATATGGAAAGAATAAATAATACCATATAAAATAATAATGACCATGGATATTATACTTGTCAAATAATCACATGGAATATCTATAATTAATTTCACAATAGGGGAATGCATAATGTCGAACATCTGCACTATCATAATATTTTCCCAACATAGATACTATCTAGAACTATCCGGATGAATATTTAACTATGCAGGTAGAAACCCATATTATTTTTGTCAAGATATATCCTCTTTACAATGTAAAAATGAAAATAAAAAATGAAAAGGGGTTTTTTCCAACTAATTTCATCCCATGAGACCAACCAATGCCTCGAGGGGTCATAGTGGTCCCCGACAATCAATTACTAACTCAAATTCATTACTCATATGAAAGGGGTAAAACGTAACATATACATTCATATTAAAACTAACATATAAAATCATAATATTTTAACCATAAAACATGAATGGTATCTAAATAGAACATACAATGTCAAACTGATCATAAACCATTCAATAAAATATGAGAAACGATTTCATAAGAAATCAAACTCAATAATCATTATATCCAACAATGGATAATGAAATTGATTAAAAAAATATAATGAAATCATTAAAACTCATTGATATAAATCTGTTTTTTGATATCATTTATTAATAATCCAATCTCATATAAAAGGCATTTAGAAATATATTTTTGAATCAAAATGTCTCTTCCAATTTGAAACTATTGAATGGAATTAACATTTTTAAACATTAATTTCTATATAAATAAATAATTAAAAATATTTTGAAAACATTAACATAAATGAGAATGATATAGAATAATAAATATTTATTAATTTTAAACTGATTATTTTGTTAAGTATTACATTATATAAAACATTAAAATTATATCTTTTGAAAACAATTTTATAATACATGGACATCGATGATAAAAATTTCCTATTAAATTCTTATGCACAAACAATCTCAGATAATAATGAGATTATCAAATTAACACTTACCTTATACTCTTTATTAGTCATGGGTGTGTTAAACATATACATAATGGATGTATATTTTCATTAAATTATACAATTACCATATCCACATTTATGATACTATATATAATACCCTTATGTCATTTTTTAATAATATTATAGTATTACCATTGTTTTGGGTGTTAAATACTTCATTTTCATTTAAATATTTTGTGACATAAGTCTTGTTTATTTGGAATAAGATGTATTTTATTCAGATTTAAAACTATATTAAGTTCATAAATTTTTTTACTCATCATATAATTTTTATAACCATTCTGGAATGATTTACGTTGATAATGAATATCACTACGTCTGGGAGATGGTAGGTTGTACATACGCACGAGCGATGAAATCATTCCCTCAATGGTTAAATAGTATGTAATTTGATGGAATATAAAGTATATGAAATCATTATCATATCAGATATATTATTTACACCCTTTAATTCATCATTATACCCATCCAAGCTGATTATAAATGAAAAATAGTTTAAACCACGGTGTAATGACGGTAAGACATACGAACCCACAAATGGTGATAATTTTTTAGGATTTTTAAAAGGAGGAATATGGTTGTACCATTGTCAAAATAACATATCATATTATATATTATACTGAATATACTAATTTCATATGGAATCATCATAGTAAGTGGGTGTTGAAGAAGAAAATATATTGAATTGAATTAGCAATACAATTACCTCTTCTTCGAGAACCTTCCTATAATTTGCACACCAGGACTCATTAGGATGGATTTATTCCATATTTATGAACAACATTATGTATTTAGACACAATTTTAGAGTAAATGGTCAGGGGTGTTATGAAAAAATGGTATTTAGAGGTGTGAATTAATAATAAGGAGAAGTGTCCTTTTATTACTGATGTGAGGGACACTTTTGGAAGATCAAAAAAATTAATTTATTCTAAATTTAATTAGGGTTTAAAATATATCCAATGTGATTTATTTTGATGATAATATAAGGATGAATCTAAATTCTCTAAACCATTGAATTTGAGACATATTATGTATTAAAATTAAGCTTAAATTTTGGATTTAACCCTTTGTTAAATAGTTTAACTCTTACAATGTCTTGTTTTATTTTGACAATATAGGGATAATATAATTAAAATAAAATGAAAAATTAATCAAAATAGGATCCTTTATGAAATATTTGTCATTATCCATGTTATTTAACCAAAAAATATATTTTTATTGCAATTATAACATTTAATTAGATAATATTTATTTAAAAATTTAATTTTTTTCAATTTTAATAATATTAAATAATTTCGTTTTTATAAATATAAACACATCTTGATGACTTCTAAAAATTATTTAAAATATGTTAGTAACATGTATAAGTTTTCTATAAAAATTATTATGTTATTTATCAAAAAAAAATATTTATTTTAATATTTTTAATATCATTTATTTGATATTTTGATTACAAAAATAATTTAAGAATCATTACTATGTCATTATTAAGGGTAATTATTTAATATCTAGAAACTATAAATAATTTATTTTGATGTATATAATTATTATAAATTTCTAGAGACTATCCATAATCAATTTTATCTCCTAGATATCACTGTATTAAAATTAGTATACTTATAAGAAATGAGAGAAGGATTTTTTTTACATTCATTAATTTTACAAATATTAATTTTAAATTCATGGAATAGGGTCCATTAAATGATTTAATATGTAAACAGAGGTGATAATGGTCTAATTTATAAATCTAATATAATTTTTCCTGATGTTAGTATAATTTTAAAATATTTTGTTTACCTTTATTGACTCAATTTACCCTTAACCGCGATAATAAATAAATCACTAATGTAAATATTCATAATGACCAAAAATAAAACGACGATATTTACATAATTTGGATGCACTAATTTGATATATGGAATAAATTTTTTAAAATTAAATGCATATAAGTTACAGTAAATAATTTCAAATAAACCCCATTATCGGAATGAAAAATGCGTTTTTAAATGCTAAAACATTGAAAATGATTGAAATGTTTTTAAATTATAATTCAGGAATCAATTAATACCAATAAACAAAATTATATTTATTAATAAAAATATAATCTATTTTTTACTATAAAAAAATTCAATGTACTATTTAACACTCGAAATTATTTCAATGAAAATAGTTTTTTTCAATTAGAATTTAGTATTTATTTATTATTCATCAAAACATGAAACAGAACAAAAAATACCAAAATTTGACCCAAAGTAAATTTTGATAGAAAAAATTAGAAAAAAGGTGTTTATTTTGTCATATTAAATATATAAAAGGGTCAAATATTAGATTCAAAATGGTTTCTCCATTAAAAAGATGAAAAAATGTATTTTTTAAAAAGCACTTCTTTAATCTGAACAAATAATTTTTTCTTATATAATATCTAGAAATTACATAATATTAATTATAAATTTATATAAAATATAATTATTTTATAATTTTGTTAATATTATTCATAACAACTAATTTAATGGCTAGGTTATATATAAAAATATTCATTAATATATTGTTGTTCCTGAAATCTGGGTATTCGGTGTAATGCAATCCAACGAATTATAGTGAGTATAGTAATATTAAAACAGTGTTGCATAAAAATAAAGAAAAAAAATTATTCAAAAATAAAAATATTGTAAAATCTCGGGGTTTTACAATCTCCCCTCCATCAATAAGTTTTGTCCTCATAATTTTAAATTGCACCAATAAAATAAAAATTTGATACAAAAAATACATACGTGGAAAATGAACATCAGAAATAAGGTTTACAAAATATAATCATAATAAGAGGGAATGAGAAATGTGAAAGTCAAAAACAAATTAGGCTTTCAAATAGATGAACAGTAGTGGTAGGTAAGGATACATACATGGAAAAAAACCTAAATATTTATATGGAGTGATTGGGGTCATCAATCATAAATAATTAAACAATAAATGGAAAATTTAGGGTCTCAAACCAATAAATCTATGATTATTTAAAATATCATCAGTTCAATTGATAATTAACTTGAGATACATATTTAGGATTACTCATTTTTAGATAATTTTTCCTAGATTTTACGGATTATTTTAATATATAGATATGTATTTGATAAAACATTATTGATTCCATAAATTTTATCCTTCGGTTGTGCTTTGATCTATTATCACTTAATACACTAAATTCTTACTAAAACTAAAAATGTTAGACCAATGTATCTAATAAATCACAATTTATCCTCAAAAAAATAATATCCACTATTCAACATACTCTCTTCCAAACTTAGGACTCAATAAAAATACTTCCACCAAAATTCACTGTCCAAAAATTTCTCTAAATTTCCAAAATCAATTTTAAAATCATATTCCCTAAACAATGTAATATAACTCTTATTGTATCATAAAAAGTATTTGACCACTTTTCAATCTTTAATGATAATTCATATATATTAGAATCCTTAAACAAGAGGTACTTCAGTAAAATCCTTATATATCTTTTGAATATTATAACCATAAAACCATAGATTTAATAATTCTAAAATCTAAATACAATGTTGCCTTAACGATTCCACCTCACTCTTAAGCCATTAAATACAATTCAAAATTTTATTCCTTAATACCTCAATAATATCATTTAGCTTTTTCTCTCTCTTCATTATCAGTAGTATAAACATTACTTGGATAACCAATCTGTTTCTAACCATTAGCCAAAACACCAATCACAAAGTGAGAAAAACTAATTATAGTGATATAATCATGATGGATTATTTATAAGATCTCTAAATTATTACAACTTATTCTAAATCAATAATTCAATATGATTAACATAGTTCATCCATTACCAAATCTAGATGATGATATCATATACATAGACTTATCCATAATGTTATTTATAGTTTTATTTTTTATAATCATTGATTTCTAAATCTAATTTCAAAAGTTGTTTCTAAAATTCATGTGATACTAACTATAACGCCCCGAACCTAGAAAGCCCATATCTTGTTCATTATTTTAATACATTATCATGATTACATGGAATCATATCCCAAAATACTGATCAGTTTTGCAGTTTTTGAAAATAGATTACATTCATCAACCTTACCATACAATTCAAAACAAAAAATATGAAATAAATAATCCAGGGAAAACCCCATTATTCTCCTAGTATAACCCTAAAAATTAGTCATAATACACTTCATGGAATCCTTGGAAAATATATCATAAGAATGCGATGAGCTCAGATGCTCTTTAATAGAAAACATACAACATAACCTATTCTGAATAATTAATTATAAACCTTAATTAATGAATCATAATTGTAACACAAGACCATTAAACACAATCTTGATTATAATATGGAAAAAAGAAATGATAATTTATAAAATAAGCATAACCCTTGAAATTCTAATAGTCATATAATAAAATGGAATATAACTAACTAATATCATAGTGGGGGAATGAAAAATTACAAACATCTTCACTATAAAGATACATACTCAAGATAGCTACTGTTGAGATATATCATCATTATATTTTACATGAGTGGGTTGAAACCCATCTGATATGAGTCAATATATATCCTCAAAACAAAGATAAATTACATTTAAAACAATCATAAAGTGGTTTTCGCCATATAATTTCATCACATGATTCTTACCAATTCATCGAGGGGATATAGTGGGCCCCACCCATCAATTACAAATTCTAATACATTCCTCATAGAAAAGTAATAAATCATAACATAAAAATTCATATTAAAACTAGCACCCAAAATGATAATAATTTGACCATAAATAAGGAATGGTCTCTAAATAAATAATCGATATTGAAACTGATCATTTTACATTCAATAAAATATGGAAAATATTATCATAATATGTTAACATAAATCAAGAAAAAGTTATATCCACGGATTTTGAAATAGAAGAAAATAATATAATTAAATCATTACAACTCTTTGAGGGAAATATCCCTTACACTTTTAAATCATTTATTCAAAAGCCATGAACTTATAAAAAATGATAAAAATAGGTTTTTAAATCAATGTGAAACAGACCAGTTTGAAAAATTTGAAAGGATTTAACATTTTCAAAGATTCATGTCCGTATTAACAAATCTTTAAAATCATTTTAAAAATATTTTCATTAATTAGAGTTATTTAGAATAATAAAACAATAAATATATTAAATTGAATTTTTTGTTTTATATACCCTTATATAAAATTTTAGAAAACTAAAGTTTAAAAATATTTGAATGAAACATTGATATGTATGGGAAAATATCCCTAAAAATAATTATGCATTAACAATCTCAGATAATAATGAGTTTGAGAAATTCACATTTACCTTGAATTTTCGTTTGTCAAGGTTTTTTTATCCTCATGTATTATGGTTATAATATGTTATTAAATTATTGTAAACCAGAACAATATCCATATATATATGAAAATATATATGGCACTCTTATATACTTTTGTTGATAATACTTTAGTATTACCATTGTTTCGATTTTTAACTACATCGTTTTCCCATTCATGTTTTTTCACGTAAGTCATGTTTATTATTAATAGGAGGTGTTGTATTAAGATCTAGAGTGATATGAAGTAAATAAACATTATTTTTACTCATCGTATAAATTTTATAACCATTATCGAATTGTTAATGTGGAGAATGAATCATTCGACTTTGTGGAGATGACACGGCATACATACACATGATCGAAAATATCATTCCCTTGATAGTAAAATGTTATGGAATTGTATGGAATATAAATTATTCATAAAATATATTATTACATATTTATTATTTATATAAATTATATTATTCATTATACCAGTCTATATAAAGTATAAATAAAAATATTTTGCACCACGGTGTGGAGACGGTAAGTCGTACGTATGCACGAATAGAGATATTGTTTTTATAGAATGGGTACAAAGAGGGATATTGTTATCCCATAATCATAATAAAAAATAATAATGTATATTATATTTGACATATTAATTTAGAATGAAAACAATGTTGGAATAGTATGTATAAGAAGATAATAAGTTGGATTGAATTGGTAAAACAATTACCTATTCTTCGAGAATCTCTTTTTGATGTGTGAAAAATACTCTACAAGATAACTTTGTGCATAAAGTATGACCTCTATGATATAGCGAGGGATGTTGGGAGAGTAAATTTGTATGTGTTTCATAGAATAAGAGCTTTTTGGGTGAATTAAATATAAGGAGAAGTTACATTTTATAAGAGAGCTATGGGACACTTTTTGAATATCTAAAAATATTAATTTATTATCTATTTAAAAAATATCATAAGAGATTTATTTATATTCTAAAAATAGTATGTGTTAAAATTACATCATGTAATATATTTTAGGGATCATTAAGTCAGGAAATAAAATATATCTCTTGGATATAACCCTTTCTAAAACAGTTTGAATCTAACCATATCTTCTAATAATTCTACACCATAAGGTTAATATAGTTACATTAAAATGAAAAAAGAAACCCAATTTGATAATTTATTATATATCTGAAATTTTCCAAGTTATTTGGTTAATATTAATATTTATATAACTTTTATATCATTTAATAAAATATTATTTATTTTAAAATATCCATTATGTTAATTTTTATACAATTCAGTATTTTCATTTTTAAAAATATAAAACAAAAATTATTTCATAGAAAAACACATCCAATATTTCAATAATGTTTATAAATTATCAATAAAATTATTTAATGTAATTAATTATATCAAATTATATTTATTTTAATATTTATAATATAATTTATTTAATATTTCTCTTAATAGAATAATCTATGTATCACTATTATGTCATCATAAATGATAATTATTTAATCTATAAAAATTTGAAATATATTTCTATGATGTAGGGAATCATTTTATATTTATATACACTATTAATAATCTATATTACCTCATATATATCTCTATATTAAAATATTATACTTTTAAGAGATGAGAGTGACATTTTTTCACATTCATAAATTTTAAAAATATTCTTGTCATATTCCAGGAAAATAGTCCATTAAATGACAATATTTTAAAAAATAAGTCTTAAGTTTCAAATTTAGTCATCTAATATAAATTTAATACGTGTTAGGATACTTTTATCATACTATTTCTACCATTAATTACCCTATTTACCCTTAATCATGGTTATAAAAGAATTATTAATGATTCTAGTCATAATGATCAAAAATAAAAGGATAATTTATAAATAATTTTGACCCACTATTTATAAAAATGGAATAAATTTTTCAAATATAAACATAAATATTATTTAGTAATAAATTTAAAACTAATCCCATTGTAAAAAATGAAAAATTAGTTTTGAATAGTTAAAACATTTTAATGATTGAAATGTTTTACATAAAAATTCATCGTAAAATTAATTCATAGGAACAACATTATATTAAATTATGAAAATATAATAAATTTATAATTTAAACCCAATAAAATTTATATTTTAACATAGTAAATTTTTTTGATCAAAAATACATTTTTCAATTAAAATTTAGTATTTTATTACTGTTTATCAAAACATAAAACATTTAAAAAAACAAAAAATTGAACCAAAGTAAATTTTGATATTAAACATTAAAATAAGGATTTTACATTTCCAAATTCAATATATAATGGTGTTAAATATTTGATTTAAAATGTGTCCACCATTAAATGGTGGAAAAAATACATTTTCTGAAGAATATTTATTTTATTTGAAAAAATGAATTTGTTCGTATGTTATGTTTAGAAAATACATATTTTGAATATTAAAATTATATATAATACACTATATTCAATATATTTTTAATATTATTCAACCCCACAAATTTAATTGCTATGTTATATATAATAATATTTTTTTTCATATAATGTCAATCTGTAAAACTCGGTCTTGCGTGTAACGCAAGAAAAATCATTATTATGTGTAGTATAATATTAACATGGTGTTTCATAAAAATTAATGAAGATAAAAAATTAAAATTTATTCAAAACTGAAAATATTGTAATATCTCGAGGTGTTACATCCAACATCCATCATCTTATTCTATAATCCTAATATTGAGAAGAGGTGATAAAAAGGAAGATGTCTGTTATCAACCAAAAAGAGAAACCCGAATAAGATGAGTTTAAAGAGAATTTGAAAAAAATTATGTGTAGGGTAAAGGATTTAAATCTTGCTTTATAAATCTACGAGATAAATTTCAAATTCAGAGCTTAATTATTTTGGTTAGTGTCTATAATTTCCCTTTTGATATGTTATATCATTAATCCATTTTACTTCAGGATATATATTGTTTAACATTAAATTATTACATCAAAGGGGTTTTGACATGAAAATTACCAACATGTAAAACATATCATGAAATATCACTTTCATTGGTTACTGTTTACATTATGTGAGAAAATAAATTTCTCATAATAATTTTTCATTTACAATTATATTTATTTATGATATCAATATTCTTTTATGATAAATATGATCATTTCTTATAATTTATTCAATTTTTACATAAAATATTCACTTTTAGTGTTTTGGATTGACTTTATAATTATTGATAAATATGTATACGAAATAAATTTTTTGACAATGTAATATTTCATGATTTGAAATAAATTATTCAATATATGAGGAATTATATGTTAATGGAATAAACTATTTGGGGTCTGGTTAATGAAAGACTCTTGATGCATCGATAGTCTCATTAGAGGAATTTAGTTGGACAAAACCTAATCCCTTGTAACCTATATGTTTTAAACTATCTTGTAAAATGTATTTATATTAGATTTATGTGTTTGTTCATTTACCATTACATGTTTATTAATATCATTGATTAATTATAACATATTCTATACATAACCATTACTAAGAATTTGTTCTCTCGCAAATTTTTTTTCTATTCCCCTTGTTATGAAGAAGATATCTTTAATTTATTTTCAATGACATAGTATATTATAATTATAATGTTTTATGTTTTAAATTCTATTTTCCAATGTAAAATTGATTTCATGTTTGTATATTGTTTCCAAATAATCTAAACTGATCATTCCTTTGGGATTTGATTCCTTGTTATAATGATAATATAATAAAGTAAAGCTCCTACTCCATGCATATAGGGTTAGTGTTTTACTATTATTATCAGTGAAATTTTAGTATATTCATAGGAAAAAATATTTAGTAAAAAATATATTATGGAATATAAACCTATTCTATAAAGTGAGAATATGTGTATAAGAAGATCAAAAAGAGAAAATTTTATGATTATGATATTAGCTACGCATAAAATTTTCAATATCAGTTTTTCATATCACTATTTTTCAAATTATACTTGATAATATGCAACATGATCTATATATATTTGTATATATTTCACATAGAAATTTTAATATGAACCCCACCAATGCACATGATACATAGAGTAAGTTTTACTATTGCATTTATGGTGATAATAAAATCTTTTGAAGTGAACAAGAATCAATTGAATTATCATCAAATGTGGAAATAGTTTCATGTTATATTGTTAAAAGAAATATTTATCTCTCTATTATGGATTCAGAATGAAACATGAGAAAATGATGAAAGAATAAAAAATGTATATAGGTATAAAGGGATAGATGTATTTTCCCACATGAAATATTTCTGGAAATACTCACCGTCATATCTGAATAAGTAGAATGGGAGTTTTCTATAATGGTAGATATTAAAGACACCATTATTATGTAATAATGGCATTATTGACCATATTCAGCATCCCAAAGTCATTTTTAACTTATGAGTCTGATATCACTAAAATGTCGAATAACAACATTATTAAATAAATAATTATATTTAACATGGTAATAAATAAAATAATATATTTATAAAAATGTAAAAGGATCATAGTCGTGTAAATAATTTACATAAAACTAAGTTTATTATGATTATTAACACATTTGGCGAGTGTGACTCAAGATATGGGATACTTTTCCTTAAAAATCACATTTTAAATGTTTTAATGAAATATTATAGAAATATTATTCACCCATATAAATATTCATAAAAATATGTTTTATATGTACATATATTATTACATATCAATTATAATAGAAATATTATGATACAGTCAACATTTTTTAAATAGTTTTCAAATTGATTATTTTTTGTCTTTCCATAGATATAACATTTGATTCATTTTTTCCAAAGTGTACAATAATGTGTTTTAATGATAAACTAATTAACATAATTTAATTCCATTATTAAATTTATTTATTTAAATATCCCAATAAAATAATCATGGTTATTTTATAATTGAATCATATCAATGATATTATTACGGTTTTAAATTTTTATGTCTTTTTAAAATTAAAATATAAATATCACTATTTTTATAAGGTAATGGATTGTGTTTTGTGTATTGATTCAAATGGTTTTTCATGAGTTTTAAAATGAAATAGTTCATGAATATAATTTTTAATTCATAATAGAGTATATGAGAAATATAGTTAATAATTTGTGATCCTGACACAAATTATATAATGGATTAGTAAAATGTAGCTTATATAATGTGTGATACATATTATAACTCCCAAATGAAATTGGTAAATGTTCTTTTCATCCTAAGAAATATTGAGTGACTTCTCTAGTGTATATTATCCTATGTGTTAATCTATCAATTTTTTTCTCCAAATTGTGTTTTTTTCATGGGTTATGAAGATTATTTGATATGTTTTGAATCTTTTTTACTTACATATTGTGGATTCTAATGTTTTTATTTGAGAAAATGGTGATATTTAAATTCTGATATTATTCATTTGAAAACCCCAAAAAATATTGTGCAAAATAAAAAATTTTACGTGTTTTCACATTTTTGAATTGAATAATTCATTTATGATTCTGTACAACCCTCGATATGTTTTTGTTTATCAACTCAATTGATATGATGTTTTCAACAAGGTTTCATGGTTTAATAGAGACAAAGATAATGTCTATTTGAATTTTGTGAATATATTACATAAAATATATTAATTTTTTAATTTATGAAAAAATGGATACATTTTTGGAGTGTCCACATAGATTGAGTTTTTCTTATTTCTTTAAAACTATAAAATTTAATAGTCAGTGGGAATTTATTTTTCCCAAATATTTGTTTAATTTAATATTAATTTAAGTTTATATTGGGTTAAATTTATCCATATCAATTATCTATTTGTAAATATTTTGTTTATTTGAATAGATCTTGGTGTGGGGGTTTGGGATACTATAACAATGACGTTATAGATCATATTCATGATTCATTTACTAATAATTGGTGGTTCCTAATTCCTGAATTTTAATGGAATCAATGAATATGAGTCATGAGAGCATAACGTTGGAAAAATACCTAAGTATTAGGTGTACATGTATGTAAGGAATATAATTTCCTTAGTCAAAGATCACTTATAATAAAATAATAGTGGACTAGGGTCACTCCCCATTCTAGTTTGTCCCTATTCAGGGTTCATTAAAAAGAATATCATAGTGGATAGAATCCATAATATATCTAGGCCCATTACAGTCTTTATTTTCTAAAAATAAATAAAAATTTACCCAATGATTTAGAGTATTATAAAATATTTGCCCCACTATTCACATAATGATAATAATATATATGTTCTCTACAATATCATTAAAAATAATCATTTCAGAAAATGTGTAATGGAATTATTTTTTATAATTATTTAGTCATTTAATCAACGTATATACCATTGAAAAAGAAATAGGTTTCCTACTTGTTTTATGATAACATAATTAACCCCTGTGAAATAAACATGTTTCATAGAAATAATAGTTAATAATATTAATCCTAAAGAATCCAATAAAAAAATTTAATAGTATCATGGGATCATAACCCATGTAAATTATAATCAAGATAAATTGATGATATCATCAAAGAAAATTCCCATTAAATGATTATTAGAATATATTTTTTAGAGAAAACCCCTTTTTAATTTGATAAATATTAATTCAGTTCAATGAATTTATGAAAAATTAAAGACCAAATTTTCTTTATAATGAACCTCATAAACAAATTAATGAAGGTTCTTATCATTGGGAATTTTTAATTCCATGAATTACCATTCATGATGAGTACACTAAAACATATATTCCTTCGACATTTTTTTTGTAAAATTTATAAGTACTTATTTTGTTAAATAAGAATAAAATTATACTTTAAACCATTTTTAATGAATTTAATATTGAGAAAAAACTAATTTAATGAATCAAAGAAGAAAATTCAAAAAATACTTTAATAAAATTTTATAAAAAAATCATTTTTGGACAAATTATTCTTTTACTATATTTATAATTAATATATTTACCTTAGTAATACATATATTGTTATAATAATATTATAAAAATATTATAATTAATTTTAAAAAATGGAATTTATAGAAAGAACCATTGAATAACAAAATTCATGGGATTCTTGAGAGATAGGCCATAAATATTTTTGACAAAATATTTGATAAAAAATAATCTAGATAAACAATGAGATGTTAACATATTATTAGAATGAAAAGTAATATTTAAAGAATAGCCTAAAAATTAACATTAAATATAGTTATTATATGTAGAATAATTATATTAAATTAATAATGGGTTGTACATATTCCTCAAAAGTATAAATATATTCATAAAATAAATTATGTTTCATGGAAAAAAAAATTGAGATAAAGAACACTTAAAACTTCCCGTATCTCAAAATTAAAACATAATGAATGATATAAATATATATATTTTTAATCCCCAAAATATTCCTTAAAATAATTTTAAAATCCATTTAAAAATATTATATACCCCACACAATGGAAACAATTTGTGGATGTTTCATATGTCTCAAACAGATAAGAGTGTGTCCTGAAATCCCTTTACCTGATGTTCAATTTTATTCACAAGTGAACTAACCTCCTATTTAATAGATATAAATTTTTTATATTACAAATCCAGCTTAATTTATATACATAAAACATGATATACTATATAATTATCACATACAATAACTATTTTATTAATAATCATTTAATAAAATCATTCTTTTTTTTGTGATAATGATTACATGTTTCATGATAATTTTAATAATGTAGTTCTGAACACTGTACATTGATCATGAATACACGGTTTAAAAAATGTTAATCGTTATGAAAATATAATTTATATTAATTATATATGTATTCATCCATAAAATTTCGATATTCAACAATGAATTATACAATTCATGGAGATGATATGTCTTACATACAGATGAAGGTAATTTCACTTAACTATCGATTGAAAAAAAGAAGGTTCAATAATAATTCACTATAAAAATGATCTTATATCATATATTTAATTTATATCAATATTTATTATAATCCATTTACATCAGAAATGATAAATTTATCACAATTCTTCATGGAGGTGTTAGTCTATACATCAGCATGAATGTTGTTATAATCTTACAACAGATTATAAGGTTAGAATCTAGGTAATAAATTATAATTTTTAAAGAATAATAATATTAAAAATTACAAATATAATAATTAATACAAACACAATACACATCCTTGAATAATCATGAAATATAATTAATTATATTTCTACAAAGATGTGGTAGTCCACATATATGTACAAGTGAAAAATTATCAACCTATGTTATGGAAGAGATAGTTAATACATGTGTTTCCATATTAATAATTACATTTTAGTAATATTTTCATAAAGATTATAATATTTAATGATGACTAATATTTTTTTATATTATGTATATGATGAAATAATTTCAATAGGATTGGGTAAGATGATTACAATATATTCAGTAGGATTTATTTAGATTATTTTTTAATAACCATGGTACATGTATTTTAATTAGATCAAAATACTTATTACAGTGGAATGGATTGTTAAATTTGTATTGGGTTGGTTTTTGTCAATATATATTGATTAATGTGGTGTAAATAATATAGATAATGGGTTTCCATTTATAGTGCAGTGAATGGACACACATGATTTTAAATAAAATACATATTTACAATTAATAACTTTCTCAATTATAAGACAACAAAAAACAATGAAATTTATGAACATGAGGTTATCCATTGAATTTGATTATAAAATCTAAATTATATATCTTTCTAGGTTATTTAGAACCTTATCATTTGGTAAAACCCCTTCATTAAGCAATTTTTACTTCAATTGTGGTAAAAAAAATTCAATTATAATGTGTAATAATTTTTATTATAATTTTTGAATTGTATCATAAATTGAAAACATAATTGTTTTTACCATTTCTCATCATATGTGTCATATTATATGACTTGTATAATTTTGGAATTATATATTATTATATTATTATTCTTATAATATAATAAATTTCATTTTTACACGATTATTTTAAATTGTCACTAATGAAATAAATATAAAAAAATTATTTGAATATAAATTAGTTTACCAGATGTAATTAATTTTTATATAAACTAAAAATTATTTAATGAATCAATTAATCGAAAAATTATTACATATTATTTTATTAATTTTTTACTTTTATCTTTCTTTCTATTTCATGAAGACTATGTGAGTGATTTGAAAAATTAAGAATAAATATATCTTAAAAATTAAAAGAGTTACATCATAAAAATATATTATTCATGTTAAAAATAAAAATGTATATTTTTTTATAAAATATTAGTATTCCTATATGAAGATATAAAAAATTAAAAGGAATAATGAGGAATATTCTAAATCTCATTTGTTAAAATAATTTCATTGTCAATGAAAGATGAAATTAGAAACTACATATATTTGAATTTTGGGTGGATATTGATTATATATTCAAAAAAAATTATTCAAGGAACTTTGTGGGTTGATTTTGGGACACAATTTTATTGGTTTCATATTTTTTTAGATATTACACATACTAATTTGATAAATACTGACCATGTAACGGCCCAAACCTCCCTAGTCTATTAAATATAAAAAATCCGTGTTTGGGGTGTTCTAGGAGGACATGGTGTCCCACTTCAAAAAATATTCAGTTATTTAGTTTTCTTATGGTGTGTCATGAATGGTATATCTCAATGGTGATTCGCACCTGTAGCTCACAATGGAGAGTCAGGATAGGTGAGTCATGATATGTGAGTCTCGACGGTGAGTCCTGATAGTGAGTCACCGAACTATAGCTCACCAAATTGCGACTCGTCGAATGGTAGCTCACCAAAGAGTGACTCACTTAATGGTATCTCATCAGACAATGACTCAACGAATGATAGCTCCCCAAATTTTAACTCATCAAATGGTCACTCAATGAATAGTGACTCACATATTGGTTTCACACAGAATGGTGACTCAGTAAATGGTGACTCAGTAAATGATGACACACCGAATAGTTTTTTCCAATGGTATCTCTCACATGTGACTCACCCAATAATGGTTCATTTTCGGTAGTTTGGAAAAATTCTAGTTTTCCCCATTTTCTCCAATTTCCCACATTAATGTTTTCTTTGATATGATTTCCGTTTATAACCATATTTAAGTGGGTTTGAAGCCATTTTAGGGGATATAAATATATCATTTACTACATAACACTCCCAATGATTTTAAATAATCAAATCAAGTGGTCTTGTCAACGAATTCAAAATAGTTTCATATTCCTTTCACATTAGATATAATAATTTAAATCTAGTTAACTTTCCTAGTTCAATACTTATAATTTCAATGAGTACAAGGCTCAAAGAACCATACATTCCTGATTGATCTTGCTTTAGTTTTGGGGCCTTTAAATCAAGTTTCCCTAGATGATTTTTCATAATGCATGCACACTCACTATTTCGGCAGAAGGAGGGAGTGTTGATCATATATTTTTTTAAGGTAGGTATCCCACCATCACTCTAATTTTGGTATCATGTAGTGTGGATGTATGAATTTTTCCCATGTGATGGAAATTTAATCCATATTTAATAAATATAATTTTATTTTATTTAAATAAATAAAATAAAGTTTAGGGAAAAGTGATGCATGCTTCTATTTTATTGATTATTTAAATTGTGAGTTGTATAGGCCGTTAGCCTAATTAAAATCATTGTCATTTGTGGTATGTTTTCACATCTTGGATAACTTTTGAATGATTTCTTGTCAGCCATGTGTTGAATATATATATATATATATATAATTTATTAATCACATATATTCTGTTAAATAAATTGATTCCCTAGGACCGAACTGTTTCTATGATAACCGTTTAATTTAAAACAATAATTATTGAATGGGATCCCTGTTAAATCTATAAATTGTTCCTTGTACAGTTTTATTGGTGATACTATTGATGGTACACATTTCTGTGGGTTGGTTCGGGTGGTGTAAGGAAATCCATGGTTGATAGATGATTTGATTATGGAATGGATGAGATTTGTTTTGTAGTTGGACTACAACTAGGTTGTTCTTTTTTTGTGGTGATGGGTGTGTTTGGGAGTTCATGGTTGTTTTTTTGAGAGGATTTATTTGGAGAGATTCATTAAAGAATTATGATGGAAGTGGATGGTATGGGTGTTAAAAAGAGTGTAAATATAAAGAGGGATAGTTGTAACATGGTTCCTCCCCCTCTTCCCCTATGTGAATTTTGAATGTGATTTTTTAAGTGATATGATTTTTTAATCCTCACCTTCTGAAAACTATCACTTATTTCCCTTCACGCTTGATAGTTTCCAGAGTAGTGATGGAATGAATAAATTAATTTTTAAAAAAATACTTATAATTGGTTAAATGAATTTACTTGGTTATGAATTGGTTTTGTGGTTGGTTGTGTGGAAGTTCACTTAGAGGTAGTAGTAATGGTCAATTTGTGGGATGGTTTTTTTTTGAAAACCCATATGATGGTCTAATTTTTTAATATTAAACATATGTACATGTATTTAATTGTGATTTTTATATTCACCCACCATATTTGAGCAGTATGTGCAGAACACCCACATTATCAGGGAGGAGGGTGTCTTTTCACATAATTTTGGTTAGATGAACATTTGTTGGATAATATATATTCCTTGCTTCCTTAATAATGAATTTGTATCTCAAGACTCCTCGGGAATGTTGAGGTATGGTTGTCAGGGCCTTGTGTTTGTGGGAGAGTTGTGATTTTCTAAGAGTCTTTGGGATGTTGTTCGGTTGTGGCCTAGGTTTCTGCGATCAGGGTGTGATATAGTTATGGACCAGGTGTGTATGAGTGGGAGGGATGTAGTGACCTTTAATTTCCCAGGTGACGATAGAATCAATGAGGCCAATGTGTGAGTGGGTAGGTTTTGACATGGGTATATTGGAAGTGGTAGAAGAGCTTTGAAGTTTTCTATATGGGAATGAGAAGTTAACTAGTGGGAAGTGGTGTAGGGTACCCAAATCATCAATGTGATTACTATACTACTTTACTAGTCATTCATTATTCGGTGAGAGTCCAGTGTTGAAGATGTGGTGGCTATTATACCATGTAAGGTGTTGTTGGTTTGTGATGTTTTCTCAAAGGGGAATTATTATGCATCTTCAATTGTGTATGAGAGACATTTTATTTTCCAAATGATTATACATGTATTCTCACCAAAAAAAATATTTTTAGGATTCTAGGGGGATTTCGTAGATCGTGTAGGTCCTTTCTAGCTCAGACGTAGGAAGCGTTTTTGTGTCCCTTCATAGATTGATTATGGTACTTACATTGGCGTTTTGTTGTAATTATGATATTTTTAATCAAAAAATTCATCTGGAATGGATTTGGACATCATTTATATATATACATATATATTTCTTGGAGTTATTATTGGATGAACAATATTATCTCATGATATTTTTTACTTATAAATAGTAATACCTCCCAAACCGTGAGATTTTTATACACTTTGTTATTTTCTCCAACCATGGGCATACTGGAGTTGGGACCCGAATATCATTATTAAGCTTTTATAATCTAGATGATGGATTTTTGTGAGACATTACCTTCCATTATCCATCTTAAACAAGGAGGGTTGTGAAATAATGGTATCATAGGTATGGTTAAGAGATAGTACGGTGTTTAGAGATAGTCATATTGATGATTGTATGAGAAGGTACGGAAACCATGTTGGGTGACCTTGGTGAGTGACATGTTCTTGGGAATACCATCTAAGACATGGGATTTTAGGGCCCATGTGATCAGATATAAGGACTCTAAGTATACTGTACGACCAAGGTAAGTTACATCGTTTGTAGGGTAGAGACCCTAGGGAAGGTATATGTATAATAATTACATGTGTTCCTTTTGATTTGAATAATTTTTTCTATTTAAATAAATAAAGTGATAATTGAGATAAAATGAATATTAAATAAAATTACATACTATATGGGCATAGGATTTCCTTTTTTACATTTTCAACTATGGAACCCAGTCACTATCCATTTTTTTCTCTTGTAGTTGAGGATCAGTAAGACGATCTAGTTGATCATCAATGTTTTGATCCAGTGGAGGATGAAAATCAGTGGAAAATACATTTATGTGATATCTAGCTGAAGACCTAGCGAATGTACAAAAGAATTATTTAAAACATGAATATGTAGAGTTGTAATGAAGATCTTGAGATCGCCTTCAGTTTGATCCACACTTCTATAGAGTATTGGGGTACTTTGGAATAGTGTTATATGTAGGGAGTTATGCATCAATGGGGGACACTATACATAGGGGAGATGAAGGATTCTAACGTTCTATGGGTTGATTTTGAGAAAGAGATCAAGGTAGAATTCTTTTCTTCAACCATGAAGGTTGGGAAGAGGCAGGAGTTACTCTCCCTCACGCAAGAGAGTATGTTAGTATGAGAGTTGTGGATCAGGTTCAAGGATATCCTTTATTTTTCAATGGTTATATTTTCAGATGAGGAGTATCATGACAGACTTCTATAGGAGGAACTTCATCCTTCTATACAATGTGTGGTAACTCCTTTTACCTTGCTAATTCACATGGAGGTATGAAAAAAGGAAGAGGTAATTGTGTGGATTCACTCATGGGGAGGTCTATAGTGAATGGGGAGATAGTAATGTTCATCTAAGGGTAATTATACAAGTTTTAGTTGTTAGGAACATGGGCCTTATTGGTTTTGACAAGAAGGGAACCAACCTCAGTTGTTTGTGTTTCAGACTTTACGTACATATGATTCTCCTGTGAACATAAATCCATTGTGTTTCTCTTTTATATCTCATGTACATCATTAGGGTGAGTGTATGGAATCCATTCGAGATTAGTGTGGTGGTGGTGGGAATTTATAGCACCCAGCATAGTAATAGTATCTATCATGGGAATTTAAGTAGGAGGGAAAATAGGTTCATACTCCACTGAGGGGAGATAAAGCAGGTGGTGTCAAACCACACGTTAATCTTTAGTGACCTCTACTTGGGTCATGTTCATGGAGGTGGTTTCTGGTAGTTGGGAAGAGGATATGGGGTGGCCAGTTGCATTCCATAGAGCTAACAGTTCTAGTAGGGCCAATGATCATTCAAGGTATGATCATTTTGTTTAGTACTTGTGCTTGTTCCATTTTTGATTTCGGAGTCTTTCACTACTGAAATTCACCCGGTCTATCATATTATTTTGGTATAGATATTGATAGGATTCTTGATCCCCTAGTGTTCAATATGTCGGTAAGTGGTCACACCTACTTTTATGATGTATGATTGGGATCTAAATAGATTATGGTGTTGCATCAGTCCCGTGAGTATCTCTTTTTGCTACAGATACAGCCGTACGATGTTATTCTCATTATAGAATGGTTGTATTTTTTTCATTATATTATATACTATTCCCATAGGAGATTTTTTATTTTCATGTAGATGGTCAGTGGGTGAAAATCGTTCACAAGAAGAGTTTTAAGGTAAGAATTAAATCAACAGATCCTCTTCTTTAATTTTTGGTGTAGCTATCAGTGGGGTCAAGGGATACTACAATGGTGGAGGTTCCTAGTGTTGTTGGCGATTTCATGTATGTTTTTATTAAGGAGGTTTTGAATTTACCCTCTCGGTGTGATGTCGAGTCTGGGATAGACTAAGATCACGGTGCTTGTGTTATTTCAACAGATCTTTATCAGATATCACCTTATGAGATGCAGGAGATAAAGAGTCGAATAGATGATCTAATGTAGAAGTGTTTTATCAGACCCAATGTTTCATCGTGAGGTTATCTCGTCTTAAATTAGAATAATTAATATGGTTGTCTATGTTTGTGCTTAGACTACATGAGGCTAAACCCGTTGATTTTTAATAACTTTTACCCTCTTATGAGGTTAGGCTACAAGGACCCAACCTTACACCATTACATAATCATGAATTAAATGGATAATTCACATTGAGTATCTTTTCATGTTTATTGTTTTAGAGAATTAGGCCATATATATTACATTATATCTCATGAATTAAAAATCATGCACTTCAACTCAATTTCCATTTTTTCATACAATAAAATCTCTTGAAAAAAAGATTCATGCCTAGTTCCATGATTTAGACAGCATGACTTTTCCTTGATCGCATCCATGACCCTATTCATATTTATGTCATGTGAAACACATTTCAAAAATTCTTATGTTCATAAAAAGACAAGTAAGGGTTATAAAATAATTGAAGGAAACATTATCCCATTAACACATAAGATTTTTAACACAGCTCATAAATCGTAAAATTTATGAATTACACAATGAAACCACAAATCATAAAAGTAACTTATGGCATCCATATCAAACTTAAATTGTAGCTATCACAGCTACATATAGAGTTAAATTTTGAATACCCATCACTATATATTACCTAAATCTCTTAAGATAATAATTAACGTTTACCTCTGCCACATTACCCAATGCATTGGAGAGCTCTCTCCGGCTCACCTACCCTAGTTTTATCACAGAACCACCCATATACGTAAACAATGACCAAGAACCATAACATATTCATAAAACACAAAACAAAAATAAATGATAGTTAACATTTCCACATATCAATCAGAATATATCATATAAATATATTCAAATAACAAATCCATTATCAAAAACATTTTCATTTCCTAATTATGTAAAAGAAAATATCGTATTTATTTTCCTTTTAAAAACATTACAGTTTGTTAAAGAATCCATAGATTAAATAATACCCACGGTGGTAGAAAAGGTCATAGTCACCTCTTATGTTAAAAAGAAGCATTCTTTTCTGTCGTTTCTAAAAAAGCCTCATAGAAAAATGTACCCTCTGACTGAAAATAATATTCAATGGTATTTATACACCGTATAAAATTATGTCATATACAAATCAAAATATGCCCTAGGGAAATGAGATTGAGATGATGTCCCTAAAAAAGTTCATTTTGAAAATAAAATATATTAATAATGTGTATTCACTATAACTACACCTAAATAAAGTATAAATACAGTAGAGGGCATAATCATAGAATTTCATAATCATTAAGTAGAAGATTAACCCAAATAATGGAAATTAGTTTAGAAGATCCCTTACCTCGTGTCTGACGTGACCCGTTTGTTCTTTAATATCTTGATTAATAAACCAAAGATTATTTATACATGCATAATAATTTTTTTCATGTTTATTATTCCATTTCTATATCTTATTACCATGTTATAAACATTATTTATTCATTTAAGCTAATAATGGTCATTTTTCGATATTTGGTACTTGAGTAAAAAAATGATCTTCTTGTAATTATAAGTTGATCATGTGATCAAATTTCCATTACCTGCAGAATGATATTCATGATGTAGATATCATATATATCATATATATTTATTATATGTATTTATTTATAATATTACATAACATTTGGAGATAAGAAATGAAATAAACTGTTAATGGAGACGATAAGTCGTACGTACGCATGAGTGCTACTTTCATTTATATTTAATATTTAATGGAATTAAAATATAATGATATAGAGGTATATTATAATTTTAGTAAAATATTATATATATATATAATTTTATTAACTCCATCCTTTATATGTTACACGTATGTAATGAACGAGTCATATCGTTTTGAGGGGGTGGTAGTCTGCACTTCCTCAAATGAAATTATCATATTTACCGACTATGGAAACCATAAAGGTATTTTATAAATGAAAAATACAAAAGTATATAAACAATATAAATATAATATATATCCCATATAAATACATTTCTATCTTAATGTGCACCATGAGAGGCTGTAGGTGATAATTGAACAATCATCATTTCGTGAGCCATTAGTTGGCATCCACAGAAACAGTATGTTCTTTACCCATTAAATGGAGGTGTGTGTAAGTTATGTTCAAATACATCTAATAAAAACACTCTAGTATATATAGGATACTTTTTTTTTATAAAATAAAAGAGAAAAAAGAGTTTAGGGGGTTGGATAAGTGAAATAATATAAATTAATTTAAGAGAATACATTTTCTTAAAATCGGGTAACTCCCTTTGGTTTGATCCAAAAGGTTTACTTGAATTGAACACATCCCAATTTAAGGCTTCTAATAAGAATATAGAGATATATGGAAATTAATTTGTAAGAGGTTCGATGAGTCAAGGGGCTTTATATGTGTGAGTAATGGGATATATGTGAGGGCTATTTATTAGGGGAGGAGGGGATCTTTAGGAATGTTTACAAATATTATTTTATTATATAATGATTTTCAGTTTCTAATAGTCAAAAACTAATTAAATGTAATGATATGATGAGTCATGTTGAAATAAAATAATACAATAAGAATAGGAATGGTTTTGGATTTTTTTTTATTTTTATAATCTATTTTATTTAAATCACTCATTAATAAGATAAACACTACATCATTATTGTGTCATGACTAATTTTTTATTTGATGTATAAAATTATAAAATAAATATCATGATGGAGGAAATATTTTAATATTTAAAAAAATATATTTATAGTTTAATGGAAGACTTATATAACCCCATGTAGAAATTGATTTACTAAAAGATATATGTTTATGTCATTTTTTCATTACATTAAATTAATTAATATAACGTGTCATTATCACTGCCAAGTGGCTCCATGGGGTCCCAAAATAGACCCAAGGATGACCGAAGTCAGATATGTATCAATAAATAGGATTAGGACACTTGTTAGTGTAATTTAATATTTTTATTATATTATTGTTTTACCCTTATTTACTATATTTACCTTTTAACCATGGTAAATAAAATGTTTTAAGATGTAAATATTTATAATGTATAAAAATAAAATATATGTATTTACAAAAATTGGATCTCCTGATTCCCAAAAAAATAATCCATTTTTCGAAGTTCAAAAAACAGAATTAGAAGAAATTAATTTAAAATTAATTCCCGCTGTCAAAATTAAAAATGTGTTTTTAAGAAATAATAACTATCATAATATTGACACTTGTTTATTTCCAATTTCAATTTAAATTTCATCCAATGACCAACATTGGATTAAATGGTAAAAAAATAATATAATTACACTTTAAAACAAATTAAAATGATAATAAAAAATTACAAATAATTAGATTAAAAGTCTGTTTTGAAATAAAAAATATTATTTTTCACTATTCAATTAAAAATTGAAATTTATCAGAAAAATGCCAAATATTTACCCAAAGTAAATTTTGATGTCCCGATTCTAATGAAGAATTTTATTTTGTCAATAAAATAATATAAAAGTGACCAAAACTATATTTAATGAGGGTTCACCATCAAAAGGCGTTAAATAAACCTTTTAATGAATATTATGGTATTTTTGCTTAAAATCACATTTTTTCTTATTTAAATAATATAAAATTAATTGGATATATATAAAAACATTTATAAAACATGTATATTCATATTTTTGTTAGTTCTATCCATTCCTGGCTATAAAATGGATAGGGTTTAACCACCATTTAATATAATATTATATTATTATCATTTAGTATGACCCAATGTTGTGTGCAACGTAAGATTCAAAAAAACATGTTATTGCATATTGAGTATGCCATTGAACATAGAATTCCCTTTAATGTAAAATCCATATTTAATTCAAACTTATATATAAATATGAATATGTTATATTCTTTATTTACTTGAGATGTTACATACTTCCCCCATTTTGGGAATTGTGTCCCCACAATTCTATTAACATATCAAATAAGTGGGGGTATTTATCCCCCATAGAATTTTCAAATTTCCACATTACCTCTTCAACCATATGGTTTTCACACAATAAAATACCTAATGAGTTACTTTATTCTGCAACACATTCTCTCATTGGCCATTAACCTGGACTGGTTGTTCCTCTTAAGATAGATTCTTTTTGAACTAAATTACCTCTACGCTCAAAACATGAGATGTATCTGGCATATTCTTCCTCAACATTGAAACATGAAAAACATTGTGTACCTGGGATATACATGGACGTAAATCTACTCTATAGGAAACTGATCCTACTTTCTCTAGGATTTCATATGGTCCAATGAACCTCACACTCAACTTTCCCATCATATGAAAATACATCATACCTTTCCATGGAGAAACATTGAGAAAGACTTGATCACCTAACTAAAAATAACATTCTTCTCCAGGTTATTCGCATAACTTTTCATCCTGTAGTGAGCTGTTCTCATGTACTTCTGAATCAACTGAACATTTTCTTCCATCAATTATATCAATTAGGGTCACATCATATTTCTTTCACCAACTTCATCCCAAAAAGACAGATTTCGACACTTCTTTCCATATAATGCCTCAAATATAGCCATCAGTATCCTGAAATGAAAACTGTTATTATAAGAAAATTAAACAAAATATAGATGTTGGTCACAACATCCATTGTAATTCATTGAGAAATCACATGAAATATCCCCCAAGGTCTGAATTATTCGTTCATACTACCCATAAGATTGAGGATGAAAATCTGTACAAAAATTTAATTCAGTATCCAACGACTTCTAAAGTCATTTCCAAAAGTTATAAGTGAACCTCAAATAATGATCAGATACAATATTGAGTGTAATTCCATGTAACCTGGCTATCTCTTTAGCATAGAACCAAGAAATTTGATCTGGTGTCAAAGTATCTCAAATAGGAAGAAAATTATCATATTTAGTCAATCAATAAAAAATTACCTAGATTGCATTATTAACTCAAGATGTATTTTTTAATCCAACAATGAAGTACATGGTTATATTTTCCCACTTCCACTCTGGCACCAGTAAATATTGAAGCATCTCATTCGGTAACTTCTTCTCTCCTTAAAAAAACTGACAAGTCAATCACTTCAGAGTAAAATCAGTAATATCTTTTGTCATTCCATCCCACCAGTAATACTCATGATGATCTCTGTACATCTTAATACTTCCAGGATAACAAAAAATAGAGAAATATGAGCTTCACATAAAAACTCATTCATCAACTATGAATCACAAGGCACGCATAATCTCATCCCAAACCTCCGAATACATTCATTATTAATGTTAAAATCAGGCAACATACCCTTATGATCCAAATTTAACTTTTTATGGAATACATTGACTTCCTTTGGTGCTTTCTTTATTCTGTCTAATAGAGATGATTTCACTGACACCTGAAACAAAACGGAGGAATTTCATGCTCCAAAAAATTCTATGCCAATTTCATCAAATTGAAAACCAAAGGATATTGTTCCAAACATAGAATGGTTAATGTAGCATTACTTTTCTGACTCAAAGCATCAGGAACTTTATTTTACTTTCCTAGATGGTAATGAATCATACAATCATAATCCTTGATTAATTCCATCCATCTATTCTCTCTCATGATTAATTCTTTATGAGTGAATATATACTTCAAACTTGTGTGGTTGGTACATATTTCACATTTAACTTCATAAAAATGATGACTCTAAAATTTTAAATCAAACACAACCACATCTGATTCCAAATCATCTGTAGGAAAATTTAACTAATGAGGTTTCAAATGACAAGAAGAAAAAGAAAATACATGATCAATCTTCATTAGGACAAAACCAAATCCTTTCAACAAAGCATCATTGTAGATAACAAAATCAGAATTTGTATAAGGTAGTGCCAAAATTTGATCATTCACCAATATTTATTTCAATTCTTGAAGAAAATCATCACATTATTTTGTCCAGATGGACATAAAACCTTTTTGAGCTAACAAAGTCAGTGTGCTAGATAACCGTGAGATGTTTTCAACAAAACTCCATTAATAACCTGCTGAATAAAGAAATATATGGATCTCGATTATATTTTTAGTTCTTGGACATTATTAAAAAAAATTAGCAGGATAACCAGTTTTCTATTTTTTTTTAAAATGTGACCAAGGAATGAAATTTTTTGTAATAAAAAATCACACTTGATGAATTTATCATAAAGTTTATTTTCTTTTATGGTTTGAAAGGAAACCCTTAAATGACCTTTACGCTCTTCTTTAAATTTATAATAAAACAAAATATCATATATGAGAACAACCAAAAACTTATCCAATACCTCATGAAAAATTCTATTCATAATATCCATGAATATAGAAGGTTCATTAGTAAACACAAAAGGCAGAACTAGAAATTCATAGTGGCCATTTATAATATGAAATGTAGTCTTTAGAATGTCTATTTTTTTACTTTCAACTGATGGTACCACGACCTCAAATCAATCTACAAAAAATATTGAGCTCCCTAGTGCTAATAAAACAAGTCATCAATATGAAGAAAAGACATAGTTATTCTTAACGATGATGTTATTCAATGCTCTATAATCAGGGGGAAGTCTCATTGAACCATATTTCGTTTTGACAAACCATACAAGATCAACCCATGGTGATGCTCTGTGTTGAATGAAACCCTTATCTATTAACTCTTGAAATTTATTATTTAACTATAAAATTACAATTTGATCCATTCGATAAGGGGGTTTTGAAATTGGCTCAGCATCAGGAACAAAGTCAACAATAAATTCAACTTCCAGATGAATTATAATACCAGGAAACTCATCACGAAAAACATCAAGGTACTCATTTACCACTAGCACATAATTAATATGAATAGTTCCTTTGTTTTAAAAAATATTTGAAAGTTAACATTCTTTTCCATATTTTACTTGTTTCTCATTTTCCTGATATGTTATTAAATGTAAGGGTTCATTATTGTACACAAACTGAAAATATTTATGAAAAGAAATTTCATTATCTTTGCATTCAATCTTAGCATGATAAAAAGAAATCTAATCCGTACCCAAAATAACATCAATCTCTACTAGTGGAAATGAATATGGTTTTCAGGTAGATTCTTTCCACACACAAGTACATAAAAGTTCTTATAATTTTTTCTCAACATTTTTTCCCAGTGTTTTTACCATTAGTTCAGGATTCATATATTGATATGGAAATTTGAAATTACTAAAAAAAACTTCTTAAAAATGAATGAGTATGTAGACCAGGAATCAAACAACACATTATAATAATCTGAGGAAACAAACAGTGTACCTGATACTACATCATTCTATAGCCCAACATCTGCTGATGTAGATGCAAAGGATTTCTCCACCCCTTTCTGCATGTTGTCTTGCTACTTTCCCACAGTTCAGTTCTTCGTTGGACACTCATTTTCATAATGACCCATTTTCTTGCACTTAAAAAGTTTTACAGATTTTAAATCATATTTTTTCTTACCATTACCCTTACATTTTTTAGTGAAATTACAAGACTTATGTCCCATTTTACCACATTTGTAGAACTTAACATAATTAAAAAGACATTCCCCAGCACATTTTTTACCAAAATTTTCACAAACATTAAACTTATGTTTCTTACCATCAGACTTTTTTGAAGAGTTATTCCCTTTCTTCTACCACCTCGACCTCTTATCATGTTGTTTTTTCAATGAACACATGATCATTGTAAAACTCCATTTCCACCTTCTCGGCACATCGAACATGTTTTTCATAACACTTGAACTCACAAGAAGATAAAACATCTCAATACATTGGATTTAATCTGGAGTAAAAATGGTTGATTTTACTATCAATATATCGTATGAAATTTAGAGAAATTTAGAGCATACCTTGAATGTCGATTGAATTTTAGTTCATAAGTAGACACTGAGTAATCCTCCTTCCTCAATTCCTGGAATTGTTTTCCATCATATGAAGAACCACACTAAGAAAATTTTTCTCAAGAAACGTAACATTATATTCATTAAATCAAGAGCATTAATCTGTTGACAAACCCTAATATTTTTTACCATCGACCACCACTGATTGTCTTCACCTTCAAAACAGTAAAAAACAGGACTAACCTTTTGATGTTCTGAACACCCTATAAAATCAGAAATCTTCTCCAGTTCTTTAATCCACCATTCATCTAGCACATGGTCAGATGCTACTTTGAATGATGGGGGATGAATTCTCATAAAAAGATCCACTATAAACATGTTCCTCTACTATTGATCTGGATGATCTTGTGTATGGATACCGCCACCATTTATAACCTGATTCAACTAATCCATCACTAAAAAAACTATTCAGTTCTGATTTTGACCTTCTCAGGTTGCTGATTTGGAAGGTTGTCTTCCTCCTGATGTCGTCCCCTTATAGCTTCCCTGTTTCCTTTGCGGAAAACATTTTTGAGTACTGTAATATCTTAGGCGAAGCTACATGGTGATCTTTAAATGTTATATCATTTCAATATCACCATAAATTTATTTATGGACATTAATTTAACACTATTCTAACTCTTAAACTTTTCTAAACCAACCTATGATACCAACTATAAGGACAGAACATTAAAACGTTACATATTCTTGAGTTAAATGGACAATTCACATTGACGATCATTTCATGTTTAGAGTTTTAGAGAATTAGGCCATAACTATTACACTGCATCTTAATAATTACAATTTAAACACTTATACTCAGTTTCCATTTTTTATGAAATAAATACACTTGAAAAAAAAATTCCTGGTCTAGTTCAATGTTTTAGACAGAATGACTTTTCCTTGACCCCATCCTTGACCCTATTCATCTTTATGACATGTGAAAAACATTTCCAAAAATGGGATGAGCCTAAAAATATCATTAAGGTTTATAATATAAAGGAAACATTATTCCATCGAAACATAAGATTTTTATCATACCTCATTAAATCATTATATTTATGAATAACACATAGAAATCCAAAATCATAAATATAACTTGTAAAATCCATATCATACTTACATTGTAGCTATCACATCAACAAATGGAGTTACATTCAGAATACACATAACGATATATTCCCTAAATATCATAGGAGAAACATTAACATTTACCTTTGTCACGTTACCTAATGCATTGGAGAGATATCTCAGGCTCACTCTCCAAAGGTTTATCACGGAACCACCCATATATGTAAACAATGCCCAATAACCATTACATATTCATATCACATAAAACAATCATAATGGAAAGATAAAATTTCAACATTTGAATCACAATATATAATTTAAATATATTGGATAAAAAATCCTTTATCAAAATAATTATCAATACCAAAATATGTAAAATATTATATAGTATTTATTTTCCTTTTTAAAACATTACGGCTTGTAAAGGAAGCCAAAATTCAAATAACACTCATTGAGGTAGAAAAGGTTATTGTCACTACTTAGATTAAAAAGAAACACTCTTTTTGTTGTTAAAAACATTCCTTGTACAAAAATATTCCATTTGAATGAATATAAAAGACAATGGTGTTTATATAATTTATAAACGAAAGTCGTGTATAAAAAATATGCCTCAATGAAATGTGATTGAGACATAGTACCTTACCAAGATAATTTTCTAAATTAAATAGATCGATAATGTGTATTAACTATAAGTACACATAAGAAAAGTATAAACACAAGATATGATATAATAATATCATGGAATAATCAATAAGTAGATGATTGACCTAAAGAATGGAAATGGGGTTAAGAAGTTCCTTTACCTTGGGTCTCATTTGACGCGTTCATTCTTTAATATCCTGAATAATAAACTAAAGATAATTTCTACTTTATTAGGAAAAATTTTCAAGTTTATTATTACTTTTATATCATTTAATACCATGTTATAAAAATTATGCAATCATTTAAGTTAATAATGGTCGTTTTGTCGATATTTTGTACTGGAGTCAAATATGAACTTCTTATAATTACAAGTTGTTAACGTTGTCTAATGTCCATTATCTCCAGAATGATATTCATGATATATATACCATATATATAATATATATCATATATATACATTAAATTTATGTATATATACTAGTAAATAATAGTTGTATATGAGAAATAAAATGCACCATTAATGAGACGGTAAGTCGTACGTACGCATGAACACTACATTCATTTCTATTTCATATTTAACAGATTGAATATATAATGGTACATCGGCATATTATAATTCCATAATAATAATATATATATAATTTTACTAACTCAATCTTTTATATGTTTCACATATGGTATGAATGAGTCGTATCACTTTTGGGGGGTGATAGTCCGCACTTCCTGAAATAAAATTATCGTATTTACCCACTATGGAAACAATAATTGTATTCTATAAATAAAAAATACAGAACCATAGAATCAATATAAATATAATATATATCTAATATTAATACATTTTCATCTTAATATCTACCATGAGGGGTGGTATAAGAAAAATGAACAATCATCATTTCATGAGGCGTTAGTTTTTCGTCCACAGAAACAGTATGTTCTATACCCATTTGATGGATGTGTTTGTAAGTGTAGTTCAAATAAATAACATAAACGAAACATATTATATTGAATATATTGGTGATTTAATAAAATAATGGGTTAAAAAGAGAATAGTTTTTTAGAATTAAAATAAAAGAAAATAATTTTAAAATAAGACGTTACCTTTAAATCGGGTAACTCCCTTTGGTGTGAACCAAAATGTTTTCATGAATTTCCTTCTCCCTAAAGCAAGGATTCTATGATTAAATTATGGATTTAGGGAGATTAATTGGGTTGAGGTAGGATGATACTCATTGTTTGAGTCATTTGAGTCATGGATTATATGTGAGGGTTTTTATAAGGGGGAGAAGGGGCACTTTATGAAAGTTTAAAAATATTATTTTATTATATAATAATTTTCCATTTCTATAGGGCCAAAACTCATTAAAGTCAAACATACAATCAATAATTTTCTAAATAAAAAAATTTAATAAGCATTGGACCGGTTTTGTATATTTTTTAATTTATATAATCTTATTTATTTAAATTATTCATTAATGACCTAAACACGACATCATTATTGTGACATATATAATTTTATTTATTTTATGTCTGAAAATTTTAAATAAAAACATAATGATGTAGGAAATCGTTTTATATTTAAAATGAATATTTACAGTCAAAGTTATAATGTACATAACCCAAGTAAAAATTTATTTAAAAAAATATATATGTTTATGTTATTTTTTTATTTACTTTAAATCAATTTATATAAAGTGTCATTATCACTCCCTAGTGGCTCTATGAGGCCCAAAAATCAACCCAAGGATGACAATGGTAAGAAATTTATCCACAAATAGTATTAAGAAACATGTTAGGGTAATTTAATATTATTATAGTATTATTATTTTACCCTGATTTACCAAAATTTACCTTTTAACCATGGTATATAAAATATATACTGAAGTAATATATTCATAATGTCTAAAAATAAAAGTTACTTATTAACAAAATTTGAAACTCATGATTCCAAATATGGAATACATTGTAAATACTCGTAAATTTAAATGGAAATTTTTTCTTAATTTTTATTGGGATTTTACGAGTACGCAGTTTCTGACGGCACCTGATTCTGAGGCCCGGTGTGCCCGGAATAATTTTCCGAAGTTTAGCTCGTGTACATTCAGTGAACGAACGAGAATGTTTTTCTAACTTTTTAATCAGTCCACGGAATTGAAATCTAAGGACACCGATGAAACCACAGCGCCGTTAATTTCTTAAGATCACAATTTCCGGAGTTGCGTTTGCTCGGGTGAGGTTATTAATTAAATGGGTTAACTAAAGAATAAAATAAAATAATGTGCTACAAATTTTATTTATATTCTATGTAGTGATAATCAATGCATGGTGGTTGGAGTGGGACCCACTAATATCCTAACTCTACTAGGTTGGATATTAGTGAGGTGGGGCCCATACGATCCCCACCCCTTTTTTCCCTTTTAACATCCCACGTGCATTTAATTTTGTAACTCACCTGCAACCCGCTTTTAAATGCAAAGTAAACTCTCTTAATTAAAGAATTGAATTAAGTTATTCAATGTAATCAATTCTTGGTTTCATTTTGAATTTTGAATTTAATGTTGGCATGTATGTGTTAATTAAATAAACAAAGTATTATTTCATTAAGGTTTATTTCGTTGTGCGAGAAGGTTGGAGAAAAATAGCTCAAGCCTTGTAATCTTCATCTTCCTCCTTGAAGAACGCGAAGATTGCACCGTCAACGATGAAGAATGCTGGCCTCTGACGAAGGATGCTGAATAACGCTGATTCCTCAGAAATTGACGACACGACGCCGTGTACTGCGATGCCTACGGTCCTCTTCTCCGCGACGCCGTGTACCGCGACGCCAACAATTCTCCTTCCGCAATGCCATCTTCTGTGACATCCTTTTCCAGAGAAAAACCTCGTTCGATGACTTCATCGAGGTAGGGGTTTGGAATTTTGTTCGTGAAATATACTTTTTTGTTCTTCGTCTTTATTTTTGGGCCGCTTGTTATCAACTTAACGGGAGGAGGTCGGACCGCACGAACACGACCGACTCTCCTCCCCCTTTTGTTGTTGTGTTTGTTGCGGTTCGAAAGAATGCGACGCGATGCAACGGAACCGCGCGGAAACAAGGATAAATGTGTTGAAGTTGCACGGCGTCGTCGCACCGCCATGGAGAACCAGGAAGACACCGGGGCCGGAGGGGTGTGCCGCCATCCCGCCGCATCGGTCGGACAAGACAGCGGCTCAATGCCGCGGCGGTGCAAGGAGGGGCGGCCAGAAACGTCAGTTGCTGGCACCTCGGAGGGGGGGACCGTGGGGTCCCGCAGTGGCAGCAACGGCCGGCCGGAAAGGGCAGGCCGTTTTGGAAAGAAGACTGGGGGTCGTAACCCCAGGCTATCAAGGAAGCGGCCCCACGTGGGGCTGCGGTTTCAATAAAGGGGGGCATCCCCCCCCCCTTCCACTCGGCTCGGCCAGCGCAGAGCTGGCGACACCAGGCCGCGCCCGTGCCGGGTCGGGCCGCCCAGGACGGGTCGCGCCGCGCCGGCCGGGCTGATTCATGGGGTCTTGGGCTAGGTCGGTCCGGGCCCAAAACCCCCCTAAAACCGGACATATTCATTTAAATGCTCGTAACATGGGCTACAGACCTCTGATCGACGCACCGTCAGTTGTGATGCGATCCTTGGATCGATACGGTAGGTTAAGTATATTAAACGCAAGGTTTCGGAGAACTTTTTCTATGGACGGGTTGGTTCAAACACGAAACCAAGTGGGCCCTCGGAGCGGAAATGCTTATAACATGAGTTCCGGACGTCCAATTGATGTGTTGCTGACTTTGTTGGATTCCTCTTAGTGAGACGGACCTTTTGGATTACTCCTCTTGAGGTTTGGATGCAGTTGGAGTGCGGCCGGGTTGGTTTTGGCTTAAAAACCAACCGGGCCCCTAGAACGAAAAAGCCAATAACTCTAAGACCGGGCGTCCTATTGACGCGTCGTCTGTCGTGTTGAGTTCCCTATGTCGAGACGGAACTTTGGGATACATCAACTCCGAATTATGTGTCAGTTGATGTATCAACCCCCTTGGCTCATGGAGCGGACCCTCCTAGAAATGAGCATGGTGTGTGCGGGAACCCTAGAGATGGCTGCGACTGCGACGACGATGTCGACTACACTGAAATCCTCCGTGAGTTCGGCAGAGATGAGGAATGCATTGAAATCCTTTGTGGGTTCGGCAGCAATGAAGACTGCACTGAAATCCTCTATGGGTTTGATGGTGATGACTACTATTCTTGTTTCATATGTGGGTCCGGCAATACTACTGTTCTTGTATCCTATGTGGGTCCGGCAGTTTTTGACTCTGTTCTTGTATCCTACGTGGGTCTGGCAGTGTAGATAGTCTGTACCCTATGTGGGTCCGACAGCTTAGCTGGTTTAGTATTCTACGTGGGTCCCAGCATAGATGAATCAGTGGCTACATCTAATCATCTCTATCAGTTAACAAAGAAGTATATCAGTGTGAGTTGAGTCTTGAATTTCAATAATTATCTTCAATATGATTGACTTGCTTTCTTATGTGGATTATGTTGTGATTTCGTGTGTGGATTGGGTTGTACTATCCTGTGCGGACGTGATCAAAAGTTGGATCGGATGTTGGAGCCGAACTGGAATTGATGACTTTGGTATATGTATGGGCATATACCTAAGTAGTGTTGGACGTTACATCGTGATTGTATCTTTCCTTTTTGGATTATCCATTCTGGATTCTGGGAGACCTTCGGGGGTCTCGGGGTCCCTAATGAGTAGCGTATACTCATCCCTGCATAGTCTATTCAAGCACTATCTTGTGTTGGATGTAGATGACAGACAGCGCTGATCGTGGTTGAGGCTTGTGGAGAAGGTCGGTACCTTGAGGTGGTCCACTGGGCGTGATGTACACGGAGTGGACGGCTGGACCCGAGGAGCGGAAGAGACTTTCTGTACCCACCCTTCAGGTGGGACTTCCAGTGGACGGCTCGACATTGCTGCTTTACTTTCAGTTGATGTACATTCTTTCCAATTGTACATTACTTTCAGTTTTGGTTTGTATTCTGGCCCATTTACCTATCACACTTACTATTGTACCATGTTTTACTTAGTGTTTACTTCTTCTACCTTATTCTGTGGTGATTTTTGACTTTATATGGAAATGGCTTCCACTTTTTATCAGTATTTTTGCCTTTGGTGCTAGTCGCCAGCCCCTGGCCTATAGAAGGCGGGCTTGGGGTAGTCACGACATGGGTACCGAGGACGGGTCGTGACAGATTGGTATCAGAAGAGTTCAGTTCTACCGCCGAACTCAGGACTATGATCTTTCATCTATGTGTATAAATATTGTTATGGGTATTGAGTGTGGTCATCAGTCCAGGGAGTCCAGTGTTGGTACGGTGGCCGACGTATCCGTACAGCAGGACCCTGCCTTCTAATTTCCGACTCAATGCACGAAAAAATCGATTGCATGGGTGTTCCAAATGTTTTCTTTGTGATTACTTTGTGTCATCTCACCATGTATACTGTTTTGACCGTGGCACAACTATTTCTTTTCAAGATGGCCTCGCGACGGTAGCTATCTAGGGTTCCGAGCTTTGTGCGAGACAACAACCCACCGAGCAACGAGGCCTCGGTGCAAGGCCATCTTACAGCGGAGGCACCGACGGTACCTCTACCCGCCGAGCCACCGATGCCACCATCCCCAGCCGCTTAGAGTGCACGTCTCCTTAGTGCACTGCACGAGTTTCAACATCAGAGACCGCCCAAGTTCCGCGGGGAGACGGACCCTCATGTAGTAGAGGATTGGATGGAGGCTATAGTTCGAGTGTTCAGGTTAGTGGGGACACTATATGACCTCATTATGATCCTCGCAGCGAGCCTCCTGCACGCGGCAGTAGGAATATGGTGGAGCTTGATGCTCCAGGTGCCCAACGAGGCATATCTCCTCTGGATGGACTTTGAGAGCCTCTTCTGCTCGGAGATCGTCCCAGCAACCCTCCTTGTGGTGCGCATTAAGGAGCTTCTACAGCTGCGGAAGGGCAGCATGACGGTCGCCCAGTAGTCAGCGACATTTACCGATCTCTCACTCTATTCGACGGATATGGTACATGAACCATTCATCCGGGCCCGGACATTTGAGCAGGTACTAAGGAATGAGATCAGGGCATCGATGATCTCCCTAAGCATTCTGATGCAGGCAGGAGTACTGGAGTGATCCCTTCTCATTTAGAGCTTACTTGCTGAGCCTACACCCGCAGCAAGATCTACCGTAGGGAGGTAAATATTAGAGTCGTCTACAGCTGGCAGTCGACGGACATCCCAGGGGTCCAGGCGGACCACACCATCAGGAGAACGACCTGAGGACACTGGCTCAGAGCTGCGGGGCACTCGGTGCAGAGCCAGCCTTCCGACGGAGCTGTTGGCTCGATCCTTACAGCTAGAGACTCCTACGAGAGCAGACTCGACGATTTAGCACTGGTTCCGACAGTGTGATCTTACTTTAGGAGGCGGGAGCATTGGCTGGGATCTTCTTGTAGCAGCATCGAGGCCTTACGACGTCATCTTGGGCATGGATTGGTTATCTATAGTCCATGCTCAGATCGACTGTATTAGGTGCAAGGTGTGATGTGTTCGCACCGATGGGAGCAGTTTCACCTTCATCGGCGAGAAGGGAGCCTTAGCAGCGCAGAATGGACTCACGTAGAGGAGAGGACAGCCGATCACTCATCAGTTGGCTAGCCTCATCCTAAGAGCAGTTTACGTGCGGAGTCCGAGTTTTCCTATATTGGGGGATCAGTATGCAGACATTTTCCCTGATGATGTTCTATGACTACCTCCTTGAATATAGGTAGACTTTTATATTAACATGTACCCCAGGATAGCCCCGATATCCACTTCAGCATATCAGATGGCCCCCGCTGAGCTTCGAGAGCTACGGGTACAGTTGGAGGACTTGTAAGGCAAGGGATTCATCTGACCCAGTGTTTCACCCTGGACTTCCCCGATATTGTTCGCCAAGAAGGCGGATGGGAGCTTGAGACTCTGTGTCGACTATCGTCGCCTGAACTAGGTGACTGTGAGGAACAAGTATCCACTACCGAGGGTTGATGACCTCTTCAATCAGCTCAAGGGAGCACATTGGTTCTCAAAGATAGACCTCAGATCAGGCTATCATCAGCTCGGATTTCGGGACGAGGACGTGTAAGAGACGTCCTTCAGATGTCGGTATGGCCACGATGAGTTCTTTGTTATGCCATTCGGCATAACCAATGATACAGTGGTGTTCATGAGTCTCATGAATAGGATCTTTCATCCAATACTTGATCAATTTGTCGTGGTCTTCATCGACGACATTTTGATATACTCGACCACTGAGGATGAGCACACCTACCACTTGCGGGTTGTACTAGACAGACACTGAGAGCACCAGATTTATGGTAATATCTCTATGTTTCCCTTCTTGTTACGTGAGGTCCACTTATTACGACACGTCATCTCTGAGGTAGGAGTTGCGGTGGATCCAGCGAAGATCGAGGAAGTGCTATCTTGGGAACCACCCAGGAGCGTGACAAAGGTGCTGAGTTTCATGGGGCTAGCTGGGTACTACCAGAGATTTGTGCCAGACTTTTCTGGAGTTGCGGCACCACTTTCAACTTTTACGAAGAAGGGGAAACCATTCGTGTCGTCAGATAGATGTCAGCAGAGCTTCCAAGAGATGAGAGAGAGATTGACCTGTGCACCTATCTTGAGGATCCCGGAGGAGGGAGTAGGGTATGTAGTCTACTGCAATGCATCAGGGACATGACTCGGGTGTGTCCTGATGTAGGATAGAGCAGTGATCGCCTATGGATAACGACAGTTGAGGCAGCATGAGCAGAACTACGATGCCCATGACATGGAGTTAGCAGAAGTGGTCTTTACTCTGATGATGTTGCGACACTATCTGATGGGTGAGTTCTTTACAGTCTATTCTAACCACCAGAGTCTCAGGTACATCTTATTGTAGAAGGACCTGAACCTGAGATAATGGAAATGGCTCGAGTTCCTCCAGGACTATGAATTTGAGATAGTCTATACTACTGGAAAAGGGAACGTAGTAGTCGATGCTCTCAGCAGGAGGACGGGCATTCAACTACTTGGAGAGGAGAAGGAGTGGCTAGCCGCTTTGCAGATATCCTTCGTGGATTGAGATGGATCATCCTTTCTTCATTCACTCATAGTCACTCCTCCACTACTACAGTGGGTCAGAGAGGTACAGCGTGGGGACGTATAATGTGAGACGCGTCGTGCATAAATATCCTCCGGACATACACCTGATGGATTCTTTATAGGAGGAGAGCATGATGTCCTTTTCAGAATACGTACCATGGTACCAGTTACTTTGCAGGAGGAGGTGCTGAGAGAGTTTAACCCTTCCACTTTAGAGGTACATCCAGGAGTGGTGAAGATGTACCAGGATCATAGACGATAGCACTGGTGTCCGGGTATGAATAAGGTTATACCAGAGTTCATTTCTCGATGTCTCACCTACCAGCAGGTGAAGGCGGAGCACATGGTACCCTCAGGCATGGTACAACACTTGGAGGACCCGGAGTGGACGTGGGACGAGTTATCAATGGACTTCTTGACTAGAATTCCTCGTACTTCCAGAGGTCACAACTCCATTTGGGTGATTGTCGACCGACTCACCAAGTCAGCCCACTTCTTACCCATCAGAGAGCAGGGATCAGTGGAGAGTGTGGGAAGTCTCTACATTCAGGAGATTGTATGGAATCACGGTGTTCCATCATCTATCATCTCTGATCGAGATGCTCACTTTACCTCCCGGCTATGGAAGGGATTGGAGGAGGCATTCGGGACACAACTACATCTAAGCACCGCCTTTCACCCTTAGACGGATGGTCAGACAGAGAGGACCATTCAGAATCTCGAAGACATGCTCCATGCATGTGTCCTCGACTTTGGTCACAGATAGGAGGACCACCTACCATTGGTGGAGTTCGTGTACAACAGCAGCTACCACTCCAACATCGGGAGGGCACCATACGAGGCATTGTACGGCCGGTCATGCAGATCACCTCTATGCTGGACAAACCCAGGGGAGTCAGCACTTGTGGGATGAGAGATGGTCCAAGCCATGACAGAGATGGTCCAGGTCATCCAGGAGCGGATGAGGACAACTCAGAGGCGGCAGAAGTCTTATTCTTACAGGAGGCGGAGACCACTAGAGTTCGAAGATGGTGACCACCTTTTCTTGCAGGTCTCACATCGATGTGGATTATGGTGATTTGGCTGAGGCAGAAAGTTTTCTTCATGCTTCATCAGACCTTTTCAGGTACTCATCTGTATAGGTGAGGTGGCTTATCACCTGGCTCTACCACCTCAGTTGCACAGGGTGCACGATGTCTTCCATGTATCTCAGCTGAGGAGATACGTGCACGATAGGAAACATATCATCAACCATGGGGAGCTGGACATCGATGACAGGGTGACTTTTGCAGAGGTCCAAGTCGAGATCGATGATTGATAGGAGCGGGTCCTACGTGGGCGGTCGATTCCTCCAGTGTGCACCAGATGGCAGCACGGGAACCTCCAGGAGAGCACTTGGGAGTGGGAGGCTGAGATGCGTGCTCAGTACCCTCATTTTTCCCCTAGTTTGTGATGTATCTTTAGGGGACATAAATCCCTGAGGTGGGAGTAACTTAAAGACCCATAAATATCAAAGGATCTTATTTCTTAATTTTCTTTGGGATTTTATGAGTACAAAGTTTCTGACGGAACCTGATTTCGAGGCCCAGTGTGGCTGGAATCATGTTTCGATGTTTAGATTGGGTATGTTCAGTGAAAGAACAAGCGACTTTTTCTAACTTTTGAATCAGTTCTCGGAATCGAAATCCAAGGACACCGATGAAACCACATCACCGGTAATTTTGTAAGATAACTTTTTCCGAAGTTGTGTTTCCTTGGGTGAGGTTATTAATAAAATGGGTTAACTAAAGAATAAAATAAATTAATTTTCTACAAATTTTATTTCTATTCTAAGTAGTGATAACCTAGGCATGGTGGTTAGAGTGGGACCCATGAATATCCTAACTCCACTATGTAGGATATTAGTGAGGTGGGGCCTACACGATCCCCACCGCCTTTTTTACTTTTAACCTCCTACGTGCATTTAATTTTGTAACTCACCCGAAACTCCCTTTTAAACGCCATGTAAACTCTCTTAAATAATGAATTTAATTAAGTTATTCAATGTAATCCATTCTTTAATTCATTTTGAATTTTGAATTGAATGTTGGCTTGTGTGTGTTAATTAAATAATACAATGTCTTATTTCTTTAAGGGGTATTTCGTTCTACGAGAAGGTTGGAGAGGAATTGCTCAAGCCTTAGAATCTTCATCTTCCTCCTTGAAGAACGCGAAGAAGGCACTGTCACCGACGAAGAACGTCGGCCTCCGATGAAGGATGACAAATAACGCTGATTCCTTGGAGATTGACAACGCAACTTCGTGTACCGCGATGACGATGATCCTCTTCTCCGCAACGCCGTGTACCACGACGCCGACGATTCTCCTTCCGCGACGCCGACTTCCGCGACATACCTTTCCTGAAACAAACCTCGTTCGACGACTTCATCGAGGTAGGGTTTGGAATTTTGTTTGTGAAATATCCATTGTCGTTCTTCATCTTTATTTTTGGGCCGCTTGTTATCAACTTAACAGGAGGAGGTTGGACCACACGAACAAGGACGAATCTCCTCCCCCTTTTGTTGTTGTGTTTTTTTTGCGATTTGAAAGAAGGCGGGATGGTGCAACGACACTACGTAGAAACATGGAGAAATGCGGAAAAGATGTGCGGCGCCATCGCGCCGCACCGGATAACCATGAAGACACCACTTTCAGAGTGGGGCCGCGGCGGAGGGGCGCAACGCTGTCGCGTCGTGCTGGTCGGACAAGGCCGCAACTCAAAGCCGAAGTGGTGCAAGGCAGGATGGCCGGAACCACCGGCCGCCGGCACCTCGGAGGAGTGAGACCGCGGGGTCCCACGGCAGCCGCAGCGATCGGCCGAACTGGGCTGGCCATTTCGGAAAGAAGTTTGTGGGTCATAACCTCCGGCTGGAATGGAAGTGGCCCCACGTGGGGCCGTAGTTTCAATCAATGGGGGAAGCCCCGCCCCCCTTCTACATCGCTCGGCCAGCGCCGAGCTGGCCACACCAGGCCGCACCGACCTGGCCGGGCCACGCCCACCGGGCCTGGCCTTTCCCTATTGGGATGGACCCGGGTTGGGTCAAGCCGCTTCCGGCAGACCTAGGGGGACTTCGGCCAGGTCGGTCTGGGCCAAAAACCCCCCCTAAAACCGTGCAGGTTCTTTTAAATCCTCATAACATGGGCTAAGGACATCCGATCGATGCACCGTCAGTTGCGATGCGATCCATGGAACGAGGCGTTAATTTCTATATATTACACTCAAGGTTTAGGAGAACATTGTGTATGTCCAGGTTGGTTCGAACACGAAACCAACTGGGCCCTCGGAGCGAAAATTCTTATAACTTGAGCTCCTGATGTCCGATTGACGTTCCATCGAATTTGTTGGATTCCTCTTAGTGAGACAAACCTTTTGGCATACTCTTCTCGAGGTTTGGATGCAGTTGGAGTGTGGTCGGGTTGGTTTTGGCTTAAAAACTAACCAGGCCCCTAGAACGAAAAAGCCAATAACTCTCAGACCGGGAATCCGATTGACGCGCAGTCTATCGTGTTGAGTTCCCTATGTCGAGACAGAATTTTGGGATACATCAACTCCAGACTATGTGTCAGTTGATGTATCGAACCCCTTGGCTCATGGAGCAGACCCTCCCGGAAACGATCATGCTGTGTGCGGGAACCCTAGAGCTGGCTGCGAGTACGACGACGATTTCAACTACACTCAAATTTTCTGTGGGTTCGGCAGTGATGAAGACTTCACTGAAATCCTCCGTGGATTCGGCAGCAAAGAACACAGTACTGAAATCCTTCATTGGTTCGACTACGATGACTACTATTCTTATATCCTACGTGGGTCTGGCAGAGTAGCTGGTATGTATCCTATGTGGGTCCGATAGCTTAGCTGGTTTAGTATCCTTTGTGGGTCCTAGATTAGATGAATCAATGGCTACATCTGATCATCTCTATCCCCTTATGAAGAAGTATACCTGTGTGAGCTGAGTCTTGAGTTTCAATCATTATATTTGATATGATTGACTTGCTTTGCTATGTGGATTGTGTTGTGCTTTCTTGTGTGGATTGGGTTGTACTATCCTGTGTGGACATGATCGAACTTGGATTATCCTTTGTGGATTCTTGGAGACCATCGGGGGTCCCGGGGTCCCTACTGAGTCACGTATACTCACCCTTGCACGGGCTATGCCCGCACTACGTTGTGTTGGATGCAGATGACAAACAACGATAATCGTGGTTGAGGCATTGTGGATCAGGTCGGTACATGGAGGTGGACCACATGGCGGGACGTACACGGAGCGGACGGCTGGACCCGAGGAGCAGATGAGGCTATCTATACCCACCCTTTAGGTGGGACATCCAGTGGACGGCTTGACGTTGTTCTTTACTTTCAGTTGCTGTAATTTCTTTCCAGTTGTACATTAATTTCAATTTGGGTTTGTATTCTGGCCCATTTACCTTCCGCACTTACTATTGTACCCAGTTTTACTTATTGTTTACTTCTGATGTCTTACTCTGTGGGGTTTGTTTACTTTATAAGGCAATGTCTTCCCCTTTTTATCGGTATTTACACCTTTGGTGCTAGTCGCCATCCCCTGGCCAAAGGAAGGTGGGCTTGGGGTAGTCACGACATGGGTCCCGAGGACGGGTCGTGACATCCATTTTTTCAAATTCAAAACAAATAAATGGTAGAAATTAATTTAAAATTAAATCCAACTGTCAAAACAAAAAGTGTGTTTTTAAGAAATAATAACTATCAAAATATTGACACTTGATTATTTCCAATTTCAACGATAAATTACTTCCAATGAAAAAAATTGGATTAAATGATAAAAGAATAATATAATTACACTACAATAACAATTTATAAGATAATATTACCATATAAATAAATTATATTAAAAAGAATTTTTGAATTAAAATAATGTTTTTTACACTATTAATTAAAAAATGAATTTTATCAAAGAATAACCAAAAATTTACCCAATGTAAATATTGATGTCCTGATTCTAAAAAAGAATTTTATTATTTTCAAATACAACATATATAAGTGAAAAAAATATATATAAAAAGGATTCTTTATCAAAAGGTGGTAAATCGACATGTTAATGAATACTAGAGTATTTATTCTTAAAATCATATTATTTTTTATTTTAAGCCTCGAAAATTTAGTGGATAAATGAAAAAACATTTATCAAACATGTATATTCATATAATAGTTTGTTCTTTCCATTATCTCTAATACAATGGATAGGCGTTAACTACAATTTAAAATGAAATTATATTAATATTTTTTAGTATGACCCAACGTTGTGTTCAATGTAAGATTTCAATAAATCTCGTTATTGTGTATCAGGTATGCCATCGAACATAGAATATCACTTAATGTAAAATTAATATTTAATTCCCAAATATTAATTAATATTAAAATGTTATATTCTTTATTTACATGGGCTATTACATAGACGATATTTCTGACATGCTAATAGGTAATGTTAGTCTTATAAGGTTGAAATGTGTTATGGATATCCTCAGCTAAGGGTGAAGGAAGCTAATATCTGAAATATTTCTTTCTGATATAGATATGGACACTTTGATGTCATAGATATGACATTCAGTGTTATGAACACACCATATGTGGTCATGGGGATTATAAAATCCATATTTAATGATTTCTTGGACCTGTTCATATTCATATTCATCGATGACATCTTTTTCTACTCAATGATTGAGGAGGAGAATACCTTGAATATTTGGACCATCTTGAACATTATTTAATGCCACCAACTCTACAAAATGTTCTCCAAGTGCATGTTCTGTTTATGAGGGGTGAATTTCAATGGGAATGTGGTGTCTCACCGAGGTGTACCAATGGACCCATGAATGGTTGAGGCATTTTTTCATAGAAAAACCCAATAATGTTGCATCAGATAATAGTTATATCAGTCTTATTGGATATTATTTTATATTTTTACCCGATTTATCTTGAGATGAAGCTCCGTTGACAACACAGATCAGAAAGGACTAGTACTTTGTTTTGAGTTAGAAATTCGTGGAAGTGCAAAGCTATGAAAATGCTAAGTTTTTCAGTGATCTAGTGGCCCTGTTTCATTAGGAATGTGTTATTTTCAAGGGTTTGTTTGATGCTTCCCAAATGGGCTTTGGAGTTGTGATGATGAAACAATGGGGAGTGGTAAATTATGGGTATGGATTGTTAGATCCCCATTAATTTAGCTATAATACCCATGATTAGGAGCTAGAAATGGTCATGTTTATGTTGAAGTTGTGGAGACATTACTTAATCAGTGAACACATAGTGACTCTCATGGATCATCATTATTCTTGGTATATCATTTGCCAGCTATATCTGAACTCGTGATAGTGGAGGTGTTGGAGTTTATTTAGGGCTATTATTTTGAGATCTCCTCAAACATAATAAAGGGGAATGTAGTAGCTGATGTATTGATTCAGAAGTCACAGAAAGTGCTTGTATAGGAATCTATAGTCTCTTGGAAGGAAATGGAGAATTTGGCAACCCTGCCCATATATATAGGAAAATATAGATTGAGAGGATATTTGTTTTGGATGATATTGTTGTCTTCTATAATATAGCAGATGGATGAGTATTAGTGGGGAGAATCCGAGGTAGAGGTAATGTGTGATCACATTGACCATGTTGATGCTTCGAAGGGATGGTCATGGGATGGTCAGATTCAGATTCTGTTCCATGGAAGGTTGTTTATTCAAGTGTAGATTCAAAAGGAAGTCATATGTGAGATTCATATCTCACCCTTAGTAGTAAACAAAATTTTTCCAAGTTATATCATGGATTGAGGATGTAGTTTTGGTACCCCAGGAGGAAGTGGGATGTTGCATTGTTTGTGTTGAGGTGCTTGGTTTTCCAGTAGGTGAAATATGATGATCGTGTTCCTATTAGTTTGTTTTATCCCTTAGATGTCCCTGAGTGTATATGGGATTACCTCATTATGTAATTCTCTATAGGGTTACCAAAGTTGCTAGGAGGCTGTGATGGTATCTTTGTATTGTTGAGCTGGAATATGAAATTCACACACTTATTAGTGATTATGGAGTTGGGCGGTGTGGACTCATTGGCCAAGGTGTATTTGGTTGAGATGGTGATAATTAATTGAGTTTTTAGATCCATAATCTCATATAGTAATACCTATTTTGCATCATTAATCTAAAGGGGATTACTAAATTCATTAGAACATAGTTATGCCTTAGTATTTCGTTTCACCATCAGAAAAATGGGCAGACTGGGCGGAACAACTAGACATTGTAGGATATGTTTTTGAGCATGTGTATTAGAATTTGGTGAATCTTGGATATGAAATTTTCCCTTGGTAGAGTTTTCATACAATAATAGAGATCAATAATCCATTAGCATGGCTCCTTTTGAATCATTATATGGAATAATATGTCATTTACATTTATGTTGGATAGGGGTTGGGGAGACAACTATTCTTAGATCAGATGTTGTGCAGAGCACAAAAGTGAACATTTTACTTGTTCATGAGTGGATGAATGTAGATTATGTCAAACCGATGTCTTATGTCGAACATAGGAGGAGGGCCTCTGAGTTTGAGTTTGTGAAAAAGGTTTTATTGAAGGTTTCCCCTCAATGTTTGTAGTACATGTTTGATAGGGCGAGTAAGCATTCTCCTAGGTTCATCAAACCCCATGATGTGTTGGGGTGTGTTGGAAAGGGGGATTATCAACAAGAATTTCCCCCATTATAAGAGAGGATCTATGATGTCTTTCACATCACCCAGCGTCGTTGGTATCTTCATGATGAATCATATGCCATTCATTAGAGATAGTTCGATATGGGTGACTAAATGAAATATGTGGAACGACTATTATAGATATTGGATCTTTATGAGAAGGTGCTTTTTGGGTGGACCATTACATTGGTTCATGTGATTTTGATGCATAATGGCCTGAGGGGAGTATATGGGAGTGTGAATCTTAGATGCGTGCCCAGCTCACAGAGTTGATTTGTGTACTTCCAAGTTCTATTTTACATTGATATGTAATTTTTTATCCTTGTTAGTTACAAGATGAGTTGTTTCCTTATTATGTAATGTGATATGAAGTCCTTTTTTATGAAAAGGATAAGACCATAATATTAATTAGGAAAAATTAATTGTGATGCAATTAAACCCATGTGGGAGAGTTAGTGACAACAATAGAATATAGTATCCGGACATCGAGGAAGGAATTGTATGATTTGTGTGTTTGGATAGTGTGCCTTTTTTGCTTGTGTGGTGTGTCCTATGGTCATTTGGGTGAGTAGATGTCAGAATATTTGTTCTTTGATTTCAAGGATTCACCCTATATTTCTAAAAACATATTGCAGTTTCTCTTTGAACATTGAGATGTCCAAACAGTAGTGATGTTTTAAGTATAGCAATATTCTTGAGAGAAATCTTGTGGCGTGGTTGTTTGGACCCTTAATTATTCGTTGATTGGTTTTGAATTATCAAGGTAAAAAATAGTATAATATTTATCTAATGTAATGGCCCAGACCTCCCCATCCCATTAAATTTTGAATATCTTATGTTTGGGTGTCTTGGGAGGTCATGGTTTCTCACATCAACAGATTTTTTGTTTTTTTGTTTTCCATTGGATAGTCAAGAATGTTAGTTCTCAATGGTGACTCATATTTCTAGATCCCAACCGTGATTTAGGAAAATTGAGTCAGAACTGGTGAATCACAAAGTCGATTCATGATGATGATTCCTAACGATGACTCAATGAATGGTTGCTCGCCTAACAATGACTTGAAGAAATGTGCCTCACTGAATAGGATCCCACTGAATAGGATCCCACTTAACAGTGACTAGTTAAACAATAGCTCACGGAATGGTGACTTTGAAAACGTAGTCTAATAGAATGGTTACTCACCAAATGGTATCTCACCGAATGGTGAATCACCAAAGAGTATCTCACCAAATGGTTCTCACACCAGTAGACCACACTTCTGAATCATCCAATGATGATCCATTTCCTACAGGTTTTCAAAATTATGGGTTTTCCTAGTTTTTTTATTTTCACCACATTAAGGTTTCCTAGGATGTGATTTTAGTATAAACCCATATTTAGGTGGTTTCTATGCCATTTTATGGGATATAAAATATATCTTTAAATTCATAATTATTTTAAGTATTTCAAATTATCAAAGCGCACATTCTTGGTCAAGGAATTGAAAACTATTTCATATTCTTTTAGCCTCAGATGCAACCCTTCAATGTTAGAGACATTCCATAGTTATTTGCATATTTTTCTCTTAGTCGGAGGCACCCATATCCTTTCGTCCCTGAGAAATCATGAGTTTTTTTGTGGATTTCAGATAACATTTTTTTGGAGTATTTTTTATTCTATATCTCCACTACTGAGTTTGGTTCAAGAAGGAGTTTATGATCATATTTTATTATAGGTAAGGATCTATTAGTCCCTCTTATTTTTGTATCATTTGGGGTTGGTGTAAAAATGATTTCCATGTAAATGAAGTTGAATAAAAATTTAATATAGATAATTGTATCAACTTTAAAATAATAAACATGGTCAGGGGAAAAGTGACACTTGTTTTGTTTTTATTTCATATTGATATTGTCAGTTGTATGGGATGTATGCCCACTTTAAAATCATGAAAATTGGTGGTCATTAATTTGATACCTGAGATGGCATGTGAAATATTTTTAATGGTCACATGTTGAATTTAATTATATATTAAATTGATTAACCATGTATATCCCGTTACATAAATGGATTCCACAAGATATAACATCTTCTATGATCACTCCGAAAATAAAAAGTGTAATTAAATAATGATCACCTTGTTATATTTGGAAATAGTTTCTTGTATAATTGTGTGGTGACATTTTTGGGGTTATGAATGTTTTTTTACTGTTTTGGGTGGAGGCATATAATCCCAAGTCGACAGATTGTAAGATTGTGTAATGGATGAGTTGTGTTGTCTAGTGGGTCTAAAACAGGCAGTGCATTTTCTATTTTGATGGGTGTGGAAATAATTTGGTAGTTTTTTATAATATGTAATGGGAGGAATTAATTTTAATAATCAATAAAATGTTGTTACTATGGATATTAATCATAGTGTAATTATTAAGTGGGGGAGTTGTACCAAAATTCATCATCTCTTTCCTCGGTGTCACTTTTACTGTGTGACATGTTATGTGATGTGATTTGTGACTCCTCACCTTTAGAAAAATGTCTCTTGTTTCCCTTATTGATTGGTAGGATTCTAGGTGCGGATGAAATGAAAACATGAAATATTTAATAAATAATGAGAATGGGGTAAATTAATTGAATGGGTTATGAATTGGGGTTGTGGCTAGTTGTGTGGTTGTTCATATAGAGGTAGAAGCAAAGTTTGTTTTGTGGGATTATTGTTTTACTTGAATCAAAAAAGTTTGGTCTTACTTCAATATATTATAAATTGATATACAAGAATTTCCTTGTGATTTTTATACCTACATCACCGTATTTGAGCACTATGTGATGAAGACCCAATCATCACGGGGAGGGTGTCTTTTCCCAATGCTGCTATGGGAGTATGGATTTAAGGTTACTTCCAATTCTCTACCCCCAATCTTGGAATTAGTTTCCCAAGAATCATCGGGTAGGTTGTGTTACGGTTGTGAGGCCCAGGTGTCTGCAGGCAAGTTGTGTTTTCCTACGTGTCTTCATAATGAGGTACAGTTGGGCCTAAGTGTCTACAAGTTCTATGTGATATGGTTATGTCCTATATATGTGTGTTCAGGATGTGGTTATAGATTTTTTCTAGATGATGGGAGTAACTCTGAGGTAAGGGTGTATGTGGCTAGGTTGTGACATTGAGCTTCTGGAAGAGATAAATCTCTCTGGACGTTTCTCATTACTATATCAATAGTTGACCAATGGTAAGTGGTGTGGGGTACCCAAATCATCGATGTTCTTACAATAATAAATTATCTAACTAGTTTTATTTGGTGAGAGTGCCTTGGTGAATTTGGGGTTGCTAGTATACCTTGATGGGTCCTATTGGATTATTCTACATTCTCACAATGGAATTAGTATGGTTCTATACATGTGTACAAGAGACTTTTTATTTTCCTACTTAGTGTACATTAATTATAACCATATGTATATGAAACTATTTCCTTGCATCAAGGGGGAGTTTGTAGACTTTTCTAGACTGTACTACCTTAGACATTGGGATAGTTGTTTTGTCATTTCTTAGTTTTCATTGGGTACATACTTTTGATTTTTGTTGTCATTGTATGTTTTTTCTTTTAAACATACACATGAGATTGTTTTGGTATTAATATATATATATTTGAGGGATTTGTTTGGGGATGAACCATTTTTTCTCCCCATCTAGTTTTCTTATAAAGAGTAATGTCTCTCATATCAGGAGGTCTTTGTACCCTCGGTTCTTATCACCACCCCAAGGCCAACTAGATGAGGGACTTGGGAGTCATTATCTCTATTTATTCATCATTAGTATTGAAGGTCATGACAGTTTACCTTCAATTATCCATCATGGAGATAGCAGATCATGAGAGACCACATTCAGTTGTCACAATAAAAAATTAAACAAAATAACCAAATTTGAAATTCCATAATCATAGAATGGTATCCATTATTAATTTTTAAATATTTATATTTTTAGTTAAATAATTTTATTATAAATTCATAAAAAATGAAAAAATGTTTTTAAAAAAATTTATTATAATGAAGAAAAATTAGTAAATCTCTAAATCATAAATATAATGGATTCGAATAAAATTAATTAGATTATATTAAATCATATAAATCACATGTATCATTATGTAATAATTAAAAATATAATGTTACTTTTAAATAACATGATTTAATAAAAGTAAATGATTATATATGAAAAAATATGTTTTTTTCACTAGTCACTAAAAGTAAATTCATAATATTAAAATCCAAAACATTAACCCTATTGTAATATTAATATTATGATTTAAAAGGGGATAGTATTTTTGTTATTGACAATATTCAAATATGGATGAAATTAATTAAAAACTCTATGGAAAAAATGTAAACAAATTTTGAAGGAAAATCTAATTAATAGAGTATAACATCACTTTACTAAAAATTTATTTTCCTATTTCATAAGTATTAATAAATATATTTTTTTCAGTAATACCATTTTACGTTTATTTCATACATAATATACTCATAAAAATATCATCTAATTTAATTACTATGTTATAGTGGTCACATTGATATAATAAAATTTTTATATTATATAATATTTAACATCATGATCGGTGTTGCCTATTACTCAGGCAATAAAGATTAATGTAAATTTAAAATTGTTTTAGAGTGTTTGAAGAAAAATGAATCAACATTTTGTTATGTGTTTTATCACAATTATGTGAGTAATCATTTTCTTTGGTGAAATATTTTATAAAAATAATTATCCAACAATAATAATTATCTATACAGAATAATAAAAATGAATATAAACTCAATTCATCAATCATATTCCATGAAAAAAGAGTGTAAAATCATAAGATAACATGTATATTCTATAGAGAATAACATAGACATATAACATCAAAACCATGAATAACCATTAACATTATAATTATAACACTGTGAACCTAACCACATACAATCTCCTTTTTCTCATGACATATAAAAACAAAAAATAATCAATCTATGGAAAATATTTTAAACATTAATAACATAATAATTATACATAATTTATCTAAATGAAATTATTCAAAATATTATAAGAAAAAAATTAATTAAATCATGTAACTAAAAAATTACCAGTGGTATCAAATAAAATGAAAAAAATATCGGTTTTTAAGGAATATCATATTGAAAAAATGAGAATATAGAACTATAACATAAATAGATATTAAAAAAAGTAACAATATAATTTATAGGTCATTTTGGTATAAATATGATACTATAAGTGGATTTACAATGATATTTTATAAATTATTATTATTATTTTAATAAAAAATTTATGTTATGAGTCACTCTACAATGTTTATTAAGGTGATATGGATAAAAAATCAGTAATTATACTTGAATAAATCCAAATAATTTTACATTGATGAAAAATTTTGGGGTCTATAAAATGGGAGTTGAATATAAATGACGTAAACATGAAAATAAATTACTTTTAAATATTGGGAATTATTTTTATCTAAACCCACATAATTACACGGGTAATAATGTTTCTAATTTAAATTAAGTAATGTGAAATATTAATATCATAATACATATTATGATTTTGTAATTGAAAATAATAAGGGAATAAATTATGTAAATTCAGAATATAGATGTGGATAAGAAAAAGAATTGAGTGTCTGAATTAATGATAATAATATGTTATATTTAGAAGGTATACAACTAATTAAATGAGAAAAGTTAAATTTAAAAAGAAATTTTAAATAGAGAAACAGATAATCAACATTATAATAATTTCATATTGTGGATGATTTAAAACATATAGTAATGGTTTCTATGATGAAACATTATAACTCAATGAAAATTGATTTCCGAATAAAAAATCCCAATAGAATTTTTTAATTAGACAATATTAAACTCTTGAATGAGGAAATCTAAAATAAAAAATTAAATATGATGAATAGGATATATTAATGATATAAAAGGTATATTATAATGTATAAATTCCATATAAAATATAATATGTTCATAATATATAACATGTCTTAATGAATATAATTATTTGGAAAGAAAACCCATAAGATACAATAATAATTATAGTCAAAAAAAATTTTGAAATGATATTTTGAAATATATTTGTAAATAAATTAATATAAAGTAAAAATTATTTTTATTACAATCATATGATATAATTAAACAATCTTAAAATAACATATTTCTTCCAAAAAGATTATTTTTCAATGATAAGATATTGATTTATTAGAAACTCTTTCCATTAATATTAACAACAATGTACTTTATATGACCACATGTATAATAAAAATTACTACAATAATATCTTTTGTTAGAACCAAATTTGTATCTAATACATATTATACAACTTAGTGATGTTATTTCCATATTCATTTTTATGTAGGTTGTTGATTATTTTCTCAGATGGATATTAATAACCCTTATGATTTCACACTCATATTGTAATTACAACAAAAATTCCCATTATATGATTATAATTTATCATTTCAATATTATATAATGTAATATAATTAATTTTATAAAATTATTTACAAAATTATAATTTCCATTAATTCATGTTTTAGTTAATATACATTATAATATATCAAATAGAGGTATTGTTTCATTAATTATTATAAAATTTAATTATTTAACTATAATTCTTTATTAATCATTAATATTAATATAATTTAATAATAAATTCTTTTTATCTGTTAATATCATATTATAACTGCATGTACTTTTTCAAAACATACAATGAAAAAAATTATTTCAATTATCATGTAGGTAGTTAACCCGACATAGAAAAGAATATTCTATAAAAAAGAATCTAGTATTATTTTCATGTGATTAATTTTTATTTTCATCATTCCATTTTTAATGTGATTGTAGTTTGGTTTTATTTATAAGATTCATAATAATTTTGATGAGGTGGATTGATAATATAAGATAAATAATGTCACATACAATGTCGAAATAATTTCTTCTTTTGGTATGCATATTTTACACAAAAATGTTTCAATGATAACTTATTTTTAATATTATTATATAAATATTAATATATCACTTAAAAATAACAATAATGTCAAAAATATTATAATAATTTAATAAATATATCTTTATCATTATATATTGTTCTAGTTTATGAAAAATTGAATACACAGTACTTATAGGTGATAATCCTTTGGTAAAAAGTGTTAAGGTGTAATTTTTCAAGGGATGATAGGAATGTCAAAAAGAATAATTACATTTATATAGAATATTTTCAATACAATAATTATACTAATTTATTTAAAAAATATTTAAAATATTTTTTTTGGATTTTAAATATAGAGAATAAAATGATTGGGAGGAGATATTACTAATATTATGGACATGAATCGTCCATCAAATGAAATTATTGAAATAGAGGAATTGGGAGACATTCATGTAAATATGGGCCAAAAAAGTTAATTTTGATTATACGATAGTTAAAATGGGTGTGTATTGAAGATATATTTAGAGGATTATTGTTTAAGTAAGTGAATGGAAGTTTTATCCATTTACAACTAGAGCAGAGTTAATTATAAATGTAATTCTAGTAGAAATATCTTGGTATACCATTTGTACTTAAAAAAGTGTTATTAAATTTATAAACATCATGTTAATTTATAAAAATTTTGGTCCTAATATGTTACCTATTTTTATAACTATTATAAACTTGATTATATTTTTAATATATGAATTTATTTTTTAACAAATTTGATAATGGACAGTCATATAAAAATGGTATTATTGATATAATATTTTCATTATATTCAATTTAATTTACCTTCTTTATATTAAAATGTTTTCATTTAAATTAAATCATAAGATATAGGGAATTTCATTTTTTGAATAATTTCAATTTTTATATAAGTTGATTTAATTTTCATTTTTTATCAATTAACCATTTTATGAAAGATAATATTCTTTTGATGTCCGTAGTTCTTATTATATTCATAAAAAAATCCAAATTTCTTTTATTTATGATATAAAAAAATTGAAAAAATTAACCCTTCAAAATAACCAATTTACTATTGGTTTGTTAAATAACAATAGATTAAGTAACATTTTTTCCTAAAAATTAATTTTCCCTTATTACCTAATTTTAATATTCAGATTCAAAATATGAAATTTATAATGTTATTAAACTCTAACTCCAATTTCAATATCAAAATTGAAAACATTGTGTTTATGGCATTGATGTTTATAATCGTGACAATTTGTTTCCATCAAATACATACAACATCAAAAAAAATTAGGATCCCTTATATCCCTACTGGCCTTTATGGTATTGAGATTAATAAAATTAATAAATACTAATACATTTACAATTCAAATGAATTAAATTGAGAATTTATCCCTCTAAACCTAACATTTCTCTTTTACATCAAGTCACATCGTCATCAATATTAAATACATTCTAATAATTATCATTTAATATCATTATTAGTATATTGGGTAAAAGAAAACATAAGATGGGTGAGCTCAAATAATATGTATTTGGAAATGTAATCATTTACCAATGAATTTCATTAGTGAAAATTAGAAGAAAATAAGTTCATGATAATATAAAAAATTAGCATGAGTATTAAAAAAGAATATTCATACCCATCAATAGATATATTATCAAATATTAAAACATGGAAGAATGTGATGATAAAGGAAATAGTCATATGAATTAATAATAATGAAACAAGCGATATTAATCTTGATCAAATGAAACATTATGAACAGATACCTAGCATTGACAAAACAAATTGGTATCCTAGAACATCATCACATAGATTAATAAAAAACTCTTATAGAAGCTTTACATAACCATTAAAAATTGGAATAAAAAAATGAAAAACATCCAAGATAATTATATAGAGAACATAATCATTACCCAATTCATTGGATCGTTAAATGGGTTCAATAATTGTATATATATAATAATATCACCCGACTATATATCGGTGCACCAATCATATATAATTTCAATTAAATGAATAATGAATAAATAATATAGATAAATAATTTCATCATATGTAATTGAAATAAATTTTTTTTAAAACATTATTAAACCACTGAAAAATAAAATGATCCCACAACACTCTCTTTTAAACACTTTTGAAACATGGAAGTGATAAGAGTTTTATAACACTCTATTTGACATAATATAATTCAATCCTAAATATTAATGACGATCATTTCCATAACAAATATCCTCATTTAAGCATAATTAATAAAAATAATATGTATTGTTGTTTAATTTAAATACCTTTAACTTTTGATTCAAAATATTTTGAGGAAATTAAAATTATCATTTTAAGAACAACATTTTTAAATATTAATTATTTTGAAAATACTTTTCCGTAGTAAAATATTATATTAAATTAATGAATGTTTTAAAAAATTTATTAAAAAATTTATTGCGTAAATTATCATTTAAAATTAATAAATTAAATTTCAATATATTTTTCAATACATATTTATAAAACATGGATTTATAATAAAAGGGATTATGATCGAAGAGACAAATAAGATATGATTTAAAAAAACATTTCTTCAATAATCATAATAAAAAATGTGTGAAAGATGTTAAAATATTATAAAATATAATAGATTTCCATAGTATAATAAAATTCATCATATTATTGAGGTATTGATCATACGATCTCATCATTGGATGTGTTATCATATACAAACTTAATAAAAGATGATATTGTAATATAATATCTTACCTCTTTTATATCAATGAATCATTAGACGCATAAAATGATATCATTAATGAAAACATAAAAAACTAGGATAATAAATAAATTCATTATATTAATTTTAAAATGAAATATATATACTCCTCATAAAAAATATATGTTCATAACCTAAAAAAAACTCAATATAAGGAAAATGTTGAAAAAATCCATTTCATCATTGGAAAAATTGAAACCATAAACCCGATGAAAGAGATATATAAAATAGAAATTTAAATACAAATAAATTTATTTATCATAATCATAAAATAATTTAATGGTAAGTATATAGATGACACAATAATTGAAAGGGTGAATATAAAATATATGTTCTATAATTAAAAGTGAGTATATAAAAACTATTACCTTTAGTCATACATGTCACATTCTTCTTTATCATCTTGAATAATAAATTTATATTAAATATTTAAACAACTTATAATTTTTGTTAATTAATTATTAATTATATTTCATTATTAACATTTTATAAGAAATAAATTTATAGACTATGTTTATGTTAGGTGTTTAGACAATATCTGGCTTGTGTGTCAATAACGTCTAAGGTTGGATGACTATTATCTAAGAGGTACATATTTAAAAAAATTAAATAATAAAAAGAAAAATAAAATATTTATCAGATTTATACATATATTATAGATTTAAAACTCATCATGTTAGATGTTCATGATGAATTAGAAAACATTATGATCATGGAGGGGGTAGTCTATACGTATGCATGAGTAACACTTTCAATTTTAATGATCATTATATGAAAATGTAATTAAAACAATCTCATGTAAAAAATTATCATTATTTTATAAATTATATATAATTTAGTTATATAAAATTATATATAAAAATATTTTTATGTTGTGGTGATATAAAGGAATCATATCACTTCAAGGAGGTGGTAGTCCACATGTATTTCTATGATGTTATCATTTATTGAATCTGTGAAAAGTTAAGATGATAATAAAATATTATAATTCAATAGTGATAAATAGTTAACTAATTTAAAAAATATTTCATGTATATCACATATATTTATAATAATTAACCTTATTACCTTCTATTTATCATGTTAGTGAAAAATAAATCACATCTCTTTGTTAGGTGGTAGTCCACCTAACACACAAGTGACTTTATGTACCCCTTGTAGAATAGAACATAAAAGGGTATATAAGATGTAATCAATCCATATGTATAATTATGTAATAAATATCATATATATAAAATTTATAATAATCATCATACCAAACTATAAGAGGTGGTAATTGAATGAAATGACGTCATTTCGCATGGAAATATTTCTCTATACACAAAAATGAGGATTTTGTAACCCATTTAATGGAAGTGAGTATGTTAGTAGGTTTTCACCGAAACATTAAAAAATATTATTATATGTAGGGTAATTAGTTTATTATATCCTCTTTGTATTAGAAAATTCTAATAGGATGGAGAAATAAATAAATTAAAATAACTCATTGATCAACGTTGCATCTTTTTTGTGCAAATCATTTTGGTTTTGAATGAATCCCTCCTTTGCATGGAATTATTCCCAATTTAAGGTTTTTCGGTTTGTTCAAGAAATGTTTTGATATTATTTTTTAATCTTTTGGTTTAGCCAATTGACTTGATAGGTGGAAGTAGTGAGGTGAATGAATTATCTTTTATAAAGGAGGTAGCATGGAATTCTTGTAAATACCAAAATGCATTTAGTATTGGGAGGTATCACAAAACCGCATCTATAAAACATAGATCATTAATGGATTTGAGGGATTATGTTATCTATTTTTATCTCCACAAAAAAACTGTTTTTTAATTTTTATTCTGTAGTCTATACGTTAACATAATTTTATCCTTTTTTACCACAGTAACTTGTATATTTTTATATTCCATGCTAATTTATTCTTCAAAAATATTATTTAAATATGATTAGTTACATAATTTATACCAAATTTCTCAAAATATGAAAAATTTTCATTTTAATTACAATTCAATTTCTGTGTAATCTTTTAATTTAATACAAACCCTTGTAATGCTCAAGAAAAATATCATGTCCTTAATCGTGCTATTATTTTAATATTAAGGTGTCAATGTCATAATAATATAATATATTATGTATCATCAATAGATCATAGTTGATATTTACTGACATATATAAATCACTTTGTATAATATTGGATTTTTCGTAATTTTAAATCATTTAAGGAAATATCATATATCAAAAAATAACATTAATGTCAATATATACATTATCCATTTAATTTAAAAGTAAATTCATCTCAATGATGTATTTAAACAATAATATTTTAACACTGTTATACAAGATACAATCATCTAAAATATTTATATAACTCCATAAATAATTCAATTTAGATCACTTTTAATATTTTTAGTAACATTAATTCTTTTTAATTATTAATTAAATTATTCAGGCATTGGGTTTTCATAAGAATATCGAAAAATATATCATCAATAAAAATTTAAATTAAATTTTCATAATAAAAACAACTAATATAAATTTCAAAATAATTTTCATAAGTGATAATTTTATTTTTCCCATATCCCATTTATTTATTGATATTAAAGGCAAGGAATGTTCCTTTTATATCTTTTTAATTACTCAAATTATTATATTTCTCACATTTATTGAATAATATTCATAATAATTCATAAAAAGATATCATATATATATAAGGATATAAATAGGGCCATTAATTGGGTTTAGATCAGTTACAATGCAATTTTACCCTTATTTGTTATGTTTAACCCCCTAATGAACTCAATTTTTTTTTACTTTAATCATGGTAATTAATTTTTACAATTTTACCTAATAATTTTGTTAAACCTTAAGTTGAACTTCTCAGATAAAATATATTATTTTTGTTCATAATTTAGAATCAATCTTTTCAAATTAATCTTAATGTAATGGATAAATAAAATATAAAATTTATCCAATGTATGTGGTGAAAAACTGTGTTTTTAAATTGAAAATATTAAAATGATTAACATGTATTTATATAAAAAATTAAAATTAGAAATATGATAATGATATAAAATGTATTTTTTGTTATTTTATTTACATAATTTTAAATAAAATATACTCAAATGTATAAATTAATATTATAAATTAGTTAAATTAAATTGTAGTATTTAATTAATATTCATTATTTTTAACTATTCATAAAAAATGATGCATTTTATAAAAATCATGAAACATGAACCTAAGATAATTTTATTTATTATGATTTCTAAATTTTAATATATTTTTACATATAATTTTTCTAAAAGAATAAATATTAATTTTAAATTATTTACACATTATATGTATAAAATATATTTTAGAAAAAATCATTGTTTTTCAGAAAATATTTCATTTTTTTACTTTTAAATTATTATCATATTATTTAAAATGTATAAATTTTAACGAATATTTTTAAAAATATATATTTTCAAATTCTCTATAATCATATTATTAACCAATAATTAAATAGATATGTTGTAAGTATTATATTAGAAAAAAAACATTTAGCCTTATAACCGTCCCCATGATTTATTATCAAAAATAGAAACAACAGATTACACATTGAAATAGTATTCAAAAATATGATTATAGTTAAAAGAACACATATTATCATGGAAATTTTACTAAAAAAATTCCTAGATCAGAAAACATCACATTGAGCTCATATCCACAACTTCCATCTTTGACACGGTATTTGAAACATGATTAACCTCCCTATAAAAATGAGATACTATTAATTGTAAATTATTAGTGCTACAAATACATTCATCATAATGAGGTATCAATATCCAAGGTATAAAAAACTTGTTCTTTTATGTAATAAAATATTTATAATAAACACTTTTTTTCCGTGGAACACAGGATAACCATAGTTTTGTGTGTAAGGAAATATATATGATATTTTTTAAAAATATATCATAATTTTAAGGGGTGTTATATTTTCTTCTAATCATGGAATTTTATTTCCAAAATTCTATCAACATAATTTCATTCTTATAAAATATAAGTGTTTTACATCCTCCCCTCCACCTTTAATAAAAAATTTCCTCACAATTTTTACTTCATCTATAATGAATGGATGGACTATTGTTAATCATTTTGTTGTAAACCCAAATTTTATGAATAGTTAATAGAAAATCACCATAATATATAGAAAAGGTAATTACAAAGATCATATGGAATTACAAAAAACTATGTATTTAAATAGTGGAAAATGTGTGGGAATGGAAGAAAAATTTAAATATATATAGAGTGATTCAGGTCACTAATAACAATAATTTGAATGATGTATAGAATGTTAGAGTCCATAAAACAATAAATCTATGAAGATTCAAAGGAACATCATTTCATTAAAATTGAATGTATAAGAATAATATTTTTATTTTGAAATTCATTTCCACTAGAGGAGGAATTATCATACCATCTACACTAATAGAATATGGAAATATACATGCAACATGAGTACAATTTTATCCTATAATCAATTTCCACCACAATATCATCAATTTATAAAAAAATGAGTATTTAAGATCCTTTCTCATGCCTGAAGAACAAGAAAAAATTAAAAAGGAATATGTAACCCCTAATGAAATAAAAATTTATTCCTCCTATCATTAGTCATTTACCAAGAAATTAACAGTTATCACAAAAAAGATAATTTTTCTTCATTAATCTATAAATTTAAGATGTTATACCCAATGTTCAAAAAAATAACTCTATGATTTACAATCCATAAAATTAATTAAACATTTATTAGATATGTTTAAACCCCAATGACTACTCAGATTTGATCATATACTATACTAAGATAATTCAACCATTATTTCTAAAATAAAATCACATATTAATCGAAAATAAACATTATCATTACCTATGAAAATTGAAAACTAACCAGAACATCACATAGGCTACAGGTATGCTTGATACCATTATCATTCTATGGTCAGGGGTTCAATCCTCAAAACCTTTCCGGATGTTATGGGTTGTCACCCAAGTTACAAATGTTTTTATTTAAACCTGAAAAAAATTTGTCCAAATGTAAAAAAATTAATGATAATCCTAGGGGTTAAAAATACCTCGACCAAAAAAATTATCGAAAAAGTTCATTAGTATCCATAAAATAATTTCTATTTAAAACCCTCATATGAGGCTTCTATGAATTTTAACATGTGGTTAATGATATTTTTATAAACATATGATGATATCTATAACTCACCAGATTGCATCCCATATATAAAATCATAATCTCAAAAGTAATATAAATATATTTTTTAATAGAAACTATACTGTCATAGAACCTACATTCCTAGATTCAATTATGAAATTGAAATATTTACATTTACCATATTTTTTCTGGTAATTTTGATGTAAATTTTAACATAAAACCCTTAAAAATCATAAGGAACAACTGGATATCTTATACCATTGAGTAACTTTTAGGCTAATAGTTTTAGATAATTAGGAGAAACTGATACATTAACAATTCACATGAAATTAAATGATCATTTTTCTATATAACTCATCTTTTAAATTTTAAATTTAGAGAACATAACCATATATATGAAATCCATTATATTATTAAATCATTCAAACTCATTCATTATAATATGAGGAAAATAAATCATATTAACAGTGAGGTAAAATGACGAGTAAGGGTAAATGTAAGAAGTAAAAAATTAATGTCATTAGTAAGCATAAGAAGATCTGATGATATGATGACATAATACATATTATTGATTATATCATAATAACATTCACACACATAAATACATATATCATAAAACATTAAAACATTTTATAATAAATAAATAAATAAAATATTCAAAAATTTCAATAATCATGAGCCATGCGATATCCATATTGAGAAAATGAAACATCCTAAACCCATAGAAAAAAATATCAAACGTATTGGTATCAAGAAAGGTCATCTTATATGACACTAATGTTACCCTTAATGAAAACATGAAAATTTTAATTACTATATTGAAAAAAACTAATATAAATATGTAGGAAACATAATTCTTGCCCAATGAATTGGATTACAATCTTGGCGCACCCAATATATAAGCTACTACATGATTAATATGTGTTATCTAAGATCACCCATTATATGTAATGTACGTGAAACAGATAATGAATAATGAAAAGTGATAATTCATTTAAAAATTACACATTTATATAGTATTTAATCTTTTTGTGTAATGATTAAAACATACAAAAGAATCATATTATATAACAGTCTTTTGGAAACATGATTAACCAATTGAGGTGAAACAACATGCATAAAAATATCTTTGAAAAAAATAATTCATTCCAATGAATGAATGAGGATGGGTTAAAGTCCAAATATTTTCTTTTGATAATAAATAAAAACAAGAGTTTTTAATATTTATTAATGTAAATACCATGAACATGTAATTATAATAATTTCACGAAAATAATGTCTTCATTTATAAAATAATTTTTTAAAACATAAACCATTTTGAATATGAATTTATTTTAAAAAACCATAGAAAATTTTCAATTACATTTTAAAAAATAATTTAAATCATTTCATTATTTCTATTTTGTTTAATATTTTAGAAAAAAATAATTCATTTTTTGAAAACAGTTTTTGGAGAAATTGTTTTGGATGAAAACATATTTCTGACAGAAGAGAGGAATAAATTTGGATATTATTAAAAAAATTTGTATAATACTTAGTACCAATGAGTGGATAAAATTTAATATCCCTTAAAATATCATTAATTACTTGATGTGATGAAGTATTATGTGTTCATTCTGGGATTCATCATTAGTTCTAATCATTGGATGTGTAATCATAAAAAATCAAAGTAAAAGATGAGATTTTAAAATAAACCTCTTAAAAATGGTATATTTGAATCATAAGCCCCATAAAATGATTATATTAATTATAATTACTATAATATTATAATATTTAATTAAATGATATTAAATGTCAATTTTTATGTATTTAATCCTTTTAAAAAATAATCATTCATAACATGACATATGTCCCAAGGAAGTAAAATTCTGAATAAATAACAATACCTCTTTGGTAACATTGAAACCATAAATAAAATGAAATATATATCATAAAATTGATACGTATATCCCTATAAATGTTATTATAATATTTATAAAATAAATTTATGTTCAATATATATAAAACTCAATAAAAAAGTTTATTATGGAATATTTTTCACACACATACAATAGATTGATGAGAAAAACCCTTACCTTGAGTCTGACATTTCTTGTCTATTTTTATATTAATAAATATCAAACATATGTTAATTATTTACATTATTTATATTTTTTATAATGTTTGTTTTAATTTTTTTTAATTATTTATATGTTATATACAATTACGTAATCAATAATTTTTAGATCATATGTTTTTTACCATATTTTTATTGTGTGTCAAAAACAACATAGGTGGGTTTACTCTGGTAAATTAGATAATTATTTGAACATATACATAATAATTATGAGGTAGTAATTAACATATTTATATGATGGACCCTGGAACACCCTAAAAAGGGATGGGTGGAGAAGTGTGTAAAATTTTTCGTTTCAAAGTTATGGATCTTGATCCCACGACGGTAGAAACATGTTAAATCTATCAAACCAATGAAAGTAAGGAGATTGCACAACAATTTAACTTGGTTCACCGAAATGGGCTATATCCAAGGAGCTTACGCCTATAGTGTATCAGTCATACCCAATTTGACAAATAATAAATTGTTTGTTGATTACAAGGTTTGGTCATAGTTACTCTATGCCAGACACACTACCATTAAAAATGATCAGGGATAGATCACTACATCCTGTATATCACTTCTGTCAAATCCCCCAAACCGACTGCCTTGGGAGAAGTCTAACAATTTTATCAACATGATGGTCACTTGAATAGATTTGAATTGCTGTCTTTTCCTCTGTTCAGCATGAGACACTACATGCATCGAAGTACTGAATTGATGCACTTAAAAGAACTATCCACACAAATTTGATATTCCAAATCCTATCCGAATCATAAAACCAAACATACCCTAAATACCTCAACCTGCACTTAAGATTTATGAATTTTGGCGAATAATGAATTTCATGCAACCCATAAATTTCGTGCAACCATTATCTTTCACGCAATGACACTGATGGTTTCACTTCGTCTTTTCAAACTAATGGAACACCTTTAACTCAAGATTAAATTCTGATAATTCTTTCGTGCAGAAATCTTTCACGCAGAAGAGCAACTGGTTTTCTGTTAGAAAAATTCTTAAGTCTTTCATGGGGTAGCCGCCTATTTATAAGCATCCATGACCATGTAAACAAGTTTCTGACACATATTTTTCGATGTATGCATGATTCTTCTTGATCATGTAAAACCCCATTTGATATCGCATTAGGTGTGTAATATTCTTATGTGTAACCTCATCCTTCTCTCACATATAAGGCATGCGTGCACTTTTTTCCAATTCAATATTTTGATTCATTGTTCCCAAATTAGACCTTGTGTTATTGATTATAAACACATTGCAATATTTTTTGAAACTATCTTTTCCCAAAATAGTTTTCCCAATTTTCATAATTTTGTACAAAAAAATTTCGAAAACACTTGGAAATGATTCTACCTTTAATATTGTTTCTCACACGAACTGTATGATCACTTTCATCAAAGATATCCCGAAAATATAATGTGGATTGAAAAAAACACAAACCATACACCATTTCTAGTATATAATAACCACTGTTCCAACATTATACAAATATTATTTAATTTAAATACATTATGAGATATGTTCATTAAAAATTAACTAACCTTACGATTATGGACATAATAGATCGTAAAACGCATGAGTAACATTCCAGTTTTGAACTGTTTCTTATATAATAAAGCTATGAAATATTTTATCATTAATAACTGATAATAATATCATAAATATAATTTAATATAATTATATATAATTATATATATATATCATTTTTTATATAATATTGAAAAAAATAATCACATCTCTTTGAGGATTCGATAGTCCACTCATCTGTGAAAGATGTTTTTTTTCAGTGGGTGATAAGGTAAATGTAAAATGATATATAATATTTTAATAATGATAAATATTTTATTAATAGAATGAATATTTCATTTTTATAATGAATTTGTATTATATTTACCATTATTATTTTAAATGTAATGTGTTTTTTGAAAACTAATCACATCACTCCACATGGAAGTAGTTTGTTACGCGCATGAGAGATGTTATAGTATCTCATATATAATTGAACGTAAATTTTAATATATTATATAATGAATAAAAAGTTATAATTATGATATAAATACCATATATAAACATTATACCCATCGTCCTACACAACATTGACAAGTGGTAATGGAAAAACGAATGACATTGTTTCGTGAGTTGGTAGTTTGGTGTACGCACAAATGAAGATTCAGTAACCCATTTTATGGGTGTGTGATGTTATTGGTAATACCATTAACATAAAATAATCTAATTATTTTTAATAAAAAAATTTATTATATTATCATGTTATAAATATAATTGAAGGGGTGGATAATGAAATAAATTAAGAATGTTCTTTGGTGAATAATTAATTTTCTTCTGGTAATTCGTTTTTCATTTCAGTAAAGGATTATATTGGATGGATTATTTTTATAATTTTAATGATTATAGGATAGATATATAGATTTTATATATATATTTTTATGGGTATTGGTCCTGAAAAATGGAATGATTTTCATGAAGGAGTGAGGTGAGTAAATTCCCTATTAAAATGGAGGTGGAGTTTAATTCCTCTAAATAACATAATTTAATCACTATTGAGAGCTATATCTAACTTGAAATGGATCAAAATTGATCAATAATTGTGGGGTTAGTTTATGTGGTTGATACAATCCTCTACTAGAAAAGAATAAAATTTTTATAATGTTATTCCTTTATTAAATATTACACAGTTTTACACTTTTTTGACCAAAGTGACTAGTATAATTTTTTACCTTGGTCATTTATCCTTTATAAATAAAATTTAAATAAGACATAGTAAAAAGTTCACACTTATTAATTCTAAATTGAAAATTCAATTCAATTAATAAAAAATAATTTTTGTGTAGAATTAAATATAATATAAACGCATGTGATATAGTGGAAAATCATTTTTAAATAATATATTCTCACAGTTTTTTCTATTTACTGGTAAATATAGTCATAAAAAATAAAATTTTGGTCATTAATGTGAATTAGTTGACAATTCATTACATTTATAAATCCCTTATTAGATTATTGGAATGTTACTAATTTTAAATAATTTAATAAAATAAAATTTATTATAAAATAACATAACTGTTATTTTTTACCTTAATCATTTAATTTTGAAATAAATAAAAAAATTGATGGAATTGAAATATTTTTTGTCAGAACTAGTTTAACAAGATATAATAATCTAAAAAATTTGAGGAAGTCAATAATTATTTCAATTCAATCCACTATTATTATTTCTATTATCATTTATTCAAGTTGATTATTAAATAAATAATTAATGCATTGGCATTTGTTAAGAATATAAATTAAAAACTTCTTTTTAAAAAAAATTAAAATAAATTTTCATGATAAAAAACTCATGCTTATTTGTAAATAATATTTATAACTAAACCTATGATTTATTTTCCATCATTAAAAATTTTAATGTTATTAACTACAACAAGGGTTACTTTTCCATCCTTTTCACTAATAATCATACTATATATGTAATTTTCAGTAATAGTATTCCCAAAAAACTCATAAAAAGATATGAAGGTGTTAAAGGATGAAATAAGGTCAGATAATGGGTTTTGTACATCTTGGTATGTCATTTTACCACTTATATATAAAGTGTATACCCTTGAGAATAATAATTTAACAATAATCACAATAATTAAATTTACATATTTTCATCCCTCAATTTGGTTAAAATAAATTCACCTTATTAGAGAAGAAAAATTATTATGTATAAAAGTTTATAATCCATTTTTTGAATTAACAATCAATGAATTTCTAGAGTTTAATTTAAAAATAATCTAACAGATGTAGAAAATCTAAGGACCCTTTCATTTGAAAAATATTCAATTGTTCATATTATTTATATATAAAAATTTAAAATAAGAAATATTAAAATCACACAAATTGAAATATTTGATATAAAATTAATATAATAGTTTATTAAAACAAATTAAAAACATAACAGCTCTGACCACATTTTCCCAAGTCCAGTGGTTATTTTATTATAAGGGAATATATAAAAAAGATCAGATAACCAATTATTAATTAGAAAAGTTGTGTTAAGGAACTATATATATACATTTTTTCTTTCATTAATTTTTTTGTTAGACATAGAACATAACAATGAAAGATAAACTTTTTTCCATTACACATAATCTAAGATTTCATCTTCATAACCTATTGAAGTAAAACAATTAAAGTGGTGAGATAAAATGATCGGTAAGGGTTACATACATTGGAAACCTAAATCAATTATAATTGAAGCAAAATAAATATGGAATAATCAAAATTTCATGGTGAATAACCAAAAAACTCTTTTATTTAATTAGTAAAATGAGAATAAAATAAATATATTGATTTTTTCTTAGGGAAAAGATAATGGAATGGAAAACTGAATGAAGTAAGTATTTATTTATTGTATATCTTGTATCTAGAACATGAACTACAACCATCATGAGCATTCCCATAATGATTTTAGTCTATTCATTGAAACCCATCTGATTCTTTTTAGAAAAAATAAGAAGGGTTTACCACCAATAATTTTGTCACATGAGACCCGTTGATGCATCAAGGAAAAATATAATGTCAGGACCAACCCATCATACAATTCTATATTACTATTCACACACAACTTTTTTTATTAATAATATGTCATATAAAAATATATTTATCTAGTATTGGATCCAAATTTATAAATATTTCCTTAGATATAATAACATGAAAAGTAAAAAATAGTATATAAAACTGGTATATAACTTAAAAACTAATCATACCCATTAGAAAATAAATATTAATAACTAATGAATTATTCAATTATTTATGATCATAAATAAAAGGATATGTATACATAAACCATTATAATGAAATAAGTGCTGAATAATTCATATCTTGCAGATAAAAACGTGACATGAGAAGACGATTACCAAACGTCCAAAAGTGTTCTTCATATGTACTTAATATCATGAATAATAAAAATCGATTCATTAAATACATAATGAAGAACCTATTCAACATAAATTTTATTTATTAAAAAAATAATGTTCATTTATGACCCTTCCAATAGGTTATAATTTTTAATTCTGTTATTTTGGGAGCGTTGGATTCATGTTTTGATGGTAGGTTCCACTGTATATAATTATGGTAGTTCTTGTAAAATATAAGAAAAACTATATAAGTGAAATGGAATTAGATTAACATTCTTCTAGGATTTTAAATTTTTTTATATATCAAACTAGAATATTTTATGAGGATGACTTCTTAGATAACATGTTAATGAAAATGAGTATTTTTATCTAGAAGTCTTTATGACCATCAAAAACTACTTTGGTTTTATTTAATATTATATTAATATACTTATTAAAGAACCTGGAATATTTTTTAATATACATATTATAATCTATTATTACCATAAATATTGTTTTATTACCACCATTGAAGGTGGTAATTAAAAATAAAAACACAACATCCATGATGGGGGTGAAATGAAAACTCTTATATAATGTTTTATTTTCTAGAATATAAATGAAATGGGAAGAGATTTGATGATTATAACTCCATTAACAAAATAAAATTAAAGTACATATATCATACTAAAGGTATTATTCCTCTTTGGATATCAGCATTGAGGAGATGATAAAAATACAAAATAACTTAAAAGACAATGGAAGAGTATTTTATCTCTTGAATATCATCTCATTTGGATCCACCATATGAAACTTGGATTTGGTATCATGGTATGAAAAAAAGGTCATGGAAGTGTGGGATATGATTGGGATGGTATTTATGGATAATTTATACAATCTTTTAGTCATATAATTTATACAGAGAAGGGTTTGTGAGTGGTGGTATTCAAAGTAGGGGAGCATGGGTTTTGATTATTTTATTCATTTGAATATTATTTTATCTGAAGACTATAAAAAGAGTTGTTTTTATAACAATGTATTTTAACTAGTGGTTGTGAGTTATAACTAATTAGTTCTTATATCATGCATGAGAATAAAATACTTGATTTTTATAATGATTCTAAAAATTGTAAATTATTATAATTCACAATGACCAACAATAAAACTATTTCAGAAAGACACAAAAAATTCACCCCATCCATTTATCTATTTGTTGATCTCCAAAATTGGATCCATTTAAAAAATATATATTTCTTAATATGAGAAATTTAATTCCTAATTTAAATATATTTTTAATAAAAAATTTATAATCTAAACAATATAGCTAATTTAATGACACATTGAAAAATTGATAAAGCTCACACACAATTATATTATATTTAAAAGACATGTAAATATTAATTTATGAATCTTTCTTTTGAAAAAAAGAAATATTATAAATAGTTTTTTTTAATTATAATATTTTAATGAAATATTAATGTATCTGAAAACCAGAAACACTTAATTTATCATTTTTAAAACATTTATTCAATTATTTCCTGATATAAATATACAATATTTTTATTGATGAGAAAAAATATTTTATTTATTCTTTGAAATGTGAGGATTTATTCTAACGGAAACATTTCTATATGTAGTAGTCACATTATTATTCTAATGTTCATGTAAATTTTTGATAAGTATATCACAATTTTATTACATTGGTTGTTGTTCAAGTTAGAAAATAAATTTTGCATAAGAAGATACATATTGAAAAATATGAGGGTTGTTATATTATTCCCTCATTCAAAAATATCAACCCAATTTTTTTTTTGAAATATTCCATTCAACGTAATTGAGTGTGTTCTTCTTCGTAATATCCTCAAGATCTCATTTTTCATCTTCTAGGTTATGGGTTCTATAATATACATTTACTAGTTGTGTCGTATGATTTTTCAACACTTACTATCAAGTTTGAATATTATCAATAATATCTTCGATGTATAAAAAATCATGATTTGATTCTATTAAATCATTGGTGAGTACACGTTCTGGGTTTGTCATGTAAATTTATAAAAATTATATGTAAAACACATCATGAAATTTGGAGAGAATTGGTGGAATTGTTAATTATAACGATACCCCCCAAATTATATCTCAAATTTAAAATGGTATGATATTCATGGGGCTTAGTTTCAATTCATAATAAACCATATGACACCATTCCAAGAAGTTAAATTCATCAATACATAAATCTTCCACCCGAAATTCAAAATCATATATCCTAGTGTCCCGATAACTCATTTGTCTGCATTAGACTTCTTTAATTAGAACATGAATTGTCTTTACCTTTTTCATTGTTTCATCAATATCTTATGGAAATATAAGATTACATTCAAAAACTTCATCCCAACATGATGAATAGTGACATATCTTTAAATACAATGCTATATACGGTTCTGTTAGAATACATTAATGGAAATTATTACTCTTTGAAAACTCTATTGAAGGTAAATAATTATCCCACATTCCTTGAGGTAAAATAGAGCATGAAATCAACATTACATACAATATTTTAACAGTATTTTTAGATTATCCATTAGTTTGAGGGTGACTAGGAGTACTAAAAAAAGCACAATATCCAAATCATTCTGAATACACTATAAGAATTTTGATGGAAAACCCGGATGTTGATCAGAAAAAAATGATAGAGGTTCAGTAAGATTTATTCTATCTTCCTTAATATAAACTCTACCTTAGTACAAAGTGATTAAATTTAATCTTATATCATAAATGTGTTCCATATTGTTTATGCTGATAAAAAATATTCCAAATCAATTCATTCATTTTGGCTGTCATCGGTTGTCTTGTGGGAAAGTATGTAATGACAACCAAATTCAACACTTGAATATAAAGAGGATGCTTTTTAGACATAATTTTTTTAAAAACTAGTCATCTAAACACAAACTCCACATTTTTTATTTTTATACTATCCCACCAAAAGAGTCCCTTCATATATTTATACATATTTTTATTACCATGTTTTATAGAGAAATGTTTTATATGGGTATCATATAACAGTTCCATTTTTAGATGAGTTATTTATGGAACAGAAACCCTCATTTGAAATTTCTGAATTCCAAAATCATATATGAATTTTTCCATTCTACCACCATTAATATATATATATTTTTTTTGAAAATTATCAGAACCATATTGATATATTTTTATATTCTATAATAATGAAGTATTAGTAATCCTTTGAAAATGGTGTGATGTTTCTAATTCCATAACAATTGAAATATCCATATTTACTAAATCCATGAACATAAGATCTTTCTCATTCTTCATTTGGGTTAAAATCCCATGATACTTCCTTCTTAATGCATATGCTACATTATTTTCATTTCTTAGGTTGTAGTGTTTTGAGAAATCAGATTATTTGAGTAACATGGGCCATCATCATTTCTCATGTTGAGTTATTAATGCATAAATATGTATATCAGACTCTTATTATCTATATATATATCACAACATTCACTATAGAGATAGTGTCTCCAAATTTTCGAAGTCAAAATTACATATACTAACTAAATATCATGAGTTGGATAGATTCCATCACAAATCTTCAACTAAATTGATGTATATGAAATAAAAATGTCATTTTTATAAGGAAACAATAGATTGATTTCTTCGATGCATCTCTTCATATCATATGACCATCATTTATGAATAGTAGAGTCAACATCATGGAATTCTCTAATATTCTCTTCAATTAATGAATATATTCTTCAAATTCTTTTTAACATACAATCATAATCCCTTTATATTTGATATTGGTTAACTTGTTATTCAATTATGAAAAATTCAAAAATAACAATTCCAGTAGCCTACCAAACCAATAAAATTATGTACTATAATTATGTATGTCATTTTAGGCCATTCTTGTACATCCTTTAACATTTTAGGATCAATTGGGATTTCCACCTATATAAATAATATGACCATTAATTGAAATATCTTTATTCCATAATTCACACTTTCTAAATTTAACATATAATTCCTTCCCCTTCAAAGTCTCAATGATGACGTTTTAGTGATTCTCAAGGTATTCCTAGGTTTTATAATTTTAAAAAATATCATCATTGAATAAAAAAATCATCCAAATATTACTTGAAAATTTTATACATAATATCAATAAAAAATAGGCTTTATTAGTTTATCCATATGGAATTACTGTAAACTTGTAATGTCAATACCTCAACTGAAATGTTTCCCTCAGAATAAATTACTTATTTAATTGCAATTGATGAAACCATGAAAAAAGTTAAAACTTTTAAAAATAATTCTTCCATGATGTTGATTAAATAATTAATCAATTTGAGTAGATTTTACTTCTTAATTATTTTAATTGAATTTCATTCTCTATAATCAATTCCCATCCTCATGGTTCCAACTTTCTTCTTAACAAAGTTAATAGTGGATCCTAAAGGATAGACACTAGGGTGATTAAATCTCATGTTAATCCATATCTCTAGTTTTTTTAGATCCACTAATTCCTGAGTGGCAATGCTAAAAATTTTGTTTTATATTTTCCTCGAATCGAGGTTTAAATCAATGGTAAACTGACCATGATGATCTAGGGTGTTTCCATGCAAATCCTTTGGAAATATATAATTATATTTGAATAAAATTGGTACATCATCAATTTTAATAATACATTCCTCATCCCTATATGTTTTTAACATCCTCCCCATGGATTTATTTTAGTATATCTACTATGGGATGATATAAATTGGATTAATATAATGAAGTGTCCATTATAGAGATAATGAACTATTATTGCACCTCAAATTTTTTTATTTGCATCATCTTGATATTAATTTTCACATCAAATTTTAAAACTGGTCCATTATGAAAATTATATCAAATTAAACCATATGTATGATGATAATGTGAGAAAATAAATCATTTTTAGGTTTCACAATATGGACTGACAAAAACATCATTTTTTCACTAGGACATTCTTTGAGATTTTTTAGCAACAACTTCCTTATTAAATCACAAGTTAAATATCTAATTTTCATTAAAAAATTGGTAGATATATATGTGTATGATGATCCAGAATAAAATGAATCATTGGATAAAGTTGAAGATAGGATTATTGTAACTTCTACAACATCATTGATTACTGCTACCATATATGTAGTTATAACATATTAATGGCCATCTCTCCTTGGCCACATCTATGGTATATTCCCCTAGGGGTTGTGTTAATGATTTGAATAATTCCACATTTCATTATATTTGAGTGAATGAAAATCATTTATTTTTATTCATAATGCATTCATTACCTCGATGAACCTTTATACACACTTTTAAAAACATCTCATGCACTTCATGCATTTCATAGGTTGATTATTTTCATAATTTTCTCATAATGGGAATTTCACTATTCCCCTATTCATATGTGATGATTTAGCCTTTTAATGTTTATCAGAATACCAATTGTTATCTTTATTGAAATTTAACATATATGATCTATAAAACTATATATATTTTATATGGAACATAAATCGACATCATTGTATGATGAAACTGTTTGAAAATACAGTTCCCTTTGAAAAAATGTATTAAGTATTTAAATTAAATGACCATTCTCATTTTTTAATCACATATGTACTATTTAGAATACTTATGTTGTCCGGTGAAGGTTTCCACTGATGCTAAAACACTATTTTCTTCTATTTTATTTATGAAAAGGTATTTACTCTCTATTTTAGTTCATTTCCCAACTGGGATATATTTTTCAATGAGTTTTTTGTCAAAATTCTCCATTACATGTCTTATATTTCATTACCCTCCTTAGTATTCCTAATAAATGGCCACCGTTGATCAACATTTAACTTGTTAAAATACACTTCAATCACTACCTTTTCCCTTTCAGCACATCTTAATTAATGAAATATCTTTTTATGGGTCATAGTTAATTGCATAGATAACATTGGATTAGTAGTCCAAGTAATGTATTGGAGGTTTTTACACATGAAACGATCCAACATAGGTGTATTATTTTAATTCATCATAACTTATGTACATTTTCCAAATATATCCATGACCTTCTCTCCCCTAACCTGAACTATGTTGACATGCTCAGTGGAGAGATGTCAACATTGTTTGTGGGCATTGATTCCCTTTATTCTTTTTTGTGCCTTCTGAAAATAATGGTTCTCACTAATTTTGATTATAACGATCATGATTATTGAGATACAAAATTCTCTATAATGAATTATTAATATACTCATATTTATTTAATATATAGTTTCAATTTTTTATATTAGTCATGATCTCATACGAACTATAACACCCCCAAACCTAATATCTCATAGTTAGTAGTTATTTTATTACAATGGAATAGATAAAAGAGATTACTTCACTAAGTATTTATATGTTTATTAGCCTTGAAGAACTATATTCATAAATAGTATTTTTATTTTATTTTTGATTAATTATTGAAAATAACGACAACAAAATAAACATCATCATCAAGGATTATTCAAATATTTTATATTAATAATATTTTAATGGAAATAATACAGGGGAGGGATCAAATTCTCGATAGAGGTTACATATAAGAGAAATAATAATAAATAATATGTTAATCATAATCAAGAAGTTATAATCAACATAGAAATTTGAATAGCTGGAAAAATAACTCTATTTAATCAATTAATTGATAATTAAAATTCACTCAAATATTTATATATATTGAAAAGATCATTGAATTGAATACTGAAATAAGGAAATAATTAATTATTTGATTTCATGTATGTAGAAGAAAAGCTGCTACTATCAAGACCCTTAAAAAGACAGTTTAATTTTGTGGGTATAACCCTGTCTTATTCATCTTGGAAACAAACAAAAAGGGTTTTTCTCCAACTATTTTGTATAATGAGGCTGATTGATGCATAAATGGGCTATATAATGTTAGGATCTACCATTCATTGCATTTCAAGATCATTCATCTTATATATATGTAATTCACAAACAATATTCCTTATTCAAATATCCATTTTGATTTGAGGGCACATAAATATGAATGTTTCTACAATTAATATAACATTTACATTAAAAACCATATGTAAAAATGGAATAATGATTACAAAATATTTATAGCCATTATTTAATAAATTTGGATACATTATAAAATTTTCAATGATTGATGGTAATAATGGAATGGGGCAGTATACATAGACCACAGACACTAAATATGTGACGAATTATGGATTTCTCAACGAAAAAAATGGGAGATGAGAAACCCCTTAATATATGCCTCAAAGTGTTCATCACCTGTACTTAATGTTATGGATAATCAAAAGATATTCATTAATTTAATAATACATGATCCCTCAAATATATATCTTTTATTTTATTTTATTATGTTCAGTAATGGTCATTTTGAGAAGTTATGATGTATAATTGCATTATTCTAGGTGAGTAAATTTCATTGTTTTATGGGTTGTTCCCTTGTGTATAATTATGGGAGTTCTTATCAAATAGAATAAAAAATCCAGTAGAGCAATGGAATTATATTAATATAAATCCATGATATTATATATTCCTTGAATATCATTTGGTTATATTGTATGAATATGATTCAGTAGATAAAATGTTAATGAAAAATGATTAGTTTATTTTGGTGGTTTTTTGGACCATCCAAATCAAGTATTGTTATATTTATCATTATGTTTATATATTTTTACAAAAAACAAAATAATTTTAAATATAGTTATTATAAAATCGTTTAACCTTATAAATGGTTTTATGACCATCCTTGATGGTGGTAATGCAAAAAAACCCATTGTCCATGAAATCAGTTAATCGAAACCTTATGAATGATGTTTTCATTTTTTGAAATAAATCGAGAAGTTATTATATTTTATTATTAGTACTCCATTAACACATTAAAAATAAATTATTTATCTCATAATTTAAATAATATTCCACATTAGATTTGAGTGTTGAGGATAGGATAAAAAAGAAAATAAATTAATATAGAATGAAGGAGTATTTTACCACTCAAATATCGTATCCTTGGGATCCTCCTTAACAAACATGGATTCGTTATTTTTCAAATACCATAAGGTCATGGACGTGGTTATGATACATGGGAAATAAATTAGGAAGTATTTAAACAACATTCAAGGCATAAAACGTGTGAAAGAATATGTGGTGATGAGAGGTGTTTATAGTGGGATGAGAGGGGTTTTGATGATTATTTTATTCATTTTTTTATTAATATATTTAACGACTATAAATAGTGTTGGATATTATGAATATTTATAATAACTAGGTCATGTTAATTCAATATAATTGGTTATTAAATTATGAGTGAAAAAAATTCATGCAATTAGCATAAAATGTTAAATAACATAAATTATCATATTTCACTATTCACTATAAATTCATCCATTTCATGAAAATCCAAAACAATGTACCCTAAAAATTTCATGATATGTAGTTTTCCAAGAGGGACTCCATTTTATGTAAATAAATTTTAAATCCGATAAATTTTATTACAAATGAAAAAAAAATCATTTAATTCAAAAATACAAATTTTAAATTTATAACTGGTTTTATGGATCATTAAAAATTTAATTAACTTCTAATTAAATTATATTATAATTATATGAAAACCAAATATTATTTTATTAATATTTTTTATTAAAATAATTTTTTTTTCAATAATTATATTAATTATAACATTATAAATAAAAATATATGTTTCACAAAAACTATAACAATTAATTAATCAATTTCAAACAATTTATTCAGTTATTAAATGATATAAATATATCATATATTCATTAAAGAGATACCTAAATTTTATTTATAATTTTATAGGTGAAGTTATTATTCTAATTTTGACATTACAATTCTTAATAGTTGCAATACTATTCCAACAATTATGTTAATATTTACTAGTATATCATGGTTAGTTTAAGATTAGTGTTGCCTAAAATATTAAATTATCTTATTTAATAAGATTAATAGTAAAAATTAATGGGTTGTTATAAAAAATACAAATAAAATTAAAAATTATTTTTTAAACAATAGAGTTTATAAATAATTTTTTTATTTTTCCTCTTTTCATCTAAAAGTAAAACCTTTCAAAAAATTCCAAAAAAATCACTCTGATCTAATTTTGGTATTTGGCTTTCAGATATTCATTATTTTTTAACATAATTGAATACAATTTTATAAATTAATTATAAATTTATGTGGAAATCATTATTAAATTTTAATTTAGAAAAAAAAAATTCGATAAATTTTTCCCATTTTAAATGAATATCATTTTAATAATACCCAATAGATAGAAAATAAATTAAGATAAAAAATATATTTTAATAATTTATTTAATCTTATTATTAACCAAAAATTTAATATCTTGGCTATAAATATTATATTAAATAACAATATTACCATTTTATTTCTGTTTTGTAAGACAAAGTATACTATGTAACACAATCTTACGAAAAAAACACATTATTGTGTGTAGAGCATGGTAACCTCATTGTTACATATAATAGAATGTACAGAACCAAAATAAATAAATATATTTCAATTTTCTAATGTATTATATTTTCATCAATGCTTGGGGTGGTGTGTTACATAATCTATCGAACGTAATATGCTTCTTTTAAAAAATTAGGGTGTTACAAAAAATATTTTTAAAGATTAAAATTTTAATTTTAATAAATAAATATATTTTCATATATGTGGGAAAAACATATAATATAATATGTTTGGAAAAAATTATTTTTATATAGAAAATAAATATATTCATATTTCATTCATATCAATAAATATTTGAAAAAATTTAAATTATTTCCTTATATGTATTATCAATAAATTTCATGTAAAATCTATAATTATTAAGGTTTAATTATATTAGGGTAATGATACTCAACACATAAAGGGAATTCATTGATAATTATAAAATTTATTAAATTATTAACAAGTACCATTAAAACCAATCATTTATATCCTATCCAATTAGTCTTATAAATATTTTGATATTAAAATATATCATCAAATATTGTAAATAAAATATATAATAATATTATAATAATGATATCTAACACTCCCAAATATATTTATAATTAAATATTATATTCAAATATTTTGTTTATAGTTTATTCATGAGTATTATTATATTAAATAGTTTTTAAATAATTTATAACATTGTACAACTTCTGTATACATATTTGATATGATTATATGAAATGTCCATATTGATAATTAATACACACCCAAAAAAATATCCAATGAATATATTCCCCTTAATAACAAACATATATTACTATTTATATCCAATAAAATAATTCAATTAAGACTTCATAGATCACAATTATATTTCCATTAATATCAATTATTTAATTTACCTAATTCATTCTCTATTAATGTTGGTTTTTTTTGAAATTTTATTTTTAGTACTTGTAATGGATATTCCAAATGGTTAAGATGACACTGGGGGTCACCATGCATTAGAAATACTTTTTGTTTATAATTATTTTATCATATTAATTTCTAAACTATTAATGGATTTTATAGTACATGTTATATAATATTCAATTTTAAATAATATATGGACTCTATTATTTTTTGATGTTGTGACTAGTAAACCCAAAGGAATGACTCTTGTTGGTCTTATGAGTGTAGGTATGTTGCATGACCCTTCGAGAAATGGTGTAATTCCTCCTCACATTTCTGATCATGGGGAACCCTCTAAATATATTGATGTATCTTATGGTAATAGTGACATAGATGATGTTTTTCTTTTGAAAGAATAGTTTCACTCTAATGGGAAATTATGTTGATGTTCCATGAAATTTTTATCCAGTGGGCGTGATCCTCGTGTCTGGGATCATTAAATCATTATGTTGGACAACATTGTTTGTAACCTTTTTCTCCTCCTGATGTGCATAAAGTGGGTGATCCTTGTGACTCTTCTACTGATGTGCGCATAGTAAAGACTTCAACTACAACAATGATTTTATCTAGAAAGAATACTCCTGTATAGGATATTGCTCATGTGGAAGCCCCTTTAGAGTACTTTACTATAGGGGCCTTAGGTCTGTCTCCTACTACATATCGGGTCTCTTCTACCTTGGTTAATGATGATGATGTGCTACCACTTTCTCATCAAGTGATGTTGGCTGATCCTGGTTCCAAAGTAGTGGTGACTCCTACCACTACTATTGTGAAATATAATTTTTTTACGATGCTTGAATCAATATAATCCCTGTATTTTGACTTGGAGTATATGGAGAGTCGTGAAAGGATGAACTCTAGATTGAAAAATCGTAATAATGATATATCTTCTCCTTTTTTATTTTCACAGGATTCCAGTAACCCGGTTGGATAGATTAATAGTAAAGTTCATCTGGATAATAGATATGAAGGCATGGCTAGAAAGGATTATGCAATCACTCACAATGAATTTGGGGAAAATCTTCTTGATGTCCAATATTATGACCATGAGGCTGATGATGGACCCTCAGGCATAGATGATCCATGTTATGCATGTAAGACTCACAAGAAATGGAAAAGTGGGATGTATCTAAGGTGTGTGGTGGTTACCTTGGAAGGGGTGGCAAGAATAGTGGTTGAGTATTGTTTGGGTTGATTTAGTGATGTTTCCACTTATACCCTGAACCTTTACATGTTCTTGTATTTTTTCCTATATTTTAGAAAGCATTTTCTAGATCATGGACTCACCCCCATGATTCATACTTTTATTATATTATATGGAGTTCAATATTGTTAAATTTAATGATTTTTTATAATTGAGTAAACATCATTACAATTATTCGAATGTAATTAAATTAATTATAAATTGTTATAAAAAATTTGGTGTTACAATATCCCTCATTAAAGATAATATTTCCATGAAAATTTAATTACTTATAGTGATAAAAATATATATTTGAATTATATTCAAATTCATTACATGATATATAATTGAAAATGATGTATATAATGTGTAGTCATATATAAGGAATGGAAACAAATATTTCCTCCTGTTAAATAAATAACCATAATATATAGTTTATTTGTAGTAATTTTAGAAAACTAATATCCATTATTGTTCACTAAAACCTATATAATGAAATAAATTATCCTATATGTTTTTTATTTATCGTTACACTAAATTTTTTTCACAGATTGATTTTTGATTTGATATTTAACAATAATATTTTATTAATTAATGTAATTCCACTATGGAGATTAACAATTAATTTCAAAAATATAATTTCATTCATTTAAATGATAATTGATCATGTAGACTAAAATATTATCAATGGATGAAATAATCATACATTTATCGAATTTCCAAATAATTTAATATCAAATCATTATGGTGGTGAATTTATTCTCAAAAAAAATCAATGATATAATTGTGTAACTATATCATAAATTAAATAAGAATAAATACATATTAAGTGTAATATAAGTGTTCCATAATTATCATGATCTACGTCCTCCACAGACATTTCCTTTTTTCTTCATGGTACCCTTGGTCATTGAGGTTTTTTCTATATATTACCATTGTTATCCCTCATGTAACATATTTGGTATTTCATAACATTTAGTATTATTTCATTTAAAATAACAAATTAAAAACAGTTATAAAGGAAGAATATTATTTTCCTCTATTGGGTTAGAAGAACTCTTTAATGTTTCTTTCGAAACTAATTTCTAAAGAAACATAATTAAAAAAATTCATAAATATTGTGCTTCATTTGAGAAATGTTATTTGGTGATTATTCTCACATTTTAGACACATATGAAATTTAATATTGTATCTTCATGGTAATTATCACATTATCTTCAATGAAACATCATTTTTCTCTTCTTTTTTTTTTGTGATGTTAAAATTAGATATTTAATATAGTTAATAATAACTCAAGATAGTGGGCTATGAATAACCACAATATATATCAATCCATCAATTTACTTGTTATGATATTCATATGGAAATTTATTATGTTCTCTATTTTACTCATTATTAACTATTATTATCATAGAAATAGACATTAGAATAATTAAACGAATGATATGAAATGAGAAACAATATATTAATTATATTGTAAAATGAAATGTGTGGACTTAAAAATTTAAGATACAAATTAGATTTATACCATATTAATATATTGGTTTTAGTCTCAGTATTCTATGGTCATATTCTAGTTGAGTTCCCTAAACTCAATAGTAAAGCATAACATCCTAAAATTCCATTTATATCGATTATAATGTTTCATAAAAAACATTTGAATCAAACAAATCTCATGAATTATAAATTGTATTGTGTTTTTATTAACATTACTTCTTTATCAATTAGAGATGTGTTTAATCAAAAAAATATATTTTGAAGGATATTACACAAAGTTGTGTCTGAACTTGAGTATACATCTTCTTGCTTTTACCATGACCACTATTTCATTTGTAGGAAACCAAACCCTCAGAAATATTATTTTTTGGTTGTTTTCTATTATTAAATATTACATGTAGGAGTGTAAATATTTATCTACTCCAAATCCTATAAATTTTTAAAATACATCTTCAGTACTAATAAGACACTCTAAACCATACTCTTGCGTCTGGTAATAAGAGTACAATATTTTTAATATTTACTTGATACCAATTAATAAAAAACAAGATAAACTATAATAAATATTACATAGTTAAAATAATTTATGTATTTAATCTCAAAAAACTCTAACAATAATAAAATATAATTTATTAGTTGTTTTAGTGATAAGTTATATAATAAAATAACATAATAATAGTTTGAATGTTTCTCCATAATAAAAAAATATCACTCTTGAAATCACATATAGTATACTCATCTTAATAAAATTAATTGAATGGAAATAATAATAAGGGGTGAGATGAAACAATCTATAATAGAAAAATAAGTAAATTTTTCATCATGGATAGATCAAAAAAATGTGAGGAATCATGAGTATTGGGGATAGAATTTAAAAACATTAATATCAAAAAACATGATCTATATATAAATCACGATAAAATGCAATGCCCAATCCAATGATAAAACAATTACAATTTAGGTATAGTTTATAAAAATGATTCAATATTATTGAGGAATGGTTTTTAAAGTTTTTATTTAATGTAAAATATTTTTATATGAAAAACAATAGAGAAAATAACATTCAGATCATATAAACATGAATTCATGGATACAAAAAATCATATGAACAAATTAAAATTGTATAATTTCCACTGAAATAAATATGATCTAATAAAAAATTATTAATTTCTTTGACCATTTTTTTAAAAAAATCTTGATTTACTCATGTCCACAAACAACCCTATGAAAAATATAATCGAAATAATGTCAACACATAATTTTGTGAATAGTGATAAATACAATCATATCCTAACACAATATTATTTTTTTCTTATGAAGTAGAAACATCAAAAAGTTAATTTTCATGATATATTTATACCCCAAATGTAACATAATTATCACAAATAATCATGAGATAGAAAATTATTCATTGTACCATGGAACCCCATGAAATAGTTGTATTTCTAACATTATAAAAATTTATCACAGAAATGACATGAAGAATTATGTAAGTTGATACCAAAAAATAAATCACCGAAAATAATTATTTAAAAACTATAATTATTTGGTATTATATAAAAATAACTCCATTTAAATTTTAACATTCATGATAAACAACAAATAAGAAGTGAAATCATAATAAGTTATTTCCTTACACATTTTTTACATTATTACAAAAATGATTGGTTCCATTTTAGAAGTTAGTTTTCATAGAGTTATATGATTAACATTTAAAAAAATATTTATAATCAAATAATAATAATGAAAAAAATATAATTAACTTAATATTTAACAAATATATAGTGTAAGATAAATGATATAATATTAAAAGTAAATTCATTTTTAAAAAATAAATATAACTATATTAAAACCCACATCATTAAATGTTAAATATGTCAAAATTATTAAAATAGGTAACACAAGATATGAATATAAATATATATAATAAATATTTTTATTCCAAATTAGTAATGTAAAATTTTTTCATATGGAAGATTATAGGCTTTTTGGTAATTTATAAATTATACAAAATAAGATTTATTATAAAAAAGATATATTATTTTGAGAAAAAACATTCATTGGTTTCAAAAACAATTATAAATGTAATAGTCCCTATATAATATAGCAATGTTACATATAAAAAATTTATAGTTTTTTAGATTATAAATATTTAAGAATTATTTTCAAGATAAAATTATATATATAAATGAATAAAAAACTGAGTGAAAAAAATATTTTATTAATTTTGTTATAAATGAATAAAACAAAAATGAAAGTTATAACACTAAAATAATAATTAAATAGAAAAAAAAAAGAAAACATGTTAAAGAAATGGTTATTTCAAGGAAATTTTTTTCATAAATTCTTTTGAATTTTACATGTACGAAGTTTTTGAGGGCACCTGATTCTGAGGCCTGGTCTGCCCGAAATAATTTTATGAAGTTTTTTTGGGTACGTTCAGTAAACGTACATGTTTGTTTTTATATATTTTGAACAGTTGCTCAGAATTGAAATCCTTGGGCACTAAGGAACTTACATCGCTGGTATTCTCTTAAGGGGACCTTTACCCGAGTTGCGTTTGTACTGGAGGAGAAGTTAATTTTTGGGACTTCTTAAAAATAAATAAAAAATTATGTGTTACTTAATTTTTTTTAAGTGATTGTTACATTAACTAAAGATGAGTTATAGGTGGAACCCACATCCCACATAACCTCCCATGGGAGGATAATGTCTGTTTCGGACCACACAAGCCTAACCCCTCAACATCCCCTAAAACTCTCCATAAACTCCCCTTAATTAATTTGAAAAATCCCCTCTCTAATTGAGACTTTCCACAATCGTCTCATGAATGTTCCAACACATTTTCAATTAATGATCAATTAATTAATTGGATCCTCTAATATTTGATCTATTTTGAATTACATGGAATTATTAAATTATGAGGGAGCCTTTTATTTTGTGTCTTGTCAATTATTATATGGAGAATCATTGGAGGATTATAGGAGAAGCTTTCTTCCCACGAAGAACGCGATCCTACTCTTGGAGAAGAACATATCCTCCCCTTCTTCAACCGGGGAAAGAATGTGATGTGACACCCACGAGGAACACCATCATTCTACTTCTTCCTCCACGTCAAGGGAGAATACTCTGCCAGTGAGGGACTTCTCCAAAGACGTTTCCTCTTCAGACGCACCCTGACGTCAACGAAATAAATGTTCTTCTTGCCTGGATTTTCAACATGAAACATACCTTGAATCGAGTTAGGGGGTTATGATCAATTTTTAATGAATAAAACTGTGCATCTTTCTTTGTTGAATACCTTGGATTGTCTTCGGCCTTTTGATATCGTCTAACGCAGAGGGCATGGGCCGCACGAACATGGCCTGACGACCCTCTTTTGGTTCATGATTATTTTGGAAACGATGTCCGGAGGTGGCGGTGATCAGAGGCGACGGTGACCTGAAGCAGCGACTGTGCACCAGATGTGTGGAGGAAATCACGGCCCACTTCTGCAGTCTTCTCAGACGAAATGAACTGGTCGGCCGTAGCCGGCCGGGGTGGTGAACCATGGAACCCTCATGTGTCGCGCGGAAGAGGTGCGGCCCGAATCTAAGGGCCTCTTGCTGGAGGACCCAGCCAGGCTAGAGAACTGCGGTGCCTAATGTTTCCGCGCTACGGAGAAGACCGCGACCCGCACAGGGTTGGCTGCTTCGGTGGGAGAATCGGTCTGCCACCTGCTGGCTGGGCTCATGGAACCGTGGCCCCCCCTTGGTGCTGTGTTGAAGAAGAACCGTGGCCCGCACAGCGGGCCCCAAGCGATCCAGACAAAACCGTCCGGCCTCAGCCGGCCAGGAAGTAAGGCAGGTTGCGCCGCTCGGCACCGCCGGGCGAGCCGAACCATCCCGCAACCATGGGCCGAGTCCCTGGGTGTACTGCGCCCCACCAAGTCAGGATAACCCCCTAACTAGGTCGGACCAACCGGGCTGGGGTCCCTATGTGGTCCGTGCTCCACAGGGCTGGGCCGACCCCCTGCCGTGTAGGACCCGCCAAACCAGGTCGGGCCGACACGCCAGCCCACTGGGCTTGACGGGTCGTGCCCGTTTCGCTTTAACGCGAATATCTTCTAGATCGCGCGTCCGATCGATGCGCCGTCTATAGCACTAGGACCCTCGCGATGAGGAGGTCCTTTTTCAATACTCAATGTCATTTTTGGACAACTTTGGAAAATGGACGGGCTTGGAATGAGCATAATTCCAACCGGGCCCCTAGAACGAAAAAGCCAATAACTCTCAGATCGGGCGTCTGATTGACGTGTTGTCTGTCACGTTGGATTCCTTTTGATGAGACGAGTCTTTTAGATACATAAAATATGGACTTCATGATAGTTTATATATCAAACCCTTTGCCCGAGGAGTGTACCCACCTGCAATCGAGCGTGTTGTGTGCATGAACATAGAGCTAGCTGCGACTGTTACATCTACCGTATGGGGATCCTCCGTGGGTTCGATGACGAGGACTATCGTACTGCGATCCTCCATGGGTTCGACGACGATCGCAATTGAACTGGAATCCTCTGTGGGTTCAACGATGATCACAATTGTACCAGATTCCTCCGTGGTTTCAATGACAATGACTATCGTACTGGGATACTCCGTGGGTTCTATGATGATGGAAATTATACCACAATCCTCCATGGGTTCAACAGCGACGACTACTGTCTTTCTATCCTGTGTGGGTCTAGCAGTTTGACCTCTGTACTTGTATCCTGTGTGGGTCCGATAGTGTATATAGTCTTGTATTCTGTGTGGGTCTGACAGGTTAGATGAATCAATGAAATGACTATTGTTCTTGTATTCTGTGTGGTTTTGACTGTTTGACCTCTATACTTGTATCCAATGTGGGTCCGATAGAGAAGCTGGTCTTGTATCCTGCGTGGGTCTGACAACATAGTTGTTCTTGTATCATGTGTGGGTCTGACAGCTTAGATGAATCATTGACTACATCTAATCATCTCTATCGCTACACGAAATATGTATACTTGTGTGATCTGAGTCTTGACTTTCAATCATTATCATCGATGTGATTGACTTAACATTTCTGTATGGACTGGGTTGTGCTTGATCTCGAGAGTTGGAGCTGAACTGTGGTTGATAACTTAGGTATATGAATGGGCATATACCTAATTATGGTTGGATGATACTTCATGATTGTATCTTTCCTTTTGTGGTGTATCCTTTGTGGATTCTGGGAGACCTAAAGGAGTCTCGGGATCCCTACTGACTATCGTTATACTCACCCACGCACGGGCTCTACCCGCACCTCGTTGTGTTAGATTTAGACGACATGCAACATTGACGGAGGCCGAGAGCGAGCCAGTACCGGAGAGTAACCGGAGGTGGACCACAAGGTGAGACGGTACACGGAGTAGACCAATAGACATGGAGTGCTGAGGTGGACATCTGTACCTACCCTTCATCTAGGATACTCAGCAGACGTTCCTAGAGCCGCCCTTTTTAGATTTTGTCCATTTTTCAGTTTTACTTTCTTTCTGTTGTACCTGTACTTTACTGTTAGGCTTGTATTTCCGACCCCCTTTACTTTCAGCACTACCTTTTGTATATATTATGCACATAGTTCTTTGCTTCCAGCTTAATCTCTTTGTGTGTGTGTTACTTCTATAGAGGCAATGACTTCCCAGCATTGGGATTTACGCCATTGGTGCTAGTCGCCAGCCCCTGGCCTATGGAAGGCGGGGTTAGAGTAGTCATGGAATGGGCCCCGAGGTCGGGTCATGACAAATAGGTATCAAATGATTTGGTTCTACCGTAGAACTCAGGACTCTGATCATTATTTTCTGTGAAGCAATAGTGTAAAAAGTATTGAATGTGGTTTTCAGTCCAGGGAGTCTAGTGTTAGTGTGGCGGCTAACGTATCCATATACCATGACCCTGACCTATGATTTCTAACTCAGTGCACGAAAAACCTAATTGCATGTTTGTTTCAAGAGTTTCCATTGTGGTCTCTTTTAGTCATCTTACTAGGTATAACATTTTTTACCCTAGTGCACCTATTTCTTATTAGCATGCCATTGTGAATACATCGAGCTAGAGTTCTCGAGAGAGAGTACACGATGATGGCCCACCGAGCAATGAGGCTCTGGTGTAGGGCCCTCTTATTATGTTGGCAGCTTTGAGAGGTGTACCAGCAGTACCACCACCCATTGGGAAGCAGATTCCACCAGCCGCACTGGTGGAAGATGAACTTCGACTGAGCACGTTGCACGAGACCCAGCGGCAGAGGCCTTTGAGGTTACAAGGCGAGATAGATTCCCAGGCAGAAGAGGACTGTCTGGATGCGATTTCTAGAGTTCTCTGCCTAGTTAAGACACCAGTAGAGCGGATGATAATCTTATCTACTAGTGTTCCCCATTGAGTGACCATGAGGATGGTCCACATAATGATGATGCATCGGTACTTGGACTATTTTCCAAGATGGTGCCTTCGGGCAGTGTGCCACCAATATCACTACCTGTTGGTCAGCAGACGCAACCGGCGGTATTGGTAGAGGAAACTTTTAGGCTCAGTGCCTTACATGTGTTTCAGCACCAGATATCCCTCATGTTCCGAGGAGAGCCAATCCCATAGGCGGCTGAAGACTGCCTTGAGGAGGTGGATGTGTGTTTTCCAAAGCTTATACAGCTTCAACCGGATTACATGTTGGTAGCTGGGTATTCATCGAGGCATACCGATCACTCCTGGTACTCGATGAATATTATTCGATCAGTTCATTATAGCTCAGAAATATGAGAAATGTGTGTTTAAGGATATATGTTCCATCACATTTTTCTCAATTCATTCCTACTTATGTTATGGTGCTAGAGATAACCTTTGTGGTTGAATGTTCATTGGCTGAGCAGATATAGCCAGTGAATGTTAATAGTTGGAAAGCATGAAACAAGCATCAGTCTCAGATACATGGGATTGTGAGATGTTTCAGGAAGAATAAGTGTTAAGGACAGATGAATCTGCAAGGTAGCAGATGTGGAATCAGAGCTAGGAGAGGAGCTTGTGGTGGTGAACATTTCGAGATGTTATAATGACCTGCCTTTGTAGTCCCTGCTAGGCTCATAGAGTTGGAGGGCAGGGGAAGAGAGTAGCTGCATGCGGTCAAAGAGTGTGCCCAAGGTCTCTAAGAATGATTTGAGGTATGTTCTGTGTCTAATAATATTTTTCGTATCAATAGACATAGGTACCAATCATTCCTTCCTTCCATGAATCTTGTCCCAGACCTAGAGTTTCTGGTTAAGCTGTTGACTTGACCCTCACGTCTATATATACCTTTGGGATGAGACTCGATAATAACACTTACATTGACGGTGTGATCCGACCCTTGAGGAGAGAGTTTCGGTAGGAACCTCTTTGTGGAAGCATTGAGGCCTTATAATATTAGTTTGGGTATCAAATGGGTAACCAAAATTCATACACATATTGATTGTATTATCCAAAAAGGTTGTGGATTATCTAAAATGTTGGGATGAGGTTTTTCTTTGGTCTGTGAAGTGGAAAACCCAAGAGGCATAAGTTGGAATCATGCATAAGAGGGTGCAGTCGATCACTCACGAGTCGGCCAAACATACCTTTGATCCATACATCTATAGAGTTGCAACACCACTAATATATTTGATGAAGAAGAGGAAACACTTCATGTGGTCAGAGAGATTCTAGCAGAGCTTTCAGGAGTTGAGGCTGATATTGGCCACTATGCCCATCATGAGTCTACCAGAGGAGGGCGTTGGTTACGTAGTTTACTGGGACACATATGAGATTGGACTCGGGTGTGTCCTAATGCAGGAGAAAGATGTGATCACGTATGGTTCATGGCAGTTGAGATGGCATGAGCAGAACTACGCTTCACATGATCAGGAGTTAGCAGCAATGGTCTTTTCCTTGACGATGTGGTGGCATTATCTGATGGGAGAGAACTTTACAGTCTATTCTGACCACCAGAGTCTCAGGTACATATTCTCGTAGAAGGACCTGAACCTGAGATAGTGGCGATGGCTCGAGTTACTCCAGGACTATGACTTCGAGATAGTCTATACTACTAGGAATGGGAACATTGTAGCAGATGCTCTTATGAGGTTATCGGGAATTCAGCTGCTAGAAGAGGCGATGGAGCAGCAATCCTGGTTACAGATATCCTGTGTGGATAGAGATTGACTAGCCTTTCTTACATCCCTCACAATCACCCCCCCCCCCCACTTCATTAGCGATTCAGAGAGACGAAGATTAGAGATGTTGACTGTGAGGCGCTACGTGCTCAGTTATCCTCATGGAAGGCACCTGATGGGTTTAATGATGGTGGGGAACACGTAATCCTCTTCAGAGAACATCCCATGGTACCATTTGGATTATAGTAGGAGGTTTTGAGGGAATTCAACACTTCCCCTAGCGGTACATCCAGGAATGGAGAAGATGTATTAGGACCTCAGACAACAACACTGGTGTCTAGGTATTAAGAATGTTGTAGCCGAGTTTGTATCATGGTGCCTCACTTGTCAGTAGGTGAAGGCAGAGCACCAGGTACCACTAGGCTTGGTATATACCTTAGAGGTCCTAGAGTGTAAGTGAGATGGAATATCTATGGATTTTATGATGGGGGATTCGACGTACATCCAAAGGACATAACTCTATCTGGGTGATCGTCGACCGAATAACCATGTCATCCCACTACCTATAGATCAGAGAGCTTGGATTAGTATAGAGATTGGGATGACCCTACGTTCAAGAGATCATACGGCTTCATGGTGTTCCATCGACTATCATCTACGATTGAGATTCTCATTTCAATTCCTGCCTATGGAAGGGGTTACAGGAGGCTTTTGGGACACAACTTCGCTTGAGCACTGCATTCCATCCTTAGACAGATGGTTAGACTGAGAGGACAATTTAGACTCTCAAATATATGCCTCGTGAATGTTTCCTGGAATTTGGTTGCAGATGGTAGGATCAATTACCTTTGGTGGAGTTTGTGTACAACAACAACTTCTACTCCACCTTCAGGATGGCACCATATGAGGAACTTTACGGCTGACCTTTTCGATCACCATTGTGCTTGAAAGACCTAGGGGAGTCAGCACTTGAAGGACCATAGATGGTTCAGGCTACGACAGAGAAGGTGAAAATCATCAAGGATCGGATGAAGACTGCATAAAACAGACAAAAGTCCTATGCTGATATGAGATGGAGACCACTGGTGTTCGAGGATGGCGAACATGTCTTCTTAAGGGTCTCACTGAGTTGTGGTATACGGAGATTTGGCTGAGGTAGTAAGTTATCTCCACATTTTATTGGTTCGTTCCAGGTCCTCAACAGAGTAGGCGTGGTGGCTTACCGCCTGCCCCTTCCAACTCAGTTGCATCGGGTGCACGATGTCTTCCACGTATCTCAGCTAAGGACTTACATGCACGACCCATCCCACATCATCGACCACGGGGATCTGGACAACGATGATGGGTTGACATTCACGGTGGTTCTAGTGGAGATCGAGGATCGATCGGAGTGAGTCCTATGTGGATGGTCGATTCCTCTGGTGCGCATTCGTTGGAATCACACGAACCTCCAGGAGAGCACATAGGAGTGGGAGGCTCATATGTGTGCTCAGTACCCACTTTTGTTTCCCTTCTCTGTGTTGTAGCTTTAAGTGGACTTAAAGCCTTGAGGTTGAAAAAATTTAAATACCTGGAAATTTCATGGGAATTTTTTTCATAAATTCTTATGAATTTTAAGAGTACGCAGTTTCTGACGGCACCTGATTCTGAGGCCCGGTGTGCCCAGAATAATTTTCTGCAGTTTTGTTAGAGTACGTTCAGTAACCATACGTGCGGGTTTTTATATCTTTTGAACCATTTCTCGGAATTGAAATTTGAGGTCCCCAATGATCTCATAGCTCTGGTATTCGCCTAAGGGGACCTTTACCGCTATTGTGTTTTTACGGGGGGAGAAGTTAATTTTTGGGACTTCTTTAAAATAAATAAAAAATTACGTGTTACATAATTTTTGTAAAGTGGTTGTTATTTTCTCCAAATAGGAGTTAGAGGTGGGGACCACATCCCACATAACCTCCCATGGGTGGATAATGTGTGGTGGGGCCCACACAATCCTAAGCCCTCAACTTCCCTTTAAACTCCCCACAAACTCTCGGTAATTATTTTGACCCTCGCCTCTTTATTTGAGACTTTCCACCCACCTCTCATGAATGTGCCAACACATTTTCAATTAATGATCAATTAATTAAAAGGATACTCTAATATTTGATCTAATTTTAATTTCATGGAATTATTAAATTATGAGGGAGCCTTTTATTTTATGGCTCGGTAATTATTTTGTGGAGAAGCTTTGGAGAATTAGAAGTGATGATTTCTTCCCATGAAGAACGTGATCTTCCTCTCGGTGAAGAACATATCCTCCACTTATTCATCCAGGTCAATAATTTGATGTGATGCCCATGAATAACACCATCATTCTTCTTCTTCCTCCGTGTCAAGGTAGAATACTCTCCCTGCGAAGCACTTCTCTAATGACGTTCCCTCATTGGACGCAACCTGACGTCAATGAAATCGACGTTCATCTTCCGCGGCTCATTGACGTGCAACATAACATGAATCAACGTAGGGAGTTATGATTAATTTTAATTGAATTAAATTGTAACTTGTTCTTCGTTGAATACCTTGGATTTTCTTCGGCCTTTTGATATCACCTAACACAGAGGGCGTGGGCCAAATTAACATGGCCCGACAACCCTTTTTTATTTCAGGATTATTTTGGAAACGACATCCGGAGGTGGCGGATGCTGGAGGCGATGGTGAACGGAAGTGGCGACTATGCACCGGCTGCATGGAGGAAATCGTTGCCCGCTTTTGCAGGCTGCTCGGATGAATCAAACCAGCAGGCCGTAACCGGCCGGTCTGGTGAACTGCGGCACCCGAATGTACCGCGAAGAGGAGGTGTGGCCCACATCCACTAGCCACATGCTAGAAGAACCAGCCTTCTTAGCCGGTTGGGTTGGAGAACTACAGTGCCTCTTGGCTCTCTACTGTAGAGAAGTCTGTGGTCTGCGTTGGGCGGGCCGCTTCGGTGGGTGAACCGGTTGGCCGCCTGCCGGTCGGGCTGAAAGAACTGCAGTGCCACCCTGCGGAATAATCGCGGAGCGCACAATGGGTCGTGCGGGAGCTGGACAGTACCACCCGACTTCGGCCAGCCGGGCAATAAGGTGGGCGGTGCCACTCGGCGCCGCCTGGAAAGCCGAACCGGCACGAAAACACGGGCCGGGTCCATGGGTGGGTCATGCACCACTGGGTCGGGACGTCCCCCTAACTAGGTGGGACCTACCAGGTCAGGTCCCTTGGTGGTCCGTGCTTCACCGGGCCAGGCTGACCCCATGTCGGGTGGGACCCGCCAAACCTAGTCGGGCCGACCCGCCAGCCCACTAGGCTTGACTGGTCGGGCCTGTTTCCCTTAAAAATGAATATCATATAGACCGCGAGTCCAATCTAAGCATAGTCTGTAGCACTAGGACCCTAACGACGAGTTACTCCTTTAGCGATACTCTAAGTGAGTTTTGGATAACATTTGAAAATAGCTGGGTTTGGAACGAGTATAATTCCAACCGTGCCCTTAGAATAGAAAAGCCAATAACTCTCAGACCGGGCATCTGATTGACGCGCCGTCTGTGGTGTTGGGTTCCTTTTGATGAGACGAAACATTGGGATACATCATCTCAAGACTTTGTGAAAGTTTATGTATGGACCCCTTTGCTCGAGGAGCGGACCCTCTTGGATTCGAGCGTTCTATGTGCGGGAACCTTAGAGCTGGTTGCGACTGCGACGTCTACCGTATTGCGATCCTCTATGGGTTCGATGAAGATTGAATTTGTACCAGAATCCTCCATGTGTTTGATGATGATGACTACCGTACTGGGATCCTCCATGAGTTCGACGAAGATGGAAATTGTACCGGCATCCTCCGTGGGTTCGACAACGATGACTACAATTCTTGTATCCTGTGTGGGTCTGGTCGTTTGACTTATGTACTTGTATCCTGTGTGGGTCTGACAAAGTAGCTAGTATTTTATCCTGTGTGGGTTTGACAGCTTAGATGGATCATTGCGATGACTACTATTTTTGTATACTGTGTGGGTATGGCAGTTTGACCTCTATACTTGTATCCTGTGTGGGTCCGAAAGAGTAGCCTGTCTTGTATCCTATGTGGGTCTGACAGCTTAGATGAATCACTGACTACATCTGATCATCTCTATCGCTATACGAAAGATGTATACTTGTGTGAGCTGAGTCTTGAATTTAAATCATTATCATCGATGTGATTGTCTTTAATTTCCTGTGTGGAATGGGCTGTGCTTGATCTCGAGAGTTTGAGATGAACAGTGGGTGATAACTTAGGTATATGTATGGGAATATACCTAAGTAGGGTTGGATGATACATCGTTATTGTACATTTCCTTTTTTGGTGTATCATTTGTGGATTCTGGGAGACCTAAGGTGGTCTCGGGGTCCCTACTGAGTATCTTTATAATCACACCTTCACGGGCTATGCCCATACCTTGTTGTGTTGGATGCAGACAACAGACATCGTTGACGGAGGCTGAGAGCGATCCAGGAACGGATGGTACCCAGAGGTGGACCACACGACGAGATGGTACATGGAGCATACCAATATATGTGAAGTGTTAAGGTGGACATTTGTACCTACCCTTCAGGTAGGATACTTGGTGGACGTTCCAGGAGCATCCCTTTTTATCTTTGGTACTTTTTTTAGTTGTACTTGCTTCCCATTGTACCTGTACTTTACTGTTGGGCTTGTATTTCTATCCCTCTTTACTTTCAGCACTACTTTTTGTATAAAATATTTACTTAGTGCTTTTCTTCCAGCTTAATTTGATTGTATGTGTGTTACTTTTATAAAGTCAATGCCTTCCCGACTTAGGAATTTATGCCTTTGGTGCTAGTGACCGGCCTCTGGCCTATGGAAGACGAGCATGGGGAAGTCACGACATTGGCCCTGAGGTCGGGTCGTGACAAACATAATAATATAAAATTTCATGTAGGAATTATTTGCACCCGATAAATGATAACTAGTTTAAAATAAGAATCAATTCTCAGGAATATAAATTTTTTATAATAACCCATAATTGATGTCCTAATTTGAGTAGTTACTATCAATTAGAAATGGGCTTTTGAGAAATAATCTCATATCCAAAAAATAAAATAAAATGTAAACAATATTTTATCAATTGTAGGATGAAATAATTATATCCTAAGATAAATTATTTAATTAATATTCGTTATCACTAATAAAAAATGGGCTATAAGAAACCTTATTATTTATACATAAATTATAGAAAATTTCTTTAACATACTTTTTAATAAAAGAACATGAAAATAAATTATTGTGAGCTATATATATCTATATATATATATATATATTATTTTTGGATATTTAATTATAAATATTCATTATTCATTTATTAATTGTTTTTTATATTTCTTCTTCATTATACATTATAATCCTCAGAGAATTCATATAATTTTTTAAATATCAATATCAAACCCCACCAATTGAAAACAATATTATAATTTTGATATTATTGAATATACTGGAATGTGCTTTTCAAAATGATTTACAATATAACACCCTTTTACCCTCTTTAATTAATTTCTTGACCATTATTTGGTATAAATTGAGTCAGGTAATATTTTTTGGTAATTTAGGAAAATTGGGAAAAATATTGGAAGCCCGTGTGGATGTTCATGGATAGGGAAAATAGTATAATTTCTCACAAAAAACCGTGATCCCGACTAAAATCTAATGGAATGGGGATAATTGTATATCCAAACCCAGGGCAAACAATCTAATCTATGAACCCCATGGATAGTGCGTAATTAATAGTTGGCACAGTGTTAGTTTACATATTATACAAATCAATGATCCCCAAATAGAAGACATATAGGGGATCATGGTTAGGGTTCATGATTACTACTAACTACGTTTCCGTACTAAGGAAACCCTCCCCTTGGGTTTTAATCCCCATAAAAAATTATTAAATTTATAAAAACCTTATGGAAAACCCATGATCACTCAGTTTCGACCCTAAATTGATTCATTTTCTTTAAAGGCTCTATAAAAGAGATATTGGATCCAAATTAATTTTTCTTCATGGATCGGATCATATTTCATCTCATTTTATTTCATTTTTGTATATGGATCTCCTCTCAAGTGTTTTCTTATGATCTCTAGTTTTGGAATCCTTAATTTAATATATCATGTTGTTTTTTATTTATCTAAATATTTTTGTTATGTATTGATTTGAGGATGAGTTTATTAATCTATATTTCCTTCAATCTATGTTACTATTCCCAATATTTTGAATTGTTCATTATGATATGTTGATTATTCATAGGTGGATCCCCATCAATTTCCCAAAGATTTAAAATTTATATAAAATAATTGAATTTAAATTATTATTTAATTATAACTATCCCATAATTTCAATATAATTATTGTGTGGGTTTAAATGTTATGAAATTTTTGGAAAGGGAACAAAAAGTTAAAAATAATAGGAATGTGTCATAGATTTTGGGAAAATGGTGTTTGATTTTAAAATTTAATTCAAAAATTTTATTTATTATTTAAAAATAAAAAAAAAATATTAAATTGAAAAATGATTTTAATGGGATTGATTGATGAAAAATGAAATTTATTTTTGATATCATAAATGAATGTTCCAATATGAAAACAATGAATGTATAGATTGAATTGGTTGGAGATTTTTAATTTTTAGATCTTTGATTGATTGTTTTTTTGAAGACCATGTTATCCAATGTAGTTACTAGTAACTAGGAAAATCGATCTATGACCATGACTCCATAGTGATGGATTTATGATGAATACTATTACTAGATAGTTATTAAATGAAAGACATATTGGGTTCCCATATGGGGGTGTAGAGTTCCCCTGAGGGTCCTAAAAATGTGGATTATATTATCATTTATATACATACCAATCTTTATATGAGATAATTATTTAGTTTTGTTAGGAACATATTACCTAAAATAATATTCCATGGGGCTCTATACATGGTTCCATGACTTATTGAATTTATTTGAAATTTATATGATTATTAAACTATTTATTTCATGAAAATTACTCTATATAATTGTTATATATAATATTTTATTTTATGATAGTTTAAATATATATACCACCACATTTAATGTGGAATCAATTTTCTTAAAAAAAATTGGTAATGTTGTTACATTGATTTATGAAAAAAAATTAGCCATAATCAATTCACATTTTTTTTCAATTGATTGTTGAACACATTGTGAAACCCTAATATAACTTATAGGTCACCCCTACCTTTTTTCAGGTTTATAAATATATTATTGGGACTGGTCTATGAAAAGATAATGTTCTAGTTAGAGGTGGTGGATTTTAGCAAAAATTGGGACATTAGAGTGATGTTTCTCACTGGTAGAGTTATTTTCCACTTGATTCATAAGATTATTGATTCCATTATCTAGAATATGTTATTGATTCCATTGTAATGAGTATCTATACATTCGGTTAATGATTAACCTATCAATATTTGGTAACTTCTTCTTTTTGTACGTTTAGCATATATATATATATATATATATATATATATATATATGTCACTAATCTTATGTTATTCTATGGAAAAATGATTTACTCTTTTATCTTTTATTATTCGGTGTTCTAGTCCCCATCCCCTGGAGAGTGTGAATATTTTTCAAGATATCTTAGATCCATCATAGGTATATGTTTACTAGGGGTTTTCATACTTTTTTGATGTAATGGTATCAAAGGTGTTTTTTAATATTTCTTACTTGATTTTAGAATGTGTTTAAGGATTTCATGATGGGAAATATGTTGAATATTTGAGTGTCTTTTATATATATATGTCACAGTAACAAGCCTTATGTCATACAATTTTTTTTGGAAAAGTGTATTTGTGGATCATTTTGATCTACTTATCTTTATTTAATGTGAATTTATTTTAGTATGAATAAATATGAATTTTAATTTTCTTCATGAAGTAATAGATATTCATTTATTATCATTAACTATATCCTCAGTAATATCATATGTGTTGTATATTGATGTTTTGTAGGATCATGCCATCTAGACGATGTTTGAATGGGACCAAAGAAGAAGTTTTTTGTGAACTATAGTGTCAAAAATAATCTAATGGACCAAAATATAATTTATAAGTAAGTATATTTTGTTTAAGTTATTTGAAAGGAACCAATACACATTATTGATTAAGATCCTGTTGGGGTTCCTCAATTGGATGAATCATGGAGTCTTGATCAAGTGTTTCTTCCCCAAAATCCACCAACATTACTAGGATTTAATGATAATAAATAGGCTGAGTAATAGTATAAAAATATTTAGATTATTTTTAATTTAATAGAAACATTATAATAACATCATTCTATAAGGTCATAGAATGACATTATAAGATTCAATTGTGTTAGAAAAGAAGAATTGTGTTTTAAAATGGAATTAATTTTAGGTTATTTAAACTAATCATTTAGTTCTAGAATAAATGTTAATTATAAAATCCATTGATTATCTCAAACTCTATCATGGTGGAATGGTCATAAATCAAAATGAAAATAATCATTGACCAGTATCTTGAATTTAACAATGAGGATATTGCTAATGAAAATTCGAATGCATGAATAATTGAGAAGGTTAGTTGGTTAGAAATCAAACTAATGGATTTATTTCCAAATATATATACATATACTAGTGTTTTGGATATGGTGTAAATGTTTTTTGTTTAGAGGGTTGCTAAGATAGTTTTTAAGGGAGATCCTTTTTCACCTATTGTAAATTTCATGAATTCATTTATATTAAAGATGATGATTGATTCACCTAATTGTGGTTCTCGAAATCAAGAATCTTCCATACCTAATACAAATCTTTTAAGGGTTCCATTGAATCTCATTTATTGTGACGTGATATTTCATTCATGATATGCATGTACTAATATTCCAATGATCTTATATAACTACATTCAGTCGAGAAATTTATAGAAATTTTCCACATATTTTCTTCTTAATGTAGTTGAAAGAGATATTATCTCAAAAATATGTTGATTTGTAATAATATTTTTCATTGTATTATGGTAAAATAAACATCAATATGAAAAAAAAAATTTGTTAGTTAAAGAGAATACAGAGAAAGATAATACATGTATACTGACAATTAGATGTACCATCACGAAAGATTCATCTTTACATATTGATATATCTTATACTAGGGAATATAACTAATTTATATCAACTATATTGTGAATATTTTAAATCCTCCTAATGATATTTTTTTATATTATGGGTGTTAATATGCATTTTGGAAGTTAGGTAGAGAAATATAACAATTTTCTTTCGTGTGATTTCTCTTTATCAAATATTGACGATTATTGTAATTTTCTAGTTAATGATATGAAACCACATGATGTAATAATAAAGATGGATTTTATTATTACCTATAATTATTAAAACTGAATATTATCTTTGGTGGGTATCCATTACTATACCCAATGGGGCATTCCATGTCTTTCGGGGGAAAATGGTGCCTAAGGTAATTATTATATAGAAAATATTTTATAGGCATATAAAGGGTAATAGATATTTTTTTATCCATATAGTTAAAATATATGGTTTATGATATTAATTTATTTTTCATTGTGTTTCTCTACATGATTATTTTTAATATTTATGTTCTTCTAAAGTTAATGTAGGAAGATTTCTCTATTTAATTAATTCCTGGAAACAAGTCAATATCTATTTAATAATTATTGATAGAATGTGAAATGTTTATTTAGTTAAATATCTAGTTTGTTGATTTTTAAATAATATATTCATTAAAATGATTTCATCCTGAGGGATTGAACCTATTCTATTTATGATGGTGGATAATAGAATAGTTTTCCTATATATTTATTATATAAATTTTAGTTGATTTTAGTGAATAAAATGTATTTATTACACTAGATTAATGATCTATTTTACTAGTTGGAAGTGGAAAATTGATTATCAAGGATTCATCTTAGGTATGGTTAGAACATATTGAGAATTAATTAACATTATATTCTAATGTTGTACATCAATAGTATATATAGTAAATTTTAGTATCATTATATTCTCTTTCTCATGACTAATGATCATGCTCTATTTGTGGCCTTAACAATATAAAATTCCAGGATTATCTTGATTTGTTAATTCATTTATTTTTTGATGAAATTTTTTATTAATCCAAAATGTGGGTATATCTTTTTTATCATTTTACAGTAGTCATAGAAATACTGAGTGATCAAATTATTCCCGTAAATTTATTCAAAATGTGATTTTTTTGTTTGTGAAGTGATGTAGTTTGTAAATGTGGTGTTAGGACATGGAAGATTAATATATCTTTAGAAGGTTATGTATTTAATTAAAAACCATATAATGTTTTTCAGATATAAAAATTATTAGGTTTGTAGGGGTATTTCAACAGGTTTTCAAATTTTTCTCAATGTTGGATACTTTAATGAATTTTCTCACAAATATGAAAGTAGTTTTATTCCTGATTGAAAATGTCATTGTTCATCTATTTAGATGAATATTATATTTATTTATGCACCATATTCACTATTAAAAATGTTTTAAATGGATATATAGTCTTTTGTGATGCATATGATTGGGGTTTGTGGATGTGATATTTTTCATAGTGATTATGTGGTATCATATATATCAAAATAACATATTCTATATGTGAAGAAATACCTGAACCAAGATCTCAATCCTATGATATTTATGTATGCTCCAATTATTTAGAGAAACTATACATTCAGATAATGTATATAATTTATTCCGACCACAATATCAAGAGTTATATCTTCTATAAAAATATTTTATACACAAGTTAAGAAATTGGGTGGATTACCTATGATCATTCAACATTGAAATTTCGTGTACTCTAGGGATGGGAAATTTAATTACTTATTCTCTGAGTATGAAACATTCCACCTAATCTATGAATGAATCATTAATATGGTCGAAGATGATGTATCATTCTAAAAAGTATAATCTAAGAGTTCTGGAGGAATATATCAATGTTATGTTGGAAAATTATAAATTTACCTATGATATTCTGAATACGATTCTTCAATAATAGTAGTATGATGACGAATTTCATAGAATTAGGGACTCTCTATATGGTGGTGAGACCATTAGTGAGTGAAAATTATCTTATGAGGGTATAATATGTTTTCATAATTCGTTTGTTTTTCCTTTTCCCATTTTAATTGTCATAATGGGTAAATTTATAATTAGAGAGGGGTGGTTCAACCTATAACCATAAATATTATTTTATATATGAAATCAAGATTCTAGTTTCCAAGTATAAAAAAATACAATAATAATTTCTTTTCTCATTGTTATGCATTTCAATCAGTCAATATATTGATATTGAGACCATTGAGTTTACATCATCCACTTCCCTTTACGACTGGTATTTAGGATGATATCACTATAGGCAATCTAGTTGGGATTACATGTACAACTTAGAATATTAATGTGATTAGGATTGTGAATGATCGACTGACCAGTTTGGATAAATTTATTCCTATTCATGATAAAATATTTATTGAGTGCTTCAGATGTATCTATATGTTGAATATTATTAGATTTCATGGCGTTTAATCTATTTTAGTCCCTTATATTGATCCTTGTTAAACATCTCACTTATGGAGTGGTCTCTAGGAGACAATGGGATATCATCTAAGCTTGAGTATGTAATATAATCCATGGATGGTTGTAAATACAGAGAAACTTGTCCAGATTCTTGAGGAGAATCACTTCAGATGCATTTTTTGTATTTAGTGGGGATTAGGATTCCCATATTGTGATAGTTGTGTTTCCTACAACATAAATTAACTAATATCTATTGTAATGACTCCTTTTGATGACATGTATGGTTGTCCATTTAAATTTCAATCATGTTGGATGTGGATTGGTGAATGTTCTTAAGATGGACAATGTTTAGTCCATGAAATTATGGAGATTAATCAATTTATTCACTAGGGAATGATGATAGAACATAAAAAATAGAAATTTTATATTGAACATCATAGGTGAATGTTGGTGTTTTAATTTGGTCACATAGTGTCTTTGAGAGTTACACCACATGTGATATAGATCATGATTTATCTATATCTTATTATATAGATAAGATCATTGATTATATGAAATTGGTTTTTCATTCAATGATGATGAATCTGGTCTAATTTCTATTAAAGAATCTATCTGATCGACATGAGGATTGTTAGAGGCATGTAATGATTCATGATGACCCATTTATATAGACCATCCATTATAGGATTTCATTGGAAAGAAAATATTTATGGATGAGTGGTTATTAAATTATATTAAATTCATTAAGGTATTCCATAACCCTTGTATTGAACTTCTTATGAGTTTGGTCTTATTTTGGGGTCATTCTATAATCATTTGAATATTTTGGATTCCCATGGGCATATTCACAATTTGTTAATGGTTAGGTAAACACATTTGGTTTTTTCTTATAAACAATGATACTTATCGAAATACACCTTAAGAGTGTTCATGATTTCTACAAACAATGTAGAATCCTCTCTAAACTGTGCACCACAATGAAAAAGGGGAATTCATGGTTGTTCCATGGTTAGGTTAACCAGGTCTCCAAATCGTCTACCTAAAGATAGATGACCATAATGGGTTCATAGATATGGTGCACAATTACCAGTATCCATGCATCCCTACCAAGAAAACTATATACATGTGTTATAATTCCCTTGAATCGTTTATTAGAATCCCCAAACCCTCTCATTAAACCCCAAATCACTATATTTCTAACCGAACATAAATCAAATCTATTTTAAGGATTGCAATAGGTAGTTTCATCTCCTCAAACTCCAATTATTGAGGGATCATTGTGTATTTTAAGGCCTTCAAAAAACTCTTTATAAGTTGATCTCTTATCTTCAGTTTTGTCCTTATACAGAATTATATCCTCCATATATGTTTATATATTTTCCTTTAATTGATGGATATAAATACAATTTTTTTATCATGATTCTATGTTATGATTGTTGATCTCTTTTTCCATCATTATACATTATCATTACCCATTCTGGGCATATTTAATTGTGATCACTTGATTAAATTTAGGATTCTGTATATTTCATTTCCCAATGATTCAAACCTTATATTAATTTTTTTAATAATTCATCTATATAAGAGATCAAATAATTCCTGGATGTTCGAATCGTAACACTATATTAACAATCTTTTTCTCCCCTTATGAAATTTTTATTTCTATTTATTAAACAAACAATATTATATTATATTATTTAGATATTGTTTAATGATAGAGGCATAACAGATCAAACAAGAAATAAAAACATCATTGAGTAATTGTTTTGAATAATACACATTCTAAATCTAGTGAACAAAAATATATTCTATATTATAACACTATAGAATATTTGTGGACCGTGATGGCCCATACGATTTTTAATTTTCCTTGTTCCCTTGTTTTTCATATTTCATGTAAACACATACATCACGGTATTCTCAACACTTGAAATTCATAAGACATTATCATACATCATCAATAATATCATCATGAATTATAACCAAATAAGACAACAACATTATTGTATATAGAATCAAGTATCTCACATCATAGAACAAATGAATTCACTATTGACTTGTAAATCAAACATTACATTGGATGAACATTCATTTCATTTATATTCATATACCTAATGGAATAACATCTCAGTTATGGTCGGGATAAAATCCCAAAAAATCAATAAAATATTAGTTATTAAGATTTTAAAACCACTGATATTTCCCAAGAATCATAAAATCATGTTAAGAACTCACCCATTGAATGGTTTCTATATTATTTCTATGACCAACATTGATGAAAACCACAATATAACTATAATTATAAATATTAAAAAATATATATATATAATATATAATTATAAATATTGAATGTTTATTCAAATGAAATATTTTATATAATCATCTCATTTGATTAAAATTAATATATTTTATATGGTAATATAGACTCCTCTAATAAAAACGTAATTTTCCATGACGAACATGAATCATCATAGAATAAATGTCATAACTATAGGGATGGGGATAGGTATTATTTAACATGATATGTTGGTTTATATAAGAACAAATGTTATGGATAAAAATTATTAAAATCTAAAAATTGTTAAATAATGGAAGCACAACATATTATGATTTGTAAATTATATTATTGTTCACATGATGTTTTAATGAATACATGTGAAAGATCATATAACAAACCTATTATTCATTACACGCATAAACATTATTTATTACATAAACATCACTTGAATTAACATATAATATCTAGAGGTCTAGTGTATTTTGGGATTCTGAACATTACATAGAAAATTATAACAAAAAATTCACAACAACTTTATTGAAATCTTCAATTACATAACCACAACATTCCCTCGTACTTGGCATTGATTGGGATAATCTAAGGACATACATGTGAAAAGGGTGAGATATGAAGGCCAGTAAGGGATTAGAAAATGAATAACCGGATGAATAAAATACATGTTAGGAAATATGAATACCAATGTATCATAAGAGATTCATTAATATAAAGGCCTGATATAGCATGATTATCATAACAAAGAAATGTGCCAACAACACTTAAAATGGTATTAGCATGAGCCAAGGCTCATTACACATGGAGCATGAGTATCCCCTCATTGAACATGAATTTTCATGATTAAATCCCCATTTAACTTGAATTAGAATTTTTAAACCCACATTTCACTTGACTTACTATGATACTAATCTTTACCCAATGTATTGGAGTGTTATCCGGGAGCACCTTTCTTAAACATTTTATTTCATGCATAAGTGTGCCACGTGGATCATATAACATGAAATCATTAAAGATCATAATTTATTCCCTGGTAAAGGAATCTGTAATTGATAAATGAAACTCTATAATCAATAATTAAATATACATAATTCTGAATAACCTTGAGAAAAAAATGGCCATTGTATTCACAACACAATGACTTTGGCTTTGGAAAATCACAGTGCAATTTCAGTAGAAAAACGATGTGACATAAGAATTCATGAATATGATTGATGAAAGATAATGGGGTGTCTCATAATATGTACATTAAATGTATATTAAGGGGGTCATAAGGTGACATGTTCCAAAATAATTAATGTAATTTTAGATTCATAATAAAAAATAATTTCTTGAAAGAAACTGAGGAGAGAAATTCCTTACGGAATTCCGGCATGGTAACAAGTGTACATTTGGATGTATTAATGATAGATAAATGGTTATATTTTCATTTAAACATAAATATGGTAGTATGTGGGAGGTGAAAAATCATAACCCAACATTTATAAATGAAAATAAAAGGGAATAACAACATAATGAAATTTGGACAAAAATGAGAAAGGAATAAATCCTTTACTTAGAAGTGTGATCCCAAAGGATTGGGAAGGGCTTGAGAAAGGCTTCATGGGATATTGGGGAACCTTTGGAGGACTTTAGAGAGAGGAGGGAATAGTTTTGTCGAGCATCAAAGGATTTGAGTAAAGAGGAAGTGTGATCATGGTTGGGTTTATATAGGAAAGGAGAGGGAATTCATTATTATTTTGGTTTGGGAGACCACACATTAAACTAATCAAAACCAAAAAACAAAAACATGGTTTTTTCCCATGGTGTTTCCCAAAGGTGATTTTAAAATTATATTTTATAAAGAAAATGGCTGAACTTCTTAATATATTAGTCTTTCTTACGTGGAGGTGAGTAACACTCTAAACGAAATCAATTTAAAAAGATAAAATGTTTCATAAACAGTTTAGGGTCTAGTAAAGAATTTTAAAATTAATCAAAAAAACCTAAAATCATATTATTTTAATGATAAAACATATAATGGCCGAACATAATTTTTATATAATTTTATTACATCACTATTGGGTCATTAGGATGTCATAAAACACATTATATATTTAAACAGTATTTAATTTTTACCCAAATAATCGACTGTGTCATAAAATTGTGAAAAAATAACTTTTGTATAATTTCAACTTCCTGATTCAAAATATTATAATCATTTTATCTAAATAATTAACTAAATATGTTATTTTTTACTTTTAAAATAAAAACCAACAATTATAAAAAAATCATGGGTTTTGACAAAAACAGTTTTCAAACCATAAGAAAAATTACAATTGTATTAATAAAAATAATATAATAAATTATATTTAATAAAAATTATTTTAGTTATAATATTTTATTAAAATATTATTTAATTAATAAATCCATGAATTCATCAAATAGATTTCTTATTTGAATAATAAGTAAATATACTATTTCTGATTTAAAAACTATGAATGTATACTCTTTATTATATACAATAATAATGAACATAATCATTGTGCTAAGGTGTTGTAACATAACCCCTTATAACACCTATGTAGGGGCAGAGGGTAATGTGTGCGATGGTGATGGACTCTTGGTTTAGCTCGGATAATATCGCTCAGGTGGTAATCTCTATCAACTTCCACTTCTCCCATAGGCGGTTCTGTTTGATCTTAATGTGTTGAAGATCAAAATGGGATTGGTCAAAGGAAAATTACAATGAAACCACATCCTTTCCGAGCTCCAAAAAATGGGCTTTGTACGGGGAAAGTATACTGGATGAGTCCATCGCTTTCTTTTACTAAGTATATTATATCTGTTAGGGCCCTATATTTATACTAATCATGCGATCAATTTGCAAGAGTTATACTTTCAATAGTCACAATATTTAACGTTATTTTGATATCCAAAAACATAAAACCATGGAAATGCATATTTTTTATAACCATTTTACATAATGAGAGATTTAATAAGATCCAGAGGAATTTTCATTATCAAAATTTTGGGTCGTTAAAATCTTCCCCAGTTAGGAAATTTCACCCTCGAAATTTCTATTTCCCACACAAAAACATATGCGGGTAACTCGGCTTCATCACTTCCTATGAGTATCACATTGCTTCTTCAAACTTGTGGTTTCTCCCCAACACATTCACAAGGGGAATGGTCTTATTTCTATGAACTTTTTCCCTATGATCTATGATCATCACTTGTTTTCTTCATAGGATATGTCATTCTCAAATGGTACTACATCTAGATTGAGTACATGCGATGGGTTAGGTATGTAATTCCTCAAGCGTGATACATGGAATATATCATGCATTTGAGATAGGTTTAGTGGGAGTTCTAGATGATAGGCCCCTGCTTAAATGCTCTCAAGGATCTCAAAAGTTCTAATGTAACATGGACTAAGATTTCCCTTCTTCCCAAATCTTATAACTCTCTTCCATGGTGATATACGAAGGAATAAAGTGTCTCCAACATCAAAATCCTTCTCTCGTTGATGATTTATAGCATAGACCTTTTGTTGAAACATAGCATATTTAATGTGCTACTAGATGATCATAACCTTATCAACCATTTCTTTGACCATATCAAGACCTTGGAGTTTTCTCTCCCCAACTTCATCCAAAAATGTTGTTTTTTCACCTCTTCCCATACATGGATTTATAAGGATCCATTTGCATGCTTAAGTGGAAAATGTTGTTGTATGAGTACTCAACAAAAGGTATATGTTGATCCCATCATCCTTTAATGTCCATTGAGAAAACTCTCAACATGTCCCCTAGTGTCTGGATTTTCCACTTAAATTGGCCATCAGTTTGAGGATGATAAGTTGTACTGAAGTTCATCTCAGTTTTCAGAGCATGTTGGAGACTCTTCTAGATCATAGAGGATAATCTTGGATCTCGATCAGATATAATAGATAGTGGAACTCCATGCAAAATTAACACTTCCCTTGTATATATTTATGCTTCTTGATCCAATGATAAATCCTCTCAAATTACAATGATGTGTGAAGTCTTTGTAAAAGGATCCACAACAACAGGGATATAATTGTTTCTTTTAGATGTATTTAGAAGTCCAGTGACAAAGTCCATGGTGATTATCTCCCATTTACATTTTTCTATGGGTAATGGTTTAATCATCCCCATATAATTCATCCTCTCAACCTTCACATTCTGATATACTAGGCACTTTTATGTATACTCATCAATTTCATTATTCATGTTTACCCACCAATAATTCTCTCAAAGATATCGATACATCGTTGTGTTTCATGGGTGAATGGAGAAATTAAAACTATGTGAATCATCCAAAATTTATTTATTCAACTTCAGAATTGATGGATCACATAGTATTTTCCCAAATATCACAATTCCTTCTTCATTAACATTGAACTCCAAGGATTTCCATTTTCTAATAGTTTTCATTTTCTTCTAAATTCCCACATCATCTTTTTTAGCATCCTTTAACCTTTCCAAAATAGATGGTTGAGTTATCATTTGGGAAAGTATTTATGTTGTTCCCTTCATTATGATTCCCGTGTCCATCTTTATCAAATCCAAGAAGATTGGTTCCTTTTCAGTTCTAATTAATGATATAATTGATGGATCCTTTCTACATAAAGAATATACCACCTTGTTATCTTTCCCATGGTGGTAATTTATTGAGGAGTTATATTCATGACCAGTTCAATCAATTTCATTTGGCACATATTCAACTCTTTCTGTGTGAATATATACTTGAGGATTTTTTGATCCTTGAATATTTTACACTTCTCCCTGAAGAGATAATGCCACCAAATTTACAATGTGGAGATCACTGCTACCAACTCCAGTTCATGTGTTGGATTGTTTTTCTCATGAACATTTAATTTCCATGAGGAATAGGAAATGGGTTTTTCTTTTTTCATCAACACACAACCTAGGACCTTCTTCGAAGCATCACTAAATACCAAAAAATTCTCCACTTGTGGGTAATGTGAGAAATGGAGCAGTGATAAAACTCTTTAAAATCCTTGAATATTTCTTCACAATCATCACTCCCTGAAAACATTACTCCCTTCTATGGTATCGTGGTATGAGGTTTGGACAATCATGAGAAATTTCTCACAAATTAGCGATACTATCATGCTAACCCCAAGAGGCTACGGATATCCATTAACAATGTTGGACTCAACCAACCCTCAATTAAAGCTGTTTGGGTGGGATCCACAGATATCCCATTACTTTAGATGATATGACCCAATAATGTGGCATCCTTCAACCGTAACTAACACATTATTTACTTTTCAAATATATTATCCTTTCGCAAGGTCTTTAGTATAGATATTAGATTCTCCTCATACACCTCCTTAGTTTTGGAGTATATTATAATATCAACTATAAAAGCTACCACAAATTAGTTGAGGTAATCTATAAAGACTATATTCATCAAGTCCATGATGATTACTAGATCATTGTTGAGTCCGAAATAAAATACTATGAATTCATAGTGCCCATACCTTGTATCAAAATCAGTCTGTGGGATATCCTCTTTATTCACCCATAATTGGTAATATCCCGACAACAAATCCACCTTGAAAAAGTATTTCACTCCACGTAGATGATCGAACAATTCTTGAATTCATGGAAGATGATAATTTTTTTTATATTAATTTTTTTGATATCATGATAATCAATGAAAAGGATCATTGAACCATATTCCTTCTTGACGAAGAGGACTGGAGAACCCCCTAGTAAAGAACATGGGCATATAATTCATTTATCCAGATTATCTTGTAGTTTCTTCTTCATCTCCTCAATCTCCAAAACAGCCATTCTATATAGATTATGGGATATTGTAAATGCCCCATGTATATGGTCAATTGAGAATTAAACATATCTTATATGAGTAAGCCCATATAATTCCTTGGTTAACTATTCAGCGAATTCCCCCACAACATGCATGTCTTCAAGGAAGGCTGCTTTCATCAACTCAATCATATGAGACAGGTACACATTCTCATAGGGAATTAATATCCATGATTTGTATGATCGTGCTAAAGAATATTTTTCTTAATCCATGAACTTGAATAGAATCAGGGGTTGATTCGCCATATGAAGAGTTATATCCCTCTAATGGAATTTTTTTTTGGCTCTATATCATGAAAGACAATTCAGGACAAGAATTGCCTAAAATTCTACTAGAGGGAGTATTATGAGGTTCTCCATGAATTTAAAACCAAAAATTATGATAGGGGAGGAGTTATATTCATGGGATACAATGATTTCCCAATTTTTTATACTCAACATCATCTTTACATCCTTGATGTGTAATGGTGTTGGGATTGTTCTACTAGGCTTTCAGGATATAAGATAAGGACTAGAACCAAAATTAGAAAGTACATTCTATATTCTTGAACGAATAACTAGTGTATCTGTCACCACTTCATTTTAGGGTTCTCTTCAGTAGTAGTGATGGAAAAAGATCTCCCTTGTTGCCTTGGAGTTTTTTGGTTGCCTCTGAAAACCCATGGCTTAGGGCACTGAGTTTCATGGTGTCCTGGTTTATTGTATTAGAATAAATGTACGACACATTGAGGTTGAAATTGATGGTTACTCTACTCTATTGAAGCAAATGGTTTTTTTGTCGGCAGTTAACGACTAGGTTTCCTTCTCTTCCACACCTAAAGCATTTCCTCAGCTCCTTCAAGCAATTTCATTGGTTCTTCATTCCACAACATTTGCATGTGGGATGATGGATCTTCTTAGCACTATTGGATTTATCCATCAGACTACCATAATTAAATTCCACTTTACAATTATTATCCCTATGATACCCCTGAGATTTTCCGATCTCAATTTTGACTTTGAGGGCACATGAGACAATTTCCTCATAGCTATCAAAGTCATAGATCCCTATGGATTTCTGTTGGCTTGGTTTCATCCCACCAATGAAGTGTTCATCCTTGAATTCATGTGTAATGAAAAATCCAAAGGCATATCATGAAATCCTTGTGATGTTTTCCTCATATGCTCTGACATATTCCTCATCTTTTTTCTTGTGGGAATGGAAGTCTCTTTCCACATTAAGTCAGAGGGTTCCCTTAAAATATTTATCAAAAAAATCTTCCAGAAAATGTTCTATTCAAACACCTTGATCTCCTCCTAAGGATACATACTTTTGGTAAATGTCCACAATTTATCAGCTTCATCCTCTATATGATAAGAAGCAAGAAGAAAGTATTCTTGTTCATAACATTGATGAATTGAGAAGATATTTTCAATGGATTTGATCCATTGTTCGGCGACCAAGGGATCAGATGATCCATTATATGCAGGCGGACGTTTTTCTTAAGAAGCTCTCGATGGAGACTTATTATTTATTAGGGGGTGTGAACATTCCTGTTCACACATTCTTCTATTCATGTGAAGAGTTAACTGAGAGAGTATCGTAACAAATTTCATGATTCCTGCTCCCATCAGATTGAGTATCTCATTAGAACAATCATCACATTGATCTTCACATCAGTTGTTATATGGAGTCCTCCTATTCCCAGCCATTGGCTAGAATAAAATGAAAATCAGGGTAACACATAAAGTGAAATATGAAGAAAAAATTGATGACTTATAAATTACTTTTAACTCATTAACTTATGAATATATAGTCTTCAATATATGATATCCATGATCTACTTTAAAACATATATTCTTAGGGGGATTGTTTCCCTTAACAATGGTTCATACTAAGCTTATGAATATACAAAAGCATATCCCCAAAGATTTTAATTACCAATAGTGAAGCAATACCCATTTTTTAACCAGGATACCCTAAGTCAATCCCTAAACACCTTGTCTGAGTTTTCACTCCTAGGTTCATCTGTGCTAGAACCACCTCTACCTGCTCGTATCGAGACAAGGATGTATTTGACTGATAAACCACTTAATATATACTCACCAAAATTTGGGGTTGTTTTTATTATACTTAGTCTTATCCCTAAGTATTTAACAAGGGTTTTATAATCCTAATCCCAAAAATAACTAAACCTATCCTCTGATACCAACTACAACAACCCTTATCTTTATTACACACTTAAACATGATGTATTAGATAAAATTCACTTGATATAACATATAATATCGAGAGGTCTATGTTTTTGGGTCGTAGTAACATTACAAGCCAACATACAACATAAAACACACAAAATATTAATTGAAATATTCCTTTACATAACCAAATCATCCCCTTTTACTTTTCATTGCATGGGAAAACCCGAGGACATACATGTGAAAAGGGTGAGAAATAAAGCTCAATATAGGAGTAAAAAATGAATTACATGAATAATAAAATACATATTAGGAAATATAAATATAAATGGAGAATAATAGAAATGTGAAAATAAAGGCATGATAGATCTTGATTATCGTAACATAAAAATCTAGAAACAACACATAACATGGTATTAGCATGAGCTAAGGCTCATTGCACATGGAGAATGAGAAAACCCTAATTGCACTTGAATTCACATGAGTAAATCCTCATTGAACTAGAATTAGCATGATTAAAAAATCATTGCACATGATGTGTCGTTATACTAATATTTATCCAACGCATTGGAGCGCTATAGGGGCGCACCCTTTTTAATCATTTCATTTCATGCATTTGTGTACCACATGGATCGTACAACATGGAATCATTAAATATAATCATTTATTCAACAATAATGGAATGTGGAATTACTAAATGAATCTATATAATCAATAAGTAAATGTGCATAATGTCAAAAACCCTTGATAGAGAAATGGTTATGGTATTCACAACATAATGACTTTTACTTTTGAAAATCGCAGTGCAATTTTGGTAGCACGATGACGTGACATAAGAATTCATAAAAAAGGATGATAAGATAGAAAGAGTTGTCTCATAATATTTAAATGAAATGGATATTATTGGGGTAATATATATACATTTCCAAACATATTTAATGGAATTTTAGATTTATAATACTTATGAATTTCTTGAATGAAAATGAGGAGACAAAAATTCCTTAGGGAGTTTCATCATGGAAATGAGTGTACATTAGGAGAAATTAATGAGATATAAAGAGGTCTCTAATCGTTCAATAATAAATTTGGATGTATGGTGGAGGTAATAAAACATACCCCAGCATTTGTAAATGAAAATAAAAGGGTATAACAACATGATGAAATTTAGAAAAAAATGACAAAGGAAGAAATCCTTTACCTTGAAGTGTGATACCAAAGGCATGGCATGGGCTTGAGAGAGGCTTAAATGGATCAATGGGGGACTTGGGAGGATTATATAGAGTTTAGGGAAGACTTTGGTCGATCTCTAAAGGCTTTGAGTGAAGAGTATGTTGGAGATTGGGTGGGTTTCTACAGGAAAGAAGAGTGAATTCATTATTATTTATGTTTGGGACACCACACATACAACTAATCAAAACCACAAATCAACCCATCGATTATGCACATGTTTCTTCCTAAGAGGATTGGAAAAAATATTTTATAAGGCCAATGGCCGAACTTCTAAAAATATTAGGCTTTCTTGTGTGGAGGTGAGTCACACTCTCAAGGAAATCAATTTAAAAAGATAAAATGGTTTATAAGTCTCGAAGGGTCCCCTAAAGAATTATAAAATGAATAAAACAAACCCAAAATCAAATTATATTAATGTTAAAACATATATTATCATAAAATAATGTTTATAGTATTTTATTACATCACTATTGAGTTATTATGATGTCAAAAATCACAATAAATATTTTGACAATATTTAATTTTTACCCAAAAATTCAACGCGCTCAAAAAATTATGAATAATTTAACATTTGATAATTTTGATGCTATGATTAAATAAATAATATTAATTTTAACTATATAATTTTATAAATACATGAATTTTTACTTTTAAAATAAAAACCGTCATTTATCGAATATTCAGGGGTTTTGACAAAAATATCATTAAAACCTTAATAAAAATTACAATTGTATTCATAAAAATTTTACGATCATTTATATATAACATAAATTAAATTTGTAATAATATTTTATTAAAATATTATTTAATTCAAAAATCCATTAATTCATCAAAATATATTTATTAATTTAATATTTACTACAAATACTATTTGTGCATTAAAAACAATAAATGAATACTATTTATTCTATATAAGAATAATTAACATATTCATATTGCTAAAGTATGTTTACATAACCCCTTATAACACCCACATATGACCGATGGGTAAGGTGTGACATGGTGACATAATCTTGGGGTGGCTCGGATAACATTTCTTGGGTTGTAATCCCTATCAAATTTTAATTTTCCCGTATGCGGTTTCGTTCGAGCATAACATATTGAAGATCGGCATTAGATTGGTCAAGAGCGAAACCCAATGATTCCACCTCCTTTTTGAGCTTTGGAAAATGGGTGTCGTATGGGGAAAGTCTACTAGATGAGGCTGTTGATTCCTTTTTCTGACTAATTTGGATTTTTTAAAGAACTATATTTATACTAATCATGTGATAACTATTCAACAACTATATTATCAACGATCACAATTTGTAATGGTATTTGGAAATCCAAAACCCTAAAACCATGTAAGTGCATATATTATATTACCATTTTACAAAATGAGACAATTATTTAGATCAACAAGAAATTTCATTATCAAAAGTTTGGGTCGTTATAGAACATATCCTTTTATACTATCATATGTCATATAAAACATATAGATATAATCACTATGTTAAATATTCCATATAGGATAATAATGAATATATAGGGTTATATTAGAATCATTGGGTAGCCCATATTTATTGATTAAATTATTTTTCATTAATAATTTGGAATTTTATTATCTATCACTAATGGTTTGAAATCGTCATTCCCATGAAAATTAATTTTTTTTGAAAAATGGAAAATAATATTTACAAGTTAAATAAAATAAAAATAAATTAAAATATTGAATTTTCAATTTTACATATCAATTTACGTTTGAAATATTTCTATGAGATTAATACATTTGATGTTAAAAATAATATGTCCATCTTGATGTGTCCCAAACCCAAAAGAGATGTGTTCCACCTAAGGAGACCAATTATTTTATATCTACAAATTAAATCAAATTGTATGATCTTGTAAAATCAAAGGGAGATTATAGTTTGGCCATGATGGAGAGTTCACATCATTTGCGATATGGCCCATGTCATGCTACAACATGTTCAAATGAAACAATATATATATGTGTGTGAGGGTTTTGTGGAAAAAATCCCCATATATGGCTATCAAGACATTATATCTAGATTATTTATTATATGATATTGGATTATCATGTGAATATATGATGTAGGATGGTCATTACTCATGAATTTTTCAGTTCATACCAAAAAATGGCCTCCCTCCTCAGTCTTACACCCCCGATTCAGAAATTTCCCTTGATACCATGTAATGCACATTTTTATATCGTAGTCATCTTACTGCCGTGATCCTCAATAGTTAACCACTTTGGATGACGCAATAGTGTCTATGAATTGAGTAGTTAAAAAAATACTAAATCATGTGATCATCATGAATCGTCTTAGGGGATAAAAGATAATATAAGTTGACTAACTTTTTAATGGATCCAATTATTAAATAAATATCTATATCTACAACTATTAAGATCATTTTTTTTAAAACCAATGGTGTAATATATTATTCTATGATGTGGGCTCTTAAGAAAATTTTAATTCCTCGCTGTAAATTTCATGGCATGGTTGAAGTATATATATTAGCACAAGAATGTATTTTTATTGATTATAAAAGTGGAATTATTGTATCATGAGATATTTTATAGACATACAGAAGGATGAAACTTGATACCGAGTTTCACCCTATGTGTTTAAAGTTCCCCATGGAGCCACTAAAATTTTTATTGTCGAGGGTTTTATGAAAAATATCTTGATGATTTTACACTATGGAGAATATTTTTCACTGTGTAGATATCCATATGGGTAATGTAATAAATTTTAATGAATAAGTGAAAATTATATAATTATGTGGACTAATTTTATTTACAGGAAATGCAGATGACAATAGTGTTCACACTATTATTTTTTTATCTATTTCATAGAATATTTTTCATGGTGATATTTACAAATATGATATAATTGTATATTAATTGCAATGATTTTTCAATATAAATTGTGAAATCCATGAACATAATATATGGTGAAAAATGGAACATTGATCGATACAAATAATGAAATATTGTTAATAACATACCTTTATATTCGAGGGCATGGTTCACATAGAAAGATTACTAATCAACCTGAGGGGAATTTATTTCAATGATTATTTATTTTTTTATTTTTTAGACTAGTTTCGTTTCATACAACTCATTTGTTATTTTCATTAAAGAGTTACAATTGTTTTTAAATTTATTTTCACTATATATTAAATCTTTATTTAGTATTCCCAACATTTAGTGAATTAAATATCATACTCAGCAATAAATGACTAACATGTCGCCTGGTTTTGGAGGAGGATCATAGGATTCCAAAATTCAATGCTTAAACATTCAATAATGTTTTGATCCTGATTTTGGTTAATGAGGGTGATCCTTATAGAGGTTGTGATTTACCACCATAAAATGAATATGACATTCTCGTATTTTCATTAATTTATATCTTTTCTTCAAATTAATTGAATGGTAACATTTCAAAATATTTTTTTAATCATTAGATGAAATAAAATAAATGGAGACAGAACTGTAAGGTTACACACACTAGATTGAGGTATGTCATCAACCTTTATCTTTGTATGAAATCGATTTTATTAGGCTAAAAAATATATCATATGCATCAAATACATCACTATAAATAAATTTTGTCACATTAAATGATTCCTATGATTTAGGGATTTAAATATCAATATGAATTTAGACAATAATATTTAATTAAGAAGTAATTATATAATTAAGAACATAAGACTATGTTATTTTATCTATAACCAGAATCTTCTTTTCATTTTACAATAGATAAATTTACATTTTTTATTATCATTATCATTATTATATATCATTTCATTTTATAATAAAAAAATTAATGTTTTTAGGTGGATTTGAACTTTTGATTTAACACCAATGAATCTACTCACATTATAAGATCCTTGAAAACCATTAGGGTAAAAAAGGAAAATAGATTGTATCATTTGAACAATTCCATGACACGTGTTCTTATTAAAATGACATCTTTTTTACAGATCAATTATGTTTTTAATGTACATTTTTGTTTTCACAATTTTATTTCATTTTTGTTTTCATAAAAAATATTCTACTCATTTATAATATTTTACCATAATTTTTCCGAATTATTATTTTTATAAATATAATAAGAAAACATTGGTTTAGGAATGTGATAAATAAAATTATGAGGTGGTTTACAAAAACTGGGTGGATAAACCTATGTCACTGATCAAGAAGTTATACAATTGATATGATATAATAATCTCGTATTAATAAATTAGTATCAGGAATACCAATGTCCAAACAAATTATTAAAAACATAAATCCATTAGGGAAGTACATCATGACATTTGTAAATTTTATTTAGTGTTTTACATGGTTGAGGCCAGAAATTATTAATATCCATATCAAAACCATATCAAGAATAAAATATTGACCAACCAAAAGGATATAGACAGTGATAATGAATACATGCATTATTAGATATGTATAAGTTATCAGAATGATCTTAATAATTTATGGAATAAGTATGATGTTTCATGTGATCACCACATCATTTAAAATGTATAAGTGCCAACACCATTATACCTCATTATAACATTCTGAAAAATGACAATCCATTAGATTTTTTTTAATTTGAATATAGGATGGAGGATCATAAATACCATCCTATATCTAGTGAATCCTAACATCAAAGGCACATTCCACTGAAGAAGTTGTGGATGTTAATCAAATATAACGATGTGATCAAATCATATAATTTATCATTTATTAAATTCATGAAGCTAAATAGACTATTAATCAATAATATATAATTTTTTAAATTTGGATCACTCTTTTGTTTTATTGATGGATGATTAAGAAAATTAAGATTCAACTTTAAAGGAACACATAGATATTCCCAAAAACATTTCACATTTTATAATCAAATCCCATAAGTAGTTCTTTATTTCCTTTCTTAAGGGAAAAAAATTTCTACAATTAAAATAGAATAATTTCATATTTTTTATGCATGCATAAATTTTATTTTAAGTTAAATTAAATTCGAAACATCCCATTCAATATTTAATTTATGAATCATATATTGAAAAAGAATATGAATTTCAATATATGGGAATATATGTTGAAACATAAAAGGATGATGATCCATACATCATCTTATGCCCAACATGTAGGGTGTACCCTATTGGGAAGGGAATGAGAATATTTAACACTAGTAATGGAGTCCTCATTAATAATAAATATAAATATTAAAATGTAAAAATAAACATGTGGTGGTTCAAATTATAGAATATATAATAAAATAAATATGGATTACATTTTTTACAACCAATATGGATTAATGATAAATTATAGGATTATATAAGAGGCTAAAAAAAGAATTAAATTTATATTTATTTTATAGGATCATTTAATAATACACTTATTAATTAGTTCATGAAACATCATACAATGTATATAATTTTGATTGTACAATGTAATAGTAGTCAATTTCTAATTATTTATTTTAATTCAAATGTTCATTATAACCTAAGGCTACCATGAAAAAGTAAAAACAAGGATAAAAAGAGATTCATGATGAAACGAGTCATCATTTCTTAATTTTTAATCCTTTTATTCACTATTATTTTTCAAAAAAAAAATATTTTAATTATTGAAGTAAAGTTTTTTTAAACTAATATTTTAATGACCATGCCATATTTTATTATTCACTAAAAGTAACAATGAACATAAATTTCATAAGAAATATATGATTCCATGTGTTATATTTTAATTATAATTAGTATGAATGAGTAAAATATATAATTGAATTATTGTAGTGAATCATGTTTTTTAATTTGATTAATCATACTTTTATATAATTATTCTATTCATGAAAAAAACTCACAACCATTATTCAACAATAAAAATTTTCAATTAAATAAATCCGGATTTTTTGTTATAATCCATCGCACTAATGATTTTATAATCTCATATGTTCCATTCATAGGAGTATTTTAAGAACCAATATATTACATAACATGTTCAACATATTTCATGAGTGATCATGGGAATAAAACCTACCATATTGTGAATTTGAACTTGTCAAAACAATGACTAGATGAAAACACATTTTATTTTATTGATTACTTTTTAATGAGAATCCATTTTCAATGGGACCATTATTTTCTGGTATCATTTTTCATGATACACATACCATTAATGATATTATTAATAATGACCCTTATTTTAATCAAATAAGATCCATTTCGACCCATATTTTGATATATGAACTATATTTTAATGTTGATGTGTGGGGTTGAGGGAAGTATGGGAGGAACTTATTAAATCCATTTTATTGAACAATTATATGGGTTCTATGTTTAGTATTTGGAATGTCCATTAATTCATCTATTTAATTTTATTATTTCGCCTCATTATTTAAAAAAATGAATAAATGTAATGGGTTCTGACTTTGTCATATAAAATTTTATAATTACTGGAACAATGAATTTTTTCATATGTTATTATGTAGTGGAGGTGAGATATGATATAATTTTATCATTTGGAATAAAGTAAAAAATACGAAAAAGTATTTTGAAAACCTGATACTATAATGTGGAAAAAATTTAAATAGGGGTTTATTAGTTAATAATTAAAACATTGTTCATTCCCTTAACCTTGTATATTGGGAGGATTCAGTTTTTATTTTTAGTTGGATTTTTCTTTTTTTCTTTTTTATTTTCATATAATGAATTACTCTTAAGAGGAAAAACCCCTAATTAATCTTTATTTTATTCACATCAATAATTTCCAACCAAAAGGCCTTGTTTATTTTGGAGTCTTAATTGACATGTTCTCTTGATTTATGTGATTTTATTCTATCCAAAATGTAAAATTTATAGCCTTTTTAATATTATAGAATGGTGAATTTAAGATTGGTAAGAGATTACATCTACCCAATAATGTTACATTAGTAATGAGGGAATTGATATTATAGTGTTGTAGATAAAAACATGGAATTATTGATAATAGTAAATTAGAAATAATTAATGAATGAAAGGATATGTTCAACCATTTTCAATAAGGTAAAATTTAGAATACACAGATTTATTATTTAGCAGAAAAATGTGAAGTTGAATTATTATTGTATGCATAGTTTGGACAATTTATTTTAAAATGATAACCATAAGGATTAATTTCATTAAATATAAAATATTTGTAACATGGATTTACTATTTAATTCAATGTTGATATTCAATTTTTTAGAACAAGAATTGTTCATGTGTGGGGTTATTTGATGCGCACATTTATAATGATCTTTTTTAACATGATTTACGGATCAATAATTTATTATATTTAAATATTCCATGTAATTAAATGTTTTATTAAAATACAAAGAATTACAATTGAAGAGTTATTTTAATTAAAATATGAATTAAATATTAAATTTTAAATTTTGAAGATCACATAAGAATTTATTCTAGAAATAAAAATATGTGTTTAATAATATTTTTGGTAAATAAATATGGACAAATCAATAATCCCTCACCCCAATGGTGTCACATACTACATAGAAAGCCAATAATGGTCCAACAATCCAAGAAAACCAAATTTTTAAACAAATTGAGTGGTACATGGAGTACATTCCATGTAAAGAGGAGTGAACAAATGTTTTTGTACAAGTCCTAATTAGTCCTGTGTGTTTCAACAATGGCCAATATGTGTGTTTGAGTGTGTTACAAGGATCCTATACCCATAAAATGAATTTTATCCCCTAGATAAATGAGATTTATTATATATACGTAGCCATTACATGCTCATCTCTAATGATTGACAATAAGTATTTATGAACTATTCATTACATTGAAAAATATTGATGTCCTAAATTAAGCTCACTTCAACACATTTGATCATTTTACCTAATGACCTATCTCCTACTCATACACACTATACCACCATGAAACTCACTAGTGATCCCCCATGGATGATAATTAGAAATCTTAGTATCACGAGGTTGAATAAATATATAAATATTATATCACCATGGATGATCTCAGTAGACATGAACAGATTCCATGAGACTAAAAGAACAAGTGAATATAACAATTAATACAATCGAGAGCACAATCAGACTGCTATGATGTCCTGATGGATTAATGATAATAATTTTGATGTCTATTTTAACACTGTTTTGTGTTCTGTTAAAAAAAAATATTCACATACCACTCTCAATTCCATTGAAACATTTGAGGTCCTTATTTATAGAAGAATAATGGAATTGAAAAAAGATAAAGGTTGTTAGGTAGTTTATATATATGGGTTTTTTATAGGTTGTAATGATCATTATATATTATTTTAAATCATTAATTATGATCGAATTCATGTCACCAATTAGATCACGGGTCTTACGAGTGTGTCTGGGGCTTTTTCAGATCCCAGAACCATTTTTTGGAGGAACGTCCTAGAACATAGTTAGTAGAAACCTATTAGAGTTAGCTGTATAGCTACTATTATATGTGTCTAGTTAGATAGTGGGATTATATGGGCCTAAATATTAAGAAAACCATGCAATTTGGGGTGCACATATGTGTGTTCATGTCTCTAGTTTCTGAAAAGTGGCTGAGACATGGTTTGTTCTTGGTTAGTCAAATAGTATTCACTAACGGTGCGGGGTTACCCAATACAAAAATAAAGGGTTCACCATTGGCACACGGTATGGCCAACCGTGCGTCCAAACCATGTGATACATGAATTGTTGGGAAATTAAAAAATATACCTAATTATTATATTAATTAAAAACATGTTTCAGTTTATCACACATTGGAAAACTGCTTCACTTGTGATCTCATCCTTCATTTAAAAATTCATTTTTGATCTTATTCCTCCATATTAACTTGTATTGGAGGAAGAAAAATATAATTTGATGTATATTAGTGAGTAATTAATTCCTTATGTGTAAAAATATGACCCAGTTACCTAGAGTCGATGCAATATTACATAACATTGACATTACACAAGGAATCATGTCTCGAAAGACTGATCAGTTTAGTAGCCTTGGAAATACATGATACATTTATAAATTTTAAATTACATTATAAAATGAAAAATGAAGAAATAATTGTCTTTATCAACCACATTCATATCCCTTATACTATCCCAGTAGGTCAGTCATAATATACTTCTTCGCATCCTGGGAAAAATAATACCTAGAAAGGGGTAATCTTATATGCTCAGTTTGGATAAAAATATAGTAGAAACATTCATAAATAAGAATAAACATTTATGGTAATTTATAAGACTAAAACAAAATCCTTTTCAACTGAAAACATCAAAATAATATTGTATAGATAAAATCAAATAATTCCATTTACTTATACACATTGATATTATACAAGTCGAATAATCACATGAAATATCAATATCCACTTTCATAATGATGGAAGGCATCATGCCAGACTTCATAACTATATTGTCAAGGCCTTATGCCAAGACTACAAATAATATTTTTTCAAGGCCTTGTGCCAAGCCACTAGTTTGTATCATGAGACCTATTGATGCATCGAGGATCTATAGTGGGCTCTACCCATCACTTACTATGTCTAATTTACTCCTCATATGAAGAGGTTTAAATATAAGATAAATAGTTGTATTAAAACTAGCATACAAAATGTCAATACATTGTCCACAAACCATTAATGGTGTAAAAATAGCACATCTACAGTCAATAATATCCCAAAACCTTCAATATAATATGGGAGTTTTGTATCATAATAAGTCAACTTCAATGAAGATTAAAATCCATCAAAGGATATTGACATAGATGAAATAAAAAAAATTATAGAAATCTCTATTTCTATTTTGAAATAATTTAAAATTAGTGTAATTATAATATAAAACATTTATTTTGAAAATTTTCTTATATGATTTTAAGGGAAGCTTTGATGATATTATAACGGCGGAAAATAGTCACACCCGCCGTATAAGTTAAATAACATTCTTAGCTTCATTTTGCCGAAAAGGTCATAAAGTACCTTGTTTGGAAAACGACGAAAATATTCCTTAAAAAAATATAAGTTAAAATAAAGGTATAAATGACTTAAACCCTCTATCTAGTAAATATAAAAAAAATCAAATAATTTTTTATGAAAAAAATGATGTGGATGATAAAGAGTTCCCAGCAGATACTTACGTAAAAACAAACTCGGATAATAAAGAGAATGTAGAATTTACCATTACCTTGTACTTTTCCATGGTAGAGGGTAGGTTTAAATCCATTATAATGGTGAAAAAAGTGTTATTAAACTATACAAGAACCACTTACATTAATATTATATCATATATGATCTTTTAATATTGCTTTGTTAATGATATTTTAGAAGTATCATCATTTCGGGTATTAACTGATTCGTTTTACTTTATATGATTTCTTACGTAAGTAATGTTTTTTATTGATAGGATTTATATTATTCATATTCATAATGATATTTAAGTCTTTAAACATTATTTTTAATCAGAAAATGGGAATTATTATTCAATGGATACGACGGGGAATGAATCTCATCGCGTTCGTGGAGATGGTAATCGTTCGTACGCACGAGCGATAATATCCTTCTTTTGATATTAAAATCATATATAATTGGAATTTATATCATATAATAAGTATCGTTATAATTTTATATTTAATATTTACATCATTTATACTCATTGTTATACCCATTCAAATGATGATGTGTTTGAATAACAAACCACACCATGACGTGGAGACGGTAATCCATATGTACGCATGTATGGTGACATTTTCATATATAGGATCGATTGAATAATGAATATGGTTGTAAAATTTTTATAATGACATAATAGTATTTATAAGATACATTATTTATTATTTTATAATGGAAAAAACATAGAAATAGGAATTTTAAGAAGAAACGAACTTGAAAGAGGTGATGAAATATTTACCTCTTCTTTGAGTTCTTCATTCTTATTTGATCAAAATGGATCTATAGGATGACTTTATGAATAAATTAAGGTCTCTAGGATTGTGGTAGGATATTAGAGAGGATATTTGGGCAGGGTTTGGCTGAGACAAATGTCTTTGAAGGTGTGAATTTTAGAGAAGGGGATGTTCAATATTATAAGTGGGGTGAGGGGCACGTTATGAAAATATGGAAATATTATTTAGAAATAAAATAATTTTTGGTTTATAATGGCACCAGAATGATTTATTTAGAGGATAAGGTGGGTATGGGTCTAAAAAAAACTCATCCAATAGGTTTTATATAGGCTTGGGTCACCATATTAACCTTATCTTTTAGATTTAACTCTTAGTTAAAATGTTTGACATTTACCATGAGTCTTTGTATTTTAATATTATATGGTTTGTAAACATACTATAACAAGAAAATAGTAACCCAAGTGGTTCATTATTAATATATAACCCTTTATCTAAGTCATTTTACCTAACATTATATTTTTAGGTATATTATATGAATTAATAATATAATATTTTTTTAAAACTATTTTATGTCAATTTTGACACTATTTAGAATTTTTCTTTGGTTAAAGTCATAGCAGCATGATTACTTCAAAAAAATTTCATTTAATCAACCATAACATTTCATATTATCAATGAAAATTAATTTAATTCATCAAAAGTATAAAATTAGGTTTATTTGGATATTTATATTATTAATTATTTTAATATTCCATTAATAAGGTAATTATCGCATCATCACCGTGTAATAAATAAATTTAATTATGTAATCTCTAAAAATTATAAATTAAATACAATTATATATGAAATATTTTTATATTTCTAATTAATTTTTATTGTCTAATCTATCTTATGTATAACCCTATATTAAAAAATTTTTAGTTATGAAATCTTGAATTTAACACTTTTAACCTTTCTTTGAATTTAATAATATCAAATTTCCAAATCTAATAAAAGTGCACTTAAATGAAGATATATTATTCCTAAGGTTGTTTTTGGTGGAATAAAACTTATCCAATAGAATTAAGACATTTGTTAGGGTAATAATAATAACATTTGTACCTTTAATAAACACATTTACTTTTAACTGTGGTAAATAAAAGTTAAAAGTTACTATTCCACGAAAAAAAATTCATCTTATTAAACCAAATTTTACTTTATGATATCAACCGTGTCTCTAGGATTTTTTCAATTCAATTCACAGAAGCGGTAAAATTATTTTTTATGCAAATTAAAAAATACTCCTAAGAGATAGTTAAAAGATGGTAAAAAGTTCAATAAAATTTTTAATATTTCTAAAAGTATTATAAAATGACTCCAATTAATTATGTTGAACATATATAGTTTATATATATTCATTTTGACCTATAATAAATTAAAATAAAATAACTAATTATTTAAATAAAAATTCGATTTTAACCAATTACGCAATATTTTTTCTAAATTCATCAAACACTGAATGTTTTCAAGAAAATACCAAAACATCACCCTAAGATAATTTCGATATTCCGAATCCAAAAATAAAGTACATTTTGAAAGATAAAATTAAAAAAAATTCAAAAAGCTAGTATTACTATTCATAATGGCTATTTTGATTGGTTGGGGTGTGTTTGAACTTGAAGTTGTGTACAACCCAGGCTATTGTATAATTAGAAGGGAAACATATCATAGAAGTTTGGGGAGTTACATTCTCCCCAAATTAAAATAATTTCATACTAGAAATTTATAAAATATTACTGCATAAAAAGACTTTGGTGGTACTTCATGAAAAGTTCCATAGGGCCCCACACTGCCTCTTCTATCTTATGATTTCTCCATAGAACTTTTACTAGACGAGTCATCTGATTTCTCAGCACTTCCTCTCTTATAACAAGAATCTTGACAGGCTCTTCACAATAAGACAAATCAGGTTCCAGTTCAATCTCCCCATTGGTGAGTAGATGTGTTAGGTCAAGCATGTATTTTTTCAAAAGTGATATGTGGAACACATCATAAACTTTGGAGAGATTTGGAGGCATTTCAAAATGGTAAGCTACAGCCCCAATTCTTTCTAGAATTTCAAATGTTTTGATGTATCTAGAACATAATTTACCATTCTTAATGATTCATATAAATCCCTTCCATGGATATACCTTCAAGAAAACATGATTCCAAGTCCTCCCTTTGGTTATCGGCATAACTCTTCTGCCTACATTGATATGCTTTGATGTGGGATTGGATTAACTTAACTTTTCCATTGTTTCCACTACATGTTCTGGGACTATTAATTTTCATTTACAAACATCATCCCAACATGTTGGTGTGCAACATCTTTTTCCATATAATTCTTCATATGGTGCGATCTATATACTTGAATAGAAGCTATGGTTATAGTGAAATTCTAACATAGGTAAATATTGATCACACATACCTTGAATGTCAAGTTAGAAAGATCTCAACATGTCTTTTAAGGTATGAATAGTCTGTTCTGATTGTCTATCAATTTGAGGGTGGTAGGCAGTGCTCAAATGATGTTTAGTATCCAGGTCTTTCTAAAGACATTTCAATAATATTCATTTAAAATAGGGATCAAGATCCGAAACAATCGATATAGGTAATCCATGAAGTCTTACAAATTCATTAATATATAGTCCTTCCAGATGTTCATGTGGTAAGAATTCTCTTATGGAACGAAAATGTACTGACTTCATATGACGACCAACAATGACCCATATTGCATCATTCCTTCTAGGAGTCCTTAGTATCCCTATGACAATGTCTATCTTAATATTATCCCACTTCAAATCAGGTATGGGAAGAGTTTTCATGAATTTTATAGGTTGTGTCCTCCCTGCTTTCACTTATTGACAAACCATACATCTTGACACAAAATCAGCAATATCTCTCTTCATGTTGTCCCACCAAAGATGTTTCTTCAAATATTTATACTTCTTGGTTCTCCCAGAGTGTATAAAGAGATTAGAGCTAAGAGTATCATCCAAAAAATTATCTTTTCAGATTAGGTATATCGGGAACTCAATGTCACTTCCCAAACATCAAAAATTCCATCTTCATATATGATTTTACTCAAAATCCCATCATTCAAATCCTTATTCTTCTTTAGAAACTCTTCATCATCTGTATGAGAACTCTTTATCATTTCTTGTAAATATGGATTGAAAACCATTTGAAAATGTATTGATGTTTCACCTTCCATGGTTATTCCCATATCCATCTTTACTAGATCCTTGAAATTAAGATCACTTTCAACTCTCATCTTGTTCAAAACTCCATGATCCTTTCTAATCAAAGCATCTTCCACCTTATTTTTCATCCCTGGGAGGAAGTGTATAGTGAAATTAGAATCATTGAGTAGTTAAATCCATATCTTTTACCTCATGTTGAATTCTTTTTGTGATAAAATATACTGAAAACTCTTATGATCAGTATATATCTCACATTTTTCACCATTAAGATAGTGTGTCTAAATCTTAAATGCAAGGATTACAAATGCTAACTGAATATTATGTTTAGGATAGTTTTGTTCATGAATTTTTAGCTGTCATGATGCATGGACAATAACTCTGTCATACTGCATAAGGATACTACCAATTCCTTTCATTGAAGCATCACTATAAATAACAAACCCATCATTCCCCAATGGTAGAGTCAATATAGTATCATTGACTAATCTTCTCTCCAGTTCTTCAAAAAATTATTCACACACTTTGGTCCAATCTAATTTAACACCTTTACGTGTGAGCTTGGTTAATGGGTTTTCAAATTGGTAAAAATTGTAGATGAAATGTTTATAATAACCTGCTAAACCAATAAAACTTCGTACCTCAGTTATACATGTTGGTTCTACACATTCATGGATTTCCTTGGTCTTTGAAAGATCAACAAAGATTCCAGCCTTAGAGACAATACAGATATGAAAATTAATATCCTCATGGAAGAATTCATATTTTGTAAACATCACATATAATTCATTTCTTCTAAGAGTCTTTAGGATAATGGGAAAGTGATTTTCATGATCTTTGTATCTTTTGGAGTATCCCCAGTTTTCATCAATATATAATACTACAAAGTCATCAAGATATTCTTTGAAAACTCTTATCATTTGATCCATGAAAATAGAGGGTGCATTAGTCATCCCAAAAGTATTACTATAAAATTGTAATCCTCATACATGGTTCGAAATGATATTTTTGGAATGTCTTCCTTCTTCATGCAAAATTAATGGAATCCAGATCGAAGGTAAATCTTTGAAAAATATTTAGATACATGAATTTGATCAAATAAATAATCAATTCAAGGTAGGGGATACTTGTTATTTATTTTTCTAACATTAATCTCCCTGTAGTCAATGCACAACCTCATGGATCCATCACTCTTCTAAACAAAAAGAAGAGGGTCTCCCCTTGGAGAAATAATAGGGAAAATAAATCTCATACAACTCAATTCCATTAGTTTTTTCATTAGTTCCACTACTTCCATAGTGGCCATTCTATAAGGGATATTCGATATAGTCCTTGAACCAGGAATTAAATCAAAGAAAAACTCAATTTCTCATTCTGGAGGATGTCTAGGTAAATCCACTACAAACACATCAACAAATTCTTGCACAATAGATACTTCCACTATTTGAACATTATTTTCCTCACCTATAGTTATATCATTTTCTTCCTCCCCAGTAATTGAATTTATTAGAGCTACTAGGGGTGGATATAGATAAGAAGCAGATGGTGATGTTTCGTCTCAAATGATAAAGTACTTCTTTTCATTATCAAAAATTGTAACCTTCTTATTAAAAAAAATTCACATCAGGGTCCAAAAGCCAATCCATTCTGAGGATTGTATCAAATTCAATCATGTTTTTGACGATGATATCATCAAATAAAGAACATTTATATGACCAGATGGGAACTGATTCACAAAACATTGTTGCAATGATACTTCTCTTAAGTGTTTTGACTAAAAATTCAGTTTATATGTCGAATTGAGAATATCTAATTTTCTTAGAAAACTATGAAGATATTAAACAATGTGATGATCCATAATCAAATATAGCATTGCATAATATTTAAAGAAACCATTAAATTACCCGCCATTATATCTTTTAGAGCATCAACCTCAGCAGTTGTGATCGCATAAGCTTGGATTTCATACCTTTGCCTTTTCTGAGGTATGATTCCCTAATACTTTGGAAATTTATTTTCATAATGCACACTTTCTCTACAATTTTTTCATTCAACATTGACAACCCCTTTCTTCCCCTTGCAATCACGAGCATGGTGGAATTTTTCACCACATTTGTAAAAAACATTCATTTCCTTCATGAATGTATCAGGATGTTTCTTCCCACATTTACTACAGGATGGATATTCAACATTTTTCTTCTTCCCCTTCTTTCCATCCCCGGAGTGTTCAGCATATCTCTTCTTATATTTCATTGCTTTAATGTCGTAAGACTTATAGAATTCCTTTTCTATCTTGATATCCCATGAGACAATATCTTCGAATGATGAGAAGTATTGTGTGACTAAGGCTTGATGGATAAATGGTTTTAACCCATCAATGAAATTGTCAATCTTTCTTCATGGATTATGTATATAATCTGCATCATGTGTTTCTAACCTTGTAAAGTTATCCTCATACTTTTCAATATTCTCATCCACCTTTTCCCTCAAACTCAGAAATTTCCTTTCCATATTCTAATCAATGGTCATGAGGAAAGTATTTTTCTATTAAAATATATTTAAATTCCATAAATTTCATATTTCATACTTCCCCATCATTATTTTTGTTTTCAATCAATGACCACCATTGATCAACATCTCCAGTGAGGTGATAAACTTCCATGACAACTTTTTATATTTCGATACTCCCCAAAGCGTGAAATATTTTCCCTGATAAATTTATCCATTGTTTAATAAATAATGGATTTTTACTCCCATTTAATTTTGGTTGTTTTTGACTCGTGAATAGGTCTATCATTGATCCTCAACATTGTAGATCAGGGTACTCCATACAGGTATGGTTATTATTCATAACCTGGGTGAGTTTTCCTAATATGGTGATAGGATAATCAACACCAGTTGCTTCACCAGCTCCACTATAATTATCTTCAGTAGAAGGTAAATCCCTATATGGATTTAGTGCATTAATACAGTTTCCTTTTCTTCCACTATGAGCCATTTCTAAACAATGGCATACACTAGATTAGTTTATGAATCACAATACATAATTCCAAAATTGTAAAAGAGTTAAGATAAATAGAACATTTTATGGATATAATCTATAGTCATAAAAATGTTTTCTTTGAGGAAGTATATAATCTTAAACACTTCACAATTCTTTGTAAAAAATGAGAATTATCCTAAACATATCTCTCGGGAGTGTCGTAACCAAGAGTGCAGCAAGGCCCATTGTCGTGAACCGATTCCTATTCGAGTATAGTTCAAAGCGGTGTTTTCGGGTTTTATCCCTAGGTACATATGTGACAGATTTGCCTTTACCAGCTCGTATCAAGACAGGGATGTATTTCTTGGAAAACTCACAAAATCTCTAAATTACCAACATTCTTGGATGTTCTTATACACTAATCATCAAAGTCTATCTTATGGTAATGTGCTCTAATCAGATATTATCTAAATATAGCTTCCAAGATTTGTACTAAACTATATCTAATATGAATTATAATGCCCCGACCCTATTTACCCAATGTCAGTGCATTATTACATAACATTGGCATGATACAAGGAATCATGTCTTGAAAGACCGATCAGTTTGGTATCCTTGGAGATACTTGATACATTCATAAATTTTACATTACATTATAAGATGAAAACAATGACAAAATTTTCTTCATTAACCACATTCATATCCCATAGAATATCCCTTTAAGTCAGTTATAATATACTACTTTGCATCCTAGTAAAAATAAAACATAGATAAGAATGAGCTCAGATGATCAGTAAGGATAACTATATAGCAGAAACTTTCATAAATTACCATATATATTTTAGGAAATGTATAAAACTAAAACGAAATACTTTTCAACTTAAACATCAGAATAATATGGAGAAGATAAAATCAAATAATTCCATTTACTTATTCACATGGATATTCTACTAGTTGAATAATCACATGCAATACCAATATTCATATTCATAATGATGAAATGCATAATTCCTAACTTCATTACCAAATAGTCAAGGCCTTGTGCAAAGACTAAAAATAATATTTTTTCCGGGCCTTGGCCAAGACACTAGTCTGTCTCAATAGACATAGAGATTCATTGAGAAGCTATAGAGGGATGCACCCGTCAATCACTATGTCCAATTCATTCCCCATATAAAAATTTGTAAAACATAACATAAACATTCGTATTAAAACATGCCTATGAAATGTCAATACTTTATTCATAAACCATGAATGGTGTAAAAATTACCCAACCAAAGTCAAACATATCAGAAAAAATTCAATAAAATATTGTATTTTTTTATCATATTAAATCAACTTCAAATATGCTTAAAATCCATCAATGGATGTGGACATATATGAAATCAAAACTTTTTTTAGATATGTATCTCTTTCTATTTTCAAATAATTTAAAAGTCATATAATTATAAAATAAAACATTAATTTTGAAAATATTCTTATAACATTTTAAGGGAAGTTTTGACGATGTTATAATGGTGGAAAATATCTGCACTCGCTGTATAAAGTAAAAAATCATTCTTTCATTAATTTTGTGTAAAATGTCATAAAGTACCTTATTTGGAAAAAATGGACTGATTCATTCCAAAACATATAAGTTAAAATAAGGGTATAAATTACTTAAACCCATTGTCTATTAAATAGTAAAAATATTTTTAAATACATTTTTTTGAAAACATGGATATGGATGATAAAAAAGTCCTAGTAGATACATACTTAAAAACAACCTTGAATAAAAATGAGATTGTAGAATTAACCCTTATGTTGTACTTTTCCAGGGTTGATGGTAGGTTAACATCCTATATAATGGTGGAATCATTGTTATTAAATTATAAAAGAATCATATTCATTAGTTTGATATCATATATGATCTTCTAATATTGTTATGTTAATTATATTTCAGTACTATCATCGTTTCGAGTGTTAGCTGATTCGTTTTCCTTTATATGATTTGATATGTAAGTAATTTTTTTTATGGATAGGATGTATCTTATTCATATTAAGAATTATATTATGTCTTTAAACATTATTTTTTACCATAAAATAAAAATTATTCTTGAATGGATACGATGGGGATGAATCTCATCGTGTCCGTGGAGATAGTAATCGTACGTACGCACGAGCGACAATATCATTCTTTTGATATTAAAATGTTATATAATGGATTTTATATCATATATAAATAATTATTATCATGTTATATTTATTATTTAAATCATTTATACTCATTATTATACCCATACAAATGATGAATTGTTTGAATAAGAAACTACACCATGGCGTGGAGACGATAATCCGTACGTACACATGTATGGTGACTTTGTCGTCTATAAGATAGATACAATAATAAATATATTTGTATCATTTTTATAATAAAATAATTTTATATATAATATAAAAGATTTATTATTTTATAATAGAAACAACGCAGAAAGAGGAAGTGGAAGAAAAAAAGAACTTGACAGAGTTGATGAAATATTTACCTCTTTTTCGGGTTCTTACGTTTGATTTGATCAAAATGGATCATTATGAATGATTTCTGACTAAATTATGTCCTATATAGTGAATTAAGTATTGTTGAGGGTTATTTTGGTAGGTTTTGGCTAGGAAAAAAATCTTTGACGGTGTGAATTTGTGAGAAGGGTATGTGCCCTATTATAAGAGGGGTGAGGGGAACCTTAGGAAAAGATTGAAATATTATTTTATAATAAAGTAATTTTCGGTTTCTAATGGTTCTAAAATGATTTATTACAAGGATATGGTGTTAATGGGTTGAAAAAAAACTCAACCAATAGGTTTTATACGGGTTTGGGTCACTATAATAACCTTATCTTTTAGATTTAACTCTTAGTTAAAAAGCTTGACATTTACCATGTCTCGTTGTATTTTTATATTATATTGTTAGTAAACACAATATAACGAGCCAAGATAACCCCAAGGGTTTAATTATTAATATATATATATCATTATCTATGTAATTTTTCCGAAATTTAGATTTTAAGGAATATTATATCAATTAATAGTATAATATTTTTTTAGAAACACTTTTATTCAATTTTGACAATACTTGGTATTTTGTTTTTTCAAAAGTCATAAAAACATTATTACTTCAAAAAAATAATTTAAACAACAATAAGTTGTCATATTAACCTATAAAAGTAGTGTAAAGCATCAAAAATATCAAATTAGGATTATTTGGATATTTATATTATTAATTATTTTAATAATCCATTAATAAGGTAATTACTCCATCATCATAGTGTCATAAATAAATTTAGATTTTTAATGTGTAAAAATTATACAAAAACCATTATGTAGGATATCATTTTAGCTTTATAATTAATTTTTATAGTCTAATTTATTATTTTTAATCCTATATTAAAAATGTTTTAGTTATGAAAACTTAAATTAAACACTTTTAACTCTTCATGGAATTGAATAATAATAAATGTCCTAATCTATTCCATGTGGACCTAAAGGATCATATTTTAATAATAAGGTTTTTTGGGTCTAATAACACTAATAAAATAGAATTAGGACTTCTGTTAGAGTACTAAAAATATCATTTTACCTGTAATTCCCTTATATACTTTTAACCATGGTAAATAAAATATAAAATATACTATTCACAAAAAAATATTTTCATCTTATTGAACCACATATTTCATACTGCTATCAACTTTGTGTCTTATATTTTTGAAATACAATTCACAGATGCGTTGAAACTAAGTTTTATGAAAATTTACAAATGATCCTATGAGGTATGTAACAAATGGTAAAAAGTTCAATAATTTTTTTATATATCTAAACACATTATAAAATGACTCCAATGAATTAAATTGAACATATATAGGGATTATATATCCATTTTGACATAAAATAAATTAAAATAAAATAAACAATTATTTAAATGAATTGTCCGTTTTAATAAATAACACAATGTTTTTTCACTATTCCTCAAAAATCAAAAAAGTTATCAGAAAAATACCAAAAATTTACCTTAAGATAATTTCGATATTCCGAATCCAAAAATTAAGTCTATTTTTAATGATAACATTTATAAAATTTCAAAAAGTGGGTATTACTATTCATACTGGCTTGTTTTATTGGTTCTGGTGTGTTGAACTCGATGATGCGTACAACACAAGCTATTGTATTATTCAAAGGGAAATGTACTGTAGAAGCTTGGGGTGTTAAATTATACCCACCTTAAAATATTTTCTTTATAAAAATTTCCAGAATAATACTATATAAAAACAAACAAGTTGTTCTTCATCATAAGATCCTCTGGTTCCAACGTTTCCTCTTCCATATTATGATTTCTCCATAGAACATTTACTAGATGAGTTGTCCGGTTTCTTAGAACTTCATCTCTTGTATCTAGAATCATGACCGAATCTTCACAATAAGATAGTTCAGGTAACATTTTAATTTATTCATAGGTGAGTAAATACGTTGGGTCGGGCATGTATTTTCTCAACAGTTATATATGGTACACATCATGAACTTTGTAGAGACATGGCATCATTTCCAAACGATAAGCTATAGCCGAAATTCGTTCTATAATTTTAAAAATTATGATGTACCTACAACATAATTTACTTTTATTAACAAATGGTGTAACTCCTTTCCATATAGATACCATCAAGAGAATTTGAACTCTTAACTGAAATTACAAGTCCTTCCTCCGGTCATCGGTATTTCTCTACTTACTACATTGAGTTGCTTTGATGTGGGTTCTGATTACCATCACCTTTTCTATTGTTTCCTCAAAAAGTTATGGTCCTACGAGTTTTCATTCACTAACATCATCCCACTAAGTTGATGTGAGACATCTCTTTCCAAATAATGCTTCATATGATTCCATCTGAATACTTGAATGGAATCTATTGTTATAGAAAAATTATACCAAAGGTAAATATTGATCACACAAAGCATGAAATTCATGTGAGAAAGATCTCAACATGTCTTCTATTTTTTGAATGTTCCGTTCTGATTTTCCATCAGTTTGAGGGTGGTAGGAAGTGTGGAAACAAAGTTTAGTATCCAGGAATTTATGAAGACTTTTCCAGAATATTGTTGTAAAATGTGGACCACGATAAAAAAATCGATAAAGGTACTCAATTATGTCTTACAACTTCATTAATATATAGCTTTTTAATAAGTTAAATTGGTAAATCTTATCATATAGCACAAAAATGTGTTGACTTGGTAAGACGATCAACAATGACCCATATTGTATCATTCCTTATAGGAGTCCTTGTTAGCACCATGAAAAATTCCATAGTAATATTATCCTATTTTCACTCAGGTATAGGAAGAGGATGCATGACTCCTCCAGGTTGTTTCCTTCCATATTTCACTTTTTGACAAACCATACATCCTGACACAAAATCACAAATCTCTCCTTTCATGGTGTCCCACCAAAAATGTTCCTTCAAATCTATAAACATCGTAGTGCTTCGCGTGTGTTTAGAGAAATTTGAGCTATGAGCATCATCCAACAGTTCTCTTTTTAGATGAAGTATATCAGGAACTCATTGCATCTTCCCAAATTTCAAAATTCAATCTTTATATATGAATTCACTCAATATCCCATAATTCAAAGCATTAATCTTCTTTACAAACGTCTCATCATCAGTCTGAGAACTCTTTATCATTTCTAGTAAAGATGGTTTGGAAACCATTCGAAAAAGTATTGAAGTTTCACCTTCCATTGTTATCCCCATATCCATCTTTACTAGATCCATGAAAATAGGATCCCTTTCAACTCTTACCTTGTTCAAATCTCCCTAATCCTTTCTACTCAAATCATCATCCCTCTTATTTTCCTTCCCTGGGTGGTATTGTATAGTGCAATCATAATCCTTGAGTAGTTAAAGCCATCGACATTGCCTCATGTTGAGTTATTTTTGGGCTAAAATATACTTCAATCTCTTGTGATCCTTATATATCTCACATTTTTTCACCATAATGATAGTGTTTAAAAATTTTCAAAGAAAAGATTACAACATCTAACTCAATATCATGAGTAGGATTGTTTGTTTCATAAATTTTTTGATGTCTTCAGGCCGAGGTAATAACTCTATCATTCTTCATAAGGAGACAACCAAGTCCTTTATTTAAAGCATCACTATAAATAACAAACCCATCATTCCTCGATGGTAAAGTCAATATGGGTGCATTTAATAATATTCTCTTCACTTCTTCTGAAAATTTTTCACAATCTCTTGTCCAAAAAAATTAACCACTTTACGTTTGAACTTGGTTAATGGGTTTACCAATTGGGAAAAATTCTGGATAAAATGTCGATAATTTCCAGCAAACCCAATAAAACTGCATGCCTCAATTTACTAGTCTTTGTAAGCCATTCTTGGATTTCCTTGGTCTTCGAAGGATAAACAAGGATTCCATCCTTAGAGAGAATATGTCCTTGAAACGAAACCGATGGATGCTAGAATTCACATTTTCTAAACTTATCATATAATTCATTTCTTCTAAGAGTCTTTTAGATAATACGCAAGTGATTTTCATGATCTTCTTAGATTTTGGAGTATACCAAGATATCATCAATAAACACCAAAAAAATCCAACATGTTATTCAGGGAAAACATTGTTCATTGGTTCCAGGAAAATAGAGGGTTCATTAGTTGGCCCAAATGGATTTACTGTAAACATGTTATTCCCATACCTGGTTCTAAATGATGTTTTTAGAATGTATTCATTCTTCACGCACAACATATTGTATCCAAGTCGAAGGTCAATCTTTGAAAAATATTTTGCTCCATGAAGTTGATCAAATAAATCATTAATTTGAGGTAGGGGATACTTGTTCATTACTATTATAACATTTCTCTCCCTATAGTAAATTGACAACCTCGTAGATCCATCTTTATTCTTAAAAAATGAACATGGGATCCCCATAGAGAAACACTAGGATGAATAAATCTCTTACTACTCAATTCCTCTTGTTGTTTCTTTAGTTACACTAATTCCATAGTGGACATTTTTAAGGGGTCTTCGATATGGGCCTTAAACTATGAATTAAATAAATGGAAAACTAAATCTCCCATTCTGGAGTATGTCCATGTAAATCTTCTAGAAACACATCAACATATTCTTGCACAATAGGTACATCCTATATTTGAAAATTATTTTTCTCTCCCATTGTTATATCATTCTCTTCCTCCCCATTAATTTAATTTAGTAGATCTATTGTGGTTGGATCTAGATAAGAATCAGGTGGTATTGTTTCTGCTAAATAGATAAGATACTCGTTATCATCATTGAGAATTATAACCTCCTTCTTCTTACAAAATTTATTTACATCATGGTCTGAAAGCCAATACATTATGAGGATTATATCAAATTCAATCATTGGTACGACGATGAGATTATCATATAATGAACATTTATATGACCTGATGTGAACTGATTCACAAAACATTGTTGTGATGATACTTCCCTTAGGTGTTTTGATTGAAAATTCACTTGTTAAATCAAATTGAAAATATCTATTTTTCTTAGAAAACTAAGAATATATTAAACAATGATATGATCCAGAATCAAATAAAGCATTGTCTAAAATTGAGAAAACAATTAAATTACCTGCCACTACATCGTTCGGAGCTTCAATCTCAACAGTAGTGATCACATATGCTTGGCCATGATCCCTTGGTTTTTTCTAGGGCATGTTTCCCAGACCCTTTGGACATTAATTTCCATAATTCCCCCTTTCTCAACAATTGTAGCATTCAACATTGGCATCCTCTTTCTACCCCTTGTAATCATGATCATGGTGGCCTTTTTCACCACACATGTAACAGACTCTCATTCCCTTCAAGAAAGTACTGAGGTGTTTCATCCCACAATTATTGTAGTATGGATATTAAATTATTCCCTTCTTCCCCCTATATCCATTCCAAGAGTGTTCAACAGATCTCTTCTTCTCTTGCATCTCTTAAAATTCGTAATACCATGAAAATTCTTTTTCAAGATTGATAGCACATTAGACAATATCATAGTACGATTAGAAGGATTGTGGGAATAATGCATGACATAGAAATTGTTTTAACCCATAAAAAAATGATCAACATTACTTCATGGGTTACGTATATAATCTGCAGCATGCCTTGCTAACCTAGTAAAGTTAGCCTCATACATTGCGACATTCTCATCCTACTTTTTCCTCAGACTCAAAAATTTTCTTTTCATATCCACTGGATGGAAATGAGGAAATTATTTTTCTAATAAAATCTCTTTAAACTCTATCCATCCCATTTTTTATACTTCATCATCTTCCATTGTGTTTTGAATCAATTCCTACCATTGATCATCATCTCCAGTAAGGCGACAAACTGTCCATGGATATTTTTTCCCTTTCGCTACTCTCCTAAGAGTGAAATATTTTCACTAAGTAATTTATCCATTTCTCAGCTACTAATGTATTTGTAATCCCATTTAATGTTAATAGTTTTTTTCCTCATGATTAGGTCTTACATTGATCCTCTGCATTTTGGATCAGGGCGCTCTATACGAGTGAGTAAACTATTGATAACCTGAGTGAGTTGTCCCTATATGGTGATAAGCTGATCAGCACCAGTTGCTTCACCAGCTCCATTATAATTATCTTGACTAGGAGGGGAATAACTACATGGATTATGTTCATTGATACGGTTTCCATTACATCCACCAGGCACCATTTCTAAATAATATCATACACTAGATTAGTTTATGAATCATAATACTTAATTCTAAACTTGTAAAAGAGCTAACGTAAACTGAACAGTTTATGGATATAATCCATAATCATAAAAAAAAATTCATTGAGGTGGTATATACTAATAAACCCTTCCTAATGGTTTCTAATGAAAATTTGAATTATCCTAGGAATATCCCCCGGGAGTGTTGTAACCAAGAGTACAACAAGGATCGTTTCTGTGCACTAGTTCTCATTCAAGTCTAGCTCAAAGAGGTGATTTCGGATTTTACCCCTAGGTACATATGTGACAGTGATGCCTCTACCTGCTGGTATCCATAAATGGATACATTTCTTGGAAAACTCACAAAATCTCTACATGACCAAAATTCTTGGATTTTCTTCTATACTAATCCTCAACGTTTATCTTAGGGTAATGTGCTATAATCAGAGTTTATCTAAATATTTATTCCATGGTTAGTACTAAACTTCATCTGATACCAACTGTAACTCCCCGAGCCTAGTTACCCAGATTAGGTGCATTATTACATAACATTAGCATGATAAAAAGAATCATGTCCCAAATTACTAAACAGTTTAGTTTCCATAGAAATACTAGATGCATTCATAAATTTTACATTACATTATAAAATGAAAAACAACAACAGCATTTTCATCATTAACCATATTCATATCCAATAGAATATCCATGCAGGTCAGTCATAATATATTTCATCGCTTCCTGGGAAAAATTAAACATAGAAATTGGTGAGCACATATGCTCAGTAAGTATAAAAATATAATAGAAAATTTCATAAATAAACATAATCATTTAAGGTAATGTATAAGACTAAAAAACTTTTCAACATAAAATTCAGAATAATTTGGAAAATATAAAATCAAATAATTACATTTACTTATTCACATGGATATTATACTAGTCGAATAATTACATGCAATATCAATAGCCACATTCCTAATGATGGAATAAATAATGCAAGACTTTATAACCACATAGTCAAGGCCTTGTGCCAAAACTACAAATAAAATTTTGTCAAAGCCTTGTTCCAAGACACTTGATTGTCTCATGAGACCTACCGATGCATCGAGGAGCTATAATGGGCTCCAGCCATCACTTACTATGTCCAATGCCTTACTCTTATGAAAATGTTTAAACATAACATAAACATTCATATAAAAACTAGCATATTAAATTTCAATACATTATATATATACCATGAATTGTATAAAAATAAAACATCCATATAAAAACATATAAAAAACCCTTCAATATAATATGGATGTTTTTTATCATAATAAACCCACTTCTAAAAAGCTTAAAATTCATCAAAGGATGTTGACATAGATGAAATCAACACTTTTTTTAGAGAAATATCTCTTTCTATTTTGAAATCATTTAAAAGTAATATAATTATTAATGAAATCAATTGTTTTGAAATTATTATTATAATATTATAAGGTATTCTTCGATGATGTTATAATAGGGGAAAATAGTCGCTCCCACCGTATAAGTTAAAAAAACATCGTTACCTTAATTTTGTCGAAAAGGTCCTAAAGTACCTTGCTTGGAAAACAACAGAATGATTCCTTGCAAAAAATATAATCCAAATAATTGTGTAAATTACTTAAAACTATTTTCTAGTAAATAGAAATAATGTTTTGAAATAAATTTTTATGAAAACACAGATGTGGATGATAAAGACGTCCTAGTAGATACTTATGAAAAAATAACCTCGGATAATAAAGAGATTGTATAATTAACCCTTACTTTGTACATTTACATGGTCAAAGGTAGGTTAAACTCTATTATAATGGTGATATAATTGTTATTAAATTATACAAGAACTATATACATTAATATGATGTCATATATGATCTTCTTATATTGAACTGTTAGTGATATTTCAGTAGTATCATCATTTTAGGTGTTAATTGATTTTTTTCCTTTATATGCTCTGTTACGTAAGTCATGTTTTTTATGGTTAATATCTATATTATTCATATTCAAAATGATATTTAGTCTTTAATAATTATTTTTAATCATCATGTGAAACTTATTATTGAATGAATATGATGGGGAATGAATCTCATCTTGTTCCTGGAGACGGTAATCCTACATACGCACGAGCGAAAATATCATTCTTTTGATAGTAAAATCATATATAATTAGATGGTATATTTTATATACAGAATAATTATCTTGTTAGATTTATTATTTAAATAATTTATACTCATTATTATACCCATCCAAATGATGAAGTATTTGAATAACAAACTACACCACCACGTGGAGACGGTAATCCGTAAGTACGCACGTATGGTGACATTTTCATCTATAAAATGTATAGAATAATGAATATGGTTTTAACATTTTTATAATAACATAAAATTATATATAATATACATTATTTATTATTTTATAATGGAAAAAACAATGAAAGTGGATGTGGAAGAAGTAATGAACTTCAAATATGTGATGAAATATTTACGTCTTCTCCGGGTTCTTACTTTTGATTTGATAAAAAGGGATCCATATATTTGCTTTCTGACTAAAGGAAGGACTCTAGGATTAAGGGAGTATATTTGGGCAGGGGTTGGCCAAGAAAAATGGCTTCTATGGTGTGAAATTTATATAAGGGGAAGTTCCCTTTTATAAGAGGGGTGAGGGGAACCTTAGGAAAATATTGAAATAATATTTTATAATGAAATCATTTTTGGTTTCTAATGGTTTGAAAATGATTTATTTTTAGGACAAGGTGGTTATGGGTTGAAATCCACTCAACCAATAGTTTTTAGACAGGTTTGGGTCACCATATTAGCCTTATCTTTTTAGATTTAACTCTTAGTTAAAAAGATTGTCATTTACGATGTCTCTTTGTATTTTTATATTATATGGTCAATAAACATACTATAAAAAGTAAAGAGAACCCCAAGGGGTGCATTATTAATATATGTAGCCTTATATAAGTCATGTTTTTGAACCTTATATTTTTAAAAATATAATATCAGTTAATAATATAATATTTGTTTTAAAAACACTTTTATGTAAATATTGACACTATTTGGTATTTTGTTTTTGTTAAAGTCACAACAGCATGAATAATTCGAAAAAAATTCATTTAATCACCCCTAACATGTAATATTAACCTATAAAATTAGTTAAATTCATCAAAAGTCTCAAATTATTTTTATTTAAATATTTATAATGTTAATTATTTTAATATTTCATCAATAAGGTAATTATTGCATCATCTTTGTGTCTTAAATAAATTTAATTATCTAATGTATAAAAATTCAAAATAAATTACCATTATGTAGGAAATATATTTATCATTCTAATTAATAGTTATAGTCGAATTTATAGTATTTATAACCCTATATTAAAAATGTTTTAGTTATGAAAACTTGAATTAAACACTTTTAACGCTTCTATGAATTAAATAATAATAAATGTCCTAATCTAATCCATGTGGACCTAAATGATCATATTTTATTACTAAGGTTGCTTTATATTGAATAAAATTTATTCAATAGAATTAAGAAATGTGTTAGGGTAATAATAATATCATTTTTACCTTTAATTGCCCTATTTACTTTTAACCATGGTAAATAAAAGTTTAAAGTTACTATTCACTAAAAATTATTTTCATCATATTGAACCAAATTTTACTTTCTGAGATCAACCATGTCTCTTGGATTTTTGAAATTCAATTCACAAAAGTTATAAAATTATGTTTTATGCAAATTTGTAAATGCTTCTAGGAGGTAGGTAAATGATGGTAAAAAGTTCAATAAATTTTTTAATATATCTAAACGTATTATAAAATGAATCTAATGAATTACGTTGAAAATATTTAGGTATTATAAATCCTTTTTTGACCTATACTAAATTAAAATAAAATAACTAATTATTAAAAAAAAAGTCGGTTTCAACCAACAACACAGTGTTTTATCATTATTCATAAAAAATTGAATGTTTTCAGAAAAATACAAAAAATTCACCCTAAGATAATTTTGATATTACAAATAAAAAAATGAAGTCCATTGTGAAAGGAAAAATTTATAATATTTCAAAAAGTGGGTATTACTATTCATATCTGCTAATTATATTGGTTGTGGTTTGTTTGAACTCGAAGTTTCATACAACAGAAACTATTGTATTATTCAAAGGGAAACATACTGTATAAGATTTGGGTGCTACATTATGTGATGTAACTAATTTTTATTGGTATCCATAAATCAATTTAGGAACAAAAAATTATAACCTATTTTTAGGTTCTTTGTCGATTTCATTTATCTTCTGATCAGAGTCGAATCTGGAGTTGATAATAGACTAGCAGTCCAACATCAATCCATTGTGGGTGGTCTATATATTTCCCATTTGGTTTTTTGTTTTATTATGCTAGTTTTTTTTGTTCCACTCATCGTACAATACATCATGGACCTAAAATTTAATTGGTGAAATTAAATAGAATAAAATGAAACTTAATAAGGATATTTTTAGTTCCCTTGATATGATATTTTGGGTTTTTCCCTATCCAAGGCCAAACATGGCATGTGCCATGTGATTTACCTTTGAATATTTCCTTTATCAAAGAACCATAGTGGTGTGTTTTTTGATTTCCTTGTAAGATAAAGATCAATTACATTTTTATTCTATTAAACTTATTGTTTACAAGACATTTTCCTTAAATTTACATGTTTTAAATTGATATTCATTATTAAATTTATTAGTTTGGTGTTATGGGATTTTTTAAATTAGTGTTTATTCCCATGTTATAAATTTTAATGTAACTGGTTGAATGAGTTGTGTACTCATTTTTTTAATTGAATTTAACTTGAGTAATTGAATGATATGTGTATTGAAAGGGTAGTGGAGGAGTTAGATGATATACCAAGGGTCTTCATTCCATTTAGATTCCTTGGTCGCTTCACCATTGGATCTAGTGTTATGGTAGAAGATGTATTGAAACTTTACGCTCCTCTGATCATGACTCCATATAATTCCAAGGGAATTACTACCCATTGGATCTGAATTTTTGGACTCGCATTGGACATGCTCTTTTGTGATGATCATTGGTCTCCACTGGTCTTTTTAACAAGTTTCCATTGAGATCACCTTATGACTCAATGAGGGTACATTGGACTTCCATACCATAGATCTAGCCATTCATATTATTCATTTTTTAATATGGAATGACTATGGTATTTTTATAATCATGGTTTTATAGTAAGGTCGTGGATGATTTGACAAGTTTGGATGTATGGTGAGGAAGTGTTAGTTATTTATACCTTTTTTTTAATCTTCAAAAACATATGATCATGAAAATGTTTTATAGGGTCCCCTTGATTTTAAAACATATCACATGTATAACATATATGTTTATATACATATATATCATGGGATCATTTTATACATATTTCTTACCAATTTTAATTTATACTCTAAATTAACATTTATATTCCACAACAACGATTTGTTATGGATCATTAGCTAGTTCCCCAATGGGATTGATTCTCACACCCTCTTAAAGTAACTTTTGGGTACCTAAATATAATATATAGATGTGAGTAGGGACTAGGGAAGGTTCCCGCAAATCAATGGCTGGGTTTGAGGCAACGTATGAGCAATGGAGCCCAAGAGTGATCTACAGCTGGTGATTCTATCCAGAGATTCATATTTTTTGAATTTTTTGTACTTGGATCCATGTATTATATTGCATTATTATGTACCGATTTTTGAGGCTTTGTAGTGAAATTTTTCATCACATGTTTTATATGATATTATTTTAGAATTGTTGAATATACATATCTATTTTTCTTTTATCTAATTGTTAAAATATGTCCAATATTGAATTTTATTGACAATATATTTTGTCAACCTTTGATAAGAAGAAACAGTCTCCCCATATATGTACCTTAGACACTCACTACTCTTTGGTAGCCTCTAGTATTTGGGGATATGTTATGGAGGACATTTAGGAAATTGGGCTCGAGGAATTATTGGGTGGAATCTTAGTGTGGGACATTACAATGTGGAATCAAAGATTCTTATTCTAGGTTTCTATATAATTTTGATACAATATAAAGTGGTAAGAAGGAATTATAATTTTTTCAATGGGATTTTTCTTGGTGTAGTTATCCCATGTATAGGAAAATTAAAAATTCCCCCAAAGAGAATTTTTTTCATGGTTTTGATTATTAAATTAGATTTTAAACCACCCTTTGGTAGTACAATTGAATTTTTATTTTATTATTAATATGATATAGGGTTATACTTTGTTGTAACCTAATGAGATGAGGTTATTCCATATTTTGAATCATTCTTTGAAATTGTTATAAAGAGATCCATTCATTCTTTAATACCATACAGAATACACTTAATGTTTTTCATGATGTAGTGATAGGTTTTGTGGCTGGTATCTATGTTGTCATGATATGATTATTTGAAATAAATTGATAAATATGTCTAGTGCTCAGAGTTACTGCAATGACCAAAATAGTATTTATACAACAGCAACCCTAAGTATCAAATTATGGAATGTACTATGAGTCTCATGGACTGAAACGTCATATGGTGTGTATTAGGTTGATGTTATATTTGAGTTCACGAGAAGTATGGACCTTATGTGTCTTCATTTTTTGAATAAATTTGTTCAAACATTTAAAAATAATATAAAATGAATTTGAAATTGTAAGGGTAAATTGAACATGTGAACAAAGAACCCAAACTAGACCCATCTTTTCAGTGTATCAATGGTACAGTGTGAAGTGATTTTTGGGACTTTAACTTTTAGGTATTATATGATATAGGATAAGGATGTGCAGTATGTCCTATAATAAGAACGTTCTGAACTGCCCTAGTTATTTTAGATATGAACATTGATATAATTCTTTTTTGAGGAATTAATTTTTCATTGTATAGTGATTCCAACCTGATGACCTCTAGTCATATGTCAGGAGGGTGGATACGACCATGATCTAGAGGTGATTATCCATGTTCTACTATTGTATCCTCCTTTAGTTACATATACAGGACCATCTATTTTTTAGAAACATGAGATGAGGAATAGTTTAACTAGGGGTTTTATTAGTTCTTTCATACTTTCTGTGGAGCACCAAAAAACTTCATTGTCTATGGATAAGAGGACATGTGAGTTCCATCAAAAACATCCTCCCACATTTTCAGAGGATATAGGTCCACAAGCTTGTGACTTGTGTCTTAAGAGTAATGCATTCATTTTCTAGAGTGTGGAGAAACCTCATAAGTGGAGAGTGAAGGTGAAGACTTATAAGATATTGGGAGAAGAAAATCACTAGAGGGAATTCGGAAACCAGGATGATACACCATGTGGTCTTGTTTAGTGTGATTTACACATAGGTTTTGTGAAGAATTATTCCCTGAGAATCTAAGGATATAGTGGGCTATAGAGTTCATGCATCTAGATCATGGTGAAATGACAGTTATGGATTACATGGGTTGATTTACTATGATAAATAGTTTTTCATTAATGTACGATATAGAGGAGTAATAGAGGGAAATATGTGTGGATTATAGTATCTAAAATACTATTAATTCTTTTGTAAACAACTTCATAATAACCACTATTAATGAAATTTTTAATCAGAAGCTGAATATAGAGAAGAACCTGAGGGATGTTGCTGAAATAGATTATAGTAGTAAAACCATTTTACATAGTAGTTCAGTATCATCCGGATGAAATCATCATGTTGAGGTATCACGGGATATGAGTTCCATTTAGTATGTGAGTACCGGTAGTTATTTGTTTTGTTATCAATGTGCTAGAAAAGCCCACATGATGAATCATTGTGATCGTTACCAAGTTATCTGTTGATATTTCTAATGTAGGGGCCATGTGTATTGTTATTATAGGAAATTCCCTAAATCTATGAGTGGTAGGAGGGAATCCCTAACTCCATGTTTTGAAAGGGGAATCTCGTCATTTTTTTGAGTGAGGGAACTAGACCAGTACTGGTCAATCTGGCCAAGATAGTGGGGGTGGTCATGGGTGAGGCATCCAGGAACCAGTTACATCGATAAAATAGAGTGAGCCTACTCTAGGATCTAAGGATTTGTCAGAGGGTGGTGGTTTAGACTAGATCTTTTATTTAAATCCTACTCCTTTGGAGAAGGGTGTCGAACCATTTATAGTGAGGGGCATGATCTTAGTAGCATTAACTCTTTCATGTTCTCATTTTAACATTGTAGGATCACATAGTTTTATATATGATCTTATTTTAGATATTCTTAGGTTACTTATACTATTTTATGAGGTATTAATGACAATTGATACTCCTTTATATATTATAATTGAAAGTGTACTCTAATTGGAGATTTCCCCATTCATTTTGGTACGTGTCACTTGGTCTGAAATTCGTATATTCTGCAGACGATTGGATTTGATATCATACTCATGATAGACTAACTGGTGTATTTTTGAGCCTATAATGAGTACTATTTCTATATTTTTACTTTCAGATCACCAAAGAGTGTACTTTATAGTCACAAAGGTGAATTCGATTCCAAGTGGAGCTGAGATGGACAACACCATCATGTGCTAGGCGGGATGTCATCAAATATTGCTAGTTTGTTTCTAGATGACCATGGAGTGTGTCAAATGGACATTCCTTGAGTGGTTCATCATTTTACGAATGTGTTACCTAATGAATTGTATGGAATAACTCAATAATTCATTTTTCCATCAATCTAGTTCCCAAATGTACACCAATATCTATTCCTCCTTTTACGATTGATATGATGGAGTTGAAAGAGCTCAAGAGGTAAATATAGTATTTGTAGGAAAATAGTTTTATTAAACCTAGAACTTCTCTATGGGAGTTTTCAAAAATGTTCTTTGAAAAAGTTGGATGATACCTTTACGTTATTCATTTGATAGGGAATATTTTACCAGCTGACAATTATGAACTAGTATCCCAAGGAACTAATAGATGGCCTTTTTGTTCAAAACCATGGATCTCAGGTGTTCCCAAAAAAATTAATTTAGGTAAGGATATCACTAGGTAGTTGCTCAACTAAAATACCTACATTACACATGATTTTATATAATGTATGTTCTATATGATTATCTAGTTATATCGTTCATTATCACAAACAAGCCAAAGGGTTTCATTTAACTTATGAGATGATTCTTCCATCATTATTCGGATTCGTTTGTGGTGGATTTCATGGATGATATATTGGTTTATTATCACCATATAAACAACCATTACAAACATATTGTGATCAATATTGTTACATTGATAGAGCATCAGGTAATTCTAATCTCAAAAGTTCCACTTCTGGATGTATTAGATTTACTTCAGGCATCATATTATCATAGATATAAGATTTTTATTACATCCAGATAAGTTGAGAGATACAATTTCATGGGGTAATATTTAGAACAACATTGATTATATAGTTTCATGTGGATATGTAGGAATTACCTGAATTTCATATAGGAATTCATACACTTATCATTGTTGTTAAAAATCTTGACTAAGAAGGGTGTGTCGTTTTAATGATCAGATAACTATAACCCAACTTTTTTTGTGCTAAAAGAATGATTTACTTCCTCACTTGTATTGATACTACCAGAGTAGGAGGAATGATACATTATGTATTTTTACACATATTGTATGGATATTAGAGAGGTTATGATATAAGGGGGTAGATTCGTGGAATTAATTTCTTGGTAGATAAGGCCCCATGATAGGAACTACTTTACACACTATCTTGATCAAGATGCGGTTGTTCATTTTATTGTACTATTGGATACATTACATACTAGGAGTGCATTATTTTGTATACATGGAAAAAAATACTCAGTTATATATTTACATAGTGTGACGTAAATATGAGTAAGTGATGGTGTATTGTAAACATACATTCTTTTTACATCACACTTCCCTACATGAATTGTAAAGAAATGATGTGAATGATTCATTTTGTTTGAGGACATAGATAAATGTCTTTCTGAACACTAGTAGCGAGTGATATCTTATGGATGTGTTCCCCAAGATTCAAATATGGGAGAAAGACAGTCATCATAAGACCTATCTTTCATCTTTAGTTTTTACCTATACCACACTAGACATAGTAAGTAAGAGGAATCTATCTAATTCTGAGGACCTAGTACAACGAGAGAATGTGGTAGCAGAGGACCCACCACCTATTAATACCATAATAGATAATGATCCTATTATTATACTTGGATATATGAATTAGGTTTCCAATGGAAATGTATGAGTAGATGATTATATAGTTCTATGCCCTGGGTTGGGTAGTGCATCTTAGTGTCACTAAGATGTATTGTGAATTGAATCATATGTATTGGTGGTATAGAATGATGTAAGAGGTAAATATTTTTGGTATGATATGTTCCACCTATCATAATGTGAAGTTGTATCATCTTCAAATATACAGAAATATTATGTAGTTACATATTCCCGTTTATAAATGGGATGATGTCACGACGAATTTTGTGACGGTTTTCCGAGGTCACCTCGAGGTAGCGATGATGTGTGGGGTGTCGTAGACAGGATCAAAAGGTATTATCATTTATTTATGATCAATTTGATCTTTAGTGTGGATGATCATTGAATGTTATATGGATATGAAAAATTATCCAATTATGGGGTCTCACAGACTATCATTTTAGATAGGGACACTTGGTTTACATCTAGTTTGTGGAAGTGTTTATAGAAGCTTTTGGGAGCACATGTTCTTTTATGTTAAGCGTAACACTCTCAGATTGATGTCCAGTCTAAGAATATTTCCAAAATGCCTGATGAAATTATATGAGAATAAATCATGGATTTTGGGAGTCTTTGGAAGATGTATATACCCCCCTTTTATTTTCTATCAACAATAGTTGTCATGAGACTACACAGATAGAACCTTATTAAGCTTTTTATAGTTTTTTGTGTTGAGATCCCATGTGTTAGTTAGTTGTAGTTGATGTATCATTATTTGGACCATGTCTGGGGAATGATACTTGTGATAAAGTCCAGTTTATTATGATGTGGATGGATACTGTGCAATATTTATAGTAATCTTACACTGAACTCTGCAGATAAACTCTACAGTTTGAGATTAAGGATCATTTTTTTACATGATTCACCAAGGATTGGAATTTAATGGGTCCTATTATAGGGTATGCTTTCACCGAGTTATGTCCGGAAATTTGAGATTATTGGTATATCTAGGGAGATATCCTATTAGTTGCATGTACCTTAAAGGTACTATATACTAAACAACAAATTCGATGTATCCCAGTTGTTACACATTCATTCATACACATATCGTGTTTCTCAGTAGGTTGAGGTTGTGTTTTATGAAGATGTGTACAGTGAGTATCATCATATTCAAATCATTAATATGATAATTATAGTTATAATAGGGTGATTAGTTCCTATGGTTTGTGTTTTATGGAAGAATGGCCATTTATAGAATGAGACTTTAAAGAGGGAGGTCGACACACATCCTCATTGGATGGATTTTTTTTTCATATGAATCTTGAATACTCATTAGATGGAAATTAAGGTGGTGATTTTAAAATATTTTGGTTAAATAAATTGAGTGAAAAATTATATTTTTAGTTTAAATTATTAATTATGAACTAATTTGTGTTAAAAATTTGATAATGAGTGTTACATATGTGTTTAGATATTCTTCAAAACCTATAACCCATGTTTTCATAGAAAAAAAATTGGATCATTATTAGAAAAAAATATTCAAGGATGTTCACATAGTATCTTATAAATGTTCCTGGTTGGATAGTGAGATATTATAGGATGAATGGTAAACAAACTATTCATTTTGGAAAGAACAACCTTATGAGAAGTTCTACAATTTCTGAATAACGGTTGAGACACGATATGTGCATCGTTTGTCAAACCATGTGACTATCTTTGTGGGGTACCAATTTTGTACAATAAATTGCACACCGTTGGTGCATGATTTGGACAATTGTGTCACCAAACCGTGTGGCCAATTAGTTATTCATAAATTACAAAAAAATTACCCATATTAATCTATTAATTCTAAAATAATTTTCATTTCTTTGTCATGATATATCATTTCATAGATCTTTATTTGAGATAAAAAGTCATTTCTGATCCCATTCCCCTATTCGACCACATATTTGAGATTCAAATGCCTCTTTGGATCTAAATCAATGTGTAATTATTTCCTTCTCTTCTATTGCTCATTTTTTATCAGCTATTCTACTTATGTTCAATCTAAAATTCCCTAATTCCAGGTTCTTCATACATTATAAAATTTTCATTTTCGTTGTGTAAAATCAGGATTAAATACTAAATAATGACTCTAATACCAGTAATTGGTAGGTGGTCTATAATTTTCCACTCTGAATTAGTGTTTTATTAATCCAACATATGTTTTACCACCCATTGTACCTTCCAGAACAACTCAAAAATGTATTTTTTGAAATTCAATTAAATGGAATGCATTTTAATTTTGATTACCTTAGTTCACCTAAGATGATTTTGTGGTTTCTCCCTATCCAAGGCCATTTATTTTGTGATCTATGTGATTTTACATTTCCTTTCTCATATTAGAGTACCAAGGATGTGTGTTTTATTACATTATGATATAGAGGAAGGTCTATTATAGTTAAATGGAATTTAATTTCTTATTTATTAGTTTTCCCTCCCTTAACATGTGTTAAAATTATTTTCCTTATGGAATTTATCAATTGAGTGTTATGGCTTTCCATAATTGAGTTTTTATACTAATGGGTTGAATTCGAATTCAATTTATAGAATTAATGGGTATAGTAATTTTTTAATTGGATGTAACTTGTTTAATAGAGTGTGATGTGAATGGAAATGGTAGTGTATTCCTTGGTTGGTATATAATAGTTCATGATTCCATTTGTAATCAATGATCACTTTACCAATGTATCTTGTATTTTGGTAGAAGATGTATAAGATATGATTCATCATTGTATCTTGATTCTGTAGGTTTCCATGTGAATTTATATCCCTTGGATCTAGCTTCATTGACTAGAATTGGACATGACCTGTTGACATAATCTTTGGTCTGGACTTGTGCTATTACCATGTTTCCATCGAGATGCTCCACAGACTCTATGAGCATTCAATGGTCTTCAATAACATGTATTCAACATTTTTTGGTCTGAAAGATTTTTCATATAGAAAGACTTTTATAATTTTATATTTTTTTAATATAGAAATGTTTTTGAGGTTTTGACATGTTTGGATGTACGATGAGGTCATGTTAGTTTTTTTATAACTACATCAATATATGAGATAAACCATGTTTTTCATGGATCATCTTGATACATTTAAATATCACATGAAGTGCACACATATAAATATATATATATATTCCATGGGATCATTAATTACACAAGACATAACTATTTTACCAAAAACATTTCTTTAGTTTGAATATTTCACAACCAAGACAAATTATAGATATTTAGGTGGCTATCTACTAGGAGTGTTTTTACACCATATTTGGACCATCATTTGGTAACCTTATAGGCTATATGGCTACATATAGGTACCAGGGAATGGTCCCAAATATTAAAAGATGATTTTACATATGCATAGGATGAGGGTATCATGAGACCGAGCTGAGGCCAGTGATTATATCCTTAGATAGTGATTTTTGGTATTATTGGTATTTTGATACACATAATGTCTTGTACTATTGTTTACCTATTTTTACTTCTTTATAGAGACATGTATCATTATCTGTTTTATATGAGATTCTCTGAGAACTGATCAATATATTTGTTTATTTATATTATATTAGATTGTTACACTACTCCTTCCATTGAATGTAATTGATAATATCTTGTGTTACGATGTGTTAATCAGTGGAATTATCCCCACATAAACCCTATTCACTCACTTTTAGTCAGGATCCTCTATCATTTGGAAGATTCTCTTGAGGAAAAGTATCCAACTAGGATCAGGGAACTATTGAGTGGAATCTGCGTTAAGGATTTCCTAGGTAGTATCACCAGTTGTATCTTATAACAATATAATAATTAAAATCATAATTGATCAATTCCATTAGTGTGGGAACATTCATTTCGAGGTAACCAAATAGAATATTCCATGTGATTTTATGAAAAATAAATTGAAGTGGGCACGACATGAATAAGAAGTTTCACTTTAGATATATCCATATTGGTAGAAGAATATACTTAAAATATTAAAAATAAATGAGGCTATATCATGGATTTTATTATTTATTGCATAACCTTTATGAGAATTCTTATAAATAAGTGACTATGCAAGAATTGATATTTCCACACGATAGGGTTTTCTACATTGAAATATTTAAAAATTAAATATATTTTGGGATTCAAAATGGTGAGTTTAAATATATATAGTCAAATATGATATAAAAATATATGGTAAAATAATTGGAAACATTTACTCATTAAAAATAAAAATGTTAGATAATACACCATCTATAAAAATGATGGCTTGTTGCTTCATTTAATTACTAGGGGTTAACTGTATAGAATTACATTTCTCTGGTTTTTTTATATTATTCCTAATTCTATTGTATAGGTTTTTTTATGTAACTGATTACTTTTATTATAAAAGTGTTCCACATTTTTATCTCCCATTTACCACTGTCTCTTATATTATAATTTCTCTTTCCCTTTATGTTCACCTTGAGAATTTACACTTGATAAAGAGTGAATGATCCATCAAATGGAATTATAGGAGGATTTTTTTTGTTCATGAATTCTAAATAGTTATATTCTTCAATATTTTCATTTTATTTATTGAGAATGAGGATGATGTTTATGGTACTATAAATTTCCAACCATGGAATGAATATAATAATCACTTTTATCAATTAATTTATATATTAATCACTTATTCTAATGAATGAGAACATATCACACAATGGATTTGAGTTTTTAAATTGATAAAATGGAATATTCTAGAGCCTTGTATTTAAGGATATGTCTCTATACTTTAAGATGTTTTATCATTCATGACTATTAGAGGTGGTGTTTTGTGTGATAAATAATATTACCTATAGATGATAAAATTCAAAAAAAAATTAAGTATTCCAATTCAAACATGATATTACATAATTGAATATTAAAAATAAATTTAAAATAATTATTAAATATGAAGGAATATGAGAAACTAGTAATTATTGAAAAGATCATTATTCTCTAAACTCATTATATTTGGAATTAAAGGTTAGGATATTTTATATTTCCATTCTCTTTCTCTTTATCTGATATATTGGTTCTATTATCAAAATAATATAACAAAAAGAATTTTTAGATAAATTACAATTATTGAGTGAGAAACTATATGGCCTCTCAAGTGATATGATATTGTTTGTCCATTCTAACCTATATTCAAATGAAATAATATATTTAAACTACATGATGAAAAATATTCTTCACTAATTTTATGGGTTAACCGAGGTAATTGTATTATGATTATTTCTAGTATATGTAAGCCAATACATTTTTCCTTATGATTCAATATGGATTTGGTACTGTTTTGGCGAAGATGAATAGTATATTTGAGAAGTATCATGATCATCAATTGAAATTTTATTCCTAGAATTTTAGTTTATCATGGATCCTAACCAAATTAATCATTGGGGGGATGTGTATATGAATCCAAATAAATTAAATAATAATTCATTAATAATAAATAGAAATATAGATAGATCCTTTGGAATTCCCCTCATGCTGAGAAATATACATTCATGTTTTAAAATATGTGGGAAAATGTCAACTTTTAATTTCATAAAAATTCTTATTTATATGAGAAACCAATTTTGCTACTTTATAATATAGACCATCATACCAATGTTATTAATTTTATTTGATAGTATTAAATAATATTATCTATAAATTTAAATATTAATTATGTAAATTTATATATGAAATCAAAGATAAAAAATATATGAATATCATATTATATTTTATAGTCTATAAAAAGTGTGTTTTAATTTCTGTAATCATGTTCACATAGTATAATGTTTTTACTGTGAAATAATTTTATACAGGTGCATGTTTAATGGATACCCAATAAGTTTTTCATTATTTATTGTTGAAAATATTCCCTTACAGTGACTATTATGAAAATGTGTTGTAATGATTCATCAATACTATTAATTGAAAAAAATTCTATTTTTTGGGGCTTCAATGGAAGATTAAGGGAAATGGTTTAAAAAGAAATTGTATTTAATTTTTATTACATTATCATTAAAAAAAATTGAAATTATTTATATTTTTATTGTGTTAAAAATTAATTCTACAAGAAAATTATCACATGTTACTGAATAAATAATAAATGATATATTCATGAATTTAATTATTTTATTAATATTATGGTAATCTATATTTCAGGGAATTAAATTATTATAATTATTTGATTATTATTTTTTTGAATAATAAAATATTATCAAATTTGATATCTTTTTTAGGAGCCTATTTTTGGGAACATGGAAAGGGTTTTTATTCTATTTTGTTATCTAATATAATTTATGTTTTAGTATAGTAGTGCATATAATATAGACATACCTATGGAATGGATTATGAAATATTGGGATATATAGAAAATTCTATTATGATTATGGGAAATAATGTTTAGAATAAATTTAAATATTCGTAAAATTCATTAATCTATATATAATGGTTTTATTATTATAATGAGACATAATTTGTTTAAGTACCCTACTTTTGGTTTCAGGGTAAAACAATATGATCTTATATATATATATATAAGTGGAAAAATAATAGGATATGATATATATTAGTATACAAATGAAATATTTTTTTATTTTTTATTGGAGATTAATATTTATCATAACTAAATAATTATTTATGTTTTCATCAAGGAATGATGATTTTTCTTAATTACAAGTCACATATTATAGTATTAATTATTTTTTATCATGATGTGATCACAATAGATAATATTTATCAATAAAAATTCCATAAAATTCTTTTATATGTAATATATTATTGGTGAATCTATTTTATCTCGCACCTATATTGTGTATGAATTTAATTCATTCATAAAAGAAGAAAAAATGATGGATTTTCAAAGTATTGGGGGTTTCCATCCAAGATATTGTGAAGTGAAGATCATTTTCTATTAATATAATAATAAATATAGTAAAATTATAATTTTATAAATTCATAATTTTTTAGTATTATAAATTAAAATGAAAAATTTTGAATAATGGCTCATAAAAATTTGGTAGAACATATATCATACGTGATTATTCTAATTATCAATGTTAATTGTATTAATGTAAAACAATTTAATTGTATTTTTTATTTTTTATACACATCATTATAGAATTTTATGGATTACTCCAAGATATAATTATAGGTATTTATTATTAAAAATATTAATTTATCATTAGATTGCATATGAGGACACGTGTAATGCATCATTTGGAATAAACAGAGATGGTCCAATTAAATTTTTAATTATACAACATAGATACGTTGATTATGATTTATGGAATATAAAAACAAATGACATAGTTAATATGTCAACTATAATGATTATATATTTTTTGGATATCAACAAATTATATTCCTTCATATCAGTATGAGTAGTATATAATTTTGATTTTTAATAGGTAAAATGGAATTTTATAACATAGTTAAGATTCCTCTCAATGAAATGGTGGAATAATTAGTTAAATGGAAATATTATTTTATTATTATATATAATATATTAATTTCATTTATTTTTATTGCTATTATATTATAAACAATATACCGTGTTGTTATAGATTGACATATGTGCAATTCAAAAATATGAAGTTGATTGTTTTATTTATGTTACTAGTTTTTGACAATTGAACCATAGTATTAAAGCTTTACAGGGATAAAAATAATATATATTATTCTAGATAATGATATTTTTCAGGATCCTATTTTGTTATGATTCAAATTATAATCATAGTTCCATTGGATAATATTTTCAATGTATCCTGTAAAATTATGAATAATTTTAATAAATTTTCCAGATGTATTTATATAAGAATTATTAATACATACAATAAAAAAACATTTATTTATATATCTTTTTTTAATAGAGTAAATATCATTTCATATATTTTATATATTACTTATTTTAGAATAATACATGAATGGTTTGGTAAACGAGTTCAAGGTTATGTTATTTTTTTAGGTGATTGTATCACGTTGGCTAAATTTGGTATTTAAATAATTTTAAAATATACTATGATAATACATTGAATAAAAAGTTTCCAATTAATTTTATGAGAATAATAAATAATATAATTTCCCTATTGATGATTTAATCATTAATTTTAAAGTGTAAATATGGTTTTCACTAATTAAACTAGTATTATGGTATCTCAAGTAACATTTAATGATATATAAAATCATAAAAATTAGAATTATATGTTTTTAACATAAATATTAGTTAATAATATCATTATAATAGTTTTCCAATGATCTTATACATTTTATGTCTTAAGATGAGTTGTATAATACATAAATACATTTACATGTTTTATGAACCAATTGATGAAATTTTTATTTACAAGTTTTCACATTAACATTAGTATATACATTTGGAAATATTAATATCAATATTTAAATAATGTATTCTATATACTGAGCATTCTAAATTAATGTAATAGATCCATGATGTTATATTATTTGAGAATATAATCCTTAACTTTGTTCATTAACAGGAAAAAAATGTTTAATTGATAATTCTATTTGATATGACCTTTATTATTTAAATTATTCATATATATAATGGATTAAAAAATATTATATTGTTTTCATCCCAAATTTCACTAATTAATCACCACTTATTATAATTCTGGCTATAGTTGGTTTGATTTCAGTGTATGATGATGTGTGAGAACATGAATTTTTTAGTTTAAAGGGATGAATTACCTCAACCAAAAAAATATAACTTCCCCAAATAAAATTAGGTATATTAATTTTATTTTATAATATATTTATATAATTTATAATGTGACCTATAGTATGGGGAAAATAATTTATTTTTTGTTTATTTGGAAAATAAATACTATGTTTTTGGTAATATAAAATTTATTTCATTGAAATAAATCAAAATATATGACAATATCATATCACAGAATTATTACTATACTAAGAAAATGATGTTTTATTAATGTTTTTAGAGTATGTGTAATATTAATTCCAAAAATTAATTTTTCAAATTAATGTTAATGAAAAATAATAGTTATTCCAACCATGTTTCACCAACAGTAGTAAATGGTGAAATTATATATGGTCTCATATAATATGGAACCATATAAATTAATATTCTATTTGTAATGTTTAGTTAATAATCCATTTTTTTACAATTTAAAATTTATTACTATATATATTTGTAAGATGGTTTTAATAGGTTCAATTGTTTTATAACACAATAATATATTTTCGTAATAAAATAATTTTTCCTTCGTAGAAAATGATGTTATGAAATATTTTAAAACTATTTTTTGCGAAATATGTCCTAGATTGACATGAACCTATGCAAATATTTATTTGTTTTTATAGTGGGATAGATGATGGGGAAAATATCTCAATATTGTTATTAATATACAAATAAAAAATAATTCTGTATTGATAAATAAAATAATTTATATTTATTCCATCAATGTTGTTATCATATATGTATATTTGGTGATATTATGATGTCTATGTGACAAGAATTTATTTTATTAATAATGAAATTCATTACAAACAGAACCATTTGGATCCCCACCTAAGATTGTACCACAATTCTATCTCTAATCAACCATGCCCCCAATTCCATTTTCAGTCAACCCTACCCCCCCCCCCCAATTCTATCATCGGTCAACACTACACCCACCCCCACCCCACCATGCTAGATAAACCACCCTAGCAACTTCATCCCATCCTCACCAGCGAATCCAGCACCAGCAGATCCAGCACCAGCAGCTTTGCCCATCCATCCCAGCTCTATCCCATCATCACCGGTGAATCTAGGACCAACATCTCTTGCCCCAGAAGCTTTGCCCATCCATGCTAGCTCAAACCCTATCCGTGGAATCTCCAGGTGATGCAAGCTCCAGCTCTATCCCATCCATGCAGCACTAGCCCATCCATCCAGCTCCAGTCTATGCATAAATAGATGAGCAAACAGCTAGTCAAAGACCTCATATGGAATTGTGGGAGGTATACAAACAAGTGACTGAAATACGCTTACACTATAAGAAATTGAAGTAGCACACAAAAAAGTGACATAAAAAATAAAATAGCACATCATACATGATCAAAATATGGAATTAAAACTCTTAAGTGTGAATCCACATTCCTCAAGAAGATTGATCATCAGAAAATATGAGGAACATAAACTGTCTTGATTGCAAAATCCTTATGAAATTTTTTGAGTCTTCACCCATACTGAAAAAAAATTTCTTGAGAGTTCAAAAATTCATCAGAAATAGTAGAACCTCCTTCATTTATGCTGAGACTGTGATTGATTAAGCCCATCCAATCCTGTGACCACAAAATCCAGAAGAAAGTGGAATTCATAAATTGAAATATGATGTATCAGAAGCTCCATTGGATAGAAAAAATCTAATCATACATGACACAAAAACCAAAAAATCCACACATCAATAAAAAATCTGGAGAGAAAAACATAACTGAAACCAAAGACCATAAAACATGATCAATGTAGTACTAGTGGAAATACATGTAAAAAATGTTGTCAAATGAAACCATCTCCATCCCCATCCAATGAAATTCCCATACAGTCAATAATTTATAAAATGAGAAATTTAAATTCATCTCATTTGAATTCATAATAACTATTATAAAAACATACTGATAGATTGCTGGTACAGATCAAACAACATCTTGATGCCAGACATCAAGACTATCAAATAGATTCCCTAAAGGGCTTACAATATCAAAAAACTATTCCTCACCTAAACGGATAAGCAAATACATCATATCATGCTACAACAAAATTCTCAAAATCTGTCTCAAGGTAAAAACAGCAAAGCAAAAGTACAACAATAAGCACTTAGAACCAAGGAAATCGTCAACAGGAGGAAACCATGGAAAAAGAAATGATGAGTCGTTGCAATTGAATTTCTCTGAAGTTGAAATCTGGATCTTTCTTAAATTCATCCACAATTTTAATGAGTATTATCTTTTTGAACTATTTAATGTAACTACAATAAATAGTTTTCAATAAATGATTTGAAATATATCCTTACTGAAATTTTTTCTACAAACAATGAGAACACACCAACTCCTTGTACACAGCTCATAAATTGTTTAAACAACAAATGATTTTCCATGGATGTAATCATTATCCACCAAGGTCACCTAAAAAATAATCACATTTCACCTGCATCAAACAAAAAAGAGTACTTATTTGTGGAGAAATTGAATTGAATGGCCTAAATGTGATAGAAAAACACTAACTTGATGGGGCAATTTTTGGGATAGATCATCCTTAGGATGTAACAGAACCCACCTCCTTAACCAGTTTTCAAATGTTTCATCCTTCCAAACCCAGAAGCTCACCAGATCTAGCATGGTGGGTTGGATGGTCTCATTCTCCAGGAACACTCCCCATGTCACCATATTCACATCACCTCGACCTGAATTCAATAACCACTCCCCTAGATTGTTTACCGCAATGTGTATCAGTTGAGGTTGAACCTGAATAATATTCAGGTCGTGTGTCGGTTGACAAATCATAATCATATCATGTTAACCTATTGAAATTATATTTCTTGTATGGTTCAATCTAGTTAGAGGGATTAGGTTATGTGGGTTGTTTGGGTTAATTGAACCAGGATTCAATTTATTTTGATTAAATGAATTAGAAATGTCCTTTATGAGTTCACCCCTTTGTAAATAGGTTATGTTGGGTCAACTAGTTCAATAAAATGGGTTGTGTTCAGGTTGAAGATAAACTAGTTCAACGAATGTTCAACCTAACAAAAACCTGACACACACACCAGAATTTCCAGCTATATGTCAATAAAAAAACACCAAAAACAATAAGTTATGTGTATTTTGTGCTTCCGAAAATATGGAGAATCTGATCGAGTAGCATTAACAACAGGCTTGTTGTTTATCGTTAGGAATCCCTTCTTGATAATATTTCCCAGCAGCTTGTTTATGATCTTCATCTCTTCCTTGAGCCCCTCAAACTCTGACTAGGGACTAATTTTCAATTTCCCAAGGCTGTGTTTTGTAAACCATTAATGGATGTCTTCAATGCTCCCAAAAGGGATAGTCCACTCTTCGAGATGCTTATTATCACGTTCATGAGGTCACATGAACTGTTAAAAACACATTATGTATGAAGCATTCACCTGAAAAAAAATAAAGAAGATTTCAAAAAGTAATTAATTTAAAAATAAAAATTACATTACATAAAGATTCTATCAATTGTTACAGACAGCCAATTTGATTCATTCCCATTCTTGAATATTTGGTGTTCTGAGAAAATTAAGGCTTTTAATATAAGTGTTTTTTATATGAAAAAATATCCAACTTTCATTCTGCGACAAATTTAATGGAAAATGATTGATTACCTTTCTTCAGGTGGATTTCAAATTTTTAACAAGTAGTTCATTCAATTCACACTCCCTCAAAATGGGTAGATCACAGAAAAATATTTCAGTGTGTACATAATGATTCAAAAATAAAAGTAAAGAACCAAAATGTAAGAATCATACTGGAATTGGTCTCGACATTTTTCATATATATTATGTTATATAGGAATAGATAAGAGACTTCATATATTAAACAAGAAAGAACAGATGAAATAGTGTTCATTTCCACATTCCTTAAAATCTTATAAAAAGAAAAAAAAGACAAAATAAAATATAAGCATGTGCATCCGATTTCATCAACATGGAAATTATTTGTAAAATAAAAAGGTAAAATTGATAATAAAATTTCCAAAACAAGCCACAAAGAAGTCCATAAGTCCAAATATGGAACACCAACAAGATACTAGAAACACAAGAATATGAAATATCATGGTTTCTCACACAAAATAGCTTCACGTACCATATTAATCATCACCACTAAACATAAGTAGACACAAAATAATAATAATATATAGTCCTCACAACATATATTCTTTGAAATGTTAATGTCAGTGCATAAAATGAGTGAGTAATTGTATGGTAACAACATAAATCACCAAGTAACTTGAAATTTTCCTCTAGTTGAGGGGATTTAAGAAATGGATTTAATTCCTCTTCAGATGGTTTTGTAGGGTAGCAGAATTTATAGAAACATTTGTCTCCTTATTGTTAAAAATAGAAAAAAAATAAATTAGATTTCTAGTTTCGAAGGCATTTAGAAAAATGTTTTACACCAGCAAACCCAGAATCAACCTCATTGATACATGAATCTCCTCTACAACATCAAATCACATGGATGCGATAATGTGTTCTTGGGGACATCAATCGATTGAATGTAAAACGGGGTATGGTCTATGCTCATACCTACAATTGGTTTGAATACTTGAAAGATGAAAAATGAAATTGAACATCAATAGATGAAGTTATGAGAAATTTTTGGTAATCAAGGGTGCAGATGATGAACTAGGAGTGTGAGCACAGGTGGATATCGCCAATGTTTGAATGATGTTGATTAGGAGGAGATCAGAGAAGAGGACTACAAAATTTATTCATGCTAAAAAAAACAAAAAAAAATCTCCATAAGAAACCCATATTAGAAATGAAAGGTGGGGTTCATAAACATAAGCAATGAATCCACGATAAGAACAAATAACGACCCACCATAAATATTCATATCTTGCTTCCTCCTTCACGATGAAATCCTCGATACTGATGGGATTCAAGACGACGATAGGACCTAAAACATGAGGTCATTCCATATAAATATTCATGGTCGCCTCCTTCCAATACCTATCTAGAGTCATCGGACAAATCCCTACAAATATCTTCTTCTCTTGTTGAAAGTATTGACCAACGTATGGAATCCCGAAGGAAGCCAACACTCCACCAATCTTGAAATTCATGTTGCTCGTGTTGTATTGAGAGGGAGATTTCTAGGAGCATAATTGGATGTATGATACCTGGAGACAGGATTATAGGGTTTTCTAATCACCTGTGAGCATGACTGGGGATGAGGGGAGATGGGGGAGAAGGCAGGTCATAATCGGTTTTCATTTTAATTTTATTTCTTTCTTTTTTACAATTTTTTAAAATGACTAATGTGAATCATCATGTTTATATTCATTTTCGGTAAATCATTTTTAAAAACCCAAATAATAAATTATTTTAAAAAAATATATATAAAATGATAGTTTAATTTTATTTCAAATAGTTTCATATTCATAATATTTATCAAAAAAAATTATTAGTATCAATCTAATTTTTTTTAGTAAACTGATAAATGATACTAATAAAATTTTATTCTTAATTTATTTGTTTGTAGTAAATAAATAATATCAAAAAAATTATGTTGAAAAAAAACTTTGAGTAATAATAATTAATAATAATAGACATATTTGTTGGTAAAAAAAATTCATAGTATGAATATGTTATACATACAAATTTAAATATTGGTAAAAAAAATTGGTATTAAAAAATTAATAACGAAATAAGAATATGTTGGTAAAAATAAATGTTGCTAATTGAATTTCATACTATTAAAACATAATATCTATTGGAATTTCTCATTTATACCAACAAATATATTATCTGTTAATAAATTTCTGTTGATATAAGTCAAATATTTTGTAGTGATAAGTACCTTATTGAAAGATAGTAATGAGAATATATATATATATATATATATATATATATATATATGTTTTATATAATTACAGTTGTTTTACTTCATAGAGTTATATTTTATATTATAAAAATTATTCACCCATTTTATAGATTGATTTGATTTATATGAAACCAAAATATAGTGAATATTTAATTTAATTAAATATATTTCATAAAAATAATTATTACAAAAAATTCTAAGAAACTGTCAGTTGATTATGGGACATTATAGAATCAAATATTCTATACTTATTATGATAAAATTATATTATCTCCCATTATTGGAATTTCAATTAACGCAAACTAAAAATCATTGATTTAAATGATTTTTTGGAATAGTTTATATATTAAAATTTTTATTTATCCTTTATTGTTAATCAACATTATAGATGTTGAACTTATATATATATATATGATAATGAATCGTATTTTTTTATAAGAACTTAATTATGAATAACAAGTAACATTATAAGTATAATGATAATAGATGATGATTAGTATTATATTTTTAATTAAATATATAGTCATTCTTTAACATTAAATAATAATGAGAAATTACTTAATATTGAATCATGAATTGTTGGATACAAGGTAAATAAATTATTATAATATCATATAAGACTCTTTATAATTGGTATGTTTTTTTGGAATTCATATTCATGTAATATATATTGTGTGACATGTTTTAAGTTTTTCAATTAAAAATAAAATAACAATTTATTTCACAAATTCCTAATTGTGGAACGTTTGGATAAAATTAAAAAATTATATTCGTTTATATTATTTTCAATGAATTTATTTAAAATTGAAGTATACAATCCTGAGATACACATATAATTATTTTAAATCATTACCATTAGAAAATAATTACATTCCAATGAAAATCACATATATGTAGATATATTCCTTCATGTCATCAAGGATTAAATATATAATTAGTTAATTTTAAAACACATGTAAACATGACTCCATAATTAATATTCTTTAGAACCATTTATATACTTGCCATAATTTTTAAATATATTCTTATATTATGGAATGGAATCAAAAGAATGGGGTGATCTCAAATTCTAAATAAGGGGAAATTAATCTTCAATTCATGAATGGTTAAATAATTATAATGTTTGATAACATGATTTGAGGAGAAATTAGTTAATAAAAACATTGATTTTGAATAGTTTTCCACAATATAAAATAGATGGACTTGTTAGAACCAATAAAATAATCATGTTTAATGAAATTAGAGTCTTTGAATATCATGGAAAAATTGAATAGTAAAACAGTATCATTTGTTTAAAAACTAATATTTTTGTGGAAATATTATAAAACATGATATCCCATTCAAAAATTAAGGATCACCACCATAAGTATCATAGTGGAAAACATTCCTTGGTATATTAGGTTAAATCATCATTCATATAAAAATGGTCAATCAATTCCTATGGTGGATTATGTTTACTCTCTATTAACTTACATAATAATTAATGAGGCATATAAATTTACCAATTTCATTGGAGGGATAATTGATTATGGGAGAAACTACCAAATGTAAAATCCTTATTCTATATTTTATAGGATAAAAATTAATAATATATAAATTAGATTCATGCTAAAACTGACGATATGTATGTTGGATTCATAATATTCATTGGAGAAAAAAATTAAAGGATAAATCATTATGATTCCCAATAGAAAAATGAATTTATTTTTTGGACAATTTTATTATGAAAATTGAATGAGGTCTTGCAAATGGAATAAATATAAAAAAATCCATATGACCTATCTCAAGGTAAACTAATAAAAATCTAAATATTACAAAAAACATAGTGGTTTAAATGAATGATATTTTTTAATGTAGTAATTTTTTCAATAAATAAAAATCTGAACAAATTGGGTTCTCCGAAAAATAAGCCTTTTTATGAATTTAATATAGGATAAAAATAGTTTATTGCGTGATTCTAGATATAATAAATATAAATATGAACGATCTCTTGATTAATGTTTACTTAAAAGTTATAAATTTGAGGGGAATTAAAAATATAGATAAACAATGAAGTTAAATGTATATATAATAATGTATATTTTTAATGGGGTATATAAAAAAATATATAAATCAATGATAATATTATTTTGTAAAAGTGATAAATATTTTAGTGTATTTTTTTTATTCATGTATCTTAAAAATGGATAAAAAATGAATATAAATATTTGATTAGGAAATTATTATATTCATATTATGTAACAAATAATTAAGTATCAAATTATAATTGAAAAACAATTTGGTAACTAGAAAATATATACATTGAGTAGAATCTAACATTAAAAAGGATATGAATTATTTTTATAAGTGATATTGTTTTTTAAATGAATATAATTCTATATAAGATATGTTAATTTTAAATAATTTTTTATTATGGATTTCCGTAATTTATAATGAAACATAATTATATGATGGTTTGAACCAATAATTGTATTATAAAGTTGTATATGAACTATTATAACATAATTAAATGGTTATTTGAATTAATAAAACCCCATAAAACATTAAAATTTCACGAATCAAATATAGTTTGAATGATAAAAGGAGGTGAATTTATAAATACCCTATAATTAAATAATATATCCTATAAATATCTCTATGTGAAATATTAACATAACATAATTAGAGAATGATGATGATAAAAATAATATCCCTATAAATCATAATTGAGATGTGGAAACCTTTAACTTTATCCCAATTCATTCTTCTCTTGCACCTATCTTCCAAAAAAATAAAATTAGTATTTATTAAAAACATTATTATGATCAAAATTAATCAAAATTACATATTATATTACTTATAAATTTTCATTTGTTATATATATACTATATAAGTTTCTCATATTTCAGTTACATGATTTTTTTGGTAAATTTCACTCTAAATTTTTTTGTGTGTTCACTATTTTCAATGATGTTTTACAATTTAAAAATAATCCTGAAAATAATATTTTTTTATTTGATTTATAATTAAAATGTATGATATTATTATTTTCTATATATATTTAAATGTGTTCAAATTATGTGTTTTTACTTGAAATTATCAATTTGGGGTATTATGTTTTTTATGATCTGTAATAGAAGATAATACATAATGAATTTAAAATATTATAATTAAAACCCGTAAATTTTTTATTATTTTGTAATTATCAACCAACAGAAACATTAGTTATGTAATACGATGAGAATTTATTTTAATATAAAAGTATTATTCATATCATATTAACAGACAACACCATTAATAATGTTAATTGTGATAACTAATTTAAATTATATTATATAATTTGGGCCCATATATCTCGGTTACTGTATTGGTAGGTATTAATAGTTGTAACTGAAATATGAAATATATGTTTAAATTTTTTCTATAATTAAAATGTTCTAATTGATTCCTTAAAATTAGGAAAATAATTTTTAGTAATGGTTTATTATAATTTGAAAATGAATTTTCATATAAAATGGTTTTGATTAAATTATGTATGATGATATTATGAATTATTTCCTCCTTTTATAGATGTTTAATTTAATTAAATTAGTATAATTCATGAAATCAATATTTAAATATTATCTAAAGTTGTATTATGTGGATTTTTTTAATATAATTGAATTTTGGGTGAATATTGAAAATATTGTTTTTTTGTACATCACAATAGTTAAGGAAATATTATGACTTAATATTTTCAAAAAAATTTAATAAACTCTTTGATCAAAATGAAATGCTTTTATGTTGTAAAAAATTTATTTAAAAACAACATTATAAATTTTGGACCTATTCAAGAAATTCAATAACTAAAATAATATTTTCTTCACTTAAAAAACTATTTTTGAATCATTTAACTTAGTTATATTATTTCAATGATCTATCTAAATTTTTTTATATAAATGTGTAAAAATAATATATTTTTTATTATATATCAAAAAAATTAAGGTAATGACAATTTTAATTTATATTAAGGTAAACTATTATTTAATATTAATTAGTGTATTTTTTTTAGAAAAACACCATTGTCTACTGTGTTTTGGTCATGTATATTAAAATAAATTTCTTCCCAATCCTTAATTTTAATAATTAAAAATATATGCATATTTGGAATAAGATTGTTTAAATTTAATAAATATTTACCATTAATTTTTTTTCATTATTAATAATAATCATTATAGATATTTTTTATCTTAAAATGAGTGAAATAGTTCAAATATTTTTTATGTTATGTTATGTTCTCTAAACCACTCTCAAAAAATTACATTTATTATATTGGGTGAATTTAGATTAGCTGATGCCATAAAATATTAATATTTAACGCAACTTGGTGACATTTTACTTCAATCAGGAAATTTATATTATTTTATGTAATGACGAAATATATAATGTCATTGTAATTCAATTAATAACTCTGATATAATATCATATAGATAAAGAGGTTTTATTTTTAGTTATGGATGATTAATACTATGTTGAGTAAATGATTTTTAGTTTTATAATTTTTATTTAAATCTTATAGATTTTATAATTACGTAGGACTCTTATGGATAAAATAATAATGCTTAATGAATCTGTTGGGAAGTCCATATATGTGATTTAAAAAACAATAAAAGTTGTATTTTTGGGTTTAATTATGGCATTATAAGAATTCCACAGAAAATTATATATTTTAATTAATGGAAAATTGTTTTATATTAAAATAAAATATCTTTAATTATGTATTTTAATTATAATTAACTATTCCATCATTATGTCATTAAATTCAAATTTTTTAAATAGTCTCACATTAACGAACTTTTGTTAAAAAAATATTTTATTAAATGTTTGGAAATAAATAAAAAATAATATATTAACTCATCAATGGAACATATATTGGAAATATCAGACCATATAAGTATACTTATTCCCATTAAATAGTGAAAATTGTGTGACCTTTGTTAAGTTTATAGAAGGGATAATGAGGCAATAAACCAAAAGATAACGTTAAAAATGATAAAGAAAGGTAATTAATTTCAGTGGTTAAATTTATTTCAACAATATAATGACATAATTTTTAGATTACTTGCATCTTATATCACATGATATGATTATGGTATTTGTTAAATTTTTCTAATTGTAATATTTTAATGTATTCCCCTCCTCTGAAATATAAAAAACGTTATATTCTCTTATTTTCATAGTATTGAAGAGATTTATCTCAAACGTGAACTATATATGTCCACTAGAATCTATCCTACCAATGACATATTGTCTTTGTAATCTCTAAAATAAAAACCTATAAGGCTTCAGAAATAGGACAAATGAGGTTTCCAATAGAAGGGGTATAATCCTTAATTGAGTTCCATAATTTAATTTCATATACTACCTACATCATATAATCCCTGAAATTTATTGTGTTATAACATAAGAATCACCTATATACTGAAATATTAAGGTGTTTGTTATCCATCCCTAATTAAACTCTTCCTTCACCATATTTTAAATGAAAACATCAATCATGTGTTTGAGTCGACTATGTATTCAATGAATCGATACGTTAAATTTTCTATAACATTAATTCATAGATATAAATAACCATGGATTTAATATATAATAATTATATTAATGAATTAATTATAGTTCATGATAGATAATAGATCATCTGTCATCGTACACCTGTTTCAATTTTAAAAAAATAAATTCCACTATTGTATACATAAAAAATATTCTCTCTATATAAAATTATATTTTATTTTTCGATATAGCCTCACATGGATAGACACAATGAAAAAATTGATTATTAATATAATAATTATAACATATATATTATTAAGAAAATATTTATTATTATATAGATATATTTTATTTTCCCAATTTGTTATTACACCTCCCTCTAAAGATGGAACTTCGTAGCAGGCAATAAAGGATGTGAGATAATGACACCAAGTCCCACCTCCAGTATGCCCCGAGGTGGAGACTAGCACCAAGGGTACAATGATATCAAATTATGGGAGGCATTAACCATTATAATAAGCCAATATCGGGAGACATGATGAATCAAACACAAAATAACTCCATGATATATATAAAATAAAGTGAAACCATCCTACAATGCATGTAGAAATCAAAATAAGGCTGTTAAAAATTAAATAAAACTCCAAGTTATGTACCAAAAGAAAAAATATTCATAAAAACAAAAACTACATTAAAATATGATATTGTAAAGTCCATAACGGTCCACATAATTCTTATAGAAACCTAAAAAAAATTTATATGTTGTGTGATCATACAAGTATACTCAGTAGAGAAAACAAAGACATTCTTGCACAAGTGAGAGAATCATAGAAATGATCCCTTTAGAAAATATAATAAAAAACTACACCTAATATGGAATACTAACCATCACACATCACTAAGGAAAACTTGTCATATAACGCTTGTCAAGTAAAGTAATATAGTAATAACTTTTATGATAGGGTACCCCACACCACTTTCACGATGATTGTGTGCTCTCACACAATAATTAAAAATATCTCGTTACTCCCACCAATTTCAAATGTACGACGTTACATCCCACCCACACATCGATAGGCCTCATATCTAGTCTCGAGACCAGGTAAAATAAGGAACATCACATCTAACTCGTACAAACCTAGTCCTCACAACCACATCACATCCTTCCCATAGATACATGGTCCATAGACTATGTCACATCTCGCTCATAGTCACCTGGGCCACAAACTAAACCTCGTCCTGATGACATTTGAAAAATAAAAACACATCTAATATTGAATACATAAGTGAATAAAAAACATGTATGCACACATAAAGGCATCATAACCACAACTGGCCCATATAATCATGGGCCATCACCGCTTTGAATAGGGAGTAGGTAAGTGTGGGTTTCCATCCATCCATCATGCGACAAGGATGTTTGGGGAAGACACCATCACCCATGACGTTGGGGTGTTCAGAGTATAGTTCTCAACTAGGGTCGGGAGTGTATAAAAATTATAAGAACGCACAAAATTTTAATATATATAGTGTCAACAACTCAAAACCTAAATATTGTATTCACAACAATTATTTCATTTATTAGTATCAACAATTGTCACTTTAAAGGTGGATATAATTAATGGGTCATTCAAAAAAGCCTTTTTCTTATTAAACATTGATTTCATTATATTTCACCAACCCCAGTTAACTGTGAAACCCATCATTTAAAATTTCATTGACAAACTCATTTACATGTAGCAAACCAACTCATTCCATCTTAACATTATTATGTATTTATTTTCTTCATCACCACCAGGGAAACTATGTAATACAAACCACAACATGAAGCACAACTAAGTCATAGAATGAAATGTGAACTATGGTAAACATACCCACCTAATATTTACTCTCAATTTAACACACATTCATGGTATAACATAAATCTATCCTGAGACAAGAGATGAATTTTTATTCATGCTACTCATAGAGAAACCCCAGGTGAATTACCCATACCAAAAATTACCATCACTATTCTTCAATGTCATTCTGGCCAACCCATATTTTAAACATAAAACCCCCCAATTATCACAACAACATCACACCCATCACCACCATTCTCAGCCACCCTGATGCCTAACCACACCACACCCAGACAACAATTCCCATAACTGTAGCACCTTTCAAACAACAATAGGTGTAAAACTATAGATTTAATAATGAATACATAATTCAATTACACCTTTTAATTAACTAGCTATCAATGGACATCTTTGATCATAAAGAATAATTTTATTTAACCGAATATACATGGTTATTTGTTTTCATATATATTTATATTCATTCAATACAATAACAACAATAATCATTCACAAGACATCAGAGGTGTACAAACAAGGACCATCAATGAAAATGATTTTTAATTTGAATATAGCCCATTCAATTGACTATATTGATCATAATATTTGGAAAATGGTATGATAATTCATCACTTTCCCAACCCCATATGTTGATCTTAAATTGATTCAATTATATTTATTAATTTAGTATTCTATTATCTTAAAATAGGATACAATGATACACCCACCCTACATGATTCAGAAATAAAAGACATATGAAGGGATCCCTAATATGATGAACAGATGATCAACACATCCTTATTTCTCTAAAATAGGGGGAGAGATGCAGTTGGAAAATCCTCAAGGGAAAATGAGATAAAAAAGATACAACATAATACATAACTATTTCAGGAACAAAGAATCTATGAACCTATGAGAGATAAAGGGAAACACACATGCAAGAAAATATCTCATTTTTAAAAAGACCATATCATATGTCAATGGGAGAAAATATTTTTAAAATCCATTAAAGGGGTGTACTGAAAAAGAACATGTAGTTTGGATGAAAAAGGAAGATTAAGGTATTTAGAGGACATATATGATTCAAAACAACACAAAAAAACATTAAATATGGTTTTAAACTCATTCTATATCAAATAAAACTTTAAAAGGGGGAAATTGTAGGTATATGGAAAAATGAAAAACTATTGGAAATGTCTCACTGTTAGGTGAGTCACTGGTATGAGTCACTATTGTGAGTCGCTGGAGCAAGTCATCGGTTGGAGTCACTGGATTCAGTCACTATTTAGAGGGCTACCAATGAGGGTCACCATTGCGGGTCACTGATCGATGAGCTACCGGTTCGTGATACTGATTTGAGTTACCATTCTAACTGAACAGTGTGAACCACAATTATGAACTACTACTTCCACTCACCATTTTCACTCACCACCATGACTCGCTATCATGACTCACCTTTGTGATTAACCGTCGTGACTCATCATCATGACTCATCATCATGACTCGACCTCCAGTGACCCGCAATCGGTGACCACCTCATTGGTAGCACCTCTACTAACTATTGTGACACACCATCATGAATAAAAAATGTGAATCACCTTTGTAACTCACTATCATGACTCACCATTGTGACTCACCATCGCGACCTACCTTTAGAAACCTATCATAGGAGAAACTGAAATACTAGATATTTTGAGAAGTGCTGAAATAAGTCTTCTTAACCACCCAAAAAAAATCAAAAATTGATTTTTAAAAATAATGGTGGTTCATGTAATTCTATTGAATAAAAAAAATTAAATATCATCCCTATTAAGAACAAGTATCATATTCCACATTTAATGAATTTATTATCACCACTATAGAGAAAATAGTTTTCAATTATTAATCACATGTTAGGGTACCATTAATTCATAATGAAGCAATTAGATTATATGAATATCATATCATAGACTAGATATAAAAGTAATATTATTTTATTTTTTCCATTTGGGGTTTCTAATACAACAAATTTTTTAGATAAAATTAAAAGTTTTATTGATTTATTCTTTGATATGATTTTTTATTGATGATTTCTCAGTATATTCTAAATATCATAAGGAAAAAAACATAAAACAAAGTATTATTTTGAAATCCCAAAATAATAATATAATCTATGAAAAAATTACGAAATGTAAATATATGTTGTGAAAATTTAGTCCTTTGGATATATCATTTATAAAAATGGAAATAATTACGAACCTATCAAAACTGATGTTATTAATTAATGAATAATTAAAATAAATTTCATATAGATCTATATTTATATTGATTTTGTTGGTTTCCACTAGTGGTTTGTTAAAAAATGTTCATGATTGTCCCACCACTGACTAAGTTAGAACAAATGGATGTTCAATTAATCAAAAAAATGTGATTATTATTTTATTAAAATAAGTCAATACTCTAGTTTTCTGTGTTCTAATGATGATTGGTTAAATAATTATCTATTATTATCATAATTTACAGGGTTTTGGTTGTACTTTGAACCAGAATTATCATTAAATTATTATTATTAATAGGATTTTAAGCCTCATGCATAAATTTAGCTTACACATCTTATGGAAATAGATATTATGATTTTTTTTAATAATATCGTGATATCATTTATATTTATCCAAGATTAAATATATATTTTTCATAATATTTTTAGTTCCAAATTTACATAGAAATATTATAACACAAGAGAATAAGGACTATAATAATTGATAACGGAATTTGGTAGTATAATTCCTTATCATCTAGGAAAAGTAAACAATGAAACTGTTTATTTGAATTGGAATTATAATGATTAATTAAAAATTTTATGTATGAAACAGGAATCATCATTAATGATTTGATTATTAATTTCATGGTTTTTTGGGATTCTGGAACACACTCTATTTTGTATCAGGTTTTAGTATAGTAGTAATTTATAGATATAATTATAAATTCTTGGAATGAGGCGCATGAGTTACTAGAAAATGATGAATTATTTAAAAAGGGAATGTTTCACAAATTTGAGGATCATAAATAAGGAGTTTTCATATTTGTATAGAGATTATGTATTCCTTTTTCATTCTATATAAAGTGGGAAACGATAATTGAATCTCTAATATCTCTATTTTTTCCTCTAGGAAGAAGAATAATGTATAACGTAAATCAAGATTATTACTTTGGTAATAGAAATAGAATTTATATATCATATTGTACTATGAAATTTTTGATTTTTTAATAGGATAAATGAGAATAATAAATACCAAAGAGGACACTTCATCCTTTTCTAGTGCTAGAGTGAAAATATGAAAATAGATATATGAAATTAATGGTGATATTATAATAGAAATATAAATATAATAATGTGATATTTTATATAATTAATATATTAAATAAATCTACACATTTCCTTCCCATTATATATATAATATGGTGGATATTTTTTCTAGAAAAACACATAACAAATATAGTCAGTTAACTTGGTATTGTTGTATCAATTGTATTAGACCATGATCTAAGGTTCACTTCCAAATTATGGAAATATTTACAGTTTTCTTTGGGTGCTTAAATATATTTCATTACAACTTCATGTATCTATCTAATATATTTTCAATTATAATTACTTAAAAAAAGTTAATAAATGCTTAATTTTTGTTTAGTTAATTACTTTGGATGTTGGGGTCATCATCTTCCAATTGATGATTCTGTTTATAATAATAATATCTATTCATGTATATTGTATGAAAATTATGAATATTTATATTGATATTGATTTCAGACTCTACCCTCTTAAGATGATGTGAGATAAAGTGTCTTGAAGGGATTTCAATTGGTAGAGGAATATGATATGATGTTTAAAATAATTCTTCTAAATAAAAGTATAACCCAATGTATGTATAAAATGTATACAAAAAATAGAAGGATAACAATTTCTTTTATAATATGTGGTCATGTTTTTTTAAAATAATATCTATATAAATGTGTTATATGTTTTGGTAAAAAAAATTAAATTTAGTTTTCGGTTCGTTGAAAGATATGAAATACATAGAATATTGGACAAATTTTCCACCTAAAATCCATAATGTAATGACCCAAATCTGGAGCCCCTCCCCTGGTTCCCTGTACCCGGTTCGCCACATGACCTAAAGCTCGTTTCCCCAATCACCAGAGAATGACGACTAGTAGTGAGGGCCTTGGTGAGTCGGTTGGGAAACTATTCCCTCATTCGGCAAAGTATACAGCGGAAAAACAACCAGACACGATAGTAGAAACAATCAAGAGAATACAACAATTGAAGTAAACATCGGATTAAATTGATACATAATAATAATGATGCAACATGGTACATATGTCAATGGAAAGCAGTAAAAAACCCAACGTGCTGAAGTACAATGAAAAAAATTGCAAAAGAAAACAAGGTAAACTCCTTAGCATCACAAGCCTAAGCTCGGTCCCCTACTCTTCAGCTCTAGTGAATCAGGAACCAGATGTTGAAGAGCGCTTTCCCATATCTATACCTACAGAAACATAGTCTACATGGGCCCAAAAGCATATCCCAAACAAGGTGTGAGATACAATCCCATTAGTTAACCACCCAAAGATATGTGCCTAACAGTCAATGAATACATGGCAGTAATAAACAATAAGATGTAAATAGAAACACAAGAAACTGCAATATAGAGTTATAACAAAAGAAGTGGACAAGTAATCAACCAACAAAAATGGAAAATAGTTAACCCTCTGGGTAGCTCTCACAACCTAACCTGTATGGTTCAACCTCTAAGTACTAGTAAACCTCTAGGTGGCACACACAGTCTCACCCATCTGGTTCAGTTCTAAAAATAATAGACTCTCTAGGGAAGCACTCACCTTCAATTCCCCTAATAGTCTAATTTCTTACTAAAGGCTCTCTAGAGAAGCACTCAATGTCAATTCCCCCTGTGGCTCGTGTCGAGGAACTACAGACTCTCTGAGTAAGCACTCAACGTCAATTCCCCCTGTGGTCTCGCATCGTATTTAAAGACACTCTGGAGAAGCCCTTATGTCAATTCTCCCTTTGGCCTCCTACTCTAGGTTCTCACAGTCTTGAGTGAAAATAACCATGCTCAGCGCGCGTGTATCATGCAAGTAAATCTCAAGAACTACTTGGCTATCATTCTAAGGGTCAACAGCAAAAATAGGTAGTAGTTCCACTATCCTACGGCTAGGCATGGCAATTGGAAAAACACCAAACATGCAGACAAACATGGAAAATAATCCTGAGCACAAAATAAATTATTCTACTTACAAGCATAAACCTCTACTACATCAATCAAGCAAAGCAGGAAAACAAAAGGGGTATAACAGGAAACCCACAATTCCCCGCCCAAGGGAAATTTGTGGAATTTGCACAAAATACTCATCAACATTCAACATAAAGGCACAAACCATCTACCTCGATCCTAGGAGATCGATATATGTGAATCACGATGCTTAATTCCCCTTAGAACGTTGTAGATCTGAGAAACACATCAAATGATCATCCCATGATAACTCAGAAACGAAGAAGAATCAGAAAATGAAGCTCAAGCAGAAGAAATATCTTACCGATGAGATTCCAATGCAATCGACCATTCTTGAATCGGATAACGGACAAAGGGGTGGGAGCTCGTCAAAGATTTGGCCGTACGGGTTGCTCTCAGAAGAACGAGACCTAGAAGGATGTGTTTTTGTGCATCAGGTGCGACCCCAGTTCATTAAGTAAAAAAAGTACATGGTGTGTACTTTTAGAGTACACGGCGTGTACTGGGTATTTCCCGTACTCTACCAAAATCGGCCCCCACTTCACCGCTACACACCGTGCGTGTGGCCCGGGGATGGCCATCACACGACATTGAGCCGGAGAAGAGTACACAGCGCGTACTCAGAAAGTACACGACGTGTATTTTGAAAATTTTCAGAAAATTCATTTTTCATAAAAACTCCAAAAAAAGGAAAACATACCTAAAAAGAAGATACGGGTTCTTACAAACATCCCCCCTTAAAGAAATTTGTCCCCAAATTTCCCTAACGTGGCGTAGAAGAAGGATTCCCAAATAGCTCCAGCCACTGTAATCGTACATCGATCTCCCTTTCCCAGGTGTCGTCCTATACTCATCCGTACTGTCATAGCACCCATAGTAGAGGAACATATCGCCCGTGGAGAACCTTCGTACTATGATCAACAATCCGGATAGCATGCTCCTCGAACGACGCATCCGCTTCAAGTTCAACCTCCTCAGGCTGAAGGACATGACATGGGTCTGAAAAGTAATGCCGGAGATGAGATACGTGGAAGACTCCGTTCATAGCCCGATACCCTTGAGTTAGCTTCCACCGATAGGCAACCAGCCCCACTCTATCAAAGATATCAAACGGCCCGACGTATTGCGGTGAAAGCTTACCCTGTCTCCGAATACTTTTGCGTCCCAACCTTGGTGTGACACGCAGGAAAACCTGATCCCCGACCTCGAACTCCAGCAGCCATCCTTGCTGATCAGCATAAGACTTCTGTCGAGATTGTGCTATATCCATCCTCTTCCAGATCAGCTCTTTCTGCTCTGAGGTCTCTTGAATGAGATGAGATCCCAGCAAAGCTGCCTCTCCTGCCTCTAGCCAGCATAAGCGTGATCGGCATGGCCTACTATACAAAGCCTTGTATGGTGCCATCTGAATAGTCACCTGAAAACTGTTGTTGTATGTTAACTCCACAAGAGGTATATGCTTCTCCCATGAGCCGACAAAGTCTAGAATGTAGGCTCGGAGCATATCCCCAAGCACCTGGATCATGCGCTCGGACTGGCCATCAGTATGGGGATGGTATGCAGTACTCAAAAGTACCTGTGTGCCCAAGGCCTTATGAAGTCACTGCAAGAACTGAGAGGTAAATCACGCAACCCTGTCTGGAACAATGGCTTTTGGAACTCCATGAAAAATAACATTCTCCCGGATTTAATTTCATCCCAGATCTTTGACACTGATGGTCTCTTTGATCAGCATGAAGTGAGAAACCTTTGTGAGCATGTCGACGACAACCCAAACATCATTGTTTCCCCAAGGCATCCTCGGCAATCCAGTCACAAAGGCTATTGCAACATCGTTCCACTTCCACTCCAGAAGAGGTAACTTCTATAAAAGGTCTGATGGTCGCTGATGCTCCGCTTTCACCTGATGAAAAGTTGAACATCTCATGACAAAACCAACAACATCTTTCTTCATAGCTGGCCACCAGTACCGGCGATGAAGATCCTGATACATCTTGGGGATGCCAGGATGAACATCCCAAACAGAGAAATGAAAATCCTACATCAGATCCACACATATGTCTGCTGGCACCTGTATGCGTCCCTGGAAACGCGAGATCTCATCCTCGCCCACTGTCCATCCAAGAAGAGGGTCATCACCTGACACACCCTACCGCAGGACTAAACCTTTTGAGTCTGATAGTTGCCTCATTCGTACCCGATCAACTAGTGTCGAGATAGAAACTACAGAAGATATGAAAGTCTGTCCCTGTCTGTCATGCACCTCCAAATACATCTCAGAGAACAGACCCATGAGCTGCCACTCACTTTTGGCCTCCTGAACTGCCTAAATCTAAGTTCTTCGTCTCAACGTATATGCCAATGCGTTACCTTTCCCCGCCGTATAGGAAAGCTCAAAATCAAAATACTGAAGATACTCGACCCACCTACGTTGTCTCATATTCAGATCACGCTGAGTGAAGATGTGCTTGAGACTCTTGTGGTCGGTGAAGACCACAAAGTTCCCTCCTACTAGACAGTGTCTCCAACAATGTAAGCCATGAACAACAGCTACCAAATCCAGATCTTGCATAGGGTAGTTCCTCTCATGTGGCCTCAACTGCCGAGATCCATACACAATGAATCCATCTCCCTACATAAGCATAGATCCTAGCCCAATACCTGAAACATCATAGTAAACAATGTATCTCTTGCCTGGCTCTAGCAAGACTAGTATCGGTGCGGACATCAACCTCCCTTTCTGCTCCTAAAAGGATGACTCGCAAGAATCTGACCATAGGAACTTCAACACCTTCTTGGTCAGACCTGTCAAAGGTGCTTCTAGAAGAGAAAAGTCCTAAATGATGCGTATGTAGTATCTAGCCAGCCTAGGAAGCTTCGTACCTCAAAGATGTTCTCCGGCTGCTCCCAGGAATTTACAGCCCTCCCTTTCTCTCTGTCCACAGATACTCCTACCTCAGAGATGACGTGACCCAAGAAGTGAATCTGATCCATCAAAAATTGGCACTTCGAGAGTTTAGAAAACATTCAATGTTGTCTCAGTGTACTCAAATCGATCTCAAGATGTATGGAATGGTCATGTCGAGTGTGAGAGTACACAAAGATATCGTCCATGAAGTACATGATGATGGAATCCAAGGATGGAACACTCAGTTCATTAGTACCCTGAAAACTACAGGTGCGTTTGTGAGACCGAACGACATGACTGTATACTCGTATAGACCATACCTACTCCTGAAGGCTGTCAGAGGTATATCTGAGGGTCTATCGCAAAACTGATGATAACCGGACCTCAAGTCGATCTGCGAGAACACATGGGCTCCTCGAAGCAGATCAAAGAGGTCATCGATCATCGGAAAATGATATAGGATCTTTACCGTCAACTGGTTCAGCTTCTGATAATCCACACAATGTCGAAGGGTACCTTCTGCCTTCTTTGCAAAGAGGACAAGCGAACCCCAAGGATAAGTACTTGGTCGGATGAATCCCTTAAACTGCAACTCCTCCAACTTCTTCTCGAGCTCCTGCAACTCAGATGTAGCCATCCTGTAAGGAGGAGTGGACACTGGTGTTGATCTTGGCACGAGCTCAATCGAGAAGTCTACCTCACGCCCTAGAGGCAAACATGAAATTTCCTCTGGAATGACATCCCTGAAGCGATCCAACACTGGAGGAAAGTCCAGCTATGGAGTCCCCTGATCATCCAGATAAAGAATAGAAATTTGGGCTATCACACTTCCTAGTCCATGATGCTCGAGTCCATCTTGACTCGCCTGAACATCTCATTTGCCTCTATGAAGAAAAGATTCACCCTCAGGTGAAACGAAACTCACACTACAGTGATAACAGTCAATGACTTCCTGGAAGGGAACCAACCAGTCCATCCCGAGGATGACATCATAGCCTTTCATCTCTAGGACATTAAGATCCCATAAGAAATGATACCCTACAACCTCTAGGGGGAACTCTCTACACTAGCATACGCTATATTTCCTCATCCCCAACGGTGTTTCTAGTTTCAACGAGTCGGCAGACGAAAAGACACAGAGCCCAACACTCTCCACAATAGATACAAAGATAAAACAATGTGTCGCACCAGTATCGAAAATAGTTGAAGATAAAACTGAGGCTACTAAAATTGTACCTCGAACTATAGAAGGGTCGGGATCCTGCTCATGATAGATCTGCACCACGGCGAAAGGCTAGCCTGCACCGCGGCCCTGCGCCCCTGGATCTCCAATCATAGCCAATCCACCCTGCTGGTGCTGAGGGACTGGTGGCTGACCGCCACATCCTCCACCTCCACCTCAGCCCAAACGGCTTTAAGAACTCCAGTTCCCTAACCGGTGAGAGACTAGTGGGGTTATTCCTGAACGAGGAGTCATGGAAGAACCCCAATCAATAGCTGCTGGTGAGAAAACCTGGCAGAACTGCTGAAGGTGTCCCATCTTGCCGTAAGATCGGCACTCCATGGGATCCTTCTGGCATTGTGGCCTCGTGTGCCCTGACAGGTCACACTGGTATCATGTCACTTGGCTACCTGACGATGCATCACACTTCCTCAGGTCACCACACGTAGGCTCTCTATGTCACTTCTTGCAATCATCTAGAGGAAGACTAGCTCTGGAAACAGAACTTCCCTGGTTCACAGCTCCATAGTCTCTCAGATTGTGCTCCGCAATCAGTGTCTGGTTGACGATAGAAGTTATGTAAGTCATCTGAAAGATGTTCAATTGTGAGCGGATATCCCTCTTCAGGTCATACTCAAAATTCCTTTCAAAAAACACCTCACTTCCATCCAGGAGGGGTGTGAAACATTGCAGCTCAGTGAAGCGAGAGGAATACTCCATGACAGAAATATTACCATGCTCTAAGCTCATGAACTCCCGGACTTGATCGGCCCTCTGGGTCTCTGGGTAGAATTAGTCATAGAACACACACTGGAACTCCTTCCAAGCTATATCCTGCTATTGTCATGCCAGTGAGATCACGTCCCACCACCTCTTGGTGGAGTCTCAGAGCATGTAGGTGGCGAGCTTGACCCGCCCCTCCAATGGTGAATCCAAATGGTCAAAAATGGTCAGCATGACATCCAGCCATGACTCTGTAGCCTGAGGTCCCCCTTCCCCCGAGAACGTGGGAGGATGCTACTGCTAGAAAACCAACTTCAAGTCTGCCATAGTCGTGGAAGGAGGCGGTGCTCCCTGGAAGGTCTGCATCATCATCATAAAACCTTCCCTGAACTACGCGTTAGTGACTGCGACTGGTATGACAGCCGGTGCCAACGCTGGACCGACTAGAGGATCGCCAATAACTCCCTGATCAGCCCTATTTGGCATCTGATCACTTCCTGATGGCAGACGTATGACCGGAGGATGTCTTGTAGGCATAGCTCTAAAAGATAAAAAGTGCACCTTAGATCAGGAAAACAAGGGCAGAGAACACAATAGTACAAAATAGAAACATGGGACGGAAAACACACAAGTTTACAAAACTGGACTACACGATGTATATAAAAACTACAAGGCACGTTTACTCAAGCCACTGAAATGGGAGTGTAATCCTTCCCTACAAGTTGTGTACACTTAAAACTACACAGCGTGTTTCACCCACACACGACATGTACGTGGAAATGGTTCCCCTGCCCGAGTCTCATTACACGGCTAACCCACACAGTTTTCTTAAACTGAGACTACACCGAGTGTTCCCTACGGACACAACATGTAGTGGACAAGGCTTTGACGGCCCGTGTTGTTAAGCACACGGTCGTCTACACGGATGAACCTTAGAAGGTGTGTTCCGAAAAAACACTACATCTATAGGCAAGGTGTCACCATCCCGTGTTGTTCGTGACATGTCCGGGTACCTAGTAATACTACACGGCGTGCTACAAGGGCAACACGACATGTCTGAAATAAGTTCACGACGACTCGTGTTGTTAGTGAAACAGCCGGGTACAAAACACATTACTACACAGCGTGTACCTACCATACATGGCCTATTCCTAAAGTTATTTTCACGACACCGTGCTCTGCTCACACGGTTAGTAACACAGTCTGAAAACTACAAGGTGTGTACCCAAAAAGTACATGCCCTGTATTCTGGGTTTTTTTGGGCAGTAGCTCAGAAAGTGCACAGAACCCCAGAAACACTAAAAACAAGGCAAAGAGGTGCCAAATTCTAATTTTTGAGGGCCCATACTCCCTGAAAATCAAATCATGGAATCTTCTATAGTCACATAAAAGGGAAAACAACAGCTCTCTAACAAAACGGTAGGGATTATATCAAGCATCTATCACAACAACATGCATAATCTACCCATAGTTTATCACAACAACATGCAATCTCTAATGAACCCTAGATGGCATGGAAAGAATACATGGCATGTAATTTCTAGAAGTGTCTATATGATGCATGATATGGCATACCCTCATCTAATCTAGTAGAAAAATAAATAGAACTAAAATATCAAAACAATAACTGCACAAGTCATGGGAATAACTCTAGGTGAATACATATCAACCATACAAACTCAAAACCAGCAAAATGAAATTAATGAGGTAGTATGATTTTCCCTTTACACGGGTTTTATAATCCCGATCACAGCTTAATACCAAGTACCGAGTTCTTCCTATCCGTAGATAAAGTCTCCAAATAGTAAATCAAGAGAAAATAACTCCTTTGATACCACTTTGTAACGACCCGAATCCCGATCCCCTCCACTGGTGCCCCGTACCCAGTTCACCACATGACCTCAAGTGTGTTTCCCCAAATTAAAGAGGCTGTCGACTAGTAGTTAGGGCCTTGGTGAGATGGTGGGGAAACTATTCCCTCATTCGGTAAAGTATACAACGGAAAAGCTACCGGATACAAAAGTAGAAACAATCAATAGCAAACAACAATTGAAGTAAAAAACAGAAGAAATGGATACATAATAATAATGATGCAACATGGTACATATTTCAATGGAAAGTAGTAAACATCTCAAGGTGATGAAGTACAACAGAAAACAAAGTGAAAATAAAAACAAGGTAAACTCCTCAGCATCGCGTGCCTCAACTCGGTCCCATGCTCTCCAGCTCTAGTGAATCAAGAACACGAAGTAGAAGGGTGCTTTCCCTTACCTATACCTGCAGTAACATATTCTGCTTGGGCCCAAAAGCATGGCCCAAATAGGGTGTGAGATACAATCCCAGTAGGAAATCACCCAAAGATCTATGCCTAACAGTCAATGAATACATGGCAGAAATAAAATAAGAAGCAGTAAATAGAAACACAATCAGCTACAATCTATAGTTCTAACAAAAGAATTTCACAAGTTCACATGTAATCAACCATCAAAAAAGGAAAAAGGTAACCCTATGGGTAGCTCTCATAGCCTGACCCCTAATGTTCAAACTAAAAGAACTATAAACCCTCTAGGTGGCACACACAGTCTCACCCCTCTTGTTTAGTTATAAAAATAATAGACTCTATGGGGAAGCACTCACCATTAATTCCCCCTATAGTCTCGTATCGTACTAAAGGCTCTCTGAGGAAGCACTCAATGTCAAATCCCCATGTGGCCCATGTCAAGAAACTACAGACTCTCTGAGGAAGCACTCAACGTCAATTCCCCCTGTGGTCTCGCATCGTATTTAAGGACACTCTGGAGAAGCCCTTACATCAATTCTCCCTTTGGTCTACTACTCTAGGTTCTCACAATCCTGAGTGAAAATAAACATGCTTAGGACGCGTGTATCATCCATGTAAACCTCAAGAACTATCTGGCTATCATTCTATGGATAAACAGCAAAAAAGGTAGCAGTTCCACTATCCTACGGCTATGCATGACAACTGGAAAAAATCCAAGCAGGAAGACAGACATGGAAAAGCATCCTGAGAACAAAATAAATTACCCTACTTACAGGCATAAACCTCTACTAAAGAAATCAAGAAAAAAAGGCAAACAACAAGGGAAAAACATGAATCCCACAATTCCCCACCCAAGGGAAATTTGTAGAATTTGCACAAAATAATCATCGACATTCAACAGAAAGGCACAAACCACCCGCCTTGATCCTAGGAGATTGATATATGTGAATCACGATGCTTGATTCCCCTTAGAACATTGTAGATCTGGGAAAATGCACAAAACTCTCAACCAACGATAACTTGGAAACAAAGAGGAATCCGAAAATGAAGCTCAACCAGAAGGAAGATCTTACCGTTGTGATTCCAACGCAATTGACCATGATTGAATCAGAGAACAGACGAAGGGGTTGGAGGTCACCGAAGATTCGGCCGTATGGGTCGCTCTCGGACGAACGAGACCTAGAAGGAGGTGTTTCTGTGCGTCAGGCGTGTCCGTGGTTCATTTGTTAAAAAAAAAGAAACTATGAGGCGTTTAATTTTAGACTACACGACGTGTATTGGGTCTTTTCTGTAATCCACCAAAATTGGCCCCCATGTCACCCCTACACTCTGTGTGTGTGGCCCGGGCACGACCAGCACACGGCTTCGAGCCGGAGAAGAGTACACGGTGTGTACTTAGAAAGTACATGGTGTGTACTTTGAAAATTTCCAGAAAGTTCATTATTTCTTAAAAACTCCATAAATAGGAAAACATACTAGAAAAGAAGATCCGGGTTCTTACATAGAAATCTGATTTCATCCTAGGAACTGACTATATTTCATGTTTCAATGTTAAGGAAATATATTCTAGATTGATCTCTTATTTTGATCCTTGCAACACATTAAATAAAAGTTAACCCTTTATTTGAGGAACTTCCCATTTATAATCTTTTCTATAGAGGTTAGGAAGTATGGATTATTGTAATTCAATGTGTTATGTTTTTTTTTAAAAACCATTTATCTTCAAAAGAAACATGTGAATCATATAATGTAATGAAAAAAATATGTCCCCACTTGTCTAATAAGATTGAAAAAACACTAGGAATTATTTTCCTAACGGGGGGATAACAACCTGTTTATTGATAGTATAAATCATTTTTTATATTATTTAGTTATCTTTAATTAGATTTTTATATTCATTATTAATATATTATGCAATATTAAAAATAAAAAATTAAATAGTTTTATAAGACAAATTTCATAAAAGGTATTATTTTAATTTTAATTTATAAAATTATAGAGTCTGAATTTTAAGAAGTTAGTTTCATTTTTGAATGCATCTTATCATATTTATCTTATAATTAATAAAAATAAATTTTTAAAAAATATTAAATATCAAATCAATAGTTACAAATATTTTTCATATTAAAAACTATATTTCTTATTTATAATATATAAAAATGAAAATTCTATTTTATGAATAGTTTAAAAAAGTAATTATATTATTTTTTCTAAAATAATCAAAATCTGGATTTTGAAATGTGTTTTTTTAATTGAATGCAGTATATAAACGTTTTATTCTTAAAGGATATTTTTTAGAAAATTTTTTTCAATAACATTTTTTTTAATATTATTTGAAATTTAAAAAATTAAAAATATATGTTTTTTATATTAAAATATTGATTTATTTTTTTAAAATTATATGCATAAATTTACTGAATTTGATACTTTTTTTTGGTTAATATTAATTTCAATCATAGTAATTTTTTTAACGCATTTAATTATTTAACATGAAATTAATGTTAAAAATAATATTACAAGGATTGTAAAGTTCCCCTGACACATTTATTATTCTTAATGGATACTTCACTTATATATAAATATTTATTAATTTAAATTATTGGCAATTTTTCTGGCCATTTCATTGATTTCGGGGTTGTTATAATATTTTATTTCAAGATTAGTCAAACATGTCAAGTTCTTAAGATTAATAATAAAAATAATATTAATATGGTGTAATTTAGGGGAAATGTATTACTATAAATTTTCATTTAAAATATAAATGATCTTATTAAACATTTGTGTATTTTTATTATTTATTAAACAAAAATTTACAACAAATATGTATTAAAAACTGAAGCTGTTTTTATTAAATTATATTTTAGGTCATATAAATGATATTAAAAATAAAAAATTAATATAATTTTATACAAATAATATTTTCCATTAATGTTATATACGTCCATTAAATGTAATATAATTAACAAAATATTTTTTTTTCGATTTTTACTCATTTTATTTATGTGAGTAATCAATGTAATTAATAGGTAAAAAATGACATTAGTGATATCTTATAATATATAATAATTTATTAAAAGATATAAAACTAAAAAATATGATATTCGTAAAAGTGATTTTTACATGTATTTTAACCCCATGCATCATCTATTTATTGGATATTTTAGATTTAAGGGTTCTATATTGACAATAAATGTGTAAAAAACAGTGTTGTTGTGGTGTGTTTAAATATAGTCAATGAATTGTTAAAATCACATTATAATTACAAAATTTTAACCTAAAATGTCCAAGAAATAATTTATGTGGTTATATAAACACATATTAATAATATATTCTAAGAAAATATTTATTGGTCAATATGGAAATAAAAATAAATTAAATTAATTCAATTATTTGAGAAATTCTAAGAGATTCCCTCCCCATATTATAAAATGGATCCTATTAAACTTATTCTATTATACATTAAAATTATTTTAGGATTATAAAATACCATCCCAAATTCAATTTTAAAGTCCCTAAAATCATTATAGAGTTAATGATTTATGAAAAATGCCATCCTAAGATGGCATAATGTGTTAATGAATAATGGTTTTTAAAAGATGATGTACAGTTTTTAAATGCATGTCTTAGTTTTATCTATTACTCATCCTCCATTAAATATTATATAGTAATTATAATATAATTATAAAAGTATATTTTCTAATAATGGCGTGGTTATGGGATTTAATAATCATATAACCTTCCCCTCACCAATCCAATTAGGAATGAATCTACTATTCAGGTTTATCACAGACTACCGCTATGCGAAATGATATAATTCATTTTCCCTTAGGGTATCTAATGACAAGTAATAATGATTTATTTTTTTAATATATATTATATAATTGACTTACTAATAATTTTTTAATGATAATATAACAAAAAAATATTACCATTTCATACACGAAAAATGATAATTTTATTAGTGTGTATGTCTTACCTACCACATCCATAATTTGATGTGATTAATTTCTCATTGCCAAATCACAAGGATGAGTTTTTAAAAAATATTTAAAAAATAATGTCAAATTATGATTTTTTATCCATATTGAAATACATATTATTACTGACCTTTTTTCCATAATGATCATCGAAAAATGGAGAAATTAATAATCAATAAGTTTGATATATCATCTCCAAGATTGTAAAAAATATAATTTTTCATAACCATATTAAATGGTTGGCTATAAAAGTATTAATCTATAATAATTATAATTAATCAATGGTTAAAATTCTATAATGATGTACTAATGAACACTTTGACCAAATCATATTTACCGATGTTATTTTGGACATATAAATTGAATATCGTCAAAATATTAAAAATATATATATTTATTTAATTCATTATTTGTATAAAAAATAATATAATACAAAAAATAAATGAATTTAAAAAATAAAAATAATTTTTATAAAAAATAATATTATCTTATTTTATTTATTCACAACAAAAAATTTATACTGGAAGTTTCAAACCCAAGGAAATGAAATATATTTTAAAAACATCATTTAACGATTCCCATAAAATATATTTTTCTAAAATATCGATATTTCATTTAAATATTTCATAAATAATATTTTATTTATTCTGTTATGAGTTTTTAAATTCTTCATTAACCATTTTTACTGTTGAAATAATTGTTTTAAAAGAATAATTTTTCATTTTATAGACGTGATACTTTTTGAATCTTTCAAAAAAAGTATGGAAGGAATATTTTTCTAATTTATATGGGATGATAAGATTTTACTTCCATATTAACAAATATTTTTTTGGTCTTCCTTAATATTTTTATTGGGTTGTTTTCATAGTGTCACGACCCTTCTTCACCATGATGAGGGAAGGGACGTCAGATTGCCAGAACCTTCCATCCTCAAGTTAAAGGAGAGATAATGACCCCCAGAGACCAACCATCAATAGGCCTCTGAGTAGAAACTAGCACCAAATTTATAGAATCACATATTATATAGAAGGAATTACCCTTTTTATTTAATAGGATCAAGAGATAAGATAGTAAATCTAAAAAAACACGAAAATTGGATGTAAAAGTAAAAAAAATCCATTCCAATATGCATGCTCCAATAATAAGTGCTGCAAGTACAAGAAAGACTCCAAAGGAAGTACCAATGAATATAATAAAATAGCAACAACAATTGTCCCTACATCTGAACTAGTATCGTCTTGCAGGATCCCCAAAGTCCTCCCGGAAACCTAAAAACAGTTTTATATATGTATGGTGAGTATACAAGTATACTTAGTAGATAATACCAAAATCTCTCATGCACAAGTGGGGGAGGAATTATAATTCCCCGTGAGAAAAAGAAGATAACCAAAGCACCAAGAAATGAAACTATCCACCCAACCTCACCAAGGCACACTCTGTGAATAATTCTTTTCAGATAAAATAATAGTAATTGAACATCGGTGTTTCGGTACCACACACCACTCTACATCTAGTTATTTAAAAAAATCATATGCGTCAAACCTCCCCTGCCATTTTCATTTCATTCCCACTGCCACCCAACAACATCCTTTTGGGGCACCACATCCACGCATCATGCCCATAGACACTTGGGCATCAATAACCATAGACACTCCTGAAGAAACATGGTCCAGAACAATTACCAACATGGATGAAGACACATGGGCCTCATCCTGAAGTCCCTTGGGAAACAATGTTCCTGCACACACCTGGCTCAACCACCACAAATACCATGCCCGATGAATCATGAGCTATAACAGTCCACATGAAATCACCTCCTGCTCAAAGAGTCATGGGCTACTCGGGAAATGGATCAGAAAAAAAAGGTAAAAACCAACCACTCATAGGATTGTTGGAAAAATCACTATCCCCCATGAAATTGGGGTGTTCAGAATGAATTTATCAACTTGGGTGGCGCACAGAAAAGAACCATAAGAACTAAATTATAAATATAAGAAAACTAGACCTCGTTACAACTTAGGGGTTAAAAAACATACCCATATACAAAATCCCAAGTTACTATTTATTCATAAAAGGTACAACATCCAAAACCAAGTCACAACTCATTCCCAGAATACAAACACCCATTGAACACAATATTGTTATCATATTCATGTGATTACATTAAAATAATTCTCCACTACTCGGAAACTAATAGGCATAGCCTCAAGCCACAGAATGAGAAATTTCCAAGATGAAAATAAATCATTCACACTCGGTTCTATTGTAAATTCGAAATAATAAAATGGGTATGTGATATCCCTAAAAGTACTGGAACAAAAAAAGCAGCCTCGTACATCCCCACACAGTCTTGTATCCACAAACCAAAAATTGAACAACAGGGGATCCCATCCCACTTCAAATCACCCCATAAGTTTCAATAAATATTTCCATGCTTATTTTTAGAAAAAACATGGGAGTTTTCATATTTAACTACACCATTTACCAAGTTTTGTATTTCCGTTTGATTAACTGGGGTGATCACACAAGGATTGTTGTTCATTGAGAATCCATTTAATCAATAGAGTTTACAAGATTAACTAGTTTCCATGTTACGTTCATTAAATCACAAGTTTATACAAGAAAAATAGAGGTTCATTAGTTCACAAGAGAGGACAACCAACAACCACTATTTTTCGTGGGCATAAGCCTGTATAATTCACAACATAAAAGAAAAGATAAAATAGTACAACTACATCATCAAACACACCCCTTAATTATTTAAAAACAATTTATTATCTTTGTTATAATTTTTTTCATCCATCCCCAAAGGAAACATTATCATACCCATCCCGCATGATACACAGTAAAGAGAGAAAAAATAAACCTACATGTTTGATCAAGGATCGATGTTTTTCTCTATGTGCCAAGAATAGGGGTGCATGATTTTGAGGGGAAGAACTCTGAGGACTCCATGAGTGAGTAGGAAAGGGTCCAGCATAGGATCACCACTAGCCTTAGTAAAGGGGAATATAAACACACTATAAATTGGAAAAGATACCATACAAGAAAAATAATTAATCCTCATCCTATAAAAGGAGATATCATTGGGTTACGGGATATGAAATCATTAATTGATTTAAAGATAGATCGTGGTTTCACCACACGGTTGGATGGTTACACATGATGGAATTAATTTTTTTAAAAAAATTCTCATCATAGAGGTGGACATAAAGGTTGTTAGTTTAAGGGTTGCCTTTAAATAGAAGAAAACATGTAATAGGGGAAAAACTAGAAAAAGTCAGAAATTGGAAAAATGAAACAAAAGGTTGGGACACCATTAGGTTAAACACCATAACAGTTCCACCATCACAGTTTCACCATCAAAATTCCACTATAAGCAGTTCCACCATTTTGGTGGGCTACTATGACCATGCGACCTCTATGGTGCCACCATTTCATTGTGCGACCGTGATGGTGCGATCGATACGGTGCGACTATCATAGTGCCACATGTTCGATGGAACATCGTCATCAGTCCCACCATTTATGTGTTTGATCGTGATGGTGCGACCACTACAATGCCACCGTCATGGTGACACCATCACGGTAACACTGTGTGTTGTGCGACCGATCTAGTGCCACCATCACGGTACCACCATGATCGGTGCCACTATTTCGGTGGAACTATTTTTTTGGATCCAAGGACTTAAAACACTCTTTAATGATTCACTATTCGGTCCATTACATCAGATACCTCTCAAACTGTTCTCGTCCTCAAGAATCAAAACTAATCCTTTGGAAAAGAGTGGGTTCCAAATAACTACCTCAAAATATCCCTCTTAGGTTTTATCCTCTTGGACATTTAATAACACATATCACTATAGTAACCACAAAAACAAGTAAGGGTCATATTGTCCAATCATATGGATTAGGGAGTCCCTTCCTCCATGAGATGATACTATCTGCTTTGGGTGGCGCTAATCCACCTACATTGGTTTAATCGCTTCCACGTTAATGCATCTCAATTAGAGATCAGGTCCTCCCCTCCCCATAGTGAGGGAACTATAGAAACATTTAGGGACTAAGGGAAACATTCTATTTAATAGCTAACAATTTCAATCACAACATCTCAAAATATGTACAAAAAATAGAACAAAACTAAATACAACTCTAGGAAATGGTGCACATATGTGCCTCCCATTCCCAGGAACTATCCTCAAGGCCACCATGCCTCCATAACAAACGAACCAAGGGAATGGTTTTTCCATTTAGCACCTTCTCCTCATGATCTTCAATACTCATTGTTCCCTGTAAAAACCTCACATCGTCCTCAATATCCAACACCTCCCCCTAGTCGAGGATGTGAGAATAATTTTGTAGATACCAGCAGAGCTGAGACACCGGGAAGATGTCGTTCACCCTCAATAGAAGCGGTGGTAACACCAGTTGATAAGCCAATTTTCCGACCCACCACAGCACTTCGATGGTTCAAAAACACTTGGGAGAAAGCATAATTCCCATTTCGAACCTCTGTTCCCCACGCTGTGGGGAGTCCTTCAAGAACATGTGGTCCCTGACCTCAAACACCATGGGTATCCTTCTTTGATCGGCATATGACTAATGTCGGTCCTAATCTACCTTCATCCCCTATTGTATAAGATGAACCATCCCTATCGTGCTATGCACTACCTCTGGGCCAAGAACACATGCTTCCCATACCTCTTCCCAACACATAGGTGAGTGGCACGACCTCTTGTACAAGTCTTCTGAATGAGTCATTCCAATTGAAGAGTGATAACTATTGTTGTTGAAAACAATACTAGAGGATTGTGTCTTACAGATGATCCCAAAAGGTCCAAAAACACATGATCGTATAATATCCTCCAATGTCTAGATGGTACGCTCTGTCTTGCCATCAGTCTGGGGGGTGGAATGAATTGCTGAGACATAACTGGGTTCCAAAAGCATGTTGCAATCCATTCTAAACTCGTGAGGTAAACTGGGTGTTCCGATCCGAGAAAATTGACCTCGGAACTGCATGCAACCACACCACCTCTCACACACACCACTGTGCTAAGACATCCACCATACACGACTGCTTGATTACTAGAATGTGGACTTATTTTGTCACCCGGTCCACCACTATCCAGATAGCATCACAACCCCCTTAAACTCCGAGTCATCCTATGACTAAATCCATCTAGATGTTGTCCCATTTTTACTCAGGTACATCGAATGGTTGTAACAAAACTCCTAGGATGTGGTGTTCAACCTTCACCTGCTGAAACATGAGGAAATTTTCCACAAACTTTTCCACTACTTGCTTCACCAAGGGCCACAAAATCTGACCCCTCAAACCCCAGTACATCTTGTAGACTTCTGGGTGTACTGCCATGGGTGAGTTGTGGAACTCACCATGAACTCTATTTCACATTTTACCTAGGATGAATAAATTCCCATGAAACAACATCTGATTTTTTCCATCTTCCGACCATTATCCCAGAGCATCACCCTAGCTAACACAATCACGCATCACTTCAGCCTCTAAGTCCCTCCATTGATACTCCTCCACCTGCAGCAACATAGAGTACATTACTATCATCTAGAATTTATATTCTCTTTTATCCTCCACCCTTCCATTCAGGTGTATGGATTATAAATCTTTTATATCCTTCCAAGCATCTACTGATTCTCAAACCACATCCCTTTGCAACCTCCTGTTCAAGGCACCATCCACCACATTCCCCATTCCTAATGTGTAGGAAATTTTGAATTCACATTCATGAAGAAACTCCATCCACCTCTATTGCTTCATGTTCAGGTCCCATTCGGAGAAGATATACCTCAAGATTTTGTAATCTGTTAAGACCACGAAGTGTTCTCCAATGAGGTAATGTGGCCAGAACATTAGGGAGAACACGACCGCTACAAGCACCCGATCATTGGTGGAATAGTTACGTTCATGGGGATGTAAATTCCTAGACCTATAATAAATCACTCCTTCTATTGTATCCGTACACACACCAATCCTTGTGAGGAATAATCAGATAACACCTCAAAACATCACCCCTTTTTATGGAAACCTTAGAACTGGGGAACTAACCAACTTCCCCTGATAATAACTGAATTCTTCTAATCACTTTTCCCTCCATGAAAAATCCTAGTCTTTCTTGATCAAGGTTGTCAAAGGTGCTGCAACATATGAGAATTTGTGAATGAATCTCTGGTATTAACTGGATAGACCCTGAAAACTATGAACCTCTACCATGTTCATTGGGGCTGCCCAAGAAACAACCTCGTATACCTTCAATGCGACCACATTTATTTCCTTCATGGACACCATGTGTCCAAGGAAGTGCACCTCTCATGTCTAGAACATGCACTTGGAAATTTTCTTTTAATGTTGGTATCATTGGAGGACCTGTAAAATAGTTCTCAGATGCTTGTTGTGATCCTCCTATGATGTTGAGTAGATTAAAATGTTGTCAATAAACACAACTAAGAATTGGTTCAGATATTTCGGAAAGACTGAGTTTATGAGTCCCATTAACATGGTTGGTGCATTCATAACACTAAATGGCATGACCACGAAATTGAATTACCCATATCTGCACCTAAATGTAGTCTTTGAGATGTCACCCTCTTCACCCTCAACTAGTGGTATCCTGACCTCATATCAATCTTGGAGAACCATCCTTCCCCCTTTAACTAATCAATAATGTTATCGATCCTCAGGATGGGTAACCGTTCTTGACCGTCACCAGGTTCAGCCTCTGGTAGTTTATACAAAGTCTGAGACCACCAACTACCTTCATTGCGAACCAGACTAGAGCACCCCATGGTGACGTGATTGGTTGGACAAAACCCTTCTTCATCAATTCATTAATCTAAATCTGTAACTCTTGAAACTCAGAAGGCACCATCACATTGGGAGCCATCGAAATTGGACAGGAACCATGTAGAAAGTCTATCTGGAACTCCACATCACGTCGAGGGGGTAGAGTCACCACCTACCCAGGAAAGATGTCTATGAAATCAATGATGATAATCAGGACATCCGCCATATATGTATCCTCTGACTCCACTCATAGATCATCTAATATAGAAATTAGGGGCTCCAATCACCAACTACCCTCCTCGATACCTCGCTCGATGAAAAAATCTACACACTGGGCTGCCATATTTAAAAAAATGTCGCTTCTCTAGAAGCAGTCGATAACGACACACACATAGAAAATCCAGTCGATTCCTAAAATGAAATCATATGGATGCATATGCAGTAAAAGAAGGTACCAACTGGACTCATGTTGTCCCAATATTAGTCTTCATACCCCGCAAGTATAAGATAAGCAGGTCTGACCTCTAACTAGCATAGTAAAAACCAGATCCACAGAATGTATATTAGTGTATAGCCCTAGATCATGGGTTGGGATGGGTGTAACAAAGGAGTGTGAATCTATTGAATCAAACAAAGAACTTGCAATAGTTAAAAACATTCAGATCTAACCATGAACAACTTTTTTCCATACTAGAACTACTAACTTTATGGCGTGCAAGCACCCACAACCATATCCTCTGCCCCATAGATGTTAGCCACCTCCCCGACCACATCTCGGTCGAGGCCCCTGAGGAGCGACCTCATGCACGCCTCATCATGCAACATCTACTCTTGGAAAGAGTGGGAGCTCATTGTCCCTGATGTTGCTACTGAAAAAGCATGGCTGGAAACAACTACTCCTGAGGTGGGAGCTAAACATTCTTACCACCACTATATTACACTCAGTCTAGGCACTGATTCCGAAAATTCCCAAGACTTCCACATATGAATCATCTCGGTCCAGGCCCCGAAAAGAATGGGCGTGGACTGGGAGCTCGAAATTGAAACTACTGGGGCATACTCCCCACTGGATGAAACCTGGAATCTCTCTAATTCTAGAGGCCTTCTACTGATGTCCTTCCCCACTAACGAGCCCAAATGTATCCCATATCATGGTACACCTCCTAGCATGTTCATCCTCTCCACCACTTCGGCCTTCTTCTGGACCTCCAAGTTTGTTTGTAGAGTGATGGGAGTAACAAAATAATTAATAGAATGTTATATTGGCTACTCTAAACATCTCAACCAAGACACCTCATCCAGAATAAGGTCCAGAGAAAATTGAAGGAGATCCTTGATCTTGATCCCCAACTCCCTCGTTTTCTTTTCCCCTGCTGAAGGGAGAAGAGTTCCTGCCTCTTCGCTGCCTTTTTCATGGAAGTGAGCAATTCCCCCATGAACTCCCTCTAGAAGTTAGTCCACAAAACCTCGGCCACCCTCTTAACACAAAGATAGATCATCCACTACTAATTCACTTCTCCATGCATCTGGAATACAACCAGAGGAACCTAGTACTCTATTAGAGCCCATATTAAGATGAAATCTATCTTCTACTCATTGATCTAGCTCTTTGTATCCATGTCCAAGATGCTACCGTCGTACTTACCAAGGGTCTTCCACTGAAAGGAACAAATAATCCTCTACCAATGATCATCCTCCTCCTCTTGATCAGCCCTATAATGATCATCCAAATCATCCTCATGGGCCTTAATCGCCCGCACTACCCTTGGTCTTCATCCTGGTTCAATAGCTTCAACGTAATTAAGGAATGCCTATGGCCGTGTAGTGTAGAAGATTGATTTTTTAATTTTTTTTTCTTGACATTTTTTTATTTTAAATTCCAAAAATACCCAAGATACACAAGAAAACAAGTCACTAGGATGCATTTACCCAACCTAGGGTCTCTACCCTACAATCAATGTAGCCTCACCTGTTCATTCGTTAGGTCTATAGTACTTGCATCTGATCACAGGGGGACCTAAAAGCCTGTGTCCAAGCCTTTCTTCCCTGGTCAATTTCACATGCCAATATCTCGTAACACTGTTCCCCTACCATTCCATGATATCCTCACTATTACTAACTTTGAACTCCATCCTATCTCTCAACCATCACCTCTGATACCATTTTGTCATGACCTCCCTTCACTAAGATGACAGAAGGGACATTAGATTGCTAGACCCTTCTTTCCTCAAGTTGAAGGAGAGATAATGACCCTTGATACCCGCCTGGAATAGGCCCCGAAGTGGAAACTAGATGAAAGGTTATTGAATAAAAAGTAATATGGAAGGCATTACCCTTTTTATTTATTAGGATAGGGAGATAAGATAGTAAAACTTAAACAACACCAAATATTTAGGTAAAAGAAAATGGAAAAAAATCCATTATCATATGCATATTCCAATAATAAGTGAAACAAATAGAAGAAAAAAACTAAAGGGATGTTCCAAATAAATTAAAATCAATAACAAATACTATCCCTATTTATGAACTAGTAAAGCCCTGCACAGTTCCTGAAGACCTCCTTAAAACCTAAAAACAGTTTTAAATACATAGGGTGAGTATATAGGTATACTCAGTATGGAAGACCAAAATCTCTCGTGCGCAAGTGGGGGAGGCATTCTAATGCCCTGTGAGAAAAAGGAGATAACCAAAGAAACTAGTAAGGAAACTATCCGCCCAACCCAACCAAGGAACACTCCCAAAATAAAAAAAGTAGGGTAAAATAATAGTAATATAACATCAATGTTTGGGTACGCTACACCACTTTACCAATGGTTATAAAAGACATATTACATGGTAGGCCTCCCCCACAATTTTCACTGTAGTCCCACAACCTCCCCAACAACAACGTTTGAGGCCACCAAAACCACACATCTCGCCGACAGAAACTTAGGCCTAAAAGACCACACACATCCCTAGTTGAAGACACCTATGCCACAAAAACTACAACGATTACCAAATACACTCAGGAAAGAAAAACCAATGTCATGCCTGAAGACACATGGGCCTCATCTCGAAGGAACTTGGGAAACAAACCGCCCGCACACACCTGGGCCAACCCCCACAACTACCCTACCCAAATAATATTGTGCTATAATGGACCTTATGACTTCACTGCCTACCTGAAGAGTCTTGGGCTACTCAGGAAAGGGACCAGAAAATTAGCTAATAGCAGGCCACTCATATGAGTGTTGGGAAAAAACCTCCCCTGTTAAATAAGGGTGTTCATCACAAAGTGATAACACGGTCTGGGCGTGAATAATAAACATTAGAACTAAATTATACATATATGTATACAAGAAATAATCCCAACATAATGGCTTCAAAACCCTCTCACACACAAACACCCTCATTACTATTCATTCATAAAAATCAAAACATCCAAAACCAAGTCACAATGCATTCTAAGAATAAAAATCCCCATTAAACCTATTCTTGTTATCATATTCACATGATTCCATTTAAATAATACTTCACTACTGGGAAACTAACAGGAATATCCACAAGCCAAAGAAACAAATCCATGAAAATTAAGCATTCACACCTAGTTCCCTTATGAATTCAAAATAGAAAAAGGATTCTGTGAGATTCCTCGAAGTACTGGAACCAAAAAAAAGCTCCATCATACGACCCAACATGGTCTCATATCCACAAACCAAAAACTGAACAATAGGGGATCCCATCCCTATTCAAATATCCCCACAAGTATCTAGTAGAACATTCGTTCTTATTTGCAGAACATAACAAGGGAGTTTTAAGATTTAACCACACCATTTACCGAGTATCGTCTTTCCGTTTGGTTAACCGGGGTAATCACACCAGGATTACTGTTCATTGGGAATCCATTTAATCAACCTATTTTATGTGATTAACCAGTTTCCATGTTACATCCAATCTATCAAAAGCTTTTATAAAAAAATAGAGGGTCAATAGTGTTCAATAAAGGACCTCCAACGACCACTATTTTTAGTGGCCATTATCCCATATAATTCACAACAAATAAGAAATTAAAAAAGTGTACAGTAGCATTGTCAATCACATGCCTAAATTCATTAAAAACCATTCTTAATCTTCATTAAGGTTTGGTTTCAACCATCCCCGAAGGAAAAATTATCATACCCACCCTGCATGATACACAACAAAGAGAGACGAAGGATGAACCCTACCTGGATAATCAATGATCGATGTTTTTCTCTTGGTGCCAATAATTGGGGATGCCTGACATTTAGGGAAAAAACACTGAGGACTCCAAGACTGAGTAGGAATGGCTGTAGCATAGGTGCAGCACTATCCACAGGAAGGGGGACTCCAAATGTACCAAATAATAGAAATTATACCATCCACGAAGGAGAAAGAATCCACGTGCGATTAAAGGCGAGATCCTGGAGTTACGAGGTATGAAATCTTGAATGGCTATCAAGACAGATTGTGTTTTCACCACATGGTTGGGAGGTTACACACAATGTAATTAATTGTTATTTAATAATTATCATCGGAGAGAGGGCCATAATAGCTGTGATTTATTGGTTTTTCACTATATAGAGTAATGTTTGTAATAGGGGGGATTGGAAAAAGTCAGAAACTAAAAAAATGAAACAAAATGTGGGACAGAGTTTGGTGAGACAGCGTAATGGTTTCACCGTTATGGTAGTGCATCCACTATGGTGCCACCATCACAGTTCCCCCAGTTCGGTGGAACACTTTCAGTGGTGACACCATTTTTGTGTGTGACCGTGAGGGTGTGAGCGCTATGATGCCACCATTTTGGTGGAACCTTTTGGTGGAACCCTGTTTTTTGGAAACTTCTTAATGAGTCATTATCTGGGCCATTACACATAGGATGTTTTTTTCTTCTTATTTTCTTAGTTATTTTTAAAATAAATGATTTAAATATATAATGTGTAATTTGATAACCAAAAATATTTTGTACATGGATTTAAAAAGTGTTTTTGGATGAAATATTCATGACATGTTTGGCGGAAATTATTCAATATATGATGATTTTACCCCCATTTTAGATCCTCATAGGAATGATGGTGCCCGATTTAAAATCATGAAATGTTGAGTGATCCATGTTTAAACTATCCAATGTAGAGTGTAATGATTATATTCAATATATAATTATTTTAGATGTAATCAACTTGGTCATTAAAATTAGTAAGTATTATTGTAAGGGTTATATGAAAGTGTTATACCAAGGCCATGACTAGCTTTTATATTCCTTATTTAGAAATTTTATGGAAATAAAGTTTTTCATAATTCATGTTAAATATAAAATCATTAAAATAGTCATTAATCACCTTAGGGTAAAAATATATGTTTTTATGAAAATGGGTTTTATTTGGTTTTTTTACTCATAAAACTGTTTACATCATTTTTATGTACCCTAATAATATATTTATTATCATCCCATATTTTTTAGATGTTTTTCCCATGGTATTTATGGATGGTTAAGTGAAAATAATATATATTGTTAAAAAACACGAATATTTGAAACAAAAAGAGATCAGTTATAATTTAAAATTTAGAATTTTATTGGCAAATGGATACCGATTAGGTGAGTTTCCATGGTAATATATGTGTTTATTAAGAAATATTTATAACTGAATTATATAAATCACTAAGAAAATAAAATTCCTAAAACTCCTGGGAATAAATATATTACCAAAAAATCACGATTATTCAATGGATATAGCTGGGTCCTTCTAGTTCCCTTTCAATATAGAAATTAATTTCATGGTATATATAAATCCTGTGAGTTTCATCTTGGATAAATATCATGAATATAAAGACTCCGTTTGAAAAAATATATTTTTTTCTTCTTCATAGTGTTTAAAATTTTAAAGAGAATGAAATGGGTTTTTGTTTGAAATAATTTCTAAGGAATTATAAATATCATTTAACCATCAACGTTGTTCTCCATGTTCAATATCATGTTTAAATACTATTATTTTGTAATCATTAATTATTTTCCTCATTTCATGGTTTATGGTATTTTACCATAATATAGAGTTATTTAAAATGAATTTTTTAACAAATTTTGAATGTGTAACTATTCACTTTATTTAAAAATAACGAAATAAAATTTTCTCACTCTATTTATCTCTTGATAAATTATTACTAATTTTTTTACCAATAATTATTATATAATAGAAAATGAATATTTTCATTGTATTTAAATGAACAATCGTTAGTCATTATTTTGTGATTAATTTGTTTTTATTGGATATAAATGTGATAGTTCATATCTTCTTTTCGTCAATATTATATTTAGGAATTTATAATAACTGTGTTTTTTATTATTTTAATCACTATTAAAATTAATCTAATGATTTAATATTAATATTATCACATTATAACACCCACTTATTTTCTCTATATGTGTTATAATAGTATCGTAAATATAAATTTCATGGAGACCATTTATTCTAAATGTGTAAATAATTATATGAAATGTAAAATGGTTCTTTTAAGGATATTTATTATCAAACAAATGATTTAGTAAATTTTCCATATTCATGGTTCATATAAATATTTTATGATTTTTGGTGATCTTGATATAGATCTGAATGATGAGTTATCCCAGTATAGTTCATGATAATGGTTGAACCTACTATGTATCTCTAATTAAATAAGAAATGTGAAATCCTTTCATTGGTAATATGTTTAACTAATTTATTATATTAAATAACATGGTGAATTATGAAATTCTTTAAATTAATTCTATTATTTTAATGGTTAAGTTCAATAATATTGATTTTACATGGATAGTGATTCTTGAATTGAATGTATCTTTTAATCTACAGATTCAGTCTTCCTTGGTTCTTTTTTTATGATCCTTGTTTTCATGTTTATAAATCCTCTTATACTACTCTTATAAGAAATTATTAAGTTCTATTCCGATTACACACATATAATACACACTGATGATATTTAATTTCAAATATATATGTTTACCCATAATGGGTGATTGATCTCACTATTCTTATGATTATATATCCCTAGGATATTAAGAAATATGTTATGTAACTGATGTGTAATTGAATTTTCTAGACTAAGAATTGTATGAGACATATTTATGAATATTATACAGAATCATAAAATATATTCAATTTTTAAAATTATCATTTGATGACCTTGGACTTTTTTCATAAAATATGGTTTATTTAGACTTTTCATTGATTATAGAGCATTGAATAACATCCTTGCTAATAAAATGTTTCCTTTACCCATATTGATGATTTTTTTGATCAGATCCAGGGAGCTCAGTATTTTTCGAAGATTGGTTTGAGGTCGGGGTACCATCAGTTAAATGTAAAGGAAGCAGACATTCCATAAACGGTGCATTTCATTTTTTATATCCAAATGTTATGTGAAATTATAAATACATAAATATAATTGACATATATGATATATATGATATCTAAATCATTAATAAAATTATGAAGATAATGAAAATTTGACTATATGAACAACTTTTAATTATAAGAAGTTAATTTTTGACTCAATTACCAAATATCGACAAAACAACCATTATTGACTTAACTGATTACATAATGTTTAAATTAGGGTAATAAGTTATATAAAAGGAATAATTATCAGGAAAAATGTTCTTAATAAAGTAAGAAATAACTTTATTTAATTATTCATGAGATTAACGAATGATTGAGTCATGTCAGGAACGAGGTAAAGGACTTTATCTCAATCTCCTTTCATTGAGGCATATTTTATTTTATACACGACATTCTTTTATGCGGGATATAAACACCTTTGACTTTTCATTTCATTCAAATGGACTCTTTTTTCTACGAGGAATTTTACTTAAATAAAAAATAGAATGTTTCTTTTTAACATACATGTGGAAAACTACCATTTTATCCGCCACGAGTATTATTTAATCTATGGATTTCTTTACAAGCCTTAATGTTTTTAAAGGGAAAATAAATACCATATACTCGTTTATGTATTTAGGTATTGAAAATGGTTTTGATAATGTATTTTTATGTCAATATATTTAAATGATATATTGTTATCGAAATGTGGAAATGTTATCTTCCCTTTATGCTTGTTTTATGCGTTATGAATATATTATGGTTCTTGGGGATTGTCTATGTATATGTGTGGTTTTGTGAAAAACCTAGGGCGGGTGAGCCTGAGATATCTCTCTAATGCATTGTGTAATGTGACAGAGGTAAATTTTAATGTATCTCTTAAGAGATTTAGGGAATATACTACGATGGGTATTCCAAATGTAACTCCCCTTATAGATGTGATAACTACAATGTAAGTATGATAAGGATCCCACAAGATACCTTTATGATTTATGATTTCTATGTGTTATTCATAAATCTTATGATTTCATGAGTTATGTTAAAAATCTTATGTTTCGATGGGATAATGTTTCCTTTCTTTATTTTATAACCTGTATTGAGATTTTTATGTTCATCCCTTGTTTTGAATTGTTTTTCACATGATGTAAAGATGAATAGGGCCAAGGATGAGATCAAGGAAAAGTCAGGCGTTCTAAATCATTAAACTATACATGAATTTTTTTTCAAGAGTGTTTATTTTATGAAAAAATAAATGAAACTTTGTAGAAGTGTCTACATTGTAATTTTTGAGATGTAATGTAATAGTTATGGCCTAATTGTCTAAAACTCTAAACCTGAAAGGATACTCAATTTGAATTATCCATTTAATTAACGATTATGTAATGTCATATGGCTGGGTCATTATATCTATTCCTGATGAGGGTGGAGGATCCAAAACCCCAAATACATAACCACTACCAATGAAGGAGGAATTGGACAGTCATGGTATTATGAAGGAATAATCCACTAAAGATGTTACGTGTTATAATATTGGGACTATAAAAACATTGTTAGTATTGATGTATTATTTACTATAATATAAACTAAGAAGAGTTGTAATGAAACCTCCAAAAAAATATTATATGAATAAGGGGAATTAATATTTGAACAAATATCATTTGTGGGGATAAAACTTGAGTTCAGACTCTATTACCTTGTATATTTTTATAACTAGTCCTTCTCAACTATAGAGATATATGATAGAATGTAAATAGAAAAATATAAACTCTGGTCATCTATGGAAAGATCAAATTTATAGAATTACATGCTCATATATTGTACATAATGTTGGTTTATGGGTAACATATAATCATTAGAAAATATACTCCATGGATTGGTATTTGAATCCTTCATGTAATTTCAGGAAATGGTCTGGTATAAATATCCAATTTTTTTAATACTTCACTTCTATTTTTAATATATTTCCTTCATATTTAAATCCAAAAAACAATCAAATGTGGGTCAACACTATCTATCACTAAAAACATATAATTAACATTATATTTCAAGAATTAATGATATTATGAGTGAACTCAAACACACAATTGGCTCTATGAACATCCTATCAGGTCATTAATTTATGTATCTTCTCGGATGAAAATGAATTCAAAATCCAAGACAATTTATACAATGTATATTCCAACATTGTCAATTTTTAGAGATTTATTTAATATTATTTAATCCCACTTTGTGGAAATTTTTTATGGGGGATAAACGCTTCCTAATGAAATGTCACGACCCGTGTATGGGGCCCGTGACGTGACTACCCCAAGCCCGCCTTTAATAGTCCAGGGACTGGCGACTAGAACCAAAGACGTAAAACCCGATAACGGGGAAGGCATTGCCTTTAAAAAAGTAAACTAAACACCACAGAGTACAAGCAGAAGTAAAACGCTAAGTACAGAAGAAAGTGCTGAAAAGTAAATGGGCCAGAATACAAACCCAACTGAAATTAAAACTACAACTGAACGAGAGTACAACAGAAAAGACAACAATTGGAAGAAAGGAAGCAGCTCATGGGTCGTCCTCCTCGGATCCTACTTGAAGGGTAGGTACAGATAGCACAGCTCCTGGATCTTCCACCACGACTCCTACCTAAAGGATAGGTACAGATAGCCTCCACAACGCTCTTGCCCGTAAACCTCCTCCGAGTATCGTCTCGCCGTGAAATCCACCTCCTGATTGTGACTCGTCGTGAGGCCCACCTCTGGGTATCGTCCAGTCCTCGATCACTCGGCCTCTGTCAGTGCTTCCCGTCAACTGCAACCAACACAACGAGGTGTGGGCATAGCCCGTGATGGGGTGAGTATACGATACTCAGTAGGGACCCTGAGACCCTCAAGGTCTCACTAAATCCAAAAAGGATAACCACAAAGAAGGATCTCAACAGATATCCTTTACTTAGGTATAAGCCCATTATTGTACCTACGTTATCAATTAACCCATCTCAATCCTGAGGAAACACAGAGATTATGAAATGAACGGATAACCACTACCCAGGTATATGCCCATACATATACCTAAGTTATGAAGTGACCCATCTCAATCATGAGGTAAACACAAAGATCATAGACTCAACTCAAACCAGGATTTTCATTATTGAAACCGTAACTGCTGAAGAGTCCCATCTCTGGAGTGTAAAAGGTTCCTATCACGACTCCGAAGTACTTCTCACTAACCTAAGACTGTTGAGGTACTCCTCCTGTCGAGTACCGCGGGCCAGCTACCCAAACACAGTAGTGCTTCCCACTGGGGAATGCCACCCAAACACAGTAGTGCACACCCCCTAATAGCATGCAGAGGTACTCTCGGGATGAGTACCGTGGGACTGCACTGTCACACAGGTAGTGCTCCGTCCGCCATGGGTCTACACCCAACAATGTAGTGCTCCGTCCACTGGGCTATTCGACTCACTCCAAGTCGAGTCGGTCAAGAAGTCATCAGGTCTCAGCCGGCTACACGGTCTCCGTACTCCGAACGCTCATCTCAGGGAGGGTCCGCTCAATGAGCTATAGGTCTATACTCCATGTATCTCCAGTCCCACGAAGAAGTATCTCAAAGGACCGCCTCGTCATAGGGGTCTCAACACAACAGACGGCGCGTCAATCGGACGCCTGGTCTGTGAGTTATTAGTCTTTTCGTCCCAGGGGCCCGGTTGGTTTCGTGTGTGAACCAACCCAGCCGTTTCTCAAATTTACCCGGAACTCTCATAGGGTATACTCAAAGGGACCGTTTCTTAACAAGATCACCAATGCCGCTGACGGTTTTTCAAAAAGACGTCCAGTCTGATAGTTATCAGCTTTTCCGTTCCAGGGGCCCGGTTGGATTTCGGGTACAATCTAACCCGACCATATTCCAACAGCGTCCAAACCTCAGGCGAAGTATACCAAAAGTTCTGTCTCATCAAAAGGAATCCAACAAAGTTGACGGCACGTCAATCGGACGTCCGAAGCTCATGTGATAAGTGTTTCCGCTCTGAAGGCCTGGTTGGATTCATGTTCGATCCAACCCAGTCGTACTTCAAATGACACCGGTTAACCAAACCGGTCACACCATTGCGATCCATACGGAAAAAAACACGAGATGGACTACCCATTGGTCCCAAACGGATAGCCGGTGAAAAAGTTTCATTTCACCGCATCATGCGCGAACCGGGCCTCGTGGGCCCGTGCCTCAACCTCGACTTAAATAACCAAAATTAGTCTTCAAACATCCGTCGTAATTACAGGGTAGCAACGTCGCAGACGGTTCGTCATTCCGACACCGTATGAGAGAGATATGTCTGATACAAGATCCCATAATAATAATAATAATAATAATATTCGGTGTTTCGTGGACCCACACCACGAACTAGAATTTAGTATCCAACATTAGACTTGAATCGACTGTATTAATGACGGGATTATATCTCCACTGACGGCAAGCCAATCGGATATCACACGCATGAGTTATGGTGGGTCGAAGATTTAATAATAATATTACATCTATTATTTTTCCGAGCACTTCGGGTACCCGATCCACAAACCAGAAAAAGACATCCAATATTGGACTCATAAATTCTGTCTCGAAGTCAGGGTCACACTGCTGCAAATGGTTCGTGAAACTGAGGTCGCACGAAGAAGTTACGGCATAAAAAGTGTTTTATCAACAAAAGTAATAATAACAGTATTTTATTATTATTATTACATATTTATTTGATTTTCCTTAACTCAAAATTCAATCAACGCATGGGCATTCATTTTCTACATGAGGCTTCCACGTGGGCATTCATTTTCCATTTATTTTGTTTTTATTTTATATCCTTTAAATTTCATATTCTCTCTCCAAACACAAAACTTATTCATTCACGATTTCACACCGCCTCTCCTGCGAACCCCAGCGGCCAACCTCTCGCACCCGCTGTATTCGCCAGAACCATCGCGGCTGCCTTCAGACTGCCGCGCCGCTGCTGTCTTCACCGTAAACCCTGATGCGACTGCTCCCGCATCACCTGCTTCCTCACACGACTTCTCCCCAGGACCTGCACCAGCGGCCTCCGCCTTCCGCACTCCATTCCGACTTCGATTTAACTCGGAAAAATGATATGAACGCATATTCATGATCCTCGGGTTGAGATCATCGTGTCCGTATGTCGCGCTCAGGGAAACATTGAGTTTCCAGCGTCAATAAATATTTGGACGCCTCCTTCCGCGAGCCATTGCGGCTTAGTTCCAAGCCTGAAAAATTAAACGATCACATATTTGTGATCCTTGCGTCGAGGGATTCACATCCATATATTGCGCTTAACAAAACTTCGTGTTTCCAGCATCAATAAATATTTGGCTTTGAAGAATGCACGAAGAACACGTGATGAATAAAAAGAAAAAGGAGAATGGTTTATGTGTGGGACATTGTCCATGTTCATTTGGTCATCATCATCATGAATTTAAGATATGAAGAATCAATAAAACGAATTAAATCATATATAAAAACCCCTATGTCGAAAAGACGTTGCACGTCGTCGAGTCGCGAAAGTCGAACGTCGTGGTAGAACGGCGTTGCGAAGAAGGAATAGAGAGTGACGACGGTCGTTGGTGTTCATCGCTTCCGTCGTTGTAGAAGTGCACCCGAAGAATAATCGACGTCTCCACTCTTGACACATGAAGAAGAGGATAGAGGGTGTGTCGTCGTTCTTCGTGGAAGGGTGTGTTGTTCTTCGCCGGAGGTTTCAGTGTTCTTTAACAATGGAGGAAAACCCCTCTTCCTCCACAAAGCTCTCTCTCAAGAGGGTTCTCCCCACTAAATAAAATCCAACCCTATTAAAATAAGAATCCACCTTAGTTTAATTAATCTTCCAATCTATTCAAAATTTGAATAACTTAATTCATTAATTGGGTAGGTTTCATTAATTAAACATGGAGTTGGCAAAAGTTAAAGTGAAAGAGGAAGAGGGAAGAGGAAGAGTCACATAAGTTAAAGTGGAGTTACAAAATTAAAGAGGGACGTGAGTTATGGGAGGTCAAGGGGGTTATGGGGAGATCAAGGGGGGGTTAGGGTCTCGTGTGGGCCCCACCTCCCACATATCTACACATGGGAAGTTGTGTGGTTGGGGGTCCCACCAACAACTTCCCATGGTAGAATTTAACTCCCATGGTTAAGAAAAAAAAATTGTTCACAATTTTATTTATTTCATCCTTAAACCCCAAAATATAACTTCTTCTCCCACGTAAATGCAGCTATGGTAAAAGTCATCTTAATCAAATACCGGTGCTACGAGTTCATCGGTGTCCTCAGATTTCAATTCCGAGTAACGGTTCAAAAGATAGAAAACCCCGCTCATTCGTTCACTGAACGTACCCGAGCTAAACTTTATAAATTGATTCCGTGCTCACCGGGACTCGGAATCAGACGCCGTCAGAAACTGCGTTCTTGTAAAATCTGAAAGAAAATTAAGAAAAAATTTCCTTTGTTTTTTATGGGTCTTTACATTACTCCCACCTCAGGGATTTACGTCCACGTAAAGCTTTAACACAAACTAGGGATACAAAAGAGGTACTAAGAACATATCTGAGCCTTTGGCTCCCATCTGCTCACCTGGATGTTCTCGTACTGCCAGTGAAAGCGTCCCCAAGGAATTGACCATCCTCGTAGGATCCGCTCCTATCGATCCTCAATCTCCACTGGAACCTCCGTGCATGTCACCCTGTCATCGACGTCCAACTCCCTGAGGTCGATGACGTGTGAAGGATCTTGAATGTATCTTCTCAGTTGAGGTACGTGGAAGATTTCATGCACCCGGTGCAACTGAGGTGGAACAGTGAAGCAGTAAACCACCTCTCCTACCCTGATGGGGACCTATAAAGGTCTGTTGAACCTCGGAGATATCTCCTCACCTCGGCTACATCTCCGTAAACCTCGTCGAGGTGAGACCCGTATAAGAACATGGTGGCCATCCTCAAACTCTAGAGGTCTCCCTTTCCTGATTAAACTGAAACTCAAAACTCCTGCTTCCCCAAGGGTAAGGTTGGCCGACCCAAGAATGATCGGCTACACCCTCCCATGCACGATTTTATCTTCTTCTTCCTAGGGTTTCCTTTTCCCCAACCAAGGAATACCCATCCCGATGTTTTCCTAATACCATCAATCCGTGTATGAACTGTGGATCCGATCCATACTCAGACCAATGTCGTAAGGCCTCGACGCTGCCACCAAGAGATTCCAACTGAAACTCTCGCCTCGTCGGTCAGATCACATTGTCGGTGTGAGTGTGATTATCGAGTCTCCTCCCAAGGTATCTCCAGACCTGAGGGTCAAGTCTACGGTTTTAAACGAAAACTCTAGGTCTGGGAAAAGATTCGTGGAAGGAAGGAATGATTTGTATCAACTTCTGTTACTACAACAGCTAGTAGTGGACACAGACTGTCTCTCGAATAATTCATAGAGCCATTGGGTCACACTACATGACCGCATGAAGTTACTCTCTTCCCCTTACCTCCACGTCTGCTACTCTGCAGATTTATCCATCCTTAACATTTCCTTTTTTTGAAACATTCACATGCCCAAGTCTCAGAGACTGGAACCAGTTTGCATCTTCCCACTACTAACATTCACTGGCTAAAACCGATCATCCAAATATCATTCAACCACAAAGGTTCTTTCTAGCACCCTAACATAAATAGGAATGCATAGAGAAAAGAGTGCTTACTCGGATATCCTTTAAACACACCTTGATTTGAGGTCTGAGCTCTAAAGCACTGATCATATCACAGTCATCAAGTACTAAGAACGATCGGTATGCCTTGATGAATACTCATCTATCGGCTTGTCGTCCTGCCGAAGTTGTATAAGCTCAAGAAAACATTCAGCCACCTCCTCAAGCCAGTCCTCAGCTTCCTGTGAGTCGGGCTCGCCTCGGAACTCGATGGTATCTGATGTTAGAACACGTGTAAGGCAGTAAGCCTACATGTGTCACCTACCGGTACCGCTGGTTGTAACTGCAGACCAACAGGTAGTGATGTATAGATGACACACTACCCGAAGGAACTATCTCAGGCATCGGTCCACGTACCATAGCCTCATCGCTATGCGGACCATCCTCATGGTCAGTCACTGGAAAACACTAGTAGACAAGTCCACCAACCACTCCACTGGTACCTCATCTAGGTGAAAAACTCTATTAATCGCCTCCAGCCAGTCCTCTTCTGTCTGGGAATCTTCCTCGCCTCGTAACCTCGGAGGCCGCTGCTGCTGGAACTCATGCATCGTGCTCTGCCAGCATGCACAGTTCGCTAGTATGGCTGGTGGCATCTGCTACTCATCAGGTGGTGGTGATGCTGGTACACCACCTGAGGGTGTCAACACTGTAAAAAGGGCCCTGCACCGGAGCCTCGTCGCTCGGTGGGCCATCATCGAGTACTCTCTCAGAACTCCAACTGACTGTCTGCGTGGAGACATCCTGAACAGATGCATCACAGTCAACGTTTATACCTGGTGAGCTGACCTGGTTTGAGCTGACTTTAATACTTTGGAAACACACACACAATCAGTGTTTTTGTGTACATAGTCAAAAATCAGTAGTCAGGGTCTTGGTGTATGGATACGTTGGTCGCCGCACCAACACTGGAATCCCTAAACTGAAGACCACACTCGGTACCGTTAACATTATTTCTTCACATATAAAAAGATCATAGTCCTGAGTTCTCTTGTAGAATCGAACTCCTCTGATACCAATTTGTCACGACCCATCTTTGGGGCTCATTCCATGACTACCCCAAGCCCGCCTTCCATAGGCCAGGGACTGGCGACTAGCACCAAAGGCGTAAATCCCGATAACTGGGAAGGCATTGCCTTTAAAAAAGTAAACTAAACACCACATAGTACAAGCAGAAGTAAAACACTGAGTAAAAAAGAAAGTGATGAAAAGTAAATGGTCCAGAATAAAAACCCAACTAAAAGTACAACTACAACTGAACGAAAGTAAAACAGAAAAGAAAACAGTTGAAAGAAAGGAAGCAGCTCATGGGTCGTCCTCCTCGGATCCTACTTGAAGGGTAGGTACAGATAGCACAGCTCCTGGATCGTCCACCACGGCTCCTACCTAAAGGGTAGGTATAGATAGCCTCAAAAAAGCTCTTTCCCGTCAACCACCTCCGAGTATCATCTCGCCGAGAATTCCACCTCCTGATAGTGACTCGTCGTGAGACCCACCTCCAGGTATCATCCAGTCCTCGAACACTCGGCCTCTGTCAGTGCTGCCCGTCACCTACAACCAACACAACGAGGTGTGGGCATAGCCCGTGCAGGGGTGAGTCTACGATACTCAGTAGGGACCCCGAGACCCTCAATGTCTCACTAAATCCAACAAGGATAACCACAAAGAAGGATCTCAATAGATAACCTTTTCATAGGTATAAGCCCATACTTATACCTAAGTTATCATGTAACCCATCTCAATCATGAGGAAAACACAGAGATTATGAAATCAATGGATAACCACTACCCAGGTATATGCCCATACATATACCTATGTTATGAAGTGACCCATCTCAATCATGAGGTAAACACAATGATCATAGACTCAGCTCAAACCAGGTTTATCATTATCGAAACCATAACTGCTGAAGAGTCCCGTCTCTGGAGTGTACAATGGTCCTGTCATGACTCTAAGGTACTGATCACTAACCTAAGACTACTGAGGTACTCCTCCTATCGAGTACTGCGGGCCAGCCACCCAAACACAGTAGCGCTTCCCGCCGGGGAATTCCACCCAAACACAGTAGTGCACACCCCCTAATAGCCTGGAGATGTACTCTCCAGATGAGTACTGTGGGTCTGCACTGTCACACAGGTAGTGCTCCGTCCTCCATGGGTCTACACCCAAAAAATTAGTGCTCCATCCACTGGGCTATTCGACTCACTCCAAGTCGAGTCGGTCAAGCAGTCGTTAGGTCTCAGCCGGCTACACGGTCTCCGTACTCCGAACGCTCGTCTTAGGGAGGGTCCGCTCCATGAGCTACATGTCGATACTCCAAGTATCTCAAGTCTCAAGAAGAATTATCTCAAAGGACCGCCTCTTCATAGGGGTCTCAACGCAGCAGACGGTGCGTCAGTCGGACGCCTGGTCTGTGAGTTATTAGTCTTTTCGTTCCAGGGGCAGGGTTGGTTTCGTGTGCGAACCAACCCAGCCGTTTCTCAACTGTACCTCGAACTCTCATAGGGTATACTCAAAGGGACCGTTTCTAATCATGATCACCAACGCCGCTGACGGTTCGTCAAACGGACATCCAGTCTGATAGTTATCAGCTTTTCCGTTCCAGGGGCCCGGTTGGATTTCGGGTACAATCCAACCCGGCCATATTCCAACAGTGTCCAAACCTCAGGAGAAGTATACCAAAAGTTCTGTCTCATCAAAAGGAATCCAACAAAGTCGACGACACTTCAATAGGACGTCCAGAGCTCAAGTTATAAGTGTTTCCGCTCCGAAGGCCCGGTTGGATTCATGTTCAATCCAACCCAGTCGTACTTCAAATGAAACCTGTTAACCAAACGTGTCACACCATTGCGATCCATATGAAAAAACACAAGATATGGACTACCCATTGGTCCAAAACGGATAGCCGGTAAAAAAGTTGAATTTCACCGCATCATGCGCGAACCGGGCCTCGTGGGGCCCATGCCTCAACCTCGACTTAAATATCCAAAATTAGTCTTTAAACATCTGTCGTAATTTCAGGGTCGCAACGTCACAGACAATTCGTCATTTCGACACCGTATGAGAGAGATATGTCTGATACAAGATCCCGTAATAATAATAATAATAATAATATTTGGTGTTTCATGGCCCCGCCCCACGAACTAGAATTTATTATCCAACATTAGTCTCGAATCGACCGTATTAATGACGGGATTATATCGCCACTGACGGCAAGCCAATCGGACGTCGCACACATGAGTTATGGTGGGTCGAAGATTTAATAATAATATAACATCTATTATTTTTCCAAGCGCTTCGGGTACCCAATCCAAAAACCCGTAAAAGACATCCAATATTGGACTCATAAATTCTGTCTCGAAGTCAGGGTCATACTGCCACAGATGGTTTGTGAAACCGAGGTCGCACGAAGAAGTTACGACATAAAAAGTGTTTTATCAACAAAAGTAATAATAACAATATTTTATTATTATTATTACTTATTTATTTGATTTTCCTTAACTCAAAATTCAATCAACGCATGGGAATTTATTTTCTATATGAGGCTTCCATGTGGGAATTCAGTTTCGATTTATTTTGTTTTTATTTTATATCCTTTCAATTCCATATTCTCTCGCCAACAACATAACTTATTCATTCACGATTTCACGCCGCCTCTCCTGCGAACCCCAGCGGCCAACCTCTCGCACCCGCTGTATTCGCTAGAACCGTCGCGACTTCCTTCAGCCTGCCGCACCGCTGCTGTCTTCACCGTATACCCTGATGCACCCGCTCCCGCATCACCTTCTTCCCCACATGACTTCTCCCCACGACCTGCACCAGCGGCCTCCACCTTCCGCACTCCATTCCGACTTCGATTTAACTCAGAAAAAAGATACGAATGCATATTCATGATCCTTGGGTCGAGATCTTCGTGTCTGTATGTCGCGCTCTGGGAAACATTGAGTTTCCAGCGTCAATAAATATTTGGACGCCTCCTTCCGCGAGCCATTGCAGCTTCGTTCCAATCCTGAAAAATTAAACGATCACATATTTGTGATCCTTGCATCGAGGGCTTCGCATCCATATATTGAGCTCAACAAAACTTCGTGTTTCCAGCGCCAATAAATATTTGGCATTGAAGAACGCATGAAGAACACGTGAAGAATAAAAAGAAAAAGGACAATGGTTTATGTACGGGACGATGTCCATGTTCATTTGGTCATCATCATCATGAATTTATGATATGAAGAATCAATAAAACGAATTCAATCATATATAAAAACCACTACCTCGAAAAGACATCACACGTCGTCGAGTCGCGAAAGTCGAACATCGTGGTAGAACGGCGTTGCGAAGAAGGAATAGAGAGTGATGACGGTCGTTGGTGTTTGTCGCTTCCGTCGTTGTAGAAGTGCACCCGAAGAAGAATCGACGTCTCCTCTCTTGTCACATGAAGAAGAGGATAGAGGGTGCATCGTCGTTCTTCGTGGAAGGGTGTGTCGTTCTTCGCTGGAGGATTCGGTGTTCTTTAACAATGGAGTAAAACCCCTCTTCCTCCACAAAGCTCTCTCTCAAGAGGGTTCTCCCCACTAAACAAAAGCCAACCCTATTAAAATAAGAATCCACCTTATTTTAATTAATCTTCCAAGCCATTCAAAATTTGAATAACTTAATTCATTAATTAGGTAGGTTTCATTAATTAAACATGGAGTTGGAAAAAGTTAATGTGAAAGAGGAAGAGGGAAGAGGAAGAGTGACATAAGTTAAAGTGGAGTTACAAAATTAAAGAGGGAAGTGAGTTATGGGAGGTCAAGGGGGTTATGGGAAGATCAAGGGGGGCTTAGGGTCTGGTGTGGGCCCCACCTCCCACATATCCACACATGGGAAGTTGGGTGGTTGGGGGTCCCACCAACAACTTCCCATGGTAGAATTTAACTCCCTTGGTTAAGAAAAATAAAATTGTTCACAATTTTATTTATTTCTTCCTTAAACCCAAAAATTTAACTTCTTCTCCCAAGAAAACGCACCTATGGTAAAAGTCCACTTCAGAAAATATCGGGGCTGCGAGTTCATTAGTGTCCTCAGATTTCAATTCCGAGTACCGGTTCAAAAGATAGAAATACCCGCTCGTTCGTTCAATGAACGTACCCGAGCTAATCTTCGGAAATTGATTCCGGGATCACCAGGACTCGGAATCAGACACCGTCAGAAACTGCGTTCTTGTAAAATCTGAAAGAAAATTAAGAAAAAATTTCCTTTAAATTTTACGGGTCTTTACATGAAACCTGAGAATCTAATAGAAAATAGTATAAAATTATTAATAATGAATCATATTTACATTAGAAATTGGTGATATCCTATTTCATTTGTATTTATATCCATGAATTATAGTCTTATATATATCTATATATCATTCCATAGATCATATTTCACAAATTTTATTTTCAAGTGCTACACTAGATATTTAGTATATGACTGGTACACCACTATTGTGGCATATTATTCACAGTATCCATATGAACTGTAAGGTAAATTATATAATTCTTCTCGATTATACTTTATGTGTATAAGGTTTTCTAAAATGGAGGTCTTGGATGGAACTATGAACAATTTTTTTTGGATATCATATTTCTAAAAAATAGGTGCATATTACATTATAGTAATATTCTCTTTGAGTTAAGGCACATTAGTTGATTAATTTTTTGTTAATGATTCTCATTCAATCCATATATACAACTTCATTAATTGGATAGATTATTGCACCTAATCTGGATATCTATAATGATAATGAGTTGTAGTTTTAAATATATAATAGTTTATTAAAATGATTCAGTATAACATTGTTATATATGATCCTATAGTCGATTGATGTTCCCATTGAAAATATGTGATCACCTATATGTGAATTTTATCCTAATATTTTCCATCTATGGAAACTACTTCAGTTTAATGTTTTTCTAAAGACTCTTTTTTTATTATAAAATTGGGCTCTACAAATTGTTTTTAGTCAACCTTGAGCACTCTTATGAACAAAAAATCCTAAATAAATTTCATGTCTACTTTCATCATTATAATATTGGTCAATAAAATTGAGTTTGTTAATTCAATCAGACATTAATTCATCATCCAAATAAGGACACATTTTTATGGATATATCAATTATACCAATGTATAGTTCTTGGAATATTTAATAATGTGAACCAATTTATGTATTATACAATTTTTTTCATCTTATTCCATTTAACTATTACTCCTCTACTGTGTATGGTTTCTTATGAATACATGAGGTTCTGAACCAAGATATTTTTATCATTCTGAGTGAAATGGTGCATCAATTTCATTAATAAATTGGTCTATGATTCTTTCATGTCATCCAAAAATAGTATTCAGGTCCATCAACTAATTTAATGTCTAACAAATGTTTTTAGGGATTGTTTCATTTCAATTTTATCCTCCAGAAAAACTATGGAGGAAGAAATCACGTGATCTAGAGGTAATTAAAATATGAATTTATATAATCAATCATATTATGGATTATATACATAAATAAAATTTTTTATTTAATAATATTCCCCAATATACATGGATAGGGTAATTAATTGTGCATATCATCAAGATTAACAACATTTTGTTTCTAAATTTTATGATATATTATATGAATTTTTTATATGATATGATAAAATATCATGGGACCTAGTCTTTCTGAGAGAATAATTTTGATTAATTCTATCTTAATATTTGTAATACCCTGATCTCCCCTCCAATCCATTCTAGGATGAATAGGTAGTCATAGATTCCATGGGAGAAGCATCATATGGTATTGGGCAGGCTTTTTCACCTGGTCCAACGAAGAATGTTATTTTTATGTGAAAACAATTATTTCATCCATAAAAAGTTTTATTGATTGATTTTCACATTTGGAATGGATGCTGACCTTGGTATTGTAGATTGTATGATCCGACCATCAATACATTGAACCGGATTATCTAAATAGACCCCAAAATTCAGTGGGATGAGAGTTTTTTGGTTATTTATCTTGGTAATTATATATGACCAACTCTAGAATTATGCATGAAGGAGTTAAATATATATATAATATAAAATCACCTTAAAATTGAAAATAAAATAATTACCACATTCATTATCATTATATTTTCTATTTGAATGATTAATGATATTTTTCTTCATCATTATTGATGTAAACTAAATCTGTAACTACTAAGGGAGATGATTCCAAATGGAAATTGAGTAGTTATGTAGGTCACTATAAAAAATTAAAATTAGGTATTACCATGATTTCATAAAACACATGAGTTTTCTTCTATCATTACACTCATGTTTCCCAATTCATGGGGAATAATGGCGTAGAAAATGTGTTAGTTATTTGTCTAGATCACTGGTGTTGTAACATGCATGGATGTAGGACTCACATTATTGGGATGAGGGGAAGTCTCATCCATCAATTCTAAAGATATGAGTTATATTTGCATATACAAGAACATTATTCTCCACTATGGATTCTATACAAGTGATCAGATCTTGAATAGAATTAAATAAAACATGATGTATGATAAACTAAGGACAGTATTAAATAAATTACTATAGTTGATTCCTTATTTGGCTGAAATAAATGTGTATTTTTTGGACAGATTTTTTCGTTATCTTACAATGGTTGGTATGATGAAACATTAATTTAGTTTCCAATAGATTAAAATACTAATATAATGAAACTAATGCATCAATGAAAATTTCTTGCCTTGGTGTGGAATTTAAAGGGTAATCAAGACCTTTTCCATTTGGGGGAATGTGTGTTTCATGTAGTAGAACTCCATTTCGATGGAATTCAGTAGTTGTCATCCTGAGATCATATTATGAGGGAATACAATCTCTAACTATCTCACGAGTGTTCATTCAAATATATTCATTCTCTACACAATATGATTCCAATTACTCCTCATTGAAATTTGGATTATATTCTATCGGCGAATCCTGAAATGATTCTACCACATTTTGAAATTCCATTGAAGATTCATGATTTTATAGTGGTGGTTGTGGTTATGGGGGTTCCATGTTTTTATTTTTTCTTTAATTCAGTGTCTGGACAACAACATTGTGTACTAATGTGTGAGTTCCATGTCGGGATTTAACCTCCACATCATGTTCCCCTGGATATCTATCATCCACTACCATATTGAAACTAACAACATTAATAAAATCATTCCAGATTTCTAGAATGATATCAATATTTATGTGAGATCATTATAAAGATGCATCAAACAATAAATTTTAATTAAGATATTTTTAAAGTCCATTATAGATCAATAATTCATCGAAGACCATTTAGTATTTCCATAAATTAGGGGCTCGATGCTTTGTCCAAACTATTCCTCATGGAATTTGTAGTTTACATTAACCATTATAGAGATAACAGAAATTAATAACGCACATTAATCTACAGTTAATTATAAATCATGCATGTGAAAATTGTAATGATATATCATTTTACACTACTTACTTCCTGGGGGAATCAAAATTTTGTAACATGAAGTGGGCGTAAAGGTATGAATTCCCCTTTCTATAGTGGTTGGGGATGACTTTTCCCTACCACCATGAACTTATTGATTCATTAGAGAATTGATGGTCTTAATGTAATGTGAAAGTGTTAATTAAAATGAAAATGGAGCCAAAATTATAGGATTTTAATTTTAATTGATTTCTTTTAAGAATGCTTTTATACTAGATTAACATACATATCATTCATACTCATGGGTATGTCTAGGGTCACACACATATTGTGAGATTTTTTCAAAAAAGTAATACTCGTTTTGTAACACTCAAAGACTATAGAATATTTTCAATTTAGAAAAAAATTATTATTGTTACTATTATACATTATTTGAAACACCATGTTAATATCATGCTACATAAAACATAGATAATTTATGCACAAAATAATGTTTATATTTCTATAAATGGAACACTGTGGTTATATTATGTTAAACATAGAAATGACTTTTTTCAATGGCTTGTGTACCATGTGAGACACATTTTTATTGAAAAATAATATATTATTAAAATATTATTATTTAGCATAATATTGTATAACATATCCATTAAAATTGGAACCTATGAATAGGATTAATTAACCTATTAATATATGGTGGAATACCATCATTATCAATTAATTATAAATTAATATAGAAACCAATTTAATATATATGAACTTTTTTTAAAATGTTCATAAGGTATTTTATATTAATAAATTAAAATAATTATAATAATGGATGATTTTAATGATATTTTTATGTTATATATTAAATATGATATTATTTTCATTCATCCAATATATTCTATAGACCTAATATAAGAAACATCATATTATTACACATGAAAATTTATATTTTTGTAAAAGTAGTTATGTTGCCTTTAATGGTGGACCAATATTATATATCATGTTTTATACATTTATAATCATAATTTCTTAATATATTTTTTTAAAAATTGTTACATAATCTTATATTATATTTTATTTTTTGTTATTTGACTGTGAAGTTTCCTTTTTTATAAATACTAAAAAATATCACATTTTAATTAAAAATTTTTGTTTCATCTAAATAATTTATAAGGATAAATTATATTTTAAATTGGTTTTAAAGTAAGAATAAATATAACATACATAAATTAACCAAATATAGATCATTTTATCTAATTTAAAATTGATATTTGATTCAAAAACATATCAATATTATGAACATTATTTCTTAAAAAACAGTTTTGATGTCCCTTATACGAGATAAATTTTAAAATATATTCTTCAAATTTTATAATTTTAATTTATTAAAATGGGTTACATATTTGTAATAATTATAAAATATAATTTATTATTTGTTCAAAATAAACTCTTACCGATTTTATTATCAAATTTTAATAAAATTAATCATAGCGATTAAGAGGAAAATTAACATAATAGTGGACTAAACCTTAATATTCAGGGCCAAAATTAACTAATAACATGTCCAAAATCGATTTTAATTACATATTTACAGCCCATAATATATTGGATTTAATTTTCTCCAAATTTTGATCAATTTTATTTTCTAAAAACGTGTTTGGAATTCCCTTTTAATATTTTACAATAATTCCACTCCTCCACTATAAAAAGGCCCTCACCCCTCCCACTTATCCACACCTCGCAAGCCATTTAGATCACCCTAACTCTACCTAAATAATATCCCAAAATCACATTCCTACTTCTTGAATATTAAAATTAGGAATAATTAAAACCAAATATGTCTTTTGGTATGAACCAATTGGAGTTACCCGAATAAGTGGTAACATTCTACAACAATCACTATTATTTCATTTACCTCCCCATCCACCCAATTATTTTTATATCATGATTATATAATGAAATTAGTATATTAAATATAATTATATTTTTATATTATATTATATTTTTCTACAATTTCACACGCATCCATCAAAATGGGATGCACAATGATCATTCATATGTATGGAGGACTACCATCTGGCCAACTAATGTCGCACATTCCTCCACCTACAACCTTACATGATTGGAAATATGATGGATTTATTTTTTATATTTAATATTTATTACGTTTTTGATTTATTTATTATATGATAATGTTTATATAACACATAACATTATGATTTCAATTTTGTGGTAATATGACAACTTATTTTGTCGACGTGCGGACTATCGCCTCCACAATGTGATGTCATTCATTCACACCGTACATGGAATGTACAAATGATGATTTTCACTAAAATATGTGAAATATATGATAAATTGATTATAATATAATTATAATATTCATATAAACTACTTAATTCTCATTAATTTAAATATTACATCGAAATGGATGTAGTATTTATGCGAACATGCGACCTACCATGTCCATGAATGATTCATTTTATATCATATCCCCAATTATTATTGATTATTATAAAAAATATATATACTGAATGTATACAATAATTATATCGTGGTTTATGTTTTGGATATGATGAAATACTTATGCATGTAAGAATAATAAAAAACAAGTAAAAACACATTCATAAAACTAGTCAATTAACAGAGAAATGGTGAAAATAATGAAAGATTCATAACAACAATGTAGTAATATAAATAAGTGGAAAATATAATATATTTTAAATATAATAATTGTTCTATTATATGTTATTAAAATATTTAAAACACTCATATAAGATGTTAAATGATGATCACCAAAAATGAAATCAATGGTAATGTATTTCTATCCCAATTTTTATATCTATGGGATAAATTCTGCGTTCACCAAATAATTATTTTCTGTGGTATGTCTTCCATTTATTCTGATATATCATATCTTTAATCCTTTAATAATAATTTTATTTTATGTTTTACATTAAATTATATCATCCAATGGTTTTTAACTTGATAATTACCGATGGTGAAGAGTTATCTTTGCAATCTCACATTCTTTTGCAATTAATAACATTCCCTTGAAACAATCACTCAGTTATAAAAAATTTAAAATTGAATTAACTTGTATGTTGGATATCATAAACATTCTATTAAAGGTATAATTATTTCATATTCAATACACAATTTTTACATATTGTGTATACTTGATCATACAGTTTATAACCTTTGAAATATTATTACATTTGTATCTCTTAATCAATATGAATATTTGGTAAGGTACATTTTCCAAGAATTAAACTGATAATTAGATATATGAGAAATTACTTTTAGAGGTTTGAAACAAGTAGGTCTCAGTTGTAGATATCATATTTATGCATTGGTAGTCTCATGAGATGAATTAATTGGCCAATTAGATGGGGTTTTACCCGATATGTTATGAACCAACTTGTGAAATGAATTAATGGTAAATGTACCATGTACACAGGAAACATGGAATCCAATAATCAGGAATTTACACCATTAAAATTTAGTTTTTATTTATCCCAAAAAAATTTTGTTTACATTATCTTTTTATTTATCTCAGTTTATGTTTATTTATTATGTATATTTTGTTTTAGTTACATACATTTCCATATTTATCTTCTTTTATCCAGTTATATAAATAGAATGTGTGATCCATTATTTTCATTAAAATGTTGATTTATTATCATTGATTAATTATTGATTCCTCTTTACATTCTCATACCATGAATTTCAACTCACCAATATTTCTTTTCTCCCTTTCCTTATTTTATGAAGATGAAATATTGGAATAGTATTTCAAGAATGTTGTTTTTTTAATTTTCATAACTATCATGTTTTATTTTCAATTTCCAAATTTAATATATAAAAAATATATTAATCTAGTTTTTAATACATCTAAAATGATCATTCAATTATGATTAGTTTACTGGTAATCATGAAAAAATAATAAATTATTGATCTAGATTTTTCTTCTTGGGTCATGATATTATAGTTAGTATTGGAAAAATATTAGTAGAAACCTTATAAAGAAGATTTATTAAAACATTTATATGGGAACGTCGCCCTAAAGAATAAATTGAATATATGTATAAAAGATCATCCTTGATTTTTAGTAATGTAGAGATCATGTAAGTGATAATAAAAATATATCCCTATATGGACACTTCAAGGGGACATGGTTTGGCATAAATGTACCTTGAGGTAAAAAGACTGAATATTTGCATCGAACCTGACTCGAGCACAATTGGGTACACATCAATTTGCCTTATTGTTCACCTAGATTCACACCCTTTGAAGATAATTTTATTATTGTTTAAAATTTCATTACAAACCATTATATGGATTTGAATGTAAAAATATACCCAAAGAAATCATGTTTATAATTATCATATTACGTATGGAAATGTTCTTAATTTTATGATATTGTTTCACTAGTTTTGGGAATATACAATATATTTCATACATTTATGATCTAATACATTATATTAATGTGTTTATAAATGTCTCCAGGATGGAATAATGGTATCTATACTCATGGAATACTTATAGGATTCACCCTTGAGAAAGCATATATAGATGGTATTAGAACATGTCATGTTAAAAATATATTTAGTTAGAAAAATCTGGTTATGAAAAATTACCTTTATTTTTTTAAAGAACCTATTCCACATGGAAATTCTCTAATGTTAGATCACATTTTGTGACAAATGGACCCATAATTTAGTAGGCCAATTGAAATAATGGAAGGTGAAAATTGGATTAGGTTTTTTTAGAATACATTCATGGAATTGGGATGCTTTGAAAAGTCAAAGGTTACACTTTCGATGTATTTTTTAATGTTTATGAAGATAAATGGTGGAAATTTATTTATATTACAATGGATAATGATTATATATAACTCATGGAATTGAAATATTTTAATGATACATTATTTGAAAAATATTTCCCGCATGAGTCAAAAATTGGGATGAAAATAAGTTAGTTTAGTTTAATGTATCAATTGGATGAAAATTTTGTGTATTGATAATATAAAATTACAAGGATATCAAGGTATTATATGTATTTAATAATCAAAATTGAGTGAAATATTGATGAATTCTTTGATGGTATTAATCCATTTCAATCAAGGGAACTAGTAACCCAAAAATTTTTATCGTAACAATTAATAAATTTATGTTACATGAAAATGGGATTAAATTTTCAAGGATAAGAATATTAATGGGAAACCAATAGAATAAAAGGTCATATGAACAAAAAGATAAAGGGAATGAATCAAATAATAATATGAATAAATTTCTATATTTGATAAATTTAGAACAAGCCACTCGGGGAAATTACTGAATGGAATGTTGATTTTTTATATATGTAGAGAAATTGGTCATCACATAATGGAATGAAGGGGGAATAAGGAAAACAAATTCCAATTGTTATAATTTCATAGGATATGGTGAGATATGAAAATTAATTCCCTGGGAATCAAGGTAATATACATTAGAAAAAGATACGAGATCATGGTCAATCATATGTTATCGATGCAATGAATGGGGATTGATTGATGATATTCAACATTTCGATGTATGAAATATGTTTTAAAATTATGTTATTGAAATTTTTTGAATCATATAGTTTATGAAATTTGTAGTCATTGGGCTTTATTAATATTTCATAAAGGATTTTAAATCATATTTTTAATAGTACCAAGAAATTATATTCAGTGGTATGATTGAATTTTTTGAAAACACATTGTTGAGTGAAATATAAACCATAATAAGTTCCTAATGTTGAGTTAATGTCATTTGTAATAATAGATGATTCATATGGCTATGATAAATTATATACTAAATACTTATATTGATATTATTCTAAAGTGTTAAATAATATTTTTTTAGAAAAGATAGTCATTTATGAAATAGATTAAATAAATTTGGATGTGGTTTTAGAGGTTATTTTATTACATTAGTATATCATACACCTTGTTATAAGAGATGAATTAGAAAAAATTCAATGTTAAATAAATGAAAAAAAATGTTTTTATAGTAACATATTTTTACTTATGTTCATAGAGAATGAAAGTGTTTATCAACTCAGGGAAAGGGTTATTCATACAAATGTTGTCCTTCTACCATCATTTTTATGGTATCAATTATGTTTCTTCATAAAGATGTTTTGTGGTTTTGTGGTCTTCAAATTTTATCTAAAAAGTTTATTTATCACATTTCATTCAGGTCTTCATTTAAGGATTTATATTCTATATCCATTTTTTCAATAATGTTCTACAATTAGAAAGAATAGTTTTGGGTTAACCTTCTCATTTTGGTTTCTGTATTATTATGAAGATTTTTTTTACCTATTTAAGATGTGGTGTTTAAAAAAATATTGTTTTCAAACATAATAACCTTTATTACCCATAATATTTTTACATAATGAGGATGCAATTTACATATGGTGGGGATAATGTAATATTGTAAGACTTTAAAATTTTTACCTTTTCCAATAAAATTATTTTTTCTTAAACTGTGTTATAAAGACAACACCATGATTTCATTATGATACATGTGACCTGAAATAATTTATTCAAAATATAATTATTAGCTTTCTCTATACGTAACAATGATATTATATTACATTACATGTAATAATTACTTTCTTCAATGTCATGTGTTACTTGTGAGATTGTGTTTTAATGAACTACAATATGTTATTAAAATATTAATAATTATAATAATAACATCTACCCTAGCCATTAAAATTTGGGATTTCGAAGAGGTCTAACTAACTTATATATATATAGATGAATAAATTTATTGAAATTATTTTATAATACCTTATCTATAGTAATGCTTTTAAATTTCCCATCACATGTTAGCTCCACACCATTATTTCATATGTGTCTCTTTATCCTTCAATTCAGAACACACTCCTCATATACCATATCAATTTCCTTCACCTCATGCCTCATACAATATTATTCCTATTTATCTTTATCTCCCTAACACCATGTAATCATATCTTCTCCTCCCACCTCTAATGCCTCAACACCACTCCTCCATGACTCTCCCCAATCAGGTGTCTCCCCATATCTGGCTCCCAATCTGTCCAATACTTGCTATCTCCTCGACCTCATCTCACCCTCAACCCTAAAATTATCCACTTAATATAATTGTATTGAGAATGTAATCAATAATTACAAGTCATTATGAAAAATCCCCAAAATACCAAAGGATGGAAATAAATGTCGAATTGTTTCATATACAAGTGGGGGAAGATTTACTGTTGAACAACTAAAATGATTAACCATTAAAATAATTACCCAAATAATCTCTATAGTGTGTATAAATAAATGAAATAAAACTCTACAAATTAATTTATATCAAAACCACACCAAGGTTTACAAAAACATAATACAAAGAATATATCAATGAAGACAACGAGGAGAAATCTAATCAACACAAAGATGATAATATGACCCCATCCTCTATAAGATCCATGATCCAATAACCAATCCTTTTAAGTATCATGAGTTGGTGCTAAATATGTGTGATTCATCATCTTTCCCATGTCTTGGAAGATATCATCTGTATAAGAACCAATTTTCCATCAAAGGGTGAGTATAAAACACACTAGACTTTCCCTCGTCACATCCCCACTCCCACCACTAGGATAGAAATGTTAGAAACATTTATATAACATATATTATGGGAAAAAATTCCCAATAAAATTTATTAGTAAATATAAACCTATTACAAATCCATTTTTAACCAAATGTAGACAATTTCTATGTTAACGCATTTCCCAGAAATTCATAATACTAGAAAAATGAAAAATGAACTATTTTTTCAAAATCGTTTTTGTATAAAAATTTAATTCCACATCCTCACACACCTAACCATTCATGCAACCTGAAACTATCTGTACTCACGAGCGGTGAGTTATCCTTCCACTAAGCCTTTTCATAGTGGACTACATTGATGGAGGTACTTTAAGAGAATATCTTTCCAAACCATTTAATGGTGGTACATCATTCCCTTATTCATCCCAATGCATATGAAACACACAATACAACCCATTCAAAACAATTTCAAAATGATGTATGTTCAACCAATTCAAATCATTAAAAAATGATTCTTTTATTGAAGACCATTAAAAAACATTTTCGAACACCTATCTCATGTCAATAAAACCATTACATTTATTGAAAATAATTTAATCAAATCTATTTACTATTTTAAAAAAAATCCCATTTTAAAATAGTTATTTTAAAATCAATAATCTATCACATTATACAAGAACACCAATTTTCTAATTTTCCACAAACCGACATTCAAGAAGGCTTAAAACAATAAATTTTAGAAAATTTATCATCACATAATCACAATTAAAGAAATTTTAAATCAATCCAAATAGTTATTCTAACAGTAGTTCAGAGTGAAGCCACATACCTCGATGGTTTTAACGAAAACCGAAAACAGATGACGTACTCTCATGAAAATGGGTTGATTCTCCAAAAAACAGCCATATTTATCTTCCCATAGAATGATATAGGAGAAATCTCATCATCATTGGAATTCATAATCCTTGATATTCCCATAACATGTCTAGATCTAATAATCCAATTGGAGAGGAGAAGTAAATTGATGTAGATATTTGGAAACATGACAAGAACGGTGAAGAACGACACTTACTACTAGAAATGGGAATAAAAACACCATTGTAGGGATATATATTTATTCCAAATCACATTGAAGAGGTTATAATAACTTTGATGGAGAAAAATCTTGAGTTAATGCCTACAAGGAGAAAAAAGATATTTAGATGCAAAAACGAGTGAGATCATATTTTTTAGGATCGGGCATTAACTCTGTACATGGTTACCTCGCACAGTTAAAAAATGATGTGCTTACCATGTGTTTGAGAATTCCTGATTTAAATCCCTTAATGAACTTATTTCATGTTATACATACATTTTTTCCACTATTCTGATGCTACTATACCAAAACTACAACTGTGCATGGTTTCTTGAAGGATTTTTGAATGGTTTAGAAAAAATGTGTGTAACCCATGAACATACCCATTTTCCACAAAAACATATCAACAGTTCATCCAACACTCACATCCTTCACCCTTTCACTTTATAAACATAAAAAACAGAAAGTAAGGGTTGCATACCAGAAGCTAGGATACTACATTCTCCCCACCATTATACATTCTGTCCTTGGAATTTAGAAATCCATCACTTCCCTAAATGTCTTATGGAAAAATCTATTTCATTTGTTTATCGTGTTCCCAATAAAATTCCTCAATCTGACCATTTTATATAAATCCCATAGTAGACTGATTCATTATTTATGAAACATGTTCTCTCAACTATCAACAAAACGCATGAGGATATGTACCAATGAATCATATTTCTCTAGGTCAATGTGATCCCATCTGATCACATGTTCAAAATCAAGATGATACATTTTTAACTAAGATACATGAAACACATTGTTCACCAAACTGAACTATGGTCGAAATTCCATTTGATATTCCACCTCTCAAACACATTCGAGTAACTCAAAAGGGCTAATATATTGAGGATATAACTTTCCATCCTTCCCAAAACAATGATATCTAAGATTTGAAGAGATATTCAATCAAAAATGACCACTCACTAAAAATTATAGTGGTATTCAGGGATAGTATGAATACTATTTATAGAGACTCTGAGTCATCTCCATCTATTTCCAGAACAATAAGATCTTCTATATTCTTTCTTGGAAAATGGTTGGCCCAACTACTAAAGTCTCACCTATTTCCACCCATAAATTTGGAGAGTGACATGGATGCCTATAAAGTACATAAAAAGGATCCATATGTATCAAGGCTTGATAACTGTTATTATATGAGAACTCCATTAAGGTTATATTCTCATCCTATGAGCTACCAAATTCCATTACATAATCTTCAAACATGTCTTACAATGTTTGTATAATCCTTTTTGATTTCCCATCCATCTGAGGCAGATGTTCTGTAATCAAAGTCAACTTATTTCCAAGGAATTTTTGTAAGTATTTCTTTATACGACACATGAAACTCAAACCACTACATGAGACTATAAAAATCGGTATTCCATGTCTCTTTACCGCTTCTTAGATATATATTTTTTATAGTTATTCCAATGTTTTCATTTCAAGAATAGTGATTAAATAGGTTGATGGTAAGCGTATCTACTATGGACCATATGTCATTGTTTTTTCAAACCATTCTTTGGGAGACCTATAAAAAAATCAATTTTAATCTTCTCCCATCTTCACACTGCAATAGGTAATGACTACAATATACCCATGGGTCTCAGATGTTATTCCTTAACTAACAGACATGTTATGTAATTTGAAATGAACTCAACTACATTCCTTTTTATTCTTCACGATAAATACTGCAACTTAAACCCCTTTGGCATATTCTGTATTCCTAGATGTACAACTCATCTTGAATGGTGGTATGAATGGTGAATATTCTCCTAAATACCCTTAGGAATAGCCATACAATCTTTTAACCACAAAACCAAACATCCATCATGTTTCCATCCATCAATTGTCTCCCCACCATTGATTTTTGACCTCATAACCATAAAATGTGTATAAGTAGGTTGTGATTTGTTGAATATTATTACAAAATTAAAATCCAAATAGACTAAAGAGATAACCAAAGGACCCCCTTTCTCTTTACCTTCCACATGCATGTATGCTAGGACAGTTATTAACATCCACTCTTTTAGATCTTCTCTAACCAGATTCACATAAGAATTTAACATGTATGCATCAACCACTAAATTACCTTTTCCTGGTGTATACATAATATAAAATTAAAAACATATGAAGATACTCCATATATCTTCATTTCCTCATATTTAAATCCCATTGTGAAAAAATGTGTATCAAGATCTTATGATATATAAACATAATAAAAATCTCACCATATAGATAATGATGTCATATCTTCAACTCATTGAGCACCACAACTATTTACAAATCATCTGTTGTGTAATTATTCTCATGCATTATCAGATGCCTTGAACTATAAAATACAACATGGTCTCCTTGCATGAGAACACATCCAATCTTAGATCCTGAGTAATCATAGTATTCCACATTCCCAGTTCTGGATTCTGGATAAATTATGATAAGGTTTGATATTAGATGAACCATCGGCTATTGGAAAGATTTAATGCATTCCATAGTCCAAGAAAATGGACCATTATTCTTTGATAGACCTCTCATCAGTGAATCTAATCATTATATGTCAAAAGAAGTACCAATAATAGCCATCAATATGAAGAAAAGATCGTATCACAAAGACATTCATTGGGAGATTCTAAGGGTAAAAAATATTATCTTTACAAGATCCACTAATACACCATTATCAGAAATATCATGACCGGGAAAATATACCATTTGTATCCAAAAAAACATTAATAGTTTGGCATACCAACAATGGTCTCTCAATATTCTCAGCATTGCCTCCAAGTGTTTCTCATGATATGCATTTGTACTTGAATACACCAAAATTTAATTTGAAAAGACCAAAAAATAATAATCCAAATATCACTAAAATGACTGATTCATCAATGCCATAAATACCACTAAGTCACTCATTAGACCAAAATGCATCTGTGCATATTCAAAGTGGCTATATATTCATTTGAAAAATATTTTCGAAATATCTTCCTTTCGAACATTCAAGTGATGATATAATGATCGCAAGTAAATTTTTGAGGACCACTTGGATCCCCAAAATTGATAAAAAATATCATAAATGACTGTATGTTGATATCTATTCTTTATCATAACATGTAAAATCATACGATAATAAAAAAACAGTCAAAGTTTTCCATCTTCTTTCTTTATGAAAAACATCGGTTGATCCCATGGGGATGTTCATGGACTAATGTAATATTTTATTTCTAGTTCCACCAATTTCACTTTCCAACCCCTAAACTCTATTGGTGTCATCGTATAATATATAATGTAAATATGTCTTTTCCCCATAACGAGGTCAATCATAAACTCCACTTCCCTTATCAGTGGTAAATGTGAGAAGTTCAAATAAAATACATATGAATATTGATCAACGACTACTGGGAAAGTGGTATCCTCAATCTATTCAATTGGTACCAATGTTAGCATTTCAAACTAGTAAGATATCCTTCCCACTAATGGTGCCAACAAGCTCGTTTTACACATGTTTATAACCCTTTCTCCAATAAAGATATGCCTGAGCCATCTCCATATGAAAAAGTAACTGTCCTTCTACAACAGTCGATGTGAGCCTAGAACATTTTCAACAAATCTATACCCATGAATAAATCAATGATATCCATCTCCATGACTGTGAAGTCCCATTTCAGTAGAGCTCCATCAAAATTTATAGAAGACACTCTATGAAAAATTGATAGAAATCCCTTTTTCTAAGAGGAGATTAATGATTACTCATAGGAGGTATCATATCATGTTTTAAACATAGACAATAAATAGCACGAGAAGAAATGATGTAATTCGATGAACTTGTAATAAAACACATACATAAATACAGTAATCAAAAGAATTATACTACTCACCATAGATGGTCTAGCCTGATAATCTACCATGATCTGATCAATTCCATTCAATTTCATCATTACATCACTCTGCTCCTTGTCTCCTTGATGAGATTTCACTTTCTAAGAAGTCAGGGTGTTCCAAAAAGCTCTATGGACAACTTTGTTCAATGACCTATTGGATTCTGCTGTAATTCTCCTGTCGATGCATATAATTCCTGTGACACCTGAGTAGTGTCTAAAGCATGAAAGCTCATAGAACCATGAAAAAAATGTTCAAGATTCCTCATCTTCATGTAGTTATCGAAAGCACTTGGTTTTGTTTTACAATCAAGCCTTTTTAGGTCAAAAGAAATTAATTTGATATAGCCCTCTATGCTCTTAGGATGTAGAGGAATGTTCACTGATCTAGCCATGTAATTTTTATTCCTATTTACACCATGAAAATATGTTTCCTTATTTTGTTTTATCCCAGAATTTGAGTTCCCACTACTTCCCATATTTATAATCATAATTCCTCCTCCCCCAGATCCTGATATATCTCGTTCAACCATTGTATCTATAGTCACAAAATCTGTGTAATCTATAACATAGAGTACAACAATCTTCGAACTAATCTTCTACCTTATCATTAATATTAATATGTCTACCTTCATGGACATACTATAAGAAACTTATACCAAAAGAACACTAAATTCATGAATTCAGCTGTATATTTTGCGAAAGAGTGACTTTTCTACTTTAGGAGGAAGAATTATATCATTATATTGATCCTGAAGGGTGGGGATATAATTTTTTGTTTAAAAAATAATAAAAATAATACAAACTAAGGCCATGATCCAGCTTATCCTACATCACCAAATCCCACCTCTCCCATGTGATATCAACGATCATATATGTCGTCATCTTCATTTTTATCATTGATGGTGTTCCAAACATTCTATGATACATTTCATCTTATTCTTCCACACATCTTCCTTTTTAGCTTTAGAATCACCATGGGTGATGGGTGGGTTATTCTTCATAAATTTGATTGAATGATCCACATGCATTGGATCATCCCTCTGGTTCTCTCTATCCCCAACATTTAATGCTTGAGTGATACTTGGTACTATCCCTTCATTCACCTATTACATAGGTGAAATCACATTCTCTGTATATTATTCCGGTTGGTTTCTACGATGCCTACCAATTTTCATTTTCTAAATATAAATAAAACACTTTATGTCTTACTCTCTAGAAAATGATGGAGTAGCATTCAATATTATATCACATTAACTATCATAAAATTTCATTCCAAAACCACACACTTCAATGATTATCCATTTTATAAAAAATTTATTCATTCTTTTGAAAATTAAACATTTTTCATAATCTATCAATCATTCTCTATTCAAAATCGTTCATTTGAAATCAATTGCAATAGTTTTAAAAAAAATTCACCTTTGTAACAATAATTAATCGTTACTCAAAATTAAATATCCATTCTGAGAGGGATTTTATTCATCTACTGTGCAAGTCCTACTCATCTCATTTCCTAAAACCATTATAATGGGATTCCAAGATTCTATAAGTGTCTGCAAAAAAATTAGGTACCTCAATCCATGTTAACATGATGTTTAGAATAAAAAGGCTAGCTATGTATTTTTATTCTATATATTTTATGTCCTATAAATTCTACCAATTTATACAATAACAACCCATGGAATAGGTACAAATGGATTGAAACTGAAACAACATGAAAATTAAGGACTACTTATTCAACAAGGGATGGACCAAGATGATACCATATATCTCAATGAATCTTTTAGATCAAACAAACTGATCCCATTTTTTATGTCCAACATATGCTCATTGTATTGAGAAGAAAATCAATCATTAATATTCCTTAACCAACATCCCCAAGACAAAAAAGCCTGACAATAAATGCCGAAGTGTTTCATGTACAAGTGGGGGATGATTTACCCCTAATGAACTAAAATGATTAACCCATGAAACCATAACCAAACATCTCACTATATGATGAAGGAGTAAATAAATCAAAACTCATCCACATCATTTATATAAAAAACAATGTGTACTAAAAAAGATGAGATAGAAACTATAAAAGTAATCATTAGAAAGACAACAGATCCAATAAAAAATTGCATCAAGACCACATGCTCTACATGAACCATTCACCCAAAACAAAATTACCCAGGTATCATGAGGGGGTGCTAAATACATTTGATACATTACATTAAAAAATATCCTAGAAGATAACCTCTGTAATACCACCAATGTTCCGAATCAAGCGTGAGTATAAAACTCAGTAGGCTTTCCCTAATGACATCACTACTCATGCCAATAATATAAAAAAGTTATAAATAACTTCCTAAACCATGTATAACCACTTGTAAATAAGTTCTATGATATACCATTTTATTGAAAGTTGTTATTACAAAAAAAATAGTCAAATCCATAAAACCAATTATAAATTTCATTGTTTTATAAACATTTCATTCAACTTCCTCACACACACATTCCTATATGCAACCTGAAACTCCCTTTTCTCACGAATGGTGAGTTCTCCATCCACTAAGGCTACACATAGTTGACCAATTCGATGGGGTTATGACACACCCTTATCTGTCCCAACACATTAATGAGGTCCTTCATGCCCTTATATGTCATTATGCGCATGAACACACACCGCAACCTATGTTAACCCATGCCAAAACCAATTTTGATTAACCAATTCAAACCATATCAACACAATCGTTCATTTATTGAAAACTATAAAACAATATAATTCCAAACACCCTTTACATTTCAATAAAATTATTCCTTTTATAGAGAATACTTTAATCAATTCAATTTACCATTATTACAGAGATATCCAATTTGAAATGAATCCTTTTAAAATCATGAATCAAGAACTTTATAACAGAACACCAATTTTCCATATTTACACAAACGGATTTTCATGAGGTTTTTCAACAATCATAAACAACTAATTAATCATCATTTAGAACAAAAATAAATCAATCTTAATGCATTCTAATAACTTTCACTAAGAGGAGTCGATAGTGAATCCACCTACCATGATGGTTTTGAAGAAAACTAGTCATGGATGTACATTAATCATGAGACTCGGTCGATTCTCTATGAACCCACCATAGATCTCTTCCCCTAGCCCGAATCAGGAAGAAATCTCACCATCATCAGACTTCCAAATCATTCATATTCTCAAAACTGGTTTAGATATAAGAAACCACGAATAGAGTAGAAGTATATCTAAGGAAACGAGACAAGAACAATGAAGAACAACACATACCACTAGAACCAGTCTTGGAAGCAATAAGGGAGGGTTATAAATTGATTTCAAATCACATGGGATAGGTAATCATATCATTAATGGAGAATAATAGCATTTTAGGGCCTCAATGTAATAAAAACGATCGAGTTAGAGCTAATAAATGAGTGAGATCCTATTTTTTATGACCTAACATCTACTCTACACACGGTTAGGTTTCATGGTTAGAAAAACCAGAAATTAACCATGCATTACCTACTAAATTATGGAAACTATCACACAACCTCCTCTCATGGTCTATATAATGGTTCTCCCACAATCATGATGCTACTACCCCCAAAACTTTAGTGGTCATAGTTTCTGTTCGGATTTCTGCACAATTTAGACAAACCGTGCACAACTCATGTGCATCCCATTTTCCCCAAAAACATATATAATATTAATAAAATACAACCATCCTTTACCCTTACAAATTATAAACATAAAAACCACAATGTTAGGGTTACATACTAGAATATAGGGATACACAACCCATTCTCCCCCCATCTCCTCATCTCTCACTGCCCCCCCAACCATCCTACAATCATTCTTTCACCCATTGTTTATTACTCAAGAAAATATCAATTATCACTCATAAATAGCTAATTATATTTAAGTTGAACCACATCTATAAAGATTGAGTTTATTTTAAATCATCCCTATCTAATATCAGGTAATCATATTGATTCCTCTTCATGTACATCATTGTTTCCATCACAAAAACCTAACACATATTCATCATCCATTAAGAAATACTACAATATACATTTCACTATTTGATTAGGTGTGTATAAAGCTGGTTTATTGATAATTATTATTTATTATTATCACTATTCTCTTCGGTTGCCTAAATTTCCCCCTAATACAAAGATTCTGCATAACCCTCATGGACCAACATATTCTTCTATAAAAAATTATGTTTTTTTTGAATCATAATTTAAATACAAAGTACAAAAAAAAAGTAAATGAAATCTCAAAAAACTAGGTAGTTAACACATGAAATAGTGAAAGAATTGAGAATTTATTAACAAACATGTAATGAGTATTCACAAGAAGATAATAATGATGTTATAAATATTATTATGGTTATAATATAAGTTATTAACATGATTTAAAAAATTATATTGGAGTTCAATTAATGATCACTGAAAAAAAAACATAAGTTATGTGATTTTAATCCTAAATTTAACATCTATGTGATAAATTTAATATTCACCACATACTTATTTTGTGTGGTGTATCTATGACCCATTTTGATATATTATATCATTAATCCTTTTAAATTCATGTTATTTAATTTTATACTTTTAATTTTATCATTCAATGGGTTTTTACTTGAAATTTATCATGTATTAAATGTTATCATGGAAGTATCACATGCTTTTGTGATTCTTATTATTCAATTGAAAAAATTCACTTCCATAAAAACATTATCCATTAAAAGAATATATTTTAGATATAAAAACTCTTATGGGATATGGATAATTGTTTCATATACTATATATAATTTTTAGTTATGAGGTATACCTGATTGTTATTTGATTAATTGTGGAAAAATTATTATATCGATATCATTTACTCAATACAAATACTTCATAATGCACAATATTCATGAATTAAATAAATTATTTGTTATATGAGGAATTATTTTGAAAAATACAACATGTATGGGGCCCCTATAATAGAAATATCATCGATGCATCTATATTATAATGAGATGAATCAGTTGGCCAATTAGATGGAGTTTTACCAATTTTCTATAAACCGACTTATAAAGGACTTGACTGTAAAGGTACTGTGTACCAAGGAAATACAGAATCCAATTATAAATTATTTCTAAAAATTAGATTTAGTTATTATTTATCCATTATATATTTTCTTTACGTTTTCTATGGATGTCGTTCATTGTGATTTTATTAATTAAATGTCACATGGTTCAATTATTTATCTTTCCATGTTTATTTTGATTTATCCCATTATATAGATATCATGTGTGATTATTTATTTACCATTACAAGTTTATTTATTCTAATTTACTCATTATTTAAACCATTTTACATTCCCTTAGTGAGCATTTTATATCATCCTTATTTTAATTTTTTAACCTAGTTTTGAATATAAAATCATTTAATAAGATTTCAACGATGTTGTTCATTTATTTTTATTATGAATAGTGTTTTATTTTATATTTACCAAGTTCATATATGTATCATATTTGTATACGGTTTTTATAACTGCTAAATCTATTAGTCCTTTTGTATTGTATTCACTATAACCATGATAATGTAATAAAGTAAGGTTTCATCTATGCGATACCAGGGTTAGGGAATAACACCATGTAGGAAGGAACTAGTTTTATCAACTATAAAGCCACTACAACTATATGAGAAGCTTGATATTATAATATGTTTGTGGTTCAGTTTTGGGGAGTGTGAAATTCCTATGAATTATATGTAGAATTATTGTATCAAACATAATAGTGTGAATATTCACCCCATAAACCAATGACCTTTACCAAGGTAAAAAAATGAATGTTTCATACAACAAAAGAATCTACTGAAAAGGGAGTGGAGAAAAACCCAGCTCTCCATAATCACTCCATCATTGAAATTATACTTCCTAGTAATCACTCATAATTACATACAAAAGTGTATTCGTATTATCTTTTAAGACATAATCCATATTTTTTTTATTTTCAGGTTTTTGGGTTCATACTTCCATCAAGGTATCCAACTCAATGTTGTTTATAACATATCCTACAATATTAAGATGATCATTTTATCCTTAATCGGATATATGATTCACCATTAGTTGATAGAATGTTTTTGTTTGGTTAACTAATAAATAGATATGATGTCAATAAAATTCCTCTTGTGGAATATTTTATTAGAAGGATGTTGTGGTTCAAAACATAATTCATCTTTCATTCTTAGATTGATCTATCCACATATCCATAAATATTTAACCAATTATCATAGGTATATTAATATACCTGATCAAACCAAAAAGGATGTTTATCTGATAATCTATACTTTGATCAATGGGATATTGAGATAAAAACTATTAACCTAAATATTCCCTCCATTATGGTGAATTACTAATTTATTTTTATAGGGAATCATATAATGTTGAAAATTATTATTATTTGACCCCTATATATAGAGATAAAATGAAAAAGGGATGATATCATTAAAAGGGTGAGATATACCTATGGGAATGATATTTTTTTATGATAGGCGATATGGCCTTATAACCCTTCAAAAGAATTCTTATGGATGAATTATGAGGTTCTTGTTTCCTTCTACTTATAATGAGGACTCATCATTTACATGGGAGGATTCTAACATGGATATTTTTTTCATCAAAGACATAAGAATTTATCAATGTATAAATATCAATATTCTCCTAATCTTCAAAACATTCTTTGATATTTTTTTCTTTATAAATTTCCATTCAGGATGCTACAAGAATATATGGTATATGAGACCCCTTATAAATTTGTATCGACTAGTTGTTTTTTGAGTCATCATAATTATATTAATATGACTTTAAATTATATTTTCATTGGCATGAACTTTATTTATTATTAATAAAGGAACATTACATGAATTTACCAAATTATTGGATAGGTATGAGACATCTGTAAAGGGACCTTCAAGATCTGGCTGCAAATCCATGTTAGGACACGAATATTATCATAGTTATGATTTTATTTCTTTTTAAAGAATATAAAAGAAAATGTATGTATTTGGATAATGTTTATTCCACCTATCATATATTTCCACAATGATGTGTCCATGTTCTCTTTCATCATCCTTAGTAATAATAAAAAACTGGCTCCTCTTTTCAATAGGATTATTTTAATAGTCACTTCGATTTTAATAGTCAACATATGATGGGAATTTTGTGTGATGTGAATTGGGTTATATCCTTATCCATGTTTTAAAATATCATACATCATTTGCTGTTATATATACTTGTGATAGTGATATTCCCATGTCTTAAAGTTACTTCCATATTATGGTGATGGAACCCAATTTGAATTTGAGGATGTACCCATTCATATGCATTATATTTCATCATAATATGATTATTAATCGCAATATTTTTAGAATTGATATGAGTATTATCATATATATATATATATCTGGTAAAACTATTGAAACAGTTGGGTTTGGAATAAATCTCTTTCCCTTGGTGTTAATTGGAATAGGCTTTTATATCTTATATTTGGTGTTCTAAAATATACAGGTAGTTCGGATGATTCTAAGATGAAATATAGGTTTCCTCATCTAATGTTGTATCGATATTCATGAATATATCAGAAATTGAATTCGTAATAGGGTTTCACTCCTATCCTATTTATATTAATATATATGTTGAATAACTTTATATGGGGTAGAAAGAATATATAAAAAATAAATAATTTACACTGGATAAAGGAAATATCATTCAATGAGATTATTATTATGAACTAATTAAAGTGCTAATACTGTTATTATTTTTGGAAATTATACATAAAGAGATGATTATATACTATATTCACATAAAAATTCAGTATATTCCAACTGTAACCCTCAAAGGTAATGAGCATATAAACTCATCCCTTAAGTATGAAATCCCACTTCCCATAGTGGGGACTGAAGTTTTCCATAGTATGTGGTTCTTAGGTGGAGTATACATGGAAATGATAATATATTAGATATTAGAGAATATTTTCTTTTGTTAGTGGTTCTGATTAGTGGGGAGTGTCCCTCCTTCGCACATCTGAAACAGTCTTTTCACTAAGGGGTTCTTCTTTCACAATCAAATATAAGAGGTATAAATTATCATATCATAGGGAAATACACCTAAATATTTGATTTTTGAAAGTGGTTATCCAATTCCAATCAGTATAATCCTTTTATGGGGCAGTATGTTAGATTTAAAAATGAGGAACATATCTGGAGTTTCCTCCATTGTTAGGGTATTACAACATTGACAGTCTACCCAAATCAAGATGATAAAAACATGTCTCCAGGGATATTGTGTGAGTGATATTTTTGATTCATTATATGGTTCCTCGAATTTTATAACATCTAATGATAAAAAATAATAACATTATGAAAGATCCATTTTATTATAACTAATAACACTTTGAATCAAATCCCTACAATTTAATCAGATAATCCCAAATAAGAATACAATTTTGTGGAGAATCAAGGAAAAATATAATATTAGTTAAATTATTTTTCCATAATAATAATCATATTATTTCTATTAAGGTCATAATTTTATTCCAAAATGGTTTTATATATTAACTTGTTTTGATTCAATGTAGAAACATATCCTAAAGAATACAGTTGATGGGTATTAAACATTAAAATTTTGGAAACAAATTTCCTAGAGGGGTCAAGCTCATCGAACAGGTTTAGGTGGAATTGTTTCATAATTTGGTACCCTCAAATTGATTTAAATCAGGTTCATAAAATTTTCTAATTAATGATAATAACACAAAAACTTACCTCGTGAAATACGGTTAATTTCTTCCATAACGATGCATTATATTACATTGAATTTACTATAGAACTATTGAATCTAGTGTCATATAGGGAGATAGTTGGTACATAGTATTACAATTGATCCCATTAAATTGGACACAAATATATCCATATACATTTAATATAATCATATGTATTTAAATTCATATTATGATACATCATTTAATTTATTGTTTTTGAAAAGACCCGTAAAATTCAAGGGAAATTTTTTCTTAATTTTCTTTGGGATTTTCCAAGAACGCAGTTTTTGACGGCACCTGATTCCGAGGCCCGGTGTGCCCGGAATCATTTTCCAATGTTTGGATCGGGTACGTTCAGTGAACGAATGAGCGGGGATTTCTAACTTTTGAACCGCTTCCCAGAATCGAATTCTGAGGGCATCGATGGAACCGCAGCGCCGGTAGTTGCTTAGGAACTCCTGTTCCGGAGTTGCGTTTACGCGAGTGTTGATAAATAAAATTGTGGAAGTTTATTTTATACTTACACTACAATTTTTATTATTTTACTCTAAGTGTTGTCTTGATGGAAGTTGGGTAACCACCCAACCTCCCTTGGGAGGTTATGAGGGTGGTGGGGCCCACACGAACCCCACCCCTTCATATCCTCTAAAACCCCCCTCAACTCCCACTTTAATTTTGTTATCTTAAGTTATAACCTATGACTTAAATGTGATGAGTTTAATGGGATGATTTGTGGGTGGTTTTGAATTTCAAACTCTTGAAATTCAAATGTGTTGTTGTGTTAATAAAATAAGAAAGAGTCTTATTTTATTTTCTTTGGTTAGAGTTTTGTCACTTTGAGAGAGTTGGGAACCATCTTCTTCTTCTTCTTCAACCTCGACGAAGAACACGAAGAACGCTTAGGCTCCAATGAAGAACGTTGTCACCATAAGAAGAGAAAGATGTGTCGTCTCTTCTCTTCTTCGCAGCTGGTGTGTTTCCGAAGATCGACGATGCCGCTTCTTTCGATCTTCTTCCCGTGTCAACGAAAGGAGACGCCGCTTCCTCCTCGGGCTTTCTCCGTCATCTTACGAAGCTTCTCCAGCGACGTACCTCTTCGGACGCACCTCGACGTCAATGGAATCGATGTACGATTACCGCGACGCCCATCCTCCGCAACGCTTGTCTTCCACGGATTGTTGAAGTGCTCCGCTCTTGAAACCGAGGTAGGGGAATTTATTTTGGAATTCTCTTATCTTTTGAGAATAGAAAGACGACCACGGACTAACCAATTCCAGGTTGATCCGTGGATCGTTCGTTCATGCGGATTGATGTTGAAGTTTATTATTTAATTATTTCGTTCGTGAATTCTACCTTGTCATCCTTCGTGATTTTACAAACAGTTGTTATCGATTAACAAGAGGGGGACGAACCGCACAAACACGGCCGACCCTCCTCCATTATTGATATTGTTTCTAATATGGATGGAACGGAATGGCGTGGTGCCATCGCACCACGTGAGAATCGCTCGGTAGGTATTACGCGACGCCGTCGCGCCACGCTGAGAAGTCGAATAAGAACGCGATGTCGTTGCGCCGCGTCGAAGGAAGTCGAAGGCGCCGCAGCCAGAACGGAGCCACGACGAAGGGGCGTGGCGCTAGTACGTCGCGCCGGAGAACCACGGAGACGGCGCATTTTGTTTTTGACATGCGGATTGACGAGTGACGACAAACGAGGCCACAAGGTAATTTTGAGGCTTTCACAGTGAAGGTCCGGTCCCGGGGGGACCATAGGCGAAGAAGACATGAGAAACGGACCACCGGAGCGCGTTGGGTGGTCCGCGGAAGGCGGCGGCGGTGCGCCGCCAGAAGTGGTCGGCGACGGTTGCCGCCGGTGTCAATCTGCGGCGAAGGGGTGGCGGCCGCGCGCACCCCCGCCGCTCCGCGGTGCCCGCTCGGCCGCGGCCGGCCGGTCGGGCCGGGCCCATCCGGGTCGGACCCGGGTCGGGTCCGCCCAGTTCGGCCGACCCAGGGGGGGGGGGGGGTCGGGCCGGGTCGCCCTGGGCCCAAACCCCCGTTTTCAGGCCACTTTCGGTCAAATACCCGTAATTTGAGCTACGAGCCTCCAAACGACTTGCTGTCAGTGGAAATGTGATCCATGGATCGAGATGGTCGTTTTGGTATATCGCACTCAAGGTTTCGGAATACTTTGAGTTCGGCCGGGTTGGTTCGTACACAAAACCAACCGGGCCCTCTGAGCGGAAACGCTCATATCTTGAGCTACGGACGTCCGATTGACGTGCCGTCGACTTTGTTGAGTTCCTCTTAGTGAGACGGATCTTTTGGCATACTCCACTCGAGGTTTGGATGCAGGTGAAGTACGGTCGGGTTGGTTTTGCCTTAAAAACCAATCGGGCCCCTGGGATGAAAAAGGCCAATAACTCTCAGACCGGGCGTCCGATTGACACGCCGTCTATTGCGTTGAGTTCCCGTTGATGATACGGAACTTTTGGATACATCAACTCTGGACTTTGTGACAGTTGATGTATCAGCCTCTCGGCTCGTGGAGCGTACCCTCCCGAATGAGCTTGTTGTGTGCGGGAACCCTAGAGATGGCTGCGACTGCTACTGTGACTGCGACGACGACTATGCAGAGATCCTCAATGGACTACGACGATGAAGAGTGCTGGTCTTGTATCCTATGAGGGTCCCAGCCATGATGGTATTGTATCCTTTATGGGTCCCAGCATAGATGATTCAATACTGGTCTTGTATCCTATGTGGGTCCCAGCTGTGCTGGTCTTGTATCCTATGTGGGTCCCAGCTTAGATGATTCAATACTGGTCTTGTATCCTATGTGGGTCCTAGTATAGATGAATCAATGAAGACAGCTGGTCTTGTATCCTATGTGGGTCCTAGCTGTGCTGGTCTTGTATCCTATGTGGGTCCCAGCTTAGATGATTCAATACTGGTCTTGTATCCTATGTGGGTCCCAGTATAGATAAATCAATGAAGACAACTGGTCTTTTATCCTACGTGGGTCCTAGCTGTGCTGGTCATGTATCCTATGTGGGTAACATCTTTGATGATTCAGTGCTGGTCTTGTATCCTATGTGGGTCCCAGCATAAATGAAACAATGAAGACGGCTGGTCTTGTATCCTATGTGGGTCCCAGCTTAGATGATTCAGTATCTATGTTTGATCATCTCTTTCACCTTTTTGATGATGTATACCTGTGTGAGCTGAATCCTGTTGCTTTCATGTGTGGATTGTGTTGTGCTATCCTGTGTGGATTATGTTTTTCTTTCCTGTGTGGAATACGTATACTTTCCTGTATGTACTGAGTTGTACTTGGGCTCGGAGGTTGGAGCATTTTGAAATGATGACTTAGGTATATGTATGGGAATATACCTAAGTAGTGTCGGTTGTTACTTCGTGATTTTATCTTTCCTTTGTGGTTTATCCTTTGTGGATTTTGGGAGACCTTCGGGGGTCTCAGGGTCCCTACTGAGTAGCTTATACTCACCCCTGCACGGGCTATGCCCGCAATACGTTGTGTTGGTTGCAGACGACAGGCATCGTTTATCGTGGTTGAGACTTGCAGAGCAGGACGGTACCTGGAGGAGGACCACTGGGCGGGACGTAATCGGAGCGGACGGCGGGACCCGAGGAGCAGTGGAGCTGTCTGTACCCACCCTTCAGGTGGGATTTCTAGTGGACAGCTCAGTGTAGCGACTTTTACTTTTCAGTTTCTATTTTCCCTTTCAGTTGTACATTACAATTGGGCTTGTATTTCCGACCCCCTTTACTTTCTACACCTAATGTTGTACAGTTTTACTTAGTGTTTACTTCTTCCGCTTGTACTCTTTGGTGTTTGTTTACTCTTATAAAGGAAATTCCTTCCCTGATATCGGGATTTAGGCCTTTGGTGCTAGTCGCCACCCCCTATCCTATGAAAGGTGGGCTTGGGGTAGTCACGGCACGGGCCCCGAGGACGGGTCGTGACAAATTGGTATCAGAGGATTTCGGTTTTACTGTGAACTCTGATCTTTTCTATGTGAAGCAATAGTGTTTAGCATATTGAGTGTGGTTATCAGTCCAGGGAGTCCAGTGTTGGTGTGGCGGCCGACGTATCCGTACACCCAGACCCTGACTTCTAATTTCCGACTTAATGCACGAAAACATTGTTTGCGTGTGTGATTCAAGTTTTATTTGTGATTACTTGTGTCAGCTCACCAGGTATACTGTTTGACCGTGGTGCACCTGTTTCCTTTTCAGGATGGCCTCACGATGGCAGTCAGCTAGGGTTCCGAGAGTCAAGCGTGACGACAGCCCACTGAGCGACGAGGCCTCGGTGCAGGGCCCTTTGTCAGCAGTGGCACCGGCGGTAGCACTACCCACCGAGCCACCGATACTTCCAGCACCAGCCGCTGACGATGCACGTCGCCTTAGCGCGCTGCACGAGTTCCAGCGCCAGCGACCACCCAGGTTCCGTGGGGAGACGGACCCCCAGGCAGTCGAGGACTAGCTGGAGGCAGTCGTACGAGTTTTCAGTCTAGTGAGGACACCAGCAGACCTCATGGTGATCCTCGCAGCGAGCCTACTGCACGCAGCAGCGGGCCGATGGTTGAGCTTGATGTTCCAGGTGCACGATGAGTCATCTCTTCTCTGGATGGACTTTGAGAACATCTTCCGGTCCGAGTTCTTCCCAGTCACCCTCCGAGCGGTGCGCATCCAGGAGCTACTACAGCTGCGGCAAGGCAGCATGATAGTAGCCCAGTACACGACGAGGTTTACTAATCTCTCGCGCTACTCCACAGATATGGTACGGGACCCGTTCTTCCGGGCCCGGACCTTCGAGCACGGACTGAGGCATGAGATCAGGGATTCGATGATCTCCCTCAACATTCTGACACATGCTAAGGTGTTGGAGAGAGCCCTTCTAGTGGAGAGTTTTCTCGCCGAGCAGACTCCAGTGACAGGGCCCTCTATAGAACAGCCCGTAGCAGGGTCTTATGCAATTGGCAGCAGACAGGTTATGCAGAGGTCCAAACGGGCCAGACCATCAGATGGGCAGTCACTGGATGAAGATTCGGTTGTGCGGGGCACACGAAGGAGAGCCATCTAAACGAGGGGCAGGAATTGCTACGCATGCGGCGGGCAAGGACACATGGCTCGAGACTGCCCGAATCATCTTACAGATGAGCAGCAGGTGGTAGAGGGACCTCCCAGACAGAGGTTCGGCCACCGTGGTCTGCAGGGTGCAGGAGGACGAGGCAGAGGAGCTGGACGAGTAGCCGATGGTGGGAGACACTTCGAGGCGTTTCCACCACCACCACAAGGAGGTCCGCCTCGACTGCAGGGAGTCGGTGGACATGCGAGAGCTCACCATCAGGCAGCTGAGGTCTTCGATCATGGAGCTCTAGGAGAAAATGGACAGGAGCGTGACTAGTGGATACGTCTTTTGTACTTCTAGTTTCTTGTTGCTATTGTGTAGCGTCTTTGTATTATGAACTACAATAATAAAAGACGCATACCTTTGTGAGTTTTCATTCCTGTCCTCTTTTGTGTTGTTACTAAGTGGTTCCAGTTTTGACTGTTGACTTGACCCTCAGTTGTGAGACATCTACTGGTGGAGACCCAATTACCCCACACTGATGCCGACAGTGTGACTCAACCCTTGGAGGAGAGAGTAACGGTTGGATCTCTTAGTAGTAGCGTCGAGGCCTTACGACGTCATCCTTGGTATGGATTAGTATCATCCATATCGGATTGACTGTATTAGGCAAAGAATGTGGTTCATCAAAGGGATGAGACGGGATTTCTCTTAATTGGAAAAGAAGAAATCATAGCAGCTCTTGTGGGACCAGAGTAAGTCCAGGCCACGATAGAGAAGGTCCAGGTCATCCAGGAGCGGATGAAGACAGCTCAAAGCCGACAGAATTCTTTCGCTGGCAGGAGGTGGAGGCCACTAGAGTTTGAGGATGGGGACCATGTCTTCATGCGGATCTCACCTCGACGTGGATTACAGAGATTTGGCCAAGGTGGAAAGTTGTCTCCATGCTTCATCAGACCCTTCCAGGTCCTCAGCAAGATTGGCGAGGTGGCTTACCGCCTATCTCTATCGCCTTTGTATCCCTAGTTTGTGTTGAAACTTTACGGGGACGTAAATCCCTGTGGTGGGAGTAATGTAAAGACCCGTAAAATTCAAGGGAAATTTTTTCTTCATTTTCTTTGCGATTTTACAAGAACGCAGTTTCTGACGGCACCTGATTCCGAGGCCCGGTGTGCCCAGAATCATTTTCTGAAGTTTGGCTCGGGTACGTTCAGTGAACGAACGAGCATGAATTTCTATCTTTTGTACCGGTGCCCGGAATCAAATTCCTAGGGCACCGATGGAACCGTAGTGCTGGTAGTTTCTTAGGAACTCTTTTTCCGGAGTGCGTTTACTCTAAGTGTTGTCTTGATGGAAGTTGGGTAACCACGCAACCTCCCTTGGGAGGTTATGAGGGTGGTGGGGCCCACACGAACCCCACCCCTTCATATCCTCTAAAACCCCCCTCAACTCCCACTTTAATTTTGTTATATGATGTTATAACCTATGACTTAAATGTGATGAGTTTAATGAGGTGAGTTGTGGGTGGTTTTGAATTTCAAACTCTTGAAATTCAAATGTGTTGTTGTGATAATAAAAAAAGAAAGAGTCTTGTTTTATTTTCTTTGGTTAGAGTTTTGTCACTTTGAGAGAGTTGGGAAGAATCTTCTTCTTCTCCTTCAACCTCAACGAAGAACACGAAGAACGCTTAGGCTCCGATGAAGAACGTCGTCACCATAAGAAGAGAAAGATGTGTCGTCTCTTCTCTTCTTCGCAGCTGGTGTGTTTCCGAAGATCGACGACACCGCTTCTTTCGATCTTCTTCCCGTGTCAACGAAAGGAGATGATGCTTCCTCCTCAGGCTTTCTCTGTCAGCTTACGAAGCTTCTCCAGTGACGTACCTCTTCAGACACACCTCGACGTCAATGGAATCGACGCACGATTACCGCGACGCCCGACCTCTGTGACGCTTTTCTTCCGTGGCTTGTTGACGTGCTCCACTCTTGAAACCGAGGTAGGGGAATTTATTTTGGAATTCTCTTATCTTTTGAGAATAGAACGAAGAGCGCGGACCAACCAATTCCAGGTTGATCCGCGGATCGTTCGTTCATGTGGATTGATGTTGAAGTTTATTATTTAATTATTTCGTTCGGGAATACTACCTTGTCATCCTATGTGATTTTACAACGAGTTGTTATCGATTAACGAGAGGGGTCCAGACCGCACAAACACGGCCGACCCTCCTCCATTATTGATAATGTTTCTAATATGGATGGAATAGAATGGCGTGGTGTCGTCGCACCACGCGAGAATTGCTCGCCATGTGTTACGTGATGCTGTCACGCCACGCTGAGAAGTCGAACAAGAACGTGATGCCGTCACGCTCCGTCGAAGGAAGTCGAAGGCGCCGCGGCCGGAACGGAGCCACGACGAAGGGGCGCGGTGCCAGCACGCCACGCCGGAGAACCACGAAGATGGCGCGTTTCGTTTTTGACATGCAGATTGACAGGTGATGACAAACGAGGCCGCAAGGTAATTTTGAGGCCTTTGCAGTTAAGGTCGGGTCCCGGGGGGACCATAGGCGAAGACGACATGAGAAACGGACCACCGGAGCGCGTCCGGTGGTCCGTGGAAGGCGGCGGCGGCACGCCGCCGGAAGTGGCCGGCGGCGGTTGCCGCCGGTGTCAATCAGCGGCGAAGGGGTGGTAGCCGCGCGCACCCCCACCGCTCTGCGGCGCCCGCTCAGCCGCGACCGGCCAGTCGGGCCGGACCGGTCCGGGCTGGACCGGGCCCAGCCGGGTCGGACCCGGGTCGGGTCCGCCCGGTCCGGCCGACCCAAGGGGGGTGGTCGGGCCGGGTCGCCCCGGGCCCAGACCCCCGTTTTCGGGCCACTTTCGGTCAAATGCCCGTAATTTGAGCTACGGGCCTCCAAACGACTCGCCGTCAGCGGCGATGTGACCCTTGGATTGAGACGGTCGTTTCGGTATATCGCACTCAAGGTTTAGGAATATTTTGAGTTTGGCCGGGTTGGTTCGTACACGAAACCAACCAGGCCCTCGGAGCGGAAACGCTCATATATTGAGCTACGGAAGTCCGATTGACGTCTCGTGGACTTTGTTGAGTTCCTCTTAGTGAGACAGATATTTTGTCATACTCCGCCCGAGGTTTGGGCGCAGGTGGAGTACGGGCGTGTTGGGTTTGCCTTAAAAACAAACCGGGCCCCTGGGACGAAAAAACCAATAACTCTCAGACCGGGCATCCGATTGACACGACGTCTGTTGCGTTGAGTTCCCGTTGACGATACGGAACTTTTGGATACATCAACTCTGGACTTTGTGACAGTTGATGTATCAGCCTCTCGGCTAGTGGAGCGGACCCTCCCGAACGAGCTTGCTGTGTGCGGGAACCCTAGAGCTGGCTGCGACTGCTACTATGACTGCGACGACGACTGTGCAGAGATCCTCAATGGACTGCGATGATGAAGAGTGCTGGTCTTGTATCCTATGTGGGTCCCAGCCATGCTGGTCTTGTATCCTTTGTGGGTCCCAGCTTAGATGATTCAATACTGGTCTTGTATCCTATGTGGGTCCCAGTTTAGATGATTCAATACTGGTCTTGTATCCTATGTGGGTCCCAGTATAGATGAATCAATGAAGACAGACGGTCTTGTATCCTATGTGGGTCCTAGCTGTGCTGGTCTTGTATCCTATGTGGGTCCCAGCTTAGATGATTCAATACTGGTCTTGTATCCTATGTGGGTCCCAGTATAGATGAATCAATGAAGATAGCTGGTCTTGTATCCTATGTGGGTCCTAGCTGTGCTGGTCTTGTATCCTATGTGGGTCCCAGCTTTGATGATTCAGTGCTGGTCTTGTATCTTATGTGGGTCCCAGCATAAATGAAACAATGAAGACGACTGGTCTTGTATCCTATGTGGGTCCCAGCTTAGATGATTCAGTATCTATGTCTGATCATCTCTTTCACCTTTTCAATGATGTATACCTGTGTGAGCTGAATCCTGTTGCTTTCCTGTGTGGATTGTGTTGTACAATCCTGTGTGGATTTCGTTTTGCTTTCCTATGTGGAATACGTATACTTTCATGTGTGGACTGAGTTGTACTTGGGCTCGGAGGTTGGAGCGTTTTGAAATGATGACTTAGGTATATGTATGGGCATATACCTAAGCAGTGTCGGTTGTTATTTCGTGATTTTATCTTTCCTTTGTGGTTTATCCTTTGTGGATTTTGGGAGACCTTCGGGGGTCTCGGGGTCCCTACTGAGTATCTTATACGCACCCCTGCATGGGCTATGCCCGCACTACGTTGTGTTGGTTTCAGATGACGGACAGCGTTGATCGTGGTTGAGGCTTGCAGAGTAGGACGATACCTAGAGGAGGACGACTGGGCGGGACGTACTCAGAGCGGACGGTGGGACCCGAGGAGCAGTGGAGCTATCTGTACCCACCCTTCAGGTGGGATTTCCAGTGGACAGCTCGGCGTAGCGGCATTTACTTTTCAGTTGTTGTTTTTCCTTTCAGTTGTACTTTATAGTTGGGCTTGTATTTCTGGCCCCCTTTACTTTCTGCACCTACTGTTGTACATTTTTACTTTGTGTTTACTTCTTCCGCTTGTACTCTGTGGTGTTTGTTTACTCTTATAAAGGCAATTCCTTCCCTGATATCGGGATTTACGCCTTTGGTGCTAGTCGCCAGCCCCTGACCTATGGAAGGCGGTCTTGGGGTAGTCACGGCACGGGCCCCGAGGATGGTCGTGACAGTTTTAATGAAATTACTGATCCATACTGTATTATATATTTTGGAAGGAAGATTAAGTAAAAGATCACTATCTACGCCTACTATGAGACTCCGAACAAGACATTAAACAATAAAAATTAAATTTATAGTCAAACATAAAATAACATTAATTTCATAATAACATTTATGGATTATGTTTTTATATAAATAGGGAATGATAATACATTGTACACCCATTCAATACAAGTGGACACTTATACTCAGTATAATTTTTTACAAAAAAACATACCTCTTAAAAATAAAAAGATTTTTATTTTTATGAAACATATTTAACACATTTATCATGAAATATTTTTTTCCATACCAATCCTTATTGCCAATAATTTCTTTAAATTCAACGTATGAGGATAAAAATCACAGCATGGGATATAAAATAAGAAATTTTTTAGTCCTATGAGAATAATTATTTATAATTTATTGTTTTTAGAGTGTATAAATCATTTCCACGTGAAAATATCACAAAAAAATGTTTTTAAATTAATACCTCTATTAAAAATAATATGAAAATAAAAACATTTTTGGAAACATCGAGAATCAAAATGATAATTCCATTTCATATCTCTTATAATTGGAATAACCATATGACCAAATTAAAATATAAATCTCTGGAAAAATTATTATCCAATGAATTGAAGACATATAGTAGTTCTCAACCATCATATAATATATATCAGGAACACCCATTTCCCATTATATATAATGTGGCTCAACTCTCAATTTATGATATATTGGGAACACCCTGTTTCCGAATCATTCGTCGAGGTGCACACATCCTTCTATTTTGAGGACTATGAGGATGCGCCAATTGTTTCCCCACATTCCCTCTTTCCAATGGTGGGCGACATCTGTCTCTTACTTAGGGACATTTTCTCCTTGACCGAAATGGGATGATGGGATTTTGGTTCTTCCTCCTGTGGATTCCTCCTCAGAAATCGTTACCTTGTCCGGGTATCCCATATAGACTTAAGACATTGTTTGTGACACTCTTCCTAGGGCCATATCTTCATGGATGCCAGTTAATTACACAGATTCTGTAAATAAATTCCAAGGGGTCCGTTCGGGGAAGCAACCTTCGGTGGGGGTAGTAGTCACGTTGGACATCACTGGCATGTCTAAATGCTGGAACACCAGCGCGTCTGGGTTTCTTACCCTTATTTTGTGGCTTCTCATGGGTGTTGATGCCCGAGGATTCCCACTTCGCGTGTAGGGAATTATATTCCTCAACATGTCTCTAAGGTTTTCCTCATCTTTCCTTGCTTAACATAGGATATGTCGTGAGTTTAACGTCTAGCCGAGATGGATCACACTGATGAAAACACTGACTTGAGTGGATCAAATCGGTATAACCACTAGAGGGAACACTAGTGTCGGGGGTCAACACATGGTTAGTTACCCGAGATTGTTTGGATTTCACTAGGACAGACTAGTTGTGTGGGTCCCAAGAGGGGGGGGGGGGTAAATGGCTTACAACTATATTGGAAACACAACTTCTTACTGGTGGTTGTGATTGATAATGGCATACTTTAAGTTGGAGTCACAATGACTTACCACTAGATGGGGTCACAACGACTTCCCTCTAGATGGGGTTGAACCTCATGGAAGCTTCCCATGTACACTTTCTAGGAGATAGGGATAAAATCCCACGTAGCTCGAGCAGGCGTAGTTTAACATCATGTTGGATGAAAAATGGGAAGGTAGTTTAACATAATGTAGGACTTGGTTGGAATGATGTGGAGCAGTCGAGACTAGTGGTTTTTGGGATTGAACCTTAGGGAGGCTTCCTACAAACCTTGACTTGGAATGAATAAATTTACACATAGTTCAGATGATTTTTTTGAGGTTGGTGAACCGTGAAGTGGCTGGGACCAAGTAGGTGTTGTGATTAAACATCATAGAGGCTTCCTACGTACCCTTCCGTGGAAAGGTTCAAATTGTTGGGTATCTGGGGCCCGCAGTGGAAGCCGGTGGGCCGGGGGTTTTAAAATTTTCATCAGCACAATGACAGTACTTGTCTTCACCGATGATCCGAGCCCCAGAAAGGTCCGAGGATCTCACATAGATTGTTAAGAGCATAAAAATAAATGAAGAAACATACTCATTGCATATTCGAAGATGTGGTCGACATCTAAATGTCGACGACGATCATTGCACGAAAGATCCATAGAAGTATCCCCCTATATCATACTCACGTGCCTCAAAATTCTGCATGAACGCCGATCGTCGATCTCCGGGTGCAACACAGTGATTCAACAATATCATAGATTTCCGGAAGATCACCGCATTGTCGATCTTGCGATGCGTGAGGAGAAACTTGATCTGTGCTCCTGGATCTTCAATTTTTCTCTCAAGGAAGTGGGGGGAGAGAGAGGATCTCAAATTTCATTCCATAAATGAATGAATAGTTATGTGAACACCAAAGGGAGAGAGCCTGCTCTCTTATTTATAGTCATGTTGATAAATACCCAGTAGGGTTCCCCGGCCCCCGTTAATATCAACATTATCTAAATAAATAATTATGATTATTGAAACTAAGTCAATATTATTTATTAATTTTATCACATACTTGTAATATATAAAATATATTACATGATAAAATTTGAGCCATTTAAATCGACTCATTGTCTCTCTTAATATTAAACAAACCTTGAATATTAAAATAATATGTGTTCGATAAATATTTTCTTGTATTTACTAAACTGGTAAATATATTAAATAAATTCAATCCCAAATATTTGTAACTTGAATATTAATGAATTTATTTAATTCTTTTGGTGATCGACAACTTGGAAAACGCTTAGACGTCGTTGCGGGGACCACTATTTTCATATTCATATTCCACTGAATAGGTGAGGATTCTTGAATACGATGTTGTGTGTGACCTTGTATTCCCTTATCTTGATAGTAGTGAATAAAATTCACAGACCAAGAGCGGGTTCTAGCAACCTTTCACGACCCCTAAAGAGATAAGGATAGTCATAGCAACGACTAACATCCTACAAACATTGACTTTGTACTATAGTCTATTTGTCATTTGATATATCATAAAGCAGGATGCACTCTTGTGTCATCATCCTTATCTTTCTTTATTATTTTTTGATATATCCGGATGGATTTTACTTTCTACTACTTTGTCCAAAGACATATGAAGGTGGCACCATCCTGATCAACCAGGCCTGAGATATACAACTTCCTAAACATGGAAGTGACAAATCCTTTCTTGACCATTCAACCAAAATCATACAACTAACGACGCACCCGACACAAACTACCTTGCCACAACATTACTTCCATGGTTTTCTCCTTTCATCAAACTACTTAATTAAATGATATATATTGGTAATGGTCTCAAGTCAGGAGACCAATACACAAGTCTGTAGATAGGAACAACCAATGACACCCAAAACATGTGGTGTTCTTATTGGCGGGTCTGTCCTAATGATCTCACTACTAGAGATCACCAAGTGCGAACTTCACGACAAGAAGTCTCTATGCTTATGAGCCCCAACACCTGAGAGTTAGACGTCTACTATGTCCAGTCAGTAAGATGTATCTATAATATAGAACATATATTTATGATAAATCTCATTTTATCTTGAGGTTCACATTATATCCTTGTATCTGCTATAACCTCTTGACACGACAACTAACCTTTGGACATTACCATTATTATAGTGGACGCAAAAAGTCTACACTATAATGGTAAGATATCATCATGCATATCTAACTGTACACAAGATACGGAAATAAAAAATACTACATAGTTAGGTCTAGGGAACCCACTATTTCAACACTCCCACTTCCACTAGATCCAACATGCTAACTAAACATGTCAGCTACTCACATGATAAATACCATGCTTCTGCTGAGTAATGGCTTTAACTGCTGGGCTTGCCACGTTTTCACTGCGTGGAATATCTGCTATATAAAACCTCATCAACTTCAGTAAAACATCTCAAGACAGGGTATCCCCGAGTATATTAGTTTTGTCCATTGTCAAAATTGACAATCTTGGCTAGTAAGAATATTATAATTCTCATTATGATAATAATTTTCTCACTAGATGCGAATATAAGAATTGGAACAACTAGTTGCAATTTATAACTGCTTCTTAGATACTTTAGAAGCCGCAACATACTCAGTATCTCTAGGTATGGCTACCACAAGATTTTACGAGCTTGACTCGCTCATCTCATTTTCCTAACTGTGATACCAGATCAAATTGACCTATGGACTACTAGTAGGTGTCCCACCATAACTAGTATACCTTCCTCTCTATATTCCAGGTACATATAATTTGTACTCACCAAAATACAAGATGATAGTTCTGACTACATCACTTGTAGTGCTCCTGGAAATAATTTATATCTGCTTATAATAAATTATATCTTGGTAGTATCAATTATTGTACATATTATAGAAAATGTGATAGATCCATCACTAAACCATATAGTATCAATTCACAACTTTAATCTCTACACATGCTCCGAACATGTTAACCTGCATAGATTAAGCCTTGTGAAATATGCAACAATTATGAACATGAATTGTTCCAACTTTTATTTTTCAATACAATGTCACTATTTTTACGATTGACTAGGACAAAGCACCATTTGGATATACCTCAGTGGATCCTATTCCCTAGAACTTAGGTTGCTACTTGAAGTCAATCATTGAAGAATAAATTTTAACATGATCTTATCTAACTGAAAGATCAAGATCTATTTTCCATATTTTTCTGAACATATTTCACATGGAAAACATTTTCACTCCCACTAACCTTTGGTATACACAAGGAAAAGATTCATTTATAATGAAATCTATAAGATCTTGTTGCTTACTTTAATTAAGAATTGGATTTCAGTAACTTGCAACCCTTATTGGCATCATTTGATTTCATAATCTCTTTCTGGTTGCGTCTTATAGACACATTCCACGATTGATGGTCTTGACATCCAATGACCAATACCGTGATCATAGAAGTTTAGCTATGACAAGTAATATTCTATTATATTTTGGTGTACCGACTTGGATTAACCAATCGATCTTCATTGGTACCATACTTGTACCATCCATGTATCATTTTATTTGAATACCAACCACAGTATTCAATTTATAATCCCCCTTTTCAATTTGATACATGGAAACCATTATTGAATTTTAGTTGATCTTGTCAATCTTTGCTCATTTCCTTATGCTTCTTACTTGTAGGATTTATTATTCTCTATGAATAATTTATCACCGACCGCGGTTAATATAAAACCATCACCATGGTTTCAAACATCCTACACAGTATGTGTCTCTGTAACATTCTTATTCCACACATACTTGTGGAACTTGTTCCCTATGCCAAACATTTATGCATCTCGAGAATTGACTAAGTCCAAGTCAATTTAGCTCCCACTATCTCTAATAGATATGTGAAACCTTGTATAGAAATTTAGTCTAATACTTGACTACATTTTTTCATTATTATGGATTTAGGTAAGATCTTATGAAACAGTTAGGATAATTACCTTAGATGGACAATGTGTTTAACTTGATGCATGTTTGTTTAAATCCTAGCAAACGCTTTGCATCTAAACACGTCCTATGACATAGTGGTTTTTCCATCATACTATGACTCGTATGATATCCATTTGTCATTTTAGTTGGCATATTGGTTATGGGATTACACTGTTATTTTCAAATAACATTTTGAAATATGATGGATGTATCTGAAAGTTGTAACATTGATACAACTTACATGATAACATTGATGTATAATATGTGCGTTTAGGAATTTCTACACGCTATATTTCGTTGATCAATATTAATATGTAAGACTTTATCATCGATCCTCCTTATGTATGTCAATATAGTGATGTAGATAAGGTAACATGAATTTAGGAATTACTCCACTCTATATTATCATGATCGATGATTGCTTGGTCATGATATTCTTTGGCCTGCCGATCCGAAGCAACTCAAATATTATGACCAAACATATACTTTATTGTTACATTCCTTAATGAAATAAAGGAATCTTATGAAGTATCATTACCACTTGCTTTCTTTGGAATAGTTTACACTATCTTGTTGGACTAACCTCGAAAAGCATTGTGGCATACCTATATTTCTAAAGGATTCATTGTCTAAACTAAGGGTGTCAATAATACAATAGGAGTTTAGTTGTGCTGAGCCTAAATACCATACTGGGTATATAGTTGACATCCTCTTTTAGTTTTACTTGACAGAGAATCATATTTCCACAACTGGGTAGGTCTTACATTTTATATTCATCATGTATTTCCATGGATTCAAATAATAGTGAACTATTTGTTGAGTATGTTACCTCAAACAACATACATTCCAAAATATTGAATAATGTCTCATCATGTCGAAATGGCCACATGAGATAAATGTTTTTGGTTATACTCCACAACTTGTTCAATTTGAATCAATCACTTGGCAATTAGAAGTTGTGTTTCTTCCCGCTAACATAGGAATCAACCTTTCTCAACTGCTTGGAGAAGGCACTTTACTTCTAGTAATGTTTCTCGACTTACTTGGTTATGGTATTTCAATACATATATGTGAAAATCATATTGTATTTTAATACCCAAGAAGTATGATAAAAACTTTAATATATTTTGATGAATATAAACTGAATGAGAAGCAATTACTTGCTTCTTGTATTTCAGTTAAACTTCCATGAATTTATTTCATTATGTGATGCAAATTACCTCCTCTTAAATAACCAACCATTTTTCATTGATGGACATGATGAAGGTGCCTTTGGCATGACATGCCATAAGCTTTTTCACCTTTTCATTCAAAGCATTCTCCATAAGAATAAAAGATTGTTTTATCTCCAATATTCTTATTACATTGCGAATGTAAACCTTAAAGGTAATGAAGCGCTTACTCTATACCGTTCATTTGTACCTTTAAAAAAAACTAGAGTAATTGGGTGTAAAATGTATAAGATATGGGATGGAATGAAATATTGTGAACCGTCTTTCATTTTATACATACTGAGTGCGACCATCATATTCAAATCTTGCTTCACTTTCTCCTAGAAAGGATCTTGTAGATGAGACTACATGTGATCATCATCTTAGTATTTATGTAGCGACCACAACTAACATTAGACGTTGATGATAGAATTATGATAGAACCATAATAAGCTTGACTCATGAGTCTCGTGTAAGCAGTTTTACACCCTCACTTCCGGAGGTGGCTTAACAGGTTGGGACAGAAGCAACTTAAATTTCCATTGTAGAAGTAATGTGTGGAACCGCCTATACAACATTTAGGAAATTCGTGCTTAGTTTAGACATTAACTCTGTCTAATATTTATCGCAGTTATATTATGGTAATGTTTTCCATTATCTACAAAATACATTAGCAGATTGTACTTTTATGTTATTACCTAATCTGACATTACTGATTATTTAATCATAAATGTCTCCCACTATTTTTTTTGAATTCTAGGAACCCTCTGTACTAGAATCAAAATACTCTTTAGTATTCTAGTAGCAAGGATCCCTGAACCTCCCTCATAGTCTACAAGCTAGGGATACGCCACAACTCGGAGGGTCCAAGGTAGGCCTTAGGCTAGCCAACCGCATTAGCTCGCGGTTCCTTGATATGTTGAGTGAAGTCCCAGCTTCAATAATCATTTCCTGATTTACTCAATGCTTGACCCTAAAATTAAAACAAACTAGAAAAGGCTATATATTTTCTGCAATTTTAGTTAAGTAGACCCACCACACAAATAAGAACTCTCCGATAGTAAGAGTCACCCTCAGCTAAGTCATTAACCGACACCTCGAACACCCGATTTTGTTCAAACTTGAATGATCGAAGGCTGTTTGTGACTTAATATTTTCTTTGAGGGTTTTAATGGTTTTCTCTCAACGAATGTAATGAATTAATATTAAACTTGTTCTTCTATGTTGTCACGCTCACAACTAAACTTTAATAGAAATCAAACGTCGCTTATTTATGAATTTTATTATTTATCATTTTATGTATTTTTCCCACTATTCAAAAATGCATAAAATAATATATAAATGCATAAAGGTAAAACTACTACCCAACTGGCCATGAGCATCTAAAGGACCTAAGAGAATTTTACATGAGTCGAAGCTTGACTCAAAATTCAGCTTTTCCCTTGTCTTGTGTGATTGTTGGTCTGCTGCAGTGTCCCCATGTCTTGGCAGGGTCGATGTCACGTCTTGGAGTACCACCTTGCCTTGGTGGAATCCACGTGTCATCTTGCATCGTCGTACACCGCCTCATCATGGCGGGGTCTATGTCGCATGTCACCTTTTTTTGATGTACAAATATACTCGCGTGCAAGCGAAGGGGACTCGGGAATAAATGTACATCATATAATTGCCCGCACAGGCCCTTATAAATTTTAACCGATAAATGAAAGACGATGAGCAGATCGTCCATTTAATTAATTACATACATCGCACGCAGTTTAAATAATTAATTAAATAAAAATTAAAAGTAGACATACAAAGGTCAATGCTCAAGACCAGACGAAGGGTAATTTAAAATACTGCGCGATAAAAAGTAAAAATCATAAATTAAGTACGAGGGATATATAATTAAATTAAATGAATTACTAAATTCAAAATATTTAATTAATTAACGGTCCTTTAATTAATTTAATTAATTACACAAATTAAATTAATTCTAATCGGGTATTAAATTTATTTCACTACAATTAATATATTAATTAATTAAATTAATTAAATTAATTAGTTATATTAATTAATTTAACAAAACCCGAAGGGTTACCTGCCCGCTAGGAGGACTGGGGGCCGACCAGGTAACATTGGTCTCCCGCTGCTCGATGTGGCGCCTCTCTCGGTAGAGCGCGGGGCATCGCGCTAGGGAACCGACTATGCGGGGTGGTCCAACTAGCAGCGCGTAGTTAGGAGAAGACCGTGGTATGCTCATGAATGCTAGGCAGCGGTGTGGGTGCGCCGTGCGGGTCCGCGGGAGGAGGAGTAGGATCGGGGTACCCCTCCTGCTATGCACGGGTCTGGCCGGAATAGGCGCAAGCTACGGAGGAGGCATGCACGAGGCAGGGGAGGAGAGGAGGCGTCTGCGGCGCGAGCTGGGTGGGGGCTGGGGCTTGGTCCCTCGGCTGTCCGCATGCACCAGCAGCCTACTGTGGAGGGGGCACAACGGCTGGCTAGTAGGAGGCTACTACAGGGGTGCTGGCAAGCGACCAGGAAGTGGGGCGCATGGTGTGGAGTACGGGTGCCGCACCCTAGGGTTGTGGGAGACTAGGGGTCCGCTCAGACCCCCTGCACACTTTCTTTTTTTTTCTGCTCTTTTGGTTTTCCACGCGGAGCAGACCCCTCCCCTTCCCCTTTTTTTCCTTTCACTTCTTTTCCCAGCGGATACTACTTTCCCATATGATTTTTTTTAAAAAGACTTTCATTTGATGTCTTATTCCACCATATTATTTTTTTAAAAATTAAAAAAAACATTAAGACTTATTATTAAGTCTTAATTCCACCCTTTTCAATTATTCAAAAGGCTTAGTGATAGACTTTAAAATTAAAATAATAATATAATTATTATAATGAAATAAAAATTTATTATTATTACTTTATTATAATATTAAAATAGTTATTATTATAATAATAAAATTATTGTACAAATTATATTATTTATAAAAATATAATTTTAACAATTAATTTTTATTTCTAATGAACCAAATGAATTTTAATCGGTTCAAGAAGATGAAATAAAGTTATAGCCCGAGATCAAAACACACCTTCGATCCAATCTGAAAAAAAATAAACTGGCCATTACATGGCCGTTCAAAATCGGATCGTCATGCGATTTGAACGGTTTTGACCGATTTTAATCCCTCTATATAATTTCATGCAAATGAATTTTATTTGGATCAGACAATTTATGTGATACCTTTGATACCACTTTTTGGTTTTCGGGGCCCGCAGCGGAAGCTGGTGGGTCGGGGATTTTAAAATTTTCATCGGCACAATGACGGTACTTGTCGTCGCCGACGATCCAAGCCCCAGAAAGGTCCGAGGATCTCGCATAGATTGTTAAGAGCACAAAATTAAATGGAAAAACATACATGTTGCATATCTGAAGCCATTGTCGACAGCTACATGTCGATGACGATCGTTGCACGAAGGATCCATTGTAGGATCCCTCTAGATCGTCCACACGTGCCTCAAAAATCTGCAGGAATGATGATCATTGAACTCCAGGTGCTAGCGCGGCGATTCAATGATATCTTCGACGTCCCGATGATCCCCGCATCATCAATCTTGTAATGTGTGAGAAGAAACTTGATCTGAGCTCTTGGATCTTCATCTTCTCTCTCTAGGAAGTGGGAGGAGAGAGAGGCTCTCAACTTTCATTCCATAAATGAATGAATAGTGATGTGAACACCAAAGAGAGAGAGCCTCCTCTATTATTTATAGATATGTTGATAAATACTCGGTAGGGATCCCCGACCCCCATTAATATCAACGTTCTCTAAATCAATAATTATGACGACTAAAACTGTGTCAATATTATATGTTAATTTTATCACATACTTGTAATATATAAAATATATTGTGTGATAAAATCCTAGCCATTTAACTCGACTCGTTGTCCCACTTAATATTAAAATAATATTCATTCGATTAATAATTTCTTGTATTTACTGAACTCGTAAATACATTAAACAAATTCAATCCCAAATATTTGTAACATGAATATTAATGAATTTATTTAATTAATCTGGTGACCAAAAACTTGGACAATGGTCAAACCCCATGGCGGGGCCCACTATGTCCATATTCCTATTCCACTGAATAGGTGTGGATTCTTGAATACGTTGTTGTGTGTGATCCTCTAGGCCCTTATCTTGATTGTAGTGAATAAAATTCAAAGACTAAGAGCGGGGTCTAGTAACCTGTCATAGCCCCTAAAGAGATAAGGATAGTCATAGCAACGAATACCATCCTATGAACACTGACTGTGTACTATAGTCACTTTGTCATTTGATATCTCATAAAGCAGGGCGCACTCTTGTGTCATCGTCCTTATCTTGATTTATTATTTGTTGATCTATCCGGATGGATTTTCTATTCTACTGATTTGTCCAAAGACTTATGAAGGTGACGCCATCCTGATCAACCAGGCCTGTGATATACAACTTCCTAAACTTGGAAGCGACAAATCCTTTCTTGACCATTCAACCAATGTCATACCACTAACGACGCACCAGACAAAAACTACCTCGCCGCGATATTACTTCTATGGTTTTCTCCTTACATCAAAGAACATAATTAAATGATATACATTGGTAATGGTCTGAAGTCAGGAGACCAATACACATGTTCTGAGATAAGAACAACCAATGACACCCAAAACATGTGGTGTTCCTATTGGCAGGTCTGTCCTCATGATCTCACTACTAGAGATCACCAAGTGCGAACTTCATGAGAATAAGTCTTAATGCTTATGAGCCCCAACACATGATAGTCAGACATCTACTGTGTCCAGTCAATAAGATTTATCTAGACTATATAACATATTTTTAAGATCAATGTCATTGTATCTTGAGGTTATCATTATAGCCTGGGATCTACTATAACCTCTTGACACAACTACTAACCTGTGGACAATAAAGTTATTATAGTGGACGCAGAAAGGTCTACACTATAATGGCAAGATATCATCATGCATATCTAACTGTACACGTGATACGGTAATCAAAAGTACTACATAGTTGGGTCTAGGGCACCCACTATTTCAACACAAATTACATGTAGTTTGGAAGGGTGTTTGGGTCTTACACTCTAATCTTTCTATAGAAGATTTCATGGTTGATTATTACTCTAAGCCCACGTGAGTCATGCTCGGTGTGAGAAACAAGATGCAGAATTGTATTGATTATCACGTCGCGAATGGTGAGTCTGTGGGAAGTGGAATGGGGCTTACAGGTGGTTAGCGGTCCATAATGGAAACATGGGCTTACGTGTGGTCTGTGGCCCCATCGAATAAATAGGGGCTTATGCGTAGTTAGAAGCCTAGAATGGACAATGGGACTTAGGTGTGGTCCGTGATACCTACGAGGAAACATGGGTTTACGCATGGTTAGCAGTAGTGGGATATGGATACTGGGACTTACTCTAGGAATAATTCTCGATGGTGATAAAGCCCAAAGGGAGATTGATTTGGCACCGATGAAGAGGAGTAGGGATGCTTCCTCCTACTAGAAAAGCTAGGTACTTACACCAAGGTGGTTTCCCTTTCACCACATATAAACGTCGGGGCGAGGTCACAGTTTAATGTCATGTGCTGAGGACGGGGGTTCATGGTAGTTTAACATCCTGCAGCTTGAACAAGGTGGGTTTACTCCACACCCCTTGGACATACATAACTAATTTCACTCTCCCCTAGGGGGGAGGAAGGCATCAGTAATGTTGTGTATAGGGGGTGTCATGGAGTGATCTCCTTATGGGTCCACGTTAGCTTGTCTATGTGAAGAAGAAATAGTCGTTTAACATCCCTATGTGAAGAAGAATGAGGGTAAGTAATGTAATGGGATGTACCTTCCAGGGTACTTTGAAATCGCTTCATTCAAAGCTGGAGAGTCTCACATGAAAAGGTGTTTCACAGAAAAGGCGTTCATAGGTAGAAGCCTTTTGAAGCTCCAGTGCCTCATGAAGTGGAGGGTCTTCGCGAAGGTGTGTGCTCTGCGATGTGAAGTGGCATGTCCTAGGGATAGGGCATAGGTTCATATGGAAGGTTCATTTTGAAGTGGAAAGGCATTTTCAGAGCAATTCCTCATAAATCAGGGGTCCCCTACACCACGTAATCTTTCGGAGCAATGTTCCTCACGAAGCACAATGAACCTACCTTAGCATGCTAGTCACATGTTCATGAAAGGTAATTCATGAACCATTTGTGCTCCGTGAAGGACCGAGTCCCTTGGGGGATATCCTTCCTTCATGGTGGCCCGTGGGCTCCATGAAGGGCATCCCTCTTTGAAGAGGGGCAGAATTCATGCAGAGGGGCAGGTACTTCGCAATGAAAAAGTACCTTGAAGAGATCATGGTTCGTAGAGCAGATATTGCTTCGTGATTTGGGAGATAAGAAAGTTAGAGGTCATAGGATCCATCCTTTGGGTTCTAGGGGAGCCCGGTATTTATAGTCAATTAGTTCCACAACGAAAATAACGATCCTCATGAAGACGAAGCTGGCTCTGCGGCAGGTTCGTGAATGTCAACCGGTTCTCAGAGCATCCCACCTCTTTTCTCTATTGTGGGTACGTGAACGTCAAATAGGTTCGCGGAGCATCATGCCTCTTTGCTCAGTGGCGGTTTCTTGAAGGATAGATGGGTTCGGGGATCATCCCACATCATTTCTCAATAACGGGTTCGCGAATGTCAAATGGGCTTGCGGAGCATCCCGCCTCAATTCTATGTGGTGTCTTCATGAAGGGGGAGCTCTACAGCGGGCCACAAGGCCCCAAGGGCTTCACGAAAGGTCTTTGTGAGGCAGAACCTAATGATTTCTATTGTTTCTTATTCTCCCAAATTTTTGGGAGTCAAAAAATCCCCCCCTGATTGGGATCCCAGGAGAAAGCAAGGGTCCCTCGCCAACATTACCCGGTCAATTGCGATACTGCCTTGAGAAAGTGGCCCGTGAAGTATAGTGGTGATGTGTGGTATGAGCATTCCATGAAGATCACCATAGATGGATGTTCCACGAAGTGCCTGGGGTCCTCACCTATAAATATAAGGGCTTACCTATCTTTTGTCCATTCTATCCTCTGTGATTTTGGCTTTTATCACTCTCAATTCGCGATGCTCCACATACTTGGTGATTGCTCTCCGTGAATCGGTCTATCTGCTTCTTGGAGAACATTCATTCGTTGACTCTGGGATAGTGTGCTCTACGGCTTGAATCAGAAGGTCGATGCATGTCTTCACGATTCCGTTTCTGGGATCGAGCTCCGCGATCGATCTTTGAGAAAGTGATTCGCATATGAGTACAAAAAGTGCTTAAATAATAAAAACAGAATGGCTCAGCAAGACGTTTCCAGGGGGTCCTTGTGGATTCTACATGAATGGAGGATATGGTGAATAACATGGGTTTGGGGGAGTTGGTATGAAGACACTCTGACCATGATTCGCTGGTGAGGTTGTTGTTAGAAACCCAAAGGAATTATCTGTTGTGTAAGAGGTTTCCTCTGTATGGATTTGGGATAACGACTGACATCTTCATCCCTGACTAATGTAGGGATGAGAAAGTTTACTGGTTTAGGAGCATGGCGTGCTAGAGCCAGTGGTTCAAGGCAGCTGACAACCATGCCCTGGAGGACTTCACGCCTGTTATTACTAATTGTTTGTAAAATCCCTTGAATAATATTGACGGGAAGTAATTATAGTTGGATACATCCCCCTATGTATTAGAGGATATTGAAGGCAGCCTTGATAAACTCGGCGAAGGGATGGTACGATGAGTGGGATCTACACCAGGGCGGCATCTTCACAGATGAATGGGACTGGGCCTACAAGGTAGGTGCCTCGTGTAAGAGTTTGGGGTAGCACTGAGGAGGGTGGGCCTATATGAGGTGGTGCGGGCCTCCCAATTTCATATCTACCAACCGAAGCAGATGATTCCAGAGTTGTTGATCAAGTGGTCATTCCGGACCAATACTATCCAATTACAGCAAAGGGATGTTGGCATCATTTTATTAGATGTTCATCAGATACCTAGGGTCCTGCTACTGGGGGAAATGTATGATGAATTCATTTATCTTATGGTTGTGTGGGATGATTCAGAGAAACTTTCACCACTGACAATGGTGTTGATGAAGCTGGTTCCTAGAGAGGACAAGAATGTAGTGAGAGACGTCCACTTCAGACGATAGTTCAAGAAGTTTCTGAACTTTCTAGATGTTAAACAATTTCCATTGAGGCCATGAAAGTTCCAGAAGGGGGATCAATGGGGAAAGGAGCACTCGTACTGGTGGCTCTTGGTGGAAAGACGGTGGAAAACATGGGGATTCAATGTCAGCACCGAGCAACAACTAGTAGTCAGGCTAGCAACATTCATCACGACTCTCATCTGTGGTTAGATCATACTAATGTGGGACAAAAACATGGGTGTGAGACCAAGCCCATTAATCATGGCGTCCATGTTTGCGATAGGAGGGAGGGTCAACCCCAGGATCCCGATGCCCACCAAGATGTACAAGATGTTGTGGCATATCAGTGAGGGAAAGAGGCCACCAAGGATATATGTGAAAATCCACCTCGTGTATAGATGGATAGGGACACACGTCAAGGGTTCTATGAATATATGAACCACATCTCCCATATGGAATCGAATTTCCACCCATCCATACTGAATTACGCATGAGATTTCTAGCCAAGATGACTGTGTCGTCGGTGGTGAAATGGTTCTTAAAGGTACATGAGTTTAACATTCATCTGTTCCTACTTCCAATAGGTTCTCTCACTAATGATGTCCAAAGAAAGGAAGGGAAATGATTATATCTCATAGCCTTTCATGGTGGAGTCTTAGTAAAAAGGGTGGATCATGAGACTCTCTACGAGCTCTACACCCTGCACTGATTTGAAAGACAATTTGAGTGCATGCAATGACAGGCCCTGCATGTCTATTTGGGGGTGCACTATAAGGAACATCAATGTGTGATGAGGAAGATGTGTCTGATGTTCACTCATGAAGATGGAAAGATGTGGGATGAGTTTTCTCTGCCCACGTTTGTCTTTGGGTTGGTGAAGGAGTATGCCAAAAGATGAGATGGGGCTTACCCTGAGGAGATTCTATAGTAGTCAACCATTCTTATTGGTGATGGTGTGACTCCCCTACCTCGAGGTAGGGGTCAAAAGGTTGCAAGGACATCCAACGGTGGTGGGGCTTCTGTGACGCTAAGGTTCGCACTGACTGAAGGGGAGGAAGTGGTGGAGGATCCATCAACTGCAGCAGACCCAGTGGTCCCAGAAGAAAAGAATTATCCACAATTGAGGCCACCGAGAGGATTCCGTAGAATATCCAGTCAGGCTCCGGGGAATCGGTTGCGCTACATAGACATGCAAGTGAATGTTGTCTTCCCAGTGGCCTGGGACATCTGGGTAGTCAACCAGAAATTCCTCGGCCCGTCTGAGATGTGGAAAGACCTAAACCATATTTGGATGTATTTGGTGGGGATAGGCTCTATCAAGGTCGTCATTGCGGTGTCCAAGGCTAAGGTAGAGCAGTACCTAGTAGAGATGGAGGACATTGTGCAATCATGGTGTGCCCCACGTCCAATGATAGACCCTGTGAAGGTGTTCTTGGATCAGACAGCCCCCCCTGCAGTTTTCGGCCACTGAACTGAGAGAGTGATTCTCTCTTCTAGATAAATCGGACGAGTCCTCCTGGAGAGAGGATGTCGGTAGAGGAATCCCATTGGATGGATAATATGGTGATTCGAACCCAAAGCTCGAAGATATTGCAATGGATCTTGAGGTAAAATTATAAATCCCTTCACCGGGACCCGCTTCCTTGCTACTTTGGACCCTTTACTAATATTTGAACTATGCAGGAGGACCTCATGCACATAACATGTTCACTCCCTACCGTGGATTTAAATTATGTGTCATCATTATCCACACCCACTGCTATGGAGAATAGTGTGTCTGGCAGGGCTAGGATATTTGAGATGGCTCCCCCAGAGTTTTCATATTTCCCTATAACTTTCGGAGGTCCATGTCTCAAGGTCCCCATAGCAATAAACCAAGAATGAGACCGACAATTAGATCTCTGTAGGATTCCTTCACAAAATTCTTAACTACCACTCATTGACCAGGATAATGACATATGTTCCATTTTTATTTGTATAGTCCATCAAATGGTGTGGGATGACCTGGAGAGGTTGATTGGTATTCATATCGGCACTTTTCCCAGGGGAATGCCGGTGGTTGTGGAGGCGGATATTGAGACCGACCCAGCTGTGGGGCTCCTGATCACTGATGGGACCATTGGCAGGGTTGCGCCTGAGATTATTGAAGTGGGATCCCATAATGAAGATCGAACAGATAGCCTGGGTCCTGCCATACTAGATCAGACACTAGATGCGGACCCTGCTGATGAGTTCTTGGGGGTGTTCCCTGTATACGATCCTGCTAACCCCGCATATTGGGACGAGGCAGATCCTGATGAATAGGATAGAAATATAGTCTATCGCTGATCATGGAAGTTTATCAAGCAATTCATTGACGACACCCCTTAGGCACAATGGATCTTGTGTAATGGAGAGACTTCATTTTCCACTGCGTGAACTGGGCGTTGTGGGAGCTGATGCCCAACGTCCCCACTTGATCGTCCGAGATCTTAGGTCATAGAAGATCTGGGAGTACGACTGTGTCCTTAGTGTGGGCTGGCAGTGGAGGAAGGCTATGAACATCAAGAGGCTCTAGGGGGAGGAAATCAAGGTTCAGTGGCTGTAGGTCCAAGAGGAGGAGCACTCAGCCGCCCTCAATGTGGAATCAGAGCTCATATCGCGATAGAAGGCCCAGCTAGAAGAGGTAGAGGAGCGCATGAAGCAAGCCTCTGATGAAATGATAGTCATCCATACCGATGTGGAGTTGGCCAAGATTGTGGATGACGAACTGCACCCCTTCGCTGCCAAGGAGGAGTGGGAGCAGAACATGTGGCAACAAATCCTGGACGCCACAAGTCGGAGGGTGGCAAAGGTGCAAATTTCTTTTGACGGGCTCAACCCATCCATTGGAGGGATCGATCTTCATGTGACATAATACTTGAAAACATTCAAACATAGTTTCATGATTTGATCATTTTACGGTAGCTACATACATGAATTCTGTTAATTTTATTGGACTATTTCATTCTTGTCATATTCATGGTGCGTCCATCGATCAATCCCTAAGCACATGTGGGTCGGGCCCGATGTGAGGAACATGGGATGACCGCCTTATTATTCCATCCAAATGAAAGAGTTCAAACCAAGCATCAGGCATCCATGGGTTTTAACAACCACTCCATATTTCTGGGAATTAATGGGGGGGTGATTGGAGGATGAGTACCTCAGAACAATATGTGGTCCATCCTCCCAATGTTCTCTAGTTAACAAATAGGGTAATTCCAGGGGCATTGGGATTAACCCGAACATAAGGTAGTGGTGTCCTTGAATCACGATACCCAAATTCAGAATATTGTGGGGGTGGCATGTTAATAGAGGATAAATGTTGACCGTGTTCGAAACACAGTATCCTTATTACGTTAGCCTAAAATGGAGATAACAAATGAGGGTTGACCATTGACCATGTTCAAAACATGGGGCCTGGCTCAAAATTCTAACCATTGTTCTTCCAGAACATTATCACCTGATTATAAAAGAGCCATAGACTGATAATCCATACTGTTAGGGGGTTATTTTAGATGTGAATGTGGTCATGGGTCCGAATAAAGGGCACATAAATCATGAAGTGTGGAGTGATGGATTGTTCGAATGAAGTCCAACACTCTTTAAATCTTTCCACTGGATGAAACATGTTGGGCGGGAATATCTTTTTGATCATGGATCAAACATACTTCTGATCAGGACCTCTCTAGTAAGGACCTTTAATGCTTTGTAGTTTTACATCATACCAATGTGATCTATAGATGCGTAGTTTAAACATCATACGGTGGGGATGATGCACATAGTTTATAAGTCATACTACCTGGACCAGGATCAGGCCATAGGGGCTAGATGTCTCAATGATCCTGGGAATCGCCCCATGGAGAAATTATTGGGTGTCACTACGTATCCCATGAGGATGATAATAAAGCCCAATGTAGTTCTTAAGCATGGTGTAGCTAGAGACCAACGCTGATAGTGAGAATCCTCTTTGTAAAGGGATTCGGTGCATCCCATGATTAACATGGGGCATCCTGATCTTGTTCGGGGTAGAACAACAATTTTGTGTCATGTGACAAGGACATGTGGGAACGTACAGTTTAACATCATATGATAGGATGAGGAAAAAAGATAAGATCCCAAGAAAAGAGTATGTGGTTTGGTGGAGATAAACCCGATGTGAATGAAGAAATAAGGGTTCCACACCACACCATGTATCCCCAGAAAATTTTCTTTAGGTCAATGGACCAAAAGTGAAAGTTAGGATGGGCACGAGGCAGAGTAATGGGGAATTTTGACGTTCCCTATTAGAATGGAAATCAAGACGTAGGTAGTTCTGAGAGCATAGATTAACATCATGATGGACGATGAAAGGCACATGTGGCATTGCTGCTTCAGTACACATCCTACCAAAACTAAAAATCCCACATGAGTATTTCTACATGTGGGAAACAAGGTATAGTTATGGGACTTTCCTAGCATAGAAATCCACATGTTAGGGGCAATGGGACTCTAGGTGAATGACGTCCCAATAATCCTGACCTGCCAACTTGATGATCCTAGCTGCGTGAAGGGGTAAAGTCGAGTATGTTGGAATTACACTTGAACAAAAGGAAGTGGAAATATATGAATCATGATGCTCAAGATCTATACCACAATGGTGGAGGCATGATGATAGTGGATAACTGTTGAAAGTGTTTGATACATTGCATCAATATCGCATTAGCCTTATATGTGGACGTACAGATGAGGTTCGACCGCTGACCATGTTTGAAACACTAGCCCTATCGAACATGTCATGTCGGGGTTTTCAGAGACATTTTCCCAAGATGGTAGGTAAGCCATTAGGGCATGTGACTGGGCTGTAAAGGGGGTCCCTTCAAACATGTAAAGGATGAGGATTCATGTAAAGGGTTCACAAAGGATGGACATGGAACGAGGGGAATGTCCCCAAGAAAATTTCACAATCTGGTTTCATTTTCAAAGCGCATATGAGTACAGCTATAAGATGTATCAGATAGAGGGAGTCGAGTCCCTTCCCAAGGAAAAGGTTCTTGGGGTCGCACGCTTCCAACATAAGGTCCTAGGGTGGACCATTAAGTGGGTTTATTCAATGAAATGTGTGTAGGGTAGAGAAGTCACCAAACCTAGCACGTAGTTTTTATAGGGAGATCTTAGTTAAGGTTCATAGAACTCGGACCAGATTTGGAAGCAACAAGGGAGGAATATGGTATAAATATTTCAAAGCCCCGCGTGAATGAGATCCCATGAGGTACTTTCCACACAGCATGTTCATAAAAGGGTTCAATACTATATGATGAAAAAAAGAAGAGGGGATATGATCATAGATTCCTGGGGATGGTCCCCATGACGAGATGTTTGGGCATTCCTATATATCCCATGAGGAGGGGAATTAAGCCATACATAGTTCTAGAAGATGTCAGCCGGTTTGATGTCTTGCGACAAGGATAAATAGTGATATTAGTCTATGGTCATAGTGTTTAGACTATAAAGGGTAGGGAATGTGGGAGACACATGGTGAGGAAAATATAAAACCCGACATTATAGGGGACCTGGGGTCCAGATCATCAGGTGTTTCTTATGAAGGTTTTTGGTTCACTGACCGAAAACGGAAAATAGGCTGGGCCCAAAGCCAAGTGCATGGATGTTCCTCAGTATCCCATTAGAATGAGAATCAAGACGTACAAATTTATGTGGATGGCACGGTAATGTACCAGTGCCAGATATAATAAGGTCATGCAGGTTTGTCCCTCGTACAAAAAGAATCGGCATTTTATAGGTCTTCTTTGTCCTTTAGGGGGGGGGTGTTGTTTTGAAGTGATGTACCTTGAATAGTGAGTCCAGGCATCACCCCAAGAATCAATCTTTATGCAGGCTTTGAAAAATTGTATGGCACGTGAGAGATACCAAACATGATGTCCCCTCAAGTGAGGACACCACGATGCAGTGCCATTTTTCATCGTGTAGCCAGGACAATAACGTCACAGTTTAGGGTCATGTGATGTAACAGTTTAAAGTCATGTGGAATGAGGCAGCATAGTTTAAATTCATATGGATTAAAAATATATAGGGGAGATTAGGTTCAAGAGGTAATGTACATGGTGTGATAAAGAATACCTAATGAGAATGAGGATGTGGTCCATGTCACACAACACGTGATTCTAAGAAAGAAACCTTAGGCCGAGGGGCTATAAAAGGTTAGAGAATATGGGGCAGGATAGGCCATCTCTCAGTTAAGCAGGACCATTAAGACTAGATGTTCGGTCAGTCCTACGTATCACATAAAGATGGGAATCAATCCACACGTAGTTATTGATATTTAATGTCTTCTAGGATGATATATGGTTTAATTCCATATGGGATAGAAGGTATAAGGGAATAGATCCTTAAAGTGGAGTACATGGTGTGGAAATTGAAAACCCAATGTGAACGAAGTCATAATCCCACACACACCCCATCATGTGGTCCTATAATTGTCAGGTCCTAAAAAGAAGAACATAAGGGATATATCAGTGGATGTCAAGATGGACCAATAGTCTAGATGTCTAGGCGTTCCTATGTATCCCATGAGCAAGGGAATCATGCCAAACATAGTTCTCGAAGATGATGTATAAGGAGATCGTAGTTTAAGGTCTTAGATCTCATACCATAGAGGAGCTAGTCGATTCCAAGTAGGGCGCATACCCCGTTCCAATTCCCAAACTCACATCTGTCAAACTCAGTGTGGGAAACAAGGGAGGAAGTGGTTTTTTGCAATACATGGAATACACTCAAAGGGGAAGTTGTGTGGAGCCTTGAATGAAGCTGCACCATGTCTTTTTCCTCCTAGCTTTAAAATGTGCACCGAGGGATTACACCAGGAGTGTCAAATTTTTAGTTGTAGATGATGAAGTTAAAAAGGATGTGAATCATGTAATTGACATTCAAGGCTTGAAAGATTTCACATGATGATGGAGGATAACTGTGGATCATATTTGAAACACAACATCCATATCTTGTTATCCTGAAATGGGGACAAAAAAGTACTGTCTACCACTGAACTTATTCACAACGTGGGACATGAATAATTTTTGTGTGTGAAAACCTCGAGGAAGTTGGCTCGTAATGGTAGGATAGCCCTTGGGCCGAGCATCCAAGCCATTTGGGGTCCCTTTGGATGTGAAAGATAATGGAAGACCAAATGAATGGGAACAGAAAGACTTAATAATGGGTGAAAGCATGTCCAGGAAGAATCTGACACTCTAGGATCTAATCCAGAGTAATTCTCGGCACATTTGAGAATCACCAAATATGGTCAAGGGACCAGAATTAAGGGAAACCAAATAATGTAAATGATATTAGGGAAAGGGAGATAAGGGTGCTCAATAGAGAGAGAGAGGTATGTGGCATGTTTTTTATAATCCCAACATGGATGGGGACATTAGATCATACCACACCATATACAATTTTCCTAGAAGGATGCATGATTGGTGTCCAAGATGATAGGAATAATTCTTGGAGATGGGGCTGGACTCGAAGAATAGATGTTTGGGTTGTCCTATTTAACCCATGAAGATGTGAATCAAGCCACACATAGTTCTTGAGAAGGATGATTTGTAGTTTATCTTCATGCAGGAAGGACACAAAAAAGGGTAAGATACCACAATGAGGGATGTGTATGGAACAATGGGTGACCCGACATGAATGAGGGCATAATCACATACAACACCGTACAAATCCTATGTGAGAACATGGACTATGGGGCGAGAAGGTCGAGGGACCTGAGGATGGGCCATAGACAGAATGTCACAGCCAGCTTTCAGTTTAACGTCTTGCAGTGAGGATCATAGTGATATTAGTTTATGGTCATAGAGAATAGATCTTAAATTCCTTATTTCATGTCATATTCATGGGACATATTTATTGAGAGGGAGAATCATCATGCTTATGGAAGACTATAAGGTGACAATGATGATAGAGGACAACTATTGACCAGGTTCACAACACAATATCCACCCATTTGTGACCTGAGTTTATGGGTAAATGAATGGGTATCGTCTGTTGATTGTATCTGCAACACATGTCCTGTATCAATTTTTCTCCCAATGTACTTGGGGATGTTTCCTTGAAATGGTTGGACAGACCTTAGGATAAATATCTATGCCATTCATGGGTCCTTTTGGATCTAGAAGATGATGTAAACCCACATGAGGGATCTCATAATGCATGTAGGGACCTATGTTCACGGAAGGAATGATATATCTAATGATGTATCAATGGTGAAATGTGGGGCATGGTAATATATCCCAACATGAATGATGGTGCGATTCCATACCACACCACACAATCCTAAATGAGAACTCAGGCCATTGGGCCGAAAAGGTCAAGGGACATAAGGGTGGGCATCCCGGCCAACTGCAACCACATGAAATCTTATGCGGGGATTGCATTATTATAGCTTCTAATCCCACATGATCAATTCTTGGTGTGGGAAACAAGGAGTACGACGAGGCTCTCCCCATCATGTAACGGTCTGACAACTAGAATCACAATCCTGCCCGAGGCAGACCGAAGCTTTAAGGGGTAACAGGTTTGAATGAACCACTATAGTAAATGGTTGGGACATATGGGGGTGGTGAAAATTACCAAGGATAGTTGTTTAACATCTTCAAAACAAATCTTCTATATCGTGTGATTTGAAATGGGAACAACAAATGAGCGTCGACCACTGACCGTATTTGCAACACGGGACATGTATCAATTTATTGTTCGAAATAATCAAGGATGTTGTCTTGAACATATAAGAGAGCCCTTAGGCTAAGTATCCTTATAATTTTAGGGCTCTTTTAGATGTGAAAGATAATGATGTCCCAAGAAAAAGAGTGAGTCAAACATAGATGTGCCCATGAATTTTAACGTCAAGCAGGGCGGTGACAGAGGTGAAAATATCCATGGGGTGGGATGTATGGTGGGGACATGATGAACACGACATGACTTAGGGAGGGAGCCGACACCAAAACATGTTTTTTGACCTGATGGTTGATTCTGATGTTTCAGCTAGGCTAGCAGATGAAATGTCTGGGCGTTCCTACCTATCCCGTGAGGATGGGAAAAATCCATGCGTAGTTCTTGACAGCCATAAATTTTAGCGATGTGTGGTGAGTATGTGGGAGAATAGAAGAACAAGGAGGAAGAGCATGGTGCGATCATCGTAATCCCAACATTAGTGATGAAAAAGGAGCCTGCACTACACAAGGATGGGTCCTCGGAGAAAACTACACCTAGGGGATAGTCGAAGAAAATAGTTTGGTGATGCACTCAAGATGAAATGTATGACCATTACTACATATCCCAATGGGATGGTAATCAAGCCATATGTAGTAATTGGGATGTAGTTTATCATCTTGCAGGATGATGTATAGTTTAACATAATGAGGGATGTGTCATAGTTGAATATCATGTAGGACAGTACATTTTAAAGTCATGTTCTGCCATACAGTTTAAGGAAATGTTGGACCGTACAGTCTATGGTCATGCCAGACCATCCGACTTAGGAAAATTATTGCATGAGGAACATTTCACTGGTGCGAGGAGTTATACACTCACCATCCATGGATAACAGGTAGTATGATCCATTGGAGTAAACCTTGTGAACAATTTAAGGGCCTTCTCATTTGGGCTCCAACATGGGTGGTTTCCTGCCAGGTATCATTGGTGTCTTGAGGGCCAATACCAAGTCGCCTTGCAAGAAAGAGCAGAGGTGAAAATTCTTGTTGAAATCTCAAGATATCTTGTTTGGATTCCATTCTAGATTTTGTAGGGCACAAAGCCTATTCTTATCGAGCACTTCCAGCTCATCCAGGTGGATTTAAACAACTTTATCTGGTGCTTTCTGACCATAGAGAGTTGTGCGCATTGAAGGTAACTGAATCTCGATGGGAAGGATGGCCTCTATTCTATACACCAGAGAATATGGAGTCACCTGGGTGGAATTACCAGTCATCGTCCAGTATGCCCAGAGGGAGTTGCAGAGCTTGTACGAGAAACTCTTCTTATTATGTACAACCATTTTCTACAAAATGTTAGAGAGTATTTTTTTGAACTCCTCAATATTTCTATTTATATGTGCATGATAGTATGAGGTATGGTTAGAACAGATGTTGTAAATAGTGTACAACTCCATCAGCCTAGCTACCCAAAAGTTCATGCTGTTATCGGTGAGGATGGCTTGAAGGACTCCAAATATGTAGATTATGTTGGAGCTCAGAAACTCAATGATGGAATGGGGCTTGAACCCCTTGAGTGCAATTACTTCTTCCCACTTGGAGAAGAAATCTGTAGCAGTCAAGATGATTCTTCACTGGCGAGCAGTCACTGGTGGGTATGGTCCCATTACATCGAGTCCCCATACTAAAAATGGCCAAAAATACTAGGTAGAGTAGAGAGGATACGGCGGATGATTCATGAGGATAGCCTGAATTTGGCACTCATGGAACCTCTTGGAGAACACAATGCAGTCATACATCATGGAGGACCAAAAGTACCCAAGTCCCTGGATCTGGTGAGATTGTTTTGGTCTGGTCTGATGAGCCCCACAGTAACCGGCATGAACCTCTTGCATGAGCTGAGAAATCATGACTCCTTGAATGCAATAGTGGATAACCCCATCAAACATGCTCTTGTAGAGGAATTTCTCATTACTAGGGTCATCCTGGAGGGTGAACTGTAATGCACTACATCAGAATCAATCTCCTTTGGCCCAATCTACTCGTAGATTACCATTCTAGAGGTACTTGAAAAAGGAGGTTCTCCAATCATGAGTCAATTTAATCAGGGAATACTAGGGACCTGGGGGTCCTGACATGGAGATGTTGGTTGTACGATGGGTTACCTGTGAGATTTCATCGTCATCTAGAGTGATGAGAGAATGGACTATCTGGTGTACCATGTGGATAATTCGATCATACTGTTATGGCTCTGCAGATGATGCAGCTAGGTTGGCCAAGGCGGCTCCTCTACCGTTTTTTGTTCTAGGTACATTGGTAACCTCTGGACGAGTTGGGAACTAGGACATTACCATTAGGGTGCTCCCCAATAATGGTACGAGCTCAGGATTTCTAACGACATAGTAATTTTTGATCTTCCTGATGACTAGTTCAGAATCCCCTTTAACTTTCAAGTGGGGAAAATCAATCTCAATGGCTAGCTCGAGGCCAGTAATGAGGGCTTGATACTCTGCCTCGTTGTTCATGCAACCTTATGGAAAAAGGAATGAATAAAATAGAATGTATTTTGCTGGGGAAATGAAGACATTAACCAGAACTAATCTATTGAGCCTGGGGTCATTGATTATTCTGCTGGTGGGGCTCCAGGAAGCACCATGGAAGTCCATATGCTAGCATGATATGGCTTTGTCTACCAAGAGGATCACCTCATAGAGGATATTGAGATCCATGGATTGGTTAGAAGGAGCTAGATGGGTAGAAAGGAAGTCTATCAGTGCTTGTCCCTTAATAGCCTTCTGAAGGACAAACTTGATGTCGGACAGCTGAAGGATTACCTCCCACCGAACCAGATGGCCTGTAAACATTGGGTTGTTCAAGATGTACATCAAATGATCTACTAAGGACACAAGATGTACATAATGATTCTAGAATTAATTCCACAATATTTGTACTACTAATACCAATGCAAGGAAACTCTTCTCCATAGGGGAGAATCTGGTCTCAGTATCGAGGAGCATGCGGCCGACGTATTATAGGTTCTTCTAGGTTCCTTCATTGTTCTTATATGAGAGAAAATCACTAAGAGATCCCTCCAGGATGGTCACATAATGGAAAAAGGGTTTTCCATATACATGTGGCATTAAGACCAGAGGATAGTGTAGATACTGCTTGATTTCCTCAAAAGCAGTTTGGCACTCTTTAACCCACTCATAAATAGTGCCTTTCTTCGTGAGCCTAGAAAAGGGCTTACACATACCATCCAAATTCAGGAAGAATCGGGGAATGTAGGCTAAGTGGCCTTTGGAACCTCAATGCTGCCAGATATTTCTCAGGGGTGACATATGGCTGACGGCCTTGATCTTCTCCGAGTCGATCTCAATGCCCATGTATCTAACAACAAAGCTAAGAAACTTTCCAGAGGTGACACCGAAAACACAATTCATTGGGTTCATCCTTAGGGTGATGGTAACTGAGGAAGAAGAACACTTTCTCATGGTCTATGAGATGGTCCTAATTCTGGAGGGATTTGAACACCAAATCATCTGCATAACATTCCACCAATGTTCCAAGTATCAGATTAAGTATGTGATGCATAGCTCACTGATTGGTGGAACCTTCATTCATTAAACTGAAAGGAATGACCGTGTAACAAAAAGAACATAGTGTTTCCATGAAGACTGTAGAATCCTCATCCTTAGGGGACATTCGGATCTGGTTGTACCCAGAATAACCCTCCTTGAAGGATAGGTCTTGGAAACCAGTTGTGGCATCGATCAACAATTATGTGACATGAAGTGGGAAATTATGTTTCAGACACTGACGATTGACATCCCGGAAGTTGATGAAGGCTATGATCTGTATATTCTTCTTCCTAACTAGCTCAGTGATGGATCACCATTTGGGGTACTAAACCTCCTTACAAAAATTGGATCTTATTAGCTTGTTAACTTATGCATCAATCATGGCACCGTGAGAAGGGTTCATATTTCTAGGAGGCAACTTGAACCCTCAATGATTTGATGGGAGACAAAGGTATTGGATGGATACCTAAGTATCCAGTCTCTCATCTCACAATAACTCTATGATAACACATCATGGTGTTGTTTACGGAAGTATATGTACTACTGTTACTCCTCGAGGGGCATATCAGCACTAATTAGTGATGGTTTCAGGGTTGCCTCTCAACCAAGGATCACTAGTACTAATTAATCGACTGTTGAAAAGACTCACTCTTCAATGGTAGGAGAATAAACCTATAAATCCTCTTCATCAATTATGTAGGATGGATCCTTAGTGGTAGGAGTTTCTTCTGAGTCGAAAGATCCCGATGGGTGGCTGGTACTAGCCTGAGTGGTAGTGGATACTTCATCAAAGGACTCTTATGCTGCAGAAACCATAACTACGAGAGTCTTTGATCCGATCCCATCTAGCATGCTGCCCAAGGGGCCACACTGGATGATATCAAAACAATAATGGCGAGTCGGCTTGAGCCGGTTAATTACTGCCTGGAGAAAAAATCTAGTATGATGTATTACTGTTTCCATGGGGTGGACATCCTAATACCATATGGGAGTAGGAGGCTTCGGGATCACCTAATCCAAATTCGTATTGGATTATGAGGTGTTCTTCCAACGTCTCTTAAACTTGGTAATGTGTCCTCCCCCTCATACCTGAAATAATGAATCATTTCTCTATGTCCGGGGATGTAGCCTCTAATTAGTGGATTAGAAATACATATGCATCATTTAGATATGTCCATGGGTTGGTCATAGCTATGTCATGCTCAACCTGGTTTTTTAAATCTTCCTTTCCTTGTTATTGTAATAGTCGGCATCTAGATTGTGGGCTTCACAAGAGGCAAATGGGGAGGCATCACCTTGATGAATGCCTAATCGACCATTAAGGGAGTAATTAAGGAAATTGTGATATAATGAGGGAACCATGGCATGCATGTGGATCTATGACCTTTCCATTAACAAATTTTAGGCAGTGTCCTGGGAGACAACCATAAATTCAATGTTAGTAACTAGGCCACCAAACTAGGTATTCAAGTGGATCATTCCAACTAGGGTCTGTTTAGTTCTATCATAACCTTGGATTCTTATGTCATAAGGGCTCAGATCACCTTCAGAAAATCCCAATTTTTGCAGTCTCTGAGTTGGAAATAGGTTAATCCCAAAGCCCGTGTCAACGAGACAACGATGGACCACCACATCATTGAAATGGTTGGTGATGTACATGGGGAGAATGTGCCCATATATGGGAGATCCTTCAACTTCTACATATAACGAGATTATGGAATAACATTCATCATCCTCGACTGCCTCAGCATGAATAGATTCTGCGGATACTACTTCTGTCTCAAACTGGAGGAGGCTTCATAATGCCACGGCAAGGGCCTCACGCATGTCTGAAGACAGGCGTAGAGCCTCAATGATGGAGAGCCTCACTAGAATGCTGGAATGTTTCTTGAAGATGTAATACTTTTGTTCCAGTCGTGAGCTTCTTCTTACAGGAGGCCACTCTATGACATGGGGTATGGTGGGCCCTATAGACTGGACCTATGGCTGATTGGTACTGGGAATATCTCACTGCTAACTAGTCAAAGCATGCGGAGTGACTACCGAATGAGGGTCAAATGACTAATATCGGCCTGTAGCCGGGCGTTCCTGGCCACAGCGCGGTCGAGGCGGCCCTGCCTGGTCCACCAACATGAATGCCAGAGAATTAGGGCTTGATGACACTAGATGTAAAGGTTGTGCCAGTTAAGCTTTGCACTGAGGACGTTCCTTGGTTTCGGTAGCTTGCATAGCATGGCCGAAACTACATTCCGAGACACTCTGACGACCCATATTTCCACGACTCCATCAACACTGATGATGTCTAGGGATGTTTGGAGGATCTGCCTGGCAATCCTCATCATCATGAATCACGTATGGGTTTACAAGCTCTACGGTATTATCCGAGGTGTACCCTTGACTGTCACTCAAAGAGTCTTCCACTGCTAGTTGATTGATAGGTATAACCACCATCTCTGGGGGCATGAAGTCACCTAGATTATGGGATGAAGATGTAATTGGAGGGGGAATTTTTTTCCCCTTGTGTCACTGGTGTTTGCCTTTCTGAGAAGGGGACAAATGAAATGATGATGCAGAAGTAGTAGCTGTAGCTTCAGAAGGATCATGTCAATTCAAGAATGCACAGATAACACCATGGGCATGAGTGACTGTTTTACAGGGCCATCCAGTCTTCATACTTATAGGACCCATAGTTAGAAACCTGATTCCACTCACCCTAGCTATCACTACTACTTTCTGGCCACACGAAGATACAAGACACCTATGTCGGGGTTGGGCCTAACCATACTATGTAGTTATCCACTTGGTCTTGAAGATAGGCTTCTAACACTTAGAAATACTTAAGAGTGTTCCACAGGATTCGGTGATAAGTGCAGTAGTTAGGGAGATCAGTGAGTTTCTCCTCTTCTGGCCTCCTGCACTCAGGAAAGCGTACAATCCACTACTACAGGGCACTTCAGATGTAACTAGGGACCACAACCTCTTTGAATGAGTATGTATGGTTCCTCCAATCTAGGAAGGGGTCCCTTGGAGTTTGACCCTAATGAGAATCTAGAGGATCCTATCAAGGTGGTGGAGCTTGGTTATCCCGCCTAGGCAGTGGAGGCACATTACACTGGGGCCCCTGCCGATTCTGAGTTGGGTGCTCCTTGTCCGGAGGCTATACCTGAGGTTGAGGGCCTCTGCGAGGCTTTGGAGGTGGCTCCAATGGAAATAACTATAGTTTCTTGGGGGCCTCTATTTGAGCCACTATGTTAGGATCGACTCTGGAAGCCCTTCTCATGGGGATTGTAGGAGGTAATCAACATGTCTACTTAGCATGATGTAAGGCTTTCTCTAGGTGATGGATCTTATCGGAGAAGTCTCGGAACCCCTAGGATTGTTCTGGGTGGACATAGAGGGTACCAGTCCCGTCATTCCATTCCCTATGCACATCATCTGTAATTTATCCTAAGTTAGTGGCATGCCAATGGAGTATGTGAGCCCTTTCCACCATGCGACAATGTCTGCAATGCGCTCATCATGTCTCTTAATTCATTTGACTACGTCTGCGATATTCATCTTTAGAGTAGTGTAACTGAACTGGTAGAGGAATTTCCTATTGAGGACTTCCCAGCCAACTACTGATCTAATGGGGTGCTAGATTTTCTAGACAAACGCAGGCCCATCCAATGTCTTCACACAACACTGGAGTTTTTTGGCTTCTTGCTATGCTCGGGTTCCTAAAATGGGTCCAAATCTTGAGATAATGTGGGCTAAGTGCTGCGGTGGGTCCCCCGTCCCATTGAAAGGGGAAATTTTGGGATTTTCAAAACCTGGAGGCATCAGCATATCATCCACCCACTCCAGAGAAGGCTTTCCTTATGGTGGGATTTCCACATGTCGTGTCTCCAACGCCTCGAGAAGGGAAATGAGTGCCGACATTGGATCATCTGGAAGGGGGTCCCTATCATGATGGAAATCCCTAACCACCAGTGCGATGACAGGTACTTCAACACTGTAAATGGGCCCAATGGCTCATCGAGCGGTGGTTGTAACAACCTGTGGAGCATATGGGGGATCCAAAGATGGGTCCCATGGATTGTGACACCCTTCAAAAGGATTTTGGGAGAAAAACCATTCCCTCTTGAGGTATGATCCATCCTCAACCTTCTATGCGTTTTCAATATGTTCATGGTCACATGGAGGTAGCTCAACGAGGGGAAGTTTTTCCTGCCCCTGCTGCCCCGGCCAAGGATCATAGTAGTCTGGTCTTCACTATAAAAAACGTTCAGAAAGTATTTCATCAAAAATCTTATTGGGTTCAAAAAGTTTCTGGCGTAATGCGGATTTTTTGTGCCATCTTCCGCCTTTTTCACCGAGCAAGATGGGTCGGACGGTTTAATTGCTCCGAGGAGTTACATTCCCTTGTTGAGATTTAGGATGAGGACTAGTGCCTCCGTGGGCATGGGGACACCCAGTAGGTATCTCTAATGGTGAGTGATCCTTACCGATGGATCCAGGATGTGTGAAACTCCCTTGGGGGGTAGGTCCTCTCCATGAAGCTCTAGCTTGTTCTCATCTTCCGACAGGTCAGCCATGTTAACCTCAACCCTACTTGGAGGAATATTACTTATGGGGACTGGTAAATTGGGTTGTATCTAGATACGACTGAAGAGGTGGGTAGTATAGTTCCCCCAACCATAGATCTATACGTGGGGAGAGGCCTCTTTCATAATCCTATAGAGTACTTTGAAACATATAACACATCGTTGTTGGAGGGCCCAATGGAGACCTACCGACTCAGGACACTAGGCCACAGGGAGCATGTCCAAATCAAACAAACAGAATTGATCACTGATATCCTCGAAATACGCTTGGATGATAGGGTATGTCACTCATTGGTGACATAGTAAAATGTGCGTCTCCCAAAGGGTTTTACGGAAACACTCGACTTCTTCTTGCGTGAGGGACTCTGGTGCACATAAATTTGACACTACAACTGGCGAAAAAATCTTAGGGAAGTTGTCTGATGCAAGGATATCCCATAAGCTCATAGTCTCATATTCAGGGTCTGACTCTTCATTTCCCCACTCGTCATTGTAAGGCAGCTGGGGAAAAATTAGTACAACCGAAGAAGACAGCTGGGGTGGTAGGATAGCTGGTGGAGAATACGGCGAGCGGGCTGACAAAACGCCACATCTCAGAAAATCTCTTGATGAGTGTAGTTACATAGCCACCACATCGTGGTAAGACCGGATGACAACCATAGTTTTTTTCACAAATGATTGTGGCTGGTGGAGGTGGACCACGTTGCATCTTGTCCACAATTGGACCCCAATAATAGCTCTATATGATCGCTAGTCGTGGTAGAGAGTTCTTCTGGTGATGATGGTGGTGATTGCATGACCATAACCTATGGATTTTCCAAGATTTCATCCTTCTAGATATACCTAATTATGGAGGTGGGAATCCTATAGACCTCACATTCTAGATGTATGAGTCAAAGGTGCCTTGTTCCTTCCCTATCCCATGGCACGGAGGACCTAGGCCAAGGTTCCATCCCTAAATCGTATTCTGACTTGGAATCTGAGAAGAAAAGTGATTTGATCTCTGTCTGAATCTTCTCAAAGTTGTTTTTATGGCAGCAATGACCCACCCTCCTACCCTGGGATGCTTCTTTGGGACAGGGGAGATTCTGGGAATGAGGAGGACCTTTACCTGTACTGGTGATGGGGTGGGTAGAACTCTCTCTTGAGTGAGCCAGGGTGAGAGGATCACCTCGACATATATCTAAGGGGACATGGAGAGGACCTATGTTAGGAGTAATTTAGTGGTTTAGTCCTCTAATGGAACTAATAGGAGCATTGGAATGACCTCCACACTCGTTTCCCCTGGCAGTGCCAGTACGAGGAGTGTCCTCGTACTAGTCAAGCCGAACAGGGGTAGGACCTCCGTGATCGGTGCAGGTAAAGAGAAGTTGTCTTTCACCCCTTTGATTGCTAATACTAGGATAACATTTTCCAGCTGTGTTAAGTACATTGGGATACCTCCCATGATGAATATTGTCCGGATGTACGACGTTCCCAAACTGGCGGTCTGTGGTAGGAGGAATGCCTCCATACCTGTAGTAGTGATCACGAGAGAGGCTTCTATGCTACGAGTAACCATCGTGGGGAGGTCCCTCATTCAGACTGAAGGTAGCACAAGGCCGACCTCCATGTCGTTCTTCAAAGCGGGGAAGACCTGTGTTTTCAATCATTGCGATACAGGGAGGGCATCTATAATGGATGTCGTTGTTGCGGGTAGGTCCGTGATGGCTACTACCTGTGTCGGTGGACAATAAAGTCAGCCCTACCTACCCATGGGTCAGTTGGGGCCTCAATACAGGAAAGGTATATAGGTTTCGATATTCATTGTACACAGGGGGTTGATGGTACACACTAACGGGGGACGGCGCCACAGTCGTTGATGTCGACGTTGATGCCCCTTGGCGGGCGTCCTCCTCGGCCTACGCCCGATGCTGGCATCGGGTCGACCAGACAGGGGCCAGTGGTGCATGTTGATAGCTTAACTACTATTCATCTTGAGGGACCATGTGGTAGCTCTGGCATGTCCTAGTGGGATCTCTCTTTGGGGACCATGAAACATGATCTTGGCCGACCTGGACAAAACATCCCTTACCTCGTTAGCGTAGGGGAGAGAGTTGTCAAGGCGACCTGGGGAGATGTTCTCCAAACAATTGTACGTTGGGGTGGGTAGTAGTGGGTGCCTGCATGTCCTGTGAGGGCGGCGTTGGTGATAAGGTGAAGATACCTCTAAATCCTGGCGAGCCACATCCCGAGTCAGGATAATCACCTTCTCCTCATATCATTTTATGAGGTAGTTTATAAACATTCATTTAACTAATTCATAAGTTGAGATAGGTCATGGGTTCCCATGAGTTGTGGTTGTGGAGGTCATCGCGTTGGAATTTTTCCTACCCCTACATTAGTGGGTGGGTGGGGATAAGGCTCCTAGTGCAGCAGCATGGTTCCTAAAAAGTAGGGAGATTAAGCCATTATTGCTGAAACAGTGAAATAGACATTCAGTTCCCCAATTCCATTTAGTCTTCTTTGGATTTTAAGAGGGATCCACGCTGACAATGTCGCATACCGAGATGCCCAACATTTTTACTGCCCCATTTTCTGGGAATTTTCACCCCAGGCCCGCTATTTTCATGGAGGAACCTGACGCCAGATAACTGGATCCGATGACACGCTAGTACACTGATGTCTCGAATGCTACTAATCCACACATTGAGGAGACCATCTTCACATCGGGTTCAATATTTCTATTTCTGACGCTTTCACAGAGGTGCACACATCTGTCTATTTTGAGGACGACGAGCATGCGCTGGTTGTTGCCCGACATTCCCACTTTCCAAAGGCGGGCGACATCCGTCACTTATTCAGAGATGTTTTTTCCTTTATCTAAACCGGATGATGGGATGTCAGTTCTTCCTCCCATGGATTCCTCCTCGGAACTCATTACCTAGTCTGGATCTCCCCTAGAGACTTAAGACATTGTTCATGAAACTCTTCCCAGTTCCATATCTTTATGGATTCCTATTAATTACACTGATTTTGTTGGGACACTCCATGGGGTTCGGCCAGGGCATCAAGCTTCGGTTGGGGGAGTAGTCACGTTGGACATCACTGGTGTGTCTAGACGCTGATACACTAGTGCATCTGGGGTTTTCCCCCTTATTATAGGGATTCATGAGGGCGTAGTATCCCTTGGAATCCCATGTCACATTCGGGGAATTATATGCCATAGGCATGTCTCTATAGTTGTCCTCAGCTTCCAGTGTTTAAAATAGGTTATGCCACGAGTTCAACATCTAGCAGAGACAGACCAGACTGATAGGAACAGTGACTAGAGTGGATCAGATGGGTGAAACCTTAGGGGGCACACTAATTTCGGGGCTAAAATGTTGTAAGTTACCTGAGATTGGTATGATGCCACTACTTCAAACCAGGTGTGTGGGTCCCCACAAAGGGGCACAATGGAATACCACTGGATTGAAAACACAATATATTACCAATGGTTTGGATTGACAATGGTATACCATTGGTTGGGGTCACAACGGATTACTGCTGGATGGGGTAACAATTGCTTACCATAGATGGGGTTGAACCTCATGGACGCTTCTCATGTACAATGTCTTGGAGACATGGATTGAAGAACATGTAGTTTGAGTGAGCACATTTTAGCTTCAAGTAGGATGAAAAAGTGGCATGAAGTTTAACGTCATGCAGAATGAGGGTGGACCGACTTGGAGTGGTCAAGACCAGTGGTTGTTGGGATTGAACCTCAGGGAGGCTTCCTACATACCTTTCCTTGGCAAGGACCAAATTCCATATAGTTTGGATTGGTTTTTGGGGCGTGTTGAACTGACATGAATTGGTCGAGACCACATAGGTGTTGAGATTGAACCTCATGGAGGATTCCTACGTACCCTTCCTTAGAAAGGATCAATTTCCACGTAGTTTGGTATGGTGGTTTGGGATTACAGTTTAGGATTCCCACAGATGATGTCACGGTCGATGCTTACTTTAAGCCCACATGAGTCATGCTCGGTGTGAGAAACAGGAGCAGTAAAGACCTGACGATCACATAGTGAAAGGTGCATCCATGGGATGTGGAATGGGTCTTACATGTGGTTAGTGGCCCAAAATGGAAATAGGAGCTTACAAGTGGTCTGTAGCCCCAAATAGGAAATAGGGTATTAAACATAGATAGAAGACCATAATATAAAAAGGTACTTATGCGTGCTCCATGGCTGTAAAGAGGAAACAGGGGATTACGCGTGGTTAACAACCCTGGGAGATGGAGACTGGGACATACTCCAGGATAGAGGCAATATGGTGATAAATCCAAAATGGAGAGGGATTAGGAACCGGGGAAGAGTGGAGAAGTAGGGATGTTTCCTCCTACAAGAAAAGGTAGGGGCCTACACAAATTTTGTTTCCCTTTACCCATGGAAAACGCGGGGGTGATGTCACAGTTTAACGTCATGTGCTCAGGATGAGGTTGATTGGTAGTTTAATGTCATGTAGCTCGGACGAGGTCGGATTACACAACACCCCTAGGACATAAATAAATGATACCTCCAACCGCTTGGTGGGAACTAAGGAATCTGTAATGTCATGGTGAGGGGGGTGCCATGGAGTGATCCACTGAGGGGTCCACGTTAGTGTGGCTATGCAATGAAGAAATATCCATTAGCATTCCTATGTTAATAAGCATGAAGTGAAGCAATGGAATGGGACGTACCGCCCAAGGGAAATTGATGTTTCTTAGTGAAAACCTGCAGGGTCGCATGGGAAAATGAGTTGCAAAGAAAAGGGGTTCATAGGTAGAATCCTTGTGAGGCTATGGTGCCTCATGAAGTGGTGAGTCTTCATGAAGGGGTGTGCATTCTAAAGTCAAGAAGCCTAGACTAGGCATAGGGAACATGTGCATATAGAAGGTTCTTCATAATGTGGAAAGGCATTTGTAGAGCAATGCCTCATGATGCAAGGGTTCCCTTCACAACGTAATATTGCAGAGAAATGTTCCCCGTGAAGCATAGTGACCCTGCTTTACCATGTAGTTCACTTGTTAATTAAGGGTACTTTGCAAAGAACAAGTGAACCATGAAGACCCAAGTCCCTTGGGGGATATACTTCCTTCACGGAGGCATGTGGGCTCTGTGAAGGGCATCCCTCTTAAATAGGGGAGGAATACATGCAAAGGGGATGGAACTTCATGATAAAAATGTACCTCGAAGAGCTCATGGTTCGCATAGTAGAGATTGCTTCAAGATTTGGAGCTAAGGAGGAAAAAGGTCAGAGGATTCATCCATTGGGAACTGGGGGATCCTGGTATTTATAGACAAGAGGCGCCACGAATCAGAGCACACTCGACATGAAGACGAAGGTGGCTCCACGGCGGGTTCTCAAATGTCAATCGATTCGCGGAGCATCCCGCCTCCTTGCTCTGCAGTGGGTTCACGAACATCAAATGGGTCCATAGAGCATCGTGCTACCTTTATCTATGGCCGGTTCGCGAACTTCAAATGGGTTTGCAGAGCATCCTGCCTCCTTGCTTGGTGGTTGGATCATGACTGCCAAATGTGTTCGCAGAGCATCCCACCTCCTTGCTCCATAGTGGCTTTCCGAAGGGGGATCTATACACCGGTCATGGGGCCTCAAGGGATTCATGAAAGCTCTTTGTGAGACACCCATATTGATTTCTATTCGTTCTGGTTCTCTACATTTTTTTGACGACAACACAACCATTTTAAATGAGGAATTATGGGTTTCAATAACACAAACATGAATAAAACACTTTGTGATTTCCCATTTCATCATAAAAACATTGCAGAACTATTTAAATCAAATATGTAAAAAACTATTTAATATTAAATTAATTTTTTTAAACGCCATTCTCAATACCAAAAAATGGAAAATAAATTTAAGATGAATTTATTTTGAATGAAAATTTATTTAATTTGTTTAGGAAAATAAAATATCTTTTTAAAAAAATATCTTTTTCACTAAATCTTATGACATAAAAATGAAAATAATTCATCAAAAATAAAATTTTAATATTATAAATAAATATTAAAAACTATGGAATATATAATTGGGATGATTCTCTCATGTCATATATATTAAATAAATGCTATTTTTGAATTTTAAAAAAAATTTGAAAGAGGATAATTCAAAATATCTTTTTTTAATTGAATCCCCTTACCATAATTCTGATTTTTCACATAAGGCATGAAAGTTAGTAGTCCTTGTTGGAGGAACACCTATAGTGTGGGCCAATCTAAATATGAGTATGTTAGTATTGAGACTGGTTATTCCCATACATCAATTGATTTTAATGGATTTATTGAGAAATTTTTTGTGGATGAATTTTTTGGTAATGTTCCACATGATGATGGTTCAGGTAAATAATATTTTTAGAGGGTCATGAATTTTCATCATGATATTTAGAATGTATTCATTTCAGTAGGAATTTCAAGAAAATGGGGTAATGTTTTGGATGAAGGAAGTGAAAAAGAGAAGCATTTGTTTTTTTGACAACACTAATCTAAGATCTATGAGCAGTATTGACACTGTTTATTTTAAGGATGTTGTTTTGAGTTTCAAGGGAATGATAGTCAGTAGTGAATTATTTTCTCTAATTCATACAAAAGGTATTTTGGGGATGTATTATTGTAATAATACTAGGAATGTTTCTACCTGGTCATCATCTATGTCATCAAAGAACTGTCTCACTCCTCGGAAGGAAAGGTCTAGGGAGAGGATCATTAGGATCATTAATCATGGAAACTCATAATTATAGTGTGAAACTACAAATAATGATGATGATTCAAATTATGATTATGAAAATGATCCTAATTTTGTTGATCAGTTTTTTTAACCGGATGATGGATTGTCCCTTTGTATGACCCCTTATGATTTCTTTAATTCATGTTATCATTTTCTTGCAAACATAATAAATGTCCACAAGCTCCGGATTCAGGATAATCAATTTTTTGGTTAATTTATTATTGTTTTACAACCCTTTTCATTTTTATTATTCATTTTATATCACATATTACCAATCTATTACGTTTACATAGTTATTTATTTTCACTTCAATTGTCTTGACAATATTCGGTACGTAAGTACAAAATGACATTCGTATTATTTCTGTAGTCAAATAGTTCATTATTACATCAAATATAGAATAATATTAAATTTTTAGTTACAATTTTTAATCAGAAATTATTTTTTAAAAATAAATAAAACAAATATGGGTATGAATAATGAACTACATTACAATCAAGGAAATGGAAGGTCTTACATACACAAGAGTAACATTTTGAATTCTAAAATATCATTTTTGAAAGAAGGTATGAATTATTTTTTCATTACATAGTAATAATGATATAATAAATATGATATTACTTATTTATGTAAAATTATATATATTTTTCATGTGTTGTGGTTATTATAAATGGATCACATCACTTCGTGGTGGTGGTAATCCTCACATAACCATGGATGATGATATCATTTTTTATATGTAGAGGTAATAATTTAAATGGTGTATTATCATTTAAAATGGACAAATATCTCATGAATTAAATATATAAACATAATTACCATCATTTCGACCATCTTATAGAGTTTCTAATATCAATTGTATTAAATAGATTCATGAAGTGGTTATCCTCCATACATATGAATGATGGTGTTGTTTTTCAATTTTATGGAGTTAGATATTTATATGGTTATTGAGAATAATATAATAACAACTCAGTTTATAGGATACAGTAGATCTAATATTTTATCATTTTATAAGAACATTTTTAGGTGGTGTAATAAATAATATAATAGATACACTTAATTAAAAACGATACCTCTTATTCAGACAACCACTTATTCATAACTCAGTAATACCACAAATGTTGGTTTTCTACCAAAACTATGATTTACAAAATGAGTGTTGGGATTATCTTATGGTTTCTGGGAGTGTATTATACAAACCTATCTTTTTCAATGTGTGATTAAATGAGAATAAATGGTTCAATTTTATTTCGGAGGGGATGATAACCCTTGTAACATCTCAAAATTATGAAATTAAAATAGATTAATTTTCAATTTAAAGGGGCGCCAAAGTGCGTTATTTAGATATAATATGTGGATGGGGTGAAATAATTCAAATAAATAAAAATTAGATATGTTTTGAATAAATTTCTACCATTATATTTTTGTTTTAATACTTATCTAAAATATTTAACTCTTAATGTGAAAACATATATTTTTTACTCAATGATGGCCAATATAGGTAATATAAAATGAAAAACAATATATTAATGTATCAGTAATTCAAATTAAAATATTATCCTAATTATTTATCGAAATTTATTAATTTTAGGAATTTTATATGATTTCATTAAATATTATTTATTTGAAAATATCATTAATGTCAATTTTAACACTATTCATGACATTTCCTTTTAACAATATCAATGAAATATTATAACATTGAACCAAATATTCTAATAAATCCCTATCACATTAAAACCATATATAAAATTGATGTATCCAATTAGTTAAATCAACTTATATATTTTTAAAAAAATTAATGTCATTTAGTTTACATTTCTGTTACTATAATAATTAGTCCATCATAGCTGTATAATATTTTATGGTAGTTATTTCATTACTAAGAATTAAAAATAAATTACAATAATGAAGATAAATATATTATATTAAAAAATTTGAACATATTATCTTAATAAAACCATATTAAAAATAGTATAATTATTACATGAAATACCCTGACATGTTTGACTTTTATTTAAATTATATATTATAAATTTTTTAATCTAATCTATTTAGAAATAATTACATGATTTATAATTTACTATAGTTACTAAAATTACCAAAGTTACTATTAATTTTGTCTAAAAATGAAAGTGAAATATTTAAAAATTTTGGATTCCTTTATTCAAAATATAGAATAAATTTTCTCAAAATTAAATTCACAGAATTTCAATCATTTAATTTAAGATTAATCACATTAAACACAAAGAAAAAAAGTTTAAAAAAATGGTCTTTACAAATTTATATAGTTTTTAGAGTAAATTAAGGTATGAAATCCATATATAACCATATTATATAATTATTTTTATAAAATGAACTATAGAACATTTAAAAAATCCATAATAGAGTTATAATTATTTAATACTAGAAAAGAATATAAAATTTTAAAAAAATATTATTTTCAATATTCATAGAAAAATTACCCCTTTAAAAGTATTATAAAATTGAACCATATTTTTAATTTCATATTGATTTTATTAAAATGACTTTAAATTAATTAAATTATATTTATTCATGTTCCTAAACATAATTATATTGATCGCTAAAAAATAATTAAAACCCATTATTAGAGAAATTGTAGTGGAAGAATAAAATATGACTACTAAAAATAAGTGATTAATTTTCTTAAAATTTATTCTTTCATTATTAATGATTATAAGAATTTTATATTTCATAATTCAGTTTATACTATTCATTCAATATAATTTATCATATAGGTTATAATGTTATCATAGCAATAATTTTAGTTTTTTTGAAGCTCGTTGTTGCGTAACTTGTATTTTATTGAAGATAGTTTTTCCTTTTCTATAATCATGGGATATTACAATAGACCCCCTAGTTCGGATATTTCATCCCATAAATTTTGAATTTGGGATCGATTACAAACTTCAGACATCTCAAAATACCTTTTTTGAATGACCACATTAGAAAAATTATTCATAAAACTACAATATAAAATTAATTAAATGAAAGTACAATGGTCATTTGGAATAAATCATATATACGTTTCCATGTAGGAAAACCTGAAAAATATATATATGTGATGACACCCATTGACTGATAGGGAGTGATAGAGAACATGGTAATTTCAAAATGAATAAAAAGAAACCATAAATCTGTGATGGGTTAAAAGTTCATTGATTTCCTATTTTAAAAACAAAATATATAATGTTATTATTTCCATATGATTTTGATAGATTTGAGTAATTACAATACATACATATATAATAAAAAGATTATATATTCTTACTTGTATAGTAGAGTTTCATTCATTGATCAGTTTCCATTATATTCACTTCTTTTTCTCCAAATGAGGAGTCTTTAAGATGAATTTTTCATCCATGAAGCATTAAAACAAACTTTTATGGATCACTAAATAAAAAAATTATTAACATTTATTCATAATGACTTGATACATTAAACATAACACCAGCGGTTCTGATAAGATTAGACAATTACACAAAATAAAAAAAAATATTTGACAAAATATAATGTTAATATCATTAACATAAAAATTATACACTAAGTTCAACATAGAACATTTGATAAATAATTTTCATTAAATATTCTCAAAATATTCAATATTATGATTGAATCCCAAAAGTTATAATTATTTAATCCCTAAGTCTTCTAAAATGTTATTAAAATTTATCCCCAAATAACATCAATTATTATCATACAAAATAATTTATTGTTAATGATATTATAGTCATTTCCATATATCATAAAGACAATAAATAAGCCATTATTCCTCAAATAAAATCTCATAGTATTCTTTTTACCTTATTCCTATAATTCCTTCCAAAATTGTAGTGAATTTCATTAAAATTCACATTAATCACATAATCACTAAATATTTTTCCAATTCCATGGTTATCTATCACATAAAACAAATGTTACTAAAGAAAAAGTATTCTTAAAACATAAAATAATTTTACTAAAAATATAATTTCATACTAACCATAAAATCATCTATGCCATTTGTAGGCGAGTCACACTTATCTGTCATTAGTTATGGGTTCTATTCAAGTGGACTTACCTTAGGCGAAAGGTTATTGGTTGACCTATGGGTTGTCCATTTGTTTAAGCAATAATTCTATTAAGATTCATAAAATGGTGAGAAACATCATAAAAATATACTTAATGTATTCAAAATTAATAAAATGTTTTAACAATCAGGCTTATATCATGCCTCTAAATTTTCATCACAAAATATAATAACAAATAATTTCCTCAAAAAAATAAATGTCTCCAAAAATATCATGAATCAGCTTAAAATTTCATAATGTAACACCTAAAAAGGTGTTCATAGGACATTACAATATGGAAAACCTTTAAATTATAAAAACCTTATGATATATTTAAGTAATAAGAATACATCACCATAAAATATCATAATATATAAAATTATCTATGCCCTTATCTAATAGTATCTATAAGGACCAAACCTTGAACAATACATATTATAATTACGTTGAAACTATAAATAACATTCTTCTCCTAAATATATATTTGTTTTATAGTATTAAATAATTAATAAAACCCTTACATAGTAATATATAACATATAACTAGTCTCTATAACTCAATATCCATTTTTCCACGGAAGGAAAGTATTTTACAACAAAACAATTTCTATTTTCTGGACGCATATTCAATACTATTATCATAATACTTTCTTTGTACTTGCCAATGTTAATTCCCTAGTAAAACCATTATAGAAATAATTATTATCACAAAAATCACAACATAAGACATAAAATAATAAATTCATTAGAATATTGAATAACATTGAAACAAATTTAATGTTTTAGGTCATATAAATTGTTTCCACATGAGGAAAACACACCATTTTTTATCAAATTAATATTTTAAATCCCATATTCATAAATTTAAAACCCTTTTGTAATAAATTTCCATCACATTCATAAAAACTAATCAAAATAATTGAAACTAAAATAACTACATAGTTGACATTTTATATAATTCTTTGGAAAAAACAATCACTTTCTAATGAATTAGGGAGCTACAATGGGGATAAACCTTCGTAAAAAATATATCAGACTCACCCATTTTTCATGAGATATTCTAGGTCTCAACCCTTAATAAAATATAATTTACTCTGACATAGGATTTATAATAGGTATTAACCCTACATATAACCCATTTTAGTCTCACTGATTTTTCATGATCTATATTGTTCCTAATGTAATAAATAAATAATAAAAAATAATTTTCTTTTAATTATCATCATAATTAGTTTAAAAAAACTTTAGAAAGAATATGTAATACAATATTGGATATCAAAAAATTATTATCATCTGAAACCAACTTGAAATACCAAAATTCCCAAAACAACGAAATTATGGGTTTTAATTGAATAAAATATCATTAAAAACATGTTTGAGGAAAATAAAATTTTCATTATAAATAAACATTTAATGTTATTTTATAAAAAACACTTATAAATGTATTTATTTTTGTTGAATATAAATTTGTAATATTGTATTCAAATATTCAAAATATTATTGAATCATGAATGCAGGAAACTTTTCTCATGTAGAATGTATTTAAAAAATTATTTCCTTTGTGTTTTGTAAAAAAATCTTCAAAGTGGAACTTTTAAATGAGTATTTATTGAATAAGGTCCCCTACCTCGAGTTCGATTTTTAATGTTGGTAATTGGTCTTCCTAAATAAAAATATTGGTTAATTTTATCTTTATTGAGACCGTTTTTCATTTTTACTATTCCCTTTATATCAATTATTTTCAAATTATACCAATTAAAATGTTATTGAACTTCACATCAGACATTTTGATGATATTCAGTACCAAACTCCATACTGAATTTGGTATGTTTTTTAGAGCCAATGTGGTCATTATTAGATTATATCCACAATAATATTAATGAAATTATTTTCATTTTTATATATTAATTTTAATTTTAATTAAAACCATGAAATATTGTTATGAAAAATGAACTATGTTACAATCATGAAGAAGGTAGGCTATACGTACGCATGAGTAACATTTTCATTTTCCAATGAAAATTATTGAATCATTGTAAGTATTAATTTATCTTTACCAAATGATATTAAAATCAAAAATATTATCTCTATTCTTTAAATATATATATATATATATACCATTCATTTGATGTGGTCGTGGAAAACAAATCCCATAGCTTACTGGTGGTTGTAGTCAATACATACATAATATCAATAAAATTAATTTTCTATACATTGAATATCCCTGATATATTCTATATCTAAATTCCCAATAGGGTTATCCCCCTATCCCTTCTTGGTTCTGTTGGATCAGGGTTATGCCTCCAACTCTAGTTTGAAAATAGTACTCCAATGATCACTATTTCGGTGTCGTTGTTTAAAAATGATTTTGATCTCCTTAGTTGGACCTTAGTCGATCGGTTTGTTATTAATAAGATTTATTGGGATATTTTCAAAAACAAATTCCACAAAAATGGTTTAGATATCTCATTCATAGTCTTTATTCATAATTAGGAATAAAAAATTATCAAATATTCTCATTGATAGGACTACACTACGACTTGTACTTGTAGACTTAGATCGATGAATTTATGGAAGATCTAGATCCCCCTCTAGTTGGTGGGGGTCACGGTGGATGTGAACCCCCATTATCATCATTTTTGATCAATATTATTCGTTTACTGGTCCTGTTTCAAAACCTAGTTCCATAAGAGAATATATAGGACTAACTTATTGAGTTATTATGTGCGGACGACTGCACTCATCACTTAAATGACCCTGCAACAACCTAGATAAGTTTTTTCATGGATCTATCTTCTAAATTATTTTATAGATTCTTCTATTAGTTGAAGGATAAATTTAGTGGTTTAAACCCCTATATTACTAAGATATTAATTTCTAATTTTAAGGTTGTCAATTTCTTGCCCACTCAGTTTCAGAATGTTGTAAGCAATATCACCGCTCATAAATTATTTTGTGTAACCGTAAGGTCATATGAAAATAAAATCACCATAAAAATGAATCAGTTAATCCGGTGAAGTATTTGGATCTATTGGACTATGGGGTGACAAGAATTCCTCTTATTTCATCCATCTCATCTCCCCTACTCTTCAGACTTGTCCCAACATGCATTCTATCTCATAGTGTTTCTATTCATGTATGTCATCCCCTCCATAATGCAGCCTCTCCCTCATACCATATCCTCAAATCATATTCCCATTTCCTAATTACATGTAGGTGATATTTATAAATGGAAGGATTTGAATTTTTTGGAATATCTCAAGAGACATTCTCTCTTTGATACCATGGTTCTACGTATTCCCTAGTTCCGCTATCTAACGCTGTTGTGTGTCAGTGTATGTGTTGGAAATACCACCCCCACAGCATCTGTTTTTGAATGGAAACTAGTTCATCCCTATACCCCTTAGGGAGAAGCTTGAATCTCCCATTACACTAACTCCATCCTTAAATGGAGTGTGTACAATATCTCAAATCTGTAGGATATATGTGGGTTCTAGTTCATGAAATTAGGGGATCTCATTCCATGGGGTCAATGAAAGTTTACTGCCCTCAATAAGATCCCAATCGTTATATAGAATTTCTATAGTCGATGGGATAATGTAAATTTGTACAGTTTCACCAGTGAATTCTCCATAGACAAAATATTATAATTTTCTCCCTTGAACTAAAACAATGCTCCTATGAGGTTGAAGAGTAATCTAGTAGAGTTGGAAGAAAAAAATCCATGAATGGAGAACCTTTGATCCAAAATATCATGGTTTTATATAAATCCCCCATTGTAGTGGAGAAACTTGTGGTGTATGAGCAACATGTTTTAGTTTGATTGGATACTTAAAATTATGTATGATTCTTTTATTCTGACTATGAGAAGTGAAATCCAATGATTATTGAACTCCAATTGAGTGATTTAAAATCCATAAAAACCAGAGATGCATAATGGAAACTGGGAGGTGAATTTAACAATATACTAGATTCATTTTATAAATGAGGCTGGTGTTTCATGTCCCGTATTGATAGACTCATGTTCTCATCCATTGTGGATAAATAGGGTCTATTGGACGTCTGATTATGGGGGAAAATATATACTTTTTTATAAAACACATAGAGTGTACTAGAAAAAATATTGTAAGATTGACCACAATTTTGGAAGCTTCTAAGCTATATCCTATTTTCCCAACATAGAAATCTCCCATATGGTTTATGAATTGATATATCATTCACAAATTTTCATCATCATTAAAAAAATTTATATAGTTCGAGGACTATTCTTCATTTACAAATTTTGGACACAACAATATAGATTCCTAATAATGGTATGTCAATCCTCAAAAAAACTGATTTAAATAATGTGGTGGAATAAATTACAAAATATAACATTCCTCCTAAAAATATCATATGAATTGGTCCAACTAGATTCATGATGTCCGTCATAACATTGAGAGAAACAATATGGAAATCGAGTGAGAAGAAACGAGAATGAGAGAGTCCTGAGATGATGATCTGTTGATATATATTGGGATCAATATGAAAAAACACAATTATATGTTGTTAGATCAAGAATGGTTCCTCTAAAAATGTTCTCATTTCACAAGGATCTAGGAATTGGATAAGAATACTAGTTTCATCCAAGCATGTTTGAAAGAAACAATATGCGTTATTGATCTAAACATCGAACTGAAATATGGATCCTAAAATAGAGATTCATGAATTACTGTTTGTATTGTGGATTCTCATCGTTATGTTTTAGTTTTAAATACAAACCTATGTATGAAAATTTTTACCCATGAGTGCATGTAGAACTCTGTAGTATAATCCTGCGAGTGATCTCATCATCTGTCATTGAACTCCCACAGAGAAATTTGGATAACAATGAGGTCTGGGACTCGATATAATATTTTAATTGGTATATCGTGATATGCCAATATTGATTCTCCTTGTTTGTATATATAGGTCAGTTTAACCTCAGTTAGATGAACCTTGTCCAAGAAAATCATGACATGTTTTATAGAGGGCCTCCCCTGCATGTTTCTCACCTAAGTACCATGGTTGTTTTCACTAAAGTGAAAGACCCATATTCCATCTAACAATAGATACCCATTAAAATATACAGCATATCTTATATGTTTTTTCCATCCATCATCTATAAAAGTCCTTCCCAGGTCATTCATTGTTGGATCTATGAAAGGAAAAATACTTTCATCCAAGCCATTATATTCAAGGAGAAATATTCATAGCTCAAGAGATGGTTAGTGTAATAAATAGGAAGGTATTGGGTTCCAATACAGACATTAATTTGGACATTAATATGTCATATGAACGTTATGAATAGAACCAAATTATTAGTGTCATGTGGAGAATGGGGTCCTTAAAATGGGTTGTACGAATTTTTTTCTAGTGTTACAACTCATCATGGAAGAAAATTACATTCATGGGGAGGAAATTTGGATTCATTAAACCAATAATCAGAATAAGAAATTTTTACCCCCTATCACAATGAATATACATCATGGATGAAGATACTAGTAGAATTTTGGTAATGTCCTATTATCTGTAGGGCGTCATAAAACCTTACCACTGTGGGGATCACATCTATATAGTGCCTCACCATCTATTTCCTAATATATGAACATATATATAAATTTATGTAGCTATTAAATCTTAGGTATTAATAGAAAATTTTTATTATATACATAATGGAGTGGTAAAATTATTAACAAGGAAAAAATTCATGTATTCTTACCGTCACCATGCTTGGATAATCATAGGAATAAAACTGAGCCTTTACTAGGAATTCATAAGAATGCCTTCCTAGAGGATTATTATGTAAAAAATATCTCTTTGAAGAATTCATACTAGGAAGAATTATTGTATGGTTAGTACATTCATCAATATAATTACATAATAGAAAAATAGGTTCTTATAAGTTGGTTGTAAAATTTCCCCTTTCAACACTCTAATGAAATCTATACCCATAAAAATCATTTCTATACTCATGGTTTCAAATGATGTTTTTAAGGATATTGATAAACTTTTAGGTATATTTAACTGAGATACATATGGTGATGGGAGGTTCCATTATTATTCCTATAAGAATATCGCTAGACCTTCAGTCAATAAGGGTATTAGAGTGAGGAATGTGAAAGTGTTGATATATTACCTTCAACGAAAACATACATGGGAGGGTTTAGAGGGGTGTTCTCTTAGGATCTGATTCATCAAGGGTAAACATGGAAAATATATGACAATGATGAGGTGTAAATCTTCCCCATTATATAATTCATTACACACCCACATTCCAATGATGATATTCTAATCCATGTGGCTTGTTGGATGCATAAAAATTAGTTTTGGGGACAACATTAAAGTTGGTGAGGATTTGGGCTATCCATGGTGCTCCATGCCAGATTGAGCATTCACAGAATCCTTGTCATATTCCACCATTATTTTGGATGTACTTAATCACACCCATATAAATTTATTCAATTGTAATTTAAAGGAAGAGGCCACCAATTTATATATATTTATAGGCACTTCATTGGGTATCTTCAATTCTAAAGCCTAAAAAATTTGACAAAACTTCAATAATCTAGTGACACGTGGATATGAGTTTATTATTGCAATATGACCCCCAAAAAATAAAAATTCTTTTTTATATGAAATAGAATCATGGTATACCCATTATCATGATGTTCAAATGACAAGGTATTAACATAACAATCAGATGTTCGTGTTTTAAGACGCAAAATGAGAAAAACATCAACCATATTTTTATCAAATGAGTGGGTGGGTATGATGTGAAGATGTTTATGAGAATTATTTGTCTCCAAATTGGTGGTGTCTATTGAGTAGTTCATACATCTATGGTTTTGTGGAACTAATATTAATAACCATGTGGTGTGGAGTCAATCACTTCTTCTCATTGTGGTCTGATGGTGTTTTTGGGAGGTAATGAAATTATACTGGGACAATTCACCACAATGACTAAGCTTTTGTGGTGAGAACCTGGTGAATTTTTTGGACCATTAAAGTATTATTTCTTGGTTTGAAGAAGCCCCCTCACTCAGGAATTTTATTGAATGAAGGAACCACCTTTATTTTTCTTGACCCAAGATAGTGAGATATTAGGTTTGATGGACTCCACCATTCCTTGGATTAAAATTGAATATTAATGGATCATTTTGTTAGGGGGTATGTGGGGATTAATATTGGAATGTGAACCAACAAGATATGTGTTTCGTGGCTTCATCTATTAGTACTGGGCTTTAAATTCACTATGTGTGGATGCAGATGCCAAACTAAATGGTCTTGAAATATTATACTCCAAACAGATATTTGTCCATGTATTGGAGACATACTAAAATATAATTTAGATCACCCTCAACATATGTTCTTCCACCCCTTCGTAAATCACATACTAGATTCTTAAATTAAATGCATCCCTCACCCATGAAAATTATATTTTGACATACATGGTGATTGGGAAACCAGTTCGATGACTTTCTGGCATCATAGGCATCCTAAGAGATCCTACTCTGGGAGTTTGATACTATGGTTCCCTAACGCCATAGGGTGTATATATTTTTATTAGTGATGTTATAAAACTCAATTTATGTAAAACAAATTGATAGTATTGTACACATTTCTCTCAATAATGTTATAATATATTTTGTCTATTAAGAAAAAACTAAATACTTATTACATCATTTCATGAGGCGTTAGTTCCTTGTACACCTGAATGATTAATTATATTCCCACTAAATTGATTGAGAGATGAATATAGCTCATGGAATTGAGTTAATAAAGTATTAATATATTTCCAATCATATATTTTTATTTTATCATGGTTGAATAATATTTTAATGTGGTATAAAAATAAACATAACTGAAACAATTTATTAAAAATTATACCTCTTCATCAGAAAACTTCTATTGTTTAATAGATTAATATAATTGAGGTTTCTGTTATGAATAAAATAAGATAACCTAATGAGATTAATAATTTTAGGAATATATATTTAAAGGTAATTTCCAAACGAAAATGTTTTCAAAATGTTATGCAATGAGATAGATAGGATTCATTTTATAGGAAAGTGAATGGTACTATTGTAACATTATTAATGTTTAAATTAATATAAATTCATTTTCAATTACAAATAAATTCAATGTGAGTTATTAAAAATATAAGATGATTTTGGGTCCAAATTAAATCATTAAATATAAATTATATAGGTTTTGAAAAAAAATTATACCCTTATCATTTGTTTCAACATTTATTAATCTCCTCTAACTCATTACATGATATCATGGGGTTTTCACTTTGATGGTTAATATAATTACTACAAAATGTAAAAATACCCACAAAAGGTTAATTTATTATATCAGAAACCCTACCAAAATCAATTTTTAAAGATTAATACATTTCAGAATATCATATAATTTAACTAAATGTTTTTTATTTTAAAACATCCTTAATGACAATTTTGAAACTATTCATTACATTGACATTATTAAATATAAGTATAATAATATAAATTTGAAAAAAATCATCTAATATATTAATATCATGTAAAATAAATCTAGAATACTCTTGGATCAAATTAATTATATAAATTTTTTCTTTTAACTATTTTAGTTATAGTGATTTGAAAATTACAGTAATAGAATAATTATTATATCATCGTTATTTATTAATTTATGGTAATTATTTCTTTACCAAATAATAATCATAAATTATAAGGATGAAGATAAATCCATTATATTTCATAGTAATATTAATAGTTGGGCTTTTCATTTGGATAAACCTATTTTAAGAACATGATACATATTAAAGTAAATATTATTACATGTTTTACACTTACCTAAATAAAATATTATAATGGTCATAATATAATACATGTGGGAAGAAATGGTCATATTGTCTAATTATAAATTATTAAGGAATAATATTACTAATCCAATAATTTTTTTCATTTTTATGTGTAATTTTATAGCTATTATCTAATTATTATTACCCTTCATTGCCTGATTCACCATGTACCGTGGTAAAAAAGTTTATAATTTTACAATTCATGTTGTCAAAAAATTAATGCGAACTATTTCCAAAATTTGGACATCCTAATTAAAATTAATGAATCCCTTTTTATAAATTAAAATCATGTATGTTTGAGAATTAATTTTGAATGTACACTAATAAAACAAAATGAACAAAACTTTTTAGAAAAATTCTATATTTAAATATAATCTTTTTTATACTAAATTCATCTTTAAAATCATTTTCAAAAGAGAATAACTATATAAAATAATTTCAAAATGAACTAATAGACATATAAAAAAAATATTAATTTTAATTTTTTAAAATGTGAAAAAATATAAAATTTTCAATGAAAATTAACACATTTACTATTTATGAAAAATAAATTATTTCATAAAATGGTCAAAATTTCCAATTATGATAATTTTGATATTATAATTTTAAATTTTTTTTTATTAGATTGAAAAATTTCTATATGTTTTTGAATTTAATTATATTATTTACTAAAAAAAGAAATAAGAAATCATTCTCCGATAATGTTTATTTAAATAAAAAAGTCATTCCTCTAAAATTAAATTCATTATTTTTTAAGAATTTGTAAATACATTATTAATCCGTTGGAAAAAATATAAATCATAATTCAGATAATAAAATTCATTTAAACTAATTTATTAACTTGTTTATAATTTTCACATTATAGAAATATATAAGTGTTCATTTATTCTCAGTTTGGTGTATATCGTACACTATGTAACAAAATGTTTCCTTAAAAAATGTCTCAGGATTCTACAAATACTCAAATGCATCCTATTATATTTGAATCCAATAGTAATTCAATCCAATGATATTGGGGACCTATAAGGGATATGATATTGTGGTCAACCCATGAGGATGGTTCATATGTCTTCGATTTGAATCTAAAATCATATCCCCTATAGTTTATCATATGGAAAGATAAAAATGGGAGTATTTTTATACTGGTTATTGGGACTGTGCTATGGAGAGGTTTCATATGTATATTGTGATGATTATAATTAATGCCCATGTACTTATAATATCATGGACACCCATGTTTTAAAAGATTTAATAACAAAGGATTGAATGAAGAATACAAAAATTAGGTTACCAAAGTAATATTCCGCAAGAATATAACCTTTTGGAATAATATAATATAGTATTTGGGGGATTAATTCTCTGAAATTGGTCTAATTTGTGTATTTTTTATTCCCATCTGTCTGGATGAAAATATGGATATTATGGATGGAATAAGGGTTATAATATCATGTAACATATTCTACGAGATTACAAAATTTATGATGCCCAAACATGTTATAACCCAATGAATCAAAGAATAAATATGTAATATTCTTGAAGATACTAGTCTTGTTTCATTTAGAATAATAATCTCAATTTCATTGGAATTAACTACTATGAGTATACTAAGTGTTCAGAGAATTTGATGTGGAATCCATGGGACTCCATTGATCAATAATATTCATAATAATTTATGTATTTAGTTCAATGAAATCCATAATTTTTTATATCCTTCTTATTTCCAAGGGGTTTAAATTTTTTTTGGGGAAATTATCTAGGATAATTAATACCATGAGGTTTATAAGGTTATTAAGAATGAATGATGGTAATGACACATTATAGACCCCATAGTCTATATTGGTATATCATATGAAGTAAGGATCCTACATAAGGGATCGGTGAAAGGGGAACCTCCAAAAGCATGTGATCGTGTCAATATATAATGTAATACTCACGTGATATATTGAGGTCCAAGCTATTGTCCTCGAGAAAATCATGTACCATGAATATATTATAACATGAAATTATTGTCATTGGTATCAGTCACATTTTATTATTACTTCAGGTTATTTTGTGGAGTTATTATTAATTTATTCCCTTTTTTACCTGTAAATTTTTCTGGTGTTTTTATAAATAAAATCTTAGTTTTATGTAGTCATTTTGATCTTAAGGTTTATGTCCCTTTATCCATCAAAATATATATCCCTTTCACTGTTTTTTAGAAATGGAAAACTTGTATTTAAATTAAAACCCATTTGACATGGATTGGAAAGCTGATAAGACTCCTGGAATCCACCTTGTGTTACAAACATCATTGGTGTAAAATTTCTTACATTGTATCACAATATGCTTACATATCCATACAAGGGACACATCAGAACCTAATAATTACAACACACTAGCAAATGAGATTCAGTTATAATATGGGGGATCCTACAAATGTGTGATGGAGATGAAACATAAATTTAACATGAAAATCACATTTCACAACAGAATTAGGATGCCATGTTAAATAGTTGTATATTATTTCCACATGATAGTCAAAACATATTTCCTAAAAATTGATGATTCTGATATCATATGGTGTCCTTCCGTTGAATGATAGCACCTGTTTAAATCCATATTATAGGGAGGGTATCACATGTTTGAGTGATCATTCCAATTAATAGATGTACTATTTCTTTTGTTGTGGATTATTCTAGATAATGACTCTGACGAAAACATTTTAAAATATAAGGTACCTTTATCAGAATCTACCACTTATTTTTTGACTCATTATAAAAAATATAGTAAAAAATATATTCAATGATGGTTATTTTCATGATATTATGTTAATGTTTGTAAAATATTATTCTTATGTATAATGTCTCTACAGACACAAGAACTGTTGGGATTATGGTGTTATTTTCTTAATATATAATTCATATTTATGGAAAATGATGTATTTGGTGTGTACATTTTGGTCAAGATTCATTATTTGGTTTAAAATGGGGTCTATATTAGATTTTAATATTATGATAAGAATAATATATGGGAGGAACCTAAAAACCTATATTGATAATTTTTTGGTGTTAGAAGAACCTAAAAATTCACATTTAGAAATAAAGGATTCATAATTTTAGAGATAATTTTATTTGACTTTATTATTGTTTGATTATTTATTTTTTTAAATTATTTTTAATTGTAACAATAAAAATTTATTTATATAAATATTTTAGTATGAAAATATCAAAAAATGAATAAAATGAGAAATTTAATGATCCCCCAAAAAGAAGCAAATCTAGTGGGGGATTAAATATATAATCTCTTGAAAATAGACCCTAATCATTCTCAATACATGAACAATATCATAAAACCTCTCGAACAATGAAATTGACAATATAAAGGATTACAATATATCATTTCACTTATGCAACAATATTTTTCATGTTTTATTGAGCTTAAAATAATGTAATTATAAAAAATTGTATTAGCATAATAAATAATAAATTTTTCATTATCTTATTCTTAGGGCATGAAAATATGGGTTTTTTCAATGTAAAATTATTATTTGGAGGAATATGAATTATAATCTCTAATCAAGTACATATGGTAAGATATTTAAATTGATTATATGAAATGTGATGATTTATGGAGTAAATTTCTCAATACGTACTTTCATATAACAATATTAATGAAAATATAGAAACCAATTATTGAGAAGATTGAGAATAGAATGTATCCATTCAATATTATCCAAACACAATCAAAATATTTAAATTATATGATATAGGATTATCATTTTCCAAAAAAATGAATATAGATCTTTTATTTTGTTTCTTATAAAAATTATAAAAAAAATTTAGTAAAAAGGTGTGTGGGTATCTATAAATACTTTTTTTGATCTGCTATCATGGAGGAAACTGAAATTAGTCACTACAATTGTTATCATTTTTTTTAAGGAAATGATGAGAAAGAATAATTTTTATATACACTATAATGATATTGATGATGTAGAATTGAATATGCCTCCCAATATATGATAATCATTTGGGATGTGGAATTGATGTAATTTAGTAAATAGAGCATATAAAGGCTTCCATTATTTAAGAGAATTATATCACATCCATGAATGTATAAAAGATGTGATGCAAAAAAAATGGGGTGGTGAATAGAAAAACTAAATAGTTACACATTGATGGATAAATTTTATGTATTTTATATATATTTTAACAATCTAAAAAAATTCAAGGGTAAATGAATGTAATTAATGATAGTAAACACAAATCATCAGGGATTATTTTAATTCATGTGTCACTAAAACTATAAATAGAGGAACATGAATTTGGTTAGTGGTAAACACATCATCCACTCAATAATTAAAGATATCTTATATGACTATCACTATATAAAATCATTTATCAATGGAATTTTTTCTACAATAATTAGATAAGCACCACAATCACTATTTGATGAAATATATGTGAAATAATTTTTTTTGATGATTACATATATTTTATAAAATTCTACTAAAAATTAGTTTGTTCAAATATGATTTCAATATATATTGTTATAATCAATATTATTCAAAATTTCTTTCATTTTCATAACTGTTTTTTCTATATGTAAGGGGACCAAATATATTTATGGTAGGGAGATCTCATTTCAAATCAGAAATTAACCTAAAAACATGTGTATGTGTATAGATACCAAGAACAACTATAATGATTTCACATCCTTTAGTGGTCCTTAATAAAAATTACTCATGGATTCATATATCAAATTGTTGTGGATAATAATAATAATGAATTAATGTTTATTATTTGGGAATATAATTATGTTTTTCATGGGGATATTGTTTTCATCCATTATATTAAGATGTTACATTTTTAATAGAATTCATGAAAGGTGTTATAACTATATAAATGACATATTTCATGATGAAATGTATTGAATTATATTAATTAATGAAGAAATATAAATAGAATATGTATCAAGATTCTATATTTCCATGTTTTTCTCATTGGGGTGATCCTATCATATTTATTGTGATGAATGAAAAAAATAAACACTTCACTATATTTATTATGATGAACATAATTAGATAATAGTAATGAAAAAATATCCTCAAAATTTTATTTCATCATTATTTATCAACATCTGGGAGAATAATACCTCACCATGGCATATCCTTGATATTGAAATCATTAATTATGTGTGAAAAAAATGATATATCAATGATATTCATATGTATATGTGATAGACACATTGATTTCAAATGTATTCTATTCATATATTTAAATTCAGTAATTATCTTGGGGGATATACTAAATAGAGTCTTTAGGGATTTCTATAATCAACATGTGATGGTACTAAGATATAATATTCTGACATATTTTATGATCTAGGATGATAATTAATATAATTTTTCCCCTCTAAAATACTTGAGTAATGAATAAATATATTAAAAATTGGGAAAATCTTAATTTTGGAAATGAAAAATAGAATTCCTAGATCATGAAATCTAATGAGAGGGTATATTGTTAGCTTCATCAAAGAGGATTGTGATTTTGAACTATCCATAAATGATAAATCTATAAGTGTTCCATTTTTTATGGAGAGAATCGATGTTATAAAAAAATTATGATTATTTTATTTCGAATCCAATATCCACAATCCATTTTAACATGTAAGTGAGTCTAGTTCCATTTGATTCAAAAAATGAAAATATTAATTTATATATGATAAGAGAAGGATGGTTAATACTTATATAATAACAAACCCTTACAATATTTATGGTTTTTTATATATAATTATATATGTATAATGAATGTATTTGGATGTTCTTACAGCTAAATGGATGTCACCATAAAATATTCCATTTTTTTAATAAATGGTTAAAGAAATGTTTTACCTTATGAATTATTTATAATTACTATATGTAACATATGATTAAAAAAATTGGGGATTTCTATAAATATATATATTTCTTATATATATATATATTATCCAAAACATCACAAATTATATATTAACATGTATATAGTTTATCATATGAGGAATGAAATTGTCATAGTTGATTATGGACAATGAATAATTAATAAATTATAAAACCTGGAATGAAAACAATGAGGCTAATGGAATAATTTATAAGGCTGAAGTAACTATACCCACATTTAGGATTTATTTTGACCCAATATTATAGGATGACTATCAAACATAGCACAAAATAATTATATACGTAGATAAATATTATCATTCAAAAGCGATTTCAAAAAACTCCATCAATTACAAAATAATGAATCATAGAAGAATAATATAAAATAATACATGAATATAAGAAATAATATATTGGTCAAGCATGTGAATAAAATAATTATAAAATCTCATAAAAAATATTTTTTCCCTTCAATAATATAATTATAGATGTATATATTGTATTGTTCACAAAGGGAATAAATCGAAATTAAAGTCTGAATAAAAAATATTTTTAAATATTTTAAAGAGAATATGTGATAAAAATTTACAAAAGAGAGAAATTGAGTAATATATTTCTAGATTATTGGTATAATATAATGTTATATTTTAATGAAATATTTTTTAGTGGATGAATAATCGATTAACAATAGTGTAATGGAATTGATTAAAATCAAAATGTAGTTTATAATAGGTGATATAAATTCTTCTAAATAAAATACTAACTTTGAGAAGTAGTTGATATCTAAATAAATATTTCACATTTTATTTATATTAATTATTTTTTTTAGAAAAATAATCATCCATATATATATATATAATTAGTTATAAGGTTGCATGGAGAACTATGATCAATATATATGGATCAAGAAATGTTTCTTTCATTGATGGTCTATACTTGTATTTAATAATAATTGATTACCGAGTTGGGATATAAAACATTATATAATCCAATGAGTAATAGTAAATCTAAAAGGATACATTAATATTAAGAAGATATAATAATATATTCTTAAATGGATCTGAAATTATTATGATTTTGACAACATCCACATGTATTTTTGTCACATAATAATATTTTTATTATAGCATACATATGTTACCCTATGAGGCCCTATAATAAATGTAATGAAGAACTACATAATGTTGGGATGAATTTAAATATAATATGAATATGGAATATTATATTCCTTATGAAATACAATAGAAAATTAAAACTATACAATTACATATTTATTCTATACAATTTCGACAGATGGGTGACAATGATATGTATACATGATATTATATATATAAAGATGATAACAATTTATTCCTTTAAATATAACAATGGAATAATGCTATGATCATTGGGAATAGTAGAATATTAATTCCTGGATACATTTAATATTTTAAAATTCATGATTGTGTCTAGATTGTAGGATATGGTCTTTCACAAACATTGATTGTCTCCAATTTTCATGATGTGTTCCACATTTTGTTTTTTAGGAATTGAATACAATATTTATCACATGAACACACCTTATAGGCCATATAGAGGAAAATATTTCTCCCTTACAAGGAAAAATCATTATAAATAATGTATTATTGAAATTAACTATTGTGAAATAATACCAGTAACCATGATAATGTTTTCTGGATGAATTGTATATTAGGGTAATCAAAACGAGAACATAATAATGTACTAAGGTGGAGCTTCCAACAATTACCTTCATAAATGTATGTAAATTTTCATTTTCCTGTTCTTTTATGGGATTTCGAATAAAAAATGGAAAAATATTATATTTAATTACCATAAAATAAAACATTATTCATTCATTTCTTATAATATGTAAAACAAAAAACTAAACTGAAAAATTATTTATTATGATTTCATATTAAAATATCAAATGCAATAAAATATAAGAAAACAATTAAATATATTATTAGTAAACATCATAACATAATGAAACAACATGTAATTAAATCCTCTACAATGTTGAAATCATCATCATAACAATATAGAAATAATATCGTAGTAATGATGTTAATTTGTGAAAGAATGAAACATTGTTGAAATATGAAAAATATCCAAAAATTTAAATTCATGAATATAATGAATTATGATATAGATATATGTTCAAATATAAAAATATTAAAACGATATAATATTTATACACACACAAACAGAAATATATATATATATATATATATCCATTTTTTATATAAACCATGGATTTGAAGTTTTTGAATATATAGTCATTTGATATATTGTAGTAGGATATATTTTTATTCAATAGGTACTTTGATGTTGGATTATTGACAGGAACAAATAAAATATAAAATAATTTAAATATAATATATAATTCTAAAATGAAATAAAAACCATTATTATAAAAAATCATATTTTTGTTAATAATATTATTTTATTGATGAATGATTTTATATGTACATTAAAAAATAATTATTATTTTTATACTAATGTATTGATATAACTAAATTTTTATAATAAAAATAAATATTTTTTTAGGATGTGAAAAGAAAAATTTAAATCATTACATGTTATATTTTTCGATGATAGTTTTTGAAAATTTTAAAATATTTATTATGGAAATATTTTTAAATATACTCATTTTATGATAAAAATAATAATAAATAATAACTTAATGTATAAATTAATAATTTGATCTTATTTTTTATAAAGGATATGAAATAATTTTAATAGAAATTATAAGGGCCCAAATCCATGTGAATCAACCCATTATCATGTTTTCAAAAATAGTCCTTCTCGGAGGAGGATATGAAGATGTATAGAGAAGTTTGGTTAATAAAATCTGGGAAGAGGGGATTACACATCATGTAATAGGATTACAAGATGTTACATCCAATTCTACTTGTTGTTTCATGGAGTTAAATATGGATTCAAAATGTGATCTGTTTCTGGGATCAACAAATGAAACAAATTCCATGGTGATCCTTTTTCTAGTGGAACCCAACCCCGATTAATGAAATGGCATGAAAGGGGATTAGAAAACATATAATTCCTTCACACTATATGTTTCATGTGTTTTCTAGCCACTTAGATTTTTTCAAAACTGATACCAGTAGCTGCTCTCCCTGTACCCCATGAGACTCAATGAACTTCTCTCTAGCATTTTGAGGATTCCTTCGTCGAGGAATGAACCATAGATCCCGTCATCGATCCATATTCATCCTTCTTTGATATAAGTAATTACTTACCTATGTTATTGAGTTTTATTTAATCATTTTCCTCTTATTTCTCTTTTCCATCTGATGGAGCATGATCTCCAGGTTTCTAATGGTGTTTTTATGGTTATTTATTGGCGTAGTTGTGCCACGACATCCTCATGTGGATGCAATTGTTGCGGGAGCGGTGATCATGAACTGTTCGTTGAATCCATTCTTATGAGAAGAACATCAATGACCTTTTAAAGTAGGGTATGGGTTAATTCTCTTTATTTATATGAATTAATATATTTATCATGATTTATCACCTTATATCACAATGAAATTGACCTAATTAAATACTTTAACTAGATTAATGAACTCATATCAATCACGTAGTGATGTTATTGATTTATACCGTTATACTGTTTTACCTCTTGATTTTCTATATACTGTGGAACCTAGGATTTATTTATTTAGAAATTTTTATGATGTATATTGGTAATGGAATTTTACCAATAATTTATTAATAATTAATTGGCTAAAGAAGAGCCATGTTTAATGAATCAGGTTGTTGTTGTTGTTGTAATTTTATGATATTAAAATTAATGCAAGTATGCCTTTTTTAATTTAATTATATGATAAACCTGAAGCTTGTTGATTTTTGTGGATAATATTATTGAAGGTGTGTCGAATTAATTTCTTAATTAATCTTGTGGTAGCTTTTGATAGCTTTTTTCTTTGGTTGTACATAGTTGGAAACTATAAAAAATGAATCGGTTAATTCATGATAGAATAAGAAATGGTTGTGTGATAAAGTTAATGCCTTATAGGGTCTAAGATTCCCTTTTTTTATAAATTCCATGTTTCTTGTTCCTTGGAGCTGTGAGATCTCATTTTTTGGGATTGCAGAATGCCTTTCTTTGGGGTTGAGATCCCACTGCTGTGATTTGTTCATTCTATATATGATGTTCTCTGAATACGAGATTTTTGGTTGTGGGGTAAGGGAATCCAAGATGTGACATTAGCTTGGAATGGATGATCTTGGAGGGAAAATGTGGTATGTGAGAGCTGGGAGACCTAGTGGTTGTGATATTAGTTTACACATATAGTGGAATGATGCATTTTTTTTATACATGTGGGTTAAGGGAGGGCACCATGGATGATTGAATGGGTTAAAGCTAGGCTTACGCATTGTTGTGGATGTTGGATGCCTATGTAATTTTTTGTTTATTTGTCTTCTTTTCATTCCCCACTACATGAGGTATATTTTTTTCTTACTCTCCTTATAAAAGAGGACAAGACACACAAGTTATTCCATGTGCTTTCCCTATTTTGCTTCCTGAGGATGGATGGGCCTATTCTCCGGATATAGGTGACAAATACTCGAGTGGTAGCTCATCTACTAAAATTGTTGAGTTTATTGTTTTTTGTATATAATAATTATTTCATATAATATCTAGAATTATGGAAAACATAATGTTTTGTTAAATACATGATTGAAAATGTTTAACCCATGGGGTTTGGATCTTGATGGGGTGTAATTCTATGGTTATGCTTGATAGAACGATGTTCTCATAATGGTTATGAATGAATGGAATGGAAGATTATTTTAATTCTAATGGAATGTAATTTGGAATTTATAACTATTAATTAATTCACAATTAATTAATTAATGAATAGTGAAATTGATTAAAAGGGATAAGATAATTTAGTATTTTCTATTAAAAGGTTGTGTTCTTATATGATATCTAGTCTTTTTAGTGGCAGTCAGGATACCTCAATACATTAGTTGTAGTTGATTATATGAATAGGTGATTCCCATAGTGTGGTAGGGAGCTATATTATATCATTTACATTTTATGTTTCTATATAATACATCACCATGATGGTTAGTGCAACTAGATCCCTAGGGATTCTGAGCCTTGGGGTTGTTTTCCCCAACATCCTGATGGGAGGATATATGGTGGTCTACCCCCTTTGACCATTATCTCTTTTCATGGTAGTTGCTTGTGCTAGTATGAAATATGGTTAATTTTCCCTATATATGAGTGTATAAGGTTTTAATGGATATTGTTTATTAAACACACATATATTCTGGATATTGTTTCATATATACTAAAATAGGTGTTACATGTATATGATCTGTAGGCTTGTGGATCCTTACTCAGTACATGGGTTATAATGTCTTAGGGTAAAATAACTAGTGTATCATACACGTTATGTGAGATGTGGTGGATCCCAGAAACTACCTGTTTACTTATGTTTGTGTGGGTGGTGTCGTGGTATTCCTAGGTGTCTGTAGGAAATCCTTTGTGATACAAGAGTTTCAAGTTGTGGTGCTCACCCAAGTGTCTTCGGGCCATCCTTTTTGAAGAGATATGATCAGAACATGCGACGATGAGGAAAAGTATAAAAACAATGGGGAAGTGGTATTGGGGTAACTATGATAGTCTTTACTATATTATATAATATTCTATGCGTTGCAAGGTGATATTTTCTAAGGTGAGGCTTGGAACATTGTAAACCTCTTCTGGTGATGAGTTAGTTTTAGTTGTAGTTAAATTTGATTTACCAAACATTCATTACATCTACACAAGAAGCTGCATGGAGGATCATACTGAGTATGTTGTTGTACTCACCCTATGTTATATAAAATAATTTTGGGTCACTTTTTATAGGATGGAGGTCCTTCTTATAACTACTATCTTGGGGTTTCAGTACCTATTTGGGATTTTTGGTTAGAATTATTTTACTTTTTTTTTGGTATTTTTAGTTTTTCACATTCAGTTGTAATTGTTCTTCTGGCATTACAAATGTGAACATGGGTTAATTTTAAATTTTTTTTGAGCATGAGTTGTTTCGTGTATATCTTAAATCTCTCTTTCACATGTGTACTCATAGAGGGTAATTCCTCACATCTATGGGTATGCTATATCCTTTGTTATCTTCCCTGTCATAGGGAATACTGGAGTTGGGAATCAAGGGTTATTATCTCTTTTCTAACATTGTAATCCCAAAAGGGTTATACATTGTGGGGAGGGTGTCGTGAAATAGTGGTATCAGAGGTCTGGTTAATCAGAGGTCTGGATAAAAGATAGAATAGAGTAGGTTGGAGATCATGTTGCTTAATACTAGAATAAGGTTTCGAGAGCTATTTAAAATTATTGGTCATTGATGTTTTACTTTTTAGTGGAACTTGTAGTTTTTCCCTTTTAGCTGTAATATTTATTGTTAAATTACATACGTGCACATTGTATTTGTTTACATTTTTTCCTGAGCAAGTGATGGCTAGTATCTATCTTATATCTCTATTAAACATGTTTAGTCATATAGGGTAATTCCACACACCTATGATTTTACTATAACCTTGGCACTAGTCGTCATATCAGGGCATAATGGAGTCACAACATGGAGGGTTATTATATATCTTTTTATATTGCAATCCAGATATACGTATACATTGTAGAGAGGGGATCATGACAAATTGGTATAATAGTTATGGTTAAGGGATAGTATAGAGTTCAGAGTTATGCATGGGTGATGATGCTTGGGTTAGTAGGGAAGTAGTTCCAAATAAGTTTAGCAAGAACTGTAAACATGGGAGACTAGATAAGGCATGGGTATTTAGGTCCCCCTGTGATCTGATGCATTGACCATTAAGCTTACAGTGGCTTCAAAATGAGGTGATACGTGTTGCATGGTGGAGACCATGTAATGGATTGGTTATCATTCTTCTTTGCATCTGTGTTTGAATGTGTAGAACTTTGGATTGGTTACCCAAAAATGGATAATAGAAATAAATTAATTAATGTTAATTTATTCCATGATCGAGGTTTAAGTGATATAACTATTTATCATTTTGGAAGTATGGATTCAAGTCGACGCCCTTATCAAGTGTTTTCAAAATGTGTTCATCATATTGTATGAGATAAGTGTTTCATATCAGAGGTTGATGACAACTACACATGGATGAGGACACTCCAAGAGTTTAAGAGCCATATTTTACAAATGTATGAGGTGTAATATACAGATTCAATACCAAAATACTAGTTAGAGGTGTTTGAGATAGGTGTTGTTGGTTGTGATGATGTAGTGTGGGTTAGTGAGGAATTGTTGTTAATTATTCCTTGGGGATAATGAGGAGTTAACAGTCATATGGGAGGAGTTCTGAGACGATTTTAGACACTATTTTTATTCTTATACAAAAAAGTAAGATAGTTTGCAAGATAAAAAACCCCTCTATTTGGGATCTCTAGTGTGAAATAGTTTGGAATCCATTTTAGAAACATTTTTCAATATTCTTTGGACATGTTTCCTGATGGCGAGGCTGAGGAGATGCATTTTTAGGGGGATTTTCAACCAATAATCATGCACCAGACCGCCATGTTTTTCCTAAATACACATCAGGAGGTGTTGGTGATGGAATTGGTCATAGAGAGGGAATTTTCAAGAATTGGATTGTCACAAGATGTTAGTCTTCAAGATTCCTCATGAAGAAGAGTTGTTGTCTAGGGTTCCCAATTTTCATGACAGATGAGTTTCCATTTGGATAGTGGTAGTTCACATTCATTAGTATCTCATTCATTCGAGGGAAGTTCATTTCAGACAAATGAAAAAGGTTCATTCAGTTTATTTCTGGTAGAGGTGGAGGTCATATACCACATTAGTTCCTAACCTTTCTGAGATGTCAGTGTGTGTCAATTCTTCAACTCTAGGACCACTATGGGCTGAACCAAGCCTGCTGGTACCTGGTGCTCTGCCTTCACTTGCACTCCAGTGAGGCACCGTGAGACAGATTATGCTACTGCCTTCCTCATACCTGGCCCCCATTGTTGTCTTCAATGATCCTAGAACATCTTCACCCTCATGGACATACTGCTAGATGGGATGTGTGGAACTCCCTCAATACTTCCTCCTGAAGTTCCACTGGTACCAAGATACGTCTTTTAAAGATGATGACGTGCTCCCCACCTTTAGAAAATCCATCAGGTGCTAGCCCTGTGGATATCTGAGCACGTCGTGTCTCACAGTCAGTGTCCGCATGTTGTGCCTCCCTGACTCACTGAAGAAGTCGGGGGTGAATTTAAGAGACTGTAGATAGGCTTCTCCGTCTCTATCCACATCGGATATATGTAAGGTAGCCAGCTACTCTGTCGACTATCCTAGAATCTTTATACCATATCTCTTGCTGAGAGCATCTTCTACAACGTTCCCCTTACCAGGATTATAGACTATCTCGATGTCATAGTCCTAGATGAACTTGAGCCATCATCGATGTCTCAGGTTCTGGTCCTTCTAAGAGAAGATATAACTGAGACTCTTGTGATAAGAGTACACGGTAAAAATTCTCCCATAAGATTGTGTCACCACATCTTCAAGGTGAATACCATTGTTGTTATCTCTAGGTCAAGGATAGCGTAGTTCTACTCTTGCTATCTCAGCTGCCGAGAACCATATGCGATCACTACTCGCTCCTACATCAGGACACACCCATGACCGGTCCCTGATGCGTCGCAGTAATCTACGTACCCTATGCCCTCCTCTAGAAGCCTCAATATGGGGGCACTAATCATCCTCTGCCTAAGCTCCAAAAATCTATGCTAGAATCTCTTCGACCACACAAAGGGTTTCCCCTTCATTTTGAAGGTTGATTATGGTGCTGCAACTCTGGACAAGTCTGAAACAAACCTCTGGAATTATCCAGCCAAACATAGGAAACTTCTTACCTCCATTAAAGTCATGGGTGGCTCCCAAGCATGTGCCGCCTCAATCATCGCAGGATCCACTGCAACTCTAGCCTCCGAGATGACGTGTCCCAAGAAGTGAACCTCTTGAATCTATAACTAGAACTTCAAGAGCTTACCATAAATCTGGTGCTCTCAGAGTGTGTCTAGTACTACCAGAAAATGGTAGGCATGCTCCTCCTCAGTAGTCGAGTGAATCATAATTTCATTGATGAATAATACAACAAAACGATTGATGTATTTCTTAAAGATCTTGTTCATGAGTCCCATGAACACTAATGGATCATTGGTTATTCCAAAAAGAGTAACCAAGACCTCGTAGTGGTTGTACCGACATCTGAAGTGCATCTTCTGGACATCCTTGTCTCGAACTTTGAGTTGTTGATATCATGATCTGAGGTCTGTCTTAGAGAACCACTATTCTACCTTCCGCTGATCAAAGAGGTCATCAATCCTCAAAAGTGGGTAATTTTTCTTCATGTTCACCTGATACAAGCAATGGTAGTCATCAAAAACCCTCAATCTCCCATCCACCTTCTTGGCGAACAGAATCAGGGCATCCTAGGGAGAAACACTAGGCCAGATTAATCCCATTCCGTGTAAGTCCTCTAGATGTACCTACAGAGCCATCTGATATGCATGAGTAGATATCATTGTTGTCCCGGGGAATAGGTCAATGTATAAGTCCACCTCTTTGCGAGGAGGTAGTCCTAGAGCGACATCAGGGAAAACATCAGCATACTGGTCCACCACGACAGGATAAGTCAGAATCTCCACATCTACTGCTCCGAGGGTAAGGAAATCCAACTATTGAGTGATCGGCTACACCCACCTCCGAGTAAGTCTGTCATGTGCTGAAAAAGTTCCTTTCTCACTGGTGAAGGTAAACCTTGTCCCATCCAGGTAGACACACTACACTATTTTCCTAAAATAGTCAATGTGAGTATGGACTGTAGATAACCAGTCTATACCCAAGATGACATCGTAAGGCCTCTACGCCGCTACTAAGAGATCCTATCCGAAGATCTCACCACATAGGGTAAGATCACACTGTTAAAACTAGTGTGTAATCGTCGAATCAGCTCCCGTAGGAGTCTCGAGCCATAATGATCGAGCCAACGGCTCTGTAAGAATCTTCGAGATTTGAACAAGTGATGTGGAAATGAAAGAGTGACTGACAACTATGTCTATAATAAGTCCATCTATGGTGGTGTAGACATAGATCGTACCTCAAATCATCTTTGGATCACCTTGATCATATGCCTTATCTTCCTAGAACTGAGCTCTCCCATGTCCACCTGCTCCCTGTAGTCGGGATGGACCTCCTGGTGGTGGTGGTGGAAACACCTCAAAACATCTTCCACCGCTAGGTGCACGTCCAACCCCTCTACCACGTCCACCTCCTCCCTGCAGACTGCCTCGATCGAACCTATTCCTCTGCCTAGAGGGTCCCTCAACTATCTACTGATCATCAGAACGGTGGGTCGGACAGTCACAAGCCATGTGACCCAGCCTGCTGGATGAGTAACACTACCTGCTCCTAGAATGACTGGCTCTCGATTAACTCTAGGTGCCCCGTACAACTGATCCTGAGTCATGCAGTCAACCACCTATAGGTTTGGTCATCATGGACCTCTACAACATCTATCTACTGCTATCTGCAAAATATTCCAATGCATGTCAGCTAGTGGTGTGTCTCACTACATGAGACTACTCAGCAAGGAAACTTTCCTCTAGGAGGGATCTCTCTAGCAAGCCTTCCTGCGTCTGGATGTTGAGTGAGATCATCAGAGCTCTGATCTCTCACCTGAGCCCCTACTCAAAGGTCTGTGCCCTGAAGAATGGGTCATGTACCATATCACTGGATTAGCATGATAGGTCGGTGAACCTCACTGAGTACTGTTCCACCATTATGCTTCCCTACTGTAGATGTAGTAGCTCTTGTATCCTCACTGCTCGAAGGGTGGATGGGACAAACTATGTCTGAAACAGGCTCATGGAGTCTGTCCATAGTAGCATCATCTTAGCATTCACCTGGAGCATCAGGCTCCACCACATTCCTACTACTTCTTGAAGGAGAATCGTGACAAGGATCACCATGAAGTCTGCTGGTGTCCATAGCAATATAAAGACTCTCACCACAACCTCCATCCAATCCTCAGCCGCATGTGGATCCATCTATCCCCTGAACCTGGGTGGCCTCTAGTGCTGGAACTCGTGCCGCATGCTCAAGTAGTGTGCATCGTCAGCTTCTGGGGCTTGTGGCATTGGTGACACAACGGGGAGTGGTACCGCTAGTGCCTCAACTGGAAAGGGTTCCTATATCGAGGCATTGTCGCTCGGTGGGCTGTCAGTACGTAGGACTCTTGGGGCTCTGACTGTTCGTCTGCATGGAGGCATCCTGAATGAAATATATGTGACATGGTCAAAGACTATACCTGGTGAGATGAAATGGTTGAGCATACTTAAAGAAAGCCCTTGGAAGCACACACACAATCAGCATTTTCTTGTACTGAGTTGGAAATCAGAAGTAAGGGTCCTGGTGTATGGATACGTCGACCGTCTGCACCAACATTAGACTTGCTAAACTGAAAACCACACTTAGTACCCTCAACAATATTGCTTCACAGAAAAGAAAGATCAAATTCGTATGTTCTGCAGTAGAACTGACTCCTCTTATACAAATTTTTCACGACCCATCCCCTAGGGCCCATATCGTGACTACCCAAATCCCCCCTTCCATAGTCCATGGGTTGGTGACTAGCACAAAAGGCATAAATCTCTAATTTGGGAAGCCATTGCCTTTATAATTGTCAAAAACACAACAGAATACAGAACTAGATTAAAAAAACTATGTAAAACTGTATACAAAATAAGTGCTAGAAAGTAAAAGGTGTCGGAAATACAATCCACACAGGAAAGAAAAAGTACAACTGAAAGGAAATTACAACTGAATAAAAGTACAAAAGCTAATGGATCATCCTCCAAGGTTACAAACTGAAGGGTAGGTACAGATGGCCCCCTCATCACTCCACATCCATCCGTCTACTCCATGTACCATCATGTCGAGTGGTCCACCTCTGGGAACCATCCAGTCATGCTACTCTCTGCCTCAGTCAGTGTTGTATGTCATCTACAACCAACAGAACGAGGTGTTGGCACAGCCCATGCAGGGGTGAGTATAAAAATACACTGTAGGGACCCCGAGACCCTCAAGGGATCACAAAATCGAACAAGGATAAACCAAAAAGTATGAAATAAACAGATAACCATTAATTAGGTATATTCCCATACATATACATAAGTTTTCTAGTAACCAATCTCAATCATGAATAAAACACAAAAGTCATTGACTCAGCTCAAACGAGGTTTTTTATTATCGAAACCATGACTGGTGGCATACACCTCCTCTATCAAGTACAGTGGGCCTGCTGTGTCGCGTAGAGGAACATCCCACTATCCATGGACTACTAGGGTACTCCTCCTGTCGAGTACCGTGGGTCTGTTGTTCTCACACAGAGGCTCTCTCCACTGTGGGTCTGCCGCCAACTTCCAGGCGCTCCCCCCAATAGCCTTCAGAGGTACTCCTCTTGTCGAGTATCGTGGGACTTCCGCCAACTACCAGGCACTCCTCCGATGTGGGTCTGTAGCCAACTACCAGGCGCTCCCCACTGGGATAGTCGAATCACTCCGAGTCGAATAGGTCAAGTAGACGTCAGGTCTCAACCAGCTACTAGGTCTCAATACTCCGCTCGCTCATGTCTGTGAGAGTCCTCTCCACAAGATACAGGTAGATACATCAACTGTCATGATGTCCCATATAGAAGTATCTCAAAGGTAATCCTCGTCAGATGGGTCTCAACGTAATAGATGGCGCGTCAATCGGTCACCCGGTCTGTTAGTTATTATCCTTTTAGTCTTGGGGGCCCGGTTGGATTCGTGTACGATCCAGCCTGACCGTAACTCAATTATACCCCAAACTCCAGGGGGTATTCTCCAAGGGATGGCTTCTCTCTAAGAAAACCGACTCCACTGAAGGTTCGTCAAAGGGACATTTGGTGCCAAATATAGGGACAACAAGAAGGAAAGGGGTCGGTAATGGGCCTAGGCTCGATCTAACCATCTCATCCCAACCCAGACTGGGCCGACCCAGTCTGGGTCTAACCCGGCCCATTGGGAGGGTCATCTTGTAGGGTTTGTCCCGGTCTAATGGGCCCATCCTAGTGAACTGTGGGGTGGTTCGGCCCGGAAGTCACCACATAGGCGACTCGGCCCAATGGTCGGGGATGATTCGGCCAGCGCCGTGAGGGGCGTGGCTCGAGTGACTAGGCCCGGGAGGGTGGTCGGCTGGGAGGTCATCAGACTGGCCGTGTGGGCTGCGGGTAGGCAGTGGGGATACCAGGAAGAGCGCAGTATCAGTCGAGCAGGGCGCGGGGGGTGCCGGGCAGGGCGCGGGGGCGCCGGGCAGGGCGCGCCAGTGGTCGAGCAGGCCGTGGCAGCAGCCGGGCAGGACGTCGGGCACTGGTAGGGCCTCGGGTAGGGCACGGGGGCACCGGGTAGGGATTGATAGCAGCCGAGAAGGCCGCGGGTAGGCTGGCCACATGCCGGTAAGGCACCGGGAGGCCGCGGGCAGGCGGTCTGCGGGCGGGCAGGGCGTTGGGAGGCTACGGGCTGGCGGGCCGCATGCCGGTGGGACACCGGGAGGCCGAGGGCAGGCATGCCACGTGTATGCTGGGCTCCAGGAAGCTGCTAGCTGGTGGGTCGAGGGACGGCATGGTTCCGGGTCATCACGAGAATGCAGGTCGGGTGCCGCTCGGGCCGGTGGTGTTTGGTCGGGTGCGTCGGTGCGCCACGGGGGTGGCAGGATTCGTAGAGGTCACGGGTATCGCGTCCTTCGTCATTGTCGCCTTCGGCTTCGTGGCCTTAATTCCATGCCATAGAACATTGCAAGAATAGATACTGATAGAGGATGTTGGGCCATGTTAGGTTGGAATGCACCCTTCGCGTTTATAAAGATATCATTTGATTCATCAGGAGGTGAAGATGATGAATAATATGTCTGCATCAATTCCTTATTATCCTTTTAAGAAGGTAATAAAAAGGTACAACTTCAACGATAATAAAAACCCCCTACCTTTGATTCGCAGGTCATCATTCGTTGACATCACAAACAGATGGTCGTCGATCCATGGTAGACGAAGACGTCCAACGTTGAAGGAGACCATGGAAGAGGGTCAGAGGGGGTCATTCTTCGTAGTCGAAGGCTTCCCTCATTGTCATTCTTCGTCGGGAGAGCGTTCTTCGCCAGAAGAGCATTCTTCATTGGATAGATTTCTTCATTGGAGAGAATTCTCTCCTCTCCCAAGCTCCACCATCGTAATGTTCCCAAAATAATAGTTTTTCTATTATTTTAATCGATGGAACAAATTTCAAAAATGTGAATTAAATTACGTAGGCTTCTCCAATTAATACATGAAATGTTGGTATATTAATTGAAGGGGGTTGGCTCTATTTAATTAAAGGGGAAGGTGTGGAGGATCTCCATCATTAATAAGGGAGAGTTGAGAGGTTATACTCTCCTCCCATTAATAGGGGTCGGTTGGTCCCCACCCCTAATATTCAAATGGGAGGTCATGGTCTCGGGTGGTCCCCATGTCGTAACCTTTCACTAGAGGTTTTGTTATGGTGGGCCCCACCACCATAACCTATCATGAGAGGATAGGGTGTGGCGGTCCCACCTCCAACTCCCATGTTGAGGATTTAACCAAAAAACTCACATGGCAACTTAAAATAAAATAAAATGTTGTACACTTTATTTTATTGTTATTTTTATAAAAATCCAAAAACTAACTTTTATTCTCGACCAACTATCATCGAGGTGAAAGTCTACTTAAGTGAACATCGGTGCTGCGAGGTCAACAGTGCACTCAGATTTCAGTTCCGAGCACAGGTTCAAGAGTTATAAAAACCCGCTCGTACGTTTATGGAACGTACCTAAACAAAATTTCAAATATTGATTCTGGGAACACTGGTCCTCGGAATCACGCACCGTTGGTTTTCACGTAATCATTATATTTCCATGTATTTAAGAAATAAAATGCCACTGAAATTCCAAGTTTTTACCTTTCCAACCCTGTAGAACTATGAACCACTATAACTATATTCTTATGATTCCATTTCCAAATACATTTATTTATATTTAAGGATCTACATGAAGACCACCACATGAGATTATATGGCCCATAATAATTATTATTGAAGAAAAATTTCACACAATGTTAATTTTTCATACTATTTATTCTTCATAGGGGTACTCAATTTTTTTTTCATATAATAATATTTCTCATACATTCCCTTTTTATATAAAATAATTTCATTTATAAAAAATATCAAAAATGGTAAAGTTAATTATTAATGAATTTATTCAATATATTTAGGAAATTAACAGGGGAATTAGTATGTCCAAATTCAATAACAATTAATTATTAAATTATGAACAATGTATGGAATGTTTTCTTGTGTATATCGACCTTCATAATAGTAAATTAATGATACCAAAATGAATGAATATATTGATCATTTATAGATATCCTCTTTATTGATAAATCAAATCAATGATATGGGGTAAAGGATAAAAATTGATGATAGTGACATTATTATGTTCCGAATAATGAATGTAAATATTCATTAACCCATTTTTAATCTTTATAAAAACACTAGGTACAATGATGGTGATGCTCTAGGTAATTCAAATAAGATATCATGTTCTTCATGGAGTTTCCGATTTAGTTAATTGAAACCAATTAGGGGAATTTATAACGATTATATTAAACAAGTTTATCATCATGTATGAGTTCTGTTGAAAACTCAACATCATGATTAAGAGTAGTAATATGAAACAATTTATGAATAATAAAAAACAGTCATGTAAAACATGTTTATAATTATGTTTGGGTTTATTGCTCACAATCTTAGATACACACCCTTCATGGAAAAGAATTATAATTGACATTATATATGTAACATCCATTGAAATTCAGAATTCATATTCAAAATGAATAATGATCACAAAATAATTTGTAAATTGATCTGTGAATTCCCATAAGGAGAAATGGTTATAAGCTACATATAATATGGACAATATATTTCTAGAATGACATGAAATTGAACAAATAGTAGCATGACAAGATATTTAGGAATTATAATCCCAAAAATGTTAATCGTATTGATACTAAATAAGTTGTATGTGACTATCATGATAGTAGAAGTTTCCTTCTATATTTACAAATATAATATTTTTGGAAAATAATTACCATTTATTCATACATAACATAATATATAATATATCATTAAAATAATTTCAAATAATGTAATTTAAAATCCCAACATTACTTTTACCCCTTCAACATATCATTCTATCGTCATTTCTATTATAAATCCAAAATGGTTAGAATGACTATTAGGAATCATTAATTAGTGTGTTAATTTATGAAACATCATTCACATGATTCATAAACAATGGAACCCACTTTTCAATCAATTTCCCCTTAGAATTAATATTTTTATCCATGGTCATTATCCAAACATTAGGATGTTATCTAATACATAGACTTATAACTAGGGTTTTCATGAATGTTTTTATAATGTTGATCCCCAATAATTTATCAATACTATCCTTTAATATAAAATTCAATTCTTGATTAATATTATAATGAAATATTATATATTTTCTGAAAAAAAATCAATACATTTTTTAAATGCATTCCCTATAACCATAAAAATTGTTAATCATTAGATGTTATATACACAACGACCATAATTCCTGAATTATCTTCAACATATCTCATAATTATATTAAAAAATGGTTATATTTATTGAAATAATCTTCATAAAAACGTTCTTCATAACATGGGGATATGAATCAAAGGATATGGTGGGTCATATAATCATTATGGAAGAGCATTGGATATATCAATCGATGGACATATGATATTCTAAGTTAATAATTAGAGAATGAGGACATTAGAATAACGTTCAATGTCAATAACTACTGAATCATGGATTATAAACAAAGCTCAAGGAATAATGTTTTATCCAATCACTATTCATGAATCATAAGGATAAGAGTCAAACACAAAATATGTGCTCAAATCATATGTATTAAAACCTTCCGAAATACTATGATAGAATAATAGGCATATAAAAACAATTCATATATCAATGATAATTATATTGATCATAAAATAATATTGTATTTTGAATAGAAACATTTATTTTAAATCATAACATAACTTGAATCAATACTAATTATCCATAGTGGATTAAGTAATGAAAAATTATTCCCATTGTGGGCTAAGCACACTAACTTGTTTCACATAATTTTTTCATTTGATATAAAACATTCACCAATTTATTTGAGGGATACATAATAACATGGCCAGCCATAAAAAAATTAAAAAAAATTCATACGTCCTTTATAAGGTCATAAAATATTCACCATATCCTTATTTCAAAACCCATTCCCTAAAATAGGAATCGTTATGAATTTCAAATTATTCATATAATAACCATGGGAACAATGGGTTTCATAAAAATATCACCATAATAATCCAAAAAAAAACCAAAAGGATGAATAAGGGTTATATCATCATATTAGATACCCCTTAAAACATAATAATAATCAATGGATGATTCTAATTGAATAAAATATTTATAATATAATAATGGAATATTTCTTATGGAAAAGGTATATTATACATTAAACTAATAATTAAAAATATTTTAAAAAATTTTATTAATTTTTTATTATTATAATACAACCTTTAAGAACATGTAATGGAATATCCAAATTATTTAGTTGACATGATGGTGGGAAATCCCATTCATTCCATGTATATTAGAATAATGATTTCATTCCTAGTTTTCATGAAAATGAAAAATTATCACATTCAAAACACAACTAGATGAATTCATTGAAATGTTTTTATAAAACATTAAACATGGTTAAATTGGAAATTATATAATCATAATATAGCAGTATGTAATTTTTAAAATCATTTTTATAAAAATAATGAAATGAACGGAAAATGATTTTAATAAAGCATATTAGAAATGTTTGTTTGCTATATATTTGTTTATTAAGAATCATGGGTATTAATCAATATAAAAAAATTAAAAAATTTAATATATATAAATAATTTGAGTTTTTTAAAAATAATTAGATTTATATGATAAGGATCATATAATTTTCATGATGGAAATTTATATATAAATAATTGATAATAAATTGATATTGAAACATTAGTAAATTATATCAGGTATAATATTCATTAATATGAATTTAAACATCACATATAATAAATATGTGTTTAATATACAAGTATTTTAGTGAAATAAAAAATTCTATTATAAAATTTACAATTTTCTTATGGCATATTATTGGCCATTAATTAATATTTTTTTTAAAATCATGCTTCTGGGTGATATTTTTTTCATGAAAACCTTGGTATAGAATACCCAATCACTGTAAATTGATAAATATTCAGCCATATACAAGATTATAATCATGATATAAATATAATGTAAGTTGAATATAAATATTCCTTCATTAAATGTTTTGAAACAATAATTAATTACAATGTTCACTGAGAGGGTAGGTAGTACATATACGTGTTCACTATTTCCATTTTTGATAGATGAAAAAAATGAAAATAATATTTTATCATTAAGTAATAATAATTCAATTGATAAAAAAATATTTATTCGTTATATGAATTTTCATTAACATATATTTAAAAATAAAATGAAAAACAAATCGCATAACTTCATTGAGGTGGTAAACAATACATACGCATTGACAACATTATCATTTTAAATGATTTGGTAAGATATTGAATGAGGGTGGTTATATCAGAATAGAAATTAATTTTATTGAACACAATTTATTAATTATTTTATCATGGGATCCATTTAATTGGTGTATTTTTAATAATAAATAAAATTGGTATCGCTCTTTTAAGACCTGTATCTCTTCATTGAGAAAATGAATTTTCCATAAAATAAATCATTGAAAGGATCATCGTTTTTTATATAACATCTAGGATTATATTAAAAAAGATATTATAATATAAGAGAAGGTTCATGATGACATATAGGGTTCTACGTGTGGTAATGAAAAGAGATAAGAGGTTCCATTTTATAAGGGAGGGAAATGGAAAATTTTGAATTATTAAAACATTTATATATAATGAAGGATTTAATATGGAAAATTACACCAATAGTAATAATAAATAATAAAAAGTTTTAATGGTTTATATATCAATATCTAATGAAATTTATTGATATTTCAATGTCATTTTAAATCTTTTTATTTATCATTAACCCCTTGGATAACCACTTTTCCCCATCCAACGTTAACCTCATTTTCAGTATAAAAGGGATATGAATATAACTATAAGGTTAAAAATAAATCATAAAATGGAAAAATTTGACTTTTTCAACCTTAAAATACCCCCTTTCCCTATTTCATTTTTATGAATTTAAAAATAATAATAAAATATTTATTTTAATAAAATATATTTTGTGTAATTGATTACAGTTATCATTTATGTTGTCATTTAGGACAATAATAAACCTAATTACTTGAAAAATATTCCATTAACACATCTCAATAATTGTATACTTATCAAAAAAAATCAGAGGATATTAATTAATTAACATCTTATTAATGTATATTCTTTTGAAATCATCAATTATAATTCTTAATTAATTTAGTAAATACGTTGTTGGAATGATGTTGTAATTTATGAAAATTATTCAATAAATAAGAGATCATAAAAATCCATTGTTGAAAATATATGAAAAACTTTAAATAGTTTTTTAAAACTGAAAAAACCACTATTTTTCATTATGAAAAAATAGAGATATTAAAGTGAAGAGAGTTATAGTTTTTAGTTATTTTTTTTGAATATATATTATTTTCATAATAAATGAAATATATAATCATGTGGCATATAATAGAGATTAAAATGTACACTGTAATCCATGGCTCAGATAAATATAATAAAACTATTTGTTAGAAAAATTGAAAACCTTTTTCCCATGGTTTTAACATTATTTTACATGTTTTCCCTTACTATGGGGAAAATAATTTTGTATGGTTTCTATTAATATTGAAAAAAAAATAAAAAGAAAATATTTAAACAATATATCCTACTAAATCAAATTATGGAATTCATTTTTTAAAAATTAAAATTCTCAATCTGATAGTAATATTTCAAAATTATTTCTTTAAAAACTAATAAAAATATTTTTTTCGTAATTTTTTTTTATGTATAAAATATGTAAATATTTTGATATAATTTCTATATAAAATAAATGATCAATGTTAATAATGTAATTTTGAATATATAATTTATAAATTTAATTAAAATGATTTACCAATAGTGAACAAATTAATTTAATAAGATAAAAACAAATTTCATTTAATATAATTATTCTTCATAAATAACCTCTTCTACTGTCAAATTATTTTTATTTCAATTCATATATAATACATAATAAATTAATTCATGTTATACATGTGTAAAACATCCAAGTTTCATAATTTATTTAGTCTTATTCAATCATAACAATCCAAAGGCTAGGGGACATATGTGACATATTATTTTAATAGTATATCATAGTTCATTTAAACTAAATGGTTATTGTAAAGAAATATTTTTAAAAAATAAAATTATTTATAGTGAAAATATTATAAAATGTTCAGTTTTTTACATTATGGGAATAGTAGTGAAATATTAAATATCATTAAAGAATGTAAACATGTACTATATGATATTTTTTTCAATATTATGTTCATCCAAAAAATATATAGCATATTATTTAAATATCTTTTAGAGATATTTATTTATAAAAATTAATATTTATTATGATAGATAATACTATAATATTATTTCAACTGAATTTTTTTTATGTTCATCTAAATGATATGAGACTTCTAATTTATTTCATTCATTTAATTGTTTCTTTTATATAATTAGATGAACCACAAAAAAATTATTCTAGGATTTAATATTATATGGTTTCCTTAGGAAGAGTATAATTTGTTTAATGAAATCATATAATATATTATAATGAGTTATCTCTGGTAATTTATTTCAATCTATTTGTTTATTTGAGTATCCAACTAATGATTGATTTATTATTCCAAAAATATTTGGTTGATGGTTCGTTATAGTTACAAGAAATGTTATTAAAATCATTTCATATATAATAAAATGGAAAATATAATTAAAGATAAAGGATAATTGACTAATGATTAAATAAAAAAAATTCAACAATCAATTATTTTTAAATTTTTTTGATGACATGAAACGTAATATATAAATGTTAATATATGATTATGTATTTAAAAAGAGTTTATGTCTTCCATATAAAAAAATATTTTGTCATCGAAATGAGTAATAAAATTTTATATAGAAATCATCTTTTTAAATCCTAATGAGATTATTTGATTTTAAAATATCTAATATAATGGTGTCATTAATCAAAATTTGTTTTCACCTATTTATAATTTTACACAATTAAAATTAATATAGTGTACAGGTTAGTAAATTGTTTTTGCGTTACTAAAATAATATGATGTTCTGATTTTATAGATACTTAGACCCATTTAGTTTTAAAGGGGAAAGGACATGTTCACATTGGGGAATTATTTTAATGCCATGTTTTAATGGTGGGATAAATAGAATATACATATATTGTTTTATAGTGGGATTATGATTTTAAATTTAGTAATTTTGTTTTCACAACAACAATACATACTTATATATTGCAATCAACTCAACTAGAACAAAAATGTTGAAATATTATGTGAATCAAAAAATTTGTAAACATAATTTTCATTTATCTATAATTTCAATAGATATACCTAATAACATATATTATAGAAGATATTTATATTAGATATGAGGGTATTTAAAAATGATTTCGCAATACCTTTTTATAGGAACACTCGGGATTATCATTGATGAACCAATGTTTTTTATTAAAACTTTAGTGACCAATTATATTAATTGATTCCTATATAATATTTTAATTAAAGTAATTTTGTCTTAATATATAATGTTATAATTTTTTAAATAAAATATATATAATGCATTTAATTTATTGTGATGGATACTATTAGATATAATGTTGTTACAATGGATCTTCTCTCGGACATATGGATCTACTTCTCCTGATCAAGGAAAATTGATGTGTTGGAATCCTAATTCAAGGGGAATATAACATAATAGTGGTGGATTTTATGTTTATGGCAAGATCCGTGGAGGAGGTATTTTTCAAGACACCAATGGATCAACTATCTTGGCCTTTTCTATCAGAGTAGGACAAGATAATACCTTATATGCTGAGGGGATGTCCCTGTTTACTTGTCTAAATATTTTCAAGCAATGAAATCATCAGATTACTGAAGATGAAAAAGATTCCAAAATTATATATAATGCTATATTTAGTCTTGGTTCAGTTCCTTGGTCTATTTCTTATATTGATATAAAGTGAAAAAGTATCATGTATGTTGATATAAAAGTTTCGTATATCTAGTGCAAAGGTAATATGGATGTGTACTCTCATGTATTTATCAACATTTCTGGTATGAAGATATTTTTTTTCATGACATAATATTTTTCAAACATTATGTTGTTAATATCATAATATGATATTCCATTGGTATCCGAAATTTTAGGCCCCCTTGATTCTTCCTCTTCTTTTGGATTGTCTATTCGGACCATGATATTCATGTAATATATATTTTCATTTAATAAAAATTACATTATTGTATTTGCATAATGAGGGGATCTCGTACTAATTTAGTGATAAATTACTACATTGATTATTATTTTAAATTAATTTTTATTAAATTATCTATAATATAATTATATACATATATTTTCTAAATATTTGATTATGCTATATTTTTTTCAAACATTTATATTTTTTTTGAATTGTAATTCTTATTTTAGAAAATGGTCAAAGTGAATACACATGATATTGTTAATGTGATAATTTTATTTAAAACGATATTCTACACCCTTTTAGATGAGATTTACAAGTTTACTTGTAATGTATCAAAAGTTATATATATATATATATCATATATAATATAGTGCCCATGAAAAATTATTGACACAATAGAAAAATTTTGAAGTTTGATTTTACATTTGTTAATCAATAAATAATATATCATTTCGTGATTCATTAAATAATTTAGTTCCTCTGTGGTATAGGATAAATGGGTGACCCTGTGTTATTACCAAAAATAATAATTTATGTTCTTATGATATATTAAATACATGGTAGAACATAATTTTAATCTACACATACTCATATTCCATTAGATGAAATAATATAACTATAAAAATTTATGTTGTTATTCAAGAAATGGTAGTGTGAGAGTGTGTATTGACATGATAAATCACAATTGACATTTTGTATAATTAAAAGAAATATATCTTAATAAAATAAATTGATATATGAATATAACATGGTATTAAAATTAATATTTTTGAACCTAGTCGCTCATATTCAAGATACTTTTTTACCATTTTTTAAAATTGTAAATTATGGTTAAAATATCGCAATGTCCGAGATTTACATTATAATTGAATTTTTAAAAATTTCTTTTTTATATTGTAAATTTACGAAATTAATTAATTTATCACCATAGTTATTATTATATAGATTCTATACCTTTACTAAATAAATATAAAAAATATTAATTTTTTATTAATGATTACTATATAAAGAGGTTTTCATAATGAAAAAATATAATTATCATGTACTCATACTCTCTTATTGATCCTTAGTATAATAATTTTTTTGAAATTTTTTTTATATGGATTCAGAAAATCATGACCACAATTTGGGTAATTTTATATATAAATAATCAAACTGAATCGTGTAAAAATTATTTGGAAGTAATTCATCAAGTGAGGAGATAATGGGGGACCAATGAAGAATATTTTATATCTACTCCTCTATGATTTCTGACCCCTCTCACGGTGAGGTTCCTGTAATGAAATTAATTCATAAAATATATATGACATATTGTAAAAATTAGTTATATAATAATTAACATTTAAAAATTAAAACACTTAAATGAGATAAGACATAAAATATTATTCACAAGTGAAATGTGTTGCTATATAGGAAATTGTTAATTTCACATGACATACATTGTGGTTATTATACATGATGACCATCATGACATAGTCAAATAACATTTCCTCTTTCACGAGGGTATCTAAGAACATCAAACAATAATGGTGATTAGGGTTACTAGAAAATTCAAAATGGGAGGCTATGATTGTCACATATATATAGTATTAGTATGTGAAGATGGATGAAAATTTGGATTCATACAATGGTTTCTAAATGGACAAAATTATATGGAAATATTTTCATTGTTGTATTAATTAGCGGGAATAAATAGATAGATGGAATAAATCCATAAATATTTGGGTAATATTATTCATTCTAATAGTACTAATGTCACGACCCATCCTCGGGGCCCGTGTCGTGACTACCCCATGCATGCCTTCCATAGGCCAGGGGCTGGCGACTAGCACCAAAGGCGTAAAATCCCGATAACTGGGAAGGCATTGCCTTTATAAAAGAAAACAAGCACCACAAAGTACAAGTGGAAGCAAAACACTAAGTACAAAAGAAAATCCGAAAAGTAAATGGGCCAGAATGCAAACCCAAAAGAAATTATGACTACAACTGAACAAGGTACAACAACAAAAAGATAAACAACTGGAAGGAGGAAGCAGCTCCTGGGTCGTCCTCCTCGGATCCTACCAGAAGGGTAGGTACAGATAGCGCATCTCCTTGTCATCCACCACGGATCCTACCTGAAGGGTAGGTACAGATAGCCTCCTCCACGATCTCGTCCGTCAACCTCCTCTGTGAGTCGTCACATCGTGTAGTCCACCTCCGGGTACTAACTCGTTGTGTAGTCCACCTCCGGGTACCGACCAGTCCTCGAACAATCGACCTCCATCAGCATTGCTCGTCGTCTGCAACCAACACAACGAGGTGCGGGCATAGCACATGCAGGGGTGAGTATAACGATACTCAGTAGACCCTTAAGGTCTCACTAAACCAACAAGGATAACCACAAGAAGATCTCAACAGATAACCTCTACTTAGATATATGCCCATACATATACCTAAGTTATCAAGTAACCCATCTTAATCATGAGGAAACACAAGGATTGTGAAATCAATGTATAACCACTACCCAGGTACGTGCCCATACATATATCTAAGTTATCAAGTGACCCATCTCAATCATGAGGTAAACACAAAGGTCAAAAGTCTCAGCTCAACCAGGATTTTCATTATCGAAACCGTAACTGCTGAAAAGCTCCGTCTCTGGAGTGTACAGTGGTCCTGTCACGAATCTGAGGTACTGCTCACTAACCTAAGACTGCTGAGGTACTCCTCCTGTCGAGTATCGCGGGTCTGCCACCTCACACAGTAGTGCTTCCCGCCAGGGTCTGCCACCCAAACACAGTAGTTCTCCCCAATCATAGCCTACAGAGGTACTCCTCCTGTCGAGTACCGCGGGTCTGCCACATCACATAGTAGTGATCCACCGCTGTGGGTCTACCACATCACAAAGTAGTGCTCCCCACTGGGCTACGTAAGTCACTCCGAATTGAATCGGACAAGCAGTCTTCAGGTCTCTGCCGGCTACACGGTCTCCATACTCCGTATGCTCATCTCCGGGAGGGTCCGCTCCATGAGATACAAGTCGATACTCCAAGTATCTCAAAGTCCCACTAATAAGTATCTCAATGGACCTCCTCGTCATAGGGGTCTCAACGCAACAGACGGTGCGTCAATCAGATGCCCGGTCTGTGAGTTATTAGCCTTTTCGTCCCAGGGGTCGGTTGGTTTCGTAAGCGAACCAACCCGGATGTATCTCAACTATACCCCGAACACTCATAGGGTATACTCATAGGGACCGTTTCTCAACGTGATCACCAACGCCGCTGACGGTTCGTCAAACGGACGTCTGGTCTGAAAGATATCATCTTTCTCCGTTCCAGGGGCCCGATTGGATTTCAGGCACAATCCAACCTGGCTATAACCCAACTGCATCCAAAACTCGGGCGGAGGATGCCAATAGTTCCGTATCGTCAACAGGAACGCAACGCAACAGACGGCGCGTCAATCGGACGCCCGGTCTGGAAGTTATTGGCCTTTTCGTCCCGGGGGCCCGGTTGGTTTTTAAGTTAAAACCAACCCGACTGTACTCCAACTGCGTCCAAACCTCGAGCTTAGTAAGCCAAAAGATCCGTCTCCCTTAGAGAAATCCATCAAAGTCGACAGCACGTCAATCGGACGTCCGGAGCTCAAGATATGAGCGTTTCTGCTCCGAGGGCCCGGTTGGTTTCGTGGACGAACCAACCCGGCTGAGCCCAATGTAATCCAAAACCTTGAGTGCGATATACCGAAATGACCGTCTCGATCCAAGGATCGTGTTTCCGCTGACGACGAGTCGTTTAGAGGCCTGTAGCCCAAGTTACGGGTATTTGACCGAAAATGGTCCGAAGACGGGGGTCCGGGCCCGGGCCGACCCGGCCCGACCCCCCCTGGGTTGGCCGAACCGGGTCGACCCGACCCGGTCCGGTCCGGCCAGGGTGTGGCCCGGCTGGTCGGACAGGCCTGGCTCGGTTCGGCCGAGCGGCCGAGTGGCCGAGCGCCGCGGGGCGCTGCCCCCGCGGTCTGGAGGTGTCGTGGCCCCACGTGGGGCCGCGCTGATTGAACGGACGCGGCATGTCGCCGAGGCTTCAGCCGCGGTGACTCGCGCCATCGACCGCTTCTGCGGGCCACCGGAGTTGCTCCGGTGGTCCGTTTTCCTTCCCGTATGCGCCATTGCTCCTCCCGGGTTCCGTTCTTCACTGCAGGATCACCAAATCGCCCTTGCGCCAAAATTTTCCGTCGCCCGCCAAATCCGCACAACCACGAAGAATGACGGAGGGTTGTTGGGCCGTGTTCGTTTGGCATGCACCCTCCGTGTTAGAATAATAACAACGGGAGAAATTATTCAACACATGAAACAACAATTTTAATAAATTAAAATTATTCATAGGAATCTGGTTCTTTAATTTTAATGAAACTTTCACGAGAATATAAAAGAATTATTCACAACAACCCCTACCTCGTCAAGTCGTCGCACACGCGTTCCTCGCGGAAAGAGGGGATCGTCGCGTCGTCGCGGTATCCGGCGTCGCGTCGTCGCGGAAGGGTGTCGCGTCAACGAAATTTGAGGTTCAAGAACAAAAAGATTTAATTAATAATAATTAAATCCTTCTTGAGTCAAAACCCACAAAGGAATTTAAAGAATCGCAAACACTCACCTCAACGGATGATCGATGGTTTTTGTCATGGAGGAAGGAATGTCGCCGAAGAACGTTGCGGGGGAGGAAACGTCGGCGTCGCGGCACACGGCGTCGTGTCATGGATTTCTGCGGGGTTGGCGTTCTTCGTCGGAGGCCGGCGTTCTCCGCGTTCTTCACGTTCTTTGTGTTCTTCGCGAAGAAGGGTGAAGGCACAAGAACTTCTGTCAAAAACCACTCAAGGTGTAATCCTCCCAAAAGTCGTGTTGGACTTATTTTATTATTACACCAACAAACGAAATGGTGGTAAGTAATGACCCATCAATTCGTAAAATTAATTTAACGAAATAAACTGCCCATTTAATTAACGAATAAAACCACCCAATTAAATGGTGCATTAATAATTTAAGAAAACATGTCAGTTGACTTTCATAATGATGGGTTTTCACGGGTGCATTACTTAGCGGAAAAGAAATGGTGGGGCTCGTGCAGGTCCCACCACACAAATATCCTACCAAGAGGGTAGGATATTTTTTGATAGCACCCTATCCGTAACAACTCCACTTAAGCAGTTTTAAGTGGCATTCAGGTGGCTTCCAAGTGGCTTAAGTGAAATAAAATAAAGTTTGTTGTACAATTATTTTATTTCTTAAGTTTATGCCCGAAAATTAAAAACCACACCCGAGCAAACGCAACTCCGGAAGAGGCGTTTCTAAGCAATTACCGGTGCTGCGATTCCAACGATGCCCTCAGAATTTGATTCTGAGCACCGGTTCAAAATTTAGAAAAACCCGCTCGTCTGTTCACTGAACGTACCCGAGCCAAACTTCAGAAATTGATTCCGGGCACAACGGGCCTCGGAATCAGGCGCCGGCAGAAACTGAGTTCTTGTAAAATTCCAAAGAAAATTAAGAAAAAAAATTTCCTTGAAATTTATGGGTCATTACATTACTCCCACCACAGGGCTTTACGTCCCTGTAATGCTTCACCACAAACGTAGGGAAACAAAGGCGGTACTGAGCACGCATCTAAGCCTTCCGCTCCCATGTGATCACCTGGAGGTTCCCGTTCTACCAAAGAAAGTGAACAAGAGGAATCTACTGTCCCCCTAGGATCCACTCCTGTCGATCCTCGATCCCCACAGGAACCTCCGTAGAAGTCACCTCATCGCCACCGTCCAGCTCCTCATGGTCGATGATATGCGGAGGGTCGAGCACGTATCTCCTCAGTTGGGATACGTGGAAAACGTCGTGCACCTAGTGCAACTGAAGTGGATGGGTCAAGCGGTAAACCACCTCGCCTACCCAACTGAGGACCTAGAAAGGTCCATTGAACCTTGGAGATAACTTGCCTCCCTGGCCACATCTCCGTAGACCTTGTCGAGGTGAGACTTGTATAAGGACGTGATGGTCATCCTCAAACTCTAGAGGCCTCCAAGTCCTGTCAGCATAAGGCTTCTGTCGGCCCTTTTTCGTCCTCATCCGCTCTTGGATGACCTGGACCTTCTATAGTCTCACAAGAGCTGCTATGATTTCTTCTTCACCGATAAGAGAAATCTGGTCTCATCCCCTGGATGAACCACATTCGTTGCCTAATACAGTCAATCCTGACATGAATGACGCATTCATGCCATGGATGACATCGTAAGGCCTTGACGTAACTACCAAGAGATCCAACTGTCACTCTCGCCTCCAAGGGTCGAGTCACACTATCAGCATCAGTGTGTGGTCACTAGGTCTCCTTCAGTAGAAAACTCGAAAGTGAGGGTCAAGTCAACAGTCTTAACCGGGACCACTCAGTATAAATCAAATAAAAGGACAGGAAATCAAACATCACAAAGATAGGTGTCTTTTTATTATTTCAGCTCATAGTACAAGACACAAAACAACTACAGACAAACATCAACAAAACCAGAAGCAACAGGATCAATAGCCTCTAGGTCGGAAGCTAGTCCCGCTCCTGTCCATCTACATCTGGAGCTCCATGACCATAGGACTCAGCTGCTTGAAGCTGAGCTCTCCCATGTCCTCTTGTCCCCTACGGTCGGGGTGGACCTCCTGGTGGTGGTGGAAACATCCTGAAGCATCGTCCACCTCCAACTGCACGACCAGCTCCTCTGCCATGGCCGCCTGCTCCTTGCGGTGCGCCCTGATCGAACCTCTGCCTCTGCCTCATAGGTTTTTCATTTAACTGCAGGTCATCTGCATGGAGGGTCGGACAGTCATGTGCTATGTGACCAATTTCGCCGCATGAGTAACACTTCATGGAAGGTCTGGATCTATCACTTCCCTTGGTGCCTCGCACTACCGACCCTGAGTCACGCGGTCGACCACCTGTAGGTCTTGTCCTCTTGGACCCCTGAATCATCTATCTACTGCCCGCTACAGAAGACTCTGCCGCATGCCGGCTAGTGGTGGGTCCTGCAGCTAGAGACAGCTCAGCAAGGAAACTCTCCCCTAAGAGGGCTCACTCCAACACTCCTGTCTGCGTCAGAAGGTTGTGTGATACAACCGAATCTCTGATCTCCCGCCTGAGCCCCTGCTCTAAGGTTCGGACCCTGAAGAACGGGTCTCGTACCATATCTGTGGAGTAGCGCGAGAGGTCTGTGAATCTCGCTGAGTACTGCGCCACTGACATGCTACCCTGCCGCAGCTGAAGTAGCTCCTGTATACGCACCGCTCGAAGGGTGGCTGGTACAAACTCTGCCCGGAGCAGGCTCTCGAAGTCTGCCCATATAAGTGTTTCCTCGTCATACATCTGAAGCATCAGGCTCCACCATCTGCCTCCTAATGCCTGAAGAAGGCTGGCAGCAAGGATCACCATGAAATCTGTCGGCGTCCCCACTAGCCTAAAGACTCTCACCACAACCTCCAGCCAATCCTCAGCCGCCTGCGGGTCCATCTCTCCCTGAAACCTAGGTGGCCTCTGGCGCTAGAACTCATGCAGTGCGCTCAAGCGACATGCATCCTCTGCTGCTGGGGCTGGTGGAATCAGTGGCCCAACAGGTAGTAGTACCTTCGGTGCCTCCACTGGTTCCTCAACTGGGATAGGGCCATGTACTGAGGCCTCGTCGCTCAGCGGGCTGTCAGTACGCACCACTCTCGGGCCTCTAGCTGGTCGTCCATGGGGAGGAATCCTGAAAGAAACAACGTGACACGGTCAAAAGATTATACCTGGTGAGATGACCCGGTTTGAGCTTTCATTTAAATTAAACTTCTGGAAAACACACACGCAATCAGTGTTTTCGTGCACTAAGTCGGAAATCAGTTGTCAGGGTCCTGGTGTATGGATACGTCGGCCGCCCTCACCAACACTGGACTCCCTGAACTGAAAACCACACTCGGTACTCTTAACACTATTGCTACATAGAATGAAACATCAGAGTTATAAGTTCTGCGGTAGAACCGAACTCCTTTGATACCAATTTGTTACGACCCGTCCTCGGGGCCCCTTGCCGTGACTACCCCAAGCACGCCTTCCATAGGCCAGGGGCTGGAGACTAGCACCAAAGGTGTAAAATCTCGATAACTGGTAAGGCATTGCCTTTATAAAAGAAAACAAGAACCAAATAGTACAAGCAGAAGCAAAACACTAAGTACAAAAGAAAAGCCGAAAAGTAAATGGGCCAGAATACAAACCCAAAAGAAAGTACGACTACAACTGAACAGGGTAAAACAACAAAAAGACAAACAGCTAGAAGAAGAAAGCAGCTCATGGGTCTTCCTCCTCGGATCCTACCTGAAGGGTAGGTACAGATAGCGCAGCTCCTGGTCGTCCACCATGGATCCTACCTAAAGGGTAGGTATAGATATCCTCCTCTACGCTCTCGTCCTTCAACCTCCTCTGTGGGTCATCACGTCGTGTAGTCCACCTCCGGGTACTAACTCGTCATGTAGTCCACCTCCGGGTACCGACCAGTCCTCGAACACTCGGCCTCCGTCGGCACTGCCCGTCGTCTGCAACCAACAGAACGAGGTGCGGGAATAGCCCGTGCAGGGCTGAGTATAACGATACTCAGTATGGACCCTGAGACCCTCAAGGTCTCACTAAACCAACAAGGATAACCAAAAGAATATCTCAACAGATAACCTCTACTTAGATATATGCCCATACATATACCTAAGTTATCAAGTAACCCATCTCAATCATGAGGAAAAACAAGGATTGTGAAATCAACGGATAACCACTACCCAGGTACATGCCCATACATATACCTAAGTTATCAAGTGACCCATCTCAATCCTGAGGTAAACACAAAGGTCAAAATTCTCAGCTCAACCAGGATTTTCATTATCGAAACTGTAACTGCTGAAAAGCTCCATCTCTGGAGTGTACAGTGGTCCTGTCATGACTCCGAGGTACTGCTCACTAACATAAGACTGCTGAGGTACTCCTCCTGCCGAGTACCACGGGCCTTCCACCTCACACAGTAGTGCTTCCCGCTGGGGTCTGCCACCCAAACACAGTAGTTCTCCCCCCTCATAGCCTACAGAGGTACTCCTCCTGTCGAGTACTGCGGGTCTACCACCTCACATAGTAGTGATCCTCCGCTGTGGGTCTTCCACCTCACAAAGTAGTGCTCCCCAATGGTCTACATAAGTCACTTCGAATCGAATCGGACAAGCAGTCTTCAGGTCTCTACCGGCTACACGGTCTTCGTACTCCGTACGCTCGTCTCTGGGAGTGTCCGCTCCATGAGCTATAAGTCGATACTCCAAGTATCTCAATGTCCCAAGAAGAAGTATCTCAATGGACCGCCTCATCATAGGGGTCTCAACGCAACAGACAGTGCGTCAATCGGACGCACGGTCTGTGAGTTATTAGCCTTTTCGTCCCAGGGGCTCGGTTGGTTTCGTAAGCGAACCAACCCGGCCGTATCTCAACTATACCCCGAACAATCATAGGGTATACTCATAGGGACCGTTTCTCAATGTGATCACCAACGCCGCTGACGGTTCGTCAAACGAACGTCTGGTCTGAAAGATATCATCTTTCTCCGTTCCCGGGGCCCGGTTGGATTTCAGGCACAATCCATCCCGGCTATAACCCAACTGCATCCAAAACTCGGGCAGAGCATCCCAAAAGTTCCGTATCATCAACAGGAACGCAACGCAACAGATGACGCGTCAATCGGACGCCCGGTCTGGAAGTTATTTACTGTTTCGTTCCGGGGGCCCGGTTAGTTTTTATGTTAAAACCAACCCGACTGTACTCCAACTGTGTCCAAACCTCGAGCGGAGTAAGCCAAAAGATCCGTCTCCCTTAGAGGAATCCATCAAAGTCGACGACACGTCAATCGGACGTCCGGAGCTCAAGATATGAGCGTTTCCGCTCTGAGGGCCCGGTTGGTTTCGTGGACGAACCAACCCGGCCAGACAAAAGTAATCTGAAACCTTGAGTACGATATACCGAAACGACCGTCTCGATCCAAGGATCGCGTTGCCGCTGACGGCGAGTCGTTTGGAGTCCCATAGCCCATGTTACGGGTATTTGACCGAAAATGGTCCGAAGACGGGGGTCCGGGGCCGGGCCGACACGGCCCGACCCCCCCTGGGTCGGCCGAACCGGAGCACCCAACCCGGTCCGGTCCGGCCAGGGCCGGGCCCGGCCGGTCGGACCGGCCTGGCTCAGATCAGCGGACGGCCGAGTGGCCGAGCGCCGCGGGCGATGCCCCCGCGGTCTGGAGGTGTCGCGGCCCCGCGTGGGGCCGCGCTGATTGAACGGATGCGGCATGTCGCCGCGTCCCGTGCGGGCGAGCCGGACCCGCGCGGCCGCGGGTCCACTGGCCGCCGCCGCCGCGGCTGAAGCCGCGACGGCTATGTCCAGCGGCGCGCCGGGGCGCCGCCGGCCGCTTCCGCGGGCCCCCGGAGTTTCTCTGGTGTTCCGTTTTCCTTCCCGTATGCGCCATTGTTCCTCCCGTGTTCCATTCTTCACTACGGGATCACCAAATCGCCCTTGCGTCATGATTTTCCGTCGCCCGCCAAATCCACTCATCCACGAAAAACGGCGGAGGGTTGTCGGGCCGTGTTCGTTTGGCCAGCACCCTCCGCGTTAGAATAATAACAACGAGAGAAATTATTCAACACATGGAACAACAATTTTAATAAATTAAAATTGTTCATAGGAATCCGGTTCTGTAATTTTAAAGAAACGTTCACGGAAATATAAAAGAATTATTCACAACAACCCCTACCTCGTCAAGTTGTCGCACGCGGGTTCTTCGCGGAAAGAGGGGATCGTCGTGTCGTCGCGGTATCCAGCGTCGCGTCGTCATGGAAGGGTGTCGCGTTGATGAACTCCGAGGTTCCAGAACAAAAAGATCTAATTAATAATAATTAAATCCTTCTTGAGTAAAAAACCACAAATTAATTTAAAGAATCGCAAACACTCACCTCAATGGATGATCGAAGGTTTTTGTCGTGGAGGAAGGAACGTCGCTGAAGAACGTTGCGGGAGAGGAAACGTCGGCGTCGCGGCACACGGCGTCGCGTTGTCGATTTCCGTGGGTTTGGCATTCTTTGTCGGAGGCCGGCATTCTTCGCGTTCTTCGCATTCTTCGTGTTCTTCGCGAAGAAGGGTGAAGGCACAAGAACTTCTGTCAAAAACCTCTCAAGGTGTAATCCTCCCAAAAGTCGTGTTGGTCTTATTTTATTATTACGCCAACAAATAAAAAGGAGGTAAGTAACGACCCATCAATTCATAGAATTAATTTAACGAAAGAAACTTCCCATTTAATTCACGAATAAAACCGCCCAATTAAATGGTGCGTTAATAATTTAATAAAATGCGTCAGTTGACTTTCATAATGACGGGTTTTCGAGGGTGCGTTACTTAGCGGAAAAGAAACGGTGGGGCTCGTGCGGGTCCCACCTCACATATATCCTACCAAGAGGGTAGGATATTTTTGGATAGCACCCTATCCGTAACAACTCCACTTAAGCAGCTTTATGTGGATTTCATGTGGCTTCCATGTGGCTTAAGTGATATAAAATAAAGTTTTTCGTACAATTATTTTATTTCTTAACTTTAAGCCCGAAATTTAAAAACCACACCCGAGAAAACGCAACTCTGGAAGAGGCATTTCTAAGCAATTACTGGCGCTGGGATTCCATCGGTGCCCTCAGAATTCGATTCCGAGCACCGGTTCAAAAGTTAGAAAAACCCGCTCGTCCGTTCACTGAACGTACCCGAGCCAAACTTCAGAAATTGATTCCGGGCACACCGGGCCTCGGAATCAGGCACTGTCAGAAACTGCGTTCTTGTAAAATTCCAAAGAAAATTAAGAAAAAAAATTTCCTTGAAATTTACTGGTCTTTAAAACTAATGATATCCCATATGGATATGCCTGGGGTTCCCTTAAAGAAATATCATAATTATCTCACAATTCAATTTACTATAAAATATTTATTTAATATTATCTACAACGCCCCGATTTAATGATTAATAAAACAAGGAAATATAAATTAAAAAATTTAAGTAATGAATCAAAATCATATCATTTTAGAATAAATATTTTCTAAAAATTGTTTTAATTATTTTAAAATTAATTTATCATGTATAATATGTTTAATTTCATTCAAAAATTAAATATTATTGGAATAAAGCCGTATAAAATTATATTTTCATTATAAAACGATGAGTGGAAAAATAAAACTCTATAATGTTTCAATATAGTGATGATTTATGGAATAAAATAAAACTATTACAATTAATGAACTTAGAAAATTTTATCATCAACGGACAACTAATATATATTAAACAAGAATTATATTTAAGAATTATATAGGTTAATAAAAAATATATAAAATATGAAAATTTATGAAATATATAGTCTGATAGTCTAGTATTTATGTGAATGATATTATCATAAATGGAAATCGGTGCATTTTAGAAATAATAACCAATCTCATAATGTCAATGATATTATGTCAATTAAAAAATTACATCCCTATAGATTGAATACCATACCTAATACATTGAGGATTATACATATTTTATCCTATCAATAATTAATCACAATTTCTATTTAAAATATTAAATAAGATTATTGTTTGATAGATATAATAGAAGTTATAAGGTTAGAATAATCAGCATAATGAATGAATGGAATAAGTTTCCATTAATATTTATCTATTAACATGAATTTAAAATAAAATAATATCATAATGATGTATAAAGGTAGTACATTATTATGAATAAGAGGAATGAAATTACAATATAACATTTAAGAGATAAATAAAAGTAAATATAGACATATTTGTTATCAAAAAAATAATTAGTTATATTAAAACTCATTTCCACGAAGAAATTGAAGAATATCGAATTTACATAAGATGTTTCGATGTTTCTATTTTATAAAATTTTGAATATTGATATTTCTTACTATTACACCACATTAATATATGTCTCTTAGAAATTATTCAAAAATTTATAATAATTTTATGAATCCATATAAATTTAAATATTATTCTATATTTGATGATACAGAGTAATATAATTATTTCTATTTATTATTTTTTTAAAATTACATAATAAGTAAATTATTATATAATTCCCATAAATTTTTGATATATATATATATAATTTAAATAAAATGAAAATCTTACTGACCATATTCCATAATAATTTATATTTTATGAATATGTTATTTAGATATCATGATTTATCACATGATGATATTATAGGATATATTTGATATTTTTATATAATTATCCTAATAAATGATCCTCTTTATTATTCATTTGAGATTTGTAAACAATGATTTATATTTTCAACACATTCATGTATTCTCACATGTATATAAAATCATGTTTAGTAGATTTATCTCATGGAATAAGAACCCCTATTATAATCTCATTCTCAAAAGAAACATCCTTATTTATGAAATATCATTTTACATTGATAAATACTTATCAATTATCATTACAAAACATAATATGATTAATCATACACATCACCTATGAAAATATGTTGAATTGATAATTAACGTAAAAATGTTCCTATATATATTGAAATAAAATTATATTTATATGTATCATTATAATAAGTACACAATAATTTATACAAAATTTTGTATAATTTTTAGTATAAAAAAATTAAACTTACAAATACATAATTTCATAATTATATAATATAATGTGATCAAATAGTTATTTACTTGTTTTGTGAATGATAACATATTTATCTATTCTATATCATAGGTATCGACTAGGAGACGTAATGTTTCTTTTTCTAAAAAATTGTTATTAATGGTCATGTGTATGTTACATGTATACATATCATTACATTTTCAAATACTCAATTAATTCGGTGTCAAATTATAATTTTTATGATTTTATACATACTAAAAATAAAATATAGAGGAAATTGTGGAAAATATTATTCTTCCTAAAATATTTTTGAATCAATTATCATGGTTTTTAAAAAATAATTGAATAAAAATGAACAATACATGAATAATTAATTAGTTTCAATAATCCCTTAACTAGATATGATGTCAATTCCAAAATATCAAATAATTTCATTATAATTTCATAATTAAAAATAGTCTAAAACCTCAAAATTTAATAGATAATAATTTTAATGTTATTATTATCAACCAGTGAAAATGATATTTTTTCTATGAAAGGTGATCTAATACATCATAATAATTAAAAATAATTCACAATCATTGAAGGTTATTAAAAACTATTGATTTCAAAATATATTTTTGTGGATGATTTATGTCACATTTATACTATTGACAATGAATTCAAAAGGATATTTTTTATTTTTGAAAATTATATTATAAATAATTAACAAATTAATTTTTTTTTCCAAAAACCATCAAAATATATCACTAAAAATACATTTTAGATAATATCCTCATATTTATCAATGAAATAATTTTTTCCAGTAACTATTCTCATTGGTTATTAAATGTATACAATCATATCATTTTTCTTCTCTATCATCAAAATTGTTATTTTGCACACATACATCGTAGCTATATATTATTCCAAAAAAGTTCAAAATGTAACAAAACATTTCTCATTATTTTGAAGACTCAAAAATCGTTATCTGAAATAGATATACATAATTATAAATATTTATTTACCCATAATTTCTAACTCCCCGACCCCAGTTACCCAATGTTGGTTCATTATTTTAATAGATTTTCATGATTACAAGGAATCATGTCCCGATGGACCAATCAGTTTAGTAGTATTGGAAAATAGATTACATACATGAATGTTACATTACACATTAGAAAATAAAACACAACATAAATGATCTTTTGAGAACTCCATTAATCCCCAGGCTTAACCCTGCATATCAATTATAATAAACTTCTTGGAATCCTGGGAAAATAAAACATAACAAAGCGGTGAGCTCAAATGCTCCGTAAAGGTAACTAACTTAGTGGGAGAAATTAACATTTAAGGCAAGATGTGTGATAAAAAAACATCCTTTTTAAACATAAACTTGAACATAATTTGGAAAAAAAATCAAACATTACCATATAATCATGAACATGGATATTTTTCCAGTCGAATAATCACATGTAATAACTAATTTCATAATGAGGGAATACCTAATGTCGGACATCATTACCACATAGTCAAGGCCTCATGCCAAGACTACAAATAATTTTTTTTTCAAGGCTTTGTTCCAAGACACTAGTTTGTTTCATGATACCTACTGATGCATCGAGGAGCTATAGCAGCCCCCACCCATCACTTACTAAGTCCACTACATTCCTTATATGAATAGTTGAAACATATCATATACATTTTTATTAAAACTATCATATGAGATGTCAATACATTAATCATAAACTATGAATGGTATAAAAATAAAACATCCACAGTGAAACATATCATAACTCATTCAATAGAATATGGAAGATTTTATTATAATTAATCAACCTCAATCAAAAATAATATCCAGTAAAGGATTCTTACATAGTTGAAAATGATGAGTAAAATTTTTTGAGAGAAATATCATTTTTGTAAAATCATTTAAAAGTCACACATTTATCAAGGAAGTAATTTAAAAGATATTTTTTATTCAAACTGTCTCATACCACTTTGAATCCTTTGAATGGAATTATTATTTCAAAACATTCATGTCCATATAAATAAATCCTTAAAATCATTTTGAAAACATGGACATTAATTAAAAAGATTTATAAAGATAAATCCTTAAAATATTTAAAATTATGATCATGATAAAGAGTAAATTTCAAAAATCCTTAAAATATTCATTTTGAAATCATTTTTATGAAAAATAGAAATGGATGATAAAAATTTCCCAGTAAATACTTACACATAAACAATCTCAGATAATAATGAGATTGAGTATTTAACCCTTACCTTGAACATTCATTTAGTCAAGGGTAAGTTTAACCTCCTGTATGAAGATCGTAGAATGTTCTTAAATTATAACAGAACCATATGATATCATACGTGATTAATTTATGACTTTATACTACCAATTTAATTACAATTTCCATGTTAAATTAAGATTTCGGGTAATAATCGCTTTCTTTATCGTACGTGTTTTGACTTGTTACTCTTGATTGTAAAACATAGATCATGATTTAAATACAACTGGAATATGAAAAATTATTTATATATCATGTATATTTAGAATATAATTATTTATAATAGATATATATATGAATTGAAAAACACCGTTTATGGAGACGTTAGTCCGTACGTACGCATAAACGCTGTTTGTGTTTTCATATCGTATTAAATGGAACTAAGTGAATAATATATATGTAAGTAAATATATATATAAATATATATATCTCCTGTATAATTATTATGTCATATATTACATACTTATTTGTAATATATATTTTTATAATCATCGATGATTTGTGATCGTTGAAAATATTCTCATCGCGTCATTGAGACGGTAATCTGTACAAACGCATGGGCGACAATATCATTTTTTTGATAAAAAAAATATATAATTGGATGGAATATCATATATAAAGAATCATTATCATGTTATATATATTATTTACATCAATTACACATCATTATAATACCCATCCTAATAATAATGTTTTGAATATCAATTACACCATGACGTGGAGACGGTAAGCCGTACGTACGCACGTATGTTGACATGTCATTCAAAAGATAAATAGAATTCTGAATATGGTTGTACCATATTTATAATAACATATAAATATATAGAAGATACTAGATTTATTAGTTTATAATGGAAATAACAAATAAATAAGTAGTGGAAGAAGAAAGGAACTTGAAAGAGGTCGGTGAAAACATAACCTCTTCTTCAGGTTCTTCCTTTTGATTTGATAAAAAGAGCTCCATAAGTTAGCATACTGATCAAAATAAGGCCGATATGTTGAAGTGAGGGAAGTTTAGAGGATATTTGGGCAGGGTCTGGCCGAACCGAAAAGCTTTTAAGGTATGAATAATTGGTTAGAAGTGGTGTCCTTTTATAAGGGTGGAGGGTCTATTTAGGAAAATATTAAAGTATGATTTTCAAATAAATTCTTATTCAGTTTATAATGGACCAAAATGAATTTATTTCTAGACTTAGGTGGTTAAGGTTCGAAATCATTTCAATTAATAGGTTTTATACATGTTTAGGTTACCATTTTAACCTTATCTTTTAGATTTAACTCTTAGTTAAATAGTTTAACTTTTATCGTGTCTTCATGTATTCTTAGTCTATATGGTTAATAAAAAACTCTAAACATCCAATAAAACCTCAAGTGGATCATTAATGACATATATAATATTATTTAATCTCTTTGGCATAACCTTAAATTTTTAAGAATATTATATCAACCGATAATATAGTATTTGTTTTAAATATTAATTTATGTCAATTTTGACACTATTTGGTATTTTGTTTTTTTGAAAGTCATCACAACTTGATTACATATAACAAGATACATTTAATCATCCCTAACATGTCATATTCACCAAGAAAATTCGTCGATGTCATAAAAACTTTGAAATTTTACTTATTTTAACATTTATAATTCCATTTATTTGATTCTTTAATTAATAAGTTAATTACTGCATCATGATTCTGTCATAAATAAATCTAATTATTTAATGTCTAAAAATTATAAATAAAATAAAATTATGTAAGAAATATTTTTATCTTTCTAATGAATATTTATAGTGTAATTTATCTTACGTATAACCCTATATTAAAAATGGATTAGTTATTAAAATTTGATTTTAACTCTTTTAACACTTCTTTAAATAAAATAATAATAAATGTCTTAATCTAATCCAAGTGGACCTAAAGGGTCATATTTTATTCCTAAGATTGTTTTTGATCGAACTAAAATTATCCAATAGAATTAGGACATGTGTTAGGGTAATAATAATATAATTTTTACCCTTAATTACCCTATTTAGTTTTTAACCATGGTAAATAAAAGTAAAAAATTACTATTCACAAAAAATTATTTTTATCACATTGAACCACATTTTTACTCCTTGATATTAACCATTTCTCTCAGATTTTCAAAATTAAACTCACAGATGTGGTAAAATTATGTTTTATGTGAATTTTCAAATTCTCATAGGAGGTGGGTAAAGGACAGTGAAAAGTTCAATACAATTTTTATATATATAAAATTATTATAAACTGAAACTAATGAATTAAATTGAACTCATATAGGTATTATTTATCTATTTTGACCTAAAATAAATTTAAATAAAGTAAACAATTATTTAAATAAAAATTTGGTTTTAAACTATAACTTACTGATTTTAACTATTTATCAAAAATTAAAAGTTTTCAGAAAAATACCAAAACATTACCCTAAGATAATTTTGATATTATGAATTAAATAATAATGTCTATTTTACCAAATTCAAAACATAGAAGTTGAATTTATTAATTTAAAATTAATTCCCTCTGTCAAAACCAAAAGGCGTATTTTTAAGAAATAATAACTATCAAAAGTTTGACACTTGTTTTTGTCCAATTTCAATGTGAAATTACTTACAATGACCATAATTAGATTAAATGGTAAAAACATAATCTATTTAAACTTCAAAACAATTAAAATGTATAAGTTAACACTATAAATTATTTTTATTGAAAAATTGGGTTTCAGTTAAAATATAGTATTTTTCACTATTCACCCAAATATGAATGTTATCAGAAAAACATCAAAACACTATTGAAACTAAATTATTATGTACCGATTCTAAAGAATAAGATTATTTATTCAAATTGAATACATAAAAGTTTCAAATATTTTATATAAAAAGGCTTTTCCATTAAAAGGTGGTAAAATTTCATTTTTTTGAAAAAATATTTCTTTTATCTGTAAAAATGTATTTGTTCTTACATTATGTCTAAGAAACTCATAATATGGATTCCAAAAATATAAGGATTATATAAAGTCTAAAATTCAATTAATAATATTCATAACCTCTTTTGAATGGCTTTTTTGGTAAGTCATGGTGCGCTAGAACTCGGTGTTGCATGTAGTACAAGTTATTTAATTACTTTGAAGAAATAACGTACTATGAAATCGGGGGATGTTACATAATTCCACTTAAATGGAATAATTATAACAAAAATACCATGTTTCTCATGACATTATTAAATCAATTTTTAAATCTTAGTGACATTAATACAGGTTAGAATTCATTTTCTATCATGGATGTTTGATTCATTTCAATTTCATCGGAATATTTTACATAAGGTCCCAATATAAACATTATATTTTATGAAATTAGTTATGTACACAAGTTGAAATATAATAGTTTGAAGTAATTTTAATTGAAATACTTTATTTCACCATATTTAATCAACATCTCTCTAATATACATATGTGAAATTTTTTTATGGATTCTTCTATACTAGACTTTGTGAAAAAATCCATGGTGTTTTTGGCTTCTTATTAAATTATGAAATTCACAATATTCTTAAAATTTAATCCCTTTTTTAATGTCATATATCCAAAAAATATATTTCAAATTTCCATAAAGTTATTCTTTTACTCACAATATAATAAAACTCCCTTTAAATTTTACACATAATTCCATCAATATATATAAAACCACATGATTAACCATGCATATATGATTTATATTTATATTTCTATATTTATATCCTTTATAGATTTTCATCTCATCTGGACAGTAATCTAAATAGAATAACATAATCTATATATATATTTTTATTATGAAGAATCAATTTCTATATAAAAACATTTTTTAAAATATTTTCATTTCTAAATCATTTATATTTCTCAGTAAACATTTCTTGCTAACTGTCTTCCTATAATAATGTTTATTTCAAAAAAAAATTGATAAACATTTTAGTTCTTGAGGGCTATTGAATATAATTACATCCATATATCCTAATGATTAATTATATATGAAAATATTTATTCATTTTAATAACAAAAAACATAATCAAATACTTCACATCATAATTATGTATTTTTATGTTGAAATAAAACTTTTATTATTGATATTGTTTATAGAAACCCACATGGTTACAATATTGATATTTTTATTATTTCATGGAAATGGTTACAAATTATAATTCAATTAAAGTTAATATCACATTATTTATATCCCTAAACGAACAATTTATTTAATATATTTTCTATCATATTATGGTTATTAATGTAAAGTTAAATTTTTTTTAATATAAATAGATGTACCTATTTTGAGAAAATACATATTTCTAATTCCAAAATATATTTTCATGTTAAAATTACATCTCCCAATTCATGTTTTTTTATTTTAATTAGTATTATTAATATAAATGGTTAATTATAGATCATTTTTAATTTTTTATTCAATTATATACTGATTTAAAACATATATTTTAATATTAGATATCTTTTATTCATTAAAATTTCACATATAATAATAATTATACCTACACATAATGGTTTTACATTCCACAATTATCACAAAACTGTAGTCTACCATCTTTAAAATTTTCATTTTACTACATTTATAACCCATTACATTTGATAAATAACATGTAATTTTCATTTATATTGATCTTTAATCTAATTTTTTATTACATGTATTTCAAATATTCGTTATTTATAGATGAATTCGCACGTACAATTACTTCACTATAATATTCTTTTTTAACTACATATATTAATAAGTAACATTTTTTTAAAATATAATAAATCATATAATATATATATATATATATATTGATATTTAATGAGGTTATAATGAAAATAATTATATTAATGAAAATTTCATGAAATATTGTTCATCTCAATTTAGTATGTATCCTTTTCTATCTCTCAACCACAAGATTTTATTATAATATATAATGAGTGTTGCAAAAAAAAATTATTCAATTTAATAGAGATATTCATAAGAATAATTTATATAGTATTTTATACCATTATCAGTTATCATTAATGAGATAGAAATTAAAAACTCTATATGATGATCTTATACAGAAATATAAAAAAATTACATGACCATATACTTTTGTTTTTAATTCCTCAAATTTTAATATAGTCTTGAAAAAAATCATCGATTATTAAAAAACATCATTGGTCAACAAATTCCTTTTTGGAAAATAAAAAATCTTATTGATTTATCATATGTTCAATTATGATTGTAAGGTATAGCCTCTCTTGACTTCTTTACATCAATTGGAACTTTTGATAACTCTCATACAAAATATTGCATTATAAATTTATATTTCAATGATTTATAATGAATTATTAAAAATAAATAATCATACAACACCATTGGATAATATAAACCTTCCATATAAGGTAGTAATGTTTCTTATCATTTAATCTATGATAGTGGGAGCCACCTATACGTCCAATATAAATTATATAACAGCTAATTATTCTACTTTTTTTATAATTATTCCTTTAATTTTATATGTGATTATAAAATTATTTATTCCAGAAACATTATTACCCTTATAATATATGATAATAACTTTGAAATTATAACATTTAATTCCATTATCAAATAAAATATTCATAGACTTCAATTTTAGAGATTCAATCCCATCTATATGAACCGGCCTTTGAACACATTATATTTTAATTTCAATATGTAACAAGAATCCCATTATAATATTTAACATTATTGAATATCATATTTTATCCATTAAAATGGGTGTAATATCATCTATCCTCAACCAATTTATAACTACTTCATTTGTCCTTATGAACCACCTCAATATGAGTTTAATTCTCAGTATTCATTTTATCTAATATTATTTGAATCATATATGATATGATTATTGTCATGCAATAGTTATCATAAATACCATTAAATTAAATTATTTTATTTTATGAATGATTATCCAAATATTTATTAATAGAAATATAATCATTTTGGACTATACACTATTGCGGATTGTTTTTCACAACATGCATTTTTTTGAAAATTTCTCCTCATAATAACATGATAGATTCTTGTCAGTTATTTCCTTTTATGACAGAAATTAATAGATAGGTTTTTAAAGAAAACAAAACATTATTTTCAATATAAACATATATTTAGTATCATATACTAAATATTAACCATTCATATTCTTGGGAGCTTTTCTAATGAATTAAATTTCAATATAATATCATTTGGATCTTATTTTTTCCATTTCCATGAGGAAAAAAAGATCAAACATCCCTAAGAAACATTTCATATTGGGGTACATGTTATATGATTTAACTCCCAAAAAATATTATTAATCATATAATATTCACCCCCATTAATAGATTCACATCTAATAACAATTGAATTAATATAAAAAAATTCAATATTGTTTGAGAGAGAAACATCAGTATAATGTAATGATGCACCATGAACATCATCAGATTTATCAAAATAATATCCCATATTACAGAAGTAATTTTAACATATTTACTCCTTAATTATACCTTTATTAGATTACTAATTTTTTTGGAACATTTAATATCACTATAATACAATATTATGACTTTTTTGTACTTGTCCAACTCAAATTAATGAGTTATTCTTTGAAATAATCTATTTTAATTTGGTATTCATATGATATTTTAATTTTAAATTCAACATATTTTAGTATAAAAAAAATTTATATCTTTATAATATCATTTTCTAGGACTATATTAATTATCGACAGTCAATATGATCTTAGTATATAATTATTTTTCCTCATTATTATTTGTTGACGACGTTTCTTGTTTTACAACATGTTTCATGAATATTTTATTCTATATAAAAGTAAATTCATCTCCAAAATAACTATTATATTAGTGTAATTATTCTTTATCTTATATTATTTGACTACATATATTTTATTGTGTAAAAAACCCTCTTATCATCTGATGAATTTTTTAATTTATTCAATCTCCTAATTCAAAAACATCATTGAAATTATCACCATTTAAATCATCATTTTCATACATTGAAAAAAATCAGTATATTTTTTATTATCCCAATAATTAACAAACATTAATATATTATTACCATTTTATTATAATTTTCTACTAATGAGTAACAAAATATTATGAATTTTATTATCTTAGCATCCTCATCGTTTTATTCCTGACGTCATATTCATTAAGAAAAAAAATTTCATTCTACTTGACATTATGAATTATAATGGAATTAAACACCTAATCCTGATATCATTTTATATTATTAATAAATATTATATCCTTTCTAATTTGATATACAAAAATATAGATTTAGGAACTACGAAATAGAAATCTACTTGTAATATCTATCATATAAAGTGAACCCTTTTTATTAATCATTTAAAAATGATTGTATTTTTAATAATTGTTATATTATACAATGTATGTTGACGGACACAAATGTTTATAATAATATAAATAAATACTTGGAAATTTTTATAAATAGTTTCATTATCATTTATTCCGGTATATCCAAATCAACATCCACAAATATATAACATGAATTCTTAGACCCTGATATTTAATTCAACAATACATTTTGGCTTGTCCAAAATTTACCTATTCTCTTGGGAGCCATAACCATTGTATATAGATTATCAGATAAGAACATAATAATATAATTTCATACTACTTAAATTATCTTAAAATATCTTTTTTAATATTTTTCAAATCCATACAATTTAATATTTAATCAAATCAGCAAGTGATAATCTTAATAGAATATACAAAATATTTTGACTGATAATGAGTATACTTACTCCTTATTCTATGATATGTCATTATTAATCATATATTTATAAATATTTTCCTAATATAAATCATATTATTTCCATTCATTATATAATAAATAACTTATCATTGAAATGATAAATTGTATTATACCCTACAAGGATCCAATGTAATTGAAAATGTAATGAAAAAAGAATTATTGAATCAACGATTCTAATTTTACTATTTCATTTTGAAACTAAACCTTTCAAAATGATTAAATACATGAAACAGTCCTCCTTTTAATATCACCCTCTATAGTATATATTCAAAATAACAAGGAAAATAATGCAGGAATAATAGTTCTTTTATTTTCATTAGAATGGGTGAATATTTCCTTAGTGTTTTCATGTTTTTTATATATAGTTATCTAAAATTTCAAAATTTGGATTTTAGAGGGATTCCATTATTTTTAAATAAAATATATTTCCCAATAAAATAGTCGCATAAATGTTTATTTTAATTGATCTCTATAATTTTTTTTAGTGAGTAATAAATAATGAAGAGTATATTAACGAACTTCAAGATTCATCAACACAAATATATATATCCTCTATTAATTCATTTAAACTATTGAGAAAAAATTATCTACAACATTCTGTATGTATATCAAAAACCACATTACTTGTTATATAGGTATAGTATATTGGTCATCCACTATAAATATGATAAATAAATTATATATTTATCATTAATTTTTTATTACTTTTACCTTTTAGATCATTATCATGATCAAGGGGATGTATTATAAAATATTAATTTTCATACTTATTTAAAATCGGTACCTCATGAGGTCATATATTAAACTCTAAAATCATTATTCTGAGTAATTATATATATATGATCATTAAAATGTTTCTCAAACATCACTTCTGAGTATCTATAATTCCCAAAAAAAATCATCTAAAATAATCAATATCTTCTTATTTAATTCCACTTTAATTTATGAGTATTTTTTATTTATTAGATCTTCCATAAAATCAAATCTTTTTTCTATGATACATTCATGGCCGCAGGAAAATATGAATCAAATGAAATGATCCATCTAAATATGAAATGAACCATTTTATAATTTCACAAAAATAGAAATAATTATGGATCATATCATTGATTTTATTTCAAGGATTATCATTGAAGAATAATTACATATAATCATTTGATTAACATAAGAAAACATGTTTAATTATCAATGACAGTCTAACAGATTATATACATTTTTGGAAACCCCATGATACTCGAATGTTTCACTAAAATAAATATCATATAGTTTGTGAAATATTAATAATAATCATGAATATAATCAAATTAATAATTTTATTCTCCATGTTATTATTAGTTACCAAAGTTATCAACAAGGATTGTGTCCAACATATTCTAGAACACTGATAATTTATTTTAAAAGATGATTTATAGTCCATATAAGAAGTTATGTAGAAATTTAAATTCATGGAAATTTATTAGATAACATTAGGTTTAATTATGTATCTTAAAAAAGTTTCAATTTCTAATTTAATCATTGCATAAAAAATTCTAAAAATATTTTATACCCATTTGAAATAATATCACAAATAATAGCAGTCTGTACAATTCAACGGAAAAGCATTCTAAAACATTTTCTTGTTATTTGAAAACATTTAGATAAAGAATACAATAATACACATTTAATTACATGTATTACATAATTTTTAATATTTTTTGTCTTACCCCTTCCCCTAGTAACATTTAATATTTTCTTAATGAGTTAGCCACCAATGGGTATTTTTTATTTGGATCTTAACCCATCACTGAAAATTAATTAATATAGGGAGAATATATATTCCTTCATTTTAAGGTGTACATTAATCCCCATCACACCTCAACATAGTATTTATCACACATAGAAATAAAAATCCTATAATTTTAATATGATTATGTTTCAGCCCCAATCAAAAATATATTAATGATTTATACATATGGTTCTATTAATATCACCATCTACACATATTGAATGGATCTGAATCTATAATAACACTTTGATACACTGTATTATAATTATATTCATTCCATTACATCAATTATATGTAACATCCCAAGTAAGTAATGAGTAATAGATATTTTTATCTATGTCTATTAATGAATTAGATAGTGTTTTAGAGGCTTAAAATGAAAATAAATCCAATCTTAAGCATGGAATACACTAATATTTTTTAAAAGATTGTTTTACTGCCTTTTGATGGAAAACCATTTTTAAATCTATATTTTGACAATTTTATAAGCTATTTTTTTCAAAATAAACTTATTCTTTATGATTGGGACATCAAAATTTACTTTGTGTGAATTTTTTGGTATTTTTCAGACAATGTTCATTTTTTAATGAATAGTGAAAAATACTGCATTTTACATCAAAACTGCTTTTTAATCTAATTTATTTATATGATTAGATTATTTCTTGAATTGGTTTTGAAGTGACATTAGAATATATTTTTACCATTTAATCCAATGGTGGTCATTGGAATCAATTTCAATTTGAAATTGGACTTAAACTGGTGTCAATCTTTTGATACTTATTGTTTCATAAAAACACGCTATTTGTCATGACAGCGAGAATTAATTATTAAATTAATTAATGTGATTTATATGTTTTGAATTTTGTAAAATAGACTTCATTATTGAATTCGGAATATCAAATATAGCTTAGGGTGAATTTTTGGTATTTTTCTAAAAAACATCAATTTTTGATGAATAGTGAAACCACTAAGTGGTACTTATAAAAACTGATTTTTTGTTTAAAAGAAAATTTTACCACATCTGTGTTTTGAATTTCAAAAATCCGACATACATGGTTATCATTAAGAAGTAAAATTTGGTTCAATGAGATTAAAATAATTTTTTGGTGAATAGTAACTCTTAAGTTCTTAATCGCGATTAGAGGTAATTAGTGTAGTTTAAGGTAAAAATAATGCTTTAATAAAATGTGATGAGCTTGAAACATGTCCAACTCTCATTGGATGCGTCATGGCCGACCAAGACAACCCATGGGTCAACTTGGAGACCCCATGGTGCCACTTTGGTTGGGAAATGACATAAATAGCTTTTTATTTAATGTAAAAGTAAAAATGACACAAACATGTAATGTTTTACTAAAGAAATTTTTACATGGGTTTATAAAGATCAGATTTTTGATTATAAATAGTCATTGGAAATCTAAAAAGATTTCTGACATCATAGTATTTTTTTTATAATTTTTATACTTTAAATAAATTAAATTATTTATGACATCACGATGATGCAGCGATGACCTCATTATTTAATGATTTAAATAAAATGGAATGATAATGTAAAATCTAAGACCTACACATGACCAAAACCTATTGGATGGGTGGATTTAGAACCCTTATCACCTTATCCTCGAAACAAATCAATGTGGGACCTCTTAAATCCGAATACCATTTTAAAATAAAGTGACTTTTCTTTACCATCCAAAAGTGCCCTCCTCTCCTCTTATAAAAGGCCCCAACCTCTACCTCCTTACCCACTCTCCCAAAGAATTTGTCTCGACCAAGAGCTGCCCATTTTGTCTCTCCACATCCCTCTATTACTACTTGAAGCCTCACTTTGGGCAGAAGTCTTCCCAAGGAAGCCTTTGAGCTCAAATCTAAGAGAGTTACCTGATTTTAAGGTAATGTCTTCTTTTGAGTCCTTTTGTTTGATTTTGCTTCTCCAACCCCCTAAACTCTTTTTATTATTTTCTTTTATAACAAATACAGTATCCTCAATATACTAGTATGTTGTTATAAGAAGGATTCGAGCTACACTCACACACACCTACATCTAATGGTTAAAGGACATACTATTTCCGTGGATGGTGAATTTATGCCTCCCGAAATGATGACTGTTCAACATTATTTTAACAACTTAAAAGGTGGCCATTAAGATGTCACTATATTTATATATAATATATAATATGTTTATGTTTTCCTTAAGCTTCTGTATTTTTCATTTTGGGAATACCTTTATGGTTTCCATTATGGGTAAACGCGATATCTTCATTTAAGGAAGTACGGACTACCGCCCCCTCAAAGTGATTTGATTCGTTAAATACCATATGTGGGACGTATAAAGGATGGAAATATGATATTATATATGATATTATACTAAAATTATAATATACCTTTATATCATTATGATTCCATTTTATAAAATATGAAATAGAAATGAAAGTAGCGTTCATGCGTACGTACGGCTTACCATCTCCATGAACGGTGCATTTCATTTCTTACCTCTAAATGATTATGTAATATTATAAAGGAATGTATATACTGGATATATATGATATATACATCATGATTATAATTTTGGATATAATGGATACATGAACAACTTGTAATTATAAAGGGTTTATTTTTGACTCAAATACCAATGATCGCTAAAACAGCCGTTATTAACATAAATATTTACATAGTGTTCATGACATGACAATAAGTGATATAAAATGAATAATGAACTTGAAAAAGGTTCTTAAACAAGTAGAAATTAACTCAAGTTTATGATTCAGTAGATTAAATAATGACCAAGTCAAGTCGGACCTGAGGTATGGGACTTCGTCTCAATCTCATTTCATTGAGGCATATTTTGTTTTATACACAACCTTCTTTTATACGGTGTATAAACCCCTTTGACTTATATGTTTATTCAAAATGAATCTTTTTTTATACGAAGCATTTACTAAACGACAAAAGGGAATGTTTTTGTCGTACGTATGCGGCGACAACGACTTCTCCGCCGCCGTGACCATTATTTGAGTTTCGGCTTCCTCTACGAGCAATACTTTCTTTTTAAAAGAAAAATAAATACCATGTTTTACTTTTCTTTTATTTTGGTATTGAAAATGTTTTTCATAATGTTTTTATATCAATGTGTTGTATTGATATCTTGTGATTGAAACGTGGAAATGTTATGTTTCCTTTATGCATGTTTTATTTGATATAATTATGTTGAGGTTCTTGGGCATTATTATGAAGACGGGTGGTTCCGTGATAAACTAAGGGCTGGTGAGCCCGATATAGCTCTCCAATGAATTGGGTAACGAGAAGGAGTGAAACGTTAAGGTTTCTCCAAATAGATTTAGGGAATATAATATGATGGGTATTCCAAACGTAACCAAGAGGGTTACTCCCTACGTAAGAATGTTATGAATGCCTCAAGTTACCTTTATGTCTTATGATTTCAATGATTTATTCATGATTTGATGAGGTATGTTAAGTGATTATGTTTTATGGGTAAAGTATGATTTCATTCTTATGTATATATGTACCCATGATTCCTTTCCATATTTTTATATCCCTTACTGAGCTTTTTATGCTCATCCCAAGTTTTTTTGAAATGTTTTTCACAGGTCAAGGGAAAGGTACATGATATGATGATAGTGTCAAGGAAGTGTCAATAATGAATCCATGTTTTATTTTAAATATGTTTCCATTGATGGGAAAGAATAATATTATTTTTATGTAACCACTTTATTTATATGTGGAATGTAATGCATGTTTTATGATCAAATTCACTAAAACTCTAAACCCGAAAAGATCCTCAATTTGTAATCTTGTAATAACTCAAGATTAAGTATGGTTTAAGGTCGGAGCCTTATAGTTGGTATCAAAGGTCGGTTTAGATAACCTTAGGAGTTAGAATTATATTAAATGATTATCCAAAAAACATTAATGGTCAAATTGAAGAGATATAGTATTTGAAGATTACTATGTTTATTAATCTAAGACATGCTTGTTCAGAATGGTCTTCCACAGAGGAAATAGGGAAGCAGTGCTAAGAAGGAATACAGAGGGAAATGACCTTCCAAATCAGCATCCTGAGATGGTCAGAATTGGAACTGGACAGTTTGTTGCAGTAATGGCACAGTTGACTCAAGCGATAAATGGTTGTGGTATCCATACACGTGATCAGCCAGATCAACCGCAGCGGAACATGTCAGTGGTGGAACATTTCATGAGGCAACATCCCCCATCATTCATAAGATTATATGAACCTGTGTTAGTTGAAGGGTGGATTAAATCACTTGAGAAAATTTTCGGTGTCATGGGGTGTTCAGAAAATCAAAAGGTTCGTCTTGCTATTTACCGTTTGGAGGGTGAAGGAGATCAGTGGTGGTCGATGGTTAAAAATATCAGGGACGCTGATGAGATTGATGCTCTCGACTGGGATTAAATCAAAGGTATGTTTCTAGAGAAGTATTTTCTTAAGGCTGTTTAACTTAAGATGGAAAATCAATTCTTGGAATTGAGGCAAGAGGAAGACTCAGTGGCTGCCTATGAAGAAATGTTCACTCGATTGGCAAGGTATGCTCGAAATTTTATCCAGACTTTGATAGTAAAATCAATCGTTTTTACTCAGGATTAAATCCAAAATATCGAAGGGCATTAGCTTCTCATGAGTTTAATAGTTATGAAAAGCTTGTTTGATGTGCTGAGAAGTTGGAAATGGAGTTTGCCGATGATAAAGTGTTCTATAACAACCAACCGAAGAAGCGACCGAGGTGGCAGGAGAAAGGTAATAATTCTTCAAAAAAGTCTGATGGTAAGAAAACTAAGTTTCTAGTTTGTGATAAATGTGGCAAAAGGCATGCTGGCGAATGTCTTCTGAATTATGGAACGTGCTACTGATGTGGTAAGATGGGACATAAGTCTCGTGATTGCACTGGAAAAGATCAGGGGGATGGTAAGACCAAATTTGATTTACAGTTAGTGAAATGTTATAAGTGTAATGAGATGTGTCACTATGAAAACGAGTGTCCGACAAAGTGCTTGGGTGATGGGAAGCAGTTAGACTAAAAGCAGAAAGTGGTGGTGAAATCCTTTGCAACTACTTCAGCAGATGTTGGGCCATCAAATGAAGTTGTATCAGGTACTTTGTTTTTTTAGATTATGCCAGTGTGTTGTTTGATTCGGGGTCTACACATTCTTTCATCTCTGAAACCTTTTCTAGTTAAATGGGAATACCATCTCAAGAAATGACTCCTGAACTTTTGGTAAAAAATCCTGGGGGAAATGTTGAGGCAAAAAGAATTTATAAGAATCTTTCTATCCTTATCTGTGGAAAGAACCTACTTGCAAACCATATTGTTCTACACCTAGTAGAGTTTGATGTTATCCTAGGTATGGATTGGATCTCTATTTACCATGCTAAGATTGACTGTATAGCTAAAGAAGTTTCTTTTCAGAAAGACTTTCAGTTTGTCTACAAGAACGAACCCTTACTGTTGATAACTTATCAAGAGGCCAAGAAACTTGTAAAAGATGGAAATGAATGTTACCTTGCACACATCGTTGAAAATAAAGGAACTGTTCAGATTAATGATGTGCCAGTGGTAAATGAGTATCTTGATATTTTTCCCGATGAGTTTCCTGGAATAATACCAGATTAGGAAGTTGAGTTTACTGTTGACTTAGTTCCTGATGCTACGCCAATTTCAAAACCCCCTTATCGAATGGCTCAATATGAACTTTTAGAGTTGAAGGAGAAATTTCAAGATTTATTAGAGAAAGGTTTCATTCGACCTAGCACATCACCACAGGGTGCTCTTGTTTTATTTGTTAAAAAGAAAGATGGTTCAATGAGACTTTCCATTGATTATAGAGCCTTGAATAACATCACTGTTAAGAACAAATATCCTTTGCCTCATATCGATGATTTGTTTGATCAGCTCCAGGGAGCTCAGTATTTTTCAAAGATTGACTTGAGATCGGGGTACCATCAGCTGAAGGTAAAAGAAGAAGATGTTCCGAAGACCGCGTTCTGTACAAGATATGGCCATTATGAATTTGTAGTAATGCCTTTTGGGATAACCAATGAACCTGCTGTATTCATGTACTTAATGAATAGAATTTTCCATGAGTTCTTGGATAAGTTTTTGGTGGTTTTCATTGATGATATTTTGGTGTTTTCTAAAAGTAATGAGGATCATGAAAGTCATTTAAGGGTTATCTTGAAAACCTTAAAAGAAAAGAAACTATATGGAAAATTCAACAAGTGTGAGTTTTGGTTATAAAAAATTTCTTTCATGGGTCACATTGTTTCAAAAGATGGCATAACTGTTGATCATACTAAAACAAAAGTTGTTGAAGAATGGCCAAGACCCACAATTGTAACCGAGATCCGTAGTTTTCTTGGTATGGCAGGCTATTACCGAAGGTTTGTTAGAAATTTTTCACGGTTATCTAGTCCAATGACTAAGCTAACTCGGAAGGGTGTTAAGTTTTTCTGGACAAAAGAATGTGATGATTGTTTTCAAGAATTGAAAAGAATATTGGTGAATGCTCTAGTTTTGGCAATACCTTCCATGAATGGTGAGTTTGTTATATACAGTGATGCTTCCTTGAAAGGACTTGGTTGCGTCCTAATGCAGAATGATCAGGTAATTGCTTATGCTTCACGACAGTTGAAAACTCATGAGGTAAATTACCCTACACATGATTTGGAATTAGCTGCTGTTGTTTTCACTTTAAAAATTTGGAGGCATCATTTGTATGGAGTAAAGTGTGAAATATATACTGATCACAAAAGTTTAAAGTATATATTCACTCAGAAAGAGTTAAACATGAGACAGAGGAGATGGCTGTAATTAATCAAGGATTATGATTGTACAATTCATTACCATCCGGGAAAAGAAAATAAAGTGGCTGATTCTTTGAGTACAAAAAAGTAATTCTTCATTATCAATGTTGCGTTTGGAACGTGATCCTTTGGTTAAGGATTTGATGAACTTTGGCATAGAAGTTGTTGGTGAAAGAAGTTCTTCTGTTTTGTTTCAGGAATCAGTGAAATCTTCTCTATCAGATAGAATCAAGCAAGCATAGAAGCAAGATAGTGATTTGCAGAAAAAGGTAGAGCTGGTTTAGAAATATAAGTTGCCTGAATTCAACATTGATAATGATTGCGTTTTGAGATTTGGGATGAGATTGTCTATGCCTTGTGATTCACAGTTGAAGAGAGAGTTGTTATGTGAAGCTCATAGTTCTCTGTTTTCAGTTCATCCTGGCAGTACAAAGATGTACCGAGATCTGCAGGAGTATTACTGGTGGGATGGAATGAAAAGAGATATTTCTGATTTTACTATGAAGTGTTTGACATGTCAACATGTTAAAACAGAGCGGCAGTTACCGAAAGGGATGCTTCAGCCATTACCAGTGCCAGAGTGGAATTGGGAGAATATATCCATGGACTTTGTTATGGGTTTACCGAAGACATCTCGAGGTAATAATGCAATCTGGGTTATTGTTGATCGCTTGACTAAATCTGCTCATTTCCTTGCTATATGAGATACTTTTTCCCTAGATCAACTTTCCCATTTGTATCTTAAACAGATAGTCAGGTTACATGGAGTTCCCATTTCCATTATATCTGATTGTGATCCCATGTTCACTTCTAATTTTTGGAAAGGCCTTCAGAAGTCGTTGGGTACTGAATTAAATTTTAGTACAGCTTTTCATCCTCAATCAGATGGGAATTCAGAACGAACAATTCAGACATTGTAGGATATGCTACATTCTTGCTCTATGGATTATCAGGGAAGTTGGGAAAACATCTTTCTTTGGTTGAATTTTCATATAATAACATTTTTCACTCCAGTATACAGATGGCACAATTTCAGGCATTATATGGGAAGCGGTGTCAAACTCCGGCTTTATGGGATAAAGTGGGTGAAAGGAAGTTGATGGGACCAGAATTGGTAGAAGAGATGGAAGAAAAAGTTCAGCTGATTCAGAAGCACATGAGAACAGCTCAGAGCAGGAAGAAGAGTTATGCGGATAATCGGAGGAAGGATCTATCTTTCGAGGAAGGTGATCATATTTTTCTCAAGGTTTCTCCTTGGAAATGTGTGATGATATTTGGTAAGAAAGGAAAGCTGAGTCCAAGGTTTATTGAACCATATGAAATTCTAGAGAGAGTTGGATCAGTTGCTTATCGGGTGGCTTTACCTCCGAGTTTATCTCAGGTACACAATGTTTTTCACGTTTCGATGTTGAGAAATTATATGCCAGATCGATCTCATGTTTTGAGTCCATAGGTAGTTCAGCTGGAAGAGAACCTATCTTATGAGGAAAAACCGGTCCGGATTCTTGACCACAGGGAGCAAGTGTTACGGAATAAGTTGATTAATCAGGTAAAGGTTTTGTGGAAAAACCACATGATGGAAGAGGTAACATGAGAATCTAAAAATGCAATAAGGGATAAATACCACCACTTATTCGATAAGTAAATAAATTGCGGGGACCCAATTTTCAAAAGGGGGGAAGGATGTAACATCCCAAGTATGTAATGAGTAATATATATTTTTATCTATGTATATTAATGAATTATATAGTGTTTTAGAGGATTAAAATGAAAATAAATCCAATCTTATGCATGGAATACACTAATATTTTTTAAAAGATTGTTTTACTGCCTTTTGATGGAAAACCATTTTTAAATCTATATTTTGACAATTTTATAATCTATGTTTGTCAAAATAAACTTATTATTTATGATTGGGACATCAAAATTTACTTTGTGTGAATTTTTGGTATTTTTCAGACAATGTTCATTTTTTAATGAATAGTGAAAAATACTGCATTTTACATCAAAAATGCTTTTTAATCTAATTTATTTATATTATTAGATTATCTATTGAATTGTTTTTGAAGTGAAATTAGAATATATTTTTACCATTTAATCCAATGGTGGTCATTGGAATCAATTTCACTTTGAAACTGGACTTAAACTGCTGTCAATCTTTTGATACTTATTGTTTCATAAAAACAAGCTATTTGTCATGACATCAGAAATTATTTATTAAATTAATTAATGTGACTTATCTGTTTTTATTTTTTTAAAATAGAATTTATTTTTTAATTCGGAATATCAAATATAGCTTTGGGTTAATTTTTGGTATTTTTCTGAAAAACTTCAATTTTTGATGAATAGTGAAACCACTAAGTGGTACTTATAGCAAACTGATTTTTCGTTTAAATGAAATTTTACCACTTATGTGTTTTTAATTTCAAAAATCTGACATACATGGTTGTAATTAAGAAGTAAAATGTGGTTCAATGAGATTAAAAAAATTTTTTGGTGAATAGTAACTCTTATGTTCTTAATCGTGATTAGAGGTAATTAGTGTAGTTTAAGGTAAAAATAATGCTTTAATAAAATGAGATGAGCATTCCACATGTCCTACCCTCATTGGATGTGTCATGGCCGACCAAGAAAATTCATGGGTCAACTTGGGGACCCCATGGAGCCACTTTGGTTGGGAAATGACATAAACAACTTTTTTTTAATGTAAAAGTAAAAATGACACAAACATGAGATGTTTTACTAAAACAATTATAAATGGGGTTATAAAGATCAGAATTTTGATTATAAATAGTCATTGGAATTATAAAAAGATTTATTATATCATAGTATTTTTTATATTTTTTAGACTTTAAATAAATTAAATTATTTATAAAATCATGATGATGCAATGATGACCTCATTATTTAATGATTTAATTAAAATGGAATGATAATGTAAAATATAAGACCTACACATGGCCAAAACATATTGGATGGGTGGATTTCGAACCCTTATCACCTTATACTCGAAACACATCAATGTGGTACCTCTTAAATCCGAATACCATTTTAAAATAAAGAGACATTTCTTTACCTTCCAAGAGTGCCCTCCTCTCCTCTTATAAAAGGCCCACACCTCTACCTCCATACCCACACTCCCAAAGCCTTTGTCTCGGCCAACCCCTGCCCATTTTGTTTTTCCACATCCCTCTATTACTCCTTGAAACCTCACTTTGGGAAGAAGTCTTCCCAAGGAACCCTTTGAGCTCAAATCTAAGAGAGTTACCCGATTTTAAGGTAATGTCTTCTTTTGAGTCCTTTTGTTTGATTTTGCTTCTCCAACCCCCTAAACTCTTTTTATTATTTTATTTTGTAACAACTCAAGTATCCTCAATATACTAGGATGTTGTTATAATAAGTATTAGAGATACACTCACACACACCTAAATCTATTGGTTATAGGACATACTGTTTCCGTGGATGGTGAATTTATGCCTCCCGAAACGATGATTGTTCATCATTCTATTAACACCCTAAAAGGTGGACATTAAGATGTCAATATATTTATATATGATATATAATATGTTTATGTTTTCCTTAAGCTTATGTATTTTTCATTTTGGGCATACCTTTATGGTTTCCATTATGGGTAAACGCGATATCTTCATTTAAGGAAGTGCAGACTACCGCCCCCTCAAAGTGATTTGATTCGTTAAATACCATATGTGGGATGTATAAATGATGGAACTATGATATTATATATGATATTATACTGGAATTATAATATACCTTTATATCATTATGATTCCATTCTATAAAATACGAAATAGAAATGAATGTTACGTTCATGTGTACGTACGGCTTACCGTCTCCATGAACGGTGCATTTCATTTCTTACCTCTAAATGATTATGTAATATTATAAAGGCATGTATATAATGGATATATATGATATATACATCATGATTATAATTCTGGATATAATGGAAACATGAACAACCTGTAATTAGAAAGGGATTATTTTTGACTCAAGTACTAATGATCGTTAAAACGACCGTTATTAACTTAAATAATTACATAGTGTTCATGACATTACAATAAGTGATATAAAAGGAATAATGAACTTGAAAAAGGTTCTTAAACAAGTATAAATTAACTCAAGTTTATTATTCAGGAGATTAAAGAACGACCGAGTCATGTCAGACCCGAGGTATGGGACTTCGTCTCAATCACCTTTCATTGAGGCATATTTTTTTTTATACACAACCTTCTTTTATATGGTGTATAAACCCCTTTGACTTTTACGTTTATTCAAAAGGAATATCTTTTTATATGAAGCATTTACTAAAAGACAAAAGGGAATGTTTTTGTTGTACGTATGCGGCGACAACGACTTCTCCGCCGCCGTGACCATTATTTGAGTTTTGGCTTCCTCTACAAGCCATACCTTTATTTTAAAAGAAAAAAAATACCATGTTATACTTTTATTTTATTTTGGTATTGAAAATGGTTTTCATAATGTTTTTATATCAATGTGTTGTATTGATATCTTGTGATTGAAAGGTGGAAATGTTATGTTTCCTTTATGCATGTTTTATGTGATACAATTATGTTGAGGTTCTTGGGCATTATTATGAAGACGGGTGGTTCCGTGATAAACTAAGGGCGGGTGAGCCTGATATAGCTCTCCAATGCATTGGGTAACATGAAGGAGTGAAACGTTAAGGATTCTCCGAAGAGATTTAGGGAATATACTGTGATGGGTATTCCAAACATAACCAAGAGGGTTACTCCCTACGTAAGAATGTTATCAATGCCTCAAGTTACCATTATGTATTATGATTTCTATGATTTATTCATGATTTGATGAGGTATGTTAAAGTGATTATGTTTTATGGGTAAAGTATGATTTTATTATTTTGTATATATGTACCCATGATTCCTTTCCATATTTTTATATCCCTTACTGAGCTTTTTATGCTCATCCAAGTTTTTTTGAAATGTTTTGCACAGGTCAAGGGAAAGGTACATGATATGATGATAGGGTCAAGGAAGTGTCAAGAAAGAATCCATGTTTTATTCTAAATATGTTTCCATTGAAGGGAAAGAAGAATATTATTTTTATGTAACCACTTTGTTTATATGTGGAATGTAATGCAAGTTTTATGATCTAATTCTCTAAAACTCTAAACCCAAAAATATCCTCAATGTGTAATCTTGTAATAACTCAAGATTAAGTAAGGTTTAAGGCCGGGGACTTATATTATATATAATATATCGCTATTTTAAATCCCTTATATTATATTTATTTATCCATAGGGAATACCACAAATAACTTGAAATGACCATGTATTAGGGGTGGTTTCCCACTGTAATAATAATGTTTAATTGTATATTTCAAGTAATTTAATATTTGAATCATGTAACATGATCCCCATGAATCACATATATCTATAGGATATTTTTATCCTCAATAAAATAATATTTATGTAAATCTTATATGTTTTCAAAAATATATAATCATTAATTAATGTCATTGGAGAGGTTATTTAAATTATAATAAATGTGTATATTATATTTTTACTTAATTAGGGATGAAATACATTCAAGGAAATGATATATACTTATATTAAGTTCTACAACTTTATGTAATATATAATCCAATTTAGCTTTTAGAATTAATATATAATTCTTGATGATAAACAATTTTTAGAAGTTAATAAATTTAATATTAGTTGACCATAAATTATATATTACTATATTAATATATATCAACCATAGAGAATATTTCCAAAATCATGTTGATTTTAATTTATTTATATAAATATAAATATATATTTTATTATTCTTATGACATAAAAAAATTAATTTAATAATGAATTTAAAAGTTAACATATATGAAATTAAGGATGAAGATAATAGAACAGAAAGAAATATATTTTTATATAAAAATGTTGTTTTCTAATTATTCTTCATATATTGGAAAAAATATTTCATATTAAAAAATTATATTTTGACTTCAATGTCTTCAAAATTTAATTCACTTAATCATATAAAGATAATTGTTAAATATAAATAATTATAAAAAATGATAAATCAACCATATATTTATCATAATAAATATTTTTCCGAATTAGACATTATTGGGATATTTTATTCAATCATCACAGGGATATTTTTAGATTCATATTCATATTAATTAGAATATTTTGTTTATAGAAAATTATTCCTTAAATATATTTTTTTCAAATGGATATCGATAATATTATTTATAAATATATCTATGGATACATTTGTAATTTGATATTGAAAATACTTTAATATTGATTTATAAATATTTAAATTTAAAAAATTGATAATTAAATCTAAATATATATTATAATCCTCAAAAACATATTTTTATTGTCACATTATATTTAAAAAATAAAAAAAATTTGTTATACAATTTTTTCTTAGGTGCTTCAATTTATATTTCATAAAAAAAATTTTTGGCATCACCTCATTTAATTTAATTTCAACTAGTAGAATTAATTTTAAAAACCCATTTATGTCATAATTTCAATATTAATTTTAAATTTAAATTATTAAAATATATTCATTAATAAAATACATAAATTTTTTATGAATATTTTTATTCAGAGTACCATTCAGTTAATGATCCAATGTGGTCTAACCCGACAAAACACATAAGATGGATCACTAAGGGATCCCATGTGGGATCTTGATAGCTACAGGATGGAATCATGTATATTGTTATCAACAATCATATCTTGTGAAAATATTGCACCATGAAAATAGAACATGAATCGTGTATTGAAAGGTAAAATAAATATTTACTGTAGAACCATGAAGAAAAAGTGTATAACCATGAGATATATAAACATTCTAAAAAGCTATTCCAAACAAGAATATCAAATCCATGAAAAATCCGAGTCTCTATGTGACCATATTTCATCCCCATAAAAACTTACCATTAAAATTAAATCCACTATTAGAAGGAGTCAAGAAATATGGAAGCCTTTACATTACTTGTACCCAAAAAAACCAAATTTTCATAGACAATAAACTGTATAGATTGTGTGAAGAAAATTTATAGTATGATACAATCATGAATCTATAAAATCTGGATCAATACTCAAACATTAGTTATACCATTAAATTATTACATTCTTTATACACAAATTTATTTTAATTTATTTCATATATGAATCCTACAGTTTCCATTAAAACATTTTATATTTAAATAATCCAATAAAATGGAAATATTATTGATAAAATTATATCGTTAAAAAACAAAAATAATTCATGGAATGAAATAATATAATAATTTTACCGATAAAAGAATGAAACATTAAGATAATAAATAAATCTAGTAAAATATATCTTCATTCCAACAGGACTACTAAACAAGGACACATAAGGAATTACACACTTGAATAATGTGAATTCTAATGATAATGTGTTAAAAAAATAAATGTCTATATTATGAAAACTATTAACTAGAAATATATGATGAGAACATGTCCATAATAATGAATAGTTCCTCACCAATTAGAGATATTCTCATGTATATAACTCAATTCACCGAATGTTCCCTTGTGACCTGATTTCAGAAAAATTATGTAATCCACACCCAGAATATTATAAAACATTTAAACTAGTAAATAAATTCCATTAAAAATAATAAATTTAAATTATATATTTAAAACCATCATTGAATCATTTTATCAAACATATGAATTCTATAAAATTATTTAATAATGAAATATAATTCTTAAATCTATTTTCCATGATTTCAAAAATTAAAAATCATAAAAATACTATATATACGTACATTTTACATTTTGAATAATCTAGAAACGAATAAACAAAATAAAAAAATGCATTCCCTTGAAAGTAAACATTTAAAACAGTCGCATACCATTCTAATGCATGAAATAGTGTAGCATTGAAATACAATGATTAAAATTGATGAGATCGATTCCTATCAAGTATAGATCCATAAGTGACATATTTTTCACCATAATGTCCATTAAAAAACTCAAAAAAAATATTTTTTGTAGGAATTTAAGATAAATATGGAATGTGAGGGATAAATCATGTGGATATATTTAACATACATAATTGATATTCACTTAACCGAAGGATAAAAAAACAGAAAAATGAATAAAATTATCAGTACACCAAAAATTGGAAAAAATATGGAAGCAAATTATGTAAATGTGTAAGAATGTATTAATATGGTATAAAACTATGAAGAATAGTCATTCGTCTCCCCCACTTTCTAATCGAATAAACATTATTTTTGAGGATGATCATTCTCCTTAATATTGGTGACCATGTCACACATATCAAATTTTCACATAGCCATCAAAACATTTTGGCTTCTCACACAAAAAAAATGTTTCATTGAAAAAAATGTCAATTTTTTCCCATAAACTGATTCTATATTATATAGTGGAAGAAAAATTTCCATTCGTGACATTACATGACTTTCACCATGGTTTGGTAGTGACCACGATTTCTGTCATCCACAACATTACTCCCACCATCACACACCCAATATAAATCCCAACCCTGTGTTTTTTCCATTAAAATTTGAAACAAGTCAATACTAGGTATAACAATGTTTAGACCATGCACTGATATTTCCTATGTAGTGAATAGATGTTACAAATAAATATTTATTCAACTAAGATCCTCTATATCTTCCCAATAAAAATTTATCCTAATCATGGATTGAGATAATATATAAATGTAACTCATAGGGTGTGAAAATTACCCTTAAAATGAATATTTATAAGACATGATATCACTCATTACTCTACAATGAAATGGAGTTATAGTCAGTGACGCATCATTACTGCTTCATTCCCCTGCGTAAATTTGATTTCTCTTCTATATTCCAATCATATATATAACAAGGAAATAATTTTACCAGGAATTACATTGTTATGTTGATCGGTATTCAGAACTATTCAATCAAACACATAGGTGTTGGTCTTAGGATCAATATAATCTCACTCAATAACATGTTTTTTATCTTTATTCTACTTTTATTAATATGAAATATGAAACCCAATGGGAGTCAATGTCAAATAAGAATTTATTTCTAATCAATAATCTACCATTAAAAGAAATTAGAACATCATGAAAAGTCAAATAATACCTAGTGATAACTTTCTGTCATTACATAATATATGCTCCCCCCACCATATATGATCTATATCAAATATGTGACCAAAACACCAAACTATAGTGTGAAATGATGATAGTTTGTATTTGATGTTAGGATAATACATGATATCCTTAGCCCCCTAAAGTTTAAATAAACCAATACGTTCATCTCTTAATGATGACTATGCATATTAAAATACTAATATTTGAAATATGTTAAAATACATTTTTCTATGATTGTTTTCCCAAACATTTCTAAAAAAATCTGTTCGTAATGAAATCTGGATAACGTTTTAGTATTATATTTCTAAGAAAAGAATTTGGTTTTCTAATGAACCATCAAAATTAACCCTATATGCTTGATGAATATACTAAGGATTCTAAGTATCTCGATCAGTCTATCTATACATTTTGATGTTGATTCATCATGATTAAATTCAACTTCTTACTGGTTTACTTTTTTAAACCATTACAGAACTGTGTTGTGAAAATTGATATGTTAAACAAAAAAAGGCTTATTGTATTCTATGTAACTACATGATCTCTTGAACATAAAATTTATCTATCTCATTTACATTAAATTTCTCTTTTATAGTACGTGATTTGGCTATTTTCTGGAGTTGATCAATGATTACTCATATATTATGACTCCTACATCGATTATATCATTGGAAAACAATGATAATCATGGATTTATCATACCACTTCCGTACATGAATGTTTAAATGGAATAATAAACTAAAATTTCTTTGGTGTTATGCCATATATTCTGGAAAGGTAAATAATTATGATATAATGTATGTAATTAAACATCACTTACCCAAACTCCAATAATGAGAACTGATGTCATGGTACATTTAGGTAGTCCTTGGGTGTTCAGAAAAACCCTGACTGGTTTCTAAATTACATTATCGATGGAATTAGTGTTTGATAATGACCAGTATAGCTCTTAAACCCAATACAACCTAGGGATACTGTTACTATTCAAAAAATGTTTCCAAATATATAAATGATTTAAAAAACCATAAATCATATAAATAATCATACACTACAAAATCTATGGAAAACAATTCATCCATATTCATCTATATCTAACTACATCTCAATGTACAGACTCCTCAGATACCACTAATTTATTGATTCATTCAAGGTTATAGTTAGTACCTTTCTACAAAACAAGTCAGAAACAAATTTTCCCATTCCATGTATGTATAATATATTTAAATAAAAATATTATTCTATTAAACACATCATGTATATTGTTTTTTCATATCCATGTGGTTAAAAATATACTTCTAGTTCATATGATCAAAACACGATTTAAATCTATCTCTAATGTAATAGTGGAATCGCTTCTTGAGGCCATGCATCAATGAAGACAACATGTAGTCACAAGTAGGATAATTATTATACCAAATGTGTTGTTGGAATGATCTATAAAATTATAAATACATCCCTTTACTCGAAACACACTCTAATAAAATTCATGTGGAATTGTAGAAAATGACATGACCCAAACCTGGTTCCAAAAAAGTAAAAACTATAGCTAACATAAATCTATAATTAAATTTATCTAATCCACTTTTTCAATCATTATTATATTCAATCATGAAAACACTATGGGTAAACTCATTTATAAGATAATTACGGTTTTAAAATTACAAAAAATATCTATAATTACTAATCAAACCCAAGAGGCTCTGATTCACATATATATTCCCTGTTTACTCTTATGATATAATGAACTTAATTATTTTCCATATAATTTTATTCCATTATATGATATTTCTTTCCAAAAATCATCACATATTTTATCTAAAAAAATCATTTAGAAACATTTCCAAATATAAGATGTTATTTAATTTTTGAAAAATACTATCAATATGATAATTCATCTCATTGTCTAGTATGTATTACAGAATATAACCATCTACAAAAACAAAAAAGAAAAGAAAAATAATAGAGGAATGATCATGTTCATTATTATTATAAAACATTTAGGGGAATTAGTAAAAATAAATGGAATAACGAAAAAATCATAATTTCTATACCTTATTTAGATTGTTATCCTATAAATATCATACCCTATAGACATTATCTAACTTTTCCCAAAACAAAAAATTATTCTATAAAAACTACCATGTTCCACTGAGTTGACCAATCAAATATGGAACCAATGAAAAAGGATAGATGTTCATAAAAGTAACCTAAATAACTTTTCAATAAAAAAATTAGAATAATCAGTATACCTTTTTTGTGAAGAGAACCATTGAAGACCATGTTGACACAATCATATGAAATATTCCATTAGCCACATGATTTATATAATGAACAATAATTTCCTTTAACTAAGAAGGTTCAATAAAATATTATTTCAATGGAATTAGAATCATCCTCGAGAGTAGATATATTTCCAACTGAACATCTCCATAGGGAGGAAACCTTGAAAATCATCAATAAATAAGGTGACATGACATTTCATTTTGGTAGGAATGGATCCACATAAAACATTCAAACATGTCATGATATATCTCCATAACTAGGAATGAGATCATTTTGTTCTAAAGAAAAACAAACTCATCACACTAGATATATGATTATAATAACACTAAAATACATGAGTAACCTAATAAAATGATATAATGTAAAATACATTATAGTAAAAATAAATATATTTCCTAAAATAAATTATTCCATCAGTCTATCGTATGATGTTGATGATATCATGAAAAAATCATGAAAATACAACATGACTTCATCATCAGTGATATTAATTGGGAACATAGAAAATTTAAAACCTTGTTCCTTTCTCATTCACAAGGATGTGAGAAGATTTATCACAAAAGATATATTCCTTGACCATAATATCAACACATTAAACATCTATGATGTCCCAGACATGAATGCCACTTAATGGGTACCCCAATCTTTGTGGGCAACATGTTCTCAGACACATCTCCCCAAACACGAGAGACTACTCAATAAAATGAGAGGCCCTATGGTGTGTCTATGGGTAGAATATAATCTCATTAAAAGAATTTAACACAATAGAAAAAAAGTGGTAAGTAATGAATGAAATATAAGCATACAAAAAAAAATATAACTACAAGAATATATAAACAAGGATAACAACAACAGAAATTACTATAATAACATTCACCAACAGATGATATTTCATATCACTAGAAAAATGGAGATACATGGATTAAAGATAGAAGTAATTACATGTTCTAAAAAAGTACAAAGGAAATGAATAGACTCTCCCATGAATATCGAGCTCCAACTCAGTCATCTACTATCAAGATCAATATTAAACAGTAAGATATCGTGTGATAGAAGTTGTATGCTTCCCTTTTTCAAACACCACGAACCATTTAATCTACTCTAGGTACCGAATGGAACCCGAAGAGGGTGTGAGATAAATCTTATTGGGCCACCACCAATAGTGTAAATAACATCTGATCCATGTAATGTAAATGTAACTATGTGAAGGAATGTAGTCATACATATGTTAAGGAAAGCATTACTGTGTAACTAAATACCCAAGAACCATCATCATTCCTTTGTTGGTGTCTACAAATAGACCCAAGTCATTATTTGATTTTATAAATTAATAAATAAGTTAATTTTATTAACAATGGATATTCCAGGATGTAATAAAGAAACCATAATTGATATTTAATACAAAATGGTTCCATGGTATTCACCAATTCAACCTAGACCTCAGGGGTTTCTAATATAGTGGTAACTGGGTATAGCTAAGTGTAAGAGTGTAATCCAAGCAGCATAGTCCAAGGAATTTTACAATAACATGCCTACCAAATACAAGGTGATCAACCAAGGTAAAATGAGGTTAATATGTAATAGGGACCTAGGGGATTTAACTGTGGAACCAACTCATCATGGCTAGATCCAATGACTATATCCAAGGCATACATTAATTCTCTATGAGGGATCTTATGGTGTCATACCAAGCATCCAGAAATAGACAAAGATCTGGATCTAGGTTGGTCTCAACCTAAGAAATCCACAACCTTGAATCAGAAATGGTTTTCCCAGGTGTACATGACATTCCCCGATATAAATCCAAGGTGAGCTCGAGTTAGTCCATTCTTACTAGTTAATGAAGTCATGTATATTCCCACATTTTTTCAAGAATTCCCTTTCCTTTGTGTAAAAATTCCATGTTACATGAATCCTTTTAATAAATCCCTTTATGTCAAAATCACGGTCCATTCCTCTATATTCTATTAACATGGTAATGACTTCTATGAACCTTTATCCAATTATTCAATTATATTTAATCTATTCAAGTACAATACATAATATATATTGCAACATATCATATGAAATAGTAAATTACATTAAGGCACTCATATTAGGCTGCTGAAGTGGATCTGACATGGTACATTCTAGTCACTATTTCTGGATTTTACAGTTATTTCAATATAAGGAGGCTTACCATCAGTTTAGAAAAACTCGAGCACAACTGAATGATGGATCAAAAGTGTCAAACCACAAAAAAACTGTACAATGGCATAACATCCTATATGTGTTTTTGGGATATGTGGGTGTAACAACCATATATTAATCAGATATTTGTAAAGAGAATAACGATAGTGTTCTAATGAATATATGCATGGAATTGAAATTCAATTAATGGAACCTTATGCATTATGTGGTCCCCACACGACAATTATAAGATCAATGAATGTGAGGGATGGGTTATAGATCACCCACCTTAGGGGCATACGACTCTCCTCCTCTGATTCCAACCTCTAATTCTGGTTATAATGGATTAGATTTGAGAATAATAAAAAAATCCACACACCATGAAAACTAGGTTTAGAGAAAGTGAGATGAATAAATGATGAAGCTAACTCATGTACTTATAGTTTCACATCCAACATGAAGACTTAATGCTTGATTGGGTCCTAGATGAATGAGATAATTCAATCCAAACCCCATGACATCATTGAAGTCTAAAATTAGAGTATATTAGGTTAATGCCATTACGATTTATATTAGTGAGGAAGAAGGGTGATAATTTGATCAATAATAGAAAAATGACATTTTACCTATAAATTAGCATGTGCACAGTTTGGTCGCGTGGTTTTCCAAACCATTTTCTATCCATGCATAGTTAGCTGGGAAGAAAGGGAAATTGAATGATTACGGTGAATAGCCATGCGCTAACCAAGGGATATGGTAATGTCTGAAAATATACCATCTACACGGTTGGGAAAATTGTGCGTCAACTATGTGAAAAGTCATGTTTCCTTAAAATATGTTTTACTGGCTATGAACTATCCCCAGACACCCTTGAGACCCTTGGTAACTCAGTATTCATCCACATTAGGTCCAAAGTAAAAAATAATAATGAAATTTTAAGGATCCATATCTGATTAATATAATATGTCCTTACAATAACATAGTATAAATTTGTAACAACCCAAGTAATGATAGAATAAATCACTTTCATGATTATATTTACAATAAAAATATCAAGTAACTTTTAAATCAAAAAGTAAATAGTTTTAAATGAACTAATTTTTCTATATGATATGATTTAATAGGTAAGTATATAAATTAGAAAATTTTAATATGAAAAAAAAATTATAAAATGATTCATTGTATGAAATTTTTGGATTTTAAGGAAAATATTGATTCTCCAATGAAAAGTTAAATATAATCCTTATTGTAAATAAATCATTTTCTTTAAATCATGTTATTTAAATGTCAAAATATTTTAGGAATATGATTTAATTAGTCATAAGTATTATTTTGGTCTTCTAATGATAATTCCATTAAAAATATCACTTATTTCATGCATTTCCTTTCATTAGTTTGACCATACCATCTCATAGAAAGACCATTTAATTAAAAGTTTTTAAATCAACTATAATTTATAAGGATCAATGTGCTACCTTCCATGAGAATGGAGTGGTGTACTACAGTCGTTGAACTAAACATTCATTTATATTTAATAATGAAAATTCATATACATTAATTTCATTTCCCTAATATCTTTTGAATCAATTACTTATATTTAAGAACATAACATAGATGGGTCAAGTGGATGTGGAATGATATAAACTACTCAAAATTTCATGATTCATTCAGAAATTAATAAAAGGAGGAATACCCTTGGTGGGGTCAATCCCTAGCACACGAGAACAATGGCTTACAATTGTTAAATACCATGAAAACTCAATTATTTCATTTTACACTACATGGGGTGTTTTGTGTAGTAGACATAAACACAATAAAATAATCAAATTTATATAATATTAATGACCATAAATATTTATTGTATATAAAAATGGAATATAAGTTAAATAAACATCACCCGATGAAATTGTCGGTCCCACACATAAATTACATAATAAAAAAACCTAAGGGATGAGTTATAGACCACCCAAAACATTCTCTATTTACTCTCACCATCGAGTATTATCTTCTGATTAAAGATAAAATTTTTTAGATGTGATAAAGGATTAAAAAGTATTACACATCGATAAATAGTTTGAGATCAAGAGAGATGAATAACTACTAAAAAGTACTCATGTACTATCCATTCCATGTCCAATGTGAAAAACTGATGCTTGATCAGAACCTAGAATAAGGATTTACTTTTATACCTAGGTTAGGACCCAAAAACCACCAAAATGGGTGAAAATGGAGTCCATCCCATTTGAAATTTATTTTGGAGGAAGGATCGATCAAAATTATATCATTAATGGAAAATGTAAAAATACCCAAAATTCAGAATGTGCACAGTTTGGCCACACAGTTTTCCAAAATGTGCCCCAACCATTCATGGGAACCTATAGAAAAGATGAACTCAATTGGCTTGGCAACATAGTGTTAGAAATATTACAATAACTGTGTGATATTACTATGCATAAAAATATAGTCCATCATCGTGGTATAGACTAACTATGCATACTCACCGCACAATTCATTATAATTCTATGATAGAACCATTTTTTCCAAAATGATGTGTTCCAATATCTGAAAAAGCTGCAGACACCCATGAGACATCCGTGAAATCATTAGGTATACAGTTAATTTCTCTAATTGTGAATTATTCCACACATTTAAAGAGTCCATACCCAAGTCAAAATCATGTTTGATAAAGTATTTTCACTCAATGGAACATGTCACGGAGTTAACCTCCCATGCTTGGTGAAGCATTTTCCTCGAATAACTCTAGCCATTACGCATGAGAATTGGTCTCGCACTCCCATGTCCCATCTTGTATGTGTTCAAGCTGCAAATCGTACCCATACTAGAGGGACACAACACCCTTGGAGAGCCTTTTTGCTCCTTCCGATGATGCATATGTGATACTCCTCAAAAAAAAAAAAGAATTACCATCTTCTTCAATATCATTGAGATCAAAATTATGATACAAGTCATCGTGATAATGGATATGGTGTGAAACGTGGAAGGAATCATGCATAGAATGTTATCTCTAAGGTTGTAACAACTAATAGGCTACATAATCGACTCTATTTAAGATCTCAAACATCTCTATGTAACGAGGTGACATCTTCCCTTTATTCTATAACCATATTTGACCCATCCTGGGGAATACCTGTATGAAAACATGATCCCCGAACACAAATGTAATGTCTCATATTCTCCATGAATTTTTTTTATTTATATTGAATCTTAGGAGTCCAAGAAAATTGATGGCGCGTAATTTCGTCTCCTGGTGAGCTTGAAATGAATTTCGGAACTTTTTTTGGGTACATTCAGTAAACTCATGAGCGGAATTCTCTAACATTTGAACCATTGCTCAGATTAAAAATCCGAGAGAACTGTTGAATCTGCAGTTCCAAGATTCGACTAAGGGGTACTTCAATCGACTGCATTATGACCAGAGAAAAAGTTAGTTATTGGATCATTTTAATAGAATAAATAAAACATCTTTATTATTTTATTTTATTTTATTTTATTCTTCCAATGGACAAACGGTATGGTTGGACCGGCAAGATGTCAAGACAATAAATGGATAGACACTCCAATCTATGTTAAATCAACCATGGGGTAAATTAGAAAACATCCTATTAATGAGCCCCGATTACTCCCTGCATCGTTACTTTTTTCACCCCCTATCCTATAAATATAGAGCTTTGGGAGGGGTACCGGGAAAACTTCACCAAGAAGAAATTTTTTTCGGAGTGCCGTAACATTAAGCCCTTAGAGGATGGAGCTGACCATAGTAGGAGGATACATGTGACACCAAAACCCAAAACTAGATTTTGACCTTCGAACGGCGGAGAGGGCGGATTATTGCATGGAAAACGAACAACAATACTCCCCCAATTTCAAGCGCTCTCCAACATTTAAAGGTAGGGGTTGTGCTGATTTTGGTTTTCCCCGCTTCTCTTTTACAAAAGGATGAAAATGGATAAACATACAAACAAGTTGATCCATTATTTTCATTTTTATGTGCATGAGGGTGTGCTTTATCGTTGGGGTCGGAAATTGAAACTGAGGCATGAAATTTAGTTGAACTTTTCCAGAAAAATCCCCCAAAATTATATGTAACACAGAGGGCAGGGGCTAACATGAACAAGGCCCGAGCCCCTCCAATCCTGTGTTGGTTTTGATCTCCATTTATGAAGATGGCGACACCCTGAAGTAGGACCTACCCCAGCAAAGTGTGTGATCCCATGAAACCGCAAGCGCCGACGGGTAAGGAATGTCGGCTCCTGGTGCACGACCAAAGGCCCAACAAACACCCTGCCACTGGAACCAGCAATGGTGGTGGTGACCAGTAGGCCGTAGAGGCATGCAGAAGCATATGACTCATGCCCGACAGAAGAACGGTCGCCTGCCCGGGTGGCAGCAGAGCACAGGAAGGGCGTTCCCCTAGCGGCGCACCCACGCGGCAGCAGGGTCGTGACCTATGATGTTCGTGGTGGGAGAAAAGGCCATAGGTAGGACCATTGGCCGGGGACGAGACGTGTGCCTGCAGTGTGCTCGATGGAGGACCCTCGGACCATCGACCATGGTGCAGAGGACCCATGGCCCATCGGTTGCGGCGCAGAGGACCTGAGGCGCCGCGGTGCGCCGTGTTGGGTTATCCCCCGAGGGTTTACCCACTGATGTGGCCTGCACCGTGTTGGACCTATGTGGACGCATAACGTTCAGGTGTCCCTGGAGGCCTGTTCCTCCATGCTGGTGGAACCGCTGGGTCGGTCCAGTGGACCGACCCACTACCCAATGGGCTGACCCGCTGCCAAGAAGCCTGTCCCGTGGCCCAGTCGGTTCAGGATGAGCCCAGTGGTCTGGCTTAACCAGAGTCAGGTCAGACTCGAGTAAGGCTAAGTCAACCCAGGTCGAACCGGATCGTCCCATGCCGAACTGGGTCAGTCCGGTCCGAACGAGGCAGACAGGTCCTGGAACCAGTACCGACTTGTTACAGAAAACATGCCCTAACTTCTAACTCAGACATCTGTTTGATGAAATGTATGAGGCATCGGGTCCCCTAGACAAGGTGGTCCTTTTTTGGATGCTCCACCCATGTTTTGAAGAAATTTGGGGTATGGTCGGGATGGATTGAATACGAATCCAACCAGGCCCTAGGCACTAAAACACCTGTATCTTGCAAACTGTGAATCCGATTGACGAGCCATTTGCAGCTTTGGGACTCACCTGAAGAGACAAGTCTTTTGGAATAATTTTTGGTTACTTCCATGGATATCAATATGCAGCGGGTGTCTTTAGGAGTTTTTCTCGCAATCATACTATTTATGGAACCCTACGGTTGGTTGAGACCTGAAGATTTCTTAACAATTGGCCTAGTGGAAAGAGGTTCTGTGTGAACCAACATGCCCACAGGGGTGAGCGAATCTGTGTGACACGAAATACCCACAGTACTCAAAAGGAGGAGTACCATAGTTCAGAAAAAGTGAGAAGTGGATCTGTGTGACCCGACATGTCCACAGTGGGAAGAAAACATTGTGTTACACAGTATTCCCACGGTAAAAATCAGGGATGGGTACCACAATAGTTCAATGATAGTGGGAAGAGGCTCTGTGTGACCTGGAAGTCCCACTGTACTCGATAAAAGATGATTTCTATAGCAAATGAGGATTTCGATGATGTGATACCCCTTATATCCTTGATATAAAGTGATACTTTGGGTTAGTTGACTTTTTTTCAATACATTTTCTTCATGCTTTGTCATTTATCCTTTGTTGAACTCTATGAGACCTACAAAGGTCTCAGGGTACCTATTGTGTATCATCATACTCATCACTCCACTATCTTTTCATGCACCTTGTTGTGTCTAGTGTAGACAATGTACATCTTTGAACAAGGCTGACAGAGCTAAGGGTGGGTGGTGCTTGGAGCTTGACCTTTATTTCGTGACATAACGTAGGGACTACAGATAGTGAGCTATGCCTACCCTTCAGGTAGGATCCATGGTGGACGATCCAGGAGCTTCCTTTCACTTTTCAGCTATTTTGTAATTTTTTCCAGTTTTACATGTATTTTTTTCAGTTGGTGCTTTATTCCCCCCCCCCCCCCCTTTATTTTCAACACTCATTACAACAATTGTTCACCTCACAGTTTATTTTATTGCATTCTATTCTGGGTGATTGTATCTTGTTGCATTCTACTCTGTGAGTTTGTACAGGTTTAAGGGCAATGCCTTCCTTTTTTAGGGATAAGCCTTTCAGTTCTAGTCGTCAGCCGCTAGCCTGAGGAAGGAGGTCTTGGGGAAGTCCCAACACAGGCCCAGGGGATGGGTCATGACAAAGTGGTATCATATGTGGTCAATTATATCTCAGAGACCGAGACTCTATTTTTTTTAAAGAATCAATGTTGATTCTTGCGAGTCCAACTTTTTGGTTCGGGGAGTCCAGGGTCAGTGCGGTGGCCGATTTTTCCATACACTAGAACATTGAATCCCTTTTTTGGCTCAATGCATGAGAATAATAGTTGCGTTTTTGGTTTGTGATTCTGAATAAGAGTCATATCACCATTTATAATGTTCTAACAGTGGAACATCTTGATTTATCGTAGTTTTCCTCAACGAGGAAGACCAGCTAGGATCTAGATCTATGAGGACAACCCTCTCAGTGACGAGGCGTCTGTCCAGGGACCAGTGTTTGAGATGGCCCCACCGAGTGGTGACCTAGTGCTACCACCACCTGATGGTCAGCCCCTACTAATAGTGATTCTCGTATAACATGTTTGTTGGCTCAACTCCCTACATGAGTTTTAGAGATAGGGAACTCCCAAGTTCAGTGGTGGGGAAGACCCTCGAGTCGCTGAGGACTGGCTAGAGGCCATGGCATAGGTCTTACTCTAAGTGCGGACACCCCCCAAACAGGTGTTGATCATGGCCACAAGCCTTTGGCATGGATCAGTTGGGAGATGGTGGAGTTTTACCATCCAGGTTCACGATGAGGTGACCCTAACTTGTGTTGACTTCGAGAGACTTTTTCTGGAGGAGTTTTTCCCACGACATTGAGCTCTGTCCGCATTCAAGAGCTTCTTTACCTTTAGCAGGGCAGCATGACAGTGGTCGAGTACTCAAAGAGGTTCACAGAGCTTTCCTGCTATTGTACAGGTGTGGTGCGAGAACCTTTCTTTAGGGATCGGGCCTTCGATCAGGGGCTCAAGAGGAAGATCAGGTCTTCAGTGGTGACACTCAGCATCCCCACCCAGTCAAGAGTACTAGATCCAAACTTTCTTGTAGAGAGCTTCTAGTCAGAGTAAGCGCCAACAGCAAGAGCTGATAGAAGACCCCAGGTAGCAGAGTCTCTGTCAAGAAGCAGGGATCTGGAGTGTTGTCCCAATTGGGCCAGGTCTTTCAAAGGGAAACCCTTGGAATCTAGGTCGGCAGTATGAGGCTTCCAGTCCAAAGGGAGTCACTAGGGATCCAGAAAGTGATTTACGTGCGGCGGATAGAGCCACATGGCTCATGAATGCTTGACCCACCGTAGAGATGACCAGTAGACGGTTGAGGTACTACCAAGGTAGAGTTAGTGGTTCGAATGAGGAGGTTCATAGGGTGGTGGGCGTGGAAGGGGAGTTGTCCAGGCAGCAGACGTTGGGTGGCGATTCAAGGTGTTATCGCCACCTCCTCCAGGAGGTCCACCCCGACCATAGCGAGCAGGCAGATATGGGTGAGCTCAGATTAAGGAAGATGATGCCAATGAAAACGACACTCCTGATATGATTATAGGTAGGATCTATGTCTAATCCCCCCTAGCTTTAGTTCTTATAGATAGAGGTGACATTCACTCATTTATTTCCCCAACACTCGTTCAGAGCTCAGTGATTCTAACAGAGTCATTGGCTCGATCGTTATGGCTGGAAAATCCTATGGGATCATATTTGATGATTAACCACCGGTACCGGTAGTGTTAGCTTACTCTAGGAGGTGAGATCTTCGTCTGGGTTCTCCAAGTTGCATCATCGACGCCTTACAACGTCATCTTGGGTATGGAATACTTATGAACTATCCATGCTCAGAATAACTATACTAGGCTAAACATTCGGTGTGTCTGCACGGATGCGACTTAGTTTTCTTTCACCATTAATATGGGAACCTTTACACTACAGGACAAAATTACCCAAAGGAGGGTGCAGAAGATCACACATCAGTTGGCTAGCCTTACCCTCATAGTAGTTTATGTTGAGAGTCTAAGTTATTATATAGCGGTGGACCAGTATGCTAATGTCATCCCTGATGATGTACCAGGACTACCTCCACACAGAGTGGTAGTATTTTTCATCCACCTATACCCCGATACAACACCAGTATCTACACAATCATATCAGATGGCTCAATGGATCTTCATGAGTTACAGGTATAGTTGGACTCCTTAAAGGGAAAGGGGTCCATAAGGCCCAGTGTTTCTCCATGGAAGCCCCAATTTAGTTTTCCATGAAGGCATAAAATAGTTTGAGAATCCTTATAGACTATCAGTTCCAGAACCTGGGGACCGTGAAAAAAAAGTATCCACTTCCAAGAATTGATTACCTTTTCGATTAGTTGAAGGGAGCTAGTTGATTTTCAAATATATACCTCAGATTAGACTATCATTTGCTCTGGGTACGAGATAAGGATGTGTGGAATACAGCCTTAAGATGTCAGTATGGCCACTATGATTTCTTGGTTAGGCCATTAGGAATGACCAACTCCCCTACAGTGTTCATGTAACTCATGAACAGATCTTCCAGGCATACCTCGATCACTTTGTGGTGGTCTTCTTCGATGACATCCTGATATACCCACCGGTGGGGGAGGATCATGCCTATCATCTGTAAATAGTTCTGGATATACTCAGAGGGCACCAGATTTATGGTATGTTTATGATGTGCCTGTTTTGGATACGAGATTTCCACATTTTGGGAAACATTATCTTAGAGGCTGGAGTTGCATTGGATGCAGTGAAGATAGAGGCTATGCATTATTAGGAACCACCCAGCAGTATAACTGGACTTCAGAGTTTCCTGGGGTTGGTTGAATATTACCGGAGACTCGTGCTTGACTTTTCCAAAGTTTCGTCACCGTTGTTCGTGTTGAAGAATAAGGGGAATACCTTCGTATGGATGGAGAGATTCCAACAGAGTTTTTAGGTGCTGAGGCAGAGACAGGAAAGTGCTCCTATATTGAGGCTACCTAAAGAGTTCATTGGGTATTTAGTCTACTCCGACGAATCTGGGACTGGACATTGCTGTGTCGTAATGCAAGATCGAGTAGTGATTGCCTATGGCTTGTGACAAATGAGACAAAATGAGTAGAACTACGCTATCGATGAGCTATAGTTAGAATCATTGGTCTTATCCCTAAAGATATGGTGGCATTACATTATGGTCGACCATTTTACAGACTTCTCTAATCACAAGAATCTCACGTATATCTTCTCTCAGAAGGACCTCATCTTGAGATAGCAGCATTGGCAAGAGTTCCTCAAAGAATATGACTTTGAGATAGTATATACTCCTAGGAAGGGGAACGTGGTAGCAGATGCACATAACATGAGATCTAGTCTACAGTTACTGAGTGTGGTGACAGAATAACTATCTTTGTTGCAGATCTCCTTCATGAATAGAGATAGAGCAGCCTACGTCTAGACTTTGATAGTCACTCCCACACTCTTTCAGCGATTCAGTTAGGTGAAGCCTGGGGACATTGACTGCGAGGCTCAACATTCTCGGATGTCCTCAGGGAAGGCACCAGATGTATTTTATGATGGTGTGGAGCACGTCATCCCCTTCAGGGGATGTACCTTGGTACCAATGGAAATACATGCAGAGTTTTTTGGGGAGTTCCATACGCCTCCATTGGCAGTGCATCCTTGTGTGGCGAAGATGTAACAGGACCTTCGACGTCAGCACTGGTGGCCATGGATAAAGAAGGTTGTAGTAGAGTTTGTTTCATGATGTCTCACTTTTCAGCAAGTGAAGGCCAAACATCAGGTCCCAAAAATCATAACACAACCACTAGAGGTGTCGTAGTGGAAGTGATATGGGATCTCCATGGACTTTGTGACATGGAATCCATGTATGTTCAGGGGACACGATTCCATCTGGGTTATCATTGACCAACTCACCAAGTCGGCCCACTTCATACCTATCATCGAGCAGGGGGTCAGTAGAGGGCTTGGGACTCCTCTACATATAAAAGATTGTGTGACTCCATGGGGTTCAATCAATGATCGTCTCTGACCATAATGAATGTTTCATATCCTATTTATGGAAGAGTTTGTTGGAGGTGTTTGAGACTCCGTTGCGTCTGTGCATCGCCTTCCATCCTTAGACGGATGGTCGGATAAAGTGGACCATACAGACGCTAGATGATATGCTTCGTGCATGGATCCAAGATTTTTGCTGCATTTGAGAGGATAATTTTCCCTTTGTGGATATTTCATACAACAAAAATTACCAATCCACCATCGGTATGGCAAAATTCGATGCATTGTATGGTCGACCTTGCAGATCACCTTTATGTTGGACAGACCCTAGAGAGTCATCACTTTTGGGTCCAGCATTGGTATGGGCTACCATTGAGAAGGTGTGCATCATCTAGGAGCGGATGAAGGCTATGAAGAGTAGGCAAAAGTCTTATCCGTACAGGAGGCAGAGACCCTTGGAGTTCTAGGAGGGGGACCATGTATTCTTGTGAGTCTCCCCTCGACAGGGACTATAGAGATTTGGTCAAGGAGGTAAGTTATCAGTGATGTTTATCATACCATTTATGATACTTATATGGATGGGTGAGGTGGAATACCAATTGGCACTCCCACCATAGTTGGAAATGGTGGACGAATTCTTCTATGTATCCCAGCTGAGGGGATACGTGAATGATCCATCTCACGTCATGACCAATGTGAGTTGGACTTGGATGATGGAATGACATTAACAGATGTTCCAGTAGAGATTGAGGATTGAAAGGAGTGGGTCCTTTGTGGGTGGTTGATACCTCTGGTGCACATTCTTTGACAGCACAGGAACCTATAGGAGACCACATTGGAGAGGGAGGCTCAGATTCGTGCTCATTACCGACATTTGTTTCCTTAGTCTAAGTTGTGGATTTTGGGGACGTAAATCCCTTTGGTGGAAAGAATTTAAAGACCTGGATTTTCCATGTAATAATTTTAATTATATGTAATTTTACAAGTTTATGAAAATTTATGGCGTGTGATATTGAGGCCTTGTGTGCGCCGAATTAATTTCTGAAATTTTTCTCAGGTACATTTAGTAAACACATGAGGAACATTTTCTAACAGTTGATACATTTCTCTAGTTAAAAACATGAAGGAACCGTTGAAACATTAGCACTGGGATTATGTTATGAGAGGATACACGTCGACTATAGAAGGTCCAGAGAAAATGTTAGTTTTTGGAAATTTTTAATTAATTAAATAAAATGACTTTATTATATTATTTTTTTATTCCTCCAACAGACAAGTGGTATGGTGGGACTGGCGAGGTGTCAAACCAATAAATGGATTGACCCCCAATATAATTAATAGTAACGTTGGGGGAAATCAATAAGATTCTAATTAATGTGCCCCAACAACTCTCCACATCATTACATACTCTCCCCCTCTCATATATATATAGAACATGGGGGAGGGGTATCAGACAAGATTCACCAAGCATCGCAGTTCTGTTGGAGTGTTGTAATGCCGAACCCTTAGAGGATAGAGCTAACCCCAACAGGAGGTGACGTGCTACATCATATTCCAAAACCATAGTTTGAAGTTCGACCTGTGGCAAGGGCGGCTTGTTTCAGGGATGGAGAACAACGAGACTCCCACAACTGCGAGCGCTCTCAAACATTTCATTGTAGGGGGTTGTGTTGATTTTGGTTTTCCCCACTTCTCATTTTAAAAAGATGAGAATGGATCAACTTATAGATAATTTGATTCGTTATTTTAATTTTTATATGCGGGAGGGTGTGCATAATCTTTGGGGTCAGGAATTGAAACGGAGGCAGGAAATTTCGTTGAACTTTTCCCTGAAACATTTCTAGAATTATCTCTAACGCGGATGGTGCGGGTCAGCATGAACAAGGCCTGATCCCCTTCGTTCCTGTTTTTTTGTGATCACCCTGTTTGAAGTCGGAAACAACCCAAAGCCGGAACTACTCCAGAAAATAGGTTGATACCAAGAAACCGCAAGAACCAAAGGCATAGGATAGAGGGCCCCTGTTGCGCAACTCACAGCCTTGACGAACACCCGGTCGCTATCACCGGTGACGGCGGCGGTGCACAACAGTACTGCAGCGGTACACGGAGGAACCATATATTTTCCCTACATAATATCATCCACTGCCCAGGGTGGTGGTGGAGTAGAGGAGGGGTGCGCCTCGGGTGGCGCGCCCACGCAACAGTAGGGTCACGACATGTGATGGCCTCCGCGGGATCAATAGACGCTGGTACGACCGGCAGACAGGGAGCGGATCAGCGGCACACCAAAAGGAAGAACTACGGCCTGTCAGCCATGATGTGGGGGGATAGCGGTCCTTCAGCCGCATCACTGAGGATCCATTTCCCCATGTCTCTCCGCATTGGGTCAAACCCCGAGGGTTGACCTGCTGACGGGGGCTTGCGTGACGTCTACCCTATCTGGACGCAGCATGTTCGGGTTTCCCCAGAGGCCTGTACTTCCATGTGGGTGGCACCGATGGGTCCATCCTGAGGACTGATCCGCAACCTAGATGGGTCGGGCCAGGCCTAGAAGGCTGGCTTGACTTGAGTCGAGTTAGACCCGATCCAGGCTGTGTCGAACCAGGTCGAACTGGATCGGCCCATGCTTAACCAGGTCAGGCTGGTCCTACCGAGGTGGACCAGACCCGGACCTAGTACCAACTTGTTACACAAAACATGCCCTAACATCTAAAATGGATGTCTATTTGACAAAACTTCTATGGCGTCGGGACCCTTATGATGAGGCAGTCCTTTATTGAATGATCCACCTTAGTTTTGGGGAAATTTAGGGCACGATCAGTTTGGATCGAATAAGAACCCAACCGGGCCCTAAGCAATAAAATGCATGTATCTTGCAAACCTTGCATCTAATTAACAAGTTGTTTGCGTCTTTGGGACAATTTTGAAGAAACGGTTCTTTCGGAATATTTTTTAGTGACTTCCATGTATATCAAGATGAAATGAGTGGCCTGAGGAGCAGTACTCCCTAGCAGACTACGTATGGAACCCAATGATTGGCTGAGACCTGAAGACTGCTTGCCGATTGGTCCAGTGGGAAGGAGCTTTGTGCCCAGCAGGCCCACGGTGGGGAGCACCTCTGTGTGACCCAACAGAACAACAATACTCGATAAGAGGAGTACCTCTGTTCTGCCATGGTGGGAAGCAGCTCTGTGTGACCAGACATGCCCACAGTGGGAAGCGTCTTGGTGTGACCCAACATTCCCATTGTAGCCATCCTGGATGGGTAACACAATTTCTCATGGTTAGTGGGAAACAAATCTTTATGACCTAGTAGGCCCACTATACTCGATAGAGATGGATTTCTCCAGTAGCCGAGGAGTTCAATGAAGTAATGCCCCTTTTATCCGTGACATAAAGCGGTACTTGGTGTGAGCATACTTGTGTTTTGTACTTTTGCTTCATGATTTGTGGTTTCTCTTTTGTAGAACTCTAGGAGACCTATGGGGGTATCGAGGTCCCTATTGATTATTTTCATACTCACCCCTGCATGGGATTTTCCCGCACCTTGTTGTGTCTAGTGAAGACGATGTACATCTTTGATCGAGGCTGAGGGATCTAGGACTGGGTGGTTCTTGGAGATGGACCTTTTTGACATGCCATGATGCAAGGACTACAAGATCGTGATTTGTTCCAATCCTAATGTTAAGATCTATGGTGGAAGATCTAGGAGCTGCCTTTAAATTTTCAATTATTTTGTACTTTTTTTTCAGTTGTACTTTTACTTTTTTTAGTTGGGCTTGTATTCTGGGACCCCCTTTATTTTCAGCACTCTTTGCTACATCAGTTTACTTCACAATTGCATTTGTTGCATTCTAGTCTATCTCATGGCCTCTTGTCGTGTTCTAATCAATGATTTTATATAGTTTTAAATGAAATTCCTTCCGGTTTTAGGCTTTCGCCTTTCGGTGCTAGGCGCCATCCCCTATCCTATGGAATGTGGGCTTGGGGAAGTCACGACACGAGCCCTGGGGGATGGTTCGTGACATCAATCACAAGAGGTCGTAAATGACAATCCACATGAGATTTCATTCTAGACTAAGATGTAAGAATATAATTTTTCATCAACTAAAACTACACTAAATTCTCTTATATATGATGTGGTCTTAGTAGGGCTACCTCACCTTTCTCTATCTAGAATATGGGTGAAATGCACGACCAACTATATAGGACCTAAAATTTTTCCATCTAAATTGTTTCATGAATTTTTTTATTAATTGAAATATTGAATAGAGTCATATTCATCACACATTATCCATTGAAATAATAGACTCATTCTCGAGGCATGTTATCTAGAACATGTATGTTCTATTATGACTATTCATTGGTCTTAGGGTGAAAATATATTATTACAAGCACCTGGGTACCCATAGCTTTTAGAAAGCCCTTCATGAACCGCGATGTGAAGTGGGAATCCCTTTATGAAATGATTGTACCAGGGACCCCATGTAGTCATATGATCTCAAAGACATACAATCATCCCATCCCATCAATAGATAAAGTCTGCAAAATAGGAATGAAGTGGGTTTCTTTCATTAATCGGTCAATAACTACCCATACAGTTTCACTATGTCTCGATGACCTATGTATGACAACTATAAAATCCATAGAAGTATCTTTTTATTACCATGATGGGGCTCATTGAAGTTGTAAAAATATTGTATGACTCGGGTTCTCCACATTCACTTGCTGACAAGTTGAACAGCTAGTGATAAATCCTACAATCTGATGTTTCATTCTCATCCACCAATACTAGTGTTACATATCCATATACATTATAATTACTCCTAGATGAGAAACCCACATAGAACTGCAGGACTCCTTAATAAAATATGATATCAACTATTTATGAACCCATGTAAACTCATGAATATGTATGATTTCATCTCTATCCATAGACCAATCCATAGGTAGGTAATATCTTAATACACTCTCATGGAGTACCATGATCTTAGGATATAAGAATTGCCTTCCAATCCCCTTACTAATAAGAGGAGATAAAACATTATACTTTCCATAAATATCATGAAAATATAGATACGTATTAGAAAATTGGTCTGTTAACATCCATTAATCAGTGGATTCAGGTGTGGTTTCTGCCAGAGTTTTTCTACTCAAAAAATCAGTGACTACTTTCCCACTTCTAGGTGTATATGTAAGCAAGAAATTAAAGGATTGTATATATTTGACACATAATTCATATATGAGATTCATTTAATCTTATGAATATATATATTTTACACTCTCATGGTCTGTGTAAACTACAATGTGATCACCATAAAGGTAGTGTCTCCAGATTCATAAGGCATTGGAGACTATTTCTAGCTTTACCTTGTGTATTGGGTAATTTCTCTCAAAAGGCATCAATTTATGAGATCTATATGCAACGAATTTTTCTATATGTGTTAGTAACTCTCCTAGGATGGTGACTTATGCATCACAGAAGATGATATAACCATTTCCAAGATTTGAAAGAATCAAAATTAGCTTTGAGGAAATCCTCCATTTCATCTCCTAAATGGCTTAATAGGATACTTCTTGCCACATGAACTTAATACACATATTTGTAAGGAAATTAATAGGCGATGAAAGGTGTGAGAAAAATTGTATAAATGGAATATAATACCCATCCATCCGAAATAAACTCGTTATATAAAACATGTTCTTAGGATACCCTAAGGAAACCACTGCACTCACCTTATCTTGGTTAACATGGACTCACATTTCTAAGATAATATTACCCAACATTTGAAATTCATCAATCCAACAATGTCACATTCCAAACTAGAATAAAGCAAACTCTCTATTATTTTACTTAGAACAATCTCAAGGTGCTCATCCAGTTCTCTATGAGGGTGAGAATACATGAATATTTCATCCACAAAGACAATGAAAAATGAATCTATATTTTTGTGGAACACTATATTTATGATAGTCTTGAAAACACTGTTCACATTTTTATGACCAAACAACATAACTAGGTACACATACAGACCATACCTTCAATAGAAATATGTCCAGTGCTTGTATGATATCCTGAAGTGCACATGATGATAGCCAAATCTTATGTCAATCTTAGAGAAGAAACTATATCCTAAGATCTTGTTGGATTTATCTTCTATTTTAGGTAATGGATTCAAGTTCTTGACTCTAATATGGTTCAATTTTCTGTAATCCACACATATACCAAGGTTCCAAGACACATTCTTAGTAAAAATATTGTCACAACCCCATGGGGAAGTGATGGTCTATATGAAAATGTTTTCCTCCAAGGACTCTAACTATCACTTATGATCCTGTAAATCGGTAGTTTCTATCCTATATGGCGGAATAGACACTATATATGCTCTCGAATAATATATATTAAATAATATACCTCCCTATAATTAGACAAGATATAAAATTCATCAGAAATGACATCCTAGATATGATCTAGTACTGGAGTGAATTCATCCTAACATAACCCATGACCCTACATGAAGTGGGGGAAATACGGTTTGTTACCCCACCAAGCCCATGATGCTCTAGTCATAATCATGTAGACTAAACATCTAAATAATCCTTATATAGATGACTGATGCACTATGGTGATGTAAATGATAAACTTTGAGGAGAAAATTCTATAAAGGATTGATATAGAACCAATAAACCCATTACAAGAATTAAATTTATGCCCTCCATCTAGAAAATATAGAGGTCCCATAATAATAGGTAACAATCTACCTCAAGTGGATAGTCCCTACACTATGTTATTCCCTCTGATCGCACCCCTATAGTGTATCTAGGGTCATTACACCACAATAACATTGCAGTTATAACCCATGTATTTAAAAAATAGATAATTAAATAAATGAGTGTAAAGAAACTATATGAAATAATTCAAATACCATATCAGAGGCTAAAACAATAATACATCGTATTGTAGATGGTCCCATATCTCGATCCATAACTATCGTGTGTAAAAAAAGCATCGGACCTAGTACCCATATATGTGAAATTGTTGGAAAACCATGATAAATAGTTCCTTGTTGGGGATTCTCATGATCAAGGTTCTAGCTACGACAACCATGATCTCTTATTTAGCCGGTCCTTCCTGTGCTACTCCAACTCCCCACATGACTTGGAATAAAAGAATCTTCCCTGAAAGGGGTAACTGGTGTGGATCATCTTCTACTATAATTTGATTTAAAGACCCAATAGAAACAACGAAGATGTTGAATGCAGCAACCATTCCACCATTACAACATGTCTCTTTCACATTGAGGTTTCAAATGCCTCTTACATCTGTAGTGGTGAAACAAAATAGATCTACCTATATTGCTACCCTAGTTTCTAGTTCCCTGAAGAGAAACTTCAGGGGAATGCTTCTTTCCACTGGAAGAACTACAGAACTGACGGGAAACTGGTCCTCTATTCCCTTGACATTCACCATCCATCAGGTAGAACTCATTTTTAAGAGCATGATTTACTATTTCAATGAATGTAGGTAGGTGGAATACATTATCTAGTGTATGAATTTTATGTTGGATCCCATCCATAATGTTTCTTTCATGGTAAAGCTAATCACTACCAAGAAGTGGTGAAATGCACTTAAACATAGTGAAATTCAATAAATAGTACATAAATGATATAGAAACTAGTTGAGATTGTTAAAATATCATTCAGTATCATCTCTCATTTTCTGAAGAAATACCCAATCAAATAATGTAGTTTTGAAATCAACACATAACATTCGTTTTGAAAAAAAAAATATAGATAATCACATACCATCCACTCTTTTCTAGATCACACAACATGTAAGTAGCATGATTGACCCTCAACCATGATGGCATATCCAAATTCTCATTTATAGACAGGTTGACCTCTATCCAAGACATATTAATATGTATACATGAATCCCAAGAAAAGGTAGGAGGATGTTGTAGTTGAAACACATGATTTAAATCATCCATCATAGGTTTATTGCATGGATCAGCATACATGGACTATATTTGACATTGGAAACTATTAGAGACTTGGGAATCAATTCCTAGACAAAGTATGACATGTCAATCATCAAGTTTAACTCTTTGTGGTAAGACTAGTGGCTCATGTCCCACCATGTTTAGAGCATGGACATCACCACCCTCTGGTCGTATGACACCAAGAATTGATGGTGGCATAGGTCGTAAAATTCAAAGGACATGCCTCTAAACATGTATAAAATCATAAATCTTGAAACACTAGTTGAAGATAATCATAACAATACTCACTACCCAAGGATTACTACACAAACTACCTACTTAGACACCGAATCATAGCCCAAAAGTAGCATAATAAAATATAAAATAAATGTTAGATCAAAATTCACATGATTTTTTTGTAAAGAAAGTAGTTAACTCCATCTATATGAAAGGGAAATATGCCTCACATGTAATGTATAGGTGACAATAAGGAATATTTTAACAAATATCATTTCCCTAATATCATGGGTAAAGGATGAAATATACTATCAATAAGAATATCAATAAAAAACACCCCACATCATGTGTGTCGCGCAATAGAAAAATTATATCAACGTTATTAGGAAAAATCAAAAAAAATAGTTAACACTCAAGAAACTCTTCCTTTACCTTGGTATTGGGTTTTCAATTCCCAAGAATAACTTATGACCAATTCCCATACATTTATAATCTCCAATATATTTTCTCCAAATAGTATAGTAATAATGGAAACCCTCTTACACCCCTTCGTGATATCCCAGACCCAAATGCCACATAGGAGGTTCCTCTATCCAAGTAGTCAACATGCACATAATTACATCTCCCTGAACTCTATAGGCTTCCAACTAGTTGAAAGGTCCTAGGGTGAGTCCGTGGGAATATTGTTCCATCATAACTAGAGTTCAGCAAAATGGGTTTTTATAAATAGATCTAAATAATTGGACTACATAATAATATAATGAACAATGAAAATAAACAATATTAATAACTGAAATAATAGGAATAACATACAATAGATGATGATATATGTCATGTCACAAGACAGCTGTAGAACATGGATATAAATTAGTACTATTTCATGTTTAATAAAATGTATCAAAAAGTAAATACATAAACTACCCCAATCATCCTGAGATAAATCTATGTTATTTTCTAGCATCTCTGTCCGAGCATAGTAAGATATCAACTTTCTAAAGAATTATTCTTCCCTTTATCAACACCTTCATACATTTAATCAACCCCATGTACAAAATGAATCATTAATAGTATATGAGATAAATATCAGTGGGACACCACCAATGGTGTCTATAACATTCAGGCCATGTAAAGGAAATGTAAGAGTGTGATGGAATTATAAATAAAATGTAGAATTACAATTTCACTAAATACCTGAGTACATGAATAATCCCTAATCTGGTGTATAATAATGTAACTTATTCATTAATTAATAAATTAAAATTTTATATTAATAATTCATGTGAGGCATATCAAGAACACACATCACCTCATTCTAGTGTAAATATTGAAGGTTCCATGATGAAATAAGGAAAACATAATTAAAAATTAATATGAAGTGGTTACGTGGTATTTATAAAGGCATCCTATAACTTATGGGATTCTAAATAATTTGTTACTTAGTCGAGCTTCAGAGGTATGTGTGTAATCTAAGGATAATTTTCCAATTCATTTCCATAATAAAAATTCTAATTAACTCCAACGAATACATCACAACTAAATTGGTAGATAAGTAGTTATCTGGCCCAAGGATATTACCAAGGCACCTCATGTCACGCTGGATCAGAGGATTTTATCCAAGGAATCATTTAATAATAAATAAGGGATCACAGGGTGTCATACCGGGAGTCTAAAAGTTGACAAGGATTATGTTCCTAGGTAGGTCTCATCCATGGAAACTGATATCCTTCAATTGTAATGACATCCTCGAGTACCCAAGGAATTCCCTAATTATTCCTAGAGATAACATGAGTTATGAATTCCTATAAATATGTCAATGTCCATGTGAATAATGATCCAATTTAGATTTATTATATTTCAATGAAAATTTTCATATTATATCTATCCCATTAACAACATCACTTTGTCTAAGCCTTTCCACTCAATAGCTTGAAAATTCCATGTAGAATGAAACTTTTTTACTTAGAACTATGCATGTCATTTTAAATTAATAATGCTCACTATGATTCCTTCCACGAACATGGAAAGGTATTGTACCTATGTGAAACATACCATTCATTTACATTTGATAATTCAAATTCATATATAAAATTATGCTTTCCATAGTATCATTTGAATCAATTTCCTACACTTATGCACATAAAATAGGTGGTTCATGTGGTAGGGATAAGGTCCAGTATATACGAAATTTTATGACTCATTTGGAAATTAATATAAACATGATTACCATTAGTGTGGTCATGATCTAGCACACCCGGTAGATGGATCAAAATGATTAAAACACTAAAAACTCAGTTATGGAATAATACCCTACATGAGGATTTAGGAGTTGTGGATTTATCCCCTAACAACCAATCACATTTATGGAAAATGAATAGCCATATGATTCTAATGAACATAAAAAATCCATAAAGATTCAAAAAATAGTACTCTACAAAATTGGAGGGGCCCACACATCACTTTCAATGTCAATGAACATGCTACATATGTTATAGACCACCCAACATAAACTTGAATGACCCTCCTAGTCTAGTATTATCCTTCAATCCATCTTGGAATGGAGTATATATGAGAAAAGATTAAAAATAATTACACCTTGATAACTAATTCAAGATCTTGAGAGATGAATAAAGACTAAATAGGATACAATTACTTACTATTGCACATCCAACATAAAAATAGAAGCTCGATTGACCCCGGATGAATGAGATCACTCGATCCCCTAGTAAGGCCATGAAAAAAAATCCAAATTGGAAGAAACTGGATTTCATCACACTAGAAAATAATACATGTGGAAGGAGGGGATAAAATTATGTCACTGAGGGAAATAATGTAAATTTATCCAAAAATTAGCATGTGCACGGTTTGGTTGCATGGTATTGAAAACTGTACTCCAACCATCTCGGGCGCTTATAGAAAAGGGGTAACTCAAATGGTTAGGTAGAATTGTTTGATAATCCATGGGACAACCATCTGGGATGGTTTTTCCCAAATATACAGTTCATCCTCATGGTTTAGACTAATTTTGATCCCTCAACGAATGGTTTATTCTAACCTGGTGGCAGGACAATTTTTTCCAAAAAGCTGGGTTCTGATCACTGAAATATCCCTAAACACCCATGATTCCTCTTTGAAATCATTAAGAATCCACATTAGGTTTATAAAATTTAATTATACCAAACAATTGGATCCATACCTGATTCAAAAAACAGTTTCTCACAAATATGTCCAAAATGAACCTTTGATACCATTATTTCAAGAACCTTATTAGGTACCACAGAGCCCATACACCATATATAGAAATAATTTATTGCATATAGAATTATTGATCATCATAGGATGGTGACAACAACATGGAGTCATTGAAGATAAAATTGATATCAAATTTACCAGAAATCATTAGAATATAACTCCTACAATTCATTATCCTCTACACTCCAAAGGGATAAAGTACAAGAATTCAAAAAGTTGTAACAAAACCCAAAATAGTTACTCAACAAGTACCCATGTGAAAGAAACATCACCCCCAAGGAAATTTCACTTCATTCCCAAAGGATCAAGATTATACATCTCCTCTATGAGGTGTATTCCCTTTTCTAGTACGTAGAAGAAGGAAGTCAATAATGTCGATGGAAAATGTTGTATGTGGTCTATATGGCATAGTAGGATTTCACCATGTTTTATATAATAAGATTACATAATATAAAAATATAATCATTACTTCAATTAAAAATAATATATTACATGAAGAAAAAATTTCATATTAATAAAACAAAATATATCATGTTAAAATTTTTTAAATCATATAAAATATTGATTAAATAATCATTTTGCAATAAAATAGTTTATTTAAATAAACTATCATAATCAAAGTAGTTTCAAAATAAATGATATATATACCAAAACAATCATAATAATAACCATGGTTATATTATTTTTAGGTATGATAGTTTCTTGGTATATTATCACCACATGTACTATATTAGTGGTCATGGATATACATGTACACATGTCCCTAAATATAACTCCAAGTTGGACACAAAAACATCACATCAAAGATAAGATCTACATAAATATGTTCCTCTAGAGTTTCTAACATCAATCCATCTATATGGAATAAAAATCACAGTATGGTTTTAAAAAATAAACAACTATATAACATTTCTCACATGTTCTTAATAAATAAACTAATAATTGGAAAATGAACTCATTTAAAATCAATCATCATTTACATTGGATTTTTCAAATTTTCTATTTCAATATTCCAAATCAATTTCATAACCAAAACATGGGGTTGTTTACATTTCATTCATTTTCAAAATAAAACCAAAAATAAATTTTTATCAACTCGATTTAATAAAATTTATAAAATGAATTCTAAATTCATTTCATCAATTCCATCAGTTTCAACATATGATGCAATTTCAAATTCTATTGGAATTGTACTTTTTCTAAAAAAATACATTCCAATTCAATTTTATTTTATAATTCACATCAAATTTTGTATTCCATAATTAGTTGAAATAAATTTAAATCAATTCATCAAAATAGAGGGTCTAATTAAATATAATTTCTAATACATAACCACATACCATTCATAATGAAATAGAAAAGTACAACACTCATAACATGATTCATCATTGAAGAATGATTTTGATTGAGATCATGAAATTTAATTCAGGTTCATGATTGGAATAAATAGTGTTTAGATACATCAAAAACATTATGATATAATACTCTCTATTCAATACAAAATTGGTGGATGGGAGAAGACATAAGAGAAGAGAATCACTTACCGAGAGGAGATCAAATGTGATATTCTACACATTTATCTGCCAATGAAGATGTTTGGGGGAGAAAATATTTTTTCATGAGAGCCTCTAAAACCATATAAATAGATTTAGGATGACATAGGTTCAAGTGGCTTCTTAACTATTTTTTGGTAATTTATTTTTATGTTTTCATAATAAAAGAAATTTGTGTGCAAGGTTAGCCAGACAAGGCCACAGAGTTAGAAAAACTTTGTACCCAAACCATGCGCCCCTAACCAATAGTGCACTATATATAATGCGTTGGTCCAATATATATCATAAATTATTTCAACCATGAATACCCCCAATATCCAAGGTTACACAGGTTGCACTTATAGGGTTCACAGTTTAGGAAAACATTGTTTCATTCGTGAACAACCTAGATACCCTAAAAAAATCCAAAATTTTACCCAAAAAACCCTGAACAGGATCCAAATGAGAGGGAATAACATGGGTTGTTCAATACCTAAAAGAAATTAAAGGATTGTTATATATGGTGACCAACTAATATATTTTTGGGGAACTATAATTTATGGTCCCTTTAAATGATGACACATAGATATTTTTATTTTAAGAGGTTATAAAAATCATAAAGAAAGTATTCATTTTCCATGAAACTGACACTAGTATCCTCAATATAATAGCCAACCAATTTTTTTTCATTTATTCAAAAAATCCAAAAAATAATATTGTCATAAATAAATAAAAATATCAGATTGACGTCTAGAACCACTCTAATAGCAACAATACATGACCAAAATGACCAAAAACTCACATGGGTCGGTCGCAAGATGGGTGTGTCTCTCTAAGTACACCTCTAAAAATTAATGGTCAAGAGAATACAACTAATAATGAAAAAAATATATTATATTTCATAGGATCTATCATCCTACAACCAAAAATATATATAAATATAGAGAATATATCCAATTTTATTCACAAACATCAAAATAGATAAAGATAAACTACATTTAATATGAAAATATAAGACAATAACAATCTTATTCAATAAAATAGAGGAAACAATATAATTTAAAAATAGATATCGTAATACATTATTACAATATTTCATTTTATATATTAAAGATAAGGAACCCCCTTCTATCCGAAAAGTCCAAATGAAACATTAATATCACATATTATAATTCTTAACTGCTATACCTCACCAAACATCATCTCTAAAAAATCTACATCATCTCTAAATCATTTACACAAACCATTAACCTATGCATCATAATCGACACCACAAAACATGTGTGAATATATATCATGAAAGGGTGAAAATAATAAATCATTTTTAGAATCCCCAATAAGATATTGTAAAATTAATTATAATTTTCTTTCTTAAACTCATAAATAACAAATGTTCTATAAGATATAAATAGTATTGAATTATTAGGATACCACATTCCTCACTAATCAACATCATGAAAGATCATAAATCATAGGATAAAAGTAATCATTCATATAATGTTGAAATTAAAATTTTCAAATCAAATATCACAGTTGTATATTTACCTATACGGAAATTCAGCATTCCTATATATGATTTCAAAATAAGAAACATTTGTAACTAAACTAATTACAGCTACCTAATAATCATGATTAAAATTTAACCCAATTATATCACCAATAAAGGATCCACATATTTTGTGGATATATATTTAAGTATTATGATTAAAAAATAGTTTTTAATGATAAAAAATTTTATTCCTATCTGTGTAATACACAAATCACTATTTTTATATGGAAAAAACCCATAATCTGGGGAACATATGCAAATATTTTAGTTCAATATACCAAAAAAGTGTAATGATAACTTTTTTAATGCTTCCATCTAAAAATAGAGGACTCAAAAACCATGTGGAATTGTCATCTCCATTTTACAAAGGGTTTATTGATATCCATAAAATATTCTAGGTTCCCACAAATTTTAAAAATGTATCATAGTAGTTTATAATCCTTGTTACATCATTAATCATATTTCATAGGATATATTATGACCGTATAAAACATAAGGACAATAATTTAGGTAAATTTCATTTGAAACACCATTTTCCATCATAAAATCATTCACACCATTTTTACTTTTAAATATTCTTTCATAATGTATTACCTTTGTATCTTATTTTTTGACACTAGAGTGAATATGTGAAAAACATAAACATCATATTAGCAAGAAGTATTTATTTTGATAAAATATAATCCATAATTTATGTTTCTTATAAAGTTATACTCTAATATAGATGAGTATATATTTATTCGATCCATATTGTATGTTAAATTGCGATCGTGGCATATAAGACAGATATCTATTATTGGGAATGAATCGACGTTAGCATGGAAATGTGTATACTAATCTATGTAAGAATATTAAATCAATAATCAGTTTTTGGGACCTATCACCATTTACTCTTCTTAGATGTGGGATAATGTGGGGTCCACTATTATGTAACCAAGTGTTTGAAACAGTTCACAATGGTTTTACAAAATTAGGAATCACAATGAAAATACTATGTTCATGATGTAATATTTGGCTACTCAATATTGATGTTAGATTCATCTCCATTATTTTTCATTCTATATGAAATATAGTCCATTGAAATCCAATTGGTCTTCATTACACTGGGCCTTTAGGTTATTATTTCAGTTTCCTAGAACCCCTGTATAAAATAGGGATTTATTTTTTGAATAATGTTTTTTATACATACATATTAATAACATTTATTATAGAGTTTTTTGTGAGGTTGAAAACAAATCATAACAGTATTTTATTTTATCATTTTCAACAACTTTATTTTCCTCACATTAATATATTTTATATAATATATAATTTTCAAAATGTTATTTCATGTATATATATGTGCGTATAATTTTTTATATATTAATATATCTTGAAATTTTTAATCAACATTTTAATATAATCATATCATGGTCATCAGTTGGATAATATCATGTACTACATTTACGATACCATGATTCAAACTCAACAAACAAATAATGTTGTATCAAAAAATAGACATGAAAATATATTTATTAAACATTATAATAAAAATAATATTAAGTATTAAATGGAATAGTAAATAGTATATAATTAATTAATCAAAGTTTTAATTCAACAAATCACTTCTCAAATTCTAATTCTAACTAATCCACCCAAAATACACCTATTCCATCAGTATGTAGACTATGAAACCCTACACTTACCGTTAATATTCTCGGTATGGGAGAATACCACCAATATAGAATACTATATATAGGATGAGATTTCTGATATCATCCTTAACCCCAATAAAATATAAATGTATTTTGAATTTTTAGTAACTTTAATCTACATGATATATAAATATAAATATAAATATTTGATTATATATGAATTATACGTTTTCTATTAGATATAAAAATTCAATGTATGAAACAGTATTCATAAAATAATTATTGGATACAAAATCCATGAATATATCATTTTCAAGAAAGGGGATGTCACATCATCAAAATGAGTAGTCTTAGATAAGACTCAGATACAAACTATTCTCCTCAAGGACCACTATGTTTGAATAAATAATTATTTAAAAAAATTACCATCTCTATTTTCAATTAAGGGTAGAAACTTTGTATTAATTATTTCAATTGAACAAAACATGTGAAAACAAATATTACATAGTTTTGATTATAAACATACCCCATATATGCACATTATAACATAATAAAAAATTGGGAACTAAAAATAAGTTCAATCCCTTTACCAATGAAAACTATTTAAATCTATAGGGTTCTAGATATGGATTGTGATTGGGAAAAATATAAATGATAAGGATACACCAAACAACATTACATAACTTAATAAAAGACAATATATCCAATTATAACATACATAGATAATGTATCAAGAGAATTAAATACCAATTAGTTGATATCCAAGCTTTGTGACATATTTGGAAAGAAACATTGTATGAATTTATATGATTCCAAATATGCAACATTTAGTGATAGTATTACCACAACTACCAAAACACTAAAATTAAAATTCTAATTTGTTATAGATTCAATCATGAACCCACAAGTCACAAAGATATATATTATTGAATGGGAATTTTGAACCATACATGTAAAGAAAAATTCAAATCCAATCATGTTGAAAAGACACTAACAATTATATGAGGATGAATCATATATGCTCATCTTAGCGTATATTTTCCCCTTCTATTATGTGGGGGATATCACCTCAACATGGCCTATGTGGGAACCGAACTAATACCTACATTATGGTCTAACACAACAGGGTTTATATTCATATTGAATAGTCATATAGTTGGTACCAAACTCATCAATACTTTTGGGCGATGATAACACAATTCATAAAATATCAACGGTGGGGCACATGGTTTCACCAGTGGCATGTTGGCATCGTTGATCGGGGTTGCGCGGCTCGAGGATGGATGTGACGGGCTCGTGTGATGATGGGAACGTGGTGTTGATTGAAATTTTGGTTTTATTTCTGAATTTTGAATGTCGCTGAATTCTGTATGAGGTTGGAACGGTTTTAACGGTTTGAACGGTTTCCGGTTTCCTTAAACCGGTTTGGGGTACCGGAACCCATAAACCGGCTTCTGATAATGGGAAAAAATGATTTGCAGGCAATAGTGTATAATTGACCCTAGGATAGGATTAACCCTGATTCAAATTATCTAAAATCATTAAAATGATTCTATAACCATCTTATTTAATAATTTCAATAAAATAATATTTTAATACCATCAAAAAAATCAATATAAAAATATACCTATTTTTTCTCAAAAATGTTCTACTAGTGCATATTTTTATTCCTCATGGATGTGATGATATAATGAACAAAAAAACAATTGAATAATATTTGTTACCTTTAAGGGTACATCTATAAGAACCAAATATTATCATCCATCCTTTATAGAGTTAAACTACATATCCGTTATATATTAACACATGCCATGTGTGACTAGTTTTTGTTCTTATGAATGGATCTGTAGTGTATATAATAGTTTTGATTAATAATACATGATTTATGTTCAAATAAACATGAAATGTGATGCTTATATAATTGATATAGTGTGTACTATCCAGACTCAACTCATGTTTTTAGAAACAAATGAAATATACCCAATCCCACAAAAAATAGTGTTCTTACATATACAATAGTGGGTACAACTAGTATACTATCATCACCTATGTCATTATATAAAGAAAATATGAAACATATTTACCTCCCAATTAATGATAAGAGAAAGATGTTAATAAAGTAACCAATTTATTTTTATATAAAATACATTTTATTTATAAGACTATATACTATGTTATTTATAATTATTAACTAGATTTATCTACATCCCCGATATCACTGTAATTTACTTTTTTCTACCAAAAAGACTCCATAAAAGTTTTGTAAATCATATATGTAATACTTAATTCCAATTTGTCAATCTATCATCCCTATATCATACCACAAATATCTTTGATGTTAATTTTTATGTCATTATTAGGTTTTATTTTATCTCTATTGAAGCCGTAACAAATAGTGATTTTTATTTGGTTTATATCTATATCCTTATTCTCATGATAATATCTAATTATTTATCTCCAAGTACTACTTTAAATATATAAAAATAAGTCAAATATGATATACTAATGAAATAGGATTATAATAAAAAACAATGATCATGAGAAGCTATGGAAATAAAACAAATAAACATTCCATTTCGATAAATAATGATCAAGGGATGGTAGAATTCAAATGAATCATTCATGTGTTTAAAACATCAAAATTTATAAGTACAATTAACCATTCACTATTATCTAATATTCTATTTTTTATGTAAATGAACTATAAATAATATTAACAACACTGATGTCATTTTAATTATATTAATAAATAAAAAGAATTTTTATACCATTAAAAATTCTAGTAGTTGAATTTTTTTTACTGATATACTCCCTTAAAAATAAATTTTCTATAAAATCATTTTTATCAAAAAAAATATACATTCCCAAAATATTTTTAAAAAAAATTATTTTATTTCACTTTAAAAATATGAAAATATATATATGGTTTTCACTTTTTTGAATATTTTGATTAAATTTTCTTCATTTGTCGATAATTTTTTCATATGAAAAATATTGGAAAACACTATACATAATATTAATATAGAAGTACTTATATATTTTTTATAGTTATTAGAGGGTTTTAATGACATAAAAGAAGCGATGTTAGAGAATCATAAAAGAAAAATTCATAAATAATGTTGAATACACCAATTCTAAAAAAAATAATTCAATTTCTTATTGAAAACAAGCCACATATAAATCAAATTGAAATCAATATCCTATATAATTATTCTTAACTCTCATTCCCATCAAGAATCCACCATTAAAAATTGAATTTGACAGTGTCTAGAAATTTAATAATAATAAAAAAATCTATTTAAAATTAATGAAATATTTCATTTAAATTTTTTAATAACACAAAATAATTTGATTTATGTCCCGATACCTAGTCACAAATATAAATTAACACACTGGTTAAGCATTCAATCATTGAAAAAACATTATATTACGAATTAGAAAACAAACTTCTGTGAGAAATGATCATAAACTATCAAATTAACATTATTTATTTAAAACAAAATATCGATCAAATTTAAATCACCATATAATGTTCCTAAAATTTAGTACTACTGTAACAACCACATTCAATGATCAATGAATATTTCATAATAAATTTATGAGCTCATTTTCAATAATATAATGTACATTTTTTCCTTCATGGGTAATCAAGATAAATAAAAAATATATGAGAAACATCAAATCCAATTGAAATGCGTTCATTGTATCTTACAACTTGTTAAATTACTTCATCCTATAGTATTTATCAACTTACACAATAAAACGTAAAATAACGCCTAGAAGCATCATATATAAAAATATATATCCTATAATTTCATTCCATTACATATGATGGACATGGTTTATTGTGAATACTAATAATATCCTTACCCTAGTATATTTATTATCAAAACAGTCCCTATATGGTATCCTTATCTAGGCATCTTCATATATATATAATTAATTAAAATGAAATATTCTCAGTAGAGAGATGAATAAAGAAGAATAACAATTTAGAATTGTAAAATACATAAACAAAAACCATGAATCCCATAGTTCACACCCCCATAATAAATAATGAACTCATATTGTTTCATTTATAAACAATTTTTTTCACTAGTATGTGAAATACTTTTGGGTGATAAACACTCACATCCTTCATAAAATAGTCTATATATTGTCTCAAATATCCGATTGATGTAGATAAATCTACTAAATAGTGTAATTCAACATAATTTTCAATGAATATAGAATAAGATCACACATATTATGACCCTTGAGGTCTACTATACCACATTATCATTTTCCATTAAGATACTAATCCCAATTATATAAGAATTGTGATTATGACATAAAAAACCTCATGCCCAAAAATTATATCATAAATATGATATTAATAACAAAATTACCAATTCAAAACATGATTACACCCAACATTGAAACAATATCTATACTTGTCTAATCTATCACATAATTATATAATGTTAACATTATAATTAAGGAAATCATCAACCTATTATGTCCACTATAAAACTAGATTTTTTTTCACTAGTGACCCAACATGACACTATTTGAATCATATAGTCCATAACCATTACAATTAAAATACTCTATCATCTATAGACCCATTTATAACATCAATGATATAGATTATATAAAACAAAATATTCATGTATATAATATTACACACATATCAAGGGAATAATGATTATGAATATCAATGAATTAGTTTTCTAGAAACACTAGGATCTCGTAACATATATGCTAATGTACTATTAAAAGGTTGGATGAAACAATCCCCATCCAAAATATATTAATTAAGAAAATTTCATGGAATATTGCCTCATAATTTACTAAAACAGTATTTCCAATTAAGAAATCCTCACATATCGTGGATGTGATCTAAATAGAAATAAATAATGAAATGTATTTTACAAGTCATATTAACAAAATATATTGATATAAATCTAGTATCCACCAATTATAAAACTCCAAAAAAATAAGTAACCACAATACCAATGATCTTCTCTTATGAACACACATGACATCATAACTCTAATTTCCCTAGAATCTGGTTATAATATAATGATCATGAGTTCATAAACATGAATACACCAACGAAACCATATTTGTGTACTAAATAGTATTCCCTTATGAAATAGTCCCGGACATCTTGTCTATGCACTGCCTAATTTAATATTGTCGTATGTGTCATTATTGAAGTCTACCACCAATGAATCATTTGATACCAAAACATTATAGCATATCTAATATCCCCATTAGAAATAGAAACCGTATATTATTTCTATAGATATTTCAGGTAATATAACATTGAAAATGACTACATGTTACTTATTTTATTGCTAAATAAACCCCAAAATCACAAGGAACCAAGTTATCAATTTAACTAATCAATTATATCACACATAGGATGATGAAATAATAATCATATAGATTTACAAACAATCCAATTAACTATCATAGTATATAATGAGATATTTGATAATGATTTATGATATTATTCTTGGCATAGAAGAAATTTATTGTTTCAACTAACCACTAAATTAGATAAATCAAGATCATATAATAGAATATTGATCATGTTATACTATAAAATCACAGGAAAAACTACAACTAATGGATCATATATAATCTATTTCACCCTTTAACAGCATGTCACATTATACATGGATAATAAAAAATTAATAGATTCCACTTCTACTAGAGCTTATATTATTAGATTCAATTAGGAGATCATTTAAAATTGAAAATTTATGAAAAACATCATAGATAGTATGAAATTATAGTTTCAATTATTTATTTTTCTAAGTGAAATTTGGGAATATAATATCTCATAAATCGGTCCAAACTATGAAATTCATCACAACATTCAAAAATAAAATATAAATATCAAAGGTCTAGTATATAAATCATACAAAACATAGTAGGACCAACCATAGTTGTTGGTGTTGGAAGTGGATTAATGAATAATATTCCCATTTTAATTACCACTACTATATTTCATCATATATATAATCCACCTTCCATAAAACATTGACACCTATTTAATGAATTTTTATGATTGATACCAAATTAAATATAAATTTCTATTAGTGAAAGTACTTTTTCTATCATTGGGTGAACATTATCCTTATTCCATGAATGTATGTTTTGTTACAAAGAAAATCATATCTACTAGGATAATCTCATAGTATTATGATGTATATAGGGGATAAAATAAGGAATAAAATATTTTCATATTATTGTATCAAGTCCTGCAATGAAATCATGTAATCAAATAAAAAACCTAAATAACACCAATGGAATAAAATATTTGAAATTGACATCACAAAATCATTAATGAAATTAAGTATTAAATGAGGGTTGATAACATTCATGCCTCATACTACTCTAAAATTTAATGAATAATATTATAAAAACAATCAATATTAAATAATAAAAAAATAAAATATCTTGTGAGTTATATTGAACATTAATTAATTAATTAATTTATAAAAAAATCTATCGAGATCTAGAGTCTTGTCTTTATGGGTAAAAAGCATTTGGAAAGTACTATTAGATGACTGAAATAAATCATTTCACCCCAATATTTTGAGCCTTCATCCAATTCAATTGTTCCACAAAAATAGATATTTATATTACCGCGACATCCTATGGGTAGTCTCACTATTAGAATATCCAATCTCTTCACAAGATAGTCTTAAAAATCATTATATTTTGGGATAGTCCATTTTCATATGGGTATAGAATATAAACAAATATATTAATTGAATCATTATTTCATAACTATAGAATTTAATTTAGATATAGACTTTGGAACAAACAAGAATATAATAACTCCCTCAAATAATATTTTCCTCCATGTAATATGTAACATCATACTTAAATGGGATAATACCAAGGTCTGAAGATCATATAATGGGAAGTAAAAATTAAATGTCATGATTGATGGTAATTGACCACTCTATATTGTAGGAGGTGCGGGATATGAAATTTTAATATGATAACATATAATTATATGTATTTTAATACATAATTATAATATTAATGAAATCATATGTTTGTCATCAAACATACAATACTCTCATAAATCTGTTAAACAAAGTCAAGAACCTCATTGTGTCACATCCAATATTCCAAAACAAATATTCACATTAGGAAAAATTAAAAACATATTCAATATGTCGTGAACATATCTAACTTCATAAATACATGATCAAACATATTGAAATCACACAATGATTGATGGTCAGTCGATTGTACCACTTAAGAAAACCATTAAAATACTAGGTGCTAGGGAATATAAATAACAATGGAAAGAATATTTTAGAGGTCATAGAGTAAATCTACCCTCAATCAGAAATGAAATTATAATACAGAAACATTCTTGATAATTTGAAAAAACATGAAATATATTGATAACTAATTTTTATGGTTAATGAATGTATGACACAAAAACTATCTTATAAAATGATACATTGGAAGGAATCACATGGATATATAAATGTGGAAATACATCATTAAAAATACGATTGTTTCCATGAAATTGTAAGAGACCGCTTTTACCAAATATTCCTAAAATAAACTATTATATCACCAGTTACCATTTCAAGCCTCCAAGATCCTCTTCACATCATCTCTGATTAAGATACATAATCTCTATAACCTCTATAACAATATTTAATATATAAAAAACAATCATGACCAAAAGACATATGGGAACACTATACACAAAGGGTGTGTATAAACCATCCTATATAGGAACCCTAATAATAAATAGAAATAAGATATCAAAATTACAACTCAGACACATGAACAAGGAGAAAATAAAATAACCAAAGTCTTCAAAATAATCACTATGATCTAAATAACCACTAGTTATAAAGAAACCCCAATCCTCATTACATGACATCCCGGAATATCTTTATACTGACCTGAGATTAAAATACATATTTATTACATCCTTTTTATGAATATTTTTTTACATTTCATAAACCCTCTTATGAGGGATACAGTAACTAGATAATTTTCAAGAATATACACAAAACAATTAGTCCATAAGTGAGCTATGTCATCCCCCATTTCGTTCTTTAAAAATATAACCCCTATTAGAAATATGTATCATAATAAATAACTTCATAACTCTGGAAAAAACAGAAGAAATAGGGAGCTCAAATTCTCAGTAAGGGTAAATAATGAAGATACATAAGAATAACATGATCACTAGGTTATATGAATATGTGAATAAAAAATGAAATTCATAACCTACATATCAATGTTCATAATAACGAGTCATGGAATAATGATTTTTAGATCATAATAAATGAATGATAATTGAATCAAATAACACGATTAATAAGAGAATCATATTATAATATGTCATAGATTTTTTTCTTCTAAATGTATATAAAATAATTTATATAATGGTCTCTGTTATGTTCTACTATCATCATAGAGATTAATTTACTTTACTCTATCAGGTTCACCCCACATTCCAGAATTTTATTTCCTAACTAGGTTCACTACTCATTCTACCCATGTCTTGTTGTGCCTATTTCAATCTATATTCCACCCATATCTGTATTATAAGAACTCATGATTTACATACATAGACATTACATAAATATTTAGGGATACACAAACACACACATAATATATAGTAGTAGTATTTTTTATTTGTATATATAGAAAAAAACATCTAGGATGGTGAAATATCATCACTATTTCCATTTTTTTTCAATTTAGAAAATATACCTAAACCACTCATTATAATGTGGGAAAAATAAAACATAAGAAAATGGATATCTCATATTCTTAGTATAGGTAATCACTGGAAATAAGAAAGTATAAACATGAATATAAGGGCCTGTCAACATGATTATAAAATTAGAATATCAAATCCTTCATATCAATTATCATATAATTTTGTCATGTCTTAAATAATAGTAGTTCAAAATAAATGAATCATAAGGAAATAAATAAAATAGTCAATGTAATCATAACATAGGAATAAGAAATGGAATTTGTTAAAGAAACAAAAACAAGTAATATCATTCCCTATATGTCAAAAAATATCAAGTCAGTTCATGGGGGTTTCACCAAATAGGTGATAAAAACCACTATCCCTATTCATAGTCCATTCCTTATACTGGGTTGGGTTTCCTCTTCTTCCCATAGTGGATCAAGTTTCCCCTTCTTCCTATAGTGTATAGGATTTCCACTTATTTCCCTAGTGGATCAATCCCATCGACTTATTTCCCATCATTATCTCATAAGAAATTAATATTTACTCTATGAATTAGAGGTATATACAGTTCCTACACAAGAAAACATTATCAAAATACAGATGTGTGCAATAAGAAAATATTTAACTAATATAAAAACATAAACTAAAAATTGAAATAACAAGGAAATAATCCTTGAATTATAACCCTAATAAATCCTTACCCACACCATATAATGTTATCATTGATGGAAAATAATTTGGAAAGATAATTTGAAATAATTTATGAGAAAAATACCCTTTCCACTTTGAAAAAAAATTATAATCAGAAAAATTTATAAAAAAATATATATTGAAATTATCATTGAAAACATATAAAAATATCTTTTAAAATATTTTTAAACAACGTTGAAATCAGTTTTATTGAAAATAGAAAAAATATTATTTAAAACTTTTATAAACTAATAAATTATGTAGATTACATAAATATCAAATATATTTTTATCATTTTTCTATTTATTATGATTTGTAATATTTTTAGTATGAACGTACAATACATCACTCATGGAGATAGAAGGTCGCACATACACATGAATATTGATCTCAGTTTATTGGGTTATAATAATAATTTTTATATAAAATATTATCATTATAGAAAAAAATTTATGTAATATAAATTCCATATGTTTATTAGAATCATCATTAATACATTATATGCAATGTGTGAATGAATCACAATGCTTTGCGAGGCAGTATTCTGTTGTACACGTGAATATCGTTATCGTAGTCCCAAAAAATAAAAAATCATGAAGATATGTATAATATAATAATGAAATAATAATAAAATAATAATAAAAATAATATTTATTATTTGAAAATTATAAATTCATCATTATTCCAATCCATTAAATGTGGTAATGGAAAACGAAGGGATCGGTTCGCGAGGTGATAGTCTAACGTAGAAATAGACGATGATTTTGCATCCTATTTTTGTGAATGTGTGTGAATTTATAGGTTGAAACACTCAAAAAAATATAAGTATATTAAATATACTGATTTTATTATTCCAACATTAAATAAAAATCATTTATGGGTTTCACATGTGAAATAAAACAAAAAACTTCCATGATAAACAATACCACATTTTCATGTATCTCCTTTTCATTTTTACCAAAATACATGCTTTAATGGATTTATAAATAAACTGAGGATTATAGGATTCATGGATGTATGTTGGGAGTATATTTGGATAGTTTTTTCCTGATTAAAATAGGTTTTATTTTTTGAACAAAATAGAATATTATGATTCATTTTATAAGAGAGGGTAGGGGAAATCTTAGAATATCTCTAAAGAATCATTTATAATAACATAAATTACTATATAAATACATTAAAATGGACACTTATACTAATATAAGATATAATAAGGTTTAATTATCATCAACACATATATTTTTTATATGATTTTTTGTTATACTAAACATTATCATTTCTATGAACTCTTAGTTAATAAATATTAATCTTAACTGTGTTGAAAACTATTTCAAAATAAATAGGATTTTGTTGTTAAATATAATGTTTAAATAAGTCCTTTAACGAAAAAATGATATTTTAGACCATATATCATCCCATTTATCTATATTTAATATTATATTGATTTATAAATAATTTATTTAAGTATTATTTATATAAAATACTGTAATTAAGAATTTTGATATTATTCATTATATTGACATTAATTCACTATTGAAAACAAGAAATGTTAAAAAAAAAGTTAATCTAATATACCACAAATATATCATAATCACCTAATAAATTATTGGAAATCCATAATTAAGTCAAATTAAATATTTTTAAATATTTATAACATCAATAAATTTATTGATTAATTAGTTGTATAATTATTACATCATCGTTGTGTGTTTTTTATAACTATTTCATCACTAAATTTTAATAATATAAATTCCTTGACATAATAGAGAATGTATCATTCATAACATAATAAACTGTCAATCATATCTTCTATTTAACCCTATATTTAAAATACTATACTTATTCTTATAAAGAGTGTGACATTTTGGGACTCTCTTTGATTTTAGTAATATCTATGTCATTTTTCAGGGTAAATATTCCATTAAATAATTAAATATAAAAATATTATAATTTATGTTAATAATTAAATTCTACAATGACCTTTGGTATAGGTTTATAATAATTTTTGGTAATATTTTTGTTATTATTTTTAACATAAATAAACTAATTTACCCAAAATCATGGTCATATAAATTAAAAATGTTTCTATTAACATTAAAAAAATAGTAATTTAAATAATTTTGACAATATTTTTTTGAAATATTTAATATATTATTAAAAATTCAAAACAATTAAGCAGATATAATTAATTTAATATTAATCTCGCATATAAGAAGAAACAACAAGTTTTTAAAATGAAAATGTTCAAACAATTTAAATGTTTTTATATCCAAATTAAATTTGAAATTGATACTAATGGACTAAAATAGATCATATGATATTAAATGTATCTAATTATATTCTAATCCCAATCAAAAATATAATTTATCCTTAGAAAATATTTTATTAAAAATATACATTCAATTAATATTTGGTATTTTCAACTATTAATCATGAAATTAAACTTATTGTAAAATATCAATCATTAAATAAAAATAAATTATGATATCCCAAATTAAAATAAGAAGTTTAATTTTTAATATGAATAATATAAATGTTCAGAAAATAGTTTTAATATTGGGTCTCAATTAAAAGGTGTTAACATTACCTTTTAGAAAAATATATATCTTTAAGCGTGAAATTGGTTTGATTTTTATCTATTAAATAGAAAAAAAGAATGATAGTAGTAAATTTGTTAACACAATATAAAATATAAATTTATTTAAAAAAACTTTATTAAAAGTGAATAAAATTATATATTGAGGTAAAAAAAATTTAATAAAAAAAATTCGAGTAAATAATTATCTTATATTTTCAAAAGGGTTTTATATTCATTTCTATTCAGTTAGTCAACAAATTATTCTTATTCTATTTATGTATAAATAATATATTCATAATATAATTATTTATAATGATAACCTATATTCTAAGGGATAAGTGAATAATATATCAACATTTTACTAGTGATATTAATAGTACATTGTAGTTTGGTATAACTATATATTGTGTTTAACCCATTATATAGAAATAATTCAAAATATTGTGTAACACAAGGCAAAAAATAGTGTTTCATGTACCGAACTCTTTTATATGTTTTGTGTGTAGAGAAGTCTCCAGTTGGGTTTGTATACATTTCATGAATAACATGGTGGTTTTATGTAACAAAAGATATATTTAGTGTTGTGTGAAAGGGGAAAATTAGAGATGATTATATTAATATGAATAAATATTTTTCATAAAATCATGGGGTGTCACATTCTAATCCCCTTATAATGATCTACCCCCTTGAATATCATCTAAATTATTTAGGGTTTATTAAATTAATGTTCCTATCCTAGAATCCCACATTGTAAAAATAAAAAAAAATATTCTATAATGGATAGTTGCAAACCTAATTGTCACCAAAGTTGACTTATAACTAGGTTTTCAGATAGGAAAATATTGGTGTAATGCGAAAACACGGATATAAAAGTGAAATATAATTGTATTTTTATATGGTAGAGTGATAGTGAATGTGTTCATGGTAAACTAAACCATCATATAATGATAAAATTATGGTGATATAAGGAACAATTTGACTAATAAGAAATAATGGTACTAGGATAACATTTATGATTCATGATGATTTTAATACATGAGACTAATTATCACAAGAATATATACATAGTTGATTTCATTCAATTATTAAGCAAAATATCATCAATCAGTTGCTTCTTTAACAATATTTATTTTATCCCTAACTCCATGAAATGAGGTTGAAATTTTAATACCTAACAAACTAGTGGATCATAAGATATGTAATGGGTTGAAATGTCTTCATTATATTTATATTTATCAATATTACAAAATTTATTAGAAAATGTTATCTAGTACACATAAATAATCATATCATTATATAAAAAAATAATCTCTAAAACATCTTCCAATTAAAAAAACAATTTCATAAATGGTTACCGTTAAAAAAATTATAAGAGATTAAAATCCATAATATTCCAAAACTTGTTTGGAAAATATAAAAAATAAATATATCATTAATTCCCCAAACAACTTGATGCAGTATTAATTTTCATAACATAATCATGTGAAGACCATCATCAAATATTTTCTTAAAGTATTGAAATAACCTGAATTATCAAAAAAACATTATTGAAAATATTTATTCTTTAAAAAATTAACTCTTTCCATATTTAATAAATCTATAAATTCTATAAATACTATCTATGATATCATAAACAAGATTGTCCTCAGTTCCAAGGTTATAAATATTGTCCCATGTATTTCATCACAATAAAACATCTCTTTTTATCATTATTATGAAAATCTATTGTATGTATTTAGGGTAATATTTAAGTTAATAATGTGTTGTCCAAAAATACCACCTTACAACCCCGACCAGTATTCTTTGGTAACTAGTACCATTCAAAATACGATTACAAATCATTCATAAAAAACTACAATATACCAATACTTGTATTTTTATTTATTCTTTAATATAATAAATGTACTTTTACAACATTTTTCCATAATCTCAATAAATAAACAATGAATAATTCAAAAAAAATCATTGTCATACTCCACATTTGCAATAGTGATCACCTGTGATTTTACATTGTATTTGGCCATTAGAGGTTGTGGACATTGATCATCATAAAAAACCCGTGTATTTGTGAATTTATTAGTATAATTACCATTTTATTTACTCATGAATCATTGAATTTTAGGAGGTTTTTTCCATGATGTATTATTTATATTTTCATAACTCTCTATCTTTTTCAAATCAGATCGTTAATAAATTGTTTGTTGACCAGTTTCCCATAGGTGAAATATTTATTAGTCACTATAATATAGTTTTCATGATTTTTCATTCAACAATTTGAACATTATGAAATTATTTGGTTCAATTGTCCATGGTTTTTATATTTTCCTTTAATCCCCATCGTCCATTTCATGTCAAATCCATGAGATTGATATGAAATCCATCCTTTGTGTCCGTGTAGATATCACAACACAAAATACCATAATAGATATTCAAGTATCTTGTGGTCAATTCCATCTAATTCCATGGGTTTAAGCCACTAATGAATCAATCAACCTCACATTCAGGTTAAATGATAATCCTATAAGTTTATATTGAAGGTATATTAAAATTAACCTCATAGGTACCCAATACACTCATCAACCATTTTGTTTAACTAAATGAATGATTTATCCATCAACATATGAATAAAAATAGAAAAGTTCTCATTAAATAATAATTTCATGAACATGTCCTAATACATCAATTCAATTTCATTATAGTTTCCTATTATTCTTGAATATATTCCACTACTAGTCGAATTAACCTTCTAAATGATTAAAATAAAAAATTTATTTTCATATTCTGAACATAAAAAATTTGAAAAAATATTTGCAGTAGTACTGATCCATTGTTTTGAACCAATTGGATCAATGTACCAATTTAAGGAAGGTGGGCATTGAATCAAGAATGAATCAATAGATATTTGTTCCCTCCTCTTCTCATTTGGAATTAAATAAATATTTATAGCCTGCACAGGTATAAATATTATATTATTAACTCCATGTCCCAAAACATTTTGGTGATAACATTGTAAATTTTAGCATTCCCTATTTTATTTGGCATCAAAATGGTTTTTTCTAGTTCTATATATTGAATAAAACCATATTTATAGTGTGAGTAACACTAATCAAAGGGGTAAAACAACATAATAATGAAAAATAAATATAATATCCCTAAATCATAACACCTTCTTTTTAATATATCAAATCATCAGCTTGTCTAAAGAGACATCCCTAGAAATATCATTTATAATGTCTCTAGTTATCTAACTAATGTTTTCTCATGTGAGATTCCAAAGGTTGAGTAATACATTTCCCTTATAAAAGCAATGAAAAAATAATTGTTTCATACATTTAAATTACATCATTTTTTAGAAATACAAAAACACATGCCAAATAGCTATTTTAGTTTACTTCTTTTTAAAATATATAAAAAACCATAGTTTCTAGTGAATGATAAACAATTCTTCCCATAATTTTTTTTCCATTAATACCCCTACCTGAAACCATTATTTATATCCTAGGGAAAATAAATAATTAGAAAATGGTGAACTTAGATAATTAAAAAGGGCAAACAAGGGAAATACGTAAGAATAATCTTGAAAATAAGGATATGAGAATATAAATTTTCACTAGAAGATCACACCCTTTATATCAAATATCATATACATGAGTCTTGGAATAAATAATAACAGTTCATAAAAAAATGAATCATGATGAATTAAATAGCAGAATCCATGAAATAATAGAATATGAATAATAAATGGAATCCATTCCGTATACGTAAACATGCAACATCATTCCGTATATGTCAAATCATATCAGGGAACTTCATTTTGGTTAACCTTCATCGAAATGACACCCACAATCCCTCATTGTATCCCTTACCTTATAGTGGAATGGGTTTCCCCTTCTTCCCATATTGGATGAGGTTTCCCCTTCGTCCTATAGTGGACTGGGTTTCCCCTTCTACCTATAGTGGATCAATCCCATGGTCATGTTTCCAATCATTTTCTCATGATGTTTAAATCATTACCCAACACATTGGTCTGAGATATTGGTCCAACCCCTCAAATAATGAGAAACATAAATCTATGTTCTATAAGAAAATAAATCAATATTCATAAAACTAAACTTACAATATAAATAATAATGATATAATATTTAAATCAAAACCATAATAAATCATATGAAACATCATCAAATGTTATCATAAATGAAAAATGTTTATGAAATATGTAATTTGAAATAATTTTTAAAGAAAATATCCATTCTCCTTTAAAAAAAATTTACTTCGTAAAATAATAAAACATTTAGAAAAAATATTACATTGAAAATAACAATAAAAACATATAAACTGGTCTTTGAACCCCATTTTAAAAGTATTTAAACTATTTTTCATTCAAAACTCATAAAATGACATTTAAAAAACACTTAAAATATTTAATGAAAAAAAATTTCAAAATAAAATAGAATAATGATATAATAGTGAATATCATAACAAGAAAATTTTAATATCATGGAAATAAGTTGTCACGGACCACCCTCGAGGCCCGTGCCGGGACTACCCCAAGCCATCCTTCCATAGGCCAGGGGCTGATGACTAGCACCAAAGGCGTAATTCTTGATAACTGGGAAGGCATTGCCTTTATAAAAGTAAACAAAACACCATAGAGTACAAGCATAAGTAATACACTAAATACAAAAGGAAGTGATGAAAAGTAAATGGGCCAGAATACAAACCCAATCGAAAGTAAAACTACAACTGAAAAAAATTACAATAGAAAAAGAAAAATAGATGGAAGAATAGAAGAAGCTCCCGGGTCATCCTCCTAAGATCCTACCTGAAATGTAGGTACAGATAGCGCAGCTCCTGGATCATCCACCACGGATCCTACCTGAAGGGTAGGTATTGATATCCTCCACAACGCTCTCTCCCTTCAAACTCCTCTGAGTGTCATCTCGTCGTGATGTACACCTCCGGATACTGACTCTTTGTGAGTTCCACCTCCGGGCACCATCCAGTCCTCGAACACACGGCCTCTGTCTGCGCTGCCAGACGTCTAAAACCAACACAACGACGTGCGGGCATAACCCATGCAGGTGTGAGTATATGATACTCAGTAGGGACCCGAAGACCCTCAAGGTCTCACTAAATCCAACAAGGATAACCACAAAGAAGGATATCAATATATAACCCTTACTTAGGTATAGGCTCATACTTGTACCAAAGTTATCAAGTAACCCATCTCAACCATGAGGAAACACAAAGGTTATGAAAATAACTTATTGTAACACCACAAAATTATAAAGGGTTAAATGACTAAATGATATGACTCATGTCTACAAGGTGCACCATCCTTTTTGGGATCCTATCTAATTAGAACTCCACAATTAAGCATTCTTGGTCTGGAGTAGTTATCAGGATGGGTGACCCTACTGGGACGTTTCCCAGGATGTGTGTGAGTGAGGAAAAAGCACACTGGAAAGGAAATGTGTTGGCATGTGGGTACAATCATTAGTTAGATGACCCGTTCAGGCACGTGGGTGGACCTTGGGGTGGGCCCCACGTGTCTACGGGGCAACTGGTGGTACCTGTTGGGCTAAGACCCGACGTCCATGTTAAGGCGGGGTGGTTGTGCTGTCACCAGGAATCGGTTGTCCCAATTGGTATCAGAGGTGGTACCCAACCTTATGTGTGGTGCACTGCCTAGGTTGAGATGTAGGGCCCACAACAAGTTCGTTGTGCTCTAATGGGGGGGGTGATTGTAACACCCCATAATTATAAAGGGTTAAATGACTAAATGATATGACTCATGTCTACAAGGTGCACCTTCCCTTTCAGGAGCCTGTCTGATTAGAACTCCACAGTTAAGAAAGGTGAACCTTGTATACCATTTAGTCATTTAACCCTTTATAATTTTGGGGTGTCACATAAGTATATTTATAATAAATCATGTTTATGGTAATTTATAAATCTCATAAAAATTATATGTGTGTAGAATAACGTTTGTCTCATATAAGGATACTTGACCCAAAATTTCCTCACTGATTTCACATCTTTTAACCATAAACACAATGAAATTGTTATTATGAAATGGATATTTAAAAACTCAAACATTTATTTATAATGATTATGTACTAAAATCGTGGTCATTATATACAATGTAATGATCTTCGTTTTGAGCAGGATGAAAAAGATTCCATTTGATTTTATACTTTTCCAATTACTTAAGAGGTTGAATTTAGAACTGAGCATCCGAATGAAATTGAAAATTTTTAAACCCTTAAATGTGATTTTTTTACTTGGGTAAAGTAATCATAATCTGTCATGGTGGATCTTTGTGTTTCAGCAGTGTTGGACCTATAAAAATACACTTTTTAATCACTTTTATAGTGAACATGTTTTGTTTGGAACCGTGCATCTCACAACAGAATATTGTACCGCCTAAATTAAGTGCACACAGTTGGTGTGCATAGTCTATGCATGCTATATCAATATTTGCACCTAGAATAAATTCTATATTAATACTTATGCCAAAGTCACATGCTTAGTGTCATTGGAAAATACCAAAATACTATTCACTGCACGATGGGTCACAATTTTCAAATATTGTGGCCAATCCATGGGGTATGCTCCAGGTGTCCAGTAGAGGGAACATGATTGGAACATATTTTTCCAATCCTTTCATCACAAACCGTGTAAGATGATCTGTATAAAATAATTGAATATTTTAATTAAAATTAAAAAAAATAAATAAATAATAATTAATGAGGAAAATAATATTAAATAAATGTTTTAACTGTAATAATAAAATTATTATTATAATTACTATATTGATGTTGCTTAATATTATTATTATTATTTTAGGTTTTATGGAAAACCTAAATTAGACCTTCACCACCCCTTACGCACAGCGTGCAACACCCCCTTTGGTCGAAACCCATTGCACATGGGACCTCCTCTGTGGTTCTATCATAATTACCACCGATTTATTATTATTTTTATTGTTCTAACCTCATGTTAATTCCCTATACTCCTTCATTTTCAACGTTTAGGTGATTTTTGTCCCCTCATCCACATGTTTTCGTTTGGCAGAGACCCTTGTTCAAGGTGTGATAGAATTTTATATTTTTTCTATGATATTAGGATATGACAAGCAGTCTTTCCGAATCCTTGGTTCATTTTATATCATCAATTTCCAAGGTAAAGCAGTTAAGATCATCTAGTGATTCCATCATCTATTTTGGGAGATTTTATTTCATCTAATCTTGTTGTTTATTTTTTTAATGGTTTGGGGTTTTTTAATCCCTGAGTCATTGGTATATTTTGTAGTGGGGTTTTATCATATTTTATGGCCTCCACACACATACTTTGGAATTTATATTTCTAAATATAAATATTCTTTCCATGTATCTATTCCATCATGGAACTAGGAATACATGTATTGGTTTTTGGAATATATACGCGTGTGTGTGTGTGTGTGAATGAATGTTCTTGCTTTTTTTGAGTTTCTTCAAGTTAAAATTCTTAAAAAGACAAAGAGTTCAGTTTTTCTTGGTTCCTCTCAGTGGATACATCTCTTTCCATTTCCTTTAAATTTAATATAGATTTAATTAATTTAATTTCATCTAATTCATATAATTTTCTTAACTTAATATGGTTTAGATTAAATGATTAATTTGGTAGAGACAATGAAATGGTTATATATGATAAATAATTGTTTGATAAGAAATGTCATGAATTTTTAATAAAATCCCACTAATGGAGGTGTTCATCCTTCAAGATAGAAAATAGTAAGTAAACTTTTATGTTTTCATGACATATGAACACGATGTATCCTTATGCTTTTTCATCAATAAATATATTTTTTAATACTTCACCCTATTTTATAAACACAATGAGTTGTATTTTAAAATGAAGTGCCATTTTTTCCATATTTCTTCCAATGAACTCAATACACCCCATGGGAGTTTGGTCCAAATAAAAACAAAATTAATCAATTAGGTAATTGTGTTGTTTCCATGAACCTTTCCTATAATATGACCCTAAATCACTTAAAATGTAGTTTCCTTTTCTTAATGATTTGAATGATTTTCTTAGGTAAATAAGTTGTATAATATGGCTTATAAAAGCTGGTGACTTCTTATATTTAAATATATATTCATTGAACATTTTATTTTACATTGAAATTGATAATAAATAATGGTTTTGTCATGTTTTGGTATAAATAATGATATTTTTTTAAAATGAAATACCCAAGGGATGGTAAGTCCATGCCCCTTATTTTACCTGGATAAATTATTATTTTCCATTGTAACATTTTATTTGGAATTAAACTTGGATAATTAATTTAATAATAGTTATTTCCTTTTTAAAAAATTTATAAATGTAAAAATGGTGGTGATGGGATGATATAAATGTAAAGCATGAGAATTATTTCATCATTTCTTGCATCATAAATGTGATTATATTTAATTTCTAAATTTATTAACTAATGAAAATGGTTGAGAGGTAATTCCAAAATATATTTATACATATTATATTCCTTGGAAAAGTCATATAATAATGTGATGGAGGTCTAATTAGTGTGGAGGCTCAAAGCACCCAACATCTGTACTAAAAATGATGGTAAGAGACGTCTGATTAGCATGGTGACTCTATGATCATTTACAATAATGATGTAAATGTTGTTAATGAAGGTAATATGAGAATATTGACTCTAAAATCCATTAAATTTATGTTTAAAATGACGGTAAGTTAGGTTTGATGATCATGGAAACTCAACACTTTATTATATTAGAGTTTTGGGATTCCGACCTTTTGAGTAGAGCTTTTCAGCATGTAGACTAGTAGGGGATGCCTACGGGTACGTCCCCGTACACTCCATCAAGTATATATACCTATATATATATATGACATGTCAAGACATATTACGACTTAGTTCCAAAACAAGTATATCCATCAGGTGTCCATTAGGAACCTCGACAATGGTTATTGATTTCATCAACATTGTTGATATTATCCTAAACATGCTCACTCCATTAATTTAAGTTTCATTGTTTGAATTTTTCAAAAAATTATGGGTACTGACCTAGTGAGATTTTTATCTCACAACCTTCTTGGAAATCCAATGAACTAGGGTACCCAAGACAACCTTCTTGTTCATAGGGCCTTGGACCTTTCTTGTTGTTATATTCTTATCTTTGGAGTTAGGAGTAGAAGACTAAGTTGGAGCTCAGGATTCTCATGGATACCTCTTTTTGTCTTTGTAGTTATTTTCTATAGATTATTAATTAATTTTTAATGTATTTAAAATCATGTTGTGTGTTTTCTAATTTAAATTATATATAACCATGACAAGCATCCATCTGATGTATAGACTGGATTTGGCCATTCTTATTCAATTGATTATTAATATTCTTATGCTGCAATGTTATATATATTTTGATTTCTTACAATATTTTATTCTATATATGTTTTTCTATAACATGTTTCGTATCTATTAATAGGGTTTAGTCTCCCCACAATAACATCTGGAGACACTAGCTGTAGTCAGAAATAACTGACATATAGGGGGACACGCTTGAGGCTATGTGACCAACCAGTCTGGATACTGGTTCGATGGTAAGTTGGGTTGGGAACCTAAAATGTTTTATTAGATATTAAAATATTCATTTTAATTAATATTTTCTGTTGGTTTATAGGATACTATGAACTTTTTGGTGCTCGTTCAATAGTTGTTCATGGAACTAACCACCCAAGATACGGAAAATGAATAAGTGGTTAGAGCTAGGATTTTTTTAATGAAGTTTATTATTATAGTTGGATTTTCATTCACATTGATTGATTTATGTATTTTTTATTGCTTAGGATTTATGTATTTTATGGTCATTTAACCTTTTAATTTTTTTAGTGAGGATGAATCATAACATGCATGATATTCAAAACATTGAAATTCACATTCCATTAATAGTTCCATTACAGGTACATTCATTTTAGAGTTCATAGTAATTATAATTGTATTCCTTTAATGTATTAAATGCCTTGTATTTCTTATCATTCAGGTTTAGATACCATTTTTTAGGGAAATATCTATCATGCTAGCCAATTTCCATGAATTTTTGATTATATCATTTGGATCCCTCATGGATTCTTGTAGGGACAATCTTTATTTCATTATAATTTGTAAATGGTTTCTTGTTCATGAAATATATTTGTTGCGAATAAACGGGACCATTTTTAAATTATAAGGTTTATGTGTTCCTTATAACAAGTATAGGGTAACATATAGATTCAAACCAACATGAGAAATAAATAGTTACATATTTCATGTCTCTTTTAAAAATGTTAAGGCTGTAAAATTAAAATAAAAAATTGTATTGGTTTTGATGAAAGGGATCTGCATTCTAATTTGAAAAGTGTATGGTTACTTTATAGGTTGGTTGATGGCTTCCAATATGATTGTACCATTAAATATTATCATGTTAAATTATAAAATGAGATTGGTTTTTAGTAATGGGATCCAACTTTGAATGCATGTAGTGTATAAGATATTCATTAGTTGGGAAATAGAATCCCATGTTGTCACTTCATTTTTGATGCGACTATGTCATGTTTTTAAAGGTATATATATATTGAAGATATATTTTTTAATCTAAAATGAAATTAGTAACATGTAAATTCCCAACTGGATATAAGTTGGACAGTTGGGTAATGCCTCTTATGCGATGACCCGTTAGAGTGTTTAAAAAATTACAAATTGAGAAACTACTATTGAGATTATTTATTGAAAACTCAATTTAGGTATGTATGACCCTGTATTTTTTTCATATCTGTTGGGATTTAAAATGTAATCAGCATGATAAATTTCATAATAATAGAGATATCTTAAAATATGTTTTACTATTTATAAAGAATTTTTATGAAACTTTCCTTCCTTTCCCTTGGTTTGTTATCTCAATCATACTCATAGTGTTTTTTTCTGAAAAATAGCACTTCATGTTTTTAATTAAATCATATATATCATAAAATATTAAATTTATTTAAATATAATGGGATACAAAATGGAACCTATAGTGGTGTCCTTTTTTTAAACACTATCATGTAAGGGTAGTTAAATCTTATTGGGGGTTCATTATAATAGAAGTGAATACCTTTTACATGGAAATTCATTTCATTTAAAATGGACTAGATGATTGGTTTATTAGTCTTGTGACTTTTTTATGCATGACATGGTGTTACATTTGACACTTCTTCCTCATAATGGGAAAACCCATGGTAGGTAGCACCATTAGAACATGGATTCCACGCTAGTGGCATTTTTTCCTTCCATATGGTGTGGTTTTTATTCAATTTACCTTTTAGAACATTCAGTTTCTAATGATACCCATGTTCAAATTGGTGGTTTTGTATTTTTTGTCTTCTTTTGGGCTTGAAAATTAGTAAATTCTAGGTTTTATTGGGTTTTACATTCCTCATTCGTGGTCGAATACTATATTTGTCGTTTGACCCCTTACTTTTTCCCTGGTAAAGCATGATACGGTACATCATTGTCCAAGTGAATGGTTGTATAATGAAATATGAAATTGGGTAAAAACATTTATGCTGTTGAGTATGGTCTTGGGTCATTTATGATTTGAGTTACATGAGAATTAGGGAATCATGTTTTTCCACATCCTTGGGATATAGTTTCGAGAGACACACGTTTTATGACATGATGATCATTTTATTTTTGGTTACATTTGGTTTTTATCCTTACTTTTCACTTTTACATTGTAATTTTGGATTAGATGAGAATCCCACATTCGTTAATTTTGTGTCTGATGTATCATGCTCTTAGAAATAATTTTTTATTTTGTATTGTGATAAATAAATTTTTAAGGTGGGTATTTTCATGTTGGTTCTGGTGGCTACATGCACTTTAATGTATAAGGAACACCACCTATGAGAAAAATTTGTAAATGGGTATTTATTCTTGAATTTCATTAATACATTCAAGTGTTAAATCAAGTCGGTTTATTCTTAGTATCCTGAATTTGATGTGGTTGGTTGTGTCTGAAACCCTAGGAAATTATGACAGTCTTGGATGGAAATTTTTTGTTCAATTTAGACTGATCACATAACTCCTTTGGTGTTAAAGGCATGTTTTCTGTTTATGGAACATCATTGTGCAAAGTTGGTCTTCTTTTAAAGGAAGTCCACTAGTAGTGGTTCAACTAATCATCCAGTATTTCGTATTCTTCTCTTAGTGTACTCTACCAATTTAGGATCATTGAACCCATATTGAAATATTACAATATACACTAATATTTTAATAGTCTCACACCACACTAACAATTTCAAACCTCTTGATATTTATGGGTGTTTTCCTTTCATTGTTTCATGCTAGATGTGTTGTTTCCTTTGTGGTTTTTTCAAGAACATCATTACAAATTGGGTATGTCCTTTAGTTGATTTTTTCATTTTTATGGCAATATTCCTTGGGAGGATGTATCACAATTATTCTTGTAAAACAACAGTCATCTATGTCGATCATAGTCTTGAATGGTCTGCCATAGTTGCTTCACATTTCATCCATTTTCAGGATATTATAGTAGTTGAAGGACCTTACATGAGCAAGTGGTTTGGTGGAGATGAATAAAATTTGTGTCCGAAAGGGATTTCCATGAAAATATGGCTCAACAGAGGATTTGAGGATGATGGGGGTCAACTAATTTAATGCTTGAAAACACATGATAAGCATTATTAAAACAGTTAGTGGTTTTCATTTTTGGAAATTCCGACGGTAGAATGTTCTGTGGTTTGGAAATTTCCCATTTATAAAATTAAATCCTAAGGTATGAATTAAAATTTTTCATGTTCTAAATGAGACAATAAATTGAACGTTTCTCTAGATAAATTCACTCAGGTAAATATTTTTTGGATGACTCGGTTGGAATATAAGCGTTATCACGTGTCTTGGTTTTTTAATTTTCATGTCTTCAAAATAAATTCTTCGATGTTAATTATTGTATGGAAAAAAATGTGGCCATTTGAATGAATCATAATGACCCCTTTATGTTGGTTGATGTTTCTATTGTTTCAGAAGGCTTATTGAGGACATGATGTTCTATAGTGGGATGGTTGTAATGATCCGAATTTTGAATCGGAAGAAAAATCTTGGGTAATTTGAACATGTTTATTTACTAGATGGGATGAATTAAAAACATTATTTCAGAATGAATCTAAAAGAGTTAGACCCCTTAAATGTGATGTTTTTAGACATGATTGATGCTTCAAAACGTTTCTCGAGTGAATTGAGGAGTCTCAGATGTTCCAAACCAAGAATCTTTAACTTTGATGGTATTACAGAAGGCACACAGTTTTCTAGAATCCTTGCATCCCACTGTTGGAAACCGTTCAGCCTATAGTTGGGGGACAGAGGTGGTGCACATGGTCTATTATTGTATTATCAAACTGTGATCTTATCCAACACTCTTTGTGGAAGTGGATAGTACCAAAACAATATTAACCACACAGTTGGCTCATGGGGTTCAAATTGTGCTGGATTTTTCTGGTTCCAATTAGAGTGGCACACTTGGCTAATGATTTTCCAAACCATGCGGCCCAGACCATGATAGGTGACATGTATGGAAAATTTGAAAATATTAAATAAAAATTAAAATTAGAATGAATATAAATTAAATTATGATGAAATGGAAAAATAATTAGAATGATTTTTTAATAATAATAAAAATATGATTATTATTATAAATATTAGTATTATTACTCGTAGTATTATTAGTCTTCGTTTTATGGAAAAACATAAAGGAGGTTTTCTCCTCTGCTTACCCACAACGCATGACACACCCACCCCATTGGCCGATCCCCCCCCCCCCCCACATGCATGACCTCCAATGCAGATACCTCTTCGATCATTGTTGCCTCAAATTTCATCTAGTTTTTTTTCATATCATTCATGGTAGGCCTCTTTGATCCCTCTTCTTCTACTTCTAGCCGATTTTTTGTATCCTCATCAACCTATTTTTTCAACCTAATCCCTAGGTCCACAGTTTATGAATTTTTTTATCCAATGACAATGTATGTGAATTTTCCATTGGGCCTCCACAGTTTTTACCTTGGTTATCACCGCCAAAGGTGATGTGGTTCCAATCATCTTGGTATGTCGTTATTTATTTTGGGTGAGTTTGGTCATCTGTTCTTGTTCTCTATTCCATTAATAGTTGGGGGTTTTGTAATTTGTGAAGTGTAGGTATATTTTTTTGTGGGACTTGATCATTATTGAAGACACACAAACTTATTATTAGGTGTGTGTATATATATATATATATATCTCATGTCGGTATTCCCTCATGGTAGGGGAAATATATGCATTGGGTTGAGGGATATATATATATATATGAAGGTATGTGTGTGCTTGTGTTGAGTAGCATCAATTCAAAATAATCATAAGTCGAAGAGTTCATCTAGGCTTGGTTCTTCTCATTGTAAGGATCTCCTTTCATGAACATTTATTTTATTAATAGATTATATAATTTATTGTCACACGGTTCTATGATTTTAATTAATGCAATTTTTTGGACCATATGCCTACTTATATAAAGTTAAAATAATTCTTATATGTGATAAATTAATTTTTGATATGAAATTTCAAGATTATATAATAAAACCCAGCCATCCGAGGTGTTCTTCAAATAAGATAGAAATTAGTGAGTGGGATTTTATGATTCCTTGACTAATTTCATTGATTCCTCTTTAATCTTTTTCCATGAATATTAAATGGAATGTATAGTACTTCAGCCTATATTATAAATTGAATGAATTATCTTTAAAAATGATGTTTCATTTGTATCTTGTTTGTTTCAATGAAACCAAGACACCCCATGGGTCTCTAGTACAAATAGAAATGGAATTAATAAAGTGGGTAATAGAGTTTTTTCCATGAACCATTATTTTAATATGATCTTTGAGACCATGCAATGCCATTTCCATGTCGAAATGAGTTAAATGATTTGGTTAAGGTAAATGGATATAATATGATGGATTATATAGGATGGTAAAATCATATATTTGAATATATATGTATTGAATATTGTATATTCCATCGACCTTGAGCTTAAATAATGATTTTGGAATGTTTTGGTATAAACAATGATTTTTTTTCAAAGGAATGACCCATGTAATGGTAAGGCCACGCCCCTAGTTATGATTTATTAAATTCATAATTTCCAATGTATCATTATATTTGGAAATGGACATGGATAATGAATTTGATAAGAGGTGCTTCCTTATGAATTAATTTATAAATGTGATAATGTTTTTAATGGGATGATATAAAATTAATGCATGAGAATGACTACCTGATTATTTTCATAAAAAAATGTTCTTTATTTATTTTCTAAATGGATTAATAAATAATTATATATGGGATGTATTTAACCCTTCTATTTATAAATAATATATCACATTATAGAGGCTGAGAATGATGTTAAGGGGGTCTTGATGATCATGGACAGTCCACACTCCATACATAGCTATTGAAAATTTTGGAAATTAAGGTCTGATGAATAGGTCGACTCAAAACAACCTTACATGAATGTAAACATTGCTGGTAAGGGTGGTCTGATGAGCACAAAAAAATGATGCACCTTTACATCGATGTTGAAAATGAGGGTAAGGGGGTTCTGTTGAGCATGGTGACTCAACAATCCTTTAAATCTGAATAACATTTGTACTACCCTATGAGTAGATCATATTAGATCGTACACTTGTGTGGACATCTATGGGTACATCCTGGTCCACTACTTGAAAATAAATAAATATATACATATAAAATATATATATATATATACATAATGAGGACATGTCCATACTTATTCTGGCTATGAGCTGATGTATGTATATCTATCAAGTGTACCTTATGGATCAGAACATATGTTTATTGACTTCTCCAACATTTTTGATCTTCTGTTATACATGAAAAATATATTTATTTATCTTTCTCCGTTCAGATTAGGATAGACACCATGGGTTCCATCCAACTTAAATTTATATAAATACACAATGTTTGGGCTACCATTTTACAAGGGTACTAGAGTTGAAATTATTCCTTCCAGGGCCTTGGACCATGCTTATTTTTTTATTCTTGTACTTGGAGTTTGGAAAACATGAATAAGCTAAAAATTTGGATGCTCATGGATGTTACCATTGGCCTTTTAATTTAATTTTTATACATATGTCATGTATTCTTAATGTATTAAAAATCACGTTTTGTGTTAAAGTTTTAACTTATGTATTACCAAGACATACGTTAATCTATTTTATAGATTGGTATTGTCCATTCTCATTCAATTGATTTTTATTATTATTTTTATTCTATGATATCTTTTTATTTACTAATTCATCTATTGTGTTCTATTTATTTTCCATTATACCATTGTGGATCTATGATTATAGGGTATATTCTAACAACCATCACATCCTGAATCCCTCGCTACATGTCGACATCATCTGGCATATAGGGTGACATTTTAGAGGCCATGTGAGACAATGGTATGGATACTAGTTTGATGGTAATTTGGTTTGGAACATTATATACACCACATAAAATAATTGAGTGGTGAATTTGGAATAAGTCTCATAGAAATAAAAGTGATACTAGAAATCCCCTTATGTTAAATCATGACTTCCTTATATAGGTTATAATCACATGTATTATAAATATAATTTTATTATAAATCTACAAAAAAATCATATTCATATATATAATACATTATATGATTTACTTATTTATTTATATTACTCTCTAATTATCAATTCCTTGTTGATGTTATGTTTCGGTTAACAACCGCTTTATTTTTCATACATATTTTGACTTAATATTTATGGCCGACATACATAGATAATGATTTATTAATATTTAGGATTATAATCATGACATAAATATAACATATTTTCGTTATATATTTTATATGGTGATTCATAAAATTTAGAGTTAGAAAATAAAATACACTATTTAGGGAGATAGAAGTATGTACGTCCGCATGAATGTTGTCTTCATTTTTTTGTCAAGTTAAAGGTGATTCATTTATATGATATATTCTCATTATATAATAATTTTAATTTCATAAATATAATATAATTCTTTTAAAAAAATTCTAAATAAATTACTTACAATATGTGAATGAATCACATAACTTCTCGAGGGTGTAGTTTGATGTACACATGAACAACGTTATGGTATTCCAAAAAAATGGAAAACAAGAAGTTATGTGTGATATAATAACTCAATTATTATAAAATAATAATAAAAATAATATATATTATATAAAATATTAGTCCATCATTATTCTCAACCATTAAACATGTTAATGGTATAACGAATGACATCGGATCGCAAGGAGGCAGTTCTCCGTACACATGAACAATGATTGTGTTTCATATTTAAAGGAGCCATTTAATGTTTTATTTAATATAATTAATGAAAAAAATTCTTAATATATTTCATATGAAATTTTATTTATATAATAATTAAATAAAAAACAGTGATGGGGTTCAATGAATATCTGAAAAAAAAAATTCATTGATGAATAATACCTATTATTTAGGTATCTTATTTTGGTATTCAAAAAATTATGAAATTTTTTGAATTTATTCTAAATGGAAGGATTGTATGACAATTATAAGGACATTGTGAAGTTATTTAGAAATTTATTGGCTCACCCAAATGTAACATCCTGACTCAGGATGCACTTAACCCATGCCCCGAGATAATAGATCACATGGTCTCAAGAGAACCTCCTTGTGCACAAGAGTATTCCGACTAACATCAAGGGTATGATGATGGTGTTTTAGGGAGACTATACCCTCAGGTCTGGGTGGAATAATGGGAACAAAAAACAATAACTCCATAGTGGAAGAATACTATAAATATACAGAACAAAAATGTAGCATAATAATAAATATTAAAAATTAAATTGAAATGTGTAGAAGGAAAATAAAATAAAAACCTGAATAAATATATCAAAATTCATGAGGTAGTGTCTGATACATGGATTCATGGAATGAAGATAATAAAAAGGGGGATATAGTTCACACATATAAAATCGTGCTATATAAACATAAAAAATGCTCTACATAATCTCGATATAAATTCCTATTCCTCTTCCCCTAAAATCTATATAATAAAAATCGTATATATCAACCTATAGAGGGGAACACTCCCTTAACTATTCTTGAATACATATATAATTCTTAGTTACCTAAGGTATCCTGAGTATGGTCTAAGATAAATATCTTTGTAGGCCACAACCAACAATTTCTATTTGTAATCTGAGTATTGATCATAACAATAAAGTGTGATATAATAAAAGAATAGGAAAAAAATGTTGAAATAATTTATCATCCCACTCAGGTTCATTAAGACACATGGAGGGTCTACATTCTTCAACTCATTGTCGGTAAGAATGTCTAATCAGTTTATATATATATATATTATTAGTATATATATATATATATTAATTCTATATTATATCCTCTTATATAAACCACGTACGTGGGGATTTAACTATTCAAATAACAAGAATACAACTTTTCAGATAGATGAAGGCATGACATAGACATCCATGACTAGTCAAATGTGACTATATTCTAAAGAAAAAGTGTTCATTTCCAACATCCCAATAATATTGTGAGTTATAATGCAAGACTCTTAGGATGGTGAGTGATCCATCATTTCAAAATTAAAATAGTGAAACTATGATTAAATAGAAACACCTAACTAGGGTAAATGGTGTGTTATTTCATACTCACCCAATGTATGAGTTAGTAATACTTACGCTCTCAACTATTCCTGTACCAACATTTCATGGAATCTTTAAAAGACTATAATAATTATAAATGCTACGGGCAATTATCTCTAAAAAAACTCTTTTATCCAACCAATGTATAAATAAGAAAGGCATTAAGCATATTCATGTTTAAGATATTACACATGATCCAATACCACTCATATGTCCCAATAGCTAAGACCATTTTCATTCATGGGAAATAATTCCGTAAAATTATTATATTATGTATAAAAAATTTATGTTATTACCTTGATTTGAAATCATACATTTTATCTATTTAAAAGAATTAAATTCATCATGAGTATTCCCTAAATTAAATTCATTACATTAAATTTAGTAAATAATATAAATTTAAAAAATAAGTCTCACGGAGTCCATTTAAAAATTTCATTGTCATTTGGGAATTTTCCTTACTGTTCAATTACATAATAGATTAATCCAAACAACCTAAGAGGTTCCTTGGGTTCTAATTAATTCTCATTTATCAAGTGAATATTCATTAAAAATCTATTCCATAATCTAATTAGGTGTTCTAGGTACGTATTTAATTAGCCAAAGTGGAACATTTACTTACAACACCTAAGGGGTGTCCATGTATGAGTTAAAAAACATCAGACCCACTAAAAATTGTTTGATAAGCATGTATCTAGATAAAAGGATCAATTATCCATAATGAAATAACTATAAAGGTGATTATCAGCATACCACAACATAAAACAAATGGTGTATCTATAGTACAATAAAAATCAAAGGGAAAAAAATGCTACCACCTATATCAAGGTTATAGAAAATAACTCACATGATGTCAGCCTACGATTCGATGTAGGTTGGGAGAAATCTGATAAATAGATTGATTAATTTAAAATAAGGAAAATGATATTGCACCTAAATAGAATGGAAAAATCAATGGAAAAACAAAATAGGATTTGAGAGGATAGAATAATGCGTTGAGATGGATTTGATGCATCTCACAGACTGAGGATCAGACACTAGATCGTAAAGGTAACTCAAATTATAACTTTTAATGAAATGGGGCTCAGAGTGGAGGAAGCATGTTCATCCACATGATAAAAAATATGGTACAATGAAATAGATTTTAGAGTTAAAAGATGGTAAATATGGACATTTCACCCAAAATTATGAGGTGCATTATTTAAGAGGAGAAGTTGAAAACTATATGAAACCCATGCGAGAACCCACAATCAAGAACTATTGGTATTGACAATATACATGCGCCTGAAATCTCACAATTAAAAACCAAAAATGAAACTCCTGTTTCACCTATGTTTTCCCCATCCCAGATAAAACTAATCGAGAAACATGCACAGAATGATTTATTCTAACCATGTAGCTCAGTTTTTTAGCCCATTTTTCGGAAGACCAATCTTCGAACAAGCCTCAGACAGTCCTGGGACCTTCCTTAGCTAGCATTACACATTTTCCATGGTCAAAAAAGGTATCAAATTGAAAATCAAATGAACCATACCTTTATGAAATTCTTTGTCATTACAAAGTACTCTCATTAATGATATGTGTCCCTGATTTTGAAATTTGACTATAATGTGGTAATGTAAGAGAAGATTTTGGGCCATGGTGAAAAAATATCAGCTTCCCTCTCCGATGTCTCAACATGTAACTATCAATGAATCTATAACACCCTTTACAAATGAAAAAACCTTCCTCATATTTTTATCACTTTGTTATCCACTATACAAACATGGTACTCCTTGATGAAAGCATCTACATATTGCTCAAACTCATAAGGCTGAAAGTCATGTGACATGTATGGATAGTATCAAAAAATTTGAGATACAAGAAATAAATAATAAATGACACAGTATCACAAAAGAAGTTCAAAATTGTAAGACACCGATATAATCATTTTCATAAACTCATAGGTTCCAACACACCAAAATGATATCTTTAACTACTTCTGAATATGTCTATGTACTATCCTTGTAAAGAAACAAAAAAAAGATTTGTTTCTGACCTCGAACTCAAGAGGTCACCCACATCTATTTTCATACAACTGATATATATATATTCGGTTGTTCACATAAAATTTCAGATCAACTAGACCAGTCTGTAGTAACACTCATGAGATGTGTTCCATACATATCAGGCTCCACTACCTCTATCCATCACAGAGGTGGGAAATAATGCCAACAATATAAGGATAAATTAGGATCCATCTCGATGCTATCCTGAAATGTTAATTTTAAGTGAACATGATGAGGGTGATGTTATTCTCCCATGAGAACCCAAAGTCAATGACACAATAATTAATCATTTCCTCTATCACATGAATCTAATTCTCTGATTATCCATCAGTCTGTGGGTGATAATCCATGCTCAAAGTTCCTACGTAACAATGACATTCTGCATCCCCTACCAGAACTAGGACATTAACTGATAATCTCTATCATAAAATATAGAGAGAGTAGAGCCACAAATATTTGAAACCTCCCTATAGTATAACAATCCTATTTTTTCTTTTGATAATCAATATTGAATAGGTAATAAGTGTGTGAAATTCATTAGATGATTAAAAAAACACACACAATATTGTTTTCATGAGGTAATCAAGGTAGAACAGTGACATATTCATGGATATTGTAAAAATTTGAAGGTTGTAAAATTAAAATGAAACATTGTTTTGGTTCTGATGAAAGGGATCTACATTCAAATTTAAAAGTGTATGGGTTCTTTATATGTTGGATAATGGAATCTAATATTATTATATTGTTAAATATTCTCATGATAAATTATAAAATGGGATTGATTTTTAGTAATGGGATCCAATTTTCAATCCATGTAGTGTATAGCGTATTCATAAGTTGGGAAATATAATCCCATGTTGTCACTTCGTTTTGGATGTGACTATGTCATGTTGTTAAATGGATATATATAATGTAGATATATTTTTTAATCTAAATTTAATTCTCTAAAATAAAAATTCACAACTGGATAGATTCTGTTTAGTTAGGTAATTCCTCTTATGCAATTCCATGTTAGGGTGTTTAAAACATTACAAATTGAGAAAATACTATTGAGTTGCTTTATAGAGAACTTAATTTAGCTAAGTATGACCCTTGAATTTTTTTTATATCTGTTGGGATTTAAAATGTAATCAGCATGATAAATTTCATAATAACAGAGATATGTTAAAACCTGTTTACCTGTTTAAAATGAATTTTTATGAAACTTCTATTTTTTTCCCTTGGTTTTTTAGCTCAATCAGATTCCTAGTGTTTTTTTCTAAGAAATAGTACTTCATTTTTTGAATAAAATCATATATATCTTCAAATATTAAATGTGATTAAATATAAAGTGATTCAAAATGGAACCTATAGTGGTGACCATTGTTTAAACACCATCATTTAAGGTTTGTTAAAGCTTATTGGGGTTTCATTGGAATGGAAGTGAATACCTTTTACAAGGAAATTATTTTCATTTAAAATGGACTAGATGATTGGATTATTAGTTATGTGACTTTTGGAAGCATGACTTGGTGTTACACATGACACCTATTCCTCATAATGCGCAAACCCATGGTAGGTAGAACCATTAGAACACGGATTACATGCTTGTGAAAAAAAATTCATTCCATTTGGTGTGGTTTTTATTCCATTTCCCTTTTAGAACATTTGTATCTAATGAAACCCATGTTAAAATTGGTGGTTTTTTATTTTTTTAATTTTCTGGGATTGAGAATCAGTAAATTCTAGGTTTTACTGGGATTTACATTTCTTGTACATGGTCGACTACTTTATTGGTCATTTGACCCCTTAATTTTCCCACGTAGTGCATGACATGTTACGTCATCGTCAATGTGAATGGTCATATAAAGAAATATGAACATGGGTAAAATATTTTATGTCGTTGAGTGTGGTCTTGGGATATCTCTGATTAGAGTTGCATGAGAGTTAAGGAATCATGTTTCTTCATATATGTGGGATAGAGTTTCAAGAGACATGTATTTTATGACATGATGATAATTTTTGTTTTGGTTACATTTGGTTCTTGTCCTTCTTTTTCACATTGAAATTTTCATTGGGGATCAGAAGTGCATCCCACATTCGTTAATTTTGTGTCTGATGTATCATGCTCTTAGTACTAATTTAGATTTTGTTTTGTGATAAGGAAATTTTTATGGTGGGTATTTTCCTGTTGGTTCTGGTGGTTACATGCACTTTAATGTATTAGGAAGACCACCTATGAGAAACATTTGGAAATATGTATTTATTATTGAATTCCATTAATACATTCAAGTGTTTAATCAAGTCGGTTCATTCTTATTAGCATGTATTTGATGTGGTTGGTTGTGTATGAAACCCTATGAAATTATGATGGTCTTTAATTGAATTTTTTTTCAATTTAGACTGATCACATAACTCCTTGGGTGGTAAAGGCATGATTTAGGTTTGTGGGACATCATTGTTTAAAGATGATATTCTTTTAAAGGAAGTCCTCTAGTAGTGGTTCAACTAGTATTCCAGTATTTCATGTTCTTCTCTTAGTGTACTCTACAAAGTGAGGAGCATATACCCCATATTTACATATTACAATATACAATAATATTTTATTAGTGTCACACCAAACTAAGGATTTCAAATATCTTGATATTTTTTGGTGTTTCCCTTTTGTTGTTTCATGCTATATGTGGTGTTTCCTTTGTGGTTTTTTCAAGAACATCATTACAAATTTAATATGTTCTTTAGTGAATTTATTCTTTGTTATTGCAATTTTCCTTTGAAGGATGTATCAAAGTTATTCTTGTCAAACATCATTCATCTATGTCATGCATAGTCTTGAATGGTCTACCACAGTGGATTCAAATTTCATTCATTTTTAGGATATAATAGTAGTTTAAAGACCTTACGTGAGCATGTGGTTTGGTGGATATGAGTGAAAATTTTGTCCAAAAGGGATTTCCATGAAAATCTGGCCCAAAGAGGATTTGAGGATGATGGGGGTCAACTAATTTAATGCTTGAAAACACATGATAAGCATCGTTAAAACACTTAGTGGATTTATTTTTTGGAAATTCTGATGGAGGAAGGATTTGTGGATTGGAAATTTCTCATTTGTAAAATTAAATCCTAAGGTAAGAATTATCTTTTTCATTTTTCTAAAAGAGACAATAAAGTGTTCATTTCTCTAGCTAAATTCACTCAGGTAAATATTTATTGGATGACTCAGTTGGAATATATGCATTGGCTCGAGTCTTTGTATCTTAATTTTCATGTGTTTAAAATAAATTCTTGGATATTAATTTGTGTTTGGAAATGAAATGAGGCCAATTGAATGAAACATCATGACCCCTGAAGGTTGGGTGATGTTTCTATTATTTCCGAAGGCTTATTGAGGATGAGATGTTCTATGGTGGGATGGTTGTAATGATCTGAATTTTGAATCGGATGAAAAATATTGGGTAATTTGAACATGTATATTTAATGGATTGTAAAAGAGTTGGAACCCTTAAATGTGATGTTTTTAGAGATGGTTGATGCCTCAAAAATTTTCTCGAGTGACTTGAGGAGTTTCAGATGTCCCAGACCAAGAAAATTTAACTTTGATGGTATTGCATAAGGCATATAGTTTTGTAGAAACCTTGCATCCCACTGTTGGAAACCATTCAACCTATAGTTGGGGGACAGAGGTGGTGAACACGATCAATTCTTGTTTTATCAAACTTTTATCATATCCTATAATCTTAGTAGAATTGGATAATACCTAAACAATATTAACCACACAGTTGGCTCATGGGGTTCAAATTGTGCGGGATTCTTATGTTTCCAATTAGAGGGGCACAGTTGGATAATGATTTTCCAAACCATGTGACCCACACCATGATAGTTGACATGTATGGAAGATTTGAAGAAACTAAATTAAAATTAAAATTACAATAAAAATAAATGAAATGATTATTAAATGGAAAAATAAGTAGATTTATTTTTTAATAATAATAAAAATATGATTATTGTGATTATTATTATTATTACTAGTAGTATTATTAGTCTTGGTTTTAAGGAAAAACACAATGGAGGGTTTTTTCTCTACTTACCCACAGCGCATGACGCACCCACCCCATTGGCCGAACCCCCTCACATGCATGAACTCCACTATGGATCCCTTTTCGATCATTGTTTCCAAAAATATCGTCTAGTTTTATTTTCATATCATTCATGGTAGGCCTCTCTGATCCCTCCTCTTCTGCATCCAGCCGATTTTTGGTATCCTCGTCACCCTAATTTTTTAACCTAATCCCTTGATCCACAGTTGATGAAATTTTTTCTCCAATGATAGTGTATTTGGAGATTCCATTGGGGCTCTTTAGTTTTTACCTCGTTCATCGCCACCAAAGGGGAAGTGGTTCTGATCATCTAGGTATGTCGTTATTAATTTTTGGTGAGTTTTTTCATCTGTTCTTTTTTTTCTATTCCTTTAGTAGTTGGGGGTATTATAATTTGTGAAGCATAGGTATATTTTTTAGTGGGATTTGATCATTATTGATGGCACACAAACTTATTATTAGGTGTGTGTATATATATCTCATGTCTTTATTACCTCATTGAAGAGAAAGTATATGCATTAGGTTAAGGGATATATATATATATATATGAAGGTATGTGTGCGCTTGTGTCGAGTTCCTTCATGTCAGAAGGAATCAAAATTCAAGAGTTCATCTAAGATTGGTTCCTCTTAGAGTAAGGATCTCCTTCCATGACATTTTATTTTATTAAGAAATTATATAATTTATTTTCACACCATTCTATGATTTTAATTAATGATATTTTTTAGACCATATGCCTACTTATATAATCTTAATGAAATTCTTAAATGTGAGTAATTAATTTTTGATATGAAATTTCATGATTATATAATAAAACCCCACCATCGGAGGTGTTCTTCGAATAAGAAAGAAATTAGTGAGTGGACTTTTATGATTCCTTAACTAATTTCTTTGATTCCTCCTTAATATATTTCCATGAATACAAAATGGAATGTTTAGTACATCAGAATATATTATAAATTGAATGAATTATCATTAAAAATGATTTTTCATTTGTATCTTGTGTGTTTCAATGAAACCAATACACATCATGGGTTTCTACTCCAATTAGAAATGGAATTACTAAAGTGGGTAATAGAGTTTTTTCCATGAACCATTATTTTAATATGATCCTTGAGACCTTGAAATGTCATTTCCAAGTCAAAATGAGTTAAATGATTTGGATAAAGTGATTGGATATTATATGATGGATTATGTAGGATAGTAAAATATTATATTTGAATATATTTATATATATGTACTGAATATTGTATATTCCATCAACCTTGAGCTTCAATAATGATTTTGTCATGTTTTGGTATGAACAATTAATTTATTTTCAAAGGAATGACCCAAGTAATGGTAAGGCCATGCCTCTTGTTATGATTTTTTAAATTATTCATTTCCAATGTACCATTATATTTATAATTGGACATGGATAACGAATTTGATAAGAGGTGTTTCCATATAAATTACTTTATAAATGTGATAATGTTTGTAATGAGATGATATAAATGTAATTCCTGAGAATTACTACCTCATTTTTTTCATACAAAAAGACGTTTATTTATTTTTTAAATGGATTAATAAATAATTATATATGGGATATATTGAGCCCTTCTAGTTCTAAATAACATATCACTTTATAGAGACTAAGAATGATGGTAAGGGGGGCTGATGATCATGGACACTCCACACTCCTTACATAGCTATTAATTTTTTATTGAAATTAAGGTATGATGAATAGGTCGACTCAAAACTCTTTTACATGAATGTTAAAAATGTTGGTAAGGGAGGTCTGATGTGCACAAAAAAACGATGCTCCATTACATCGATGTTGAAATGAGGGTAAAGGGGTTTTTATGAACATGGTGACTCAACAATCCTTTAAATCTGAATGAAATATGTACTACCCTATGAGTAGAGAATATTATCTCGTAGATTTGTGTGGATGTCTATGGGTATGTCCTGGTCCAATCCAAGAAAATAAATAAATATATACATATATATAATATATATATATATAATGATGAGATGTCCATGCTTATTCTGGCTATGAGCTGGTGTATGTATATCTATCAAGTGTACCTTAGGGACCAGGACATGTGTTTTTTGATTTCCCCAACATTTTTGCGATTCTGTTATACATGAACTATAACTTTATTTATCTTTCTCCTTTAAGATTGGGATAGACACCATGTGTTCCATCCAACTATAATTTATATAAATACACAATTTTTGGGATACCATTTTATAAGGGTACTGGAGTAGAAATCATTCTTTGTAGGGCCTTGGACCATGCTTATTTTTGTATTGTTATACTTGGAGTGTGAAAAACATGAATGAGCTAGAAATTTGGATGCTCATGGATATCACCATTGGTATTTTTATTACTTTTTTATACTTATGTCATGTATTCTTAATGTATTGAAAATCACATTGTGTGTTAATGTTTTAACTTATGTATTACCAAGACATACATTAATATGTTGTATAGACTGGTTTTGGCCATTCTTATTCAATTGATTGTTTTTATTCTTTTTCTCCAATGATATATATTTATTTACTAATTCATCTATTTTATTCTATTTATTTTCCATTATACCATTGTGGATCTTTGATTATAGGGTATAGTCTAATAACCATCACATCATGAATCCCTCGCTACATGTCGACATCATCTTGAATCTAGGGAGACATTTTAGAGGCCATGTGACCAACTAGTATGGATACCGATTTTATGGTAAGTTGGGTTGGGATATTACATACACCATATAAAAGAATTTAGTGTTGAATTTGGAATAAGTCTCATAGAAATAAAAGTGATACTAGATATCTCCTTACCTTAAATCATGACTTCCTTCATAAAGGATAAAATCACATGTATTATAAATATAATTTCATTATAAATCTAACATTAATACATATTCATATATATAATACATTATATAATTTACTTTTGACTTTATATTACTCTCTAATTATCAATTCTTTGTTGATGTTAAGTTTCAGTTCACAACCACATTGTTTTTTATACATATTTTTAATTAAAATTTCTAGTCGACATACATAGATACTGATTTATTAAAATTTAGGATTATAAACATGACATAAATATAACATATTTTCATCATATATTTTATATGGTGATTTATAAAATTTAGTGTCAGAAAATAAAATACACCATTTATGGAGATGGTAGTATGTATGTCTGCATGAACATTGATTCCATTTTTTGTCGTGTTAATGGTGATACATTTATATGATATATTCTCATTATATAATTATTTTAATTTCATAAATATCACATAATTCTTAAAAAAATTCTAAATAAATTCATTACAATGTGTGATTGAATCACATCGCTTCACGAGGTTGTAGTTTGATGTACACGTGAACAACGTTATGGTATTCCAACAAAATGGAATGAAAGAATGTATGTGTGATATAATAAGTCCATTATTATAATATAATAATAAAAATAATTTATATATTATATAAAATATTAATCCATCATTATTATCAACCATTAAACATGCTAATGGAATAACGAATGGCATCGGTTTGCAGGGTGGCAATCCTCTGTACCCATGAATAATGATTGTGTATCATAATTAAATGATGTGTTTGAAGTTATATTTAATGACATTAATGAAAAAAAATCTTAATATATTTCATATGAAATATTATTTATATAAAATTTAAATAAAAATAAGTGATGGGGTTCATTGAATAAATGAAACAAAAAAAGACATTGATGAACAATACATATTCTTTAGGTATCTTATTTTGGTTTTCACAAAAGGTTGTCATTTTTGGATTTATTCCCAATAGAAGGATTTTATGATAAATTTAAGGATGTTGGGAAGTTATTTAGAAATTTTTTGGCTCTACCAAATGTAACATCCTAACTCGAGATACACTTAACCCAAGCCCCAACCTGATAGATCACATGGTCTCAAGTGAACCTCCTTGTACACTAGAGTATTCCGACTAACAACAATCTTATGAAGGTGGTGTTATAGGGATACTATACCCTCAAATCTGGGTGGAATAATGGGGAAAACAAATAATAAATCCTTTTTGAAAGAATACTATAAATAGACATAACAACAATGTATCTTAATAATAAATATTAGAAATTTAATTGAAATGTGTAGAAGGAAAAATAAAATAAAAACATGAATAAATATCTCAAAATTCATGAGGTAGTGTCTGATACATGGATTCTTTGATTGAAGATAATAAATATGGGGATATGGTTCAGACATATAAAATCATGATATAAAAACATTAAAAAATTCTCTACTATAATCTCGATCTAAATTCATAGTCCTCTTCTCCTCAAATCCATATATGGAAAAGAGTATAATCATCCTATAGAAGGGAACACTACCTTTAATATTCTTGAAGTCATATATAATTATTAGTTGCCTACAGTATCTTGAGTTTGGTGTGGGATAAATATCTTAGTAGCCACAACCAACAATGTCTATGTGTAATCTGAGTATTGATCATAACGATAAAGTGTGCTAGAATAATAGAATAAGAAAAAAATGTTGAAATAATTTATCATCCCACTCTAGTTCCTTAAGACACATAGAGGGTTTACATTCTTCAACTCATTGTTGGTAGGAATATCTAAACAATTTATATAAATATATTATTAGTATATATATATATATATTAATTATACATTATATCCACTTATATAAACCAAGTACGTGAAAATTCAAGTGTTCAAATACCAATAATACCACTTTTCAGATGGATTAGGGCATAACATAGACATCCATGACCAGTAAAATATGCCTATATTCTAATGAAAAAGTGTTCATTTCCAACATCCCAATAATAGTCTGGGTTATCAAGCAAGGTGATTAGGATGGTGAGTGATCCATCATTTCATTATTCAAATAGGGACACAATGAGTAAATACCAATTCCTATCTAGTTTCAATGGCGTGAGATATCATACTCACCCGATGTATGAGAGTGTAATACTTTCACTCCCAACTGGTCATGTACCATCTTTTAATAGAATCTTTAAAAGACAATTATTATTATAAATGCTACGGGCAATTTTCTCCCAAAAAACTCTTTTATCCAACCAATGTATATATAAGAAACGCATTAAGCATATTCACGAATAAGATATTTTACATGATCCAATACCACTCATATGTCCAAATAGCTAAAAAATATTTTCATTCATGTGAAAAAATTCCCTAAAATCATTATATTATGTATAAAATATTTATGCTATTACCTTGAATTGAAATCATTCATTTTATATATTTAAAAGAGGTAAATTTATCATGAGTATTCCTCAAATAAAATTCATACCATTTAATTCAGTAAATCTTGAAAATTTAACAAATAAGTCTCATGGAGTCCATTGAAAAATGTCACGGGAATTTTGGAAATTTCCTTATTGTTCAATTGCACAATAGGTTGATCCAAACAACCTATGAGGTGCCTTGGGTTACAGTTAATACTCATTTATCTAGGGAACATTAATTAAAAATATATTCCAAAATCTATTTAGGTGTTCGAGGAAAATATGTAATTAACCAAAGTGGAACTTTTACTTACAACACCCAAGGGGTGTCCATGTATGAGTTAAAAAACATCCGACCCACTGAAAAATGATTTGATAGGCATGTATCTAGATAAAAGTATCAATTATCCATAATAAAATGACTATAAAGGTAATTATCAGAAAACCACAGTATAAAACGTGATGGTGTAGTGATAGTAAATTAAAAATCAAAGGGAAAACAATGCTACCCCCTATATCAAGGTCATAGTCAATAACTCACTTGATGGCATCCAACGATTTGGTGTAGGTTGGGAGAAATATGAGAAATATATTGATTAATTTAAAATAAGTAAAATTATATTTCACCTAAATAGAATTAAATAATCAATGGAAAACTAAAATAGGATTGAAGAGGATAGAATAATGTATTGAGATGGATTCGATGCATCTCACAGACTGAGGATCAAACACTAAATCATAAATGTACCTCAAATTATAACATTTAATGAAGTGGGGCTCAAAGAGGAGGATGAATGTTCATCTACTGGAAAAAAATAAGGTATAAATATATTTATTTTAGAGTCAAAAGATGTTAAATATGGACTTTTCACCCAAAATAACGAGGTGCGTGATTTAGGAGCACAATTTGCAAACTATGTGAAAACCATGCAAGAACACAAAATCAAAAAATATTTGTATTTCCGACATACATGCACCTAGAATCACACAATTTCGAACCAAACATAAAACTCTTGTTTCACTTATGTTTTCCCCATCCTAGATAAAACTAATCGATTAACATGCATAGACTGATTTATTCTAATCATGTACCTCAGCTGTTTAGCCCATTTTCCAGAAGACTGATCTCCGATCAATCCTCGGATAGTCCTGGGACCTTCTTTAGCTTGTATTACACATATTACATGGTTTAAAAAGGTATCAAATTGAAAATCAAATGAACCATACATTTATGAAATTTTTGGTCATTACAAAGTACTCTCATTAATGATATGTGTCCCTAATTTTGAAATACGACTGTAATGTGGTAGTGTAAGTGAAGATTTTCGGCCATGGTGAAAAAATATCAGCTTCCCGTTCCCAAGTCTCATCATGTAACTATCAATGTTTCCATAAAACCCTTTACAATTGAACAAACCTTCATTATATTTTCATCACTCTCTGATCCACTATACAAACATGTTACTCCTTGATGAAAGCGTCTACATATAGCTCAAACTCATAAGGCTGAAAGTCATGTGACATGTTTGGATAGTATCAAAAAAGATGAGATATATGAAATAAATAATGAATTGAATGGTATCACTAAAGAAGTTCCAAATGGTATGACACTGATCCAATCCTTTTCATAACATCATAGGTTTCAACACACTAAAATTATAGCTTTCACTACTTCTGAATATGTCTATGTTCTAGCCTTGAAAAGAAAAAAAAAATCTGTTTCTGACATGTAACTCAAGAGGTCACCCACATCTATTTTCATAAAACTAATATTTATATTCATTTGTTCACATAACATTTCTAATCAACTAGACCAGTCAATAATAACCTTCATGAGATGTGTTCCACACATATCAGGCTCCTCTACCTCTAGCCATCACAGTGGTGGGAAGCAAGGACAACCATATAATGATACATTACGATCCATCCTGATGGTATGTTGAAATGATAATTATAAGTGAAGAAAATGAGGGGGATGTTATTCTATCATGAGAACCCAAATTCAATGACACATGCATGAATCATTTCCTCTAACACATGAAATGAATGCTCTGCTTATCCATTAGTCTGTGGGTGATAAGTCATGCTCAAATTACCTACGTTCTATTGACATTCCACAACCCCTACCAAAACTATGACATTAACTGAGAATCTATGTCATAAAATATAGAGTGTGTAGAGCCATGAATATTTGAAACCTCCCTAAAATATAACACTCCTAGTTTTTCTACTGATAATCAATCGTTCATAGGTAATAAGTGTGTGACCTTCGTTAGATGATTAAAAAACAAACTCAAAATTGTTTTCATGAGGTGATCTAGGTAGAACAGTCACAAATATCCATTGGAACATATTCACATTTCAACTCTGGAATTGAAAACACCTATAGATTCCCTGTCAGTTATTGATGTCTGACCATCACATGCTAATTGGTGGAACATTGATTGATTAAGAAGACAATCTCACATTTCATACTAGGCCACTAATACTAGAATCATATATCATAAAACATTTTGGTATCGTAAAAGTGATCTTCCAGCTCCCCTATGATGTCACTTGGATGCCATAAACCCCCATGTAATAGTAAAATGACATCTCCATCCAGGATACAACTTGAAGATTTATCATCCTATGAAATTTTTTCCCTTAGGAAAAGTCCCTCATTATTGGATAACATCATCATTCATACCCATTCCATTTGAGTATAAGTCACTAGAATGGATGACCATATAGTCAAATCATGTACCTCTTGAACATCAATGTAAATATATGAGAATAATATCATAAGAATACATTCTCTACTAGATTCTTAAATAGAATTATTTTGTTTCTTCTAACCTAGATCATCGTGTAGTTAATTTTGGTTTCAATGAATGTTAGAAAGGTCAATGTCAAATGAATATAGGTACTCCAATATCCTGAAATGTCTAATATTGAGATATCATAGTGAAAATATTTACTTGAGGATTTTTTGTATGTTAATAGAAAAAAATTATGTAAAATTATAAAGTTTCTTCAAGAGCGTAAATCATGAACTACAATATCAAGATCCTATTTGTGTATTTGGTAATTCCTCTCATATGACCTCAAATGATGAGAGTTGTACAAGAAGAATTGATTATAATATATCAAAAATTCTGCAAGACAGATTCTTGATGTATCATTGTAAATAACATATATATTTGATAGCTCTGGAAGAATCAGTATCGGCTCTGATGTCCAATGATCCTTCAACTCTAAAAATTATACTTCACAAGATTCTAACAATATAAATTTTGATCCTGTATTTTTCAAGCCTCTAAGTGGATATGCAAGAGGTGAGGAATCCTATATAAACCGTTTGTGATATCCTAAAATCTCTATGAAACTCTAAATTTCAACGACATTCAAGGGATGATCCTGGTAAACTATAGCTCTCACATTCTATAGGTCTAATAAAGATCATAACTCCATGATCATGTTACCCATTAAATATAATTTATCGATCCATATGTGGAATAAATTGATCATATAATAGATATAGTTCTATATCAGGGTATTTAGAATGATCTCAACATGGGATTCATGGTCATGTTCTGAATGTCAATACAATAGGATGTCATCAACAAGGCCTTCTATAAATGAATCTAGGTATGGGTAAAAAACATGATTCATTAGATCCAAAAATATTGTTGGTGTATTCATGAGTCCAAATGAAATATCCATGTACTCGTATATATCATACATAAATATAAAATTTAATTGGGTAGTAATGATTTAGTGACACACACAGGATGATATACCCACCTCATATTTATCTATGAAAATAGATTTCGTCCTTAGAGTTTACCAAATAGGTAATTTATTATATGCAGTGGATATTGATTCATTATCAAAATCTATTTCAAATGATGAAAATCCAGAAATAGGCTGAGGGTACTATCCAAAATTCTTGGGTAAGTGGACTAATGATCCCCATATTGATTTCCTAGGGAGTAAGAAACCTTTATCTTATAGATAATTCAATTTATTCATGAGATATTAATGCTCCATAGTTGGCATCTTATAATGAGGAATGGTCACTAGTGTGGCTCCCAGTACTACTTAAATAGCATACACTATCTCTCATGTTGTAGGTATATTTGATAAGTCTTCATGAAATACATCCCAGAGAGGATACACTATAGAAGGGAAAATAGTAGTTGGAAACTGCTGGTCATCAATAAAAATACTAGCGATTTCAGCTATCACGTAACTTAGACTCTACTGTTGAGGTTATTCTCAAGTCACAATGACACACCATTCCTCCTTCCTCATGTTCTAAATTACTTATGGCAATGTAAACATTACTCTACAATGATAGTAGTCAATATTATATTTATAGGGAACTCACCATTCCATCCCGATGATTATGTCAAAGCACATCATGTTGACGAAGTAAATATTTTGCCTGGAATTTTAATTTCCTATCTCAAGAAGAAAATCATAACGATGGAGAAATACATTAGAAAAAATAAAAAATACGCTATTTATCATCATAACATCATTTTAGTGCTCAAATTTAAGGTAATAGTTATATTTATTTACTCAAATATAATTGAGTGAGACACACATATGTAAAATAAATCAAACACTAACGTGGATTCTACTAGAAGAGTACCTTGTATAGTACAAGGTCTCGTGATATACTCTATAAGCGTAGGATAGAATGCATGTAACTATAAAATACCATTGGACTAAGTCACTTCCTTACTACCATAAACAAGACCACTCTACTGGCACTGAAATTCATAAGTTATAACTCCACATCCATGACCATGACCTTGGTCTCAATGGCCAAGGGTTTTCCAGCTTGCTTACTTTCATGATCCTACTACCGTCACTCTGTATCATAGACCTTTCTTAGATATCGATATCTATGAACTATTGAAAAATTCTAACATAAACATTCGATATGGACCATCATTCCACAACCTTTTCACTCCACTGGATCCTCCAAGCACTGAGGCTTCGTGTGTCTCGGTATCTTGCAGTAGTGATAGACCAAGAATCTTTCATCATGAGGAACTTAGATGATGCTACCCTCAAACGAAACTTCAAGGTGAAACTTACACCCAGAAGAGGAACCACAAATATAATTAAGTAGAAGACTGCCCCAACTCAATTTATCTAATTCCCTCTAATTCCTCTCTATAATAATGGCTTTATTGATGATTTAAGAATAGTCATCAAGATAAACACATTGACTTGAGACTGAATGGAATAAACCAACACATCCTTGAATCGTCTGGATGTATATGTGTATGCCTTGGTCCACTCCAAGGAAATAAATAAATAAATAAAATATATATATATAATGATGACATGTCCATACATATTCTGGCTATGAGCTGATGTATGTATATCTATCACGTGTACCATAGGGATTTGGACATTTGTTTTTTGATTTCTCCAACAATTTTTTTATTCTATTATACATGAACACTACATTTATTTATCTTTCTCCTTTCATATTGTGATAGACAAAATGGGTTCCATCCAACTAAAATTTATATAAAAACACAATGTCTGGGCTATCATTTCACAAGGGTACTAGAGTAGAAATTATTCTTTGTAGGGCCTTGGACCATGCTTATTGTTATATTCTTGTACATGGAGTTTGGAAAACATGAATGAGCTAGAGATTTGGATGCTCATAGATATCACCATTGATATTTTTATTACTTTTATATACTTATGTCATGTATTCTTAATGTATTGAACATCATGTTGTGTGTTAATTTTTTAACTTATGTATTACCAAGACATACATTAATATATTGTAAAGACTGGTTTTAGACATTCTTATTCAATTGATTGTTTTTAATCTTGTTCTCCCATGATATCTATTTATTTACTAATTCATCTATTGTATTCTATTAATTTTCCATTATACCATTGTGGATCTATGATTATAGGTTATAGTCTAACAACCATCACATCCTGAATCCCTCGCTACATGTCAACATCATCTGCCTTCTGGGGAGACATTTTAGAGGCCATGTGACCAACTGGTGTGGATACTGATTTGATGTTAAGTCGGGTTGGGAAATTACATACACCACATAAAAGAATTTAGTGTTGAATTTGGAATAAGTCTCATCGAAATAAAAGGGATACTAGAAATACCCTTACCTTAAATCATGAATTCCTTCATATAGGATAAAATCACATGTATTAGAAATATAATTTTATTATAAATGCACAATAAAATCATATTCATATATATAATACATTATATAATTTACTTATGAATTTATATTACTATCTAGTTATCAATTCCTTGTTGATGTTATGTTTCGGTTAACACCCACTTTGTTTTTCATTCATATTTTGACTTAATATTTTGGGTCGACATACATAGATAATGATTTATTCAAATTTAGGATTATAAAAATGACATAAATATAACATATTTTCATCATATATTTTATATGGTGATTCATAAAATTTAGAGTTAGAAAATAAAATACACCATTTATAGAGATGGTAGTATGTATATCTGCATGAACGTTGTTTTCATTTTTTTATCAAGTTAAAGGTGATACATTTATATGATATATTCTCATTATATAATAATTTTAATTTCATAAATATCACATAATTATTTTCAAAAAATTATAAATACATTCATTACAATGTGTGAATGAATCACATCACTTCACGAGGTTGTAGTTTGATGTACACATGAACAACATTATGGTATTCCAACAAAATGGAATTAAAGACGGTATGTGTGATATAATAACTCCATTATTATAATATAATAATAAAAATAATATATATATATATTATATAAAATATTAATCCATCATTAGTCTCAACCATTAAACATGTTAACAGAATAATGAATGGCATCTGTTTGCAAGGTGGCAGTCCTTCGTACACATGAATAATGATTGTGTATCATATTTAAAGGATGTGTTTAAACATTTATTTAATAACCATAATGAAAAAAAATAATAATATATTTCATATGAAATCTTATTTATAAATAAATTAAAGAAAAATAAGTGATGGGGTTCAATGAATAAATGAAACAAAAAAAGTCATTGAGGAAAAATACATATTCTTTAGGTATCTTAGTTTGGTTTTCACAAAAGGATGAAATTTTTTATATTTATTCCCAATAGAAGAATTTTATGATAAATTTAAGGATGTTGGGAAGTTATTAGAAATTTTTTGGCTCAGCAAAATGTAACATCCTAACTCGGGATGCACTTAACCTAATACCTGACCTAATAGATCACATGGTCTCAAGCGCACCTCCTTGTACACTAGAGTATTACAAATAACCACAAGGTTATGAAGGCGGTGTTTTAGGGATACTATACTCTCAATTATGGGTGAAATAATGGGGAAAACAAAAAATAAATCCTTTGTGATAGAACACTATAAACAGACAGAACCAAAATGTAGCATAATAATATATATTACAAATTTAATTCAAATGTGTAGAAGGAAAAATAAAATAAAAAATGAATAAATATCTCAAAAGTAATGAGGTAGTTTCTGATACATGGATTCATGGATTTAAGATAATAAATATGGGGATATGGGTCACACATATAAAAGCATGCTATATAAACATAAAAATATCCTCTACTATAATCTCGATGTAAATTTCTTGTCCTCTTCTCCTAAAATATATATATGAAAAATCATATAATCAACCTATGAAATGGAACAGTACCTTAACTATTCTTAAAGACATATATAATTATTAGTTACCTACGGTATCCTGAGTATGGTGTGGGATAAATATCTTAGTAGCCGCAAACAATTATGTCTATGTGAAATATGATTATTGATCATAATGATAAAGTGTGCTAGAATAACAGAATAATAAAAAAAAATTAAAATAATTTATCATCCCACTATAGTCCCTTAAGACACATTGAGGGTCTACATTCTTCAACTCATTGTTGATAGGAATGTATAAACTGTTTATATATATATATATATATATTAGTATATATATATATATATATATTAATTCTATATTATATCCACTTATATAAACTATGTACGTGCAAATTCAAGTGTTCACATACCAAGAATAAAACTTTTCAGACAAATTAGGGCATAACATAGACATCCAAGACTTGTCAAATGTGCCTATATTCTATAGTTAAAGTGTTCATTTCCAAAATCCCAATAATAGTGTGGGTCATCATGCAAGGCGCTTAGGATGGTGAGTGATCCATCATTTAATCATTCAAATAGGGACACAATGAGTAAATACCAATTCCTAACTAGTGTAAATGATGTGAGATATCATACTCACCCGATGTATGAGAGTGTAATACATTCACTCTCAACTGGTCATGTACCATCATTTAATGGTATCTTTAAAAGACTATGATAAATATGAATGCTACGGGAAATTATCTCCCAAAAAACACTTTTAGCCAACCAATGTATATATAAGAAAAGCATGAAGCATATTCATGATTAAGATATTAAACATGATCTAATACCACTCATATATCCCAATAGCAAAGAACATTTTCATTCATGTGAAAATTTCCCTAAAATAATTATAATATGTATAAAAAATTTATGCTATTAACTTGAATTGAAATCAATCATTTTATATATTTAAAGAGGTAAATTCTTCATGAGTATTCCTCAAATTAAATTCATTCCATTCAATTCAATAAATCATTTAAATTTAACAAATAAGTCTCAAGGAGTCCATTGAAAAATGTCACGATCATTTTGGAATTTTCCTTATTGTTCAATTGCACAATTGGTTGATCTAAACAACCTAAGAGGTGCCTTGGGATCTAGTTAAAACTCATTTATCAAGGGAATAATCATTAAAATCTAATCCAAAATCTAATTAGGTGTTCAAGGTAAATATGTAATTAACCAAAGTGGAACTTTTACTTACAACGCCCAAGGGGTGACCATGTATGAGTTAAAAAAGATCTTACCCACTAAAAAATTATTTTATAGGCATGTATCTTGATAAAAGGATCAATTATCCATAATGAAATAACTATAAAGGTGATTTTCATCAAACCACAACATGAAACATGATGGTGTAGCTATAGTAAATTAGAAATCAATGGGAAAACAATGCTAACCCCAATATCAAGGTCATATACAATAAGTCACTTTATGTTATCCTATGATTTGATGTAGATTGGGAGAAATCTGAGAAATGGATTGATTGATTTAAAATAAAGAAAATGATATTGCACCTAAATAGAATTAAACGATCAATGGAAAACTAAAATAGGATTGAAGAGGATAGAATAATGTATTGAGATGGATTCGATGAATCTCACTGTAAAGACCCGTAAAATTCAAGAGAAATTTTTTCTTAATTTTCTTTAGAATTTTACAAGAGCGCGGTTTCTGACGGCACCTGATTCCGAGGCCCGGAGTGCCCGAAATCATTTTCCGAAGTTTGGCTCGGGTACGTTCAGTGAACGAACGAGCGGGAATTCATAACTTTTGATCCGGTGCTCGGAATTGAAATCCGAGGGCACCGATGAACTCGCAGCGCCGATATTCTCTTAAAGAGACCTTTTCGGAAGTTGCGTTTGTTGCGGGATGAAAGTTAGTTTTTGGGTTTTTAGTTTAAGTTAAATAATATTCCTGAAGAACAAATTTTATTTTAACTTGTTAAATCCTACCAAAGGGGGTTGGAAGTGGGACCCACATCCACTTAACCTCCCTTGGGAGGATTAAGTGTGGTGGGGCCCACATGAAGCTCCCAACCTTTCATCTTCTCCCAACTCCCTTAACCCCTCTTTAATGACTTGAGTTATTTAATTTTGGAGTTAATCTTTTTGAAATTCAAACCTTTGAAATTCTTTTGTTAGGTTTGTAAATAAAATAAGCTCTTATTTTATTTGGTTGGGTTAGAACACTTTGGCCACCTTGAGAGATTTTGGGAGCTTTTCTTCTTCTTCTTCAACTCTGACGAAGAACACGAAGAACCTTCGAACTTGACCAAGAACGCTGAAGTTCTGACGAAGAACGCCGCTCCGCTCTTCTTCGTCTTCCGTGTCAACGAGAGGGAACACCGCTTCCTCCTCGGATTCCCTTCGTCGGTATACGAATTTTCTCCAATGACGTATCACATCGGACGCACCTCTTCGTCATCGGATTTGACGAACGACGACCGTGACGCCAGACCTCCGCGACGTTGTCTTCCGCGGAACGTTGTCAAATCTACGAACCTATACCCGAGGTAGGGGTTGTTGATTATTGTTTAATTATTTTATCCTTGTTCGTGGTTCATGCATAACTGACGTATGGATTTTATAAAAGTGTTATTGTTTAACGTGAGGGGGCCGGACCGCTTGAACACGGCCAAACCCCCCTCCATCGTTCTTGTTGATTTGCTTTGAGGGTGGAAACAAGATGGCGTGGTGCCATCGCACCACGCGGTTAATCGTGCGTTTATTTTACGCAACACCGTCGCGCGCGCACCATGGAAGAATCATCTTGAACGCGACGCCGTCGCGCCGCGTTGAAAGAAATCAAGGCACGGAGGAGGGGTGCGGTGCCGTCGCACCGCGCCGGACGACGAACACCGTGGCCGGTTCCGGGCCGTGGCGGAAAGAGAAGACCGGCGGCCGAGCCACCGGCGTCGGAAGCCGAAGAGGGGACCAGATTTTCCGGTCCCGTTGGAGAAAACCGGCCGGCCAGCTGGCCGGCCGGATGGCATTAAACCGGGGGAAATTAATACCTCGGCCGGCTCACAAAACCCCCCTCTTAATGAGGGGGGCGGTTTCCTTGAGGGGGGCAGGAGGCCCCCCGTCTCCTGCCAATCAAGCCCCCCACGATGGGGGGGGGGGGGTTGCAACAGGCGCGGCTAAAAAGCCGCGCAGCCTCCAAGAAAGCGGGGGCTTTTCCCCCCGCGTTCCGCCTCCATGCGGCACTAGGACGCCGCGCCGCCGCGCCGCCGGCCGGCCGGCCGGCCGGGCCGGGTCGGCACGGACCCGGACCCCCCGTTTCAAAGCAGTTTCGGTCTTTTGGCCATAACTTGAGCCTCGGACCTCCGATTGATAAACCGTCTGCGGAAAAACGATCCTTGGATCGAGACGGTCGTTTCGGTATATCGCACTCAAGGTTTAGGATTACTTTGAGTTCGGTCGGGTTGGTTCGTTCACGAAACCAACCGGGCCTTCGGAGCGGAAACACTCATATCTTGAGCTACGGACGTCCGATTGACGTGCCGTCAGCTGTGTTGTATTCCTCTTAGTGAGAAGGTTCTTTTGGCATACTCCGCCCGAGGTTTGGACGCAGGTAGAGTACGGTCGGGTTGGTTTTGCCTTAAAAACCAACCGGGCCCCGGGGACGAAAATGCCAATAACTCTCAGACCGGGCGTCCGATCGACGCGCCGTCTGTTGCGTTGAGTTCCTGTTGACGATACGGAACTTTTGGATACATCAACTCTGGACTTTGTGATAGTTGATGTATCAGCCACTCGGCTCGTGGAGCGGACCCTCCTGTACGAGTTTGCTGTGTGCGGGAACCCTAGTGCTGGCTGCGACTGTTCTACTGCTACTACTGCTACTGTGACTGCGACGACGACAGTACAGAGATCCTTGTGGATTCGACGACGATGACTACAGCACTCAGCGATCCTACGTGGATCAGTGCTACATGTCATGTGTGGGCCCGATCCTGTGTGGGTCCGATCTTGTGTGGGTCCTTGCGCTCAGCGGTCCTGTGTGAACCAGCGCCTACAGGTCCTGTGTGGGCCCGATCCTGTGTGGGTCTTTTGCGGGGGTTAGTTACCTATCGATCCTTCGTGGGTCCGACGACTTAGATGGATCAGAGATCATCTTTATCGTCCTTTGAAGAAGTATACCTGTGTGAGCTGAATCCTATTGGTTTCCTGTGTGGAATACGTTTACTTTCCTGTGTGGACTGAGTTGTACTTGGGCTCGGAGGTTGGAGCGTATTTGAAATTTATGACTTAGGTATATGTAAGGGCATATACCTAAGCAGTGTCGGTTGTTACTTCGTGTTTGTACCTTTCTTCGTGGTTTATCCTTTGTGGATTTGAGAGACCTTCAGGGGTCTCGGTGTCCCTACTGAGTAGCTTATATACTCACCCCTGCACGGGCTTTGCCCGCACTACGTTGTGTTGGTTGCAGACGACGGACAACGTTGACCTTAACTGAGGCTTGCAGAGCGGGACGGTACCCGGAGGTGGACCACTGGGCGGGACGTGCACGGAGCGGACGGCGGGACCCGTGGAGCAGAGGAGCTATCTGTACCCACCCTTCAGGTGGGATTTCCAGTGGACAGCTCGGTGTAGCGGCTTTTCCTTTTTAGTTGCTGTTTTCCCTTTCGAGTTGTACTTTACTTTCAGTTTGGGTTTGTATACTAGCCCATTTACTTTTCCGCACTTTCAGTTGTACACTGCTTTTGTTTAGTGTTTACTTTCCGCTTTCTTACTCAGTGGTGTTTGTTTACTTTACAAAGGCAATGCCTTCCCTTTTTACCGGGATTTACGCCTTGGTGCTAGTCGCCAGCCCCTGTCCTATGGAAGGCGGGCTTGGGGTAGTCACAACACGGACCCCGAGGGCGGGTCGTGACAAATTGGTATCAGAGGAGTTCGGTTCTACCGTGAACTCTGATCTTTTCTATGTGAAGCAATAATGTTTAGCGTATTGAGTGTGGTTATCAGTCCAGGGAGTCCAGTGTTGGTGCGGCGGCCGACGTATCCGTACACCAGGACCCTGACTTCTGATTTCCGACTTAATGCACGAAAACATTGATTGCATGTGTGTTTCAAAGTTTTCTTTGTGATTACTTATATCAGCTCACCAGGTATACTGTTCTGACCGTGGCGCACCTGTTTCCTTTTCAGGATGGCCCCACGACGGCAGCCATCTAGGGTTCCGAGAGTCGAGCGTGACGACAGCCCACTGAGCGACGAGGCCTCGGTGTAGAGCCCTTTGTCAGCAGTGGCACCGACGGTAGCTCTACCCGCCGAGCCCCCGATGCTTCCAGCAGAATCCGCTGACGATGCACGTCGCCTCAGCGCACTGCATGAGTTTCAGCGCCAGCGACCGCCCAGGTTTCGTAGGGAGACGGATCCCCAGGCAGCAGAGGACTGGCTGGAGGCAGTGGTACGAGTGTTTAGGCTAGTGAGGACACCAGCAGACCTCATGGTGATCCTCGCTGCGAGCCTACTACACGCAGCAGCAGGACGATGGTGGAGCTTGATGCTCCAGGTGCACGATGAGGCATCTCTACTTTGGACGGACTTTGAGAGCCTCTTCCGCTCGGAGTTCGTCCCAGCCACCCTTCGTGCGGTGCGTATCCAGGAGCTTCTACAGCTGCGGCAGGGCAGCATGACGGTCGCTCAGTACTCGGCGAGATTTACCGATCTCTCGCGCTACTCGACCGACATGGTATGGGACCCATTCTTCCGGGCCCGGACCTTCGAGCAGGGTTTGAGACACGAGATCAGGGCATCGCTGATCTCCCTCAGCATACCGACTCAGACAGGAGTACTGGAGCGGGCCCTTCTGATCGAGAGCTTCCTTGCTGAGTCTACACCAGCACAGAGACCCACCGCTGGGCGGCACGTGGCAGAGTCATCTGCAGTAGGCAGTCGACGGATGACTCAGGGGTCCAGACAGACCAGACCTTCGGGCAGACGATCTCAGGGCACTAGCTCAGCAGTGCGGGGCACACAGCGAGGAGCCAGTCTTTCGAGAGGCAGACAGTGCTACTCGTGCGGCGGGCAGGGCCACATGGCTCGTGAATGCCCGACCCGCCGTGCCGAGGAGCAGCAGACAGTTGATGGACCACCGAGGCAGAGGCAGAGGGTCGACCGTGGCGGTCCGCAGGGAGGAGGCGGACGAGGCAGAGGAGCTGGATGAGCAGCCGGTGGTGGGCGATGCTTTGAGGCTCTGCCACCACCACCACCAGGAGGTCCACCCCGACCACAGGGAGCTGGAGGGAAGCGACATGCACAGCTCCAGGCAGCAGAGGCCTACGACCACGGTGCACCCGAGATGATTCGAGGTACTATCTATGTCTACTCCACCCTTGCTGCAGTTCTTATAGACACAGGAGCGAGTCACTCTTTCATAGCCACTGCCCTTGTTCGGAGCTCGGAGATTCCGACAGAGCCGTTGGCTCGATCCTTACGGCTAGAGACTCCTACGGGAGCAGACTCGACGATTACGCACTGGTGCCGGCAGTGTGAGCTTACTCTAGGAGGCGAGAGCTTCGGCTGGGATCTTCTTGTAGCAGCGTCGAGGCCTTACGACGTCATCTTGGGCATGGATTGGCTATCTACGGTCCATGCACAGATTGACTGTTTTAGGCGCAAGGTGCGATGTGTACGCACCGACAGGAGCAGGTTCACCTTCACCAGTGAGAAGGGAGCCTTAGCAGCACAAGATGGACTTCCGCGGAGGAGAGGACAGCCCATCACTCATCAGTTGGCTAGCCTTATCCTTGGAGCAGTTGACATGCGGAGTCCTGGTTTTCCTGCAGTGGTGGATCAGTTTGCGGACGTTTTTCCCGACGATGTTCCAGGGCTACCTCCTCGCAGAGAGGTAGACTTTTATATTGACTTGTACCCCAGGACAGCCCCGATATCCACTCCAGCATATCGGATGGCCCCCGCTGAGCTTCGAGAGCTACGGGTACAGTTGGAGGACTTGCAGGGCAAGGGGTTCATCCAACCCAGTGTTTCACCCTGGGCTTCCCCGATATTGTTCGCCAAGAAGGCGGACGGGAGATTGCGTCTTTGTGTTGACTATCGTCGCCTGAACCAGGTGACAGTGAGGAACAAGTATCCGCTATTGAGGATTGATGACCTCTTTGATCAGCTCAATGGAGCACGGTGGTTCTCGAAGATAGACCTCCGGTCAGGCTACCATCAGCTCAGAGTCAGAGACGAGGATGTGCAGAATACAGCCTTCAGATGTCGGTATGGACACTATGAGTTCTCGGTTATGCCATTCGGTGTAACCAATGCTCCAGCAGTGTTCATGGCTCTCATGAACAGGATCTTTCAGCCATAACTCGATCGGTTTGTCGTGGTCTTCATCGACGACATTCTGATTTACTCTACGACAGAGGAGGAGCACGCCTATCACTTGCGAGTTGTACTAGACACACTCTGAGAGCACCAGCTTTATGGTAAGCTCTCGAAGTGCCAGTTCTGGATACGTGAGGTCCAATTCTTGGGACACGTTATCTCTGAGGCGGGAGTTGTAGTGGATCCTGCGAAGATTGAGGCTGTGTTAGCTTGGGAGCCACCCAGGAGCGTGACTGAGGTTCGGAGTTTCTTGGGACTAGCTGGATACTATCGGAGATTCGTGCCAGACTTCTATAGAGTTGCGGAATCACTCACAGCTTTGACGAAGAAGGGGAAATCCTTCGTATGGTCAGACATATGTCAGTAGAGCTTCCAGGAGCTGAGACAGGGATTGACCTGCGCACTTATCTTGAGGTTTCCTGAGGAGGGAGTAGGGTACGTAGTCTACTGTGATGCATCAGGGACCGGACTCGGATGTGTTCTGATGCAGGAGCGGGCAGTGATCACCTATGGGTCACGTCAGTTGAGGCCGCATGAGCAGAACTACGCTACCCATGACCTGGAGTTAGCAGCAGTGGTCTTCGCTCTGAAGACATGGCGACACTACCTGATGGGAGAGCACTTTACAGTCTTTTCCGATCATCAGAGTCTCGGGTATATCTTCTCTCAGAAGGACCTGAACCTGAGACAGTGACGATGTCTCGAGTTCCTCCAGGACTATGACTTTGAGATAGTCTATACTCCTGGGAAGGGGAACGTAGTAGCTGATGCCCTTAGCAGGAGGACGGGCATTCCGCTACTTGAGGAGGCGACGGAGCAGCTAGCCTCTTTGCAGATATCCTTCGTGGATAGAGATGGAGCAGCCTTCCTCCAGTCTCTCACAGTCACCCCTCCACTACTGCAATGAGTTAGGGAGGCACAGCGTGGGGACGCTGACTGTGAGACACGGCGTGCACAGATATCCTCGGGACAGGCACCTGATGGTTTCTCCCTTGGGAAAGAGCACGACATCCTTTTCAGAGGACGTACCATGGTACCAGTCGCTTTGCGAGAGGAAGTGCTGAGGGAGTTTCACACTTCTCCTTTGGCGGTACATCCTGGAGTGGCGAAGATGTACCAGGACCTCAGACGACAGTACTGGTGGCCGGGCATGAAGAAGGGTGTAGCAGAGTTCGTTTCTCGATGCCTTACCTGCCAGCAGGTGAAGGCAGAGCATCAGGTACCAGCAGGCTTGGTACAGCCCTTAGAGGTTCCGGTGTGGAAGTGGGACGGCATATCTATGGACTTCGTGACTGGACTTCCACGCACTTCCAGAGGTCACGACTCCATCTGGGTGATTGTTGACCGACTCACCAAGTCGGCACACTTCTTACCCATCAGAGAGCAGGGCTCAGTAGAGAGCTTGGGACGTCTCTACGTTCAGGAGATTGTGCGGCTCCACGGCGTGCCATTATCTATCGTCTTCGATCGAGATGCTCGCTTTACTTCCCGGCTTTGGAAGGGGTTACAGGAGGCGTTTGGGATGCAGCTACGTCTGAGCACAGCCTTTCACCCTCAGACAGATGGTCAGACGGAGAGGACCATTCAGACTCTTGAGGACATGCTCCGCGCATGTGTCCTCGACTTTGGTCGTAGCTGGGAGGACCACCTACCCTTGGTGGAGTTTGCGTACAACAACAGCTACCACTCCACCATCGGGATGGCACCGTACGAGGCGTTGTACGGCCGACCTTGTAGATCTCCTTTGTGCTGGACAAACCCTGGAGAGTCAGCACTGGTGGGACCGGAGATGGTCCAGGCCACGACAGAGAAGGTCCAGGTCATCCAGGAGCGGATGAGGACAGCTCAGAGCCGGCATAAGTCATATGCTGACAGGAGGTGGAGGCCACTAGAGTTCGAGGATAATGACCACGTCTTCTTGCGGGTCTCACCACGACGTGGTATTCGGAGATTTGGCCGAGGCGGCAAATTATCTCCACGCTTCATCGGACCCTTCCAGGTCCTCAGCAGGGTTGGCGAGGTGGCTTATCGCCTGGCTCTACCACCTCAATTGCACCAGGTGCACGACGTCTTCCACGTGTCTCAGCTGAGGAGATACGTGCACGACCCGACGCACATCATTGACCATGGGGAGCTTGATGTTGACGATGGGGTGACTTTTACGGAGGTCCCGGTGGAGATAGAGGATCGACAGGAGCGGGTCCTGCGTGGGCGATCGATTCCTCTTGTGCGCATCAGATGGCAGCACGGGAATCTCCAAGAGAGCACATGGGAGCGGGAGGCTCAGATGCGTGCTCAGTACCCTCATTTGTTTCCCTAGTTTTTGATGTATCTTTACGGGGACGTAAAGCCCTGAGGTGGGAGTAATGTAAAGACCCGTAAAATTCAAGGGAAATTTTTTCTTAATTTTCTTTAGAATTTTACAAGAGCGCGGTTTCTGACGGCACCTGATTCCGAGGCCCGGAGTGCCCGAAATCATTTTCCGAAGTTTGGCTCAGGTACGTTCAGTGAACGAACGAGCGGGAATTCCTAACTTTTGATCCGGTGCTCAGAATTGAAATCTGAGGACACCGATGAACTCGCAGCGCCGATATTCGCTTAAAGAGACCTTTTCGGAAGTTGCGTTTGTTGCGGGTTGAAAGTTAGTTTTTGGGTTTTTAGTTTAAGTTAAATAAAATTCGTGAAGAACAAATTTTATTTTAACTTGTTAAATCCTACCAAAGGGGGTTGGAAGTGGGACCCACATCCACTTAACCTCCCTTGGGAGGATTAAGTGTGGTGGGGCCCACACGAAGCTCCCAACCTTTCATCTTCTCCCAACTCCCTTAACCCCTCTTTAATGACTTGAGTTATTTAATTTTGGAGTTAATCTTTTTGAAATTCAAACCTTTGAAATTCTTTTGTTAGGTTTGTAAATAAAATAAGCTCTTATTTTATTTGGTTGGGTTAGAACACTTTGGCCACCTTGAGAGCTTTTGGGATCTTTTCTTCTTCTTCTTCAACTCTGATGAAGAACACGAAGAACCTTCGAACTTGACGAAGAACGCTCAAGTTCCGACGAAGAACGCCGCTCCGCTCTTCTTCGTCTTCCGTGTCAACGAGAGGGAATGCCGCTTCCTCCTCGGATTCCCTTCGTCGGCATACGAAGTTTCTCCAACGACGTATCACATCAGACGCACCTCTTCGTCATCGGATTTGACGAACGACGACCGCGACGCCAGACCTCCGCGACGTTGTCTTCCGCGGAACGTTGTCAAATCTATGAACCTATACCCGAGGTAGGGGTTGTTGATTATTGTTTAATTATTTTATCCTTGTTCGTGGTTCATGCATAACTGACGTATGGATTTTATAAAAGTGTTATTGTTTAACGTGAGGGGGCCAGACTGGTTGAACACGGCCGAACCCCCCTCCATCGTTCTTGTTGATTTGCTTTGCGGGTGGAAACAAGATGGTGTGGTGCCGTCGCACCACGCGGTTAATCATGTGTTTATTTTATGCAACACCGTCGCGCGCGCACCATGGAAGAAACATCTTGAACGCGACGTCGTCGCGCCGCGTTGAAAGAAATCAAGGCACGGTGGAGGGGTGCGGTGCCGTCGCACCGCGCCGGACGACGAACACCGCGGCCGGTTCCAGGCCGCGGTGGAAAGAGAAGACCGGCGGCCGAGCCGACGGCGTCGGAAGCCGAAGAGGGGACCGGATTTTCGGGTACCTTTGGAGAAAACCGGCCGGCCAGATGGCCGGCCGGATGGCATTAAACCGGGGGAAATTAATCCCCCGGCCGGCTCACAAAACCCCCATCTTAATGAGGGGGGCGGTTTCCTTGAGGGGGGTAGGAGGCCCCCCGTCTCCTGCAATCAAGCCCCCCACGATGGGGGGGGGGGCAGTTTTGCAACAGGTGCGGCTAAAAAGCCGCGCCGCCTCCAAGAAAGCGGGGGCTTTGCCCCCCGCGTGCCGCCTCCATGCGGCGCCAGGCCGCCGCGGCCGCCGCGCCGCCGCGCTGCCGGCCGGCCGGCCGGCCGGGCCGGGTCGGACCCGGGTCGGGTCGACCCGGTAGGGCCGACCCAGGGGGGTCGGGCCGGGTCGGCCCGGACCCGGACCCCCCGTTTCGAAGCAGTTTCGGTCTTTTGGCCATAACTTGAGCCTCGGACCTCCGATTGACGAACCGTCTGCGGCAACGTGATCCGTGGATCGATACGGTCGGTTCGGTATATCGCACTCAAGGTTTCTGATTACTTTGAGTTCGGTCGGGTTGGTTCGTTCACGAAACCAACCGGGCCTTCGGAGCGGAAACGCTCATATCTTGAGCTACGGACGTCCGATTGACGTGCCGTCAGCTGTGTTGTATTCCTCTTAGTGAGACGGTTCTTTTGGCATACTCCGCCCGAGGTTTGGACGCAGGTGGATTACGGTCGGGTTGTTTTTGCCTTAAAAACCAACCGGGCCCCGGGGACGAAAATGCCAATAACTCTCAGACCGGGCGTCCGATCGACGCGCCGTCTGTTGCGTTGAGTTCCTGTTGACGATACGGAACTTTTGGATACATCAACTCTGGACTTTGTGACAGTTGATGTATCAGCCTCTCGGCTTGTGGAGCGGACCCTCCTGTACGAGTTTGCTGTGTGCGGGAACCCTAGTGCTGGCTGCGACTGTTCTACTGCTACTACTGCTACTGTGACTGCGACGACGACAGTACAGAGATCCTGTGTGGATTCGACGACGACGACTACAGCACTCAGCGATCCTATGTGGATCAGTGCTACAGGTCCTGTGTGGGCCCGATCCTGTGTGGGTCCGATCCTGTGTGGGTCCTTGCGCTCAGCGGTCCTGTGTGAACCAGCGCCTACATGTCCTGTGTGGGCCCGATCCTATGTGGGTCTTTTCGGGGGTTAGTTACCTATCGATCCTTCGTGGGTCTGACGACTTAGATGGATCATAGATCATCTTTATCGTCCTTTGAAGAAGTATACATGTGTGAGCTAAATCCTATTGCTTTCCTGTGTGGAATACGTTTACTTTGCTGTGTGGACTGATTTGTACTTGGGCTCGGAGGTTGGAGCGTATTTGAAATTGATGACTTAGGTATATGTATGGGCATATACCTAAGCAGTGTCGGTTGTTACTTTGTGTTTGTACATTTCTTCGTGGTTTATCCTTTGTGGATTTGAGAGACCTTCAGGGGTCTCGGGGTCCCTACTGAGTAGCTTATATACTCACCCCTGCACGGGCTTTGCCCGCACTACGTTGTGTTGGTTGCAGACGACGGACAGCGTTGACCTTAACTGAGGCTTGCAGAGCGGGACGGTACCCGGAGGTGGACCACTGGGCGGGACGTGCACGGAGCGGACGGCGGGACCCGTGGAGCAGAAGAGCTATCTGTACCCACCCTTCAGGTGGGATTTCCAGTGGATAGCTCGGTGTAGCGGATTTTACTTTTTAGTTGCTGTTTTCCCTTTCGAGTTGTACTTTACTTTCAGTTTGGGTTTGTATACTGGCCCATTTACTTTTCCGCACATTCAGTTGTACACTGCTTTTGTTTAGTGTTTACTTTCCGCTTGCTTACTCTGTGGTGTTTGTTTACTTTACAAAGGCAATGCCTTCCCTTTTTACCGGGATTTACGCCTTGGTGATAGTCGCCAGCCCCTGGCCTATGGAAGGCGGGCTTGGTGTAGTCACGACACGGACCCCGAGGGCGGGTCGTGACACTCACGGACTAAGGATCAAACACTAGATCGTAAAGGTAACTCAAATTATAAATTTTAATGAAATGGGCTCAACGAAGAGGGAGCATGTTCATCCGCTGGAAAAAAATAAGTTATAAAGATATTGATTTTAGAGTCACAAGAGGGAAAATATGGACTTTTCACCCAAAATAAGGAAGTGAATGATTTAGGAGCACAATTTGCAAACTATGTGAAAACCATGCGAGAACCCATAATCAAGAACTATTGGTATTTCCGACATACGAGTGCCTAGAATCACACATTTGCGAACCGAACTTCAAACACCTGTTTCACCTATGTTTTCCCTATCCTAGACAAAACTAATTGATAAAAATGCATAGACTGATTTATTTTAACCATGTAGCTCATCTATTTAGACCTTTTTCTGAAGGACTGATCTCCGATCAAGCCTTAGATAGTCATGGGACCTTCTTTAGCTAGTATTACATATTTTCCATGGTTAAAAAAGGTATCAAATTGAAAATCTAATGAACCATACCTTTATGAGATTTTTGGTCATTACAAAGTACTCCAATTAATGATATGTGTCCCTGATTTTGAAATTTGACTGTAATGTGGTAGTGTATGTGAAGATTTTCGGCCATGGTGAACAAATATCAGCTTCTCGCTCCCAAGTCTCATCATGTAACTATCAATGTTTCCATAAAACCCTTTACAAAAGAACAAACCTTCCTCATGTTTTCATCACTCTATGATCAACTATACAAACATGGTACTCTTTGATGAAAGCATCTACATCTAGCTCAAACTCATAAGGCTGAAAGTCATGTGACATGTTTGGATAGTATCAAAAAAGCAGAGATATAAGAATTAAATAATGAATTGAATGGAATCACTAAAGAAGTTCCAAATGGTAAGACACTGATCCAATCCTTTTCATAACCACATAGGTTTCAACACACCAAAATGATAGCTTTCACTACATCTGAATATGTCTATGTCATATCCTTGGAAAGACAAAAAAGATCAGTTTCAGACCTCTAACTCGAGAGTTAACCCACATCTATTTCCATAAAACTGATATCTATATTCATTTTTTCACAAAAAATTCCTGATCAACTAGACCGATCTATAGTAACCTTAATGAGATGTGTTCCACACATATTAGGATCCTCTACCTCTAGCCATCACAGAGGTTGGAAGCAAGGCCAGCCATATAAGGATACATTAGGATCCATCCCGATGGTATCTTGAAATGATAATTACAAGTGAACACAATGAGGGTGATGTTATTCTCTCATGAGAACCCAAATTCAATTACACATGCAAGAATCATTTCCTCTAACACATGAATCGAATGCTCTACTTATCCATTAGTTTGTAGGTGATAAGACATGCTCAAATTATCTATGTTCCAATGACATTCTGCAATCCCTATGAAAACCGTGACATTAACTGAGAATCCCTGTCATAAAATATAGAGTGTGTAGAGCCACGAATATTTGAAACCTCCCTAAAATATAACACTCCTATTTTTTCTACCGATAATCAATATTGCATACGTAATAAGTGTGTGAACTTCATTAGATGATTAAAAAACACACTCAATATTGTTTTCATGAGTTTATCTAGGTAGAAAAGTCACAAATATCCATTGAATCATATTCACATTTCAACTCAAGAATTGAAAACACCTATAGATTCCATGTCTGTTATTGATGTCCAACCATCACATGCTAATAGGTGGAACATCGATTGATTAAGAAGACAATCTCACATTTCATACTAGGCCACCAATACTAGAATCATAGATCAGAAAACATTTTGGTGCCACAAAATTGATCTTCCAGCTCTCCTATGATGTCACGTGGGTCCCATAAACACCCATGTAATAGTAAAATGGCAGTTCTACCCATGGGCCTACTTGATGATTTATCATCATATGAAATTTTTTCCCTTAGGAAAAGTCCCTCATGATTGGATAACATCATCATTAATACCCATTCCATATGATTATAAGTAACTGGAACAGATGAACATATAGTCAAATCATGTAACTCTTGAACATCAATGTAAATCTATGAGAATAAGACCATAAGATTACATTATCTACTAGAATCCTAAACAAAATTATTTTGTGTCTTCTAACTCAGATCATCGTCTAGTTAATTTTTGTTTCACAGCATGTAGGAAAGGTCAATTTCAAATCATTATAGGTACTTCAATATCGTAAAATGTCTAATATTGAGATATCACAGTGCAAATATTTACTTGAGGATTTTTTGTATGTTAATACCAAAAAATTATATAAAAGTATAAAGTTTCATCAAGAGCTTAAATCATGAACTACAATAGAAAGATCCAATCTGTGTATTTGTTAATTCTGCTCATATGGCCTTAACTGATGAGAGTTGTACAACAAGAGTTGATTATAATATATCATAAATGTTGCAAGACAGATTCATGAGGCATCATTGTAAAAAACATATATCATTGATAGCTCTAGAAGAATCAGTATCGGATCTGATGTCCATTGATTCTTCAACTCTAAAAATTATACTTCACAAGATTCGAACATTATAAATTTTGAACCTATATTTTTTAAGCCTCTAAGTGGATATGAAATAGGAGAGAAATACCCTATAATCCATCTGTGATATCCAAAAATTTCTATGAAACACTAACTTTCAAAGACATTCATGGGATAATCCCGATAAACTATAGATCTCACTTTCTATAGGTCTACTAAATATCCTGACTCCAAGATCATTTAACCCATTAAGTAAAAATTATCGATCCATATGTGGGATTATTTGATCATATAATATATATAGTTCTATATCAGGGTATTTAGAATGATCTCAACATGGGATTCATGGTCATGTTCTGAATGTAAATACTATAAGATGTTTCCAACAAGGCTTTCCATAAATTAATCTAGGTATGGGTAGAAAACATGATTCATTAGATCCAAAAATATTTTAGGTGTATTCATGAGTCCAAATGGAATATCCATGTACTCGTATATATCATAAATACATGTAAAATTTTGTCGAGTAGTAATGATTTAGTGACACACACATGATGATATACCGACCTCATATGTATCAATGAAAATAGTTTTCATCCTTAGAGTTTACCAAAGAGGTTATTTGTTATATGTAGTGGATACCGATTCATTATCAAAATCTATTTCAAATGATGAAAATCCTGAAATAGGATGAGGGTACTATCCAAAATTCATGGGTAAATGGACTAGTGATCCCCATATAGATTTCCTAGCGAGTAAGAAACATTTATCCTATAGATAATCCAATATCTTCATGAGATCCTAAAGCTCCATAGGTACCATCTTATAATGAGGAATTGTCACTGGTGTGGATCCCAGAACTTCTTAAATAGTATACACTATCTCTCATGTTGTAGGTATATTTGATAAGTCTTCAAGAAATACAACCTGGAGAGGATACACTATAGAAGGGAAAAGAGTAGTTGGAAACCACTGGTCATCAATAAAAATACTAGCGATTTCAGCTATCACATTACTTAGACTCTGCTGCTGATGTCATTCTCAAGTCACACTAACACCCCATTCCTCCTTCTTCATGTTCCCAATTTCCTATGGTGATGTAAAAATAAACCCCCCAATGATAGTAGTCAATATTATATTTATAGGGAACTCACCATTCTATCCCGATTATTACATCAAAAAACATCTTGTTGTTGAAGTAAATATTCCACATGAAATTGTAATTTCCTATCTCAAGAAAAAAATCATAACGATGGATAAATCCATCAGAACAAATAAAAAATATGGTATTTATCATCATAACAACATTTTAGTGCTAAAATTTAAGGCATGACTTATATTTATTTCCTCAGATATAATAGTGTGAGACACACATATGTAAAATAAATCAGACACTAATGTGGATTCTACTAGAATAATACCTTGTATAGTACAAGGTCTAGTGATATAATCTATAAGCGTATGATAGAATGCATGTTACTGTACAATACCATGGGCCTAAGTCACTTCCTTACTACCCTAAACAAGACCACTCTACTGCACTGAATGTCATAAGTTATAATTCCGCTTCCATGACCACGACCATAGTTTCAATGGCCAATGGTATTCTAGCTTTCTTCCTTTCATGATCCTACTATCCTCACCCTGTATCATTGACTTGTCTTAGATCCCCGGTCTTTATGAACTATTGGAAAATTCTAACATAAACATTGGATATGGCCCATCATTCCACAACCATTTCACTCCACTGGATCCTCTTAGAACTGAGGCTTCGTGTGTCTCGGTATCTTGCAGTGGTGATAGACCATGAAGCTTTCAACGTGAAGATCTTAGATGATGCTACCCTTGAATGAATTCTCAAGGTGAAAATTGCACCCAAAAGAGGAACCACTTATATAATTAGGTAGATGTCTTCCCCAACTCACAATATCTACTTCCCTCTGATTCCTCTCTATAATAATGGCTTGATTGATGATTTAAGAATATTCATCAAGATAAACAGATTTTCTTGGGACTGAATGGCATAAACCAACACATCCTTGAATCGTCTGGTTGTCATAAGATCGTCACCTATCTGTGTATGAGTGAAAAAATGCCTCTCAGTGAACGTTTCATAATATTTCATAACTGACATTCTCTCATATTATAGTTATATGAATTATTCGTCTCTATTTTCCCTCAAAGCCTATGGAAAAATGTATTAATTGATGATCTTCTAGAAATCTTCCCAGTTTATATCTGTATGTTGATCTACATGGGTGAATACTTCCCACCACCTATTGGTTGAGTCACATATCATATATTTTTAATCCATCACCCTTCGTTGTAGAGGTGTCTCAAGATTCTAGAATATAGATTGGATTGGTTCAATAAAATAATCTAATGCATGATGTTTTCAATCCCCAGAACAGGTGGCAGGATGCTGATTCTGAAATTCTAGAGTCAACTCTTACACACTCAGTGCAAGTCGAACTACACCTTGAAGATTCTGAAAAATATGACAAAAAACATTCAAAACTCGGTTTTAGTTCCCATATAATGTTTTGGAATAGATTCAACTTGTTGAAACATAGGATGAATCACTTACACATTAGGGATCAACACCTCAAGAGAATTTTCTTCACATCCTTAATGGTGTACCATTTGAAGATTTCGTCATGGTATGATATTGAAATTCCAAACACACACCACTGAAGAGACTTACTAAATTGAGGTGATTTAATTTAAGAAACCATAAAAGACCAAATTATTCTAATAGAAACATCAATTCATCTCTTTCTACATATAAATCTAGGTCTAGACTATATCAGAGACCATAATAGTCTATAATAATGTATGAGATACCACACTACACTACATTGTATAGGTTTGAGTCTATGTAATTGATTATCATATGTAGAATAACAAATTTCACTTTATATTTAATTTTCATTTTAAATATTTTCTTGTTCAACTGGGTAAATTACATAAAATTCTTGAATTAGATGGTATACCACATTCAATCCATAATGGGACATACTCTTTATGAACCAAAAGATTATTATAATTAAACTCACAACCTGGCACTTTCCATCCCATGTGATGAATGGTCTATGGCTCAAAATTCCATAATTGAACACATAATGTGTCTTTATTATCGAATTATATAAAATATTGTTAGGATATGGAATACTAATTAATGTAAATTATTTCATCCAATATCTGCAAGAAGATTCAGAATAATACAATACATATTCAAAGCACTATCAATATACAATAGAAAAATGCATTAGGAAAATATAAGAGTGAAAAATGAATGTCATATTAGACCTATTGCGCATAATAATGATGCAAGTTACAATATGTGTACCCTCATATCATCAGCCCAAATATAAAAAAATACACAAATAGAAATATAATAATAATGGCAACAGAACATGTGTGACAACCAATTGGGAATTGATAAAAAACAATATGAAAAATCATAACAACAATTATTATTTAGGAAACTCATCCTTTACCACGAACATGGGTTTCCAACACCCAATAAGGATTTATGACCATTTTCAAAGCATTACGACTCCCCAATATATTGTATCCAAATAATAATGAATGAAATGAAACTATAATGATAACACTTTTTATCTTTCCAATTATTGATCCCCTTAACCTGTACCTCAAGATGGTGGGTCACATGGCCTCAAGCATGCCTCCCCAACTCCAAAAGATGATTACTAGAAGTGATGGCGTAAGGGTGGTATAGTGGGAGACTTAAGATCATGTTAGAGTGGCAGATAAAATATAATTAATAGCAGATGAAAAATAAAAATATACAGAATAACAAAGTAGTAGATGAATAATTATAACTAATATAATATAATAGTGAGAAATAAAAAATATTCAAAAAATAGAATAAATATCACAAAAGAATCTAGGAATTATCAAATGAATGGATTCATTTAATGATTATAATAAAAAGGGGAACATGGGAGAGGAAAATACAAGCATGATATATAAATGAGAAAATAAAAAAAATCATCCCTACTAGCATCTCACACTAAATGCCTTGCCTTATACTCCTAGTCTACATATAATAAAAATTATATCAATAACTTATAGAAGTTATATTTCCCTTATCCATACATGCAGGAAGATAGTCTTCTTGGGAAGAAAACGAAGCCCATGTAAGGTGTGACATAATGAACTCAGTAGCCTAACACAAATGATCTCTACATGTATAACCTTCCTTTTGAGTTATGTGACCATTTTTATATTTTTTTATGCATATGAAGTGGTTGGGAAAGGATTGGGAGAGTTTGACATAGTACGGAATGTTTTTAGACAGGTTTGGAGACCATTTTAAGGAATCATGGTTTGAGCACGGTTAGGGGAAACCGTGTGAGAATCTCAGGTACCCATGAAATATTCCACTATTCAGATAGTACCATTCGCATAGATAGCACCATGTTTTTCAAAATGTGTGAGCTAATTGTGGGGGCCCAAAAAAAGTTGACATGGTTATTCAAGATTTTTCATAACTCACCCATTTATTCTCCCATAATTACCTTATGCTGTATTTATTATCATGAAGGTTTAGGGGTGATATCCCACCCATTTTTGAAGGGGTTTCAATGGTTTTTAATGAGTTTTGAAGGCATCTCATCTTAGTTAAGTATTATCTTTTGGTTATTTTGGTTTTCTCTATATCTTCTCCTGTCCCTCTGTTTTTTATCTAGATCTACATTTGTGGAAAGTAGATCTAGGGTTTTTGATTCCTTAGGGGATGATTATAAAGATTTTTTATGGTAGGGAAGGAGATCTAGAGTGGTTTTGATAGATTTATTTTCTGTATTGGTAGTGTGGTTGCTTGTGATTCGATTTTTTCCGGAACCCTAATATTATGTAGCTTCTATCTGGACTCCACTTTTCTAGAACTAGATTACGTTTTAGAAATTATTAAATCTTCCCATAAAATTAATTCTGAATATTATGTGAAAATCTGGATGGGAACCCAATGGGTGATCATTTGGGGATTTTGGATGAAATGGGATATTGTTTAAAAATGGGTCATGATGTGTGATTTTGAAAGGTAGATTATAAAAATGGTTAATTGGGTTGGTTTATGAAAATGGTTTGTGAAAATGGATATCAATAAATTTTCTTTTATTTACATGTGGTTTGGAATGTATAATGGTTAAAAAAAATTTATATAAATGGGTGATTTCGTGTTGGGAATTGGCATGTGTTGGAAATGGTGGTATGTATTTTTGTGGCCTCAGTGATTTATGATTTAGGTTGGTTAAGAGTTAAGGATTGTGTTGATTTTGTGTGAAGTGGGTGAGACTTCTCACTATAATCAATGATGTGTAGTGGAAGGAAGGTCCAAAAATATGAATTAGTGGTCGAGAGGTACCACTATTTTGGAAATGTGGTAAATGGGAATGAATGGGAAGTTCAACCATGGTTTTTTAACTTGTTGTGTTTTTATATGAATGATGAAAATAGTTATGCTAATTCGAAGTGGTAAAATGGCCTACCATATGCTTATTTGGATTTCCATTTAGATTATTGGTTTGGGTATGGTGGCTTGCTAAGGGTATGTTCATCAAATTGGTAGCTGTTGAAATATTTTATGTTTTAATATATATATATATATATGTATGTATGTATGTATATATGTATGCTAACAGTTTTACCTCAATGGTGTGTGTAGGGAACTCATTTGGGTAAATCTATATGATTGTCATTACTCACCCCTTAATTGGAACATTAGTGCTTTTGAAGATGTCGTATTTTGGGAAAATGTTATGAGTAAAGAATATCATTTTTCTAGCAGTTTTTCGTGATGTATTGGTGGTAGTGTGGTGATTAGAGCATGGATATTGGTGTGGAGCTATTGATTTTGTTGTAGTTTCCATGAGGTCTTGTGGATTAGTCTTCCTATTGGTACCCTTATATTGGTTAGGTTGAATTAGTTTATTGGAATTGTTATGGAATATTATTGTGGTATATTGGGACTCATGTTACAATGTTACTTGCATCATGTTGGTTTTTTGTCATGGTATATTGTTTTCTGGGTTTATCTCAAGGGAAAATTGTTTCACAATTTATTCTTTAAATCCTCATAATTTAGTTACAACATATGGAACCTTGGGAACATCATTTAGGCCATGTAACACCTATTATCTTTCTCAATCTAATGAGTAAGGGGCATGGCGTTACAAGTGGTATCATTTTTTTCGGTCCATGGAATTCATGTGAAAGCAATTGTATCGGTCATTTGGCGTTGATTGTTGGTTAAGGTATTGAAATTCATTAATGTTCCATTATTTGAGTCGGGATGGTATAAAAGAATAGTATTGTCCAAATAAGAATGTATAACATAAAAGAACATAACCAACCCTTTTATGCTGAACTTCGTGTTATTATGGAGTATGGTACACGGGTGTTTTAGAGACACTTATAGGAATTGGATATATCATTACCAAGGGTGTAGCCAATGATATGAGCCGGGAATACATTACAAACATGACTTCCCTATAGTATGAATATTTCATTTGGTATAATGAAATATGTTATGGTATGAATATGTAGATGGGTGGGAAATCTGGAAATTATTTCAAATGTGGGGATTTTAAATGTGAACGGTCGTGGTATTTTAAATGTTGCTCATTATTCAAAACATATTGGATTTTTTATAATAGTGAAACATGGGAATTTAGAACCCAGCGAAACCCTTTATGGGATAATTTTTATGAAATTTAGTTTGTATTTTTAACAATTTCTTTCAATTGGTTTGTGACTTATAGTTGTTTTTGTATTGATAGAAATGTCATCGGGTATGTGTCTTAGAGACCAACCGGAGGAGGCTGCTGAAAATATTGTTGTACCTGAGCCTTAGGTGAACTAGAATCTAGTTCGGAGTATAGTTAAAGCTTTCCTAGTTGTAGAATGTGGGAATAAATCAGATGTGTTACCGCCCAAGATTTCATAGTATGTTATTTTTCAATGTAATTCTATAACTTGCACTACACACAACACCGGGTTCGAGCGCATCACAAGATTACAAAACATGTCGTTAAAAATAGGTTATGAATAGTATTAACTAAATAATGAACTATATATAATGCTTATAATTTTAGAATCCATATTATGTGTTTCTTAGATATAATGTAAGAATAAATTCATTTTTTAGATAAAAGAAGTATTTATTTCAAAAAATGCACTTTTACCTCCTTTTCATGATGAACCCTTTTAAAATAAAATATTTGAAACTTTTATATATTCTATTTGACAAAATACACTTCTTCTTAAGAATATTCACATAATAATTTAGTTTCAATGATTTTTTGGTGCTTTTCTAATAACTTTCATATTTTGGTTAATAGAAAAAATTACTATATTTTAGCTGAAAACAAATTTTTTTAATCAAAATAACTTATAGTGTTAAATTATAAATTTTAATGGTTTTTAATTATAAATATATTATATTTTTATCATTTAATCCAATGAAGGACATTGTATGTAATTTCACTTTTAGATTGGACATAAACAAGTGTCAATCTTTTGATAGATATTATTTCTTAAACACACGCTTTTTGATTTCACAACAGGAATTAATTTTAAATTAATAAATGAATCTTATATGTTTTGAATTTGGTAAAATAGGATTATATTTTTATTTTGTAATATCAATATAAGATTATGGTGAATTTTTGGTTTTTTTTGAAAACATTCAGTTTTTGATGAATAATGAAAAATACTAAATTTTAATTAAAAATATCTTTTTAAATCGAAATAATTTCGAGTGCTAAATTATAATTTTTAGTTGTTTTAAAGTATAACTATATTATATTATTACCATTTAATACAATGTTGTTCATTGGAAGTAATTTAACATTTAATCCGAATAAAAGAAAGTGTCAATATTTTGATTTTTATTATTTCTTAAAAACACGTTTTTTGATTTGACAACGGGAATTAATTTTAAATTAATTTATTCCACTTATATGTTTTGAATTTATAAAAATGGATTCCATATTTAGAATCAGGATGTTCAAATTTTTAAAATAGGCAACTTTTATTCTTAGTCATTTGGAAGAATTACTTCGGTAAATATTTTATTTACCATGGTTAGAGGGTAAATCTGGTAAATAAGGGTACAAAAATAATATTATAATAATATTAAATTACCCTAAAATGTTTCCTAACAATATTGGTTGATACATGTCCACCATGGGAATATTTGGGGCGATTTCGGGAGCCCATGGAGCCACTTGAAAGTGATGATAACACTTTATATTAATTATGTTAAAGTAAATACGAAAATGACATAAGGATATATCTTTTAGAAAAATGATTCTTACATATGGTTATATATGTTATATTTTAGACTATAAATATTCATTATAAATATAAAAACATTTCCTACATAATGGTATTTTATTTATAATTTTTAGACATTGAATAATTAAATTTTTTAATGACACAGTAATGATGCAGTATTTTCCTTATTAATGAAAGAATCAAGTAATTGGTATTATAAATGTTAAAATAAATATAATTTGAACGTTTTGATGACATCCACGAATTTTTGGGTTAATATTACATGATATTATTACTTAAATTAATTTTTTCCGAATTAATAAAGTTGTTAAGTCTTTATCAAAAATCAATTATTAAATAGTGTAAAAAATAAAATAAAATATTTTTTAAAACAAATATTATATTATTAATTGATATTATATTAATAAAAATCTAAGGATCATCCAAAGGACTTATATAATGATAGTTGTATCTTTAATGGACCACTTGTGGGTCTCATGGAAGTATATATTATGTTTAATAACAATATAATATAAAAATATAAAGAGACATGGTAAATGTCAAATTAATTAACTAAGAGTTAAAACTAAAATATAAGGTTAATAAAGTGACCCAAACCTATATAACACCAATTGGTTGAGTTTTGTTCGACCCATCCCCACCTTAGCCTCAAAAAATCCCATTTGGATCTATTAGAATCCGAATATTAATTTATTATAAAATAATATTTCTATCTTTTCCTAAGGTGCCCCTCACCCCTCTTATAAAAGAGCACTCCCTCTTATCTCTAATACACACCTTCAAAGCCATTTGTATAAGACAAACCCATCCTAAGTATCCTCCCAAAATCCCTCACTTCATCCTAGGGGCCTTATTATGATCAAAAATCCAACCTAAGGATCCCTTTTGATCAAATCAAAATGAAGAACCCGAAGAAGAGGTAATAATTTCACCACCCTCTTTCAAGTTCCTTTTTTCTTACACTTATTATTTCATTGTTATGTCCATTATAAAATAATAAATCCAGTAACTTATATATAAATTGATGTTATTATAAATATGTTACTGTCATATTCAGTATTCTATCCATCCTTTGAATGACATGTCACCATACGTGCATACGTACGGCTTACCATCTCCACATCGTGGTGTAATTGTTATTCAAAACATTATTATTTGTATGGGTATGATAATGATGTATAATTTATGTAAATAATAAATATAACTTTATAATTATTATTTATATATGATATGCCATCAAATTTTATTTTATTTTAATATCAAAAGAATGATATTGTCGCTCGTGCGTACGTACGGACTCCTGCCTCCACGAACGTGATGACATCCATTCTCCATCATATCCATTCAAGTATAATTGTCATTTGATGATTAAAAATATTGTTTAAGGACTTGATATAATTCTGTATATGAATAGGATAAAAACTATCCACAACAAACATGAATTTTGTAACAAAACATATAAAAGAAAATGCGTATGTTAACACCTGAAACGACAATAATACTAAGATATTATTAACAATGCAATGTTAAAAGATCATATATGATATCATATTAATGTAAATGATTCTTGTATAATTTAATTACATTAATTTCACTATTATACAAGATGTTAACCTACCCTCTACCAAGGAAAAGTACAAGGTAAAGGTTTATTTCAAAATCTCTTCATTATCTGAGGTTGTTTATACGTAATTATCTACTTGGACCTCTTTATCATCCACATCCATGTTTCATAAAAATGTATTTAAAATCCTTATTACTATTTTACAAAAAATGGGTTAAATTCATTTATAACCTTGTTTGACTTCTTATAAGATGTTTACAAAGGAATCATTTTTTCATTTTTCAAACAAGTTTCATTTTAACCTTTTCGACAGAATTAAGGTAAGAATGTATTTTTTTTAACTTATACGAAGGGTGTGGCTATTTTCCACTATTATAAACTTTTCTAATCTTCCCTTACAATCTTATAAGAATATTTTCAAAGTAAATTTTTTCCTTTAATAATTATTTTACTTTTCAGTGATTTAAAAAAAGATATATTTCTCTCAAATAGTTTTGTTTTCATCTATGTCAACATCTTTGATGGATTTTAAGATAAATTGTAGTTGATTTATTATGACACAAAACATCCATATTGTATTGATGGTTTTTTGATATGTTTGACTACAGGTGTGTTCATTTTATACCATTCATGATTTATATAGAATGCATGGACATTTCATAGGCTAGTTTTAATATAAATGTTTATGTTATGTTTAAACCTATTCATATGAGGAAATGATTTTACTTAATAAGTGATGGGTGGAGCCTGATATAGCTCCTCAATGCATCAGTAGGTCTCATGAGACAAAATAGTGTCTTGGTAGAAGGCCATGACATAATCTTATTTGTAGTCTTGGGGGAAGGCCTTGACTATGTGGTTATGATAGTCTGGAATTATGCATTCCATCATTATGAAAGTGTTTATTGATATTGCATGTGATTATTCCACTAGTAGAATATCCATGTGAATAATTAAATGGCATTATTTTATTTCTTTATTCCATATTTTTCTAAATTTCAAGTATAAAAGGCTTTTGTTTTAGTTATACATTGCCTTAAGTGTTTTTGCTTATTTATGAAAGTTTCTACTATATTGTTATCCTTACTATGCATCTAAGCTCACCCCTTTATATTTTTTATTTTTCTCAGGATGTGAAGAAGTATTTTTTGACTGACCTACAGGGATAGTCTAAGGGGATATGTGTGTGGACTATGGATACTATGTTGTTGTAGTTGTCATTTTATGATGTAATGTAAGACTTATGAATGTATCTAGTGATTCCAAGGCTACTAAAATAATAAGTTTTTTGAGACTCGATCTTTTGTGATCATGAAAATGTTATGTAATAATGCACAGACTCTGGGTAACTAGGGTCGGGGAGTTACAGTTGGTATCAAAGGAAGTTTAGTTCAAACCTTGGAAGCTATATTTAGATAAACTATAATTAGAGCACATAGACCTAAGATGGACTTTGAGGATTACTATAGAAAAACTTCCTAGAATTTTTGTATTATAGAGATTTTGTGAGTTTTCCAAGAAATAAATCCATGTCTATATACGAGCATGTAGAGGTGTCTCTTGAACATATGTACCTAGGGGTAAAACCCAAAAATACCGCTTTAAGCTAGACTCGAATGAGAACTGGTGCACGACAACGGGCCTTGCTGCACTCTTGGTTACAACACTCCTGGGGGATATGATTATGATAATTATCATTTTATTTTCAAATCATTATGAAGGGTTTATTTGTATATACTTCCTCAATGAAAAAATCTTTTTGATTATGGATTATATCCATAAACAGTTTAATTTACGTTAGGTATTATACAAGTTTGGAATTATTCATTTCAATTCATAAACTGACCTAGTTTATGCCATTGTATAAAAATGGAACCTAGTAGAAGGAATGTGAACTCCAATAAAACGTATTATCCAAAGAGTAATAAGGATCATATCTTTCACAGTATTAAGCCAACATTTAGGAGGGAAATAGTCTCTCATGTATTCTCAACATATGAAGAAATAATGTCATGTGTTAATAAGATAAGTAAATCATTCTCTGAGTCATATGGATTTTATGGGAATAAAGAGTGGAAAAGGATGGAAGAGAGAAAGATGGATAAAGGGAAGAGGGAAAAAATAATTTTCCCATATGTGATAACTGTGGGAAGAAACACCATGGAACTATCCTGAAGGGAATGGGAGTTTGTTATATGTTTGGAGAAAAAGGACACCAATTATGTGACTGCAAGGGAAAGAAAATGATTTCAAATGTACAATTATTCATCTAGAAGATGTTGGGACACTATCCAAACCAATTTCCAAATCATCAGGGTATGCCCCAAAAGATGCTATAGGATAACAATCATGTTATGATACCACCACAATGAGGGGGAATGATAAGAGTTCTTCTGTTGTTATTAATGAATTATGACATTTGAGTTTTGTATCAACAATCTACTGGTTATAATAATTATGGAGTATATAAGGATAATATTGATGTACTATTTCAATAAGGACTTGAGATTGTGTGGAACCATGAAAAGTGACTCAATAGTAGGTTAAATTTGTGGAAAATATATGGTTGAGAGAAAGATAAACCATAATATGGATCTGATACTGAGGTAGTGATTTCGGAATAATATATGATTGATTTGGATAAATTATATTGGATATTCATGACTACATTGAAACTGCTTAATGATTTGTTTATTCCATCATTGTTGGAGTTTACAACTTTTTTGGATAGAAGGAGTATATCCAGTATTTTATGAGTAATAAGGGATCATGAATGTAATCAATAAGGTATTATGGTAATTCAAAATGTTGTAGTGTTTAAAAAATTACATGATAAATGTGTTCATATGTTATTACGCAGAAAAAGAATCTTCATTGTGTTTAAAATATTTACAAATTTTGGACTGTGAGTTCGTACAGAAGAATTTTGGATAATTATAGTTTGAGATTATTTTTGGATTGACATAAAAGGACAACCCGAAGGTCGGGCGGCAACCTGTCGCATCCGGCAGGGCCATGAGACATGAACTCGCAACCGAAAGGTGACAAGGGCGTATCACCTACCACAGGCCCACATGATGTCCTGGATTTAATAATGTAGTTTTTTAAAGGTCTGGTAGATGAATTATAATTTTTTTTTGAACACAAAATGAATAGAATAAATATAATATTTTTTAAGTTCTGTTATCTTTTAGTGTGAAAGATAAGTTTTTGGTAGAATTTAGTTAATGGATGGAACTCTACTTGTCATGTATATATTTTTCTTCTTCTCTTATTCTATGAAGAAAATAATTCTTAATATTTATTAAAGTGATCTTAAAACCAAAAATTTGTTATCCTAATACCTTATGTTTTTTTGAGCCGATGGAATTTTAAATCATCATAGATTGATGAATTTAAGCCCCTCAATTTTACAGTTGTGTGTGATTGATGACCTCAATCACTACCTATAAATATTTACGTTTTCCTCCAATTATATGTCTCTAATTCCACCAATTTTCTAATAATAGAGATCATAATTTGGTGGTGACCCTTTCATTTTACTTTCTCTCTTATTAAGACTAAATTTTATTAACATAATTTCCGTTGTGGGTTTTCCAAATATATTTTCTATTTTCAAACTTTTATTTTAGAAGAAAATTTAAAATTGCGAGGACACAATTTATTGTTAGAGGGAAAAATTTAACATCCCATGATTTCATAGTACGTTATTTCTTTAATGTAATTCAATAACTTTCACTACACGCTACACTGGGTTCGAGCGCACCACAAGATTACAAAAATAGCCATTCAAAAGCGGTTATGAATATTTTTAACTGTATATTTAACTATATATAATCCTTATAATTTTAGAATCCATATTATTAGTTTATTAGTCATAATGTAAGAACAAATTCATTTTTTCTGATAAAAGAAGTATTTATTTCAAAAAATGCACGTTTACCTTCTTTTAATGATGAAACCTTTTTAAACCCAATATTCGAAACTCTTATATATTCTATTTGACAAAATAAAATTCTTTTTTAGAATCGGGATATAATATATTAGTGTCAATGAATTTTTAGTGCTTCTCTGATAACTTTTATATTTGGGTGAATACTGAAAAATACTATATTTTAACTGAAAACAACTTTTTTTATCAAAATAATTTATAGTGTTAAATTATAAATAGTAATTGTTTGTAAGTATAAAAATATTATATTTTTACTATTTAATCCAATTCTGGTCATTGTATGTAATTTCACTTTGAGATTGGACATAGACAATTGTCAATCTTTTGATAGATATTGTTTCTTAAAGACAAGATTTTTTATTTCACAACGGGAATTAATTATAAATTAATAAATTAAACTTCTATATTTTGAATTTGGTAAAATAGACTTAACTTTTGAATTCGGAATATCAAAATTAGCTGAGGGTGAATTTTTGGTATTTTTATGAAAACATTCATTTTTTGATGAATAGTGAAAATACTAAATATTAATTAAATTTTTTTTAATAAAAATAATTCATTGTGCTAAATTATAATATTGAGTCGTTTTAAAGTATAATTAGATTTCATTTTTACCATTTAATACACTGTTTTTTATTGGACATAATTTCACATTTGAACTGGATAAAAGAAAGTATCAATCTTTTGATAGTTATTATTTCTTAAAAACACGCTTTTTTGATTTGACAACGGGGATTAATTTTAAATAAATTTCTGCCACTTCTATGTTTTGAATTAAGAAAAATGGATTTCATATTTCAAATCATGAGGTAAAAATTTTGTAAATGGGTATCTTTTATTTTTATACCTTTGGAATAATTACTTCAGTAAATATTTTATTTACCATGGTTAAAGGGTAAATCCAGTAAATATGGGTAACAAATTAATATTATAATACTAAAAAATTACCCTAAAACATGTCCTTACTCTATTGGTTGATACATTTCCAACCATGGGCATCTTTGGGATGATTTTGGGAACCCATGGGTCCACTTGTAGGTGATAATGACACTTTATATTAATTAAGTTAAAGGAAATACCAAAATGACATTAGCATATATCTTTTAGAAAAACAATTTTTACATAGGGTTATATATGTTATATTTTCATCTATAAATATTCATTAGAAAGATAAAACGACTTAATACATAATTATATTTTATTTATAATTTTTAGACATTGAATAATTAAATTTAATAATGACACAATAATGATGAAGTATTATCCTTATTAATGAAGGAATCAAATAATTGGTATTATAAATGATAAAATAAATATAATTTGAACATTTTTATGAAATAGAAGAATTTTATTGGTTAATATGACATGTTTTTATTACGTAAATAAGTTTTTTTACAATTAATAAAGTTCTTAAGACTTTAACAAAAATCAATTATTAAATAGTGTCAAAATTGACATAAAAAAGTTTTTAAATCAAATATTATATTATTAATTGATATTATATTCTTAAAAATCAATGGTTCGTCCAAAGGACTTATATAATTATATTTTTATCATTATTTTACCACTTGGGGATCTCTTGGAAGTATATAGTATGTTTATTAACTATATTATATACAAATACAAAGAGACATGGTAAATGTAAAACTAATTAACTAAGAGTAAAAACAAAAGGATAAGGTTAATAAAGTAACACAAACCTGCCTAAAATCCATTGGTTGAGTTTTTTTAGACCTATACCCACCTTATCCTAGAAATAAATCTGTTTGGTGCCATTATAAATTGAATATGAATTTATTATAAAATAATATTTTTATCTTTTCCTAAGGTGCCCCTCACCCCTCTTATAAAAGGGAACTCCCCCTTCTCTCTAATTCACACATTCAAAGCCATTTAAATTGGCCAAACCCAGCCCAAATATCCTCCCAAAATCCTTCACGTCAACCTAGAAGCATTATTTTGATCATAAAGCCAACATATGGAGCCCTTTTGATCAAATCAAATGAATGAACTCGAAGAAGAGGTAATAATTTCAGCACCCTCTTTCAACTCCCATTCTTCTCCCACTTCTTCTTTCTTTGTTATATCCATTCTAAAATAATAAATCGAGTATATTATATATAATATGATGTTATTATAAATATGGTACAACCATATTCATTATTCTATCCACCCTTTGAATGACATGTCACCATACGTGCACACGTACGGCTTACCGTCTCCATATCGTGGTGTAATTGTTATTCAAAACATTACTATTTGGATGGGTACGATAATGATGTGTAATTGATGTAAATAAAAAATATAACATAATAATGATTCTGTATATATTATATACTATCCAATTATATATTATTTTAATTTCAAAATAATGATATTGTCATCTGTGCTTATGTATGAACTACCGTTTCCACGAACGCGATTAGATCCATTCCCCATCATATCCATTCAAGTATAATTCTCATTAGATGATTTAAAATAATGTTTAAGGACTTGATATAATTCTGCATATAAATAAGATACAATCTATCCATAAAAAACTTGGCATATGTAACAAAACATATAAAATAAAACGAGTAAGTTAACACCTGAAACGACAATAATAATAATGTATTCGTAACAAGGAAATGTTAAAAGATCATATATGATATCATATTAATGTATATGATTATTTTATAATTTAATAACAATTATTTCACAATTATAAGGGAGTTTAAACGACCCTTGACCAAGTAAAAGTACAAGGTAAGGGTTTATTTCACAACCTCTACATTATCCGAGTTTGTTTATATGTAATTATCTACTGGGACCTCTTTATCATCCACATCCATGTTTCATACAAATGTATTTTAAATAATTCTTACTATTTTACAGACTATATTTTAAAGTCATTTATACCCTTTTTTAAATTTTTATAAGTTGTTTACAAAGGAATTTTTCCATCATTTTCAAAAAAAGGTCCTTCCAAACATTTTCGTCAAAATTAAGGTAAGAATTTTTTTTAACTTATACGGCGGGTGCGGCTATTTTATGCCAATATAAAATCATCGAAGCTTACCTTACATTCTTATAATAATATTTTCAAATTAAATTTTTCCTTTTATAATTATTTTATGTCTAAATGATTTAAAAAAAGAGATATTTCTCTCAAATAGTTTTGTTTTCATCTATGTCAACATCCATTGATGGATTTTAAGATTATTTGAAGTTGATTTATTACAATACAAAACTTCTATATTGTATTAAAGGTTTTGTGATATGTTTGCCTACAGATGTTTTATTTTTATACTATTCATGGTTTATGGAGAAAGTATTGACATTTCATATGTTGGTTTTAATAAGAATGATTATGTTATGTTTAAACCTGTTCATATGAGGAATGCATTGGACTTAATAAGTGACGGGTGGTGACCGCTATAGCTCCAAGATGCACTTTTAGGTCTCATGAGAAAAACAAGTGTCTTGGAACAAGGCCTTGAAAATATCTTATTTGTAGTCTTCGCACAAGGCCTTGGCTATGTGGTTATGATAGTCTTCCATTATGCATTACATCATTATGAATGTGGTTATTGATATTGAATGTGATTATTTGACAAGTAGAATATACATGTGAATAAGTCAATGAAATTATTTTATTTTATTTTTTCCATATTATGCTGATGATCAAGTTTAAAAGGATTTTTTTCATTATACATTGCCTTAAATGTTTAGGCTTATTTATTGATGTTTCTGCTATATTGTTATCCTTACTGATAATCTGAGCTCACCCCTTTCTATGTTTTATTTTTCCTTGTATTTAAAGAAGTATTTTATGACTGGCCTGCAAGGATAGTCTGAGGGGATTTGAGTGTGGACTATGGAGACAATGTTGTTTTAGCTTTCATTTTATGATGTAGTTTAAGACTTATGAATAGATATAGCGATTCTATGGATACTAAACTCATTGGTCTTTCAAGACTTGATCCTTTGTGATCATGCCAATGTTATGTAATAATGCACTGACTCTGGGTAACTGGGGTCGGGGGATTACAAGATGAACCAAATAATGTGTGTCATGTGGTTTAGTTTCAAATGAAAAATCCACACATTTTTGGGGGTGATTCTGAGACATAAAGGGTTGTTGTGTAGATGAAAAGAATGAATATAAAATTTGAATTTGAGGGAACACTAGCAGAGTGAAAAGTGAACTTATCCATTCACATGTTTTTAGATCATGTTTTTCAGTGGTGGGAGACGGTGGTCCATGCTAGGACGGACCATGGTGTGACATGGGCGGGTTTGGATGAATTGATTAATAACAATTGTACCCCCATACATTCAGAATTCAGCACACAATGGATTTATTGAATTTGAATTAGGGGAACCATTAAATAATGGAATATTCAACTATGTTTATGAACTTAGTGAATTTTTCAACTGAGGTAGTAGGTAGAAAATTATTGTAGGAACAAATTTTTAAATATGTGTTGAAGTAGGGAATTCGTTCCAAGTTAAAAGTTCTTTGTATAAATGATTACATTGAAATGGTCAAAAATGAAACCATAGTTGAGCGGGATATTTTTTGGGGCTACAAGACTAGGAAGTATTTTGGTTCCCAAGGGAAATGATGGGAACACCAATTTTGGGATCAAGTGGAATAGAGTCACATGTTTCCTGGGTTGGATTACAGCTCAGATTCTGACATCCTGAGTAGTGATTCTTCAATAGAATCATCTATGTATGTTGGGATGTTTTTAGGGTTTCTCTATAGGTCACATCAAAAAAGATAGTTAAAAACAACCTTAATCTTGTAATAATTGTATGTATATGGGGCGACTTCAGTGGGTTTTCAATAATTTTATGATATCGAGTGTTCGTGACACTCCTTAGGGGTCACATACGTCCAATGTCTCAATGGGATAGGGGAAAAATACTCATAATCAATAGAGATGAGTTAGTCGTTGTGATTCTGGAAGTATAATCAAACCATAGAAGTGTAATATAGAGAAGAGTGTGGCAAGACAACTGTTTTATAGAGCTAAATAGTTTGTGATGGATTATCATTTAGGACCATCCATGGCACAAGGTATGGTTCTTTTATATTCCACGTTGATTAATGATTTGTTTGATACATGTGCTTCCCACTCATTTATTTCTTCTTGTGTTATTAGTTTTCTTGGTCTAACTATGTAAATGGTTCCTTCTATTTTAAAACATCAAACTCCTCTAGGACAAATTGAGTGTCCAACCTTCTTATGTAGAGTGGTTTTCTTAGTTGTGGATGTCATTTAATTGATATAGGATTTTAAAGTGCTTGAGATGTATGTTTATGATATAATCCTAGGAATGTATTGGATGTCAATGTTTAGGGGACATATATATTTCTATGGGTTAAAAATCAGTTTTATGATAGAGGATAGAGTTGAAGACCACTTTTGAGGGGAGAAGAATGAAAATAAGTGTGCGACATGCTTGTTGAAACAAGATATTGGGACCATCTCAAATCAGTTTGTGGATTTTACATTGGCATGCGTGTAAGGTGTTGATAAGTGTGTTCTTTCGGATATTGTGGATCACATTATGAATGTATTTTTTGATTATTTATCATGGTTTCCACATGTGCGATATTGGAGTTTACAATTGATCTCATTTCGGGGACCATTCTTATACCGATTCCATTTTACTAGATATGACCAAAAGAATTATGAGAATTTAAGGTGTGGTTGGAGGAGTTAGAAAAAATGTTTCATTCAACCGAGTACATCTCCAGGGGGTGTTCTGGATTTGTTTGTAAAAAAGGTGGATGGATCTATGTGGTTCTATGATGATTTTAGTAGACATAATCAGGTTCGGATAAAAAATGATATACATTTCCATGAATTGATGTTTTGTTTGACAAGTTGAGGGGATCACAGTTGTTCTCCCAGATTGACCTGAGCTCATGATATCATCAATTGTGGGTGAAGAATGAGGATATTCCCAAAACAACATTCAAAAGTAGATATTCCCATTAAGAGAATGTGGTCATTCCCTATGGCCTAATGAATTCACCAACGATGTTCATGGTATTTATGAATCATATATATCAATGATATCAAGATTCTTTTGTAGTGGTATTTGTTGATGATATAATAGTGTTTCCAAGGACGATGGTAGAGAATGAGAATAACCAGGAAATTTTTATGGGGGTATTGAGGGATTATTAGTTTTATGAAAAGTTTTCTACTGTAAATTTTGGATACAATAGGTTTGTTAACATGTAAATGTTATTTCTGAGATAGGTGTATTAGTCGATCTGGAAAATATGCAGGCTGTCATTTCATGGAAACCAGCAAAGAATGTTTTTGAGATACTGAGTTTCCATGGTCTAGGTGGGTATTGTCATAATTTTATTTTTGATTTCTCAGGATTGGCCTCACCAATGAATGCTTTGATGTGAATGAATGTTCAATTTCAATGGGATAAGAAATATTAGAAATTTGTTGAGAGCATAAGGGTTTCCTTACATCAGCACCAATATTGGTTTTTCTAGAACCAGGTAAAGGGTAGGTGGTTTATTGTGACACAATGAGATTAGGGTTGAGTGTGTTATTTATGCACAAGGATCAGGTGTTTTCATATCGATCATGTAAGTTGAGGGTTCATGAGAAGAACTACCCAACACATGATTTGGAGTTGGCAGTATCAGTTTATTCTTAGAAATTATGTAGTCCTTATCTCTTCAGTGATAAATTCATGGTGTTTATCAATCGTAACAGTTTAATGAATATTTTGTCCCAAAGAGATTCGAACTTGATGAAATTGAGATAGACGGAGTATCTCCAAATTTTTTATTTTACCATCATGTATACCCGTAAGGGAAATTTGGTGGCAGATGCGTTATATATGAAACCATATGCTAAGGTGGTGAAACATGAATTGGATGAGTGGTAGTCGTTTTTGGTAATGGATGACCTGGAGTTGGACTATGAGGATCAGGGTGATAGAGCAGTCTTTATTCCGATTTTGTTGGTTTTTGACTCGGTTGGTTTTTTTATAGAGGCATAGGAATATGATCCTGAGTTTATGGAAATGAGGATGAAATTCAATGGTGGGGAGACCATTGAGGGATGGGAACTGAATGAGAATTCATTTCTGTGTTATCAAAAACAGATGGAGGTACTAGTGTCTTGTTAGGAGGAACATCTCATGGATTATCATCATTCTAGGTGGGCTGTCCAAAATAGAATTTAGAAGATGTATAAGGTCTTGAAATTATATTTTTGGTGTGATGGTATGAAAAGGTAAGTCGCCGATTGGGTTTTGACATTCTTTACATAACAGCAAGTCATGGCAGGGCATTAGTAGCCAGCAAGAATGTTGAAATAATTTTCTCTTACAATTAAGAAGTGGGACCATATATAACTGTATTTTGTTACAGGTCTCCCACCAACGGCAAGAAATAATGATTCCATGTGGGTGATAATGAATCATCTCATAAAGTCATCCCATTTCATCCCAATTCTTGAATCTCATATGGTGGTGTATTTTTACAAAATTCGTATCTTATAAGTGGTAAAGAGGCATGGCGTTCCAGTGTCGATTGTAGCATATTGAGATTTGAGGTCCACACCTCATTTTTGAAAATCCTTACATCAAACCTGTGGGACATAGTTGACGATGAGGACATCATATCATTATCAGATAGATGGATAATCTGAGTGGATGATAAAAACAATGGATGATTTGTTAAGGGTGTGTCTGATGGATTTTGGTGGTGCATGGGAGGATCACTTAACATTAGTTGAGTTATCCTATAATTTTTTTTTCATAGATTCAATACATGTGGCCCTGTTTGAGGAATTTTATGGGCATCCATGTCATTATCCACTATGTTGTTTGGAAATATGCGAAACATCAATAGTTGTATTGATCGTTGTCCATGATACTATAGAGAAGATCAAATCGATAATAAGTGCATTGAGATGGATAAAAGTCATCAAAAAACATATTTTTACCATTGTTGATGGTCATTGTCCTTCGAGGTGAGTAATCATGTTCTCTTGAGAATCAATCCTACACATAGGAACCATCATTTTGGAGAGAAGGGATTGTTATTTTAGTGGTATATAGGGTCTTTTGAGATACATGAGGGGTTGGAGATGTGGATTATCAGTTGGAATTGTCACCACAGTTTAGTGTAGTGAACTGTGTGTTTCATGTGTCACAATTGAAATAGTATCAGACAATTCATGACAATGACATTCATTGGGATCATGATAAGCTTGAGCTAGATGATTCTTTGGTGAATGTGCAAGTGCGAATTTTGGATAGGAAATAGAAAGTCATACGTGGAAGGAGCCTCATTGTAGTTTGGGTTTGTGAAAGCATGGTAATATTCAAGAGGATACTTGGGAGCGAGAGAAAGATATGGTCATGAAATGGCTGGAGCTATTGTGACATTTCAATGGTTCTATGAATTCTGTGGATTAAAATTACAATGGTGGGGAGAATTTAGGACCCTTTTGAGGTATGTTACACTTTTTTAATCATTTTTTTCATATGAAGTCCTTGGGAATATTTTGGGAGAGTATGGGAGAGTTTGGAATTGTTTTGAAAAAAATTAGAAGCCTTTTTAAGGCTTCACAGTTTGAGCATGGTTAGGGGAAACAGTCTGAGATTCCCATGTAACCATGTGATATGGAATCGTTTGGACAGTAGAATGCGAATATTTAGCACATGGTTTGTCAAACCATTCGATATAACTGTACGCCCCATTAATAATGTTTTTTAATGGGGTTAGTCAGTATTTTCCCTAACTCACACATTTATTCTCCCATATGAACCCTACACGTTATTTCCTATTCTCAATTTCAAGGGGTAGCCTCCCACTCGTTTTGGATGGTATTTTAAGGGGATTCATGGTGGAATGAAGGCGGTTCATCTTATCTATGTATTCTCTTTTGGTTTCATTATGGTTTCTTCTAGATCTTGTATCTTCCCTCTCCTCGTTATATAGATCTAATTTTTTTTCTTGTTTATCTGGGGTTTTTGATTCCTTAGGTGATTATTTTATTGATTTTTATGATATAGATGGAGATCTATATTGGATTTGGTGGATCATTTGTCCAGATTGGTGGTGTGGTGTCTTGTGGGTTGATTTCACCCGAACGCTAAAGGTATGTGGATCCTATGTCGACTCCACATTGATATAAATTGAGGCCTTGCTTGAAATTAATTTGTTTTTCTTTAAACTAATTTTTTATACGATGTGAAAATCTTTGTGGAATCCAATTTGGTGATGATTTGGGGATTTTGGTTGAAATGGGATATTATTGCAAAAGGGGAGTATTGTGTGTTTTGAAAATGTAGATTTTGAAATTTTTTTCTCAATCTTGTTTATGAAAATTGTTTTTGATGATGGATTTCAATGAAATGGGGTTTATTAACTTGTGGTTAGTAATGGAAAATGGATAAAGGGGTTTGTCATTAAATTGGTGATTTTTTGAAGCATATTGGAAAGTGTTGGAAATGGATGTGATCATATTTGTGGCCTTGGTGCTTTATTATTTTGGTTGGTTAGGTGTTATGGATTGTTTTGATTTTTTGTTATGTGGCTGGTAAGTCTCATTATAAATTCTGATATATAGTGTCTGAATGGTCCACCACTAGGGATAAGGGGAAAAGAAGTTCCACTAATATGGTAAAGTAGTAATTGGGTTTGGATGGGATGTTCAACCATTATTGCTTACCTAGTTGTGTGATTCTTTGAATGATTAAAAACATTGTGCTAATTTTAAATGGTGAAATGGATAAAAAAATGATTGTTTGTATTTCCATTGGGTTTCATGGATTCGGTAAGGTTTCTTGGTAAGGGTGTGTTTGTCTTATCGGTAATTTTTGAACTATATGATGATTTATATAAACTATTTTATATAAATGTTTTAATGGTTTTATACTAGTGGAGTGTACAAGGAAGTCATTTGGATAAATCCTGTTGAGTATTATTAATCACCCATGATTGGGAACATTGGTTCTTTTTCAGATGTTGTATTCCATGACACGGGTAGAAGTAAAGAATTTTATTTTTCTAGAAGTTCATTGTGATGCATTGGTGGTGGTGGGGATCTCAGATTATGGATCTTTTTGTGGAGATATGGATGGTTTTATAGATCCTTAGGGTCTTATTTTTTAGTGTTCCGCATGGTACTCTAATATTGGTATGGTTGTATTAGTTTTTGGGTATTTTCATAGAATAGCGTGGTGGTCTTTTAGTACTGAAGATAGTATGTTACATGAATAATGTAGTTTTGATGTTCATGGAGTGTTTTTTGGTTGGTTTATCTTATGGGATGACGATTCCACAATTTATTCTTGAATCCATATGCATTTATTCCGAGACATTGGCACATTGGGAATCTCACTTAAATCAATTTAACAAATCTATGCCTTATCAAGCCAATGAGGAAGGGGCAGGGCATTACACTACATGTAATATGATTAGTTATAAAAATAATCATTTTTAGGTATAAAAAATAATAAAAAATATGGAAATGAATAACCATCTTTCTCATGATCATATAGAACAACAAGAATCTCTACTTGATTTCTTTCATTGTTTGGAAGAATTTCTAAACAATTTCTATATATATTTTTTAGAAGAATATATATATATATAGTTTTATTATATATCGAATCCACCTATATGAACCACATACGTGTGGACATAAGGGGAAATATAACTTGAATATCATTTATTGGATTGACTGTGGGGTAACTCTGAAATCCATAACCAATTTAATGAGCCTATAAGCTCATGTCAAAGGGAAAATTCCCTACATTCTAATAAGTTTTTGAGATTTATGGCATGAAAATCATGATTTTGAGTGGCCCATAATATCATCACTCGAACAGGGACGCGACACGTAAAACCAACCATCCAGCATTTTTATGTGGTGTAAGGCATAATGATCTACACCAGATGTAAGGGATCATGATACAATTATACTCAACTAGTCCCTTAACATCATTTCACATCCTCTTTAATTGAGTATTATAATTATAACTTGAATTGGAACTTAACTCTCATACATATCTATTTTAAATCCCATGTATATATAATCATTAAATTAAGCGTAATAATTTATATAATATAACACATTTAGAAATACGATTCAGATGTCTTAATATCAATTTTCAATTCATTCCAGAAACAAAAATCCATTAACAGAATTATATTAAGCATAATAAAATGGCATGTCCTTACCACCCTTTGAAGTAATTAATTTAATCCATCTAAATGATGGAAATCCATCTTGATTATTCCATAAATTCAATTTGAGCCTTCCAATTAAAAAGTTCATTGAAATTTAACTCATAAGAATTAAGCGGTCTAATGAAATGATTTATGTTCATTATGGAATTTTCCTTCATGGTCAATAGAATATAGGTTGAGAAAAACACATAAGAGGTACCTTGGTTTATAGAGAATACTCATATCCATGGGAATCATCATTTAAATTTTATTCTAGAAGAAAATTTTGTGTTGCAGGTAATTAATCATTTATCCAAATAAGGTGAAATTTAACTTGTCTCATCCAAGGGGTGTCTTTATATGAGTTCAACAACAAATATCCCACTAAAAAAGAATTTATCAGCATTTTATATAGATGGATGTATTAATTAGGCATAAGGAAAACAATATAATGGGGATTCTTGGAACAATATTGTGTTTTTAATAACGATGAATCTATAGATAATTTAAACAAAAATGTCAACAATATGACCACATGCCTTTAGGCTATAGATGTTTCCTCGCTTGATATCAGCCCCATATTTGATGCAGGTTTGGTGAAATGTGACAAACACTCCAAAAGCCTGAAAATAGGTATAATGATATTACACATAAATAAAATTATTTATATGAATTAAAAAAATAGGATGGGAGAGGTTTGAAGAACATATCAATCTATATTAGATGAATCTAACAAATCAAGGATTGACACCAGATCAGAAACATATATAAAAGCATAGCCTGTGGATAAATTTATCTCACGGAGGAGGGAATCATGTTTCATCCACTGGAAAAATGGAAGGAAACTTTTAATTGGGAAAGTAGTTAAATGAAGGTAAATTAGGACTTTTCACCCTATATAAGGGATAAACTGTCGAGGCAAACAGTTTTTTTGGAAACTGTGTACAAACTATACGAGAAGCCACTGTCAAATACTACATGTTGTGTGCCCAACAATGCTCCTAGAGCACAAGATCATAGAAAAATTATTTGGCTCCTATTGCACCTCTATTTTTCCCAATATAATAAAAACTAATAGTCTAACCTAGTATGAATGACTAAATCAAACCTTGTGACCCTACTATTTTTCCCATGTTCCAAAACTTTGGGCTCTGAAGAATCCATGGACACTCTTGTGACCTTACTTAGGCCATAGTAAAAGTTCACCATAATTAGAAAATGGATCAAATTGAATTCAAATTGATCATTACCTTCATGAAAAGGTGGTTCATTACACCCAATATATTATAGAGTGTTAATAAAATAGAATAAAGCGTTCTCTTTTATACGAGAGGGGAGAGTCCGTAGTGGAATTTAAAAAATATTTATTTCTAATAAATTAAATATCAATATCAATACCTAAAAATGTTCGTTTATTTGATGCTATGTATGATAAGGTTTTTATTTAATTAAAAATTAAATTTTATCCCTATTCTGGTGTTATTTTAAACCTTTTCATTTTGATTAACCCTTAGTTGACCTATTTTTATTTAAAAAATGATAAAAAAAAATTTCTACACAAAAATGGTGTGATTTTTCCTTTTAAATTGTGTTTGGACCATAAATACTCAAATTATGATATCATATATAATATGAAATCCCCTTCATCATTATTTTATATTTTCATTATTTCAAAATAATTAAAAATATAATATTTTCATACAATATCAGACGTGTCACTTTTTTAATAATTCATTACTTTGGTTTTAAGAATCTTAATAAAAAAATATTTGTTGAAAAAAAATATTTTATTTCACTCCTAATATATAATAATCATCTATTAATTCATATACCACCTTAATTAATTCTAATTTTACTTTCTTTAACATTTAAAATATCATTTATTTGATTCTTTAATTAATTGAATAATTATTACATCATCATTGGGTAATAATTTATGATAATTATACCATTGCTAAAATTTAAAATTAGTTTTCATGTTTTTGAAAAAAATATTTTATATTTTAATAATATATATATATATATATATATTATCATATATTCTATTTAGACACATATTAAAAATTTATATATATTAAAATATTGTGAAATTTTGTCACCCACTTTGATTTTAACAATATCATTATAATCTTTATGGATGAAAGTCTATTAAAAATTTTAGTTTGAAACATCTTGTTTCAAGGTTCAAACTAAATTCATACAATAAAATTTTTACTTGGGATACTGTAATTATATAAATTTTATAATATTATTTATACCCTTAATTAGCCAATTAATCCTTAAAAATGGTTATCAAAATTACCAATATTTCAATTCATATTGTAAAATAACAAAACGGATCTAGGTACTATATTTTTAATAACATATTCTACATATAATTTTTTTAAAAAAAATATAAAACATAGAAGTTGCTAAAATTAATTTTAAAATAATCTCATGTGTGAGATTGAATAATGAGTTTTGAAAGTTCAAACATTAAAATGATTGAATTTTTTTTATCCCAATTCAATTTGAAATTTATAATAATATCCAAATTGGTATTAAATTATATAGATTTGATATATATATATATAATTATTAACCAATAAATATTAAATTTAATTGTATAATTTATATATATGTAAATTATGATTTCAATTAATATTTAGTATTTTTCACAATCAATACAAAAAGTAAACATATCAGAAAAATACTAAAAATTCAACCCAAGTAAATTCATATATCCATATTTCAAATAAAAAGTTTATTTTTTCATTTCAATATTTTATAAATACTAAAATTTATATTTCAAATGGATTCTCCATTAAAATGTGTTAAAATTACCATTTAGAAAATATATATCTTTTTGGGTAAAATTGGGTTCATTAGTATAATTTTTATAGAAAAAATAATAGATAGATTTCAACTAGTTTAAGGAATATAATATATGAATTTATAAAAATCCTTCATCACAAGTGGATAAATTAATTTATTGAGTTAAAATGTGTTTGATTTGATCAATATTGTTTTCCAGTAAAAGATTTCTGATATTCTAGAAGGGTTTTTTATTTTAAGATAATTGGTCACCAAAAAATTCTTCATATATAAATGTGTCTAAAATATATTAACAATTTAATTAATCTTATTCATAACCACCATTCTAACGTCAATATGAAAATTATAAAAAAAGTTTACAATATTATTAATATTTCACTGTAGTTCTATAAAACATGGCCTATAGTGTATGGTATTCCATCAAATTAATATGGAATTGTTAGTAACTCAATCCAAAAAAAATAATTTAAAAAAATATAATCAATTTTTTGTATTTAGTGAAAAATAGACTTGGTATTCTGTATAATGGAAGGATAAATTAGTGATTCCATATAACACATGCTATATTTAGTGTTCCGTGAAATGGAAAATACCAGAATGACTAAATTAATTTGAATGAAATATTTAAAAAAAATCAAGGTGTTTTATATATCTCATGATATATATAGTTATTTACTCACTACTTTGGATGAACATATAGTTCATACTAATATAATAATTAAACTATAATGTATGTTCTTTAGAACATTATAAACATTCATTATATCATAACCCCTAAAATTAATTGTGTATCATAAAATTTCTTCATATAAAAACCTATGGTAAATAGGTAGTGTCAATTATCAATTAATTATAGAATAAACAATGAAAATAAGAAGTTTTCATATGAATTTCATCATGGTGAAACTATTGGGTGAGAAATGGGTTTCATTAAAAATGTAAAATCAGAACAAAAACCATTCTTAAGAAAAATTTGAATTTTAACCTTGGATCATGTCCCTTTTAAGTCATAATAAACTACAAAAAATGTCATATTCAATGGAATATATCCTTTAATAGTCATTTAAAAAATATTAGGAAAATATTCATTCGGATATGAAAAAGGGTTTTGAAATAATTTTTTTTATATTTTTATTTCAAACTAAAATTGAAAACTAATAAAGGATGTTGAGAAGAAATGATTGGCAATGAAATCTATTTTTTCATCCGTAAAACATTAACACAAATATTGATTTCATTTTTTAGTAAATTCCAAAAATAATTTGTTTTGGAAAATAATATTCAGATTCCTTACAATACAATTTTATTAAAAAATAAAATCAGCTGTCAATATTTCCATATAATATCCTAAGCTTCAAATAAAATATTTCTTGACATCATTTTCATATAACATCTTTTTGAAAAAAACCATATTTCTAATCGAAGAGATAAATCAAATCATATTTTGACAAAAAACTTTTTATTAATTATTATAACAACAGAAGTGTGGTAAAATAGTATAATTACATGATGATGTTGTACTTAATTGTATTTTTCTGATTTTACATTCAAAAAATATTTGGGAGAATTCTGAGACCAGGTCCTGAGACGGAGTGAAATTATGATGCCCGGTGTTCCTGAAACAATTTTGTAAAAAATGTTCCTTTTTTATAAAAGTGTGATATATATTTTTCTGAAAACATTGATAAAACATTATATGGGTACCTGAATCACAAATTTTACAGAACTGCTGTTTCTGAATCTAAGGCTTTACCTTATTTGAGGGATAACATCGACTAGAATGGGTTGGCTCTAAAAGGTAGATTTTGTATTTAACCATAAATAAAATAATAAAATAAATATTATATTATTTTAAAATCCTAATAAATAATGAACAATGAATTAGATTTGAAATTTGAGACCACCGTTGAGTTTGCAATGTGGTCTTTTCCCTAGGTGTGACTAATCTTTATTCTGTTCTAGAATTATATGGAAATACTAAAAAGGACATAATCATCAATAAATAATCTATAGATAAATTATTTTATAGGAGAAACAACAATTTCTTTTAAAATAAACCTTTTTCAAAAATCCTAAGGTTACCCACATAACCATGGGAACATTTGAGAATTTCTAGGGAGATCATTGGGAAAACCACTCAAGGAAATGGCAATAGAAACACAAATTGATGAATGATGAACATCGTTCTAGAACTATCTCACCAACGACTATGATTTAGTGACCTATATTCTCTATAAATTTATCCAAATCAAAGACGGGATGCATTATTTTGGATTTCCATACATCTTATTAAATTACACAATGAATGAAAACTAACCTATGATTAGGTTGATCTGTTGTTTGTTCATAACCTTGGCGGATTGGTTTTATTTCTACGGAATTTTATATGGAGTTAATCTTGTGATTATTTGTTGAAATATTTTGTTGTAATTATAATTAAAATGATCCATGGTCGACACAAACATAAATTGAGGTATGTTCCTTTTTTTGATTTATTCTTTTGTTCCCACGGTTCATCGTTTATCATGGTCATTCTTCACTTGGCCCATGACTCAATATATCCCGATCAATCAATTTTTGTGCACCCGATTCATTGAACACTGATCCTATATTGTAGATATAGGTTTATAGTTACATGAAGAGGGTGTGAAGATAGAAATTAAGAGATTCAGATAATGGTGGATCCCTAAAGTCTCATTCTTTGACGTTCATTTTGAAGAATGAAGAATGAACCCTTCTTAATCTGTTATGCAACTGAATCTGAACACAAAATTCTTTGTTTGTGTCATGGCGTGAAAGCATGAACGTAGATCTTGATTTTCTCGGAAATAATCATCCAAAATTGTTTCCAAATCAATAGGGAAGTTTATGGGAGTGCGAACTAGGGATTCTAGAAAATCACATGCTAGGCGTAATGTAATCCAAGAATACATGGTGTTTGGTGCCACCTAAGTGGCGGCTTGTGTTTTAATAGGCAGTAAAGTTTCACACGACCTGTGAACTCTATCACATGGTGTATGGTCCCCTCCAAGAGACTTGACGTGTACATCAAGATTTACATGAAAATGTTGTGGAGTACATGGATTGCCTATATGGCGTGTACCCCACCCCATGGCCTAATACAGACTGGATATATAGGTTACCACTTGTAATGGTACACTGGAAGGAGAATATAGGATGACACTATGTACTAGCACATTCCAAGAGTACACGGGTGGAACACAGATAATAGTACATGGCATGTGACCTTCTCTACATGTAGTATATACCATTTCTTTATGACATGTTCTTCTAACTGGGGCCATTGTACACTGGCGGTAACCGAGGTCAATGTACATGGCGTGTGACTCTTTTACACTCCATGTACTCTTTTATACATGGATTGATATCTTTATCTATCGTATATGGGAAATGATTTTTTTTTATGGTTCCTCTTGCTCATTCCCCTGAAGGTCAGTTGTCATTGTTTCTTATCCATTTGAGTATATCCCCCTTCAGCTAGATTTCATGGATAGAGTCAGGATTCCCGTTTGAGAGGCACGTATCAAAATCTGGTATCCATTCTTGTTCCCTAGGTAGATTCAAGTTCTCGATGAGAACAATCCTACCAGACATCAGTTTTCTAATTTTTAGGTGAATCTGTATGAGTCGTGGTATATACCATGGCCTTGGTAGTGATCCACAAATATCTAATGTTGTCTTCCCCACTATTGGTGTTGGTTATCCTAGAGAGATAGTATCATATCTATCTTTATATTGATTAGTGTATCTATCTCTCTTGATTGTTCTCCAAAAATAGTATTTCTAAGGTGGAAGTCATTAGTGTTATCAGTCTTAGGATTATGTTATCCTAGATAAGTGCTATATGAAATCTTTAGACTAAATAAACCATCTTGGTATATTGTAGTTGTGAAAAACCTCTATAATATGGTTCTGGGTTCAATTATATCTAGATATATTTTTCATATGTGTTGTAGACACATACTTTTATAGAGTTGACGCTACCTTTTCATTGTGTATTTATTTGTAGTTTCTGGGAGTCCTACTGAGTATTGTTACACTCACCCCTACATGGGATTTTTAGAACCTGTCATGTCTTGTGCAGATGAGAGACCTTTTTGACAGAGTCCAACGTGTACCACCACCAGGACCCAGATGAGTCATATGTTGTTCTTCGTGTGTTTATATAGGCCTATGTGTTCCTACTTTTAGAAAACTAAGATCTGTTTCCTTTGTTTATAGTTTTTAATTTGTAGTGTAAAGACCCTTTCTTTTGGGGGCTTGTATTATTTCGTATTTTACGATAATACATATTACATTCATTTTTTAACTCAATTGTATCGGTATAGTGGTATACATTCATTTTTTATGTAGTAGTTTTTAGATTTCATCACTTTTGGGATAGGAGATGTGTGAATGTGTACATGTACTTAGGATATGACTCCCATGTTAGTGATATGTATCCTCAGTTCCGGTCACCAAACATTGTCCTATTAGAGGCGGTCTTGGGAAGTCATGGCACGTTCCCCATTAGGATAGGTCATGATAGATTGGTATAATTTGTGGTAGGTTATAAATTAGGAATGAGATTCTTTGTGATTTTTTTGGTGAAATAATTTTATCTGTTTCATGTTCGGTTTTCTAGATAGATAGTCCAATGTTTGTGAAGATGCCAATGTATCCATACACATGTACATTGATTTCCAACATTTCGACTCATTACAGAACAACACTGGCTATAGGGAAAAAATAATAGTAAATACATCATATATGAATGGGTTTTAGTTTCCATGTCCATCTTGATTCAACTCTATAGATATACTCATTGTTAGAGGAACGTATTTTTCTATAATAGGATGAGTTCGCAATGTATACCAGGTAGGATTCAGAATCTTGATCACAATAGTGACCCCATTATTTAAAATTCTTCTATACATGGATCAGTTATCTATATGTTACCTCTATGTGTGAACCAACTATACCACCACCTATAGATCATAACATGTACCCTCAATACTAGCGGATGAAGAGAGAAGGATGAGAGCACTTCAAGAGTTTCAGTAGTAGAGACCCCTCAGATTCTCAGACAGTCCCGACACACATGTGTCTATGGACTGGTAGGAGCTGCTGAACCAGGATTTCTATATATTCATGACCCAAGAAGATTATATGGTGGTTCAACAGATTATCTTTCTCTTCAGCTCAGAAAGGCGATGGTGGAGTTTAGTGGACCGATATTACGATGACAAGACCCTTCTGCGAGCTGTGTTTTGAGAAACCTTTTGAGAGTAGTTCATACCTTATAATGGTCAGGATTATAAGTATCCATGAGATTCTACATCTCTGGAAGGATGACATGTCAGTGTCAGAGTATTCATCGAGGAATACCTACCTCTCTAGGTACTCGATGGATATGTCATATGATCAACTATATTGGTACTTGACCATAGATGAAGTTATGTGCATAGATATTTGATATATTGTATCCCCTGTGATCATTACTACCTATTATGGGGTTATTGAGCATGCTTGGGAGGTCGAGTGTTCATTAGTTTGGTAGATACAATCAGTGGTAGTCAGCAGCGGGCAAGAAAGAGTAGATTCCTAGGTTGTGGGAAACTGATGTCAACCTCAGAAACATATAAATAAAAGACGACACAGAAGGAAGACTCAAAATAGGGAGCCTACCATTCAAGACTCTTGAGGTGGGTCTAGTCATACTAGATCAATTTGATGTTATTCGTGTGGGGAAAGATGAAACCACGCTAGAGATTTCCCAACCCGTCAAGATGCTGACATGGAGATAGTTGATGGGCCACTAAGTAATGGGTAAAAATAATAGTTGAATAATATGAAGGCCGATATCTATGGAAGAGAATCCTAGAGAGTAGAATGAGGGGGTATAAATTTCAACATGTTACCAGCACCACCCCTATTTATGTTGTGTCTGAATCATTGATATCGAGGATAGGGGTGGGGAGAATTGTTTGTGCTTGAGGAATATAACCCAGAGGATCCAATAATGATTCAATGTAAGATCAATGTATTTTAAAATTTACCTTCTTTAATGATATAAAAAATACTATTGATGTTTCCCTTGTCACAAATCCTATATTAGACATTGAGATTATGGTAAGACCGTTGACATTACCTTTTCACTTGTAGACACCTAATTGAGGAGACTCGATTATCACACTTATGAAAACAATGTGAATTCAACCATGGATGTGATAGTTTTTATGGGAACCAGTTGGTAGTAGCGTCGAGGCCTTACTATGTATTTTATGGTAAAGAATTGTTATCTTTAGAGCGTGCATAGATTGAATGATTTCTGTGAATGTTGTGGTATGCCCGAAGTGATGGAATGAGGATTTCCATTATTAGAAAAAAGGAAACTCATCCAACATAGGAAGGACTCATTCATAAGAGGGTGAAGCTGATTAATCTTAAGTTGGCTAGCATGACCCTCATAGCAGCATATGTTTTGAGTTTTTAGTCCCCTGCTATAGTGGTGGCATATGAAGAAGTCTTTCTTAAATATGTTATTGGATTACCTCTCCATAGATAGATATACTTATGTACAGTTTTAAACCCTTGGAAAACACCGATATCAACACATGCATATCAGATAACTCCTGCAGATCTTCATTAGATGAGGGTGTAGTTGGACGACCTTCAAAGCAAGGGCTTCATAAGACCCAATTTTTTACGCTGGGAAGCCCCAATTTTGTTTTCCAAAAAGGTACATATTATCTTAAGGTTGTGTGTATATTTCTAACATTTAAACCAAATGAATGTAAATAACTAGTATCCACTATTAATAATTAACGACCTCACTGGGTTGTGGAGAGGGTCACAATGATTCTCTAAGGATTAACCTACGTCAATGAGTACAGATTTAGAGGAAGATTTCAAAGAGTTCCTCAATCATTATATTTTCAGTGAAGGGTGTTGAGTACATAGTGTTCTGTGATGCATCGGGGACCAGACTTGTTTGTGTCCTGATGTAGAGGTAAGTGGTGATTGTATATGTTTGATATTAGTGAGGACACATGATAAAAACTAAAATACCTATGATAATGAGTTGGAACCAGTATTATTCATGTTGAAGATGTGGTGACACTACCTAATTGAGAGCAGTTTACCATATACTCTAACCACAAGAGTATCAAGTATATATTGTCTTAAAAGGATATGAACTCAACATAGTGGAGGAATCTTTATTTCCTCTATGATTATTAATTCAAGATTTTTTATACAATTTGGAAGTTTAATGTGGTGGAAGAATCAATCAAAAATAGTTTTACGTTGCAGTTACAGAACTAGGTGTCGATGCAGTTGAAATTATTATAGTTATCCTTTACGGATGGTGATGATGTAACTTATCTCTAGTCGATGGTTGTTCCCCATCCACTATTTTTTTGACTATAGGAGGCACAACTTGGGGATATCAACTATGAGACATTACATTCTCAGATGTGCATAGGGAATGTACCTAATGAATATTCACATGACAGGGAGGACATTGTTCTTTATAGAGGAAGTACAGTGGTACAAGTGGCATTGTGGGAGGAGGTTCTGTGGTAGTTTCATGCATCCCATATAGTGGTACACTCAAAAGTGGTGAAGCTTTACCAGGTCCTTAGATGTTATTTTTTGTGGACAGGGATGAAGAAGGAAAGGAAAGAGTTCATTTATCGATGCATTATGTTCCAGTAGGTGAAGGATGAGAATAATGTTCCATAAGTTTTAGATAAACACCATGAGGTTCCATAATTGAAGTTTTTTGAAATATCTATGGACTTCAATATGATTTTACCTCGTATTTCTCAGGGAAATGATTTTATATGGGTGATCATTGAGTGACTCACCATGTTGTTTCACTTCCAACCTATCCAAGAGCAGTGTTTAGTAGAGATCATGAAATCCCTATACTTTCATAAGATTGTTCAACTCAATGGAGTCAAATCAACTATAGTTTAATATTATGAAGGTTGTTTCAAATCCAAGTTATGGAAGTGATTATAGGAGGTGTTTAGGACTCAGTTTCACATGATAATAGTGTTTCACCCACAAATATATGGAGTTATAGATGGAATGGTCTGTTCAGATTCTGGAGGAAATGTTTTGGGCTTTCATGTTGTTCTTTAGCTATAGTTGGGAGGACCACCTACCACTGGTGTAGTTTTCATAAAATAAGTGCTACCATGACCCCAATGGTATGGAACCATTCAATGATTTGTACTGGAGACCATGTTGGTCACCACATTGCTGGATTGACCCAGGAGAGTTAGAAATCATGGGCACTGGGTTCATGTGATCTACTACTGAGAAGGGAAAGATCATCTAGGAGAGAATAAAGACTATACATATCTAGTATAAATCTTATGTTGATTTATAGTGGAGGCCTTTGAATTTTGAGGAATGAAACCATGATTTTATTAAGGTATCACCTTCACATGGGTTGCAACGATTGGTCTGGGGATACATGTCTTCTCTGAGGTTTATCATTGCCTTTCATATATTTGATAAAGTTGGCAAGGTGGAGTGTTTCTTAGATCTACCCCCTAAAATGAATTGGGTACACCTTTTATTCCACTTGTCGCAGCTAATGAGTTATGTGCATGGCCCATCGCATTTCATCAACTAGGGAGAGAAAGAAATTGATGATGTAGTGAATCTTTTTGAGTACGTAGGGTTGATAGAGGATCCCCATGAGGGGATCCTTCGTGGCTGATCCAATCCTTTGGTATGTGTCTAGGGGCAACATGAGAATCTCTAGGAGAGGACATGGGAGAAGGAGGCTCAGATTAATTCTTAGTACCCACATATTTTTGTGTAGCCTTGTTTTTGGATTTTTGGGGACATAAATTCAAAATTGAGGGAGAATTTAATATCTCGTATTTTCCAATTATTATTATTCAAAAATGTTTGAGAAAATTATGAGACTAGATGATGAGACTGTATGCAATTCTACGGCTCGGTGTGCTCGGAATGATTCACTGAAATTTTTTTACTTTTTAATAAAAAATGGAGATGTTTATTATTAAAAAGTTGAATAAATTTTAAATTGGTGCATGTATCTAAAATCCTAGGGCACTGTTGTCTTTGGAACTGTGGCTCTACCTTTGGTGAGCCCTGTCATCTGCTGGATTGGGTCGGCTTTGAAAGATAGTTTTTAGTGGTAATCGTAAATAAAAAAATAAAATAAATATTACATTACATTTAAATCATAATACATCATGAATGATGAAGTTTATTAGAAATATTATACCACCATTGAGTTGTAAATATGTTATTTTTTTGTAGGCAGGACTTAATATGAGTTGGTGTGTGTCTTGGATGTAAAAACCTGAAAATGATGTAATCATCCTTAAATAATATATAGTTAAATTATTTTATTGACCCACCGAAGATATATTTTAAAACAATCCTTATGAATAAATCCCAGGGTTAGCCACATAACCCTTCCAAGATCATAGGATTTATCGGGAGAACATAGGAAAAACATCTCAAGGAAACAGTTATAGAATCACATATCTATAATCGATGAATTATGTTCTTGATGGATCTCACCAATGACGATAACGTAGTGACAAATCTTTGCCAGCGATTGATGAAAATCAACAGTAGGATGCATTATTTTTCAATTAATTCATTATTATTAAATTCAATGATGAATACAGACCAACCAACGAATAGCTTGATCCATGTATTGATTATAACCATGCAGGAAGGGTTTTATTTCTGTGGGATTTTATTAGGAGTTGATCTTGTCATTATTTTTGGAGTAATTATATTGTTTATATAACAAAAAAACCATAATGGAAACAATCATTGACCAAGGTATATTCCTATTATTTTATTTATTCTTTTCTTCCCACTATTCATCATTCTTCGTGGGCATTCATCGCTTGGCCCATGACTCAACATATCTTAATCCATCGATCATTACGCACCAAATTCTTGGCGCAACAATCCAATATAGAAAATATGGGATTGGTGGGACACGAAGGAGATGAGAAGATAGAAAAAGAATGATTTTGATGATAGTGGATCCCTGAATCCACTTTATTCTGTGGAATGAAGAATAACCACCTTTTAAACTATTATGGGATCAGATCAGATGACCAAATGTTTTTTTTGGGTGATGGCATGACCAAACAAGGATGGATGTTCAGTTTTCCAGAAAGGAGAGGTCTGAATGGTGGTCAGAGAAGTAGATGAGATGATTTGAGCATGAACCATGGATTCTGGGAAATCCCACGATACACATCATATAATATGGGATTACATGGCCTATTGGGCCCACTCTATAGAAGCAAGGGTTTTGGGAGGCAGTAAAGTGTCACAGAATGTGAGGGCCCATTCCCATTGATCATCATGTATATATAGAGTTACACGGACAGAAGGTGGAGTGATAGTCTTTCCTACATAGAGTGTATCCCACCACATGTCCAGAACCATACCCGATACTTGGGTTACCCCTACTCATACATAAGAAGGCAATCATGAGTCAGCACCATGTACTGGCACATAGAAAGAGTACATTGATGGACCCTGAATAGTAGTACCTGCTATGTCAGCTTCTCTATAATGAATTTATAAAATTTCTACAAGACCCGTTCTTCTAAATTGGGTCTTCATACACAGGCAGTACTAGTGGTTATGGGACATGATCTATGAACCTTCTACATGTCGTGTAATATTTTCAACACCGCTTTATCTCCTTTTCTACATTTTCTAGGAATATTTTTGTATAAGTCGGGGCCTCATTATAGTTCCCCTAAAGGCCATTTTGTATCGTTTTCTATCAATAGGTGTATAAACCCCTTCAGTAGGACTTTATTGATTGAGTAGGGAGTCCCCTTCAAGAGGCCAAGAATCGGATCCTCTCTCCATTCATGTGACATAGGTAGAATCAGGTTATCGATGCCACCAATCCTACCAGATGTTGGTCCTCTACATAGCTAGAGAATTTGGATGAGTCGCAGTATATTCCATGGCCCTAGTAGTGATAATCATTAGTGTATCATGATCTTCCCTACTATTGTAGTTGGTTCTCCCTGAGTGAGTGTATTGTATCTCTCTTCAGATCGATCAGGGTATATATCTCTCATGACGGTTCCCGATTAATAGCACATATTGGGCATATGTCTTTAGTGTTATAGGACTCATGAGTATGTGCTCTCGGATGAGGGCTTTTTGGAATCATCACACTGGTTCTCCAGTGTTGATATACTTTAGCTGCAAATTACCCCTAGACTATGGGTCTCATTTTGAGTATATCTGGATATGTATGTTATATGTGATGTAGACACATACTTTTGTATATATAAATGTAGATTTACATTGTGTAATACAATGTGGCTTTAGGGAGTCATACTGATTATTGTTATACTCACCCATGCATGGGATATTCCAGCATGTGCCGTGTCTTTTGTTGATGAGAAACATTTTTGACATAGTCTTAGGTAGACCAGGATGAAGGATAGGTAGTTCTTCGTGAGTTCAGACAAGCTGATGTGTTCTTATGACTACAAAAAAGAATTCCTAGTGCCATTTGTTTATAGTTTGGACAATTTAGGCGACAAATTCTATAATTTGGTTGTCATGTATCATGGATCAGTTTACATTACTGCACATTACATTCCCTATTTTTCTCTATTGGTTGGGTTTAGTGGAATGCATGTATTTTGTTCCTTAGTGGTTTTACATTTAACCATTTGTTGACATGAAGTGGTGTGTGAGGGTACATGTACTAAGGAAATGCCCCTCATGTTTGTGATATGCCTACTCGGGGCTAGTCACTAGCCCATGGGCTATTAGAGGCGGGATTGGGGAGTCATGGACCGAGCCCCGTTTGGACGGGTCCTGACAGATGTCATGTATATCGAGTAGAGAAGATAATTCATGATAATTTTGTAGGGTTAGATCATGATATTTCAATAATGGAGACTTGATCATAAAAAATCAATGATAAATGGTGAGACTATATCATAAAATCATTACAACTTTTGTAACATTAAATCACAAACCCCTTCAAGGATGAACAGAAATTGAAACGTAAAACCTAATGAGTATAAATAAAATTATTACATTCCATTTAAATGGTTCTTTATATACACCTCATGAATGAATATAGCTGCCTAAAAAATGTATATCTCAAATAATGGAAATTGAGAAAAATAATCCCTTCCTACCTCAATGACTTTTGAATCGTAGTCCCCCTAATAACATTACATCAATGGAAACATTAATTATCATGAAATGTGGTAGATCGATGATATATCATGTTATAAAAATTTATACACCACATAGAAGATATTTTTGGTGAATATGGATTGTACAATAAAATGACTAATTGCTATAGGAATATTGACCAGTACTAAATAGCCCATAAAAATAGGTATTTTTGATGGTCTGACACAAATACCTTTGGCGTGTCATGTGCGTGTTAGCACATGAAGAGTATTTATGGTGAGGTCTAATCACATGTCGCAAATACTCTTCTCAGGTTACTGTAATTTGAGGAAGTGGAGGATCCATGTCATAAGTAACATGTCGATGGGATATTTTTTATGATGGCCCATTACAAATAATTTCCCGCGATGATTGTATTTGTGATGTTTTTCATTGAAAATAATTTCATTTACAACCATCGAAATTAATAATCGGTGAATTATTTGTGATGGGTCTCTTCGTAAATACTAATATATATGACAACCCTTCGTAAATAATTTTCTACCAAAAGCGTATTTCTAATGGGACCCATCGCAAATAAAAATTGTTCAATGTCGCCTCATTTAATAAACACCTACCAATTTTTGAAATGAATCCCTCTGCAAATACCCCCACTGTAGAAGATCTAACCTATATATAAACACATCCGATTGATTTCCCAATTCACATTTCTCTCAACTACTATCTCATTCTCTTCTCTCAAAATTTTGTATATTGTTTTTTCAAACTTTTAAGATTTACAACCGACAGATTTTCAGGATGTGCATCTAACAAAAGATTAAATTTTAGTCCATTTATTTATAGCATTTATTTTTTAGATAATTCCATTTCAATTATATTTTAAATAATAATTAATAACTATCATTAATGAAATTAAATTAGAATTAGACAGTTTTATTTTCAATTATTTATTTTTAAAAACATGCTGGTTTATTATTATTTATTATTTCTATTTAAATATAAATAATATTAATTTGTATTATTTTGATTCAATTATCATTAATTATTAATAATTAATTTTAATTAGTATTAATTAGTATTAATTACTATAAATTACTATAAAATATTGAGAATTGGTATTATTTTGTATTATTTAATATAAATTATTAAATATTTGTAATAAATATTAAAAAATACGAAAAGTTGTAATAAATTGTAATAATTAACATTAATTACCAGGAATTAACACCTATTAACAATAATTAGTAATAATTTGTAATAAATTGTTTATATAGTAATAATTGCAAATAAATAGTGGTAATTAGCAATAATTATTAACAAATAGAAATAATTAGCATTAATTACAAGTTGTTACTTAAGAATAGTAATAATTATTAATAATTAGATATAATTAGAAATAATTAGTAAGAATTAATATTAAACAGTAATAAATATTAATTAGTAGTAATCAATAATAATAAATAGTAATATTTATTAATAAATAGTACAAATTAGTTATAATTCAGAATAATAAGAAATTATTAGTAATAAGTACCATTAATTATAAATAACTAGTAATATATAGTAATACTGATTAATATTTAGTAGTAAATAGCAATAATTATTAATAAATAACAATAATTATTAAAAAATAGTAGTTATTAGTAAAATTTAGGGGGAATTAGTAATATTTAGTAATAAATATGAATAATTTTAAATAAATAGTCATACTAGGAATAAATAGAGGGAATTGTTCAAAAATTGTAATAAATAGTGGTAATTAGTAATAAATAGAAATAAATATTTGTAATATGTAGTATATAATAATAAATAGAAGTAAATATAAATAAATAGTATTATGTGGCAATAAACATTGGTAATTAGTAATAAGTAGTAATAAATAGCTGTAATTGGTATTAATTATAAAAAATTAGTAATAAATGGTAATAACAAGTAATAACTAGAAATAACTATTAAGAACTAGTATTAATTAGTTATAAATAGAAATAATTAGTAATATTTAGTAATATTTAGAAATAAATAATAATAAATTTTAATAATTGGTAATAAATAGTAATAAATGTGAATAGCTCAAAATAATTAGTAATAATTAGTTATAATTTGTAATAATTTGTAAAAAATAGTAAGAATTAGAAATAAATATTAATAATTAGCAATAATGAGAAATAATAAGAAATAATTTGTATTAATTTGTATTAATTAGTCATTAATTGAGGTAAATAGTAATAATTTGTAATACATAGCGGTAATTAGTAATAAATAGTATAGAATAGTAATAAATAGCAGAAATTAGTAATAATTACTAATAATTAGTAATGACTATTAATAGATAGTGACCATTTGTGACAATTATTAATAATTTTTAATAAATATAGATAAAAATGGTATTTAGTACTATTTTTTAATAAATATAAACAATTAGTAATAAATAGTTCGAAATATAGTTAATTTGTAATAAATGGTAACAAATTGTAGTAATTAGTTGTAAATATTTAATAATAGAGGTAATTAGTAATAATTAGTAAATAATAGCAATAATAGTGATGATTAGTAACATTTAGTAATAAATATAAATAAAAAGTAATAAATATTGATGAATTGTAAGAAAAATTAAAAATGTTCTTAATTACTAATAATCCGTAATACTTAATAATAATTAGTTATAAATAGTAATAATTACTAATAATTAGTAATAAATTTTAATAAATACCTTTGATTAGTAACAATTAGTAATAGTAACTAATAATTAGTAAAAATTACAAATAATTACTGGATATTAGTAATAATTAGCTGTAATTAATAATAAATTGTGGTAATTAGTAATAAGAAGTCATAATTATTAATAAATAGTAGCAATTAGTAATAAATATTGGTAATTATTAATAATTAGTCACAATTTGTAATAAATTGAAATAAATAGTAATAAATATTAATAGTTATTAATAAATAGTGGTAATTAGTATTAAATTGCAGTAATTAGTAATAAATAGTTGTAATTTGTAATAATTATTAATAATTATTAATTAGTATTAGTAATTACTAATAATTACTATTAGTTTGTAATAAATAGTAAAAATATATAAAAGAAGTGGTACATATTTATAAATAGTAATAAATTGAAATAATTTGTAACAATTAGTTAGAATTAACGTCAATTGTGGATAATTGATAATGAGTAATAATAATTAGTAATAAATTGTAATTATTAGTAATAATTAGTAATAATTAGTAATAAATTGTATTAATTTGTAATAATTAGTAATAATTAGATATATTTAGTAATAATCAGCAATGATTAGTATTAATTTTTAATAATTAGTTATAAATAATAATAAATATTAATAATTTCTAATAATTAGTAATAATTGGGGTTAATTACTAATAAATAACGATAATTAGAAATAATTAACAGTACATAGGAACAAGTAGCATTATTTTCTAAGAATTATCAGTAATTACTAATAATTTTGAATAACTTGTAATAATTATTATTATGTACTAATAATTATGAATACTTGGAATAATTGACGAAAAAATATTATTTTTGATCATGTTTTTATTATATCAAATTAATAATAGAAAATTAATTATTTTATATTTTATGAGAAATATAGAATAAGTTGAAAACAATCATTATTAGATTATTTTTCTTGGATAAATCATCATATAAATCCAAAGGGTTATGGTATAAATACTGTATATATAAATGGTGTTGAAAAATTATTTTCATTTGTATCATCCACATAATAATTTTTTACTTGGTAAAATTTATTGTCCATTTATGAAAGGTGATCTAAGGACATTTGAATCATTTATCAATGATAGGGGATCATCTAGTAGGTTTTCATTTTTGAACAAATTAACTTTTTTTAGTGTCAACATGGTGAACAAAATTCTATGGAAGATTCTAAAAATTTGGTTCTAGATCCACCATAGTTTAAAACTTTAGTACATGATGTGGCATGTCTGTCTTTTCAATTAACTAAAACTCAGGTTGATATTAACTTAACTCTTGAGTTGGAACCATATCAATTTTATGAGTTGTTTATCTCCACTTAGGATTCCTTATAACATGATTTCCAGATAAGAAAATTTGAAGGAGTTGAAAAATATATGGCTATTAAATTAAATAATGGAATGTGAAATATCAATTTTGATCAAATATTCTCTTTTATTAGAAAACCAAAACCTAAAGGAAATGTTCTCCCTAAAACATACTATGTGATGAAGTGAGAATTTAAAATTCTTGAGTTTGGTTATCTATCGATTTATGCAAGTTCAAATGAATTCATGTTATATTAGGCAGAAAATGAGTAGTTTGATAATTGTCCTACATGTGGAAAATCAAGGTATAAAGAGGCTCAAATAAGGGAGTATGTGTAGATTCTTGTAATATAGTTGACGTATTTCCCATTTACACCTAGATTTTAGTGTTTATTTATCTCTTAGAACACAAATTTATTGATATCATTGAATAAAACCAAAATTTCAACTAGTAAAATAATAAATGAATTTTTTGATGCAGATTCCTGGAATGTTTTTGACCATGTACATCTTTTCATTCCTTTAGAATCCTGAAATATGTGAGTGGGTGTTTATACTAATATTTATTGTCTATTTGGTTTATATCAGAGTTAATATTTCTTTGGCTTGTATTTGTAACTCCGTACAGTTTAACTCATTGGATGTTGATAATAGATAAATATAACTTTTCTTCATTATTAATTATAGGACTCCAGAAAAATAATATGGATGGTTATTTTAATTCAATTATTGATGAGTTAAATGTATGGAGGTGTAATGCTGTCAGTACATATGATTTTTCTTCAAATAAAAGTTTCTATTGAAATCTTCATCGATGTAGACAATTAGTGACTTCCCAACATATGGAATGTTATCTAGTCAGGGTACACATTAACCAAAATAATGTGTGTACTCTATGATAGGGATAAAAAAATTTCCACCTCAATGGAAGAAAACCCTATTTTTTACTTTGATCAAACATTTGTTCAACCGATCATCATTTCTAAAGGAATGAATATCATTTTAGAAAAGGAACAATTAAAAGAGATGAAAACCCTAAAATTATCATAGGAATCGATTAAAAATAATTTTTATTCATTACCACCCATTACATTTTCCCCCTATAAAGCAACAAAAAATTGATGGATTTTGGAAAGAACATAATTGGATAAAATAGATCATTTTTTGTGAACTACTATAATGGTCTGAATTTTTGGATCATCACATATTCTATCCCATGCATATTGATAAAAACTATTTTTATATATATTTTATATAGTTTTAGATAAACCAAGTAAGGTTAAATATAATGTAATGGCATGATTTGATCATTCCAAAATTTGTAGGTGCCAAGAACATGAAATATTTGAAAATGTCAAATTACAGAAGTTAATGAGTCCAAAAGTAGATTGTGAAATTTCTAAAAGAAATTGATCATTATTTTGACTATGAAAAGTTAATTTGATACTTTTATATGGTTATGTTTTAAATTTGGGTAGATGTGTCAGAAATGATCATATTACCAAATTAAAAAGTAATAATTTTCAAGTTATAATGCAATAAATTTTACCAAATGGATTAAGAGGTGTATTGAATTTAATGATTTGGGATATGATTACAGACATATCATGTGTTTTCAAGACATTTGTTCTATTAAAATAGACTATGATTCACTAAGAAGACTATAAAAAGATAGTGTTTTAATATTATGTAAATAAGAATAAATCCTTCCATCATCATTCATTGAATCTATGGAACATTTTATATTTCATTTTCTATATGAAAAAAATGTAGAGGTCTGATATATTTCTGATGGATATATCCATTCAAGTGATGCGTAAATAAATTTACAAAAAAAATAAAATAATAATGCATAAATGGAAGGAATAATTTTAGAGGCTTATTTATAGGTGTAAATTTAATTTTTATTTTCTCATTACATTATAATAGAATATCCCTCATAACATATCCACATGGTCTATAATGAGATAAATACTTATCATCAACTAAAAAATAATTTATCAGTTTTCAATCAGCCCAATCATGGCTTTTATGGAGATGATGATCAATGTCATTCCGCTAATGAACATCATATAACTGATACATATGTTCTTCTCAACTATGAAAAAATAAAACCACTTATACTGTGAGTGCTCCTATAATTTATTTTATAATATTTATTAACATAAATTAATGTTATATTATTTTTATATTTCATGCTAATCATATCAAGAAACAACATCCATAAATTATCGTAGGTGATGTTGAATAATGTCGGGAAAATAATTTTTCCTCTATGTTTCAAAAAATTGTAAAATAAATTATTTATGGTTTGACATATAATTTCAAGTTATTATTTTCTATATAGATAATTATTTTCAAAAAATTCAGGAATCTCAATGTGCTAATAAAATTGATAATTGATTGTGTGTATAGATTAACCCACTATACAAAATGGTTAAATATTATAATGCATATGTGGTGAATGGTTTTAAATTTCAAACCTATGCATATGGGGAATAATAAATAACCAATATTTTGGTTTTCATGAGAGGATATCATCATAGAGAAACTGAAGTTGACTTATATGGAATAATAGATGAAATAATTGAATTTTGTTATCTACAATAGAATTACGTAATTATGTTTAAATGTCAGTGGTTGGATACTAAGAGAGGATTATGTGTTTATCTAAACCATGAATTTTTTTATATGAAATATAAAAATCTAAAAAATTAAGAATTTTTAATTTTCATTAGGAACATAACATTTTTTATGAAAAATATTGGGCTAGTTCAAGAGATATAAGTTATAGGTACAGAATAATTAAAATAAAATATCCGGAAAACTAGATTATTGAAAGTGAATCTGGTTCTACAGAAGTGAAAATAATGTAAAATTATCAAGAGACTAATCCAAATTGTTCTTTTCCAGGAAGATACTATAATGTTGATGACGACATCCCATAGTAATGTAATGAAAGAGAAGATGATGTCATTGATGTAACAAATGACATTGAAATGAAAAGAGGTAATTGAACTAAAATTACAACGGTAATTGATGGTAACGAAGAGGATTATGAATATATTGACACCTTCATATACAAAGATGATTATGGAGATGAATATTGACATAGTTAAATGCTGGTGATTATAATCGTGTTGGATCTTTAGACCCTCAGACTTTTAGTAGTTCAGTGTTGAATTAGAGTGCATGTGGTCATGCGAGATTATTGATTCTTGACCATATCCTCTAGTGAAATACATGTCTTGGATTTGATCCATGCATGAAGAGGTATGTTCAGAAGTGTATTTTAGTTAGTTTTCATTAGTTAACATTAATTTATTTCTGTACAATTTCTTTATTTGATATATTTTTTCACATATTTTCACATACAGCTATCAGATTGGGGAGTGCTCTATTGTAGAATTATTTTTATGGAGGATGGGTTACAAGGGATCAGATTTCCATTAATGTTTAACAGAACATGTTTGATCATTGAATGGTATGAAAATAACTAATATTTAATTTATAATTTATTTAATTAATAATATTGATATTATTAATTATTTTTACAGTTTCTGGCATGACATCTGCGATAGAATGAATTATGTTATCTAGGAAGCATGAGGGGATTATAAGAATGAGTTTTTCTATCAGTTTGAATACAATTTTCGGAGGAAAACAATGAGAAAAGAGGGTGTCATAGAATATGTCTTGTTTCACCCAATTAACTGAATACATTTAATCATATGGTTAGGGAGGATTATTTTCACACCAGATTTATGGTAATTTATAGAGGAGATAATCATTACATCAATAGAACATGGGTAGATAAGTGATGACATAATGAGATGGTAGTATTACATTCAATACGCATAGGGAACATATAGTAAGTACCTTTATTTAGATACATTATATAAATTTAAATGTAATATTTTTGTTTTATATTCATATAGGCAATCGAATTGCCCAATATTATAGAGATCGGAATCTATAGGAGGATGTATATCGATCCTATTAATAGAGTGAATATATGTGATCTTTACTGTGAGATTGTGTTCAGTATATTTACATTTTGATTTTCAAAATTAATTTTAAAAAATATTTTAACTATATTGATTTTAAATTAAAATTGAATGGGTTATATAGGGAAACAAAATCCCAGAAATAGAAGGATATTCGGGATGTGACTAAGGATCAGACCTGTGTTGCATGATTTTATGTGGTCGTATGGATGCATGAGAACTAGTATTCCTTCAAAAAGGACAATTTGCTTTTATTAGATCTTGATTGATGCCTATGGGTTATTATTGTACTATTTCAATGTCTTCATGCATCTCGAGATGATCTTGTGGAGAGTAATAATCATATGCTACGTAGTATTAGGAGAAGCTATGAGGTTACAATGTGACTAAAGAGAGTATGTGTCAGGATAAGGAAGAGCTCTGTCTACAATAGTAGGAAGATATACAGTGATGGAAGAAGCAACACCACGATCAGATAATGGTGTACATGATTTTCTAACTCATGTTTTAGGGATGGATTTATCTCCTCCATATCCCACATTTCCTCTAGATAACCCCCACCCAAAATTATTTAATATCATTTTTAATAAAAACATTTGACTGTAAATCTTTTTTCCCAATTTTTGTTACTCCATCTATTTATATTTCTATATTGTTCATTTTTTATATTGGTTTTTGTATTATTTTATTATTATATTATTATATTATATATTTATTTTTATTATTAATGTAAAATATATTTGTTATTTTTAGTATTAAATTATATTATATATTTGTTATTTTAATGTTATATTTTATTCCTTTTATTTTTGTGTTTATATTATTGTAAATATTTTTTGATATATGGACGCATGGTATGTTGAGAATAAAATAGGGACCACAGGTCCAAAAAATTCAATCATGCTATAAAATCTATGAAATAAACAAGAACATCCCACTAGAATCTCAAGCTAAATTCCAGGCCATTTTCTACAAATATCAATATACGAAAAATATTATCAACAACTTGTAGAATGGGTCATTCAGTTATCTATACCCATAGGAAGGTAGTCTAATAATGTAGAAAAGGCATCATGTGTATGGAGAAAGATAAAGATCTCAGTAGGACACCACTATTGGTGACTATGTGTAATACTAGTAGTTCTCAGAACTAAACACTACGCATATATATCAGTATAAGGAAAACAATTATTAAATGAATATCATGACTAATTAGGTTCATATAGGACACCTGGCAAGACTACCTTCTTCGGATCAGTATTTGGAGGAATGTCTTAACAGTTACTAAATATAGATATAGTAGTAGAATCTAAATATATATAGGTTTTTTATATAATGTATCAACCTATATGAACCAAGTATGATTAGATGTAAGTGGATATATACATTGGATATAATTTTCTAGATGGAGTGGGGAATAACTCAGAGATCCATGACTAGTCCAATGAGCCATTGTTCTCAAGTCTAATGTAACATACCCTAAATCCCAATATGTGGGTGAGGTGCAATGCAAAGAACACAGGATGGTGAGTGTCCTATTATTTCTTCACTTAAACAGTGATCCAACATGTAAATAAAAACACCCAACTAGTGTCAATGGTGAGAGGCATCATGCTCAACACCCGATGTAAGGTATAACGATACCATCATACTCAACTAGTCCCTTACCATCATGTGACATCGTCATTAATAGAATATAATAATTATAACTTTAATGGGGAGTTACATCCCATACATATGTTTTATTTATCACATATATATATACATAATAAATTCATTAAGCATATTATTGCATATAGTATAACACATGATCCAATATCACTCATATGTCCAAATATCAATGTTCATTTTAGTTTAAGGAAACATTTTTTATTAAAATAATTATACTATTATTAACAAAATTTCATGGCCTTACCCTCTATATAAATAATTCATTTAGTCCATTTCAAAATTAGGAATACATTATCAGTATTCCATCAATTTAATTAAATTCATTCAATGCACTAAATCATGGAATTTTAACTCACAAGGCTTAAGGGGTCCATTGGAAAATATCAAGAACATTATATAATTTTCTTTCTGGTCAATTATTCTATAGGATGAGAAAAACACCAAAGTGGTGCATTGGGTTCCAGTTAACACTCAGGTCCTAAGGCACCTTCATTTCAATTCAATGCTACTAGCTAATTATTGTTATTGGTAATTAATCATTTATCCAAAAAGTGGTAATTTGAGTTAGCTCGACCAAGGGTTGTTCTATAATTATTTTAATAACCTAAAACCCACTTAACATGATTTTATAGGCCACTACAAAAAAACAGTATATTAGAGGTGGTTATTTAGTGGGGGTTATGCACAAACCCCTCTAAATTCGTTTTCTGTAACATTAGAGGGGGTTCTGTACAACCCCCTCTAATATTAGAATTTGGGGGGGGGGGGGTTCACAATCACCTCGAACCTTTTTATCATTTTATTAATATGTGGTTGGATTTTAGAGATGGTTATGTTAAAACAGTTACTACATTAATAATTAGTGGAGTTATATATTTACTCACATGCACAATATATTCGGTTAGAGGCTCTATATATGTACATATAAATATAAATAAATATATATATATATATATTCAGTTGGATTTTAGAGGTGTTATATATATATTTATAAATATATGTTTGTGTTTGTGTGTGTTATACAGAATTTGTTTTTTTATGGAAATAGTGGGGGTTACTAACCCCCTATAATGTAAGACATTAGTTGGGGTTCACAAACCCTTCTTGAACCCCCACTAATGTCTTATATTATAGGGGGTTTTTAAAACCTCTATAATTTTTGAGATTAGTGGGTTTGTGATCCCCTACTATTTTCTTCAAAAAAATCATTATATATATTGTATATATTGAATACATATATGAATGTATTTATAAAATGTATAATATATTATATTCATATAACTATGTAATATATATATATATTAATCGTGAACATATAAAAATAATATATTTATATATATTCTAATAATATATTTGGATAAATTATAAATATATATATATAATATACTTGTATTCAAATAAATATTTACAATTGTAAATAAATATATAGATAAAAAATTTTGTGTGTTTGTTTGATATAAATGTATTTATAAATACATACATACATAATTTTATTTAAATATATGTAAATATATAATTTATAGAGGAGTGAAATATAAATATATACATATATATTTATATTTATATAAATATAAAGACATGTAATTCATTTAAATATATTATGAAAAAATATGTTTATCTTAAGAAACATATTAATATATATAAATACAACAATATATAAATTATATGTGTAAATTTGTTAATATATATATATGTTTATTTATACATATGTTTATTTTAATAACCATATTATATGTATTTAAATATATTTTTTTAATAATGTTTATTTTAATAAGTTATTAATATATATTAATATAATAATATATAAATTATATTTATAAAATAGTTAATATATATGTGTTTATTAATATATATGTATATTTTAATAAACTTATTATATGTATTTAAATATATTATGCAAGTAATTTTTATTTTATTAACTTATAAATGTATATAAATAAAATAATATATGTAATATATAAATAAAAAGGGATCTTTTGTAGTGGTTTAGTCACTGGGGGTATATTGAAGTGAAACATGGTTCAAATTTCGATGGTATCTAAGTTTTAGAACCCTTTCAAATTTGGCGGAATGAGAGGGATGAAGTAGTGTTCGACCGTGGGACATGGATAGGATAAAATACCAGCTAGATTGGGGAACACACACAGAATACCGGAAGGACCTCACTAGAGAGGTAGGAGCTATGGGGACACGCATAAGAGACAGGGGCGTACTTACATGAGAGGTGGGTGCCGCAACAAGAAGTATACCATGATTGTCTATTTGAGGGGAATGGGGAACACGTTAGTATATGGGACATGACTAGAGAGGTAGTAGGTATATGGGGGAAGAGGACATGTTGGAATGGGGGAGCAGGACAGACGAGTAGTGGTGATTGGGGATTTTACTTTTAAAAAAGAAACATTACGAGTGGTTGTGTGAAAAAATCCCTTAATGTAATTGCAATTAGTGGAGGTTTAAACCACAACTAAATCCCTCTATTAGAGGTATTTGGGGTTATGACCGCATCTAATTCCAACTGTTTCTGGTAAATTTTGGAAAACATTAGAGGGGATTTTAACCCCTCTAATGCAACTACCGATAAATGCATCAAAAATTTACTAGTGCTTCCTCAAAACCTCTTCTACTAACAGTAGGCAGGCACATTAGCGGTGGTCCTCAAAACAACAGCTAATGTCTTTAGAAGGGGATATAACCCCTCTTGAATTGAAAAATAACCCCTTCTTCAGTGATCATTTTTTTTGTACTAAGCGTTTATCTAGATGGGAGGATCAATTATTTAGAAATATTTTTATATAAAGGGTATTTTGAAAAAAATATAGAATTTTTAAAGATGATGTTGCTATATTGAATTTCAACTCAATGGGAAACAATGTGGGAACCTATATCATGGTCATAGAGGATGGATCACTAGATATTAGACTAATATGTAATGTAGGTTTGGAGAAATATGAGAAATTATTGGCCAACCTGAAAATAAGTCAATTGATTTTCCAACTAAATAGATTAATGAAAATCAATGGAAAACTAAAATATGATGGGAGATGATTGATGAACATATTGAGAAAGATTTTTTTCTTCCAAAAAATCTTGGATATAACACCATATCAAAATGTAATATCACAGCGTAGATTGGGGATAAATATAGCTAAAAAAGGAGGGAATAATGTTTCATCCACTGGAAAAAATGATTAATTTTTTTGTTAAATAGTTAAAATATGGGATATTTGTACGTTTCACCCAATATAAGGGGTGCATTATTTAGACACATGGTATGGAAATTGAGAACAAACCATATGAGACACCAATAATAGAAATGATAAGTTTTTTGGAAAATAATGAACAACGAGTCCACAATTCTAGACAAACTGTGTTGCTCGGATTACACCTATGTATTCACATTTATTGTTAAAGCTAACAATCTGACCTATGATACAAGGAAAATTCAATCTTTTTGGACCAAATGAATAGTCAATTTTCTAGAACTCTAGTCTATGAAGAATCCATAGACCCTCCTAGGAAATTAGTTCTATAATAGAACACCATTACCATGATTTCAAATGGGTTCAAATTGAATAAAAAATTATTCGTACGATCTGGAAAACGAAGTTCATTACACCAAATATGTAATAATGTGTAAATAAAATATTACAAGAAGATTCCTTTTATATGAGAGGGGTGGGTAATTTTTTTATTACATAAAATATTAATTTCTAATAAATTTAATATAAATCCCAATACGTCAAAAAGTCCATTTTTTCAAATATATGATATGATAATCTTGTAATCTCATCAGAAAAGTTTTGTTTTCCATGTATTGGTGTTATTTTAAACCATATCATTTGAGTAACCCATAGTTGACATACTTTAATTTTAAAAATGATTACAATTATTTTACCAAAAAATGGTGTGACTTTTAGTTTAAAATTTTCAATTGGACAATAAAAAGAAAAATTATTATATTTTAGGTACATTATTTACCCATATTCCTTATTGGATATTTTGATTATTTGTAAATATTTTTCTAGAAAAGCCATTTTATACAATACCTTAAGTGTCAGTTTTAACACTATTCCTTATATTATATTTATGAAACTCAATAAAAAAATATGTTTGATATTTTTTCAATACACTCCTAATATAACATAATCTTGTAGATAATTAGTGGAAATCCTTAATTAATTTTAGTTATACTTACTTTTACATTTAAAATAGAAGTTAATTTATTGTTTCATTAATTTTATAATTATTATATCATCATTGTGTAATAATTTATGATAGTTATTTCATTATTGAAATATAGAAATAAATTTCCATGATTTTTATAAACATATTTTAGTTTGTAAGAATGTATATATTCGATCATATCATTTATTTATACTCATATTAAAAAATTTATACATATTAAAAGTATGAGTGTTACATTTTAATAAATTTTGTTGATATCAATAAAATCTATGATGTTTTCATATATGAGTGTTCATTAAAAAATTCAATTTAAATCCTTTAATATTAAGTGTAGAATTAAATTCCTTAAAAAACATTTGGTAAAGGGTTATAATAATTTTACAATATTTAAAATTTTATTTCTACCACCAATTACTCGATTACCCATACCTGTAGTAATAAAAATTAGCCATCTTACTATTCTTATTTTGTAAAAATAAAACGGATATATTTTCTAAATTTGGAAACACTGATTCTAGAAATAAAATAAAGTTTTATAAATAAAAAAGTGGATAAAAATAATATAAAAACAATATCATGGATGAGATAGAATATCGAGTTTTAAAAGTGAAAACATAAAAATAATCAAATGTTTTTTATCCATATTGAATATAAAATTTATTATAATGGACAAAATAAGATTAACTGGTATAAAATCAATTTAACTAAAATTTTAAACAAGTACAATTATAATTTAACACTATAATTTATTTATACGTAAATGTTTTTTGAAATTAATATTCACTATTTTCCACAATCCATATAAACAGGAATGTTATTAAAAAAATACCAAAAAAATACCTATGTAAATTTTTATATCCAAATTTCAAATAGGAATTTTATTTTTAAATTTAAAAATTATATAAGTACCCAAAATTATATTTAGAAAGGAATATAGATTACAATGTGGTGAAAATACCTTTTAGTATATATATATATATATATATATATGTGTGTAAAATTGGTTTAATTAACGTATTTTTTCTAGAAAACAAAATAGATAGATGTTAATTAGGTGACTGAGTATAATATAAATATATATATCATTAAAATAATTCACAAAGATTGGTAAAATTAATTTATTGGGTAAAATAAGATTATGTTCATAAATATAGTTTTCCAGAAAAATATTTTTGATATTCTCAAAATTATTTTATTTTCATTTCTAGTTAATTATTCATCAAAAAATAATTATAATATACATTTGTATAAAATATTTTCACAATTTAATTAATCTTATTAATAACCACTATTCCAATATATAGGTGAAAAATATAATAATATTTTAATAATAATATTAATATTTATATACAGTTTGGTAAAACTAGGTCTATCATGTAAGGTAAGGTATCAAATGAATTTGGAATTCTTTGTGACTAAATAAAAACATATTTTTTATTGTTCTTAATGCTAATTTATGTGTAATTTGAACTAAAAAACTAACATGGTATTGTGTATAATGAAGAATAACATAGTGATTCTATATAAGTCGAGAAATATTCAATGTCACATGAAATAAATAATATAAAAAATATTAAATTAATAAAAAAAATATTATACAAAATATCAACATGTTACATATCTCATTATATAGATATATATCTACACATTTCATTATATGGACATATATTTCCAACCCATATCATAATGAAACTCTAATTTATGTGACTCAAAACATTAAATAAATTCATTATATAATAACACCTGAAATAAAATTCATATCATAAAATTTTAATCATGTAAAAACCAATGTAAAAGGGAATGTTGCCTTGATTATTTAATCATAGAATAAACTCTTAAAATTACTTGTTTTAATTATCATTTCTTCATAGAATAACTAGTGGAAGAGAAATTTTTTTAATAAAAATTGTACAATATAAATAAAAAACCATTTTACAACCATAATTCATGTTATGAATAAATTATTGTTAATGAAATATGAAAATTATATTCATGTCGTAGATAATATAATGAATATTCCTTTCATATTTTTGTTAAATTCCTAATAGGGTTCATTTTGTAAAATGACATGCATGTGCCTTTGAATGCATTATTAATAAGAATTAAAACATGGGTAAAAAATTAAATTAAAAAATATAATAAATTAATAATATATTCTTGACATCATTTTTAGAGAACATGGTTTTGAATGAAATCATATTTCAAAAGAAAGGAGAAATAAAATCGAGACTTAATAAACATATTTCATCATTATCATAATCATCGAAGAGATGAAAATGGAATAATTACTTGATAAAGTCATGTATATCAAGTGGTGAAGATAAATAAATACAATTATTTACATTTATATCATAATATTTCGATATTAAAGAGTTTAACATAAAAAATCCATGATCAATGATGAGACTATAACATAAAATCATTACAACATTGGTAACATTAAATCAAAAAAACCTTGACCAAAAGACATAAAATGAAACATAAAACATCATGTGTATGAATAAATTTGATATTTTATATTTAGATGGTTTTTTATATACACTTCATGAATGAATATAGGTTCCTAATATAATTTAGATATTAAATAAAGGAAATTGAAGCAAAATTTTCCCGTATCGCATGAGTAGCTTTTGTATCATAATCCCAATGAATATATAACATCAATGAGGAAAATAATTCTCATTAAATGTTTAATATTCATGATATATCATGATATATATAATTATATACACCACATAAAATATACTTTTTGTGAATATGGGGTATGTATCTTAGAAATAAACATGATACTAGAAATCCCCTTACGTAAACTCTTGAATTCCATCATACTCATTCATAAATCAAATATAATAAATATATGTTTATTATAAATATATTAAATAACCATATTAATATATATGTTATACTATCCAGGATTTTACTATGACAATATATTAACTACTTATTAAAAATTCCATGAATAATTTATGTTTTGGAAAATAACTACTTAATTTTTCATATATGTTATCAAATTTTATCCTTGTTTCTCAAAATATGATCATGATTTAATCATCTATATAATTTAATATATTAAATTAATATCATATATATTTAATATATATGTATTTATTGTAATCCATGAAATAAATTGATAGGAAGTGAAATGCAACATTCATGGAGACGGTATGTCGTACTTATGAGTGAATTCAGTTATAAATTTTCTTTTCAGTATGAATGAAAGAGAATTAAATTATATATATTAAAAATAGAATATATTTTATTTTATAAATTTAAAATATTTTTTAATATAATTCTTAATACATTCCACTTAAATCATGAACAAATTACATTGTTTCGGAGAAAGTAATTCGCCGTACACGTAAAGAACATTATCATATGTCTACGAAATGTAATAGATGAAGGTATTTGTTATATAAAAATTATATAACATTATTAATATATCTAATATAATATATATATTTTAAAAAAAATTCCACCATTATTACAAACATGGATAGGTTTTAATAGAAAAAAAACAACAAAAGATCATGATGCGGAAGTCCTCCGTACAAAAGAATATAGATTTCATAACCCATTTGATGAATATGTGTCTTGTTTGAGGTTACACCCATAACATAAAAACATCATAGTATATAGAATATAATTATGATATTATATAATTATCAATTTAATATAAGGGGTTTCATTAATAAATAGAAAAACTTTTTTTTGATGTACGTTACCTAATTTTTGGGGATCCTCCCTTTATTTAGACATAAATCCTTCAATGGGTAGATTCCAATAAAATTTATGGTTTCTAGTAATAGTGGATGGATGTGAAGTTGTAATATAGATTAACCAAGAATGTTTAATTGATTTAGTGAGAGAGGATAATGTGTGGCCTTTTTTAAATTGTGTTACTGAAGAAAACATTTATTTTGTTGAAAGATATAATTCCACCTGCATTTTTCAGATGTATAAAGGGTTATAATTTTCAATTCTAGAACCTAAGTGTTTTATGGAAAAAAAATATCCAAAAACAATTTTAAAACAAGATTTAGGTTAATTATACCTTTTTATGTTTTATGTCCATGGTAATACCAATTTTAAAATAACCATAGAAAATAATTTTTAATGCATTCAAAAATAATTTTGGTTAAAATTTGTATTGGTCATATTAAAAATTATAAAATAATTAAATTCCAAACATGGAATACATTTTTATAAATTCAATTCATATATTTGGGAAACTTAGTTTAATATTAGTCTCACACACGTGAGGAGAATGTTGGTTTTTAATAAGAAAATTATTAACAATTTACAATGTTTTTATACTCAGTTTCAATATTAAATTTATTTAATTGAAATAAATTTTATTGATTGATTTATAGTTGATCTAATAAATATTTATAATATTATATCTTATATTTATAAAAAATTAAATGAAAATGTAGTTTTTAATTAAAAATTATTATTTTTCATTACTCCTCAAAAATTGAGAATTTTCAGAAATATCCAGAATATTCAACATAAGATAATTTTATCATTATTAATTGAAATATTATAAGAAATGTAAAAAATTAGTTTTCAAATAGTTTCAAAAACATAGTTTTTATAATGTTCACACACGAAATGAAATTATTTCCAAAGAGAATATATTATTTTCAAAAATATTTAGACTTTAGCAAAAATTATGTATCTTTTCATGAATATGTTTAAATTATGTAAAACCATTATCATTAATATTTTAATAGTAGTTATTAATTTAAATTTTACATTATTCTACTATCTAGGTTATATTTGTCTAATTTAGATGATAATAATAATAATATGTCATGGTTTTATTGAAACTCAGTGTCATATGTCATGAAAGTTAACTGAGTTTTGTGCATAGTGCAAGATAACCTATCGTCATTTGTAATAGATGCTTGAATTTTTGTTTCATGTAACACAAGAAATCCATGAAATTGAATTTCAACGAAATAAAATGAAATGATAATAGCATGGTGTGTTACATTATACACCCCTTAAAATGTCATTACACATTAAAATTTATCACTCTAATTGAATCAAATATGGATAATTATACCAAATCATATCATACTGTTTTTGTATATCATACAATAATTGGTGGCTTATCTACAAAACATTGACCATGTTAGTGGTACTTTTAATCATAAATATTTGTATGCTTCATATGCTTCAGCAGTTCCTCCTGATAAGAAATATCGTATTATAGTGGTATGACCTTTATATTCAGTATAAGGAATGGTTTAGGTATGTACTTATTTATGATAGATATATAGGGAACATCAAGGATTTTAGAGAGGTTTGGTGGAAGCAATATGAGGTAACCTGTGGTCACGATATGATCAATAATTTCAAAGGGACCAATATACATAATAATTTGTTTGAATTTATTCTTGAATGTTAGACAATTATTGTGTGGAGAAATCCATAGAAACAACTTTTCACCAATTGAAAATTAAATATTTCCTCAGAAAATATCAGTATAACATATCATCAGACTCTAAGCTGTGATGATGTGGTCCTGAATGTCTTTAACCTAACCTTCCATTTCTTCAACCATCATAGATCCAAATAGCTTTATTTATCCATTTGTATTCCATCACATCGTCGTTATAAATATCTTTCCATGTAGCGTTTCATAGGATTCATCTTGGTGATTGAGTGAAAACTATTGTTTTATGAAAACAAAAATAGAGGAACAGGATGATCTCAACCACCTTTGAAATCAAATGATCAAGATCTAAAAAAATATGTATTGTTAGAATTTCTTTTTCAGGATAATTGTATGTCTGAGGATTGTACTCAATAATGAATCATAGATCTATGTATATATATTTCTAAATATTTTTCCAGAATATTGAGGAAATCATATTATTCGGATCCGAAAAATATAATGTGGTTCTCAATTAATCATGACCACATAATTAATGTATATCCTGAAAAACTTATCCATATATAAGTCTTCTATGATGGATATAAAGTGTGATTAATGTTATTTTGATTGAATATAACCCATATAACATTATCACCATTATATTTTTTGGGGATCTCAAAGAAAATATAAATGTTGAATTTCTTAAATTTAGATTCTGGTATTGGTAATGGATGCAACATCACCTTACAATTTTTTCTTCGGGCCTTAACAATCATACAAACTCTGAATTGAGATACCAACATTATGATATATATCAATATGTCATCCCACTGGAAGTATTCTATAGAACCATTATACGTCTTCTTACATACTGGTTTAATAACAAATTAAGAAATATGAGCATTCTCTAAAAAATATTTATTCAAATATATTATGGATATAACAGTTACACGGTTCCGTAACCATATCATCCCATCATGATCATGGTCAAATTCAAGAACTTTTCTACCTTTCATTTGTAACTCTATATCTTCCTTCTATACATCTTTAATCATCACTTGGATATTTGGTTAAACATTTAATTTGGAAATATATGATTTCTCATTTCCTATAGGATTTTCTAGATGCATCATTTGAAAATAAAGAAATATTTTATGTTCTTAATCATCATAATGGATAGTATATAATAATACGTTAAAATACTTGCATTATCCACCATGTTAATATTCCTATGGTTGTAATTTATTGAGAATTCATAATCATTAATCATATATAACAATATTATTTGTTATATATTCATCATATTCGATCTGAATATAGGTTTCAAACATTGATGATCAGAATATATATCAAAATTTTATGCATAATGATAATGCATACATATTTTTATTTAAAAAATTACCTCATCTGATTTCAAAAGCATGATGTTGGAAATTTTATCATGGGTATTCAATTTCCATGAGGCATAATCTACAATAATGTCATTATTCATAATAAAAAATCACAATACCTTCATGTATGAATCACTAGAGACTAAAAAAACAACTCTTCTACTATTTAATGTAATTCTGGGTACTCTGAATAATCATCTGTTTTGTTCCACATAATATTCAACTGATTCTTCTATCCATATAAGCTTAGCTCCATATTGAGTTAACATGGTAAAATTTTTATTATGTTATGTGAAATAATACAATAACTATTATAAATATAAAGGTAAATAAAGAAAACTATAGATCACAGTCACCATGGTTATCCTGGGACAACATTCAACAACCCCTATCAATCATATATCTACTGATATACCCACTGTTGAGATTATGTTACCCTAAAATGATTTTTGTCAGCTGAAAGATTCAAATTGTAAAATCCTAATATAATTTCTTCTCCAATTTGGCCATAGTGCAATTCATAAGTGGTCTTCATATAAGGCCTTGAAAATAAACAGTACTTAATATTGAATGAAAAGAATAATTCACATTGAGGATCTTTTCAGTTTTATAGTTTTAAAAAATTAGATCATAACTATTACATCTCAAAAGATTACATAGTAGACACTTCTATAAAGTTTCCTTAAAAAAAACATTAAATCATGAAAAAAGAGTAATGTATAGTTCCATGTTTAAAACATCTTGAATTTTCCTTGATCCCATCCTTAACCATATTCCACATTACTTCCTATGAAAAAAATTTCAAAAAAACATGGGATGAGCATAAAAAGCTCAGTAAGGGATACACACAGAATGTGAACTATTAGTTTTACAAAACATCTAGTAAACCATGAATACTTTATCAAAGTAACAATTTTCACCTTTAAGAAGTAGTAAATAATTTTCACTGAATAAAAGATCATTATTTACCCTTTTGTAACCAAAGGATTACCATAAAACCTATATAAAGAACACATAACATATACATGTAACTTGGGACATAAACATACTTAAATGGAATAACCATACGGTCGACTTCCACAGGTATCACTAAATGAAATAGCCATACGGCCGACATCCATACCCAATAAATTGGAGGTTATAATGTGACAACCCATCCTATTATTCACGGCACCACCCGTCATATGGATTATCATGTAACCACCCGTCAAATGTCCAAGTACCATTATAAAATCATGAGACATAAAACAAATATAATGGAATAAAAACATTTCCAAATTTTGATCACAATATATAACTTAAATATATTGACATAACACATCCATTATAAAAACCATATTTAATGCCAAAATACATAAAATAGTATATGGTATTTATGTCATTTTGAAAACATTACGGCTTGTTGAGGAAGCCAAAGACCAAATAACACTCACGCCGGCCAAAAAGGTCATTTTCACCTCATACGTTAAAATAAAAATTCCATTTTTTCATTTAGTAAAACTCTTTGTAGAAAAATATTCCCTTTGAATGAAATGAAAAGTCAAAGGTGTTTTATACAGCATATAAAATAATGTATTGTATTAGAAAAAAATATTCCTCAATGAAAGGAGATTGAGACGAAGTCCCTTACCTCGTGTCCAACTTGACTCGATCGCTCTTTAATCTCATGAATAATAATATTTTGTTAATTTCTAATTTCTTAAGAACCCTTTTCAAGCTTATTATACCTTTTATATCACTTATTTCCATGTTATAAATATTATGTAATCATTTAGGTTAATAATGTTCGTTTTGTAGATATTTGTTACTTAAGTCAAAAATGGACTTCTTACAATTACATGTTGTTCATGTAGTCAAATGTTCATTATATCTAGAATGATATTCATGATTTTTATATCATATATATCATATATATCCAGAATATACATGTATTTATAATAGTATATAACATTTAGAGGTAAGAAATGAAATGCACCGTTCATGGAGACGATAATCTGTACGCACGCTTCAATGCCACTTTCATTTATATTTCGTATTTAAAGGAATGAAATAATAATGATATAAAGGTATACTATAATTCCAGTATAATATCTTATATAATATCATTAACTAAATCCTTTATACATCCCACATATGGCATTAACGAATCAAATCACTTTGAGGGGGCGGTAGTCCGCACATCCTAAAATGAAATTATCGCGTTTACCCATAATGGAAACCACAAAGGTATGCTATAAATGAAAAATATTGAAGCATAAATAAAACATAAACATAAAATATATCATATATAAATAGAGTTACATCGTAATGGCCACCATGAATGGTGTAATTGAAGATTGAACAATCATTGTTTCGTGAGGAAAAAATTTGCCAACCATAGAAATAGTATGTTCAATAAAAACTAGATGGAGGTGTGTGTATGTGTAAATCAAGTCCTTATCATACCAACGTCCTATTATATTTATTATAATATTGTTTTTACGAAAGAAAGGAATAAAAAGAGTTTAGGGGGTTGGAGAAGCAAAATAAAACAAAAGAACACAAGTGAAGACATTACCTTTAAATCGGGTAACTCTTCTTGGTTTGAACCAAAATGGTTTCTTGAAGATCTTTCTGCCTAAGGTAAGGATTCTAGGATGTAGAGAGGGATGTGGAGAGATACAATTAGTAGATATTGGCGGATCCAATGGCTTGAATGGTTTGGGTAAGGTGGTAGAGGTGGGGGACTTCTATAAGAGGGAGGAGGGGCACTATTCGAATGTCAAGAAATGTTACTTTATTATATAATGAGTTTCAGATTTTGATGGCCCCAAAATTTTATATTTATAGGATAAGGTGATAAGAGTTCTAAATCCACACATCAAATAGATTTTTTACAAGTGTAAGTATTATATTTTAGATTATCTTGTCATTTTATTTAAATCATTAATTAATGTGCTAATCGCTGCATCATCATGGTGTCATAAATAATTTAATTTATTTAATGTCTAAAAATTATAAAAATAAAATATCATGATGTAGGAAATCTTTTTATCATTCTATTGAATATTTATAGTAAAAAATATGACTTGAATAACCCCATGTGAAAATTATTTTAGTAAAACAATACATGTTTGTGACATTGTTATTTTAACATTAAATAAAAAGTTATTAATTTCATTTTCATAACCAAGTGTCTTCATTGGGTCCCCAAGTTGACCCATGTATTTTCGTGGTCGGCCATGACTCATCCAATATGATAAGGACATTTTTCAAGGAAATTTCATATTATTAAAACATTATTTTTACCTTAAATTACACTAATTACCTCTAATCGTGATTAATTAAACTTAAATGTTACTATTCACCAAAAATATTTTCATCCCATTGAACCAAATTTTACACACTAATTACAACCATGTATGTAAGATTTTTGAAATTCAATTCAAAAAAGTTGTAATGTTTCATTTAAATGAAAAATCGGTTTTTTTAACTACCACTTAGTGGTTTCACTATTCATCAAAAATTGATGTTTTTCAGAAAAATACCAAAAATTTACCCAAAGCTATATTTGATATTTCAAATTCATAAATGATGACTATTTTACATAATTAAATACATATAAGTTGCATTAATTAATTTAATAATTAATTCACGTTTTCAAAAAAATAGCGTGTTTTTATGAACTAATATATATCAAAAGATTGACACTAGTTTATGTCCAATTTCAAACTGAAATTAATTCCAATGAAAACCATTGGATTAAGTGGTAAAAATATATTCTAATTTAACTTTAAACCCAATTCAAAATATAATCTAATCATATGAATAAATTATATTAAAAATTGGTTTTGAATTAAAATACAACATTTTTCACTATTCATTAAAAAATGAACTTTATCGGAAAAATACCAAAAATTTACACAAAGTAAATTTTGCTGTACCGATTCTAAATAAAATTTTATTTGGTCTAATTGAATGTATAAGAGTGGCCAAAACTATATTTATATAGGGTTCTCCATCAAAAGGCACTAAGTCGGCCTTTTAGTGAATATTAGAGTATCAATGCCTAAAATTGAATTCTTTTCTTATTTTAATATTTTATATTTTATTGGATAAGTGTAAAGAGTTTTAAAAACATATATAATAATATTTTAGTTATTTGTATTCATTCTCTCTAATACAAAAACTACTTGTTTAATACCATTTAAAATAATATTATTATATTATTTGTGTTCAACGTAAGTTTTCAAAGAAAATCGTTGTTGTGTATCAGGTACACTACCGAACATAGCAGCCCCTTTAAAGTAAAATTAATATTTAATTCAAAAATATTAATAAATATGAAAATCTATTATTCTTTTTTTACGTATGATGTTACATCCTTCCCCCCTTTTGGGAATTGCGTCCCCATAATTTTATTCACTTACGAAAATAAGTGGGGGTATTTATCCCTCATAGCATTTTCAGATTCCCACGTTGCCTCTTCAACCATATGGTTTTTCCACTAAACCTTTACCTGGTGAATTACCTTATTCCGCAACACTTGCTCTCTATGGTCATGAATCTGGACTGTTTTTTTTTCATAAGATAGATTCTCATCCAACTGAACTACCCCTGGGCTCAAAACCAGAGATGGATCTGGAATATACTTTCTCAACATCGAAACATGAAAAACATTGTGTACCTGAGACAAACATGGAGGTAAAGCCACACGGTATGCAACTGATCCAGCTCTCTCCAGAATTTCATATGGTCCAATAACCCTTGGACTCAGCTTTCCTTTCATACTAAATCGCATCACACTTTTCCATGGTGAAACATTGAGAAAATCAAGATCACCTACCTCGAAAGATAGATCCTTCCTCCATTTATCCGCATAATTTTTCTACTTGCTCTGAGCTATTCTCAAGTGCTTCTGAATCAACTGAACATTTTCTCCCAAATCTTCTACCAATTGTGGTCCCATCAAATTCCTTTCACCCACTTCATCCCAAAAAGCTGGAGTTCGACACTTTTTCCCATATAATGCCTCAAATGGTTCCATCTGTATACTATAATGAAAACTTTTATTATATGAAAATTCAATCAACGAAATATATTCGTCCCAACTTCCCTGATAATCCATTGAGCAAGAATGTATCATATCCTCCAAGGACTGAATTGTCCATTCTGACTTCCCATTTGATTGAGGATGAAAATTTGTACTAAAATATAATTCAGTACCCAATGACTTTTGAAGGCCTTTACAAAAGATAGAAGTAAACCTGGGATCACGATTAGATACAACGGAGAGGGGAACTCCATGCAACCTTATTATCTCTTTAAGACGCAACCGAGAAAGTTGACCTAGAGACAAAGTATCTTAGATACAAAGGAAATGAGAAGATTTAGTCAATCAATCAATAATAACCCATATTGCATTATTACCTCGAGATGTCCTTGGTAATCCAACAACAAAGTCCATGGATATATTTTCCAATTTCCACTCTAGCACTGGTAATGACTGCAGCATCCCTTTCAGTAACTTCCTCTCTTCTTTAACCTGCCAACAAGTCAAACACTTCACAATAAAATCAGTAATATTTCTTTTCATTCCATCCCACTAGTAATACTCCCGCAGATCGTTGTGCATCATAATACTGCCAGGATAAACTAAAAAGGGGGAAATATGAGCCTCACATAACAACTCACTCTTCAATTGTGAATCACAAGGCACACATAATCACTTCCCAGACCTCAAAATACAATCATTATCAATGTTAAATTAAGGAGACTTAACCTTCTAAACCAGCTCAACCTTTTTCTGCAACCCACTGTCTTTCTTTTGTGCTTGCTTAATTCTGTCCGATAGAGATGATCTCACTGACACATGAAACAAAAAAACATTAGGTACTAATAACTTTTATGCCAAAGTTCATCAAATCAAAAACCAAAGGATCCCGTTCCAAACGTAGCATGGTTAATGAAGCATTACTTTGTCAACTCAAAGCGTCACCCACTTTATTTTTTTTCACAGACGATAATGAATTGTAAAATCATAATCTTTGATTAATTCCAGCCATCTATTCTGTCTCATGTTAAATTATTTATTAGTGAATATATACTTTAAACTTTTGTGATCGGTATATGTTTCACACTTTACTCCATACAAATGATGCCTCCAAATTATTAAAGGAAAAACAATAGAAGCTAATTCCAAATCATGTGTAGGGTAATTTAACTCATGAGTTTTAAATTTATGTGAAGCATAAAAAATTACTTGATCATTCTGCATAAGGACACAACCATGTCCCTTTAACGAAGCATCACTATAGATAAAAAACTCACCATTCCTGGAAGGAAGTGCCAAAACTGGTGCATTCTCCAATCTTCTTTTCAACTCCTGAAAACAATCATCACATTCTTTTGTCCAGATACACTTAACACACTTCCAAGTTAGCTTAGTCATTGGACTAGATAACTGTGAAACTTTTTCAACAAACCTCCGTTAATAACCTGCCAAACCAAGAAAACTACGAATCTCAGTTACATTTGTGGGTCTTGGCCATTCTTCAACAACATTTGTTTTAGAAGGATCAACAGTTAAGCAATTTTTTGAAACAATGTAACCATGGAAAGACATTTGTTGTAACCAAAACTCACACTTCCTAAATTTTCCATACACTTTCATATCTTTTAAGGTTTGCAAGATAACCCTTGAATGAATTTCATGCTCCTCTTTACTTTTAGAAAACACCAAAATATCATCAATGATAACAACTACAAACTTATCCAAGAACTCATGAAAAATTCTATTCATAAGGTCCATTAATACAACAGGTGCATTGGTTAACCCAAAAGGAATAACTACAAATTCATAATGGCAATATCTAGTAAAAAACGCAGTCTTCAGAACGTCTGATTCTTTTACTTTAAACTGATTGTACCTCGACCTCAAGTCAATCTTTGAAAAATACTAAGCTCCCTGGAGCTTATCAAACAAATCATCGATATGAGGTAAAAGATACTTCTTCTAAATAGTGATGTTATTCAAGTCTCTATAATCAACGCAAAGTCTCATTAAACCATCTTTCTTTTTAATAAACAAGACAGGATCACCCCATGGTGATGTGCTAGGTCGAATTAAATATTTATTTAATAACTCATGAAATTGCTTCTTTATCTCTAAAAGTTCATCATGACCCATTCGATAAGGGGGTTTTGAAATTGGATTAGAATCTGGAACTACGTCAACAGTAAATTCAACTTCGGGATGAAGAATAATACCAGGATACTCATCAGGAAAAACATCAAGATAATCATTTACCACTGGCACATCATTAATCTGAACTGTTATTTTATTTTCAACAATATGTGCTATGTAACATTCATTTACATCTTTTACTAGTTTCTCAACTTCCAGATATGTAATCAAAATCAAGGGTTCATTCTTGTACACAAATTGAAAATATTTTCGAAAAGAAACCTCTTTAGCTCTGCAGTAAATCAGAGCATGATAAATAGAAAGCCAATCCATGCCTTAAATAACATCAAACACTACTACAGTCAAAAAAATAAGGTTTGCTGGTAGATTCTTTCCGCACACAAGGATATGAATGTTCTTATAATTAATTTTTGTCTCAATGTTCCCTCCAGGTTTTTTTACCATAAGTTCAAGATTCATATCATGAGATGGAATTTCCAATTTACTTGAAAACTTCTCAGAAATGAAAGAATGTGTAGACCCTGAATCAAAAAACACATTGGCATAATCTAAACAAACTAACAGTGTACCTGATACTACATCATTCGATGGACCAACATCTATTGAATTAGTTGCTAAGGAATTCACCACCCCTTTCTTCTTGTTGTCTGGCTGCTTTCCCCCAGTTGAGTTATTTGTTAGACACTCATTTTCATAATGACCCATTTAAGTACACATAAAACATCTTACCGCTGGCTTTTCATTGTCTTCTTGATCATCTTACTTACAGTTATGAGAAATATGACCAGACTTACCACACAGAAAGCACATTACAGAGTTGGTTAAACATTCTCCAGGATGCATTTTACCACAATTCTCATAGGATGGATATATGGTTTTCTTAACTCCTTAGTTTTTTGATGAATCCTTCCCCTTTTCCTGCCAACTGGACCTCTTATTCTTTTGTTTGTCAAAGAACACCTGATCATCGGCATACTTCATTTCCACCTTCTCTGCACATCGAACAAGTTTTTCATAACTTTTGAACACAAGAGAATCTAAATACCATTGATACATTGGCATTAACACTGAGTAAAAATGGTTGATTTTACTATCAAGATATTTTTGGAAATTTGGAGCATACCATGCCAGCCGAGTGAACATTTCTTCATAAGAAGCTACTGAGTCATCCTCCTGCCTCAATTCTAGAAATTGTTTTTCCATACTAAGACGAACCACCTTAGGAAAATATTTCTCAAGAAACATACCTTTGAATTCGTCCTAGTGAAGATCATCAATCTCATCACTATCCCTGATATTTTTCATCGACCACTACTGATCTACTTCACCTTCAAAACATTAAACAACAAGACTAACCTTTTGATGTTATGAACACCCCATGACATCAAAAATCTTCTCCAGTGCCTTAATCCACCCTTCTCCTAGCACAGGGTCAGATGATCCTCTGAATTATTGGGATGTTGCCTCATGAAATGTTCCACAAATGACATGTTCCTCTACGGTTGATCTTGGTGATCTCGTGCATGTATACCACCACCATTTATAGACTGAGTCAATTGTTCCATCACTGAAAAAAATTGTTCAGTTCCAATTCCGATTATCTTAGGTTGCTGATTTTGATGGTTTTCTTCCTCCTGATGTCGTCCCAACATAGCTGACTTGTTTCCTCTCCGGAAAACCATTATGAACATACATTTCTTTGATGAAGAAACATAGTAATCATCAAATGCTATATCATTTCAATTTGACCCTTAAAAAATATTTTTGGACAATAATTTAATAGAATTATAACTCCAAAAGTTATCTAAACCAAACTATGATACCAACTTTAAGGCCCCGGCCTTAAAATTTACTTAATATTTAATTAAATGAATAATTCACATTGAGGATCTTTTCAGGTTTAGAGTTTTAGAGAATTAGATCATAACTATTACATCTCAAAATATTACATAGTATACACTTCTACAAAATTTACTTTTTTTCAAAACATTAACTCTTGGAAAAAAAAGCAATGTAGAGTTCCATTTTTAAGGCAAAATTAGGTTTCCATAATCCCATCCTTGGCCCTATTCCAAATTATGTCCTGTGAAAAACTTTAAAAAAACATGGGATGAGCATAAAAATCTCAGTAAGGAATACACAAAAAAGGAAAACTGTAAGTTTTTCAAAACATCAAGTGAACCATGAATACATTATCAAAGTAACAATTTTCACTTTTATGAAGTAGTAAATACTCTTCACTAAATAAAAGATCATTACTTACCCTTTTTTAACCAAAGGATTACCATAAAAACCCATATAAAGAACACATAACATATAATGGTAACTTGGGACATAAACATAGTTAAACGGAATAACCATACGATCGACTTCCACACATATCACTAAATGGAATAACCACACGGTCGACTTCCATACCTAAAGCAATGGAGTTTATAAAGTAACCATCCATCCTGGTATTCCCGGCACCACACGTCATATGGTTTATCATGTAACCACCCATCAAATGTCTAAGTACAATTATAAAATCATAATACATAAAACAAATATAATGTAAAGAAACCATTTCCACATTTCGATGAAAATATATCACCTAAATATATTGACATAAAAAATCCTTTATAAAAACAATTTTCAATACCAAAATACATAAAAGAGTATATGGTATTTATTTCATTTTAAAATCATTACAGCTTGTTGAGGAAGACAATGACCAAATAATACTCACGGCGGAGGAAAAGGTTGTTGTCACAGCGTATGTTAAAATAAACATTCCTTTTTATCATTTTGTAAAACTCTTCGTAGAAAATGATTAACTTCAAATGAAAATAAAATTCAATGGTGTTATATACAATTTATAAGGGAAAGACCTATATTAGTACAAAATATGCTTCAATGAAAGGAGATTGAGACGAAGTCCATTACATCGTGTCCGACATGACTCGATCGCTCTTTAATCTCCTGAACGATAAACTAGTATTAATTTCTACTTGCTTAAGAACCGTTTTAAATCTTATTATTCCATTTATATCACTTATTTCCATTTTATAATCATTATGTAATCATTTAGGTTAATAATGTTCGTTTTATCGATATTTGGTACTTATGTCAAAAATGGATTTCTTACAATTACATGTTGTTCATGTAGTCAAATGTTAATTATATACAGAATGATATTCATGATTTGGATATCGTATATATCATATAAATCCAGAATATACATGTATTTATAATAGTATATAACATTTATAGGTAAGAATTGAAATGCACCGTTCATGGAAATGGTAGGTCGTACGTTCGCATGAACGCTACTTTCATTTCTATTTCGTATTTAATGTAGTGAAATCATAATTATATAAAATTATATAATAATTCCAGTATAATATCTTATATAATATCATTAACTCCATCCATTATACATCCCACACATGACATTAACGAATCAAATCACTTTGAGGGGGCTGTAGTCGGCACATCCTAAAATGTATTTATCACGTTTATCCATAATGGAAACCATAAAGGTATTCCATAAATGAAAAATACATAATAATAAGTAAAACATAAACATAATATATATAATATATAAATATAGTGACATCTTAATGGCCACCATGAAATGTGTTGAAAGAATATGGAACAATCATTGTTTCGTGAGGTAGAAATTCGCCAACCACAGAAACAGTATGTTCATTAACCATTAGACGGAGGTGTGTGTAAGTGTAAATCAAATAATTCTCATAAAAACATCATAGTATATTTATGATACTGTTGTTGTTACAAAATAAAGGAATAAAAAGAGTTTAGGGGGTTGGAGAAGGAAAATAAAACAAAAGAACACAAGTGAGGACATTAACTTTAAATCGGGTAACTCTTCATGATTTGAACCAAAAAGGTTTATTGAAGACCTTTATGACTAAGGTAAGGCTTCTAGGATGAGTAGATGGATGTGTATAGATAAAATGAGCAGAGATTGGCCGATCCAATGGCTTGAGAGGTGTGGGTATGGTGGTAGAGGTGGGATCCTTTTATAAGAGGGAGGTGGGTTACTCTTGGAATATCAAGAAATGATACGTTATTATATTATGAGTTTCGGATTTTGAAAGTCCCACAAGTATATATTTATAGGATAAAGTGATAAGAGTTATAAATACACCAATACAATAGGTTTTTGACAAGTGTAAGGCTTATATTTTTCATTATCTTTTCATTTTATTTAAATCGTTAATTAATGAGGTAATCACTGCATCATCATGGTTTCATAAATAATTTAATATATTTAATATAAAAAAATTATAAAAAAATATCATGATGTAGGAAATATTATTGTATTAATAATGAATATTTATAGTCAAAAATATTACTTCTATAACCCCATGTAAAAATTGTTTTAGTAAAACAATACATGTTTGTGACATTTTTATTTTAACTATAAATAAAAAGTTATTAATGTCATTTTCTTACCCAAGTGGCTTTATGGGGTCCCAAACCTGACCCATGGATTGTATTGGTCGGCCATGACTCATCTAATAAGGTTAGGACATGTTTCAAGGTAATTTAATATTATTAAAACATTATTTTTTAGCATAAATTACACTAATTACCTATAATCGCGATTAATAATACTTAAAAGTTACTATTCACCAAAAATTATTTTCATCCCATTGAACCACATTTTACACACTAATTACTACCATGTGTGTCAGATTTTTTAAATTAAATTAACAAATGTGGTAATGTTTCTTTTAAATGAAAAATTTGTTTTTTAACTACCACTTAGTGGTTTAACTATTCATCAAAAATTGATGTTTTTTAGAAAAATACCAAAAATTCACCTTATGCTATATTTAATATTCCAAATTCAAAAATTATGACTATTTTAAAAAATTAAAAACATATAAGTTGTATTAATTAATTTAATAATTAATTCCCATTGTCCAAACAAATAGCGTGTTTTTATGAAACAATATATATCAAAAGATTGACACTTGTTTAAGTCCAATTTCAATGTGAATTAAATTCCAATGACCAAAATTGGATTAAATGGTAAAAATATATTCTAATTGAACTTTAAAACCAATGAAAAAGAAAATCTTATCATATAAATAAATTATATTAAAAATATATTTTGAATTAAAAAACCACATTTTTCACTATTCATTAAAAAATGAACATTATCAGAAAAAAACTAAAAATTTACACAAAGTAAATTTTGGTGTCTCGATTATAATGAAGAATTTTATTTGGTCTAATATAATTTATAAAAGTGACCAAAACTATATTTAATGAGTTTTCACCATCAAAAGGCGATAAGTCGACCTTTTAGTGAATATTACAGTATTTATGCCTAATATTGAATTCTTTTCTTATTTTAAGCAATTATCTTTTATTGGATAAATGTAAAAACATTTAACAAACATATATAATCATATTTTATTTATTTATATTCATTCACGCCAATATAACGGCTACGTGTTAACTACTATTTAAAATAATAATATTATATTATTAGTGTACAACGTATGTTTTCAAAAAAAACTCGTCGTTGTATATCGAGTACACTATAGAACATATCAACCCCTTTAAACTAAAATTAATATTTAATTAAAAAATATTAAAAAATATTTAAATATATTATTCTTTATTTTCATGGGATGTTACATCCTTCCCCCCTTTAGAAAATGGTGTCCTCACAATTTTATTCACTTATCAAAATAAGTGGGGGTATTTATCCCTCATAGCATTTTTATATTCCTACATCACCTCTTCAACCATATGGTTTTTCCAAAAACCCTTTACCTGGTGATTTACCATATTCCGCAACACTTTCTCTCTACGGTCAAGAATCTGGACTGGTTGTTCTTCATAAGAGAGATTATCTTCCAACTGAACTACCTCTGGGCTCAAAACATGAGATAGATCTGGCATATACATTCTCAACATCAAAAAATGAAAAACATTGTGTACCTGGGAAAAACATGGAAGTAAATCCACTCGGTATGCAACTGATCCAACTCTCTCCAAAATTTTATATGGTCCAATGAACCTTGGAATCATCTTTCCTTTCTTACTAAATCGCATCACACTTTTCCATCGTGAATCTTTGAGAAAACCATGATCACCTACATCGAAAGATAGATCCTTCCTCCTGTTATCCTTATAACTTTTCTTCCTACTTTGAGATGTTCTCATGTGATTCTAAATTAATCGAACTTTTTCTACCAACTCTACTATCAATTCTGGTCCCATCAACTTCCTTTCACCCACATCATCCCAAAAAGTTGTAGTTCGACACCGCTTCCCATATAATGCCTCAAATGGAGCCATCTGTATACTGGAATGAAAACTATTAATATATTAAAATTCAACCAATAAAAGATGTTGGTCCCAACTTCCCTGATAATCCATCGAGCTAACACGTAGCATACCCTCCAAGGATTGAATTGTTCGTTATGACTGCCCATCTGATTGAGGATGAAAATATGTACTAAAATTTAATTCAGTGCCAAACGATTTGTGAAGGCCTTTCAAAAAGTTAGAAGTGAACATGAGATCACGATCAAATACAATGGATAGGGGAACTCCATGCAACCTAACTATCTCTTTAAGATACAACTGACTAAGTTTATCTAGAGACAAAGTATCTTGAATAGGAAGGAAATGAGCAGATTTAGTCAATCGATCAACAATAACCCAGATTGCATTATTACCTTGATATGTATTTGGTAATCCCACAACAAAGTCCATGGATATATTTTCCCATTTCCACTCTGGCATCGGTAATGATTGCAGCATCCCTTTCAGTAACTGCTGCTCTGCTTTAACCTACTGACAAGTCAAACACATCACAGTAAAATTGGCAATATCGCTTTTCATTTCATCCCACCAGTAATACTCCTGCAGATCACGGTACATCTTAGTACATCCAGGATGAACTGAAAATGGGGAACTATGAGCCTCACATAAAAACTCATTCTTCAACTGTGAATCACAAGGCACACATAATCTCTTCCCAGACCTTAGCATACAATCATTATCAATGTTATATTCAGGAAACTTACCCTTCTGAACCAACTCTACATTTTTCTACAACCCACTGTCATTCTTCTATGCTTTCTTAATTCTCTCTGATAGAGAAGATCTCACTGGCATCTAAAACAAAACCGAAGAACTTCCTGCACCAACAACTTCTATTCCAAATTTCATCAAATCAAAATCCAAAGGATCTTGTTCCAAACGTAGCTTGGTTAATGAAGCATTACTTTTTCGACTAAAAGCATCAGCCACTTTATTTGCTTTTCCCAGATGGTAATGAATTGTACAATTATAATCTTTGATTAATTCCAGCCATCTCCTCTGTCTCATGTTCAATTATTTCTGAGTGAATATATACTTTAAACTTTTTTGATCGGTATATATTTCACACTTTAATCCATACAAATGATGCCTCCAAATTTATAAATAAAAAAAACAGAAGCTAATTCCAAATCATGTGTAGGTTAATTTAACTCATGTGTTTCCAATTGACATGAATCATAATCAATTACCTGATCATTATGCATAAGGACAGAACCAAGTCCCTTTAATGAAGAATCATTGTAGATAATAAACTCACCATTCCAGGAAAGAAGTTCCAAAACTGGAGAATTCACCAACATTCTTTTCAACTCCTGAAAACAATCATCATATTATTTTTTATAGATAAACATAACACCCTTCTGAGTTAGCTAAGTACTTGCACTAGATAACCGTGAAAAATTTTCAACAAATTTCCAGTAATAACCTACAATACCAAAAAAAACTATGAATCTCAGTAACATTTGTGGGTCTTGGCCATTCTTCAACAACTTGTGTTTTAGAAGGATCAATAGTAATTCCATTTTTTGAATCAACGTGACCAAGGAAAGAAATTTTTTGTAACCAAAAATCACACTTTATGAATTTTTCATATAATTTCTTTTCTTTTAAGGTTCGCAAGATAACCCTTTAATGTCTTTTATTCTCCTCTTTACTTTTGGAAAACACCAAAATATCATCAATGAAAATAACCACAAACATATCCAAGAACTCAAGGAAAATTTTATTCATAAGGTCCATGAATACAACAGGTGCATTGGTTAACCCAAAAGGCATAACTACAAAATCATAGTGGTTATATCTAGTACAAAACACAGTCTTAGGAACATCTGCTTCTTGTACTTTCAACTGATGGTTCCCGGACCTCAAGTCAATATTCGAAAAATACTGTGCTCCCTGGAGCTGATCAGACAAATCATCGATATGAGGCAAAGTATACTTCTTCTTAATAGTGATGTTATTCAAGGATCTATAATCAATTCAAAGTCTCATTGAACCATCTTTATTTTTAAAAAACAAGACAAGATCACCCCATGGTGATGTGTTAAGTCGAATGAAACCTTTATCTAATAACTCCTTCAACTGTTTCTTTAACTCTAAAAGTTCAACTTGATCCATTCGATAAGAGGGTTTTGATATTGGCTTAAAATCAGGAACTAAGTCAACAGTAAATTCAACTCCCTGATCATGAATAATACTAGGAAACATATCAAGAATAACATCAAGATACTCATTTACCTCTGGCTCATAAATAATCTGAACAGTTCCTTTATTTTCAACAATATGTGCAAGGTAACATTCATTTCCATATTTTACTAGTTTCTCAACATCCTGATATGTTATCAAAATCAAGGGTTCATTCTTGTACACAAACTGAAAATCTTTATGAAAAGAAAACTCATTAGCCCTGCAGTCAATCTTACCATGATAAACAGAAAGCCAATCCATTCCCAAAATAACCTCAAACTCTACTAGAGGCAAGACAATAAGGTTTGCAGGTAGATTTTTTCAACAAACAAGGATAAGAAGGTTCTTAAAATTTCTTTTTTTTCTCAAAGTTCCCTCTCAGTGTTTTTACCATAAGTTCAGGATTCATATCATGAGATAGAATTCCCAATATACTAAAAAACTTCTCAGAAATGAATTAATGTGTAGACCCTGAATCAATCAACACGTTGGAATAATATGAACAAAAAAATAGTGTACCTGATACTACTTCATTTGATGTCCCCACATCTGTTGATGTAGTTGCAAAGGATTTCACCACCTCTTTTTTTGTTGTCTGGCTACATTACCCTAGTTTATTTCTTTGTTAGACACTCATTTTCATAACGAACCATTTCATTACACTTAAAACATCTTACCGCTGGCTTTTCATTGCCTGCTTGATCATCTTCCTTACATTTATGAGCAATATGGCAAGAATTACCACACCGAAATCACTTTCCAGACTTGGATAAACATTCTCCAGGATGAATTTTACCACACTTCTCATAGGATGGATATTTGGTTTTCTTACCTCCTTGCTTCATTGATGAATTCTTCCCCTTTTCATGCCAACTAGACCTCTTATTCTGTTGTTTTTCAATGAACCCAAGATCATCGACAAACTCCATTTCCACCTTCTCCGCACATCGAACAAGTTTTTCATAACTTTTGATCTCATGAGGAGCTAAAGTCATTTGATAATTAGGATTTAACCCTGAGTAAAAAAGGTTGATTTTACTATCATTATCTCATATTAAATTTAGAGCATACCTTGCCAGTCGAGTGAACTTTTCTTCATAAGTAGCTACTGAGTCATCCTCCAGCCTCAATTATAGGAATTGATTTTCCATTCTAAGAAGAACCAGTTTAGGAAGATATTTCTCAAGAAAAATACCTTTGATTTAATCCCAGTAAAGATCACCAATCTCATCACTATCCCTAATATTTTTCATCATCGACCACCACTTATCAGCTTCACCTTCAAAATGGTAAACAACAAGACTATCCTTTTGGTGTTTTGAACACCCCATGACATCAAAATTCTTCTCCAGTGCTTTAATCCACCCTTCTGCTTGAACAGGGTCATATGATCCTCTGAATGATGGGGGATGTTGCCTCCTTAAATGTTCCACCACTGACATGTTCCTCTGTAGTTGATCTGGGTGATATCGTGCATGGATACTACCACCATTTATAGCCTGAGTCAACTGTGCCATCACTGCAACAAACTGTTCAGTTCCAATTCCGACCATCTCAGGTTGCTGATTTGGAAGGTTTCCTTCCTCCTGATGTCATCCCAACATAGCTTCCTTGTTTCCTCTATGGAAAACCATTCTAAACAAACATGTCATAGATGAATCAACTTGGTAATCTTCAAATTCTATATCATTTCAATTTTACCATTAAAAAAATATTTTTGGACAATCATTTAATATAATTCTACCTCCTAAAGTTATCTAAATTGACCTATGATACCAATTATAAGGCCCCGGCCTTAAACATTACTTAATATTAAATGAAATGAGTAATTCATATTGAGGATCTTCTCAGGTTTAGAGTTTTATATAATTATATCATAACTATTACATCTCAAAATAGTACACAGTAGACACTTCACAAAGATTCCTTTTTTCAAAACATTAACTCTTGAAAAAAGACTCATGTATATTTCCATGTTTAAGAAAACATGAATTTTCCTTGATCCCATCCTTGACCATATTCCACATTATTTCCTATGAAATGCATTTCAAAAAAACATGGGATGAGCATAAAAAGGTCAGTAAGGGATACACAGAGAATGAAAAATGTTAGTTTTTCAAAACATCAATTAAACCGCGAATACTTTATCAAAGTAAAACTTTTCACCTTTACATAGTAGTAAATACTCTCCATTGAATAAAATAGCATTACTTACCCTTTTGTAACCAAAGTATTACCATATAACCCATATAAAGAACACATGACATATAAAGGTAACTTGGGACATAAACATGCTTAAATGGAATAACCATACGGTCGACTTCCACACATATCACTAAATAGAATAGCCATACAGCCGACTTCCATACCCAATGCATTGGAGGTTAAAATGTAACCACCCATCCTGGTATTCGTAGAACCCCCCGTTATATGGTTTATTATGTAACTACTCGTCAAATGTCTAAGTTCAATTATAAAATCATAATACATAAAAAATATATAATGGAATGAAAAAATTTCCACATTTCGATCACAATATATCACATAAATATTTTAAAATAACAAATCCATTATAAAAACCATTTTCAATACCAAATTACACAAAAGCGTATATGGTATTTATTTCATATTAAAAACATTATGTCTTGATGAGGAAGCCAAAGACCAAATAATACACGCGGTGACGGAAAAGGTTGTTGTCACTGCATACGTTAAAATAAAAATTTGTTTTTGTCTTTTAGTAAATATCTTCCTTTAAAAAGATCCCCTTTGAATGAAATGAAAACAAAAAGGTGTTTTATATAGCGTATAAATGAAAGTCTTGTATTAGAACAAAATATTGCTCAATGAAAGGAGATTGAGACGAAGTCACTTACCTCGTGTCAAACTTAACTCAATCACTCTTTAATCTCTTGAATAATACACTAGTGTTAATTTATACTTTCTTAATATCCTTTTTCAAGATTATAATTCCTTTTATATCACTTATTTCCATGTTATAAAAATTAAGTAATCATTTAGGTTAATAATGTTCTTTTTGTCGATATTTGGTACTTAAGTCAAAAATGGACTTCTTACAATTACATGTTGTTCATGTAGTCAAAGGTTCATTTTATCCAGAATGAAATTCATTATTTGAATATCATATAGGTCAAATATATCCATCATATACATGTATTTATAATAGTATATAACATTTAGAGGTAATAAATGAAATGCACCGTTCATGGAGACTGTAAGCCGTACGTACGCATGACCGCTACTTTCATTTCTATTTTGTATTTAATGGAGTGAAATAATAATGATATAAAGGTATATTATAATTCTAGTATAATATCATATATAATATCATTAACTCCATTTTTTATACATCCCACATATGGCATTAAGGAATCAATTCACTTGGAGGGGGCGGTAGTCCGCACTTTCTAAAATTAAATTATCGTGTTTACCCATAATAGAAACCATAAATGTATGCCATAAATGAAAAATAAAGAAGATTAAGGAAAACTTAAACATAATATATATCATATATAAATAGTGTGACATATTAATGTCCACCATGAAATGTGTTAAAATAAGATTGAACAATAGTCATTTCGTGAGGCAGAAATTCGCCAACCACAGAAACAGTATGTTCATTAACCATTAGATGGAGGTGTGTGTAAGTTTAAATAAAATCCTTATCATAAAAACATCCTAGTATATTTAAGATACTGGTTTTGTTACAAAAGAAAAGAATAAAAAGTGTTTAGTGGGTTGGAGAAGAAAAATAAAACAAAAGAACACAAGTGAAGACATTACCTTAAAATCGGGTAACTCCAGTTGGTTTGAACCAAAAGGGTTTCTTGAAGAGCTTTCTGACTAAGGTAAGGCATCTAGGATGAGGATAGGGATGTGAAGAGATAAAATGTGCAGATCTTGGCCAAGATAATGGCTTGAGAGGTGTGGGTAAGGTGGTAGAGGTGGGGGATTTTATAATTGGGAGGAGGGGCACTCTTTGAATGTCAAGAAATGTTACTTTATTATGTTATGAGTTTCGGATTTTGAAGGTCCCAAAATTATATATTTTAAAGATAAGATGATAAGAGTTCTAAATCCACCCATCCCATCAGTTTTTTACATGTTTATGTCTTAGATTTTACATTGTCTTTTCATTTTATTTAAAATGTTAATTAATGAGGTAATCGCTGCATCATCGTGGTGTCATTAATAATTTAATTCATTTAATGTATAAAAATTATATAAAAAATAACACGATGTAGGAAATTTTTTTATATTTCTAATGAATATTTATAGTTAAAAATAAGACTTATATAACCCCATGTCAAAATTGTTTTAGTAAAATAATACATGTTTGTGAAATTTTTGTTTTAACTTTAAATAAAAAGTTTTTAATGTCATTTTCTTACCCAAGTCGCTTCATGGGATCCCCAAGATGACCCATTGATTTTTATGGTCAGCCATGAGTCATCCAATAAGGTTAGAAAATGTTTCAAGGTAATTTCATATTAATAAAACAATATTTTTACCTTAAATTACACTAATTACCTATAATCGTGATTAATAAAACTTAAAAGTTACTATTCACCAAAAATTATATGCATCACATTGAACCACATTTTACACACTAATGAAAACCATGTATGTATGATTTTTGAAATAAAATTCACAAAAGTGGTCAAGTTTCATTTAAACAAAAAATCAGTTTTTTTCACTACCACTTAGTGGTTTCACTATTCATCAAAAAGTTGATGTTTTCCAGAAAAATACCAAAAATTCACCCTAAGATATATTTGATAATCTGAATTAAAAAATTATTACTATTTTACAAAATTCAAAACATATAAGTTTCATTAATTAATTTAATAACCAATTTCGGTTGTCAAAACAAATAGCGTGTTTTTATGAAACAATAAATATCAAACTATTGACACTAGTTTATGTCCAATTTCAAAGTGAAATTAATTCCAATGACCACCATTGGATTAAATGGTAAAAATATATTCTAATTGAACTTTAAAACCAATTCAATAGATAGTCTAATCATATAAATAAATTATATTAAAAAGAGGTTTTTAAATAAAATACAACATTTTAACTATTCATTAAAAATGACCATTATTGGAAAAAAACCAAAAATTTCCATAAAGTAAATTTTGATGTAACGATTCTAATAAAGAATTTTATTTGGTCTAATAGAATGTATAAGAGTGACCAAAACAATATTTAAAGAGGGTTCGCCATCAAAATACAATATGTCAACCTTTTAGTGAATTTTAGAGTTTTTGTTCCTAAAATTGAATTCTTTTCTTATTTTAAGTATTTATCTTTTATTGGAAAAATGTAAAAACATTTAACAAACATATATAATAATATATTAGTTATTTCTATTCATTCCCTCCAATACAACGGCTACGCATTAACTACTATTTAAAATAATATTATTATATTATTAGTGTGCAACGTAAGTTTTCAAAGAAACTAGTTATTGCTTATCGGGTACACTATCGAACATAGAAACCCCTTTAAAGTAAAATTAATATTTAATTCAAAAATATTAATAAATATGAAAATGTATTATTCTTTATTTACTTAAGATGTTACACTTCAAGCACATAATTTCATATTTATTAGATAGGAATATCATCTATAAAGACAAAAAAATGTCAATGGTAATATATAAAGACCATATTCATTAAATCCACAAGAATGGATGGGAATTAGCATGACCAAATGTAATAACTATATATTAATAGAGTCAATAACTTGTCTGAAATGTCGTTTTGGGTATATACAACTTCTTATCCATCAATTCATGATTTCTATAATGAAGATTTGTACTGTAAAAATATTGATCTCTGTTTAGTTCAACATATATGTAATCAATTCAGATATGAGGATACTTAATCTTGATCATGATCTTTTCCAACTATATATTTTCAATGCAGATTCATATTATTCCATTATTCATTTCAATAATGATGAAATATGCACCCCAATATGAAACACCTGGTTGAATGTATCCATTTTCATGCTTATCCAATAGTTTCTTCTATAATTCCTAAAACTCAATAAGTGAAATTCTATAGGGTGTTTGTGAAATTGGTGTTGTACAAGGTATGATTTCTATTATAAAGACAACCTATTTTTTTTGTAGGAAGACTATTAAATTATTCTATAAATACATTTACAAATTCCAACACTAAGGAATATCATTGATGGCATGTTTTTCTCTATACATCTAAGATAAACACCCATATGAATGTTATTTAGGACACATACAATAGATGTAATGTTCATAAGAAGTTTATACTTATTTACACATTGATATATGTTCAATGGATGGACTACAACACAAAAAATGACTTCCCTTCTTTGAAAATTCACGTCATATATATGTATAGAATGATATCCAATGATTAAGATGAAATCAAGTTCAAACAAAGGATGAGTGCGAATATTTTTAGGATGAACATTCCCACACACATCAGTCAAAGATGAATCATAGACTTTCAGAGTGATTATTATAACATTTGGGGTTTTCATTACTAATTATATATCTAGTAGTTTGGGTGGAATATTATTAATCTTTTAAAATTTATTAGAAATAAAATAATTCATAGGTCCTGAAAAAAAAGATATTATCAGTTCTTAAGTTGATGGTACATGTACTATTCAACACATCAGTATCACACACCAATTTTAAAAATCGACTGTATAAAAAATTTCCTTTTCCAGTAGCATAAGTGGGTAAAGACACAAGTCATCACCATTAACCCTCAGGTTTGGGAATTGGTTAACATAATTCCCATTCATTATTCACATGATTCTCTAAAGTGTGGGAGGTTAATTAGTTTCATATTTCCCTATATACTAAATGTTGTGTAACTAATTCTATAATTTCATAAATATATTTCCAGATGACCATCCCTTCCACACATAAAACATTTATTATCCACATAAAAAAATATCCTTGGTATTTATTCATAAATATTTCACATATAAGAAATATATTATTATTGAGTTTATGGTTTTTAAATTTTTCATTGGAATCCTTATTCTTTTTTCTTGTTCAATTGTTCAGAAATAAATGTAAATTCATCCTCCATGTCCACAATGATAGATCATTTAATAATTCTTAATAAATACTGAATCATTTTATGGTTATTACCCTTAGTAGACTTGGATTTTAACTATTGAAGAGTCAATAAACATCAATTTCATGATGGATGATAATACCATATATGTACCTCACATGACCTATAAAATTAACCCCATCAGTACTGAATGTTTCATCCTTAGTTTTCACTAATTTATGAAACTCTTTATTCATATTTATACAAAGAACATGATAATTTTACTTATTGGAAGATAATTTCTTTAAATCACCCCAATCAATGGATTTAATTTCATCATGTTGCACCATATTCATGGTAATGTTGAACATTTTATCAAATTCACCTTCCAAATGGTAAAAAATAAAAATTATTCATTCATGTTACAAATATTAGAAAATAGAAAATATATATTCAATCGTACTAATCCATTGTTCATGATCTAGGGGATCGAAAATATCATTGATGGAAGGTGATTTTTTCCTCAATGATGATTCAACTGAACATATATCACTCATTTTCTCATTTGGAAGTTCAAATAATCTCATATATTGAGAATGTTTTGTAATCATAGAAATATGATTTTTCATTGCAACTCTAATAATTTTTGGATACCCATGAGGAAAATCATTTCATTTTCTATCACACTTAATATTAACAATGTTCCTTTATGACACATCCATTTATTAAATCTTAAAAGAATCGTATAATAATCATTAATCATGTAACGTAACAACATAATAATGGAAAATATGAAATATGATGTGTAAATCATGACACATTATTTAATATATGATATTATAGGATTATAATATGTTATTCATATTTATATTCTATTTAAATACTTTAGGATGGGTTATAACGAGTGTTATTTTTCAACGTATGTCCCATGTGGGTGTCAAAAGAGGTGTTATAGAAGGCCTACTATTGTGCACCACTTCCTAGCAAAGTTAAGCTCAATGAAATGATTTAAGGGGTTTCACCCAAATTTATATTTTTGAAACAGCCAAATCCAATGGTTGTATATATAAATTGGTTTAATTTTTTAGAAAACGCTCACTATATCTATTAAAAAATTGATGGGAATTTTCATATACATTAAATCATATATACACATTTCTTTGGAGATGTCCTTAGGGATATCCCTATGTATTTTTCATATATGTATCCAAATGATAACTAATCATATCCATTAATACCAATTATAGAAAACCTCTAATAACATACATAGACATTACATCATTTTTATGAATATTTATTAAACAAAATAACCAAATGTCTAAGGACTATACTATAATAGGGTCATTGGAATTATGGAAACATTACTAATGCTCCATAAATGATTTATTTCATCACCCAATACATTATTCACAATGAGAAACCCTTCTTAGACATATCCTATATAATAAATATATTCAATATATTATATAAGGAAACATATAAAAAGGATAGTTTTGATGATCAATAGGGGTAAACATATGACAGACATAGGAGTAACATGAACATAAAGGAATATAAATATGATCATAACCTTTTGAAACCATGCCATACATACCAACAATAATAATAATTATTAATGGAATAAATATTGGTAGATCAAAATACATTAATACTAAGATAATAAAATAACTTGATCCATGATATCCTATAATTAGAATTAGTCATTTTTTGTGGTATACACATAAGAATATAAAATTATTTACATGTTATTAAAGGTTCACTGCCAAGGACATCATTGTAGAAAAAGTTATTTTCTGTATAATGATCACTCCTCATTCAAAAAATATCATTCTAAACTGACTTCACTCTGTATTCATTTCATGTCTCACTATATTGGGTTCACTCCCACATTTATCCAAATCTATCTCATGATATATACAAATTATTATGAAATGCATTGGTGGTAGATACAGGGCCCACAATTTTCATAATGATAACAATATTTTTTTGTTCCACAAGACCATAAACATATATCATATCATTACCTAAGAAATTGAATTAGTATCAAAATCATTTATTCATATCATAACCATTGGAAAAATAATAATATTAACAATCCTATCATTTTACAATAACCTATGAAATGATTAAGGTTTCATAAGCATTTATTCATCATATAACCTATAGAAGTGAAACAAATTTCATAAATATCATGTAATAAAATGAAAACCCATTTAAGAAAAGAATATAAATGGTATATTTTGATAATATCACCAATAAAGCATTGGTATCGTCATGAGATTTCATCATATATAGAAAATAATTTTGAAATATCATTTAAAATAAATATCAGGGAAAATTTCATTTCCTAGATGGGAAAAACATTCAAAAAATATAATATAGTGAAGATAATTTCAAGATAAATTAAATTTAAAAAAATATAATTTTGTTTATATGGAATTATTGATCTTCGTGTTGAAAAATTCCATTCCTTCCATACATACTAAAACTATGATTCTATTCACATTTTTGTTAAATAAATATGGGAATTGTTTTTCAAAATGAAATGTAGACTTCATTAATTTTTCTAAAATGTATATCATGGGTTAAAATGTATTTTTTACATTATAATATTGTAATAAAAAAATTAATATATTTGTAGTAGACATGGTTTTGAAATAAACAATATTTCCACCCGAATAGTGCATTAAAGTAAATTAAAAAAATGTTTTCATAATTATCCTAAGTAAAGAACGTTGAAATAAGGTACTATTACTTGAAGGTATCAGGAATAAATGGACAATAAGAAAACTCTTAATAATTCATTACAGTCATATCATTTGATTTCATCATTTTATATTTGATCACAAACAATCCTAAAAAATTGTGACATTTTAACAGATAATAATTACAACTTTAGTTGACCAGAATCATAATCCTCAGATGTAATTACAAATAATAAAACCTAAAATATAATTATTGTGAATAAATTGATGTAATTTATTTTCTACAGGGATTTATATACATTTTATGAAGTAATATAGGTTTATAACATAACGTACGTCTCAAATAATAAAAATTAAGAGAAAAAACTCTTACTACTTGAGTAACATTTGATTTGTAATATGGATGAAATTACGACAGAAAGGGAAAAATTAATTAGAGTTAAATGTTTTGGGATAAATATATATATACTTTTATAATTTTTTATAAATAATATTTCCATCATTCTTACAATCATTGAGAGTTTGTAACAGAAAAACGAACAATATCTATTCACGATGCGGTAGTCCATCGTACACACAAATGATGATTTCATAATCCTTTTGAAGGTACTTTGTTTTTTTTGTATGTATTAATCATATCATAACAAAATATAACAATATTTAATAATCTCAAGTTATTCAATAGACCTAATATAATTGAATTATTTGGTTTTCAGGAATAAATAAAAAAATGTTTACTGATAAACATTACCTCATCTTTCGGTATCCTACTTATGTTTCCATTAAATAATTACTTTCATGTATATCTATAAAAATAATTCTTCTAGTATTAGATAAGGTATTTTTTTAATTTAACACTTTAGTTATTCTCTAATTCAAGGAGGTTTTATGTTACGATGACTAGATGAGAGGGGTGGCCTTTCATAAGTGGGGTGGTTGGAAAACATGTAATGTTTTCAAAGATTGAACTACACACATTTTTTAAATATTTAAAATGAGTTGAATTAGTTAATTATAAAACCTTATATGTTTAAGGATTTAAATTTTGAATCCCACTAGTTTATATAAAATTTTATAAGTTAATTTTACCCTTATATTTTTAGTATAACCCCTTTGTGAACCAAATTTTACCTTACCCGTTGTAATTATTTTTTACTTCATTGATTCTTCATTTTGGTATATAATTAAATTAAACTAATTAAAAATTAGAAATTATTATTACTCAAAATATAGAACAATTGTTTTTGGTAATAATAAAAACAGAAGTGGAAAAAAAATTTAAATTATTTATGTATACAATATTAGAATGAAGTTTTTAAAAGAGATAAATAATCATAATTTTATAGAGTATTTATTTTCAACATCAAAATGAAATGGATAAAAATTAATTATATTATATAAATATATGTAAAATTTATATAATTAAAATTTAATAAATATTTAAAATATAAATTAAAATACAAAAAATTTCATGAAAAAGATATTTTCTTTTGATACTGAGTATTTTTTAGTATTCCTCAAAAAATGGAATCTTTTAGAAAAATGTGAAATATTCTCCCTAGGATTAATTTCAAATTATTAATTATAAATTGAATATTATTTTATAAATTATATTCACAGTGCTTCAAAAATTAATTCATATATTGTTCACAAATGAAAGAAAAATAATTAATATGAGAAACATAAATTTTCAAACATATGAAGACATTTATAAAAATTTCGTGTGTGGTGAATGATAAAAATGGTTATATTTTTTAAAATCATGAATTTTTGTTTCTTTTAATTAAATACACAAATAAAATCTATTTTTTAAAAAAAATTAGTAATAAAACATGGTGTGTTACAATATTACCTCACATTATACATGTGATATTTTATTTATTAGTAAAATTATATAACTAAATTCAATAACACATTTATGAGATGTAATTTCATGTAACTAGATTATTACATTATATAATTAAAAAACCTAAATTATATTGATCTAATCTCATAAAAAATTCGCAAGAAACAAATATAACAGACTACCCAATTGTAGAAATAATAGGGGACCCACACTATAATGGGATATTATATTTACTTGAGTGACTAAAAAACTATCTCAATAATGAGAAACTCATATGATTTCCTATGTGTATATTACATGAAAATATATTTGTATAATACCTAAACACAATAATCAAGTTATACATTAATAATACATTTATTAAATGGTACCCATACATTATAATAATTATGTGGGTTCTGAACCAATATACGAATATAGGACACTAACCCTAAGCAAAATTTTAAAATTCATTATTCCTATGTGGATTTTGAAGTCCAAAATAGATATAGGAATAAAAGGACTTAAAATTACATATCCTAGTTATTTTTTACCATCATTTAATTATTAAAAATTCATCAAATGATATAATATCTACCTCACATTGATAAGGATAATAATTTATGAAAATTGTAGGAAAAACATTATTTACCATCACCAAATAATTCACCATTGCATTCCATTTATAAAATCACATGTAATGGATTAACATAATATATTACTTTTTCACCTAGGATTTAATATAAGGAAATCAAAAATAGAATCTTAGCTTGAAAATATTAATTTAATGAAAAATAAACTATAATCCTAGGCCAACAGAATGGTACAAACCACTAATGTTTATAATACATGGATTTAATATATATGGTATGTGAAATTTCAATGATTGTGAATGGGACATATGTTTATACATTTGAATGAATCACCAGTAACTAAAAACATTTCATTTTTATATAAATCACATGTTGTTGGATTCTGATAACATGTGAATCACTTTGGAATCTATTGTTCTGCACATTAAAAACATAACACATGTACCCTAGTTATACATACCTTTTAATATATCTAATATAATATGACATTCCTTAATAATATTTTTATATTTTTACATAGATAATAATATATTTATTATAACCCAATGCCGCATGATATGTGATATTTATAAAATATGTAAAAATAATTATTATAGTGATGATTTTACTCATCCTAATTAATTAAATTTTTATTAAAATTTAAAATATTAAAATGTAAAAAATTTAAAATAATAATAAAAATTCTTTTACTATTACAAATTAATTTTTTTTACCGCAACACTATATCATTTTGGTTTATTTTTCACTTTTAATAAAAAAATTATTGTTAATTTTATATCACATGAAATGATTAAAAATGATGCAAAATAATTTAAGTTATTATAATATATGGTAAACAATACTTCATCATGAGTGCTCAATAATAAATGTCACTAAAAAATTAAAATAATTCTAAAATAATAATGGAGAAAAATTATAAAAAATTTCATTATTATAAGAACATATATTTTCACTCCATTCATACTATTGATAATATTTAAAAAAATCATGTACATTATTAAATATTAAATAATTAGATTTACGTATTCGATGATTAATTATTATTTTATTTGAATGTGATGAAAACTAAATATTTTAAAATGGTTAATTTTTATAAAACTGCTTCCATAGTATTGTTTCTTTATTATAAATTTTTTTTCTTTAATAAAATATTAATACAAAAAAATGAATCAATATTAATCCAAATAATTTAACAGACACTATCAATTGATATGAAATAATGTAAAAAATAATAAATTTTTTAATTAATATATTTCTTATGAGATCGTTTTTGATTATTTTTATTGACCAAATTAAAATAATAAATTATATAATTATATATTTTTTTAAATTATAACGCTTTATTTTTTGAAATATAATTTCAATATTATCTTAGACTGAAATTTTTATAATTTTTAAATTTACTTCATTTTTAGGTGAATAATGAAAATGACTATTTTTTTTAAATAAATTTTTTTTTATCAAATTGTTATGATATAATAATGGGTTTTAAATTTATAAAATATTATCCAAAATAATGTAATAGTTTTTTATTAAAAATTTAATTTACAAAAAATATTTTCAATTTTTTTTCTCATTTGTTAATTTTTTTGAATAAATTTATAATTTATTAATATGAAAAATGACATTTTTACATTTATTATATTTAACTACTCATAATGAGGTATTAATTTTTTTCATTCTATGAATGTAAAATAAATCTCTATTTATAACCACATTCAAATTAATTTCATAGAAATAAATATTATACATGATTTTAGATGTAATTTATTTTTTCCTTAAAAAGAATCTGATGAAATTAATGCGTTCATCATAAAATAAATTAACTTTTTTTCAGAAAATATAAAATTAATATTTGAATATGTATTATATTTCTGGAATCATAATTTTCAAATTAGGTAGTACATTGAATATGTAATTCTTTTATAAAAATATTTTACCATAGTAAATGTTCATCACATTGATATGGGTTGAATGATGTGAAATGGTTAAATTAGGTAATGTGGTCCGCAAATACAAAAAACCACTAAAAAATTAATTGGACATTGAATATATCATCCTAAAAACAATCTATAGTAAAATATATCATTTTGGAACCCACTTTCTTTAAAATAATATCAATTTTTATTATGAAATTATTATTATTAAAGTACACATAATCTCATTTATTAAAGGGTCACCCCTCCACACTATCAAGGGAACATATAAAATTAAAAATATACCCTGTAATTATACATATTAACTTCCATAACATGCCTCACAGACATTTTTAATACAATAATATATATATATTATTCAAATAATTCTGTAATCCAATAATCTTTTATAGAGGATATAATATTTCATATTATCATATATTTGTTTTTCACATTATTTTTCATGTTCAATCTTTTTATGACCCATAAAAAATTATATTTACCAATTTAATAAATTATTAAAAATATAATTTTCCATGTATATTAATTAATTTATAGAAAATTACATCATTATAAAAATAAAACACTGAATAGAAATTTATTTTATTTAGTTTGGGTTGAATACAAATGTGAACAATTGTACAATTAAATTATACATAGTATTAAAGGGAAAAATTATAAAAAATTATATATTAAAAATGTTGAAATGATTTTTCTTACTTATTTAATATTAATATCATCCCTCAAATTAGGTTTTATATAAAAAAAAGTAATTTATTTAAATTTTTCTAAGAAATTGTGATTTGTACATCACCCAGTAATCTAAACATGAAACTACCATGAAATGCACCTAGAAAATCCCAAATAATCATATATCTTATTTGATTAAACCACTAAAAATATTGGTATCAAAAAAGAATGAACATCGATAGGTAACTGAATTTGTCTTAAAATAATATACAATGAATTATTAAAACTACAAACACATCCGACCAATATTATTTGATAAATTTTAGAACTATCTAGTTAAAAATTATAAAATAATAAGATAAAATTTAATAAACACGTTTATGTGATATAAATAATGGATTTAATAATTATAAAATAATATAAAATGATGTTAGAAGGTTTTTGATATGATGTTTTGTCATCTCAAAATTTCATTCGTTGAGACACGTTTTTCAATATACAATTATTGTCAACTACTTGATCCTTATACGACCTACATAAAATTATATCATGGATCTATAATTATTCAAATTAAATAATGTTCCATTTCATGTTTTCTCTTTAAATTGGTCTTATTAAAAAAATTATAAGGATTAGAGGTATAAATTTCCAATCCTTGAGGAATGATTCTTATTAGGTAGTAATTTAAAGTTATATATTTTAAATTAGACTCTAGTGACATTATATCATTTAAATTTGTTACCATTCAAAGTTATACATTTTTTATTCTCTCTCCTTCCATTTTATTTTTATTCTAATATTATCAAATATTAAATGATTTCATTTTAAATGTCATCTTTTTTGAGATTATTTATATCAATTTTATTTTTTTACAAAATTTACGTAATATTTATATATAAAACTATTTAATTAATTATTTTCAAGATATATATGATGTTTATATGACTTCATATACTTATATTTTGTTTTTTTTAATTTCAACAAAATGGATTCCGATAAATAAAAATGACATTTATTTTTCATTATGGTCCCGATCTATTTTACACCATGACCATATTCTATTTAATTTTTCAAAATTGTTCTAATATATTCCTTAATTATTTTTTAGAGTACTTCATAAAATATTTAAATTATAATACAAATTTTTATAACAAATTATTTAATTGGTTTCCATATTTTTTATTTTCTCGTATTATTATAAGGGTAATAAAAAATGTTTTCCTAATATTCACTACATGATATCATTTTCAATCTAATAAAAAAAGTCTGCATGATCACGATTCCTTTCAATGTAAAATCGTTGTTCAAATATAATACTATTGAAATTTTTCATTAAATATTTTAAAACATACTTAAATTTACCAATAAAGAATGATAGTTTTCTTAATTTTCAGAAAATAATTCCAATGATGTCATAAAATGATTTTCCATTTTTATGAAAATAATTTATTTTTATATCCTCCACTGTGAATATACTATAATATACCATCATCCATCTTCCAATATTTTTTTATTATGGTGCTTTCCTTAAATTTTCATGAAACCCATATATTTTTACTATTTGAAATAGTTCATGATGTATTGATAAATTCCCTCATGTTCTAATGGAGTATATTATAATGTTCAAAATTATATAAAGGGTATTCCAAAAATAGACATCCAATGAATTGATTACAAAATAATGACTCCCAGGATAACGATGTTAATTAAATATATGATTGGGAAATCCTACATAATAATCCATGTAAATTATACTTTCTAGCAAAGGTCGTACATTTTTTTAATGTGTAGGTAACAGTTACATATAAAAGAAAATTGATTTGTGAATATTATTATCATTAAAGCTGAAAAAGTTTTCACGATTCCATTTTAGTATTAATTGAGTATATTTCTATATCATATGAATATATTATATTCCACAAATCATGATTATTTTATATCATTTCTAAATATTCATGATATTATATATGATTTATTTCATTTAAGGTTTAGTATTCCTTGATATTAACTTATAGAATAACCATCTTATTCTATTATTTATTTCGTCACATATTTCTCACATCATTCATATATTATAAAATTATTATGATCTAACCCTTTTATGAATTTTTTAAATGTTTTAACTTAATGAGACTTTTTTCTAACTTGTATTATATATCAATTTCCCCCAACATGAAAAATGGGTATCAAGAGCGATATATCTATAGAGTAAAAATGTGTGGATAATTTTTTTGAATATATTGATGTCTTGATTTGAAATTAAAATTTATTGGTATATTGGGGAAATTTTTTGTTAGGTGAGAATGATATTTTAAAAAAATCCTTCCCTACAATGGTACATCTCATGAGATTAAAATAAAGGTACATAAATAAGAACCCATGAGTCCCACCTGCAATAAGCCTAGGATTGGGGAATGTCACAAAGTGTATAAAAACATCACATAAATGAAAGGAATTGATATTTATTATAAAGGATCAAAATATATGAGAAATCAACCAAAAGTAAGATAATGAAATAATATAAGATGTAATAATAAACACATCCCACAATTAATGTATAAATTAATCATTTTAAAATAGTATCCAAATGATATACCAAAATAATAACATAATTTTTTGACCCAACAACTTATCAAATGTCAAACAGAGTAATTTTATAATAGATTACACAAAGTCAGATTAGACACCTAGAACTACCAAGTATATAAATCGGGTGGGGATATAAGTACACTCAGAAGGGTAAAATTCAATGTCTCTCATGTACATGTTAAAAATTAATATAAATTTAAAAATATGAAATGAATAGAACCGTCAAAACCTAAATAGTTGAAATAACCGATATGATCATCACTTTTTATTATCACCAAATAATGATCGCAATAATAGTAACATAATAAGAATTAGGTCGATAGAATGGAAACCCTCCTAAATATCTCACAACGTTCCCACAATTTTGCCTCTCAAACCCCAATATCAAATGTCCTAGAGCTCCCATATCCTGTATATAAAACCATGATAAAAAATCATTGGCCATTGTATCACACTACATCTCGTATGTAGACTCACAGTCCATCACATCACCTCAAATATTACATACAGAAACCTGGGACATCACATCAAACCACATCACACCTAGAGACACCTAGGATATAAAAACATAGTATACAACCAGTGAAATAGTGTATCATGAACATTAAGGTCATTATCCTCTTATGCTCATATTAACATTTCGGTCCCCCACCATAATCCTTATCATCTACTACTAAAACATCATCATAGAGAAAATTTAACTTTATTCATCACATATAGTGAATGTTTCATATTCTGAATGTGTGGGGGTGGAAGATTGGTAGTTATCCATTCACCACCACCACATGTATATTAGTAATGGAACCCCTCAAAACATTTGGTAGTTTTCACACAGTTCATGGTATGGTTGGGGTTCAAATAGAAATCAAAATTAAGATACAGTGTTTAATTTTATCTATCAACACACATGAATCCTCTAAGGGTTCACGTCAATATTAACCTGAACATTAGATCATCACCCATAGGGCCTCACCACCTTCACTACATTCCATTCTACTTGTAAATCATAAAATCCAAAAAAATACTCTATCCACATTCCTTAATCTATAATCCAACACACTCATAAAAATCATGCAAATTATATATTTCTCAATATAAATATAGTTCATTTATCAATTCTTATTATTCAAATTATTAATGAATCATTATATACCATGATTCCAATTTAAAATAAAATATTTTTAATCATTTCAACCAAAAAATATATCTATCATGTAGCGATGTAAACCTATAATCTCATAGCTTGTGTCTACTATAACTAAATTGGAATAATTATAAGAAATCAAAAACCGAATGATAAAAGAGAATAATATTATTAGTAAAGTATATATATAAGTCATGTATGACAAATGAATAAACTATTTAAACCATAATTTTCTTCTTTTGAGGATAATAACATTATTTAATCTATAGTATCCTTGAATTTCATTCTTATTATACATCATATAATCATAGGTAAGGAAATAATATAATGGTGAGATCAAATGATCAATAATGGTCAAGTATAATGGAAGAAAGAATGAATCAATGAGGATATTCAATATGTAAAAGGTAGTAACTGGAGAAGCATGTCATGTAATAAATAAAACCATAGGCACATGCATGAACAATTTAGAATGGTAAATAAAATTACACACATCAAATTCAAAATAACTGGATAAAGAATTATAAATATGGAAAGATATAAAACCTAAACAAATTTAATTTAATCGATGAGATGGTAATTAAATTTATACATAGATACAATGATAGAACATATAAGAGATAAATAATACTAGAATCAAAATTATGGAAATGTTTAATTTTTGGATAAAAATTTTAATATGTACATGTTCTCATTACCATCAAGTACTTTCACTAGACATATTAGCATATTGGGTAAAAACATAACTACGATAATCAATCTAACTTGTTCCTTGAGACTTTCGATGCATCTAGGTGCTGGCTATGACAGGGACACACATTTTTCATACATATCTATATAATTTATCAAATATCGAATAAATAATTTTTCAATGTGAATTTTTAAATAAATTTATGTAGTATAAGATATATATTTAACCATATTTTTTGATGGAGAATATCTAGAAACAATGGTTTTCTTCATTTATGAATAGAGATACAATTTAAATTTCACCAAAAAATTAATGAGGAAAATAATCATTAAACACTCTAAAATTTCCTATACTACTTTGAGACATTTCTATCCGAATTCCCAACGAATTAAATGAATCATAGAATATAATAACAGTAAATAGATTAATGTTATAACATGTCAAATTAAACACTGTATATGGAAATGATATATGTTTCAGGATATTAAATTATCCCTGATAAATTACATAGATAATTATGTTAAATTTTATGTGGAAAGTGTATAAGAAACATAGTAATTTAAGGGGAATAAAAAATGTAATCATCATAGAGAATTTCAATACTATCATTTTCAAATCAATCATAAACCATCAAGATGAATAATAAAGATGATATCAATATAACATAACCCAATAGAATAAAAATTAAAGGGGTGTTTTTGGAAAAAAATATTTTAAAATACATTCTTAGGGAAAATATAAATTTTATATTGAAAAACGTTTTCAAAATATTTTTCATTAAAAATATATTTTTAAAATATTTCCTTTAAAATTTAACCGTTTAATCATTAAATTGATGATCTAAATAATTTTCGGAAGGTAAATCCATTTATTTTATACATGGTAAAAAGAATATATCATTTTCATAGAAAAATGATATAACATCATTTTTTGGATGGTGACAAGAAGATTCATTTGAGAATATTGGTATAATAAAAAAATTGGTAAACATTTATTTAATTATACAATTTTCAAAGGTTAAACACATGGTTTTTATAAGAAGAAAATTTCTCCAACAAAATGGGGAAATAAAGGCAATTTTTCTTAAGAACATTTTCCAAAAACCTTTATGTACCGAAGAGTATAACAGTTTTAATATTACTAAACAGTGGTTAATAATAGTCAAAGAATATGAAAATGAAATTTTTTATTAAATAATTATCCAATTATTTCTTTTTTTGTAAATTCAAGCGTAAATAATCCCAAAAAAAAATTAGTTGTTATGTAATCCCTAGAAAAGACAATAACATTGAAGATAGAATCAAAAAATAAGTAAATTATTTGTTTCACATTTAAATCCACATAAAAAATATTTAATAAATCAATATATATTATAAGGTGATTAATCACATAATATTATAATATTAATAACAATAATGAAGTAAAAATAACCAAATACAATAATTGGGTTATGAAATTATTTACCACTTGTAACTTTTAACTCAAATAACCATAGATTAAATAATTCAAATTATAAATAAAAATACCATGATTATAAAACAATTAATGATATAACATATTAAAATATGATGTATATACCCCATAAAAATGAAGTTGTGAATATTACATTTGTCTCAGGCATGTAAAAACGTGAGATGAAAGTACATTAGCATGTGTTTCTTTTTGGGTGAACATCATTTAAATTCATGTATAATGGTTTTAAATATGTTAATAAGTTATTATAGATCCATATTAATATTTATTATATAATATATGATATTCTTATAAAGTCTTTTTACACAATTTTTAGTAGTTTTTTATTATTTTCATTATTTCAGGTGTTAACTTCTTAGTTTCTAAAGTCTGTTTTTACTTGTTATATTTATTATTCATAGTCAATAATTATTTAAAAATATAAAAAATCTAAAAAATGATTTAACTATCATATATATTCTATAAATATGTATATCTAATAATCCATAATATTTAGGGATAAAAATGAAATACATTTTTCATAGAGACAGTAAGTCGTACATACACATGAATGCTACTTCCACTTATTTTTCATATTAATATGATGAAACGTAAATTATTTATATTTATATTATTGTTTCTATATCATATTTATATTATATATATCATATAATTTTATTATAACCATCATTTATACATTTCATGTATAGTGTGAACAAATCAATCGCTTTGAAGACGCAGTAGTCCACTAAACCCAAAATGATGTTATAATATTTAAGAAAATTTTAAATAATTAGGATTTCATTTATATAATAATTAATGAAGCATAAATAAATTATAATCTTCATTTTCAAACAACATTATCATCCTAATATCCAAACATGAGAGGCGGTATAGGGAAAAAGAATGACCTTGTTTTGAGAGGCGGTAGTTCCCCATACAGGTAAATGGTACGTTCATTGCCCATTAAATGGAAGTTTAATTAATTATAGGTATAACCTTTATAAAACATATTAGAATATTTATGATTTTTTAAATATATAATCATGAGATATGAATATTTGAGGGTGTGTATTTTGAATATGAGCAAAAGATCTTGATTAATAATGTTACCTCTTCTTTGGGTAACTTCTTTTTGTTTCCTAAAAGTGGATAAATTGTATGGATTCATACCAAAAGAATAGATTACAATATGAGGGTATGTATATTTTGGAGATATTCTAAACGAGTTTTTTCTATTACAAATATCATTAGATGTGTGAGTTAGTGGGAGGAATGCATACCTTTTTATGGTGGAAGTAGTGCGATATTCCTATAAATTACTGATTGGGGAATTCAACCAAAAATTTTCCTTTGAAATGTTCACTAACAACTGACCAAATTAGTTCCACGGGATGATAGGTTCTAAATACACCCATCCAATGTAGATTGTAGAATTTTATAGATTATATTGGTCATTAATATTATGGTTTTTTCCTTCGTTAAGCTATTTATTCTCTTAATAGTTTTAATTAATTTTATTTACTGGCATAATGACATCCCTCCAATGATACCCCTACTAGGATGGATATGAATAATTGGAGATAATGAACTATGATTATCGCCTCTAGTTGGCCCCACGTTTGAGACTAGTACCAATGATGTGAAAATCACACAATATGGGATGCATTTCTCTTTATAAGAAAAAGGTTAAATAGATAAGTGAGTTACCCACAATAACACCAAGAAAATTTGAAAGATAAATCTATAAAACCAATACCATATGAATGAAAACAGTATAACTGATAATAAAATAGTAAAATATTCAAATAAATAAAAAAAGTAAGAAAAAGCAGTGAAGCATCAACCGTCGAAAGCCCCGAGCTATTAACGCCCAGATCGATCCACATAATCCTCCTAAAAACATGGAAATATTTTTATATTCATTGGGTGAGAATAAATGTATACTATGTAGGAAATATAATGTTTCTTGTTTAAATATGAATTTTGTATACCAATTCCACAGAGAGAAACTAGTAGAACCAAACAAAATGTAAACAAGTATAAAAGCTAAACACAACCTCACCAAGACACAATAACCATGTAACACACATAATTTAATATAATATGTTTTAAAGAACATAGATGATAGTTATAATACACCACTTTCCCATATTTATTCCACTTATACCCAATTTCGTACATCTGGACACTTCCATCCCTTCCATATACCACATCAAATCCTTCCCGCACACACCTGGGCCACACAATACATCTCACTGGTAAACACCTGGGCCTCACAACATATCAAACTCATCCAAACCTACGACTCAGAACATAAAAAATTACATATCATCCCAAATAAACCTGTGAAATTACATCACAACACAGCCTGATGAAACCTAAGAAGCAAACCACCTCACCCACAAACACATGGGTTATAACATCCTGTCCAAAAACACCTGCCCCACAATCCAGATCACCTGGAAGCACATAGGCTATCACAAGAACCACATTACGAACTAACGAACCTTTATCTATAATAGATTGTTCCATATATATATCTCCATGATTATAGATTGAAAAATAATGGATACCCATCCATCTGTACTCCTCACTGGATGTTTCGATAAAAAAACCATGCGTGAATATACATGTGTTGGGGCAATAGTTTCCAAAATGGGTGGGGTGAGTATAGAAATCTTAAAAAAATTAAAATATAAACAAAACAACCAAATCTATGGATTCATATACAAAAAAACCATCTGACAACACCATCAGTTTTCTGCATCCTATAAACGCATTTTTTAGTATCTAAAATAGTCATATTAAAATGGGAATTGTCCTGATAAATTAAAGTAACTTCTCATTCCCTTCATTTTAAACACCCATTAATTTCATTATTTATAATCAACCAAACATAATCACACGAAAATCATTTAATATTTCATTTACAAATTTAATCTCATTAACCAAAAACAAACCGAGTCACTCCAAACATTATTAAAAACTGTTTATTTATTTATACCTTCAATATCCTGGAATCTATTAGGCATGATACGCCTCAAGAAACATAGTAATACTTTTTTAGATCCATTTGAGGGATTTATAGAATTTTAAAATTAACGCACTTCACCTTAAATACACATTATACCATGACCCCTCGATATAGGGTGAAGCCTTCTGAATGTTATCAATCAAAATTCTATTGAAAATTACCCACAAAAACACTACATTATTTCATCAAACTCATACTCTAAGTTCAATATATTGATATAGACAACCCTAAATCACAACCACACCTATCAACACATTAAAACAAAACCTCAAAAAATTGGAGCCCTATAGAATAATCACAACACACCCCTCACATCCCCATCATATAACCACATATCATCCACATCGCTCACACACACAAACCACATCAGTATCAAAAATTACATAATCTAACATACAATGTAAGAAATAATATTTAATCAAGAAACCCATATTTAATTCCACTTATTAATTTTGGGATGTCATGGAAACTATATGATCATGGGGAATCCATTTTTTATCCCAACATACGTGGTTATCCATGTTTTATATAAAAGTGTTAAAAAATTCAAACAGCATGCATGCCACAAGCCATATAGTGCGAATAAAAGTTCCCCCAATGGAGAAAACATCCAGTGGGTAGTTATCCCATACAAAACACAAAATCAAAAAAATAAACAGAAAAAAAAGATCATGTGTCATATTTCCACATCCCATGTATATGGATTCTTAATCCAAAAAGATTATAAATATTAATTCAGAATAAATAATATTTTTAATGGAAGGCTTATATATGCCCATCACCCATGATACACAAATATGAAATATGAAGGAAATCCAACATGGATGAAGAATCCATGAAACATCCTGGTTGCACCAAAAGAAGGATAGACATATAACATGTGACTCTCTAGTGAATAACAAACTATTATTAGGAAATCTAAAAAATGAATTCTTTGTGGAAATTTTATCTCAAGATAAAATAGGTGGTGTGGTTGAGTGATAGGTTATATTGACTTTTGATAAATCATATTTTGTTAAATAGAAATTAGATACAGCCTAATAATTACATTAATGGCAGATCTGACCATGATTTTTTGGTTTGACAAATTAAAAGACTTCAGACCCTTAGGAAAAACAATATAATTTATTAACTTTGAGCCGGTGTCATATAATTTTAAATTTGGCCTTAAAATAATTTTACATCAAAGAAATACATCAAATAAAGACATAAAATGGGAAAAATTATAAGAATTGTGAAGACTATAAACAAGACACTACCAAAGTAGGCACCTTCAATGAGAAATTTCATGATGAGCCATCACTGAATGAGGAAATATTATTGAGGTACTAATATAAAAGACAATAAAATATGAGGCACCATTAGAGAGAACCTGCAAGAAGAGGCACCACTAGATGAGGCATCATCAGGATGAATATCCATCCACCATTTGTGATTCACTGCAATGTGTTCCACTGTCTGTCAAGACAGTAGAAGGGAAACCTACCACTAGGCTTGATGCACTACCAGACGTGGCATAACAGGTCAATAAACCACCAAGTTGAGTTACCCACAATGTTGTACTGCTAGGGATCCACTGCGATTGAGTCACCACCAGGGTGAGACATGAACAACGAGCCACCATTGGGATGAGGTACTCTAAGAAAGAGGAACCGGTGGGATGTGGCACTATTGGGAAACATATAACATTTTTAATTTTGAATACTATTAAAAAGATTCACCTTGACCTCCCATTACACCACCAAAATAATATTTTCCACAATTTAGTGAAATAGGAAGGTCCATGTCATTACATTATATACCTCTCAAATTGTTCTCATCCTTGATAATTAAAAACCAAAAAAAGTGAAATAGAGGAAGGGTATAATGATCCATCCATTGAGATAACTCTCAAGGATCCTTTCAGAAATTAAATATTTATATCTACTAAACACATCATTTTCCAATAATAAATCAACTAGTATTGTTCAAAACCATGTCTAGAAACCTATAAACCTAAGAAAACCTCCTCCAACATCTTATAATCATGCCTTATCATCATGGTTATTGGAACGTTAACCCAAATAAAAAAACAAAATTTCAAAATAACAACAAACATAACTTCCATGAACACACGAATCAAGGAATTATGTTCTCTATATAATGATACAATCCTCTGTGGGTGGCACTAACTCACCCACATGGGTTTAATTGCATCACAATTAATTCGACTCTATTAGGAATAATTACCTCCCCTTACCATATATAAAGACATTATCACCCACAGAAAACCAAGGGAAAACAACTCATCTCATTCTGAGTATTGCTGAACCATCACAGCACAAAGCAAAATAGAATAAGTTAAATCTCATAATAACATTGGGTAATGGGCACATATCTACATCTCTCACTCTTATTTACTGTCATCCTCAACATTATTCCTACACAATACATGAACACAAGGAATGGACCATCTGTGAAGCATATGTTCTCGTTGATCTAGGATCTCTACTAGTCACTCCAAAAATGTCACATCATCCTTAAAAGATAACAATCCACAATCAATGAAATGGAATTCATCATGAATATACCAATGAATCTAAGAAATTTGGATGATTACGTAGATCCTTTATAGCAGTGATGGTAGTTCCAACTAGTACTCCACATCACTAACTCTCCATGTCACCTCAAAGGGACCAACAATCTTCAAAGAAAGCTTATTCCCTATTCACATCCTTTGCTACCCCATCAAGGGGAAACTATCAAGAAAACATGGTTTCCAACCTCGAACTTTAGGGACCTCCTTCAGTGATCGATATAAGACTTATACCAATCCCGCACTACCATCATCCTCTCTGGAACAAGATGACCCTTCTCTGTCATGCTTTTGACTGCATCTCGACCAAGAATGGTTTTCTTCCCAACCTCTATCAAACATAACAATGAATGAAAATGAATTTCATATATATCCCCAAATAGGGTCATGGAAATGTAAGAGTGATTGTTATTAATATAAGAAAACTTCTCCAAGTTCATTTGTTGTACCCATGATCCACCATATTCGAATACACACACTAGCAGCATATCTTAAAATTATTGGATAGTCTATTCCGTCTAACCATCTGTCTGAGGGTGGATTGCAATGCTAAGGAATAACTAATTTCCAAAACCATGTTTTAATAGCCCCATCCTTGTGAGGTAAAGCATGCATCTCAATCTAAGACAATGGATATGAATCTCCATGAAACATTACCACTTCATCCACATATTTCATATCCAAATAATCCATTACACCTGAATCCATGATTGTTGTGAAGTGAGAATATTTTGTGAACTAATTCATGGTCACCCAGATAGCATCACAAACTCCCTGATATATGGGTAACCTTATGATGCAAATAATTACTATTTAATGTAATTTATACATGGGAATATATATAGACTGTAAAAACCCACCAAGAATGTGTTTTTTGACCATTACCAGCTAGAAAACCATTCATTTGTCCAGAAACTACACCACCTCCAATTTTATATTGGGTAACTAAAACTACTCCATCAACCCACAGAACATATTTGAAACTATTTGGTGTAACACCAAAGGTGATCAATGAAACACATGACTAACTCCATCATGCATCACAACTAGAAAAAATTACATTACATAAAACAACATCATGTTATGACCATCCTAAAACCATCCATTTTGAGCATCACATTGGCCAACATGATCACACATCAAATCTTAATATATGTATCCCTATTAAGAAACCTCCACATTCTTTATCATAGAAGACACCATCATCAAGTGAAACTAAAAACCATTACCAACATCAAATCATGCATCTATGTTAAGGATTTTAACTCCCCCATTTCTCCTTATACATCTATATATTCCTGAACAACTTCCTTCAATGATTTTTTTTTTCAAAAAATCAACCATGAAATTTCTCCCTCCAAATGTGTATGTTATCAAAAAATCATAATATTAAAGAGACTACATCCTCCTATATAACTATAATTTCATATAATGATGATAAAATATAATCTTCAATATCTTGTGTACTTTAATGACCACAATGTTCTCCCCAATGAGGTAATGAAAACACAAATTTAGTGGAAACAAAACTGATACTAGCTCTAGGACCTTGGTTGAATAGTTATGCTCATGGGGACATAACCGAATAGAACCATAATAGATCATAGCTCACCGGTGCATCGACACACATTATAAACCCAGAAAAAAATAATCAAAAAACACCTCAAACATTACCCATACCTCAGGGAAACGTAGCACTGGGGACCTGAAAAATATCCACTTTCGATATCTAAATTCTTCCTATAACTAATCACTCAAAAAAAACTTGGTCCTTCTTTGTAAAATCTAAAAAAAATTCTACAACTCAAGTGAAATAGAAATGAAAACATTTGAAATAGACATGATGACAAAGGTATCTCCGAACCTATTTTAAATTATTGTGTGATTCCCTAGAAACATCTTATTTAGCATTCGACAAGTCTACTGCCACACCCTTTTAATAAAACACATGCCTGAGGAAACTCACATGTCATTTCCAAAACATTCACTTCAAAAACATTCTATAAGGTTGTTTGTGATAAAGAACATGCATAAGAGTTTAGAGATTCTCAGAATTCTCCTCCTACGACTATAAGTAGATTAATATATCATCAATGAATACAATGACTAAAATATCTATGATCCCGTCAAAAATAGAGTTTATAATCCCCATAAACATGGATGATTCTTTCATAACTCCAAAGGGAATGAATACAAACTCGAAATGACTATACCAACTTCTAAAGGCAGTCTTTCAGATATCTTCGTATTTCACCCTAACGTGGTGATATCTACCCCCTATATGTTCCGAGAATACCAACTCGGCCCTCATATCTAGTTTTAAAGACTGTATATCCCTAGAAGTGGGTAATGGTTTTGACCATCACATAATTTATCCTTCTGTAGACTATACACAACCTTCGGCTATTGTTTTCTTTATTTTCAAACAACACAGGAGCACCCAACAAAGGCGCATTGGGTGAGATAAATCCCTTATGCATCAAATAATTTATCTAAATCCTCAACTCCTATAACCCAAATGGTGTCATCTGATAAGGATCCATCAAATTCTGACAATCATTGGGATGAAAATATATCATGAACTCAACATCCCGTCGAGGGGGTAGCATCACAACCTCCTTTGGGAAAACCAGATGAAACATCCCAACAACCCTAGATACCTCTACCATCTTGTTTCTAGCAAAATCCATTGAAAACATAGTGATAAAGTAAATAATGGGCTATATATGATGACTTCCCAGCTAATAACCTAGTTCATCGATGAAAACCACACTTTGACCATCCACATCTAAAACCCAAATTTCTTATTATAGTAGTTGATAAATGATATATGGAACACAACCAATGAATTATGAGTATGAAATAATATGGATTCATCTATAGTATGAGAAGATCCCCAAGAACTAATGTTGTCCCATCATAAGTCAACATCCACATAAAAAATCAGACACGTTGGTCTGGCCTCCGACTGGCATAATCAACACTGGAGATACGAGATGCCACTCTACATCTAGTCCTAGATCATGGGTTAGAATATGTGATATATAGGAGTGAGAATCTCATGAATCATTCAAGTCACAAATGAGGGTACTAAACCAATTAATTGTACCTTAGATTATCTTTATCCCAACTAAAATATTATCTCCACAACGTGAAACTGATAATTTCCAACTTTTGTACGACTCTACTGATGACCACACTCATGGAAAATATCATGATACAATCCATGAATGTGAGGAAATTACTTAGGTTAGAATCTACCTTCTCTATATCCCCTTATAGGAGAAAAAATCTACTTCCCCAACTGTTTAAATGGTCTCACCGGATACTGCTACTAAGGCTGGTATTCAACCTATCCACCTCTATCAAAATTAGATTGTGGAAATAGTGTTCACTGACTCTAGAATGGTACATGAACCCCAAAACAAATAAAATTAGTGCATGGTTCCTATGAAAATCATGGTAACCACCTGCACCAGAAGGCTGGATGTGAAGCTACTGGCATCGACATCCATCCGGTCGAAACCTTGATGGTTCGTGAACATTTGAACATCCAATGAAAAATATTCCTCTCGAAGAACTCTATTGGATCCCCTCACATTGTATACCTCCTCATAGGTGTATTCTATAGATTGACTCTGCACTACTATGAACCTCCAATTATGTTGGAAATGTAAAAAGAGTGTAAATTACAAGATAGAAGGTTGAAGTGACTCCTCAAGATGTATCAAACAAGAATCCTTTTCTGGGAAAAGATCAAAGGAAAATGTAGAATGTCCATGAACTAGATTCCAATATCCTTTAGAAAAATATTCCCATGCGGAAGGGATAGTGGATCATACCTCTTCTCAGCCTTCCTGGTCGATGAAATGAACTTTGCCCGAAACTCCTTCTGGAAGTTAACCAAAAACATTCACCTCCTTCCACCCTTTATTATACAAAATCCAAAACTAATGTGAATCACCCCACATCTGACTGACTTCTAATGGGACCCAATAATCCTTCAAAGACTATATTAAATAGAAATCAATCTCAAGCACCACCATCCAGTTCACTATATCCACCTCAGAAATTCTTCCCTCAAACATCACTAAATCATTATTATACAAAGAACGTGACATCTTTTACCACTGATCCTCCTCTTAAATAATATAAAGCGTACAATGATCAATAAAATCACCATGTTGAACCAAAATATCCTAACCCGCACATAGGAGACAACCATGATCCATAGTTTAAAGGAAATAAAATGATTTCATGTGCCCGAGTTGTATGAAATTTTTATTTTTATTTATATTAATTCATTTTATCCATCCCAAAACAAACTGATTCAAAAAGAAAAAAATATCATTATGATTCATGTACCTCTCATAGGTCCATAAAATGAAATTAGGCCCCCATCACTTGGCCAATTATGTAGCTTAGAGTCCATTTAATATTTCTCTAATGTCCCTAAAATCCAGTTTCCATGTCGCTCTCCATGGCCTATATAATTCACCATGGGAAACTTGAACTATTTCCATACAACCCCATGAAATCCTGATTGTTCATGACTCTATAATACATTCTATCCCCCAAGAGTCACCTCTAATTCCATGCTATCATAACCCCTCACTCCAATGATACCCCACCTTGTATGGTAATTAGGAATCCTAGATAATGACCCCTGAGTCCTGCCTTCGGTAGGCTCGGGGATTGAAATTACTACCAAGGGCGTAGAAATATCACAACATGGGAGGCATTATCCTTTATAAGAAACATGATTGGTAGATTAGATTAATCATCCACAATTACTACAAGACATTTATGAAGGAGAGATATAAAAAAACAATATGCATGAAAAAATAATAACTAATAAAAAAACAACAAAATTATCCATGTATAGACCCAAAATTAATCTATAGAACTGAGATAACAACTATCCCAATGATAGAGCTAGTAATTCCCAGCACAGTCCATGTAATTCTGATGGAATCCAAAAAATAGTTTTAAATACGTATGGTGATCATACAAGTATAATCAATATAAAGATAAATGTCTCTCATGAACATGTGAAATTAGAATACTAATACCCTTATGATAAGACAAAAGAATCAAACAACCCATAAACCAGTATACTAGACAAAAACATTCTCTACAAGGAATTCTCACCATATCACACTTGTTATGAAATATAATATGTTATAATGCACATCTATGATAGTTTACACCAGAACACTTTCCAATTAATATTCCACTTTCACCCAACATTGTACGTCATGGGGTATTCATCCCTTCCTTATACCACATCACATCCTACCCGCACACATCGGGGCCTCATAACACATTTCTAACACACATAAATAGGCCTAAAAACAAATCCCATCACATCTCATCCCAATGACACCTAATTACGAACATCATAAGTGATCTTTATGACACCTAGGAAGAAAACTACCTCACCTACAAACACAAGGGCTATCACTTCTCACCCGAACAGACATGGGCCACAAACCACCTAAGATGAAAATACATGGACTATCAAAACTACCATATAATAAAATAACATACCTCCAACCATCACATCATGTGGCATTCCTACATATCCTGGAAGAGATTGATAGGAAAATAATGGGTACCTAACCATCCGTAGTTCTTACAAGATGTTGGGAAAACCCCAATGTGACTATGTGGGTGTTGGGAACATAGTACTCAATGTATCACCGAAGATTTTATGAGAAATGTTTTGTTTTTATGTTATATGGATCACAAAAGGAATATTTCACTACACACAACACTATCTTGGCCTGCGTTACACATGGGAGCAACATTCCTCGATAGCTTGCATTGTACACAATACAGAGTTTCACTAAACAATGATATGTTATTAAAATATTATATAAACTACCCGTTATGAATAGTGATACCCACTTTTTGAAATTTTATAAATTTTTTCTTTCAAAAAGGACTTCTTTTTTTGATTCGGAAAATCAAAATTAGCCTTGGGTGATTTTTTGGTATTTTTCTGAAAATATTCAATTTTTGAGGAATTGTGAAAACACTGGGTTACTATTTAAAAACCGAATTTTTATTTAAATTATTATATATTTTATTTAAATTTATTTTAGTAAAAAATTGATACATAATACCTATATAGGGTCAATTTAATTCATTGGTGTCATTGTATAATAATTTTAGATATATAAAAATGTTATTGAACTTTTCACCCTCTTTTACCCACCTCCTAGGAGAATATGAAAATTTACATAAACTTTATTTTACCACTTTTGTGAGTGGAAGTTCAAATATTATAGAGACATTTTTAATATAAACGAGTAAAATTTGGTTCAATAAGATAAAAATAATTGTTGGTCAATAGTAAATTTTTTACTTTTTTTACCACCGTTAAAAGTAAACAGGGTAATTGAGGTTAAAAATGATATTATTATTATCATATCACATGTCCTAATTCTATTATATAAGTTTAATTCGACCAAAAACAACCTTAGGAATAAAATATTACCCTTTAGGTCCACTTGGATTAAATTAGGACACTTATTATTATTTTATTTAAAAAAGAGTTAAAGGAGTTAAAATCAATGTTTTATAAATAAAACATTATTAATATAGGGTTATACATAAGTTAAATTATACTATAAAAATTCATTATAAAGATAATAAAATTTCCTATATAATGGTATTTTATTTATTAATTTTATACTTTAAATAATTTAATCTATTTTATACACAATGATGATGCAGTAATTACCTAATTAATGATATATTAACTAAATTGATGTTATAAATACCCAAATAAATGTAATTTGAGACTTTTTATAAATTAAACTAATTTTATAGTTTAATATGACATGTTAGTATAGATTTAATTAACTTTTTTAGAACTAATGATGCTGTTATGAGTTTTACAAAAATCATTTTTCAAATTGTGTGAAAATTGACATAAAATAGTTTTTAAAAAATATATTATATTATTAATTATTATTTTATTCATAAAAATATAAGGATCGGAGAAATAACATAAATAAGGGTATATATATTAATAATTAACAACTTGAGGTTCGTTTGGATTGTTATAGTAATTTTATTAACCATATAGTCTAAGAAAACAAGAAGACGCGGTAAAAGTAAAATTATTTAACATAGATTTAAATCTAAATGATAAGGTAAGAATAGTAACCTAAACATGAATAAAATATATTGGTTTAGATTATTTCGACCCATACCCACCTTATCTTAGAAATAAATCAATTTGGATCTATTAATAACTGAATATGACTTTATTATAAATTAATATTTTAAATTTTTCCTAAGGTTCCCCTCTCATCCCTTATAAAAGGGAACCTCCCCCTCTCCTCATCACACCACATGGAGCCTTCATTCTCGGCCATCCCCAGAAAATTTCTCTTCTCAAATTTCCTATAAACATCCTAGAGGCCTTGGTATTCTTCAATGACCATCTTTAGTGCCCTAAGAGGAGGTTAAGAAGAGGCGCTTCAAAGAAGAGGTAATGTCCTTTACCGATTCTTTCCAATTTATTTCTTATTATACTTATTATTACTTATTTGTTTCATCATAAATTAATAACATTAATATCAATAATATACTGATATATTATTATAAATATGAAACAAAACTATTTCACCTTCTATCCATCAAACAGAAAATGAAATCACCGCGCGTGCGTAAGTACGGAATATTGTCTCCACGCCGTGGTGAAATCTATTTTCCAACACCACATTATTGAATGGTTATAATGGTGTAAATAATAACTATATATTATTATTATAACATGATAATAATTATGAGACATTCCATATTCCACTCTAATACCATTCAATAGTTATGGGAATGATATCATTGCTCGTGCGTTCGTACGGCCTACCGTCTCCACAATGTGATGTGACTCCTTCAACATGAAATTCATTGAATAATGATTATATAAATTAATTGAATGAATACATATGATATATATTACACTAATAACATTCTGTAAATAATGTATCTATAACCTAAAAAGAGAAATAAGAATTTATTCGACAAGACATGAAAAAGAACATAAAGCGTCCCGAATAACAAGTAGCAATGAAATATTACTAATAATAATATACGAATATGAACATATATGATATAATAATAAGGAATATGATTCTATAATAAGTCAATGAAATTATTAAAATCATTATACATGAGTTTCAGATACGTAATAAGAAATTCAGACCTAAGTTAAAGGAAAAATCTCACAATCTCATTTTTATATGAGATTGTTTATACTTTAGAATTTACTGGGGAATATTTATCTTGCACATCCATGTTTCCTCAACATGAAACATTTTTTCTATACTCATACAATTTTCTAAATCCAATTTTACCCATTGGAGAGTTTTTAGTAAAAGATATGAAAGGAATCTTTGGTTGTTTTTAGTAAGAGGTAATTTTTGAATTTTTCGGCCAAAGTACGAGAAGAATGTTTTTTTAACTTATACAGGATGAATGGATTTTTATGATTTCATAGAAATTTATTTCCATGAAGCTTAATTTACAAGTTTTCAAGTTTATATTTAATCAAATCCCTTTAGTTTTAATTTTTATTACATCTTAAGAAAAGAAAATTGTTTTTGAAGTAGAAAGGATATTTTCCTCAAGAATGGAGTTTAAGTGTTTTATCAAAATTATTTCCCATCTAAGATAATATAGGGTTCTTGTCTCTATCCCTATTTTTACATCGAATTGATTATGTTATTATGGAATTAATTTTATGGTTTCCTTTTACCTTACATGGATTATGTTATGATGGGATGAAGTTTAAGAATCCCATTTTTATTACATGGGTTATGCTATGATATAAGCTTTATTATTTTGTGGAACACATACTAATGGTTTCATTACGGGATGGGTGGGACCTATATCTCCCTCTAATGCATTGGTTAATGATTTATATCTCAAGAGATAGACATGGCTGGAACAACAAGTTAATCTGGTTCAGTGTTATAGGACTAAAACGAGGAGTGAACTCGGTTCAGAAATGGACTTTGTCTCCTAGGTTAGTCTTTGAAATGAGTTTTGACTACTAATAAATGATTCTTTATGACTATGTGTGTATGAAACTATGTTTCATGTTTTATGTTATGATTTTTGGGATTAAATTTCACTTCCATGATTTTTCCCATGTTATTATATTATGATTTATTTTACAGGTTAAGATTTTAAAAATTTTATGTTCTTATGAATATGATATGATTGATATTTACATTCTTTACCCTTACTGCGCATTTGAGCTCACAGTTTTGTACGTTTTCTTTTCCCCAGGTTAGGAAGAAGTTTATTAAGTAAGATAGTCCCAAAGAGACTCTATATATGATAAAATAAAAGGGAGACAATGTATATTATTTATGAACCAATTGTTTATGTTTCCCAGTTTCTAAAGACACTATACCTATACGGTCCTTTCATTGTTTTGTTATATGTTGTAATAAGTGTGCTTATATATTGATGTGATAACAATGTATGTAATGTATGGGTCATTATAGTCGGTATCAGAGGAAAGTTATAGTCAACCTTCGGAAACTAGGATGTGAAAGACTTAGTAAGAACACTAAGGATATGTCGAAGAACATGACAAAATCTTAGTGTTTTAGAAATGGACATGAATAATATATGATAAGACCTTATGTGAGAAATTTTATTCTTGATTATGTGTTTTTCCTATTATGATTATTGTTTCTCACACTATGCTTACTAGTTTTAGTCCATGGCTGGAACCCGAATAAACCATGTTAATATTGAATGAGACAGGAAATGTAATGATTGTCCCCCTGAGCAACCAAAAATTATGGGAGATGGAATGAAAAATCTTGATGTCATGATCACACGACCTTCTCATGATATGAATCATGTAGGACTTCCAAACGAGCAAAGGATGTGTAAAAATTCTATTGAATCCTTCATGAGGTAGCGTCCACCCTCATTCAGAGGGTCTACTGATCCATTAGTGGCTGAAAAATGGAACAATACCACTGAAAAGATATTTTCAGTTCATCAATGTTATGAACATGATAAATTCATCTTAGTAGTATATCGTTTGGAAGGTGAAGCTGATCAATGGTAGAATCTTATCAAGAATACGAGGAAAAGAGAAAAAATTGAGTCCATGTAATAAGATGAGTTCAAGATCTTATTTTTCAATAAGTACTTCACTCGTATTCTTCAAACAAATATGGAGAAGGAGTTTCTTGAACTAAATAAAAATGATGATGAATCTGTTGGTTACTATGAAGCAAATTTTACAATACATGCAAGGTATGCTTCCGGAATTATTATCCAACTTGAGAGTAAGATCGATCGATTCTTTAGTGGCTTAAAACCATGTCTTAGAAGGGAATTAGAAATAAGGGACTCTAATAGCTTTGAGGAAATTATCCGATGTGCCCTCAAGGTTGAGATGGGGATTGGAGTAGCCCATCAGTCATATGGGTTTTATAAGAATAGGAAAATGGAATTCAAAGGGAAATCTAAAGACCCCACTGAAAAGAATATGACTTCTCCCTCATGCTCAAAGTTTGGAAAGAAACATGGAGGGAATTGTCTAAAAGTGAAAAGTAAATATTTCAAATGTGGAATGGAGGGTCATCGGGAATTTGACTGCCACAGTGATGGGAAAAATATGTCTACTCATGCGAACAAAGAAAAAGCTACACATAATGCACCTACTACACTTCAATGTTACATGTGATAGGGAATGGGGAATTATGCTAATCATTGCCCAAATCCAAGGGTTGTTGATGATGATCGACATCAACAAACTCATAAAGCCAAAGACAAAGGAAGGTCTCATGCAATTTCTATTGGCGATGTAGTGTATGATAACGAAGTGGTGAAAGGTACACTTACCATCTACTCTAAAGTACCAAATGTTTTATTTGATTCCAAATCCACCCACTCTATTATTTATAATGAATTTTCTAAGGTTATTGTCATATTACATCAACAATTAGATGTTGAGTTAGTTTTGACAAGCCCTAATGGCACAACGGTCACATCAAAAGTTTACAATTCTTCTCTGATTGAAGTTTGTGGGAATGTGCTTCTTGAAAATCTTATTATCCTTCCTATAGTGGAATTTTATGTGATTCTTGGCATGGATTGGATTTCTTTTTATGGAGCTCAAATAAATTGACAAATAAGGGAAATCACAATTCATATTCCAGATCAATCTATGATCGTCTATCGACGTGAGGATGAACATAACCTTCCAGTGGAAATTTATTCCTTCTTATGGGTCTTGATTCCACTAAATGAAGGTTATTTATCTCAAATGGTTGGATAGAAAATCATGATTAAGAATTCACCCATTGTACGGGAGTTTTATGGTGTCTTTCCAGCGGAATTTACCGGTCATCCACCAAATCGTGAAGTTGAGTTTTCAATAGAACTCATACCGGGTGTTATGCCCATTTCAAAGACACCTTATAGAATGGCCCCAATTGATTCTTAGGAATTTTAGAATAAACTCAAATAGAATCTTGATAAGGGATTCATACACCCTAGTTTGTCACCTTGGGGAGCACCTTTTCTGTTTGTTAAGAAGAAAGATGGATCAATGAGACTCGACATTGGTTATAGAGAACTTAACAAGATCACTATCAAGAAAAATATCCTCTCCCACATATTGATGACTTATTTGACCAAATACACAAAGAAAAATACTTTTACAAGATTTATCTTCTTTCAGGGTATCATCAATTAAGGGTCAAAAGGGAGTATATACCAATGACGACATTAAGTACAAGTTATAAACACTATGAATTTATATTGATGCCATTTGGTCTTACTAATTCCCCGACTATCTTCTTGGAACTAATGAATAGAGTATATAGAGACTATCTTGATCAGTTTGTGGTAGTCTTTATAGATGATATTCTTCTCTATTCAAAGAGAAAGGAAGAACATGAATACCACATGAGAATTGTATTGAAGACCCAGAGAGAGGTGATGCTTTATTCCACATTTACCAAGTGTTAATTTTGGAAACAAAAAGTATCATTTTTGTGTCATATCATCTCAAATGTGGGGATATCTATGGATCCAGCAAAAAAAGAAGTTATTGAAAGATGGTCGAGACCGGCAACAGTAACCGAGATCCGAAGATTTCTTGTTTTGGATGGATATTATCGACGTTTTTTGAATGATTTTTCATGATTATCTAATCCACTCACCAGGTTGAATATAAAAGGAGTTAAGTTTGTTTGGACGGAGGAGTGTGAAGAGAATTTCAAGGAGTTAAAAAGAAGGTTATCTAGTGCACCCGTGCTTACACTACCTTGTAGTGGATAAAGGTTTGTGATCTACAGTGATGCATCCAAGAAGGGATTGGGGTGTTTTCTAATGCAAAACAATATGGTGATAGCTTTTGCCTCACGACAGTTGAAAATAAATGAGAAAAATTACCCAACTCATGATTTGGAGTTATCTTCAGTAATCATTGCATTAATGATTTGGAGGAATTATCTTTATGATGAAAGGTGTGATATTTATACTCATCATAAATGTTTAAAGTATATGTTCATACAAAAGGAGCTGAATATGCTCCAAAGAAGATGGTTGGAGTTGATTAAGGATGGTGACTACTCAATTCGTTATCACCCTGGGAAAGAAATCAAGGTGGCAGATTCATTAAGTCGATAAGACCATACTAGCTTATCCATGATGAGGATCACAAATGATCCAATATTTACAGATTTACAAAGGATTGATCTTGGAATTATAATGGATGAGGAAAATCATATCTTTCTCAAATAAATGTTCAACTATCAATACATGTGAAGATTAAAGAGGCGTAAAAAGAAGATGTAGAGTTACAAAATATAGTAAGAAATGTTCCTGAACTCAACCTTGATTGTGATGGGATAATAAGGTTTAGGAATCAGGTTTGTGTTCCTCCCATCCCAGAATTAAAGAAGGAGCTACTGGATGAGTCTCATAGTTCTTCATTCTCTATTTATCCTGGAAGAATGAAGATTTATACAGACTTGAAAGAGTACTTTTGGTGGGAGGGAATGAAAATAGGTGTTGTTGAATATTTCTCTCAATGCCTGGTTTATCAGCATGTTAAAGATGAAAGACAGAATTCTAAGGGGATGTTACAAATATTACCCATACCGAAATAAAAATTGGAAAAAATCACTATGGACTGTGTCATTGGACTTCCTAAAACATCCAAAGAAAATAATTCTATTTGGGTTTTAGTTGATCATCTTACTAATTCAACACAATTCAATGCTATTAGAGAATATTTCTCTCTTGATCAGCTTGCCAGGATATATGAAAAGGAAGTGGTATGATATCATGGAGTACCACTTTCCATTATATCTGATCAGGATCCGAGGATTACCTCAATGTTCTTCCGAAGTCTTTAGCATACTTTAGATACAGAGTTGAGTTTCAACACTTCTTATCATCCTCAGAGAGATTGTCATTCTGAGATAACAATTCAAACTCTAGAATATATGTTAAGAAATTTCTCTATGGATTTCAAAGGTGGTTGGTATCAACACCTACCTTTGGTGGAATATTCTTATAATAATTGATTTCACTCCAATATTCAGATGTCTCCTTATGATGCTCTCTATGGAAAGAAATTACAAACTCCAACCTATTGGGATGAAGTTGGGGAATGAAAGCTATTAGGACCTGATGTTGATGATGAGATGGCAGAAAAGGTCTAATCTATCCAACAACACATAAGATCAGCTTATATTTGAAAACAAAAGTTATGCCGACCACCAAAAAAAGTCCTAGAGTTTGAAGTGGGTGATAAAGTGTTCTTACGAATATCTCTTTTGAAGAGAGTAATGAGATTTGGAAAGAAGGGCAAGCTGATCCCTAGGTATATTGGTCCTTTTAAAATATTGGATCTTATTGGGAAGGTAGCTTACCAATTGGATATTCCACCGAATAACTCTCAAGTTCATGTTGTGTTCCATGTATCTCTCCTGAGAATGTATATACCTGATCCTTTACATGTACTCTGCTTAGAAGTTGTACCGCTGGAGAGAATTCTTTCTTATAAAGAACAGCTGATAGAGATTTTGGATCATAGCGAAAAATTCATACAAAACAAGGCCCCTCGCTTGGTGATTGTTTTTTGGAGGAACCAACAATTAGAAGACGATACATGGGAACATTAAGATATGATAGGGGAGAGGTATCCTCATCTATTTGTTACAAAGTGATGAATTTGGAGGGTGAAATTTACTTTTAGGGGGGTAGAATGTAACACCAGAGATTTTATGAGAAATATTTTGTTAATATTTTATATGCATCACCAAAGTAATCATTCACTACACACAACACTATCTTAGCTTGAGTTACATACAAGAGCAACCTTCCTCAATAGCTTGTGTTGTACGCAATAATGAGTTTCACTAAACAATGATATGTTATTAAAATGTTATATAAACTGGAGGTTATGAATAGTAATACCCAAAATTTGTAATTTTATAAATTTTATCTTTCAAAATGGACTTCATTTTTGGATTCGGAATATCAAAATTAGCATAGGGTGAATTTTAGGTATTTTTCTGAAAACATTCAATTTTTGATGAATAGTGAAAACACTAGGTTACTATTTAAAAACTGACTTTTTATTAACATATTATTTATTTTTTTTAAATTTATTTTAGGTAAAAATTTATACATAATACCAATATAAGTTCAATCTAATTCTTTGGAGTCATTTTATAATAATTTTAGATATATAAAAATTTTATTGAACTTTTCACCGTCTTTTATCCACCTCCTAGGAGAATATGAAAATTAACATAAACCTTAATTTTACCGCTTCTGTGAGTGGAATTTTGAAAATCCAAGAAACAATGTTAATATCATGGAGTAAAATTTGGTTCAATAAGGTAAAATTAATTTTTGGTGAACAATTAATTTTTTACTTTTTTTACCACAGTTAAAAGTAAATAGGGTAATTAAGGGTAAAAATGGTATTATTATTATCCTAACACATGTCCTAATTCTATTAGATAAGTTTAATTCGACCAGAAAAAACTTTAGGAATAAAATATTACCATTTAGGTCCACTTAGATTAAATTTGGACAGTTATTATTATTTTATTCAAAGAAGAGTTAAAAGAGTTAAAATCAAGGTTTATTAACCACATCATTTTTAATATAGGGTTATACATAAGATAAATTCGACTATAAATATTCATTAGAAATATAAAAAGATTTCATACATAATGGTATTTTATTTAAAAATTTTAGACATTAAATAATTTAATTTATTTATGATGCAATAATGATGCAGTAATTACTTTATTAATGAAATATTAACATAATTGATGTTATAAATACCCAAATAAATGTAATATGATACTTTTTATATATTAAACTAATTTTATAGGCTAATATGACATTTTTTATTGATTTAATTAACTTTGTTTGAACTAATCATGTTGTAATGATTTTCACAAAAATCAATTACAAAATAGTGTCAAAATTGACATAAAATAGTTTTTAAAACAAATATTATATTATTAATTGTTATTTTATTCCTAAAAATCTTCGGTTCGGACAAATTACTAAGATAAGGTTATATAAATTAATAATTGACAACTAGGGGATCGTTTGGATTTTTATAGTATGTTTATTAACCATATAGTGTAAGAAAACAAGAAGACATGGTAAAATTAAAATTATTTAACTTAGAGTCAAATCATAATGATAAAGTTAGAATAATTACCTAAACTTGTCAAAAATTTAATGATTGAAAGGATTTAGACCCATCCCCACCTTTTTTTCGAAATAAATCAATTTGGAGCTATTAAAAACCGAATATGACTTTATTATAAAATAATAATTTATGTTTTTTAACGTTCCCCTCTCCTCCCTTATAAAAGGGCACCTCCTCCCTCTCCTCGTCACACCACATTGAGCCTTAAAGCTTGGCCAAACCCTGCCAATTTCTCTTTTCCACTTCCCTAGAAACATTCTATAGGACTTGGACTTCTTCAGAGAACATATTTAGTTCTGTAAGAGGATGTTAAGAGTAGGCGCTTCAATGAAGAGGTAATGTCCTTTACCGATTCTTTAAAAGTTATTTCTTCTTCTAGTTCTTATTATTTATTTGTTTCATCATAAATTAATAACATCAGTATAAATCATATAGTGATATGTAATTATAATAATGAAACAAACCTATTTCACCTTCTATCCATCCTACAGAAAATAAAATCATAGTGTGTGTGTACGTATGGAATACCGTCTCCACGTCGTGGTGTAATTTGTTTTCCACCACCACTTTACTTGGATGTGTATAATGGTGTAAAGGATAAAAATATATTATTATTATAAGATGATACTAATTCTGAGACATTCTATCTTCCACTCCAATACCATTCAATATTTATGGGAATGATATCCTCGCTCGTGCGTACGTACAACCTACCGTCTCCACAATGTGATGCGACTCGTTCTACATGATATTCATTGAATAATAATTATATAATTGAATTGAATGAATAAATATGATATATATTACACTAATAACATTCTGTAAAAAAGGTATCTATAACCTAAAAATATATATAATAATTTATTCGACAAGACATGCATAAGAACATAAAGTAACCCGAATAACAAGTAGCAATGAAATATTACTAATAAGAATATAAGAATATGACAATATATGATATCATAACAATGAATATGATTCTGTAATAAGTCAATGACATTATTTAAATCATTATATAGTAGTTTCAAATACTTACGAAGAAAATCGGACCTAAGGTAAGGGAAAATCTCGCAATCTCATTTTTATCCGAGATTGTTTATACATTAGAATTTACTAGGGAGTATTTATCATCCACATCCATGTTTCCTAAATATTTAATATTACGTTTATCCTCCTAAAAAATTTTACATCCAATTTTACCCATTGGTGAGTTTTTATTAAAATATATGAAAGGAATCTTTTGTCATTTTTAGTGCGTGGTAATTTTTGACTTTTCCGGCCAAAGTATGAGAAGAATGTTTTTTTAACTTATACAGCAAGAATGGATTTTTATGATTTCATAGAACATTATTTCCATGAAGCTTCCATTACAAGTTTTCTTGTTTATTCTTAATCAAAATCCTTTATTTGTAATTTTATGACATGTTAAGAAAGGAAAAATGTTTTGAAGTAGAAAGGACATTTTCCTCATGAATGGAGTTGAAGAGTTTTATCAAAATATTTCCCATCTAAGATAATAAAGGGTTCTGTTTCTATCTCTATTTTTACATTGATTTTATTATGTTATGATGGAATTAATATTATACTGTCCTTTTATCTTACATGGATTATGTTATGATGGCATGATGTTTAATAATCCCATTTCTATTACATGGGTTATGCTATGATATATTCTTTATGATTTTGTGGAACACATAAGAATGTTTTTATTATGAGATGGGTGGGACCTATATATCCCTCCAATGCATTGGGTAAAGATTTATATCTCATGACATAGACATGGCTGTAACGACACTTTAATCAGGTTCAGTGATACAAGACTGAAACAAGGAGTGAACTCGGTTCAGAAATGGACTTTTTCGACTAAAATACTCTTGGCAATGAGTCACGACTACTAAGAAATGATTCTTTTTTATTATGTGTGTATTCCACAATGTTTCATGCTATATGTTATCATTATTGGGATTAAATTTCACAATAATGATTTATCCCATTTTATGATATTATGATCTCTTTTGAAGGTTGAGATTTTCAAAATGATATGTTCTTATGAATATTATATGATTGACATTTACTTTGTTTACCCTTACTGAGTATTTGAGCTCACCCTTTTGTATTTTTTCTTTTCCCCTGGTCTAGAAGAAGTGTATTAAGTAAGATATTCCAAAAGGGACTCTATATATGATAAAATAAATGGGAGACAGTGTAGATGATTTATGAACCTGTTGTTTATGTTTCCCAGTTTCTAAAGACGATATACCTATACAGTCCTTTCATGGTGTTGTTATATGTTGAAATAAGTGTGTTTAAATTTTGATGTGATAACAATGTGTGTAATGTATGGGTTATTATAATCAAAATGGATGGGGTGTGTATATAAATAACAAGAACAAAAAATATATGTCTAGTATCAAACAATCAATCCCCAATCGTGGTTTCATAAACAAAAAACATCTCACAATACCACCAATTTTCCTTCCACCCCTAAATGCATTTATTAGTATATGAAAGATTCATTTTGAAATGTTTAGATCCTATATAAATTAATGTGTCTTCACATTTCTTGAACGTTAAACACCCATTCATTTCGCTATTTATCATCAACCATATTTAATTACAATATAATCATTTAGTATTCCATTTAACAATTTCATCTCATTAAATAAACCAACCTATGTTACTCCAAATGTAATTAAATAATAGTTTATTTATTTATTCCATCACTACCCGGGAAACTACACACAAAAACACATCAATATCACACACCACATCACCTAATATTACAAGGAAAATAAAATTTTAATATTTAAAGAGTCACCCCATATTTAATTCCACATACTAATTTAGGGGTTGTCATAGAAACTATATGTTCACGGGGCATCCATTTATTATATGAATATATGTGGTTAATAAAAATTTAAATATAATTGATAAACAAATTTTTAAACAAAATAGATTCCACAAACCATCCTATGTGATAACAAATACCCCCAATTTCCATGATTTTATATGGGTTGCTAGCCCATAAAAATAACAAGAATTAAAAAAATCAACATACAACAAGATCATGAATCTCATTTCCCCATCCCATGCATATGGATAATTATACAATTTATATTATATTTATTAATTTTGAATCAAGTATCTTGTAAATGGAAAAAATCTATATACCCATCATGCATGATACACAAATATGAAAGATGATGGAAATCATACTTATAAGAAGAATGATCAACACTTCATGGTCATGAAGAAATAGGGGTTCATGTACATTGGGTGACTCTGTAGGGAATCATGATACAATCATAGGAAAATATCTAAGAAATAAGCCTTTGTGGTCATCTGGTCTTTAAGGAAATGAGATTGTATGGAAGAAGGGAGGGGTATGTCGATATTTGGAAGGTCATATCTGATTCAACGTGAATTATATATAGTTTAACCTTTCCATTAAAGGTATATATGAAAAAGACAGTGTGGTTTGAGCATTTCAAGGACTACATAAACATAAGAAAATAAAGAAACCATTTATGTGTTTTGATTTAGTATCTAAGTATCTTAAATTTTTTGTTCATCTCATTTAATGTCAAATAAAAACATCAAAATGGAAAAAAAAATATAATGAATTATAAACATTGTATTTGAGGAACCTCTAGATGGGGAACCGTCAGTGGGAAACCACTAGAAGAGGCATCATAGGATAAGGAACTATTCATGAGATACCACCAGATGAGACATCACTGAATGAGGCTCCATCTGTGGGACACCACTAAACATGGCACTGTTATGTAAGGTACCATCAGGATGAATAGACACCACCTTCAGTGAGTCACCACCCGGCGAGACACCACCAGGAGAGACATCAGTAGGGAAACCTACAACATGGAAAGTGGAATAATAAGATGAGGCACCACCATTTGAGTAACCTCTGGGATGAGATACTGTCAGTGAGGCACCCCCAAGAAGCCAATTCTATAAGGCCACCGTTAGGGTGAGACATTGCCCGTGAGCCACCGTTGGGATGAGACATCATTTGTGAAAGACACCATCATGTTGAGGTACCGTTGGGAAACATTAAAAAATAATAATTTTTAAAAGTGATTATAAGAGTAACCATTCATTCCCATGACACATCAAACACCATATTTCCCACAATTTATTAGACTAGAAAGGTATAATTCATTATTATTATATTCAATAATATTTTGGGTAAGATAACTAATGTGTACTTATTACATATTAAAAATTATTATAATATCAAATATAGATTCAGTTTTTCATGTTCCAATTAAACCATGGTTGAAATTAATTTAAATTTAATCCCATTGATGGGATGACAATACATGTTCTGAATGTAAAATGCGAAAACTTGGCTATGTTTTAATAATCAATAAATTTTTAGAAATGATTCGAATTACCTAAATTTTTTTAATATATATAAAATTTTTCTTATTTATATTTTAAACCAATAAAAAATATAATTTATCCTTATATATAAATTAAACAACAAAGCGATTCTAAATTAAATGATAATATTTTTCACTTTTCATCCAAAAAATAGAACTTCAAAGAAAAAGTGCAAAAAATTACCCTAACATAATTTTTATGTTATGAATTCAAAAAATATTTTTATTTTGAAAATATAATTTTAAAAGTTCCAAATATTTTGTTTCATATATGTTCTCAAATTAAATGTTTAGAAAACTGCATTTAAAAAAATAAACATTTTTATGTGTAAATTTAGTTTTGTTCATTTCTTATTATTATCGATCATTTTGGATTAACATAAAAAATATTTGATCGAATGTATAATATTCATATTTCATTAATATCACAAAAAATTGTAATTAATTTAATTATTTATAATAAAACATCTTTGTACGAGTAATCATAGTTTTCTATAAAAACAACCCCATTTTATTTAAATATTTCTTATATTCATTTATAAATAATTCTTAACCAATGAATAAAAATTATATTTTTGTTAAAAATATATTTTCTGAAGTTAGTGAATCTTGTTCATTACTTATAATTTAACACCAACGTTTTATAACTTATTATGAATAATAATATTTTCAATAATATATTTTTTCTTTTTAAAATTATCTCTTTCCCATAACACAAGCTATAGAAAAATTTATTGGCCACATGTAACACAAGATAAATCACCATACGAATAATATGAAGATTTAGATTTAATTTATATTAAATATTAATTATATTATAATTCCTTGGGATATTATATTTCCGTACACACTAGGTGTTGTGTGTCATACACACTATCGAATACAATACAATTATTTTTGAACTTTGGGGTGTTACATTATCCCCAACTTAATTAAATTGTGTCATCCAAATATAATCTATATCATATTAATAATTTTTTTGATATTTAGTGTTCTTAAATCCCAAAAATGTTAAGGGTTCCTAAGACATCATCTAGAAATGAGAGAATGGGAAGTATAATGGTCGCAATGAATATCATATAACTATGTCTTTATATAAGAGAAAAATAGTATACTATAGAGATACATACATAATGGAATGTATTAAATATTTATGTGAGTGATTGAGGTCATCAATCGCAAAAAATGGAATGATAGATTGGGATTTTAGGTATTTGAATCCATAAATTTTTTATGGTACAAAATACCATTGGTATAGTAAAAATAAAATTATTAGGAAGTCATTTTTTTATAATTTAAATAATGATGAGTACTTCTTTTACTGCCTTTAATATAAGGAATTGTACATACATAACATATTACAATAAAAATTATTAATCATTTGTTTTTTCATTGATAAATTTCTATTTCATCCATTAGTTCTTGATTTTGATATTCAAAAATTGACTTTGATTCATGGAGAACTAAAATAATCTTTAAATGAATCGTAAGGCCCATAAAAGAGTGACAATTATAACTATTTGCCTCAAACAATTCTACAAGGAAATAATTATTTATACACTAATATCTAAACCTATAATTTAATTATAGTAGTTCATCAGTAGTATTTATTCATTGAAATATTCAACTACAAAAAAATATATTAATAAGGGAATTGTGTAGGTTAGTGGTTTGAAATGAATCAGTATCATATCTGGTCATGGGTGGAAGTCCCACGGCCTTGCTAGTCATGATGGATTATCACCGGGCATACAGGTTGTGTTTTTCAAAAAAAAAACTAGTTAATATAATGGACCTCTATGAAATAATGTTAATAACTATATTTCCTTTTAACTATGTTTTACAATTCAACCTCAATACAAATATTTTTCATCCATTTTATTTAAACATATGTCCTTTCTTGGTTCTAATTAATAACCTAGGTTATTAATTATCCTTATCATTTAAAATCTATCATTATGGATTGTATATAAAATATGAATAATCAAACAAACATTGCTAAAGAGGGTCAAACAAGGTGCATAGTATGGCTTTTTTAGTGTAACAAATTAAGCTCGATTCGCGATCGACTCGCCTTTTAGGAGTTTTTACTCATAGTTTCCTATGTACCAAAATCACATCTAATTGTAGAATCTATATAATGAAGTATTTATAGTAATAGACACATTATATCTATTTTACAATAATTCTAGGAGGTTATTCTATAAATAACATAAAATTCTACCTTAGGGATATGTTTTCTAATAAATGTTCTCCTAAATCATATCCCCAAGGTTTCTACTATACATCTTATTATAAAAACTGCAGTGACCCAACCTCATAATCATAGAGTCAATGTCTATGAAAATTAAATTTTTATGATTAAAAGGAATCAAATATTGAAGGATCAAAGAGTTTGGTTGCCTTTGAATACTGGATACATAAGTATTGAATTATAACTGAATACACCAATTACAACATAATTTTTTCGTTCGAGGATAAAAACTTTATTCCATCATGCATATCATAAAATACAACTATTAGAAAACATCATGGAATCATATGGAAATAAATTAATATGGGTTCTCTAAAATTCTCAATAAGGATTAAGAATAGGGAAATCAAAAATGAATCAATAAGAACATTAATTTTGGAAATTTCATAATGGAAGAAACATTCTTTGTAATCAATAACCAAATAATGTAGTACATAAGAAATATGTGAAGGTATATAACAGAAAACAAATTCAATTAAAAAACCGAATAAGGTATAATTAGTAGTCCATGGTAAGAAACATAAACACATTCCATTAAATCAAGGAGCTGAGAATGAAATGAATCTATTGATATGTCGGTGAATAATATCACGGATAAATAATAACTGTATATAAATCATGGAAACTATTAATTATTTGATTCCATGTTTCCAAGGTACATGTAATGATTTCCGTCAAGACATTTCACGTGATCTTTTATCGTATTGGGTGAAATTCCATCATAGGATGGCCAACTAACTCATCCCATGAGGCTATTAATTCACCAAGGGGCTATCTATAGTCGAGACTAACCAAAATCATACCTATCTAAATCATTCCCCTATGCTGAATTATCGATTTAATAATGCGCATTATCAAATATCTATATCAAATAGAATAGATGGTTGTATAAATATTTCCGTAGTGGAGGATATAAAACAACAAGGGTTGTTAACATAGATGAATGGTGATACCATTGAAATATCATTAATTCGTTCTTGATTAAAATATTCATTAAACAATCCAAAGTGTCCCATATCACATTGAAACATTTTAATCACAATTCCTCATTAATTAAATGAAACATAAAATATCATGATAATAAGGATGTTATTCATATAACATATCAAGATAAACATTGTATGTAAAAATGAGTTAAAATTTTACCTATACACATATTAATCATAAATGATATTGATAAATTTTGGGAAATTAAATGTCCAATGATCATAGGAAAATGAATATTTCATTGGGATTAATAATCGAATCAACCTAGTGAATTCAATTATATTCTTGGAAAAATCAATTAGAAATGATCTAGAGGAATAATAAGGATTACATCAATACATCATTTCCCAATAAAAGTAAAAATAATGGGTTTTTTCATTGATGAATTCAAATACTATAAAAACACATTTTAAAAACATTATTTTGGAAAATATATTTTTTTTCAAAATAAATTTTGATACGTAATATTTATAAAATCAAATCTGAAAATAAAATATTGGAAAAAAATACTTTGAAACATGAAAAAGAAGACTCAATGAATTCATGTAAGGGAAATCCATACATTCCATATGAGGTAAAAAGATCATTTATTTTCTAAGATAAAATTGATAGAAAATTGGATTGTTCATAAGGTAAAAATAGTATTCCTTTTAAAATAATATTAAAACAAAAAATAAATTTCTTTAATAAGTCATATTGGAAAGCCAAAATAAATTTCCAAAAAACTTCTTAGAAAAAAAGATATTTAGAAGAAACCATATTCTATTACTCAATAGAGAAATGATGTCTGGCATCTTATAAATATTTTCAAAAAAAATTATGAATCATAGAATGAAAAAATGGTACAATTACTTGAAATATTTTATGAATAAGAAGAGGATAATAAAAATAACGGTTTACTAAAGTAGTAATCCATTATTTTTCACGGATTAAAATTTATGTTCAAACATTCCTAAAAAAATTTAATAGTTAATTAAACCCTTGAAAAAACCATACCATATATGTGAGTATAAATAAAAAATAGTTTTTGTGTTTTGATTTTAAATATAATTAAAAATATTGTAAACAAAAAAAATTGATTTTATAAAGTTGTTACAAACATAATCATGTAATATTAATGAAAATAAGGAACAAATACAATCCAATAAAAATATATTGGTTTAGGAAATCCATTACCACTTTGTAAATTTTCACTCAAATCTCCTTAGAAAAAATAATTCGAATTGAAACTGAAAATATCCTGAATATAAAATAGTTAATTATATATAATATGAAAATGTCGAGTATATACACCACAAAAAATATGTATGTGGAAAATATTACATTTATCTCATAGACGTAAAAAGTGAGATGTAAATGCATTACCTTGTATTTAAATTTCATGTGAACATCATTTGAACTCATGTATAGTGGTTTTAAATAAGTTCCTAACATATTCAAGAACAATATTAATATTAATTATATCACATATGATATTATTATATGTTTTACTCATATTTTAGTAATCATTCATTGTTTTAACTATTTTGGGTGTTAATTGCCTATTTTTCATGTATTTTTTGACATTTTATTTCTTTTCTTAAGTAGATCATTAAATAATAATATCATGAATGAAAACAAAATTTCAATTGTAAAATATGTCAATTATATATGTATTTATACTAATCTATATTATATGGTGATAATAAATGAAATACATCATTCATGGAGATGGTAGGACGTACATATGCAGAAATGCTAATTCCATTTCATTGTTATGTTAAATGATAGAAATGTAAATGATATATGTCTTTATATTACAATTAAAGTATAATATTAATGTCATATATTTCATATATATTTTTCAAAACCATCCTTTATATGTTCCATGTATAGAGTGAATGAATCACATCATTTTTGAGGAGGCCATAGTCCACCCATCCGCAAATGTTGATATAATATTAAATTAAAATGAAAATAATAATAGTATAATTTAAATATTCATTATATAGTATTAAATAAATTATAAATTTGATATATATATATATATATATATAATATTGATAGATGTTCCATCACAATTATCAACTCTTAGAGTTGGTAAACGAAAATCGAACGACATTGTTTTGGTAGGTGATAGTTTTCCATACAAAAAATTGGTATGATCGTTATAGATTAGATGGAAGTTAGTATAATTTTAGGTCAAAAAATTATAATAAAAAGTCTAGGTATATATATGATATAGTTTTTATTAAATTATCATGGAATAAAAAAAATTAGGGGGTTGAGAATAAAAATAAAACAAAAAACCATTAGCAAAGTTGTTACCTCTTCATTGGGTAACTCCTTCAGGTTTTCACCAAATAGATTCCTTGTATGTATTACGTCAATAATTGAGGATTGATATATTAGGGGAGGTATTTTGAGGAGCCATTTTGGTAGTGTTTGTTCAATCCATAGTATGTTTAGAGGTGTAAAGAATAGGGACGGTTGAGTGCATTTTTATAGTTGAAGTGGAGCAGAATTATTGTAATTTTTTTAAAAGGGAATTCCCAACCCATATTTCCATTATAAAATTTGATCTATTAATGTAAAAATTAAACCTTATGGAGTATTGGGTATAAATATTTCCATATAATGGATTTTCTAGAAATTTATAGGTTATTTTTGGCCTTATGTTTAGTTTGTTGTCATTTGTTATGATATTGTTTCTCTTAATCATAGTAATTAATTATAATTATAATCAAAAATAAATTTTTTAAAAAACTATGCTATACTATTTAGAAATTATTAAAAAACATATACCAAATATGAAAATCATTTTTAAAAAAATTTAATAATATAAGTGGTAGAAATTAATTTAAATTTAATACCATAGATGAGATGACAAAGAAGGGTTTTAATGTAAAATGTTAAAAAGTTTTCTAGGTTTTATAATGAATTTCAATGTTAAAATTATTAAAATTATTGTAATTGAAATAATTTACATAATATTTTTCTAATTTATCTTTGAAAACGATTAAAAAATAATTTATCCGTATAAATAACATAGATGAGAAATGAGTTTGTATTAAAATTTAGTATTTCTCATAATTCATCAAAAAATTCATGTTCACACAAAAATAAAAACAAATAACTATGTCCTAGATTCTATTTTTCACATTAAAAATTAAGTCCATTTTTTCATCCAAAATTTATAAAATTTTCAAAATATGGATTTAAAATGCTTCATAATTAAAACTTTGTAATATTAATTTTATAGAAAAAAACCTTTCTGTGTAAAATTAGTTTTTTCTTATCTGATAACTTAGAATCTTTTCGATGAATGTCAAAAATAATTTATTATATAATATATATATATATATATATATATTATAACTCACTAATTTCTATTAATTTAATTTATTAGGCATAAAAATAGTCTTCTAGTAAAACATTCTCAATATATTAAATTAGTTCTTATATTCATCTATAATTAGATTGAAATCACTGATTAATTTTTTATTTGTATAAACCATATATTTTCAAAATTTAATTAATAATATTCATAACCTATAATTTAATTCCATGGTTATATCGTATTATAAATAATAAATTTTTTAATAATATATTGTTACTCAGTGAAACTCAGTCATGTGTATAACATTATATATTTATGATTGTATCTATTGCGTTCAATGTATGTTAACTCATAATTTCATGAATTTCATGATTTTAATAGAATTTATTAAAAAAATAATTAAATTTTAAATTCTACATATATTATATTCCATTAAATTTTTCATTAAATGATTATTTCATCACAGTTGGTAAATAGTCACCACAATAATCATAACATAAATAACCCAAATTTCTCAAGAAAAAAATACCCACACTACAACCATTTCACATCAATAACTCTTTAGATCACAACATCCATATACCATTCCCAGATCATGACAGAACCATCCCACACATGACAACCACACATCACTACATAAAATCATAACCACTCATCATAACCACACATACCACCACCACACATAAAATAATTATAGAAAATATTTCATATTATTCAAGGGGGTTCCATCACATTCAACTTTAATTGTAAATTTAATTTTCAAATAGAACATATTATATTGGGGAAAAATTTTCAAGGTATCTAATTCCATTTTACGTGAAAATGAACATCAACACAAAACATGTTCCAAAACATATCAATCATAGCCAACAAAATTCCTCCAAAATATATATTTTTATTAGGGAATCAAGCCCACAATATCTAAATATATTATAATATCAAATTTTTATAAACATGATATTTAATTTTTGTTAAATTTTAATTTAAATTAATTCAATTTATAATCCTCGATATGAAAAGAGGGTACTATATTACTAATATATAACAAGAGAATAAATCCCCTAACATGATATTATATGATGAGAAAAAATGATCCCCAACCTAAAACAAAAATTCTTGATGCATGAAAATTGGTGGGATCGAGAGGGATACAACAACTGACTTCACCACAAAGGATAATACATTACCATCCTATAGAACAATAACCACAACATCTTATTTCAAAAAAACCATGAATGAAAATTATTCAATTTTATAGAAACATCTCCCCAAATGAAGAAGTTGTAGTAAATAATGAAGGGGTTGAAGGGAGCATACAAATAAACCCCATTGATAAATATCTATGAGATGTGGTGTAAATCCACTAAATGGGGATTTCGATTAATGAATTACATCATCTCCAACTCCACCGCTTGATCCAAAACTCCACAAAATCTCCTCTAGAAAACTCCACCACATGAATACCAATAATGTAATGGGTTGGAGGTTTGGGAGTAAGAAATTATATATATATATATATATATAATATCAACAGTCCAAATAAACCCAAATGAGATTTGGGGATCATTCCAGTCAACCACCCACATGATACCTCTGATGTATCTTATAATAAACAGACACAACTAGCAATGAAATGAGAAAATCCTCAACAACCCTACATAACTACACTATAAAAACAAATTCAATTCACTTTTCACCTATATCCATCAAGAAAAATACAGCACACATCACTCAATAGAACCTCGTGCACACAATTCAAGGAATTATATGTCCCGTGTCCAGAAGTTTACACCATTTGGAAGCACTAACTCACCTAAAAAGTATTAATCATGTTAAATTATATCACATCATGTTTTTTAATTTGATATTAACTTATTTATCTCCTTTTGTATTTAATAACACATCTCATTGTGAAATAAAAATCATGTCTCATGAAACATCATGTCCTAAACATCACAACATAAAAGAAAAATATTACAAAGGAAATCGAAAACAAAATCTGCATACTAGCTAGTTATCTACTTCTCATTACCCTGATTACTCTCCTCCATGGCACCACGTGTAACATCCCCCAATTTATAAATATATCATGTTTCCATAAAGGTATGGTTATGAGTCCACAAGCACGCTTATTCGAATTCCAGGGCCCAGTGAGTAATGGGAGAATGATACATATAATTGGGATACTATTCCGCTAGTTGTGAAGTGTCGTAGTAGTAGAAATAATCCATAAAATCGAATGAAAAACGTGTATATATATAGGTGAAACCACTAATACAAACTCACTGAACAATCCATTAAATAATAAAAGAATAATTTAATGAAATTCTATAATTTAGCTAAAATTTAGGTTATATATAAAATAAGAAAATGATTATAATACTCAAACAATGACCCAATAGTCCTCGGTCGCGATCCCCCTATCGGTACCATATCCAAATCCCATATCGACCAGAAAAAATACTAAAAAATGTGGTACATTTCCCTTATATATTATTGCATCCAATTAATCATATATACTACGAAATGATGTCATGAATAAGGTGTGAGTATATCTAAGTAGGTCGACAAAACCAAGTATTGACATACTAGTCTCACAAGAAGTGTGTGATATAAATGGATAAATAAGAATATTCATTCATTAAATAATTAATAAAATTAGAAAAAAATCAGCTTCTCCATGACTTAATAACTTTGAGAATTTCTTAGAACACTTATAATCACAATCCTATAACTGTGCTAAAACATCCCACTACAACATCATTCTATAATATCTGTGACCATGTCTCACAGTAATTCCAATGATGACCATAAACATGGAATGATATCAAAATACCTAGTCAAATAACTATAAGAATTATTGAATCATAGTAGATTCCCTGTATGAATTAATGCATGTGGAATGACCCATCTCATTCAATATAATCATTACAACGTATTCATGTGCATGTTCCAGGACCATTCCCAAAATAATAGAGTTCATAATTCGAGTGAAATTCCTATAAGCGTTATAAAATCTGGGTAAAATATATATACGTATTAAAACATATTTCACATGAAATTTTATAACATAATGCATATCAAAATATGTCATCATAAGAATAAATTGTAATGACTTAGATTTCCCTAGGACATTCCATTGTTAAAATCCAGTGTTAATCGTGTTTTGGGAGGCAATGGTAGCTCATTTCATGAAAATTCAAAGTTTCTTGTTTTTCCTCAGTAAGTTATGTATGTATAAATTAGTGATTCTGGGGAGTCGAAATCAGTGAGTTAGGTCCATTAGCATTAGTGAGTTAAGAGTGTCATCATCGGTGCGTCGAGGGAATTGGGATCAGTTATTCAGGGGTGTAGGCATTGGTGAATCAGGGAAATCTGCATCGGTGAGTCTGGGGTGTTGGGATCAGTGAGTCAGGGGAATCTAAATCAGTTAGTCAGGGATGTTGGCATCAGTGAGTCATGGGTGTTGGCGTCAGTACTAGGGTGTCGGTGCTAGGTCATCGGTATTAGGGCGTCATTGCTAGGGCGTCGATGCTAGGGCATTGGTGACTCATTTCCATTTTATCCATTTTCCTTCCTCTTACATATTATTTGACGCTAACCACATTTAAATAATTGATTTGGAATATATTTTATGGATTTTCAATGGATATTAATTATATATTTAATATCCTCAAGCTCTGTGGGCTTTGAGATACTCAAACCTCGTGATCTTGACCATGATCCCACTTGAAACCGTTCATCCTATTATATAGAATCTGGGTCTTAAAATATGAGATATCACCTTCACAATGTGTTTCTGTTCCCTCATGGTGTTCCTAAACTATTCCTCTCTATAAAATTCATGCTACTATGCTAGATCCCTTTCCTACTTAGTTTTCTTGGGGTTTCCTATTTCTCCTACAATCACCTATTCTTATTGAAAAGAAAGTATTTTGTTGATTTTTGTTTTAAGTAGGGATTATTCTACAACTCTTTATTTGTGTATCAGGAAGGGTAGATGTACTAAATATTAATTGTGAAGTAAGGGTGAATAATTTTTTTTAAATGAGTTATAAATAATGGTGTAGAAGTGATGATTAAAAGATAACTGGTAATAAATTTTCAGTGGATAGATGTTGATCATTTGTTCCATCTTGGATCCTTGTTTCTTTTATTATTTTTATGGATATATTAATTTTAAAAATCATTGACATTTGTTTTATTATCATACCCATATGTGATGTTTTATTTTTTTGTGATTCTTGTTTAAATGGTTGTATGATGAAATCTATTTAATCAAATATACTTGGTTAAATTGAATGGATTCCCCATGATGAAAACCATTGTGTGATAACCCATGTTTATTAATGTGTATGTAAAGAATAGTGTTTACTAAATCTGAATATATCATGTTTGATAGGTGTTGTTGTGTACTATGTCTAGTTGGGTTTTCTGAGTTTGTGTGGGTGGTGTGGTGCTACTGTTGGGAGCACTATTATGGGTGTAGGGGTAGACAGAGGATTTGGTTCTATGTGAGGGGTGTGGTATGGGTGTGCAACAAGGCTTTGGTTTAAATGATGGTTTCTATGGGTTTTGACTATGGGGTGGTAATGGAGGTGTGATAGAATCTCATGTTGAGAGAATGATTGATTGTGAAACGGATGGACTTGTAGATATTGGGACTTCCTATGTTTTTTTGTTCCCATAGAGAGACATTGGGTGGTGGGACTATAATGTGATTAGGGACTTATTATTGAGTGGTACTGCATCTCAAAAATGTTTGGGCAATTGGGATACAAGACTGGGTTTTGTGTTATATTCATGTTTATGGGTGTGATGGGTGTTCCATTATTGTGCAGTGGGGATTCCATGTTAGGTTGTAAGGGTGTTGTTGAATGGGATAACTTATAATAATTACAGTTGGCTGTGATTGAATGGGTGTCTAAGAATAAGGCGGTGTGTAATTGGATTCATGGTTGATTTTTCTTTGTTTTTTTATGAACGGGTGTTATAATGTAAATTATTTACATTGGTCCCCCTTCCCTTGTTCAATATTGGTAGTACCAAAAAATGAAGTGGTTTTATTCTCTATTTTTAGCTAATCATGCCATTCACCTTTCAAGAATGGTTGGAGATTTTTTTCTTAGTATTTACCCCCAGTAGTGCTAGAATAAATCAAAAATGAACCCCTTAATTAATGAATGGAATTTGGATGAGTGAAAAATGGGTTTGGGATAACTCTTTGGCAGAAGCTATTTGTGTGGTTGTGTGTATAGGGTTTTCATCAAAAGTGGTTCTGGTGGGCTGGTTGTTTGTTTTGGGACACTAAGTTGGACATAGTGTTTTCTTACATATATGGATAAATTTTAGTTCCTTTTGATTTTATATACGCACATACCCTTATTGAGAAACATTTCCCAAACACCCCCATTCCATGGTTGTGGTTATCTTTTCCAAAATTCTGGTGGGAGGATGGATGCCTGGTTAATGACTTTCTTCCTCACACACTCTTTCAGGTTTGTACTGCTCGACTGTACTTGGGAAGTCTGTAATGGCATGGGGCTTACAATATTTTAAGATCCTTTAGGGATGTTTGTTATGGAAGAGTTTCCAAGGTGTTTTTGGGCAATGATTATATTCCAAAGTGTCTTAGAGATGAAAAACATGTGTCTTCGGTAGAGTCATATGGTTATTCTGGCATGTGTGTCTATGGGCGAGATGTTTGGTTTGGTTGTAGACTAGGTCTCTATTTGAAGGATTTTGTTTTTGGTTCGAGGCCTTGGTCTATGTGGCCAGTTTGTTGTACTAGGACTACATTTTGGAAGAGTGGCAGTGTCAACACATTAGCTGTTAGAAATGAGTAGTTAAGTAGAGGGAATGTGGTAGAGAGTAACCAAATTTCGATGTTCTTATACAACTACATTTCTTGAATTTTTTTATTTTTTTACTGTGCTTTGGTGAGTCTAGGATTGTTATTACTCCTTGGTAGTTTCATTGAGCTTCTTCTATTTTCACATAGAGGAATTAGTACGTTCCCCCACTTGTGCACATGTGGCTTTAGTTTTTCTTTTGGGATATACTTATATACTCACTGTATGATTGTAAAACGATTTTCTGGTTTTTAGGATGACCATTCTGGACTTCATTATCTCATGCATCGGGTTAATTGTTGTGTTACGTCATTGTCTCTTTATTTTGGTACATTCTTTTGTACTTTGGGTGTACTATTATTGAAATTAATGTTTAAAGCATGCATGGGTTGGTTCATGGTCTTCTTTATATAAATGTTTGGTGTGTTCGGGATTTTTACCATCTTTTCTCCTGATACTGATTTCATTAAAAATGGTAATACCTTCCATTTTTTGGGTGATTCTACACCCTATGTTCTATTAAAAACCTTGGGGCCTATTTAACAAGGGATCGGGGGGTCTTTATCTCTCCTTCATCATGAAGAAGTAATGGTGTGGCACTTTTAGGTCATTACCCCTCATATTGAGGAAGGTAGGTTGTAATAAGATGGTATCAAAGGTGATGTTTGATATATTGGATGAATATTCGAGTTAGGAATCTTGAGGATTGCATTGGATGGTTGGAAAATAGTGTTAGGAGATCTTGTAGAGTGATGCAGGCCAGGGAAAACTGTAAAAGACATGGGATTTTAGGGCCCACCATGATCTTATACAAGGACTCTAGACCTACCGATCAATGAAGTGAAGATACCATGATTGTAGTGTAGAGACCCTTGAAAGTTACATTCATCACAATGTCTTTTTTTGTTGTGTGTCTTAAGTGATTGAGGAAATTAAAAAAAATGAAGAGATAAAATAAATTAAAAAAATTTCATACTACCCCTGCATAGGAGTTCCTTTTTTACAATTTTTCAACTATGTCACCCAGACTTTTCCCAGGTCTGGTACAAGTAGTTGAGGCCACGAAGGATGACCCGGTTGATCAGTGGAGGGATGATCGAGAGAAATAAGATGAATTTTGGAAAAATAATCTTCATTATTTATTGCGGGAGACCCTTGGAAATTATGAATGCAGAATTTCAGACTCAGATATAGATGAGATAACATGAGATGTTTGCAATAACCATTACCTTGATCTTTGATACAACAGAGTACATGGTTCCTCTGGCAGTGAGATAGATGTGAGTAGTGGTGCGTCATTGGTGGATTGTTTACCTCGGTGATAGGAAGGAGACCGATGTCTCATGGGATGCCTTTGAGAAAAAATTTCTGGAAGAGTTCCTTTTGTTGAATATGAAGATAGAGAAGATACAATAGCTACTCTCCCTCCAGTAGAGGAGTATTATAGGGAGGGAACTACAGATCATGTTTAGTGATCTCCTATGCTTCACACCAAATCCCTTTCAAGATGAGGTGCAATGGGAGAGAATATTAATGGAAGCACTCTGAACTTTTATTCAGTATGTTGTCACTAACTTTACTCTGCTGACATACATAGAACAATAGAAAAGGCCAAAGTAGTGGAAAGGATAAAATAACAGGGTGGAGTAGCATGATAAGAGAGCTAACCGAGTTCATCAATGGGGAAGGTAGTCAGTTGTAGGTCTCCGGCTTCAGGTCCTTTTTGGTTTCGTCCAATGGGAAGTAGGACTCAGTATTTTTAGTTGTGATCTACTAGTCCTCTCCCTTCCACATGAACCCCAGACTGAGGTTCTTTGTTTTTGGAGTTTGTGGATATCATCATAAGCAGTAGCAAGCTCGAGCTCAGTACAGTGGTGGTGGGAAGTTTCAGTGCCCACCTTAGTTGAATCTGATGATGTTCAGGACTTTCCAGATGCATGGGATGTTGGCTCACACTCCACTAAGGGTAGACGGTGCTAGAGGAGGATGACCTTAGGGTTCTCTATAAGGACCCTTACCAAGGAATGTTTGGGGAGGGGGTCGACAATAGAGGGGTAGAGGATCTTGGAGTGGGAAGTTACAATCCACAAAGGTAGCAGTTCTAGTGGGTCCAGCGGTTGTTCAAGGTACGATTAGTAACCTTTTCAATCTTTCATTCGCATTATTTTATTCTAGAGCCTCTCAATCCTTTATTTCACCCATTCTATCTCATTCTCTCAGAATTTATGTCAAGAGGATTCCCATTCCACTAGTATTTATTATTCCAATTGGAGGTCAAACTAGTTTCTTTTATGTTTTTCTAGGATGTAGACTATTATTGGGGCTACATCAGTCCAGTAGGGATCTTCTTCCTCTATAGATGCAACCATATTATATTTACCTTCGAATAAACTAGGTGTTTTATATTCATGATTTTGTCTACTGATTCTATGGAAGAGTGGTGTTTTCGGGTGTGGATGTCCAGTGTGTAGTTTTTGTTTGTGATCAGGGCTGTCAGGTGGCCAGTCAGTATGTGGAGCATATTATCTCTTTGATGGATGAGATGTGACTGGTATTAGTAGAAACTGATATGGTAGTTGTTCTGGGGGTTGTCAGAGATATCTTGGATGTCTTCCAAGGTAGGGTTGTTCCCTTATCCCATTTACGTGTCATTGACTTCAAAATAGACTTGAAACCTAGTTTCTGTCTGATTTCAATTGATCCATATCGGATTGCGCATTTTGAGTTGTGGGGGTTGTGAATCTAGGTTGATGACCATGATTATGAAGGTTTTTTTGGGAAAAGTGAGTCACCATGGGGTTTTATGGGCTTGTTGTCAAAGAATCCAAATTGTGGTAGGAGGAAGTACATAAAATATCACAAACTGAACTTTGTAATGATCAAGAACCATTGACCCTTTCTAGTGATTGATGATATTTTTGACCAGCTAAGGGGAGCAGGATGGTTCTCTATGATGGACTTGTGGTGTGGATATCACCAGTTGAGGGTGAAGGATAGTGAAATTACAAATACTTCTTCCAAATGCACGTACGAGAACATAAAGTCGTGGTCGTGCCCTTTGGAATTATGAATGCAGCAGCCATGTTCATGGGGCCCATGAACTCTATCTTCCAAAATTTCCTGGACCGGTTCATCATCATGTTCATTGAAAATATTCGGTTTTACTCAATGTCAGAGGATGAGAGCACTGCGAACCGGATGGTAGTCTTGGAGGTCCTCTGGCACCACGTAATATATGATATTTTGTTCAACCGTATGTTCTAGACAGGAGCGGTGCACATCCATGGACACATGGTGTCTCACCAAGGGATACAAGTAGAACTGTCAATGGAGTAGGATGTTGTTTTTTAAGAAGCACCTACGAAAGTGAAAGAGGTTCACAACATCTAGGGTATAGCATGATATTACAATAGGATTGTATAGAAATTTTCTCTGTTTGTGGATCTATTAATGACTTGGACTAGAAAAGTCCAGGCCTTCGTGTGGAGTGGGGAGTTTCATGCAATGTTCAGCTACCTGAAGGGGAATGCTAGTCATCACCCTAGTGATTATGTTTATAAAGGAAGTAGTGTTGTTTGATGTATTTTATGACACTTTCATACTAGTCTTGGGATTTGTGGTGATGCAGTAGTATGGATTGATCTCTTATGTGTCTAGGCAGTTATGCCCTCATTAACGTAATAATGCCACCCATGATTAGGGTATTTCATTAGTCATGATAATTCTAATGTTGTAGAAATATTACCTCATTGGGAACCACATTATGGTCCTCATGTATTATCAGAGAATGAGGTATATATTATATCTATGAGACTTGAGCCTGTGGCAGTGAAGGAGGATGGATTTTCTCCGGAGCAACGAATTCGATACGTCTTACATCTTTGGAAAGGGTAATATGGTAGATGATGTCTTATGTAGTTAGTTACATAAAGAGGTAGTATGGGAATCTATTGATACAGGGAAGGCAATGGAGGAGTTGGTTGTTTTGAATCTTGATGCGATAGTGGATGGGGGCAGAGGTTGTCTATTTCAGATTGCAGTGCAATCTTCTTTGGTAAAACTGATGGAGTAGTCTTAGTGGGGATACTTAGAGACTGAATTAATATGTGATCAAGTTGTCTAGGGTAATTTTCCATGCGTATAGTAAGAGGATAGTCAGAATCATATGTTGTTCTGTGGGATGTTGTTTGTCACAGTGGAAATACATGAGGGAATTCTTCCTGAGTTACATATCTCACCACTGGTTGTGATTCTAATAGTTTCTAAAATGTACCAAGGCCTGAGGGAATATATTTTGTGGCCCTGGGTGAAGCGGGAAGTGATGGAGTTTGTGGAAAGGTGTCCAATGTGTCCATAGGTGAAGGCTATTCACTATGTTCTTAATGGTCTCTTATATCCCATATACATTCATGAGTGGAATTAGTATCAGATTTCAATGGATTTAATCGAATTTTTACCTAATAATTTGTGAGGATGTAATGCTATTTGGGTATTAGTTGACTGGTTGATGATTTCGGCTCACTTACTCATGATCAAGGAGTCGAGCGTAGTGGATTCCTTTGTAGAGAGGTATGTGGATGAGGTGGTGTGGTTGCATGGAGTTCCAAGATCAATTGTCTCAAATCTGGATACATGTTTTACATCATGATTCTGGAGGCGATTTCAGTATTTATTTGGTACTCGAAAACACATTAGCACTACTTTCCACCCCCAGATAGATGGACATATAGAAAGGACCATATAGACATTAGAGGACATGTTACAATCATAGGTTTTGGACATTAATGGGACTTGGGTGCGAAATTTTCCCTTGGTAGTGTTTTCTTACGATAATACTTATCACCCATCAATTGGTATGGCTATATTATAAGCCCTATATGGGATGTCGTACCATTCAGACATGTGTTGTACAGATGTTGGGGAGGTATCCATTCTTGGTCCAGATGTGGTGCAGAGTACAACAGAGAAGTTGCCGCTTGTCTGTGAGAGGATGAAGGTAGGACAGGACAAACAAAAGTCATATTCCAATTATAGAAGTAGGATTTTGGAATATAAGGTTGGGGATTGTGCCTTTTTGATGGTTTCCCCTCGATTTGGGTAGTGGAGGTTTGGTAGAGAGAGAAATATCTCTCCCAATTTCATCAGACCTTTTGAGGTGTCGGTATTAGTCATTAAGGTGGTGTATCAGCTGTCATTTCCACCATTGTTGGAGAAGATCCAAAACGTCATCCATGTCTCTCAACTCCATATGTATCTACATGATGACTCCAACATCATTGACCTGGGAGAGTTGTATATGAAGGATGACGCAATTTTCATGGAGCAACCAGAAAGAATAAAGGATGGGAAGATACGATGATTCGTGGATGGACTATTCCTTTGGTTCTTCTGTTATATAGCCATAGTGGACTTCAGGAGAGTACTTGGGGGAGAGAGGAAATGATGTGTGCCTATTACCCATTGTTTTTCTATGTTTTTTTCTATGTCACACTGGTGTACTTCATTTTACGATGTAATGATTGACCCAATTTGTTATCAGACACATTGTTTCCATATTCCCTAAATGTGTGTGAAAATTACTGATTGTGAGGAGTGGAGGACCTAATACCTAATAAATATGCATTAACACGGATGTTATTGAACCCATGCGGGTGAGTTAGTGTGGCCCAAATTAGATAGTATCATTGTATGGAGGAAGGAGCTCACAAATCCATGTGTTGTGACAGTGTGACATTGCTGTTTTCATGGTTGTTTGGGGAAGTGGGGACTTTGTGTTTCTAAATTTATTCGTGATGTATATTCATGGTGGTGTTCTTGGATGTCAGGTATTTCACCTGAGCTTTCGAACAACACAAGTTTGATATGTTCATGATGGGTATTCTAAGGGTTGGTTGATTGGACATCCCATTTCATTGTATTTGGATTAAATTCTCAGAGAAAAGAATAGTTTGATAGGTATCTAATGTAATTTCATGGATTTCCTCGAGCCATTACATTTTGAAAATATAGTGTTTAGGGTGTTTTTGGAAGGAAAAGATATCTTGTTTCAATATTTTTCCAAAATTCAAGTTCATCCATGGGTGAGTCAGGGGCATTGACATCAGCGAATCCGAGACATCGTCATTGGTGAGTTAGGGGAATCTGTATTGGTGATCAGGGGCGTCGACATCAGTGACTCAGGGAAGTCGGTATAAGTGAGTCAGGTGCATCGCTATCGGTGCTTCAGGGGAATCAATATTAGTGGGACAGGGGTGTCGGTATAGGTGATTCAGGGGCATCTCCCTCTGCGAGTCAGGTGCTTCAGCATCAGTGAGTTAGGGGTGTTGGTATCAGTGATCCAGGGGTGTTGGCTTTGGTAACAAGGCGTTGGTGCTTGGGAATTGGTACAAGGGAGTCGGTTCCAGGGCATCAGTGATTCATATCCAGTTTCTACCAGTTTTTCTAGTTGCATACCTCTTACATCTTATTTGACGTAAATCGAGTTTAAAGCATTGTTTGATTGTTTTGATCATTTTAAAGAATACTAGGTATTTAATTAATATCCTATTTCTTCGAGGGATTTGAGAAACTCAAACCTCCTAATCTTGTCCATGGTCTCATGTTAATGGATTTTTAAACTATTCTTCCATTAATATAGGATGTATATCCTCAAATTATATATCTTCCCTTCCCATTTTGTTTTGTGTTCCCTCTTGGTGATCCAAAATTATTCTTCTCTAGAAAATTCATGCGCCTATGTTGGATCCCCATCCTGCTCGGTTTTCTCAGGATATTATAATGTTCACCTGATCCCCTTTTCTTCGGGAAAATAGGATCATGGGTTTCCTGTAGTTTCAATTAGGTATTCTTATGTCTGACATTATTTGTCTCTCATGTAGGGTGGGTGTACTAATGATTACTCTGGAATAATGGGTTAATAATTTTTCATAGAATCCTATAAAATAACTACAGGTAATTGATGATTAAAAGATAATGGTTGATGAATAAAATATTTCAGATGTTTATTGTTGGTTTGATATGATATAATTTTTTCTTTTATTGTTGTTGTGGTTGTATGAATTATGAAAATAATGACCACTGGTGGTCTTTTATTATGTACTGGTGATGATTTGTTTTGTTTTTATGCTTTGTTAAATAGATGGTACCATGAAATAAATTTAATCATGTATACATGGTTAAAATAAATGGATTACCTAGTATAAAAACCACTGTGTGGTCACCCATGTTTATCAAAGTGGATTTAATGAAAAAAATTACAAAATCTGAATATATCATATTTGATAAGTGTGGTTGTTTTCATGGTTCTATTTGATTTTGTGACATTGTCTGGGTTGTGTGGTGATATATTCTGAGGTTGAGAGACTCATTTATTGTGTAATGGATGGACTTATAGGCAGTTGGACTGCCTTTGTTTGTGTTGTGTCTATTGAACGATGTTGGGAAGTGGGACTGCATTGTGGTTAGGGAATTGTTATGTAGTTGGACTACATCTGGGAAATTTTTGGGTAGTGGGGATGATGTAAAAGGTTGTATCATGAATTCATGTTTATGGGTGTGTTTTCTGTATTGTTGATGGGCAGCAGGGCTATTGGGTTTTGTTTCTAGGGTGCGATTGAGCGAGATAACATTAATGAATGACAATTTGTAGTGGTTGATCGGTTTTATATAAAGAAGGAGATGTGCAGTAGTAATTCAGATTCTTTCTTCCTTGTTTATTATGAATAGATGTTAAAATTGAAATTATTTACCATGTTCCCCCTTCCCTTGTTCAATATTGGCAGTACTGAGGAAGAAATTGGGTTGGGTGCTATGTGATTAGTTAATCAGGCCCTTTTCCTTTTCATAATGGTTGATGATGTTGTTCTTTGTAGTTACCCAATATAGTGATGGAATAAATTAAATTTTTACCCCTTCATTAATGAATTGAATGTTGATGAAAGAAAAAGGGGGTTTGTTTTACGCTTTTGTAGAGGTTGTTTGTGTGGTTGTGCATATTGGGGTTGCATAAAAAATGGTTCAAATGGGATGATTGTTTGTTTTGGGACCCATAGGTTGGACTGGATGTTTTCTTACCAAAATGTATAAATAGTATTTCCTTGTAATTTTATATATGAAACCCACTTTTGTTGAAAATCATGTGTTGAATGCCCCCATTTCATAGGGGGTGGTTTCTTTCCCAACATCTCCATTGAGGATGGATGGAAGGTTACTGAATTTCTTACTCAAACCCTCTTCTTGGTTCATACCACTCAATCATATATGGGTCGGCTATAATGTATTGAGGCATACCATAATCCTAGAACCTTCAGGTAGGTTTGTTTTGGATGATGGGCCAATGTGTTTGGGGGATAAGATTGTTTTCCCAAGTGTCTTTGGGATGAGAACCAGGTTTCGTCGGGCAAGAAGTGTGGTTGTTGTGTCCCATGTGTTTGTGGGTGATACATGAGGTGGAGTTGTGCCCAATTTGTATGTGGGCAAGATTTTATATGGGCTTTGATTCCCAGGTGTGTATAAACAAGTTGTGGCAGTGAGACAACATTTTAGAATAGTGGTATCATCAAGAGTTCAGCTGTTATGAATATGTAGTTAACTGGTGGGAAAGTAGTGAGAGGTTCCCAAATGTCGATGTGTTTGTACTACTACTTTACATGACTTACATTATTCAGTGAGACTGAAATTGTGAATATGGGATGGATGGTACTCCTTGGTAGGTTCTTTGATATTATACTATTTTCTCACATGGGAATCAGTATATTCTCCCACCTATTCAAATGTGGATTTAGTTTTCCTACTGGGTATTAATGTATAATAACCCTATGTCTGTAAAAACAATTCTGGTTTCTAGGAGGACATTGAGTACCATGACAGAATATACAAGATTTGGCATCAGGATAGTTGTTGTGTAGCAGCTTAGTCTCATTCTTTTGGTACATTCTTTTGTACTTTGGAAAAAAATAGTTTACATATAATTCACGCATGGGTTGGTTCTTGGTTCCCTTTATATAAATGTTTTCTATTGTTGGGATTTTTACAATCTTATCTCAAGATCATGTTTTCATTAAAAATGGTAATGCCTTACATTTTGTGTGAGATTCAACACCAATGGTTCTATTCTCCACATTGGGGCCTATTGAATGAAGGACTTGGGGGGTCATTATCTCTAATTCATCTTTATTAAGGAATTGAATGACACTTTGATATCCCTTCACTCATCTTGAGAAAGGAGGGTCATGGAAGAATGTTTAATTATAAGAATTACTATATTTCATTCAATTACAAATTTCATCTATATCACAACTGGTAAAACATAAAATCAATAATTATTAATCCATAATGTAGGTATTCTATGTCAAAAAATCATATAATGTTCCTTGACATTCTAAACATACATTAAACAATTATCTAAATAAAATACGTTCATGGTTCCCTCAGCCATTAGGTAACAATTAGAAAGGTCAAGAACCATTTGAGGCCTATCGAATCCATGGAATAATCTCAATTAAAATAACATAAATTTATATTCATGTTACATTGGTGAAATTACAATATTTTATATACATGGAAATTATCAAAATATAGGGTTAATATTTAGACCCCCTACTATAACCAAATATGAACATAAGACTCCCAATAGAGAAAAAAAGGAAAAGTTGTTGATAATATCAAAGAGGTTCCTAGATCAAAACTAACCATGATCCAACCCAACTATGCAAACGGTAAAGGTATTTCTCTACAACAGTTATAGAAATGATGGAGATAATGGAAACGAAACCAAATCCACTTAACCATTGTTGATTACTCAAACAAGAAATTAGGAAGGTAGGATGGAACTCTTAAATATTATGGGGGTCAACCATGGTTGATAGTAAAAACCTTTTGTGGGATGAATGGAAAAATAAACCGCATGACACACTTTCAATGTAAATATTGAGGAATTAATCTATGTGTAATTCAGATTCACATCATATAATTATTTTCAAAGGGATGTTATGAAAAATATGTCACCTAGGACTAGTAAATAATTTGATAAAATATTACATCACATTTAATATAATTAACAAGAAGGTAATTTCATCCTTTTATGAAGTATTTTTCTACTTTTAACTATTCAAGACATATCTCTCACAAAAATGACAAAGTGTGTATTATGGTTACATGGTGTGTAACTGTTATGAAGATTGTTTTTTGGCCCAGTTTCCTTATATAAAATAAACCCACATTAAATATTCTCAACATAGAAAGAACTAATTCACAAAACATGACCCATTTATAATAGGACATCATTAATTCAACTAACATACATCCATGAAAAATAAGTCATTTACCCCAACAAAGGATCTCATTGTGGATCCGCTCTGGTTCTCTCAAGTTTTCTCACAACCCAAGTCTTCATTTAATCCAAAATAGAAATATACGATAGAATATGAACACTATGTAATAATGATCATGAAAAACTCACTTGAATGAAATATTTTACAAAAAAAATCATAGATAGGTGTACATGGAGAATTACTGGATCTTATAACCTCCCCACTAAATAATATCTCCTACCCATGCTACTCGAACCATCATTTAGGGGTCTCTGAGAACATGTTTGGCCACTGGGTTCTCATATTATACTCCCCTAATAGGTCTCCTCTTGAACATTTCCATGCTACAAGTACACTTTAAACAATGGTATAGTCCTTCACCAATGATGTATCTCACTACAATCCATGGCCCCTATAAGATTCCCCTTGAAGGACAGGTCATAAAAAAGATTTTTGTCTTATATGTATATAGTAGGTAAAGGGTATGGATTATATCTAATAATATTGTCACACATAAAATACACCATAAATGGATCTATAGTAACGTGGAAGAGCTAAATGGTATGACACTGGACCGACCCACTCCCCTATCTCAAACATCTACACAATCATAGGTGCTTGTGTTCCTTATTTTTGATAAATGAGTATCCCTAATATATATAAAACCTGATGTAATACATTATGAGAAACCTAAAACATTATAGGTTGTATATGATGGTCAATATAAGGTTTCATCCTACTATTCATGGTCACCAACCACTATCTGATCAGATGATCCTACTCAGACATCTACACAATGAAACTTTGACCAATAAGTGTTGACTCACCTAACTCCATCCAATAAGGAGTACAATGGAATTATCTTCGATACAATGCCTTAAAATGTGCTATTTGGATCGAATTCTGGAAACTATGATTATATGAAAACTCAATGAATTGTATATTCGGTTCAAAAATTCACAAAAATCCAAAGCATGAGAAAATGACATATCATCCATAAAGGGAACAATATGATTAGATTTGACGTAAGTATGAGGATGATAGGTCGTACTCAAATGACCTTTAATCCCAAATCCATTTGGACACTCTGATAGAAACAGGAAATGAATCAAGGGTCTCAAAAAGAAACAATACTCCTTGAAACAATATGATATTGAACCACCTCGCTTGTGTAAAGACTATTAGATCATAAACACTAAAGGTTTTCCAAATAGATGAGAACTAGGATACCATTCATTGTGGATCCAAAATAATCCATATCAAATGATTCATGAAACAAAACACCACATTATTATTGTCATGAGGTGGTGGAAATTTGTTTCATCAAAAGGTTGGAAATAAAATCCAAAGCGCATCAATACTTGTGGGGGTACAATGTTCCCTTTAATAATAATAGAAAAAACATTGAATCCAAAAAAAAGCACCAAATATATAATTCCTGATAACAATAATTAATACTAACATTTAGTTAGTTAAAATCATGCTAAAATCATGCACCACAAACAAGGAATACAGTATCATAGTACATTGTTGAAGAAAAATTGATAAAACTTGAGGACGACCAGAAGACACCATGGTCCACAAGGTCCGTGCACCAACATTACCAAATAGACAATATATTGTGTAGGTGTGCTAAATAAGTGTCATATTATACATTTTTCCATGTCCTAATAGATGACATATTACAAAGAACCAAATTTACTATCCAGGGGTGAGTAGTAAAAATCAATTTTTTTCCCATTGACTCCCCTACTCAGGCCACTATGATGGAAGATCTAGAAACATTTAAATAAAAGAGTTTATATAAATAAAATTTCCATAATAGGTTATAACTAAATAGAAACTAATTCAAAAATATATTTTAACCAAATACCAACAAGTTTCATGTCACCCTATTTTTTAAGTAAAATCTATTCATTAATAAAACATACAAACCCTATTTATAAAAACATTTAAAAAGGCATCATTTGTCATAGCGATTCCATTTCATATATTTAAACCACCAACTATGAATGCTTTGTTATGATAGTACAATAATCAGGAATTTTTTCTCATCGATCTACCATGTAATCACATTGTAGTTATTTACAATTTTCCATTACCACTTTGGATTTGCGCACGGGGTCATTTTTTAATTGAGCCTCAGAAATGAAATATAAAAAACAAAACCAATTATGCCCAAAAACTGTTGCAATACCAACAAGAAAATACAATTTTAATTAAAAAATCTTTTTATTGAAAAACTTTCTCCAATAAACCAACTCAAAATTATATAAATTCTTTATTTTTAAATTACCATTTGAAAATCAAAAAAGTAAATCACTGTTCACATCAATTCACTAAAATTACAAAATTTGAAAAAAAAACAATAAATCGTCACTAAAGAGAATCTATAACATGCATTGCACCAATATTTAACATTAAATATTTATCAATTACATCATTTTCAAACTATGAAAATTAAATATAGTATGAGGAGTTGAGATTTAATTCACCTACCCTGATAGTTTTTGTGAAAATGATAAACAGTACGAAAAACGTTCTAAAATAGGGTTTAATCTCCTCCAACCATATTTATATCTTTTCCACTACCATAAATAAAACCATATCTAAAATTATATGTAATCCAACACCTTATACATGCCCACACTGAGATTAGATATAGGAAAAACAAGAGGAAGGGTGAAGTAGCTCTAAGAAAACCCTATCAAGAATGATGAATAACGAATCCTTATTACAAGAATCGAGCATCAATGTCCAAGGGATAGCTCTGGATCACTTAAAATTCACCTAGTAAATGTTATAAAGCCTTTTAGGTACAAATATCCTATATTGGAATGGAATAGGAAGAAAACCAATTTGGTTAAAGGGTAAAATGAGTTACATCCACTTTTTAATGAACTGTCCTTGAACCTGCGCACAGTTTTGTCACACAGTTAGGGATTCCATGCCCTAAATATTCTCATGATTTATCCTTAATGTATACCTCACATAGTCTCCTCACAGGATCTACAAACTACACACCAACCATGAAAAATAAAATTTCTTAAAAATACCCATATTCAACTCCAAAGTGTAAAATTTCTACTACGAAACTACACAGTTTAGACAAATGATGTGTAAAATGTCCTTATTATATTTTCCCCTATCTCAATATGAATGATTAAATTTATGTTGTGTATGGTTTATACAAACTAGGATCTCATCATTCACTTTTGGTGAGGCCCGCAAATTATTTTAAAATCACCTAAAACTCTCAAAAACATTAGTCGTATACATTATATAATTAAAAATAAAAAATGAAAGGTTTACATATAAGAAACTGGTGGATCTACATTCTCCCAAACATTGGACTTTCCATCATAGGAAAGTATAAAACCATTGTATCCCTAAAAGGGTTCATGATATTTCTCTTTTATTTCCTTCTTGTGTTCCAAATACTCTTCCTAAATTTGATCATGTCCCCGCAAAATGTGAATTAGATTGATGCTTTTCCATGAAAGAATTTATCTTACCTATAAAAAATTTGCACTGAGATATGTACGAATAATGAATTCCAATATAGATAAATGTGATATGATCTAATCACATGGTCATAATTAGCGATATACCACTCCCTACATGGATAAATGATGATGTAAAAGCCTTTTAGAAATTATCATGAACACTTAATCACTAATTCTGAATGAAAATAGTCATTGACCATACATACAATTTCTAAAGATAATGAGCTATTTTCCATTCTCATTCTAATCAACTAAATCTTATCCATTATTTCATGGACAATGATCATCCCAACTAGTGAATACTCACACGTTTCCACCAAATAAAGTGGATAAAAAAAGGAATATCCATTCAATGCTACAAAGTAGCCATATGAATTAAGGCTACATAGTTTTTTTAATAAGAGAAGTCTTCTAAGGGTATGTTATCATCCCATGAGAAACCAATATCCATTACATATTCCCAAAACATGTATACAAACATTATTATCATACTTTCTTATTTCCCATCCATTTGAGGTTAACACACCATACTCATAGTCAACTGAGTCCCAAAGGATTTCTTTAAAGATTTCCAAAATCAAAACATGAACATCAGAGCCCTATCTGATACGATAAAAATTGGTATTCCATGTCTCTTTACTACTTCATCGATATAGATCATGGAATGATACACCCCCATATGAGTTTCATGAATAAGGATGAACTGAGATAGATTGGTAAGACAGTCCTCTATCACAAATATGGAATTTCGATTACGAATCGTTAATGGGAGACCTATGAAAAAAATACATAGTTATCTTCTCCCATTTTCACACTATATTCACTCGGGACAACAATATCCCTTCTTATCATTGATTCTCTTCCTCAACAAGTCACTAGGATAAACACTATTAAACAAACAATGCCACATTATGTTTTATTCAAACCCACCAAAAAATCTCTTTTAATACCTTATACATTTTTTTATTCCCAAATTAACATCCCATATCAAATGTCAGTAATCACAAAGACGTTTTTCTTAATAATCCACAGGTACAACCATCCTATTTCGAAACCACAACAATGATCTCTCATCCATCATCCATCCCTAAATGGTATCCACACCATTGAGTTTTTATCTAATAGAAACATATTTTTCATTGAGTTTTTGGGATATATTATCCATCTTTACCAAATCAGGAACCAATGAAACATAAAAGTAAACCTCAACAACACCTTAGTCTTTTCATTCCACATTCATGTTGGATAAGGCTGGCATCAACTGAAACTCATCAGAATCTTATTTTTCCAACTACGAGTATGAATTTATACAAAATATATCATCTGCCTAATTTAATTTACCCAGTGTATCATCAAGTCAACGTCTGTCATTTTAAGATACTCCATCCATCTTATTTCCATCAAATTCACATCCCATTTTTGTGAAAAAAATGTTCCAATCTCTTACGATCCATGAACAAAATATATTTCTCACCAAAGAGATAATGATGCCATGTCTTCAAGGAATAGAAAAATATAGTTATGTCAAAATATTGTGTTAGGAGTAACACCCCAGGATTTCATAAAATGTTATCACATTAAAGTAATTCAATAGATTACGACACACACAACACTGAGTTCTTGCACACCACGACTTACCAAACTAGCCATTTAAAAAGATTTTATGAATATTATAAACTAAATTTTAAATTTTATAAAATCCATAAAATTATGACATCTAGGTTATGTGTTTTTAGACATAATATAGGAACAACATCATTTATTCAGATAAAAGATGTGTTTTTTAAAAAGAATGCAATTTTACCTCATTTTAATGGAGATCCCTTTCAGAATCAAATATTTGAAACAATTATATATTAAATTTGACAAATTAAACTTATTCTACAAAAACAGGACATAAAATTTTATTTTTGATAAATTTTTGGTGTTTTCTGATAACTTTCATAGTTTTTATGAATTGCTAAAATATTAAATTTTAATAGAAAATAATTTTTTTTATAAAAAAAATTTATTGTGTTAAATTATAATATTTAATGGTCTTCATGTATAATTAGATTATATTTTTATGATTTAATCTAATTTTGGTCATTTTAAATAAATTTAAATTTAAATTGGACATAAACACATATCTATCTTTTGATAGTTATTACTTCTCAAAAACCCACTTTCTGGTTTTGAAAATAGGAATTAATTCTAAATTAATTAACACAAAATAAATGATTTTAATTCGGTAAAATAGAAATTATTTATGAGTTCAGAGTATAATAATTATCTTAGGTTTTAATTTTGGGTATTTTTCTAAAAAAATCAATTTTTTATAAATAGTGAAAAATACTACATAGTACAAAAAACCGACTTTTTCATTTAAATAATTATTTCTAATTTAAAATTTATCTAAGAGTATATAAATAATAATGATATTAGTAAAATTTTATTCATTTAAGTAATTTTATAATAAGATATGATAAATAATATTTTTTTGAACCATTTTATCGTTATTTTACCCACCATCTAGGTACATTTACCCACGTTCAAGGCACATTTGAAGATTTAAAAAAAACATAATTTTACCACTTCTACGAATTTAATTTCAAATATCTAAGAGAAATATTTTTCATTAGTAAGTAATACGTGGTTCAATAGGATGATATTAATATTTGGTGAATAGTAACTCTTTAATTTTATTGACCATAACTAAAAGTAAATAAGGAAATTATAGGTAAAAATAATATTAAAATTACACCAACACATGTCCTAATTCTATTGGATACGTGTATTTCATCCAAAATAAACCCTAGGACAAAATAAATATCCTTTTGATTTATTTTCGTTAGATTAGGAAAATTATTATAAATTATTTAAAGAAGAGTTAAAAGTGTTAAATTCCATGTTTAATAACTAACTATTTTTAATATATGGTTACACATAAACTAAATTCATCTATAAATATTAATCATAATGCTAAAAATATTTCCTAAATCATGGTATCTTATTTATAATTTTTATACATTAAATAATTATATTTATTTATGACACAATGATGATGGAGTAATTACCTTATTGATGAAGGAATAAAATAATTGATATTATAAATATAAAAATAAAAATAAATTTATACTTTTTATGCCATCCACGAAATTTATTGGTGAATACGACATCTTAGGATAGATTTAATGTATTTTTTATGTAATAAACTTGTTATGACATTCTCAAAAACTGACTATTAAATAGTGTTAAAATTGACATAAATTAGTTTTTAAAACAAATACTTTATTATTAAATGATATAATATTCCTAAAATTGTATGTTTTGTCCAAAGAACTAATATAATGATAGTGATGTCATTAATTAACCACTTTAGGTTCTCTTGGCATTTTATATTATTTTTATTAACCGTGTATTGTAATAATACATGATGACATGGTAAAAGGTAATCTATTTTACTAAGGGTTAAATCTAAACGATAAGGTTAATATGGTGGCCTAAAATTGCCTAAAACCTATTGGTTGAGATTATTTAGACACAAAACCACCTATCCCATGAAATAAATCTATATGGAGCTATTAGAAACCAAAAATTATTTTATAATAATTAATATTTCTAACTTTTCCGAAAGTGGTCAACACCTCTCTTATAAAAGGGAACTTCCTCTTCCCTAAAATTCACACATCCAAAAAAACATTTCTCTGCCAAAAACTACTAAAATATCCTCCCAACTACCCTAAATTCAACCTAGAGGCCTTACATTGGTATGAAATCCATCCTCATGATCCCTTTTGTTCAATTCAAAAGGAAGAACCTAAAGAAGATGTAATTATTTTCTCACCACATTCAAAGATCTTTTCTTCTACAATTTCTATATATTTGTTGATTCCATACCTAAATAATAACTCCAGTACCTTATTCAGAATGAAATGTTGTTATAAATATGATTAATAAATATTCATTATTCTATCTATCCTATGAATGACAAATTAACCATACGTGTGTGAGTACGGCTTACCGTCTCCACATCGTGGTGTACTTTGTTATTAAACGCTTTATTATTTGGATGGGTATAATAATGAGTATAATGGATGTATATAATAAATATAACATGTTAATTATTATTTATATATAACATAAAAACTATTTACATATGATTTCACCGACAAAATAATTATATAGTGGCTCATGCATATATACAACTTACCATCTCCACAACACGATGAGATTCATTTCCACATTCTTCATTCAACAACGATGATAAAAATACATATTATTTATAAGTATGTAATATATGAAATAATAATGATGCAGGATATATATATATATATATATATATATATATATATATATTGATCTCATTCACTTACTTTCAATCAATAAGATATGATAACGGAAACAACGTTTATGCGTACATACGGCCCACCATCTCCAAAAATAGTGTATTCCATTTCATATATCTATCAATTATACATATTAATATTTTAAATATATATGATATATAAATAATTTTTTATATTATGGAAGCAATTAAATCATGATATAAGTGATAAGATGAAAAATAGCAAGCTAAAACACATACGATTATGAAAATGACTATTACCCGAAAAGTTACTTTAACATGGAAATAATCATTAAATAGATAGTATAAAGTCATAAATGAATCATGTATGATACCATAAATATTAATATGGTTCTGCTATAATTTAATAAACTATTATGGTTATTATACAGGAGGTTAACCATACACTTGACCAGAGGAAAGTACAAAGTAATAGTTAATTTTATAAATCTCTTTATAATGTGATGTAGTTTATATGTAAGTATCTACTGGGGCCTCATTATCAACCAAATTCATGTTTATTAAAAATGTATTTCAAAAAAAAAATACCATTTACTAGACTTTTGTTTAATTTCATTTATATACATGTTCTACTTTTTATAAAATGGTATGAAAGGAATCATTCAATCTCTTTCCAAACCAGGTACTTTATGAGCTTTTAGATAAATTAAGGAAGGAATGTTTTTTATATTATACAACGGCTGTGGCTATTTTCTATCGTTATAACACCTTTGAGGCTTCCCTAAAAACTATATAAGAATATTTTTTAAATTAATGTTTTTTTATAATTATGTGAATTTTAAATTATTTCAAAATAGAATGAGATATTTGTCTCAAATTGTTTTGATTTCATCTATACCAACAAACTTTGTTGGATCTTAGGTTTATATGAAGTTTATTTTTTATGATTCGATCTTCAATATTTTATTAATGGTTTTGGGATACGTTTGACTATGGATGTGATATTTTTATACGATTCATGGTTTATGGTTAATGTATTAACATTTCATATGATAGTTTTAATATGAATGTTTATGTTAAGTTTCTGCCTTTTCATATAAGGAATGCATTGGACATAGTATGTGACAGGTGGAGCCCAATATAGCTTTTCAATGCATCGGTAGGTCTCATGAGAGGAACTATTTTCTTGGCACAAAGCCTTGAAAAAATACTATTTGTAGTCTTGGCATGAGGGTTGGACTATGTGGTTATGATGTCTAGTATTATGCATTCCATCATTATGAAACATTCTATTGATATTAAATGTGATTATTAAACTACTATAATTTCCATGTGAATAAGTAAATTCCATTATTTGATTTATCTTTTCCATATTATGTTGATGTTTTGGTTTAAAAAAGTTTTTTTCCTATACATTTCCTAAAATGTTTATTCTAATTTATTATAGTTTCTACTATATTTCTATCCTTACTAATTATCTGAGCTCACCCATTTCTTATGTTTTATTTTTTCTAGGATGTATAGAAGTATATTATGACTAACATATAGGGATTGTTAAAAGGATATGAGTGTGTTCAAATGGGTCACAATGTTGTTGTTTTATTTCATTATGTATTTTAAAACTTTTGTAAGTATCTAGTACTTTCAAGGTTACTAAACTAATCGGTATTTCGAGACTTGATATCTTCTGACCACGATAATGTTAGTAATAATGCACTGACACTGGGTAACTAGGGTCAGAGCGTTATGGTAGGTATTAGAAAATGTTTAGTAAAAACCTTGGAAACTATATTTATAAAAAGCCTGATTAGAGACCATTACCCTAAAATAGACTTTGAGGATTAATATAGAAGAACATCCTAGAATTTTGATAATGTAGATATTTTTTGAATTTTCCATGAAATATATCCCTGAAAAGATATGAGCAGGTAGAGGAGGATTTTTAATAGATGTACTTAGAAGTGAAAACTCCGACAATGAGTTTTGGGCTTGACCCGTGTTATCCTGGTACACGACACTGAGCCCTGATGCACTCTTGTTTATGAAAGTCCCAAGGGTTATGATTATGATAATTCACATTTTCATTAACCCTTATGATGGATTTATGAGTAAATATTTCAGAAAATAAAACATTTTTAGGATAATGGGAATAAATGTGTGAAAATATTAAATTAATGTTGGTAATTTTTCCAGTTTTTGGATTATACATTATGATATGATCTTACCTATAATATTTTGTCATTTATAAATGGAACCTAATAGAACGAATGAGAACTCCTGCAATACGCATGATCCAATGAGTAAAAAGGGTCATATATTTCATGGTCTTAAGCCAATATTTATAAGGGAAATAGTCTCAAACGTATTCTCATCAGTTGACGAAATACTATCAAGTGTTAATATTATATGTAAAGAATAATTTGAGTCATATGGATTTGAAAAAAGAAAGTTGAGAAGACGATGGTAGAGAGAAACATGGATAAAGGGAATAAGGAAAATGAAGATTTTCCCATATGTGATAACCATGGAAAGAATCACCCTAAGAAGTTCATTAAAGGAATAAGCATTTTTTATATGTGTGGAGAAAAAGGACACAAAGTTTGTGATTTCAAGTGTAATAAAAGTGTTTCAAATGTTCAATTATTCATCTACAAAGAGTTGAGACACTCTGAAAATCAATGTCTCAATCATCAGAGTATACCCAAAATGATGCTATTGGATAGTAATAAAGATATGATATTACCACAGATGAAGAGTAATGATTATTTGTCTTATGTTTTTATTAATTAATTGAGTAATTTCATCATTATATTACTGATTACATGTTATAAGAATTATAGAGTATATAAGGATTATATTTTAGTACTATTTCATTGAGAATTTGAGATTTTATGGTACTATGAAAAGTGACTCAATAGCAAGTTAATATTAATTGAAAATATATGGCTGAAAAAAATATAAACCTTAATATTGTTCTGATACTGGAGTAGGGATTTTTGGAATAAGAGATTATTGATTTGGATAAATTATAGTGGATATTCTTGAATAACTTGAAACTAATTAATTGTTTTTTTATTCCATCATTTTGGGAGGTTCGAAATTTTTTTGGATATAAGAAGTATATACAGTATTTTATGTCTTACAGAAGTAATAAGGTAGTAAATACATATTTAAATAAGGTTTTATGGTAATTCAGGGTGATACCAGGTTTTAAATGAATACATTATAAAGTTATTCACATGATATTATGTGGAAAAATAGATCTTCATTATGCTTTCCTCCCTTATAAATTTTGGACTATGAGTTTGGATAGAAGTATTTTGGATATGTCTAAAGGTTGGAATGGATTATATTGGAAATTGTGTACTATTGTTTATGGATAAAAAAGTTCTTACGATTATTTTTGGATTGCTAAAAAATGGACAACCTGGAGGTCGGTCAACAACCCGTTGCGTCCGGCAAGGCCGTGATACTTAAACCCGCAATCGAAGAGCGAAAATGGTGCATCACCTACAACTGGCCTACATTTTGTCCTGGTTTGTATAATGTATTTTTTTATAAAATGTTCTGACAGATAAATTATAATTTCATTTTTTTGGAACCCTATACGATTTGGATAAATATAATATTATTGAGTTCTATTTTTTAGGAGTGAAAGATGAGTTTATGGAAAAATTAGTTAAAGTATAAACTATACTTGTCAAGTATTATTTTTTTTATTATTCTATGAAGAAATTAATTATTGTCATTTGGGGGGAGGATTTTAAAAACCAAAATGTTTTGTCTTAATACCTTATTTTTTCTAGAACCAGTGATATTTTAAATCATCATGGATTTATTGATTTGAGGCCCTCAATTTTCTATTTATTGTTCACTGATTTGTGATTGATGACCTCAATCACTCCCTATATATATTTATATTTTTCCTCCAATTATGTGTCTATAATTTCCACCAATTTTCTCTTATTAGAAACCCTAATTGTTTGGTGACTTTTTCATTTCCCTTTCCCTCTTATTAAGATAAAAAATTTAGAAACCATATTTCTAATGTGATTTTTCAACAAAGATATTTTCTATTTTCAACCATATATTTTACAAGAAAAATTTCGAATTCCAAGGAATCAATTTATTGAAAAAGGGGAGAATGTAACACCCCAAGATTTCATAATATGTTATCTCTTTTAACTAATTCAATAGCTTGCACTACATGCCACACCGAGTTCTAGTGCACCACAACATACCAAACTATGTATTTAAAAAGAAGTTATGAATATTATTAACTTAATATTAAATTGTATATATAAAATATAATTCTAAAATCCATATTATGTATTTTTAGACAAAATATAATAAAAATTCAATTTTTCAGATAAAAGAAGTGTTTTTCAAAAAAATGAAATTTTCCACCTTTTAATGGAGAACACATTTTAAATCCAATATTTGACCCTTTTATATAATAAATTTGACAAAATGAACTTCATATTTAATTCCAGGGAATAAATATTTAGTTTTTATTTGGTGTTTTTTTGATAACTTTCATATTTTGATTAATATTAATAAATACTAAATTTTAATTGGAAACAATTTTTTTAATCAAAATAATTTATAGTGTTGAATTATAAATTTCAAGGGTTTTTAAGTATATATATATTATGTTTTTATCATTTAATTTAATGTTGGTCATTACATATAATTTTACATTTAAATTGGGCATAAACCCATATCAATCTTTTGATGGTTTTTACTTCTCAAAAACCCGTTTTCTGGTATTGACAACATGAATTAATTTTAAATTAATTAGTTAAGCATCAATGTAATGAATTTAATAAAATATACATCATTTTTGATTTCATAATATCAAAATTATCTTAGGTTAATTTTTTGGTATTTTACTGAAAACATTAAATTTTTGATGAATGTTGAAAATTACTACATAATCCATAAAAACAACCTTTTCATATAAATAATTATTTTTAATTAAAAATTAACCATAAAATAGATAAATAATATATATATTAGAAAAATTTAAGTCATTGAAGTCATTTTATAATAATTTTAGATATATACATTTTTATTGAACCATTTTAACTTCTTTTTACCCACCTTCTAGGAACATTTGAAAATTTTCATAAAACGTAATTTTACTAATTCTCTGATTTGTACATAAAAAATATTATAGACAAATTTGATATCAGTATGTAAATTTTTGTTCAATTGGATGAAAATAATTTTTTGGGAATAGTAACTTTTGAATATTATTTACCAAGGTTAAAAGTAAATAAGGTAATTAAAGGTAAAAATAATATTAAATTTACCCCAAAACATGTACTAATTCTATTATATAAGTGTATTTCGACCATAATCATACTTAATACAAAAAAAAATTAAGGTCTTATTGATCCATTTGGGTTAGCTGATGACATTTATTATGATTTATTTAAAGAAGAGTTAAAAGTGTTTAATTCAAAGTTCAATAACAAAACCATTTTTAATATAGGGTTAAACATAAAATAAATTAGACTATAAATATTGATTATAAATATAAAAATATTTCCTACATTATGGTGTTTTATTTTTACTGTATAGACATTAAATAATTATATTTATTTATGACACAATGATGATGGAGTAATTACCTTATTAATGAATGATTGAAATAATGTATATTAAATATATCAAAATAAATTTAAATTGAGACTTTTTATTCCATACACGAATATTATATGTGAATATGACATTTTATAGTTGATTTAATTTATTTTTTTTATAATTAACCAACATTTTATGACTTCCACAAAAACCAAATACTAAAGAGTGCCAAAATTGTTATAAATGAGTTTTTGAAAATAAATACTTTATTTATCAAATGATATAATATTACTAATAATCCAAGGTTCTACAATGGGACATATAAAGTGATATATATGTCATTAATGAACCATTTTAGGTTCCCTTGACATTTTATAGTATATTTATTAACCATTTATTAAAATAATACAAAAAGACATGGTAAAAGTTAAACTGTTTAACTAATGGATAAATCAAACATATAAGGAAAATATGGTGACATAAATATGTCTAAAACCTATTGTTTGAGATTATTTCGACCCATACAAACATTATCCTCTAAATAAATATATTCAAAAATATTAGAAACAGAAACTGATTTTATATAAATTTAATATTTTATTCTTTTCCTAAAGTGCACCTCACCTCTCTTATAATAGGGTACTTCCATTTCTATCAAATTCACACCTCAAAAGAAATTTTTCTAGGAAAACCCCTACTCAAATATCATCCCAACTACCGTAAATTCAACCTATATGACTTATTTTATCCGAAATCAAGCCTCTTGATCCCTTTTGTTCAAATCAAAATGATGAACCCAAAGAAGAGGTAATTATTTCATCAACTCCTTCAATTTTATTTTCTTCTTCCAAGTCCTCTTTCTCTATGGATTCAATAACAAAATAATAACTTGAGTAACATATACATACATATGGGTCATTATAAATATGTTACAACCATATTCATTATTCTATCTATCCGATGAATGAAAAAGTCACTATACGTGTGTACGTACGGCTAACCGTCTCCACGTGGTGGTGTAGTTTGTTTTTCCATGCGTAATTATTTGGATGGATGTAATAATGAGTATAATTTATGTAAATAATAAATATAACATGATAATTATTATGTATATATATCATACCATCAATTTAGAAACTATTTAACCATTAAAATAATGATATCATCTCCCGTGTGTACGTACGACTTACCGTCACAACGACCTGATCAGATTCATTTCCAAATTCAACATTAAATGATGATTATAAAAATATATATTATTAATAAGTATGTAATATATGAAATAATAATGATACTAGAAATATATATGTGTGTGTTTATGTATTTACATTGATCTCATTCACTTACTTCCATTCAATATGATATGAAAACGGAAACATCATTTATGCGTACGTACAACCTACTGTCTCCACAAACAGTGTATTCAATTAGATATATCTATCAATTATAAATTTTTATATTCTGAATATATATGATATATAAATAATTTTTTATATTTTGGAATCAATTAAATCATGTTATAAGTGATATGATAAACAATAACACGTTAAAACACTTACGATAATGAAAATCATTATTTCCCAAAATGTTACTCTAACATGGAAATAATTATTATATGGATAGTATAAAGTGATAAAAGAATAATGTATGATATCATTAATATTAATACGGTTCATTAATAATTTAATAATATACCATGTTAATTATATAGGATGTTAAACATACCCTCGACCAAAGGAAAGTACAAGGTTAGGGTTAATTTTACAATCTCTTTATTATCTGAGGTTGTTTATATATAAGTATCTACTAGGACCTGTTTATCATCCACTTTCCTATTTTTTAAAAATGTGTTTCAAATCATTTTTACTATTTACTAGACTATGGTTTAATGTCATTTTTACCCACATTTTACTCTTCATAAAATGGTTTGAAAGGAAACATTCCATCTCATTCCAAGCAAGGTACTTTATAACAATTTCGAAAAATTAAGGAAATAATGTTTTTAACTTATACGGCGGGTATGGCTATTTTCTTCCATTATTACACCTTATAAGATTCCATTAATATTTTATAAAAATATTTCAAAAATAAATGTTTTCTTTTATAATTAAGTGACTTTTAAATGATTTCAAAACAGAAAGATATGTTTTTTCAAATAGTTTTGATTTCATCAATCTCAACATCCTTCGTTGGCTTTTATTTTGGTTTGATGTTGATTTATTATGATAAAATATTCCATATTGTATTGACGGTTTTGTGATATGTTGTAATATGGGTGAGATATTTTTTTACCATTCATGGTTTATGGTTATAGTATAAACTTTTAGTATGCCAGTTTTAATACAAATTTTTATGTTAGGTTTCATCCTTTTCATATGAGGAATGCATTGGACATAGTAAGTGACGTGTGGGAATTTGTAAAGATTATTTCTACATCTAAAGGTATCATGATACAAACTAGTTTCTTGGCATTATGCCTTTAAAAAATCATAGATGTAGTCTTGGCATGAGGCCTAGACTACATGGTTATGATATCCAGCATTATGCATTCCATCATTATGAAATTAGTTATTGATATTACATGTGGTTATTCAACTATTATAATATCCATGTGAATAATTAAATGGAATTATTTGATTTATCTTTTCCATATTATTCTGATTTTTAGGTTTAAAAGGATTTTGTTTTAGTCTTATACATTTCATTAAATGTTTGTTCTTATTAATGATAGTTTCTCTTATATTTTTATCCTTACTGAGCATCTGACCTCACCACATTGATATGTTTTATTTTTCCCAATATGTCAAGAAGTATATCATGATTAACATACAGCAATAGGTCAAAGGATATGAGTGTGTTAAAAGGGGAAACAATGTTGTTTATATTATTTCATGATATAATGTAAAACTTATGAATGTATCTAGTACTTCCATGGATACTAATCTTATCAGTCATTTGAGACTTGGTCTATTATGATCATGTAAATGTTATGTAATAATTCACCATCTTGGGGTAACTAGGGTCGGGGTATTACATTTTGTAATTCATTTCATGCTTCATCACCTTCCTTTATCCATAATCCACAACACAGTCACCTTTCTAGAGAAAGTAATTCATCCCTGATCCTGAAGCATCATGGTACACCATGTACCCTTGTCCTGATTCTAGAAATATCAGGATATCTACTAAGTTAAGGTGAACTTTTAACACATTAAATGATTTTTATAATTACACTATCTATTAGAATGTAACATTATTCTTTTTCAAAGAATTCGTTATTGAGTCTAGCCTTGAAAATTCATGAACAATGAATCGGTAATAACCTACTATAACAATAAATCACCATATCTCAAAGACAATATTTGGACATTTCTAAGAGATAACAGCTTCTATCTCTTCCAAATAAATATAAATACCTATTTAAAATGTCACATGGACAATAAATCATACCACATGTATCAAAAAAATCACACATTGATAATTTTGAATACAACGATGGAATCTCACAATTTAAAAAAACGACATTTGTTTCGCATGCTCATCCCTTCTCCTTGAATACCATAATATACCATCCACAAACACAAAACAAATTATTATAAATATATCTTAAATATACAATTCAAAAATTTCATAAAAACTGATGGTTCATTCAATATAGAAAAAGACATTAACAGATACTTATAATGTCCATATTTTGTTTTGAATGCTATATTCATAACATTATCCTTCCAAACTCACAATTGGTGGTATCCGAATCGAAATTCAATTTTTGAGAAACTCTATCCTCCCCTAAATTGATCAAATAGATCATAAATTAATTTAAATGGATACTAATTCATTATCCTAACATGGTTATGATTAAGATAATCCACACATAGCTGTAATGTTCCATATTCGTTCATAATGAAAAAGGCTGGTACTCTCAACAGAGATGTGCTTGGCTGATTGAAACCCTTTCATTCTAACTCTTCCAAATACACTATCAACCCCATTAATTGTTTTTGTTTCCCTAATATAATATGTAATGGAAATGATACTAGTCCAAAAAAGGGGATAAATATTTATCTATTCTTCCCTTATAGGTGGTATCTATGAAGTGTTCTTGGAAAAAACATATTGGAATTGATCATTGACTAATGGAAAACTGTAATACTCAATAACGTCCACTGATTCCATAGTCAATGCTAAAATATAATAAGATTTGTTATCTAGTACATGTTCCAACCAGAATATTTCCCCTCCTCTTCCAACCCTTTCTCCATTGAAGGGATGTCCAATGCCATCGTCAGTCGTGAAACTAACTTTTCATCTCTAATAATCAATATTATCCTTGAACACTTTCAACAGTTCTATAAATAGGATTTCATTATAGACCTACATTTCAATCACTAAGAAGGCCTATTTTAGAAAACCTCTATCAACAGTTAGGGAACATTCTCTACACACAAAGGCTCAAAATTTACATTGACCAAGAGGAGTTTTATGTTTTATCATATATGGAATCATCTCAGGTTTTAAACAAAGAAAATCAATTGCACGAGAATAAATGAAGCAATGATATGCTATAGTATCAAATAAGGATTTCATATTGGTAGAATTAAAAACAATCATACCTCTCACCATATATGGTCCATCATGATCATCCAACAACACCTACTCATCCCCATATAATTTCTTCGTCATTACACTATACTCCTTGTTTATATGATGATATTTCCTTTTGTGGCAAGTCAAATTATTTCTATAATGACCATGGATTATCTTCTCTACTGATGAGATAGATTCCTCAATCATCTCCTTATCGAATCATATGATGCTTGGGACAGATGGGAAGTGTCTTAAGCACCCAACCTAACAGAACTGCGAAAATAATGATTAATATGTCAAATCTTGTTTCAAATATGGAATTATATTTGTGGTGTTGTACCCTCTTGTTTCATGTGGTCGAAGGAACCACATTGGAAACACCCCAATTCATTCATGGGTCTGGGAGGAAGATTCATTGATCCAACTATCGGATTTTGATTCCCTCTCATACATTGGATCTAGGTGTCCCTCATCATCATTCATCTAGAATTAGATTTCCCACTAGTTACCCTAGGTATCAACATACTATATCCTCCCATATATCATGAGATGTCCCTTTACTCCACTATCTCTCTACTAAACATATTTTTATCGTTTGTACTAAATATCACAACAATCATTGACATACTCTTTTTCCTTATCCCCGATTCAATGATTAATTCCTTAAAGACTTCAATAGTAGAATCATTGGTTGAAAATAAAAAAAAATATTATCAATTTATCCACATTCGTAATGACAAGGATATTTTCATATTTTAGGCATAAGAAGTCCCTCATTATCTGGGTCTTGAACATACAAGGATATAATTTTTTTTCTTGAACAATACCTTAAAATCCTCACAACCTTTTCCTTGAAACTCTTTAGCCAACACATCTAGTTCCCACCACTTTAATGAAATACAATTGAACATATATGTCACCAATATGAATTTGATCTTGACTAGTGTATCGATAAATTAAAAGTTTTGATTCATCATATTCATCCTTTCCTCTACTCTATCCAGTTCAGAATCACCTTAGATGATCGGTAGATTCTATTTTTGAAATTGGATTGACTGATACTCATATATTAGCTCATCCCTCTGGTTCTTTATGAAAATCGCATGAAATTATTGGATGATACTCCAAACAGGTTTTTGATTCACCAATGGCCCAGGTCCAACCACATTCTCCATAGCTTATTCTAGTTGGTTTCTACGATGCCTTCTATGTGAAATTTTCTATAGTAACTAAAAACACTATATATCTACTCTCTATAAAGTGAAGTCTTATAATTTTAAATTATATCACATAAAATATCAAAACATTGCATTCCAAATTTCAATTTTCCATGATCATTCATTTTTCAAAACATTCAACATTCTTTAGAAAATAAAACCATTTGCGAAATAACACAACAATTATATTTTGAAAATATTTAATTTGAAAAAAGTTTAAAAAATTTCAAAAATCAATACATTTGGAAAAAACTGAAAAACATTATTTAAAATTTTGTATTCAGTCTTATTAAGATGTCATTACTCAAATGAAATTCATGATAATCTCATTGGCTAAACCAATAAAAATAAGATTTCAAACCTATAAGTGTCTCAAAAACACTTATGTACCCAACTCAATAGTAACTTTATTATCATCATAAAATGTTTTTATACATCTTTGTATGCTCTACATTTAATTTTCTAACAATCCTAATCCTTTATAAGATCAAAACCCATAGAATAGAAATGAATGAATTCAACTCCAAAACCAGGAAAACTGATGACTAATTGTTCCACATGGAAAGGAATAGTCTAAAAGCATTTATCTGAAAAATGATTTTGGACTGAACAAAATTGATACCATTTGTATGAAAAATATTTTTGATCTATGGTTTATAACACATTTAACATCTTGCTACCATATCTTTTCCATGAGATGGTGGAAGGCATTACATGGCCTTAAGATACATCCCTAAGGTTCCAAGTCTAGAAATGAATTCCTAAGAGATTTTATACATGTGGGGTATGATTTTATCTTTAATAATAAATAAACAACAAAAAACCAGAATACAACAACCCCATTATATGATTCATGGTAGAAATACTGAAAACATACATTTCATTTATTAAAATCTTTATAAAACCATCTTCCAATGTAGATGAGTACTATATCAAAGTAAATAGTGTAATATATACTAATTAAACTCCAGGACATCCACATGACTCCATGATTTAGAAGATACATGCTCCATCTTCACTAAATATTACATGTATCATGATGTAGTGTAAATGGTGTGTGATATTTTACATTTTCCCACATCCCAGTAGATTAATTCTACAAAATCACCAAATTTCAAAAGTAGGGGTGGGAACTAAAACACATTAGGTTTTACAAGAATGAAATCCCTACTCAAACTACTAAGATATAATATTTAGTAGCATTTATGTAAAAATGTTTATAAGTAAATATATTAAAAATATTTTTTATCTTAAGATAACTAAGTTTTAAAATAATTTGTAACCAAATACCAACGTGTTCCATGTCACCATGTTTTCCCAGCAAAATATATTCTTTAATAAAAAACAAAACCTTGATTTTAAACACATTTTGAAATATTCATTTCGTATATCCATTCCATTTCTCAAAACCACACCACCAACCATGCATGCTACATTTTGAGAGTTTTGTAGTCATGATCAGTCTCAGATCGATCTAAAATGTCATCATAAGGCAATTTTTTCCATGTTCCATTAATCCATTGGCTCTAAGCACAAGGTAATATTTTGAACAATCCTAAAAAACCCAATATGAAAAACCATACCAATTATGAAAATAATCTATTCCAGTACCAACAAGCCAAAATCATTTCAATAAAATAGTGTTTTTATTGATTAACATTCTCCAACAAACCAATTCAAAAATTAAGCAAAAAATTATTTTAAAACCTCATTTTTAAAATAAATAATCTAATTAATATTGATAAAAAACTCACCAAATGGTTTCACAAAAAACCATAAATGATCAATAAAGTGGATTTATATCATAATTTTCATGGAGATTTCACAATAAATTTTGATCCATTAAATGATTTTATAACTTATCCAATAATGTTTTGTAAGATTGTTGAGTGAAGCCTCCTACCTCAGTAGTTTTGGTGAAAATGATAAACTACACCAAAAACATCCCAAAAACTGGTTGAATCTCCCTGAACTCACCTTAGATCTCTTACCGTATAAAAAAACCCAAAATCGAAACTTATTTTTCATCCACAAAATTAGCTCTACCAATAAACGATGTAGGTCTAAGAAAACTAGATGAAGGTAGAATTATATCTGAGAAAACACATCAAGAATGATATATAATGGGAACATACTGCATGAGTCACTCTTCACGCACAAAGGGATGGATACAGATCACTTCTAATTCTATAGGGAGAGGTTACCAAACCATTGAGGGGCCAAAATCCTGAGTTAGCATTGCATTGGAGTAAAAATGTTTGTTAAATGGTAAAACAAATGAAATCCAATTTTAGGGATTTAACATTGTCCATGTGCATGGTTTAGTCACATGTTTATGAAAACCATGTGTTGGCCATGCTCCAAAATCTTCTTTAAGGGATACCTTTAAAAGTCATCTGAAACGATCTATAAGTCGTGTGCCAACCAAGATGAAGCCACTTCCTTAAAAAGACAATTTACCACCTTCAAAATGCAAGTTATCTAATAGGAAGCCACATAGTTTTTTGGAACCGTGTGTAACTCATAATCCTTCTCTTTTTCCTCTATCATAATTTGAATGGTTACCTACAAGTTATTTTATTTATCCAACCAGTGATCCCCCTGCGTGCCGACAAGAAATCCCTAAAATAATTTTAAAAGACCCTAAACCACTCCCAAAAATCAATTATATATATTATATAATTAAAAGAATAAAGAAATGGTGATACACTAGAAACATGTGTGTCACAGTTCTAGATGTTTTTCCAGCATAATATTTCCATAAAATCAACAGTGAAATCATCCCATATCCACTCTACAATGGGAAATTTCTAAAAAATCTAGGGTGTCCTCAAATGTTTGGCATTCATCGTCATTAAAGTGAAGAATGTAGCCACAAACCCAAATGAACACTTATCCATTCATGAACTCAAATAATTTTAATGGAGACCAGGATACATATTTTCCAATCTATGATGCACCTCTATTATGATTTATGAAACACTATCATCAAATCCTCACATAAGAATATATAAACCAATACTTGTCAACAAAAAATATGACAATTTACACATAAAAAATTCTATCCAGATGTTCTCCCACCACAATATTCTCATTCTCATAGAATTGATCCCTTTAGATTAGATATATACGAAATCATAATTCTGTCCATGATCATGGTTAAAACAGTTGTCAATGTCAATTTTACTTGACTGTGAGACTGTTGGGCATCATGTTTCATGTTTTCAAAGACTTCCATCATCAAACACACATATAAAGTCTATCATACATCCCATGTCTACATATTTAGGCTTAATTCACTGTAAAAAATGATACCTATTATTGTTGTATAATCCATATCAAATTCAAAAAACTATAGATACTCAACCCACATCCTCTTAAAAATGTTCATGTCTCACTCAGAAAGGATGTACTTGAGGCTTCCATGTCATGTGTATACAAAAAAAACATACCCATGAGATTATGTATCCAAAATATCTAGGAAATTACCACTAATGCTAACTCCAAATCATGAGTAGTGTAATTACTCTAATGTGGTCCCAGCTACCTAGAGCCATAACCAACCAATCACTCCTCCCGCATCAAAAACAACTCTATGTCCAATTCATAATGTGTAACAATACACTATATAAGGTTTACCAAAAAAATATAATGTGATGATAGATGATGTGGTCATCATACCGTTTAACTCTTTAAAATCTATCTTATAAGAATCAGACCAAAAAACACCACCCCATTCTTGGTCAACCAATGTATCGATTCTTCCATAGGGGAAAAATCCTAGGAAAATTGTAGATAATTACCTAATATACCTTGAAAGATCAAAATCTAAATGATTTCATTGGTATTATACCTTGATACAAAGACAAGATTTTATTTAAGTCCACTAAAACTTCTTCAAAAAAGATGACATGGCCCATTAAGATCAGCTTATTAATCTTGAAATTGCATTTGGTTAGCCTGGAATATTACAAATGCTCTCTCAATGTACTCAATATGTCATGACCCGACCCTACCTGGGCTCGAGCAGCAACTACCCCAATCCCGCCTCCATAGGCCAGGGGCTGGAGACTAGCGCCGAAGGCACAACAACTCGGGGAGGCCTTTACCTATGTACCCGTACACACACACACGCAGCACACTTAATGAAAAAGTGCAGAGTAAAATAAATGACAAGTAAAGAAAAAGGGAAAATGCTATAAATAACCACAATGTGCATCGACCTCTAAAAGATACAAGTAAAGTGCCGAAAAGGATAAAAGGGGAAAACACGTGCCGAACCAGAAAGTGCCACAACCTGGAAACATGTAAACAAAAAAAACAGCTGACGGGTCTCCCACCTGGAACCCGGCCACAACCACCGCACGCGGTCCAATCTCCCAAGCTCCTACGCTCCACTAAGGCCATGATCCACCTATCCGTTGTCTGCAAGGGCACACCATGTGCGGGCAAAGCCAAAGAAGGGGTGAGTATAAAAATACTCAGCAGGATACCCCGAAGGCTCGAGGGAGCAACAAAGGAGGTACCTAAGGGTGATCAGTAGAGCGAACAAGGAAAGTAAAGGAGTCCAACCGAGGGTACGGTAAAGAGTCCAGCTCAACCCAACAAGAGGAAGGAAGTAGACTCGTCCAACCACGAGAAGCTAGACACGGAAAGCACGTGGCATACCCCGCGCGTCTTTGCCTCACCCGGAAAGAGAGTAACCAAACCCAGGAAGTGGGTACCAGAAACAAGGTATATACATGTCCATATGCTCAAACAAGAAGACCGAACAATGTCGTAAGGGGATCTCCGCCCCGTAGCTCAGCCCAAGGAAATAGTAGCCAACAGTCCCAGAAGTAACACCATCGATGCCCAGCATCCCGCATGTCTTCCCCTAACCGCAAGCCAAGGGGCTCAATCACTACACCTAGACACTATCCGCTTTGGGCGGCACTGACTCGCCTGCACGGTTTTAGATCGCGTCACAAGAACACATCTCAGTGGGGAAAGTGCCCCTCGAACTTGAGAGTTCTAGGGAAAGTAAAACCACACCTCGTCACTGCCCTCCAGCCGAGAGGTCTCCTCAAAGTCAAGTTGTCACAACACTGACCCGTATAACCAAGGGTCCTGCTCTAGTATCATGGAGGTAAGCCAAAGACTAGCCTAACCAAGAGGACTGAGTCTGGAATGCCAATAGGTGTCCCACTACCCAGCCCTGCTGGAGGGTAATCCATAATACATCATCCGGCAACCCACTGCCCAGCACCGCTAGAGTGTAGACCATAATAAGATACTGGGTGACCCACTACCCATCCCTGCTAGAGGGTAAACCATAAGACGTCATCAGGAGACCCACTGCCCAGCCCCACTGGGGGGTAGAGCATAACACATCGTCAGGCGACCCACTGCCCAGCCGTGCTAGAGGGTAGACCTGGAACTAGACGACGGGTGACCCACTCCCTAGCCCCGCTCTAGGGTAGACCCTAAGAGGTCATCGGGTGACCCACTGCCCTGTCTCTGCTGGAGGGTTGACCCTAAGTGTGTCGGGTGACCCACTGCCCAGTCTCTGCTAGAGGGTAGACCCTAAAAGAGTCGGGTGACCCACTGCCCAGTCTCTCCTATAGGGTAGACCCTAAAAGAGTCAGGTGACCCACTTCCCAGTCTCTACTGGAGGGTAAACCCTAAAATTTAGTGAGCAACCCACTACCCAGTCCCGCTGGAGGGTAATCCCGAAGAAGTCGATGATTAACCCACTGCCCAGCCCCACTGGAGGGTAAAACTCAAAACTGCTCTCGCCTTCTCTACTGGAGGTTACAACATTGGCCAATCGAACACGGAGTGGGTATCTTGCAAACACCCAATTCCAGAACAGCCCACCCAAAAGAGGTTCAGTGCCTACTACATCACTGGGTGTCACTAGCTCCGCTACCAGCCAATCCATCGAGAACGAAACCAGGGGGAGACCACTCAACCCTGCTAGTCAAAGAAACGAGTACAGAGCCAGGGGAAAAACTCCACCCTACTAGTCAATCAAACAGACAGAGGGACCCTCTACATCGCGAGAGGTCAAAGTACGCAAAGCAGAACCCGACACGCACATGGGGCCCACACAACGTGTGGCCCCATATCAACCCCAACTGAACGCACCAACGTTCTTGGGTACGAACAACCACCTGTACCTCCAATAATTTCTGTATACTCATAGAGTATACCATGGTCTCAGCCCAAGGGCCATCGTGCACACATCACCCAATGTCAATGTGATGGCGTGACATAAAAACTCCAACTCAAAGGCCCGGGCACGGCCAACCACATCTTGTGAAAAAGGTACTATTCACCGTAACCAAACCCGTGTGGGGTCCACCCCAAGATCCCGAAACTGAACCAACGAATCACGCCACTGCGATCCCCTTGAGAAAACACACGGCATTGAGTACTCAATCGCCCAAAACGGACACCCGGAAAAAAGGGTATTATTCACCGTAGCCGGGTCGGGTGGGGCCAACACCACGTCCCCAAAAAAGGTCGGGCGAACTGCACCATTGCAATGCTCTCGAAAAGGACGTCAATTTGACTGCTTACTTGCGTGGAATGGGTATCCGGAGAAAAAGATGCATTTCGGTGCACCGCACACGAGCGGTGCCACGTGAGACCCGCACCCCAGTCCCGAAGCGCTGCCAACGGATCGCATCATTGCGATCCTCTCGCAAAATATTACAAGGTGGACTATCCACTTGTCCAAAACGGTCGCCCGGTGATTAAGATGGAAAATCACCGTCGACGCCCAAACGGACCTCGTTGGCCCCGCAACATTGTGTGGAATTATAGCGGGTAGACTGCGCCAACGCGATGCCCTCGGAAAAACACCCAACATCGACTGCTCGCACGCCCCGTCCAGACGTCCGAGGAAAAAGACGCTAAAAGCTTCACGCAGCTCAAAAGTCGAGCCATGGGGCCCATGCCTCAACTTTGGCCTCAACGTCTGGAACTGCCCTGGAAAGCTCCGCCTCGGTGCCACGGTCCCAACGCCACTGACGGCGTTTAAATCAGACGTCGGACGCGTCCGCGCCGTCCAAGACAAGTTCCCCCAGAAAATGAAAAACAACTTAAAGATGTGTCGCACCTCCGTGGCCCCTCATTTCGGGAATTAAGAATTCCCGAAACCATCTCAAAAGATCCGCCTCTGAGCCAGGACCGCGCCGCCGTAGACGGCACTCAAAACGGACGTCCGTAGTGACTGCTACAGACATCGGAAGTCAGAAGGGGGGGGGGGCCCTTGGGCCGGACCGGCCCGGACCGCGGCCCAGCCGCCTCCCGCGACGCTGCCTCGCCCGCGCATCACGCAGGCGCCTCTTCCGCTGACCGGCCGTCACGGCCGGTCGGATTTCCACATGGAGACCCGCGTCGTGCGGGTCTCTGTCCAGCCACGGGGTCGCGCGCCTGCGACCTTACCGTCTCCTCTCGCCGACACCCGCAGCTGGCACCCTCAGCCGGCGCCCTCAGCCGGCGAGCTGAGCCACCCCGCACCATGGAGGTGCCGCCCAGCCGGCTGGATGGCCGGCCGCCCTTCCGTCGCGCCCGCTGCCGCGCCGCCGTCCCGGAACCACCGTCTGCCGCCAGAAACCGCCGAAAAACCAGAATTCCGGCCAGAACTTCCCGGGACTGCCCCGGGCACCCCGGGACTCAGATTTTCGATCCGAGAAGAGCGTCAGAAACTTTAGAACATATACTACACAACTATGGGCTTGAATTTAAGATAGGGAAGCAATTAGACACTAAATATAGGATTCAAAGAGGGGTTCAGAATTTAAAACACAAACGAACACCGCCTACCTCGAAGGGCGTAGCCCGACGCTTCGTGTGTGGACCGTCAGAACTGATGCGCCTCGCCGGAGCTACCTCTCTAGAGCTGGAGGAGAGGGTAGGGTTTGAGGAAGAAGAAGAAGAAGAAGAGGGGAGGGGATGCGTTTAAGTAGAAAATACTTAAACGCCGCCGATAGCCCCGAACCCGAAATTTTGGCGGGGTTGGGATTAAGACTCCCCTAGGATAAAAACCACGCTCCGAGCGCAACTGCGGTCTCGGAATTTCAATCCGAGACCCCTTTCAAATGTTATTAAATTTAGCGCCCGAGGCCGCCAAATTTGGAAAACGCCCCTGGGGCCATTTTTCACAGACGGCCCACGCCCGCAAAACTTACACCCCTCCTAGGGTAAACGGCATGCTCTGAACTCAACGGTGCCCTCAGTTTTTTCAATCTGAACCACTGTATAAGAGATAATAGCGTTTCTACATAAAACGAATTAAATAAATTTTCTTAATCCGTTTAACGTTCCAGAAGCGGGCGAGGGGTCCAAACATCCTGCACCGACAAGTTTTATGTCATTCCTAGGGTAAACACAACATTCTGGACCCATACGTACACTGTAATCTCTGATCCAGATCATCGTTTAGGATTTATCCCATTTATTTAGCATTTCCAGTGTGAACACACTGAAAATTTAATTCCGGCCACTCTAGGGCTCAGAATCACACACCGTCTGAAGGCTCTGCTATGGAATATCATAAAGAATATTTCAAAGTCTTTCATAGCAAAAACTGGGTTCTTACATAATTCCCTCCTTCAAGCTTTTCGTCCTCGAAAATCAAAACCAGGGAACAACACAGGGTACTAATCCCACACCTGGATTTCCCGTACCCAAAAGAGCCCATGCAAAGCTCTGCGTCACCGCACATAGACCAAAGGATTGATCCGTTCATGCGAGGTCGGCCCTTGACGATGTCATGCATCCACTCCAGACTTTGGGGTTAGGGCAAGGCGGTGGGGTACCTCGCCATCCCTTTGCATGTTCTCAAGCGGCCCAAAGGCCCTCGGGGGTAGCTCACCTCCCCGGACGAACCTCTACGTCACACGCCGTGACAGGAATCACCGCCTGCACCTGAAACAAGGCCTGGCGATTCCCTCCTTCAGAATATCTATATGGTGGAACAACCAAGGATATCTCATCATGCAAGAATCCACAACCGAGGATCTCTTACACGCTCGGTGAGCAATGGAGTCGACACCATCGACTAAAGGAAAAGGTCCCCCGCCTTTTTCCTTACCAACACATGGTTACACCCGATGCGCTGCGTCACCCTGGTAACACCTCAAACAAGGAGCAGAGAGAAAAGCCTTTCACACGCAGAGCCTAACAATTATACTGCAAGAAGTAGTAGAGCCGCAAGTGGTACCTCTCACCATCTCATGCTCTATAGGATTGTAGACATCCAAAGCTCGCGGCTACCCGCAGTCCCAACCGTCAGCTCCTGGAGCCTGACGTGGACCACCTAGTGGTGATGGGGAGATCTCGTAACGTCGTCCCCCACCACCAGCTCCTCCCTCTCCTCTTCTAGAACCACCTCTCTGGACACTACTCCGATCACGGCGCTGCCTCTGCCATGGTGGTGCGCCTGCTGCCTGCCCGAAGCTCTCAGCAACTCGGGTCAGGCAGTCTCGTGCCAAGTGACCTCGCTCGTCAAAAGCATAGCACCGATGCTCTCCAGACTGCCCTGGTGCCCTCCGGGGCCACTGTGGTGTACGACCACGACCACGGATCCACTCACGGAAGGGAATCCTCAGATGAGGCCATGCGCCTTTTCTCCACAGTTGTATACGACCACGTCTCCGAAACCGGCAGTGGGAAGGACACCTACATCGAGGCTCTGTCCTCTAGCACCTGCTAGCTACTGCAGATGTCCCGGCTCCTTCGCGCCCACTGCCACTACCAACCGCAAAACATGACAGGAAGCCCTCTGTCACCAGCGCCTGCTCTAGCACCCCAACATATGTGGAAATGCCCAAGGGTACTATGACAACACGAATCTCTCGGCGGAGACCCTGCTCAAACTGCCACACTCGGAGGTTGTCTTCATGGACCATGTCCAGGTAAAAGTGTGCACGGTCTGCAATACTAGCCGCGTACTCGGCCACCGTCATCCCTCCCGGCTGAAACTGTAGGAGCTCCTGAATCCGAATGGAGCGCAAGCAGGAGGGGGAAAACTCCTCTCGAAACAAAAACTATAAGTCATCCCATGAAAGAAATGACTCGTCAAGAAGCTGAGTCTCCAGACTCCAGCAACTCCAAGCCGATCCACGGAAAAGGCCGACTGCCAAACCCACTCTCTGATCTATCGGCATCTGCACAAGCCTGAAAAGGCAACCCACTGTCTCGAGCCAAGCCTCAACTGCCTGAGGGTCTGGCTCACCACTGAACCTTAGCGGTCTCTACTGCTGGAACTCACGGAGCGCGCTTCAGCTGCGCTCAATCTCATCCTGCTCTACTGAAACTGTCTGTTTCTCAACAGGTGGGGGTGCTTCTACTGGCCCACCCGGAGAGAGGGGGCTCGCATGATGGGTCATGTACTGTGGCCTCGTAGCTCACAGGGTCGTCGTCACGCACCAAAGATGGTTTCTGGGCTGGCTTTCTTCGCAGAGACATCCTAAATATTATCAAGGAGTGTCGCGGTCTGATGAGCATATATGTATATACCACAACAATAACGATGGGGAGCTGACTCCAGAAGGACAGTCAAAGACTCGGTCTTATGTGATGCACAAACCAAATTTCCGTGCAACAAGTTTCTCAGCATGCCGAGTCGACAAGCAGGATATCAAGGTCCTGGTGAATGGATACGTCTTCCGCCGCACCATCACTGGATTCCCTGGTCTGAGAGCCGCTCTCGAGACACGTTAACATTGTTTCCCTAAATCCCAACCAGTTCCTTTTATTTTAGGGACGTCCGAACAGCGTCCCAAGGAACGAACCACCTCTGATACCACTTTGTCACAACACGACCCTACCCGGGCTCGATCCGTAACTACCCCAAGCCCGCCTCCATAGGCCAGGGGCTGGCGACTAGCGCTGAAGGCACAACAACTCTGGGAGTCCTTTGCCTATGTACCCGTACACACACACATGAAGCACACTCAATGCAAAAGTGTAGAGTAAAAGAAAAGACAATTAAAGAAATAGGGCAACTGCTATAAATAACTAGAATGTGCATCGACCTCTAAAAGATAAAAGTAAAGTGCTGAAAAGGAAAAAAGGGGCAAAACATGTGCCCAACCAGAAAGTGCCACAACCCGGCAACAGGTAAACAAAAAGAAACAGCTGACAGGTCTCCCACCTAGAACCCAGCCACAACCACCGCATGCGGTCCATGCTCCCAGGCTCCTATGCTCCACTGAAGCCACGCTCCACCTATCCGTCATCTTCAAGGGCACACCATGTGCGGGGAAATCCCAATTAGGGGTGAGTATAAAAATACTCAACTGGGTGCCCCGAAGGCTCGAAGGAGCAACAAAGGAGGTACCAAAGGGTGAGCAGTAGAGAGAACATGGAAAGTAAAGGAGTCCAACCGAGGGTGCGGTAAAGAGTCCAGCTCAACCCAACAAGAGGAAGGAAGTAGACTCGTCTAACCATGAGAAGCTAGACACGGAAAGCACGTGGCATACCCCGCGCGTCTTCGCCTCACCTGGATGGAGAGTAACCAAACCCAAGAAGTGGGTACCAGAAAAAAGGTATATACATGTCCATATGCTCAAACAAGAAGCTCGAACAACGTTGTAAGTGGATCTCCATCCCGTAGCTCAGCCCAAGGAAAGAGTAGCCAACAGTCCCAGAAGTAACACCATCGATGCCCAGCATCCCGCATGTCTGCCCCGAACCTCAAGCCAAGGGGCTCAATAACCACACCTCGACACTATCTGCTTTGGGCGGCACTGACTCGCCCGCACGGTTTTATATCGCGTCACAAGAACTCGTCTCGGTGGGGAATGTGCCCCTCGAACATGAGAGTTCTAGGGAAAGTAAAACCACGCCTAGTCATTGCCCTACAGCCGAGAGGTCTCTTCAAAGTCAAGCCATCACAACACTGACCCGTATAACCAAGGGTCCTGCTCTGGTATCATAGAGGTAAGACACAGACTTGCCTAACCGAGAGGACTGAGTCTGGAATGCCAACAGGCGTCCCACTGCCCAGCCCTGCTGGAGGGTAATCCATAATACATCATCCGGCAACCCACTGCCCAACCCTGCTGGAGGGTAGACCATAATAAGATACTGGGTGACCAACTGCCCAGCCCTGCTGGAGGGAAAACCATAAGACATCATCAGGAAACCCACTGCCCAGCCCCGCTGGAGGGTAGACCATAACACATCATCAGGTGACCCACTGCCCAGCCGTGCTGGAGGGTAGACCTGGAACTAGATGATGGGAGACCCACTGCCCAGCCCCGCTGGAGGGTAGACCCTAAGAGGTTGTCGGGTGACCCACTGCCTAGTCTCTGCTGGAGGGTAGACCCTAAGCGTGTCGGGTGACCCACTGCCCAGTCTCTGCTAGAGGGTAGACTTTAAAAGAGTCGTGTGACCCACTGCCCTATCTCTGCTGGAGGGTAGACCCTAAAAGAGTCAGGTGACCCATTGCCCAGTCTCCATAGGAGGGTAAACCCTAAAATTCAGTGATAAACCCACTGCCCAGTCCTGCTGGAGGGTAAGCCCGAAGAAGTCGATGAGTAACCCACTGCCCACCCCCACTGGATGGTAAAACTCAAAACTGCTCTGGCCATCTCTACTAGAGGGTAAAACACTAGCCAATCGAACATGGAGTGGGTATCGTGCAACCACCCAATTCTAGAACAGCCCACCCAAAAGTGGTTCAGCGCCTGCTCCATCACTGGGTGTCACTAGCACCACTACTGGCCAATCCATCGAGAACGAAACTAGGGGGACCACTCAACCCTGCTAGTCAAACAAACGAGTACAAAGCCAGGGGAAAAACTCCACCCTACTGGTCAATTAAACACACTGAGAGACCCTCTACGTCGCGAGAGGTCAAAGTACGCAAAGAAGAACCCGGCACGCACGTGGGGCCCACACAACGTGTGGCCCCATCTCAACCCCAACTGAACGCACCAACGTTATCTGGTATGAACAACCACATGTACCTCCTTGCATCTCTGTATACTCCCAGAGTATACCACGGTCTCAGCCCAAGGGCAATCGTGCACACAGCACCAAACGTCAACGCGAAGACGTGACATAACAACTCCACGTCAAAGGCCCAGGCACGGACAACAACATCATGTGAACCATTTATATCACTCTCCCAAGAGTGCGCGATCACACGACAAGGGTCCACTACCAACCTGGTAGGAAGAACCGCCACCGGAGCACCTTTCATGTTTCCACAGTTAATAAGATCGCGTATAAGGCTCTGCACGGCCAAACAGATCGTACCGTTGTAATCATCACGGAAAAACATGTGAGATAGACTACTTACTCGCCTGAAGCGATCAACCATTGAAAAAGGTACTATTCACCGTAACCAAACCCGTGTGGGGCCCACCCCAAGATCCTGAAACTGAACCAACGAATCATGCCACTGCGATCCCCTTGGAAACACACACGGGATTGAGTACTCAATCGCCCAAAATGGACACCCGGTGAAAAGGGTACTATTCACCGTAGCCGGGTTGGGTGGGGCCCACACCACGTCCCCGAAAAAGGTCGGGCAAACTTCACCATCATAATTCTCTCGAAAAAGGACGTCAAATTGACTACTTACTTGCGTGGAAAGGGTATCCATAGAAAAAGATGCATTCTGGCGCACCGCACACGAGCGGTGCCACATGGGACCCACAACCCGGTCCCGAAGCACTGCCAACAGATCGCATCGTTGCGATCCTCTCGCAAAAGCACACAAGATGGACTATCCACTTGTCCAAAACGGTCACCTGGTGATTAAGATGGAAAATCACCATCGACGCCCAAACGGCCCTCATGGGCCCCGCACCATCGTGCGGAATTATAGCGGGCAGACTGCGCCAACGTGATGCCCTCATAAAAACACCCAACATCAACTGCCCGCACGCCCCGTACGGACGTCCGAGGAAAAAGCCGCTAAAAGTTGCACGCAGCTCAAAAGACAGGCCATGGGGCCCACTCCTCAACTTCGGCCTCAATTCCTGGAACCACCCTGGAAAGCTCCGCCTCGGTGCCAGGGTCCCAACGCCACTAACGACATTTAAATCGGACGTCGGACGCGTCCGCGCCGTCCCAGACAAGTTCCCCCGGAAAATGACAAACCACTTAAAGACGTGTCGCGCCTCCGCGGCCCCTCATTTCAGGATATAAGAATTCCCGAAGCCATCTCAAAGGATCTGCCTCTAATTCAGGCCCGCGCTGCTGCCGACGGCACGCAAAACGGACATCCGTAGCGAAAGCTACGGACGTCGGAAGTCAGAAGGGGGGGGGGGGAACCCCCTTGGGCCGGACCGGCCCGGACCAGCCGGTCCGCCCACAACCGGCCCGCGGGGACCGCGGCCCAGCCGCCTCCCGCGAGGCCGCCTCGCCAGCGCGTCACGCGGGCGCCTCTTTCGCCGACCGGCTGACACGGCCGGTCGGCTTTCCACACGGAGACCCGCGTCGTGCGGGTCTCTGTTCAGCCGTGGGGTCGCGCGCATGCGACCCCGCCGTCTCTTCTCGCCTGCTCCCGCAGCCGGCGCCCTCAGCCAGTGAGCTGAGCCGCCCAACACCGTGGAGGTTCCGCCCAGCCGGCTGGATGGCCGGTCGGCCTTCCGCCACACCCGCTGCCGCGCCGCCATCCCGGAACCACCGTCCGCCGCCAGAAACCGCCGGAAAAACAGAATTCCGACCAGAACTTCCCGGGACTGCCTCGGGCACCCCGGGACATGGATTTTCGATCCGAGAAGAGTGTCGGAAACCTTAGAACATATACTACACAACTATGGGATTAAATTTAAGATCAGTCAGCAATTAGACACTAAATTAAGGATTCAATGAGGGGTTCAGAATTTAAAACGCAAACGAACACCTCCTACCTCGAAGGGCGTAGCCCGACGCTTCGTGTGCGGACCGTCAGAACCGATGCGCCTTGCCGTAGTTCGCCTCGCCAGAGCTACCTCGCCGGAGCTGGAGGAGAGGGTAGGGTTTGAGGAAGAAGAAGAAGAAGAAGAGGGGAGGGGATGCGTTTAAGTAGAAAATACTTAAATGCCGCCCAATAGCCCCGAACCCGAAATTTCGGCAGGGTTGGGATTAAGACTCCCCTAGGCTAAAAACCACGCTCCGAGCGCAACAGAGATATCAGAATATTAATCCGAGACCCCGTTCAAAAGTTATTATATTTAGCGCCCGATGCTGCCAAATTACTAAAACGCCCCTGGGGCCATTTTTCACAGACGGCCTGCGCCCACAAAACTTACACCTATCCTAGGGTAAACGGCATGCTCCGAACTCAACGGTGCCCTCAGGTTTCCAATCTGAGTCACTGTTTAAGAGATACTAGAGTTTTTCCATTAAACGAATTAAATAAATTTATTTAATCTGTTTAACGTTCCAGAAGAGGGCGAGGGGTCCAAACATCCTGCGCCGACAAGTTTTATCTCGTTCCTAGGGTAAACACCCCATTCCGGACCCATCCGTACACTCTGATCTCTGATCCGGATCACCATTTAGGAGTTATCCCATTTATTTAGAATTTCCAGTGTGAACGTACTGAAAATTTAATTCCGGCCACTCCGGGGCTCGGAATCGCACGCTGTCTGAAGGCTCTGCTCTGTAATATCATCAAGAATATTCCAAAGTCTTTCATAGCACAAACTGGGTTCTTACACAACATGATTTCAAGATAAGGGTCATAAAAATCTATTGACTAAGAGTACAATAAGATATAATTTAATGAAACCACCACAAATCTATGTTGAGAGAGATTGATGATTATATTAATCAACTCCATTAATAATACTAGTGAATTATTCAAACTACGAACTCATGTAAACAATACGTTCTCTTCAGTGATGTCTAACGAATGTATGATAGGCTCACTCTCATTCGATAAAATCCACATCTCAAAATTTCTTTAGATGATCATAGAACCACTAAATTTATCTTAAATTTTATAAATACTTGGATAATGATATCAGTTCTTGACCTACAGGTAGTTCAAAGTCCAATAGTTCACAAAAATGTAAAAATAACAATCATTCTTCTATAAAAAGTGAATTGATGAACCCCAAGGAGATGAATGAGTCATTATAAATCCTGATGCATTTATATCATACAAATAAACATTTATGTCCCAAAAAAAATTTTTAGTTATGCAATATGGATGGATTGAGACTGGATCTAAAACTAGTAAAACATGATTGTGAACTCATTCTCTTGCTCATGCCAAAATCCATAAAACAATTTCATGAAAGAAATTATGAAAACGTTATACTATTAGAAGAAATGATTCATTCATCATTCCACAATCAAAATTATGAAAAAAACTTTCTATGTCACGATATAATTCAATATTACCTAAATTTGTCCAAAAGAAGTATCCTAAAGATCCAACACACCATGGTGAGAATAACATTCTCCTCTAATGGGGTACCACATCTCATACCTCATCCTTAACAACCAATGGAACTCCTAATACAAAAATTTTTAGTGATAAATGAGAACCTTCAGTACATATGTGACTATGAAAATTACCTTCCATTGGTATGAGAGTGAAATTTCAAATCTAACCGCTAAATAAAACCATATTTTCTACATACACAATAATTGACTACAGGTTAAGGACAATACAGGTGGTTTTGGAAAATCATGCCACACTGATAGCACATCAACATACCACTATCCTGAGATATATTTCCACTAAACTGAGTACTCTATATACTATGTCATTGGATAAAATTATTGCTTGAGGCCTCTCATCTATTCCCTTGTATGATGAGTTCCAAGTTCATCTTCGAATCAAAACTAATCAGATGAAAAATGTTCACCTATTACATGATATCCAAAAAATTATCTTCTTAATAATGTTTCATAATGGATATATAATCAACTATTTTAGAAGAAGAAAATAACTATAGTTTGGTAAAATTTCACACATAGTTGAGAAATGAAATTCCCTCACGTAGAATATGAATTAACTCACAAGTTTATCAATCCGTCAACGTCTCAAGATAAAAATATATCAAAAACTTTATTTGGATATCCTTCCATGATAGCTCTTCTGGATGCCCTACATCCCCCATAATATACCACCAATGCTTGGCACGTCGATGAAGCATATATACAGCACACTCCACCCTCATACTTGACGGTGTATCAATATACTTAAAGACCATATGAACAGACTCATTCCAGAACGTTGATGCATCGGGTCCTCCTTCATATAATCACTACTAGAAAAACAAGTATTTGCGACGGGTCATTTGTGACGGGATCCCGTCGCAAACGGCTTTTTGCGACGGGGGCCCGTCGCAAATGACCCGTTGCTGAAAACGGTGTCGCAACAACAATATTTTGCGACGGGCCCGTCGCTAAAGCCTTTTTCCATGATGGGGAGAATCCTCATCGCAACTAGTACTCCGTATATTTGTAAAAAACTTTTCAAAAAATATTTGCGACGGGCCCGCCGCAAATAGTTTTTGCGACGGGACCCGTCGCAAAAACAATTTAAAAAAAATAAAAAACTATTAATAAATTATTTTAATGCATATAATAATAATACTATTTGCGACGGGCATAGTATCCCGTCGCAAATACTATAAAAATAATAAAAAAATAAATTATTAATAAATTATTTTAGTTAATATAATAATAATCCAATTATAATTTAAAAATAAAAAATAATAAAATATTAATAAATGATTTTAATTAATATAATAATAGAATTAAAATTCATAAATAAAAATAATAAATTATTTTAATTAATATAATAATAATAGATTTATAATTCAAAAATAAAAAATAATAGAATATTAATAAACGATTTAATTAATATAATAATATTAGAATTATGATTCATAAATAAAAAAAATATTAATAAGTTATTTTAATTAATATAAAAATAATAGATTTATTTTACATTCAAATATTAAAATAATTCAAGTATTACAAAAAAATATAATTAAATTATAATATTATAAAATTTTAATATATATATATATAAAATGTGGGGTGTCGTCATCGATACTCATGTCTCTTTGTAAAAAAGATTGATTTTGAGTACTCTCTTGAAAAACATCAATTCTTTGCACATCAGTGAAAGCACATTCACTTTGACTAAACTGATTGTCTCGAATTTTGATTTTTATTACACTCCACCAATCAGTCAAGTCTCTTGATGTAGCACAGTAATTTGCGTAATAAACTTGATATGCCTGTTGAGCCAATAAGAATGGTTCATTTACTGCGAGAACACTTTTACATTTAATATCGATGATTCCATGAGTCGGATGAACACGCACGCCTCTCTCTGTATCCAACCACCGACATTTGAACATGGTTATGTAATGTTGTCCAAGATAACAGAGTTCAACGATTTCATCAAGTATGCCATAAAAGTCAACTTCATTTTCTCGATGATGAGATCCTCTCATGCTAATTCCACTGTTCATTGTTTTTTTCGATTCCCCATATGCATGTGTGTGGAATCGAAATCCATTCACCACATATGCATTATAAGTTTTAACAAGTTTGGAAGGTGGGTTACTCAATACACACAGCCGTTTTTCAATTTTATCAGCATGTCAAGAAACCTAAAAATTTGTGAAATAATTATCAATATAGTAAACTATACATTGAATGAGTTGCTAAAAGATAAGGAATTTATGTTACCAGTTTTTGAAACCACTGAGAGAAATTTTTTAGTCGACGTTCTTCGAGAGCAGCTGCTATAATTTGTGGAATTTGTTTCTTTATATGATTATCATACAACCTATAAAAACCATAGTTATTTACTGTAACATAAATGATAGAATAAGTGGTATAAACACTTACAATACAACTGATGTCGTCTCTTCACAGTTGAGCAGAACATACGTATGAGCTCTCTGATGTTCATCATCTAAAAGCCAGCGTTCATAAACTCCACCAAAACCGATCTCTGACTGGTTGAAAACAGATAATTGATTGTCTATTTAATCAATATTCCTCTCATTCCATCCCATTCAGTTGTGTTTTGAAGGATACTCAGATTCAAAAAAATGGGAGCAGAAAAAAGATATCTCCTCTTGCAAATAAGCTTCTGCAATAGATCCTTCAACAGATGCTTTGTTACGTACTTTTCTTTTCAATTTTTGCATGCATCTTTCAAATGGGTACATCCATCGAAACTGTACTGGACCTCCACATTTGGCTTCATATGGGAAATGTAACATCAAATGTTGCATTGAGTCGAAGAAAGACGACGGAAATATTTTTTCCAGTTTACATATAATTACAACAACACATTTTTCAAGTTTTCCTAGAGCATCATAATCTGCTGTAGCCGCAAAAATTTCCCGAAGAAAATGAGACATGTCTGTTATAGAATCCCAAATCACAGAATTCAACAGACCACTTAATCCAATGGGTAGAAGTCTTTCCATTATAACATGAAAATCATGACTTTTTAATCCAATAATATGACCATTCTTTACACATCTACCCAAATTGGAAGCACATCCATCTGGAAGTCTCAAATATGCAATCCACTGACAAAATAATAAACAGTTTTCTTTAGACAATGTATAAGCTGCTTTTGGTTTCAGTAACCTTTCTGTTCTGACATTCTCAAACAGTTCCAATTCTGGACGCCTGCAAATTTGGGCAAGATCTAAACGTGCATTTACATTGTCTTTGCTCTTTCCTGGCGTATCCAAAACTGTATTAAACAAATTATCAAAACAGTTCTTCTTAATATGCATGACATCTAACATGTGTCAGACCAACAAATCAAACCAATATGGCAAATCCCAAAATATGCTACGTTTAATCCAATTGTGTTCTTTCCCAAAACCAGAAATTTTCTGTTGGTTTATTGTGGGACAAAAATTGATGGGAGGTAATGAAAATACAACTAATTTTAACTTCGAACCTGATAGAATTTTTGGAGGTCCTTCCCTTTCAACTGTTCCTTTTTCTGAAATGAGATCTGTTTCTGCGAAAAGGATGATCAGCTGGAAGAAATCTGCGATGACAGTCAAAATAACAAGGTTTCTTTCCATGAATAAGCATAAATGCTTTGTTCTCTCCCATATATTAAGGACATGATTTCTGACCATGTGTACTCCAGCCAGATAACATCCCATAAGCCGGGAAGTCACTTATTGTCCACATCAATGCTGCTCTCAGTATGAAATTTTGTTTCGTTGCAACATCATATGTACTGACACAAGTACTCCACAATAAATTTAATTCATCAATCAATGGTTTCAAATAAACATCAATATTTTTCTTCGGATGTCCTGTAATTAGTAAATTCAAAAAGATATATGGATCCTTAATCAACATCCATGGAGGTAAATTGTACGGAGTTAAAAAAATAGGACAACATGAATATTGACTACCATAAGATCCAAACGGACAGAAACCATCAGTGGAAAGTCCCACTCGAACATTTCTAGCTTCTAAAGCAAAAGATGGATGCACTCTATCAAAATGTTTCCATGAATCACCATCGGCTGGATGATTCAAGCTTTTATCGGTTGAAATATTATCTTTATGCCATGACATCATTGTCGATGTATTCTTAGACATGAATAAACGCTGAAGTCTGGATGTAAGCGGAAAATATCTCAACTGTTTTACAGGAATCAAACTAGACTTCCCGTGTTGTCCTTCTTTATATCTCAGTTTCCCACATGTGGGACCACTATCCAATGACCCATTTTCCCCAGAATATAAAATGCAGTCATTTGAACATGCATGAATATTCTGACAAGTAAGTCCCGAATTTCGAACCAGCCTCTTACTCTCATAGTAATTTGCAGGTAAAAATTTCCTTCGGGTAACAGTGTTTTAAGCAAAGAAAATATATGGTCAAAACAGGTGTTTTACATTCCATTATCTGATTTGATAGCCATAAATTTTTCAACTGCTTCTAATTTTCTAATCTTGCAGCCAGGATATAATGCATCCTCAGCAAACTTCAACAACTCATAAAATTCAGACGGTGCCAACTCAGGATTTGAAGCTATATTAGCCGGAGTTTCTGTATGTTGAACAGATGAACCTGCAACATCATGTACTAAATCTTGAAACCGGGATGGATTCGGAATCAAGTTGGTATCACCTGCTCTTGAACTACGTTCACCATGTTGATACCAAAAAACATAATCTGGTTGAAAACCAAAACGCAAGAGATGTTCTCCCACTTTTTCAAACGTGTCAAACGTTCTCAATGCACATTTTCTGCTAGGGCATTTTATTTTGCCTTCTGAAACAAATTCTGGATTTGATGCAGCAAATGATAAAAAAGTGTCGACACCCTCTACATATACTGGATTTAAACCAGACCCGTTTCGATTTCTACATTGATTTATCCATATGCGGTCACCTAATAATGATTGTTGATGGCCTCGTTGTTCCATATTTCTCTATAAAATATAAAAGCATTACTAGTTTTGAAAAATTTGTTAGAAAAAACACTCAAGCTAGGATAATTATAGTGTTTAGATCATACACAACTGACGCAAACCTTTTATTGAGATAGTCCTAAAAATTGACCCTTTAAGAATTAAATATGTTGAGAATAAAGCAAAACATGTTACAAATATTGATAATTTTAATATTATATAAATTTTTTTATTATTTTCATAGTACTAATATTATTGGTAATTATTCCTAATTATTGTTAATTATTACTAATTATTACTAATTATTACTAATTATTACTAATTATTACTAACTATTTCTAATTATTACTAATTATTACTACTTATTACTAATTATTGGTAATTATTACTAATTATTGGTAATTATTACTAATTATTACTAATTATTACTAATTATTGGTAATTATTAATAATTATTACCAATTATTGGTAATTATTACTAATTAATACTAATTATTGGTAATTATTACTAATTATTGGTAATTATTAGTAATTATTGGTAATTATCGGTAATTATTACTAATTATTTGTAATTATTAATAATTATTAATAATTATTATTAATTATTGGTAATTATTACTAATTATTACTAATTATTACTAATTACTACTAATTATTGGTAATTATTACTAATTATTGGTAATTATTACTAATTATTGGTAATTATTATTAATTATTACTAATTATTACTAATTATTGGTAATTATTATTAATTATTACTAATTATTACTAATTATTGGTAATTATTACTAATTATTGGTAATTATTACTAATTATTACTAATTATTACTAATTATTACTAATTATTGGTAATTATTACAAATTATTACTAATTATTACTAATTATTGGTAATTATTGGTAATTATTACTAATTATTGGTAATTAATACTAATTATTGGTAATTATTGGTAATTATTACTAATTATCGGTAATTATTACTAATTATTGGAAATTATTACTTATTATTACTAATTATTACTAATTATTGGTAATTATTACTAATTATTACTAATTATTAATAATTATTACTAATTATTACTAATTATTGGAAATTATTACTAATTATTGGTAATTAATACTAATTATTGGTAATTATTATTAATTATTACTAATTATTACTAATTATTGGTAATTATTATTAATTATTACTAATTATTACTAATTATTGGTAATTATTACTAATTATTGGTAATTATTACTAATTATTACTAATTATTACTAATTATTACTAATTATTTGTAATTATTACTAATTATTACTAATTATTGCTAATTATTGGTAATTATTACTAATTATTTTTAATTAATACTAATTATTGGTAATTATTCCTAATTATTGGTAATTATCAGTAATTATGAGTAATTATCGGTAATTATTACTAATTATTGGTAATTATTACAAATTATTCCTAATTATTACTAATAATTACTAATTATTACTAATTATCGGTAATTATCGGTAATTATTGGTAATTATTGGTAATTATTACTAATTATTGATAATTATTGGTAATTATTCCTAAATATTGGAAATTATTCCTAATTATTTGTATTTATCGGTAATTATGGGTAATTATCAGTAATTATAACTAATTATTGGTAATTATTGGTAATTATTACTAATTATTGGTAATTATTGGTAATTATTGGTAATTATTACTAATTATTGGTAATTATTCCTAATTATTGGTAATTATTCCTAATTATTGGTAATTATTCCTAATTATTGGTAATTATCGGTAATTATGGGTAATTATTGGTAATTATTACTAGTTATTGTTATTATTGGTAATTATTACGAATTATTGGTAATTATTGGTAATTATTGATAAATATTTCTAATTATTGGTAATTATTCCTAATTATTGGTAATTATCGGTAATTATTGGTAATTATTGGTAATTATTGGTAATTATTACTAATTATTGGTAATTATTACTAATTATTACTAATTATCGGTAATTATTACTAATTATCGGTAATTATTGGTAATTATCGGTAATTATTACTAATTATTGGTAATTATTGGTAATTATCGGTAATTATTACTAATTATCGGTAATTATTACTAGTTATTACTAATTATTACTAATTATTACTAATTATTACAAATTATTGATAATTATTACTAATTATTACTAATTATCGGTAATTATTCCTAATTATTACTAATTATTACTAATTATCGGTAATTATTCGTAATTATCGGTAATTAATACTAATTATCAGTAATTATTACTAATTATCGGTAATTATTACTAATTATCGGTAATTATTACTAATTATTGGTAATTATTACTAATTATTGGTAATTATTACTAATTATTGGTAATTATTACTAATTATTGGTAATTATTGGTAATTATTCCTAATTATTGGTAATTATTCCTAATTATTGGTAATTATTCCTAATTATTGGTAATTATCGGTAATTATTGGTAATTATCGGTAATTATTGATAATTATTGGTAATTATTACTAATTATTGGTAATTATTACTAATTATTCCTAATTATTACTAATTATTCCTAATTATTACTAATTATTACTAATTGTTACTAATTATTACTAATTATTACTAATTATTACAAATTATTACTAATTATTGGTAATTATTGGTAATTATTCCTAATTATTTCTAATTAGTGGTAATTATTAGTAATTATTACTAATTATTATTAATTATTGATAATTATTAATAATTATGACTAATTAATGGTAATTATTACTAATTATTGGTAAGTATTACTAATTATTGGTAAGTATTACTAATTATTAGTAATTATTACAAATTATTGGTAATTATTACTAATTATTGGTAATTATTACTAATTATTACTAATTATTCCTAATTATTGATAATTATTGGTAATTGTTCCTAATTATTAGTAATTAAATGAATAATTACCAATAATTAGGAATAATTACCAATAATTAGGAATAATAACATTATTAGTATATTTTATTATTAATATTAAAATAATATAATTTTCTAATTTATATACAATTCTCCTTTCATCTGTGTGTTTTCTCTCTCCACATACAAATAATACATGTGGAGACAGCAAACACACAGATGAAAAGAGAATTGTATATATATAAAAAATTATATTATTTTAATATTAATAATGAAATATACTAATAATGTAATAATGTTATTATTCCTAATTATTGTTATTTATTACTAACTATTAATATTTATTCTTAATTATTAAAAATTATTACTAATTATTCCTAATTACTATTAACTATGAACAATACTAATAATTTAAATATATTAAGTAACAAAACAATGTAAACATAATTAAATTACAACTAATTAAGAATAATTGAAACTAATAAAAAATTAAAAATAAATATTAAATTAAAATGAACATAAATACCTTGACAATTGATCTGAGATTGATCTCTGATCGTTTTTCAAAACATCAATATCAACTCCGGAGAAAAAAATTAAACTTGAGAAAAACTGAACTTTAGAAATAAAATTTTGAGAGAAGAAGAAGTTGGAGTTTGGGAATGATTTGAAAAAAACGGATGGGGGTATTTATAGGTTAGATTATTTGCGACGGGTCCATTTGCGACGGGTATCCCATCACAAATACCTTAGCCATCATTTATTACGGTCAACGGTTAAATAGTTATTTGCGACGGGTCCCGTCGCAAATAACCACCTGCCGACATACTATTTGCGATGAGGGAATATTCCCGTCGCAAATACCTTTTACCGCCACCGGTTATTTGCGACGGGAATATTCCCCCGTCGCAAATATGTTTCCTGCGATTTGGCGCGCAAAGTGCGCCAGTCCTTTTGCGATGGGGAAAGCTATCCCATCGCAAAAGGCTACTTATTTTGCGACGGGCAAATACTCCCGTTGAAAATAAGTTTTTAACGGGGCTATTTGCGATGGGATTTATTCCCGTCGCAAATAACCCATCGCAAATACCCATTTTTCCCGTAGTGAATGTAGGCAGATGATATAGCTAAAAAATTATCTTTTATATAAAAAGAAAATTCAAGGTATTAATAGTATCCCTTTCATGGATCACATGACCCATAGGAATCTATCAAGAATATGGACATCCATATAGTAAATATGAACTATAGTAATATCCAATTGAGATATTTTAGGTTCATGCTTAACTCAAATGTCCATACACTCAAGTCAATAATTTCAAGTAGGGATTATCTGTACAAGAAAAAAACCCCCTAGAACACTGGCTAACAAATATTTTAGTCACAAAAGATCACTACAATAGAGAACCAATGAATCCTCATCTCTCTAAACATGTCCTACAATTTTTTTAAATGGGCATAACAATTTTTTTATTTAATTTCTCAGATATAACGAGAATCTCATAAAACAGCTCATTAGGAATGTGTATATCACATTCAAAGAAATATCTTCTTTTCATGAAAAATGCATGTAAATATATCCCCATGTGCATATTATGATGAATTCATAACATCATAAACCTTATTATGGAAAGATTATAAATATTGATAAGAAATGAAATAATAAATCAATAATATTAAAAAACATGCGAATCAACCTAGGTGGAATAACATCAATGATAAAAAAAACATCATAAACAAAAATCCCATCCTTATCCCTTATATTTTCACATGTACATGGGTTAGATACTTGTAGGCACAATTTCGTTACCATGTCCCAAAAAATCATATTATATGTTCTACCATTACGAAAGAGTAAATTAAATGAAATGAAAACATGTTCCTATGATACCAACATCTAATGTCCCGTGATCTAGAAATCCAAAATGTGGAAAAAAGGTTTTCTTATGAGACCTCATTCACACATACCCCTTTTCTATTAGATACTAACTAGTAACTATGGTGTGATATATATATATTTTAGACTATACCCCTTGGTATAATGTTTCATAGAAGTATAAATAATACATAAAAATAAAATAAAATAGATTATAGACATATCCAAAGACAATAATTAAAGACTAATTAAAGAATCCAATAAATTATAAATGAATAATGTAATGTTGTGATAGAATTTTACTAAATGTCAGTTTATATGTTAAAAATAAAAGGGCTATAGGCTGACCATTCCTGATGCACACCTATCATAGGGTATATAAAAAGTGTATTTTTATATATTCTTAATACAACATAGAGGTTGTCTATGGTCATCTCACTTGATGATCTTTCTTAGTTGTTCACTCACTTAATCTACTTCACCTAAACTACATATATTTGGTTTTTTCATTTGTTTGTTGAAGGAATTATATTTTTTATTTATTTTGAAAATATGAAATATAAATGAAATGTAGAAATAAAATATAATATATATAGATGTAGTTGTAGAATGAATACTTATTATAAAGCAAGGTCTTGGCCCAGGGTTTGATAATGCGGGTTCATTTTTTTTATTTTTTGATTAAATTTAATTTTATTATTCCTTTTGTGAAACCTAATTAATGAATTACATGACATTGATTTATTTATTGTGTGATTTTAGCATGCCTCTATCACACCAACCCGCACCCTCTCCAATAGTCAATTGAGGTAACACATGAACCAAGAATGTTATTCGTAAAAGAAAATGCTCCACCATATTGGGTATTATCCCTTATTGTAATACCAAATCCAATGTGTGAAGTGTTTTCTGGAGATAACTGTAAAGACCTATAAATTTTTTAAGGGAAATTTTTTCTTAATTTTCTTTGAGATTTTACGAGTACTCAGTATCTGACGGCAACTGATTCTGAGGTCCGGTGTGCTTGGAATCACTTTCCAAAGTTTAGCTCATGTACGTTCAGTGAACGAACGAGCAGGTTTTCTGAACTATTAAACCGGTACTTGGAATCAAAATCTGAGGGCACCGATGAAACCGCAACGTTAGTTTTTTCTTAGTAATACCTTTTCTGGAGTTGTGTTTGCTCGGAATTAGTTGTTTAAAAAAAGGGTTTAAGATTAATGTGAAATAAAAATCGTGTTACAATTTTTATTCCACATTCTTAAGTGGTTTAGCCCAATGTGAGGGAGTTCGGGTGGGACCCACTGATGTTTTAACCCCCTTGAGAGGATTTAAGATGAGGTGGGGCCCACACGAGCCCCCACCTTTTCATTTTTACTTAACTCCTTTTTAAAACCACTTTTTTCATTAAAGTGGCCAACTTATCACTTCAATTAATTTTAACATGTTATGTTTAATTAAATGAAGTGAATTAAATTATGAATGTTTGAATTTTAAAAGTGTTGGAAAAGTAATAAAATAAGGATAAAGCCTTATTTTTTTGGTTGCTTCGTTGTGTCGAGAGAGGGAGAGTTCTACAATTGAAGAACGTCATCATCCTCCTTGAAGAACGCAAAGCACACCGATGCGTCTTCCTTCATTCTTTTTCCCGCGACAAAGGAAGGGAGGCATCATTTCACCTCAGCCAATCTCTGTTAATGTGAACGGAGCCACAATCCACGACGCTGTTTTCCGCGACGCTCATCGATCGTCAACTCGTTATCGAGGTAGTGGTTTGATTTTTTTCGTGAATATTCTTTGTCGTTCATCGTCAACTTCATTGGGCCGCTTGTTATCAATTTAACAGGAGGAGGTCGGACCGCACGAACATGACCGGCCCTCATCCCCCTTTATTGTTGTGTTCGTTTCGGATCAAATGAAGGTGGCGTAGTGCAATGTCACCGTGCAGAAACTTGGAGGAATGCATCGAAGAAGAGCGGCGCCAGCGCGCTGGGCTGTTGAGGCCGAAAGTAGCGCAGCTGGAGCGGGGCCGCTGCAAAGGGGCGCAGCGCCATCGCGCCGCGCCGGAGAACGAAAAAGAGATCGTGGCCGAAGCAGGGACGCGGAAGAGAGGCGAGGCGTCATCGCGCCACGCCGGTCGGACCAAGGCCGCGTCCTTTGGTCGTGGCAGAGCAGGGAGCGGCGACTGGAACCGCCGACGCGTCAGAGGGGCGGGACTGTGGGGTTCCGCAGCAGCGGTACCGCCCGGCGAGCCATCCAGCCGTATGGAAAAGGCCGGGGGTCGTAAAACCTAGTTGGAAAAAGGAGCTGCCCCCACGTAGGGGCCTCTATTTCAAATCAGGGGGGCTGCGCCCCCCCCCCCCCCCTCCACGGCAGCTTGGCCCGCGCCGAGCTGGCCACGCGGGCCACGCCCGCGCCTCGCCACCCGGCCGCCCAGGCCAGGCCGGGCCATGCCTGCTGAGCCGGCCCGTGCCCACCAGGCCAGGCCGTGCCGTATCGGGCCGGACCTGGACCCGGGTTGGGTCGACCCGGTTCGTCCCGACCCAGGGGGTCTTGGGCAGGGTCGGTCCGGGCCCGAAATCCCCTAAAACCGGACATGTTCGTTTAAATTCCCATAACATGGGATATAGACATCCGATCGACATACCTTCAGTTGCAATGCGATCCTTGGATCGAGAGGATCGATTCCTAAAATTACACTCAAGGTTTCAGAGAACTTTTGGTAGAACCGGGTTGGTTCGAACACAAAACCAATCGGGCCCTCTGAGCGGAAACACTTATAACTTGAGCTCCGAACGTCTGATTGTCGTGTCATCGACTTTGTTGGATTCCTCATAGTGAGGCAGAAATTTTTTCTTACTCCGATCGTGTTTTGGACGCAGTTGGAGTGCGGTCGGGTTGGTTTTGACTTAAAAACCAACCGGGCCCCTGGAACGAAAACGCCAATAACTCGCAGACAGGGCGTCCGATTGACGCGCCGTCTATCACGTTGAGTTCATTTTGTCGATAAATAACTTTGGGATACATCAATCCAGACTACGTGTCAGTTGATGTATCGACCCCCTTGGATTGTGGAGCGAACCCTCCCAGAATTGAGCATGTTGTGTGCAAGAGACCTAGAGCTGGATGTGACTGCGATGACGATGAAGACTGCACTGAAATCCTCTGTGGGTTCGGCAGCGACGACGACTACCCTGAAATCCTCCGTGTGTTCGGTAGTGATGAAGAACGTACTAAAATACTTAGTGGGTTCTATGGTGATGACTATTGTTCTTGTATCCTACGTGGGTCTGGTTGTACTACTGTTCTTGTATCCTATGTGGGTCCGGCAGTATTTGTCCTTTTTTGTAGCATCCTACATGGGTCCGACAGAGTGGATGGTCTTGTATCCTACGTGGGTCCGATAGCTTAGCTGGTCTAATATCCTACATGGGTCCTAGCTTAGATGAATCAGTGGCTACATCTGATCATCTCTATCACCTTACGAATAAGTATACTTGTTTGAGTTGAGTCTTGAATTTCAATCATTATCTTTGATATTATTGACTTGCTTCGTATGTGGATTGTGTTGTGCTTTCCTGTGTGGATTGGGTTTTACTATCCTACGTGGACGTGATCGAACTTGGGCTCAGATGTTGGAGCCGAACTGGAATTGATGACTTAGGTATATGTATGGGCATATACCTAAGTAGTGTTGGATGTTACTTCCTGATTGTATATTTCATTTGTGGATTAACCTTTGTGGATTCTGGAAGACCTTCGGGGTCTCGGGGTCCCTAATGAGTAGTGTATACTCACCCCTTCATGGGCTATGCCCACACTACATTGTGTTGGATGTAGATGACGGACAGTGCTGATCATGGTTGAGGCTTGTGGAGCAGTTGGTATCTTTAGGTGGACCACTGGGCGGGACATAAACAGAGCGGACGGCTGGACCCAAGGAGCTAAGGAAGCTATCTGTACCCACCCTTCAGGTGGGACTTCCAGTGGACGGCTCGACGTTTCTGCTTTAATTTCAGTTGATGTACTTTCTTTCCTGATATACATTACTTTCAGTTTGGGTTTTTATTCTAGCCCAATTACTTTCCGCACTTACTATTGTACTCAATTTACTTAGTGTTTAATTATGCTAGCTTACTATGAGAAGTTTGTTTACTTTTTAAAGGCAATTCATTCCCCTTTTTCGGGATTTATGCCTCGGTGCTAGTCTCCAGCCCCTGGCCTATGGAAGGCAGGCTTGGGGTTGTCACGACACAAGTCCCGAGGACGGGTCGTGACAAATTGGTATCAAAGGAGTTCGGTTCTACCACAGAACTCTGGACTCTGATATTTCTTCTATGTGAAGCAATAGTGTTAAGGGTATTGAGTGTGGTTATCAGTCCAGGGAGTCCAGTGTTGGTGTGGCAGCCGACGTATCTGTACACTAGGACCCTGACTTCTGATTTCTGACTCAATGCACATAAACATTGATTTCATTTGTGTTTGAAAAGTTTTCTTTTTTATTACTTTGTGTCAGCTCACCAGGAATACAGTTTTGACCGTGGCACACCTATTTCTTTTTAGGATGGCCCCACGATGGTAGCCAACTAGGGTTCAACACTTTGTGCGAGACGACAGCCCATCGAGCGACGAGACCTCGGTGCAGGGCCCTTATTCAGCGGTGGCACCGACGGTACCTCTACCCGACGAGCCACCGATGCCACCAGCCCCAGCCACTGAGAGTGCACATCGCCTTAGTGCACTGAATGAGTTTCAGCATTAGAGACCGCCCTGGTTCCATGGGGAGATGAACCCTCAGTTATTCGAGGATTGACTAGAGGATGTAGTTTGTGTTTTCAGGACAGGGGGGACACCAGCTGGCCTGATGGTGATCCTTGTAGCGTGCCTCTTGCATGCGGCAGCAGGCAGATGGTGGAGCATGATGATCCAGGTGCACGACGAGGCATCTCTCCTCTAGACGGACATTTAGAGCCTCTTCCACTAGGAGTTCTTCCCAGCCACCCTCCGTGCGGTGCGCATCCAGGAGCTATTACAACTGCAGGTGGACAACATGACGTTCGCCCAGTACTCGGCGAGATTTACCAATCGCTCGCGCTATTCGATGGACATGGTATGTGACCCATTCTTCCAGGCATGGACCTTTGAGCAGGGACTGAGGCATTAGATCAGGGAATCGATAATCTCCCTTAGCAGTCCGACGCAGGCAGGAGTATTGGAGAGAGCCCTTCTCATATAGAGCTTTCTTTCTGAGCCTACACTAGCAGCGAGGCCTACCGCAGGGCGGCACGTAGCAGAGTCGTCTGTAGCTAGCAGTCGACGGATGTCACAGGGGCCCAGGAGGACCAGACCATTAGGTGGACGACCTGAGGACATTGGCTCCGAGGTGCGGGGCACCCGGTGCAGAGCAAGCCTTCCGAGGAGCAGACAGTGCTACACATGTGGCGGGTAGGGCCACATGGCTTGTGACTGCCCGACCTGCCATGCAGGGGAGCAACAGACGGTTGAGGGTCCACCCAGGCAGAGGCAGAGGGTTGACCGTGGTGGTCCGCAGGAAGAAAGCGGATGAGGCAGAGGAGCTGGACGAGCAGCAGGTGGTGGGCGACGCTTTGAGGCTTTACCACCACTGCCACCAGGAGGTCCAACTCGACCATGGGGAGCTGGACCATGACAATGGGGCGACTTTTGTGGAACTCCCAGTGGAGATCGAGGATCAACAGGATTGGGTCCTACGTGGGCGGTCGATTCATCTAGTGCGCATTAGGTGGAAGCACGAGAACCTCTAGGAGAGCACTTGGGAGCAGGAGGCTCAGATGCATGCTCAGTACCCTCATTTGTTTTCTTAGATTGTGATTTATCTTTACGGGGACAAAAATACCAAAGGTGGGAGTAATGCGAAGACACGTAAATTTAAAGGGAAATTTTTTATTAATTTTATTTGGGATTTTATGAGTACGCAGTATCTGACGACACCTGATTCTGAGGTCCTGTGTGCCCGAAATCAGTTTCCAAAGTTTAGCTTGGGTACATTCAGTGAACAAATACGCGGGATTTCCTAAATTTTAAACCGATGCTCGGAAATGAAATTCGAGGGCACCGATCAAACCGCAGCGTCAGTTTTTGCTTAGGAAGAACTTTTCTAGAGTTGTGTTTGCTCGAAATTAGTGTTTTAAAAAAAGGGTTTAAGATTAAAGTGAAATAAAAATCATGTTACAACTTTTATTCCACATTATTAAGTGTTCTAGCCCATGTTAGGGAGTTGGGGTGGGACCCACTGATGTTTTAACCCCCTTGAGAGGATTTAAGATGAGTTGGGGCCCACACAAGCCCCCACCTTTTAATTTTTCCTTAACTCCTTTTTAGAACCTCTTTTGTCATTAAAGTTGCCAACTTATCACTTCAATTAATTTTAACAAATTATGTTTAATTAAATGAATTGAATTAAATTATGAATGTTTTGATTTTAAAAGTGATGGAAAAAGTAATAAAATAAGGGTAAAGCCTTATTTTATTTTGGTTGCTTCGCTGTGTCAAGAGAGGGAGAGTTCTACCACCAAAGAACTTCATTATCCTCCTTGATTAACGTGAAGAACACCGACTCGCCTTCCTTCATTATTTTTCCCATGACATTGGAAGGGAGATGCCATTTCACCTCGTAAATTCTCTGTCAACGTTTACAGAGCCACATCCCGTGACGCCATTTTCCGTGACGCTCATCGATCGTCAACTCGTTATCGAGGTAGGGGTTTTATTTTGTTCATGAATATTCTTTGTCGTTCATCGCCAATTTCTTTGAGCCACTTGTTATCAATTTCACCGGAGGAGGTCGGACTGCACGAAAACGGCCGAACCTCCTCCCCCTTTGTTGTTGTGTTCGTTGCAGCTCGAAAGAAGGTGGCACGGTGCAATGGCACCGCACTGAAACATGGAGGAATGCGTCGAATAAGCGCGGCGTCATCGCGCTGCACCGTTGAGGCCGAAAGAAGCTGCGGCCGGAGCGGGGCCGCGGAAAAGGGGAGTGTCGTCGTCGCACCATGACGAAGAACCACGAAGAGACCGCGGCCGGAGCGGGGCTACGGCTGTGGGGCGCGGCGGCGTCGCGCCCCACCTGTCGGACCAAGGCTGCGGTGGAGGAGGGAGCGGCGGCCGAAACCGTCGGCCGCCGGCGCGTCAGAGGAGCAGGATCGCGGGGTCATGTGGCAGCGGCACCGGCCGTCCAGACGAGCCGACCGTACGGAGAAGGCCGGGGGTCGTAACCCCCAGCTGGCAAAAGGAGCGACCCTGACGTGGGTGTCGTCGTTTCAAAACAGGGGGCTATCGCCGCCCTCCCCCCCTCCGTGATAGCTCGGCCAGTGTCGGGCTGGCCACACGGGCCGCGCAGGCCGGGCTGGGCCGCGCCTGCGGGCCCAGGCCACACCCGCCGAGCCAGGCCACACCTTATCAGGCTGGACCCGGACCTGGGTCGGGTCGAGCCGGTTTGGGCCGACCCAGGGGGTCTTGGTCCGGGTCGATCAGGGCCCAAAACCCCATAAAACTAGACATGTTTGTTTAAATTCCTGTAACATGGGATATGGATCTACGATCGATGCACCATCTTTTGTGATACGATCCTTGGATCGGGACGTTCATTTTGTTGTATACAACTCAAGGTTTCAGAGAACTGTGGGTACGACCTGGTTGGTTCGAAGACAAAACCAACCGGGCCCTCGGAGCAGAAACACTTATAACTTGAGCTTCAGACGTACGATTGACGTGTCATTGATTTTGTTGGATTCCTCTTTTTCAGAATGACCATTTGGCTTACTGCGCTCGAGGTTTGGATGTAGTTGGAGTGCGGTCGGGTTGGTTTTGACTTAAAACCCAACCTGGCCCCTTGAACGAATATGCCAATAACTCTCAAACCAGGCGTCCGATTGACGCTCCGTCTATCATGTTGAGTTCCTTTTGTCAAGATGGAACATTTGGATACATCAAATCCGGACTAAGTTTCAGTTGATGTATCGACCCCCTTGGCTCGTGGAGCGGACCCTCCCAGAATCGAGCATGCTGTGTGCGAGAACCCTAGAGTTGGTTGCGACTGCGATGACGATGACAACTGCACTTAAATCCTCTGTGGGTTCAGCAGCGACGACGACTACACTGAAATCATCTATGGGTTCGGCAGTGATGAAGACCGTACTGAAATCATCTGTGGGTTCGACGGCGATGAATACTATTCTTGTATCCTACGTGGGTCTGGCAGTACTACTGTTCTGTATCCTATGTGGGTCCGGCAGTATTTGACCTCTATTGTAGCATCCTACGTGGGTCCGACAGAGTGGCTGGTCTTGTATCCTACGTGGGTCCCACAGCTTAGCAGGTCTAGTATCCTACGTGGGTCCCAACATAGATGAATCAGTGGCTACATCTGATCATCTCTATCACCTTACGAAGAAGTATACCTCTGTGAGCTAAGTCTTGACATTCAATAATTATCTTCGATATGATTGACTTGCTTCCTATGTGGATTTTGTTGTTCTTTTGGGTGTGGATTGGGTTGTACTATCCTGTGTGGACGTGATCAAACTTGAGCTCGGATGTTGGGGTCGAACTGGAATTGATGAATTAGGTATATGTATGGGAATATACCTAAGTAGTATTGGATGTTACTTCTTGATTTTATCTTTCTTTTGTGGATTATCCTTTGTGGTTTCTGGGAGACCTTCGGGGGTCTCAGGGTCCCTACTGATTAGCATATACTCACACCTGCACGAGCTATGCCCGCACTACGTTGTGTTGGATGCAGATGATGGACAACGCTGATCGTGGTTGAGACTTGTGGAGAAGTTGGTACCTGGTGTTGGACCACTGGGTGGGACGTACACGGAGCAGACGACTGGACCCGAGGAGCTGAAGAGGCTATCTGTACCCACCCATCGGGAGGGACTTCCAGTGGACGACTCGACGTTGCTACTTTACTTTCAGTTGTTGTACTTTCTTTCCAGTTGTACTTTACATTCAGTTTGGGTTTGTATTCTGGCCCATATACTTTCCACACTTACTATTGTACTTAGTTTACTTAGTGTTTATTTCTGCTAGCTAACACCGTGGATTTTTTTAACTTTATAAAGGCAATGCCTTCCCCTTTTATTCGGGAATTATGCCTTAGTGCTAGTCGCCAGCCCCTGGCCTATGGAAGGTGGGTTTGGGGTAGTCACGGCATGAGTCCCGAGGACAGGTCGTGAAAAAAAGCGAGGGAAGATAATAAATATATTAAAAGGAAATGATTTGGAAATAATGTCATGGTGGAAGACCTCACTATCCAAAAAGTAATCCTACATCCACCACAAATAGATATGAAACATTATGAATTGAATTTAAATAAAAAATGACACCATGAAAACTCCCAAAGGTCCAAGAAATGAGTTAGTGACATTCCATTGAAAAGTGGATATATATCATGATGCAAACATGTAAGAGATAGAATAATGTTAAGGTTTAATGGAAAAGAGAGATGAATTGAAAAAATTAAACAATTTAATAAAAATATAGATGTATGATACTTTTGTAAAATAAAACTAAAATAAAAAGACAAGAAAAGTGAAATCCTACATAATAAAAATGGAATCTGGCCTCTTATCCTTGGTTCCCCAGATCAGAATGAAATGGATTATAATTATTTGGGAATGAGGATCTCTCCATCTTTTATTGGCCAGATTTTACCTTCCTAATAAACCACATGTTGGGCCTACTAAATAAAATATTCACACTTAGAAACATCAATTAATTTCTCTCCCAATTTTCATTTTCATATCCCCTCATAATTTAGTCATATTTTTCCTTTCCGAATTAATGTTATGATTGTTTCACTATCATAGTTTAATTTCCCATATATCTTCTCCATATTCCATGTATCTGGTTTCCCATGAATTAATATCCATAAAAGGATGATTCATGAATTTCATACTTAAATAAATTTTTTAACAAATGTCTTATCCAGATCCATGATGAATTTAATCTTCATTGGGTCATCCAAATTTTATATATAATCTCATATTTAAATCATTATTGATCTTTGAACAGTTTTTGAGGCTAGTATTCTGAGAAAATTTTGGACCCCTAATTGATTGATTGAGATTATGGTCCAAAATGTTGAAATGTAGAAAATGATTTCCCAGATCATAAAAAATTAATTTCACAATTTAAATTAGATTGGAAATTTATATGGAAAAAACATTAAAATAAATTAAAAATATTAAAAACCCCAAATGGTAACAACTTCTTACTTTCCCTATCACTCATAGTAATGATCGTGGCCAGTTTAAGCATTGTGAATAATTTGTGCCCTCTCTTGAATATTATTTTTTACAATTTTTTATTTTTAGAAGAAACTTTTTCAATATTTTTATTGTTTCAAATTTTATGATTTATATTATCTTAAAATCTACCACCAAACCACATATGATAAAAATAATTGATCAAGTAATTGTGAATGTTGGTTTTCCAAAATGAAAACACATTTTAATTTCATTACTTTTTAGTTATTTTTTTATTTTCATTTTTCTATATTAAATGGAGTATAAACAATAGACTAAAATGAATTATTCTGTAACATTTTAATATTCCACTGGGATGAAATCCCACACACCTTCCTTTAATTGTAAATCATCCAATTTACCCTGATTACCAATACCCCTGTGCATTAACATTAATATATCATTCAATTACAAAGAGTAGAGTAGGAATAGGGAATGATGGACTAAATCATGGCTCATCCCTAACAAGGTCATTCTTAAACTCTATGGGCTAAATAAAGATTTATTTAGTGGTTTTTAAGGGAATATTTTTTATTAATATACGCATCACTCAATTTGAATGTTTTTTGTACAATTGTATCATTTAAATGTTCAAATTCATGTTATAGTAGGTTGGATGCCCCAAGATCACTCATGAAATGTGCTCATTATAAAATTGGATGTAATTGGTCTAGAAATATTCTATGAAAAGTGAAATATGATTTCTGAGAATCACTCATGGCATGAGATATAATAAAAAATAAGTTCACATGAATTTTGGAAATAAAAAACATGAAACCTAGTATAGAAATTTCATTTACATGAATTAACTAATTCTCTCAAATCATGAGTCATCATTTTAATATCCATTAATTACATTAATAATTCAATTATTCATGTTAATCAAGGAATCACATATATAGTGAAATATAAAACACGGAATTACATGATTCTTAAGTAACTTATGCGTTCTACTTCAGTCAAGTAAGCATAAATCCAAGTGTGGGCATATAATTTTCTTTTTAAATCACAAAATATGATTTAGAAAAAAATGTAATGAGATAAAAAGTATAGGAAATTATAATGAATTATCATTCACATAAATCTTATTTCTTCTCTTTCCTCTATCTGAGGCTACCTTCTTCCATCATGAACCTTCATAATATAATTACATAATTAAGCACAGGTGTCGTGTCTTTTTTTCCTAGAAATATAGAGTGAAGGGGGATACATGCAGTGCCACATTCTATGAAAGGAAATTGAAATATAAATTTATATAAGGAATGTAAAGAAAAATATTGGTACAATCCCCCATGTGGACAATAAAATTTTACTACCTCTAAAGCGTAGTACCGGCTGTTAGAAAAAATCAGATAGTGGAAGAATTTTCATTGATTTGAACCACCACATGTGGCTCTTTACCAACCTGTGATTTATCCTTCTCAGAGAGGAATGATCCATGGATAGAGTGCACCACATCCTCCTACTTTACTATGAGTTATATATTCCATTGGTGGGGCAGAATGATGTAAAAATCATCCACTTTCAGGGTTGATACATTTTCATCCTCTTCCATATCTTGTAGTGATATCATTATACTTTCTTTAAAATGAGAATCCTCCCTTCTGATTTCCTCAAGATCAACAACAATGATGTATTCATGGGGAACCTCAAATGCAGGATCAAAAAAATCAGGGAGCTCCATGTGTTCTTCATTAGGTGCAATTCTAGGTTCCTCATCCTCTTATAATTCATAGAAATTATTGTCTATGTCTCTAAAATCAAAATAATAAAAAGTGATGCACAATTCAGATTTAGTAAAATTAGATCCGATATAGTCATATAATGGTTCAAGTCACTGAATTTTTTTAGTTACTATAAAATCCTAAGTGGTAAGTGTCTCTTGGAGAAGATTATTTCAGGGTAGAGGCAGATGGTCATTCTCATCCACATCAAGTTTGGCCTCAACTTCATGGATGCCATCAGTGAAATTAGAAATATCCAGTGGAACATCCATCTTGGCCTTTAATAATTACATTTTATCTAGAGTTCATTGATCAAGATCATTAGACCATATGGAGAGATCAATGTATATTGTCCTCTTTTCAACGGTTTTAAAATTATCATAAGAGAATCACCCCTTTTTAGGAGTTCTTCCTCAGTATAATCAATTTATTTCTCTTTCATATGTGATTAATTTCTCCCTAAATTTAAAAATGGTTATTTGAAAACATTATACGAAATGAATTATTTTATGTTTTTTTACAAAGATAAAAAATATTTACAAAAAATTTAATTTCAAAAACTGACAGAAATAAATGTTTAGATCGCCAGTAACAATAAAAGTTTTCACACATTCTTATCATAGTGTGTAGAAAAAGAATATTTTTATGTTTTCATAATGTAGAATAAAGGCTAACTATGATCGTCTCACATGAGGATATATCACGATTTTTCACTCACATAATATAATTTGACAAAACTACCTTTTTTGTTTTTTATATATAAATTAAATAAAAATTTTTGGTGTTTAGAAAATATTAAATATAAGTGGTATGATGAAGTAAAATATAAAAAATGTTGATATTGATACATACTAAATTCTTATTATAAAGAAAGGTCTTGGTCTAATGTTTGATAAAATAGGTTTATTTGTTAGTTATTTGTTGTTTAAACTCTATTTTTTTATTCATTTTTTAAATCCTCATTAATTAATTAAATTCCTATGATTTATTTTGTGTGTGATTTTATCATTCCTTTGTCACACCAGACCAGATCTAATCTAATAGTAAAATATGGTAACACCTTGATCAAGAATGTTATTTTTAAAAGAATCAACTCCATAGTATGTCTTTTAGTCCCTTTAAAAATCCCAACTCCACCATTTGAAGGATTTACCTAAGAGAAGGGTTGGAAAATAATGAATAAAATAAAATTAATGGATTTCAAAATAGCTTCATGGTGGATGACCGCCGCATCCATTAAATACTTTTACATCCACCACAAATATATTTAAAACATTTTGAAGTGAAGCGCTATAATAAAGAACACCACGAAGACTCACCCATAGCCAATCCTCAGGTTGGTAAATTTACGTTGTAATGTGAATAGAGATCACATTGAAATGATTAATGATATAGAATATGATTAGGGTTGCAATAAAAAGTGAGATGGATAATGAAAAAAACACTTTTATAAAAATAAGAAGTCATGTTACATGATAATATAAAAGTAAAATAATCTGAAAAGAAAATAGGCATCCTAAATAATCAAAACTACCCTTGGCCTCCTCTCTCTAGTTTCATGGATGGAATAGCATGGATTGGAATGATTTGGGAAGGAGGAGCTCTCCTCTTTTTATTGTTCATATTTTCCATTCAAAATTCTTTGTGTGTTTGGCCTAATAATTGGAAATTCACATATAGACCCATTAATGAAACTTTCTCCCCATTTTGTTTCTCATCTCACCTCAAGACATCATAATACATGAACATGTAGAAAGAAATTTATGATCATTTCCCAATAATTATATATTCTTCCTATATATCCTCTCAATATTCCATGTATCTGGTTTCCCATGATTTGATGGACTTCTAAACGGATGATTCATTCCTTCACACCTTAATCAAAGTTGTTAATAAATTTATTTTCAAGCTACATGTCTAATTTCAGCTTCATTGGGACCTCTAAATTCTTGATATATGCACATATTTATATCATCATCGATTTGTGAATAGTTTTGAGTCCAATGTTTTGAAATGATTTTGGGCTCGCAATTGATGGATTGACCTTATTGTCCAGAAGGATAAAATATATCCAAAGAAGTACCAGATCCTAAATAAATGAATTTCACAATTTAAATTAGTTTGTAAAATTCCAGAGCTGAAATACAGATATAATTTAAATCTATAAAAAATACAAAATGGGCCATTCTTACAATCATGCTCAAAATTTCACAAAAACAATTAAATATGAAAATTTACAATAAAATATCATGGTGGTGTGTCTAAAAATATTGAAATCAAATTTAAAATTTTGAAATAAATTTTATCTACCAAAACCAATTTTCTGTAGGATAATATCTAGTAGTTTAGGTGTGATATGTATAGTTTTGAGACTATACATCTTCGTCTGAAGTTCCATACATGTATAAATAAAACATAAAAATGAAAGAAAATGTATTATAGAGATAGAAAAAACCAAAAATTAAAGGACAAATAAAAAGACTAGTAAATTATTAATGTGTAATGTATTGATGAGATGGAATGTAACTAAATGTTCGGTTATAAGTAAAAAATAAATGAACTAAAATACCCAAAAAAGACTCAATAGTCCGTAGTCCTCAACCCTATGTCAGACCCATATTCAAAATCTAACACATCGAATAAATAATGAATCAAGAAAATTATCCTTTACCATTTTACATACACACATCCATGTAATCTGATGAGGTACAAAAGGGAGGCCCTTCTGTTGTGTGAGTATAACTCATTAGGTTGACACCACCATGTCAAAACGAAATTATCTGATATGAATTTTATGCAATATGGAAATAGACATTTGATTTAATTAATTTAATAATTAATAAAATAAAACAAAAAGATATTTTTTCTCAATTTCAAAATATATGTGATATTTTATTAAAAAAATCAAAAAAAACCATATAACGATGGTCAAATTACTTTATTCATTGTTATGCCAAAATATCTATGAGTATGTCTTACAACCATTCTAATCATAACCATAACCATGGAATAATTTATATAATCTGGGTCAAATCAATATAATAAATATAGCATTGTGGACAAATCCATAGAAACATTATATCATGGGACTAGTACAAGCCCACTCCATATAATAATTACAACATATTTTTATTCATGTTCATGGTCCAGGCTCAGTATATAATAATTTTTTAAGAATTAAATTTTATAGCTGAATTGTAAAAAAAATAATTATTTTTATTAGGGAAACCAATTTTAGTTTAATGAATTTACCAGCTCAATTTTACATCATGATTGTTTTAAAAGTGAAATTACATCAATTGTATATTTTTTTATTTCAATTATGTAAATTATAATAGTTATAAAATTTAATGTTTATGTTAAAAAATTATATACTTCATAAAATTTTCCATTTGGAAAACAATTTATCATTGAATCTATGATATTAATATTAAATTAAATTATTCCCATCATGTGATATTAATTTCTTAAAATAGATTCAATTATTAGAGTCATCATAAGTATTAATATATAATAGGTTCATTTTTGTAGTAAATAAGAGTAATAATGGGAAATAATTAATTACCATGATTTAGATATAAACGATGTTTTGTGTGTCCCTTGTAGTTTTGTCAAACTTAAATTTCAAAAAAAAATATGAATTGTATTTATTGATATTTATTTAATATATAGTATCATTGGGCCAAAACTATCTAATAATGACCATTAATATATTATTTTAACATGATAAATTACCTTGTCAAATAAAAATATACATGTCATCATAGTGAAAAATGAAATTGGAAAATTGAGTAACCATAAATGATTTTTATTAGTTACGAATACCATTAAACAAACACTCACAAATACATAACAAAAAATGGAATCTATTAAAATCCCCATATATTCTATAATTCTTAAAAATAATACGTGATTGATAAAATAATCAAATCATATAGTAATTGGATCCAATCATAAGAACTATTTTCATTCTTTCTAATATATGGTTGTATAAAAATAGTGACTAAATTTTATTTTTCACTTGTGGGGTATGATCAATTGATTCTTGAGATTTTGATTTTCATAGTGTCCCATATCTTTGTAGTTGAAGCATTATATATTGTAAACCATTGTTCTTACCCATTCAATCAATTTAATAGTATCATTTCACCCCAAAATTCTAGAAAAATATCATTACTTTTAAAAAAGTATATTGGTGATTATTTTTACTGTTATTACATATATAAAAAATACTTCTTTCTAATCCCCCTTTTATCCATAATTTTATCATCTTTCATCTTTTTATCATGTTTCCATAAAAATACATATAAGTTGGAGAATTATTTCCCAATATATTTATCACATGATATTATCTCCTCATATAATGAAATAGAATGGGGGACCAGTTAACATTAAAATATTATCTTATTTCCATGAATGGGATGATCATTTTTACTCTTTAGATAATGTTAATTGGTGAGTTTCTCATTCACTGTGATAGGAATCATTTCAAAATGATGATGTAAACTATATTAAGTCATTCAATTATGGAACATAGTTAATTATGTTAAACCTATTGAAATACATATCACAAATTGAAAAAATCATGTATAGTTAATCTCATAAACATTAACATGATTTCTATGGAAAAGTTTCATATAATTATACTCGCACTCTATCAAGGGGTTCCATTATAAAATCTATTTTTTTTATAAATTTTTTTGTCAATGATTCTAAAAAACATCCATTGATCTCAACTCACGAAACCCCCCTATAATCCTGGAGTTGCTGTCTACTACCCTTACATTTTCATGATGAAAATAAATCACATACTAGAGGACCAAATTGTTTATAATTATTAGAAAACCAAATTAAATACATGAAACCAATTTTACATTTCTAATAAATAAAAAATCAATACATAAAAATATAAAATTATTTTTATCCATGAAATTCATTATTAGCCATCATATTCATATCAAAGGAAAATGAAACAAAATAATTGTGATCCCAGATGATCTCTATGGGTAAGAGTACAATGAATTATATCATGATTCAATAATGAGTGATAAATATGAAAAGGTAAATAACGAATTGCACTTTTCATTTAATCAATACATTGTAAATGAAATGCATCCACATATTTTATCATAGTGAATATACTCTAGATAATTATAACTAAATACAGAATATTTTAAATGTTAATTTATTGGAATCTAGGATTCCTAGGTACATAGAAAAATTACCATTAAGAACATTTACAAGAATTTTTGATACATACTAGATAGAAACCAATTTTTTGGCCAACATTAACTATACTTTCGAGACTTTTCAATAGACAATTTAAAACTCACTGGTTGCAACCCTCAACGGTTTGTCCAAATGAATCTCATCCCATGAGACTACTGATTAATCTAAGTTATTTCATTAACTGGTCCCAAACCCATGTCTCCCATGTACAAATCATTTATCATATATCGAATAATAAATTTAAATTACTAATAAACATTCCTCATCAAATATCTATATTGAGTAATCTTATGGACTTGTCAATATTTTACAAAAAATCAATAATTTTCAATGTGAACACCATATATAAAATTGATATATGATTAATGAAATAATAATAGCAATTTACTGGAAATATTTAATTCTACTATGAATGTACATTAAAATTAAAAATCATCATTTTGAAGTAATTGTTTCATGATAACATTAAAAAACGTAAAGATATGATATTGCAATGATAGAATTTACCACATTTTAATTTTCAAGTCAAAACCCTTTGGATAAGATAGTTAAAATTGTCTCTTAATGTAACATTAATTTTGACTGAATAATGATATGAAATGAAAAATGGGAAATATGTACACCACATTAATGTGAATAGGTGTATACTAACAACAATGGCTCAATGGAACGTAAATTGACACAAAATCCTATAACTTACATATCATTTTAGTCAAAAAATTGTTTTTACCTCAAATATAATGGATTTTTTCTTTTTAAAAACATAATCTAGAACATATTAAAATTTATAATATTATATATTACATTTTATAATGTCTTATTACCTATTTATTTGTAATCAGTCATTATTTTAACTATTTCGTGTGATAATTCCCTAGTTTCATGAGTATGTTTTGACTTGTTATTTATTTTTCATGTTCATTAGATTATGATTTAATCATATATTGTAAGTAAAAGATTATTAAATTAACATATATATTCATTTTATATTTATTTATAAAAATTAAATAAATTTGAAGACAAAAATGAAATTCACCATTCCGGGAGACCGTAGGTTGTACATACGCATGAATTATTTTTTTCATTTTCTAATCATATTAAAAGAATTTATTTAAATATTATATGTGTATATCATAATTATAATATAATAATTGTACCATTTTTATAAAAAGTTTTTATTCAATCCATCCTTTATAAATTCCATGCACAGTATGGATGAATTAAATCGCTTTGAGGATGTGATATTCCACATGTCCACATACAAAGTTATCGAATACCAAAAAACTTAAAATCATAATAATTTTTCATATATTAAAAATCTAGAAACAAATATAAATTATTGAATCATATATATGGATGTGTGGGTGAGTCTAGTTAATAAAAATTGAATAAAAACGTCTAAGTATTTTGAGGATAAATAGGCTATTATATAATATTTAAATAGAAATCTACTAGTGGTGAATGAAACAAAACTAATGTGATCGTTGAAGAGCATTACATCCATTTAAAGTAACTCCATTTAGTTTTATAAAAAATAATTCATTGGATAGATTCAATCTCAATTTGATTCATATAGTATGTGGGGAGGTATTTTTTTAAGCTATTTGGGAAGGTTCTGGATAAGAAAATTTTCTTGAGATGAGTGAATAAGTGTGAGTGGTGAGGGTATTTTTATAGTGATTAGGAGTGGAATTCTTGCAAATATAAAATGTTACACAGTATTCATAGGTCACCTTTACAGAATGTGTCCCAATAATTAATCAAAATTCAAGATAATGGAAGAAATGGTTGAAATATGTTGAGAAAATATGTTTTATAATTCTTTCGAGTTTATTGTTCTGTTATGCTTCAGAATCAGTTCTTTATTATGCTAGTTTTTTCCTTAATCACAGTAAATAGTTTTGATATTATTTAGTAAAAATTTTGGTTAAAATAATTATATATAGTTTTAAGTTAGAAAATATTATTATTATTAATATAGAATCAATTTTTCCAAATTCCAATCACAGAAGTTGAAGAAATTAATTTAATATTAATCCTAAAGAGCGGATGACAAAGAGAGTTTTTTAAATAAATATGTTCAGAAAATTAAAATTTTTTCATATACAATGTTAATGTGAAACTGATTTCAATGACCTAAATTATATTAATTGATGGAAAAATAATCTAAATATATATTAAAAGTAAATTAATATATAAGTTATATATATAAATTACTTGTATTAAAAACCTCTTCTGAAATAACAGTAAGAAATTTTCATTATTCATGAGAAAATTAAACATCAAAGAAAAATACCACAAATTAAAACTATGCCAATTTTGATATTAAAATTTAAAAAAAGGTTACTTTTGACATATATAAATTATAAAAGTTTCAATCTTTATTTTTAAAATATTTTCTCCAATAAGAGCTTGTTAAAGTGCATGTAGAAACATACTAATTTTATAAAACAGTTGATTTGTTCTTATCATATGCTTATTAAATCTATTACATGAATCTTTAAACATTGGATTGAATATATAATATATATATTTATAATTTTTTAATCCTTTTAATAACCACCAATTTAATTTCTATGAGGCAACAGTAACACCCTGAGATTTTATGAAAAATATTATTTTTTAAATTTCATTAATGTCTTGTGTTGTACGCTACACCAAAAGGAGCTTGAAAAACATGCATCCCTGACATGGCTTGAATTACACGCAATCGCGACCTTCCACGATAGCATGTGTTGTACGCAATATCGAGTTTCACTAAACAACGATATGTTATATAAACTAGCCGTTATGAATAGTAATACCCAATTTTTGAAATTTTGTAAATTTTATTTTTCAAAATGGACTTCATTTTTTGATTCGGAATATCGAAATTAGCCTAGGGTGAAATTTTTCTATTTTTCTGAAAATTTTTAATTTTTGATGAATATTGAAAACACTAGGTTACTATTTAAAAACCGACTTTTTATTTAAATAATTACTTATTTTATTCAAATTTATTTTAGGTCAAATTGATACATAATACCTATATAATTTCAATGTAATTGATTGGAGTCATTTTATAATAATTGTAGATATATAAAAATTTTATTGAACTTTTCACCATCTTTTACCCACCTCCTATGAGAATTTGCAAATTTACATAAAACATAATTTTACCGCTTCTGTGAATGAAATTTAAAAAATCGGAGAGACATTGTTGATGTTAGTAAGTAAAATTTGGTACAATGAGATGAAAATAATTTTTGGTGAATAGTAACTTTTTTATTTTTTTCCAAGGTTAAAATTAAATAGGGTAATTAAGGGTAAAAATGATATTATTATTACCCTAACACATGTCCTAATTCTATTGGATAAGTGTAATTCTACCAAAAACAACCTTAGGAATAAAAATTACTATTTAGGCCCACTTGGATTAGAATAGGACATTTAGTATTAATTTATTTAAAGAAGGGTTAAAATAGTTAAAATCAATGTTTAATAAATAAATCATTTTTAATATAGGGTTATACCTAAGATAAATTAGATTATAAATATTCATTATAAAGATAAAAATATTTCATACATAATGATATTTTATTTGTATTTTTTAGACATTAAATAATTTAATATATTTATGACACAATGATGATGCAGTAATTATCTTATTAATTAAATATTGACATAATTGATGTTATAAATACCCAAATAAATGTAATGTGAGACGTTTTATGAATTAAACTAATTTTCTAGGTTAATATGACATGTTAGTATTGATTTTATTAACTTTTTTGGAACTAATATTTCTCTTATGATTTTCAAAAAAATCAATTACCAAATAGTGTCAAAATTGACATAAAATAGTTTTTTAAAAAATTATTAAATTATTAATTTTTTTTAATTCCTAAAATATATGGTTCGGCCAAATGACTAAGATAAGGTTATATATATTAAAAATAATCTACTTGGGGTTCGTTTGGCTTGTTATACTATATTTATTAACCTTATAGAGTAAGAAAACAAGAAGGCACGGTAAAAGATAAATTATCTAACATAATGTTAAATATAAATGATAAGGTTAAAATAGATACCTAAACTTGACTAAATTCTATTGTATGAGTGTATTTCGACCCATCCCCACATTATCTTCGAAGTAAATCAATTTGGAGCTATTAAAAACTGAATATGACTTTATAATAAAATAATATGTTTAGTTTTTCCAAAAGTTTCCCCTCTCCTCCCTTATAAAAGGGAATCTCCTCCCTCTCTTCATCACACCACATTGAGGCTTCATGCTCAGCCGACCCCTGCCAAATTTTCTTCTCCACTTCCCTTGAAACGTCCTATAGGTCTTGGGCTTCTTCAAAGACCAACTTTAATGCCCTAAGAGGAGGTCTCAAAGAGGCGCTTCAAAGAAGAGCTAATGTCTGTTACCGATTCCTTCAACTTTATTTCTTATTCCACTTATTATTTTTTAGTTGTTTCATTATTAAGTAATAACATAAATATCAATAATATACTTATATTTTATTATAAGTATTAAACAACCCTGTTTCACCTTCTTTCCATCCTACGGAAAAAAAAAATCACTGCGCGTGCGTACGTACGGAATATCATCTCCACGTCGTGGTGTAATCTATTTTTCCAACACCACCTTACTTGGATGGGTATAATGGTGTTAAGAATAACAATACATAGTTATTATAACATCATACTGATTCTGATATATTTTATCTTCCACTCCACTCCAATTCAATAATTATAGAAACGATATCATCGCACGTGCGTATGTACGGACTACCGTCTCCACGACGCGATGAGATTCATTCTCCATGTTAACCATTCATAAATGATTATAAAGTATATATAAGCCAAAATAATGAAATATATGACATTATAAAGCTACTGTATTTATGTATATAAATATGTATGTCATCTACATAATTCCATTCAACTCAATAAAGAAACGAAAACAACGTTCATTCGTACGTACGACCTACCGTCTCCATGACCGGTGTATTTCATTCCATTTATCGATCTATTATATATATGTATATTCTGAATATATATTATATATAAATCCTGTTTTATATTCTGGAATTAAGTAATCATGATCTAATTAATCATATGAATAATTACAAGTCAAATCACATACCATAAATGAAATGATTTTACCCAAAACACTACATTAACATGAATTTAAAAAATAACGGGTAATATAAAGTCATAAATGAACCATATATGACTTCATAACAGTGAAGATGATTATGTAATAATTTAATTACATTATTTAAATCATTATACAAGAGGTTCAGATACGTACAAAGCATATCGGACCTAAGGTAAGGGATTGTTTTTCAAATCTCATTTTTTTATCCGAGATTACTTATATGTAAGTATTTACTTGGGTTATTGTTATCATCCATGTCCATGTTTTATAAAAGTGTCATTATGTATTTTTAATGTCCTTTTTACCCATTTATGACTTTTAATACATGGTATGAATGGAATCTTTCTATTACGAGGTACTTTTTGACTTTTCCAGCAAAACTACGAGAAGAATGTTTTTTTAACTTATACGACACGAAAAGATTTTTATGGTTTTATAAAGCTGTATTTTGATGAAGCTTTCTCCAAAATATTTCATGAATATTATCAAAAAATCATTTTCTTTTAATATTTCATGACATTTTGTGAAAAGAGAATTATTTTGAAGAAGAAAGGATATTTTCCTCAAGAATTCATTTCAAGTGTTTTATCAAAACCATTTTTCATCTAAGAGGACATTATTTCACATGTGTATGTTTCAAGTATCATGTCTCTATGATTTACATGTTTTCAATTTTATTATTATTAAATTATATCCATTTCTTTTATATTGGTTATTTGATGATGGGATGATGTTTATGAAACCCATTTTATTCATTTGGTTATTATGAATAATGTATCTTTATTTTGTGGCACAAGTAAAATGATTTCATTATGAGATGGGTGGGACCTATATATCCCTCCAATGCATTTGGTAATGATTTATATCTCATGATATAAACACGGTAGGAACGGTAAGTTAATCTGGTTCAGTATTACAGGACTGAAACAAGGAGTGAACTCGATTCAGAAAGGGACTTTGTCCACTAAGATGGTCTTGGAGAGAAATGCCTTGGATAATATGGAAATCATAACATACTCTGAATGGTTTCCACAATTACATGTTTTATTCCTATTATATTCTTTTCATGGTTGATGTTCCATTATGATATATTCCTTACGTACTTCCACGATTTATGTCTTTTCTCAAGATTTTGATGTTTCAATTTCATGTTCATGTTTTTGCTAACAAATTATTATGGATTGTTTTATGTTATCTATGTTTGCCCTTACTGAGCATTTGAGCTCACCCTTTTTATGTTATATTTTTCCCAGGAAATAAAGAAAGTTTTTAGGTAAGGAAAGAAAAATGGGAAGATCGTTATGGGAGTTGTTGAAGATCATTCAACATGATTAGAAGTTTATATTCCATGTTTCCAAAGACAATAAACTATTACGATCCTTGTTTGTCTATTTTTGTTATGTATTATGTATTCTACAAAAGTAATGTAATGTCCATGTACGTCAAGCTTCGGGTCTAAACAATTGGTATCAGAGGAAAGTTTTAGATAACCTTTGAAAACTAGGATGCGAAAACTTTAGTGAGATCCCTAGAGATATTCATAAGGTACGTCTAGGGATGTCTCTAAGGTTAAGTATATGAATAGGTTATAGTCCTAGAATTGTGCATACGATCTTAAAATTAAACCTAAGATGTTAGATATTCAAGGTAATCCCCCTTTATAATATTGTTTTCCATAGCATGGTATTTGCCTCCCACACTGTTATTTTTTTGTTTTAGAAGTTGGCTGGAACCCAAAGGAACCGTGTTGATCAATGTAATGGACAATGCAGTGATTTTCTTCCTGACCAAACTAATGTTATGGGAGATGGTGTGAAAAATTTTATTTCTATACTTAAAAAATCTATGAATCATTTTGGACTTCCAAATGAGCAGAGAGGGAACAATATTCTATTGAGTCCTTCATTAGCCAACGTCCACCTTCTTTCAGTGGGTCTTCTCATCCACTTGTTGCTGAACAATGGATCAGTACCACTGAAAATATATTTTCAGTTCTTCAATGTTCTGAACATGATAAAGTCATCTTATTAGTATATTGTTTGGACGGTGAAGCTGATCAATGGTGGAATCTTATCAAGAATACAAGGCAAAGAGATGAAATTGAGTTGATGGAATGGGACGAGTTCAATAACTTTTTTTTCAGGAAGTATATCCCTCGTATTCTTAAAACAAAGATGGAGAAAGAGTTTCTTGAACTAATGAAAATGGATGATGAATCTGTTGGTATATACGAAGCGAATTCTACAAGGCTTGCAAGGTATTCATCTGGCTTTATCATCCAACCTGAAAGTAAAGTTGATTGATTCTTCAGTGGATTAAAACCAAATATTCAAAGGGAATTAGCTATAAGAGACTTCAGTAGCTATGAACAAATTGTGTGTTGTGCTATCAAGGTAGAAATGGAAGTTGGTGTCACATTTCCATTTCATGGTTTTGAGAAGATACGAAAGATGGAGTTCAAGGAGAAATCTCAGAATAATGGTGAAACAAAGATGAATGTTTCCTTATGCTCAATGTGTGGAAAGAAGCAAGGTGGAGATTGTTTTAAAGGGACTAGAAACTGTTTTAAGTGTGGGAAAGAAGGTCATCAAGCGGCTAAGTGTCGAAGTAATGGAAAAAGGGTTTCTAATGGTGTGAATATTGAAAAGACTAAAGATAACTCACGACCAACACTTCAATGCTTCAAGTGAAATGAAATGGGGCATTATGCTAATCAATGCCCTAATCCAAGGGTTAATGATGATGGACATGAGCAACCACTTAAGGAAATGGACAAAGGGAATTCACATGCGATCACTATTGGTGATGTTGAATATGATAACTGTGTGGTGGAATGATTAAGTGTTTATGTAATTTGATTCCAAAATAATGTTGTATATAGTATTGTGGAATATTGGAATATTTATGTATTGGTCTATTGTTGTTTTCAATAATTTTATGGTACTGGTAACCATGGAAAGTGATTGAGATATTTTCGGAAAGAAGATGATATGCGCATAATGAAGGGATAAGAAGAAAATGAAATGTTTTACAGTATTCATGAGCTCATGAATGATATAAGGAAACAACATTATCATGGTTTGAGTATATAGAATTTTGGGGTTTTAGTATGTGGAAAGAGTTAACTTTTGACATCACTCATGTTTTCACTAAGATTCAATGGGTATTCATTTTTCAAGAGAATACATCATTAAGGCCTTCGAATGTTTGGAATGTTACCAACAAGACATATCTTATGATATATGTGGATCAAAGATGGTATTAACATTCTTGTTATATGAAATCTCTAGTAATCATTTTCACTATATTATGAGAGTGGACTGCAGTATTATGGATAAGCCTAAATATTGGAATGGATTATGTTGGACATAAGTTAGTATTGTTTAAGGATAGAAGTTTTTTTGATATTATTGATGGGATGTTATAGTAATGTAGTTTTAGAAAAACAACAACCTGCAGTATGGGCGGCAACCCCTCGCGTCGGAAAAGCCTGTGGGAATCGAACCCACAATCGAAGTGCGACTGGCCATTATCACATACCACTGGCCTACAGGAAGTCCCTAGGTAGTAGAAACTAGTTTTATTTTATTAAGCGATATGATATATGAAGTATAAGATCATTTTTGGAATCATATACGATTAACCTCACCATAGATGAACTTATGTATATTTGATAACTTTTTCTAACCTTTTGTTTGAAATAGATGGAACGACCCATCATTCTATCACATGATCTGTTAACACTTCACGAATAACAAATTCAACTTCATATATTTAAGAGATGAAGTGTAAATTGTTCAAATCACGAACAACAGTGAGATTGAACAAAAATAAAGTAAGTATTTATTCTAATTCAAATTCTTCAACTTTAGGGAATTGATCTTGAAAACTAAAAATGTTTTCCTAGTGCCCTTATATCCGATGAATCAGATGGTACCCTAGATCATCACAAATTTATGGCTTTGTGATTGTTGGATTTTTCATAGCCAGGTTCTCTACCACTCTCCATCAGAACATGATGGTTAGATTTCTCTTCCATATCCATATTTTCACCTATGTTCTCCTATGTGGAAACCCAGTGATTAGTTAATTTGGGTAACCGTTACGTTTCATACATTAGTTTTTAAAGCCATGTTTTGGTATTCCTTTTTACTATGTGGGTTTCTATTAAAGAAACTTTCGAGTAGTAAACCATTTATAACCCCGACGAATTACAAGGGAAAAATTCATTTTAAGGGGGGGTAGATTGTAGCACCCTGGAATTTTATGAAAAATATACTTTTTAAATTTCATTAATGTCTTGTTTTGTAGGATACACTAAAAGGATCTTTCACAACATGCATCCCTGACATGGATTTCATTTCAAGCAATCACGACCTTCCACGATAGCATGTGTTGTACACAATACCGAGTTTCGCTAAACAACGATATGTTATATAAACTAGCCGTTATGAATAGTAATACCGAATTTTTGAAATTTTGTAAATTTTATTTTTCAAAATGAACTTCATTTTTGGATTCGTAATATCGAAATTAGTGTAGGGTGAAATTTTGGTATTTTTCTGAAAACTTATAATTTTTGATGAACAGTGAAAACACTAGGTTACTATTTAAAAATTGATTTTTTATTTAAATAATAATTTATTTTATTTAAATTTATTTTAGGTAAAAATTGATACATAATACCTATATATGTTCAATGTAATTCATTGGAGACACTTTATAATAATTTTAGATATATAAAATTTTTATTGAACTTCTCAACGTCTTTTACCCACCTCCTAAGAGAATTTGCAAATTTAAATAAATCATAAATCTAGTGCTTCTGTGAATGGAATGTCAAAAATCCAAGAGACATGGTTGATTTTAGTAAGTAAAATTTGGTTCAATGAGATGAAAATAATTTTTGGTGAATAGTAACTTTTACTTTTTTTTTCCACGGTTAAAAGTAAATAGGGTAATTAAGGGTAAAAATGATATTATTATTACCCTAACACATGCCCTAATTCTATTGGATAAGTGTAATTAGACCAAAAGAAACCTTAGGAATAAAATATGACCATTTAGGCCCACATGGATTAGATTAGGACATTTATTATTAATTTATTTAAAGAAGGGTTAAAATAGTTAAAATCAATGTTTAATAACTAAATCATTTTTAATATAGGGTTATACATAAACTAAATTCGACTATAAATATTCCATATAAATATAAAAAGCATTCCTACATAATTATATTTTATTTTTAATTTTTATACATTAAATAATTTAATTTATTTATAACACAATTATGATGCATTAATTATCTTATTAATGAAATATTGACATAATTGATGTTATAAATACCCAGATAAATGTAATTTGAGAATTTTTATGAATTACACTAATTTTATTGGTTAATATGACATGTTATTATTTATTTTATTAACTTTTTTTGGAACTAATCTTTTTGTTATGATTTTCACAAAAATCTATTACCAAATTGTATCAAAATTGACATAAAATAGTTTTTTAAAAAATCATTATATTATTAATTGTTATTTAATTCATAAAAATATAAGGATAGGCCAAATGACTAAGATAAGGTTTTATATATGAATAATAAAAAACTTGGGGTCCGTTTGTATTGTTATAGTATGTTTATTAACCTTATAGTGTAAGAAAACAAGAAGACACGGTAAAAGTTAAATTATCTAACTTAAAGTTAACTGTAAATGATAAAGTTAAAATAGATACCTAAACATTCTTAAATTATATTTTATTAGATAATTTCTACCCATCCCCACCTTACCTTCGAAATAATTAAATTTGGAGCTATTAAAAACCGAATATGACTTTATAATAAAATAATATTTTTAGTTTTTCCAATGGTGCCCCTCTCCTCCATTATAAAAGGCCTCCTCCTCCCTCTCTTCCTCACACCACATTGAGACTTATCGCTTGGCCAACCCTTGCCAAATTATTTTCTCCACTTACTTAGAAACATCCTAGAGAACCTGGTCTTCTTCAAAAACCAATTTTAATTCCATAAGAAGAGGTCTCAAAGAGGCACTTCAAAGAAGAGGTAATGTCTGTTACCGATTCTTTCAACTTTATTTCTAATTCCAATTATTCTTCTTTAGTTGTTTCATTATAAATTAATAACAACAGTATCACTAATATACTTATCTGTTATTATAAGTATGAAAAAATTCTGTTTCATCTTCTATCTATCCTACGGAAAATGAAATAACCGGGCATGCGTACGTACGGAATACCGTCTCTACGCCGCGGTGTAATCTATTTTTCCAACACCACCTTACTTGGATGGGTATAATGGGGTAATGAATACCTATACATAGTTATTATAAAATCATACTGATTATGATATATTGTATCATCCACTCCAATTCAATTCAATAATTATGGAAATGATATCATCACTCGTGCGTAAGTACGGTCTACCGTCTCCACGACGCGATGAGATTCATTCTCCATGTTAACCATTAATGAATGATTATAAAGTATATATAAGAAATAATAATTAAATATATGAAATTATAATGCTACTGGATTTATGTATATATATATATATGTGTATTTCATCAACTTATTTCCATTCAACTCAATAAGGAAACGAAAACAACGTTCATGCATACGTACGACCTGCCGTCTCCATGAACGGTGTATTTCATTCCATTTATCGATCTATTATATATATGTATATTCTGAATATAAATTATATATAAATCTTGTTTTATATTCTGGAATTATGTAATCATGATCTAAATAATCATAAGAATAATTACAAGTCAAATCACAGACCATAAATGAAACGATTTTACCCAAAACGCTACATTAAAATGAATTTACAAAAGAACGGGTAATATAAAGTCATAAATGAACCATATATGATATCATAAAAATGAAGATGATTATTTAATAATTCAATGACATTATTTAAATCATTATAAAGGAGGTTCGGATACGTACAAAGCATATCAGACCTAAGGTGAGGGATAATTTTTCAAATCTCATTTTTTATCTGAGATTGCTTATACGTAAGTATTTTCTGGGGTTATTGTTATCATCCATGTCCATGTTTTCTAAAAGTGTTTTTATGTGTGTTTAATGTCCTTTTTACCCATTTTTAACTTTTACTACATGGTATGAATGGAATCATTTTTTAACGAGGAACTTTTTGACTTTTCCAACAAAAGTATGAGAAGAATGTTTTTTTAACTTATACGACATGAACAGATTTTTACGGTTTTATAAAGACATATTTTCATGAAGATTACTCAAAAAAATTTCATGAATATTTTCAACAAAATCCTTTTCATTTAAAATTACATGACATTTTGTGAAAAGAGAATGATTTTGAAGAAGAAAGGATATTTTCTTCAAGAATTCATTTCTAGTGTTTTATCAAAACCATTTTTCATCTAGGATGACATTATTTCATATGTGTATGTTTCAAGTATCAGGTCTCTAGGATTTACATGGTTTTAGTTTTATTATTATTAATGATATCCATTTCTTTTATATGGTTTATGTGATGATGGGATGATGTTTATGAAACCCGTTTTATTTGTTGGGCTATTATGAATAATATATGTTTATTTTGTGGCACAAGTAAGAAAGATTTCATTATGAGATGGGTGGGACCTATATCTCCCTCCAACGCATTGGGTAAAGATTTATATCTCATGAGATAGACATGGCTGGAATGGTATGTCAATCCAGTTCATTATTACAGGACTAAAACGAGGAGTGAACTCGATTCAGAAAGGGACTTTGTCCACTAAGATGGTCTTGGTAAGCAATGCCTTGGCTACTATGGAAATCATAACATGTGCTGAATGGTTACCACAATTACATGTTTTATTCCCATTATATTTTATCATGTTTTATGTTCCGTTATGATATATTCCTTACGTACTTCCATGATTTATGTCTTTGCTCAAGATTTGGTGTTTAAATTTCATGTTCATGTTTTTGCTTTCAAAGGTTTATGGATTGTTTTATGTTCTATATGTTTGACCTTAGTGTGAATTTGAGCTCACCCTTTTTATTTTTTATTTTCCCCAGGAAATAATGAAAGGTTTTAGGTACGGAAACAAAAAGGGGAAGATCATTAAGGGAGTTGTTGAAGATCATTCAACGTGATTAAAAGTTTATATTCCAAGATTCCAAAGACACTAAACTATTACGATCCTTGTGTGTCCGTATTTGTTATGTGTTAAGTATTCTGATAAAGTAATGTAATGTCCATGTACGTCAAGATTCAGGTCTCTATAGTAACTATTGAATTAAATATATAAATGGACTGACATAGTCTTGTGTGTAACATAAGCTAACATAGTGTTTTGTTCAGTGTATGTTTAACATGATGTTTCATATAAATCAATATAGAGAAAATTATTTTTATTATCATATGATTTTTTTCAATAACTAGGGTGTTAAAAAGTAGGTTTTTATGTATAAATCAATGAATCACCAATCTTTTTTTCATCTAGGTGAGTATTCCAAGAAAATAATGTGGGGTAGATATTTATAAAAGGAAAATTCAAGAAAATTTCTTATGCAAAATGTGAAATTTGTGAAGTAAATTCAGTAGCATTATAGAAATAAAAATGGGTATTATAAATTGTTGAATTATGAGGATACAATTTATCACATTGAGAAAACTTAAATTTTCAACAAGGGTATTATCAGAAGGGTTATAAAAGTGTGTAACCATAACTTTTAGAAGATATATATAAAAAGATGTTCTCAAATTAAAGGGAATGGAATGATAATTCCCTTTCCAAGAAGAGTTAGTGCTAAATATTGAAGAATGGAACCTTGGTGTAATGATGACACTTTGGGGGGACTCCATGATGGGAAACCATCATAGCATCATGGTGGGTTGATTTTGAGTGAAATAAAATTAAGAAATGGGTTGGTATTTATAGAAAATGTGGATGAATTATTGATAATATCAGTATATTTTTCATAGAAGTCTCGGTTGCTGAAAATGAAACCCCATTGGAATACCCAAGGGTTTTGGTAATAGTTTTGGAAATTTGATTAAAATTTTATGTTATTGTATCCTACTAGAAGATAGAATCATGTTTCATTATTTATTTTTTCATGGAAAATTATTATTTTCACAATGTGATGTTTTTTGGAGTCAATGATTACATTTTAAACATTGGAATGTCACATATAGGTTTTGGAAATTGATTAAAATATATTAAACTAGTAATTAATAATAAAATAAAATATTTTTGGTATTTTATTTATGGAAAATTAATTATTAAAACATTATTAAATAAATATGAAGTCATTAATAATATCAAAAATACAAACATGTATTTTTACTATTCTTAGAAAAGTTATATGATTTTATAAAATAATAAAAAATTCACCCTAAAAAAATTTCAATGAACTAATATAGAATATAATGTTTAGGATATAAAAGAAATTATCAATATATGATAATTTTAACTTTAAAAAAACTTATTTATTATGATATAAAAGTTTAAAATGAATAATTTATTTTCTAACAATTACATGAATTTCCAAGTTGTTGTAAAATTATTTTATCATTCACATTTTGATAAGATTTTTTAAAAGTATACATTAATAAGAAAATATTATTCATAATAAATTATTTTATTATAAAATTATATATATTTTATAGAAAATTAAAATTATGTTACACTTTCAATCAAAAATAAATTTATGAAATTCATATAAATGAAACATATATTATATTATAAAAAAATATTACTAAAATATAATTTATTAAATAACTATTAAATTTATTCAAGGGAATCTTATATATATGATACTATTTCTTCTACATGTAACCCCTTATTACTCTTCTGTATGCCCTAACAGTGAGGCCTACGATGGATGTCATTCAATGTGGTGAATCAGCTAACATCAACTGAGTTTCAATCTAAAATAACCAAAATGTTTCCTATTGGATATTTTGTTAATGATTAAATTAATAACTCTTAATTTAGAATTGGTTAAGGGAGAACTCATGTTATGCTACCTATCTCCCATGTATAGAAAAATAGACTTCAAACGACACAAATCTTGTATTTTATTCCATTGATTCTCTTTTGTGTATCAATTATCCTAGTCCGTTAATACTTATAATGACTAATTATATTTATAACGTCCCATAATTTAAATAAATTGTTATTACTTCAGATTTAAAGCATTATTATTAAAAAATATAACAAAACCAAGAAAAGACCGTATAGGTATAGTGTCTTAGAAACTGCAAAACATAAACAACTAGTTCATAAAATCAACTATGTTGTCTCCCGTTTATTTCGTCATATCTAGAGTCTCTTTTTGGAATATCCTACTTAATATCCTTCTTCCTGGCCTGGGGAAAAGAAAAAATACAAAATGGTGAGCTTAAATTCTCAGTAAGGGTCAACAAAAGAAATATCAGTCATATCATATTCATAAGAACATAACATTTTTAAAATCTTAACCTGCAAAATAGGAAAAAATATCATGTCATGGGATAAATCATAGTACTGAAAATTAATCCCAAATAATTATAACTAAATAAATAATACATTGTGGCATACACACATAATAAAATAAAATCATTTCATATTAGTCAAGGCTCATTTCCAAGACCATCATAGTGGACAAAGTCCATTACTGAACCGAGTTCACTCCTCGTTCAAGCCATGTATCACTGAATTAGATTAAATTGTTGTTCCAGCCATGTCTATCTCATTAGATATAAATCATTAGACAATGCATCTGAGGAAGATATAGGTCCCACCCATCACATAATGAAACCATTCATATGTGTGCCACAGAATCATAAATCATACATCATAGCATAACCCATGTAATAAATATGGGATTCTTAAACATTGTGCCATCATAACATAATCCATATAAGATAAAAGGACTTTCGGAAAATAATTCCCTCATAAAATAATCAAATCAATTTAAAAAAATAGGGATAGGAACAGAACACTATTTTATCTTTGATGGAAAATAATTTTGATAAAACACTTCAACTCCATTCTTGAGGAAAATATTATTTCTACTTCAAAAACATTTTTCCTTTCTTATCATGGCCTAAAATTTTTAAACTAAAATAATTTAATTATAAATAAACATGGAAAATTTTATAGGAAGCTTCGTGGAAATAATGTTCTAAAAAAATCCATTAATGCCGTATAAGTTAAAAAAATATTCTTCTCGTACTTTGGCCGGAAAGGTCAAATAGTACCTCGTACTAAAAACGACAAAAGATTCCTTTCATATATTTTACTAAAAACTCACCGAAGGGTAAAATTGGATTTAAAATACTTTAGGAGGATAGAAATAATATTACATATTGAGGAAACATGGATGTGGATGATAAATATTCCCCAGTAAATTCTGAAGTATAAATAATCTCGGAAAAAAATGATATTGTGAGATTTTCCCTTACCTTAGGTACAACAAGCTTTTTACGTGTCCGAACCTCCTGTATAATGATTTAAATAATGTCTTTTACTTATTCCATATTCATAATAATTGTTATGATATCATATATGGTCATATTTTTAGCTTCTTATTACCAATATTTCATTGCTACTTGTTATTCGGGTGTTTATTGCTTTATGTTCTTATGTGTGTTTTGTCAAATAAATTTGTATTCATATTTTTAGGTTATAGATACCTCATTTATAGAATTATATTAGTGTAATATATATCATATTTATTTATTAAATATATTTATATATACATTATGAAATGAAGATCATGTAGAACGAGTCACATCACATCGGGGACATGGTAGGTCGTACGTACGCACGAGCGATGATATCGTTCCCATTATCATCGAATTTTATTGAAGTGTATGTATACTATTTCAGAATAAATATCAATTTTCAATAATAATATATAGTTATTCTTTACACCATTATACCCATCCAAGTAAGGTGGTGGTGGAAAACAGATTACACCACGGCGTGGAGACGGTATTTCGTACGTATGCACGCGCGGTGATTTATTTTTCAGTATGATGGATAGAAGGTGAAATAAGGTTTTTTAATATTTATAATAGCATATCCATATATGAGGGATACTGATGTTTTTTACTTCATAATGAAACAACTAATGATGAAGAAGTATAAGAAGAAATAAATTTGAAATAATTGGTAACAGATATTACCTCTTCTTCGATATGCCTCTTTGAAACCTCCTATTATGGCACTATGATTGGTCATAGAAGTAGACCAGGACATCTAAGATGTTTTTAGGGAAGTGGGAAATATTAATTGAAAGGGTTTGGCTGAGATTGAAGGCTCAATGTGGTCTGAGGAGGAGAGGGAGGAGGTTCCCTTTTATAAGGGATGAGAGGGGCACCGTTGGAAAGTGTGAAAATATTATTTTATTATAAACTTATCTACGGTTTCAAAAGGTCCAAAAATCATTAAAGATTAATATAGGATGACTCATGGTCAAAATAAAATCATCCAATCAGTATTGGACATGTTTTGAAAAATATTTTAATCGTTATAATCATATTTATTTAAATCATTTATTAATGAGGTAAATAATGCATCATTATTGTATCATAAATAATTTAACATATATGATGTCTAACAATTATAAAATAATTATCATCATGTAGGAAATATTTTTATCTTTCCAATTAATATTTATAGTGAAAAATATAAATTATATAACCCCTTATAAAAATTAATTACTAAAAGATATTTGTTAATGTCAATTTTTTCTTACATTAAGTTAATTAATCCAAATTGTCATTATCAATACCAAGTGGTTCAATGAGGTCCCAAAATCTACCCAAGGATGCCCATGGTCGGACACTACTCATCCAATAATGTTAGGACAAGTTTAAAGGTAATTTTGAATTATTATAATATTCTTTTAAACTTGAATTACCCAATTTACCTTTAACCGCAGAAAATAAAAATTACCGTAATTACTATTCATAATACCAAAAAAATAAAAGTAACCTATTAAAATAATTTGGAACCACTGATTACAAATATGGAATCCATTTTTAAAAATTCAAAACATAGAAGTTGCAGTAATTAATTTATAATTAATCTCTTTGTTAAGCAAATGGATTTTAAAAGTTAAAACATTGCTAAAGATTGAAATGTTTTTACCTATGAATTCAATGGAAAATTAATTCTACTGACATAAATTATATTAAATGGTAAAAATATATTATATTAATACATTAACATCATTAAATAGTATAATTTAACCATATAAATTATTGCGATGAAAAAATTTTCTTTTAATTAAAATATAGCGTGTTTTTACTATTCATCAAAATATGAAAGTTACCAGAGTAATATGAAAAATTTATCCAAAGTAAATTATTATTTCCTGATTCCAAAGAAGAATTTTATTTTTGTCAAATTTATTTTATAAACAATATTTAAAATGGGTGCGCCATCAAAAGGTGGTAATACTGCATTTTTTGAAAAATAATTCTTTTATCCGAAAAACTGATTTTTTTTCATACCACATTCTAGAAATTGTATAAGATGAATTATAATGTTATAAAATTAAAAATTAAGTTAATACTATTCATAAAGGATAGTTTATAATATTATAATAATATATCTTTGATTAGTGAAACTCGGTATTGCGTACTACACAAGATATCGAGGAAGGTCGTGATTGTGTGTAACGTAAGCCAAGCTAGTGTTGTCTGCAGTGAAAGATTCATATGCGTATAACATAAGATATAAAAATAATATTTCTCAAAAAATCTTCGGGTGATAGATTCTACCACCCTTAAAAATAATTTCTACCTTGAAATTCATCACTTCGTAACAAACAAATGAGGATACCTTTCCCTTATCATATCCTCAAGTTCTCATGTAGCTTCTTCTAATTGGTGGTTCCTCCAAAAAACTTTATCCATGTGAGTTGTCTTGTTTCGTAGAAATTTTTCACTACGATCTAGAATCTCTATCGGCTATTATTCATAAGAATGATCTTGCTGCAGCGGTACAACTTCGGAGCTTATTACGTGTGAAGGATCAGGTAATTACTTTCTCAGGAGAGATACTTGGAACACATCATGAACTTGAGAGAGATTTGGTGGAAGCGCCAATTGGTAAGCTACATTCCCAACATGATCTCGTCTTTCGAAAGGACTGATATATCTAGGGATTAGCTTTCCCTTCTTCCCAAATCTCATTACTCTCTTCAAGGGAAATATTTGAAAGAACACTTTGTCACCCACTTCAAACTCTAGGTATTTTTTCGGTTGTCAGCATATCTTTTTTTTTCGACTCTGAGCTGCTCTTATGTGTTGTTTAATAGATCAGGCTTTTTCTGTCATCTCATGAATAAGATCAGTTCCAAATAGCTTTCCTTTCTCAACTTCATCCTAGAAAGTTGGAGTTTTGCATTTCTTTGCATAGAGAGCTTCGTAAAGAGTTATCTGAATACTGGAGTGAAAGATATTATTATAGGAAAATTCCATCAAATGTTGGTTTTTATACCTACCACCTTTAAAATTTATAGCGCAAGATCTTAACATGTCTTCTAGAGTTTGAATTGTCCACTCAGACTGACAGTCTGTTTGAGGATGATAAGCAGTGTTGAAACTCAACTTTGTATCTAGAGTATGCTGAATACTTTTCCAGAACTTCGAGGTAAACCGTGAATCCCGATCAGATATAATGGAATGTGGTACTCCATGCAATCTTACCACTTCATTTACATGTATCCTGGAAATATGATCTAGAGAGAAATCTTCCCTAATAGCAATGAAGTGTGCTGAAATCGTAAGACGATCAACTATAACCTATATATCATTATTTCCTTTGCATGTCTTAGGAAGTCCAGTGACAAAGTCCATAGTGATGTTTTTTTCCCATTTCCATTCTGGTATGGGTAATGGTTGTAACATCCCTTTAGACTTCTATCTCTTAGCTTTAACTTGCTAACAAAACAAGCATCGAGAGACATATTCAGAAACATCTTTTTTTATGCCATCCCACTAGAAGTAACCTTTCATGTCCCTATACATCTTCGTGATTCCAGGATGAATAGATAATGAAGGATGATGAGCCTCATCCAGTATCTCCTTCTTTGATTCTAGGATGGGAGGAAACAAACCCGATTCCTGAACCTTATTATCCCATAACAATCAAGGTTGAATTCAGGAACATCTCTAACCTTCTTCTGTAACTCAACATCTTCATTTTGTGCCTCTTTAATCTTCACATGTATTGATGATTGGACATTCATTTGAGAAAGATTAGATTTTACCCTTCCATTATAATTCCATGATCCATCCTTTGTAAATCCATAAATATAGGATCTTTTTAGATACTCATCATTGATAAGTTAGCATGGTATTGTTGACTTAGTGCATCTTCCTCCTTTTTTTCTTTCCTAGAGTGATAATGAATTGAGCCGTCATAATCCTTAATCAGCTCCAACCATCTTTTATAGTGCATATTCAGCTCCTTTTGTGTGAAAATAAACTTTAAACTTTTATGATCAGTATAAATATCACACCTTTCACTATAAAGGTAATGCCTCCAAATATTTAATGCAATGATTACCGTAGCTAACTCCAAATCATGAGTTGGGTAATTTTTCCCATGGATTTTCAACTGTCGTGAGTCATAAGCTATCACCATATCATTTTTCATGAGAACACACCCCAATCCCTTCATGGATGCATCACTTTAGATCACAAACCTTTCTCCACTACAAGGTAGTGTGATTATAGGTGCACTGGATATCCTTCTTTTCAACTCCTTGAAATTCTCTTGACACTCCTCCGTCCACACGAACATAACTCATTTTCTAGTCAACCTGTTGAGTGGATTAGATAATCCTGAAAAATCAATCACAAAATGTCAATAATATCCAGCCAAACCAGGAAAAGTTAATGTCTTAGTTATTATTGTTGTTCTTGACCATCATTCGAAAACCTCTATTTTTGCTGGATCCACATATATCCCCTCTTTTGAGATTATGTGACAAAAAAATGCAACTTTTTAAACCCAAAATTCACACTTGTTACATTTGGCATAAAGATTCTCCTTTCTCTGGTTATTCAATACAATTCTAAAGTAATCTTCATGTTCTTCCTTGACCTTTGAATAGACAAGAATATAGTCTATAAAGAATACCACAAATTGATCAAGATAGTCTCTAAAGACTCTATTCATTAGATCCATGAAGATAGCAGGGCCATTAGTAAGACTGAATGGAATCACTATAAATTCATAGTGTCCATACCTTGTACGGAATGTCATCTTTGGTATATCCTCCCTTTTGAACCCTAATTGATGATACCCTGAACAAAGATCAATCTTGGAAATGTATTGAGCTCCATGTAGTTGATCAAATAAGTCATCAATGCACGGGAGAGGATATTTTTTCTTGATAGTGATATTGTTATGTTCTCGATAATCAATGCAGAGTCACATTGATCCATATTTCTTCTTAATAAACAGAACATGTTCACCCCAAGGTGACGTACTAGGGTGTATGAATTCTTTATCAAGATTCTCTTGGAGTTTCTTTATAAGGCCCCAGCCTTAAACCTAACTTAATCTTGAGTTATTACAAGATTACACATTGAGGATCTTTTCAGGTTTAGAGTTTTATAGAATTAGATCATGAAACTTGCATTACATTCCACATTTAAACAAAGTGGTTACATAAAATACAGTATTCATTCTTCCCATCAACGGAAACATATTGAAAATAAAACATGGATTCTCTCTTGACACATCCTTGACACTATCATCACATCATGTACCTTTCCCTTGACCTGTGAGAAACATTTCAAAAACTTGGGATGAGCATAAAAAGCTCAGTAAAGGTTATAAAAATATGGAAAGGAAACATGAGTTCATATATACCTAAGAATGAAATCATAATTTACCCATAAAACAAAGGAACTTTAACATACCTCATCAAACCATGAATAAATCATAGAAAACATAAGACATAAAGGCCACTTGAGGTATTCATAACATTCTTACGTAGGGAGTAACCCTCTTGGTTACGTTTGGAATACCCATCACAGTATATTCCATAAATCTCTTCGGAGAAACCTTAACGTTTCACTCCTTCGCATTACCCAATGCATTGGAGAGCTATATCGGGCTCACCCTACCTTAGTTTATCATGGAACCACCCGTCTTCATTATAATTCCCAAGAACCTTAACATAATCGTATCACATAAAACATGCATAAAGGAAACATAACATTCCCACCTTTCAATCACAAGATATCAATACAACACATTGATATAAAAACATTATGAAAACCATTTTCAATACCAATATATAATAAAATTAAAACATGGTATTTATTTTTCTTTTAAAAAGAAGGTATGGATTGTAGAGGAAGCCGAAACTCAAGTAATGGTCACGGCGGCGAAGAAGTTGTTGTCGCCGCATACGTACGAAAAAAACATTACCTTTTTTCGTTTAGTAAACGCTTCATATAAAAAAGATTCCTTTTGAATAAACGTAAAAGTCAAAGGGGTTTATACACAATATAAAATAAGGTTGTGTATAAAACAAGAATATGCCTCAATGAAAGGAGATTGAGATGAAGTCCCTTACAAAGACGATATCCTTGGTTTAAGGAAAAATCAATTACATAATTATGTGTGACAAACGAATACACCAAATATAAGTGGATATTAAGTGTAAAATAATCAAAGGTCATTCACACATATTCAAAGGATGACATATTCAATAACTACATGTTGAAACCAAAGAAATCGAAATTGGGTTAAGAAGTTCCGTTGACAGCCTAACGGCATCACATCAAAATGAGTTGATGAGAGATAAAAAGTGTATCTCATCACTTGGACATAAAATTTACATCAATAAAGATATATGAGAACATATCCCAACATAACAATATTTAAAATAAAAGACCCAACAAAAGAAGTCTTTTTAAAAAAGAGGAGGGTGAAAGGTTCTCTTACCGACTTGGGTATCTTTCAAAACATACACCCCATGAAAGAAGGACAATAAATCATTGATGTAAATACTCATAAACGAAAGTATATTACACAAATAGTAGAATAATGGGAAGTACATACACCACTCAAAGGAAATTGTGGAAAATGTAGCATAAATCTCACGGGAATAATAGTGAGATGAAAAATCACTTACGAAAACTCGGCAGCCTAACAGCGCCACTTAAAACTTCCAAAAATGGATTGATGAGATCAAATAGGGTATCTCATCACATTAAAATAAAATTTACAGAAAGAGGAATATGAAATAACATCCCCCATCATAAAAAATAGGATCTAAAAACAAGTGACATAAAGGGGAGTACTTAAAGAGAAAGAGAGAGGTTAGATCTCTTACGAAAATTCGGCAGCCTAACGGCGCCACTCAAAACTTCCAAAATGGACTGATGAGAGAGAATAGGGTCTCTCATCACATGAACATAAAAATTACAGTAAGAGTAATATAAAAGAATATACCAATAACAAGAAAGATGAGCTTTAAAAGGAATGACATAAAAGAGTGTACTTAAAAAGAAAGAGTTGAGTAGGATCCCTTACCTCAAGTCCAACTTGTCCTGTTCGTTTCTTTAACGTCCTGAATAATAAACCTTGGTCAATTAATAATTGACATATTAACTCCTTTAGAGATTATTATTCCGTTCATATCACATATTATAATGTTATAATAATTGTTTAATAATGTTAGTTCATATCATACGTTTTTGCCGATGTTTGGTACATGAGTCAAAAATGAACTTCTTTAAAAAAACGATTTCTCATGTAGTTATAAGTAAATAATTTCCAGAATAGTATTAATGATTAAAATATCATATATATCCAGTCAATATTCATTTCATACTATTCCATATCATTTGGAGATAAAAAACGAAAAACACCGTTCATGGAGACGGTAGGCCGTATGTACACATGAACGCTACATTCATTTTTTGTCATATTAATGGAATATAAAACAAATGAGAGAGATATATATATATTATAATTCCTTAATGATATCCATAAATTTTATGTAATATATTACATATATATCCATTATATATATGTACTTATAGTATTACATAACATTTTGAGATAAGAAATGAAATGTACCGTTCATGGAGACGGTAAGCTGTACGTACGCATGAACACTACTTCCATTTCTATTTCATATTTAATGGAATTAAAAAATAATGATACATAGTAGTATTTTAATTCCAGTATTTTATCATATATAATATCATTAAATATATCCTTTATACGTACCACATATGGTATTAACGAATCAAATCACTTTGAGGGGGCGGTAGTCCGCACTTCCTTAAATGAAGATATCGCGTTTACCCATAATGGAAACCATAAAGGTATTCCCAAAATGTAAAATACAGAAGATTAAGTAAAGAATAAACATATTAGATATCATATATAAATATAGTGTCATCTTAATGGCCACCTTTGAAGGTGTTTGAAGAATGTTGAACAATCATCGTTTCGGGAGGCAGAAATTCGCCATCCACGGAAACATTATGTTCTTTAACCATTAGATGTAGGTGTGTGTAAGTGTAGCTATAATACTTCTTATAAAAACATCCTAGTATATTTATGATACTGGATTTGTTACAAAAGAAATTAATAAAAAGTGTTTAGGGGGTGGAGAAGAAAAATAAAACAAAAGTACTCAAGTGAAGACATTACCTTAAAATCGGGTAACTCCCTTTGGTTTGAGCTCAAAGGCTTCCTTGGGAAGACTTATGCCCAAAGTGAGGCTTCAAGGAGTAATAGAGGGAAGTTTAGAGACAAAATGGGATGGGTTTGGCCGAGCCAATGGCTTTGGGAGTGTGGGTAAGGTGGTAGAGGTGGGCGCCTTTTATAAGAGGAGAGGAGGGGCACTCTTGTAATGTTACAAAATGTTACATTATTTTCAAAAGAGTTTCAGATTTTAAAGGCCCCGCATTGATTTATTTCGAGGATAAGGTGATAAGGGTTATAAATCCACTCATCCAATACGTTTTGGACATGTTTAGTTCTTAGATATTACATTATCTTTCCATTTTATTTAAATTGTTAAATAATGAGGTCATCACTACATCATCATGATGTCATAAATAATTTAATTTATTTAAAAGTATAGAAATTTTAAAAAAAATACTATGATATAGGAAAGATTTATAGCTTTCCAATGACTATTTATAATCAAAAATATGATCTTTATAACCCCATGTAAAAATTGTTTTTGTAAAACATATTATGTTTGTGTCATTTTTACTTTTACATTAAATTAAATGTTATTTATGTCATTTCCCAACGCAAGTGGATCCATGGGGTCCCCAAGTTGACCCATGGATTTTCTTGGTCGGACATGACACATCCAATAAGGTTAGGACATGTGTCTAGGTCATTTTATATTATTAAACTATTATTTTTACCTTAAACTACACTAATTACCACTAATAGCGATTAAGAACTTAAAAGTTATTATTCACCAAAAAATTATTTTAATCTCATTGAACCACATTTTACTTCTTAATGACAACCATGTCTGTAGGATTTTTGAAATTCAAAACACAGAAGTGGTAAAATTTCATTTAAATGAAAAATCAGTTTTTATAAGTACCACTTAGTGGTTTCACTATTCATCAACAATTGAAGTTTTTCAGAAAAAACCCAATAATTCACCCTAAGCTATATTTGATATTCCGAATTCAAAAATGAAGTTTATTTTACAAAAATCAAAACATATAAGTCAGATTAATTAATTTAATAATTAATTCACGCTGTCAGATCAAATAGCGTGTTTTTATGAAACAATAAGTATCAAAAGATTGACACTAGTTTAAGTCTAATTTCAAAGTGAAATTAATTCCAATGACGACTATTATATTTAATCGTAAAAATATATTCTAATGTCACTTTAAACCCAATTCAAAATATAATCTAATCATATAAATAAATTTTATTAAAAAGAGGTTTTGAATTAAAATACAACAATTTACACTATTCATTAAAAAAATGAACTTTATCGGAAAGATACCAAAAATTTACACAAAGTAAATTTTGATGTACCTATTATTAAGAAGAGTTTTATATGGTCCAATAGAATGTATAATAGTGAAAAAAACTATATTTAATGACGGTTCTCCATCAAAAGGTGATAAGTGAACCTTTAGTGAAAACTAGGGCATATATGCCTAAAATTGAATTATTTCCATATTTTATGCCTTTAGCTTTTATTGGATAAATGTAAAAACATTAAAAAACATATATAATCATATTTTAGTTATTTCTAATCATTCCCTACAATACAATGGCTACATGTTAACTACCATTTAAAATAATATTGTTTTATTATTAGAGTGCAACGTAAGATTCCCAAAAAACTCGTTGTTGCGTGTTGGGTACGCCATCGAGCATAGCGTCCCCTATAAAGTCATATTAATATTTTATTCACAAATATGGATAAATATGAAAATGTCATATTCTTTATTTACTTGGGGTGTTACATCCTTCCCCCCTTGTGGGAATTGCATCCTCGCAATTTTTAAAATTGAGTTTGGAAACATCCTTGAAAGTCCCACATCGGAACAAGAGACGGTAAAACAATCACTTTAAAATAAAGGAAGATAAGTACAAAGGTCACCCGAGTTAACCCATAATAGGATTCCATGTAGAAAAATATGGACATGGAGGAGAAAACATAGGGTCATGTTCTGATGGAGAGTGATAGAAAACATGTTTAGGAGAAAGTTAAAAATAATAAAATCGCAAACTTGTGATGGGTTAAATGGTGTTGGGTTCCCCAGAAGGAAAAGTTAATAGAAAACATTTATTATTTAAGTAACTTTTTATTGAGGAATTTATTTTTGAGGTTAAATAAAACATAAGGAAACATACTTACTTGTCATGTTGACTTCCAACTTTTACTAGATTCCTTAATCAAACTCATATTTTTTCCAAAATACGAGTATTTATGGAGACTTGTTTGCATTAAGAGTACTATAATCAATTTCTATAGAATCACCTAATCCAAAAAAGAGAACTATATATATACCATGTCTTTAGGATTTAACCGAAACCAAAACCAGAAAGGTTAGTACAAGGTCAGATAATCCAAAAAAAGATAACCCTTTATAAAAATAAAATCTATTCTTAATCTCAAAATTTGTCCAAAAAAACCCAAAGTTCAACGAGGACCATTCGATAACCAATTTTTCCATAAAATTATTCACAGTAAACCAATATAAGATTGAAACCCAAATATTTGAAGGATTTAGTCACATAGTCTTCCAAGTTAAATCTTAACATTTATCTCCAAACAACATCAGTTGCTTCTAAAGTCTCGTATTGAAAAGTAATTAAACTAATCACATATCCTACATGATAGGTTAATCATTTTCATAAATAACCGAAAATAAACTTACTCTTAATTCATAAAATCATCTAACTAAAAATAATCGGTCAAACTAACCAGGGACTTCACGTAGTCCAGTGGTAGGCGATAAATACCAGTCGCACTTTGGTTGTGGGTTCGATTCCCACAGCATTGTCCGACGCGACGGGTTGTCGCACGGTCTGCGTGTTGTCCTTTTTCCAAAACGATATAATTCTTAAATCATTCCCCAAAAGAGATAAAATCATCAAAAATGATCATAACATATTTTAACCTCATGTTTATCTCATGCCTTTCATTTTCCAGCATATCATATAATAACCCATAATTACCTCAAAAGTATGTATCATATAAACTCTAATGGTTACGTTTATAATTATTACCTGAACTTCCACATGGATTGGTCATCTCGTACATGATGCATTAAAGATCATACCAAGGTTCAATTGGTTGATCATGACTCCTTGATAGTTGGTTTAGAACAACCACGAGTTTCCTTATTTAATCCCCCATTTTATCTAGTATCTTAATCATTGAACCACCACAGTTTCCTTCAAACCTGTTGTCTCTTTGGTGCCTTCTAGATCCATCCATTCACTAAAAACAGAAATGTCAGTGTGAGTATATCAACAAAACCATCATGTACTAATGAAGAAGGTGAACACTAAGATACACTTACTCATTCACTTTATCTAAAACTAGGACTCTTTCTGAAATCCTAACCATTATGGTAATGTCACTTATGCTTAAAGAATACCCTAACCTCTAAAGTTATCTAAACCGACCTTTGATACCAACTATAAGGCCCCAGCCTTAAACATTACTTAATCTTGAGTTATTACAAGATTACACATTGAGGATATTTTCAGGTTTAGAGTTTTAGAGAATTAGATCATGAAACTTGCATTACATTCCACATTTAAACAGAGTGGTTACATAAAAGATAGTATTCATTCTTCCCATCAACGGAAACATATTGAAAATAAAACATGGATTCTTTCTTGACACATCCTTGACACTATCATCACATCATGTACCTTTCCCTTGACCTGTGAGAAACATTTCAAAAACTTGGGATGAGCATAAAAAGCTCAGTAAGGGTTATAAAAATATGGAAAAGAAACATGCGTTCATATATACATAAGAATGAAATCATAATTTACCCATAAAACATAGGCACTTTAACATACCTCATAAAACCATGAATAAATCATAGAAAACATACGACATAAAGGTAACTTGAGGCATTCATAACATTCTTACGTAGGGAGTAACCCTCTTGGTTACGTTTGGAATTCCCATCACAGTATATTCCCTAAATCTCTACGTAGAAACCTTAATGTTTCACTCCTTCGCATTACCCAATGCATTGGAGAGCTATATCGGGCTCACCCGCCCTTAGTTTATCAATGAACCTCCCATCTTCATAATAATTCCCAAGAACCTTAACATAATCGTATCACATAAAACATTCATAAAAGAAACATAACATTACCACCATTCAATCACAAGATATAAATACAACACATTGATATAAAAACATTATGAAAACCATTTTCAATACCAAGATAAAAGAAAATTAAAACATGGTATTTATTTTTCTTTTAAAAAGAAGGTATGGCTTGTAGAGGAAGCCGAAACTCAAATAATGGTCACGGCGGCGGAGAAGTCGTTGTCGCCGCATACGTACGACAAAAACATTCCCTTTTGTCATTTAGTAAACGCTTCATATAAAAAAGATTTCTTTTGAATAAACATAAATGTCAAAGGGGTTTATACACCATATAAAAGAAGGTTGTGTATAAAACAGAATATGCCTTAATGAAAAGAGATTGAGGCGAAGTCCTTTACAAAGACGGTATCCTTAGTTTAAGGATAAATCAATTACATAATTATGTGTGACAAACGAATACACCAAATATAAGTGGATATTAAGTGTAAAATAGTCAATGTTCATTCACAAATATTCAAAGGATGACATATTCAATAACTACATGTTGAACCCAAAGAAGTCAAAATTGGGTTAAGAAGTTCCCTTGACAGCCTAACAGCGTCACATCAAAATGAGTTGATGAGAGATAAAAGTTGTATCTCATCACTTGGACATAAAATTTACATCAATAAGGATATATGAGATAATATCCCAACATAACAATATTTAAATTAAAAGACCCAACAAAAGAAGTCTTTTTAAAAAAGAGGAGGGTGAAAGGATCCCTTACAGACTTGGGTATCTTTCAAAACACACACCCCATGAAAGAAGGACAATAAATCATTCATGTAAATACTCATAAATGAAAGTATATTACACAAAGATTAGAATAATGTGCATTAAATACACCACTCAAAGGAAATTTTGGCAAATGTAGCATAAATCTCACGGGAATAAAAGTGAGATGAAAAATCACTTACGAAAACTCGGCAGACTAACGGCGCCACTTAAAACTTCCAAAAATGGATTGATGAGATCAAATAGGTTATCTCATCACATTACAATAAAATTTACAGAAAGGGGAATATGAAAGAAAATCCCCCATCATAAAAAATAGGAGCTTAAAAGAAGTGACATAAAGGGGAGTACTTAAAGAGAAAGAGAGAGGTTAGATCTCTTACGAAAATTCGGCTGCCTAACGACGCCACTCAAAACTTCCAAAATGGATTGATGAGAGAGAATATGGTCTCTCACCACATGAACATAAAAATTACAGTAAGAGTAATATAAAAGAATATCCCAATAACAAGAAATATGAGCTTTAAAAGGAATGACATAAAATAGTGTACTTAAAAAGAAAGAGTGGAGTAGGATCCCTTACCTCAAGTCCAACTTGTCTTGTTCGTTTCTTTAACGTCCTGAATAATAAACCTTGGTCAATTAATAATTTCCTAATTACCTCCTTTAGAGATTATTATTCAGTTCATATCACATATTATAATGTTATAATAATTGTTTAATAATGTTAGTTCATATCAGATGTTTTTGCCGATGTTTGGTACATGAGTCAAAAATGAACTTGTTTAATTGCTCATGTAGTTATAAGTAAATAATTTCTAGAATATTATTAATGATTAAAATATCATATATATCATGTAAATATTCATTTCATACTATTCCATATCATTTGGAGATAAAAAACGAAAAGCACCGTTCATGGAGACGGTAGGCCGTACGTACGCATGAACGCTACTTTCATTTTTTGTCATATTAATGGAATTAAAACAAAATGAGAGAGATATATATATATTATAATTCCATAATGATATCCATAATTTTGATGTAATGTATTACATATATATCCATTATGTATATGTACTTATAGTATTACATAACATTTTGAGATAAGAAATTAAATGTACCGTTCATGGAGACGGTAAGCCGTACGTACACATGAACGCTACTTCCATTTTTATTTCATATTTAATGGAATTAAAACATAATGATACATAATAGTATTTTAATTCTAGTATGGTATCATATATAATATCATTAAATATATCCTTTATATGTACCACATATGGTATTAACGAATCAAATCACTTTGAGGGGGCGGTAGTCCGCACTTCCTTAAATGAAGATATCACGTTTACCCATAATGGAAACCATGAAGGTATTCCCAAAATGAAAAATACAGAAGCTTAAGTAAAACATAGAAATATTTGATATCATATATAAATATATTTTCATCTTAATGTCCACCTTTGAAGGTGTTAGAAGAATGTTGAACAATCATCGTTTCAGGAGGCAGAAATTCGCCATCCACGGAAACAGTATGTTCTTTAACCATTAGATGTAGGTGTGTGTAATTGTAACTCTAATACTTCCTATAAAAACATCCTAGTATATTTATTATACTGGATTTGTTACAAAATAAATGAATAAAAAGAGTTTAGGGGTGGAGAAGCAAAATAAAACAAAAGTACTCAAGTGAAGACATTACATTAAAATCGGGTAACTCCCTTTGGTTTGAGCTCAAAGGCTTCCTTGGGAAGACTTATGCCCAAATTTAGGCTTCAAGGAGTAAGAGAGGGAAGTGGAGAGACAAAATGGGAAGAGTTTGGACGAGCCAAAGGCTTTGGGAGTGTGGGTAATGAGGTAGAGGTGGGGGACTTTTATAAGAGGAGAGGAGGGGCACTCTTGTAACGTTACAAAATGTTACTTTATTTTCAAAAGAGTTTAGGATTTTAAAGGTCCCACATTGATTTATTTCGAGGATAAGGTGATAAGGGTTCGAAATACACTCATCCAATAGGTTTTGGACATGTTTAGGTCTTATATATTACATTATCTTTCCATTTTATTTAAATCGTTAAATAATGAGGTCATCGCTGCATCATCATGATGTCATAAATAATTTAATATATTTAAGGTCTAAAAATTATAAAAAAATACTATGATGTAGGAAAGATTTTTAGCTTTCCAATGACTATTTATAATCAAAAATCTGATCTTTATATCCCCATTTAATAATTGTTTTTGTAAAACATATTATGTTTGTGTCATTTTTACTTTTACATTAAATAAAAAGTTATTTATGTCATTTCCCAACCAAAGTGGCTCCATGGGGTCCCCAAGTTGACCCATGGCTTGTATTGGTCTGACATGACACATCCAATAAGGTTAGTACATGTTTCTAGGTCATTTTATATTATTAAAGCATTATTTTTACCTTAAACTACACTAATTACCACTAATCGCGATTAAGAAGTTAAAAGTTACTATTCACCAAAAAATTATTTTAATCTCATTGAACCACATTTTAATTCTTAATGAAAACCATGTATGTCTAATTTTTGAAATTCAAAACACAGAAGTGGTAAAATTTCATTTAAATGAAAAATCAGTTTTTATATGTACCACTTAGTGGTTTCACTATTCATCAAAAATTGAAGTTTTTCAGAAAAAAACCCAAAAATTCACCCTAAGCTATATTTGATATTCCGAATTCAAAAATGAAGTCTATTTTAAAAAATTCAAAACATATAAGTCACATTAATTAATTTAATAATTAATTCCCGCTTTCAGATCAAATAGCGTGTTTTTATGAAACAATAAATATCAAAAGATTGACACTAGTTTAAGTCAGATTTCAAAGTGAAATTAATTCCAATGGCCACTATTGGATTTAATAGTAAAAATATATTCTAATTTCACTTTAATACCAATCAAAATATAATCTAATCATATAAATAAATTAGATTAAAAAGTGGTTTTGAATTAAAATACAACATTTTACACTATTCATTAAAAAAATGAACTTTATCGGAAAGATACCATAAATTTACACAAAGTAAATTTTGATGTACCGACTCTTAAGAAGCGTTTTATTTGGTCCAATAGAATGTATAAGAGTGAAAAAAACTATATTTAATGACGGTTCACCATCAAAAGGTGATAAGTGAACCTTTAGTGAAAACTAGGGCATATACGCCTAAAATTGAATTATTTCCGTATTTTATGCCTTTATCTTTTATTGTATAAATGTAAAAACATTAAAAAACATATATAATCATATTTTAGTTATTTATATCCATTCCCGCCAATACAACGACTACATGTTAACTACCATTTAAAATAATATTATTTTATTATTAGAGTGCAACGTAAGATTCCCAAGAAACTCTTTGTTGTGTGTTGGGTACGCCATCGAGCATAGCGTCCCCTATAAATTCATATTGATATTTAATTCACAAATTTGGATAAATATGAAAATGTCATATTCTTTATTTACCTGGGGTGTTACATGCTTATTCAACTCCTGTAACTCAATTGGGGCCATTCTATAAGGTGTCATTAAAATGGGCACAACACCCGGTATTAGTTCTATTGAAAACTCAACTTCATGATTTAGTGGAAGACCTGTCAGTTCCTCTGGAATGACATCATAAAACTCTCGTACAATGGGAATATTCTTAATTGTGAGTTTCTATAAAACCATTTGAGATAAATAACCTTCATTTATTGGAATCAAGACCCATAAGTTGGAAGAAATTTCCACTAGAAGGTTATATTCATCCATGCATCTATAAGTGATCATAGATTGACCAGGAATATGAAATGTTACTTCCCTTATTTGGAAATCGATTTCAGCTCCGTATAACGATAAAAAATGCATGCCATGAATCACATCAAATTCCACTATTGGAAGGATCACAAGATTTGCATGAAGCACTTTCCCATAAATGTCAATCAGAGAATAATTTTAAACTTTTGATGTGACCGTTGTTCCATTAGGAGTTGTCACAGCTAACTCAACATCTAATTGTTGAAGTAATATGGTGATACCCTTAGAAAATTATTCAGAAATAAAGGAGTGGGTGGATCCAAAAACAAATAAAACATTTACTACTTTAGAGTAGATGGTAAGTGTACCTTTCACAACTTCATTATCGTATTCCACATCACTGATACTAATTGCATGTGAAATTCCTTTGTCTTTGGCCTTAAGAGTTTGTTGACATCGATCATCATGAACATCCCTTGGATTATGGCATTGATTAGCATAATTCCCCCTTGAACTTGAAACATTGAATTACTGGAGGTGCATTCTGTGTATCTCATTCTTTGTTCGCATCATTAGACATCTACATCACATTATTTCGACATTCAATTGCCCTATGGCCTTCTTTTCCACACTTAAAACATTTTTTTGTCCCTTTAAGACATTTCCCTCCATGATTCTTTCCACAATTTGATCATAAAGGAAAAATCATCTTCTTTTCAGTGTGGTCTTTAGATTTTCCTTTGAATTCCATTATCCTCTTCTTATCAAACCCACGTGACTGATGGGTTACTCCAATATCCATCTCAAACTTGAGAGCACATTGAATGATTTCCTCATAGCTATTGAAGTCCCTTATGGCTAATTCCTATCGAAGACATGGTTTTAAGCCACTAAAGAATCAATAAATCTTACTCTCAGGTAGGATAATAATATCCTAAGCATACCTTTCAAGTCTTGTAAAATTTGCTTCGTAGGTACCAAAAGATTCATCATACATTTTCTTTAGTTCAAGAAACTCCTTCTCCATATTTTCTCGAAGAATATGAGGGAAGTACTTATTGAAAAATAAGTTCTTGAACTCGTCCCATTCCATGAACTCAATTTCATCCCTTTGCCTTATATTCTTGATAAGATTCCACCATTGATCATCTTCATGTTCCAAATGGTAAACTGCAAAGATGACTTTATCATGTACATAACATTGAAGAACTGAAAATATCTTTTCAGTAGTATTGTTCCATTGTTCAGAAACTAATGGATCATTAGACCCGCTGAATGAGGGTGGACGCTGCCTCATGAATGATTCAACAGAATGTTTCTCTTTCCTTTGCTCGTTTGGAAGTCCTGCATGATTCATAGCTTGAAAATGTTGTGTGAGCATGGCTACTAGGTTTTTCATTCTAGCTCCCATAATGTTTCGTTGCTCAGGGGGACAATCATTTCATTTCCCATCACATTCTGCATTAACACGGATCCTTTTTGTTCCAGCCATTTACTAAAACCAATAAGAATAGTGTGAGAAACACTAATTATAATACGAAACCACATAATCAAGAATAAAATTTCACACTTAAGGTTTTATCATAGGTTGTTCATGGCCATTTCTAAAACACTAAAATTGTGTTCTATGATTAGACTTATCCTTGGGGTTTTTACTAAGGCTTTCATATCCTAGCTTCCAAAGGTTGACTATACCTTTCCCCTGATACCAACTACAACGATCTGAAATTACTTCCAGTGGACTATAATTGATACATATCAGGGCACTCCATGGGCGGCTACACCCCCCGGGGCGGGACACACCACCATCCCCAGTGGCATCCATTTCCTCATGAAGCCCTTGGGCAGAGATCCATGCTTAGTCCAACGAACACATGTGAGAGTTCCCATGGATCAGATTCATTCCTACATCCTTTGCCTTTAATACCTACTATAACAACCCATACTTTACATACATTGTTATTACATGAGATTTGAAGCATACTTATTGCAACATATAAAAAACCATAAAAGGACCATATAGGTATAATGTCTTTAGAACTAGGAAACATAAACAACTGGTTCATAAAATCAACTACATTGTATCCCATTTATTTCATCATATCTAGAGTCCCTTTTTGTCACATCCTACTTTATATCCTTCTTCCTGATCAGGGGAAATGAAAACATACAAAAGGGTGAGCTGAAATGCTCAGTAAGGGTAAACAAAAGAAATATCAGTCATATCATATTCCTAAGAACATAACATTTTAAAAATATTAACCTTCAAAAGAGGTCATAATATTATGTAATGGGATAAATCAAAGTAATGAACAGAAATCCAAAATAATCATAACAAAAAACATGAAACTTTTTGGCATACATACATAATCATAGAAAATCATTTCATATTATTCAAGGCTCATTTAAAAGACCATCATAGAGGGAAAAGTCCACTACTGAACCGAGTTCACTCCTCGTTCCAGTCCTGTATCACTGAACCGGATAAACATTCCATTCCATCCATGTCTATCTCATGAGATATAAATCTTTACCCAATGCATTTGAGGGAGATATAGGTCCCACCCATATCATAATGGAACCATTCTTATGTGTTCCACACAATCATAAGTCATACATCATAACATAACCCATGTAGTAAAAATGGGATTTCTAAACATCGTGTCATCATAACATAATCCATATAAGATAAAAGAACTTCATAAAAATAATTACATCATAAAATAATCAAATCAATGTAAAAAAATAGGGATAGAAATAGAACCCTATTTTATCATTGATGGAAAATAATTTTGATAAAACCCTTGAACTCCATTCTTTAGGAAAATATCCTTTCTACTTCAAATTTTTTTTCCATTCTTAACATGTCCTACAATTATTAAACTAAAAGAAGTTGATTAAAAATAAAATTTAAAACATGCAAAGGAATCCTCTTGGAAATAATGTTATAAAAGAATTCATTCATACTGTATAAGTTAAAAAAAACATTCTTCTCGTACTATGGCTGGAAAAGTCAAAAAGTACCTCGTACTAAAAACAACAAAAGATTTCGTTCATATCATTTACTAAAAACTCGCCAAAGGATAAAATTGGATTTAAACAACTGAAGGATGATAGAAATAATATTACATATTGAGGAAACATTGATGTGGATGATAAATATTCCCCAGTAAATTCTGAAGTATAAATAATCTCGGATAAAAATGAGATTGTGAGATTTTCCCTTTCCTTAGGTCTGATATGATTTGTACATGTCCGAACCTCCTGTATAATGATTTAAATAATGTCATTGACCTATTTAAGAATCATACTAATTGTTATTATATCATATATGGTCCTATTCTTAGATTCTTATTCGTAATATTTCATTGCTACTTGTTATTCGGGTGTTTATTTCTTTATATATTTATGTGGGTTTTGTCAAATAAATTCTTATTCATATTTTTAAGTTATAGATACCTCGTTTAAAAAAAATTATTAGTTTAATATATATCATATTTATTTATTCAAATCATTTATATAATCATTATTCATGTAATATCATGTAGAACGAGTCGCATCACATCGTGGAGACGGTAGGTCGTACGTACGCACGACCGATGATATCGTTCCCATGATCGTCGAATTGTATTGAAGGGTATGTATACTATTTCAGAATAAATATCACTTTACAATAATCATATATATTTTTTCTTTACACCATTATACCCATCCAAGTAAGGTGGTGGTGGAAAACGGTTCACACCAGGGCGTGGAGACGGTATTCCATACGTACGCACGCGTGGAGACGGTATTCTGTAGGATGGATAGAAGGTGAAATAGGGTTGTATCATATTTATAATAACATATTAGTATATGAGTGATACTTATGTTATTACTTAATGATTAAACAACTAAATAAGAATATGTAGAAAAAGAAATAATTTTGAAAGAATTTGTAACAGATATTACCATTTCTTCAATACCTCACTTTAAAACCTCGTCTTAGGGAACCAATATTGGTCTCTAATGTAGACCAAGACATATAAGATGTTTTTAGAGAAGAGGGAAGATAAATTGACAGGGTTTGGCCGATCATGAAGGCTCAAATTGTTGTGAGGAGGAGAGGTAGGAAGTTCCCTTTTATAAGGGAGGAGAGGGGCACCTTTTGAATGTGTGAAAATATTATTTTATTATAAACTTATCATCGGTTTCAAAAAGTCCAAAAATCATTAATGATGAAGATAAGATGACTCATGGTTGAAATAAAATCATCCAATCAGAATTGGACATGTTTTTAAAAATATTTTAATCATTATAATCCTATTTATTTAAATAATTTATTAATGAGTTAAATTCCGCATCATTATTGTGTCATAAATAATTTAATTTATTTGATATCTAAAAATTATAAAAAAATATCATCATGTAGGAAATAGTATTAGCTTTCCAATGAATATTTATAATCGAAAATATAGTTTATATTACAACTTATAAAAATTAATTACTATAAGATTTTGGATAATGTCAATTTTGTCTTTACATTAAAATAACTAATCCAAATTGTCATTATCAGTAATAAGTTGCTCAATGGGGTCCCAAAATCAAACCAAGGATGACCATGGTCAGCCAATACTCATAAAAGAATGTTAGGACAAGTGTAAATGTAATTTTGAATTATTATAATATTCTTTTAACCTTGAATTACCCGATTTACCTTTAACCGCAGTAAATAAAAATTACCGTAGTTACTATTCATAATATCAATAAAATAAAAGTAACCTATTAACATAACTTGGACCCACTGATTCCAAATATGGAAACAATTTTTAAAAATTCAAAACACAAAAGTTTCAGTAATTAATTTAAAATTAATCCCACTGTTAAGCAAATGGGTTTTAAAAGTTAAAACATTGCCAAAGATTGAAATGTTTTACATATGAATTCAATGTAAAATTAATGCTACTAAAATACATTATATTAAATGGTAAAAATATGTTCTATTTATACTTTAAAACCATTAAATATTATAATTAAACCATATAAATTATTTTGATGAAAAAAAGTTGTTTTTAATTAAAATATAGCATGTTTTTACTATTCATAAACATATGAAAGTTACCAGAATAATATGAAAATTTTATCCAAATTAAATTTTTATTTCTTGATTCAAAATAAGAATATTATTTTGGAAAATTGAACTTATAAACTATATTTAAAATGGGTACTCCATCAAAAGGCGGTAATACTGCATTTTTTTAAAAATACTTCTTTTATCTGAAAAACTTATTTTGATTTCATACCTCATTCTAGAAAATTTAACAGATGAATTATAATTTTATAAAATCAATATTCAGTTAATAATATCCATAACGGCTAGTTTATAATTTTATAATAATATATCCTTGTTTTGTGAAACTTGGTATTGCGTACTATACACGCTATCGAGGAAGGTCGTGATTGCGTGTAATGCAACCCAAGCTAGTGTTGTGTGCAGTGAATGATTCCTTTGTGTATAACATAAGAAATAAAAAAAATATTTCTCATAAAATCTTCGTGTGTTACAATAGTCAAAAAATTATAAACTAGTATGATAATTTCCGTTGTTAATATTTACCAATATTCATATTTAAACAATGTTCATATAATAGTTGAATCCCAATTGTCACATTTCCTATTATACTTTATAAACACCACTACATTATTTCACTCAAAATTCAGTTAATGTCCTCCAATGATTATATTTTAATTTTTTTGTTTTTTGTTTACTTACTAATACTATGATTTATATTTATATAATTTTCATTAGGGAATTTAATATAGAAAAATGGGTGATCCATATATTCCCATTTCATTAATTCCTTTTTAATTACTTTTTTTCATTTCTAATATTTTGATTTGTAATTAGTTTCATAGCTGGCTGATGTATTAAACATTTTTTTATATTGATTTTTTATTTTAACTTTAATTTTTATGTGTAATATTTTTTAATATGTATTAAATATTAATAGAGAAAAAGGTATCATTTTAACATTCTGGGTTATTACATTCTTCCCCTATTAAGAAATTTTATCCCAAAAATTTCAACTCATTACCATCGATGAGAATAGTTGAGGGTACATCTCTCTCATTAACTCCACTAGTTCCCACAATACTTATTCATATTTATAGTTCCCCCACAAAACACTCATAATGTGGTATGTCTTGTTTTCTAGAAAATTTTCTCTATAGACCATGATCTCCACCGGCTAGTCCTTATATGAAATGTTGTGTTCTTGTTGTACCACGTCTGGATTTTTTACTATGAGTGGTCAGGCATGTACAATCTAAATAGAAATAAATAAAATATATAATAAAATTGATCTATATTTTGTGCAATTTATAGGTGATATAAAACATATCTAATGAGATCAAGGATTTAAAATATGGAAATGTACCTAGGGCTTTGAATCATTTTATTTTCAAATGGTATGAAAATCTGACATGGTGATATCCATAGGAATTATTTTCTAAAATATCATACTCCATGAACCTTGTATGGTTTTTAGAATATCTCTTCCACAAAATATGATAAAAAATTATATGTTGTTGGGTACCATTAACCTTTTCAGCTATCTATTCCATATGATCTATCCCAATTAGTCTTCAATCACAAAATTTATCCGATCATGTTGGATTTATACATCTATTCCCATATATATATTCAAATGTTTCTATTTGAATACATTATTTGAAGATAGTTTTGTATGATAACTCAAATAATGGGATATTTTGATCCCATCCACCTATAAATTCAACTGATCATGTTCTCAGATTGTCCTCGGGTGTTTAAATAGTCTTTTCGGATTTTCCATCAGTTTAGGGGTGATAGGCCGTATTGAAATTCAGTTTAGTAGTCATTGAATGTTGAAGACTTATCCAAAATTAAGATTTTAACCTAGGATACTGCTCAGATATTATTGTAATGGGTTCCCAATACAACCTCACCACTACATTTTTAGATATCCTAGAATATTGGTAAAGAGATAAATCTTTTAAAATAGTGATGAAATGGGTAGTCATTCTGAATCAATCTACAATAACCCATATCACATTGTTTCTACTAGATGTTATTGGTATACTACTGATGATGTCCATAGTTATATTTTACCACTTCCATTGGGGTATGGGTAGTGGATTAAATACTCCTTAGGAAGTTACCACTCTGACTTCACCTACTGACACACCATGCACCATGCATTGGAGTAAGATTCAAATGGTCTATATACATGTTATTCTCATAGGATGTATATAGAATATAGACCTATGAGATTTATCCACAATATCCTCATTTATCTCTAGATATATGGGATTAGTATCCTTGTATTAAATTTTAAAACTCATTCTTAATCAATATTGAATAGATTAAACATATGATTTTTTACTGCCTATTTTTTCTTATATATCAAATAATTTTATGTTTAAGCATTCATGAAATTATATAGAAATGATGGTTGATAATTTTTTTTTGATATTTCTTATTATGAATCGTCCATTATGATTCCCATCACTATATTTAGTAGGTATTTGACCAAAATATCTCCCTAAATACTTATCATTTCCATCACAACATGGTCTTTCATACTTAATGCATCAACAACACTGTTTTTCCTTATAGGGTTATAATGAATTGAAGAGTCCTATTTATTAATAATTTCAAACTATATCATTTATCACATTTTGAATTACTTTTGTGTGATAATATACTTAAATGTTTTGTGTTCTATGAATATATCAATTGTCCCCTGATAAAGGTTGTGCTTCCATATTCTCAAATAAAAAATAAATAAAACAAAATACATGTCATGTGTAACATAAATATTCACATGAGACATTAACTAGAGATATAAATTAGAAATAACATTTTGATTTTGTATTAGGACACAATCAATCCCCTTCCAAGATGCATCACTATAAATAACTAATCATTATCTGACACATGGTAAAATAACACAGATACAGTAATCATTCCCTTCTTCACTTCTCGGTATCATTCTTTACAATCCATCTTCCAGATGAACTTATACCCTTTTCATGTTAATATTTTTAGTGTATTATAATTTCAAAAATATTTTTAAAAAACCATTGTAATATATTTTTAAACAAAATAATCCTCAAATATCATATTACATTTTAGTATTAATCCACATCTCTATAACAGTTTTCTTCATAGGGGAAATCATGATTCCTTAATGGGTTACAATGTTCCCTAAGAATGCAACTTATTGTGACACAAATACACCTTATCTAAATTTTCCAAAAATATTATCCTTCCTTAGAGTCCCAAAATTACCATTATTTTATCCTCATGGTCATCAAAAAGAAATTTAAATATCAAAATATCATCAAGAAAAAATACAATGAACTTATCAAGGTATTCCAAAAAAGACAATATTATTAATATCCTTAAATATTTAAGGTTCATTAGTTAGGATAATGTTTATAAATTAAAACTCATAAATCACAGATATTACTCATATGGAAGTCCTCAAAATTTCATCTTTTTTACCCTAAATCTATGATACACAAACGAGAGGTCAATCTTGGAGAAGAATTGAGAAACACAATGCTTGTAAAATAAATCATAAATCCTTGGGAGGTGATACATTTTTTTCATTGTGATCCCATTTTGTTCTCAATAATCAATAAATTACTACATTCACCCATCCTTATTCTTTTGGAATATAATGTGTTCTCTCAAGAGAAACACACATTTTTAGAAAATTTCCTTATCAGATATACATAGATGTTGTTTAATTAATTATGCTAAATCCATTATTTATTTTAGTATTTGGGGTACCTATTATTAGAATTGATCATTTAATGAGTTAAATGGATAAATCTATATATGTTTATAAGAGTTTTCTATGTTAATTTTTAGTAAATACGTCTATGGATTTCATAATTATAAGGGACATTCTATGAAATTATTAATTTAATTCATTCTCCCACATCAATGTTCATATCCATAATTAATTCTATAGGATGGAATTATAGACAATTCCCTGGCTATGATATGTCTCTATTGAAAATAAATACATTTCTTCCATTAAATACTAGTTAAATTTATTTTAATTTAATGTCGATCTTAGCATTGTACATTTAGATCCTTCCAATCCATAATATAGTGTCAAACTCCTCCATGGTAAATGACTACTATATTTTTTATGAGATTGTACATGCCAAAGTTAATACTAGAGTTTCTCTAAAATTACGATTCTTAGATAATCCCTCTATGATTTTTTATGGATGACTATACTTCTAGAAGTTCACAGATTGCTTCTATATTCATTGAGAAATTTGATGAAATAAGGGAATACATAGAACCAGAAAAAAAAGTACAATCCAGATTCAAGGGAATAATGAGTATATCTTCCACTATACCATTCAGATCCATTATTTTATACTTCCTGAAAAGAAAATTTAAAATTTTATCTCTTCGACTATGATAATAATAATTATGGGTCCCCTACATTATCTCTTTATTTAGAAATTTATTGTAAATTTCGAATGTTTCCCACACATGTATAATTGAACATCTTGGATGGGACTACCCGATATCCCGTTTTCTATTTGTGGTGATAAGTTGAGGCTTTACCACCCCATTATATTTGTGAGCTATATTATTATCTCTTCCCCATTTTTATAACATTCTACTCTTAAGAAATAATCTCTCTAGATAGTTCTTCTCACAATTCTGGAACATTGGATGTGGAACATTTTTTCATCATCTTCTTTGACCTAAATTCTTTCTTGTGTTTGGATTCATTTCCCTCTTCATTTAATTCAACAACTATGACCACAATGTCATTATAAAGAAACAATTCAAAATCAATATCACTATTCACTATATCTTCTTAGCTTTCATAGTTTTAATATTACATATTTCATTGAAGACGGGGTATGACACCATCAATGAATCTATCAACCTTTCATATGGGATCCATAAAAAAGAGTTTTATAAAAGAATCATTTAAATATTATCACATATATTTCAACCAATTAATTATCATAATGTATCTATTATATGAATTAATTCTCCATTTTCTCATAAAATTGAGGAAATATTTTTTGAAATACATTCCCCTGAACTCTTCCCATTCTATATATTTAATCCCTCATAATTAGCTTCATGTTTCTAATCAGCTTCCAGCACTAAAAAACTACTACAACAAAGTGGTATACTACTAGAATAACTTTCTATTTGTATAAATAGTTTAGTATAGATAAGATATTTTCATTAGAGATTATCAATCATTCAGTAATAAATCAGTCTGTATATCCAATAAAAAAGTCAAACATTGACAATAAATGACACAAAAAAAACATGTTCTCTTATAAGTGAATCTGGTCTCTCAACTTTTTTAAATTTGTTTTTCATAACCTGAGTGAGTTTAATCATCATCCTCATTAATTTTTCCATTCCAACTTTTTTTAAAAATTTCATTAGTTCATCATCTTTTTCACTCATGGCTCCTCATATTTCCTGCAATGTTTTCTAAAATAAATAAAACATAGTCAGAAACATGTTTCTTTTAATGATATTTTACATCAAAAAGGATTTGGTTAATTAAAAAACTGTTCTTATATATTTTATTAATTTATTTTAATAATAACAACATTTTCATGATATCCGTCATAATGGTACATAAAAAGAGTTTGATTAACAAAAAATGTCCCATAGTAGTGTAAAAATATGTGTGAAATAAAGCCTATTATCATGAAAAAATTACCATTTGATTCTAGATTAACGAAATTTATTTATTGTTACCCCTAGGTACATCTATATGAGATCCAAAACCTATAGTACTATCAAGAAATGGATATTTTTTTTTTCAAAAAAACTTCTTTAATACATACAAAAATACCATGATACTTTACAAATCTAGAATTGTACCAAAGGTTCATACTAGAGTATTCAATTACTTTTTCCAAAACAACATAACCATACTTTGATACCATATATTGAATCCTTCCTTTTTATTACATAACTTTTCATTACATGTTTCAAATAGATGATCATTTAATTATTAATTTCCTCGAATGTAGGATTATAATATTTGAAAAATTAAAACATTCTATTATGTCCATATGAATACAAATTCATGGGTAAAACATACATTAAATTAATGACATACCATATCATAGGAAAAAACATCAAAAGAATGGGGTTTGAATGAATCCTTGAAAGTGAACAATCAAGAGAGACATATGGAATCTGATCTTGGGAATTATCAAAAATAACATGTGCCATAACAATATGGCATGAACAAGAGGTATATAATAAATATAAGAACTAGAAAAATAACATGTAAATGTGTATAAAACATATTAATGAGACATTAATAATAATTTTACCATGTTTTATCACCATGGGGTCAAAAATTAGTATTTTGATTACCATTTATGAAGGTATCCTAGAATAAGTCTTGTCTAGAGATTAAATTCATTAAAAATGAACTGAAGCACAATCATGGAACACCCTTCATGTTTATTAAAATTGATGCTATCCACATAGATCATAATAAAACATTCCATGAATAATCTTTGGATATATAATGATAACATTTCTTACCAAAATATTTCCATACAAAAGAGATTAAATACTTGATCATTTTATCATTTTTAGAACCCAAAAATGGAATGTGGATTTCATTTTTGTAAATAATATAATGGAATAAATTATTATTTTTACAACTATATGAATACCCCTAGAAAAATAAAGTGGTGTAAGAATTAAATTTTTTTAAATAAAATAGAATTTTTAAGTAGAGGGGAAAATTTGTGAAATAAATTCGACTGCTTGATGGTTATAAATGAAGTTTTATATAGGAGGAATCTGATAGGGACTAGGGTATCCCATTGAAAAAATAATAATTTTCAAGTAAGGGTATGATAAATAGTTTAATAAGAGAGAGTAACAATAATATTTAGAATATATATACAAAAATAAGTTCTCCAGTTGAAGAGAAATGAAGGATAATTCCTTTACTTTGTAGAGTCACTCCATGATCTAGAGTAGTTGAATGTTGGGGGATTGGGGAATCCTTAAGGACCCCATGGGAGACAAAACCACTAATAATCATAGAATATGAAGTGGTGGTAAATGTTAATTGATAAATGGGATGGCATTTATAGAAAAATGGGAGTAATCGTTTAATAATATCTTAATATAGGTCTTGGAATGCATGGTTATGGAAAAAATAAATCTATTGCACTACCCATGGGGTTTTCTACATTTAATGGACATTTGGTTCCCATTTTATGTTATTTTAACCGCAGTTACCATGAATCATAATTTTAGAATTATTTGGGAGGGAAAAGTAAAATTTTCACCAAAGAAATGTTTTTAATATTAATGTTTACAATTTATACATTGTAAATTCACTTATAGGTTTTGTAAATTTATTAAATTCTATTTAAATAATTAATATTAATTAAATAGAAAATTTAATTCATTGATGATACTAAGGCATGTACATATTACCATATATTAAAAAAGAAATTACACTTTATGAAAATGAGGCCTATACACATAACCCCATATTAAAATATTATATTTCATAAGGGTGTGTCCTGTGATAGTTGTAGCTTAATGGGGTGGCTCAACTAATAAAGAGATAGTGGTAATATGTACTTACGTGAACATCTACTATAGTTAGTTTATTTCATGCTTCAATTATTTAAGCACATTATGGTCTTGTTCAAGGAATAAACCTTGTGATTCAACTTCCCCCCCTAAGTTCATATAAATTGGAATCAAACTACCTGACTATACTATTTAAGGACAATGATTCTCCTTTATTAATAAATTATGATTTTTCATTACTACATATACAAACTATTTATAATGTCATAATTTTCAGACAATGTTAGAATTTCAAATGGTCATATTGACCAATAATCATATTAATCAATAAGGATATCTTACCAATAGTCATATAATGGTCAAAATCCCAATGGTCACATTATCCCTTATACCCTATAATTACCACTTCATTATTTAACATAGAATTCACTACAATTCATTATAAGGTGATATTAACATTTTCTATCATTTTGAAATGTTTACTAATATTTTTCATTTCAATATAAGTTTTTGTGGGGTCTACAAATCTAGAATACTATGGAAAACCATTCATTCCCATTTTTTGTTATATTTTATAATTTTTATGCAGTTGTAATGTTTCTAATTTTAATTACTTTCATAGATGAAAAATATAACAATCATTAATCAAAAGATAATATTGATTTGGTTTCACTTTTTTATATGTATAACATTATATATTATGTAACAAACATTTATTTGGGAAAAAATATCATTTAAACTATCTTGGTCATTACAAAATCATCCATTAATAAATCAAAATAATTCAAATATCTATTTCTAAAACGAAAAAATAGTTCACCAAAAAAATAGTATACTGACCATATATGTCCATAATCATGACCCTCCTATGGTATAATTAAATAAAAAAAATTTGGAGTACAACTAATAAATTAATAATATGTCTTTATATGACTATATCAACTATAATAACGTCTCCATACATGACTGATTTGATATAATCTTTAGTCAACACCCCATGAGAAATCTAAAATTCCAGCTGGCCTATATCTAGAATAGTCAAATATAGGGGCACATGAATACCCTACACATATATTCCTAGATAACATACTAGATATGTTTCGAAAATACAGTTTCATGCTACCCAATAAAAACAAAGTGGGCATAATAAAACTCAACCCTTAATAATATCTCAGACCCCTATAGTAGGTACATCCATTCAAGAAAGTATCAATTCCTATCTAAAATTATTTCCTTATAATGATCACCACCGTAGTGATTCTTAGGTCATGATCCTATAAAATGAGGGACATCTTGAGGTCATCCCATCCCATCCACATATCCCCATAGTAGAAAATAATATTGATTCCCAAACTACTGATGTGAACTCAATAGTTGATGATGTGGATCCCTTTACTAAACAACAACATATCCACTATTATGAGTTCTAAGAACCTCATAGAATTTATATTGATAATGTAAACAAACCCATATGATATGGGCACTAGCCTAAGGTCCCAAGGAAATTCCTGAAAAAACACCATTCATAGAATCTGGTAATTTATGTTGTTGTTGTCGAATAATAATTCTGAAAATCCAAGAATGGACAGGGAACCCAACATACGTTGTTGAAAAACCTTGATCCTAGAGGATTCTTGATAATTCCCCTATTTTAGTAAAATACCATGAATGTGCATATACTAAATTAACCATTACATATTTTTCACCCCCAAATATGTTGGTAATGTAAATTTTCTAACTGTATACTATATTGAAGGATCAGTTCCCCCTTTAAGGATCCATACATTGGAAAACTCCTTGAAAAGGCCAATAGAGAAAAGAAAAGGATCCATGATCATGATCCAAATCTCCCACATAGAACGTACCCCCTACTAATTGGATATTACCTTCTGCCTCTTCATTTCCATCATGGTGGAAAATAGAATCATTGATTAGAAGACCATATTAATGTAAGACCAAAATTTATATAGCTCTTTACAATAATTAGGATATAATTTCCACCACTAAAATAATTCCCATCGTATCTAATTGAATGAGTTCATGAAAATATATTATGCCTTGTACTGTATGAAAAAAATGTGACCTCGACCTCCTCCAAATAAAAATATGACACCATAATAGAAATATAACCCCCATAGATCCCCAAATATTGTCACTAATTTTTATTCAAATGTTCTATTCCACTAATAATCCTCCCAAATTGGATCAACCATCTACCGATCCTCTGGACAAGCCTCTAGAACCTCCACTATTTGAACCACACACAAACAATCAATGTGATCCATATCTTAAATGGGCTAAATTATTTTCTAATCCTGCTAGTATGGAACATCATTAAAATTTTCATTATTCATTTTAATATCCAAATTTTACAAATTTTAGATAATATCACAAGAAATAGTTCTGCATTTCACTCCCCTAGGTCTTTTCCCTATAATCAGTGTCACCACAAAGTGTTATTTGGTATGTTTAGTGACATTTTATTGGATCTTGGTGGGATCTTAAATGACTCACCCATGGTTGCATTCCACTAACTGCATCAGACACCAACATCAGCGAACATGGTTTAAATAGAAACCAATTCAGTCCCCAAAATTCCAAACATGAAACACCATACTATATTTTATCTGAAACCTATTATGGTATTATTTCACAACACACTCTCAAAAATGGTAAACTTATTAGGATAATAGTGAAATTATATACATGATGACACTTGATTCATCCATTTAGTAGGATATGTGTTGGTGACTACCAAAGAGTGTATAAAAATACCACATAAATCGGAAGCATTACATTATATTATATAGGAATGAGTGAAAAGATAAGTCAACTGAAATAAAATCCCTAACATTATATCATTAATAATAAAAAACCAACCTCAAATGATTGAATAATATAAACATATAAAAAGAGTCTCTATATGAAATTCATAAAGAAACTCCTTAGGAAATGACATCAATAAAATTTCATGTTTAGATATAATAATCTCTACCATAGGCCATGAATTCCACCTTTACACTATAACATAGTTTTTATATATGTAGGGTGAGGAGACCGCTATACATTATGGGATCATATCCATAGTAACTCGTTGACATGTTAATTTTTCATACTAATGTATAGGTGAGAGAATAGTGGATTCAACAATATATAAATAAGTCAGTTAACCGATAATATCCCCACTATGGAGCAGTCACAAAATATCAACCCAATTTTTTGTGACCATATAATAAGAAAATCAATAAAATGGGAACATTACAACAGTTTACAAAAGGATTGTATCTCACACACCATGTCTTCATATGTCATGGAACACCAAACCCTTTGCTATAAAAAACACCTCGAAAAACCTGATCCATATTACGACACAAAATCTCACATGATCATTACATGACTATCACATGACTTGAAATACCTCTTATAGACACCAGGGCCATTACATCACCAAAAATATCACTCCAAAACACCTGGTATACAAAATCACATCACAAAAATAAGAGTAGTACAATATTGAAAAAATCAAGGACGTCATACCCATGTCCTCCTCCTATAGTTCATGAAACCCACTATAAGAGATCTCATCATCCAATCAAAAACAATCATTGGGACCATTTTACTTCTATAAATAATATCTCATGGATATTTCATCTCCTAGAAGAGGGGACATGGAAAATAGGGTTTTGATCTATCCACCCTTCCCATCATGATGTAGAAAAAACAAACCACAAGATATGTATTTCTCATCATGTTGTGCATGAAAAGGGAGGAATGTGTATAAAATTAATAAAGAATATACAATGATTAAATTTATATAGATATAAACAAGGCCAACATATGGTTTCACTATAATATTTACAACCAACTAAGAACACCCACTATGACTCATCTCCTCCACAACATTATATACTCTATTTAAATGAATATTAACACACACAAAAACGAAAATATGTAGGACACATTATACATTACTCATCTAGATGATTAATATTCCAGATTTCCCATTTCCAACCAATTCTACTTAAAATCCCATTTATTTAACATTACATAACAACAAATTTAAATGACAACTTCCATTTCAATTATTGTATTCATTAATCATTTCAACCTAATATCTAAACCATCCCTTTATCCAAAATATACCATTACACTAAATTAATTATTGGAAAAGTATTTCAATACTAACATAAAACTAGAATCATTCACCAAATCACATCATCCAGTCACTATTTTAATTTCATCAAAACCCCAATACTACCATTATATGTCGTTACCAATTCTCATCACAACTATCACTTTCTATGCCCACATCATGTAATAAGGTAAACAGTGATCACTGCCATACATCAAAATAACATATCAGAACCACATGATAAAACCACACGTACCACAAAATAACATCACACAATCAATTAACTTATTTCAAATTATTCGTTGGGATTTCATCAAAATAAACATTTCCATTTATGGGAATTATCAAACAAGTAATAATTTCTATCGAAAAACATTTGATTATACCTAAATATGTTGTTATCTAATTCCATGTTATGTGATGGAAAACATCCACACAAAAATGGGTAAAGAAAATTTCAATCATAGACCTAATATACCTTCAACAACCATGATTTATTAAAATACATTAATCCCATTCAATCTTAATATTAGAAGATGTTAATGTAAAAATGAATGTTAAATATCATGCTCATTGACATGGAATATTAATTGAAATGATTATTTATATTTATTAATCACGTTCATGCAATTTTCAAAAAATATAATAATGGAATAACCTCCAACACATGATACAACAGGAATAGAAAAGATTGATTATGTAAATTAAATGATGTTTTTAGTCAACTATATTAGGTTTTATTGAAAACGAGAGAGACACCAACTCCAAAATAAAGAAGAACAATTTTACAAGTAGGTAGAGAAATAAACATAACATAATAATACATATAAATTATCAAAACACTTGGTTTACAATGATTGAAACACGTATAGAAATGAATAACAAATTGGAATAAAATAAAAATATAAAGATAAATTTCCTAGGGAAGCAGACATTCTATCTCCATGGTTTGGGGATGAAATCCACTGAAAATGGAATGAATAAGACATTTTGGATTCCCTTGGTTCTGATAAAAAACAAACCAATATAGAAGAAAAAATTGGTTTTTAGGTAATTTTATAATTTCTAGCTATTTGATAAAATACCAGAGCATGAGATATACCCTTGAACGATACAAAAAAATCACTAAATGAAGTGTGAATATAGAGTAATAGAATGGGACCATACCACTACATAGCCAGTAAAACATGCCACTAAAAACATTGATACCACCTTGATGAAAATGATAAAACTTAGAGGGAGACCATAGTGTATCATGAATCCCACCTACCCATGCCATAATGATAAAAAAATATAAGCGGATCTGATCTCCTTTATTGATCCCCTGTACACTACATCCAACACCACCACACCAGAAAAAGCATCACTTAGAAATCAATTCACTCTTACATGATTTCATACTCATCTTACTAGATTTTGATAGCTCTATCCCCCCCTATTTCTCCCCAACTACACAGAAGCACCTCCAAACTGCTCCACCACTTGAATTCCCCCAACATAACTATTTATAAATTCCATATAGTTATGTGTTTATATATTTATATAGAAGGTTATTTATTAATAAATAATATATATTATAAAAAATGGAATTTACTATGTACGTTTCTCCATACATGTCACTTATTTGATATTTCAAAAAATAATGGGTCAACTCACTTATGTTTCCATTAAATATACCAGGTAATGATTATATTATTAGTAACCGATTTGAGACTGAATGTACCATGATATCTCATATAAGTATAAATAAGTTATTGGAAGACATTATATGTTACAGTTTTACTATTTAACCTTATTTTAGGTATTATTTATTACATCCTGAGTAAAGAAGATTAATTTTGATTATAATATCCAAAAAATAAATACCATTTTGGTGTCATATATTATTTCATTTTTTGGTGAATTGTGGTATTTTCATTATTTTTATTATGTTTTCGGAAGACATGTTTATTTTGGATAGGATCACAATTGAGGTAAGATTATGGTATTATATAGTATAAATTATAAATTATGTTGAAAATGAGTCAATTTATTTTTGTAATGTATGTTAAGTGGTATATATAAACAACAAAGATAAAACTTTATTTGGTGATAAGGTGATAAGAGATATATTTTTAAAAAAAATTAATATTTTTATTATAATTTATGATTATTATAATATTTACTATTGGGTTGTTTTATAAATTTTTTAATAAAAGGGTATATTGATTTAATTGACAATCAATATTAATGAATATTAATTTAATAATTGCATATTAATGATACTTTAAAAAATCATATATTGTTATGTCTAGGGATTTTTTATTGATATAATTTGGATTAAAATTAAGAATATATTGGATCACTTGAATGAATTATTGTTTGTTCCAATAGTTGAATAAAATGAATCTTGTCTTGAAATAAAGATTTCAATGGATACAACACTTATTATTGGTTTTAATATGTTTTTTGATTGTCATCAAAACCATTTGGTTTATAATTATGTTATGAAGACGAAAAAATGATGTTTTCAATGGTATATTTATTAAATCCAATATTTATTTTTACTAAGTAATTATACATTCAACAAATGTTTTTCACTACTTAATGTTGAGAAATATATATATTTTATACTAAATGGTGATTTTGAAAGTATTATCCTATATAGTGGGTTTTATTTTCCAATAGAAATTATTTAATGAATAATAAATATATGAAAAATATAGGAATATAATTTCAAAATAGAGAAAAGTAATATTTTGAGGATATAATATATTTAATGTATGTAAAAATTAATAATAAAATATTTTAGTATGTTATATCCTTTATGAAAATACATCAATACATTGGTTTACTCAAATGCAACAAAAAAATAATACAACCCAAAATATAATTCATTATAATTAGATGTAAACAATAAGGAATTTTGAGTAAAAAATATGAACCATCAATATGAGAATTGATAAATTTATTAATCCTCAATTAATAAAATTTATCTAAAGGATTTCTTGGAAAAAAATAAATTCCTCACACATATATTATTGACCTTAATATAGAATTATTAACTTATTTTAATAAAACAGATCTTAATAATTATTGTGGTTAAATGTTGTATAATTAATTTTAATAAAATTTGATCAAAACCATTTAATATTTAAAATTTATATTTCTTAAAAAAATTATTTTCAAATTCATAAATATATAATATAAAATAAATTGACCATTTATAATGGATAATTCAAATAAATAATTTTAATGCCTAACAACTATATCCACAATCATTTCAACTAATATGAAATGTTTTTATTAATAGTTAATTATTAAAAATATATAATGAAATTCCATGACCAAATAAATTTTTTCCAAAAAATTATTAATTAAAAATTCAATGATAAGACAAGAGTTCTTAAAAAAACTATTTTCCTATAAAAAGTGTTTTAATTGTATTTTTTATTTCATTATAAATTGTTATCTTGTAAAATAAAAAAAATTATTGTGAAGAAATGACCTTGATTTTTTTTATTAATAAGTGAAATATTATCATAAGATTAATATTTTTTTATTTTTATGGTATGATATTTTCTAGGTGAATTGTGAAAAAATTCTATTTTCGCACAAGCCACAATAGTCAAGGACTCATTATAATATATGAATCAGTTAAAAAAATAAAAACAACTTTTATTTAATAAATATATATTTATATATAAAAATTAATAATTTCAACAATTATGTTTAATTTTGAGACCATTTTTTTTCTTTTTGGAAAGTAAATTCTGTATTATTTCATTAAATTTTTTTCCCTTTTCCATTAATGAATTATTCATTTTTAATTAGGTTATTGATAGATCTAAATGATAAATAAATTTTATTCTTAATCCATACTAATGTAAATTTAGTGAAAATCATTATTATACATGATTTTGGTAGATATTCATTATTTGGATAAAAATTTGTTTTTTCCTAGAAAAAGTTATTGTTCTATCTCTCTCACATAAAATAAAATTAAAACATAAAATTCATAAAAAATGAATTATTAAAAAAATTAATACTCATTTTCACTTTAGATAATAATTTTGATTTAATTTTTTTAATCAATTTACCATAGAAAATGTTAGTTACCTCAATAATGTTTAAATGTGGTAAAATTGTTAATTTAATGGATATAGCCAACCAATATTATCACCTATAATAAATAAATGCCATTATTGTTGCTTGAGTTACTGAAAAAATTACCCTTGAAAGACTATAAATATTATACCCACATTACATGGGAATGACACTGTGGTTTTATATTAGTTAACTTGTATTACAAATGTTACAGTCCTCTCAAGTATAAAAATATCCCTTCTCCACCGATTCAAATCCATAAAAAAATCCTTATGAACCTATATAATGTTAAATTAATCCGTACCTATCACGACCATCAAATTTTGGTTGGACTGTGCTCCTAAAACATTACCCAAATCTCTTGAATAACAAAGAAGTTTAAAAGAACGATGTTTATTTCATCCTGATAAGTAATGATTTATTATAATTCATTTCCATTTTTGTTATTTATCTAAGTATTATAAATTATTATTTATCAATTTTATATCATATATATAACATAATTATGAATATATAATAATTATATTATATTACTATCAATTCATAGTATTTATCATCCATTAAATGTATAATTTTATCTTATGGGTATGTTTATCCACATAAATAAAAAATTTAATACATTTATATCACACCATAGTATGGGAAAATAAATTCTGATTCCATATGATGTTAATAAGTAAATAATTTCGTGTTGTGGTTCATTAATGATAATATCAATATATATCTCATTATTTATGTAACACATTTTATTCCCTTTTTTGAAACATCCATGTTATTAATTTTAAACATCAAATTGTACTTTATACTCCCATGAAATATACTATGAACATCATAAATAATCATGGAACATATATTATGTTAATTTTATTATATTTTATATGAAGAACCAATGGCCATGAAATGGTAATCTAATATGTTACACTGAAATAGATAAAAAAATTTAAAATTAATGAAACCAATGATATATTTTAAATAAAAATAATTAAGAGCTATATAATAATAGAATTTAAAAAAATATATATCAAATTTAATAAAAAAGTGTAATTTTTTAAATAAATTTTATTTGAATATTTATTTATTAAAAAATAAATGTGACGTTTATTTTATGTAATAATTAAATGAGGGAGGTGTTCCTTGATTAAAAATTTATATTATGGGAACATGATTTATATAATGAATATATATTAATTAATATAGTGTATATATAAGTGTTTTGTAATTTTATCATGGGGATAAATGTATTCATGGAATTTGATATTAAATTTCATATTTTACCTTCCCAGAAACATCGAATCAAATGTTAAAAATATTGTAACGGTTTGGTGCCTCATTATAAATTCGTTAAGAAATGATTATTAATTTTAACTAATTTAAATTTTTATATTCTAAAGTACTCCTTATTTAAATTTTAAATCATAAAAAAATTATAATTGGTTGTATAAATTATATTTAATCTTTCCCTTTTTCTTTTCATTCAATTAAAATAATACTAAGGCTGAAATGATATATTTTCCAATCTCACATGACATTTATTGTTATTTATATCAATGATTATATTTGCAGATATAGTATTTAATTTTTCTCCATAATTTAATGTAATTCATTATTCCGTAGAAATTTTTGATTTATATGTTGCACCTTATAATTATAGTATTATTTGCTTTATAGTTCAACCAAAAGAATTCCCATAATTTAAATCAATATGTTATTTTCATTATAGGTATTATCCTTTTAGTCCATATCAATAGTATTGATTTTTTTATGAAGGTTTTTTCAAATAATCTAGGCATTATGTAAATTATTTTCTCCTTCTCCATTTATTTAATTAGAATATTTTATAAATTAATATTTAAATAAATTTCCATGTTGGACCTTTTAATTTTTTTATAATGGTTAAAATAGATTGTTTTTATAATGTTGTAATAATAATAATATTTTCCAACATTGTGTTCATATATCAATATAATTATTTTTCTTTATTATTTTATGTTTTTAATTAAAATACTAATAAAATTAATTTTGTAATTTTTAAATGCTACCAAAAATGTTATTTATAAATTTTTTACAAATAATTGTACTAATTATTTTGTGAAATTACATTTAAGAAATGTTAATAATAATTATTTTTTATGATTCATATGGGATATTATCTAGTAAATCCAACCTCTTTCTTTTCCTTTATGTATTATGATGATATTTTTAATAATTTTTCATCCATGATATATCATTTCCATGTGTTTAAAAATTATATGAATGAATGATGTATGCTGTTCAATTATTATGGAATGAAAAAGTATGGTTTGTCATTATAGGATTTTTGAGGTCTTATATTTTTCCTAAGTGAATTTCACTACATTTTATATCTCATGTTACTATGATGTTAATGCATTTAAATGATTGTGTTTTCTAACATCATAATTCATGGACATGATTTAGGTTATCCATATTCATATATTTATGGATGGGTATTCATGTGGTTATCTATGCTCACAATATACCTCCTGGACATAAATGGTGTTAAATAAGTTGAAAATTTAGGGATTCTAAATTAATATTCTTACGAAAAATATCTATATCATATTCTTATAATATGTCATATTTCTAATATATATTAACGATTTTTTTGAATCATAGGCCATGTTATATACATGATTTCATTAAATGTTGAATTTATATTAATTTTATCATAAAAAAAATTATTGTATTATTATTTTTTTTAAAATGATCTATATCCCAATATTCATGTATTCCATTATACATTTGATCTAACACATTTATGAATTATTGATAATTTTTTTCCTTTTTTAATAGTTATTCTCATCAATATTATGTTTGAATTTTCGAAGGCTGTGAAGAATGGTATTTTTCAACATATGATATGAATGGAATCATGTGATGCTAATTCTGAAAGACATGATGATGGATTATTGTAAAGTTGGATGTTTATATAATTGTGTGAAATTTTATTGGGTAATAGGTATATGGGTTTTATTAGTTAATAGATTTTTATAATACACTTAAACTCTATACAAACAAGGTCATGTGTTTTCATATTAATTAATTAATATCACTGATATTGTATTGACAGAAGATTATGTTTTGGTTGTTTCAGATTTTATCAAATATATTATGTACAATTTTTTATACCAAATATAAGAGTACATGTAATGATCTCTCTAAATAACATATAAAATTACATGTATATAATTTATTACCGTGTACTCATGCACCAAGTTCTGGTACTATGATCCTATAAATATTATCCAATCTATGATACCGTAAGGTGAAATCCAATATTTTCAATCCATATTTATAATATAAATAAAAAAATTAGTTTTTCACATATCCATGTTCATTTGGGATTACAGTATTAGAGTGTTCTGAAAAACCATTTATGTATAAAAAATTATTTATTTACATCCAACATTGATTTTCTCCCACCATATAGAGATGTTTTAATTTCATAATAACTCTCAAATATCTTGAATAATATATTCCAAACATGATACCCATAAAAAATATTATATATAGATTTTTTAAGTATTACATGGGGAAATAGGAAAATAATAAATTAGATCTAAATTTCCCAGAAATTTTCAAGATATGTAATAAGTATCATATATCTAAAATAAACAGGAAATGTAATATTAATATAATAGAATAATCCATTTTCATTTTCCCGATATAATTCATTTATAACTAAAAATTTATAGATCATATTTGATGAGTTTTCACAGATGGAATTGGAATAACAATAGAAATGATTCAAATAATAATAAAAAATGATCTTCCATAATATTATAACAATAGAATTCCAATATTATAATATATCATGAAATAATCACATGAAAAATTATTTAATTTTTAAATGATTATCATCATGAAAATAAATTCATATTTGATGAGGATGACCACATTTAAAAAACATTATGGATATAGTAAATTCAAAAGTATAAAATGAAATTTTATTTTTTCTTAGTATAGGAACAACTGTACCTTAAAAATATATATTTTTTTAACCACACATGTAAAATGACACTTTTTTTTTGGGAGAATCACACTTATGACATAATAGTTTGAGCTTGAGATGGCCACCAATGTACCAAAAAATTTATGTCTATTATAGAACACATGTGTACATAAACAGTTTTGACATGGAAAAATAACTTCAAATCCATAACCATAACATTTTAAAATTTGGATGACCAACTCTATAGATGAAATTTTTATTCATGCTATAAACATCAATGTATCATATTAATCTCATGATATTTAAACCATTTACGAATGAATTATAGATACAAATAATTCCATGTCATCCCATAATTATAAAAAAATACATATTTAATATAGATGAACATTCTATATCTCATCACTCTGTTCATAACACTTTTAAGAAATTAAAATTGAATAAGATTCATGAAATATTATTTAAAAAATACCATAAATTAAAAGTATTTTTATAAAATCTAAACCATGTTGCTATATCCTAGTGCCCTAATATGGTATGATATGTCACATCAGACACACCTCCTCATATTCCAATATGTGCTAACTTGTAGAAATGGTCTAATATGAAATGTTAGGAGTCAGTAACCAGTTTATCAATTCGTCAAAACAAATAAAATCAATAAAAATATCCAAATAAATATAAAAAACAATGATAATACCATAATAAATAATCATCCAACATAACTTTATAAATTAAAATATTAAAAGACGACTATAAACCAATGTAGTAGATGTTCCATGTCCTATAAGATTCATGTGAAAAATGAAACACCAAAATAAGGACACTCTGAAAATCCCAAATGGGTCAATACATCATGTCTAGTTCCCTTATCCATGATCAATAAAGATACAAAAGAATCTATCTAATATATCAGACATTCCCTTATCCATTCTTACAACAAATAAAGGCTATTTGGGCACCAATCCAATAATCTTAGTAGGATGAGTGTATTACTTATTATTCCACATCCAATGGAGTATAAAAAAAATCCTATCTTTAACAATGCATGTTTTTGTATATAGAAATAATAAAAAATAAAAAAGGTAAAGAGTTTTAACAATTAATATATATTAAATAACCATATAGTCTATAGGGTTCACAATTACACACAAACTAGTTGTACATGTTTGAGCTGATATTTGAGTTTGAACCATATAAAAAATGTAATAACAATATATTGTTTCTTATAATTAATTATTAATTAAATTAAAACTTTGTATTTATAAATTATGGTCTTGGAGCAGCATCTTAGACCCCCATGGGTAATTTACTATATGTTTGTATCCCACAACATAGTGATCACATGAAATAAATAAACACTTAGGTACTAGAGAATAATTTTGGAACCCTGTGGTTATTTGGAGTAGATATCCATGACCCACATCTTAGGGATCACATCATTCAATAATTTCACATATCAAGGTTCCTCATTCATAACACATTTATAAAGATTTATTATAACCCATTATTTAACTAATTTCAAAGCACCATTATTAAAATAAATTTTTTATTTCATTTATCAACTATGCATTAATGATTTAATTCAATTATATATAGTAATTATTCCCATTTTACCATTTTCATATTATCATTCAATTATATTTGCAACACCCCATGGATTTCCATCAATATGGTATCATAATATCAAATAGGTCCACTAAGATAGTAAATGCTATCATAATCACATGAAAAATTAATTAATTAATTAAATTTAAAACAAAATGAAACTTCCCAATTAAGTAAATTGTAATTGAAAATTTACACAAAAAAAGTTATAATAAATGTATTGTTAATTTATAATTATCCCTCCCACCTCGATATCATTGATAACGCTAACTTAACTGTATCCCTCAATTTGATGTAGAATGATAAATATCAAAACTGTAGAATATATATTGGAAGAAATCTTGAGTCATGATCCAAAAAATTAATCCCATAAAAACTAAATTTAATCAAATTTCCATGAGGGGAAAATCCATCCATCTCCATCGGTGGAGAATACAATAGAAAGATAAATCTTAAATGAAGAATAAATCACATTCAAATGATGAGTAGATCAATCATCAAGAATTTCAATTCACAAAGAAATTGGTTCAAGGGGAATTGGATTCCTCCATGGAGCCACCAAAATCAACTAAAATTGGGTTAGTCTAAAAAAAGGGTGATTATGGATAAAACAAGAGGGTTTTGGTATTTTAAAATATATGGTTAGTGACTTATTTTTTCACACGCACTGTTCATGGGAGGAGGGGAACGTTTTATGAAACTGTGTGCCTTGACCGCTTCCCCCTAATATAAGACTACCATGTTTCTTATAAGTAAAACATAATTTTAAAATCTATCTATAAACTATTAAAATATTCTCAATTTTAGGGTGAAGAGTTTTGGGATTGAATATTCATTGTTTGGATAAACCATATTCCACCTCATGTTCCTCTACACTGGGGACCATGGTTTTAAGGGAAAAACATATGGTTTCCTAGGGAAAGCCATATTTTTTCCATAATTGTATGTAAAACAAACTTAATGAAATAGGATTTGAAATTTCTCTAATTTCACAAAAAATAACTCAAGAAAAAATCCCAATAAATGATTTCCAAGAAAGATAAATAGATTAAATGAAAATGATTATGAGAAAACTAAATATATTTTCATATCATACAATATCGCCACCATATAATTTTTTTCCTCATTCTATACATCCAAGAATCACTATGACCCCATATTCAAAATTTTTGACCACTAAGTTAATATATTATATAATCTTTCTCATTTTACCTCATGAAAACAACTATACTACCAAATAAATTGGACCAGAAATATAGTCATTCACCACAACACATTCTCACTACGATCCACAACAAGAGTAAGATTCTACTCACATGAAGAATCAACCTCCATATCAACAAAACTAATATAGATCATATGGTAAGGGTTAGGGTGATACTGATGAAGCTGTAATGTATGAAAAATATCATTCATAGTACTATACATCATTATAAGAGTTAATTGGTATGATCATTGCTTTATTCTCTATACACTATCAAATAGTCTGAAAACCCTTGGTGCCAACATACATTTACTTGGAACCCCATGGTGACCCAATACCAGTAACACATAAATGAGTACTTGATCACCAACTATACACTCAAGAGTTAGAAAATTTTGATCAACATATATATTATGCATAATTTTTGTTACAATAATACATTTCTGAATCAACTGAACCAACATCAATATCTCTTTTTGGAGTCTCAATTCCAATAATGCAGACTCACAAGCTTCCATCTACCATAGATGTGATCATCATAAACTACCATAATGTTCCTTATATTGTTTCATATAGATAGTCACTAGAATAATTTTGTTATATGAGAAGTAAACCATTGATAATTACTTCTCTCAAGACCCACCAAAATCAAGGATGGATGCTCTCCGTATGACCTCATGGAATTGTATTATGTGCTCCAATTTCTCATATTATTGTGGGTGTAATGTAATTCCATGAAACACCTCGGTACCCAATTTCCTCAATAATCCCTACAATAATTTCTATGTAAACCATGTCCACTATATGAAACAATACTCTATGGAACCCCATAAAAATGGACTATATCAAAAAAATACATGTCTCCAAACATGTCCATGGTAATATTATCTTTGATAGGAATAAAATTGGATAATATTTTAAACTAGTCCATAATAATTAAAATTAAATCATTTATATGATGCCTCATCAGTATACCCACTATAATATCATGTGTAAAATTCTTACACTTCCATTCTAAAATGGGAAATTGGTGTAGTATACCACTAGGTCATGGATTGTTGACATTAACCTTCTAAAAGATATAGAAATTAATCAAGAAAAGTAAAATTTCCTTTTTCATTATAAGCCACCAATATTGTTTATGTTTATTATGGTACATTTTGGACATAGTTGGACGAACCATCCATGTCGATTCATTAAACACAAACATATTCTCCTCACACCAACATATTGGTAAAACTCTTTGATTTAATAAATAGATGAACTCATCCTCATCTATAGTCTAAAAAAAGTTGACTCCCCACCTCTAAGTATTTTAATCAATTACAAACACTTCAGATCCTGATTATGTATATTCTATATTGTTCTCATATATGTCGACTGCACTAATATTGATACAAGGGTCATCTGATTTTGGCCCTCCTAACCCTCAATATTAATCTTTACCAACAAATTTATTATCTTATACATTGAAATAAACACTTGAACATCTTGATACTGTGTATTATAAAACATCACAACAATAATACTATTTACCTTCAAAAACATACATTCTTTCTCAATTAAAAGTGAATACATATACTCTACCCACATCCTCTATCAAATATTCAAATATATTGATTAATATTTGTACCATAGACATTTGCGGGTTTTATATATAGTAAACATCATCAAAAATGTATTTTTTTTTCTAACACATTAATACTTAAAATACCATATATGACATGAGATAATTATTACTATAGTTTCATTCATGTGGATTCATTATTCATGACCCATACTCAATAACTTGTCCTAAATGCATCAACACCGCATCAATTCCAATCTCGGATACATGGAATAAAAATTTATACTCCACATCATCTTCTAGTTGGATAAAAATTGGCATGGTAGTCAAATGTGACACCATTATTCATCAATCATGGAAGTGGTTCTTATAAATGTGATAAGTCCTAGATAATCCTATGGTAATAACCCAAAATCTCTAGATATCCTGAGATATCAAAACACATATCTTGATTCTCCCAAGAAATCAAAACCTGAACATTATCCTGGTCCACTAAGACACATTCCAAAGAGGTAATGTGACCCATTAAATGTACCATGATAATCCACAATTGACAGATAGATATCATGTAATAATGAATTTTCTATATCAGAATTCATAATATCATATAAAGACCCTGGTAACTATGTTTATGAGACATGGAGTAATTAATGATTTTTTCTAAGAAATAGACAAATCCTAATCCAGGTATCTGTGGAACATTTGGTTTATCAAGTCCATATATAGATTATAATAATTTTTCAACTAGATCAACATCATGATGAACCCATAATGTACATACCTTATTTTTAAATCATTTCATGTTATATGAGATGGTTGACCTCACAGAAGTAGATACCCTAGTTTTAAGTAAATATTATTCAACACACAATCTCATTTTAATTGGTCAAATATATATTATATTGATAGAATTTGACACTTGTTCTCCACTCTCATTTAGTTCAGCATCGAGTAATAAACACATAATTACAACTTCATGTCATCATTCATTGGGAAAAAATAAATAACCCAAATGTAACATACTCATATGGATAAATCCCTTATCTATCAACTCTTCCATTTAATTCACAATTTTAAAAAGCTATATTGGATACATTTTTTATTTTATAATATAAACTACATAGATCAAAGAATGAGGTCAATTGTAAACCAAGTGTCCCTCTTTTGAAGAATCCTAATGAATTTTTTTATGAAATAAATACTGAATCTGGTCAACTATGGGGGAATATAAATAATTCATTACACCCTAAATGTGTAGAAAAATAAATGAAACTTGGGTGGTGATATCCCTTAGGTGATAATTAAATAGCTCTACACAGCCTCCTTGTGTATCCCAATCTCCACAGTGACAATAATTGTTACCATGTGTATACCTAAAGGTCACTCTAAAAGGGTAATAATAAATATGATATAGTTATGATACAACTATTCTATATGAGAAATCAGATAATAACCTAAAATATCATGATTTTTACAATCCCAATAGAAATGATACTCTCCAACCTCTAAACAACACAACTTACATAACCAGATATCCCTTGACTGTAATCTAAATGATGTTTTGATCTTCATAACTCCACTCAAACTATGAACCACTATGCTCAATCCAGTATAATTTTGAAATGATATAATATAATTATACCCTCATGTAACAAATATTTCACGAGTTATCAATGAAGCTACAAGAGTAGTACATTTGATTGTCCATTTCTCATCCACACTATCCAAAAGTTTATTTTGAAATGCATGAAAATATCCTTTTAATCATTTATATGATGTACTATTAGTCCCTTACATTGCACCACTCTAGTTATATGGGTCCTAACATCGCAAATTATTATGTCCACTACCTCAGTGTCCATGTCCATAAGAACTCCAACAACCTAGCTCACATGGAATATAAGACCCCCATCTAGTACTCTGAATCAGTAGAGATCCTATCTCATGGACCCATATTTGAGGGTTTCTTAAATACCATTTTCATTGAACCATACTACCACATCCATGAAACACCTCTGATTTTCTTGGAAAATTCTTATGAATGACACCTCAACAACCACGCTGATGGAAGTATAGTCAGTTTCCTTAGATTAACTATTACTTATCCATAGACATTATATTTTACTTTTTCATGGTTAACATTCTTATAGGAATTAATCATAATCTCAGGACAAGCACCTGATCGTCATCAATTTGAAACTTCATTTATTTCATTATAATACTCCATATTGTTACCCTTAGAAACAAGATCCTGATCCCCCACACCATAAAAATTGTTCTTCTTAAATGTGTTATCATAGAAAAATATCACATATACATCTATACATGACATTATTGGCATCATGGGCCTCATCTCTATCCAAAAATAAATAAAATTCTACAAATCGATGAAGTAACCATCATATTATGTCACTGACATATTACCATGGACTAACCAAATAAACACAACTATCATCTCCTTCATCGGTGGATCTAGGTAAAAGTGTTCTAGGAACTTCTCCCAAAATTCATTTAATACCTCGTTCTCTATATTCTCATCCAATGTCTTCATATCCCACTGGTACTTCACTTATATAAACAATATATTTGAATCCAATTTGACTCTCTTATCCATAAGATTACCTAAATGGTAAATGATCATATGGATAAAATAATTTTAGAAATCATCTTCTTTTGGTCCACCATCTCTAGTTAATGTAATAGGGTGACACAAATAAAATTACCTTGGTAAATCATGAATATTCCACACAACCCACACTAGGTCATTTTTTATAAATTGCATTAATAAATTAATTTTCCCACAAGAATCTATCACGATCCTTCACACAAGAATATCATATCATTTGGTTCCATTGGTTGATTCATAATTCCAGTCATGTCCTCATGTTGTACTATAAATCAAGTGTCATCATTGAGGTACATTTTCACAATTATAAACACATGTATTAGTGAATATAACAAATAATTTTCAAATTATAATATAGAGATTCAAATAATTATTAAAAAATGATTCCCAAACACTACATGATATGGTCCAAATTTATCCAGTATAACAACCTGCATTCATCCCCCACATTAGGCATGGATAAATCAAGGTAAAAACTTTAAAAGAATTAGTTTCCCATTATAAATCATTTTATCCATTATAAATCACAACATTTATAAAAATATTAACAATTTAAATCCATTATTAGGTACCAGTTCTTTTAAATTATACTTGTGATGAAAGTAATTTTCATTATAACCACTTACCCAAAAAATATTTTCCATGCATGAAAATAATGATGCATGACAAATTAAACCATTATGGAATACGATTATTAATATATGTTCAAAATACATGACATGCTGATCCATAAGGAAAATATCATAAAATAATGACACCATAACAAATGTTCATCACACCAGTTAAAATGACATCCAACTATAACATAAATAATTGAGAACATGAATCCCACCATTAGTACCTAGATATCCCCCAATACTAGGGTTAGATACTCCCATTTATGAGTTCATTACCATGGCCCCACTCATCATAAAATCATGAATACTATTACCAAATTAAAATAGAAATGAACATAATATAAAGAAATTTATGATTTCTTTGACACAACATTGAAACATCCAAACCCTGTTGGCAGATTATGTTTCCCTGATCTGGTTTTCTACATCACCTCGAGTTCACCTCCTTATACAGTATAGGCTATTGACTTGCAACAATTGTATAATATATATGGTGGGGAGAATTTAATCTCTTAAAAAATAATCATATTAGTGGAAATTAATTAAAAGTAGAACAAATATAATAAAAAACCACAATTATACCATAATAAATAATCACCGAACATCACATGGTGAATCAAGAAGAAATGACCACAAATCCAAGTAGTATGTAAGGGGATAGATATATTTTGAATGAAAAATTTAATGGTTCCCAGGATGATGGAGATATGAGGTGTCTTGGAAGAGGTATGGATTCATTTACCTATAATAAATTTAAATGGGTTGATTACACATCATGTAATTTTGGTTCACATCATGTGCAGGGCTTGTCTTGAGATGTAAATTTTCAAGGTTAAAAAAATTAATTTTTGATATTTTTTAGTGGTTTCTATCCACCAAAATTTACAATATGTGTATATAGTTTTCACCTCTTATAAATATAGTGTTACGTGCTTTTATAAATGTTTTTAACATCTTCTGTTTTACAAACCCAATGTTGTCACTTGATTCCAAGATACTACTATCACTGTTTGATGATTTTTGAATATTAATTCAATGGTGATTGGTCAATGATATTGTTCTTTATATATTTGGTGAAACTGTGTGAGTTCTATGTCTATTTAAGTCAGTTTCATCTTTTTATACTCATTTCCCCTCATTTCTTCTCTCCATGCTACGGAATTTAATATTGTGTTTCTAAATTTTTTTATTTTTCATTGTTGGCGTGGTTCTGTCATATAATCCTTGGAGAGATGTTGTTCTTAAATGAGAGGTTATCAGAGATCCATAACCTGGTCTATTATCATGGTAATAATATTGATAGATTTTGAGGTAGGGGATTTTTTTCCCACCCTTATATTTGTGTGAAATCATAAATGAACCTTGGTAAATAGCTTTTGATTGGAAATAAATTAATATAATAAATTTTAATCCGGATTAAAAATTTGGATATAAATCCTAGGTTAATAATTTTTTTATTAGTACTGTGATAGTGGGTTTTATACTATATTTATAGATATAGTGATATTTATTACCCACCTTATTATCATGTTTATCATGGTATGAATGAGCATGTTTTTCTTGATTGAAGATTCTATGGAAAGTAACGATATAATTAATTAATAATTTATTGTGTTAATAATAATAAAAATAGTTCAATATTTGATATATTGTGTTTAATATAATTTTATTATGATGAAATTGATGTATTTTGCATGTTTAATAAAAAATTATATTCCATGACTAATGGAACAGTTAAATAATGATAATCATGATAACTTTTTTTTGAAAACTATCTAAAAGAGATTTTAACTAGAAATGGTTATTATATAGTTCCTTGAAACTAGAATAAAGGATAATAGTGTTTTTATCATTTTATTTCTTATTATATCATTATGACTCAAGTTTATAATAGTCGAAAACTGTAAAAAATAAATTAGTCAATTCAATATAGATTTTTACCAAATTTTTTCTAAAAATAATTTTTCAGGTACTGAGTTGTATGTTTTCATGCGAAGGATTAGTCTCATATTTCGGAGTTGCGAGTTCTTGATTTCTTGAGTAGGCTTAATGGATTGTTTTGATGTCCTAATTTCCCCAATGATTATTGGTTTGTTTCCTAATGATTATTATTTCGGGCCAGGAGGCACGAATGTCATGTTATCCTATTATGGTTGATCATCAGATGGTTGTTGTGACATGTGGGTGTGGATTCCATGATTGTGTGGTAGTAGTTAATGCATGTGATAGGGAGTAGAATATGTGTATGTATGTGGGTTTTAGGGATGGCACCATAGGTGTTTTGAAGTGGTAAAATATGGTTTGACTCATTGATGATATGTTGTGTGATGATATACTCACTTGAATTCATTTAATGGTTTCCAATCAGTTTTCCTGTTTTATCTGTACTCCCTTCCATGAATATTAAGACAACTATATGTTCTTGGTTACATGTTTCCTCTAGGTAGTTCCTTATTATGGTTTTACTAGTGTAAAAGTATTAGGAATGATTATAAAAATTAATTGAATAATTATTAACATATGAGGTTTTATTATTATGGAATGAAAGTTGTAAAAATATGTTAATCATGACAATCCATAGACTTAGTTTTGATTATTCCTTGAGGGTATGGAGTTTAATATGAAGAATAATTTAATGAAATTTAATTTAATGTGGAAGAATTTAAATTTATAATTAATATCTAATAAATTAATTAATGGAACTAATTTATATTAAAAAATAATTATTTTAATATATGTCTTTATTTTGCATTAGTTTTTATATGATATATTGTCTTAGAATTGGAATTTGGGATTCTATGTAACGCAAGATGAAGTCAAAATGGAGGCTAGGTCATTATTATAAAGTGTTTTTGAGATATATAATATCATTTATATCATGTTATTTAAAAAATTTACAAACCCATGTTGGTTAGGGATATTGACACCTAGTAGACACTAGGAGGGTGTTTTCAAACATACCTATGGTAGGAAGGATGTCTGACTATCGCCTCTGGCCCTTAACTCTTCAATTGGTAGTTACTTGTGATGATATGCATTGAAATTAATTTTCCAATACATGTGTATAGAGGGTTATGTTGCCATTTTATATTTCACACACATCTATTACCATATATTGAATCTAATGTATTAGTGTTGGAATGATGTGTAATGGTTGGGATGGTATTAGGTATTTAATTAGATAATGGGATATTAAAGATTGAGTAAAAATACATGATGTTCGATATATATCATATGGGATGTGGTGGCTTGTAACGCCCTAATATCCGAAGCCTGGATTTGGTGCATTATTTTAATACATTAGAATGATTACAAGGATTCAGGTCCCGAACGACCGATTTGTTTACCAGTCCTGGAAAATAGATTGCATACATGAATGTTACATTACATTTTATAACATACATAACGTCATAAAAAATACTTTTAGAATGCCATTATTCACTTAGCATAACCCTGCATATCAATCATAATACACATCTTGGAATCCCGAGAAAATAAAACATAAGAAAGGGGTGGGCTCAGATGCTCAGTAAGGGAAAATAATTTCGCAAAAGCTATAAATTTGTATGTCATGATGTGTAATAAAAACAACAGCCTTTTAAACATAAACATGAACATAATATGGAGAAAATAAATCAAACACTTCTATATAATCCTTTACATTAATATTGTACTAGTTGAATAATCACATGTAATGATTAATTTCATAATGAAGGAATGTATAATGCCGGACATCATTACTATAAGGCCCCGGCCTTAAACCTTACTTAATCTTGAGTTATTACAAGATTACACATTGAGGATATTTTCGGGTTTAGAGTTTTAGAGAATTAGATCATAAAACGTGCATTACATTCCACATATAAACAAAGTGGTTACATAAATATAGTATACTTCTTTCCCATCAATGGAAACATATTTAAAATAAAACATGGATTCTTTCTTGACACTTCCTTGACACTATCATCATATCAGGTACCTTTCCCTTGACCTCTGAAAAACATTTCAAAAAAACTTAGGATGAGCATAAGAAGCTCAGTAAGGGATATAAAAATATGGAAAGGAAACATGGGTACATATATATATAAGAATGAAATCGCACATTACCCATAAAACATAAGCACCTTAACATACCTCATAAAATCATGAATACATCATAGAAATCATAAGACATAAAGGTAACTTGAGGAATTCATAACATTCTTACGTAGGGAGTAACCCTGTTGGTTACATTTGGAATACCAATCATAGTATATTCCCTAAATCTCTTCAGATAAACCTTAACGTTACACTCCTTCGCGTTACCCAATGCATTGGAGAGCTATATCGGGCTCACCCACCCTTAGTTTATCACGGAACCACCCGTCTTCATAATAATGCCCAAGAACCTCAACATAATTGTATCACATAAAACATGCATAAAGGAAACATAACATTTCCACCTTTCAATCACAAGATATCAATACAACACATTGATATAAAAACATTATGAAAACCATTTTCAATACCAAAATAAAAAAAAGTAAAACATGGTATTTATTTTTCTTTTAAAAAGAAGGTATGTCTTGTAGAGGAAGCCGAAACTCAAATAATGGTCACGGCGGCAGAGAAGTTGTTGTCGCCGCATACGTACGACAAAAACATTCCCTTTTTTCGTTTAGTAAACGCTTCGTATAAAAAAGATTCCTTTTGAATAAACGTAAAAGTCAATGGGGTTTATACACCGTATAAAAGAAGGTTGTGTATAAAACAAAATATGCCTCAATGAAAGGAGATTGAGACGAAGTCCCATACCTCAGGTCCGACTTGACTCGATCATTCATTAATGTCCTGAATAATAAACTTGAGTTAATTTCTACATTCTTAAGAACCTTTTTCATTATCATTATTCCTTTTATATCACTTAATTCCATGTCATGAACACTGTGTAATTATTTAAGTTAATAACGGTCATTTTAACGATTATTGGTACTTGAGTCAAAAATAAACCCTTTATAATTACAAGTCGTTCATGTATCCATTATATCCAGAATTATAATAATGATTTACATATCATATATATACATTATATACATGCATTTATAATATTACATAATCATTTAGAGGTAAGAAATGAAATGCACTGTTCATGGAGACGGCAAGCCATATGTACGCATGAACACTACTTTCATTTCTATTTAGTATTTTATAGAATGGAATCATAATGATATAAAGGTATATTATAAATCCAGTATAGTATCATATATAATATAATAGTTCCATCCTTTATACGTCCCACATAAGATATTTAACGAATCAAATCACTTTGAGGGGGCGGTAGTTCGCACTTCCTTAAATGAAGATATCACGTTTACCCATGATGGAAACCATAAAGTAATGCCCAAAATGAAAAATACATAAGCTTAAGGAAAACATAAACATATTATATATCATGTATAAATATAGTGACATCTTAATGGCCACCTTTGAAGGTGTTAAAATAATGTTGAACAATCATCGTTTCAGGAGGCATAAATTCACCATCCACAGAAACAGAATGTCCTTTAACCATTAGATGTAGGTGTGTGTAAGTGTAGCTAGAATAATTCTTATAAAAACATCCTAGTATATTAAAAATACTGTATTTGTTAAAAAAGAAAATAATAAAAAATAGTTTATGGGTTTGGAGAAGCAAAATCAAACAAAAGGACTCAAAAGAAGACATTACCTTAAAATCGGGTAGCTTTCTTAGTTTTGAGCTCAAAGGCTTCCATGGGAAGACTTCTACCCAAAGTGAGGCTTCAAGGAGTAATAGAGGTATCTGGAGAGACAAAATGGGCAGGGTTTGGCCGATCCAAAGGCTTTGGGAGTGTGGGTATGGAGGTAGATGTGGGGGCCTTTTATAAGAGGAGAGGAGGGCACTCTTGGAAGGTGAAGAAAATTAACTTTATTTTAAAATGGTATTCGTATTTAAGAGGACCCAAATTGATGTGTTTCGAGGATAAGGTGATAAGGGTTCAAAATCCACCCATCCAATAGGTTTTGGCCATGTGGAGGTCTTAGATTTTACATTATCATTCCATTTTATTTAAATCGTTAAATAATGAGGTCATCGCTGCATCATCATGATGTCATAAATAATTTAATTTATATACAGTCTAAAAATTATAAAAAAAATACTATGATGTATGAAATCTCTTTATCTTTCCAATTAATATTTATAATTAGAAATCGGATCTTTATAAACCCATGTAAAAAGTGTTTTAGTAAAACATCTCATGTTTGTGTCATTTTTACTTTTACATTAAATAAAAAGTTATTTATGTCATTTCCCAACCAAAGTGGCTCCATGGGGTCCCCAAGTTGACCCATGAGTTTTCTTTGTCGGCCATGACACATCCAATGATGGTAGGACATGTTTCAAGCTCATCTCATTTTATTAAAGCATTATTTTTACCTTAAACTACACTAATTACCTCTAATCGCGATTAAGAACTTAAGAGTTACTATTCACCAAAGAATTATTTTAATACCATTGAACCACATTTTACTTCTTAATGACAACCATGTATGTCGGATTTTTGAAATTCAAAACACATAAGTGGTAAAATTTCATTTAAACAAAAAATTAGTTTTTATAAGTACCACTTAGTGGATTCACTATTCATCAAAAATTGATGTTTTTCAGAAAAATACCAAAAATTCACCCTAAGCTATATTTGATATTCTGAATTCAAAAATGAAGTCTATTTTAAAAAATTAAAAACATATAAGTCACATTAATTAATTTAATAATTAATTCCCGCTGTCATGACAAATAGGGTGTTTTTATGAAACAATAAGTATCAAAAGATTGACACCAGTTTATGTCCAATTTCAAAGTGAATTTGATTCTAATGACCACCATTGGATTGAATGGTAAAAATATATTCTAATTTCACTTCAAAAACAATTCAAAAGATAATCTAATAATATAAATAAATTATATTAAAAAGCATTTTTGATGTAAAATGCAGTATTTTTCACTATTCATTAAAAATTGAACATTGTCTGAAAAATACCAAAAATTCACAAAAAGTAAATTTTGATGTCCCGATCATAAAGAATAAGTTTATCTTGACAAACATATCTTATAAAATTGTCAAATGATATATTTAAAAATGGTTTTCCATCAAAAGGCAGTAAAACAATCTTTTAGAAATATTAGTGTATTCAATGCTTAAGATTGGATTTATTTTCATTTTAAGCCTCTAAAACACTATCTAATTCATTAATATACGTAGATAAAAATATATATTACTCATTACTTACTTGGGATGTTACATCCTTCCCCCCTTTTGAAAATTACATCCCCGCAATTTATTTACTTATCGAATAAGTGGGGGTATTTATCCCTCATTGAATTTTCAGATTCCCATGTTGCCTCTTACATCATGTGTTTTTTCCACAAAACCTTTACCTAATTAATCACCTTATTCGGTATCACTTGCTCCCTGTTGTCAAGAATTTGGCCTTGTTTTTCCTCATAAGATAGGTTCTCTTCCAGCTGAAATACCTTTGGACTCAAAATATGAGATGGATCTGGCATATACTTTCTCAACATCGAAACGTGTAAAACATTGTGTACCTGAGATAAACTCGGAGGTAAAGCCACCCGGTATGCAACTGATCCAACTCTCTCCAGAATTTCATATGGTCCAATAAACCTTGGGCTCATCTTTCCTTTCATACCAAATCTCATCACACTTTTCCAAGGAGAAACCTTGAGAAAAACATGATCACCTCCCTCGAAAGATAGATCCTTCCTCCGGTTATCCGCATAACTCTTCTGCCTGCTCTGAGCTGTTCTCATGTCCTTATGAATCATCTGAAATTTTTCTGCCATCTCTTCTACCAATTATGGTCCCATCAACTTCCTTTCACCCACTTCATCCTAGAAAGATGGAGTTCGACACCGCTTCCCATATAATTCCTGAAATGGTGCCATCTGTATACTGGAATGAAAACTGTTATTATATGAAAATTCATCCAAAGAAAGATGTTGGTCCCAACTTCCGTGATAATCCATAGAGCAAGAACGTAGCATATCCTCCAATTTCTGAATTGTTCATTCTGATTTCCCATCTAATTGAGGATGAAAATCGGTACTAAAATTTAATTTAGTACCCAACGACTTCTGAAGGCCTTTCAAAAAGTTAGAAGTGAACCTGGGATCACGATCAGATACAATGGAAAGGGGAACTCCATGAAACCTGAATATCTCTTTATGATACAAATGGGAATGTTGATCTAGGGAAAAAGTATCTCGTATAGAAAGGAAATGAGCAAATTTAGTCAAGATATTAACAATAACCCAGATTGCATTATTACCTCAAGATGTCTTGGTAATCCCACAACAAAGTCCATTGATATATTCTCCCATTTCCACTCTGGCATTGGTAAAGGCTAAAGCATCCCTTTCGGTAACTGCCGCTATGCTTTAACCTGTTGACATGTTAAACACTTCACAGTAAAATCAGAAATATCTCTTTTCATTCCATACCACCAGTAATACTTCCGCAGATCTCTGTACATCTTAGTACTGCCAGGATGAACTGAAAACGGAGAACTATGACCTTCACATATCAACTCTCTCTTCAACTGTGAATCACAAGGCACACACAATCTCTTCCCAAATCTCAAAACACAATCATTATCAATTTTGAATTCAGGCAACTTACCTTTCTGAACCTGCTCTACCTTTTTTCTGAAACTCACTATCTTGCTTCTGTGCTTGCTTGATTCTATCTGATAGAGATGATCTCAATGATACCAGAAACAAAACAGAAGAACTTCCTGCACCAACAACTTCTATGCCAATGTTCATAAAATCCTTAACCAAAGGATCACATTCCAAACACAACATTGCTAAAGATGCATTACTTTATCAACTTAAAGCATCAGCCACTTTATTTTCTTTTCCCGTATGCTAATGAATTGTACAATCATAATCCTTGATTAATTCCATCCATCTCCTATGTCTCATGTTTAACTCTTTCTGAGTGAATATATACATTAAACTTTTGTGATCAGTATATATTTCACACTTTACTCCATATAAATGATGCCTCCAAATTTTTAAAGAGAAAACAACAACAGCTAATTCCAAATCATGTGTAGGGTAATTTACCTCCTGAGTTTTCAACTGTCGTGAAGCATAAGCAATTACCTGATCATTCTGCATGAGGACGCAACCAAGTCCTTTCAATGAAGCATCATTGTATATAAAAAACTCACCATTCCTGGAAGGTAGTGCCAAAACTGGAGCATTCACCAATCTTCTTTTCAATTCCTGAAAACAATCATCACATTCTTTTGTCAAGATAAACTTAACACCCTTCCGAGTTAGCATAGTCATTGGACTAGATAACCGTGAAAATTTTCTAACAAACCTTCGGTAATAGCCTGCCAAAATAAGGAAACTACGAATCTCAGTTACATTTGTGGGTCTTGGCCAATCTTCCACAGCTTTTGTTTTTGCAGGATCAACAGTTATCCCATCTTTAGAAACAATATGACCAAGGAAAGAGATTTATTGCAACCAAAACTCACAGATGCTGAATTTTCCATACAATTTATTTTCTTTTAAGGTTTGAAATATAACCCTTAAATGTATTTCATGCTCCTGTTTACTTTTAGAAAACACCAATATATCATCAATGAAAACCACCAAAAACTTATCAAAGAACTCACAGAAAATTCTATTCATTAAGTCCATGAATACAGCAGGTGCATTGGTTAGCCCAAAAGGCATTACTACAAATTCATAATGTCAATATCTTGTACGGAACGTGGTCGTCAGAACATCTTCTTCATTTACCTTCAGTTGATGGTACCCCGATCTCAAGTCAATCTTTGAAAAGTACTGAGCTCCCTGGAGTTGATCAAACAAATCATCGATATGAGGAAAATGATATTTGTTCTTAATAGTGATGTTATTCAAGGCTCTATAATCAATGAAAAGTATCATTGAACCATATTTCTTTTTAACAAATAAAACAGGAGCACCCCATGGTGATGTGCTAGGTCGAATGAAACCGTTCTCTAATAAATCTTGCAATTGCTCTTTCAACTCTAAAAGTTCAATTTGAGCCATTCAATAAGGGGGTTTTGAAATTGGCTTAGCATCAGGAACTAAGTCAACAGTAAACTCAACTTCCCGATCTGGTATTATTCTAGGTAACTCATCAGGAAAAACATCAGGATACTCATTTACCACCGGCACATCATTAATCTGAAAAATTCCTTTATTTTCAACGATGTGTGCAAGGTAACATTCATTTCCATCTTTTACAAGTTTCTTTCCTTCTTGATAAGTTATCAACAGTAAGGGTTCATTCTTGTACACAAACTGAAAGTATTTCTGAAAACAAACTTATTTTTCTCTACATTCAATCTTAGTATGGTAAATAGAGATCCAATCCATACCCAGGATAACATCAAACTCTACTAGAGGTAGAACAATAAGGTTTGCAAGTAGGTTCTTTCCACAGATAAGGATAGGAAGATTCTTATAAATTCTTTTTGCCTCAACATTTCCCCCAGGTGTTTTTACCAAATGTCCAGGAGTCATTTATTGAGATGGTATTCCCATTTTACTAGAAAAGGTTTCAGAGATGAATGAATGTGTAGGCCCCGAATCAAACAACACACTGGCGTAATCTGAAAAAACAAACAAAGTACCTGATACAACTTCATTTGATGGCCCGACATCTGCTGAAATAGTTGCAAAGGATTTCACCACCCATTTCTACTTGTAGTCTAACTACTTCCCATCACCCAAGCTCTTTGTTGGACACTCGTTTTCATAGTGACCCATCTCATTGCACTTATAACATTTCACTAACTGTAAATCAAATTTGGTCTTACCATCACCCTGATCTTTTTCAGTGCAATCACGATCCTTATGTCCCATCTTACCACATCGGTAGCACTTTCCAGAATTCAGAAGACATTCCCCAACATGCCTTTTTCCACATTTATCACAAACTGGAAACTTAGTTTTCTTATCGTCATACTTTTTTGAAGAATTCTTACCTTTCTCCTGCCACCTAGGTCTCTTCTTCTATTGGTTGTTATAGAACACTTGATCATCAGAAAACTCCATTTCCACCTTCTCAGCACATTGAACAAGCTTTTTATAACTTTTAAACTCACGAGAAGCTAATGCCCTTTGATATTTTGGCATTAATCCTGAGTAAAAAACGATTGATTTTACTATCAAGGTCTCAGATAAATTTTGGAGCATACCATTCCAATCGAGTGAACCTTTCATCATAGGCAGCCATTGAGTCTTCCTCTTGCCTCAATTCCAAGAATTGATTTTCCATCCTAACTCGAACAGCCTTAGGAAAATACTTCTCAACAAACATACCTTTGAATTCATCCCGATCGAGAGCATCAATCTCATTAGCATCCCTGATATTTTTAACCATCGACCACAACTGATCTGCTTCACCCTCCAAACGATAAATAGCAAGACTAACCTTTTGATTGTCTGAACACCCCATGACATCAAAAATTTTCTCCTGTTATTTAATCCACCCTTCAGCTAACACATGGTCAGATGATCCTCTGAATGATGGGGGATGTTGCCTCATGAAATGTTCCACCACTGACATGTTCCTCTGCGGTTGATCTGGCCGATCTCGTGCATGGATACCACAACCATTTATCGCTTCAATCAACTGCGCCATTACTACAACAAATTGTTCAGTTCCAATTCCGACCATCTCAGGATGCTGATTCGGAAGGTTATTTCCTTCTGCATGCCTTCCTAGCACTGCTTACCTGTTTCCTCTACGGAAAACCATTCTGAACAAACATGTCTTAGATGAAGAAACATAGTAATCTTCAAATACTATGTCACTTCAATTTGACCATAAAAAAAATATTTTTGGATAATAATCTAATATATTTCTAACTCCTAAAGTTATCTAAACCGACCTTTGATATCAACTATAAGGCCCCATCCATAAACCTTACTTAATCTTGAGTTATTACAAGATTACACATTGATGATCTTTTCGGGTTTAGAGTTTTAGAGAATTAGATCATAAAACATGCCTTACATTCCACATATAAACAAAGTTGTTACATAAATATAGTACTCTTCTTTCCCATCAATGGAAACATATTTAAAATAAAACATGGATTCTTTCATGACACTTCCTTGACACTATCATCATATCATGTACCTTTCCCTTGACCTGTGAAAAACATTTCAAAAAAACTTGGGATGAGCATAAAAATCTTAGTAAGGGATATAAAAATATGGAAAGGAAACATGGGTACATATATATACATAAGAATGAAATCATAATTTACCCATAAAACATAATCACTTTAACATACCTCATCAAATCATGAATAAATCATAGAAATCATAAGACATAAAGGTAACTTGAGGCATTCATAACATTCTTACGTAGGGAGTAAACCTCTTGGTTACGTTTGGAATACTCATCACAGTATATTACCTAAATCTCTTCGGAGAAACCTTAACGTTACACTCCTTCGTGTTACCCAATGCATTGGAGAGCTATATCGGGCTCACCCACCCTTAGTTTATCACGGAACCACCCGTATTCATAATAATTCCCAAGAACCTCAACATAATCATATCACATAAAACATGCATAAAGGAAATATAACATTTCCACCTTTAAATCACAAGATATCAATACAAAACATTCATATAAAAACAATATGAAAACCATTTTCAATACCAAAATAAAAAAAAGTAAAACATGGTATTTATTTTTCTTTTAAAAAGAAGGTATGTCTTGTAGAGGAAGCCGAAACTCAAATAATGGTCACGGCGGCAGAGAAGTTGTTGTCGCCGCATACGTACGACAAAAACATTCCCTTTTTTCGTTTAGTAAACGCTTCGTATAAAAAAGATTCCTTTTGAATAAACGTAAAAGTCAATGGGGTTTATACACCGTATAAAAGAAGGTTGTGTATAAAACAAAATATGCCTCAATGAAAGGAGATTGAGACGAAGTCCCATACCTCAGGTCCGACTTGACTCGATCATTCATTAATGTCCTGAATAATAAACTTGAGTTAATTTCTACATTCTTAAGAACCTTTTTCATTATCATTATTCCTTTTATATCACTTAATTCCATGTCATGAACACTGTGTAATTATTTAAGTTAATAACGGTCATTTTAACGATCATTGGTACTTGAGTCAAAAATAAACCCTTTATAATTACAAGTCGTTCATGTATCCATTATATCCAGAATTATAATAATGATTTACATATCATATATATACATTATATACATGCATTTATAATATTACATAATCATTTAGAGGTAAGAAATGAAATGCACTGTTCATGGAGACGGCAAGCCATATGTACGCATGAACACTACTTTCATTTCTATTTAGTATTTTATAGAATGGAATCATAATGATATAAAGGTATATTATAAATCCAGTATAGTATCATATATAATATAATAGTTCCATCCTTTATACGTCCCACATAAGATATTTAACGAATCAAATCACTTTGAGGGGGCGGTAGTTCGCACTTCCTTAAATGAAGATATCACGTTTACCCATGATGGAAACCATAAAGTAATGCCCAAAATGAAAAATACATAAGCTTAAGGAAAACATAAACATATTATATATCATGTATAAATATAGTGACATCTTAATGGCCACCTTTGAAGGTGTTAAAATAATGTTGAACAATCATCGTTTCAGGAGGCATAAATTCACCATCCACAGAAACAGAATGTCCTTTAACCATTAGATGTAGGTGTGTGTAAGTGTAGCTAGAATAATTCTTATAAAAACATCCTAGTATATTAAAAATACTGTATTTGTTAAAAAAGAAAATAATAAAAAATAGTTTATGGGTTTGGAGAAGCAAAATCAAACAAAAGGACTCAAAAGAAGACATTACCTTAAAATCGGGTAGCTTTCTTAGTTTTGAGCTCAAAGGCTTCCATGGGAAGACTTCTACCCAAAGTGAGGCTTCAAGGAGTAATAGAGGGATGTGGAGAGACAAAATGGGCAGGGTTTGGCCGATCCAAAGGCTTTGGGAGTGTGGGTATGGAGGTAGATGTGGGGGCCTTTTATAAGAGGAGAGGAGGGCACTCTTGGAAGGTGAAGAAAATTAACTTTATTTTAAAATGGTATTCGTATTTAAGAGGACCCAAATTGATGTGTTTCAAGGATAAGGTGATAAGGGTTCAAAATCCACCCATCCAATAGGTTTTGGCCATGTGGAGGTCTTAGATTTTACATTATCATTCCATTTTATTTAAATCGTTAAATAATGAGGTCATCGCTGCATCATCATGATGTCATAAATAATTTAATTTATATACAGTCTAAAAATTATAAAAAAAATACTATGATGTATGAAATCTCTTTATCTTTCCAATTAATATTTATAATTAGAAATCGGATCTTTATAAACCCATGTAAAAAGTGTTTTAGTAAAACATCTCATGTTTGTGTCATTTTTACTTTTACATTAAATAAAAAGTTATTTATGTCATTTCCCAACCAAAGTGGCTCCATGGGGTCCCCAAGTTGACCCATGAGTTTTCATTGTCGGCCATGACACATCCAATGATGGTAGGACATGTTTCAAGCTCATCTCATTTTATTAAAGCATTATTTTTACCTTAAACTACACTAATTACCTCTAATCGCGATTAAGAACTTAAGAGTTACTATTCACCAAAGAATTATTTTAATACCATTGAACCACATTTTACTTCTTAATGACAACCATGTATGTCGGATTTTGGAAATTCAAAACACATAAGTGGTAAAATTTCATTTAAACAAAAAATTAGTTTTTATAAGTACCACTTAGTGGATTCACTATTCATCAAAAATTGATGTTTTTCAGAAAAATACCAAAAATTCACCCTAAGCTATATTTGATATTCTGAATTCAAAAATGAAGTCTATTTTAAAAAATTAAAAACATATAAGTCACATTAATTAATTTAATAATCAATTCCCGCTGTCATGACAAATAGGGTGTTTTTATGAAACAATAAGTATCAAAAGATTGACACCAGTTTATGTCCAATTTCAAAGTGAATTTGATTCTAATGACCACCATTGGATTGAATGGTAAAAATATATTCTAATTTCACTTCAAAAACAATTCAAAAGATAATCTAATAATATAAATAAATTATATTAAAAAGCATTTTTGATGTAAAATGCAGTATTTTTCACTATTCATTAAAAATTGAACATTGTCTGAAAAATACCAAAAATTCACAAAAAGTAAATTTTGATGTCCCGATCATAAAGAATAAGTTTATCTTGACAAACATATCTTATAAAATTGTCAAATGATATATTTAAAAATGGTTTTCCATCAAAAGGCAGTAAAACAATCTTTTAGAAATATTAGTGTATTCAATGCTTAAGATTGGATTTATTTTCATTTTAAGCCTCTAAAACACTATCTAATTCATTAATATACGTAGATAAAAATATATATTACTCATTACTTACTTGGGATGTTACATCCTTCCCCCCTTTTGAAAATTACATCCCCGCAATTTATTTACTTATCGAATAAGTGGGGGTATTTATCCCTCATTGAATTTTCAGATTCCCATGTTGCCTCTTACATCATGTGTTTTTTCCACAAAACCTTTACCTAATTAATCACCTTATTCGGTATCACTTGCTCCCTGTTGTCAAGAATTTGGCCTTGTTTTTCCTCATAAGATAGGTTCTCTTCCAGCTGAAATACCTTTGGACTCAAAATATGAGATGGATCTGGCATATACTTTCTCAACATCGAAACGTGTAAAACATTGTGTACCTGAGATAAACTCGGAGGTAAAGCCACCCGGTATGCAACTGATCCAACTCTCTCCAGAATTTCATATGGTCCAATAAACCTTGGGCTCATCTTTCCTTTCATACCAAATCTCATCACACTTTTCCAAGGAGAAACCTTGAGGAAAACATGATCACCTCCCTCGAAAGATAGATCCTTCCTCCGGTTATCCGCATAACTCTTCTGCCTGCTCTGAGCTGTTCTCATGTCCTTATGAATCATCTGAAATTTTTCTGCCATCTCTTCTACCAATTATGGTCCCATCAACTTCCTTTCACCCACTTCATCCTAGAAAGATGGAGTTCGACACCGCTTCCCATATAATTCCTGAAATGGTGCCATCTGTATACTGGAATGAAAACTGTTATTATATGAAAATTCATCCAAAGAAAGATGTTGGTCCCAACTTCTGTGATAATCCATAGAGCAAGAACGTAGCATATCCTCCAATTTCTGAATTGTTCATTCTGATTTCCCATCTAATTGAGGATTAAAATCGGTACTAAAATTTAATTTAGTACCCAACGACTTCTGAAGGCCTTTCAAAAAGTTAGAAGTGAACCTGGGATCACGATCAGATACAATGGAAAGGGGAACTCCATGAAACCTGAATATCTCTTTATGATACAAATGGGAATGTTGATCTAGGGAAAAAGTATCTCGTATAGAAAGGAAATGAGCAAATTTAGTCAAGATATTAACAATAACCCAGATTGCATTATTACCTCAAGATGTCTTGGTAATCCCACAACAAAGTCCATTGATATATTCTCCCATTTCCACTCTGGCATTGGTAAAGGCTAAAGCATCCCTTTCGGTAACTGCCGCTATGCTTTAACCTGTTGACATGTTAAACACTTCACAGTAAAATCAGAAATATCTCTTTTCATTCCATACCACCAGTAATACTTCCGCAGATCTCTGTACATCTTAGTACTGCCAGGATGAACTGAAAACGGAGAACTATGACCTTCACATATCAACTCTCTCTTCAACTGTGAATCACAAGGCACACACAATCTCTTCCCAAATCTCAAAACACAATCATTATCAATTTTGAATTCAGGCAACTTACCTTTCTGAACCTGCTCTACCTTTTTTCTGCAACTCACTATCTTGCTTCTGTGCTTGCTTGATTCTATCTGATAGAGATGATCTCAATGATACCTGAAACAAAACAGAAGAACTTCCTGCACCAACAACTTCTATGCCAATGTTCATAAAATCCTTAACCAAAGGATCACATTCCAAACACAACATTGCTAAAGATGCATTACTTTATCAACTTAAAGCATCAGCCACTTTATTTTCTTTTCCCGTATGCTAATGAATTGTACAATCATAATCCTTGATTAATTCCATCCATCTCCTATGTCTCATGTTTAACTCTTTCTGAGTGAATATATACATTACACTTTTGTGATCAGTATATATTTCACACTTTACTCCATATAAATGATGCCTCCAAATTTTTAAAGAGAAAACAACAACAGCTAATTCCAAATCATGTGTAGGGTAATTTACCTCCTGAGTTTTCAACTGTCGTGAAGCATAAGCAATTACCTGATCATTCTGCATGAGGACGCAACCAAGTCCTTTCAATGAAGCATCATTGTATATAAAAAACTCACCATTCCTGGAAGGTAGTGCCAAAACTGGAGCATTCACCAATCTTCTTTTCAATTCCTGAAAACAATCATCACATTCTTTTGTCAAGATAAACTTAACACCCTTCCGAGTTAGCATAGTCATTGGACTAGATAACCGTGAAAATTTTCTAACAAACCTTCGGTAATAGCCTGCCAAAATAAGGAAACTACGAATCTCAGTTACATTTGTGGGTCTTGGCCAATCTTCCACAGCTTTTGTTTTTGCAGGATCAACAGTTATCCCATCTTTAGAAACAATATGACCAAGGAAAGAGATTTATTGCAACCAAAACTCACAGATGCTGAATTTTCCATACAATTTATTTTCTTTTAAGGTTTGAAATATAACCCTTAAATGTATTTCATGCTCCTGTTTACTTTTAGAAAACACCAATATATCATCAATGAAAACCACCAAAAACTTATCAAAGAACTCACAGAAAATTCTATTCATTAAGTCCATGAATACAGCAGGTGCATTGGTTAGCCCAAAAGGCATTACTACAAATTCATAATGTCCATATCTTGTACGGAACGTGGTCGTCAGAACATCTTCTTCATTTACCTTCAGTTGATGGTACCCCGATCTCAAGTCAATCTTTGAAAAGTACTGAGCTCCCTGGAGTTGATCAAACAAATCATCGATATGAGGAAAATGATATTTGTTCTTAATAGTGATGTTATTCAAGGCTCTATAATCAATGAAAAGTATCATTGAACCATATTTCTTTTTAACAAATAAAACAGGAGCACCCCATGGTGATGTTCTAGGTCGAATGAAACCATTGGAGAGCTATATCGGGCTCACCCACCCTTAGTTTATCACGGAACCACCCGTATTCATAATAATTCCCAAGAACCTCAACATAATCATATCACATAAAACATGCATAAAGGAAATATAACATTTCCACCTTTAAATCACAAGATATCAATACAAAACATTCATATAAAAACAATATGAAAACCATTTTCAATACCAAAATAAAAGAAAAGTAAAACATGGTATTTAATTTTCTTTTAAAAAGAAGGTATGCCTTGTAGAGGAAGCTGAAACTCAAATAATGGTCACGGTGGCGGAGAAGTCGTTGTCGTCGCATACGTACGAAAAAAACATTCCCTTTTTTCGTTTAATAAACGCTTCGTATAAAAAAGATTCCTTTTGAATAAACGTTAAAGTCAAAGGGGTTTATACACCTTATAAAAGAAGTTTGTGTATAAAACACAATATGCCTCAATGAAAGAAGATTGAGACGAAGTCCCATACCTCGGGTCCTGCATGACTCGATCGTTCTTTAATGTCCTGAATAATAAACTTGAGTTAATTTCTACTTGCTTAAGAACCATTTTCAAGTTCATTATTCCTTTTATATCACTTATTTCCATGTCATGAACACTATGTAATTATTTAAGTTAATAACGGTCGTTTTAACGATAATTGGTACTTGAGTCAAAAATAAACCCTTTATAATTACAATTTTTTCATGTAACCATTATGTCCCGAATTATAATCATGATGTATATATCATATATATCCAGTATATACATGCATTTATAATATTACATAATCATTTAGAGGTAAGAAATGAAATGCACCGTTCATGGAGACGGTAAGCCGTACGTACGCATGAACGCTACTTTCATTTCTATTTCGTATTTTATAGAATGTAATCATAATTATATAAAGGTATATTATAATTCTAGTATAATATCATATATAATATCATAGTTCCATACTTTATATGTCCCACATATGGTATTTAAGGAATCAAATCACTTTGAGGGGGTGGTAGTCTGCACTTCCTTAAATGAAGATATCGCATTACCCATAATGAAAACCATAAAGGCATGCCCAAAACGAAAAATACAGAAGCTTAAGGAAAACATAAACATGTTATATATCATATATAAATATAGTTACATCTTAATGGCCACCTTTGATGGTGTTAAAATAATGTTGAACAATCATCGTTTCGGGAGGCATAAATTCACCATCCACGGAAACAGTATGTCCTTTAACCATTAGATGTAGGTGTGTGTAAGTGTAGCTCGAATCCTTCTTATAACAACATACTAGTATATTTAAGATACTGTAGTTTTTACAAAAGAAAAGAATAAAAAGATTTTAGGGGGTTGAAGAAGCAAAATCATACAAAAGGACTCAAAAGAAGACATTACCTTAAAATCGGGTAACTCTCTTAGATTTGTGCTCAAAGGCTTCCTTGGGAAGACTTCTTCCCAAAGCGAGGCTTCAAGGAGTAATAGAGGGATGTGGAGAGACAAAATGGTCAGGGGTTGGCCGAGCCAAAGGCTTTGGGAGTGTGGGTATGGAGGTAGAGGTGGGGGCCATTTATAAGAGGAGAGGAGGGAACTCTTGGAAGGTAAAAAAATGTCACTTTATTTTAAAATGGTATTCGTATTTAATAGGTCCCACATTAATGTGTTTCGAGGATAAGATGATAAGGGTTCAAAATCCACCCATCCAATAGGTTTTGGCCATGTGTAGGTCTTAGATTTTACATTATCATTCCATTTTATTTAAATTGTTAAATAATGAGGTCATCGTCGCATCATCATGATGTCATAAATAATTTAATTTATTTAAAGTCTAAAAATTATAAAAAAAATACTATGATGTAGGAAATATTTTTAGCTTTCCAATGACAATTTATAATCAAATATATAATCTTTATAACCCCATGTAAAATTTTGTTTAGTAAAACATTTCATGTTTGTGTCATTTTTACTTTTACATTAAATAAAAAGTTATTTATGTCATTTCCCAAACAAAGTGGCTCCATGGGGTCCCCATGTTTACCCATGGGTTTTCCTGGTCGGCCATGACACATCCAATGAGGTTAGGACATGTTTCAAGCTCATCTCATTTTATTAAAGCATTATTTATACCTTAAACTACACTAATTACCTCTAATCGCGATTAAGAACTTAAGAGTTACTATTCACCAAAAAATTATTTTAATCTTGTTGAATCACATTTTACTTCTTAATGACAACCATGTATGTCGGATTTTTGAAATTCAAAACACAGAAGCGGTAAAATTTCATTTAAACGAAAAATCAGTTTTTATAAGTACCACTTAGTGGTTTCACTATTCATCAAAAATTGAAGTTTTTCAGAAAAATACCAAAAATTCACCCTAAGATATATTTGATATTCCAAATTCAAAAATGAAATCTATTTTACAAAATTCAAAACATATAATTCACATTAGTTAATTTAATAATTAATTCCAGTTGTCATGAGAAATAGCATTTTTTATGAAACAATTAGTATCAAAAGATTGACACCAGTTTAAGTCCAATTTCAAAGTGAAATTGATTCCAATGACCACCATTGGATTAAATGGTAAAAATATATTCTAATTTTACTTTAAAACCAATTCAAAATATAATCTAATCATATAAATAAATTAGATTAAAAAGTAGTTTTGATGTAAAATGCAGTATTTTTCACTATTCATTAAAAAATGAACATTGTCTGAAAAATACCAAAAATTCACACAAAGTAAATTTTGATGTCCCAATCATAAATAATAAGTTTATTTTGACAAACATATCTTATAAAATTGTCAAAAGATAGATTGAAAATGGGTTTCTATCAAAAGGAAGTAAAACAATCTTTTAAAAATATTAGTGTATTCCATGCTTAAGATTGGATTTATTTTCATTTTAAGCCTCTAAAACACTATCTAAATCATTAATAGACATAGATAAAAATATCTATTACTCATTACTTACTTGGGATGTTACAATTACTACATAGTCAAGGCCTCATGCCAAGACTACAAATAATTTTTTTCAAGGCCTTATTGTAAGATACTATCTTGTCTCATGAGACATACTAATCCATTGATGGGCTATATCAGGCCCCAACTCCAACTTACTAAGTCCAATGCATTCCTCATATGAAAATGATGAAACATAACATAAAAATTTGTATTAAAACAAGAATATAAAATGTCAATACATCAAATATAAATGATGAAGGGAATAAAAATAACACATCCACAGTAAAACATATCATAACTCATTTAATACAGTATGGTAGATTGTATAATAATAAATCAACCATAATCAAGAATAATATCCAGTAAAAGATGTTGAAAAAGTTGAAAAAAATCAGTAAAACTTTTTGAGAGAAATATCCCTTTTTGTAAAATCATTTAAATGTCATAAATTTATAAAGGAAGTCATTTAAAAGGGATTTTTTTAATCAAAGTGTCCCATACCACTTTGATTCTTTTGAAAGTTATTAACATTTTGAAACAAAAATATTCGTATAAATAAATCCGTAAAACCATTTTGAGAACATATACATTGATGAGAAATATTAATAAGAATTAATATTTAAATAATCTATAATAATGTTTTAGTTAAACTGTACCTTAAAAGACTCATTCTAAAATTTATTTAATGAACCATGGACAGGGATAATAAATATTTCTCGGGAAATACTTAAACAAAAACACTATCGGATAATAATGAGATTAAGGAATTAACCCTTACCTTGTAATTCTATTTGGTTGAGGGTACATTTAACATCATGTATAATGACTATATTATGTTATTAAATGATACCAGAACCATATTAATATTTATGATATCATACATGACTCATTTATAACTTTATTCTACCCATTTAATTATAATTTCCATGTTAAATTTACATTTCGGGTAATAATCGCTTTGTTTATCTTATGTGTTTTAACTTGTTATTCTTCGTCGTATCACATAGATCATGATTTAAATACATTAATAATCTAAAAAATGATTTATATATCATATATATTTAGAATATAAATATATATTGTAGATAGATATATGAAATTGAAAACACCGTGTATGGAGACGGTATGTCGTACGTACGCATACACATTGTTTCCTGTTTCATATCATATTGAACGGAACTAAGTTAATAAGATATATGTAAATACAAATATATATATATATATATTTCCAGTAGAATTATTATAACATATATTAAATACTTATTAATAATATATATTTTTATAATTACTGTTGAATGGTGAACGTGGAAATGAATCTCATCGCGTCGTGGAGATAGTAAGTCGTACGTACACATGAGCGATGATATCAGTTCCTTAATGATTAAAAGATGTGTAATTGGATGGTATATTAATTTTTCAGAAACAATATAATGTTATTTTCATTATTTATATACATATTTCTCATCATTTAATCCATCCAAATAATATAGTGTTGAATAAAAAATTACACCACGACGTGGAGAGGGTAAGGAGTACGTATGCACACATGGTGACATTTTCATTCATAGGATGAATAGAATAGTGAATATAGTTGTATCATGTTTATAATAAACTCAAAATTTTTAAAAGTTACTAAAGTTATTATATTGGTATGGAAATAACAAAGAAATAGAATGTGGAATAAGAATAGAACTTTGAAAGAGGTGATAAAATAATAAACTCTTCTTCGGGTGTTTTCTTTTTATTTGACCAAAAGGGATCTTTAGGTTGGCTTTCTTCTTAATGGAAGGCCTCTAGGATGAAGTTAGGGATGTTGGGAGGAGATTTGGGAATTGGTTTTCTGAGCCAAAAGGTTCTGGAGGTGTGAATTTAAGAGAAGGGGAAGTACCCTTTTATAGGAGAGGTGAGGGTTACTTTTTTAAAGGCTTGAATTATTATTTAATTATAAAATAATCATATGTTTATAATGGCTCCAAATTGATTTATTTAGAATATAATGTTGGTATGGGTCGAAATATTTTAAATTAGTAGGTTTTAGACAAGTTTAGGTCACAATATTGACCCAATCATTTATATTTAACTCTTAGTTAAATAGTTTAACTTTTACAATGCCCTCTTGCATTATTATAAAAAATTGTTAGTAAAAATTATATAAAAAGAAAATAAAACCCCCAAGAGGTTCATACTAATATATCTAACCTTCTCTAAATACATTGGATAAACACTATTTTTTATAAATATTATATCAATTAATAATATAGTATTTGTTATAAAAACTCATTACTATCCATTGTGACACTATTTGGTATTTTGTTTTAGTTAAAGTCATAAAAACTTTATCAATTTAAAAAAATAATTTAATAAACCCTAAAATGTCATATTATCCTTGTAAACTCATGGATGTCATAAAAAGCCTCAATCTATATTTATTTTTATATTTATAATATCAATTATTTTAATCTTTCATTGATAAAGTCATTATTGCATCATCATTGTGTCATAAACAATTTTAATTATATAATATTTAAAAATTATAAACAAAATAACATGCCATAGGAAATGTTTTTATATTTATAATTAATAATTATAGTCAAATTTATATGTAAGTATAAAACTATATTAAAATTGTTTAGTTATTAATCTTTGAAGTTTACACTTTTAACTCTTCTTTAAATAAAATAACAATAAATGTATTAATATAATTGACGTGGATAAAATAGGTTCATATTTTTTCCTATGGTTTATTTTTGTCGAAAACCACTTATCCAATAGAATTAGGACATGTGTTATTGTAATTGTAACATCATTTTTACCTCTAATTAACCTATTTACTTTTTACTGTGGTAAATAAAATTGAAAACTTATTATTCAAAAAAAAATATTTTCATCTTATTGAACCACATTTTACTTACTGATGTCAACCATGTATCTCATATTTTCGAAATACAATTCACAAAAGCGGTAAAATTATGTTTTATTCAAATTTGTAAATGTGCCTAGATGGTGGGTAAATGATGTTAAAAAGTTAAATGAAATTATATATATATAATTTTATTATAAAATGACTCCAATGAATTACATTGGACTAATATAGTTATTATGTATCTATATTTACTAAACACAATTAAATAAAGTTTATATAATTATTCAAATAAAATTTGGTTTTAAATAAAAACGTAGTGTTTTTTACTATTCATCAAAAATTGAATATTTTCAGAAAACTACCAAAAAATCACCCAAAAATAATTTTGATATTGTGAATCAAAAAATGATTACTATTTTACCTAATATTAAACATATTTTTTTCATTAATTATTTTTAAATAATTCCCATTATCAGAACCAAAAAGCGGGTTTTTAAGAAGTAAAAACTATTAAAAGATTGACATGTGTTTATGTACAATTTAAATGTGAATTTACATATATTGACCTAAATTATATTAAATTATAAATATATTATATAATTATATTTTAAAACAAATTTAATTCATAATTTATCCTGATATATTATTTTTATAATAAAAGTTGTTTTTGATTAAAATTTAGTATTTTTCACTATTCATGAAAATATGAAATTTATCATAAAATCAATACAAAATTATCCAAAATAAATTATTATGTCTTGATTCTAATGAAGAAGGTTATTTTTTCAAATTGAATATACAAAAGTGGTAAATATTGGATTTAAACAGGTTTCTCCATTAAAAGGAAGTAAAATTGAATTTTTTGAAAAATACTTCTTTTATAAAAAAATTGAATTTGTTATTATATTATGTATAAGTAACACATAATATGGATTATATAATTATATGGAGTATATAAAATTCAAAATTTATTAAATAATATTCATAACTGATTTTTGAATGGATATGTTGGTAAGTCGTGGTGCGCTCAAACTCAGTATTGTGTGTAGCGTAAGCTATTGAATTACATTGAAGAGATTATGTACTATGAAATATTGAGGGGTTACATTATCTTTGTCTCCAATTATTTTCATCCTCTTAATTTTAAATTTTTCTTTGAAAATATATTTTTTTGAAAAGAAAATACCACTGTGGAAAACCCATATCAGAAATAGGGTTAATAAAATATAGTGTTAATATGAGGGGAATGGAAATGAGGAAGTCACCCCAAAATTAGGGTTTCTAATAGGCGATCATTGGTGGAAATTATAGTCACATAAATGGTTGAAAAATGAAAATATTTATAATGAGTTATTTGGATCATCAATCCCAAACAAGTGAAAAATTGAGGTCCTCAAAGCCATCAATCTATGATGATTTAATATATCATCGGTTCAACAAAACAGAAGTTAACAGGTTAACAAATTTATGGTTTTAAGATCTCTTTTATAATGTTTATGAATTAATTTATTCTTACAATAAGAGGTAAAAAATTATAGTTGACAAGTATAGTTCCATCCCTTAACTAATTTATACAACAAACTAATCTTTCACTCCAAAAGATAATAGAACTCAAAAATATTATATTTATCCAAATCGTATAGGGTTCCAAAAAAATGACTTTTTAATTCCTCTATCAGTCCATTTTAAAAAAACTACATTATAGAAACTAAGACATCACGTAGAACAATGGTAGGTGATGTACCCTTGTCACCATTTGGTAGGGAGTTCAAGTCTTGCGGCCTTGCTAGACGCGACAGGTTGTCACCCAACCTCTGGGTTGTCCTTTTTATAACAATCCAAAAATAATCTTAGGAAATTATTTACCCTTAAAAATAGTATCCAATGTCTAACTTAATTCATTCCAACATTTAGACTTATCCAAAATACTTATGTCCAAACTCATAGTCCAAAATTTGTAAGGAAGGTAAACACAATGAATATCCTTTTTACCACATAATAACCTATGAATACATTAATCATGTATTCTTTTAAAACATGATAACACTCTGAATTATAATAAAACCATACTGATTACATTAATGATTTTTTATTCTTTATAGAATACGTGATATACTCCTTATATCCAAAAATGTTGTAAACTCCAACAATAATGGAACAAACAAACTATTAGTTAGTTTCAAATTAGTCAAGAATATCGAATATAATTTATCCAAATCAATCATTTATTATTACAATATCGTTATCTAAATTTAATAATCATATTAAGGGTTATATTTCACCCAACGACAAATTTCCCAAAGTTTTTAACTGGAAACATTGTCACATTACATGGTAACATAAAATCCCAAATCCTTACTAAAAACATACTGTAGTACAGTACTTATATAATTTATAATTCTTATAACATGTATATCATTAATTCAATACTCAAATGACATGATTCTATAAAAACAACTTAATAAAACTAATCATTTGATTTCATTTGAGGTTGTATCATAACATGATTATTATCCAATATCATCATTTTGGGTATACTCTGATGATTGGGTCCTTGATTCACATAGTGTCCCAAATCTTTGCAGATGAAGCAATGTAAAATTGAAAATATTTTCTCACAGATTAAATCAAGTACATGGAGTCCTTTTTATCCACAAATATAACAAACTCTCATTATCTTCAATCATTTCCCAAGGTGATTCGTTCCACAATTATCACGTATGGGAAAATCCTTCATTCCTTTATTCCCTTTAGCAATCATTATCTCTACTATCCTATTCTTCTCTAGCTTCCTTTCAAAGTCATATGTCTAAGAGAATTAATTTCTAATCTTATTAATAGATGATAATATTTCTCCATACGTTGACAATAGGTGGGAGATTATTTCCCTTCTAAATGATGGCGTAAGACCATAAAAGATATGATACTTCTTACACTTTCAATCATGTGTATTTTTGTAGTTCTCATTTCATATTCTGGGCACCATTTCTAAATGAAGAAATTCACTTGGTTAGGTCATATCGTAATGTATAATCCAAAAAATACAAAAATTGTCAACATTATTTGAATAATATCTCATATCTAGTCTCATAATCATAAAATGGGTTCTTTTCTGACATATTTACTCATAAGTCTTTCATAATGTATTGTAAAATAAATGTCAATTATCTTAAACACATCCCCTGGGAGTGTCATAACCAAGAGTGCTATAAGGCCTGTTTTCGTGTACTAGGATACCCCGGGTCATGCACAAAACTCCATGATGGAGTTTTCACTCCTCAGATTATCTATGCCAGAGCTGCCACTACCTACTCGTATCCAGACAGGGATTTATTTCATAGAAAAATTTTCAAATCTCTACATTACCAAAATTCTAGGAAATTATTCTATATATTAATCCTCAAAGTCTATATAAAGGTAATGTTCTCTAATCAGAGTTTTTCTAAATATTGTATCCAATGTTATTGATAAACTTTCTTTGATATCAACTGTAACACCCCGACCCCAGAAGACCAGAGTCAGTGCATTATTTTAATACATTGTAATGATTACAAGGAATCAAGTCCCGAAGGATAAATCAGTTTACCAGTCTTGGAAAATAGATTACATACATTAATTATACATTACACTTTATAAAATACAACACAACAAAAAACATACTTTGAGAATGCCATTATTCCCTTAGCATAACCCAACATATCAATCATAATACACCTCTAAGAATCATGGGAAAATAAAACTAAAGAAAGGGGTGAGCTCAGATGCTTATTAATGGTAAATAATTTAGCAGATGCTATAAAATTTTAAATAAAGATGTGTAATAAAAACAACAGCCTTTTATACATAAACGTTAACATAATATGGAGAAAATAAATCAAACATTACCATATAAACATGCACATGGATATTCTGCTAGTTGAATAATCACATGAAATAATTAATTTCATAATGAGGGAATGTCTAACATTGGACATCATTTCCATATAGTCAATGCATTATGCCAAGCCTACAAATACAAAAAATTTCAATACCTTATTCAAAGACACTAATTTGTCTCATGAGACATACCGATGAATTAAGGGGCTATAGAGGGACCCACCCATCACATAGTAAGTCCATTGCCTTCCTCATATGAAAATGATGAAATATAACGTAATAATTATTATTAAACCTATCATACGATGTGTCAATACTTCGACCATAGACCATAAAGGTTATTAAAATAACACATCCACAGTCAAACATATCATAACTCATTCAATAAAATAGGTAAGATTGTAATATAATAAATTAACCTTAATCAATAATAATATCCAGTAAAGGATGTTGACATAGTTGAAAAATATCAGTAAAATTTTTTGAGAGAAATATCCATTTTTGTTAAATCATTTAAAAGTCACACATTTATAAAGGAAGTCATTTAAAATATTTTTTTGAATAAAAGTGTCATATAAAACTTTGAAACATTTGGAAGGAATTAACATTTTATAATAATCATGTCCATATAAATAAGTCATTAAAACCATTTTGAAAACATGGACATTAATTAGTAGATTTAAAAGAATAAATATTTAAAACATTTTAATTGATGTTTTAGTTAAATATTACCTTAAAATAATCATTTTTTAATTTATTTTATGACCATGATCATGGATAATAAATATTTCCTAGAAAATACTTACACATAAACAATCTTAGATAATAAATAGATTGAAGAATTAACCCTTACATTGTAATTCCCTTTTGTTGAGGCTATGTTTAACCATTTGTATAATGACCAAAGTATGTTATTAAATTTTAATAAAACAATATTAATATTTATGATATCATGCATGATTTATTTGTGACTTTATTATAACCATTTTATAATAATTTCCATGTTAAATTTACATTTCGGGTTATAATATCTTTCATTATCATACGTTTTATAACATGTTATTCTTGATCTTATCATATAGATCATGATATAAATATTTATATAATATAAAACATGAATTATATATCATATATATTTAGAATAAAAATATGTATAGTAGAGAGATATATGAAATGGAAAACACTATTTATAGTGATGGTTGGTCGTACGTACGCATAAACGTTGTTTCCGTTTTCATTTTTTTTTGAAAGGAACTAAGTGAATAAGATATATGTAAATACACACACACACACACACAAATATATATATAGTATCAATATTATGTCATATATTACATACTTAGTAATAATATATATTTTTATAATTACCATTGAATGGTGAACATGGAAATGAATCTCATCACGTCTGGGAGACGGAAAGTCGTACGTACACCAGCGAGGTGATATAATTTCCATAATGATTAAAAGATGTGGAATTTGATGGTATATTAATTTTAAAGAAACATTAGGATTTTTTTCATTATTTATATACATATTACTCATCAGTATATCAATCCAAATAACAGAATTTTGAATGAAAAATTACACCACGACGTGGAGATTGTAAGCAGTACGTACGCACGTATGGTGACATTATCATTCATATGATTTATAGAATAATGAATATGGTTGTACCATATTTATAATTAAATCATAGTATTTAGACGTTAGTGGATTTATTTTATTAATATGGAAATATCAGATAAAGATAATGTGGAAGAAGAATAGAACATTGAAAGATGTGATAAAATAATTACCTCCTCCTCTGGTGTTTCCTTTTAATTTGAAAAAAGGGCTCCTTAGGTCAGCTTTATGCTCAAGGGAAGGCCTCTATGTTGAATTTAGGGACGTTTTGAGGATATTTGGTTCGGTTTTGGAAGATCTAAATGGATTTGGAGGTGTGAATTTATGAAAAGGTGAAGTACCTTTTTATTAGAGGGGTGAGTGTGACTTTCAGAAAAGCATGAAATATTATTTTATTACAAAATCATTTTCGGTCAATAATGGATCCAAATTAATTTATTTAGAATATAAGGTGGGAATGGAAATAAATCCTCTCATCCAATTGGTTTTATACATGTTTAGGTCACCATATTAACCATATCTTTTTTATTTAACTCTTAGTTAAATAGTTTAACTTTTACCATGTCCTCTTGTATTATTAGTATATATGGTTAATAAAATTACTATAAATAACTAAGAAAAACCCATGTTTTTAATTATTTATATATATAACAATATCTAAGTAATTTTCCTGATCCTTATATTTTTAGAAATGTTCTATAAATTAATAATATAGTATTTGTTTCAAAAACTCATTTATGTCAATTTTGACACTATTTTTTATTTTGTTTTTCTTAAAGTCATAAAAAAAATTTCACCTTAAAAAAATTTATTTAATGAACCCTAAAATGTCATATTAACCATGAAAATTCGTGGATGACATAAAAATCCTCAATTTACATTTAGTTTTATTTTTATAATATCAATTATTTTAATCATTCATTAATAAATTAATTTTTGCACCATCATTGTGTCATAAATAAATTTAATTATTTAAAATATAAAAATTATAAATAAATTACCTTGATGTAGTAAATATTTTTATATTCCTAATTAATACTTATAGTCGAATTTATATTATGTATAACTTTATATTTAAAATTTTTTAGTTATTAAGCATTGAATTTTACACTTTTAACTCTTCTTTAAATAAAATAATAACAAATTTCCTAATTTAATCCATGTCGATCAAAAAGGATCACATTTTATTCCTGAGGTTGATTTTGGTTGAAAAACATTTATCCAATAGAATTAGGAAACATGTTAGGGTCATTATAACATCATTTTTTCTTGTAATTACCACATTCACTTTTAACTATGGTAAATAAAATTCACAAGTAACTATTCACCAAATATTTTTTTCATCTTATTAAAAAAAATTTACATACTGATTTCAATTGTGTCTCTCAATTTTTTGAAATTTCATTCATAGAAGCGGTAAAATTATGTTTTATGCAAATTTGAAAATGCGCCTAAAATGTGGGTAAAAGACGTTAAAAAGTACAATAAAATTATATATATATAATCTTATTATAAAATGAATCCAATTTTATACATTGGACTAATACAAGTATTATATATCTATTTTTAATTAAAAAAATTTAAATAAAATAAATAATTATTTAAATAAATGGCGGTTTTAAACAATAACGCAGAGTTTTTCATTATTCATAAAAAATTCAATGTTTTTAGAAAAGTACCAAAAAATAACCCTATGATAATTTTGATATTTCAAATCAAAAAATTATTTCTATTTTACCAAATTCAAAACATAGGAGTTTCATTAATTAATTTAAAATTAATTCCTGTTGATAAAACCAGAAAGCAGGATTTTAAGAATTAAAAAATATCAAAAGATTGACACGTGTTTATCTAGAAATTAACGATGAATTTACATCCAATGACCTAAATTATATTAAATTATAAAAATATAATCTAATTTTACTTTAAAAAAACTCACCTTTATATGTTAACACTATAAAATATTTTGATTAAAAAAATTGTTTTCAATTAAAAAATTTTATTTTTCACTATTCATGAAAATATGATAGTTATCATAAAAACACCAAAAATTTATCCAAACTAAATTTTTATATACCTATTTTAATGAAGAAGTTTTTTTTGTCAAATTTAATATATAAAAGTGTTAAATATTGGATTCTAAAGGGGTTCTCCATTAAAAGGCTGTAAAAGTGCATTTTTTTGAAAAATAATCATTTTATCTAAAAAATTGAATTTTTTCATATATAATGTCTATGAAACACATAATATTGATTCAAAAATTATATAATGTACATAAAATTCTAAATTGAGTTAATAATATTCATAACTGATTTTTCAACATCACGTTTGGTAAGTCGTGGAGCGCTCAAACTCGATGTTGTGTGTAGCGTAATCTATTTAATTACTTTAAAGAGATAATGTTCCATGAAATAATTGGGCGATACTTGTCTCCTAGAAAATACATGGTTACTATATGTTGACTTATTTTATGTGATGTTGTTGTTATTTGATTCATGAGTTTGATACGGTGGTCCCTTGCCTATTTATTTTTTGGCCATCATTCTTTTGAGAGATATTCTTAGGATGTGTGACAATGGGGTAGAGTAGAAATCTTGTAGATATGTAGGAAAAGTTTACCCTTTATATTCCATTAATATATTTCATGATCTCCTGTATGCATTTATTGGTGATTGTTAATTGTTTTGTGTCTACGAACATAGTATTCCTGGTTATATGAATAACGAGTTTTGATATTTTCTACTATAAACGAGCATGATTTCATTTTATTTTCCATGAGAGGGTATAGGGAGTATCATGTCTTGTTATATATTATTCTCAGTCGACATATATATAATTTTTTTATGTCATCTGTATAAGTTTAGTGGAAGAGTAATATAATACTAGCTCTGGGTTTAGCAGGAGTTGTTTGGGCATCATGGTAACCGATTTCGTTACCATTTTGGTACTTGTAATTTCTCTTTCTATTCATTAGTACTATTTGACTTTTCATGATTTAAATTAGGGTTTCTGTTTTATATATACATGCATCTAATCTAGATTTGGTAGGTGTATCTACCTTATCTCTCTTTAATGTATGTTTCTATTAGAGGTTAATTCCTGACATATGCATGTTTGGAAAACACTATGTGCTTGTTGCAAACATGGGCCTTACTAGTGGAAGGAAATAGAATTTCCACATCTCTTTCCCTAAAATGACGTATTCTTGTAGGTATGGGTTCATGAATTAATGGCATTAAAAGTTCATGTTGATGAATGTGATGGAGTTTGGCGTTAAGAACACGGGAGGTTACATGAGTTGTTAGGAAAATAGTGTCAGTTATTTCTTTTATGTGATGTAAACATAGGAAACTGTCTTATAAATGGGTATTTAAGTCCCCCTATGATCTGAGTCATGGTCCATTTTTGTTTTTTAAGACCTCTACATTAAGAGATAATGGATTCAGGTTAGAGACCAATGAAAGGATAATGAATCATTCTTCATTTTAAATTCAATATCTATTTTTTTCTTAGGTTCACAATGTATATGTTCAGTATGATGTGCCAGTAGATAATCATAGTGTAGAGGATGATGATAATAAAACTTGGAGGAGGATACACCAAGAGTTTCAGTTTTTTTTCTTAACATGTATTTGGGATACATCTCGAATGCGATCATAAAATATTGGTAGATTGAGGTGGATATATCATCCATATTGATATGTGCTTAGAGGGTGCATTGTGTTTATTTTCGTAAAATTATTCAACATTAAGAAGAAAGGAGGTTGTGGTTCTTCTTCCATAGGGATCACATAGATTCAACATTCTCATGGGAGATGTTATAAGACCAGTTCTACGAACAATTTCACTATTCAATCACAATGGAGGTCATACCCTTGGATCCTCTTAGCCTTTTGTAGGGTAGATCCAATGTGTGAGAGTTTAGGATCCTTTCAGGACCCTTCTATGATATGATTCACACCCATTTTCAGATTATGAGTTCAAGGAGTGTAATTTCATAGAGAATTTTCAGCCAGGTATATAGTCCATGTCCACCAAATTAATGCTGAAGTCATATAACATGGTGTTGTAGATAAAATATCTTATGGGGGGAACGTTCACCAGAACAAGGTCTTTGTTAAATGAGACTCATCAAGGTTCCTCTCAATGAAAATTTGTGGTCTTTGGTAAACATTAGTTAGAAAATAAGATATTTTTTCTGACTGAGGTAGATATTATCCATCATCTTCTCATTTTATCTGGGCTGGAAGATCTCATAACTATGTGAAGGGTTCATACACATCTTTTAATTTTAGAAACCTCCTTAATATTTAAATAATGTTTCTAAAAATTATGATTTGTTTGTGAGTGTTAGGTTTTCTACTTCATGTTCATCCATTGTGATAGTTTCAACCAAGGGAGCAGTAGTAGGTTCCTCTAGGTTTGGATCATTATTTATGATATGGGGTATGAAATGTACATCCTAGAGATGATACTCATTCTTATATATAAAATAAATTCCATGGAGTTATTCATCAGTATGGTAAGAGAGGCCATAGAGTAGGTTGTGGTTAACTTCATTTATTAGCATTTACAGTGCTAGGAGAGTGATATGTTGTTTGAGGTACCATTTGTTGTTTTATACATGGGTTCATTCTATGTCTAATTCAATCTAGACAAACTCTTTTATATAACCTACCCTCATACATAATTTGGTAAATGAGTTTGAGAGGCTTCCAGTTTCCTTTGAGTTGACTAGTTGAATTGGAGGTTGAGCTGACTTATATGAGTTATGTATAGACAGTGTCATAGTACTGGGGAAGAAACACTGTTACAGAGATTTATTAAGATTTTAGATATATCTATATCACCTCATCCTTTGTATGGATTTTCATCATTCATTTCAATCCATCTGGGATTACAATAGGAGTCAGAATGTAATATACTATGCTGATAAAGATCTTATGGTGCTTTTTGTAATGATATACCCTCAGATTGGTTAGATATTTTCTCTGTCTTGGTCTTCATTGGTGGATTAATTGATTCTAAAATCATTATAGGTTCTATATTTAGTGTCTCCCAGGGTTTCGTAGGAGTAAAATGATGTGTTTCTAGATGATAGTACAGTGTTACCCCATAGTCATGATATCGAGTTTGGGTAGATATATATCTTGGAATGTATCCTATGTCGATGTATCTATATATAATGGTTCCTTATTATCAATGATATCTTTATGTATATCTTGGAAATCTATTTCAACATGGAATACTTCACCCGAGTGTGTAACCATAGGGTGAATCCATTTTTTTCTTTAAGAAATATAATGTATGTTTTCATCATTATATCAATTATTGTCACTTTAACCATGTGATAGTGATGAACCACTATCCTTTTCTATGGAATCATGAATTGTCGGATCATATGGATGGGAAAATATGGTTCTCAATGATTTATATTTAGTCTAGATATCACCTGATGACGATTAAGAATGATTACATTCATATTAATGCACTGAGTTGTTTCCATGGGAATTATGAGATTGTTGTGATTCCATTGGGTGTGTAAAATTCCCCCACATTTATTATGGGGCTAAATAATGTAGTTTTTGTATATTTTGTGTATATTATTATGGAGGTTTTAATCAATGAAGTCTGTGTGTACTCTTAATATGAGGAGGATCATGTGGAGTATCTACATCCCATTTTGGGATTTCATCATCTTGGGAATCTATTTGGGATGTTTTATAAGTGTATTTTTCGGTCTTGTGAAGTATTTTTATTGGTGAATGTTTTATCACATCAGTTATTAGCTATGGATAACATGAAGATATAAGTAGTTTCATTTTCTACATCCCTAAGATAGTGGTATAGGATCATAGTTTCCTTCATGCAGGCTATTATTGGAGGTTCGTAGGGGATTTCTCATATGTAAAACTCCTTTGAAAACCATAAATCATAAGGATAATGTGTTACAATGGAATGAACAGTGTTAGGAATATTTTTAGTACCTAAAATAATTTTTTTAGTTCTTCTGTTTTTATAAACTAAGGGAGTTTAGTTTCTTGGTTTTTATGATACTTCACTTCATCACATGTTCTATGTTCTGATGCAGCAGAGATTGGTTATTTCTTATGGATAATTGTAGTTATTTCCACATGAGAATAACTATCACAACCATTATATTTAGTTTGAGAGAGTGGTGTTTTATTTGATATTGTGGTGACATTACATCATGGGTGAGAATTTTGTGGTTTTCAATGACCATAACAACCTAAGATATTTACTCCCCCGATGTGACTAGGATTTGATCCATCGTCAGTGGATGGAATTCAAGTTGTATTATGACATTGAAGTATATTATGTTCCATGAAAGGTAATTTTTTTATCTGATATCCTAAACCGAAAATCACATAGTGATGTTGTGCATGAATATGGGGATTCCTAGAGAGCTATGTGCAACTCTCAGTGATTCATATTGATAGAGTAGATGTTGTCGGTTGTTTTTGACATGTCCTATTGAATGTAAATTCATCACAATTCAGTAGTTTTCAGAGATCCAAATTAGGTATTCTATGATGGAGTTCTGGAGATATAGGTATGTTTTATCGTTTCCCAAAATGGTTGTTCTGATGATGGACAACATTTGATGTTGTTTTAGGGAAGGATTTTCATCCCATCAGTGATAAGTGAGATGGATCTTCGGGACACCTATTATTATCAACTATATATAAATATTAGTACATTAATTTTGTACTAGAATTTTCTATTTTAATTTTGGTGGATTGGTTTTAATAATTCATTTTTATACTTTGTTTCTCGACGTTTGGTCTTCCCGAACGTAAAGACAGATCACTATGTTCCCGATGGTTTTCTCCAGTCGTTAGACATTTCCTAGTGTAAATTTGAGGAAACCTTTATAGACTTTGTCACTATTTTAACACAATCTTAGAGATACTATTATTCTGTATGGTTGATAATGGATATTTTAATAAAATTATCCAACATTATAGAGGTATAAGACTTTTTGTAATGGAGGTTTTATCGAGGTCGTATCTAGAAGAGGTTGTGAAACTCCACAAATTCATGAGGATGATCATCTCTAACATAAATTTCTATTTTATCTAGAGGGTTTAGAGAGACCCCCCATAATCTTTTGGTTCATAGTTAATCCTTAACAGTACTTTTCATCTACAGATTGGCGATCAGACAGAGTAGACCATCTAGACTCTTGAATGCACGTTTTATTCTTATGCCCCAAATTTTGGTTGTTGATTGATGAGGCACCTGCCCTTGTTTGAGTTTTAGTAAAATAATTATCCCCCAAACATTGTTTTAATTTCATTTTATTCTTTGTATATACTAACTTTTTGTTCCCTATTTTTTTTACTCTGGCTGGAGAGGTAGAAATTCTTGGGCTGGAACTGGTACAAAATATGGTATACATTGTTTTGGTGATTTCTTAGAGGATTCAAGTATCATAGAATCATCATAAACTGTATGATTACCAAAGTATGAGATATATTTTCTTTGATGTGTGTCATCACATGTTTCAAAATGTGTCTCCTTTTTATGAGAAGAAATTGTTTACACATTGATGTAAGCTTTCTCTCCGGTTTGATAGACCATTCTAGTTGTCAGATTGGGTTAAATAAGTGTTGTATTTGATATAACATACCTAGAAGACTATCTAGATTTAAAATGGTTTTCAAATTTTATATCCATTTATTTATCATTGTTATTACTCTCATATCATTTATTGGGGATATATTTAGTTTTAGGATGATGTGATCATCGAGTAGCCGCCTTTGGAGATTCTGGACTGGAATGATAACGTACTGTGTGGGTGTGGAATTCCCTTTTTTGAGTCTTATAGTGACATGGTGTCATATATGAGGGTGACTAGGAACATGATTCACATATGCATTCTTAGTACTCCGAGCTATTTAATTTTAGGTATTATTTTAAAACATTTTCCTCTTTTTAATTTAGACCCTTATAGCTTTTGAGAGTTTTTCCTTTTTTTCTCATTATGGATTAAAAATTCTTTGAGAATTATCACCATAATGAGTGTGTCCAGGATATTTTTGTGGTTCATTCATCGGTTTTCAATTTTTCTTATGAGGTGGATGAGATCATATGGTGGGGAGATCATTGAGAGGTATCTCTCAGGGTGGCTATTTGGATAAACACATTTAAATTCCACTCAAGGATTAGTTTTTCAATCTCAATGATGATAATGTTTGAAGAGTACCTAATGTATGGTCCAATATCTATGTGACCTGAACCTTTGGATGGTTCTGAGGATCATGTTTCTCATAGAAGTCATGAAATTATTCTATAAGGGTTTGTAATAAAAAATAATTAAATATGGAGATTACACACCCTGTAACACTCACACGGTGTGTAATTATAGTTCATGGATTTTGGAGTTCTAGTTGATGACATGTAAAATTTTGGGGTTAAATAATAAAAATGAGATTTTTGTTTTGGGTGAATTCCGACCCTTGAAACATAAATCATTTTTAATTGATTTAAACTCCATATAAATTAATTTTTTAGTCATTTTCTAAAAATATTAATCTACTCATTTTTCAAAAACCCTATGGATGTTCCCGATTCCAAATGATTAAAAGATACCATCAAGGAGGATTGTAATTTCCTTCAATGCGGAATGATCATTGGGATTATGCCTTCAATAACTTGTTAACTAAATTAATTTCTAACTCTATTTCTAATAATTTATTATATTTCATTCTATTTTCTTCTTATGTATTCTCCTACATCACTGGAGTTTGGTATTAGTTCATTCTATAATTTTTTGTTGGTTATTTTGAGTGATTTTGTGTATAAATGTCCTAAGTGGGTTGTCGTTATATGGGGAGAGATGATAACATACCTAAAACATGGTATGGTCTAGTGCAATGAAAATTGATGAATTCTGATATAGGGGATTCATTTATCCTCTTTTATTTAGGTGAAATCGTAAATTGATAATGCTTTATTCCTTTGTATGAAAATAAATTTGGCCTAATAAATATAAAATTGGATTAATATATTAGATTGCGCTCACATGTTGACAATGTTGTTTCTTTATAATGTGAAAATCGTATTTCACTGGTTTTTCTTAGTATTGTGATATATATGCCTTGTTTTGTTGGAATGTTCAATTTTATATGTATTATAAAATTATAATTATGTAAATTTTAATGAAAATATGTCTTCTATTAATTTATAATTAATTGTATTTAGAATAATTAATGATGTATAATCAATTTCACCTAGAAGATAATGTAAATTTATGATGATAAAATTAATACAATGTTCCTATTTTATTTAAAATGATATTCCTTGATTAAAGGAACTATTAAATAATGTGAATCAGGATAACTCTTATTGATAATAATTTAGGTGAAAATATAATTGAGGATGGTACTTCTATAGGATTATAGGAACCAGAAAAATTATAATAGAATAAAATTCCATTGATATCATGTTATATAATTTTAGATCGGTTCTTTTTAGTCAAAACATAATAATAAATGAATTGGTAAATTCATGATTCAATAAGAAATGGTTGGGTGTTAAAGATAATTTTCTAGGGTATGAGTTTCCTAATTTATTCAGAAGGATTACCGACTTGTTTTGGAGCTATGAGATATTATTTTCATTAGAGGGATGACTGCCTTTTTTTTGAAGGCATATTTTCCGTGTTGATTTAAATTCTTCCCCACTACTTATGGTTTAGTGTGGGGAGGCTTATATGTGATTTGATCCTATGTTAGATGATCCTTATATAACCATTTTGATATGTGTGTGGAATTCCTAGATGATGTTTCATCAACTGACTCCTATGATGGATAGATACATATGTTTATGAACAAGGGTGTCAGGTATGGTTGTATAGGTGTCAGAACAGATTAATATTTGTATTAACCATTGATGGGATGAAAAGACCTAGAACGTTTACTTGAATATTTTTAATGGATGATGGTTATGTTTGTTTTTTTATATACATTCCATTCCCAACTACTTGAGGCGGTCAGAGGTGATAGGATCCATGTTTCCTCTTGGTGGTATCCTAATATGGATTACCTAAAGTAAATAGTTATAGAATGATACTAATAATGAATTTAATCATTCCTATCCAAGGAGGTTCGATGATGATGGAATGAAAATTCTGAAAGGTGTTAATCTTGTTAATCAATTAATTTGTTTTGGATTATTCCTAGAGGGAATAGAGTTTACTTTAATGTTTAATGTTTTTCAATATAATTTATTGTGTAACTATTTTAATGGTTAAAAAATGGATAATTAAATAAATATTGGAAGGAATTGATATATGTAAATAAGGAATATAATGTAGATTTGTATGTTTTTGGGTTCTTATAAGATGTCTGGTTATATCATTTGATGTTGGGAGTCTGACTGACATTAGATTTAGTTTATTATAAGTGTATGTTATTCTCATAGTGTGGTTAAGAGATATATTATATCTTGTATATTTTTTATTCCATATGTTTCCAAACTTATGTGGGTCAGGGTATATAACCCCAATGGACTCTAAGAGGTTTTATTCCCAACCAGCTTAGTGGTATGAAAGATGGATGAATACCACCACTGGCCCTACTCTCTTCTCATGGTAGTTACTTATATTTCAACACATAGTGGAAATTCTTCCCATAAATGTTTGTGGATTGACAAGATGGATTTTTTTCATTTGACACACATTTATTTCAAGAAATAGTAACTAAATGACTATTATCAATGAGATATGTGTGTGATTGGATGTCTTGTGGTATTTGTCACTATATGGGATTTGATTGCTTTAGGTATAATACTATTTGTTTGATATACATCTTAGTATACATGGTGTCTCTAAAAAAATTGTTGGTCGGAGAGGATACTCAAGAGGGGGGTGAATTCAGTTCCAATAAAAATTTCTGTTTAAAATATTTCTCTTAATATCCCCCAATTTTAAAACAATTTTAAACTGTAGTTAATCTATACATAGGGTAAAGTTTCAATTAGTTTCTAAAAGATTGATTAGGTCTCAGTTAACTTAACCTGAAGATTAATTTAACTTTTGAAACAGTCTTACTGATTTACAATAAGTATAAACACATGGTAATTTAACTATCAAAGTAGATTTTAAATAGTTTTGTATTTCAATGTAATTGCAATAGAATAAATATATAGTTTGTGTATAGACTTAAATTAAAATTGATAGTAGAGTTAACCAAGAGTTTCAGTCTCAAGCCGAGACTTAGTCATCTCAATAATTTAAATAAATTTATCCACACCCTGTATTATGGTTAACAATAGTGAACAACTCTCCAGGACACACAGGGACCTCTACCACAGTTCTTTGTGGGGAAAGCAAACAACAGCACATAGGCTGTTTAGGTCGTACTCGACCTCTACCACTTTCCTCAATGGGAAACAAAGAGTTATTAAGTTCAAGTCAAGATTTATGAATCATCCAGCTTAGCATATGAGATAATGTGTGTGTGTAAAGTAAACATGGTACACACACTCCTCAGAATGTAAAGATAGAGTCACTAAATGAATAATGTATCAGAGTTTAGAATTCTCTAGTGATTGGTAGTGAAGCTCTGGAATCATTGGATTTAGCAGAGATGCTTCTGAGTCCTTCTGTGGTTTTTTCTGTTAAAAACAGAGTATCGTGATTCTGCTTGATGTCCTTCATAGACAAGTTAGTTCTTTGATTTTCAACATTCTTCTTATGTTCTTCGGTAGTGCTGGGTTACGTGCATAAGGTTTTTATTTAGATCTTGAAAATTACCCTTCTTAAACTTTGTCACATGTTCTTCAGGATCTCATGTATATTAATGGAAAATTATCTCTTTATGCCTTTTCACCCATCCGTTTCATTACTGCAGCTCGATCTACCTTTTTATTCCCCGAGCTCCAGCAATGGGAATGATTACCTTTCCATAGGTACGAGATACGGTCTCCTAAAATGCCAACAACTAACATTAAATATCATTAAATGCATTAAAAACATCAATTGTGACTGTTAGAATTAATTATGAATTTATAGAGATTGAAATAGTTTTCATGACTATCGGTGAGTCATAAGATCGGTGAGGCATTTTGAATCTCCATCAGTTTCGGTTGCACCAGCATCGGTTTCATAGCAACGGTGTATTAGCATCAGTAGCTTAGAATCGGTATCTCAGCATTGGTAGTTTATCATCGGTAGCTTAGCATCGGTAGATTATCATTGGTAGATTAGCATCGGTAGATTAGCATCGGTAGATTAGCATCAGTGTCTTAGCATCGGTAGCTTAGCATCGGTAGATTAGCATCAATAGCTTTAGACCTTTGATAGTTAAAGATGCGACTGTTCATCATCGGTGGACCATTCATCATCGGTGCGACCGTTCATCATCGGTTCGACCATTCATCATCGGTGCAACCGTTCATCATCGGTGCAACCATCCATCGTCGGTGCGAACGTTTATCATCGGTGACTCAGGAAAATGACTATCGGTGAGTCAAGACATGGAATTATTACAAAAATTTTGTTCAATCCAGAATACCTCTAGGTCAACCATAACCATACATTGATCATTGATAAACATATGTAGATATGATTTAAACACATTTAGAACAAGTTGATCAAGAGACTAAAAGTAAATAAATTAAACTATGATTTGTGATTAGTAAAACAACCATTCCACAGAGAGTTCAACAATCTCCCCCTTTTTGATAATCACGAATCAATGGCATAAATGAAGAGATAATATAGTATGTCATTAATTATGCTACCCCTATAAAAAAGAAGATATTACAAAAGATAAAACATGGTTAAAATAACAATCATAACAGATATATATAACTGAGTCATTAGTTCACCCATCCAGATATGATGCATCCAGAGTTCACATATGCATGCATGATTCACTTGTTTTCTCTTCTTGATGTCTCTCCCCCTTTGGGATTATAAAAAACAAGAGACAAAGAAGGATAATCAAGAAGATTTCATACCATCAAAGAGTACATATATTACAAACAAAGGGGAATAGTTCATGAAAACAAACACCCTATCAAAAATAGACTGTAACAACTATTTCATGGGGTGCAAGGGGGATTTCCCTTTAGCAGTAGGAGGAATTGAAGGTCCAGAATGTTTTTGGGTGGAAGGTGGAATTGGACTTATGAATAATGGATGTAGGATGACCAGAGCTAGACGAAACGTGGGTTACAAGGTCATATGCTGCGAAGAAGGTCGTTCTGAAGGTTGTTGTTGAAAGACTGGTCTAATATTGGAAAGAGCTTGAGAAACAGACATATGGTGGGGAGAAACATCTGATGATTGCAGATTCTCAGCTGTACGAAAAACAATGCCTTTTTCTTTCACATGAAGGTAGGGTTTTAGCAAGTTGATTAAGTCCTGAATGACTTCTCCACCGTACTTCATGGATTTTTCAAAATCATCCTTATTTTGCATGAAATTTTCTAAAGTGGGGGTAAAATATTTTAACAGCTGAACATGAGCTTTAAAATCATGAGTCACTAGAGGGAGTCTCAAATTATCATCCAGTACTTCAAAATGATGATTCAACTCATTCTTTGTGTAGATCTTAGTGAAATAATGATCGACATTCTCCTTAATCTCCTTTTGAGCTTTTGTAGCATTATCCGAATACAACTTTACCATTTTATGCACCCAATCACTATGCTCATTAATTTTCTTCAAAGAATATTAATCTAAAATCTTCCCAAGAGCCTACATCTCTTATCTGACAACATATTTTAAGGTATATAATTCATGACCAGTGATCTTGGTCACCATCGCATTGCCAGCCTGAGCAATAACCTGAGTAATCTCAGCATTTAACTTCCTCATATATTCTTTCTTCAAATGTTCTATCAGATTTTTAAAACTTCCATCATACCAGAGATGGTTGTTCTGAACTCACCTGACAGAGAAACAAGATTTCTGCCTAACTCCATAAGTGTTTGATTCAAATAAGTAATATGTCTTCCAATCGATTCACTGTAATTGCATAGGTCTGGGTTGATAAGTCTTGCTACACTTTGAGCCAAATCATTCAAGGGAGCATCAGATAAAGTCAAGGGAGTAGGAGCAGGAATATTAGATAACTCACTTTTCATAGTATCCCTAACAGCTTGAACCAATTCAACCTTGAAATTATCAAAATCTGACTGAGCAACTGCCGGATCAGGTCTACCTTGAGATACTGAAGGATCAGGTCTGACCTCTGTTCATTTCAAAAACACAGCAACAAGTTGATCCTTAACGGAATCACTTATGCATGAAAGATCCCCTTATACATCTTCCTCTTCCTCTGGGTAGTCCAACACTAGAAGAGAAATACCAGGATGCTCTTCCCATGACACTTTGCATGAAGGGTATACAGGTTTCACAAACTGAGCTCGTCCAGAATTTTCGGCATGGACTTCTCCATCCTCATCACTCTCCAACTGTTCTATCCTCTTAGCCTCAGGGACATTTTCATGATCAATAGGTTGGGTTTGAGTATCATCTAGAATCACATTCTGACCTTCAATAGGTCGAGCATCAACATCATCAGCATCAACATCATCACCATTACTTTCACTGTCACCACTACCACCATCACCATCAGCATCACCCTTATCACCATCACCACCTTCATCATCATCATCATCATCATGAACTGATCTCTCACTTGAACTGTCTGTACTTCCGGATTCATAATCAGCAAAAGATGATTCAGTAGTCTCGCCTTCTTCTTCATCATCTAAAAACGGTCCAATTTTTGGAAAATTGAGAGGTGGACTTGTTGAACCAAATTCCATCCTTCTTCTCTTTGGTTTAACCGTATTAGGATCACTCCTTTAATCAAGAGATGATTCAGCCTCTTCTTCAGTATTTAGATTATCATCAGCTTCTTCTTTTTCTTCTGTTCCTTTCTTACTGGATTCACCAGTTTCTTTAGGAACAACCACATCCTCTTCTTCATCCATATAGATCACTTCCTCACCATGTTTTATTCTAGGATCTATTACTTCCCTTGGTCTCCATGGATGATCAGTAGGATTGAAGGACTCATATAACATTTCTTCATCATAACCCCAAGCTTTATTCCATGGGTTCGAATTGATTTTCATTCTCCTACAAATAACTTTGTTGAAACAAAAGCTAACTGATGAGATACACTCATCTCTATCATCCACACAACCTAAGATTTTCAGCAAGGCAGAAATCTGTTTAGAATAAAACAGAGTAGTAGTTTTCTTTGAAGGTTTTATCATCTCAACAATATGCTCAGAAAAATATCTACATAAATTGATCTTCTCACCATTCAGAAAAAGAAATAGCAGAAAAAAATCATGATACTTTACTGCAGCAAAATCACCTTTTTTGGACATACTTGATGTTGAATAAATTTGAATAGGATTCGGTTCTCACCATCCAACTCAGCAGGAATAATCCTACGTGATTAAGACATCCCAGTCAAAAACATTAGTTCTAGCTCATTAGAAAATTAATCAGTTGTGGGAGGAATATTTCCAGAATAGTCTTCGTATCATCCACTGTGAGGTACTCCTAGAAATTCATCCCATTGTTTTGATGAAAACATAATATTTTTTCATTTTACTATAGAAGATAATCGCACAGCCTCTACTCCGTCCAAATCTATATCCAGGTTCAAATAGAAATCGTGAACCATCATCGGGTAAAAGACTCTATCATTATTACAGAACCAATCCTTCCAACCTTGAGTTTCTAACACTTTCAATAGAATGGATTTTCTAGATAAAACCCATTCTGAAAAAATTTTGTTTTCATCTATAACGTCTCATTTTTCTAGCTCCAGGTTCACAGACCTCTACGTTTTACTACTCGACTCACCTCGAGCGCACTTGAGAGGTGAATTTCCATCTATTTCCTTGATCTGTCTCTTTTTCATGGCCATTTTTAGGTTTTGAGACAATCAGGAGGCTTGGAAAGATTCAAAAGGCTCGGGTTACAAAGAAGAGAGTAAAGAGTTCAGCGGGAAATGGAAGGTCAACATTCTTTAGAGAATAGAATAGCCACGTGTCATTATTTGTATCATTTAGGGTCATAAATAATAAAATATCGATTAAGTAAAATAGCGTCGTTTTAATTAGACAAAAATAATTTTTTTTAAAAAAGAAAATAGTATGACCTAATCGGTAGCACTAACTATCATGACAAATCAGTTTGACAGATCGGTTTCACAGATCAGTTTCATAGATCAGTTTTATAGATTGGTTTCACAGATCGGTTTCACAGATCGGTTTCACAGATTAGTTTCATAGATCTATCATAACTAACTCTTGTTTAATCGAGTTTAACCTTTCAAAATTTAAGGGCTTGGAGAAAATATCAGCTAATTGATGTTCGGTTGCTATAAATTCAAGAGTAATATCACCTTTTTGGTAGTGATCTCTCAAAAAGTGATGTATGACATCAATGTGTTTGGTTCTAGAGTGAGACCCAGGGTTCTTTGAAATGTTAATTGCACTAGTGTTATCACAGTTAATTGAAATACGCTAAAAATCATATCTATTGTCCAAAAGCATGTTTTTCATCCACATAATTTGTGCACAACAACTTCTCGGAGCAATGTATTCTGCTTCAGCAGTAGATAATGCAATAGAGTTTTGTTTCTTACTACACCAAGATACAAAGGATTTTCCCAATAAATGACATGTTCCAGATGTGCTCTTCCTATCTAACTTACAACCAGCAATGTCAGCATCTAAATAACTGATTAGCTAAATAGATTGTCCTTTTGGATAAAACAAGCCTATGTTTATAGTGTTTTTAAGATACTTAAAAATTCTTTTAACAGCAAGAAAATGAGATTCTTTCAGGTTAGCATGAAATCTTGCACACATACACACACTAAACAGAATATCTGGTCGACTAGAAGTAAGGTACAGTAAGCTTCCAATCATACATCTATAATTGGTTTGATCCACCAGTTTCCCAATTTCATCTGAATCTAATTTACTGACTGTACTCATAGGAGTATCACTTTCCTTAATACAATCCAATCCAAAACGTTTTAGAAGATCTTTCATGTATTTACTTTTCTTCAAAATAATACCGTTTTCATTTTGAAAAACAGGAAATCCAAGAAAATATTTAAGTTCTCCCATTAAACTCAATTCAAATTAGTTTTTCATTCTCTTTGAAGATTCAGTAAATAATGAATGTTTATAAGATCCAAAAATAATATCATCAACATAGATTTGTACTATTAAAACATCATTATAAATTCTTTTAATAAAAAGAGTAAGATCAGCAAATCCTTTAGTAAAACTTTTTGAAATAAGAAAATTACTATGTCTATCATACCAATCTCTTGAAGATTGTTTTAAGACATATAAATCTTTAGAAAGTTTAAAAACATGATTTGGAAAATGAGGATTAATAAATCCAGGTGGTTGTTCGACAAAAACATCTTCAACAATAAAACCATTTAGAAAAGCACTTTTGACATCCATTTGATATAACTATAAATTCAGATGAGAAGTATATTCAAGTAAGATCCTAATGGATTATAGTCTAGCTATAGGTGAAAAGGATTCCTCATAGTCTATACCTTCTTATTGACTATATCCTTGTGCAACTAGCCTATCTTTGTTTCTAACTGTGTTTCCAGACTCATCAACTTTGTTTCTAAAAACCCATTTTGTTCCTATTGCTAATGTTTCCTTAGGTCTGTCAACTAATTCCCAAACATTATTTCATTCAAATTGATTTAACTCTTCTTGCAAATCCATTACCCAAAATTCATCATTGTTAGCATCATTGACATTTTAAGGTTCTAGCTGTGACAGAAAAGATTGATATTCAACCAGATTTCTTAGAGAAGCTGTAGTTTGTGTCCCTCTATCAAGATTAACCAAAACAGTATCAAAAGGATGATTATTTATAATCCTTGTTGATCTAGTAAAGGTAGGACTAGAAATTTCAGGCTCATATCTAGGTTCGGATTCATTAGAAGTATATTTTGGAATAATTCCAGAACTGGTTGTCTTTATAGCAGGTTCATTAGATTTGTCATTAAAGTCCAGAACACTCAAATCTTCTTCAAGATTTTCAAGAGAGGTTTTAGGTTTATGTGGATCAGATTCATCAATCTCGATGTGAAAAGATTCTTCCACACATTTGGTTCTCTTATTAAAGACTCTATAGGATTTTATAGTTAAAAAATTACCAAGAAAGATTCCCTCATCACTTTTAGAGGAATACTTTTCCAGATTATCCATTGTATTATGAATAGAAAATTTACAACCAAAGATTCTAAAGTAACTAACTTTAGGTTCTATATTATTCCACAACTCATATGGGGTATTCTTAAGAACTGGTCTAATTAAGACTCTATTAATGATATAACAAGCTATATTTACAGCTTCAGTACAAAAGTAAATAGGCAGGTCAAACTCATTAAGCATGGTTCTAGCTATTTCTTGCAGGGTTCTATTTCTTCTTTCAACTACACCATTATGATGATGAGTTCTAGGAGCAGAAATGTTATGACTATAGCCACAATTTGAGCAATAAGATTCAAAGTCTTGATTTTCAAACTCATGACCATGATCACTTCTCAGGGATTTAATCTTAAGTCAACTATGATTTTCTACATATTTGGAGTATTTAACAAAATAAGAACAAGATTCACTTATGTGATCTATGAATTATACCCAAGTATATCAAGAAAAGTCATCTACTAGAACATAGACATAGTGCTTCCAATTTAAACTAGAAACTCTTGATGGTCCAAACAATTCCATGTGAACCAACTCAAGAGGTAGAGAAGTAGAAACATCTTTCATTGATTTAAAAAAACATTATGTTGCTTTCCCTTTTAACATTGATTGCAATCTTATTCAATTGGGAATTCATGTTTAGGTAGTTCTCTAACCTATTTCTTCCTAGTTAGTTTTCTATGTGAATGGATGTTGTAGTGTCATAATTATATGTGCCAAAGCCAAGACTCCTTATGAAAAAAATTTAGACAAGTAACATTTTTCTTAGCTAAATAATTTAAATAAAGTACATAAATATTTTCATTTATTAAGGAAGAAAATACTAAAACATTTTTAGAATTAAAATAATTACAAAAATCATTTTCAAATTTGAAATTAAAATCATCATCAAACAATTGAGAAATACTTAACAGATTATATTTCAGTCCATCAACAAATAAAACATTAGAAATTAAAACTGAATCAGTGTTACCAATTTGACCTAGGACGATGATTTTCCCTTTAGAATTATCACCAAAGGTGACATGGCCTCCATCAATATTTATTAGACTTTTAAATAATAAGTAATCTCCAGACATGTGTCTTGAACATCCACTGTCCTAGTAACATACCTTCTTGTGAGAACTCTTCAAACAGGTTTCCTACAAAACAGATTTAGATAGGAAATGTTTTTGGTTCCCATATCTTCTTGGGTTTAGAAAGGTTAGAAATCAAAGATTTTGGTACCCACAATTTTCTTATGGATTTCATACAAATTACAGAATCAAAATATTTTGAAATATAAAAATTATTTGATCTATAACTACGTGAATCACTTGTTGAGGCACATGAATGTCCAGAACTAGAATTACCATTATTCTATCCAGATTTAGGAATAAATCTATTTTTATTAAACTATCTCTGTCCAGGTTTTTAGCATATTCTAGTAGTGTATTTAGGTGCCACTTTCTTTCCTAGAATTTTAGTTAGTGCATCCTTTCCATATGTAAACTTCTATAAGTCTCTTCTAAGATTCTCATTAGACATTTTTAGTTCAGTGTTTTCCTTTAACAGTTGAGCATTCCTTTTTTGTCAATAGTAAGTTTGGTTTTAACAGTTGTAGTGAGAGAATGTTGTTTCTTCAACGATTTGTATTTATCCTTAAGTTCATTGAATGTCTCTTACATCATATTATAGTATTCAAATAATTCATTACTAGTCATGTTTTCAAGATCAGAATCAGATTCTACATCATCTCCAGAATAATAAGAATTTAAAACAGGAGTATCTAAGGTTACCTCAGATGTGTTTTTCATGAAACACATGTTGGAACGTTTCTTTTCAGAATCAGACATTTCAGATTCACTTGTGCTGTCTTTAGAAGCACTCCAGGTAGCCTTAATAGATTTCTTGTACTTATTGTCCTTATAATCATATTTCTTCCTGAATTTTATCTTTGGGCAGTCAGCCATGATGTGTCCTTTTCTTTTTCACTCGTAGAAAACAACTTCATCACTTTTATCTGGATTTTTTCAGTACTTCGCCCAATATCCCTTATTGTCGTAATTTCCTTTGTAATTTGATTTTATGAAAAAATTCTTCTTCCTATAAAATTTCTTAAACATTCTGGCTATCTGATCCATTTCAGCATCACTGTCTGAATCTGAACTTTCACTTGTTGGACTATCAGTTTGTATTTGAGATTTTTCTTTACCCTTTATCTTTGAAGTAGTATTCTTGAATTCCACTGATTTCGTTTTTAGTTTATCATATTCCTCTTTGTTTATCATTAGTCCTTATTCAAACATCATTAATTTGACAATAGGTTCTTTGAAAGGAAGATCTCCAATGTCACATGATTCTCTGATTGAAACAGATGTGCCTCTCCATCCGTCTGGTAGACATCTTAATATCCTCATGATTTGTTCCTTTGCTGGAATATCTTTACCAAGTGAATTCATTGTATTATCTATCTCATTGAACTTGAGATACATATCAGAAATGGGTTCATCAGTTTTGATTTTTAAATTATCATATTTAATAGTATAAGTATTCAATCTCATTTCTTTAACATTATTTGTTCCTTCATGAGAAACAACCAATGTATCCCATATTTCATAAGAAGTTTTTCAAGCAGATATTCTGTTAAATTCCTCATCTCCTAGAGCACAGTACAAAGAATTCATGGATTTACAATTATTATTGTAAGCAGACTTAGTAGGTTCATCTCATGTTGTTCTTTTAGTTCCTGGAATTTTATATTGAGACTATATAGAGGTCCAAATATCAAAACCCATGCTCTCTAAATGAATTTTCATTTTTAATTTCCACTGAGTATAGTTTGTGCCATTAAAGAAAGTTGGAATGTTAATAGCAGCACCCTCTAGTCTATTATCTATAGATGGATTATAGAGAATAAAATCTAAAGATATAAAATTTAGAACTAATAGAAATATAAGATCATTAAAGATGAAACTAAAATCACAGTTGAAAATAGAGTATTTAAAAATCCTTAAACATAAAAAATCCTTTGATACCAAATGTTGGTCGGAGTGGATACTCACGAGGGTTGTGAATTGAGTTCCAATAAAAATTTCTGTTAAAAATATTTCTCGTAATATCCCCCAATTTAAAAACAAAGTTAAACTGTAGTGAATATATACAGAGTGTAAATGTTCAATCAGTTTATCAAAGATTGATTAGGTCTCAGTTAACATAATTTGAAGATTAAATGAACTTTTGAAACTAACTTACTGATTTACAATAAGTATAAACACTTTCTAATTTAACTATAAAAGTAGCTTTAAAATAGTTTTGTAGTTCAAAGTAATAGAAGCAGAATAAATATATAGATTGTGTATAGACTTAAAATAAAATGAACAGTAGAGTTAACCAAGAGGTTCAGTCTCAAGCCTAGACTTTGCCCTCTAAATAATTTAAATAAATTGATCCACACCCTGGATTGGGGTTAACAACATTGAAAAACTGTCAATGCCACACAGGGACGTTTACCACAGTTCTTTGTGGAAAAAGAAAACAATAACACACAGGCAGTTTATGTCTTACTCGACCTCTACCACTTTCCACAGTGGGAAACAAAGCATTCTGAAGTTCGAGTGAGGATTTAAGATTCCTCCAGTTTAGCTTAGGAGACAGTGTGTGTGTAAAATAAACAGGGTACACACACTGCTCAAAATGTAAATATAGAGTAACTAAAAGAAGAATGTATCAGAGCTTAGAAGGATCTAGTGATTGGTAGTACATCTTTGGACTCGTTGGATTTAGAAGAGATTATTCTGAGTCCTTCTATGGTTTTTTCTGTTAATAAAAGTGTATCGTGATTCAGCTTGATGTCCTTCACAGGCAAGTGAGTTCTCTGATTTCCAGTGTTCTTCATATGTTCTTCGGTAGTACTGGATTACATACATACAAGTTTTCTTTATATCATGAAAATTCCCCTTCTTCCACTTTGTCATGTGTTCTTCAGTTTCTCATGTACATTCATGGATGATTTATCTCTTTATGCCTTTTCACGCATCCGTTTATTTACTGCAGCTCGATATACTTTTTTATTCCCTGAGCTCCGGCAATGGGAATGATTACCATTCCATAGGTACGTTTTACGGTCTCCTGATATGCCAACAACTAACATTAAATATCATTAAATGCATTAAAAACATCAATTATGACCGTTATAATTAAATATCAATTTATAGATATTCAAACAGTTTTCATGATTATCAGTGAGTTATGAGATCAGTGAGAAATTTTGAATCTGCATCAGTTTAAGTTGCATCAACATCTGTATCATAGCAACAGTGTCTTAGCATCGGTAGTTTAGCATCGGTATCTCAGCATTGGTAGATTACCATCGTTATCTTAGCATCAGTAGATTAGCATCGGTAGATAAGCATCGGTAGATTAACATCGGTAGCTTTGGAACTTTGATAGTTAATGGTGCGACTGTTCATCATCAGTGGGACCATTCATCATCGGTGTGATCGTTCATCATCGACGCGACTGTTCTTCATCAGTGCGACCATTCATCATCGGTGAGACCATTCATCATCGGTGAGACCGTTCATCATCATTGCGACCATTCATCATCGGTGCGGCCGTTCATCATCGGTGACTCAGGAACATGACTATAGGTGCGTCAAGACATGGAATTATTACAAAAAGTCTATTCAATACAGAATACGTCCAGGTCAACCATCACCATACATTGATCATTGATAAAAATTTGTAGATTTTACTGAAACACATTTAGAACAAGTTGACCAAGAGACTAAAAGGAAATAAATTAATCTATGATTTGTGGATGTGGTGGTTCATTTACAATCTATTTTTAAGACACCATATTTTTAGATAGATATTCTCATGATATGTGATGATGGGGAATAGTGTAAAAATATTGGGGAAGTGGGAGTGAGGTTCCCTTGATGATTCATTACTATATTATATATTTTATTATATGAATTACCTAGTGAGAGTGGTCCATGGTAATTCTAGGAAATTAGTGTACTTGTTTTGGTAATGGAATAGTGTCACTGTAGTTCACTATATTTTAGCATTATTTATTTATCTTTGGTATGAGAGGTTCCACGGAGGATAATAATGTGTATACTATTATGATCACCCTTTGAATATATAAACAATTTTTAAGGTATGATACATTCCGATAGTGATTGTTTTCAATATTACTTGCTCATGGTATAACAAGAACTAGTTTTGCTTCATTTTCACTGTTGCCTATACCTTTTAAGAACATGTAGTTTATTATTCTATTGTTTAGTACAGTTTAACACTGAATATTTTAACATGGTTTTCGTATATATATATATATATAGTTAATAACGTGTTGGTTGGTGTACTTTTATTATCTAAATCTTTCCTATTTTTCTCATAGATGGTATTATCTGCCATATTAATGTTTTATATATCCTCAGTTTTAGTCAAATTCACAGGGCCCACTGGATGCTGGAATCAGGCAGCCACCATCCCTCTCCCCTAATTCATTTATCTTTCATTTCGGGGTCATTATATGGAATATTTTTCATTCCTTATAAGTGTCAAGTGTCAAATATACATCAAAAATAAAGACACTCTAGAAACTCCTCAATGGGTCCTAACATCATATATGGTTCCCTTATCCATGATCCATAAAGATTTATTACATATTCATATAACATATGGATCGTCACTATATCCAGTTATGAAAACATAAATTCATTTCTAGTACAGATCTGGTATATCATGTAAGGAGTGAGTACAACATTATATGACACCACCAACTATGTCTACAAAAATATGATGTCTACAATCATGCATATAGTTGTATAAAGATTAATTTAAAACATGAAAGGTTAACATTTTTCACTTTAAAATTCATTAAATGTACTCATAATCCTTGGGGATTATAATTACCCCTGAAGAAATCATTAAATTTTTAGAACATATAAGATTCAATACTATAAACCATATATGATCTATTAGGACCCGACCTTAAACTTTACAAAATCTTTCTATTTAAATGATAGGTTACATATATATATATTCCCAAAGATATTTTTGGTTTAAAGTCTTAAAATTTACGGACATAGCACATTCATATAATCCCACAAGTATGAAAAGAGGGTACAACAAAAACATGTATCAATTTTTTCCAAAACATAAAACAACAATATGATTTCTTTTAAAAAATAACATGATATTTAACCTTACATCATCATTTATCTTAAAATAATTACAGATAGTAAAAAAATAGATTCAAAAATAGGGATTGATCATAAAAATATAATTAAGGTATATAAAATAACAAAATAAATCGTTAGACCATGAATACTCGTAAACATATGAAATCATTTTCACAGATACATACTTCTCACCCATATATACTTACTTTGTGAAACATGATATTTTCATAAATAATTAGAGAACATATAAAACCATAAATATATATTGGGGAATTACTAAATTATATTTTAACCCTCATTTCTACCTTATTATTTGCAACCCTCAGGGATACATTACAATGCAACCCTAACAGCTACCTTATGGTGTAACCATCAACATTACACATGGAGTAACCTTAGGGACAACCTCAAGCATACACATACCCAATACATTTATTGGTGATATAGGTCTCACCCTTAATCATAAATAATTCACAAGAACTAAAACATAATCATTAAACATGAATATTTTCATCAAATCATTGTTTTTTAATTTCATAAAATAGAATTTTAAAAGAGGATTTTAAAAAGGAATGTCTTTTTAAAATATCATATAATTGTTGTGAGAAATAATATAATGAATGTAATATGTTTATGGAATATATATCCACATAATACATCATAATATAAATGATAATCATTGCAAAAATAATATTAGTACTACAAAACCAATGAGGTAGAATGTTATCCCATTAAACGAAAATTGGGTTAAGAATTCCCTTAACATAGGGTTTTCTTAAGTAAAACTTGTGTAAACCTCATGTATAATGGTTAAAAGTGTGTTAATAATATTTTATTAAATCGAATTCATGTTTATAACACACTACTGGAAAACTAACCATTACCAACGGTTTGGAACCATTGTTATAGGCCTCCAAACCGTTGGTATAGCCTATACCAACGGTTTGGAGAACCGTAGCCAAGTAAGACATTGGGATAGGTCTATACCAACGGTTTTGGAAACTGTTGGTATAGGTAATATGATATATATACCAACGGTAATGGAACCGTTGGTATATAAATTCCAAAAATAAAACATTCGCTGGGATTTGATCCCAAGACCCCTCGTTTATCATTGAAAGACTCAACCACTAAACTAACATGACTTTTGTGATCATAATTTCATAAATATATATATGTATTCTCATAAATATTTTAAATTTTGATTTATATAATGTTCTGGGTACAATGGTCTGATAAAAAATGGAAGTACCTATACCAACAGTTGTTGAAACCGTTGGTATAGGTATTGTTTGTGATTTTGTTTCTGGAAAGTATGTTGAATTTTTGGCCTACTTTTCCCAACAGTTTGGCCAAACCGTTGGGAAAAGTGGCATTTTTAGGGACCTTTCCCAACGGTTTGGCCAAACCATTGGGATAGTTCTACCTTTCCCAACGGTTTTTCCAAACCGTTGGGATAAGTGGGCAATTTGGGGGCATTTCCCAACGGTTTGGCCAAACCATTGGGAAAGGGGACCTATACCAACGGTTTTTTCAAACCGTTGGTATAGAAGCATTGGGAAAGATCTAATTTTCAATAGTGACACCTCATTAAATCATTTTAAAACATCATTCTACACATTTATTAATAACGTTATGTTATTTCCATTGTTTGTGGTGCACGCTTCACATAATTTCGATGGATGGATCGAAAAGAATTTTCGTAAAGAATAGAAGAGAAACCACAGAAGTGGAATGAAATGGTTTTAATATGTTTCCACAATATTAAATAATTCCATTAATTATTTTGGTAAGGTTTTTTTGAGGATAAATCATTAGATAAGACATTATTGTTATTCATTTAGATCATTTTCGAGGTATATCGATTATAATGATTTTGTTTCATCATATAAATTTAATATAATGTATATATGTTAAATTAATAACATAATATAGGACATAACATAAAATTTAAAATATTTTTCAATAATTAAAATTGTTCCACAACCAACTTTTACGGGTTTAATGGAAATTTATAACACATCATCCACAATGCCGTCAAATCAACAAATCATAGAATTTTTTTTATTTTTAGAATAAGATGAATAGTTGAGGAAGAATGATGCTGAATATTTCCATAAACATGATAAAAATACAAATTAAATATAATATAATATTTTTCATGTGTCTTGGATAAGTGGATCTGAACAGAGTATAATAAAATAATATAATTGAAAGAAAAACACCTAAAAATGAAAGAGGATTTTAATCTCTTGAGCTCTCCTCATTGAGATCCTCCTTAGAGCCTTTGGTTTTGGCCTTTTAGTGATACCAAAAGGACATGAATGTGGGTATGATCAATCACAAGGGGATTGTGAAGAATTTAGATAATTATCAATTCTTGAGAGGTGTGAGAGGAATAGGGGGTGAAGGTTGTATTTGTAGTACAAGTGATGGAGTTTTTAATTAATTTCAAAGGACACCACATTAGTGGTATTTTTGAAACCATGGGCATTACCATGGTTTTTAACATTATATTGGACACTTGGGACAACTCATATAATATTTTAATCCTCAAGAGTAGACAATAATTATTACATCATTATGATGTCATTAAACACAATGAAAAACTAAAACTATATTTTTATTTTTCACTGAAAATACAATTTTCTTAGAAAAATAACAAAAAAACGTACCCTTTTTAGAATTGTATAATTCAAAAATAAATTCCATTTTTTAAAAATATTTTTCTTAAATATGAATAATATATTTTTTAAAATAAATTAATAGTTTAAAAAACAATTTCAAATCCATAACTCATTTTATATCACCTTGAAAAATTAATCAAGATATCATTATAATATAAAAAAAAAATTATACTATTATTATTTATTATTAATAAGTGTCATATTAATATTCATATTACTATTCATAATCTAATTTTATTATTCCCCCAAAAAAATCCTGATGGTTCTATCAGACTTTAAATAACATACTGATCGGAACCGTATATGTCTATTTTTCAAAATAAAAATCATAGAAGTGGGGAAATTATATTTAAACAATGTTTAATTATTTAGATACATAGTGATTGATTTATTTTAATTTATTTATAAAACCATGGGGTATGAAATTATCCCCACCTTCTGGAAATTGTGTCCTAACAATTTTATTTACTTATTTAACAAGTGATGGTACCTTTCCCTCATTGCATCTTTAGATTATCATGTTTCCTCTTCAACCATGTAGTTTCTCCACATAAACCTTTACCTTTTGGATTAAAATATTCCAAAATACTTTTTTTCATCAATTAAGAATCTGAATTGGTTTCTCTTTTTTAAAAAGAATCTTATCCAGCTGAAGTGGTTCTGTGCTCAAAACATGAGATTAATATGGAACCTACTTTCTCAACATTGAAAAATGAATAACATTGTTTAACTGAGATAATACCATCAGAAAATAAAATTGGTAGGAAATTGACCCAACTTTATCAAGGATTTTATAAGGTCTAATGAACCATGATATATTTTTCATTTCTTACAAAAATTCATACCACTTTTCCAATGTGATATTCTATGAAAAACATGTTCACCAACCTCAAATGAAATTTATTTCCTCTTATTATATGTGTATCTTTTCTACCTAATATGTACTCTCCACAATTTTTGTTGTGTCATATTCACTTTCTTTTCCAAATCCTCTAAAAATTATGGTCACATCAAATTCCTTTCCCTAATTCTATCCCAAAAAGATGGAGTTCGAAAACACATCAAATATGTTGCCTCAAAATGGTAAATAACTATATTTGAATGAATAAAGTTATTATAAGAAAATTCAAATAAAGAAATATGATAATCCCAAATTCCCTGTTAATCAATCAATGAAGCTCAAATCATATCTTCCATTTTTTAAATCATATGTTCGGACTGCCCCTTTAATTGTGGATGAAAAGCTATACTAAATTTAATACTATTCCAAATTAATTTTGAATGCCTTTCCAAAAGTTAGTAGTCAACATACTATCAAATATAATAGAATGACTATCTCCATAAAACCTATAAATCTATTTGAGGGACAATCGAGAAAGATGATATAAATACCTAGTCTCATGAATAGGAAGGAAATTAGTATATTTACTCAATATATCAACAATTTCCCATATTTTATTGTTACCTTGATAAGTCTTTGGTATTCCCACAATTAAGTCCATGGATATATTTTCCCATTTCCAATCTGGTACTGGTAAAGGATGAAACACCCATTTCTGTAACTGTTGTTGTACTTTAACCTATTGACATTTCAAACATTTCACAGTAACATCTAAAATACCTATTTTAATTCCATCCCACCAGTAATACTCTTGTATTTCTATGAACATATTTATGCTTCTAATATGAACTAAAAACATAGAACTATGAGGTTCATAGAAAAATTATTTCTTCATCTAGGAGACACAAGGCAAACAGAATATTTTTTCCAAATCCCAAAACACAATATTTATCAATGTTATATTCTGTAAAACATGCCCATTGTAACCAACACTATATTTTTCTATAACTCCCTCTCTTCCTTATTCCCTTTCATTATTGTATCTGACAATGTTGACAGTACTGACACCTGAAACCAAACATTGGAATATCTTACAAAAATAAAATCAACCAAAATTCATCAAATCATTAATCAATTGGTCATGTTCTAAATGCATCATGGTTAAGGACGAATGGTGATTTTTACTGAATGAATTTTCCACATTCATTTATAATCTAGGATGGTAATTGATCATCAATCATTATATTCTATAAATTCTTGAAATATTCTCTTCCTCATATTTAATTAATTTTATGTGAATAAATACTTAAAACTTTTGTGGTCAGTATATATTTCATATTTGGCTTTGTATAAATGATCCCTCCAAATTTTCAATGAAAAAACCATAGATTCTAATTCCAAATAATGTGTGTGATCATTTCACTCATGATTTTTTAGTTGTCTTAATTAATTGTCAATTACCTGATCATAATACATTATAAAACAAACCAATCCATTTAATGAAGTATCATGGTAGATGGAAAAAAACACATTTCTGGATGGCAGGGTCAAACCAGGATAATTCACCAATCTTCTTTTTAATTCCTATAATCGTTCATCACATTCTTTTTTCCTAGTGAATTTATCACTTTATTGAGTTAAATTAGTGAGTTGATTATATAACCATGAAAATTTTTCAACAACCCTATGTTAATAGCCTAAAAAACCAAGAAATCATTGAATCTTGGTTGTATTTTGGGGGATTGAAATTATTTAAGAACATTTTTTTGATCAGAATCAACAGTTATACCATCTTTAGAAACAATGTGACCAAGGAATGAAAGTCGTTGCATCCAAAATTCACACATGTGGAATTTTCCATAGAGTTTATTTTCATTTCTAGTTTTAAAAACAACAATATATATTTTTCATGATCCTCTTTAATTCTAGAATATTCTATAACTTCGATAACAATCACATCCACAATCTTATCTGTGAACTCCTGGAATATTTGATTTATATGATACAAGAATGTAGTTGGTACATTATTTACCCAAAAAAGAATAACAAAAAATTTATAAGGACCATATATAGTATAAAAACCTAGTTTTAGAATGTCATCATCATTCACCTTTAGCTAATGGTACCCTGATCTCACCTTAACATTGAAAAAATACTAAGCTCTCTAGAGATGATCACCCAAGTCATCGATGTGAGGAAAATGATACTTATTGTTAACAATAATATTATTTAGTTGAATATAATCAATGAAATGTATCATCGAATCATCATTCATTTTTACTAAAAAACGCGAGATCCCCATTGTTAAGTGATATGACAAATGAAGCCTTTATCAAGAATCTCCTGTAACTGATTTTTAAATTTAAGACATTCCATTTGATCCATTCAATAATGAGGCTTGGGAATTGGCATAACAAGAGGGAGTAATTCAATTGTGAATTCAACTTCCCGGTTATGTATAACATCATGTAACTAATCAAGAAAAACATTATGGTTTTCATTTACCATAGGCACATAATTAATCTAAATAGTTCCCTTGTTTTAAATAATATGATAATGATAAATTTCATGTCCATATTTCAAAAATTTCTCACCTTATTAATTTGTTATCAATGTTATTGGATCATTCCTATATAAAAACAAAAAATCATTCTAAAAACAACTTAGTTTGACCTATAATAAATCTTATCATGATAAATAGAAACATATTCCATACCCATAATGACCTAAAAATCTACTAAGGGAAAAAATGTTTGCAAGTAATTCCTTTCCATAGATAACAATAGGAAGATTATGAATTTTTTTTTGATGTAACATTTCCCCTATTGTTTTAACTACAAGTACTATTCTCATTTCATGAGGTAAAATTTCCAAATTCCCAGAACATTTCTATGAAATAAAAGAACGTGTAGACCACATATCAAATCAGAATTGATAAAAATATATGTACATAGACAATGTTCATGATACCACATCATTGTATGGAATGACATATGACGTCGTAGTTGCAAAGGAAACCACTAAATTTTTCTGCTTATAGTCTATCTTTATTCCATCATTTAGATGTTTCTTTTGAATGACATAATCAAAATTACCCATCTCACCACATTTGAAATAGTTTACATCTTTCATATCATAATTGATGTTAAGATCATTTTCATTACAATCGTGGGTCATATTTCTAAAACTACCACATGAAAAGCACTTCCCAGTTTTGGTTAGATATTCCCCATGGTGATTTTTACATTACTTTTCATAAAATCGGAACCTAACGTTATTAAAATCATTTCCATGATTGATTATTAAACATCACTTTCTATCAGGGACACTTCTTCTGCTTTTTTGTGAAATTACACATGATCATCAAAAAACTCCATTTCTACCCACTCATCACATTAGACATGTTTCTCATAACTTTTGAATTATCAAGAGGCCAATTCCCTTCTGTATATTGGATTCAATCCTGAGTAGAAATGATTGTTTTTTCTATCAATATTTTGAATAATATTTGGAGCATAACTTGCCAGTCGGGTGATGTTTTCATTATACATGGACACTTAATGTTCCTTCATTTTCCTAATTTAATTTAATTTCTTCTTCGTCATATGTGTAACCACCTTAAGAAAATAGTTTTTAAGGAAATTATATTTAAATTCATCCAAATTTAAGGCTTCAATATCCTCTCTATCATTGATATTTTTTTACTATTGACCACCACTTATCAGCTTCACCATAAAATGATAAATTTAAAAACTACTATTTTGATTATCTAAACATCCCATAACCTTGAAATATCTTTTAAATGGATTTAATTCACCCTTCTTCCACAACTTGGCCTGAAGATCTACTTAAAGAATGAAGGTGTTGCCTCATAAAATTTTCCATTATCAATATGTTCCATTATGGTAACTCTAGTTTTTACCATGAATTGATTCAACTATCATTTATTTTCGGTATCATCTGATCCATTACTATCAAAAACATCTCATATCCAATTCAAACAATTCACGGTTTTGTATTTGGAAAGAGACCAGCCTCTCGGTTCCTTCTAACATCACATTCCATGTTTATTCTATGGAAATAAATTTTTAAAAGACAAATTATAGATAAAAGAAACATAGTAATGATTAAATTCTATACCAATTCAACAGAAACATAAGGTAAAAATTATTTATTTTATTATGATAACATCATACATGCTCTTAAAATTATATAATTAATTCTCTGCTACCAACTATGAGGACCCAAACTCAATCATTACATAAGCAAGCTATTTCATCTAGATTTTTCTTCTTTACACTCCCAATGATATTTTTTTGGTCTTTTATAAATTTTGGATATAAATCATAAATATCGACCGAAAATCATTCATTGTTAGTACCACTAAAACAATATCCATTTCTTCTAAAACATAAAATAACATTATGATTAATTTAAAAAAACATTACAACATTTAACATGACATCATTATTTCTATAACATGTCATTAAAACATATGATAATAATTTAAAAACATTGTATGAGAATAAAAAATTTTGTAAGGGATACAAAAAGATAAAAAAAACTATTATTCCATGAATACTCATAATCATATGAAATTATTTCAACAAAGACATACTTCTCAATGAGATATGCATACTTTGTCAAACATAATATTTACATAAATAATTAGAGAACATATAAAAACCATAAAATATCATGGGTAATTACTTACATATATTGTAACCCTCATGGATACCTTTTGATTTGAAAACCTCATGGCTACATTACAATGTACCCATCATAGCTACATTATAGTGTAATCATCGTAGTTACACTTGGATTAACCATACAACCAACTTGAATATTACACATCCCTAATGCGTTTGAGGGAGATATAGATCCCAACCTTCATCATAAACAATTCCCAATATCTATAACATAATTATAAAACATGAATAATTTCATAAAGACAATTAATTTGAATTCCATACAATATAATTTTAAAATTGGATTTTAAAAGGAAATTAATTTAAATATATCATTTGATTGTATTTATAGTTAATAGAATGAAAGGAATATTTGTATACACTGTAAATAATAATAATAAATCATAATATAATAGAATTTAAATACAAAAATAATCTTAGTACCACACAATCACTGAAGTATATGGTTATCCCAAAAAAAGGAAATTGGGTTAAGAATTACCTTACTCCAGGTTCAACTTACAATAAAATAGTTTACAAATCCTGTATAATTGTTAAATCATTTTTATTAATAATTTAAATAAACCTAATATATTTTATAACACCTTATATTATAATTTTATAACATCATATAACCCATTAATAAATACCATTATGTTTTTTCCATTTTTTGGGTTCGTGCATTACATGATTTCCTTTGTTGATTCGTAATGATTTTTATTTTCAAAAAGAATATAAATTCCAGTAGTGAAATAAAATGGTTTTAATAGGTTTAAAAAATATTAAATTATTTCATATTTATTTTTGGTTATATTAAATGGGTATAAATCATTATATTAATCATTAGTGATATTCCATTATATCATTTTGGTGGTTCTTTGATTATCATCAATTTGTTTCATCCTATGCCTTTAATATTATGCATGTAAATTAATTAAAGAACAAATGAGAGGAATAATAATACAATTTAAACTCTGTCTAAATCATTAAAATGGGTTTGAAACCTTCATTGAATGAATTAATGGAAATTCAAGATACATTATCTATGATGTCGGTAAATCGACACATCCAAGAGAGTGTTTTCATTTCCAAAATAAGAGGAAGATGAGAGGAAGAATGATAAGGAATTTTACCATAATAATTATTCAAATAATGAATAAATATAATACTATATCATTAATACCTATTTTATAAATGGAGGTTAATATAGTATAGGAAAATATAATAATTGAAACGAATATTGAAGAAAATGAAAGCTGATTTTTACCTCTTGATCTCTTCTCATCAAGATCCTCAATAAGGATTTCGGTTTTGGACTTTTGGTGAGACATTAAGGTCTTGAATGTGGAGAAAATCATTGTTAAGGTTGTTGGGAATATTTTAGACAATTATAAATTCTTGTGTGGTGTGAGAGGAATAGGAGGTTGAGGGTGGTATTTAGATTGAATGTGAGGATGTTTTTAATTAATTTCAATGGACACCTTATTAATGGTTTTTACAAACCATTGGACTTCCCATGGATTTATCCCATCGTGTTGGAAAAATGGGACACCTCATATCATATTTAAAGCCTCGAGAGTTTACCATAATGATAAAATCATTATTACATTATTATAATGTCATTAATCACCCCAAAAACCTTAAACAATATTTTTACTACTCACGGAAAATTCATCTATCATAGAAAAATCATAAATAACACTATAACCATTTTTCAACATTTATAATTCAAAAAATGATGTCTAATACTCAAAAATAATTTATAAATGTGATTAATATAATTTTTAAATAAAATTATAATATATTTTAAAAACATTAAACACTATAGCTAATTTTATTGGAAAAATTAATCAAGATATAATTATCTTATACCATTAAAAAATATAAAATACTATTCATATGTTTCATATTAATATTCCTATTACTATTTATAAAGGTATATTATTATTCAACAAAAAAATCATATGGGTTCTATCATACTTCAAATACTTACTGATCACAACTGTAGATGCCTTTTTATGAAATTCAAATCATTGAAGAAAGAAAAATTATATTTAAAAATTCTGTAATTATATAGATACTCAGTGATTCATGCATTTTAATTTATATCTAAAAACATGGGGTGTTATTGGATTGCAATCCACTCTTTAATGTATTCCATTTTTTATTAAATTTCTTTTTCAAATTCATACATTATGTCCTAGAGTAGAATACTATGACTCCTTAGGTATTTGATGTATTAGTACCTTCTTCATATTATATAGATCTCATTAAATAAGTACATCTCTTAGGGTAATAGAGCAAGATTATGTCACCTCATGGGTGTTCGGAACAGAAACCCTTGACCCGTGAGAGTGTGTTTACATAATTCAAAAATATAATATATCCTAATTTTACATTCTTAACCCATTTAACAACCCGTTCCTTAACAGAATATTAAAAAAAATCATAATCCCATCATTAAATATTTTTTTTAATCTAATTTATCAACCATTAATTACGTATTTAATTCAATTATATATTTTAATTATTCAAATCTTCAGCTTTCAATATTATCATTCAACGAAATTTAGCACACCCCATAGGTTTCCATTAAACTGATCTCATCATCGCTAATGGGTCCAACAGGATGTGTGAAGGGTCTCATAATTATCTAGAAAATAAATTAATAAATTAATTTAAATAAAATACACTTTCCCAAAGTGTAAATCACATTTCCACAATATTTGAAATATAGTAAAAGTAAAGATGGTGAGGATTATCAAAAATAGCACTTACATCGAGATCGTTGATCGTGCTCGCAAAACAATAACACTAAATTTGATGTATAATTGTAAAAATTACAATTTTTAAAGATATATAGCAACAAAACCCAGGTTCAAGATCAAATAATATAATATATATTAAAAATTTTATATAAAAAAATTTAAAATGTAGGAAAATAAAACTTTTTACATAGGGGAAGAAGACATGGGATATAAAAGTCGTAAATGATAGAAAAAATTACAAACAAATGAAGAGTATATACATTCAACAAATAAAAAATTCTTAAGGAAACGGGTTCATAGAGATGTGGAATCCTCATGGGAGTCTCCAAAATTGATGTAAATTAACTTTATTCAAAAGATGTTGTTTAGGGAATAAATTCAGTGGTTCGGGAATTCTAAAGTAAGTATATGGTTATCTAATTGTTCACGCATGAAAATTTTAGGGATGTGGATCACTGTATAACAATCCATGTGTCATAACATTATGCCACTACTCATGGGTTCAATAGTTTATTCTATGTGGTTCATGTTTTGAAAAACGTTACGCGATCCATGGAAATAACCTCATTTTAAGGGTGCGCTATTTGGGGACAGAGGCATTACAGTTTGGCCAAACCGTAGGACACCTCTTACAGCCCAAAAATGGGGAACACTGTTTCCTGGTGGGAACTAAATGGTTTTACCTTACTCTATTCCAACCATTCGTAACCCCATGAACATCCAAATTTCATAAATTAAAAAAAACAACATAATAAATCCTAAGTAAGCAATAACTAAAACAAGGGTAAAAGTGTAACTAGAAATGAGTACGAGACAACTATAGAATTTTCTATATTGTTCAATGTGGCTGCAATCCTCAGATAATATCCATTGTGAATAATTATATTGATTAAATAGTGAGGAAATATATTTAATTTTCCTTCATAAATTAATTACTATTATGGTTTTGAAAATCAAGAAGACGTGTCCCATTATTTTTGGAAAATTTTAATCTATTAAATTATAATTTTATTTTATAATATTAATATAAATGTAAATAAATTACCAAAAAAAAGAATTTCAAAAATATATAGAAGAATAAATAAATAATAATTGATAAAACATTATTTTCACCCAATTATAAGGAAAGTCAAAAATAACATCTACATGAAACAATAAAAATTTTCCTTTTCAAAAATAAAATAATATTTTAAATTATAATTTAAAATATTATATATTAATCAATTAACTATAGATAATAAAATATTTGAATGAATATAATGATAGTGTATATTAATGATGATGAATTTGGTAATAGATATGATAAATTATAAGGTAGGGCTTTCAAATTAAAACCCTTATTGATTTTAAAATAAAAAAACATGAATAATATATCAATAAATGTAATTTAAATTAGTAATAAAATTTATTTATTATGATAATATTGACCCCAAAAAATATAAATGATTTTTAACATATAACTTCTATGAATTAACATGAAATGATATGTGAAAATCCCCAACATCATTGTTAACTTTTCAATCTAACCCCCTTAAGATAAAAAACAAGAAATATATATGTTTATATCATTATTATATTGATATTAATGATTAAATATTACAGAGTATAATTATATAATAAATATAATTGAAAATATTAATATATTATATAACATGTCTCAATGATGTGAAATTCAAAAACAATGATTAAAAATTTTGTAACCATTGAATCCAATCCTCATAAAACAATAAAATAAACATTGAATATTAGATTCTATAAATAAAAAATGAATAATATTATCATATTAAAATTATGGAATATGTAATCAATTAAAAAAACTCTAACTACATATCTTGAAATTTTTCTATCATTTAAAAATTTAACTAATAACTCCTAAAACTTATTTCTTCTTAGTCGAACGTGAACTAAGCAAATTATTAATTTTTTATCATAATTTCCCCTATAAAATTTAAAATTAATAATATCCCTTAAAATTTATATTAGTGATTTATATTCATTTAATAAATATTTTCTATATATATCATGATTATATTGGTAATCAATTTTTTGGTGTTTTATCCATTTCAAATTTTTTACAACGTCAACAGTCATTACTAAATGATTTTAATTTTCAGTTATAAAAATTATTAATTATAACAAAATAGATTTTTTATAATGATTTACTATATTATAGTTACATTCTAATGTTTTTTATAGTATTGTTTCCATGATGAAATTCAAAATATGCTAATTTTGTAAATTTGTAATAAATTAATGGAGATATATTAGATATTATTTAAATCACGGTAATTTCATTATAGATGGGAAACCAATATTTTATTAGTTTAAATTTTTTCAAAAAAAATTATGTTTCTGTATTCATTCATAACAGAGAATTAAAATATTATTCATGAAGATGGTTAAACATACATAAACTAGAACATATTATTTTAATTTTATTAGTATAATAATGATGTTATTTTGGTATAATATCATCAATCCAGAAGAACATTTCACTAATACAGAATTTATTAATTATTTATATAAATTTAATATTATGTTCACAATGAATATAAATTAAAAATCATTGTAAATTAATGAATACTGAAATATATTAAATCATCCATCCACATTGAATCCATCAAGACAAAGTCAGTATTTTGAAAAAATATAAGGATCATATGATAAAAAATATAGGATTGGATTTTCTAGGGATAAATCATGATTATTATAGGGGGATTTTTAAATATCAATATAGAATTTAATGTTTGGGGGAGGGATCCTTTTACATGTTTATGGGGAGGAATTTTTAATGAATAAATTTTTTTTCCTATAGAAGGAAATGTCATTATGAATACGTTTAGATCGAAAATGGAAAAAAAATTAACATGGTTCAAGGGGTATTTATATTAATCATCTATAAAAAATTATATTCATATGGTTATTTCTATTTTCAGGCCATATCCCTTAATTCAAACATTTTATGACATTAAATTATTTTCATGATGTCAATTTTTTTTATAACTTATCATTATGGGTAAAAATGTAATAAGAAGTAATAATTAATTGGAAAATGATGATTCAAAAGATGAAATAATTTTTATGGGGATAATTTTCCATAGGTATATATATATATTAATAAAATTCTTCTATATGAAAAAAAAACATTTTTAAAAAAAGTTATTTACATATAGTTAATTTAATTTTCATCAAAATTATATATAAACTTTATTCCATTTATATTTATTGGTTTATTATTGAAAAAAATTTCTTATTGAAATTAAAATATATTTAAAACAAAATGGATCATTTTTAATACTTGATTATCTAAAAACATCAAAATTATTTTTTATTTGAAAAATATATAACTTAGGTTACAAAAAGTCAATCATATATTTAAAAATTAGGAATATTTATTTGTAATGATATATTTTACTCTTTTTAGTTCAATTTGATGAAGAATTTTATAATATTTTCATTAGACACACTTATATCATATTTATGTTATAAACGTTTATATATTTCAAAAAAGTAATCCTTGACAAAAAAAATCAACTTCATTAAAAAACACATTAAAATTTTAGCAAAATATTATTCAAATATGATGCATCTAATTTTTTTCTATCTCTGAAATATTAATATCTATAAATATACATTTTAAGTAATAATATTTTATCTAAAATAATTATAATATTTTTAGTCAAAACAGCTATTTTTCTCTATAAATTTCATTATTTACATTCCATACAATTTCCAAATTAGTTTTTTTGAATATTTTAATTTATTTTAAATATTAATCCATGCATTTAACCAAAAAAGTTCATTAATATAATTTATTAAATTTAATAACATTCCTTAAATTTATATTTTATGAAAAAACCCTTTATAATATTAGGTTTATTCGAAAATGTCTTTTTATTTTCTCTATATTAAAAAATGAATTATCAAAATTGATACATATTAAAATATCTGAGTGTTAAATTATAGCACATTTAAGTAATTTATCAATCAAAATTACAACTCTCTTTAAAAATGATCATATCCATAAGATATTATAATATTCAGATATAATTTATAACGAAGATATCCTTGAAATTAATATTTGATGTAATTGTTTTCTCTATACATACTTGAATAGATTGTTTATGAATTTCGATGAGACATACTTTTCATAACATAATTTTTGTGATTTGATTCTAATAAAATATTATATTATGACATTTATTATAACAATTAATTGACATTCTAATCTGAAAAATAAATAACAAATTTGATATAAAAGAATAGATTATTTTCAACATATAATTCATTTTTATTGCATATGAAAAAATATATATCTTTTCCAAAAAATAATATTTTCATAAACTTTCACATCTTATAATCATTAACATTATAAAAAAATAAAAAAACAAAAACTTTTCATTGTTTGAACTATGTTTTATTAATGAAATAAATCCTAGAAACCAATACTCATAAAATTCACGAAAAATTATATCCCTAAAACCATTATTCGGATATCAATAGTACTATGTTAATCATTTTACCTACAAAAATATATTATTGATTTCCAAAATAACATAAATCTACTTATAATGGATTATATTTTATACCACCAATGTAATATATACATATAGCCCTATATTACCTATACGAATTAATAAATTTCCCCAATTACTAATATTTCACATATATTAAAACCACAAAAAACAAAAAAAAGGGTATTCTAAACAAAAAACACATATCCTTCCTATTACCTAATAGAAAAAATTCCAAATTTCACTAATAACCTAAAAATATAATTATATAACACCCAAAATGGGTATCTGTTAATTTCTATATATTAAAATTTTTAAACAATTCAACTAATAATTGTATCAACAAAACATATACAATCCTAAAATAATATCATTCATACCAATAATTAATTTTATACCTTTATCTTATACAAAATATAAAATATGAGACCCATACACCTAAATCTAGGGTTGAAACATATTCATTCAATATCGGATTTGATATCAACTAAAGTGAGAAAAATTTAGAAATCAATAATGAAAATATAAATAATCAACATTGAGTAAACTGGTTACCCAGTTACATTTAGTTTTAGAGTTTTTAAGATTTAATAATAAACTTAATGTATCAAAAATCCCAACATTCAACCACCATATACATTTTTCCAACAATTAGAAGAATATAAATTTTCAAAAATTACATTTCAATATAAAAAAAACATCACATATTATACCCTTAACAATATATCATATGTAATACATTTCTTCATAACATAAAAAAACAAAATCATTGGAATAGAGATAACAGATTCTAAGACATTGTTAATATTACTGATAGCACTAAAGGGTATTAAATGATTTTTTTATTAGCATATGGGTATGAGAATATAATAATAATTATGGGTAAATAGAAAATATATTCACAGTCGATATATCATATATCATATTTTATGAACCATAATATAAGGAAATGACATTAGATAATACATGACTCATAATAGAATAAAAAATTATGATCCGTAAGAGTATAACATAGGAAGAAAATATCTAACAAGTGTGTGGAATAAACAAAAGAAGACAAATCCTAGAATTTTTCTTGGATTACATCCATGGAATTAAGTTTATAATATTAGAAGATACCAACCTAAGTATAATATAAAATGCATAGGAAATATATTGAAATATTGTATCCTTTTAATTTAATTTATCAAAACCACATATACGCCCCAACATTATGGGATCAAGAAAACTATTTTTCTAAAAACATTTGGCATTTTTCTAATAACCTATGAAAAATATTCTTTTGGACAAAATCATATAAATAATTTAATGCAACCTTTTTTTATTTTTCTCACCACTTGGATTCCATAAAAAAAATTTCCATATGCTGAGGGAATATGTACTACATAAATTTTGGCTTGGTATGTGCTCTATTTTACCTTATAATTTAAATATTGGGTTATTCAGCAATGTACCATCATTATGTTATTAGAAGTATAAAATTTCCCAATATATATGTGGTATATAACATATACACTGATCACATTAAGATTAATATTAAGTAAGTAAACTACAATTACCATAATAAACTCAATGTTACTTCATATCTAAATTAATTTTTGGTAATCAAAATATTTTCATTTAAGTTCTATTAAAACATAAACATTAAAAAATAGAGAAAATGGATTATAATTTACTTAGAAAATATCCCTAATGAATTAAAAAAAATCAACAATGGATGATGACGTATATGAATAGTGGGGTTTTTACATTATGTTGAAATATTCATAGAAAATGATTAATAAACATGATCTTTTATTGGTAAATTTTTTAAAATAAATAAATCATATATTAACGGAGGTAATAATTTATTTTAAAACAAACAAAACCCTAGAAAGATAGCATAATAATAATGAAAATTCTTAACTATAGGATGATGATATCAATTTTTAAATAATAAGAAAACCTTGTATTACCACCATTATATATAATATAAAACTACATAAAAAATGAATCAATAAAATTTAATATTTAGTTAATAAACTAATTGATAAATAATTTTTTTTTATAATTAAGTTTTGTATAAAAAAATTCATTTAATAATTTAATAAACATTAATATGGAATAGAATGAACATTGAAAAGGACTATAAAACATTTTAACCAATAATTATAATAAAACCCCTAAGGGTATATTAAAATAAAAAATAAATAATGAGATGCAATTTTTTTAATTATTAATCACATTAAATTGCCTAAAAATCACCATAATTGAAATTTTTAGTCACAATATACACCATAAAAACAAATAAGGATGGAGAATATGTATCGTACCTCAATATCAGTAAATTGAGTTATGAGAAGCCCATACGGATATGGTAAAATTGGAATCAAACCCAATTAAAAGACATAATGAGAATCGTATCATTAAACTAGATGAGTAGAAATATATTCATGATAAAAAAATTCAAACTAATAGTATAAACACCACGTAATCAGAATCATTTAACATTATAAATGAAATATCAATGAATTGAAATTCAGAAGAAAATACATTATGAATTTGGTAGTCCATGAATAAATTAAAAATGGAAGAGTTTGAATTAAAAATTTAAATACACTTAATTGTGATAAAATTATGATGAAACATATCCAAGTGATATTTTATAACACATATAACTAATAATAGGTGTGTAACATTATATATCATTTATGGAATAAATATTTGGAGCTATAAACCATTTCCTATATTCCTAGATTATCTAACATTTTATATAATAATTTAATGTTTTCATATACACATTAACCAAAATTTTCAGCAACATATTCATATTCATTACCTTTTTTATTAATTATTTATATTAAAATAATACAATAGTATTCGTTGATTTCTGTTAATGGTGACATTTTTTTGTGCATAGTTTTTGTAGCTCTATACCGATTTTCAAATAATAGTATTTGTAATCAATATAAGTCTTGTTGAGTCAATAAGGTTTTCTTTATAAATTTTCCATTCCATCTTGTTTTGAAAATCACAAACACCATATACTTAAGAAAATATATATTTTTCTTCTCTAAGGACAATTTCATTCCTTACGAAAATTTACCCTAACCTAGATTTCCTTATACATATCAATATATTTCTTAAGTATAAAAATTGTATTCATATCTAAAACCTCGGAATCATATAATACTTAGATATGAAGCATTCTGTTTTAGGATCCAAATATTGGATAGGAACTCTAATAATGTTCCACTCCGAATTCTGGATACGAACTATAATAAAGATCCACTTCGAGTTCTGGATACGAACTGTAATGAAGTTTCATTCCGTATTCTGGATACAAACTCTAATGAACTTCCAATCTGAATTCTGGATACGAACTCTAAGGAAGTTCCACTCCGAATTCTAGATACGAACTCTCACAATGTTTAACTCCGAATTATGGTCTCCGAACTTCTTCTTGTTCGACTCTGAACTTCTATGAGTTCGACTCCGAACTCCTTCTAGTTCAACTCTGAACTTCAATGAGTTCGACTCTGAAATTCTACGGGTTTGACTCCGAACTTCTATGAGCTCGACTCCGAACTCTTACTAGTTCGACTCCAAACTTCTATGATTTTGACTCCGAACACTATATGTTCAGATTCTGAATTCTAGTGAAACCAGAATCCAAATTTCCATAGAATTTTAGACTCCATATTTCTACAGAATTCAGGTTCCGAATTCCAAAAAAAATAGAATTCGAATATCTCTTTATTATAGACACTGAATGACATTTTGGTTAGACTCTGAACTTTCATTTTCTTACATTCCAAACTTCAGTTTTACTTATGCTTACACGTGATTCATTACAAAAGGATGTCATGCTTTCAGTTATTGACTAATAGTTGGGTGAGTGACACATGTACAGGTCCCTCTGAAATTCAAGGAGAAATATAACTGTTGGAGGATGGAGCCGACCATTGGATGTTCACTTATAAATAGGATCTCATTTGAAAAGAAGAGACACCCTTTGGAACTTTTGGAATTTTGGTGATCAGAACTTCCTGAAGTGATTTCTAGATAGAGAGGCTCTTATCAACTCTCAAAGCTTTGTGCAAAAAGTTTGAACAGCTTGTTCAAACTTTTCATTGGCATACTTGCTTCATGCGACTCTGATTGTTGGTGATTACAATTGAGGGCTTTCGGGGATAGGAAGACAGAGGTTCCAACACCTTGAAGTTGAGGGCTTCCATGCTATGGAAGACAGAGGTTCTGACAACCTGATAGTTGAGGGCTTGCGGGGATATCAATAAAGACTCTGATATTCGTATCGAGGGCTTACCATTGTGTGGGTAAGACATAATTTCTTAAAAGTATAAATCAAGGGACCTTTATCCAATGTTGTTGGATACCATTATATTTAGGTTAAAAGAGTTATTGTTTGTTACTTGTAGTTTTACTACTTATTTTCCTCTAAATTTTGTATTGTTAAGGAAAGTGTAACATTATTATACTTCCTTACTTATACTCTGATTTAGTTAGATTAAATATGCTTTAAGGTAGAATATTAATCATTGTACCTTTTGGTTAAGTTTTATTTTTGGAATTACATTTCAAGAATCTAGTAAGTGATTATAACTTATAGAGGTACTGTGAATTATATTCTTTAACTTTGTTAAACATAACCATCCCCAAAATTCCCTTAAGGAATTTTGAATGGTACAATTCACCCCCTCTTGTATCTGAGAATCTCATTCTTATTTCGATCATACGTTTGGTAATATAGAGTATATCATACTAAGAGACATACCATCCTAAACATTGGTATCAGAGCTGGTGAACGCATACCTTGTAACAATATAACATTTTGAAAATAGAAAATTAGTTCCATCTGAATTAATCTCACGATTAGATTCAAAAGAGAGTTCTCAGATCAGGTTTTTCGGATTCATATTTCCGGATTCATACTTTCTGGATTAATATTTTTCAGAATCATAGTTCAGATTCTATTTTACTTAGAGATACATTTTTTTACTTAGAATATTTTCTCTTGTTTATAATCTTTTTCTTCTAATCAATTTGTGTGCCATTGTTTTTCTTATGGATGGCAGTATTAAATTTTTGTTCTATCAATAACTTTGTCATGCTTACCGGTGGGTATAAACTCATGGACAAGGAATTAAGTGCTTTTATTAATCAAGAAAATCATGAATACCAACTCAAATTTATGGTACACAATTCTTTACTATGTTCAATGACTAGGAACATATATAGACAAATTTCTTCCAATGAAATAAATAACTGTATATGGAATAAACTTGATGTTACACATTTTGGTACATCCAATGTCATAGAGACTAGAAGAGCCATGCCCAGTGCTGAGTATCATGGTTTTAAATTTCCTTATGGAGAACCAATTTTTAAGGTGCAACAGAGTTTCCTAACTATCGTAAATAGCTTAAAATAAATGTGAGAGAAAGGTCTAGATGATGAATCCCTTGTGGACAAGATCATAGATGTCATTCCAATTGAGTGGGAATCGAAGAGAACTGCTATCGATGAAAACAGAAAAGTCTCTCAGATTTTGTTAGATGAAATATTTGGAACTCCTCTTCAACATGAGACTAGAATGAAGAGATATACTGAAAACATAAAGAAGAATAATGGGAATGGTAGTGTTTATTTTACTACTACTTCAAATCACATGAAATATAAGAATCCTAAGATAGTTACTAGATCCATGTCTAAGAAGGTTATTTTCCAATCAGAATCTAGTGAGAGTGAAGTCATAAAAAATGAGATAGCTAATCTTGCTCGAAGGATGAACTAGATAGCTGGACAGATAAATTTACAATCCAAGTACAAGAAGAAGGAAAAGAAATATATGAAAGATTCAGAGGTTACAAGCTATGAACGCAAGAGAACTAGACACATAAGACCATATTGTCTTTCACTCAAAAATAAAGAAAGAAAATAGAGGCATTCTAAAAGTAAAAAGAAGAAGTTTTACAAAGATAAAGCTATGAATGTCTTGAAAGCTAATACTACTTGGAGTGCTAGCTGTGGAGACTCTTCAGAAAGAGACTCTTATGAATATGATTCACAAACTCAGAAGAATATGGGATCCATTGCTACTACTTCATTCCCACATAAATTTCTTATGGCCAAGGTATGCTCTGCCGAAGCTTTAACAAATTTATCTCTTGAAAAGAATTACTATTCTAAAAATAGTACTTCTAATGAAGATAATTCATCTTCAAAAAATGAATAACCTTCATATGATAAATTATCTAGATTTTCCAAGTTAATTGAAGCCAAAAATTAAAAATTTCTAATAAATTAGACATGGAAAAAACTAGGGATGATATTTTTAGAAAAGAGATATCAGATCTTACTAAGAATCTTGGAGATAATGAAGAGATTTTAGAAAAACATTCTAAAGACCTTGAGAAAGAAAATTCTGATAAGGAATAACATTTTAACGATCATAATAATGCTATTTTAAAGCTGAATTTTTTTGAGGAAAACCCTAACTCTAAGGAAATTATTCCTGAGGATAAGAATTCAGTCATCAGACTAAAATCTAAAATATTTCCTCTTAATAATATTCTTGGAAAATTTACATCTGGGAAGAAATTTTTTGACAAGATGTCTTCCCAAATTAAACCTCAAGGAAACACTACTAGATTAGGTCATACTCACCAAATACCGGTTTTCAAAAACAACTATTTTATTCCTTCTACAGCCCCTTCTTTGTACTAACTGTCAAAGTGGTGGGCATTGGAAGAAAAACTATTCCATGAAAAGAGTTCAATCTCTTGGGTTTCATAAAGCATATTTTTATAAACAAATGTTGATACCCAAAATTTTTTTGTTTAACAATTTGGTATCCAATAAAGTCTAGATTTTGAAAACCTAACTTTTTTCTTATTTTCAGGAAAATAGATAACGTACCAACAACAATACATAGTACATGGATAATGAATGTTACCGGAATATGACAGTTATCAAAATCTATTTTGAAAAGACTATCAAGACGAAAGGAGGAAAATTATTTTTCAGAGATAATACTCAGGGAGAAATTATTGGTATAGGTAACATTATTCTTCTTGGAAAAATCGTGATTTCCAATGTTTTGTTTGTTTAATGTTTTAAGCACAACCTCATCGGCATAAGTCAATTATGTGATGAAGGATACCATGTAAAATTTAGGAATGATAAGTGCTCAGTACACAATTCCAAGGAAGAATTTATTCTTTCTACCCATAGGCAAGATAATGTATACACTTTGAACATAGATGACCTTAGGATCCAAGACATACCTTGCCTTAGTGCAATGGAAGGTAATTATTGGTTATGGCATAGATGGTTAGGACAATCTATCCTTATAAACATATTCAAACATTCTACAAAAGGTTTAGTTAAGGATCTACCGAAGCTTAGATTTGATTCTTCAAAATTCTGTGAACCATTTTAATATGGAAAGCAACATAAATAAAGTTTTAAATCAATCAGTGAAGTCTCAACAACTGATTCACTACAGTTAGTGCACATGGATATTTTTTGTCCAACACAAACTGGATACATTGGGGGAAAGTACTACGTATTTTTTTGGTTGATGATTACACTAGATTTACATGGGTATATTTTCTATCAAAGATGTTTGAAGCTTTTTCTTATTTCAAAAGTTTTAGAGCCCATGTTAAAAATGAGAAAAACCTTCCATTGAAAACAATCATAGTGATCATGGAGGATAATTTCAAAATTATGATTTTGAAACATTTTTTCGTAGAAAATTTATTACTCACAACTTTTTAGAACCCAAAACACCTCAACAAAATGGTTTTGTTGAATGAATAAATAGAATTTTCAAGAGATAACTAGAACTATGTTGAGTGAGTATTTTGTTTCCAAACATTTTCAGGATGATGTTGTAAGTACTGCTTGTTTTACTATAAATTGAGTTTTGATTAGACCTTTTCTTAATAAAACTCTTTATGAGTTATGGAATGGTAGAAAACCTATTCTTTCCTACCTCAAGGTTTATGAATGCAAGGTATTCCTTCTGATTACTAAATATAACTTACAATAATTCGCCCCAAAATTTGATGAAAGAATTTTCATAGATTACTCCAGAACTTCTAAGGCTTAAATAGTTTTCAAAAAAAACTTGCACTGTTGAAGAAACAATATATGTCAAATTTGATGAAACCGATCCCTTTTTTTCAAACAACATCAACCTAAATATTTGGATATGTTTTCAAAAACCGATTATAAAACTTTGATAGAAATTCCTTTTGATAAGGAAAATTTTAAATAAGATACTTCTCAAATATTTACACCAGAATATTTCCTACCATATGTTGATGAACATGTTTTAAAAAACCCAAAAAAGTCATTTATAAACAATCATCCCAGTGATTGTATCAATGGTTATGTGAATCAACCTGTAAGGACTAGATGTTCGTTAATAAATGAAGTAGAACATCTAGCATTCCTTTGCCAAATAGAACCAAAAAGCACTGATGAAGCTTTAGGTGATGATGATTGGATTAAAGCCATGCATGATGAACTAAATGAATTCTAAAGGAATAATGTATGGACCTTGGTTTAAAGTCATAAGGAAAAATATGTTATTGGAGTAAAATGGGTCTTTTGAAAATAGTGTGACTAAAATTGAATCATCATAAGAAATAAAGCTAGATTGGTTTCTAAAGGCTATAATCAACAAGAAGGAATGGATTATGAAGAAACCTATACTCCAGTAGATAGAAATGAATCTATTCGTATTCTACTTTCCTTTGCAGCATTCTTCAATTTTATTCTTTGTCAAATGGATGTGAAATGTGCTTTTTTTAATTTTTATGTTCAATATGATGTTTTTGTTGAATAACCTCCTACATATAAAGATACTAAACATCTTGATCATGTTTTTAGACATACCAAAGCATTGTATGGCCTTAAAAAACCCCATGAGCATGGTATGATAGACTTACAAGATTTTTTCTTCAAAATAACAATGTTAACGGAAATGCAGATACAACCATTTTTATAAAGAATGAACAGAAAAATGTTTTGATTGTTCAAATTTATGTTAATGACATTATATTTGGTTCAACTCAGAAATATTAGTGTGATTACTTTGTGGACCTAATGAAATATGAGTTTGAAATGAGTATGATGGGTGAGTTAACATATTTTCTTGGTTTTCAAATTTATCAAAAACCAGAAGGTATCTAAAAATCTCAATATAAGTATATTAAAGATCTACTCAAAAACTATGGGTATGACAACACTAAGAGTATAAGTACTCTTATTGGTACCTCAAACACATCTGATCTTGATGAAGCTTGGAAACCAGTATATCAAACATCTTTTAGACGTATGATAGGATGCCTACCTTACTTGACAGCTAGAAGACCAAACTTGATGTTTTCAGTATGCTTATTTGCAAGATATCAATCCGATCTTATGGAATCTCATTTAAATGAAGTGAAAAGAATTTTTTCCTACATAAAGGGAACCATGGATTTAAGAAAATTTTATACTTCTGTAAATGATTTTGTTTTAAAAAGTTTTTCAGATGCTGTCTTTGGTGGATGTAGAATGAATAGATAGAGTAGATCCATAACTTTTCATTTCTTTGGAGATTCATTAGTTTCTTGGTCATGCAAGAAGAAACATTCTTTATTAAATTCCACTGTTGAAGATGAATATGTAGCAACTGGAAGTTGTTGTGCTCATGTGTTGTGGATGCAAAACATACTCACAGATTATGGCTTGAGTTTTACTAAGACTAACATTTTTCATGATAAAACACATGCCATTTCCCTTAGTAAAAACCCTGTACATCACTCCCATGCAAAGAACATAGAAATTATACATAAATTTCTTAGGGATCACACACTAAAAGGAGATATCATTGTTCAATTTATTGGGACACAATATCAATTTGTTGACATTTTCAAAAAATCTTTACCCTCTGATAGATTTCAATACACTAAATAGAAGTTAGGAATGATATCCATGATGTAATCTTTCTTCATTAACATTCATTGAACCATTATACTTACATTAATAAACTGCTTTTCATAGGGGGTGTACATTTTATTGTGAGTATTTTAAAACATTTCGTAATAAATCCTTCAAAAAATTTCGTAATGAGTTTTTCAAAATTTTCGTAATAGAAATTTTTGGGAATCGAAATTTTCGTAATGAAATTTTCGTACAGGAAATTTAGGTAATGGAATTTTCGTACTGGAAATATTCATAATGGAATTTTTGTACTGGAAATTTTCGTAATGAAGTTTCCATACTGGAAATTTTCGTAATGAAATTTTCGTAATGGAAATTTTTGTAATGAATTTTTCATACTGAAAATTTTCGTAATGCAGTTTTCGTACAAGAAATTTTCGTAATAAAGTTTTCGTACTGAGAATTTTCATAATGAGAATCGTTTTAATGAAAAAAAATTTAATGGGAATTTTCGTACTCCGGTTTTTCATAGTGAGTTTTTCATAATGAGTTTTTCGTAGTCAAATTTTATTCAAGAAGAATATCACCTATTACAAATAATCTTCCTTGCCAATCATAAAGGTATGACCTCCTTATGTTTTCATAATTTCTTTTTAGTTTCTGGTAGTTTCTTTTTCTATTAAAATTTCTTGGATTTGATTCTTCAATCCGATTTTTTTATAAAAACCTCCAAAGATCGGATTCATGATTTTCTTGAGGGTATGATTTCAACCGTCGGATCAGATTAGAGATATTTTCAACCATTAGATTATTTTTTGAAGGTGAAAGGTCATATCTATCACCTATATAATGTGACCCCCATTTTGTGTCCCACATCGTTTTCAAGCTCTGGCATGCTGAATCCCTACCTCCTCTCTTATAGCCCATCCCAAATCTTTTAGTGCTCTTCCATTCCGAATGTCTGTAGAATCTACTTTCCAAGATATTTCCTATATGAAGGAAATCTCAAAATGGTTAGTTTAAAGGGAAAGGTTATTTCATCATAATTTCTTCACTGATTATGATTCTCTAATTTTAAAGAATATCAAACTCAATGGTTGGGCATATTTCTGCGTATCAAAACCAGGGGGCGAGGATGTTGTTTATACGGATTTGATGGTAGAATTTTATGAGTCAGTTTCCTTCTAGGAAGAATATGGCATAGAAAGATTTTCTTTCAAGTCTTATTGGAAGACTTAATAGCTTTCATACACCAAGGATGCAAATTTGGTAGGCATATTATATGATGGTAAAGTAGAAATTTGTTCATATAAGCTACCAGATGTTCATAGAAGTTTTAGAAAAGTGAAGGACATGAAATGCCTTGGGCTTAATGATGATAAAATAGAAAAGATTTCCCATCATTCCACAAAAAACCGGATTCTCCAGTTGTGGGTTCTATGATTTTTTGTTTCGAGGATTGGAGATTAGGATAACCTAATGAAAAGTGATATCTACATCTTAGATTTTTTGGTAATTCTAAGGAAGATAAATCTAATGAGTCATGTTATTATAACATTTCAGAATATCAAGAATGGAAATTTGGGAGCTCAAATCATTATGTATCTTGCTCTTATATCTAATCCTATTATTCATTGTCTTGGTTCGTTTAAGGTTGCTTGCACCTCCAAGCCGAGAATTTGTAAGGTAGTGCTGAAAAGTGATGACACCTTAGAAAGTATGAAATCTGTTTTTTCAAAAGAATCATGTCAGTTTTATGATCTACCTGAAGAAGAAGCAGAAGTTGCTCCAGAAAATGTAGAGAAGGTTGAGCTAGTGAAGAAGGTTTTTAATAAGAGGAAATTAAAATAAATTCTTGCCCGAGAAAAGTCACCCAAATCTAAGGAAACCCAATCCGCACCTACCAAGACGAAAAAATAGAAAGAATATCCAGATGATTTAGCTTCTAAATAGAGGGATGATAAGGAGAAAAGGAAAAAGGGGACCCTCAGTTAGGACTGGACCCGACTGGATATAAATCCTTAAGGGAGAAGATTGTTGAATACCGTGAGAAGGTAGAAAAGTAGAAGAAGAAGTTTGAAGCTGAAGTTGTTCAATCTCTATTGAATGCTACATATGTATCTTATGAGAATATTCTCATTCTGGAAAATTTTCTTGTTGAGCCATTACCAGAGACCCCTAGAAAGAACTACTTCACTCTTGAAAAGTCTAAAGGGAAACAAGTTGTTGAAGAAGTAAAGAAACGAGATGGTGAAGAAGTAGATGAAGAAGTTGTTGTAGAAATTGGAAAAGAAGAAGTAGTAGAACAAGGGATGTGATGATCCTGATGACTTGATTAAACAAGTTTAGGATTATCAAGAAAATGACTAGTCATCAAAGCTAGTCACTCTGGGAAATAGATATGACAAAATATGGTAAGCGAGATGATGACAAGGAAGAAGAAAAATAGAATGAATCATCTAATGATGTAAGGTATGAGAAGCATTATCTTAAAGAAGGAGAAGAGAAGGAGAAACCAGATGAAGATAAGATTGTTCAAGTATCTAAAAGTGAGGAAGAATATCCTGATGAGGTAGTTCCAAAAGTTGATAAATGGAATCAAGTGCTCATGGACACCACAACAAAATATTTTATAAGAAATATGTAGGTTGGCAGTCATTCTAGAAATAAGCTGGTGGAGATTGAAGAAGAACAATCCCCAAGCTAGGTGTCTAATTCGGATTCATCCGCATTGGGTCATGACTTTGTTGTTGAATCTTTGAAAAAGTTGGTGGACACAATTCTGATCTTTCCCACCATAGACTCAAGATTCCAAATGATGCAACACAGTCTAAATCATATGTCAAAATCCTTATATATGGTGAAGGATAAGTGTTTGAAGATTGAAGCAGATCATAGAAATTTTCTTATCAATTATGATGTTCATAGGAAATCATGTAGAAAAGTCACATTGTGGTCTAAGAAAGATGATCAAGACATGGTAGAGTTTCATCATTTTCATAATGATGTTAAAGATGCTTTTAACACTAAAGATTCCAAGATTAAGAATCTTCATGATAAGCTTACTCTTGAAGAAAATTCTCAGAATCAAAAAGTGAAGGACATGAATGGGAAGGTTAACTCTCTTGCAAAATTTTTTAAAAGGGATACTGATCTACAGATTTAGCTCTAAGAAAATCATGTAAAGAAAGATGAGTTATTGAAGATGTAGGAAGAGGCCATGAAGGATCAGGCAGAAGTTTTGAATTCTCAAGATGAAAGGATAAAATATTTGGAGAAGCAAGTTGAGGAGGACCAGAAAGAATTGAAGAAGTTGAAAACATTGTTGAAGAAGTTGATCCACAAGGAAAAGGAGGACATATAGACAAATTCATTCTTTTGTTGCATTTGATTTTCCTTGTAAAAATTATTCTAATCATAAAAGAACTATGGTTGCTTGTTTTCCTTACATGTCTTTACTTATATTTCAGGTACCATATTTCTTTTCCATTCCCTTAAATTCATTTTGAAAATCACAATGGGGGGGAAGGAAAAATAACTACTCAAAAGGGGAGAAGGAAAAATTTAAAATGGAGAAGAAAAATTTCTAAGTGTAGAACTATCCTTAAATTAAGGGGTTGTTTCTCATTTCGAAGTTTTTCATTCCTATGATAATAAAAACTTCATTCTGGTAACCCGTAATACAATCCTTAGAGTTACTAAGCCTTAGAGGGAGTTAGTTGTACTCACTATCATCCATGAACAATGGATGATAAGTTTTAATTTCAAAGTCTAAAGAAATTTTTCTAAGACCTTATATTTATTTTTCGCAAGGTTATTTCCGCTTTCCAAAAATGGGGAGATTTTTGAGTCAATTAGGATTTCCATATGACTTTTCCATTCCTTATTGTTTTGAAAATCACAAACACCTTATACTTAAGCAAATCTATATTTTACATCTCTAAGGGAAATTTCCTTACTTAAGGAAATTTAACCTAACCTAGATTTCCTTATATATATCACTATTTTTCTTAAGTATAAAAATAAGATTCATATCTAAAACCTTAGAATCATATAATACATAGATATGAATAATTCTGTTTTAAGATCCAAATTTTGGATACGAACACTAATAATGTTCCACTCCGAATTCTGGATACAAACTCTAATAAATTTTCACTCCAAATTCTAGATACGAACTCTAATGAAGTTCCATTCCAATTTATGGATACGAACTCTAATGGAGTTCCATTCCGAATTCTGGATATGAACACTAATGAAGTTCCACTACGAATTCTGGATATGAACTCTCACAAAGTTCATCTCTGAATTTTGTACTCTGAACTTCTACTAGTTCGACTCTGAACATCTATGAGTTCGACTCCTAACTCCTACTAGTTCGACTCCAAACAACTATGAGTTTGACTCCGAAATTCTATGAGTTCGACTCCGAACTTCTATGAGATCAACTCTGAACACTTACTAGTTCGACTGCGACCTTCTATGAGTTTGACTCCAAATATTGTATGTTCAGATACTGAATTCTTGTGAAACTAGACGCCAAATTTCCTTTGATGTTCAGACTCCATATTTCTATAGAATTCATGTTCTGAATTCCTATAAAAAAGAATCCAAATATCTCTTTATTATAGACTCTAAATTCTATTTTGGATAGACTCTGAACTTTCATTTTCTTACATTTTAAACCTCACTTTTACTAATGCTTACACTTGTTTCATTACAAAACAATGTTGTTCTTTCTGTTATTGACTAACTATTGGTTGCGTGACATGTATACAGTTCCCTCTAAAATTCAAGGAGAAATATGAACGTTGGAGGATAGAGATGACCATTGGAGCTTCGCCTATAAATAGGAGCTCATTTTCAAAGAAGCGAAAACATTTTGAATGTTTGGAATTTTGGTGATCAGAACATCCTAGAGTGATTTCTAGAGAGAGAGGATCTTATCAACTCTGAATGCTTCATGTAGAAAGTTTGAACAGCTTTTTCAAACATTACCTTGTGCAGACTTGTTTCTTACGACTCCGATTTTTGGTGATTACAATCGAGGGCTTCTGGGGATAGGAAGACATAGGTTCCAACACCTTGAAGTTGGGGGATTCCTTTCCGAGGAAGACAGAGGTGTTGACTAACTGATAGTTGAGGGCTTACTGGGATAGCAAGACAAACTCCGATCTTCGTATAGAGGGCTTACACTAGTGTGGGTAAGACAGAATTGCTTGAAACTATAAATCAAGGGACCTTTATCCAAAGTTGTTGGATACCCTTCTCTTTGGGTTAAAAGAGTTATTGTTTGTTACTTGTAGTTTTACTACTTCTTTTTCCGCTGCATTTTTTATTGTTAAGGAATGTATAACATTCTTATACTTCCTTACATGTACTATGATTTAGTTAGTTTATATACACTTTGAGGTAGAATAGTAATCTTTGTAACTTTTGGTTAAGTTTCATTTTCAGAATTACTTTTCCAGAATCTAGTAAGTGATTAGAACATATAGAGGTAGTTTGAATTATCTTGTCTAACTTTTTTAAACATAACCATCCTCAAAATTCCCTTAAGTAATTTTAAAAGGTCTATTTAACCCCCCCCCCTCTTGTATGTGAGAATCTCATTCTTATTTTGATCCAACGTTGGGTGTTATAGAGTATATCATTCTCAGAGAAATATCATCATAACATGTCTATGATTTTATATTATCCATATTCGTATAGAGACTATTATATAATCTATATATTGATTTACTATGTTTTATTTGTATTCCATTGGACTATCATGTTATTTTTCTGAAATAAAATCAATATTAGACATGATTCAAAAAAAAATTAAAAATAAATTGTTGTGTATTATTAATGAGTTAATAATTAATATTTACATTACAGTGATAAAAAATAATATCATTTTAAAGATATTGTGGTAAAGCAATTATTATTCCAAGTACTGGTATCATTCAACATTATAGTAACGTTCATGTAGATGGTTAAACTGAACCAAAAAATTAAAATATATATTAAATTGATGAATATTATTATGATTTAATTTTTTTTATAAAAAACATAATATTAGAATATTGATATTATTTAGTTATTATTAAAAAGGTAAATTAATATATTGATAAGTTCAATATAAAATATAGATGAAAAAGTATGATAACAACTTAATGCATTGAGTGAATAAATTTACTCTCTACTTGGAAAACACATATTTTTTGAAATAATTCGGGTGATCTAAAAGGAAATGGGGATAAAAATACTTGGAAATATTTTTTATGAAGGTAATATTGTAGATTATTTGGGATATTTCTTATCTAGACCTAAATCTCTAGAGCCGTATTTTTTGGAAATGAATTGATCATGACACACTATGCTACCATCATATAGGTCAGGGGAAGGCACCTATCACTAAGTAGGAATATCATACACATAGCAGGCCTAGTCATATTGTACATATACACATTCACATTTTCCCAATAACCTATTATATAAAAATGTAAATGCCAAAAATTATACTAGATTGCATGAATATTTCTATTCCACCGATTATAGGTTCCCATATTTACTAGAATTTCCAATGGAACAAAAATTCAGGCCCATTATAACTATAAAAGTCAATAAACATTTTGAAAATATGGTGGAAACTATAAAATATAACTTTCAGATTTTTCCATCCAAAATATCTCAAAATGTATTCTGTATCCCTATCCTGACATATCCCCATCAAAATCCATGTAGTCTTCATAATAGACATTATGTACGGGGTGTGGCCTTACAGGTGTGAGTATATCAATACTACATAGGACACCCAAAAATCATAAAACATACATAATCAAGAGAAAGATATAATCACATAATCCTAATTATTTTTCAATTATAATGGTGAAACAAAACAATAATAACCCTATTAATTTCATGTTATATATGAATTATCAAATTTGTGTGAAACTCATAATTCCATGCTAGGTTTTTACTCGAGGATCTAAAGTAATTATTATATGTGAGGGAATAATTGTTTAGTATTCTAACACTATTATCACTCATAAATGGTGTAGTTAAAATTCTATATGATTATAAATATATAAGCATCAGAACATTGATGATCTTGATACATAATAGGTGATCACACATCCATTATGGGGGATCTCAGACTCAACCCAAAGTACCCCACACTAAAGGGGGTTGGACACTCAAATACATAAGTTACATAATTTCTATACATACATTGGGATTGTAGAATGATATATAATGATATCCCAGGACTCATAGATGGATTCCTAACTAAATACAAAACTAAATATTATGAGGGTATCACATCACATGATCATGACATGATTCCTCACTATATTGTAGCATAAATGAAACAATTATACACACCCCACAATATTACTACAAACCAATGAGGTCGATGTCCTCAACCTTCAAAAAGAAAAATATGTAGTGTATATTTATTTTACACGATGTGTACATGATGCCTATAGTATTCCAAAGCTTCCCATAATGTGACTATGCAATTACACTACTATCCATGAAATATGGATGTTCATGTGTACACTATAAATCTATCACTACCCTCACAATGTATGATTACATGTTTATTACCATGTACTATGGTGATTCCCTAGTACGTGCAATTTCCCTTGATTATGTACCCCTGTGTTACACTAGTAATTTCTTTTCACGTATCAGAAATTCGATTGTAGGTACCACGTAGTGTGGGATATTATGGGTTTTTCCAAAATTCCAATCTGATACATCCATGGGATTATGCATCATGTTCTTTTGTATAAAACACTATGTATATTTGGTTTTACAAGAATCACATTGTTCGTAATACTTCATCTCACATAGTTATTACTCCAATATTTCATCCATGAAATTCATAATTTATATAGAATCTATATTGATTTTTACTACATTGTAACTTTTGTAGGATTATTACCAAAAAATACACACAAAAGATATTATTGTGGCACTACATAAATCACACACCCAATCATTAAATAAATAACTCAGACCCAACAACTGATCAATCCTCCAACATCCTCACAAACCTAATTAAGTCTAGTGATCCTAAATCCAAAAGTGTGGAAATTATCTAATTTTAGAAATGTTTAATGTTTAATGATCATTGCCTGGGTTTTTGTCAAAACATTAATCAATGTAAATACCAATGACCTTAAAACATAGAATGGGGGGAGGAAAACAAAAAACATTAACATGAGAATAAAACCACATCATATATTTTGGTTAGCCTCTATCATATCATGAAGGAAATGAAAGGAGGGGATATTCGAGTATAAATAATAAATATATCTATATAAATATCTAGGAATATATAATGATAAACTGTAATGAACCATTAAGCTACAAATCAATTATGATAGGTCAATATTTTGAGTTCAAAATTTATTAAAAGGAATATATTCAAATAAATATAATATTAAACTCATGGTTGGGTGTATCAATTCTTTATAATGGTTCAATTCCGCTTTTATATGATATATCCAATAACTCATACATTTATGGTGATCAGTGATGTAAAATGATTGTTAATCCATGATGATCCATCATCTTCATGGGATCCCCTCTATGACCCTATCAAATCCATAGTTAATTTTCCTAATGATTGTATTTTTCCCTAATGATGACTATATAGAGGAAATACAATTTTCTTCCTTTTAATAAAAAATAGATAATAAATAATTATTTTTTCACCCACAACTTCTTGTAAAATAACTCATGACACTTAAAAAATAATGTCATAACTAATTTAAAAATCAATTTACAAATCTAAGGTAGGACAAAATATTTCCATCTGAGAAACCATTTCAGAGTTATTTCATTATCTTAAAAAACTATATCCATGTAATATGATATTTAAATTATATTTATTATATAAACACTAAGGATAACATGGCCCTAAAATCCATTTCTAATTGAGGACATATCCTCAAAAATATTTTCTAAAATATAGAAATTTTTTACAAGGGAATATTCATAATCCTTACACTATTTCCACCTTAGGGATATTAAACAATAGAAGAAATTATATACAAAATAATATGAGGATACTTATCATATATATGGTCCTCCCACTCCCAGGTTCTCTCCATTTGATTTTTGTTATGTGATTAGAAAATAACCAATGGAATTTATTTCCCATGAATGATATTATCCATACAATCCTTGATCATTTCTATGTACTGACGTAGGACTTATCAATGATTTCTTTCTCTCCCCAATCGATATCATGCGATGTATCTTGAACATGCATCCAATATAATAGCACATAGATGAATTTTTATACCAGATATACCATTCTTGAAAGGGGTAAATTGTAATGCACCTCTCCAAACCTATAGAGTATTCAGAAATAGAAAATGGATTTCGAAGACACCATTCTACAGAATCCAAATTAATGAAATCTTCATCATGGTTAGTCTATAATTAACATATGGTCTCCCTCATAAATGCTAAAGTCCTCCATCATCTGTCTACATAATGATTATGATATGTTTGATAATTCCCTATCTTCTATTATATTATCAATATGTTATATAATATTACTCAAATTAGTTCGATATATTTTTATGATGACACCACATGAATAGTCTAGCACAATGGTTACTTATAGTGTATCCCATACAGGTCCATGAATGGTTTTTTACCAATGTTTTATTTATAGAATTTTTTTAATCATAAATATGAAAATGGTATATATTAATTTATAGATGTTAAATGTACAAAATGTCATCAAAAATAGTTTCCTCTAAAACATGAATATAATTCACTATATTCACGTCTTTCATTGGGTGATATATTGTTCTTAGATGAAACTAAGTCCCAAAAGGCCTCCAAGAAGACTATCCATAATAATGATTTAAACTTATCATAATTGAAAAAATGATCATTGATGGAACATATAGAATTCTTCCTATTTCTCGTCTGTTGAGTCTTATCATGGTCTCCAATGAACTATTTTATTAGATGACTAAGATGTGGGGTAACTTAGTGAGTTAGTATGTGGTCACAAAAATTAAATCATTTCCAAAGGAAAAAAATGGAACACATATCATAACATATATGGATATAACATCCATAATACACTCTTAGGCTTTAATGGGTTGAGATAAACAATCATGAAAATATTGTTTGGCCTTAACATATAGATAAGTGAGGCATCAAGATGCAAATATTTATACAAATTTCATTATTTATGGGTACTATAACGAATTCCAAATGTCATGGTACATATTAGAAAATAAATGATGTACCTCTAAGTGGGGAGTCTGAATTTAAATTATAACCTTCTCTCACAACATCAGTAGTTCCAACAATCTTCCTCAAAATATAATGATGTTATCCCCAAATTCAGATAATCCATAAGCAGCACGTGTAGTGGATATCATAAAATCTATGATTTCATAGCCATTATCTATAATATGTACCTCTATAGCCAAATATAAATTATGCGGGGTTGAAACCATCCATAGAGTTAATATTTTTCATCATCATCCACAAACGACATTAGTAACGTGTTTAACAACATCAAATCCTCAGTTAACAACTATGATCAAGATCTCTGACTAAGCATATTTTCTAAAATAATACAATTGATAAGAGAGTGGACTTTGTAATCGATATTATCCTAGAGAAGATATATAAAATTACTCCAACTGATGATAACATCATTATATGAAAATATATAATTTATAATATTTTGGACAGAATATATGATAAAATGCTTACATATAAGTTAGTGTAGCCAAATCTATGAGGTTAAGGTCACTATTTTTTTAAGATCATTTGTTTTGTGTTTTTAATTATGGCGCCTCAACAACAAGTACCCATATGAAATCACATCCCACATCATAATCAGATAATAGCCAAGACAAATTCCAAATTCATCGATGAAAATAATTCACACAACACCCTTTTCTTGTAGTCTCAAAATGGGGGTACTCATCAACTACTACCAAAACTCCTAAATAATGATGATAAATGTTAGTAAAAATGGATTTCTATTTTCTATAAAATAATTAATGGGTGATGATATCATGGATTAATTCAGTATTAATCATTTAAAGTATCATACTATCACTAGTAATTTACACAACTCAATCAAGATCTAGGGTGGTTCCCTAGCTTAGACTAACTCAACATAGGATATGTCCTCCACAACTCACCCTTTTCTAGATAACACTTCTTATAAGTTAGATGACATTAATCCTAAACATTTTTGAGGAATTATAATCATGATTTTACTCTCATGTCATGTGTGGGACCATCCTCAGTTATCTTGGGGGATCCTCATATGAATCCTTGTACAATCGAATTTCATCGTTGAAGACTACAATATAAAAGGATTGAAAGACTGCGTTCATGAATCCAAAGAAAACTAATGGGGTGTTAATTAGCCATAAAGGAATCACCACATAGAAATTGATTTTATAGATACATCACAAATCCATATTTGGTATATCGTTATCCATAAATTAAAGTCGTTGATAGTGTGATTGGATTCCAATTGTTTAGAAAAACCATACCCCATTAAACTCATCAAAGAGTTCATATAATATAAAAAATAAAGAAATATTATTTAATTTATCCTTGTTTATGATATGGTTATATACACATAAAACCCTTAAATAATTTTTTTAATATACATAAAACTAGGGATACAAAGGGGGAAACCCCATTTCTATCAAAATCGTTCATCTAAAAATCCTACTATTCATCCTTCTAAAAAAGCTACATTGATGATATAGAAATTGATGATATAGATATTGGTATGTGTCCTACGTAAAATTAAATGAATAAGCTGAACTACCAATGTGGAGGAATTATTGAATCATTCCATGTTAATACATCCTTATAATCATTCATGACTATATAAAGATAATAGATTATAAAATCTACTTATACATGGGTTATACTAGTAAATTGATGAGTAATTGGTTATATACTCCTATGTATAATCTTATATGAATCTATTTTTTCAATCTCATTAATAAATAAATCCTCTTCTAATCAACATTTATGCACCACATCCTCTACCAAACAAATCACTCAGATCATGAACTATTGGTACTAGGTACATATATAAGATGATATCTTCAGAAATCATCATGTATAAGAAAAAATAAAACAAGATTTTATCTCTTCATAAAATCTTATCACACCATTGATAGATGTGATATCCAAATATTTCCCATTTTTCTCCTCAAAATGAAATTTTTCAGTCGATTCCTCAACTAGAATCTATAGATCTCAAATAAGGGATGTGATAAAAAAATGTTTATATTATTTATTTATTTTAACACTATATATAGTTTAAATAATAAATCAATCAAAAATATTATTATCAGAAGATCATATTGGTTATATACATATAATGTTTGATGTTGTTATTATATATATAGTCTCATTCTTCATTTTGCCTTCCTTGTTATCACAGTTCTTGGTTGGATCCATTTTCTCTTATACTCTGCTCACCATCCACGCTCTTTGTTTTGTGAATTTCCCATATCCAGTTCATCCGAACCTTGATGAGATATGAAGTAAGATCCCAAAGTAGTGGTCATCATCTCTAGTAGGCCTAGATCTGACATCACTGGTTCCCGTTAGTTTTATCTATAATACTCAGATCCAAAAGTTTAATTCTACCATCTTCTTTAAATCGAGGGAATCCTTGTACTTGGTAGGTTGGTGTTATTACTATTAGAGGCATGAAATAAGTGAAGATGGATCATTTAATCTTGTTTAATACTACCTATTTCCTACAATGGTTTTTTTTTTACTTTTGATACATTTTGGTGATGGATTCTTTTGGCTATAGGTTATTCTTCCAATGAAAAATGGTGGTTTACTGGATTTCTATTCATGACTGTGGTTCTGATAAAAGTGGTTCTTGGAATAAGTGATGTTTGTGGCCCACTTTCAAGGGTTTCATCTACTATGGAACTGGGATCACAAAAATCCCATCCCAGTCAAACGTGAGCGATGGATTTCATGGTGTATTGGTATGTGTACTTCATGAGTTTGAGTGCATTCCAAGAGGCATTGTTCATGGTGGATTCTTCCATGTCTTCAAGTCTCTAAAAGGCATTTTGATTTTGTTTTGTGGATCCATTTAAATTGTTTGGTTATTTTAATTTTTTCCTTGGTTTATATTCAATGGAAATTAGTATTTCCTATGGGTGTTGTGTCCCATCATTTTATTGGTTCTGAAAGGCTACTCTCACCGGTGCTACTAGTGAAGATGAAAGTGATGATTGATTTTATTGATTGGCATATGATGTTTCTCACAGCTCAAGGATCAAGGAACGAGGAATCATATGTCAGAATTTTTTTTTCTTTTTTGAATTTTTAATTGGAAATTTTTTGTAGTTTCTAGTTGTGTAGTGGTGGCTATGGTATGTCTAAAATTTGATGTTTTTTTTGTTTTCTCGGGTAGTTTTAGTTTCTATCAGATAGTTTCTAATTTTTCATATTGGTAGGTGATCCCTATAGTGTACTTCATGAATGTGGTTCCCACATAACCTAAAAGTGGTTTTATTTGAAAATGAAGAAAGGTAATTGTTTGAGGACCTCCGAGAGCATGGAATAGACCACATGGGGTGGAATTGGAAATAAATAAAAACATTAGGTAACTATATCTCCTCTATCTCCTTCACTTCTATCAGGGAATACTTTATCTATTTACAACATCATTCTAATATTTTTTTTGTCATCTCCTTTAAATTAGTACAACATGTCAAAAAATAACACCCAAAATGACTCCAACCATTGAATGAGTAGTGTCTCCTCTCCCTAAGCTAACTAGATCCATTTCAAGAGACCTAAAATGTGGTCCATATTTTTTTATACTATATCATGAAATTATTATCTATCATGTATTCATGGATTTTTTCTCATCTACAAAAATCCAAATTCTCATGTTTATGGTGTCTTCTACTACCACAAATGATTTCTGACTACTCGTCCAAGAATATCATTACCCCCAAGGCATACTTGTTTACTCCAGCCTAATTAGAATTGAAAAAATATATCACTATAGACCTTATATATCATTTAAGTCCCCACTAAATAGAATTTTCCTAAAATAATGGTTGTCAAAACATATACAAAGACTATCAGAGTAGGTATTTGAACCTCAAAGAATAATCTTCCTTAAATATAATGACATTTAGAGTTTCATAATATGATGGATATATGGTTCTTTCAATGTATCTTGTTTGATATCCTCTTTGAATAGATTGTCGAACACTATCTAAGATAGATTTTCCATAACTTGAGAGTCAATAAACTCCTCCATCACCATATGTACCAATGAATAAATATTTCCGATATAACCGGTATCTAACAAGGATGGGTACTAATGAATCACAAAGCACAAGGTACAATATCAAGGATTTTATGGGTATCCATGGTGTCTTCCTTCGCCATATAGTGGATGTGTTTCTATTTCTAAATTTTGTGATGTAAACTCAACTTGTGAGCATATTACTATACTACTTCATATGAAACATTATACTCAACAAGTGTTTGAAAAACATGAAAACCGCCAATTTTAAACAACTACTACACAATCACATTTACGAAAGCCCCATAATTAGTTGGTTCATCATCGTAATAATTATAAAAAATCATATATGGCTACACACTTAGAGGAAAAATAAAATTGAAAATATATTTTCCACAGTCAATTCGTATATTTGGGGAGACGAATAAATATGGACATGGAAAAAAGTAATATTCCTTTATTATTAACGTAACAATGTTTTTTCTAAATCTAATGAATACATGCTCCATGTCAATTAAAAATTTATCAGTGTTATGGTGAATAGGTATATTGTTCACCACTCTAACACTGGGATTTCATTATTAAGAGATAAATTTGAAACTAATTACTATCCTTTCTCTAATTCCCAAAACAACGCCAAAAATATAAAATGTAATTACGTCTTTATTAGAAAACATATATCATATGATATCACAATATCATGACACAACCCACTTAGGATATCCTGGAAGGAAAATAATCCAATGTGAACCCAAAATCCAACATCGAACAGGATATTAGTTGGAGACTAGTTCCATGTAGGAATTTTAGACAAAATATAGACTTCAGAATAAGGTATAAATATATAGACACACCCACACACAACACATGGAATGAAAAAACATATATGATACCAAATTTCATGAAAATATTTATAACCATAGTCATATTATAAACTATGTAATGGAAAAAATACGTTCACAATTATACTCCCACCAAATTTTTAAAATATTCCATCTTAATATATTGGTAGGTAACCATAGTCAAATGACACACATTGGAAAAATAAGACCATCTAGCATACTATTATCTACCATATCTATGTCCCCTTAAGAATACATTTAATGTCCTATCATCTATGTAGACATGATGTGTCTGGGAAAAGTCTATACAGGGGTGAGTATAGAAATACCCAAAGAAAATATTTAAAAACACCAAACATGATGTGTCAAGTGTAAGTGATCTTATATTCATCAAAAATAAAATAAAATCTAAAAAGTGATATATAAAAATAATAATCATGGTAAAAATAATATTGAAAAAATTATTATATCAATGAAACAACCATATAAATCACATAGATTCCTACTTGAGATAATAAAGTGACACTCTTCTAAGACAAATTTGTCCTGGAATTTTCCAAAACTGATTGTAGCAATTAGATCGGTCATTATTGATTCATATAAACAAGAATTAGTAAACACATAAACTCTTTGTTTCTTAATAAACAAATATTGGATCTCACAAAAGGTGTATGGGTGAATCCTGACCCAACCATGTGTACCCTATGATGAAGGGAATTAAACACACTAATACAGTCCTGAAATGATTCCTAAATATATAGGGTGTAGGAGAAATGATATAGTATCCCCATGGGTCACACAGAGGGATACATGACTCTATCCGTAATGAATCTTAAAAAGGTGATCACATTTTATGATCATGAGGATATTTCTCACTATACCCTAATAGACATGCTCAATGGGAACACACACCACTTATATTTCTCTACAAATAAGAGGATGTTGGAATCAACCTTCCATGATAAATGTATGCAAAATTAATATGGTATACAGAATGTGCATGGGATTCCCCAAGTATGAACATGAATCTCAAGCCATTTCATTGTAATCCAGCCCGTGCATGTTTAAACTAGTCATTTCCATGTACTCTATCCATGTAAAATTAAAAAGGAGATGTCTGAGTAGACAGTTATTCTAGTGTATTCTGTCTGTACTCATATACGTGGCCATGTAATTACTCACTTAACCTAGGGGTATAAACTGATTCACTATTAATATGTTCATGGTGTGTGAATGGTACCACATGACATGGTATATTTTCTTTTATCCAAATACCATTCCTGCATAGCTAGGTTTATATATTTTGTCTGTTTTATGGACTACACACCATTTATATTTGGATTTTCCCGGATCATATAAACTCTCACACAACTATTATCATAGTTTAACTACCTTCATTCCCACCACATAACTCAGAGTATATCATAGATGAAGGTTGATAGGGATGGCCAATATAGTAGTGGTATGAATATGGATAACTAAATCCACTTAGAAGGCATTGCATAGGTATCATTTTAGTCACAGAGCCAAAAAGAAAAATAAAATTTTTGAACCAAACCCTAATCAATCATCTATCATCATCACACACCTCAATTTATTTATTAATGAAAAATCGAAACCCTTGGAAATGAAATAATTTCATAAATATTGAATCTACATGATAGGATTCCTAATGTATTTTAAACCACATTCAAAGAAAATATTGATGATGACCATATATAGAATAGATGAGGAAACAAAAAAACACATACATTAGGAAGAAAACATATTCATTGTTCTATTTGGTTATGGTTCATTATCATAAATGTGACCAACATATAAGATAAATAATAATATAACAAGAAAAAAAATATTTCATCTTTCAAGAATAAAAAACAACAACCATAATCAACCACTAACCCGTGAATAATTTTTTTAGGATTATACATTACCATAAAAAAGGGAGAACAAAAAAAGAATGATATAAGTAAGTAATACTCCCAAAAACAAGGTTGTATATATCACATATGAAGAACAATACCATGAAAATATCATTAGAATGATCTAATAACTCCAATGTTGTTTAAGATCCTTTCATTACATTGATCATTAATACAGAAACCACATTCATCCAAAAAGGCTCCCATCCATGATCCTCTCAAATCCACAGTGCTATAAAAAAACTAGGATGTATCCATAATAAGTAATATATATAGTAAATACTATTTATAATAAATTATTAATCAGAAAAAAATAATAATTAGATTTATTTAATTATTATTACACTAATGATTGATTCTAACAAATAACATGGCATGAAAAAATAATAGGTATATACTATGGTAAAAAACATTGTATGGATGTAATTAAGGCTACAAGTTTTCAATCCCAAAAATATTGGGGTGTTATTAAAATATTTATTAAAAACTGCATTAATTTTATATAATTTATTTAATATTTTTATTATATCAACACCAAGGATCTTCATGCCCACAAAGATGTTAATAAATTAGATCCCAACATCACAAAAAATTATTTAAAATACTCCATTATTTTACATGGAAAAATATATTCGTTACCTTTAAAATATTTGTATATATATGAAGGGGTGGTGGAGGGACACATTAATATTTTTTAGTGATTGTTCTCTTCAAAAAAACACTATTTATTAAATCCACTTTATGCTTACTATTATTTTATCTCAATATCATGTATATTTTGTATTCCATCATAATTTATCATTATTTTTAAAATAATATCGATTTTTAACATTCATGTAATAAGAAATTAATGGATAATTATAAATAATTAAAAATAATGAAATGACTACATAAGACTTTTATAATAATTAAATATAACCATTTTTCCAAATTGTGATGTGTAGTTTTAAAAATGTATCATATTAATTTTAAATTAAAAATTATACTTTGTAACTTTTTTAGGTCAGTATAATGGTTTCATATATTTTTATGTTATAATTATATCTCAAAAATTATTTTATTTTTATAAATTAGATGATCAGAGTTCAGAAAAAAATTTAGACAAATATAAAAATTTGGCCAAATAATTATTTTGTAATTATGAATACAATGATGTTTTTCAAATTATTGAAAAACATATTTTAATATTATTATTATTCATTTAAATAAATTTATTAATACTTTAATAATTTTTTTTTTAAAAAAATCATTATTATTTACCACTGAATAGTTTAATTAACCTTCAAAATGAATTTCTTATTATTAATTATAAGTTAATTTTTTTTAAACATTAAATTATTTTCACTAATATATTCTATTGACATCATTATACACGTTTTATAATGTTAAAAAATGTATTATTTATAACATTAATTCATTTATAATAAGTTTTTTTATTTAAAAATGAATATTAATAGTTTTTCTATTCCAATATAACTTCTTTATCAAAATAAATTGTAAAATATCATGTTTTCAAACTCTATTTTATATAATTATCCATAATTTTTTATACACTCATATAAAAAAATTAGTGAATATAGTTGTATAGAGGATTTACTGGTGGATATTAAGTGTAATGGACTGAGGTATAGTTGTACATCCAATTGAGAGATAATTTTTTGGCAGTGTGGGGTAGATTGGGGTATGCAATACTATAGAGGATAGAAAATGGGGGTTTTATTAATTTTTTTGATCTAAATTCAATTTTGAGGAGGGGTGTATCCTATAAAACTATAAGACGAGGGGGAGAGGGGTTTTGACAGTCCACATTTTTTTCCTAGCATTGAAATAGGCGAATGATTTGGCAAGGAGGTATGAGGGGTATGATTTTTTGTTTCCAATGTTTTGTTAATGTAGATTCATTTTCTCTAGTTGATTTCTATATACTATAATTTAGGAAGGCTTCATACTATGTAGATGAGTGTTTTATGGAATCAATGGTAAGATAGTTATTATGGGTGTCCTTAATTTTTGAATGATGTTTTAACAAAGTTGGGAGACTAAATTTCAGCCGCTTTTTTGGTACATTAGATTTATCTATGATCTATAAGATGTGATTGATTTTCCAGTTTTTTGGAGTTCCATGAATAATAAAAAAATCACATACACCATAGTCTTGGGAGAAAAATATATTAAATGTGTTATGTTATTCGGTTATATGACATGGTATATTAATATTTTATTTTATATCACTATATTACCTCCATTTAAACTCATCAATTCGTAAAAATCTCTTCCATACCTTTTGAAAATCATATTATATTTTATAGCACATTCACACCCTTATAATGGTATTAGATGATTCCCATATGTAAATAAGACATTAATAATACTAAGTTAGTTTCATACATCCTATACTAGATTCAATCAACATTAATCAAGCTGGGGAGGTTTTTTCAAGGGATATGGATTGTTTGGGTAGTGTAATGGATTGATATTGAAGGGGATTATGTCATCTATTTTGATCAATGGTTAACTTTATATTGTAGTGATTAGTTGGTTTCATCTAATATTCATTGAATATCATATTGGAATGATTTTTTTGACATAAGGGATCCTTTATCATTCCTTTTTATAATAATATTCAGTAACTAAATGATTATATTCAACATTGGGTGAAGAATATAAATTTACATAAGAAGATATATTTTCTGAAAAAAATATGAATTTTAATTTGGATTTGAGTATTAAGATGAATTTTTTGTTTTTAAATATTTTTTATGAGATTATTATCACATGGTTTTGATATTTAAAATAATGGTTTGATTTGATCAATGAATGTGTTTTTGATTATTTAGATGTGAAATACATAAATTATCTCTTGATTGAAAAAACAAATAAAATAATTTGTTAATCAATTATATATATATGAGAAATTATGTTCATGTGGATTTATTGGTTTCTGTGATAATACCCATGAAATCAAGGATGAAATTTAATTATATAAATTTATTAAAACATTGTTTTTCAAGAAATGTATAAACTAAAATCACTCCAATATGGGATGCATTTTTTTTATACATTTTCATGTGTTATTTTATCATAAATATACGTATTTTAGTGATTATATATGTGAATTAGATCTATGAAAAATATGGTGGATGAAATGATATGATTTGTTTGTATGATTTGTGATGAAGGATGATGTATTGTAAATGTTATTATGATTCTCTTGTGATTTTTTGGATGTAATTTGGTTGGATTTTACTGCTTTATTAACTTATTTTGTTTTTTGATTTTTTTATGTGGATTTTATGCAATTTTTCATGTCTTGGTTGTGATTATTTTTCATTTACCCAAGGAATGAACATGTAATGCTGTACGAAATATAAATATATGTGTGAAAAAATATATATTTTTGTGAAATAAATGAATTATTTTATTAAATTACAGTTATAAAGTAAAATGTATGTGTTGGAATGAATAGTATATAATTTATTGTAAATTTAATGATGTAATTCTTGATAGAATTTAACGGTAAATTAATTTTTATAGTAAATTAGGATTCTTTGTAACTCAATAAACATAGATATGTTGAAACATGTAATTTGGGGAGGAATTGTCTGGAAATGATTGGTGGTTGGGTTTGTGATTCGTTTAATGTAGGAATTTTTTATAGTGGTAGTTGTGAGATGTTGTGGGGTGGGTGATACGTTTTAAAATTTCCTAATATGAACTTATAGGTTGACATTTACAATACTATATATGTTGTGTATTTATGTTATTTTTATGTTCACCCCACTAGATTTCATAAAAATTATGTTCTTGAAAATGTTTTTTTATTTATGATTTCTGTAGAATATAGGTTTTTTCTAGATGTGATGGGTGGAAAGCCCCACTACAATACACTTCCTCCAGAAATAGTGATGATAATAGGGTTTCAGATTTTATGTATCCAGAGTGATGCTAGTTTATTTTCAAATAATTTCTTCTAGTGAAGAGAATGTGACGTGTGTGTGAGTGGGTCGGGGTCATTTTTGGTTAGTTGAGGGAACATAGATTGTTCAGTTCATGTTATTGTTACCTTAAAACCATATTTTTTTGTGAGGTTATGAAGATGATATCAAGTGATATTGGCATGATATGATAGACCTTTCACTAATTGGGTAGGTATAGATCTAACCTAACAGACATCAGTGATGGATTGATAGGTTTGTAAAAACATGGAAAATATGAATGCACATGATGTTCAATGTAGGTGTGTGAAAGTTGAAAATCAGTGGGAAGGAGGTCGCAAGTGTAATATCATGTGATTTCACTATATATTCTAATTAAATAAATAATGTATTAAAGATTTTATTTCACACTATCTAACAAATTGAAATGAATTAAATATCATATATTTTGAATATTAAATATTTCATATAAAAAATATTTGATAAATAGACTAGAATAAAGTAATGCATCTATATCATAAAATCATTAATTAAAGTTGGATGAAATGGAATCCAGATATGGAATTATTCCATTCAATAACAATTTATCTAATCCCATAAGGGTGTTATCCTCACTATATTTTTCCGATGTATATTATAATGTTTAATTTTATAATTTTTGACATGTTATAAATTATTTTCTAGAAAATATAATCATTATGGATATCATTGTACAATCTATACAATACGAGTCACCATTCAAAAAGTATGAGTTTGAGTTTTGTTGTCCATATAAAATATATGGAATTTCTATAGTGGTTTTTTAAACTATTATGATATCAAGATGATATTATTTTTTATTTAATCTCAAAAAAATATGTATACATTTCATTTCATGTTTTGTTAATTTTTTTGAGTAATGAGATACAATATTAATTATAAATTATGTAACATTAGTATAAGAATATTTATAAATTATCATCCATCAAAATGATATTTAGAGGAAAAAAATAATAATACATTTAAATTATAATTTTAAGTTGGAATAATGAAATATTTACCAAAATTTGGACCATTATCAGTTATATAGTAAATTAAAGAATACATAAGTCTGAATAATGACTTTGAATAATAATAGATTTTCAAGAAATAAAAATTTTATTTCAGTATTTCATTGCACCAGATCAATTAAGGTGCAATAAACCCTTTTTATAAATCCTATAAAACCGATGTTATTTTCCTTTATGATATAAATTAGAAATTATATTATTCATTGATGAATGAGAGTCCGTTCAGTTGCTTCATAAGTTAATCCACTTTTAGGGTTGATGAACAATTTATTTATGATAACATGTTCAGTAGTGGTGGAGTCACATTCAAGAACCAAATTGGCATTTCATCATTTCTATGCAATTTTCTCTATATTATTAAAATAAATCATTACACCAAAATGGTATGGTGTTATTCTACAATGGTCATAGATGAATCCATCAATTTCACCTTGTTTATTTACGAAAACCCCCAAAATATCTGAATAGACCCTGATATCATTTTGAAACACCATAGATATTTCATTTGATCTATCTAACAAGAATATGAGTCTAGATAATTTACAAGGTTTCATAAGGAGGATGAAATATACCTATAGCTTCAAAAATCATAAGCAATAAAAGTACATATAATTTATAATAAAATTGATTATAATATTTTTTTAAAAAATATTCAAATATTGACCCATTATATGGATAATATTTCTAGGAATCCTAAAATATTTAATAAATCATAAAAACAATAGATTTAAATATATATAATCAAAATTTAATTTAATTGATATTTCTTTTATTTTTATAAAAAGATGTATTTTCTTTCAAAATATGGTTCATGAAATATTTAATATTTTCTAGGACTTATCAATATGTAAATGAATCCTGTAATTTATAATAAAACATTTAAGTAAAAATATAAATATATATCAAAATAAAATATATATTTTTGTTATACTATTTGAGAATATTAATAAAATTTCAAAAAAATGATCTATATTAAAATATTGGTTCAATATTAATTATTTTCTGTGTTTTTGTAGAATAAAATTAATTTTTTAGAGGAATATTTTTTAAATTCTCTAAAATAAAAATTAATTTTATAATAATTATTACTAATAAATATTTCTCCTTAAAATAATTAATAATTTAACTTTTATTTGATATATATATATAACTCAAAACAAATTAATATTCTTAAAATTGTTTTCATGGGATTATTCATGTTTATTTTAAAAAGATACATCAGACATTCATAGAATTTATTTGATAAAATGATTTTATAATTTTAAATTATATGTTCCAAATTATGTATGAGGATTGATGAGAATTATTTCATTAACATTATTTGTATGGTAACAATTAAATTACCAGGGAAAATCTAAATTTGGGAAAAAGTTAAATAATAAATTAAAAATCCATAAAACATTACAAATAATTCATCAAATGGGTTGTGCATTATAAAAAAACGCCAATATCACATTCCCCACAACATGATTCCAGTTTTTTTATTAAAACATGAATATTAAATTCTTATTATTGAAAATGTAAGTGTTACAGACAAAAATTCCCTTATTTTCACTTATTATTATGTATAATCCCCAGATATACAATACTCACCTTACCTTGGAGTTTATAATTGAATATCTACCAATTACAATCCCCTATAACTATATCTTAAATCAATAAATTATATTAAATATTATTTTTTTAACACCACCATCTTTTTATATTTATTTAAGATAACACAAAAACATTCGATGTGAGTATTTCAGTAACATAGCCTTATTTTTACTCTTGATATTCCAAAATTTTAAAATCCATAATAATATATGGAAAAACATAAAATTATTATTTTAAATTTTATAACATTAGTTGAAAAAAATTTCACTTTGATCGTTCAAATATGAAAATCCATTGAATGTTAACTGTGTGTTGTGCGAAAAAAATCCAGAATTATATTATTTTAAAAATTTTAGGTATATTTTATAACCTCATAAAATATGACTGTCCAAAATAATAATTATAAACACAATAATTATTATTCTATTATAAATTTTTTATAAACTTCATAAAGTATACATATCCATCCAAACATAGCATGTTCATGTTTGGGTTGATTTAACCACCGACATTAATAAATCTAACAAAATATATAATGGATTACTATGAGAGAAGAAATAATAATATAGTTTTACGTTAATAATAAAATAAATGTTATTTTTTCAAGAGTATATATATTAGGTGTTTAATTTAACTTTTAAATAAAATCATTTATTGATAAAAGTTCAAAATTAAGATGACAATGTGACACTTTTCACACAAAAAAAAAGAAAAAATTCCATAAATAGTTAAAATATGTCAACAAATGGAATTTATTAAATTAAATATAGAAAAATATTGTTCATTATAATATATATATAAGAAGAATAATTGGTTTATTAATGATGTTAGGTATGTAAACCAAAGGAGTCTATAACAGGGTAAATGTTTTCATCACAAATTTATCTCTTTGAGACATCATATGTATTGTGAAACTAATTCAATTGTATTTTGAGTGTATACTAATTCATTGAGATAATATATAATTAATCACAATTTATTCATTTTAATACTTAATACACTTGAATCACTCCCTTTCTCATGAAATTTTATTATATTCGACACACGATGTATGGTGTTATCATGGAACAAATCATTTATTAGTTATAATCACCAATATAAAATTATAATAATTTATGATGTAATTATAAAACCTCTCAATGATGATATATTGTATCACTATATTCCACTATATGTAATTAAATTTTCACACTAATTAATTCTTCCAACATGGATATATAGTTTCATATAAAAATATAAAATTTATAGAATAATTTCTATAAAATTTATTAGAATTTATATCCATTTCTAGGTTATTCACACACCAATGTTATCATTTTTATGGTGGGCAAAAATATAACATCAATGATCCATTTATTAAACATTAGTTTTTTTGGAAATAATGTAATAAATAAAATTTTAATGTTCTGGGTTTTTGAAAAAGGTGTTTTATATTAATTAAAAATGGTTTTTATTTATATTATCTTATATTAATATAATATATGTTACATATTTGGAGTAATTTTTTATTTTATATCATGGAATTTATATTAATTTTTTAATAATATCTTATGATGTTTAATCTGGATAAAAAATTGGGGTTTGGAATAGGATTTGAGAATAATGTCTTTTAAATTTATATTATGATTCATTATTTATAAAAAAATTAATGTTCTGAATTTTATTCCACTATTAAAGGATCTTAAAAAATAATGTAATCATATTTAAATCAGCATTTATGTTTTATATATAACATTTATTGTTGGTTAATAATGTTTTTTTAACAAGTTAATTATTCTTTGTAATAAAATTATGGAATGGTATAAAACCCATATTCACTCCATGGATTATTTATGATAATATCAATGAAAGAATTTTATATGGATATCATATGTATGGTGATCTATATGTGGTTTTATAAATTTCCATCTAATGCATTGGTTATGTCATTATATATCATGAGATAACAATGGTAATTAATAAAGGAATTCTCAATCCACTATAGAAATCATTATTGTAATTCATTATCCACTATGTGAAAAAAGTATCAAAGATAACAACAATATTTGAATCATATAGTGATTCTAACCACATAATTGAATTTTTACCTATGATTGTGTTTGTGAAAATTTCTCTTTTCTATGTTATTGTTCAATTACAAGATATAATCAATGTTTATTGTAATCCATGGTAATAATATATTTGAATTTAAATTATATTATTTTATATTTTGTTTAATCATCAATATATAATTATATGACATGTTTTTGATGTTGTTCCATGGGTATTACATTTTCATTTCGTGGAACATATAGAAAAATTATGTTTTATGTCTCTCACTTTTGATTTCATGATTTTTTTATCTGTTAAATTTTTTCCATTAATTTTATAAACTAAAATTTATAACATATTAATATAATTATTATGTAAATAATTTGGGCTCAAAACATGTTATATTTATAAAACCGATGTTATATTGCTGATAGTATAGTATGAGATTTGTATAATAGTGTTTATAGGAAAACAATTATTTGGAAATAACAAAAACTATTTCAAAATTATATATTTACCTACCTAGTATCCAAAACATTATATATAAAATCCAACATATATCATATATATATATATTACATATAATTATAAGAATATTAATTTTATAATCTATGATCCACCCCAAAACTAATAAGGTTTAATTTCTTTGGAAACATCAATATATAACGAACTCTTATAGAAGTTATCAATTTATATCCCATATCATTCTTAAAAACTATTACATATCATATAAATAAAAAAATTAAATACATTCATCGTATATTTTAGAAAACATAATATTATTTTGCAAGATTATAGATTCATAGTAATGGTAATCAAGGGAGATATCTCTAATCACATAAGGATAACATTATCATAATGTTTTTATAATACAATCTTAATATTTTATTTCCATATAAAGAATAACCTACATCATTATCATGAGCCATGAAATAAATCTTGTAAATTCATAATCCAAATTTCATAAAGTAATTATAGAATAAGAACCATCATAGAATAACCATTTCATATAACATAAGTTATTGGAATTCACATATGAATGGAAAATAATTTCCTTAGTCAAGTTTCACTAACAATACAATCATTTTGGATTGGGTTCACTCAATATTCCATCATTTCCTTATTCAAGGTTCACTCCTAACAGTATCTAATATGATAGAGTCCCTTAGAATAATTTTTCACTCCCCATTCCAATTCAATTTATCTCATAAGATATCATCAATTACCCAACTCATTACATAACAATATAATTTTTTCCCTCAATGTTCATAATAAAAATTCATTCATATATGTTAAACATGATAATAAAACATTTTAAATATATTAAAAAACAAAAAGAGTATTGATTTTTATAGTAGAAAAACAAAATCATGATGGATTCAAATAAAAGGTATTTTATAAACATTTCATAACAATAAACACTTGATATATACTAAAATAGTAAATATTGTATGGTTATAATGTATACCAGTAATCTATATCTAACATAAAATTAAATTTTTCATTAAAATATTTTAGGAATATTAATTGAGGAAAATACCTTATTAATTTTGAATTGGTTTATTTAAAATATTACTATTTATAAAATATTATATAAAATGTTTTCTTTATAGAGAAAAAAATTTTAATGTAATAATTAAATTTTTTAGTTTTTATTATTGAATTTAATTATGTTCATTTAGTTTATGTTAAAACAATGACTCTTTTCACATTTATAGTAAATAGCCAAAAATACATCATTTATGAAATTAAAATAATACTTATTTTATTTTCTACTCATAATGATATGATTTTTTTTATTAATACGGGATTCCTTTTCTTTAGGGTATGATTCCATTTTACCATAAACAATAATTTCAAAATGTTCACACATTTTCATAGAAAAATTATTTTGACATGATGTTTTAAAAAATTAATTAAAAAGTTTCAATTAATTTTTCAAAAATAGGCATAAATTATTATTATAATTCACCATAAAATAATTTTTTGAGGATAAAATATACATTTGAATCATATTTTTATGTTAATAAATTTTGAGTAATTATCTATAAATATGTATAAATTATCTAAAATTATTATACATACTTCAAATGTTTTGGTTATTTTTTCATACCATCAATTTATTATCTATAATATAATGGTATATGTTAATATTTTTCATTTAGAACTAGTGAATATGTATTTAAATATATCAATAAAAACATATATTTGATGAGAAATATATCTTAAAATATCAGTGTGTTTTAAAAAAAATTAATATTGAGGTTTTCATACTATTTTTTATATTTTATAACAAAATCCTTCTGTTAATCTATTATATGTGTATGTTTATCAATGGTCTCTATAATAAGATTAATTATTTATTATTATTTTGAGGAAAAAATTCTCTATTATGTATTTGATTATTGTTTACCATTCCATTGTGAGTTTGGGTATGGCTATATGACATATATAGCTTATAGTTTAAATTTTATTTGTCCACCAGTGCTTTAATGTGTCCTTTTATGATATTCATTGGTGTCCTTGGGTATAATAACATAGATTGCACATTTCATTCTCACCAAATGATTTTGTTATTAGTTTTTATAGGTTTATAAGAGGATTTAATGGATTGATCATAATGATTCCTTTAACAACCAAAACCTCATAGGAATATATATTAAATCCAATTAAATGATTATTCATTATATATCAACTGAATACAAGCTATGAGAGTAATTATTTTTTCTCTATTTAAATACGGATAAATAATAAAATAGTAAATAAAGTGAACTTATTATTTACCACTAAGTTATTCATAATTGGAACCCTTATTACAAATAACATTCTTAATCATATTCTATTTATTTATTGACAAGGAATCCTAAGATTTGGTGAGATAATATACTCATTGTTGGTAAACATAATAGATATAAATAAATTTTTAATATTGGTAGTATGATAAACATATATATATATTTATATGATAATATATTCATAAATTAAAATTATTATACCAAATAATTATATGATCATTTATAACAAATCACAGAATATGGTTATTTTAACCATAAGAAATTATACATATGTGTGTGTAATCATCAATAATTAATCATGATATATTAGAATAAATAATAAGCATATAATATAAATTTCTTAAATACACATAATAGTTAAAAATTGTTTTCATAGGAAAAGATCAATACAAAAAATATCATTTTGTAATGGAATCACTCAATATTCTATCATATCAATAGTCATGGTTCTTTACCAAGAATATCATATTGAAATTAGTCCCATTGGGAATATGGTTCATTACCCATTCCATTCTATATTATCTTATAATATATTCTTCAATACATAATGCATTTTAGTGATATACAATTTTGGGCTAACCATATCATTATTAAAATCATATATAAATGTTTTAGAATACCAGAAAACATTCTTCATTTATTCATATCATAGTATGTGGAAAAAAATCGATTTTATAAGAATTACATCACTTCATATGATAATAAATGATGGAAAATAAATGGGTTTCTTAAAAATATCATAATTATTATCATGAAAACAAACATATATAATAAGGATTGTATCATTTATTAAAATTAAAAGTAAGCTGTAATTAAGAAAAAGATATTTTATCATAAATGAACATTATTTTCAATAATATGTGGAGTACTTTTAAAGGGAAATTCCCTTTTAGTTTTCTATTATGTTATAAATATTTTATAAATATTAAAGGAAAAAATTTATTATATATGATAATTTGAGACATAAATAAAATATTATATCATTTAATCATCATGAGGAACTAAAATATTTTTTCTAATACTAAGTGTGTAAAATAAAATATTTGTTTCACATTTTCAGTGAAAATTGTAAAAGTACCACATTAGTAAAATTGATTGAAAGATACTTTGAAGTGATTTCATTGAAATAAAAAACATGAAAATAAATGTATTTAAACAATTATGTAAGAATAATAAATATATTTTTAAATATATTTTAATTAAAACATGCAAGAAAAAATTGATAACAAAGATGAAATAATCTATGTTTTTTTCGTAAAAAATAATTTTATGAACCTTTTATATACAAAATAAAAGAATATAGTTAAATTAAATAATAAAAAATTAATAAAAAACGGAAATGGAAATTAATTTATTTTACAATCTAAGTATCATACAATTTCAATAAAATAATATTAAAGTATAAAAAACCCATATTATAATGATACTAAAATGTAAATACATTATATCATTGGTAATCTAAAAATAATAATATTACGAATGAGATAAGAATAATATAATTTTTGAAAATAATAATTTGCATGACAATAATCATATAATACAGTCATTTTTAGTATATAAAACATAATAAAAGAATTAAGGATAAATATGGAATGTGCATCACAGAAATAAAACTAAGATGTGCTACTCATACCACTTTGGAAATTTATGAATCATAAGACACATGGAATAATATCACCAATTAAAATAATATATATCATGAAGATAAATATATTCATGATATATCATGTATAATCACTTGAAAATACACATCATATAGGAATATAGGTTCATAACATAACATTTTTCAAAAATAAGATAATCTGATTAGAAAAACCTTAATCTCAAGTCACAAATTTCTTCATGAAATTTCAAATATATGGTATAATAAGTATATATGCATTTTGTGTATATTACACAATAATATTTATCAATATAATAACATATATTATTTAATTATGACATCTTAGTACCCATTTATTATTAATAATTTTTTAAAATAAATATTTTGCGTGATAACTGCTTCTTTATTCCTAAATGTTTCTGTTCAATAGTTCTGATACATGAACCATAGACATTGTTTTATCATAAAAATTATTTAAATAAGTTTAGATGTCAAATTTTTAATCAATATATACACTTTTATTCCAATTAATGTAAATCATTGAAGGTAAAAATTAATAAAATCACTTTCTATAGATGATAGTCTTTTCATATATACTGGCGATGTTTACAATTTTTGAATGATGTAATTTATTAAAGAGGAAATAGAAATCAAATTTCTAGAATAATTTTTATCGTCAATGTTTTATACATATATTCATTGAATCTATCCTTATTATCATTACTGTATAGTGGAAATGAAAACAAAATCACATCTTTTGGTGGAGGAGGCTTTTCACATGCAGAAATCAGAGTCATTATCAAATTTCAAAGGATGTAAATGAATCTAGGAAGATTATATGATAGTATTAAAAGTGAATAATTGAATAATAAATATAATATATTAAAATATAATCCAATATAATAACTAATCAAGAATTATGTTGATGTAGAATGAGTCATATCACTACGTGGAGGTTGTACTCCACAGGTATGCTAGAGTGATAGTTTTCAATTATAATTTTTTGGAAAGAGGAGGGATAATGGGAGATCTAAAAAATTTTAATTATTATGTTTATATAATATAGTTTATATAGTATTTTATAATTGATAAGATATTTTACAGGAATATAATGGTAGAAATAAATTAAAATAGTTCTGTTAAGAAGATAACCTTTCCTTTAGTATACGTTAATTAGAACCTTTATTAAGGGCCTTCAAAATATAAATTTATGAATATAAACACTAATAATTAATTTGATGTGATTTTTATAAGATAATTATGGTTTTTATGTTGATATATGATGCTCAATGTGTTTAAAAGAAGAATGGAGTAGAAATTGTGGCTTTTATAAGTGAGTAAAGGTGAACTATTGTTATTTATGAAAACATTAAAATATTATATAGTCATATTCATGTATTTTTTTATAAAATTCAATTAATTTATAAATAAATATGATATATTATCTAATTAAACTCATATAATAATGTTTAGGAAAGATTTATTTATTTTTATCTATTATCTTTTTTATTTAACACCTCGTTAACCCTTGTTATCCTTTATTAAAATAAAAATATTATTAATAAATATTGTAAAAAATAAATTATAAAGTAGAAATTGGAAATAAAGTGGTCAATTGATGATATTTTAAACCATATCTCATCACCCTTGTCATAATTTAATTTTTTATGTTTATAAAATTTATTTATATATTATAAAACATATTACATTAATAATGATAATTTTGGGACTACTCATTCAATTTGACGGTAATGTTTGGAAGATGGTAATGTATTTTAAATATAATACATTTAATAATTATTTATAAATTATAATTATACATTAAATTTTGTTTAAGTTAAAATTAATCCAAATATTCATACTTTTTATTTTTCAAAAAATTATTTTGTTTTTACTACTCATTGCATATGAAAACTGTTATTTTTGTGTAAACATTAAGTCTAATTACACAAATACTAAAAAATAAATAAAAAATTACCATCATATAAATAAATTAATTATTTAAATTCAAATGGGTTTTATTTATTAAAAACATCTCATTATACCTATGAAATGAAATATGTTAAATTAAAATCAAGAGAGTTAGATTTCAGACCTATATTTACCTAAAATAATTATAAATCTCAATCAAGGAATAATTCATAAAGATTTCTATAGAAATGAATCATTATTTAATATGTAAAAACACACACATTAAATCATTTAATGGAATTTTTATAGGATATATTAAATTATTATATATTAGTTTTATACATGTTTAACAAATTTTAGACTTACTGATGTGGAAATTTTTTATCATGTTTACTATTCATTATTACAAAAAATAAAAGGGGCATAATTACCAAATATTAATCTAATTATTAAAAATATGTTATCCATTTTTTGTGATTTATATTATATATCATTCAAACTTATTTTTAATATTAATCTTTAAAACAAAACCATGAAACAAATTTTGGAAATAATCGTGTTCTTAATAATTCACCAATATGAAAATCAAGAACCATTCCGATTAAAAATTTATCAATATTGTTTCTTTAAATGATTAAAAATATTTCAATTTAATACCAAATACAAAATATATTGGGTCCTTTAATATACATTATTTTATAAAAATGGAAAATTTAAAAAATTTATATTTTCAACAATTCATAGTAAAATAATTCACTAAAAAATCCAAATATTTCACACTATGTAAATTTGATTCGATGAATTAAAAAATATATTTATTTAATAAAATATAATTTAAAATTTATGATGAAATATATCATAATAATAAATTATTTAAATTAATAAAAATGATTTTTTAGATGAAAAGTAATTTTGGATTTTGAAAATGACATTGCGAGAAATTCAGTGGTAATTTACAGTAATTAATCAATAAATATCTATACAGTATGAACATTATACACATATTTCATACTGAGATTAAAAATATTGAAAGAAAAAAAATTAAAAGGCCATTTTATAATATGTAAATTTATGAAAATTATATTTTATAATCTAGAACAATGCGTATAAAATTCCGTGTTCTTTTAATAATTTTATTGAGAATAATATTATTTTAAACTACAATTTAAAGATGTTTCCTTACCACTACTAAAATAAATTTCATCAAAAAAATTATATTTCTATCATTAAAAGACAAATATTAAAAATCTTTTATTGAATCACACATCACACAAAGACATAACAAAAAAACCATTATAAGGGGAATTGAGAAACCTAATAGATATGAGAAATAACATGTAATTATGCTCCCATATATGGAAAAAATTCATTGGAATATTAAATATATTCAGAGAGGAAAAAAATAATTTACATAGACTTTTACAATGTTATAGATAAAATGTTCTGAATATGATTTGATATAAAAATAATAATAAATCTGTGAGGGTTTAAAATATCAATAATTCAATAGAAAAAATGGAAAATAATACCATTTTATTTGGAGGTTTTTTTATATTGAGGAATTATATTTTACAACATCACTTTCTCTGTGAAAATAATATTTCTGACTAACTTTTTTTAAATCACAAAAATTAACATTTTATAGATCACAAAATCCATCAATGAAGGAAACTCAGTTCAATTTGTAGGTAAATATTTAAAAAAATGTTGATGAAATTTTATCCAATGTGGAAAAATATAAATAACTAAATTATAATCTCAAAACTATAAATCACAATGTTAATGTTAATCCATTCCATATATTTTTCCTTCAGACTCCTCTAATAGAGGTCTAGAAAAATTAAAACCCAAAAAACAAAAAATATTAGATCACATTTTTTCCATTGTGTAAAATAAAATTTATTCCCATTTAAAAGTAATTATCTAATAATATCACATGTTAAACATGTGAATTCCTCCATATTATATTATCTTAAAATATAGTAATCAATTATAAAAATTACCTGAATCAATACTAAAAAACATAAAAAATTATAATAATTCATAAATAGGCTCCATATGAATTCCAAAAATTATGTTTACCATAATAATTTAATGATATATATATATATATATTATTTATTCAAAAATAACATTATTCATTTATTTACATAGACACTTTTCTGTTCCATGGTTATATATATGATTGAACTACGTTCCCAAAATTTACAACCAATTTTATCCAAATTATCCATAATTAACTCTTTATTAAATATCATAATAACAATAATGGTTTCACATAAAATTAATATTATATAAAAAATATAGAAAATATTCATTCCTAAAATTACATTTAAACTAAAACATGTTCTAACACAATGAGTCATTCCCATAAATGTCATTTAAAATATCATTAATCCATCTTAATATACCTATTATAAAATATATAAGGTGTGTTTATGCTATTAAAAATAAGAATAACCATACAATTAAGAGACCATGACATATTTGGTTTGTCATATATTACTATGTAATTACACAGGGTTCCAAAGGTAACATTCTCTCATTAATCATAATTGTTTATGATGAAAATATAAATTTACCCCATTATATCCTCTGGGAGTTTTTGGGTAGGTGTAGAGTATTTGGTGTCCCCATTTTAAACTGATGATGATGGAGTTAAAAAATTATCAAACCCAATCAGATTAATAACCACTAATTGGATCTATACCGTATCTATATCCACATGTTAGTATCAAAAGATTAATTTATTTTTCAGAAAACACAAAAAATCCATACCTTATAAAATAATTACGATGTTATCATATAAATATACTTATGAACATGTTTTTTAATTATATTATAAATTCCCAATCTTATGTGATAAACTAAAAAATTCTATAGTGACAACTATAGTGACCCAATCATTACATAAAAATATATCACAACTAATTAATTTAATATTCATTACATATAAATATGATACATGATAGAACAATAATTTTTCATTGTCATTAGATATATTTATATATTAAAAACCATTATAAAAAATATCATCATTATATTCTATTAAGTTTTCATCAAATCAAAACCCTTCATATATATGAAATTATTAATAACTTTTATCAGAACCAAGGGAAATGAAACATAAGAAAGGATGACATTAGATGCTTATTAATGATTTACAAAAGTGATATCAATCAATGATCATGACAATGACAACCTATTCCAAAGGTTTTGACAAAATGAACTAATATTTCAATAATATTACTCGTTATATGAATGAACATTAATCATAAATCATATAATATATATTTTTCAATAAAAATACATAAGACATTATTATAAAACACTATCAATAATCAATCAAGATCATGGAGAAAATAAAACATGCCTGCAAAATATGTTTGTGGAAAACTCATTAGAATAAAATATATTTTTATTAGGAAATTATCACTAAAAAATATAATATTTTATTAAGATCCCTCCCTATTCCATCATATCCTTTTTCAAAATTCACTTCCAATACATTCATAGTGGATAGACTCCCATATATAAAAGTGTTAACTCCACACTCTAATCCTTTTTATCTAATGATATATTAATCATAACTCTATTAATTAGTGGTTTTTATACATCTTGGACCACCAATCACATATATTAAATCATATATATGTGTACTACAATATCATAAAACCTTCATCGTATCATCACGACATCATATCATGACTCTTGGAATTCAAACATGTCTCATAAAAATTACATCATTTGATTATTCCGTAACACATATAAAATGAATTGGTTTCATAAATATGTCATAGTCATAATAGAATACCATCAATAAATTTAATAATGATTTTCTTAGTGGATTATATCCCTATTAATTCATAATGAACATCAAAACTTGTCAGCATGGACAAAATAATTTATTTTAAAAAATTACTAGAGTATTTCATGAATAAATTACCCTTTCCATTTAAGAATCAATTATTTACATTATTAAAATATAAAAAATAATAAGAAAAATATTTTATTTGAAAATATACATTGAAACAAATAATGGAATAATGAAATCATGCAACGTGTAAGCCATGTTGGAATTTGGTTCATGTAAATTACATTTAAAAAATGATTTGTTCCATATTATTGGTAGGATGTAAAAATTATATTATTGGTAAAAAGAAAATATTATTTAATTGGAAATTTCAACATAAATTCAAATATAGGAAAAATAACTTTTAAATATCATGGTACATCAGTTATAAAAACATTTTTTTAAAATAATACATATAAAATACTGATAAAAAATATTCCAAAAAAAGTGAAAATATATATTTTTTTTATAAAACATTTTACAAATTAGTTGACTTAAAAAAAGATGGTTAAATTGTAAAATTTCTCAAAATTTTATATAAATAAAAAATTATATGACAAATAATGTTTTTATTAAATAATTATCACATACGTTCACTCAATGGATTTTTAACCATAATTAATACTAATTAAAATGAGACTAAAACATAAATCCATTAATATTACAGTAATATTCGAATACATACAACTACATTATATATCATTATATATAAATTTAAATAAATATTTATTTTAAGGATATGAAACATTAAATACATCCATTGGATTTTTATACACTGTAGAAAAGAAATACTAAATAAATATGATAAATGTCTCATTGAAATAATATATATATTGAAAAAATAAAGATATTTGATCACATTTGAATCCAATGACCCCTAAAAAATAAATCAAATTGTGTAATTAAATATCATGATAATAAATATGTTCATGAAAAATTGGATGTATATATACATAATAAAATAAAATTTCTACATAATATAAAATATACCCTAATGTTAACAATTTTAGATGATAAACAATTACCTCAAGTTTAGTATTGCATCATATACATTCATGTTTATTGTATACTAAATAAATATTTATTATAAATAGATTATAAAAACATATTAACACATATTATACAATATATCATTAATTTTTAACATCTTATCACAAATATATTATAAAATATTTATTAAAATAACAAATATTGGTGATAGATGCTTAGTTTTATAGCCACATATTGGTCTGAAGGTTAAAATATGTACATATTACTCATAGTGTTGTCATATGTATAATTGTAATCGTGAAAAAATATGACATTTAATCAATATATAATTGATTAAAAATGTTATACTAAATCCATCATAAAAAACTAATTACATCACATTGTGGATACAGAAGACCACAGTTATGCATTAATGATATTTTCAATGTTCAATGGATGAAATAAAATAACGGAAAATAACAATTCACCCTTATAATCACTAATAAATAATAAATAACATTATATTAATTTAATATTTCTTTATTACCATCCATGTATTTCATAAAACAGAAATTTTTTATATTAGTTTGTTGAGGTAATGTCCACACATACCCAATAGGGATGTTATCATTTTACAATAGTTGGAAGGGTAAGAAATAGGATTAGGTTTTTTAATTTTATAATAATAAAAATTTATTAAATGTAATAATTTAAATTTAAAAACATAATAATAAAAATAAATGAATCAAGGTGATGTTGAATGAATCACATCATTATGTGGAGGTGGAAGACAACATGTATTCATGGGACCTAATCATCATACCATATTTGATATAAAGAGGGATGATATTGTTTGAGAAATTATCTAAATAATATTTCTGTATATTTACCATAATATATTAATTATTTAATAATGGATACAATAGATTTAAATATTTTGAAGAATATATAATGTGAATGATGTTGGGTAAGATTATTACCACTTTCTAAGATGCCCTCTTTTAGATATATTCATAAGGACGAAAAAATTGACTTTTGATAAGGAAAAACTATGTAATTATTTTCAATAAAATGTTATATGTGAGTTTCTATAGGTTTGGTAAATAAAGGAGTCTCAGTTTGGTGAATGGAAGAGAGGTAGGATGTCTTTCAAGGGAAGTAAGGGTGACACTTAAAATTTATCAAATCATTAAAATACTACAAAGTCACATCCTTGAACAAGTGGTTCAATATTGTTTTAATATATTTTTAAATACAATATAGGATTAGTAAATTATCATCCAATTTTATTTATACTTGGGAGATTTTCATTGTAACCCTTGTTCTACTAGCTTAACTGCATATTTACCATTTCTATCCTCAACAATGATATCATCTTATTTAAACATTAATTGTTATAAATTCACATATTTGATATAAATTTCGGGAAATAAGGTAATTTAAGGGAATAATAGAACCCATGCCTTTCTCTTCTTCCTAGTTTATGATATGGATGGCTTTCAAAGTATATAACCAAATATTTTATAATATAAAATATCACTTTTTTCATTTTTTTGAACTATACACGTAACATTGTTATAATTATTAGATGACATAAATGTAACTATAATATGTACACATTCATCATCAATTATATATTATAATTATTCATCAAATTTATTTGACCAAAAATTCATAAAAAAGATTATCTTTTATTATTAAAAATATCATTCACATTTTTTTTTCTTCTTCATTCCCAATCAACGTGCAACTAATTTGAAATCATGTAAGGTAATTGTGAAATAAATAGAAAATAAAAATAAAAAGAATTATAGAAAATAAATTAATTTTTTTCAACAAAAAATGTATATTCATTCAAAACATCATAGTTTCCAAATGTGGGAAAATAATATAAATTAAAATAATGAAACTTACATTTTTTATATTAAATAACATATAAATATTATAAGTCATTATGAAAGAAACATATCATAAGACTGTAATAAAATAAAATAATTTTTAAAATACTAATACTATATTAAAGAATACATTAACATAAACTTTTAGGGTTATCATAAGACTTTATCAAAATTCTTTAAATCTATTTTTCCTTTTTACCCTTGCTGAGGTCAAAATATTGATAATGGTTACTATACAAAATTAATGATAATAAAACGGTTCTATTTACTAAATATTTTTCTATTTATTGAAAATAATAAGTCTATATTTAAAAAATAAATTTTTATATGTTACATAATTCATTTTAATATTACATCATAAAAAGAATTGATTATTGTAGAGAAATGAATTTTTAAGCATAAAAAATAACTCATATAAAAATCAACTAAATTGTTATTTAAAATAGAGTTATTTAGATTATTATTAATAAAATGAAACATATTTAACATAAAAAATAACTCAAAAATAAAATTTCAATTTTGAATTTCTATATTTAATTACAATAAATTAAATCATTTTTAAATCATTATTTTTCATTATTCATAAAAAATAATTTACATTTAAAAAATCCAAAAATTTCACCCAATGATAATTTATATATGAATATTTAAATAAATATTCTCATAATTTATAAATTTAATTTCATAACACCTCATAAATTTAATATAATATTTACTAAGAAAACAAAAAACCATTTTTTTCATGAAAATGAATTTATGATGCACAAAATGACTTAATGAAAAAAATAAAAGAAAATTTAAAAATAGTAAATACATGATTTTCCATTGAGTTGTAACATTATACAAATACTTATTTATTATGTTACTCATATGAATATACTAAAATCAAAAGAATGTGTTATAATAGTAACATTTAAATTGAAATATTTTTAAATTATATCACAATTTACATAATGTTCATTGTTTCTTGTTAATAATTATTATGAAATTTTTATTCACTTAAACTAGTTTATTATTGTATTAAATAACTAGACTATGATATAGATCTATGGTTGAGACACTAAAATATGATATATTTTTTACTACTTACATAGTGACATTCTATATATTTTTTGAACAGTGTTCATAACTTATGGGATATTTTGAATTTTCATATTTTTAATATGTGATGGAGTTTCATGGTGAAAATTAATTATACCCCATTATACTATATTTAATTTTGTGATAAATTCATCTAAATGGTGATTTTTCTATACATTGTTCCAGTCAAAAAACCTGGGGAAAAGGATGATTACATTCATAGGAATTGTCCATGCCCCTTTATTATTAGTATATAAGTTACATCATTTAGGAGAGGAGGTAATTATAGTGTGTTATAAATGAAATATTTTAAATAATAGTTTGTGTTTGGGGTTATTCACTAGGAATGTTTTATGTTATTTTTGGAAACATATTATAGCTGAACATGGTTCATGAAATTTTCTTGGGGGACTAGGTATGATAATAGAATTCAAGGCCCATCCTTGTCTAATGAATGTATGTATGCTTTCCAAAATACCCAATAAGGTAGTGTAACATGTAAGTTAGAGAACTATGTGTGTTAAATTTACAATTTTTTATTAAATTTTTATTTAATAAAATTAATCATGAAATTAAAAGGAAAAATATTTTAATTAAATTAATGAAATTATATGAAACTAGTATTCGAGATTGTTTTTTTTCAAGTATGTTATTACATGGATTAAATATTATAATTATATTTCACACCTCCCAAATCCTGATGAATATTTTTTGGATTCCATTTTAATTTTTTCTAGTGAGATATGTTTTCTAAAGGCATATTATATCATGGTTTCGAAGACATGTTCCCTTAATTGGTACTCTTGTGATAATTCCATGTGTTACATATTTATTCTTGTGTTATTTTTTAAACTTTCCAAGTGGTTTTGACGTAAATATATAATAAATAATTACTATAACCTATATTAAATATTAAATATACTAATAAAATGACATTATGGTAGTTTTTGAGGTGTCCTAATTTTTTGAAAATTCGTTAAAATGCTGGAGGAATCATAGAATGTCATACGAAAAATTATTTCTATATTATGAGGTATGAATTAAATTATTGGGACATTTGAATTACGAAGTGTTTATTTTATGTATATTTATATTAACATAACAAATATACTTATTGAAATTTATTTATTAAATTAAAGGAATATGATTCATGCATGCAATTTATTGAACTCTAGTAATGTGAGTTATTATGAAGAGACTGTATAATATAGTTTGTTAATATAATGTATAAACTAATAAAGACTTATTATGGGTGATATGATTAATTAACATGATTTTTGTGTTACGGAACCCAAAAAAAATAGTACTAATTTATCTATTGAAAGTTTATTTTATTTTAAGTATATTTATTTTTTGAGATTATCATCATAATTTGAACCATGTGGTTTTTTTGGTGTTTCATAGTTCCCATTAATTCATTTTCCATACTGGTTTAGTTAGATTAATGTAGTAAAAATTCAAAATAATTAATAACTAACTTTTTTGAACTAATATTCCTTGTCATTTAATGAAATATAAAGGGAATATTAGAATTCATTTTCATTACCTACATGTTGGGTGATTTGAATAATAGAAAAACTTCCTCTACAAATTATTTTATAACTATGAATTTTTTTCAAAATGATTATTTTTTATTCTGAATAAAATTATTTTTATAAATGTTTCTAAAATATCATTCTTTTTTTCTCCATTTAAAAATTTTGAATTATATTAAATTTATTAGTATCCTGAAAAAATTTTCATAATAATTTTTTTAGGAATTTTCTGTGGGAAATCATATGGAATAAAATCATTTTTACTTGGATTATGTTTTTATGAACTATTCTTCAAATTTTTGGAGTTTCTTATATTATTTAGGGAATGATGGACATGGAATATTGTGATTTTGATTTGTATTTCTTCTTTAAATCTTGGTAAATTTCTTTGATATGTTTTTTCAGAATTAATGTTTTTAGGATTCTGTGATTTTATGTATACTTTCATGTTATGGGAATTAAATATTAAATCCTAGAATATACCCATAAATAAATAATAATTTTGTTAATAAATGATTATATATGAAACAAATAACATTGCATTCAGAAGGTGGATGGAGTGGGAATGGAGTGAGGTGATTTATAAATTATAAAAAAATGATGTTACAGAGATCCATAACAGGGTGATGAGACTCATGGGTGACTATAGGATGGAAGAGAATGTGTATTATCAAACTAAAATAAGGATTCTATATTAGCTACATGAATCCTTAGTAGTGGGATCCCTTGGAAGAAAGGCTCGATCAAGAATGATAGTGATTTAATGTCTGATGGAAGGTGTTTCATAAATAATGTTCATTGTATTAATTGGGTATGAATTTCATTCCCCTGAGAATATGAAAAGGTGTATTAAAGATATGTTATAATTCTAGGATTTCCAGTTCATATTTCATTACCATAATATTATTTTCAATGCTTTAGTTTCCCAGACTGTAGAGAACATAATAAATTAAGACATGAAAACAAGTCTTTCTAAGATATTCCTGGGGTCATGAATTTAGAGGAACCTAGTGACTTTTTTGGTGGAAATCATAGACAGATGTAAAATACCATGATGAGGGGACCATGAAGAGTTTTCTCCATATTTTTTGTAGTTCAAAAAATGGTACCACATCTAGATAGGTCTATACTTTTAAGAAGCAGTGACTGGGGATATATGTTTCGAATATGAAAATGATTTGGGTTAAATGATTTAGTATCTCAAGGTATCTAGTGAATTATGCTGTTTTCTATTAAATTTGTATCATTTCAAGGAATATTAGTATGAGTTTACTTTAAAATTATGGGTACCTGGTTACAGTTAATAAGTATGGGGTTCTTTCTATTCATGTTAATCTATATTCACGGGTAACGTTTTTGTTAACAAAAACATGGTTATGAGAACATTGTGAGCGTATATGCAATGTCTAATTGTAAAATCCATTAATAGTCAATAAATGAAATTATGGAGTATGTGGAATATATGTTTAATATTATTTATAGTTCATGATTTGACGAAATTTATAATGAAAAATGTTTTGGGATAACATGATGTTTCTTTATTTTTCAATATTTTTTTGTTAAAAAAATAATTATTTTTAAAAAAACATGTTTGTGGGGTGAATGTATATGTAAATAGTACTTTATAAATATCTTATAATGTTATCAAATTTTTATATTTTGTTTGATTATGGATATTTCTTTGTAGAGAAATTTCTACAACTGAATTTCTATTTTTACATTGGAACCCTTTTAAATGAATCTCTATTCAGTTAGATACTCTCTCAGTTGTTAAACAAAATGTTTTACTAGTTATAGTTAGTATGGTAATTCAATAGGACCCATGGATCAAAAATCGTGATTAGATAATTTAAAATTCTACTATATTGGGTTATCCTTTCCTAGGGCTAGGGGACAAACATATTTTTTAATGAAAATACTAATCACATGGGACAATATTATATGTTATGGTTCATGTGTCCAATTCCATATGTTGAGTATATATTATTTTATTTTTTAAAATATGATTATTATTCGTTTTTTCACTAGTTAGTTAAATTTTTTTATATAGTTTAGATATTTAAAGTCTTTGATATTTAGGATTTAATTGTTAATTTATGCATATACAACTGAATTTTTCATCATTATTTGAAGGGAGAAATTGATTATTGGTAATGAGGAAAAAGATAAAAAATTTAAGCTTATAAAACCAGAAAGAAGTTTTCCATCAATAATGGATTATCATGAAAAAATTACTGTGTAGAAATTGAAGATCTGGGGAGAAACCGGGATTCCAAAGATAGAATTTCATGGTAAACACAGTGTAAAAATTAAATGATATGAAAAAATTACTAATTGCTAAACTAAGAAAAGTCATGAATTCATTCTATATGGCGATAATTTACATGTTGTAAAAAATTTACACATCACTAAGGTGTTTGGAATTCATAATATCGACTATTTGAAAAGATTTGTTGGAAAAGAGGGACAATTTTGACTCATTGTGACCCTATGACCTCTCATGCTCATTTTTGACCCACATGACTGAAAATTATATCATCTATGTGCTTTACCAAACCCTTTAAATATGAATACAAGGTACCACTCCAAGCATTCATTTGAGAGGCACCACAAATGGGGTCAAGCACTATCGTTAACATGATGAATCAAAACTACTTTTTATTTTTTACCCCCTTCTCACTGGGATGGGGGTATACCATGGAAAATAAAACTAAAATGAAGGAGGATTTATTGCTTATTGTATGTTATTTTTAAATGAAATTCATTTCCATCTTTTGTGACAACACGAATTTATCAAATATCATCCATTTATTTAATCATACATGACCATTGTTTTATATATGTCGGAGTGATTCAATTAATGTGTTTACTACAGAACAAATCAAACCATGATAATTTTATGGATTATATTCAATTTTTAAAACAATTATAACTTAAAAATCCATAAAAAAATCCAATTAAACAAGACCTTTGTGAAAAGAAAGCATCAATGATTTTTGGTGTTGTATACCATTGCCACTAGATTCACCTTAACTCAGTTCTAATAATAATGATTTATTTTCATTACTTTTTTACCTAATAAATATTGTACCGAGATTTTTAATTTCAGAGAAAATTTTAAAATTTTCATACAATTAATTTCAATCATCATCATTTCATTAAATAGATGTTTATAAGATTCATTCATAAAATAATTTAGTATTTATTTAAAAAATTACTAATTTATAATACCCTATATTTATGGGTTTGACCTCATAATTCCATATCCTATAGTAAAATATAATTTAGTGATCCTTTTTACTCATGTTTTTGTATTTTTAAATTATTTATCCCTTTATAAAATTAATGATAGTTAATGAAATATCCTATTTTTTGGCACAATTTTCACTGATAGGAGAGGAATTTTTTCGAGAAATAACGAAATATCATTCCCAAAATTTAATTTTTACATATTTTATCATTTATTTTATTCAATAATTTTTTCATCTTGGGGCATTTATGAATGACGTTATATACATAAAAATGGCCACCAAGGTTAGGTTCACCATCATGTTATTGAATATGAAACATCAAATTGAAAAAGTTATTATTACAAAAAAATAAATTCAATAATCTAGGAATAATGTATGGACCCATCCATAAAGCATCACATAATATTGAGTTACATCATGAATTTTAGTTTCCTTTCCATTGATGTTATTTTTAGGTTTAGTAGTTCAGATAATTAGGAAATAATTCATATATAAAAAATCATAACAATTAAAAGTGGACACCAAAAATTGTATCTGATTTTTCCATAATCATAATGTTTTAAATTAATTCATTATAACTTTTATAAAAACTCTTCTTGATATTTTACATGAATTCTCCAAATACTTAATCTTCCATAATTCTTATGAAAAATCTAAAAAATTTGGATGAGCATAAAAATCATAGTACTGTATATAAAAACAAGGAAACCGTCAATCCATTTACAAGCCTAAAAAACTTTGAAAACATTATCATAATGTAATAATTTTCATGATATGAAATAAATACTTTCCTATGAAAATAAACTCAATTAATACCTTTTTTGTAATGAAAATATTAACATAAACCCCTTATTAATTATAGGACGTTCATAAGTGTACCTTGGGGCATAATTATACTTTTCTTTAATATAAATATAATTAATATGTGGTCGATGTCTATACATGTAAATATTATAAATGGAATATTCATATGAAAGAATTCAATACCCATTTCATTGGAAATTATAAAATTACCATTGTTCCTTGACTTATCTTAGAACAACCCATCAATGGGTTATCATGTAACCACCCACCAAATTTCCAAGTACAATTTTATAATTTAATCATATAAATACATGTAATTTTCATATTTTCACTCTTAAAATGTTATTTTTACTCATAATAAATCACTTCATTTTATAGAAATAAGTAATCCATTTTTAAATACAGTTATTAATTAAGAAATTACCAAAAAAGTTAAGGATGGGTTCATTTTTCATTTAAACCCATTAATACATGTATAATATTCCAAATAAAAAATAATGGTTATGGCGAAGGAGAAGTTTCAATTCTTTTATACGTTAAAAAGAAAATTACTATTATTGTTTATTATAAATTCCATACAAAATACATAAAAATATTTATTTTGAATAAAATTTCATGAAATTCAAATGATAGATAAAATTTCCAACAAATTAATTTTATATACATATAATAAATATGTAAATTAGTATCCAAAATATTTACAGTCTGAAAAAAGTTTAAAAATTAAATCTTTAAACATTAAAAGTGGCCCATATCAATTTGAACATTTAAATCATTACCCAAATGATTTTTTTAAAAAATATTTAATAAAATAAGGATTGATAAAATATGGATATGAAATTTCTATGGTTATTTATACGTACCTTATAAAATAATAAATGTGAAAATATCATGAAGTGCCTCTATGAAAGGAGAATAAGATGAAATCTCTTACATTGAAACTAACTCATAACATATGTTCTTTATCATCCTAAATAATAAACATATGTTTATAATATAATTTCATCAAAATATTATTAAATTTTATTATTACTTTTATATTTGTATTTATCATATTATACCCATTCTTTAATTATTTAAGTTCATAATGTGCATCTTGATGATATTCAGTACAGGAGTCCAAAATGACTTTTCTATGATTTCAGCAGTTAATGTGGTCATAATTACAACATCACTAGAATAATATTCATGAAATAATACTTAATTTTATAAATTAATCATAATTTTTAATAAAACAACTTATGTATGTTCATGTAAAATGAAACAAGTTATAATCATGCATATGGCAGATCATACGTACACATGATTATGTTTCCATTTTTCCATTATCATTATAAAAAGATTTTAAGTATTATGTTAACATTATATAACTATAATAATATAAATAATATCATATTAATAATGTAAAATTTATTATTAATATAATCCATGTTATGTGGGGATGATGAATGAATCATATCGCTTCGCGGAGGTGATAGTTCATATGTACGCATGAAATACGTTATCATTTCCATGACTATGTAAAGGTAAGTATTTAAATCATATATTATGTTTTAACAATTATAAAAATTTCATGAATATATTATATAATCATCAATTCAATATTTATAAATTTTCTTGATAGACAATGACGGGAAATGAATAATACCAGTTAGTGAGGTGGTAGTCCGATTTACGCATGAATGATTAATTATTTTCAGATTTGAAAGAAATAGATATGAATTTGGGTGATGGTATTGATATAATAAAATCTAAGTAAATTCATGATACATAATTTACTATTTCAACATAGCGTAGTATGATTTTATGGAATTTTAAGATGAAAAAATAGAAATATTTAATTAAAAATGATATTTATTATTTACATGACTCCATCTGATTTACAACATAACACATATAAAGAGGGTGTTTTTCCAAAACTAAGGCCCCTATCATTTTTTAATGGTTTCATGGATGGTATTTGGGTAGATATAGTCTGGACCAAAAAGGGTTTAGTATGTGAAAAAATACAATAATGAGTTCTCTTTTATAGGGGGGAGGGAAACTCATTGAATTCTTCAAAATAATAAATTAATATAAATTAATTTTCAATTTGTTATGGTTTCAAGGTGATTTATTTTGAATTTATTATTATTTTTGGTCAATTTAAAATAATCTAGTAAAAATTAGATATGTTTATATTATTTTGTTAATCATTATAGATATTGTTTTATCACCATTAACTCTTTCTATGATATCATGTAATTTCGGGTTTCAGCATTTATATAATTTGTGTAAAATTCTAACTAACCAAAAAATGAGTTATTATTTCCAATTTATTAATTATCCAAATTATGTTTTTGAATGTTATATTTTTATGAATTTTATGTCATTTAATAAAATATTATTTATTTTAAATCATTGGTAATGTCAATTTTGATACTATTCATTGTATGACTTTTTAAACGCATCATAGAAACATGAAATTATCAGAAAAAAAATATAAAATCATCTATAACATTAAAAAGTAATTGAATAAATTTTTGGATTACATAAATTAGACAAAATTGTAGTTATTTTAGTAATTTTAATATCATTTATTTATATTACCTTTTAATAAACAATTACTTAGTTATCATTTTATAATAGTTTAATTTAATGATTTATTTCCAATAAAATAAAAAATAAATTGTGATGATAAATAAAATTATTTTATAATTAAAAAATCTATTTATAAATTCTGATATCCCATTTATAACTCCATATTGATAATATTTCATTTGTTAAAATTGAAAGTGTGACAAAATTGACTTTTCTTTTTAATATGATATAATAAATTTCATACTCTCATATAAGTGTTGCAAAAAGGTCATAATTTATACCCAATGAATATTCTGGTAATGAAATCATAATATGAAATTATGAAAATATTTATGGTAATTTTATTAAATGTATAAAAAAAAATTTAACCTTAATTAATAGAATTACCTTTAAATGTTTCTGTGAAAATTTAATAAAGATACTATTCATATTATCCAAAAATAAAATAAAATTATTTAAATTATTTTTACCATATAATGAGAATTATGGAATAAAATTCTCTAAATTTAAAAACCCTAAATTTTTCGAAATTGAGTAAAAATTAATTATGCTAACTGATCGATAAAATATATTTTTAATGTAAAACATTTTCAGTAGATCACTATGTTTTTATATCCAATTTCAATGTTAAATTTCTTCCAATGAACTAATTTGGATTAAATAATAAAAACATTATATTATTATAAATTAAAACCATTAAAATTTATAATTTTACTCTAAATATTATTTCAATGGAAGAAATTTTTTTAGATAGAAATGAAAAAAAATCACACTATTCAAAAAAATGAATCTCTGTATAAAAATACCAAAAATTAAAACAAATTATTTTTTCATAATTTTCATTAAAATAATAAGCTTATATTTCTAAAGGATATTTATATAGGTGTAAAACTAGATTTAAAATAAGTCCACAATCAAAATGCTTTAAAACAGTTTTTTTTTGAAAAATACTTCTTTAATGTGTAAAATTTCAACTGTTATTATATATTGTATAAAAACACATAAATGTAATGTTAATAAGGATATTTAATATTATATATATATATATATCATTAATATACTACAACAGGTGTGATTTGTTTTTTTATTGGTATAAAAAACACTTTTACTGATTTAAATAGTATTTCAAAAAAACAAATTCATTTATTTTAAAAAGTGGTTTTCATTTATTTATAATGAATTTTTAACGTAATTCCTTTTATATACATGTTCTATCCATATTTTAGTCATTAAATTAATAATTTTCAATGCCACTGTTATAAATACTATTCCATAATAGTTACATTTAAATTATAATATTTGAGTATTTACTTAAACATGATGTGGTGTATCAAATATGCTAAGAAAATAGTCATTACTTCCAAAAAAAATCATAAAATCACACTCTCCCCCACATTAATAAATATAATCCTTGAAATTTTAACTCAGGCATGATAAGTATGGTTTGTCTTTTCAAATTACCCAAATTGTAATCCATCATTTGAAAAGTGATTTATTAAAATTTCACAGTAAACCAATGGAAAAGAATGTATGATTGTCACTAGAGATAACCCACACTAGGGTTCCATGTAATAAAATATGGTTATAGAGGATAAAAAATAACATGTTATTATTGAGAGTGATAGATAATAAGATAATGAGACACGAAAAAAATCAAAAAACCATAAATCAATGATGGGTTTAAAGGTCCTTGATTTCATAGAAAGAAAGGTAACTGGATATACTATTTTTTAATATACTTTTCACAGAATAGGGGTTTTATTTCAAATCATAGAGTACATCATATGTATGTATACATACATTTCATGTAGAATTTCTTCCATTAAAAATTTTCCTCAACAATCTCATCCTTATATCGAATAGATGAGTATTCATGAAGAATTATGAATTTCTAATGAACTAGAATCAAAATATCGAGAATCAAAAAATCCAAAAAAATATAAACTATTTATTTATCCCATATTTATACACTAACCCAATAAAATAGTTAGTATAATATAAGATAATTAAACAAAAATAATAAATAATTTATGATGAAAAAATACTTCAATATCCAAAATTCAATAATAATACCCAATGTTTATAATAGTCCACTCAACGTATAACCATCCATAAAATTATTCTAAAATTTTATAACTATTATTGAAACCTGAAATATTTAAGTATTTGATAATATAGTCTTCCAATACAAATATTAACATTTATCACTAAATAACATCAATCACACTTAATGTATCAATCCAAAAATGTAATTTCCTAAATACCATAATCTCTATGATATGCTTATTATTTCTAAAAATAAACTATATATAAGTCCATAATAAAATCATTTATTCTTACAAAATATAATTCAAACTATAGTTCTTAAATAAAATCCTACATTATTCTATTTACCTCAATCATAAACGGTTCATAAAATAGTAAATATCTTATAAAAACTATTCATCACTTATTCACCAAATAATTTTACAATACTATTGTTATATATTAGATAAAATATATGATCCTAAAATCATCTTATTAATATTATGTTTACCTCTATCAAAAATGGTTCCCAAAATAGTAAGTGTCTTTTGAAAAAACATTAAACAGTTAATCAGAAAATCATTTTTGAGTCCAATGGTTGCCAATTCAATAAAAAATTTGTTACCAAAAAAAATTTATTCTTCATCTATAAAATCATTTAACTCAAAGAAAATCCATACTAAGAAAGACTTCATGTACGCCAGTTCTAGACAATTCACACTTTATTCCCTTCAGTTTATGGTTCAGAACTCAATGCCTTATCGGAAGCAACAGGTTTTCCCCCATCCTACGATTTTTCATTTTTCTAAAAATAGATAATCCTTATAACATTCTAAAAATATGATAAAGTATAATAAAATAACCATAACATGTTTTGACATAAATGTTTATCTCATACCTATAATTTTTCAAAACAAAATGTCATAAACCAAAATTTCTTAAAAATGAATGTCTCTAAAGATACTGTTATTCACCTTAAATTTTCATAACATAATGCTTCAAAAATGGTTTTATATGAAATTAAAATTATGATAATATATAAAATTATAAACCCATGATGATATACATATCTCTTAAGAAACATCCAAATTTCCAAAGTTGTCTAAATGTTTCATTTGATTCCAATAGTAAGGAACAGACCTTACAACATTAAATAATCTAAAGTTATTTCTATAATTTCATTTTCCTCTACATTGAGGATATATATATGTTTAATGTTTTAGAGAATTATTCCATAAATAATAAATAAAAAACCCATAACAATACATAGTGGAATCATCTAAACCATATCCATTTTCCTTATAATTATAAATATTTAAAATAACGCATTGTATATTATTTGAAAACACCTTATGATTTTCAACATGAAATACCCCAATTATTATTACTCAATAAATCCTATGGAAAAATTTACATAATCGGGGATGAACATAGAAATCATATTAATTGATATAATAATGAGTAAACTATTGGTCCATTGATAAACATTACAACCCATTACACCATTATCATAATGAAACAATATTCATCCTTAAATAATAGTAAGTATATTCCATAAATAAAAGATCATAAAATAAATTTTCTTAATCAAAATATTTCTATAAAAACCATATCATGCATAAAAAAACATAATGGTGCATTAGTATATAATAACACTTTTTACTCTTATAAATGGAATAATCATTCAGTCATCTCTTATACGTGTCACTTTTATAAATTGAATGATTGTACATCCGACTTCGATAACAATAGTATTAGAGGTTATAACATAACCAACCATAAATATTATATCATAAAACCAAACATCCTTGTTTAATCAATTGACCACCTTTCAAATAAAATCTTTTAATTTTGAACACACCAGTTTTAAAATTTCATTTACAAAAACAAGAAAATATTTAATTCTATAGAAACAATCATTATTTTTTCAAAACCCATCATTAATTAAAAAATTACTAGAAAAGGAAAATAGGGGTTTATTTTTATTTAAATCCATGAGTAATTGTAGAGGAATCATTATATCAAATAATGGTGATGGCGATAGAGAAATTGTTTTAACTGTACATATTAAAAAGAAACTTATTATTTTCTTTTTTCAAAATGATTCATATAAACACATAAAAATATTCTATTTGAAAAAAAAAATACAAATAAAAATATTAATAAAATTTTATCTATAATCCTTTTATATGCATATAATAAATATGTAAATTAATATTCAGATTATTTATATGGGAAAAAATGTTTGACAATTAAATATTTAAACATTCAAAATGGCACATATAAAATTTAATGTTTAAAATATCTAAATTATTTATACTAATTTTAAATGGGGAATTATTTACACATAATAAAATAATAAAGGTGCATATCAACAAGATATTCCTCCCTGAACAGAGATTGAGACGAGATCTGTTACCTTGAGTCTGATTTGTCACATATGATTTTATCTTTTTGAATAGAAAAAATTGGTAAATTATTTACATTATTGATAATCATACTAAAGATTATTATCCCTTTTATATCAATTATTATCTGGTTACCAAAATTATTAAACATTTATGATCACACTGGATGTTTTCTTGATATATATTTCATGAGTCAAAAATTAGGTGGAATGATGGCTATATACAAAGTATTAAAAAGCTCATCATATCCAGAATAATATTCCTGACATATTAATATCTTATATACATAAATTATTATTTTTAGTTACACCATTTATGAATGGTTATGAAAAATGAAAAACATTATAATCCTAGACATGGTAGGTCATACGTAAACATGAGTAACATTTCTATTTTTTAGTGATTATTATGGAAAGAATGTAAGTATTATTTTAATATAAATTAATGATTATTATATAATTAAAATTAAATTAATACATTAAATATACTTATATATCATCCATGTGATCTGGTGATGTAAAATGGATCACATCGCTTCATGGAGGTGATAGTTCATAGGCACACACGAACAACGTTATCAATTTCATGTGAATGGAATTGTATGAATATAAATGATATGTTATCTATTAATAATGATAAATATTTAATGAATATAATATTTAATCATCAAATCATTAATTATAACTAGATTTGAGTAACGATTATGGATGATGAATAATATCGGTAAGCAAGTTGGTTGTCCACCATACACATGAATGATTAATTATTTTCCCAATTTGGGGAAATTTTACTGTATTTAGTGATTATATTACCCTAATAACATCTTAGTATATTTAGGATTATGGAGTCATTATGTATTAAATGTCTAATATTATTTTACAGAATTTTATGTAGAAATAGTATAGAAACACATAGTTAAAAATGATACATCTTCTTCTGAGGACCCCTATTGATTAATAATTTAAACCCTTAAAAAGGTTTTTTTGCTTAAAATATGGCCTATATAACGTGGTGAGGGATTATATCATTAGGGTTTTGAAGCTATTGCCCAAAAAAAATTCTTTTTTACATTTCATAAAAGAGAATAATTAGTTCCCTTTTTATAGGGGAGGGGGCCTCCTAGATTTATTAGAAATAATAAATTTATATAAATGAATGTTATATTCATAATTACCCAAATGTTTTTTATTTAGGGTGTATTATTAGGTTTGGAAAAAATTAATTCATCCCATGGAAATTTTATAATTATTAATTACTTTTTTAATCCTTTTTTTGTTTTTACACATTTAACTCTTACCATCATATCATGTAATATAAATTTTTTTGGGTTAAAATAATTAGTATAAAATTCCAAAATACCAATAAATGAGTCATTTGTGAAATTATATGGGTTGCTAAAATAATTTTTCCTAATGCTTTATTTTTATTAATATTATGCCATTTAATGAAATATTATTTAATTTAAGATATCATTAATGTAAATTTTGACAATATTCATAATTTTAGGTTTTAAAAATATAATAACAACATGGTATATTAGAAAAAACTATATTAAATCATCAAAAAAACATTTCAAATTCCTCAATTGTTTTGGAATAAATTAGATAATATTAAATTTATTTTACTATTTTTTATGTAATTTATTTGAGATATACTTTAATTAAACTATTATTTCATCAATATAGAATAAGAATTTAATATAATTATTAATATCCTAAAAATTAAATATAAATTATTATCATTAAAATAAAAAAATTTAAGTTAAAAATAATATTAATAGTCAATGATATCCCCTGTATAACACCATATGAAATTTTTTTTACATGTTAAATTGAGAAATGTGACAAAATTGAATTTTATTTTAAATATAATAATATAAATTTCATACTCTCATCCAAGTGGCTTAAATATTTCATAAGTTTTTCACAAAAATATTTATATTAAAACAAACCTATCCATGGAAATTAAGAAATGTGTTAAGATAATTTTATAATATTTATAATATTATAATTATTATTAATTACCTAATTTACCTTTAACACTATCAATAAAAAAATTAATAATGTTAATATACATATTAAACAAAAATAAAATGGTTCTTATTACAAAAAATTATAATCATTATTACAATTATGGAAGCCATTTTACAAATTTTGAAACATTTTATAGGAATAAATTAATAAAAAATTAATCTCGTCGATGGATATAGAAAGTAGGTTCTCAAAGTAAAAACATTAAAAAGTTCAAAATGGTATTATATCCAATATCCATGTGAAATTGATTCCAATGACCTAGATTCTATAAAATGATAAAACATTATCTAATTATATAATAAAACAATTCATATATTTGATTTATATCTATAAATTATTTCAATGAAAAAAACTATTTTCAATTATATATGAAAGATGTTTTCACGATTCAACAAAAAATGAATCATATTAGAAAAATTCCATAAATTCATCCAAAATGAATATTCATACTCCTCATGAGAACTATTATTTTTGTTTCATATGTAGTTTATCAATTTTTGAGAAACATTATTTAAAACAATTTTTCCTTCAAAAGCAGGAGAAAATGCCTTTTTTGAAAAATACATCATTTATGTGTAAAATTGTATTTGTTCTAATATCATTTCTAAAACCACATAATATGAATGAAAAAAATTAAATTGAATGTGTTATATATATAATTCATATTATTCAAAAAGGTATATTTTTTATTTATTGGACTAAAATACACTTTTTCACATTTAAATAGTTTTCCCGAAAAAAATTTCCTTTTATTTTACAAAAGGTTTTACAAATATTTAAATTAATTGGTCAATGAAATATTTATATATATGTTTCAATAAAAGGTTCATAATTAAAATGATATTATTCATTTCAAACATTATAACAACTATATTATAATGGAAACATTTAGATTATAATATTTAATTTTTTGTTTAAAAATGATGTCGCGTATTAGGTACGCTATATAACATAGTATTTATTAAAAAAAATATAGATGTTACCTCAACTGTATAATGTTTTTTATTAAAAAAACCCATATCTAGGAGTCTAATTTTTTACAAATACATAACAATAATATAATCATGGAAAATAATTTATACATAAGTACAAATTCTAATGCTGACTTTGATGTTAACAAAAATTCCCACTAAGTTCTTAGTTTTGAGGATGAAGGATACATAAATGCATTACGTGAGTTGTAAAAAATAAATATTTAGAAAAGTTTATGTATAATAATATGAAAAATACAATTAAATATAATAAAAAGTAACCTCACTAATAAATATGATACATTGTTTTCATTAAAAACAAATAATGTGGTCAAAGGAAAAGAATGTAGAATAAGTGGACAAAGTGACAGATACCACAATTTATTAAAAATTAGAACATATTGGATTGATTAATAAGGAAGAAGAAACATCAAAAACCTATTATGACTACACATATAAACAAAAATAAGGATCACCAATGGATGTAATTTAGGATATGGATGTTAAACATGAATGAAACATTGAAGCAATTCAACACAAATAACCAAAATGTGAGAAGAGAAATTTTTTCCAATTGTTCAATGATTATATTATACAATTAGTTATAATCATTGTATATATGATATATTACACCTAATAGGTCCTTATCAATTTCATTTAGTAGAATTATATCTGATATGGGTGGATTTAAAAAATCACAATTGGGTAAACATAAGACGATCAATTCTATACCAAACTCAAATCCGTTATCAAAGGAATGATAAAGATCAATATCCATTAAATATACAATATTCTAGTGGGAACATGATTTTTAAATTTCATTAATGGAATTAAATTTTAATGTAATATTAGGATTTAATATAAATTTTCCTTATTAATGTTTAGAATTATTGAATAGGATGATAGTTTCTATTTTTTATTTAATTTTCAGACCAACATAGAAACACTAAAAATCACGAAACATAAAGAAGGAAGAAATTTGGAAAGATTGTTACATGTTATAAACCCCATTCACATAATTAATTAGAAATAATTTAGATCAATATTTCCATTAACATAGTGAATCTTGTGCAATAACAACCTGTATTGTATCTTCAAAACATCATTTAATATTGGAGTTAACATTTAAATTCTTAATTTTTCCAATGTTCTCACCATATCAATTTGTTCAGATACATTAAATGACAAAATAATATTCCAAAATAATATTTTTTATTTTATCAACTAAATTTGGAGACATAAACTACAAAATAAACATATTTTCAAATGTTATTAAAAATTTTTATCAATAAATTTGAATCAAAAAAGGGGAGAAAGAAATTTTATGGACAAAAATATGGTTTTTGAATATTAAGATATTTATTTATTTAGAGAATGTATATATTTTTAAATTAAATTATTTAGATATTATTTAATTCTTTTAATATATAGTATTTTCATTAATTTATTTTATTATTATTCATGAGTGGTTATCCCAAACATTCATCTCATTCCTGAGACATCCTACGAGTTAATTATTTCCTATTTTTTCAATAGTATATTTATTTTGAAACCCAATCATGTTCTCTTCTACAAATTTTTTGGAACATTATTAAATACATGATGGAATATAATAAAATTTAAAATGATTGATGAAAATTTATTAACCATTTATCCTTGGACTAATATTTCAGTAATTATTTTTATCATTATAGAAGACATGAACAACCCTATTATGAAATGATCCACGTTACAATATTATGATATCCACTCATGTATTATTATACATGGCTTCCATTAGGTTTAAAATAAAAATCCTAGAGGTGGTATTTCTATACGTTTACTATGTTATACATCATTAAATATATTTTGAATGGGGTTTTCCTTTATTCTTTTGAGATAGGTTGTGACAAATTTTATTTTATTGTATTATAAAAAACTTTTGATAAATTTTTTTTTCTTAGGAGGATAAAAAATTACCACTACTAGACTGATAATATTATAATCATATGTGTTTAGGTGATTGATGTGACATTTTTCAAAACATAGTTTTTGTATAAAATTAAAAAAAATAATAACATTGTGAAAGAGAGTTTGATAGATTTATTTTTGTTACATATATCATGGACCAATGTTTCTTATTTTGGGGGATAATAGAATCAATATATTTACATTGACTCTTTCATTGATATTATTTTTTATTATCATTCACTACTATTTGCATTCAATCCTCCATTTTGAGATTTATATGTCCACATTATTAACTATGTTCTTTGAATCTAAATATTTATAAAAATTAATTGACGAATCCCTCATGATTATCTATGATTCTAACATTATATAGTAGATACTCTAGATTACTTCTAATACTATGTTAAGTGTCATGTTCTTTAGGTATATTCTTAAATCTACGTACATGTATACCTTTTTAAAAATTTGAAAAATTAAATCATGGTAAATTTTAAATTTCATTCATATTAAAAATGAATTTACAAATATAAATTGAGGAATGAAAAGGAAAGGATATTTTAAAATGGGAAAATTATAATACATGGCTGATTTTTTTCATTGAAAATTTTGAGTGTTGCTGAATTTTATATGTGTGAAGATTGATAATTTTGGTTCAAATTTTTTCTATTTCTTTGGTTCATATTTAATTTAAATCAAGGTATGGTTATCATCTACTATATTATTTCATGATTTCATCTATGAGTAAAATATTGAAATCATCTGTGCAGGATTTGATAAGTCCATTTATAGTGTAATTTTTATGATATTAAAATGCATGTAATTTATTTATTTAATTTTTAATTCATTCCTATAAAACAGATGATTTCATCATTTTTGAAGGGATGAAAAAATTAATGTATATTGAGATAAAGGTGAAACAAATGGGTACATATTCCACTAAAATTAATGTTTCTAACAATAACGGATGATCATGATTCACTTGTAGGCCTGAAACTGATGATTCGATGAGAAATAGAGATTTTGGAGATTCATTTTCAAGATTCACATCATGTAAAAAATACACAGTATTGATTAATTAAAAGTCCTGATCCAAAATTTGGTAGGTAATTCCTTGATTGGGGAGAAAACATACATATCATGAATACTTTACACGATATAAAAGTTTTGCGCAAGCCCAAATTCAAAGTATTGATGGGTTTTAATTTCATGGAGGAACACTATATCACTCATTATGACACTAGGTGTCTAATGGATAACATTTAGATCCACATTAATACTAATTAAATCATCAACTTGTATTAGTATCCTCATTCAGTAAGAGGACATGGTAAAAATCCAAAAAAAAAATTCTGGAGAAACCACCATTTGGATTATGGACCACTTTTAATGTGATGTGTTAAAGGGGATATTAATCTCCCTTCCCCATATAACTAGATAGGGGTTAGACCTTGTGTGAATAAATAATAATAAGGTGGGATTTATTCATTATAGAATTGTATTTTACAAAGAAATCCCTTTGGGTCTTTTTAAAGAACCCAAATTTCTAAAATTTCTTTTTTCCATTAATCGTGCATTTAAATTGTGTGATCAGTGAGGGTGATTATTTTATAAAAAACACTAGTTAAATATGAAAATAATGACCATTATATGTTTTATTTAAAATGATTAAAATGATTCAGATTTACCAACTCACAAATATGTAGTGTATCATGACCATTGTGAATATGGAACTGTAATCATTTTGGAGCTTCTCTTCCATTAAAATTGGATTCTTCATAACTCAGTTAATACACCTATGATTTTTATTTCATTATTTTATTCCGTAATCAATCATGAAATCATATTTGAAATTTATAAACAAGTATTCCTACTTTCATAAAATATTAATCATTCATAATACAATATTTCAAAAAGTAATATGATTTTTAATTAATTATAATGTTGAGGTTAACATTATTAATTTATTATTTTATCCAACCTCAGCTTTTGGGGTTTGACCATGATCATGAATTTTCTATATTTCCTTTTAGTTTAGTAGTATGTTTCATTCATGATTTTAAATTTCTAAATTAGGTAACCCTGTTGAGGATTGAAGAAACATGTTATTCTATCATCCACTTATTGGATTGTGTTCTTTTTAATTGTACAATTGTAAATTTCATCATAAGTGTCTTACTGAGTGATATACATTCAGATGATTGCGCTTCATGATTTATGATATATTTTTTATTTGAAATAAGAGATTAACCTTAGATATCACTATTAGATGGAACATAAACAAGATGATTTCCCACTATTAAATTGAGGGGGACTATTATTTATACTCATTTCATATGTTCTATAATGGTGTTGTATCATATTATTGTGGACACTTATTCATTTGTTCTATTACCATGAAATGATTGGATTCATGAAATATTCCTTCTTTTTCATCTTCATATGTGTCTTCTCAATGGATCTAATGTCATTGGCCATATAGTGTTGATAATCAAGTATGATGAAACATTTTTGTAGTGATAAATTATGATCATGTATCATACAGAAAATCATTCATTTCTATTTAGTCTCATAAAAATTCACTAATTTATTTTGTTTTTATTTTGATATATATTTTTAAACACAATTACAACGCATGAAAAATATATTTACCATTTACAGGTCTTCAGAAAATTGAGATGATGAATGGGAATTTTAGAAGGCACATTATTTTTGAAATAACTTGAATTACTCTAAACTAATTTTCTACAATACCCTATGTGTAAGAACCTGGACCATCTTTTCAAGTATGAGCTTTTCTTTTTTGGTTTCTTTGAGAAAAAAAAGGATAATCTATAAATTTAATGAGTGGACATGGTGTACTTAGGAGTACACACCATGTACCTGGTTTCCGCATGTGATAGTGTACTATCCATGTAACGGCCGAGTACATGGCCAAGTGGGGTGACCTAGAGACTGCCTAAATATGAGCTCAGTTGAGGCTTGTATAAAGCGTGTGCATTAAATGAATATGTCAAGTAATTTTCTTTTTATTTGATTAAAATTATTGTGGTCACGTCTAATTGGCATAACACCCTTCATCTTGGATTGTATCTCCAGGAGTGACTAAAGCCGACGATTCTTCTTCGTGCCCCCAACCAATCGTCCAATATCTGAATCTACCACTATAGATTATGTTGTAATATCAACGGTGAGTTATTCCTTCATCTAGAGACGCATCCCTTGATTTATCCTCTTTCGTGAGATATATGTGGTTTATCTTTTTTTATGATTTTGAAGATATACTGAATCATAGTTCAATTCAAGGAATAACTTTGGAGTATATAAATCGTACAATGCTGAGTGTGTTGGTTTGGTACTTTCTGTAGTTAGTCATTCAATATTATGTGAAAAAGTTTCCAATACCCTTGATTAGGGTATTTCATGTTTAGGTATTTTAACACTGTTGATACCTGCTATTGTTTTTTTTCTTGAGTAGGGATACTGGATTGTGAATAGAGTTTATTTTCCATGTATGGATGTGTTTTCCCATGTTTTATATAATCTTGAACGTTTGTTCTAGATTTTCCTGTTAGGATACTTGATTTCCATGCGTAGTTTTGTTAGGATGGTGTGTTTTATCTGATGATGTAATATACTTTGTATATGTTTATCCAAGTAGTACATTTAGGATTACATTGGCTACTAAAAATAGTTTGTGCATGATTTCTTTAGACATGGATCTGGAACCTGGTGTAGTGAAACCATAAGGCAGATTGACATTGAGTTCTCCCTCAGAGTGTCTATATTGACCATTATGAGACCACATGGGGAATTGATGTTGAGGGCTTCCCTAGAGTATCTATTGTGCTATATCACTCTATGGTACCATAGGGGGATTGGCATTGAGTTCTCCCTCAAAGTGTTTATGGTTACCGTTATGACACCATAGGAGGAATTGACGTTGAGTGCTTCGTAAATGTGTCTGCAGTTTATCTTTAGAAGACTATAAGGGTAATTGATGGTGAGTTCTTGCTTAGAGATTTGTTGATTTCTATGAGACCAAAGTGGTTAGATAGTGTGAGCTATCCCAAGGGGTTTTTATATATTTTTGTTAAATGGTATGTTGAACCAGAGTGGTTAGGCTATGAGAACATACCCAGAGGGTTCCGTGAGCTTGATTGGATGAACAAGAGGGGATAGGCTATGAGAACATCCCATAGGGATGATTTTTTTTATTTGGTTAAATAATTTTTTAAAATAAATGATTTTAATTGAAACTAAAGGATCGTTTACTTTTGATCTCTTCTTTGTTTATTTCATCATTTTGTTGTTACGTGCCAAATATATTCACTGAATATTATGCACAGATCTTTTTATGGTTGCCTTCTAGGATTCATATCACAACCTTTTTGGGTCATGATTTTGGTCCCAAAAAGATTATATAGTTGTAGGTATTGATAAGGTAATGTTCCCTTCTACTTCAGTTACATGATTTCTATAAATCTGGATAGTGTGGGACCAATATGAGGTTGGTGATGCTATTGGAGTTTTTACTTATTTTTCCATTGTAATTTATTTTAGTACAGTATTTCATAATTATGACATGTTTGTAAGCTTTCCAAGATATTTCAACATGCATCATTATTTATATATGTGTTGTAGTTGTTTATTTACTATCATTACTCCATTGTTCAATGTTTTATGGTTATTACTACTTCCGCTATTGTTATCTATTTATTTATGCTATTTTACTTTGCCAATGCGGGAATAGTTTCCCCACTATCACAACCAAGGCCCTCGTTGCTAGTTGTAAGACACTAGCATTTGCAGAAATTCTCTTGAGGTCAAGTGACCAATCAGGTATGGGGAACCTATGGGCGGAACCCCAAACCGGGAAGTCAAAAATTGGTATCAGAGAGATGTTTCAAGTTTAATGATGAGGTGTTCCACCATTCAGTAGGTGAAGGTAGAGCATCAGCGGCCAGCAGAGCTTTCGCAGCAGTTACACATTTCTGAGTTGAAGTGAAATGATGTCATTATATAATTTCTGACATTATTAAAGAGGTCGACTAGAGGGAACAATGCAGTTTGGGTTTTTGTTGACAGGCTCATGAAGTTTGAACACTTTTTACCGATTAAGTTGTATTTCAGTGTTGATAATCTAGGTTGGTTTTTTATACAAAATATTTTATGTCTACATGGGGATCTATAATCTATCACTTAAGACAGGGATTCTTGTTTTACATCTCGGGCCTGTCAGCGACTAGAGAGGGATTTGGGTACATAGGTACATCTGAGTAAAGCTTACCATCCCCAATGTGATGGCTAGTCCGAGTGTACGATTCAGGTGTTGGAGTGAATTATTCATTCATACGTCCTAGATTTTGGAAGTTCTTGGGAGAACCACATACCACTAGTTTAGTTATCTTACAAAAAATAGTTTTCAAGAAACTATTCAGGTGGAGCCTTACACGAATTTTTATGATAAGCCATTCTGATCACCCATATCTTTTCCAGTAGAAGGAGAGGTAGCTATGCTTAGACCTCATCATGTTTAGGAGACCACATAATAGGTGGGGTTGATTTGGAATAATATGGCTACTCTAAATCCATGACATAAGTCTTATAAAGATCGACAGAGATGACCTCTGGAGTTCGAGGTCAGAGACTAGGTTTTCCGGTATGTCGAACCGAGGTTGGGACACATGAGGATTAAGACACAAGGAAAGCTTTCGCCGAGATATGTTAGACCGTTTGAGGTTTTGGAGAGATTCGGGCAAGTTGCCTATCGTTTTTAGTTACAGCAGAGGTACCAGGATATACACAAAATCTTCCATGTTTCTCACCTACAATGTTACTTCTTAGATCTTTCTCATGTTTTTCAACCTTAAGAGGTTGAGGTAGAGGTATACACTTCGTTCAAGGAGCATCTTATATGGATTTTTGATCACAGTGCAATGGTTCCCTATGGCCGGTTTGTTCCCATGGTATGAGTGATATGGTAGCACAAGCGAGTACGGGTTGAGACTTGTGAGAGGGAGGTCAATGTACGATCATAGTAGCTGGAGTTGTTATAGGATTCTTCTTTTATGGTGCCTTTCTAGGGAAATTCGTGGATGAATTTCTTTAGGGGGGAGGAGTTTCAATAAACTCATACCTTCTATTCAGGTTTGATTTTTTTTTTGTGTTTTTTAGAAAAATATGAGGATATTAAAATTTAATGAGTATATGCCATGTACTTAGGAATACACGTTGTGTACCCGGTTCCCGCGGGTGACCACGTACTAGCTGTGTAACTGCCGAGTACATGGATGTCTAGGGTGACCTAGAGACCACCTAAAGTGGAGATTAGTTATCGCATGTACAGGACATGTGAATTAAATGAACACAATGTGTACTTTTATTTTTATTTAATTGAACGGGTCGGGGTCACGCCAAATTGGAATAACACCCTTCTTCTAGGCTTGCATCATCTAGGAGAGACCAAAGTCGATGATTCTTCTCTGAGCCCCTAACCCATCATATGTTTTCTGAATCTACCATCATCAATTTCATTGTAATCTCAACAGTGAGTTATTCCTTCTTCTAGATCCTCATTCCTTGATTTCTCATCTTTCATGAGATATCCACGATTGAGCATTTTTTGACATTTTTATAGATGTATCTCCTCCTAGGACAATTCAAGGGCCAAATCCAGAGTATATCGATGGTACAACACCGAGGTAGGTGGTTTGTGCCTTTCAATAGTTAGTAATTAAATTTTCTGTGAAACTTTTTCCAATACCCTAGATTGGGGTATTGCATGTTTAGGGATTTTAACATGGATGATGCATACTAGGATTTTTTTCTTGAGTAGGGATATCGGATTGTGATTAGGGTTTATTTTCCATATATGGATGTGATTTCCCATGTTTTGTTTGATCTTGACCATTTGTTCAGGCTTTGTGTGTCAAGATACTTTATTTCCATGCCTAGTATTGTTAGGATGGAGTGTTTTATATCATGTTGTAATATACTTTGTAGCTGTTTAGATAAGTAGTACTTTTAGGTTTACATAGGCTGATAAACATCTTTTGTGCATGATTTCTTTACGAAAGGATGTGGGAACATGGTGTAGTGAGACTATAAGGTGGGTTGACGTTGAGTGCTCACTCAGAGTGTCTATAGTTACCATTATGAGACCTCATGGGAAATTGAGTTTGAGGGATTCCTTAGAGTATCTGTTATTCTATATCATACTATGAGACCATAGGGGGGATTGAAATTGAGTGCTCTCCAAGAGTGTATGTAGTTACTATTATGAGACCACAAGGGTAATTTACGTTGAGTGCTTCCTCAGAGTGACTGTAGTTTATCGATAGAATACTATATGGGGAATTAAAATTGAGTGATTCCTTAGAGTGTATTTGAATTTCATGAGACCAATGGGGTAAGGCTCTATGAGCTATCCTGAGGGGTAATTATAACTTTTTGTTAATGATATGTTGAACCATAGGGTTTAGGCTATGAGAACATTCCTAGAGGGATACTTGATCTTTATTGGTTGAGTCATAGGGGACAAGCTGTGTGAACTTCCGAGAGGGTTTATTGTTTTCATTTGGTTAAATACTTGACTAATGTGAGTGAATGTAATTGAAACTATTTGACTTATTACTTTTCAGAACACCGTTGTTTATTTCTTCATTTTTCTTTTACATACCATATATATTCACTGACTGTTAGGCACAGATCCTGGGGTGGTTTCCTACTAAAATTCATCTCACTCTATGTTTGGGTCATGATTTTTTTCCCAAATAGAATATTTTGCTGCAGGTATATATAAGGAAACATCCCTTCCACTTCAGGTACTTTATTACTGTGGAGCTAGACAACATGGGACCAAGATGAGGATTGTGATGTTATTAGTATTTTTACTTGGTTTTACTTTTTACAATAGTTTAGTACTTCATTTATGCATTCTAGCTTATTTGGATTCATTCCTAGAAATCATGACATGCATAATTATTTATATATATGTTGTAGTTGAATATTTACTATAAGCCATTCGTTGTTCACTGTTGTGTGGTAATTACTGCTCCTGCTACCGTTATCTTTTTATTTCTTCTCTTTTAGACTGCCAATGAGGGCATAGGATCCCCAATATCACACCCAAGGCCCTTAATGCTAGTCAGCAGCATTTTGCATTTGGGGAAGTGTGATTGAGGTCATGTGACAAATCGGGTATGGGGCACCTCTAGGAGGCACCCAGAACCGGGATGTTACACTATGAAACTACATGATATTCTATAGCTAGTAATTAAAAATTCAACATCAATAAATGTTTGTATATATTTTAGTAAAATTATTTAATTTCACAGGTTTAGTTAAAATTTCATTTATAAAACATAATAATAAGTTATAATGTCAACATACTTATTCCCACATTTCATAAATTCATCACGTTTTAAAATTTTAATAATTATTATTAGATTATAATTGCATTCACAGATGATATATTTCTTAGTGCTATCCACATTTCACTAATTAATGATTGAATTTAATTTTATATAAATCAATGAAAAAATAAATGATTTTATACAACATCATAGTCAAATAGAAATTTCAAAAGGATGAAAATAATCTGTTTTTGTAAATTCAATTTTATATAATGATTATATTCCATCTAGTTACATTGATATTATAGTTACAGTATAAATTTGGAATCTATTATACATTATATTCACACAAAATTATATAAATTACAGGTTTAAGAACGAAAATAATTTAAAATGTCATATTTTTATTGTGTTGACATCAGAGGCTACCATAATGTTTATCAGATATGTTCTCCTTATTGGTTAGTGTGTACCCCATATGGGAGTATCAGAGGATGTGTGAAAATTATGATTTTTATGTACCATATGAGAGGAAAAAATGAAACTAATTAACATAATAAGAAAAAGATTCATTCAAGACATGATGAGACATATTCAAGTCCTTTAACAAAAGATAACACCCATATTAAAGATCCAAAAACATGAGAATGTGTAAATATTACTTTTTGGGAATATATCAAGAGCCACACCAGGAGGAAAGTGAGATATTCAAGGTTTATTATGAACTATTTGAAAACCACTCATTCTCACCTTCATAATTTTTATAACTCATATATGAATGACTAATTGATATTAGGAAATCATTAGTATATTTATTTGAATGAATAAATTATTTTTAAATGATAAATGATAATAAAAAATATATATATTGTATTTTAATGACCTAAGCATTTATAAATGATATTCTATTTTTGTATGAATAAGGAAATTACGATGTAATGTATCTATTTAAAACCTATTCACAATTATGGTAATTTTATACCTTTATAATACATATAATAGAATATTGACGTAAACATTTAGAATCGCAACCATCGATAATATAGAAGTTCTACAATTTCCATTTATTTTATTATATTAATTGTTATTATAATGTTTAGTTGACATATATAGAAGAATTGATGCCCAACCTATATTATTTTACCACATGAATCCCATTTATTAGAGATTTTTATAGAGATAGATTAAATTGGATTTTACCGTGATTAATACCAAGAAAAAATTCAATAAATAAAGCATGTTAAATTTATTTATTATTGAATTTCATTATCATCGAGATCATGGAGAGGACCATGTTTGTTGAACCACCCAATGAAAATATCACCATCACACTACATACCCATAGAGAATTCACCACAGTAAAAATTTATGATGTATCAATATCATAAAATTGTGAATTTTTTTGAAATTTTTTTTATATTTATTCCTTTATTATAATAAATTTAAATGATAAGATAATGAGTTTCATAAATATTAAATTTTGATACTATAAAACACTGAATGTATATTTTGAGAATTTATACTTTCTATCCAGACAAACACTTTGATAAATTAATAATTTTAAAAATTCCATATTCTAATAAAATAGTATTATTAAATAATATTTATTAAATATGAATGATTACATATTTTCATAAAGTCACAAATAATTTTATGAAATTTTACAATACTTTTATTCTTAAAAAGCCATTAATTTTCATCAATTGTGTGTTTTTCATATAAAAGTGTAAATTACCATTTATTTAGAATAATATATAATAAATTAATATTATTTTTTGAATTGGATATTTGAAATTATTGATCAATTTTTTTATCATAATTTTCAAAGATATTCAAATTTTATTGTAAAAATTAAATTGAGTATATATATTCATTGTGAATTATTATATCCTAAAATCCCTAAAGCGATGTAATAAATGATATAATGATTATCGATGATATAAATTATGTTTTATCATTAAATTAATTTGATATTGAGAATATTTTTTAATTAATTTTTCTTTAATTAATCCTACAATACATATGTTATATTTTTAGTTTTTAAAATAAATTATTTGTAAACATCCCTCACATCAAAAACTCCAAGGGTATTATTGTAATGAGATTTTTTATTTTAATTATAAAATAAATAAATAAAACACATTTTTATAAATTATGGGGTAACCCATGTGAATTTTTTGTGGATTGGATTAAATTATCATATATATTTAAAAACCATAGTTTGGAACATAATTAACAATTATACATAATTTCTCTATATAAACCCACAAAAACATCAATTCATCTTCAATAAAATCCATTCTAAAGTGATTTTTTATACAATTTCCTCATTCATTCCCTCAAATGGTTCCCCAAACTCTTATATAGCTACTCCCATGGTTTTTTAAGAGTCCTTTAATGGTTATTGATCATATCCTTCTTATAATTATTCAAGAAAATTATTTAACTGTTTTATTTTTTTCAAAATTTTCTTATATGGATATGTTTTCACACATACTTGTCATAATAATTATTTTTTCCAAGTGACCATAGACACCTCTCACTCTCATTTAACCCTTTAAAGAATCTAAATCTATATGTTTTATGATGTCGAAGTTATCCCTTGATTTTTCATTTCAAACCACTATATTGTGAATACCCATAACCTTTTCCTCTAAAGGATATTCACCTAGTAGTACCTATACATCATCGGTTGGGTATTTCCATTTACATAACCCAAACTCCAATACAATTTTTTAAATTTGTTGAATGATATCCTTTTGTTCTATGATCTATGTGAAATACAAATGCATGTACATGATATGAATGTGACTAGTGTAGGTAAAATTATATAGTCCTCCTATATATTAGGAATTTTTTATCTCATGTGATAACAATGTTTGGTTAATGTGATATTTTTCAATGAAAAAAATTTTTTGTTTTAATTAAGGAAAAACATGACATATATTATTGATGGCATGTTTTATGTTGTTTCCATGTTCCCAGGTTTCTATTATGTTATCATATTATATCATAGATCATTATTAAAATTATGATTATCACCCTTATTATTTTTCCTTCATATGACTTTGGAATCACATATACCACGTTACATTGTTCAATACTTTATTTATTCCTTGAATGGGATTTATAGATTACCCATTTCTAATATATGTACCTAGGTTATCCAACAAAATTGTAAACGATCCATGTAATATAAGAACATGTTATAGTGTTTTTAAATAATGATGTAATTTTTTATAGTTTCTATGTTATATTCCAAATTACCAAAATATAATATGCATAATGATCATATAAGACATTATTTTCTATACCTCTATGTAGTAAATCATGAAAAAAACTATATTAAGGATATGGGTTAACATTATTTGTATATGAGAAATGTATAGTTATTTTTGGGGATATGGATTAAAATAATCAAGTGATATTCTTTGGGATAAGACTAATAATAGTTAAAAATCCCTAAATTATAGAAATGTATAGAGTTTTTTGTTCCAATAAAAAATATATATGTATGGATAATATATGTGTATGTGGCTTCTGATAAGTTGTACGTAGGGGTAATAGCACTAATAAGGGAATATTGATCTGAACTTGATCATAAACGTGTCCATGAAAATGGGACTTGATGAATATCGAGTTTGATACTCTTAGGGGATATGATTGAATAAATTAACAATCAATTTATAAACCCTTTTTAATTGAACAAAAATTCCAATATCATTTACTGTTAGGAATTATTTCATAGATAATTTAGATTAAATTATATATATTCACAAGTTAAATAATATATTAAATTAATCTTTTATCCATATATTGTTCATGGTTTCCCATTAATATAGTTAATAGTAAAAAATATTATGAAGCTAACATTCCCATTTATCATGTTAATGGATGAAAATAGGAGGGAATATGTAAAAAACAATGTTAGGGGAGTATTGATGAATTCCAAAATAAAATAACTTAAATTGTGAGATCTAATGTAAGAAATATAATTATTATTACAAACCATATATCAAAAATTATGATTAGAAACGCAGAGATATTTCAATTTCATAAGACAAAAAGTATGTGGAGGATGGTGACTCTAGGATGTTCATTTGAAAAGGTGGAAAATGGAAAAATATTCAATTTCATTTGTGTAAAAAAAAGGAATGTAGAACCATTGTAAATATGAAAAATGAACGTAATGATGTTTCAAGTGTGAAAAAATAGAGCATAATTTACTAAGTATTCATTAAAAAATGTATTTTTTTGTTGAAATAAGAGATAAAAATAAAATTTAGTGTAAGGTATCTTTAACAGTTCTATTTCATAATTGAAGGGATTTTGAGAATTATCAAATCTAGTTAAATATTTAAATGTATAAAAAGCACGGTGACTAAAAAAAATCTAAAAGTACAAGGAAATAATGAATTTCATTTTTCTCATATGGATCATAATGATTGAAGTACACAAATCGCCTACAATATAGTTGTGTTTGCCTTATTTTTTTTAAAATTCATACCAAATTAACATATCTTGTATATTTTATAAGAACATTGAGTCATAGACATAAATGATATTATATCATCCATAGAAAAATCTCTGATTAATATATCAAAATTTATAGTTTATTTCAACATTCATGAAAATATTATAATTAAGCATTTAACAAAATTTGATGTTATTTTTGGTGTTGATTGGATTTCCTTATATGGGTCTAACGTAAATTTTCAAGATAAGAAAATCACCCCTCCTATTATAAATCACACACTAGTTCTATAAATTTATAAGGAGAATTATGAATCTTCCTTGGTATCATCATATAATTAGTGGGTACTATTTCCAAAAGAGAAAGATATTCTATCTCAAATGATTGAGAATAGTTGATTTCATAATCGAACATATACCTATACCAACTAACATTTCATTGCCTTGTCACTTCGAGAAAGGGGATATCAAGGTATCCTCAAACAATTGAGGTAATTTAAGGATGATTAAGGCAAACATATAGAACAGAAATCCATGGTTTCCTTGAAATAGAATTGTACTATCATCGATTTTTTAAAAACATCTCATGATTTCAAGAAAACTATCCAATGTTATGTGGAAGGGAATCTTGATTTTATATATTGATAAATGCAAAAATATATATAGAGAGAGAGTTGAATATGATAAAAATATCTACACCAATGATTGAAGTACCCACTAGTAGATAAATATTTGGGATATCTAGTGATGCATCCAAAAACTGACTGTCATGTGTAATAATTGAAGATCGAAACATGATAGAATTTTACTAATTACATTAATGATAAATGAGATGATCTATCTAACATATAATCAACAATTTTAAGTGGTGATTCTCATGTCAAAAATTTTGTGACATTATGTCTATAGTGATAAATGTGACATATATACATATCTTAAATGCCAAAATTATTAATTCAAAAAAAGGGTTCTAATATACAACTAACAGTTTGTAAGTTTTTATCAAGGATTATGATTTTTTAATACATTACTTTCTAATTATGGTAGGAAATGTGGTAGATTTTTTGAGTGGAAAACAACCTACAACCCCTATCCCTGATGATGATTTCAAGGGATCCAATATTTTTGGCCTTGTAGTGGATATAAATGGGAATAATAAAATGATATTCATCATATATTAGTCAAATAACTAATCAAACTAATATTACTTAGAGGATCAATGAGGCCAATAAAAATAATGAGTTTATTTAGAAGATGTCAGTGAATACTCCATTATTCATGTTTTTATGAAGATTCGGTTATAAGGTTTATAACCTATATATGTGTCAAATAAAAAACAAAAATAATGATGGAATTTTGGACGATTCACTTATCTCATCGTTATTTATTAATGTTGTAATCACTAAGATTTATATAGAATTATATAAAAAATCTAGTCAGATAACATGACGAGGGGTATTATTGAGTTTTTATCTCGATAACTAGTATGCCAATAATTCAAGGCATAATGACTGATGTGTAATTGTATGTTAAATAGATTCTCCTAACCCATATTGAAAATGGAAAACATAGCCTTAGTTTTTTTTGTAGGACTACCTAGGACCCTAAAAAGGAAGTAATTAAATATATGTAGTAGTCTATAAACATAAAAAGATAATGAATTTGATTATTATAATTGAATATTTCTCAACTAACAACATGAAAATTTATACACAAGGGACATGGTTATATTACATGTAGATGCACTCTCTAATGAATCTTATTCAGATCCATGGGTTACCTCTAGTTTTTGGAGAATACATCAGAAATCATTGAATACGAAATTGTGATTAACCACTTGTTATCACCCTTAGATGGGTGGTCAGTATATATAAACTATTCAGACTCTGGAGGATATAATGATATTATGTTCAATGGATTTAAATAGATGTTGGGATCATAAACATCCCCTAGTGGAGTACTAAAATAACAATATTTTAATTTATATAATTCAAGTGTAACCTAATTTGGCTCTCAATGGGAAGAGGTGTTAGACTCCAACATGATAAAATGATTTTGGAGAGGAGATGTTAATGGGATTTTATCTTATCAAATAAATGACAGAGAATGGTTGAAAAATTCTTTATCATAAGAAATCTACCCAAAGATGACAAAAAATCTATAAATATAATTTTTTATGGAACTTATAGTTTTAAGTAAGTGATAATGTTTTACTTCATATATTTCATTTGATGAATGTCATGAGGATTAAATAGAACTAAAATAATATTCCAAGATACAATATCCCCATTAATATACTTAATTAAATTATATTGGTGGAATATTGACTAGACCTACCACATAACCTATATCAAGTACATGATATGTTTTTTGTAACCTTATCAAGGATGTTCATTTCATGAACACTCAAATTTACTAAAACCATAGTCAGTACCATCATATATTGAAATTTCATACAAGGTGTATTTGGTGAATAAAATAAATTTTTGAGAAATTGTTCTATGAAATTAGAAAAATAACTTAGTAAGTGTTTTAAGGTGGAACAAAAAGTATAAGGAAGTGAGGTGGGAATATAAAGATGTGATGAAACCGAAGTAGCATAGTTTATTTTATGGTATAAAATAATATTTTAGGGAGATATTTATGAAGGGGGTAAAATGTAATGACCCCTACTTTTACATATTAAATTCCATTTTTAATGAACAATTTCATTATTATGTAATGTAGTTATAAAAAAATGCAGTGCATTAGTTATTTTGAAATATTGTCACAAATATCATTTCATATTTAAAATATAGTTAATCATCACAACCATTTATTTTATATCCATTATATGTTGTCAACTAATATTAGTATAATAATTCTTATGAAAAAAAAGTTTAATTGACCCAAATGGATACATAGATATCCTAGATCATTAGTATTATACCATATAAGGACCATTTATCAATGTTTCTAAGAGAGAAAACATAATATGGATATGGGAATTACCATTCCCAACTCAATATTTAATATCTAAATAATTATAATAATAATTAATGGGATAATTTCAATCTCATATAGTTCACAACAGATAACATGTTCCCCAAACCACCATAGGAAGATCCCACCATTGAAAACCTTACCCATAAGAAATTTTATGATGTACTAAATAGATATATATTTAAACCCAAACAATATTAATTTTTATATTTTTTGATTTTAAATTAAATAATAAATATATTTCACCCTTTTAATATAACATTTAAAGGATTATATAACGGGTTTGATAAAAAATGGATTTTGATATAATGAAATAGAAATATTTATTTTATGAAATATATATATTAACTGAAGAAATTTTTTTAATGATATCAATATTTCTTTAATAACTATTATTTTAATATAAATTTATTGTTAAATATAATTTACTAAATATGAATGATTATATAATTTTTTTATATCCATAATTATGTTTATAAGGGAAACAAAACTATTATTATAAAAAAATAGTATTTATTATTTAATATACAATTTTGTTTTTAATGTGTAAATTATTATACATGGATAATTACATGGAAAAAATAGATATTATTTTTAAAAATATCATGCCTACATTATCCAATAGTTTTGTTTAATTATTTTTAGACGTCATAAATTTTATTTAGAAATATTAAATATTCAACAAATATATGGAACATATTATGACATCAAAAAACACAAAAGTGATTTTATTAATGATATAAAAATTATTCAGGAAAAAGGTAATCTGTTCCATTTAAATCTAATTTATTTTGATGTTATTTTATTAATTTTATAAACCTTTAATGAGTCTTCCAAATCCTATATATCATTTAAAAGTTTAAAAAACTCAACACCAAATCATCTGGGGTATTATTATTATGAGTTTATTTCTTATCCTTATAAAAAATACTCCCCTTTGATATAAAACATTTTGAATAATTTTATTATGGTTTTTTGGTACTTATTACTTTATCACATATAGTCCAAAACCTAGGTTTTGACATTAATAATGAATTCTACAATCTTTATCTATATAATTCAACACAAAACGTCATTTATCTATAGTAAAAACCATTGGATAATTAATTTACTTTGTCATTACCTCTATTTAGTGATCCCAGGGTGTCCCCAACTTTTGAAGAAACTCCTCCCAATCTTTTAGAGGAATCATTTCAGGGTAAGAGATCATATCCATGTCCACTTTTTTAAATAATTTTTTTAAATCGTGTGTTTTTTCCTAAAAATTCATGTTGAGACGTGTTTTTAAACCTCTATATTACTGTAATTATGATTTCTTAGATATTATTAACCATTTAAATCTCAATTAACGCTTTTTTTGAATCGTAATGTATCCCCATTACACTACTGAAATTTTCATAGGATTTTTCATGCCAATATTTTGTATTGTTAATGTCAAGCCAAATTTCCACTAAGGTGAATTCACATAGTTTTTACAGTACATTGTCAATTTGGGATTTCCATGTATATAAAATGAAATCATTAACTATTGGGGTAAATGTATAAAATAAAATATTTTTTTGAATGATTTATAAGGAAAAATTATGCATGTAATTGATATGAATGTGATAGGTGGGTCTGGAATTATATAGTCATCCAATAAGTTTGGTTATGTTTTTATATCATTAGATTCCATACATGGTGCATAATAGGTTATTATAAGCAAACAATTTTATTTTTTCTTCATTGTTAACCTTTACTTATGATGATGATTCCATGTGTTGATTTTTTCATCATTCCTATGTATCATTTATGTATTCATGTTATATTAGGAATCATTATTCGAGATTATAATTCTCTCTCGTTTTATGTTTAATTAATATGCCTCCTGGGTCACGAGAACTATTTTAAATTATGTTTTTTTTATTACCTTATAAGAATTTATAGCTAACCCCTTTCATATATATGTTCTTTGGTTATCCGATGATATTTTAGAAGGTCCATGGAATATAAGGGCTTTTATGGAGTTTTGAAATATTGTTTTATTTATTTATTTTAAATATTGCTGGGATATGGGACGAATTACCTAATAAAAGAGGGCCCCACAATCATATTTTATTTTATTAAGTATACCTCTATATAATAAATCATGGAATATTGTTTATTATAGATATGGTGTATGATATATATCATTGAAAAAACACACAAATGAAACCAATAACATGAATAATGTAACATCTCATTTCTTTATTTTAGTAATTTCTCATACGTATATTATTTTCCATTTTTGATTAGGTTCATTTTTATAAATTCAAGGATGTATGTATATTTCTAGTGTAATTGGCCAAATTTTAAAGGATTTATATTGGATTGAATTAATGGAGATTGAGTAATAATTTATCAATGGATTTAAAGTGCTATAATTGGGTTTAGAAAGCATCATAGGTTGTTTCTTTTCATAATCAGGACTGAGAAATGCGTGATGGAAACATTCAAATTGTGAATTAGTTATATTATATGAATACATTTTCTGGAAGATATCATGAACTAGTTCATAGAGTGAAATTTTTACAGGCCATGAGACTAGTCGAAATTGTGAAATAGTCAATCATTGTTTCTTTAGAATGATTTGATTCCATATGGACACATCTCATAAATTGTGAAATTTATGTCTTCAATGAGGTTATCATCTTGAATTGTTCAGGTGTTGTGGTTTAAACCATGAAACATGAATGATTATCTATTCAATTAACATTCATGATTCTATATCAATACCTAGTTTCTCTCAAATGTGATTTTGGGTATTTTTTCTATGATCAAATCATTTCATTTAGTGATTTACCTTTTTGGTGGATGTGATGAATCTCTTTTGATATATTTATGATTATTCATTGTTGATAGTCACAGTCATTTAATTGGACTTTGTTTTCATATTATATTATCTTGTAATAATTTTATTCATGATATTTTCTACATCTATACTCTTATATATTTCTAAAGGTTAGTCTATTGTTGGTCACATATTTAATGGTGTGATTTCCATATGTTATGAGTGACCAATATTTTTTCCATTAATTAATTTTATGAAATAAAATTATATTGTGTGGTAATAATTGGCATGGTGTAAATTTTTTGTTCTGTGTTATGTAAGGTAGTTGGGGATATTGTACCGAGTGTGTCCGACCTAATTAAGATGTAGGTTCTTCCATCTCTATCCAATGTTGGGTAAACCATGATTGATCAAGTTTTTTAATATTTATTTATAAATAAAATTGCGTGATCAATTAATATTTTCTGTGTCTAAGTGGGGTTTTGATAATATAATTTTCTTTGTATTTTGGTAAAATATGATGGTATATTTGAAGGATTTGAAATGGGTTTGAAATACAGGTTTCATTAAGTGTTTTGGGGATGTTGTTTTAAAAATACAGTATATGAAAAGACCTGGGTACATTGGTGTAAGGTGTAGTAAAAGACTTTTTCTATTGATTCCATTTGGGGGGTCACTCATTTGGTTTCCCATTGCTCCCTTGGCCTATTTTTCTTATGAATTGGTAGAAACCATTGGTAGGTTCAATTTTTTTGGTGTTACTCTACTCCGTAGATTTCATGCATATGTGTAGGGACATGATAAACTTGTTTTATTGGTTTTGTTATGAGTGTTGTAGCTAGCATTAACTATTGTGATCATTTTCCTGATCATATCTAATCTTTTTTGTTATACCACTCATATTTCGTTATCATATTTGATATCTATGATATAATATAAATATTGTTTCCTGGATTATTTTAAACTATGGAGAAAGGGAAATGATTTACAATGCTTTTGACATAAAAATTATTTAATATATTTTTATACAATGTAATTTTTAAAAAATTTCATGTTTATATTTTTTAAAAAAATTATAATTATGTAACACCTATGTGGTATCATACTAATCCCTTTATCTCACACCCTATGTACCAATTTAGGGGTATGTTCACCATGTTACGTTTTTTGTATTTCAGGAAATGCATGGGGCTGTAGTAAAGAAGGAAGGTTTCTATCAGTTGATATGGGTTGTTGTCAGTGTTATTATAGGATGTTTTCCATTTATAACAAAGAGTAATTTTTTCTATTTTTTTGGTTTGTATTTTTTTGTTATATTTGTATCTTTGATTTTTCAGCAGCTTTTATGTTGGATCTCTTTTTCACATTCCATTAATTTATGGCATATAATTCCATTTATCTATTCCACATCATCTTCATATTATATTTGTATATATATATATTCAGGTTTTTTACCCTCAAGCTGGGATAAATCATTCCCTCTAGTTTTTTTATTCTCGTTTTATAGTCACCATTCCATGGGGTTCAGGAACACCCTTCAGGTTTGGGACAAGTAAGATCAGGTAACATTTTTTCAGGGTATCAAGGTATATTCATTATAAAAGATAAAAAATAATAATAGTTTTTTATAATCAAATTTTAATTTACCTAGAATGTATAATATTTTACTGTTTATTATATTCAGTTCAATTGGTATCTTGTGATGCTTCAAACACCAAAAATAAATGAACATCAATATATTATAGAAATATTATTTCTTATATAAAACTATTATGACCTCCTGTTGATATTATGTTCAATAATAGGGTGAAAGATATTATAAAATATATATATATTTTTTATCTATAAAATAAATATTCAATAATAAATTTATTATAAATTAGATGGAAGTGGAGATAAAATCATTTAAAGGTAAAAGATATATTATTTATAATATTTTTTTATATACAATGTGTTCTTATCATAAAATATTAAATTAAGAATTATTTATAAATGATAAAAATAGTTATATAATATATCTCATTTATTGAATTTAAATTCAATTAATACTATTTATTAGACAATGAATGAGAATAATTTCATTTTATGCTCTAGTAATACAATTACAAAACAAATTCTTGTTTACATTTTTTTAAAGATATAATAATTAATTTAATCAATTTTAATTTTTTTGTGAATATGGAATAATTTTTTAAATAATCATTTTATAATATTCTTTGGATTAATTTTTGTTATTTTTCTAAAAATATTGTATTTAGTGAATAATGAGAATGCTATTTTTTGAAAACCTATAATTTATTTTCCTTAAATCAAAAAATTTAAAAGTAGAATTATTATTTTTAAGTAATATTGAAGTAACATTCAATCAATTTTATAATAAATAATCTAATAAATTAAATTTTAATTCACAATATACTTGATTTGGTATAAAATCATTTTTATGTTTAAACACGTTTTTCAATAAAAAAATATGTGTTTAATTTTTCATAATTATATTAAAATTGATATATACCATTTTTAACAAATGAATATTAAAAAATATATTTTATATATTGAATAATGAGGTTAAATTTTAGTAAATATTTTAATTTCATTTATATTCATCTTTAATTGTAACCAAGAGAAACCATTATCACCATGGAAATTAAAAAAAAGTCTAATTAAGGTTTAAACTATTGGATAGGTAACAAAATAAACAAAGAAACGAATTTATTTTATTTCCATTAGTATAATTATACAATATCAATATTATTTTATATACTATGTCATTTTTTATCCAAAAGATTTTTATTATGACATTTATATTATTTTATGGAATAGAACATTTAAAAATTTTATTTTCAATATTTTAACAACATTTATATGTTTTCATTGTGATAAAAACATGATATAAATTTTTCTAACAAGTTATATTTTTGTTTAATATTTTATTTACGGTATTTATTTATTTTAATTTTTGGGGTAATATTATAATCATGACCACTCACACAATGTTCATGAAATCATTTTTCCTGTAGTATAAAAATTAAGTAAATTAATTTCAAAACATTAATAGTAATAAAATTTTGATTATTGTTGGTTTAGAATTAAATTCACAGATAATTATAATTTTTATTTTTATTTTTATTTTTTTTCTTAGTATTAAATTATTATCTTGATTCATTTGTTTCAATATATTATAATAGTCTTGAAAATTACATTAAATATTATTTCATGTTTTGAAATTTTCTTCAAAACATTAAAGAATAATAAAATCACTATATTGAATCCATTTTTATGTGAAATTTATATTATATTATACATTATTAATTCATGTTTCAATTTCCATTTTAAATATTACATTCATTCCCATTAAAGGGTGAATTTTTTTACATCGGTTAAAGTTAATCAAGGTTGATGCAGGTGTTAAATTAATATATATAGGTTAAAATGAACCCTGAACATCAATATAATTGATTGGATGATTAAATATTTACATAATCAGACATATATTATACTATATTTAATGTTGGATCAATATTATTGATATATAAAACAAAAAAGACACACACACACACACACATATTTTAGTGGATCAACTATTTATAAATTTTACACCCACATCATATAGAAATATTAATCTGTACACATAACATATCACTAAATTTTAGAACACTATATCATAAAATACCTTTAGAAATAACTTCACATATTCACTCATGTTATCCTAGATTCCTTGGTCATTGTAGAATACCATCCTTTTATGGTTGAAGTTGTAAATCGAAGAGGTTTTCCGATTTTATGATATAACTCTTAACTGAGTGTTTTCATGTTTATTTCATTATCAACCTACCATATATCTAATAATTTAATTTGGGTATAATAAAAAAAGTGTCATCAATAAACTAAAATATTATTATGTATGTTAAGAAACCCTTTTTCATCTCACTTCCATCCCAATAGGAAATGAATACATTGCTCTTGAATATATACAAACTATAATATATATGAAGAACTATATTTAATTTTCCATCCCCAACTATCATGGAAATTTATTATAATTTAATTAATGATTAAAAATTAAATTTATGAAATAATTAATCTTTTTGAATTATAAAATTTTATCAGACATCTTTACTTCAATACATTAGGAAACAATAATCCAGTTCAGGCATATGGGTCAATTTTCAGCACCACAAAAATGATATGTACTATTTTTAATTTTAGATTTACATAGTTAATTATAATGATATATTTAATTAATATATAAAAAATAATTTTTATTATTTAATGTATAATTATTATTTACTATTCATTTTTTATCCACCAGATATTCAAAAAATCACTTTTTCATACATATAGACAACCATATCCATGAAGTGATGCAATTAATTATTCATCGCAAAATTATGTAGATTATTATAAAATATTATATGATGAATAAAAATTGTTAATATGATTATATTATTACTATATAAAATATAAAACCATAACCAATGTGAAATTACTATAACCATCAAACTGAAACATTCATGGAATGTGGGATAATTTTGACCTAAAAAATTATTTTAATGAAAATATGATTATAAAATGATAAATATAAAGTATTTTTGTAATATCCGTACCCATATCATTCTATATCATGTAGTTTTTACTATTTTACCAAATACCTCAAGTCCCCCTTATTATAAACTACAGTCTTTATATTATCATTGCTGTTCAATTATGGAATCATAGATTTACTATAACCCATATATCAGAGTTCTCAATAATAAATAAACAAGAAATATAACCTATAAATATAATACATGTAGACAGAAATAGATAAATATCCTACAATAATACATAAAAGGTAGTAAAATTCCAAATATCCAGGTTTTACATAAAAAGGTTGCCAACTTGGATAGTTATAGAGAAATAACATAAAAAAATAAAACTAAATTAGAAGGTAAATACTAAATATCATGGCTGAACCTCATCCATTATCCAAATACCATCGATGTTATACTTGTTAATATTCTTATCTTTATCCATCGATCTATTAATGAGTATAATCAGAAGAATTTTTTCTCAGGTACCGAATTGTAGTGGTGTCCCAAAATTTTGTTATTAAAAAACCTAGTAGGGAACCACCTACAAGATACAATAATATCTAGAGAATGCATTGAAATATGCATGTTATATGGTTATCTAAATTAAATGATAACTCTAAATTAATAATACATTAATGATCCTTATGAACATGAACCCAACTAACAATAACTTCATTAGACCAATCTTGGAGTGTCTATCAGAACTTCATAATGTCCATGAATCCCATTTTACAATGTGTCTAACAAGAGCATAAAAATTCCATTAAATAATCATGAAATAGAGAAAAAATCTTCTAACATTCCTATCTCAGATATCTAAATCCATGGAATTATAGACTGAGATATCCACACAGAAGGAATCCTATATCAGATTCCAAAATTCAAGAAAAAATAACATGGTAGACTATACCAAACCATTTGATCTAGGATTTCCAAATCAATTTCATCTTATATAAGACTGCATGATACTATGGATGAGCCACATGATAGCTTGATCGTTTATAAAAAAATCCATGGCATCATGAATATGATCTCCTAACTCTGAGAATGAATCCGAGAATAGTTTTTTAATAGTGCTCAACATTCCTGGTAGCCCATTCATCCATGATCCAAATCCACGAAATCCCATATGATTTCTGAATGCCAAATGCATGGGTTCTATGCACCAGGCTACAACCTTATAGAAGCTTCATCCATATCTAGCTACAATATATGGACATTAACCCTTATACCATATCCCCAATAATGGAGTCTGGACCCTCTATTATTGTTGTAATCATCTAAATAATTCCATATAACATTAACCCTATGGATTCCTTCTATAATAGTAGGAAACACAACTATTATCCAAAAAATCACACCCACCATTCATATCCATATCACCAAGGTCTTAAAAATTTATTATTAGTCCCATGGATAATCCTATAAACAATTCAATTAAACCACTTATATAATTTATTCAATGGAGGAAACCTTAGTTTCCCTTAGTCTTGTTATATAATAATAAACCCTATATGTTTAATGGTTTCAGTCACATTCATGGATTAAAACCTGATGCACAAGGACATCGTGTCCCCAAACATTGTTAGAAGGGTTTCATGGCCATTCCTACTAATTAGGGTCCCACCACAAGGTCATAAATTAAAAGATGCTAGTTATCTGATCTCATTTAATAGGGTATCTAAATGGTTTTCTACTGTACCAACCCCTATCCCAATCAACCTATATTTTTTCCACCTTTTCTTGGTCACACTAGATGGAGTAGGGTCACCATTCATGGATTATTCATGTCTTTCCATATCATTAAGATTAAAAAAACATAGTTCTCTAGAGTCATAAAACCCTGTAAATTTTCAAAGGGTCATACAGTATCGCCTCATGTAATATGAGGTATGGAGGGAAAGAGAAGTTATATGTTCTTAAAATCATTGGAAGATGTATCAAGAAACCACATAGGTGTTGTTCATGACCCTTGGCATTTTTCTACTCCAATTAATATTTGTGATATTAAATAACATATTTATTTAATTAACATGATCATAATAAAATAATGAGGATTGAATTATCAAACAACAACACGTGGGTTCTCTAATAGTTCTACATGACCTCACATGAGTTTTGGAGGACACCTGAGGTCATAATGTCATGTACACGACCATCGACTATCATATAATCTATCAGGAATACAATGGCCATTTCTAACCATTAGTTCTCGTTCAATGTATTTTCATAATTTCATTAAATATTTATAATCAATTTTAATTAAATTATGAAATAAAAAATGTTTTTTGAAAAAAGGTAGTCAGTCCACTCATACCATGATAACACAATCAAATAATAAAGTGACTAGTCATGCATAAGATATAACCTACCTCAAATATAGATTTTCCACTATAACACCAAGGGACTAAAGTAGATGTCCAGGGACTCGATCCTTGTCCATCCTTCCCTTTAATCAACTAGACCTATCTCAGATTCATGGACCCCTAAATTATGATTAGAAGAAAAAATTAATTAATGAAATAAAATTATAATTGATTACAAAATTAAATTTGAGAATGATATATTGTTAGTTGACTAACCAACCCATTCCCCCAATACAATATAACCATAAACTTTTTGTGTTACACTCTTGAAACATCAGTGGATTTAGGTTTCAAAAAAACCTAATTAAGTATACATATTTAATAGTCAATAAAATAAATTTATAAAAAACCCCATCATAAAATAATAATCGTGTCAAAAATCAGCACATAAACACACATACATTAGAATTATTCATATCAGGATCAAAGAATACTAGAAATAGATAAATACCCAATGAAGATGAAAGGTCTCACCTTCCTTTAGTTAAAAATTTATTATGACTAAAAGAAAAAATCTCCAGATTATGTGAAAATAAAGGCAAAAAAATACAAAAAATGTTTAGAGAAATGTCTTACACACAAATATCATTGAATCAAATACATGAAGTCCATGAGAGGTGAAGAAATGTGTCAAGGGGATATCTATATGGGACCCCCGCATGTACTTCCATTTTACCAAGGAAACAAGTAGGATAATTCCCTAGTTTACTAAAAAAAGAGATGATGAGTTTTTTGATGGCATGAACAAGGGGTTTACATAATGTGTTTATATAGATATCCCATAGGACCCCATTTCACATTTCGTGTCCCCTTGGACACACCTAGTGAATCCAATTCATGTAATGAATGGAAATTCATAATGTGAATGACATTCTAGTGATTTTTCTTATATTCCAACAAGAATGTTTCTCCTCTATTGCTCACTCATAACCTCTATTATTCCATTTTATAATAAACCTCAACAAAAAAAACATTTTTCAATGTTTAATGTTTAAAACCACAATAGTATTTCTTAATTTGATAACAACCATTCCTTAAATTGAAAAATACATGTCCCGGAAGAAAATCATTACCCGTATATATTCAAATTCTTACAGTATCCCCAATATAAAACATATAATCCTCATGAAGTAAGGTTAGAAACTCATCAAATGAACCTAGCATTCAAGGATAGGATATCCATGATCGAATCCAAATATTATACCCAATTACATAGAATGAGTTTCTATTGCATATCTCGAAACATAAAGACCATTATTCCTAAAAAACTCATTCTTCCACCTATAACCATCACCACATCCTTGGACATTGATTCCTAAAACCCATCCATTTTGAAATAAAACTGTTTCATGAACCAATTGAGCACGTAGATATTTAGGGATCCCCATCATAAGGTATCATTCTGAAAGCCGATATTGAGTCATAGTTCTCCTCAACATTGAAATTACTCAAAAAAGATGCTTTCAATTATCCAATCATCCATTTGACAAAGTTTCCATACTACTATACCTAAATATAGAAAAAATCATACAATATATTTTTAGCCACATATCATTATCTGAGATTGAGATGTAACAATTGAGTATACCCTACCCTTGAATTTAGACCTCTTTAATCAAACATTCCTCTTAAGAACATGAAAAATCCTTAGAATGGTCACATCATACACAATGTGGAATACACGAATAATTGATCCAACATTGATGGTGTTCTCTATAATTTCACCCTTAAAGACACCTTCATCAAATTTCATAAAATGTTTGACTCATTAATCCATGTTAGAAAATATTTCCTTATATAATCCACTCTGTTAAATAAAATAGAATAATGTTTTACCCGTTTGTCAATGTTATTAAATTAGATTAAGAATTGAACCATGTCCTAAAATGGAGATCACCCCATGAATCATGTCTCGAATGGGGGATCACCCCACAAATCTCATTCTAATAAATTGGTATACTTCGATATCAATTTTAATATACTCATTCAATAGAATATGTTATCTAAATTAAAAAAATGGTGTGTATGTAGAATGTGATAAATTTATTTCTATATCTTATTGATGTAAAATTTTCACGCCGATAATCCAATGGATAGTGAACAAAATCATATGATGTTTCTTAAATGTGGTTCATCCTCCATAATCTTGTGGCGGTATCCGAAAAATATATATGACGACCCATACTTTACAGAAATGGTTAACACTTCAAAATTGAAGCATACTTATTACAATATATAACAAAACCATGAAAGTATCATATAGGTATATTGTCTTTAGAAACATGTAAACATAAACAACTGGTTCATAAAGCATCTACACTGTCTCCCATTTATTTCATCATATCTATAGTCCCTTTTTGGAATATATTACTTAATAACCTTCTTCCTGACCTGGGGAAGGAAAACATACAAAAGGGTGATCTCGAATGCTCAGTAAGGGTAAACAAAAGAAATATCAATAACATCAAATTCATATGAACAGAACATTTTGGAAATCTTACCTTGCAAAAGAGATCATAATTTCATAACATGGGATAAATCATGGTAGTGAAATGTAATCCCAATAATAATAACATAAAACAAGAAACTTTGTGGAATACACACATAATCATAGAGAATTATTTCTTATTTTTCAAGACTCATTGACAAGACTATCTTTGTGGACAAAGTCCATTTCTGAACAGAGTTCACTCCTCGTTTCAGTCCTGTTTCACTGAACCGGTTTAACCTGCAGTTCCAGCCATGTCTATCTCATGAGATATAAAATCTTTACCCAATGAATTGGAGGGAGATATAGGTCCCACCCATATCATAATGATACCATTCTTATGTGTGCCACAAAATCATAAACCATACATCATAGCATAACCCATGTAATAAAAATAGGAATCTTAAATATCATAACATCATAAAAAATTTCATATAAGATAAAGGAATTCATAAAAATATTTCCATCACAACATAGTCAAATCAATGTAATAATAGGGATAGATACAGAACCCTATATTATCTTAGATGGAAAATAAATTTGATAAAACATTTGAACTCTATTCTTGAGGAAAATATCATTTCTACTTTAAAAAAATATTTCCTTTCTTAACATGTCATACAATTATAAACTAAAATATTTTGATTAATAATAAACTTGAAAACTTGTAAAGTATACTTCTTGGGAATAATTTTTTAAAAATCTCTTCATGCCGTATAAGTTAAAAAAACATTCTTCTCATACTTTTGTCGGAAAAGTAAAAAAGTACCTCATACGAAAAATGAAAAAATATTCCTTTCATATATTTTACTAAAAACTCACCGAAGGGTAAAATTGGATTTAAAAAATATTACGAGGATATAAATAATATTACAAATTGAGGAAACATGGATGTGGAGGATAAATATTCCCCAGTAAATTCTGATGAATAAACAATCTCGGATAAAAATTGAGATTGCGAGATTGTTCCTTACCTTAGGTCTGATTTGCTTCGTAAGTGTCTGAACCTCCTGTATAATGATTTAAATAATGTTATTGACTTATTCCAAAATCATAAATATTGTTATGATATCATATATGGTCATATTATTATCTTCTTATTAGTAATATTTCATTGCTACTTGTTATTCGGGTGTTTATTACTTTTTGTTCTTATGCGTGTTTTGTTGAATAAATTCTTATTCTTCTCTTTAGGTTATATATACCTCATTTCCAAAATGGTATTAGAGTACTATATATAATATTTATTCATTCAATTCATTTATATAATCATTATTCAATGAGGATCATGTAGAATGAATCGCATCACATCATGGAGACGGTATTCTGTACGTACGCACGAGCGATGATATCGTTCCCATGATCTTGAAATTGTATTGAAGTGTATATATACTATTTCAGAATCAATACCAATTTACAATAATCATATTTATTTATTTATTTTCACCATTATACCCATCCATGTAAGGTGGTGATGGAAAATAGATTACACCACGGCGTGGAGACGATATTCCGTACGTACGCACATGCCGTGATTTCGTTTTCCGTAGGATGGATAGATGGTGAAATAGGTTGGTTTCATACTTATAATAACATATCAGTATATGAGTGATACTGATGTTATTAATTCATAATGAAAAAACTAACGAAGAAGAAATGTAAGAAGAAATAATGTTGAAAGAATCAGTAACGGACATTACCTCTTCTTTGAAGCGCCTCTTTGAGACCTCCTCTTAGGGCACTACAATTGGTCTTTGAAGCGGACCAGGACCTCTAAGATGTTTCTAGGGAAGTGGGAAAGTGAAATGGGCCAGGATTGGCTGAGATTGAAGGCTCAAATTGGTGTGACAATGTGAGGGAAGAGGTGCCCTTTTATAAGTGAAGAGAGGGGAACTTTTGAAAATATAAGAAATATTAGTTTATATTAAATCTCAACCCCACATAAAAACTTAAAAAATAACTCATATCCAAATATTAGATGATATAGGGTTGTAATATAATCAACCAATAAAATTTATACAATTTAGGAATTTATTTTAAACATTATCAACTTGATTTATCATTATTTATCAATTTAATTTCATTTGTGGTAATAATATTCTAAATTTTAAATTATTATAAATAATTACATATGTATTTTGAAGTTTCCATAATTTGACACTATATGAAATTTTAGACCATATAAATTTTAATTTATAATTTTTACATGTTTTTGTGATTTTTAATCAATTTTATAATATATTATTTTTATAAAATAACAATAGTGTCAATTTTGACACTATTTATTTATTTGAATTTAAATAAATATATACAGAATATATTTTAGAAATAAAATCTTTAATAGATTCATAAAATGTCATATGTATCTAGGAAATTAGTGGAGCACATTAAATAGTTCATATAATATTTATTTTAATATTTTTAAAACCATTTTATTGATATTTTAATTAATAAAATAATTTCTACATCACTATTGTGTCATAATTAATGATACATATTTAATTCCTAAAAATTATAAATAAATTCCAATGATGTAGATAATTGTATTAGATTTCTGGAGACTATTAATGTTCGAAGTTTCATTAAGTTTATCACTAAATTAAAATTATTATACTTATAAGATTTAAGAAAGTGACTTGTTGTCACATTCATTAGTTTTAATAATAATTAAATTCTTTTAATGGAAAAAAGTCCATTAAATGAATCTAATCTGACCCTTAGGTGATATTTGTCGACATTGAGTCATCCAATAGGATTTTGGAAGGTGTTAGGGTAATTTTATAATCTTATATTTACCCTTAATTACCCGATTTACCTTTAACTATGTTAAATAAAATTTACCGTAGTTACTATTCATAATGCCCGAAAATAAAAAGTAGCCTATTAACATATTTTGGACCCACTGATTCTAAATATGGAATACATTTTTAAAAATTCAAAACAAATAAGTTGCAGTAATTAATTTAAAATAAATCATGTTGTTAAGAAAACAGGTTTTAGAAGTTAAAACATTGCCAAAGATTGAAATGTTTTTACCTATGAATTCAATGTAAAATTAATGCTAATGACATACATTATATTAAATGGTAAAAATATATTCTATTTATAATTTGAAACCATTCAATATTATAATTTATCCAAATAAATTATCTCAATTAAAAAAGTTGTTTTTAATTAAAAATATGATATTTTTACTATTCATCAAAATATGAAAGTTATCAGAAAAATATCAAAAAATTATCAAAAGTATATTTTTATATCCGGAATCAAAAGAACAATTTTATTTTGTAAAATTGAACTTATAAACATGGAAATAAAATTTATTTAATGTAGTTGCGCCATCAAAAGGTGGCAAAACTGCATTTTTTTTAAAATAGTTATTTTACATGAAATTTTTTTTTGTTCTCTTACCATGTTCTAGAAAATGTGTAAGATGAATAATAATGTTATAAAATTTAAAATTTAGTCAATACTATTCATAACGGCTAGTCCATAATAATATATCGTCGTTTAGTGAAACCCGGTATTGCGTACTACACATGCTATCGAGGAAGGTCGCGATTGCGTGTAATGCAAGCCAAGTCCGTATTGTGTGTTGTGAAAGAATACATTGGTGTTTCATATAACATTAGAAATAAAAAATATATTTTTCTCATCAAATATCAGGGTGTTACATTCTACCCCCATTAAAATTAATTTCACCCTCGAAATTCGTCACTTCATTACAAACTGATGAGGATACCTCTCCCTCATCATATCCTCAAGTTCCCATGTAGCTTATTCTCATTGGTGGTTCATCCATAAAACATTCACCAAGTGAGTGGTCTTGTTCCATAGGACTTTTTCACTACAATCCAGAATCTCTATCGGCTGTTCTTCGTAAGAAATATCTTGCTCCAGCCGTACGACTTGTGAGCTGATTACATGTGAAGGAGCAGTTATGTACTTTCACAGGAGAGATACATGGAACACATCGTGAACCTGAGAGAGATTCGGTGGAAGTTCCAATCGGTAAGATACCTTCCCAACACGATCCAGAATTTAAAAAGGACAGATATATCTAGTTCTCAACTTTCCCTTATTTCCAAATCTCATGAACCTCTTCTAGGGTGATATTCGTAAGAACACATTGTCACCCACATCAAACTCTAAGTCTTTTCTTCGGTTTTCGGCAGAACATATTTTTTGACTCTGAGTTTCTCTAATGTGTTGTTGAATAGATCTGACCTTTTCTGCTATCTCATCAACAAGATTAGGTCCTAATAGCTTTCATTCCCCAACTTCATCCTAGCAAGATGGAATCCTACATTTCTTTCCATAGAGAGGTTCAAAAGAAGCCATCTGAATACTGGAGTGAAAGCTATTATTATAAGAAAATTTCACCAAAGGTAGGTGTTGATCCCAACCACCTTTAAAATCCATAGAGAAAGCTCTAAACATATCTTATTGAGTTTGAATTTTCCTCACAGACTGACCGTCTATCTGAGGATGAAAAGCATTGCTGAAACTCAACTCTGTATCTAGAGTATGCTGAAGACTTCTCCAGAACTTTGAGGTAAACCTCGGATCCCAATCAGATATAATGGAAAGTGGTACTCCATGTAATCTTTCCACTTCCTTTACATATATCTTGGCAATCTGATCTAGAGAGAAATCCTCTCTAATAGCAATGAAGTGTGCAAACTTTGTAAGACGATCAACTAGGACCCAGATAGCATTATTGGATTTTGATGTTTTAGGAAGTCCAGTGACAAAGTCCATAGTGATGTTTTCCCATTTCCATTCTAGTATGGTTAATGGTTGTAACATCCCTTTAGACTTCTGTCTCTCAGCTTTGACTTGCTAACAAACCAAGCATCGAGAGACATAATCAGCAACATCTCTTTTCATGCCATCCCACCATAAGTACTCTTTCAGGTCCCTATACATCTTCGTGATTTCAGGATGAATAGAGAAGGAAGAACAATGAGCCTCATCCTGCATCTCCTTCTTTAATTTGGGTATGGGAGGAACACAAACCTGATTCCTGAACTATATTATCCCATCATAGTCAAGGTTGAATTCAGGAGCATTTCTCACCTTCTTCTATAACTCGACATCTTCTTTCTGTGCCTCTTTAATCTTCACATGTATATATGGTTGAACATTCATTTGCGAAAGATACAATTTTTCCCCTTTCATTATAATTCCAAGATCCATCCTTTGTAAATCCATAAATATTCGGATCATTTGTGATCCTCATCATTGATAAGCTATCATGGTTGTGTCGACTTAATGCATCTGCCACCTTGTTTGCTTTCCAGGGTGGTAATGAATTGAGGAGTAGTAATCCTTAATCATCTCTAATCAACATCTTTGACGCATATTCAGCTCCTTTTGTGTGAAAATATACTTTAAAATTTTAGGATCAGTATAAATATCACTCCTTTCACCATAAAGGTAATGCCTCCAAATATTTAATGCAATGATTACGGAAGCTAACTCCAAATCATGAGTTGGGTAATTTTGCTCATGGATTTTCAACTATCGTGAGGCATAAGCTATCACCATATCATTTTGCATGATAACACACCCAAGTCCCTTCTTGGATGTATCACTGTAGATCACGAACCTTTCTCCACTGCATGGTAGTCTGATCACAAGTGTGCTAGCTAAACTTCTTTTTAGCTCTTTGATATTCTCTTCACATTCATCTGTCCAAACAAACATAACTCCTTTTCGAGTCAAGTTGGTGAGTGGGTTAGAAAACCTTGAAAAATCTTTCACAAAACATCGGTAATATCCAGCCAAACCAAGAAAACCTCGGATCTCAGTTACTGTTGTTGGTCTCGACCATCTTTCGATAACCCATGTTTTTGCTGGATCCACAGATATCCCCTCTTTTGAGATTATGTGACCCAAAAATGCAAAAAAATTTTGCCAAAATTCACACTTGGTAAATTTGGCATAAAGCTTCTCCTTTCTTATGGTCTTTAATACAATTCTCAAGTGATCTTTATGTTCTTCCATTCTCTTTGAATAGACAATAATATCATCTATAAAGACTACCAGAAACTGATCAAGATAGTCTCTAAAGACACTATTCATCAGATCCACGAAGATAGTAGGGGAATTAGTAAGACCAAATGGCATCACTATAAATTCATATTGTCCATAGATTTTATGGAAATCCATCTTTGGTATATCCTCCCTTTTGACCCTTAACTGGTGATTCCCTGAATGAAGATCAATCTTGGAAAAGTATTGAGCTCCGCATAGTTGGTAAATAGGTCATCAATGCGCTGGAGAGGATATTTATTCTTGATAGTGATCTTGTTAAGTTCTCAACAATCAATACAGAGTCTCATTGATCCATCTTTCTTCTTAACAAATAGAGCAGGTGCTCTCCAAGGTGACGCACTAGGGCATATGAATCCTTTATCAATATTATCTTGTAGTAGCTTCTTCAATTCTTGCTACTCAATTGGGGAAATTCTATAAGGTGTCTTTGAAATAGGCAAAGCACCCGGTATGAGTTCTATTGAAAACTCAACTTCACGATTTGGTGGAAGACCAGGAAATTCCTCCGGAAAGACATCATCAATTTCCCGTACAATGGGAATATTATTAATCATGAGTTTATCTCCAACCATTTTAGATAAATAACCTTCATTTAGTGGAATCAAGACCCATAATATAGAATAAATTTCCACTAGAAGGTTATGTTCATCCTTGCGTCGATAGACGATCATAGATTGATCTGGAATATGAAATGTTACTTCCCTTCTTTTGCAATTGATATGAGCTCCATACAAAAAAAGCTAATTCATGCCAAGAATCAAATCAAATTCCACTATAGGAAGGATCACAAGATTTGTAGGAAGCACTTTCCTACAAACTTCTATCAGAGAAGAATTGTAAACTTTTGATGCAACTATTGTGCCATTAGGAGATGTCACAGCCCACTCAACATCTAATTTTTGAGGTAATATAGCGATACCCTTAGAAAATTCTTCAGAAATAAAAGAGTGGGTGAATCTAGAATCAAATAAAACATTTTCTACTTTAGAGTGGATGGTAATTGTACCTCTCACCACTTCTTTGTCATACTCCACATCGCCGATAGTAATTGCATGTGACTCTCCTTTTTCTTTGGATTTAAGATTTTATTGACGTCGATCATCATCATCAACCCTTGGATTTGGGCATTGATTGGAATAATTCCCCATCTCCTTGAACTTAAATCATTGAAGTGTAGTAGGTTTATTATTTATATCCCTTCCTTTGTTTGCATCATTAGACATCTTCTTCCCATTATTTCGACATTCAATTTCCAGATGACCTTATTTTACACACTTATAACATTTTCTTGTCCCCTTAAGACAATTTCCTCCATGTTTCTTTCCACACTTTGAGCATAAGGGAAAACTCATCTTCTTTTCAGTGTGGTCTTTAGATTTACCTATTAATTCCATTTTCCTCTTCCTATCATACCCATGTGACTGATGGGTTACACCAATCTCCATCTCAACCTTGAGAGCACATCGAACAATTTCCTCGTATCTATTGAAGTCCCTTATGGCTAACACCCTTCAAAGACTTGGTTTTAAGCCACTAAAGAATCGATCGATCTTACTCTCAGGTTGGATAATAATTCCAGAAGAGCACATTGCAAGTCTTGTAAACTTTGCTTTGTAGCTAACAACTGATTCATCATCCTTTTGCTTCTGTTCAAGAAACTCCTTCTCTATCTTTGTTCGAAGAATACGAGGGAAATACTTATTGGTAAATAAGTCCTTGAACTCATCCCATTCCATGGACTCAATTTCATCCCCTTGCCTCATATTCATAATAAGATTCCACCATTGATCAAGATCACCTTCCAAATGATACACTGCTAAGATGACTATATCATGTTCAGAACATTGAAGAACTGAAAATATCTTTTCAGTGGTACTGATCTATTTTTCAGCCACTAATGGATCAGAAGACCCGCTGAATGAAGGTGGACGCTGCCTAATGAAGGATTCAACAGAATGTTGCTCCTTCCATTGCTCATTTGGATGTCATGCATGATTCATATCTTGAGAAAGTTGTGTGAGAATGGATACAAGATTTTTCATTCCAGCTCCCATAATGTTTGGTTGCTCAGGGGGACAATCATTGCATTTCCCATCGCATTCCACATTACCACGATTCCTTCGGGTTTCAACCATTGACTAAAACTAAGAAGAATAGTGTGAGGAATACTAATAACAATAGGAAAACCACATAATAAAGAATAAAATTTCACACTTAAGTTCTTATCATAGGTTGTTCATGGTCGTTTCTAAAACACTAAGATTGTGTTCTATGCTTAGACATTTCCATAGGTTTCTTACTAAGGATTTCACATCCTAGTTTCCAAAGGTTGACTATACCTTTCCTCTGATACCAACTATGGCGAACCATAAATTACATACATGGTTAATAATTCAAAATTGAAGAATACTTAGTACAACATATAACAAAACCATGAAAGGACTGTATAGGTATAGTGTCTTTAGAAACTGGGAAACATAAACAACTGGCTCATAAATCATCTACACTATCTCCCATTTATTTCATCAGATCTATAGTCCCTTTTAGGAATATCTTACTTAATAAACTTCTTCCTAACCAGGGGAAAGAAAACATACAAAAGGGTGAGCTCAAATGCTCAGTAAGTGTAAAAAAAAGAAATATCAATCACAACAAATTGATAATAACATGACATTTTGGAAATCATACCTTGAAAAAGAGATCACAATTTCATAACATGGTATAAATCATGGTAGTGAAATGTAATCCCAATAATCATAACATAAAACATGAAACTTTTTGGAATAAAAACATAATCATAAATAATAATTTCTTATTAGTCAAGACTCATTTCCAAGACTATCTTAGTGGACAAAGTCCATTTCTGAACCGAGTTCACTCCTCGTTTCAGTCCTATTTCACTGAACTGGATTAACCCGTCGTTCCATCCATGTCTATCTCATGAGATATAAAATCTTTTCCCAATTAATTGTTGGGAGATATAGGTCCCACCCATCTCATAATGATACCATTATAATGTGTGCCCCAAAATCATAAACCATACATCATAGCATAACCCATGTAATAAAAATGGGAATCTTAAAAATCGTGACATCATAAAACAATTCATATAAGATAAAGGAATTCATAAAAAAATTTCCGTCACAACGTAGTCAAATCAATGTAATAATAGGGATAGAAACATAACCCTATTTTATCTTAGATGGAAAATAATTTTGATAAAACACTTGAACTCCATTCTTGAGGAAAATATCATTTCTACTTAAAAAACATTTTTCCTTTCTTAACATGTCATACAATTTAAAACTAAAAGTAGTTGATTAAAAATAAACTTGAAAGCTTCTAAAGGGTGATTCTTGGAAATAATGTTTTAAAAATCCATTCATTCCGTATAAGTTAAAAAAACATTCTTCTCGTACTTTTGTCAGAAAAATCAAAAAGTACCTCATATGAAAAACGACAAAAGATTCCTTTCATATCTTTTACTAAAAACTCACCGAAGGGTTAAATTGGATTTAAAAAATTGTACTAGGATATAAATAATATTAAATATTGAAGAAACATGGATGTGCATTATAAATATTCCCCAGTAAATTCTGAAGTATAAACAATCTCGGAAAAAAATTGAGATTGCGAGATTGTCCCTTACCTCAGGTCCAATTTGATTCGTAAGTGTCCGAACCTCCTTTATAATGATTTAAATAAGGTTATTTACTTATTCCATAATCACACTTATTGTTATGATATCATATATGGCCATATTATTTTCTTTTTTTAGTAATATTTCATTGCTACTGGTTATTCAGGTGTTTATTACTTTTTGTTCTTATGCGTTTTTTGTCGAATAAATTCTTATTCATCTCTTTAGGCTATAGATAACTCATTTCCATAATTTTATTAGTGTACTATATATCATATTTATTCATTAAATTAATTTATATAATCACAATGAAATGAAGATCATGTATAATGAATCGCATCACATCGTGGAGATGGTATTCCGTACGTACGCACGAGCGATGATATCGATCCCATGATCGTGGAATTATATTGGAGTGTATGTACACTATTTCAGAATCAATAACACTTTTCAAAAATCATATATAGTTATTTGTTTTACCATTATAACCATCCAAGTATGGTGGTTATGGAAAATAGATTACACCACGGCGTGGAGACGGTATTCCATATGTACGCACGCGTGGTGATTTCGTTTTCCGTAGGATGGATAGATGCTGAAATAGGGTTGTTTCATACTTATAATAACATATCAGTATATGAGTAATAATTATGTTACTAATTAATAATGAAACAACTAATGAAGAAGAATTGGAAGAAGAAATAAAGTTGAAAGAATCGGTAACAAACATTACTTCTTTTTTGAGGCGCCTCTTTGAGACATCCTCTCAGGGCACACCAATTGGTCTTTGAAGAAGACCAGTACCTCTAATATGTTTCTATGGAAGTTGGCATGTGAAATGGGCAGGGAATGGCCAAGCTTGAAGGCTCAAATTTGTGTGAGGAGTAGAGGGAGGAGGTTCCCTTTTATAAGAGAGGAGAGGGGCACCTTTGGAAATATAAGAAATATTAGTTTATATTAAATCCCAACCCCACATAAAAACATCAAAAATGACTCATATCCAAATCTTAGATGAGATAGGATTGTAATAGCATCAAAAAATAAAATTTATACATGTTAGGAATTTATTTTAAACATTATCAACTTGATTTATCCTTATTTATCAATTTAATTTTATTTGGGGTAATAATATTCTAAATTTTAAAATATTATAAATAATTACATATGTGTTGTGAATTTTCCATAATTTTAAACTTCATGACATTATAGACCATATAAATTTTAATTTATAATTTTTAAATATATTTGTGATTTTTAAACAATTTTATAATATGTTATTTTTGTAAAATAACAATCGTGTCAATTTTTACTCTATTCATTTTTTTGAATTTAAATAAAATATATACAGAAGATATGTTTGAACTAAAATATTTAATAGACTCATAAAATGTAATATGTATCTACAAAATTAGTGTAGAACATTAAATTGTTTATATAATATGTATTTTAATATTTTTAAAACCATTTTTTTAATATTTTAATTAATAAAATAATTTCAACATCACTATTGTGTCATAATTAATGATAATTATTTAATTCCTAAAAATTATAAATAAATTTCTATGATGTAGATAATTGTATGAGATTTATGGATACTATTCATGTTCGTAGTTTCATTAAGTTTATCACTAAATTAAAATTACTATACTTATATGATTTAAAAAAGTGACATGTTGTCACATTCTTTGGTTTTAATAATAATTAAATTATTTTCATGAACGAAAGTCCATTAAATGAATCTAATCTGACCCTTATATGATATGGGTCTACTTTTATTCATACAATAGGATTTTGGAAGGTGTTAGGGTAATTTTATAATCTTATATTTACCCTTAATTACCCGATTTATCTTTAACTATGGTAAATAAAATTTACCGTAGTTACTATTCATAATGCCCAAAAATAAAAAATAGCATATTAACATAATTTGGACCCACTTATTCCAAATATGGAATCCATTTTTCAAAATTAAAAACAAAAAAGTTGCATTAATTAATTTAGAATAAATCTCGTTGTTAAGAAAACATGTTTTAGAATTTAAAACATTTCCAATGATTCAAGTGTTTTTACCTATGAATTCAATGTGAAATTAATGCTAATGACATACATTATATTAAATGGTAAAAATATATTCTATTTGTACTTTAAAACCATTCAAAATTATAATTTATCAATATAAATTATCTCAATAAAAAAAAGTTGTTTTTAATTAAAAAATAGCGTATTTTTACTATTCATCAAAATATAAAAGTTATCAGAAAAATATAAAAAATTTATCCAAAGTAAATTTTTATATCCTGACTCAAAAAAATATTTGTATTTTGTCAAATTGAACTTATAAACATGTCAAAAACTAAATTTAATGTGGGTGTGCCATCAAAAGGCAGCAAAACTGCATTTTTTTAAAAATACTTATTTTACACGAGAAAATTATTTTGTTCACATACCATGTTCTAGAAAATGTGTAAGATTAATAATAATGTTATAAAATTCAAAATGTAGTTAATAATATTCATAATGGCTAGTCCATAATAATATATTATTTTTTAGTGAAACCTGGTATTGCGTAAAACACACGCTATCGAGGAAGGTCGCGATTACGTGTAATGCAAGCCAAGTCCATATTTTGTGTTGTGAAAGATTCCATTGGTGTTGTGTATAACAAAAGACATAAAAACATTTCTCAGAAAATCTCAACGTGTTACAATATAAATTTCTGTAAACCTCTCTATGTTCATAACCCCTAGTGAGGCCTTTCATATATCAAGAGAATATGTTTAGACAGCTGGGAATATAAAAAATAATTTCTTATCATTCTTTGGATTATGTAATGATATTTTGAATTATTTTCATAGTATTTAGTGAATATAAATATATTTTAATAAATTTCCATGAAAACCCATTTATAAGGGTCATAAATCCCAATTTACATATGTTTCACAAACTCTATAACACCCTGAATAAAATAATTTCCAATTAAAAAGAAACTTACCAAAACCATTTCTCCCAAAATGGAGGGTTCTATTAATATTTCTTGAAAAAAATATTCTCTTTTTGTAGACATAACTTCACAAGTATCCCAAAAAACAATGCATACATATAAAACATGCCATGTATCATGACTCACTAGATACTAGATATTTCATTCTTCTTTGTGACCATTCACTAAACAAGACTCAAAACCCTTTAGTCAATAATCATTTTCCTTAAATCCAATCACAATCACTTGAGGTTATTCCCTTACCAGAAAAACATAGAATAAATAAGTCATTTAAAAAATCCTAAATGAAACATTCCATACATATATATTAGAATCATAAAAATACTGAACTCCAATGAATCCCCTGTGATGGTTCACCATCCTCGAAATGAACACACCAACCCATTATGGGATGATTAAAAGATAATGGACTATAGGTATCCATGATATCCTAATCAGTTAGGTCTCACAAAATCTCAACGATCTGAACACCTAATCAATATGTCAACCACTCAGAAGGAAATAACTCATAAGGGATTTGGTATTCTAAAATCCAAATTTTAGATGACATAATCATTTCAAAACATCCATATCCTGGAGATCACAAATGAAATGTTTCAAAAACAAAACAAACCACTCCCATGGGTCCAATTATTAGGAACTGTGTTCCATACTGACCCACTATGGTCACTACTACCCCTGTTAATGAGGAATTATACTTTTTCCTCAGTATCCAGAATAACACCACATATTCCTATGCAAAACCATTAGATAGACGATATAAAAAATCACATAGTGAAAGTACTATGTGTTACATGAATCCTATGTTAAATATATGATGCATGATGTGCCTCCTTCATTTACAGTTCAAGATTCAAAATACAATAAATATATTTTAACTAATGATACATGATCTAGATATCCATTATAATTTGAAACATCAAAACCAAAGGTGAATCAACCATGAAAAAAAAGATCCATAATTAAGAATATCAGAAAAGAAAGTCATTATTCCCTAGTATCCTTGAAATCTATTCAATTTATGTATTTATGATGCACCAGACCAACAACAATCATAGGAACTAAAAAACCCCAAAATCCTATGTCATCTATATCCAAAAATCAATTGAGAAAATAAATAGATTTAAGGATCACATAAAAATTTGTAACATCCCTCCCTGGCTCACTCTATAGAAAATAGATGGACCAATTCACCACAAAACATCTAGACCACATAATCTATGTAAACGGCGCCTGACTAGTAGTTATGGTATAATATTTTGCTTTGGGAAGATTATACCCTTTATTTTAGAGTGAAAAATAAAAATTAAACAATCATATTTAGTGAACAAAAGATAATAATAATATTATGATGAACTAAATAAATTTCCAATAATAATACATTATATATAGTAGTGGAAAGAAAAAAATGAATTATATATAATGAAATCCCACTTTTACACTTATTGATACACAATATAATAAAATAAAAATAAAATAAAATTTCTCTACTGCATCTCTATGACAAACCTCATCTAATATCCTCACACCATTAGAGATATACTCCTTGGCTATAGTATCCAGATCCTTATCCCTACTAGTTCTTACTAAGAATTTATCGTCTACTTGGGTACCCATGTGTAGTGGTGGTTTGGGTAGGATGTGATTAAAAAATTAATAGGCAACCACCAAAACATTCATTTACTAACATTCATATAAGTTGATATATTCATGTGGAATTATAATTTGAAAAAATAAATACCTCCAAATGATTAAATTATTGTATATCCCCAAGTCCATGACCCTAATCGTCTATACTTTCATCGAAAAACATTGGAGGCTGAAAAAAACATATTTTTAGGACTATGGATCTGAATGAAAAAAAACTGTACCAAATCCATGGAATCCCCATTGAATCCTGATGATTTTGGGTTCCAATCCCCACTAAGCCTATATCATAGATCCAATTCTATGTAAGCCAAGATTAATATCTCTAAATTCATGGTATCAAATATATGTTTCCAAACATTTGGGATGAGTTATATAGTTTTATAATGTGAGTTCCCCACGTTGAGGATATAATTTATATTATATTATGATCTGAGGTTCCAAAATATAGGGGAACATGTATCTGTTTTCTTGACTCTAGGGATGAATCATTTAGTAGCCTAATATTAGAGACCAATATCCATGGTTTCATGTATTAGATAACCAGAATATAGAGATGAATCACGTGGTAGTCCTAACTATTTTCATTAAATCATTGATAGTATCTCATCTATAATCCAAAATATAAGGTATACCCTAGAATGTTCGATACCCAAATTCATGGGAGCTCGAGCACTGTTCTCCCACCAATTATAATCTCAAACAACATCCCACTTCAAAATATTTTCTCCCATATTTATTCTCTAGATTCAATCACATAATCTAAACCTTATAACTTGGATACATTCATGTAATGAAATCCCTATTATTTTATGCCCAACTATTAATGCCAAAATGTGAAGGAAGAATAATTGATTACTGAATGCCTATTCAAATCATCCATTCCCACATCACCTTGGTCTTTTTAATCTAATATGGGTCACATGGAGACAACTGAAACCATTGACTTACACTACTCACTGTTAGTTAGCCATCAGGTTACCCAAAGTGTCCCATAAGTCATTGTATAGAAGAGGATCCCTTGTGGGGTTCTCAATCACAATCACAGTCTCCAGTAAAAATATACTTCCCTAGGATTTTGCACCTCCAAACATCAGTAAAAGGATATCATGTCCTTAACGACTATATAAGGTTTCACCACCTTTGTGTCAATCTATAGATCGTTAGTAGCCCATTTTGATCCATTGGATCACTCAGTATTAGATATTATCCCAAACCTAGTTTTCGTAAATTTATAAAAATTTCACCAGTCCCTCTTCATATTAGATAGTGGATGGTCACCCTTTCAATATTCATATCATTAGACTTGATCGGGTTAAATTTCACATGGTATTTCTCTCGATTCTGAGAACCTTATACATGGTCTATGGATCATAGCAGCCAACCTAAACCCAAATAAGTTTTAGAGGCCATACAATGTCACAAGGTCACAACATCGTCCATCAATAATCGATTTGTCATGAAATCATACTGGGGTTTTTTTTACCCTCATAAATTAGCTATTCCAATTATGTATTTTTTGAATTTAAATAAAACATTTATATAAATGAAATAATCTTATGGAATCAAATTTAATGGAATTATAAAAGATCCAAAAAATAGTGATCTAACAATATGTATTCACCTCACATCTCTCCTCACGACTATCTAAATTTCCATGGTCCTTTTCTCAACTATCAATGGTTGTGGTGTCAGTTTAGTGAAAAGGGGGTTTTATGACCCTCATTGCTCGTTCATTTTACGTTGATATTTTCATTAATATTAAACATTCAAATTTAATTAATTAAACCATTTACAAAAGAGGGTATCCCATAACATATTTAGTACACACATTTAATGACCCATAAAATGTATAATGACATTTGGAACACATCAGCCACATTCTACCTAAAAATGATATTTTAGAAATTGATTCCTAGTTCAAATGATAGCTACTAAGGGCCACTATGCATGTCCAACGATTCCTTTACTCATCCTTATCCATCTCTTATGCTAAAACCCCTAATTCATGTTATGAAATAATAATTAATTAATTAAAAAATAATTATATATAAATAATTAAATTCAATATCGTTATATTTTTGGTAACTCCCTGTGTCAGTTTTCAACGTCAAAAACCACAACTATCTAGGTGTGTTCCACTCCCAATGCATAATCAGATTTAGGATACAAAAAAACCCTAACAAATCCTACAAATTAAAAATTCAATAAAATAAATATAGGAAAAATAAATTAAAAAATCCTACCTCAATGGATTAATGTGTAAATGTAGGTAGAATTTATCTAGGGACCACCTATTTTCTGTTTGAATGAAATCCCTTAGTGAAAATGGAAGAATTCACCATCATCTTGTCCTCCAATGGTTCAAATGCCTTTATTTTATTTTTGATTTTTATAATCCACCTTTCAAGGGTGAGGTGGAACCCTTACAAGTCCCATTGGAGTTTGTATTACGTGGCCCGTAGGCTTCAAACATTACATACATCATAGACTAACAGCTTGTAACTTCTCCTCTCCATCATCTTCATCATGAAATATGCTCTCCACCTTCACATGGATATTTGGCTATGATTTCCCATGCATGCACAGGCCTATGAATATATCATATTGCACTAAGATAATCTTCTCATGATTCAGCCAAAAAGTGGGAGAAATAATATTGAAGGATTATGAAAGATGTTCTTACCCAAACAATGTCATCAATTTTCACCCAAGAACACCAATATTAGTTATGACAGAAAGGAGGGGGGTATCTTGTAGTGTCCCACCCATGTGAATATGTTTCCCCATTGAAATAAGTGGTCCCTACCCTTCTTTAATAAATAGTGTAATGTATGGATATTTCATGTAATGAATGGGGGGTTAACATTATTATTTTAAGGGGTAATCCCCTAAGAACCTAATTTGCACCATGAATCCCAACATCACACATCGTAAACCCCATATATGTTATGAATGCCATTCATGACATGAATAGCTTGAATATGATGTGTTCTATAGACTAACTCACTATTTCATCCTCTTATTATTTCACAAACACCAGTAATGTACACAAAATATATATCTTATCTAAAATACCATTTTTCAATATTAGAAATATTAGAACCATGATCAGATTTATGGATTTGATAATGACACGTCCTTCAATGATGAAAATGAATTCCTTCTTAAATACATGACTAGTATAGATGTTGTTAATGAAGTGATGAAATCATGTATAGTAATATATAAATATATATGTGAATATGGTTCTTTAATTGATTTGTAATTTATATATTTATTATATATATTCTTTTAATTCATACAATGGAATCCAAGACTGTTGTTTTGGGTTCTTCATCTCACATTTTTTCTTATGAGACATATTATATATTCACCACTTGTTTGTTTTTTGTGGTTTATATACCATACATGAAGGTATTTAATGATTATATTGATGTAATTTTAGTTGTATTACAAATTCATCCATAGTAGTATCATTTATGATATTTTGATATCAAAATTATCGATTTTATAAGGGATTTATGTTGTAATATTATTAATTTGGAAGAAATATAAGTTAAAATTTACAATCAGTGACATTATTTGGACATCTAATCTAAAAACCATCTAATATTATATCATATTTTAATTTTCATATATTTATTGAATGATTAAAATTTCACCCCTTCTATTCAATAATACAAAGAAATAATTCTTAAGAAAAAAGAATATTTTTTTATCATTTTCGTATGAAATCTTCATCCTCCATACACATATTAGGTAAAATAATGTAAATGAATGGTTTAAAAATGATAAAATGGTTGTTTAAATTTATTATAACTACATGTAACATTATATAAATATTTATAAAATTATTATTATAATCATTTTCCAAAATATGAAATTTTAAATTTTTACTGAAAATTTAAATGGAATCACTATTTTTATATTTGCCTCTAGAACAAATTTTCTAGACCTGATGAAAAATATTTTCATTGATGCTTCATTTATAACTCTCCGTTCTTATTTTCAGTGAAATTATTTTCCTCAATATTTTCGGAAATTAGTTTCCTAAACATTTTCCAAAATACAGCGGTTGTATTCTCCTTATTTTCAAATCATATTTTATATAATGTTATAAATGATATTTTTCAATATTTTTCAAAATAGTATATTTATTTTTGTGATTCATTAGGGTTATTATATTGTAATTACATGAACATTTCTTGATTATGAATGATGAAAATGATCCTAGTATGATTTCATGAATTTGGTTTCTTTGCTAATGGTTAACTACCCTATACTGAGTTAACTAATTTATTTATGATACCATCAAAAAAATTTTCTCAATTGCTTCTGATTATGTTATTATGAGATACATACAAAAAGTGATTTATTTTTCATGGTTTTTATAATGAGGATATGATGAATGTTTTAGGATCCTATGGAATGCATATGTATGATTTTACTTATATAACTGGTGTGAATGTAATCATATATCCTATAAATGTATTGGGTGAAAAGTGATATCTCATCTGATAATATGTATTAGAATCCAGATTGAACATTGTTTAGTAAGGGACATTAGCTACTAAGGAATTATTTGGAGTGAACCATGAATAATTAAATGTTGGAATATAGAGAAAACCTAATCGAAAATGATAGTCCTGGAAGGGATCATTGATTATTAAAATAATTTTCAATTCTTATGATTGTTCCAAAAAAATTATGACATCTTATAATTCTTATGATATGATATAATGGATCATAATTGATTTATGATGATTCCTTACTATTATTAATATTTTATTTTTGAATTATAAATAATTACATTATGACTCGTTTCATATTGTCCATAAAATATTTGGTTTAAACGTTGTAAAAATGATTATCAGATCATTCCCCTATTCTTATATTATGCATGCATATGATCATCTATTGAACTACACTTTGTTTACCTTTATTGAGAATATTAGCTCACCTTTTCTCATGTTTCAATTTTTAATAGGTAATGAAAAAATATTTTATATAATAATTGTATATAATGGTATTATTTGAATATTATTTTGCAAGAAATGGTTATGTCTTCTTGTATAATAAAAAAATCTAGTTATAGTGGAAAAACTAACAATTATGGAGAAGGATATGTGGTATTTTAATAAAAAAATTCCCCTGTTTCTAAAAAATTACATTTATAACAAGTAATGGTTATTTATGAGAATAAATATTGGATATTCTTATTTAAATTTTGAATGTATAAAATTGTTTTTTAATATTTTGTTAAATCCAATATGAAACAAATCCAATTTCAGCTGTAGATGAGGGTGTATGGGTCTTAGGTGATCACAGTTATTTTCAGAATAGGGTTAAGATAACTTTAGATGTTATAATGTTATTTTATGAATAATTTTAATGATTTAGGTATAACATTATATGTTGATAAGTTTAATAATGATCGTATTTTTTAATGCATTACCCTGCTGATGTTTTCAGGGATGAGATTTTTAAATGAAAAATGGTCTTTTCAGAAATTTCTATTGATTTTTAATATATCATTAATGTATATGAAATGATTTTTTAACAACTCTTTTAGTCTGATGTTTATTAGGAATAATTTTATTGTTAATATAATATAAAATATACACCTAAATATTACAATAATTTCTTTGATAATGAGTTACTTTCTGTAAATTTTTATAAATGGGTTATTATATTTTGGGAATATATGGGATTGAAATGTGATTTAGTTTCCAGGTGATTATAGTAAATTATAAAGACATTTAATATTTTTGGAATATTTTGGGATTAATTCTAATAGATAATAAATTCTAATATAAATATTTTGGAGGAATAAAGGTTGAGTAATCTTATAGAAGAATATAAGGTTTTATGATGGAATTATGGTGATTTAGTATGTTTTGGAAAATTAATTCTTTATTTGAAAAAATATATCACTAAGGTATATACATTTTTTGGATTGTAATTAATTTTATTGAGGGATAAATGTTATTTTTATATTGGAAAGATATGTGTTCAAATATTATTTATTTTTTATTTTGATTTTGGGCACACGTATTTTGAAGTTTTTTAATCATAGTTATTTAGGGAATGACTTTTGTTAAAAACTATGTTTTATTATTGAGGTTTTGAATAATAGAGTATTATTTTTTCATATAATAATTTATTTGTATATTGTATTTTATTACAATTTTATAATCATTTTTTTAATCTATAGAGACATAAGGAATGACCTGTTATTATTATATGGATCCAATGATCCATTTAGATATTAATTTTGATGGTCCAATAGAGGAAAATAAATAATTTTTATTTATCATGAAAAAAAGAGGAAAACTTTTTAATACAAAACTAGAGGATAAATTATCAAAATAAATAAATTTATCATATTATTTTAAATTCATTATCTTCCACGAAAGATAATTCCTTAAACTCATTTATAAGGTGAATAAATTGGTTGATTCATATCTTTAAAATATCACACATCTATCAATGAATTATTTTCTAGAACACATCCACAATTATGAGTGTAATAACACTAAATTGTCTAGGAAATATTTCATAAATGATACATTTAATAATAATAACATAATAAAAAAGTATTTTTCAAAGGAAATATGATTAATTTTGACTTATATGTTTTTATTTATAGATAGGTAAATTTATCTTCCACTCCTTCGAATTGATTTTAAAAATGATTTAACACCATTTTTTTCCAACCTAAGATAAAAAATTTAGAGTTGAAATTTATTTAAGGAGGGTATAAATTAACCTCCCATTATTTAAAAACAAACTTCTAATTAATATATTTGATTCATTTGATATCTTGTGAAACACACAACACTAATTGTAATTAAATAAAGATATGTTGTAGAAATGTAATTTTATTAATATAACCATTAGGACGTTGATATTGATTTAGAATGTACGAATATGAATAAACATAATATTAAAAAAAATTATTCATTATCTTAAACAAAATTCAAAATTCAAAATAAATTATAAATTTATTATAAATTGGTTGGAAATGAAAATAAAATCATTTAGAGGTAAACAAGATAGACTTAAATCAACTATTCTTATGAGTAAAACGTATTTAAAACTTTATAAACTAAATTAACCACTATTGAAAAATGATTCTAATAATTAGATTATATATACAAATTTTTTTATTTTTTTATTTAAATATGATTATTTGTCGTTGAATAAAAATTAATTCAATATACGGTTTGAAAATACATTTTTATCAAATTGGTTTTTATTAACTATTTTTCATTGTTATTATAAATTATTTTTAAAACATTAAAAAAAATTATTTGATAAAATGGAAATAAATTTTATTTATTATTTTCATAAATTTTTAGTATGAATTTTATGAATTTTCTAATCATATTGATTAATAAATGAATTGTGAAAATTTCTAATTTTTTCTAAACCATCATTTATTTTCATTAAATAAAATAATTTTAAAGTATTATTATATTTCATGTTTCTATTTAAATTAAAATTCAATCCCTTTTATAAAAAATAATCACATTACTTCAATATTAATAAAAATATACTAGATTTGGTATGACCTAATTTTTCCTAAAAAAAGATTTTCAACGAATTTTCTAAATATATATTATAAATTGGATACATCATTTAGAATAAATGGATTCATGAAAATAGATTTCATATTTTTAATCATGAGGTTCAATTTTTTAGACATTTAAATTACATTTTACGTCATAATGAATAATAAAAATTGTAATAGTTTATCCCTATAAGAATGGGTAAAAACAGTTAGTTAAGGTTAAAATTATGAGAGAAGCTCTCAAAATAAATCAAGAACATGAATTTATATCATTTTATAGGTATAATGATAGATTAAACACTAAAACTTCAAATACAAGGTATTCTTGTGCCAATTGACTTGGATTTTGACCATTATATTATTTGTACTTACAAAAATTTACAAAATTCCTCTCAATAATTTAACATCCATAATATTTTATAATTATAATAAAAATAGGTTAATAATATATTAAAATATATATTTAGTGTAGGAGTTAATTTTTTTCATTATTTTAATTTATTTCTAATTTTTAAATATTGTATAATTATTTTTGAACACTTACACAACACTGGTGTAGTTCTAGAGCAAGAAGTATAATGTTAATGACATTTAAAACATTTAATGTAATAAATTTTTGATAAATTATGATATCCAAATTATTTATTGAATAATTATATTTTATAATTGTTGGTGAATGATTTTATATTAGAATTAAATTATTATCTTAATGTATTTAAAGTAATGATAAGTTAGTTGTACCGAAAATGACATTAATTCTATATAATATTTTAAATTCATTTTTACATAATTATAAAATAATAAAAATAATATATTATATAGTTTTTATGATATATTATCTATGATATTAATCATTATTCATGTATTGTACGATTTTAGTTTGTATAATTACATTCTCGAAACATATATATTGATTTTTTTGAATTTTGGTTAATGATAAACAGTTTAATGAGGGGATTACACAAAAAGATATGAGTTTAAATTTCATGTAAACTGATATAAAATTTAATTATTTATAATAAATTTTCTATAAACCCATTATGTTTTATTTTATGTCACATTGGTTACATTTTACATCATTTAGAAAAATATTATATATTAATATTTCAAGTATTTTCTGGTTTTAAACCATCCCGAATTATTCAAGGGAAAATCCAATGCTCAAATATTGGCTCATTTAGAAAAATAAACTTCAATAATGAAAACAAAAATACCATAATAACCGCCCTAAAAATTTAGTAGATTACATTTCGTCACTACAAGAAAAACATTTCATGGAAGAAGCTATAAGAGTGTGGAATATTTCTAAGGTAGAGGCATAAGTCTTAACCATGGGTTTATAGATTCTTTTCGTCATTCATATCTCATAAATAATATAAAAATGTTTATATAAAAATATAACTATATTTTGAATAGATAAATGATCTTATGTTTACAAAAAATTTCATTTTCATCTCATTTCTCTCACATTGGAAAATGAATAGACTACCTGTCTAAACGTACAACCTACCATCTATATGAAAAAATGTTTTTAATTTTCATTAGTACCATTATTTAATGGTTGATATAAATGATAGGATTTTTATATATGAAATTTATTATATAATAAATATTTTATAATTATAATATATTACCAACCTTCTTACATTACAATCCATTATAAAACGATATTATTGTTTGTGCATACATGTAGACTACCCCCAAGAAGTGATTTAACATCTAATTCATATTTTCTAACATCGATAGTAATAGTGATATATTTATTTAATATAGGTTCTGTGAGGTCCTGGATTTGGATTCCACATTATAGGTGCCCAGAGCCTAGTGGTCCACATGAACTCAAGAACATATTCTAGAATTTCGTAGGATATATACCATCATTGAGGGCCTAGGGTGTGTCCGCGGGGAGGCTATTTCCTCATTACCAGAGTGTATCACGTCAGATATAAATAACATATGTGAATATAAGATGATATATAAGTAAATATAAGGCACATTGGAAAATAGAGACAACATTAATAATAACTGAAATAACTAGAAGAACATCCAAGAAGGTAACAACTGATGATGATATGTAATTTCACTAGAAAATTGGAAACCATAAATATTATACAACATCCATAATATGTTCAAAAAATTAAAATTGAATCAAATGACTATCCTGATTATCATAGGCTTTGAATCAGTTCTCTACTATCAATCTCTATACTAAACAGTAAGAAATCAAGTGTTTGAAGCTTTATACATCCCTGTTTGAACACCTAGAACTGTGTAATCTACTCTGGGTACCAAACAACACCTAGAGAGGGTGTGAGTTAAATCAAAGTGGTCCTTCACCAATTTTTATATAAAATTCGGCTCATGTAATGGAATATAATAGTCTTAAAGAATGTATATATAATGTAAAGCAGTACCATGTAATTAAATACACATGTACCTACTTCAACCCTCATCTGGTGTCTAAAAATGATTCTAATTCATTAAATTATTATTACCATTTAATCAAATATTAACTTGTTATTAATATTAAAGGTTTCAAGATGTAACCATGAAACCGATGCTGAATTTTATTAATAATGTTCCAAGGTAGTAAAAAATTCAACATAAGCCTCTAGGGCCACTAACTCGCTATTATTTGAGTCTAGAAAAGGGGTAAGTGTGTAATACAAGGATAATAGTCTATGGAATTCCTCAAGGATATTCCTAATAAGTCCATAGAGTGAATCCAAAGTAAAACAAGGCTACGTGTAGACAAGGACCAATGGGATTTAACAATGGATACTACATGTTGATGTTGGATCCATGAAGAGTATCCAACGCATCCTATATCCAAAGAGTGTATCACAAAAATCATATAGTACTACATGAGGGATCCTATGGTAGAATACCAAAAATGAAATGGTTAGACAAAATCATGTTCTACGTGGGTCTCAACCTAACCAAGATATATCCTTTAATCAGAATGGGGTTTCTGAGTGTTCTTGTCATTCCATGGTCAGAATCTAAGGCGAGATTAACTCATACCATTCCTATTTTATAGTGAAGTCATATAATATTTCCTTTGGGTCATGAATTTCATTTCATTACTATGGTATGGTCATGTAGCATTCAACCTTTTTATCAAGTCATTTGGTTCAAGCCATCCCTTTCACTATTATGACAAGGGCAAGTTGAATGCATCCATTTAACCCATTTAAGTCACATTCCATAATCATTGTTCATTCTGATATCTTACATTAATGTGGTAAGGGGTGATATTTATTTGAAACGAATTAATCATTCACATTAAATTCAGTCATGTCATATACTCAATATACAGGCCAATTTCCATTTCACATTTAATAATCAATTTATGAACTTATCATAGGTCGGTAAATTTGTAAAATTACATGGTACTTTCCATTATTCAAATAATAAAATAAGTGTGCTATTTAACATAGATGGCTTACCTTTCAGGAGGTCAAGATAAGGCACACCCAAATGGTGGCTCAAATGTTTTAAAACATTAAAAAACCCAAACATGTCATAACCTTCATCAATGGGTAGATTTCTTTGTGGGTGTAACCACTAAAAAATAATAACATATTTGGAATGATTATAACAATACAATTCTAATGATTATCATCATGGGATATAAATTTATGAAATAGAACTCAATTATATCTGTGGGCCTGACATGCATATTCCAAAATTGACGAAAATTCTAGGTAAATTATATACCACCAACCATAGGGTTGTAAAAAACGTTATCCTCTAGTATTTTCCCTTGATTTAGATCGGATCGAATTATATATATAAAAAGTTGAAAAAGGCTCAATCCATGACAAATAGTTTTAGGGAAAAAGGGAAATAAAATGAATCAAGATGACTCGAGTACTTATCATTTCACATCCAACGCGAAGAAGTGAAGAACGATCAGTTGTCAGATGAAGGAGATATATTTATCCCTATATTAGGTCATAAAAATATCCAAAAGGGTCAAAATGGAGGTAAATCCCACCAATTTATGAGTTAGGGAAGAAGGGTCTTCTTAATAAACCATTACAGGTAAAATTGGAAATTTACACAAAATAGAACTTATTCATGATTTGTCCTCAGGGTTTTAAAAATCGTGCACAAACCATGCAAGAATGTTCAATTGAAAAACAAACATCTAAACAGTTTGGTATAACTATGAGAAAAAAATGCATGATTAGTTGGGAAGAAGGTGACTTTTCATGGTTAGGCTTCATGGTCTTACGCTAACCATGCAAGGTGGCTCTGTTCTAAAAAACACAATCACTATAGTTTACTCTACATCATGCACCAAGACTATTTTTAAAAAAAATATGGTTTCTATGATTGAAAAATTCCCAGAACTCCCATGAGACCTTTACTAACACATTTATAATATATTTTATGTCCATTGTAATGATTTAGACAAAAAATTAAAGGATCTATAACTGATTGGAAAACCGGATTCCCACAATCATCCCCCCTTAAAAGAAATCATCACCAAGTTCACATTCCATTATAGGGGAAACATTATATGAGAACAACTCTGGCCCTTGTGCACATATTTCGTCTTCCCTCTCCCATGTCTCATCATGAACTTGGTGGTCCTACTATAACAGTCGTACCAAAGGGACAGACTAGCCTCAGAGAGACATTGTTCTATGATCTAAATGTGTACTAGATACTTCTCAAAGGTATCGTCAACATCTAACACAACTTCATGAGGATCAAAATAATGATATTGGGCATCCAGATAGTGGAGAAGCTGTGAAATATAAAATATGTCGTGCATGAAATGCTACCTCTGAGGTAGTAGCAACTGATAGTCTACCTGGACGACTTAGTTTAGAATTTCAGAAGGCCCTATATAAAAATGATACAACCTCCCCTACTATCATAACCATATATGAACTAGCTTGGGAGATACCCAAAACTAATAATATCCCCAACATCAAACTCAATAGGTCTTCGATAGCGATCAACATATGATTTCTATCTATAATGAGTAGCACTCATACACTTTCTGATCAGGTGAACTTTCGCTAAAGTCTCTTAAACTAGATAAGGACCTAGTTGGGAAGCATCACCAACCTCTAGCTAGAACAAGGTTGAATGGCATGGATTACCATATAAGGCCTCAAAAGGAGCTATCCTAGTTGTCACGTAAAAGCTGTTATTATAAGTGAACTCAATGAGAGGGATATTCTTCTCCCATGAACTACTGAAATCATGGAATCAGGCTCGGATCATATCCTATAGAACTTGTAATGTCTGTTCTGATTGTCCAACTATCTAAGGGTGAAAATATATAATAAGAAACACATGTATTACCATTGCTTTATGTACTGTGATGTGAAATGAACATAACTATATGAAACGATAGTATGTGGAATCCTGTGTAGTTGTATAATCTCACAGACATATATTTTTCCCAGATCATTGACTAAGAAAATCTTCTTAATTTTAATGAATTGGGCTGATATCATTAATCGGTGAATGACTACCCAGATAGCATCATTTCCCCTCGGTGACATAGGTAAGACAACTATGAAATCCATAACAGCATCATCACATTTTTATTAGAGGACTCAATGTGGTTGTAGTAACCCCACAAGTCTCTGTTGCTCCACCTTCAACTTCGGATAAGTGGAACACCTTGTGATAAATCTTTCTATATGATGTTTCATCCTAGTAAAACAATATTAGCATCTCATATCTCAATAAATAATTGAGATTCCTAGATGAAGTTTCCACTAATAAAAATGGATCTCATTCATCAACTCATCTCTAAAATATGAAGGAACACAGATATGTCCATGTAAACACAAGATGTCTTCTCTGCCCAACGACTAATCAAGAGTTATGTTATCTCCATATATACTCCCACAGAGTACCAAGCCTTCAAGATCTGAAAACTGTATACTCTTCACCATCTTAAGGCTAAAAGAGGTAACTATCAAGGTATAGATATTAGATTTCTCAGGAATATCACGAAACTCTAGATATGGCTCAAAAATTAAAGTTATTACCTTCTATTCATCACTAGCTTCTCATACAGCATGTTCTTGAGTTTTCTAACATAGGGAATCTGCTACTACATTACCATTTCCATGAATATAGGCAAGGTCAAAATCAATGGATTTAAGATATTATACCCATATGCACTATCTAATATTCAATTAATGCTCAGAAAAGCTATATTTGAGGCTCTTGTGGTTAATTTGCACCATAAAGTACTCACCCAATAGATAATGTCTCTAAAAATGTAAGTAATGGGAATCTATTGCTAGATCAAGGTCCTGTGTTGGGTAATTTCTTTCATCAGGCCCCAACTGCCGAGATCCATATGAAATAACCCTATCTTCCAATATTAGTATGGCTCCTAGGCCAATTCCAGATACATCACATAAGACTGTATAACCTATACCCAGCTCGGGAAGAATTAGAATAGGTGTCAATACAAGCCACCAATAATGCTGATGAATGTATTTCTCACATGATTCTGCCCATATGAACATGACACCCTTCCTTATAAGAACAGTAATAGGTGAAGAAAGGAATAATTTGTCTTATATAAAATTTATGTAAAATCTAGTCTTCCCTAAGAAACTCTGTATATCAAACATGTTCTTGGGATCCTCCCAAGAAACTAAAATAGTATCCTTTTTTGGGTCAATAAATATGCCTAATTTTGAGATAAGTTTCCCCAAGAAGTGGACTTTGGTGGTCCAGAAGTGGCACTTTTCATGCTTGAAATAAAGGTGATTCTCTCTTAGTGTACTTAGAACAATATCAAGATATTTTTCATGGTTTATACAAGTGATATTAATCAACTTAATATCATACACAAATACCACTATAAATGTGAACAATTAATGGTGGAAAACCCTATTCATAAAATCCATGAAAACAAATGACACATTCATAAGATCAAATGACATAAAAAGGTACTCATGATGACCATACCAACTACAACGAGTTGTATGAGTATGTCTGATTTTCTAACTCACACTTGATGATAAACTGATCTGAGTTCAATCTTAGAGAAGAACTTGTATCCTCATAGCCGGTCAAAAAGGTCATCTATTTGAGTATGTGGATACCGATTGAGGACCCTATGTGGGTTTACCCTTCTATTATCTATTCATAGATGTAAGGATCCATCCACCTTATTAGAAAAAACACTGGTGAACCCCAAGAGGATTTACTCGGCCATATAAATCCTTTGGCCTCTATATTGAATAACCATTTCTTCATCTTCTAATGCTAAACAGGTTCCATCCTATATGGAGAAATCGAAACTGGTGCTACTCCTAAAACAACAACGATTATAAACTCTATGTCTATATGAGGAGGTAGGACAAAAAAATCATTTCAAAATTCATCCCTAAAATGATCCACTGCTGAAGAGAAATCGGATTTTTGTAAACCATGATCTTCTATGAAGATAATTTTGATCTGTATAGTCACTCCACCTAGCCCATGATGTTTATTTTCCACCTCTACTAGTCGAGACATGCAAATCACCCTTGTGTAGATAACTACTAACCTATGGTGATGTAAAAGACACTCTATGGTGAAATTAATCTACAAAAGTGTAATATTGAACCAACCTATCCATTTTGAGAATGAAATTGAGGCTTGTTTCCTCGAGGACAAATAATTTCCATGAGAAAGGGTAACTTCCTACCTCATGAGGACAATCCCTACCGTGGTGTTTTCCATCTGTGTCTAACCCTAACGACATATCTAGGTTCATTACGCTATAGTGATATTTTATCTCACGTCTAAGAGATTCCACAAAGATCAAGATATAAAAGATTTTGATACACCTATATCAAGAAAATAAGATACAATAGTATATTATACTAGTATAATGCCTTATACTGTATATTGTCATGTATCCAGATACTCTTGTATTGGTTGTAGTTCATGAAATTGACCCGATCAACGACCCTATTCAATAGATGGACTACCATGATCATAACTTCTCTACTATCACATCCAATGATTTTGGGTCTCTCTACCATTGAAATGACATCCTCCTCGGCCAAACCATCTGGTGCCATTCTAACTCCCTGCCTGAAACAGCGTGAAAGAACATGCTCCTGATGTTGGAGTTGGCATATATCCATTTCCAATCGAACCTGGTGGAATGGTCCTGCAGAAACATTGATGATTCCCCATAAATCCTCAATCCCAAAACTCCATTTGGTCTTTACCACAACGAGGCTTTGAATTCCCTTATCTTCCTCACTGATTCCACACAGTAGAGATGTTGAAATAGATACATTTTTTTCACTACCTAGATGCGAAGCCTCGAGGGAATAGTTCCTTCAACTAGAAGAACTACCGGCCTGACAGAATACTAATCCTCAAACAAGGTACTATTTTCATCCCTTAGGATGCACTCAGTAGTAATAGCCTTATTGACTATCTCATAAAAATTAGGCAGGTTAAATAGATTTACTTGTGCACTGATGGTGTATTGGATCCCATCCTTGAAATGTCTACCACATGAAAACTCATCACTTTCTAGATGCGGTGAAAATCCATGAAACTTTGTGAAACGAGATAAATACTCCATAACTAAAATATAACCCTAATCATGATGCATGAACACTATGGCTCTATCATCTCCCCACATCTGACGATATAAATTATCATAGAATACTATCTTGATGCCATCTCTTGTCATGCATTGATGGTGATCATCCTTGGTAACCACATCCCAACAATGCCTAACTAAATCCTAAATCATGTATGTAGAAGGATTGACAATCCACTCTAGAGGTATCTCCAGATGTTCAATGATAGATAGGGAAACTTTAATCCAAGACTCGGTATCCTTTATACAACCATCCCTTGAAAAGTTATGAGTATGTTATAACTGGAACTCACGAGTTTGTTCTTCCATCATAGGTGCAAGACATGGAGAACCATGCATGGAATGCATCATACATTGGAAACTATCATGAATATGGGCATGATTTTCTAGATTAGGAAAATAAGGTGGTTCCTCGAGTGGTACTCCTTATGATTAGACTGGTGACTCAGGGCCCACCATGACGGGAGTATGGTCATCACCACCCCCTCGCATATGATAAGAGGATGTGTAGTCGCATTGTTCTACGATATCCAATCCCACTCCTCATAAAAAGATTAGAAGTAGAAAGATAGCGTCTATCATGACCCACCTTCACAAAGATGAGAGAAAGGACAATAGATTTCCAGACCCTTCCTTCTTCAAGTTGAAGGAGAGATAATGACCCCCGAGACCCACCTTCAATTGGTCCCAGTGTGGCGACTAGCACTAAGGGTATAAAATCACACACAAGATGGAAGACATTACCATTTTTCTTTAATAGGATCAGAAGATAAGATAGTAAATCCCAACAACACCAAAATTGGGGTGGGGGTAAGAGTAATGACAAAGAAAACCATACCCATATGCATGTTACAAAAGTAAATTACATAAAGTACATGGAGACTACAATGGTAAAGTACCAAAGAAAGAAAAACAACAACTGAAAATATCCCTACGTCTGAGCTAGTACGGCCCTGCATGGTCCCTGAAGTCCACCTAGAAACCTGAAAGCAGTATTATATATGTAGTGTGAGCATACAAGTACACTCAGTAGGGGAAAACCAAGGACTCTCGTTTATAAGTGGGGTGGAATTATAATGACCTGTGAGAAAAGAGACAACCAAAGCACCTAGGAAGGAAAGTATCCATCCAAGACTCCCCAAGGAATAATCCCCAAATAACAGAAGTCAAGTAATGTATAGTAATATCACATCGATATATGGGTACCCCTTACAAATTCCCCACTGATTATTGAAGGCATCCTATGCATCGAAACTTTCCCGCCATTCTCATCGGAGTCCTACTGCCACACCCTACCCGAACACACCTGGGCCACAACCACGCATCCTGCCGGCAAACACCTTGGCCACAACCACCATCCCTCCTACAAACACCTAGGCCACAACCACCACGCGTAACCACGCCCGCAAACACCTGGTCCAGAACTACTATTTCCACGCCCGAAGACACCTAGGCTTCATCCTAGAGACTCATGGGAAACAACCTTCCCACACACACCTGGGCCAACCACCAAAACTACCATGTTAGAATAATCCTGGGCTATAATGGACCTCATGCCATCACAAACTTCCCTAAGAGTCTTGGGATATTCGGGAAAGGTAGCAGAAAAGGAGCTAATAACCAGCCACTCATAGGATTGTTGGGAAAAACACCCTCCCCCTGAAATGGGGGTGTTCGGCACTAAGTGCTCATCTTGGGTGGGGCACGAATAAGAAACATAAGAAATAAAATTATATGTATATGTAACAGTAACTCATCTCAAACTTGGGTTTCCAAATCCAACCTAAGCACAAACACCCTCGTTACTATTCATTCATAAAAGAAAATCACAACACTCACATCCAAGTCAAAACTCATTCCCAAATCCAATTCCCCATTTAAAACATTAATGCTTTAATTTTTAATTGATCCCATTTAGGTGAATTCTTCCCTACTAGGCAACTAACAGGCATAACAACAAGACAAATAAAGAGAAACAGCCAAATAGAAATTTAGGCAATCACACCCTGTTCTCTTGTAAAGTCACAACAACAAAGGGATCAGTGAGATCCTTCAAAGTACTGAACCAATACAAGCCTCGAGATACAACCCCAAACAGATTAAGATTCACATCCAACAACCATGCCACAATAGAGGATCCCATCTTCATCCACATCACCCCAAAATCATCAAACATAAAAACACACCTACTACAAAAACAGATTAGGGAAACTTCCAGGATCAAGCGCATCATTCATTCGGTTCTTCATTCTATTGGTTAACTGGGGTGACCACATAAGGATTGATGTTAACTGGTATTCATTTATCCCACTAAGTTTACGTGATTAAACAATTTCCATGTTGCAGTCATTCATTCATCATAGAAGACGAGGGTTCAATAGTGCGCAAGGAAAGACCACCAACGACTATGATTTTCTGTGAGCATAAGCCCATACAGTTCAAAATATATAGCAATTATAAAAGAGTACAACAGAATTCTCAAACGCACCCCATTATTCTATGACAATCTATTTATTCACTTTTTTAATGTTTCATCCATTCCCACATAAACAGTATTGTACCCTGTCAAGACACGTCCTCGGGACCCATGTCGTGACTACCCCAAGCTCACCTTCCATAGGCTAGGTGTTGGCTACTAGCACCTGTAACACCCCGAAATTTTATGAAAAATATTCTCTTTAATTTCATTAAAGTCTTGTGTTGTACGCTACACCAAAAGAAGCTTTCACAACACGAATCCTTGACTTGCCTTCCATTACACGCAATCGCGACCTTCCTCGATAGCATGTGTAGTACGCAATAACGAGTTTCACTAAATAGCAATATGCTATTAAAATATTATTAAAACTAGCTGTTATGAATATTAATAACCACTTTTTGAAATTTTGTAAATTTTATTTTATCAAAATGGACTTTATTTTTGGATTCGTAATATCGAAATTAGCTTAGGGTGAAATTTTGGTACTTTTCGGATAACTTTTATTTTCTGATGAATAGTGAAAATTACTAAAAACAACTTTTTTAATCAAAATAATTAATAGTGATAAATTATTAATTTGAGTGGTTTTAAAGTATATTTAGAATATATTTTTACAATTCAATACAATGTTGGTCATTGGATGTAATTTCACATTTACACCAGACATAAACAAGTGTTAATCTTTTGATAGTTATTATCTCTTAAAAACACGCTATTTGTTGTGACAACGGAAATTAATTATAAAATTAATTAATGCAACTTATATGTTGGGAATTTTTTAAAATAGAAATCATTTTTGAATTCGGAATATCAATTATAGCTTAGGGTGAAATTTTGGCATTTTTCTGAAAAACTTCAATTTTTGATGAATAGTGAAACTACTAAGTGGTAGTTAAAAAAAATTAATTTTTTCATAAATCTTAATTTTACCGCTTCTGTGAATGGAATTTCAAAAATCCGAGAGACACGGTTGATTTCAGTAAGTAAAATGTGGTTCAATGAGATGAAAATAATTTTTGGTGAATAGTAACTTTTTACTTTTATTTACCACGGTTAAAAGTAAATAGGGCAATTAAGTGTAAAAATGATATTAATATTACCCTAACACATGTACTAATCCTATTGAACAAGTTTATCTCGACCAAAAACAACCTTAAGTGTAAAATATTATCATTTAGGCCCACTTTGATTAGATTAGGACATTTATTATTAATTTATTTAAAGAAGGGTTAAAATAGTTAAAATCAAAGTTTATTTACTAAAACATTTTTAATATGGGGTTATACATAAGATAAATTCGACTATAAATATTCATTAGAACGACAAAACTATTTCCTACATAATTATATTTTATTTATAATTTTTAGACATTACATACATTAATTTATTTATGCCACAACGATGATGCAGTAATTACCCTTTTAAGGAAATGTTAACATAATTGATGTTATAAATGCTCAAATAAATGTAATTTGGGACTTTTTATGAATTACACTAATTTTATAGGTTACTATGATAAATTATTGTTGATTTAATCAACTTGTTTTGAACATATAATTCTGTTATGACTTTCACAAAAATCATATATCAAATAGTGTCAAAATTGACACAAAATAGTTTTTAAATCAAATATTATACTATTAATTGTTATTTTATTCCTAGAAATCTATAGTTCTGCAACATGACTTATATAAGGATATATATATTAATAATAAACAACTTGGGGTTCGTTTGGCATGTTATAGTAAGTGTATTAACCATATAGTGTAAGAAAAAAAAGTCACGGTAAAAGTTAAAATATTTAACTTAGAGTTAAATCTAATTGATAAGGTTAAAATAATAACCTAAACTTGTCTAAATCCTATTGGTTGATAGGATTTCGACCCATACCCACTTTAAATTCTAAATAAGTCCATTTGGAAACCTTATAAACTGATTTTGACTTTAATATAAAATAATATTTTGAGATATTCCTAAGGTGCTCCTCTCCTCCCTTATAAAAGGGCACCTCCTCCCTCTCTTCCTCACACAACATTGAGCCTTCAAGCTCGGCCAACCCCTGCCAAAATCTCTTCTCCACTTCCCTAGTATCATCCTAGTGGTCCTGGTCTTCTTCAAAGTCCATCTTTAGTTCTTTAAGTGGAGGTTAAGAAAAGGCGCGTCAAAAAGAGGTAATATCCATTACCGATCTTTTTCAATTTCTTTCTTCTTCAACTTATTCTTCTTTAGTTGTTTCATGATAAAGTAATAACATAAGTATTACTTACATACTTATATGTTATTATAAATATGAAACAACCCTAATTCACCTTCTATCCATCCTATAGAAAAATGAAATCATCGCGCGTGTGTACGTACGGAATACCGTCTCCACGCCGCGGTGTAATCTATTTTCCACCATCACCATACAAGGATGGGTATAATGGTGTAATGTGTAACTATATATGATTATTATAGAGTGATATTGATACTGAAATAGTATACATACACATCAACACAATTCCATGACCATGGGAACGATATCATCGCTCGTGCGTACGTACGAACTACCGTCTCCACGACCTGATGAGATTCATTCTCAATGATTAACCATTCATAAATGATTATAAAGTATATATAATAAGTACTAATGAAATATATGACATGATAATGATACTGGATTTATTTATATTTATATGTATGTCATCTACTTAAATCCATTCAATTTAACAAGGAAACGAAAACAACGTTCATGCGTACGTACGGACTACCGTCTCCATGAACGGTGTATTTCTTTCCATTTACTGATTTATTATATATATGTATATACTGAATATATATATATAAATCATGTTTTATGTTCTGGAATTAAGTAATCATGATCTAAGTAATCATATGAATAATTACAAGTCAAAACACGGACGACAAATGAAACAATTTTACCCAATACGCTCTTTAACATGGAATTTACAAAAGAACGGGTAATATAAAGTCATAAGTGAACCATATATGATATAATAACAATGAATATGATTCTGTAATAAGTAAATGACATTATTTAAATCATTATACAGGAGGTTCGGACCCTTACGAAGCAAATCGGACCTAAGGTAAGGGAAATGTCACAATCTCATTTTTATCCGAGATTCTTTATACTTTGGTATTTACTGGGGTGTATTTTATCATCCACATCCATGTTACCTCAATATTTAATATTATTTACATCCTTCTACAATATTTTATATCCAATTTTACCATTCGGTATGTTTTTTTTTCAAGATATGAAACGAATATTTTGTCATTTTTGGTACGAGGTATTTTTTGACTTTTCCGACAAAAGTACGAAGAATGTTTTTTTAAAATTATATGGAAAGAATGGATTTTTAAAACATTATTTCCAAGAATCTTCCTTTATACGTTTTCAAGTTTATTTTTAATCAACTTATTTTAGTTTATAATTGTATGACATGTTAAGAAAAGAAAAGTGTTTTTGAAGTAGAAAGGATATTTTCCTCAAGAATGGAGTTCAAATGTTTTATCAAAATTATTTTCCATCTAAGATAATATAGGGTTATGTTTTTATCTCTATTATTACATTGATTTGATTATGTTTTGAGGGAATTATTTTTATGATGTCATTTACCTTATATGATTTGTTTTATGATGTCATGATGTTTCAAGAATCCCATTTTTATTACATGGGTTATGCTATGATGTATGGTTTATGGTTTTGTGGCACACATAATAATGGTATCATTATGAGATGGGTGGGACCTATATCTCCCTCCAATGCATTGGGTAAAGATTTTATATCTCATGAGATAGACATGGCTGAAATGGTAGGTTATATCGGTTCAGTGAAACAGGACTGAAACGAGGGTTACTCGATTCAGAAAGAGAGTTTGTCCACTAAGATAGTCTTGGCAATGAGTCTTGACTAACAAGAAATGATTCTCTATGATTATATGTGTATTCCACAAAGTTTCATGTTTTATTTTATGATTACTGGGATTTCATTTCACTACTATGATTTATCCCATGTTATGAAATTATGCTCTCTTTTGCAGGTTAAGATTTCCAAAAGTTATGTTCTTATGAATATGATGTGATTGATTTTTCTTTTGTTTACCCTTACTGAGCATTTGATCTCACCCTTTTATGTTTTCTTTTCCCCAGGATATAAAGAAAGGTTTTAGGTAAAAAAAGGGAAGATCTTTATGGGAGATATTGAAGATCTTTCACCATGATTAGAAGATTATGTTCCGAGTTTCCAAGGACACTAAACTATTACGATCCTTGTGTGTGTGTTTTTGTTATGTACTAAGTATTATGCAAATGTAATGTAATTTCCATGTACGTCAAGATACGGGTCTCTACAGTTGGTATCAGAGGAAAGGTTTAGTCAACCTTTGGAAACTAGGATGCGAGAACTTTAGTGAGATCCCTAGAGATATTTATAAGGTATGTCTAGGGATGTCCCTAAGGATAAGTATACGTATTGGATACAGTCCTAGAACTATGGTAATGATCATAGAATTTAACCTACGATGTTAGATATTGAGGATACTCCACCTTTATTATGTTGTTTTCCCTAGCATGATTTTTGCCTCTCACACTATTCTTTTTTGGGTTTTAGAAAATGGCTGGAAACAAGATGATTCACGATAATGGAGGATATGATGGACAATGGAATGATATTCTTCATAATGAAATGGGATTTGGAAGTCCAAAAATCATTATTATGCCGAATCAGCAATCTCATAGTATGATCAATAAAGTAAAATTTGGTAAGTTTCCTGACCCGGCTAATAAGAGAAAGATGGAGTGTCATGGTGATCATAGAGGAAAGAAAGTTAAATTTCCCCTATGTAAATCATGTGGGAAGAGGCATCAAGGAGAATGTTTCAAAGGAACTGGAAGATTCTTTGGGTGTGGAAAAGGACACAAAGCAAGTAAATGAAAAGGAAAAGGTTCAGTTAACAACATGGATGAGGATAATGGTATTGCTACGACATCAACAATGGTTAAATGTTTTAAATGTGGAATGTACGGGAATTATGCAAACCAATGACCTAAGGGAAAGTCTCATGAAGATAATCAGTATAGTCGTATGGGAAGTATTTATGTGGATGATGATGAAGAGACTACAAATGATATGTGAGATGAAAGAATTGTTGAAGCTCGGTCAATGGTTTAAGAATGTAGTGGAATGATTACATGTTTATCATGTGTAATGTTTTATAAGTAATCTCATGGTACTATGGAATAAAGAGACATGTAAGGATTGTTACACTGTTGTCTGATTAATGTTACCAGTATCCATGAAAGGTTATTCAGATATTTTTGGAATGTAGAAGATATGTGCATAATGAAGGGATAAGGAGAAAATTAAATGTTTGATAGTATTCATGAGCTCATGACTGATATAAGGAGAAGGTTATATCATGGTTAGAGTATATATAATTTTTGGATTTTCGTATGTGGAAAGAGTTAACTTTTGACAGCATTCATGTTTTCACTAAGGTTTATTGGGTATTCATTTTTTTCAAGAGAATACATCATTAAGGTATTCACATGATTGAAATGTGACCAACAGGATATATGGGGGATAAATGATGGTATTCACATGCTTGGTTGATGACATTTCAAGTAATCATTTTCTTTATACTATGAGCTTGGACTGATGTATTTTAGATAATCCTAAATATTGTAATGGATTATGTTAACCATAAGTTAGTATTTTTTATGTATAGAACTTTTTTTGATATTATTTATGTGATGTTATAGTAATGTAGTTTTAGAAAAAGGACAACCTACAGGATGGGCGATAGCCCATCGCTTCGGACAAGGCTGTGGGAATCAAACCCACAACCGAAGTGCGATTGGCCTTTATCGCCTACCACTGACCTACAGGAAGACCCTGTTTAGTAGAAACTAGTTTTATTATATTAAGCAGTATGATATATGATGTTTAAGTCCATTTTAGGAACCATATATGATTAATCTCACTATAGAATGACTTATGTATATTTAATAACTTTTGTTAACCTTTTGGTTGAGACAGATGAAATGACACGTCATTCTATCACATGATCTGCAAACACTTCACGAATAAAAAATTCAACTTCATTTATTTAAGAGATGAAGTGGAAATTGTTCAAGGCATGAACAACAGTGAGATTGTACCAAAATAATGTAAGTATTTATTCTAATTCAAATTTTCAACTTTAGGGAAATGATCTTGAAAACCAAAAATGTTGTCCTAGTGCCCTTATATCCAATCAATCAAATTGTACCCTAGATCGTCACAAATTTATGGCTTTGTGATTGCTGGCTTTTCTATAGCCATGTTCTCTACCACTCTCCATCAGAACATGATGGTTAGATTTCTCTTCCATATCCATATTTTCACCTATGTGGAAACCCAATGATTAGTTTAATTGGGTAACCGTTACGTTTCATACTTTTGTTTTTAAATATTGGTTTTGGTATTCCTTTTTACGATGTCGGTTTCTATTAAAGAAACTTTCGAACAGTAAACCATTTATAACCCCGACGAATTTCGAGGGTGAAATTCATTTTAAGGGGGGTAGAATGTAACACCCCGAAATTTTTTGAAAAATATTCTTTTTAATTTCATTAATGTCTTCTATTGTACGCTACACCAAAATAAGCTTTCACAACACGCATCCTTGACTTTCCTTCCATTACACGCAATCGCGACCTTCCTCGATAGCGTGTGTAGTACGCAATAACGAGTTTCACTAAACAGCAATATGCTATTAAAAAATTATTAAAACTAGCTGTTATGAATAGTAATAACCACTTTTTGAAATTTTGTAAATTTTATTTTATCAAAATTGGATTTATTTTTGGATTCGTAATATCAAAAATTGCATAGGGTGAAATTTTGGTACTTTTCGGATAACTTTTATTTTCTGATGAATAGTGAAAATTACTAGAAAAAACGTTTTTAATAGAAATAATTAATAGTGATAAATTATTAATTTGAGTGGTTTTAAAGTATATTTAGAATATATTTTTACAATTCAATACAATGTTGGTCATTGGATGTAATTTCACATTTAAACCAGACATAAACAAGTGTTAATCTTTTGATAGTTATTATCTCTTAAAAACACGCTATTTGTTGTGACAATAGAAATCAATTATAAAATTAATTAATGAAACATATATGTTGGGAATTTTTTAAAATAGAAATCATTTTTAAATTCGGAATATCAATTATATCTTAGGGTGAAATTTTGGAATTTTTCTGAAAAACTTCAATTTTTGATGAATAGTGAAACTACTAAGTGGTAGTTAAAAAAAATTATTTTTTCATAAATCTTAATTTTACTGCTTATGTGAATGGAATTGCAAAAATATGAGAGACACAGTTGATTTCAGTAATTAAAATGTGGTTCAATGAGATGAAAATAATTTTTGGTGAATAGTAACTTTTAACTTTTATTTACCACGGTTAAAAGTAAATAGGGTAATTAAGGGTAAAAATGATATTAATATTACCCTAACCCATGTACTAATCCTATTGGACAAGTGTATCTCGACCAAAAACAACCTTAAGAGTAAAATATTATCATTTAGTCCCACTTGGATTAGATTAGGATATTTATTATTAATTTATTTAAAGAAGGGTTAAAAGAGTTAAAATCAAAGTTTATTTACTAAAACATTTTTAATATGTGGTTATACATAAGATAAATTCGACTATATATATTCCTTAGAAATCTAAAAAGATTTACTACATAATGATACTTTATTTATAATTTTTAGACATTAAATTAGTTAATTTATTTATGACACAATGATGATGCAGTAATTACCCTTTTAAGGAAGTGTTAACATAATTGATGTTATAAATGCTCAAATAAATGTAATTTGAGACTTTTTATGAATTACACTAATTTCTAGGTTACTATGATATATTAGTGTTGATTTAATAAACTTGGTTCGAACATATAACTTTGTTATGACTTTCACAAAAATCATATATCAAATAGTGTCAAAATTGACACAAAGTAGTTTTTAAATAAAATATTATATTATTAATTGTTATTTTATTCCTAAAAATATAAGGTTCGGTAAAATGACTTAGATAAGGATATATATATTAATAATAAACAACTTGGGGTTCGTTTGGCATGTTATAGTAAGTGTATTAACCATATAGTGTAAGAACAAAAAGTCACGGTAAAAGTTAAATTATTTAACTTAGAGTTAAATCTAATTGATAAGGTTAAAATAATATCCTAAACTTGTAAAAATCCTATTGGTTGATAGGATTTCGACCCATCCCCACTTTACCTTCGAAATAAGACCCTTTTGAACCATTATAAACCCATTTTGACTTTAATATAAAATAATATTTTGAGATATTCTTAAGGTGCCCCTCTCCTCCCTTATAAAAGGGCACCTCCTCCCTCTCTTCCCACACAACTTTGAGCCTTCAAGCTCGGCCAAAACCTGCCAAAATCTCTTCTCCACTTCCCTTGTATCAACCTAGAGGTCCTGGTCTTCTTCAAAGACCATCCTTAGTTCTTTAAGTGGAGGTTAAGAAAAGGCGCGTCAAAAAGAGGTAATATCCATTACCAATCTTTTTCAATTTCTTTCTTCTTAAATTTCTTCTTCTTTAGTTGTTTAATGATAAAGTAACAACATAAGTATTACTTACATACTTATATGTTATTATAAATATGAAACAACCCTAATTCACCTTCTATCCTTCCTACGGAAAAATGAAATCACCGCGTGTGCGTACGTACGGAATACCGTCTCCACGCCGTGGTGTAATCTATTTTCCACCATCACCTTACAAGGATGGGTATAATGGTGTAATGAGTAACTATATATGATTATTATAGAGTGATATTTATACTGAAATAGTATACATACACTTCAACACAATTCCATGACCATGTGAATGATATCATCGCTCGTGCGTACGTACGGACTACCGTCTCCACGACGCGATGAGATTCATTCTCAATGATTAACCATTCATGAATGATTATAAAGTATATATAATAAGTACTAATGAAATATATGACATAATAATGATACTGGATTTATTTTTATTTATATGTATGTCATCTACTTAATTCCATTCAATTCAATAAGGAAACGAAAACAGCGTTCATGCGTACGTACGGACTACCGTCTCCATGAACGGTGTATTTCTTTCCGTTTACTGATTTATTATATATATGTATATCATGAATATATATATATATATATAAATCATGTTTTATGTTCTGGAATTAAGTAATCATGATCTAAGTAATCATATGAATAATTACAAGTCAAAACACGGACGACAAATGAAACAATTTTACCCAAAACGCTCTTTAACATGGAATTTACAAAAGAACGGGTAATATAAAGTCATAAGTGAACCATATATGATATCATAACAATTAATATGATTCTTTAATAAGTAAATTAAATTATTTAAATCATTATACAAGAGGATCGGACACATACGAAGCAAATCGGACCTAAGGTAAGGGAAATGTCACAATCTAATTTTTATCCGAGATAGTTTATACTTTGGTATTTACTGGGGTGTATTTTATCATCCACATCCATGTTCCCTCAATATGTAATATTATTTCCATCCTTCTACAATATTTTATATTAAATTTTACCCTTTGGTAAGTTTTTTGTAAAAGATATTAAAGGAATCTTTTGTCGTTTTTCGTACGAGGTATTTTTTGACTTTTCCGACAAAAGTACGAAGAATGTTTTTTTTAACTTATACGGCAAGAATGGATTTTAAAACATTATTTCCAAGAATATTACATTATAAGTTTTCAAGTTTATTTTTAATCAACTTCATTTATTTTATAATTGTATGACATGTTAAGAAAAGAAAAGTGTTTTTGAAGTAGAAAGGATATTTTTCTCAAGAATGGAGTTCAAATGTTTTATCAAAATTATTTTCCAGATAAGATAATATAGGGTTCTGTTTTTATCCCTATTATTACATTGATTTGATTATGTTTTGAGGGAATTATTTTTATGAAGTCATTTAGCTTATATGATTTGTTTTATGATGTCATGATGTTTCATGAATCCCATTTTTATTACATGGGTTATGCTATGATGTATGGTTTATGATTTTGTGGCACACATAATAATGGTATCATTATGAGATGGGTGGGACCTATATATCCCTCCAATGCATTGGGTAAAGATTTTATATCTCATGAGATAGACATGGATGAAATGGTAGGTTATACCGGTTCAGTGAAACATGACTGAAACGAGGGTTACTCGATTCAGAAAGGGACTTTGTCCACTAAGATAGTATTGGAAATGAGTCTTGACTAACAAGAAATGATTCTCTATGATTATGTGTGTATGCCACAAAGTTTCATGTTTTATGTTATGATTATTGGGATTTCATTTCACTACTATGATTTATCCCATGTTATGAAATTATGCTCTCTTTTGCAAGTTATGATTTCCAAAAGTTATGTTCTTATGAATATGATGTGATTGATTTTTCTTTTGTTTACCCTTACTGAGCATTTGAGCTCACCCTTTTATGTTTTCTTTTCCCCAGGATATAAATAACGGTTTTAGGTAAAAAAAGGGAAGATCTTTATGGGAAATATTGAAGATCTTTTACCACGATTAGAATATTACGTTCCGAGTTTCCAAAGACACTAAACTATTACGATCCTTGTGTGTGTGTTTTTGATATGTACTAAGTATTCCAAAAATGTAATGTAATATTCATGTACGTCAAGATACGGGTCTCTATAGCACCAAAGGTGTAAATCCCGATATAAGGGAAGGAATTGCCTTTATATAAGAAAACAAACACCATAGAGTATGCAAGAAAAAGTAAACACTAAGTAAACTGAGTACAAAAGTATGTACTCAAAAGTAAATAGGCCAGAATACAAACCCAACTGAAAGTAAAGTACAACTGAAAAGAAAGTACAACAGTGGAAAAGTGAAACAGCAACACCGAGTCGTCCTCTAGAAATCCCACCTGAAGGGTGGGTATAGATAGTCTCCTATGCTCCTCGGCTTCATCCGTCTACTCCGTGTACGTCCCGTCCAGTGATCCACCTCCAGGTACCGTCCAGCTCCAGGAGCTCCTACCTCCGTCAGCGTTGTACATCGGCTGCATCCAACCCAATGTAGTGCAGGCATAGCCTATGTAGGGATGAGTATATGATACTCAGTAGGGACCTTGATTCCCCCAAAGGTCTCCCAGAATCCACAAGGATAAACCACAAAGGAAAGATACAATCTCGAAGTAACAACCAACTCAACTGAGGTATATGCCCATACATATACCTAAGTCATCAATTCCAGCTCGGCTCCAGCACACGAGCCCAAGTACAACCCCGTCCACACAGGAAAAAATAACCCATTCTAATAGGAATTCACAATCAAATACACACATGAAAGAACAACCCAATCCACACAGGATAACACAACAATCATATCGATGACATTGATTGTAAGTTATGACTCAGCTCACACAGGTGTACTTCTTTATAAGACAATACAGATGATAAGATGTAGCCACTGATTCATCTAAGCCATCATACCCACATAATATACAAGACCAACTAAGATGTCAGACCCAAAAAGTATACAAGACTAGCTACTCAGCCAGACCCACGTAGGATACCCGTACAGATTCAAATACTGCCAGACCCACACAGGATACAAGAATAGTAGTCAAGTACTGCCAGACCCACATAGGATACAAGAACAGTAGTCATCACCGTCGAACCCATGGAGGATTCCAGTATGGTCATCGTCGCTGACGAACCCACGAAGGATCTCAGTACAGTCTTCATTGTCGTCGCAGTCGCAGCCAGCTCTAGGGTTCCAGCACAGAGCATGCTCGATTCCAGGAGGGTCCACTCCACGAGCCAAGGGGGGTCGATACATCAACTGACACAATGTCCGGGTTAATGTATCCCAAAGTTCCATCTCACCAAAAGGAACTCAACGTGACAGACGACCCATCAAACAGACGCCCGGTCTGAGAGTTATTGGCTTTTTCGTTCTAGGGGCCTGGTTGGTTTTTAATTCAAAACCAACCTAACCATACTCCAATTACGTCCAAACCTTGATCGTAGTAATAGAAAAGAACTGTCTCACTAAGAGGATTCCAATAATGTTGGTAGCACGTCAATCGGACGTCCAGAGCTCATGTTATAAGCGTTTCCGCTCCGAGGGCCCGGGTGGTTTCGTGTTCGAACCATCCCGGTCGTACACAAAGTTCCAGGAAACCTTGTGTTTGATATACCGAAATTATCGTCTCGATCCATGGTTTGCTACGCATCTGACGGTGCATCGATGGGAAGTCCATAGCCCATGTTATGGGTGTTTGAAAGATTCTGTCTAGAAAACTGGGGGTTCCTGGTCTAACCTGGCCCGATACACCTGGGTCGGCCCGAACCGGGTCGACCGGTCCCGGATCCAATTCCGGCCCGATTGGGCATGGCCCGGCCCAGCTGGCGCAGCCCGACCCAACGTGGGGGTCTGGCCTGGCGTGGGTAGCCCGGCCCGGCCTGTTCGGCACGGTGCGGGCGCACGCGTGCTGAGCGGATGCAGAAGGGGGGAAGGCCGTCGAATCCTTCAAACCGAACAGTAGAACGTACTGGATCCGCCCTTTCCGCTGATCGAGGGTTTCAACCCCTAGTTTTCGAGGGAAGCATACGACCTTTATGGTCGGCCTTACGGTTCATGCAAGACCCGCGGGGGTCCCGCCTCCAGGCTGTGTCGGTGACCAGATCAGCCGGCCGCCTTCTCGAACCGCCACGGCCATGGGCCGCTGCTCTTGGTCGTCCTGCGCGGTGCGATGGCGCCCGCCCCTCCTCCATATCCCGACTCCAGTTGGGGCCTCTTTTTGTCTCAACGGCGCGGCGCAACGGCACCACGATCCTTCCTCACGGCCCGCATAGGCCGTGGTTCCTTCGTTTCTGCACAGTGCGATGACACCGTGTCACCTCCGTTCCAATCCATAAAGAAGCACAACAACAATGGGAAGGAGGGTCAGCCGTGTTTATGCAGTCTGGCCTCCTCCCATTAATTCGATAACAATCTGCAATTTATTTAACGATGAACGCCAGAAATAACCACGAACGTAAAAACAAACCCCTACTTCGAAGAAGTTCTCGAACGATGATTGTCCCAGGAAAATGACGTCGCAAGGTGAAGTTCCATATTTGTTGATAGAGAATGTCCGAGGAGGAGCGGTGTCTCCCTTCTTTTGACTCGAGAAGATTAATGAAGGAATGTGTGTTGTCGTTCTTTGGGTAATGCATCACACATCAGCTATAGAGAGGAGAAGAGACAGCACGTCGATATCTCCTTGCGGTGACGGCGTTCTTCGTGGAAGTCTTGTCGTTCTTTACGTTCTCCAATGAAGAAGATTAAGATCCTCAAGACGTTGAGTATCCTCTCTAAAAAACCACACAAAACTAAACAACCCCAAATAAAATAATGCCTCCCTTATTTTATTAACACATGACATGCATTTTCAAAACATGAAAAACTCAAACTCAAAATTAAATTCATTGAATAGATTTAATCAATAAATTTAATGTGAGAGTTGACATTCAATAAATAGGGGGAGTGGGTGAGTTACATATTGAGGGGGGGTTTCTCAAATTATGAGGGGGGTTTAGGGGAATTGAAGGGATGGGGAACGTGTGGGCCCCACCTCACTAATATCCGACCAAGTGGGGTTAGGATGTAGTGGGTCCCACACCAACTTCCACACATAGTTTATAATTACATAGAATAGAAATAAAATTGTAGGGAAAATTTTATTTCACTCTTCAGTTATCCTATATTTATAACAACACCTCCCGAGCAAATGCAACTCCAGAAAAGGTCTTCCTAAGCAATTACCGGTGCTGTGGTTTCATCGGTTCCCTCAGATTTCGATTCCGAGCACCGGTTCGAATGTTAGGAAAACCCGCTCATTCATTCACTGAACATACCCGAGCTAAACTTTGGAAATTGATTCCAGGCACACCAGGCCTCAGAATCAGGTGCCGTCAGAAACTTTGTACTCGTAAAATCCCAAATAAAATAAGAAAAAATATTCCGTGAAATTTATGGGTCTTTACATTACTCCCACTTCAAGGATTTATGTCCTCGTAATGATTCATCACAATCTAGGGGAACTAATGGGGGTACTGTGCATGCATCTGAGCCTCCCGCTCCCAAGTGATCTCCTGGAGGTTCCCATGCTGCCACCTGATGCACACTAGAGGAATAAATCACCCACGTAGGTACCACTCTTGTCGATCCTTTATCACCACCGAGACCTCCAGAAAAGTTGTCCCATCATCAATGGCCAGCTCCCCATGGTCGATGATATGCGTCGGGTCGTGCACGTATCTCCTTAGCTGAGATACGTGGAAGACGTCATGCACCCAGTGCAACTGAGGTGGTAGATCCAGGCGATAAGCCACCTTGCCTATCCTATCAAGAACCTGGAATGGTCTGATGAAGAGTGGATATAACTTGCCGCCCCGACCAAATATCCATAATCCACGTCTTGGTGAGACCCACAACAAAACGTGGTCACCATCCTCAAACTCTAGTGGTCTCCGCCTCCTGTCAGCATAAGACTTATGTCACCCTTGAGTTGTCCACTTCCACTCCTAGATGACCTGGACCTTCTATGTTGTGGCATGGACCATCTCTTGTCCCACAAGTGCTGACTCCCCACGGTCTGTCCAGCACAGAGGTGACATTCATGGTCGGCCGTACAATTCCACGTATGGTTCCATCCCGATGGTGGAGTCGTAGCTATGGATGTACACAAACTCCACCAAGGGTAAGTGATCCTCCCAGCTACGACCAAAGTCTAGGACACATGCACGGAGCACGTCCTCAAGATTCTGAATGGTCCTCTCCATCTGTCCATCTGTCTGAGGTTGAAAGGCGGTGCTCAGGCGTAGCTGCGTTCCGAATTCCTCCAGTAACCCCTTCCAAAGCAGGGAATTAAAACGATCATCTCGATCAGAGATGATAGATGATGGAACACCATGAAGCCATACAATCTTCTAAATGTAGAGGCATCCCATGATGTCCACTGAGTTCTTCTCTCTGATGGGTAAGAAGTGGGCTGACTTGGTCAGTCGGTCGACGATCACCCAAATGGAGTTGTGTCCTCTAGAAGTACGTGGAAGTCCAGTCGGAAAATCCATAGATATCCACTCCCACATCCACTCCAGGACCTCCAAGGGCTATTCCAAGACTTCTGGTACCTGGTGCTCTGCCTTCACCTACTGGCAGGTGAGGCATCGAGAAATGAACTCTGCCACAACCATCTTCATACCCAGCCACCAGTGCTATCCTCTGAGATCCTGGTACATCTTCACCCCTCCTGGATATTCCGCTAAAGGGGAAGTGTGAAACTATATCATCACATTCTCCTATAATGTAGCCGGTACCATGGTACGTCCTCTGAAAAGGATGACGTGATCTCCCCCCTACAGAGAATCTATCAGGTTCATTTCCTGAGGATATCTGTGCTTGCCGCGTCTCATAGTCAACGTCCCCCCGCTGTGCCTCTATGACCCGCTATAGAAGTGGAGGTGTGACTATGAGAGACTGAAGAAAGGCAGCCCTATCTCTATCCATGAAGGATATCTACAATGCGGTTAGCTGTTCTGTCACCTCTCCAAGTAGCTGAATTCCTATCCTCCTGCTGAGAACATCGGCGACTATGTTCCCCTTTCTAGGAGTATAAACTATCTCAAAGTCATAGACTTGGAGGAACTAGAGACCTCACCACTCTCTCAGGTTCAGGGTCCTTCTGCGATAAGATGTAACTAAGACTCTAGTGGTCAGAATAGACTGTAAAGTGCTCGCTCATCGAATAGTGTCACCACATCTTCACAGCAAAGACCACTACTGCTAACTCCAGGTCATGGGTAGCGTAGTTCTGCTCGTGCTACCTCAACTATCGTGATCCACAGGTGATCACTGCCTACTCCTGCATTAGGAAACACCCGAGTCCAGTCCCTGATGCATCGTAGAATACTACATACCCTAATCCCTCTTCTGGTAGCCTCTAAATATCTGTGCTGGTCAATCTCTATATCAGCTCCTGGAAGCTCTGCTGACATCTATCTAACCACACGAAGGGTTTCCCCTTCTTCGTCAATGATTAAATCAGTGCCTTAACTATAGAGATGTCTAGCACAAATCTCCGGTAGTACCCAACCAAACCTAGGAAACCCCGCACCTCCGTCACGCTCCTGGGTAGCTCCCAATCTAGCACTGCCTCGAATTTCGCAGGATCCACCGCAACTCCCACCTCAGAGATGACGTGCCTTGGGAAGTGGAAATCATGTATGCAGAACTGACACTTCGAGAGCTTAACATAAAGCTGGTGCTCTCAGAGTGTATCCAATACAACCCGTAAATGGTAGGTGTGCTCCTCCTTAGTGGTCAAGTTTATCAATATGTCGTCGATGAAGACCATGACAAATCGATCGAGGTAAGGATGGATGATCCTATTAATGAGACTCATGAACACTTCTAGTGAATTGGTTATTCCAAAAGTCTTAACCAAGAACTCATAGTGGCCATACCGACACCTTAAAGACGTCTTCTGCACATCCTCGTATCGAACTCTAAGCTGGTGATAGCCTGACCTGAGGTCTATATGCGAGAACCACCATGATCTCTTGAGCTAATCTAATAGGTTGTCAATCCTTGGAAGCAAATACATGTTCCTCACGGTCACCTGTTTCAGGCGATGGAAATCGACACATAGTCGAATTCTCCCTTCTGCCATGTTGGAGAAAAAAATCGGGGAAGCCCAGGGTGAAACACTAGGTTGAATGAATCCCTTTCCCTGCAAGTCCTCCATCTAGACCAGTAGCTCTAGAAGCTCAGCGTGATCCATTCGATATGTGGGAGTTGATATCGGGGATGTCTCGGGGAATAGGTAAATATAGAAGTCTACCTCTATACGAGGATGTAGTCCTAAAACGTCGTCAGGAAAAACATCTACATACTGATCCACCACAGCAAGAAAACATGGACTCTGCACATCCTCTGCTCCTAGGATAAGGCTAGACAACTGATGAGTGATCAGTTTTCCTCTCTTCTGTGTGAGTCTATCCTGTGCTGCAAAGTCTCCCTTCTCGCCGGTGAAGGTGAACCTTCTCCCATTGGTGCGGACACAATGCACCTTACGCCTAATACAGTCTATCTCAGCATGAACCGAAGATAACCAATCCATTCCCAAGATGATGTTGTAAGGCCTCGATGTCGGTACAAGAAGATACTAGACGAAGCACTCGACTCCTAGAGTAAGATCACACTACCGGAACTAGTGCGTAATCATCGAGTCTTCTCCTGTAGGAGTCTCTAGCTGTAAGGATCGTGCCAACGACTCTATCGGAATCTCCGACCTCCAAACAAGGGCAGTGAAAATTAAAGAATGACTCACTCCTGTGTCTATATGAACTGAAGCAATGGTGGAGTAAACACAGATAGTACCTCAAATCATCTCAGTTTCGCCGTGGTCATAGGCCTCCGCTGCCCGAAGCCGAGCCTGCATCTGTCCTCCAGCTCCCTGTGGTCGGGGTGGACCTCCTGGTGGTGGTTGTGGTAGAGCCTCAAAGCAACACCCACCACATGCTGCTCGGCCAGCTCCTCTGCCTTGTCATCCTTCTCCCTGTGGACCGCCACAGTCGAACCTCTTCCTCTTCTTGGGTGGTCCCTCAACCGTATGATGCTCCTCTACATGGCGGGTCAGGCAGTCATGAGCCATGTGGCCCTGCCCGCCGCATGCATAGCACTGTCTGGTCCTCATAATACTGGCTCTGTGCCTTATTCCCCGCACATCTAAAATAGTATCCTGAGGTCATCCGCCTCATGGTCTGATCCGATGGGACCCCTGACTCATCAGTCGATAGCCAGCTGTAGAATACTCTGCTACATGTCGCCTTGCGGTAGGTCTCGCTGCTGTTGTAGGATCATCAAAAAGATCTTCACAAGAAGGGCTCGCTCCAGTACTTCTACATATGTTGGAATTCTGAGGGAGATCATCGATGACCTGATCTCATGCCTCAGTCCCTGCTCGATGGTCTGGGCCCAGAAGAATGGGTCTTGTACCATGTCTGTGGAGTAGCGTGAGAGATCGGTAAGTCTCGTCGAGTACTGGGCTATTGTCATGATTCCCTACTGCAGCTATAGTAGCTCTTGAATGTGCACCTCATGGAGGGTGGTTGGAACGAACTCCGAGTGGAAGAGGTTCTCGGAGTCCTTCCAAATAAGAGATACCTCATCGTGCACGTAGAGCATCAGGATCCACCATCTACCTACTACCACATGTAGGAGACTCGCTGAAAGGATCACCATGAGGTCAGCTGGTGTTCCCACTAACCTGAAAAATCATACAACAGCCTCCAGCCAATCCTCGGCAGCCTGAGGTCCTGTCTCCCTGCGGAACATGGGCGCTCTCTAACACTGAAACTCGTGCAGTGCACTAAGGCGATGTGCACTCTCAGCTGCGGGGGCTGGTGGCATCGGTGGCTCGGCGGGTAGAGGTACTGTTGATGCCTCCGCTGTAATAGGGCCATGCACCGTGGCCTCGTCGCTTGGTGGGCTGTCATCTTGCACAAAGCTTAAAACCCTAGCTGGCTGCCATCGTGGGGCCATACTTAAAAGAAACAAGTGTGCCACTGTCAATACAGTATATCTGGTGAGCTAATACAATGTAATCACAAAAAAAACATTTAAACACACATGCAATCAATGTTTTCGTTCACTGAGTCAGAAAATCAGAAGTCAGGGTCTTGGTGTATGGATACGTCGGCCGCCGCACCAACACTGGACTCCCTAGACTGATAACCACACTCAATACCCTTTAATATTATGGCTTCACATAGAAGAAGATCAGAGTCTTGAGTTCTACGGTAGAACTGAACTCCTCTGTTACCAATTTGTCATGACCCTTCCTCAGGACCCATGCCGTGACTACCCCAAGCCCACCTTCCATAGGCCTGGGGTTAGAGACTAGCACTAATGGTGTAAATCCCGATATAAGGGAAGGAATTGCATTTATGTAAAAAAAAATACCATAGAGTATGCAAGAACAAGTAAAAACTAAGCAAACTAAGTACAAAAGTAAGTACTGGAAAGTAAATGGGCCAGAATACAAACCCAACTGAATGTAATGTATAACTGTAAAGAATGTACGGTAGTAGAAAAGTAAACCAGCAACACCGAGCCTTCTGCTGGAAATCCCACTTGAAGGGTGAGTATAGATAGTCTCCTCCGCTCCTCGGCTCCCGCCGTCCACTCCGTGTACATCTTCTCCAGTGATCCACCTCCAGGTACCATCCAGCTCCCTGTGCTCCTACCTCGGTCCGCATTTTCCATCTTCTGCATCCAACACAAGGTAATGCGGGCATAACCCATGAACGGGTGAGTATATTCTACTCAGTAGGGACCCCGAGACCCCCGATGGTCTCCTAGAATCCATAAGGATAAACCACAAAGGAAATATACAATCATGAAGTAACAACCAACTCAAATTAGGTATATTCCCATACATATACCTAAGTCATCAATTCCATCTCAGCTCCATCACACAAGCCTAAGTACAACCCCTTCCACACAGAAAAACATAACCCATTCCACATAAGAATTCACAATACAATCAATATAGGAAAGCACAACCCAATCCACATAGGATAACACAACAATCATATCGATGACATTGATTGTAAGTTAAGACTCAGCTCACACAGGTGTACTTATTCATAAGACGATAGAGATGATCAGATTTAGCCACAGATTCATCTAAGCTATCAGAGCCACATAAGATACAAGACCAGCTAAGCTGTCAGACCTAAAAAGGATACAAGACCAGCTACTCTGCTGGACCCACGTAGTATACAAGTACAGAGTGAAATACTGATGGACCCATACATGATACAGGAACAGTAGTCAAGTACTGCCGGACCCACATAGGATAAAAGAACAGTATTCATCTCCATCGAACCCATGGAGGATTCCAGTACGGTCATCATCACTGCCAAACCCACAAAGGATCCTAGTACAGTTGTCATCGTCATTGTAGTCGCTGCCATAACTAGGGTTCCCGCAAACAGCATACTCGATTTCGGGAGGGTCCGCTCCACAATCCAAGGGGGTTTATACCTCAACTGAAACAAAGTTTGGGTTGATTAATACCAAAGTTCCATATCATCAAAAGGAACTCAACGTAACAGAAGTCACGTTAATCAGATGCCCGGTCTGAGAGTTATTGGCCTTTTCATCCCAGGGGTCTAGTTGATATTTAAATCAAAACCAACCCGACCTTAATCCAACTACGTCCAACAATAGATCGGAGTAATCCAAAAGAACTGTCTTACTAAGAGGAATCCAAAAAAGTTGATGGCACGTCAATCAGACGTCCGGAACTCATGTTATAAGTGTTTCTGCTCCAAGGGCCCGATTGGTTACGTGTTCGAACCATCGAGTCCGTACAAAAAGTTCCCCGAAACCTTGAGTGTAATATAATAAAACAACCGTATCGATCCAAGGTATGTTACGCAACTGACGATGCGTCAATCGGAGGTCTGTATCCCATGTTATGGGCGTTTGAACGATTCTGTCCGAAAAACAGGGGGTTCGAGCCCGGTCTGTCCCGGCCCGATACCCCCGGTCCGGGTCGACCCGACCCGGGTCCGGGACTGGCCTGGTTGGACATGGCCCATCGCGGCTGGTGCGGCCTAGCCCAGCTGGTGCGGCATGGGACGACGCGGGGGTACGGCCCCGCACGGGCAGCCCGACCCTACCAGTTCGTCCTGGTGTGGGCACCCGCGTGCTGAGCGGACGCGGAAGGGGGGAAGGCCGCCACCCCCTTCAAAGCAAACGGTGGACCCTACAGGGTCCGCCCTTTCCATTGACCAGGGGTTTCAACCCCGGGTTTTCCTGGGAAGCGGCTAACCTTTTTGGCTGGCCATTCGGTTCATGCAGGACCTGCAGGGGTCCCGCCTCCAGGGTGTACTGGTGGCTGGATCAGCTGGCCGCCTTCCCGAACTGCCGCGGCCATGGGTCACGGCTCTTCACCATCCGGCGTGGTGCTACGACGCTCCGACCCTCCGTCGTGGAACGACTCTGGCCGCGGCCTCTTTCGGTCTCAACAACGCAGCGCGACGATGCCGCGCTCCGTCGCTACGGCCCGCACCGGTCGTGGTTTCTTCGTTTCCATGCTATGCGACAGCACCGTGTCGCCTCCATTCCAATCCATAACGAAGTCCAACAAAAATGAGAATTAGGGTCATCCATGTTTGTGTGGTCCAGCCTCCTCCCGCTAATTTGATTACAATCGGCTATTTATTTAACGATGAAAGCAAGAAATAACCACGAACATAAAAACAAACGCCTACCTCATAGAATTTGTCGAACGATGATCATCGTGGGAAAACGGCGTCACGAGGTGAAGCTCCGTATATGTTGATGGAGAATGTCTGAGGAGGAGTGGCGTCTCCCTTACATTTACGTGAGAAGAAGAACGAACGAAGGCGCGTCGTCATTCTTCGGGTGTGGCATCACACACCGGTTGTGGATAGGAGAAGAGACGGCACATCGATCTCTCATTTTGGTGATGACATTCTTCATCGAAGTCTTGGAGTTCTTCGTGTTCTCCAACGAAGAAGATGAAGATCCTCAAGACTTTGAGTATCCTCTCCCAAGAAACTCACACAACAAAACAACCCCAAATAAAATAAGGCCTCCCTTATTTTATTAACACATGCCATGGATTTTCAAAACTTCAAAAACTCAAACTCAAAATTAAATTCATTGAATAGCTTTAATCAATCAATTTAATGTGATATTTGACATGCAATAAAGAGGGGGAGTGGGTGAGTTACATATTTAAGGGGGGGTTTCCAAAATTAAGAGGGGGTTTAGGGGAATTGAAGGGGTGGGGCTCGTGTGGGCCCAACCTCACTAATATCATACCAAGTGGAGTTAGGATGTAGTGGGTCCCACCCCAACATCCACACATAGAATATAATTACATAGAATAGAAATAAAATTGTAGCTCAAATTTTATTTAACTCTTCAGTTAACCCATTTATTTAACAACACCACCCAAGCAAATGAAACTCCAGAAAAGGTCTTACTAAGCAATTACCAGTACAGCGGTTTCATTGGTGCCCTCATATTTCGATTCCGAGCACTGTTTCAAAAGTTAGGAAAACCCACTCGTTCGTTCACTGAATGTACCCGAGCTAAACTTCTAAAATTGATTCCAAGAACACCGGGCCTCGGAATCAGGTGCCGTCAGAAACTGCGTACTCGTAAAATCCCAATGAAAATAAAATAAAATCCTTGAATTTTACGGGTGTAACGCCCCGACCCCCAGTTACCTAGAGTCGGTGCATTATTACATAACATTGGCATGATCACAAGAAAGATCAAATCTCGAAAGACCGATTGGTTTAGTAGCCTTGGAAACACTAGATATATTCAAAGGTTTTACATTACATCATAAAATGAAAAACTACTACAACAACATAAAGTCTCCATAATCCACACTCATATCCCCACATAATATCCCTGCAGGTCATTCATAATTTACTTCTTCACTTCCTGGGAAAAATAAAACATATAAAAGGGGTGAGCTCAAATGCCCAGTAAGGATAACAAAATAGCGGAAACTTTCATAAATAAGAATAAACTTTTAAGGCAATGTATAACTAAAACAAAAGCCTTTCAAACATGAACTTTCAACATGGTATGGAATAAATAAAATGAAATAATGCCATTTACTTATTCACATGGATATTCTACTAATCGAATAATCACATGCAAAAATCAATAACCACTTTCATAATGTTGGAATGCATAATGCCAGACTATCATAACCACATAGCCAAGGCCTCGTGCCAAGACTACAAATAAGATTTTTTCAAGGCCTTGTGCCAAGACACTAGTTTTTCTCACGAGACCTACTGATGCATCGAGGAGCTATAGCGGGCTCCACCCGTCACTTATTAAGTCCAATGCATTCCCATATGAAAAGGTTTAAACATAACATAAACATTCGTATTAAAACTAGCATACGAAATGTCAATAATTTCACCATAAACTATGAATGGTATAAAAATAGCACATCCATAGACAAACATATCACAAAACCTTCAATACAATATAGAAGTTTTGTATCATAATAAATCAACTTCAAATATTCTTAAAATCCATCAAAGGATGTTGACGTAGATGAAATCAAAATTTTTTTTAAAGAAATATCTCCTTTTATTTTGAAATCATTTAAGATCCATATAAAATAAAACATTTTCTTTGAAAATATTCTTATAAGCTTGTAAGAAAAGCATTGAAGATTTTATAACGGCGTAAAATAACCGCACCCGCCGTATATGTTAAAAAAACATTCTTACCTCAATTCTGTCGAAAAGGTTAAAAAGGACCTTGTTTTGAAAACGACGGAAAGATTCCTTTATAAACCTCTTATAAAAAGTCAAACAAGGGTATAAATGACTTTAACCGATATTCTTGTAAATAGTAAAAATGTTTTGAAATACATTTTTAAGAAACATGGATGGGGATGATAAAGATATCCCAGTAGATTATTACGTATAAACAACCTCGGATAATGAAGAGATTGTGAAATAACCCTTACCTTGTACTTTTCCTTTGTTGGGGTCGGTTAACCTCCTATATAATGGTGAAATAATTGTTATTAAATTATTCAAGAATCATATACATTAATATGATATCATATATGATCTTTTAACATTGCTTTATTAATAACATCTTAGTATTATCGTCGTTTCAGGTGATAATCGATTCGTTCTTCTTAAATGTTTGGTTACGTAAGACATGTTTGTAATGGATAGATTAAATCTTATTCATAATAATAATGATATTAACATTATTTTTAACCCTAAATTGAGAATAAGACTTGAATGGATACGATGGAGGATGGATCTCACCGCGTTCGTGGAGACGGTAGTCCGTACGTACGCACGAACGCTACTTCCAATTAATTTTTATTTTAAAAGAATTGAATCCAAATGATACATAGGTATATTACTATTCCAGTATAATATAATATTTTATATATGTTACTTATGTTCATTAACACCATCCTTTATACGTTCCATGTGTGGTATGAACGAGTCATATCATTTTAAGGGGGCGGTAGTCCGCACTTCCTCAAATGAAATTATCGTATGTATATACAACATGAAACGAATAATGGTATGAAATAAAATGGAATTACAGAAGCTTATATATAAAATATATATCATTAATATCATATTTAATTACAGTGCCATCATAATGGCCACCATGAGAGGCGGTAATATGTATTTGAACAATCATCGTTTCGTGAGGCGTTAGTTTGCCATCCACAGAAACATTATGTTCATCATCCATTAGATGGAGTTGTGTGTATGTGTAGTTTAAATCCTTCTTATAACAACATCCTAGTATATTGAGGATACTGGTGTTGTTACAAAATAAAGGAAATAAAAAGAGTTTGGGGGTTGGAGAAGCAAAATAAAGGAAAATAATTTAAGAGAAATTGTTACCTTTAATTTAGGTAACTCACTTTGGTTGGAACCAAAGGACTTCTTGAAATGACTTCTGCCTAAGGGGAAGCTTCAAGGAGGAGGAGAGGGATGTGGGGAGATTATTTGGGTAGAGTTTGGACGAGCCAAGTGGCTTGAGAGGTGTGAGGAAAGAGTAGAAGTGGTCTCCTTTTATAAGGGAGAAGAGGGTCTCTTTAGGAAAGAGTGAAAGTATTACTTTATAATATAATTATATTCGGTTTATAATGGTCCAAAAATCATTGAGGTCGAAGATAAGATGACTAATATTCTAAATAACATCAACCAATAATAATTGGACAGGTTTTAGATAATATTTTAATCATTATATTCTTATTTATTTAAATGATTTATTAATGAGGTAAACATTGCATCATTATTGTGTCATTAATAATTTAAATTATTTGATGTCTAAAAATTATAAATAAAATATAAATATGTGGGAAATCTTTTTATCATTCTAATGAATATTTATAATCGAAAATCCAACATGTATAACCCTATGTAAAAATTGTTCTTCTAAAAGATTTAAGCTTATGCCATTTTTATTTTTATTTTAACTTTATTAATATAAAGTGTCCCTACCACATACAAGTGGCTCCAAGGGGTCCCCAAATTGACCCAAGGATGCTCATGGTCGGGTATGTGTCCAACAATAAGGTTAGGACACGTTTTAGGTTAATTTTGTATTATTATAATATTATTTTTTAACCCTTATTTACCGGATTTACCCTTAACCATGGTAAATAAAATATTTACCACAGTAATTATTCAAAATGTCTAAAAATAAAAGTTACCTATTTACACAATTTGGACATCCTGATTCCAAATATGGAATCCATTTTTCTAAATTCAAAACACAGAAGTGGCAGAAATTAACTTAAAATTAATTCCCGCTGTCAAAACAAAAAGCGTGTTTTTAAGAGGTAATAACTATCAAAAGATTGACACTTGTTTATGTTCGGTTTAATTGTAAAATTATGTCCAACGACCAAAATTATATTAAATGGTAAAAATATATTCTAAATATACATTAAAACCACTCAAATTCACAATTTATCACTATTAATTATTTTGATTAAAAAAGTTGTTTTTAATTAAAATTTAGTAATTTTCACTATTCATCAAAATATTAAAGTTATCCGAAAAGTACCAAAATTTCACCCTGGGCTAATTTCAATATTCCGAATCCAAAAATGAAGTCCATTTTGAAATATAAAATATATATGATTTCAAAAAGTAGGTATTACTATTCAAAACGGCTATTTTAATTAGTTGTGGTGTGTGTTAGAACTCGAGGTTGCGTACAACACACGCTATCGCATTATTCGAAGGGAAACGTACCGTGGAAGCTTGGGGTGTTACATTCTCCCCTCCTTCAAATAATTGCGTCCTCGCAATTTCTAGGGTATTAATGCATAAAAAGACTCGGGTAGTTCTTCATCATAAGTTCCTTGGGTTCCCACGTTGCCTCTTCCATCTTATGATTTCTCCACAAAACTTTTACCAGACGTGTCGTCCGGTTTCTCAGTACTTGTTCTCTTGTATCAAGAATCTTGACGGGCTCTTCACAATAAGACAGATCGGGTTCCAGTTCTAATTCCTCATAGGTGAGTACATGTGTTGGGTCAGGCATGTATTTTCTCAACAGAGATACGTGGAACACATCGTGAACTTTGGAGAGACTTGGCGGCATTGCCAATTGGTAAGCTACAGCCCCAATTCGTTCTAGAATTTCGAAAGGTCCGATGTACCTGGGACTCAATTTACCTTTCTTACCAAAACGTATGACTCCCTTCCATGGAGATACCTTTAGGAAAACATGATCACCGACCTGAAATTCCAAATCCTTCCTTCGATTATCGGCATAGCTCTTCTGCCTACTTTGAGATGCTTTGATGTGATTTTGGATTACCTTCACCTTTTCCACCGTTTCCTCCTCCAGTTCTGGGCCTACAAGTTTTCTTTCACCAACGTCATCCCAACAGGTTGGTGTACGACATCTCTTTCCGTATAACGCTTCATATGGTGCCATCTGAATACTTGAATGGAAGCTATTGTTATAGTAAAATTCTACCAGAGGTAAATATTGATCCCACATACCCTGAAAGTCAAGTGAGCAAGATCTCAACATGTCTTCTAGGGTTTGAATAGTCCGTTATGATTGTCCATCTATCTGAGGGTGGTAAGCAGTGCTCAAATGAAGTTCAGTATCCAGGGATTTCTGAAGACTTTTCCAAAATCTTGAAGTAAAATGGGGATCACGATCAGAAACAATCGATAGGGGTACTCCATGAAGTCTCACAACTTCATTAATGTATAGTCTTGCTAGACGTTCCAGGGGTAGATCTTCTCTTATAGCAAGAAAATGTGCTGACTTGGTAAGACGATCAACAATAACCCATATTGCATCGTTCCTTCTAGGAGTCTTTGGTAGCCCCATGACAAAGTCCATCGTAATATTGTCCCATTTCCACTCCAGTATGGGAAGAGGTTGCATGACTCTTCCAGGCTGTTGCCTTCCAGGTTTCACTTGTTGACAAACCATACATCTTGACACAAAATCAGTAATCTCCCTCTTCATGTTGTCCCACCAAAAATGTTCCTTCAAATCTCTATACATTTTGGTGCTCCCAGGGTGTATAGAGAAATTGGAACTATGAGCATCATCTAGCAATTCCCTTTTTAGATCAGGTAAATCGGGAACACAAAGTCTCTTCCCGAATTTCAAAATTCTATCTTCATCTGTGGTAGTATCATAACTTGATTATTATCCAATAGCATCATTTGCGTCATAGTCTGATGACTGGGACATAGGTTCGCGTAGTGTCCAAACTCCTTGCAAATGAAGCATTGTACATTTGAAACCATTTTCTTACCCTTGCAGTCATGTGCTTGGTGGCCTTTTTCACCACACTTGTAACAGACTCCCATTCCCTTCAGGATGTTTCTTCCCGCATTTACCACAAGATGGATATTCAACCTTTCCCTTCTTCCCCTTATTTCCATTCCCAGATTGATCAGCAGGTCTCTTCTTCTCTTTCTTTTCTTTAAAGTCATAAGACTTAGAGAATTCCTGTTCGGTCTTGATAGCACATGAGACAATGTCTTCGTACGATGAAAATGATTGTGAGACTAATGCTCGACGGAGAAATGGTTTTAACCCATCAAAGAAACGATCAATCTTACTTCTTGGGTTGCGAATATAATCTCCATCATACCTCGCTAACCTTGTAAAGTTAGCCTCATATTTTGTGACATTCTCATCCTCCTTTTGTCTCAGACTCAGAAATTGTCTTTCCATATCTGCTCGATGGTCGCGAGGAAAGTATTTTTCTAAAAACAGATCTTTGAACTCCCTCCATTCCATATTTGATACTTCATCATCTTCCTTCATGTTCTGAATCAATGACCACCATTGATCAGCATCTCCAGTGAGGCGGTAAACTGCCCTGATAACTTTTTCCCTTTCACTGCTCCCCAAAGCCTGAAATATTTTCTCTAGGGAAAATATCCATTGCTCAGCTACTAAGGGATTTGTATTCCCATTGAACGTTGGTGGTTGTTGCCTCATGAATCGATCTAACATTGATCCTCCACGCTGCAAATCAGGGTGCTCCATATGGGTAAGGTTATTATTCATAACCTGAGTAAGTTGTCCCAGTATGGTGATTAGCAGATCAGCACCAGTTGCATCACCAGCCCCACTATAATTATCTTGAGCAGGAGGGCAATCCCTACATGGAGTTCGTGCATTGATACGGTTTCCATTTCTTCCACTAGGCGCCATTTCTAAACAATGGCATAAACTAGATCAGTTTATGAATCAAAATACATAATCCCATACTTATAAAACAGTTAACATAAATTGAACTATTTATGGATATAATCCATAATCATAAGAATTTTTTCTTTGAGGATGTATATACTCATAATCCCTTCAAAATGATTTGTAAAGAAAATGAGAGTTATCCTAAGCATATCCCCCGGGAGTGTCGTAACCAAGAGTGCAGCAAGGCCCGTTGTCGTGCACCAGTTCCCGTTCGAGTCTAGCTCAAAGCGGTGTTTTCGGGTTTTACCCCTAGGTACATCTGTGCCAGAGCCGCCTCTACCTGCTCGTATCCAGACAGGGATGTATTGCTCAGAAAACTCACAAAATCTCTACAATACCAAAATTCTAGGAAGTTCTTCTATACTAATCCTCAAAGTTCATCTTAGGTCTACGTGCTCTAATCAGAGTTTTTCTAAATCTAGTTTCCATGGTTTGTACTAAACTTCCTCTGATACCAACTGTAACGCCCCAACCCCCAGTTACCCAGAGTCGGTGCATTATTACATAACATTGGAATGATCACAAGAAAGATCAAATCTCGAAAGACCGATTGGTTTAGTAGCCTTGGAAACACTAGATATATTCATAGGTTTTACATTACATCATAAAATGAAAAACTACTACAACAACATAAAGTCTCCATAATCCAAACTCATATCCCCATATAATATCCCTGCAGGTCATTCATAATTTACTTCTTCACTTCCTGGGAAAAATAAAACATATAAAAGGGGTGAGCTCAAATGCCCAGTAAGGATAACAAAATAGCGGAAACTTTCATAAATAAGAATAATCTTTTAAGGCAATGTATAACTAAAACAAAAGCCTTTCAAACATGAACTTTCAACATGGTATGGAATAAATAAAATGAAATAATTCCATTTACTTATTCACATGGATATTCTACTAATCGAATAATCACATGCAAAAATCAATAACCACTTTCATAATTTTGGAATGCATAATGCCAGACTATCATAACCACATAGCCAAGGCCTCGTGCCAAGACTACAAATAAGATTTTGTCAAGGCCTTGTGCCAAGACACTAGTTTGTCTCATTAGACCTACCGATGCATCGAGGAGCTATAGCGGGCTCCACCCGTCACTTATTAAGTCCAATGCATTCCCATATGAAAAGGTTTAAACATAACATAAACATTCGTATTAAAACTAGCATACGAAATGTCAATAATTTCACCATAAACTACGAATGGTATAAAAATAGAACATCCATAGTCAAACATATCACAAAACCTTCAATATAATATAGAAGTTTTGTATCATAATAAATCAACTTCAAATAATCTTAAAATCCATCAAAGGATGTTGACGTAGATGAAATCAAAATTTTTTTAAAGAAATATCTCCTTTTATTTTGAAATCATTTAAGATCCATATAAAATAAAACATTTTCTTTGAAAATATTCTTATATGCTTGTAAGTAAAGCTTTGAAGATTTTATAACGGCGTAAAATAACCGCACCCGCCGTATAAGTTAAAAAAAACATTCTTACCTCAATTCTGTCGAAAAGGTTAAAAAGGACCCTGTTTTGAAAACGACGGAAAGATTCCTTTATAAACCTCTTATAAAAAGTCAAACAAGGGTATAAATGACTTTAACCCATATTCTTGTAAATAGTAAAAATGTTTTGAAATACATTTTTAAGAAACATGGATGTGGATGATAAAGATATCCCAGTAGATTATTACGTATAAACAACCTCGGATAATGAAGAGATTGTGAAATAACCCTTACCTTGTACTTTTCCTTTGTTGGGGTCGGTTAAACTCCTGTATAATGGTGAAATAATTGTTATTAAATTATACAAGAATCATATACATTAATATGATATCATATATGATCTTTTAACATTGCTTTATTAATAACATCTTAGTATTATCGTCGTTTTAGGTGATAATCGATTCGTTCTTCTTAAATGTTTGGTTACGTAAGACATGTTTGTAATGGATAGATTAAATCTTATTCATAATCATAATGATATTAAAATTATTTTTAACCCTAAAATGAGAATAATACTTGAATGGATACGATGGAGGATGGATCTCACCACGTTTGTGGAGACGGTAGTCCGTACGTACACACGAACGCTACTTCCATTTAATTTTTATTTTAAAAGAATTGAATCCAAATGATACATAGGTATATTACTATTCCAGTATAATATAATATTATATATATGTTACTTAAGTTCATTAACACCATCCTTTATACGTTCCATGTGTGGTATGAACGAGTCATGTCATTTTAAGGGGGCGGTAGTCCGCACTTCCTCAAATGAAATTATCGTGTGTATATACAACATGAAACGAATAATGGTATGAAATAAAATGGAATTACAGAAGCTTATATATAAAATATATATCATTAATATCATATTTAATTACAGTGCCATCATAATGGCCACCATGAGAGGCGGTAAGATGTATTTGAACAATCATCGTTTCGTGAGGCGTTAGTTTGCCATCCACAGAAACATTATGTTCATCATCCATTAGATGGAGTTGTGTGTATGTGTAGTTTGAATCCTTCTTATAACAATGTCCTAGTATATTGAGGATACTGGTGTTGTTATAAAAGAAAGGAAATAAAAAGAGTTTGGGGGTTGGAGAAGAAAAATAAAAGAAAATAATTTAAGAGAAATCGTTACCTTTAATTTAGGTAACTCAATTTGGTTGGAACCAAATGACTTCTTGAAATGATTTATACTTAAGGGGAAGCTTCAAGGAGGAATAGAGGGATGTGGGGAGCTTAGTTGGGCAGAGTTTGGACGAGCCATGTGGCTTGAGAGTTGTGAGGAATGTGTAGAAGTGGTCTACTTTTATAAGGGAGAAGAGGGGCTCTTTAGGAAAGAGTGAAAGTATTACTTTATAATATAATTATATTCGGTTTATAATGGTCCAAAAATCATTGATGTCTAAGATAAGATGACTAATATTCTAAATAACATCAACCAATAAGAATTGGACAGGTTTTACATAATATTTTAATCATTATAATCTTATTTATTTAAATGATTTATTAATCAGGTAAACATTACATCATTATTGTGTCATTAATAATTTAAATTATTTGATGTCTAAAAATTATAAATAAAATATCATTATGTAGGAAATCTTTTTATCTTTCTAATGAATATTTATAATCGAAAATCCAACATGTATAACCCTATGTAAAAATTGTTCTTCTAAAAGATGTAAGCTTATGCCATTTTTATTTTTATTTTAACTTTATTAATATAAAGTGTCCCTACCACATACAAGTGGCTCCAAGGGGTCCCCAAATTGACCCAAGGATGATCATGGTCGGGTATGTGTCCACAAAAATGGTTAGGACACGTTTTAGGTTATTTTTGTATTATTATAATATTATTTTTTAACCCTTATTTACCGGATTTACCCTTAACCATGGTAAATAAAATATTTACCACAGTAATTATTCAAAATGTCTAAAAATAAAAGTTACCTATTTACACAATTTGGACATCCTGATTCCAAATATGGAATCCATTTTTCTAAATTCACAACATAGAAGTGGCAGAAATAAATTTAAAATTAATTCCCGCTGTCAAAACAAAAAAGCGTGTTTTTAAGAGGTAATAACTATCAAAAGATTGACACTTGTTTATGTTCGGTTTAATTGTAAAATTATGTCCAATGACCAACATTATATTAAATGGTAAAAATATATTCTAAATATACTTTAAAACCACTCAAATTCACAATTTATCACTATTAATTATTTTGATTAAAAAAGTTGTTTTTAATTAAAATTTAGTAATTTTCACTATTCATCAAAATATTAAAGTTATCCGAAAAGTACCAAAATTTCACCCTAGGCTAATTTCAATATTCTGAATCCAAAAATGAAGTCCATTTTGAAATATAAAATATATATGATTTCAAAAAGTAGGTATTACTATTCACAACGGCTATTTTAATTAGTTGTGGTGTGTGTTAGAACTCGAGGTTGCGTACAACACACGCTATCGCATTATTCGAAGGGAAACGTACCGTGGAAGCTTGGGGTGTTACAACGGGTCTTTACATACCCACCCCACATTATACACAGTAAAGAGAGGCAAAATAAAATCCCTACCTAGATTGATCAAGGATCAAAGTTCTTCGACACATTCCAAGAACCGGGGATGCATAGAATGTAGGGGAGGAACTCCGGGGACTCCAAGGATGAGTAGAACAACTCCAACACAGGTGCACCACAAGCCTTGGGAAAGAGGAACACCAAGCGCACCAGGGAGAAGAATAAAATCTAGCCAAGAAGGGGAAGGAATAAATTCTAGCGTGATATAAATAAGAGATCATATTGTTACGGGATAAGGAATTTTGCGCCACATTAAATTCAGATCGTTGTTTACTATGTGGTTGGCATGTTACAGAAAATGAGATTAATTTTTATTTAATTATTCCTATCGAGGTGGTGGCATAACGGATGTGCGTTAAACTGTTTCTTTTAAATGGAGGAAAAACACGCAGTGGGGGAGGAACTGGGGAAGGGCATGACACTAAGGAAAAAACACACATTTTGGTAATTTAAGGGTTTCCCAAAACATGGGGGATTCTAGATATTGTTTATGGGATATAAATGGATTTGAAATGGGGCATTAAATCTTCATTAAGTCAAAAGATATGTTTCGGGAGAGTAAAAGTCAGGAACTAGAAAAGAACGCAGTGAGGACATGGTGCCATCATCACAGTGTCACTCTTACGGTGCCACCTTAATTAGTCCCACTGTCATGGTTCCACTGTGACCGGTGTGTGACCATCACGGTTCCACCATCATGGGTGCCATCGTCACGGTGCCACCGTGACCGCTGTGCGACCATCATGGTGCCACCACAACCGGTGCCCCCATGACTAGTGGCACCATTTCAGTGGTGCTATATTTTGGAAAAGTAATGGGCCAGGTGGGTCTAGGCCATTACATTAGATACCTCTCAAACTATTCTCACCCTCAAGAATCAAAACTAGACCCGATGAAAATAGGGGTTTTGAACAACCACATCAAATGATACCTATCAAGATTAAACCTCATTGAAATCTAGGAACAACTCTCCCTCAAGTAACCAGGAAACATTCAATGGTCAAACTGTCCAGTCATATGGGTTAGGGAGTTTCTTCCTCTATGTTAAGATACTACCCGCTTTGGGTGGCACTGACTTGCCCGCATGGGTTTAATCGCATCCACCTTAATGCGTCATGATTAGAGATTAGGTCCTCATCTCTCCATATTCAGGACTCTTTACACACATCCATAGAATAAGGAAAAATTCACATTCCATAGTTAACAAGGTAAAAAATTCCATCCCAAATAAGTACATAAAAAATAGAACAAAACTCAAAATATCTCTGGGTACTGCGGGAGAATCTGCGTCTCCCATTCCTAGGTACTTTCCTCGAGCCCACCATGCCTCTAAAATTCAAAAACCAAAGGAATGGTCCATCCATGGAGCACCTTCTCCTCACATTCCATGATTCTCACTGGAATTTTTTCAAATGTCACGTCGTCCTAGATATCCAGCTTTCCTAATTTGAGGTTGTGTGAAATTTCGTGTATATACCATCGGAGTTGTGACACATGGAAGACATTGTGAAGCCTTAGTAGCAGCAGTGGTAGCTCTATCTAATAAGCCACCTCAGTGACCCGCTGTAACACATCGAATGGTCTGACAAACAAGGGAGAAAGCATACCCCCCTACCGAACCTCTGTTATCCACGCCGGGGGAGACCTTCAGGAATACATGGTCCCCGACCTCAAACTCCAAGGGTCTCTTCCTATTACCGGCTTATGACTTCTGCCGGTCCTGATCCACCTTCATCCTCTCTCGTATAAGCTGAACCTTCTCTATCATGCTCTACAGCACCTTCGAGCCAAAAACACCTACTTCCCTAACCTCAGTCCAGCACATGGGTGAGTGACATGGCCTCCCATACAGGGCATAAAATGGAGCCATGCCAATGGTATAATGTTAGCTATTATTGTAGGAAAACTCTACTAGAGGCAAGTGTCACTTCCACGATCCCCCAAAATCCAGGATGCATTCCCGTATAATATCATCCAACGTCTGGATGGTGCGCTCTGTTTGTCCATCTGTCTGGGGATGAAAATAAGTGCTAAGACGTAGCTGGGTTCCAAAATCATGCTGCAATCCTCTCCAGATTCATGAGGTAAACCGTGCATCCCTATCCGAGACTATGGACCTTGGAACTCCATTCAACCAAACCACCTCATCCACATACCTTTGGGTTAAGGCATCCACTGCACCTGACTCTTTGATCTCCAGAAAGTGAGATAATTTCATCAAACGGTCCAGCACTACTTAGGTAGCATCATAGCCTCCTTGAACCTTGGGTATCCTTGTGACAAAATGTATCCAAATATACTTCCACTTCCATTTGGGGACACCTAAAGGTTGTAACATACGTCTTGGAACATGGTGTTCATCCATCACCTACTGAAAAACAAGGCACTTGGCCATGAACTCCGCCACATCCCGTTTTACCCCGGGCCACCAAAACTAACCTCTCAAGCCCTGGTACATTTTGTAAGCTCTCGGGAGTACTGCCAGGGGTGAGTTGTACTCACCAAGAACTCTTTCGCACATCACCTCTGGAAGAAACAACATACCTCATTAAAGCATCTGATTCTAACCATCCTCCATCCACCCTTCCGGGGCATCACCTTGGTTAGCCCGATAGCACATCACTTAACTCTCTAATTGTACCCATTGAGAATCCTATACCTACCGTAATAGAGAATACTATATTATCATCTAATACAGGAAACCTCTACCACCATCCATCCTCGCATCCAGGTGTAGGGTAGCCAACTCCTCCATCGCCATCCAAGCATCTACCGACTCTCGAACCACATCTTTTTTCAACTTCCTGCTCAATAAATCAGCCAGCACATTCTGTTTTCATATGGTGTAGGAAATCTAGAAGTCTTAGTCCTAAAGGAACTCCATCCAACTTCACTGCCGTAAGTTCAGGTCCTGCTGGGAGAAGATATTCTTCAAATTTTTGTGATCCATGAAGACAATGAAGCACTCCCTATGAGCTAACCAACGCAATAACTTTAGTGCGAAAATGACCGCCGCAAGCTATTGATCATGGGTGTCATAATTACCCTCATGAAGACATAAATTTCTAGACCCATAAAAGATCACCCCTTGTCGTTGCATCAGAACACACCTGAGGCCTTGTTCTGAAGCATCACAGAACACCTCATACACTGCCCCTTCTTCTGGCAACCTCAACACAGGGGCACTTAGTAACATCTTCTTTAAATAGATGATGGCTACCTTGCACTACCCATTGTGGACGAAATCCTAGTCCCTCTTGTTCAAAGATATCCTAGGTTCTGCAACTCAAGAAATGTTGGGTGAAAACCTCCGATATTAGCCTGTCAGTCCAAGGAAACTACGAACCTCTGCCACGTTCTTGGGTGCTACCCAAGAAACAACCAACTCGACCTTCTATGGGTCCACTGATATTCCCTGATCGGACACCACGTGTCAAAGGAAGTGCTCTTCTTGTATCTAGAACTTGAACTTGGACAACTTCCCATAGATTTGGTGCTGTCAGAGTACCTATAAAACCATTCTCAACTGCTCAGCGTGATCCTCCTATGATCTTGAGTAGATAAGGATGTCGTCAATAAACACGACTACAAACCGATCCTGGTATTCCCAGAAGACGGAGTTTATGAGTCCCATGAACAAAGCTGGTGCATTCGTAATGCCAAAAAACATGACTACAAACTCAAAATTCCCATATCTGCACCTGAATGTAGTCTTCGAGATGTCACCCTCCTTCACCCTCAGCTGATGATATCCAAACTGCAGATTGATCATAGAGAACAAACCTACTCCCCTCAACTGTTCAGAGAGATCGTACAACCTCTAAAGAGGGTAGCGATTCTTGACCGTCACCTGATTCAGTCTCGTGTAGTCTATGCACAACATCAGACCACTATCTACCTTCTTTTCGAACAAGACTGGAACACCCATGGTGAAACACATGGTCGAAAAAACCCCTTATTCATCAGATCATCAATCTGAATCTGTAACTCCCATAACTCATAAGGTTCCATCGGTTAGGGAGACATCGAAGTTAGACGAGTACTAAGTTTCAAGTCTATCCATAACTCAACACCACGTCGAGGGGGTAGATTTTCTACCTCTTCAGGGAAGACGTCCATAAACTCACTGACAAACCCTAAAACTTCCACCATTTTTGCATCCACGTACTCCACTGATTGTTCAACTATCAAGGAAATGAGGTGTTCCTCAAGCCTTTTACTTTTCTGTAAACCCCGTTCATAGATTAAAGTTTCACATCGTCTGCTAAAATCTGAAAACACGACCCTTTCTCTGAAGCAATCAATGACAGAACAAACATAGAACAGACAGTCAATGCCTAGGATGACATTGTATGGTTGTATCTGAAAAACTAGTAGATCCCTAATAGACTGATGTGGCCCTATCATCAGTATACACCCTCGGAAAACATAAAATAAGTATGTATGGACTTCGACTGGTGTGCTCATCACCTGGGGCACTGGAAGTCTCTCAGTGTCTAAACCAAGAGAATGGGCCACAATAGGTGAAACAAAAGACTGTGAAGCTCTTATATCGAACAAGGAATAGGCATTGGTACTAAACAAGATGATCGTACCTCGAATGACCACTGGAACTACTAGAACTACTGCCTCTAGAGCATGCAACTGGCCACACACATCTCCTCTACCTATCAGTTGTCAGCCACCTCCCCGACCACACCCTGGTCGAGGTCCCTATGTTATGACCTGAGGTCATCCCCCTCTTGCAATGTATGCCCTTGGATGAGTGGGAGCTTGCAGCCCCTATAGCTGCTGCAGGAAGGGCCTAGCTATAAACTGCTACTCTTGAGGTGGGCATTGAACCTGCCCATCCCTTCCATACTGCACTCTGTACGGGAACTGATTTTAAAGGTGCTCATGGCTGCCACATATGAAGTATCTCGGTCCTAGGCCCAAAAGGAAAGGGAGAGGGCTAGGAGATCGAAACTGGAACTGCTAGGGCCTACTTTCTACTGGTCGAAATCTAGAGGGCCATGATGCTGGAGGCCAGCTTCTGACAGCTTTTCCCTTCAATGAGCACGACTGGATTCCATCTTGTGATACACCTCCCAGCATGTGCATCCTCTCCACCACTTCAGCCTTCTTTTGGACTTCCAAGTACGTTGGTTGGGAGAAGGGAGAAACAGAAAACTGGAGAGAAGGTCTAAGTTACTCTTCAAAATGTCTCGCCTGAGAATCTTCATCTATAAATAGTTCTAGAGTAAAGAGAAGGAGATCCTTGAACTTGATCCTCAACTCTATTATTGACATACTACCCTACTAGATGGAGAGTAGTTCCTGACTCTTCTCAGCATTCATCATGGAAGAGAGGAATTCCTCCCGGAACTCCTTCTCACAGTTAGTCCACGTCACCTCAGCCTCCCTCTTCTCCCCAAGGTAATTCTTTCATCACTACTGAGCTACTCCAAGCATTTGGCTTACATCCATAGGAATGCAGTACTCTGTCGGATCATGGATCAAGATGAAAGAAATCACGAGATCCTCTAGCCATCTCTCTATATCCACGTCAGAGATGATTCCCTCGTACTTCATAAGGGACTGTCACTAATAGGAAGGAAGCGCCTTCTACCACTGATAATCCTCCATTTCTTGGTCAGATCTCTGTCGATCAGCCAAGTCAACCTCCTGGGCCTCTATCTCTTGTACTACTTGTGGTCGTCTCCCAGGTGCCATAGCTACAAGGTAAACAATGAATTCCTAAGCCCAAGTAGTGTAGAATATTGTTCTTAAATTTTATTATACTTCTAATTCATTTTAAATCCCCACATACCCATGAAACACTAGAACACAAGTCATTATAATTCATGTACCTTCCCTATGGTCTCTACCCTACAATCATTATGTCCTTACATGGTCGTTCGGTAGGCCCAGAGTCCTTGCGTTGGATCATAGGGGGGCCCTAAAATCTTGTGTCCTAGCCGATCATCCCTAGCTTATTTCATGAACCAAGATCACCCAACATTGACGCCCAACCATCCCATGCAATCCTCACTATGCCAAACCCCAGACACCTTCCTATCTCTCAACCTCCTTTAATACCATTCTGTCACGACCTGCCTTCACCAAGATGAGAGAAGGGAAAACAGATTTGCCAGACCCTTCCATCTTCAAGTTGAAGGAGAGATAATTACCCCCGAGACCCGCCTTCAATTGGTCCCGGAGAGGCGACTATCACCAAGGTTATAGAATCACATGCAAGATGGAAGGAATTGCCCTTTTTCATTAATAGGATCAGGAGATAAGATAGTAAATCCCAACAACACCGAAACTGGGGTGGCGGGTAAGAGTAAAGCCAAATAAAACCATTTCAATATTCATGTTACAAATGAAAATGCCACAAAGTACAAAGAGACTACAATGGTAATGTACCAAAGAATGAAAATCAACAACTTCAACTGTCCCCACGTCCGAGCTAGTACGACCTTGAACGGTCCCTGAAGTCCTCTTGGAAACCTAAAAGCAGTTTTATTTACGTAGGGTGAGCATACAAGTATACTTAGTAGGGAAAAACCAAAGACTCTAGTGCACAAGGGGGGAGGCATTCTAATTCCCTGTGAGAAAAGAGACCACCAAAGCACCTAACAAAAAAATTATCCACCCAAGCTTCACCAAGGAACACTCCCCAAATAACGCAAGTCATGTAATGTAAAGTAATAGCACATCAATATTTTGGTGCCCCACAATACTTAACCACTTATTATTGAAGACATACTATGCATCGAGCCTCTCCTTCCATTCTCACAGTATTCCCACTACCACACACCGCTCACACAAACCTGGGCCACAACCACACATCCTGCCTGCAAACACCTGGGCCACAACCACCTTCCCACCCAAAAACATCTAGGACACTACCACCATGAGTAACCACACACGCAAACACATGGGCCAGAACAACTACTTCCACCCCTGAAGACACCTGGGCCTCATCCAGAAGACTCTTGGGAAACAACCTGCCCGCATACACATGTGAAAACCACCAAAACTACCCTGCCTGAAGAATCTTGGGCTATAATGGACCTCAGGCTGTCACTGCCTACCTGAAGTGTCTTGGGATATTCGTGAAAGGGAGCAGAAAAAGAGCTAATAACCAGCCACTCATAGGAGTTTTGGAAAAAATACCCCCCTGAAATGGGGGTGTTCGGTACTAAGTGCTCAATATGGGTGGGGAGAGAATAAGAAACATAAGAACTACAATTATATGTATAGGTAACAGGCACTCATCCCAACCTATGGTTTCCAAATACAACCTAATAAAAAACACCCTCGTTACTATTCATTCATAAAAGAAAAACACAGAACTCACATCCAAGTCACAAATCATTCCCAAATCCAATTCCCCATTTAAACCATTCTTTCTTTCATGTTCATGTGATCCTATTTAGGTGAATTATGCACTACTGGGAAACTAATAGGCATAACCACAAGCCAGAAAAAAGAGAAACAGCCAAACAAAAATTTATGCATTCACACCCAGCTCTCATGTAAAGTCACAACAATAAAGGGATCAGTGAGATCCCTCAAAGTACAGGAACAAAACCAATCCGTGAGATACAACCCCACACAGCTTCAGATTCACAACCAACAACAGTGCCACAATAGAAGATCTCATCCTCATCCCCATTACCCCATAAGTATCAATCATAACAACACACCTACTACCAAACCAGATTAGGGAAACTTTTAGGTTCAAGAACATCATTCCTTAGGTTCTTCATTCTATTGGTTAACCGGGGTGACCACACAATGATTGATGTTCATTGGTATTTATTTAGCCCATCGAGTTTAAATAATTAACCAATTTCTATGTTATAGTCATTCATTCATCACAGAAGATGAGATTTAAATAGTGTGCAAGGAAAGAACACCAACAACCATGATTTTCAGTGAGCATAACCCTATATAGTTCACAACATATATCAATTATAAAATAGTACATCAGAATTGTCAAACGCACCACATAATTATTTAATAGTCTATTTATTCTCTTTGTTATGGTTTCATCCATTCCCATAGAAACAGTAGTGTACCCACCCCGCATGATACACAGTAAGGAGAGACGAAGGAAAATCCTTACCTGGTTGATCAAGGATCGATGTTCTTCTCCATGCGCCATGAACTAGGGATGTGCGGCCTGTAGGGTAGGTACTTTGGGGACTCCAAAAATGGGAAGAAAAACTCCTGCATAGGCGCACCACAATCCTGAGGAAGGAGGAACTCCAAGCGCACCCGGGAGAAGAATGAAATCCAGCCAAGAAGGGGAAGAAAGACATTCTATAATGAAATAAAGATGAGATCCTATTATTATGAGATAAGGAATTTTACACCGCTTTAATGTTGAATCATGGTTTCTTATACGATTGGAAAGTTACACATGATGGTTTTAATTATTATTTAATTATCCCTATCGGGGTGGTGGCGTAACTGATGTGAGTTAAACCGTTTCTTTTAAATGTAGGAAAACACACAATTGGGGCGGAACTGGGGAAGGGTGTGACACTGAGGAAAAACCACAAGTTTTGGTAAGTTAAGGGTTGAACGACCCTTGGGGGATTTTAGATATTGTTTATGGGCTTTAAATAGATTTGAAAGGGGTAATTAAATAATATTTATGTCAAAAGATATGTTGTGGGAGTGGAAAAGTCGGGAACTAGAAAAGAACTCAGTGATGACACGGTGCCACCGTCACTGGTTCCACCATCATGGTGCCACCATGACTGGTGTGTGACCATCTTGGTTCCATCATTATGGGTGCCATTATCACAGTTCCACCGTGACTGGTGTGCGACCGTCATAGTGCCACCGCAACAGGTGCCCCCATGACTGGTGTCACCGTTTCGTTGGAGCCGTGTTTTGGAAAAGTAATATACCTGGTGGGTCCGGGGAATTGCAGCATCATTATATAAAGATGAATATAGAAAAACTCCCTACCCAAGGCATACTACCCCAACTACTCCCTTAGATGACCATGTATTTCTAACTTCTCAACTGTAAGTATCATTTCACATTAAAATAAATTTCATGGTTCACTCCTTTATCTTTTAAAAACATGACAAGGTGGGATAAGGATGCACATCTAATTCATTTTAGATTTCATGATTCACTTTATAATGGATATCCAATTCCAATGAATCAGTACCCAGACACTAATCACAATAAAAAACCCCATTTATTTATAGTATAATGTTCAGAATCAGTTAATTATACATATCAATTAAAGAGGGAAAACACACATTGTGAATTGAGATATGTAATCACTCAATTAAAATAAAAATTAATACAAGAATATGGAAGCAATCACAACATCACTCAGAATTCACATCCATATCAAGCAATGAAAGGTAGTGAAATGCACCTATATGGCCTGGCAATATGTATGAAATGTGAATTATATGTGACTATAATGATTAATGTAACAATGCTACATTCCCTCATATCATCGATCCAATGATGAAATAATATCTTTAGATAGAGGAGTAAGAAACAACACGACACATCATGTGCATTTACCAGTAGTGAAATAATATAAATTATAATAGGAAAAAGCATAACAACAATAATAATTTATGGAAATTGTGTTTTACCCTAAACATGGGTTCTTGATGCTCAAGAATGTCTTATGAAAAATTCCAATGAATTTATAATCTCCAATATATTTTCCCCAAAGACTAAGGTAATAAAAGAAAATACTCTAATCCAACATTGTGACATCCCCAACCCATATACCACTTTAAGAGTGCCCCGAGACCGGTGGGCCACATGGCCCCAAGCACATCTCCCTCAAATCCAGAGGTTGCTGACTTGTAGAGATGGCATAGGGATTTTGTGTAGGGAGACTATTCCCTCATTACCGAAGTGTAGCTTATCATATAAAAATAATGTAGGTAAATAGAGTAATCAGTATATGTAAATTGAAGGCACAACAGAAAATAGATACAATAGTAACAATAACTGAAATAACTAGAATAACATCCAAGAAGACAACAACTAATGATGATATTTAATGTCATTATAAAATTGGAAAACAATGATACAAGACCATATATATAATATGTTTAAAAAATTATAAGGGAATCAAAAGACTATCTTGAGAATCATGTGTTCCAGCTCGGTCCTCTTCTATCAATATATATACTAAACAGCATGCCATCAAGTGTTTTAAGCCATATGATACCCTTTGTCAACATATACAACCATGTAATCTACCATGGGTAACAAACATTTCCAGGAGAGGGTGTGAGATTGATCTGAGAGGGCCACCACCAACGGTGTCTATAAAATTTGACATGTGTAATGGAATATAATAGTGTGCATGAATGTATATATAAAGAAAACCACTATAATGTACCTAAATACCAATGTACCTATATCATCCCTCGGATGGTGTCTTAACATACAACCAATTCATTACATCATTGTAACCAATTTATCAATAAGTCACTTATTATTAATAGTAAAGGTTCGAAGCTGTATCAAGGAAACTTGGGATGATCATTAATAATGATGTTCCAACATAGTAACCAAGGAGTCATACACCTCATGGGTGAAAAAATCACTAGTATTAGAGTCTAGATAATGGGTAAGAGTGTAATCCAATGAGCATAGTCCATGGAATTCCCCAATGAGACGCCAACCATGTCCGTGGAGTGCATCCAAGGTAAAATGGGGCTACGAAAAGACTTGGCCCAATGGGCTTTAACCTTGGAACCTACTTGTCAATGCTGGATCCAAGGAGCATATCCAATGAATCATGGATACAAGGAGTGTATACAAGTAGTCATATAGTACTAAAAGATGGCTCATATGGTATTCTGTAGGGAATCCAAAGGTGACACAAGGATCATGTTCTAGGTGGGTCTCAACCTAAGAAAGTTGTATCCTTGAATTAGAATGGGGTTCTTGAGTGTTGATGGAATTTTATAATGAAAATCCAAGGTGATCTATAGTCAGTACATTTCTATTTCATAGTGAAGTCATGTAATATTTCCGTCAATTTGATCCTTTACTTTCATTATTGTGATATGGTCAAGTATCATGCAACCATTTTATAAAGACATTTGGTATAAGAATTTCTTTTCATTAGTGTGACAAGGACCAGTAGAATGAAACTATTTAATCCATTTATGGGTTTATCCATTTAAGAGGATCATTCCTCTACCATCCATTAAAGTGGAAATGGGTGATATAGATATGCAACCAATTAATCATTCACCTTTAATTTGGTGATGTCATATACTCAATATACTTTCCAATTTCCATTTCACATTTAACAATAAATTGGAGCACATTCCTTAAGTGGGCCAAGAGGTTAAAATACATTATACATTCCATTATAAAATTAAAAATATAATTGTTCCATTTAATATATAAGGATTACCCTTAGGTATTTCAACTGAAGGAACAACTAAATGGTGGATAAAATGTGTCAAGATATTAAAATCCCAAATATGGCACAACATTTGACAAGGGGAAAATTTATTAGTGGGTGTAACTACTAAAAAATAATAACATATTTAGAATGATCATAAACTTATAGTTCTATCATGTATAATAATATAATATGAATTTAATTAATGGAACCCAATGAAATCATTAGGCCCCACACACATAGTAAAATATTTAAAAACTTCAGGGATAAATTATAGACCACCCACCTTAGTGTTATACGATCCTTCTCCTCCTGTATTGGACCTTGATTTGGATCAGATCAGAGTAGATCTCATAATAGGTGTATAATGATCCAACTGTGATAACTATGTCGAGAGAAAAAGAGAAGGAGAAAGGATCAATATGACTTGAGTAACTACCATTTCAAATCCAACATGATGAATGGAAGCTTGATCAGTTTCTATATGATGGAGATATCATGATCCCCCGATTTGGTCTTCCAAAAGCTCCAAATTGGAGAAAATGGATGTAAATCCCACTAGTTTATGAGTTAGGGAAGAATATGTGCCATAATAGATTATTAATGAAAAAACTATAAATTTACCCAAAATTTAGTATGTTCACAGTTTATCCAATGGATTTGACCACCCATGTGGAAACCATGTTAGATGGTTTTGTCTGAGAGAAAACACCCTCTGCATGGTTTGGTCAAACCATGCTCAAACCATGCATGGGTACCTGAGAAGAAGGTGACTTTTCATGGTTATGTCTTATAACCATGGGAAAAATGTGCGAGGGGGATCTATCAAGAAAAACAAAATCTACATGGTTTTCCAAACCATGAAGAATTCAAGCATGATTTACTCTAAATCATTTACCAAGCCCATTTTTTCCAAAAATATGGGTTTCGGGATACGAACATTCCCTATACACCCCTATGACTTTTACAGTCACATTAGGAATCTATTTTAGTTCAAATGTAATGTTTTAGACTCAAAATTAATGGATCCATATCATAGTGAAAAACTGGGTTCCTGCATGTGTTATTTATCATATAATTATTTTTTCTCAATGGTGAATTTTTAGTAACCACTCATAATAATTTTACATAAAAAAGTTGAAACATCACTTCATTGTACATGTGGACTATCATCTCTATGAAGTTATAGAATTAATTTTTTACCACCACTATATGTTTATTATTATAAAAGTTTATTTAATGAATAAATATAATTACAATACAATTATTATGATTTTGGATATGATGGAATCATTATCAATGTGTTAGGAAATGAACTATCAAATTGAATCATGGATAGGAAACAAACCCATTTTATCATATCTAAGAATATGGTTTAAGGGTATAATTATAATAAATATTTTTTTATTATACATGATATTTTAATTTTTATGATGACATAACAAAAATTGTGTAATATTTTATCATGCCTCTTTAATTTCATTGAGACATATTCCATATTCCAAATATTATATTTTGTGTTGTACATACATCCCATCAGTGTATTTTATATTTATTTTTATAGAATTTATGTGGACTTATAAATTCATAAATGGTTCTCTATATTGTGATAATTTGATACAGTTATTATATTATATGTATAGATTTATGTTTCAATATCATTTCTATTTAGGATTATCTATATTATGTTACCATTGAGGGAAATTATATGATCCTTTTCATTTAAATGAAATATATCTTCTTATCCTCTGGTTATTTTTATTCTTTTCATTTCTTTCATTACATTTTTCTCTATTTGTTACATAAAATGGACATGATTTTGAAAAATTATAACTTTCTTTCTCCTTTTGATCAGTAATATATCTTATCCAAATCCATCATAATTTGAAAATTTTAAAAATAAATCTTACAATCATATAATGAAATGTAAAATCATTTTTTAAAATATTTTACATTTTTTAGATATGTTTAAATTTTAACTTATAATCATCTTCCAAATGATGCAATCCTTATTTTTATCAAAACATTGAGAGGAATCCTTATTTGAATGTTTACCAAAAATACTTATTTTCCTACCTTAAAGATCATTAATTTCAATTAATATTTCTATACAAGATTCCTGGTTATTTTAAATTAATATATTTCCCTCTATATTATGAGATTTTATTTAAAATCTAAGTAAAATAAAATGGATTCTTTCAATTAATTTTCACTTTTTAATTTAAATACATATTTAGAAAATATTTTTCATCAATGTAAATATACATGAAGGAATATTATTTTTCAGTTGTGATGTTATTTTATTATTAAATACATATTATAAATGACATAAAATGATGTAAATTTTAATATGATTACATGAAATGAATTTCATTCACCGGAGTAAATTCATCTATGATTAGATAATGTACACTCTTGATGCAGTTTCGATTTTTTTTTCTTGATGGCTAATCAATATGTGATAATGCATTGTTTATAAATTTTTTTTACTTCCCATGGACTATTCAAGGTAGATATGCTGAACTTTTTTTAATCTTCTGGCATACATTTGTTTGGTTTGTGATAACCACATAAAAAATCTATGAGATAGTATCGTCAAAATTACACCTAGAGGTTGTAAAATAATTAAAAGGAAATTAAAGGAAATATAAAATCACAAAGAATTAAAATTTCAACATGAGGAATAATAATATATTATTGGATAAAATATGAAATTAATTAAGAAATAGTATAATAGATAGATAATATTTTTTGATTCAATGATACAGAGAAAGGAGATGAGTTATAGATGAGTGATATAAAAACATTTTGGTTGTGATGGAAATGATTTTGAACCATAAATACCATCAATAAATGACGTAGGTAATACATAGAATATGGAGGAAATTATATTAAATGATTTATTTAGATAATTTAAAATTTAATTATTGGAATTTTTATTTAATGAATAATTAGTTAATATATATTAATATACAATTTTCCACAATAATATAATTTACAAAATTTAGAGACTGTGATAGTATTATACTATTATATTTATTGATGTGTATGGTGAAAAAATAATAAAAAATCATCAAAAATAGAATAATATAATATGAATTTATATTTTATGAGATTTTGATGAGAAAATAACATTCAATTTATTTTTGGATTTGTGAGCTGGCGATAATGTAATTTTTTTTAATGAAATGGATATTGGATAGTTGAAATTCACAATAATTTTATTAATATAAATATACCCATTAAATTCCCCTTTTATCTAATAAATTTTTAATTAGGAATTATTATGATGTTGATATTACCACATGATATTATAGCCTTAGATATAGTTATATATAATTAAATTAACATCAATGAACAACCAATGGTTCATATAGGACATTACAATTAAAATAACGAGGAATATAATTAGATTAAATATATGAATCATATAAAAAATTTAGAGGAAGGAAAATATACCATATATACCTCTATAAAATGACCCTAAGTACAATAGTTTATGTAATTATATACAAGGAATAAATATGTATATTATGGAATAAATAGACATAATTAATGATTGGGTAAGAAAAATTTGGTAACTATCATGAAAAGAGATTCCTTGAGGATCAAAATAGCACAAGATTACCATCACATGAAATATTTGAGATAAAAATGTATAAGTACTTTAATATTTTAAAATAAGATAATCATATAGGATTATATAGAACACTATGACTAATACTATAAAAAACTAAACCTAAAAAAAGGTACAATAGGAAGAATTATTTCATTAAGTTGCCGAAAACATAGATAATGTACCATATTTTAGAAATTACATTCCTAATTTCAATCCATTTTTTTAAATAATGGATATAGGATTGTTGTTACTGATGTTAGGTATAAATAAATATCAATAGTAACTATCACATGAAGAATGTATGAATGGATTATAAGAATATGAATTAAGAATCAAGGGTCCTTTATGTTATAAATTTATTGATTAAATACTATAGAGTTGTTAATGAAAATCTATTATTCGGGATTTCATTATGGTTACATCGGAAAGAACCTAACCCTTAATTGAACTATATGACCAATAGAATAATAATATTATATCTCTATTTAAAACTTTTTTTATATATGGGTTTCTTTGATTTTTGTGGTAATCCCATTATATTCCAAATGATCATGATATATGTCATCATATATATGGTTGAAAGGATAATTAATTTTTTTTTGGTTTATTTATTAAATTTTTAGATGCTGTTTAATTAATTATTTATGAAAAAATTTAAGTTGTAAGAATTTAGTGAAAAAAATCCTACAACTATACTATGAAAAATTACACTTTAAGGTTAAGTAACATCTCTTTCATAGGAATTAGGTATCTAAGAACATGATTTCTTTTAATAAGGAAATGATTTAAGTGATCTGTAAAATTGTACGAATAATTTTTGTATGGTGGGTTGAACATATTTAGTACATGATGGATTCTAATGAATGTAATCATGAAAATTTGAATTATTGAAATAAAAAATTTCACTATAAGTAAATTTTTTTATATTCATGTGTTATCATGACTTATTAGAATAATTGAACTAATTGATGGGAGATTCAATTTTGATACTAAAAATCACTACACCAGAATATATTTTATGATGTCAAATATTTTGTAATTTATGAAAATTTACAGTGTGAGTCACTATTAGAAATAGAATAATGAAGAAGTATAATTTAATTTTTTATAATATAAATTGACATTATAGTGTTATGCAGAAAAATTCCAAATTAGAAGGTGAAATTATCTTAGTAGTGTTTAATATTGAAAAATGTAGACAATATCTCATTTGTAAGATGATTATTTTCTACACTAATTATGAGATTTTCAAATATCATATATAATATAATGAAACAAAATCAACTATCATATGATGGGATATTATTTTCAAATAATTTTAAATATATATCAAAGATTAAATGGGGTCATTGAACCATGTTGATGATTATTTTTTGATGATAGAAGATTTATATGAGGATCACATAAATCCTATATTATGAGAGTTCCATGAATAATAATTGTTCAATTAAGAAATCAGTATAATTCCATGATATAAAATTATATTAAAATATATTTCCATCGGAAGCATTATATAGTTAATTATTTGTAATTATCAGAAGAGATTCATAGTTTATTTCATGTACTATATTTGGGAATAGAAATATTTGTTCAAATGGAGTTAATGGAATAATTAAATATTGGTTAACTAGGTATATGTAGTGTATATTAATAATCATTTTTATACTTTAAAAAGTTGAGGAAATGTATCATTTCATTACAAACATGTAAATTTATACAATATAGTTCTATTAGAAAATATTTTTATAATGATTCAACGTAAAATGTTATGAATTATTAATATTTAATGTTGACTTCTAATATTAGATGAAGATAAGTACTTCTATAATTTGGAATACCTGAAGTGAAAATACATAATGTATGGGAACCTGAGTTCATAAGTTAATTTAAAAAGTCAAGTGAAAATTAATATATACTTATCACAATAGACTAAATATAAAAAGATGTTGGGTTTATTAACATTCAATATTGAACAGATCAATTTTTTTGGATATTTTGAGGCAAACATATAAACAAAATATATATTGTGAAGATTTTATAATTAGTGACCATAGTGTTCAAATTTATTCTGATAAATTTCTTAAACTATTGATTCATAATAGATATAGAATGTAAAATAATAACTTCCATTTGAAAACAAATGAGGAATATGAAGTGTGAAGGCAAACTATTTATATTTTTGTAGAAAATACTCTGTAACTCATGGTTTTAGTGGATAGGAATGATTGTAAATATAGTGAGGGATTACATAATACCATTTTAATAAATAATTTATTTTTAACATGAAAACAAGAAACTTAAATCCTTTCCACCATCCGAATAAAATTGATCACTATGATATTTCAACAATAAAGAATATAATAATTGATTACAAGGATGAATATTGAAATGATATTTTATTTAAATTATCATGAAATAATAAAAATATTATCTTATTATAACCTATAAATTTATGAAAAAAATTTAAAATATACATTTATGTGATGTTTGACCCATAAAAATCTCATCAATTAGGGATAATGAGGTTTTTCTTACTAATTGAGGGGTTAAAATATTTCTGGTATAGCTAAATAAAAATTGGACTAGAATCATTATAGTGATACATGTTAATAGAAATAGAGTTTTAAATACATAAATAGATTATGGAGATTGGTTCGTATTAAATGGAAATATTTAAATTCGTAATTTTAATGGGTCATAATAGACATATCCCTTATAATGAGGTAAACAAATCGAATAAATATTGAAGTTAGAATAATGAATTTAATATAGGAAATGTTCATAAGAACTAAATAATATGAATAAACATTATATTAGTTTTATTTATAATAAACCATAACCCCCAGGAGAGTGCCTTTTTACATTTATAGGACGATTTTATATGATGTAATGAAATTGAGTAACATATACACACACACATCATGTTTGGAACCAGTAAAGTAGTGGAGTATTCTAATACCACACACCAAATCAAATACCACAGTACATCGGTACCCAAGCCATCACTATCATGGATTGAAGTGTCTTCTTAATCAACATTGGCTAAATAATATCACCTAACATCATCAAATAGTCAAAAGGAGTGATTTTTTCTGTATGAAAAAAATATAGATAGGTCAACGGATGGTAAAAATGGAGAACAATTAGTTTTCTAAAAAACCATGAAGAAGAAAACTTCCATAAGATGAATTTTAATGAAATGTCATATTTTTTCATCATATAATAAGTTAGAGATTCAGTTATCAGAAAGTCTTAGAAACTCTGTCTGAAATGTGGAACCCAAATCCATAAGTGATCTTTATCACTAAAGGACATGTTTGTCGAGTATACATTCCAACTCCATGTAACACATTCATTTTTTTAATTCCGATTAAATAATCTAAATACACCTAAATGTCAAGTTAGGGTGTGATAAAACATTTCTAAATAGGATATATAAAATGTTCCATAATCAATTACATAACAAATAAACCATTTATGATAAAATTGAAATAATGAAATGACATGTATATTTTTTTTAATACATTACATCTAATAATATTTTAAAGTAAAATACAATGCATATTTATGAAAACAAGATTATATGAAAATTTCATTAGAAAAAAGAATCATGAATAAATCTGTTCAAAAGCATTGTCATATAATAATCAAATCAAGACAATGTACCATGACTTTAGGACTTGAGGTTCATTAGCTTCATGTTATAGGATCCTCACACTAATTACAAATTCAATCATTACACAATGTGTGGGAAAATACCTAAGGATTATGAAATCATGATCTAAATAATCAACATCCCATTGGAAAAAAATCATGTCAAATATGGTTTAGATTGAGTTTTCATTATCATTCTATTTCATGGTGTTCTGAGTCAGTGTTATCTTTACTAAGTTACTCACTAAATAATCCTGATCACTTCTTCATTAGAATTAATAAACTACATAATCATTGGATAATTGTTCTGTTAAAATCAATTCATCATTAAATTATCAAATCACCAATTTTAGTTTTGAACAATAAATTTAAATTTTTTTAAAAAATAATTTATTTTAACAAGTTCATGCAATAAAAAAAGTCAACTAAATCCATGTTTCCAATGAATCAATATTAAATAATGTCATGAATTAAAATTTAATTTCATGCCATATTTTCTCATAGTCCACTGAATCATTCCAAAAACATTAAAAAAGGGTTTCATTCTCAAATATATGACTTCTGAAATTTTTTAAAAAAATCCCCTAAAATAAATTTTTTTAAATAAATGTAAAATAAATTTAAAATTAATTATTAAATTTAGGAATAAAGTATAGGGAAAAGGCTTATAGAACCACCAAACTTTTCATCATGGAAAATATCTATCTACTGAAATGGGAATAGCCAATGAAGGGAAAACATGGTAGAAAGAACAAAGAATAACCCTTATAATTCCAAGTCATGAAATCAAGGTTTAAATCTAGCAAAATTTTCAATATTAATCACTCTTATAGAGGGAGATAAAATAATAGAACATTGATTCTCAATGAAAATGTGATTCATATAAAATAGGGGAATCAATCACATCCCCTGATACATCAATCCAATAATGGAAGTGGTCAGAGGAGATAAACTCTTCTCAAGAGAGCCATAGAAACATAATTGGTTGAATTAAGTTTGATTTGATGTAAATTAGTATTTAAATATGGTGTTATAAATTCAATTATTAGATTTAGAGGATAAAAAAATCCCATCACAAGGATTCCTATATTAGGTCGTACGATTAGAGGTGATCATATTCCATTATTGGGATTATAGAGAGTGTGGCATGGTTTGAGAAAACAGTTATACAAGTAGTGAACCAAAATTATACTACCCCACGGGATACTAAAAAATTTTCTAAAGTTTGGTGGAATAGTTTTATAACCATGTTAAAATTTTGTAATCCTAAATATCCCAAGGTGCATTTCTTGTAAAGGGGCCATAGTGTTTTAATTAATCATGAACTACCCTCCGTAGCATCAAAAACGCACACAATTTCCAAGGAATTCCTACACATTTTATATTTCCGTGTTTCAACAATGTAAATATACAATATAATCCAAAACATTTATTAAAATATCAATAATGGAAAATATATATGTCCTCGAAAAGGACAATAGAAATTGTTTAAAATTAAATGAAATATATCAATGGGATTCTACAATATCCCATGCTTAAATACCGTTTTACCTTATAAAGACCAATAAGAAGATTTTATATTTAATATATTTGTGCCCCAATCCCTCATTAGGGATTCACACATCCCAGTATCTTGGGAATCAGAACTATACATCCAAAACTCTCAAAGAAATGTTATAGACATTCCATGAAGAACCTTCATCTCAAAATCAAAAACCATAAATTCATGCATAGTCATAGAAAAATTAATTTGGACCTCAAGGTATTCCTAGTTCATGAAAAAAGATGAGTCATAGAGATACCTCCTAAGTAATGAAACATGAAATATTTTAAGGATCATTGTTATCTACTATTGAAATGAGAAAATTTAAGATACCATCCAAAAAATATCAGTAATCTCAAAAAGGACCCATGAATTTTGGTTCTAGATTCCACTATTTACTAAACTGTTGGGGACCCAACTGAGGTGTAACTATAATGAAAACCATGTGACTAAATTAAAACACATATGGTTAGTCAAATTTATTAGAAAATGATTTATAAGTTATTTGAGAAATAAAAAATATATTCTCAATTTTTTGAATATTCCTTATTATATCTTCTAAAAAATTCATTCCAACTAGAGATGCTTCAGTCAATGTCGGTGAAAAAATAGGATATTTACATGGTCATACATTAATGGTATCAAATTATTCCATTATAATTGATGAAAGGTAAATAATATTATAGAAAAGTAAAAAAAAATCACAAATGGTCATCCTAAAATCAACCAATGTTGAGAACAGAAGCATGAAGAATGTCTTTAAGAATATATGTATCCCATTTCATGTCACTATAAAAATAAAAATGTTAAACCACTCTCAAACTAAATAACGATCACATCACCTCTTAGAGGCCTCTCCAATTAAGATATTTATATAAAATATTCCTAATAAAAACAATAAATTATGTAAATCCACGAAATATGAGGATTTAATTCATATGTTGACATCAGATGTCCTCAAATTTGGTTGTATATTGAATGGTAATTAAGAGACTCTATTTGGTCAGTCGATCGATCACAACCCATAACAAATTATTCCCTCTAGGTTCATGTGTCAACTCAACCGTTAAATAAACTGAAATCTCATACCACATTAATGATGTCATTTGTAGATGCTAGAAACAACCTGAAGGATTCTGGTTCTTTCCCATAACAAGATTCCATGTATGAAAATGGGAAATAAAGTAAGTGAAATCTCATCTTAAACATCGACACCAGAATCTCCACATCATATCATAGATCATCTTCATCATGCTAGGGTGTACCTTTCACTGTGAATTATAAATATTACCTATAATTACATTTCCCAGAAAAAATGGTACAATGTATATGATCTAGACTTATGAGCCACTTTAGAAGAGATTGAACACCCATTGATGGTGTCCATAGTATAAAGAGAGTCCATAATTCAATAAAACTCAACATCAATTTGTTGATCCTAAATAATCCTCTGGAGAAGAGATGTTTTATAATGGATTCTTCAATAATTATCTTGGATTCATCCTCTTGATGTAATGTAATAATATGAACAAGGATAACCATCCAATTCAACTCTTCTATTAATTCTTTTAAGAGGTGGTTTTCAAGATTCTTACTCAATGCATCAACAATGACATTCCTCTTAACAAGGGGTAAGAAGTTACCAAATCGAAATATTAGAAGTTTTACGCCCATAATCACTAATACATATCTATATCCTTTTGTGGGAAGATATAAATCATAACACATTGATCAGTATAAATAGAAAAATATTCTCCAAAATAGTTATGTTTTCATTTCATATGTAAATGCATCACAACCATGAGATCGAGATCATGAGGGGGATAGTTCTTATTATGTGGATGAAGATATACAAAACCATATGAAATGATTGGGAAACCATACACGATGATCTATCCAAATTATAAACATGATTACTCACAAAATATGACATAACACTACCTAGTCTCCAGATAATTCTTCAATGAGGTTGAAGTCAAAATATTCATCAATTCAAGAAAATAATTATGACATTTAGATTCCCCTAAAAAATTTACTTCATGATTATCCAACAAATGAGGATAATATAAATTTTTTAAAAAATCATATTCATGTGATTAAATGTTCATAAACACATCAATCATTGAATTTTACATGTTGATATTATTTTCATATCATGTTTGTAATTTATTCTTCAAATGCACTATTACATGGAATATTTTTAACACATCCTAAAAAAACAATGGTATTGATATTTTTTAATATTTTATTTTAATATATACCATTATTTGAATTATATCATCCATTATCTATTAGATATTAATTCGTAATGATGACCAAAGTGGACTTCGAACCATGGAAATTCTCGAAAATATGAAATAACCAAAATCCTATGAAAATAAATATAGCAGTCACAAAACAATACCAATTATTTTAAAATTTGAACAATATATAATTTAAATAACTGTAACATATACTAAAATTCATTATATATATTATTATGTGGTTTTCGTGCATTTTAGGTAGACCATGTTGAATGTCAAATTATATGATAGATTATGTGGCCCATAATTATATCAAACAATTTCGACCATATATCCATAACAAAAAATATATATATATATTTGATGAATTATTATAATATTTTACGAAATTTTATTTTTTTTAAATTATTCTTCTATATCCCACTCACAATCTGGCGTCTTTATTCACTTTTGGACACATCATTCAGAGGCATGAATGATGGATCCCATTTTGGGGAAATGGATGAATAAATTAATATCAGTAGTCATTCGACCACGCATTTCCTACTGTAATCAATTGGGATGAATTAGAAAATTAGGGGATCTAACAACGCCTTCAAAAAAATTTATTTTCAGTATTGGTGTTGAATTACTTGATAGATATTTGAGTAATATTTCATTGTCATTTTATGTTTCCAATTTTATGTTTGAATTTTATTTCTTCATTTTTATGTAACTCAAATCACCTTAGTATCTTAATAGAAATAAATTATTCTTTTAATTTTCAATAATTATTTATAATAATGTGAAATTGTTTTCATTTTTTGTGAATTTATTTATAATTTAAATTTTTAAATCCTTTACACAATGGTGGATTGTTCATCGTTTCATTGTTTTTACTTCTTCAATTCCTTCCTCATGAGTCTACCCTATTCTTCCATTGAATATATTTTTCATAATGTATGTCTATATATATATAATATCTGGAACTGATAGAGTTGAAATTGTCTTTATTGGATTTTATTTCTCACCCATTAAATATTTAATTGTTTATTGTATTTTAACTTTTCATTCAATTATTTTCATTATTCCTCTAACATAGAAAGCGTTATCCCTGCACATTTCATGTTATAAAAATATTATTTACCTCAGAGTTCTCATGAAAGATATCCTCCAGGATTATATGTTATTATAATGTGTATGTGTACATTGTGATACATTATTTGATGTTGTTAGTTTTATTTTATTGAGTTAATCCTTCTTGATTTAATGATATTTAAGTCGTTAAAAATAATTTCATCCAATCCATCTCTTGTGATAACCATGGATCAACCCTTTCTAATAAATTTAATTACAAAATGCTTCTTATTGTTAATATAAACTAACTAAACAGAAAAAAATTGAAAACTTCATTTCCATATCTCCCACTAAGAATGTATATGTCTCAGTGTTCCTTTATAGGTCATCAAGGATTTGATAACCAGTGCTACACTAGAAGAGACCACTTTAACCCAAAAACATGGGTAAATTTAAAGATGAAATGATTTTGGGGATGTTTTTAAGGAACCAAATTTTCCATCACCAAAACTAATTCAATTATCCCCAATTTATATTTTTTAACCTATATTGGTCATATATTTTCCCCATTCTTTTTCACTTTTATTCGCGAATGTCTACATATACTTGTGACCAATAAAATTGTATAGTTAAGGTGGATAATATTATGGTTTGGTATTCAAGGACACATATGACTATCTTACCATTATATCTAAAACATTATAAGACTCCAAATTCAAAATTTAATCCCATTAAATTTTAGATTATTTAATGAAACCAATAGATAATCCTGGGAAAGATCTAAAAAGAAAAACCATACTGAGTAACCCAAAACATGGGGAATGTTGTCGATCGAACCATGAATGAATTCCTCAAAATACCTAAAATAGTCATTATTATTTTAGAAATTTTTACATAGGCGAAACCAACAATATCATAAAAAAACATGTCTGAAACCACCTATAAACATTACGTGGGATGGAGTTGAAAATTCTATACCTACATGTTAGGGAGTTCAGTGATGTTATCAAAACCATGATCTCACAACATGACCTTGACTTAGCTAAGATTATTCTCATTCCTTTTTCACTAATGGATTAATCCATGAATTTGGCACAAACATTCAGAAAATCCTAAGTACTATCAATAGACTGAATGATAAATATAATTTTAAAAAAAATTCCCCCATCACAAAACAATTTCATTTAAAAAGAGTGTCCTTTTTTAAAAAAAATATGTGGTTTTATTTATCAAACAGTAGGATGTTTAATTGGAAAATTCAAAATGGTGAATGACCCTATAATAGAAATCATAGAATAAGGGTGAATATTTAATGAAGGGTTTGGTCTGGGAAAACAATAGTTTAGTTGTATGATGTGTAATAGAACCATTAAAAACAATGACTCAAATGATGTTTATGAGTATCTGGATGGAATTTCTTAATAAAAAAAATAATGAAAAAATTACCTTACTTTGATAATCCCCCAAAATATAGTGTATTTAAAACTCTAAAGGATGATGAAATTTTATGGAAAAACATGTTCCATTAAAATGGAATGTCGATGATATCGATCTTATGATGGTCTGTGAAATCCAACCTATTGACCATTATTGCACAATTAGTAAGAAATATGACCCCAAGACCAAAAACTGCATAACCATTCCATCCATAAAGATTGTTTGATTAGGATACCACTAAAAAATTTAAATACTTTGACCTTTCAAAATCCACCCAAAAAACATTTTTAATCCAAGTTACAATTACCATCATGGATTGTATTAGAAATACATCCAATAAAAAATCATCCATCATAGATAACCATAAAGACCAAAATCCTACCCTCTATAGAATTTTAAAACCCATAATAACTTCTATAAACTAGCAGTCCAATACCAATATCCTTCTTTACAATATAAAACCCATAAATCAACCCATTAATTATCCAATCCAACAACCACTGTATTGTCCCAGGATAAACCCACAAACGCAATCCATTCTAAATCTGTACATTTCCATGTCCTTGAATTTTTCTAAAATAAAATATTAATTATAAATATTAATTAATCATCAAAAAAACATGAAATCAAATAATTTAAAACTATAAAACGTTCCTTTATGTATAAGGAATCCCCATCCATGAGGGGGTAATCAAGGCCCGAAAAATCACCACATGACCATAAAAAAAAGTAAAATTTTTATAAATTGTTAAATTAATTAAAAAACGTGATAAAACAATTTTGGAACAATTAAAATTTTCTAAAATCACATGAAAATGTAATATAAATAACATTAGATACTAAAAAATTACATTGATAATGTCAATGAACCACAACCACACAAAACAATCAAACAACCTTCTCCCATATCTCAATGCATTAGATAAAAATATAAACTAGAATTGATTGAAAATTTGGGGTTACTTTTATCTCATGTTATATTGAAAATTCCCCTTATCAGTCAAATACAATCCATACCTACCACCTCAATGTACATTAAATACTTTTGCACTACTAAAATAAAAGTTTTACATAAAAACTAAATGTTTTTGGCTGTTAATGTGGGTACCTCTATTCAGGGGACCATTACCCCTATGTTGAATGAATTCATGTTTTGTTTCATCACATTGTGTTTGGATGGAAATTGTTTTTATGTTACCATTTTGTTATATGACATAGTTAGAACATATTAAATATTAAAGATATTTAGTTAGGTCTAAAGGAAATACAACCCAAGTTTATCACTCTTAAACCTACTAATTGTCCTGTTTGAGTTCCAACGGGCATATTAAAGCATATTTTTGTGAATGTTGATATATTTATTTACCCTGATAACTTCATTATCCATAACTATAACCCAGGATAAAATCATGGGGAGAACCCCACAATCATTGCCAATCCCTTATTATTAAAAATCCACTCATTCATTTTAGTTAAGAATGGGAACATGAAAATAACCATCAGAAACATGAGCCTTGGTCTGATAATTTATAATAAAAACTCTATAATTTTGTATTATGGATATATAGATAAGGTCTATTTTCTTTCTTGTGTTGATATTGATCATGATGAACATTTGGTAATTTCTAAATTATGTTTAAGTCTAGAAGATATTTATTTCCATTTCATACATGAGGTAAATTTTTAACCTTGTATTGAATAAACATTAGATATATTTTTTTGTTGGTATTCTAGAATCAAAAATAATTAAAAATATTATATAAATTATAAAATGTTTTCAGATACCTTCTTTATTATAATATAGAAAATGTGTTGGCTATAAATTATGGCCAAAATTATCCGATTAAATCAATAAATTTGAAAAAGAAACTGGGTTTGATGCAAAGTCCCATACATCTACTGAAAGTGCTAACCACAAAAATTTAAAATTAGTACTAACATAATAACTCATTTATGAACTCATATTGTAAAATCAATCCTTAACTTAGGTTATTTATTATTCTCTTGATTGAAACTAATCGAGGAATACTTTGGATATCCTGGGGAAGAGCAAGAAATAAATTGTATGGACCATATATGATATTCATTAGATTATCCCTCTAATTATAACTTCTAGTGTTTTTCTAGAATCAGACTCCAACCCATGTCATCATCATTTGTATGGACTCATTCCTAAAACAATTTGTTTGCTATGGAATGAACATATAATGTTTTTAAGTCTTGTATCATCTATCCCAATGATGAGAGTGAGTGAGTAATCCCAATCCAAGTACATCCAAAGAAGGATTCCATCACTATGATTTCCAATGAGGATGTTGATATACTCCCAACATGGAAGTGTTGTGGACATCAAATGTGGATTGACTATATGAAGTTATACTAATGAAACAAGAAACAATAAATCTTTTTTACTGTCATTGATCATGTAATTGAGAGATTGGTAGGTCATTAGATATAGTTTTTCCTAGATTGATACTCGGGGTACAATCAAATTGAAGTATCCCCATAAGATTAAGAAAAAACAACATCCAACTAAAATTTTGAAACTGTTTCCTTCATATTAAGGCAATTTTGGTTCTGTAATTCTGCCGGTACCATCAAACATTGCATGATGAGAATTTTCTATAACAAGTTTACTGTTTTTTTAGATGACTCTGAGGATGACTACTATATCTTCATGGAAACATTTTACAGATTCTATAGAAATGTTGAAAGGGTATTGTCCAAATTTTATGATTATAATCTCATATAAAAATGGGAAAATGATACATCAAGATAAATGAATGACTTGTTTTTACTATAGGGTATTCGGTTGAAGGTTTGATATTGATAAGGCTAAGGTATATTTCATTTAACACCTCCCCTCTAAAAAAACTGCCAATTAACTAAGGTCCAAATTACTATATTCTCATTTCAATGTTAGGATCATTGATAATTTAATCTCCGTTTTTCAACGAATTTGTGATTTAAAGGTTAATTGTTATAAATTTATATGGGCAGAAATAATTGAGGAATCGTTATCAATACTCAGGTCATATTTTATCTATCCACTTATCATACATGATCTCAGTTATAAAATTCCACTCAAAATCCTATTTGTAATGACCTGAAATTTTGAATAAGTTTTGTTTCCTAATTTTTTGTGTTATTTTATTTTATACTAAACAAAACTATTTCATTTAATAAATTGAGTATAATCAAAATAAGACCATTTCGTTTCAACTTTTATATGACTGTTGGTCAATATAACCATTGGAAACTAAATGCTGTGATTGTTGTCCATAAATACAGGTTCTTTATTAATTAATATAGAGAGAAGATTAGATGGCCTCATCGAGTAGTCTCGGGGCGATCGAATCCCATCAAACACAACTTGGGAAGGAGATAGCACCACTGGGATTTGCTCTGGACCAAACCCAAGATGAACTTCATCATGTGAAACTGGAATGGAATCACCTTCGCGAGAAGTTCAAGCTGGTAGAAATCACCACTCAGGCAATGTTGGCCGAGCTGCCCCAAGATTCTCTCACCCTAGCACACCTTACACTTTGATTATATGCCGGTGTTATAAGGGGTTATGTAATGAGACCGTAACTACCTTGTGTAATCCTTTGATTTAATAAAAAAATTTGATCTCTTCTTATGGTGATGTTTTTGAATTTTCAAAATGTCCGGATAAATACAGTATGCATATTATTGATGAATTATAGAGAATGGATATTTGAAAATATTTATGTAAACCTTAAATAATTAATTATGTATAATGGTTTTTGAAAAAATGTTCTTGTACAATTTTGTTACGTAAGAAATTTAGAGTCTAATAAGATCAACTTAATTTTTGATGAATAGTAAATTATGAAGAGTGATTTTACACTTAGGATTAGTAATGTGACTAAATGGATTAGTAAACTCACTTAAAAAAAGTATTAATATAATCTAGGCAGCTTGATTAAGTAATGTGATTCAATAAAATATGTAAATAACTGTTTCAGAAATTATTAGTCAAGGCTTAGTTTTTTTGGGTGAATAGTGTTTTTTAATAAAATATTTAATGAAAAAAATTTATAATATTATTTTTAAAAAATGGAGTTCATTTTTATACTTAGAGCAACTATATTATGTTAAGATAATTTTTGGGGATTTTTTTGACAAAACTGAATTTTCGGTGAATAGTGTATTAAATTAAAAATTAAATTAAAAATATTTAGAAAATTATTTTTATAAAATGGAGTTCATTTTTGATATCAGAGCATTGATATTTGGTTAATGTTAAATTTTGCGATTTTTCTGAGAAAGTTGAATTTTAGTTGAATAGTGAAACACTACTAGAAATAATGACATTTGTGACGGGGCATTTGCGTCGGGATCCCGTCGCTAATAGGCTTTTGCGACGGAGGTCCGTCGCATATAGCCCGTTGCGTAAAACGGCATCGCAACAACAGTTATTTGCAACGGGCCCGTCGCTAAAAGTATTATTTGTGACGACGATACATTCCGTCGCAAATATTAGTCCGTATATTTATAAATACTTTTTAAAATAGTAATTGCGACTGGCCCGTCGCAATTACTATTTTAAAAAAAAGTATTAATAAATATTAATAAATTATTTTAATTAATATAATAATAATACTATTTGCGACGTGCATAGTATCCCATCGCAAATACTATAAAAAAACAAAAAAATTAAATTATTAATAATTTATTTTAATTAATAAAATAATAATCCAATTATAATTCAAAAATAAAAAAATAAAAAAATATTAATAAATGATTTTAATTAATATAATAATAAAATTATAATTCACAAATAAAAACTAATAAAATATTAATAAATGATTTTAATTAATATAGTAATAATCGAATTATAATTCAAAAATAAAAAATAATAAAATATTAATAAATGATTTTAGTTAATATAATAATATTAGAATTATAATTCATAAATAAAAAAAAATTAATAAGTTATTTTAATTAATATAAAAATAATAGAATTATTTTACATTCAAATATTAAAATAATTCAAATATTACAAAAAAAATATAATTAAATTTTAATATTATAAAATTTTAATATATATATAAAATTTAATATTATAACATATAAATAATAATATTATTCATATTAATATTGTTATTTCAAAATATAATATTATTAATATTTTATAATGAGACAGAAACTACGAATAGAAAATAATTCATTTTTTGATGTAACAAACATTATAACATAAAAACAAACTCTAATCTGAAGGAGGGGGGGGGGGGAGGGGGAGGGGGGATCTACAGATGCAGGTGGAGGAAAATTCATCCCTAAAGCATGGGTGAGTCGGCGCATATACTCCATATGCTCCTGCTACTGCTGCTGCCACCGACTCATCTGCTCCTCGTACAGCTGCTGCTGGCGTCGACGCTCCTCCTCATGTTGCTGCTGCTGCGGACGCATCTACTCCTACTCCTGTCGGAGACTCTCTATCAGTGCAGTCTGAGATCGCAACTGATCCGTATACTGTGTAGCAGACGAAGATGCACAAGATCCTCTCGAGCTGGACGTCTACATCGCAGCACTTCCATAATAATCTTCGGGAGTCAGTCGAGAGCTGATACCAACTACCCGACCCTTCTACAAGGGCATTTTATTTTTCCTTCTGAAACAAATTCTGGATTTGATGCCGCAAATGATAAAAAAGTCTCCACACCATCTATATATACAGTATTTAGACCAGAACCGTTTGGATTTCTACGTTGATTTATCCATATGCGGTCATCTAATAATGACTTTTGACGACCTCGTTGTTCCATATTTTTCTATAAAATATAAAAGCATTAGTGGTTTTGAATAATTTGTTAGAAAAAACACTAATGCAAGGATAATTATAGAGTTTACATCAGACACGACTAACACAAACTTTTTATTGCGATAGACCTAAAAATTGACCCTTTAAGAATTGAATATGTTGAGAATAAAGCAACACCTGTTACAAATATTGATAATTTTAATTTTATATAATTTTTTTATTATTTTAATAATACTAATATTATTTTTTCATAAATATTAATTATATAATAATAACATTATTACATTATTAGTATTTTTTATTATTAATATTAAAATAATATAATTTTCTATATTAATAGACCTAAAAATTGACCCATTAAGAATTGAACATGTTGAGAATAAAGCAAAACCTGTTACAAATAATGATAATTTTAATATTATTAAATTTTTTTATTATTTTAATAATACTAATATTATTTTTTTCATAAATATTAATTATATAATAATAACATTATTACATTATTAATATTTTTTATTATTAATATTAAAATAATATAATTTTCAATATTATATACAATTTTCCTTTCATCTATGTGTTTAACATTATGTCTCCACATGTAATATTCGCATTCACTTTCACCTCTCTATTGGTGAGTAGGTTGATAATTTTGAAAAAGAATGTGAATATTACTTGTGGAGACAGAATTTTTCTTGAAACCAATACAGAGACGAAAAGATAATTGAGAAAGATAATCATCACGCTATTTTTTTACAATTGGCTAATTATTACTAATTATTCCTAATTATTCGTAATTATTCTTAATTATTGGTAATTATTCCTAATTATTGGTAATTATTCAGAATTATTGGTAATTATTATTCCCAATTATTGGTAATTATTCCTAATTATTACAAATTATTACTAATTATTGGTAATTATTACTAATTATTGGTAATTATTACTAATTATTAATAATTATTGGTAATTATTGGTAATTATTGGTAATTATTACTCATTATTGGTAATTATTACTAATTATTACTAATTATTACTAATTATTACTAATTATTGATAATTATTGGTAAATATTGGTAATTATTATTAATTATTACTAATTATTGGTAATTATTGTTAATTATTACAAATTTTTGGTAATTATTACTAATTATTACTAATTATTACTAAATATTACTAATTATTACTAATTATTACTAATTATTTGTAATTATTGGTAATTATAGGTAATTATTACTAATTATTTGTAATTATTGGTAATTATAGGTAATTATTACTAATTATTGGTAATTATTACTAATTATTACTAATTATTAATAAGTATTGGTAATTACTGGTAATTATTAGTAATTATTACTAATTATTGGTAATTATTACTAATTATTTGTAATTATTACTAATTACTGGTAATTATTGGTAATTATTGTTAATTATTGGTAATTATTGGTAATTATTGGTAATTATTGGTAATTATTACTAATTAAAGGTAATTATTGGTAATTATTTTTAATTAATGGTAATTATTGGTAATTATTTCAAATTATTATTAATTATTGGTAATTATTACTAATTATTGTTAATTATTACTAATTATTACTAATTATTGGTAATTATTGGTAATTATTACTAATTATTGGTAATTATTACTAATTATTGATAATTATTACTAATTATTACTAATTCTTACGAATTATTTCTAATTATTTGTAATTATTCCTAATTATTACGAATTCTTACTAATTATTGGTAATTATTACTAATTATTGGTAATTATTACTAATTATTACTAATTATTGGTAATTATTACGAATTATTGGTAATTATTACTAATTATTACTAATTATTAATAATTATTGGTAATTATTGGTAATTATTACTAATTATTAATAATTATTGGTAATTATTGGTAATTATTACTAATTATTACTAATTATTACGAATTATTCCTAATTATTGGTAATTATTCTTAATTATTACATGTTATTACTAATTATTGGTAATTATTACTAATTATTATTAATTATTGGTAATTATTGGTAATTATTGGTAATTATTGGTAATTATTGGTAATTATTGGTAATTATTACTAATTATTACTAATTATTACTAATTATTGCTAATTATTACTAATTATTGCTAATTATTGATAATTATTGTTAAATATTAGTAATTATAACTAATTATTGGTAATTATTTTTAATTATGACTAATGTTTGGTAATTATTAAAAATTATTACTAATTATTACTAATTATTTGTAATTATTGGTAATTGTTACTAATTATTGGTAATTATTACTAATTGTTGGTAATTATTACTAATTATTACTAATTTTTACTAATTATTACTAATTATTAATAATTATTGGTAATTACTGTTAATTACTGGTAATTACTGGTAATTATTAATAATTAATGGTAATTATTACTTATTATTGGTAATTATTGGTAATTATTGGTAATTATTGATAATTATTGGTAAATATTGGTAATTATTTGTAATTATTACTAATTATTGGAAATTATTACTAATTATTACTAATTATTACTAATTATTACTAATTATTGGTAATTATTACTTATTATTGGTAATTATTAATAATTATTGGTAATTATTATTAATTATTACTAATTATTGGTAATTATTTGTAATTAATGGTAATTATTACTAATTATTACTAATTATTGGTAATTATTAATAATTATTACTAAAAATTGGTAATTATTTGTAATTATTTCTAATTGTTACTAATTATTGGTAATTAATCCTAATTAATACTAATTATTACTAATTATTGGTAATTAATACTAATTATTCCTAATTATTCGTAATTATTTCGAATTATTACTAATTATTGGTAATTATTGGCAATTATTGGTAATTATTACTAATTATTGGTAATTATTACTAATTATTGCTAGTTATTGGTAATTATTACCAATTATTGCTAATTATTGGCAATTATTACAAATTATTACTAATTATTGGTAATTATTACTAATTATTCCTAATTATTTGTAATTATTACTAATTATTACTAATTATTACTAATTATTACTAATTATTGGTAATTATTACTAATTATTGGAAATTATTACTAATTATTGATAATTATTATAAATTATTACTAATTAATGTTAATTATTTCTAATTATTATTAATTAATTCAAATTAATTTTACTTTTTCATAATTACTGCAAATTAATTGTAATTACAGCTAACTATTTTAAATTAATTAGGGTTTAATTGTCTCTAATTACTGTTAATTATTAATACTTATTCATAATGATTTCTAATTAGAAATCAGAAAAAAAATTATAAAAATGTAAAATAAATAAATAAAATGAATATTAAATTAAAATTCAGATAAAAACCATAAACTTGATCTCAATGTCGAGCCGCTGTAATTGTAGAACACGACCAATTGAATCCTCGAAGTCGGAAATTTTTTTTACAACTGATAGTCGTAAAAGGTTCAGAGTGGGAAAATTGTAACGGTTGAGAGTTGAGAATGGGAAAATTGTAATGGTTGGCAGTATTTATAGGATAGATTAATTGCGATGAACTTTTTTGCGACGGAAAACCAGTCGCAAATATCGTTATTTGTGATTGGTCCCGTCGCAAATAACCCTGACCGCATTTAATTATGGGCGGCATTAAAACTGTTAATTGTGACGGTGCCCGTTGCAAATAACCCCTGCCGCCGGGGTATTTGCGACGGGACTGCAGCTCCGTCGCAAATAGTCTTTAACCGCCGCCGGTTATTTGCGACGAGGATAGAACCACTTCGCAAATAACCCTGACGGCATTTAATTATGGGCGACATTAAAAATGGTTATTTTCGACGGGACCCGTTGCAAATAACCCCTGCCGCCGGGGTATTTGCGACGGGACTGCAGCCCCGTCGCAAATAGTCTTTAACCGTCGTCGGTTATTTGCGACGGGGATAGAACCCCGTCGTAAATAAACTTCGCGCGGTTTGGCATGCTATTCTTGCCAAACTATTTGCAACGGGTAAAAAAAACCTGTCGCAAATAACAGATTATTTGCGATGGGAATAGTTTCCTGTCGCAAATACTCCTTTGTGAAGGGTATTTGCGACGGGAATAATTCCCGTCGCAAATACCCCGTCGCTATTAACCATTTTTCCCGTAGTGAAAAATACATTTTTTATGTTACGTGTGTTTAAATGATGTATTAAGTATGTAATCAATATGGTAGACTTATGAATATGAAGATATGTTATGAGGTGTCCCAAGTGGTTAATACCATGGTCAAATAACTTGTGCAAGCCCATGGTTTTTCCAATACCACCTATGAGGTTTCCCTTGGCAATTAATTCCTTGTCCCCTCACATTCCCTATAAATACCAAGCCATTCTCGCATCCTTTCCATTCCAAAATCATCCTTAATGAAGTTATGGTCTCCTTAACTCCCACGTAGTCCTCCAAAGCTTCCCTCGATCCTCCAAAGGTCCCAAACTTCATGATTTTGAAGTTTCTTTTCAATGTAATGGATCATACCTCTCTCTTTCATTCCAAGAACTCTTTTGTATGTCATTTCCTTTAAGCCCCATTTTATTACGTTATGGGATGTACTTTATAATCCTATTACTTCAATTTTCATTATCATATGATGAGAGATCCCCTCTTATCCTCATCATTTCTTTTTATGAATGTTTAAGTGGCGACGTTAGGCTGCTGATTTTTTGTAAGGGATTCTTTCACTCTTCCCATTTTCAAAGTTCTATTTTCATGTCAAACCCGTCAAGTTCCTTTTTCCCACGTTGGGGTATGATATATATATCCATCGTACTGTTCTTTTAGGTTCATATGATTAGATTACCTATTTTATCTCATCAATTTATTTTTTGATGTTTTAAGTGACGCCGTTAGGCTGCAAAATTTTCATAAGAGAAATCTAATTTTTGTATTCCTTCCATGTTTTTCAGTTCATATGTTATGTCTTTCGAATTTCATTACCATGTCCTTATATCCTTTATATTATATTCCTCTACTATTTTATAGATCATTCACAACTGTTTGACCCATGTCCCCTCTCTTTTCAATATTTTCTAATACCCTATAACATAGCAGTTATAATGTTGAATTTTCATCTCAAAATGCCTCTCTCGTTTTCTCAAATTCTATTATATTATTAAGTGAATACTAAAATATCTTTCTTCATTAGGTGTATCCACATATATATATCAAAATGTTATATTTTAATTCTGGGATTTACATACATGAAACATGCTTTCCTTTTTCTGTGGGTTTAAAATGACATAAATATCACGTCTTAAATGAAATTTTTAAATGGTTATGATTATGAAATGAAACCCATTTATTTTATTCTATATGGGTTATTTATGAAATGTTTTATAAGGATATATGTGGCTCACATGATAATAATGACAAATTAATGGTGCGCCCAGAAAGCGCTCCAATGCATTAGGTAATGATGTAATCTCTAGGGATTATAATTTTAACGATACCGTGGTGAATAACCTGGGCAATGTTTTTTGAAAGAAACCTTGGGGATGGACCTTGTTGATATGTTCATGATTGTCTATGTTAAATGTTGTAGCCACATCTTCATGTTATGAAACTCGTTATTTTTTTATGATATGTCTCATGATCTCTTTCTCATCCCTTAATGTTATTTATCATGACATTATTTATGTATCTCAAGTTCACATTTAAATGTATCTTTTTTCCCTTAATGGGACTTCTTCTCACCCTTTCCTTTGATGTATGCTCCCAGGTTATGAGATTTTGTAATGAACATAGGATGAACAAATGAAGAAGCCATTCAAGTATTCAAGAAGAATGTTTTATGTCTTCATGTATTAAGTTCCTGGTTTCCAAGACACTAACCCTTAAAGATCCTATGTTTTGTAAATTGTAATGAAAAGTTATGTTAAAAAAAACAAGGGATGCTATAGTTCGTATCAAAGGATGGTTTAGTTATTTATGGAAATTAGGATATGAAAAATTTAGTAAGAAACCTATAGAAATGTTTAAATATAGTAGATCTTGTTGGTATTTTGGTGAGTATTGAGTAAATGGTTTATTAAGAAAATACATCCCTGTCTAGATACGAGCAGGTAGAGGTGGATCTAGCACATATGTACATAGGGGAAAAACCCGAAAACAATGATTTGAGCTAGACTTGAACGGGAACTGGTACATGACAACGGGCCTTGCTGTACTCTTAGTTACGACACTCCTGGGGGGATATGTTTGGTTAATCACAAGTTTTTATGAATCATTATGAAGGATTTATAGAAAAATGTAATTGTAAAATCATGATGTTTTAATACATAAAATCCTTTTTTGTTAAAAGATTCGTAAATGAAATATGTTTCTCACGAAGGATTTATCCTTTTAGAAAAAGTCCCCATCATCTCGGAATACGTTGACATATTTCTTTAGGAGTTACCTGGGCCTCCCCCAGAAAGATAGGTAGAGTTCTCTATTGAACTTGTACCTGGATCTCATCTGATGTCAAAGACCCCCTATATGATGGAAAATGTGGAGCTAAGGGAATTAAAGAAACAACTCCAAGATCTTTTGGAGAGTGGGTTTATCTGACCAAGTGTGTCTCCTTGGGGAGCACCAGTTTTCTTTGTGAATAAGAAGGATGGATCAACACAGCTATGCATTGATTATAGGGAACTGAATGGGATCACAGTGAAGAACAAATACTCTCTTCTAATAATTGATTACTTATTTGACCAACATTGTGGGGCTCAATTCTTCTCTAAGATTGAGCTTCGTTTTGGTTATCATAAATTGGTGGGTCAAAATGTTGATATTCCAGAAAATTCCTTCCAATCAAGATATGGACATTATGAGTTTGATGTTATGCCCTTCAAACTGACTAATGCATCTGTGTTTATATGGATCAATAATAAGTTTATTTTTGAAACATTTGTTTAATCAAAATGATATCCTTTATATAGGAAAATGATTTGGTTATTAAATGATAAAGGCTATTTTGGATGATGTTTTCTCTTTTGGAGTACTATATGCTTAAGGGAAATAAAATAATACATGATTTAAATTGAGGAGGAATGGTTGTTTTTTTCTTGTATTTATTGTGGACATATGGTGATTTGGGTAATTTCTAGAAAATGATAAACCTAGCATAGAGAATATGTGAATAGGTTAAGTTCACCATAGTATCAGACATTAATAGTAGTTGATCTTATTTGGAGATAAATGTTAAGATTTATTGTTGAAGAATATGTGATTAAATACTTATGAGTTTTGGGTTCCAATCATAGTTTGGATTATTTTGACGAATTTTAAGGATGATTGTGTATTGAATGGTCTTTCTGGAACATTGGGTACTTTTTGTTGAATTTTGGAGATTTATAGTCTTTTTTTTCTTTTTATAAAGGATTATCCTTTTTGGCGATTATATGATCTTGTACTAACCATTTTGGTTTTTGTTAAGGTCTAATGGCATGGGAAATATACAGTTCAACTTTTGTGGATTATGTGATTCTCTCGAAGTTGATCTTAGCGCTCTTAATACGAACAAGTCATCCAAAATACTTATCTTTTTGAGAAAATATGTGTTTTTGTTAGAAATCTAGTAAAAGATGAAAGTCTACATTACAAGTAAGTATGTTTCCTTATGTTTCAGTTAACCCCATAAATAAATTCCTCTATGAAAATTAACTTAATACAAAAACGTTTTCTATAAATTTTCCTACTGGGGAATCAAATACCATTTAACCCATCACATGTTTTTTATTTTCAAGAGGTTAACTTTTCCTAGACCTGGTTTCTATCACTCTCCACCAGAACATGATGGTTTGTTTTCTCATCTATATCCAGGTTTTCATGGAATCATAGTATATGTTGTCTTGGGCGACCATTGTACTTCTCATTGTTTCTTTTAATGTCATAGATTTACTGAGTCTTTTTCCGATGTGGGACTTTCAACGAAATTTACAAGCCCAATTTTAAAATTGTGAGGACACAATTTCTTAAGGGGGGAAGATTATAACGACCCTACATTTTGAAAAAGTTTTGTTTCCTAATTTTGTGTCTAATTTTATTTTATACTCAATAAAACTATTTCATTTAATAAAATGAGTATAATTAAAATAAGACCATTGGGTTTCAACTGTTATATGATCATTGGTCAATATGAACATTGGAAACTAAATGTTGCGATTGTTGCCTATAAATATAAGTGTTTTTGATTAATTAATATAGAAATAAGATTCAATGACCTCATCCAGTAGTCTCAGGCCGATAGAATCCCATCTAACAGAACACAGGAAGGAGGTAGCACCACTGGGCTTTTCTCTAGACCAAACCCAAGCTGAACTTCATCATGTGAAACTTGAACAGAATCACATTCAAGAGATGTTCAAGATGATAGAAATCACCACTTGGACAGTGTTGGTCTAGTCGCCCCAAGATTCACTCACCTTAGCAAAACTTACACATAGATCCTATAATGGTGTTATAAAAGGTAATGTAATGAGACCAAAACTACCTTGTGTAATGATTTGATTTAAATAAAAACTGTGATGTCTTCTTATGGTGAAGTTTGTAAATTTTCAAAATTTCTGGATAAATAGATTATGCATATTATTGATGATGTCTTGAAAAAGGATATATGAAAATATTTATGTAATCCTTAAATAATTATTTCGGTGTAATGACTTACAAAAAATGGTCTTCTACAATTATGTTCAGTAATAAATTTACAGTCTAAAAAGATTAACTTAATTTTTGATGAATAGTAAATTATGAATAATGATTTTAGGCATAGGATCATTAATGTGACTAAATGGATTAGTAATCTCCCTTAAATTAAGTATTAATATAATCTAGGCACCTTGAATAAGTAATGTGATTAAATAAAATCACTGAATAATTGTTTTAGAAATTATTAGTCATATATTAGTTTATTTCGGGAAATTAGTATTTTTTATTAATAATTTAACTAAAATTATTTAGAAAATTATTTTTATAAAATGGAGTTCATTTTTGAACTCAGAGCATCCATATTATGTTAAGGTAATTTTTAGGAATTTTTCTGCTAAAATGAATGTTCAATGAATAGTTTATTAATTTATAAATTAAATTAAAAATATTTAGAAAAGTATTTTTAAAAAATGAAGTTCATTTTTGAAATCAGAGCATCGATATTTGGTTAAGGTGAATTTTTTGGATTTTTCTGAGAAAGTTGAATTTTTAGTGAATAGTGAAAATACAGTATTTAAGTTACAGGTGTTTAATAACACCATTAAATGATGTATTAAGTATTTAATCAATATGGTCAACTTATGGATAGTAATATATGTTATTAGGTGTCCCATGTGGCCAATACCATTAGCAAATACCATGGGTAAGACAATGGTTTTTCCAATACCCCCGATGAGGTGTCCCTTGGCAATTAATGCCTTGCCCCCTCACTTTCCCTATAAATACCAAGCCATTATCTCATCCTTTACATTAAAAAATCCTCCTCAACTATGTTCTGATATCCTTACATCCCAAGGAGTCCTCCCAAGGTTCCCTCAAAACTCACAAGGTCCCAAACATTATGATTTTGAAGTTACTCTTCAAGGGCAGGGATCCTACCACTCTCTTTCTTTTCAAGTACTCTTTTGTATGTCATTTCATTTAAGCCCCATGTTATTATAGTGGGGGTTGTTCTTTATATTAATATTACTACCCTTTTAATGATCATATTATTAGATATCCCCTCTTACTCTCATCATTTCGTTTTATAAATGTTTAAGTGGCGCCCTTAGGCTACCAAATTTTTGTAAGGGATTCTTTCACACTTCCCATTTTCAAAGTTCTATTTTCATGTCAAGTAATTAAAGTTAATTTTTTTCCATGGTGGGGTATTATATCTATATCCATCATACTGTTCTTTTATGTTCATATTATTAGAAACCATTTTTTGTCTCATCAATTAATTTTTTGATGTTTTAAGTGACGATGTTAGGCTGCCGAATTTTAACAAGAGAAATCTTATTTTTGTCTTCCGTCCATGTTTTTCATTTCATATGGTATGTCTTTAAAATTTCGTTACCATGTTATTATATCCTTTATATTCGGTTCCTATACTGTTTTATGGATCATTTATGAGTGGGTGACCCATTTCACCTCTCTTTTCAATATTTTCTAAAACCCTGTAACATAGCCGTTATGCTGCAGAATATTCATCTCAAAATGTCTCTCTATTTTTCTCAAATTCATTAATTTTATTAAGTGAATACTGAAAGAACTTTCTTCAATAGGGGTATTCACATATATATCAAAATTTTCTATTTTAATTTTGGGATTTTCATACACGAATCCCGCTTTCCTTTTTCTGTGGGTTTAAAATGACATAAAGATCATGTCTTAAAAGCAGTTTTTAAAACGTTATGATTATTAAATAAAACAAATTTATTTTATTCTATATGGTTTATTTATGAAATTTTTGATGATGATATATGTGGATCACATGATAATAAATAAAAAATTAAGGGTGTTCACTGATAGTGCTCCAACGCATTGGGTAATGATGTAATCTCTAGGGATTACAATTTTAACGATACCTTGGTGAATAAACTTTGTAATTTCTTTTTAAATGAAACCTTGGGGATTGAACATGGTGATATGTTCATTATTGTATATTATAAATGTTTTAGCCACATCTTCATGTTATGAAACTCATTATTTTTATTATGATATGCCTCATGATCTCTTTCTCATGCCTTAAAGTTCTTTATCACGACTTTATTTATGTATCTCAAGTTCACATGTAAAATGTTTCTCTTGTTTCCCTTACTGGGCCTTCTGCTCACCCTTTCCACTGATGTATGCTCCCAGGTTATGAGATGTTTTAAGGAACTGTAAAGACCCGTAAATTTCATGGAATTTTTTTTTTCTTGAATTTCTTTGGAATTTTACAAGAACGCAGCTTCTGACGGCACCTTATTCTGATGCCCGGTGTGCCCAGAATCATTTTCCGAAGTTTGGCTCGGGTACGTTCAATGAACGGACGAGCGGGTTTTTCTAACTTTTGAACCGGTTCCCGGAATTGAATTCCGAGGGAACCGATGGAATCACAGTGCCGGTATTTTCTTAGAAACGCCTCTTCCGGAGTTGCGTTTTCTCGGGTCTGGTTTTTAAATTTTTTGGGCTTAATGTTAGGAAATAAAATAAATTGTACGAAAAACATTATTTTATTTCCCTTAAGCCACTTGGAAGCCACTTAAAGCTGCTTAAGCTGAGTAGATGCGGATAGGGTGCTATCCAAAAATATCCTACCCTCTTGGTAGGATATTTGTGAGGTGGGGACCGCATGAGCCCCACCGTTTCATTTCCGCTAAGTAACGCACCTGCGAAAACCCGTCATTATGAAAGTCAACTGACGCGTTTTCTTAATTTCTTAACGCACCAATTAATTGGGTGGTTTTCTTCGTTGAATTAATTCTAAGAATTAATGGGTCATTACTTACCTCATTTTGTTTTGTTGGCATGTTAATAAAATAATACCAACGCTCTTTCTCCTTAAATCTTGTTCGTTGATAGGATTGGCAGAAACCTCATGTTCTTCATCGTCCTTCGTGAAGAACGCGAAGAATGCGATTAATGAGAAGAACACAAAGAACGAGAAGAATGCAAAGAACGCGAAGAACGTCGAGCCCTCGGAAATCGACGATGTGACGCCATGTACAGTGACGCTGAAGATTCTTCTTCCGCGACGTTTTTCCGCGACAATCCAACCCCGCGACATCCTTCGATCGACAATGACAAGGTAGGGGGTTGCTCTTCTTTTAAATATCTTTTAGAGTTATAAAAACCATATGGATTTAATTATTATTAATTAAATCTGTTGTTTCTTGGTCCCCGGAGTTCGTCGACACAACACCGGATACCGCGACGACGCGACGAGGTAGGGGTTTGTTTGTGAAATAACTTTATATTCCCGTGATTGTTTCTTTTAAAACAAAAAACCCGGATCAAGTTCAATTTTAATTGTATTAAAATTGTGCCTTGCTTTTATTCTTGTGTTGAATATTTTCTCCCGACCTTTTTTATCTAACGCATAGGGTGCGGGCCAAACAAACACAGCCCGACAACCCTTCTCCGTTATTCATTGTTGTGCGGATTTGGTGGGCGACAACAAAACATGCCGCAGATGCAATTTAATGATCCCGCAGTTAAGAACAGAACCAGGGAGGAACAACGGCGCAGACAGGAAGGAAATCGGACCACCAAAGCAACTCTGGTGTCCCACGGAAGCTTCCGTCGGTGCGCCACGCCGAAAAAAACCCCGCCGCGGTGGCGAGGCGGTTCCGCGGCCGCGCGGAACTGCGGTTCAGGGACTAGGCGGCCCGGCCACGTCCGGGTGATCCAGGGCGGCCCCCCGTGGGGGCCGCGGTGTTGTCATGCGGGGGCATGCGCGCCCCCCGCGTTGCTCGGCCGCGCGGCCGAGCCGAGCCGGACCGGCCAGCCGAGCCGGGCCGCGCCCTGGCCTGGCCGGACCGGGTTCGGCCGGGTCGGGTCGACCCTGTTCGGCCGACCCGGGGGGGGGGGGGGGGGGGGGGGTCGGCCCGGGCCCAGACCCCCCGTCTCTGGACCTTTTCGGTCTTTTGCCCTTAACTTGAGCTACGATCCTCCAAATGACTCACCGTTAGTGGAAACGCAATCCTTGGATCGAGACGGGTGTTTTTGTATATTACACTCAAGGTTTCTGAATACTTTGGGTTCGGCCGGGTTGGTTCGTACACGAAACCAACCGGGCCCTTGGAGCGGAAATGCTCATATCTTGAGCTTCAGACGTCTGATTGACGTGCCGTCGACTTTGTTGTTTTTCTATAAGTGAGACGGATGTTTTGGCATACTCCGCCCGAGGTTTGGACGTAGTTGGAGTACGGTCGGGTTGGTTTTGCCTTAGAAACCAACCGGGCCCCTGGGACGGAAAAGACAATAACTCTCAGACCGGGCGTCCGATTGACGCGCCGTCTACGACGTTGAGTTCCTGTTGACAATACAGAACTTTTGGATACATCAACTCTGGACTTTGAGTCAGTTGATGTATCAGCCTATCGGCTCGTGGAGTGGACCCTCCCGAACGAGCTTGCTGTGTGGGGGGACCCTAGTGCTGGCTGCGACTTCGAAGACGACGACTATACAGAGATCCTCAGTGGATTCGACTGTGACGTTGATGAAAAAAGTACGAGAATCCTTCGTGTTTTCAGCAGTGACCACTACTGTACATCTTGGGATACATCAACTCCGGACTACATGTCAGTTGATGCTTCGACCTCTTAGCTCGTGGAGTGGACCCTCCTGGAATGAGCATGCTGTGTACGGAAACCCTAGAGCCGGTTGAGACTTGATGAATGCTGATCGAACGACTCAGTGAGTTACAGATAGCCCAGTGGGGAGCGCTTGGTTGTATCGGCAGAGCCACGGTGGAGGAGCGCTTGGTTGTAGCAGCAGATCCACGGTACTCAACAGAAGGAGTACCTCTGCAGGCTATGAGAGGTGCGCTTGGTTGTAGCCGCACAGGGGAGTGCTTGGTTGAAGTGGCAGACCCACGACAGAGGTGGGCTTGGTTGTAGCAGCACAGGGAGCGCTTGGTTGTAGCGGAAGACCCACGACAGAGGTGCGCTTGGTTGTAGCGGCATAGGGGAGCGCTTGGTTGTAGCGGCAGACCCACGATAGAGGTCCGCTTGGTTGTAGCGGCACAGGGAAGCACATGGTTGTAGCAGCAGACCCACGACGGAGGAGCGCTTGGTTGTAGCGGCACGGGGGAGCGCTTGGTTGTAGCAGCAGGCCCACAGTACCCGATAGGTGGAGTACTACAACAGTCCATGGTAAGAGGGAAGCGCTTGGTCATAGCGGCATAACCACTGTACTTGATGGAGAAGGAGTTTCCCAATAGCTTTGGGTTCAACTTCATGATCGTTCCTGTGTGGGTCATTGCGAGGGTTAGTACCTACAGATCCTTTGTGGGTCTGACGGCTTAGATGAATCAGTGGCTAAATCTGATCATCTCTAACATCATACGAAGAAGTATCTCTGTGAGCTGAATACTGTTTTTCATTCTTTTGTGGATTGTGTTGTGCTATCCTGTGTGGATTTACGTTTTTCTTTACTTTGTGGATTTTTTTGTGCTATCCTGTGTGGATTTACGTTTTTCTTTCCTGTGTGGATTGGGTTGTGCTTGGGCTCGGATGTTGGAGCCAGATGAAAATTTATGACTTAGGTATATGTGTGGGCATATACCTAAGCAGTGTCGGATGTTACTTCGTGATTGTATCTTTCCTTTGTGGTTTATCCTTTGTGGATTCTGTGAGAACTTCAGGGGTCTCAGGGTCCCTACTGAGTAGCTTATACTCACCCCTGCACGGGCTATGCCCGCACTACATTGTGTTGGTTGCAGACGACGGACAACACTGATCGTGGTGGAGGCTTGCAGAGAAGGAAAATACCTAGAGGTGGACCACTGGGCGGGGTGTACTCGGAGTGGACGGCTAGACCGAGGAGCTGTGGAGGCTATTTGTTCTCACCCTTTAGGTGGGACTTCTAGAGGACGGCTCGATGCGGCGACTTTTCTTTTCAGTTTCTGTTTTCCCCTTTCAGTTGTACTTTACAGTTGGGTTTGTATTTCCAGCCCCTTTTACTTTCAGCACAGCTTGTTACAGTTTTTACTTAGTGTTTACTTTTCTCTTTACTTACTATGTGGTGCTTGTTTACTTTTCAGAGGCAATTCCTTCCCTTTTTCCGGGATTTACGCCTTGGTGCTAGTCGCCAGTCCTTGGCCTATGGGAGGCGGGCTTGGGGTAGTCACGATATGAGCCCCGAGAACGGGTCGTGACAAATTGGTATCAGAGGAGTTCGGTTCTACCGCAGACTCTGTTTTTTCTTATATGTGAAGCAATAGTGTTCAGTGTATTGGGTGTGGTTATCCGTCCAGGGAGTCCAGTGTTGGTGCGGCGGCCGACGTATCCGTACACCAGGACCCTGACTTCTGATTTCCGACTTAATGCACCAAAACATTAATTGCATGTGTGTTCATGTTTTCTTTGTGATTACTTGTGTCAGCTCACCAGGTTTACAGTTCTGACCGTGGCGCACCTGTTTCTTTTCAGGATGGCCCCACGATGGCAGCCAGCTAGGGTTCCGAGAGTGGAGCGTGATGACAGCCCACCAAGCGATGAGGCCTCGGTGTAGGGTTCCTTGTCAGCAGAGGCACCGGTGGTACCTTTACCCGCCGAGCCACCAATGCTACCAGCCCCATCCGCTGACGATGCACGTCGCCTTTGTGCACTGCATGAGTTCCAGTGCCAGTGACCGCCCAGGTTCCGCGGGGAGACGGACCCTCAGGCTGCCGAGGACTGGCTGGAGGCAGCTGTATGGGTTTTCATATTAGTGAGGACACCGGTAGACCTCATGGTGATCCTCACAGTGAGCCTCCTGGATGCGATAGCAGGCAGATGGTGGAGCATGATGCTCCAGGTGCATGACGAGGCATCTCTCCTATGGACGAACTTTGAGAGCATCTTCCGCTCCGAGTTCGTCCCAGCCACCCTTCGTGCAGTATGCATCCAAGAGCTGCTGCAGCTACGACAGGGCAGCATGACAGTGGCCCAGTACTCGGCGATATTTACTGATCTCTCCTATGGACGAACTTTGATTGTTTTCATAAGATAATTATAAATTACCCCCTCACAAGACCCATGAATGGATCTAATAAAATCAATGGTTTAATTTATTAGGAAATTTATGTTATTATTAGTTGTATATATTCAAATAATTTAATCTAATAATAATACTAAGAAAAATTGATTCATTCATCATGCCATCCACTTCCTAAATATTGGAAAACATATCTTAAATAAAACATGTGGGTTTGTACCACTAGTAAATCTTGTAATTTTTATTTGGAACTATATTAAATATGTAATATTTTACCATTATATCATCATTGATAAGTTCCTTATATGTTCCCTTCATGTACATATATTTGGGACAACATACATATATTCCATATGTGCTATAAGAGAAAACAATGACTCAAATAGATTTTATATGTGATCTTATATTATATTCATATAATTTATAATAACATATGTCAAATAGTTGGACCAATTTTTCATTAATGTAAATATCTAGTACAATGATCAACATGTAACTGATTCACCAAGAAATTACATTTTACCTCAGATTCAACTTTTTTCAACCATATCACCCAAAAGGATACAACTAAGGTGTTGAATTATGGTGTATAATTGTATTCACTATAAAATTATCATATTAATCAGTTCAAGAGAAAACATGAACTCATAAAGAAGATAAATAATTTATAATATGAATACATGAAAATTAAATGTAATGACTTGATGATTTTACATGGATTATAAATAAAACATTTAATAAAGGAGTATATAATGATGATATATATATTTATCAAATACTACAATCATTTTGTGGTATTTTTTGGAGTTTATGATTGATTTAGTTCAAATTGCATTGACAAATTTGTCCTTCTTCTATCCAAATAACTCGTTCAATATATAAACTTGTGATTAATTTTTATAGGGGAATCAAAAAATCTATATTAAATAATATTAAAAAAAATATAAAAAATATATAACATATCTTCAAATTTTTATTCATATAAAAAATATTGATATTTAATATAGTTCAATATATTAGTATCCCTCAAAAAATTTATAATCATATTTTTATTTTTGGGGTTTTTAAAAAATAATTATCATTGTTCCATTCTATAATGTCATAAAAGAGCGTTATTTGTTTCAAAGGTGACCCAACAATACATTAAATTTCAACAAAGATAATTTTTATTATTAAATTATAAAATAATCCTATGGAAAGACATTATAAAAACACTACATATTTTGGTCATGATTCTATATTATTCTTATTGGAACAATTATTATACATTTGAGTGTCCAACGGTTTTTTAATATATTATTACAAGGCACAAAAATATCACCAAAAAACTACACATATCATTCAAGGATATCAATTTGTTTGGAAAATAATTTATAGGGGTTATGTAATTATTTTTTGGATTGATATGTTGGAGAATATAAATGATAGTTTCACCGAATCTTTAAAACAATAAAAACATTAGGTTTATTAAAATTCAATGAGTATTATGTAAATTAGGTCATAATAATTTTTTTAAATATATTTAAAATTTGGTTTTATTATGAATATAATATATATTTATCATTAAATTATCTGTATTGATTAGTTTCATGAAGAGTGTATTGATAAAAATCCCTCAAATTGTAAATTTGAGAAATAATTAATATAAGACCGTCATAAATCATTAATAGTTTATTGATATTTTAATAATATCATATGTAAAATCATGTATATTATATATAGTGGACTAATGATATAAAAAGAGGAGAATTTTGACTATACGTGCATTTTCCAAGTGTATCACATGGAATATTATATGGTCATTGATATTCTTTGGTGGTGTATAAAGCATATAAATCCCCATTAAATAATATTGATATGAAAATTATCCTGAATACCATTATATTAGGACCTATTTATAGTGCTGATATTGTGGTTATACTAATCATGAGGTAGTTCCATATATTGATAATAGTATAGCCATTTTAGATTAACCAAGATTGGAATTATCCTCATCCATGAAAAGTGTGTCATATGGGACCCTAATGAAATCAAATTGAATAAATGAAAGTTTATAAACTATTGAGTTACACATAAACCACTTATACGAAACACCTATTATTTAATAATTCAATATAGTTAGTATATTTTTGGTAATCATGAATATATGGGATGGAATTTTCTAAATTCACATGTTCAATTTCAAGTTGTAACTGAATATCTTATATTATGGGATTATATAATTATCCATTTGATCTATAGATATACATGTTGTTGAATAAAATTTCACATTAAGATATGAATGTGTTTAATCATGAATATTATTATTAAGAAACACAACTTTAGTGAACATTCCTCTTTAAATTAAACACTCTGTTAATATCAATTTTGATAGGCATGACAAAAACAAAACACAACCAAATTTTTTTATTAATATAATAAAAACAAAAAATAATCCCCTAAATTGCAGGGTATAAATAAGGGTTACTATATATATATATATATCTTAAGAATAATTTTCACTTTTAATACTATTTTATTTATTAAATTAAATTTTAATTTCTAAAGAACTAATATGATTATTTTATGATTAAAATAGAATTTTTAGTAAAATTTTATATTTATGGTCTTATAGTCATGATTTTAATAAATTATTTATATTATAAGGATAAAACATATTATTTATTTGAATAAATATTGACACATTTTTAATTAAAAATATATAATATATAAGTTTAACCACTTTTAATATTTTAATCATTAATTTTTAAATATTGAATATTTCCAAAATTAATTTTCCTACGAAAATGGTTTTCATTATATATATTTTTAATTTCAAATTTTAATTAATATGTTTTATAATATTATAATTAAAAAAGAAAATAATTTTTTGATTCAATATAATAATATTTTATTTGGATTAATTTTTTTATGTTTTATGAGTGAAAGTATTTTTTTGTGTACAGTATAAAATACCATATCCATGAATATGAGAAATTATGTGACATAATTGGGATTTAATATTATATTAAAATATATTAAACCACTTCATTGAATACATATTTAATTAATATGGAAGATATTAAATTTCAGAAAATAATGTTTAATTTATCAACCTATAGTTTCCATTTTAGATAATAAGTTATATTTTTCTCTGAAACTATATTACAAAATCATCTATTTATTGTTGTAAAATTAGTTTTTACCCATTATATAAAATTAAAATCATGAATTTATATTTAAATTTGGAATTACATTAATCAAACTTTGTTATATGTGAAACATAACTTCTATACATAAATATAATTTACCATTGTAAAAAATGAGATAATCGTATAAAAATAAAAAAAAATTGAAAAGTTTAAATAAATTTAAGAATCAATGTTTTTAAATGAATTATTAAATTGGGTGGTTTATGTGTTTAATTTAAAAAATTTATCTCTTATCCATTATTTAATAATTTAATTACCACCATACATGTGAAATTTTTTATCCCATTATATTAAAAAGTTGCATTTACAATAGTGATATACCGTCCACTTATAAGTGGGTAATTGACCATCCTTTCATAGTTTCTATAAAAATTTTAACTCATGTTGAAACCCTACTAATTTTACATAATCTAGATACATATATAATGGAAAATAACCTCTTTTAATAGGAAATTGTCCTTATTCCTCCATTTATATGAAGTTCTCAATAAAATATTATTTCTTTAACATGAGCACTAATCACTCCCTAAGCACTTTTATTTTCAAAATTTTTCAATCAAATCATGTTTTCCCATTATTATATATTAAAATTATTATTAATTTAGTTGTTAAATTTATTATGTATTTGGAGTAAGCATTATCCTCATTTCGACCTTTACCATTGAAAAATGAATACATTATTAAAGCGTATGTAGAGACTACTACATCTACGAAGTGGTGTGATTTTTTTCCATAAACTCCTATCATTGATGGTAAAAAAGTGTACTTAATGTATAAGTACAATTTTAAGAATATTATAAATATTATTAAAATAATAATTTCTTGGAACATTCTACTAAATCTATGAATTATGGAAATGTCATTTGTTTGTGTTTGGCAACCTCAAGCATGGAGTTGAAAGTAATTATTTTCATCACATTCCTAAAAATATGGTTATAAAATATATTCTATGATAATATATTACATTAAATATTCATATTTTACATTAATATTTTTCTCAAATAAAAAAATTTAATGATCATAATAATTTCAATCATTGACATCATTATATTACTCCAAAAAAATCATTACGGATCTCATTCTTTCACGAATTTATTACTTTTTCATTAAAATGAACTAGATACATATAAATAATTGAAAAAAAATAATTTGAGAATATTTTATAATCCATTTTGGATGAAACTTTTCTCAATTAATGGTGGTTAAAATCTCCATTACAAATGATGTATGAAACAATATAAATTATCAACATCAATAAATGAAAATAAAATTTAACTAACTAATTAATCTCTATTGAATGACTATATAAAAATTTTGGAAATGGGAATACTGATAAAAATATCATGATATAGACTATTAATAAAAATATTTGTTGTTATATATTATATTAAATTACTTTGGTTGATTCCAAGAGTAAACATAAGTGGTTTGTTAACTAAAATTCTTTTCATGAATCATAATTAATACACACTGACGATGATTTTACTAGACTATTTCACTATATCCACTAATGATATTAAATTTTCATTACTACTTATTTTATAGGGAAATACATTATCACATGAAAAACATATTCATTGATGTATTTTTTTCTTTATAAAATTTAATGCTATTATGAATAATTTCCATACTCCATAAATATGATTTTTAACACCTTCTCCGTATTTAATATTATAAAAATTATTCTCTATTAGTATTAGGAAATAAAAATATGGTTTACTTCTAGTGATATTCAAATTCCCATACTTATTTACAAATGATATATTTATCACTCTATTTATTATATGGGACTCAATAAATGTATTTTTAATATGATAAAAAGGATTTCACTTCCACAATTATATATTTTTTTCATTCTGTATAAATTTAAAATTTTATTCAATATGTTCTTATGAAAAATCAATTGTCATTATTCCTATTTTAAAATTTATTCTTTTGAGGTTCTAATATTACCTTCTAGAAAAATATTATTGAAATAAAGAAACTGTTTCCTACTCTTTTGTCGTGGTATGCGCGTCCGTCTGATTTGAGGATGACGACGGTGTTTGTTTCCCCATATTCTCGCTTTCCAATGGTATGAAGTAGCCATTCCTTGTTTATGGATGTTTTCTCCTTTATCAAAATGGGAAGATGGGGTGTCAGTTCTTCCTTCTGTGTATTCCTCCTCGGAACTCATCACCTAGTCCGGGTCTCCCTTATAGACTTAAGACGTTGTTCGCGATCTCTTCCCAGTGCCATATCGTCATGGACACCTGTTAATTACAATACTTCCATCGGGACATTCCAAAGGGTCCAGTCAGGGAAACAACTTTTGGTCAGGGGAGTAGTCACGTTGGACATCACTGGCGTGTCTGGATGCTGGAACACTGACACGTCTGGGTTTATTCCACTTATTACAGTGCTTCTTAAGGGCGCAGAGGCCCGAGTAATCCCATGTCGAATGTGGGGAATTATATACCCTAGGCATGTCTCTGTGGTTTTCCTCAGTTTTCCAGGTTTAACACATGGGTATGTTGCGGGTTTAACATGTAGTAGAGATAGATCGGACTGATCGAAACACTGACTAATGTGGATTAGATATGTGTAACCCCTTGAGGGAACACTGATGTTGGGGCTAACACATGGTTAGTTACTCAGTTACTGCTAGGACCAGTGAAGAGATGAATTGACATGATCTCACTGGGATGTGGCGGCCCTGGTAAGAATCAAGATGGATGATGGATGATTAAGTGAAGTGGAGGGTGAATGAGATGGAATCGAGGCAAGGATGACAGTGATGTTGGACATTAGCATGAAAGAGAACTCCAACATATACTTGTGGTAGGGAATCAAAGCCTATGTTGTTCAGATTGTTGGATAGGATCGGGGTGTTCGCAGAGGGCAGTAACCTGATGACATGTTGGGGCTTATGCATGGTTAGCAGCCCGAGGTTTGTCTGATGCCACTGGGGTGGACCTGAGACATGGGCCCCAATAGAGAGGATGAAAATGGATTACCATAGGGTTTAGGTTGACAATGGATTAAAACTTACTGAATATGACAATGGAAAACTGCTGAGTATGGATCAAAACAACTTACCGCTGGGTGCAGAACAAAAGGGGGCATACAGTTTAACATCATGCAAGACTGAGGGTGGACCGACATGAAGTGGAAGAGACATTTGAGTGATGGGTTTGAACCTCACGGAGGCTTCCTATGTGAAGGGGGGTCGGAAAAAATTGGTTGGTTGGACTGAACCTCATGGAGGTTTCATATGTAACTTATCTTGGCAAGGGTCAAAGTCCACGTAGTTCGGAATGGTGTGGGAGAACTGACATAAATGGGGTCAGAATGACTGGGTGATAGGCTTGAACCTTAGAGAGGATTCCTACGTACCTTGCCTTACCAAGGATCAAAGTTTATGTTGTTCATAATTGTGTGGGTGAACTTAAAAGAAGGGGCGCAAAACGATCAGGTGTTGGGCTTTAACATCAGAGAGCCTTCCTGTATACCTTGCCTTATCAAGGATCAGAGTCCACGTAGTTCGGAATGGTGTGGGCGAACGGATGTGAAGGGCTTCAGAATGACTGGTTGTTGGTCTTGAACCTTAGGGAGGCTTCCTATGTGCCATGCCTTGGAAAGGATCAAAGGCCACATAGTTCAAAATGGTGGTGCGGGGCATACACTCTAGGCTACCCATGAAGGATTTCATGGTCGGTTCTTACTCTAAGACCATGTGAGTCATGCTTGGTGTGAGAAACAGGAGGCATAAAAGATATGACGATTACATCACAAAAGTGATTCCGTGGGAAGTGTAATAGGGCTTACATGTGGTTAACGTCCCAAAAAGGAAATAGGGGCTTATGCGTGGTCCGCAACCCATGGAGATAGAGATTGGGATTTACTCTAGGATGGAGGTATGGATGGAGACAAAACCCAAAAGTAGATAGAAGGGATAATAGAATCTGTGTCCCCATCTCTCCTCTTAGTATTTGGAACGGAATAAGAGTGGAGGAGTAGGGGTTCTTCCTCTTCTAAGAAAAGCTATGGGCTTACATCAAGATTTTAGAGACACGTAGCTTAACATAAATGGACATTACATTACTTTTGCGGAATACTTAGTATATAACAGAAACACACACACAAGGATCGTAGTAGTTTAGTGTCTTTGGAAACTCCGCATATAATCTTCTAATCATGGTGAAAGATCATCAACATCTCCCATAAAGATCTTCACTTTTTTTATACCAAAAATCTTTATTTTTATCCTGGGGAAAAGAAAACATAAAAGGGTGAGCTGAAATGCTCAGTAAGGGTAAACAAAAGAAATATCAATCACATCATATTCATAAGAAGATAACATTTTGGAAATCTTAACCTGCAAAAGAGATCATAACATCATAACATGGGATAAGTCATAGTAGTGAAATGTAATCCCAATAATCATAACATAAAACATGAAACTTTGTGGTATACACACATAATCATATAGAATCATTTCTTTTTAGTCAAGACCCATTGCCAAGACTATCTTAGTGGACAAATCCCATTTCTGAACCGAGTTCACTCCTCGTTTCATTCCTATTTCACTGAACCGGTTTAACCTGCAGTTCCAGCAATGTATATCTCATGAGATATAAAATCTTTACCCAATGCATTGGAGGGAGATATAGGTCCCAACCATCTCATAATGATACCATTCTTATGTGTGAAACAAAATCATAAACCATACATCATAGCATAACCCATGTAATAAAAATGGGAATCTTAAACATCGTGACATCATAAAACAATTCATATAAGATAAAGGAATTCATAAAAATAAATCCATCACAACATAATCAAATAAATGTAATAATAGGGATAAAAACAGAACCCTTTATTATCTTATATACAAAATAATTTTGATAAAACACTTGAACTCCATTCTTGAGGAAAATATCCTTTCTACTTCAAAAACACTTTTCCTTTCTTAATATGTCATATAATTATAAACTACAAGATGTTGATTAAAAATAAAATTGAAAACTTGTAAAGGATGATTCTTGGAAATATTGTTTTAAAAATCCATTCATGTCGTATCAGTTAAAAAAACATTCTTCTCGTACTTTTGTCGAAAAAGTCAAAAAAGTACCTCGTACGAAAAACGACAAAAGATTCCTTTCATACCATTTACTAAAAATTAAACGAAGGGTGAAATTGGATTTAAAAAATTGTAGGTGGATAGAAATAATATTACATATTGAGGAAACATGGATGTGGATGATAACATACACCCCAGAAAAATACCAAAGTATAAACAATCTCGGATAAAAATGAGATTGTGATATTTCCCTTACCTTAGGTCTGATTTGCATGGTAAGTGTCTAAACCTCCTGTATAATGGTTTAAATAATGTCATTGACTTATTCCAAGATCATAATCATTGTTATTATATCATATATGGTTCACTTATGACATTATATTACCCGTTCTTTTGTAAATTCCATGTTAAAGATCGTTTTGGGTAAAATCGTTTCATTTGTCGTCCGTGTTTTGACTTGTAATTATTCATATGATTACTTAGATCATGAATACTTAATTACAGAATATAAAACATGATTTATATATAATATATATTTATAATATACATATATATAATAGATTAGTAAATGGAAAGAAATACACCGTTCATGGAGACGGTAGGCCGTACATACGCATGAACGCTGTTTTCGTTTCCTTATTGAGTTGAATGGAATTAAGTAGATGAAATACATAAATTTAAACATAAATCCAGTATCATTATTATGTCATATATTTCATTATTACTTATTATATATACTTTATAATCATTCATGAATGGTTAACGTGGAGAATGAATCTCATCGCGTCGTGGAGACGGTAGTCCGTACGTACGCACGAGCGATGATATCGTTCTCATGATCGTGGAATTGTATTGGAGTTTATGTATACTAATTCAGAATCAATATCACATTACAATAATCATATATAGTTCTTATGTACACCATTATACCAATCCAAGTAAGGGGGTGGTGGAAAATTGATTACACCACGGCGTGGAGACGGTATTCCGTACGTACGCACCCGCAATGATTTCGTTTTCCGTAGGATGGATAGATGGTGAAATTGGGTTGTTTCATACTTAAAATAAAATATCAGTATATGAGTGATACTGATGTTATTAATTCATAGTGAAACAACCTATGAATAAGAAGTGGAAGAAGAAATAAAGTTGAAAGAATCGGTAACGGACATTACCTCTTCTTTGAAACACCTATTTGAGTCCTTCTCTTAGGGCACTAAAATTGGATATTGAAGAAGACCAGGACATCTAGGATGTTTCTAGGGAAGTGGAGAAGAGAATTTGGCAGGGTTTGGCTGAGCTTGAAGGCTCAATGTGGTGTGAGGAAGAGAGGGAGGTGGTTCCCTTTTATAAGGGAGGAGAGGGGCTCCTTTGGAAAAACTAAAAATATTATTTTATTATAAAGCCAAATTCGGTTTTAAATAGCTCCAAATTGAGTTATTCCAAAGATAAGGTGGGTAAGGGTCGAAATCCTCTCATACAATAGAATTTATACAAGTTTAGGTTCCTATTTTAACCTTATCATTTAGATTTAACATTAAGTTAGATAATTTTACTTTTACCGTGTCTTTTTGTGTTCTTACACTATAAGGTTAATAAAATTACTATTAGAAGCCAAAATAACCCCAATTCGTTTATTATTAATATATATAACCTTATATAGGTCATTTGGCCGAACCTTAGATTTTTAGGAATAAAATAACAATTAATAATATAATATTTGTTTTAAAAACTATTTTATATCAATTTTGACACTATTTTGTAACTGATTTTTGTGAAAATCATAACAGAATGGTTAGTTCGAAAAAAGTTAATTAAATAAATAATAACATGTCATATTATCCTATAAAATTAGTTTAATTCATTAAAAGTCTCCAATTTCATTTATTTGTGTATTTATAACATCAATTATGTCAATATTTCATTAATAAGATAATTATTGCATCATCTTTGTGTAATAAATAAATTAAATTATATAATGTCTAAAAATTAAAAATAAACTACCATTATGTAGGGAATATTTTTAGATTTATAATGAATATTTATAGTCGAATTTATCTTATGTATAACCCTATATTAAAAATGATTTACTTATTAAACTTTGATTTTAACTATTTTAACCCTTCTTTAAATAAATTAATAATAAATGTCCTAATCTAATCCAAGGGGGCCTAAATGGTCATATTTTATTCCTATGGTTGTTTTTGGTCGAATTAAAATTATCCAATAGAATTAGTACATGCGTTAGGGTAAAAATAATATCATTTTTACCCTTAATTACACTATTTACCTTTAACCGCGGTAAAAAAAGTACAAAGTTACTATTCACCGAAAATTATTTTCATCTCATTGAACCACATTTTACTTACTGACATCAACAGTGTCTCTTGGATTTTTGAAATTCCACTCACAGAAGTAGTAAAATTAAGTTTTATGAAAAATTCATTTTTTTAACTACCACTTAGTGGTTTCACTATTCATCAATAAAAATGAATGTTTCCAGAAAAATACCAGAAATTAGGCATAAGCTATATTTGATATTATGAACTAAAAAATGAAGTCTATTTTACCAAATTCAAAACATATCAGTTGCATTAGTTAAATTAAAAATTAATTCCCGTCGTCAAAACAAATAGCGTGTTCTTAAGAGATAATAACTATCAAAAGATTGACACTTGTTTATGTCTGGTTTAAATGTGAAATTACATCCAATGACCAAAATTGTATTAAATTGTAAAAATATATTCTAAATATACTTTAAAACCACTCAAATTATTAATTTATCATTATTAATTATTTCGATTGAAAAAGTTGTTTTTAATTAAAATTTAGTAATTTTCACTATTCATCAAAATATGAAAGTTATCTGAAAATTACAAAAATTTCACCCTAAGATAATTTTGATATTACGAATCCAAAAATGAATTCCATTTTGAAAAATAATATTTTAAAATTTTCAAAAAGTGGTTATTACTATTCATAACGGCTAGTTTTAATAATATTTTAATAGCATATTGTTGTTTAGTGAAACTCATTATTGCGTACTACACACGCTATCGAGGAAGGTCGCGATTGCATGTAATACAAGGAAAGTCAAGGATTTGTTTTGTGAAAACTCATTTTGGTGTGCGTACGACACAAGACATTAATTAAATTAAAAAGAATATTTTTTATAAAATCTCGGGGTGTTACATTCTACCCCCCATAAAATGAATTTCGCCCTCGAAATTCATCGGGGTTATAAATTGTTTACTACTAGAAAGTTTCTTTAATAGAAACCCACATAATAAAAAGGAATACCAAAACCAATCTTTAAAAACAAAAGTATGAAACATAACGGTTACCCAAATAAACTAATCACTGGGTTTCCACATAGGTGAAAATATGGATATGGAAGAGAAATCTAACCATCATGTTCTGATGGAGAGTGGTAGAGAACATGGCAATGGAAAATCCAGAAATCACAAAGCCATAAATTTGTGACGATCTAAGGTAACATCAGATTCATCAGATATAAGAGCACTAGGACAACATTTTTGGGTTTCAAGATCATTTCCCTAAAGTTGATGAAATTGGAATTAGAATAAATACTTTCATGATTTTGGTATAGTCCCACCGTTAGTCGTTCTTTGGACAATTTCCACTTCATCTCTTAAAGAAATGAAGTTGAATTTGTCATTCTCGATGTGTTAGCAGATCATGTGATATAATGATGGGTCATTCCATCTGTCTCAAACAAAAGGTTAGAAAAGTTATCAAAAAATACATAAGTCCATCTATAGTGAGATTAATCATATATGGTTCCTAAAATGGACTTATACTTATTATATCATACTGCTTAATATAATAAAACTAGTTTCTACAAAACAGGGACTTCATGTAGGTCAGTGGTAGGTGATAAAGGCCAGTCGCACTTTGGTTGTGGGTTCGATTCCCATATCCTTCTCCGACGCGATGGGCTGTCGCCCGTCCTGCAGGTTGTCCTTTTTCTAAAACTATATTACTATAACATCCCATCAATAATATCGAAAAATACTAACTTATGTCCAACATAATACATTCCAATCTTTAGGCTTATCTAAAATACTTCGGTCCAAGCTCATAGTATAAAGAAAATGATTACTTGAAATGTCACATAACAATCACGTGAATGCCATAATTTATCCCCATATATCATAAGATATATCTTGTTGGTCAAATTAAAAACTTGTGAATACCTTAATCATGTATTCTCATGAAGAATGAATACCCATTGAACCTTAGTGAAAACATGAATGCAGTTAAAAGTTAACACTTTCCACAAACCAAAATCCTCAAAATTCTTTATAATCAAACCATGATATCACTTAGTCCTTATATCAATCATGAGATCATGAATACTATTAAACATTTCATTTTCTCGTTTTCCCTTCATTATGTGCATATCATCTTATTTTCAAAAACATCTCAATCACTTTCCATGTTTACCGATACCATAAAATTATTGAATACCACAATATACCAATACATAAATATTCCAATATTCCATGATACTATATACAACATTATTTTGGAATCCCATTACATAAACACTTAATCATTCCACCACATCGTTTTCATATTCAACATCACCAATAGGGATCTCATGTGACTTCCCTTTGTCCTTTTCCTTAAGCGGTTGCTCATGTCGATCATCACTACCCCTTTGATTAGGGCATTTATTAGCATAATGCCCCATTTACTTGCACTTGAAGCATTGAAATGTTGGTGGTGCGTTCTCTGCAGTCTTTTCTTTATTCACATCATTAGAAACCCTTTTTCCATTACTTCGACACTCAGCTGCTCGATGACCTTCTTTTCCACAATTAAACATTTTCTGGTCCCTTTATGACAATCTCCACCATTCTTCTTTCCACACTTTGAGCATAAGGAAACATTCATATTCATTTCACCATTATTCAGAGATTTCTCCTCGAAATCCATCTTTCGTTTCTTGTCAAAACTATGAGATGGATTAGTAACACCAACATCCATTTCTACCTTGATAGCACAACGCAAAATTTCTTCATAGCTATTGAAGTCTCTTGTAGCTAATACCCTTCTAAGACTTGGTTTTAAGCCACTGAAGAATTGATCAACTTTACTTTCAGGTTGGATGATAAAGCCAGATGCATACCTTGCAAGCCTTATAAAATTCGCTACGTATAAACCAACAGATTCATCATCCTTTTGCTTTAGTTCAAGAAACTCCTTCTCCATCATTGTTTGAAAAATATGAGGGAAGTACTTATTGAAAAATAAGTTCTTGAACTCGTCTCATTCCATGAAATAAATTTCCTCTCTTGGCGTCGTATTCTTGATAATATTCCACCATTAATCAGCATCACCTTCCAAACGATATACTGCTAAGATGACTTTATCATGTTCAGAACATTGAAGAACTGAAAATATCTTTTCAGTGGTAATGATCCATTGTTCAGCAACAATTGGATCAGAAGACCCACTGAAAGAAGGTGGACATTTCCTCATGAAGGACTCAATAGAATATTGTTCTCTTTTCTTCTCATTTGGAAGTCCAGAATGATTCATAGCTTGTGTAGGTTTAGTAATAAGATTTTTCACTCCATCTCCCATAACATTTGTTTGTTCAAGAGGACAATCATTTCATTGTCCATTACATTGATCAACATGGTTCATTCAGGTTCCATCCATCATCTAAAACCCAAAAAGAATAGTGAGAGAGGAAAAAATCACGCTAGGGAAAACAACATAAAAAAGGGGGAGTACCTTCAATATCTAACATTTTAGGTTACCGTAATTATAGCACTATAACCTATACTTATACTTAACCTTAGGGACATCCCTATACAGACATTAGAAATATCTATAGGGATCTCACTAAAGTTCTCACATCCTAGTTTCCAAAGGTTGACTAAACCTTTCCTCTGATACCAACTGTAGAGACCCAAAGCTTAACGTACATGGAAATTACATTACTTTTGTGGAATACATAGTACATAACAGAAACACACACACAAGGACTGTAATAGTTTAGTGTCATCGGAAACTCGGAATATAATCTTCTAATCATGGTGAAAGATCTTCAACATCTCCCATAAAGATCTTCCCTTTTTCTTATTCCTAAAATCTTTCTTTATATTCTGGGGAAAAGAAAACATAAAAGGGTGAGCTAAAATGCGCAGTAAGGGTGAAAAAAAGAAATATCAATCACATCATATTCATAAGAACATAACATTTTGGAAATATTAACCTGCAAAAGAGATCATAATATCATAACATGGGATAAGACATAGTAGTGAAATTTAATACCAATAATCATAACATAAAACATGAAACTTTGTGGCATACACACATAATCATAGAGACTCATTTCTTATTAGTCAAGACTCATTTCCATGACTATCTTAGTGGACAAAGCCAATTTCTAAACCGAGTTCACTCCTCGTTTCAGTCCTGTTTCACTGAACTGGTTTAACCTGCTATTCCAGCCATGTCTATCTCATGAGATATAAAATTTTACCCAATGCATTGGAGGGAGATATAGGTCCCACCCATCTCATAATGATACCATTCTAATGTGTGCCACAAAATCATAAACCATACATCATAGCATATCCCATGTAATAAAAATGGGAATCTTAAACATCATGACATCATAAAACAATTCATATAAGATAAAGGAATTCATAAAAATAATTCCATCACAGCATAATCAAATAAATTTAATAATAGGGATAAAAACAGAACCCTTTATTATCTTAGATGGAAAATGATTTTGATAAAACACTTGAACTCCATTCTTGAGGAAAATATCCTTTCTACTTCAAAAACACTTTTCCTTTCTTAATATGTCATACAATTCTAATCTAAAAAAGTTGATTAAATATAAACTTGAAAACATGTAAAGGAAGATTCTTGGAAATATTGTTTTAAAAATCCATTCCTGGCGTATAAGTTAAAAAAACATTCTTCTCGTACTCTTGTCGGAAAAGTTAAAAAAGTACCTCATACGAAAAACGACAAAAGATTCCTTTCATATCATTTACTAAACATTCACCGAAGGGTAAAATTGGATTTAAAAAATTTTAGGAGGATAGAAATAATATTATATATTGAGAAAACATGGATGTGGATGATAAAATACACCCCAGTAAAATACCAAAGTATAAACAATCTCAGATAAAAATTAGATTGTGATATTTCCCTTACCTTAGGTCCGATTTGCTTCATAAGTGTCCGAACCTCCTGTATAATGATTTAAACAATGTCATTGACATATTCCAGAATCATACTCATTGTTATGATATCATATATGGTTCACTTTCGACTTTATATTACCCGTTCTTTTGTAAATTCCATGTTAAAGAGCGTTTTCGGTAAAATCGTTTCATTTGTCGTCTGTGTTTTGACTTGTAATTATTCATATGATTACTTAGATCATGATTAATTAATTGAATAATAAAAACATGATTTATATATAATATATATTTAGAATATACATATATATAATATATCAGTAAATGGAAAGAAATACACCGTTCATGGAGACGGTAGGCCGTACGTACACATGAACGCTGTTTTACTTTCCCTATTGAGTTGAATGGAATTAAGTAGATGAAATACATATATATACACATAAATCCAGTATCATTATTATGTCATATATTTCATGATTACTTATTATATATACTTTATAATTATTCATGAATGGTTAACGTGGAGAATGAATCTCATCGCGTCGTGGAGACGGTAGTCCGTACGTACGCACGAGCGATGATATTGTTCTCATGATCTTGGAATTGTATTGGAGTGTATGTATACTATTTCAGAATCAATATCACCTTAAAATAATCATATATTGTTATTATGTACACCATTATACCCATCCAAGTAAGGTGGTGGTGGAAAATTGATTACACCACGGTGTGGAGACGGTATTCTGTACGTACGCACGCACGGTGATTTCATTTTCTGTAGGATGGATAGATGGTAAAATTGGGTTGTTTCATACTTATAATAACATATCAGTATATTATTGATACTGATGTTTTTACTTCATAATGAAAAAACCTATGAAGAAGATGTGGAAGAATAAATAAAGTTGAATGAATCGGTAAAGGACATTACCTCTTCTTTGAAGCGCCTCTTTGAGTCCTCCTCTTAGGGAACTAAAATTGGTCTTTGAAGAAGACCATGACTTCTAGGATGTTTCTAGGTAAGTTGAGAAGAGAATTTGTCAGGGGTTGACTGATCTTGAAGGCTCAATGTGGTGTGAGGAAGAGAGGGAGGAGGTTCCCTTTTATAAGGGAGGAGAGGGGCTAGTTTGGAAAAACTAAAAATATTATTTTATTATAAAGCCAAATTCGGTTTTAAATAGCTACAAATTGAGTTATTTCTAAGCTAAGGTGGGTATGGGTCGAAATCCTCTCATCCAATATAATTTAGACAAGTTTAGGTTCCTATTTTAACCTTATCATTTAGATTTAACATTAAGTTAGATAATTTTACTTTTACCGTGTCTTTTTGTGTTCTTACACTATAAGGTTAATAAACTTACTATAAGAAGCCAAAAGAACCCCAAGATGTTAATTATGAATCTATATAACCTTATCTAAGTCATTTGGCAGAACCTTAGATTTTTAGGAATAAAATAACAATTAATAATACAATATTTGTTTTAAAAACTATTTTATATCAATTTTGACACTATTTTGTAATTGATATTTGTGAAAATCATAACAGAATGATTAGTTCGAAAAAAGTTAATTTAATCAATAATAACATGTGATATTAACCTATAAAATTAGTTGAATTCATAAAAAGTCTCAAATTACATTTATTTGGGTATTTATAACATCAATTATGTCAATATTTCATTAATAAGATAATTACTGCATCATCATTGTGTCATAAATAAATTAAATTATTTAAGGTATAAAAATTACAAATAAACTAACATTATGTAGGAAATCTTCTTAACTTTCTAATGAATATTTATAGTCGAATTTATCTTATGTATAACCCTATATTAAAAATGATTTACTTATTAAACTTTGATTTTAACTATTTTAACCCTTCATTAAATAAATTAATAATAAATGTCCTAATCTAATCCAAATGGGCATAAATGGTCATATTTTATTCCTAAGGTTGTTTTTGGTCGAATTAAACTTATACAATAGAATTATGACATGTGTTAGGGTAATAATAATATCATTTTTACCCTTAATTACACTATTTACTTTTAACTGTGGTAAAAAAGTAAAAAGTTACTATTCAGAAAAAATTATTTTCATCTCATTGAACCACATTTTACTTACTGACATCAACCGTGTCTCTAGGATTTTTGAAATTACACTCACAGTAGCGGTAAAATTAACTTTTATGAAAAATTCATTTTTTTAACTACCACTTAGTGGTTTCACTATTCATCAAAAAATGAATGTTTCCAGAAAAATACCAGAAATTAGGCCTAAGCTATATTTGATATTATGAACTCAGAAATGATGTCTATTTTACCAAATTCAAAAAATATCAGTTTCATTAATTAATTTAAAAATTAATTACCGTCGTCAAAACAAATAGCGTGTTCTTAAGAGATAATAACTATCAAAAGATTGACACTTGTTTAAGTCTGGTTTAAATGTGAAATTACATCCAATGACCAAAATTGTATTAAATTTTAAAAATATATTCTAAATATACTTTAAAACCACTCCAATTAATAATTTATCACTATTAATTATTTCGATTTAAAAAGTTGTTTTTAATTAAAATTTAGTAATTTTCCATATTCATCAAAATATGAAAGTTATCTGAAAATTAACAAAATTTCACCCTAAGCTAATTTCTATATTCCAAATCCAAAAATGAAGTCCATTTTGAATAATATAATTTAAAAATTTTCAAAAAGTGGTTAGTACTATTCATAACGGATAGTTTTAATAATATTTTAATAGCATATTGTTGTTTAGTTAAACTCGTTGTTGCGTACTACTCACGCTATCGAGGAAGGTCGTGATTGCATGTAATACAAGGGAAGTCAAGGATGCGTGTTGTGAAAGCTCCTTTTTAAGTACCGTACAGCACAAGACATTAATGAAATTAAAAATAATATTTTTCATAAAATCTCGAGGTGTAACAAAGATGGTTTCCCTTTCCCCATGGACATATGCTGGGGTGTGTTCACAGTTTAACGTCATGTGCTGAGGATGATGGTGCTTAGTATTTTAACATCCTATAGCTCAGATGAGGTGGGTTCAATCCGCACTCCTTGGACTTACAAAACCACACACTTTACACCTTGGTGTAGGGAAGGCACCAGCAACGCCGTAGTACGAGGGTGTTATGGAGTGCTCCACTAAGGGTTCCACATTAGCGTGGCTATTCGAAAAAGAAATAGCAGTTATCATGACTATGTAAAGGGGCATGATGTGAAGAAATACATATGGATGAATCTTCCAAGGGACTTTGAAGTTACTTCGTGCAAACCTAGAGGGTCGCATGGGAAAAGGGATTGTGGAGAAAAGGGGCCTATAGGTAGAGGAATTGTGAAGATCTAGTGCTCCATGTAGTGGAGGGGCATCGTGAAGGGGTATGATTCGCAAATTGAAGTGTCCCAGCCTATGAATAGTGCATAGGTGCATATGGAAGGTGCTTCAATAATTTTAAAGGCATTCGTGGTGAAATTCCTCATGAAGCAAGGGTGGCTAACAAAGCATAGGATTGTGAAGCAAGGTGATTCGCAAGGTACAATGACCATGCCTTAGCATGTGGGTCACATGTGTATGGAGGTTACTCCATGAAGAATATGTTATTCACGAGGACTCGAGTCCCCTTGGGGATCCCCTTCCCTTGTGGAGGCCCGTGAGCTCCGCTAAAGGCATCCCTCTTTGTAGAGGGGATGAATTCAAGCAAGGGGGAGGCACTTCGTGGGGAAAAAGTACCTCGACCAGCTCATGGTTCGCAGATAGAGAAGTGTTTCGTGATTCAGGATCTAGAATGTTGAAAGGTCAGATGATCCGTCTGTTGGGCTTTAGGGGAGCCCTGCATTTATAGGTAAGAGGTTCTGTAGAGTAGAGCTCGCTCGGCATGAAGATAGAACCTGTTCCACGGAGGGATTGTGAATGTCAAAGGTGTTTGTCGGGCATCCTGCCTAGTTGCTCCGTGGAGGGAACAAAAAAATCAATGTGGTTTGCAGGGAATCTCGCCGCTTTGATATGTGGCGGGTTGACGAACATTAAAGTAGTTTGTGGGTCATCTTTCGTCCTTGCTTCATGGCAGTCGTAGGGCCCTAGGGGCTCTGCGAATTGTCTTCGCGAGGCCTCCCCTGAGGATTTTCACTTTTTCTTCTTCTTCCCAAATTTTGGCGCAAGAAAATGCGCCCCCTTATGCATGGAACCGAGGAAAAATCAAGGGTCATAGTCTGAGGGCCAATTTCCAAAATTCCCTATCCATTCGCGAAGCTGTCTCGCAATGGAGGCTTGCAAAGAGGAAAAAAAAAGGACCAACTGAGCACACCGTGAAGATCACTGCGGTTTAGATGCACCATAAAGCTCTGAAGGTTGTCACCTGTAAATATGGGAAATGACCTATCTTTTGTCCTTTATTCCCTCCATCATTTTGGCTTGTTACACTCTTGTTTCGTGAATCTCTGAGTACTCTATGCTTGCTCTCCATGAATCAGGACTTCCGCTTCATGGCGCACAGCGAGTCTTTTACTCCACAACAGTGCTTTAGCGACTTTCGTTGGAAGGCTGGGGTAGGGTTCCACGATCAGCCATTGTTAAAGAGCTATGCGAATTTGATCCATGAAAGAGCTTCGCGAACTGAAACCTAAAAACACCCAAAAAAAACTGAATGGCTCATCATGAGGCTTAAAGGCGGTTCCTCACAGATGCCTCCCAAAGGGAGGATATGGCGAATAGATTGGGCCTAGGGGAGATAATATAGAGCCACTAGGAACATGGTTTGTTGGTGAAGCTGCTATCAAAAAGTCAGAGGAACTAACTGTTCTATAAAAGGCTGTCGTTGTATGGATTTGTGCTAATGGATGACGTCTTTACCCTGGAATCAAGTAGGGATGAGCCAACATACTGGTTAATGAGTACGTCGTTCCAGTGTCAATGGTTCAGAACGGCTGACGGTCATGCCTGAGAGGCTTTCATGCATGTCATTTCTGATTGAATATATAATCACTTGAAAAATGTGGATGGGAAGGCAATGAAGCTGATAAACTCCCCCCTCTGTACTAGAAAATCATAAAGGCGACCTTGAGTAACTCAGAGAAGGGATGTTCTGAAGAGTGGGACCTATGCCTGGGAAGCAACTTCATAGATGATTGGGCCTACTGGGTAGGTGCCTCATGTGAAGAATTTGGGGTTGTGCTGAGAAAAGTGGGCCAGTATGAGGCATTGTGGGCCTCCCAATTCCACATCTATCAACCAAATAATCTAATAACAGATTTTCTATGTAGGTTTTCCTTGAGGACCAATACCATCCATTTATACCATGGGGAGGTTGGCATCAGCTTGTGGGATGTGCATAATATCTCATGGGTCTTGATACTGGGGAGTATATATGTTGAATTACTCCCCATGATGTGTGTGCGGGAATATCCATATCAAATACCATGGCTAGAGATGGTGTTGATGGAGCTGGTGCTGGGAGAGGACAAAGAAGCAGTGAGAGATGTCCACTTCAGACGGTGGTTCAAACAATTACTGAACATCCTGGAAGACATGCAATTTTTGATGAGGCCTCAGACATTCCCGAAGGGGGCTCAAAAATCCATGGAGCACTCATACTGGAGGCTCTTAGAGGACATCCAGAAGAATACCTAGGGATTCAGTGTCAACACTGAGCAACAACCGATAGTCAAGCTGGCAGCATTCATTGTGGCTCCCATTTGCGGTTGGATCATGCCGGTGAGGGATAGAAACATGGGTGTGTGACCAAGAACATTTATCATGTCATCCATGTTGGTGACAGGAGGGCGGGTCATCCTCGAGATCCCAATTCTCACCATGTTATACAAGATGCTGCGACACATCAGTGAGGTGAAGAGCCCACCAATGATATGTGGGCCATTCCACCTTCTGTATCAGTGTATAGCAGTGCACGTCAGGGGGTTTATGAATATATGAACCCCATCTCACCTCTGGAATCGAACTTCCTCCAATCCACCCTAAACATTGTAGGAAGATTTTCGACCAAACTAATCGCACCATCGGTACTAAACCAGGTGTGGAAGGTTGAGGAGTTCAATTTTCACCTATTTCCACTGCCGACAAGTGCTTTTACTGATGATGGAAAAGGAACGGATGAGCACCGGTCCTATCTCATGGCCTTTCGAGGTAGAGTCCTAGTGGCCAAGGTGGGCTGTGAACCTATATGTGAGCTGTACACCCCGCATGGATTCACCATACAGTTTCAGTGTATGTAACGACTAACCCCATTGGTTTATTTAGGGGTGTGCTATAAGGAACATATGTGTGTGATTAGGCTGATGTGGCTCATGTTCACATGGGAAGATGGGATGATTCAGAACGAGCTACCTCCGCCCACTAATGTATTCGGGTTGGAAAAGGAATATACCAAAAGATGGGAGTCATCCAACCCATTGGAGATGTTGAAGTAGTCATCTGTATGGGCTAGTGATGGCGTGCCTCCCCAATCTCGAGGCCAGGGCCAAAAGGTGACAAGGACATATCATGGTTGTGGGGCTGCTATGACGGTGAGGCATGAACCTGTTGTGGGGGGGGGGGGGTAGTGGGGGCATATCCAACAGCAGTAGTGGACCTGGTGGTTCCAAAAGAACAGCGTCATCCAGAGGGGTGGCTGCCAAGAAGATTCCGTAGAATATCCAACCAAGATTTGGGGAAGCAGCTGCACCATATAGACAAGCCAGAGAATACCATCTTCCCAGAGGCCTGGGACATCGGGGATGTCCATAGAAAATTCCTCTGCCCGTCTAAGATGGGGAAAACACCTAATCCATCATGGTATGGGTTTTCTGTGGATATGACCTATCAGGTCCGGCTTTGTAGTGTCCCAAGAAGAGGGGGAGAAATACCTGGCTGATATAGAGGACTTCTTGCATTATCGGGGAACTCCTCATCCAATTAAAGATAGTGTCAAAATGTTTTTGGATCACATGGTCCCTTTGGAGTTGTCAACCGATGATTTGAGGGAAAAATTCCCTTTTTCGGAAGAATCAGATGAATCTTCTTGGGGGACGAGTTCAGTAGAGGGAGCCCGTTGGAGGGGGGAAAAGTCGGCGATCATGACCCGGATCTTGAAGATTTTGCAGAGGCCCTAGAGGTAAAATCCCAATCTCTTTCCTTAGGGTTTTATCCCAATTCTTTCTGGACTCCTTACTAACATCTGAACTGTGTAGGATGACCTTGTACACAGAACCCGTTCTTGTCCCTCATTGGAAGAAGACTTTGGGCCTTCAAGATCCACACCGGCGGCAACATTGATTTTTGTGTCTGGCGGGGCCAGGACACCTGAGGTGGCTCCTCCATAATTTCCAGACATTCTGACAATATACGGTAGGCCATGCCTCGGGGCCCCGATGGCATCAACCCAAGAATGATACTGAGAATTTGATCTTTGTTTGTCTCGAAATTGGTGAATTTCACGGCTTGACCATGTTATTTGACATCGATGTCCCCATTTTTGGTATGAAAAGTTCTATAAATTGCATGGGTTTCCTTGGAAAGGTTGGTCGGGACATTTGGAAGCACCGTTCCCAGGGGAATGTCGGGGATCTTGGAGGCGGATATCCAGACCAACCAAACTTCGGCGCTCCCGATCACTGGTGGGACCATCATTGGGGCTGAAACCGAGATTATTGATGTGGGGACCGATGATGAGGGTCGATCATAAACCTCGGGTCCCACGATGCTTGATCAAATTCCAGACGTGGACCCTGTTGATGAGTTTCTATGGGTGTTCCCCGCATATGAGCCTTCCAACTGCGCCAACATGGACGAGATGACCTCTAATTAAGAGGACTGCAAAATAGACTATCACCGATCGTGGAAGCTGATGAAGTGCTTCATCGATGAACCCCCCCAAGCACTAAGGATGGATGAGATGGATGAACTTCAATCGTGATTGTGTGAACTATGTGATGGGGGAGTATATTCCCAACATCTCCACATGCTCATCCTAGATCTTATGGAGAAGATGATTTGGGAGTATAATTGTGGCCTTGGTGTGGGATGGTAGTGGAGGAAGGCGGTGGACATGAAGAGGCTTCCGGAGGGTGAATACGAGTTTCAGCAGCTATAGGTTTGGGCGGATGATAACTGACCCTCCCTCACGGTGCAATTGGAGCTAATACATTTATTGAAATCCTAGTTTGAAGACACCAAAGAGCACATGAAGCAAGCCTCTGAAGAGATGTTCGTCATCCGGACTGACGTAGAGTTGGCCCATATTGCAGTTAAGGAATTGTGCTTCGTCACGGCCAAGGACGAGTGGGAGATAAATAGGTGTAATCAAATCCTAGACGCCACAAGACAGAGGGTGGCGGAGCTGCAACATTATATTGATGGGGTTAACCCATCCATGGGATGGATTGACCCTCAGGTGTGTAATGCAAGTGACCTTTCAACATACATTCATGCTTTGATAATTTTATGTCAGCTTCATGCATGATTTCTATTATTATTGTTGGTTTATTGCATTCCGATTTCATTTTTGTAGTGTCCAGGGATCATTTGTTATGGTCACATGGGTCGGGCCCAATGTGAGAAACAATGGACACCACCTTATTACACCATTAAAAAGTGGGAGTGCAAACCAAGAATAAGGTATCTCAGGGTTTTAATAGATGATATTAATTCCATAATGGTATGAGGAGAGTCTTGACTGGAGGAGGAAGACCACAAGACATTAGAATTTCCATTTTTCTAATGTGATCTTGTGCACGAGCGGGGTTACTCAAGGGGTGTTTGAAATAAATCTGATCATAAGGGAGTTGAATGTGTGTATCATGATACCCCAGATTCAGAACAATGTGGGGGTGGCGTGATAATATAGGATAATTTTTTACTATGTTCGAAACAAAGTATCAGTATTGATTTAGCCTGAAATGGGGATAACAATTGAAGGCCAACCACTGACAATGTTTGAAACACGGGGCCTAACTCAAAATGTCACCCATTAGTCTTCCAGAACATTGGCCTAGGAATGTAGGCAAGCCATAGGCCAAGAATCCTTGTTGTTAGCGGGTTCTCTCAGATGTGAAATGGGAAAAGGGTCCGAATGAAGGGTACACAAGACATGGAGTGTGGAGTGATTGGGTGTTCAAATGGAGTATGATACTCTTGAAATTACACCACCGTGGTGGGAACACATTAGGTGGGCATATTTTTCCGATTAGGGGTAATACATACTTATGAAGGTGATGGACATGTAGTTTAACATCATATGGTAAAGGCGGTGGGATAAAGAGAAGATCCCCAGACGAGAGTATGTGTTGTAGTGTCTATAAACCTGAAATTAATAAAGAAGAGGTCCATATCACATCACGTACTGCCAGAGGATGTTCTTCTGGTCAAGAGACCAGAAGTGAAAATTAGGCTGGTCCCGAAGAAAAGTGGTCAGGCATTCGTACGTAACCCATTAAGATGGGAATCAATAAGCACATAGTTATGAAACCGTAGTTTAACGTCATGCGGGATGATGAAGTGAATGTATGGAATGGCTGCGCTAGTACACATCCTACCAAAATTAATAATCCCACATGAGTCGTGCTCGATGTGGGAAAAAATAAGTAGTTGTGGGAATTTCATGACACAGGATGTAAAATCCTATGGGTGAAGGGTCGCTCGGTTAATTTCATCCCAATAATGCTGACCCATCCACGTAACACATCTAGATGTGCAAAGAAGTAAATCTGAGTATTTTGGAACTCCACTTGAACAATAGGACGTTGAAATATGTGAATCATGATTATTGATATCTGGACCATAATGATGGTGGTATGGTGATAAGGGATGGCTGTTGACAGTGTTTGAAACACAACATCTATATTGTGTTAACCTAATATGGGGACAGACAGATTAGGGTCGACTGTTGACCATGCTCAAAACATGAGACCTGTCGCAAATGTTGTTCGGGTTATTTAGGGACGTTATCCCAAAACAGTAGGTGATCTGAGGTGGTAAGAGACCAAGCTGTGAAGGGGGCGCCTTCATATGTGAACAATGACGAGGATCCAAATATCCGACTCACGAATCATGGACATGGAATTACGGGATTGTCTCCATGAAAATTCCACACTCCAGGCTCGTTGTAAAAATGCATCTGAGTATGACAATGGGACGTATCAGATAGAGGGTGTTGAGTCCCCTTCCAAGGACAAGGGTGTTGGGGTCGGATGGTTTCAACATAATTTCCTAAGGTGGACCATTATGTTGGGATACTTGATTTAATGTACTGCGTGCAGGGTGGAAAAGTATCCAAATGTGATGCATAGTTCCCATAAGGAGATCTTATTTTTGGGTCCTATAACACAGACCGTGCTGGGAAATTATTTGGGAATCACATGGTGCGGCTATTAAAAAACCAATGCGAATGAGAACCCCATAGGTACTCACCGCATCACATGCTCCCATAAAGGTTTATTCCATGGGGATAAAAATGTGGGGGGGGGGGGGGCAGGATTGTACATTCTTGGGGCTAGACCCGAACACAAGATGCCTGGGCATTCCTACGTATCCCATGAGGATGGGAATCAAGCCATACATAGTTCTGGAAAATGACGTGCAGTTTATTTTCTTGCAGCAAGGAAGTGGAGTGGTCTTAGTTTATTGTCATAGAGCTTGGACACTGGATGATAGGAAATACGGGAGACACACGGTGATGTAATTACACAACCCGACATGAATGAGGACCTAGAGTCTAGATCACCATGATCTTCTTGGGGGAGGGTTCAGGTTGACGGACTGAAAAGGAAAGTTAGGCTGGACCCGAGACAAGGTTCACAAGCGTTTCTATGTATCACTTGAAGATGTGAATCAAGACACACATAGTTATAGAAGATGGAATGTTAATATATCAATTCCATGGATAATAATGTTTTGCGGGTTTGGCCCCTACACAAAAAGAAGAGGTATTTGATAGATATTGTTTGTCCTTTCGGATGTATGAGTGTTGTTGTTTTTTTAGTGAAGTGACAAACCTAGGATAGAGTGTCTAGGAATCGCCACAAGAATCAAGTAATGTGCAGGCATTGAAAAATGGTATGGTGTCTGACTAATACCAGGCATGATGTCCCCTCAAGTGAGGACACCACGATGTAGTTCTGTTTTTCGTTGTGCAGATAAGACAATAATGTCACTGTTTAGGGTTATGTAATGGGAACTAGTGACATAGTTTACCATTATATGGCTTGGACATATATTAGAGAGACGAGGTTCATGAGGGAATGTGCATGGAATGATAAAGCATAATCAACCTGAGTGAGGATGAGGTTCATATGACACCATGTTGAATTCCATGAGAGAATCCTCTGGCCGAGGGGCTAGAAAATGTTATAAGATATTAGACAGGAGAGGATAACTCTCGGTGGAGTTGGACCTGAAGACGAGATATCTGAGTATTCCTACGTATCCCATGAGGATGGGAATCAAGCCACATGTAGTTCTTGAAGGCACCTTTTAACATCATGAGGGACAGAGAGGTAGGAGGGAATAACACTTAAAAAGGGGCGCACGTGTTTGGGCTATTCCAAACCCGAAATGAATAAGGGAATAAGACAACACATTCCAAACACATTGTCTTATAAGGATCATCTACCAAAAGGTAGACTAGATGATATGAATCATAAATAGATCTTAGTTTAAGGTCTTAGATCTTGGACCATAGAGAAGAGGAATTCTTCCAAATATATGCAGACCTCGGTCCAATCCCTAAGCCTACATGAGTTGAACTTTCTCTATGAAACAAGGGCAGAGGAGGTCTTCGCAATACATGGAATGTGCGTAAAGGGGAAGTCGGTGCAGGCCCATGAAGAATTCCTTATTACGACTTTGACCTCCTGACGTGCAGATGTGCACTGATGGATATCACCAAGAGTGTCGAGATTCCACTTGGACATGATGGGGTGGAAAATGATGTGAATCATGTGACTGTCATTTTGGGTTCAATGAGGTAGGTGTGACGATAGAGGATGACTATTAACACTGTTCAAAACATAGTATTCATATCGTGTGACCTAAAATTGGAACAAAAAATGATTGTCAAATGCTGACCGTATTCACAATGCAAGACTTGTATCAACTTTCTTTTCAAAACCCTTGAGGACGTGTACCCATAGTAGTAGGAGGGCCCTTGGGCTGAGAATACATACCATTTTGGGGTCCCTTCGGATGTGAAAGATGATGGAATCCCTAATGAAGGGGAACACAAAGCCTGGAAGGTGGGTAAAAACATGTCTAGATAGAATTCGACACTCCAGGTGCTAGACCAAAGTACTCAAGGGCACATTGTCAAATCACCGAAGAGGGTCGAGGGACCCAACAAAGATACAGTCAACTCAAATATATGAGTATAGGGATCAATAGATATGTCCACTTAAGAGAGAGAGGTATGTTGTGTGGTTGTTGTAAACCCATCGTGAATGGGGACATAAGTCCATACCACACCGTATATCCCTCTAATGAAAGAACGCTGGCGAAGGGGCCGAAATTATGGGGATATTTCCATGAGGATGGGATGGACCCGAAGACAAGACGTGCGGGTGGTCTTATATATCCCATAAGGATGAGAGTCAAGCCACACATAGTTCTAGAAGATATCATACAGTTTAATGTCTTACGTCAATGATGTGGAGTGAGGGAAAGATACCCCAACTAGGGATCTGTATGGAATGGAAAAAAACCCAACATTAATGCGGAAATATTACAATATCACAACATGAAATCATATGAGAGAACTTGGTCTAGGGGCCCGAAAAGGTCGAGGGACCTGAGGTTGGGCTGCAGATAGAAGCTCATAGCCAGCTTGTAGCTTAATGTCTTGATGGAAAAAAGATAGTGATCTTAGTTTAAGGTCATTGAGCTAGGACCAAAAATTACTAGTTTAATGAAATATGCATGGGATAGATGAATGAAAAAGGGTGAATCAACATGCATGTGGAAATCCACAAAGTGAAAATGATGATAGAGGACAACAGTTGACCATGTTTGCAATGCAGCATCCACCATTGCGTGATCGAGGCAGACAATTCGGCGTCAACCATTGATTATATTCTCAACCCGGGACATGTACCAATTTGTATCTCAAAATCCATGGGGACGTTCGCTCAAAATGGTAGGATAACCCTTAGGTTATGTATCCATGCCATTTTGGGGTCATTTTGGATATGAAGGATAATTGAAACACAAATGATGGGGCTCGAGAAACATTGTGGGGCCTATGTTCGTTGAAGGGATGATAAATAGAGGGAGGAATGCCTCATGGGGATGTTTGGGGCATGGAAAATAGACCTACGTGAATAAGGATGTGAGTCCACACCACACCGCACACTCCCAAATGAGGAATAGGGACAAGGTGTCGGAAGGATCACAAGACATAAGATCAAGCATCCCGGCCAACTGTAGCCATATGACCCCTCATGCGAGAATTGCCTCATCATCACTCCAAAGCCCACAGGAGCGATGCTCGGTGTGGGAAACAAATATTAGTACTAGACTATTCCAATTTCATAAGGGACCACTAGCTTAAATCACACTCCTTCCCATGGAAGACCGAAGCTTAAAGAGCCCAGAAGGATGGATTAAGTACTAAACTCTATGTTTGGGATATATGGGGGTAGTGACAATGAAAAAGGACAGTCGTTGAACATGTTCAAAGCACAACATCTATATCGTGTGATATAAGGGGGGAAAATGAGCATCGACCACTGACCATATTTGCCATGCGGGAAATTGTTTGTTTGAACCTTCGCGGACGTTGGAAGATCATGGTGCCACATGAAAAGGAGTGAGTGAAGAACAGATGTGGCCGTGAAATTTAATGTCAAGAAGAGTGGTGACAGAGATGAAAGTCTCTATGGGGTGGGATGTATGGTGGGTTAATGATGAAATCAATGTGAATTAAAGAGGAACTTGACACCATACCATGTGTTCTAACCCAAGGGTAGATTCTGAAGTTTGGGCTGGGATGAAAGACAAAATGTATGGGTGGTCCAATGTATCCCATGACGATGGAAATCAAGACACACGTAGTTCTGGATGGCCATGCATATTAGAGTCATTCGTTGAGGATATGGGAGAATAGAAGAATGTGGTGGGAGCACATGGTGCGACAGTCATACTCTAGACATGAGTGGAGATAAAGAAGTTTGCACTATATCATGTAGGGTCCTCTGAGAGAACAACACCAAGGGGGGATAGTAGAAGAGATGAGTTTGGGGGATGGGCTCAAGAGGTAATGTCTGAGCATTCCTACATATAAAATACAAATGGGAATCAGGCCATACATAGTTCTAGAAGGTCTAGTTTAACGTCTTGTGGGACGATGTACATTTTAATGTCGTAAGGGACATGGCAGTTTAAGATCTTATGAGACCATCAGTTTAGGGTCATGGAGGACCATGGATTACTGAAGAAAAGTATTTCTTGAGGAACTTGGATTTGGTGGGAGGATTTATACGCCCACCATCCATTGTAACCAGTGCGTATACTATATTAGAGTAAACCTTGGGAACAATCTACGGTCATTCCCATTTGGGATCAAACTTGGGTGGTTTCTGGCCATGTATCATTGGTGTTCTGAGAGCCAGTACCAAGTCATCCTACAAGAAGGAGCAGAAGCAAACTTTCATCATGAATTCCTTATCCATCTTGTTTTGGTGCCCTTAAATATTTTGCAGGGCACGAATCCGGTTCTCATTGAGCTCTTCTAGCTCATCCATACGGATTTCAGCTACTTTATCAGACTCTTGTTGACCGTAGAAAGCTGTACGCAATGAGGGAACTGAATATCAATGGCGAGGACATCCTCCGTTCCATACACCAGGGAATATGGGGTCACCTGGGTGGAATTTTGAGTTGTCGTTCGATAAGCCTAGAGGGCATTGTGGAGCTTTTCTGGCCAACTCTTCTTATTCTTACCACCCTTTTTCTACAAAATTTTAGAGAGAGATTTGTTGAATGCCTCGATCTGTCCACTTTGTTGTGCATTATAGAGGGAGGTATGGTTAGAACAGATGTTTTACATTGCTTAAAATTTAATTATATCAGCTTCTCGAAAGTTTGTGCCGTTATCGGTGAAGATGAAATGAGGGATTACAAATTGGTAGATGATGTTAGAGATCACAAAGTTAATGATTCCATGGGCCTTGACCTCATTGAGCAGAACTACCTCTGCCCACTTGGAGAAGAAATCTGTAGAACTCAAGATGAACCTACATTGTCGAGCTGTCACCGGTGGGTATGGTCCCACGACATCGAGTCCCCAAAAACAAATTGCAAGGAGTATATTGTAGAGTGGTGAGGCTCAGTAGGACAATGCATGGCGTTAGCATGAATTTGGAATACATGGAACCTCTTGGAAAATTCGATGCAGTCATGGATCATGGAGGACCAGATTTATCTCAGTCTCTAGATCTAGTGAGATAGCTTCATCCCGGTCTGATGAGACCCACAAGAACCGGCATGAACCTCTTGCATGACATGAGAAATCTCGACTCCTTGAATGTAGCAGAGGATAACCCCATCAAACATGCACCTGTAGATGATCTTCTCATGACTGGGGCCATCTTGGAGGATGAACTGTAACATGGGGTGATGGATTTGCTCGCGCTCGGCCCGATCTACTAGGAGATAACTATTTTGGAGATACTCAACAAAGGAGGTTATCAAATCAGAAGTCACTACAATCATTGGATCTCTAAGAAATGGGGTTCCTAACATGGAGGCACCAGTGGTAAGGTGGATAACCTATGGGATGTCATTATCATCTGGGGTGATGGGATAAATTAATCGTCAATGTGCCACATGGATAATCAGGTCATCCTGTCCAGGCTCTACAAGCGACACAACTAGGATGGCTAGGGTGTCAACCCGACCATTCTGAGATCGAGGGACATGAGTATCTTTTGTCCATGATGAGAACTGATCCATCAGATGGAGTGTTCCCTCCAACAATGGTACGAGCTCTGGATTTCTGATGACATAGCCACTGATGATCTTCATGATGATTAGTTAGAAATCCCCTTTCACATGTAAATGGGGTACATCAATCTCGAGGTCCAGCTCGAGTCCAGTGATGAGAGCTGGTTACTTTACCTCATTTTCGGTGCAACCTTCTGAAAACAAGAATGAGTATAGCAGGATGGCTTGTGTTGGGGTAATGAAGACGGTACCTAGGCCCAGCCTGTTGATTTCAGGATCATTGAGCCTCCTACCAGTGGGGCTCTGGGAAGCATCATTGAAGTGAATTTTATAGCACGACATGTCTTGGAATACCGAGAGGATGGCCTCATCCGGGAAATTGAGGTCCAATGACTAGTCAGTAGGAGCTGGATGGGAATCAAGTAAGTCTACCAATTCTTGTCCCTTGATATCCTTATAAGGCACAAACCAGATGTCAAACTGCTAGAGGATCACATACCGTTGAGCTAGACGGTCTGTCAACATGGGTGGTTCAAGATATATTTCATTGGATCTATTCAAGACACTAGGTGTACCTCGTGGTGCTACAGAAAATGTTACAACTTCTTTACTGCAAATAATAGCATGGGGAATCTCTTCTCAATAGAGGAGTATCTGATCTCCATGTCGAAGAGCATGAAGATGAGGTAGTAAAGACTGTTTTCCATCCCCTCATTGTTCTTTTGAGAGATAAGGGTGCTAAGAGATTGTTCGAGGGTGGTCACATAAAGGATCACTGGATTTCTAGAGACAGGTGGCATTAAGACCAGAGGCTAGAGCAGATATTACTTGATTTCCTAGAATGCAGTCTAACATTCTTCATCCCACTCATAGAGTTTTCCTTTCATCATGAGTCAAGAAAAGGGCTTACACATGAAATCCATAATCTCATTGAACAAGTGTATGTAGGCTAAGTGGCCTTGAAAACCTCGAAGCTCCCAGATATTTCTTAGGGGATAACACTTGATGATGGCCTTGATCTTATTCGGGTTGATCTCGATGCCCCAGTATCTAACAACGAAGTCATGAAAATATACAGAGGTTACTCAGAAAGCACACTTCCACGGGTTCATCTTCAGGTGGTGAGAACCAAGGAAGAAGAAAATTTTATCATGATCCTCGAGATGGTCCCTACGCTGGTGAGATTTTACCACCAAGATCATCCACATAACATTCCACCAATGTCCCGAAGATTGGATTAAATATTCGATACATGGCACGCTGATAGGTTGCACCTTCATTCTTTAAACCAAAAGGCATGACTTGATAATATAAATCAACTTGTGATGCCTTGAAGGCTGTAGATTCCTCATCCTCATGGGCCATGCAAATCTGGTTATACCCCGAGTACCGATCCAGGAAGGAGAGGGCTTAGACCAGACTGTAGCATCGATCAACAATTCTGTCACAGGGAGGGGAAAATCATCCTTAGATAGTGATGGTTGAGATCCCAGAAGTCGATGTAGACTCTGATATGTCCATTCTTATTCCTGACTGGTATGATGTTGGCCAACCATTTGGGGTTCTTGAACTCCTTAATGAAATTGGCTCTGATGATCTTGTCAACTTTGGCCTCGACCATGGCACCATGAGAATGGTGCATTTTTCTGGGAGGATTCATAATCCCGCGTAGATTTTCTTGAAGACTGAGGTGATGTACGGCTACCGTTGTTGCTCCTCGGGGGAATGGTGGCACTGATCAACATGGGTCTTGGGTCTGCCTCGCTACTGAGGTTCACCTATACCAATTCGTAGACTATGGCAGAGATTCCCTCTTTAAAGGTAGGAGGAAAATCCTCTAAATCCCCTTCTTCTCTTATGAAGGTGGGATCCTTAGTAGGGGGTCTATTTTGAGTCGAAAGATCCCGATTGGTGGCTGGTACCGGCCTGAGTAGTAGTGGATATCACATATAGGGACTCATGTGCCGCCACAACAATATAGATGAAGGCTGTCGATCCGATCCCATCTGGCCTTCAGCCCAAGGGGCCATGTTTGATGATACCAAAGCAGTAGTGGCACATTGGATTGAGCCTGTTTATCCCAGCCCAGTGAAACAAGAAAGTATGAAGTATTGTCATTGCCATGTGGTGGACATCCCAATATCTTATGGGAGTAGGAGGCTCCGGGATCACTTGAGCCTAATTTTTATAGGAGTAGGAGGTGATATTCTGGCGTCGCATAGACTTGGGAATGTGTTTCCCCCTCATCACAGACACAATGATTCATTGTCCCATGTCTAGGTTTATAGCCTCCAAATGGTGGATTGAAAGGATGTAGGAATCATCCAGATCTGTATAGGGGCATGTTGCAGCCATGTCATGCTTGACCTCCTTAGCCTGAATCCTCATATCCTTTCTCTTGTAGTAGTCAAAATCCAAATAGTGGGCTTCACAAGAGGCAAAGGTAAATGGGTCACCTTGATGCATTCCCATTCGGACATTGAGGGGGAACTTTAGGAATTGGTGATATGATCAGGGAACCGTTGCAAGTAGGTTAATCCATGACCTACCAATCAACGCACAGTAGGCAGTGTCCGGGGAGACAACCATAAACTCGGTCCATAAACTAGGCCACCTAACTGGGTCTTCAAGTGGATCATACCAAATGATTTATTTTCCATCCTATTATATCATTAGATTCTTAGGTCAGAGGGTCTTAGACCATCTTTAGAAAATCAAAGTTTTCATAGTATCCGAGTTGGGATTAGGTTGATCCAAGATCCCATGTCAACAATATAATGGTGGACCTCGACGCCATTGAACTAGCTAGTGATATACAATGGGTGAATGTTCCCTTGTATGGGAGAGCCTTAATCTTCTCCAGAGAATGTGATAATGTCCTGGAATTCAGAATTCTCTATTGCCTCAACATGGAAAGCTTCAGCAACTGCTACCTCCGTCTCAAACTGGAGGGGGCTCCTTAAAGCCTCAGCGAGCTATTCAAGCATGTATGAAGACAATAGAAGAGACTCAAGTATGGATAGACTTGTTGGAATGTTGGAATGATGCTTGAAGTCTTCATATTTTCTTGCGAGGTGAGAACTTCTGCTTACAAGAGGTCTCTCTATGATAGAAGGTATGATGGGTCCTTACAATTGGACCGACGACTGACAACTGGTAGGACTATCCCACTAATCACTAGCTGAAGCATGCAGGGTGACTGCTGGATGAGGGACAAATGACTGAGATCGATTCATGGGGAGGCACGATTGATTGTGGAGAGGTCTGTGTGGATCTTCCTCATCCAGTAGCATGAAGAGTGGAAAAGGAAGACCCAATGTCACCATATGAGAGGGTTGCACTTGCTGAGCTTTGCGCTGAGCCTGTTTCCTAGTTTCAGTAGCATGCATAACTTGGCTTGATGTACCGACCGAAGCACTATGACGACTCATATATCCTCTACTTCGTTGACGCTGGTGACGACTGGGGATGTTGGGAGGATCTGCCTGGTGCTCCTCATCTTCACAAGTGATGTAGGGGTTTACGAGCTCTACGGTGTTAACCGAGGCGTACTGTTGACTATCACATGAAGATTCATCTGATACTGGGCGATTTCTGGGAGGAATCTCCTTCCTTGGAGGCATGAAGTCGCCGAGAGTATGGGATGATTATGGCATCGGCGGGGGACTTTGTATTCCCTTGTGCCATCAACGCTTTCTTTTCTGAGAGGAGGACAGTTGAGATGACAATGCAGAAACAACGGATGCAGATTCTATAGGCTCTTGCCGATTCATGCATGCATGGATAACACCATGGGCATGAGAGACCGTTTTATAAGGCACCCATTCATCATACTTCTAGGATCCGTGGTTAGACACCTACTTCCACTCGCCCTCACTGTCAATGCTACTGTCCGGCCTCCGGATGACGCAGTCCACCTATGATGGGGCTGGGCCAAACTAGACTATGTTGTTATGAACCTGGTCTTGGAGCCAGTATTTGAACACATAGAACTATTTGATATTGTTTCCTAGAATCTGGTGATACTACTAGTAGTTTGGGAGATCAGTTAGGTTCGCCCCTTCTAGTATTAAACGCTCCGGAAAGCGTACAATCCCTTGCTCTAAGGTGCTTCGGAAGTCACCAGATACCTGATCCTCATTGAACGAGTAGTTCTAGTTACTCATGTCTGGGAAGGGGGCCCATAGAGCGTGACCATGAAGAGGAGCCTGTCGAGGAGGCAGAGCCTGATTATCCCACCTGGGTGGTGGTGGCACATTATGCGGGGGATCCTGCCAATATAGAGGTGGGCACTACTGGATAGGAGGTTGTGTCTGAGGTGGAGGGCCGCTTCAAGGATGTGTGAATGGCTCCACCGGTAATAATTATAGTTTCCTGGGGGTATTTATGTGGGCCTCTGCGGCAGGTTCGACCCTAGCGGACCTTCTCACGGGGATTATAGGATGCAACAGACATGCCTGCTTACCCTACTGTAGGGCTTCATCTAGGCATTGGGAATTATCAGAGATGTCACAATATCCCCTAGGGTAGTTTTGGGTGATCAAGGAGAGAACTAGTTTCATCATGAAATCCACTACGCACATCATTAGTAGTTTGTCGTGAGTTAGTGGCATGTCATGATAGTATGTGGGCCCTTTCCATTGGTGACAAATTCTACAACGCACTCATCAAGCCTCTACGTACACTTGAAGAGGTCTGTGATACATGTCTTTCGGGTGGTGGAACTAAACTGGTAGAGGAATTTTCTACTGATGTCTTTTCACCCGGCTAAAGATCTGATGTGGAGTTGGATATACCAGATGAACGTTGATCCCTCCAACGTCTGCATGAAACACCGAAGTTTGGTGGCTTCCTATTGTACTGGGGTCCACAACATGGGTCCACACATTGAGATTAAGTGGACCAAGTGTTGTGGCAAGTCCCCTAGTCTATTTAAGGGAGAGAAAGTTGGATTTACACAACCCGGGGGTGCTGGCATATCAACCACCCACACTGGATATGCCTTACCATCAGGTGGGAGCGCCACCTATCATGTCTACAATTCCTCAAGTCAGGAAATGAGTGCCTCCATCAGATCATCTGGTTGGGGATTCCTATCTTGATGGGGAGCCCTGAACACCAGTGATTTTTCGAGTTCTTCAAAATGATAAGGTGGCTCAGTGGCTCATGGGGGGGGGGTTAGTGGAACGACCTGCGGGGCAGCTGAGGGAGCATGTGCTGGCTCCTGAGTGTTGTTACGCCATTCAGGAGGATTTGGAGATACATACCATGCCTTTTGGCCGTATTCTCTAGCCTCAACCCTATCTACGTGGGCATAATGATCAGGGTCACACAGGGGTAGTTCACCAAGGGGAAGTTGTACCTGACTTTGTGGCCCAAGTTGAGGATCACCATAGTCTGGAAATCTCTCCACAACATGTTCAGTTAGGATTTCATCGATCATCTTCTTCTCTTCAGCAAGCTACTGACGCAACACGGCTTTTTCCAGGTCTTCCTCCGACTTCTGCACTGAACAAGATGGGTCTGAGTGTTTGGTGGATCTGAGATGCTCTTTACCCTAATCGTGATTCTAGCTAAGGACTAATTCCTTAGTGGGCACAGGGAGACCTAAAATATTTCTCTATTGGAAAGTAACCCTTCATGATAGATACAATAGTGATGGTACATCCTCATGGGGAAGGTCCACTTCAAGGATATCTATCTCATTCTCCTCTTTCGATAGGCTGGCCATGTTGAACATGACTCTACTCAGGGGCATGTCCTCGATATCACCTGTAAAGTCAATTTGTCACCAAATATAAATGAATATGGGGGAAGAATACTACCCCCAGAAACAGATCTGAATGTGGGGGGAAGCCTCCTTGATAAACTTGCAGAGTACATTACAACTCTGGATGCAAATTTGCAGGAGGGACTTACGGTGACCTCATGACTCAGGGCACTGGGCCGTTAGGAGTGCGACCAGATCAACCAAACGACATTGTTCACAAATATCCTCGAAATGAGATTATCTCTTAGGGTAATTAAATCACTGATGATGGAGACGAAAGTGCATCTCTCAGAGGGTTTGACGAAAACACTCGACTTCCTCTGGGGTGAGGGATTCTGGCGCACAAAAATTTGACGCTACAATGGGCCAAAAAAACTCAGGGAAGTGGTCTGCTTTGAGGATATTCCATAATCTCCTTGGATCGAATATAGGGTCCGACCCTTCATTTAATGACTCATTAACCAGAGGAGGCAGAGGAACTGGTATTGCTACTAAGGCAAACCGCTGAGATGGTAAGCTGGTCAGTGGAGAATACAACGAGCGATCTGACAAACCGCCGCATATCGGGCTATCCTCCAAAGAGTGTAGTGATTGAGCCACCACATCATGGTAAGACGGGATGACATCTACGGTTTATGGTGTGGGGACCACGAATTTTGGCGGTGGACCACGCTGCTGCTCGTCCACCATTGGTCCCCAGAATAGCTCTTTGTGATCTCTAGTCGAGGTATTGAGTGCCTCTAGTGATGATGGTGGTGATTGCATGAATGCTGCCTACGAGGTTTCAAAAATTTTCTACCTACTGGATATACCTACAAAGGGAGGAAGGAATCTGGGGGACATTGTTTTCTAGGAGTACAAGGATGATGCGCCACATTCCTGCCCCATTTGTTGAAAGAGAGGACTGAGGGGAGGGTTCTATCGCTGAGTCATACTTGGATTCAGAAACTGAGAAGCGGACTGGTTTGATATCTATTCGGGCCTTCCCAGAATTTTTCTTATGGTGGCGGTGAGATGCCTTCCTGCCCCTGGATGGCTCTTTAGGACAGGGAATATTTTTGGCATGTGGATGACCTTTAGCTATATTGGTGGTGGGGCAGAGAGGATTTCTGGTTGAGTAAACTAGGGTGCGAGGGGCACCTGGATAGATATCTAAGGGAACATGGGGAAGACCTCCGTGGGTAGTGCTGTAGTGGGTATGACCTCCACTGAATCTAACAGGAGAATGAGTAGGACCTCCATCCTTATTTCCCTAGGTGACATCAGTGAGAGGAAGGACCTCTTATTGGTTGAGCTGAAAACAGGTAGGACCTTCGTGTTGGGTGCTGGTGAAGTGAATTTGTCCTCCAATACTCTAGTTGCAAGTGCGAGGATGAATTTCACTATCTACTATGAGAATATGAGGATGGCTGCCACGTTGGAGAGTGACCAGAAGTGCAATGTCCCTACACAGACGGTCTGTGGTAGGAGGAATGACACCATACCTGGCATAGTAAGCATGGGAGAGACTCCCGTACTAAGTGTCGTCATCATGGGGAAGACCTTTGTTTGGGTTGATGGTGAAATTGGGTGGACCTCCATGCTGAGCATGGAAGTAAAAAGGACCTGCACTCTCCATGGGGGTAGTACGAGGAGGACCTCTGTACTAGGTGCCTTTGCTGTGGATTGGCCAGTGGTGGCCACGACCTGTGCCGGAAATCATGAGAGTAGACCCAAAATTCCCATGGGGCAGTTGGGGCCCCAATTCCGGGTTGGGTGTATGAATTCCCTTATTCAGCATACGCAGAGGTCTAGCGATATACGTTGGAGGTGTCTTGGGTCAATGTACCCTCTAACGTTGATTCCCTTTAGTGAGTTTCCTCTTCGGCTTGAACTCGACGCCGACATCGGGTAAGATGGACCTGATCTGGAGGTGTAGGAACATGGATTACCTTCTACTCAGCCAGTAGGATAGGGTGGCGGCACTAGCGCGGCCTAGTGGGGGCTCAACTTCGGGGCCCCTGGAATGGGGTCCCATGCTTGGATGGCCTAGATATATCCTACCTTGTTGGTGTAGGGGAGAGAGTTTTCGATACGTTTTGGGGCTAGGCTCCCGAAGAAATTATATGTAGGTGTTGGGGGAAGTGGATCCCTGCGAGTTCCTTGGGGACGGCGGTGGCGGCGAGGCACAGATGCCTCCTGATCTTAGTGAGCCATCCCCCATGTTGGGATAATACCATCCTCCTCGTACTGTCATACAAGGTCAATGATTACCCTCCACTGAATGACTTCATAGGGGGATATGGGGCGTGGGCATCCAACCACTATGGCTATGGAGCTCATCCCAGAAATGATGGATCCATGCGGGGTTGCCTCATTGGCGTTTCCCCTCCACCTACGTCAGTGGATGAGTGGTGATCAGGTTCCTGGTGCAGTATCATGGTTCTTGAAAAGCTGGAAAATTTAACCATTAGTGCTGAATAATATAAATCGATATCGAGTACCCTAGCGCTATTCCGTCTTCCATGGATGGTAAGAGGGATCCACGCTAACAATGTCACAGACTGAGATTCCCAATGTTTTGACTACCCCATCTTTTGGAGAGTTTCACGCCAGGCCAGCTATTTGCTTGGCGGGGCCCAGCACTGAATAACTAGATTGGGTGACATGCTAGTCTTCTAATGTTTGAAAGATGACTAATCTCCACAGTGAGAAGAAGAACTTCACGTCAGGTTCACCATTTCTATTTCTGACTCTTTCGTCAGGGCGCGTACATCCATCGGATTTGAAGATGATGATGCTGTTTCTTGCCTCAAATACCTGTTTTTTAAAGGCAGGCATCAACAATTCCTTATTCATGGATGTTTTCTCCTTGATCGAAACAGGATGATGGGGTTTCGGTTCTTCCTTTCGTGGATTCCTCCTCGAAACTCTTCACCTAATCCAGGTCTCCCTTATAGATTTAATATGTTGTTCGTGAAACTCTTCACAGTGGCATATCTTCATGGACACTGGTTAATTACAATGCTTCTATCGGGACATTCCAAGGGGTCCATCCAAGGTAGTAACAATCGGTAGGGGGAGTAGTCACGTTAGACATCACTAGAATATCTGGACGCTGGAACACTGGCATGTATGGGTTTCTTCCAATTATTATAGGGATTCATGAGGATGCATAATCCCAAGGAATCCCATGTTGAATGCGTTGAATTATATGCCATATGAATTTCTCTGAGGTTTTCCTCAGCTTCCCATGTTCAACACATTGTATGTTGAAGGATAAACATCTAGTAGAGATGGATCAGACTCATCAGAACACTGAATAGAGTGGATCAGATAGGTGTAACCTCTTTAGGGAACACTGATGTCGAGGGTAACACATGGTTAGTTACCTGGTTACTACTAGGAGATGTGAAGAGGTGAATTGACATGATCTCACCAGGATGTGGTTGCCCGTGTAGGAATCAAGATGAATGATGGATGATTATGTGATGTGGAGGAGGAATGAGATGGATCTGACATGAGGACAACGGTGATGTTGGAATTGAGCCTCAAAGAGACCTCATACGTATCCCAGTGGCAGGGAATCAAAGTCTATGTAGCTCAAAATTAGGGATATGATCGGGGTGTGCATAGAAGAAAGTGACCCGATGGCATACTGAGGCTTACGCATGGCTAGCAGCCAGAGTTTGGTGTGACAACACTGGGGCGGACCAGAGACATTGGTACCAAAAGAGGGGATGAAAACGGATTACCGTTGGGTTTAGGATGACAATGAATTACTACTGATTGATGTTGAAAAAGAATTACTGCTGAGTAGGGATCAAAACGGCTTACCACTGGGTGAGGCACAAAAGGGGGCATACAGATTTACGTCATGTAGGATGGGGGGTGGACCGACGTGAAGTGGTCAGGACCATTGGGTGATGGGTTTGAACCTCATGGAGGCTTCCTACAAGAAGTGGGGTCAGAACCAATAGGTTTTAGGGCTTGAACCTTATGTAGGCTTCTTACATACCTTACCTTGGCGAGGATTAATGTCTACATAGTTCTGAATGGTGATGTCGAATCGACGTTAAGAGGGTCTGAATGATAGGGTGTTGGGCTTGAACCATAGGGAGGCTTATTATGTACCATGCCTTGGTGAGGATAAAAGTCCACATAGTTTGGAATGGTGTGGGCGAACCGACTTGAAGCGGGTCGGAACGACTAGGTGTTGGGATTGAACCTTAGGGAGGCTTCCTATGTACCTTGCCTTGGCAAGGATCAAAGTCCACCTATTCTGGAATGGTGTGGGTGAATCGACGTGTAGGGGGTCAGAATGACCGGGTGTTGGGCATAAACCTAAGAGAGGCTTCCAACGTACCTTTTCTTGGAAAGGATCAAAGACCACACCGTTCAAAATGGTAGAGTGAGGCTTACACTTTGGGCATCTTGGAAAGGATGTCAAGTTCGGTGGTCACTCTATACCCATGTGAGTCATGCTCAGTGTGAGAAACAAGAGGCAACAAAGACCTAAATATCACCTTTCAAAAGGTGTGCCTGTGGGATGTGGAATGAGGCTTACATGTGGTTAGCGGCCCATAAAGGAAATATGGGATTACATGTGGTCGGCAGCCCAAGGAGATGGAGACTGTGACTTACTCTAGGATGGAGGGCCAGATGGCGACAAAGCCCAAATAGAGAGGGAATGGATAATAGAATCCTTGTCCCCATATATCCTCTTAGTCTTTTTCATGAAAGAAGAGAGGGGGAGCATGGGTGCTGCCTCCTTCAAGGAAAGATAGGTGCTTACACCAGGATGGTTGCCCTTTCCCCACGGATAGACGCGGGGTTGAGGTCACAGTTTAACTTCATGTGCCGAGGAAGATGGTTCTTGGATGTTTAATGTCCTTCAACTCAGATGAGGTGGGTTCACTCCGCACCCCTAGGACTTACATAACCAGAACGCTTTACACCTTCATGAAGGGAAGGCACCAAAAATGATGTAGTAAGGGGGTGTTATGGAGTGCTCCACTGAGGGGTCCACGTTAGCGTGACTACGAGAAGAAGAAATAGCCATTAGTGTTCCCATGCGAAGGAGCATGAGGCGAAGCAATGCAAAGGTAAGTATCGTCCAAGGAAAATTGAATTTACTTCATGCAAACCTAGAGGGTCACACGAGAAAAGGGATTGTGGAGAAAAGTGGCCCATAGGTAGGGGCCTTGTGAAGATCTGGTGTTCCATGTAGAAGAGGGGTTTCATGAAGGGGTATGCTTTATGAAGTGAACTCTACCAGCCTAAGAATAGGTCATAGGTGCATATGGATGGTGCTCCGTGAAGTGGAAAGGCATTCGTGGAGCAATTCCTCATTAAGCAAGGGTGCCACGCGAAGTGTAGGATTGTGAAGCAAGGTGCTTCACGAGGTATAGTAACCCGACCTTAGCATGTGGGTCACATGTGTATGGAGGGTAATTCACAAATAATAAGTTATCCGCGAGGTCCCGAGTCCCCTTGGGATCCCCTTCCTTCACGGAGGCCTCTGATCTCCGCAAAAGGCATCCCTATCTGCAGTGGGGATGAATTAAACCAAGGAGGAGGCACTTCGCAATGCAAAGTACCTCGAGCAGCTCAGGGTTCGCAGAGTAGGAAGTGCTTTATGATTTGGGATCTAGGATGTTGGAATGTCAGATGATCCATCCCTAGGGCTCGAGGGGAACCCTTTATTTATAGGCAAGAGGCACCATGAAGTAGAGCTCACTCTGTGCAAAGATGAAACTTTCTCCATGGTGGGCTCGCGAACGTCACATGGGTTCGTAGGGAATCCAGCCTCATTTCTCCATGGTGGTCTCATGAACGTCAAAGGCGTTCACTAGGCATCCCACCTCCTTTCTCCACGGAGGGCTCACAAACGTCAAAGGGGTTCGCCGAGAATCCCACCTCCTTGCTCTACGGCGATCGCAGGGCCCTAGGGGCTCCATTAATGGTCTTCTTTAGGCCTCCCCTATGTCTTTCCGCTTGTTGTTCTTCATCCCCAATTTTGGCACCAAAAGTGACTTCTTGATAAATATCTTATTATTATTTTTATTCGATTATCCTCATTTTCCCCAAATGATAACACTTGTATCGAATTATATTTTTTTATCCACTATGTAATAGAATTTTTGAAATATTTTTTTGGAATATTGAATTTTCTCTGTCAGTATATGGAATTATAAATTTAATTTAATTTTAAACTATTTGAACAAATTATGAAACCTCCTTACAGTAATTTTCTTTTTTATGATGTAATGAATGCTTCATTACATGGGCACAAAAATTTATGGATGATTGAAAATTGGGGTCCTATATATCCCTATAATGATGTAGAATTTATATATCATAATATATGTTTAACGACCCAAAGTATCATTAATTGAAAATCCCAATTGATCTTTTTAAATGTCTCTTTATATAATTTTTTTTAAAATGTCAACTTCATTGGTTTTATGATAAGAATTGTGACCATTACTTTTATAGTCATTGAACAGTGATAACATGATTAGTATAAATATAGGGCTTTAAAACATCCAATTTTAATTAGACAAAGGAAGCGATGGCCGCATCCAGTAGAATTGCCCCATACGAAGCCCATTTATCGGAGCTCGGAAAAGAGGTTGCGTCCATGGGCTTCTCTCTTGACCAAGCCCAAGCTGAGCTTCATCATGTCAAGCTCGAATGAGACCATCTATGAGAAAAGTGGAAGTTGATAGAAATTACCACCCGAGCGATGTTATCCGAGCAACCCCAAGAGTCTGTCACCATCACACACCTTACCGTTATGTCTTATGCGGCTTTTTTAAGGGGTTATGTGACAAATAAATAGTACTATGTTAATGTCTATTATTTTTGTATATAATAATGAATATACCTCCTTGTCATTTTTGATACATTGGAAATAGTTTTTAAAGTACAAATAGTATTTTTAGTTATTATATAATTAAGAATTATACTTTATTTAAATTATGGGATTTTTGGAATAAAATAAAATTTTAATAAAATATTATTATTATTATTAAATTAATTTTTATTAAATATAAATGATCTTATTATTTTATGAATGAAATTATAATTTTTATTAAGGTTTGAAAGCCATTTCTGTCAAAACCAGTGAATTTTCGATAAATGACGGTTTTTATTTTAAAAGTAACAAATTAACATATTTAGAAAATTATTTAGATAAAATAAATGTTATTCCTAGAATCAGGACTTCGAAATTATCCAACGGTGAATTTTTCATTATTTTCTGAGATAGTCATATTTTTGGGTAAAAATTAAATACCGTTTAAATGTATAATGTGTTTTATGACATCATTTGACCCAATAGTGATGTAATAAAATAAAATAATCTTTATTTTCGGCCAATATATGTTTTAACATTAACATAATGTGATTTTGGGTTTTTTTGGCATACTTTTCAACGAATTAATGGACCCCTCAATACTTATTAAACACCTTGTATTTTTAAATTAATTTTCTTGGGAGTGTGACTCACCACCACATAATAAACCCTATTATTTTAAGAATTTCTGACTTTGACCTTATAAAATATTGTTTTCCTCTTCCCTTTGCCAATAACCATGGTCAAACAAAATGGGATGAGTTGTGGTTTGAATTAATTTAATATAAGGGGACCCAAACATAAATAATAAATAATTCACTCACCTTTTCCTATATAAACCCACACAGGTTCCCACTTCCTCCTCACTCAAAGCCTTTGGAGTTCGTCCGACCTCTTCCCTACTCTCTCTAGAATCCTCCCAAGGAGCCTCAAGCTCCCAAGAAGCCTCTCACAAGCCTCTCTCTATCCTATGGAAGCACACATCCAAGTAAGTGTTTTTTCTTCCTTTCTTGTTTTTGTCCAATTTTCTATAAGTTTTTTTCCTTTTATTTTCAATTATGAATGTTAAGGTATGGTTTCAAACCTCCCTTATACTACCCTATTTATGTTTTAAATATGGGATACCCCTTTCTCTCTCATTAAATGCCTCCCATGTACACTCGTTACTATGCCAAAATTCCAAAAAAAAAACATCTCTCTCCTCATTTATATTCAAGCAATACTTTTGTATCATGAATCCAAATTCCATTAAAATTGTTGGGACATGTATCTATATGAACTAATTATTGTCCATTACATGTAAATATGATGAGACACCCTTTCCTCTCTCATCAACCATTTTTATGAATTCTTATGTCACACCGTTATGCTGCCGAAATTGCACCGATTTTCGAAGCCAATGCCATTGTGTAGTGATTACCATTCCCATTTATCCATAAAGGGTATTCACCTTTGTGCACATTTAATTATTTATTATAAAGTTAAATTTATTAATTCCACATTCCTTTATCGTACAATAAATGATTATGTTTTATGAATCCTTGTTTTTTATTCATGTGGAACACTTATTAATGAAATGAAATGTTTAAGAAGGGTGCGCCCTTATAGCGCTCCAATGAATTAGGTAATGTATAGTATCATGATAAGTAATGTGAAATGTTTGTTGACTCATGCTAATTCATGTGAAACATGGTTTTACTCGTTCTTTATGTGCAATGAGGATTTAATCATGCTCCATGTACAATGAGCCTTGGCTCATGCTAATTCCTTGTTAAGTGATGTTGCCACATTTCCATGTTATGATTATCAGCTTTATCATGCCTTTATGTTCATGTTTCTCTTGTGCTCTATTGATATTCCTAATTCCTAACATGTATTTTACTCCTCATGTTATTCCATGTGTATTCCCTTACTGGGCTTTATATCTCACCCTTTTCTTATGCATGTTCTCAGGTTATCCCATGCAATGCTAAATTTGACAGAATGTAGTGGTCATGTAAATGAAATTTTCAATAAAGATGTTGAATTACATGTTTTAAGTTTTTATGTAATGATACTAATCCCCAAAGGCACTAAACCTCTGGATCTTCTTTGTTGTATCTAGTGACGTTTTATGTAATAAATCATGTTTAAGTTGTAATAAAAAGCAGGGTTGTCATAGTTGGTATCAAAAGATAGGTTTGGTTATTTTGGGGATTAGGATTAGAATTCCCTAGTAAAGCCTTAGATACAAGACTATGTATAATAAAAACGTCCCTAAGTTTTGTTGAGTATTGATTAAGTGGGTTATCATGCAAATACATCCCTGTATGGATACGAGCAGGTAGAGGCGGCTTTGGCACAAATGTATCCTTGGGGTAAAACCTGAAAACACCGCTTTGAGCTAGACTCGAACGGGAACTGGTGCATGACAACTGGCCTTGCTGCACTCATGGTTATGAAACTCCCTGGGGATATTCTTTGGCAAATTCACAAGCTTAGTATGGACCCTTATTAAGGGAATTAAAAAAAATTCCCCTAAGAATATATGTTAGAATGTAGATCATGAAAAGACTAGATTGAAGCCTATAGACTCATGACTTAAGGAAATTAAAGTTTATTTATAATCCATCAACATTTGTCTTTGGATTACCCTTTATGTGTTACCCCTAACATTCCTTTTATTCCAGCCAATTGCCGGGAATAGGAGGACTTGGGCTAACAACCGATATGAAGATCAGTGTGATGACTGTACTAATGAGATGCCCAATCCAATGGGAGCAGGAATCACGAACTTTGTCATGCTTCTTTCTTAGATAACTCAAGTTTTGAATAGAAACACGGGTCAAGAGGAACGTCCAAACCCCCCTATGAAAGAACAAGTCACTATCGAGAACTTCATGAGACAAAGGCCTCCTACATTTAGTGGATCATCCGATCAAACGATTGCTAAACAGTGGATCAACTCCATTGAAAAGATATTCTCCAACCATCAATGTTCTAAACAAGAGAAGGTTCTCCTGGAAGATTATCATATAGAGGGTGACGCTGATCAATGGTGGACGTTGATCAAAAATACGACGTCTGAGGAGGATATCGAGGCGTTGGAATGGAAGGATTTCCGGAAGATGTATTTCGATAAATATTTTCTGCGCACCCTCCGTCTTAAGATGGAAAGGGAATTACTTTCCCTAAAGCAAAAAGATGTAGAATCTGTTGGAGCGTATAAGGAAAACTTCACAATTCTTGCATGATATGCTTCTGTCTTTGTCATTACCCTCGAATGCAAGGTTGACCGCTTCTTTGGTGGGCTAAAGCCTAGCCTATGGAAATCATTAGCGATCTGTGACTTCGACAGCTATGAATAAATTGTCCGATGTGCCCTCAAGGTCAAAATGGAGATTGGAGAATCATAGGGGTATCATTGGGATAATATGCTTAAGGTGGAATTCAATGCTGGTGGGCCGGTGGATAAATCCATTGGTGCTAAGAAGATCCAGCACCCCACTTGCCAAAAGTGCGGAAAGAAGAACCCTGGAAATTGCCTTAAGGGGACGAGGAAATTCTTCAGTTGTGGAAGGGAAGGGCACCTAGCTGTTAACTATCGGCACAAAAGACCCTCAGCAGCGATAGAGGATAGGAACACTTCGTTCAAACCTCAATGTGTTGTGAAATGCTACAAATGCAAAGAACCAGGTAATTTTTAAAATCAGTGCTCTAATCCAAGGGTGTTCGGAGACAACCAACAAAATCCAAGGTAGCAAGGAAGAGATTTTTCCATAACTTCTACCGAAGTGAACCCCGAAAATGAAGTGGTGACAGGTACGCTAGGTATTCATTCAAGAATAGTGAACTTTATTTTTGATTCAGGTTCTATGCATTATTTTATATCTCAAAAGTTTAGTAGAACAATCCCAGTACCACCATAAATCATGGAAGTGAAGATGTCGGTGAGTACGGAAAATGGGAAAATCATTGCATCCCATGAATATAAGTCCCCCCTTGTTATAATCTGTGGATTGAATTTCCCATCGAACCTCGTCCTACTCCCTATGGTGGAATTTGATGCAATTCTTGGCATTGATTGGCTTTCCTTATATAGAGATAACATAAATTGTCCAGAGAGGGAAATAAAACTCTATATGGAGAATCAACCCCCGATTATTTACAAGTGTAAGGAAGAAGATGAATCTCCTTTAGCAACATCATCTCAAGAGTGGATATTACTGCCTTATGAGCATGCGTATCTGGCTCAGATGACTATGTCCAAGGAAGAAACCATCCTTGAAGAAATTCCTATTGTGAGGGAATTCACTGAAGTGTTTCCCGAGGAACTGCCTAGTCTTCCTCCTAGAAGGGATGTTGAATTCTGAATTGAACTTATACCCAGGGATTTACCACTATCCAAGACTCCATGTATAATGGCTGTTGTAGAGATTGAAGAGCTGAAGAAACAACTACAAGAGAATCTGGATAAAGGGTTTATATTCCCAAGTGCTTCTCCATGGGGTGCACCAGTCCTCTTTGTCAAGAAGAAGGATGGTTCAATGCAGTTTTGCATCGATTATCGTGAACATAACAAAATCACGATAAATAACAATTATTCTCTCCCAAGAATTGATGACTTGTTCTATCAGATGCACGGAGAAAAATTCTTCTCTAAGGTAGATTTGCGGTCGGGATACTATCAAGTAATGGTGACGGAGGAAGATATCCCCAGGACTGCTTTTCATACAAGATACGGGCACTATGAATTCATAGTAATGCCTTTCGGACTCACCAATGCTCCTGAAATCTTCACGGATATGATGAATAGAGTCTTTAGAGATTACCTAGACAAATTTGTGGTAGTCTTTATAAATTATATTCTAATATACTCCAAAACCATGGAGGATCATGAGGATCATTTAAGAACTATACTAGAGACTTTTCCCAAGGAGAGGATCTATGCAATGTATAGAAAGCGTGAGTTATGGTTAAAGGATGTCTCATTATTGGTCCATATCATCACAAGCAATGGGATATCTGTGGATCCCTCCAAAATAGATTCCATTGAGGGATGTTCGAGGCCAACATCGGTAACGGATATCTGTAGCTTCTTGGGGTTAGCTAGATATTATCGATGATTTGTAAGAAATTTCTCATGATTTTCCAACCCTCTTACAAATCTTACTCAAATGGGAGTAAATATGGCTTGGAGTGATGAATGTGAAGAAAGCTTCATGGAGTTGAAAAGGAGGCTTATCACTGCGCCTGCGCTCACTATACCCACATGTGGGGAACTTTTTGTTGTTTTCAGTGATTCTTCAAAGAAGGGCTTAGGCTGTGTGCTGATGCAGAATGATAAAGTTATATCCTATGCCTCATGGCAGTTGAAAATCCATGAGTGAAACTATCCAACGCATGATCTATAGTTGGAAGTGATGATCTTTTCTTTGAAAATCTGGCGGCATTATATCTATGCAGAGAAATATGAGATATATACTGACCACAACAGTCTTAAATATATATTCACACAGAAAGAGCTTAGTATGCGCCGGAGAATATGGATATAGTTAATCAAGGATTATGAATGTTCAATCCATTACCACCCTAGGAAAGCGAATAAGTTGGCAGATGCCCTATGTAGAAAGGATCCAGTGATTCTATCAACGATTAGAATTGAGAAGGATCCAATCTTCTTAGACTTGATTAAAATGGACATGGGAATCATAGAGAAGGGAACATCATTAATTCGTTCACAAATGATTGCTCAACCGTCTCTTTTGGAAAGGATAAAGGATGCTCAAAAGGATGACGTAGGAATTCAAGACAAGAGTGGAATCTATCGAAAAAGGAAAATCCACGACGTTTAATGTTAATGAAGAAGGAATTGTGTAGTTTGGGAAAAGACTATGTGTTCCATCATGTCCGGAGCTGATGAAGGAACTTTTGGATGATGCACATAGTTGAAATTTCTCTATTCACCCAGGGAGCACAAAGATGTATCGAGATCTCAGAGAAAACGTTTGGTGGGATAATATGAAGAAGGAGATCATTGAATATACATCAAAGTGCCTTGTGTGTTAGCAAGTGAAGGTAGAGAGGAAAGTGTCTAAGGGGATGATGCAACCATTGCCCATTCTAGAATAGAAAGGGGAGAACATCACCATGGACTTTGTCACCGGACTTACAAGGAAATCCAAAGGCAATAATACAATATGGGTTGTTGTGGATCATCTTACAAAGACTGCACACTTCATTTCCATTCGGTAAGATTTCCCATTGGATGAACTGGGACAGATATATATCAGGGAAGTGGTAAGGTTTCATGGAGTACCACTATCTATTGTGTCTGACCAAGATCCAAGATTCACCTCTATGTTTTGGAAGAGTCTTCAAAAAGCTTTGAATACTGAACTGAACATTAGTACGACCTATCATCCTCAAACTGATGGCCAATCCGAGCGGACTATCCAAACACTTGAGGACATGTTGAGAGCATGCTCAATGGACTTTAATGGAGGATGGGATCAACATCTTCCTCTGGTTGAGTTCTTTTATAATAACGGTTGCCACTCGAGCTTCAAAATGGCTCCATATGAAACCCTATATGGGAAAAGGTGTAGAACACTGGCATGTTGGGATGAGGTCGGTGAACATAAGCTTCTTGGACCAGAAATGGTCGAGGAAATGGTGGAGAAGGTGAAAACCATTCAGCAGCATATCAAGGTAGCCCAAAGTCGACAGAAGAGTTATGCAGATAATCATCGACAAGACCTTGAGTTTAAAGTTGGAGACATGGTTTTTATATGCATATCTCCATGGAAGAAAGTCATTAGGTTTGGAATGAAAGGGAAGTTAAGTCCAAGGTACATCGGCCCCTTCGAGATTCTTGATCTTGTTGGGGATGTGGCCTATAGACTAGCACTTCCGCCTACTATGGCCAAAGTACATGATGTCTTTCACGTATCCCTCTTAAGGAAGTACATACTGGACCCTTCACATGTAATCTCTTCTGAGGTGGTACTATTAGAAGATGATCTTTCTTATTAGGAGAAACCAGTGAAGATATTAGATCATAGATAAAAAGTTTTATGAAATAAGACAATTCCCCTCGTCAAGGTGTTGTGGAGAAACCACATGTTTTAAGATGCAACTTGGGAATCAGAGGAAGTGATGAAGCTGAGTTACCCACATCTATTTTAGTGTGGGAAATGGAAAATTTCGAGGGCAAAAATTCTTAAGGGGGGAATATTGTTACGACCCAAAGTTTCATTAATGGAAAATCCCTCTTGATCTTATTAAATGTCTCTTTATATAAAATGTTTTTATAAAATTTCAACTTCATTTGTTTTATGATAAGAATTGTGACCGTTACTTTTATAGTCGTTGAACAGTGATCACATGATTAGTATAAATATAGGGCTTTAACACATCCAATTTTACATAGACAAAGGAAGTAATGGCCTCATCCAGAAGAATTGCCCCATATGAAGCCAATTTATCGGAGCTCGGAAAAGAGGTGGCGTCCTTGGGCTTCGCTCTTGACCAAGACCAATATGAGCTTCATCATATCAAGCTCGAACTGGACCATCTACGGGAAAAGTGAAAGTTGATAGAAATTACCACTTGAGCGATGATATCCGAGCCACCCCAAGAGTTTTTCACCATCGCACACCTTACCCTTAGGTCATATACGACTGTTTTAAGGGGTTATGTAACAAATAAATAGTACTATGTTCATGTATATTATTTTTGTATATAATAAAGAATATACCTCCTTGTCATTTTTGATACATTGTAAATAGTTTTTAAAGTATAAATAGTGTTTGTAGTTATTTCTTAATTAAGAATTCTACTTTTTTTAAATTAAGTGATTTTTGGAATAAAATAATATTTTAATAAAATATTATTATTATTGTTAAATTAATTTGTATTAAATATAAATGTTCTTATAATTTTATGAATGAAATTATAATTTTTATTAAGGTTTGAAAGCCATTTTTGTCAAAACCGGTGAATTTTCGATAAATGTCGGTTTTTATTTTAAAAGTAAAAATTAACAAATTTAGAAAATTATTTAGATAAAATAAATGTTATTTCTGGAATCAGGACATCGAAATTATCCAATGGTGAATTTTTCATAATTATCTGAGATAGTCAAATTTTTGGGTTAAAATTAAATACCGTTTAAATGTATAATGTGTTTTATGACATCATAATGTCCCAATAGTGATGTAATAAAATACTATAATCTATATGTTCGGAAAATATATGTATTAAAATTAAAATAATGTGATTTTGGGTTTGTTTGACTTACTTTTCAAAGCATTAATGGACCCCTCAAGACTTATTAAACACCTAATATTTTTAAATTAATTTTCTTGGGAGTGTGACTCACCTCCACATAAGAAACCCTATTATTTTAAAAAAGTTAGGACTTTTTCCTTATAAAATATTGCTTTCCTCTTCCCTTTTCCAAAAAACATGGGCAAAAACCAGGGTATGGTTTGTGGTTTGGATTAATTTAATGTAAGGGGACCTAAACCTAAATAATATAGAATTCCCTCACCTTTCCTATATAAACCCACCCAAGCTCCCACTTCCTCCTCACTAAAAGACTTTGGTGTTCATCCAAACTCTTCCCTAATATCTCTATAATCCTCCCAAGGTGCCCCAGGCTCCCAATATGCCTCTCACAAGCCTCTCTATATCCATTGGAAGCACACTTCAAAATAGGGGTTTTTTCTTCATTTCTCATTTTGTCCAATTTTCTGTAAGTTGTTTTGCCATTTTATTTTCAATTATGAATGTTTGGGTATGGTTTCACAACTACCTCATACATCCCTATTTATGTTTCAATGATGGGAGACCCCTTTATCTCTCATCAAATTCCTCCCATGTACACCTATTACTATGCCAAAATTCTGAAAGGAACTTCTCCCTCCTCATTTACATTCAAGCAATACTTTTGTATCATGAATCCAAATTCCATTAAATTTTTTGGGAAATGTATCTATATGAACTCCTTACTGTCCATTACATGTAAATATGATGAGTAACCCCTTTCTCTCTCCTAAACAATTTTTATGAGTTCTTATGTCACACCGTTATGCTGCCAAAATTGCACCGATTTTCTAAGCCAGTGCCATTGTGTAGTGAATACGATTCCCATTTATCCATCATGGGTATTCCCCTTTATGCACATTTACTTTTTGATTATAAAGTTACATGTATGAATTCCACATTCCTTTATCTTGGAATAAATTAGTATGTTTTATGAATCCATGTTTTATGATTCATGTGGCACACTTATGCATTAAATGAAATGTTTGAGAAGGGTGTTCCCTTATAGCTCTACAATGCATTGCGTAAAGTATAGTATCATGATACGTCATGTGCAATGAGTGTTGACTCATTCTAATTCAAGTGCAACGAGGGTTTACTCGTGATTTATGTGCAATGAGGATTTACTCATGCTCTATGTGCAATGAGCCTGGGCTCATGCTAATTCCATGTTAAGTGTTGTTTCCACATTTCCTTGTTATGATTATCATGCTTTATCATGCCTTTATGTTCATGTTTCCCTTGTGCTCTATTGATATGCGTAATGTATAACATTTATTGTACTCATCATGTTATTCCATGTGTATTCCCATGCTGGGATTTATATCCCACCCTTTTCTTATGCATGTCCTCAGGTTATCCCATGCAATGCTAAGTACGAAAGAATGTAGCGGTCATGTAAAGGAATTTTTCAATAAATATGTTGTATTTAATGTTTTATGTTTTTATGTAATGATACTAAGACCCAAAGACACTAATCCTCTTAATCATCTTTGTTGTATCAAGTGAATTTTTATGTAATAAATCATGTTTAAGTTGTAATAAAAAGAAGGGTTGTCATAATATGTATTCACCGATATGATTGTGGCTATATCAAATCATGGGAGTGATTGAGTGACCCCTAAAGGTTATGTTTCCTATATCGTATGTTTTTTCCAAACATATATATTTTGATATATTTCAATGATATTTTAAATTCCAAATTTATATGTCTATGTTTATTCCACATGTACCATTTTTAGTATTTCATTATTCTATAATATTTTTCTATGGTATATGACTATTCATTTGAGATTAAATTTTCTTCTGTAATGACATATGGGTAGCTATTATTATTCAATGAAATTTTTAATAGGATATTTATCCCATTCTCAATTTTTCCCATATACATATGATCTAACCCTTTATATCATCTTGAGATGTTTACTCCATTGATGATATTTTTTTATGTCTGTTTATTAAGTATGTATTCCCTCTAAAAAAAAAGAACATATGTAATTTTGTAAGGGGTATAGTGTGGTTTCTTGAAGAGATATTTTCATAACTGTTATAAATTCATTTAAATATGATGATAGTATTAAATTATTTAAATCCATTGGGTTATAGGATTGTGAGACTATATATTTTAGGTACGTATGAACTAATGAATATTATGTAAAATAAAGATATGTTTATCTTGGGTCTCCTCAGTTTGAAAAAGAGTAATATTTTGTTATTAATGGGGATTATATAAATTTTTTTGTATATTAGGTATACATAACATCATTGAAAACCCTTGGTACAGTTTTATGTATAGGGTAATATCATGAAATTTTCGTAAAATTTATATATTTTTTATTTATAGAAAAATGTCATCCTTTTATGAATAAGATCAAGTGGAGGAAGGATCAGACATAAATTATCCTATGATTTATTACACTGAAACCCTAGATGGGTAATAAATATATATTCACCTTGTGCATGAAAAATAACCATAACTACACATATGTTTTGAAACATCAAGGGACATTATTTTTTGATTTACCCACATTTTATGAAACACTATTAATAACATTAACAAATATTTTATACCATTATGGATCCTATGGCATCCCTCCTTTTTATTACATAACTTTTCATTACATTTTACATACAGAGCATCTTTAAAGTCTCATGCCTTGGAAATCAGGAACATAAAACATGAAAACATAAAAAGTCATTCTAATAAACTTTTATGAAATCAATATAAGTTCTTACTAATTAAAATTATTAAATCTCATAACCTGGAGACATACATCAAAGGAAAGGGTGAGCAGAAGGCCCAGTAAGGGTAATCAAGGGAGTCAGTTTACTTGTGATATCAATAAGAACTTTATGAAAAATATGAATACATGAGAAATGAAAAAAGAGACATATCATAATAAAAAGAACATAAATCATAACTTTAATATGTGGCCAAAACATTTCATTTAGACATTCATTAACATATCATCAGGGTTCATCCCCATGGTGTCATAAATAAATTACAAAGGTTATTCCCTAAGGTATTGTGAAACTTGTAATCTATAGAGATTAATTCATTACCCAATGCATTGGAGCGCTATCAGGGTGCACACATAATATGTATTTATTTTAACGTGATCCACAAGGATCATAATCATACATTTCATAAATAACCCAATGAGAGTAAAAGAAATGGGTTTCATATCAACATCATAACGTTTTAGAAATTATTTAAAAAAACATGATCATTATGTCATTTATAACACATGGAAGGGAATGAGGGATATATTTATGTGAATTCCAGAATCAAGAATATAATTTTTATGTATTTATAAACACCAATAGATATTAAATTGTTATAGGTATTCACATAAATATGATAAGATAATTTGTTGATAGAAAGAGAGAGATATTTTGAGATGAAATTTCTGCAGCATAACGACTATATGACATGGTTTTAGAAAATAATAAAAAGATTGGGGAAAAAAGCCACCCACTCCTAAATAACTCATAATACAGTATGGTTATAGAATAAAAATTGATAATATCATGGTGTGGATATTTTAAGCAAATACCATATGAAAATTAAACTCGATGGAAAAGAGAAGATGTTATTTATTTTACGAAAATTCAGTTTCCCAACGACGTCACTTAAAATTCATAAAATCAATTGATGGGAGCGGAAAGGGTCTCACATAAATTGGAAAATAATTGGAATGTGTTTATGATATAGAAGAACATAAACCAACATAATAATATGGAAACTAGAAGACATGACTTAAGGAATTAATGACTTAAAAGAGGAAGGTGAACGATTCCCTTACCTTTGAAGAGTAACTTCGAAAGCTCGAAGGTTGGGATCCTGGGTGTAACACCCGAGACTTTTATGAGAAATATTTTGTTTTTATATTAATAATAAAAGAAATCTTTCACTACATAAATCACTTGCTTGGCTTGCTTTACACGCAATCACGACCTTCCTCGATAGCTTGCGTTGTACGCAATACCGAGTTTCACTAAACAACAATATGCTATTAAAATATTATTAAAACTAGCCGTTATGAATAGTAATAACCAATTTCTGAAATTTTATAAATTTTATTTTTCAAAAATGGACTTCATTTTTGGATTCGGAATATCGAAAATAGCCTAGGGTGAAATTTTGGTATTTTTCTGAAAACTTTCAATTTTTGATGAATATTGAAACCACTATGTGGTAGTTAAAAAAACTGAATTTTTCATAAAACATGATTTTACCGCTTCTGTGTGTGGAATTTAAAAAATCCGAGAGACACAGTTGATGTCAGTAATTAAAATGTGGTTCAATGAGATGAAAATAATTTTTGGTGAATAGAAACTTTTTACTTTTATTTACCACGGTTAGAAGTAAGTAGGGTAATTAAGGGTAAAAATGATATTATTATTACCCTAACACATGTCTTAATTCTATTTGATAAGTGTAATTCGACCAAAAACAACCTTAGGAATAAAATATGACTATTTAGGCCCACTTGGATTAGATTATGACATTTATTATTAATTTATTTAAAGATGGGTTAAAATAATTAAAATCAAAGTTTAATATGTATATGATTTTTAATATAGGGTTATACATAAGATAAATCCGAAAATAAATATTCATTAGAAATCTAAAAATATTTACTACATAATATTATTTTATTTGTAATTTTTAGACTTAAAAAAAATTTAATTTATTTATGACACAAAGATGATGTAGTAATTATCTTATTAATGAAATATTGACATAATTGATGTTATAAATACCCAAATAAATATAATTTGAGACTTTTTATGAATTACACTAATTTTATAGGTTAACATGACATGTTAGTATTGATTTAATTAACTTTTTCGAACTAATCATTCTGTTATGAGTTTCACAAAAATAAATTACTAAATAGTGTCAAAATTGACATAAAATAGTTTTTAAAACAAATATTATATTAGTAATTGTTATTTTAATCCTAAAAATCTATGGTTTGGCCAAATGACTTAGATACGGTTATATATATTAATAATAAACAACTTGGTGTTCTTTTGGCAGCTTATAGTAAGTTTATTAACCTTATAGTAGAAGAACACAAGAAGACACGGTAAAAGTAAAATTATTTTACTTAATGTTAAATCTAAATGATAAGGATAAAATAGGAACCTAAACTTGTTTAAATTCTATTGAATTAAAGTATTTAGACCCATCCCCACCTTAGATTCGAAATAAGTCAATTTGGAGCTATTTAAATCCGAATTTGACTTTATAATAAAATAATATTTTAGTTTTTCCAAAAGATCCCCTCTCCTCCCTTATAAAAGGGCACCTCCTGCCCCTCATCCTCACACCACTTTTAGCCTTCCAGATCGGCCAACCCCTGCCACCTTCTCCTATCCACTTCCCTAGAGACATTCTAGAGGTCCTGGTCTTCTTCAAAGACCAATTTTAGTGCCCTAAAAGGAGATCTCAAATAGGATCTTCAAAGAAGAGGTAATGTCCGATTAACAATTCTTTCAACTTTATTTCTTCTTCCACTTCTTAATCTTTAGTTGTTTCATTATGAAGTAATAACATCAGTATCAGTCATTTACTTATATGTTATTATAAGTATGAAACAACCCTATTTCACCATCTATCCATCCTACGGAAAACGAAATCACCGCGCGTGCGTACGTACGGAATACCGTCTCCATGCCCTGGTGTAATCTATTTTCCGCCACCACCTTACTTAGATGTGTATAATGGTGTAAATAATGACTATATATGACTATTATAAAGTGATAGTGATTCTGAAATAGTATACATACACTCCAATACAATTCCACGATCATGGGAACGATATCATCGCTTGTGCGTACGTACGGAATATCGTCTCCACGATGTGATGCGACTCGTTCTACATGATCTTTATTGCATAATGATTATATAAATGAATTGAGTGAATAAATATGATATATATTACACTAATACAATTCTTGAAATTATGTATCTATAACCTAAAAAGAAGTATAATAATTTATTCGACAAAACACGCATAAGAACAAAAAGTAATAAACACCCGAATAAACATGTAGTAATTAAATATTACTAATAAGAAGCTATAAATATGTCCATATATTATATCATAAAAATAAGTATGATTCTAGAATAAGTCAATAACATTATTTAAATCATTATACAGGAGGTTTGGACACTTACGAAGCAAATCGGACCTAAGGTAAGGGAAATATCACAATCTCATTTTTTTATCAGAGATTTTTTATACTTTGGTATTTACTGGGGCGTATTTTATCATCCAAATCCATGTTTTCTCAATATGTAATGTTATTTACATCCATATACAACTGTTTAAATCCATTTTTACCCTTTTTTGAGTTTTTAGTAAAAGATATGAATGGAATCTTTTGTCGTTTTTCGTACGAGGTACTTTTTGACTTTTCCGAAAAAAGTACGTGAAGAATGTTTTTTTAACTTATACGGCCTGAATGGATTTTTAAAACAATATATCCAAGAATATTCCTTTACAAGTTTTCAAGTTTATTTTTAATCAACTTCTTTTAGTTTATAATTGTATGACATATTATGAAAGGAAAAGTGTTTTTGAAGTAGAAAGGATATTTTCCTCAAGAATGGAGTTCAAGTGTTTTATCAAAATTATTTTCCATCTAAGATAATAAAGGGTTCTGTTTTTATCCCTATTATTTCATTTATTTGATTATGTTGTGATGGAATTATGTTTATGAATTCCTTTATCTTATATGAATTGTTTTATGATGTCATGATGTTTAAGATTCCCATTTTTATTACATGGGTTATGCTATGATTTATGGTTTATGATTTTGTGGAACACATAAGAATGGTATAATTATGAGATGGGTGGGACCTATATCTCACTCCAATTCATTGGGTAAAGATTTTATATAACATGAGAAAGACATGGCTAGAACGGAAGGTTAAAACGGTTCAGTGAAATTGGACTGAAACGAGGAGTGAACTCGGTTCAGAAATGGACTTTGTCCACTAAGATAATCTTGGAAATGGGCCTTGACTAATAAGAAATGATTCTCTATTATTATGTGTGTATTCCACAAAGTTTCATGTTTTAAGTTATGATTATTGGGATTAAATTTCACTACTATGATTTATCCCATGTTATGATATTATGATCTCTTTTGAAGGTTAAGATTTTCAAAATGTTATGTTCTTATAAATATGATGTGATTGATATTTATTTTGTTTACCCTTACTGAGCATTTGAGCTCACCCTTTTATGTTTTCTTTTCCCCAGGCCAGGAAGAAGGTTATTAAGTAGGAAATGCCAAAAAGGGACTCTAGATATGATGAAATAAATGGGAGGCAAAGTAGATACATTATGAACCAGTTGTTTATGTTTCCCAGTTTCTAAAGACTCTATACCTATACGGTCCTTTCCTTGTTTTGTTATATGTTGTAATAAGTTTTCTTCAATTCTAAAGTAATAACAATGTATGTAAAGTACGGTTCGTTATACTGGGGGGCTTGAGGGAACCTTGAGAGGAATCTTTGTGAGATAAAAATACTATATCATCATTTATGAGGATTTTTTAATGAAATTAATGAGCGTAAAGGCTTGGTATTTATAGAATAATTGAGGTAATATTTAATTAATTTCCAAGGGACACCTCGTTGGTGGTATTTGTGAATCCATGGGCTTTCCCATGGTATATTACCATTTTATTTGCCACTTGGGACACCTCATAATATATATTACTATTAAAAAATAGTATTGAACGATTAAATCATTATTACATCATTAATTATGTCATTAGACACCTGAAACTCAAAACTGTATTTTTACTTTTCAACGAAAATTCAACAGTTTCAGAAAAATCCCACAAAATAAACCCTAACCTAATATCAATGCTCTGAATTAAAAAATGATCTCCATTTTATGAAAATAATTTTCTAAATATTTTAAATTTAATTTTTAAATTAAATAATTATTTATTAAAAAATCAACTCTAAAACAATAACTTGTTTTGTGACACATTGAAATGTAATCAAGGTCCCCTAAAACTATCTTATAACCATAAGACAATAAATTAACAATTTATGATTACATTTTATGAAAATAAATTTTCAATTTAAATAATTAAATCAATTATAAAATTGTAAATAAAATATTTATGACATACCAAAATATCCAAACTTTTACTATTATCATTGTTTTCAATTTTAAGATGTCTAAATTGTATATATACATTCATGGGTGAAGTTTATTATTTCTTTGTCCGATTTACTATTCATTTCTATTCATAAGGGTATTTTACTATTCATACTTAACTATTAACTAAATTCAAGTTGATCTTATTAGAATCTAAATTTCATACTGATCACAACTGTAGAAGACCATTTTTTGAATATCATTTCACATTATTAATTATTTAAAGTTTACATGAATATTTTAAAATACCCCTTTTCCAAAATTCATCAATAATATTCTTACTATATTTGTTCAGAAATTTGAAAATCAAAAATTTTACCATAATAATTAAAAAAAATTAATTTATACAAAGGTATTACAAAAATTATTGAAGGCCTTGTTACATACCCTTTATAACACATGCACAAGAGTCAAGTGTTAGGTGGGTTATGGTGAAAGATTCTTGGGGCGGTTCGGACAACATTTCCCGAGTAGTGATTTCTATTAGCATGAACTTCTCCTTTAGAAATTAAATTCAAGCTTTACATGTTGAATATCATATTTGAATTGATCCAGACCAAATCTTAAAGATTCTAACTCTTTCCCAAGCTCTGATAGATGGGCTTCATATGGCCCGAGTCTACTAGATGTGGAAATCATCTCTTCTTTCTAAATTAACCAATACCACTAGTATTTATAATCAATAATTGTAACATTAAGTCTTTATGTTACAAAGGTCATATTTAACAACAATCATATAATAGTCAAAACCCAATAGTATCACTTCATTAATTATAAGATATAGTTTTCTGGTGTATAAAATGTAATAACACACAAATTTAAGAAATGATAATTATTCAAAAGATCGGGTCATTACATTCTTCCCCCCTTAAAAAATTTATTCCTATAAATTATTTACTCATAACCTAATAAGAGAAATGGTATGGGTAATTCTGCCTCATAGACTCCTCTTGTTCCCACATGGCTTCATCACATTTTTGGTTCCTCCAAAAATCCATTACTAGGTGGGTTGTCTTGTTCCGTCGAACCTTGTCTCTATGCTCCAAGATCTCCAGAAGATACTCCTTATATGAGAGGTCATGTTCCAGTTTCCCCACCTCTGGATTATTTAGATTTGAAGGGTTAGGAATGTACTTACTCTAGAGGGATACGTGGAAGAAATTATGAACTTGTGAAATATTTCGAGGAAGTGCAAGCCGATAGGCCAATTCTCCTAAGAGATGAAGGATTTCATAGGGGACAATGTACCCAGGGATGAACTTCCTTTTTTCCCAAACATCATGAATCTCTTACAAGGTTAAAATCAAAGAAAGATTTTGTCACCAACATCAAACTTCATGTGCCTTCGATGGTTGTCAGTAATTATCTTTTGCTGACTCTGAGCAGCCTTAATGTGTTGTTGGATTGCGTGGACTTTTTCTATCATCTCTTGCACAAGATTATTCCAAAGAAGCTTTCTCTCAATAGCTTAATGCCAAAAATTAGTAGTTCTATATCGTTTACCATATAAAGATTCATAAGGTGCCATTTGAATTCCTACGTGAAAGCTATTGTTGTAAGATAACTCAAGTAAAGGGAGATGTTGATAACAAACACCTCTAAATTCCATTGAGAATGTTCTCATCATGTCCTTGAGTGTTTTAATTGTACATTAAGATTGTACATTAGTATGGGGGTGAAAGGCCAAACTAAAATTCAATTCAGTGCTCAGTGCATGTTGAAGACTTCTCCTGAATTTTTATCTGAACCTTGGATCACGATCAAATATGATAGAAAGAGGAAGTCCATACAGCCTTAACAATTCCTTCACATAAATCATATAAATTTGATCAAGAGATAAATATACCCTAATAGAGATAATATGGGAAGTCTTGGTGGGTTGGTCCACAATAACCTATATCGCATTATTTCCTTTGGAAATTCTCAGGAGACCAGGGACGAAGTTCATAGTGATATTGTCCCACTTCAAGACTAGTATGGGTAGTGGTTGTAATACCCCTTTAAGAAGTTGTCACTCTTCCTTCACTTAATGACATACCAGACACCTTGATGTGTAGTCCTCAATATCCATTTTTATATTATACCACCAATAATGATCACGAAGGTCTCTATACATTTTTTTGATTCCTGGATGTATAGAGAAATCAAAGCTATGAGCTCCATCCATCAGCTCCATCTTTATTTCCAGAATAGATGGAACACATAGTCTTGTACAAAATTTCAATACAACTTCTTGATCAATATTTAACTCAAGAAACTTCCCATCCTTCATAGCCTCATACTTTTTCTGTAACAGATGATCTTCTTTCTGAGCATTCTTGATATTCTCTAGTAATAACAGTTGAGAAATCTTTTGGGTTAGAGTTGATGATATCCCATATCATATAATTCCCATGTACATCTTCACTAGATTATTGATCAAATGATCACATTAAATCCTCATCATTTAATGAACAACTGGGTATTTCCTACTTAATGCATCAGGGTCTTTGTTTGCTCTTTTGAGATGATAATGAATTGATAAATCACAGTCTTTGAGAAGTTCCGACCATATCCTTTGTCTCATATTAAATTCCTCTTGTTTGAAAATATACTTCAATCTTTGATAGTCTGTGTATATATCACATTTCTCCCCATAAAGATAGTGCCTCTATATATTCAGAGAAAAAATGACTGCCACCAGCTCCAGATCATGCGTAAGATAGTTCTGATCAAAAGCCTTCAACTGTCCAGATGCATAGGCAATGAACATGTCATTTTTCATGCGGACACATCGAATCCCTCTTAGAGATGCATCACTAAAACTAACAATTTCTTCTCTACCTGATGACAATGTTGACACGAGTGCAGCAACCAATCTCTTCTTTAGGTCATGGAAACATTCCTCACACTCCTTTGTCCTGATGAACACGACCCCTTTTCGAGTTAACTTGTTTAATGGATTAGAAATACGTGAAACATTTTTCACAATCCTCCTATAATATCTCTCTAATCCGAGGAAACTATGAATCTACATTATTTTTTTAGGATGAGGCCACACCTCTATAACTTTTGTATTTTAAGGGTCAACTGTGAATCCATCATTGGTAACAATGTGCCCCATAAAAGCAACATTTTTTAACCAGAATTCACATTTTCTATACTTTCCAAAAATCCCCTCCTTCCATAGAGTTCGCAAAATAACCCTTAGATGATCCTCATGCTCCTCGCGACTTTTGGAATATATAAATATATCATCAATAAAAACCACCACAAAGTTATCAAGGTAGTTCTTAAAGACTCTATTCATCATATCTATAAAAATAACAAGTGCATTAGTCGGTATGAAGGGCATAACAACAAACTTATAATTCCCATATCTTGATTGGAAGTCAGTTTTTTATAATATCATCTTTATTCACCCTCAATTGTTGATAAGCAAATCAAATATCAATATTAGAGAATAATTGATCCCAATGAAGTTGGTCAAATAAGTAATAATTTCATGGAAGAGGGTATTTTTTCTTCACGTTGATCGTGTGAAGTTAACTATAATAAATTCATAGCTGCATGAATCCATCCTTCTTCTTCAAAAAAAGAGAACTAGTGCTCACCAAGGATACAGACTCGGTCGAATAAACCCCTTCTACAAAAGATCTTGGATATGTTTCATTTACTCAACCAGCTCCCCATTTTCCATCCTATATAGGGTCTTTGATATAATATTGGATCAATGTACATGTTCAATGGAGAACAATACCTCTCTTTATGGGGGAGGTCTAGGTAACTCTTTTGGAACTACGTCATTGTATTCATTGATGATGGGGACATTTTCTATCCTCAAAATCTCATTTACTTCTTCTTCTTCACTGATCAACTTGATAAAGAAGGATATAAAATGCTCTTCTAGAATGATATTAGGTAGAGATATCTCTTCTTGGAAGATAACTGTAGGTTTTACATTCAAGACAACATATATTTCCTTTCATATGCATTTGTTCTTAGCATTATACATTGAGAGCCAATCCATCCCTAGTATAATGTCGAATTACAGCATGGGAATGTCTACTAGATTTGTGAAAAGAGTTTTCTCACTAAAGTATATAATAGTGTTTTTAAACACTGACGATTCATGAAAAATCCCACTAAGAGTTTTGACTGATAACTCTACTTATAGAAAATCAGGGGGTTGATTCTAAATTCTTTTCAAACATGGAGGAAATAAAGGAATGTGTAGATGTAGAATAAAACAAAGTATGTTATAGATTTGAGATAACAAATAGTGTACCTTCCACCACATCATTTGGCGCTTCAACATTAGCCATAGTGATTGCAAAAGTATGACCTTGTTCTCTTGGCCGTTGCTGAGGCTGATGGTGATTCCCCTACACTGCCCTCAGATTTGGACAGGGATTTTTAAAGTTCCCATGTTGTCCACAATTATATAATTGGACATCCGATATGGCGTGCATGATCTTCACCTTTTAATTAGGTTAGGGAAGTTGTGGTTTCACCTCACTACGATAATTCTGCACAATGTGGCAAACTTTACCACACTAGAAGAACTTTCCACTCTCGAGCAGGCAGTTCTATGAATGCTTCTTCCCACATTTATTACATGTGGGATGTTGTACTTTCTTTCCTCCTATTCCCTGATCGATGATCCTCCCTATGCTTGGATCCATTGATCTTTTATATTCATAGGATTTATGAGACCATTGCATCTCACCAAACTATACTTCATCTTTCACCACACTTTGCAAGATCTCCTCATAGATATCATAATCTCGGTTGGCTAGATTGTTCCGCAGGTGAGGTCTCAGTCCACCAAAGTATCTACCAACCTTACCATTTGGATCCATAAAAATATTAGAGGTGTAACGTGAAATCCTTGTGATGTTCATCTCGTAGCTTCCCACAGATTCATTCCCCTCTACATCAGATCGAGAAACTCCTTTTCTATTTTTTTCCCATCTATTGAGGGAAATACTTTTTAAAGAATATCCATATGAACTCTTCCCACTCCATAGCTTCAACTTCCACTCTTAGACTTGTGTTTTTAATTTAGTTCCTACCACTGATCAGCTTCTCCCTCTAAGTGATAAATAGACAAGGTAACCATATCTTTTTTTGAATAGAAGAGTACAGTAAAGATCTTCTTAGTAGACCTGATCCACTGTTCAGCAATCAATGGGTCGGTAGATCCACTGAATGTTTGTGGTCGTTTACGCATAATGGATTCCACAAGATGTTTTTCCCTTCGCTGTGATATTGGTCTCTTAGCTTAATTCAAGTTATTTCTTATGACAGGAGTTAGTTAGTTCTTCATTCTCATGAAATTTCCCATTCCAGCTTCCATCGGCGGGCCATCTGCGCATGTGCCATTGCGGTCACCATATGCACGATTCTTCCTATTGCCCACTATTTTCTATAAGAATAAAACTATCACGAACCAAATCTATCCGTCATTGAAACCAACACCAATCCTAGACCACGACAGGGCACGAATGGCGTTTTTATTCCCCACGGGAAGTAAAGGTTCTCGGGTATCATAATACGAAAATTGGGAATGATTTTCCCTAGGTTATAAACAAAAAACAACAAATGAACCCAATAAAATGAATCAGGATTTTTCAAACAAAACAATATTTTACAAAACATCAGAACTGAATTACGTAGTTTAAAACAACTCACAAGGACTATAACAAAGATACAAATCTGAAAAAACAGCCAAAAAACAACCTCAAGGAAAGGGGTACCCCCCTCAAGCCATCTCTACAAGACATCACCACCAATGACTTGCTAAAAACCCGAACCACTGGAACTAAAAATTGTACCCAACCCATGACAACAAAAATAACCAAGTCTACATACACCCAAGGGTGTAAGTCGGGTGTGAACCAATTCCCAGTAGGATACCACCACAAAATGATTCCATGTGATAAACATTCAAAGAAAAAAAAATCTTGTAAGTAATTATAAACAGGAAATGCTAGTTTCAATTTCTAAAAGTCGAAATATAAAAATTAAAATAGTTTTCACATGGGATTATTTAAGGAATCATAAATATTAAAATAAATTCCAATACTACTAAAATTTGCATAGAATAATACTATATGTTGTTGGTAAACACAAATAATCCAATGAGCACAAGCAAAAAGAATAAACGCCTAGGCACTATCTCATTGTGGGTCCAAGGTACTCGTATCTTGGTGAGAGTAACCATCCCAATATATGTTCTTGTGCACAAAAACCACTATTAGGGACAATACCCATAACCTAGTGGTCCCCAATAATCATCGCCATATTCTAGTTAGTGTTGTAAGCGTCAATCATGCTATGTTAAACTGAGGCCGAACCACATCGATTCACTAGCATACTAGTACACATCCTCCCTCCTAGATATCCGATTTTCCCTCTTGTGATCATACAAGTTCAAAAATCCAAGAAATATAGTTTTCACATTCAAATATCACTTCCACATCAAATATTAATCAAACAGACCCACGCACATCACACAAGTCACAATATCCATTTTTCGTTCTAATGCATTTTGAAATCAAACTCACACAGAAATACCCCACAACACATTTTTGAATAACATTCACAATCCAACACATCCTTTAACAATTTTATAAAATATTTTACAAATATGGTAAAAATCTCATAAAATCCCACTCACATGTTTCATTAATCCCTTTTCATTAACAAAATCCATTTTTCACATCACACTAACAAAAATAGCCCTCATCAAGTTCACACCTCATCACATTTCAATAAATCCGTTAAACATTTTTATAAAAAAATTTCCAAGAGGATACACATCACTAAAAATCCCCATTAACATTTAAAATGGACCATATAAAAATTTACACACTCTATATTAGTTTTCCAATATGGTTTCACCTCTTACATAAATCATTAAACCATTCAAAACATTCATAAAACAATTCTGAGGAGTGTACACATGCTTTTCACATAAAACCCATTTCAAAATCATAATTCGAGGAAAAAATCACAAAAATTCCAATTCAAACAAGAATTGGAAGCCCAAATTTTTTTATTAAACCACCCCAAAGCGTTATACAAATATCTCGGACAATACCACAAAAGATCCACATGAAAAACACACGTTTTAGAAATCACTTTCAAGAAGTATAAAATGGTTTTCCACCATAAACTCATTAAAAACCCCTCTTTCAAAACCAATGACACACCAATACCCAAACAAAACAAAATTTTCATCCCAAAAAATATTTATTAAAGCAATTTCAAATTTTCTAAAATACACCGAAATAATACCCCAAGTGTTACACATGAAAAACACCCAAATTAAATCTAAAATGCAACTATAAAATTAAAATCGTAACCAAATCAATCATGAAAAGTTTTTTCTCCACATAAAAACATATTAGGAATATGAATAATGATTAAATGCATCAAGCTAACTCATCAATAAATTTTTAAACATGTAAACACCTACCAAAAGTTTAAAATCCCTCAAATCATGGTGCGAAAAGTAAACTACACCACCGCTACACCAAAAGGAGTGACAAGAAACCTAAAACCTCAATATTTCACAAAATAGACACCCAATAAAACAATAGGTTCGAACCCTAACTTCTGGACATTTTTAACAGCAATAAAAAGGGAGGAAACCATAAGGAAATGAAATAAATCAAAGAGAGAAACACTTACTTGAATCGAACATGAAGAAATACCCCTCAAATCAACCAAAGTTTTAATATCCAAGAAACAAAAAATGGTATGGAGGCTCGAAGGATTCATATTATATCATGTGAGGACTGAAATGGGGGGAAACAATTGAAAATTGAGGGAGTTATGAAAGAATCAATTTACCTATTCAAATCAGGTTGATTTGAGAACAATTTTTGAATATTTCTCTAATCCTTGGAGCAGATGAGCACCAAAAATGAAAAACCTCTAATGAGGGAGATCCTTACGCGTGTTTCCTCTATTGTGAGGTGGAATCACTGAAAAAAGTAAAAAATCAATATGTTATTAAATAAACAAATCAAATTTTAAAACTAGAAATAGGCTTCCGGGCAGGCCCAATCCCTTAAATAAAAACCCAAATCTACCATGATTATGGATCCCTAATTGGTCCCAATTAATATGCTGGTATCAATAGGTAAGGGGAGGCCATGTAAGAATTAAAATGGATGAAAAATATTGAAAAAATGAAGGATTTACAAAGTAATGTTTTTTAAAATATGGAATTGGGCTCACTGTTTTGTCCAAATTTTAAAAACCCACCATTTCAACCAAAATGAATGGGAAACCCACAAAACAAAGAAATAATTGAAGATAAATTAAAAATAACTTTAAAAAACGCCATTGATGTGAAAATTATCCCCACTATAAAACATTCCTCCCCTAGGAAGCCACAATAAGTCTAAAGGAAAAAAACCAATCCCAACGGATAAACCAAGATGTACTTCTTTTCCAAGAATCTCCCCTAGGGGCCAAAACACCTAAAGTGATCAATTATGGAAGGATTACTCTCTAAATCCAAACATACACCACTTTCCTGAAAAAAAAAACATGCACATTCAGGCATTATCCCAAAATTAAACTCCTCAAACACTATCCGAAGAAGACTCAAGAAATTCACCCAAACGAACAACAACAACGAACAATGTTACACTTAGCTTACTACAAATAAACCATTAGGCACTATCTAATCCCATAATTTAAACAAGTAATATGTAGGTATGTAGATATATCAGAATGAGAATAGCTACTACCAATCCAATACTAAGGGAAAAGATGAGTTTCTGGTACGGAGAGACACAAATGGGCTCCCCAACATAAGAGGCAACTTAAATTTTTCCTAAGACAGAATCAGGACACTAACAGGTGGATTCCAGAACAGAATCTCTAGTACAAGGGGTAGAAATGCATTAGACATTTAAAAAATAATATACATGAGACCCATGGTGGGTATCTTCAAAATAACAAACTACCATCTTAACTGACCAACTTGGGCCGACACAAAAATACCCCAAAATTAAAGAGTTGGGACGACCACACGGTTAGTCTGTACAATTTGAGAAACTGTGCGATAACCGTGTGGATCCTTATATATGAATGGTTTTCTAGGGCACTGTTACAACTAACCATTTGAAAACTATGCACTCATACTATCTAGCCAAATTCCTAACCATACTCAAAAAAACTCAAATGAAAACAATGGGGTAAAAATGAAATTGGGAGATAACATGGGAACGAGGCCATACACCTATTTCCAATGAATAAAAATAACATAGTCAAGATGACAACACAAGTGGTTTATATTCATTACAAATTTCATACTGAGGATAATACATTGAACAAGGGTTTAAACGACCTTGGTATTTCCCCTAACTACGCACCATCTTCTCTCCGGGACCTATAGCTGGAGCTCAAATGATTGAAGCATCTTCAGCCTCACAGTTATGCTTTGGAATCCCCAAAACATAACTTCTTTGTCCAGTGCTACAAAAAACTACCCCACAATCCAAGATGGGTTCACCAATACATAACACACTCCAGAACTCAATTTACTAAAACCTGACATTTCAGTGAAACAAGGGCTTATAAGATGAACACACATCACACCTTGTTTCTTCCGGTGAGAAAAAACAGAAGGAATGGACACATACAAAAACCTTCCTCTAAGACAGAATATTTGAATTTTTTACAAGGGAGATATACTATGTACACAATAAAGACTCCCAGAGGAATGTAATACCTTCACCTCTACAGTCAAATGAATACATGACATCAAAAGGTGTCATCTATCATAACCATTGCGACTGATAGAAGGAATGAATATAGAGAGGCCTTATGCAACATCCCCAAAAAACACACAATTCCAAATGGAGTCCATAATGGCCTCTCATGAACAGATCTCCCACAATGGAGGATTAATGTAAAACCATGCTTCGAAGAGACTACGATGGACCTAGAGGCCCTGTTAGAGACCATTCACACTATAAATCCCATACTACTTTCACCTTCGATGAATCGTGTAACTTAATGAACTTAGGTATCTTTCAACCTTCCATGAAAACTATCATACCACTAGAGGGTCCACCAAACAATTCGAGGAAATGGTGTATACTAAATCTCTAAAGCTCGAGAAAATGATTCCTTACATTGATAAAATGGATGATTTTCCAATAGTGAAACAATCAGGGATGCATTTTAGTCATTCACTAAACCATAATAGGGGTGTACTTTATCTACAAAGATAACCCAAGGACCCAAACAAGATGTTATATTTGGTCAAAACATTCCAAAACCCATATGAACACATGAAGATAACCATTGTAAAGGTGTCCCGAAAAATTTCTCAGAAGAGACTACTAACTGGTCCTTCTACCCAGCTAACCGACCAAACAAAAACCCAAAACACGGTTCATAAAGGAGGGGTTCTTTGACTTAAAACATCCCACAACATCAACAATTTCAAAACACATAATACACACCATCACAAACCAGTCATCAAAACATTGTGTTTCCCTTTAAAAACATTTCTTTGAAAACAAACGATTCATCAGTTAGCATATCCACCAGTGGTACCCCATAGGCCTCACACATGCATGTTTTTATGCCACTGGGGACCCTCCTCATATTCATCCCATCACTCATACAGTCATTCCATTAACCATAAATCATCCCACGTAACCCCATGCATGTGGTCACTCATGAAAATACCAATGGTTAAAACATATATTCATTCCACTTTTCAAAACCAAAACAGTTAACACAATTTTCCATTACAAAAAAATTATGACAATTCAGTTCAACAATTTCAAAAATATACCATTTCCCCTTTATTGGAAAATAATTTCACAAAAACTATATTCTTCTTAAAACCATGTCATTTTTTCTTTGAAGCTGAACTTATAAGATTTCATAACCAAAGGAAACAAGGAAATGCGAGAGGAAACTTGTTCTAGTGGGTGACTTGAACATATGGTTGGATTCCATACAACAATCACTTAACCATAACAAAGAGTGTTCTAGGGAAATATACCTAATTTCACATGGTTTTACCGGCCCTGTGAGCTCACTGAGATCATTAAACCAACTCTCTTTTCATTTCTCATAATCATCATCAAACCAAGAAAACCAATGGACTCTGATAAGTCCTGACTCCCATAGTGAATTGATTACCATCATGAGGTGTGGTGATCATGCACACTACCCATAACCTGAATGAAAATTCCTGACAATCCTAACACAAGACTATATCGACTATTCCCCAAATAACATGACCAAAGGGGTTAACCTGAACCTCCTTTGATACCATTTTGTCACGAACCAAATCTGGCCACCATCGATACCGACACCAAACCCAGCCCGTCACATAGACCTAAGTGCTATTCCAATCCCCATGGGCTAGAAATGGTTCCTGAGAATCTTAAACTGAATGTTGGGAATGATTTTTTCGAGTTTATAAACATAAAACAACAAATGAACCCAATTAAAAGAATCTGGATTTTTCAAACCAAACAATATTTTACAAAAATTCAAAACTGAATTACATAGTTGAAAAAAAACTCAAAAGGAGTATAACAAAGGTAAAAAAGGGAAATGAAACAGCCCAAAAACCACCTCAAGTGAGGGGGAACCACCCTCCAGCCATCTCCACAAGACATCACCACCAAGGACCTGCTAGAAACCTGGACCACTAGAACAAAAAACATTACCCAACCTGCAACAAAATATATAACCGAGTAAATTTACACCCAAGGGAGTATGTAGGGTGTTTTAAAATTCCCATTAGGATTCCACCCAAAAGAGCTTCCATGTGATAAACATTCAAAGATGAAAATCTTTTATGTTTTCATATACATGAAATGATAGTTACAATTTCTAAAATATGCACCTTAAAAATTAAAATAGTTTTCAAGTGGGATAATTTAATGAATCAAAACATTTAAAATAAATTAAAAAACTACTAAAATTTCCATCCTACAATATTGTATACCGACTGTAAGCACAAATAATCTATTGATCATTATAAATAAGAAATCACCCCAAGGCAGTAGCTCGTTGTGGGTCCCATGTACCTCATATCTCGGTGAGAGTAACCATCACAATATCCATTCACGTGCACAAAAACCACTAGTAGGTATCATAACCATAACCTATTGGTCCCCAATCATCGTCGTCATAGTTTATTTAGTGTAGTAAGAATCACTCTTTCTATGTGAAATAGGGGCCATAACCCACAGATTTACTAGCATACTAGTACTCGTCCACCCACCTAGATACCCGAGTTTCCCTCATGCGCTAAAACAAGTTTAACAAGACAAGAGATATAGTTTTCACATTAAAATATCACTTACACAACAAAAATTAACCAAACAACCGCATGCACATAAATCACGTCACAAAATCCACTTTTCGTTCAAATGCATTTTGAAATCAAACCCAGACCAAAATAGCCCACAACACATTTTTTCATAACTTTCACAATCCAACACATCCTTTAAAAATTTTATAAAATATTTATAAATATGTTAAACATTACATAACATCCCCCTAACATGTTTTATAAAACCATTTTCATTAACAAAATCCATTATGGACATCACACTAACACAAACAGCCCACATCACGTTTACACCTCTTTATCATTTCTGTAAATCCGTTAAACATTTTTATAAAACATTTCCATGAGGATAAACATCACATGACATCCCCATTAAAATTTAAAATGGACCATTTCAAAATATACACAATACAAAACTTTTTTCCAATATGGTTTCATCTCTTACATAAATCATTAAACCATTCAAAACATTCATAAAACAATTCCAAGGAGTGTACCCAAGGTTTTAAAAAAAACCCATTTCAAATTAATCTTTCAAGAAAAAATCACACCTATAACAATTCAAAACAGAGTATTCAGCCCCAACATCATTTATTAAACCACCCCCAAGTGTTATAAAAATACCTCAAACAATACCACAAAAGATCCACATGAAAAACACATGTTTTTGAAATCACTTTCAAGAAGTACAACATGGTTTTACACCTTAAACTCATTCAAAAAAACTCTTTCAAACCCAATGGCACACCAATACCCTAACAAAAAATAATTTTCATCCCAAAAAAGATTTATTAATCCAATTTTATATGTTCTAAAAAACACCAAAATGATACACCACGTGTTACAAATGAAAAACACACAATTTCAACCTAAAATTTAACTATAAAATTAAAATCTTAACCAAATAAATATTGAACAATTTTTTCACCAAAAAAACATATGAGGAATATGAATAATGATTAAATACAGAAATATAACTTATCAATAATTGTTTACACATGGAACCACCTTCTGAAAGTGTTGAATCCCTCAAATCATGGTGCGAAACATCAACCGCACCACTACCGCACCACAAATAAGTGAAGAAGAACCTAAAACCACTATATTACACCAAAGAGACACCAAATGAAACCCTAGTTTCAAACCCTAACTTCTCTACATTTAAGGACATCAAGAAAGATGGAGGAAACCATATGGAAATGGATGAAATCATCGAGAGAAACACTTACTTTAAAAGAACATTAAAAAATAACCCCAAATCAACCAAATTGTGAATCTCCAAGAAACCAAAACTAATTTGGAGGCTCTAAGTATTAATATTAGGTCATATGGGGACTAAAATTGGGAGAATATAGTGAAAATTGAATGCGTTATGAAAGAATAATTTTACCGACTCAAATCTGGTCGATTTGAGATAGATTTAGGAAGATCTCCCAAATCCGCATGGGAGATGATCTCTAAAGAGGATAAACAGATAATGGGGGTGATACTTAGGTGTTATAATTGGAGTGGGAGGTGGAATAAATAAATAATAATAAAAAAATTAATAAGTTATTAAATAAAAAAATCTATTTTAAAAACTGGAAATGTGCTTCTTGGCAGGCCCAATCCCTTAAATAAAAAACAAAATCCACCATGATTGTGGATTTATAAATCGTAAAAATTAATATAGTGGTGTTAAAAGGTCAGGGGAGGCCAAGTAGGAATTAAAATGGATGATTTTTTTAAAAAAATGAAGGAGTTATAATTAATACATTTTTTTAAATTCTGGAATTGGGCTCACAGTTTGTCCAAAATTTTGAAAACCCACCATTTCCACCAAAATAAATGGGAATCCCCAAAAACAATGAAAGAATGGAAATTAAATAATAAATAAAGTTAATAAAATGTCATGGATTTGAAAAAAAACCATAGAGAGAAACTTATTTGAAATATGAATCTTTTAACTATAAAGGGTTTTATGTCTTAAAACATCATATTTTAAACAATTACATTTCTCTATAAATCTTTCACAATAATTCATAAATGCTTATGATTAACCAAACATACCCCATAGAAGTGTTGTAAAAAGAGTTAATCAAGGCTGATTGTCATGTAACAGGATACTACAGGTGAAGACTGAAACTCCTTGTCGGATGTTTCACACTAAAGAACTTCTGTTCCAGAGCCGTCTCTACCTACTCATATGCAGACCGAGATATATTTACTTGATAAACCACTTACTCAATATTCACCAAAATACCAGGAATTATTTATATATTTAAACTATTCTATAGGGTTCTTACTAAATTATACATATCATAATTTCCATTAATAACTAAACTATCCTTTGATTCCAAATATGGCATGTCTCCTTTTTACTACATATTTTTTCATTACATTTTACAAATAGAGGATATTTAAAGTCTAGTGTCTTGGAATTAAGGAACATAAAACATGAAAACATAAAACATTCATCTAATTTACTTGTAAAAAATCCTAATAAGTTCTTACTAAGTAAAATTATTGCATTTCATAACCTAGAGACATACATCAAAGGAATGTGTGATCAGAAGGCCTAGTAAGGGTAAACAAGGAAATTAGTTTACTTGGGATATCAATAAGAACTTGATGAAAAATATGAAGACATGAGAAATGGAAAAATATGAATATCATAATAAATAGACCATGAATCATAACATGAATCTGTGGATACAACATCTCATTTAGATATTCATGAACATATCACCAATGTTCATCCCCAAGGTGTCATGAAAACAATTACCAAGGTTATTCGCCAAGGTATCGTGAAACTTGTCATCTCTAGAGATTATATATTTACCCAATTAATTGAAGAGATATTAGGGAGAAAACTTAATATATCTTTATTTTAATGTGATACACATAAATAATAATCATAAATTTCAAAAATATTCAAAATAGGGTAAAAGAAACACGTATCATATCAAAATCATACCATTTTAAAAAGTGTTTGAAAAACATGATCATTAAGCCATTTATAACCTATAGAAGGTAATGAGAGTTATATGTATCTCAATTCCAGAATAAAGAATATAATTAATATGTCTTTATGTACACCAATAGAGATGAAATAGGTCTGGGTATTCACATTAATAAATTAAGTGATTTCATTGAGAGAAAGAGAGAGACATTTTGAGACAAAATTTCTACAGTATAACGACTATATAACATGGTTTTAGAAAACAATAAAAACAGAGGGGACAAGATTAACCCCATAATAAAAAACTATTAAAATATTATGTGTACAGAATAAAAAAATAAGATCATGGTATGGATATTTGAAGGAAATACCATATGGAAATGAAACTTGAAGGAAAAGAGAAGATGTGATTTCTTTTACAAAAATTCACCAGCCTAACAACGTCACATAAAAATTCAGAAAATTTGTTGATGGGAGAGAAAAAGGCATATCATTAATTGGACATAAAATGTAATGTAATAAACATATATAATAAAAAACTCCAACATAATAATATGGAAACTAGAAGACATAACATAAAAGAATCCATGACTTAAAAGATGAGGGTGAAAGGTTCCCTTACCATTGAAGAGTAACTTTGAAAGATCAATGGTTGGGACCCTAGGGGGTTTTAGGGATCATTAAGAGGACTCCATGGGAGGAAATGAGTCCAGATATTCGTTGATGAGGATTTTGGAATGAATGGAATGAGGGGAAAGGCATGGTATTCATAACAAAGTGAGAGAATATTTAATTAATTTCCAAGGGACACCTTATCGGTGGTATTTGAAAAACCATGGTTTTTCCCATGGTATTGGCCACTTGAGACACCTCATAACATATACTACTATTCAAAAGTCGAACAGAAATATTACATCTTGATTACATCATTAATTACGTCATTAAACACCTGATACTCAAAACTGTATTTTTACTATTCACTGGAAATTCAACTGTTTCAGAAAAATCCCAAAAATTAACCCTAAACTAATATTGATGCTCTAAATTCAAAAATAAACTCAATTTTATGAAAACCATTTTCAAATAATTTTTTATTTAATTTTTACGTAAAAAAATTATTTATTTAAAAAAACTAGTCTATAACTATAACTTGTTTTGTAACGCCTTGAAAAAGCAATAAAGGTCCCATAAAATTATCGTATAACCATATGAAAATAATGTAACAATATATAATTACATTTAATGAAAATATATTTTCATTTTTAATTATTAAATTAATTATAAAATAGTATTTAAAATATTTATGACATTCAAAAATATCAACACGTATATTATGATCATTTTTTCACTTCTAAGATGTCTCAATTCTATTTATACATTTTTTTGTGATGTTATTATTTTTGTTGGATGATTTATTGTTCATTAAAATTCATAAGCGTATGTCACTATTCATATATTAATATTCACAAAAAATCATGTTGATCTGATTAGGCTCTAAATTTCTTATTGATCACAACTGTAGAAGACAATTTTTTGAAAATCATTTCACATTATTAATTATTTAAAATTTACACAAATATTTTAAAATACCCTTCTTCCAAAATTCATCAATAATATCCATTCTATAATTTTCCGAACATTTTAAAGTCAGAAAATTTACCATAATAAGAAATAAAAATTTTATTTATACCAAAGGACTAAAAAATTATTTAAGGACTCGTTACATATCCCTTTATATTACCTAAAGGGGACCTTAGTGTAAGGTGTGTTATGGTGATAAAATCTTTGTACGGCTAAGATAACATTGCCCGAGTGATGATTTATATCAGCTTGATCTTCTCCCTTAGGCGATTCTGTTCAAGATTCACATGTTGAGGCTCAGGTTGGGATTAGTCGAGAGAACAACCTAGAGATGCTACATCCTTTCTAAGCACTGTCAGATGGGCTTCATATGGACCGAGTCAACTAGAAGAGGCAATTGACTCTTCTTTCTATATTAACAAAGATCACCTTAATTTATAAACAATAATTGTAACGTTAAGAGTTTAGGTTCCAAAATTCATATTGACTGATGATCATACAATAGTTGAAACCCAATAGTATCACTTCATTAATTAAAAGATATAATTTTTTGGATTATAAAATGAAATAACAAAAATTTTAGGAAAAAAATAATTCAAATTTTCTGGTCGTTACAGATTCTATTTGAAAATATACACATAACAAAAGTTATGGAAAAATATATATATATTAGATTGTGTATGTATGTAAATTTCGATTAATCATTTTTATCTTAAAATGTGTACATTTATTTTCATTATGTATTCTTTCCTTAAAATTGTTTATTTGTATAAGGAATTGAATAAGGAGAATCCATGATAGCAATGTATATGATGGTAAATTTGATGATTATAACAATGAAAACCCAAATAGGATTAATTTATGAGTGTATATTCTAGAGGAACTTATTACTCCACTCACCCAAGCTATGAATAATGCTATTAATCAAGATAATATCCTAAAGACACTAATAATGGAGAAACTCTCTATAGAGTTATTCATGTGACAACATACACTAAATATCAGTGGATCATACCATGAAAATATTGGATATACATTGTATAAATGGGATGGAAAATAAATTTTCCATACTTTAGTGCTCAAATCACGAGATTTTTTTTATAAACATTTTTCATTTAGGCATCCAGGCTATAAAATAATTGACCATCACTAAGAAAAATGTGGAAACTGATGAAGTAAACTATATTGAATGAGCATAGTTCAAGGAAGTATTCATCACCAATAATTTCCTTCCATAAATTTTATTGAATGATAATTGATAATTTGTAGAGTTTAAATAAAAGGTATAATGAATTATGACAAAAGATGAGAAAATCATGATTCAAACAATGAAATCATGCATTTTTTTCTAACTCAAAGAGTAAAGTCAATCATTTAATTAGTTTCAAAAACAATTTTTTTTGGAAGATTTATATCAGAACCAAATGTTTTAAAATTAATTTCTATTAAATATATTTAATACATTTGATATCCCGTGATACACTCCCCACCGAATATAAATAAACTTTGATATACTATATAATTATTTTTATTTAAATTTGATGTTTATGACCTAGCTATTGGTATGAAGAGTATGAATTGGAATATCGATATTATGAAATATATGTATAACTTTTATTAAAATAGAATGGATAACAAATCTTAAATTGATTTTGAATTGGTTGGATGTGAGGAAAAATATATTTTGAAGGGAGAATAGATATTTTAATAAAACTCTTTTTATATATGGAATGAATTTTTAACAGAATAGATTAAATTATTCATCATTGATAAATAATTTAATATATAATATTTTATAACGCCTTGAATTATTTATTAGGGATTTTATTATTTATATTATTAAAATAACAAGTATAAATTCATTCAAGTATTGAGGAATGAATTTTTTTAAAATGGTTTTTATACATTTTATGGATGAGTACTATAATTATTTATTAATAATTTAAAATCAATTTACAGAGAAAATGTAATTATTTTGGAATCCCTAATTTCATAATAGGACTATGTTGAGTTTTTTCGATTTTTATAGATATGATTAATTAAGTTTAAATAGTGATTTTTTTCAAAATTATAGATTATTTAATTTAAATAATATTGTTTAAAATTTCCAATATTTTTTGATTTGTTTATAAATTATTATTAATACTCCTTTTATTATAAAAAATTATTAATTCCATATAAATAATAATAACTATTATTTTATAGTAAATACATTTTTATTATTTAAAAAACATTTTCTGAATAATTGTTCTTTATTTTGTTTTATGAACATATATTAAATTTGTTTATTAATACTTATAAAAAATGAAATATAAAAAATAGATTTAATATTTGAATTATGATGTAAATATTTGGTAAATAGATCAATTTTATTATTATTCATAATAAATTGTAACCACGATAATGGGTTAACACCATATACTTGTGTAAAATAGAATAATTATGGTTAAAATTATGGAATAAGGACTCAAAATCCAAAAATATATATAAAGTATTTCATTTTATTTGATTAATTGGATTATTTAAATCAAATAATAAATAATATGGATTTTGTGTGGCCCTTTGAATTTGAAAATTATAATTATATTATATTAAGAAAAAACTTACGAAATTTTAATCCATTCGTGTTAACATAAATAATTTTATTTCTAACATATAGTTATAGATAATATCCATTATAATTTGTTATTTATAAGTTAAATAAATTAATTTTTATTATAATAATTTTTTTGAAAAAAATATAGATCGTATAAATACATTAAACAATAAAACAAAGAAAACTAATTATTTTTAAAATTAGTAGAACAATGAAGTAAATTACTTTTCAAACATTAAATGAAATAAATTTTTCGATTAATTATGATTTAATAGGAACTTAATGCATAATTATAATTTATATGATAAGATGGAATATTTTATGTTATAATAAATTTTTTTTTATGGATTTAATTTCAATAAATTGTAATAGTCTTGATATTAATCTTAAATAATATTTCATATTTTAAAGTTATTTTTAAATAATTGGAATATGTAAAAATCCTATAATGACTCATGTTCAAGATAAGTTATCACTCCTATAATGTATTTTTAATTTATCTATCACATTAAATTTGTATAATTACATTCATGAGCCATATAAAGTGGATAATTTTTTTCTTTTGTTAAGGTTAAACAGGGTTAACAAAGGGTTAAACCAAAATAAAATGTATAAAATGACCCCTATCATATTAATAAGGAGTTTTATGATTATGTTTGGGATTTATCCTCAATATATAATAATATTTTTAAAATATATATTTATTTCTATAGTTAGATACATATTATATTTTAATGATTCGCATATTTTCATTTTTTACACCCAGCTAACTTGTAATAGGATTCCTCATATTATCACATATTAAAAAAAATTTAGCACATTAGTTTATCCAAGACCTGAAAAATATCATCCTACCTTCCCTGAACACATGTTAGAATCCATCATCTCACCAAAAGACCAGTAATGGATGAATTATTGTGTAATCCAATGAAGGTGTTAAAATGTATATATATAACCCTTAACCAATTTCTTGCATGTTTATTTCTTCTTCAAAAACATATAAATCCCTTCAAACCTTGGTGATTGTGAAAAAATATTATTTATAAACATTATTTAAAGATTTATTAAAAATTATTGACATAATACAATCCATAAGTATTGAGATGATAAATTTATTTTGTTATTTAGAAATATATTATACTAAATTGAAACATGTATATAACGTTAGGATTTAAATCATCATAGTGTGACCTTAAAATTCCATCAATATTACGACATATTTCCTTTTATGATAATGATTTTTATAAGTATGTGGTTAGAAATAAATCATAGTAACCTGCGAATAAATTTCATTCATAATTAGTGTAGTAAATGTCAGTGAAGTGTAAAAATAAAAAGATGATAATCATGACCATAATTATTGAAGTATAGTATAATATGATAACATCAATGTATTAAAGTAATGTGGAAATAATACAAAACATGACATCATAAGAATAATAAATGGATAAACACCAGTAAGAAATATCATATTGTTCTTAAGATAACAAGTTATGCACAATATATCATTTTTCATTAGATAGAAACATTACCCATTGCATTTGAGGGGTTAAATAGTTCCATTCCCACCTATCACATTCCAAATATGTACATGTATTTGTGTACCTATTAGATCATGCAACATAAGAATATATTTAGTAACTTGTAATACAAAAATGATGGAGTATTGGTTATATACATGGAACAATGTAATCAATGAATGTTTTGTAATATTATTGGAATACTCGTGATTAGAAATTAGGATGTGTATTAAAAATATAACATTTTTTCATGAAAGACCATAAGATAATTTTGGAAGTATAACAGGTGTACATAAATGTCCATATAAGGGATTAATGAGAGTAAAATGTGGTCTCTCATTACCTGTGCATCATTAGCACAGTAAATAGATGAGGTAAAATAAATTACAAGATGAATGATTTGAAATTAAAAGTATTAGTACAAAAAATGTACTTTAATAAATATGAAGAGGAGAAAATCCCTTACATTTAGAGGGTGCATGTATAATCTTGGTCGATGATTCTCATGATCTTGGGAACCCATTGGAATGTTTTTATAGAATGAGTGGGAGAGGATCTTCTTGGTCAATGTGTTTTTAGTGAGAAGAAATTTGATGTTATTTTTGTATTTATATAAATATATTGTAGTATTATTAATTAATTTCTAAAGTCATGTTTTTGATGTAGGTAATAAATAATCAGAACCCCAAACCTTCTTTGGATTTTTCCCTTAGGTTCTAACATATTAAGGTGGTTTCAAAGATTTATTTTCTTTATTATCTGAATAATTAAAATTAAAATCATCATCATATAAAATTGATTCATATTCAAAAATATTTATTTCTTAATCATTTAAAATATAATATTTATTTTTCATTTTTTATGAAAGTATTATTATATTAACAAAATTACTACATCAGAACATTACATTAAAGGGGGAAATTATTTTATTTATTGATTCCAGATTATTTTATTTATCACATCTTCCTTAGGATATTATAAATTAATAGTATATACCTTATATTAATAGAATATTTAATTTTTACTAGATACTTTTACAACACCATAAAATTATAAAAATTTCACCATTTTCTAATTTGATCATGTTGATCATAGAAATTATAACTATTTTATGAATTGTTTTCTCTAAAAATATGAATTTATGATTAAAAAAAATATTTACATATTAATAAACAATAATGTTCATGATGTAAGAAAAATTATTACACTTATAAAAATTAAATTTTACATCATTAAATTATCTTATCAGTTATATTAAAATATAAAATATTTAAAAAAAATTAAGAAAAAATATTTAATTTCAAAAAAAAATATTTATTATAATGTGTGTTATAATGTAATATATATATTTCTTAAAAATAATATTTTGATTTATAATAATAAAAATATAATTTGATCAACTACATTATATAATCATGTATATATATAATGAAATTAATAAAAATGATAAATATTGTAATATTTTTTAGTAAAATACTAATATTTATAATATTAGGGTCTAGAAACATTGCACATGAGTACACCAGTGTATTCCTTACATGCATGTTATACAATGGTGGTACATTATTTGGGTCATTTAGTGAACACGGTCTAAGAGTTTTCTCAATGAGATTAATAATCCCCCACGAATGAATTTCATTGTCTATCAATTGATGAATAAGATATTTGTATTGGTAAATGAAGTATCTAAGTTACTACTTCTTATATAAATGTTTAGTTAAATGCACTTCGTCAGGTTTTATCCTTCTTGTAAATTCTATCAATTCTTCTTTCTAGGTTAATAATAATTTATTAAAACTCAAAATAAATACTAATCAAAACAAACACTGTTTAATACCTATATTATCCGTAATTATAATTATTAATGGTATATTATAGTCTATAAATAATTATGAAAATATTTTATACTAGTGAGATATAATAAATGAAAATATTTTCTCTAGGAAAAGAATTTCATTTAAAAAATTCTTGGATGTTACATTTTTATACCCCCTAAAATTATTCCCTGATATTTAATTTAACAAACTAAACTAGATAAGGGTACCTTATTTTAATCTCTTATTCAGTATCCCATGTTTCCTCTTTATACTTTAGGTTTAAACTCAATAAATTGACCATATGATTTTCCATGTTTCATATAACGTTGCCTCTATGATCTAAGATCTTCAAAAATTACTCCTAATATGAAAATAATTATATAATGGTACACCATTATTATTTTTTACACGCAAGGGGTGTAGTATGTATTTACTTCAGATTGATACATGCAATAGATCAGGTACAAGAGATTGGTTAGGGGTAGGTCTAGTTGATATGTCAAAAATCTAAAGTGATAAATGATATCAAAGTATCCAATGTATCTAGGAATTAAATTTCCTTACTTCCCAAAACTCATGATATTCTTATATGCTGATACATAATGGAACAAATTAAATCCATCCTCAAACGCTATGTGTCATCGATGATTTTATTTGTACCTTTTCTTCCAATGAATATGAATTTCACATGAAATATAATGGTTTTAACTTCATCATTCATCACATGGATTAAATTAGGTATATCCAGTTTTCATTCCCCAACTTCATCCTAGTATATTGGATTCTAACACCTCTTGCCATACATATCTAAATAAGGTTCCAATTAAATGGTAGAATGTTAAATATTGTTATATGATACCTCTTCTAGGGGAATGTGTTGACCTTAACATCCTATCAAATGCATTTTACATGATATCTATATATACTATATTGTTTGATTGGTTCTCTCATACTGACCATTCTTCCAAGGAAGATAAGTAGTATTGAAATTTATAGTATGTATAAATCTTCAAAATGGATTATCTAGGTCCTCAAGGTAAAACATGAATCCTAATTAGATACATTTGAGTTTAGAACTCAATGATGTTTCACAACTTTACATTTATATCATACAAAGTTGTTCACTAGATAAATATTCATTGATAATAACGTAATGTGTTGATATTATAAGGTGGTTTACTACTACCAAATTGATATTATTTACATTATATGCAATGGTTAGTCCATCAATGAAATACAATGTTATTGTTTCCAATTTTCGTTTTAATTTTTATATGTTTTCATCATACCCATATACTTTTATACTTAATCCTTGACATTTTCGTATACTAAGAATCAAGACACAACATTTTCATTCTACATATTCATGTCATCCCACCTAATGTTTTGATTTATAGTTCTATACATATTAATGCTTCTAGGATATAATGGTAATGATTATGTATGTTAATTAACCAAATTTCCCCCCATAGCTGTAGTTATTATTGGAATCATAATCATTCCCCTAAACATATAAATCAATTTTATATAATTTGTTCTCTCATATATTCCCAAAATTTCTCTGTAGCTTGTTACTATAATTTTTGTAATATACAATCCATTAATGAAATGATTGTTGAGTTGTTATCTAAGAAATAATAGATGATATTTATTTTTTTATTCGCATTTTCATCTTTTTCAAGTCCATGATTACATGATTCTGTTTATTTCTTATCAGGGATAGGGTTGTAGGATGATTTATACTCTATGAATCCTTCACTTTATTCACTTTCAAAGGATAGTAATTTGTCGAACAATTACAATCCATCATCATATTTAAACTCATAAATTTATTTATATTTGTATTATTTTGATGAATATAACTTAAATGGTTTTATGGTCCACATATATGATACATTTTTCTCCATTGTGATAATTTCAATAAACCATAAATAAAAATATCACCAGATCCCATTCAAGATAAATTTATTATATGTTCATCTCACGGATCATTAATTTGTGGGAGGAATAAGTTTTCACATATTCATCTTTCATAATTTGAAAAACATAATTTTTTCAGATGCATAATTATAGATAAATAATCATTCCTCTCTAGTTGGTAATATAATAACATGTGTGGTGATTATCCTCTTCTTGAGTAGTTTAAAATTCTCCTCACATTTATTATTCTTGAAAAAATTCACTCACATCCATGGTAGGTTTCTTAGTAGGCTTTAATATCATAATATTTTTCTCAAAAATTGATTATAGTGCTCAAATAATACAATGATATTAAATATATCGATCACGTATATTGTTCTGGACCATTATTAACTCTCCTCATTCTTGGAAGGATTCATAAGCATCCCTTTACTGGTGATTAAATTCTCATGGAATGTTACATGAACCAGTAATCATTTATAATTAATATAATTAACACATAAATAAAACTTTTTTATGATCAGTAACACATCATCAAAATTCTCAAAATTTTCTTGAATGTTTTTTGAGTAGACATTAATATCATCGATAAATAATTCCAATTATTTTACAATGTACTCCCAAAAAATCTTTTCATTATGAGAATGAAGTTATATTGATCATTATTAAGAATAAATTGAATCACTATGAAATAATAATATGCATTCTTTATAGGAACACCAATCATGGGGATGTCTTCCTTATTCACATATACCTAATAATATCCCAACTTATGATCAACATTATGGAATAACTGATATCCATGTAGATTTTCCAAAAAACCATCTATCTAGGTTACAAGATATTTTTCCATTATCACGATCTTGTTGAGATCATGTGAATTGATGTAGAGTAACATTGACGTGTCCTTATTCTTAATGAAAATTCCATGTCTGACCAAAGTGAATCACTTGTGTATATAAAGAATTTATTCAGATAACCTTGGAGTTTATTCCATATATCTTGTTGTTCAATATTGGACTTTCTATACAGAGTATTTGCAATTACAATGTTTATGGGTGTATGTATTATAGGAACTGAACCTCTCAAATATGATTAACATGACATAATTATTTGGGGAACACATGGACCTATTATCATAAATCAAGAACATCATCAAGGATGATCATTTCTTTAATATCAATCATTTTAGCAAGATAAAATTATACACATGGAAATAATAATAATGCATTATATAATAATTCAAATGAAGATCCAACTTCCTCTATACACTAATATAGAATCATAGGGAGTTTAAAACTAAATAAGGTTATTTATTTATTTATTTAAAAAAATCCATATAGAATGTCATCCAATCAATAAATAAGAGAATGTAAAATTATGATTAAAGGGGATATCAAAATTTTTTCTGGGAAATTAATCATGTATATATTAATAGAGGAGAAAGTATATTCATGGGATTTAATAATTAACCTATTTTATATTTTCATAGATATAAAAACTTCAATTTTTTTGTTGGTGATCAATTAATTTTACTAAAACATTTCTATATGATAAAATTTATTTAATTAGAATAAAATAGAACATTTTCAATCCATGAATGAATTGCTAGTGATCCTATCATGACATCATTTTCTGAATCCACCTGAAAATTTTTCATTGAATATGTTCATTCTATAACAATATGATTTGCAGTTTATTATTTCAGGTTATATATGGAAACCCTTCTTTTATTTCATTAGTTCACATTGTGTCCATTTTTTATTAATTTTGATATGTTTAACACTAAAATGATGGATTAATGGAATAATCATTTCCATCATCACATCAGTTCATTCCTCTATTAACATTTTTTTTATCAAGGTTATCCTCCATTATACACCTATATATATATATATTCATTATCAAATTTGAATGAAATTTTTGGTTTGTTTTTCCATATATTTTTTCAAATAGGAAGCTGGGAATTCTTTCCACAATGATATTTCTACATCGCTCCCACAAAATTGAACATTACTTTCTAATTTTCTCTATCTAGACCCTTGATTATATTGATATTCAATAATTGTTATTCAGAATTTGAGGGTACTATATATAATTTATTCACAAATCTAAATGTATTGAATATGTGTGTATATTCATATATTTGTCCTTAGCATAATAAATATGTGCTGAAATTTAATTTCGAGTTCAATGAAAAAATTTGAGTCATATATCACAAGTAATGTGATGATTGCATCATACAACCGGATGGATTCTTAATCCTTTTTATAATTTCAATATGAATCCATAAATATTTTTGGATAATGACTATTTGGAAAACATGATCAATTTTTTTCTTGAATTTTTTCTGCTCTATTGCTTTGATAACATTATCGGGCTTTATATAATTGGTCAACACCTTCCATTGATGATCTTCTTCCTATATCTGATGAACCAACTTCAAAACATGATCTTTATCAAATAATTGAAGTAAATATAGGATCTATTCTATGTATTTGATGTATATTTTCAAAATTATGGTTTCAAAATATCCACTTTAAATCATAGGTATTTTTTCAAATAATGGTATATATTATAACATACTCTGTCCTAGAGTGGTGTTGTTTTGCATCCTGGTTAATGTTTTTATTAAAATCATTATTTGATTGAGTTGTTTACCATCCCCAATTTTCAATATTTTAGACAATTGATAGAAATATGATGAATTATTTTAATAATGTTCTTGACTCAAGTTCTCATCAGGTTGGGCATCTCATTTGAGAATTCACTACATTTCCCATTACATTTTTTGACATAATTCATCATATTTTCTTCAATTGACTAAAATAATGACAAATTGGTGATAATAATTTTCATTCTATTAACATAAAAAATGGAATATATTATAATTTAATTGATAACCGATAAACATGTATTACATAACAAATAAATTTATATATTTTAATCTATGTTATACATATACTATTTCATAACATTAAATTTCATCGGTATTTTTGTGCCATTTATAATTGTTTGTAAGAAGAACAGGATCTCTCCAATCACATACCTCAAGAGTGACTGACATATTATGAAGTATTAGGATTATGTTTTCACTATTTAGTAGTCATGTTAATACCTACTAGTCCCAATTAATAATATTACCCCTAGGTAAATTAGTTCTACAAGTTAATCAACATTCCAATGTCAATATAAAGATGAATTTTTTATTTTGACAACAAATAACATAATTATATATAAAAATTTGGGGACGGTATCCTATGTTTATAATTATCCCTATGGATTTACATATTTTAAAATCCAAATCCTGACAAATAGCATGGGATTTATGTGATTCATTTATTCCCAACAATATTTTCATGCACCTTATTCCATGATTTATTTCATAAAGATGAAAATACCACAATCCAAAAAGATCAATAGGACTAGATTTTTTTTGGGTTTTTAGAGACTTATCCAAGTTTATTTATATTGAGGTACAACTACATCATTTAAAACCTAATAACATGTTTTTTAAAAGGAATTTATCTTTATAAAAATCTTGAGATTTCCTAGGGTTATGAATAAGAAATAGGTCATCTATAAAGACTAGTAAGTGATTAATCAAAGAATAGTACAAATTAAAGACATAACTATGATTAATGGGTCAAAATATATATTTTATAATCATTATTATAAATATATAATAATGAAAAATATTAAAAAATAAATTACTAAAATTAATGTGGCAGCAACAAAAAACATGACATCATAAGTAGTCAACAAGGATAAATATTGAGGTAATATAACATAGTGTACTTATTAGAACCTATAATAAATAATACAAGCTATGATAGGAAATAAAACCATTTACCAATTCTATTGAGGGTTATATAATTCTATCCCCACCCATCAAATTCATAATATGGGAAACAGTCTTGGTTCCACATAGATCACTCAAAATTAGAATGTCTTTCATCATTTTTAATAACATGATTAAGAAGAATGGGTAACATAAATGGATAGACCCAATAAATTAATTATGTTTACATTAAGGTTAATTCTAATGATTTTTAATGGGTATGGGTATTCAAAACACAATGGTCTTGTATAGAAAATCACGCTATAATTTTGGAATGATAAAGAGTGTACATAAAGGTGTATATATGGGTTAATCAGATGGAAATGTGGAATTTTTTCACATGGTAACCATAAGGATATTAAATAGATGAAAAACAAAATAATATATTAATTATTTGAAATGAAAATTATTTTTATAAATAATGTAATTGTCTCAAATGGAAGGAAATAAACTCAGTTAAATTTAAGAGGATTCTTCTAAATTATTGGTAGGTTCATCATAATATATTGGGATCACCATGGTATGGATTTAAAGAGGTATATGGGGTGAAACATAAGGTTTATTCTATTTTTAGTTATTATGTATGAGACATTTTGTTGGTATTTTTATCATAAGAGAGAATAATTCATCTTTAATTTAAAATTATAGGTTTTGGACTCCCTTAAATAAAATAATCAAAACAGAAAATTTCAAATTTTTCCCAATAATTTCTACCAAAGTAGAATAGAATCAGATATTTTTTAGTTTCTCATATAACTTAATTAAAATAATACCACTAATGATGTGGAAGTTAGCCACGTTCATAATGAATTATTATTAAAACTAATAATATAATATATTATTGTAAAATTAATGACATTACGTAATGAAAACATTATTTTAAATGAGAAACATTGTTTTCCCATGGATTACTGTTAATTGTATTTGCTATATCGCTTTTTGATAGTTTTGATATCAAAATAAGAACAATATATTTACACTACATTAATTTTTTAACTGAAAATTCAGCTGCCTCAACGAATTATGAAAAATTATCCGTTACCTATTTATCATTATGGTTTAAAAAATTTAATGTTTTACCAAAATATATTCTGAATGTAAAAATTAATCCAATTACATAAAAATGATTTTTTTAAAAATAATACTTATCATTTCACAAGAAAATTCCATCCATTATAAAAATTACTTGTCACTTCATTAAATTATAAACAATTGTTTTGTTTAAATCGTTATTATCAGATAAGAATATTTGATAAAAATAATATTTATTAAAAAATAATTTTTATATAAGAAATAATATTTTAATTGAACAAATAAATATATATATATATAAACTTCTCAAAAATATAAATTGGTTTATTTATAAAAAAATATATTTTAAAAAACATAATAATATAATCACGTATAACTATATAATATATAAATTTTTTAAAATTTATGAAACAAATTTTTTTTAAAATAAAATGTAAATATTTATACTACTTATTTATAGATAAAAAAATAATTATATTGATTATTCCCATAGGGTATGGTGTAGGATAGTGGTACATTGTTTGGTTGATAATGAACATACATTAAGAGGTGATCTCTATAAACATGATCTTATCTTATAAATAGATTATGTATTATTTTATTCTTGAAATGTTAGTATGAATTTTGTTAAGGGATACTCCAAGTGACTCTATATCCCTAGTAAGTGATGATAAATTGGCTTCATAATGTATGATCCCATAGGTCAAGGCCATCACTTATTCCTTTAATGTCAAATAAATTTTATTATAACCCTTATAAACACTAATATTAATGGTCTCTATAGTATAACCATATAATCAATAGTAATAATTGTAAATTATTTTTTACTCTATTTATACATTTATGCCTATATTTTATAATGGGTGAAAATAATAAATGAATTTTAGTTCATGTGTATTGTATAACTACATTACGTAATAAATTATTTGTTCATTTATCAGTGAATTTCATTAATAAAAGTTTGGATCATAAAAATAATATAATAACATTAGTGTGTTACATATATAAAAGTGATTGTATGTTTATGGTACCATTATTTTTCATCTCCATTAAATCCAAATGGGAAATAAAAGCATCACTCATGCATTGGAATATACTATTATCTCTATAAATTATTGAATTTCATTTTCCATCATAATGGTTCATATTTTGTTATTATGATTGAAATAGTGTCTAAATATTATATTTAAGAAAAATTTATTCTTCCATAAAAATATTAATTTTATCAACCTTCATAAATTTCAATCTATTTGAAAACAATAATTCCACTCATGCATACAAACAGACTACATCATCCAAGAAGAAATTGGCATATTTTACAATTAATAATTACATAATTTTATATATATATATATTTAGTGAATATTTTTTATATTTACCATATAATTATGATTTTATAAATGAGAATCATTATTAAACTTTCTTTTTTTCATCCATTGGAACCTAGAAACATAACCCTTTTATATGTACATGCTTCCATCTCTATGAAGGGATGTAAATTAATTTAATAACCAATATATATAAATAGTTATAAATGTTTATATAGTGAATAAATATGATGATTATGAGAGATTTTTGAATAATTATGTTATGAAACCATTACCCTGTGAATGGATCATAACTATCACATTTAAACATGAGTAGAAAACTGACTAGTTTTAAACGAAATAATGATTTTAATGATGATATTTTATTGAAATGATAATATAAATTATTAGAGAATTATATATATTAATTTATATATCTACAAATAGTTCTATAATGGATGAGTGATAAATATATATTTATTATAGATCAGGCTTTAAATCATATGAATAATAATAGGACTTGTTGTATGGGTTCTTTTGTCTCACATTTATTCTTATGAGACATATACCATATTATCCAAATATTTCTATTTTTTGGTGTATATAGTAACCGTGAATTCTTTTTAAGCATATTTTAATAAAATTTATGGGGACTTAAAAGTCCATATAATATAAACTCTTTTATGATATTTTTATTGTGTTATTTCAAAAGTTATAAGTGATTTATGATAGAATCTCATTTATTTTCATTTTTCTCTATGTTAAATCCAAATTGATGTAAATATTATGATCCTTACCATATAAGACATGTTTAATTTATTCATATAATTTTTTTTTGTGTTTTAATTTTTTCTTTATTTTTCCTTTATTTGGTATTTAAAATGAATAACAAAATGTTTTTAAGAAAAACAAAACGATATTGTCATTTTGATAGAGAATCATTTTCCTCCATATCCATCTTTTCAAAAATTAATTAATACATTATATTTAATAAGATAAAATGAATGTTTAAATTCATATTTAGAAATAATATTGATTCTTTAAAGTGGTTTAAGATGCATCTTCTAGTCTTTTTCTAAATTATATACTTTTAAATTTTTACTAAAAATGTGAATGGAATTTCTGATTTCATATATTTCGCATGAATTATTTTAGTACCATTATAATTAATATATTATTTTATGTTTATTTAATTATTTTTCATTTTTAATTTCATATAAAATATTTTCAATATTTTCCTGCAATTTATGTTTTTAATATAATAATAAAATGGAATGTTTATATTTATTTTCAAAAAATATTTTAAATACTTTTATAAATGGTATTTTTCATCTATATCAATACACATAGTATTATATGTTTTCATATGGTTATATTATTTTTATTCTAGAAAATTTATATATAACATAAGATTATGATTTTCATAGGATTATCAAATGAATCCGACATTATAAACAAGGTTAAATAATGATATGATGAAAAAATTATTGATTTCATGATACCATCCACATCTTTACTCTAAATGTACTTTGATTATGTGATAATAAGATTATTTTGAAACACATTTATCTATCATGGGATATTCGATGATGATATTATGTATGTTTTATAATGTTTTTTACACATATGTATAGTGTAAATTATATGAATGATGGGCTCGAATTTATATATCCTTGAAATTTATTGGGTTAATCATGGTATCTCTTATAAAAATATATGATTGAATTTGAAGAGAATGATATTTAGTAAATGAATTTTACAACTATAATAATCTTATTTAGTAAATATTTTTATGGAAATAATATAATTGGGAGAAACCCAAAACCAATATGATATACTTGTATGAGTTCCTTGACTGAATAAATTATCTTCTATGTATATGATTCTACAAAAAATTTAAAATGAAATACTCTGAGGCATATGCTATGCTATCATGGAACATGATTGAATTAATATAATTCCACACTCTTAGAATCTTGTGTTTTAAATTTTAAATATTTATTCCATGATACATGTTTTATGAACTATGATTGATTTGAAATAATCTTTTTAAGTTATAATCATGATCTCATAACCTTATTATTATTTTATGCATTCATATGGACATCGATTGATATATACAATGACTAACCTTATTGATCATCGAATACTAGTTTTTCTTTTGTTTATATATTATATAGGATATGAAGAATGTTATAATGTAATATTAATATAGATGGGTTTTGTGTGAGGATAATGTTTTTTCAGATTTTTAAGTATACTTATTAAACAAATGGTTTTCGGTATATTAGGAAAAATTTCCATTTATGGAGAATGAAATAGGTTTTCTTTTATATAGCAGTTTTCCCAATTATCTAAAAAATATAATACTAAATATTAATATGTATGTAAGTTACTCAATATTTCATATGGATGTTTTTTTTGGAAGGGTAAAATTTGGTCAATTATGTTGGTATCAAATCCAACTTGTAAAAAATATGTTTCTAGAAATAGATCCTAGTGTATGGTTACCTGTTATGCCCTTTTTATCCATATTATACATTGGAATCTACTAAAATATTTCTCAATGTGTGCATAAGATTGAAATGGGAAATAGAGACATACATTATTCTAGAGAGAGAGATAAAGGAAAGAGGATTGTCATGAAATATTTAATGCAAAGTGACATGGGGTGGGGGATTTTTGCTACCTACATGAAAAAGATGAAGAATTATAAACATGGAAAATTAACTCATGGTTTTTGTAATTTTTAATAAAAGTGGAAAGGGAGACTAATTAGCTCAGGAGTGTTGAAGTAATACTATGACTCATATCAACATAGTGGATGATTAGAATGAAGCAACTAATGTTCCACCAACACATTAATAAATATAATGAATAGAGGTTGGTAAATACACAAAATAAATTCTGAACCTCACACCTAAATAATTGAATTGGCATGAAAAACCATTAACACTAATGAAATATGGACGTGTTATTCTATCACTAAAACTGATGTTGATCAAGATAATGAAGGGTTGCAAGTTACAAATTTTCTATACACTAGTGTTGTGATTAAATTATTTAACTATAGTTCTTTGAATTATTTTATGTCATTTATATTTTATAAAAATATTGATTCACCACCTCATGAATCTGATATTGAAATATCTATGAATACACGATGTGGAAAGTTGATCACATTTATGAAATTAATTTATTAATATATCAATTTTTATGAGAAGATTCTTATTAAAGATATAGTTATTCATCCCTTGGTTGAATTTGAGATAACATGCCACAATGATTTCCCTTTAATGTGTAGGGATTATATCTGTTTTTGGGATAAATTAATTATATTTCATATCCCAATTCATATGGTTACTAAATATCAATGTAATGATGATAATGATCTCCCCTTGGATGTGAATTCAATATTATCATCCTTGATAGAAAATAATTAATAACATCTATCTCCAATTATCAAGGAGGAAGTAAGCATTGTTGACACGATTATTATATATGAATATTTTATTTTGTTTACTAATGAACTTCCAAGGCATCCCCAAGAGCATCAGTATCAGAATTTTATTGAATTCAGACCATGATTTAAGCATATAACAATGATTCCATATAAAATTTATTTCATTTAATTAGAGAAATTAATGAATTAGAAATATGAAACTCTATGAAATGTATTTATAATCCCTAATTCAACACCATAGGTTGCGCCCATCCCCTTTATGAAAGATAAATATGGATTAAATTAATTATCAAGAGCCTAAAAACCAATGATCAATAACATATATCCTTAAAACCAAATTAATGTAATAATCGATCAATTAAGAGGAGATCAATACTTGTAATTGAATGAAATTAGATTATGATATGATAAATTAAAGAAAAAAGTGATTGTTTTTATGAGATATATAATTTTATAAGTTATAGACACTGTGACATTATAGTAATTGTAATCAATCATATATATACTCTAATCACCATCATGGATGTAATTAACTGTTTCTTTAGGGTAAACCTTAATCATTTTTGGTTTCCTTCATATGTGATATTCAAATATATTCTATGTGTATGAATGAGAATGTATATTGTTTTATGATTGTATATAATACTATAAGAAAGGTTAATAAATATGATAAATATTAAAACTGTGAATTGTGGTTGGAGAACGTATCATTCTTAGGTAATGTAATCGTAAGAAATTAAATATTTATTGATAGTTCAATGATAGATGTTATTTAGTAATGGAATACATTGATAATAGAAATCCCGATATATTTTATTCTTTATTTCAAAATATATTGATTTTGGTTGTTGATAATTATATTATGAAAATCATATCAAATAATTAGTAAAATTACAGTTGGAGATTTTCTATTCAAAAGAAAAATATAATGAATTTTTAATGTAATTCAACAAGTGAATGGTAATTATAACTTTTAATACATTAACCTATAATGTGGATGATATTTTTATATTTAATTAATATTTGAATTATATCTTGGGATGTGACTAGATATGTAAATATATAGTAATATATTATTCCTCACATCAGTTAAAAACTCATTTGAATTAATATCAGACGCATGATTTAATGATGGAGCCAATGAAATATTCATTAATTTTTTAGATATGTGATATATAGAGTGAAAATTGTTATTTATATATAGAATAAAATATATTAAAATATAGATTCACAGTGATTTATTAAAAAAGAATAGAAGGATATTTCTGGAATTCATTAAGGAATATGATTTCAATATGAATTTAAAGTCGGGGTAGGAAAACAAGTGTATTTGTGCATGGAGTAGAAATTATAATGTTATATTATCTATTATGAGGATGAAAAATACCCAAAACACATGGGGTTTCAAAGGATTAATCATAAGGTCATTTTGAAAGGTTAAAACCCCTATTTTTCCAAATAATTACTCGACCATACATCCATATGAAGATCAAACAAGATTATAAAGATGATATTATTCTACAAATAATGTGTTTAATAGTCCAAGAGTTCAAATATAAAATATATGAAACTATAAGGTTTAAAACATATATTTATGTCTATAAATAACATTAAAAAATACGGATATTTTTAATGATACAGATAGCTAATACATTTCTATTCAACATGGAAGATGGAAATTTATAGGGATCTATAGAAAAAAAATCTTCTTGGATGACATGATGATAAATATTTAAAAAGACATTATAATAATTGAATTTTATGGTTGAATGAATTTTTTTAAGGGGTTGATTCCAAAATAACCCATTGTAGTATTAAAATTAGAAAACCCCACCATATATATTTTTATAGTAATCCCTAACGCAACCTAATGAAATTATTCTATTTTGGATGTAGTTAATTTCGTTACAATGTCATTGAATTTTATTTATATCAATGAATATTTATATGTTGACCACATTTTTATGTTATATATATCGTAATGGGTAAATAATTTGGGATGTAGAACATTTCTTTTTATTTGGTTGTCATTTTTTGTTTACCTATTATATATCTTGATTTATTCTGCAATAATTGTAGGAAAATATAATATTATTTATTCTTATCACCCATAGGTAAAAAAAATTTCTGAATGAACCATTAAATCAAATTAGGTTATACTAATATCTTGTTCAATGGATTTTCAAGGATATTGAGATCAACACCTCATTTGATGGAGTTATCATATAACTAAATCTTCTACATGATAATTCCAATGAAATAATATAAGGATCTATATGGGAATAGATCTAGGAATCCATAATCCTATGTTTAATATGGAGAGAATAAGTTGATAGAACCTAACCATGTCAAAGAGGCTATCTGGACGTTTTTTACCATTCATCTGTATATAGAAGCAACAAAATTTCAAATGAATAGTTGTAATGACAATCAAAGATGACATATATTGTTTGATGGTGGTGAGATGATGTTCTTGAAAAAATCTCCATAGAAGTGTGTTATATGATTTGTGATTAAAGGAAACAGACCCTAAAGTATATTAGTCACTTTGAGATCTTTTGACAAGTTCTTGAAAAAAAATTTAACTTATTAATACCTATATAACACTTTAATGTACATTATGTGTTCCATTTATTACTTTTGAAGAAGTAAATACTATAATGATCATATGTAATAAAAATATAATCCATTTAACTTGAATATTTTCTCTTATATATAGAATAAAAAATGGATGATTGGGATTATAGAGTTGATTTTTTTATATTAAAAGAAACCATACAACGAAATTTCACTGGTGGAATCATATCATTTGGATTCTATGTGGGAACCTTACATATGTAATGAAACAAACATATCCTCACTTATTTTCACCCTAGAAATAATATTTTAAAAAATAATTTAATTATAGTGGTTTTAATGTCAAGAACTAAAAATTTACTGAATATTCCTTCATAAAATAACATTTGTATAAATATCATGTTTCATATGGAACAATTGACAACACAAAATTGTAACACATTTTATAATATAAATATTTCATTTTTATTAAATCCATTGAGTTGGATAAATGAAATAAAGTTAACCACATTATGAAATATTTATATATATAAATAAATGCAACCATATATTTTAATACTAACACACAAATTAAATTTAATTATTAAATTTGAAAAACTATTAAGATCATTTTATGGATAACAATATATATTCTAGAAAAATCAATTTTCTAGGATATAAATCACCATATAAAAAAGTATATTTTGACGAAATATTATAAAATAACTATTAACACTATATTAATAAAATTTTAATTAAAAAATGATATCAAATAAGAGTAAACCCAATTAATAATTAATATTTTCATTTTCATACATTTTTTTAATATATTTATTTTTTCCATTAAAAAGTTAAAATTTAAAATTCTAAAATATGAATTTCAAAAAATAAAATAAAAAATGGGATTCAAAATAAAAATACGTACATGGAATGATTTTTTTTATTTTTTGAATAAACATATTTTATACGAATAGTTACGAATACCATTTTAAAAAATAACCACGACTTTATGACATAAGTAGGATTTAAGAATATCCTAAAATTCACAAAAAGTTTTTCATTACCAAATATTTGTTTTATAAGTAAATATTAACAGTTAAAAACATTATATTTCATTGAAAAACATATAGTTGAAATTTTCGAAGTTAAGTTGTATTTTTAACAAACACTATTAAATATGGTATGCATTTATTATTTTAAAACTAATTTTTATCAAATTTTAGAAATTTAATATTTTCAATTGTTTTTCCTTTATATATTAGGTATATCCATATTAGGTAATAATAGATATTATAAATTTATATATAAAAATATTTTACCGAGGTTAAAATAATGGGTAATAAATAGAAATAGGATAATATCAGTTATTCATATGATTTTTTTGTTTGGATAAAGAAAAAGTTATATCATATCTAATTTTTCAATTTTTAGTCCACTTTATAATTTTATCATGTGCCCCCAATATATTAATTTTTTATAATTAGAAATGTTCCATTTCCTCTATTTAAAAATGGGGCCTTCCACCACCCCTTCAATGAAGCTCTAAAAATTTGAATTAATCATCAATAAATAAAAATTTTAAATACCATAGATTCATATTCCATTTACATAATCCTTTAAGGAAATTAAATTTTCTTTAGCACTCAATTTTCAAAACTCCTATAAGGAAAATATCACGTTCTTAATGGGAGTTATAATCAATCCATTACTAAATTTATATTATATCATCTTATTTGAAATATAAATTTACCATTATTATATAATATCGTTTATATTATGGGAGTATTTAATGTGATTATTTTTATGTAATAATCATTACCCCCATTCCATTATTTTCTTAGAGAAATGAAAATATCATTCATCTATGTGTGTGAACTACGACCCTCATGAATGGAAGTTGATATTTTTACATAATTGATCATATTTTATTTATAAATAGTGGAATTTAATTTATAAATATAATTCTTATAACATTATTAACATTATAAAATAAAAAATTTACCTCTACTATATTCTCATTCTATGAAAAATGATGATTCCAACTCTATGTATGTGTAGACTATTTCCTCCACATATGACATATTTGTTTTCTCATTATTTAACTAAAATGATATTTACATGATTTTTTTATTATACATGATATTATAGAGTAGTATTCATATAAAATATGGGTTTGGAAGGATACGATAAATTTTTATGAAAATTTTAATTTAATCTCTTAACATTTGTAAATTACATGAAACATGCCCATCATGGACTCTATTATCCAAAAATTACCATTGCTTCCACTAAATGTACAAGGGGATATATATATATAATTTAATCCATATGATTTAAATATATTTTCTTATCTGATAATGAAGAATTTGGTAGTAGAAATTGGGTTATTCTTATCCATTATGAAAATTAGTGGAATAACTAAAATTACTTATATATGATTGTGTAAATAAAAATTAATATTCAAGAATTTTGAAGTAATTAAATTAACTAATTATTATAAAAATTAATCTTTACCAATAACGTTTTGTAATGGGAAATATTTAAGGTCTTTTTACTTAATATTAAATCAAATACGAGGAAGATATGATTGATGTTTCAGGGTTTTCATAATTCAACCTCTTTTTTTGATTTATAATTATTTCTCTCTGATTAAGGATTTAATATATATATTTCTTAGAACATATGATGATATTATTCTTAAAAAATAATTTATTTTCAATGGAATTACATTATCACGTCAGAAATGTATTTTTTTTATTTATTTCCTTATAAAAAATTAATTTTTCTAAGAATAATTATAGTCCTCATTAAATAATTTGGTTTTCATCCATGTCTTATTCACTCATTTTTTCAATTTTCTCTATTATTTTTTTAAACAAAAATATGTTTTATTTCTGGTGAAAATAATTTATCTCAGGACATATTTTGAAATGGGTGGTTTTTTTACTCATTCTACAATGTGTATTTCAATAAATATATCGTCAAAATTTTAAAATTGATTTCACATTAGCTTACATGGTAATATTTTTATCATTCACTCCATGTTTCATATGGATATCATTTGTATCCTTAATCAAACCACATTTCTAAAAATTATTTTAAAATATTGGTTTCAAGAGTTTTTCAATTTTTCTACTAGAAAATTCTTTGTCCAAATAATGGTAATTTTTTATTAACTAAGATTTTAGTATTTAGGAACATTTTTCACATTTATCTAAAAAAATATATATTATATAGAATTATATTTTATAAATCATAATATAAATGAATTTATGAAATAATATTATTGTATAATTTAATTTTTTTCACTAGTCAATCTAACTTATTAATATCTATTATGTGATTACATTTGAGAATGATGTAATAACTATTATTTTACTTGGATTATTTATGATATTATGAATAATGTACTCATATGGAACACATATATATTGGGGAGTTATTTGTGGCGTCATACATAGCCTTTCAATTATTTGGTTATGTATTTTTATCTTAAAAGATAAGTTTTCCTGGTCATGAATATGTTTTTTTCAATCGTGGGTGTGATTCAGTGACATAAAAAGGTTATGTTTTTCATTAATTATATATTTACAGAAGATACTTATTCAACCATTTTAAGTAAATGTTACATGTATATTTTATATTTTTATGATTATTCATTATGTATAATTTTTTTATCTAATAATTCCATAAAATGTTTCATTAGTATATGGTTTTTCATCATATATTACTTGGTTTTTCATCTTGAATTATAAGAAACTCATAATGCACTATTTTCTTTATACGTTTATATCTAACCCATACTAATTTTTTCTTACATTCTTACGATCTAACCATTCAATAAAAGATAATAAATTTTCTTCCCTTTCAAAATATTTGTGCTCACCCCATGTTTTTATTTTTATTCCCCAGTTTATAAAGAAGAATATTATATATGATATGTCCAGATGGGGTTGAAATTTATTTCACATGGATAAAAGATTATATATATAATAAAATAAGTTACTTATATCATTACTCCTAAAAGATATTGAACCTATGTTTCTTGAGATCATCTAATTATATATGGGACTCAACATCTATCTTTTGAAAAAATGTTAAATATTAGTTTTTTATAATGGGGTTCCTCAATTCTAGATATTTTTAATGAATTGTTAAAAAATATATATTATAGTATGAATAATTTAGTTAGAATTATATATTCTGGAATTAATTATTATTTTCAATAATATAAAGGCTCATTAGTTGATATAGTATAACATGGAATCAGAATTATGTTTATAATAATGATATCACCTAAAATTGAAAGAATTGGTATTATTATCTAACCAAAGAATATTAGGTTATCTAAAAAATTATTTTTTTATAATAACATTGAAGTTTATTTTATATAAAAAATATGATTTTAAAAAATATTTAATAATGAAGATACTAAAATTTCGTGGGAGCTACCACTCTATTATTACTTTATATAATGGCCCCTAAAACTATATAACCTTTTTATGATGAATGATAAGGAATATCATTTGAATAACCCTGTTAAAAAAATCACCACTTTTCATTTGAAATATAAGACATTATATGTAACATCCCAGGTAATTAAAGAATAAAGAATTTTCATATTTATTAATATTTATGAATTAAATATTAATTTTAATTAAAAGGGTTTTCTAGGTTCGATATCGTACTCTATACGCAATGATGAGTTTCTTTGAAAACTGACGTTGCACACAAGTAATAAAATAATATTATCATAAATGTTAGTTAACAAGTAGCCGTTGTACTGGAGGGAATAGATAGAAATAACTAAAATATGATTATATATTTTTTTAAATGTTTTTACATTTACCCAATAAAGGATAAAGGCTTAAAATACGGAAAGAGTTCAATTTTAGGCATTTATACCCTAATTTTCACTAAGGGTTCACTTATCACCTTTTGACGGTGAAACGTCATTAAATATAGCTTTGATCAATCTTATAAATTCTATTGGACCAAAAATAACTCTTCTTTATAATCGGGACATCCAAATTTACTTTGTGTAAATTTTGGGTACCTTTCCGATAAAGTTCATTTTTTAATTAATAGTGTAAAATGTTGTATTTTAATTCAAAACCTCTCTTTAATCTAGTTTATTTATATGATTAGATTATCATTTTAATTGGTTTTAAAGTAAAATTAGAAAATATTTTTACCATTAAATCCAATAGTGGTCGTTGGAATTAATTTCACTTTGAAATCGGACTTAAACTACTGTCAATCTTTTGAACTTATTGTTTCATAAAAACACGCTTTTTGCTCTGACAGCAGGAATTAATTATTAAATTAATTAATGTGACTTATATGTTTTGAATTTTTTAAAATAGACTTCATTTTTGAATTCGTAATATCAAATATAGCTTAGGGTGAATTATTGGCAATTTTCTGAAAAACTTCAATTTTTGATGAATAGTGAAACCACTAAGTGGTACTTATAAAAACTGATTTTCCGTTTAAATGAAATTTTGCAATCATTGTGTTTTGATTTTCAAAAATCTGACATACATGGTTGTCATTAAGAAGTAAAATGTGGTTCAATGAGACTAAAATAATTTTTTGGTGAATAGTAAATTATTATGTTTTTAATCGCGATTAGAGGTAATTAGTGTAGTTTAGGGTAAAAATAATGCTTTATTAAAATGAGATGAGCTTGACACATGTCCTAACTCTATTGGTTGTGTCATGGCCGACCAAGACAACCCATGGGACTATTTAGGGGACCCCATGGAGCCACTTGGGTGAGATAATGACTTTAATGCCTTTTTTTTAAATAAAAGTAAAAATGACACAAACATAATATGTTTTACGAAAAAAAAAATTACATGGGGTTATAAAGATCAGATTTTTTATTATAAATATTAATTGGAAAGATAAAAAGATTTCCAACATCATAGTATTTTTTTTTAATTTTTAGACTTTATATAAAATAAATTATTTATGACATCATTATGATGCAGCGATGACTTCATTATTTAACGATTTAAATAAAATGGAAAGATAATGTAATATCTAAAACCTATACATGAACAAAACCTATTGGATGGGAATATTTCGAAGCCTTATCACCTTATCCACGAATTATATCAATGTGGGACCTTTTAAAACCGAAACACCATTTCAAATAAAGTAATATTTCTTTACTTTCCAAAAGTTCCCTCCTCTCCTCTTATAAAAGGCCCCCACCTCTACCTCATTTCACACACCCCTCAAGCCTTTGGCTCGGCCATCCCCTGCCCATTTACTCTCTCCACATCCCTCTACTCATCCTAGAGAATTACCTTTGGGCAGAATCCTTTCAAAGTAAGCATTTAGGCTCAAATCAAAAGGAGTTACACTTTTAAAGGTAATTCATTCTCTCTTGTTCATTTGTTTTATTTTGCTTCTCCAACCCCATAAAATCTTTTTATTTACTTATTTTGTAACAACACCAGTATCTTCAATATACTAGGATGTTTTTATAATATTTATTCGAGCTACACTCTCACACAACTACATCAAATGGTTAAATAACATACAGTTTCCGTGGATGGCGAAATTCTGCCTCCCGAAACGATGATTGTTCAATACTCATTTAACACCTTCAAAGGTGTCCATTATGATGTCACTATTTTTATATATGATATATAATATTTTTATTCTTTCCTTAAGCTTCTGTATTTTTCATTTATGGCATACCATTATTGTTTCCATTATGGGTAAACACGATATCTTCATTTTAGGAAGTCCGGACTACCGCCCCCTGAAAGTGATTTGATTCGTTAATACCATATGTGGGATGTGTAAAGAATAAACTTAATGATATTATATATGTTATTATACTGGAATTAAAATATACTCTTATATCATTATGATTTCATTCTATAAAATACGAAATAGAAATGAAAGTAGCGTTCATGCGTACGTACGACTTACCGTCTCCATGAACGGTGCATTTCATTTCTTACCTTTAAATGATTATGTAATATTATAAATACATGCATATTATGGATATATATGATATATATGATATCCAAATCAGGAATATTATTCTGTATATAAATAACTTTTGACCACACGAACAACATGTAATTGTAAGAAGTACACTTTCGGCATAAGAACCAAATATTGAAAAAACAAACATTATTAAATTAAATGGTTACATAATGTTTATAACATGGAAATAAGTGATATAAAAGGAATAATGAACTTTAAAAAGGTTCTTAATCAAGTATAAATTAACTCAAGTTTATTATTCAGGACGTTAAAGAACGATCGAGTCAAGTCGGACCCGAGGTAAGGGACTTCGTCTCAATCTCATTTCATTGAGGAATATTTCGTTTTATACACAACTTTCATTTATAGGGTGTATAAACCCCTTTTAATTTTACTTTTATACAAAAGGAATCTTTTTCTACGAAGCGTTTTGCTAAACAACAAAAAGGAATGTTTTTTTAACGTATGCGGTGACAACGACCTTTTCCGCCGTCGCGAGTATTATTTGGTCTTTGGCTTCCTCAACAAGCCGTTATGTTTTTAAAATAAAATAAATACCATATACTCTTTTATGTATTTTGGTATTGAAAATGGTTTTGATAAAGGATTCTATTAGGATATATTGTGATTGAAATGTAGAAATGTTATCATTACATTATATTGGTTTTATGTTTTATGATTTTATATTGGTACTTGTACATTTGATGGGTGGTTACGTGATAAACCATATGACGGGTGGTGCCGTGAATACCAGGACGGGTGGTTATGTTATAACCTCCAATGCATTGGGTATGGAAGTCGGCCGTATGGCTATTCCATTAAGTATGTATGGAAATTGGCCGTATGGCTATTCCATTAAGTGATATGTGTGGAAGTCGACCATATGGTTATTCCACTTAAGTATGTTTATGTCCCAAGTTACCTTTATATATGTTATGTGTTCTTTATATGGGTTTTATGGTAATCCTTTGTTACAAAAAGGTAAGTAATGATACATTATTCAGTGAAGAGTTTTTACTACTTCATGAAGGTGAAGGTATTACTTTGATAGAGTATACATGGTTTACTTCATGTTTGAAAAACTAACAGTTTTCATTCTTTGTGTATCCCTTACTGAGCTTTTTATGCTCACCCCAAGTTTTTTTTAAATGTTTTTCACAGGACTTAATGTGGAATAAGTTCAAGGATGGGATCAAGGGAATGTCATGCTATATAAAACATGGAACTAGACATGTTTCTTTTAAGAGTTTTTTTTATTATGGAAACTTAGTAGAAGTGACTACTTTGTAGTCTTTTGAGATGTAAGAGTTATGTTCTAATTATCTAAAACTCTAAACCTGAAAAGATCCTCAACGTGAATTATTCATTTAATTCAATATTAAGTAAGTTTTAAGGTCGGTGCCTTATAGTTGGTATTAGAGGTCGGTTTAGACAACTTTAGGAGTTATAAAAGTGTTAAAATATAATATGATTGAAATGATATAGCATTTACGGATTACCATGTTGCTTCGCCTAAGATATTTCTGTGTTCAGAATGGTTTTCCGCAGAGGAAACAAAGAAACTATGTTGGGACGACATCAGGAGGAAGACAACCTTCCAAATCAGCAACCTGAGATGGTCGGAATTGGAACTGAACAGTTTGTTGCAGTGATGGCACAGTTGACTCAGGCTATAAATGGTGGTGGTATCCATGCGCGAGATCAGCCAGATCAACCGCAGATGAACATGTCAGTGGTGGAACATTTCATGAGGCAACATCCCCCATCATTCAGAGGATCATTTGACCCTGTGCAAGCTGAAGGGTTGATTAAAGCATTGGAAAAGATTTTTTATGTCATGGGGTGTTCAGAACATCAAAAGGTTAGTCTTGTTGTTTACCGTTTTGAAGGTGAAGCTGATCAGTGGTGGTCGATGGTGAAAAATATTAGGGATAGAGATGAGATTGAGGATCTTCACTGGGACGAATTCAAAGGTATGTTTCATGAGAAATATTTTCCTAAGGTGGTTCGTATTAGGATGGAAAAACAGTTCCTCGAATTGAGGAAGGAGGATGATTCAGTGGATTCTTATGAAGCGAAGTTCACTCGATTGGAAAGGTATTCTCCAAACTTCATACGAGATATTGATAGTAAAATAAACCATTTTTACTCAGGGTTAAAGCCAAATTATCGAAGGGATTTAGCTTCTCGTGAGTTCAAAAGTTATTAAAAACTTGTTCGATGTGCGGAGAAGGTGGAAATGGAGTTTTCCGATGATCAGGTGTTTTATGAAAAACAACAGAATAAGAGGTCTAGTTGGCAGAAAAAGGGGAATAATTCATCAAAGAAGCAATGAGGTAAGAAAACCAAATATCCATCCTGTGAGAAGTGTGGTAAAATGCATCCTGGAGAATGTTTATCCAATTCTGGTAAGTGCTTTCGGTGTGGTAAGTCTGGTCATATTGCTCGAAACTGTAAGGAAGATGATCAAGAAGGCAATGAAAAGCCAACGGTAAGATGTTTTAAGTGTAATGAAATGGGTCATTATGCAAACGAATGTCCAACGAAGAACTCAACTGGGGGAATGCATCCAGACTACAAGCAGAAAGGGGTGGTTAAATCCTTTGCAAAAACATCAGCAGATGTTGCACCATCGAATGAAGTGGTATCATGTACACTGTTTGTTTGTTCAGATTATGCCAATGTGTTGTTTGATTCAGGGTCTATACACTCTTTCATTTCTTAGAAGTTTTCTAGTAAATTGGAAATTCCATATCAAGATATGAATCCTGAACTTATGGTAAAAACACCCGGAGGGAACGTTGAGACAAAAAGGAATTATAAGAACCTTCCTATCCTTGTGTGTGGAAAGAATCTACCAGCAAACCTTATTTTTTTGCCTCTAGTAGAGTTTGATGTTATTTTGAGCATAGATTGGCTTTCTGTTTATCTTGCTAAGATTTACTGGAGAGCTAAAATGGTTTCTTTTTAGAAAGATTTTCAGTTTGTGTACAAGAATGAACCCTTGATTTTGATAACATATCAGGAAGTTGAGAAACTAGTAAAAGATGGAAATGAATGTTACCTTACACATATTGTTGAAAATAAAGGAACTGTTCAGATTAATGATGTGCCAGTGGTAAATGAGTATCTTGATGTTTTTCCTGATGAGTTTCCTGGTATTATTCATGATTGGGAAGTTGAATTTACTGTTGACTTAGTTCCTGATTCTAATCCAATTTCAAAACCCCCTTATCGAATGGCTCAAGTTGAACTTTTAGAGTTAAAGAAACAATTGCAGGAGTTATTAGATAAAGGTTTCATTCGACCTAGCACATCACCTTGGGGTGATCCTGTATTGTTTGTTAAAAAGAAAGATGGATCAATGAGACTTTGCATTGATTATAGAGCCTTGAATAATATTACTGTTAAGAACAAGTATCCTTTTCCTCATATCGATGATTTGTTTGATCAGCTCCAGGGAGCTCAGTATTTTTCGAAGATTGACTTGAGGTCGAGGGACCATCAGTTGAAAGTAAAAGAAGGATATGTTTCGAAGACTGCGTTCCGTACTAGATATTCCCATTATGAATTTTTAGTTATGCCTTTTGGGTTAACCAATGCACCTGTTGTATTCATGGACCTTATGAATAGAATTTTCCATGAGTTCTTGGATAAGTTTGTGGTTGTTTTCATCGATGATATTTTGGTGTTTTCTAAAAGTAAAGAAGAGCATGAAAGTCATTTAAGGGTTATCTTGCAAACCTTAAAAGAAAAGAAACTATATGGAAAATTCATCAAGTGTGAGTTTTGGTTACAACAAATTTCTTTCCTAGGTCACATTGTTTCAAAAGATGGCATAACTGTTGATCCTACTAAAACAAAAGTTGTTGAAGAATGGACAAGACCCACAAATGTAACCGAGATCTGTAGTTTTCTTGGTTTGGCAGGTTACTACCAAAGGTTTGTTGAAAATTTTTCACGGTTATCTAGTCTAATGACTAAGCTAACTCGTATGTGTGTTAAGTTCATCTGGACAAAAGAATGTGATGATTGTTTTCAAGAGTTGAAGAGAATATTGGTGAATGCTCGAGTTTTGGCACTTCCTTCCAGGAATGGTGAGTTTTTTATATACATTGATGCTTCGTTGAAGGGACTTGGCTGTGTCCTTATGCAGAATGATCAGGTAATTGATTATGCTTCACGATAGTTGAAAACTCATGAGGTAAATTACCCTACACATGATTTGGAATTAGCTACTGTTGCCTTTGCTTTAAAAATTTGGAGGTATCATTTGTATGGAGTAAAGTGTGAAATATATACTGATCACAGAAGTTTAAAGTATATATTCACTCAGAAAGAATTGAACATGAGACAGAGGAGATGGCTGGAATTAATCAAGGATTATGATTGTACAATTCATTACCATCCGGGAAAAGCAAATAAAGTGGATGATGTTTTGAGTCGAAAAAGTAATGCTTCATTAGTAATTTTGCGTTTGAAACATGATCCTTTGGTTAAGGATTTGATGAACTTTTTCATAGAAGTTGTTGGTGAAGGAAGTTCTTCTGTTTTGTTTCAGGTATCAGTGAGATCATCTCTATCAGACAGAATCAAGAAAGCATAGAAGCGAGACAGTGAGTTGAAGAAAAAGGTAGAGCTGGTTCAGAAAGGTAAGTTGCCTGAATTCAACATTGATAATGATTGTGTTTTGAGATTTGGGAAGAGATTGTGTGTACCTTGTGATTCACAATTGAAGAATGAGTTGCTATGTGAAGCTCATAGTTCTCCGTTTTCAGTTCATCCTAGTAGTACTAAGATGTATAGAGATCTGCGGGAGTATTACTGGTGGGATGGAATGAAAAGAGATATTGCTGATTTTACTGTGAAGTGCTTGACATGTCAACAAGTTAAATCAGAGCGGCAGTTACCAAAAGGGATGCTTCAGCCTTTACCAGTGCCAGAGTGGAAATAGGATAATATATCCATGGACTTTGTTGTGGGATTACCGAAGACATCTCGAGGTAATAATGCAATCTGGGTTATTGTTCATCGCTTGACCAAGTCAGCTCATTTCCTTGCTATACGAGATACTTTTTCCCTAGATCAACTTTCCCGTTTGTATCTTAAAGAGGTAGTCAAGTTACATGGAGTTCCTCTCTCCATTGTATCTGATCATGATCTCAGGTTCACATCTAACTTTTGGAAAGGACTTCAGAAGTCGTTGGGTACTGAATTAAATTTTAGTACAGCTTTTCATCCTCAATCAGATGGGCAGTCATAACGAACAATTCAGACCTTGGAGGATATGCTACGATCTTGTTCAATGGATTATCAGGGAAGTTGGGACCAACATCTTTCTTTGGTTGAGTTTTCATATAATAACAGCTTTCATTCCAGTATACAGATGACACCATTTGTGGAATTATATGGGAAGCGGTGTCGAACTCTAGCATTTTGGGATGAAGTGGGTGAAAGGAAGCTGATGGGACAAGAATTGGTAGAAGTGATGGCAGAAAAAGTTCAGTTGATTCAGAAGAACATGAGAATAGCTCAGAGTAGGCAGAAGAGGTATGCGGATAACCAGAGTAAGGATCTATCTTTCGAGGAAGGTGATCATGGTTTTCTCAAGGTTTCTCCTTGGAAAAGTGTGATGTGATTTGCTAAGAAAGGAAAGCTGAGTGCAAGGTTTATTGGACAATATGAAATTCTGGAGAAAGTTGGATCAGTTGCTTACCGAGTGGCTTTACCTCCGAGTTTATCTCAGGTACACATTGTTTTTCATGTTTCAGTGATGAGGAAGTATATGCCAGATCCATCTCATGTTTTGAGTCCAGAGGTAGTTCAGCTGGAGGAGAACCTATCTTATGAAGAACAACCAGTCCAGATTCTTGACCACAGGGAGCAGGTGTTACGGAATAAGGTGATTCATCAGGTAAAGGTTTTGTGGAAAAACCATGTGATTGAAGAGGCAACGTGGGAATCTGAAAATGCTATGAGGGATAAATACCCCACTTATTTTGATAAGTGAATAAAATTGCGATGACACAATTCCCAAAAGGGGGGAAGGATGTAACATCCCATGTAATTAAAGAATAAATAGTTTTCATATTTATTAATATTTACGAATTAAATATTAATTTTAATTAAAAGGGTTTTCTACGTTCGATAGCGTACTCTATATGCAACGATGAGTTTCTTTGAAAACTTACGTTGTGCACAAGTAATAAAATAATATTATTTTAAATTTTATTTAACAAGTAGTTGTTGTACTGGCGGGAATTGATAGAAATAACTAAAATATGATTATATATGTTTTTAAATGTTTTTACATTTACCCAATAAAGGATAAAGGCTTAAAATACAGAAAGAGTTCAATTTTAGGCATTTATACCCTAATTTTCACTAAGGGTTCACTTATCACCTTTTGACGGAGAACCATCATTAAATATAGCTTTGATCAATATTATAAATTCTATTGGACCAAAAATAACTCTTCTTTAGAATCGGGACATCAAAATTTACTTTTTGTAATTTTTTGGTACCTTTCTGATAAAGTTCATTTTTTAATGAATAGTGTAAAATATTGTATTTTAATTCAAAACCTCTTTTTAATATAAATTATTTATATGATTAGATTATCTTTTGAATTGGTTTTAAAGTGAAATTAGAAAATATTTTTACCATTAAATCCAATAGTGGTCATTGGAATTAATTTCACTTTGAAATCGGACTTAAACTAGTGTCAATCTTTTGATACTTATTGTTTCATAAAAACACGCTTTTTGCTCTGACAGCGGTAATTAATTATTAAATTAATTAATGTGACTTATATGATTTGAATTTTGTAAAATATACTTCATTTTTGAATTCGTAATATCAAATATAGCTTAGGGTGAATTTTTGGTAATTTTCTGAAAAACTTCAATTTTTGATGAATAGTGAAACCACTAAGTGGTACTTATAAAAACTGATTTTCCGTTTAAATGAAATTTTTCAATCATTGTGTTTTGATTTTCAAAAATCTGGCATACATGGTTGTCATTAAGAAGTAAAATGTGGTTCAATGAGATTAAAATAATTTTTTTGGTGAATAGTAACTTATTAAGTTTTTAATCGCGATTAGAGGTAATTAGTGTAGTTTAGGGTAAAAATAATGTTTTAATAAAATGAGATGAGCTTGACACATGTCCTAACCCTATTGGTTGTGTCATGTCCGACCAAGACAACCCATGGGTCGATTTAGGGGACCCCATGGAGCCACTTGGGTGAGATAATGACTTTAATGCCTTTTTTTAAAATAAAAGTAAAAATGACACAAACATAATATGTTTTACGAAAACAATTTTTACATGGGGTTATAAAGATCAGATTTTTTATTATAAATATTCATTTAAAATCTAAAAATATTTCCTACATCATAGTATTTTTTTTAATTTTTAGACTTTAAATAAAATAAATTATTTATGTCATCATTATGATGCAGCGATGCCTTCATTATTTAACGATTTAAATAAAATGGAAAGATAATGTAATATCTAAAAACTAAACATGTCCACAACCTATTGGATGAGAATATTTAGAAGCCTTATCACCTTATCCACGAATTATATCAATGTGGGGCCTTTTAAAAACCGAAACACTTTTTCAAATAATGTAATATTTCTTTACTTTCCAAAAGTGCCCCTCCTGTCCTCTTATAAAAGGCCCCCACCTCTACCTCATTTCACACACTCCTCAAGCCTTTGTATCGTCCATACCCTGCCCATTTACTCTCTCCACAAACCTCTCCTAATCCTAGAGGATTTCCTTTGGGAACAATTCTTTCAAAGTAAGCCTTTAGGCTCGAATCAAAAGGAGTTACACTTTTAAAGGAAATTCATTCTCTCTTGTTCATTTGTTTTATTTTGCTTCTCCAACCCCATAAACTCTTTTTATTTACTTCTTTGGTAACAACACCAGTATATTCAATATACTAGGATGTTGTTATAATATTTATTCGAGCTACACTCTCACACAACTACATCAAATGGTTAAAGAACAAACGGTTTCCGTGGATGGCAAAATTCTGCCTCCCGAAACGATGATTGTTCAATACTCATTTAACACCTTCAAAGGTGGCCATTATGATGTCACTATTTTTATATATGATATAAAATATGTTAATTCTTTCCTTAATCTTCTGTATTTTTCATTTATGGCATACCATTATTGTTTCCATTATGGGTAAACACGATATCTTCATTTTAGGAAGTGCAGACTACCGCCCCCTGAAAGTGATTTGATTCATTAATACCATATGTGGGATGTGTAAAGGATAAAGTTAATGATATTATATATTTTATTATACTGGAATTATAATATACTCTTATATCATTATGATTCCATTCTATAAAATACGAAATAGAAATGAAAGTAGCGTTCATGCGTACGTACGGCTTACCGTCTCCAGGAATGGTGCATTTCATTTCTTACCTCTAAATGATTATGTAATATTATAAATACATGTATATGATGGATATATATGATATATATGATATCCAAATCAGGAATTTCATTCTGGATATAAAGAACTTTTGACCACACGAACAACATGTAATTGTAAGATGTCCACTTTCGACTTAAGAACCAAATATTGACAAAACAAACATTATTAACTTAAATGGTTACAAAATGTTTATAACATGGCAATAAGTGATATAAAAGGAATAATTAACTTTAAAAAGGTTCATAATCAAGTATAAATTAACTCAAGTTTATTATTCAGGACGTTAAAGAACGATCGAGTCAAGTCGGACCCGAGGTAAGGGACTTCATCTCAATCTCATTTCATTGAAGCATATTTCATTTTATACAAAACTTTCTTTAATACGGTGTATAAACCCCTTTTAATTTTACTTTTATACAAAAGGAATCTTTTTCTATGAAGCGTTTTACTAAACGACAAAAAGGAATGTTTTTTTTAACGTACGCGGTGACAACGACCTTTTCCGCCGCCGCGAGTATTATTTGGTCTTTGGCTTCCTCAACAAGCCGTTATGTTTTTAAAATAAAATAAATACCATATACTCTTTTATGTATTTTGGTATTGAAAATGGTTTTGATAAAGGATTCTATTATGATATATTTTGATTGAAATGTGGAAATGTTATCATTCCTTTATATTGGTTTTATGTTTTATGATTTTATATTGGTACTTGGACATTTGACGGGTGGTTACGTGATAAAACATATGACGGGTGGTGCCGTGAATACCAGGACGGGTGGTTACGTTATAACCTCCAATGCATTGGGTATGGAAGTCGGCCGTATGGCTATTCCATTAAGTATGTATGGAAATTGGCCGTATGGCTATTCCCTTAAGTGATATGTGTGGAAGTCGACCATATGGTTATTCCACTTAAGTATGTTTATGTCCCAAGTTACCTTTATATATGTTATGTGTTCTTTATATGGGTTTTATAGTAATACTTTGGTTACAAAAATGTATGTAATGATACTTTATTCAGTGAAGAGTTTTTACTACTTCATGAAGGTGAAGGTATTACTTTGATAGAGTATACATGGTTTACTTGATGTTTGAAAAACTAACAGTTTTCATTCTTTCTGTATCCCTTACTGAGCTTTTTATGCTCACCCCATGTTTTTTTGAAATGTTTTTTCACAGGACTTAATGTGGAATAAGGTCAAGGATGGGATCAAGGGAATGTCATGCTATATAAAACATGGAACGAGACATGTTTCTTTTAAGTGTTTTTTTATTATGGAAACTTAGTAGAAGTGACTACTTTGTAGTCTTTTGAGATGTCATAGTTATGTTCAAATTCTCTAAAACTCTAAACCTAAAAAGATCCTCAATGTGAATTATTCATTTAATTCAATATTAAGTAAGGTTTAAGGTCGGGGCCTTATATTATATAGTGTCCTATAAATTATTTACTGATTATGAATGTATTTAATAATAATATAAATTAATTGAGGGGGATGTTTGAATAATTACTCCTGTGTAATAATAGTGTTTTACGATTCATAACATAATACATCTGAACTATACTATTCATCTATATTTTATAAGAAATTCATGTAAAATAGAGTGGGTCGACCTCAACATTTTATTTCAATAGAAACACTCCATGTAAAACAATTCCCAACATCGTTTCCTTGATTAATTTTTTAGATGAGGTGTTAGAGGTCCATTAAATGGAAATTAATGTTATCAAAATGTTTAATAAATCTAGTGGATGGTGGATACCTACGTATATACGAAATAATTAATTTTTACTAAATTATTTAAGTGAAACTCATAGTTATAAGATTTTATCATGTATTTGGAGGTAATATTTGTTTTAATTTAATTTAATTTAATTTCTTTATTCCATGTTTTTCAATTTATTTTCCTGATTCATTCCAATGTACATATTTGATATTGCCTTTTCTTATTATTTATATGTATGTATTATTAAGGATTCCCAATTTAATTATTAAACAATTCTAATAAAACTATTGAATTATTATTTCATTTGTGGGTATTAATGTTCCCTGAAATGCTCAAATATTTTTAATTTATAATAATAAAAATAAATATACTTAAAATTATTATTAAGTTTGAAAAATTATATAAGAAAATATATAACAATAATATAAATGATTGTTCTATTAATAACATTCTCTAGTTTTCTTCCTAGGATAACTTTCCAGCACTTTCTAAAAAATAATTACAACTAGTATCAATCTTCTAGTAAACATGTTTTATGAAATCTCAAACATGACCAAATTATGAATATAACTCATATATTAGAATTTATTATTCATTATGTTATAATAATAAAAAGAAAATGTTCAAGCAATAGAAAATAAAAAACACAAATAGACATATTAATTTTGATTTGTGTGAATTGATTAGCTTACTCGACCAAAATATTTCAATTAGAAAATAACTATAACTAATGATACATACTATGATTTAAATTCATGTGATATTTTATATTGAATCTTGTATATTTATAAATTAAATTATTTACTATGCCTAATGAAACTCAAAACATATAGTTAATACAGAAGTAATATAATCTCAACATTTACCAATGGAAATAAATCTCACCTTGATGTAGCTTACCCAATTATAAATGTAAAAAAAAATTGTAAATTATTATATTTTTTCTAAAAATTATAGTTTTGTTGTTATGTCAACACAAAACAACTAATAATGACTCTAAAAATATTCAAATTTCATAAAGATATCTCTTATCCTATATCATGTTGTATCATGAGAAGACATCCCTATGTTGAAATATGGAATTAACAACTATAAATAAATCCAAAAATTAATCCTATAGACTTGATATACAATATTGTAATGATTTTAGTGGTATCATTAGGTGTATCAACCAAATTATATTTCACCCCAATGATATTTTAAGAGTTTTTTTATGGAATATAATTATTAAAAAACCTATATTTCTACACGTAACACAATTTATTCAAGAATTAATGATTTATTCGATTATGTTTTTTGAAATTCTTATATTATACTCATTCAAATTCCATATTTAAAACATTACACAATTTATTTACCTCTTAATCCTTCACTCTATTCCTAGACTCCAAATATCTAGATATTATAAAAACATAGACTTTCTCTACTATTAATGAATCATTATTATAAATTAATGTGTCTAATTGAATATCATATGAATGTACTAATTATATAAAAAAATAATTTATAGGTCATCATATTCTATATAATCATTAATGTGGTCTATGTAAATTAATAATTTTTTTAAACTCATCTTTATGATTGTATATAACTATATTATGTCTCATTTTAATGTGAAATGTATGTCCTTCTTATAAGTTCTATCATCTATCTACAGATAATCATAGATATTTTAAAATGTAAGAAAAATAATTAAATTTATTGATTCATATGTTATCTCACAGAACAAATTATTACTAAAAAATAGTAGGGGAGTACTATGATTTTTTTAATTGTATAAAAAGGGAATTCTATGTAAAAATGTTAATTTTCAGTAAATAGAGTCTAGAAACACATTAATGGGTAAAAATGAATTTTTACTAAAAATAATAATCTACTATAGCAGAAAATTTCATATTCTACATATTATAATTACCATTCACCATAATATTTTTGATTTTGAAATTTAACGATAAAATTGTTATGTTTGTACTTGAATCTCTTGTACATTCTTTTTAGGGTCATTTTATAATTAAAAGTAATCCATAATTAATATACTAGGAGGCAATAAATTTTCAATGTTTCAATAAATTCACAAAATCAAAAATTTATTATATATTAAAACAATTTTTATAAATTATGAACATGTATATTTAAATATAATTTGATTAAAAATACCATTTTTCAGAAATAAAAATATATATTTAATAATTTTTTTTACAATTAAAAAATTTAGAAATATAAACATTACAACATCATATATAAATATTATTAAAAAATTTCAATAAATTCACAAAATCAAAAATTTATTATATATTAAAACAATTTTCATAACATAGAAACATGTATATAAAAAATAATTTGACTAAAAATACAATGTTTATTAAATAAGAATATATATTTAATAATGATATTTTATAATTAAAAAAATAGATATATAAAGATAACAACATCATATATAAATATTATTAAAAAAATTAAATTCTAAAAAAATCAAATAAAAAACATATTTCCAAAATATTAAATTATATAAAAACATGTTCAATAAAACAAGACATATTTTACATAAAACCAAATAAAAATTATAGAAGAATCATATAAAATATATTTAATACATTTTAATGAATATTTAAAACATTTTTCATTTATAAATATGATATAAATGAAAGGATAATCAACATTATTTATAAACTACAATGACTATGCATATTCATAAAACAAAAATATGTTTTTAGTATAAATGGTTGAGTTAATATAGTGAGTAATTATTTAGTGTGATCATACCCTCTTCATTTCAGTATGATTGAAACTACTTCCCTGGAAGGATAATCATAGAATATTTTTTGTATTAAAAAAGGCATTATATAACATATATGAAGACTAGAAGAAAAGAACTATAAAAATATCAAAGAGAAATGTTCATGTTATGTCAGTACTTCAATATCTACCTAATTATATCTTTATTGTAAATAAACACAATCTAGATTGGATAAAATGAAATTCCTATTCAAAATTCATTCTAATATTTTCTGATAATATATTAAAAATAAATTTTGGAGTCAATATGATCAAAACTCTTTCCATGATTTTACTAAAAACTCATTTAACAATGCCAATTTCACTAAAATCATTTGTGATCAATTTTTTAGTCATCTAAACCATATAATTCTTTAGTTTTATGATATAATTATCTATGATTTTCTCACATTATCAAGAAAACAATCTTTATCATTTGAATATTCTATCACAATAAAAATCAACAATAAATTATATACTAAATTCATTATCCTTCATTGAATCATATTTATTCACTAAAACAATCAGTATAATAATATATAATATAAATAAATCACCAAAATCAAGTGATATACCTCTCTCAGTTTTCCCTTTCATTAAAGAAGAATATTTTAAGACCCAAACTAAGAATACAAAATAGTATCATTTTTGGGTCCCCACAAATCTATTGTAATTGGTGAAAATATGTAGAGGTATCAATAAACACTAAGGGGTATTGAATACATGTCGAATAATAATGCTTCTATGATCAATATTTGACAAATATTAATATTCCCCTACTAGAAAACTATAAGTTCATTTGTAGACCCCATATAAAAGGAAACAATATATAATAACAATCCCTCATTAAAAGGGGCTTTTATAGACTCACAGTTCATTGTGGTAATAATAAATAGATAAATAAATAAATAAATAAATAAATAAATATGTATATCTATAAAAAAATTAATGAAAAATTACCATTAAAATCATTATTTCATGATTCTTAAAATAATTTTACAACTATACATCCCAAAGATATAGAGGTCTAGTGTATTTGGAATATTATACATACCAATACATAATCATAAACATAATTTAATTTTATTTATTTAAAATTCCACATAGTGATCCTAATAGCCAGAGATCTTATAAATCTTCATAGGATATCCATGGGAAAATACATAAGTATTATTGTGATTTAGAATGCCCAATGAGGGAGTAAACATAGTAATAAAGCATAATTTGGGAGTCCAAAGGCATATAATGAAATTATAAATAATTTATTCACAATCATAAAAACATGGAATATTTAAATAATTTCATAATATCATGGTATAATAATAGGAAATAATATAAAACAATATATAATAAACATAATTCTAGGGTCACTATAAAGGATATCATCATAAGTGGAAAATGAAACATTTGGATTATGTTCACTCCCAAATCAATTCCCAAACATCTCATGATATATAAATAATTACTCAATTCATTTTATGAATATATATTTTTGTTCCCACCAGCAAATAATGAAAATAATACATATGTTAGACACATTAGGAAAATAAACCAAAAATTAATAATAATAATAATAATCAAACCCATGATAATAAACTGGGAAGCATGGAACCACACTATCTCAGCTCACGGTCTCAGCTCCCACTCAACTCTCATATTTGTTCTCCTCCAATTGGGGTTTCGAGTAATAACAGAAGTGATGGAAATATCTTCCTATATTGTCTTCTTCCCCTTTTGTCATTACCATCCTCCTCTATGGGTTTCATTTTCTACTCGGTGGGGATGTGACCTTCTTTATTCAATAACATCTTTTGGATTCTCCTTTCATAGGTTCTATCTATCTCTTAAGTTTAATGAGTATTCTAATTTTCCCCTCTTCTATCCATGTGCTGCCGATCTGGTCCGACACACAAAACCCCATCATGGTTGGGTGAGTTGGTGTTTTTGATGGGGTTGAGACTATGTTGGTGGAAATAAGGTAATCATAGTTTTCTATATTTTTATGGATTCATTCATCAGTTTAATTCAAGATTTTTGGGGTTTTTAATTAGGGTTTGAGTCCTGGTTTCCATTGTGGATTTTAATCTCGATTCCCACTTCTACATTCATTTTTTTTTCTGGTTATATGTTTCAATTTTTCTTTCCTTTAGATTTAATATCCCAAATTTTTTCTCTCTTATTCCATGAGTGTTCATTTTTTTATGGACCCTTCCTGTTCAATCCTCCTTCCTCTGGCTTCTTGGTCACATGCTCCCTTCCAGGTAAGTTGGGTGCATCTGATACCAAGGGTGTTTTTGGATTAAGGAGTGATAAGCATTCCAGGGTGGAACGAAATGCAGTGACTTTCTCTAGTTACAATGAACTAATAGATTTATCCTTTGATAATGGCTCTTATTTTTTCTAGAGATCGTCGGTGTTGTTCATTTTGTGGTGTTCTGGTAATCTCAAGCTGATTTATGTGATTTTTGTTTCTCATATATTGATTTACTTCAGTGTTAGATGTGACGATGTGGGTAAAGAACTGAATGTGAGAGGGTTTTCAATTATGGATATTGTGGTGGGATTCATTGATGGTTTTTGACTATGATGTCATGATCGTTCCAGCTTATATACGTTAGGTTACTTCCCACAAGATAGGTTCCTTGTGCGGCTCATGTGTTGATGTTTCTATGTCGTAGGTTTTGAATTTTGTTGATTGATTTTGTTTTTTGTTTTTTTGACTATATTTTTTTTGTAATGGTTTAGAAATTTTGTGTTTCCAAGGAATTTTATGTATTTTTGATGATGTGAGGTTCCCACTAAAAATAAAAGTTGTATTATGAAAATTCTATAAAATGATAAGGATGACCATTAAGAATGAATTGGGCTTCATAATTAATATTCAAGGAATATTAAAAGGATAAATAATATGGATCCTAAACATAAAGAAGAAAAAAATCATATGACCCTTCGTAAATAAAAAGAGAGACATAGGTTTTTATATTGAAGACACAATGTTGAAAAATAATGGGAGGTTATTTAGGAAATTTGTAGAGGATATTTCTAAAAAAAGATGAAGCTTACTATTTTCCATAAAATAATAATTGAATTATGTGGTTTATAAATAAAATAATGAGTGTTTTTAGAATAAATTCACTATTTATAAAAATTTATCTGGGTTGTACTTGATGTGAAGAAAGAAACAACATAGTTTAATTAAAACGAGTATAGTTAACATTGAGAATTTCTAAGGGAATGAAAATAATATATACCTTATAAATTAAAAGGATACTTAAAAAGGTATATATGTATGGTAAAATTATATAAAAATACGAGTTTTATGTGAATATTATTTGATTAAATGAATAATAATTAGGAAAATAATTACCATTAAAGTTGGAAATGAGGTATGAATGATCCATTGAAATATTTTATAACCCCATTTTTGATACAAACACTACAAAACAATAACCATAAAAATAATTTTTTAAAATATTATATGGTAATTATGATACAAATTTGATGTAACACTTAATTATTGTTCCAACTAAAAAGAAGTTGGCAAGTGGGAATTTAAAATATACAAAATTATTTAGATAAAATGAATATTATTTTTGGAATCATGAAGTTGAAATTATCCAATGGTGAGTTTTAAATAATTTTATGAGGCAGCCATGTTTTTTGGTAAAAAATTAAATACTTTTTTTATATAATGTGTTTTGTGACATCATAAGGACCCAATAGTTTTGTAATAAAATACTATAAACATTAATATATGCCAATATTTCTTTTAACATTATTATAATGTTATATTAGGTGTTTTTTTATTTTACAATGGCTTAATTGACCCTCTTAGACTTATAAAACATTTTAGATTTTTAAATTGATTTCCTTGAAAGTGTCAATCACCTCCACATAAGCCACTAAAAATGTTTTAAGAAGGTAGGGCATTTTAATTTTAAAATATTTCTTTAAACTCCATTTTGAAAAAAAAAACAATGTGAAAAGACTAGGGTCACGATTGTGGTTTGGACTAGTTTAATGTGTAGTTACCAAACCCTACATAATAAAGAATTCAATATCCTTTCCAATATGAACCCACCCATACTCCCACATAATCTTCACTAAAAGACTTTTTATATCAACCATCCCCTTCTCTCCTCTCTCTATAATCCTACCCACGCACCCCAATACCTTAAGAAGCATATCTCAAGCCCCTCCCAATCCTTTGATATAACATTTCTAGGTAAGGGATTCCTTCTTTTCTGATTTTAACCAAGTTTCTTAATATTGTTATTCCATTTTATTTTCTATTATAAATGTTGGGGTATAATTTCTCACCACCCCTATTCAGTCCCCTTTATTTTTTAATGATTATAGTCTCCTTTATCTATCATCGGTTCCTTCAATGTATACTTGTTACCATGCCCAAATTCAATAAGGAATTTCTCTCTCCTCATTTATATTCAAGTAATTATTTTGTATTATGAATATAAATTCCATTACTAATATTGTGACATGTATCTATATGACCCCCCATAATGTAAATTTCATGTACATATTATGAGACACCGCTTTATCTCCCATCAACCATTTTTATTATGTCTTATGTCAAGCCGTTATGCTGCTAAAATTGCACCACAATTTAACTAGCCAAAATCATTATGTAGTGAATACCATCCCTATTTCTCTATCAAGGGTATTCTCATTTATGAACATTTATATATTGATTGAATAGTTTCAGGTATTAATTCAACATTCTTTAATCATGTAATAAATTATGATTTGTTAGGATTCATGGTTGTATGATCTTGTTGCACACTTATGCATCAAATGAAATGTGTAAGACTGGTGTGCCCTGATTGCGCACCAATGAATTGGGTAAAGTATAGTATCTTGATTAGTCATGTTAAATGAGTGTTGACTCATTCTAATTCATGTGGAATGAGGGTTTACTCTTGATTCATCTGCAATGTGGGTTTACTCATTCTCCATATTTAATGAGACTTGCCTCATGCTAATATCATGTTAATTGTTGTTTACACATCTCCATGTTATGATTATCATGATTTATCATCCTTTATGTTTATATTAACCTTGTTCTCCATTCGTATTCCTATTTTATAACATGTTTTTTATTACTCATGTTATTCATTTTTTATTCCTTTAATGGGATTTATAGCTCACCCCTTTCATATGTATGTCCTTAGGTTATCCAATGAAATTTTAAGTACGAAGGAATGTTGTTGTCATATAAAGGATGTTTTCAATAAAGATGTTGTATTTTATGTTTTATGTTTTTATGAAATGATCTTAAGCCCAAAATACATAAGAAATCTCAATAATCTATGTTTTATTAAGTGACTTTTCATGTAATATATTATGTTTAATTGTGACATAAATGTAGGGTTGTTATAGAAGGTGAGAATATGGTAGCCACATCCGGGCCCCATGGGATAGGTCATGAAAAGGTGGTATCAGAGGGCGGCCAATTATACCAGATGAACTAAGAGTTATTTTTTAAATGGAGAAACAGTGTTTTGTGTCTGGAGTTTGGGTTTCAGTTTAGGGAGTCCAGTGTTGGTGTGGCAAGTGAAGTATCTATACACTAGGACCCTGTGTTAGGTTTTCCAACTCGATACAAAAAAACACTAGTTTCATGTGTTTTGAAAAGTATTATTGAACATAATTGAGTCAGATGACCATGTATAACATGACCATGGAAGGTCTGTTTCCAACAATATGCCTCCATGAAGACAGCTAGCCAGGATTCCGATTAGAGATTATGAAAGTGGCCCACTGATGGACGAGGCATTAGTTTAGAGACCACTCATAGTTATGGTGCCTTCGGGTGGTGTACCAGTAGAACCACCACCCGTTGAGATGAAGACACTGCCAGTGGATCATGCACGCTGCATGAATGGGTTGTATGGGTTTTATAGGCATATGACTTCAAGGTATCGAATAGAGATGGACCCCCAGGCCGCAGAGGACTAGCTTGAGGCGGTTTCGAGAGGCTTTCTTTTAGTGGAGACACCCACCATGCCAAGGGTGATCTTGGATGCTAGGATTGTTCAGGGATCGGCAAGGATGATGATGGATCATGACCCTCCATTTACTTTAGGAGGAAACCATCACCTGGCCAGACATTAAGATCCTTTTCAGGGTGGAGTTCATGCCAGTGACACTATGCTCTGTGCGTATTCAGAAGCTATTGCATTTGTTGTAGGGAAGCCAGACTATGGCCCAGTACTCGGCGAGATTTACTAACCTCGCCCCATACTCCACCGACATGGTAGATGACCCTTACTTTAGGGCCCGAACCTTTTTGTAGGGGATCCTTCGAGAGATCAAGGCTATGATTGTTTCTCTCAGAATCCTGACATAGGGTGGGGTGCTAGAGTGAGCTTTGTTTTTGGAGAGATTCCTTTCCAAGCAGGCACTAACAGTGAGATCCCCTACCAGATGATTGGTAGTAGAGTAATTTTTAGCTCTATGTATACAGACATAGTAGAAGCCCATGTAGGATTGACCTTCTGGAGGGTGACCCCAGGACACATGTTTAGAGGTGTGAGGCTCGAGAGGCCCCTTGAGCCACCAGCAAGACATGATCTATTTTTCTTACAGGGGAAAATGTCAAAAGGCTCATGAGTAATGGACTCCCCAAATTGATGGTCGCCATATGGTGGAGGGCCCATCGAGGTAGCAACAATTTCATGAGCATGAGCATCATCTAGGTGTCAGATGAGGTCGGGCAGTAGGACATGCATCAGAAGGTGGTCTGGGTCACCAGGAACCACCACCACCACCCCAGGAGGCCCAACACAAGCCGAGGGAGTAGGTGGAAGGATAAATATGTATCTAAAGTTAGTAGATGATAATGATATTGTCTCCCCTAAGATGTAAAGAGATACGATTTATATCTTCTATAATTTAATAGCAATACATATCGACATAGGTGTTAGAAATGCATTCCTTGCTGCCGATATAGTTCGAGACTCTAAGATTCTGGTCGAGTTTTTTTCTCAAAATTTTCATTTGGATACTCTTCCGAGAAGACATTTAGTGGTCACACGCCTGTTCTAGTAGTGTGATATTCATCTAAGATGAGAGTGTTTCACATGGGAATATCTAGTAGCGGCATTTAATCCCTATTATGTCATTGCAAGCATGGAATGTCTATCAGCAGTTCAAGCATAGATTGACTAGTTGATATGTACAATGCGATGTACGTGAAGAGATGTAGGCTAGAATTAATTTTTTTTATGAGAATGAAAACATAGCATCACGAGATCGACTTGATCTTAGGAGGGTGCAACCAGTTATATATCAGATGTCATGTGTGACCTTAAGCACAATGGATGACACGAGTCCACAGTACCCAATGGTGGTGGATGAGTATGAGGAAATATTTCTAGAAGATGTCCCAGGACTACCTCCTCGTAGAGATGTAGAAATCCATATTTAGTTTTACATAGGGATATCACCTATATCTTCATTAGAATATCAGATGGCCCTTGTGGAGCTCCGGGAGATGGGGGTAGTTGGAGGACTTATAGATGAAGAGATTTGTAAGGCCCAATGTTTCTCCACAAGAATCCCCATTGTTGTTTTCCAGGAATGAAGACATAAGTTTGAGGCTATACGTGGACATCAAGAACCTAAACTAGGTGACCGTGAAGAAGAAGTATCTTCAACTGGGGATTGACAATCTGTTTGTTCATCTGAAGGGAGCTCGATGGTTTTCAAAGATAGAATTCATATTAGGGTAACACTGACTTAGAGAATGAAATGAGGACGTACTGAAGACAACCTTTAGATTTTGGTATGTCCAAAACAAGTTCTTCGTGATGCGTTTCAACCTGACCAATTCTACAGCAGTGTTCATGGGGCTCATGAATAAGATATTTTATCCATACCTCAATCGCTTTGTGGTGGTCTTCATCGACGATATCACGGTGTAAACAACATTTGAGAAAGAGCACGTTTTACACTTGAGGATTGTTTTAGACACACTCTGGGATAACCAATAATATGGGATGCTATCAATGTGTTATCTCTGGATACTGAAGGCCCACCTTGTGGGACACAACATCTTAACGGCTGGAGTTCTAGTCGATCCAGCGAAGATCGATCCAGTACTTTCTTGGGAGCCACACTAGAGTTTTACTGAGGTGCATACATTAATTTTTTTAGTCTTCTATCAGAGATTCATACCTGATTTCTCTAGAGTAGTAGCACATATGACTTCTCTGACAAATAAGGGAAACCCTTTTTGTAGTTAGAGACATGTTGTCAGTGTTTTAAATAGTTGAGGTAGATCTTCACCAGAACTCTCATCCAAGGGTTACCAGAGGAGGGCACTGACTACATGGTTTACATTAATGCATTATGGAACAGACCTAGTTGAGTCCTGATGTAGGATGATGCAGTCATTGATTATGGATCACGACAACTAAGGCCTCATGATCATAATTATCCAACTCATGATATTGAGTTGGTAGCAGTAGTATTCACACTAATGATGTGGTGACACTACTTGATGGGTGAGAAGATCATTGTTTAATCAAACAACAAGAGTCTCATATATATCATCAGACAAAAAGGATTGAATATGAGACAAAAACATTGGATAGAGTCACCCAAGATTATGAATTTGAGATAGTCTATTCTCCTACGAAGGGGAACATTTTGGCAGCTATGTTTATCTAGAGATCGAGTTTGCAGCTTCTGAATGAGGCATCAGAGTAGTTATCCTTGCTTCAAATATCCTACATGGATAGACATGAGACAGTTTAACTCTAGTAAATGGTAGTTTACCCTCCACTCCTACAGTGAGTCAGGTAGACGCAACTCAAAGACAAAAACTATGACAATACATGTGTTTAGATATCCTAAGGCCATTAACCTAATATATATTCTTATGGTGGGTCGAACTCTATATGTTTCAGAGGATGTACATTTGTACTAATGGATATAAGAGAGAATGTACATGTCATCTTTGAGTGGATGAAGACTGTATAGAGCCGACAAAAGTCATATGATGATAGGAGATAGAGAAAACTGGAGTTCCAGGAGGGGGACCCTGTATTCTTGTGAGTCTCCCCTTGACGGTGACTATAGAGTTTTGGTCGAGATGTCAAACTCTCACCAAGGATTATTGGACAATTCTAGATACATCTGAGGATTTTAATGGTGGAATACCACTTGATAGTATCCCCGTAGTTGGAGAGGTTACATGACGTCTTCCACGTATCCCAGCTGAAGAGATACATGGATGAACCATCTCATATCATTAACTAGGGTTATCTGGAGATTGATGACGGGAAGACAATTTGTGGGGAACCTGGTGGTGATAGAGGATCGACAGGCGCAGATCCTTAGTGGGAAGTCGATTCCTCTAGTGAAGGTTCTTTGGAAGTACAGGAATATCCAGGAGAGCACATGGCAGCGAGAGTCTCATATGTGTGCCCAATACCCATCCATGATTGTATAGCCTTATTTGGATCTTGGGGACATAAAACCCCAAGGTGGGGAGAATGTAATGACTCGAAATTACATGATTATATTTAAAATTATTTGGGATTATTACGATGATGAAAAAATTGACATTACATGATTCTGATGCCTGGTCTGCCTAGAATTATTTTATGAACCTTTTTTCAGGTGCGTTCAGAAAAAGTGCTTGCTATGTTTTCTATAATTTGAATAGCTACTTGATATTTAAATCTGAGAGCACAGTTGAATCCGTAGTGTCAGGATTCACTTATGGAAGGATTCACTTCGACCATAGTTGGTTGGGAGGATAAGATAGATTATGGACATTGAAAAAAATAATAAAATAACAATGTTATTTTATTTCCCTTTTTTCCTTTCCTCCAACAGACGAGCGGTGGTGGTGGGACTGAAAACATGTCAATCCATTAAAAGGATTGACTCTTCTTTACATGTAACCATACCATCGGGAATTTGGGTGGTCCATTAATTAAATGATCCTCGTAAATTCCTCCAAGTGTTATCCAACTCTTCCCCCTCATATTTATATGGACCTCAGGGTGGGTGGTTGCCACAACTCCATCATGAGACAATGCTCAAGAAATGTACCATGATGCCAACCACCTAATTGAAGAGACCAGTTTCAGCGTGTGGTGACGAGCGCCACTGAATCATGAACCTACAACAATGATGAAGGAAGTTCCATCGATCATCTTAAACGAACATCTCATCCATGTTGGGGGATTGTTGTAAAATTCATATTTATGTGATAACTAGTTGACCGCCTAATACGATGCTAACACGATGGCCAAACAAAGAAGGCTCGGACCCTCTTCCACTTTGGTATTTGTCTCTTTTTTATGGAATGGGTTTTGAATTTTTTCGACAGGATTAAATAGGAGGAATCTCAGTGGGAACCTTGACCTTCTAGCCTTGTAGGTAGCAAAGACACCAAAAACGGACCAATGAAGCGTGTCTGGTGTCTCCCAAGAAGAAACCTCTGGCGCGCCATATCAGCGACGTCCAAAGGAGACGCACGACGACCGTTCGCAGATGGTGGGAAGGGGTGGGCCATCATGCACCACAAATGAAAGAGAAGGCCGACTGGAGCAACCTGCACAGGACAATGGCGGCGCCTGCAGGTGTCGTCCATAGTATTAGTCATGAACAGTAGGCTGTAGCAGGAGGGCACGACGTGGCCCTACACTGCGCTGTGTTTGCGGAAGCCGGTCGGCCAAACGACCGATCGTTTCATGCAGTGGGGCATCACCCTTCCAGCTAGACGAAATGGGCCCAAAACCCCAGGTCCAGTGGAGAATGTGTTCCACCTTCTATCAGACCAGGAGGGATGTGGTCCGGACCCATGGTACAGTAGTCCGAACTCGACCAACGAGCCAGACTCGACCAGCAGGCCGAACCAGACCTGCGGCTCAGAGGGTCAGTGAGGGTGGGTCGAGCCCTACCCAGCAGGCCATCCCAACCATGTCCCATGCCCACGAACCAATGGGTGGACCTTGATGGGCTAGACCCAATGTACCTGACCGACCATTAACTGGCCAGACTTGAGTGGGGTCAGGTAGGACCTGTGAACCGTTGCATCCGGCCGGTCAGACCGTGTCAGACCGGGCCTATAGCCAATCGACCTCTGAATAAAAAAATGCACGTAACTGACGAATCATGTGTCTATTTGAAATGATTTCAGTGGAATTGGGACCCTTTTTTGAATTTGGTTCATTTGACATATTCCTTTTTCCCTGACTATGTTGGGCCAGACCGAGGTGCGAACACCCCCGATTCACAGAAAGAGGTGTAACTAATAGACCAGGCATCCGATCCACGTGAAGTCTTTGGAATAAGGACCCTTCTGACAAGTTTTTCCTTTGGAAATACTCTAATTAATTTTTCAATGAGTTTTATGTGCATCCTTGGATGGATCAGACTTGAATCCAATAGTGGATTTTTTAAAAAAGTGCCCATATTTCATAGACAAGGCGTCTGATCGACGCACCATCTATCACGTTGGGACCCCTATGATGGGGCGGTACCTTCGGTATGCCTTTTGGGACATAGTACTAGGGGAAATAGGAACAATGGTTTGAGGAGTTGTTCTCACAAAATCAAGCGTTTTATCAGTGGGAATCCATTCCCTCGATGTGACATGAAGTAGAAGAGCGACCATTGCAGGTCAGTATCGGAAACTCAAGAGTGGGGTGATCTAGCAGTACGACTAATAATCCATACCTCTGTACTAAAGACCCATTATGGATCAGAAGCATATATACCCTATGTGGATCAAAATCATAGTGACCCTTTGTGGATTAGAATCATTGGGACCCTGTGTGGATCAACATCATAACAACCCTTTGTGGATCAACATTATAGGGACCCTGTGTAGATAAGCATTCTGGATACCCTGTGTGTATTAGTAGTGCATGACCCGATGAGGTCTAGCATTAGAGTGGCCTATCATGGAACAGTAACATATGAACCTATGTGTGTCTACATTCTAGTGACCCTGTGTGGATCACCAGTGTGCGACCCGACGAGGACCATCCTTAGAGAGGACCATAGTGGAACAGTGACATATGAACCTATGTAGATCGACAATAGAAAAACTTCTTTATGGTTAAGTTGTGGGACTTTATAATGTAAAAAAATGATATAGCTTTTTTCTAATCGTCTTTATTATATATCACGAGTGGTATATCGGGTTTGAGTTGAGTATTTATCTTTTTTTTCCTCATGATTTAGATCAGGCCTGTGGTGTTACCTTTCTTGTATTTTCGTGGGATGCATTCCATTGTGGATTATTGAGAGTCCTTCAGGGGTCTCGAGGTCCCCTATTGGGTATTTTTATACTCACCTCCTCCATGGTCTCTTGCCTACAAGTGTGTGGTTGGTGCAGACAACTGATGCTCCATGGCTGACTTTGGAGGTTCGGGACTTGGTGGAGCTTGGTGTGACAGGAGCTGTCGAGATTCCGTTCTTCAACATCAGAGAAACAGATACTACCCTCCAGGTGGAGCTCTAGTGAAGATGGAACAACTGTTTAATTTGTTTTTCATTTCTAGGTATTGTATTCTATCCCACTGCTTTAAGTTTGCAGTTGTACTTGTGGATTTACCATACTCTTGTACTTATCCCTAGTTTTGTTATTTGTTTACTTCAGTTTCACTTTTTTGTGTGTAGAGATATCTATGTAAATTCCTTCCCTATTCTGGAAAATCCCCCACGTTCATTTCTCCAACCACTCTCTTATTGAAGGTAGGCTTGGGTTAGTGACGTCTGGGCCCCATGGGATGGGTCGTGACCGTTCATGTGTACGACATACTACCATCTCATGAACCAATTTTTTTTTCATATAAGTATATCTCAAGACTAGTCCGAATGATCTAATTAGTATTTATATATCATATTCCTGATATATTAATCATTATAAATTAATATTATACAATTAATTTCTTTACCACTCTATTTTTATTTAATCGATAATGGTGTTCACGCAAATGTGTAAACTATCACCTCCATGAAGCAATGTAATTTGTTTTTCAGAACCACCTCATAAGGATGATATAAAATATTATAATAAAATTTTTAATATGATATTAATTATATTATTATAATTCCTAAATTATAAATTAACACTTATATTATTTCCATAATAGTGATTGAAAAATGAAAACGTTACTGATGCTTTTGAAGAACCAAACTTCTCTATGATTATAACGTAGATCATTTTTGATAACCAAACATATTTGATTGATTTTAAACGTATAATTTATGTATCAAATATATAATTACAACAGGATTATTATTCTTGAGATGATATAATAATTACCAATTTTACTATATATATAATACAAATGAAACATTGGACTCGAGTAATGAATATCGTTTAAGTACCTGAAGTGAAATTACATAATTAAATGATTATTATAATATGATAATAAATTATATAAAATGAATAATTCACATTTAATGATTGCTCAATAAACTAAAAAATCAAACTAATTTTATTATTCATGAATATAATGATTTTATGTAAGAATTTATAACGTTAGAAAGGGTATTTTTAAATAAATAAACAATAATTTAATTTTTTATAATAATTATTTTCTAAATATATTCCATTTGTTTTCATGGTTTTAATTAATATTTTGATGAATTATTTTATATGTAATTTATTATTTTAAAATGGATATTTTATGACTTTAATAATTTTTTTTATAATTGAATCTTTTTAATGATTTATGTAAAGGACGTTGCTACAAAAATATATTTTGAAGAAACGCTTTCAAATATTTTTACATAACTTGTAATAAATGATTTTTATCATATACGACTTGAATTTTTTTCACAAATTCACGATGGTATAAATAATTAATTTTTACATATATTTTTTCATAATTATTTTCAAAGGGAGTCGTATATTTATTATTTTCACAGTTTTTAGATATTAAAATGGGTTTTACATGAAAATAATATTTTGTTATGTGAAAGAATTTTCCACATGGGTTTGAATGAGTTTTCAATGGTTTAATTCATCATTAAATCCTTGGATGTTATATGTGATGGGTTTATCCCTATTAAATCTCATAGGTGATCCTAATATAACATATATTAAGGGTTGATCTACATTGTAGGTCATAGAAATCGAGTGGTCTTGATATTTATTATATTAAGGATGAACCCCATTATATCCCACCAATTCATTGGGTACTCTAGATATTGAAGTTGACCATATGATGATTCCATTTGTAAGGGTGAATGTAAGAGTGGTATGTAAATTATTTCCTAACGAACCAACAGGATTTTTATATGCTTTCTAATTGGTTTTTTAAAAAAACGATTATAATTTGTTTTCATTTTTTTAATAAACTAATATTTTCTTTGATTTAATTTTGTTCTTCATATTGGGTGATCATCCTAATTAGGACCACAATAAATTCATAATGTCAATAAATTGTATTTAAGGATTTAATATTTATATCCTCTAAATTTACCATAAACTAATGATATCTATAAAGAATATAAATATTTTAAAAGTATTAAGATATACCTATATTAAAAATTATGACATAAATACATGGTATAATATAATTGTTCATAATAAATTTTTTTAATTCTTGATAATCAATAAAAGGAAACCTTGACCAATAATTATTTTAAAACAAATAGGTGGACTATGTGGTGACAAACTAGAGGGTAGGGATCCCATATAAACATATTCATAGAATTTATTATATAAATTTTAAAACTCAACCATGAAAAGTATATATGGTATATATGAAATTGTTCATCACGAGATATGAGATATATTGCAATAAACATCATGTGTCAAGGGAAGACAATAATGGATGTTAAAAAATTAATAAAAATAACCCCAAATAATCTGAATATATTTTATATTGTGTTTCCCCAAAAACCATTGAGATTAGTATCACACATGAATAGAGATTAAGTCCCCAAAAATGGTTAAACATATACTGGATGTTAAAAATAATCGTCACACACAAAGAAGATCATATTTTTATAGAGAATATAAAACATTTCTTCCCTAACATTAAATTTTATTTGAGATCAATATAGGGATACGAAATAGAGGAAAAAATAAATTCAGCTAAAGTGGGAATGAAAAGATATTCATGAAGTCAATTCCCAAAAAAAATCTGTTGGAGATGATCTATAAAGTTGAGATGTAATCATCATACCATTTAATGTTTTTTATAATAAATGAACATATAATCATTGATAATATCAAAGAACACTACTATATATTTTCAATGACATAATTGAATTATTATGCATAAAAAACATTTTTATACATGAATATTTCCTCATGTCTAATAACACTTTATTATAATTACACTATTATAATTACCTATACTAAAATAAAATTCATTGTTTGAAAACAAATTATTCATTACAAGTAATAAATACACAATGAAAAATCATTCATGGTATGTATAAATAATGAACACTTATTTTTAATCTATAATACATTTTATATAATATAGGTCATTAATTATCACCATCTACATAAATCCATTATATTATTTTATAATTAAATTTAAATTATCCAACTAACATCCCACATTATTTTATATCCATGTTTTTAGTGTTTGGTAACCTGATCATGAAAAATTAATAAACAATTTTAAAAAAATATCCCCCATCCATAATTGTTACATGTTCTTTTATTTTCTTCCTCAAGTACATGAACATTCAAATATAAATTCATGGATGTAAAATATTAGAAAACCACACAATATAAACATTACCAATGTTTTAGGATATTATCTTATACATAGACTCATCCCTAATGGTTTCAATAATTTTTGTAATATTTATATAAAAACCCATGATTGAATATTAATTAAGAACAAAAATAATTTCATACATTTAAATAATATAATTTTAGATGAATACAAAATACACCTAAAAAAATATATATAAAATTAATACAAGTATTTGAAATCCATGATTTCTAGATACATAATAATATTATTACATGTATGATATTTAATATGTCATACAAATATTTTCTCAAAAATACACTTCATATATATTTCATTCATAAAACCATTATACATATAATGGATAAAGGAACCATAAAAAAATTGTGAAGTCATATTCATAATAATGGTAAAAAATGAACATATCAATCAATGAAAATAATTTAGTGTAAAATAAAATCAATTGTATTAAAAAATGATGATAAATTGAGATAATAATACCACATTAGTGAATGATTATTAATTATAAATCCTTGTATATTTTTTTATCAATGAATATGTAATATGTATTAAATGTGTGGAATCATCATTAATCAATCATGTTCTATCATAACATATAATAATAATATAATATATATTTTTGGCATAGACATAATAACTAAAATCATTTATTTTTTCCAAGATCACTCCCAATAATTTCATAGTGGTTTTTTTTCACATCACATTCCATAATTTATTTATTAAAGTTTCACATCCATTATCATCACATAGGATAGTGACCCTAAAAAAATGGTGTCACTCACAATTATAGTCCTTATTTTCTCAAGAGTTATAAACAATTACCCGATTAAATGGAGGGATAAATAATTATTGTCCGACCCATCAAATAATGAGAATCATTGATATGTGTGAAATATACTCATAAAAAATTAATCATATTATATTATTATGACAACATACTATATATAATTAAATGGGTTTCATAAAAGTTTCATAATTTCATCATATCTGAACATGTGTAAAGGAAATTTGTTTTATTATTTTTGATTGGTTGTTAAATTAACCGAAGGAAAAGAAACATGTTTTAAATAATTATACATAAATGATATTCATAATAATAAATATAAATATAATTTTTATGGTATCATAAGATCTTATTATAGTGATGAATTATAATCATTAATAGATTTTGACCAAGTTGAAACAAACAATTAAACGAACATTAAAACCACTCTTTTAAAACATCTCCAAAATGTTGTTTTCATTAGATTAAATGTTTTATTAATATTCATTAAATATTGAGAAAAATATTTTCATTGAAAATAAACATGGTAACATTTAATTTATTCCTAAAATAATATAATAGTTAGGATACTTAGTATATTCATACATTTAATAAACAATAAAATAAAATATTCTATTAACTCTTTGAAAAAATAAAAATAAAATGTTTTCCACAAAACATTCATCTAAAAATTTATTTTCAAAATATTTAAAATAAAATAAATGGTAATTAAATTTGATAATTTTTTTTAATTTGAATTATCATTAAATGATGACATAGTTTTTTTTGAAGAGTGTGGATATGGAAGAAAATGTTGATCAAATATTGGGGAAATAAGGAGGGTTTTTTGTGGATAATATATTTTTGATAATATATCATAGTAATGATAATAAAATGGTAATAATACATAAAATTACTGGAATATATATAGAAGAAGAATATATAAGTGATATAAATTATAATATCCATATATATTCCCTCAATTTACGTTTAGCATATATAATCCTAAAATAAATAGATATTATAGCATAAACATAATCTTCAAGTCCCATCATTTATCATACACATAAAAATTTAATTTATAATAAATAGAAATTTATTATAAAATTATATTAAAAAAATTCAATGATAAATTACTTTGGACAATTCAATAATAATTTCTAGATATCCTTTTTATCAAATAGCCCATAAAATAGACTTTTGGGTGAAAATTGGTCCATATTCATTTCATATTTTGGATCGATGATTTTGGTGGCTATATAATGGAAATAGATTAATTTTCTAAGGAATTTTAAACAATATATAATAACCAAATATTTTATTCATATAAATTTTATTAAATATTCATATATAGTGATGATCAATATTATTTACATCAATTCAAGGATATGTTAGTTCATATGTACACAAAAGTGATGTTTCACTTATTATATAGATAATATGAAATAATGATAAATAATAATTTAATATAATAATATCATTATAATTTCATTAATATTAAATATATTAAATAAATTTATCTTTTTTTTCTAGCAATATAAAACTGTAATGAAAAATGAATTAAATTGCTTCATGAATGTGGTATACTACACATATATACAGGTGACATTAGAATTTACCAACATATAAAAAATGAATTGGATATTATAATTAAATAATATTAATTAAATAATAAATATTATATATAATAATTAGGTAAATAATTACAACCACCAACGAATTGTGGTGTAAAATATGAAATAATGAACATTGTGAGTCGGTAATTTACAAGTATAGATGCCTAATGCTATAGTTTCCAAATTGAGAGATTATTAAATGAATAAATGTTTATACATAAATATAATAAAATTTATTTAATTTTTATATAACAGTTCTATTATAACATAATTTTTATAAATTAATTGTAGAATTTTTATAGACAAACAAAACCAAAACAATTCATCAAGAGCTATACCTATTTTGTGGACATCCTACATTAGCTTACACCATAATCCACATTTGGACCATCTATTTATCATACCAAGAATTATTAAACATGGAGATGGATTATTATAAGGTATTTGGACAGGTACATTCGATAAAATGTGTCTATTAAAGTGTGAGGATGAGGGGAGATTTATGGTCATTTTATAAGGGAGTATGGTGACACAAGTGGAATTTTTCTAGAGATTAAAAATACATTAATTTTTACTTGATAAAAATACATAAAACAAAACATAAATTTTAATATGGAATGAGATAGGCTAAATATATTATTGAATATTGGATTCATGAAACTTTGTAGCCTATTTTTATTCATATCAATTATGATTTGTAATTTTAATAGGTTTTAAGTCGTACCATGGTGAATTTTTTTTCACCAACACATCTATTAAAAATGAAAAAAATTAGTTATCAATATTTAAAAATTTTTATTATACTTATTAACAATAATATCTCAATTTTACATGATTAAATTAATTTATATCATTTATTTTTTTTAAATAACTACAGAAAATTCAATAGAATTTTTTTTATTAGAATTATTTTTCAATCCTAAAACAAAGTTTACAGTCATTCCCTGCGTAGTAAAAACTATAAAATAATTGTTTAAATATAATATTAAATAAAAAAATCATTAAATTAAATGAAAGTAGTTTTTCCGTAATTTGAAATTTATTTTATTAAAATAAAAATATTATGTTTGAGGAAATAAGTTTTTTAGAAAGAAAATATTATTTAAATTAAAATATTGTTATTTTATTTTATAACCACTTTATTTCGAAATAATTCATTCTCAAAATGTTCATTAATTTCATAATTTATTTATTACATTTCATACTTAGAAATATAATTGATATGAGAAAAATGTCAAATAAAATATTAATAATTCCATCATATATTTCGGTTTGTTTATACTTAGTGTTTCATGTTAAATATATTTCAAAAATATTATTAAATATAAATATGTCCTAAAAACTATGAATTTAAATAATTTATATTTTTTATTTTATTATTTATGAAAACACATTTAAATATAAAGTGACATTTTTATTAAATATATAATTTCATTCTCATGGATTGAGAATAATTGATGTATGATCAATAAAATATTACATTAATGTAGATATATTAGTTAATATATAATTAAAACATAAAATTTAAATATTTTGGGTTTTTTAGTTTCTACATAATATCAATTTTTAACTAAATTTTCCTTTATAGTGATAAATATTTTTTAACACATTAACATACAATTGTGATAAAAAAATGAAATTATACTTATTAGGAAATTTTTAAATGAGGATTCAAATTTTTAAATTCATTTTATATTATAATATTTACCTCAGTTAGAATAATTACTCTTAAAATATTTCTACCAAGAAAATGGAAAACTATTTTTAGAAAGGACATGTTTTATGAAAAAGTGAACTTATTCACAAATAAAATATTTTACTGAATTGAATTCTATTTAATAGATTGTGATTAACTAACGAAATATTAGGTTTCAATAAAAATATATCAAAAAGATAATAAATATATTAAATTATTTTCATTAGTGAAATGAAATGATAGTTTTTTAGAAATCAATATTTCCCACTATTCTCTAAGAAAATAGATTAAAAAACAGTTTATCATAATACTATTATGAAATGATGATATAATGAATTAGGTAAATTTTTAAAAATAAAATTTTTACAATTTTTGTGAAATAATTTTAATAACCTTGCAAAAAATTAATAACCAAATTTTTATAACTTTTTTTGAAGAATAATAATATTTCATTCCAACTCCATGACTAATAACAAAAATTACATAAATTTTAAGACATTAAAATTAATATATAACATATTTATTTCATTATAATCATTTATTATCTGTGACTAATTAAATCTATATTTATAAAACTACATATTAGACATAAATTTATTTTATGGAAAATATATCATTTCCATTAAGAAAAATTATCATCATTTCAAACCAATTGATATTCATCATATGATTTATTATTGATTTTATTAATGAAAAAATTATATACATTTCATAATATTGTTATTCTTAATGATACCCACCAAATCAATAACTAGGCCATAATAGTCGTATTTAAATATTAATATTTATAAATTATATAATAGTTAATTTATGATTAGTGTTTTATGTATTAAAATCTAACAAACAAATAAAATTATTTAAAAATAAATACATTATAAAATCCTAGGATATTCCATTTCATCCATCTCCATTTGTACAATTTATATAATAATTTTTTATTCAATTTGAATAGGTCATACATTTCATCCTGAAAAAGTGATTCTCATACAATAAATGACATTACCTGTAGAAAATGGAATTACCATTTCATTCTCTAAATAAATTATCTCTGAAGGAATGGTCATAAATTAAACACTTTTTTAAATGAATTTTATGGGGATTTTTTAACCTCTATATATCATTTTCTAAGAATGAATTTCAAAGAGGTAAAATTGGAGTTATTTAGTGCTTTGGTGATTATGATATTTTATGGATTTGATGAGTTTTCCACCATGGTTTGTATATACTATTTGGTAGTATTTTATTATGTAGCTATATATATTTGGATTAATAGTTGCTCCAATATGAAATAATTGATTGTATTAGATGTTTTATAGAAATATTCAATTTCATTGGTATTATAAATAATTCCATATGATTTATTGATGATTGATCTAAATTTTACCTTTGTGAAGAGTCAAAATAAATAATTAGTCAATTAATGGATTAATTAAGGTGGAATGAAATAATATAGTTCTGATAAAATTATCTTACATTGGAAATTATAATTAAGAGAATTGTTTTTTGAATTATACATTTTTTATTTTTTATAAATTAATATAATTGGAATTTGTTTTATAATAACACTAAATATTTAATATCAACTTTATGGAACTATTATTGTATGTAAACTTATTCTTAATTATGTTTAGGAAAAAATTATATTTCATTTTAAATGATTTTTACTATTCAATATATGGGAGTCGTGGATACTTAAAAATTTCATTGAAAATGGATCATGTCCATTAAAAAATGTTTTACTTGTTATTTAAGATATAAAATACATTTTATGAAAATATCACTACTTATAATTAGTATTTTAATTTGGAATATTAATCAATATATATTCCTTCTAATTATTTATTTATACATCATACATATATATAATTAGTTTTTTTCACTAGATTTTGATATAGTTCATATTATTCTATGACTTGTGACATGGTTGGATTAGTGATTTAATACCTATTTGGTCTCTCATTACTTCAATATTTGTGTAGTTTAGGTTTTAATACATCATGGTATAATGCATTTTAGTGATGATGATCATTGTTCTAGTTGAATTGTTCTAGATCATGGTTATTTAATTTATTGTTCATGAATATACTATTCATGGTGTGTTGCAATTATATTATTATTTTTTTGCATATATTCCAACAATTAATATATATGGAAGAATGGTTTGAGATTCATGGTATTAGTATTTTGTAACAAAATCACTATCTGTGAATAAGATAAATAAATTGGTCAACCTAACTCTAGGAAACAAATTATAATTTCTAATGAATTTGATGGGCGTTACACAATTTCATTTATATATTGGTGGTCTCAAATATATGGATATCAGTAGAATGGTATAGTAAATGTATATAACCTCTTTATATAGTGATATAATAGTCAAGATTACAATTTGAGTAAAATCTTGATCATCTTCTAATTGTTTATATGATTGAATAACTAATAGTAAAATAAATTCTTATTGATTTATACATATTTATTCATACATAAATATACACATAATTATAAATTTTATTGTTTGTATCTTTTTTGGATAAAACATTATACTTCTACTCACACCATTAAGGTGTACATCCTGGGATATATAACTTCTATTGTTGAATTTAATGATAGCAATATATGTTGGTATTGGATGATTTCACATATAATTATCTTCTTTCATGCACATGTTATTGTATTTTTTCTATGCATAGGTTCTTGATATGGTGAAATGATGGATGATATTTGATTGGTATATCAGCAAATAATTTCTGTTCCATATCCTATAGTTTCAATTTATAAATTCATTATTTTATTATTTATTTTCTAAATTAATGGGAAACTTTTTATATTTTTATATGTTAGGAATACATTTTTATATTAAGGATGATAATAGTTATATATCATTACCCTGATGAATAAATGTTTCTATTTATTGGTAATTGGAATGAAAAATATATTGAAAATTCATGCCAACACAAAATTGGAACTAGTGAGGATATATTTTTTAAATTAGTCTTATATAATTCTTTTAAAAATAACATTTATATAAATATGGTTCTAGTCTATAATCATTGGGGATTTTGGAGAACCTCTAGGACATGGTTTGTTTCCAGTATCTAGTTCAGGTTCTATTCACATTTTATAATTTCCATGTCTAGTTTACTAATATTTTTATCATTTATTATGGTGAATGAAGGACAATCATATGTTTATGCGTAACCCATCCTAAGAAATGATCATCATCATTATAACATTAGATCACATTATGAAGAGAAACATTTTTAGTTAGTAGGAAACCAATATTTAAAATAGGGCATTACTGAATGGATCATGCATGAACTAATTGTTTTACCACACCTATTTTCAGGATATGTACACTTTTATTATGTATTTTGAACTTATATTATACATGGGTTTTGTTATTAATTTTATTGAAGTATTATAAAGAATATAGATTTGTTTTTTGAGGTTTAGGGTTTGAGAATTTTCATATGCAACAATACACTATATCTATAAAATAGTGAAATATGGTAGTGGGAGTCACTAGGTATGTGCATGGTTAGAACATTGATTTTTAAAATATTTCACATGGTATGAGGACCATTAAAATAGATATATTGTGAAAAGTATGGTGGGGATATGATTTTTCAAAATTTCAGAGAAACACATACATGGGAGTGACCATGATAGAGAAACGCCATATAAATGAACCATTATTCTCCAAACCAAGAGCTAGAAACTATTTATGTAGCTAGGTGATGTCTATTGGAATACACATGGTTAGAATATGGTTTAACAAACAATGACACCTCACAAGTAAATGTGTGGATAATGCTATAAAAATATTGATATAATTTAGATTATAAAATAAAAACACTCATTTTCACTTATTCTTCCGGGTCCTTGAACATTTCTTCTCTCATAGTCTCCCTTAAAAATTATCTTTTTTTTTGTAATAATATTGTAACGAATAAAAGTGTGTTAGATTTCGAAAATAAATAGAAATCCATTATCCTTCCTTATTATTTATATATATTCTATTATCCACTCTCTAAGATTTATAGTTATGAAGTTTTTTAGAAAAAATGACGGTTTATGATGTGAATCGTTGTTAGATCTTATTAGATATGTGGAAATGATGGAGTTATGACATGGGATCTTGAAATTCATAGTTGTATTCTTCATTTTTTCATCTGTTGAGAGGTAATAGCCTTCCATATCATATCATCATAATCTCAATCTTGATGAATTTATGTTTAAATAATTATTTTCATTTATTTCATATTAAAATGACATACTACAACTTTATGGAAATAATTATGGTTTATTCTTTCATAATAAGAGACATTGATTGGATTTACAAAAACACCCTTTTGTTGTAATTCTTAAAATAATAATTTAAAATTATGTAACAGATTTAATAGAGGAAAAATGTTTAAGGAAAATTTTTCAATGGATGTGTTATTTTCAAAATTTATCTTCATGGAATTTCGAATATATTTAATGGAATATGTTCAAAGTGGGATGATGTATACATAGAACATATCATCAATAGACTGGAATGTGGGGTGTTCAGGAAGTACCACTATTAATGTGTTAAAACCTTTTTTTATTATGCATAAGGGTGTGTTTGTGTTTCTATTAGGTTGGATATTTAATGTTCTAATGTTCCTAATTTATTGTGTTATTTTCATAAGGATATTACAAAAACATTTTTATAATTTTTTTTCAAAAAATTAAAACTAATTTTTATAATATTTTGGAAAAATTTATTTCCATTGTTGAATATATTAGGCTGTCTCTAAAGTAAACTATGGCTATTATAATTACCCCAACATGGGATTATTGATGAATATATAGATTCTGTATACTTAGGCACAAGAAAGGTAGATGTATCATATCTCTATAGTCATGCATTATTATGTTATGGTCATGTAAGGTGTTTTAGTCAAAAGGATGTATTTTATGTAATTAATAGGATAATTCTACATTTGGTTTTTTTATGGTAATTTTATATTTTTATTTATTTTCAATCTCTTCTGTGCTCGCTATAATGATTTGGTTTTACAGATATTACCTATGGGGTATATTCATTATAATCGAGTAACAAATAGATGGTTTAGATGTTTATATTTGGATTACCAGTTTTATTTATATCAAAAGGGGAAATCATCGCCAAATTTTAATCAATTCATTTGGATATTATTGTGGGTCTTTTGTGTCTTGGAATGTCACATATGGTTATTGAAACACTAACTCTTTCAATCTCAATGAGATCGGGTGGGAATGATACAAATGGTATTTGTATTAATCATTCATCTTTTCATTATGGAATGGAGAAAATGAGATCATTTTTTTAGAACATAATATTTAAAAAACTAAAATCCACATAAAACATTTGAATACTGAACAAAACAATTCCTAGGTGGATTCGGCCCAAAATTCTTATGAGACACTTCTGAGTGTGCTTTATATCATCATCAATGGTTTGGGTGATGTGTTTATGTTAACATGAGTTAGTAATGATACATTCCATTATGAATACATTTTCATATTATAATTTATTATTTATGGAAAATTTTTTAAATTAAACAAATGGTTAAATTTATTTTATTTTTAAAATTTGGTTGTATTTATTATTTCTCATTATGATTTAATAATATATAGAAATTTATTTTTTATCTTGTGATGAAAATGTGGTGGTATTTTATGGGTATAAAAAATGGACTATGTATGAACCATATAAATAATAAAATAAATGGAATGGAAAATGGGGTTTCACATGATCCATTAGTGAACCAACAACTTGAACAAATAATTATATATTCAATCAAATTCATTGTTAAATAGATTTAAAATAAAGAACCTCAAAATTTGTAAACTCTATAATGAATAATATATAGAAATGACCAATAATTCAAGGATACATTAAACATAAAAAGGTCAATTTATTGATTAATATGATGAATAATTTTTTAAATTCCATGTCAAACTCGCCAAGATGGTTCTCATGAACATTTTTGTATGCTGAGGAACAAGCATTCCAATTATGGGACATAGTTTTCAATGATACCACTTAACAAGCCATTATGTGGGAGGACATTGATGAATTTTTCACTAAATAATTTCTATTGTCACACATTCATGATCGTATGAACTACCATGTTATTTATACTATATGAATATAATCTTTTTATAATAGAGAATATATCTATGTTTATTAACATATTCATTTTTTCACTAGATGTTATTAATTGTTCTCCCTTTATAGAACACATATTTTATTATAGGCTATATCTAAATATTCTCTTTATTATGGGTTTTCATTTATAATGTAGTATACAGATATGAAAAATATAGAGATGGAATCAAAATGTGATATATCATGAAATCCACATAGAAGGAGTATGTGTGTCTTCATTATCAATGGTTTCAAATAAAATAAATGGAATTTGAAAAAGGGGGAACCTACTTCCAAACTGGTTATGCATCATATCATCAAACTAAACGATTAGTAAAATTTCTATGAATAAAAAAAGATTAATCTTGGATGTTTTCATTATGGTTCAATTGATTATATAATGTGATAATATTTGACACCACCTAGATCATGTCAAAACTATAATCATATTCTACATCTCATGAATTTATATATAGCACTCAAAATTTATGTGTTGGAGATACATCAAACTTTTCATAGACACCCTACGACAAGATATAGATATCACATAAAAATAAGTCTAGTCTGCATTACTAAGTATTCCAGTATTCTTGTATTAAAATTGTGACTCCAAAATTAGGGAAATATCTATAGGTTGGTAATGAAATGAGGGGATCTATTTATATATTATTGTGTTGATGAGATGACCATGAAAGATCAATATTATTCTTTGATGATGTGAGGGACCCTTATTTTTAATTCTACACTAATGAATTCATTTTTTTTGTGTATGTGCATAAATATTTCATTTAATCTCATGTTATTGATCTTATGGGTTTACACGTAAGGCCATGGGTGTCTGTTTTTAAATATCAAACATGATTTCTCAAATGAGCGTGTCAAGAATTTAAGTATGAATCATGTTCAATAATTATTGATATAGAATAATTGGTTTTAGGTTTAAATTTCTTTGAGATTCATATTTAGTATATAATTTGGTAATTAATTGGTTTAAATCATTTATGGTGCACACCAAATTTTTTTTAGGGTATGTTAGTTTCAAACCATCAAATGACATATAGAATCTTTATAGTGTTTATTGAGATGTGAATACAATAAATTAAGGGACATTGGTATATTTTTTTTGGAAAATATCTTATCAGTTTGGTTTAGATTACTCTAAAATATATTTATTTTATTAAATATATATATTTTAAAAAATTACATAACAATATCCTATCGTATTCCTAGAAAACATCTCAAGGTTACATCCTTAATGTGATGTGTAATTTATGATTGATAACATTTTAGTGACTAGTGTAATTTCACTACCTCATTGTAGGATGAAAATAGTAAATAAAGAATCTAAATGTTCATTTATATGAGCTGTATGGAAAATAACTGATCTGACCAAGTACATCCCTACGATTAGTTCATAATCATTTTATTAAAAGTTTTAATGAAACTCTTTGTCTTTTCATAATATATAATATTGTCAACCATGTTGTGATATAAAATCGTTATACATCTCTTTCTGTTGACTATATATTCATTCTATGGATGGATTCCACAATTTTCTATATGTATTATTAATTATAATTTTATCACCTATATCATGTTTAGAATAAGGATAATTAAAAAAACCAATACGGAGTAGTTATAGTCAATGAGAATTTGTGTTATTACACCTGTCCTCAAGAATTTAATAGCCATGTTTATCACAATCATGAATCATATCATTAATAGGTATCGTGAATCATTTATCATAGAGTTTTTTCAACATATATAGTTTTATAATATACCTAAATCTGACCATGAGAAACATGTAGGAATAATTCGGGATATCTTATTGGACTATAAAATTTGTACTAAAATTTCATTATTTTATTTCATGAAAAAATTCCATATTTACTTTTCCATTTCATATCTGAACTAGTTATTTATATATCATGAAATTATATAGGTTTTTATCTAGTATAAATCGGTATATAATGTTTTTTAGATATTTTTTTCTTTGCCTTATTTTTATATTACTGATTCATTATTTATGAGTTTTTTTACTTCTCTCACCGATGAGAGCATTGAAAACAATGAAATTACATTATAATGAGAATATAAGTTCCATAAATATGTTAATTAAAATAAGGATTATATTATATCAACACCTAGTATAAAATTTCCACATGTTTTACAAGGTTGTGTGGTTTATTGGGATGCATTGAGGTTAAGTTTCATTTTTGTTATCATGTCTATTAATCAAAATATAGATTATGAATCATGACATTTATTGGTGCATTAGAAGTATAATTTAAAACAGTTTTTTGAATTATCTACTACACATTATTCCTTGACAAAATTGAAAAATTATAACATTTTTCAAGATTTAATATGTTTACATAATAGATGATCTTGAAACACATTTTCACAAAAAGGTAGTTGAATATATTGAAATAAAGATGAATCATGTCTATATATAGATGATTTATATAAAAATTATTTATAAAATAGTTAATGGGAATTTTTTAGATGATGTATTGAGTGGGATTTTATATAGTTAGTTATGTGTATAGGATTTATATCAATAGAAGATAATTGTGGTCTTAGAAGACATGCATATAGAATTTTCTTAGTAAGGAAAAGATTTTTTCAGACAACATGTTTGTTATTTGGTTGAGGAGGGTTTACATGTGCATAAATCTAATAAAAAATGTATAAATATGAGTTAAAACTCAATGACGGGGAGACCTTTGATTTATTCTCATTAGAAATAGGTCTATGTTACATTTAAGAGATCGGGGTGTGTTTCCATTATCCTCTCACGAAAATATTATTTCATCATACCTCAATTCAATATGATATTTTAATCCAATTATTATAATAATTAATATGGTTCTAGGATCATAGTTTATATGGTGTTTCATGATGTGAAAATTATTTTTTCATTCCTTGAGATTCCCCCCCAAAAATTATTTCATGTAGGAATACCAATATCCTTCTTGTATGTCTCATTCCATATATGCTCTTGTATATAGAAAACATTAATATTATTTTTTGTTGGCCTACTAAGAGTTCTTCAAAAGTAAAATTCCATATTTTTGAATGTTGATTGACTCATGATGTACTCTCACATAATCTCTATTCTTGAATGAAATATCATGGATTAAATTTAAAAATACAATATTTTATTTTTTAAGGAAGTGTGGAATTCAGTTTCAACTATTTCAGACTGGGAACACGGGATTACATCTTTTTATGAATTTATATTTAGAAACCCCCCACAATACAACTAAACATGAGAACAACATATCATCCATAATATGATATTTCAGTTCCAATGTATAATCAAAACATTTAGAATCATTATTAGAACTAGTGTTATAGTTTTTGGTGGATCATGGGAGGGGCATATTCTAGTAGTATAGTTCATATACTATAAAATCTACCATGAATTGAAACATATGTATCCATTAGAAGATTCTTTTTCTAATTCTCATTATTATATTATTTTTTGGTTATATAATGGCGATGCATTTCTCATTATACATACCCTTGATCATTAGAAAACAAAGAATATTCAGATTATTAGAAATATAATTGCACAACATAGATTCTTCAGAATAATATGTGGATCACCACCATAAAATGTTATCATTTGATTTGTGTTTTGATTTTTTTCTTGATAATCTCTTTTAGGATAGTGAATCATTTTTATAGAAATCTAGGTATATTTTATATTTAGTACATTATCCCATTTGATAATTTCTTTTATGATAGTGAATCATTTTTGTGGTACTGGGTTGTTCTATTCTTTTCATTCACGGGCCGATTGTTGGGTGATGTGGGTGTTGATGGGATCCCTTATTATTATACTCTCGGGGGTTGAAAAATTGAGGATGGGATCCTTTGTTATATCACAAATTGTGGTGGGATCCACTATTGTTGAGAAAATTTTCGGCTACTCGATATTGGGCATGTGGTTGTAATGTAGGGGTTTCATTGCTTGTTATGGCATTACAAGAGAACTGGGGGAGAATGCTTAAATTGAAATTCGTGTGGAACGTTTTCCCTTTCTTTGTTCTTATGCTTGATAGTTTCCCAAGTAGGTGCAGGAACTTATCTAAACATTATTACTGAACATGTGAACCAGGATGGGACAAATGGGTTTTGGTTTGGTGTGAGTTGTGACATGGACGTAGTAATGATTGTGTTCTTTAGGCGGGCTGAAGAAAAACCTAATATTTGGGTGAGTTCTTTTTACCTATACATATACTCATAGTTTTGTATTTCTTATTCGTGCCCCACCCAAGTGGAGCACTTAGTTCCGAACACCCCAATTTGATGGGGGAGGGTGTTTTCCCAACACTACTATTAGTGGCTGGTTATTAGCTCCTTTTCTTCTCCCTTTCCCGGATAGCCCAAGTATCTTCTGGCAGGATGTGATGTCCTGAGGTCCATTATTAGCCCAAGATCCTTCTATTGGGGTAGTGTGGTGGTTATGGCCCAGGTGTGTATGGTCAGGTGGTTTCCCAAGTATCTTCGGGATGAGGCCCAAGTGTCTTCGGGCATGGCAGTAGATATTCTAGCCCAGGTTTCTTCGGGCATGGTGGTGGTTGTTCTGGCCTAGGTTTTTGCGGGCATGGTTACGTGTGACAGATGTGGACCAGGTGTGTGCGGGCGTGGTTTGGAAGTGGGACTGTGTAAGGATGTGGCCCAGGTGTGTGCGGGCGGGGTGTGGAAGTGGGACTGCGGTGAGAATGGCGGGATTGGTTCGATGCGTAGGATATCTTCAATAACTAGTGGGAAAGTGGCGCAGGGTACCCAAACATCAATGTTCTATTACTATATATTAATTTCTTGCATTATTTGGGGAGCGTGCCTTGGTGAGTCTTGGGTGGATAATTTACCTTGTTAGGTGTTTGGTTTACTCTTTTTCTCATAGGAACTTAGTATGTTCCCCCGCTTTTGCACGAGAGTCCTTGGTTTTCCCTACTTAGTGTACTTTTCTGCTCACCCTACATATAAAAACTCATTTCTGGTTTCTAGGAGGACTTTGGGGATCACGGTGGACCATACTAGCGCAGGAACATTGGGACAGCTACATTTTCTGTTTTTCTTTCATTGGTAATTTACCTTTATAGTCACTTTGTACTTTGTGGTATTTAATTTTGGAACAAGCATATGGGAATAGTTGTTTGGATTTTCTTGCACTTACAATTTTTGTGTTGTGGGATTTACTATCATATCTCCCAATCCTATTAAAATAAAAAGGTTAATGCCTACCATTTAGTGAGTGATTCTATACCCTTGGAGTTGGTCGCCACTCTGGGACCAATTGTAGGCAGGTTATGGGCGTCATTACCTCTCCTTCAACTTGAAGAAGGAAGGGCCTGGAAATCTGCTGACCCTTCCCTCCTTTTGATGAAGGTGGGTCATGACAGAATGGTATCAAAGGAGATGGTTGAAAGATAGGATGAAGTCTCAAGTTAGGCATAGTGAGGACTATATGGGATGGTAGGTAATAGGTGTTGGGTGACCTTGGTGTGTGAATTAGGTCAGGGAAGACCGGCAAGGACATGGGATTTTAGGGCCACTCGTGATCCGATGCAAGGATTCTGGACCTTTTGAACGACCAAGTGAGGCCACACTGATTGCAGTGTAGAGACCCTTGGAAGTGTACATGCATCATAATGACTTGAGTTCTCGTGTTTCTTGGGTGTTTTTTGAATTTTAATCAATATTATTTTTAATAAATTTTAAGAACAATATTCGACACTACATTGGCTTAGGCATTCCTTGTTTTCCTTGCAGCTATGGCACCTGGGAGAAGACCACGTGTGGTGCCGGCAATCGAGGCCCCATAGACTACCATGGCTAATCAGTAGATAGCTGATTGAGAGGAGGAGGATGACCAGTGGAAGAATACACTTCGGGCCTTCCAACAACAGACCCTCGAGAAGTACGAGGGCAACACCTCTGACATGTAGATGAAGACCTGGCTAAAGGAGCTGGTGATAGCCTCCGGCCTGATTCGGGCCCCGACTGTGCACTGGGTTCCTCTGGACGTCATCCTGATGTGGGGAGCGACACATCAATGGTAGACACTTTACCTGTGGGATAAGAGAGAGGCCGAGGTGGCATGGGCTGATTTCGAGAAGGAGTTCTGGGCGGAATTCCTCACTTCTACGATGAAGGCGGAAAAGAGGCAGTAGCTACTCTCCCTCAAGCCGGTGAGTATGTCGGTAAGGGAGCTGAGATTCATGTTCAAGGACCTACTACATTTTGATCCGGACCAACTTCCGGATGAGGAGTCTCGGTCAAGGCGTTTAGAGGAGGTTCTCCGACCCTCCCTCCAGTATGTTGTTACCCCCTCTACCCTGCCAACGTACTTGGAGGTCCAGAAGAAGGCCAAAGTGGTGGAGAGAATGCATTTTCTATGAGGTGTGACACGAGAGGGGATCCACCTAGGATCATTGAAGGGGAAGGCTGTCAGCACCAGGACACCGACATCAGGACCCTCTCGATTCTGACCAGCAGGGAATATGCCGCATCAGTTTCAGTTCTGGTCCCCTAGTCCTTGCCCTTTTCCTTCAAGCCCAGGACCGCGATGCTTCGTATGTGGGAGCCATGGAAATATCAGGAGTCAGTGCCTAGACTGGGTAAAAAATGGTGGTGGTGGACAACCCCAGCACCCACCCCAGCAGCATCTTCCAGCCAGGCCTTTCCAGCAGTAGCAACAGGGACAACGAGCTCCCGCACCTACGAGGGAAGACGTATCAAGAGGAGGCCGACCTCAGGGCGCTCCTCAGGGACCTCGATCGGGGTGTGGTTGGGGAGGTGGCCGACAGCCGAGGGGTAGAGAAGCTGGTCATGGGAAGTCGGATTCCATGAAGGCAGTAGTTCTAGTAGGGCCAGAGGTTGTTTGAGGTACTATTAGTTTTTTTAGAACCATTACTTATGCCTTGTTCGATACTGGAGATTCTCATTCCTTTGTTGAACCCAGTATAGCTCGTGCATTGGGTCTAGATGCTGAGGGCCCTCCTGTTCCCCTGGTGCTGAGCACAACATTCGGAGGTCAGACCGACTTGTTATATGTTTTTTGAGGATGCTGACTGATTATAGGGCCACATCAGTCAGTCAGGGATCTTCTTCTGCTATAGATATATCCATACGATGTCATTCTAGTCATCAACTATATGTTCTCTGTGTCTTCCATATTCGACGGATTCTAAGGAAGGGTTGTGTTTTCAGACATGGGCAGCCGACGTGTTACTTTCACCGGAGAGTGGGGTGGCCAGAAGGGCAGTGGACGAGAGGAACCTCTCCTCTCCTTGTTAGCCGAGCTGTTAGTGGAGTCAGTGGATGATAAATGGTGGTGGTACCAGGGATCGTCAGTGAGTTTATGGACGTCTTCCCGGAGGAGGTGACGACTATACCCCCTCGACATGATATTGATTTTGGGATCGATTCGTAGCCTGGAGCTCATCCGATTTCGATGGCTCCCTACCGGATGGAACATTTGAGCTACATGAGTTGCGGATTCAGATTGATGATCTGATGAAGAGAAGTTACGTTCGGCCAAGTGCGTCACTGTGGGGTGCTCCAGTCTTGTTTGCCAAGAAGGCAGAAGGTAGTCTCAGGTTGTGTATCGACTACAGGAGGTGGAATCAGGTAACAATCACGAATCACTACCCTCTTCCGAGGATAGACAATCTTTTCGACCAGCTGAAAGGGGCAGGGTGGTTCTCGAAGATCGACCTGCGGTTTGGGTATCACAAGTTGAGAGTGAAAGGGGCTGGCTGTGTTCATGGGACTTATGAACTCCATCTTCTGGGAGTACCTGGATTAATTCATGGTTGTGTTCATCGATGAAATCCTGATCTATTCAAGATCAGAGGAGGACCATGTGGATCACATGAGGACGGTTTTGGAGGTCCTCCGACAACATCATATCTATGGTAAGTTTTCAAAATTCAAGTTATGGACACGAGAAGTGCACATCCTCGAGCATGTGGTGTCCGAGCAGGGGGTAGCGGTGGACCCATCAAAGGTTGAGGCAGTTGTTTCTTGGGAAGGACCCAGGAATGTGGAAGAGGTCTGTAGTTTCCTTGGGCTTGTTGGTTACTATTGGAGGTTCGCACCCATTTTATCCCAAGTTACAACCCCTTTTACAGCCTTGAACAAGAAAGACCAGGTTTTCGTGTGGAGTGAGTAGTGTGAGGCAGCCTTCAACTATCTGAAGGAGAAGTTTGTTAGTGCCCCAGTGCTGAGATTCCCAGAAGAAGGGGAGGCGTATGAGGTGTTCTATGATGCTTCAGGGAAAGGCCTCAGATTTGTGTTGATTCAGTGACAGGGGGTGATTGCTTATGGGTCTAGGCAGCTACACCCTCATGAGCATAATTATGCCACCTAGGACCTAGAGCTTGCAGCGGTCGTTTTTTCACTAAAGTTATGGTGGCATTACCTCATCGGAGAATGCTTTATGGTCTTCACAGATAACAAAATTTTGAGGTATATCTTCTCCCAGCGGGACCTAAACTTGCGGCAGTGAAGGTGGGTGGAGTTCCTTCAGAATTACGACTTCGAGGTTTCCTATATTTCAGGGAATGGGAATGTAGTGGCTGATGCCTTGAGAAGGAGATCCAAGAAGGATGTGGTCTGAGAGTTGGAAGACACCTAGGAGGCAATGGAGGAGTTGGATGACTTATAACTGGATGTGAGGAAGGATAGCGGTAGGGGTTGCCTGTATGAGATGACAGTACAGACGTATCTGTTTCTGCAAGTGGAGGAGTCTCACTGGGGAGACCCAGAGTGCGAAGTGATGCGTGACCGAGTTGACCAGAGGAATGATCTAGAAGGATCTATGGAGGGTGGTCAAAATCGAATTCTCTTCCGGGGGAAGATATTTGTTCTAGAGGAAATGCAAGGCTAGGTTCTCAGTGAGTTCCACAAATCACCTCTAGCGGTACACCAAGGAGTTTCCAAGATGTACCAGAGTTTTAAGATACAGCTTTGGTGGACATGAGTAAAGCGAGTAGTGGCAGAGTCCGTGGCCAAGTGCCTAGTGTGTCAACAGGTAAAGGTTGAACACCATGTTCCAGGTGGGTTTTTTCAACCTTTAGTTGTTCCCAAGTGGAAGTGGGGAGACATCTCGATGGATTTCATCACCAGAATACCCAAAATGAAAGGGGGTTGCGACGCCATCTGGGTAATAGCTGACCGCTTGATGAAGTTGTCTCACTTCCTTGAGATTAATTAGTTGAGTGCAGTGGACTCTCTATTATGGATGTTTGTGGATGAGGAAGTGCGGTTGCATGTAGTCCCAAGTTCCATAGTCGTGTACAAGGATTCATGTTTAACCTCATGAGTCTGGAGGGGTTTGCAGCATGCTTTTGGCACCCTGATACGCCTTATCACTACATTCCACCCCCAGACAGATGGGCAGATAGAGCACACCATCCAGACGTTGGAGGATATGATGTGGGCATACGTTTTATACTCAGGAGGATCATGGGTGCGACACTTGCCTCTGGTAGAGTTCGCCTAAAATAATAGCTATCAATCTACCATTGGTATGTCCCCGTTTGAAGCCTTGTACGGGAGTCCATGTTGTTCACCTGTGTGTTGGACCAAAGTCAGAAAAGTAGGCATCCTTGGCCTAGAGGTGGTGCATGGCACGACATAGAAGGTTTAGCTTATTCTAGAGAGGATGAAGGAAGTCTAGGACTAGTAGAATTCATTTGCTGATACCAGGAGGAGGCACTTGGAGTTTGATGTTGTAGACCACGTTTTTTTGATGGTCTCCCCTCAGCGTGGTCAATAGAGGTTCAGTAGGGGGAGCAAGATTTCCCCCAGGTTCATCAGACCCTTCGAAGTTTTGCGGTGGGTCGGTGAAGTTGCCTATCATCTAGCACTACAACCACCGCTGCTGAGGATACATGATTTATTCCATGTGTCCTAGCTTCATCGATATCCACCGGACGACTCCCACGTCATTGATTGGGGAGAGTTAGATATTGAAGATGATGCAACCATCATAGAACGACCAATCAGGATCGATGATCATAAGGAGAAGGTGCTTCATGGATGAACCATTCCCTTGGTACGTGTGTTGTGGAGGCATGATGGGGTAGAAGAGAGCACATGGGAGCGAGAGGCCCATTTATTGGTTTAGTACCCAGATATGTTTTGAAATTATGTTTTGTTCTCATTTTTATGGTGTTGTACTTTGTGCTTTAATATATATGGAATGCTTGTGCGTTATTTCCCTGTTCTCTGTGTGTGTGTGCGCGCACAAATGTGTATGATGGGAAACATAACTGCTAATCTGGACACAATAATTTGGATGTGATTAAACTTGTGAGGGCGTGTCAGTGCCACCCAAAGTAGATAATATCCTAACATGTAAAAGGGGACTCCCTAACTCATGTGTTGGACAGTGTAAATCCTTGTGGCTTTTGGGTGATTGTTCCTGGATGTAGGTGGGGTTCTGTTCCAGCTTTCGAATGGAGGGGTTTTCCCCTAAGGAATATCATTAGAGGGTGGTTGTTCAGACCCCACTCTTCTCCTTTCTGTTTTTCTATTATATTCTCGAGGGAGAGAATAATTTTAGGAGTATCTGATGAAATCGACCAGTTTTTGGTGTCCATTACTTTGTGAAAATCTGATGTTGGGTGTTATGGGTAGCCTGGGAATCTTGGTGAAGTTTGACCTCTAACGGCAGGCCTATTGGTATCCTTAGCCTACCGGTAGCAGGCCTACCGGTATCTCGATCTACCAGTGGCTGCAGCCTACCAGTAGCTCTGTCTACCAGTAGCTTGGTCTACCGGTATCCATAGCCTACTGGTAGCTCGGCCCACTGGTAGCTCTTTCTACCGGTAGCTCAATCAACCGGTATTCATATCCTACCGGTCTGTCATCCTACCGGTAGCTCTGGCTATCGGTAGCTCTGCCTACCAATAGCTCTGTCTACCGGTATCTTGGTATACCGGTACCCGCAGCCTACTGGTAGCCATAGCCTACCGGTAGCTCGACCTACCGGTAGCTCCAGCCTACCCTCACGGGTTTTCTAGTAGCACCTCCCTTGTATGCAAATCAGGTTTTAAACCTTATTTCGACCCCTCTAAGATTGTTTTAAAGCCCTATAACGCCCATAAATGGCGTATAATTAAATTAAATGATTGTGAGGTGTGAGTTGGTTTAAACCGTGGGGACCCATTAATGATGCATGGGGTGTCTCAATAGTGTGGTCAACCCATGACCCGGCGCCTTACGCGGTTTCGAGTTCCTTTTCTCCATATCTTAATGGCCCGAGGCATGTTGTATCTCACCCTTTATAACCTAATGGTTCTACATTGGTTTATTTCCCCGATTCATCCTGTGATAGGAGTTCCTTTCATTCAGACGAGCCACTTTTCATTCAGATGAGCCGCATCACTATCTGTGGAGTTCCACGCCCAGGCTTAGTGTCGATCTTGATCAACAAGTAGGGAATTTCTCATTCCTCTCTCCCTTTTGTGTATCATGCGGGGTGGGCATGATTTTTATTCTATATAATTAGATGAACCCGAACCTTAATGAAGATAATGAATGGTTTCTAATGAACAAAGGGGGAGGGTTGTGATCGATGATGCTACTTTGTTTTATGATCTTTCTTTCTGAATTGTGCGGTCTTATGCCTACTGAAAATAATGGTCATTGGTGGTCTCTCTGTGTGCACTAAAAAATCCTTTCCTCTGGTGTTGTTTAAATGAATTTTACTGTGGTTGTGAACCCTTTCTGTGAAATGTAAATTGGTTAATTACGTATATTTGGCTAAATAAATTTAATGCACCAGGATCAATCCTTTTTCTGTGATAACCCTGGTTAAAGTGCAGTGGAATTGGAATCATGGAGTGTGATACATCATTTAAATTTCAAAATACCAGCATGGGCCTTCTTTGATTTGGTGGTAGTGGGTTGTTATTATCTTTTCATTCACGGGCCGTTTGCTGGGTGATCTGGGTGGGGATGGGATCCCATGATATTATAATCTTGGTGGTTCCGATATTGAGCATGGGATCCTCTATTATATCACGAATTGGGGTGGGATCCTCTGTTGTTGAGAAACATTTCGGCTTCGGGATATTGGGCATGGGGATGTAACATATGGTATTCATTGGTTGTTATGGATTTACAAGAGAACCAGGTGCGAATTAATAAATTGATTTTTGGATGGATCGTTTTTCCTTGGTTTTTGTTTATGCTCGCTAGTTTCCCAAGTAGGTGCAAAAACGTATCTAAATGTTATTACAGAACATGTGAACCAGGATGGGACAAATGGGTTTTGTTTTGGTTTGATTTGTGACTTTGACATAGTACTGATTGTGTTCTTTATGCGGGCTGAAGAAATACCTATTCTTTGGGTGAGTGCTTGTTACATATACATATACTCGTAGTTTTGTGTTTCATATTCACGCCCCACCCAAGTTGAGAACTCAGTGTCAAACACACACTTTTCATGGGGGAAGGTGTTTTTCCCAACACTACTATTAGTGGCTAGTTATTAGCTCATTTTCATCTCCCTTTCCCGGATAGACCATGTATCATCTGGCAGGCTGTGATGGCCTGAGTTCCATTATTATCCCAAGAACCTTTGGGAGGGGTAGTATGGTGGTTATGGCCCATGTGTGTGTCAGCAGGTGGTTTCCCATGTATCTTTGGGATGTGGCCCAGGTGTCTTCGGGCGTGGCAGTAATTCTTCTAGCCCAGGTGTCTTCAGGCGTGGCGGTGGTTGTTCTGGCCTAGGTGTTTTCATGCATGGTTACGTGTGACAGATGTTGCCTAGGTGTGTGCGGGAGGGGATTGGTTGTGGGACTGTGTGAGGATGTGGCCCAGGTGTGTGTGGGCGGGGTGAGGCAGTGGGACAGTGGTGAGAAAGGTGGGATTGGTTTTATGCATATGATGTCTTCAATAACTAGTGGGAAAGTGGCGTGGGGTACCCAAACATTGATGTGCTATTACTATATATTACTTTCTTGTGTTATTTGGGGAGAGTTCCTTGATGAGGCTTGGGTGGATAGTTTACCTTGTTAGGTTTTTGGTTAACTATTTTTCTCACAGGACCGTAGTACGTTCCCCCACATGTGCATGAGAGTCATTGTTTTTCCCAAATGAGTCTACTTTTATTCTCACCACACGTATAAAAACTGCTTTCAGGTTTCAAGGAGGACTTCGGGGATTGCGCGGGACGGTACTAGCAGAGGACCATTGGGATAGCTGCAGTTGCTATTTTTCGTTCATTTGTACTTTAACTTTAAAGTCACTTTGTACTTTGTGTTATTTATTTTTGGAACATGAATATGGGAATGGATGTTTGTATTTTCTTGCACTTTCAATTTTGGGGTTGTCGGATTTACAATATTATCTCCCGATCCTATTAAAATAAAAAGGGTAATGCCTTCCACTTAGAGAGTGATTATATACCCTTGGCGATGGACGCTGCTCCAGGACCTATTGAAGGCGGGTTTTTAAGGTCATTATCTATCCTTCAACATGATGATGGAAGGGCCTGGCGATCTTCTAACCCTTCCATCCTTTTGGTGAAGGCGGGTCGTGACATTTCTAGCGGTGCATAATTTAGAAATTGTTTGGGAAAAACATGAATTATCTCTAGGAAACTGTGTGAGGCGATATTTGGAGTCAATGTGTTGTTGAAATTTCTAGAAACTATTTTAACATAACCTATTTGTACTAGGAGATTTTGTAAAAATATCTAAATTGGGAAAACAAGGATTAGCATATAGTTTGTCAAGCTATGAGATCCAACTATGAATTGGGGGGATTTGACACAGAAATAGTATCTGGTTGGATAATCAATAACCAAATATATTGTGAAACCATGAATCTTCATGGGTGATGTATAGTTGTATACACATAGATCAAAAATTAATGAATCCAAACTATGTGATGTTAAATTAATTATCCTTAAATATTGATTTAATTTGTTTATTTCCCCTAGTACTTTATTTTTGTTCTATTCTTCCAGGATCTAAAAACACTTTTTTCTTCCAGGATACATTGATGATTATCATTGGTACATTAGGTGATTTTGATGAATCAAAGTGTATGGGTGATCATTAATTTTATTATGTACTCTTCTATCCATATTATTATTTTATGTTTTTATTCTCTCTCTCACTATCTCACTTGATGTCATGTATTTGATCAATTATGGATAGATCTATGTTATATGAATAGAATCATGGTGTTATGTTGTTTTATATACCAATGTGATGATTTTTTGCACCAATATAATGGAATAATTAATGTCAATATTTGTTTTTATCTTTATTTGAGAGGTAATTGGATTATCCCTCAAATACACATGACATTGAAAAAGAAGGATTTTATTAATTTAATTTTCTTTCTTGTATTTTATATTAACATTTTGGGTTCTTTAATGAATGAAATAATTTTTATTTATGGATATTATTATTAATATATGTAACGACTAGTCCTCTCTAACAGCACAAACACTACACCTTATCTTGATCGTTGGTTCATGGACATCTAGGTAGCACTAGTTTCCTAATAGACATGTGGTCTCCCACCTAGGGCCCACCCCAGGTGTGTGGACATGTCATTAGGACAATGAAAGTACACACAATCCAACACATGTCATTTCTAGTGTGATTGTTCCTCACTCTCATATTCCCTGAGAAACATACAAAAAGGTCAACCTTACTGACAGAAAATCTATGCCATGTATGATTGACATTAGGGGTATAATCATTTATACTCACGATAAACAATATGTCATGTAGAAAATCAAATTTTCATGTATATTTTAAAGGACGGTCATATTAAAATTGATTGGATTTTATTTTTGATAACTGTTTGTTGAAATGATTTTAATAGAAGAGTAATATTTTTGGAATAATTTTTTTCATGTGGTTTTCTATAATCATGATAATGTGTTTTCAATGTGGGGAAAATTATGGTTAGGAATTAACTATTTCAACATAGGACAGAGTATGCTCATGGACTACCAAGATTTTGTTTGACACTGATAATTTGTGTTTTATTGGGTGTTGTTTGTGTGAACTTGTATGGATATTCATATTGCAAAAATGGTAATAATTTTGTTTATTAGTTGTGTCATATGGATTTAAAATATAGATTAATAAAAATGGTTATCTAATTTTAAACTGTTATATATGAAATGTGCTCACCGTATCTTTTCGCAATCATGTATGTTTTGAGGTTTTTGGGTATTAACTACTAAGTTCTCAAGTCTTCCCCTTCATGTAGACTTTGGTATATAGTTATATATTTTTGAAATGAAAATAGTGAAGGGAATGTTGTCATATTTCTATAATGGTGAATTTTGATACTGTGGGAATGGAGAGTGGTTTGGATCTTAGAGATAGTTTTGGTGATTATTGGAATGATTCCACTATAGTATACTTAGATTTTATATTCTTTTATGATTTTTAGTTATTTTAGAAATCTTCCATTATCATTCTATTTTTCAAATTTTACATTATAATTATATTAAAAATAATCATGGATCATATAAATGGATTTTATTTTTAGATTATAATTGTTGTACCATTTTATTTATCGATGGAAAATCATACCCTAATGTTATTTCTATTCTCCTAAAATTTAGAAATGGCCATTGGATTCATGGGGATGTAACCTAATGTTAGCAAAACTTCACATAATAAAATACTGATGAATTATTGGTGGGATAATATAGTGTGAATTATATAATTTTTAGGACTTTTCCTATCACCAAATTAACCATCATTTCATGAATAATAGGATCTTATAATTTTCTAGATTAGCTATATCTATTTTATATTTAATTTCAGTTATATGGTTGGACATAATTAATTAATTATTTCTTTTCTAGTAATTTAATAATGGTTTTATTACATAACCTGTTAGTTCCATTATAATTAATTATACTCACCCATATATATATATAATGAATTTATATTGCATTTTTATCTATGTATAATTAAAATAGTATTGAAATCAGTATTCTAGATAATGTTTCTTGTTTTTTATTTATTGTTTTTACCTAGTCATGTTCACTATGGTTTTATTATTTATTCATAAAAAAATTTATGTTCTCTATTTCTATATAAAAATATTGGATATATATCTCATTATGAAATTTATATTTATTACATAATTAAAATATCTAATCTTGAAATATATTTTTTTATTCAGAGTGTATTATTAAAACCTATTAAAAACAAAATTGTAATTATGTAAGTATATTTTATCGATATGTTTTTTCAAAGGGACTAGTATTATATCGAATTATCTAAATAACTGATACAATTAATGGAAATAGTAATAGACTGCCTAATTTTGTTAAAAATAGGATGTGGTGGTGGAATGTACTGGTTATTTAGAAATTGTATTCATCATATATATCAAACTTCTAAATGATGTTCCATTAATAACCATCCTTAAAAATGTTCCCATCATGTAAATATTTATATTTTTAGAGTTTTATTTTTATATTCGAGGATGTTATTTTTTATAAATATTATTTGATAAGTATAAACATTTTATATAGTGGAAAATATTGGCCGGACTAGCATATACATACACTAAAACATTACTGTGTTGCAATGAATTTTATGAGTAATGGTTATCATGGTAATATATTTATAATGAATCATAAAGATGTTATAATACCTATTTGAATTTATCACATGTAGTATTTTCTGATTACATTTTTTATTAGAAGGGTTTTATCAGAAGTGTGGTATGTTCATTGGAATGAGTTTTATTGTTTTGTGGGATTTCGATAATATATTAACGTCATTTATTCTGGATTGAACATAATATCGGGGTATTAGGATGAAATGTTTTATAGAGGATATTTTGTAAAAATATATGTTCTAGTAGTTTTATTTATTGTAAAATATTGTTTCCAACATGTGGAATTATGTGATTAATGTGTGGGCTTGAAGGAAATTATAATTTGGAATAGATATTTTTAAATGATTTATCCTAGAATTTTATTTTCATTTGATGAAATTTTGGTTTTTTAGATAATATTAGATATTAGATTTGATATTTATGACATCAATAATATATATGAGGTCGTTCCACCAACAATGTAAAACAATTGGTGCCACATGTTACCCAGTGGGAGGATCCAAGTGTCATGTAATGTAAGCCAATGAGGGAGAGGTTTTTGATGAGAACCTGGTAATTCAAAATCCTATATAAATTATATAGTATATTTATCCATGATATTTTATTATTTGGAGTTATTTTTTTGGTTTACTCATTATTAAATCATAATAAATGTGTTTTAACCCCATTTAATCTATCCTAGTCATTGGATTCCTAGGATATTTTCCTTCCACTCTATTAGACTTATTGGGATATAGATGATCAAGTGGAACTCCATATTCAATATATATGGAGAAATTATATTCTTTTCTAATATTCCCCACTTCTAATATCACCGTATGGTTTCTCATCTCAAATAAAGGATTTTAATTTTGTGTTTCTCCATGATAATGATAATTAAACTTTAAAATAAGGGATTCCTATATTCATATGTAAATGATGTATTAGTGTGTTTTGTTCAAATATTTTGTCCAAATTTTAACGAAATTTGTATCATTGTGAATTAATGAATTTATTTTAGTATTTAACAACAAAATTAAAGGGTATTAGGATATTATTTGTTAAATAATTTGTTTATTATGATCACAGGTGGATATTACTAATTATCCAACAAGGACTCCATTTAGTACTGTACATAATTGAATATGGATTTTGATATGTTAGTATCAAAGTTTAATAATATATAAACTAATTATCAATGTGACTTATATGGTATACATTAGGATATTATTTTTTTTGTTTATTATAATATATAATTCACAATTAGGATTTCTGCAGTTTGTATTAACCCACATTTTTTATTTTTTAGCAATGCTTCTGATATCCCATCCACATTTTATCCAATTGAATAATAATGCTTACATATTAATTCAAAATTTATGGATTTGTTTGTGTTTATGGTATTTATATATATCAGTGTAAATATTTTCAAATAGTATTTACATTAAACTATGAAAATGATTTTTAATTGTTATATTTTCCATTGAAATACACGATTTAAGAGATTATGTAATGTTTACTTTTGTAAATACTTTTAATTTAATCTTATGATTTATATCCAGTCACTCGTGATAATAGAATTTAATTTCATTTTTTTGAATTATTTTACATGATATATAAGGGTTTCTGAATTCATTTTTATCTATGTTCAAAATATTTTTATAATGGAATATACATGGATTCTTATATAGAATTTATTATTAATGTTTTATATTACTGTTCTAATATTATCATGATTTCTGTAGAGTCAGATGACATAATGATAAATTATCGATAAATTATAGGTTTTCTGTTATGAATTATCCTCATTTGAATTCAATGTCATGAAATTATTATAGTTCTTGATCCAATATGTGTCATTTCACAATATCACATAATATGATAAAATTATAAAAGATATCATCACACTATATTTATAGGGTTCTGTAAAATGATTTACTAATTTCTATGTGGGTCAATCCCACATCATGGATTATACATTATAATAATAATATCAATTAATTGCGTTGTTTAGATGTATGTTATAAATACAAATAGATGATCATATATTTTATCATTTTTATACTCCCATTAATAAAACACTTTGACCTCAGTCAGTTAGATCCCTCAACCATAATCTCTTCACCTCGATTGGTAATACCCATCGACATCGAGCCGCATTTTCAACTTGTTATAACCCGACCACGATATCCTTATTCTCATCATTTTCATCATGTAGGATACGTTTATCTTACATAAATTTGGTTATCATCCTAAAAATGTGTTTTGGATACTCAATTCTCTTTTTTGAACTCCATTTACCTTTAATAGGACATGACCGGGTCTTTTTATCTTGCTCAAAAATTTTGATCTCATATATATGATTAGTTACATAACAGAAAGAAATGGATTGGAAATATTTATTTATATTAATGACATCTATAACACCCAATGATATATATAATATTTTAACATAATTTCTTCATGATTTTTTTATAGAATAATAATCATTCCCAACCAGAAAATAAATTCCTTGGAATATTGACATGAATAAATAAAAAACACTTCATTAATGAAATTTTAATGGATTTTTCAAGATATGTGAAACCCATTCACATTTATGTTTCATAATTATTATTTTATGATCTTTTGTAATTATATCTTAACCAATTTGATTACATCAGTTATCAAATCTTTTAGTTACTATATTCATGAATGTATTCATGCACAATATATTCATCATGCCTCATACTTTACTGTTCTTTCTAACATTACCATCATTTAAGGGGAGATTATAGATTTTATATAGGGGTAATAAAACTCAAAAATATACTACTGATTTTAGAACCTTCCTATTATGTTCCATATAACTTCATTATCAAGGTTTATAGTTTTAACTCTTCCTCACGTAAACTTTTCTGGTTTTAGATAACACATTCATAATATTTTTATGTAACATGATTTCATTATATAAATAAACAACTAGGTCATGAAACCCTTCTATTTAATTTTAATTATCCATGTAGGTCTCTTCATTACAATATAATAGTTTTTTAGGGGTTTATTTTTTATGAATTGGTTCTCTCCAACAACTGGAAACCACACTCCATCATCATGATTACATGGTATTTACATTCATGTTTACACATCCTTAATTGTGATTCTCCAAATTAAAATACCTAAAAATATTTTGGTTTCAATATATTCATTTAATTCATAAGGGTATTTTTTTGAATCATTTTAATTGGTTTCTCATTATTATTATTATTTTGAATCTTGGGGTGCAATGTTTTATATTGTCTTTTTTCATTCTATGATGCCTCATGTGTATATGAAAATAATAACATGCACCTTTATATTGATTATAAATATCTAAAATAAATTATGGATTTTTGAGGGGCCTCTCATAACATTATATTACCATTAAGAGTTTCATTTCATTATATACAATATCATTATCTTCCTATAAATGTATACCTGCACATGATAAACATAAATTAGATGACCCAATGTATAAGAATATAAATAACTAATAATTTCAATATTTGATCAACTATATAATTTAAAACATGAAAAAACTAATTTATTGATACATTTTGATATGGGTGAATGACTAATATGATTTTAGTGAATATTATATGGACCATTGTAAAAAAATAGGCTTCCTATATTATTTGTAATTTTTTTATAATGGAGATACATTATATTATAAGACTGTATCCCACATAAAATATTTCATCCTCCATCCACTCATTAAAAAGTCTTAGTATTTGTACTTCCTCTCAAGAAATAACTACGGATCTATATTGAGTTAAAATATACAAAACTATGTTTTATGACTTGTACCTCCTTGGCTTGTCCATTCACATATCTAAGAGCACAATCAATTTTCCATCTTATGGGGTATATACCCACTATGATAACTCAAAAACTTGAGTAATTCATCCTCTCATCCACCACCATGTACAACTGAAGGTTGACTATACCCCCCAAATGTAGTGTTTGTATGGTTCCATTAGGTATCTTGGTGTATTGAAATTTTTCTCAACACATAGAAATTAAATATTTATATATGAATTCAAAATTAAAAATTACAATCCATAATTTCAAAATATCCTCCTTTTATTAATAATATTATTTATTATTAAAAATTAAAAACCTCAAGTTCATTAATTCACATTTTATAAACATTTTACAAACACCCATGAATATTATCACATGTATTTGGAATATATGACTAGTTCAAAAAACTACACAATTTCTATGAGAATTAATAAAACAAGAGAAAAAAATATTATGTTAATACAAAAAAATCTAAACGATTAACCACCTCATCCACTAATCCATATTGACTCATGGATAAAAAATTAAAAACAGGGGATCAATAACAATAACAATTTTTTACATATATCATTACATTTTAATGTCCAAATGTATAATAAAACATTCTCCCCATTATTGGTAATAAAATGAAAATGGTATATGTGGATCTTTTCATCACCTTAAATTTTACCAAAACATATTCTCCCCCTTATATTTTTATTTCTTCATCAATCATTTGAGTGGTTATTTATCTGATGATTCATTTTGGAAAGAGTCATTATTTAATCAACTATAATTTAATGTAGGATAACCCAGTGTCGAAAAAATGGAGATATAACAAATGCTGGGTTTTCTATTCATAATGTTTATTTCATGAATAAAATTAATTTTTTTCAATCGAAATCATTCTGTGTTCATGTAATAATATTTTGGAATAAAATTCTCAATCCTGATCTAAAATAAACAAACACATTTGGAATTTATGTTTATTATACTTCTTTTGGGGTTTGTTATCAATACTCTCATTGAATCCTTATAATATTATCATATTGTAACTAATTTTTTTCATGGGATTCTACTCAAAATTTTATATACATGTGAAGGCCATAAAGGATTCATTGTGTAAACGTTATTTTAGAACCACTGTATCCACAAAAATTGATAAAATATTATTTGGAAGACAACTTGATTATGGAGTTGTCACATCAAAGGAAATCAATTCATTGATGTTTTAGGATCATTATGTTAATGTCGGGGAAGAAGGAGACACATTTGTTTTGATCAGATTTATGATATAGAACAGTTCATATGACCAAAATTATTTATCATTATTCATAAATTATAATATAGTAATATGATATAAAAGTTCCACATTTCTCCATTATTCTGTCAATCAAATGCCTTTGAATAACTCCATTACCTGAATTAAAAAGAATAAAACAGCCTAACATTCACTCCCATAACTACACAAAACACTTATTACTTATAAAATTACTACACCATTTCACCACACTAACACCTCTAGGCACCAAATTATTCTATCATATGTACTCGTATAAGAACACCTACATGTACATAGATGAGGGTACCCATCATTATATAGATCATGAAAGGGCGATGAAATCACAATGATAAAAAACAATCACAAAAACACACAAAAGAGTACATTTAATCATTCAGTACTTAAAAGATTACCATAAAATCCAGTATTTCATATTATTTCAGTGTCACATACATATTATATACCATGAATTTTAATATTTACATTCATCCAATTAATAACCGTACTTATGTGAATATCCTTTATTTAATAGTGAATTCATATAATTATTTTAGGAACAGATTCATAAATCATGACTATAATATTATTCTGAACTTGATAATTTCATATTTAAATAAGGAATCATAATTTGTATTCAAATGAAAAATAATTAACAAATGTGAATTCTCCACTTCCACATTTATTACATTAAATCATGCACATTTTGGTATTATGTTAATCTATGTTGTAACTAAAAGTAATTAAAAAGTATTATAATTTATCATATGAAAAAAAATTAATAGTCATATCTGATAACATTCTTGAATAATGGTTTTTAGAGTTGATACAGAAGGAAATGTGAAAAATTAATGCCCATGATCCAAAACAGTACTCAAATAGAATATATATAAAAGAGAAAATAATGATCATAATAAATACCTCCCTAAAAGAACAAAAAAAATTAAATGAACAAAAAAATCATAAAATGAATATAATAGATTTATCATGAAGGAAGAATGAATGAACTCACTATAGCTAACCAGGAAGCATACAACAAATGATATGATCCAAAATCACGCATGAAGGGCCGAATGAACTCTTAATTATCCACATTGGTCGCAAAGATAATTGAGAATAAGAAAAATCATGTTGTATTCAAAAGGATCTCATAATTTATACCAAGATAGAATTTAACAGACCCCCATGAAATACCTATGGCTATTCTATAATGAATAGGATTTCTACTAGGTTTATAGTGATAAATGATATGTTTTAACACAATGGTGTATCAATAAATCCACCCCTATAATCGAAAAATTATTTAATGAATTGATTCTATATGAACATAAAATATTTATTTCATGACTGATACACCATTCCAAATCAACCTTAAAACTTAAAACAACATCAATACAGCCCTAAACAGGATTTAGCACCATAATTTACCTTCTCACTCCAACCACCAATCATCGTACACATCACGATGTAATAAACAGTCTATAAGGAATGATTGTGTCACAGTATGTTGAGACACTAAATCCTTGACACCCCTCTTCTATTACAACATGTCCCAAGAGACACCATAATCCATTCAATCAACCAGAAGATCCAATATGTGGATTTTTAATATTTTTATTTATAGTTTTGGAACAAGTTTCTAGTGAATGATTTTGTGATTTAGGTGAATGTTGGATACTTCTTATTTGAGTATGTTTGAGATAATTATATTTCCATGTAATAAAATTATTTGGTTTTAATTAATTATTCAATCATAATAATTATGATTGGGTCTCACAATTCAAGATGAAATCACTCATCATGTTCATAGATGATGATTTTTTTACTTCAACATTTATTCTTTAAAATGATGAATTATTTTGATGAGGTTTAATAGAACAAGATTTTTGGATGATGAAATTCTAGATGGAGGATTATATGAAGTTACTCTTTCTAGATAAATGATTTCGGTTATACTATATGGTGGGAATTAAAAATTTCTACTACATTAATAAATTTGCGATGTTATATATGATGGATATAATTATAATTTCATTTAATATCGAGAAATATATGAATTCATCTAAATAGAGATATATCATGGTCATAGGATAAATTTCATAAGTGTATAAGTAATAATATTTTTCAAAAATTGTTTATATATCATTGAATAGTTGATAACCAAACTGATAAATATTCATGAATACACCAAAGAGAGAAAAATTATCTTATTAGAAGATATTTTATAAAGATAACAAGATAGGGATCAATAGTTGGAAAACAGAGGGAAATATATTTTATTAGAAATTTTTTATTTCATCAATCAAATTTTGAAAATCATATTATGGAAAATATTGAGTAACATGATAGGGAATTTCCTACAATATATTAGATATATATTCATTCTGTTTTTCACTATAATAATTATGACGATATTGATATATAAATTCATAATTTGAAAATATAGCTATGATTTGAGGAATAAATTATATGTCCATTGACCATAATATTTGTGGAAACATAGAATAATAATATTAAATTAGGGTTTTATATACGCTTGGAATTTTTATAATAATATTTAATTTATAAAAAAAATTCAAAATTGGATTCTATTTATTTTTCTTATTTTATATAGGATGTATCGATATATATATGGGATCATTGTGATTTTCAACTATTGTTATTACAGTGAAAAGTGATGACCCAGGTGTTTTCCGAAGATTTTATAATTAATATTCAATCAATAATATAATCAGTTGAAGTAGATGAATAATTAAAAAATATACCAATAGAGGTTAACCCAACATATGTTATCAAGAAGAATATGTATCAAATATAGTAGAATTGAACATATATTTATCAAATACTTGTTTATATGATATATGTGTTACATGAATACATATAAAAGAATGAGGCACACAAAATTGAGGTGAAACAGACAGAGAGTTACCAAATATATAATTTATTGATATATATTATTTTGATAAGCATTCGGCCAAATAACTTTTTATTTTATTTTCAAAAGACTGCTTTGATGGTGAGTGGTAACCCGAACATTAAAAAAAATCTAGTGGGATTCAAGAGCTATGAGCCAATTTAATAATGATGACACACCAAACTAGGAGATTACTTTTGGGATATGATATCATCCGTCAAAGTCACATTCATGATTGACATCCATCATCGTTGACGTAAATGCCGTCAACTTCGGTGAAAAAACACCACTTCGTCGTCGTCAATGATTCATAACGGAATCATAATCCCGGAGGCAACCAGTCACCAGAACCAACGCCTCACTACCTGACCAATGACTAGAGAAACTCTCACTGAAACAGAACCCATAAAAGTATCCATCATGAAAATCACCCACATCATCGTCACGTCACCCTCATCACCACCGGCATCTTCGAAATTCGACATCACACTAGAAATGAAAATAACCGAATACAAAACACAAATCAAAAATATCATTGAGAGAGAATAAAGGATCAAGTTCTAAAATAACAACAAAATAAACCATCGTCGATTACTATGAGTTAGAAACATCAAAAACAGATCTGACAATCGAGAAATCACCTTTACAAGATAACACAGACGCATGCCACGCATGGAGCACCATAGTCCACTGACCTACATCCCAAAACCACATAGTTCCACCACTCGAAATCCATCGTGGAGGGGTGCAGAGGAACACGAGGCTAGAAAAATGTATTGGGAAGCTACGGGCTTTGAGTAGAGGAATCATTGAAGAAGAGAAACACAAGTAACTGACATAACAAAAGTAATCCGACTTCAAGAGAACCTGGAAACCCGTTGACCACCGAAACACATATCCCAAACCCTCCTTGACACCACCATTCCGAATCTGGCCAGGATAGGTGCATAGGAATGTGAGGGAAGAGCCGGTTTTGAGAGGCTGAGGGCATCCATAGAAAGCATACTTCAATGGGAAGACTGAAAGAGACATTGATTATAACTCGTAGTAGCACACAATAGAGAAAAAATTAAATCCAAGGAAGAGAGAATCTGTATAAAGAGGATAAAAATAAGGTGGATAAGTGAATCAGATAGGAGGAATTTCAAAGAATCATAATTAGATATGAAGATAAATCACCACTGAGGAGGGCCATGGATGCCCCATGAGGAGAACTGAAGCCAAGAGGGGAGAGGGGAGCCTGGAGAATGGGGTTCCATTTTCAGTTATTCTTGAAAAGCATTAAATGTGTTGATATTTCACTAGATATAATGAAGACAAAAATATTTAGCCTTAGAGAGTTGTTACGTTTTTCTATATTGATACAAAATGATCTTTATGGGTTTTTCAGAATTTTATTCAAATCCATTGTATAGTGGATGTCAATAGATCTAAATTTTATGATAATATGTCCTATAAGACCACATTTTAATTTATACACATAATTACCTAAATTATTTTAATAATTTATATGTCATTACATATAGTTGACATTGATTATTATTGATGATTGGAACAAATAATTAACACATTAAAATGGGTAATTTCTAGATAAATGTAATTATTAAAGATCATCATCGATTTAATCTCTTTGTAGGTGGTATACACAATCCATGTAACATTAATTGGTATTAGACACATACATTACCTCTATAAGATTACAATTTTCATTAAATGTAAATATCATCTTAGTTAATAGTAGTGGTAATCTTTCGATCTATGAATAATATAATCCTTGATAGAAAACTTCTATACCCAAACCTTTATATCTTGGCATGGAGGTGATTAATTCATCTATAATAGAATTTAAACCCATGTAAAAATATTCTCCTATGTAATTTAATAATAATAGGAATCATGATAATGATGAAAAATAACATAATTATATATTATTTTCTTGTTTAAAATGTTTTATATGAAGGGTATGAGTCTCAAAATAGTAAAAGAAAACATCAAAAAACAAAAATATTTATTAAAGGATATGTAAAAGTAAGGTATGAAAAGATTAAAAATTGGGTTAGATATATCTGGGTATAAAAATATTAAATTATTGATAACTATTTCAACTAGTATGATGAAATTTTCACCAATATCATATAATTCAAAGTTTTCCTAGAAGAAAAATATACTAATGAAAATATTGATGAAAATATTTCAAGAAAGGTTTGATCCAAATTTTACATAATTTAATGTTATAAATAATTTATTCCTTGATGAATTATGTAACATGCATGTTTCATATGAAATTATAAGGGTGCCAACATTAAATAAGATTATTAAAGAGGACATGGTTTTTAATTCAATGAGGAAGCGATAAATAATGTAATTGGAAAATTAGGTAATTATTCAAATTGAATTAGATGATAAATAAGATGATATTATTAAAACTACGAGGTTTCTGTTTCTTGTATCAAGTAATTATAAAAAAATAGAGTAATGCACAGTGGAATACTCCATAAATTTATCCTGTATTGGGGAATCATACATTTTCTGACAAACTACCGAAATAAAAAATCTAGAGAATATGATAATGATGATTCTGAATAAAATTATTATGAGTAATAATTTGAGTAGTAAATAATATATTAAAATTAAAAAATACATCAAAAATAACAAAAATTATAAAAAATGATTAATTGAAGTATTTTGAGAAAAAATGGTGACTACGAAACAACATACTATAGTTTTTCTGATGATGATGCTTCATTGAATATCATATCCTATATATATCATATCAAATAAATTGAAAATACTATAAATAGTGATGGAGAAGAAGGTGAAGAAACATATATAGAACATAAATGAGGAACAAAATTGAGCATTTTCTTGAATAAACCTCATAAGATATATAGTAATCCAGAGTTTTCAAGAATATTTATTAATTTAAAAATTAATGAAAAAATAATTTCTCAAAGTGAAATATGTATAAAAAGATTAATTTCAAAACCTCTAACTTTACATTGTAGAATGTTGTAAAACAATGACATATCATTGATAAATATATATTTATATAGAAGGATAACATTATAAGGTATAATAATTTTATTTGAATAATGAAAATCACTTAAATAAAATGAATGATAATTAAAATATATATATATATATATATGTAAATGATAATACATATCAAACTACATGATGAAATCATTGTGGAATTTTTTCTAAATCAACATCAAGTAAATGACTTCATTTAACTTATTACACTATTAATCCAGATGTAGGAATCCATAATAGAGGATATTGAGTAGAGAAAGTGTATCATAAATAAAATAAATAAATAAAGTTTAAATATATCTTTTTTATTAATTATCACTCAGAACGAGGGAAATATGATGTTTTCACATACACATAATCTTAGTAAAGTTATCAAAGAATAAATTTTATAATTCTATAGAAGTATGAGGTTGGATGGATATAATTATATTTATTGGATGTGTATATAAATAGACTATGTTTTTTGAACAATATTTATCTCCATAGGAATAATCAATAAATAAAATGGTAAATAGTTTAATAAAATAATTTCACACTCAATGGTTAAAGGAAAATAAAAAAATTAAAGTCAATAGAAGATTAAAAAAACTGAAGGAAAAACATGTTTGACAACTAGATGGTAATTTTATAAATGTGAGACCAATTAACTCACTAAACAAATTTTTTTATTTACACACATTGGGTTAGTGTTAATGGAATAAAAAAAATAAACCATGGAATGATAATAGCTGTTGTTCACCACCTATAATATGTGGCGCATATAATTTGAAAAAACAACCAAAATTGTTGTTGCAATTTTCAAATTTGAAAATGAGGGTTCCAAAAAAATAGGAGGAATTGGTATGACCGATATTGATGATCAATATTTTAATGTCAAATGAGTTAAATATTATTGATTTAATTATACATAATATAAAATGTGTTATCTAACATTGTGATAATAGTGAAGTTGTTTTCTTCCCAAAATATATCCGCACCTCATCAAATGTTTTAAATTTCAATGAAATGTTACTACAGGAGAAAGAACTAGTTATAATATATTTTTGAATAGTAGACACTATTAATTATTTCTATATAAGTTCTCAGGATGAATTAATATTCTGGTAAATGTAATTGGTCATCCTGGCCAGGATATTATGAAAACAATTTTAAAGGATGATTTTATAAGAGATGAATCATAAATGAAAAGTAATGATGAATCTAATTATAAATATTTCGTGAATGTGATTACATTTTGTGTAAGTCACATGAATAATTAAAATAAATGCACTAGACCACTTGATTCTATACCCCATGATCTAGGTGATCTAATTAGGTAACAATCAATAAAAGATGTGAATAATAATATTATATCCATTTATAACTTCACATGAAGAACCAGAATAATTTTCATGAAATTTATATAAGACACTCTATATTAATTAATATATTATAAAAGGTACATAATGAATGATATGGTGGTATATATACTGAATCGTAAAAAATGAATATAATGGAGTACACAAGCATCTATTTCGAGTCTTACTAGAATATACTTGGAATTATACATCAATAATGTTATCCTTACAATCCTTAAAAAATGGGTTAGTATACCGAAAAAATTTAAGTCTAGTTTGTATGGGATGAAACACACCATTTGACTAAAAATATCCATAATTATTCTATATAGAATTTATATGTATAGCTATATGTGTTTAAAATAGTTGTTTTCATTTTCCAGAATAAAAAATGTGTCCATATCAAATTTTGTATAAGAATAATCATATAGTTAATTAAATTGTTTATTTTTACATTCCTTTCATAATAATGATTATAAATCCATATTTTTTAATCTTTCACCGAATGTTATAAGAATATTTTTATGGGATATTTTTCCAGTGAAAAACAGATACAAGGGATTGAATTAATAAAATAAATTTCAACATAACCAACCTTGCTAAAGATGATGAGAATAGAGTTAATATTTATAAAATGACTAATTTTATATAAATTAATGATATGGAAGAGATTTATGATGTTAATATTTTATAACATGGCCTTCAATTCGTCCATTTATGTTGAATGTATGTTTATAAAATAACAAATGAAATTATGGGCTTCCTATAAAATGTTTAATATGAAAGTGTAATAAAAAATAATTAACCTAATTTCATACTAGGTGGATTATTTTTCTACAAAATCAAACTTCACATATCTCAAAACTTAAACCAGTATCAATTTCATATGTATTTGATCAATAAGAATCACAAAATACGATGAATAATGGGATGAATCAGATTATGAAAAATAATACTACAGATATTTATGTTTGAAATGATGTAAATAATTTTATAGGATTAGTATTAGTATATATGGTTAATACTAATTTAAATGGATACATTTATATAAATAAGGAAAAAAAATTGTCATAGGATATTTATTGGTCGATGTTTTTGTTTTGGAATAAGAAATATCCCTTATTTCTATAATTGAGACTATCTCAATATCACTGGATGTCTCTAGTCATTAAAATTCAAATGTATATGAGATGGATATTAGTTCATCATTATCCAATGTGAAAATTTAATAGTAAGATTATCTTGAGGAACCTAATGGATTTATACTTGATAATTGTGGAACTGTGGTGTGTAAATTGGAGAGATATTTGATTGGGTTGAAATTTCCCCCTCATTCATGGTATTAAAAACATCATAGTTTCTTGAATAATTTTATCTTTTATAATGTAAATGTTAATAAAATATTTATAAGAAAGGGACGAATATTTGTAACATTTTTATAATTATAATAATTGATTATTTAATCTTTTTATTGTAATGGGTATAAATATAGTAATAAAATTTATGATAAAATAAATGGTAACATAGATAATCAATTTCCAAGGGAGATAAATTTTATTTCAATATAGCATATTAAAGAGTCTTAATGATAAATAGTCATCTAATAAACTATGAAAGCTAATGTTTCATGAATTTTTTTAAATTTTATACTCAAGGGTATTTTATATAACTTTTTAAAATTGTATTCGGATATGTAATGATCAATATATCCACTATTTAATCAGAAGTAATTAAATAAGTTGAACAAAATATTACTTCATTATAATGATTAAACAATAAAAATTGTATATTATAAATGGTTGTGTTAATTGTATGGGGTTTATTTAAGTGAATCAAACATGTTTGATGAAAAAATAATTCTCTGGTATATTGAAGGAATATCATGTTATTCTAGGACTTATAGAGTGGACCATTCTTGGTTTCATGGATTCTGATTGGGCTTGATATTGTAATGCCATCAAATTAATATCACAATAAAATTTATTTGAGGTAGTGACTTTTGTGAGTTCAAATAGTGATAATAAAATATATTTGTAATATTTTATAGAGAAAAAACTTATATTTTCTTTACATATCAATTTATGTAAATGATTTGGATGAAATTTTAGCCAGAATTTTACATAATGAGTGTAATATCTCATGCATTGAGAGAATAATTATTTTTGGTAATTGATAATATTTATGAATTATTTTGTAAATTTAACGTAAAAGGAATTATATATATGACAGCATACCTGACACGCAATAATCAGTTTCTATGAAATCATGCACCGCATGGAAGACTCATCCATACCAATAAATCTCATATTGTAAACATGGTTATTTTAGGTTGAAATTATCTATTATTTATTATATTGGTGGGAATGAAAATTAAATACTATATTATGTTTAAAAATGTTGATTAAAATTTTTTACATTCATCCAAAATATTGGATAGGCTTAAAATAAGATAAATCAAAATTAAAGTATAAAAGATAAATATTTTTTAATGGGAGTTTTATTCCCTTTTAGTGGATACCTGCTTTTAAAAAATAATTTTGACCATTTTTAAATTTTTATAAACATTATAAAACCATGGATTTGAATTTTAATCATAAAAATTTATTTTGGGGGGAATTTTTATTTTATATAAACGAGAACATTTATATTTGATTTCATAGTGAATAATATAGATTTTTTGTCCAACACTTATTTTTCATCAAATTTATTTATATAGTTAAAAAATATTTTAAATTTTCTAATGTATAATTGGATAAATTATATATCATTTAAAAAAATTTATCTCATTATAAACAATGTCTCAATTAAATTATATAAAATAATAGAAAACTTTTTTAATATTTTCACATTAAAAACACGTTGTCACATCCCATCTATTGGATTAATTTTAAAATAATTATTGGAAAATATAATTTTAATTGTGAGAAATTGAAGAATTATTCCACATAATAATAATTGAAAAATTATAATAATGTCAAATGAATTCAAAAAAAGATAAGAGAATGTACGTTAAATTATTTGCAGTGATTAAAAAGAAATCTATCTTAACAATAGATCAAACCAAAGCATAAGATCAAAAATGACAAGGAAAATTTTCTAAAATCTATTGTATGTTAATATTTCTACACTATCCTTAAAATTATATTATTGGTATGATTATTTGATCCTCTATAAATGGAAAATATGGGGGTGCATTCTCATTTCACAAATATACAAGAATGCAACTCCTCCTCCACTCTAAATATAAAATCAACCTTCAAAATATATAAAACCACATAAGACCTATTGGATAGTCCAAAAACTTTTAAAATAACATCCTAACATTCCTAGAATCACCAAATAGTCCTGTAATTGGGGAAATATTTATCCAAAGAATCTCTTTCGAGTAAAACAAAAGGATTTTCTTGAAAAATAGTAAACATTATTCACTCTGAATATTTGTTTTATTTCATTATCTACGACTTCATTTCATATTATTACATAACTACATAATATCATCATTATAATAAATATATTTATATGTTTTTTTGTTAAATATTTTACATTCAAATACATAAACAACTACCAAATGAGTAACGAAATTACCAATCTTGTATAACGAAATACCGCCTCCTGTAACGATGTCATTCATTTATTCCTTTACCCACACTCATTTTTGGGAATTATTGTGGACTATATATTTTTATATGATATAAAAATATTTTTTATTTTTTATTTATTCAATTTTTTTTATATACACAAAATATTACGTTTTATTGTTTTTGTAAATACGATAACATCATTTGTGGACTTGTTGAATACCACTTCTTCAAAGCGATCTGATATGATCACACATTACATGGAATGTATTATGAAGAGGATTAATTGAACATATATGACATAAATGAAATATAATCATAATTCATGGAATTATTTCATATCTAGATATACAATATATCCTTATCTCTATTACCCTATGTCTCCAATAAAAAGGGATAATGTCATTCTTGGTTGTATGGACCAACACCCCATCGAAATGATGTGATTCCTTTTACATGAAAAGAATTATATATAGAATTTTTCATTACTGTATAATTTTTCATATATTATATAATGAGAATTATGTAACAATTTTTTTCCCTTATTCCCGTAACGATCAACATAAAAGGGGAACATTTATCATGAGTATATATGTCTTACTCTATCCATGATTGTATTGTTATTTCAATTTTCAAAACCCTTATTCACCATTGGTTTGAAAAGATAAATTTATTTATAAATATGATAGTTATTTCATTATTAGTATTCTTTAGATATTTATATTACGATCCCTTAAACCATAGTTGATGAAGCAATGTTGTTTTTGACAAATATTCCGAATATGGTCAAAACGCTCGACATAAAATTAATTGTACATGTATTTGTCTAAAAAATTAAAATAAATGAAATAAAAATAATTTTGAAAAGGATAATAAATATTATAAAATTAAATTTTTAAAATATATTTATTATTCATGTAATATAAAGTCAGACGTGGCAATTTGGACTCAATGTTCGAAATGTTGTCTCAATATTTGTCCATTGAGAAATTTATTAATGCTATAAACCATTATTAATTTGTAAGGTGTATATACAGACCCATTGAAATTCTACATCCATATTCTATCATTTTTCATGTTATTTGATATTTTATTAAAAATTATTCTTTGATAGTAATTATGATTTAAATGTTCAGTGTTGTGTGGGAATCATTATTTTTTTATTGATGTAATTTTCCAATAATCTTTTCTATGTGATTATTGTTGATATTTTATTATATGATTATTTTTATAATATTATTATATATGAAAATTTTCATATATTGAATTTAATTTTACTGTTTAAAAAAAATAAATCTTTTTAATGGTTTTATACAGAACATTTTTTTTCAAATATCCAAATAAATGATCTATTCCTAACATACATTAGGACAAGGACTTTTCTTTCAATATGGACACAATTTTATTTTTATCTTCCTTTAAAATATTTCATGTTTTCAAAGATGAAAATCCTTCATTAAATCTTTCTGTATATCTTGTTATTGATAACGGGTTTCCAAAAATTAGTGTATACTATATTGAATATGGTATTTATAATGAAAATATTATTTTAATAACTAAATGTGATTTTTATATGAGTTTAAAATGGGTTTTCAAATGACTCAATGCTTAATTTTATGTTGTGGTTCATGGGTATTAAAAACAAAGAGTGTTCCCAGATATCATATAGTGAGCCTTTTAGATCATAAATGATGGGTACAATAATATAACAATCCAATAAAATGAGGAATTATTATATTATCTTATGAATTATGATATATATTTTCCATAAGGTTAATTTAATATATAAGTGTTCTATTATAGTTCTATACTGGTCCAAAGTGTTGATGTCCCTAGGTTTGTACAAGTATTCTTTATTTTTTCAAATGATTTTTCATCGAAATGTTTCTTTATAATAATGTAAATGAAATAAAATTTATTAAATAATGATGTTTACCTATTTACATAAGATGTTATGTTTTTTATAAAGGAATTTGGATGAGTTTTAATGTTTATCATTGGTGTAAAAATTTCCTTAGTTATTATATCTTACTGATATTATTATGATCTCCCAAAAAATTTAATTATTTTTCAAATGATTTAAAAATGAGTACAAGATTGGGGGAGTTAATTCTGATTTTTGTTAATAGTTTTCATAAAATATATCATGGATTATTTTAGAATTTTATTATTGTGGAAAAAATAAATATTGATCGGATTTTTCCATGTTATATTTTAAGTTTTTAATTCCAGATTTTTGGAAAATTATATAAAAATATAAACTTTATATGTTATTCAATGTGATATAAATTTAAATTTGTAACTTGACTCAATATTATGTAATTTTTAAGTCTAGTGACTTGTATTTGTTATCAATGATAAGTATTGATAGCTTTAGTGGTTATCATAGTGTTAATTGAATTCCATTATATGATTTTACTTTATGGTTATGATAGTGTGATATAAGGTTTAAATATTATCATGTTACTTCACCTAATTTATTTTTTTAGGAATGGTGTTCGATAGAGAAATTGTAACATTGTAGTTGGAAGGGATATAAAAGAAAAAATACATACTAATAAACTCCCAAGGATGGTAAGAAATAAAATAAAATAGTTTTCTAATGTAATTTATCAATTCACATAGGCTATAATAGTGGTGTTTTCCATACTATAGAGAAATCTGATATAACATGGTATATCATGATGATGGTGTAGAATTTTATTATAAAACATCCCAAATAAATCAAGAGATCATCTATCCACGTGCTATCTGAATTATGTATCAAATCCCAAGAAAATAAATTTGATGGGATGTGTTGTTTGGATCACTAAAATGCAACTATTTATATTTATCATTTTTTTGGTGATTCATGTTAGTGTTGATAAATGGTTTAGAATATTATAGAATTTAATGTGACTGAGGCCCTGGAATGAGATGAATTTGAGAATATTTTCAAATGGTTGTTAAACATAGGATAATAAAAAGAAATTGTTCAATAATATTGTGGTTTAGATGAGGTATTATATATTTTTTATATTCTAAAAGCCACATGGAACAAAAAATGAACATAATGATTTCTTAAAACCTTAATGGAAAAGGAAATATGTGAAATATTTAGTAATAGTGAATAATGGTTGCAACCAATTTTATTCCTTGGAATATTTTTTCTAAGGATGTAATAATTTCTAACACTACAAAAAAAATGTTGATGTACAGAGATGACGTAAAATATATTAGAGATATTTGTTATTTTCTTAATTAGAAGTTCAATAAATGATATTTCTTTCAAAACTTTCTCATTTTTATAGCCTACTGACTATGTGAAATAGAAAGGGAGATATGTTCATCTAGAAAAATGGATATGATGATTGTTTTTAAGAACTGATAAAAATATTGGTGAATTGTCAACTTTTAGAATTGACATCTAAAAATGGATATTTCATCATATATAGTGATTCTTCATTGTATGGAATCAGTTGTTTCATAATGAATAATGAATAATCAATTTTATATGGTCCATGTTAGTTTCAAAATCATGATTTCAATTATAATATAGATGGATTGGATATAGATGCTGCTATTTTATTTAATAATTTAGAGGCATCATTTGTATGGAGTAATGTCTGAAATATATACAGGCCAATCTTTTTTTGAAGGATATATTCAGTCAAAAATATTTGGACATGATATGGAGAATATGCATTTATCAAATCAAGGATTATGATTACACGATTCATTATCATCAGGGGAAATAAAAATAGGTGGATAATACATTGAGTCAAAATGGAAATACTATATTAATAGTGTTACATTTTTATCACGACCCTTTGGTTAATGATTTGATGAATTTTGGCCAAGAGATTTTGGATTTAGAGACATAATATATTTTGATTATTTTTTCAATGAATTCAATATTGAAAAAAATAATTATGAGGGATTAAAAGGTAGATCATTCAATGAATGGAAATAAATAATCTATAAAGAGTTTTAGTTTTTCGTTTTTTAATATTTATGACGTAGGTAAATTATGGTTTGTAAAATAGAGTATTTGTGGCTTGGGATTACATATTGAAGAATTATTTTTTAAAAATGCCCATACGTAATCATTTTTCATTTAATATGGATTCACTAAGATGTACATACACCATCGAGTGCATTTCGAGTTGGATGTAATTAGAATGGGAATTTCTGAAATTTCTATCATGTGTTTGACATTTCAATAGGTTATGAAAGGGAGATAGATAAAGATGTCGATTCTACCTCCATTTCTAGTACGAAAGTTAATATTGAAAAATATAAGAGTTGACTTCATGGTAGAATTTTAAATGACTTCTCATGTTAATAATGTGATATTTGTTACTATTGATCGATTAATGAAATCTATAAGTTTTCTTCCCATTCGATATAAAATTCATTTTGGGAAGCATTATATATTGAATCTAAAAGGAATTGGTAGGTTACATAGACTTCATCTCTCTAATGTTTTATAATTTGATCCCATGTTCACAAAAAATATTTAAAAGGAAATCATAAGACATTGGGTATAGAGTTAAATTTCAGTACAACATGCCATCCCGAATCTATTGGTTAGTTTGAGAATTAAATTCAGAAATTGGAAGACATTATTCATTCATGCAGAATGGATTAATAGGGATGTTGGGTTAGAAATATTTCATTGGTTGGGTTTTCGTATAATAAATGTTTTCATTATAGTATAAAAATTATGTTTCTAATGAATTATATGGAATGGATTGTTAGAAAACATTTATTTGTGATGACGTAAGAGAAAAGAAGATGAGGATACCGTGTTTGGTAGTGAAACCCGAATTGAAATTTTTGTTGACTTAGTGAAACATGAGTAAATTTTAGAATAGAAATAGAATATTAGTAGACAACTGAAGAAAATATTTTTCTGTTGGGGTATGTGATCATGTATTTCTAATAGTATAATCATGGAAAAGTGTGATGTGTTTTTCTAATAAAGGAATGATGAGTCCATAGTTTTATGGATCATATGAAATCATGTAGCAAGTTTGATCTATATCCTACCAAGTGGATTTACCTTTGAGTTTATCCTACAAACAGAAGGTCTTTTGGGTTTCAATTTTATAAAAGTATGTACCAGATTCATCTCATGTGTTTATCCCTATAGTGGTTCTGCAAGAATATAATATTTTATACGATGAAGAAATATTACATGATCTTGACCGCATAGAGAATTTTTTTTAGAAAAAAGATCTTCTTCATGATATGGTTATTAAAAAAACTATTTGGATGAATGGGAAACTTTGGAATCGGAAATTTCCATGTGGGAAAAATATGTCCAATTAATTGATATGTGAATCAAATTTTAAGGATGCTTTTTACAAAACAGGAGAAGGATAAAACATCCCTTGTAATGATAAAATAATTATTTATCATTTGTTTATATTTATAAAGTATATATTATTTTTACCTGATAGTGAACTCTATTTTTGATATCATTCCCCACATGAAATAATATGTTTCTTTGAAATCATTTGATGCATTCAAGGATGAGTCATAAGAAATATATTATTAATATTATTATTTTATTTGGTATTTATTTCCTAGCCTCTATTTTAGTGGTAATGTATATGAATAAATATATTATGATTAAACTTATTTTTTAATTTTCATTAGATTCATCCTATCACAACCTGTCCCCCAGGGCCCGTATCGTGACTATCCCAAGCCCTCCTTCCATAGGCCAGGGGATGGGGACTAGCACCAAAGGTATAACTCCCTAAAACTGGGAATTCATTGCATTTATAAAATTTAAACTCCCACAACCAGAGTATAAACGGACGAATAAAAAAAGTAAAAGCTGTATAAAAAGTGTACTAAAAGTAATGGTGTCCAAAATACAATCGAAACTATAAAGTACAAATACACATGAAAGAAAGTACAAATTAACGGACAAACAACAGAAAAGTGAAAGCAGCTCTTGTATCATCCTCTGGGGTTCCTACCTGAAGGATTGGTAAAGATGGCCTCCACAGTACTACACTTCTTTCAGACTCCACCGTGTACTAATACTCCATATGGTCCTCCCTTAAGTACCTTCTAGTCCTGGAACTCTCGGCCTCCTTCAGCGTTGTCCTTCATCTGTATTCAATACAATGAGGTTCGGGCATAGCCCGTGCAGGGGTGAGTATAACAATACGTAATATAGACCCTGAGACCCTCAAGGGTTCACAAATTTCAACAAGGATAAACCAAAAAGTATTAAATCAATGGATAACCATTGCATATGTATATGCCCATACATATATCTATGTTATCAAGTAACCCATCTCAATCATGAAGAAAGAACATAGGTCATTGACTCAGCTCAAACCCAGATTTTCACTATCAAAACCATGGATGCTAGAGAACTCCTCCTCTGTCGAGAAATGTGGTCTTGTCGTGACACCGAGGCATTTCTCAATAAATTTAGACTGTTGAGGTACTTCTCCTGTTGAGTACCGCGGGTCTGCTACCAACTACAAGGCGCTCCGTCCGTTGTGGGTCTGCCGCCAAATACTGGGTGCTCATTCTAATAGACTATAGAGGTACTTCATCTGTCGAGTACTACGGGTCTGCTTCCAACTACAACGCGCTCCATCCGCCATGTTTTTGCCACCAAATACTGGGTGATCCCTATTAGGCTAGTCAAATAACACCGGGTTGAATCAGCCAAGTAGTCATCAGGTCTGTCAGCTATAAGGTCTTCGCACTCTGCCTGATCATCTACGAGATAATCTACTCCACGATCTGTTGGTTGATACTTCAAGTGTCACGAAGAATGTGGTGGAAGTATCTCAATGGTCTACCACATCATAGGGGTCTCAATGCAACAGATTTCGCGTCAATCTGACGCTCGGTTTGTGAGTTATTATCCTTTTAGTCCTGGGGGCACAGTTGGTTTCGTGCACAAACCAACATGACCGTATCTTAATTATACCCCGAACTCATGTGGGGTATTCTCATTGGGACGACTTTGTTTCACGAAAATCAGCACCGCTCACAGTTCATCAAACGGACGCCTGTAGCCGATGATATGGGCGACAATGTGTAAATGGGTCTGACGGGTTCAGGTCCGGTCCCACCCAGTTGGACCGACCCGACCCAGTCTATGAATCTAACCTATCCCAAAAGGGAGGGCCATCATGATGGGGTGGCCTGAACCAATGGTACATCCCGACCCGTTGGGGCGGCCCGACCCGAAAACGGCTCGGCCGGAAGGGTGGGTCGGGCCAATGGGGAGGCCCGGCCCAACTGCCAGCGTGGCCTGGTGGTAGCCCATGTGGCATGGCGGGCGGGCCTGCATGGCCTGGATGGCCACGAGTGGGCGGGGGGTGCCCCCCCCCCCCCCATTTTTCCAAAACGGCTAGTGCAGGGAGCTAGTAACTGCGGGACTCATAGGGTCCCGCCTGCAGCCCGTACCAGCGGCCGGCTCAGCCAACCACCATGGCCTAAGTTCGTCGCCTGACACCACATTAGCAGCACGATGGAGGCACGCCCCTCAAATGTGGCCTGACCTAGCTATGGCTACCTACTGCTCCATGAGGATAGATAGCACCGCGACACCGTCCGACCGCCTCGGCCCTCCTGGGCGAGGCCACTTTCTTCTAGCACTACACCCCTCCGGCACTTCTACGACCTGCCTGGTCATGGCTCGGTTCACTACGCGGCACTACGGTGCCACGCCCTTGTGGCGACTTTGTGGCCTTGCACTTCCGGCTTCTTTACGGCCGTATCGTTTCCGGTCGCCGCATGTACGACATCCATTGTCATCAAAAATAGAACAAACAAAAGTGGAGGGTTGGGCCATGTTCGTGCGGTCTGATCCCTCCTCATCATGGCGATCCATAATCCAGAAATTTAAATGATGAAGAACAGAGGTTTATACTAATATATATATTTACTCAAAACCCGCTACCTTTCTTGACGATTGTTCATTGTTGAAGTCGCGGGAAAATTATGTGTGGTTTTATTGACATCGGGAAAGAAGAACCCGAGGATGGAATCGACATTCCTCTTGGGCGGAGGTGTTTCCTCTACTTGATCCGGTTGAAAAGGGAGAAGAATGTGATCATCGTTCTTCATTGGAAGGAGCGTTCTTCATAATCTTCGTTGAGAGGACGAAGTTCTCTGAATTCTCCAAATCCTCTCTCAAGCTCCACCCAAAGATTATGCCAACACCAAAAATAATAGACATGGTATTATTTTTAATGGTCTTTAAGAATTTAAATGAATTCAAAAAGGAGATAATTAATTAATTTCAAGGGTTTAATTAATTAATATTGAGTGAGTTGGCACATTAATGTATTATGGGATGGTGGAGAGTTTAACCCACATAAATGTGGGGTTAGAGGTGTACCAAAATTAATGTGGAGTTAGAAGAGTTAAGAAACTCGTGTGGGCCCCACTATAAAAAATCATGCCAAGGGAGGTTATGTGCGGGAGGCCCCCACCTCTAACCTCCACTTAGAGGTCTTAACCACCATTGAATAAAAATAAGCAAACCACCATATTTTTATTTAATTTAATTATAAGCCCCCAAAACAAACTGTTATTCTCATCAAAACGAAACTATAGTGACGGTCCTACTAAGAAATCACCAACGCTGCGAGTTCAACAGTGCCCTCAGAATTCGATTAGAAGTACCTGTTCAAGAGTTATAAAATCTGACTCACACATTTACTGGACGTACCAAAGAAAAACCTCTGAAATTGATTCCAGGCACACTGGGCCTCGGAATAAAGCGATTTTAGAAACTGAGGATGCATAAAATTCCCATTTATTTACAAAACAATCCATGGGAATTCTGAGTCATTACATTCTCCCCACCTCCGATATTTATTTCCTTATAAGCTAAAACTATAACTAAGGTATCAAATGGGGGTACTGATCACACATCTGAGCCTCCCGCTCCCATGTGCTCTCCTAGAGGTTTTCATGTTGCCGGAGAACATGCACCAGATGTGTCGATCGTCTATGTAGGACTCACTCATGTCAATCCTCAATCTCCACTAGAACCTCTGTGAATGTCTCCCCATCATCGATTTCCAGCTCCCTGTGGTCGATGATGTGGGATAGGTCTTACACGTATTTACACATTTGAGTTACTTGAAAGACGTCGTGCACCCGATGCAACTGAGGTGGAAGAGCCTAGAGGTAAGCCACCTCGCCTACACTACTGAGGACCTAGAAAGGTCCGATGAACCACGGAGATAACTTGCTACGTCGACCAAATCTTTATAGACCTCGTCATGGTGAGACTCGTAGGAAAACATGGTCTCTATCCTCGAACTCTATAGGTCTCCGTCTCCTCTCATCATATGACTTTTTCCTACTCTATGCAGTCTTCATCTTCTCCTAGATGATCTGCACCTTTTCTGTGGTAGCTCATACCATCTCTATTCCCACTAGTGCTGACTCCCCTGGGTCTGTCCAACATAGTGATGATTTGCAAGGTCATCCATAGAAGGCCTAAAAAGGTGACATACCGATGGTGGAGTGATAGCAGTTGTTACAGGAAAGCTCCACCAAACGAATGTGATCCTCCTAGCTGCAACCGAAGTTGAGGATGCATACACGAAGAATTTCCTCGTGGGTTTGGATGGTCCTCTCAGTATGACCATCAGTCTGAGGATGGAAGGTGGTGCTCAACAAAAGCTGTGTCCCAAAAGACTCCTAAAACGCCTTCCATAGCCGAGAAGTAAACTGTGTGTCATGGTCGGAGACAAAAGAAGAAGGTACTCCATATAAAAGCACAATCTCATTCACATAGAGGTCTCCCAAGATCTCTACTTAGCCCTGATCTCTGATCAGTAGGGTGTGGGCCAACTTGGTGAGTCGGTCAACGATCACCCATATCCAATCGAGACTCCTAGATGTATGTGGAAGACCCATCATGAAGTCCATGGATATCCCATCCCACTTCCACTCTGGGAACACTAAGGGTTGTACCATGCCAATGGGTACCTAGTTCTCTACCTTCAATTGATGACAATGAGGCAGCGTGAGACAAACTCCACTACTTCCTTATTTAAACCTGGACACCAATGATGTCGTCGAAGGTCCTTGTATATCTTGTCCACACCTGGATGTATCACTAGAGGGGAAGTGTGGAACTCCCTAAAAACCACTTCCTGAAGTGAAATTGGTACCAAGGTACGTCCTATGAAGAGTATGATGTACTCCCAACCATCAAAAAATACATGAGGTGATTACCCTATGGATATCTGAGCACGTTGCATCTCTTAGTCAACGTCCCCATGCTACGCCTCCATAACTTGCTGAAGCAGTGGGGGAGTGACTATAAAGACTGTAGATAGGGTGATCCATCCATATCCACAAAGGATATCATTAAATAATCTTGTTGCTCTATCGCATCTCTTAGAAGCGGTATACCAGACCTCTTGCTGAGTGAATCTGCAACAACGTTCCCCTTCCCAGGAGTATAGAAAATATCAAAGTCATAGTCCTAGAGGAACGCAAGACTTCATAGATGTCTTAGGTTCAGGTCTTTCTCAGAGAAGATATACCTAAGACTATTGTGATCAAGGTACACAGTAAAACGCTCACGCATTAGATAGTGTTTCCACATCATCAAGGAGAAAATCACTACTAATAACTCCAGATCATGGGTAGCGCAATTCTGCTCGTGCCTTCTCGACTACCATGAACCATATGTGATCACTCCTCTCTCCTGCATCATGAAACACTTAAGTCCGGTCCTTGATGCTTCATCGTAGACTATGTACCCTACGTATTCCTTAGGAAGCCTCACGATGGGGGCACTAGTCATCCTCTGCCTCAGCTACTGAAAGCTCTATTGTCATCTCTTCGACCACACGAAGGGAATCCCCCTCATTATTTAGGCTGAAAGTGGTGATGAAACTCTGGAGAAGTCTGGGACAAACCTATGATAGTACCCAGAAAATCCCAGGAAACTCTTTACCTTTTTCACACTCCTAGGTGGGTCCCAAGAAAGTACCGTTTCGATCATCACTGGATTCACTACAACTCTAGCCTCTGAGATGACGTGTCCCAAGAAATGAACCTCTAGAATATAGAAATGGCACTCCTAGAGCATACCATAAAGTTGGGGATCTCAGTGTGTGTCCAGTACTACTTGCAAGTGGTAGGCATTCTCCTCCTTAGTATTTGAGTATATCAGTATTTCGTCGAGGAAAACTATGACAATGCAATCGAGGTATTTCTGAAATTTCCTATTCATGAGACACATGAACATTTTTAGATCATTGGTTAAACTAAAGGGGATAACCAAGAACTCATAGTGGTCATACCAACACCTGAAGTCCATCTTATTCCCATCCATGTCTCGAACTCTGAGCTGGTGATAGCCTAATCTGAGGTATATCATGGAGAACCATCGTGCTTTATTGACCTAATCAAAGAGGTCATCAATCCTCGGGAGTGGGTACGTGTTCTTTATGGTCACCTGGTTCAGGTGAAGATAGTTGACACAGAGCCTCATGCTCCTATCCGCATTATTGGATAATATAATCGAGGCTGCCCATAGAGAAACAATTGGCCGGAAGAATCCCTTTCCCTTCAAGTCCACTAGTTATACCCTCAGCTCGCAGAGCTCAGTGGGAGCCATCTGATAATCTGGAGTAGATATCGGTGTAATACTCGAGTACAGGTCAATGTAGAAGTGCACCTCTATGCGGGGAGGTTATCCTAGACCATCGTTAGGGAAAACATCCACCTACAGGTCCACCACTACAGGATAAGTTCGATTGCCAACATCAACTGCTCCGAGGGTAAGGCAAGCCAACGGGTGATTGATCGGTTTCACCCTACTCCGAGTAAGTCCTTCTTGGGATGAAAAGGTTCCATCCACACCGGTGAAGGTGAACCTAATCCCATCTATGTGGACACACCACACTTTGCGCCTAATACAGTCAATCTGAACATGGACTATAGATAAGCAGCTCGTACCCAAGATGACATCCTAAGGCCTCGACGCCGCAGCGAGGAGATCCCATCCAATGCTCTCTCCTTCTAGAGTAATCTCACACTGCTGGAACCAGTGTGTAATCATCGAGTCTGCTCCCATAGGAGTCTCTATACATAAGGATCGATCCAACGGCTACGTCGGAATCTCTGAGCTCCAAACGAGGGTAGTGTCAATGAATGAGTGACTGAATCCTATGTCTATAAGAACTATATCTATGGTGGAGAAGATATAGATCGTACTTCATTTTATATCTGTAGTGCCATGGTCATAGGCCTTGAATGCATGAAGATGAGAGCTCCCATGTCTACCCACTCCATGCGTTCGGGGTGGACCTCCTGGTGGTGGTGGCGGTAGCACCTCGTATCATTGACTGTCGCCAGCTACTTGACCAGCTCCTCTGCCACGTCTTCCATATCCCTACGTACCGACTCGATCAAACCTCTGCCTCTGCCTAGGAGGTCCCTCAACTAACTACTGATCGTCTAATTGGCGGTTCGAACACTTACGAGCCATGTGACCAAGCCCACTTCATGAGTAACACTGTCTACTCCTGGCATGACTGGCTCTATCTCCGCTCTGGATGCCCCGCACAACCGATCTAGAGTTGTGCACTCGACCACCTATTGGATTGGTCCTCTTGGACCTTTGCATGATCTGTCTACTTCAAGCTACAGATGACTTCTCCCTCTAGTCGACTAGTGGTGGGTCTCACTGCTGGAGACTACTCATCAAGGAAACTCTTCACTAGGAGGGCTCGTTCCAACACCAATGTCTACTTCGGGATGCTATGGGAGATAACTGAAACTTTGATCTCTTGACTGAGTCCCTGTTCAAATGTTTGGTCACTGAAAAATGGGTCTCGTTCCATATCAGTGGACTAGCGCGAGAGGTCGGTGAATCTCACTAAGTACTGAGCTACACTCATGCTACCCTACTGTAGATGAAGTATCTCCTTTATCTACACCACTCGAAGGGTGGCTGGTACAAAATCCACCCAGAACAGCCCTAGATGTCTTCCCATAGATGTGTCACCTCATCTTGCATCAGGAGCATCAGGCACCACATTCTACATACTGCTTCCTGAAGGATAATAGGAGGAGAGATCACCATGTATTCGGCTGGTGTCCCTACTATCATGAAAACTCTCACCATAGACTACAACCAATGCTCAACCACATGTGGGTCCATCTATCCCCTGAACTTGGGTGGCCTCTGGTGCTGGAAATTGTGTAGTGTGCTCTAGCGACGTGCACTCTCTACTGCTAGGTATGGTGGCATCAGTGGCCCAACTGGAAGTAGAACCCCTATTGCCTCCGCTGGTGCATCATCTGGAAGAGGGATCTATATTGAGGCCTCATCGCTCGGTGGGCTGCCAGTACGTACAACTCTCCGGGATCTATCTGGTCATCCACGGGGATGCATCATGAAGGAAATAGATGTGACACGGTCAAAAGACTATACCTCATGAGCTAACCTGGTTTGAGTTGACATAAATAAAACTTTTTAAAACACACACGCAATTAGTGTTTTCATGTACTACGTAGGAAATCAGTAGGCAAGGTCATGTTGTATGGATACGTCGGCCTCCACACCAACACTAGACCCCCTGAACTGAAAACCACACTCAGTATCCTTAACGATATTTCTTCATTGAAAAGAAATATCAGGGACCTAAGTTGTGTAGTAGAATTGACTCCTTTGATGCTGATTTTTCATGAACTGTCCCCTATGGCCTGTATCGTTACTACCCCAAGCCCACATTCTATAGGCCAGGGGCTGGCGACTAGCACCAAAGGCGTAAATCCCTAAAACTGGGAAGGCATTGCCTTTATAAAATGTAAACTCACACAACCAGAGTAAAAGTGGAATCAAAAACTAAGTAAAAGCTATATAAAAAGTCGATTGAAAGTAAAGGGGGCCATAATAAGACCACCTGTAAAGTAAAAATACCACTGAAAGCATGTAAAACAAAAAAGGGAAAAATTGATGAAAAGTGAAAGCAGCTCTTGGATCATCCTATGGGGTTATTACCTGAAGGGTATTTACAGATGGCCTCCACAGCACTCCACTTCCGTCCGACTCCACAGTGTACCGATACGTTTTAAGGTACTCCTACAGGTACCGTCCAGTCCTGGTCCAATTGTCCTCCGTCAGCATTTTCCGTCATCTGCATACAAAACAAAGAGGTGCGGGCATAGCCCGAGAAGGGTTGAGTATAATGATACACAGTAGGGACCCCAAGACCCTCAAGGTCTCACAAATTCCAACAAGGATAAACCAAAAATTATGAAATCAATGGATAACCAATACTTAGGTATATTCCAATACATATACCTATGTTATCAAGTAACCAATCTCAATCATATGAATAAAAAAAGGTCATTGACTTAGCTCAAACTAGGATTTTCATTATCGAAACCACGGCTGCTGGAGAACTCCTCCTCTTTCGAGAACAGTGGGCCTATCGTGACACTGAGGAATTTCTCACTAACCTTGGAATGATAAGGTACTTCTCCTATCAAGTATTGCGGGTCTGGTGCCTTCTAACATGAACTTTGTCTGTTATGGGTCTGCTGCCAAATACCGGGTGATCCCACTAATAACATAAAAAGGTACTCCTCCTATTGAGTACCGAGGGTATTCTTCCAACTACCAGGTGCTTCGTCCACCACGTGTTTTCCACCAAATATAGGGCACTCCCCACTGGGATAGTTGAATCACTCTGAGTCGATTCGGTCAAGCAGTCGTCAGGTCTGTCAGTCATTAGGTCTCCATACTCTACGTGCTTGTCTTAGGGAGGATCCGCTCCATGAGCGACTAGTTGATACTCTGGAATTCACAAAGTTTCATTTGGATGTTTTTCATAGGTCTGCCACGTCATAGGGGTCTCAACGCAATAGACGACACGTCAATCGGATGCCAAGTCTGTGAGTTATTAGTCGTTTAGTCCCAAGGGCCTGGTTGGTTTCTTCCATGAACCAACCTGACCCTATCTCATATATAGCCAAAACTCCATTGCGTTATTCTCGAAGGGACTTCTTCATTCCCAGAATATCATCGTTGTTGACGGTTCTTAAAAAGGACACTCGTATCCATAGATATGAGAGACAAGGTGTAAATGGGTCTGACATGTTTGGGTCCGGTCCAAGACAGTTGGATAGACCCAACCCGATCCGTGAATCTGACCCGGCCCGAAGGGGCGGCCCAGCTCGATGGGGCGGCCTGTCCCGATGGTATGACCCGACCCATGGGGGTGGCCCAGACTGAAAACAGCCCGGCCTGAAGGGTGGTCCGAACTGAAGGGGCGGCCCGACCTAGCGACCTGTGTGGCCTTGTGGCGGCCCATGTTGCTTGGTGCCGGCACACGTGGCCTCTTTGGATGGCTTCCCACATGGCCTGGCTGGCCGACCCGCATGGCCTGGCGTGTTGGCCTGGCATTCCACGCATTGGAAGGAGTGCCCTCCATTTTTCTGAATTGGCCGGCTCAAGGCGCCGGCCCCTGGTAACTGTGGAACCTGGAGGGTCCCGCATGTCGCGCCCACCGGCGACCGGCTCAGTCGTCTGCCCTCTCCAGACTGTCACGGCCTAAGGTTGTGGTCTTGCACCACCGGTGCGACGTGACGACACCGCACCACTCCGTCGCGGCCTGCCCTGGCCGCAACTCCCTGCTGATCCGCGTGGCACGACAACGTTGTGCCGCCGTCCGAACCCCTCGGCCCGCCTGGTCGCGGCTCCCTACTACTCTGCGCAGCACAATGGTGTCGCGCCGCCATCCGAACCCCGTGGACCGCCTGACCATGGCTCGGTTCAATATGTGGTACTACGGCGCCATGCCCTTGTGGTGACCTGGTGGCCATGTGACACCAGCTTCTTCACAGCCAGATCGTTGCTGGTCGCCGCGTGTACGACCTCCATTGTCAACAAAAAAGAACAAAAAAATGGGACGGTCGGGCCGTGTTCGTGCGGTCCAAGCCGTCCTCATCATGGAGAACCATAATCCGGAAATTTAAATGATGAAGAAATGAGGTTTGTGCTCAAATATAAATTAACTCAAAACACCCTACCTTGCTTGGCGATTGTTCGTTGATGAAGTCACGAGAAAATGAGGTGTTGTTTCATTGACGCGTGAAAGAAGTAGCCGAGGATGGTGTCAGTGTTCTTCATGGGTGGCAGTGTTTTCTCACCATGCTCTAGTTAAAGAGGTAGAAGACGGTGTTTTTCATTCTTCAGTAGAATGAGCATTCTTCGTGTTATTCTTTGAGAGGATGAAGTTCTCAAAATTCACCAAACCCTCTCCCATGCTCCACAAAAAGATAGTGCTAACAACAAAAATAATTGACATGCTATTATTTTTAATGGTTGGAAGAATTAAAATGAATTAAAAAAAGAGTTAATTAATTAATTACAGGGGTTTAATTAATTAATTGTGAGAGAGTTGGAACATTAAAGTCTTGGGGCGAGGTGGATAGTTTAACCCACATAAATGGGGAGTTATAGGTGTTCCAAAACTAACAGGGAGTTTGAAGAGTTAAGTAACTCATGTGGGCCCCACTAAATTAAGTCTTCCCAAGGGAGGTTATGTGTAGATGGCCCCCACCACAAACCTCCAATTGGAGGTCTTAACCACCATAGAATAGAAATAAGATGAGCACCTTATTTTTATTTAATTCAATTTTAAATCCCCCTAAAACTAACTTCTACTTTTGTTAAAATGAATCTACGGGGAAGGTCTCACTATGAAATCGTTGATTCTTCATGTTCAACGGTGCCCTAAAAATATGATTATGAGCACCGGTTCAAGAGTTATAAAATCCCGCTCACACGTTTACTGAATGTACCAAGGGAAAACTTCTGAAATTGATTCCATGCACACTGGGCATCGGAATCAAGCGCTCTCAGAAACTATAGGCTCATAAAATTCCTGTATATTTAAAAAAAATCCATGGGAATTTCAGGTCTTTACATAGCCCCAATATTTAAACAACCTAAAATAAAAATAAATATAATTTTCAGTACAATAATCTCTAAATTTATAAAAAGATGTTGTTCCACCAGTTATGGGAGAACCCATTATAAATATAATTTTTTAATCGTTTCCATTCATTATATGAATCTATAAACATCATTGTTTAATGATAAACAAAAAAACTAACTTTTCTTGAATTTTCTGTATTTTTCATAGAACATTCATTTTTTGATGAATAGTGGATAATACATAATTTTTTTCAATTTTATTCAATATAAAAATATTTTAAACATTGATTTTATATAGTTTTATAGTATATTAGTATTAATTTTATATCATTTCAACCAATTTAGGTCATTGGAATAAAATTTACATTGAAATTCTATATAAAAACGTTGAAAATATTTGTACAATTTCACATAAAAAACTCGTTGTCACATCTCATTTTTTGGAATAATATTAAATTAATTTTCACAATATATGTGATTTTAATTTGGAAAAATTGATTATATACTTGGATTACACATAATTTATAATTTATATTAATACGAAAATCATTTTTTACCAAAAATAATAGTGAATGTAATTAAAATTAATTACTATGATTACGAGAAAAATTCGATTGACAAGGGAATAAACAATAATCTTAAGAGGAAAAATGTCCAAAATAATATTAAAAAATTCATTGTATAATCATATTTAGACACTATTATAACTATTATCCATTTATAACCATTATTACATCCACATTTCATCAGAAAATGTAGGTTGAATTCCCTCTTCCACAATTTACAAGAATGTCACTCCTTCTCCACTATAAAAAGAACCACACCCATACCATTACATCACTACTCTCAAGACCCCTTGTATCAATAAATTAATTCCCAAATATACCACAAATATCAATCACATTACACTATAGTCATTACATCATTCCAAAAATCCAACGGAGGTATCCCATTGGTGCAAACCAAAATGAGGTACCCGAAAAATAGGTATCTATTTTTAATGTGCATTTATTTTTCATTTCATTATCCACCCCATTATTTAATATAATTAAGTTATTATATAATAAAATAATTATGATAAATATAATTATATGTTTTCATGTAAGATTTTATACCTACAACTATGCACACATTCATAAAATTTGTAAATATATTACTTTTTCTATACCACGGACTACTGCCTCACGAAATGATGTCATTAATTTTATCCTTTACCACCTATCATGATTGTTCATTATGATAGAAATAGTTTTTATATATGATATATATGAAATATATCATGTATTAAAACGTTTTAAATTTTTATATACACATACCTTCAGGCTTTACAATTTTTGTAATAACGATAACATCATCTGTGGACGTGTGGACTACTACTTCTACTAAGTAATGTGATATGATAAAAAATTACATGGAATGTAATCTGTATTGTTTCATTTTAAAATATTTTATAATAATGAGATATATATTATATAAATGACATAATTACCAACCTGTAAATATAATATATATTTTTCATTATTTCCATTTCACACACTGAATAAGTTATAATGTTTCTAGGGGAAGTGTGGACTACCGCCTCCTTGACGTGATGTGATTCCTTTTAGATAAAAATAATTTGATATGTAAGTATATATTAACAAATAATAATATATATATTATATAATAATCAATATTAAATGAAATGTTTTATGTACCTTCTTTCCAAAATGGAAATTGAAAAATGTTAACATTACTCATGCGTAGATACAGACTATTGTCTACATGATTATAATATCAGGTAATTTTTCATAACCATATCTAATGATTGTTTTTAAATGTGTATATTTTATATAATAATTATAATTATTTCATTATTATTAATTTTATGTTTTTATATATGGACCGCTTTGACCACATTTGACCAAAAAAGCGGCATTGTCAAATAAAATTAATATGGAAAACCCACCCAACGTAATCTAAATTTTTTATGACGTTTATTATGGAATTTCTATATGTGAAATAAAATAAATGATAAAAATTTTAAATTTTTATGAACTAATTATGAAACTAACATATGTTTTTTATTTAGTATGATAATGATATACATGAATATTAGGACTCAGGGTAAGAGATTTTTAACAATATCCTTTCAATGAGGATGTTCTTTGTGATATGTTCCATTATTCATTTATAAGGTGTCAATATAGACCATTGGAAATTATACATCCATATTTTATATAAAATATTGTTATCTAATGTATTATAAATATTCTTTTTTCATTGTTCTTTTTATTTAAATAGTAAATGTTATATTGTGAAATTTCATGTTTAAGGATTAAATTGTATAATATTTATTATCTATGTATGTATTTATGATTTTATGTGATATTTTTTATTTTGGAAAAGGGATTAATAAATAAATTTTAAGGTAGTTTTTTATTTCAATAAAAAAATCCAAAATTAATCATTTTACAATTGTTATACAAAATGCTTTAACAAAACCCATCATGAATGTTCAATTATAAATATACACAGTGATAATGAATTTTCCACCATCTTGGACATTTTTTTATTTTATTTTCTCTTATTCAAAATTTTGTGTTTTCTTAGATGAAAAAAATTATTTAGTTTTTTATTATTATTTTGTTATTTAAAATTTATTTCTATCAGAAACATGTTTTTTTTATTTAACATTTTTTTGAATGAAAATTGTATTTCAAAATTAGAAAGTAATTTTCATACAGTTTTAAAAGAGGTTCTCAAATAATGAAATGATTATTTCAGGTTATGGTTCATAGAAATTATAAATTATCAGTGTAATCAGATAAGGAAGAGTGAGTTTTAATAACATCAATGATATGTGTTCCCAGATAGTAATCCAATTCATTGGTTAATGATTATATTCTCTTGAGAATTATATTTCAATTTAGTCATTTTTTTATTCCATGTTTAATGTGTTATGTAAGGGTTTTGTATGGTTTCAATGATATGATGTCGAATGTAAACTACATACATTATATATTTGTTTAAATTATATTCATGGGAAATAATTTTTTTCCAAATATTAAATAAATGATATTTATTAAGGAACGAAGTTCCCCTCTTTAGGTAAATTGTGATCTTTTAAATTAATTGTTTTTATGACTATTTGTGTTTGTCAATGGACTTACAATTTTGTTATTTAGTAATCCTTACTAATATTATTATCCTTATCATTGGGTTTTAAATGTTATTCATTATATTTAATGAGAATTTAAGGATTTTCTGAGGTCACCTTGAATTTCATAAAGAGTTTTCATAAAAGAGATCATGAATTATTATAGTGGGTTTTATATGGTGGAAGTAATGGGTACTGATTAAAAGTTTACACATTGTAATTTTTTATTTTTAATGTATGAGTTATTTCATAACTCATTAAAACTAACCACTTAAAATGATAATCAATGTGATAGTATTTAAAATTGTTGACTTAACTTGATATTATGAAATATTTAATGCTGGGGACATAGAGTGAATAATTATAAACCATTGAATATTATTTCTAATAAATATTGTTCAGTTAATCTACTAGTAATAATTTAAAAATAGTCTAGATATAAAGACATTGAAATTAAATATAATTTCTTGAAGTAAAATGTTTCTATTAGAGATGTATATCATGAGTGTATTTAAATAAATGATTGTTTTTTTGTGTTTTCCCAGAATAATTACAAAGGGAAATATTTGAGTAATTGGTTCATCCTCCAAATCATATATAAAAAAGATTTTGATTTAACCCCAATGTTACTGTATATTTTTTTGATAGGGTGATAGGATTTTTATTGGGTTTAATATATTTTTTGTGAACCAAAAGATGGTGTAACAATAATTGTGGTGTCTGAAAAGTACAAAATATTAAAATTTAAATGTTGAGATGATTTAGGTGGAGTTTATCAAAATAATTTCCATAAAATTTAATATCTTATAGGAATTTAATTTATTCCAAATCCTTTAATTATCTTATATAATCATGTCAATAAAAATTTCTATATGACAGTCCATAATTTTTTGGAATAGGAGAAAGGTGTTTTTGATAATTCTTAAACAAAATATAAGGCATGATGTAGAAGAAATTTTGGGATTACTCTTTATTGATTATTGTATTTATTTTCATTAATTATTCCATGAATACTATTGGGTTTGTAGAGAAATTTAGTTTTTTTATAAAAATATATTTTGGAGACAATAATTTTTCAAATATGAGTGTTTTTTTTAAAAAAAGTTCAGAAATACGGTATAGGTTAATTTTTTTAAAATATGCCATAAAGGACGCATCAGAGATGCCACCTTTTCCCGAAAACATTATTATATTTATTTATATTATTATTATATTTGAAATTTTAATGTTTTATTATTGTGTTAGTATGATTATATATATATATAACATAATGTTTCAATATAATTTATCTTTTATTGGTGTACGTGACTTTCCTAGACTATATAATATAAAATATATGACCATTATGAATGAAATTTTAAACATTACTTATACAAATAACTATTAGTCCAAAATAAAAATAATATCCTAAAAAATCTTGGTGAAAAATTATTTATATCCTATCATATCCATCTAATTAAAACAAAAAAAAAATTCAATTATGTTACTTCACGGGCCTATATAAGATAAACTATAAGATTGATATGAATGAAATTTTTAAAATATCTTAAAAATATAACTAGTAGTGCGAAATAATAATAATTTCTTAGAAAATCATGGTGAAATTTTTTTTATAACCATTCATGTCCACCTACTTGAAACATAAAAATGTTTCATGTTTGTGAATTTTTTGGCCTATATAATATAAACTATAATACATAAATGAATGAAATTTTAAAAATTTCTTAAACATATAATTGGTAGTCCAAAATAAAAATACTTTCTTAAAAAATCATGGTGAAAATTTATTTATAACCTATAATATCCACCCACTTGAAACATAAGAATGTTTAAAGTACGTGACTTTTCTGGAATATATAATATAAACTATTAGACTGGTATGAATGAAATTTTAAATATTGATTTACCATATAAATAGTAGTCAACAATAAAAATAAAATCCTAAAAAATCGTGGTGAAATATTATTTATAACCTATCGTATCCACCTACATGACACTTAATAATGATTGAAGTACGTGACATTGTTGGCCAATATAATATAACCTATATGACATCTATGAATGAAATTTTAAAAATTGCTTAAACATATAAATATTTATCCAAAATAAAAGTAATTTCTTAAAAAATCTTGGTGAAAATTTATTTATAACGTATCATATCCACCTACTTGAAAATTAAAAATGATTCAAGTACGTGACTTTACTGGCCAATATAATATGAAATATAAGATCAATATGAATGAAATTTTAATCATTTCTTAAACATATAACTAGTATTCCAAAATAAGAATAATTTCTTTAAAAAGAATTTGGTTTAAAATTATTTATAAACTGTCATATCCACATACTTGAAACATAAAAATGTATCATGTACGTGACTTTCCTAGCCTATATAATATTAACTATATGACCGATTTTAATGAAATTTTAAACATTGCATAAAATGGAACTCAATTCACCCCATATTTAGATTCCTCTCCGACCAACAAGTAATAGTTGTATATTGATTTCAGTAGACATAAAACATATAAACAATAATGTACAATTTATTCCTATGTCTGTGGAGATGAGGTTCTGTCCCACATGGTGGTCTACGAATAGGATGTACACGTCGAGTGTGCAATGGAGTCTCATGGCCTGGAGAAGGCTGATCCTTGGTTACTGGAACATCGACTAGTGCTTCCTCCATCTATGTTTCAGTTGGAGGAGCTATCAACTGCATATCGTACTGACATCCAGATCCTTATCCCAATAAGGTGGTAGAAGGACCTGCCTCCATCATAGTGGGGAACCAAAGCTGTGATGGAACTATACCTCAAGACGGAGATGGATCTAGAATTTAAGGTTTTGAAGGATCTCAGTCCCAAGATGGAGAGAAAAGAAGATATCATATCAGGAAAGATGGTTCCCATGCCACCTGAGGCACATCATTAATCGGCTGATCCTGGACTACTAGAGGGCCGACCTCTGCCTGTGGAACAAGTTAGGCCTCATGTGCATCATGACGCTATCTACGTCGCCGTGGTCATGGCTCCTCAACACCAGCAGCAACTGCAGGATGTGACTCTGGGGTAGGAACCTCAACTCTCTGAGCCGAACGCATGAAGATGCTCCCAGAAAGAAAGAATCGATGCGTAGGAACACCTTAAATATGAAACTCTACACATCTGTGCTATATGTAGACAAAACTAGCATGTATTTGGGACTATTCATCATCTTGCCTCCCTGTCAGCTTCATCCCATGAAGTCATTCTGTCTATCACGATGGCAATGGAATCAGCTGAGTACAGAAAAACTGGTGCAGGACTCTGTCCTGCTGCTGCCCGTCAATAATATTTAAGTGAATGAGGGGTACTAAAACCATATCATACTCAAGCCCAACAACGTAGTATGCTGGAAACTTGTCCATAAAATGCCTGTATGGAAGCCATGAAATATGAAATGACAAGTTATTTTTTCAAAAAAACACCTAACTCAAAACCAAAATTAATGATATTATTAAATATGTTAGACAATGATAGAATGAATATACATACCTGATCAAGAAAGAGATAGTACAACTGTAGCTGATATACGCCCAAATGTTGTTTTAGAACCACATCAAAATTCTATCGGTGACACCACCTATAAAATACATCAACGGTAGTGATAAATAATTAGAAATTATAGTCAATAACTCATAGTATAATTAGAATAAAATAGAAATGAATTATCATAATAGTGTCCACATGGAGCATCATGAAACACCTCCATCTTGATCAGCGGACAAACAAGGTCAGGTAAGAATAATGTGAAGTGCTCCCATGCTCACATCTGAACAAGGATGACACATCCTCAGAGACCAGTATGGTCCCTATGGGATAGCCTGCATAATGATCTATACGTGTAAGAGAAATAGGCTAATCCCCAACTATACGTCCCTGCCAGATCAAAGTCCTTTAGTTGGGGTAGATACATCATATGCATGTGCATCCATGACTGATCAGTACACATGGACCCTCCAATGAGCTATATGATATATTCACGATCGTAACTCATGACAAACTTCTAATCATCATCATCCTGTAAATTTGGAATCTACGTCTCCAACCAAGGGAATGATATGGAAGATCCATCTGTATACCTATGGTCTGAAAAAATATCAACTCTTAACAAGCAATGTGCAAGGTCTGGCCAAGCTTCATGAGTAATTCCAATAACGGGTCTCCCATGGATAGGCATACCGAGAATCACTACGACATCATCGACGGTTAAAGTCATCTCTTTCTTAGGCAGGTGGAATGTGTGTATCTCTGTTCTCCATCTCCCAATGAATGCAACAAGTAGGTAATGATCTACAAATGTGAAATCTGATATGGCAAGGCTGTAAAATCCACTACAGCGCAAGTAAGTTCTAATTGCAGGTGGAGGCTCCATGTGATGAAAATGGTGTGGTCTACGCACATTCACTGATTGATCTGAATGACCCACTAACACGACCTACAAAATATGGGTAGGCTGCTATGTGAGTATTATGGTATCATCCAACTGGATATAAACAAATGAAATGAGTTGTAAGTGTAAAATGTAAATATAATGTTATGGATTGGATTAAGATAACCCTTTCCAATTAGTAATGATGTTTTTGTAATTTATCTAATTGTATGTTTTAAATAACTTATGCGAATCATTATGATACTATAATTTTGTTATATATTAGTTTACTAAAATTTCCTACATATTGTAACCAAAAACCATCCCAAAGGGAAGATACTTTTGGGTTGTGGTTTAGGTTTGAGGGTTTAGGGTTGAAATTTTAAATTTTAATGTCTATGAAACATGTTTCTGGGTTAACAACATTTACATTACAAGATGGGTTAAGTTCTATACTTTCGGAATTATGAAATAAATTATATTCTCTCAGATTTAATGTTATTTCTTGAAAGCAAGAATATTTTTATTAAATATGTTCAATTAGATAGAATATTGATTTTTTAATTTGGTTACTCATATTTTGGGGGAGCTTTCAGATTAACTACTCATGGATTGGATTAATATAAACCATGTCAATTAGTAATGTTTTTTTGGAATTTGTCTAATTCTATGCAGTCAATAACTTATTCTAATCAATATGATATTTTAATTTTGTTATATAATAGTTTACTAACATATCCTATATATTTTAACCAAAAAGCATGCAGAAGGACATATGATTTCTTGGTTGGGGATTACATTTTAGGGTTTAGGTTTAAAAAATTTAATATTAACATTTAGGAAAAAATTTCTTTGGATAATAACAATTACTTTACTAGATGGGTTAAGTGTTCTGCTCTCGAATTTTTGAAATAAATTGTATTATCTCATATTTAATGTTATTTTTTTGAATGTAAGAATATTATTATGAAATATGTTCTATTATCTAAAATATTGAGTCTTCAATTTGGTTAAACATATTTTGAGGGAGCATTATGATTTACAACTTATGGATTGGATTAATATAACCCATGTAAATTAGAAATGAGGTTTTTTGGAATTTATCTAATTGTATGTATTCAATAACATATGCTAATCATTATGATACTATAATTTCGTTATATAATAGTTTACTAAAATATCCTACATATTTTAACCAAAAACCATCCCAAAGGGAAGATGTTTTCGGGTTGGGGTTTAGGGTTGGGGGTCTAGGGTTAATGTTTTTAATATTAATGTTAATGAAACATGTTTTTGGGTTAATAACATTTACATTACAATATGGGTTATGTATTCCGCTTTTGGATTAATGAAATAAATTCTATTATCTCAGACATAAAGTTATATCATGAAAGGAAGAATATTATTATGAAATATGCTCTATTATTTAAAATATTGAGTTTTGAATTTTGTTACCCATATTTTGGGGGAGATTTTTGATTAACTACTTATGGATTGGATTAATATAAACTATGTCTAATAGTAATGATGTTTTTGGAATTTATCTAATTCTACGTATTCAATAACTTATTCTAATCATTATGATACTATAATTTTTTATAAAATAGTTTACTAAAATATCCGACATATTTTAACTCGAAACCCTGCCAATGGGAAGATTTTTTTGCTTTGGGATTTAGGTTTGAGGGTTTAGGGTAAAAAATTTTAATATTAATGTTTAAGAAACATGTTTCTGGGTTAATAACATATAATTTACAAGATGGTTTATGCATTTCTCTTTCATATATATGAAATAAATTATTTTTCCTCAGAAGTTATTTATTGAAAGCAAGAATATTATTATGAAAAAAGTTATATTATAAAAAATATTAAGTCTTGAATTTGGTTACACATATTTTGGGGGAGCATTATGATTAACTACTTATGAATTTGATTAATATAAACCATATCAATTAGTAATGATGTTTTTGGAATTTATCTAATTGTATGTATTTAATAACTTATGCTACTCATTATGATACTATAATTTCATGATAGAATATTTTACTAAAATATCCTATATATTTTAACCAAAAATAATGCCAAATGGTAGATGTTTTTAGGGTTTATAAAACTGAGGGAAAAAAGAAGAGATAAAAAAATTTAGTTTACAGTATGGGAATGTAATAATGAAGACATTACATCATTATAGTTGAGACTGTGAACTCGTCCCAACAACATTAGGGCATCATTTCCGGTTATGACCTTCTTTACAACATATCGTTATCGCAAACTCGGTCCTTTTTCTTGAGGCCAGTCCATCTCATTACGCATTTTACTCGCCTTTGGTCACCCTCGAGGACATAACCGATTCATGTCAGGTATCACTATCAGCTAGCCACTGGGCATTGGGAAGCAACCATACTCCCCAATAGGTTTCCATGGTGCAACATAACAGTTAGCAATGGTATCCATCTGGTACACTAGATCAACATATGCAACCGATTAGATGTTCATAGAGGCACATGTTGCGATGGATTTTGTACATGGAAAATGTATGGCCTTAAAGTTTCCACATTGACATTTCCATGTTTCTAGTAACACCACCATTTTTTCACCGATGCAATCTTTGATGGGGTTTTAACACTCTTGAACTTCAAATTCGGCGTCTTCTCTTCAAATGAGATAGATGGGATAAATAGAAGCTTCTTCAATATTCTTTTTCAATATCTCGTTGAATGTGTATTCCGTATCATAGCGTTTATTGTATTCTGTCTGATTCTAGTTTTTTCTATCAACAAAGCACTTAACGCGTCTATATAATTTCTACCAAACTAAGGCGACTATAGGTAGCTTGCGAATCCCTTTGATGATACCATTGATGCACTCCACAATATTTGTCTTCATGTGTCCATACCCATTCCCCCTATCGTATGCCAATGTCCATTTCTCTTTTGGAATATGCATCATATAACCATAATCTTCTTGAATATCCTGGTGAATTTGTTCAAACCATTCTTCAAACTGTTGTTGGTCTGAGTCATATGCCACAAATCATAGATGAAATTTCACATAAATTGGTATTATCTCTATATTGAAATAGTAAATCAGAATTAATAGAATGCATACCAAACCTCGTGATTGCTTTCTTCATCGGTTTTTTGTGGAAGTTTTTATGCACATTTCTAGAAATGCGTCTAATGCATAACTGATGATGTGAACTTAGGTATATCCATGTATCGTGATCGACATTAATTTCCTCATTAATTGCTCGATGGTGATCAGATATCAAACAGACACCCCGAATGTTGGTGAAAAGGTTGCTTATACATACCCCAAACCTACTCCATAATTCATAGTTTTCATTATCTACAATGGAAAAGGAAAGAAGAAGAGGTGAACCATTCCAATCTTTGGTTTCTACAATCAATAATTTTCCATTGTATTTTCCATACAGAAATGTTCCATCAATCTTAATAAGCTGTTTGCAGAAACAAAATGTGGAGATACATGGAAGGAATGCCCAGAATAGCTAATGAAATTGAACAAGAGATGTATCAAGTCGGTTATCATGAGATGCACTTTTTTTTGTATCTATATGGAAGAAAACATTGTTATGATTCCTCAGTATGGCTAGAAATTGCGGAAACACCCGATATGAGTCATCCCAATCACCATAGTCCTTTAAAATTTCATTTTGTTTCACTATCCATGCCTTATATAAAAAATCTTATAACCGAATGTCTGTTGAATCCTATCTTGCACAAGGGCTATTGGAAAATCTTGACATTTCATAATCAACTCAACAAAAATATATGACACATATTCTATATCCTATAGGGTATGGTCTTGTGTGAGGCTTGGTAGAACATAAGTATGAGCTGCCTCAATCCACGAGATTCTCCAACCTCCAAATGTAATGTACAGAATTTCCCTCAAGCGAAATATACAATCATCCCCATAATTCTCACACCATATAAAATATTTACTACCATATGATTCATGAACTACATAGTTGAAGTGTCTCTCAATATGAAATCTCATTAGCGTGCTTTTGAAGGCATATTTTCTAGGAAAAATCCTTCCAATATATAAGTCTTTGTACACCACACTAAACCTATCTAGTACAACTCCAGGGAACTTTGTTGTTGGTGTGAGTATAGTATTGTCAAATTCAAGCACCATTGTTATTACATCTGACCAAGATGAAATGAGTTGGGGATGATTTATTTTATGTCGAGGTTGATGTACAACTAATGCATTTCTCAAAACCACTTCTATATATTTAGTTGGTCCCTCCTCATTAGCACTGCTGTGACCATTTGATCCATCCTTTCGAAACCCCTCATCAGAAGCGGGATTGACAAGTATATCCGGGAGATCATCTAGGTTTTCCTCTTCTGCTGCATCATTTAGAATAGTCTCAAATTCATGGGGTGGATAGTATTTAACCACTCTTGTGATTAAACATCTTCATACAAGTGGATTTTGTTGTTATACAGTAGAAACATCAATATATGACTCCATTATGGTACCATCTGACCGTTGAGAAAACAAATTAATTGTTTGTGAAACCATGTGCATCATCAACCAATGGACAATCTAGATGCCACAGTGTTGTTGGAAATTTAAAATGTCTATAGCACATAGACATGATCTATTGACCGGGTCCCAGATTTATTGAAACATGAATTCTCTCATGAAGTTCACTTATTGTTACACAATCAGTTGTACTAACCACAGTAATTGGATGTGTACTGTATGAAGCTCCTTTCTCAGTTTGAATAATCTCCCCATAGTAGTACACACAGGAAAACATTGCTCTATATGTCAAAAATGTTTCTTTTATCAAAATTATGATAGTGTAACAAATATTAACAATGATGATTGACCATATGATGTTTATTAGAATGTAATATTAGGGTGACATTCCATACACTATAACAAGTTACTGATGTTTGACCATATGATATTTATTAGAATGTAATTTTAGGGAACCTTTTTATTAGATGTGTTTGTTCTTCGTTATCTGATTTTATCTGTTCATTAGTATCGTTAGCTAATCATTATATGGTTCTATTTTTTAATCCAATGAAATTTTGTTAAGTATAATATAATTAATTATGTCTAATAGTAACTATTATTTTTAAACTATACAATATTTACATTTTAAAGAATTTTCTTCTCCATTTCAGTTAAATAATTTTAATTGTCATTTTAAACTTATTTTCATTTTAATGTTTTTAACTATTAAATAATTTTTTAATCATTATTATATCCTTATTATGTTATTATGTTATTATTTATTCTTTAATCGTTATTCATATTATATTCAATAGTGAATTATAACTAACTAATAATAACATTAGTTTTTTAATTCTTATGTCCTTATTTGAATCCATAACATTATATTTATCATTTTATCATTGATAAATATAATTCTTTGATTTTCCTTTTCATAGACATTTTAGTATTTTATAACGTAATTATGATTCATCTTAAGCATATTCTCTAGAAGTGTCAAACCAGGATGCAGCAAGACCTGATATTGTGCCCCAGTTCCATTTGAGTCTAACTCAAAGCGGTGTTTTTGGGTTTTACCCCTATGTAAAACAGTGCCATAGCCACATCCACTTGTTTGTATCCAGACATGAATTTAATTGCACAGATAACCAAATAATCATGATTCTCCCTAAATTTCAAAATACTTAATCCAAAATTAATCTATACATAATCTATACTACATAATAATAATTATTTCAAACTATATATAACTAATTACAGAAACTAAATAACCAAATATTAAGATCTACCTTAACTACTTAAAAATGAAATATTTAAAACTAAAAATAATTAAATTAATTAGACAAAAACATTAAATTAAATAATGAAACATACCTCTAAATGAATATTCTTAAAAACGCACACCGAAAATGAATTTTTTAGAGATATGCAGAGAGAATTTAGGAGAGATGAAGGAAAGGATCATGTGAGGAGAAGGGGGGGTGCCTGCACAGTTATTGGGAGTTCAGGCCATGGCAGCTTCGCAGACGCCGCCCTACGCCTCTGCATAAGGCCAATGGTGGCATCGTAGAAGCCTCCTTTGGCCTTACCCATTGGCATAGGGCAGCCTGCCCCCATCCTCCATTGCCATGTCATTGATTCGGGAGAAAGGCACTACATGGGAATAAAGGCAGCATCGCCGATGATGCCTTTGCACACGAACTAAGAGGCGGAATCTGTGATTCCACCCTTGTAGATTTTTTTTAACCTATGCAGTTTTTCAATTTTTTAAAAAAATTTAATTTAAAAAAATATCTTCAGCTACATCTATTTATATATCAGATGGTGAATTTCTGTTTCTATTTTTTTATAATATCATTAATATATAATGAATCCCTAGTTCAGGTTTATTTCAACAATTTATTTTATAAACATATATATATTCTACATATTTTGTATTCCCTATAATTAGTTTACAATAACAGCATTATTGCAAAATTATAAAGAAGATAAAGGAATCTATGATATTATACTGGATTATGAAATCTATATAGTTTTATTTCAATGAGAAAAATAAATAATTATCTTGGATGGAAAAACCATGAATGTCAAAATAAATGGTAAGAAATATCATCTTCTACTGGATGTGTAAATAGTTGAATTATACTAAATAGTTATACATAATGGTCATCCATTGTTGTTCTATTAGATTGATAATTATTTTTTATTAGATAGAAAATATTTTACTTACTCTCCATACATTGTCAAAATAATGGAAACCATATGGAAGAATGTTTGTGAAAGTATCATACAGAGAAACCCATTTTTATTAGAAAGATTATTTTAAATCTCACAAAAATGATATTAATGAATAAATGATTAAGGGAAATATAAATCCTACTACATCATGTTTTCATTGTCCATAAGATGTTGATTTTTAGAAGGGGAAACATGTGAGGCCCCAGATATAGATGTCATTACACTTTATTTGATTAACTCATTTTATGTTTTTAGACTCTAAACATTTTGAGGATGTTGTTTTTTCAACGTTTCTATATCTTGAAAATATTTGAGGAAAAATTGAAATTCATATTGATGACGATATTTAAATATACTTTGAAAGAAGACTTTCACCTGTTTTATATATAATGGATTTTAAGGTGGTAGAAAAATTCACCAAAGAATGAAAATAAAAATCAGATATCTCACCTAATCAATGTCTGGTAATGGAATTAATAGAATATAATATTGACCAGGGTCACTGGGAATTGTCGTTATTACTGTGTAGAGTGGATTTATGCTGTTTTTTGGAGAGTAACCCTTCTATTATTAACCATGAGTACAATTTTTCTATTTTATAAGAACACAAGAATGTAAAAACCCAGTTACTTATAAAATATTTTTTTATTCTATAATTAATTAATTACCTACCTTATAAATTTATAATGAAAAAATTTATATTTACAAAAAAATAAGGAATTTATATTTATTGAAGAGTTACATGACCTTAGGAATAGTAACACAACCCTTATGAATAGTAATCAGACAAATATATTATTAACCATACGTAAAAAATTATAAACAAACATTATCCATTCTATAATAGAAAATATGATATATTTATATCAATGGAAAATTAAATAATTTTTATGGAATTATAAATTTAGTGTTGGTATTTCTTTTAGTCATAAATATTTAATAAATTTTTTATTATTAATATATTATTTTAAATTAATTTTTAATTCAAAAAAATTTAATAATAAATTATGATATTTATTATGGTTATGAGACAATTTATTAAGGCCTTGATTAATTTTTGAAGGTGTTATAAAATCATTTATCATTTAAAAATTATTATTAATAAAATAAATTATTATTATATTTGTAAATAAAATTTATGATATTTAGAAATTTATTTTGATAAATTTTGTTAATTTTTGAATTCTACAAATAGAAAAATTGTTGGGGTGGATTTTTGGTATTTTTCTTAAATACAAGAATTTATAGTGAATAATGAAATACGATAATTTACGGAATAAGATAAATAAATGAATTATTGAGTCCTAGATGATGTTCTTATAAGATAGGCAACCTTGGATGAAACACACATGGATTAAATAAAATTTATGGTCATATGAACCAACAATATTTTTTTCTTGAGAAATATAATAAAATAATGATTAAAATAATGCAAACCATCCTATCCTCCTCAATAAATTCCACCGCTCATTTCCTATTCCCCTCACACCCCTCATGATTTTATACTTTTCCATGTTATTCCCATGATTCTTACCATGTTTCATCTCATATTCCAAGACCAATTTTTCTCACCAAATGGTCATAAATAACACCCATAATGAGGTTCTCAAGGAAGATAATTCAAGAGGTAAAAATACTCTTTCATTTTTCATTTATTTTATGTTCAATTTTTTTTATTTTCTTATAATCTATTCACATACCCTTATCCAAGAGGGATTAAAAATAAAATATCTTATATAAACTATATTTTTGACGTGTTTATGGAATAATGCATCACCATACTTCTTCTCTTCTCGACATTTATTCTAAAGAGATAAATTTCATCATTGATGTGTCAATTTGCAGACATCATAGATGACATGTTTTCAATTTACATTCATTACATCACAGATTCTCATAAAAGGATTTACTAGTTGAAACCTATAATAATTTTAATGGTATAACCACTTTTATTTTCATTTATAAACATGTATGCATAATAATAAATTATATAACGAAACTAGTTTGTGATTATCAAAGAACCACAATAATGGTATAAGCATGTATCATTAATATTTTATCTAATGATACAACATTACATCTAATAAAAATTATTCATGATATAATTAATTATTTTATAAACACATTTATACCATATCATTCCAATTATATATTTTCACTTCCGTTCGACAATAATATATGTTACGAACTGACCATGGAAACAATGTATCAAATGAACCCATTATATTATAAAAATATATATTTAATAATTGTGAAGAATTATTTCATAAAGTGTCCATAAAATGTCTTATAAATATTAATATGTTTTATTAAAATATAAATAACACATTTTTAACAATTTTTCATGAGTTTAAAACATGTTTCAAGTAAGGAGAACCCAATATAAGGGAATTCATAACCCAATTAGCATTCATTGGGTTATACATATACATCAATGATTTTTCTTGAAAAAATTACTAGTGTAATGAAATTGTATTATATTATGTTTTATTATGTGTATTTAAACTGAATAAACATATTCTTTTCATTTGATCAATTATTACATCAATGATATGGTATTTTTAAGGGACATTACTATAAAAATACTATTTTCATTTCTTTTTTAAATGGAATGATTTATATCATGTATGTTATCTTTTTCTATGATTATTTTATGGTTATTAGGAATTTTTATGATGAATAGTTTTACATATGTATCCTTTTAATTCCTTAGGTTTTTTTATGGTGGAGTTCAACCATATGGTTACTCCAAGTGTAACTGTGATTGTTACACTATAAGGTAGCCTTCAGGGTATCATTATAATGCAGTAATGAGGGTTATAATAATATGTTAGTACTGAACCATGAAACTAATATGGATTATTTATTTTTTCAAATTTATAGGGAAATAATATGTTTTCACTATGTATCCATATGTTACATATTAGTTGATAATAGGTATTTACAAAAATTATTTTATATGTTTATAAGTATTGATGCACTAATGGTTTCTCTCCTTCTTTATATACACCTAACTGAGACTTTTATTTTCATTCGATGTTTTAATAAGTTTTTTATATGATTTAATTATGGGTATGAGAAATGTAGAATCAAACATGGATGTGGTGAATAATTTTCATGAATATATTTCGTGTTATTATTAAAAAAATTATTATGAAAAAATGGATATTGTTTTAGTTGTATCCACTATGTATTCTTATGGTTTGATATATATTAATTATATACTAAATTTTTAAAATGAAAAATAAAAAATAAATTTGGGAATGTAATGAAGCGATATTTAAATGAATTTACTAGAAAACAAAATGGTTAAGGTCAATACCATATAGTTTTTATCAGATCACATTTAAGATAACATTAGGGTTTAGGATGATGTTAATAGAATACCATAAATGATTTTTTATCTCATGTTGGAATGATATTTAATTTAAATATTAATATTTGTATTCATCTAAGATATTTCTGTTCAAATTTTTTATCCATATAAGAAATAGGGAAGATAATGTTGGATGGAACCTAGAGGATAATATCTTTCCGAATATGCAACCTGGAATGGTGGGAATTGGATCTGAAATGTTTTTGATTGTAATGGATCTGTTGAAAAAATCTATAAATGCTGGTGGAATCCATTCATGATAAAATCAGAGATACCACAATGGAACATGTTGATAGTGGAACATTGTATGGTGCACCTCCCTCCTTCTATGATTGAATCTTCTAACCCAGTGGCAGGTGAAGGGCAGATTAAATCCCTTGAAAAGATATTAAATTGCATGGGGAGTTTGTATAATCAAATGGATAGACCATCCATTTGTCATTTTGATGGTAAATATGACCAATATTGGTCAACACTCATAAATATCAGTGATATTGATGTTATGGTTGTCTTGGAATGGGATCAATACAAAGTTCTATTCATTTAAAAAATATTTCTATAATACTTTTTAACATATGATGAAAACGAAATTACTTTAATTGAAGAAAAATGATGATGATTTAGTTGTCATGCATGAAGAAAAATTCAACATATTTTAAAGGTATGCTTCAAATTGTATTTGGGTTCCTGATAGAAAAATCAATCATTTTTACCTTGTATTAAATCTGTGATATTGAAGGGAATTGTCTTCCTAGGAATTCAAAAGTTATGATAAAATTTTATGATGTGGAGAGATGGTGGAATGAATTTTTAGTATTATTATTTTTAGATTGACAACGAGAATAATAAAAGGACTTCATGGAATGTAATGGTTATGAATCAATCAATGAAATATTATCCTTTGAATGATTAGTTTCTAGTTTTTTAAATGTGTCAAAAAAATAACCCTAGGGAACGCCTTTACAAAACTAGATTGTTTTTTTGTTGTGGTAATTTTGGACATATAGCCTATGATTTAAATAAAACCGATCATAAGATTAATTCTAAATAGAAAACTGTAAGGCATTTTAAATGTGATGAGATTGTTCATTATCAGAATTTTTACTGAAAGAATGACTATAATGATGGAATGTAGTCAGTTTATATGATAAATGGTGCAGTATGTTCTTTTGTGACTATGTCAGCAGATGTTAGGCCATCCAATGAACTTTTTTATAAACATCATTCGTATACTCAGTTTTTAATGATGTATTGTCTGATATGGGGGCCATATATTCCATTATTTCTGAGAAATTTTCAGATCAATTGTAAATTTCACCTTATGAAATGGATCTGGAACTTATAGTTTAAAGACAATGGGAAATATTATTGAAAAAATTCATTATATGAATCACTATATAGTAATTTATTGAAAGAAATTACCTAAAAATATTTTTCCATTCCCATATTAATGTTTGATGTTTTTATAGTCATAGATTGGATTTCTATTTATCATTCAAGGATTGATTGTTTTTATAATGAAGTTCTTTTTTGGAAAGGTTTTTAGTTTTTATATATGAATGAACCTATAAAATTTATAACATACCAGGAAGCTCAGATACAATTAAAATATAGAAACTAATGATACCATTGATATATTGTTGAAAACCATGGAAAAGTTTAGATTAATTATGTGTATGTGGTAAATGTGTCCCTTAATGTTTTTGCTAATTACTTTCATGTAGTTATATTTGATTAAGATGTTGAATTTACCTTTGCCTTGGTTCTTATTGCTATGCCAATTTCAAAACACCCATAACAAATTGATTTAGTGGAACTTAATGAATTGAAATTTGTTTGTATGTGTTTCTTTATTACGTATCCATTAATCCTATCACATCACCATGGGGTTCTCTAATTTTATTCGATAAAATGAAACTTGGTTCCATGAGTCTTTTTGATGACTATTGTCATGACCCGCCCTCGGGGTCCGTTCCGTGACTACCCCAAGCCCACCTTCCATAGGCCAGGGGCCGGCGACTAGCACCAAGGCGTAAATCCCGGTAAAAAGGGAAGGCATTGACTTTTTAAAGTAAATAAACACCACAGAGTAAGAAAGCGGAAAGTAAACACTAAGTAAAAACAGAGTACAACTGAAAGTGCGGAAAAGTAAAAGGGCCAGTATACAAACCCAAACTGAAAGTAAAGTACAACTCGAAAGGGAAAACACCAACTATAAAGTAAAAGCTGCAACAACGAGCTATCCACTGGAAATCCCACCTGAAGGGTGGGTACAGATAGCTCCACTGCTCCACGGGTCCCGTCGTCCGCTCCGAGCTCGTCCCACCCAGTGGTCCACCTCCAGCTACCGTCCTACTCTGCAAGCCTCAGCTAAGATCAACGCTATCCATCGTCTGCAACCAACACAACGTAGTGCGGGCAAAGCCCGTGCAGGAGTGAGTGTATGCTACTCAGTTGGGACCCCGAGACCCCTGAAGGTTTCTGAAAATCCACAATGGATAAACCACAAAGAAAGGTACAATCACGAAGTAAAAATCGACAGTGCTTAGGTATATGCCCATACATATACCTAAGTCATCAATTTCAAATATGCTCCAACCTCCGAGCCCAAGTACAACTCAGTCCACATAGGAAAGTAAAAGTATTCCACACAGGAAAGCAAAACCTAATCCACATAGGATAGCACAACACAATCCACACAGGAAAGCAACAAGATTCAGCTCACACAGGTATACTTCTTCGAAAGACGATAAAGATGATCTCTGATCCATCTAAGTTGTCGGACCCACGAAGTATCGATAGGTAACTAACCCCCGCAAAAGACCCACACAGGATCGGGCCCACGTAGGATCTGTAGGCGCTGGTTCACACAGGACCGCTGAGCGCAAAGACCCACACAGGATTGGACCCACACAGGATCGGGCCCACACAGGACTTGTAGCACTGATCCACGTAGGATCGCTGAGTGCTGAAGTCGTCGTCGTCGAATCCACACAGGATCTCTGTACTGTCGTCGTCGCAGTCACAGTAGCAGTAGCAGTAGCAGTAGTAGTCACAGTAACAGTCGCAGCCAGCCCTAGGGTTCCCGCACACAGCAAGCTCGTATAGGAGGGTCCGCTCCACGAGCCGAGAGGCTGATACATCAACTGTCCCAAAGTCCAGAGTTGATGTATCCAAAAGTTCCGTATCGTCAACAGGAACTCAACGCAACAGACGGCGCGTCGATCGGACGCCCGGTCTGAGAGTTATTGGCATTTTCGTCCCCAGGGCCCGGTTGGTTTTTAAGGCAAAACCAACCCGAACGTACTCCACCTGTGTCCAAACCTTGGGCGGAGTATGCCAAAAGATCCATCTCACTAAGAGGAACCTAACAAAGCTGACGGCACGTCAATCGGACGTCCGTAGCTCAAGATATGAGTGTTTCCGCTCCGAAGGCCCGGTTGGTTTCGTGAACGAACCAACCCGGACGAACTCAAAGTATTCCGAAACATTGAGTGCGATATACCGAAACGACCGTCTCAATCCAAGGATCGTGTTTCCTCAGACGGTTCGTCAATCGGAGGTCCGTGGCTCATGTTATGGCCAAAAGACCGAATCCGTCTCGAAAATTGGGGGTCCGGCTCCGGCCCGACCCCCCCTGGGTCGGCCCGAACCGGGTCGACCCGAACCTGGTCGACCTGACCCGGGTCCGACCCGGCCCGGCCGGCCGGAGGCGCGGCGGCCTGGCGGCGCGGCGGCTTGGCGCCGCACGGAGGCAGCGCGCGGGGGGGGGGGGGGGGGGGCAAAGCCCCCCGCTTCTTCAAATTGGCGGCGCGGCATAGCCGCACCTTTTTGCCAATCAACGGCCCCCCTCCTGGGGGCCCGCTTTGAGGAGGAACCGGGGGGCCGCCTGCCCCCCCTCAAGGAAACCGCCCCCCCCTCAATTAAATGGGGGGGGGGGGTTTAGAGATGGCCGGGGGAATTAAATTCCCCCGGCCTTTGACCTTCCGGCCGGCCATCTGCCGGCCGGTTTTTCTTCAACGGGACCGGAATACCAGTCCCCTTTCCGGCTTTCGGCGCCGGTGGCCCGGCCGCCGGTCTTCTCGTCCCGCCGCGGCCCGGAACTGGCCGCGATGTTCGTCGTCCGGCACGGTGCGACGACACCGCGCCCCTCCGCCGCGCCTTTGATTCCCCTCGACGTGGCGCGACGGCGTCGTGTTCATGATGATTCTTCCATGGTGCGGCGCGACGGCATCACGCAATAAAATCGGGCGAATAACCGCGTGGTGCGACGGCACCACGCCACCATGTTTCATCCGCAATATAAAACATCAAGAATGAAGGAGGGGGTTCGGCCGTGCTCATGCTGTCCAGCCCCCTCACGTTAAACAATAACACATAATTATAAATCCTCACGTTTGTCATGCTAGAACCACGAACAAAGATAAATAAATAAACAATTAACAACAACCCCTACCTTGGGATCAAATTCGAAGATTGTCAACGACCCGCGGAAGACAACGTCGCGGAGGTCGGGCGTCGCGGTAGTCGTTCGTCAAATCCGATGATGAAGAGGTATGTCCGAAGAGGTACGTCATTGGAGAATCTTCATATGCCGACGAAGGAAGTCCGAGGAGGAAGCGGCGTTCCCTTTCGTTGACACGGAAGACGAAGAAGAGAGGAGCGGCGTTCTTCGTCGGAGCTTGAGCGTTCTTCGTCAAAGCTTGAGCGTTCTTCGTCAAAGAGGAGAAGAACCCAAAATCTCTCAAGATGGCTAAACAACTCTAACCAAATAAAATAAGATAGAGACTTATTTTATTCACAAACTTAACAAATTGAATTTCAAAGGATTGAAATTCAAATAAGATAACTCCAAAATTAAATAACAATTTGTCATGTCATTTAAAGAGGGATTAAGGGAGTTTGAGAGAAGATGAAAAGTTTAGGGTTCGTGTGGGCCCCACCACACTTAATACTCTCAAGGGAGGTTAAGTGGGTGTGGGTCCCACCCCTAACTTCCTTTGAGAGAAGTTAACCAACAAGTTTAAATAAAAATTTGTAATCCACAATTTTTATTTAACTTATTCTAAACTCCCAAAAACTAACTCTCATCCCGAAATAAACGCAACCTCGGAAAAGATCTCATTAAGCGAATATCGGCGCTACGAGTTCATCGGTGCCCTCAGATTTCAATTCCGAGCACCGGATCAAAAGTTAGAAATTCCCGCTCGTTCGTTCACTGAACGTACCCGAGCCAATCTTCGGAAATTGATTCCGGGCACACCAGGCCTCGGAATCAGGTGCCGTCTGAAACCACACTCTTGTAAAATTCCAAAGAAAATTAAGAAAAAATTTCCCTTGAATTTTACGGGTCTTTAAATTACTCCCACCTCAGGGATTTACGTCCCTGTAAAGATACATCAAAAACTAGGGAAACAAATGAGGGTACTGAGCACGCATCTGAGCCTCCCGCTTCCATGTGCTCTCCTGGAGGTTCCCGTGATGCCATCTGATGTGCACAAGAGGAATCGATCGCCCACACAGGACCCGCTCTTTTCGATCCTCTATCTCCACCGGAACCTCCGTAAAAGTCGCCCCATCGTCAACGTCAAGCTCCCATGGTCAATGATGTGCGTCGGGTCGTGCACGTATCTCCTCAGCTAAGATACGAGGAAGACGTCGTGCACCCGGTGCAACTGAGGTGGCAGAGCCAGGCGATAAGCCACCTCACCAACCCTGCTGAGGACCTGGAAGGGTCCGATGAAGCGCGGAGATAACTTGCCGCCTCGGCCAAATCTCCGAATACCACGTCGAGGTGAGACCCGCAAGAAGACGTGGCCGCCATCCTCGAACTCCAGTGGCCTCCACCTCATGTCAGCATATGACTTCTTCCAGCTTTGAGCTGTCCTCATCCGCTCCTGGATGACCTGGACCTTCTCTGTCGTGGCCTGGACCATCTCCGGTCCCACTAGTGCTGTCTCCCCAGGGTCTGTCCAGCACAAAGGAGACCTACAAGGTCGGCCGTACAACGCCTCGTAAGGTGCCATTCCTATGGTGGAGTGGTAGCTGTTGTTGAACGCAAACTCCACCAAGGGTAGGTGGTCCTCCCAGCTACGACCAAAGTCGAGGACACATGCGCGGAGCATGTCCTCGAGAGTCTGAATGGTCCTCTCCGTCTGACCATCCGTCTGAGGGTGAAAGGCTGTGCTTAGACGTAGCTGCGTCCTGAACGCCTCCTGTAACCCCTTCCAAAGCCGGGATGTAAAGCGAGCATCTCGATCGGAGACGATAGATGATGGCACACCGTGGAGCCGCACAATCTCCTGAACGTAGAGACGTCCCAAGCTCTCCACTGAGCCCTGCTCTCTAATGGGTAAGAAATGTTCGGACTTGGTGAGTCAGTCAACAATCACCCAGATGGAGTCGTGACCTCTGGAAGTGCGTGGAAGTCCAGTCACGAAGTCCATAGATATTCCGTCCCACTTCCACTATGGAACCTCCAAGGGCTGTACCAAGCCTTCTGGTACCTGATGCTCTGCCTTCTCATGTTGGCAGGTGAGGCATCGAGAAACGAACTCTGCTACTGCATTCTTCATGCCCAGCCACCAGTGCTGTCGTCTGAGGTCCTGGTACATCTTCGCCACTCCAGGATGTACCGCCAAAGGAGAAGTGTGAAACTCTCTCAGCACTTCCTCTCATAAAGCGACTGGTACCATGGTACGTCCTCTGAAAAGGATGTTGTGCACTGCTCTAAGAGAGAAACCATCAGGTGCCTGTCCTGAGGATATCTGTGCACGCCGTGTCTCACAGTCAGCGTCCTCACGTTGTGCCTCTCTGACCCGCTGCAGTAGTGGAGGGGTGACTGTGAGAGACTGGAGGAAGGCTTCTCCATCTCTATCCATGAAGGATATCTGTAAAGAGGCTAGCTTCTCCGTCACCTCCTCAAGTAGTTGAATGCCCGTCCTCCTGCTGAGGGAATCGGCTACTACGTTCCCCTTCCCAGGAGTATAGACTATCTCAAAATCATAGTCCTGGAGGAACTCGAGCCATCGCCGCTGTCTCAGGTTCAGGTCCTTCTGCGAGAAGATATACCTGAGACTCTGATGATCGGAAAAAACTGTAAAGCGCTCGCCCATCAGATAGTGTCGCCATGTCTTCAGAGCGAAGACCAATGCTGCTAACTCCAGGTCATGGGTAGCGTAGTTCTGCTCATACGGCCTCAACTAACATGATCCATAGGCGATCACTGCCCGCTCCTGCATCAGAACACATCCGAGACCGGTCCCTAATGCATCGTAGTAGACTACGTACCCTACTCCCTCCTCAGGTATCCTCAAGATAGGTGCGCTAGTCAATCTCGGTCTTAGCTCCTCGAAGCTCTGCTGACATCTGTCTGACCACACGAAGGGTTTCCCCTTCTTCGTCAAAGCTGTGAGTGGTGCCACAACTCTAGAGAAGTCTGGCACGAATCTCCGATAGTATCCAGCTAGTCCCAAGAAACTCAGAACCTCAGTCACGCTCCTGGGTGGCTCCCATGCTAACACAGCCTCAATCATCGCAGGATCCAATGGAACTCCCACCTCAGAAGTAACGTGTCCTATGAAGTGGACCTCACGTATCCAGAACTGGCACTTCAAGAGAATACCATAAAGCTGGTTCTCTCGGAGTGTGTCTAGTACAACTCGCAAGTGATAGGCGTGCTCCTCCTCAGTCGTAGAGTAAATCAGAATGTCGTCTACGAAGACCACGACAAACCGATCGAGGTATGGCTGAAAGATCCTGTTCATGAGAGCCATGAACACTGCTGGAGCATTGGTTACACCGAGAGGCATAACCAAGAACTCATAGTGACCATACCGACATCTGAATGCCGTCTTCTTCACATCCTCGTCTCTGACTCTGAGCTGATGATAGCCTGACCTGAGGTCTATCTTTGAGAACCACCGTGCTCCCTTGAGCTGATCAAAGAGGTCATCAATCCTCGGTAGCGGTTACTTGTTCCTCACTGTCACCTGGTTCAGGCGACGATAGTCAACACAAAGTCACAAGCTCCCGTCCGCCTTCTTGGCGAACAATATCGGGGAAGCCCAGGGTGAAACACTGGGTTGGATGAACCCCTTGCCCTGCAAGTCCTCCAACTGTACCCGTAGCTCTCGAAGCTCGGCGGGGGCCATCCGATATGCTAGAGTGGATATCAGGGCTGTCCCGGGGTACAAGTCAATATAAAAGTCTACCTCCCTGCGAGGAGGTAGCCCTAGAACGTCATCAGGAAAAACGTCTGCAAACTGATCCACCACTGGAGGAAAACCAGAACTCCGCACGTCAACTGCTCCAAGGATGAGGCTAGCCAACTGATGAGTGATGGGCTATCCTCTCCTCTTCGGAAGTCCATCTTATGCTACTAAGGCTCCCTACTCGCCGGTGAAGGTGAACATGCTCCCATCGGTGTGTACACATCGCACCTTGCACCTAAAACAGTCAATCTGCGCATGGACTGTAGATAGCCAATCCATGCCCAAGATGACGTTGTAAAGCCTCGACGCTGCTACAAGAAGATTCCAGCCGAAGCTCTCGCCTCCTAGAGTAAGATCACACTGCCGGCACCAGTGCGTAATCGTCGAGTCTGCTCTCGTAGGAGTCTCTAGTCGTAAGGATCGAGCCAACGGCTCTGTCGAAATCTCCGAGCTCCGAACAAGGGCAGCGGCTATGAAAGAGTGACTCGCTCCTGTGTCTATAAGAACTGCAGCAAGGGTGGAATAGACATAGATAGTACCTCGAATCATCTTGGGTGCGCTGTGGTCGTAGGCCTCTGCTGCCTGGAGTTGTTCCTGTCTCTGCCCGCTAGCTCCCTGTGGTCGAGGTGGACCTCCTGGTGGTGGTGGTGGCAGAGCCTAATAGCGTCGCCCACCACCGGCTGCTCGTCCAGCTCCTCTGCCTCGTCCGCCTCCTCCCTGCGGACCGCCACAGTCGACCCTCTACCTCTGCCTCGGTGGTCCCTCAACTGTCTGCTGCTCCTCAGCATGGCGGGTCGGGAAGTCACGAGCCATGTGGCCCTACACGCTGCACGAGTAGCACTGTCTGCCTCTCGAAAGACTGGCTCCTCGCTGTGTGCCCCGCACTACTGAGCCAGTGCCCTGAGGTCGTCTGCCTGAGGGTCTGTTCTGTCTGGACCCCTGAGTCATCCGTCGACTGCCTGCTGCAGATGACTCTGCCACGTGCCGCCCTGCGGTGGGTCGCTGCGCTGGTGTAGACTCAGCAAGGAATCTCTCGATCAGAAGGGCCCGCTCCAGTACTCCTGTCTGAGTCGGTATGCTGAGGGAGATCAGCGATACCCTGATCTCGTGTCTCAAACCCTGCTCGAAGGTCCGGGCCCGGAAGAATGGGTCCCGTACCATGTCGGTCGAGTAGCGCGAGAGATAGGTAAATATCGCCGAGTACTGAGCGACCGTCATGCTGCCCTGCCACAGCTGAAGAAGCTCCTGGATACGCACCGCACGAAGGGTGGCTGGGAGGAACTCCGAGCGGAAGAGACTCTCAAAGTCCGTCCAAAGTAGAGATGCCTCATCGTGCACCTGGAGCATCAAGCTCCACCATCGTCCTGCTGCTGCGTGTAGTAGGCTCGCAGCGAGGATCACCATGAGGACTCCTGGTGTCCTCACTAGCCTAAACACATGTACCACTGCCTCCAGCCAGTCCTCTGCTGCTTGGGGTTCCGTCTCCCCGCGAAACCTGGGTGGTCGTTGGCGCTGAAACTCAAGCAGTGCGCTGAGGCGACGTGCATCGTCAGCGGCTGGTGCTGGAAGTATCGGTGGCTCGATGGGTAGAGCTACCGCCGATGCCACTTCTGACAAATGGCCCTGCACCGAGGCCTCGTCGCTCGGTGGGCTGTCGTCACACTCGACTCTCGGAACCCTAGCTGGCTGTCGTCGTGGGGCCATCCTGAAAAGGAAACAGGTGCGCCACGGTCAGAACAGTATACCTGGTGAGCTGATATAAGTAATCACAAAGAAAACTTTGAAACACACACGCAATCAATGTTTTTGTGCATTAAGTCAGGAATCAGAAGTCAGGGTCCTGGTGTACGGATACGTCGGCCGCCGTACCAACACTGGACTCCCTGGACTGATAACCACACTCAATACGCTAAACATTATTGCTTCACATAGAAAAGATCAGAGTTCGCGGTAGAACCGAACTCCTCTGATACCAATTTGTCACGACCCGCCCTCGGGGTCCGTGCCGTGACTACCCCAAGCCCGCCTTCCATAGGCCAGGGGCTGGCGACTAGCACCAAGGCGTAAATCCAGGTAAAAAGGGAAGGCATTGCCTTTGTAAAGTAAACAAACACCACAGAGTAAGAAAGCAGAAAGTAAACACTAAGTAAAAACAGAGTACAACTGAAAGTGCGGAAAAGTAAAAGGGCCAGTATACAAACCCAAACTGAAAGTAAAGTACATCTCGAAAGGGAAAACAACAACTGTAAAGTAAAAGCTGTAACACCGAGCTGTCCACTAGAAATCCCACCTGAAGGGTGGGTACAGATAGCCCCACTGCTCCACGGGTCCCGCCGTCCGCTTCGAGCTCGTCCCGCCCAGTTGTCCACCTCCAGGTACCGTCCTACTCTGCAAGCCTCAGCTAAGATCAACGCTGTCCGTCGTCTGCAACCAACACAACGTAGTTCGGGCAAAGCCCGTGCAGGGGTGAGTATAAGCTACTCAGTAGGGACCCCTAGACCCCTGAAGGTCTCTCAAAATCCACAATGGATAAACCACGAAGAAAGGTACAATCACAAAGTAACAACTGACACTGCTTAGGTATATGCCCATACATATACCTAAGTCTTCAATTTCAAATACGCTCCAACCTCCGAGCCCAAGTACAACTCAGTCCACGCAGGAAAGTAAACGTATTCCACATAGGAAAGCAAAACGTAATCCACACGGGATAGCACAACACAATCCACACAGGAAAGCAACAGGATTCAGCTCACACATGTATACTTCTTCGAAAGACGATAAAGATGATCTCTTATCCATCTAAGTCGTCGGACCCACGAAGGATCGATAGGTAACTAACCCCCGCAAATGACCCACACAGGATCGGGCCCACGTAGGACCTGTAGGCGCTAGTTCACATAGGACCGCTGATCGCAAAGACCCACACAGGATCGGACCCACACAGGATCGGGCCCACACAGGACCTGTAGCACTGATCAACGTAGGATCGCTGAGTGCTGAAGTCGTCGTCGTCGAATCCACACAGGATCTCTCTACTGTCGTCGTCGCAGTCACAGTAGCAGTAGCAGTAGCAGTAGTAGTCACAGTAACAGTCGCAGCCAGCACTAGGGTTCCCGCACACAGCAAGCTCGTACATGAGGGTCCGCTCCACGAGCCGAGAGTCTGATACATGAACTGTCACAAAGTTCAGAGTTGATGTATCCAAAAGTTCCGTATCGTCAACAGGAACTCAACGCAACAGACGGCGCGTCGATCGGATGCCCGGTCTGAGAGTTATTGGTATTTTCGTCCCCAGGGCCCGGTTAGTTTTTAAGGAAAAACCAACCCGACCGTACTCCACCTGCGTCAAAACCTCGGGCGGAGTATGTCAAAAGATCCGTCTCACTAAGAGGAACACAACAAAGCTGACGGCACGTCAATCGGACGTCCGTAGCTCAAGATATGAGTGTTTCCGCTCCGAAGGCCCGGTTGGTTTCGTGAACGAACCAACCCGGAAAAACTCAAAGTATTCTGAAACTTTGAGTGTGATATACCGTAACGACCATCTCGATCCAAGGATCGCGTTTCCGCAGACAGTTCGTCAATCAGAGGTCCGTGGATCAAGTTATGGCCAAAAGACCGAATCCGTCTCGAAAATGGGGGGTCCGGGTCCGGGCCGACCCGGCCCGACCCCCCTTGGGTCGGCCCGAACCGGGTCGACCCGACCCGGGTCTGACCCGGCCCGCCGGCTGGCGGCGCGGCGGCCTGGATGCGCGGCGGCCTGGCAGCGCGGCTGCCTGGGGCCGCACGGAGGCAGCGCGCGAGGGGGGGGGGGGGGCAAAGCCCCCCGCTTCTTCAAATTGGCGGCGCGGCATTGCCGCGCCTTTTTGCCAATCAACGGCCCCCCTCCTGGGGGACCGCTTTGAGGAGGAACCGGGGGGCCGCCTGCCCCCCCCCCCCCTCAAGGAAACCGCCCCCCCCCCCCCTCAATTAAATGGGGGGGGGGGTTAGAGCTGGCCAGGGGAATTAAATTCCCCCGGCCTTTGATCTTCCGGCCGGCCATCTGCCGGCCGGTTTTTCTTCAACGGGACCGGAATACCGGTACCCTATCCGGCTTCCGACGCTGGCGGCCCGGCCGCCGGTCTTCTCGTCCCGCCGCGGCCCGGAACCGGCCGCGGTGTTCGTCGTCCAGCACGGTGCGACGACACCGCGCCCCTCCGTCGCGCCTTTGATTCCCCTCGACGCGGCGCGATGGCGTCGCGTTCTTGATAATTCTTCCTTGCCGCGGCGCGACGGCGTCGCGCAATAAAATCGGGCGAATAACCGCGTGGTGCGACAGCACCACGCCACCTTATTTCATCCGCAATATAAAACATCAAGAACCAAGGAGGGGGTTCAGGCGTGTTCATGCGGTCCGGCCCCCTCACGTTAAACAATAAAACATACTTAAAAATCCTCACATTAGTCATGCTAGAACCACGAACAAGGATAAATAAATAAACAATTAACAACAACCCCTACCTTGGGATCAAGTTCAAAGATTGTCAACGACCCGCGGAAGACAACGTCGCGGAGGTCGGGCGTTGCGGTAGTCGTTCGTCAAATCTGATGATGAAGAGGTACGTCCGAAGAGGTACGTCGTTGGCGAATCTTCGTATACCGACGAAGGAAGTCCGAGGCGGAAGCGGCGTTCCCTTTCGTTGACACGGAAGATGAAGAAGAGAGGAGCAGCATTCTTCGTCGGAGCTTGAGCGTTCTTCGTCAAAGCTTGAGCGTTCTTCATCAAAGAGGAGAAGAAACCAAAAGCTCTCAAGATGGCTAAACAACTCTAACCAAATAAAATAAGATAGAGACTTATTTTATTCACAAACTTCAGAAATTGAATTTCAAAGGTTTGAAATTCAAATAAGATAACTGCAAAATTAAGTAACAATTTTTCATGTCATTTAAAGAGGGGTTAAGGGAGTTTGAGAGAAGATGAAAAGTTTAGGGTTCGTGTGGGCCCCACCACACTTAATCCTCTCAAGGGAGGTTAAGTGGGTGTGGGTCCCACCCCTAACTTCCTTTGAGACAAGTTAACCAACAAGTTTAAATAAAAATTTGTAATCCACAATTTTTATTTAACTTATTCTAAACTCCCAAAAACTAACTCTCATCCCGAAATAAACGGAACCTCGGAAAAAGTCTCCTTAAGCGAATATCGGCGCTGCGAGTTCATCGGTGCCCTCAGATTTCAATTCCGAGCACCGGATCAAAAGTTAGAAAATCCCGCTCGTTCGTTCACTGAACGTACCCGAGCCAAACTTCGGAAATTGATTCCGGGCACACCGGGCCTTGGATTCAGGTGCCGTCTGAAACCGCGCTCTTGTAAAATTCCAAAGAAAATTAAGAAAAAATTTCCCTTGAATTTTACGGGTCTTTACAACTATAGATCGTTTAATGACATTAATATTATGAATATGTATTCATTTCCACTAATCAGAGACTAGTTTGATCATATCGAATAAGATTAGTATTTTTTTCAACTATGAATTGAGATCTAGATACTATCTGATGATGGTGACAGAGGGTAAAATCCCATAAAAAGTATTTCATACTAGATATGGGCATTATTAGTTGGTTATTATACACTCTTTTTTTTTGGAAAATTACCCTTCTATATTCATGGATATTAGGAATATAATATTTCATGAATATTTTAATAAGATTATTATTGTTTTTATTGATGATATTTTGGTCATTTCAAAAAGTTATTATGATCATAAAAAAAATTACAGTATTTTATTTCAAACATTCAAATAATGTTTTTTATTGGAGGAATTTAGAAAATGTGTTTTTTGGATCCAATATATTTATTTTCATGGGATATTTTTAAATAAGCATGGAATAACAGTTAATCATACAAAATAATGTGGTTCATGAATGGATCAATCCTAAAAATGTTACAAATTGGTATAGTTTTATTTTTTCAAAAGGTTAATAATGATTTTTTGTTAAAAAAAATCAACGGTTATCTATCTCTCTAACCATGTTAACATGATACAAGGTTAATGTTTTTTAAATAGAATAATATGATAATTTTTTTAGGAATTAAATAATATATTGGCGAATACTATAATTTTTGAACTTCCCTCCAGAAATGATGACTTTTAATTTTCTTTCATGCCTCATTGAAGTGACGTGGTCATGATCTGATGCTGAATGATCAAATAATTAGCTATGGTTTAGGAAAATTTAAACATTTTTAGTCAAATTATCCCACAAATAATTTTCTAATTACCTTTGGTGATTTTTTATTTTAAAATTTGGTTCAATAATTTATATGGAGAAATATGTGAAATATATACTGACAATAATGTTTTGTAGTGTATATTTTCTCAGAATTAATTCAACATCCGGTATAGAAGATGACTTGAACATGTACAGGTTTATTATTACATGATAAAATACCATATTGAAAAAATCAAAGTGGCGGATTCGATAAGTGGAAAACATTATTCTGTATTAACCTTGTTATATTTGTAATATGACCCCATGATTGATTATTTAATAAATATTGTCTTGGACAATGTTTATGTAGAAAATTCCTCTGTTTTGTTTTAGGTGAAAGTGCATTCAACATTATAATATAAAATTAAACAAGCATAGAAATAAGACAATGCGTTACAAAAAATATATCAATTGGTTAAAAGAGGTAGGAATCTAGAATTTATCATTGAAAAAAATTTATTTTAATATTTGGAAAGATATTATGTGTACCTTGTGATTCATAGTTAGATAAATATTTGTTGTCTGAAGATTGTAGTTATAAATTTTCAGTTTATCATGGATGTACTATGATGTATAGAGACCATCTAGAGTATTTATGGTCGACTAGAATGAAATGAATTATTTTTATAGATTTTCCCATGAAATTCTATACATGTCAATATGTTAATGAACACTGAAAATAACCGAAGGGAATTCTTCAACCATTTCATCTACCAGAGTGGAAATGAAAAAATATATCCATGGACTATAGGGTGGGACTACCAATGTCTCATGTAGGTAATAATCAGTTTTGGGATATTATTGACTAATTAACTAAATCTATAGATTTACTTTCCATTTTAGACACTATGTCTTTGGATAAGGTTTCTCGACAGTACCTCACAAGTTATAGTATGGTTACAAAGAGTTACTATTTCCAATGATTTCACTATGATCCCAGGTTAACTTATAACAATTTGTAAGCACTTCAATTGTTTTTGGGCACAATATTAAATTTCATTACAATAATTCATCCCCAATATAATGGAAAGATCATGATAACAATTAATAACTTCTATGAAATGATTCATTCTTGTTCAATGGACTACTATGGATTTTGGAATCAATAAATTTCTATAGTTTAGTTTTCTTATAATATAATTTTTTATTCGATGATACATATATAACCATTTGAGGCGTTATATGGGATGTGGTGTCCAACTCCAACATTTTTTTTACAAATCTAGTTAAATAATCAAAATTGCACTAAAATTAGTATAATAAGTGTCTAAGAATGTTAATATGATCCAGAAACACAAGAGGACAACGCATAGCATGATGAAAAGTTTTTCAGAAAATAAAAGGACATACATTTCATTTGATGTTGGTGATCTTGTTTTTCATATAATATCACAATGGAAATGTGTTATGATTTTTTGTAATAAAAGAAAACTAAGTCCAATATTCATTGTAGCTTATTAACTCCTAGAGAAAGTTGGATCTGTTCTCTACCGACTAGCTTTGCCTTAGCGATTATCTTAAGTACATAATGTTTTTCATGTTTCAATGTTGAGAATGTATGTGACATTCATCCCATGTTTTGAGCCTAGATGAAGTTAAACTAGAAATGACCCTATTTGATGAAGAGAAACTTGTTGAGGTTGTTAATAATATAAATAATGTATTTCGGAATGTGGTAATCCAATGGGTTACGATTCGGTGGAGAAACCACACGGTTGAAGAAGAATCATAGGAATTCTAAAATTATATGACAGAAAGGTACCCTGACTTGTTTAAAATGAAAATAAAAATTATATGGACATAATTTCTAGATAGTACAGGTAATGTAAAAATTGAGGTAATTATAAAATAATGTTTTTTCATTATAGAATTAAATATTTAAAATCATCAAAAAATATAATGAAATAATAGATATTTAAAGTAATTAAGAAATTTATATAGTTGTAATAGTAACATTACCTTAGGAATCGTAACAAATCCATTGGGAATATAAATTTATCCAATAGAATATTAACCTCACCTAATAATTTATAAATAAAATTTAACGATCGTTTATATGTAAATATGATATATTTATATAATTTAACAAATAAATAATTTTTCTAAAATTTATAAATTTCGTGTTGTTCTTATTGTGAGTCATAAATATTTAAATAGAATTTTATGATCAATATAATAATTTAAATGGAAATATATTTTCATAAAATATATTAATAAAATATTTTTTTTCTTTTTTATTTTTTTAAGTTAATTTTATGAGTCCTCGATTAATTTTTCAAGGTGTTATGAAATCAGATTTAATTTTAATATTTCTATTTTTTAAATAAATTAGGATTTTATATATAAATGTAATTTATCAATTTTAAAAAGTTATTTTGAGAAAATTGAGTTAATTTTTGAATTTTAAACATCGTAAAAATGTTGTGGGAAATTTTTTGGATTTTTTTGAAATACTTGAAATTTTTTTTATACTGAACAACGATAATTTAAAAAATATGATAAATACATGAATTATTGAGTCATGGATGATGTTATAATGAGGTAAGAAAACATGGTTAAAATTAACATTCACTAATTAATGTTATTGTTCACAAGAAAAAAAAATATTTATTTTCATGATAAATATAATTAAATAATGGAATACCCCTCCTCTCCTCCAATATGGTAACCACCCCTCACACCCTCTTCTCTTCACACCTATCATGATTTTATCCATGACCAATTTCTATAAAATATTCTTCACAATACTATTCCCACATGAAATACCTAATTACCCTTCCAAAAGGCCAAAACTAATTGCCTTATGAAGGTTCCCATGTAATAGAATTTAAGAGGTAAAAATCCACTTTCAATGTTATTTTATTTTATTTCAAATTTTTTTCTTTTATTCTCTTCACTTCCCCATACCCAAGAAGCATTAATACTTAATAATATTAAATATTATATATTTTTTCAGGTTAATGTAGAAATATATCATCATACTTCTTTTCTAATCTAATTTATTATAATAATAAAAATAGGGTCTGTGATGTGTCAATTTAAATACATCATGGATGATGGGTTTCCAATTTCCAATAAATACTTCATGGCTAGTAATAAAAAAATTAAATTTTTTAAAAATATTGTAAGGTTTTTTAAATAACCTATTTTATATTTTTGAAATGACATGTACACATAATATGAATTAATATAACAAAAATTCTATTTGATTAGTAGAACTACAAAAATGATCTAAGCAAATATCATTAATGATTTATCTAATGATTTGTAATCATATATGAAAATAAAATGATTCATGATATAATTATATATTTTAGAAATATATTAATATAATTTCATTTTACTTGTGTTTTTCATCCTTTTAATATGAAACATTATTACGAACCGACCATGGAAACCATGTATAAAACACACACAAAATATAGGAAATAACAAAAAATAATTAATAATTTTCTTGTATGTTTTTATAATATTATCATATTATGTGTTATAAATAAGAATAATTTTCTATAAAATATTTATAAAACTATTTTATACATTATATAGGAGTCATAAACAAGTTTTATGTATGAAGAACAAGAGGTAAGGGAATTCTTAATAGAATCTTCATTCATTGGGTTAAGATTATACTTCAATGATATTGTGACTCTAAGATGATTTTAGATAATAATTTTTATATATTATTTTGTATGATTTGTGTTTACACTGAATATACATATTCCATCCATTTAATAAATTCTCACTTCAATGATATTGTATTTGTACGAGACATCTCTTTAAAAATCCTCTTTTAATTTATTTTATATAAGGGAATTATTTATATGATGTATGTATTCTTTGTTTATATTATGTTCTGGTTATTGGGTATTGATTATGAGAAAGGGTGGGACCTATAACTCTATCCAATTTATCAAGTATGATTATGTTATATGCCATTTGTATGGTTAATCCAAGTGTAATTGTGAATGATACACCAAATGGTATCTGTGAGGGTCACATTGTAAGGTAGCCATAAGAATTAAAAATCATAAGGTAGTCGTGAGGGTTAAATAAATAAGTAATTTATTCCCCAAGTAATATATTTGTTTTTTTTTGTTTTCAGTGTTTGATGTATATCACATGTTTTATAAAAGTAACCATATGATACATATTGGTTGAGAAGTATGCCTTTGTGAAAATGATTTCAGATGTTTATAAGTATTCATGTACTAAAAATATCTCTCCTTCATATATCCCATACTGATCATTTTATGCTTATCCCGGGTTCTAATTTTTTTCATTGGGTTTAATTAATTGTATGAGAAAAATAGACGCTTTTAAGAATGTTTAGAATTATTTTAATGAATTGATTTCATTTTCACATTAAAAAAACTATATGAATAAATCGATACTTTTTTAGTTGTATCCACTTTGTATGTTTATGGGATGATGTGTTTAAATTATTTCCTATATTTATAAAAGGAAAATAGATTTTAGGAATGAAATAAGATTTATTTAATAGAAATTTACTAAACTATGTAATGATTATGTTCGGGTCATGATAAATCCACAACATACCAGATAATGATTAATCAAAAATTGGTGACTCAGGACAATGTACATCAGAGGTATGTTATTTATATGGTGTATCATTATATAAAGTTTCATTGGATATAAGTGTAATAGATCTATTAAAACTGAGCTAAGGATCATAATAAATAGGTGTAACATATATATATAACATATATTCAATTATATGTTAATTTATATTATGTTAGTTGAAAAGACCTGTAAAATCCGTGAATTTTTTTTAATACAATGAATTTTTACGAGTCCGCAGATTCTGATGGCGCTAGATTCTGAATCTCGGTGTGCCCGAATTCAATTTCTAATGTTTTTCACCGGTACGTTCAATAAACGTACATGCGTGATTTTATATATTTTGAACAAGTTCTTCGAATTAAAATCTGAGGGCACAACTGAACTCATAGCACCAGTATTCAATTAAGGAGACCTTTACCGCAGTTGCATTTTAATGAAATTAGTAGATTCAAAATATAATTAAGTAAAATTACGTGTAACATATTTTTATTTGGTTGGTGTTTAAAACAACCAAGTTGAGGTTAGAGGTGTGGCCCACCACACCCTAACCTCCCTTGAGATGATATAACTTGGTGGGGCCCACTAGCTTCTACCCCCTTAACCCCCCTTTTAAACCATTGAGCTCCCTATTAATTGGGGAAATTCTTGAAACCTTCCACCTTCACCCATAATGGTTCGAATTCACCCAATAATGAAGTGAGGTATCTTATTTTAATTAAACAATTCACCTCTTCTAATTTTGAATTTAAACCATCTTTTAGCATTAATTAAATGAGTTGCCTCATTTAATTAAACACATCGTTGTGTTGTTGTGGGAAAGAATTAAAATAGGCCATTCTTTGCCATTTTTTGGGGATGGAATAATCATTTAGAATGCTTGAGAGAGAAGAGCTTCATCCCTCCAACAAAGAACTACCGAAGAACACCATTCTTTACACAATGAACATAAAGAATGCTCTTCATCTCCGACGAACATAAAGAATCATCTTCTTCCTTCTTCAACCAGAGCAGTGAGGGGAAGCACTGCTGTCCACGAAGTACATCGAGAGCGTCGTCTCGACTCATCTTCACCGAGATCATCCTCCTCCTAAGTTGATGTAATGAAGTCAGTCTTTCGAGACTCGTAAACGTACAACAACAAATATGATGTAGGGGATTTGATTATTTTAATATATAAATTATACAATCATTACTCGTCATTTATTTGGGTTCAATGATGGAAAATTGTTATCACCTAATGTGGAGGGTGCTAGAAGAAACAACACGGCCTGACACCCCTCTGTTTGTTTTTGTTTGGTTGACATCGAAGGAGGAGCCGAAAGGGCATGGTGTCGTCACACCACACCAGAGGAGAACCGAATCCAGGAGGGCCACGACGGACGAAAGAGGAACCACAACCAAGAGGGCCACGACAAATGAAGAAACGTGGCGCTGTCACGTCACGCGGTGGAGTCGAAGGCCATGGCCAGGTCGTACGAGCCCGACCGTCACAGCCAGGCCACCCAAGGGCGGGCCTCCCTTCGGTCGTTCCGCCATTGGCCGGGCCGCCCCTCAGCTTTTCCTCCCATAGGCTAGGCTGCCTTCGGCTGGGTCACCTTAGGTCGGGCCGACCGTCGGGCCGTGCCATCTCTTCGGGCTGGGATGTCCCCTCCTCTCGGGTCGCTTCCTCAGACTGGGTCGGACCCACTGATAGGGTCAGTCTAACAGGGTCGGACCGGACACGGACACACTATGGCCGTTTACACCTTTTAGCCCACATTTAGTGCTAGAGGTGTCTGACTGATGTACTGACTATGGAGATGGAATTCTTGGAGCAAGACGATTATTTGGAATACTCCACTTGAGGTTTGTATATAGTTTGAGTTTGGCCGGGTTGGTTTAAACCTAAAAACCATCCGGGCCCCTGGCACAAAAATGCCAATAACACTCAAATCGGGCATCCGATTGATGCACCGTCTGTCGCGTTGGGTTCATTAGGATGAGATGGAACTATAGGATACATCAACTCATGACATCGTGATAATTGATGGATCGACACTTGGCTTGAGGAGTGAACCCTCCAGGAATCGAGCGTGCAGTGTGCGGGAACCCTAGGGATGGCTGCGACGATGCTGTACCGAAATCCTCCCTGGGTTCGACACTGATGACTACTGTACCAGAATCCTTCATGGGTTCGACAATGATGACTATTTTACCAGGATCTTTCGTGGGTCCGACAGTTCTGATTTTTGTTCCTGTATCCTGCGTGGGTCCGACAGAATAGCTGGTCCTGTATCCTATGTGGGTCCAACAACTTAGTTTTTCTTGTATCCCGTGTGGCTCTAACAGCTCAGATGAATTAGTGACTACATCTGATCATCTCTATCAATCTACTAATGATGTATACCTGTGTGATCAGAGTGATGTATTTCAACAATTACCATCATGGTGATTAACTTTACTTCCTTTATGGAATGGTTTGTTCTTGGGATCAAGAGTTGGAGCCGGACTGTGATTGATAACTTAGGAATATGTATGAGAATATACCTAAGTAGGGTTGGTTGATACTTCATGATTATATATTTCTATTGGGGTTTGTTTGTTTTTGGATCCTGGGAGACCATCAGGGGTCTTGGGGTCCCCTAATTAGTATTGTGATACTCACCCCTACACATGATTCGCCCATACCTTGTTGTGTTCTATGCAGACGACAGTCATCAGTGATCTAGGCTGAGGGTGAGAGATGGGATGCTGCTCAGAGATGGACTAGATAGTAATTACCGTATGGAGGAGTTGTTTGAGTTTGGTACCTACCCTTCAGGTAGGATTCCCCAGTGGACGATCCAAGAGTTGTTTTACTTTTTACTTTTATTTGTTGTTCAATTGGGTTTGTATACTGGACCACTTACGTTCAGCACACTTTTCATTTCTATTTTAGTACTTGTTGCTTCTACATCGTGTGTTCAGATAGTGTGTGTTATAAGTTTAAAGTCAATGAATTCCCTTTTTATCAGGATTGTACCTTTGGTGCTAGTTGCAATCCCCTGGCCTATGGAAGGCGGGCATGGGGTATTCACGGCACGAGCCCCGATGATGGTTCGTGAAAAATTGGTATCAGAGGAGTATGTTCTACCATAGAAATTAGAATCTGATTCTCTTATCGATAATATTGTAAAGTGTTTTGGTTATGGTTATCCATTTAGGGAAACCAGTGTTTGTGTGGCGGTAGAAATATCTATACACTAGGACTCTGACTTCTGATCTCTGAATCAGTGCACGAAAATAATGATTGTGTGTGTGTTTCTTTTGAAAATGTTTTTTTGTGATTACTTTGTGTCAGCTCACCAGGTATACTGTTTTAACCGTGGCGTAGCTATTTATTTTTAGCATGGCCCCATGAAGGCAGCCTGTTAGGGTTCCGAGTTTCGTAAGAGATGGTATCCCACCAAGTGACAAGGCCTCGGTGTAGGGACCCATCACAGCGGAGGTACCAGTGGTACCACTACCCACTTGGCCACCGATTCCACCGGCTCTAGATGCAAAGATTTCAAGCCACCTGAGTGTGTTGCACGAGTTCTAGCACTAGAGGCCATCGAGGTTCTGGGGAAAGACGGACCCACAGCCAGCTGAGGATTGGCTGGAGGATATTGGGAGAGTTTTCATATTGGTAGGGACACTAGCTGACCTCATGGTGATCCTTACCGCGCGTCTCATGCATGCAGCAACAGACATATGATGGAGCCTGATGAACCAGGTTGATGATGAGGTATCATTACTCTGGAAAAAATTTGAGAGTCTCTTTTGCTCAGAGTTTGATCCAGCCACCCTTCATGCTGTACAGATTCTGGAGTTACTTCATTTGCATCAGAGAAGCAAGACAGTAGCACAGTACTCAGCGAGGTTCACTGACCTCTCGCGCTACTCCACTGATATGGTGCGGGACCCATTTTTTAGGTCCCAAAATTTCGAGCAGGGACTCAAGCATGAGATTAGGTTTTCTATGATTCCCCTCAGTATCCAGATGCAGGCGGGGGTGCTGGAGCGAGCCCTTCTAGTGGAGAGTTTTCTCGCTGAGCAGTCACCAGTAGAGAGACCCACCACAGGGAAACACATAGCAGAGCATTCTATAGACGGTAGTAGATAGATGTCGGAGAGGTCCAAGAGGACCATGCCATCAGGTGGAAGACCCCATGATACAGGTACTATTATGTGGGGCACACGAGACAGAGCCAGCTATACGAGGAGCAGGCAGTGCTATGCATGCGGCGGGCAGGGCCACATGGCTCGCGACTAGTTGAACTGCCATGTAGATGAGAAATAGATTGTATAATGACTTGCTAGGAGGAGGAAATGGTTCCACCACGGTGTTCAGCTGGGATCAGGAAGATGTGGCAGAGGATCTGGCCGAGAAGCGGGTGGTGGATGACGTTTCGAGTATCTACCTCCACAACCACCACGAGGTCCACCACGACCACATGGAGCTGGCAGATAGAGCGAGCTAATCTCCAAGCAGTTGAGGTCTATGTCCATGGCGCAAATGAGATGATTTGAGGTAATATCTGTGTCTACTTAATGCATGATGTAGTACTTATAGACAACGGTGTAGTCATTCATTTATTTCCACTTCACTCGTTCGGAGCTCAGAGATTCCGAAAGAGTTGTTGGCTGGATCCTTAAGGCAAGAAACTCCTATAGAAATATACTCGATGATTAGGCACTGGTTTCGGTAGTGTGAGCTTACTCAAGGAGGTGAGAGATTCAGTTGGGATCTTCTGGAAGCTTAGTCGAGGCCTTACGATGTCATCTTGGGTATGAACTGGTTATCCAGAGTTCATTCCTAGATTGACTGTATTTGGCTCAAAGAGTGGTGTGTTCACATGGATGGGACTAGGTTCACCTTCAATGGTGAGAAGGGAGCCTTTTCAGTGTAGGATGGTCTCACACAGAGGAGGGGGCAGCTGATCACACATCAGTTGGCAAGTCTCATCCTCGGAGCTGTTGATGTTCGGAGTCCTAGTTTTCCTATTGTGGCGGATCAGTATGCGGATGTTTTCCCTCATGACGTTCTAGGACTACCTTCTCGCAGAGAGGTAGACTTCTACATTGACCTGTATCACTGGAAGACACCAACATATACTCTAGAATATCTCATGGATCTTGCTGATCATCATGAGCTACAGGTACTGCTGGAAAACATACAGGGGAAGGGATTTATCTGACCCAGTGTTTCACCCTTGGCATCTCCGATTTGGTTTGCTAGAAGCCGGATGGGAGCTTGTGATTGTGTGTTGATTACCGTCTCCTGAATTAGGTGACCGTGAATAAAAATTACACACTTCCTAGGATTGACGACCTCATTGATCAGCTCAAGTGAGAACAATGGTTCTCAAAGATAGATCTATGTTCAGGATATCACCAGCTTAGAGTTCGAGATGAGGGTGTACAAAAGGCGGCCTTCAGGTGTCGGTATGGCCACTAAAAGATCTTTATTTTTCCTTTTATCATAACCAATTCTCCATTAGTGTTCATGAGTCTCCTGGAAAGGATCTTCCAGCCTTACCTCGATCACTTTTTCGTAGTCTTCATTAACGACATACTAATCTACTCGACTACTGAGGAAGGGGATTCCTACCATTTACGGGTAGTAATGGACACACTCCGAGAGAAACAACTTAATGGTAAGATCTCAATGTTCCAGTTTTGGATTCATGAGGTTAAATTATTGGGGCATGTCATCTCGGAGGCTGGAGTTGTTGTAGATCTAGCAATGATCAAGGCAGTAAATTCTTGGGATCAACCCAGGAGTGTGGTGAAGGTACGAGGTTTTCTGGGACTAGCTGGGTACAATCGGAGATTTGTGCCAAATTTCTTCAGAGTTTCAAAAACTCTTTCAGCATTGATGAAGAAGAGGAAACCTTTTATGTGGTCAGAAAGATGTTATAGAAGCTTTTAGAAGCCGAGGAAGAGGTTGAATAGTGCGCCCATCTTGAGGCTACCGTAGGAGGGTGTTGGGTATATGGTTCACTGTGACTCATCTCGGACCAGACTCAGGTGAGTACTGATGCAGGTGCGAGCAGTGATAGCTTATGGTTCTCGTCAGCTGAGAAAACTAGATCAGAACTACGCTACCCATGACCTGAAGTTAGAAGTAGTGGTATTTGCCTTTAAGATGTGGCGATACAATCTTATGGGAGAACTCTTTTCAGCCTACTCTGACCACCAGAGTCTCAAGTACATATTCTCGCGGAAGGACCTAAACCTGAGACAATGACGATGGCTCGAGTTCCTACAGGACTATGAATTTGAGATAGTATATAGACCTGGGAAGGGGAACATTGTTGCAGATGCGCTCAGCATGATATCATGCATTCAACTACTAGTAGAGGCAACAAAAAAGCTAGCCGCATTGAAAATATCCATTGTGGATAGAGATGAGGAATCCTTTCTGCAGTCTCTCATAGTCACTCCTCCAATTCTTCAGCGAGTCAGGGAGGCAGAGCATGGGGAAATTATCTGTGAGACACAACGTGCTCAGATATCTACAGGGAAGGAACATGATGGATTTTCTGAAGGTGGGGAACATGTCATTATCTTCCGAGGACATACGATGGTACCAGTAGAACTTCAGGAAGAAGTGTTACAGGAGTCACCCATATCTCCTTTAGAGGTACATCTTGGAGTGGCGAAGATGTATCAGGACCTACGAAGATAGCACTGGTGGCCAGGTATGAAGAAGTTTGTAGTAGATATTGTCTGATGTTGCCTCACTTGTCAGTAAGTGCTGGCAGAACACCAGGTTCAATCAGGATTATTCATCCCTTAGAGGTTCCATAGTGGAAGTACAATGTGATATCCATGGATTTCATGATGGGAAAACCACATACATCAAGACGATATGACTCTATCTGGGTGATTGTTGACTGAATCACCAAGTCGGCCCACTTCCTACTGATTAGAGTGAAGGGTTTAGTTGAGATCTTGGGAAGCCTCTACGTATGAGAGATTGTACGACTTCATGGTGTGCCATAGGCGATCGTCTCCGATCACGATTCTCATTTCACTTCCCGACTATGGAAGGGGTTGAAGGTGGCTTTCCGGACACAGCTTCTCTTGAGCACCGCCTTCAATCCTCAGATGGATGGTCAGATTGGGAGGGCCATTCAGACACTCAAGGACATGATTCTTCCATGTGTCCTCAACTTTGGTCATAGCTGGGAGGATCACTTACCCTTGGTAGAGTTTGCGTATAACAACAGATACCACACCACCATCAGGATGGAACCTTACGAGGCACTTTACAGCCGACCTTGTAGATCACCTCTGTGATGGATTGACCCAGGGGAGTCAGAACATGTAGGAACATAGATGGTGAAAGCTACCACAGAGAAGGTGCAGATCATCCAGGATCAGATGAAGACTACACAGATCTGGCAGTAGTCCTTTGCTCATATAAGACAGAGACCACTAGAGTTCGAGGATGGAGACCATGTCTTTCTACGGGTCCCATCTTGATGAGGTATATGATGATTTGGAAGAGGTGGAATTTTATCTCTGTGATTCATCGGACCATTCCAGGTCCTCAGCAGAGTAGGCGATGTGCCTTACCGCCTGGATCTTCCTCCTCAGTTGCACTGGGTGCATGACGTCTTCCATGTATCTCAGCTGATGAGATACGTGCATGACCCGTACCACATTATTGACCACAGGGAGCTGGACAATGATGTTGGGGAGACATTCACGGAGGTTCTAGGGATGATTGAGGATCAACAAGAGCAGATACTACGTGTATGGTCGATTCCTCTATTGTGTGTTCGCTGGCAGCACGGGAACCTCCAAGATAGAATATGGGAGCGGGAGGCTTAGATGCGTGAAAAATACCCTCTATTGTTCCTTTAGAATGAGTTGTAGCTTATTGGGAAATTAATTTTTGAAGTGGGGAAAATGAAAAGACCCAAAATTTCCTTCTACTTTTTTAAATACATGGAATTTTTAAGAGTCCACAGTTTCTGACGGCCTTGATTCTGAGGTCCGGTGTACCCAAAATCAATTTATGAAGTTTTTCTCAGGTATGTTTAGTAAATGTACGTGTCAGATTTTATATATTTTGAACTGGTGCTTGGAATGGAAATATGAGGACACCTCTGAACTCACAGAGCTGATATTCACTAAAGGAGAAAATTACTGCATTTGCGTTTTAACTAGGTTGGAAGTTAATTTATGGGGATTCTAAATTAAATTAATTTAAAATATGTGTATCCTATTTTTATTTGGTTGGTGGTTAAAACCACCCTGTGGAGGTTAGAGGTGGGGCACACCACACCCTAAACTTCATTGGGATGATATAACTATGTGGGGTCCACTAGCTTGAACCCCCTTAACCCCCCTCCTTAACCCTCAAGCTCCCCATTAATGGGGGAAACTCTTGAAACCTTCCACCTACCCTCATAATGGTGCCAATTCACCCATTAATGATGTGAGGTAGCTTAATTTAATTAAACACTTCACATCCTCTAAATTTTAATTTGAACCATCCCTTATCATTAATTAAATGATTTTCATAATTTATTTAAACACATCTTTGTGTTGTTGTGGGAAAGAATTAAAAGAGGCCAACCTTTGTAAATTGTTTTGGGTTGGCATAATCCTTTGGAACGATGGAGAGAGAAGATCTTCGTCCTTCCAATGAAGAACCACTGAAGAACTCCATTCCTTCCCTAATGAACATAAAAAAGATCTCCTCATCTCCAAAGAACATGAAGCATCATCTTCTTCCTTATTCATTGGGAGAAAGGAACAGAAGCACCGCCACCCACAAAGTACATCGAGGACGTCGTATCGACTCGTCTTCACTGAGATCTACCTCCTCAGACGTTTACGGAATGATGTCCATCTTTCACAACGTCCATCTTCCACGACTCGTCAACGTACAATCAAAAATACATGTTAGGGGGATTTGATTATTTTAATGTATAAATTATACCCACATTCCTTGTCATTTATTTGGGTTCGATGATGGAAACTTGTTATCACCTAATGCGGAGGGAGAAGGCCGAACCAACACGGACTGACGCCCCTCCATTGGTTGTTGTTTGGTTGATGTAGATGGCAAAGTTGAAAGGGTGTGTGCCATCACACCGCACCAGAGAAGAACCACAGCCATGAGGGATGCGGCGGATGAAAGAGGAACTGCGGCCAGCAGGGACGCGGTGGATGAAGAAGCGCGGCGCCACTACACCGCATAGAAGGAACCAGGACCACAACGCCATCATGCCGCCGTGGAATGTGTGGAGGCAGCCGGCCGACCCAGCCGCCGTAGAGCTAGTCCATCCAGGTCCCGCAGCTTCTGAACCGGCACAACGCGCCATTTTAGTTCGACGAACCGAGGGGGGGGGGGAATCCCCTCCCTCGTGTGGTCGGCCGGTCCGCCACGAGGCGGTCCGCGATGGCCGGCCACCCCTCATCCAGGACCCCATGGCCGTGCCGTCCTCATCCCGGCCGCGCCTTGGCTGGCCGCCATGAGCCGGGCCGGCACTTGTCGGGCAGCCTTCGGCCGGGTCACCTCTGGTTGAGCTGCCCGTCAGGTCGGGCCGTCTCTTCGGGTCGGGCCGTCCATGCAGCTCAGGTTGCTACCTCATACCAGGTAGGACCTGGGGACAGGGTCAAACCCTAGTTCAGACCAGGTCGGGAGAGGTCACTCCGACTGGGTCGGACCGGATCTAGACCTGCTATGGTCTTTTAAACCTTTTAGCCCGCATCTAGGGCTATGGTTTTCCGATTGACGTACCGAAACTGGTGATGGTAGTCATGGAGCGAGAAGATTATTTGGAATAATCCACATGAGATATGGATGCAGTTGGTGTAGGGGCGGATTGGTTTAAGCCTAAAAACCAACCGGGCCCCTCGTATAGAAATGTTAATAACTCTTAGACTGGGAATCTGATTGACGCGCCGTCTATTGCGCTGGGTTGCTTATGATGAGACAGAACTATGGGAATTATAAAAGTAGGACTACGTGATACTAGATTTAATTAAAACTTGGCTAGAGAAGAGGACCCTCCCGGAATTGAGCCTGCTATGTGCGGGGACCCTAGGGCTGGCTGCGACGATACTGTACTGGAATCCTTCATGGGTTCGACAGAGATGAAAACTGTACCAGAATCCTCCATGGGTTTGATATTGATGACTAATATACCAAGATCCTATGTGGTTCCGATATTTCTTACTTCTGTTCTTGTATCCTTTGAGGGTCTGACAAAATAGCTGGTCTTGTATCCTGTGTGGGTCCAACAGCTTAGCTGGTCATGTATATTGTGTGGGTCTGACAACGTAGATTAATCACTGACTACATCTGATCATCTCTGTCACACTATGAATGATGTATACCAGTGTGAGTTGAGTCATGTCTTTCAGCCATTATCATCATGGTGATTGACTTTACTTCCTTTTTGGAATGGTTTGTTCTTGGGCTCGAGTGTTGGAGCAGAACTGTTAATGATAACTTGGGTATATATATGGGAATATAACTAAGTAGGGTTGGTTTATGTTCGTGATTGTACCTTTCTACTGTGGTTTATCCTTTGTGGATTCTGAGAGACCATCGAGAGTCTTGGGGTCCCCTACAGAGTATTGTTGTACTCACCCCTGCACGGGCTTCACCCACACCTTGTTGTGTTCTGTTCAAATGACAATCAGTAGTGATCAAGGCTGAGGGTGACATATTGGAGGCTGTTCAGAGCTGGACTAGAGTAGACATACCATAGGGACGAGTTGTTCGAGTTATGCACCTACCCATCAAGTAGGATTCCCCAGTGGACGATCCATGTTTTGTTTTCATGTTTACTTGTACTTTTTGTTCAGTTGGGTTTTTATACTGGCCCACTTACTTTCAACACGATTTTCTTTTATATTTTATTATTTTTTGCTTCTACAGCTTGTGTTCAGATAGTGTGTGTTACAGGTATAAATGCAATGCCTTCCCTTTTTATCAGGATTACAACTTTGGTGATAGTCTCCATCCCCTCGCCTACGGATGGTGGGCTTGTGGTAGTCACGACACGTGCCCCGATGATAGGTCGTGATAGTAATCTTTCAAGGAATTATCATTTTTGTCGATTTAAGGAAGAAACCAAAATTTTACCATTTGGTAACCAGTGATATTTTTCGTCAGTATATATAAAGACCATATGAGTAAATTGTTTATTCTATTCACATACAATATATAGTGGATAAAAAGGATCAATTGGAGTAAAATGACATGGATTTGGTAACAACATTGGGAATGAACCATATAAAAACATATATTCCATGAGTTATTTAAAAATCCTTATATATAGACAAGGATGAGTTTTTTTGACGATTAGATGATGAACCCATTAACTTGTTGTATAGGTAAATTTTAGGAGGGAATAAATTTTAAAATATCACCACCCATTCCCCCCAAACTCCGTCTATGTGGTCTACTCACTCCTAGGAGATTCACTACCCCAAATGTGAAACAAATGTTATCCCTACACAAGACACCTAAAATATAATAGAAAAAGAAATATCACAAACCTACCATCACAAAATACAAAATCACCCTAATGAATAAAATATATAAGAACAAACTAGGCCCTATTATATAATATGATTCCACTGCTAAATATTTTCCATAATTCTACCAGTTTATCCTATAAAATTCTCTTAAAACCCCACTCAAATAATAAACATGATACTTTCTTGGATAGTTTGGATCAAAATAAGAATTTACTAATTATTTATTATAATGAAATAATTTATATATTATTTTTTATATTTCATTGAATAATGATATTATATATTTTTATGATGTTTCATTAATTAATGGAATGGGAATACAAGAGCTTTATGGGTTTTTATGACATTATAGGTGAAAGACATGAGGTAATATGAAAATGTATTAATGATAAAAATATAAAATTGATGATAATATGAGTATAATAAGATATATTCTTATTATTGTTGATCTTCTAATGAATAATGAAGAGGTATCAATATGCCATGATATGTGGTTGGAGAAATAAATTTTTGGTTTCCATCAAGATATAATCTCTAATTATTTCCACAAATTTCTATTGAATTACAATATAAACTATGTTAAAACCATCAAATTAATCCCAATATTAGGATTATCTAACTATATACCATATTAAATATAATAAAATTAAACTGAATTATACCTATTATTAGGAATCATCCGGCTAACAGTTCTCTATGGTTAGGGACAAGGATCATCAACATAAATGTATGTAGTGTTAAATTAAAATGGTACGTTTTAAAAAGAAAATATATTATTATCTAATTAATAATAATTACGTTATCATTACACCATAGTCTAAAGATGTTTTCTTGTTTAGGAAATCAACATTGAAAATGGAATTATGAATCTCTATTATGGCGTAGGAAATTGAACATTCTCAAAGGATTGTTCGTCATCCTGTTACAAATGTAGCATATTTTTTCCAAAGAAATATACCCAGCATTATAAGTAATTATACTTATATGCATCAATTATGTCTGAATACAATGATTCATATTGTGTTGTCATCTAATCACATCATCAAAATCTGATGAATTACTATATATGATGGAGAAAACATCCTTTAAATTTTTTACCCCAGAACAATAAATGGTGTAACCATATGGTATAAGAATAACAATATCAAAATAGAAATTGCAGAAAAAGTAATACATGTTGAATCCACTCACCTTTGTGGGAATATAAATGATTAGTAAACCAGTTCCAAATAAAAACATGTATGCCACATAATTCACAATTATAAATAGACAATGATGTGGTAATTAATGAAACATGATCCAAGATTTCCCAGGATGTAATTATATATAAGTTCATGTGACAGTAATATTTTCACACATGAATATTGAATAAAAATATAAATTTAAATAGGGATCTATGAAATAATAAATTATATGTCTCTAAAATTTATATACCAACAAACATATTTTAATTAATTATTTGGTGAACAAATATTCTTTAAATTGTTTGATCTCATTAATTCTCTAGTTCCAATCTTGTAGTAATATAAATGATGATTATTTATGGGGGAATAAAATCGTGATGTTACGAGGAGTTTGGAATATTTATAACATGACATTTTATTTTTTGTACTAATTTGAAGAGGAATATAGTCAAACATGTTGGATGTATTGATGATCAACCTTCCATTAAAAAATAATTTTTTACTTAACATGTAGATTTTTTAATAAATTTATCACTATAAACTAAAAGCCATATGAAAGATTTTGATGGAATAATATGGTTTTGTTTCAAAATCATTGTCCATTTTTAGGGGATGACCATCCATTGATTGGAATTTTTATGGAATGATTAAAATTACTAATATAATATACTGAGTTTAGATTATTACCAAATATATAGTATGATAAGGATGACATATAGTCATGTTAACGGTTTTTTGGTGGTTCCATTCAAGGAATAGTTTCTGTTGACTTATAAATGATATTGATTAACACAATTGTAATATATTTTGATCTCTATTAAATACAAAGAAGAGAAGTGACTAGACATTCGTAGGTAATACATATATGTTTAAAAAACTTTCTATATGACACAATATCATCAAATAAATTTTTACTCAATCATATCAAACACAATAAGGATAATATTTTTTATTATATAATTCAAATAACAAAATAGTTATAACATAATGACTATACAACCTGAATAATAAATTATTCCCTGTATATGAATTTCTCTCGCTCGAATGCATAAATGTCTTTAATATTTTTTTTAATTTGAAGAACATGGAATTGCTCAAAAAAATAAGGATGGTGTTATAATTGATAGAGATGAAATTTTGGTTGATGTATCATCTCAATGGTTATAATTAGATCTTATTATAGATCCCCAACTATCAAAATATATTATATTATGTTAAACATATCATGAATTCTGTAATGGAAAATAATGCATTGGTGACAAGTCAACATGATCCATCCCATCCAATGACTTCTTCATACTTCTATTTTACAATTTTTATACATCCTATCCATACTATCAATTTATGAAATTTTTATTACTCTTATTGTTCCTACTATAGGTCATTAATATATCAGCTTCATATATATCATGAATAATAACAAAAAATAGTTTTATTAATATCTTATTTTTTATTTATGTTAATGTATTTAATTGGAATATCTTCATACAGTTTCACTACAATCCTAACATTAAAAAAAATAAATTTGGATTTTTTCTAGTACATATAATCCTTTTATGTGTTTATAAATTTTATAGATGAACCATAGATAAACATGAAAGAATCAATTTTTAGATTTTATCAATATATTGATATTGGATGGTCACATTGTCTCATCACTAGTAAACCCATGTCTAACATTTTTTCAATAATCCTCAATAATACATCATTAACTAATGGTATCCTAATAAGAGTTAGTTATGAAAAGATTTTATAAAATCTCATTTAATAAAAGAATTCCAATAACAAACATACCTAACATTCAACAAAAACAATAATCATAATACGTTTTCTTAATTGATGTCATATGATTTTTTTGAAGTCAATGAAAATTTGATTAGTTTCGAAAATATTCCTCTTTTAAAAATGTAACCCCATTAACTGAAACCATTCGTAAATGTTACAATGTAACTGCATGCACCACTCAATTAATTATAGAATAATATAAATACCACACTACTTATAAGATCGAATAAATCACCATTGTTGTTCGAGGATGGTGATCATGTGCTTTTGAGAATCTCTCCTAGATTAGGACATTATCATTTTGGAAAGCAACAAAAGTTATCTCCAATGTATATTGGGCCTTTTGAGATACATGAGATGATTAGAGAGGTGAATTATCTGTTTCCTTTTAAAACATGGTTTAGTGCATTTGAAAATGTGTTTCATGTGTCGTAGTTGATGAAGTATAAGCCAGATCATGACCATGTGATTCGTTGAGATCATCTTAATCTTGAACCATATGGTTCCTTGTGCATGTTCTTGTGCGGATTCTGGTTAGTCAGGATAAAGTCTTGCATGGTAAAATAATCGTTTTAGTATGGGTTTTGTGGAAGTACGGTCGGATTAAACTTGAGACTTAGGAGTGGGGGAAAGATATATATGAGCAATGACCTGATCTCTTTTGGCAATGTAGTGGTTCTCTACATTCTAAGGACTGAATGTCCAATGGTACGGAGAATATAAAATTTCTAGTATGAATTATATATCCCTTATTTGAGTTTTATAAGTATATAATGTGGATGGGTGGAGTTTGGGAGATTTTGAGATGGTTATTGAATGTTTTTAATCCTTTTTAAGGGTGCACAGTTTGAGAACACTTTGGGAAAACCATTCGAGATTAAATTGTTCGGGGAGTGTGGTTGCGATGGGTTTGTCTAACTGTGTGAGTAGGTGATGCTAGATTCCCTGTTGAGGAAGCAGCATGCACACCGATAGTGCATGGTTTGTCGAACCGTACGAGTTAAAGATGTAGCCCATAAAAATGGGGTTTTTTAAAAATCTGGGATTAGACACGATTTTACTAAAGAAAACCAAACATTATCTCATTTGACCCTCACTTGGTATGTCATATTCTAAAGGGTTAGGGGTGATCTACCACTCAATTTGAAAGGTATTTCAATGGGTTTCAAGGTTTTTTTTTAAGGAAATTCATTTTAGGGATGTGAATCTAGAGCGGTTTCAGTGGTGTGTTTGTTAGATTTGTGGTGTGATTGATTGCGGGTCGATTTCAACAGAACCCTAAAGTTAGGTGGCTTCTCTATCAACTCTACATGGGTAAAACTAGTGTATTTGGTTTCAATTAATATTTTTTTATGGAAAATAATTTTTAATATTTAGTGTGAATTTTAGTGGAAACCCATTGGGCCATGACTTGTGTATTTTTTGGGTGAAATTTGATATTTTTGAAAGAGGGGTTTTGTTATGTGATTTTAAATTACAGAATTTAAAATTGGATTATTGGTTCAGATTATGAAAATTTTATAGGAAAAAAATTCAATAAAAATGTGGTTTTATTGAAATTTTTCTTTTGATGGAGAATGAGGGAAGGATTTTTCAAAAAAATGGGATTTTTATTTAAGTAAATTTTCTTGTGTGGGAAATGGTTGTGTGCTTATTGTGCGGCCTTGGTGATTTGTGCTTGTTGGTTGATTTAGTGTTATGGATTTTGTTTATTGTGTTTACTTGGTTAGTTAGTCTCACTATAAAAGGTGATGGATAGAGGATGTGAGATCCAACATTATGGATAGTGGTTTGGAAGCACCACTAGTTGAAAATGTATTGAACAGGTTGGACAAAAGCTCCACTATTTTGGTTTCCTTGATGTGTCTTTATTTGAAATATGGAATTTTTTGTGCTAGTGTGAAAAGGTGAAAAATATTGTCTATTTTTTTGTATTTACTATGTTTTTTTGACATTTGGATGAAAATGGAATGGTAATAGAGTTTTTTGATTAGTTTATATTCTTGTACTATTTAATGTTTTATAAAAACTAGCTTATATAAATGTCATAATGGTTTTATACTAGAGGTGTGTGTATGGAATTAATTTTGGGAAATCCAAATGCCTATTTTTTATCACCCCCTACTTTGTTACATTGGTTATTTGGGATGTGTTGTGTTCCAGAGCACATATAGGGGTACGTAATATCATTTTTGTCGCATATCGACATAATTATTTGGTGATTTTGTGGTTCAACGGAGCATCGATATTGGTTTGGAGCTATTGATGGTGTACTAGGTCCTCGCGGTTTTGTTTTTAAGTCTTCTTCTTGGTACTCTAATTCTTGGTTTGGTTTTATTTTAATTTTGGAATTGTATTGTTTAATATTGTTGTATTTTGGAAATGTATGGGTAGGATTATTTTGTTGACATGCATTAGGTAGCATTTTCTTAATGTCATATTTGGTCGGTTAATTTTATCTTAAGGGAAAATTGTTACCCACTTTATTCTTAAAGCCCTCGTCATTTATTTCCATACTTTTTTTCCTTGGGAATGTCACTTAAAGCCATGTAGCATTGTTAATCCCTCTTTATCCCATGGGATGGGGAGGGGTATTAACAAAACAACCAAGCATAAAGCAAAGGTTGATTGAGAAATTTATTCCAAATTCATTGTACATGGAAGGGGAATGAAATTTTTTATACTTATGTAGTTATATTATTCTAAAATAAATATTACATGAGTAATAACATATATAAATTAATCAATTTTTACCTAGAAAGGATAAAATAATCAGGTGATGTATAACTAGAAGGCATAATTGACTTTTTTTAATTGTGTAGCTACTTTTAGTTAAAATATAATTTTTCAAATACTAATGGATGATGAACTTAGTGATAATGTAATTGTATAGAAAATATGAAATTTAAATATTGATGTAGTCAAAGAAATTTTCTATTGAAAACAAAGGATAAAAAATATCTAGATATAAAACTAGAAAATTTTAGTCAAAATGAAGGGTAGATAATGATATTTATGAAGAAAGGGATGACACGAAATGTAGTGAAAATGATGACAATAATATATTGATTTTTATGTTGAATGATGATTGTTTTTCAAATCTTAATTGATTAAAAACTAAATTATAAAAACATGAAAATAAATTGGTTTTGATGCTTAAAATTAAATATATATAATGAATCCAAAAATTGTAAATATTAAAAACTAGATTATGAATTTGGAGAAAGATTTTAAAATATCAAGAACCATTGAAATATAATATGAAGAAAAATTAAATTTTTGATAAAAATTACAATCTAAATAAAAGTAGTTGTGTAGAGAAATCTCTTCAAATGAAATTAGATGAAAAAATGACTGTAATAGAGAAATTAATTAAGCATATTTATGAGAAACCATCTGAATATATAAGATAAAAATATAGATTTTAGTATTAATGATATAAATTTAAATAATTATCTAATATATGTGAAGATTAGAAATATTATTATATAAGATATTAGAATTACGGTAGGAAACTCAAGAAAAATAATCAGATGGATAACAATTGTTGAGAAAACATCAGATTTCAGATATATATATAATTAAGAGAAATTATTATTTTATGAAAGGATTGACATAAAAACTCTTTATAATAATTTTATTGATGAATTTTATCATTATGAATATGATTATGGTGTTTTGAAAACATTTAGTTTAGAATAAAGATGTTGTGATTTATTTTCAAAAGGTTGATGGGAGGTAAAATTGAAGTTATTTTAATCATGATTTTTTCAAAGGTAAATATTATTTTAATGGTTATAGGAAGAAATATGATTGTTTAGAAATTTAAAAATTGATTTGTTGGTCCAATTATATATTATATATTGAAGGAATAGGGAATGAAAATTAGTTTTCCAGGGGGAGATATCCTACTTAATTATGATAAATTCAATGACAACTAGAAAAATTCATTTTTGTATATCATAATAAATTTTAACCATAGAAAAACGTATAAAAGATGTGATTAGCCTAATTATATTTCAAAAGGGAGTATTGTAATTGTATATGTTCAACAATGTGTTAATAGAAATATCAAAATAATTAAAATAATTATCAATACATTAAGTTAGAGATTTTTATTTTTAATCTCTTTGAAATCCAACTAACGCGAAATAATTTTGAAATTGGATTTTGGGGGTTATTCATATATGATAGGATATTTGATATTGTGGAATATTTAGAAATACTATATTGATTGGAGAGTAAATTTTTTTATTTATGAGTCTCTCAAAATTAATGGAATTGGATCTTATATCATTTTAAAAGAAAATTTAGTAATTAAATGTAAATTCACTGTCATTGGATAGAAACACAATATTATATGTTTTTTCCAAAATTATTATTAATAAAAAAGTTATTTTTATATTGAATGGACTAAATGATAATTTCATTTATTATGGGGATGTTGTGAAATGTGGACAATGAACCAAGGAAAATATATTCTATATTGGTGATGTGTGAAATTTTTCCTTCTATGTAAAAATGTCGTAAATAAAATATAAAATAAAAGGAGTGTAAAAATTTTCCATAAATAATATGAATAATTTTCCAAATAGTTGATGTGTTAATGATTTCCCGTGTTTGAAAATATGATGTTAATTGTGTAGTTCAATATTCCAAAAATATAAATATTAATATTCTTCAAACAATCATTTTTAGAATCATACATATAATCCCATATAGTTTATTTATTATTAAAAATATATTTCAATGATAATGAAATAATAAAAATGGTGATAATATATATTTACATTTTTTATTATTTCACCCATTTTACATTTATTAACAATTGAAAAATTATCTTATGCCCAAATATAAAATCCTTTTTTAGGGGTTACTAAAGGGTGCCTGGATTTTCTAAATAGAAGATTCTAACTATTATTGGTGATGAATATAGAATCTATAAATTTAATTGCACTCCTGTGAATCATTTTAATCATCAGGCACTCAACCCACTACATAAAACAATTATGCGAATGAATGAATGAATAAAATATTTGATGAATTTTAATTGACCATGTTGATGAGAAACGATAACTCACTATTCTTTTAGATAGAAGATATTAGTGAATTTTGTAACATTAACAATCACTTATTTTGCCTAAAAATTCATAAATTTATGTATCTGTGATATATATTAATACATAGAGTCATAAATACTTGATGATTTCTTTTATAAACTCCTTCGTTATCAAATTCGAATCTAATAATCATCAAAAAGTTTGCAAAAATATGTATTAATTCTCTCTTACTTCAATAAATTTCAAATAATAGAGTATAAATATTTTACTATAATGATATTATATGAATCATTTATTTCACTAACGTGAATGTGAAGGAAAATTCAAAATTGGAAATTGTAAAAGAAAATACATAGTAAATAAAACAAAAATAGTGGTATAACATCATTATAGGGATGGATGTTTTTATAATATGAATAGGGAATAAAAAACTCTTTTTTTATATGTAAAGAAATAGAACATTAATTTTTCACATAAATGACTAAAAAAGTTGAAAAAAATTGAAAACATCATTAGATATTAGGAACAAAAAGTTCAATCCATGATAAATTTGAGGACAGTTTCACGTACCTCATTATTTTCTTTGGTAGATACCATCAATGTTAGATAAGAATTATTGAATCTTTTAAAAAAAAATATTACTGATTAATTGAATAAAATTGAGAATAACGAGAAATGGGAATCAATATTTAATCTTAAATACAAACATGTGATTATATAAATTATTTCCTTTCAGAATAAGATGAGTCAAATACTTGATATTTTAATAAAAAAATAAACAAAATTGTATACGGGTAAAATAATTTTTTTAATGAAATCATGTTAATTATATTTTTCCCCATTGTAATTATTAAAAACTATTTTATTATCTTATTATATTTAAGAAAAATGGAAATTTCAATTTTTCCAAATGAATTTGAAGTCTTCCTTTCACATTATAGAGGTATAAGAAGAATAACATATTAATAACTAATGTAGATTCATGTTTTGAAAAGATGATAAATATTTATCTATATTAAGAAGGGATTTATATTTTTTGAAACAAGCCCTAGGATGTTGTTATTCGAAAATATATTCTTATCCAATGAAAATTAATATATAGAGAAAAAGTTTGGACACCAACCACTTCATAAAAGAAAATTAATAGGTTTTTTATAATTATTATTTTTAATTTTATAACATCATATTCTTAGATAATAATGACTAATAATGTGAATAATTTTCTAAATAGATAAAGATGTTGTTTTAGATAGTATTTCATAGAGAAATTAATGAAATTTGAGATTCCAAATCACTCAAGAAACATACCACATTTTATTTTAGGATGAAAAGTATTCAATGGAAATAATTAAAATATTTATAAAGGAAAAAGAAATAACATGTTTAGACCTAATATTTGTGTGAGAAATTACATTAATTAAAAAAGATGGAAGGGATGTGGATTGAAAATATTATATAATATTCTTATGAATCATACTATATTTATTATCCTCAAGTCTTGGTTTGATTTATGTTTTTACCATTTCATCAATATTTTCGTCTTTACAAAATAATATTGTTTCATTATTTCCTATAAAACAGTACTATGATACAATAGGAAATGATAGATAATGAGACCAATATGATATAAAGGTAAAAATTAATAATGATGGATATAAAGATATATAATATGTTTGTTTTTTTATAATATAATATTAATATCTATCAGAGCCTTATTTTAAGGAGAACAATGTGTGTTTTAAAATAAAAATAAGAATCATTTATTTATTGTAATCACTGACTAGTATGAATACATAGATTCCAATCCTGAAAATAATTATGGTGTATAAAAACATAGTTGAAAGACTTATACATTGATGTAAAATTCATCTTCTTTACAGTATGAATTTTTTTTGAAAAATCACTAAATGAATTCAATAGATCCTTCAAGATCAAATCACATTGATATTAAATTTTAATTCACCAAATATCGTTTTAAATTTAATATCATAACCATAAATTTCGATCATATGATGTAGAAGGAAAACATTATTTTTTATAAACCATTTTTAAAGGATAAAATTAATAAGTTGAGGTGTATCATTATTTTTTAATATCAATCTCATTAGGGGTATTTCATTTAAATTACTAATCTAATTTTCATCTTCTTTTTTTGTTTTTGTATTCAAAAGTGGAGAAATATAATAATAATAAAAAATATATTGATATTTTCATTACATGTATAAAGAGAGTATATATTTAGGATCATTTTATTAGATGGGGTGTGTTGTGATATTATAATATCTTTCATAGGTTAACTATTTTAATATTTTAATGAATTGGATTAATAAAATATCTCACATAGTTTGAAGTCCAATTGATGTTTCGATATGTTAAATTTTTGTTTTTAGTAAATATCAAATTTTATTATTCCCTTCTGTAATTTTATTAATAATATATTGTTAATATTATTCAATAAATCTATTTTCTGTATAATGGGATAACTTAGTTTGGGATTGATTTTTTTATGAAAAAGTATAGCGTAATTGTAGGATACATTGAAATTTATGTATTTTGGTTTTGTACAAAATACAAGGTGGGTTATTGTTGAGAATAAGTCATTTTTGTGTTATCATAGAATTGGTGTTAAAACAAGTGAATAATATGAGTGATTTTTAGAGTGTTTTATTATATATTAAATATATAAATATGTTTTTTATGGAACTAATAATTATAATAAATGATGATTGTAATTTTTTTCTTAGGGATAAAACCCTTTTCTTGTAGTGAAACGTGCACACTGTTTACTATGGTGAATAAAACAACACATTCACTAGATCAATAACATGAACTGATAAATCATGGTTGATTAGATTACTAAATGTGGAAATGAAAATTGAACTAAGGATTAAAGGTAAAATCATAAAATAAAGGAAATAAAACCTAAAATATTTATAAATGATAACTAAACATATATATTAATAACAACTGAATTCATGATCAGATGAAATTGATTGTTTGATGAAATGTGAATATATTATTTAGATGAAAAATAATAGATATCATGAGATATTTACAACCTACTAGTTGATGTAGTGTGAACCTATTACATTAATAAATATAGAATAACCACATGAATGATTTGTAACATATCATTCAATAGGTTAAATTACCATGGTCAGGCATGATTGGGGTAGTGACCAAGGTTAAGAAAGGTAGGATGACCTACCAATCAATCATAAATATAGAATACTATGTAGTGGATGATATGATATATCATAATTCTCAGTATAAAGTTAATGAAAATAAATTTTCAATAAATTTTATTTATAATATGATGATAATGAGATAGTTTTATAAGAATATGACATACGAGACAATTGTTCTGATATTCATCAATTATAAATCAAATTGATATAGTGATTCAAATAAGGATATAGTAGAAATGGGTATGGAATGTAAAAAAATAAAATATTTAATGATGTTTTGAATAATTCTGAGTTTCTGATGTAGGTGAGGAGGGTATGACTTTGAATCTGATTATAACTCATTAATTATAAGTGTATGTCATTGAAAATGGATGTATAAAGGTGTTTATGATTCTATTTTGGAGAAAGAATAAAAATTTAATGATTTTAATACAAATTGAGTGTATGGAATTAATGGTTTTAAAAAAAGATAAATACATCATCTTCTAACTTCAAGATTATGTTTTATCATTATAGAAGAAAAATATTAGAGGAATGAGTAAAATACAATGGAAACATGTATTCCACCACCACAATCCATCATGAAATATATAATTTTAAATTCCTTTTCATTCGATGGTACTTATGGGGGAGGATTCCAATGTTGGTGTTTCCATAATCATATTCATGCATTTTTCTGCAATAGAATAATTTATGTTTTTTTAAGATTCCATGGGTTTTAATGTAAAATAATCTAACATTGAATGAAATAGGTAGAGGTTGGGATACTTTTATAGGATTATGTATATTTACAGTCATGTTTGGTAGTGAGTTCTTATATAATATATTTTGATGCCTAGATCCAAGAAATCAAGATATTTGAATTTAAAATTATATATGTATTTTCATAAGTAATTGAATAATGATGAAATTAATGAATTAACTGATGTTTCATGTTTTATATTTATATATTATTTCAAATCATGTCATTTGTGGGAAAATACTAAATATATATTATATAATTAAATATATATATTTAATAATATTCTTTTTATCACTACTCTGTATGAAATTATTGAACTAGGAAAATTGAATTGATGAAACCCAAGTTTGGGGAATTCAATAAACATAGTGATGACATAATGAATCATATTAATGAATGATTGTTTCATTATTGTGAAAAAATTTATTATATAAATTTTATGAGTTTCGCATGGATATTCATAGGTCTATTTTTAATTATATGATATGGATAAACCATTATATTTATAACAAAAATATATTTTTTTCTCATGGTCTATGAGGTCTTTGAATAATTCTATGTAATTCAATGAATCAGTACTCCAATAGAGTGGAGAACCTTAGAGATAATTTTGTTTAGTGTGTGTTTATGTTTGTGTTGTTGGAAAATTTTATTTAACATTTATTGAAGGGAATGATATTTTTAATTTAATGGAAACACTAAAATAGTTTACAACAAATTTATCACCCTATTATTTGTCATACCACTAATTCAAGGAGTGTATAAAATTTTTAATGGTATTAAATTTTATAAGGGTAAATCTTAAAAAAAGGAAAAATATATATAGTTTAAAATTAAATAATAAAAAAAACAATATTTTTTTTGTACAGAATATCTTTAATAATTATTTTATTCAATTTTTTGGGTCATTTCATTATGCCTCTATTATGATTTTTTTAAAAATCCATATGATAGAGATGATAGATCACCTATCAAAATATATGATTAGAATTTGGAATAGTTAATTTATATTCATGCATCCACTTTTTTTATAACTGAGGTTATAATAGTATTCAACATCATTTATAAGGACACTAATGAGAAAATTCCACTATATACTATTTTTACCATCATATTTACTTACCTAGTGTTAAATACAAGTTTATGTACTCAGTTTTTGGAAAATAAATAAGATCATGACTATAGTTGTTTTTAAAAAAACAAACATTTTTCATTACCTATAATAGAAAATTCACCCTTTATATTAGCTATCAGAACATAAAAAAACATGATCATGATTCTCTCATGCCACTTCATCATCTGATACTTATGAATAATTATACTACAACATTACTTGCTCCCCCCATAAATCATACATTCTATATTTCCAAATTATATATTACAAAAAAATAATTTTAATATAAACTAAATAATGAACACATTAAATAAATATATATTTTAAAAATAATAATACAACATTCATAATATAATAGAAAACTTCATTTTTTATTTTTTAGTTTATATTTTATAAGTGCGTGTAGAAATTCAATATAAATTATGAAAATGGGTTTTTATTATTTATTGATGCTTATTTAAAAAAATTTGTCAATATTATAATTTCAAACATTTAATTTAGATATACAATACATTAATATATTATTAATAATAGACTTGTAAACGTATTTATATATTTTATAGTAGTTATCAAATACATTACAATAGTTACCAAATAAATTATAATGGATTTATGTATTGTATAATGTATTTGACAATAATTATTGAATAAATTTTCATAAAATATTATTTAATTATCATATACTATGTTAGATAATATATTTTAATATCATTTTACTCTAAAATTATTTGATTATTTACATATTGAACATACCTGGTACCTAATACATCAATAGGGGTTAATGTGACACCTAGACTTATGTATGTCAGAATATTTACACTATTCGATCCTTAGACGAACATAGGAGTGACTCCCTACACACTCAGGGATAATGAATAGTAGTAAGGGTATAATGTAATGTTGTGGGGACACTATAACCATTTATTATATTGATACAAAAATAACTACTAAACATATTCATTTAAGTATTAACATAAAGAATAAAATAATCATGTGGGGATGTACTCATAAATTATCCAATATAACTAGTTCTATATAAATTGAGTTATATAAAATGAATCTAAATAAATTCCACAGTAAATCATAAAACCAAATCTATCAAATAGAATAAAATATAATGAATTATAAGTCGATAAAAAATAGCCATGAATCATATCTAGGCCGCAAACACCCATTCGTTATCCTAGAAGTCAAAATAAATACCAGTCATATGGTGATTGATATTGTTATGTCCTACAATGAAGAATTCAGAAAGGGTATAAAATAGTAGCCCAAGTAGGGTGTGAGTATAAATATATTATCAAAGAACAACCTCCATCCAAATATATAGATTGATAAACAATGGGATATCTAATTTGAATAAGAAATAGTGGCATATCCTAACTAATCAAGACCAACCTTCATATTCTTATTCCACAATTACATCCATGATTGAGAATACAAGCTTTAATAAATAATTGATCTATCTATATATAAAATATTTTAAGGGTTAACCAAATCATAATGGATATTATCAGACATCCCAAACCAGTATCCGTCTGTTATACAAGGATTTAATCCACGGTATCCAAAAAATGTATGATAAGAAGGCCCAAACAAGTCATTGAAGAGAATCAATTACATGTCAAACCTATACTCATCATAAATCCAAGGGGTATATAGACAATAAATTCAAAAATAGAAAATTTAAGAAATAATGTGGGAAATACCGTACTCATTATAAACCAATAATCTTAATGAATTGAATTGGTGATAAACAAATGAATTTATAAAGAAGAATCATAATTTATATAAAGGGCATTTACCAAGGTATTTCAAAACCAAATATCATCCAAAAAATATACGGGGCTACGCAATGGAATTATAAAAAATTATTTTAATATATCCATGGCCTATTTACCCACATAGTTTCAAATTATTAACATATTATATTTGAGTGGGGTTTTCCGATGTCATTCAAAATAAACATAATAACAAATCTAAGGGGGACTCTCTAATGACAATTAAAACCAGTGATCATCACTTATCAATGATTTAAATCTCTATGGGATTGAAACCATGTATCATCACTCATAACTTATGAAAATTTATTCAACACATAATATTATTAAATTAGAATACAATGAGACATGTTTAATGAGGTTTAACCCAAGATCATAGAGAATACCCTTGGAATCCTACACCATATTGATGGTTAATAACATCATTCATGGAACCAATAGTGTAACATATTTATATAATCATGTTGGTCGGAAAAAAACTCGAAAATCAGATCATAGTTAATGTTCTATGCATCCCCGGTAACTCCCACAAGGCCACATCATATGTACAAGGCTTCCCTTGAGTTTCTACTTGAATTATGAATTTTTTTTCCAAATATTTGATCCTCACACAAGGTGGTTAAAAACCCATTTACATTCATTGATGATATATTTTTTTCCAAATTTTGAGGTTTAAAATTTAATTATTTAGGGATAATTCCATTTCATTTATATAATTTTTCCGAATTTGAATTAACATTAGCATGAAATAAAAATTAGCATTCATTTAAATAGATCATGAATAGTAGGATATATAATAAAAAAACACATTATACTCAGAGTTATATAATTGTTAAATATATTAAATTCATTCATGATGAATGGGTATAATTATGATAAATTAAAATAATACCATGAAAAATTAAAGAATTCACAACAACAGTGTAAGATAAAATGACTAGAATAAAATCGACGATTATTTTGAAACGTATTTCTAGCCTTACCTCAATAAAAATATTACAAAAAATGATTTCTTATTCATCGGTGATGAATAGGGAATATACCACTTCAAGGGGAGGTGAACTATGGGAGTGTGATCATATGAGTTTACTAGATAAAGTACACCCAATCGATTTAAATCCAAAACCTCTATAATTTAATAATTTATATTATAATAAAAAATGATTTTATTCTCTATTTATAGTTCATGATTTCAATATACTGGGGAAGTATTCTTCTCCCACCAATCATGAATATTAATTGTATAACATAGTATTTGTCAGTTCATCAAATGTTGCAACATAGATTTTATAAAATAATTATTACCCAATCTCCAAAAAACATAACATGGACCATTCCAAAACCATATAAATTTATAACTAAATAAAAGACACACAATATGGTTAAATTTTAGACAATACCTCTCTAAAAATGTTTGTGGTTTTGCATCCTCCCATATGAAAAGTAGTTTTTCCTATATATTTCATCATAGAAAACACCAAGCATCAGTATAATGAAAATTGTCCACTCATCCCATGTATCAAAACCCCCTACCATGAAACCTCTTAGATACATAGATACTTCCAAAATATACAAAAAAATGAAAATCCCAATATTAGGATACTATTTAATATTATTAACAGCGCGAAATAGATTCTATTGAGAATGGGAATCCACCAAAATCTCAAAATTATTCTAACACCACTATATCATGTTTCCACATATACCAATGGTTCATGATACCAAATTACATAAATATTTCAAGTGTTTCTTCCCCAACCCGAACCATCACTATATTATGTCTTATGATTAAATACAAAATCAAATGATGATATCATGTTCACCCAATAATAATGAGAATAAACTATTTTCACGCTATGAATCATGTGATGAAATATGGATCATACCTAAATGTTTTTACAAACAATAATATACACCTACCACACAATACGGTCATGCGAACAATGCACCCATAATATCTTTACAAATTTTATAATGGTGCTAAAATTCATTGATTTTGTAATTATTACCAACACCACCATGATTCACCACATCCGGTGGAATTTATGAATTCCCAAAACTCCACTACAAAACTCATTGGATAATTTCATTTCTCTACCCAAATCCCATTTTATGCTTTCCTTTTTAACGTGAACATACATTATCCATTTTGAGACTATTTATGCATAAGTACATAACTCATTATAGAAAAACCTAGAATTTCCCATTACATCACAATTGTTTAGTAACATTATAAATTATAGGAACCTAAATAATAAATACCTAAAACTATATAAGAGTGGAAAAATATTGGTGAATGAGAAGTAGGGACTACATAAAAAGGTATATAATAAATTTTATTAATAGTAAGAAGCTATAATTGTGGAGCATAGAGAGAGGGATGAGAAAAACAGATCCTTATCTATCTATTATTCGTTAAAACTATGTTTTTTGGTTTATGAAGAATTAGTTGTATGTTGGAGATCTCTTTCCTCAAGGTAGGTTTTAATGTTATTGATATTCTGTGAAGAGTGTGAAAGGTGAGATCCTAGATTCGTGTAAAGCAATAACGGTGCCTGGATTTTACGGCGGCAGTGGGATGTCGGTGGATGTGGCTGACACAGGTGGTATGGAGGTTGTGTTGTAGGGTGATGTGAGGAGGGTGATGACTATTGCGGATGCAGAGAGCAGATGGATCTTGACGTCCAGTTCTATGATGGCTGCCATGAAGCGTGTTGACGCCTAGAAGGTGATCATAGAGGAGGCTGGGTAAGGAGTCCAGTGTTGATGTCGTGTCTCTGATGTTTGAGAAAATTTTCAATGGACGGGACTAGATTAGAGATCCATCTCCTTTGGTTCTGATGGAACTGCAAGTAGCATATTCTCATGTGTGAATGGCTACGCTATTGAGACACTTGTTATTAGAAGTTTCAGAGTAATGTCAACTGTGGTTGATGTTGGAAAGGATTCACCAAATGATGTTACCTTACCTAAAATTTAGGATGGATCTATATATGCAAGAATAGGTAATCTTGGTCTAGTTACTGAATCGTCTAAGGAAGTTCACTAAGGGGGTGGTGGTGTCCGCTCATTTGATTCTTTGAATGGAATTGTTGATTCTACTATCCTAAGAAAATGAAACATTACACATATTAAATAGGATCTCATTGTGCTGTATGAATGGCTCAAAATAGGGGGGTTATGAATCATTTCTCACCTTTTCCTTCGCAAAGGTTCACAACCTATAAAAATTGATGATCTCAAGGATCGTGTTTCATTGAGTTGGGATTTCTCATCATGGATTTGTGTATTTCTAGGTCACGGATTTTTTTCATATGATATTCCCCATGGATGAATTGAAAATTCAAGAATGGGGCTTTGGATCCATTTCCCTAACACTGGGAATTATTTACTTGCGTGAATGGGATAAAAAGATCAATCCTTTGGAGGTTGGTAAAACTACTAAACAAATTTCGTATAGAGTTTATCGGTTAAATTGGATATGGCATCCAAAATTATTGTATGATATTACCTTATCTATTTTTATTCCAATTATAATTGAAAAATAAACAAACTATTATCATTTTTGCCACTTTTCTAGGTTTATAGTTGAGGTTGAAGTGGGTTTGACCCTTGTTGACATGGTGATGCTTGCAATTGATGATGATATAATTGATATGAAGACTACTTTCTAAAAAATGCATAAATTATTCAAGGATAAAAATATTATTGGTCGTTACTTTTCTACTTTTATATGGGACATAGTATGAAACATATATGCTTTGTGTGGTAATAAAAGGAATAATTGTCTCAAGAAGATCAAAACTACATCTTCCTTAAAAACTGACCCAAAGTTGTTGCTTGAGGATTCCAATTACATGTGTAGGGGTATGGATGATCTAGGAATGGTTGCTAATACTTGTGTGAAAGAGCTGAAAGATGTTTGTCATGAAGAGTCATATAAAGTTGATAAAAAGTGCGAACGCCTAGACTCAATGAAGGAATGTTCCCCCTCAGGTGAAAACTAGAAGATATTTTGGGTTTATAATTGTATGGGTTAGAAAAATATCTATCATGTTGCTTCTACTAGAAATGGAAAAGATCATGTTAAAGAAGAAAAATCACAACTTCAGGAAATGATGGTTTCCTCAGTGAATCTAAAATGTAAACAAACCTTATATTCTGACTCCCCAATCATCTTAAAGGATTTTCACTCGGCATCAAATCTAATTGTGGATAATGGAGGACTTTAGCATGATTCATATAAGAAAAAACTATTTCTAGGTGTTTCTCCAATAGTGGTTGAGCTTCTTATTGTACATGAAATGAAGGCGCCGGTCACAAAAGATGTTTCTCTTGAAAAATGCCAGGAAGAAATATAGTAAAATTCGGGTTTTGGGAGCACTGAGGATGAGACAATTTATGGAAGACTTCAAGAACTCTCAGGTAGGGCATGTGCTTGCAGAGGGAGGTTAAGAGGTCCAGGTCGTTGGCATGGAAGAGCAGAGCTGGATGCAATTAGATATGAAGAACTAAGGATAACTAAGAGATTGTTGAAAAATATAAGAAAATATTTTATTTTGTTTGGGGTTTTCCTTGTTTTCTCATTCCCCGTCCCCTTGGTTACTATCTTTTACATGATTTTAATAAAAGAGGCATAACATCCATCTTTTAATGAAAAAATATTTAGATTCTATAATTAATAATATTAAATGAAAAATAACTATTATTTCTATGATGAAAGTGATATGATTAGGGATTGAAATATGAATATTGATTCTTTGTTTCATGATATAATTTATAAAAACTATTCATAGTAGTAATAATTTTATAAAAAAGATGCCTTATTGATATAAATGGATAATATGGATAGTCCCTATAACCAAATGTTTCTTTCTATAAGGTCATGATACTTAATTTTATTAAGTGGTTAGTAACTCGAAACCATATTTAATAATATGTTATAAATATTGCTCAATGGTAATGGCGTGGATGTAAAGCTAGAGAACACATTCAAATTCATAATTGACAAATTATCTTTAGGGAAATGACCATTATAAAAAAAATAGATCAGAATTATAGTCTACGACCCCTAACACAATCTCATACAATCCTTGATAGGTGGTGAAATATTAAGACATATGGAAATCCACCATCTCATACAATCCATTATAGGTGGTGAAAAATAAAAGCAAGCATAAGAAGAATCGGTGGTTTCCATGCGTAGTGTACCTCATATGACATCATGATTTTATTTTATAAAATCATAACATGTATATACAAGAAAATTCCATTGACATTTAGTCATGTATATTTTTTTAAATTAATTAGTATCTCTCACATTAATAGGCCAAATTTAATAGGATTTTAAATAGGCCAATAATCCTTCACAAAATCATTGGTGGAATCATCGAAAATATCCATTCAACAATATATTTTCAAATAATTTAGTCTAATGGATAAGTTTTCATCCTTATATCCCCATTAAACCCACTAATTGAACATCCATTATCCACTACATCTACATAAAAACCAACCATGGATCTAGAATTTGAATTATTAACATCTTCGTTATATTAAATAGTAAATATCCACATGGAAATTTCACATTAAATCTCTTAGGATAAATATGAATGGGATTATCGACATAATATAAATAATAAACTCACAATCCCATGTAACCATATCATAATTTATTATTAATATATTCCAATATATTCGAATAGTAATTTTTCACTCATGTTCCTTTAGTCATTCATGGGATCCCAACCCGGGGCCTAACAGAACTTGTTCCACTCATATACAACTCTGTTGGGAAACCAAATTTCAAAAAAACTCATAAACACACAAAATGACAAGGTATTGTGGGTTTTTAATTCATTTTTTGGAATCAAATTCAAACACTCTGGTGTAACAAAATACTTGTGTCCATTTTATCGTTTCCCTAACATCCAACACAACCACAAATATTCTATTCCTGTTATTTCTAAATTGGTTCCTCTCTATGACCAACATGCATCTTCACTATTGTATAGTCATTTCATTTTCACCCATAATCCTAATCTCTCCTTCTTATTGGAGAACTAATGTTTCCAGCTATCCTATAGGGATTTATCAGTAATTCAAGGCTCATAATAACCCATCAAAACCCCAGATGACATCTTTGTATGTTTCCACATTCAAAAATAGAAAATATATTTGGACACTAAATATTCATAACAATTACAATTTCTTTTTTTGAAATCTAGTTGTCGTGTTTGTACGAACTTCCTGAAAGTATGTGGTAGTTTATTCAATCCGAGTAGAGGTATTTCACACTCAACTTATTGATATCTCGTTTTTATTACGTGAATGATACCACTGTAAAATGTGTTCCCATAAAATGTATAAACTCATAAAGCCAATAATATTTCATATTAAAGATAAGAATCTATGATATGAATCCTATTATAGGGAGGTCCTCTCCATACACTAAAACATCCATATAGACTTGTTCCTATATGGATATGCCCAATGGACCCTGGCCTATGCTATCTATAAATAACATCCTCCCATTTTCTATCTATTATGACAACCCAATCTTGAAAATTCATGATCAAGTCCATGATGGCTATTTCCCATTAACCCAATATAAAATTTAACATTTTTGTAAGATTGGAGATGATTTTTTATAAAATTAAAATAAACAAATATAAATTAATATTCAATTAAAACACTTGGATTAATTACTTCATTATTTAATTTTTTAATTAATTTTTAAAATTTAAAAGAGCACTGAATTTAAAAATTGGTTAATTATTTGGTAAATCATTAAAAATCAATGAAATAACTTTTTTCTTAATTTTAAATTATATTCATATATAAAATGAGGATATCAAATCCCCACATTTAAACCAACTATTTCCCTTAATGACAAGATCTAAACACTAAATCAAATAGGACTGACATTCTTCACAATATTAAAATATCAATATAAAAATACCAAATGATTATTAGTAGAATTATTAAACTAGCATGTTCTACATTAAATATTAATTAAATTTTAAAAAATAATAAAAATAATCCCACCTATTTTACTTTTTAACTTTGTAAATTGATGGATCCTTTCATATCATTGATTAAATTCTATCAGTATATTATTATTAAAATGGATATTGGGGATTTAATATACCATTTATTTTTTCCTCACAACGCTGATGGTAATAAATTGAGGTATATTTATGCTCATAAAATGATTAAAATCTCCTCTCACATTCATACAAAGGAACTAAATTAATAAAATAATAAAGATAAAAACAACAAGAGGTGTTGATGGAGATTAATTAATTATAAAATTATGATATTTATAAATGACAGTTTGTGTTAATTCTAAACATATGCATCCCAATAGAGATAGTTAACTATAAATCCATATGCTAAATATCAAATGTAATGGGTAATGATAATTTCAAATTTAAATGGAACCACACCAAATTACCTTGGATAATGTATGGTCATGAACAATGAAAATAATCAACGATGTAGACAAATTTAAACTTTTACATCATATTTTTAAATTTCTCAAAAAAAATATTCAATTTTTTTAATACTTAATTCAATAGAGTCTCACATCCATCACCAAAAACCAAATAAAATAAATTATTGGTCATCTAATTATGATTTTTGACAACCCCACACCCAAAAGTCTTCCAAATTTTTTATCCTAATATTATTATTGTTATTATTGATGATTATCTATAATTAGAATAATAAATTATCACAAATCCATTCTCAAAAACCCAATTAACGTAAACAAAAAAATATTCCTCATTGTAACAAATCATGTTCCCAAAATACATAACCTTGGAACCACACATTAATATCTTAATATCATGAAAACTATTAATGTATTATAGTAATGGATAAAACTAGATTGTAATGTGGCTTATTACCATAAATTATCACTCACAAATTATATTGGGAAAAAAATTATTATTTTCTTCATAGGGTAAATAGATATGGGAATAAAAAATTACACATTTATATTAAATTAATATTATAAATTTAATAACATTGCCAAAATCAAACACAAAATCTAGTTAGAAGAATATCCCATGATCAAGGATGTAATTTAAAAATATTGAATTAGAATTATATTTAATAACTACCTTAAATAGTTAGATGTATATTAAATATGACATTCACTCATGTTAAGGTTCATAAACAAACTTGTAATCATGAAAATTTGAAATTCAAGGAATGAGAAATTGATTGAAAAATACATCAACATGAATCAATTAAATCATTTAAATAATAATTCATCACAACATTAACTTTTCATCATTATAATAATTAATTTTACCATTTTACACAGTCATATTTTTTAACATTGATATATGTATAATTCCATCATTAATTTATTATGAAATCGAAGTATCCAAGGTAGAAAATATAGTAAAAGTCAACATTTGGGGTATATAAGTTATTTTAATGTTCTAAAATTTATTTTACATGAAAAATGGTTATTATTAAAAGATAATGGATCCAATGAGATATTTTTTTAGAGTTAATCTTCAATTCATCTCATTTTTTATGAATTATTTCATTAATATTTTATCTTTTTAATCCTACAAATTAGAAATACACATGAATGTTTAAGGTTCATGTGAATAAATCATAAAGAGAGTATGTATATTGATTAAATTCGCGAAAATAAACCTAATCCAATTTCAAATAATGAAATAATAATCCTAATAATACAATAAAAAAATTGCATATGACCTCAAACAAGGACATTACTAGGCATGGACATCTATGTAAACCAATAATCTTAATTAAAAATGTAATATTATTATAGTAAATATCCAACCATATTATAATGACACAATATATAATTTTTTATACATATAATTGGTCTCTTATGATTTTTATTGTTCTTCCAAGTAATTGAATACCATGATGATCATATTAGAGGTGAATCAGGTTCCCAAAATTCATAACACTACTATATAATTTTACCTCTTGTGCCCATATGAGTGATTCATAAATGGACATGTCAATTTTATCTTGTACTTCATTCTGATCTTCACATATAGGGGTAATCGAAATGCAAACATTTGTAACATAAAATAAATAAAATAAATATTTCTAAATCATGCACCCATATTATTTCACTTATTTTTAATATTTTTTCTGAACATAAAATGTTGATGTAGTTCTCCTTGAGTATTGTGTTCAATAAATTAATATTTTACTATTATTATCAACTGAAAATAATGGTCAGTAACAAGTATCCATTGATTTTATTTATTGTTTTCTTGTTCACATTATCCTAAATCATGTACATATTTTTATTCATTTGAACCATCATTAATGAGGGGAACACATTTGAAATGAAAGTAATCATTGAATGTAGAACATATTATATCATTCATAACAATGATTCCATTCTATTGACATACCCCTTGATTTTATGGCTCTAGGTCATTAAGTGACTCCTCGTCCTTTCGTTGGTATCAGTAGGGTATTTATCTATATTTATATTGGTAATTATCATTAAGGAAATTAATTTTTTTTTTAGAGCTATATTATTCAGGTGAAAATAATTTCATTTTTATTAAATATCAAAATTTAATAAATATACGTGATAAAAAATTCACAAAATCATAAAAAAATAATGAAAAATGTATCTAAAATGAAAAATAATTAAATAGAGATAAGATTTTTTTTCTATACTACAAAAATAATGTTTACTATGTTTCTTTTACATGAAAATGAAACCAAAAAAATGAAAATAATGAAGGGTTTCAGTACAGCCCAATGACTCAAAAGATTTGGAATTTATAAGAGAACAACAACTAACAACCTGTAACTACTCAATGGTATTATATAATTAGGCAGTTCATGTTTGAATCAAGGGACATTTTGTATAATAATATTAATTTATATTAAACACTAAAAATAAAAAAATATTGAATGAAAAAATTATTTTCTAAGAAAAAATAACGTTAAAATTAGTGATACTATACATAAATTTTCATGAGTTAAATCATTATATAATTAATTGAAACGAAACATATTAGATTTAATATTGTCAGAATCTGGTCCTTGTAAGAAAAAGTCATGTTGGCAAATTTAATTTCTACCACCAATTCTATAATTATTTATCTAGGTACATTGGTTTGCAATGATTTAGATAACATCGAAAAAATTAATAATAGAATATGAAGTTGAGCTAATGGCCATGGTGGGATCCTCACTCTGTAGAACTATATATCAATTAGAAATCACACAATATCAGTATGGAAATGGTAATTTCAAATGAAATAAAGATATTTTAATCACACTCTCTGATAACTAACACAATTTTCATGAATTATGAAGATATAAAAGGATATAAAAATAATAATATAAATATAAGAACCTATTTTTTATATAATTCATGGAACTTTTTCATTAAGAAAACTCAAATTTATATTGAAAGAATTAAAAAAAATATTCCCACAATTAATTTCTATTATTGGGTTTGGAAAATAAAATCTATACCTATGAAAAGTAAATCAATTTATTCTATAGCATCAGTTTTCCAGTTTCATGATATTTTTTCACAAAAACCACAATGTAAATTTATATTAATCATTCATTGATATAAATCCTTGTATCTTATCATAATATTTATTATATAATGAATTTTTAATGAAAAATATATTGTATTTTGGAAATATACTAATTACCCTTTAATTAATCAATATATGAATCTCCCCAAATCACTTGTAAGAAATATTTTTTAAAATAATTTAATAAAATGTTTAAGTGTTCAACCATATATCCATAGATAACCTCCATTTAATCATCATTTATACACTACTTCTATTTCACTGTCAAACTTCGATTATTCATTTGAATCACCCTCGTATTTTATAGATAAAATATTTTATTTTCATCTTGTAACGACCAATAAAATCTAAAATAATACAAATGTGTTATATTATTAGTGAAAACATAAAAGTAAATACTCACCCTAAAATAGAAATCTCATAAATACTTATTAATAATAATGATGACTAATGATTATAAATTTTTCAATTTTGTTATTTTATTGAACAATGAATCCCTACCACATAGCAGCAAGGAAATCTTGATTCCGATATTTTGAGGTTTTAAAAAAACTCAGATTTAAGAAGAAATGAATCACAAAAATTTTAAAAACAAAGGAAACTACCAGCATGTAAAAATGACTACAAATACATAATTAAGGAAATCATACCATTAAAATTGGCTAGGAAGATTATTCGTAATAGGTGATATTCTTCTTGAAGAAAATTTGACTACGAAAAACACATTACGAAAAAGTTTTATTGTAAAAGCTTTGTGTAGCAATACACTAGTACAAAAAAATATGAGTATGAATATTCCCATTATGAAAATTCTCATTACGAAAATTCTCATTACAAAAATTCTCATTAAAAAAATTTCAATTATAAAAACATCATTATGAAAATTTCCAGTACGGAATCTTCATTACGAAAATTTTCCAGTACGAAAACGTCATTAGGGAAATTTCCAGTACGAAAACATCATTTAGGAAAATTTTTAGTACGAAATCTTCATTATAAAAATTCATAGTACGACAACTTCATTAGGAAAATTTCAAATCCGAAAATTTTTCATTACGAAAATTTTGAAAAACTTTATTATAGGAAACATGAAAAAAAACACCATTATGAAAGACACAAAAAACATTATTACAAAAAATTTGAAAAACATCATAACAGATGTACTCCCCCTACGAAAAGGAGTTTATTACTGTAAAGAGAATGGTTCAACAAGAAGTTAATGAAGGAAGATTACCTCATGGTTATCATCCTTAACTTCAGTTTGATGTATTCAAACATATCAGAGGGTAAAGATTTTGTGAAAATATCAGCAAGTTGATATTTTGTTCCGATAAACTGAAGAATGATATCTCTTTTAAGTGTGTAATACATAAGAAAGCGATTCCAAATGTCTATGTGCTTTTCAGGAGAGTGATGTGTAGGGTTTTTACTAAGGAAAATGGAATTTGTGTTATCACACAAAATTTGAGTCTTAGTAAAACTCAAGCCATAGTCTGTGAGTGTGTGTCGCATCCACAACACTTGAGCAAAACAACTTCCAACTGATACATATTCAGATTCAGTAGTGGATAGTTCTACAAAATGTTTCTTCTTTCATCACCAAGAAACTAATTAATCTTATAATAAATGAAAAGTTCTTGATTTACTCTTTCTATCCTTTCTACATCCACCAAAGTCACCATCTGCAAAACCTTTTGAAACAAAATCATTTCCAAAATTATATATTATTCCATGATCTATTATTCCCTTTAAGTAGAGAAAAATTATTTTCACTTCCTTTAAATGAGATTCCTTAAGATTGGATTGATATCTTTCACATAATCATACTAAAAACCTCAGGTATGGTTGACTAGCTGTCAAGTAAAGTAGACTTCCTTTCATACCTCTAAAAGATGTTTGATATGCTAGTTTCCCAGCTTCATCAAGATCAACTGTCTTTGAGGTACCAATAGGAGTACTTATACTCTTAGTATTGTCATATCCATACTTTTTAAGAAGATATTTATTATTCTTATATTGGGATATGTATATTCTTTCTGGTTTTTGAGAAATTTGAAAACCAACAAAAAATGTTAACTCACCCATCATACTCATTTAAAACTCATATTTCATTAGATATGCAATGGTATCAATAAAAGATTACTGAGTTGAACCAAATATAATGTCATCAAAATAAATTTGAACAATCAAAACATTTTTCTTGTATTTCTATATAAAAAGAGATAGATCGTTATTTCCCTTAACAAAGTTATTTTAAAGAAACTATCATGTAAGTCAATCATACCAATCTTGTCGGGCTTGTTTAAGGCCATAAAGACCTTTGGTACATCTAAAAACATGTTCAGGATCTTTTGTATCCTCAATTCTAGGAGGTTGTTCAACAAAAACATCCTCTTGAACATAACCATTAAGGAAATCACATTTTACGTCCATTTGGAAATGATTGAAGTTGAAGAATGTTGCAAAGGAAAGTAAAATACGAATAGATTCAAGTCTAGCTACTGGAGCATAGGTTTCTTCATAGTCTATTCTTTCTTGTTGATTATATCCTTTAGCAAATAATCCGGCTTTATTTCTTACGATGATTCGATTTTCGTCACACTTATTTCTAAATACCCATTTTACTCCAATAACCGAAGCTTCCTTAGGTCTTTCATCCCAGGTCCAGACATTATTCCTTTCGAATTCATTTAATTCATATTGCATGGTTTTAATCCAATCATCATCACCTCAAGCTTCATCTGTGCTGTTTTGTTCTAATTGAGAAAGGAATGCTAAATGCTCTACTTCATTTCTTAATGAACGTCTAGAACTTACAGTTTGATTCACATTACTAATGATATTATCACATGGATTATTCTTATTAAATGGCTGGTTTGGGTTTTGTTTAACTTGTTCATCAACATAGGGTAGTAAATCTTATGGGGTAAATGTTTCAGAATCATCTTCTTTAACATTTTCTATATCAGAATGATTTTCTATCAAAGGTTGACAACAAATTTTTGAAATCACATATGAGGATGTAGGTTGGGGTTGTAAGAAATCAAAAGGATAAATTTCATAAAATTTTACATGTACTGTCTCTTCAATAGTACAAGTGTTTTTCCTAAAAAATCTATAAGCCTTATAAGTTGTGTAGTACCCTATGAAAATTATTTCATCAGATTTTGGTGTGAATTTGTTTAACATATCTTTAGTTTTCAGAATGAATACCTTGCATCCAGATTTAGTAATTTTAGAAAGTTTCGGTTTTCTACCATTCCATAATTCATAAAGAGTTTTATTATGAAAAGGTCTAATTAAAGCATGATTTATAGTATAACAAGAAGTATTTACATCTTTATCCCAAAAAATATTGGCAACAGAATACTCACTCAACATGTTTCCTGTTATATCTTGAAGAATTATATTTTTCTTTCAATAACACCATTTTATTGAGGTGTTTTAGGTGATGAGAAGTTGTTAGTAATACTTTTTCTACTACAAAAAGATTCAAAATTAGAAATTTTAAATTATCCTCCATGATCACAATGAATAGTTTTCAATGGAAGGTTTTTCTCATTTTTGTCTTCGGCTCTAAAACATTTGAAATAAGAAAAATCATTATACATTTTTTCTAGAAAACAAGCCCATGTAAATATAGCGTAATTGTCAACCAAAACATACACATAGTACATTCCTCCAATTCTTTTAGTTTGTGTTGGACCAAAAACATCCATATGCACTAGCTGTAATGCATCAGTGGGTGGGACCTCACTGATTGACTTAAAACATGATTTATGTTGCTTACCATATTGAAAAGGGTCACAAAATTTTGAAGAATCGAATCTAAGCTCCAGTATATCCTTAACTAAACCTTTCATAGAGAGTTTGCATGAGTTACTAAGGTTTCAGTGTCCTAACCTTCTATTCCATAACCAAGAATGATCATCCATTTCACTAAGGAAAGGTATGTCTTGGTTCCTAAGTTCTTCGAAGTTTAGTGTATAAACATTGTCTTTCCTATTGGCAAAAAGAATAAATTTTTCCTTGGAATTGGGTACTAAGTACTTATCATTCCTAAAATTCACAAGGTAGCCTTCATCACATAACTAACTTATTCTATTGAGGTTAGGCTTAAGAACCTTAACAAAAAAACATTTGAAATTATAGTTTTTTCTAGAAGAACAATGTTACATATACAAATAATTTCTCCCTGAGCATTATATCTGAAAGATACTTTTCCTCCTTTTGCCTTGATAATCTTTTAAAAATAGTTTTTGTTACCAGTCATATGCTGTGAACATCCACTGTACATTTACCATGTATTGTTGTTGGTAATTTCCCTATATTACAAAAAATAAGAATAAGGATAGGTTTTCGGAATCCAGACCTGCTTGGATATGCAAATCTTAGAAAGAAAAATTTTGGGTACCCGCATCTTCATAGAAAAATAAGCCTTATGGAATCTTAAAGATTGATTTTTATTTAAAGAACAAATCATTTCCCAGTGACCACCACACTGGCACTTTGTGCAGAATGGGGCACTTTGAGGAACAAAGTAGTTGTTACTAAAAATCGGTTTAGATCTTGTGCAACCAAAACAAGAAGTATTCCTTCGAGGTTGAATTTGTGAATAATTTTTATCAAAATTTTCTTTACCTAGGGTAAAGTTTGAAAAACACTTCTTGAAAGAAAATATTTCGAATTTGAGTTTAATAACTAAGTTCTCATCTTCAAAAACATTTGAACTAGAGCATGGATCGAAAAACAACTTTCTTAGAAATTACGTTTTCTAGTTCATTATAAAGTTTATTCTTCTCAGAACTTACTTCTTCAAATTATTTTGAAGTACTTTCAAAATCATCACTTTTCTTATCATGAACTTTAGAGAGATCTGATATTTCATTAATAAGAATAATATTCCTAGAATTTTCTATATCGAGTTTTTCTATGAGTTTTGAATTATCATTTTTAAGAAGTGTGGAAAACCTAGAAAATTATTCATAGGTAGGTAAAGTATTATCTTCATTAGAAGAAGATTCTCAATCAAAGAGTTATAATATTTACAATCAGTAGAATTCAAGGAAACATTGGTCAATGATTCAGTATTGTGTACCTTAGCCATCAAGCAATGATTATCAATAGGTATCCTGGTTATAAGAACAAGATTCTTCTGTCCAGAAGATTCATAATCAGATGATTCATCTAAAGAGTCTCCACTACTGGAACTCCATGTGTCATTGGCTTTCAACACATTCTTAGCATTGGACTTGTATGATTTCGTTCTATTTTTCTCAGAATGCCTCTATTTTCATTCATTTCTCTTAAACATAGGGAAGTCAGATCTTATGTGTCCAGCTCTCTTGCATTCATATCATGTGACCTCAAAATCTTTCTTATCTTTCATGTCCTTCTTCTTATACATAGATTGAATATTCCTCTGTCCAGCTATCTTGTTCATCCTTCGAGCAAGATTTGCTAATTCATTTTCTACGAACTCACTTCCACTATATTCGGAATGGATAACAACTTTTATAGATCTGGATCAAGTATCTCTCTCATGAGTGTTAGTTTTCATATGATTGGAAGTAGTAGTAAAAACAACACTACCATTCCCATTCTTTTTCATCACAATATCAGCATCTCTCTTCATCAGAGTCTCATGTTGATGAAGAGTTACAAATATCTCATCAAGGTTAATCTGAGTAAACATTCTATTCTCATCAATTGTAGTCCTTTTAGATTTCCATTCATTTTTCATGATGTTGATGATCTTCTCGACAAGGGATTTATCATCATGACTTTCCTCACCCATTAATTAAACACTATTCACTATAGTCATGAATCTCGATTGTACATTGCCTATGGGTTCAACATAAGGAAAACTAAAACCATGATATTCAGCTCTAAGAATGTCTCTTCTAGTTACAATTACTTTGGATGTACCAAAATGAGTAACTTCTAGTTTCTTTCATATAAAATTTTCTGCTTCACAAGATGAAATTTGGTTATATATATTTCTAGTTATTGAAAAAATTAAAGTATTGCGAACCTTATAGTTCAATTGATATTCATGCTTTTATTGATTTGTAAATGCACTTACTTCATTATCTGGAATCTTGTATCCACTAGTTAGAATAACAAAATTTTCAACCCAAGTGTTGATAAAGAATTCTTTCTTGCGATCTATCCAATATTCATAATCATTACCATCAAAGATTGGTGGTTTGGTTGGATTTAGGTTGTCTATAGAACATACATTTAATCCTGTCATCCTTAAGAAAAACATTGGCACACAATATTTTTAGATGAAAAAGTTTTTAAATAAAGAAGATATTCTATGCAAGAAAAAAATTGTAACTCTAGGCAAACAGTGAATCTGAACTATGATTCAGAAAGTAAATTCCAAAAATATGAATCTGAATTTTCCATTCCAAGAATTCTCTTCTGAATCTAATCGTGAGATTAATTCATATGGAACCAAATCCTCTGATACCAATTGTTAGGATGGTATAACTCTGTGTATGATATACTCTATTATACCAAACGTAGGATCGAAATACGAATGAGATTCTCACAAACAAGAGGGGGTGAATAGTACCTTTTGAAAATTCCCTATGGAAAATTTTCATATGGTTATATTTATCAAAGTTAAACATGATAATTCACAAGACCTCTATATGTTCTAAAGACTTTCTCGATTCCGAAAAAGTGATTCCGGAAATGAAAATTAACAAAATGTTACAAAGATTAAGATTCTACCTTAAATTGTATAGAATCTTACTAAATCAGAGTACAAGGATGAAGAAGTATAAGAAATTATACTTTCTTAAACAATACAAAATGCACAGTGGAAAACAATGTAGTAAAACATAAAGTAACAAACAATAACTCTTTTATCCCAAAGAGAAGGGTATCCAACAACCTTGGATAAATGTCTCTTGATTTATACTTTCAAGAAAGTCTGTCTTACCCAGACCAGGGTAATCCTTCGATACAAATATCGTAGCCTATCTTGCTATCCCCAGAAGCCCTCAACTATCCAGTAGTCAGAACCTCTTTTTTCCTTATCAATGATTCCCTTAACTTCAAGGTGTTGGAAGCTCTCTCTTCCTATCCCCAGAAGCCCTCGATTGTACACAACAACAATCAGAGTCTCATGAAGAAAATATGCATGAGGAAATGTTTGAACAAGACATTCAGACTTTCTGCACGAAGCATTAGAGTTGATAAGATCCTATCTCTCTAGAAATCACTTCAACAACATTTAAGCACAGATGATAGGGTTTTTTCAATGTTGTAGCTTCTTTTCAAATGAGCTCTTATTTATTGGCTAAGCTTAAACGGTTGGCTGTCTCCTCCAACGGTCATATTTTTCCTTGAATTTCGGAGGGACATATACACATGTCACTCAATCAACAGTTAGTCAATAACTGAAAGCACGAAGTTGTTTTGTAATGAAACATGTGTAAGCATAAGTAAAACTGATGTTCGGAATGTAAAAAAATAAATGTTCCGAGTCTAACCAAAAATGGAATTCAGACTCTATAATAAAGAGATATTCGGATTCTGTTTTGCAGGAATTTGGAACCTGATTTCTATAGAAATACGGATTCTGAATTTCTAGGAAATTCGGAGTTTGGTTTCATAAGTATTCAGAAACTGAACTTAATGTGTTCGAAGTTGAACTCATAGATGTTCGGGGTTGAACTAGTAGAAGTTCAGAGTCAAACTAGTAGATGTTTGGAGTGTAACTCATAAAATTACAGAGTCAGAATTCAGAGTTGAACTACATGAGAGTTTGTATACATAATTCAGAGTTGAACTACATGAGAGTTCTTATTCAGAATTCAAAGTGGAACTTCATGAATGTTTGTACTCAGAATTCAAAGTGGAACTTTATGAGAGTTTGTATCCAGAATTCGGAATGGAACTTCATTAGAGTTCGTATCCTAAATTCGGAATGGAACAAAATTAAAGTTCGTATCCAGAATTCAAAATGGAACTTCATTATAGTTTGTATCCAGAATTCATATCCTAAAAGACAATTCTTCATATCTTAGTATTATATGATTCCGAGGTTTTAGATATGAATGTGATTTTTATACTTAAGAAAAATATTGATATGAACAATGAAAACATGGTAGGGGAAAATTTATTTGGGAGGGAAATTTTCCTTATCAAAGTAAAATATTGATTTTCTTATGTATTTTGTGATTTTCAAAACAAGAAAGAATGGAAATGTCATAAGGAAAATCTTATTGACTCAACAATTTTAACCCTTAATTACCTGATTTACCTTTAACTACAGTAAATAAAAATTACCGTAGTTGCTATTAATAATATCAAAAAAATAAAAGTTACCTATTAACATAATTTGGACCCACTGAATTCAAATATGGAATCCATTTTTCATAATTCAAAACACAGAAGTTGTAGTAATTAATTTAAAATTAATCTCATTGTTATGAAAACAGGTTTTAAAAGTTAAAACATTTCCAAAGATTGAAATGTTTGTACCTATGAATTCAATGTAAAATTAATGGTAATCACATAAATTATCTTAAATGGTAAAAATATATTCTATTTATATTTTAAAACCATTCAATACTATGATTTAACCATATAAATTGTTGCGATTAATTTTTTTTAATTAAAATATAGCATGTTTTTACTATTAATTAAAATATAAAAGTTATCAGAATAATATGAAAAATTTATCAAAATTAAATTTTTATATGCTGATTCCAAAGAAAAATTTTATTTAGTCAAATTGAACATATAAACCTATCAAAAACTATATTGAATGTGTGTGCGCAATCAAAAGGCATCAAAATTGCATTTTTTTTAAAAATACTTATTTTACCCGAAAAATTTATTTTGATCACATAAAATGTTTTAGAAAATGAGTAATATGAATAATAATGTTTTAAAAATAAAAAATTAGTTAATAATATTCATAACGACTGGTCCATAATAATATTATAATAATATATCGTTGTTCAGAGAAACCCGGTATTGTGTACTACATACGCTAACGAGGAAGGTCGCGTTTGCGTGTATTGCAAGCCACGTCAGGGATGCATGTAGTGAAAGCTCCCATTGGTGTAGCGTACAACACTTGACATCAATTAAAAATAATAATTCTCATAAAATCTCAGGTTGTTACAAATCTTGTAAGTAATGGATGATCATTTGAAATACATGTATGGAAAAACATAAAAGTTAATAAAATTTCTTTTGTGTGTGAATATTGATATATGTGGACCCATCTGACCAAGAGATATTAATGGGAGGATATATTATGTTCTCTTCATTGACGATTTTAGAATAATTTTATGGGTTTCAATCATCACTGACAATTCTGATGTGTGTGAACTTGATTTAGAAACAAGTGATAAGGAAGAAAGTGTGAGTATTATGAACTCTACAGAATAATGGAATAGTTCAGAGAAGAAATTTAATTTTTCAACAATATGACAAGAAAAATGATCACAGATAAATAAATATGAAAAACGTTTTGGAATAATTATTTTATTTATTATTTTCAAATGAAAATTTTAAACGCTAAGTGTTTACCATAAAAACTAAAGAACATATATAACATTAGAAAGAAATACAATCTAGACAAATACTGTAAGAAAATACCCATCCTAGTGACTAGATTATTATTCCTATCCCACACCATATCATACCAACTTGGATAGATGTCCCATCTAGGAACTCATGGGCCTGGTATTGATTGAAAATGAAATACCCTCTTGTTCTTCCAAATCTAGTTGGAGAAGCTCTAGTGAACTCTTCCTACTCTGAATCCTCATATGATGATATTCCTTGTATATTTTATAAAATATTTCACATTCCAGTATCAAAATTAAACCATATACCAATCATGCTATAAAAATCCATGAAGAGTTTATCTTGAGAAATAATAAACATTAAAATTCAAAATTTTGAGGAACATCATTACATATAGACAATAAAGATGGAACCACTGCAAGATGCTAGCGGTCACTCAACCTCACATCACAATTCACAATGAATACCACCACTCAGATCCATCGTGGAGATAATAGTGGAATCCTAGATCAAGAGGAAAGTAACATGCTTCCAATACCCTCAATGGAGCTCTTCTATATGTACTCCCAATACTGACAATTACTACACTATAGAGGAAGCTTCTTCATCGATCAAACATGAAATGAATGAAACCATCCCCCATAAAAACACAACATACATTAACAATTAATTAGGATCAAAAAATAAATTGGAAAAAATGAAACAATGAAATGGATTAACCCCATCCTCTCTATCGAGACAGAAACCGAAACCCATCTTGTGTCCAAAATGCATCGAAAACAAAGACAAAAAGCTTGATACCTCCATTATAAAAAATCAACCATCTCTCTACCTTCAGTCATAGAAGTAAAAAAATGCATACCCCTCATGATCTAAAACCATCCTGAAATAGATTATACAAAAAAAAACTCAATCCGCATATAAAATTGCAATGCCACGTGAACTAAAAAATATACATATGGAACAACACATACCTAGATCCTGAGCTGAAGGGATGTCTAAAAATCAATACATCAGAAATAGCGCATCATAGGGTTTGGTGACTTCAATAGCTAAGGGATGTTTTCAATGTGGATATGAATGAGCCATGGGATATTTTTTTGTGGGAATCATAATGATTGTCATCAGGACTAAATGGGACATTTACAATAAGATAAATGAAGTTGGTGTAATAATTTGAATAAAAAAACAACTACTGTGAAGAGGGTACTCCTTGAATGTTCCTATCAATTTTGATGAAAAAATTTAATCTGTTTTAAGGAAAGAGATGATTATATTAATCTTGGTAATATATGTGCAATGAAATATAAAAATTTCTAGATAGATGTAATGTATACAATTCATAAATGGGTTCTAGAAGAAGATGATTACATTGAGAATCAATATTTTTTTTCACAATCCTAAATATTTAAATATAGTTTGCTTCCTAAAGAAGGTACTAAAGGGGTTGAATCAAGAACCAAGATCACGATATTCATTGATGGATCAGTATTTTGGAATCTTGGTTTTTAGGGTGGTGGAGTTGATTACAATATCGGTGTCCAAAGTGACAGTAGTTATAAAATAATGGAAGTATTATATGTTTATTACCTAATATTTGGGGGATCAGAAAAAGAATAGTTCACTCTGTTCACATAACTCATGAAAAATAAATTTGAAATGTCAATAATTAGTGAACTGAATTTTTCCCATGGTTTAATTGTGGAACATGGAATAAGTGGCCAATTCACCTCGTAATATAAATATGAAATGGAATATTTGAGATTATTTTTAATTGATAATTTCAAATATACTAAGAGTCTGGAATCTACATAGATGGAACTTTTATATAATGATGAATGGAAAGAGTTAATGAAATAGAATATATGAAAATCATTAGTAGCCAACTGTACATGACATAAAAAAATACCTGATGTTGTATTTATAACATTCCATGTATCACAATATCAATTCAATCCCATGGAATGAATCATTATTATAGTGTAATAGAAGCATAGATCTATCTAGGGTTTGGTGGATATTAGTTTGATGTGTAACAAAAAATATCAGTAAGTGTTATTGGGATATATAGATGATGATTACATTGGTTGAAAATATAAAAGAAAATCAATATAAGGTGATTCATCCTATCATGTAACAATGTTTATCTATTGAGTCTTTATGGAACAACATTTCATTTCATTGATCACCAATGAATCTGAACATATTAATACTACTCAAGATTTCATGTATTTATTATGGATAGATAAGCAGATTTATTATATGGAATTTGAAGAAATGTTCCCAATTATAATACATCAAACTAATTCATGTTCTTTAAATCAAATAAAAATTTTATTCCATTAGTCACAGAACAAACATTTTGAAATAATGTATAATATTATAAAGAAGTAGGTCTAGAAATGGAATGTAATGTAAGAGTATGTTCCCATAGAACTAAAAGCTTGGGTTAATATAACAATGTATTTCCCCATGAATATTTTGAATATAGTTGACTGGATCTTATAGTGTAATAAACTCCACACACTTGAAAAATTGTGGATTATGATGCCCTCTCCCTAACTAATGGTGTTTTTTCCAATGTGGTTGATCTGTGTACATTAACCTATTATAGACCATAATGAAGTGACATTTATGATCATAGATAGAGTGGGTTAAATTGTGGATATAAAAGTAGATACAAAAATTCATCATGAAAGTGGGATAATATGATAGGGGGATAAGATAAGTAGATGTAGTTTTAAATGTGATGACTCTAAAGGCGATAGATCTAAAATAAAATATCACGACGGATGAGTTTTGTGATGAATGCAACTGAGAGGTTTCGAAATGAAGTGAATCATTGTTGAAAATTTCATTATACTCTATATTCTCATGTTGTGCATGGATCATGTTGGCCATGAGGGTTTGTTTAGTAAACAATTTATAGAGATATTAATCAAATTAATCATGTGGTGGTAGAATATAGAATAAGTACAAACATTGTATAAAAAATTAAATAGTTTTCAACAATCCCAAAAGGGGGATTGTTTGGGAAAACACCTAATGGTTCCATATATTTGTTTTTTGGATGATTATGTTTGTTTTTAAAGACGTATTACCATGACGCATAGTTCATCGATTGTAAAGGATGTATAGAAAATGGATATGGAAAATATGCAATTGAATATTTCTACATAGCAATGATATTTGTACCATCAAACATGCTACGTGGACCACATAACAAAATCCATTCATGAGATGCTTCTATTTCCGAAGATTCAAACAATTCATAGGAGGTGTGTCATTTTGTAATTAATGAGATGATTTTTGGCTTCTGTAAAGGGTATACAATTTTCAGATTACATCGACATCCACAAAATAAAATGGCACTATGTAGACCGTACATTAGTTCTCAGTGAAGGCTATTCCACATCAATGTTGTTTGTAATTCAAAAATGTGAGGGTTTTAGGATATATTGGACAATATAAACACCCATTATTATATTGTTTCTAGGGAAAATTTCTTTATAAATAATCATCACATCAAGAGTAATTCGGAAAAATATGAAGTGGTTCACGAAGGAGGATTTTATAAAGGGTGATGTAGTAAATGGGAACAATTCCAAAAATGGATTCTACGGGGTTCTATAGCCTGAAAGTTAAATGGGGATACATAGAATTGGAGATATGTGGAAGAAGAATGTTTCTTCTAAGAATCATTCATCCATGGGAGCTGACACGATAACGTAATGAAGTGGTAGTCCATGGAAGAAGAGGATATCTGTGGAAGGATATGTGGACCACAATGCACTGATACCATTAAATTCAACATATTTCATGGAGGACCCAAAGTAGATCTCATAGGATTAATGGAATTTGGAAAAGGATGTAAATAATTATTTAAAGTAATTTTCTCACTCTAATAGTACTAAAAAAATTATATGTAATCTACTAGTAAAAAAATAACTTCAACAGTTCATCTGCCAACAATTCAGGTTGCCTTCATTCCAAAAAAATAAAGGTAATTTTATGTCTATAAAACATGTGCGGATAAATTCTAGAGTACTATATAAATGAAGATAAATATAGTGTTCTATTATACTGGTAGTGATCTAGTGAATGATACCTAGGGAGTGTTCCTTGGAAATGTACTAAGATGACCCCAAACATCGTAAAGGATGTGAGCTTGGGAATAGATGTGATCTACCCCGATCCTTGTAATTTGGATGTGAACCATACTAGGTTTAGTACATCGAAACATAATCTTTGTGTGCTCATTGTACATAGTGTACTAAATGTGGATTGTATAAAATTTCTATTTCTTGGGCTTGAGCTCAATTTCAATTATACATTTCTATAGGAAATGGAGAGAAGAAATTTTTCGCTGACATAAAAACAATATTTGAGGTGGCATTTATTTTAATCTATCATACCCGTATTCACTCCAACACCTATCTGGGTATTCAATATAGTTTTGAAAATAACATGGTACATTATCTATATTAAATTCAGTATGTCATTTATATACATTACATCCTTACATTACACACATTATTATTTTATATACATGCTTCTTCCTTTAACAGTTGGTTTTAGGATGTACTGTTTCTACAATATCATTAACTCAATTATTTTATTACATATTTAATATAATATATATTTACCTACTATATTTTCTCCCCACTATATTCATTAATATACTAAATCTAGTTGGAAGCCTGTCATATATATGGTGGCGCTTTTGAGGTCCAGTAACCAATCGAAATTGTCTACGAGATTGAGTTTCAGACAATGGGATATTGACAAGTTGTATCAAGTGAGGCATTTTGAACATTTAATTATTATTTTGGAAAGGTATAAATGATTATAGGATGATTTATGAATTGATAATGATCTTGAGCATGGGAATTGTTAGCTCATGTAAAGGGGGAAATTCCAGTTCCCAAGGATGATATTGTTTTTCATGATATTCAATTAATATGGTTTGATGTTATTTCATTATGGGGGATTCACTTGTTTTGGGATGTTATTATTCTTGATATTTTCACTCACGACCCAATATGTGATTATATTACTATGAAGCATCAATGTATGAAAATTTTTATTATATATACATTCTCTGATCATGTTAGGGAGATATTTCATATATTCTATATATTTATCTGTATGCATTATGAAATTAAATATATTTTATATATAGAAAATCAAAAGAAATAACTATTATAATATGATAATTCACTTGTCAATACATGATTAGAGTCACTATGAGACAATTATTCTCTATTTATATGTATCCTTTTTTGGATTTCCTTATTTAATCTTGTGTTCTATGCAGTGTATTTCTTTGGTAGAGAAAATGCCTCATCCTTATCTTCAGATAGAGGATCACTATATACTTTATTAGAACACTCCAAATGCATCTAAACTGAATATTTTAGAATCTTTTGATTTTCATATTGATCTTCATCTGTATAAAAACTTCCTGAGAGTTATTTGATCCATGGAATGATAGACATTTCCTATTGTGACTTCAATGTCTAAGTTGATGTGATTTTTTTAATTAAATGATCGACCTGTATTCTTTAGTGAGTGTGGCCCCCAGGTAGTGGATTTTTTTATTGATCTTGTGTAGATGATATTCATGAACATCATGACACTTTAATATAAGATGGGGAATCATGATGCCTACATGCTCCAGATACCTTCCACGATTCGATGGGTGATTATATTAAAATTTATGAAATAGTATGAGTTTAATCAGAAGGCAATCAAGGTTATGTTTTTCATACACTTATATCTAGAGTCATTTAGGGTTAATAAGGCTATGAAATTCATAAACTTGGCATATGGGGAAATCTTAGTGCAGAACTAAGATGAATTTTTGAATGACTTTAAGTTATTTATTCCATATTTATTAGATATGTAGATCTCTAGAGATAGTCACTTTTTGGAGGGGATTGACTATGTGATTAGGACATAAGTTAATGTATTCATTTTTAGTATATTTTAGGTTTTTATGAATCATGAACTCATCAACGAAGGTAATCTAAGGGTGTCCTGATGAAGCAGAATTGAAATTTCAATAGGGCGGACTTGAAGAAATTATTTTGGTGGAACGAAGTTGAAATATGAATGTCATCAACAATGACTCAATAGGTATATCGGTCAAGACAATCAGTATCCTCCTCTGTACCATGTTCATTTTTAGTTTTATCAGCATGAAATGTTTTTCCACATGTAGGATCAACGTCCATACACCTATTTTTAGTAAAATTAGTTGGGAAGTCTAGGTCACACGAATAGGTTTTATAGGGGACTTATATAGAAGATAAATGGAATGAGATCAATATAGATTATAGATATTAGAAATAAATTATTCTCTAATTAGTATAGTGGTAGTTGGAGTTCCACTAAAAGTTTAGGGTGGATAAAGGGATGTAGTAAAATAGTGTAGGATAAGTAGAACTAGTAAGAATGAATATCACATGATGTAAAACTAGATCATAGGGTATATGGAATTGTCACCTACACTCTATGTAGTCTACTTTAGCTAGAATAGTCATAGGATATTTTACTGGCAGAGGTGCATTTATTGAATCATCTATCTTTTTTTGTTTCCTATTATATATTTTCTAATTATACTAATTTTTTAATTTCCCTACTTAAAACATGATTTTCATTGATTTTTTGAATCAGGGATATCATAATGACCATCAATACATCAATTTATTTGTATTCAGAGAAAAGAAAACATTGTGTGGCATGTTTATTTAAAATGGGTGGTTACCATTTCTTTAAGGAACCATTCATTGAAGAAATAAAGGGATCCAACTAGAATATTTATATGGAATGGATATTTAAATTAAAAAAATTCATATCAAATGTAATTATAGGAGATTTAATTATCTATCACTATGAGGTGTCCGTTATTGACACAAGTGTGAGTGGGATCTTTAGTCGTGTCATGAAGGTCCACTTTAGTGAATATTGAATTGCCTCATGGATTAGATAGTAGAAATTTTGAATGAATGATAATTGAAGGAAACAATATACTTTTAGTTAAGTGGTAGACCATTATCAAGTTTTCTTTCCTAAATAGTTTTTCATCTTACCACCTAATAATGAGATCACATTCATGATTGTGATATTACCAAAACAAGAGCATGTTTCATTTTTTCTATATAGGATTGAAAAAAAGATCATTTGGAGTTGAATTATTAGTTATATGATATATATGATAAGGGTTTTATATGGAATTTTACATCTCCATGGGGTTATATAGTTCTTTTTGTTAATAATTATGTTTGGAATTTTCACTCATTTTGGATTATTAGACATTGAATATGATAATGAACAAAAAATAGTAAACTCTTTCATGCAACGATGGAATCTCTATCTAGTATTGAGTTCTTAATATATTTAATAAAATCAATATGAGATCATAAGACAACCATTAGAGGGTGATACAATATCTATCCAGTCATGACAGACACTAACATTCCATAGCTTTTTTCATAAATCGTAGAATGTTACAGAAATAGACTTCCAGATAATGTACTAGTCTAGTGAAATTGTAAAAATAGAAACATAAAAAATCATACATAAATATGATAAATTATATCCCACTATGTTCATATTGATAGTCACCCTTTTTATAAACATCAAACGTAATACATATCTTCACAACCTGGGGATGTAAACATAAAAGGGATGAGATAAAATGAACATTAATGGTAAAAAAGGGAGATATGTAAGCATAATAATGAGCATAAGGGTTTGAGAACATGATAATTAAAATGGAAAATCATATCCCTAATATGATATATCATATGCATGAAATATGTCATAAATAATAGTAGTTCATAATACATGATTCTTATGGAGATATAGAACACAATCTAATAAATCATAAAAAAGAAATAAAACATGGAATTTGGATAAACACATAGAAACAGAATATGATTTCCATAATGGTGAATTCATCACCGCTAATTCCATCATAGTCTCTAATATCCTCAACTGAACTGGGTCTATGCTCAGTTTCAGCCATGTATAAATGAACCATGTTTACTCGTTGTTCCAGCCCTGTATTACTGAAGGAATCTCATTAAATATTATATTACTGTATTACTAAACCATTTTAATTTATTTTTTCCATACATCTAATACTGATCTAAGTTAATTTATCATTATATACATGTCTATATCATGAGATATAAATCATTACCCAATGTATTTGATGGTGATATAGGTATACCCATGTCATAAAAAAACACAGATACATGTACCAAAAAATCATCAAAAAATCACATCATACCCCATGAAATTAAATGAGTATCATAAACATGTAATCATATCATAAGTTATGGAAAATATTCATTTTTCTTATTAATATTATCAAAACTATATCCTTTGGAAAACAAATAGATTTCATAAAAATATAACCCATGAAGGAGAGAGAAGTTCTATAATGACCATCACATTAATCATAACACATTCTTAGAAAAATTATAAATGGATCATTTATATCATTTATTAGATTGGAATGAGTATTATCAATAGATTTCATCTTAGATATAAAACACATTTGAAAATATATTCCAAAAAAATATGTTGAAGAAAAAATACTTTATTATTTTAAACGTATTGTTAATAAATAAAACCATTAGAATTGTATTTTAAATATCCCATATATTCTTATAATTAAGTATTGAAATTAATTTGAAATTAATTTTTAGTTGAAATATATAGAATAATATTCAAAATATAATAAAACATTTAATCTTTTAATACACAGTTAATACATTAATAGAAATGTTGAACATGTTTTGAAATCTATCTCATTTAATATAACATTCAAATCATGTAAATAAATATTATGTTTTTTAAAACCATCTAATTGAAAATAACATCTAAAACCTAAAAATAATGATTATTATTTTTTAGAAAACATCCCATTGAAAATATCATTGAAAACAAACAATTAATTATTCAAAATGTTTTGATAAACTTTTAACTTCAATACATTAGAATTAATCCAAAACAAATTGTATAACATTATCCATGACAATATATTTTAAAAAAATTCTTAAAATTTATCCATTTAAACATAAAACTGATGCTTCAAAACAATGATAGTGGATAAATATTTACCTCTCATACAATATAAAATTAATATTCCCCTTTTCATGGAAAACGTGTATGAAACATTCCTTATTCTAAAATTAAGAATATGACTACGTAGATAAATTTGGTAAAACAAAAAAGGTTAAAAATTACTTTTAAATATTATAGGATAATATTATAAATTTATTGGAAACCCCTTTTATAAAACATGGTTTTTATGGAACATAGATTTACCATCAAATAGAGGGGTAAGATCATATTTTCATAAAAAAAATTTGTTAAATTATTATTTGTACAAAAGAGTGAAACAAATTGTTCAAATATATTATGATATAAAAAAATTATGTGAGAATAAAAATCATGAGTGTTCTTGGTATATGGATCATGATATTCATCAAAGGAATCATAAACAAAAATAATCTTGAAAAACAATGTGATTATTTCAATAAACTCTTACCACTTGAAAACATTGGACCATAATCCTCATATAAGAAATTGAAAAGATATGATTATTATGGAATCCTTAATGTGAATATTTTATTTATTTATCATGACAATATAAGTATTTACATTTCATATTAAAATACATGTGCAAAACATGTCATGTGTCTAAAATAAGGTAAATTGAGATAAAACTGTCTTACTGATTTGGTATCTATTGAAAAATAGACCCCATGAATCGAAGATCATATAATAGATATGTAATTACACATTTTATTAAGAATAATAATCATATAAAGCATTCAAGGGATGAATATATACCACATAAAATTAATTCGTGGTGAATAAATAATCTATCTCATGATAATTAATAGTGAGATGAAATCCCCTTACCTTTTTTCATGAGTCTATTCATACCCATAAAATCCCATGTATAATGAATATACATTTATGATAATTATTATTTACAAATATTTTAATATATAATACCATTTATGTTTAAATTTTGAAATTATATTACCATATTATTAAAAAATACTCGGATAAGAATTCACTTCATTTAATATTATCTCTATTATTCACATGTGTCTTAATTTTGATTATGAAAATTTATATATACATATATTAGTAAGCCATGCGTTTGCATGAATGAAATTATTTTATTGATGTATTAAAGGAAATAGATAAAATGAAATATATGTATATATATGTAAAATAATTATTTTGGAATTAATATTTCATATATTTTTTATGGTATTTAAATTCTTCCCTAATATATTCTTTGTAGCGTGTGGAAAAATCAAAATACTTTGAGGTGGGCGGTAGCCCACACTTCCTAAAAAATATTATCATATAAATAAAAAATGGAAAGTATAATGATATGTGTTTTAATAGAAATAAATAATCATAAATATATAATAAATATAATATATAATATATATAAAAATAGTTTCTATCATAATTTCCACCATGAGATATGGTAAAGAAAAATGAACAATCATCGTTTGTGAGGCGATATTTTGATGTATAATTAATTTTTATGCTAGTTATAATTAAATGAAGGTGTGTATAAGTGTAGTTTGAACCCTTAGCTTAACAAACCATGTATATTAAGGATAATTTTTTTTAACAGAATCATGGCATGAATGTTTTTTATGGTGTGGAGATAAAATATAAAAAAAAGGAACATGATGGAAGACATTACCTCTTCATCGGGTGACTGCTTTTGGATTGTTCCAAAAGGAATCATAGGCTTAAATAATTCTAACAGGGAGGTTTATATAAGAAAGGGAGGAATTTTTTGATGGGTATTTAGAGAATATTGTCCGATTATAAGGTGTTTGAGAGGTATTTTGATGAGGAGAGGAGGTGGCTATTTATTAGGAAGGGAAAGAACACATTTTGAAATTTTGAAATCATGTTAGGTGTACTAATTTGTTCAGGAATAAAATTCATAAGAAACTAAAAAAACAGAGTACATGATGGTTAATGTCTAAAAAAGGCCATAAAATGGGTGTTGGACTAGTTTCTGAGTCATTTTCAGTCTTATAATTATGTTTCAGTAATTTATTAACTTAATTTTTTTAAAACATTGTAATAAATTTTAATCACAATCATTAATATTAGTGAAATAAAAGTTTTACCTAATTAGAAATTAGAAATTATTGTGATTCTAAATATTGAATCCATTTTCCCATATTCTTATAACATAAGTAAAAGAAATTAATTTACATTTAATCTCGTAGTTGGGTCAATAATGAAGGTTTTCAATGTAAAAAAAGTCAAATGATTGCTAGGTTTTTATACCAAATCTGAAAGTGAAATAAATATCAATGGCCTTAATTATATTGACTGATAAAAATTTTATATATTTAAAATTTTAATCCAATTTAAAATAAAATTTAACCTTATTATTAAATTTGGTGAAAATGAATTTCTGAACTAAATTTTTTTAGTTTGAACTATTAATTAAAAAAAGAAACCTTATAAAAATAAAAGAAAATTAATCTAACCTAAATTTTTTGATTTTTATATAAATATGATATTTATTTTTTCATATTAAGTCTATAAAATTTGTTGTAATTGGATTTAAAATCTGTTATCTATTATAGGGTTTTAAAACTATATTTGTAAAAATATACGATCTTAAACATATATTTAGGTTTTTTCTTATATTATGTTTATAGAACCTATTGAATGAGTAAAAATATATTTTATTGAATAAATAACATTTATATTACATTAATTTCATTAACTAATGGTTTTTAATTTTATTTATTAGGATAAAATAAAATTGTGACAATTTAAATAAAAAATTATCATTTTTATATTCAATAAATTTTCAAATTTATTTCAAATTAGTCGGGAACCTATGAAATCATATTATATATGTTAAACAATATTGTTTCAGAAATTAGTTAATACTATTCATAACTATTAATTTAATGTCATTTTTATATCATATTAAATAATCATATTTTTATAATATATTATTTTTTTGGTAAGCATCAGGCTTGCGTGTTGCGCAAGCCATCGAGGAATGTTATTTTTACGGGAAACCAAAGATGACCCTGATGTTCTATGTAGAGAAATATAATGTAAATGTTGCATGTTTGTCATGATTTCATTGTTGTAAAATATAAATCAATCCCAATAGATTTTTTTACTATAAAATAAATTTCATCAATATTGCGTAAAATTCTAAATATAAAAAACAATAAACTATTTTGAAAATTATTAGAATCTTTTGGGGTGTTACATTATACCACCAATAAAATTAATTTCATCATCAAAATTCATCTAGGTTATCAATGTTATAATACATTATGTATCCACTCAGAGAAACACACATCACACAATTGGGTACTAAAACTGTCCTTAAAAAGGTAATGTTGGTACTACAACTGTTAGATAAAGTAACATATAGCCAGGATTCCAAATAGTAGAACATATGTTGATAATTATGTTTGGACATGTAGGAAAATCAATAAAATTTATAGTGAGTTATTGATTTAATCAACCAAAAAAATCTAAATTCTAAAATAAATGTTAAGGTTCTCAATGTCATAAATATGTGATTATTTAAATGGTCATCGGTTCAAATAACTATGTATTAGTACAAAAAATTATCTTTTGATACTTATCCTAAAATTGGTTAATTATTTTATTCTTTTAAGTAATTTTCATCCATTACATCATGAAATGGATGTTTTTATCTTATCTTATATTCCTAAAGTACTAAAATACACATTTATTAGATCTTAAGGCCCTTAAAAAAATATAATGCATACCGATTTTTCTATTAAATTTCAATAGTTCTTAATATATAAACATGAAAATAAAACTAATTATTCATAATAAATACTTATTCATCACAAATAATAATTCATTAACTATGAAATTGTTTACGTCAGTTGTAGGTGTGAAACCCTTATCATCCATCTATCATGGGTTTAATACCGACGATCATTACAGACATGATCGGTTGTCACCCAACATACATGATGACCTATTCTAAAAGAACACTAATATAATTTGCACACTAAATAGGATGGGAATACATGAAACAGTGGTAATCACTAAATGAATTTTTTAACAAATGTTTTCTATAAAAAACTATTTTCATAAATACATCCTCCAATTTTTTATATAATCTTTTCATGAAGGTTTTACATTATAATAAATATGAAATAAGCAAATAAAAAACTTTAGAAATAAATTCACAAAATGGTATTATAATTTATTCCCCCACATTTCACAATGTACATCTTGGTAATCCCAATTTAAAAAAGTGAATATCCCCATCATTTATTATCTTAAAACATGGTAAAATCATAAATAACCAAATAAAATTTTTGAAAACATGCATGCTTCCTTATTCTAAAGGATATTGGATATATTACATAAATACAATAAATTGGAAACTTCATCAGTGGTAAAATATGTTAATTTTTAAAAGATCCTTTATCAGTTATGAGTTAATCAATACAATCTAATTTACTAGTTTATATCCAACATATCAATATCGTATCATAACTAACACATTAAGGATAATATTAACTTAATAATAATATAACCATATTGTTATATCTCATTTCTAGTTCATCGGAATCATTCAACATAATATTTTAGATACATCTCAAAAAACATAAATTGAACAATCCTTGTTTATTTGACAAGTAATATAACCAAATTCCTGAATCTCAAATACCTAATAACATCTATTATTACACTTAATCCATAATCAATAAGAATAATTCCTTATAAATTTATATAATAATTAATTAATTTCAAATTTAATATGTGGTCTCATAATCATAATCAATATAAAAATTACTCACACAACCATGATGATTCTATCTTGGAGCATTGTATTAGGGACATTGAGTTGCATAATAACTTTTTATTCAAACCATAAAACACTTATCCTTCAATGATTTATTTTGGAGAAGAATATTCTCATCCACTTCATTAACCAGACTCTTTATTTTTCCTTTACAATCACTTGCTTTGTGTCCTTTATTTCCACAGTCAAAACATCTTATTGTTGTTCTAATAAATTCACATAGGTGATTATTCCCATATTATTGACACAATGGAAGGTGCATAATATTTAATCCATCGTATCCATTATGAGAACTCTCTGTGAACTCTCCCTTTATCTTCCATGGTGAGTCTGAGATTTGGAGAAGTCACATGTTGTTAATCATGTTCCAGGAAAACTGATTAGGCATGATCACAACAACATTAACTCAATTGATAATCCCAATTGAATTATCATTAGTAAATCATCTCTCACATTCAATTTTAATCTAGTTTCATTTGGTTACCATCATTTTCTAAAACCAAAAGCATAGTGTTATCCTTGACTATCCACAGATAATGCTATATAGTGATGAAAATTAATACATATAGGAAGTATAAATAATAATACTTTCTTATTCTATGATACCCTAGGATATTCTAAGGTTATTAATATCCAAATTATATTTAAATCATAAATTATGGAAACTAAGTTGTTCGTTGTTTCCCATAAAATATCCCATGGGAGTGTTAAACCAACTATGCTAAAAGGCCCATTTTTCTGTACCAGATTACCCTGTGTCAGGCCTAGGACATCATGTTTGAGTTATTAACCTAAGGTGCATATTTTCTATAGACACATCAACTTATTGTATTAGGATAGGGATGTATGTCTAGGAAACTAGTAACTATATCCCATACCGAAATTCCATGACATTTTCATAATCATTAACTCATCCATATACATATCCTTCAAGAAATCATCATAAATATGCTTATAATTATACCAAGGGAATAGACAAAATTGTTCACATCCTGGTTTCAAAAGGTTAACAAAAATTTTTCCCTAGAACCAACTATATCAACCCAGTCTTGATATACATTAAATTTACATAGTGTTTTTTGAAAAATTTTATAATTAAAAAACAATTTCCTAAATTATTTTTGTAGTCTAGTGCCTTTAGAAACATGGAATCATTCACAATAGTACATATTTATGATACATTATCTCTCACAAAGTTTTTCATTACTAACACCCTTCATATACCCAACATACAAAAAACGTTTCCTCACAATATGTGTATGGAAACAAAGAAATTCGTGACCTAAAATGATTAGTAATGTTAAAAAAGAGATAAATTTAAGAATAATCATCTTCATAAGGGTATGAGATCATGATCATCAATATAAATGATCATACCTTGAAAAGCAAAGATCATATACCAGAATCAATTCATAAATAATAAAAACTCATCAAACATTAATCGTATATAAGTAAATAAGATAATCTATGAATTTATATTATAGGAATAAACCATGGAATTGTGGAAAAAAATAGGCGTATAATATGATTCCCAGAGTATTCAAACCACCACTTCCAAGGCCATCATAGTGGTGAAAGTATGATATTGAACCAAGTTCTTACCCCATTACATCCTAGATTTACTGACCTGAGTTCATTCCTCATTGCAGGCATGTATTAATAAACTGAGTTCATTTCATGTTCTAGCCCTATAATACGTTTCTGAGTTCATTCCTAATTCCATACATCTATTATTTAACCCAGTTAATTTCACATTCCTTACATTTCTATATCATGATACATAAATATTTACTCAATTCATTGGATGGAGATATGTTTTAACCCATCACATAATTAAATTATACACATGTGTTACACAAAATCATGAATAATCATATAATAAATCTTGTAATGAAATGGGTATCATAGGCATGTAAAAATATAATATCCTATGGAAAAATATATATGATTCATAATAATTTTATCAAATACATATACTATGAAAGAAAAACATATTTCACATTCATAAAACACATTAAAGTGAGATATATTTCATATAGGCTGTGAAATTAACCACAAAAACCTCATAAGAAGAATACAATTTGAACCATTAGATCAGTTCATAGAAGGTAATGAGTAACATCTATAGATTCCATCTTAGATGAAATTTAATTTTGAAATATCTTTCCAAAAAAATTCATGAGGGAGATATTATTTCAATAAAAAAATTTAAAAAATAAAACCATTTGAAAATATTTTTCAAAAAAAAATTCCTTAAAATTTATTAAGAGGATATTAAATCATTTTTAAAAACATCTTCCTTGAAAACAAATATAATATTATTCAACAGATTTTAAAACATTTTCTCTTGGAATACACGTTGTGAACATTAAGAGAATTTGTGAAAACGTTTTGAAACCTTTCTCATTGAAAATACATTTGAAATCCTTTTAAGAAATCAGGGAAATGTATTGAAACCCATGTAATTTAAAATTCCTTAGAAAAAATATAATGAAAGAATGAAATTTTATTAAAACCTATTTAATTGAAAAAACATTTAAAACCTATAAAAAATATTTACAATTTTTTGATAAATTTTTATCATGATATCTTTTTAAATAAGTCTAAAAACATTTTGGAAAACATTATCTTTTATAAATAATTTAAAAAAATATTATAAAATAAACATATAAAAATGGAAAGGGGTCTTCACAAAACATATTACATGTAAATAATTACATGTAATATGAGGTAAAAAGATATTCTTAATTCATGGTAAAAAGGATAAAAAATGTGTTGTTCTGAAAGTGAAAAAAACAATCCTTTGATAATAGTGGTAACAATAAAAAGGATAAAATTTTCTTTTATGTATAATAGTACAATAGTAGAATATTCTAGGAAACCCCCTTTTTAAAACCTAGTTTTATAGGAACACATATTTCTGATCAATGATAGAGGTAAATTTAGAATATCATAAAAAGAGGTTCTAAAACTATATTACATTATAATGACTAGAAAAATGTTTCCAATATATGAAGATATAAATAATAAGTATATGATATTATCATTTGGTTGTGTTATTAGAGGATATATCTTAAGATTCATTAATGGAAGCATAATCATAAAGAATCTCATAAAGCAATGAGATTGTTTCAATAAACTCATACCATTTGGTAACTTTGAACAATGACACCCATGTAATAAATGATAGTTACATTAAGATTATAATATAATTAAATTATAGAGATTCATGATATAACATGTCAAAGGATGTATGTTACCATTATATGAATATATAGGGGCATAACATGGAATGTGTCTCAATGTAGGTAAACTAAGGAACAACTATCCTACAAATTTTTTAACATTTGAAAGATAAATCCTTTGAAAGGAATATTGTTGAATGGATATTTAATTAGCAATAATTTGATGAAAATTAATTATATGAAACATTAATGGGTTTTATATACACCTCAAAAAGGAATTTGTGGTGAATAAAGCTATTTTCATAGTAATAATAGGTAAGATTATATCCCCAAAACTATTGTCATGACTTTCTTCATACACATACAAACCAACTATATAATAAATAAAAAAATTGTTATAAAACATTTCAATAACCATATTTTTATATCTAATAAAATATATTGTTTTATTATAACGTTATATTTACCTCAAGATAATAATCCAATGTTAGGTTTCAAATTTGAGTAATATTTTCATTATTCTTCGTATGTGTCTTAATTTTTTACATCTTTTGTCCTTAAACATATATCATGATTTAAAAAATTCAAAGCATGATATATGTAATATATTTTTTTTTATTAGTCTTATAAATATATGTAGAATATAGAATTATGAAATGTAATAAATCATTCATGATGATGGTGTGTCAAAAGTATGCATGAGCGTTTTGCCATTATTACTGTTGTATTAAAAAATAAAATAAAAATGAACTATATATTAATATATTATAATTACATTATATTTATTATTTCATATTTATCATATTATTTAATTAATTTAATCTTTAATATATAACGTGTTGTTTGTGAGTTAATCACATCACTTTGAGGGGGAAATAGTCCATAGTTCATTAAAAAACTATCATATTGACACAAAATTGTATTTATAAAGATATGTGATAAAAAGGAATTACATAACAATAATGACATAATGAATATAATATATATCAAATATTAATATATTTCCAATCATAATTTCCACCATGAAAGGAAGTAATAAAAGAAGGAATATCCATTGATTAGTGAGGCGGTAGTTCTCCATACATGTAAAAAATATGTTCCTTACCCATTAGATGGTCATGTGTGTAAGACTAGGTAAAATCCATAGAATAGAAAAGTAATAGTATATTAATTATAATTGATATAATATATAGGAATGGAATAGGTAGAGTGTAGCGGGTTGAAAATGAAAATAAAAAGAAAAGAGTTTGATTGAAGATGTTACATCTTAATGGCCTTAGTCCTTTTGGTTTTTACCAAAAGCTTCATTGGATTAATTTATGGTAATGTGGAGGCTTTTAGAAGGAAGTGCGGGATTTGGGGATGTGTATTGGGATGATATTCTCCAATCATATGTGGTTTCATATTTGTGAAGATTTTGTATGTGTGGTGGCCTTTTACGGAGAAGTGAAACGACATACCTGGAAGTTTTTAACATAAGATAGGCATACACACATGTTTACCTAAAATATTCATACGAAATAGAAAAACTCATTAATGGAAGGTTATTGGCCGATGAATAGCCAAAAAATGATTTTTTTATGTTTATAGGTATTTTTTGTCATAAATTTTATGGTTAGTAATTTATTATCATAATGTTTCTTAGAACAATTTTAATTAATTTTAATCAAATTCTCTAAAATTTTTTGTGAGAAAAAATTTTATATTTCATATAAATTATAAGATATTCTAATTCCAATTAGGGAATAAATTTTACAAAAATAAAATTATAGAAGTGGTAGAAATTAATGGAAAATTTATCTTATAGTTGGGTCAACAATGAAGGTTTTCAAAGTATGAACATTCAAATGTTTTCAAAGTTTTAATACTATATTTCAGAGTGAAATTTAAAATAATTTAATCAATTTTATTAATTTTTTAAAGTATGAACTAATTCAAATTTTACAAATAATTTAAAATATAATTTAACCTCATAAATAAATTAGACGAGAAATCAATTTTAAACTAAAATTCAATATTTTATGTATTTATTAAAAATGTAACCTTATAGAAAAATAAAAAAAATTATCCAAACCTTTCTATTATTTTAACATTTAATTTATGAATATTGTTTTCACATATATAAGCTATAAAATTTAAAATATAATGATTTAAAATGGGCTCTTCATTAAAATGCAATAAAAATAACTTTATAAAGATATATATTTTAGTATAATAACATTGTTTTTAAGCACAAAAGCATCATATTTAAAATGTGAAATTAACTCACTACTTGTATTTATTTTAATTTATTAGGGAAAATAGTTTTTTGATCATTATAATTTTATATTTCCTTTTATATTCAATTGATTTTCATATTAATTTATAATTCATTGGTAACATATGAATTCATATTATATTGTGTAAAACATATATTATCAGAGAATAAATAGTACTATTCATAACAAATAATTTAATGAATATGTTAAAATTTTTTATATAATCATATTTTAATAATGTATTATTATTTGGTAATCCATTGTCATGGGTGTTACACAAACCATCAAGTAATATCGTTTTTGAATTAAATGCATGATATAATTAGTTTTTTGTGTAGAAAAAGATAATTTTTATGTTATTTGTTATGCAAGATTAATTCTATGTTGTATATAACAAATTCTAGACATAGTGATTTAATATAAAATATATTATCATCGGTGTTGTGTAAAATGATAAAAAAAATGATAAATTAAATCGAATGAACTCACAAAATCCAAGTGTGTTACAGATACAATAATACATAACTAATACTCTTTTTTATAGAAATTCAATGATTTTATGAATCAATACTTTATTTATTTTCTTGATTAATTTGTGGTGGGTTTTTATCATGTAATAGTGTACTCCCCATCATCTTATGATCAAACCCTACCCTAGGAAATCATCATTAGTTTATTGGGAGACCATCACCTTTTTTAAAAGATAAGAAAATAATTCTTTTGGATCGATAATGCCCACATCTTGTTCCATATCATCTCCAAGGTAGAAGAGTTAAAAGACACATGGACGTTTGTATCAATTGTATTATGGGAGTTTCCCATATTCCTGATTCATACAATCAATGGATTAACCAGTTCTCTTCTATGTTTCATCTTAGACTTCTCTTATGTGTCAGCGCTATTGTTTATGATGACCATGAATGGAGTTAAGTTTTCATGGTTGGATGAGTATGAGATATATTTTCATGAGTTTAATAGAAAGATGACATCAACATCAATCCTAACATTACCTATGATAGGTAAGTCATATACTGTGTCCTATGACACATTTTAAGTCATATGCATAGTTGTTTTGATGCTGGAGGATAGAGTGGATTCTTATGGATATAGAAAGCTGAGACCACATGGGAGTAATTATCATACAGTTGATCAGGATTTAGATGAAGTTGTATATTCCCTATGATGCTGACGACATTGTAATATCGATGAATGGTTTTCTGAATATAGGAAAATATAATAATCTGGTACACACTTCTTCATCGAGTCCTAAACATAATTAAGAGTGGGTGGGTCGAGTATCTTCATTATTTTGAAATTGAGTTCGATTATAAACCAGTTACAAAAAATGGCACTGCCAATTCCTTAATATACAAGACCCATATAGAGGTAGTGTGTGAGTCTTTCCATATTTTTTGGATGATGGATCTCTCTACAACTATGAATCATAATTTTTATGACTCCCAAGGAAGAGTACATCTGAATTCAACATAAATGTTAACAATAATTTTATACTAAACCATGATAGGAACATTATATAATACAAATTACATAGGTTTGAGATACAATTTATATTGTTGGGGTTCATCAGGATATTCCCATAGAAACATAAATTAATTTCATCTTTATGTCTAAATATGGGTCATTACAGGCTTCTGAAAAGAGATGAAGAAATAGGTCCACACTATTAGATGTTCGTTACCTAAATGTTTTAAAATTATGTATCATGGTATCTATATGCAATACTAGTGGATAAGAGTGATGCATGATGTAGTGGTATATATGGTGAGATTTTTCAGCTGTCAGAACGTTAAAAATTTGCATCAGAGTCCATCTGGACTTTTACAGCCTCTACCCAATCCATAGTAGACATTGGATGACGTCAGTATGAAATATTTCGGAGGAATAGATAGAAAAACTCATATGAATGTCATAGTATGGTTGATTGTAGATTTACTAACAAAGGTTTTCCTCTTTTTTCCAATAAAAGAGACATTCAATGTTGATGTTCTGTGTAGTCTCTATATCCATGAGATAAATTGGCAACATATATTTTCAAGGAGTTTAATTTTAAATAGAGTTCCAAATTTTACAACATAGTTATCGTAAGATCATCATTAGGCTCCAGGATCACATGTTCTTCTATATATGACCTGTCATCCTCATTGTGATGGATAATAAAAAAGAGTTCTCATATATAGTAGGATATGTTATGATCATATTTTTCATATATTCACCTTTATAGAGAGTATATTTTTTGGTTTAAGCCAAGTGAGTCATAACATGATGGACAAAGTGTCATTTCGTAGATGGTCATGCACAATCATTAGATCCAAAGGTGGGTGGAGTCCATTCAATGTAGGAAGAAATATAACCCTTTCTATTAGAGATAACCTCTATTATTTTAGGGTTTTAAGAATGTTTTATTTATATTGTCTCATATGTTAGAGAAATAGTCTATTAAAAAATATTGAGGTATAAAGACCATGATTTTTTGTGATATATGAAATATTGGAAATGATTGGTCTAGTGTGATATTAATTTTCCCTTCTATGACAACGTAATTATTTGAATAACAAGTTCCATGAGTCCCATCATTGGAGATATCATCCTTACCTTTCATATGTGGTATATATTACAGACACTAATAATGGTATAGTAGAATCCTTTTGGAGAATCTGGTATATATTAAGTACTGTTAAGAAATTTAATTCCTATAGTTTTAGTGTAGTGGGATCATGGGAATTTTCAATTGGATACCTAGGAGAGGGAGTCTGATATGTTAGCATAATGGCCCTACATATTTGATGAGACCCTACATATATTAATGGGGATTGTTGGTGAGAGCTGTTATATGGTGGGGAGGATACATAGTAACTTATTTTTTTAGGAATTTTCATGATTTAGCTTTTAATTATTCTCTATAATTTTGGTTTTCGTCGATTTTTAAACCATACTGGTAGAGTTATTTTAGAGATGGTGGTCATTTTATAGTGAAAATTTCCAATGTTTTGGGGATCCATTTTTGTTATAATTAAAAGTGATTATGATTAAACATGTCAAAGGGGATTAAAATAGTTCTATGTGAGTTGGGAAGGATTTGGTTTTTTTTGTGTTTTTCAAATTAAAATTTGGATGATTGATTTATGTAGAACAATAACACATTGTGATAATCTATGTTGACTTGTATCATCCACCAGTTAGATGTCATTAACAAGTTAAGGACATGAATGGAATGAAATCAATAAACATGACTCACCAAATGTAACTTTTTAAATGCATAACTGAAGAAAATGTTTAGGGATTAATATTAATACATCTCTTGAAACTGGTTCACATATTGTAATGTACAATCATAATTATTTTAACCGTAGGTGATGTTTTTTTAGTGGAACACATAAACTGATAAATACATGATGCGAAGGGAATAGAAGACATATATATTCTAGGATAAGAAATTTTACATCCAAAATATTTATATGGTTCATTTTTAATCCATTGTTCATACCTTACCCTTAAACCATAAGAAACTCCAAGAAAATTTGGAATTAGTCATTCTATTATAGAAATATCAATTAAGCATCTGATACATAATTATTTTTTATTCATTTTTGATCATATACACTGTAAATCTCAATTTAGAGTTATAATCCCATGAACATGGTTCTTTGAGTTTTTATCCAGGTCTTCTATGATATAGGATTCTTATTTTCATCTTATTCAACTTCATTCTTGTTAGTGGTACCTTTTAGATGTGTTTCTTGATCGTTATATTAAATGTATGAGGTCTATAACCATAAAATATAGTATGGTTCAAAATTTTATTAGTTTGGGAAATATTTTCAATGGAACAAGCATAACATGACCTATATATAACACAATAATGGTAATACTAAATTTTGTATTAGATTACTCCTAATATTCATTTAGATCAAATTGTGTCGTAAGAACCCAGTTCTTCTTTTTTAGGTACATATCATTCGTTTTTGGTTTATACATAATGAAAATAAATAAAACAGGTTAAATTTAGGCTCTAAAAATTTCATGTCTAGAAATGGTTGTTATAAACCATGTATTATATGGTACACACCGTGTAATAAAGTTGTCAATTCGGTGCATGAACTGTATGGGAAGTCAGCCATAAAATGAACAATTAAATAACATTCATGGTGTATAGTTCCTCATACAAGTTGTGTGTTTTATATTTTTTTAAATGGAAAATATCCTCGTTTTCTATCATTCTAGAGAGAGGATTCACAAGGATTGTGATACACCAAAACCAAAAGGGGATTTGGATATGGAATTATAATCGAAATCTTGATTTGATCACAATCAGATGCGTTGGGACCCATTCAGTAAGCTCTAAATTCCTCTTGATCCATTGTTTGAAATTTCTTCTCTCAACCATTTTATCAATGGTTGAAATATGTTTATATAATTTTATATATAATTCATTCTAGATCAAATGATAGCTCTACACTTGATTAAGAGGGTTGTATGACTACATGGTAGGTGGTCTCGTGTCTTTAGATAAATGTTATGTTTTTATATGTTCTAGAGTGTGGCCCACCCATTTTTAGGGTTTCTATTTTCTTATAATTGACATATGTTGTCTCATAATGTTGATTAGATGATTTAAAATCATTGTCAATATTGTCTTCCATGATTAAGGGCATCATGTGGTTGTTCTTACTTTAGAAGAAAAATCTTAGTTTTTCTCCTAGGATGCTTATGGACATGCCCTTGATTCCATTAATGAGCTGATAAAAATGGAATTGGATAATATAATTAATTTAAAATTTAATTATAAATGTATATGCGTTGTAATTGTTCAATTCCCCTATTAGGCCTGTGACATGAACTTCCCATGTCAGTGTAATTGATTAAGGCTTTTGATTGTTTAATTTACTTTTTAGGATTATGAAATGAATTTTCAATGTGATTATATAAATTTCATAACACGTTTAATGGTTTAGATTACATGATATTCTTATTATATTATATGTTCCATGTGATCTCATTATTGGTAAACCATGTAATAGTTTAAATTTCCTTGGTTTTTTTTATGATATATGTCGACGTGTGCTTTTAATTATGGAAGCCATGCAATAATTTAATTTATATGGTTCTTGTTATAAATCCAGATGCTGTGAGTATTTGAAAGGCCAAGCCTTATGAGGTTGGTCATTTTTTGTTTATATTGGATGCCATTGGTTTTCTTTTTCTATTCTTATAGGAAAGGTTTTTCTATGAATGAGGGAATTTTTTTCCAATTCCTTTGGGTTAGGTTTTGCTATGCTTGAGGGTGATGTTTTATTATGCTTATACGTGAGGTTTTTTCTTTTCCTGTGGGGGATGTTCTGAACTGAATATTCAAATAGATGACTTATGATGTGTCTACCAATCCAAAGCACAATAATAGATTCACTATTCACTAATATCTATTTAGATGGACTTTTGAGATACCAGTTGTGCATAATTTTTATGGTGGGTTGACGGGACGATGACTAATCTCGATATCATTATAATTAAATAAAATTGAATTGTCCACTGAACATGAACTGAATAAATGGTAACCTGAACTTTTAGTATTGTTTAATTTGGAGTACTACCTTTTTTACATATTTCACATTTGTACACTACATATTTCATATATTCACTGGTTGATCGACACATATTTTAGGTGGATTCCAATAGGATTTAGTTCTCAAACCCTGTTTGGGTAATTTTTTAGGGTCCAAATAGATTATATGATTTCTGATTTCGATAAGGGAATGCACCCTTCTATTGGTAATTGATATGTTGTAGAGTGGAAGGATAGCATGTGACCATGCCGAGGCTTGGGATGCTTATGATTTTTCGTTTATATTTCTATACTATGGTATTGTATATAGTACATCATTAGAGTGTATCCTATATTTGATTCTTTCTATGAACATGTGACATGAAGCACCATCTTTTTCATGTTATGACTATTAGTTATCTTTATTATTAGTGTTTGGATTTTTTTTAGTTTTATGGTATTTACTACTTCTTCTACTGTATAAATTTTTCCTATGTGTTACACTATACCTATGAATGAATAATTTAACCACATTCATATGCTAGGGACTCACTTCAAGTTGACATCCACTAACGTTTCGGGAAATCCACTTCAGGCCGTGTTACCAACAAGGCATGCAACACTAGTTCAATGGCATCAGGATCATGGATGTTGCAATGTGGTTTCATAGGATGATTTTGTATTGTTATCATAACTATCTAGAAACATTAAATTTTCATAGGAAGGAAATGGAGTTTGGTAATTAACTATTCCCATGATTAGCAACCCTATGTTCTTAGAAAAGCCAAATTTCCCCAAATTGACATGTGATTTTTGGATTTTGAGTTGATACAGATGATTCGATTTCACTATTTGGTGAAAACCGTGTTTTATGCTATTATTATTTATTTTTTTATCGTGTTGTAACCCAATGTGATGAGGGTATTCAATATATTGTATCATATTGGAACTTGTTAGAAATCACATTCCATGCATTCTGTCCAGTCCATTTTTAGAGAGTTACTTATTGCATGTTGTTATGACAGATGTCATGCTATATATACATGTTGTTATTAAAGGTACCATGATTTATATAAATGCTATTGTGATATGTGTATTGGTATGTGTTATGACTAAAATGATATGGATCTCATTCATTGATCTCTTAGGAATCTGTGCCCTCCTAGATCAGAATTTTGTGGTACGTGTTTAGTCCATGAGATGAAATTGTGTAGTTATGTGCTGAATGTGCATGTCAATTTTTGATTCGCATTTAGTAAGGGACCCCAAAATTCAGAATTTGGCACACCATTGAGTTATTTTGCAAAAACATGGGTTCTATGGATGATTTTGAGGTTTATTTCATAGAAACCCAGAAAACACGGAGTGTGATGGTATGAACACATTCCATGGGTTCTTCTATTTAGTAAGAGATAACATTTTTCTCCATGTACTCGGAGTACATGTCATGTGGTAATTAACCATGTGGCTGGCCATGTGAGAGAGACCATGGGTTGTTGGTTTTTGGTTTGTGCACATCGTGTATGGTTGATACACACCGTGTAGTTTTACATAGGTGGACCTCATATGACTCTGGCCTTGTGGAGGTACCTGACCAGGATGGAAAACATGAGCACACAACATTTTTCTGGGAGACACACTATGAAACTGGGAAGTTTACACATCATGGCCGGTGGGTGTACATGCCTATTTAAGAGATTGAGGTCACACAATGTGTGTAGGATTTAAAAGCTGTGTACTTCTTTCATGATACCCTTTGAGGGTATTTCCTTATTTTATCCCCCATTTATAGTTTAGGTCTTTTGGTAGTCTTTTCCTAGTAGTTTTCCTCACAGATCATGATAGTGAAACCCATGGAGCATTCTGAAGACTCCTAATGATTTTTTATTGTAATTATATCTAAATTGGGAGGTTTTACTCTATTTATCATTTTAAATCCTCACCCGACCGTGATATGTTTCGTGGATGATAGTTTGTTTGTTCAGACCATAGTATTCGAGGCTTTTGATCTGATGTGATATGCGAGCTATCTATCCTGACATAGGTTGTTCTATGGAGTCCCTTGTAGGATCCATCTTCTATGTAATATATGTGAGGATCCATAATATATGATTCCTTCACTTGTGTTTATTAGAGGATCCCATTAATGAAGCCTCTGAATCTTTGGCATGACCAAACCTGAACTTAGTAGTGGGGTTTTGGTAAAATATCTCCATTTTGTACACACAGACCTGACACATGGGGCAGGAAAACGGGTGGGTTCTTAGAGAATGGTTTTGAAATTTCTTATATTGATATCTATACATTTTAGTTATGAGATTTTGTTAGACCTATAGACACTCGTGTAAGGGGGGTTTATCTATTTAGTGTTATTCATTGGAATGAATACGTGAGCGATCATCCATATGTTATTTATTTTAGCATTGGATTAATTAAAAAGGGTATTTTGATCATAGTAAATCAGTTTTTGTGTGAATTAATGATGATAATCGACTCTTTTTCTTTATGAGGGGCCAACCGATGGTATTTAGAACCATTAAAGATTATTGTCTTTTTTTTTCTCAGACCATTCTGACATTGGATCCAGTCAGGTTATATTTTTCCTGGTAGGATGTTTTATTTTTGGAGAGGACTATTTAGATCAAATTATTGATCATAATATCTTAACTCCTGATATGGGAGTGAGAATTGTGGAATGCTTGATTCGGTTGGTTAGAAACGCCTCGAGCATGGTATGATTACTATGAGATTGAGTGAACCTATATTTCCTAAACTAAAGGGTAACATGGTATGTTGTCATCTATATAAACAGTTTATGGGATTTTGAACCAGTTATTAAGTGGGCCTTCTGGTACGAGGATACAAATGGTGGACAACCTATAAATAGTATGCATAATGTTCTGTTTTCTCTTATAAACTAGAGGTAGTATATAAAAACATACGTAGTATGAATAGTTATAATCAGGAACCATTCACAAATGATCAGGGTTCCTGAAATGAAACTCCTACATTTAAATATTTCCTTCAAGGTAGAAGTATCACAGTCAGGGACCATTTATAAATGGTCTATTCTAATTGAATTATTTTGAAACATGTGAGTCTTCCTTTTTGTTGATTCTTGCTTAGGATCATGATGTTGTTTTAGTTGGTTGTGTGTGCATATCTTGTGAGGAACTAATTGTAACATCCCAAGTACGTAATTAATAATAGATATTTTTATCTCTGTCTATTAATGAATTAGATAGTGTTTTAGAGGCTTAAAATGAAAATAAATCCAATCTTAAGCATGGTATACACTAATATTTTTAAAAAATTGTTTTACTTCCCTTTTGATGGAAAACCATTTTTAAATCTATTTTTTGACAATTTAATATGCTATGTTTCTAAAAATAAACTTATTCTTTATGATTGGGACATCAAAATTTACTTTTTGTGAATTTTTGGTATTTTTCTGACAATGTTCATTTTTTAATGAATAGTGAAAAATACTGCATTTTACATCAAAACTGCTTTTTAATCAAATTTATTTATATGATTAGATATTCTTTTGAATTGGTTTTAAATTGAAATTAGAATATATTTTTACCATTTAATCCAATAGTGGTAATTTGAATTAATTTCACTTTGAAAATGGGCTTAAACTACTGTCAATCTTTTGATACTTATTGTTTCATAAAAACACGCTATTTGCTCTGACAGCGGGAATTAATTTTTAAATTAATTAATTCAACTTATATTTTTTGAATTTTTAAAAATAGACAACATTTTTGAATTCAGAATATCAAATATATCTTAGGGTGATGTTTTGGTATTTTTCTGAAAAACTTCAATTTTTTGATGAATAGTGAAACCACTAAGTGGTGGTTAAAGAAACTGATTTTTCATTTAAATGAAACATTTCACATCTGTTATTTGATTTTAAAAACTCCTACATATGTGGTTGTAATTAAGAAATAAAATGTTGTTCAATGAGATTAAAATAATTTTTTGGTGAATAGTAACTTTTAAGTTCTTAATCGCGATTAGGGGCAATTAGTGTAGTTTAAAGTAAAAATAATGTTTTAATAATATGAGATGACCTAGAAACATGTCCTACAATTATTGGATGTGTCATGTCCGGCCAAGAAAACCCATGGGTCGATTTTTGGGACCCCATGGAGCCACTTGGGTAAGATAAAGACATTAATTCTTTTTATTTAATGTTAAAGTAAAAATGACACAAACATGAGTTGTTTTGCTAAAACAATTTATCAATGGGGTTATACAAGTCAGATTTTTGACTATGAATATTAATTAGAAAGATAAAAATATTTCATACATCATGATATTTTTTTATAATTTTTAGACATTAAATATATTAAATTATTTATGACATCATGATGATGCAGCGATTACCTCATTAATAATGGATTTAAATAAAATGAAAAGATAATGTAAAATCTATGACCTACACATGTCCAAAACCTATTTTATGGGTATATTTCGAATTATTATCACCTTATCCTAGAATTATATCAATTTGGGACCTCTTAAATTCAAATATCATTTTAAAATAAAGTAACTTTTATTTATTTTCCAAGAGTGCCCCTCCTCTCCTCTTATAAAAGTCCCCCGCCTCTACCTCCTTACCCGCACTTCCAAAGCCTTTTGCTCAGACACACCCTTCCCATTTTTGTCTCTCCACATCCCTCTATTACTCTTTGAAGCATCACTTTTGTCATAAGTCTTACCAAGGAAGCCATTGAGCTCAAACCAAAGGGTGTTACCCGATTTTAAGGTAATGTCTTCACTTGAGTCCTTTTGTTTTATTTTGCTTCTCCAACCCCCTAAACTCTTTTTATTCATTTATTTTGTAACAACTCCAGTATCTTACATATACTAGGATGTTTTTATAATAATTATTCAAGCTAAAATTACACACACCTACGTCTAATGGTTAAAGAACACACTGTTTCCGTGGATGACGAATTTCTGCCTCACGAACCGATGATTGTTCGATATTCTTATAACGCCTTCAAGGGTGGCCATTAATATGTCACTATATTTATATATGATATATAATATGATTATGTTTTCCTTAATCTTCTGTATTTTTCATTTTGGGCATACCTTTATGGTTTCCATTATGGGTAAATGCAATATCTTCATTTAAGGAAGTGCGGACTACGGCCCCCTCAAAGTGATTTGATTTCGTTAATGCCATATGTGGGACGTATAAAGGATATTAATTAATGGTAATATATATGATATTATACTGGAATTATAATATACCTTTATATCATTATGATTCCATTCCATAAAAATGCGAAATAGAAATGAAAGTAGCGTTCATGCGTACGTACGGCTTACCGTCTCCATGAACGGTGCATTTCATTTCATACCTCTAAACGATTATGTAATATTATAAATGCATGTATATACTGGATATATATGATATATATGACATATACATCATGATTATAACTCTGGATATGATGGATACATGGACAACTTGTAATTATAAAGAGCATATTTTGACTCAAGTACCAATGATCGTTAAAATGACCGTTATTAACTAAAATAATTACATAGTGTTAATGACATGGTAATAAGTGATATAAAAGGAATAATGAACTTGAAAAAAGATATTAATCAGTTATAAATTAAATCATGTTTATTATTCAGGACATTAAATAATGATCGAGTCAAGTCGGACCCGAGGTATGGGACTTCGTCTCAACCTCCTTTCATTGAGGCATATTTTATTTTATACACAACCTTCTTTTATATGGTGTATAAACCCCCTTTGACTTTTACGTTTATCCAAAAGGAATCTTTTTTATACAAAGCATTTTAATAAATGACAAAAGGAAATGTTTTTGTCGTACGTATGCGGCGACAACGACTTCTCCGCCGCCGTGACCATTATTTGAGTTTCGGCTTCCTCTACAAGCCATACCTTTTATTTAAAAGAAAAATAAATACCATGTTTTACTTATCTTTTATTTTTTTATTGAAAATGGTTTTCATAATTTTTTTATGTCAATATGTAGTATTGATATCTTGTGATTGAAAGGTGGAAATGTTATTTTTCCTTTATGCATGTTTTATGTGATACGATTAAGTTATGGTTCTTGGGAATTGTTTTGAAGACAGGTGGTTCCGTAATATACTAAGGGTGGGTGAGCCCGATATATCTCTCCAATTCATTGGGTAACACGAAGGAGTGAAAGGTTAAGGTTTCTCCGAAGATATTTTGGGAATATACTGTGATGGGTATTCCAAACATAACCAAGAGGTTTACTCCCTACGTAAGATTGTTATGAATGCCTCAAGTTACCTTTATGTCTTATGATTTCTATGATTTATTCATGATTTGATGAGGTATGTTAAAGTGATTATGTTTTATGGGTAAAGTATGATTTCATTCTATGTATATATGAACTCATGTTTTTTTTCCATATTTTTATATCCCATACTGAGATTTTTATGCTCATCCCAAGTTTTTTTGAAATGTTTTTCACAGGACAAGGGAAAGATACATTATATGATGATAGTATCAAGGAAGTGTCAAGAAAGAATCGATGTTTTATTTTAAAGATGTTTCCATTGATGGGAAAAATTAATACTATCTTTTATGTAACCACTTTGTTTAAATGTGGAATGTAATGCATGTTTTATGATCTAATTCTCTAAAACTCTAAACTTGAAAAGATCCTCAAGGTGTAATCTTGTAATAACTTGAGATTAAGTATGGTTTAAGGCTGGGGCCTTATAGCTGGTATCAGAGGTCGGTTTAGATAACTTTAGGAGTTAGAATTATATTAAATTATTATCCAAAAATATTTTTTTGAAATGATGTCGAATTTGAAGATTACCATGTTGCTTCATCTAAGAAATGTTTGTTCAGAATGGTTTTCTGCAGAGGAAACAGAGAAGTAGTGCTAGGAAGGCATACATAAGGAAATAACCTTCCGAATCAGCATCCTGAGATGGTCAGAATTGGAACTGAACAGTTTGTTGGAGTAATGGCGCAGTTGACTCAAGCGATAAATGGTGGTGGTATCCATGCACGAGATCAGCCAGATCAACCGCAGAGGAACATGTCAGTGGTGGAACATTTCATGGGGAAACATCCCCCACTATTCAGAGGATCATCTGACGCTGTGCCAGCTAAAGTGTGGATTAAATCACTAGAGAAGATTTTCGAAGTCATGGGGTGTTCAGACAATCAAAAGGCTAGTCTTGCTACTTACCGTTTGGAGGGTGAAGCAGACCAGTGGTGGTCGATGGATAAAAATATCAAGGACGCTGATGAGATTGATTCTCTTGGCTGGGATGAATTCAAAGGTATGTTTCTTGAGAAGTATTTTTCTAAGGTTGTTCGACTTAGGATGGAAAAAAATTCTTGGAATTGAGGCAATAGGAGGACTCAATGGCTGCCTATGAAAAAAGGTTCACTCGATTGGCAAGGTATGCTCCAAATTTTATTCGAGACCTTGATAGTAAAATCGATCGTTTTTACTCTGGATTAAAGACAAAATACCGAAGGGATTTAGCATCTCATGCGTTTAAAATTTATGAAAAGCTTGTTCGGTGTGCTGAGAAGGTGGAAATGGAGTTTGCTGATGATCAAGTGTTCTATAACAACTAGCAGAAGAAGAGACCGAGGTGGCAGGAGAAAGGAAATAATTCTTCAAAATGGTCTGACGGTAAGAAAACTAAGTTTCCAGTTTGTGATAAATGTGGTAAAAGGCATGCTGGGGAATGTCTTCTGAATTCTGGAAAGTGCTACCGATGTGGTAAGATGGGACATAAGGCTCCTTATTGCACTGAAGATGATCAAGGTGATGGTAAGTCCAAATTTGATTTACAGTTAGTGAAATGTTTTAAGTGAATTGAGATGGGTCACTATGCAAATGAGTGTCCTACAAAGAGCTAGAGTTATGTGAAGCAGTTAGACTACAAGCAGAAAGGGGTGGTGAAATTCTTTGAAACTTCATCAGCAGATTTCGGGCCATCAAATGAAGTTGTATCAGGTACTTTGTCTGTTTTTTCATATTATGCCAGTGTGTTGTTTGATTCAGGGTCTACACATTCTTTCATCTCTGAAAACCTTTATAGTAAAATGGGAATACCATCTCAAGAAATGACTCCAGAACTTTTGGTAAAAACACCTGGGGGAAATGTTGAGGCAAAAAGAATTTATAAGAATATTTCTATCCTAATTCGTGGAAGGAACCTACTTGCATATCTTATTGTTCTACCTCTAGTAGAGTTTGATGTTATCCTGGGTGTGGATTGGCTCTCTATTTACCATGCTAAGATTGATTGTAGAGCTAAAGAAGTTTAATTTCAGAAAGACTTTCAGTTTTTGTACAAGAATGAACCCTTACTTTTGATAACATATCAAGAGGCCGAGAAACTTGTAAAAGATGGAAATTAATGTTACCTTGCAAACATCGTTGAAATTAAAGGAACTGTTCAGATTAATGATGTGTCAGTGGTAAATGTGTATCCTGATGTTTTTCCTGATGAGCTTCCTGGAATAATACCAGATCGGGAAGTTTAGTTTACTGTTGACTTAGTTCCTGATGCTAAGCCAATTTCAAAACCCCCTTATCGAATGGCTCAAATTGAACTTTTAGAGTTGAAGGAGCAATTGCAATATTTATTAGAGAAAGGTTTCATTCGACCCAGCACATAACCATGGGGTGCTCCTGTTTTATTTGTTAAAAATAAAGATGGTTCTATGAGACTTTTCATTGATTATAAATCCTTGAATAACATCACAATTAAGAACAAATATCCTTTGCCTCATATTGATGATTTGTTTGATCAGCTCCAGGGAGCTCAGTATTTTTCAAAGATTGGCCTGAGATCTGGGTTCCATCAGTTGAAGTTAAAGGAAGTAGATATTCCGAAGACTACGTTTCGTACAAGATATGGCCATTATGAAGTTTTAGTTATGACTTTTGGGCTAACAAATTCACCTGCTGTATTCATGGACTTAAGGTATAGAATTTTCCATGAGTTATTGGATTAGTTTGTGGTGGTTTTAATTGATGATATTTTGGTGTTTTGTAAATGTAAATAGGAGCATGAAAGACATTTAAGGGATATTTTTCAAACCTTAAAAGAAAAGAAATTGTATGGGAAATTCCTAAAGTGTGAGTTTTTATTGCAACAAATTTCTTTCCTCGGTAACATTGTTTCTAAAGATGGGAAAACCGTTGAACCTGCAAAAACAAAGGTTGTTGAAGAATTCCCAAGACCCACAAATGTAATAGAGATTCATAGTTTCCTTGGTTTGGAAGTCTATTACCGAAGGATTGTTAGAAATTTTTCCCGGTTATCTAGTCCAATGACTAAGCTATCTCGGAAGGCTGTTAAGTTTATCTGGACAAAAGAATGTGATGCTTTTTTTAGGAGTTGAAAAGAATATTGGTGAATGCTCCAGTTTTGGAACTTCCTTCAAGGAATGGTGAGTTTGTTATATACAGTGATGCTTCATTGAAAGGACTTGGTTGCGTCCTAATGCACAATGATCAGGTAATTGTTTATGCTTCAAGACAGTTGAAAACTCATGAGGTAAATTACCCTACACATGATTTGGAATTAGCTACTGTTGTTTTCACTTTAAAAATTTGGAGGTGTCATTTGTATGGAGTAAAGTGTGAAATATATAACGATCACAAATGTTTAAAGTATATATTCACTCAGAAATAATTGAACATGAGACAAAGGAGATGACTAGAATTAATCAAGGATTATGATTGTACAATTCATTACCATCCGGGAAAAGCCAATAAAGTGGCTGATGCTTTGAGTCAAAAAAAGTAATTTTTCATTAGAAATGTTGCATTTGGAACGTGATACTCTGGTTAAGGATTTGATGAACTTTGACATAGAAGTTTTTGGTGAAGTATGTTCTTCTGTTTTGTTTCAGGTATCAGTGAAATCATCTCTATCAAACAGAATCAAGCAAGCACAGAAGCAAGACAATGAGTTTCAGAAAAAGGTAGAGCTGGTTCAGAAATGTAAGTTTCATGAATTCAACATTGATGGTGATTGTGTTTTGAGATTTGGGAAGAGATTGTGTGTGCCTTGTGATTCACATTTGAAGAGAGAGTTGTTATGTGAAGCTCATTGTTCTCCGTTTTCAGTTCATCCTGGTAGTACTATGACGTACAGAGATCTGCGGGAGTATTACTGGTGGGATGGAATGAAAAGAGATATTGCTGATTTTACTACGAACTGTTTGACTTGTCAACAGGTTAAAGAAGTGCGGAAGTTACCGAAAGGTATGCTTCAACCTTTACCAGTGCTAGAGTGGAAATGCGAGAATATATCCATGGACTTTGTTGTGGGATTACCGAAGACATCTCGAGGTAATAATGCAATATGGGTTATTGTTGATCGCTTGACTAAATCTGCTCATTTCCTTGCTATACGAGATACTTTCTCTCTAGATAAACATTCTCAATTATACCTTAAAGAGATAGTCGGGTTGCATGGATTTCCTCTATCCATTGTATCTGATCGTGATCCCAGGTTTACTTCTAACTTTTGGAAGGGCCTTCAGAAGTAGTTGGGTACTGAATTAAATTTTAGTACAGCTTTTCATCCTCAATCAGATGGGCAGTCAGAACGAACAATTCATACAATGGAGGATATGATACGTTCTTTCTCTATGTATTATCAGGTAAGTTGGGACCAACATCTTTCTTTGGTTGAATTTTCATATAATAACAGTTTCATTCCAGTATACAAATGGCACCATTTGAGGCATTATATGGGAAGCGGTGTCGAACTCCAGCTTTTTGGGATGAAGTGGGTGAAAGAAAGCTGATGGGACCATAATTGGTAGAAGAGTTGGCAGAAAAAGTTCAGATGAAATAGAAACACATGAGAACAGCTCAGAGCAGGAAGAAGATTTATGCGGACAACAGGAGGAAGGATCTATCTGTTGAGTTAGGTGATCAAGTTTTTCTCAAAGTCTCACCATGGAAATGTGTGATGCGATTTGGTACGAAAGGAAAGCTGAGTCCAAGGTTCATTGGACCATATTAAATTCTGGAGAGAGTTGGATCAGTTGCTTACTGAGTGGCTTTAACTCCGATTTTATCTCAGGTACACAATGTTTTTCATGTTTCGATGTTGAGAAAGTATATGCCAGATCCATCTCATGTTTTAAGTCCAGAGGTAGTTCAGCTGGAAGAGAACCTATCTTATGAGGAACAACAGGTCCATAATCTTGACCACAAGGAGAAAGTGTTATGGAATAAGGTGTTTAATCAGGTAAATGTTTTTCGTAAAACCACATGATGGAAGAGGCAACATGGGAACATGAAAATGCAATGAGGGATAAGTCCCTCATTTATTCGATAAGTAAATAAATTGCGGGGATGCAATTTTCTAAAGGGGGAAGGATGTAAAATTTCAAGTACATAATGAATAATAGATATTTTTTATCTATGTCTATTAATGAATTAGATAGTGTTTTAGAGGCTTAAAATGAAAATAAATCCAATCTTAAGCATGGTATACACTAATATTTTTAAAAGATTGTTTTACTGCCTTTTGATGGAATCCCATTTTTAAATATATCTTTTGACAATTTAATATGCTATTTATTTCAAAATAAACTTATTCTATATGATGGGGACATCAAAATTTACTTTGTGTGAATTTTTGGTATTTTTCTGACAATGCATTTTTTAATGTATAGTGAAAAATACTGCATTTTACATCAAAACTGCTTTTTAATATATTATATTTATATGATTAGATAATCTTTTGAATTGTTTTTAAAGTGAAATTAGAATATATTTTTACCATTTAATCCAATAGTGGTCATTGGAATTAATTTCACTTTGAAATTGGACTTAAACTAGTGTCAATCTTTTGATACTTATTGTTTCATAAAAACACGCTATTTGCTCTGATAGTGGGAATTAATTATTAAATTAATTAATGCAACTTATATTTTTTGAATTTTAAAAAATAGACAAAATTTTTGAATTAAGAATATCAAATATAGCTTAGGGTGAAGTTTTGGTATTTTTCTAAAAAACTTCAATTTTTGATGAATAGTGAAACCACTATGTGGTAGTTAAAGAAAATGATTTTTCGTTTAAATGAAACTTTGTCACTATTGTGATTTTATTTTAAAAAATCCGACATACATGGTTGTTATTAAGAAGTAAAATGTGGTTCAATGAGATTAAAATAATTTTTTGGTGAATAGTAACTTTTAAGTTCTTAATCGCGATTAGAGGTAATGAGTGTAGTTTAGGGTAAAAATAATGTCTTAATTATATGAGATGACCTAGACACATGTCCTACTCTTATTGGATGTGTAATGGCCGACCAAGAAAACCATGGGTCGATTTGTGGGACCCCATGTAGCCACTTGTCTAAGATAAAGTCATTAATGCTTTTTATTTAATATTAAAGTAAAAATGACACAAACATGAGTTATTTTACTAATACAATTTTTCAATGGGGTTATACAAGTCATATTTTTGACTATAAATATTCATTAGAAAGATAAAAAGATATCCTACATCATGATATAATTTTTATAATTTTTATACATTATATATATTAAATTATTTATGACATCATGATGATGCAGCGATTACCTCATTAATAAAGGATTTAAATAAAATGAAAAGATAATGTAAATTATATGACCTACACATGTCCAAAACCTATTGGATGGGTATATTTCGAACCCTTATCACCTTATATTAGAATTATATCAATGTGGGACCTCTTAAATCCGAATTTTATTTTTAAATAAAGTAACTTTTCTTTACATTCCAAGAGTGCCCCTCCTCTCCTCTTATAAAAGGCCCCCGCCTCTACCTCCTAACCCACACTTCCAAAGCCTTTGGATCAGACAACCCCTGACCATTTTGTCTCAACACATCCCTATATTACTCCTTAAAGCATAACGTTGGTCATAAGTCTTTTCAAGGAAGCCTTTGAGCTCAAACCAATGGGAGTTACACGATTTTAAGGTAATGTCTTCACTTGAGTCGTTTTGTTTTATTTTTCTTCTCCAACCCCCTAAAAAAATTTTATTCATTTATTTTGTAACAAATACAGTATCTTACATATACTCAGATGTTTTTATAAGATGTAATCAAGATACACTTACACACACCTATGTCTAATGGTTAAATAACATACTGTTTCTGTGGATGGTGAATTTCTGCCTCACGAAACGATGATTGTTCGATATTCTTCTAACACCTTCAAAGGTGGACTTTAAGATGTAAATATATTTATATATGATATATAATATGTTTATGTTTTCCTTAAGATTCTGTATTTTTTATTTTGGGCATACCTTTATTGTTTCCATTATGGGTAAATGCGATATCTTCATCTGAGGCAGTGCGGACTACCGCCCCCTCAAAGTGATTTGATTTCATTAATGCCATATATGGGACGTATAAAGGATTTAATTAATGGTTATATATATGATATTATACTGGAATTATAATATACCTTTATATAGTTATGATTCCATTCCATAAAAATACGAAATAGAAATGAAATTAGCGCTCATGCGTACGTACGGCTTACCGTCTCCATAAACGGTGCATTTCATTTCTTACCTCTAAATGATTATGTAATATTATAAATGCATGTATATACTGGATATATATGATATATATGACATATAAATCATGATTATAACTCTGGATATGATGGATACATGAACAACTTGTAATTATAAAGAGCATATTTAGACTCAAGTAACAATGATCATTAAAACAACCGTTATTAACTAAAATAATTACATAGTGTTCATGACATGGTAATAAGTGATATAAAAGGAATAATGAACTTGAAAAAGGTTCTTAATCAAGTATAAATTAACTCAAGTTTATTATTTAGGACATTAAAGAATGATCGAGTCATGTCGGACCCGAGGTATGGGACTTCGTCTCAATCTCCTTTCATTGAGGCATATTTTATTTTATACACAACCTTCTTTTATACGGTGTATAAAACCATTTGACTTTTACGTTTATCCAAAATGAATCTTTTTTATATGAATCATTTTACAAAATGACAAAATGTAATGTTTTTGTCATACGTATGCGGCGACAACGACTTCTCCGCCGCCGTGACCATTATTTGAGTTTCGGCTTCCTCTACAAGACATGCCTTTTATTTAAAGGAAAAATAAATACCATGTTTTACTTTTCTTTTATTTTGGTATTGAAAATGGTTTTCATAATTTTTTATGTCAATATGTAGTATTGATATCTTGTGATTGAATGGTGGAAATGTTATGTTTCCTTTATGCATGTTTTATGTGATACGATTATGTTATGGTTCTTGGGCATTGTTTTGAAGACGGGTGGTTCCGTGATAAACTAAGGGCGGGTGAGCCCGATATAGCTCTCCAATGCATAGGGTGACGCGAAGGAGTGAAATTTTAAGGTTTCTCTGAAGTTATTTAGGGAATATACCGTGATGGGTATTCCAAACGCAACCAAGATGGTTACTCCCTACGTAAGAATGTTATGAATTCCTCAAGTTACCTTTATGTCTTATGATTTCTATGATTTATTCATGATTTGATGAGGTATGTTAAAGTGATTACGTTTTATGGGTTAATTATGATTTCATTCTATGTATATATGAACTCATGTTTCCTTTCCATATTTTTATATCCCATACTGAGCTTTTTATTCTCACCCCAAGTTTTTTCGAAATGTTTTTCATAGGTAAAGGGAAAGGTACATGATATGATCATAGTGTCAAGGAAGTGTCAAGATAGAATCCATGTTTTATTTTAAATATATTTTCATTTATGGGAAAAAATGAATACTATCTTTTATGTAACCACTTTGTTTAAATGTGGAATGTAATGCATGTTTTATGGTCTAATTCTCAAAAACTCTAAACCTGAAAAGATCCTCAAGGTGTAATCTTGTAATAAATCAAGATTAAGTAAGGTTTAAGGCTAGGGCCTTATACTAATGATTATTGATTGACCACAGTGGTAAATCACGATCTATCACATAAATGGCATGGGATAATGGAATTGTGGTTGGTAAGTGATAGTGTGTTGGCATGTGTAGTTGAGTTTCTTTGTGGAGGTTGAACAGTAGTTGATCGGCTAGCCTTTTTAGTAATCTTTGAAATTATCTTACTACTCTCTTCTTTAAAAGGCTACCACGTCACCTATCATGGTGTAATCCTGGATGCACTTTGAGAGCCTCAATTATACATAGCGCTATAGCTGAATGTCAATGGTATAGTTCGTGATCTCTTCATGTGTTTTTCTCTGGATGCATGGTTTTATGAAAGGCTTGGTTAATCCTATGTGATACATGGGTTCTCGTGTAGGAATTCCTTTAATGGATTCTAGATTCATACATTTAACATGACATGACCACTAGGTGGAAGCCTATCTAGGTTCATTGTGTGGTCTTATGTGGAATTTTTTATCTCAATTTCTAACATAAAATTGGGAGTTTGGACCACCTTGGTGAGTTCGTCGGACTCTGATGTGATGAATCTGAGGTTATCTCAGAACTATTGTAAGTCTCAGACTATATGTTTTAAAAGGATTTAATGACTCTGGTTATATGGATATGAAATTATTTTTTTCTTATTGTGGATGGGTTTTTCCTCGAGAGAAGGTATCACCTTTTGGTTACAATACACAAACCTCCTAAGCTAGGCATTTCAGAGACAAGTAATCTCGTTAAAGTTTGACTCATTATCCTTATTGTTTTTTATTCATGGTCTGAGTGGCCCAGTATAAACGCATCACCAGTATATGGTGATTGAGATGTGGAATTATATAATGTTTTTTATGGAAGTTTTTGTGAATATTTTTCATTAGGTCGATCAGGTTTCATGTGTTCCTTGGTGTGAGGCTCGTATTAAGACCTAATTCTTGGCAGGTTATATATTTAAATGAAAATCATGTGATAATCATTGCTGAAATGATCAGGGAAATTCATTGGGGTGTTTTCCAATGGTGGAGGATTCATCATAATGATGTCATTCGGGGTTCTCATGATAATCTCATGAAGGATTCACTTTCCTACTTATCAATGAAACCATAAATGATGAATATCATGGGAGTTTGTACATATGTGAAATCGTATGACTATATGGGTCTGAAATTATATCATTTCAGATAGGGATGTTTGATTAAATTCTCATTTCTAGAAAGGGATAAATTGGGCACTATGTACATAGGTGTTTATGAGCACGACATTCCACCCAGAGTCAAATGACTAGTTAGAGTATATGATTTAGGTGATGGAAGACATTCTTTGGGCATGTGTCTATGATTTCATAGGTTCCTGGGAATGGCAGATACCCCTGGTAGAATTCGCTAATGAAAATAGCTTTTTGGTTACTTATCGGATGGTGAAATATGACACTATGTAGGCAGACCATGACAAACATCCCTGTGATGGATGGAGGCAAGAGAGGAACCTATGATGGGACCATTTTTTCCAATAGACCATTGAACAGGTTTAGGTGATTCTAATGGGTATGACAACAATGCATTATCATTATGAATCATTTATCAATAACCGAAGATGATATCCAGTGTTCAAGGTCATGGATCGTGTTTTTTCCTACATGATTACCCATGTTCGGGACATTAGAGGATCATGATATGAGGTATGATTTCATTGAGATACGTTGGGAAGTTCGATATTTTGTAGAGAGTTAGAAAAGTTTCCTATCGGTTGTAGTTTCCTTAGAATTATTGTGCTATGCACGACTACTTCCATGTTTCTTAGTTGTGACATTTTTAGACCCACCTCACACATTTAACCCTAATAAGGGTGAGTTACAGGTATAGAATCATTTGACAAGAATCCTATAAAAATTTTGGATCATATCATAATGGTTCTCTGTGGATGGTCCACTAGATTAGTACGAGTGCTCTGGTAGCACAACTGAGTGATGGACGAGACCTGGGAGATAGACACCTATGTACGATCGTTGTGGTCATAATTTTTCTCAAAATTTTTTTCATCCACATTGGAAGGGAAATTTAGGGTCAAATTGAATTAAGGATGGATGTTTGTTAGAAACCCGTTCTTTTTTCATAAAAACTAATCCATTTGGGATTATACATAAGAAAAATTAATAATAGAGGTAAAATAATTGCACAACAACTTACATGTCCAGAACTGGTGGTTACAAAACATTTATTTTCATGTACACATTGTGTAATCAAGTTGGCAAGTTTCTGCATGGATTGTAATGGAAGACGGCGGCAAAACGAATAGTCAATGAACCTACATGGTGAATAGTTTTTCTTTCACGCTATGTATTTTCCAATTCTATATTAATTTAAAAGTATCCTTGTTTTCAGTCATTCTAATTAGAGGAGGCACCGGGTTTTCTAGAAAATAGCTCCAGAAAGGGATTTGGCTCCTGTTTTTCCTTCTGAACCCCAATTCATTTTCCTATTGATACATTGGAACCCAATTGGAAAGTTATTGAATCCCATCGAGTCGATATTTATGAGTTATTATATTGAATTATTAGTCTACCCTTGAGAGTTTTATCTTGTTTTGTATATCTACGTTATTCTATATTGAATTAGAAGCTGAAACTGGACAAGGAGATCCATACGACTATATGGTTGGTGGTCTTGAGCATTCCAATAGTTTTCAAGTGGATTTTATGTGTCGTACTAATTCACTCCCATTTTTAGTGTGTCACATTGTTTATAATTGACCCGTTTTGTTTCCTAATGTTGATTCATTAGTTTGTTAGTTGATTTAAAATCATGTTTAATATATTTTTCCTTGTTAATGGGTTACCTCATTGGTGTTTTTACCTTTAATGACCAATGTTATCCATTTGGACTACGATACCTATGGAAATTTGTTTTATACAATTAATGGGTTGTTTAAAATTGAATTGGATGATTAAATGAATTTCCCATGTGAGTATAATTGGCTAAGCCTTGTGATAGTTTAATTCACTTCATAGACCTGTGATCTGAACTGCCCATGTGAGTATAATTGTTTAAGCCTTTTGATAGTTTAGTTCAATTTTTATGCTTTTAATATGAACTTCCCATGTGAGTATATAAACATGATAAGCCTTGTAGCGATTTAGACTACATGTTCGGATTCTTATATTATATGTTCCATGTGATCTCATTATTGTTAAACCCTATAATATTGTAAATTACATGTTTTCTTTGTTATGATATCTTCCCACCTATGTTTATTAATGATAATTCCATGTAATTAATTAATATAAAATTTTATTGTTATAAATCCTTCCCATGTGATTATTTGAATGTCCAATACTTATGGGGATGGTTATTACTTATTTAAATTAGATTAATTTGGTATGGTTTTTCTAGGATTGTAGGCGACGGTTATCCAAGCATGTAGGTGATGTTTTTTCTATTCCTACAAGAGATGTTTTTCTATGCCCTAGGGAGAGGTTTTCCTATGCTTGCAAACGAGGACATTTGTATTAATGAGGGATAGTTTCTTAAATGAATATTGAAATGGATGGCTTTTTACTTGTGTTCCAAGAAAAAGCACAATCTAGGATTTGATATTCTATTATATCAATTTATATGGTCTTTTGAGACATCTGTTGTGCGTACATTATACAAGGTGTTCATATATGATGGTCGAATCATAATATTTTTATAATTAAATAAAATTTAATTGTCTAATAAACTTTAACTAATTAAATGGAAACCTATAATAGTTGGATTGTATATATTTTGTTTCATCCTAGTTTAATTATTTCACATATATACACTCCCTTATTAATATATTAACTCACAGATCGGCACTGGTATTGTGTGGTTTCAAATTGGGATTTAGTTGTCACATCCAATTCGGATATTTTTTTTGTTCTTAAAGAGAATATTTGATTTTAGGTGTCTATAAGGGGTAACACCCTTCTACAGGTACTTGATATACTATTTTAGAGTAGGTGGTCATGGGACCAAGATGAGGCTTGTGATGGTTCTATGTTTTCATTTGTATTTATGTAAATTGGTATTGTATCTTGTACATGATTGTAGTCTATCCATCTTTGGATACATTTATAGAACATCTGAAAATAATCACCATATTTTTCATGTTATGACTTTTTGTTATCTCTATTACCAGTCTTCTAATATTGTTTTACTATTATTTTATTTTATGATAATGATAAACTATGTTATTTTTATATTTTGTTGCAATCTACTAATAAGATAATATTCTTTCCAATATCACAATCTAATCCCTCGATTCTAGTTGTCAACCTCTTGTATTTGGGGAAATGTGCTTGAGGACATGTGACCTACCGGGTATGGATCACCTGTTCAGTGGAATCCAGATCTGTGACGTTACATTTTATTTGTCATAACTTACAGATACCTATTGGGTGATCCACCCTATGAATAATGATTAACTTACTAATGGATTAATTTGTGTTTATCATGAAATGATAACTCATGTAATAATTAATTATTTAATTACCTTGGATCAAATTTTATTAATTACTAAAATTCCTTAAGAATATTTGATATAAATTGTTTTACAAACTATAATGGGAACTGTATGAGATATAATTTAATTTAATGAATGGTAAATTGAAATGAATATCTTAATTGGTAGAATAAACCATTTTGGAAAATTATATGACGTTATATTATGGTTATCATTCCATTATGACATGTGTGGTTTTTGATTATGAATTTGTAATATAAATATCATGTCAAGGTATGTAAAAGTGATTATTTAAAGCGATAAAAATTGAATTCTATAATTTATATATAAAGTAATCATATTCGTATATTGAAATTTATATATAAAGGGCTTATGCTAGTTATTATTATATGATTATAGGGATTTTTACAGTTCTGAAATTATTATATAGAAAAATTTTTCTAGTGATGATTTAATGTATACCGGGCTTGACCTAGTTACATGATTATACCATAGTTTTATGATTTTGGATGGAATATATATGCTACATGTTAAATATATTCTGTAATATGGTTGATGTAGTATTATTGTTTTATTATATTTATTAAATAATTAAAACACAAATTTATCTCATTATTTTATGAAACTAATTGAATGACATGTTTTTTTATACATGGTGGTGTTCACATACTAAGTTTTACTCACACTCTATTTGGGATATCATTTGGTTCCTGACAGAATTACATTGATGTAGGTTTCAATGAGGGAATAGGATCATGTTGATGATTGTTACTTTCCGCAATGATTAGATAATGAAGACATTTCATACAATATGTCTAGGAACGATGCCTTTTTATTTTATTTATGTTAGAAAGTAATATAAAAATATTATTTAAAAAATGTCCTTTTTATACATTCCAAACAAAAATTGAATGTTTTATTATTTTATTTACTTCTATTTTATCTACCTTCCAACAGTATGATGTTATCGTGTATCTATTTCCCTCTGTCAAATATTTTTTTTAATTCTTCTATATTATTACTCTCTACCAGTTGTTATAGTGTCCCCATTATATTCCATACAACCCTACTACTAATCGAAATCCTCTATCATACAATGGGGAACACTTGAGGTCTAGTAACAAACCATATTTGAACACATTAAAGAGTTCTGTATCTGGGGACATTACAATTCATATTCAAACCTATGGGGTTGTGTTTTCTATGCCTAATAGTAGGATTGGAGTTTTTGGATAAAAAATATTATATAAAACTGTGAACTATTTTTGACCAATTTACTAAATTCATAGAAAATGGAACATATAAAGATTCTACATAGAGTATTGAACATATTTCACCATATACCTTCTGTCTTGGGTTTAGTGCTAAAAACTAGTTCCTTATACACTTATTTGGAATTAAAGGGAGATAAACCACGCTATAAAAAGATTGGTTTTATATAATTTCTAAAAGAAAAATAATTAATCAATGAATAATATAATAATAACAAAAATGGATGTCTTTGTTTTTTAGAGTACGATATATATGTACAGTTCTTTAATCACTTGTGAACATTTAACCATAATTGTTGAATGACATACTCCCTTCAAAAATGGTCATAAATTATTAACACCCTCACAACCTGGGGATTGGGTGCATAAGAAATGGGTGAGACAAAACATTTATAAATGGATATCTTTTTAATATTCCTTGAATTGTTAGATAAAAATATTATAATGAAAAATTAGTGGGGGAAACATCTTATCAAATGAAATGTGTAAAAATAATATATGTGAATAATTCATGATAAAAGGTCTTGTAATATCAAATTAACAATGATACATTATAGTAAAAGTGTTTGAGGAAATAATTATTTTCCACATTTAATAATAAAATTCATAGAGAAATATAGAATGATTTTAAAAACATTTCCTAATAATGAATTATTTTCCCATCATAATAAGATAAATAACAGTCTACTAAGATTCCATCATTAAGTGATTCCATCAAAGTTGGAACAAGTTTTTCTATATTATGTTAATAAAACATCATATAAATAAATCAATATATATTAAGGTCAGGGAAAATGTTTGATAAAAAATATCCACTTTATGTTAACACAAAATTGAATATGAACAATTTTATCCATATCAAATTCACCCACCAACATTCTATAAATATGGAATACATCATATAAACCACATATTTCATCATCCCATTATATATGAAATCCTAACCAATTTTTAGGGTGATATCGGATTACACACATCAATCATCCATACATATGTGGGATAATTGAAAATAAACATTCTTCAAATCTTAAAAAAATCTCATGATGAAAAATACGATTCTTAAAATTTCTACATGGTATAACAGAAATTGATCTAATGAAATATATATGTTCATAACCATAATTAAATCACCCAATGTGGTGACATAATATAAAAATTTATATCATGTTTCTCAAAACATAACTCTATTGGAGATATATGATGTTTTTATAGAATAATATTGACGCAAATAGAATATTAGATAATCTATTTAAAAAAATAATAAAAATTAATTTTTGAATATGTAAAATTGTTTTCTTTACTACATAAAACATTATTATAGAAAGTACATTTTATAGATTACACATAATATTTTTAAAATAACTTTTCTACAGAAAGAAAATATTTTAAAAAAAATCAATCTTCAAGGGGATAATAAAACAATGAATAATTATTTATTAAAAAAATATCCCTTTAAAATAAATTTTTAAAGAAATAAATAATTATAAAAATTAGAATTTACCTTATAGATATATATTAATATTTATATTTGTTACTATCATTTTGAGTTAAAATCATTTACAAACACATTTTAGAACATCAAAAGGATGCTCTGTAATGTATAATTATATTATGATGAGTGAAAACATGGAAGAGTTTTTTGAAGATGTTTTAACATACTTTTAATAGATTAAATAACAAGTTAAATTAAAAATTGTAATTTCCAAAAAATAATTATATAAAATATTAAATAAGTTCTTTTAAAAAAATTTCTTCAGAAATTGATAATGGAAAATTATACAATGTAATTTAGAAAAAATAATTAGTGTAAAATCAAAAATTTGATCATGATAGGGAATAGGGTTTGAATATATTAAAATATCATTTCTAGAAAATAATATCAAAAAATGAGAAAAAAAATCATTTGAAAATAACAATGGGGTGATGAAAATTCCAAATGAGACAACACATATTTTTGTTTCAAATTGATAAAGATAAAATTTCTTGAAATGAAAACCTTGATAAAGAGGGTAAAACATTATCAATGATTATTCTAAATATTCTTATAAATTGACATGATTTCGAGTAATAATTAAATGAATTTAAAATATTTGAATAAAAAAATAAATGCTCCAATTCAAAAAAAATTTCTCCAAGATATTTAATATTACGGTGGAAGAAACCATTCTTTAAAAAATGATGTTCATGAGGAAAAATATTAACTAATAAAAGGTATAGTAGGTAACAACGAAACATACAATATTTTTATCTTTTGAATTGAAATCCCATTAAAAATAAAATGATTATTGTATTTCCTAATCCATTATATTAAATGATGAAAATTATTTAATTAAAAATTTATAAACCAAAAAAAGACACATATGGTAAATAAAAATCATATATATAAAGAAAAATTGAGATTAAAAACACTTAATTCAAATGTTGAATTAAAAATAGGCTTAAACTACATGAATTATAACCATAAAAATCATAAATATTTATTTAAAACCCTTATTTAAATACATTACCATTTTTAGAGTATATTAATAATCACCTATTATAAATGATCATTTCAATTAATTATTTAATTAATCACTTTATTGTAGAACTTTTTATTCATCGATTCATACATGTGTTACTGTGACATAGATGATTAATTATGAATATTTTTTTCATATCTCACAAAATATAAAATATTTAATAATAATTTTTAAGATAAATGATTTCCAATGTCACATTTTCATTATGTGATGGGTATGGATATAGTTTTGTGAAAATTGAAATTATAATGAACTATTTTTATTATTCATATTGATTGAAAGGGTCGTATCAATAAAAATGTATAATATTACTAAAAATGGATATAATAATTAAATTATATCAAATCCTTAATTATCGTGTAATATTATATTTATATAATATTCCATAATTATTGATTATATAATCATTATAACTCTATTCATGTGGTTAGAAAAACCATCCCAAATGATATTTTATTATAATGACTTAATTAATAAGTATATGTTCTTTCATATGTTTTTGATAAACTATATCATGAAATCGAATTTAATAGATATTATTTACCTTAATTAAATTTATTTATAGAACCATCCATGTATGTTGGTGATTACAAATGATATTCAATATTTCTTTTGGTGGTTGTCAGCATGTACACATCATTAATGATTACCTTTCTTGAAGAGTGATGTGTGAAAATTAATATTGTAATAATAATATATGTGATAAAGGATACATATTAATTCATAATCATTGTGGAGATGGATGTTCGCACATAGGCACAATCAATATTTTTTTCTAGTTGTTGAAATATAAAGAATAATGTTTAAAATAATAATATGACAATGTTTAAATATATTAATAATAATTATCTTATTATATTAAGGAGACTGTAAAATGTTCCAAATATAAATTTTACGAAAGTGATAATAAGGAGGTATAAATTATAATGTTACTGGATTATTATTTTTATTAAAAATATATATTTAATTATAGAATGTGGGATAAAATATTGGGAACATTGTATTATTACCATTATATAGGCATGTTGGTGGAGAAAAATGGAATATTTTAGGACTAAAGTTTATGAAATAGTTATATCATGATGTGGTTGAAGTCATCCCCTTTTATAAGTGATGAGAAGTTTTTTTAACACCCATTAAATTTACTTGATAACACGACATTAATTAATGTTAAATGGATCCAATAGTTGTAAAAATGTATTTTGGAAAGATATTTGGTCTAGAAGTACTTCACCATTAATGTCCAAAAACGTTTTAAATATTTATTTTTCAATTTACAATAATATTTTTTCAGTTTTCCAATTAGGTTCCTTACCCTCCTAAAAAGTTTTTTACTTTTTAATATATGTTTTCATATAACAATAAATAAATGGAATTTAACTAAATTAGTTACGTTGAACTTAATTCTAGACTCCATTAAATTCAAATCATATTATTAATATTTGAATTTTTTTATATAAATTAAAATAACACATTGAAAACTAGTTTCATTGAAAATGATGTTTTAATAATTAATGTTCTTAGTCATATCTAAGCATTGATACCAAAGAGAATTGATATAATAATTTTCTATATAATTGAAAATAAAAATTTATATTCATTATATAAATTGGATAAACTTTAATTATTGGATAAAAATTAAACATCATAAATAACTTCATTTGTTGGAAATAACGAATTCACTATAATCATGATCATTAACATTAAACGTAGTAATCTTAAAAATAATTCTAAAAATTAAATTAAAAATATTAATTAAAATGAACATATTGATTATAAATACGGAAAACATTTTTTTTACATATATTTTTTTTAGTAATGAAAAAAATATAATATAATAGCATAAAAATTGTTTTAAGAGTAAAGTATATCTTCTGTTTCCAAAACATTAATCATGTATTTTGTAAATAAAAAATATTATGTTTAAAAAAATAATTTAACTACTTAAATACATTATTATTAATGAAATATTTATATTTGGTTCTATTTAATATTTACTTATTAATAATGTGATAATCAATATGGTTTTATTAAAAACGATATTTTTCACTACTCAAAAAAAATTAATTAATCTATAAAAAAATAATCATAATAGAATTTTGAAATTATAACTTGAAATAGAATATAAATTTATAAATATTAAAACATAACATTTTATAATTTAGAAATAAAATTAATATTCATTGTACATAGAAAAACTGATTATACTCCTAAATTACCTTTACAATATTATGTGTTCTTAATGATAATATGTATGAATTTATAATTTATTGTTATATTTTTATATACTAGTTATTTTATAATTCAACATTATTATTAATTATATTAGTTTGTATTTAGTTTAAATTTTTATTCCAAATTTTCATGTGAAACTAGTAGTAATGACCAACACAATTATGTTTTTAGAAAATCAAGAGACAACATAATTTTAGTACATAGTGGGTTTTGAGGAGAAGTTATGTAATTTATCCTATGACATGGTTTCATAATTTCTTTATAACTACATATTTGGTGATAAAATAGGGTGTTTAAACCTAGGAAATAGTTTTGTGGGATTCTAAGCATCATTAAATTTGGTGAAATATTTAATATTTATTTACTTATGTATTATGATTCATGAATGTTTGTTTAGTGATATATTTTGTATGGAGTATAAAATAAATATTTTTAGTCTATTATTTTGATATGAATTTACTATTTTTATTACTAATGTTTTTAACCTTATTTATATTCCACAAGTCATGGTTAGAGTTTAAATGAATGTTATAATTATATTAAATAAAAAAATTATTTATTTTGTACTACACTACTCCAACAATTTAATTTTGTTGAATGATTGAGTTTTTGATGGATAATTCAATGAATGTGATATAAATAACTATAGAGATGGGGGATAATGTGATTCCAAACAACGTCTATGGTGGTGACTGAGACCATATCTATGTGAAATGACATCCAAGCACAAATCTAGACCAGAAGCTTTGATATTTTCTACATGAGGTTGGAAATTTAAATTTTTTTAATATGTATATCCAAATAGATTAATTGATTTATTTTTTAAAGAAATAATATAAACATTAGGGATCACAAATTGGAATTTTTTTAGTTATTTTTTAGAAAAACAACATTTTAGGTGGATTCCAGTGATTCCCCATTTGAAAACCCAAATCACAAAACATTTTGTTTTAAAAACACAATCCCTGGATTTTTATATTATATTAATATAGTGTTCATTGGTCGAAACAGCATGTTTTATAACTACAGAACATGAAGTGGGATTCTAGGTGTTAGGCTATTTAAAGTTTCAGGAAGACCATATGAGGGAACATGTCTATGTATTATTTTAAGGCAAGATCCCAGGTGTACCAAGGGAAATGTAAAACTACATGGACTAGTTAGAGGATTAAGAGTAAATGTCCCATAATCTCCATTAAAAACACGGTCACATGTAATGATTCCCATTTCATGTTTTTGATTAATTTTTCACACACAAGAAAGTATTTTACCAAATATGTGTCCATTTGGAGTATTATATTTACATAGAGTATAATGTTGAGACCCTCTTGGTGATTCTTGGTCTAATTAAAATGATTCTTGGATGGTGATTTATTAAAAAGATTTAGTTCCTCTAAATAAACATTCACGACTATGCATATGTATGATATAGATTGATATAAATTTGAGGTTAGTGAGAATAATTAATGGAATGGTTGGAGAGAGTACCATGAATAGTCGTTGAGATGTAAAAGAAATAACATAGTGCAACTTGTGGTGGATTTGTAGATTATATGATTACATGTGACTGATTTATTTTGATAAAATGGTACATTTAGTTCTTTAGTAGATTAAGATGGGTCTGGTGTTCAATATAATATAATGAAGACATAATTTTTTGAGATGGTTTCTATGCCATCTCCCAGAAATGATGCAATTAATGAAATTTTTGTCACTCTAGGAGGGGTTTGTCTTGATGAAGATATTGTTGAAGGTGTATTTTATTCTTATTTATATGGGTGTAATGTATATTTTTATTTTTACCAAGTTTCCTATATTGGATTCCTCCACATAACATCTAATGAAGAGGATTCTAGGAGAAGTTTCTCCTCTTGAATAACAAAACTAAAGATACCAATAAGGGTTACTCTGCTTGTGTGATGACCAAGAAGAATGATTTGGGCACCCAATTTTAGTACCAAATTATTATTTTTGGGCCTTTGGGTAGTTATGGTTCTGTGGGCCACCTTTAATCCCAAACCAGTGTGTATTCAGGATGGGAATAAAATGATACTTATGGGTGTTAGTATTTATCTTGTAATTCTGATACAAATTTTTAAATTTATTTTAATTTGTAATAAAATGAAAATGACAATGATTCTTGGGTATTTTTACATATTTATTTTCATGAATGTCATTTATATGGATAAGTGGTAATAACATGATGAAAAAATCATATAAAATAAAAATGTTTTTTCTAAAAATATCTTATATTGGAAACTACTTCCCAAATATGGGATGTTTTGGGTTATTTGGTGTTTAATTGTGGGTAGTGTCTAAGATAGTTACTTTTTTATAATTTTATAAATAAGTCTCTGACTCATTCAATGAATTATATTATGATTTTTCAATGAAGGAACTATCCTAGAAATTTTTTTCATCAAAATAGTTTTTAGGAAGTGGATTTCCAGAATGAATCTCTGCAATATATAATTTTCTAATATTTTAATATCTTCTTAGATTAGATTTATATATATATATATATATATATATTTAAACATAATTCAAGTTATTTTTATAATATTTATTACCTTAATGAATGTATTACAAAAATATGACAACAAATTATGAAAAAAATCCCTTTTTGAGGTTTTTATCCTTGATTTTTTTTAAATTTCTTATCTGGCATAAATGGACTACATTTCCATCACATGATGAATAATATATTATTTATAAGAACCATTAATGATAAAAAAAGATTAATTATAACTTTTTAGTGAATAAAAATTATTTAATATGGTAATAAATATGATGCAAAAAATATTATGTATTAAAGATATAATAATAAATACAAATAAATTCATTAATATTTTCAAATTTATAATAAATTATTATAACAATTTAAAATAATTTATATTTAATAATATAATTAAAAATGAAAAAAATAATTATTAATTTATAATACATAGGAATGATTATAGAAGTGGTAATTAATATAATGAATAATCTATAATACTAAATATAAAAAATATATGTAATAGTATTACTAATATTCTATTTTTGAATAATTTTTTATAATTTTTTTAATAATTATTATGAAATATTGTTCTCGATCCAACAATGCGGTTTTATGATATTTTCGAATAATAATTATGATTCTTGATATTATATTGTTAAATAATATTCCTTTTTCACAACAATATTTTATTATAATAATAATATTATTAAAAATAAATATTATTTTTAATTTTTTACATTATTTTTTTATGGTTAACAAATTTAGAATTATATTACTATTAAATATTTTGTATCAAAAAAATATGAGCATTCAAATTTTTGAAAACATATAAAAAAGAGCTTATAATAAAGTCATGTTAATTAAATATTATTTATAATGAAGTCAATAAAAAGGGAACTATAATATATTTATGATAACCAGATTATGAATATAAATTCCTTGTAAAAATTTCATGATGTTATAACTAATGTTATTATAATTACCAATCATTAACTTCATTAAATTAATAATAATGTTACAATTAGTGAAAAATAAAAATAATATAAATATTAATAATTATATGATTAATCATAATATAAATAAATATTGATAACTATTATAATTTTACTGTTATTATTATTATTAATATTATTAAAATTAATAATAACAACTTTATGTTGTAATCAACACTTATTTTCTGTTATAAATATAATATTAATAATTATGACTATGACAATATTAATAATATATTTAATAATAAAATAGTATTATTATCACTAATAAATAGAAAATAATAATTACATTTATTTAAGTTGTTATTGTTTTATTATTAAGTCAAATATTATTATTTATACTTAATGTTTTATAATTCATATATTTATTTTAATTATATTTTAATTTAAATTATTTAATATATATTATGTTTACTTATTTAATTTGATGTACATTCTAATTTTAATTTTAAAATTTTAATGTCAAATGTTTCAAACCTATTCAAATTGTTTATTGTTTTGTTTTGAAAGAACATTGTTTGGTATCATATATGTAATTATTTGTTAATTATTTTGATGAAATATATTAATTTTTAATTATATTATATCTACTTAGAGTAAGTTAAAATTTTATCTATAATGTAAATAGTGATCATATTTTAGGCTTTGAAAGTCGCACACTTGAATCACAATAAACACATTCAATTTTTATATGCGTACCTCATTAAGATTACAAAATATAATCAATATTTATAATTTAAAAAAACATTAATAATAGACTAACCATATACAATTGTTGAAAAAAAATAATCAACAAAAATTAATTTACAATACACAAATGTTAATGATTAAAAAAAATTTATACTCAAAATAGTTTATTAACATAAAATATATTATTAAATTATTTATAATTAAATGTAAAACATTGATCATAAAATTAACTAATAATTGAAAAAATAATTAATTCCAAAAAAATGAAAAGAAATTACATTACTAAAAAATTGTATCTACCTAAAGATTTCATTTAGAATGGAAATGTTTTGAAATAAAAATAATTTTCATTATTAAAATTGTTTTTATTATATTTTTTATGATGTTATTTTTATTGTCAATTTTTATTTAATGTTTAGTTAGTCTCTAAAATATAATTTAGAGTTCATTTAGAGTTTATAATTTATTGGCATTTAGAGTCACTAGCTCGAAACATTATTGTTCTTATAGTAACTAATTTGGAATGTGTATAGACTATAAATTATAAATAATTTTAAATAAAATTTTACACTCTGAACAAAAATATAAAAAATAAAAAATAAAAAAATTATCATTAATATATTAAATAAAAAATAATATACATAATACAAAGAGTGTTGATAAAAAAACAATATTAATACTGCGAAAAAATTATATACATATATGATTGGAATAAATTCAAATTAATGAAATTTGAAACACATGTAAAAATATAAATTATATAAAAAATAAAAAATTTGATATTTTAAAAAAATTTAAGTCTAAATTAAAATTTATATCTTAAAATGTGTAGGCATTCAGTGTTACCTACTTCAAACATTATAATATTTCAAGATGGTGATTTTGATGTATTATAGATTTAAAATTTTAAATATAATATAAATTGAAATTTTCACAATGACTAAGCATATAATATAGAATAAAAAAAATAAATCAGAAATATAATAAAAATAATAATATATTACATGAAACAATAATTATTGATAAAAAATAACATTAACATTTCAATAAAATTATGTGTATACAATAGAGTATAAATGGAAACATAATGATATTAAAAAAGTTACATTACAAAAATTAATTCATTGAATATTAATTAAATACTAAAAATAAATAATCCAAAAAATTAATTTACATGAACCATGTTATCATTAATAAAAATATAGGTACCTATTTTATGTTTTTAAACAATAAATACAATATTTTTTTGAAATTATTTATCATTAATTATTATATTGTTTTTCTATTTTCAATTTTTTATATGATTAGTCAATGTTCAAAATTGAATTTAAAATGTATTTATAGGTTATAATTTTTAGGCATTCAATGTCACATGCTTCAAACAACTCTGTATTTCAATTCAATGATTTTTAAGGAATATATTTTAAAAATTATAAATAAAATACATATGATATTTGGATTATAAAATAAAAATAAAAGATAACTGAAATGAAATATATTTTCATAAATATATGAAATTCCCACTAATTTTCAAGACCCATATTTTATGAAAATTACATCTATAGAAATGAATAATTATTTAAATAATATAATTATTAATGTATCTAATTATGTATTTAGCAAAATTATATGAAAATTTATGTATTTAAATTAATATTATATAGAGTGTAATTAATAATATTACTATTAATAATAAAATTTATTTTAATAAAAATATATTAAATAATTATTATCATATTTAATATTATTATATAAATATTTATGGTCCTTACCAATATCAATATCATTATTATTGTTAATAAATATTATAAAATAATAATTTAATAAAAAACATTTTATCATAATAATAATTCGTCAAAATTAGATTTATAGTAATCACTAATTGTTTTTAGATATTAATATAGTTATATTATTCATTAATTTTTTTTGTTATTAGGTATTACAATTTATTATTCATTTTTAATTTAACCACCTCGACCATTAATATGTTTTGTATGTTATTACTAATTATATTTTTATTACTACAAACATTATTAATTGTATTTGTTAAAAAACTATTTGTTATTATACATATATTTAACATCATTAATTGTATTATTTTGTAATAATTACTCTGAATTTATAAGTCACCCTTTATTACATTATTAAATAATAAAAAATCATTAAAATATTTTATGATTAGTAAATTGTTTCAATTAATGCATTATTATAAGTAATATGTTATTCATTAAATAGTTGCAAAATTATTGTATAAATCCTAAATCAAAAACATGGAAATATTCAAGCACTTCACATATAGCCACCCTAGCCTTTTACGTATAACATTACATTATTTTAGGCATAATTATACATCAAAGTACAATCCAATGACGGTAAAGTCTACTATCTTGGAATTTTAGGTACATAATAAAACATTTTCAAAACATCTTTTTATTTGAAATTCATATTGATATCATATCTTCCATTGTACTCATACATCTAGATACGATAAATGGGGAAAACATGAACAAAAAGATGAGCTAAAATCCTATAAATAGATTGAGAATAATAATAAGAATAAATCATTATCACATGGGTTAGAATACATGAAATAAATATAGAAAAAGGCATGTAACATATGGAATTAGAACATATAAACATGAGATCATCTAAACATGGAATCATAGAAATATGGAAGAAACATAACCCATAAATTTAGTATGATTCAAGGCTAACCTCTAAGATCATTTCTCATAGTATCACAATCCATGGATATTCTCCACGACAATTTGAAGTAGTTGGGCAGGATAAGGATATCTACCAAGACCGTCACATATAACGTCTCATAAGACTCACATTTACCCAATTAAATGGAGTTCTATCTGGGAACAATCATCTTAAATTTACATGAATATATTTTCCACATAATTATTTATATATAATCAATCATATTAAAATGTAAGGGTTTCCCATGGAAAGGATTGGGTTCAATAATCATGTCATAAAGCATAACAAATAAGAATATCATATAAGTGTCCATGAAAGAAATGAACAAAAATATAAATTTAAATTCATAATGGAAAATAGGAATGTATCATGGGAATTTATTTCATGTAGAATTGACAACATGTATGAAAATAATTTAAGAAACTTTTGCAATAAAATAGTTTTGAGAGGTTTTAAGTAAAATAATATAAAGCCTTTAAAATATAAAAGGGAACAATACTTTATAAAAAACGATATGTGAACCCAGAATGATATCATAATAAAAAGGAATGATTTTATTAAGAAAATTCAGTCTTAAAACAGATCATAGTGTTCACGTGAAATTGGGTAAAAATTTGGGAAGTTCCCTTAAAACTGGTTTTCTTATAGGGAAGTATTGAGAAGGGAATCACCCAAAAACATGTATATCGAAAAAATTGATTGATTGAAGGGTATTTATAAAGGAATTTTGTAAATTTAAAATCAAATTATAATATTCAAATAAATATATAAGATAACTTCATTTTGGTAGGAAGAAATATATGGCAACACGAAGGAATAAAGGATATTCAGGTAGAATTCCTTACAGATTATCAGCATGGCATCTGGTGTACTTAAGAATGATTAATTAGAGATAAAGGGTTTTCAAATATGTTATAAATTATTATATAATTATTTGGGAGGTTGTAAATCAATCCCTGTCATTATGGTATTATACTTAAAATGGAATATCATAGAGTATATTCTAGAATAAAAATGAAATGGATAGGATCCCTTACAAAAATTCTAAAGTTTTTATTCCCTTGATATTAATGACCATAATAAAAAAATTAGGTTCATTAGTTAATAATTCCATATCCTTATATATATTTTAAATATTTATTATTATATTTTTAAGATAATTCATGACCATGTTTGATGGGTTATGTGGTTCAATGTCATTGTTCGTGTCTGTTTCTTTTCATGGTTTTTATGATTGATTTACTTATTTTTGTGAATGGATAAACATGTATGATTAGTTTTTTTGACAATAATTCATGTTATATATTATTATTGGTCATCCATAATATTAAATGGTTCGAAATTTAATTTTGTTACATGAAGGGAAGATGGATTGTTATATAAAACTTTGGTGACAACATTTTGGGTTTATTTGTAGTTTTTTGGCCACAAAGAATATGTTTTATTTAATAAATCATAACCATGTTTAGAAAAATATTATATAACCATAAAATATACATAATAAATATATTTTTATCTAGTTTAAACATGAAAATGTTTTCATGACTATAATTGAAGATGGTAACAGAAATTAATAACTCGCCATATTTGATTGTGCTAAATGAACACATCTCAAATAATGTTTTCTTTTATCCCATTAGCATAAAATAATTCTATTACATGTATTTCAATGCATTTATCATACCATTTTGGTGAATGGACGTGAGGAGAGAAACATGGAATGAAATGAACTTGAATGAAAAAAAAATTGGAATGAGGAATTTACATCTTGAGTTTATCTCTTTTGGGAACCTCTTCATGGGAGATGATTTTGTAATTTTGAAGAGTATAGGGGATATTGGACATGGGGGTGGATCCTGGGGAGATATTTGGGTAGTGTATAGTCATGGAAATTTTTTTTAGAGGAGTGAACAAAAGAGGTAAGGATGGGTAGTATTTATAGTGGAGGAGAGGAGGGTTTTCATAATAATATAATCATTCGTTTATTATTTTTTTCACTAGACAATAAATAATGATGATTCCATGAACAGAAATAGTAATGTGTTCCTATAAGTTCTATATGATTTCCTTATATAATTCATACATTGTCCAATGAAATCATAATTCTTGTATTTATAATTTATCAGAAACAATCGTATTTTACAATTCATCAAAAATTAATGTATTTTAAAAAAAATCCCAAAAATTCACCCAACCCATTTTTTGACATGTAGAATCCAAAAATGAAACCCATTTAAAAAAAATAATTTTCAATATATGATTAATATAATTTTTAATTAAAATCATTAATTACTTGAATTTCATTTTTAAAACATTTATATCCTAATTCCCAAATATAGGTATATCGTACTTCCACTTAAACCTTTTTAATATACTATCATAGGTAAGGTTACTATTAATTAGTGTATTTCATTATTAATAATGTTTACATTACTATTCATTACATTATGTTACTATTCCCTAAAAATTTATTTGGTTATTCTAGACTCCAACTAACGTATTGATCACAACTTTGTCTGTCATATTTTTGAAATTCAAATAAATAATATGACAAATTTATGTTTAAAGGTCAAATATTACTTAGTAGATCAATATGTTGTGATATAATGTGATTATATGTCATAATAACAAGAAAGGAATTTCCATTTGAAAAACATTGTGTCTTTACATTATCCCCCCTTATGAAATTATTCCCTTGAAATTTCGTTTTACATTCTAAGCCAAAAATATGTGTGGGTACGTTTCCTACACTGCCTCCTCTAATCCCCATGTTGCCTATTAATACTTATAGTTCTATCACAATACATTGACCATGTGAGTAGTGTTGTTACATTGAAATTTATATCTATGATCCAAGATCATCACTGGTTTCTCCTCATAAGAGTGATCGTTCTCCAAATATATCACCTCTAATGAGAGTACATGTTACGGATTTGTTATTTACTACCTTAAGAGTGATACATGGAAGAAACCATGTACATTGGATAATGTAGGTGGATGTTCCAGTCAATTGGCCATAGCCCTGACACAATCATGAATCTCGAAGGGGCCGGCGTAAATCAGATTTATCTTTCCTTTCTTCCCAAACCTAATGACCTTCTTTGATGGAGACATGCATAGATGTCCCATGTCTCCAAATTTTAACTGAAGGTATCTTCAATGATTTTATAGATAATTATTTTTTCAAATAGTGGGATGCCATGATGTGCATTTAAATGTTTTTTACCTTCTTCACCATTTCGTCGACTATTTCAGGTCCTAACATCTTACAGTCAACGACTTCATCCCAAAATTTCGGTGTTCTTCACCTATTCCCATAACAAGATTTGTATGGTACCATTCAGATGCTCGAGTTCAAATTGTTATTGAAGGAGAATTAAAATATTGTAAGATATTGGTCTCATCCTCATTTTAATTACAGAGAACACACAATAAACATTTCTTCTAGTGTATAAATAGTCCACTTAGATTGTCCATCAGTTTAACGATGATAGGCCTTATTGAATATCAGTTCAGTGCTTAGAGAATTTTAGAGAATTTTCTAGATCATAGGGATGAATCTTGGATCTCTTTTGGATACAATAGATATTGGTACTACATATATCCATACAACCTATTTTATATGTATCTATTGATTTTGATCAAGTTAGAATTCCTCTTGCATCAAGAAAATGTTAGATGTCTTTATAATACAATACACAATAAATCATATAGCATTGTTTCCTTTGGATTTCCTTGGACGTCCAGTGAAAAGTACATGGTGATGTTCTCCCACTTCCATGTTGGAATGGGTAGAGGTTTCATCATCTTCTATGACTATTTCCTCCCATCCTTCACATGCTGATATACCATGCATGTTTATAAATATTTAACAGTATCGATTTTCATATTTTCCCACCAAAAGTTTTTTTGGAGATCTCAATACATATTTGTGATCAGTTGGTGAATAAATAAGGTCAAGATTTGTGAATAATTCAAAAGATCATTCTTTATCTCTAGATTATATGTCAAACATAATCGTGACCCAAATTATACAACTCCATCCTCATCAATCATGAACTCTGAGGATTCCCAATTTTTGATACTTTCCACCATTTACATATTTTCAACATCTTTTCATTGAGCATCATTTATTTTCTCCATGTGGGATGGTTAAGGAATAATTTGATAAAGGTTTGATGATGTTTGTCCCTTAATTATTACCATGTCCATACTATGAAAAAATAAGATGATCAGATACTTTTCTATTCTCATCATTGATAAAGACGCAGGATCCTACCTACTTATAGCATCCGCCAAATTATTTACCTTACCGAGATGGTAGTGGAATGGGAAGTCATGATACATGATGATTTATATCTATCTTCATTGGCCCATATTATGCTTTTTTAGTGTAAATATATATTTGAGTCTCTTGGGATTAGTATATATCTCGCACTTCTCTCCAAAGAGATAATGATGCCTGATTTTTAATGCAATGATCACTATTGCCAACTCCAGTTCTTATCTATGATATTTTTCTAATGTATTTTCCTCTACCTTGAGCTGTATGCTTTCACTTTATAATTTTACATCAGTACATTTCCTAATCCATTCATTGAGGTATCACTATACACCATAAACGGTTTTCCTCTTTTAGGGAGTGTGAGTACTGGTGCACTGATAAAACTATTTGTCAACATGTTAAATAGCCTTCACATTCCAGATTCAAGACACACATTACTCCTTCGAGTGTCAACATTGTAATTGGGTTTGAAAATTGTGGAATGTTATTCACAAATCCTCAGAAATACCCGGCTAGACCCTGAATGCATTGAATATCCGATAAAGATGTTCTATTGGGCCCCTCTTCAATTACCATTTTCTTTGTAGGGTCTACAAATATCCCTTTGCTAGTGATAACTTTCCCCCTGAATGATCTTCCTCCATCCAGAACTCAAATTTACTATACATTTCATATATCTTTTCCCTTCGCAATTTTCATGACATAGTATTCAAATGCTCCTCATGTTCTATATTACTCTTGAAGTATATCATAATATCATCGATAAAGACTACCATTAATTTGTCTAGGTAATCCCAAAAGACTCAATTCATTAAATACATTAAAATTGATGGATCATTAGTGAGTTCGAATGGAATGACTATGAACTCATATTGTTCATAACTCATTAAAAAGGTAATTTAGTGAATATCATCCTTCATTGCCTTCAATTGGTGACATTCTGACCGACGATCCACCTTAAAGAAATAACTGGCCACATAAAGATGATCTAACAAGTCTTTTATTTTTGGTAGGGGATACATTTTCTTTATAGTGATTTTGTTGAGCTCAAGATAATCAATGCAGAGGTTCATCGTTCCATCATTATTCTTGATGAAGAGGACTGGAACACCCCCCAGTGAAGTACTCGGGCATATAAAACCCTTCTCCATATTCATAAGCAATGGTTTCATGTGCTCTTCCTCCTCTGTGGTGGCCATTATGTATGAATTCATTGATAAAAAATGATATCCAAGAATAAGCTCATTTGAGAAGTAAACCACTCGGTCATGAGGAAGACCATGCATCTCTTCAAGTTAAACATCAGTGTAATCCCTCATGATGGGAATGTCTTATAGTATAACTCCCTCATCTATCCCAATCATTTGAGATAGACTTTTTTTCTCTTAAGTAATTACTATCAAAAATTGATGAAATGATTCAAAAAGAGATTCATCTTCATCCTAACACATTTAAAGAATTAGAGGATTCATTGAGATGTGATGAGTGATATCATTTTCCCAACAATTTATGCTCAGTCAATATAAATATAGATAATCCATGACCAATATAGAATCAATATCTAAAAAATGAAGAATGATGATATTTTCTGGGAGTCTTATTCCACAAACCTTAACTGAAGAGGATTTATAAACCCTGAAAACAATAATTTCCTCATTTTTTGTTCGCACAAATAACATAACATGGTAACTTTGAGATAGAGTTTGAATAGTTATACTAAATTAACATTATATGAAATAATTTGTAAAATCAGAATGAAATAGTACATTTTCTATTCTAGAATGAATAACTATAGTAAATGTCACCACATTGTTGTCTGGATCCACCTCAGTAGTAGTTATAGCATAAGTTGTTCTGTGTTTCGTTGGAGGTTATGGTTGATTTCCTTTTCCAACCCTTGGAATAGAAAAATTGATTGCATAATGTCCATGATCCTTGATGTTGAAAAACTACACTACATGTTGAATGTTGATCTGAATCACCCTTCATTCAACCAAATTAGCATGATTATTAATATCTCATTGGCTATTTTTAGCCATATGTTCCATTATTCCACATTTGAAGATATTTGTGGTTCCATTTAGATAGTTCCCATGATGATTATTCACAAAACATTCACAAGCGGGATATTCATGTTTCCCTCCATAATGGGATTTTGTTGTTGGACCACCCATATTGTTCTCCATTTTATGCTTCCTTTCATCGGGCACATGAGACTTTGGAGACTCTCCAATTTTAATTTCAGCCTTGAGGGAACAATATAAAATCTACTTATAACTGTTGAATCCTAGAATAACGAATTATTTTCTTAGAAATGGCTTTAGTCTTCTAGACAAGTGATCCACCTTGAAATAGGAGTTCATGACAAAGCTCGAGGCATACCAAGAATGATTTGTATTTTTTTCTTTGTATTCCCCGATGGACTCATATTACGTCTTCTTGAGACTAGGGACCTCACATTCCATCTTGAGATGGTTTTTTTAGGTAAATATTTATTGAAAAACAACCTATTGAATTCATCTCAAACCATGGAATAAATTTACTCTTTGGACTATGTATTCTAGATCAATTTTCACCACTGATCTACTTCCCCATAAATACAATAGACCTCTAGTACAAATTTCTCTTCTTCCCAGCATTGGAGGACTTATAATATTTTTCAATGAAGTTAATCCACTGTTCCGTGAGGAAGGAATTAGAATACCCACTAAATATGGTAGTCCTTCTATGCAAGATGGATTCACTATAAAATTTTCATTCTTTGTAGGAGAAGGGTGTTTGAGATTATTCAAGTCCTTATTTATAACTTGATCCAGCTTATCAAGTATTGTAATAATGTTTTGAGCACTCATTCCCATCATATCAGGCATATTATTAGGTCAATCTTCACATTGCCTGTGACATTGATTTTTGGAACGTGTTCTCCTATTTCCTAATATTATGCAAGAAAAATAACATACAATTATAGGGCCTTAATAAATAGATTTTGATCGTAAAAAGGAAACTATGAACATAAGAGGACAAAATTGTAAAGGAGAAGTATATCTTAACTTGTGATTCAATAGGTTTAAATCTAGGTTACCATCGATCTATTTCATAAATATATTCTAATGGGATTTATTTATTCTGATAATAATGGTTTGTACTATGCTTATGAATTCACCAAAGCATACCCCCTAGGAGTGTCAAACAAAGAGTCGTAGAAAGGCTCGTAGCAATGTTCTAGGATACATCAGGTCAGGCCAAAAACTCCTTGTTAGAGTTATAACTCTAAGGTACATCTGTCCCAGAGCCACCTCTAACTGTTGGTATCTAGACATGTATGTATTTTTTTTTTGATAAACCATATACTCTATATTTACCCAAATTCAGGTATGTTTTCATACACTTAGTATGATCCTTAAGTTTCTCACTAAGGTGATCTATTCTAAATATCCAAAAATAACTATACCATCCTCTGATACAAACTATAGAAACCATTTACTTTTTACATATAACATTACATGATTTTAACCGTAATTATAAATTGTAGTAAAATACAAGGATCATAATTTCTAGTGTCTGGGAGGACTAGGTACATAATCAAACATTATAAAAACTTTTTTTATTTAAACTCCATAATGGCATACTATATTCCATTGTGATCATACATCATCATAGGATAACATATTGATAACATGAAAAAAGGGATGATCTAAAATCATATTAATTGGAATAATAATAATAAGAATAAATCATTAGCACGTGGGTTAGAAGACATAACATAATGATGGAAAAAGGAAAATAACATAAGGAATAAAAACAATTAAATATGGGATCATTTTAACATGGAATCATAGAAATGTGGCAGAAAAATGAAACATGAATTTTGTATGGGTCAATTATAACTTCCAAGACCGTTTACCATGGAATCACATTCTAAGGCTGGCCTCCATGATTGTTGCACAAAGTATCACAAGATAAGGCTAACCACCAAGACTGTCACACATAATATATCATGAGACTCAACATACCCAATTCATTAGAGTGCTATCTAGACGATCCCTTCTTTACATTAACTGAATATGTTTTCCACATAATCAATCATAAATAATCAATCATATATAAATATAAGGGTTACCTGGGGAAAGGATTGTTTACCATAATCATTCCATAATTCATAACAAATAGGCATCTCATAAACGATTCCATGAATTAAATGAGCTAAAATATTCATGGAAATTCATAATGGAATATTGGAATATACCATTGGATGTGTTTTCATGGTGAATTGTCAACATGTTAGAAAATTATTTACAAAATTTTAGCATTAAATCATATTTGAGGGGTTTTAAGGTGAATACTATAGTGCCATTAAAATTGAAAAGGGAAAGAGAAATTATACAAAACAAAAATTGATCCCATAAGGTTTTCATTTTAATGACCCAGACCCTCCTGACCACTTCCATTCCCAATTTTCGGTACAATTGATCGCTGGGACTGATCGGCACAACCGATCGGTGTCACCCAGCCTTGGCGGGTTTTTCTTCTACAGCCTCCCCTATAACCACACTTTTAGGCATTTTTAACTTTTGAAACATTTCAAGGCCGTCTTTAATCCCATAATTAATATCTAAAAAATCAAATAAACCTCCCTACTAAATAACAATTAATCCAATCGTGTGGGGTGTCCCAACCGCGTGGTCAACCCACGATCCTGTTCCTTATGCAGTTTCTCTCTATATCTTAACCATCCAAGAGTGCCGTATCTCAGCCCTTATCAGCCTCTATAACCTAAAGTCTTATCCCTACATTTCTTTTTCTCTATCATCCTGATCAGAGTACACATCCTCCCTACAAGCCATACCCCTATTATGAGGTTTTACTTTCGTGTTCTGTGGAGTTCCTACCACTCCTGTTTTCCAGTTTCCAGGCGAGGAATTAACATAGATCCTTGATCATCAGGTAGTGGTTTCACCTTAGTCTCTCCATTCTGTGTAACTTTTGTTGTGGGTATGCTACTGTATCTGTATAATTTAATGAACCAATCTTTATGTAATATAATAAATAGATTCTAACGAATGAAGGGGATATGTGTGATCAATGATGCTGCTCTGTTTTTTTCTCCACTTTCATGATTAATAGTTTTTGAATTGTGTGGGCTTACACCTACTGAAAATCATGGTCATTGGTTGCCTTTCTCTATGAATTAATAAACCCTTACCCCTTATTATGTTTAAATGGAATGTATTTTTGTTGTGTACCCTTTTTTCTATGTATAAGAAGTTCTGTATTTACGTATATTCGGATAAATAAATTGGATGCACCAGGATGAACTCATTTTCTATAATAACATCAGTTTAAGTCCAGTAGAATTGAAACCATGGAGTGTGTTAAATCTTTTTATTCTGAAAATACATGCTTGGTCCTACCTTATGTTGGTGGTAGCGGTTTGGATGTTTCTTTCACGGGTCGATTACTGGGGTGATATGGGTTGGGATGGGATCCCTAGTTGTTATACTTTTGCTGAATGTGAATTTGAGGCTCTGTGATTACTCTGCTTATATCAAGAACTGGGGTGGGATCCTCTGTTGTTGATAAACTGTTGGCTCCTGGATTTTGGGGACATGGGGCTGTATGATGGGGTTTTCCTTGGTTCCAGTACTTAGAGGGATCTCACTTTTCCCTTGTTGTTGTGACTTTACAAGAGAACTGGTTGTGAATGCTTAAATGTCTATTGGGTGTATTCTTTCCTTGGCTTGTGCTTATGCTTACTAGTTGCCCAAGTTGGTGCAGAAACTTATTTAAACATTATTAATGAACATTTAAGCATGGATAAAACATGGGGATTTTTTTTGGTGTGAGTTGTGACTTTGGCATGGGTGATGTTCTCTTCTCTTACGAATGAATAGTAAGGATAGTGTTATTTAGGATGGCTGAAGAAAAACCTTGATTGGGTGAGTTCTTGTTACATATACATATACTTGTAGTTTTTGTGTTTCTTATTCGGGCCCCACCCAAGTTCAGCACTTAGTGACGAACACCCCCACTTCATGGGGGAGGGTGTTTTTCCAAACACTCCAATAAGTGGCTGGTTATTAGCTCCTTTTCTACTCCCATTCCCGAATAGCCCAAGACTCTTCGGTTAGGCTGTGATGGCTTGAAGTCCATTATTAGCCCAAGAATCTTCGGGCAGGGTAGTGTGGTGGTTGGCCCAGGTGTGTGAGGGCATGTGGTTTTCCATGTATCTTTGGGATGAAGCCTAGTTGTCTTCGGGTGTGGCAGTAGTTCTTCTAGCCCAGGTGTCTTCAGTCGTGGAAGTGGTTGTTCGGGCCTAGGTGTTTGCGGGCGTGGTTACATGTGACAGTTGTGGCCCAGGTGTCTGCGGGCAGGTTAGTGGTTGTGTACAAGGTGTTTGCGGGTGGTATGTGTGGTTGTGGCCCAGGTGTGTGCGGGCGGGTGTGATAGTGGGACTACAATGATAATGGTGGGATTGGTTTGATGTGTATGATTTATTCAATAACCAGTGGGAAAGTGGTGTGGATACCAGAACATCAATGTAATATTACTATACATTTCTTGATTTGCGTTATTTGGGGAGTGTCCCTTGGTGAGGCTTCGGTGGTTAGTTTCATTGTTAGGTGTTGTGCTATATCTTTTCTCACATGGCATTAGTATGACTCACCAGTTGTGCACGAGAGTCTTTGGTTTTTCCCTACAGAGTATACTTGTATGCTCACACTACTTATATAAAACTGCTTTCAGGTTTCCAGGAGGACTTCGGGGATCATGTTGGACCATACTAGCTCAGACCTTGTGGCAGATCATCGTAGTTTCTATTTTTCGTTATTTTTGGTATTTTTCATTGTAGTATCTTTATACATTGTGGATTTTACTTTTGTAACATGCATTGGGAATGGTTCTTGGCTTTACTTTCACTTCCAGCTTCGGTGTTGTGGGATTTACTATCTTATCTCCTGATTATATTAAAACAAAAAGGGCAATGACTTCCATTTAATATGTAATTCTATACCCTTGGTGCTGGTCTCCACATCAGGACCTATTGAAGGTAGGTTTTAGGGGTCATGATCTCTTCTTCAACATAAAAAAGTAAGGGCCTAGCAATCTACTGACCCTCTCATCATTTTGGTGAAGGCGGGCCATGACAGAATTGTATCAGAGGTGTAGGTTGAGAGATAGGATGGAGTTAAGAGTTAGGAATTGTGAGGAATGCATGGGATGGTCGGGAAACAATGTTGGGTAAAATTGGTGCGTGAATTGGGCCAGGGAAGACCGGTTAGGACACGAAATTTTAGGATTCCCCATGATCCGATGCAAGGTCTCTAGATATACCGAACGACGAAGTGAGGGTACACTGATTGCATGGTAGAGACCCTAGGAAAGGTACATGCATCATAATGAATTCTTTTCTCATGTTACTGTGTGTTTTTGGGATTCAATAAAGAAATAATGAGGTCAAATAAAATGTAATGACAATATTCTGCACTACTTGGGCTTAGGCATTCCTTGTTTACCTTGCAGCTATGACACCCGGGAGACGACCACGAGTTGTATGGGCGATGGAGGCCGAAGAGGTTGACATGGTTGATCGGCAGAGGGAAGGTAGAGAGGAGGAGGACAACCAGTGGCAGAAGATGCTTTGAGCCTTCTAGCGACAGACCCTCGAGAAGTACGAGGGCAGCACCTCTGACATTAAGATGGAGGGCTGGCTACAGGAGTTGGTGATAGACTTCAGCCTGATCTGGGCTACGAACGAGTACTGGGTTCCTTTATTAGTCGACCAGATGCGGCGAGCTACGCATCAGTGGTGGATGCTCTAGCTGGGGAAGAGGAGAGAGGCTGAGGTGGCATGGACTGATTTCGAGAAGGAGTTCCGGGTGGAATTCCTCTCTTCTACGATCAAGGAAGAAAAGAGGCAAGAGCTACCCTCCCACCAGTAGGGGAGCATGTCGGTAAGGGTGCTGGGGATCAATTTCAAGGATCTCCTCTGCTTTTCTCCGGACGTATTTTCAGATGAGGAGTCTCGGGCGAGAGGCTTAGAGTAGGCGCTCCGACCTTCCCTCCAGTACGTAGTTACCCAATACACCTTGCCGACATACATGGAGGTCCAGAAAAAGGAAGAGGTGGTAGAGAGGATGAACAAAATGGGTGGTATGTCATGAGAGGGAATTCAGCTAGGCCCATCATAGGGAAAGGCCTTCAGCACTAGACCTCCAGCATCGGGACCCTCTAGGTTCTCACCAGCAGGGAGCATGCTGCATCAGTTCCAGTTCCGGTTCCCCGGTCCTCGCCCCATACCATTGGGCCCAGGACTGAGGAGATTTTTATATGGGAGACATGGACATATCTGGATTTAGTTCTCGGAACTAGTTCAGTACGGTAGTGGTAGACAGGCCCAACACCCTCCCCAGAAGCAGCTTCCAGCTAGGCCCTTTCAGCAGCAGCAGCAGGGGTAAGAAGATCTCGTTCCTCCGAGGGTAGATGTTGTAGGGGGAGGCCGACCTCAGGGTGCTCCTCGGGGAACTCAAGCAGGGCATGTTCGGGGATGCGGCTGATAGCCGAGTGGCAGAGGAACTGGGCATGGATGGTTGCACTCTACAGAGGCAGCTGTTCATGTGGGACCGTAAGTTGTTTGAGGTACGATCAGTTTGTTCAGTACCCTTTTTTATTCCTTGTTCAATAGCGGAGCATCTCACTCCTTTGTTGCACCGGGTCTAGCCCGTTCTCTGGGTCTTGATTCCAAGAGACTTCCAGTACCCCTGGAGCTGAGCACACTAGTCGGAGGTCAGACCGACTTGTTATATGTTTGTAGAGGTTGTATGATGATGATAGGGCCACATCAGTCGTTCAGGGATCTACTACCGCTATAGATACATCCATACGATTTCATCCTAGGCATTGACTGGTTGTTCTCTATGTGTTCCATCATCGACTGCTTCTGAGGAATGGTTGTGTTCTCAGACCTGGGTGGCCGACATGTTACTTTCACCGTCAAGTGGAGTGGCCAGAAGGGCAGCAGGCAAGAGGAACCCCTCCTCTCTTTGTTTGCTGAGCTACCAGTAAAGTCAGTGGATGCTAAGATAGTGGAATTACTAGGGATCATCAGTGAGTTTATGGACGTCTTCCCAGAGGAGGTGACGACTCTACCCCATCGACGTGATATTGAGTTTGCGATAGACTTGCAGCCTGGTGATCATCCGATTTTGATGGCTCCCTACAAGATGGCGCCTATGGAGCTCTAGGAGTTACGGATTCAGATCGACGATCTGATGGAGAAGGGTTTTTTTCAACCGAGTGCGCCACTGTGGGGTGCACCAGTCTTGATCAAAAAGAAGGAAAATGGTGGTCTCAGGTTTTGCATAGACTACAGGAGACTGAATCGGGTAACGATTAAGAATCGCTACCCTCTTCGGAGGATAGATGATTTTTTCGACCAGCTGAAAGGGGAAGGATGGTTATCGAGGATCAACCTACGGTCTGGATATCACCAGTTGAGGGTGAATGAGGGAGACATCTTGAAGATGACCTTCAGATGCAGATATGGGAACTTCGAGTTTGTAGTCATGCCTTTCTGTGTTACGAACACCTCGGCTGTGTTCATGGGACATATGAATTCCGTCTTCCGGGAGTGCCGAGATCGGTTTGTAGTTGTTTTCATCGACGACATCCTGATCTATTCAAGATCATAGGAGGACCATGTAGATCATATGAGGTTGGTTTTAGAGGTCCTCTGACAACACCATCTCTATGGGAAGTTGTCAAAATACAAGATCTGGAGGCGAGAAGTCTATGTACATGGGCATGTAGTGTCCGAACAGGGGGTAGAGGTGGACCCATCAAAGGTTGAGGTGGTTGTTTTTTGGGAAGAACCCAAGAACGTGGTAGAGGTCGGTAGTTTCCTCGGGCTGGCAGGCTACTATTGGAGGTTTGTAACCAACTTCTCATGAGTTGTAGCACCTTTGACAGCCTTAACAAAGAAGGACCAGGTTTTCGTATGAAGTGAGCAGTTCTAGGCAGACTTCATCTATCTGAAGGAGAAATTGGTTAGTGCCCCAGTACTGAGACTACCCGAAAAAGGGGTGTCTTATGAGGTGTTATGTGATGCTTTAGGGTAGGTCCTCAGATGTGTATTGATGCATTAACAAGGGGTGATCTCTTATAGGTCTAGGCAGCTACGCACTGATGAGAATAATTATCTCACCAACGATCTAGATCTTACAACGGTCATTTTCGAACTAATGTTGTGGCGACATTACCTCATCATAGAACGCTTTGTGGTCTTCATAGATCACATAGTCTTGAGGTATATCTTCTCCCAACATGACCTAATCATACGACATTGAAGGTGGATGGAGTTCCTCCAAGATTACGATTTCATGATTTCCTACACCTCAGGGAAAGGAAACATGGTTGTTGATTTCTTGAGCAAGAATTCACAGAGTGATGCTGTATGAGAATCGGCGGACGCTTGCAGGGCGATGGAGGAGTTGGCTTCCCTTCACCTGGATGCGAGGATGGATAGTGGTAGAGGTTTCCTGTATGAGATGATAGTAAAATATTCTCTGTTACGTCAGGTGGAGGAGTCTTAGTGGGGAGACCCAGAGTGCGATGTGACACGTGACCAAGTTGAACATGGAAATGCTCCGGAAGGGTGGACAGAGGATGGTCAGAACCAGATGCTTTTTCGAGGAATGTTGTTTGTTTTAGAGGCGATGTGATGGAAGTTACATAGTGGGTTCAACAACTCACCACAGGCAGTGCACCTGGGAGTTTCCAAGATGTTCATGTTCTAAAGAGACAGTTTTGGTGGCCTAGAGTAAAGTGAGAAGTGGTAGAGTTTATGGAAAATTTCCTAGTGTGTCACAATGTGAAGGCTGAACACCATGTTCCAGGTGGGTTTTTTCAACCTTTAGATGTCCCTGGGAGGAAGTGGGACAACATCTCGATGGATTTCTTCACGGGGCTACTCAAAGTGCATGGAGGCTGCGACGCCGTCTGTGTAGTAGTGGACCGGTTGACAAAGATGGCTCACTTCCTGGCGATTAAGGAGTCGAGTGGAGTGCACGCCTTAACAGGGAAGTATGTGGAAGAGGTAGTGCAGTTGCATGGAGTTCCGAGTTCTATAGTCTCGGATAGGGATGCATGTTTACCTCATGATTCTGGAGGGGATTGCAACATGCTTTTGGCACCTGGCTACGTCTTAGCACTGCTTTCCACCCCCAGACAGATGGGAAGATAGAGCGCACCATGCAGACATTGGAGGACATGTTGTGGGTATATATTATGGACCTTGGGGGATCATACGTGCTAAAAATTCCTCTGGTAGTGTTCACTAACAATAATAATCATCACTCTACCATTGTAATGGATCCATTCGAAGATCTATATGGATGGTCGTGTCTCTCACCCATGTACTGGACTATGGTTGGGGAAGCAGGTGTTCTTGGCCCGGAGGTGGTGTAGAGCACGACAGAGAAGGTTCATCTTATAATAGAGAGGATGAAGGTGACTCAGGACCGGCAGAAGTCATATGCCAATGATAGGAGGAGAACCTTAGAGTTCGAGGTTGGGGACCACGTATTCTTGAAGGTCTCCCCTCGGCAAGGATAGCAGAGTTTTGGCAGAGGAAGTATGCTTTCTCCCAGGTTTATCGAGCCTTTCAAAGTGTTGCGATGGGTCAGTGAAGTGGCTTATCAGCTTGCGCTAACACCACCTCTACTGAGGATACACGATTTATTCCATGTGTCTCAGCCCTGATGATATCTGTATGACGATTCACACGTCCTCGACTGGGGAGGGCTAGATATCGGAGACGATGCAACCTTCATCTATCGACCGATCAAGATCGAGGATCGCAAGGATAAAGTACTTTGTGGGAAAACCATTACCTTGGTTCTTGTGTTATGGAGACATGGTGGGCTTGAGGAAAGTACCTGGGAGAGGTAAGCACAGATGCATGCCCAATACCTCGATTTGTATTGAGTTTTATCATGTTTTGTCAGTACTTGTTTGCTGTGTAATGCTGACTTTGTCAGCTATGGATGTGCAGTTTTCTTTTTCTGTGGATGTGTGTGTGTGATGTGTCCAAAAGAATGGGTAGGGGAGGACATGATCCCTATTTAAGACACATTAAATCAGATGCGCCTAAACCCGTGCGGGTGAGTCAGTGCCGCCCAAAATGGATAGTATCTTAACACGGAGGAATGGAAACCCCTCTCCCACTGGACCAAATGGTTTTGCCCTTTTGTTTTGAATACAACAGAGAAGGAGCGGTACAACATTTGTGTTTGTTCAGAAGATGAGATGTTCCTATGTCGGAGAGGTTCACTTTTGATAGGTATCTTTTAGGTTGGTTGTTCGGATCCCCCCTCCTTCCTCCAGGTCTGGTTTTGATTCTCGATGGAGAGAATGGTTTGAGAGGGATCTAATGTAATGACCTAGATCCTCAGTACCCCTTCATTTTCCAATTATCAGCGCGACTGATTGGGGAGCCCTATAGGCACGACCGATCGGTGAGACCAATCGTCGTTACTGATCTGCGCGACCGATCAGTGTCACCCGCCCTTGGCGGTTTTTTCTTCTTGCAACCTCCCCCGTCATCACACTATTAAGCCTTTTTAATTTTGAAATGTTTAAAGGACAATTTTAAGCCTATAATATATATTTACAAATTCAAATAAACCTCCCTACTAAATAACAATTAATCCAGTCTTGTGGGGTGTCCCAGCAGCACGGTCAACCCACGATCTTGCTCCTTACGCGGTTTCTCTCTATATCCTAACCATCCGAGAGTGATGTATCTCAGACCTTATCAGCCTTTATATCCTAAATTCTTATCCCTATGTTTCTCTTTCTCGATAATCCTGATCGGAGTACCCTTCCTCCTGAGGAGTCATACCCCTGTTACAAGGTTTTACTTTCACGTTCCGTGGAGTTCCTGCCACTCCTGTTTTCCAGTTTCCACGTGAGGACTTAACGTCGATCCTTGATTATCTGGTAGGGGTTTCACCTTAGTATCTCCTTTATGTGTATCTATCGGGGTGGGTAAGCTACTATATCTGTAGAATTGGATGAACCAAACTTTAATGAAGATAATAAATAGATTCTAAAGAATGAAGGGGATGGGTGTGATCGATGATGCTGCTATGTTTTTTTCTCCTCTTTCATGATTATTGGTTTCTGAATTGTGCGGGCTTACGCCTACTGAAAATCAAGGGCGTCGATGGACTTTATCAATATATTAATAAACCCTTACCCCTTGTGATGTTTAAATGGCTTTTATTTTTGTTGTGAAACCTATTTTCTGTGTAAAGGTAATTGGTTAATTACATATATTCAGATAAAAAATTGGAAGCACTAGGATCAACTCCTTTTCTATGATAACCTCGGTTTAAGTCCAGTGGAATTGAAACCATGGAGTGTGTTAAATCTTTTAAATATGAAAATACCTGCTTGGTCCTTCCTTGTGATGGTGGTAGTGGTTTGGTTGTTTCTTTCACGGGCCGATTGCTGGGGTGATACGGGTGGGGATGAGATCCTCTTTGTAGTACTTTTGCTGAATGTGAATTTGAGGCTCTGTGATTACTCTGCTTATATCACGAATTAGTGTGGGATCCTCTGTTGTTGAGAAACCATTGACTCCTGGATTTTGGGTACATGGGTCTGTATCTTGGGGTTTTCTTTGGTTCTAGTACTTTGAGGGATCTCACTTATCCCTTTGTTTTTGTGACTTTACAAGAGAACCGGGTGTGAATTCTTAAATTGATGTTGAGTGTATTCTTTTCCTTGGATAGTTCTTATGCTTACTAGTTTCCGAATTAGGTGCAGAAACTTATTTAAACCTTATTAATGAACATTGAAGTAAGGATAGAACATGGGGATTTGTATTGGTGTGAGTTGTGACTTGGGCATGGGTGTTGTTCTCTTCTCTTATTAATGAATAGTAAGGATATTGTTCTTTAGGCTGGCTATAGAAAAACCAAGATTGGGTGAGTTCTTGTTACCTATAAATATACTTTTAGTTTTTGTGTTTCTTATTCATTCCCCACCCAAGTTGAGCACATAGTTCCGAACACCCCCACTTCATGGGGGAGGGTGTTTTCCCAACACTCCTATGAGTGGATGGTTATTAGATCCTTTTCTGCTCTCTTTCCCGAATAGCCCAAGACTCTTCGGGAAGACTGTGATGCCCTGAAGTCCATTATTATTCCAAGAATTATTGGGTATGGTTGTGTGGTGGTTAGCCCAAGTGTTTGCAGGAAGGTGGTTTCCCATGTATATTCTAGATGAGTCCCATGTGTCTTTGTGTGTGGAAGTAGTTATTCTAGTTCATGTGTCTTCGGGCGTGGTAGTGGTTGTTCTGGCCTAAGTGATTGTGGGCACGGTTACTTGTGACAGTTGTGGCCCATGTGTCTATGGACGGGTCAGTAGATGGGGCCTAGGTGTTTGCAGGAGGGATGTGTGGTTGGGGCCCAGGTGTGTACGGGCGGGTGTGGTAGTGGGACTGCGGTGAGAATGACGAGATTGGTTCGATGCGTAGGATGTCTTCAATAACCAGTTGGAAAGTGGCACGGGGTACCCAAACATCGATGTGATATAACTATAAATTACTTGATTTGTGATATTTGGGGAGTGTGCCTTGGTGAGGCTTGGGTGGTTAGTTTCCTTGTTACGTGCTGGGTTATCTCTTTTCTCATAGGGCATTAGTACGCCTCCCCACTTGTGCATGAGATTCTTTGTTTTTTCCCTACTAATAATACTTGTATTCTCACCCTACGCATATAAAACTGCTTTCATATTTCCAAGAGGACTTCGGGGATCGTGACGGACCGTACTAGTTCAGACCTTGTGGAAAATCATCACAGTTTCTATTGTTCTTTATTTTTGGTATATTACTTGGTAGTCTCCTTATACATTGTGGATTTTACTTTTGTAACATGCATTGAGAATGTTTCTTGGCATTACATTCACTTACAGCTTCGGTGTTGTTGGATTTACTATCTTATCTCATCATCATATTAAAAGAAAAAGGGCAATTCCTTCCATTTATTGTGTAATTCTATACCCTTGGTATTGGTCTCCACTCCGGGAAATATTGAAGGCGGGTTTCTAGGGTCATTATCTCTCCTTCAACTTAAATAAGGGAGGACCTGGAAATCTGATGACCCTCCCCTTCATTTTAGTGATGTCGGGTCATGAAATTCATAAAATTGGACTGATTATATCAGGACAATGGTTGAGAAAAATAGAAGATATATTTCACATTCTATCAGGTAATAATTAGGGAAGTTCCCTTATAGCAGGTTTGCCTATCTGGAAATATTGATGAGGGATTCACTCAAAAAAAATTATATCCCAAAAAGAGAGCAATGGAAAGGTATTGAAAAAATGAGTTTTTTACATTTAAATAGAATTTAGTAGATGAAAATAAAAATATAATATAACTTTATTTTGGTATAATGAAATATAAGGCAACCCGAATGAATAAAGAAGATTCAGGTGGAATTCCTTACAAATTATCAGCATAGTATCTAGTGTACTTAATAGAGCATCATGATAGAAAATGTTTCTAATAATCAATTATAAATTTCTAGGGATGTATGGAGGAGGTTTTAAATCATTCCCCATCAGTAGGGATTAAACATAATATAGCATATCAAAGAGGACATTCATGAGTAAAAATAAAATGGAGTGGATCTGTTACCATAAATCTGATGGTGTTATTCCTTTGATATTATAGACCTTAATAATAAAATTTTGATAATTAATTATTAAATAAATAACCTTTTATCAATGAAAAATATTAATATTAACCCCTTTAATTCCATTCATGGGTTTTTGATAGGTTAAGTGGTTCAATTTCATTGTTTGGGTTCGTTTGATTTATTGGTTTTTATGACCGATTTACTTATTTTCATGATCGGATAAACATGTAAGATGATAGTGGTTTTAAAGAATTGATGTTATATTTTATTTTTTTAACATTCAAATGGTTTCATGGTTGAATATTTTACTTGGTTACTTGGAGTGATGTAGTATCTTTATATAAAACTTTAGTAACAACCTGTTTGGTTAATTGGCAGTTTTTTTTCCACAAAGAACATGTTTTGTTTTATAAATTAAAACCATGCGTACAAAAAGGACTATAGAACCATGGATAAGACATATTACATATATTATTGTTTTATTACCCATGAATATTGTTTAATGGAATTAATTCAATATGGTAATAGAAATTGATAACATGTCGGCCTTGATTGTGCTAAATTAACACATCTCAAATAGGGTTTTCATTTATTTCAAATAAAAGTTTTGGAAAGGAAAGATGATAATGAATTAACCTATTATCATAATATAATTTTAGTAAATGTTTTTTATTTTAGTTATAATACCATATGTGTGATAGGACATTAGGAGAGAAACCTGAAAATAAAAGAACATGATAGAAAATAAAAGAATTGGAAAATGGATTTACCTCTTGAGTTTATCTCCTTTTAGAGCCACTTGAGGGGAGATGATTTTGGTATTAGGAATAGACTAGGTGCTATTGGATGTGGTGGAGGATCATAGGGATAGATTTGGGTTGAATTTAGGAAATCCTCAAGTTTTGAGAGAAGTGAAGAGAATAGGTATGGATGGGTTATATTAATAGTGGAGGAGAGTTGGGGTTTCATAATATTATAATCATTAGATTATTATTTTTCAATAAGACAATAAATTCTGTTGATTCCATGAAAAAAAATGTTATTTGTTTATGTGAATTCGAGATAGTGGCCTTACATCATCCATACATCAGCTGATGATATCATAATTCAAGTATATAGTCTTCATTATGAATTATCATATTTTACTATTCATAAAAAAATTCGTGTATTTTTGAAAAATCCAAAATACTCACCCAAACCATTTTCGTCATGTAGAACCCAAAAATTAAATCCAAATTTCTGGAATAATTTTTTTAAATATGAACAATTAAATTTTTAATTAAATCAAAATTTACTCAAAAAATAAAAACATTGAAACATTTCATTCCATATTCGCAGATATAGGTATAACATACATCCACTTAATTCTTATTTATATTTTACAATATGTAAGGTTACCATTCTATAGGGTATTTTATTATAACAAAGGGTAAAATTACTATTCATATTGTATGTTACTATTCAACAAAAATTAATTTTTTCATATTCGACTGCAAATAACATACTGATCGCAATTGTGTATGTCATATTATTTAATTTGAAAACATAAAAGTGAAACAATTATCTTTAATGGTCCATAGTACATATTATTTAATTGTGTTGTTATTTCATGTTATTATATTATATAATTATACGAAGGGTATTTCTATTGAAAATGATGGGTCATTAAAACATCCTTATAACATGGGCGGTTGTGTTGTACTTTTTGTAATATCTTTTAATACATTTCTTAAATTAATAAAAAATATAAAAATATTAAATAATTTATACTTTAAGATTTTTTTTATATAGTTATGTTTTTTATATTTATAGTAAAAAAAGTAAATATATATTGGTTATTTCGAAAATGTTAGTTGTGTGAGTCTGATAATGTTCCTTCTTAAAAGATGTTCTAAAAAGGGCGATGTCTCAAAAATTGCTTTCATTAAATGATATGTAATGATTTTGATTTCAAGGATATCATCTTCTTCATAATTTTTTTTATAGAATGTGTTTTGTCGGAAATAACCCACCGTTAAACGCCAACCCATGATACCAATCATATATAGGGGAATCGTTCCCCATTATAATTAGTTATTGATTTATTTTAATTTTTTATATTATATGGGAATATTTTCTAGTCACATGATGTGATGGATGAAATCCAGGGATGATTGATGTGGGATTGATCTGATCACATTGTATATTGATGGAAGAATCCTTAATTAGAAATCTTCAAGTAATTTCATTGGCATTGAGTGGATTCACACTGTTGTTAATGAGTATCCAACATCATAGTGTTAGTGTATATTTACATAGGAATTCCCAAGATAGAATGGATTCCATTAATTTGGTGATACCATTTTGAATTCCTAGGTTTCTAGATTTGAATTGAGATACATGTTAACGATTATGAATACACATGATACCCAGGAATAAAATCTTGGAATGAGGTGTCGAGTGAATGTATATTACTGAGAGTTAATTTTTTAAATTATAATTGTTATTTTTGGACCCCCTCTATTGATTCCAAGGATACCCCCATAGTTCTGGTTGATTCACCTATGATGCCTAGGTTACAGATCCTTGAGATATTTGATGTAGATGATATTTACTTTAGGATCTAGATTTCTTATTCAATTTTATTCATAGGACCCATTGGAATTAATGACACATAATAGTAAATGATTTACTCGGTATTCACCCTCTATGGAATCAATAATAATTCTGACATTGAGAAGACTATGGTACTATATTGAGGGTTATACCGAGGGATTAAGGATTACGTATGTATGATTTTATCACTTAATACCAAAATAATTAGACAATTTATTATAAATATATTTCTTGACATAGATGATGGGTAATCCCAATATTTTACACTAATTCTTAGAGACACTCTAGTGGAGGCCATGTCACATGTGGTTGATCATGGTAATGGAACCTATGATCAACAATGTTGATTTGGCATGTCAGGAGTTATATGTCTAAACCCATTTGGATGATATTATTTTGTGGTCTAAATTATCATTGCAATGCTCTAATAGGAATTCATTCATTGGAAAATATGGTTTGATTATATCGGGTTACAATGTATACCCTGAGGATGAAATGTGTTTGTATTCTTTATTTTATATTCGTTATTTTATAGTTGGAATAATAATATTCCTTGATAATGCATTTTTAGTAGTTGGTAAAATGAACGTTGTTGGGGGTATCCAATTAATATTCATTTCGAAACCAATTTACATGATCCTCGATGTTCATGGAGGCCTAACATTTCTATTTCATTTGAGAAATTTTTTAGTGGATAAGGTGGTGTCCCATTATTGTATGATTTAACAGAGCCACACATGTTGAGTCTTTTGATCATGAATGGAATACTCAATATGGGTTTGGAGTTCAAGTTTGTGGCATTAATGTCATTTAGTAGGATATATTTATTTATTTATCATTATATATTTATTTTTTTATTGGTGGTAGAGTGAGTGATCAATTTTTTTATTTTTTAGTATTCCTAGATTATGTATGATAGTACAAGAGTATTAATTTTTCACATCATTCTTAAATTTATTATTTTATTATAGAAACTCTGATAGATTTTTTTTAATGTATGATGTGATTTTTAGTAATCATCATTTTGAACATTGATATTTTGGTATAGTTTACCCACTATAATACCTCTTATCCCAACTACTCATTAAAATTCTATAGCATATCATGATGCATTCTCGGATTAAATTGGGGATCTAGTCTTATTAATATATAAATCAATAAATCAAGGTATGTTAAAAAGAATTATAATTTTATGTTTTTATTTTTTTTCAATTTTGGATTAGTGGTGATGAGATTTCAGATTATGTAGGTTACTGTGATGGATATAAGGTTCGTGCATCAAGAAAGCATTCATTTTAGGGCATCAATGTTTCCAAGGATGCAAATGATGTTTTGGATTTTTTTATATTATTAAATAGAATTTCATCATGAGTGATTCACATGGTGTTTTTATTTGGGATATTAGATTAATTATGATATTTTTATTTTTTTCAAAAAGGAAAGAGACCAGTTATATAATTTAATATTATCTCATATATATACGATATGTCTCATGCATCTCACTTAACTCATATTGATCCAGATAACATTTAGGGGGTATTCTAGTGTGATTATTCCTCCTATGAGAGTCTGAAATAATTAATGTGTATGAAACTAATCATAAATATTTGTCCATATAATTTTATGGGTTTTTATTGATATTTATTTTGAAATGTCTAATTATTTTTTCTTATATCTAGTCATGTAGACCTTATGGGAAGTTATTTATGATGATGGAGGGGTCTCTATGAATTGGATGTTCAGATACCATAGTATTCCAGTGAGACAGATTGTTCCTTAGTGGGAACCTCTTACTATGTGATTATTATCTATGTCTCAGTTTTCTATTGAATCAGTAAAAACAGATATGTTTTTTTCACATATATATAGAAATTAAACATTATAAAAAAACAAAGTAGAGTTTTTCCTCTAGATATGGATCATTATTGAGAACTTCCAGTTAAATTTATAGTGTTGTATTTCTTAATCAATCTAACGGTCATTCCCTATATGGGGTTTTTTTATCATGGGATTTAATTCAATCTATTCAAAACATGTGCTAATTATTCATTGTTATGGATTATATGATAGAAACTTTACTTTATTGAATATGCCTATTTTAAATGAAAACCATATTATTTCATTAAAAATTTAATATAAACATATAATGTGTTTTCTAATATAGAATTGTATGGAGTTCAAACAATTTGAGACAATGTACATGGATTACTTTGATATAGATTACCCAGGACAATGTCAATTCATATTTATGACCCTAAAACAGTTATAATTCTTGATATAGTTATCTCATAGGTGGATGATATAGGAGAATTTTTCTAACGATCAACTATTAGGATGTAATGTGATTTATTTTTTCCATATGGAATCCTAGATTCTCTATTTTTGAATGGTGCATGCCGTAAAATATATTTATGACGGAGCATGGAAAAAATCCCATGAATTCCAACCATTGAAATGATTAATCCACTATTATATGTGGGAGACCTATATACTTTGATAATATACATATTTTTTTTGGATTCATGGATTCTATGATGATCATGGGAATCCTATTGGAGGGTTTGGCCTTGGATGGTGGGTTTCATTGAGGTAGGAATTAAAACTACATTTATTTTGAGATTATTAAAAGAATGGTGGAATCAATTTTATGGTATAATAATAGATTTTTCTATGGGTTTTTTTGGGGAAAATAACCTTGAGTAATGGTTCATTAGAATGTATGGATCTGAGTGTGTCATTTTTTCAGGGTGATATTTCGAGGGATGGAATATTCAAGACCACAGACTCATTGTAGCATGAACAATAGGTTAATGGTGAAAGAGTTTATTGATAATTTTTTATAAATTACAATACATTTTTGGGGATATACATGTGGGTAATCATGGTATGGGGGATATTCACTATTTTTATGAACAATCAAAGGGTTTTCACTATTGTTAGAGCCAAGATAAGTGACGAGTATAAACCAAAGGTTTTGGTATGTGTGAATTTGTTCTTGTCTTGTAGCTCATGTGATTATGGAATATAATGAGGGGGTTTTGATGAATCACTCTTCCTTTAGGATGAGAGTACTCATTGGGGTAAATTTTTTGGGTAAATTCTTATTTATTGAATGAATGTTTTCATTTTTTTTATTTAAAATTTTTGTTTTTTTTGTCTTGCATCATTGTGTATTCTTATATTGTGGGGAACAAAATAATTTTATCCATTTTTTTTACCTATTTTGTTTACTGGTCAAGGTGAGGTTTAAGGAAATACTTATGGTGTGGATCACACTATATGACACTGAATGAAATATTGGTGTTCATTTTGGTGAGTTTGGTTTTGGATGGAGCGTGGGCCACAAATATTGATATTGTTCATCGTGAGATGATAATGATACATATATAGTGGGTTTCATCACATCTTTCATGGTTTAATGCCCTCTTATTTGGGTATCATTGGATATTGTTGGAATGAATAGTGGATGGTCAATATATGGATTGTGATGTCAGTTTAGGGAGGGTGATCATGGTTCTAGGTAGAACACTGAAGATTATCATGGTTAAGAAGCATTACACTTATGACTTTAAAATGAATCAATGTATTACAGTATCATAAATTTTTTCAGAAATATTAATTTTTACATTGTAGTTTTTCTCAATAAAAAATGATAATTTATTTAGTGACATGATCATAGATAATTATTTGGAAAACTCCGTTAGTCATGGGATATAGTGGTTATTATAGGGACATTGTTTTCTATTAATTAAAGCTATTTTTATATCTTAAACATAATTATTTTTAACATATTTAAATTTCACTTATTCATAAAAGTTGAATGGGTATATATTTTGAGATGAGAATCATATTGGGATCCAAAATCAAAAGATTAGCCCATAATATTGGGTCTTTAATAGGTTAAGTTTGAATCTGTTTTGGGTTGGGACAATCATGGTTAATTTTTTATGAAATGATTTGATTAAATCAAATTTATGAAATTTAATTTAGTTTTTCACTACACTACCAATTTCATTCATATCCATGACCTAAGGTGGGAGTCATCAACCCATAAAGCGATGACTGAACTATGTTGGAAGGGGGTGGAACATCTACTAGAAAATTTCCATGGGAGTAATCAAGACTGAGGTGTAGTTTCTTTTATTGACATATTTATATTTGAGGCTTCATCCTTTTACCCCATGAGTTATGAGTAGTTTATTTATTATATTTCGATTGATTTAGTAAAATTGGTAAATGTTTTTAGAACCATATAATGATTGTTGAGAACCCCATAGTGTTACATTTGTAGATAAATATTAAAATAAATGGTTTTTTGGAGGAATAAAGGGGATACAAATTTAGGAAAACGGTACGATATGTGGTTTCAAGAACACATATAATGTGTTTTTTTAACTTTTATTATTCTACTCTTTTTGCGACTATACAAAATGTATTATGATTACACACTACATAGTATTATTTTGGAGGTGTGTTTTAGTACTTTTCATGAATATCAATCTGATGGAGACATGACTGTGTATTAGTAAATGGAAAAAACACTTGTGTACTAGGTAGTGTAAACTTACAATGCATGAGTATAGGTTTTGGAGTAGATACCACGTAATGAATATAAACACCATGTATTCATCTTTAGTTACCATTTCAGGGAATTTATTTATTTTTCTAAAACCTTTTATAATTTTACATTAATGGAGAGGATTGAGAGCATTATTCATGTGGAATGAGACATTGTGACCCTCTTATTGGTTTGATATCATCTTAATGATGACACTCAGATTGTGAGTTTTTAATGTGACGACATTATTCCAAATTATTAAATGATGTTTCTACTATTAGTGATATCCATGGTGACTCTTGTGAAATTAAATTGAATATTCATTGGAATTGATGTATTTAGATTCAAGGACCCATATTGATTTGAAGCGGAATGTATATATCATCACTAGAAATGTTGTATTGAAATCTAATGGGTAGAGATGTTGGATGATTTAGTAAGACATACCGCAAATATGTTCTGGGTAGTTTATCACAGTTCATGTGTTTAGACCAACATTGTAATGAGTTTTTTATATTGGAATTATGTTATCTCTCTAGAATAATTAAATTCCAGAATTTTTTCTAAGGATAGTAGGGTTGTTACATGATGATGATGATATTAAGGGATTCATTACTCCAAAGTGATTGGTGATGGGTCTAGAGACCAACTTTGAATGGTGGCCCAAAGAGGGGTTAATTTGTTTTCAATTCTATGATGAGTTCCCCCAAATGTATTCCAATTCATGTGTTATAATTATTAGGATCACAGGTGGAATTATTCTACTTGTGTGGAAACCCAAATGACCTGCGTGGGTGACCCATTATTATAAATACCCCGAAGTGGTTTGTGTGTTTGATAAATAATGGTTATTGGCTCTACCATAGAACCTAAATATACATGAATGAACAATGGTGTTTTGATGGTAATGATGTCCATAAGGATTTAGGTAGCTCTCAGAATGTAGTATATTATGATTTAAATTCATTCTTGATGACATGTGATTACCTAAGACTCCTGAGAATAATCCATTAGGCCTTCCAAGGATTTGATTTCCTAGGATTAATTTCATTCACATAATGAGATATGGAGAACCTATAATACCCAATATTTGTGGGCCATGTGTTATAGAATATTGGTGGTTCATTGTTAATAATTATATTATCCAATGATTTGGTTGATGTGGGAGTGGACTACTTGTGCTATTACCTATGATCAAACACTATAGTGTTTGTGGAAATGTATATTGGAATTATGAAGATGACAAATATTTATCATATTTTAAACATCCAAAAATCCTGTAATTAGAATGGATTTATTGGTTGATGGGTAGGTGTATATCAAAGATAACAGATATTGGGAATAGTGAGGATGATAATTTAATTCAACTGATTGATTCCTTGAATACCCACTAGGATCTGGTGGATGAATATCTTATGGATTAGATGAGGATCCCAGAGATAATGGATGTCTGTGATAGGGTTTATGGAATCCGAGTATGGTGATACCGTTTATTTCATGAGTCTCCATGTAATTTTTCATGTCATGATATAAATAATTTCATAGGCTTCTACTTATATGGATTTAGTAATTGGTTTTACATTGATAATGACTAGGAAATACATTGTGGTTTAGGCAGTGGAATTGTGGATTAGGTATTCAATGTTATTAACTAGAATCTACCACTCAATAATGGATGTGTAAGAAAACGATCCCCATAGAGGGGACAATGGATCTCCTAAGGTGATCCAATATCTTGGATACTTTTAGACACTAGCTAAGGAGGGTTTGTTAGATAAATATCATTCCCCAAATGATTGAAAATGGATATTTTGATAACCATGGGTTATTCTTATATGCACATGGGGTTTTTTATGACATGTTTGGCATCAACATCATAAAGATCTAATATAAATCTTTAAAGAAGCTAAATTTTTTTTTGGTTGATTGTGTTCCACAATAGAAGCCATTGATCAGATGTGGATATATTATATATTTTATTTAAATTAATTCTCAAAGATGTTATACATATTTAATGAGTACACAATTTTGATAGTAGGTAACAGGATCACCAATGGATTTTACCTACCAATTTTCATTTCCCTGGAAATTTACATTCATCTCAATGTGCATTCAATGTGTATGTGAGTTCCTAGTTTGACCATCATATATATTGAATTGGGATGAGGCCTATAATTTTATTATTGAGTTTACAAACTAATGTAGATTCCTATAATTAGTTTGGATTTGTTCAAAATGGGTTTGAATGTTATGTGTATAGTATTTCATGGATTTGTTAGTATATTAGTATTTATATAATTTTGAAAATTAATTTCAATCTATGATAGGCCTTGTGGGGAAGTGGGGATTGATTTTATTAGAATTATTGATGTATGTATGACTATATTCTACATATCATTTATTATAGATTTACTATGTTTATTATTTAATTTTTTTAGCACTCTCATATGGTGGTATTCTCTCTCCACTGTACTATTAGTGGTCGTTCTCTCCAATCGAATTCATTTATATTACGAGGAGGTTTTCTTGAGGTAATTTGGTAGCATTATGTTCATAGTATTCTAGTATTCTAGGTGGTGGCACCTCACTGTAAATCAACCATTTTACTAATTTAGAAATCACAAAATCCCATATCATGGGGTGTTACATTTTCATTTTTAAAGAAAAATATCCTCACAGTTTAAAACAAATCTTCATAATAGAATATATAAAGGGATATTCAATATATATACAATATATTATATAATTTCTACAGTGATAAAGTCCATGTAATATAAGAATCATATAATTTCCACTGATCATTATAATATTTAATATTGACTTTGTATCTACTAATTTGAGTTAAATAACTCTAATAATAATCTCGGTTTTCATATATATACAAAATGTTTCCATAATCACATAAAATTCATTTAAAACTATTTTGAAAAACGTCATGATATACATTAACAAAATCATGAAATTTTGATAAAAAATAATATATGATTTTTTTAAAATAATAATAAGTCATTATGTTATTGATTTTATTATCATATAAAAAACTTTATACATTCTATAATCGATAGAAAGAAAATTATAGAGTGGATTATATGTGCCACTTAATTGTCATATACCACTTTAGTGGTAGTAATTTATAAAACCCATCATTAGTTCCTTTGGTCTCTAGATTGATGATGATTATTTTATTATATTTAGAATAGATCAGGGAATAAATTTTTATATTACCCATACTATTTTAATATCAAACTATAATTCATATCCATATAGAGTGTTTAGATGCATGTTAGGAAAAAAAATTTCTTCTGTGGATGAGTAAGGACATGTCCTTAAAAATTATATATTCTTGTTATTTAATGTATAGAAATCACTTTCTTTTCCCAAATATCATTTTAGGTTTAGTATTTTAGGGAATTATAATTAGATCATACATATTAAACCAATACATTACATGTGGACACTTATAATCAGTTCTCTATTTTTTTCATAAAACAGTAATCATTAAAATAGAACACAATTTAATACAAGGATATATAATAATAATATTTCCTCAAACTATTTCATGTGATAAATCATCCTTTAACCATGTAAAAAATATCTTTAAAAATGGAATGAGCATAAGATATTATTAAGAGACTAAAAATTAAATAATCCACTAGTGAAATGAAAAAATGATAAATCATATCCCAAAAAACATTCCTTTGTACTCATGAAAAGAGATCATCATTTAAAAAAGATCATTATATCACCTTTAAAAAATCAAATGATATTCAGGATAAAAAACAAGAAAACATATTCGAGTTACATAGGTATATTGGTACATAATTATAATAAAATGGAATAACAATTTAGTGGACATCTATAATTGTCACTCTTATAAATGGATTAAGCATACCGCATACTTGCAAACCAAAGGCATTGCAGGTTATAATGTGACCACCCATAAATGAGTTATCATGTAACCACATGTCAAATATACATGTACCATTATATATCAATGACGCATAAATCAGGAAATAATAAACATGTGACTTATAAAATTCAATTTAAATTCACAAAATATCACCTTATGGAATAATCAATCCTTTTTAACACCTCATTTATAACATCTAAAGTGATATTTTTAAATAAATGGTCCCCATACTACATTGATTTATTTGAGATAAAATAAAAATTATCCATTTAAAAAATATATTTCCATATTAATACATTCACAATTTTTCTAAACATGGACAAGATAGATAATTATATAGAAGAATAAATCATTAAAAAATTTAAAAGCATGTTTTAGTTAATGAGTCCCTTTCCATGAGTCAGTTTCATCATATATGTTCTATCCATCCCTAAAAAACAATCTTATGAAAATAATTTACATTATTGTGATAAATTTTGAGATTGTTATTCCATTTATATAACTTATTAACCTGTTATCATGTTATCAAAATTAAATAATTAATAAATATCATGTTGGTTGTTTTGACGATATTATGCGGTTAAGTCCAAAATGGATTTTGTATGATTTCAATAGTCAAAGTGGTCATCATTCAATAAACTATTTAATAAAATTCATCAATAATTAATCATTTTTATAATAAAATATTCTTTTAAATCCCTATATTACACATGGATAATAAGAATTTACAATTATAAAATTATAGAGACGGTATGTCGTATGCATGCATGACTAAAGTTTCCATTTTTCAATGATAATTTTTGGAATAAACTTCTAATTATATTATCATTACATAAATTTAGTAATATATTTAATATAATAAAAAAAATTAATTATACTTATATATGTCATCCATCTTATGAGGTAATGAAAAAGGTATCACATCTCCTCATAGAGGTGATAGTTCACATGTACGCATGAACAACATTATAATTTTCCATTAAATGGAAAGGTAATAATTAAAATGATATATTATATTTGTATAATGTTAAATATATATATATATATTAATTATTTAATAATAACAAGTCCTAAGTGATAGTGAAGTAAATCCAATTATATTGATTCACATGGAGGCAATCTACTGTTGGAATGAACAATTAATTCTTTTCCCAATTTATGGAAGTGGATTTTTTTTCATGATGATATTAGAATGATAATATCTTATGATATTTTGATATTTTAGATATTATTTCATCATCATAAAAAAATATTTTATATATGTGGCAGAATAACTAATTTGGATGCACTTAATTAAAAATGATTCCTTCCAATTAGATGGCCTACATTGAAAAAAAATAACCTCTCTAAGGAGGGTGTTATGACTGAAAATAATTCCACAAGAATGTCTTTAGGAATTATAGTAATGTATTTGGCAAGATCATCACCAATCGAAATAGGTTTTTATTTGTATTGAAATGAGAAGAATGAGTTCCCTTTTATAATATAAGGGAAAATATAGTAAATTCATTTTACATCTAAAAACAACAAAATTGAAAAATATTTGAATATAATGTGGGAAAAGGTTATAATATCATTAAAAATAGCATTTTTGAATTTTTTTCGTTAATCATTAAACATTATATTTTTAATTGAATTAAGGTAAAAAGTTTAATTTTTTAATATTTTTACAATGTCTTTAATATTAAATGGAAGTTATTTTTTACATACGAAACATCAATTGGATAATAAATGAATAATATATTACATTTTAGAAAAATAATTAATCAATTTATTTTTACTTTTTTATGGTTTTAAATAATTTAATAAAATATTTTTTATAAAATAACACGCTTTCAAATTAAACACTATTCAATATATTTTCCTTTTATAAAAAAATAATTCATTATAATTTCTAACCAAAACATTTAATAGATAGTAAATATCTTATAAGAATTCAAAAATTTCATGGAACATATTCTTTAATAAAAATTATATTTAATTTAATATCTTCAATATAATTTAGTTTATGGGTTCATTAATAAAATATTTATTGCATCGTCATTATATAATTAATTTGGGTAATTATTTATTCCATAAAATTTAGAAATAAAATATTATGATATATATAAATATTTTATAATTCAAAATAATAATTATATATAGAATATAAGTTTTGAGTAACAGTTTTGTAAAAATAATATAATTATTAAATCATTAATGTGTCATTTTTTTGATTTTCGTTCAAAAAATATTATAAATTTTATAACCTAATACGAATAGTTCCTGATAGATATAAATAAATATAAACAATGAAAGTAATTTTATTTAGTACAATATTTAAACTTATATTCCTTCAATAACAAACGTTTTCCCCATGTGTACACATAATAGGTGTTGTAGAAAAATAATGTGACATTTGTGATTTTGATTATTTTTTATTATATAATAGTCATTCTCATGGGGAAATTTTGAATAATTATATATATTTTGATCCATAAGATTTAATTATAGAATATAAACCATATAATTAAATTTCAAAAAATATTATTATAATTTTCTAATTCTAATCATTTTATTTGTAAGTTAAATTTATTAATTTTCTCATCAACTATTGTAATAAAAATTACCAAAGTTACTATTCATATTTATAAATGCATAAATTCATCATATCTAATATTTTTGGAAAATATGACTCCAAATATAGAATCAAAATTTAAAATTATATTCACATATGTTTAATAAAATGAAAAAACAACCCCATTGATAGAATTATAGAATGTGTATTTATAGCAAAAATTATCAAAAGATCATAATGTTTTTATATGAAAATTCAACATGAATTTAATTACAATAAACTCTGTTTAAATAAACTACATAAAAGTTATATATTATACATTATACCCAATGAAACATATAATTTCATACCATAATCTATTTATATGGAAAATATGTTTTAAATTAAAATGCAATATTTTTTCACTAATCATCAAAAAATTAATAATGTCATAAAAATACCAAAATTTCAACAAAAATAAATTTTTATTTTAGTATTTCAATAAATATATTATATTATGTTAAAATTAATATATTATATATTCAAAAACATGATTAAATATTAGTGCACCATTAAATGGTTGTAATACTATGATTTAGGAAAAATAGATTTTGTACCTGTAAAAATGTATTTATTATTTTTTTTTTGTTTTTAAAAAACACATAATATGTTTGCTAAACATTAGATTTAATATATTATATATTTTTATAATTAATTATTATAATGTGCATAATGTTTTTTATATATTAGTATAACCCACAATTACACACATTTAAATTGTTTTTCTAAAAATCATTCTATATAAAAAAGGGTTTTACATTAATTTATAACTAATAGGTTAAAAAATTATATATACATGCGCCAAAAATATTTTCATAATTTTGTAAACCCTTATCATACACAGCCTTTAAACAATTAGTTTATAAAAACTACATTTAAATAATAATACTTAAATTTTCTTTTAATCTTTTTCTATCATGTCAACTATGATATGAAACAAAGTTTTTTTAATTAATAAAAACAATTATTTTATATTACACCCGCTCTTTAATAAATTGTTTCCTCAAATTTTTTATTCATAATAAAAATAAATACAGACTTTGTTATTCAAAATTCCATTATTGAAATACCATATCTAAAAAATGATTAATCAAAAATCCAATTTAAAATAATGTAATGGATGTTTGAATTTCACCAAATATAACACATTAAAGGGAACCATGTAGGAATATATTGATATGTAAAAAAATATATATCATGTTATGATGGAATGTGATAGTGAACATGGTCTTGAGAAAGTTAACAATAAAAAGCCTAATTAATATTATATGGTGTAAAAGGTCATTGATTTCATAGAATGAAAATTAAACAAATATCATTTTTGTTTTATGATACATTATATATAATTGATGAATTATATTACTTCATAGACATGTAAAATAATAAATTATATTTACTATTAACTAATTGTATCATCCATTATTAAAATTTCTCTAAAAAATCTGATTTTTCTCCAAAAATTAGTATTCAAGAAGAATGTTTCATGCCTGGAGCACTGGAATAAATATATATAGAATCACATAATCCACTCAATATTAAATATTTGTATCTCATATTGTAAAAAATTTACCAAAAATTTGTTTCTGTAGTATACAATAATTCTAAAATATAGAGACCTTTATTTGGTAAAAAACTACAATAATATTACTAATTAAATAGTAATACTTTTTGTTCAACATAGAACATTCATGAAAATAAATATCCTTTAAATTAATCAAAAATAATATCATAGATATTGAATCAAAAAATTATTTGATAACCTAATATTCCGAAATAGTTTTTTCATTTACCTCCAAATAATATCAATTCCTCATGCTGTCTTATACCAAAAAATAATTTCGATAATATTATTCAAGATATTAAAACCATTTCTATAAATAACATGATTCACCATAAATAAAATAAAATAAAATATATTATTTCAAAATATATTTCAGCATTAATTCATCAGAATAAAATAAAATATTAATCTATTTACATTAACCATATATGGTTACCAAAATATTAAACGTCTTCTAAAATAACATTAATCACTAAAAAACACATTAATTTTCCTATTACAGGGAAATAAAATAAATAAAATAAGAGTTATGAAAATCACCTTATCTGATATATTTTTTTAAATATAATACACATAATTAACTAAAAATAAATGTCTCTAAAAATACTAGTAGTCACATTAAAATTTCATAAAATAAACATACAATGGGATTTCTAAGACACTAATCGTATGATATTGTAAAAATTATAAACACATGATGATATCCCTAACTCATAAGAAGAAAATTGTAATATCCCAAGTTGTATATATCCCACTCTAATACCAACTATAATGTTTTAGCCTTAAACATTACACATTCTAGTTATTTAAAAACTATAAATCACAATATTTCCAAAAATATATTTTAGGTTTAATGTTTTATATAATTAAGAATAATTCATGAATTGTAAAACCATAATGTTAATGTGGAATCTTATACTATGAATTCCATTTTTGAAATAAAAGTATAAAAATTAAAATATAACATGATTTATTATGATGATATATCTTTAAAATTTTTCTTTTATATCATCCTTGTCCAATATCTTATTTTAATGTTATGAATTTTTTTAATAAAGTGTATTATTATATAATTATAGTATGGGTTTTAATAGAAAATCAACCATTAGTCTTGTGAGAACCCATAAAATATTTCCTTAAAAGAATGACATTCTAACATAAAAAGGGATCATCATTTCAAAAAGTTCATTATATTATCATATGAAAATAATATTATTTTCATGAAAACTATTTAGAATAAATATATAAGATATTAAAGTTACATGGGACATAATTTTACTCGAATGTAATCACTACATGGTCAACCTCCATACATGTCATTATTATAGATTGAATAACCATACGATCGACTTCCATACCAATTTCATCTATAGTTATAACATAACAACCCATATTTTTGTATTCCACATACTCCCATTAAAATGTCCATGTACCATTATATAATGACAATACATAAAATATTTTAATTTTAAACATGTTACTCATAAAATTTCATTCTCACTCATAATAAAATATTTGAAGTTATTGAATAAACAATCCATTTTAAAACAGATTTATTAAATATTAATATAGATTTTTAAATAAAAGTGTTCCAAACCACATTTCATAATTTGAATTAAACAAAAATTATACAATTCTAAAAAGTTCATATAATTATAAATACATTAAAAAAACAATTTTGATGAAATGGAAAATAAATGTAATGTTTTAGTATAATAAACGATAAAAACCTTTAAAATGTTGTTCTAGATAAAGATCCATGTTCATTGAGTTTGAATCAACATTTTTGTCCATTTTATTAACTAATATTAAAATTATGATAATATATGTTGCTTGAGTCGAAAAATGAATTTATAATGATGTATATAGTAAATTTTTCCATTATACAATCATCTTCAAAATTATATTCATGAAATAATAATAAATTTTATATATCAACTATACTTTTAAATCACTCAATTATTTATGGATAATAAAACTTAACTGCATTTAAATATTGGAGATGGTAAACTGTATGTATGTATGAGAAATGATTTCATTTTCAGTGATAATTTTGGAATGAAGTTAGGTATTATTTTAACTCTCTATATGAATTATTATATATTTAATAACATATATAATTTTTATATATAATTTTATTTTTTATCAATGTGTTGTGTGATAAAAAATGTATCACATCACACTAAGGAGGTGATAGTTCACATGTATGTATGAATGATGTTATTGTTTTTACATGCATGAAAAAGTGAAGACATAAATGATATATTATATTTTTATAAAGATAAATATTTCAAGAATATCATACATAACCATTAATTTTATCATTGTAAATTTTCTTGATAGATGGTGGTGGAAAAATAATTATACCAGATAAAGAGACTTTAGTCCTCCGTACCAACTAACTATTAATATTTTTTCCATTTTATAGAAGTGGATATGGATTTTGATGATGATATTAGAGTAGAAAAATATCATTATATTTAGGATACTGAATTTATTATGACATTATTGATTAAATATATTTGAATGAATTAGATGATGAAAGAAACAGAGACACCTAATTAAAAATGATACCTCTCTTTAAGATGACATCCATTACTAGACAAAATAACACCTCTAGGGATGGTTTTTTTCCAAATAGAACTCCATAATAATGTGGGTATGGATTTAATGAATTTATTTGTTTAGATATTTTATGAAAAAAGTAGTTTTTGAAGTTTATTTAAATGAGAATAATGGGTTCCATTTTATAAGAGGTTGGAGGGGAACCCTATCAAATACTCAAAATATTAAAATAAAATAAAATAAAATAAAATAAAAACCAACCAAATTTCAAAGGAATCGAATAAAAGATGAGATAATTATCTAATATTTTTAAAAAATAAAATTTTAACATGATTCTGTTATTTTAAATCTACTATATTGATTGAGTTCAGTTAAAATATTTTAATTTTAATTATTTTAACAATGTATTTAATATTAAAATGTTATAATTTTTACTAATAAAAATAAATTGAACTATTAATGAATACATTATTATATATTAGACCAATTTTTAAACACCTTTTAATTTAAAACGTAATTTTATTATTTTTATGTAAGTTGAGAACATTTTATTTCGATAAAATACCATTAGTGACAATTTTGACTCTATTCATTACATTGGCCTTAGGGAAAACACGACAATACAAAAACACCAAAAAAAATATTCAATATAAAAATAATGTTTCATAACAATCCTAAAATAATTGTAGCACCTTCTCTATTTTGAATTATATTTATCTTAATATTTTAAATATCATTTATATGATTGTTTCACTAAAAAAATAATTACTCATCAACACTGTATAATTTATTATGGTATTTATTTATTCAATAAGTATTAAAACTAAATAATATAAAGTAGGTTAATATATTATAATTAAAAATAATATCTATACTCAATGATGTATGTCATGGCCCACCTTCTCAAAGATGAGTGAAGGGATTGAAATGTGTCAGGCCCTTCCTTCCTCATGTTGAAGGAGGGATAATGACCCATAGTGTCCCTCCTTCAGTAGGTCCTAGAGTGGAGACTAGAAGAAAGGTTATAGGATCTCACATAAATGGATGTCATTAACCTTTTTATAGGAAAGGATTAGATTATTATAGGGTGAATCCAAAAAAAAACTCCAAAACTGAAAGTAAATGGGAAGACAGAAACTATTTCCTACTTGTTTGTTCAAAAGTAAAGCTGATGAAAGGTACAACAAAACTCCAAATAAATGTTCCAAAAGAAATGAGACATAGAATAAATAGAAACTAATCCCAATTCCCAAGGTCATAATGTCTATAACTGCACCTGAAGTCATCCTAGAATCCTGAAAACAGATTTATATACTGATGGTGATCTTACAAGTATACATAGTTAGGAAATCTAAAGCTACTCATGCATAAGTGAGGGAATAGACTAATGCTCCTATGATAAAATAGTATAACATCATTCTCCTACAAATGAATACTAACCAACCCAACATCACAAAGTCACACTCACCATAGCAACGTAAGACAAGTAATGTAATAGTATAAGCACATCGACATTTGAGTAGGCCGCACACCACATTCCCGTTGGTTAAATGCTCATTCATAATAATATAAAGTCTTGAATTTGTCACTCTTTACACATGAAGTCACACTACCAAAACGTTGTTTCACACACCAAGGCCTCAACCACACACAACCACACCCACAAACAGTTAGGCCACACCAACCCTCGCCCTTCCAGAAGAAACCTGGTCAGAACTACCACTACCACACCCAAATACACCTAGGCTGTAACATCCCATGTAAATGAAGAATAATATATTTTTATACTTATTAATATTTTTGAATTAAAAATTAATTTTACTTTAAAAATTTTTCTATGTTCGATAGTGTACCCGATACACAACAACGGGTTTCTTTGAATCTTACGCTGCACACTAGTAATATAATAATATTATTTTAAATGGTAGTTAACTCCTAGCCATTTTAGTGGCAGGAATGAATGAAACTAACTACAATATGATTATAGATGTTTGTTAGATGTATTTACTTTTATCCAATAAATGTCAGAGGCTTAAAATGTGAATGAATCTATTTTTAAGCATAAATTACATTAAAAGGACGATTTACCGCATTTTAATGGTGAACCCTCATTAAATCAAGTTTTGGTCATCTTTATAAGTTCTAATTTACCATATATAATCCTTCTTTAGAATGGGTATATCAAATTTTACTTTGGGTAATTATTTGGTATTTTTCTGTTGAAGTTCATTTTTTAATGAATATTTAAAAATACTATATTTTAATTCAAAAGTGACTTTTAATATAATTCATGTATATGGTTAGATTACCTTTTAGTTGTTTTTAATGTAAAATTGAAATATATTTTTACCATTTAATCCAATTTTGTTCATTGGAATTAATTTCACTTTGAAATTGAACATAAACAAGTATCAATCATTTCATAGTTATTGTTTCTTAAAAACACGCAATTTGTTTTAACAATGGGAATTAATTTTTAAATTAATTAATTGCACTTAAACATTTTGAATATTTAAAAATAGACATCAATTTTGAATTCAGAATATCAAATAATTATTAGGCTGAATTTTTGGTATTTTTCTGAAAAACCTCAATTTTTGATCAATAGTGACACAACTTAGTGGTAGTTAAAAAAAACTAACTTTTTCATTAAAATTAAATTTTACCACTACTTTGAATTGAATTTAAAAAATCCGACAAACATTGTTGTTATCAATTAGTAATATGTAGTTCATTAAGCTGAATATATTTTTTTGGTGAATTTTAACTTTTGACTTTTATTTACAGCGGTTAAAGGTAAATAGGGTAAATCAAAGTTAATTGAATATTATAATAATTATAAATTTCCATAATACTTGTAATAACCTTATTTTTTGAGTCCTTAACGACCATGGGTATCTTTGGGTCTATTTTGGGACCCCCTTGATCCACTCAGAAATGATAATTACAATTTAGATTACTTAATTTAAAGTAAATGCCAAAATGACATAAACAAAAATTATTTAGTAATTAATTTTTTTATGGTGTTATATAAGTCATATTTTCGACTATAAATATTATTTGGAAATATAAAAATATTTCCTATATCATGGTAGTTTTTTATAAATTTTAGACTACAAATAAATTAAATTATTTATGAAATAATAATGATGCAGTATTTACCTCATTAATAAATCATTTATATAAATAAGATTATAATGATTAAAATATTATGCAAAACATGTCCAATTCTGATTTAATGACTTTATTTAGACCATGACTTATTGTATCTTCGACTATAACAATTTTTGGGCCATTAGTAACCGATTATCTTTAAATTATAAAATAATAGTTTCACACTTTCCTAAAGAACCCATCTTCCCCCTTATAAAAGGAAACTACTTCTAAACAATTCATTACACCTCTCAAGACATTTGGCTCATCCAACCTCTGACCAATTAATCCCCTAACATCATTATCCTCCTCTTATAAGACTTAATTTAGGCAGAAGGCACTTCAAGTAGTCCTTTTGGTTTAAACCAAAGAAAGTTACCCAAATTAAAGGTAACAATTTCTCTTAAATTGTTTTCTTTTATTTTAATTCTCCAACCCATAAAATCTTTTTTTTCGTTTATTTTGTAACAAAACCAGTATCCTAAATATACTACGATGTTTTTATGAGAAATATTCGAACTAAAATTACACACACCTCCATCTAATGAGTGAAGAACATAATGTTTCTATGGATTGCAGACTAACGCCTCACGAAATGATGATTGTTCAATTATCTTTATCACCTCTCATAGTTGTGATTATTATGGTATTGTATTTATATATGATATATATTGTGTTTATTTTTTTTATGCTTCTTTATATTCCATTTATAGCACGCCTTTATAGTTTTTATAGTGGGTGATACGATAATCTCATTTGTGGATGTGCGGACTATCGCCCCCTCAAAGTGATGTGATTCGTTAATGCCTTATGTAGGATGTATAAAGGATGGAGTTAAACATATTATATATTATATTAAACTGGAATTTTAATATTATTAGGTATAATTATTTTTTATTTCAATTAAAATAAGATGTAGAAATTAATGTAGCGTTCATGCATACGTACGACTTACCATCACAATGAATAGGGCATTTCATTTCTTACCTATAAATGTTATGTAATATTATAAAAACATGTATATACTGGATACATATGATATATATGATATCCCAATCATGAATATAATTATGGATATAATGATCCTTTGACCACATGGACAACTTGAAAATATAAGGTGTTCATTTTTACTCAAGTACAAAATATCGAAAAAATGAATATTAATAACTTAAATGATTGAATAATGTTTATAACATGGTAATAATTTATATAAAAGGAATAATAAAATTAAAAAATGTTCTTAAGCAATTATAAATTAACTTTAGTTTATTATTCATGATATTAAATAATGATCGATTCATGTCGGACGCGAGGTAAGGGACTTCGTCTCAATTTCCATTCGTTGAGTCATTTTTAGTTTTATACATGACATTATTTTATATGGTGAATAAAACCTGTTGAATTTTTATTTTATTGAATGGGAATCATTTTATACAAAGCGTTTTACTATAGGGAAAAAAATAATGTTTTTTTAACATAAGCGGTGACAACAACCTTTCCACCGCCGCGAGTATTATTTGATATTTGGCTTCCTTAACAAGCCGGAATGTTTTTTAAACGGAAAAATAAATACCATAAACTCTTTTTACGTATTTTAGTATTGAAAATGATTTTTAGAATGGATTTATTATTTCAATATCTTGAAATGATATTTTATTACTACAATGTGGAAATGTTATCTTTCCTTTATGCTTATGTTATGTGTTATGATCATGTTATGGTTATTGGTCATTATTTACGTATATGGGTCGTTCTGTGATAAAACTAGGGTGGCTGAGCCCGATATAGCTCTCAAATTCATTGGGAAACGTGGTGGAGGTAAATGTGAATGTTTCCCCTAAGAGATTTATGGAATATACTATGATGGGTATTCTAATGTAACTCACTATGTAGCTGTGATAACTACAATGTAAGTATGATATTGATGCCACAAGTTACCTTTATGATTTATGATTTCTACGTGTCTTTTATAAATCTTATGATTTCATGAGGTAAGTAAAAGATTTCATGATTTGTATGTATTTTTGAAAAAATGTTATCATTCTTTGTTTTATAACCCTTATTGAGCTTTTTATGCTCATCTAATGTTTTGAAATGTTTTCACTGGACTTAAAGTTGAATAAGGTCAAGGATGGGATCAATGAAAAGTCATGTTGTCTAACACATGGAACTAGACATGAATTTTTTTTCAAATGTTTTTATTTTATGAAAAATATGGAAACTATGCGGATATGTCTACCTTCTATTCTTATGAGATGTAATAGTTATGTTTTAATTACCTAAAGATCTAAACCTGAAAAGATCTTTAATGTGAATTATTCATTCAATATTATATAATGTTTATGGCTGCGTCTTTATAGTTGGTATCAAAGGTCTGTTTAGATAACATTATGTGTTAGGGTATTGTTAATGTAATATCAATAAATAATTTATGATAATATTGAAATCATGTAGCATTTAAATATTACCATGTTGCTTCGCCTAAGATATTTCTGTATTCAGAATGGTTTTCCACAGAGGAAACATGGTAGCTATGTTGGGGTGACATCAAGAGGAAGAAAACATTCCAAATCAGAAACCTGAGATGGTCGGAATCGGAACTGAACAGTTTGTTACAGCGATGGAACAGTTGACTCAGTCTATAAACAATGGTGATATCCATGTATGAGATCAGTTATATCAACCATAGAGGAACATGTCAGTAGTGGAGCATTTCATGAGGTCATATCCTCCATCATTCAGAGTATCATCTGATCTAGTGCTAGCCGAAGGGTGGATTACAGCACAGGAAAATATTTTCGATGTCATGGGTTCTTTATAACATCAAAAGGTTAGTCTTGTTGTTTATCATTTTGAAGGGGAAGCTGATTAGTGGAGGTCGATGGTGAAAAATATCAGGGATAGTGAGGAGATTGATGCTATTGATTAGGATGAATTCAAAGGTTTGTTTCTTGATAAATATTTTCCTAAGGTTGTTCGTCTTAGAATGAAAAAACAATTCCTGGAATTGAGGAAGGAGGATGACTCAATGGCTGCTTATGAAGAAAAATTCACTCAACTGGCAAGGTATGCTCCAAATTTCATACAAGATCTTGATAGTAAAATCAACCATTTTTACTCAGGATTAAAGCCAAATTATCAAAGGGATTTATCTTCTCAAGAGTTCTAAAGTTATGAAAAACATGTTCTTTGTGTGGAGAGGGTGGAAATGGAGTTTGAAGATGATCATGTATTCTTTGAAAAATAAAAAGAATAAGAGGTCGAGGTGGCAGGCGAAAGGGAAAAAAATTCAAAAAATTATTATGGAAAGAAACTTAAGTTTACAGTTTGTGAAAATTGTGGTAAAAAGCATGCTGGTGAATGTCTTTTTAATTCTGGTTTGTGCTACCAATGTGGTAAAATGGGACATAAGGCTCGTGATTGCACCGAAAATGATCAGGGTAAAGGTAAGTAAAAACTTTATTTACAGTCAGTAAAATGTTTTAAGTTCAATGAAATGGGAAATTATTAAAATGATTGTCTAACAAAGAACTCAACTGAAGGAAACCAGCCATACTACAAGAAGAAAGGGGTGGCTAAATACTTTGAAACTACTTTAGCAGATGTAGGGCCATCAAATGAATTTGTATCAGGTACATTGTTGGGTTGTTTAGATTATGCCAATGTGTTGTTTGATTCGGGGTCAACACACTCATTCATTTATGATAAGTTTTCTAGTAAATTAGGAATTCCATCTCAAGATATGAATATAGAACTTATGGTAAAAACACCTGGAGGAAATGTTGAGACAAAAAGAAAACATAAGAACATTCTTGTCCTTGTTTGCGGAAAGAATCTACCTGAAAACATTAATTTTTTTTCCTATAGTAGAGTTTGATGTTATTTTGGGCATGGATTGGCTTTATGTTTATCATGCTAATATTGATTGCAGAGCTAAAGTGGTTTATTTTCCGAAAGATTTTTAGTTTGTATACAAAAATGAACCCTTATTATTTATAACATATCAGGAATCTTAGAAACTAGTAAAAGATGGAAATAAATGTTACCTTGCACATATTGTTGAAAACAATGAAACTATTCAGATTAATGATGTGCCAGTGGTAGACGAGTACCTTGATGTTTTTTCTGATGAGTTTCCTAGTATTATACTTGATCGAGAAGTTAAATTTAATGTTGACTTAGTTCTGGATGATAATCCAATTTCAAAACCCCCTTATCTAATGGCTCAAATTGAACATTTAGAGTTAAAGAAGCAATTGCAAGAGTTATTAGAAAAAGGATTCATTCAATCTAGTATGTCACCATGGGGTGCCCTTATCTTGTTTGTTAAAAAGAAATATGGTTCAATGAGACTTTTCAATGATTATAGAGCCTTGAATAACATCACTATTAAGAATAATTATCCTTTGCCTCATATCAATGTTTTGTTTGATCAGCTCCCGGGAGATTAGTATTTTTTGAAGATTGACATGAGGTTAGGGTATCATCAGTTGAATGTAAAGGAAGAAGGCATTCCAAAGACCACATTTCGTACTATATATGGCCATTATGAATTTGTAGTTATGTATTTTGGTTTTACTAATGCACCTGTTGTATTCATGGATCTTATAAATAGAATTTTCCATGAGTTCTTGGATATGTTTGTCGTTGTCTTCATTGATGATATTTTGGTTTATTCCATAAGTTAGGAGAAACATGAAAGTCATTTAAGGGTTGTCTTGAAAACCATAAAAGAAAAGAAACTTTTATGGGAAATTTAGAAAGTGTGAGTTTTGGTTACAACAAATTTCATTCCTTGGTCACATTGTTTCAAAAAATGGCATAACTATTGATCCTGATAAAATAAAAGTTGTTGAAAAATGTCCATGGCCCACAAATATAACCGAGATTCATAGTTTTATTAGTTTGGTAGGTTATTACAAGAGGTTTGTTTAAAAGTTTTCACGGTTATCTAGTCCAATGACTATGTTAACTCGAAAAGGTGTTAAGTTCATCTGGACAAATGAATTTGATTATTGTTTTCAGGAATTGAAAAATAGATTTGTGAATGATCCAGTTTGGGAACTACCTTTGGGAAATGGTGAGTTTGTTATCTAAAGTGATGCTTCTTTGAAAGGATTGTGTTGTTTCATAATGAAAAATGATCAGGTAATTTCTTATGCTTCATGTCAGATGAAACAAGATGAGTTAAATCATCCTACACATGATTTGGAATTATCTGCTGTTGTTTTTGATTTAAAAATTTGAAGCATCATTTGTATGGAGTGAAGTGTGAAATATATACCAATCAAAAAATTTTGAAGTATATAATCTCTCAAAAATAATTGAACATGAGGCAGAGGAGATGGCTGGAATTAATCAAGGATTATGATTGCACGATCCATTACCATCATAGAAAATCAAATAAAGTGATTGATTCATTCAGTAGAAGAAGTAATAATTCATTAACCATGCTATGTTTAGAACGAGACACTTTGATTTTTGATTTTATAAACATTTCCATAGAAGTTTTTGGTGCATGAAATTCTCCTGTTTTGTTTCAGGTGTCAGTGAGATCATCTCTATCAGGAAAAATAAAGCATGCTCAGAAAGAAGACAATGAGTAACAGAAAAAGATAGAGTTTGTTTAGAAGGGTAATTTTCCTGATTTTAACATTGAAAATGATTGTGTTTTTAGATTTGTAAAGAGATTATGTGTGCCTTGTGATTCATAGTTGAAGAATGAGTTGTTATTTGAAGCTCATAGTTCTACGTTTTCAGTTCCACCTGGAAGTAATAAGATGTACAGTGATCTTCGGGAGTATTACTGGTGGGATGGAATGAATAGTGATATTGCTGATTTTACTGTGATGTGATTGACTTGTCAGCAGGTTAAAGCAATGTGCAAATTACCTAATGGGATGCTTCAGCCTTTACTGATGCCAGAGTGGAAATGGGAAAATATATCCATGGACTTCATTGTGGGATTACAAAAGACATCTCGAGGTAATAATGAAATATGAGTTATAGTTGACCGATTATCTAAATCTTTTCATTTCCTTCCTATTAGAGATACATTGTATCTAGATCAAATTTCATGGTTATATGTTAAAGAGATAGTCAGGTTTCATGGAGTTTACCTCTCCATTGTATCTGATCGTGATCCCAGGTTTACTTATAAGGAAAAGCCTTCAGAAGTCATTGGGTACTAAATTAAATTTTAGTACATCATTTCATCCACAATCAGATGGGTAGTCAGAACGAACAATTCAGACATTGGATGATATGTTACGTGCTTTCTCGAGGGATTATCAGGTAAGTTGGGACCAACATCATTCTTTGGTTGAATTTTTTTATAATAACAGTTTTCATTCCAGTATACAGATGGATCCATTTGAGGAATTATATGGAAAGCGTTTTCAAACTCAATCTTTTTGGGATGATGTGGGTGAAAAAAAGGTGATGGGACCAGAATTGGTATAAGAGATGGTAGAGAAAGTCCAGTTGATTCAGAAGCACATGAGATAAGCTCAGAGCAGACAAAAAATTTATTCAGATAACTGGATGAAGGATGTTTTTTGAGGTAGGTGATCATGTCTTTCTCAATGTTTCTCTATGGAAAAGTGTGATGCGTTTTTGAAAGATGGGGAAATTTGAGTACGAGGTTCACTGGACCTTATGAAATTATGGATAAAGTTGGATCAGTTCCGTACAAAGTTGATTTACTTCCAATTTTATCCCAGGTGCACAATGTTTATCATGTTTCGATGTAGAGGTAGTATATGCCAGATTCATCTCATGTTTTGAGCCCAGAGGTAGTTCAGTTGAATAAGAATCTCTCTTATGAAGAACAACCAGCCCAGATTCTTGACTGTAGACAACATGTTTTGTGGAATAAGCTAATTAAACTAGTAAAGGATTTGTGGGAAAACCATATGGTTTAAGAGGCAACGTGGGATTCTGAAAATGCTATGATGGATAAATACCCCCACATATTTTGATAAGTGAATAAAAATTGCGGCGACACAATTTCCAAAAGGGGGTAATGATGTAACATTACAAGTAAATGAAGAATAAGATATTTTTATACTTATTAATATTTTTGAATTAAATAATTTTTTTACTTTAAAATGGTTGCCATGTTCGATAGCGTACCCGATAGGCAACAATAGGTTTCTTTGGAATCTTAAGTTGCACACTAGTAATATAAAATTATTATTTTGAATGGTAGTTAACTCCTAGCCGTTGTAGTGGCGGGAATGAATGAAACTAACTAAAATATTATTACACATTTTTTTAGATGTATTTACATTTATCCAATAAAACATAGAGGCTTAAAATGTGAATGAATCTAATTTTAGGCATAATTTACGTTAAAAGGCCAATTTACCGCCTTTTATTGGAGAACCCTCATTAAATCATGTTTTGGTCATCTTTATATGTTCTAATTGACAAAATATAATCCTTTTTTAGAATGGGGACATCAAATTTTACTTTGGGTAATTTTTTTGTATTTTTCTGATAATGTTCATTTTTTAATAAATAGTGAAAAATACTGTATTTTATTTCAAAAGTGCCTTTTAATATAATTTATTTATATGGTTAAGTTATATTTTAATTTTGTTTTAATGTGAAATTGAAATATATTTTTACCATTTAATCCAATGTTGGTCATTGGAATTAATTTCAATTTGGAATTGGACATAAACAAGTATCAATCTTTTGATAGTTATTGTTTCTTTAAAACACGCTATTTGTTTTAACAATGGGAATTAATTTTTAAATTAATTAATTCCACTTCTATGTTTTGAATTTGGAAAAATAGATATCAATTTTGAATTCGGAATATCAAATAACGTTTTGGCTGAATTTTTGGTATTTTTCTGAAAAACCTCAATTTTTTATGAATAGTGACACCTCTTAGTGGTAGTTAAAAGAAACTGACTTTTTCATTTAAATGAAATTTTACCACTTATGTGAATTGAATTTAAAATATCCGACATATATGGTTGTTATCATGAAGTAAAATTTGGTTCATTAAGATGAATTTATTTTTTGGTGAATTGTAACTTTTGACTTTTATTTACCGCGGTTAAAGGTAAATAGGGTAAATCAAGGTTAAATGAATATTATAATAATTCAAAATTACCTTAACACATGTCCTAACCCTAGTGGATGAGTCATTAACAACCATGGGAATATTTTTGTCTATTTTTGTACACCATTTATCCACTTGGATGTGATAATGACAATTTACATTAATTAATTTAAAGTAAATTCCAAAATGACATAAACAAAAATCTTTTAGTAATTAATTTTTATATGGTTCTATATAAGTCCTATTTTAAACTATAAATATTATTTTGAAAGATAAAAAGATTTTCAATATCATTCTAACTGTTTTATAATTTTTATACAATAAATAAATTAAATTATTTATGATATAATAATGATGTTGTATTTACCTCATTGATAAATCATTTAAATAAATAAGATTATAATGATTAAAATACTATCCAATACATTTCCAATTATGATTTTATGATTATATTTCGACCATGAATCATATTATCTTTGACTCTAAGGATTTATGGACCATTAGAAACGTAATATCATTATATTATAAAATAATAGTTTCACACTTTCTTATAGAGCCCATCCTCCCCCTTATAAAATGAGACAATTCTAACCAATATCTCACACCTCTCAAGCCATTTGGCTCGTCCAACCTCTGCCCAATTAAGCTCTAAATATCCTTATACTCCTCTTATATGCCTTAAATTAGGTAGAAGACACTTCAATAAGTCCTTTTGGTTTAAACCGAAGGAAGTTACACAAATTAAAGGTAACTGTTTCTCTTAAATTATTTTGTTTTATTTTACTTCTCCAACCCATAAACTCTTTTTTATTATTTTATTTTGTTACAAAAATTGTATCCTCAATATACATGGATGTTGTTATGAGATTTATTTGAACTAAACTTACACACACCTCCATCTAATGGGTGAATAACATAATGTTTCTGTGGATGGTGAACTAACGCCTCACGAAATGATGATTGTTCAATTACCTCTTACCGCCTCTCATGGTGGCCATTATGATGACACTGTAATTATATATGATACATATTATGTTTATTTTTTCATTATGATTCTTTATTATTCATTTATATCACGCCTTTATGGTTTCCATAGTGGGTAAATACGATAATCTCATTTGAGGAAGTGCGGACTTTCGCCCCCTCAAAGTGATGTGATTCGTTAATGCCTTATGTGTGATGCATAAAGGATAAAGTTAATGATATTATATACAATATTATAATGGAATTATAAAATAATTATTTATAATTATGATTTATTTCCATTCAAATAATAAATAGAAATGAAATTAGCATTCATGCGTACGTACGGCTTACCGTCTCCATGAACAGTGCATTTCATTTCTTACCTCTAAATGGTATGTACAATTATAAAAACATGTATATAGTACATATATATGATATATATTATATCCAAATCATGAATATCATTCTGGATATGATGATCCTTTGACAACATGTTCAACTTGTAAATATAAGTTCTTCATTTTTACTCAAGTACCAAATATCGACAAAATGAACGTTGTTAACCTAAATGATTGAATAATATTTATAACATGGTAATAAGTGATATAAAAAGAATTATAAACTTGAAAAATGTTCTTAATCAAGTACAAATTAACTTTAGTTTATTATTCAGGAGATTAATGAACAATCGAGTCAAGTCGGACGCGAGGTAAGGGACCTCGTCTCAATGTCCTTTCATTGAGGCATTTTTTGTTTTTTACACGACATTATTTTATATGGTGTATAAAACCCTTTGAATATTAATTTTATTCAAAGGGAATCTTTTTATACTAATCATTTTACTAAATTACAAAAAGGAATGTTTTTAACATATGAGGTGACAACAACCTTTCCGCCGCCGCGAGTATTATTTGATATTTGGCTTCCTTAACAAGACAGAATGTTTTTTAAAGGAAAAATAAATAACATATACTATTTTTATGTATTTTGGTATTGAAAATGATTTTCATATTGGATTTATTATTTCAATATCTTGAAATTATATTTTATTATTGCAATGTGGAAATGTTATCATTCCTTTATTCTTATGTTATGTGTTATGATCACGTTATGGTTCTTGGGCATCACTTACGTATACGGGTGGTTCTATGAGAAACCTAGGGAGGGTGATCCTGAGATATATCTCCAATGCATTGGGTAATGTGACAGAGGTAAACATGAATGTTTCTCCTAAGAGATTTAGGGAATATGTTGTGATGCGTATTCCAAATTAACTCCCTATGTAGCTATGATAGAAACAATTTAAGTATGATATGGATGACACAAGTTACCTTTATGATTTATGATTTCTATGTGTCTTTCATAAATCTTATGATTTCATGAGGTAAGTAAAAGAGTTCATGTTTTGTATGTATTTATGAACAAATGTTTTTATTGTTTTTTTATAACCCTTACTGAGCTTTTTATGCTCATCCCATGTTTTGAAATGTTTTCACAGGACATAATGATGAATAATGTCAAGGATGGGATCAAGGAAAAGTCATGATGTCTAAAACATGGAATTAGACAAGAATTGTTTTTTCAAGAGTTTTTATTTTATGAAAAAAAGGAAACTATGTGGATATGTCTACCTTGTATTACATTGAGATGTAATAGTTATGTCCTAATTCCCCAAAACAGTAAACCTGAAAAGATCCTCTATGTGAATTATTCATTCAATATTATGTAATGTTTAAGTCCAAGTCCTTATATAGGCCACATCCCAATGATACTTGGGAAAACAATCCTAGACCACATACACCTCGACCCCTCATCCAAAAAAACCCTTACATGAATAATATTGTACTATGGAATTCCTTAGGACAATACGACCTACACGGATATACCTGAGTGGTACAATATTAAACTGGGTTTGATGAATAAAATCAATAAGCATTCATCTGTTATCCCACAAAGATGTTGCAATGACTCTCTCCCCCATGAAACAAATGTGTTCGGCAGATAGTTCTCAAAAATGGTGGGGTGCATATATAAATCACAAGGAACAACAATATATATATATATATATATAAACAACAACTCATCCCCAACCTACATGTTTCACACAACATAGAATAATCCCACACTGGCATTCTTTTCTTTGCTACTTTTATATGCACAACCATTCAAATTCCACTACCAAATCATAATCCAACCCCCCTTTTTTAAATATCCATTTATGTATTTATTGATGGGGAATCACAATTATTATTACTACACTATTGGGAAACTAAAAACATAGCCACACCAAGAAACCAACAAAAACAAAGTAAGTCCCACTGTAAAAACACACAATACAAGAACACAAAACTAGACATGTAGTCCCACTACAAATCCTCATTCAAAGAGTATCTACTATCATTATTCAATGTAAATACTGCCAATCCTCTTATTACACAACCCAACCCTACATCCCATTTTCAGAAAAATTACACATATGCAGTCCCAATGCATAACATGTTTGAAACCACACCACAGTGCCACTGATCAACGTCACCTTGAGACCTTGACACAACATAAAGGGAGTTCATATTCTTAAAAGTTCATCAATTCCACAATAAATCCGTCTCTCATACTAAAATACCAACATACCTCCCTGTAAAAACCCACATACCAATCTCAATGAGCACTAGACTAGAACACACAACACATAACCACAACCACCAATAAAGCGTATTAAAATTTCATCGACAATGGATCTTAAATTTTTTACTTTAATATAATAGAGGTGATCACATAACAATTTTTATAATGAGGAATCCATTTATTTAACCATGTGTACGTGTTTAACCATATTTTATGTTGTCTATGTATATCATAACATCATAAAGAAATACCACTAGTACACATGAAAGAAGCTAAAATAGTCATGATTTTCAGAATCCATACAACTAAAAAAGTCCCTAATGAGAATAAAAGATAACATGTAAAACATGCGATCCATTATCAAGCCACACCCTACCCATTATTTTACTTATACAAGTTTTATATTGATAATTTCCTGGCAAAATTAATTTTGCAAGATGAGTATCATGTCATTCCTTACAAGGAACCATTAATACTCCCACCCCACTTGATGAAACATAACAAGAAGAAAATGAAAATCCATACATGGTTGATTAATGATAAAACATCCCCCATGTGCCAAGAATATGGGATGACATGACATGCAGGATGAAATCCCAGGATGATCAGGAAGGGCTCCAACATGGGAACACGATTCATATCAGGAGAATGTCTCAAGGTTCACTAAGAGAAATGAAAAGGAAGAAAGAATAAAGGATCTCGACTTTAGAAGATGATAGATCCTAAAATCAGGTAGACCATTTGGATGTACTTAAAATCCAGATCATGGAATGACCACGTCACTCGGTGGTTTTACACATTGGAATTAATTGATATTTAATTATTCCCCTTCAAAATGATGGTGATAATCCCGCATACCTCTACATGTTGATAGGTTGCCTTTATATGTAGAAAAAAACTAACATTGGTCTAATTAGAAATCACTAAAGATTTGAAAAAATAGCCATGGGTGTGACATCGATAAAAAGGAACATTCATTTGTAATTCAATAGTCTCTTGACTCTTAGGGGAATTAAAATATATTTTTACGGCCTTAAATATCTTTTAAAGGGCTATTAAAAACCGTTTTCATTAAAAGATATGTTATGGTAAATATACTGAAATGTCTCGGAAAGGATGAAAATGACTCACCAATGGGTGAGTTACTGACACCTTGGCACCAATGTCGATCTGTTCCACCCTTATTTCAACATAAATTTGGAAAATACCACAAAGAGTCACTGATGTTCCCCAAGATACCTCAAAAATCAGGATTTGGCCATGTAATGGACCAGGAGGGTCCAAGACATTACATCATATAACACTGAAACTATTCTCATCCTCAAGAAATCAGGAGTAAAGGCAAAGACAAGAGAGGGTTCCGAACAACCACCATGTAAGATACCTCTTATGGAAAAAGCCCTAGATTTTTTTAGAAGCTATAATAAAGCCTCTAAATCTAGGAACATCTCTCTCACATATACCTCCTAATCAAATTGGGAGACACTAAGGATCCACTATACATAGAAATAATACAAACACCAATGGTTACACTATATAGATAAATGGATTATGGAGATCCTTTCCCCATGTCATGATATTATCTACATTGGGTAGAAATGACTCCTATGCATGGGTTTAATTGCATCAAAATTAATGTTTCATTATTATGGACTAGGTTTTACCATCCCCAATGCCAGGACTTTTCAAAAAAAAAACATAGAATTGGGAAACAACTTATCATACAGTAAGCAGGGTCAAGAGTTTTCTAATATGCGAATAACAAATCAACAAAAAACAAAACTTAAAACATCTCGGTGTACTTGGCACTCAAATGTGCCTCCCGTTCCCAGGTACTCTCCTTGAGGCCATCATGCCTCTATAACACAATAACTATGGAAAATGGTTCGTCTATGAAGCACCTTCTCCTTATAAGCCTCAATTTTCAGTGGCCATTCCTCGAACTTCACGTCATATTAAATATCCATCTCTCCCAAAACAAGGATGTTGGAGTTATTATGTAGATACTAACAGATCTGAGAGACATGGAAGACATTGTGGATCCTCTCCAATAGTGTTGGAAACGGCAGATATTATGCCACCTTGCAGACTCGTCCCAACACCTCAAATGGTCTGCTGAAACATGGAGAAATATAACTGTCTCTACAAAACCTCTACGTTCCATGCCGATGAGAGACCTTTAAGATCATGTGGTCACCAAAATTGAACAACATGGGTCAATACCAATGATAAAAATACAGTTTATTAATGTCCAGAGCTACTTTCATCCTTTGAAGCACAAGCTGGACCCTCTCCATTGCGATCTGCACTACCTCTAGTTGAAGAACATATGCCTTCCCAACCTCTGTTCAACACAGAGGAAAAGGACACAAAATCTAATACATGGCATAAAAATGCTTCATTTTAGTGGTGGAGCAATATATATTATTATAGGGAAAATACACCAGGGGAAAGTTCCGTAACCACAATCCTCTGAAGTCTAAAACATATGCTCATAACATATCCTCCAAACTCTAGATGATCCTCTCGATCATCCCATCATTATAATTGTGGAATGAAGTGCTGATGAATATTCAGGTGCCCAAAACATGGTGTAATCCATTCTATACTTGTGAAGTTAAGTGTGTTTCCTGATCCGAAATGATGGATTTTAGAACTCTGTTTAACCTATCATTTTCACCCACATACCTCTATGCTGAGGCGTCCAATACGCTTGTATCCTTACCCCCTAAGATCGGATCTGACTTCATCAATCGTTCCACCACTACCCATATTGAATCACAACCTCCCTCAAACCTGGGATGTACTATGATGAAATCTATTGAGACATCATCCAAGTTCTTCTTGGCAATATCTAAGGGATGCAAAAAATTGTCAGAAACATGGTGTTTAGCCTTCACCTGCTAACACACAAGGCATAATTCCTCAAACTCTACCCCTTCCCTCTTCACTCTAGGCCACAAAAATGGACCTCTCAATCACCGATGCATCTTAGAGAGTCATGGATGTACTTCTAGGGTTGAATTATGGATCTTACTGAGAACTCCCTCATGTATCTCTCTCGGGGAAAACAATATCCCACAAAACATCATCTGATTTTGACTAACCTCTGAGCATACATCTAGAGTATCACCTAGGCTAACATGATCACACATCACTTTAGTCTCTGAGTATCCCTAATAGGAATGCTTTACCTTCAGTAACAAAGAAGACTCCATTGTCATCTGAAAAATACAACATCTTCCATCCTCTACTCTTAGGGCCAGATGTAAAGCACTTAATTCCTCAATTTCATTCCAAAAATCTACTGACTCCCATACCACATCATTTCGTGACTTCCCTATCAAGTCATATGCCACCGTGTTCCCTTTTCTTGAGTTGTAGGAAATCTCAATGTTGTAGTCATTATGAAACTCCATCCAACTTCACTGTTGAAAGTTAAGGTCTTGCTAGGGAAAAATGTAACTCAATATTCTCTAATGTGTAAATACCATGATTTATTCCCTAACGAGATAATTCCACCACAAAATTAGCGTGAACACGACTAATTCATGTTCCATATAGTGGGTGGTATAGTTATGTACATGATTTAATAACATCCTGGACCTATAAGAGATCACTCCCTACAACTTCACCAGTACACACCCTAAGACTATAATGGAATCTTCACAGAAGAAATCAAATGTTACATCTTCCACTAGAATCCTCAGCACTAGGTAACTGACCAGCTTCCCATTCAGATAACTGAAATCCACCTAGAACTACTCACTCCATAATAATTCATAATTTTTTGGTAAAATCAGTCAAAGGTGTTGTAGCATGTGAAAATATGGGTACAAACCACTGGTAGTAACATGCATGACCCAAAAAACTATAAAACTCTTCCACATTCCATGGTGATTCCAAAGAAACAACGACCTTAGCCTTCAAGGGGTCCACCCCTATTCTATAATAGGACACCACATGTCCATGGAAGTGCACCACGGGTGCCTACAACATGCACATGGACAACTTCTCGAAGAAATGGTTATGTTGGGGGACCTCCAAAAATGTTCTTAGATGCTCGGCATTATCCTCCTCTAATGTTTAGTAGATCATGATTTCATCTATGAACAAGACCATGAACCGATCCAGATACTCATGGAAAATAGATTTCATCATCTAATTGAATACAACTTTTGATTTTGTAATACTGAATTCATGACAGTGAGCTCAAAGTACCCATAACAGAACCTCAAATTATTAATTGGGATGTCACAAATTTTCACCCACAACTGGTGATATGTAGAACCTTGGTCAATCTTAAAGAATGAAACATCTCCTTTAAAATGGTTGAGAAGGCCTTCGATCCTTAGAATGGGGTATGGATTCTTGAACCGCAGATGATTCCGTCTCCAGTAAAATATGAATACATCGAGACCACCATCATCATTCATCGCGAACAAGAATAGAGCACACCATGGTGACACTATTGGTCAGATAAAACCGTTCATCATCTTGTAATCAACCTAAATATGCAACTCCCACAATTCATAAGTCACCATCTGATAGGGATCCATAAAAATTAGATGGGTACCGGGATGTTATTCCACCCTAAAATCAATATCATGTCGAGGGGGTAGAGTCACAACCTCTTTGGGAAATAAAACATAGAACACCTTGAAAATCCATAGAACATCCATCGTCTGTGAGTTTGCTGATTCTACTAATCCAACGAGCTTGTACATGTGTTGTATGGTCTCCCGCATTTCATCAGAGAGACCGAGGTTCAAAACAAGGTGACGTATAATTTCATGAATACTGTAGTAGTACTGTAGCATGTACTGTTTGGTACTGTATCACCCGGAACAATTCAACCAATTTGGGAATTCGGTCCATCGGTTTGGTTCTATGGCTATCCAGGAACTTCGAGTCATCAAAGGCCAGAGGGCCAGAGGGCCTTCAGGCCACTAAGACCATGGAGTAGACATGTTCACATAGAGAAGTCCCTAAAAGAGGATTAGAGGAACACGAACTAGTCACCAGAAGCAAAGTCGACCAGATTGGAAAATGGGAGGGTATAGAAACCTCAAGAGGGACCAGGCATTGTGCATCTTTTGACGGTGCAATACTACCCAATCAGAAATGCATGTTGGGGTGCTAGGTGATCAATGACACCGAATCTGGGAAGGGGAAGTTCAAGTGGGTTTGGACTATGGGTCATGTTATGGGCATTGTATGCCTCTGGGCCATCGGGTCAGGTAATGCAAGTCAGTTCAGGCCTTATGACCTGGGCCTAGAGGTCATGTACCGGTTACCCATAAACCCTTAAATATGGGATTATCTATAATAAAATAAAAAAATGAAGGCCATCAGGCAATTCAGGAGGGATTCTACACACCTCTCCGTTAACAAATAAAGAAGCAGATCAAAACTCCAGCTTCCCTCCTAGAAACTCCACTCAACATAAAATGATACACATTGGATTCCCATATCTAAGAACACGACCATTCTCCAAAAGCATTAGATAAGGTAATGAACATTAAATTTTTAGTTGATGTAAAAAATGACATCATATGGATGCATTTTCAGAATAGAGAGATCTTCACTGAACTGAAGTGGCCCCAACATTTGTCTGGAACCTTGAAAATCATCAAAAAGGATATTCTAACCTCCAAATGGATTACTCAACATCAGGGGCATGTAAATTATCTCTATATTTATACTCAAGGCATGGCTTCAACACCATCCTCCCATAGTGGAGAGGGAGCTCGCTGCCCCTGCTTCTTGAAAGGCCTGGCTGGAAACTTCTACCACTAAGGTGGGCGCTGAACCATTCCTCCCAACTACTCTGCACTCATATGATGAACTAATTCCAAATATTCCCATGGATGGCACAGATAATGCACCTCGGGCCTTGGCCCATAGAGAAAGGGTGCGAACTGGGAGATCGAAACATGAACTGGTGAGGCATGCCCCATTCCAGAAGAAACCTATATTCCCTTGATGCTGGAGGCCTACTACTGTTGTCCTACACCTTTTACGAATTCAAATAGCTTCCCCTCACGGTACACCTCCCACTATGTGATTCCTCTCCACTACTTCAACCATCTTATGAACCTCCGTGTTCATTTTTTAATTGAAGGGAGTAACAACGTTATAAAGAGATATTCGGAGTGCCTTCGCTAAACATCATTCACATAACTCATCATTCAGAAAGTGGTCTTGAAAAAAATGTAGGAGATCCATGAACATGATCCCCAATTCCCTTAACGAAATTCTCCCTTATATTTGGGAGAGAATCTCTAGCCACATATCATCCTTCATTTTGGAAGAAATGAATTGTTCCTGAAACTTTTTCTCAATGTCAGCCCATGAAATATTTGTTTTTTTCTTGTCCCCGATGTAAAGTGTCCACCACTAATGAAAAGCGCCTCGCATATGGATCAGTTCCATAGGAACCTAGTTCCCTTTCTGAGGCCAAATCAACATGAAATAAATCATTATCTCCTTGAGCCAACTCTCAGTCTCCAGGTACGAGAAGTTTTCCTGGTAATTTTCATATGTCAACCTCTAGAATGCAAGAAGAATCATCTTTCACAAGTCATCCTACCCCTCTCAATCATCCCTCTATTGATCAATGTTATCAACCTTTTTGTCCTCAACTACCGATACCCCTCATGGATAATGTATGGGTGCCATAGATGAAAAAAACAAAAATCTCCTAATCCTAAGAAGTGTCAAAAATTCGATTTAATTTTTTTTAGTCATTTTATTTATTTTAATTTAAAAAACCACATCACACATTTACACACACCCCTATGATGAATGTACCATTCCTAAGGTCTCTACGCTGAAATCATTGTATCCTCACCTATTGGTTTAGTATGTCCAGAGTCCTTGAATTGTATTACATGTTGGTTGAAAATCCTTCATCCTAGCCAGTATATCCTGGCCTTTTTCACAAACCATGATTTCCTAATGTTGTTTCCCTACCATCCCATGAAATCCTCACTATGGATAACCCCTAACTCGAACCTATCTCTCAATAATCACCTCAAATACCATTATATCATGACCCTACATCTCCTTAACGAGGGAAGAGAATGAAAAGTTCCCTTCCCATCCTTCCTCATGGAAAATAGATATAATGACCCCCCCTAGTCTAGAATTTAGTAGGACCTAGAGTGGTGACTAGCACCAATGGTTTATGATCATATATAAATAGAAGAAATTACCCTTTTATAGATGGTGATCAGGAGATAAGATGGTGAATCCTAAAAAAGTCCAAAAACAAATGTAAAAGTGAATCCAAAAACCATTTTCCCAAATACATGTTCTATAGTAAAGCTGACAGAAGGTTAAAAATAACTCCAATTTAATATAACAAAAGAAAAGAGATTCTACAGCAACAACAACTAATCCCAAATCCTATGATATTAAATTCCATCATGTTCTTCAATGTCCAAATAGAATCCAGAAAATAGTTTTATATACACATGGTGATCATACAAATATAATTATTAGGGAAAACATATTCTACTCATTCCCATGTTTGGGAACATACTACTTATCCAATGACAAAACAGTCGAACCTAAATAACCTACAAATCAATACTAACCAGCCTATCCTCACCAAGGAACACTCTCCCAAGTAAATCAAGAAAAGTAATGTAATAGTATAAGCACATCAATATTTTGGTACTACACACACCACTTTACCACTAGTTAACTGATAATTCCTAATTATATGATGCCTTGATGCTGCCACTCATCTCACATGTAGTCCCACTAGCAAAACATCCCCACACACACATGGGCCCCAACCACACACAACCACACCCACAGACACCTAGGCCACAACAACAATCACCATGCCCAATGACACCTCGTCCATAACAACCAATCTAATGCCCAAAGACACCATGTCCTCATCCCTAAGATTATTAGGAAAACAGACATGGCCTACCGACACGTGGGACCCTTATCCAAAACAAACCCTTCTCTGAAGAATCTTGGACAATGGTAACCATCAAGACATTACAACCTACCCAGATACGCCTATGAAGAAAGATCCGGATGAGGGTGGGAGGAAGAAAGTCTGTAACCAGCCACAAATTCTCTCACTAGGATTTTTGGAATGATATCTTCCCTCCTGAAATGGAGGTGTTTAGCACATTCTCTTCAACAAGGGTTGGGTGAGTATTGAAATCAAAATGAAAAAATATATATATTAATATATATATAACCACTCATCCCCAACCTACGGGTTTCACACAATAGAAAACATGCCCACAACAACACTGCTTTCGCTAGTGCCCCTATATGCACAACCATACAAAAAACCACTGCCAAAGCATAATCTATCCCAATTTTTGTTCAATTTCCATTTATATATTTATTTAAATGGATTCGCTTAAATTATTACAACCCTACCTGGAAAATAACAACTGTAGCCACACCGTGAAACTAAAAAATCCAAAATAAGTCCCACTATAGAATAACACAAAACAAAAACAAAAAACTAGACTTGCAGTCCCACTGTACATCGTCATTAAACCACTATCAACTATAATCCTTCAATGTAAATACCACCCATCCCTTCTTCCATGACCCAAAATTACAGCCCCACAACCAAAAAAACCCATTATATGTCTTCCCAGTTCATAAGAAGTTTGTAAACACACCAAAGTCCCACTGATCGATGTCTCTTGGTATCCACAACACAACATAGAGGCAGTTCAACTTCCTAAAAGTTCATCTATCCCATAATTAATTAGTCTCTCATACTGAGATACTAACACCACCCACGTACCACCCCACATATCAAGAATAACGACCCCAGACTGAAATACACATCACATAACCACAACCATCAAAAACACATATTCAAATTTAACCTACAAGTGTTCTTAAATTTCCAATTTAAAATTATTGGGGTGATCACATAACATGTTTGATCCTGGGGTATCCATTTATTTATATGAGTGTGTGTGGTTACCCATATTTCATGTTTTCATTGTATATCAAAACATTGTTTGAAATACCACCAATTCACAAGCAAATACCACAAAGAATAATGACTTTCAAGAGCCATAAAACCACAATAATCCATAAATACAATCAAATATAATAAGTAAAACCGGAGACAAAACTTGAAGCCAAATCCTACCCATTATTTTACTTGTATGTGTTATCTTTTGATTAAGTCATTAAATTATATTTTCAAAAGTGTATCCATCCATTCCATACATGGAACAATTAATAAATCCACGTCGTATGATGCATAATCAAGAGAAGAAAAAGAAGATCCATACTTGGATAATCAAAGACCAAATTTATATCTCCCGCCAATAATATGGGTGACACGACGTGAAAGTATAACTCCATGGCAGAGTAGGACGGTCTCCAACATGGGCCCATGATTTTTATTTAGAAGAACTCTCAAGGTTCATGAAGAGAAACTAAAAGGATGAAGTAATAGAGTATCTCTACCTTAGATGATGCCAAAACATAAAATTAGTGAGATAATTTAGAAGTAAATAAATTTTGAATTGTGGCTCGACCATGCCACACTGTGGTTTCAAACATTGGAATTAATTTATATTTTAAAATTCCCATTAGAAATGGTGGATATAGTCCAATGGATGGACGTGAGTTGATAGGTTTCCTTTATATTGTGCAAAAAACCTAACATGGGTCTAACTATAAAACATGAGAGACTGAAAAATGCATCCAAGGGTGTGACACTGATAAACATTCACATGTTTTGGTAATTTAAGTGATGCCCAACTCATATGGGATTATAATATCTTTTACAAGCATTAAATCACTTTTAATGGTGTATAAAAATCTTTTACGTTAAAATATATGTTGCTGGAGCGAATCTGAAAAGTCCAAGAGAAGTAGAAAATGAATTATCGATGGGCGACACACCGACACAATAACACTGATGCCGATCAGTGACACCAATGGATGATTAATGATTCCAATCGGTGCCACCGTTCATTCAACATGAAATTTGGAAAACTCCTCAATGAGTTATCAATGGTCCCAAAGAAACTTCAAAAATGAGGATTTGGTAATGAAATATTCATGGAGGGTCCGATCCATTAAAATATATTCCATGTTACCTAATAGTATATCTAATATAGTTGTTACAAAATAAATGTGACATTTTATCTTCTCCTTAAATAATTTTTTGCTAATTTTCTAATATATAAAATATTAATTTTAATATAAATTGTCATGTTTACCAATTAATAATTTTAGTAAAACTACAAAAATTAATAATAATATTGGCCAACAATGAAAGGATTATATTTAAAAAATGGATGATTTATAATTCTAAATATGGCATTTATTTTTGAAAATTAAATTCAAGTAACTTTAATAAATTAAAAAATATTAATCCCATTAATGGAATTAGAAAAATCGTTTTTAAATAAAAAATATCTAAAAGATATGAAATGTTTTAAATCCAATTTCATTGTGAAATTTATTCCAATTAATTTATTTATTAAATGATATAATATTTAAATAATAATAAATTTTGAAAAAATTAATTTAACGCCATATGTTATTTTGATAGAAATGTTTTTTTTTCAATTAAAATGAGATATTTTCTCAATATTCATAAAAATATAAAACATATGAAGAATGATAAAATAAATAAAACCATAATAAATTCTAATATTACAATATCAAATTGGAAGTTTATTTTGTCTAAAAAATTGATAAAATTGTCAAAACATGATTTAAAATATGTTCTCAATCAAAAAGTAAAACTTCCATTTGGAAATATACATTAATTAATCATAAAAATAATTATATTTATATAAGGTCTAGAAAAAACATATTAAATATTTTAAACATTATATTTAATATATTACATATATATTTGATTAATATAGTCCAAAATGTATTATTTTTTATTTATCAATATAAACGAACTTATGAAAAACTAAATAGTTTTGGAGAAAGAAATTTCCTTTTATATAAAAAATGGGTTCACAATCATTCATAACTAAATTGTAATGAAATTTTATATACATTTGTACAAAATATATCCATAATTTAGTTAACCCAACTCATACAATCCATTATATCTTATAGATTTTAATGAAACTGTTTATATAATAATATTTAGTTTTTCATTTAATCGTGATGTGGGGAAACATGTACTCTATCAAACATAACATATATATTTTATAACACAATAATTATTTTAAATTATATGAAATATTTTTTAAAAAAATATCAATTTGTTTTTTTGGTATTTAATAACCATATGAGTATGTTTTATAACGGAATAGAACATCAAATATATGGATCGATGTTTCAAATGTGACATTAGAAGGATGAGGTGTTTGGAATATGTGTTGGGTGTAACCTGAAGCCCTTGACCATATTTTGGTGAGCTAATGGTTGAATGGTGGGTAGTACGATGAGCCATATTTCTACATAATCTCAACATCTAGTAAAATCCATATAACGAGATTGTTGGAGGGATTATAATGGAGAATGATTCCATTTTACACGTCAGGTTATTGGACTGTAAACATTGTTCATAAATATTTTTTATCTCATTTATAGATAGAGGATTATATACCTTTTTATCATATCCTATCACATTCATGTGGTTGTCTTTCATGGGTAATAAATATGTTTTTTGGATATTTCATCATCTGGTGATCTCTTATTATATTCTCCTCCCCATTTTTCTAATTGTGAAATTTGCTGGTAGGGTATTTGATTTTTATATCATCAGTGCATGATAGAATCTATGTTTGTTGATAGTGTTTCATAATTAATGATGGTGATGTGAATTTATTCCCTCTTCATTCGACCCCATCCTTTTTGGATATTGATCTGTGGTGCCAAAATATTATTTTGGTATTTTAATTTTAATTTTTTTAAATTGGGAATATGGAATGTCATTGTGTGTTAGGACCATTTTTGATTATTATTTAATGTTGGGAAAAAATCCCTAAAGGCATCATTGAAGTATTTTTGAGGTGATTGTGTTTGTTGACAAAGTGGATATCTGTGTTGTGATTGTTGACAAGGAAAAACAATGACATACAAATTAATTGACAAAGAGGATTTCATGATGGAATGTCGAGTTCAAGAGCTGAGTTCAACGATCTGTCTTTGATTCAAGAACGTCGACAAAAGGAATGGATAATCTGGAGGCGGTACAAAAGAACAGATACAAGGTGGCGCCGTTTTCCAGTGTTTGCCAAATTTTTGTGCCTGAAAATAGACAAATGAAGAAAAGTGTTTTTAGAAAAGGGACTTGCACGCCGAGGACATGGAGTATAGGAAACTTGTGCGCCATATGTTTTTCAAGATCAGAAGATCAATATATGGCTACGGAAACAGGTTTGCGGAAGTTTGGGAGTTGGTCGCGCATGTGTCTAGGAGGACAGAAGACTTGCGCACTAAGACTGGGCCGCGTAGGTGACATGCGCACCATCACACAGGGTGGTCAATTTTCCTATAAATACTGGACCATCCCTCTTCATTCTCTACCAGAGTTCAACACTTTGAAAAATCAGAGCTCCCGTCGCGCAGGTGTGGTGGACGCGCAAGTGGTGTGTGGGTCGCGCAAGTGATGTTCTGCGCCGGTGGATGAAGTTGTGTGCCATTGTGAGAAGTTGTGCGCCGGTTGGAAGTTGCGTTCCAATGTTGGTTTGGGTATAAAAGGAAGAGAGTCGCTTAAGTTTGGAGTTCGGGAAGATTGTGTCGCGCAAGAATCTTAGGTGGACATGCGCTCCCCTTGAGACTTGCACGCCGATACATGCGCGCCGAGTTAGACTTGTGTGCCAAGTAAGGTTTATTTCCAGCAGTGTTTTTCAGGCTGCGTGGAACCTGGAAGTCTTCCCGATACCTTCTGTGCAAAGAGATATTCATCTACGGGTGAATGTTGTACTTCAATAGAGCATATACATAAAGAGAAAGATGCATTCTTTAATGCAAATTAAGAGACCTACAGGTCTATAAACTATGAGTTGATTCCCTCCAAGAGCAGTGAGCAATGTAAGTGAAAGAAGGTGATCCCCTCCACCGGCAGTGAGCGATAGAGAGATAAATAGGGAGTGACCCTTGGGAAAGCAGTGACCTGACCCTGAACTTGTAAAGGAAGTGATCTTGGGCATAGATGTGATCTAGCCCGAACCACTGTATCCACATCTAGTGAAGAATAGTAGAGTTAGGTACGACCGGAAACTTGTCGGAGTATGCTCCTTGGACGTAGCCCAGTGACGGTGAACCAAGTAAAAATCATTGTGTCTTCCTGCATACATCCCTGTATTTCTTTTAAAGCATCATCATCAGATAAAAAATAAAATAAGTGATCATAATAAACACACAAGTGAAAACGAAGTGACCCTTGTAATAAGGAGGACAAGATCCAGGGGGCAAGAAGAACTTTGAAAAAGAATATCCATACCCTGATTCACCCCCCCTCTCAGGGTATATAGGCCCCTATTGGTCCTAACAATTGGTATCAGAGGGAAGGTTGTTGTTATCAGATTTGTTTTCTCTGAATTGGTATAGTCGATCTGTGTGGTCAATGAATCGGTATGCTCTTATCATGGTGTGCCATGGAAAAGGGAAAAACATCAAAGAAGAAGTAAAAGTCAGGTGGTACTCCTCAGTGTGGAAGTTTGTATGGAAAAATTGTGATTAAATTAAAAGAATCAAACAGCTTACTAATGGAAGTTCTGGATGAATCTGATTGGGAAAAGATTGATTCACTCAAGCATGATGCAGGAATGAGTGAGGTACATGAACTTCAAAGAGATATTGAAACAAGTGATGATGAAGAAGAAAGAATTGAAGGATGAATTGATATGAAAGCTGAGTTAAAGGCTCCTCTTGAAGAGATAGATTTTTGGAGAGACAAAACCAATAAAGCTAACAAAGTTGTTCGTGATGCCAAACTCTATATGCAGTAGCAGTAAGATGAGAAGTCTGAGTTGATGGATAAAATTAAGAAACTCATGTTATCATCACCAAAGAACTCAGAATCAGTTGGTGATTATAAGAATAAGATTGAAGAATAGAAAAAGGAGATCGATGGATTGAATAAAAAAGTGAAAGATCAAGTCAAGTGCAATGAAGAACCTGATATATCAAGTGACGTTGGAAACACCGATGAAATTAAGTCTAAAGACATTCAGATCCAAGCACTGGAAACTGAGATCAACAAGATAAGAAGTTTTAATCAAAGACTTATTGATGTAGCTACTGAGCTAAAGAAAAAGAATGATTCTCAAGGTGAAGAACTTCAAAAGGTGTCTAATATGAAGGGAAAACAAAAGGCTGTTGATTATGAAGAGAATCAAAAGTCATATGAAGTTCAAAATCTTAAAGCTAGAAATGATGATCTAGCAACATAGTTGTCTGCAGAAGTTCAAAAGAATCAAAGTCTACAACAAGAGAATGTATGTTGTTCTGATTCTGTTGCTCAAGAAAAATTGAATGTAAAGGAGTAAAATGTCATGGTTGATAAGCTGAAGCGTGAACTGGAAGATGAGATGTGTTGTGGAAAGAATCTCAGAAAAGAACTCAATTCCCAACATTAATCAAGGGATATGAAAATTAAAAAGTTGGAAGAAGAAATAGAATCAGTGAAGAAGTAAGTGGAGAAGTCCAATGCTAGAGGAAATTCTAAAATGAAGGATTCCCTTCACATTCTATTTGATTATCCCTCGGCTGGTGATGATGAAATGAAAAGAAAATTTTCTATTTCTGAAAAGTGGCAGGGACAAATTTTCTCAGCTCAAAGACCATACAGTTTGGGAAAAATTGGTGTTGGGTTTGATGAATCCCCTTCCATACATGATAGAAAGAGGGTTGTGAATAGTTCCAGAACTGGAGAAAAACATCTACGTGGTGGAGATATGCCTAAGAGAACTATATCAAAAGGAAATGATGACATGTGCTACTTTTGCAGGATTCATGGAAACACATCAAGATTCTGTTCAGAGGCTCTGAAATACATCTCAGGCTGTGAAAATATAAACTTTTATAAATTTGAGAATAAGAAGAAGCGTTATAGGAAATCAGAGCAAAGATTCTCTCAGGGGAAACCATTTATCAGATGCTATTACTGTGGAATAAAAGGACACACAATAAGTATGTGTTTGAAAGCTCAGAAGCACAATGTCAAAGAAAGAACTCAAAATGCATCAACATCTCGATAGGGAAATGATTAAATGAGGTATTCCTTTGATGGAGAATGTTTTATATGTTCTAATTATGGGAATTTGGAAAGACTTTGTAGCAAGAAGAAAGCAAGAAAGGAAAATGGACTCGAAAGGAGATTCTCAACCCCAGTGATGCATAATGAGAAATTATACACTGAGAGAAAATGTGGTAAGTTTGAGAAAAGGCTTAGAGACTCAGGGGAATCACATGGAGTTGAACGAAAGGTGTATCAGTCACCTCCTATGTCATACTCACAACAGCTCTCAAGGAGATAATGTGAACAAACCTGGAAGATTAAGGGGAGAACTACTCCAGCTGTGATAAAGAAGAATGAACGTTCAATAGAGGACCCACCACCAATGAAAAATAGGGTGATGACTCATAAATCTGATAAACGTCAGATAAACAAAGAATGCGTTGAAAAATTCACGAGTCAGGTGCCACAGAGAGGACTGGAAGAAAAAGGGAAATCCCTGCAATGGTTGAAGAATGAAGGGATGATAGAAAGGAAAGAGATTCATGTTCTGAGAAATAATCAAGGGAAATGGAACTTTGGTAGATCATCAAAGACAGAAATGTGTACTAGTGGGGTTAAACCGCAAATTGAGGGAAAGGCTAGGCCTGCAGAATCTTCATATCAGAAAAAGACTCAGCATGTAGGTAATGATTGCTTAGTCATATGGCCAGAGTAGTTGAATTTGGCTAGGCAGCTGGAGGAAGAAAGAAAGGAGTGTGATGCGCTCCAAGAAAGAATCAAAGGGTTGACCCATTAGGATCAAACACAATCCTCATCTTGAGGAGTCTAGAAGAAGCCCCTCTCTCTATGTATATAAATTCTATTAACTGATTATTTATGTGTTTCAGGTTCTAGGGAGATATGATCCAAGTGGAAGTGGAATCTAAGGATGCAAAGTGAAGAAGTAATATGCTCTAGATCAGGTACTAGAGTTGAAGAAGAAAGGGAGCAACAGAGCACACTAGGAAGTGATTGTGTTTTTAACTCTACCTCTTGTTTCCTAAACTGATTTCCAACTTAGTAGGATTAGAGATTTTGTTAATTCCTCAATTCCAAGTGGAATATGAGAATAGATGATGCAGAAAAAGAAGAATGTTATGGGTTTAAATGTTGTGCCTAACCTTGGGAAGGGTTGCATAACATAGGGGGAGTATTCTATAACAAAATCAGATGCAAGAGCCATCAAAGCAATAATCGGATGAATCAGCTCAGGAGTTTTTCAATCGAGGGAAGACTTATTTTCAGAAAAGCAGCAATAATCATGCATCTCATGCTTATCTATTTTTATCTAACAATGTGGTATCAGCTGACTGCTTTCAGGATACCAAGAAGCTGCGAGCGAAAAATCAAATGTGTCTCAACAAAAATGTGAGAGAAGATGTTCAAAGAAATGACATCATTAAACAATGACACAGTGAAAAGTTTTCTGTTAAAAGTAAATAAGTGGTAAGATACTCAGGGAGAGAATAAGTGGCTGAAGATGATTCAAAAGGGGATACTAATGATGAGTACTAGGAAGTAAAATCCTTATCTGCACAAAAGACAAAGAGTCCAGCTGAAATTGACAGGTAGAATATTATCAGTGATCAGTGAGATCCAGTTTAGACAAGAAGAATTAAATCACTGCAGCAGACATCATTACAATCATAGGTTGAGTTGAAATGATTTGATGATGCAACTGATGATGATAACTGGGTTCAGTCCATGAATGAATAGCTAAATCAGATTGAGAGGAATCAGACATGGGCGATTGTTTCGAGGCCAGCAGAAAATAATGTCATCAGGACTAAAGGGGTCTATAGCAATAGGATGAATGAAGATGGAACAGTTATTTAGAACAAAGCATGACTAGTGTGCACGGGATACTCTCAAATAGAGGGTATTGATGTGGATGAGACATTATCACCGGTAGCAAGGCTGGAGACAATATGATTATTCATAGCCATTGTAGTGCAAAAGAAGTTCAAAGTGTTCGAGATGGATGTCAAATCAGCATTTTTAAATGGAATTCTGGGGGAAGAAGTGTATGTCAAGAAGCAAGAATTTTTTCTCATTCATGAGTCTGAGAACAAGGTTTTTCGGCTGATGAAGGCGTTATATGGGATAAAACGATCACTGATAGCATGGTACTCAAGGCTATATCAGTATTTGAAGAAGTTTGGTTTTTAGCATGATTGATTTGATTACAATATCTATTTCAACAACAACCGTAATCAAAGGATGATGAAACGGGTCTATGAAGAAGACATAATATTTGTAGGATCAGATTGAGGACAACGCAAACATTTTTCAAAATCCATGAAACATGAGTTCGAAATGTCTATGATTGGTGAGATGATTTTTTCCTTGGTCTATAGGTGACACACAGAAGGAATGGAACATTTATTTCTCAATCTAAGTATGCCAAGGCAGTCCTGAGAAGGTTTGGAATGGAGAATTCCAAGAAGATGAAGACTCCGGCAGCTACCTATATGAAATTATCAAAAGATGAGGTTGTCAAGGCAATTAATATCACAGAATACAGGAAAATTATTGGAAGTCTGTTGTACTTAACCGCAACACGGACTGATATTGTTTTTGACACATGCCAAACAACGAGATATCAGAGCAATCCCAAGGAAAGACACATGCTTGCAGTGACAAGAATTCTTTGGTATATCCAAGGTACAATGGATTTCGGCTTGACATATACTGAAAAATCTCAGAGAGAGTTATTGGGATATACTGATGTAGACTGGGCCGGTTCACCAGATGATAGAAAATCAATGTCAGGCGGTGCATTCTATCTTGGTGGATTGTGTATTTCATGGCTAAGCAAGAATAAAGATTGCATTTTGTTGAGTACCGCAGAAGGTGAGTATATTGCGGCCACTCAAGCATGAACACAGTTATTGTGGATGAAGCAGAATCTTGATGATATGGGAGTTGAAGTGAAGTCTCAAATCAGAATCCAGTGTGATAAATCAAATGCTATAAATCATAGAAAAAATCCCATCCATCACTAAAGGAAAAAGCACATTGAGATAAAGTATCATTTTTTCATGGAGAAGGTTGAGCAGGGAATCCTGATGTTGGAGTATGTGCCTATAGAGCTCCAGGTTGGTGACATTCTGACAAAGGCCTTACACAAGGATTCTTTTGAGAGGCATAGACTGTATATTGGAGTTTAGTAGATTCCCTGTACTTGAAATAGTGTGGATGTGGAACCCCCCCTCTCTCTAAGGTATTATTTGTTTTTTCCCTAATGTGCTGATATGTGTTCTCTACTCTGTTACAGACTACAAAAGAGTAACCTTTGGGTTCGTTGACAAAGGGGGAGAAAATAGTGATTGTTCAAGGTGAAGAAAATGTGGAGATTTGATAAATCAGGAATGATATGGGGAGAAGATGACAAGTGGACCAACCAGATAGGAGGAGTTTAAGATAGATGAATGTGCTTAGCCAGAGCTTAGCTTGGACAACACAGGAAATAGGGCTAAAGAGGTGTTGATGCTGTGAGCAGAAAGGGGGAGCGTATAAAATCTGACGATGCTAGAAGTGATCAATCAAAGACTAGACATCATGACAGCTGTAGATCGTGATAAAAGTATAAGAGTAGTGTTGGAATGTGGAAAAAATATTTCCAAACAAAAATTGGTCTTCCAATAAGTCCTTCAACAATTGGTATCAGTTTAGTACAAATTGGTATCACTTTGGTTTCAACAGTGGATGTTAGAGATGAAGTGATTCATTGATGAACTTTTCAATTACTCTTGTTTCTAATGCCGAGCATTGCTCGGGTGGTCTTAGAGTATGTGTTGAGTAAATCCTTGATCACTATCATAATCGAAAAAGCTGAATGGTAGCTGAAAAATCAATGATGTATCTTTTTATGGAAGAGTTGTCTGCAAACCCAAGGGGGGAGATTGTTGGGAAAATAACCCTCAAGGAATCATTGAAGTATTTTTGTGGTGATTGTGTTTGTTGACAATGTGGACATATGTGTTGTGATTGTTGACAAAGCAAACCAATGACATAATAATTTATTGACAAATAGGATTTCATGATGGAATGTCGAGTTCAAGAGCTGAGGTCAAAGATCGGTGTTTGATTCAAGAACGTCGACAAAAGGACTGGATAATCTGGAGGCGGTACAAAAGAACAGATACAAGGTGGCGCCGTTTTCTAGTGTTTGCCATATTTTTGGGCCTGAAAATCGACAAATGAGTAAAAGTGTTTTTGTCAAAGGGAATTGTGCGCCGATGACTTGGAGTATAAGAAACTTGTGCGCCATATGTTTTTCAAGATTAGAAGATCAAAATATGGATAAGGAAACAGGTTCGCGCAAGTTTGGGAGTTGGTCGCGCAAGTGTCTAGGAGGACAGAAGACTTGTGCACTGAGACTGGGTCGCGCAGGTGACATGCGAGCCGTCGCGCAGGGTAGTCAATTTTCCTATAAATACTGGACCACCCCTCTTCATTCTCTACCATAGTTCAAAACATTGAGAAAATCAGACCTCCCGTCGCGCAGGTGTGGTGGACGTGCAAGTGGTGTGTGGGTCGCGCAAGTGAAGTTGCGCGCCAGTGGTTGAAGTTGCGCACCAGTGTGAGACGTTGTGCGCCGGTTGGCAGTTGCGCGCCAATGTTGGTTTGGGCGTAAAAGGAAGAGAGTCTCTCAAGTTTGGAGTTGGGGAAGATCGTGTCGCGCAAGTGTCTGAGGTGGTCTTGCGCGCCCATTGAGACTCACGCGCCGATACTTGCGTGCCGAGTTAGACTTGCGCGCCATGTAAGGTTTATTTCCAGTAGTGTTTTTCGGGCTGCGTGGAAGCTGGAAGTTTTCCCGATACCTTCGGTGCAAAGAGATATTCATCTACGGGTGAAATGTTCACTTCAATAGAGCATCTACATAAAGATGAAGATGTATTCTTTCATGAAAATGAAGATACCTATAGGTCTATAAACTATGAGTGGATTCCTTCCAAGAGTAGTGAGCAAAGGAAGTGAAAGAAGGTGATCCTCTCCACCGGAAGTGAGCCAGAGAGAGAGAGAAACAGGGCTGAGCCTTGGGAAAGTAGTGAGCTGACCCTAAACTTGTAAAGGCAGTGAGTGTGGGCATAGAAGTGATCTATCCCGAACCATTGTATCCACATCTAGTGAAGAATAGTGGAATAAGGTACGACCAGCAACTTGTCGGCGTATGTTTCTTGGACGTAGCCCAGTGAGGGTGAACCAAGTAAAAATCTCTGTGTCTGCCTGTATACTTCCCTGCGTTGCATTTAAAGCATCATCATCAGATAAAGAATAAAATATGTGATCATAATAAACACACAAGTGAAAATGAAGTGACCCTTATAATAAATAGGTTAAGATATAGGGGGGCAGAAAGAACTTTGAAAAAGAATATCCATACCCTGATTCACCCCCCCTCTCAGGATATATAGTCCCCTATTGGTCCTAACATTTCATGTGTATGATGTAGAAAACATGTTGGTGGTTTCATGATGTTAAACATGTATCATTAGTTCAGTAATTTTATATTTTATTATTCTATATGGAATTAATTTTATTAATAAAATGAAAAATCAAAATTAATTATGAAATTATGATAATTAATTATCATTGGCCCATGATAATGAAATAGGGGATCATGATCGGTGTGAGTTTGGTTGGAGGGTTGATAGGCTTTAAGGACCTAGTAAAAGTTATTGAAAAATGGGTATAATTTTTTATATATCCAGGAAATTTATAGGAATCCATTTAATTATACCCATAAACATTCATTGTGTTCCGAGTGAGAGTTGGGTCGGTTTGGGACATCTTTACCATTGGGGGAACTAACTTTTAATTAATTATCAATTATAAAAATGTCTAAAAATATATTTTTTCAGTTAAATATATAAAATGGTTGATTATATATATGAAAATGATTTCCAAAACAATTGATAATTATAAAAATCATTTTCCCAATTAATTTAATGTGATTTTATTTAATAGTAACTATGAAATTATAACATATTGGCTGAGTAATTAATTTTTATTAATCATGTTGGTATATAAAAATTTAATTTCATTTTTCTGTATAAATTTTTGTATATATTTAAATGGTATTCAAAAAACAGTATAAAAATTTTAATTGGTATTAGTATAAAATGGGAAATGAAAATGTTAATTAATCACAAAAGATTGGAATTCTCGAAATGGGGTGGAGATAGGTTTTTAATCAAAATATAATTATCAACGAATATGAATTATTGAAATGAGAATTATTATTGAAGTAGTGATGTTAATATATATTTGTCCCCTTGTAATTTAATGATTTACATTGTGATCTTAAAGAATGAGATGGTTAAACATGAGAATGAAATAACATCTTTGTGTTTTCATGATTTTTGTTGTTAAACATTCATTGAACACAACCCAAGGTGGGATTTTTGTGATGGTTAATCATGTGGGTAACATGGCCCCTGGGTGGATGTAGAGAATTAATATTTAAAATATTGTGAAAAAGATAATCAAGTAGTATCTATAACCCCATGGATGGATATATATACCCTAGATGACTCATGTTTGAAGCAAATATATGTATTGTATTTTTGTTCTGGATACAAATGGAATAGAAATATCTTTGTTCTCATAGACAGCCTAAGATGGGACAAAAAATATTTGTTTAATTTCTATGCTGAACATGGACCCCATGCATGAATTTTCATTATCATATTATTTTTTAATGTAAAATAGTTGTAATTATATCATTCTTCATTAATACCAAGTAAATGAACATATTTTTACTGGTTTTATTTTTTGATTCCACTGGCGGTAGAATTTTGTATAGTATTCACACAAAAATAACCCTTGGGTACTCAAGAGGACATTTACATGGATATAAAAAATTGTTGTAAAGATGAATTATTTGGATCAAGAAGCTTATATTAGATTGCTACACTGATCATGGAGGGTGATCTTTCATAGAGTAATAATGGTGCTGAAATAATTATATCTTTTATTCATCTTAAAACATGTGGTCTACCTAGGGATAATAACGTTTTTTAACAATATTTCAATGTATTTTAGTATGAAAAAATTTATTTTTTCTTACACATATGCCGTTGTGTATGATTTTGATTATTTTATCTATGATTTCTCAGTATGATATAAGTGATTTTGTTTATTTCATATATGAATTCTCACAAATATTTTTGTAAAAATTATATTTTATTATCTATATGTAAATGATTCATTAGTATGCTAAATTTTATATTTTCATTTTATATCCAAATTCAAATTGAATTTGATTAAAATGGAATAAATTGAATTAAATTATATTAAATTGATATAATTTTACTTTAAAACAAATGAAAAATATAATTTCACACCCTAAATGTTTTAGATGACAGTTATGTTTTCAATAAAAATGTAATAATTTTCAGTAATAAAAAAATGAATCTTATATAAAAAATACCAATAATTAAACAGATGTAAATTTTGATATTACTATTTCAATGAATAATTTTATTTTTTAAAATTTATTTATTAAATTTTCAAAAAAAATTATTTAATATATGTGCACCATCAAAAGGTTATAAAACTATTTTTAAAAATTACATTTTGTAAAATTAATACCATATATACACTTATGTAATGTTTATAGAACACATAATATGTATGTTAAACATAATATATAATATATTATAAATATATTTCATTAATAAAATAAAATACATGTGATTGTACAATTTATTAGTATAAAACTAAATTGAGAACATTTAATTTTTTTTTGGAATACATTTCATTTTATATAAAATCGGGGTTTACATTAATTTATAACTAATCAGTTAAAATTTATATAATTGTGTCAATAATATTTTTATAATTTACTGAACAACTTTAATACACAATTTTTTTAATAGTTTATATCAATAACATTTAAAAAAATTATATTTAGATTTTCTCTTTTTCACGATGTGTCATATTTTCCATGCTATTGAACATAGTATTTAATAATATAAGAAAACTAGTATGCAACATTATACCTCCCCATTTAGTAAATTGTTTCCTCAAAAGTTTTAATCAGGATCTAAAAATAGGGGTTTGACTTTAAAAAATACCTTTACTAAAATCCCATATCCAAAAAGGATTTATGAAAAACCCACTGTAAAATAATGAAATGGAAGTAATAAAGTTAACAAGATATAAAACATTTATGTTTTACATGTATGAAAACATGGATATGTAATAAAGAAAAAATATTAACTACCGATGAAGAGTGATATAGAACATATTCATGTGAAAGATAACATTAAAAAGACCTGTAAATATCTAATGGGTTAAAGGGTCATTCATTTTATAGTAAGAAATTTAAACTGATAATGTATTATTTATGATCCTTTGCATAGTGTTCATAAATTTTTTTACTTCATAGACTAGAAAAAAATGAAATATAGTTACATTTTAATTATCAACTCATCCATTATTAAATTTTTACCACCAACTCTAGGTTTTCTCCAAATAATGAGAATTCAAGAACAATTTTCATTCCCGGAACACTAGAAGTAACATCTATAGAGTCACAAAATCCACAAAAAAACTATATATGTATCCTATTCTAAAAACATAACCAAATAAAAAATGTTTTGGATAATATATGATAACCCCAACCCCCTAGAAAATGGGAGACCATTAAATGATGGAAAAGTACAATTTTCTACATAATTCTAAAATAATACCTATATTTAAATATATAATAAAAAATAAAAACCCTAAAATTAAACAAAAATAATATCATTGATATTGAATCCCAAAAATTATTTGATTACATAATCATCCAATATAAAGTTATCATTTATTTCCAAATAGTAGCAGTAACACATGTTGTCTTATTCAAAATAAGAAATTTCCATATTATCATGAAAGATATGCTAATCATTTCCATAATTACACTAAATCACCATAAATCAACTATAAAATAATATATGATTCCAAATTTTTATTCAACATTTAAAAAATTCATGTAATATTCTATTTAACATAACCTTATAGGGTTCCCAAAAAAATCATCTTTTAAAATATCATTTATCACTTAATATCATATTCATTTTCCAATTTGTTGGAAATATACTAAATAAAACAAATGATACCAAGATACAAATATTCTTCATCCTCCAAATTTTTAACTAAAAATAAAAATTCAAACTAACTGGGATTTCATGTAATTCAGTGGTACGAGATGGAGCCTTTTTTCCATTAGTTGCAGGTTCATTTCTTGTGGATTTATAGGATACAAAAGGTTCTCACCCATCCTATAGTTTGTCTTTATCCTAATGTTATATTACTATAACCCTAATAAAAATCTATTAATTTAAGAAACATCTTAAAAAGAACGTCAATATATTTTATCCCCAATGGTTATCTCGTATCAATATATTTCTACCCATAATGTAATACCATTAATTAACTAAAAAAATGTAATGCCTCCAAATATAACATTATTTACAAAATATTTTCATAACATAATTAATAAAAAGTGGATTCTAATACACTTAACTTATTATACACCAAATCACTATAAATAGCAGATGATATCCCTAACTCTTTAGATAACATCATAATATCCAAAGGTGATTATACACTACTTTGATAACAACTAGAAAGAATAATCATTTAACATTACATATTATAGTTATTTAAAAATAATAAACAACATTATTTCCCCAAATATATTTTAGTAATACAAATTTATTAAACTAGAAATAAATAATGAATACTAAAACTATATTTTACATGTGTAATCTTATACTCTATATCAGTTTTTTCATTAATGTATAATCTTTGAAATATAATATGATTTCTTATTATGATATATATTTACAATATTCTTTTTATCTCATCCTTTTCCAATATATTCATTTAACCATATGAAATTTTTTAATAAAATGGATTATCATAAAAATACTGCAATAGATTTAATAGAAAAGAAATTGATAGTCCAGAGAAACCGATAAAATATTTCCATAAAATCATACATTTCTAAAATAAAAAATCAATTTTCATTTAAAAATTATAATTATAATACCATATGAAGATAAATATAATTTCATGAAAACTCATAAGAAATAATTTATATGTTATGTAGCTGACATGGAACAAAATTATACTGAAATTTAAATAAAATAATGTTGGATTCCATTCATTTCACTCTTACAAATTGAATAACTATTCAACATACATCCTTATAAAATTCATTGGTGGTTATAACATAACAGCCCATCATTGGATTCTGACATTACCAATATTCAAATGTCCATGTACCATTATATAATCATAATAAATAAAATATTTCAATTTTCAACTTGTCAGTCATAATATTTAATTCTCACTCAAACTAAAACATTTCATATTATTGAACATACAAGAGATTTTCAAAACCGATTTAAATTTTGTTTTGAAATTATCTTTCAATCATTGTTTCCTATAGTAATTTCAATAATCTGAAATAACCAAAAATATAATTTTAAAAAATTACATTCTTCATAAATGAATTAATAAAAACTATTTTCAATAAAATGATATGATAGGGTTTATTTAAAACAATAAATATTTATAAAATTTAAAATAAAATTTTAGATAAAGAGGCCCTTACCTTGAATCTGATTCTTCGCATTTTTACATTTTCATCCTTAGTAGTAAATTTATGATAACCATTTACATTATTTAGGTCCATTTAAATTTTATTATTCATTCTATATCACTTATTAACATGTTACCATTTTATAACAATTACATAGTTATTTAGGTTTAGGTTGGACATTCTTATGATATTTTTAGTTGAGTCCAAAATGACTTTAGAATGATGTCAATTATAAATGATACAATTAGTACATCATATCCAAACTAATAATCAGGAAATAATAATACAATTTATACATAAATTATAATTTTAAACTAAAAAATTACTTATAAGTAATAAAAATCATCTATGATAGAATCATGGTTATTGTATGCAGTATATACGAATGTGTAATGATTACATTATTCAATGGTAATTTTGGAAGGATGTTAAGTATTATTTAATATCTAAATAAGTATCATAATATAATTAATCACATAGAATAAATTGAAATATACATTTATATATCATCAATTTCATTTTTGATGACCAACTAATCACATCGCATTATGGAGGAGATAGTTATCATGTATGCATGAATGATCTTATCATTTTTTCAGGCATGGAATGGTATAAATGTTAATGATATATTATATTTTTATAATGATAAATATTTCATGAATATCATATATAAACATTAATTACATCATTATAAATAGTTTTGAGAGAGATTTATTGAAAGAAAATAATATCAGATCATAAGGTTGTTGGCCTCCGTACACATGAACGATAAGCATTTTTTCTAATTTAATGGAAGTGAAGAATGATTTTGATCATGATATTAGAATAATAAATTTTTTTATATTTAGGATATTGTATTTATTATTTCCTCTTGATGAAAAATATTTTATAGAAGTGAAGGAATAATTAAAATATAAAAAGTTATTTAGAAATGGCACATATCCTTTAGACGACCTCATTTGATAATCAACATAACACCACTAAGAGATTATTTATCCTAACAAAATTTCTCAATAATGTGTGGTTTTATTCAAGTAATTTATTTTGTTAGATATTTTCTAAAAAAAATAGTTTTTGATGTGTATTTATAGGGATGGAATTTGATCTATTTTATAAGAGGTGGGAGGTTCACTCTTGCAAATCCTCAAATTATTAGATTATACTAATCAATTTTTTTCAAAAAAACCCCAATTTTAAATGATTTAAATATAATATGACATAAAATTCTAATATTTTCATAAACTAATATTTTGATATGTTTTTATCTTTAAAAACATTAATTTTAACTTACATTATTTACCATATTATAATTTTAATTACTTTAATATTGTATTTAATACCAAAAGGTTGTAGTTTTTACTCATAAAACACAAATTGAACCATTAATGAAAAATTTATGATATTTTAGATCCATTACTAATAGCCTTTAAATTAAAATTATTTTTTATAATTTTAAAATAATTTAATAACTTATTATTGTAATTAAATATCATTAGTGTCAATTTTGACACTATTCATTACATAGGCCATAAGGAAAATAAGAAGACAATAAAACATGAAAACAAACCATTAAAAAGAAACATATTAGTTCTTAATATTCCATAATATAAATGTAGAAACATTGAAGGATAAAATTATATTGAAAAATAATATTTTAAATATCATTTTTTTATTTTTTCATTAATAATATATTACTAAAACGCCATTGTATAATAATTTAATGTTATTATTTATTCCATAAAATTAAAATTAAAATACCATTATGTATATAAAAATTCTATAATTAAAAATAATATCTATAGTCAAATAAATTTTCAATGTTATACCATATTAAATATAATATAGATTTTATAATTTGAATGGGATATTATTATCTTTTTCTTAAATAAAATATAAAATATACAATATCCACCTCAAAATGGTTAAAAATTATCTAAATAAGATTTTCTCATGATTATATGATTATTAAGATCCTAATTAATACTTATATACATTAAAAACCAACACTTTTCTATATTTTGAAACATCATATTTGTTTAATACAATGAACATGAAAGTTATTATTTTATTTAATTTAAATGATAAAAACGCCATTATCAAGAAACAGAGTCCACTAAAGTTCTCCAATTTGAGAATTAGGTGTTCATGGTTCAATATAAATCATAAAATAAATTTTTTGGAAAATTTTAGGTCATTTTAATATTTTTTATTCATTTCATTTTTAACCTAAACATCAAAATTTACACATTAACTAGGCTAATAAAAACATCAAAATGTATATTTCATATTGACCAAAAATTAAGGGAGCCTATTTAAAATATTTCATATTTATTATTCAAAATATGGAATCATTTTTTCAAAATTTATGTCAAATAATAATCAAAAATAAAATAAAAAATAATCCCATTCACAGAAAGAGAAAAGTGGTTTTTTTGAAATATTTTACCTTGCCAAGAAAAGCAAGGTTCCGATAATTAAATATAAATTACAACTTACATAATCATGAAAAAAGGATATCTATGAAAATAACTCTTATTGAGGGGTAAAAGGTATTCAGGGGGAGGACCATTCCAGCTGAAATCAACACCACTGAATCCATTGTTATCAATTCTATACACAACTAATTTAGCATCTTTACAAGTGTGAGTGATGATAACATTCATGGTGAGAAGCAAATACAAGAATATAATCCATATATTTGTAATATTCCAAGGTAAATGGTAGGAACCCATTCTCATGGTAGAAAAAATAACATAAGAATCACTTTCCATCCATATATTGTCCCAACAACGGATCAAAGCATGCTCCACTGCAATGATGATACCAAGAATTTCAGCTTCAATTACAGAGGGTATACCACATGAACCATGAAATAAGCACATAACCCTCCCATGTCGATCCATTAAAATAAAACCATATCTAGAGGTACAAATATTACCCATGAGGCCCCATCCGAATTAACCTTAATCCATTCAAAAAATGGTTTGTTCCATAAGACCTCAAAAATACCCTACGGAGGCTTGGAAGTACCTTTGATAGCAATTCGAGTAAGAACTGAGAAATCATGAATTGAATTACAGTAGAAGTGCATCCTGTGTAATCATTCCTCATGAATAGTAGCAATGATGCTTGATAAAACGACATTGACATCGAAATGTTGACCACCATAAAGGATTTGATTCTGAATATCCCAGAAATAATGCAGTAATTCAAAACCAGCAACCTGAAAAAGATCCATCAATTGGAGTGAATTTGTAATAAAATTCCAAGACTGGTGAAAATCCATGATGGAGACCATATTTAGGATGGAATCATCAAATATTTATTCCAATTCTTTCCACATAGAGGCAGCTATAACAAAAAAAAAAGAAATAGATGATCAACATCCTCTCTATACTGATGGAATAGAATACATGACGAATAGAAAGAGATTCCACAATTCTGAAGGTAAGAATATGTAGAAATATTCCTCTGAAAAATTCTCCACACCAAAATAGAGATAGGTGGCCTAATAAAATTTCTATATAAGTCCCTCTTCCAAATTTCATCAGAGCTACATGACAAAGAGAACATGTAATAAAATTTTGTTGAGATAATACCATTATTCACAGGTTCTCAGGCCCAAAAACAATTTCTGTTGGAGAAGCAATATTTATTTACAATTTTCAAAATATGATTTGGAAGACCCTACATGTTATCAAGATGATCCTTGATAGAGATATCCAGATTAGAATTATCTACATCGGAAACCATGTAAATAAGGAGTTTCCCCCATCCAATTATCATTCCAATATCTAATGGATGAATCTTTTAAAACAATCCATCTGGATTGAGAATAAATTGAATAAAGGGTGAACATAAAGGATGGAAAAAAATGAATCAAGATTACTAAAAAACAATTTTTTATACTATTTAGAAAATTTTTCCAATGAAAATTAATATCCTCTGAATTGTTGTAAAAGTGTTTCCAAATAATCGAGGCTTTATGGAGTTATTAAAAAGTACATGATTTTTAATTCCCAATCCCCCTGCATCATAAGGATTTCAAAAATAATTCCATGAAACCATTTCTAAATGTATTTCCATGATGTTACGACTCCAAATGATATTTTTGAGAGATGCGTTGGTGTTTCCTAATTAATGAAATATGAAATTTGTACAACATAATGGTGTAATCATGTTTGGAGATAATGACAGATTTAACCAAACAAACCTGACCATCCATAGATAAATACTTTCACTTCCATATAGCAAGTTTCCTTCTAATATTTCATATGATCTTGAAGAAATACCATTCTTTTGGTCTTACCAAAAACAAAGGAACCCTATGTATTTAATGGGAAGGAACCCTTTTTGAATTCCCAACTCCTGAACAATTATATTCTTCCTTGAGACATTATGATTTTTTCTGAAATAAAAAAAGTACTTTTCCCAACTACTCACTTTTCCATGGATAGAAGTATAGAGAAAAAGAGCCCTTTTGATATTTTTAATGTTCTTCTCGTCCCCGATAGTTAAGAGAATAATGTCAACATCATATAATAATTGGGTAAGAGCATGAATCCCTCTTCCATCATTGATTTCTTTTATTTTCCCATTTTAAGCCATAATATATAGGATTCTGCTAGGATAATCCTCTATAATGGTGAAAATGTTAGTAGAAAGGGGATCACCTTGCCTGGCCCCTCTAGAACTAGTAAAATATCCCTTTGATGATCCATTAATAATATTGGAAATATGAACAGAGCTAAAAATGGACATGACCCAAGAAATAAATGTGTAATCAAACCCGAACTTGTAATGAACGTAGAAAATAAAACCCCAATACATGGTGTAAAAGGAATTCCTGATATCATTATTAATAGCAATGTTTAAACCTATAGAATATTTCATGAGAAAATTAACACATTTAGAAGCAGTAAAAAGACAATCATGAATACATCTATATTTGATAAAACCCAACTGATTAATGGAAACAATCATGCTAGCAATTTAATCCAATATTGTGGCCAAGATTTTTCATTGAAAAGGAGTTTTTTATCTAAAATAAGTCAAAAGATAACAAAATATTTATAAATAATTTCAACATTAAATTTATTCCAATGAACTAAATTGGATTAAATGATATAAAATTGATATAATTATTCAATAAAATAAATAAAAATGTAATTTAACACCATATATTATTTGATTGAATATATTTTTTCAATTAAAATGAAATACATTTCCACAATTCATCAAAACATGACACATAACAAAAAAAGTAACCAAAATTTAACCGTATTAAACAGTGAAATTATGATTTTTTAGATGATGTTTATTTTGTAAAAAAATATAAAATATTCAAAACTATATTTAAAATATTTTCCCAATCAAAATGTGGTTAAAATTACTTTTCCAAATATACCTTTTTTAATTATAAAGAAATATTTATTATTATATAATTTTTACAAAAATAATAATAAATATGTTCAACAGTATGTTAAATATATTACATATAGATTTCAATAATAAAGTCCAAAAAGAGTGAGTATTTATTTATTATTATAAACACACATTTGAACATTTAAATTATTTTGGAGAAGTACATTTATTTTTATTTATAAATTGTGTTTTACTTTCATTCACAACTAATTGGTAATTAAATCATATATATATGTGTCAAATATATACTCATAATTCAGTTAACCCATTTCATACCTTTTATTCTAACCTTTTGTTTATAGTGATTATATTCAAATAATAATATTTAGTTCTTTTCTTAATCTTGATGTGGCCTATCATTTATGCTATCAAACATAATATATATATTTTTTAAAAAATAAGGATGATAGGAAATGATGCGTTTAAAAAAATATTTTTGTTTTCTAGGTAATTAAAAAAAATTATCTTCATTGTTAATGGTATGAAGATTCGATTATATGGAACAAAGTTAAATTTGTGTCTAGAAAAGGATGGGGTTATTGGAATATTGGTTGGGTGTAACCTGAAGTCCTAGACCATATTCTAGGGATCCAATAGTTTTCCGGTGGGCAGTACAGTGGGAATAATTTCTACCAGATCTCACCATATAGTAGAATTTGTAAAAATATATTTCTGCGGGAATTAAAATGGGGAATAATTTATATTTCCACCTTATGTTATTGGAGGGGAAAAATTTTCCTTCTATTTTCATTACCTCATTTCTAGTGGGTGGCACCTATACCTTCCTCTTTTACGCAATCACATTCAAGATGGTGGATTTCATGGGTAATCATGGTGATGTTAGGTTATACCCACCCTCTGGCGATTTCTTTTGATCTTCTCCTCCATGTGTTTCTAATTATGAAATCTATAGGAAGTGTATTTTATTTTGATACCATCAGGGAATGTTGGGATATAAGTTCAGGAGTGTTTTTCTGTTATTGATGGAGATGTCAATTGATTCCCTCTTTATTCCTGAACATTATTTTTGGGTATGGATATGTGGTACTAGTATATTATTTAAGAATTATCCTAAATATTTCTTTAGTTTTTCGTATGGAATGTAATTTTCTATTGGGAACATGCCCGATATTTATTACAGGAATCTTATGTGGACCACATGTTGGTGTTTTCTTGGGGATTCATAATGTATCATTGGTCTAGTAAGTTAATATTTTATTATTCCATATTGAATTTATTTTATAAATAAAATGAAAGTTTTAAATTAATTATCAATTGATTATAATAAATTATCATTGTTACATGGCCATGAGTTTGGAGATCATTTGTTAGTGAAATCTTGTTTTGAGCATGGATAGTCTTGGAGGAAATCGTAAAAGCTTTTGAGACATTGGTATAATTTTCTATGCATCCAGAAATAATCTACACAATCCATTTAATTAAACACAAAGACTTTCCTTGTGTTATGAGAAATATTTGGATGTGTTTAGGGCATATTCACCACTCACAAACCAAATTAGTAATTAAAAATTAATTATAAAAATTATTCATAATGTATTATTATGGTAAAGGGAGAAAATGGATGAATAGATTTTATTTGAAATTTTAATCCAAAAAAATCTATATTTAGAATATTCAATTTCCCAATTAATTTAATGTGATGGTATTTAATAGTAAATGTGAAATTATAATATATTGGTTTACTAGTTCCTTGGTAGTAATGAAGTTAATGTATCAAAATATAATTTGGTTTTAGGGTTCCAAAATAACATTTACATTGAAAGGGTATTCCAAAATCAAAATAGGAATTTTAATATGTGTTAGTATGAAATGGAAAAGGTAAATGGTAATCAATCACATATGATTGGTATTTTTGAAATGAGTTGTATATTTTTTTTAATGAAAATATAATTATTAATGACTATACATAATTGAAATGAGTATGATTATTGAAATGGGGTTGTTAATTTAGATGTTATTGTATTTATTGTTTTTTCTTCTGATATTGTAATGATGTACATAATTCTTCTTTTGAAAGAGATGGTTAATCCTAAGCATGAAATAATTGATTTTTGGATCCTTGATGTTGGTGGTTAAACGTGGGTTGAACAAAACCCATGGTGGGATTCATGAAATGTTTAATCATTGGGGAAACATGGCCCCTGGGTTTATGTATAGACTTATGGTTTAACACATGGTGAGAATGATACTCATGTTGATTCTATAACCCATGGATAATTAAATATCCCCTTGATGACTCCTGTTTGAACCAAGGATATTTATTTATTCTTTTATTGTGATATGATTGGAATGGAAACCTTTATGTTAACGTAGACACCCTAACACTGGAACATGAATGTATATACCTTTACAGCGGTGAAAATGAAGTGACCCTTATAATAAATAGGTTAAGATATAGGGGGGCAGAAAGAACTTTGAAAAAGAATATCCATACCCTGATTCACCCCCCTCTCAGGATATATAGTCCCCTATTGGTCCAAACATTTCATGTGTATGATGTAGACAACATGTTGGTGGTTTCATGATGTTAAACATGTATCATTAGTTCAGTAATTTTATATTTTATTATTCTATATGGAATTAATTTTATTAATAAAATGAAAAAATAAAATTAATTATGAAATTATGATAATTAATTATCATTGGCCCATGATAATGAAATAGGGGATCATGATCGGTGTGAGTTTGGTTGGAGGGTGGATAGGCATTAAGGACCTAGTAAAAGTTATTGAAAAATGGGTATAATTTTTTATATATCCATGAAATTTATAGGAATCCATTTAATTATACCCACAAACATTCATTGGGTTCCGAGTGAGAGTTGGGTCGGTTTGGGACATCTTTACCATTGGGGGAACTAACTTTTAATTAATTATCAATTATAAAAATGCCTAAAAATATATTTTTTCAGTTAAATATATAAAATGGTTGATTATATATATGAAAATGAATTCCAAAACAATTGATAATTATAAAAATCATTTTCCCAATTAATTTAATGTGACCTTATTTAATAGTAACTATGAAATTATAACATATTGGCTGAGTAATTAATTTTTATTAATCATGTTGGTGTATAAAAATTTAATTTCATTTTTCTGTATAAATTTTTGTATATATTTAAATGGTATTCAAAAAACAGTTTAAAAATTTTAATTGGTATTAGTATAAAATGGGAAATGAAAATGTTAATTGATCACAAAAGATTGGAATTCTCGAAATGGGGTGGAGATAGGTTTTTAATCAAAATATAATTATCAACGAATATGAATTATTGAAATGAGAATTATTATTGAAGTAGTGATGTTAATATATATTTTTCCCCTTGTAATTTAATGATTTACATTGTGATCTTAAATAATGAGATGGTTAAACATGAGAATGAAATAACATCTTGGTGTTTTCATGATTTTTGTTGTTAAACATTCATTGAACACAACCCAAGGTGGGATTTTTGTGATGGTTAATAATGTGGGTAACATGGCCCCTGGGTGGATGTAGAGAATTAATATTTAAAATATTGTGAAAAAGATAATCAAGTAGTATCTATAACCCCATGGATGGATATATATACCCTAGATGACTCCTGTTTGAAGCAAATATATGTATTGTATTTTTGTTCTGGATACAAATGGCATAGAAATATCTTTGTTCTCATAGGCAGCCTAAGATGGGACAAAAAATATTTGTTTAATTTCTATGGTGAACATGGACCCCATGCATGAATTTTCATTATCATATTATTTTTAAATGTAAAATAGTTGTAATTATATCATTCTTCATTAATACCAAATAAATGAACATATTTTTACTGGTTTTATTTTTTAATTCCATTGGCGGTAGAATTTTGTATAGTATTCACTCAACAATAACCCTTGGGTACTCGAGAGGACATTTACATGGATATAAAAAATTGTTGTAAAGATGAATTATTTGGATCAAGAAGCTTCTATTAGATTGCTACACTGATCATGGAGGGTGGTCTTTCATAGAGTAATAATGGTTCTGAAATAATTATATCTTTTATTCATCTTAAAACATGTGGTCTACCTAGAGATAATAACGTTTTTAACAATATTTCAATGTATTTTAGTATGAAAAAATTTATTTTTTCTTACACATATGCCGTTGTGTATGATTTTGATTATTTTATCTATGATTTCTCAGTATGATAAAAGTAATTTTGTTTATTTCATATATGAATTCTCACAAATATTTTGGAAATAATTATATTTTATTATCTATATGTAAATGATTCATTAGTATGCTAAATTTTATATTTTCATTTTATATCCAAATTCAAAGTGAATTTGATTAAAATGGAATAAATTGAATTAAATTATATTAAATTGATATAATTTTACTTTAAAACAAATGAAAAATATAATTTCACACCCTAAATGTTTTAGATGACAGTTATGTTTTCAATAAAAATGTAATAATTTTCAGTAATAAAAAAAATGAATCTTATATAAAAAATACCAATAATTAAACAGATGTAAATTTTGATATTACTATTTCAATGAATAATTTTATTTTTTAAAATTTATTTATTAAATTTTCAAAAAAATTATTTAATATATGTGCACCATCAAAAGGTTATAAAACTATTTTTAAAAATTACATTTTGTAAAATTAATACCATATATACACTTATGTAATGTTTATAGAACACATAATATGTATGTTAAACATAATATATAATATATTATAAATATATTTCATTAATAAAATAAAATACATGTGATTGTACTATTTATTAGTATAAAACTAAATTGAGAACATTTAAATTTTTTTTGGAATACATTTCATTTTATATAAAATCGGGGTTTACATTAATTTATAACTAATCAGTTAAAATTTATATAATTGTGTGAATAATATTTTTATAATTTACTGAACAACTTTAATACACAATTTTTTTTAATAGTTTATATCAATAACATTTAAAAAATTATATTTAGATTTTCTCTTTTTCACGATGTGTCATATTTTCCATGCTATTGAACATAGTATTTAAAAATATAAGAAAACTAGTATGCTACATTATACCTCCCCATTTAGTAAATTGTTTCCTCAAAAGTTTTACTTAGGATCTAAAAATAGGGGTTTGACTTTAAAAAATACCTTTACTAAAATCCCATATCCAAAAAGGATTTATGAAAAACCCACTGTAAAATAATGAAATGGAAGTAATAAAGTTAACAAGATATAAAAAATTTATGTTTTACATGTATGAAAACATGGATATGTAAGAAAGAAAAAATATTAACTACCGATGAAGAGTGATATAGAACATGGTCATGTGAAAGATAACATTAAAAAGACCTGTAAATATCTAATGGGTTAAAGGGTCATTCATTTTATAGTAAGAAATTTAAACTGATAATGGATTATTTATGATCCTTTGCATAGTGTTCATAAATTTTTTTACTTCATAGACTAGAAAAAAATGAAATATAGTTACATTTTAATTATCAACTCATCCATTATTAAATGTTTACCACCAACTCTAGGTTTTCTCCAAATAATGAGAATTCAAGAACAATTTTCATTCCCGGAACACTAGAAGTAACATCTATAGAGTCACAAAATCCACAAAAAAACTATATATGTATCCTATTATAAAAACATAACCAAATAAAAAATGTTTGGGATAATATATGATAACCCCAACCCCCTAGAAAATGTGAGACCATTAAATGATGGAAAAGTACAATTTTCTAAATAATTCTAAAATAATACCTATATTTAAATATATAATAAAAAATAAAAAACCCTAAAATTCAACAAAAATAATATCATTGATATTGAATCCCAAAAATTATTTGATTACATAATCATCCAATATAAAGTTATCATTTATTTCCAAATAGTAGCAGTAAAACATGTTGTCTTATTCAAAATAAGAAATTTCCATATTATCATGAAAGATCTGCTAATCATTTCCATAATTACACTAAATCACCATAAATCAACTTTAAAATAATATATGATTCCAAATTTTTATTCAACATTTAAAAAATTCATGTAATATTCTATTTAACATAACCTTATAGGGTTCCCAAAAAAAATCATCTTTTAAAATATCATTTATCACTTAATATCATATTCATTTTCCAATTTGTTGGAAATATACTAAATAAAACAAATGATACCAAGATACAAATATTCTTCATCCTCCAAATTTTTAACTAAAAATAAAAATTCAAACTAACTGGGATTTCATTTAATTCAGTGGTACGTGATGGAGCCTTTTTTCCATTAGTTGCAGTTTCATTTCTTGTGGATTTATAGGATACAAAAGGTTCTCACCCATCCTATAGGTTGTCTTTATCCTAATGTTATATTATTATAACCCTAATAAAAATCTATTAATTTAAGAAACATCTTAAAAATAACGTCAATATATTTTATCCCCAATGGTTATCTCATATCAATATATTTCTACCCATAATGTAATACCATTAATTAACTAAAAAAATGTAATGCCTCCAAATATACCATTATTTACAATATATATTCATAACATAATTAATAAAAAGTGGATTCTAATACACTTAACTTATTATACACCAAATCACTATAAATAGCATCTTAAATCCCTAACTCTTTAGATAACATCATAATATCCAAAGGTGATTATACACTACTTTGATAACAACTAGAAAGAATAATCATTTAACATTAAATATTATAGTTATTTAAAAATAATAAACAACATTATTTCCCCAAATATATTTTAGTAATACAAATTTATTAAACTAGAAATAAATAATGAATACTAAAACTATATTTTATATGTGTAATCTTATACTCTGTATCAGTTTTTTCATTAATGTATAATCTTTGAAATATAATATGATGTCTTATTATGATATATATTTACAATATTCTTTTTATCTCATCCTTTTCCCATATATTCATTTAACCATATGAATTTTTTTAATAAAATGGATTATCATAAAAATACTGCAATAGATTTAATAGAAAAGAAATTGATAGTCCAGAGAAACCGATAAAATATTTCCATAAAATCATACATTTCTAAAATAAAAATCAATTTTCATTTAAAAATTATAATTATAATACCATATGAAGATAAATATAATTTCATGAAAACTCATAAGAAATAATTTATATGTTATGTAGCTGACATGGGACAAAATTATACTGAAATTTAAATAAAATAATGTTGGATTCCATTCATTTCACTCTTACAAATTTAATAACTATTCAACATACATCCTTATAAAATTCATTGGTGGTTATAACATAACAGCCCATCATTGGATTCTGACATTACCAATATTCAAATGTCCATGTACCATTATATAATCATAATAAATAAAATATTTCAATTTTCAACATGTCACTCATAATATTTAATTCTCACTCAAACTAAAACATTTCATATTATTGAACATACAAGATATTTTCAAAACCGATTTAAATTTTGTTTTGAAATTATCTTTCAATCATTGTTTCCAATAGTAATTTCAATAATATGAAATAACCAAAAATATAATTTTAAAAAATTACATTCTTCATAAATGAATTAATAAAAACTATTTTCAATAAAATGATATGATATGGTTTATTTAGAACAATAAATCTTTAAAAATTTAAAATAAAATTTTAGATGAAGAGGCCCTTACCTTGAATCTGATTCTTCGCATTTTTACAATTTCATCCTTAGTAGTAAATTTATGATAACCATTTACATTATTTAGGTCCATTTAAATTTTATTATTCATTCTATATCACTTATTAAAATGTTACCATTTTATAACAATTACATAGTTATTTAGGTTTAGGTTGGACATTCTTATGATATTTTTAGTTGAGTCCAAAATGACTTTAGAATGATGTCAATTATAAATGATACAATTAGTACATCATATCCAAAATAATAATCAGGAAATAATAATAAAATTTATACATAAATTATAATTTTAAACTAAAAAATTACTTATAAGTTAGAAAAATCATCTACGACAGAATCATGGTTATTGTATGCAGTATATACGAATGTGTAATGATTACATTATTCAATTGTAATTTTGGAAGGATGTTAAGTATTATTTAATATCTAAATAAGTATCATAATAAAATTAATCACATAGAATAAATTGAAATATACATTTATATATCATCAATTTCATTTTTGATGACCAACTAATCACATCGCATTATGGAGGAGATAGTTATCATGTATGCATGAATGATCTTATCATTTTTTCAGGCATGGAATTGTATAAATGTTAATGATATATTATATTTTTATAATGATAAATATTTCATGAATATCATATATAAACATTAATTACATCATTATAAATAGTATTGAGAGAGATTTATTGAAAGAAAATAATATCAGATCATAAGGTTGTTGGCCTCCGTACACATGAACGATAAGCATTTTTTCTAATTTAATGGAAGTGAAGAATGATTTTGATCATGATATTAGAATATTAATTTTTTTTTATATTTAAGATATTGTATTTATTATTTCTTCTTGATGAAAAATATTTTATAGAAGTGAAGGAATAATTAAAATATAAATAGTTAATTAGAAATGGCACATATCCTTTAGACGACCTCATTTGATAAACAACATAACACCACTAAGAGATTATTTATCCTAACAAAATTTCTCAATAATGTGTGGTTTTATTCAAGTAATTCATTTTGTTAGATATTTTCTAAAAAAAATAGTTTTTGATGTGTATTTATAGGGAAGGAATTTGATCTATTTTATAAGAGGTGGGAGGTTCACTCTTGCAAATCCTCAAATTATTAGATTATACTAATCAATTTTTTTCAAAAAAACCCCAATTTTAAATAATTTAAATATAATATGAGATAAAATTCAAATATTTTCATAAAATAATATTTTGATATGTTTTTATCTTTAAAAACATTAATTTTAACTTACATTATTTACCATATTATAATTTTAATTACTTTAATATTGTATTTAATACCAAAAGGTTGTAGTTTTTACTCATAAAACACAAATTGAACCATTAATGAAACATTTATGATATTTTAGATCCATTACTAATAGCCTTTAAATTAAAATTATTTTTTATAATTTTAAAATAATTTAATAACTTATTATTGTAATTAAATATCATTAGTGTCAATTTTGTCACTATTCATTACATAGGCCATAAGGAAAATAAGAAGACAATAAAACATGAAAACAAACCATTAAAAAGAAACATATTAGTTCTTAATATTCCATAATATAAATGTAGAAACATTGAAGGATAAAATTATATTGAACAATAATATTTTAAATATCATTTTTTTATTTTTTCATTAATAATAAATTACTAAAACGCCATTGTATAATAATTTAATGTTATTATTTATTCCATAAAATTAAAATTAAAATACCATTATGTATATAAAAAATCTATAATTAAAAATAATATCTATAGTCAAATAAATTTTCAATGTTATACCATATTAAATATAATATAGATTTTATAATTTGAATGGGATATTATTATCTTTTTCTTAAATAAAATATAAAATATACAATATCCACCTCAAAATGGTTAAAAATTATCTAAATAAGATTTTCTCATGATTATATGATTATTAAGATCCTAATTAATACTTATATACATTAAAAACCAACACTTTTCTATATTTTGAAACATCATATTTGTTTAATACAATGAACATGAAAGTTATTATTTTATTTAATTTAAATGATAAAAACGCCATTATCAAGAAACAGAGTCCACTAAAGTTCTCCAATTTGAGAATTAGGTGTTCATGGTTCAATATAAATCATAAAATAAATTTTTTGGAAAATTTTAGGTCATTTTAATATTTTTTATTCATTTCATTTTTTACCTAAACATCAAAATTTACACATTAACTAGGCTAATAAAAACATCAAAATTTATATTTCATATTGACCAAAAATTAAGGGAGCCTATTTAAAATATTTCATATTTATTATTCAAAATATGGAATCATTTTTTCAAAAATTATGTCAAATAATATTCAAAAATAAAAAAAATAATCCCATTCAAAGAAAGAGAAAAGATTTTTTTTTGAAAGATGAAACCTTGCCAAGAAAATCAAGGTTCCGATAATTAAATATAAATTACAACTTACATAATCATGAAAAAAGGATATCTATGAAAATAACTCTTATTGAGGGGTAAAAGGTATTCAGGGGGAGGACCATTCCAGTTGAAATCAACACCACTGAATCCATTGTTATCAATTCTATCCACAACTAATTTAGCATCTTTACAATTGTGAGTGATGATAACATTCATGGTGAGAAGAAAATACAAGAATATAATCCATATATTTGTAATATTCCAAGGTAAATGGTAGGAACCCATTCTCATGGTAGAAAAAATAACATAAGAATCACTTTCCAGCCATATATTGTCCCAACAACGGATCAAAGCATGCTCCACCGCAATGATGATACCAAGAATTTCAGCTTCAATTACAGAGGGTATACCACATGAACCATGAAATAAGCACATAACCCTCCCATGGTGATCCATTAAAATAAAACCATATCTAGAGGTACAAATATTACCCATGAGGCCCCATCCGAATTAACCTTAATCCATTCAAAAAAAGGTTTGTTCTATAAGACCTCAAAAATACCCTACGGAGGCTTGGAAGTACCTTTGATAGCAATTCGAGTAAGAACTGAGAAATCATGAATTGAATTACAGTAGAAGTGCATCCTGTGTAATCATTCCTCATGAATAGTAGCAATGATGCTTGATAAAACGACATTGACATCAAAATGTTGACCACCATAAAAGAATTTGATTCTGAATATCCCAGAAATAATGCAGTAATTCAGAAGAAGCATCCTGAAAAAGATCCATCAATTGGAGTGAATGTGTAATAAAATTCCAAGACTGGTGAAAATCCATGATGGAGACCATATTTAGGATGGAAACATCAAATATTTATTCCAATTCTTTCCACATAGAGGAAGCTATAACAAAAAAAAGAAATAGATGATCATCATCCTCTCTATACTGATGGAATAGAATACATGACGAATAGAAAGAGATTCCACAATTCTGAAGGTAAGAATCTGTAAAAATATTGCTCTGAAAAATTCTCCACACCAAAATAGAGATAGGTGGCCTAATAAAATTTCTATATAAGTCCCTCATCCAAATTTCGTCAGAGCTACATGACAAAGAGAACATGTAATAAAATTTTGTTGAGATAATACCATTATTCACAGGTTCTCAGGCCCAAAAACAATTTCTGTTGGAGAAGCAATATTTATTTACAATTTTCAAAATATGATTTGGAAGACCCTACATGTTATCAAGATGATCCTTGATAGAGATATCCAGATCAAAATTATCTACATCGGAAACCATGTAAATAAGGAGTTTCCCCATCCAATAATCCTTCCAATATCTAATGGATGAATCTTTTAAAACAATCCATCTGGAGTGAGAATAAATTGAATAAAGGGTGAACATAAAGGATGGACAAAAAATGAATCAAGATGACTAAAAAACAATTTTTTATACTATTTAGAAATTTTTTCCAATGAAAATTAATATCCTCTGAATTGTTGTAAAAGTGTTTCCAAATAATCGAGGCTTTATGGAGTTATTAAAAAGTACATGATTTTTAATTCCCAATCCCCCTGCATCATAAGGATTGCAAAAATAATTCCATGAAACCATTTCTAAATGTATTTCCATGATCTTATGACTCCAAATGATATTTTTGAGAGATGCGTTGGTGTTTCCTAATCAATGAAATTTGAAATTTGTACAACATAATGGTGTAATCATGTTTGGAGATAATGACAGATTTAACCAAACAAACCTGACCATCCATAGATAAATACTTTCACTTCCATATAGCATGTTTCCTTCTAATATTTCTTATGATCTTGAAGAAATACCATTCTTTTGGTCTTACCAAAAACAAAGGAACCCTATGTATTTAAAGGGAAGGAACCCTTTTTGAATTCCCAACTCCTGAACAATTATATTCTTCCTTGAGACATTATGATTTTTTCTGAAATAAAAAAAGTACTTTTCCCAACTACTCACTTTTCCATGGAGAGAACTATAGAGAAAAAGAGCCCTTTTGATATTTTTAATGTTCCTCTCATCCCCGATAGTTAAGAGAATAATGTCAACATCATATAATAATTGGGTAAGAGCATGAATCCCTCTTCCATCATTGATTTCTTTTATTTTCCCATTTTAAGCCATAATATATAGGATTCTGCTAGGATAATCCTCTATAATGGTGAAAATGTTAGCCGAAAGGGGATCACCTTGCCTGGCCCCTCTAGAACTAGTAAAATATCCCTTTGGTAATCCATTAATAATAATGGAAATATGAACAGAGCTAAAAATGGACATGACACAAGAAATAAAAGTGTAATCAAACCCGAACTTGTAAAGAACGTAGAAAATAAAACCCCAATACATGGTGTAAAAGGAATTCCTGATATCATTATTAATAGCAATGTTTAAACCTATAGAATATTTCATGAGAAAATTAACACATTTAGAAGCAGTAAAAAGACAATCATGAATACATCTATATTTGATAAAACCCAACTGATTAATGGAAACAATCATGCTAGCAATTTAATCCAATATTGTGGCCAAGATTTTTCATTGAAAAGGAGTTTTTTAAGTAAAATAAGTCAAAAGATAACAAAATATTTATAAATAATTTCAACGTGAAATTTATTCCAATGAACTAAATTGGATTAAATGATATAAAATTGATATAATTATTCAATAAAATCAATAAAAATGTAATTTAACACCATATATTATTTGATTGAATATATTTTTTCAATTAAAATGAAATACATTTCCACAATTCATCAAAACATGAGACATAAAAAAAAAGTAACCAAAATTTAACCGTATTAAACAGTGAAATTATGATTTTTTAGGTGATGTTTATTTTGTAAAAAAATATAAAATATTCAAAACTATATTTAAAATATTTTCCCAATCAAAATGTGGTTAAAATTACTTTTCCAAATATACCTTTCTTAATTATAAAGCAATATTTATTATTATATAATTTTTACAAAAAAAATAATAAATATGTTCAACAGTATGTTAAATATATTACATATAGATTTCAATAATAAAGTCCAAAAAGAGTGAGTATTTATTTATTATTATAAACACACATTTGAACATTTAAATTATTTTGGAGAAGTACATTTATTTTTATTTATAAATTGTGTTTTACTTTCATTCACAACTAATTGGTAATTAAATTATATATATATGTGTCAAATATATACTCATAATTTAGTTAACCCATTTCATACCTTTTATTCTAACCTTTAGTTTATAGTGATTATATACAAATAATAATATTTAGTTCTTTTCTTAATCTTGATGTGGCCTATCATGTATGCTATCAAACATAATATATATATTTTTTAAAAAATAAGGATGATAGGAAATGATGCGTTTAAAAAAATATTTTTGTTTTCTAGGTAATTAAAAAAAATTATCTTCATTGTTAATGGTATGAAGATTCGATTATATGTTACAAAGTTAAATTTGTGTCTGGAAAAGGATGGGATTATTGGAATATTGGTTGGGTGTAACCTGATGTCCTAGACCATATTCTAGGGATCCAATAGTTTTCCGGTGGGCAGTACAATGGGAATAATTTCTACCAGATCTCACCATATAGTCGAATTTGTAAAAATATATTTCTGCGGGAATTAAAATGGGGAATAATTTATATTTCCACCTTATGTTATTGGAGGGGAAAAATTTTCCTTCTATTTTCATTACCTCATTTCTAGTGGGTGGCACCTATACCTTCCTCTTTTACCCAATCACATTCAAGATGGTGGATTTCATTGGTAATCATGGTGATGTTAGGTTATACCCACCCTCTGGCGATTTCTTTTGATCTTCTCCTCCATGTGTTTCTAATTATGAAATCTATAGGCAGTGTATTTTATTTTGATACCATCAGGGAATGTTGGGATATAAGTTCAGGATTTTTTTTCTGTTATTGATGGAGATGTCAATTGATTCCCTCTTTATTCCTGAACATTATTTTTGGGTATGGATATGTGGTACTAGTATATTATTTAATAATTATCCTTAATATTTCTTTAGTTTTTTGTATGGAATGTAATTTTCTATTGGGAACATGCCCGATATTTATTATAGGAATCTTATGTGGACCACATGTTGGTGTTTTCTTGGGGATTCATAATGTATCATTGGTCTAGTAAGTTAATATTTTATTATTCCATATTGAATTTATTTTATAAATAAAATGAAAGTTTTAAATTAATTATCAATTGATTATAATAAATTATCATTGTTACATGTCCATGAGTTTGGGGATCATTTGTCAGTGAAATCTTGTTTTGAGCATGGATAGTCTTGGAGGAAATCGTAAAAGCTTTTGACACATTGGTATAATTTTCTATGCATCCAAAAATAATCTACACAATCCATTTAATTAAACACAAATACTTTCCTTGTGTTATGAGAAATATTTGGATGTGTTTAGGGCATATTCACCACTCACAAACCAAATTAGTAATTAAAAATTAATTATAAAAATTATTCATAATGTATTATTATGGTAAAGGGAGAAAATGGATGAATAGATTTTATTTGAAATTTTAATCCAAAAAAATCTATAATTAGAATATTCAATTTCCCAATTAATTTAATGTGATGGTATTTAATAGTAAATGTGAAATTATAATATATTGGTTTACTAGTTCCTTGGTAGTAATGAAGTTAATGTATCAAAATATAATTTGGTTTTAGGGTTCCAAAATAACATTTACATTGAAAGGGTATTCCAAAATCAAAATAGGAATTTTAATATGTGTTAGTATGAAATGGAAATGGTAAATGGTAATCAATCACATATGATTGGTATTTTTGAAATGAGTTGTATATTGTTTTTTTAATGAAAATATAATTATTAATGACTATACATAATTGAAATGAGTATGATTATTGAAATGGGGTTGTTAATTTAGATGTTATTGTATTTATTGTTTTTTCTTCTGATATTGTAATGATGTACATTATTCTTCTTTTGAAAGAGATGGTTAATCCTAAGCATGAAATAGTTGATTTTTGGATCCTTGATGTTGGTGGTTAAACGTGGGTTGAACAAAACCCATGGTGTGATTCATGAAATTTTTAATCATTGGGGAAACATGGCCCCTGGGTTTATGTATAGACTTATGGTTTAACACATGGTTAGAATGATACTCATGTTGATTCTATAACCCCATGGATAATTAAATATCCCCTTGATGACTCCTGTTTGAACCAAGGATATTTATTCATTCTTTTGTTGTGATATGATTGGAATGGAAACCTTTATGTTAACGTAGACACCCTAACACTGGAACATGAATGTATATACCTTTACAGCGGTGAACATGGACCCCATGTATGAATTTTATTTATCATGTCAGTTTTAAATCTAAAATGGCGATAATTAAATCTATTGATATTAAAACCCTCTCAATTAACATATTATTTAGTGTTATATTTCAGGATTCCAATGGTGGTGACCTGATAAATAGTACTCCCAAATATATACCCCATGGGTACTCGAGGTAAAATTAATATGGTTATATAAAAATATTGGGAAGAGGAATTATATTTACTGGGAAACCTGTATCAGATGGGTAAATTTGGCTTGGAGTCTGATCTGGCTCAGAGATATAATAGAACTGAAGCCCTTATTTCATTTTATAATGTATTAACAAGTGGTTGTCATAGTGATAATTATGTTTTGTTATATATATGTAATTTTTTTAGTATTCATAAGTTATTTTTTCTTACACCGATGATAATGAGTATGATTTTTTTAATTTTTAGATGATATTAGCTCCCCGTGATATACTGATAGACCCCTGCAGCTAGTAGGAAGACTCAATAATTCAAGGTTTTGTGGATGATATATAGTCGAGAACATAATATTTTTAACTTGGTAGATGTATGAGATAGTGGGATGTTACAATTGGGCCTCATAAATTGTATTTATTATTTTTTAGGAATGTTTTATGAGTTCGTATAAAAGAAATATAGTAATGTGTGAGGAAATTTTATAGTATATGGAATGACACACTCTAAACCCATTTTTTGGCCAAATTATCGGTTTCCTTTTATATGAGATTGATATTATTAGCTTATGTGATTATGGTTTATATTATTTCCATCTCATGTGGAAGATATGAAAATCTAGATTAATGAATTTTTTGTTATGTGTCAACAAATAATGACCGATTAACAAGGGTCTGAATATTGATGTTTAAACACTGAACATATGTAAGTAACATGTGTATCATGAATTATATTATGTACATAGGATATGTATGATTTATATCTTCTTATATAATTATATTATCAAAATAAATTATTAAACTAGTGAATTTGTAATAAAATCCACATTCAATGTTTTTCCATATAAATACATTGTGGAATTCTGCTCAATTTTGGGACTAAAGTATAATTTTGTTACCATGGTAGGTCTTATAGATATTATGGTGAGTTGTTAAATAAATATCATTGTGATATATTTTGTTTAATATGAGACAGATAATGACATTAATTGTTCTGAATGGAAATCCAGTGACTTTGAAACTTCCTTCTTATACTGTGAGTTTACATATGGATGATTATTTAATGTTCTTGTTAAAATATATACAATATTTTCCCATGTATCATTGTATAAAATTATATATAATCAGTACTTAATTTATTGGTTCCTTTACATATATAAACATGGATGGATTCATTTATTGATTTAGTAATGACTGGTCTGGTATGAATGACAATAGACCATTCCTGTGGGATTATTCAATTTAACAATTAATTCCTTGAAAATGAGTGGGGTTAAAAGTTACCATTCATGTTTTTATAGGATAAATGATTTTTGGATTTCAATATTAGTTAATATGGGTTTTTATGAAGGGATATTGTATTGTGTCACTTGGTTTGATACCTGTCTTTTTCTGAGATCAGAAGTACACATAAATTATTAAGGGTATGAAATTAATGGATAAAAGGGTCATCATTATCTATGATTTAGGTATAATGATTCATTAATGTGTATTAAATAAGATGGTAACATGATTTATTTGGTATTAGTTATAGATTATAAAACACATGAATTTTTTATTTCTTGAGATTTTTATTATAGTTTAATTTATTATGTATTAGAGAATAAGTGGACACTCATGGGGTTGGAATGATTCGAAGTTGTAGATAATTGTGTGGGTGAGGTTGAAACACAATATAGTGTCGATGGATTCACATGGTTTAATAATGGAACATATGTAGTGGGTAGACATGAGGTAGATAATGGAATATTTATATTTCCCAATCATGATGTTTACTAACATGGTAACATATTGATTGATGGGTATCACATTCATGAGGAGAGTGGGTAGAAACACTATACATGTTATAGTAATGTGTAACACATATTTTTTTGATTTAGGTTTCTACTTTTGGGTGGTCGAATTTTGTACACCCGCTATCCATGGATGAGTTCTGAAATCACACATTGGTTAGGAATTAATACATAGAGATTATAATATGTGATAACTATGGGTGGGTTGAGGTATGATTGAGATTTTATTTGATGATTTTGGTTTTGGATACACAATTCCTTCTAACAAATTATTGGACATCATTTTTTAAGAGTATACTGAAATGGATTGGATGATTTGACATAATTAAAATAGAAGTGGTTAAAATAACATATGTTCTTGGTTTGGGTTAGTGTGTTTTGTGAGGATCATTAAACATTTTTTTGTATGTGGAACCTTATTTAAAATTCACTCTATGATACGTAAGGTAATATTCGAGGTGGGGAGTTCACCACTAGTCAAGTTAGAGTGATGATTCTCATTATGATATTATTATTTTTAGATTACTAAGGATAATATTTTAATGGTTCAATGAACATGTGGTTTGTACTTCTGTTTTGTTATATCTCATTTTTGTGTTTATTGGCCAATTATAGAAATTAATTTCAAAATATTAATGAAAACAATTCATGGTGATCAGTGGTTTGGATTAGTTGTATGAGGATATGGATGATACTATGCCAGAGGGTATGATTTCAGTAATGGGTTGAATGTAACTGATACCAATGGGGTACCGGGGTATGAGATTAGTTATTAGGCAGCCATTATGGAATTCTTATTCAGTTAAATAAATGTCCCTAAATAAAAAATGACACCTCAATCAATTATAGACACATTTTGTATATGTTATTGAGTGTATCCTGATCATGGATGTCACAATTTATGTGGTTTATGACTCTTTCAATGCATTAGGGTTGGAGAAATGTTGGATTTTAGGAAAACCATGTAATGGTTTTATTAATTCAATGATAAACTTGAGGATATCACAATTTTTTTAAATTAGATACCTCAACATTAGAACATATGAAATCATAATGTGCCTTCTGGATTAAGGGAATCAACACTGGCCAATTCTGTAATATATCAGTAGGTGGATTTTAGATATTTCAACAAGGTTTTCCAAAAGGATGTATGGCCATCATTTTTTAATGATATGGAATGTTTTTAGGATGATAAAAAATAATGTATATCATATCAGGTGTGTTGAGTGTGTTTTTGGTTAGTGGGGTGCCTTTGAAAAAACTCTGTTGGACCACAGAACTCGAGTATATGCACTGAGACCTATCATTTTTATTTCAGAGATGAAAATAGGTAGTATTTTTATTGTATAACTAATTATTTTGTGGGTATTTAGTATCCAAAAGATTGTAACCCCCTGGAATGTTGATGGAATAAATTAATAGAGTAAAAATTGAAATATAAATTGTGGATGAGTGGAACAATTAAAATATATGTAAGATCTAAATTAATTATAGGTGTGAAATATATATTTTTATCAATTCAATGGTGAAAATTTCATTAATTGTGTATGGAAGAGCTCATGAATGAATCATAATGGTTACGTGACATAGGATTCAAGCATCAGCTCGCAACTAGGCATCATAAGATCCTTTATTTTAATGATATTCTTTATATTCCTTGAAATGGTTCATGGAGGAACAATACTAGTTGATGATGTATTAAAGTTCTATATAGGTTGATATTTATAATTTTATGGACATCAGGTCCTTATAGGGTCTGAAAGAGTTACATCATAGTGCATGTAATTCCTTACATCCATATGGGATTTGAAAAATTATTAGGAAATGGGAATTTTAGTTTTCTTCAGAATATAATTTTTTAATAGTAATTCTTAATTTAAATTTATGAATTTTATAACCTCTAATGGGTGTAATTGGGAATGTAATGTAAATAAGAAGCCATTATGAGTGGTTTAGGAAATTGTGGGATACATTTGGTGTGACAAGGCCAAAAGGTCATTATTTCTTTTTGAAACTAGATACTTCCATGAAATATAACCACTCACCAATATGCTTACCAGTATCCTATAATACATCATAGTATTACCTTCTATCTTGTGGATGAATACCAGAGAGAAGGTGGGATTATAATTTTGTAAAATCCACATTTTCCTCTATGGGTTTTAAAGGTTGAATCTACCACTATATTTGTTGTCTCCCTTACATAGCTTGGAAGGATCATTCACTTCCACCATTCATCAATCCTCAAGATTTGAATGATTTTCATTGTCTTTTATAGTGATTTGATATTATACCTTTCATCCAAATGTCTCCAATTTTCTCATCATTCCAATTTTCCTAATAGTGAGATCTGTATCTGGGGTTCATAGTACTAATTCCCTCATATCATGGTGTAATTTTGTATTGGTAATTGGTATTTCAATAATCTTATGATGAAGGTGTCTGGTTAGGTTTTTGATGAGTCATTTCTTTCTATTGTGGTTGATATATGTGCCACCAAACAATTAATAAAAAATGATGACTTCAATTTTTTTTACAGAATGGATTTTTTGTATTTTTAATTTTCTCAAGAATAATGTTTGGAGGCCTTTTTCAGCCTTAAATGGTTGGTTTGTCATGAATTCTCTTTATGTAGGGAGTACGGTGATTTATTCATCGATTAATTTTTTTTATAATTTAATTGATCAATCACTTGTAATTTTTTTAATTATTATTATTATTTATTATGATTTAGGTTAGTTTGGAATAAGATAGGGGTTAAACCATTGATGAGTGCATCAGTTGATTATGAATTTTTTTCAAGAATTAGAAAATCAATCTACGATTGGATGTATTTTTTAATGATTTTAAAATGAGTTTGAAGGGTCCATTAATTTAACTAATATTTTATCCTTGTTTTTTGGAGTGTTCTTACAATGTATTCAGGATAGATTCACCATTATTTCACCCAATTTAGATTGAAAACAGTATGTGACTATATTCTTCATCATGGTTTTCTTAGTTAATATTGAAAAATAGTTGAAGGCATTGTTTTGAAATTAAATTCCACAACTATCAATATTTGTAAATGTATTTTTTCATTAAATTGATTCAAACTCAAATTATTAGTAAATGATAAATTATATTGTTTGATTGTGTAATTTAACAGTACCAAATATGTGGTTGTATATAGGGTCAATATTGATTCGGTGGATGATTAAGTTCTTTTATTTAAATCTAATTTTAATATATGATGTACATTTAAACGGGTTTTTGTTTTATATGAAAATAGGAAATTATAATTGAAATAATGTGTTTTCATTTTTAAATAGGTTTCAAATGGGTTGGTTCAATGAAATTAAAATGTTTTTATGCATGTATTTATGTAATATAAATGATAATTCTTCATGAAAATGACATTTGTGGTGATCACTTTGTATTGTTCTTGTTTATATTCAAAATATGGTAACTATTTATGTTTTTAATATTTCAGATGATATGTTTAAACCCTTAATGAATCCCAGAAACTGGTGGATTATAAGATTTGATGGATAACACTAAGTGAAAACAACCCTGGGGAATGTGAGTCATAGGATAATCATCAAAAATTGTTGTCCACATATTAATAATGTTAATTTATGGTGGAAATAAACCATAGAGGATTATAAGGATAGTGATAGGTATATTACACTATGGTGATTCCTATAAGGAACAGAAATTTATATATTTACCCTTTTTTGGTGTCTTTGGGAACAATTTTTATAATGTGATATGATATAATCTATTCATGGAGGATGTTAGTATATTATATTAATGGGATAATCCATGCCTATAGGTTGGAATTTTTTTATGAAATTATTTGTTAAGGTATAATTGATGACATTTTTTATCCACATTTTGAAATTTTTATTATAATTCAAGATGAAAAAACATTAATTTATTTAACTCTAGTTTTTAGATGTGGCTAATCTAGTGGGTTGTATATTTTTATGCTATAAAAAATTATTTTATTTTCCTTAACATTTAAAATTTATTTTTTCTTATTTTTAATAAGTTATATATTTTTTTAATTTATTCAATTTCTAATTTGGATCTCTAATACAAGGATGTATTTCCCACCCATGATACCTTCTTAAATCCACACTACTTGTCAGATGAATATGACATAAGTCGAGGTGATCATGAGGTAGAGTGTAGATAGATTATATGAGAACCAAACTGTTGTATGTTGTGGAAGAAAATTATAGAAAAATTACACATTCAAACCCTTTATTATATTCTCTATTTTTATAAAATAATAGAGATACATATATATCTTATTCTCATACATAAAACAATATATTATTCCAATTCAGAATGTTCAATGAATATTTTTCTAAAATTGTTATCATGTTTTTAGTGATCTTCAACCATCCTTTTGAGTTATAACTTGAGTTCTGGAAGACTTCCATTTCATATTTATTTTTACAAAACCATTGGAATAACTAGGGGATTTATATACTATTACGACCATTAAATAACATTAAAAAATTAAAAAATAATATCAGAAGTCTCATATAGTTGTCTCATTTTAAAGAAACTATTTTTTCTTGGAATAATTATAAAATGATATTCATAAATTTCATGTCTAATCATTTAATTCTCACACATTATAATATAATTATGTTCTAATTTATAAATTGATGAAATTATCTCTCCATTTAGGTTAGAAAATTATGTGGGGAATGTAGGTGAAGAAATCATTGATGAATTCCTACCACATCAAAGTATATTTACCCCCTATTTCCATTAATTATTAATGAGATACCACCGTTGGTACACCTTCCCTATATCACTATTAACAGAAAGAAAAATATTCTCTTGTTCTTATTAATTTGGGATTGATAATATATTTTCTATCGCATTGATCCATTTCTCAGAAATAATTGTATTATAGGAGCCACTAATGGATGGTATATGTTATCACGTAAATTACAGGATAAACTTCTTATAAATATTATTTGTATTTTGGATCTCAACAGAGTTTTTACTATTTTTCATTTATTGAGGGAGTTTTGTAAAAATAACCATACGAAATTACACCCCCACTCCAATACTATTAGGTATCGCTTTAGGAAAATCATATCATTTACCATAAACTTAATTCCAAACCATGTTTATCATTTTTTTTTGATATTTCAAAAAAATAATCCTTAGAATTATTTAATATTATAATATTCATTAATATTATTATAAAATAGATAAATATTTAATGAAAAATAATACCTTAATTATAAATGTAATGGTTTCAATCCCAGTTATCCATATTCTCTATATTATTTAGATCACTATAAATTATAATAAATATTATCAAATCCTATGTAATGGTTCATAAAGAACATGTGAATCACCCAAAAATATCCATTGAGGGTTTTAAAATATGTTTACAATTAGGCTGTTTTATAATGTATTGGGTGATGATTGTGTGCATAAAAAATAAATCCCATTCATGGTTTCTACCCCTATGTATATTGGTTTTATAAATTTCATCAATGCATTGTATCAAACCATTGATGTAATTTCCCTAAAATCTACATTGTCACTATTTCATAAAAACCATAGGATGTTATTAAAAATGTACACTTATAAATATTGTTTTGACTAAATCTTTATCATACCAATCACTAAAATGACCTCACTAATCCATAGAATATATATATATATATCAGGGTGTAAAAACATCTATAATACCCAAGAGTAATGTGAATTTTATTGGTATGTCATCAATGAATTCTGTTATATCCATCTAGGGATGTGACTCAAGGAGCCACATGTATCAAATAAAATGTCCCACACATGTATAATTAATGTTGTTAATTATTTTTGTAATATTAATGTTACTATATGAGTTTTTATTGATTATAATAATTTTTAGATAATTTTTCCAAGGTAATAATGTAACGTCTAGGTTCCAGAAGCCACCCAGAGGTGCCCCATACCTGGTTGGTCACATAGCCTCAAGCACATTTCCCCAAATGCCAGAGGCTACCGACAACCAGCGAGGGCCTTGGGTGTGATAGTGGGGAAAATATGCCCTCATTGGAAGATTACACAACAGAAGTAATTAACATTCAATTGAATAAGTAGTAAATAACCAACAATAATAAACTGTGGAAGAATAAATCAACAAACTGGAGGACATATGTATTTATCGTATGATACAAGATACAACTCTAGGAAAGCAGCCAAACAAGTCACAATGATGAAACACCAGAGTACCAAATCATGTACAAAAGAATAGTAAAGAGATCCTCAGCATCGCAAGAAAAATTTTGGTCCCATGCTCTCCTAATCCAAGAAATCAAGCACCATAAGTCGTAGGGTGCTTTTCCTTGTCTATACCTACAACAAGAAAGTATGCTTGGGCCCAAATGCATGGCCCAAATAGGGTGTGAGATAAAATCCTAGTAGGAAACAACCGTAAGATCTATGCCTAACAGTCAGTGAGTATATGGCAGGTAAAAGTTCAATAAGTCGTAAATAGCAACAACAAAGAAATATGTAGTAAACAAGATGATACACAACATTAATCAATCAAAAACCAACAACAGCAGTGAAGCAAACAGCTAAAAAAAGGAAACCCTCTGGGAAGTACTCGCAGCCATCCCACTCTGGTCCTATCCAAGAAGTACCACAACCCTCTGGGAAATGCGCTCACCTTAACCCCTCTGGTTTGGTCATACGAATTTATGAGACTCTCTGGGGAAGCACACTCGGTCGATTCCCCTTATATTCCAGGGTAGTCAGGGACTCTCTGAGGAAGATCACGTGATCTAACCCTCTTAGCCCCAAGGTCTAATGAATCTTTGAGGAAGATATCTCTGTCAATTCCTCTTATAGCCTCAGGTATACCACAGACACTCTGAGGAATCTCACTTTGTCATTTCCTCCTCTAGCCTGTGAAGGTTTTTAAAAGAAATCAAACAAGGTAAGACTCTCTGAGGAATCTCACTTGGTCTACCCTTCTGTAGTCTATAATATCTGAAGGCACTCTGGAAAGATCACTCTGTCTATCCCATGTGGCCTATAATTTCTAAGACTCAATGAGAAGCTCATTCGGTCTACGCTCATGTAGTCTATAATGTCAAAGACTCTCTGGGAAGTACACTCAGTCAATCCCTTATAGTCTATAGCACCGGGTTCCCTCAGCTCAGTGTCAGTCAGTGGATAATAATTCTATAAGGCCAAAGTAAACCTCTAGAGCTACTTAGCTAACCAAAGTATACCTATAAAGCTACTTGGATAACAGTCTACAAGGCAACAAGCATGTAATTTAAAACACTCCATCGAATAGACACAAGGCATGGCAACATTCATAACAGCCAAAGGCTAATAAGACCCAAAGGTCATAAACAGAGAAAAGCATGGGAAAAACATCCAAGAAAAAAATTATCCTCCAACATGATTAATTTGCCTCTAAAAATCATAAAATCAATGCAGGAAACAACGAGGGAAAAAAGGTAAACATGTAAAACCATGTTCATGGGTATTGGTGGAATTTACACATAAAACTCATGGACATTGAACGGTAAGGCACAAACCACCTACCACGATCCTAGGATATCGATATACTTGAACCACGTAAACTGATTCTCCATTAAACAACGTTGATCTGAGAAAAATCCCCAAAATGGTCAACCCATGATAACATGAGAAAGAGGAAGAATCAAGGAATGAAACTCAAGAAGAAGGAAGAACTCACTGGTGTGGTTCCAACACAATCGACAATAGTCAAATTGGCAAAAAGATGGAGGCATAGGAAAACGGAGAAGTTTCGCAGCCGTACGACGTCTCTCGGTTGAACTAGGCCTAGAAGAAGACGTTTTTGGCTATCAGGCGTGACCTCGGTCCATTTATTGAAAAAAAGAAAAGTACACAACATGTACTTTTAGCGTACACGGTGTGTACTAGGTCTTTCCTTACTACAACAAAATCAGCCTCCACGTCATCCCTACACACCCTGTGTGTTTCCCGGACACGGAAAGTACACGAATTCGAGCGGGAAAAGAGTACACGACGTGTACTCAGAATATACTCGGCGTGTATTAAAAAATTTCCAAAAACTTTATTTTTCTCCTAAACTCCAAAAAAAGGAAAGACATACCTGAAATGAAGATCTGGGTTCTTACAAACTTCCCCCATTAATGAAATTCATCCCCGAATTTCCCTTGTGAGGCGTAGAAGTAGAAACCCCAAATAGCTCCGGCCACTGCGAGCGTACATCGGCCTCTCTCTCCCAGGTCACTTCCAATACTCGCCCATGTTGCCAAAGCACCCGTACTAGAGGAACATACCTCCCACAGAGAACCTTCATACTGGGATCTACAATCTAGATAGAATGTCCCCCCAAATACGCATATGCATCGAGCTCAACCTCCTCGGGCCGAAAGACATGAAACGGGTCTGAAAAGTAACATCGGAGCTGAGAGACGTGGAAGTCATCGTGCATAGCCCGATACCTATGAGGTAGCTTCAACCGATAGGAAACCAACCCAACTATCTCCAACACCTCAAAGGACCTGATATACAGCGGTGAAAGGTTACCCTGTCTCCGAATCCTCTTGTGTCCCTACCTCGGTGCGACATGCGAGAAAACCCGATCCCTGTCCTCGAACTCCAAAGGTCCTCTCTGCTGATCAGCATAAGACTTCTGTCGAGACTGTACTGTAGTGATCCTCTTTCGAATCAACTCTATCTTCTAAGAGGTCTCCTGAACAAGATGAGGTCCCAGCAAATCTGCCTCTCCTGCCTCCACCCAGCATAAGGGTGATCAGCAAGGCCTACCATACAGAGCCTCGTATGGTGCCATCTGAATGGTCACCTAAAAGCTATTTTTGTAGGAGAACTCCACAAGAGGAATATGCTTCACCCAGGAACCGTCAAAGTCTATAATGCATGATTGGAGCATATTCTCAAGCACCTGGATTGTGCGCTTGGACTACCCATCAGTCTGGGGATGGTATGATGTACTCAAAAGTACTTGTGTACCCAAAGACTTCTTATGTCCCTCCCAGAACCAAGATGTAAATCACACATCCTTATATGAAACAATGGAGTGTGGAAATCCATGTAGACGTACGATCACCCGGATGTACAACCGTCCCAGATCATTAACTCTGAATGTCTCCTTGATTGGAAAGAAGTGTGCGAACTTCGTGAGTATTTCGACAACAACCCAAATCGCGTCATTCCCCCGAGGTGACCTTGGAAACCCGGTCACGAAGTCCATCGCGGAATCATTCCACTTCTACTTGGGAATGGGTAACTGCTGTAAAAGCCATGATGGTCGCTGATGCTCTGCCTTCACCTGCTGACAAGTAGAAAATCTCATGACAAAACCAGCAACATCGTTCTTCATACATGGCCACCAATATTGGTGGTGTAGGTCATGATACATCATGTTGACTCCAAGATGACCTGCCCAAACTAAGGAATGAAAATCCCACATCTTCTCCTAACGTATGTTTGCGGGAACCCATACGCATCCTCGGAAATGAAAGAGCTCATCCTCACTCACTATCCATCCAGGAAGAGGGTACCCTCCTCACACACTCTCCCACAGGACTAAGGCCTCTGAATATGATAGCTTCCTCATTGGTACCCTATCAAGAAGTGTAGACCTAACAGCTACAGACGATAGGACAGTCTGTCTCTGCCTATCGTCCACTTCTAAGTGCTACTCAAAGAATAGAGTTGTAAGCTGCCACTCACTGCTGGCCTTCTGAACTGCCTGAATCTGAGTTATCCTGCTCAAATCATCAGCCACTACATTTCCCATTCCTAACGTATAGGTGAGCTCCAAGTCGAAGGACTGATGATACTCGACCCACCTGTGCTGTCTCAGATTCAAATAGCACTGAGTGAAGATATATTTGAGACTCTTATGGTCGATGAAAACCTCAAAGTTCTATCCTAGAAGGTAGTGTCTACAACAACGTAAGGCATGAACAACTTCTTCCAAATATAGATCGTGTGTCGGGTAGTTACTCTCATGTGGCCACAACTACCATGACCCGTAAGCAATGACCCTATATCCCTGCATAAGTAGAGCTCCCAGCCCGATACCTGATGCATCATAGTAAACAATGTATCCCTTGCCCGGCTCTGGAAAGACTAGTATCTGTGCTGACATCAACCTCCCCTTCATCTCCTGAAAGGCTGACTCACAAGGATCTGACCATAAAAACTTTTCCCCCTACTTGGTCAGACATTTCAGCGGTACTGCTAGGATCGAAAAGTCATGTATGAAATGCATGTAGTATCCAGCATCCCTAGAAAAATATACACATAATAGATATTCCTCGGCTGCTTCCAGTAAACTGCAACTCTCACTTTTTTTGGGTCCACTGAAACCACTGTCTCTGTGATGACGTGACACAAGAAGTGAATCTGATCCATCCAGAAGTTGCACTTCGAGAGTTTAGAATACATCTGATTTGCTCTCAGTGTACTCAGAACGATCTCAAGATGTGTGGCATGGTCGTGTCGAGTGTGATAGTACACCAAGATATCGTCCACGAACACTATGACAAAAGATTCCAAATTCGGATGGAACACTCGGTTCATCAGTGCCATCAAAACTGCAGGCATGTTCGTGAGACCGAATGGAATGATTGTATACTCATATAGACCACACCTTCTCCTGAAGGCTGTCAGAGGTATATTCGATGGTCTAACGCACAACTGATGATAACCAGACCTCAAGTAGATCCTTGAGAACATCTGAGCTCCTCGAAGATGATCAAAGAGGTCATCAATCCTCGACAAGGGATATCGGTTCTTCATCGTCAACTAGTTTAGCTTCCAATAATCCACACAAAGCCGAAGTGTGCCATCTGCCTTTTTCGTAAACTGGACAGGCGCACCCCAAGGAGAAGTACTTGGTCAGATGAAACCGTTTGCATGCAACACCTCCAACAGCTTTTTGAGCTCCTCCAATTCAGGTGTAGCCATCCAATAAGGTGGAATGGACACCGGTGCTGCTCTTGTCACGATCTCAATCGAGTAGTCTACCTCATGCTCTGGAGGAAAACATGAAAAGTCCTCTGGAATGACATCCATAAAACGATCCACCACTGGGGGAATGTCTATCTATGAAGTCCACTAGTCTTCTAGAAAAATATTGGAAATCTGGGCTGTAACATTCCCTAGCTCATGTTGCTCTGATCCAGCTCAACTTGCCTCGACATCCCACTCGCCTCTATGAAGAAAAGATCTTCCCTCTGGTGATACTACACTCACCCTGCGACGATAGAAATCGATGACTGCCTGGAATGTAACGAACCAGTACATAATGAAAATGACGTCATATCCCGACATCTCTAGGACATATAGTTCCCATAAGAAATGATACCCTAAAACCTCTAGAAGGAACTCTATGCACTGGTGTATTCTAAATTTCCTCATTCCCAACGGCGTGTCAAGAGTCAACAAGTCGCAAGACTAAACGATACATAGACCAAGGCTCTCCACAACGGCAATAGAGACAAATATATGGGAAGAAACTGTATGAAAAAGTGGTGATGATAAAAATGAGGCTACTAAGATCGTACCTCGAACTGTAGAAGTCCCAGGATCCTGATCCAGATAGGTCAGCTCCACGGTGAAAGACTAGCCTACACCGCAGCCTTGCGCCCCTCGCTGACCACTCTGAGCTGATCTGCTCTGTAGTTGCTGATGACCTGGTGACTGACCACCATGGCCACGACCTCCACCTCGGCCCGAACGGATGAAAGAACTCTAGTTACCAGACTGGTGGGAAACTGGTGAAGAATCCCCAGAACACAGGGTCATAGAGGAACCCCTACCACTAAATAAAGGTGAGAAGATCTTACAAAAGCGCTGAAGATGGCCCATCTTTCCGCAAGATCAACACTCCATAGGATCCCTCTGGAACTAAGGCCTAGTATTCCCACTCATAGCACACTGGTAGCATACAACATGGCTGCCAGAAGATGTATCCTGTGAACATCGATCTCATAGAGAAGACTCATTGCGAAGCTTCCTACTATCTTTTGGAGGAACACTAGCTCTGGATGTCGAACCGCCCTGGATCACTGCTCCAGAATCCCTCAGATTGCGCTTAGTAATCAGCGCCTGGTTGACGATGGATGATATAGATGTCGACTGGAAAATATTCACCTGGGAAGGGATCTCCTGCCTGATACTGTCCTCGAACTTCTTAGCAAGGAACATCTCATCACCTGCTGGGATAAGTGTGAAACACTACAACTTAGTGAAGTGAGATTATTACTCCATAACATAGATAGTAACCTGCTGCAGACTCATAAACTCCCGGGCTCGATCGGTACTCAGGGTCTCCGAAAAGAAGTAGTCATAGAAGGTGTGTCAAAACTCATATCAAGACATACCCCTACTGATGCCCTGACTGTGAGATCACCTCCCAACACCTCTTAGCGGTGTACCAGAGTATATAAGATCACATCTTTACCCTCTTCTCTGGGGTATCTCCAGATGCTGAATGATAGTCAGGGTGGCCTCGAACCACGACTTTGTAGCCTGGGATCCACCATCCCCTGAGAATGTAGGAGGATGCAGTGCCTGAAAAACCCTCGTCAACTCAGCCGTCGACGGGGCAGGAGGCGGCGCTCCCTGAAAATTCTGCAACATCCTCAGGTAGTCATCCCTAATCTGCATATCGGCACATGCGACGGGTATAAAAGCTAGTGCCAAGGCTGGCACAATAGGAGGATCTGTAGGAGGATCAATAGGATGTCCCTGATCAGCCATATCCATTGTCTGATCACCTTCTGACAACTGACATAGGACCAGAGGACATCTTAGAGGCATAACTTAAGAAGATCAAAAGCACACCTTAGTACAAAATTAACATGGTCTGAAAACACATGAGCACAAAACGTGAACAGGGAGAAGAAACGGTCAAGTTTCAGAAAACACGACTACATGTTGTGTACAAAAACTACACGACATGTCTTCTTTAGCCATTGACATGGGCGTGTACTCCTGCCACTACTGGTCGTGTGACACCCCAACATACACGGCGTGTTGTTCCCACACAGGGCGTTAACATGAACTCTAAACCCCTTCCCGAGTCTCCTTACACGGATAACCCACATGGTCCAAACTAACCCAAGACTACACGACGTGTTCTCTAGGGACACGGCGTGTACTAGACACGGTCTCGGTGGCCTGTGTTGTTAATTACACGGCCGTCTACACGGCTGCCCTTAAACGGAGTGTTCCAAACAAACAAGGTGTGTATATGAGAAGATAACACCGACCCATGTTGTTCATGACACGGCTGGGTACATAGGAAAAAATTACACGACATGTTCTTTACCCACATGGTGTGCTCTACTAAAGCTTCCTCGGCCCATGTTGTTAGTGACACGACTGGGTACATGGCTCCAAACTACACATCGTGCACCTACCGTACACGGCGTGTTCCTGAGGTTATTTCCACGACTCCGTGTTTCTATTCACATGGTTAGTTACATGGCCTAAAAACTACACGGTGTGTATCCAGAAAGTATACGCTGTGTATTTTGTGTTTTTCTGGGCAGTAGATCAGAAACTGCACAAAATCCCAAAAACACTAATAACAAGCCATAGTGGGGCCAAATTACGATCCGTGAGGGCCCATACACCCCGCAAATCAAATCTTGGCATCTCCTATAGTCGTATACAAGAGAAAAAAAGATCATGATCTACCAACTAACAATTCAATAGGGCCTATAACACCTCAGGTCTTCAAAATTTTATGTTTATTTAATAAAAGTACAATACAAAAAATTTCCCTATCACAAAAACAGGGAATATATCAAGAATCTATCGCAACATCATGAATAATCTACACATAGTCTATCACTACAATATGCAATCACTAATACACCCTAGATGACATAGTAAAAATGCATGGCATTTGATTTCTGATAATTTCCTATATGATGCATGAGATGGAATACCCTCATTTCATCGGTTTGAAACTGAAATAGAATCGTAATATCAAAACAATAACAACACAAACAATGTGAATCACTCCATGTGAAATCATATCAACCGTAAAATCACAAAACCAGAAAACTGCAATAAATGAGGTAGTATGGCTTTTCCCTGTACACAGGTCAGATACTCCCGGGAACTACATATTACTAAGTACCGAATCCTTCCTATCCCTGGGTAAAGTCTCCAAGTAGTAAAGAAAGATAAAATAACTCCTCTGATACCACTTTGTAATTTCCCAATTACAGAATCCACCCAGAGGCGCCCCGTACCCGGTTGGTCACACGGCCTCAAGCACATTTCCCAAAATTCAAGAGGCTGCCGACTAGTAGTAAGGGCCATGGGTGTGATAGTTGGGAAACTATTCCCTCATTGGAAGAGTACACAACATAAGTAATAAACATGCAATAGTGGAAATAGTAAATGACCAACAATAATAAACAACGGAAGAATAAATCAACAAACTAGAGCACATATGTATATATGGAATGATGCAAGATACAACTCTAGGAAAGCATCAAAACAAGTCAAAATACTGAAACAACACATTACCAAAACAAGTACAAGAGAAAAGTAAACAGTTCCTCATCATCGCAAGCCAAATCCCGGTCACATGCTCTCCTACTCCAAGAAATCATGTACCAATAGTTGAAGGGCACATTCCCTTGTCTATACCTGCAACAAAATTGTCTACTTGGGCCCAAAAGCATGGCCCAAACAGGGTGTGGGATAAAATCCCAGTGGACAACAACCCAAATATCTTTGCCTAAGAGTTAGTTAGTATATGGCAGGTAAAAGTTCAACAAGAAGTAAATGAAAACAACAAAGCAGTAGGCAGTAAATAGGATGATACACAATAGTAATCAATCCATAACCAACAATAGCAGTGTAGAAAACAGCTAACAAGCATGAAACCCTATGGGAAGTACTCGTATCCATTCCCCTCGGGTCCTATCCAAGTAGTGCCACATCCCTCTAGCCAGTGCGCTCAGCCTATCCCCTCTGGTTTGGTCAAACAAATTTATGAGACTCTCTGGGGAAGCACACTCAGTCAATTCCCCTTATAGTCTAGGGTAGTGTTGGACTCTCTAAGGAAGATCACGCGGTCTAACCGTCTTAGCCCCAAGTTCTAGAGACTCTCTGAGAAAGCTATCTCGATCAATTCCTCATATATCCACAAGTGTACCACATAATCTCTGAGGAAGCTCACTCGGTCAATTCCTCCTCTAGCCTGGGAAAGTTCTTTAAAAAATAAAACAAGGTAAGACTCTCTGAGGAAGCTCACTCGGTCTACACTCCTGTAGTCTATAATATCTGAAGGCACTATGGTATGCTCACTCAGTCTATCCCCTGTGGCCTATAATTTATAAGAATCACTGAGGAAGCTCACTCGGTCTACCCTCCTATAGTCTATAACGTCAAAGACTCTCTGGGAAGTACACTTGGTCTATCCCTTATATTCTATAAAACCAGGTTCCCTCAGCCTCATTCCAGTCAGTGCATAATAATGATATAAGGCCAAAATAAACCTACAGATCTACTTGGCTAACCAAAGAATACATATTGACCTACTTGGATAACTGTCTAGATGGAAAAAATCATGTAATGCAAATCCCTCCATCCTATAGACACAAGGCATGGAAACATTTATAACGGCCAAAGGATAACAAGACCCAAAGGTAATAAACAGAGCAAAGCATGGGAAAAACATACCAGAACAAAAAATTATCCTCCAACATGATTAATTTACCTATACACAAGCATAAAAGCAAGGTAGGAAAACAACGAGGGAAAAAAGGTAAACACGCAATACCCCGTTCATGGGTATTGGTGGAATTTTCCCATAAAGCTCAAGGACATAGAATGGTATGGCACAAACCAACTACCTCGATCTTAGGAGATCGATATACTTGAACCATGAAAACTGATTATCCCTTAAAATTTTTATATCTGAAAAAGGCCCAAAACGCTCAACACATGATTACTTGAGAAAGAAAAATAATCACGGAATGACACTCAAGAAGAAGGAATAACTCACTGATGTGGTTCCAACGCAATCGGCGTTGGTCGAATCAGCCAATAGATGGAGGCTCGAGAAACTAGGGAAGTTTCACGGTTGTACAACGTCTCTATGTCGAACCAGGCCTAGAAGAATACATTTTTAGTGATCAGGCGCGACCACGGTCCGTTTAGTGAAAAAAGAAAAGTACACGTCATACACTTTTCGAGTACACGACTTGTACTAGGACTTTCTGTACTCCGCCAAAATCGGCATCCACATCACCCCTAAACATCGTGTGTGTGGCCCGGACATGGCCAGTACACGGCTTCGAGTGGGAAAAGAGTACACGACGTGTACTCAAAAAGTACATGGCATGTACTTCAAAAATTTCCAGAAACATTATTTTTCTCAAAAACTACAGAAAAAGGAAAGACATACATGAAATGAAGATTCGGGTTCTTACAAATAATCTTCTTATACATAATAATATCGAGGAAAAATTCCTTCTCTAGGAACTCATTAACAACGATTATATAACAGAATTTTTTTTTGAATCCCTTTGTAATCCTTTTATACAATCAATTTATTACAGTTAGATATAATCAATGCCTTGATAGTGTGTAATTTCTTTAGTGAGATAGAAATTTTATATCATGGGAAATAAGTTCAAACAATATTTATATATTTCTGGTTCCCTTCTAGGCCATCAAAATTATTATGATAAAAATGATTGGGTAAAATTAATTCATGTTAATAAAATATTTATCACCGGTATACATCTATTAATTTCTTTCTATATATTCTATGGATCCAATTATTTCCTCATTTTATAAAAATCATACAAGTTATCTATTATTTTAAATCTATAAACATGTGAATTTGAGATAATAAATTAAATTAGATACATGTCCCAATTATAGATGTAGAAATATTGGGTCCTCTTTTCTTGACCATGCTATATTCCAATGTGGAGATCGATATGAATAGTCTTATCCATTATATAGTGATGGATATTTTTCTTACTATTCACTAGCGAAATAGACATTATATTGTTTCAAGGTATGATTTTCATGACACATTCTATAATATCTATGTTTATTACTATATATAAACTGTCAATATCATCCTTATTAATATAATATGGTTTATCATTATACATATGGATTTTAATATGCAGTTTTTAGACACAAACATCATGGATTAACTCGAAGTGTAAAATTGGATCATTTTATCTCTACTATATAACTGTAGAAATATGTCAAAATTGCTATATGAAATGGAACATAGGATTCTGAATGGATTCTTGTGTCTCTATTATGAAAATAATAAATGATTCTTTATAGGTACATGCTATAGATTATAATAGACATAAATAAACAAATATTCCGTATAAAATTCATTGAAATGTGCTATAGATTTTTCAATATGATGGATTAATATTAACAATTGACAATATTATAAAATATTGATTTTTTATTCATTCAATATAACATCCATTATTATATAATAGTGAAGAAGTTATTAATATCTCTATTTGGAAATATCCACATTTAGAACATGTATCTCAAACAAGTATCTATATTTTTGAATAAACTCATGATCCACATTTAATACCCACTACCGAGATCTGAAATGAATAATTCCATGGAATTGAAAATTCAGTTAATTACTATATGGATATATATCTTATATTCATGTGTTTATGTTTTTATGGAATAAAAGATTTATATTTATATAATAAATAATCTATATGAGGAAATAATATTAAAAAAATTTCATCACAATATTGTTTTGAATAGAGATTCATATTTTGGGATCCAATAGTTACAATTTTACAACAACCCATTAGTAATGATATTAATATTGTGTTTCATAAATTCGTGATGCTAGTTTGATATTTCTTGATATCATTGTATAAATATTGATGTTGATTAATTTTTAACATCAATGAAATTACCTCCTCTATAAAGTCATGTAACTCTTTCCCATTTGAATGATAAACCATGTATATAAATTCATAAATGTAAAACCAAACTCATGTAGGTTAGTTGGGGGATTTATTTTTATCATATGATACCATTATGTATGTTTAATTAAATTTTATATCACCTACATTAGGATCCTCTTGTAAGTCCCCATTATTTTAATGTACAACGGTTCCAAACCCCAAGGGTGTATGGTTATTTTATATTGTACACACTCATTTTTGTGGCTCCCAAAAAGGCTATATAATAGAATTTCACCTGACCAATCCCTTCATTAATTTTTACGAGTCCAATTATCTACCTTTGAGATGTACTTATGTGAGCCATTATTAAATGAAAATTCCAGTTAAAATTTAATGGGTAATCTCCTATAAATATTATAATTTAATTTTTTATAACTATCTCCAATTGTGGGACCATTATGGATTAAAAAATGTGTAAATTGAATTTATATGATAAATTAACTAATCATGATGACATATCAGATAAATAAATATAAATTAAATGTAATTTTAATATAATGGCCTATCTTTCCTTATAGAATTTAATAAATAAATTACCAAGAGATTTTTCCCTAATATGCCAAAATTATTTATTAAAATATGATCCATTGGAATAGTTAAATATTAATGTAAAGAAATAGATTGACTCAAATGAGTACATAATGGTGTTCCATGATTAACCTTCATGTAGGGGTTGTTTAATCGTCACCATGTGTGGTAAAATTGAAATGGGAATGTGATTGATTACCAGAAGACAATTCTTGTATAGCTCCAACATTAATGGTATGACCTTAAAACTATATACATTTCATCATCAATAGTTTTTATGTTCGATACTCTCTGCATTTTCATGTGGTTTTCCTAAGATGGTCTTGGATGTAAATCTAGCTAAATTTTAGATGTACATATAGTGTAAATATTGTCTACTGAACATTTATGTAGCTACTAAATCTCCCATTATGTTTAACACTTTCTATAAATAATTATTCATTTTTGAAAACTATTTTCAGTGGTTGGTTGACCTTGTACCACAGTATTAGTATCTTTTTTTTAATAATCTGATAATTTTAACATTCGTAGGTGGGGAGAGTTGTATCATCACATATAGCCTGGTCATCCCCTAACAAGGACCAAAATAGAGTATCACCATTTTAAAATGGTTATAACTCATATTAAAGGACACGAGGATGGAAAATAATAATTTTTGTGGTTCATGAAAGGATTCATTATATTGATATGGTTTGTTTTATTCTCAACCATGAAAAAGTCATTGGTCTTGGTTGTATTTGGTTTTTGTTCTTGAATAACTATGATATGCCTCATGTTATAAAATAATCATATTATGTTAGTATCAATGTTTTAGTAGGTGATGTTGAGGTCCTTTCAAAATAATTTAAGTAGTAATGGTTCATTTGATCCTTCATCTCATTGTTAGTTTATGGTTGTTCTGAAAAAATACAGTGCAATTCCTTTTGAATTAACATGATTGGTTTAGGTCCCTTTGGTGGATTATTTGATTTCACATACTCAACCCTTGGCTTATATTAAATAACTTACTCTATCTGAAAATCATATGGGTATACTATGTAAGAGTGAGTTATACACCATGAAAATATTATATGTTGTTGGGAATTATTTGTGGACTCCATCTGAGTTTTTCTATTGAAGTAAGGTGGTTATGGTAGAATGGGTTTTTATTAGTGATAAATAAGTTCCCATGTAGTTATTATTGGGAAGATTAATACAAATCATTAAGTTATTTGATGTGACCACCATGTTAATGCCTCCTTGAGATTAGATAGAGATCCTGACACATAAATGTCTCTTTTATATACTGATGTCTCTCTTTTAAATAATGGATTTTGTCCAACCTTAGATAAGATCAATGTAATCTAGTTGATGATTCTAAGGTTACCGAATTTTGTGTTGGGGTAAAATGTGGTGGTTTATGGGTTGAAATCCTAGTGTGTGGGATTAGGAATTCACTTATGTTTGGTCTCAGGCATGACAACCTAATACTTAGCTGTGAAAATAATTAATCAACTCTTTTATATATTTTCTTAATTATTCATGTTATTGGATGCCCTATTAATATGTTAGATCATTTGACCTTATTTCATTCTCTACACATGTTCTTCCATTTTTATCTGATAACAGTCAAACTAGTGGATGATATTGGACAAGTTTTATAATACTGAGCTGCAGTCTCTGGTCTATACAATTCCATTTTGGTTTGGTTCTTTTTTATGTTATTTTATATTGTTACCCCTATAGTCATTTTGATGCAACCTAAAAATTGATTTGGTTAATTTAATTAAATGAAATGGAAACTTTTAGTTATTCTCTTTGACCCACTAAGATTTTTCGGAGGTTTATTCCCAACCAAGGCCACACATGGGATATTCCCTTTTCCATTTTCAGTTGTGAAATGACACCCAAGGGGTTTATTGTAATAATTTATTTTAAGATAAACACCACAATGAAATGAAATAAATGGAATTTCATCCTTATGGGATTTTTTACCTCCCCTTTCATGTCATATCATGATATTTTTTATTGAATTTATCAATTATGTGTTATGAAATTGTTCAAATATTTGGGTATTCACATGGTTTTTAATTAAATGAATATTATGGAATGAGTGGTTATAATCAATGGATGAATTGAATGTGAACTATTGAATGGAATGATATGTGATATGGAATGGTAGTGGGCCCATTTGTTTGAATACCAAGTGTTCTGGTTCAATTAGGATTGTATTGCCACTTTAATGATAAATCTTGTGTTATGGTAAAAGATTCATTTGAGTAGTATTATCCTTGGATATATATTCTATAGGATTCCGAGGGAAGATCTACCTCATGGATATGGATCTTAGGAATCAAAGTGGACATGCTATGTAGAGATGATCCTTTGAATATAATAGCACCATTACCATGTTTCCATTGAAATTATTCTGGGAATCGACTTGGATGCCCTATTCTACCATATCATGGATATGGAACATTAAGGGGTGAAACTTTTTGTATATGGAACCATCATCGGATTCTCATAAATTTTTTCATATGGAATGACTGATTTTAATTTGATACCTAGGTTATACAAAAATGATATGGAATATGTGACATGTTTAGATGTCTGACGAGTCAATGATTGTAATTTATTATTTGGTTATATCACATTTTATATATAAGTGTGACCATGTTTTTTAGGGATCCTCTATAGTCTACCAAGTTTCACAATCATGGTTGTAGGTATTCCATGAACACATTACATTTATTTAATACATACTTATTTACAATTGACATTTCCTCATTTTTAATATTTGACAACCATGAATAGTTATAGATCCTTGGTTGGATACATTCTTGGATTGATTGTCACACCCTCTTTAGGATATTTTTGGGGACCCAAATAGAAAATATTGATTTCTGTATCGATAGGGGAATGAGCTTTCAATTCAATGCTTTATTTTTTCCATTCATAGGAGTAAGGGGGAATATGATTGATATGAGGCATGTGATGCTAATCAGGGATATCAATTTTTTACTTTTAGTATTTTGATACATTTATTTTATTGTTCTTAAATATTTCTATTTCAGACACTACCTAGAGACATGTATCATCATATTTATATATATGATATTCTCTTATTATTGTTTAGAAAATTCATGATTTATTTATTTATCATTTTCCTGGTTGTTAATTTTTCATTCCTCAATTGTCTACTATTGATATTCCAATGAGTTAAAATCTGAAAATGAGGGATAACACTCCCCATAGACACACCCTAGACCCTCTATACATGTCAGAGACTACTTCCATTCGAGGATATGCACTTGATGCCATGTGGAAAACTAGTCTTTGGACATTATTGAATGTCGTCTAGGATTGGGACATTACAAAGTTATATCTATGCACTATTTTCTATTTTTCATTACTATTTGGAAATAATAAACATGGATAGGATGTAATGTGAATTTGGTAATAATTTTTTCATGCCCGTAACAAAACCATGTGTAAGAAAATATACATTTGGTCAAATTAAATTTGTAATTTATGAATATTTACTATTATATTCAATTGAATTTCAACACTCGGTGATGATCATAAATTTGGATATTATTATCAATAAGATGATGTGATCCATTTTTTGTTACCCTATGATATGAGTGTATTCATTCTCATGCATAATTTTTAGAAATTTTAATAAAATTACATTATATGAATTAGACCATTAAATATAGGGTGTCATTCATGTGTTTATGTTTTGTGATAGTTTTTATTATAGATATTCTTGTTGTTATGATTGAATTTTTTCCATAAAATTGGGAAAAAAAGTTTGTAGTCTGAGTACCTTATATATTTTATACATCATTTTCCAAGATAGGGTACAACAGAAACCTTGAGTAGCCTTTTGTAGCGCATTGAGTAATGGACTGTGAGTCTCACAGAGAGAAATATTTTATATTTTGAACAAGGTTTTCACTATTAATTACTTCATAAATACGGTGGGTACTTATAGATTTTTAATTAATGGAAAATTTGGTTTACCCAATTAAAAATTATTGGAAATATATATGAAATCCAAATGGGAAAATTTAAATGATAAATAGCAAACTTGGCCTTGACCCAAAATTTTAGTGGGAATAAGGTAGTATATCTAGTGAACATTTTTTATTGTTATTTTTATATTCCTGGATTTAGGATAAATATATATGGTGTTCCCTATTATTGGATGGTTTTTATCATTCCTAATGTTTTGAGATTTGAAATTTGTTATTGTTACTTTCTGAGGCGTTCATTAGAAATTATAGAGTAATAACGCCACGATGAAATCTAGTTGTATTCCAGCTGGTGTTGAAGACCATGAATTAAAGGAATTCGTCCATGTGATATCATATTTCCTACTTTAGTTCCAATTAAATCATTAGATGTCATTCCATACCCATTTTCTAGGCAAAATTCATCATGAGGTTTTATCACTTCATGAATAGTTTTCCTGGAGCTTTGCAACCCGCATATTCTACAGTTGAGTTTTTTTGTGTCTTATAAAATAAAAATCATCACGTAGTTTTGTGGGATTTTTTTCCATAGGATACTGATATATATATATTTCAATAAAACACTATTGATTTTGAAGCATCAGGATACACCACCTGATAGATGAGTAAATATTGTGACTTATATTTTTTCGGGAATTACAATGAAAGTGTGGGATATTATAAAAAAGGATGATGTGATGTGTGATATTCTTTGGAAAGATGTTTGAAATAGGTTTCATGACTACTTATACCTCGATACATTTTGGAAGTGTGGTAATGTGAGTTTTTGTTTATGGAGTAAAGGTAAATTTTAATTATGGTGTACAAAACATGCTTTATTGAGATCTATCATTTTGTAACAACAAACCTTATTGCTATGTTATATAGGGAAATAAACATCATGGAAGGTACCTGACATGATATTTGATCACAGGTCAGCATTTATAGACTGACCTAAATAATTAAAATGGTAAAGAATGCACTGATTAAAGAGAGAATCCTAAGGGATGGTGGGACACAAAGTATAGTATTTCAATGTAATGTCCTAAATTTTCACTATTTTCAAGAAATAAGATCCATTATGACACTTTCCATTGGATGAGTATCATTAAGGATGTGTGTAATTGTATCTAGGGTTTTTGTATTTAGTATATAATATGGGGTCATATGAGGAATCAGTAAGATCATGACCAAGTTGAGTTCCAGAATTGTGGAAGGAATAGCCACATGCATCCTTTTAGCAAGAACATCCCTCCATAGTTGTGTGGTATGGGCTACCTCCACCTATAGGATTAGGACAAGGTTTCTCAGATCATTTTTAGGAAAGGATATTGAGCATTGCGCCTTGATTATGTTGAGGGGGTGGTGGTCACGGTCGATGATTGCAGGAAAAAGTTACATTGAGAATTCAGAGTGGGCCTACCGTGGAAATTGATGTTGTTTCATTTGGGCACAGTTTTGGATAGATATATTCCGTTCAGCATACACCCAATGAGCAGGGTTTTAGACCGTATATGGTGAGAGGTAAAATATCAGTAACATAAAAACTAGTATCTTATCTTTTTTATACATATAAATCAAATTGTCTTATATCTATGCATGTTGTGAAATTATGTAGTACATGTTTACTGGTCTATGGGGTCTTCATTATAGTTGATACCTAATTTGGGATCATAACAAAGAGTGTACAACCATTTAAATAGTTCCCCCATGAGTTTTGTGGGTATAACATCATCTGGAATCAATTTATCTTGGAGATGAACAAGTTTGATGTATTAAAAAAATTAGACAGAGTTTTGTATTATCAATCATATGATCATTTATATCACATAAGGTGATAACTACATCATCATATGGTAAAATCTGTACTCCCAATGAAGAGTGGGATTTTTAGGAGAGTAGTGATGGTGTATAAAATCATGTGATGAACTTGATGATAGTCCATATCACTAGTTTGTATATAGATGATCAGGGATCCCATTAGATTGTCTTATTTCTAGTGGTTGTCCATTTTTTTGATTTATTACCAAATGTATTTTTGGGTTCTCCTATATATGGAGATGATGATTTCCTTATTGAGCAAGCTCAATGAGATTCACAAGTATCCATTCCTCTTTATAGGATTACTATCACATTTTTCTAGGAGATATAGTTTAAGTTATTGTATTTATAGGCAAGGGTTTTATTCAACACAGAACTTCCTTGTGGGGTTTCCCATCCTTTTTGAGAAAAAATGAGTAGTTTTACCTTAGGATATAAATGTGTCATCAGAAATTGAACCAAATAAAAGCTATGAACCAATATCCCATAACATAGATATGTGATTTATTTGAATTGGTTTTATGTTTTTAGGTGTTTTTATAATTTATTTTTGGTTGGGATATCACCAAGTAGGTGTTTGATCTAAAAATATACCTTATACATCTTTTTATACAGGTTTGGTCCACATTAGTGTCTGGTAATATTTTTCGGTCTCATAAACATGCCAACTGAATTCCTAGAACAGATGAAGCATGTTTCCATCCTAATTTGGATTAATATGTGGTGGTTTTCAAGGATGATATCTTGTTGTATTCTCCAAATAGACACAATATTCCAAATATATTGAGGTAATTTTTAATATAATGATATAGAATTAATTATATTTTAGTCTCCGAAAGATGAAATATTTTTATTATGAAACATTTGGAATCATTATGGATGTAGTTATGATGTAAAGAGAATTATTTTTTGCCTATCCATATTTTGAGTTTATGCCACACAAGAGAAATTATATGACGCATGATCTTGAGTTATTTTCATTATTTTCATGAATTTTTATGTTTGAGATATTATAGACAAAGAGAGTATTATGTGGTGTAATCAAACAAAAAAGTACAGAAATATATATTTACACAACATTATACACATTTGAGGCATCTAATTTAGGTTGAATACCTATAGAAATTTTACATACAAATATCGTAAATACAAGGTAAATACAATATATTGTCTAATTCACAATGCATGAGAACTTGTGTATAGGTAGTTCAACTGGGCAGTAGTGAGTGGAAGCCTATAGTTTTTTACACTGAGATCTCATTGAGGTTCTTTAAAATCTAGGGAATAAATTTCAATCATACATAGTGGTTACCTATATCCTTCGAGATAGAGTAACAATGAGGAAGTTATTGGATTCTATTGTCCTAGTCCTTTGGGAGAGTGTGGTAGGTAGGGACCCACATCCGGGTTAGATGGTACATGAGTATGAGATCATGTGTATCCCTAGATTTGTGTGGGTTTCATGGGACATATCTGATGAAATGATGTTGGGATTTCAAACCTCTGTTAGGGATATGAATCTCGGTTTTTCCAAAAAGTATCATGACTTATGATGTTTGTACTGGTCGGGGTGGATGAAATGTGTGGTCGATGGTTTTGTTACAATGTGATGAACCAATCCGTTGTTGAATGTGGAACAGTAGTGACTAGACAGATATTTGAATTAGTTACCTATCAACCAGATGAAATGGGATGATGTTGATATGAATTTTGGGACATATTTACAAAGGTCCTCTCAAGGTAGTTACGATGTATGATTTGTTGTTGATAGGATAACAATGATTTCATCTCACTTATTGATCAAGTAGAACTTCATAGTTCTCGATCGTTGATGTTTTTATATATTATATATAGTACACCTTCATAGGTTCACACATAGTATCATTTCTGATAGGTATTGTTGGTTTACATGTCATTTGTAAATGAGGTAACAGAGGGATCCGGGAAAACAGATTCTTTTGATCATAGTACACAACCCGCAAACTGATGTCCAGTTATAGTATATGATATATGATGTTGAGTAAATGTTGTTAGAATGGGTTCAGTATTTTGGGGGATCATGGGAGATCAAAATACTAATTTTTAAGATTTCCAACAACAACATCTATCTTGACACTATATGTGTGACACCATATAAAGATTTTATGGTATGTCGCAACGATAACCCATGTTCTGGTTAGGGGAATGTGAGGCAACCTTACCGGGACCACATATCAGGTAGGAGACTTGTGAGAATTTCTAGTTTATTCCGAAGTATATGGTTAATGAAATATATAAAAAGAAATCATATGTTGGTTTCTGCATAAGACCTCTATATTTTTGAGTTAGGGATCCAGACATTAAACATTTTTATGGGCCAATGTCAATACCCTCTGAGATCAGATGTTTTTTTGGAATATTGAGGTATTTTTCTAAACACGGATCCCATGTTTTTGGAGAAAAATGAGTGGTGAACCAATAGAAGAAATGATGTAGGTTATGCCACATTTATAATTATAAAAATGTGAGGATGAATAGCTACATCTTATTGGTTGCACTGCAAGGAAATTGTTGGGAGTAGGTCTCTATGAAGAGTGGGCATGTCTATAGTTTTTTAAAAGTGGATAATATAAAATTTGTGCATTTATAGTTGAACTGTGTGATCAAACCATGAAATGTTCCCTTATATTACATCTGTGGGCATACATTTAGCACAAGGTTTGGCCAAACATAAAACAAAACAATGTAACCTTATATTTTAGTGGAATTCACAAAAATTCACATAAATATGTATAACAATGAAGCAAATTTTCATTTTATCTTTATCCACTAGAAGAAACACATTAAAAAATCTCATTCAATCTAAAATGTATTTTCTGATCACGTTCTTCTAGATTTTCATGAATTAAACCGTAAAACATATCATTGGATTCACAATGATGGGTACACGATTAATTTTTATTTGTTATTCATTGTTCTTGGTATCATATCAGCTATTAAGGTGAGAGATCATATGCCGAAATTTTGGGCTCATTGTTCAGTATTTAATTTATACATGTTCTATATTGAATTAGGGTCTGATATCTGAAAAATATTATACTACTTGGAAATAGCAGGTATATTAATAGTTTCTCATTTGTGTTGTTTTCTATTGACATGGTTGTCTCCATGCCGCCAATTAGAAATTTTGGAACAACCTTGAAATTGAAATGGATAATTGAATTAAATGGAATGGAACCAATTAAGGATTATATTACTCCATTTTATCATATTTGGATGTTTTTTCCAATAAAAGGCTACACATCATCTATTTCATTTTCCATTCCACTTGATAAAATACATAGTGAGTTTGTTTTAATATTTTATTCTTTGTAAAATCCCATAATTAAATGTATTAAATTTAATTTCATGATTATGGGATTTTTTTCTTTCATTGACATGTTTTCCCCAGATACACCTTGTTGAGTTAATCAATTGAGTGTTATGAATTTATTTAAATGAATGGGTATTCTCAATGTATTAATTTCAAATATGAATGGTTAAATGAGTGGGTATATAAAATTGATGAATTGAATTTGAATTGCTGAATGGAATGATATGTGATATAAAATGGTAGTGGATTACTTGGATAGAATAATAAGGGTCTTGATTACATTTAGTTTCCATGGTTTCATTACTCATGGATCATATTTTACTGTAGAAGATTCCTTGGACTTGTATGCTCCTCGTATCTTGGTTTTATAGGATTAAAAGGTAATTTATTCTCCTTGGACATAGATTACAAGACTCACATGGAACATGGCCTATTAAGACGATCTTTAGAATCCAGAAGTATCATTATAGATTTTCCATCATGATTCTACTAGGACTCGATGAGGATGACATGACATTACACACCATGTATCCGGCCCAACATGGTCTACAACATTTTTTATACAGCACAACCAAGGGATTTTGATATGATTGGTTGTTCAACATAGATGATTTAATTTCAATCCTATTGTAATAAAACATAGTCTACGATATTGTGACATGTTTGGAAGTATAATGAGTCCATGTTAGAAATTTGTTTATAGAATCTTTGATATAAAAACATTACCATGTCTTTAAGGGAGCCTCTTGAGGCTATACAAGATCACATTCTTAGTAGTAGATATTCCATGGGAACATTACATTTTTTTAACTGCATAATTTTTTTTTTAATTTGAAAATTTCAATATCTTTAATAAACCACAACTAGGCCTTGATAATTTTTTTTTGGGTGCTTAACCACTGGGATTGTTTCTCAAAACCATATTCAGGCAACAGTTGGGGACCTAAAAAAACTATATGGATATAGGTCGAGACTAGGGAATGAGAATATAGTTCAATGGTAGATAATGATCCATTCATATGAGTATGAGGGCAAGTGATCTAGTTAAGGCTCATGAAGATATTTTGAGATAATGTTTTTTTAACTTTTTGAAATATTTATTCATGTATTTATTACACTACTTTGTATCTATTTTGGATAATTTATAGGGAAATTTATAATCAATTTTAAATATATGATGTTAAACAAAAATATTAAATGAGTATTTTTCATCTATATTCATCAATTGTCTAGTTGATAAATATTATTCTTCAATTGAATAATATTGATATTCCACTATGTTACACTCTGGAAATGAGTTAATAGTCTCCCTATAAAGAAACACAAGCCCTCATAGCTAGTCGGCAACATCTGTCCTTTATGGAGTTGTGCTTGAAGTTATATGGCCATCTAGAATCAGGGAATTGTTTAGTGTAAACTGAGTTTGGGAAGATTTAATGTTGATGTGATGCACACTGGTATTTCCATGAGATTCTTCTTAAATGAGATGTTAAATTTGATAAACGTAAAAGCTTAATTAAAATAACCATTATATATTATGTTTCAATTATTCATAATCATGAGACTCATGTATGAAGAACCCTTAAGGGTCTGTCCATTGGAATCTTTTTATAAGTTAACTATTTTTGAATAGAAACCATGTTTAAGGTGTTATTTCTTGTTAAACAAAAATGTATTGTTTTATAAGTATGTTCTATGATATGACTGCCCACTATTTTAATTCAAATATAAAAACCCATATCAAAAGAAGATATATTAAAATTATTATGGGGAAATACGATGATTCCATTTGTAATGTATGCTATCATGGAATGTATTATAATTTTTACTATATGGTGTTATCTTCTATTTTTAGTCCATATGGCCATATTAAGTTTATTCAATAATTGTAATTCCTTTAAAATGAGACGGTCTAGCTAATTAATAAAGTTAATTTTTATGAATCTTATCTTCTTACTTATTATTTTAAAAGATAACATGAATCATGATCCTCATGAGAGATATATAGGCTTAATTTTATGAAATTTATAGTCTAATGGAATACCTATATCGTTGATATGCAAATATGAAAACATGGTATTTCGTGGAGTGTCTCACCAAGAATATAAATCAACTCCTTATAAATGATAATGGTTCCCCATGGGTGACACCATTGAAGGTATTTGTGTCCATATGGATATATGAAGGCATGAGTGATACTCAATCCCCATTGTGAGATACCAGGCAAGGGATCAGAGGGCTTCTGTCTTCACATTGTGTTGATAGTGACACAAGGGATTACATTTATGTGTCCCCATGGACGAAAACAGGTGGTAATGGTTATTTATATTTCCTATAGAGAAATATATGAAATTAATTTTCATATCAAATTTTATGGGATTAGGGTCCCTATAATAAAATTTTGATTATTGATTTTACATTAATGACAAATAATATGTCTTTTTCATCAAAGGACACAACCACAACAAAAAATCACATGTTTTTTTATTTGGTTCACTACTTGATAGTTATTTTATGATGAATTATTTGTACATCCATATTTTATCTAAAAATGTTCCCATTTTTTCAAACACATCCTAATGACGTCAAAGTATGAGTGGATAACCTAGATTCCTTGAGGAACTTGAGCCCAACATGTTCAGTTATTTATTTATTTATCATTTATTTAATTTTTATCTCTCTTACCATCATATATCAATTCAATGAATAGATATAGTTATAGAAAAACATTGAGGTTTTCTTATCATTATATATCACACACTTCTCATGATTCTATTTCACTAGGGTAATCAGGTAGATATAATTTTCACATGTCCATTTTATGGTGCTTCTGTGGTCATTCTTGTAACATAGTGTTATGAATATAGGACTGGTTTGGAGATTAGGATGCTTGTGGTGTTTTTCCTTGGAATTTTTTTAATTCTTATTTCTATATTTTATTATAGTTCATATCTATAGTTTCCATTATCAACATTTTAGAATCCTATATACATATATTTATTATACTATATTTGTTTTTTTGCCATTTTTATTTAATTTTTGTATTTATCTTCTGCTATTTTGGTTTTATTATATATTTTTCTACTATATCATATTAAATTATTATTATTATTATACCATTGTATGGCTATTTAATGATTGTATTGACTCCCCAATATACCAAAATTCTTCCTGGACGCTAGACGCTGGATTCTAGAGCATGATGAGTTGCATATGATGCTATGTAGTGGCCACTCTGTCTACTAGTTTCGTATTCTATTAGGATGAGATTTTACCTGGATTCCGATAATCAAATTTTAAGATATTCACATAAAATTTCTTCAATAATCATTTAAAATGTTCATATATCAACTACCTCATCCTATTCTATTAAATAATAATTAAATATCTATAATTATTATCAATTATTTCACCTATCCAATTTATATATAATTATCGTAACAAAGTCAATTAATACTCTGACCTCATCCACTATTAAAAAAATCAAATATATGTATTTAAGAATTCCTCAAAACCCCATTTGATATTATCTCTTCTAATTATACTATCTTCAATATATAAAACATCATCATAAACAAACTTATAAAATGATTGATAACGTTATTTTATATCTTCACATGATACACTAACTATAATAAAAATATTTCTTGTTGAAAGAGATTAATTTAAATTTATATTTGAAATTAAGACGTATAAAATAATTATTGATATAATGTAAAAACTGTAATATTACAGAAATTATTATTCATCTCCATTCCTAATTTTTTATAGGATTTAATGGATTCATATTGAATATTTAGAAAATATTCACACTTTCGATTGGTTACATGATTCATATTGTAAAAAGATTTTCATGTTTTCTTTTAATCAATTATGATGGTAATTATAATAACATGATTTTAATTTATTATTGATTATATAATTTATGAAACATATAATTTCATTCTACATATATTTCTAAATTTTCCAATTTTTTGTTTCTTTCACATAGATATTCAATTCATACAGAAATGAAATTATTCATACAATCTTAGAAAATGATCCTGATGAATCCACTGAAAATCCTACAAAAAATATAAATGATACATAAATTTACTTAATTTTTCTAAATTTTAATAATGGAATTAAAAAATAACCATTCAATTATCTATATGATTCTTATGATGATAAATTTTAAACATGCACAAATGATAAAATATGCTTAAAATGGGTGGAAATGACTCATATGTATAATTACATCACACATTTTTATTCTCTATGGAATTATATATTTCATTAAAATAAATCTCAATTAATTTCAAATAATATAATGATAATTTAACATGTCTCCAAAATTCTGAAATTACCTTATAAGAAACCATATTCTATTCTTAAATCTCCAAATTAATGGTTAAAAAAATACGACCCATGAAAAATTCAACAGGGAACATAGTTCACCAAAACACTATATTATATAAATTATCATTCAACATTTAGCTCAACTATATTCAAATATATGTTACTGAATCATTATAGATTCATCCAGTCAAATACTTATTTATATGATTATTTTGGAAATAATAATCTACCATAAAAGGTAATGTTTATTTATATAATTTGATATTTTGGTGAGTAAAAATTCATCCATGTTACATAGATAATCATCTACCAATGTATTTATCAAAATATCATTTCCATGTATGTTTAAGATTTATCAATATTGTATTCATCTTCCTTCACATAGAACACATTCGTACAACAACCCTATATGATACACAAATTAAAATAGATGAAGGGTTCCCTAATTCATGAAAAATATCCTCAATACATCCTCCTTGCACCATAAAAGTGGTTATCATGGATCCCTGGAAACAAAATTCAAGGATGAAAAATAAACGCACATCTCCTCAGGGAAGAATGGTTCTGGGACACTCGTGTATCTGAGAAAAATGGAAATAAATAAAAATGTGAAGGTGTTCGACATTGAAGGACTATATTTGAGACTCAAGTGATATGGAACCATTTTCAACATAACAATAAACATAGGTATTGACAACTTATTTTTGCTAACAAAAACAATCCCATCAGTTATTAAAATAATGGTATATTTTATATCCATCAAAGTGGCCTAAAAAACACATAATCATCATTTTAACCCAAATATATATCAAAAAAATGATAAAGGGAAAGAATTTAATACTGGAAAAAATTAGAAATTGACAAATTGAGGAAATGGAATGTCATTCGATGAGTCACAATCATGATTCATTGGTCACCCGCCACTAGTAGGCCTCTGGGTGGTGACCTGCACAAATAGTATAGAATCACATGAAATGGGAAGCATTGCCCTTTTTACATGCAAATGAGATCTTGAGTTAAGTTGGCCTAATTCTAAAAAAATCCAAGAAATCTATAATAGAACAATAAAAATCCATACCACATTCAAGTTTAATGTAAATATATTACAAATATATTGGAAATATCCAAATTAAATACAAATCCAACGATACGTAGTGACACAAAAACTATCCAATAATTCAAGAAAATAATTCCTTGAATAGTCTCTGTAGTCCTCCATGAAACATTAATGAAATTTTAAATAGATAGATTTTCCTTAAAACTATACATATTAGGAATACTAAATTCCCTCATTCAGAAGGATAGAACCATACTAATTCCCCAATGTGAATCAGAATAAACCAACAACACCTATCAATGTATACCAACCACCCCAACCTCAGCAAAGGCATGATCACCCAATAATGCATGTCAGTCAATGTAATAGATAGAACATCGATGATAGGTTACCCCACACCACATTACCACTTATTACCCCATCTCACACACTAATGAAAAACATTATTGGGCTATAACCTCTTTCGAAAGTACCATGTCACAACCCACCGACAAACACAAGGGAATCAAAAATAATCCCAGAAACATGGAAAATAAAGCACATCATATATCTCCTACACACACCTTGTCCTCAAAAACCACTTCTGGTCCGAAGGGTCATGGGATATCACCGATTGTATGAGGGTGCAGGGACGAGTGGGTGGCCAACCATGCATCCTCCAAACTGATCTCTAGGAAAGGCACCACCCCCTTGACAATGGATGTGTTATGAAAATATTCTATACTAGGGTGGGATGTGTATTCAATAAAAATAAAAAATAAAGGTATTTATATATGGTATCAAACACTCAAGACCAATCTATGGGTTCTCAATTAAACAACCAACGACCCTATGATATGTCTGACTTTTTCGCTACTTATAAATGCTTTTATTATCTCCCGATATATTCACTTGGGAAGTAAATATAATTAAATAATAATCAAAAGAATCAAAAACACACAATATACCCCATCAAACTATTTTAACCAATTATAATACATGGATGAGGAACCCATTTATAAATTTCTTCCATGACCTTGAATCTACCAACCACAATACATTAAAATCCACATAGAAAAAACCACATAGTGGAAGAAGAACAATGATAATACATCTCAGTCCACATTTCCTATCCACTTTATTTCCATGCCAACCACTTCCATCATCATTCATAAAAGTCATTTTGACCCAATAATCATCCCAACAACGAAAACCACCAAATCATTGGGAGATATAGCAACAGATCTCATCAAAACAAACCCTGATATCCCTGTTGCATACCAACACCACACCCATCACTCCTAGAAACATAAACATATAACAAAACCCTTATATACCCGATATACTATAAAAAATACCATCAAATCCATAATAAAAAAACATTTCAAGCTAATATTATATTACACCACCCGAAACCTCCCACACACAGTCATTCTCTCAACCACACCAATAGACAACCACACAAGACACAACACATATCAATACCACAAAAATAATATATTTTCACCAAACAAGGATGTTTTTCTTCATTTTTACCAAACACTCATTATTTAATTTAACTTTCATAATTCATGGGTTATCATAGAACTATTTTTATCCTAGGGAATCCACGTATTTAACCAAATATATGTAGTTAGTCAATATAAAATATAAATCTATTCCACACATGATGAACACCATGCCATCAAAATGCAACCAATTTTAACAAAAAAAGATCACCAATGACCATAGTTTTTAGAATGAATATTTCCCATAAAATAACAATATCAATAAACAATGAAATAGAATCATGTGTCACTTTTCCCTAGAATGTTTTCATTTGATTAAATAAAATAAAATTATCTTTATTAAATATTGATTCAACTCTGTTCACATGTATAAAATTCATACACCCACCCCGCATGTTACAAAAATTAAAAGAGGCGCATAGATTACTACCCCATGAAATAGATTCTCCACACCTCCTTTTTGTGCAAAATAGGGGGTGCATAAGGCTATAAGGAAATATGATCCAAGGGTTTCACACATATTCACAGTTACTTGAGGAATAATGGTTCTTTGAAATCCATGTATAATGATCAAATATATATAAATAATTATTTAAATGTGTTCCTATTTGATGTACTTGATCCGATACTCAAGGGATATGAATCAATTTTGAACTCCCCATTAAATGTTGATCTGGACCCCACATTTTGCCTAACTACAATCTTCTTAAGTTGTAGAAAATTTATTACATTATGTATATGCTTTAAAATGGATTATAAATACATAAAAATGGATTTAAAACCAATTTAAATAAAATAAAAAGTTTATGGTAGTTATTGGAAACACTAGAAATTGAAAAACTATGGAAATGACCCAATATTGAGTGAGTCAGCATCACAAGTCACTGGTGGCTTAGGCACTATTGGGTGGGTCAGCGTTAGAAAGGTCACCAGTGTGTGATACTAATTATGAGATACCTTTGCAACGTTTTCTATCAGTGAGTCACCATTCAATGATTCACTATTCGGTGAGTCTCTATTTGGAGAGTCATTGTTCAGTGAGCGATAGGCATGACTCACAATAACAACCCACCATCATTGAGTTACCATTGAGAGTCAAAGTTAAGTGTCATCATTCTGACTCACCCATCCAGACTCAAATTTCGGACCTACAAGAGGATGACCCATGTTCAGAAGGGCTATTATTTTTAACTCATCGATGAAAAAAAATTGATTTTGGAAATCTCCTGAATTGAGCTACCATTGCCTCCCAGAGCACATCAAACATACGTTTTTAGGATGGAATGGACCAGAGTTGACTGGTCCATTACATTAGATGACTCTAAAACTATTATATACAATAATAATTCCAAACCAAACTCATAACGATCGATGGGTTCAAATATCCACCTCGTGAGTTACATCTCAAGGATCTCACTAAACATTGACTACTACTACAAAAAAACACACAGCAGTTCAGTGATAAACTACCATTAATTCATTAAAATCTATAGTGACACCAAAAAATCCTTGACTACATACTCCAAAACCTACATCCCCAAATAAATGCATGACACACCACAGAAAAAACATGTGCCAAGAGTCCAAGAAAATAAATCAGGGAATTCCTTTCTTAATCTATTAAGGTTTAGAAGAGGATGGAGTTACTCTCCCACCAACAAGGGATTATTTCAGCATGTAAGTTGGGTATAAAATTAGATTATTTCCTTCATTTTACTATAGATATTTTTCTATATGAGTAGTCTCATATAATATTTCGTGATGAGGAACTTTGTCCCTCCCTCTAATACGTTGTAACTCCCTTCAACCTACTGGTATAAATAGAGGTCTAGAAGAAGACATAGGTAGTTTATATGATTAAAAAATGATTAGGTCTATTGTGATATAAGATCCAAAAACTTTATTCTAAGGTAATGGCTAATATTATTAGGTCTTATGTTTCAGAGCCTTCTAGGATTTTTCTAGTGAGAAGGTGACCTCTGAAGTGTATGTTTCGACCATACGGTCCTCTTGTCTATCCTATGGGCCTTGGGATTCCGTGTTTTATCTATGGAGTCGATGGGAATATCTATAGTTATTTCCCAAATTCCATTTTATCTCATTATGGTGTAGGTGGGATGGTTCAGTTCCTGTCTTAACATGAGTTACATGCCGTGACGTTTGAGCTGTAGGGGAAGTAGGCACCTTCTCCACCGAGGGGATATCGGGCTACATGAGGATGACATCAGCGTGTTCCTCTAGGACCTTGTCTTGATATTGGAAGAGGATTATACCATCACTATAGGGGATTCTGATTTGGGTGTGGTTAGTTGAATGATGTAGATGTAACTGTCTGATTAGGTGCATATATAGTTCATATTATGATTATTTTGTTCAGTTCACTTTCATCTACATTTTTTGATTCAAGGTTTTCACAATACATAGTTTTACCTTGTACAACACTTGTTTTGAGATGATAATGGGTTAGAATTTCCATGCCCCTGTTGTTGAGTATTCAAGTTGGAGATTAGAGCAACTTCATTGATGTGATCCTGGGATGTAGACTGATGATGGGGTAGCATCTGTCTCATGGGGATCTCTTCTAACTAAAGTTGAAACCATAAAATATCATCCATAGAGATTTATTATATAAAATATATTATTCATTTAGTCTATTGGATATATGTATTTCCAGAAATAGATATCCATAGTTTGGTTTTCATTAGTGATCATAATGTCAGGTGGGAAGTCATAATGTGGAGCTTATTAATTACGTGTTTGTAGAGTATTCATTGGAAATGGTGGATACTGAGATGGTGGGGGAAGCCATAGTTTTTTGGGAGTTTGTGGAGTACTTTCTTATGTATTTTGTAACTCTTCCACTGTGACGTGACATTGATTTTGGGATAGAATTACAACATAGTTCTTTTCCGATCTTTCATGGCTCATTATTGAATAGAATATTCTGAGTTACGGGATCCCTAGATACAGATTGATGACCAGATGAAGAATGGATGTTTTTGGCCATTTTTTTCTCTATAGGGTGATCTGGTCTTGTTTTTAAAAAAGGCAGATAGTGGTGTGAGGTTATGCATTGACTTATAGAGGTTGATTTAGGTTATGGTCTTGAACTATTACCATCGCCAGATAATAGATGATCCTTTTAACCAATAGAGAGGGGCATGTTTCATATCTAATATCGACTTAATGTCCTGTTGTCTCCATTTTATAGTGAATTAGAGCTATATACTGAAGTCTACTTTCATGTGCATGTAAGGACACTTCACATTCGGGGTTATGTTATTCATTATTATGAACACACAATTCATGTTCATGGGGATCATGAACATTGATCACCATAATTTCCTAGACATGTTCATCATCATATTAATCGATGAAATCATAATCTAATCAAAGTTAGAGGATGAGAATAATGAGAATAAAAGTACTATCTTGGAGGCACATTGTTTTTGATATATCAACGGAATGTTGTCCACCTGTATCTTTTGGTCAAGAGAGATACACTTATTTTGACATGTGGTGTCTCATCCTGGTACATTAGAGGACCCTTTGAAGGACAAGGAAGTTATTTCATTGGAATAACCCAAGAATGTTGTACAATTTTCCATTTTTCATTGTATATATGTATATTACTAAAGGTTTGTACGTGATTTCTCTCAAGATACATCCTCATTGACAGGTCAGAAAAAAGGACCAGGCTATTCTGTGGATTGAGTAGTGCTAGGAAATGTTTAGCTATATGAAGGGTATATTTGATAGTTCTCAAATGCTCATATTTCCTTAATATGGCGTGATGTTTGAGGTTTTTGTGATTATTACAATTTGGGATTGGTATTTGTGTTGATGTAACACACAAGAGTGATATTTTATGAGTATAGGAAATTATGTCCCAATGAACATAAATATTCTACCATTGATATGTATCTATTAGTGGTCATTTTTACTCGGAAGATATATTGGAATTATGTTATTGGTGGGTTATTTGTGCTCTTCACAAATCATAAGGGATTGAGGTATATCTTTTCCCAGTGAGAAATGAACATGTGACAGGGAAGGTGGGTGGAGTTTATCTAGGACCATGACCTCAAAATAGCTTACATGTCAAGAAATGTATATTACATGTCTGATGATTTGGGCAGGAGGTTTCCGAAAGAGGGGGTTCAGGATTCTAAAAATTGTTGGTAGGCTCTGGGGGAATTGAATACCTAAGACTTATATGCATGAATGGATTGTGGAAGGGGATATATTTTTTAGTTTATATTGTTGTCATATATGATATAGCTGGCGGAGGAGTCTCTGTGGGGAGACTCAAAGGCATAGGTGGTTGGTAATTGATCTGGCCATGGTGATGCTCCAGAGGGACGATTGATGGATAGTCAAATCAGATGTTCATCCATTGAGGGTTATTCTTTATAGTGGTAATGTGTGACAAATTCCTCTTTGAGTTTCAAATGTCACCTTTACCAGTACATCCATGAGTTTTCAATATGTACCATGGATTGAGGATATTGTTTTGGGGACCCAAAATGTAGTAGGTAGCAGAAGTGTATTTGAAAAATTGATTAGTTTTCTAGTTAGTGAAGGAAGATAACTGTGTTCCTAGTGTGTTTTTGTATCCCATAGTTGTCCCCATGTGGATGTGGGATGAAACAGAGATGTTTTTTGTCAATGGAATATCCTTGGCTCAGGGAGGCTACGATTTTCTCTGGGTAGTGGTGGACCAGCTGAGGAAACCATCCCACTTCTTTGCGATTTCGGAGTCAGTCACAATGGATGCCTTTTCTAGGAGGTACGTTGAAGAGGTGGTCTAGATTTAGGGAGTTATAATATCCATAATCTTATATTAGGATACATGTTTCACCTCAAGAGTCTAGAGGAGATTGAGACAATATTTGGGCTCTATGTTATACCTCATCACTAATTTCCACCCACAGATTGATTGAAAGATAACGCGTACCATACGGATGTTGTAGGAAATTTTATGAGCATTCATCTTAGACATTGGTTGATTGTGGCTGGGATACATACCTTGGTGTAGTTTTACATTAATAATAGATATAACTTTTCCATCAGAATGTCTCTATTTGAATCATTGTTTATAAGACGATGTCATTCCTCTTTGTTCTAAACATTGGTTGGAGAGAAAAATCCTCAAGGAACCATGGAAATGTAGAGAACAATAGGAAAGTTTAAACGTGTCCCTGAGAAGATAAAATCATCAAATGATGGGTATAAGTCATTTATGGATCATAAGAGGATTCCATTGGACTTCGAAGTTGGGGACCATGTGTTCTTAAATGATTCCCCATGGCATGTGAATCAGAGTAATTGAAGAGGGAAAAGTATTTATCCTCAATTCCCTACCCCCATTGAATTGTAGGAGAATGATGGTGAAATTTCATACCCATTTCCACTACCACCACAGTTGGAGATGGTCCGCGACTTCATTCACATCAATCGGATTTGTATGTTTCTTCATGGTGAATCCCTTATCATTGACTTGGGAGGGATGGATGTCAAAGACGATGTGATGAATGTAAAAAAACAAGGCGATACCATAGATCATATAGAGAATGTGGTGTTTTGGTGGACCATTCCTTTGGTTAACATGTTATGGAGGCACGGTTTCCTGGATGAGAGTACTAGAGAGAGAGAATCGCAGATGCATGCCCAGTACAAATAGTTGTTCTGATTTTTTTCTTGATCTTTTTATCCTTGTGATGTAATGTTTATATTTTTTTAGTTTTGTGATGAGTTGTTTTCTTTTTTTGTGATTTTTGATTATTTTATGGTATTGGAATGGGGAGGACAATATTCCTAATCGAGATGCTTTAACTGAGATGCGATTAAACCCATGCGGGCGAGTAAGTTCCACTCTGAGAAAAAAAATATTGATTTGGAGGATAGAATTAACTAATCCATTTGTCTGGAAAATATCGAATTTGGTTCTTGTGTGGAGTGTCTTATGGCCAGTTGGGGTAGTGTGTTTTAGAGGATTTGATCTTGGATGTGTAGGTTTCACTACATAATTCATGATAAATCAAGTACAATCCTCCGGTGATAGCATACAATACTGTGAAAAATGATAAACATTGCAGCATTCTTTGGTGGTGCCTATGAAAAAATGTCCTTGGCCTTCGATGGGTCCACTACTACACCCTACTTAAACTCCCCTCCCGCAATATATTCCTTTACCTTGACTTAATGTAGATCTGGATTTCACTGATGAATATGATGATGAACTATTATAGGAACTCATGGATAACGGATTTTATAAGCCTCATAAACATGAATAGTGCATTTGTAAAACTGATTGGAATAACCAAAAACTCAATTTTACCATAACTGCACCTAAAATTAATATTCAGGATATCACCCTCCTTCACTCTCAACTGGTGATATCCAAACCATAGATCGATCTTATATAACCAACCTACCCCTCTTAGTTGGTCAAGAAGATAGTCTATTCTCATGCGTGGGTAATTTTTTTTGACAGTTACATGATTCATCCAATGATATTCTACGAAAAAGAGCATACCAACATATACTATTTTTGAATTACATAATAGAGAACCCCACTATGACACACTGGTCTGAATAAAGCCTTTCTTCATTATGTCATCAATCATAATTATGATCTCCCACAACTCAGAAGTTCTCATCTTGTAAGGACCCATCAATATCATACATAGTCCATCTATGATTGAAAAAACAAATATTCTCCAAAAAAAGTATATAATATCATTTAAAGGATAAAACCATTCTAAAATAAGGATGATATTGTTTGGTTTCATCTGTAGAAAGAATAAATCCCCATGGGATTGATGCATCCACATTATCATTCTACATCCACATAACTCATCACAAAATATTGAATGACCTCATACTAGTTTACTCAACATTAGGGGAACGAGATTTCACTCTAAATTTTATACTAGAACATTGGTTGTATTGGGTGAAACAATGGAGTGTGAAGCCGCTAGATAAAATATATCATAAGCAAGAAGACTGGACAAACTGATAGTACCTTGAACAATCTCTGGATCTAATAGGGTTGTTGCCTCTACAAAAAGCAACTAAAAATGACCATATCCTCTATAATTCTACTGATATCCCCTTCCTCTAACACGTTTTCACATTGGTCCTTGTGTAACTCTCTAGGGATGACCTCCAATTTCCCCCTCTCCCTAAGTGGAGAAGAAGGATGCTATCCTTGTTGCTGAAATAGCATGGCCAGAAAATACTACTGAGCTGGGCGATGAAACTTACCACCCCACCATAATTAACTCTAATGGTCAATGGTCACTGACTATAGACATTATCATGGAATCCATGGATAAATTATACAGACCATAGGCCCACAGGATGGGCATGAGGACCGGAATGTCGAAATAAGAACTGTTGAGGTTGCCTCCCTGCTGGTCGAAAGCAATGAGTAGAATACTGAGCATCTCAGGAATGTCATAGAGGTTTTTAGACACCAAAATAATTATTTTATGTTTTACAAGTTTATGTTATATACAATATAGGTAATATTCCCTGAAAATGTGGTTTCTCATCAGGGTGTGGCAGTGGACCCATCAAATGTCGAGGCAGTTGTTTCTTGGGAATTACCCAATAATGTGGCATATATTTGGAATTTTCTTATTCTGGAAGGATATTACTAAAGATTTATGACCGATTTCACTCAAGATGCAACTTTGTTGACATCATTGACCATAACAGACATGATTTTGTGTAGAGTTAGAAGTTCCAGGTAGTGTTCAACAATCTAAAGGGTAAAGTTGGTCAGCGGTCCAGTGATAGATTTTCTAGGGGAAGGGTTTATTTTCAAGGTGATTTGTGATGCTTCATTTCAATGGTTGGGATTTTTAGTGATTCAATATTGGTGGTGATCACTTCTGATATTTTTTAGTTACATCCCCACAATTTTAACAATGTCACCCATGATCTAGATTTAGAGGTGGTCGTGTTTGTGAAAAACTTGGGGTGGAATTACCTAATTGGGGAGTGCTTTCTAGTATTCACATATCATATAAGGTTTAGGTATATCTTTTTTCATTATGTCCTTAAACTGTGACAAGGAAGGTGGATGTATTTTCTCTTTGTCTATGGATTAGAAATCTATTAATCCTCTCGAAAGGGAAAATTTCTAGAAAAATCTTTCAGCAGGAAGTCATAGAAGGAGGTTGTTTGGGAATTGACAAATGCATGGAAGTAATGGAGTAGTTTTCCACCTTACACCTAGATTCTGAAATGGATTAGGGAAGGGGATGTATATTTCAAATTATATCCTACTCATCTCTAATGATGCCCATGGAGGATTATCCGTTAGGAGACTCAGAGGAAGAAGTGATGTGTAATCGTGTTGACCATGGTGATCCTCCATAGAGACGATAGGTGGATAGTTAGAATTGGATTTTTCTTTATGGGAGGCAATTTATTATAGTTTTGATGCATGAGGATGTACTCTGTGAGTTTTATATCTCTCAGTTATTAGTACACCTAGGAGTATCCATGATTTAACATGGAATGAGGAGAACGTTTTAGTTTACCAGAATGTAGAGGGAAGTGAAAAAGTTCGTGGAGATGTACTTACAATTCTAGCAGGTGAAAGAAAACCCATTGTGTTCCTGACGGGTTTTCAAATCCCTTATGTATCCCGGAGTTGATGTGGGATGTCATTTTGATGGATTTTTTCATAGAGTTTCCCAGAGCGCTCGGAGGAAATAATGAAATATGGGTAGTGGTGGACCATCTGAAAAAATCGGTGAACTTATAAAAGATTAATGTGTTGGGCGCATTGGATGCCTATCTGGGAGGAATAGGGAGGAGGTGGTGAAACTTCATGGAGTTCTGAGATACATCATCCCATATTATGATAGATGATTCACCTCTTGATTTTTGAAGGTATTGTTCCCTGATTTTGATAGTCTATTGTGCCTCAGCACTATATTCCATCATTATACGGATGGGAAGACAGAGCAGACCATTTAGATATTGGAGGACATGTGGCGATGTTACATCATGGACATGGGTGGACCTTGGGTAAAACAATTTACTTTGGTATAGTTTGGTTATAATAATATTTATCACTAATCCAATTGTATGGAACCATTGGAAGATATATAAAAAATACTATTTCATTCATCCTTGTGATGGATCCAGATTGAGGAGACATCTGGTCTTAGTGCCAAGGACGCAAAGATCTTGAAAGAGAAGTTTCATCATCTCTATGAATGGATTAAAGCAACACATGCCCTTAAAAATTATGAAAATGATCATAATAGGATTCCCTTTTATATTGAGGTAGTGGAGCATGTGTTCATAATGGTTTCTCCCAGATATGGGGAGTAATGGTTTGGAATATAGATTAATCATTCACCCGGGTTCATCAGATCCTTTGAGATGTTGGGATGACTTGGATACCTGGCATACCTGTTGGAATTGCATGCATAGATACAGAAGTTCCCCAAATTCTTTCATATCTCTCATCTTCATCAGTATCTTCATAATGAATTCCATATCATTGTTTGAGGAGTGTTGGATTTTGATGTTGACACGAAATTTTTTGAATGACCAATGGAGATCCCTGATCGTTAGGAGATGGTGTTTCATGGGTGGAAAATTCCATTGGTTAATGTGTTGTGGAGGCATGGTGGGATTTATTATAGTACTTTTGAGTGATAAAAAAGATTCATTCCCATTACATGGAGTTTTTCAGAGTTTTTTCTTATTTTAGTATGCATTGCGATGAAATTTCTGAACCTGGTTTGTTATGAGATAAGTTGTTTTCTTGTTTCGTGATGTGTGATTATTTCATGAAAAGAGAAAAAGAATGGACATATTAAAAATAGATACTAATTAATTTTGGTGTGATAGAACCCATAAATTTGATTCAATTCCGCACATATAGGATAGAATCTTGACATTGATTAAGGAAATCATTGATTCGTATGTCCGAATAGTGAGTCTTTTGGTGCTTGTGTGGTGTGTATTGTGGTCAGCTGGGGTTTTATATGTTGGAGGAGGTTTTCATGGATGTTGAGGTTTCACTCTATATTTCTATAAATGAAGGTTTTTTTATCATTTAACATCAGTGTGTTTTTATCAGTAGTGGTGTTTTCTTTGTAGTCAGATCCTTGAGAGGTCTCTCATGGGGTGGTTTTTTGGACCCATAATTCCTTATGAGTATGGTTTGTAATTATAAAGGTAAAGTATAGTATAATTGGTATCTAATGTAATTTCTTATACTACTCCATACATTCATTTGTGAAAATCCGTTGTATTATGTTTTCATGGAGGCAACAATAGATCATTTTGGGTGCTTTCCAAAATCCTATTTTACAATGATGTGTCTATAATAGTATGTCATATAATGGTGGGTCATCAACTGATATGTAAAAACGGTGAGTTATAACTTGTGATTCAGAACTGTGAATCACATAGGTGACACTTAATTGTGACTCACTGGTGGTGGGTCATGATGGTTAGTCAAGATAATAGATCACAAAATAGTGACTCACTAAATGGTGCCTCACTGAACGGTGACTCACTGAATGGTGACTCACTAAATGATGACCCTCCAACAGTGGATCCTCCCTTGGTGGTCAAATTGGTGACTCATGAAATGGTGATTCACCCAATGGTAACTCACCCACCTGTGACTCGTGACGGTGACCCACCCAATAGTGATTCATTTCCACAGGTTTTTAATTTCTAGTTTTCCCAATTTCAATAGCTTCTCTCTTAATCATTTATGTTGATGAAAATCATATTTATAAACATTATTAAGTCTTTTTAAAACAATATAAAGGATTTATAATATATATTTAATTTCCTAATTCTTGATAGGGTTTATGTTACATAAAATGTGTGGTCTAGATTCACATTGAATGGGCAGTTCAAAAGAGTTTCATATAACATATGTCTCATAAAAAGCCCTTCAATGATAAAAACATTTCCTTTATTCTTTCTTTAACTTTTTTCTTTATATGTGTGTTTCCCATATCCTTTTTTCTCGAGGATCCATTCCTTATGGATTCACCGTTGGATCGTGTTTCCCTTGAGACATGCTCACCCCACTTTTTGGCACATGGAGGAAGTGTTGATCATCTATTTCGTGATTTAGGGTTACCTTTATCTCTAATAGTTTCTATATAATGTAGGGTGGATGTAAGAATTGATTCCATTTTAAGAAAGTTGAATCCAGATTCTATATAAATAATTGAATCAACATTAATCCAATAAACATGAATTCTCGGGAAGTAACACAATCTTTTGGGTTTTTTATTGATATTGTGATTTATATGGGCCATCTGCATGCTGAAAATCAGGGATGTTGGTGGAATTTGTTTTTGAACTCAAGTATAACTTCTCAGGAATTTTATTGATCATGTGTTCATAAAATTTATATTTAAATATGACTAACTACATATATTCGGTTAAATAAGTGAATTCACCAGAATTGAACTTATATTGTGATAACGCAAATATTATCAATGTGGAATTAAGGAACGAGTGTTTTCTAAATCTAAATACACCCATACTTGTTTGGTATGGTTGTATGACAGGTGTGGTTTGGTCTTGTATTGTTCCTGGTGTGGTTGTGTGCTTTTGGGTTGATTGATATTCTGAGTGTGGGGTGGTTTATGTGGTGTAATATAATCATAGGTTGAGTGATTGACTAATTTGGGAATGGATGGGAACTTTATGAGCAGCAGGTTTACTAGCTCATGTTTTTTATGTTGTTTTTGTTGGGTGTGATGGGTGTCATGTAGTTATGTAGCATTGATTCCATGTTTGGTGGTGATGAGCTGTGTTGTTGGGTTTGGATGTGAGTAGGTGGTTTTCTATTTTAAGATGATGTTTATAGGATCAAAATGATTATGTAAACGCTAAATATATAAGAGGGGGGGTGAATTGCATACTTTAAAAATTCCTTAAACAAGGAAAAAACTATGTTTAACAATGTTAAACTATGTAAATTCACAACAACTCTAAGTTCAACAATCTTTCTTGATTCCGGAAATATGATTATGATAAAACAGGTTCTGGAAATATGGTTCTGGAAATGAATCTTAAAAAAAGTTTACAAGATCAAGATTATACCTTAAAATGTATAGAATCTAATAGATCCAAGTACACCAAAACATGGAAGTATAACATAGTTATACTTTCCTTTCAATACAAGATTCAGTGGAAAAACAAACTTGGTACAATTACGAGTAATAAGTAAAAACACATTTAACCTAAAGAGAAGGGTATCCAACAACCATGGATAAAGTTCCCTTGATTTATACCTTCAAGAATGTATGACATACCCACCCCAGCGTAAGCCCTCAATCTGAAGATCGGTGTCTGTCTTGCTATCCCCACAATCCCCCAACTTTGAGGGAGATGACATCTCTGTTTTCCTCAGCACGGAAGACCTCGAACTTCAAGGTAGTCGACACCTCTGTCATCCTATCCCAGGAAGCCCTCCATTGTAAAACTCAACAATCAGAGTCACACGAAGCAAAATTGAACAATATGTTTAGTACGCACTAAGCACAAGAGTGTCTCTCTAGAAATCACTTCACATCATGTAATCTCTAGAGTAATAGAACTATTCATAAATGTCTTTCAGATCATTCAAATGAGCTTCTATTTAAAGGCACCATTAGAACGGTCTGTTCCCTCCTCCAACGGTCATATTTTTCTTTAAATTTCGAAGGGACCTATACACATGTCACACAAACAATGGTTAGTCAGAAACTGATTATACAAAATTGTTTCATAACTATAACATGTATAAGAAAAAATATGGTTGCATATGTAAATACAATATTCAGAATCTAATCAAATAATGTATGTTCAGTTTTTAATCAAAAACCAAATATAGTCTATATTACATGATATTCAGATTCTGTTTATGAGGAAATTAGGAGTGATAACTCACAAGAATTCGTAACCTGAATTCGAAGTTTGAACTCAACAGAATTCATTACCAGAATTCGTTGTCTGAACTCATAAAAGTTCAGAGTCTAAATTCAGAGAACATAGAGTCAGAACATAGAAGAATTCATAGTCTGAATTTAGAGAACTCGGTGTCAGAAATCATAAAAGTTCGGAGTTTGAATACAAATAACATAGAGTCAGAACTCAGAAGAGTTCAGAACTAGAATTCATGGAATTGGGATCCTAAAACAGAGTGCTTCATATGTAAGTATTATATAATTTCAATGTTTTAGATACAAACCAAATTTTGCATTTGGTAAATTATGAAATGAACAATGAAAATATGGTAAGGATATATTTTTTGGGGGAAGGAAAAATTTCATTATGAAAGTAAAACAAGGTAAATAGAAAATTTTCATTGATGAAGGAATGTTTCCTTAACGAAGTAAAAATTTCCTTGTGTTATATTTTACCTTGAGATAGGTGTTTGTGATTTTCAAAACATGAAGGAATGGAAAATTCATAAGGAAACCATATTGACTCATCAATATCACTCTTTTTGGAATGAACAAACATCCTTATGAAAAATAATATAAGGACATAGAATATTTCTTTCTAGACTTTGAAATAAAACTTATCTCCCTTTTCCCATGGGAAATGATGAATACGACTAACTCCCCCTTAGGATTTTGAACACTATGAATCATATTCTGGATATCTGGAATGTTATTTTTCATTATCATGAGTACAAAAACCTCAGTAATAAAAACTCCCCCTAAGATAAACTCCCCCTTACATAGGGATATTTCTTCTTTACTTAGTAATATTTTTCCATTATCGCCCTATAGGATTTTCAAAAAGGATTTGAGGGAATGGAAATGAAATTAATGGTACCTAAAAGATTAGTACATAACATCAAAAAGACAAGAAACCTAAAATTTCATTATGATAGGATAAATTTGTACATGGAATGGAATTCAACAAAATATTGGATTTGAACAAAGGTTATCCTTCGTTTTCCTTTGGAATTAAATTTTTTACTATAGTCTTCATCTTCTTGAGCTCCTCATGATCCTCTTATACTCTCTTAAGAAGTTGATCCTAATCCTTATCTTTTATTTGTAAAGCCTTTATTCATTCTTCTTGAGACTTAAGAGCCTCTGCCTAAACCTTCAGAACTTCCTCCTTCTTGACAAGCTTTTCTTCTATTTTAAACTGATGATATATTTATCTCTTCCATCTCTCAGCTCTTGAAAGAAACATTCAATTGGGATCAAAAACTTCATGCACCTGATAAGTCTATTCAATAGTAAACATTTCATCAAAAACTAGTTGAAATATCTTTGATCATACTATCTTCAATTTAAAAATCCTCTTAACACCATCTTGGAACACATAATGTTCTCTCATTTCTTCCACTATCTTCTTTGACAAGCTAACCATTTTCTTACATGACCTTTTGTGAGCAACATAGGTAATGAATAAATTCTTGAAATCAGCCTCAATCTTGACACAATTTTCAATCCCCATGGACAATGATTTTTATTTCTGATTAAGTGTGTGTTGAAGAATTTAACATCTAGACTCTATGCTTGGAAAAATCCGAATAGTGACAACCAGTTTCTTCAAAGACAAGAAAATGAAGTCATTTCCTTGAGATGATGATTCTAAATCTGAAAATTTTCTTAGTGAAGACTCTTCCTCTAGATCAACAACATTCTTATTTGAAGATCCACCATCTTCCTTCTTCATCACTATAGATTTATCAGGTGTATAAAAAACAACATGTTTTCCCTTATCAGTTCTCTGAATAGCTTCTTTTTCCAGAGACTCATGTTCACATTTAGAAATATGAACAATATTTTTTTCATCAATCTTCTCCTTCTCAGATCACACCTCAATATCCTCTGGTTGAATGATGTGGTGATTAGAACTATCTTCCTCAGACAGGTTATTCACTTCATCTTCTCCCTTCTCATCTTCTCCATTCTGATCTTTCTCAGGAGTAGGGAGCTTTGAAGACTCTGCTTCAAAAGTTCATACTGAGAACATCATGGATAGACTTTATTTATCATGAAAATCATCAACTTTCATTATTAGATCTTTGGTGTCACCACTTCTCTCTTCTTTTCATTCTACTATTTCTTTAGCTTGTTTTTGAACTTTTTCTGGAGTAACATACTTATTTCCCTGTGTCTTCGGTAAAGCTTCTACCAAGAAGGTTTTTGGTACTGGTAAATTTTTAGATGCTACCTCTGCAGCCTTCAAAAGAGATTGACCAACCTCTTCTTCAGTCATCATCTTCTTTCGTTTCTTATTTTGGATTTCTTGTCATGCTCATCTGATGTATTCTATTTTATGGCTTTGTCTTCAGAAGGATCCAAACCAAAATATGGCTCCCCAACATTCTTCTTCTCTTTGACATATCTCCACTGGGCGACAACCTCATCTAGATAGGACTTCTGTTTTTTAGGTTTTGGAGGTGCGGATTGAGATTCCATATATTTTGCGATTTTCCTTCCTTTTCTACTTCCTTCAACATCCTAATCTTTCCTGCCTTTTTTAATGATTCAGCCACTACTTGTGTTTTTTGAATGGCTTCATCTTTCTCTTCTAGTAAGTCAAAAAATTCTCCGGAGTCATTGGAAAATCCAATGCTCATCCTTTTCAAAGTATTATCACTGACTAGCATGAATTTTCAATTTCTAGGTTTTGATCTACATTGAATTTGAAATAATCTAAGCACTGAACAATCAATGTAGAACGGTTGGCCGGGAATATGATAATCGAAGCCTTCATGTTACCATTCTTGATATTCTGAATTGTAATGAGAATATGCCTTACTGGATTTTTCTTCCATTGGTTGACCAAGATGTCCATGATATACATATCACTTTTCTTCAAGGTGTCCTAGTCCCCTTTTCTCAGAATGGTAAATCCTTGAACCCATAATTCAAGGATCTGATGATTTGAAGATAAGTGATCAATCTTCGGAGTCTTTACATTATAGAGTCTGAGACATGAAATAGCCTTAACCTTATTGAAACTTCCTTTATTATTCAAAAATATATGAGAACAAAACTCTGCTTCCCCTTCGTTTGGAATACCAACTAGACTAGCTACCATAATATATGAAAGAGCATAAGTCTTTCCATATCTATTGAACAGAAACATCTCTCTGCCTTCTACCTTATAGAAATTAACAAATTCATAAAACTCAATTAACAGATCCATATACACCAAATCTTGAGCACCTATCTTCAATATGGAAACACTATCTCATCTATTCAATTTGATGTTGTTTGAGATTATAGAATCACACTTGTTGAAGAAATTCGGATGCACTAACATTTCTCTATAAACATGCCACTCTTGAATTGTCTTGAAAGTAGAAATATCATTCTGAGAAGATTCATCCAAAGTCATTCAGAATTGAAAAAACCCTGAGATGTTCAGAATGGTCTTAAGTAGGGGTTTAGAACTTCGGCACGCAAGAGCTTGAGATAGATGTGGGACAACCCTTCGAGGGTCCTTTATATTAGCATTAGATGTGATGGTTCATCTTTAAAACTCAATACAATGGCTGAAAATCATTCTAATCAGATCAGACATTTCATATGTTAGCCGTAAGGAAATCTTAGATGAATCCGATCTTTTGAGGGGTTTTAATGAAAAAAAATATTAAAAAAAGAGAATCCGAAAAAAATGTAAAACCACAGAAAAATACCAATAATAAAAAAAGGATTACGAAAACTTGAGGAAGGTGAGTCTTGGATCCAACAGTCTTCTAAGTTTAATTTGTATAAGTTCTGTTTCCTATTGGAAGAAAGAATAAACTCTTCCATGGAATTGTGTATGAAGCACTTATCATTCCTAAAATTCACAAGGTAACATTCATCACGTAATTCACTTATTCTAATGAAGTTGTTCTTAAGACCCTTAACGAATAGATCATTTGAAATCAATGTTTTACCAAGAAGAATAATAGTACCTATACCAATAATTTCTCCCTTAGAATTATCATCAAAAGTTACATAACCTCACTTCATATTGATAATATTTACAATGATTTTTCTGTTTCCAGTCATATGTCAGGAACATACACTATACATATACCATGTATTGTTATTGGTACTCCCTCTATTTTCTTGAATATAAAGAATTTTGTTTTTTGGAATCGAAACATTCTTGGATGTATGAATTTCAGAAAGAAAAATATTGGGAATCCACATATATTTTGAAAAATAGGCTATATGGAAACATAAAATTGGGTTTTTTTAGGGAATCATTTTTGGCCCATTTCCCAATACACTGACACTTAGTACAGAATGGAGTGCATTTTGGAATAAAATAATTGTTTCTAAAATTCATCTTGGAACTAGTATAACCAAAACCTGAATTACTTTTTTGATGTCGGATTTGAGAATAAATCTTATCAATATTTTCATTACCTAAGGTAAATTTTGACAAACACTTCCTCAAGGAAAAAAATTCAGATATTAGTTTAATAACTATGATCTTATCCTCAAAAACATTTTTATAACAGTTTGGCTCGAAAACAATTATCTTAGAAATTTATTTTTCTAGATCATAGGAAATTTTATCCTTATTAGATTTTACTTCCTCTAGTTTCATAGAAAATATTTTCAAAATATCATTTTTACTATAAAGATCTTTAGTACGATCCGATATTTCCTATATCAAAATAGATTCTCTAGAATTTTATTTTTCATGTTTCCTTAAAACATTAGAATTTTTTATCTCAAGCATCTTAGAAAATCTAGAAATCTTCTCATATGAAGGAAAATTATTTTCATTATCTGATGAAGATGATTCTTCATCTGACGAATAATCTCCATTAGGAAAATTTTCAGTCAAAGACATATTGGTTAAGGATTCAGAAGTTCGTACCTTATCAATAAGACAATGATTTCGAAATGGAGATCTAGCTATTAGTCCAACATTCATTTGCTTTGAAGATTCCTATTTTGAAGAGTAATCAGATAAATCTCCACCACATGCACTCCAAGTGTCATTGGCCTTAAAGACTTTCTTATGCTTTGATTTGTAGATATTATTCTTGTTTCTCTCAGAATTTCAATCTTTCTTGTGTTTTTTCATATGAAAGGGACAATCTGGTCTAATAAGACCAGTTCTTTTACATTCATAGCAACTCACTTCTCCATATTTCTTATCTTTTCCATCTTAATTTTTATATCTGTATTGAAAGTCATTCATCCCAACTATTTTGTTCATCCTTTAAGCTAGATTAGCTAGTTAATTTTCAAAATGTTCACTTTCACTTGATTCAGATAAAATAGTGTCCTTCTTATACTTAGATCTCATAGATATCTCAGGAGTCTTGGATTTCACATGATTAGAAGTAGTTGTAAAATCTACACTTCCATTCCCATTCTTCTTCATAAAATTTTCATCATCTCTTATCATTCTACTATTGTGTTGATGAACAGTTTAAAAAAGATCATTAAGATTGATCTGTGAAACTTTTCTATTCTCATCTATAGTTGTTCTTTTTTTATTCTCACTCATTGGGCATGATATCTATAATCATGTCCACAAGTGCCTCATCATCCAAACCTTTTACTCCCATGGATTGTAATCTGTTGACAATAGTCATAATCCTTTTATTTACCTTACAAACTGGTACTCTATAATGAATGCTAAAACCATGATACTCAGTTCTAAGTATATCAATTCTAGTTTCAATAAATTTTGATGTACCAAAATGAGTAACTTCATGCTTCTTCCATATTCAATTTTCTTCTTCACATGATAAAATCTGACTGTATATATTCCTAGTCATGGAACATAACAAATTATTGTTTACCGTATATTTTAGTTGATATTCTGACTTCTCTTGATTAGTAAGAGTTCTCACTTCCTTATCGGGAATTTTATAATCTCAAGTCAGAATGAAAAAGTTTACCACTCCAGTATTGATTACAAAATTCTTCATTTGATCTCTCTAATATTCGTAATCATTACCATCAAATATAGGTGGTCTTGTGGGGTTTATAATATCAATGGAACCGACATTCATTCTTGTCATCATAAAGACAAATACTTTCCACCCAAAATTTTTAATATTAAATTTTTTTAATCAAGGAAAATAATGATCAACGAAAATATGAGGAAGGAAAATTTTACTAAGCAAGGATAAAATTGAACAATGAAAATTTGAGCAAGGAAACCCTATATGTGAATATTAGTTTTTTAGAGACCTTCTCTAGTACCAATTGTAGTATAAAAACGATGAAATGGATGCTTAATATACAAGTGGGGGGAGTGAATTGTATACATTAAAAATTCCTTAATCAATGAAAAACGATGTCTAACATAGTTAAACTATGTAAATTAACAACACATATAAGTTCAAAAAACATGCTTGATTCTAGAAATATGATTCCGAGAAAACAGGTTCTGGAAATATGATTCTGAAAATGAAACTTATAAAAAGTTTACAAGAAAAAAATTCTACCTTAAAGCGTGTAGAATCTAATAGATTAGATTATTAAAAAATTAGTAAGTATAATATAGTTATACTTTCTTTATAATACAATATGTAGCATAAAAACTAACTTGGTACAATGATGAGTAATGAGTAAAAACAATTTAAACCAAAAGAGAACGGTATCCAATAACCTCGGATAAAGGTCCCTTTATTTATACTTTCATAGAGTCTATCTTACCCACACCAAGTTAATCCTTGAATCTAAATATCGGTATCTGTCTTACTATCACCGTAAGACCTCATATTTAAGGTAGTTGGAACCTCTGTCTTCTTCAATAAGGAAGTCCTCGAACTTCAAGGTTTTTGATACCTCTATCATCCTATCCCCAGAATCCCTTGATTGTACACAACAAAAATCAGATTAGCGCGAAGAAAAACTGAAAAAGATGTTCAGTACACACTTAGCATGAGAGTCTCTCTCCAGAAATCACTTCACAACATGTAATTTCTAGGGTCGTAGAACTGTTCATCAATTTCTTTTAGGTCTTTAAAATGAGAATTTATTTGTAGGAACAACACCAATGGTCTGCTCCGTCCACCAACTATCATATTTTTCCATAAATTTCCGAGGAACCTATACATGTGTCACTCAAGCAATGTCTAGATAGAAACAAATTGTATAACATCATTTCCTAACTATAACATGTATAAGAAAAAATATGGTTTCTTAAGAAAATACAATATTCGGAGACTAATAAAATAATAAATGTTCGTAGTCTAATAAAAAACCAAATGGAGTTTATATTAAAGGGTATTCGGATTCTGTTTATTAGGAAATTCAGAGTCATAACTCATAAGAATGCGTAACCTGAATTCAGAGTCTGAATTTAGAGAACATGGAGTCATAACATAGAAGAATTTGGAGTCTAAAATCAGAGAACTCGGATTGAGAACTCAGAAGATTTAAATGTCTGAATTCCGAGAACTCAGAGTCAGAACTCAGAAGTGTTTGGAACTAGAATTCAGTGAATTCAGATCCCATAATAGAATGATTAATATATAAGTATTATATGATTCCTAGGTTTTAGATACAAAAATAATTTTACATTTACACAATTATGACATGAACTATGAAAATATGGTAAGGATAGATTTCCTTGTGGAAGGAAAAATTTCCTTATGAAAGTAAAATAGGGTAAGGAGAAAATATTCCTTGATATAGCAATGTTTCCTTAAGGAAGGAAAAATTTATTAAGATACATTTTACAATGTGATATGTGTATGTGATTTTCAAAACATGATGGAATGGAAAATTCATAAGGTAAACTTATTGAATCAACAATGTTTTGGGTGGAATGACATAATAGTATTAATATATATGTTGTTGGAAAGGGAATAAAGTGTTGATGAAATGTGGAGTGAGATATTATGACTTTGTTCTTCTCTCTCTGTTTGGATTTTTTTGTGTGGTATATCATGTGTACTATTTTTTATTTTCCATGGTTGGGACAGAATGAATAAAATATTTCCATAACGAAGAATGATAATATGTAAAATTATTTTCCTTTTGGTATGTTTTGAGTAGTGGATTGTTTTGATGTCACTTTCATTTTATCAACTATCGGAGTGACCATTTATACTCTTAAAAAATATGTTTTTGTGTAGCCAAAATGGATTTAGTATCATAGGATTGATGGTATATTGATTGAGAACCCTTAGGTAGGTCTTGAGTGTTTGAATCTATATATAAATACATGTATTTTTGTTGTGTTTTCTATATGCACCCCACCCTAGTTGACAACTATATACCGAATACCCCCATTATCATGGGGGGGGGGGGATTTTTTCCAATTGTTTAGGTGGGTGGATGGATAGATTTCCACCATCTCTACCATTCCCCCTCTTCCATGTGGTGATATCCCAAGTTATTTGGGACATTAAGTGGTTTGTAAATCCCAGTTTTGTTCTACTGAGATGTGATGAGATACTATTTCCCAGGTTGTGGTACTAACTATGAGGCCCATGTGTGAGCAGGTGGGATGTGATGTGGTACATTCAGACGAGGTGGGAGTTCCCCTATGTTTTCTGTTATGGTTTGAGAGCATCTAATCAGTGGGAAACTGGTGTTGGGTACCCTATCGTCAATGTGATCTATATTACATTACATGTCATTAGTAATATGGTGTGTGTGCCTTTGGTGAGGTTAGGGTGGTTAGTATACCTTGTTAGGCTGTTTTTCTCTGTTTTCTCATAAGAGACTTAGAATGATTCTCTACTTGTGTCTGAGAGACTTCAACCCGAATGGCCCGAAAGAATTCATTTTTATTTTATTATGTATAATCCACCTTTTATGGTTTCAATGGGAACACCTACATGACCCATAGGCCCAAGGCACAAGGACTGACATTACTTTCATTACATGGACTGAAGGCCCATAGGAAGACTATGCCCATAACAAGACCCATATGCCAAAACCACTTGAACTTCCCGTCCCCAGCTTATGCGTCATTGATCACTTATCACTCCACCATGCATTGTTGATCAGCTAGTATTTCCCCGTACAAAGCTACATGGTGACTGGTCTCAATGGTGGTTGCCACACCCACACATTTATCCAATCAGGTTAGCTCTACTTTCAGTGACTACATCTTGGTTCTCTCATCCTCATCTGAGGCCATCTCTATGTGAACTAGGCTACTCCATGGTCTATGTGGCTCGAAGACCATGTGTCCAGAAGGGCTTTCATGACCCGAAGGTCCGGGAGACCCATAGGCCCAAACCGGTGCCCCGATGGCCCAAATCGGGTGAATTGTTCCCGCTACTATAGTACCGAAAAGTACCTTCTATAGTACCTTGTACAGGACTACTACAATAATGTTAATGTACCCTGGATATTTACCTCCACTTGATTTCGAACCTGGGTCTCTTGGATTCCATGATAGAGCACTTACAACTCAGGTACGAGCTCTTTGGCATATGAGAGACTTTGATTTTCCAATTAAGCATACATGTATGGTAACCCTAAATATATAAAATGGATTTAAGGTTTCAAGTAGGAATACATGGACCATTTTGGGCATTATTAGATTGGAAATTGGGATATTTTTCATGTATCTAATTATCCATTTGTTAGTTATTTATATTAGAAATTTATATTGTATTAGTAGTAGTTTTAATTTAAACATGCATGTGTGATGTATATTTATTTTACTTTTAAATATTTCAATTTTTTTTTGAGATGGACCATCTTATATCCCAATGTCGTTTTATTATAAAATGGGAAATGTATCCCATTTAATGATATTATATACCCTTATTTCTATTTTCCACCGTGAGGCATAATATATGTGGGACTCAAGGTCAATATCTACCTTCCTTCATTTCTAGCACATGAGGGGTATCATTGGAGTGAAACCTCGACATCTAAGAAGACATCCTCTAACACTAACTACCCAACTGATTCTATCCAACATTATTAATGTTTTTCTTCTATTTATCACCCATTGTAAACTTAATCCCTATCTATATGGGTGTACATTAAATTCACACATTATCAAGTGATATTAGATGGTTGGACATGATGTTTCAATAATATATTATGATGTCTCTACCTGGTAAATTATTGTGTGAAAATATTTAAGATTTTTAAAATGGTGGGAATCCATTACTTATTTGAATCAGCACTAGCCATTCATTATTTTATAAAATGAACTATATTCTATATTTTTTATTCCTATTTATATATTAAATAAATTCTTTTAATAGTATACATCAATTCAGAAATAATGATATATGATCAAGGGTTTCTCATCATCATGATTAATATCTCCTTTATGTATTTATTTCTAAAACATATGATTATATTCTTCTGAAGATGGTATGTAATATCCCAACAGTATACTATAAAAATGAATGCAGTTTTATGCTATGTAATCTTAGACACCTGTCATAAAGAAATATGGATCCAATAAATGTATAATTCAGTACAATGTAATCCACCACACAAAATCATTATATATAGACATTCTAGTTAAATGTGACTACTTTAATAGATCAACATGAACCACAAGATTTTATTAACATAATTTAGTGTGATAATAATAATAACAATCTGTGACACCATTAGTTAAATTTAAAATAAATCAAAATGAATTTTTAAAAACATTATATTTGTTATAGACTATTTATTTAGGAAATAAAAAAAAGGATTTTCTTTTATTCATTGAAATTTAATATATCCTCATCATTTTCGTTGGTATACATTATTGTAAAATTTGTTATTGATGATAAATATTTACATTGTTGTATCAAAATATATCTAAAACAATTATGATAAAAAAATTTATTATGATATAAGGATATATCAATTCCAATATATAATCAATAAAACCAGAATGGATGTCATTACATCTCATATAGACAACTCAATATGGACATTCATCTAATTTTAAAAAGGCATCATTGATATTGTCTTCATCAATAAAATTTATTCCACCAATAAGTAAAATTAAATTAATAACTTATTTGAATAACAAACTGACATAATAATTTAAATAATACATTCTAGTTATAAAAATCATGGTCACTAAAAAACTATGAAAATTGGGAAACTGGTCTCAATGAGCCTATATCAATCTATATTAATCATATCTATAATTTCATATAATAGTTCAATTTGGATCAATAATTATTCACATAGGTTGTTCAATGTTAAATTATTATTCTAGATTAAAATTTAGATAGATATACACCACTCCCATTTTGATATATAATATTTAGTTTGTAAACTAAAACAATAGTGAAAAATATAATTATTTAACTGTAGAATGATATTAAAATATTTTATTCATGATAAAAAGTATCCATTTGAGGATTACCATATATAAATAGCCATAAATTGTTCATGAAACTTATATATTTTTATTTTAAATTTAATAAAAAATAATTGTACTTTTTTATTTTAATTATAATTTCATTTTTTAGGATACAATGTGAATAAAATTTGTATTTTAATATAAAATTAATTCATTGAATATATCCATCCATTGTATTCATCTATCTGTAAAAATTATTTTGGTTTAATTTATGAAATGGTTGAAATTTTGTTTCTAACTCTATACCTTATTCTTGTTCTCAATAGACATTTCCAGATAATAATTTTTTGTCATTGTGATATTTCAACCATTCATGTTTCAATTTATGATTTATAAAATCCTAATTTTTATAAAACAAAAATTAGAAAATATAATCATATGAACGATGAAATGTTTTTTATTCTATAATATATTTTTTCAAAACCATCTTCATTATTTTTGAAATTTACTCATCATGTAAATCAAAAACACCTATTTTTTTTATTTTAAATAATTTTATTACACAAATAATATAGTGTATTTCATAATCCATTATTCCCTAATAAATAGATCATTTCATTGAATATTTATCGAATGAAAATCCCCCCCTCAAACATTTCTTCAGACATTCCATGATATGTTCTTTTATCATTATTAAAAAAAGTGTTCTACATACATAAAAATAAATACATTTAATAATAATTTGGTCCATAGTTCATAAGGTTTAATTATTATCTATAGTATAAATATAATATATTTTTAAAATGTATTTCTAGGAATACATATACTCTATGGATGAAATTTATGTGTTTATACTATACTAATAATTTGGATCCATTCATAAAAATTCATTTATTTTAAGTCTCGTTCCCACTGTTTTATTAAGGACTATAAGGATCTCTGAATTAATGTTTTATCTCATGCGATCCATGGTAATATACAAATTAATTTTTGGTGTACTATATATATATATATATATATATTAATTTTATAATCATAATTTAAACTCCAACACCATCAAAAAAATACTTCTAAATAATTTTAAAATGTTAAATTCTATAAATCTTTCAACCATTAACAGAACAATAGTCATTAATTTGAATTCAACTAACATGGTAAATAAATAAATAAAAAGCTCTAGAATAATAATATATCATAAGAGATTAAAAATCAAATTGAATACATACATGTGGTCCAGTAGTATAAATATTAAATATTATTTGGTTTTCATATACCATCATACCCTCCTGTTAAATTTTAAAATTAACATCCCAATCTAAGTTAATTTGGAGAAAGGCTATTACTACATAATTATTTCAAAATATACTATTGATAGATTGTTTGAGGTGACCAAAGTTGTTATTAATGAAATATATCCTACCTTTTCTCTTAAAGAGAATTAAGTTAATGGATTGAAAATATGAAAAAGGTATCGACATGTTCTTTATATTGTAATGATAATTCATACAATTTTGTTTGTCATGATAATTCATGAATAATTCATGAATAAAAACACAATCATGTAATCTCATAAGTGGTTCAAAACTAGAATATTTTGTTTTAGTTCTTCCACATAAAGAAATTTTATACGTTTATAATTATATTCATAAATTTACAAATTTATCGATGGAATTTATTTTTAAATGAACTAAAATGAAAATTTCTACTACCCATATTTTGTGTTCTTCTACAAGTTTGAAAAATATTTTATATATTTTCAAGTGATTGGAACGATCACTCTGATGACTTTATGGACATCACTTATTGAATTATTTGAAGGAAAAATCCATAATTGATCATTCATATTTCATTATTCTTTGATTTACCGTCCCATTATTATTATAATAGTTCTTTCATATATGATGTGATATGAATTCCACTTCACATTGACCTTATTAGCTTAATTTTCAATATATTTCATCCAAATATGCAATTATTTTTTCATTGGATTTTTTTGCAGAGTTGTTTCAAATATCTGTCTATATTTTTATTATCATTTTATATTATCAAGGAGGCTCCCATATTAGTCCATCCTCCTCCCAGGTTGATAAATAATATAAAAACATGTATAATAATTGGGACAATATATTCCTCCTTAAACAATAAATTTCCTTGTATCTTAATATATTCCATAGATGTATAAGAGTGTTTCTCACCACCCTGTATTGGCTAAACAAAACTATAAATAGATCATGAACATGTATAATAATATTATTAATTATTACATTTGAAAAATTTAGGTGAATATTTTATATTTTCATACAAGTTAACTCTCTCATTTTATATCTATGTCCCAACCATTATATCAAATATCATATTTTTTCAATCCTTTTTCTTCATTAATTATGTTTCATCCTAAAAAAAATTAGATAGAGTCTCTTAATTATCTTGTCATTTCATATGTATATTTTCATCAAGGTAAATCAAAATATTATAATAATTATATACAATTATCATAAACTCTTTATTTATAAAATATTATCATCTTCATTTTTGAAATGGTCATGCATAGAAATAATGTTCATTCTATTTTCTATTATTATGAATATAAAGTTTGTATTGATATTCATGTTCTTATAGTGGTATTTTACCAACAAGGATTTCATTTTTTTCTCTATATTGGCAGATCCATACTCGTATCACTCATTTCTTGAGGATGCTTAATTCTTATACACATGAATAATAAATTTGATGCTTTTATAAAAAACTTCTATTTTATTATGAATTCTTGATGAGATTTCATCCTTCTATTCATTACAAATAAAATATGTTTCATTATTCATCAATATTTATTAATGTCAATAATAGATATATAAATATATCTAGAGATTATAAGTTATTTCTTCATTTAATACATGTTATTTTGGCTATAAATTTTATTATCATTTATATTATTCATTATATTGTTTTTTGTAATTATTACAATGCCACCATATTTAAAACACATAAAATATATATTGATTTTAAATTTAAAGTTTATAATTAAATAATTATTATATATTTTATATATCACTCTCTTAAAATCATCATCATATTATTTTTAATCATCTAGAGTAGCTAAGACTTTACCTTATTTTTCTTGGATATTAATCTTCCTCATGGATTAAAAATCCATTTCTTATTTAGTAGTTAATTAAAATTTCTTGAGCCTTTATAACTACATATTAAAGTTTTAAATTACATATATCATCAAATTAATGTACTATATTTTGTGAAATGATAATATTTTTATATAACTGTCACGTCCCCCTCCCACCAATGATGCCCCTTCTGAGCTGTCAAAGGTGAAAGGGATATAATAACACCCGATTCCCGCCTCCAGTAGGCCCCGGGGTGGCGACTAGCACCAAGGGTACGAGTTTTCACAAATATGGAACGCATTACCCTTTCATTATTTATGATCAGGAAATAGGAAAAGTCAACCACCAAAAAGGAAAAGAACAAGTGTATAGAAATAAACTCAAACTAATCCCACATGCAAGTTTAAATAGTTCTGAAACAAGGTACAAGTACAAGAAAGCCCAAATGTACAATACCAAAAGAAACAAGTTCAGCAAACTACAGCAACTCCAACTGTCCCGACTAGTAGGGTCCCACACAGCCATGGTAGTCCTCCTGGAAACCTGAAAGTAAACGTAGGGTGAGCATACAAGTATACTCAGTATGGAAACATAAAGCTCATGTGCACAAGTGGGGAGACATCCTAATGTTTCGTTATAACAATAGAAGAAACCTAGAAAGGAATTCCATCCACCCAACCACACTAGCCACACTCACCAAAAACACAATCACAATAGGTAGTAGTATATAAGAACAAGATTATTGGGTACCCCACACCATTCCACTTTAGTAATCTTCTCTTCCTAACGGCGAACGTCTTGAAGCTGCCACACTCTCCCCGCCCACACACACTTGTGCCTCACCACGTATCCCGCCCGCACACACCTTGGCCTAACAACCACGTATCCCTCCTGCACACACCTGGGCCTCAAAACCACATTTCCCGCCCGCACACACCTGGGCCTCACAACCACGTATCCCGACCGCACACACCTGGGCCTCACAACCACGTATCCCGCCCGCACACACCTAGGCCTCATCCCGAATATACATAGGAAATAGTATAACCTGCCCGAAGAGTCTTGGACTAGAACCACCCTAATCGAAACCTACCTGAATGGTCTTAGGTGTAAGGTCACATCAAGCCATCACAACCTAGGGAAGAAGGAGCTGGAAGGAGATAGTAACAAAGGGGAAAACACCCTCTCCCATGAAATGGGAGTGTTCGACACTATGTTCTCAACATGGGTGGTGTGAAATAAACCACAAATGATACAGATATATATATATATACCGAACACACATCCCAACCTATGGATTCTAAACAGAGAAACTGAGCATGTGCCTCGGCACTGCTACTACAAAGCATGCATACAAAAAACAACACCAACCCAATTTATTTTTTCACATTTCAGCATAATTAGTTTATTAGTTCCTTAACTACTGAGCAACTATCCACAACCAACCACATTGATTGTTCGTAAAACATATCCCTACCATCCATAAATCAAGTTAGGAAAACACAAGCAACACAACCAAGTCCCTACTTAACATCCAACCAACCCATTGATAATTAATCTCATTCCATTACCATGACCCACCATTCATTAACTCTACCACTTTTATTTATTATTCACAACCCATAGTCCATTCACATTCAAGACTATCCTTGCATCCCCGCTACCAACCACCACAACCACACCGAAACCCGTAAATCATTACCCCTTTAACACCATTTATCGCAGCCCCGCTTCCCATTATATTCGTAACAACCCAAGGTTCACCCCCCCTTTCAAAGACCACATAACCAACCTAACACCCACATGTTCATAATTCCATTTTGTTCAACCGGTGCGATCACACAAGGGTTCCATATTTTCATTTAATCATCCAACATTACGTGATTAACCAATTTACACATTCCACAAAGTTTCCATTCACAAAAACGGTCTAGAAGATAGGGAAACATTTAATTGCGCAAGAAAAGGCCGCCAACGACCGTGATTTTTAGTAGGAATAAGCCTATTCAATTCACAATATAATATCACAAGATATAAAGAAATGTAACTACATTTACAAGCTTCCCATCCCCATTGTATAAGCCAGTTATTATCTTTATTACACCGGTTCAAGTGTGTTTCACATAAACAAGAGGAAAACCACCCCGCATGATGCAAAATTTCGAGATTCAAATGTAAGATCCCTAACTCAACAGCTTCTGATCACAATGGTTCCCCGGATCAACTTTAGAAGATGTTCATCGGCGTCCGTCGCTTCTATCGAAACCCTGAAAAACCTCATCGGGTGGATGTTGGAAAGGAAAGGCCAATGGAAAGAAAAAAAATCCAAGCATAGAAGTTCCGCCTCATCGTTACTATCCCTTAGCCACTAACGGATCGTAAATCGGATCTCGGACGAAGAAGTTATGGAAGAAAAAGGAGCATTCGAGTATTTTGGGAGAGCTCTAATCAGAGGAGAGGGGAGGAGAGGGGTGTGATGAAAAGGAGGAGGGGAACCCTCCTTTTATAGGGGAGAAAAGAAAAATTACACGGCATGTAGTTTATGGTACACGGAATGTACTCAGTTATTTCACACGGTCTCCACGCGACTTCTAACACGACACATGGTCGTTGATTGGTCAACACACGGTTTGAGGGTAATGCATACGCAGGGAAGGACAACACGACGTGTAGTTTGGACACACGACGTGTACCCATTTATATCACATGGAAATGAAATGGCTTCAACACGGCACAGAACCGTTTACTGGTAACTCGTACGTGGGGAGGGACTACATGGCATGTAGATTAGGGTACACGGCGTGTACCCATTTACTTCACACATCAAAGACACAAACTTCCACACGGGGTATACCTGGCGAGGGGGTACATGGCGTGTAGTTTGGGGTATACGGTGTGTACTCATTTCATTCACACGATATGGACACTTCCTTGAGCACGGGGTATACTCGGCAAGGTGGTACATGACATGTACTCACACTATACGACGTGTACTTACAAAATTCAGGAAAGTGCGGGAAACGTCCATTTTACACTCCAGAACACTTCAAGACCATCTTTTTGAAAAAAGGAATGTGCTGGAGAGGTCTAGGACATTACATCAGATACCTCTTAATACATTCTCATCCACGAGAATTCAAAATAATCCCAGAGGAACCCAACAAGATACCTTATAGGGAACTTGTAATAACAGGAACCCAACACCCAACCATAATTATTGGTGTTAGGAATTCCTACTCCTATATCGAGATATTATCCACATTAGGCGGCACAAACTCTCCTGCACGAGTTTAACCGCATCTTCATTAATGCGTCTTTATTATGGATTGGGTCTTCCCACTTCCATACATTAGGATTTTCAACTCGCATTGCCCCCAACACCACACAACCCACACACTGCCCGAACACGTGGTTTGGGGAAAATTCCTTTTCCTATGTCGAGATATTATCTTCTTTAGGCGGAATTGACTCGCCTGCATAGGTTCAATCGCATCCGTATTAATGTGTCTCAATTATGGATCAGTTTTTTTCCCTTCCCCACACGCCCAGTCATGTTACACACTCCCAGAGAACAAGGAAAAAAGGTCTCATAACCGACAAGCCAAGCATTCCATACATAAAAGTTACAATGTATAACATCAAAACAATGCTCAGAAGAACAAAGCAAACACAAGTCAAAACAACTCCGGGTACTGAGTGTGCATCTGGGTCTCCCGCTCCCAAGTGCTCTCCTCGAGGCCGCCGTGCCTCTACAACACGCGAACCAAGGGAATGGTTCGTCCATGGAGAACCTTCTCTTTACGATCTTCGATTCTGACAGGTCATTCCTCGAAGGTCCCATCATCTCCCATATCTAACTCTCCCCAGTCGATAACATGAGAGTTGTCGTGTAAGTACCGACGAAGCTGGGAGATGTGGAAGACGTCATGAACCTTCTCCAACTGAGGTGGAATGGATAGCTGATTTGCCACCTCATCGACTTTCCTTTAGCACCTCAAAAGGTTCGATGAACCTAGGTGACAACTTAATCCACTTCATGAACCTCCGCTGCCCCCATCGAGGGGAAACCTTCAAGAACACATGATCTCCCACCTCAAACTACAAGGGCCTCCTCTGACGATCAGCATAAGACTTCTGTCAGTCCTGAACAGCTTTTGTTCTCTCACATACAATATGGACTTTCTCTGTGGTGCTCTGTACTACCTCTGGCCCAAGAGCACCTGTCTCACCAACCTCTGCCCAGAAAATGGATGAACGACATGGTCTTCCATATAAGGCCTGAAATGGTGCCATTCCAATAGTAGAGTAGAAGCTGTTGTTTAAGGAAAACTCTACTAAAGGAAAGTTCCATGCCCACGACCCTCCGAAGTCCAGAACTCATGGTCGGAGCATGTCCTCCAACATCTGGATAGTCCACTCTATCTGCCCATCAGTCTGGGGGTGGAAAGCAGTTCTCAGGTGTAGCTGGGTGCCAAAAGCATTTTGTAACCCCCTACAGACACGTGAGGTAAACTGAGTATCCCAGTATGAGACGATAGTATTCAGAACTCCATGAAAATGCACCACCTTGTCTATGTTCTTCTGTGCTAAGGTACTCACTGGGCCCTACTCCTTAATTGCTCAGAAGTGAGCTGATTTCATTAGCCGATCCACCCCCAACCAGATATCATCATAACCAGCCTTATCACTGGGTAGTCCTATGACGAAGTCCATCAAGATTTCATCCCACATCCACTCGGGGACATCTAAAGGATGCAACAAACCACTAGGAACACGAGGTTCAGCCTTCACTTGCTGACACACTAGGCATTTAGCCACAAACTCTACCACTGCCCGTTTCACCCCGGGCCACCAAAACTATTCCCTCAGGCCTCGGTACATTTTTCAAACTCCTAGATGTACCACCAAGGATGATCTATGGAACTCACAGAGAACTCCCACACGCATCGCCTCCGGAACAAACAACCTTCCATGGAAAAGAAACCAATGTTGGTTATCCTATGACTATCCCTCTGGAGCATTTCCATGATTGACACGATCCCACATTAGTTCCGCCTCAGAGTCCCCCCATTGAGACTCTTCTACCTGCTACAATAAGGAGGACTACACCGTCATCTGAAACAAACAGCCTCTAACACCTTCTACCCTTGCATCCTAGTGCAAGGTGACCAACTCTCCCATCACTTTCCAAGAATCATAATATTCCCGAACCACTTCCTTAAGCGACTTCATGCTCAATTCATCAGCCACAACGTTGCCCTTACCTTCAGTTTAAGAGATCTCGAAGTCATAGTCTTGGAGAAACTCAACCCATATCCGCTTCCGCAAGTTCAAGTCACGTTGGGGGAAGATATAACGTAAGCTCTTGTGATCTGAGAAGACCACAATGCGCTCCCCAAAGAGGTAATGTCACCACAACTTCAATGCGAACACTACTGATGCAAGGTACAGGTCATGGGTGGCATAGTTACACTCGTGAGGGCGCAACTACCTAGACTCATAACAGATCACACCCTTCTTCTGCATCAGCACCCACCCCAGACCAAGGCCATAAGCATTAAAAAACACCTAATACAACAACCCTTCCTATGGAAACCTGAGTTTGGGAGCACTCACCAACTTCTCCATCAGGTATTTTAAGGCCTTATCGCACTGCTCGCTCCATAGGAAGACCTGGTTCTTCCTATTCAAAGCTGTCAATGGAGTAGCAACTCGAGATAAGTCTGAAACAAACCTCCGATAGTAACCTGCTAACCCTAGGAAACTATGAACTTCTGCCACACTCTTCGGTGCTGCCCTAGAATCAACTGCCTCCACCTTCGACGGGTCAAATGACACTCCATGCTGAGACACCACGTGCCCAAGGAAGTGTACTTCTTACATCAAGAACTTACACTTTGACAATTTCCCAAAAAGCTTGTGGTGTCGAAGGACTTCCAATACTGCACTGAGATGCTCAACATTCTCCTCCTATGATCTTGAGTATATCATGATATAATTGATAAACACAACGATGAACCGGTCTAGAAACTCTCAGAAGACAAAGTTCATAAGTCCCATGAACACTGCCGGTGCATTTGTAACTCCAAACGGCATCACTACAAACTCGACGTGCCCATACCTGCACCTGGAAGCCGTCTTCGAGATGTCACGGTCCTTTACCCTCAGCTGATGATATCCCGATTGTAGATAAATCATAGAAAAACAACATGCTCCCCTCAGCTGGTCAAAGAGATCATCTATAGATGGAAGGGGGTAACAGTTCTTGACCGTTACCTGGTTCAACCTTCGGTAGTCTATGCATAACCTGAGACCACCATCTGCTTTCTTCATGAACAAAACTGTATCACCCCATGGAGACACACTGGGTGGAACGAAACCCTTCTCCATTAGATCCTCAATCTGAATTCGCAACACCCACAACTCCAAAGGTGCCATCCGATAAGGGGCCATTGAAATTGGACGGGCTCCAGGCTGTATGTCTATCCCTAAGTCAACATCACGTTGGGGGGTTTTAGTCACAACCTCCTCGGGAAAAACATCGAGGAACTCCCCAAAAACCTCTTGGATATCCACCATATTTGTATCAGTTGGAACCACTGATTACCCGCCTAAAAAAGAATGGAGAGGCACCACACGCCAGCTTCCCACCTGATATCTCCTCTCACCAACAAAAGCTACATGTTGCCAGTCTACATCGGAGAACACGACTCTTCTCCGGAAGTAGTCTATAACAACACTAACAGAAAACAACCATCCAATTCCAAGGATGACATCATATGGGTGCATCTGTAGGAATAAAGGATCCCCACTATATCGATGTGGTCCCAACGTCAGCCCACATCCCCGGCAAACACAAGATACGTTGGTATGGCCTCCAACTGGTGTACTCATCCCCAGTGGTATGGAATGTTTTTCTATGTCTAGTCCCAAAGCGTGGGCTAGACCAGGTGCAACAAAGGAGTGTGAAACTCCTGAATCGAACAATGCAAAAACGAAAGTGCTGAACAAACAAATCGTACCTCGTACCACCTCTGGTCCTACTGAAGCAACCAACTCTGCTACGTGCAACTGTCCACGCCCAGCTCCTCATCCTCTCTGATGTCATACACATCCCCGACCATGCCATGGTCGAGGTCCTTGAGGACCACCCTAAGGCCGGCCTCCTCACGCAATTTCTGACCACGAGGGAGCATGGTCCTGCTCCTACTGGAAGGGCCTCACCGGAAACTGGTGCGGTTGAGTTGGGCGCTTATCCATCCCACCTCCACCGTACTGAGCTCGGGTCGGCCACCAACTCTGTATGTGCCAGAAACCTCCAAAAGAAAAACACTTCATTCCTAGGATCCTGGAAAAGGGATGAGGGCCTGAAGATCTGAACTGGAACTGCTGGGGCCTGCTCCCCACTGGCCTGAACTTGGAAGGTCCCGTCATAGGAGACCTGCTGTTGAGAACCTTCCCCTTCGACGAACCTAGATGGATCCCCTCTCGTGGTGCAACTCCCAGGGAGTGAATCCTCTCTACAACCTCTTCCTTCTTCTGTACCGCCAAGTACGTCGGAAGGGTGAAGGGGGTGACAACATACTGGAGTGAAGGACGAAGTGCCTCCTCCAAATGTCTTGCCCGAGACTCCTCATCTAGAAAGAGATCTGGAGAAAAGCGTAGAAGATCCTTAAACATGATCCCCAACTCTCGTACTAACATACTCCCCTGCTGAAGGGAGAGCAACTCCTGCCGCTTTTCCACATTGATCATAGATGAATGGAATTCCTCTCGGAATTCCTTCTCAAAGTCATCCCACAGAACCTCTTCCTCTATCCTCTCTCCAAGGTAGAGAGTCCACCACAGTCATGCCACACCTCTCAGCTGACTGACTTCTAGGGGAACCCAGTACTCCCTCGGAGCACAGATCAAGGTAAAAGAGATCCCTAGCTCTTCAAGCCACCCCTCCGTCTCCGTATCCGAATTACTACCCTCATACTTCTTGAGGGTTTGCCACTGGAATTAATGAAGAGTCTTCTGCCACTCTCTATCTTCCTCCTCTCAGAAAATCCTCAACTGATCGAACACCTAGATCTGTTGGGCCTCATCCATCTAAGTCACCCGGGGACAACGTATAGGAGCCATAGCTGTACAGTAAATAGATTCGCCTAAGCCCAAGTAGTAATAAAATATTGCAGGGTTTCATTTTATCATTTTATTCAATTTCTTTCCCAGAACACCCAAATCAAGTAAAACACAATCATGATGATGCATGTACCATCACTAGGGTGTTTACCCTATAATCAATGTAGTCTCACTTTGTCGTTCGGTAGGCTCAGATTCCTTGCATCGGATCAGGGGGGGCCCTAAAATCCTGTGTCCTAGCCGGTCTTCCCGGGCCTATGTCACGCACCAAGATTAACCAACATTGTTGGCCTACCATCCCATGCAATCCTCACTGTTCCTATCTCTAGACTCCATCCTATATCTCAACCATAACCTCTGATACCATTCTGTCCTGACCCACTCCCACCAAAGATGCCCCTCCTGAGCTGGAAATGGTGAAAGGGAGATAATGACCCTTGATTCCCGACTCCAGTAGGCCCTGGGGTGGCAACTAGCACCAAGGGTATGAGTTTTCACAAATATGGGAGGCATTACCCTTTTATTATTTACGATCAAAAAATAGGACTAGTCAACCACCAAAAAGAAAAAGAACAAGTGTATAGAAATAATCCCAAACCAATCCCACATGCATGTTTAAATAGTTATGAAAGAAGGTACAAGTACAAGAAATATCAAAAGTATAATACAAAAAGAAACAAGTACAAAAAACTGCAGCAACTCCAACTGTCCAGACTAGTAGTGTCCCGCACTGCCCTGGTAGTCCTCATGGAAACCTAAAAGTAAACGTAGGGTGAGCATACAAGTATACTCAGTAGGGAAACCTAATGCTCTCTTGCACACGTGGGGATACATCCTAATGTCTCGTGAGAACAACGGATGAAACCTAGCAAGGAATTCTATCCACCCATCCTCACCAGCCACAGTCACCAAAAATACAATCACAACAGGTAGTAGTATATTAGCACATGAGTATTGGGTACCCCACACCATTCCCCTTTAGTTAAATGCTCTTCCTAACGGCGAACATCCTGACGCTGCCACACTCTCCCCACCCGAACACACCCGGACCTCACCACGTATCCCACCCGCACACACCTAGGCCTCACAACCACATATCCCGCCCGAACACACCTGGTCCTCACAACCACATATCCCGCCTGCACACACTTGGGCCTCACAAACACGTATCCCGCCTGCACACACATGGGCCTCAAAACCACGTATCCTGCCCTCACACACCTGGGCCTCATCCCGAAGATTCTTGGGAAACTATAAAACCTACCTGAAGAGTCTTGGGCTAGAACCACCCCAATCGAAACCTACGTGAATGGTATTAGGTGTAATGTCGCCTCAAACCATCATATCCTAAAAAAGACACGGCCTGCCACACAGGGTATACCCGGCGAGGTGGTACACGACGTGTAGTTTGGGTTACACGGCGTGTACTCATTTATTTCACACGGCAAGGAAACTGCCTTGAACACAGGGTATACTTGGAAAGGTGGTATATGATGTGTACTCACACTACACGACGTGTACTTATAAATTTTTTGAAAGTGTGGGAAAAGCCCATTTTACCCTCCAGAACACTTCAAGACCCACTTTTTGACAGAATAATGGGCCGGAGAGGTCCGAGCCTTTACAATAACACATTTCTGGAAAATTTCTCATTAATTAGTTCACAAAGGTATCATCTCTTATCATCTCTCAACAACCTCAAATACCTCTAATTTTTTCCACTATTATGATGTCATCATTAATATATTAATATTTATTCATATTGATAATATCAAATATACTCTCTATATTTAATGTGTCTTATTTATCTATTATATTCCCTTTATATATATAGATTATATTTTTCTTTATTAAAATTTAATTTCAATGAAATATTATCACAGTGGAGATTATTTTTGAAAATGGAATGGAATGAAGTTTATTTAATTGATATATTTTCCAATTTTACTTTATTATAAAAATATATTATTATAGTTAGATAAAAATTTTGAAATGTAATTATTTGTACATATATCAATTCCCACAAAAGAGATAATTGATAGGTTTTATTTTTATTCATTAATATACATTATTTTCTTCCAAACAACATTGGGACAATAATAATAATTTAAAAGTTTATATTATCATTTAAAACAACTAAATTATTTAATATAGTGATCATGGATATTATGATACCATATATGAGTAATCAAGAGTGTGTACACCACTAAAACAGAGGTGGTAAATCCATAGTGAAAATATTTATCTACTTTCTTGCATGAATTAATAATATAAAATTGATTATTATTAAATACAAAAAAAATAATTTAAATTTCTATATATGTATTAATATATAAAATAAAATAATATGAAAAATTATTTATTTTACGAAGTTTAATCTCAACATGTTATTTGACTCGTTTATTTGTTTAGTGGTAAACTAATTAAATATATTTTCGATGAGATTTCTTGAAAAATAACCATTAGTGAGATGAGTACCTTCCTATAGAATTTGGAAATGATTTTAAATTATGTTTTACATACAATTATAATGGTTAAATTGTGATAAGAACAAATTGATAGAGGTCATAGGATAGTCTAGTTGCCTTAATAATATATGGAAATAATTTTATTGATCAATCAAAATAGATATAATTATTTACTCACCCATTCATATTATTTAACCCAGTATAACAATTATTAATGTGATGTATGATCATTAAAAAGTCTACAGACATTTGAATATAGGTGATGAACTACAAATCACCCTAAATGTAAAAATTGGTTTCTCTAAATTATTGGATCATATACGATGTTTCTCTTCTTTATAATATTATATATTTAGGTTCATGTGCCCACACTATTTTTATACCCCATAGAAATAATGATACATAAATATTTTAATTAACATTTACACATATTACAATAACTATTATTTATAAAATATAATTAGTATTAAAAACTATTTCTACCAAAACATTCATGATGATAACCATAACCTTGTTTCACAATTAGATAATCTCTTAATATCTTCAATCATGTTTTCATATATATATATATATATATATATATTTACTATCTCATCATACTCTATTATGTATAAAATGGATTTATCTTGTCAATTTTCATGATTCATACTCTCTTCACACAAATAGATGAATATAACATACAGGTGAAATTCCCTAGAATCAGTCACCATTCTGAAAACGTTACAAAAAAAATTATTTTTGAATCCTAGAAATAACCACTATATATCTCTTATTCTAATTCATCATGATTTACTATAACTCACTTATTCTTCAACAAAATCGAAACATGTTAAAAATATGTATTGTGATGTAGCCTATGAATTGTCTTCTAGATTTACTAAATAACTAGTTTAATGTGAATATTTTATCATCAAATCCAGAAATAATCATCACAAGAACAATGTACCTATTTTTTTAGGGAATAACATTCTATTTATTTTGGTTCATCTCCATTTACATTTTAATAAAGTAATATATTGTAAAATATAATATCTTGAATAGAGATATTACATGTTTACTTGATATAAGAATAATATTATATCAAATTTTAGATGATATTCATTAAAATATTTTCAATGGAAACAACAGTTTTAATTTTCTTCGTTAAAATATAAATTTTGAATCTTATGTTTTTAGTCAACATATTTCCTTAAATTTACATATTTTTTATTGTATCTAAATATAATTTGATCCTTAATTCTATTAAATTAAATAAACCATATAGGTTAAACAATATTATAAATCCCTCTCTTGTTCGCACACATAAATAAATAATTGATATATTAACATGCCATTGAAAAATATTCATATTAGAGTTAAGAGTTACACTTGTGTAAAATTGGATAATTCTACCAGATATCAATTGGATCAGGTTATACAAAATATACAGAAGAGGGGAGTGAATAGTGTATGTTTCAATTTATTTTCTAGATCATGATATGTTATTTTAACATTGTCAGACTGATTAAGCAGTGGAAAATAAATATTATAGGATGCATGTTGTACAGTGGTTCAGGGAATAGAAGGACCCTAGCCCACTCCACCAATTCTATACTCAACAAGCATGGTGTTTTTCAATAACTGGTCCCCTTATTATCATATCGTTCCACAACATAGTGCAGGTAGTTGATACCTTCACAGGTGTATGCTAAACCAGATCCTTCTGGTTCATACACAGAACCTAACACATAGCTTAGTATGAGATGCTCGTCACTCCAAGTAAAGTAGTATTTGTTCATTGAAATGCATTCCATTTATTCTTCACAATTTCAACAGCACACAACTAATATTTGATGGATTGTCGATTTTCAAAAATAATGTTCTTCAGGTAAGAGTAGTTCTGTGTTGATCCGGTTGAAGTATATTTTGAAATATAATTCACAATTTTAACAATACATGATTCACAAAATATATTTGATATAGAATCAGGGAATATTCAATCATATTTCTTCTTCTTTAGAAAATGAAGCATTGTCACTCTTCATAACATCAGAACTGTAACTATCAATTGTAACTATAAATTGTAGCAGTGAAAAAACACAAGAGATTGATATATATATTTTTTCTTTTCAAGAATTCACCTCTATATATGTAATTCAAAACAATACAGGTATATTTAGAATAAATATGAGAATTATCCTCTTAAATTTAGATCCACAAAAGTCATCTTTGAAATCGCAATATTCAAAAGTTTTAATAACTAAGAAGTCATAGCTCCCCTGAAAAATCAGCATGAAAAGATCCTCTTAAATCGATCATTTGAATCATAAATAAACTATTTTGAATCAGTCAAATATGTGATTTAGATTGGGCTTTTTATCATGCTATATATCAGCCTAATAATATGCATAAATATGGATTCTATAATAATGTCGTAATTTAAATCTTTGATGCCAAACATAGGGTTGTACCGTATAGCATACATTCTCTAAATGTACGGTTCACAATGTAATGTTGATCAGGAGAATAAGATTTTATGATCCATTCATCAAATTAAAGGTTTATCTCAAACACATGGTTTATAATCCATACATTTCTCTTAAACTATCAATTGTACGATATAAGATCAATACTTTCCTTGGATTCAGTACATAATGTTCATGATACATACTTTTCAATCAAGCATACGGTTTTTTACAAAAGTATGGTTTATAAACCATACATTCAAGAATCAAATGTAAGATACATCATTCATACTTCTCTGATAATACAAACGTAAGGTTCCATCAAAACGTAGCCTTCTTTCCCAAAGAAGGGTTCATCATTCATTCTTTTCTGATAACATAGGGTCGGTTAACCATAATTTTCTTATAAGGTACGGTTTCTTAACTATACTTTTCTAATAACCCATAAGCAACAGTTTTCATCCTTACACTACGCTCTAAAATGTAGGGTATGAACAATGTTTCCATAACACGATAAAATGATTTAAAAACACTTAGAGTGTTACCAATGTTTCTAGAATACACTAATGTGATTTTTGAACACTTTTTCAAATATTCCACAAAGATTAAAATGCTTAAATATAATTTCAAAATAGGGAAATAAATAATATTAATTTCTTCAAATATAATCAATGTAAAATCATTAGAATAACAAATAAGGGTATTTTTGAAAATCAAAATAATCACAAAAAGATATAGTGTTGTTATCAAAAATATCCTCTTAATAAAATATAGTGTTGTTTAAGAACATACTTGCTCAAAAATATCCCCTTTTTTAATGACCACAAAACCCATTAAATAACCAAAAAAATTATCTTACAAAATTAATTTCATATAATTTAGAATTTTTCAATTATAAGAACAATATATTATTTTATCAAAACTATTTCATAATTTTTATAATTTCTCCACATATATAAAGTAAAATAATATTTTTCACATTATAAATAATGAATTTTATGTTTATTCAAAAATTTCTCCTTAATAGAAATTCTCCCCTCTAAATGAAATGTTTTCTTTTCTTCCTCTGAGTATAAAGAATGTTGTCTTTATCTATATGTCTCCCCCAAAAAATATGTGTTTTTATACATATTTCACCCCCTTTTGTGATATCAAAACGAATGAAAGAATAATGAATATAACACATTTTAATGTATCACTTGAACTTATGTAAATACTACTGTAAACTAATTATATGTATTTGAAAATGGATTACTGGAACTTTAATATGGATAGTACAATAAAAAAAATCAATAACACAGAAACACAGTATGTAGATATATTGTATTGAAAATAGTATAGGTACATAAATGGAAAAGGGAAATCATGGTTGGGTTTAGTTATGAGACATGATTCATCTGCTTTGAATAAAATCCTTGATTTCTGTCATCTGCAGTATCAACATTTTCATGAATGCACCACCTAACTGGATTATGAGATGTCTTACATCCTGAGTTATATGGATGTCTTCAATGATGTTGAAACTAAAGAACTCATATATCCTCTCTACCTTTTCAATAAAAATGTTTAACTTATAACTGAAATGATTTATAAAATCTCTAATTTCGGGTTCATTCAAAGTAAAATGTTTAATAAGAAACATCAGATTGTCCAACAACACAGATAAAGGAGCACTTTTGCATTGAAGGTCCTAAATTCTGTCAGTCATATTGCACATTCCTGCAGTAATGGACTGAATTCTTCTGATCAGATCAGGTGATGTACCAGATGTACTGAATTAACTATTTCAGAGAGCTTCATATTGTTACTCCAAGAAAAATTTAATCTCTAGTAAATCTTACTTCATCACAATTTCATATTTATGATTTGAAAATTCATCCAACATTTCCATCATGAAATTTTTGACTTATTCCTTAGAAACATAACTTGTTTTTAGGTTATAAAACATTTTCATCTCTATTTATAATGCACTTCTCAATGATACTTTTTTAGAATGAACATTACTAAATTTTTTGGATCAAATCTTCCACATGATTATTTTCAGAATCAGAGTCACCGTGAGCTTGATTCTCAGTCTGAGCCTCCACGAGATTCATCTTTTCTAGAGGTAGGGATTCAACATCTGACTTCTTTACATCATTCCTCTATACTGGATTCTCCAATAATTTTTCCTTAGAGTCTTTTCCTGACTTATCCATATAAAAATACTCACTAATAATTTCATTGTTAATTTCAAAAGGGTTCTATGCTAGGTTAGGTTATTGCTCATCTAGAGCATCTTCATCATTGATTTCCTCAATGACAGGTTCTTCTAATATAATGTCCTCTTGATTGAAATTATTTTGAATATATTATAGAATGTTAGTTCTAGGTGCAGCATATGCATATACTTCTTCCTGGGGCATAATTTCCTATTACACTTGAGGAGTAACCTCAATCTGGGAAATTGTTGGTTGTGCTATGTATTTTATTGCAGATTCTTCTATAAATATATAGTTCAAAAGAGGTTTTGATTCATCTGTTTTTTTTGAGTTGTCTCCTCTCCATCTTGAGCCACTCTATGCATTTTCCTCTAAAGTAATTATTTAAAATCCTTATATGTACGTGTATCAGCCGATTCAAACTGTATCCTCCTTGATACTACACTGGTTATAGATTCATCTACTATTTATTTTTATTTTATAGGTAGCTCTTGAGAACTCTCTTGTTCTTATTTTTCTCTAATATGATTGAGTTTTTCTTTTTATTGTGCCCCAAAAGAAACCAATTTTCCTTAGTGTTCCAGCATTGAAGATGTTTCTACAGTTGAATATCACTTGGGCATCTACCAGACATGTCATATCTTTCATAAATAAAATATTTGAAATGAACCATCCTAAGGGATAGTAGTTCATCCTTGCATCTGGTTGAAAGTAATAATTGAGACTTATGACCATAAATCTCAGAAAATTCCACTAAATATCACTCATAATCAGAAACACTCTATACATACCAAGGTAGAATATTTTCTCCATCACTGAAATTCTGGGGGAATACTTTTTTGCAAAAATTTACCTAGAATCATCTAGTCAGGCTCTTTATTTTTCACTAAAGTTGTCCTTATATTTGTAGAGCCAAACATAAAATAAATAATTTCCTCAGACTTATGGACTTTGTCACCAATATTCGTGAAATCAAAATGAAAAAATCCCTCATGAGGACAGTTAATACTTTTTGCAATCTACATAGATGAAATTGAAAATTCTATATCCTCAATTGGAGCTATTACTGAATCTTCATCTTCTCCTAGACTAAAATGAATAGTTCTGAAAAAGTGACAAAGTTCTTCCTCATATAGAAAATATGTATAATCTCAGTTGAAGGTTTTCTCAAGTTTTTAAAATTCTAGGGCATGCCTCAACATCAGATTCGTCTGGACCAACCATTCCAGATCGATCAATTTTCCTTGCAAATTCTTTCATCTTTCCAAGAACTATCTCCTCTCACTACTAACTTCTCTTTCCTCGATTCTATGTGTCTTGAACATTGTTTTTTCAAGTTTATGAAGGTTACAAAATCTAGTGTTTTGAATTTTTAGGTGTGGTTATAGGAAGGCGATAGATATTTTTGGGATTTCGAAGGGTTTTGAGAAAATGAATGGTTTTGGAATGGGAAATAGTTTATAACATCCTTGATTCCTGTGTCATTACACACATAGAAATTATTAAATTATTTATAACTAAATACTTACTCAGAAAATGGTTAAAGAAAAACAGACATAAATTTTATAAAATATTCTAAAAGAAAATACTATGTTAAATAAGAATTAAAATAATATTTAAAAAATGATAAAATGGAATTTAATAATAATTAATCCATGCATCCCCCTAATAAAATCAAACCTTTTAGTGGGATCTGGTTTAGTAAAAATATCAGCTAATTGAATTTCAGTGTTCATAAATTCTCAGAATATATCCTTTTTAAGAACATGGTCTCTTAGAATGTGATGATATGATATCAGCATGCATAGTCTTAATATGATTAATATGGGTTTTTGAAATATTTATAGCACTAGTGTTACCACATAAAATTTATGGGTTATTAAAATATAGTCTAAAGTCTATTAGAGTGATTTTTATTCTAAAAACACGTGCACAAGAACTGCCTGCAGATACATATTCTCCCATGGATATTGATAGGGAATCTGAGTGTTGTTTCTTACTAGAACATGACACTAAACATTTTATTAAAAATGACATGTCCCTAAGTTTATTTTTCATTCTATTCTAGAACATCCAAATTCAAGATCTGAATATGAAATTAAATTACAAATAGATGTTTTAGGATAGAGAAGAGATTGAAAAATAGTTCCTTTTGTATATTTAAAAATTCTTTTGATAGCACATAGGTGTGATTCATTAAGGTTAGATTTCAATCTAGCACAAAGAAATATTGTGTACATAATATTTGTCCTGGTAGCAGTAAAATATAAAAAAATACCAATCATGCATCTTTTTAACTTGTTGTCAACTAATGTTACAGTTTCATTCAAATAATGTTTTATATTAGTTCAGATAGGAGTTGAATATGTCTTATTATTTTCAACTCCAAATTTATTTAATAATTCAGTAATGTATTTCCTTTGATTTAAAATACTTCCAAAATCATTTTGATAAATTTGAAGTCCTAAATAGAAATTTAATTATCCTATCATACTCATTTAAATTTATTTTTTTCATTAAATATGAACACTCATGACAATTTTTTTTGTTTCCTGAACCCAAAATTATATCATCAAAAAAATTTTGAACCAATAAAATATTGGAGTTGACATTTTTATTTAAAAATATTATAACTTCCATCCCATCGGTAAAATCATTTTTTAGAAGAAAATAACATAATATTTCATACTAAGATCTAGGTTCTTGTTTAAGGTTATAAAGAGATTTAGTATGTTTAAATACAGAATCTAATTTTTGGGAATTTTCAAAACCATGATGTTTCATAACATAAACTTCCTCTAATAAGTAACAATTTAAAATGACAGATGTAACATCCATATGAAATAATTTAATGATCATATGAGATTCATTGGATAAAAGGATCTGGATGGCTTTTAATATAGCTATAGGTGCAAAATCTCATTATAATCTATACCTTCTTCCTGATTATAACCTTTAGCTACTATTCCTACTCTATTTAAACATTTTATTCCTTGATAATCATGTTAATTTTTATAGACCCATTTGTTTCCTATAACTTGATAGTTCTTTGGCCTTTCAACCAATTTCCAAAAATCATTTATTTTAAACTTGTTTACTTATTCTTCCATATATATCATCCAACATTCATCATCTTATTCTTCTTCTAATGTATTGGGTTCTAATTGGGATAAAAAAGCAGAAATTTCAACAAGATTTACTATATATCTACTCGTTTTTTTCCATTGTCTAGGTCTCCAATAACATTTTATAAAGGGACATTCTTTAGGGTTATAGGCATTCTAGGTAGTCCACTGTTATGATCTTCAATTCCATGTCCTTGTGAACTGGACTGAATTTCATTTAATTTTTTTTCAAAGTCATATTTTATGTTCTCAACTCTTATGTTATCATTAGAGTCAGATTCATCAATTTTAGTATTTCCTTTTCTCAAAGGGATCAGATTCAACAAATTTCACATGAACTGATTCTTCAAAAATCCATGAGTTATTATGAAAAACCATATAAGCATTGGAAGTAGTATAATATCCTACATAAATGAATTCATCAAAATTTGGATAAAACATACCATGATTTTTCTTGGTGTTTAAGGTGTAAACCTTGTGTCCAAAATCATTAAAGTAATTTACTTCCGGGTTTCTATTATTCTAGAGTTCATAGACTAACTTTTTAAAAATTGGTTTGATTAAAACTCTATTTATTATATTAGAGATTGTGCTTATAGATTTTTCCCAGAAATAGGTAGGAAGACTATATTCATTTATAATAGTAATAGCCATTTCTTGAATAGTCAAATTTCTTCTTTTAACAATTCAATTTTGTTGAGGTGTTCTTAGTGTAGAGAAGGTGTGTTGAATACCCATATTTGAGAAAAAGGAATTAAAATACAAGATTCTCAAATTCTCCACCATGATCACTTCTTAATGAAAATTTTTTAGAATATTTTTCATTTTGAAAGGCTTTTCAAAAAATTTTAAATATAGTAAAATCTTCATTTTTATATTTTAGAAAATAAATCCACGTAAATCTACAATAGTTAAAAACTAAAACATACACATATAATTTACAAGCCATGTTTTCTACCCTTGAAGGTATAAACAGATCCATATGGATAAGTTCAAGAGGTTTAGATGTTGCAATTTTGTTAATAGATTTGAAAGATGATTTCTGCTACTTTCCAAGTTGACATGCATCATACAATCTATCACTTTCAAATTTGATACTCCGATAATCCTAAACTAATTGTTTCTTAGATAACATATGTAAAGAATATATATTGAAATTTTCATGTCTCCTATTCTTGATCCATGACTCATTTATCTGAGCAGTCAAGCATTTAACTTTTTGTTCACACACTTAATTTAAGTCTAGAGTATAAACATTATCAGTTTTGGGTGCTCTAAACATCAGTAATTTATCTTTGAAAACTGAACAAAATTTTTTAGAAAAATAAAAAAACCATCATCACATTGTTGAGAGATACTTATCAGTTTGGGTTTCAATCACTGTAAAAAAAGTTATTTTTTAGTTGACATAGCTTCTGGATTTCCATCTGTTCCAATGCCAAATATTTTACCTTTCGAATTTTCACCAAATGTAACTAGAACACCATAATTAAGAGTTATAGTTTTGAAAATTGATGAGTTTCCACTCATATTCCTAAAAAATCCACAATACATATACCATATTTCAGTTTGGCTTATGTGACCTCCTTCCAGCAATGGCATTTAAAAAGGGATTTTTTTGGTAACCAAATTCTATTGGGTCCAGAAGTGTTAGATAGCATAGACTATGGAATCCAGACTTTCTTTGTTTTCCTATAATAAGTAGAATCATATAAATGACTTGAAACAAAGGCTTTCTTCAACCCACTTATTTTTGGTTGCCTTAAATAATAGTTATGAGATATTTTTCCTCTTGTTCTTCAATAATTACATATTACATTTCTAGTACTAGGAAGAAAGTAATTTTAATATAGTTTAGGTTTTTCACCTTTACTGCATATTCTATATCTTTTCTTTTTAATCACATTTTTTCCCTATATTTAATTTAGGTTATTTTATATTTTTCAAAAAAATAGTGATGCACTTTTGTATTTTTCTACTTTGGTTTTTAGTTTTTTTAATCTAGATTAAGGATCTGTATAATTTATTTTAATTTATTAGTATTTTTTTATAGTAAATAATGATGTTTCTTTTGAAGAGTATATATCTCTCTCTCCTAAAATGGCATTATGAATATTCCTTAAAGATTTGTTTTTCTTAAATAATGAATCATATTTCATTTCAAGCATACTACATCAATCTGCATGTCTATCATTTGAGAATATTGAATTAGAGTCAGAAGTGTAAAAGGATTGTACCTCATCAGTTTCTACCATAAAGCACATATTGGCTTTAAAATTCGATTCATCTAGTTATGAGTAAGACATATATGAGCTGATAGAGTCTTCATACACACTCCATGTAGCATTTATTTCCTTCATCTCTTTCTGCTCATATTCATTTCTCTTGATGAATTGCATTTTCTTTCCCTCCATTAATTGATGACAGTCAGGTATGATATGACCCATATTTTGGAATTGATCGCATCTGGCTTCTTTTTTTTTTCTTTTTTGAAATAATTTTTAAAATATTTATTCTTTTGTTAAAACTTACTGAATTTTTTCTCTTTTTGAACTAGTTCCTCAGCTGAATCGGAAGAATTAGAACATTCAGATTTTACTTTTATTCCCTTTTTCTTCAGCTTTCTGCTTTTATTTTGAGAGGTTGATTTTAATTTAGTATCTTCATTATTGATTAGAATCAAATACTCATTTTCTTCATCCTGTATCTCAAAATCATATATCACAATTGTTACAATTAACTCACTCATTGTATGATCCTTGAATTGTGATTATTTCCTAATAGTTGCTGAAATTACATTCAACTTAGGTGTTAGTACTCTTATTACTTTTAGGGATTGAATAGATTGTTTGATCAGATGTCCCAAGGCAGTGATATTCTTAAAAATTTATATAATTCTTCCATTTATCTGGGTGATGCTTTCTCCAAAAAAAATTTTTTCTGTACAAAATTTTAGTTTAGCAGTAGCATACCTCGTCTCTCTGAAATTTTTAGTTCCTTCATAGGAAAATGCAATCATATTCCACATTTATTATGCCATTAAGAACATAGATACTCTATTGAATTCATCTGGTCTATGAAAAAAGATGATATAATTCATAGCTTTCAAGTTTATGTCGTACTATGCTCCTGTATCAGCACTCCGTGTTTCAGGTTTCTTAGGAATCACATGAGGAATATGAATTTTTGAGTAAACACTCTATCCATGGTTCATTAAATAATTGATCATCCTTGATTTATAGCATCCATAATTTTCACCTTTTAGGTAGGGATCCTAAACAATTGACATACCATATTGTGTATTAGCCATTATGCTAATGTATAATAAAATGACATTCAACATGTTTTATCATTATCAAATGAACCACCAATGTTACCAATTATTGGATCGAGTCATAAAAAATATACACCGGAGTGGGGTGAATTGTGTTTTTACCATTTCATCTCGAGATCATGATTTGTCCTTTGAAATTTATCAGAATGATTAAGGAGTGGTAAATAAATAGAAAAGGACACACAATGTCTATTGTTTTGGGGAATAGAAGGCCCATAGTCCACTCCACCAACGCTCTACTCCACGAGCATGGTGATTTTCACTATCTGGTCCTTTTATCAACAAACCATCCCACAAATAAATGTAGGAAGTTGACACCATTACATGTTAAGGCTAAAACAAAGCCTTCTTGTTCATACACCGAACATACCACAAAAAATAGTATGAAAATATTCTTCTGGTAAGTGTAGTTATATGTCAATCTAATTGAAGTAGATCATGAAATATAATTAATAGTTTTACCAATAGTGGATTCAAAAAATATATTTGAAATAGAATTGATTAATTTTCAATCATATTTCTTCTTCTTCAGAAAATACAGATTTTTCACTCTTCGTAACAGTAGATCTGTAAGTCTCGATTGTCTTTGTATATTGTAGTAGTGAAAAAAACTCAAGACCATTATATATTTTTTTCTTCGTTTCCATTATTCACCTATATATATGTAATTCAAAATAAGACAGGTATATAAAGAATAAATATGAGCATTATCCTTTTAAATTTAGATCCAAAAAATTTTCCTATAGAATCACGATATTCAAAAGTTTGAATTATAGAGCAGTCGTAACTCCCCTAAAAATTAAGAATGAAAAGATCATCTTAAATTGATCCTTTGAATCATAAATAAACTATTTTTAATTAGTTAAATATGCACTTTAGATTCGGGATTTTAATCTGGCTTGAAATTAACCAAATAATATAAATAATTAGTTTTTCATTAATAAAGTCATAATTTTAATATTTGACGCCAAACATAGGTTTGAACTGCATTAAATAAATTCTCAGAATATAAGGTTCACAATTTATTGTTGATCAAGTGATTAAAATTTTATGATCAATTTTTCAAATTTATGGTTGATCTCAAACATAAGGTTGATTATCCATAATCTTCTCTTCAACTCTCAATCGTACGATATATGTCCCATACATTTCTCTTCTTAAAAATGTAACATTAATGATCAATACGCTTCAATCAAATGTATTGTTGTTTACAAAATTATGGTTGATGAACCATAATTTTGAGAAAAAAAAATAAGATACTTCATCCATACTTTACTGATAATCCAAACGTAAGGTTCCTTCAAACGTAAGGTTCCTTCCAAACGAAGGGTTATTCATTTATTATTTTATGATAACATATGGTTGTGAAGTGCACTGAGTTGCATTTGTTGTCAATGAGGCATCAGGTTGTCTTGGAATGAATGGAAGTCAAAGAATGTCAAGATGTGAATGACAAAGGTTGTGATGGTGTTGGTGATGAAGAGAGAATGGCCATGGTACTAAGTGGCATGTCACTTAGGAGATTCACTAAGTGGCATAGGAGATGTGGTTGAAACATTCTCTAGTAACATCTGACGATTGTGGAGCTGTTCTTTAAGTTCATAGAACTTGTATCAACTGGATACAAAGTCACAACATGATTAGAAGACCATGCATTGTACTGACAATGCATGAGGAGTTGAAGAGATCCATCCACAACTTCTAAGTGGATGAAGTGGAATAATAAAGTCCATGCACTATCACTTAGTTCATGAGAATTTGAAGAAGTTCCAATTTGATCTCTGATTAAATCAACAAAGAGAATTGAAGAAGTTATTTGATTCAGGAGTTCGGTTGAAGATGAAAAACCTTCAAGAAGTCCCTCCTAAGTATTGAACACATATGGAAGAGGAGATGAAGAAGATTAAGAAGAAACCGTTTGAAATTCCATTCATAAGTGGTGAATACATGTTGAAGATAATGGAGGAATTTCAAAATGAAGAAGAAGAAAGGAAGAAGGATAAATGAGGAAGAAGGCTTGAAGTGGCACTTGGCATTTGGCATATTTTACATGGAGGACTTTGATTTTTACAAAGTCTTATTCAAGACTTAGCCAAAAAAAAATAGGGCCAGCCCGTGAGCACCTTGTGGGTTCAACCCCAAGGCTCATGTGGGCCTAAGGCGCCACGCCCAAGGGGGAACCCGTGGGGCGAGCTCAGGGCGGCAGAGGCGCACCCGCAGACACCACAGAGGCGCTGGGGCACGCCCGGAGGAGCGCAGGGGGCCGTGTATAAGCCCCCGAGGGCACACGGTGGTGAAACCCGCGCGCTGGAGGAGCATAGTGGGCGCTAGGAGCGCGCCCGCAGGAGCAGAGAGTGGGCGCAGAGCGCGCCCGCAGGGAGAACACGGTGCGGGGCGGCACCGTGGAGGGAGGAGTTTCAATTGGCCGTTCAAGGGAGCGGCTGGGTTATAAACCGCGGAAATTCCGCCAGAGAATTCGATGTGGGACGCGGAAAATTTCTCGGGAGCGAATCTGAGCCGCTCGATTGATCGTGCGCTTGATCTGCGCCGCACGATCCATCCGCGGCGCCGCGATCTAATCCAGGCCGCCCGATGTATCTCAAACGACTGATCTGACGGCCGAGAGCTCGTCTCCTTCCTCGAGCTCGAGCCGAAGCCACCCGCGAGCCCCGCTGAACCAGGCGCCTCCCGAGTGATGTTTTTGAGATTCCGGCCATCTCTCTCGAAGCCGAAGGCACCCTCGTGCTCGTCTGGACATACCGAATCCATCCATGCAATAAATAGAGCATGCATGCAATGTTTGGAGGATTTCGAGTTCGGCCGAGGCAAGCAAAGCTGCCGAGGCTTTGAAGGGTTTATGGTTTGCATGGATTAGCCCAAAACCGAGGCCGTGCATGCGTTCGAAGTCGCATGCACGAAGAGGAAGAAAATAATAAAGGAACCCGCGTGAAACAGATGAAGAAACGAGATTTAAAAAAAAAATCTTTAAAGATTCGAAGATCTCGGGAGTTTGAGAATTATTGCACGCGGATGATTCGGGCATCTCTCTGCCTATAAAAGAAGAGCCAGAGGCTCTCATTTTTGTGGCTGAAACTCTGTTGAAAAACCGAGTCCCGCGAAGCCTCTGCCTCGCGAAGTAGAAGCCCCGCGCAAGCTATTTGCGCGGCTGTTGTTCTCGGTGCCACCCGAGGCCCGAAGGAGTTCCTTTCGCGCACCCCTTGCGCGAAAGAGGTTAAAGGAGATCTCCTGCGCGCTAATCCTTTCGCGGCAGGAAGAACCGGGGTTGCAGCAAGCCTTGCGCACCTTTGGTTGGAGCCCGCGGTTTGCACTTGCGCACCCTTGTGCCTTGTGACTTGCGCGACCCGCGGCCAGTGCACAGTTGCACGCCCTTGTGGCAGTGGCACTTGCGCACCCGATCCTCCTTGCACTCAAGTGCTTGAGGACTTGCGCGATAGTGGGAAAGAAGAGGCAGTAGGGTGTGTGCAAGAAGAGAAGGAAGGCCGAGCCCTTGTGCTTGTGTACCAAGAAGACGAGAAGGCCCTACGGGCAGTATCTTGTGCAAAGAGGGAGAACCCAAGGCTTAGTGCCTTGTGTGCAAGGTGAACAAGGGAGGTCGTAGCCTTTAGTGTGTGCAAAGTGAACATGAGTTGGCCGTAGCCTTGTGTGTGTGCATAAGGAGGAAGACCACACTATTTGTGTGTGTGCACCAAGTGGAAGACCACACTTTGTGTGTGAGAGGTGAAGAAGGAAGGCCGAGGCCTTTGTGCCTTTGTGTGCAAAAAGAACAAGAGAAGGCCGTAGCCCTTGTGTGTGAAAAATGAAGAACCAAGTGTGTGCATAAGTGGAGTGCACACTTTGAAGAAGATTATAAGAACAAGGAAGTGAGTGTGCTTTGCAAGTGAAGTAGGCCAAGCTCAAGTGTTTGCCAAAGTGAAGAAGTTTTGTGTGCAATGAGATAAGGAGGCCGAACCTAGTGTGTGTGCACTAAGTGAAGTGAACACACTTAGAAGAAGGAAGATTGAGGAGACCCTCACACTAAAGTAAAACACACTTCTGAGTGTGTGAGCAATTTGAATATAGTGTGTGAATATTGTGGAAAAGGTGTGTGCTATAATTGATTACACCCTTTGTGGGTCTACTGCACCAAGAGGAAGAAAAGGAAAGTGCATGCATGTATGCATACACGTGCACACGTGAACAGTGCTAAATCAGTGGTGTGCATCTGAGGAGTCCAAGACTTGAAGATCTTGAAGAGTTGCCATGCACTCAGTGCATGATGTTAAAGTGAACTGAGACTGAGCCAGACTGAAGTTAAAGAGATTGGTTGTCTGAGTTTTCAGTAGATTGAGAAGACCCTGATCATCACAAGTGATCAGAGGTACAGAGCAAGGCCAGCAGTCTTTATCCCAGACTGGTGAGGATACTTGAAGAAGACCTTAAAGTGAAGAAGAGCTACTCGTGCGACTCGAGGAGCCAAGAGAAGACCTTGTGGGACTCAGGGAGAAGAAGTCTTCAGTGGGATTCTGGAGCAGGCCAGTGGGACTCTGGTAACACTGTGTGAAGCAGTATAAAGATCCTCCTGTGGGACTCAGGAGAGATACAGTGGGACTCTGTATCGACCATTGTAATTCTAACAGGTTATAATGGAGAATCCATGCTGGGAGAGCATGGCAAGGATGTAGGCCTTTGATGCCGAACCTTGTAAATCCTTGTGTCCTGTGCCTTTTCATTACTGCATTATCCGGGAAAGGTTGAGAGATACAAGAAGAGTGGATCGAGGCTTTAACCAGCCATAGAGGTTTAATTGATTAAGAATCAATTAGTAAAAAGTTTTAAAGGATCACTGATTCACCCCCTCCCCCTCTCAGTGATTCACACTGATCTGGGCACTTCAGGTTGTATAACCATAATTTTCTGATAACGTATGGTTTCATAACCATACTTTTCTGATAAACAATAGGAGACTATTTTCATCCTTATGCCGTGCTCCTCATCATAATGTATGAATAGTGTTTCCAGAAACTGCTAAAGTGATATCCGAACATGTAGAGTATGAATAATGTTTTTCAAAATATGCTAAATTGATTGCCGAACACGTTGTCAAATATTCCACACGAATTAAAACGCTGAAATATTATTTCATAATAGTGAAATACATAATATTATTTTCTAGAAATACACTCAATGTAAAATCAATAGAATAAAAAATAAGGGTATTTGTGAACATCAAAATCATTACAAAGAGATAGAGTGTTGTTTTCAACAATCTCCCCCTTAATAAAATAATGTGTTGTTAAAGGACATAATTTCTCAACAATATTTATATATTAAATATTCAAATAAAAAATGATTAATAATTAATGATTCAATAAATAATATATAGAATTATATTGGTACTATTTATCTTCTATATTGAATTCCATATTCCTCTAAAAGAATCTCAAAACCATTTCAAGTCATCACAGTGTCACTCATAAAATCTCAAAAACACTGATACAAGTCATATTAACAATCATATTGATTTTAAATCTATGATTTCAATGTAAGAATTATGTATAAAAATTAATTAGTTCAATATGATTCTTCTAAAAGAAAATAATAGAAAAAATAATTTATGATATCACTAATAACACCTAGTATATTTAATATATATTTGATGGATATAAAAATGGAAATAAAACATTTATCTATGGATAATGGAAAACTATCCATCCAAGTAATCATAGAGTCATCAATACAATTACAAAAATATTTAATAGGTATTACATGATGAAAATCAATTTTTTATAATGGAAAAGTAATTGATATGAACCCAATTTAAATGTTATGATACATAATACATAAGGTCTACAAAAAGGATAATGAGATGGTCTTTATACATTTTCCTCAAGAGTCATGGTTGTTATTCATTGTATGAATAACCATAGACCATCTATGTATTAACAACAACCTCATCCCAAGTCTCATGCGATAACCTACATTATAGTTCATAGGACTAATGCATCTGTATTAATGAAATCACTACACCCCCATAAACCCTTAAATATAGATAATAATCCATAAAATCAAAACTGTAGATATAAATCAAATACATTATAATACATTGGGTTTCCCTGCATTTTTTGTGTGTTTTCATCACATTGATGTTATGATTACCCCATTATTTATTTTCTTTTGTGGTGAATTTGGGAAAATAAATACATTAGGATATAGCCTTATTATATTATATATTTCCTCCCTCTTAATGATGAAACTATGGATTCATCCACAAATTGAGTCCCCTAAATTTTTACTCACATTTTCTCAATATACCATCTTCATACCTATGTTGGATATATTCTATGTTTTATTTTCATCAGATCATTGGTATATTACCAGTCATTTAATATTAACATTTACATTTAGTGGTTTGTTGTGGATATTAACACTACCAAAGGGAATTTTTCTCACTTCCTCGATACACAATATTTGGAATGGATTTGAAAATATTAGTATTATAAATATTTATGTAAGATTATGTTATTAAAAAGAGGACTTCTAGAGCTTGTAGATTGATGCAAAAGATTCCACTAGGTTTTCAACATAAATTAATTTTTAGGGAATGGATTTACTTTATTCAATTCTATAATCATCCATTTTCTCCATTTAAATATGGGGGTTCATTCTGCTATTATATATCATTATGTTTAGAATAATTATTTGCTGTTTTATTAGAATTTTGAATAAAATTGTTTTTCTTCACATGTTCAAATTCTGTTATTTCTATTGGGTAGTATGTAGAAGATTTGAATTTTCAAATATATGTATGATTTCTCATAGGGAAAATTGTTTATAATATAATCATCCTATTTAATTTTTTATGTATTTAGTTCATCCATATTAATTATAGATTGACACCCTATCCTCCATGTATTTTGGATACATATATACCACAGTATTTTGTTGATTTTACTATTTTTTAGATCATTAGTCCCATTGGAAGATTTTTTTTATTAAAAAATTTCTATGTTTTATATTATAAATCATTTTTAATAACATATCCAAATTAAACACAAATATGAATTATCTATGTTTTTTATATAATTTAATATTTTGGTTCATAAATTTAATACATCCTTAAGTTATGTAAATAATTATTTACAAGAAGTTCAATACATTTCTATCATGGTAGTAAAATATAAAACTCTATTTTGATTATTCTATATTTTAATAATTCACGCCATCCAATAATTCTTTTCACAATCAATTAATAAAATATATGAATGACTAAAAAGCACATGATTCATTCTCAAGAAATCATATCCTATTTTTTACTCAAGTAGGCATTAATATTCAATAATATCATAATCAGTGACATTAAATTTCAAATATTATGGTAATATTTTTAGGGAATGTATCATGAAATATTACTCAATATCCAATAGAAGATATGTTACAACCTGAGTGAAAATATTTCACTGGTATTAAGACAATGATAGATCCATAAATGGAATCAGTACTCCCAAATAACAAAAATTAATCCAATCTAAATAGCCATTAGAAAGTGTAATCTTCCTCAAGGTTGAATTTAAAGAAATTTTATAATTGACATAGACCACATAAATAAAACATGATAGTTTTCCCACATTAATTTATTTTATTCACATTAATACATTTTAAATTACAAACCCAATGCACTCAAAATTGAATGTTCTCGGATTTGAAATGTACTTGTCTTAATTATATTTTTATTACTATATGGGGTTAGTAATTAATTCCAAAAATCATATTATTATTCATAATCCAATGATCTATGTTGGAGCCTCTAATATGATATATATATAAGGAACAAAATTTATTCCCCCATCATAGTCCATCATCCATCTTCTAATAAATTCAATATCATTCCCATGCATGGAATTATGCTATCTTGTCAACAGTTCCTCATAGACCATTTGGGTATAGTTTTTGAATGTTGATAATTTATTATTTTTCTTAACTATATACATATATATATAGTACCTATAATAGATAATAATCATAATCTCACCACAATTATTGAGGATATTTTATTCCATGTTCCATCCATGGAACTCAAGGGAACCATAATAAAATAATTATATCATTTCCAATCTTACTGTATTAATTGATGAAAAAATTATCCTTTTGGGAATACTAATATTGAGATAATGTATATGATCATCGAATCTATACATACATATTTCACTTGTATTTTTGTATATGGTTGTATTGTGGTTGTTAAATTTTCACTAAGAAAAAAATTATTGAAAAATAATTGTAAATGAGGTCAGAGTGAATAAAAAATTCCTTGAATAAAGAACATAATAACCACCTAAGATTATTTTTTATTTACAAAGATGAATTTATATTCAGTATTTTTTATTATCTCTGAAATTATATATATCATTTCATTGTGTACTATCATAAAATTTTTAACTGATGGGTAGAAATTTGGTAATGTTTCTTTCAGTTTTGAATATCTATTAAATACAATATTTTGTGTTTAATTTGAATGTAGTAAAACTACATGTATTTAATTAAAGTAAAATGTCCATATATTATAATATTTTACTACATTAGGTGTATTAATTATAATCCTTGACTAACTGTAATATCATTCATTTGATTATTCCAGAAGGTATGGAGTGGAGTGATTTCATGATAATTGAACATGTGTAGGGGAGATTACAATTAGTTAAGAATCTATAAAGAGAGTTTATATGAAATTATACACTCAATATAAGTACAATGATTTAATCGTAACAAATAATAGACGAGTTCCACACTTAACTCTATTGGTGTAGTGGTGAACAAAATCCATTTGTATGTGTGGTTGAGTGGGGAACAACATTGATTTATTGACCGATTAGTAATGTATATAACAAATAATAACTATAGTAAGTGAAACCAAGTTTATATTATTTGGGTTATGTAACTATCTAGTGAACTCTTTATTTTCAGGTAATTCAAAAATAAACAAAACCATATCCTAATATCATCATTATTTTCAATTTATTTACAAAAAAAAAATAATAGAGATGATAATAAGAATGTAGTAAGTGTAGAAATAATCTTTATATGGAGATGATAATAGTTATCTACTGTGATGAATTATAGATTTCATTACCTGTTACTGATATTTGGATCATTATATGTTTCAAAATAGAGGCAACCTTAGTGGAATGATCTACAATGACAGTGGTATTGTGCGTGTCTTTTCTTAATGGAGAAAAAAATAATGTGTGGAATTTACTAGATCTTATAGACGTTATATGAGTTACTGATAAAACACTTACTAAATTGAATAAATATTCATTAATAGTTATTGGGTTAACCAATTAGCCCCTCATTAGGCCATCCTTCACCATGTCGTATATTATTCTTCAGCATCAAATACTATCCATGTATTTCATAGTGATATGATGACATATATTTTTTAACATTTTAATTTGGTTGAATCACATTCTTAATTAATACAATTAGATATCGAAAAAATATTTTTTTTAAAATTATCATTTTTTATTGAGTGAATTTTTTTAAAATCCCAACATCATATGTATTATTCCCACAACAAAATTATCATAAAAGATATAATGTGACATTTTTATATTCATTTAATGTTTTAATGTCTTTATAACTGGATAAGATAAACCATGATTAAATAGGAATACAATATTTTCAAGTGAATATCCCTAGAATGAAATAAGTTTTTTCCATAAACTCATCATTATTATGTCTATGAAAAACGTGGTGTATTTCATTTTCTAAGAAACATTATTCAGTTTTTGTACCCCAAATTAAATTTACTATGATATTATTTCATAATCCCTCATACAATAATACATTAAATTCTCAATTATTATCCATCGAGATCTAATTGAAGAATCACAGTAATTTTTACTATTTATTTTTTTCACTAATCTTTTAAACACATTGACCATTTCAATGGATTAAAAATTGTGACTCCTAAAAATTATAGAGTATTTGAATACATGTTTCATTACTCTATCAAAGTAAATATTACCAATGATATGTGGTGTTTGAATTAAACATTTTATTCCTAACATCAGTGTTATAGATTAATACATAATTGTATTGAATTAGTAATCCATTTTTAATCATTCTAATCATGTAAAAAACATAATTTATGTAAATAGAATATTTTTATTAATAGTGAATAACAATAATTTCCTCTATAAAAATATAAAAAAAAATTCCTTATGGATGGAATGTATAAAAAATTTAAAAATTATATATTTAATAATATTGGATGAATTAAATCATATATATTACCAAATATTAGAAAACTAATATTCCAATACCTAACACAAATATATACTTATACTTTCATGATATCTCAATTATTTACAATTTTTTTATAGAAAAAAAGAAATCCTTATTTTTTTTGAATTAACATGTCTCATCATTAGTTAAAAAGACATAAATAAAATATATAACCATTAGTTCAAAATAAATATATTGGAGACCACCTTAGAACCATTTATATTTTCATGAATCGACCACTCAAGGGTAATGAACATTGATATCTATCTCTCTGGGTATATGTTAATACCTTGGTTTCCTTTTGAGAACCCCACTAGCAATTACCCATCGAGTTTTCCTATTTTAATATAAACATTCCCCACATTCCATCACATATTCATTTCAGTGTGCCTTTCCTCACATGGAAACAACAAGAAAAACTTCCCGAAAGGTCATCTATCATGACGACTACTCATGGACGAGAATGCGTAACTACGAAGTTTAGAAAATGTCGGCTCCCAAAAATAATGTTTCACCTTGTTGACAATATTAGAAACAATTATCCTTTTAAATATAAATTTTCTAGGGGTGTTACACTTAGAGCATCATTAATTTAATTCACAATGACTACATGGGTAGAAAATTTATCATTTACTGGCACACTTATAATGTCAAATTACATTTATTTTAGGTTTTTTTAATATTTTCATTTGGATACCTCTTTTGGGAAAATGTTTGGGCCTCGAATTTGGAAGGATACCTACAATTGCGAAGTTGAGTATTTTTTAGTTTTTTAAAAAATAAGAACCTATTGTTTGTTTATTTTTTTATGAACTTACATGCATTGTATGTGAAGTACACGACTTGTAATAACTATTGGGTAGATTCCATTAGATGGGTATATGGAATGAATGGTTCATATTCCGTGTAACTGGTATACACCTTGTATGTATAATAACAATATTTTTAGTTAATATATGATGTATTTTTAAGAATATATGGTCATTGAGGATTATATTATGTAAATATGGGTTATAAACCACGTAAATGAAACTGTGTTGGATTATTAGTCCACAATATGAGTGATACAGTTTATTAATTCTATGTGAAGTATTCATCACTCAAGTTATAGATAACTCTAAGAGATTTTGTGTGAGTCATTCTGGAAAATTTAAAAACAATCAATAATTGATCTCTGTTACAAGTGGATTTATCTACATTGGGTAAGTGTTCCTTCATGTTAATATATGGTTTTCATTATGATTATTGTTTTTCTAATGTTTTGTATACATATCATGTTTTTCTGTGAACCTTGGGTCTTTAATTTTGAACCGTGATTTGAGATATTATAATTGGTGGCTGGAGATGAGGAGGTTATTTGAGTTTTCTATATCACAATGTCTAATTTGTTATAGTGTTAAGTTAACCACAAGAGACGATCCCTCTTGATTCTCTATTTAACCATTATATAATGATAGTGGGATGACATTTACCTAGATTGATTCATTTTTACCATAAATTCTTAATTTAAAATATTTTATTTTGATTATTATAGATTGGATCACAAAATCAGCATATTTGACAACAATACTGGATATGAAGAAATTAAAAATATCATGGAGAGTAAAATTTATGAGATATTGTTATAATTCATGGGATTAAATCCAAAATTATATATGATAGGTAAATTAGTTTCACATATATATTTTTTAATGGTTTTTAGGATACATTGTGTTCCCATTTGAAATTACGTACGGATTATCATTCACATAAATTTGGAAAGATTGGGAGTTCTATCCAAATTCTTGAGTATTTGTTCTCGTAATGTGTTCTTGATTTAGGGGAGTGGGGATAGATGTCCATGGGTTTGTGGATTATTGTTTAGAAGATGATCGATTTGGTGGATTTGAACTACAGTTATATGACCATGATATAGAGTCATCAAAAATAAAATTACAACCCCATTACTGATTTATATAGTATTTGGTCGGTGAGAGTGATTTTATAAATGTTTCACCTAATTGGGGATATTATTTTTTGGTATGAAGGGTGAGTTGGAACCATGTTTTGTGGTCCCCATTAATATTTTTAAGCAAGAGGGGAGGGTGGCCTAAATGTTATACATTTCATGTAGACGGAATTTGATCCATGATTTGATTCATGTTTTCCAATTATGGTAGAGTATACAATATCCTTACCATGTTATTATATGATAGGATGTATATATTTATGACATTATATCATTGATTGGCATGCCAGATTAGATTTTATATTTCTATGATATGGTACTTCTTGAAAAAAAACATCTCCACCTGGTACTGTGGTAGTGTGGATAGGATCTCCACAAGATATGGGAGTGGGATTCATTCATGAGGAAGTAGCGACCTTCTATTTTTTTATATCATGAATCATGAAAACATTATGAGGGTGATAATATTTTACGATGGGGAGATCAAAAATCCTTATTACATTTTTTTCATGAATTTTCCATTATTTTATTTTGTATTTGTTTTCATTAGATTAATTTTTAAACCCATGAAATTTAGAGGATATTTATAATAGTGAATTAAATATTTTTTTTAAATTTTTAAACATTAAACCTATAGTTAAGGCTTTTTACTGGCCACTTACATTCCATGTAAGTGATGTAAACTCCATGTAATGGATTTTGTAATGAAATTTTAAAGTAGGTGAATATAATGAATTGTTTACACACCATGTGATAGGTACACACTGTATATGAAGATGAACCTTATTTTTAATTAAAAGGTTAAGTCTTTTTTGGGTTTCTGTACCCAGGGGTTTATACGATGTTTAAATGGGTTTCACACATTGTATATTTCACAATGTTCATTTATTAGGCCATCATATGAGTGACATGTTTCATTAATTATCTATTTATCCTTCTTCCATTGACCATTAATTATCCCTATGTTATTTCAGGAGGATTAATCCCATTAAAATAGATTCATTCATTCATTGATCATGATTTCAGTTATATTTATCCTCTATAGTTAATAATATTGTTGTTTTTCTTTGAGTTTGGTTGCATCTCTAGTTTGAATGTTGTTTTGTAATATTTTAGTTTTTTTATTTATTAATTTTTTATTTCATTTAATTTTTTTCTTCATAAGGATGATCTTGTGGATTCCAATCCACTTTTTTAAAGGCATTTATGTTTTCTATGTCTTTATGGTGTATGTTTGTATCTATGTGTCTTAATTTCATGACATTTATATTGTTATTATTGATTTGATGATATTTTAATTGAAATTTATGTTGCAGTAATTGAAAAAGGAAATAGTTCATATTTTAATGGGGTTATTGTTTTGGAAATTAAATTAAATTTATTCTGAAGAAATAAAATTTTTAGACCATCAAAAAACATGGATTGGTTTTGAAATTGTTTTACAAAAATTTTATATCAATTTTTAAAATGTGAGTGGAATTAATTTCATAGAAAGACCAAGGGTTCATTGAAAATAGGGACACATGTAGACCTATAGTATGTGACACCACTAATAGGAATTCCATTTAAGATCAATAGACTATGGAAATAATCAATATTAGTTGGTTCCAACCTTATTATTTTTGGCTCATAAGTGTCTACTACATATTGACTCGTAGGCTAGAGACTAGATGGAAGGTGAATTTTTGTTAATTGTGTTTTGTTCCTTGATGTATTATTTCATTGATGTTGGGTCATATATATATTTCTATTTTTTATGTTCATAATAATTATATTATGACTCAAATGATTTTTTATTTGAAAAAATTGATATGAAATTTTTTAGAAGGATTGTTTTGTAATTGATTTAAATTTATATTATTTATAAACACTCATTTAAAATGATTTTTAAATACATATATTGTGAATTATTTATATTATAATTTGTATAGATTCCATAGTGGTTCTATTCTATTCTATATTTCTCAAACCCAACTTCAACCATTTGGTTTATATAAAAATTGTATTATAGGACATAAGAAAAGGGATGTGCATTCTATAATAAGATGGCATATATTTATATATTTATTTATATTTGAGATGTTTTTATTGGTGAATTCTAGGAACATGGATACTTGTTTAACTAGAATAGTCATACTTCTTGGTTTTTCCCTAATGAATTTGTTGTATCTTTCTTTGTTTATTATTTTCATTATGGTTGTATTTATGGTTTTGTTATCTTTGTTATACCTCACCCAGTAATGGAATTACATGGGTGTCTGGTCTAGATGAGATGGGATGGTAGGTTATATATACCAATCCAAAAAATATTATAATTATTATTTATAATACACATCCAACCAACATTCTTAATGTATTCCCTTATCCAAAAAATGACATATCATTATAGGTTTATCACCTCATTTAAATTATAATTATGAAATTTTAATGAATCTACTCCAGCTGAAAGCCTAAAACCACAAATCATTATATGCTTATTGAAAAAGTTAAAAATTCACGATGTTTTTGCATTTAATTTATAATTAATCTCAAAACATAGGTTTTTAGGAATTACATCATTCAAATAGAATGAAATATATTTTTTAAAGTTGAAATCAATTTTTTTAAAAATAAAATATAGTCTCCACGAATCCTAATTTCATTGGAATCCTACCTTATAGGTTTTACCAACACTATGTAAACAAAATACCGTAATATATTTTGGTTAGATATATCATATTGTTATCCCTTTTCCTATATTCCCTTTAATAAGACAGTCATTGGGAACAAAAAATAGGAATTACTCTACCTGGTCATATGAATCTGGTCATAAAATACAGAAACATCAAATGGAATGTTAACCATTTTTAATGCTATGTTTTATTAATCATCAGATTTAAATAAGAATCCAATTCATAAGAAATTAATAACTATTAAATTATATAAAATAATTATTTTTACCTTATGTGATTGCATTCCTCTTATGATTTAATTTTTAATCACTATTCTTTTAACAATATTTATATATTCATAAAAATTTAATGATTGAATATTTTAGAAAATAAAATTTTATGTTATGATGTCATTAATAGAACCACATATATTTACCAATATCATAATTAAATTCAATCATATTATTTATGAAATCAAATTTTATAACGTCTATGAATCTTATGAAATACCAAATATACATTGAAGAATGAATATTGTAATTATAATACTATGCCAATATTTTTCATATAGAGTATAACATCTTTTTCTAGTATGTAGTCAAAAAAAAGTCACACCACCCAAGGTTCAATACTCAAAAAAATCCTAAATTTTATTATCATTCTATTACATAACATTCAAAATTTTAATAAAACTATAAATTCAAGATCCTAAATTCATAAATTTGATATCAAGGTAGCAGAAAAATAAGTTTTTTTTATTTAGATAATACATAATACATTTAATGAAAAATTTATATGAATTAATGTATCATAATTGAAAAGGCATGAAACTGTTTAAATGCATATAAGAAAATTTAAAAAATGAAAATTAATATGGAAAAAACAACACAACTAGACCTTAAACACATTTTAATAACAAATTTTTTTTAAATAAAAATGTATTATTATGTAGAGTGAAAAACATTCTAATTATTATTCACAACTATTATTTTTATAGAAATTTTATTGAAAATAAGAATTTATTTTATAAATAATTTTTTTATAAAATATAATACTTGGTGATATTTCATAATCATATTTCATGAGCGAAATCACCTAATGTAATGTACTATCACGTTTGGATGGTAGTATTATTTTATTACACACAATATCACTGAACATATTTCAAGATTTTTATTGAATCTAAAATGACAATATCCCATATACCAATATTAAAAAATGGAAATTTTTTGCTTAACCTATGGCTATCAGAAACAACATACAATTAAATTTAACAACGAATATGGTATAGTGAAAAATCACATGTTTTGAAAATTCATAAGTTTTGGTTTATCATATCAATTTTTATTACATTAAAAAACACCCAAATACTATTAGATAATGTCATATGTTATATATAAACATATATAAATCCATAGATTAAAAATTATACACTCCATATTAAAACATATTAAATAGATAACAACAATATGTTATATATATATAAATATTTATCAAAAAAATAGTTTAAAAAATGTGAATTCATTAAAATTGGTATAACAGATTCAAATGATGGGTTTCTATTGAGAATGAAATGTTTAAAATTTATGGATCAAACACTATTTTAATACATATCTATCATTATTGAATGAATATTTTTTTTAAACACCCTTGTCGATAGGTACACTAGTTGAAAATATCTTGATTAAGATATCTTAATGAAAATCAGAAATAGGAATCATTTAACCCCATTCCACAATAGGTATTTCACTAAACAATATAATAAAAATATGTTAATTGAGGATCCCATGATATCCAAATGATTTTTTGAAACACCCTCCATGATTTCAAATATAGAACATAGTATATTTGATATGTTACAAGGGATAAGGTATCCACAAAATATAGAGAATGTTTCCCATTCATTATTATTTCTGCGGTTCAGTCAATATTGGATCTCAATAACAATTTCTAACTCTTGGAATCCATCATACACAGTGCAAGAAATAAACCCATATTTTGTTAATGATCATTGAGAACATTAATTAACATATAATTGTTAAAACCTTAAATAAATATTTATAATGTTCTATAACAAAATAAGGACTCTCCATGATATGGTTCACCTAAAACAAAATCAATGATTACATAACCGAAATATACAATAAACTTTAATATATTAATATCATTCTTATCATGAAACGGTTTAAACACTATATTAACATTTATAATAAGAATAATGCGTGTATTAGTGCATATGATATGCATAAATAATATTGAATAATTAATTATATTATAGTTCACATCCTTATGTTTTACAAAATATTGTATACCTCTCATGTATTATAATGGGAAATATTCAATTCCACATAATTTCATTATTTCTAATCTTATATTAATGTAATAGTAATAAATTAGAAATTAAATCATGAAAAATTATTACTTCTTAAAATAAATATATGAATTAACAACAACAAACATTTATGTTTCCCTCTAATAAAAGAATTTGTTATCATTTACATAACACAAATATTATTTAATATGATGGTTAAACTATTATATTATATGATCATAGGTTGGAATTATACATTTTTTGTTGAGAATTTAATATCGGTACTATTATTATTGAGATCTAGAAGGGTTCCAATATGAGTTCTAATAAATAATTTTTGAAGGGGTCAGTTGATATGGTTTTTAAAAATATTTTTTTCAGGGATAATATTAAAAAACCTTACTGTATGCATTAAAAAAAATATATTATATTCCATTTTAGAAAGATAAACAAACTTTTCATGACCAATAATTTTGTTCAGACTAACAAACCATAAATTCCCTATACTAACCTAGATGGATCAATGATTTGTTTCATATATCTCTCCAACATCAATCATATTTCAATCCAACTAATAAGGAAATAGACACACAGTCCCCGCAAACCATATTTTTTTTCATAATTTATCCCAAAAAACATATTTTCTAAATTTAATTCCAATTTAAATCTTAATATAAAATCAAAATATAAAATTACATAAAAAAATATTTAATAGTAAACATAATTTATTTCTCTTTTGATGTTATTTTTTATATCACATATGTGTGTGTGTGTTTGTGTATATATAATAAATTAAGAAAAAATTCATTTTTATAATATTTGATATAAATGTAGTTAGATGTAATTATTGAAGGTATAATTTCAAGCAAATAAAAGTATATTCTAATATATTACTGTAATTTATATAACTATCATGTCCAACGTATATTATTTTTATTAATATCTATAAAACACAGTATATGATATTTCAATTAAATTATAATATTTTTTTCATGTTTAATTTATTGTAAAAATTTTAAATAAAAATCATCCAATGTTATAATATTTTTCTATGATGTATTAGACATAACTGTTTTTAATTAATGTATCCACTGACCACCGATGATTTGAAAATTCTCTATGGGAACAAAAATAGGTCCTTTACTATAAATGAGTTTAAAAATTCCTTAGCTATAATGAATGCAAAAATATTATTTCTGATATTTCAAAAAACATTGGAATTTTTATTAGAGGTATCATAGTGACACGAATAAATTTTTATTTAATGTAAAAAGGGAATCTGATTAGTAAGTGGAGGGGAGATAATTAAATAGTTAGCGTTGTTTGAAAGAGTGTTTGATTAATTCAAATTGGTTGAAGATGATGTAAATGAGGAGAAGGTATATATGGGACCATCTATATTTAATATTGGTGCCCTCAAAGTAGGCATGATAAATGGGAGAGTAATTCATAAAATATTGTGAGAGTAGGGTTCAAAATATATGGGTTTAATTTTTTAAAAACAATTGAGGTGGTTTTAAAAAAAATAATAACATAGGTGTTATTTAGTAAATTATTTATTAAAATTTCATTAAATTGACATTCATACTTTTTATATCTGAATATAGTAGAAATTATTTATTACAAAAATAATATTTAAATTTTTCCAAAAATATATATTTTTAGACAGTTTATAAAGATGGAATTATTATCCACTATTATTATAGAGAGAGATCATGTATGTCATTAAATTAATAATTTTTATATGTTATTTAATTTTTAGAGGAAAAAAATATATAATACAACAAATAATTTATTATAAAATAAAATAATTTTTTTCAATTTATAAATTAATATAGTTAACTTATTATGGAATTTATTTTGGTTGATTTTAATTTATGTAACAAAAATCCAACTGAAAACTATTTTTATATTTGTTTCACTAAAAAAATAAATATTTTCTACAAAAAAATAGTGTAGTAGATATTTTTAATTAATTAAAAATAAAAAGTGTGGAAAATCAATAATAATATTTATTATTTATTAATTTGTCTACGAATAATGTTGGTTTATAAAAAATAATTTAATACATATATCAATATGTTAACTATTTTTTAACAATATATACATTAACATAAAAATGGTAATGATTATAGTATGATTGGATGATATTGGTAGAATATCAAAGGGGAGGCCAACCAATTTTGATTGTATAAACCATCATCCAATATAGGGTTTACAATTGATGATTTGAGTTAAGGCATGGAATCATGTTGGAGGTATAATTTGGTAGAATACTTTATAATTTGTAAAAAAAATAAATCTAAATTTTTTGGTGTCAATTCATCAATATTATTCTAGATTAATATGGAAAAATAACTAACTCATCACTTACATTCTATGGTTTCAAAATGTGTAGGCTCTCGCATAACAGTGTCAAACATTTGGCCTCACCTAATATATTTCAAATTATTCTAGTAAAATCTACCATTTCTCCCACACCAATACAAAATTTTATTATAATGAAATAGGTGAATAACTACATTTTAGATTGATTATATGTAAAAATAGAATCATTGACCTCTATGAGACCAATAATTTGATCTATCTCTTAAAAATTTCACTAAGTCAATTAATATAACTTCAATGTCATATTATTTTCTTGAAACATAGTCAAATCCAAAAAAATTAATATTTTTTTAAAATTGAATAATATATTTTTAAATATTAAATTTTATATTGATTAATTTTTATATTTAATAATTTAAATTAAATAATTACTCCAAATTTACCACGAGTTAATTAATTTTTTAATATATATTATGTTTCATATTATTCACACATACTATATAATGTATGTCACGGATTAAAAAATATTATTTAAATTAATATATGATGAATTATAAGAGTCATCAAAAACCAATCATTAGGATAAATTAATGTTAAATATAAGAGAGTTTAGTTATTGTTTGTTTTTTTGTCAATATCCATATTTGTACTCAATTTCATGATTTTTTTAACTAAGAAAATAATATTTTTTGATGACGAGTGTTGATGATTAACTGATATAAATCATATATATGGATAAATTACATTGATAATGGGCATTTATATTATGGAATATTTAGTAATAATGGATAAAATGATTATGGAAAACTCATTTTGAAGTGGTGATTATAGAACAACATAAGATATTATTCTTATTCATGAATATTCTATAATTAGAAGAAGGTATAACTGAAAGGGAATTAATTATATTAGTAATAAATTAGGACAATGAAGTGGACCATTAAAAAAATCTACTATAATGTGGTGAGTATTGTTAATTCATTTATAATTTTAATATATCTAACATTTATGAACAATAGGAATAATAAAGGATGTTTCAATTTCATTTTCCGCATGTGGATAAGGAAATAACGCTATATCATCTGTTATTAAAGGTTTTCAAGGAATTAAAATAAAAAAATTAAATTTCTCATGGAGTAAAATAAATGGTGAGAAATTGTTGACCACTCTATAGTCAATGTAATTTCATTTAATATTTTTATACATAAGTAAAATTTATACAGTCATTTTCATTGAAGAATCCTTAGTAACCATTTTGTAAAATTGAAACCACGTAATAATTATGAAGATTTTGTATGAATTATAATTTATTTGGCCTATTTAAAAATATATTTTAAAGGACATACTAAAACATCGAATAGATTGTAATAAAATTGTAGTCAAGGTTGTTTAAACATGTTGTATTACCGATGTAATACAACGAAGAAGGTTACATACATTGTTGAGGTTTTTATATAAATAAATAAAAATATTATTATTTAGATTTTATTTTAATTGAAATTTTAAATAATGAAAAACCATTCTATGAAGAACTATGTTTTTAATTCAAAGAAATGTTATATACTGTTGACACATTCCCATGTGGTTTTTAGATGCCAAGGAGTAGTCTATTCAAATTTTCATCATTTATGAAGTGGAATATGAGCATTAGGATGATAAAATTTTAGAAGTCATATTGAAAGGAATTTGAAATGGTTGTCTTATTATGTCATGGTATCTAATAAAACATGATATATTCAATCCAATATAGATTTCAACAAGTTACTTTTGTTATGAATTTTAAATATCATAAATGTATGAATATTTACTATAGATGTACATAAAGTTTATTTTATCACCATTTATACTACATATAATATATGATATGAGGTTCAATATCATAATTAATGTCCAATTTAAATTTTTTAACAAATAAATTTAAAAAATTCATACCTAAAAGAGTTAAATTATGTTGTTTATTATGATTTGTGTTTTTGAATTTATGTTTATATGATTACATTATCACATTAAATCTATTTAAAAAAATATTTTCTTAGATATGAGAATAAATAAAATATATAAGAATAATAAAGTGGAGGGTAACTCTGTGTTCCTATGTAAATGGATAAAAAACATGTGAATTTTTTAAAATTCATATTAAAGATGAAAGAGTTTCTTGTAAATAGAATTTCAGAAAATATTTTTTACAGATAATGTCAATAAAAAAATATAATATACAATATTTTAGGATTATTAAAGATACATCTAGATAATGAGGAAAATAATGTGTTCATATATTTTAAATACTTCCTATTCTGGAATAAATAATTCGGGTGGAATGTCATTGCATATGTGAAAATATTGTTTTATTAAAAACTTATCAATTACTATAATAATTAATTATTCATAGTAGGATGATATATTTGTAGAAGAATTGTATATTTCTCTATAGTATAAATCATTAGGATTTAATGTTTTATTTTAAATATACTTATCATGGAGAGACCTTCTAGTAAAAATACAAAGAATACATAGACATGTCTATAAACTAAATACTACACCATTGTACCTATTGGTGGATAATAAGAGGTCATGTTCCTTGGTTGACGGTGATATTATCCCAAATATTGTTACCCTCATGGAAAAAGTTTTTATAGGATAGAATGTCTAAGTGAACCGTTGTGAGGTGTTAAAATATAGTAATCATTTATCCAAAAAATATATGATATATAATTGATTATTTTAACACTAATATAGACAGAATTTCATTCTCATTTGATGTAACCCATGCGGGTGACCAATGTAAAATACAAGTCCCTCAAAAATTGATAATATGTTAATGTGAATGAATGTTAATAAGGTTCAATTTTTTTTATTAAATATATTTACTTGTCCAAATTTAGATAAGGTAATAAAATTCTAAATAATAAATTACATTTAAAAATTATAATTCATCATAAAGCCTCTTTTACACCCACTTAGGGATTAGTGTGATCTAATAAATTATATTAGTGCATAAAGTTTATTTAGTGGATACAAGGTAATTATTAAAGGAGAATTAGGAAAAATTTTCACGAGACTATCATAGATCCTACATATCAATATCAAAATATGGGAAGGTAATTATTTTTATCTTTATTTACATAGCTAGGGTTGTATAGAAATATTAGATATATAACGTAAAATTAATATTAGTACGGGATAACTATTGAATTTTTCATACTCGTATACTATACAACTTGATCTTGAACATACCCGGATAGAAATATTAGTTAGGGATCAACCACAAATTCATAAAAAATTAGAATCCTATATTTATTTGAATAATAAATATGTATAAATAAGAAAAATTTGTTGAAAGAATATGTGGATTATCAGAATAAAAATATGAGAGAAATATTTCATTTAATAATGAGAGAATTATTTCATTTAATAATGAAATTACTATGAATAAAATGGATAATTATTACGATATATCAAATGAATATATTTTGGATGTAATTGAATTTGAGGCTTCATCATGGATATTTTAATCATGATAATGTAATAATAAATAATAAATAACTAATGTAAAAAGATTCAAAAAATGAATACATGGGTAAATTTTTGAAAACAATTACAGCTTCGGTGAAACCAAAGAGAAAATCTAATAGAAAAAGAAAATTTATTTCAAAGGGTTTCATTGAAAAACTATTTAGGGGATATGTTTTCTAGTTCAAGTGGGGGATGCTAAGTAATTTCCAAAAAAAATTATCAGTTAATACAATTGAGGATAAATTGATATTGTTTTGATGTAATTAAAATTTAGAATGTATTTTAACAATGAAAAAAATTATATAATTGAAAAGAGAAATAATTAACATTAATTAAAATTAATTTTTATAAAATAATTAAATGAAAGGTATAAAAATATTCTCAAAAGGGAATAAAAGACAATGTAAAATTGTTTTTAGATGAAATATAATTTCATGATTTTATGTGATTTAATTTTGTGGTGATATTGAAGAATTAAAAATTATGGAAACAAAAATAAAAATCCACTTTAAATATTTTGAATAAATGTGAAGTCATGAGTTGTGTATTGATGTTAGAAGACAAAATGTTTTAGAAAATTTTGACAATATGATTGATATATAATCATATAATGAAATAAATAAAATTATTTTGATGTAGAAAACGATAATAAGAAAATACCACAGATATAATTTAAACATAAAATTAATAAAATAAAAACACGTTTCTAAACCAAAAAATGAATATTCAAAAAGATAAATACTATAAATATATTATTTTTTTGTGAATTTTAGTATGAGTGTAATTTTTTATAAAGATATTATTTGGGTGATATTGTATAGATAATTAAATGGACGATCAATGTATTCCATGTCTTATAAAAAAATATAATTTTTATTCATATAGTATTTATCCTTCTAATTAGGGAGTTATTTTTATTATTAGTATATAAAAATAAAGTATAATGGTAGCTCTATAAAAAAATTAACTCAATCCATACATATATTGTTTTTTAATTGTTCGTGATAAGAAAAAAACATAAAATAATAAGCATAAATTATATAATGGAAATATAGTATTAATATATCTATCAATTAAATATTTTATTTTATTATAATATTAGAATAATATAATGAATTTTGTTAATCAAAATTTCTCTTATGATCAGTATAGGTAATTGTATATTTGAAATTAAATATTTTACCTTATTAAACAAATAAATGTTTTTAAACTATGAGGAGTAATTTTTTCCCTAGGATGTGTGTCAAATATCAATGGATGTTTTGGTAAAAAAAAGCAATGGATGAAAAAAAATTTAAATATACAAGATGACATTAGATTTAATTGTTATTATTGAGAATGAGGAAATAATGAATAATGAATAAAATGAGTAAGTTAAAAAATAAGTGAAAAATAATAGATTCATTAAACTAGAAGAGGATGTGCTTTATTGATATGTAATTATTATTTCAAAAGGGGATTCATTAATTTTATTTCAATATATTTAATAAACAAGAAATCATACGATATGTACAGTGAGAAATCATAGACTCTAATAGAATAATGAATTATTGTTTTTAGAAAAGAAAATACAACTAAAGGGTTTGGCATTAATGTTAGAGGTAGCAAGAGTGGCATGAAAATGATTAACAATTCAAAATTATTACTGTTTACACTTATAAAAATGGGACCAAGTTTCAAAAAATTTATAATTCATAATTAAATTATCGTAAGGAGTTGTGTTCTAGTAGTTATAATCTAGCGACAGTCCCCATTAATCCATGGATGAAAATTTAAATAAATATTATTGTATTTGTTGAAAAAAAATGTAATGTACATGATGACTAATAAAAAACCCATCTACTAGAGGTTTATAATTTGATTCTGATGACAAATTAACGGTGAGTTATATTCCATGGTGTATATTAGTTAATAATAGATGCATTAATCGTGAATGTGTGTTTTCTTTGATAGAATAAGAAATATATAATGTATGGGGAATATAATATTTTTTTAATATATATAAAAAAAATGAAATTAATTTTAAATGTTTCATTATCATAAAAACTTATAGAAAATTTTCATTCATTCCATGGATGGATAAAATAAAAATATAAATTTAATTGAAAATGTATTAGTATGCAGTGATCAAAAAAATATAGAATTTTAAATGCCAATACTGATCAATATAAGCTATATAACATTATTTTATAATTTTTCTAGGAATTAGTAATGATGAATATGGTAATATGTATATAAAACTAATAACAATAAATTGAGATATATCCTCATTGAATATAAAAGAGGTAATGAGCCATATTTATTTTTTATAACATGATAAAACATAATTTTTGAATTTATAATTTGGAAGAAGTCCCTTAATTAAATGATATAGTCTCTAAAAAAGTATATAGATACCCCATTAATTATGTAGTTATAATCATGGTGTAATTTTCATTTTTATTTTTATAAACTAAAAATTTCATATCATTTGAATAAAATTTACCATCATATGTAAACACTGATAAGAATAATCTATAATCACATATTATTGATTTATATGTGTTTAAATTTCACCGAATTTAAGGTGGTCATAATATATTAATCATAAGGAAAAATATTTTATTCATTAAAAAATGGTTTACCCTCATATTTAAATATTGAGAAATTTTGAATAAAAGATGATAATAGATATCTATTTGTATAAAAAGTTTCTCATTTAATTCCCATATCAATTAATTTAATATGAGGAGTGTTTCAGACTCATATCCATAACGATATATGAAATAATATATTTATATTAATGTGATTGAGATCATAATAAATTTTTTTAATGAAAAAAATTTATCATGCTTCACACACTTTATGGAATTTTTGATTATAAAGGAAAACAATGTTTTTAATAATAAAAAAGTCTAATTTCCTAAACCATGCTATACTCATTATTCAATGGTATGTTGTTGAGTTTTTTTCATATGTAAAATTCACTCAAAATATTTATTGGTAAATGGGAAAATAATTTTAAAAAACAATTTCAAGTTGTTGGATGGTTGTTCAGGATGTACTCATTCAATTTTTTTTAAATAGAGTAAAATGTACATAATATGTAATAATTTAGGTTATTGAGAAGGTAAAAATTATTAATTAATGGATTAGTAAAAGAATTCATTTACATAGAACATTTTTTGAATGATGTATATTTAGAATGTGTGGGTAATTTATTATATAGATACAGATGTGCATTTATATTTTGATTGTACATTATGATTAATCCAGCTGAAAATATCACTTTGAATGTTTTTTCTCATAGTGGGTTTAAATTTTTATTAGACTAATTTTGTAATATAAAAACAATTGGGTTGGAAATAACAATGGATGTACCTATTAATTTTTTTACAAATAGAGGAGGGGATCCTAGGATCATGAATCCAAAATTTCTGAGGTATTAAAAAGGTTATCTCATAATGATTTAATTAATTATTATATTAATCAAATTCTAAATTGGGGAAATATGAAAACATATTATGTTTGGTTGGTATAATATTTATTTCAAATATGTAGAGATTTTATTATAAAATTAATAATATATGGGCTTTATGTTGTTCACTAGAGTTGAATGGAATTATGATGTGGTTATAATCATATATCTGTTAGAATGAGCATGTTTTTTACTGATGATTTCAAGATAATTGTTACCATTCATATTTATACATATTAAAATGGGGGAATTTTCAATTAAAGTATACTAATGTTATTATTCAATAATATTTTTTATTTTGAGTAAGATGGAACTAATAAGGAATTATCAAGGTTTATATAGTTATATAATAGTGATTGCAACATTCACCATGGATTGAAATACATTGTGGTGAATCCTGTTAATTCATTTTGAATTTAAAAACGGCTATTATAAAGGGAATTTCTATTTAAATATTTTCTTTTTATTTAATGTAATGAAAATAATATTTTTTGAAATATTATTATGGTCCATGTTTCTAGTGAAAATGTAATAATAAAAAATGAGGAAGTCCTGGTGTGTCAAAAAAGAGGAAAAATTGTTGATGGTGATTTTTTGAATTTGTATTTAAATAAAAATTTTACCTATAAGAAATATTTAGACACATTATGAAATGAAATAATCAAGAGTAGATATTTTTGATGTTCGAAATTTCATGTGACCTGAAAATATGGAAGGAAAATTAAATCTATTTCAATTTGAATTTTAAAAATCGTGTATTGAATCCCAATGTAAAAATTTTAGGACAGGATTACAATGAGAATTTTGTGGTTGTTTCGGTTTTACTATTAACTATATAACATAGTGATGAAAATTATAGGTGTTGTGGAGGTCATTATTACATTCGAGAGAAATCTAAATATTCCTTATCTTGGTGAATTGAAACTCACATAAAAATGAAACAACACCATGGATTTAGATATTTTGTAATGACAGAATACTTGTGTAAAATATGATACCTATTCTGTGGTGTTTTTCTTGTCATATATTTAAAAATTCATATTATCAATGTTTTTATATCAGATCATCTATATATCTATTTGATAATTTTGACACAAATATTTAAGGGAGTTTGAAATATAAATTTTATTATCTTTTCATAGTAATTTAAAATCAATATTGGATTAAATATCATGGTGTTATTTAAAAAATTAGTATTTCAGTCCCAAATTAACTACAAATAAGATATTGATAGATATTACCCAACCAATTAGAAATAATTTGGTGATGAATTTTGGAATAGTGTTTTAGACGAAATGTTTTAATGAATTGAATATAGATGTGATTAATTATTTTAATATTAAAATTTTAAAATAAATGATTATAATATAATTTTTTTTCTTGTCACAAAAAAATATTATGTGAGAATAAAAAATAAAAAATAATATTATATTGGATTGGAGGTGAGACTTTCAAGGAGGATGTTGAAGAAGCTTGTTCAGTAATTTAATATATAATTTAAAAATATTGAGTTTTGGATAAATGGAATTTCATTGATGACTCATTATTAAACATAATGTTTTTATAATAATAAATATGATAATATTTTTTCATAATTATTTATATATATAGATAATTGAAAAAAAATGATGCATGAATATATTGTCAATTATTTATTTTGGGGGATTATTATATCTAGAAGAGTTTGATTCCAAATATATAAATAATTTTTTATAATAATAATGCATCAATACTTTTACTATTTAAATTCGTATATCTATCAATTTAGTTTATCATAACATATTGAACACCCATGGAGGAAAAAACTTTGAACTCTTGATGGTGTGTATACATATTAGAATATTAGTGAACTTAATATAATTAAATTGAGAAAAAAAATCATGTATAAAAACTAATACCTTCACAAAAAAAGTTCACATAATGGAATAACATGAAATGTGGCAATAGAGTCCGTGAGCCATAGTGAAGTATGACCTTATGAAAATAATATATATTCACTACTACTAAGTTATAGTGCATTATTGGAAACTGTAATCAACACTGTATGTATTCTCCTTAGTTGTATCCCAATGTAGGTGAAGCATGAAAACTGTATTTTATGTTAATATTCAATTATGTCCATATATATTATAATTCACTTGGATGAGGTGGAAATTGCATGAATATTGTTCCTTTTATTATGGGAATCGAATCCTAATGTGAAAAGTGAATATAAATGTTTTATTTTTATTAATACCCTTATTCAACACCACTATCCTATTTTTCTAGATATTTAAAATTAAAAAATTGATAAAATATAAAATTTATTAAATAATTATATAGATTAATAATCTAGTTCACTAATATTATTAATTTTATAAAATAAAAAATAATTAATTTTCATCGAATGTATATAAATAATCATGAATATATTAAAATTCTATAACCCACTAATGAGAAATATTTATATTTTAATAGTGAATTCCAAAAAATCCATCTAATTTGTTTCACTATATTACACATTAAATATATAAAACAAATATTTTTTCCCATATTGTTATATTATATTGAACATAAATATATTATAAATTCAACCCAAATACAGTGATGTATATTGTTTTCAGTAAAGTAGTTTTTTAATAAATAAAAATGATATTAAATCATAAAATATTTTGTTATTCTTCTAAATTATATCCAAAATTCTATTGAGTTTCAGAATTTACATAGGATAACAAATTTGATATATAAAAGAATTTGGTGAGGTATAATGACTAGTAATGGAATGATCCTAATAAAGAGGCATATCATGTTATGAAAATGATTTAACATGACATTATAAAAGATAATTTTAGGGATAATCACATGGGATAATAAATAATAGAACATGTTATCATAATATACTATAAGAAGGATATTGGTAGAAATGCTTGACATGATATAAACTTATGACTATGAAAAATTCTTAGATTACATTATATGGTCGATAGACTCCCATCATGGATAATGATTAATCTCTAATCCTATACATAACATATCATGAACAATAAAAATACCTAAATAGATGAAGAAATATCAAGTAACAACCAACATAACATATACATTCTTATGTTGGTAACATAAGAAAATTATATATAACGAATAGACATTTTAATTACACATATAAATAACCAGTTCACTAAATTTTTCCTCATATCATTATACATCGATATTTCATACTAATAAACAATTGAATAATGAAATAATTAGTTTGTATGCATAAATATATGTTTATAATAATTTATCTCAAAATATTGGGTCGATTATTAAAATATTATGATTTTTTTTGTTAAATGGTTATTCAATTGGCAATTAAAAATATCATTTTTAGGGATATTTTTTGAAATTTGGAGGAAGTTTAATAATGGAATTTTCATTGAAAACTATAGTTTTTGAATAATTTTTATAAAAAAATCCATTAATTTATTAAATAATGAAAATGGAAAATGAATTCATACATGTTTTACATAAATTGAGCATTAGATAGAGATTTTTTTTCATAAGTAGCTGTCATTTTTATGAAGGTAGTGGACAAATCAAATTAAGACATGAATTACCACATCAAATTAAGGGTGAATAATAATGGTATATAAGTAATATACATATATTAAGAATTTTTAATCTCATAATAACATAAAATAGAGTGATAATGAGTGTCATATAAAGAAAGAGAATAATCAAATGAATGTGGGTGATTTAGCGAGATCTGATAACTTATATCAATTACATTCTATACATGTAATTAAAATAAATGATAATAAAATATGTTTCATAAATTACATATCATAAATACTTTTAAATTAAATATTTTTTTATTATAATTTTATTGTTTCATTTAAAATCATTACAATGAGATAAAATCTTTAAATATTCTTTTCAAAGGGAGTTTGATTCATGTTTTTAAGGTCATATCAAATATAGTAAATTATAGATGTTCTTTTTTAAATGGAACTAAAATGATATAAGTGAAAGGAAATTTATTTTATTTAAATATAAAAAAATAAATGGACCCATGTAGCCATATCTTTTTATGCATACATATTATTCTTTTATAGATAAAATTTAGCATCTTATAGTTAGTTATTTTTGAAGGTTTTTTTGATAATCACAATCTACAATATTTAAATATAAAATTTTTCGGAATATATTCATTATAGAATGTGAAGAAATATATAATATTCATATTTACATAATTTTAAAAAATTATATGGGAATTTAAAATAACAATATGTGATGTAGTTGGAAAAATATCTTTGTCCATGAAAGCGGTGATCTAAAATAATATGGTAAATGATTCAATTTATTTAGAATAAAGGGAGACGAGAAAGGGGTGGCTGGTAGATATTTCATTATAAATATATAATCAAAGTATATATATGACACAAGAGATATTATTTCATGTTTTAATTTGGATGTGACTAGTGGGTTAAAGAAGAAAATTATTTTTATGAGGTAATTTGAGAATTATACCCCTTAAATACCACCTCATTGAAATACTTCTTATGAAATATGGAATTTATATTTTTAATATAATAAACTCTGTGAAATGGATAATATGATTTGGAATATAATGTTTATTTTATATTGGATTATCCCACGCTTACAGAGTGGGAAGCGAATGGGTGGTATTAATTTGGAAATGAGAGGTGTGTGTTTTAAAATTATATTCTGTAGTTTATTATTTTGGTTGAAGAATAATAATATTTTAAATTATTATGAATATATATAGTAAAATGGTAATATTAGATTTATATAATGGGTCATTACGTCATTCATGAACCATAAACTCATGTATATTTCTTCTAATGATAAATATCAAATTTTATGTTATTTCACAATTAACCAATAATTAAACTATTTTAGAAAATAAAATAAATAAATATTTTTGATATTTATTTTTGTAAATATATATCCATTTTATTGATATTAATTTTTTTAAATGATAATTTTAATTTTTATATAAAATCATCAGTAATTTTAAAAAAAATATTATTTTTAACATTATCATCACTTTTTTAACCATAGAAAAATTAGTTATAGTCTCAAAAAACTATCATATAATTTTGAAATAACAAATCATTAATAAAAAACCCAAACTTATGACAATATTATTTCTTTTAAATAATAATTGATATTATTAAATATTAATATTTCATTTATGAATTATAAAAATACAAACAGTTATTTTATAATTCATAAAAAATATATTTCATTGCAAAAAATAATAATTATATAAAATTATCATTTTATAAGATAGCTAAATATTATATTACACATCCACACCTATGGGTACAAATATAGAATTAATGTTACTATTCATAATAGTATGATTAATGTGAAAATGGTCATATTAGTATCCCAATGATAGTATTACTATTCCAATGGTAAGATGTGAATCTGTCAAATAGGATCCCTATATCCTATAAATGCTATATATTTACATCATTATTTATTTACTAAAACTATATATCGTGATTAGATATATTATAATTTACCAAATTATTTTAACATTAATAATATTTCACATCATTTCAATAGTTATGTTAAATGGTGCATTTATTCTTAAGGATTAATGAGATATAAATTTTTATATTTTATAAATAATATATTATATATGTTATATTCATATAATATGTTTCATTATTAAATCAATTTATATTACACAAATTTAATTTCTATATTTTTATAATAAAATGTGGTTGTATTTTAATTGCAGTGAATGTGAATTATATAATATGATATTACATATTATGACACAATAATATAAAATGTTGGAAATTATGGTAATAGAATTACGGGTTGTTAAAATTTTCCAACATTATGAAAATTTCCATTGATATTTTATTTTACATAATAGGGTGATAAATATTTTTATTTCATTTACATCATGGATTCTCCTAGTTCCCATGTATCATACTCAAACATAAGGGATCCCCATAGTACATGGTCTATATGTGTTTCCTTGTTTTGTATAATATTATTTCCATGGTAAAGGTTCTATAATGTATACTCCTCACAAGATATACCATGTACTAGATGTACCACCTATGGATTCCATACATGTTGGGGATCATGTATGTACATATTCAAGAGTGATACTTTGAAAATGTCATGTACATGTTACAATATTAGTGGAAGTGCTACTTGATAGAAGACAACACTAATGAGAACCATAATCACAAAGGGGTTGATGTACATAGAAATGATCTTTTCAATAAAAAAAATACCATTAATATATTACATAGAGATATGTGTAGGAAAATATTATCTCCAACAATCAAATATTGGTCTTGTAGATGATTATTTACATATTCCATTTTCTAATATTTCGTATCCCTGATGTCCTACTAAATGATCATGAATGTTTATATTTTTTAACAATATAATGTTCCAACAACATCTCTAAAAAATAATTCCCAACCACACTATTTTTTATATGATCTTATAATGTTCATCATATAGATCTATTCCGATGCATGACTGGAAACTATATATTTTGTATCAAATTTACTAGGGGAATATCTTCATTGTATCCTCATTTAATGTCCATCGATAATTCTCTCAATATTTTATCAAACATTTTAATGGTATAACCATACTGGAAATTGGTTTGGAGGAGATTAGTTATATTAATGTTTTATTCAATGCTTATATAACGTTGGAGACTCTTCAATAACAATGATGTGAATCTCAAATCTGAATTAGATAATAACGATAATAGCGATCTATGTAGCACCACCAATTCTCTAATGTATATACTTACAAGTTGATCATGTGATTATTCTTCAATAATTAGAGATAAATTTTAATTATTTATAAAACAATCCACTGAAACCCATATATAATTATTTCCACTTGATTTATTTAAAATAATAGCGACTTGTCAATAGTCAGGGTTTTCATATTTAAACATATGTATAGGGGATGGTTTCATTATCCATTTAAACTTTTCGATTCATTAATCGCATAATGATAGAAAAATAATATTGATTTATATTCCATGATCACCATCTTTGTATTCTCCCTCAATTTTTACTCTCAATGATTTTGATTCCTCAGTATACACTTTTAGTATATGGATATGTTCAGGCTATGGGGAGTATTCATAATCTCCTTCTATATCCTTGGATTTGTATGTTCACATAGTCATAACCTATATTTCCCAACTCATTCATCATATTTTTTGAACACTACAGATTTCTCTTTTCATATATCTACCACCTACTTCGGAAATATTATATTATCTTTCTGTTCATCCATTATCATCTTTAAAATGTATGGTAATGGAATTACTGTGAAATGAATAATAATGTTAATTCCAATATGATCCCAATTAACATCCGTTAAAATCTAAAAAATTATGTATCCTTATCTATTGTAATCATTGATAATGCTTCAAAATCATTTCTACATAGAGAATCATGAACACTATTTTCCTTCCATAGATGGTAGTGGATTGAGTAATTGTAGTCTTTGTTGATATCTATCCATATAAGACGGTTCATGTTAAAAAAATTCAATGTTAAAATATATATGTGGCTGTTATGATATGTATATATTTTATTATTCTCCCTATAGAGACAATACCACAAAAATTTAAAATTTAATATCATTGATTCCAACTCTAAATCATATATTAGATATTTCTTCTCATGAACAATCAACTAAAATAAAGAGTAGGATATATGGTTTTTTATTTTCCCATTGAAAAATTATAAAAAACATTATTAAATAATCACTGAATAATATAAATATTTCCACTCATATCTTTAGTTTAAAATCATGTTTAGTAATATGAAACTTTTTATATTCCATGTTTCAATATTAGAATTCATTATTCTTGAAAAAAATTAATCCCTCTACATTAATCATTGTGATCCAAATTGAAAATTATGAAAATATTTTCAAAAAGTAATTGTATTAAAGTTATAGTGAATTCACAATATGAGAATTTATTATTGATGTTGGTATGGGTAACTCCTAAATGTCTGCTGTTATAGAGGATACAACATAAATAAATTTTATGGTGACAACATTTCATAATAATGATACATACTCAATATAAAATTAAAATTTACTTTTCAGTAAATATATTTTCTTCTATTAAAATTAAATTTCACAATATTAAAATCCTTATCATACTCATCCTTATTTTTAGAGTATATAAGAATATAATCTGTAAATACATCCAAAAATATTTAAAAGTGATATATAATGATTCCATTCATTACGAAAAGTAATATTTCTTTAAAATTTCTATGTATTAAGGTAATCACAATGAACTTGAATGTTTATAGTATATGTGATATACAATTATTATAATATTTTCAATAATAAACATTAATTGGGGATATTTCAACTGACGGTCCATATTAGTGAAATACTTTTCCGAAAATATTTTATTGAACATGTCTACTAACCAATGAATGGGATACATGTTGTCTTTTATTATTTTTTGAGTTTAAAATATTCAATATAGTGGAGCACTAAACCATCAATTTTTTATTGATAAATAGAACATGAAGACCCTAAGGAGGAGAACATAGTCATATGAAAACCTTTTCAAGATTCCATTATAATAAAAATTATTGGTCATCGAACACAAAGGTTTACATTATGTATGGAGTCATTGATATAGAAAGAGATCTAGTTATATATTAAATTTCAGAAACAATATATCAAATAGTAAAAATACCAATCAACTATTTAAAGAATACATCAGTATAATACATCTCATTTTTAATTTATTCAATAATTATTCCATCATTGTTTTAATGATTTGAGAATGATATAATTTCTCATTAATAAATAACACACACTCGTTAGTTTATAATTCTAAAGAAGATTCATCTGTTTACATAAACTTTTACATAATTAAAGGATGACTCAGGATGTCAATAGTGACATCCATATACCCATAAGTTATATAAAGAAAACCAATGCATTAAAAGTGTAGCATGAAATTATACTAATGGAATTAAAAAAACATTTTATTGAAGGTTTAACAAACATAAATTTACTATGGATGAGTTATATAAATGGGATAATAATTGTTATATTTTTCATTCTCACAAATAAAACTACCACAATTTTTTGATGTGGTATTTTATATGTTGTAAAAACATCAATGAAATTAATTATCTGTTATAAGAATAATTTTATACAAAAATTGAATCTCATGAATTAATATAAAATAAATTAGTCACTGAATGATTATGATTATATTAATGTATTGTATCCAAAAAAGAACATAGGGATGACAATACTCGGACTAAAAATTATATAAAAATGCAAACTACAATCATGTATAGAATGAATTATAATTGAAAATTAATTCCTAACTTATGAAATTATATTATTCAATCTAGGTTAGCAATGTAGATATCAATACTATGTTTTTTAATTGTATAAATCTATTTTAAATCCTTCATAATACTTTTTAAATAATTTATAAAATTTCCTAATAATATTCCCATGATTTTTGAATGAGCATCATAGTAGGTTCCCATTCATAGTTCAAAAATATAATGAATCTATTAAACCCAACCAACTCATCCAAGTATTTTACCCCAAAATTCATCTTAGCTAACCAATATCCATATACAATTTCTACAAAGGTATTCATTTAAATGGAAACCACTTACAATATAATCTACTAATATTTTGTTTCATATTTAATATATATTGAATTATTTATAATGTTATCTTAAAACTAATTTAGTATTAATTTAAAAAATTATTATTTCTTTTTCTTAGACCATATATAAAATCTCAAGCTATTCATATATATTATTGCATCATTTTGAAAATAACAAAAATTTCTAATGATCTTGTGACCTAGTGTCTTCGAATGACATGATCCATCATACATAAAAGGTATACAAAAACATAACCTTATTATTTTACTCTCATTTATGATCAACCAAATCCATTAATCATCTAAATCAACATAGGATAATTTAATGAGTGCATAAAAGAATGTGATGAGCTATAAAACCTTGTAATGTAATAGATTTGTAAATATGTATAATATGTGAGTCACAATACATAACATGATATCATGAATGAAATTTATCATGAGTAATAACATGTTATAATGACATAAAGAAAATTCCATATTTATATCATTGATGTAAATTAAAAATGAAGCAATAAATAACATCACCCAAACATAAGATAATGAAATGTCCTCGAAAAAATTCTATGGTGGATAGAGTCTAGTCATGAATAATTAAAACTATCTAATCTCATACAATCCATCTCATTCTTCAATATCATTACCCACTGCATTGGATATATATCATGGAACACCCATCCAAATATTTACATATTTATGAATGGCATAAATTTAAATCAATCATAAGGTATAATAATAATAATTTACCATGGAATGAAATGGGTATCCTAATATTTTATCCAAACATATATAAAGGATAATTCATCAATACTAAAAATAGAATAAGGAAATAAATATTTTTTATTTCCATATCTGAGTGAACAAATGGTATAAATATATGATGTTCAATTGGAAGTAATTTAGGTGAAATGGTTGATATTGGTTTTTATAAATGAACATTAGAAATATTGTTTAAATGAATCATTTAATGATGACCAAGATTACATAGAAAAAAGTGGTAAAATAGAACTTATACAAATAAATTATAGATTTATTATATAAAGTCATGAATTTGGAAAATTAATTTATTAGAGAATAAAATTAATTTATTAAGGGTTAAAAATGTCCCGGCTAATCCGGTTTTATTTTCAAGAATGAGTTTTTGAACACATATTATGATATGTATTACCCAATAAAGGAAAAGAGAATAATCTTGAAATATATGTAAAAGATATATATATATATATATATATATATAATTTACTAGTACATTATAACATCAATGATAGTGATAAATTGTGTTATATAGAGAATGGTCGCAACCCAATGAAAAGGGGTGGTTTGGGGAGATCCCTTACATTATGTGTGGAACATATTTATACATTAACATTACATCATGTATAATGAAATTAAATTTAATAATTTATTATGTCATATAATTTTAAATATATATATATTATTTATTATAATTTTATTATTTCAATTAATAGTCATTTCCAATAGATATGATGATTAATTATGCTTTTCCAAGATCATTTGTTTCATGTTTCAATGGTCTGATCACTTTTAGAGATTTTTTTTGTTCCTGTCAAATTGGGATAAAATTATAGATGTCTAATGAAATGGTATTAATATATTTTTAAAAATCAAAATAGTCCCAAATAAAATTTTCTATTCTGAAATAGTATTTATTATTTTAGTAAAAATGATGGAGTTATGCAATTAGTTCATTTAGGCAGTTTGGTGCACTATCACGATGAAATTTTTTAATTTAATAATATGGAATTATATTAATTCGATATTGTATAAAAATATATGATTTTCATGTTTATTCCATTATAATATATTAATATTACATTTAAACATATCATGAATGCAGTAGTTGTAAATGGGAAGTCATCATTAATGAATGCAGTGAACAATGAAAATATGGTCAATTGTATACATGTTTAAAATATGAATCAATGTGAAAAGTGTGGATGGTAGATATTTCATTAGAAATATAAAAATACCGCATATATTTATTATATTATAGAAAATATTTCATGTTAAATGTTGGATGAATGTATAAGGTAGAAGAAGAAAATAATTTAGAAGAGGTAAATTGAAAATATTACCACTTAAATTCCACCTCCTTGAACAACGGATCAAGGATCATACAATTATTATTTTGGTTATAAAATGATTGCCCAAACACGGAGATAATGAATTTAATGATAATGGGGATGAATTTTGTAACCTTATAGGGATTATAGGGTGAGAGGATAAGGTTTGGTGAGAGGTGGTTTTTAAAAGTGGAGGAGATGGGTGTTTTTGCATAATATATTCATTATATTATTAATATCGATGAAGAAAACATATATTATTGACTCTTATTACTATATTTAAAATAGATCAATTTAATAAAATTTTGTGTCTTATTAAATCATCCAAGACTAAAATATTCATGTATTTAACTTATAATGTTATATATTATATTTTAACATATTTGATTATTCAAAATATTCAACTCTTTTATTAAAATTAAAAAACCCACCTTATATATTTGTTTGTAGATTTATAAAATATAATTAATTTTATCAAAATAGTTTTCATAAATAAGTGAAATTTAATTTTTAAATAATATCATAGGGGAGATGAAAAATGAAAATGTTAGCATTATAATAAATTTTAATTCCCATTTAAAAATTATATGTGGTATTATAAAATTATGTTATCCTAGTGATATATAATAATATTAATTTATAATGAAATTTTATAAAATAAATTTTTTATTTATAACCATATTTTTTTAAAAAAATTTATTAAAAATAATTTTGTTTTAAAAAAAATTATGGTATTTGGATTAGTTATTTTTTGGAAATATGATATAATTATATATTATTTTATATTTATAGGATTTATAAGTATTGTGTAACACTAAAATATGTGATGTTAATATTATATCGATTATTTTAACTATTCTAAACATATATATTACACTTCCAATTGTCGTATTACAGTTTTAATAGTCTTATTACTGTTTCATTGGTCATATATGTAATGTTCGGATGATATTATAAGTTCTATAAATACCAAATTTTTTATTCATTCACAATTAATTTTTTTTATCATGTTCATAATTATTATCTTTTTTGAATGGATTATTTACATTCTAATTTTTTGCTCCATTTATATTGTGTTGTTTTTTATTCTAGTTATTCTGGTGGATTTATCATATAATTTTTTTTCATATTTTAGTTATCTTGTTTTAAATTTATTATCAATTTAATATTATTAATTTTTTTCCATTTTTATTTGTTAAATATTATTTTTAAATTAATTAAACAAAATTTTGTTATTTTTTAATGTTCTATATATGAATAATGTAATATTATAGTTTTTAATATAAAAAATATATAAATAATTCAATGGAAAATTCTATTGATAATATTATGAGTTGTTTAATTATATAACTTGTAAAATTTTATTTTATGAACAACTATAATTCCCACCATAAAATGAAAAATTAACAATGATTTGAAAACTTTTACACAATTTTTTAGAATCTAAATTCAACTAATAAAATATTTAATATTCATATCATTTTAATCATATATATGTGACCTATAATTGAAAATTGTGGATAATATATGAAATATGATATAGAACATCATGAATGGGGAAGTGTGAAAAAATGTTCACATTTAAATAGTTTATATCCAAAAATTAATACCTCTATGGATTATTCAATCCCCCTTATTATTTTATATCACATGTAAAAGTTAATTTTTTCTATTTTAATTATAGTATGCACAGACACCTTGGCCGAGAAATGATTATTTCATATAAATGAATGATAAAATCATTTTACATAAAGGTGTTTCCATAACTAAAATATAAAATAAATGATTATTACCTTTATGAACATGAGAATCAAGTATTAATCTATAATTTAGATCATTCTCATCTTCTTCTTCATATAGAGTTGTAGGGGAATGAAATTATAAAAATAACTCTATTAAAGTAGTTATTCTCATAATACCCCTTTAAAATAATATTAATTAATGAATAGGTTCAGAAAAAAATATCAATTAAAATTGACATCATTATTGTATCGTTTATTTCATTATTAATAATAATTTTATTTAACTGAATTTTTATTTCAAATATGAAAAAAACATACATTTCAATATTAGTAATAAATAAAAAGAAAAATAAAATTGGGGGATTATAAATAAAATGTTTCAATTTGGATATTATATTATACAACTTTCACTATATAGTAAATAAGAAAATTATATTTAATTAATTTTCTTATTTTATTTAAGATAACTATATATTTTATTAAAAACATTTTAAATGGAAATGGTCATCAACAAAACCAAGGTACCAATGGTATGGTACCCTGATTTAGTCAATGGAATGACATAAATTTTATTTCCCATTCGCAAGGATTGAAAACCCTCATGTAAGAATCATGATCACAAATTGTGATTTTTTTCTCCCAATAAACAAACCAATGGGTCGAAATTTAAAAACCATCTTGGATATGAAATAAATTTCTATGTCGCACATTTTAATTGAAAAAAATATAACATATGAACATGTAATAATATAAATGAACAATAATTACTGGATAGTAAAATATATCAATATTCAACTCAAATAAACATGTAAAACTAAGGATATAAAATGATAGGATGTGATGGGATGTAGAATAAGTTAGACATCATCAAAATGGAACTGATAAAACTAAAATAAGTAAATAAAAATTTATCTTTAAACCATATCAATGAGACACAAGAACTAATACCACTTAATCACCTCCATCGAAGATATTTCAACTAATATGAATACGCCCTGCCTCCATGTGGCTACTTTCCCCTATATATATTAGTATAAACAATTTCTTCAATTACGTCATGGGTTTATTCATGGTGTGAGAATGAAAATATTTTTAACTTCATTTAGGCGTCTAATATAGATATTTTTTTACAATTAATAAAACATTCAAGTCTGAAAATATAGATCGAAAAAAAATATTTTAGGGTTTTTTTAGGAGGTATGAATTTTCATTTTCCTTAATAAATATATTTGGGGTTTAAATTGTAAAATAATATATTTACAAAAACAATAATCATTTCAATACTTCATATGTTTATAATTTTTTTAACCTATTATAATAAATACATTACTAAATAGAGTTGAAGATAAGTAAGTAGTATGATTCAAAAATTTAATTAATTTTTAAATGTTATTTAATCAATAATTATTTCACTAGTCATTGTGGCAGGAATAAATAATATAACTTACCTCACACACTATTGTATTTCCAAACCAAGATCATGGGGGTTTCCAATGATGTAAAAAATGTTAATAAACCATTTTAATTTAATCATTTCATTAAACAATTGAAAAAAACACAAAACGATCTTATAAAAGTTTTTTTCAATGAATCTTTGAATATAATTGTACAAGCCGACCACAAAGAATGACATTTGATGTAAAACATCCTTTAAATCAAATATTTAAAATTATACAACAATAATATTCAATATTATAAATCCAAATACACAAGTATCAATTATCAATGCGTGTTTAAAGATCTATATACTTTTATCACGTTAAACCCCTTGGAAAATATAACATTCAACGTGAATAGAATATGTAATTAACATAGGTTCCCATTTTAAACCCTATCATATCAATCCCAATATCCTATATTAGTGAAAAATATGGCATTGTTAACCATAAAACTGATTTTAGTGAAAACCATATAATTAGGTAAAAAAGAAAACATAGAATAGGAATGGTTGGAAACCCTAATGATTTTCTAATGAATCTTTGAATAAGAATAAAAAATTGAACCATAATATAAAGGAGTTTTATTTAAAAAATTTAGGGGAGGAGGTAGCATAATATAAGAAAAATGAAGGCTTTGGGATTTTAAATTGACCTAATTATGTATTTTTATATTATGTTTCAAAATATTTTTCCAAACGTCATCATTTCCTGACACTACTATAATAGTGCGATTGTCTCCAATTACATAACTAGATGGACTAATCTTTCCAATCACATTGTATGAACCTCATGTTTTATTTTTATGAGCATTCATTGACATGGGGTTATTTTACCTTGATTATATTTTATTGTGTCCTTAATGAAATATAAATAATGGTCACATTAAAAAAATATATCATTTGGGAAGGCTCCATAATGGAATAACCATTCGTTTTCATGGAATGTTTGTTCCATCGTTCAGATGTGATATCCCCCCAGGACACAGTAAGAATTTATATTCTATGCAACAAAAACAATAAATGAAATAAAACAACAAATAAATATTAGTTAACCGATACTTTAAACACATTTGTCGATAATTATTGTTTTTACACCCAAAATACCAAACTAGAATATGATCAATTAATATTTTATTTCACATCCAACGTATAAGCAATATATTTTCCCATATCCCATTATTATTTCTATCATGATGACACAAGACAAAAACTAATAAAATAAAATTCTCAAATGACAATATAATATTGGAATCAATGATCAACATAATATTCTTATTCATCATTTCATCTAGATTAAATTCAATCTCTACCAAATATTACAAATTTGAAGGATCATGGTGTTACCACTCCATTAATTAATAATATATCAAATTGTGTCTCAAAAAATGAAGAATAAATTTAAAAATAAATAAGTATTCACAATTCATTCACATTTTGAAATTTTCCCACATATCTCAAGGAATTATATTAATACCTCTTCAATTTACAATCAAATATCCATGGTGATACAATAAGAAATAAAATTTCACCAACTCAGAATTCAGTAGAATGACATCAGTGATAAGCATATGATTTATGTTCATTATAATATATCATCAGTCATTAGTATACAATAAAAATATATTTATTTATCTATTTATTTATATACGATCCACCAAAGGTGTAACATATCAAGTAAGTAATGAATAATATATCTTTTATCTATGTTTATTAATTAATTAGATAGTGTTTTAGAAGCTTAAAATGAAAATAAATCCAATCTTAAGTATGGAATACACTAATATTTTTTAAAAGATTGTTTTATAGCCTTTTGATGGAAAACCATTTTTAAATATATCTTTTGAAAATTTTATAAGCTATTTTTGTCAAAATAAACTTATTCATTATGATTGAGACATAAAAATCTACTTTGTGTGAATTTTTGGTATTTTTCTGACAATGTTCATTTTTTAATGAATAGTGAAAAATACTGCATTTTACATCAAAACTGCTTTTTAATCTAATTTATTTATATTATTAGATTATCTTTTGAATTGGTTTTAAAGTTAATTTAGAATATATATTTTTACCATTTAATCCAATTGTGGTCATTAGGATTAATTTCACTTTGGAATTGGGCATAAACTAATGCCAAACTTTTCATAGATATTGTTTCAAAAAAACCCGCTATTTATTTTGACAACGGGAATTATTTTTAAATAAATTATTGCAATTTCTTGTTTTTGGAATTTGGTAAAATGGATTACATATTTGGAATCATATGTTCCAATTTATTTAATCATGACTCTTTTGTTTTTGGACATAATGAATAGTAAAGACAGTAATTATCTTTAATTATCTTGATTAATGAGTAATCGGGTAGTTAAGGAAAATAAAATAATATCATAATAATAATAAAAATGACACCAAAATGTGTCCTAATTCTACTGGTTGTCTAATGGCAGACCATGGGATGTCTTGTGCCAAACTTGGGGACCCGATGGAATCACTTTTGTGGAAAGTGACTTGTTATCCTTTAATTTTTTTTAAAGAAAGTAAATATAACAAGACTGTATCACCTGATTAAATTTTTTTTAATTTTGTATACATAGATGATATTTTAGACTATAAATATTCATTGTAAAGATAAAAGGATTTCCTACATCATAGTATTTTTTTTATAATTTTTAGACTTTAAATAAATTAAATTATTTATGACATCATGATGATGCAGCGATTACCTCATTAATAAAGGATTTAAATAAAATGAAATGATAATGTAAAATATATGACCTAAACATGTCCAAAACCTATTAGATGGAATGATTTCGAACCCTTATCACTTTACCCTCAAATTATATCAATGTGGGATCATTTTAATACGAAAATCATTTTCAAATAAAGTAACATTTCTTTACTTTCCAAGAGTGCCCCTCCTCTCCTCTTATAAAAGGCCCCCACCTCTACCTCCTTACCCACACTCCCAAAGCATATGGATCATCCAACCCCTACCCATTTTGTCTCTCCACATCCCTCTCTTACTCCATGAAGCTTCACATTGTGTAGAAGACTTTCCAAATAAGCCTTTGATCTCAAACCAAAGGGAGTTACCCGATTTTAAGGTTATGTCTTCACTTGAGTCCTTTTGTTTTATTTTTCTTCCCCAACCCCCTGAACACATTTTATTCATTTACTTTGTAACAAATATAGTATCTTCAATATACTTGGAGGTTGTTATAATAAGTATTAGAGCTACACTTACACACAACTACATCTAATGGTTAAAGGACATACTGTTTCCGTGGATGGTGAATTTATGTCTCCCGAAACGATGATTGTTCAACATTCTTTTAACACCTTAAAAGGTGGCCATTAAGATGTCACTATATTTATATATGATATATAATATGTTTATATTTTCCTTAAGCTTCGGTATTTTTCATTTTGGGTATACATTTATGGTTTTCTTTATGGGTAAACGCGATATCTTCATTTAAGGAAGTGCGGACTACCGCCCCTCAAAGTGATCTGATTCGTTAAATACCATATGTGGGACGTATAAAGGATGGAACTATGATATTATATATTATATTATACTGGAATTAAAATATACCTTTATATCATTATGATTCCATTATATAAAGTACGAAATAGAAATTAAAGTAGCGTTTATGTGTACGTACGGCTTACCGTCTCCATGAACGGTGCATCTCATTTCTTACCTATAAATGATTATGTAATATTATAAATGCATGTATATACTGGATATATATTATATATAAATCATGATTATAATTATGGATATAATGGATACATGAACAACTTGTAATTATAAAGGGATTATTTTTTACTCAAGTACCAATGATCGTTAAAATGGCCGTTATTAATTTAAATAATTACATAGTGTTCATGACATGAAAATAAGTGATATAAAAGGAATAATGAACTTGAAAAAGGTTCTAAAGAAAGTAGAAATTAACTCATGTTTATTATTCAGGACATTAAAGAATGGTCGAGTCAAGTCGGACCTGAGGTATGGGACTTCGTCTCAATCTCCTTTCATTGAGAAATATTTTGTTTTATACCAAACCTTCTTTTATATGGTGTATAAAAACCTTTGACTTTTACTTTTATTCAAAAGGAATCTTTTTTATACGAAGCGTTTACTAAACGAAAAAAGGGAATGTTTTTGTCGAACATATGCGGCTGCAACGACTTCTCTGCCGCTGTGACCATTATTTGAGTTTCGACTTCCTCTACAAGCCATACCTTTTTTTTAAAAGAAAAATAAATACCATGTTTTACTTTTCTTTTGTTTTGGTATTGAAAATGGTTTTCATAATGTTTTTATATCAATGTGCTGTATTGATATCTTGTGATTGAAAGGTGGAAATGGTATGTTTCCTTTATACATGTTTTATGTGATACGATTATGTTGAGGTTTTTGGGCATTATTATGAAGAAGGGTGGTTCCAGATAATCTAAGGGCGGGTGAGCCCGATATAGCTCTCCAATTCATTAGGTAATGCGAAGGAGTGAAATGTTAAGGTTTCTCCGAAGATATTTATGGAATATACTATGATCGGTAGTCCAAACGTAACCAAGAGGGTTACTCTCTACGTAATAATGTTATGAATGCCTCAAGTTACCTTTATTTCTTCTGATTTCTATGATTTATTCATAATTTGATGAGGTATGTTAAAGTGCTTATGTTTTATGGGTAAAGTATGATTTCATTCTTATGTATATATGTAACCATGTTTCCTTTCCATATTTTTATATCCCTTACTGAGCTTTTTATGCTCATCCCAAGTTTTTTGAAATGTTTTTCATAGATCAAGGGAAAGGTACATGATATGATGATAGTGTCAAGGAAGTGTCAAGAAAGAATCCATGTTTTGTTTTAAATATGTTTCTATTGATGGGAAATAAGAATACTATCTTTATGTAACCACTTTGTTTATATGTGGAATGTAATTCATGTTTTATGATCTAATTCTCTAAAACTCTAAACCCGAATAGATCCTCAATGTGTAATCTTGTAATAACTCAAGATTAAGTAAGGTTTAAGGCTGGGGCCTTATAGTTGGTATCAGAGGCCGGTTTAGATAACTTTAGGAGTTAAAATTCTATTAAATGATTATCCAAAAATATTTTTTTATGGTCAAATTGAAGTGATATAGTATATGAAGATTACCATGTTGCTTCATCTAAGACATGTTTGTTCAGAATGGTTTTCCGCAGGGGAAACAGGGAAGCAGTGCTAGGAAGGCATGCAGAAGGAAATAACCTTTCGAATCAGCATCCTGAGATGGTCGGAATTGGAACTGAATATTTTGTTGAGGAAATGGGGCAGTTGACTCAAGCGATAAATGGCAGTGGAATCCACACCCGAGATCAGACAGATCAACCACAGAGGAACATGTCAGTGGTGGAACATTTCATGAGGCAACATCCCCCATCATTCAGAGGATCATCAGACCCTGTGCTAGATGAAGGGTGGATTAAAGCACTGGAGAAGATTTTCGATGTCATGGGGTGTTCAGACAATCAAAAGGTTTGTCTTACTATTTACCGTTTGGAGGGTGAAGCAGATCAGTGGTGGTCGATGGGTAAAAATATCAGGGACGCTGATGAGATTGATGTTATCAACTGGGATGAATTCAAAGGTATGTTTCTTGAAAAGTATTTTCCTAAGGCTGTTCGACTTAGGATGGAAAAACAATTCTTGGAATTGAGGCAAGAGGAAGACTCAGTGGCTACCTATGATGAAAGGTTCACTCTATTGGCAAGGTATGCTCCAAATTTTACCCGAGACTTTGATAGTAAAATCAATCCTTTTTACTCAGGATTAAAGCCAAAATATCGAAGGGCATTAGCTTCTCGTGAGTTTAAAAGTTATGAAAATCTTGTTCGATGTGTTGAGAAGGTGGAAATGGAGTTTTCTGATGATCAAGTGTTCTATAACAACCAGAAGAAGAAGAGACCAAGGTGGCAGGAGAAAGGGATGAATTCTTCAAAAAAGTCTGATGGTAAGAAATCTAAGTTTCCAGTTTGTGATAAATGTGGAAAAAGGCATGCTGGGGAATGTCATCTGAATTCTGTAAAGTGCTACTGATGTGGTAAGATGGGACATAAGGCTCGTGATTTCACTAAAAAAGATCAAGGTGAAGGTAAGACCAAATTTGATTTACGGTTAGTGAAATGTTTTAAGTGCAATGAGATGGGTCACAATACAAACGAGTGTCCGACAAAGAGCTTGAGTGATGGGAAGCAGTTAGACTACATGCAGAAAGGGGTGGTGAAATCCTTTGCAACTACATTAGCAGATGTCGGGCCATCAAATGAAGTTCTATCAGGTACTTTGTTTGTTTTTTCAGATTATGCCAGTGTGTTGGTTGATTCGGGGTCTACACATTCTTTTATCTCTGAAAACATTTCTAGTAAAATGTGAATACCATCTCATGAAATGACTCCAGATCTTTTGGTAAAAACATCTGGGGGAAATGTTGAGGCAAAAAAGAATTTATAAGAATTTTTCTATCCTTATCTGTGGAAAGAACCTACTTGAAAACCTTATTGTTCTACCTCTAGTAGAGTTTGATGTTATCCTAGGTATGGATTGTCTCTCTATTTACCATGCTAATATTGACTGTAGAGCTAAAGAAGTTTCTTTTCAGAAAGACTTTTAGTTTGTGTACTATAATGAACCCTTAATGTTGATAACTTATCAAGAGGCCAAGAAGCATGTAAAAGATGGAAATGAATGTTACCTTGCACACATCGTTGAAAATAAAGGAACTGTTCAGATTTATGATGTGCCAGTGGTAAATGAGTATCCTGATGTTTTTTATGATGAGTTTCCTGGAATAATACCAGATCCGGATGTTGAGTTTACTATTGACTTAGTTCTTGATGCTAAGCCAATTTCAAAACCCCCTTATCGAATGGATCAAATTTAACTTTTAGAGTTGAAGGAGAAATTGTAATATTTATTAGAGAAAGTTTTCATTCGACCTAGCACATCAACATGGGGTGCTCCTGTTTTATTTGTTAAAAATAAAGATGGTTCAATGAGACTTTTCATTGATTATAGATCCTTGAATAACATCACTGTTAAGAACAAATATCCTTTGCCTCATATCAATGATTTGTTTGATCAGCTCTAGGGAGCTGAGTATTTTTCAAAGATTGACTTGAGATCAGGTTACCATCAGCTAAAGGTAATGGAAGCAGCTGTTCTGAAGACCGCGTTCTGTACAAGATATGGCCATTATGAATTTGTAGTAAGGCCTTTTGGGCTAAGAAATGCACCTGCTGTATTCATGGACTTAATGAATATAATTTTCCATGAGTTTTTGGATATGTTTGTGGTGGTTTTCATTAATGATATTTTGGTGTTTTCTAAAATTAAAGAGGAGCATGAATGAAATTTAAGGGTTATCATGCAAACCTTAAAAGAAAGAAAACTGTATGGAAAATTCAGCTAGTGTGAGTTTTGGTTACAACAAATTTCTTTCCATGGTCACATTGTTTCTAAAGATGGGATAACTGTTGATCCTGCAAAAACAAAAGTTGTGGAAGACTGGCCAAGACCCACAAATGTAACTGAGATTCGTAGCTTCCTTGGTTTGGAAGGCTATTACTAAAGGTTTGTTAGAAATTTTTTCACAGTTATCTAGTCCAATGACTAAGCTAACTCGGAAAGGTGTTATGTTTATCTTGACAAAAGAATGTGATGATTGTTTTCAGGAATTGAAAAGAAGATTGGTGAATGATCGAGTTTTGGAACTACCTTCCAGGAATGGTGAGTTTGTTATATACATTGATGCTTCATTAAAAGGACTTGGTTGCATCCTAATGCAGAATGATCAGGTACTCTCTTATGCTTCAAGAAAGTTGAAAACTCATGAGGTAAATTACCCTACACATGATTTGGAATTAGCTGTTGTTGTTTTCACATTAAAAATTTGGAGCATCATTTGTATGGAGTAAAGTGTGAAATATATACTGATCACAGAAGTTTAAAGTATATATTCACTCAGAAAGAGTTAAACATGATACAGAGGAGATGGCTGGAATTAATCAAGGATTATGATTGTACAATTCATTACCATCCGTGAAAAGCAAATAAAGTGGCTGATGCATTAAGTCGAAAAAGTATTGATTCATTAGAAATGTTGTGTTTGGAACATGATCTTTGGTTAAGGATTTGATGAACTTTTGTATAGAAGTTTTTGGTGCAGGAAGTTCTTCTTTTTTGTTTCTGGTATTAGTTAGATCATCTCTATCAGATAGAATCAAGTAAGCACAGAAGCAAGACAGTGAGTTGCAGAAAATGGTAGAGCTGGTTCAGAAAGGTAATATGCATTAATTCAACATTGATAATGATTGCGTTTTGAGATTTGGGAAGAGATTGTGTGTGCCTTTTGATTCACAATTGAAGAGAGAGTTGTTATGTGAAGCTCATAGTTATCCGTTTTCAGTTCATCCTGTTAGTACTAAGATGTACAGAGATCTGCAGGAGTATTACTGGTGGGATGGAATGAAAAGAGATATTGCTGATTTTACTGTGAAGTGTTTGACATGTCAACAGGTTAAAGCAGAGTGGATGTTATGGAAAGGGATGCTTCAGCCTTTACCAGTTCTAGAGTGGAAATGGGAGAATATATCCATGGACTTTTTGTGGGATTACCAAAGGCATCTCGAGGTAATAATGCAATAGGGGTTATTGTTGATCACTTGACTAAATCTACTCATTTCCTTGCTATACGAGATACTTTTTCCCTAGATCAACTTTCCAGTCTGTATCTTAAAGAGATAATCAGGTTACATGGAGTTCCCCTCTCCATTGTATCTGATCATGATCCCAGGTTCACTTCTATGTTTTGGAAAAGCCTTCATAAGTCGTTGGGTACTGAATTAAATTTTAGTACAGTGTTTCATCCTCAATCAGATGGGCAGTCAGAACGAACAATTCAGACCTTGGAGGATATGCTATGAGCTTGTTCGATAGATTATCGGGGAAGTTGGGAACAACATCATTATTTGGTTGAATTTTCATATAATAAAAGTTTTCATTCCAGTATACAGATGGCACCATTTGAGGCATTATATGGGAAGCATTGTCGAACTCCAGCATTTTGGGATGATGTGGGTGAAAGGAAGTTGATGGGACCAGAATTGGTAGAAGAGATGGCAAAAAAAGTTTAGCTGATTCAGAAACAGATGAGAACAGCTCAGAGTAGGAAGAAGTGTTATGCATTCAATAGGAGGAAGGATCTAACTTTTAAAGTAGGTGATCATGTTTTTCTCAAAGTCTCACCATGGAAAAGTGTGATGCGATTTGGTAATAAAGGAAAGCTGAGTCCAAGGTTCATTGAACCATATGAAATTCTGGAGAGATTTGGATCAGTTTCATACTAGGTGGATTTAACTCCGAGTTTATCTCCGTTACACAATGTTTTTCACGCTTCGATGTTGAGAAAATATATGCCATATCCATCTCATGTTTTGAGTCCAGAGGTAGTTCATCTAGAAGAGAACCTATCTTATGAGGAACAACTGGTCCATATTCTTGACCACAGGGGGCAAGTGTTACGAAATAAGTTGATTAATCAGGTAAAGGTTTTGTGGAAAAACCACATGATGGAAGAGGCAACATGGGAATCTGAAAATGCAATGAGGAATAAGTACCACCATTTATTTGATAAGTAAATAAATTGTGGGGAAAAATTTTTCTAAAGGGGGGAAGGATGTAACTTCCCAAGTAAGTAATGAAAAATAGATATTTTTATCTTTGTCTATTAATGAATTTGATAGTGTTTTAGAGGCTTAAAATGAAAATAAATCAAATCTTAAGCATGGAATACAATACTATTTTTTAAAAGATTGTTTTCCTGCCTTTTGATGGAAACCCAATTTTAAATCTATATTTTGACAATTTTATAAGCTATGTTTGTAAAAATAAACTTATTATTTATTATTGGGACATAAAAATTTACTTTGTGTGAATTATTGGTATTTTTCTGACAAAGTTCATTTTTAATGAATAGTGAAAAATACCGCATTTTACATTAAAACTACTTTTTAATCTAATTTATTTATATGATTAGATTATCTTTTGAATTGGTTTTAAAGTTAAATTAGAATATAGTTTTACCATTTAATCCAATGGTGGTCATTAGGATTAATTTTCACTTTGTAATTTGACATAAACTAATGCCAAACTTTTCATAGATATTGTTTCAAAATTACCCGCTATTTGTTTTGACAACGGGAATTATTTTTAATTCAATTATTGAAATTTCTGTGTTTGGAATTTGGTAAAATGGATTACATATTTGGAATCATAAGTTCCAAATTATGTAATCAAGACCCTTTCGTTTTTGGACATTATGAATAGTAATGGCAGTAATTATCTTTAATTATCTTGATTAATGAGTAATCAGGTAGTTAAGGATAATAAAATAATATCATAATAATAAAAAAATGACACCAACATGTGTCCTAATTCTACTGTTTGTCTCATGGAAAACCATGGGATGTCTTGTTCCAATCTTGGGGACCCCATGGAATCACTTTTGTGGAATGTGACTTGTTATCTTTTTTTAAAGAAAGTAAATATAACAAGAATGTATCACCTGATTAAAACATTTTTAATTTTGTCTACATAAATGATATTTTAGACTATAAATATTCATTGGAAAGCTAAAAATATTTCCTATATCATAGTATTTGTTTCATAATTTTTAGACTTTAAATAAATTAAATTATTTATGACATCATGATGATGCAGCGATTACCTCATTAATAAAGGATTTAAATAAAATGAAATGATAATGTAAAATCTATGACCTACACATGTCCAAAACCTATTGGATGGGTGTATTTCGAACCATTATCACCATAACCTTGAATTATATCAATGTGGGACTATTTTAATCCGAAAATAATTTTCAAATAATGTAAAATTTCTTTATATTCCAAGAGTGCCCCTCCTCTCCTCTTATAAAAGGCCACCACCTCTACCTCCTTACCCACACTACCAAAGCCTTTGCCTCGGCCAAACCCTGCCCATTTTGTCTCTCTACATCCTTCTTTTACTCCTTGAAGCCTCAAATTGGGCAGAAGTCTTCCCAAAGAAGCCTTTCATCTCAAACCAAAGGGAGATACCCGATTTTAAGGTAATGTCTTCACTTGAGTCCTTTTGTTTTATTTTTCTTCCCCAAACCCGTAAACTCTTTTTATTCATTTATTTTGTAACAAATACAGTATATTAAATATACTAGATGTTGTTATAATAAGGATTCGTTCTACACTTACACACACCTAAATCTAATGGTTAAAGGACACACTGTTTCTGTGGATGGTGAATTTATGCCTCCCGAAACGATGATTGTTCAACATTATATTAACACCTTAAAAGGTGGCCATTAAGATGTCACTATATTTATATATGATATATAATATGTTTATGTTTTCCTTAAGCTTCTGTATTTTTCATTTAGCGCATAACTTTATGGTTTCCATTATGGGTAAACACGATATCTTCATTTAAGGAAGTGCGGACTACCGCCCCCTCAATGTGATTTGATTCGTTAAATACCATATGTGGGACGTATAAAGGATGGAACTATGATATTATATATGATATTATACTGGAATTAAAATATACCTTTATATCATTATGATTCCATTCTATAAAATATGAAATAGAAATGAAAGTAGCGTTCATGCGTACGTACGGCTTACCGTCTCCATAAACGGTGCAGTTCATTTCTTACCTCTAAATGATTATGTAATATTATAAATGCATGTATATACTGGATATATATGATATATAAATCATGATTATAATTCTGGATATAATTGATACATGAACAACTTGTAATTATAAAGGGTTTATTTTTGACTCAAGTACCAATGATCGTTAAAATGACCGTTATTAACTAAAATAATTACATAGTGTTCATGACAAGGAAATAAGTGATATAAAAGGAATAATGAACTTGAAAAAGGTTATTAAGCAAGTAGAAATTAACTCATGTTTATTATTTAGGACATTAAAGAACGATCGACTCAAGTCGGACCCGAGGTATGAGACTTCATCTCAATCTCCTTTCATTGAGGCATATTTTGTTTTATACAAAACCTTATTTTATATGGTGTATAAACCCCTTTGAATTTTACGTTTATTCAAAAGGAATCTTTTTTATATGAAGCGTTTACTAAACGACAAAAGGGAATGTTTTTGTCATACGTATGCGGCGACAATGACTTCTCCGCCGCCGTGGCCATTATTTGAGTTTCGGCTTCCTCTACAAGACGTACCTTTTTTTAAAAGAAAAATAAATACCATGTTTTACTTTTCTTTTGTTTTGGTATTGAAAATGGTTTTCATAATGTTTTTATATCAATGTGTTGTATTGATATCTTGTGATTGAAAGGTGGAAATTTTATGATTCCTTTATGCATGTTTTATGTGAAACGATTATGTTGAGGTTCTTGGGCATTATTATGAAGACAGGTGGTTCCGTGATAAACTAAGGGCAGGTGAGCCCGATATTGCTCTCCAATGCATTGGGTAACGTGAAGGAGTGAAACGTTAAGGTTTCTCCAAAGAGATTTAGGGAATATACTGTGATGGGTATTCCAAACATAACCATGAGGGTCACTCCCTACATAAGAATGTTATGAATGCCTCAAGTTGCCTTTATGTCGTATGATTTCTATGATTTATACATGATATTATGAGGTATGTTAATGTTCTTATGTTTTATGGGTTAAGTATGATTTCATTCTTATGTATATATGTACCCATTTTTCCTTTCCATATTTTTATATCCCTTACTGATCTTTTTATGCTCATCCAAAGTTTTTTGAAATGTTTTTCACAGGTCAAGGGAAAGTTAAATCATATGATGATAGTGTCAAGGAAGTGTCAAGAAATAATCCATATTTTATTTTAAATATGTTTCCATTGATGGGAAAGAAGAATATTATCTTTATGTAACCACTTTGTTTATATGTGTAATGTAATGCATGCTTTATGATCTAATTATCTAAAACTCTAAACCCGAAATGATCCTCAATGTGTAATCTGGTAATAACTCAAGATTAAGGAAGGTTTAAGGCTGGGGCCTTATAGTTGGTATCGGAGTCCGATTTAGATAACTTTAGGAGTTAGAATTCTATTAAATGATTATCCAGAAATATTTTTTTTGGTCAAATTGAAGTGATATAGTATTTGAAGACTACCATGTTGCTTCAACTAAGACATGTTTTTTCAGAATGGTTTTCTATAGAGGAAACAGGGAAGCAGTGCTAGGAAGGCATGCAGAAGGAAATAACCTTCAGAATCAGCATTCTGAGATGGTAGGAATTGGAACTGAACAGTTTGTTGTAGTAATGGCGCAGTTGAATCAAGTGATAAATGGCGGTGGTATCCATACACGAGATCAGCCAGATCAACCACAGAGGAACATGTAAGTGGTGGAACATTTCATGAGGAAACATCACCCATCATTCAGAGGATCATCTGACCCTGTGCTAGCTGAAGGGTGGATTAAAGCACTGGAGAAGATTTTCAATGTCATGGGGTGTTCAGACAATCAAAAGGTTAGTCTTGCTATTTACCATTTGGAGGGTGAAGCAGATCAGAGGTGGTCGATGGTTAAAAATATCTGGGACGCTGATGAGATTGATACTCTCGAATGGGATGAATTCAAACGTATGTTTCTGGAAAAGTATTTTCCTAAGGCTATTCGACTTAGGACAGAAAAACAATTCTTATAATTGAGGCAAGAGGAAGACTCAGTGGCTAACTATGAAGAAAGGTTCACTCAATTGGCAAGGTATGCTCCAAATTTTATCTGAGACATTGATTATAAAAACAATCGTTTTTACTCAAGATTAAAGCCAAAATATCGAAGGGCATTAGCTTCTCGTGAGTTTAAAAGTTATGAAAATCTTGTTCGATGTGCTGAGAAGGTGGAAATGGAGTTTTCCGATGATCAAGTGTTCTATAACAACCAGCAGAAGAAGAGACCAAGGTGGCAGGAGAAAGGGAAGAATTCTTCAAAAAAGTCTGATGGTAAGAAATATAAGTTTCCAGTTTGTGATAGATGTGGGAAAAGGCATGTTGGGGAATGTCTTATGAATTCTGTAAAGTGCTACCGATGTGGTAAGATGGGACATAAGGCTCGTGATTGCACTGAAAAAGATCAAGGTGAAGGTAAGACCAAATTTGATTTACAGTTAGTGAAATGTTTTAAGTGCAATGAGATGGGTCACTATGCAAATGAGTGTCTGAAAAAGTTCTTAAGTGATGGGAAGCAGTTAGACTACAAGAAGAAAGGGGTGGTGAAATCCTTTGCAACTACTTCAGCAAATATCGGGCCATCAAATGATGTTGTATCATGTACTTTGTTTATTTTTTCAGATTATGCAAGTGTGTTGTTTGATTCGGGGTCTACACATTCTTTCATCTCTGAAAACTTTTCTAGTAAAATGTGAATACCATCTCAAGAAATGACTCCAGAACTTTTGGTATAAACACCTGGGGGAAATGATGAGGCAAAAAGAATTTATAAGAATTTTCCTATCCTTATCTGTGGAAAGAACTTACTTGCAAACCTTATTGTTCTACCTCTAGTAGAGTTTGATGTTATCCTGGGTATGGATTGGCTCTCTATTTACCATGCTAAGATTGACTGTAGAGCTAAAGAAGTTTCTATTCAGAAATACATTCAGTTTGTGTACAAGAATGAACGCTTACTGTTGATAACGTATCAAGAGGCCAAGAAACATGTAAAAGATGGAAATGAATGATACCTTGCACACATCGTTGAAAATAAAGGAACTATTCAGATTATTGATGTGCCAGTGGTAAATGAGTATCCTGATGTTTTTCCTGATTAGTTTCCTGGAATAATATCAGATCAGGAAGTTGAGTTTATTGTTGACTTAGTTCCTGATGCTAAGCCAATTTCAAAACCCCCTTATCGAATGGCTCAAATTGAACTTTTAGATTTGAAGGAGCAATTGTAAGATTTATTAGAGAAAGGTTTCATTCGACCTAGCACATCACCATGGGGTGATCCTGTTTTATTTGTTAAAAATAAAGATGGTTCAATGAGACATTTCATTGATTATAGAGCCTTGAATAACATCACTGTTAAGAACAAATATCCTTTGCCTCATATCGATGATTTGTTTGATCACCTCCAAGGAGCTCAGTAACTTTCAAAGATTGACTTGAGATCGGGGTACCATCAGCTGAAGGTAAAGTAAGCAGATGTTCTAAAGACCGGGTTCCGTACATGATATGGCCATTATGAATTTTTAGTAATTACTTTTGGGAAAACCAATGCACCTGCTGTATTCATGGACATAATGAATAGAATTTTCCATTAGTTCTTGGATAATTTTGTGGTGGTTTTAATTGATGACATTTTGGTGTTTTCTAACAGTAAAGAGGGGCATGAAAGACATTTAAGGGTTATCTTGCAAACCATAATAGAAAAGAAACTGTATGGAAAATTCAGCAAGTGTGAGTTTTGGTTGCAACAAATAACTTTCCTTGGTCACATTGTTTCTAAAGATGGGATAACTGTTGATCCTGAAAAAACAAAAGTTGTGGAAGACTGGCCAAGACCCACAAATGTAACTGAGATTTGTAGCTTCCATGTTTTGGCAGGCTATTACCGAAGGGTTGTTAGAAATTTTTGACGGTTATCTAGTCCAATGACTAAGCTAACTCGGAAGGGTGTTAAGTTTATCTCGACAAAAGAATGTGATACTTGTTTTCAGGAATTGAAAAGAATATTGGTGAATGCTCCATTTTTGGCACTACCTTCCAGGAATGGTGAGTTTGTTATATACAGTGATGCTTCATTGAATGGACATGGTTGTGTCCTAATGTAGAATTATCAGGTAATTGCTTATGCTTCAGGAAAGTTGAAAAATCATGAGGTAAATTACCCTAGACATGATTTAGAATTAGTTACTTTTGTTTTCGCTTTTTCAAATTTGGAGGCATCATTATATGGAGTAAAGTGTGAAATATATACTGATCAAAAAAGTTTAAAGTATATATTCTCTCAGAAAGAGTTAAACATGAGACAGAGGAGATGGTTGTAATTAATCAAGGATTATGATTGTACAATTCATTTCAATCCGGGAAAAAAAATAAAGTGGCTGATACTTTAAGTCGAAAAAGTAATGCTTCATTAGAAATGTTGTGTTTGGAACGTGATCCTTTGGTTAAGGATTTGATGAACTTTGGTATAGAAGTTGTTGGTGCAGGAAGTGCTTCTGTTTTGTTTCAGGTATCAGTGAGATCATCTCTATCAGATAGAATCAAGCAAGCACAGAAGCAAGACAGTGAGTTGCAGAAAAAGGTAGAGCTGGTTTAGAAAGGTAAGTTTCCTGAATTCAACATTGATAATGATTGAATTTTGAGATTTGGGAAGAGATTGTGTGTGCCTTGTGATTCACAGTTGAAGAGAGAGTTGTTATGTGATGCTCATAGTTCTCCGTTTTGAGATCATCTTGGCAGTACTAAGATATACAGAGATCTGCGGGAGTTTTACTGGTGGGATGGAATGAAAAGAGATATTGCTGATTTTACTATGAAGTGTTTGACATGTCAACAGGTTAAAGAAAAGTGGAAGTTACGGAAAGGGATTCTTCAAACTTTACCAGTGCCAGAGTGGAAATGGGAGAATATATCCATGGAATTTGTTGTTGGATTACCGAAGACATCTCGAGGTAATAATGAAATATGGGTTATTTTTGATCGCTTGACTAAATCTGCTCATTTCCTTTCTATACGAGATACTTTTTCCCTAGATTAACTTTCCCGTTTGTATCATAAAGAGATAGTCAGGTTACATGGAGTTCCCCTCTCCATTGTATCTGATCGTGATCCCAGGTTCACTTCTAACTTTTAGAAAGGCCTTCAGAAGTCGTTGGGTACTAAATTAAATTTTAGTACATCATTTAATCCTCAATCAGATGGGCAGTCAGAACGAATAATTCAGACCTTAGAGGATATGCTACAACATTTCTATGATTTATTCATGATTTGATGAGGTATGTTAAATTGCTTATGTTTTATTGTTAAAGTATGATTTCATTCTTATGTATATATGTACCCATGTTTCCTTTCCGTATTTTTATATCCCTTACTGAGCATTTTATGCTCATCCCATGTTTTTTGAAATGTTTTTCACAGGTCAAGGGAAAGGTAATGATATGATGATAGTGTCAAGTAAGTGTCAAGAAAGAATCCAAGTTTTATTTTAAATATTTTTCCATTGATGGGAAAGAATAATACTATCTTTATGTAACCACTTTGTTTATATGTGTAATGTAATGCAACTTTTATGATCTAATTCTCTAAAACTCTAAATCCAAAAATATCCTCAATGTTTAATCTTGTAATAACTCAATATTAAGTAAGGTTTAAGGCTGGCGCCTTATATTTAGTATCAGATGTTGGTTTAGATAACTTTAGGAGTTATAATTCTATTAAATGATTATCCAAAAATATTTTTTTTATGGTCAAATTGAAGTGATATAGTATTTGAATATTACCATGTTTCTTCATCTAAGACATGTTTATTAGAGAAAGGTTTCATTCGACCTAGCACATCACCATGGGGTGATCCTGTTTTATTTGTTAAAAAGAAAGATGGTTCAATGAGACTTTTCATTGATTATAGAGCCTTGAATAACATCACTGTTAAGAACAAATATCTGTTGCCTCATATCGATGATTTGTTTGATCATCTCCAGGGAGCTCAGTAATTTTCAAAGATTGACTTGAGATCGGGGTACCATCAGCTAAAGGTAAAGGAAGCAGATGTTCCAAAGACCCCGTTCCGTACAAGATATGGCCATTATGAATTTGTAGTAATTCCTTTTGGGCAAACCAATGCAGCTCCTGTATTCATGGACTTAATGAATAAAATTTTACATGAGTTATTGGATAATTTTGTGGTGGTTTTAATTGATGATATTTTGGTGTTTTATAAAAGTAAAGAGGACATGAAAGACATTTAAGGGTAATCTTGCAAACCATAAAAGAAAATAATCAGTATGGAAAATTCAGCAAGTGTGAGTTTTGGTTGCAACAAATATCTTTCCTTGGTCACATTGTTTCTAAAGATGGGATAACTATTGATCCTTCAAAAACAAAAGTTGTGGAAGACTGGCCAAGACCAACAAATGTAACTGAGATTCGTAGCTTCCTTGTTTTGGCAGGCTATTACCGAAGGGTTGTTAGAAATTTTTGACGGTTATTAATTCCAATGACTATGATAACTCGGAAGGGTGTTAAGTTTATCTCGACAAAAGAATCTGATGATAGTTTTCAGGAATTGAAAAGAATATTGGTGAATGCTCCAGTTTTGGCACTACCTTCCAAGAATGGTGAGTTTGTTATATACAGTGATGCTTCATTGAATGGACTTGGTTGCATCCTAATGCATAATGATCAGGTAATTTCTTATGCTTCAGGACAATTGAAAAATCATGTGGTAAATTACCCTACACATGATTTGGAATTAGTTAATGTTTTTTTCACTTTAAAAATTTGGAGGCATCATTATATTGAGTAATGTGTGAAATATATACTGATCAAAAAAGTTTAATGTATATATTCACTCAGAAAGAGTTAAACATGAGACAGAGGAGATGGCTATAATTAATCAAATATTATGATTGTACAATTCAATACCATCCGGGAAAATAAAATAAAGTGGCTGATTCTTTAAGTCGAAAAAGTAATGCTTCATTAGCAATGTTGTGTTTGGAACGTGATACTTTGGTTAAGGATTTGATGAACTTTGGCATAGAAGTTGTTGGTGCAGGAAGTTCTTCTGTTTTGTTTCAGGTATCAGTGAGATCATCTCTATCAGATAGAATCAAGAAAGCACAGAAGCAAGACAATGAGTTGAAGAAATAGATAGAGCTGGTTTAGAAAGGTAAGTTGCCTGAATTCAACATTGATAATGATTGAATTTTGAGATTGGGGAAGAGATTGTGTGTGCCTTGTGATTCACAGCTGAAGAGAGAGTTTTCATGTGAAGCTCATAGTTCTCCATTTTCAGTTCATCCAGGCAGTACTAAGATGTACATAGATCTGCGGGAGTATTACTGGTGGGATGGAATAGAAAGAGATATTGCTGATTTTACTGTGAAGTGTTTGACATGTCAACAGGTTAAAGCAGAGTGGAAGTTACGAAAAGGGATGCTTCAACCTTTACCAGTGCCAGAGTGGAAATGGGAGAATATATCCATGGACTTTGTTGTGGGATTACTGAAAACATCTCGAGGTAATAATGAAATCTGGGTTATTGTTGATCGCTTGACTAAATCTTCTCATTTCCTTTCTATACGAGATACTTTTTCCCTAGATCAACTTTCCCGTTTGTATCTTAAAGAGATAGTCAGGTTACATGGAATTCCCCTCTCCTTTTTATCTGATCATGATCCCCAGTTCACTTCTGTCTTTTGGAAAGGCCTTCAAAAGTCGTTGGGTACTGAATTAAATTTTAGTACAACATTTCATCCTCAATCAGATGGGTAGTCAGAACGAACAATTCAGACCCTGGGGAAAATGTTGAGGCAAAAAGAATTTATAAGATTCTTCCTATCCTTATCTGTGGAAAGAACCTACTTTCAAACCATATTGTTCTACCTCTAGTAGAGTTTGATGTTTTCCTGGGTATGGATTGGCTCTCTATTTACCATGCTAAGATTGACTGTAGAGCTAAAAAATTTCTTTTCAGAAAGACTTTCAGTTTGTGTACAAGAATGAACCCTTACTGTTGATAACTTATCAAGAGGCCAAGAAACTTGTAAAAGATGGAAATTAATTTTACCTTGCACACATCATTGAAAATAAAGGAACTGTTCAGATTAATGATGTGCCAGTGGTAAATGAGTATCCTGATGTTTTTTCTCATGAGTTTCCTGGAATAATACTAGATCGGGAAGTTGATTTTACTGTTGACTTAGTTCTTGATGCTATGCCAATTTCAAAACCCCCCTTATCGAATGGCACAAATTGAACTTTTAGAGTTGAAGGAGAAATTGCACGATTTATTAGAGAAAGGTTTCATTCGACCTAGCACATCACCATGGGGTGATCCTATTTTATTTGTTAAAAAGAAAGATGATTCAATGAGACTTTTCATTGATTATAGAGCCTTGAATAACATCACTATTAAGAAAAAATATCCTTTGCCTCATATCGATGATTTGTTTGATCAGCTCCAGGGAGATCAGTATTTTTCAAAGATTGACTTGAGATCGGGGCACCATCAGCTGAAGGTGAAGGAATCAGATGTTCCGAAGACCGCGTTCCGTACAAGATATGGCCATTATGAATTTGTAGTAAAGCCTTTTGGACTAAACAATGAACCTGCTGTATTCATGGACTTAATGAATATAATTTTCCATGAGTTCTTGGATAAGTTTGTGGTGGTTTTAATTGATGATATTTTGGTGTCTTCTAAAAGTAATGAGGAGCATGAAAGACATTTAAGGGTTATCTTGAAAACCTTAAAAGAAAAGAAACTATATGGAAAATTCAGAAAGTGTGAGTTTTGGTTGCAACAAATTTCTTTCCTTGGTCACATTGTTTCTAAGTATGGGATAGTTGTTGATCATGAAAAAACAAATGTTGTGGAAGACTGCCCAAGACCCACAAATGTAACTGAGATTCGTAGCTTCCTTGGTTTGGCAAGCTATTACGGAAGGTTTGTTAGAAATTTTTCACCATTATCTATTCCAATGACTAAGCTAACTCGGAAGGGTGTTAAGTTTATCTGGACAAAAGAATGTGATGATTGTTTTCAGGAATTGAAATGAAGATTGGTGAATACTTCAGTTTTGGCACTACCTTCCAGGAATGGTGAGTTTGTTATATACAGTGATGCTTCATTGAATGGACTTGGTTGCGTCCTAATGCAGAATGATCAGGTAATTGCTTATGCTTCACGACAGTTGAAAACTCATGAGGTAAATTACCCTACACATGATTTGGAATTAGCTGCTGTTGTTTTCGCTTTAAAAATTTTGAGGCATCATTTGTATGGGGTAAAGTGTGAAATATATACTGATCACAAAAGTTTAATGTATATATTCACTCAGAAAGAGTTAAACGTGAGACATAGGAGATGGCTGGAATTAATCAAGGACTATGATTGTATAATTCATTACCATCCAGGAAAAGAAAATAAAGTGGATGATGCTTTAAGTCGAAAAAGTAATGCTTCATTAGCAATGTTGCGTTTGGAACGTGATCCTTTGGTTAAGTATTTGATGAACTTTGGCATAGAAGTTGTTGGTGCATTATGTTCTTCTGTTTTGTTTTAGGTATCAGTGAGATCATCTCTATCACATAGAATCAAGCAAGCACAGAAGCAAGACAATGAGTTGTAGAAAAAGGTAGAGCTGTTTCAGAAAGTTAAGTTGCCTAAATTCAACATTGATAATGATTGTGTTTTGATATTTGGGAAGAGATTTTGTGTGCCTTGTGATTCACAGTTGAAGAGAGATTTGTTATGTGAAGCTCATAGTTCTCTGTTTTCAGTTCATCCTGGCAGTACTAAGATGTACTGCCATCTGCGGGAGTATTACTACTGGGATGGAATGAAAAGAGATATTGCTTATTTTACTATAAAGTGTTTGACATGTCAACAGGTTAAAGAAGAGCGACAGTTACCGAAAGGGATGCTTCATCCTTTACCAATGACAGAGTGGAAATGGGAGAATATATCCATGGACTTTGTTGTGGGATTACCAAAGACATCTCGAGGTAATAATGCAATCTGGGTTATTGTTGATCACTTGACTAAATCTACTCATTTCCTTGCTATACGAGATAATTTTTCCCTAGATCAACTTTCCCGTTTGTATCTTAAAGAGATAGCCAGTTTACATGGAGTTCCCCTATCCATTGTATCTTATCGTAATCCCAGGTTCACTTATAACTATTGGAAAGGCCTTCAGAAGTAGTTGGGTACTGAATTAAATTTTAGTACAACATTTCATCCTCAATCAGATGGGCACTCAGAACAAACAATTCAGACCTTGGAGGATATTCTACGAGCTTGTTCGATGGATTATCAGGGAAGTTGGGACCAGCATATTTCTTTGGTTGAATTTTCATAAAATAATAGTTTTCATTACAGTATACTGATGTCACAATTTGAGGCGTTATATGGGGAGTGGTGTCGAACTCCCGCTTTCTGGAATGTAGTGGGTGAAATGATGTTGATGGGACCAGAATTGGTAGAAGAGATGGCAGAAAAAGTTCAGTTGATTTAGAAACACATGAGAACAGCTCAGAGTAGGCAGAAGAGATATGCAGACAATAGGATGAAGGATCTAATTGTTGAGGTTGGTGATCATGTTTTTCTCAAAGTCTCACCATGGAAAAGTGTGATGCGATTTGGTAAGAAAGGAAATATGAGTCCAAGGTTCATTGGACCATATTAAATTCTGGAGAGAGTTTGATCAGTTACATACTGGGTAACTTTACCTCCGTGTTTATCTCAAGTACACAATGTTTTTCACATTTCGATGTTGAGAATGTATATGCCAGATCCATCTCATGTTTTGAGTCCAGAGGTAGTTCAGCTGGAAGAGAACCTATTTTATGAAGAAAAACCAGTCCAGATTCTTGACCATAGGGATCAAGTGTTAAGAAATAAGGTGATTAATCAGGTAAAGGTTTTGTGGAAAAACCACATGATGGAAGAGGGAACATGGGAATCTGAAAATGTAATGAGGGATAAGTACCCCCATTTATTTGATAAGTAAATAAATTGTGGGGACACAATTTTCTAAAGGGGGGAAGGATGTAACATCCCAAATAAGTAATGAATAATAGATATTTTTTCAATGTCTATTAATGAATTAGATAGTGTTTTAGAGGCTTAAAATAAAAATAAATCCAATCTTATGCATGGATTACACTAATATTTTTTAAAATATTGTTTTACTACCTTTTGATAGAAAACCATTTTGAAATCTATATTTTGACAATTTTATAAGCTATTTTTGTCAAAATAAACTTATTATTTATTATTGGGACATCAAAATTTACTTTGTGCGAATTTTTGGTATTTTTCTGACAATGTCTATTTTTTAATGAATAGTGAAACATACTGCATTTTACATAAAAAATGCTTTTTAATCTAATTTATTTATATGATTATATTATATTTTGAATTGGTTTTAAAGATAAATTAGAATATATTTTTACCATTTAATAAAATTTTGGTCATTAGGATTAATTTCACTTTGGAATTGGGCATAAACTAATGCCATACTTTTCATAGACATTGTTTCAAAAAAACCCGCTATTTGTTTTGACAACGGGAATTATTTTTAAATAAATTATTGAAATTTATTTGTTTTTAATTTGCTAAAATGGATTAAATATTTGGAATCAGAAGGTAAAAATTATGTACTGAATACTCTTTTGTTTTTGGACATTATGAATAGTAACGACGGTAATTTTCTTTAATTATCTTGATTAATGAGTAATCAGGTAGTTAAGGATAATAAAATAATATAATAATAATAATAAAATGACACCAACATGTGTCATAATTCTACTGGTTGTCTCATGGCCGACCATGGGATGTCTTGTGCCAAACTTGGGGACCCCCTGGAATCACTTTTGTGGAATGTGACATGATATCTTTTTATTTTTTTTAAGAAAGTAAATATAACAAGAATGTATCACCTGATTAAAACATTTTTAATTTTGTCTACATAGATGATATTTTAGACTATAAATATTCATTTGAAAGATAAAACGATTTCCTACATCATTGTATTTTTGTCATAATTTTTAGACTTTAAATAAATTAAATTATTTATGACATCATGATGATGCAGCGATTACATCATTAATAAAGGATTTAAATAAAATGAAATGATAATGTAAAATCTATGAACTAAAAATGTACAAAACCTATTTTATGGGTGTATTTATAACTCTTATAACCTTACCCTTGAATTATATCAATGTGCGACCTTTTGAATCCGAAAATCATTTTCAAATAAAGTAACATTTCTTTACTTTCCAAGAGTGCCCCTCCTCTCCACTTATAAAAGCCCCCCAGCCTCTACCACCTTACCCACACTCCCAAAGCCTTTGGCTCGGCCAAACCCTGCCCATTTTGTCTCTCCACATACCTCTCTTACTGCTTGAAGCCTCACTTTGGGCAGAAGGCTTCCCAATGAAGCCTTTGAGCTCAAACCAAAGGGAGTTACTCGATTTTAAGGTAATGTCTTCACTTGAGTCCTTTTATTTTATTTTGCTTCCCCAATCCCATTAACTCTTTTTATTCATTTATTTTGAACAACTCCAGTATCTTAAATATACTAGGATTTTGTTATAATAAGGATTAGAGCTACACTTACACACACCTACATCTAATGGTTAATGGACATACTGTTTCCGTGGATGATGAATTTATGCCTCCCGAAACGATGATTGTTCAAAATTATTTTAACACCTTCAAAGGAGACCATTAAGATGTCACTATATTTATATATGATATATAATATGTTTATGTTTTCCTTATGCTTCTGTATTTTTCATTTTGGGTATACCTTTATGGTTTCCATTATGGGTAAACGTGATATCTTCATTTAAGGAAGTGCGGACTACCGCCCTCTCAAAGTGATTTGATTCGTTAAATACCATATGTGGGACGTATAAATGATGGAACTATGATATTATATATGATATTATAATGTAATTATAATATAACTTTATATCATTATGATTCAATTCTATAAAATAAGAAATATAAATGAAAGTAGCGTTCATGCGTACGTACGGCTTACCGTCTCCATGAACGGTGCATTTCATTTCTTACCTCTAAATGATTATGTAATATTATAAATGCTTGTATATAATGGATATATATGATATATAGATCATGATTATAATTCAGGATATAATGGATACATGAACAGCTTGTAATTATAAAGGGTTTATTTTTGACTCAAGTACCAATGATCGTTAAAACGACCGTTATTAAATTAAATAATTACATAGTGTTCATGACATGGAAATAAGTGATATAAAAGTAATAATGAAATTGAAAAAGGATATTAAGCAAGTAGAAATTAACTCAAGTTTATTATTCAGGACATTAAAGAACGATCGAGTCAAGTCGGACCCGAGGTATGGGACTTCGTCTCAATCTCCTTTCATTGAGGCATATTTTGTTTTATACACATCCTTCTTTTATATGGTGTATAAACCCCTTTGAATTTTACGTTTATTCAAAAGGAATATTTTTTATATGAATCGTTTACTAAATAAAAAAAGGAATTTTTTTGTCGTACGTATGTGGTGAAAATGACTTCTACGCCTCTGTGACCATTATTTGAGTTTTGGCTTCCTCTACAAGCCATACATTTTTTTAAAAAGAAAAATAAATACAATGTTTCAGTTTTATTTTGTTTTGGTATTGAAAATAGTTTTCATAATGTTTTTATATCAATGTTTTGTATTGATATCTTGTGACTGAAAGGTGTAAATGTTATGTTTCCTTTATGCATGTTTTATGTGATATGATTATGTTGAGGTTCTTGGGCATTATTATGAAGATGCGTGGTTCCGTGATAAACTAAGGGCAGGTGAGCCCGATATAGCTCTCTAATGAATTGGGTAACACGAAGGACTGAAATGTTAACGTTTCTCCGAAGAGATTTAGGTAATATACATTGATGGGTATTCCAAACGTAACCAAGAGGGTTACTTCCTACGTAACAATGTTATGAATGCCTCAAGTTACCTTTATGTCTTATGATTTCTATGATTTATTCATGATTTGATGAGGTATGTTAAAGTGCTTATGTTTTATGGGTAAACGATGATTTCATTCGTATGTATATATGTACCCATGTTTCCTTTCCATATTTTTGTATCCATTACTGAGCTTTTTATGCTCATCCCATGTTTTTTGAAATGTTTTTCACAGGTCAAGGGAAAGGTACATGATATGATGATAGTGTCAAGGAAGTGTCAAGAAAGAATCCATGTTTTATTTTAAATATGTTTCTATTAATGGGAGAGAAGAATACTATCTTTATGTAACCACTTTGTTTATATTTAGAATGTAATGCATGTTTTATGATCTAATTGTCTAAAACTCTAAACCCAAAAAGATCCTCAATGTGTAATCTTGTAATAACTCAAGATTAAGTAAGGTTTAAGGCTGGGGCCTTATAAAAGGTTTTCTATTTAATTTTATTTATATATATTGGGGATTTTAATTAATATGTATTTTATTATGAATGTGGATCTATCCATTTACACGAATAATAAAAATGATATGAACAAAATTTGACCAATTTTATATATGAATATATTCTAAATGAATGAAATTTAAAACACATTCTTATTTAAATTATTTATTTATATTAATTACATAATACATTTGGACATCTATTTTAGGATGATAATTTTTTTCATCCTCCACTAAGATCTGATAACCACACAAATTTCGCTATGGAACTATGAATTAAACTCTAGGTCATTGTCCAAAATAGTATATGAGAGAAAACTATATAGTTTCACAATATTCCACATATAAAACATACAATGATCATATCCACTCATTCTTTTAAGGATTCATGTTATATCATCGTATTTCATTTAGTATATAAATATCTTCACATATAGAATATTTTTTCTAAACCATTAAAATGAAATACTTTGATAAAAATTATTGGACACCTTGTCACATTTCATGATTTTGATGGGATGTATCTAGAGGATGCCGAATATCTTATAGGGTTCAAATTTACCGTACTAGATGCTCTTATACTAGAAATAATATGATATGGACTAAATCAAAAAAATTAGTAATTCAAAATCATTTTGTCATATTTAATTATACTCTCACCAGGAATAATAAACCACATAGATTGCATAAAATCCTTTAGAATTTCATTCCTTATAGATTCAGTGATCACATATTGGATCTTGGAGAAAATGAATCCCTTCAAATGTAACTAGCCACATAGGTGTGGTCACCTGATTAAATTTTATTCCATGATATTCATATATTATGGATCCACTTTTTGTTCAAAATATATTAGTTTAAGTAGAGAATAGGTAAATTTTAAATTAAAAAAAGAACAAACTTATCATCTCCACCATTACATCCTAATGATAATCAATTGATAATATTTATAATATTTTATTCCACATTAGATTCATTTAAATACTATGATGGAATTTTAAAATTGAGATCATATACTATAACATTTACCATAACCAATTGAAATGTGATATTGAATCCAATATTCAAACGAAACTCAAAAACACTCTTTTTCATAGGGGTAAAATCACTTTCAGAGAAAATTTTATTAATAAATTTATGATTCATTATATTTTATATTGATCATTGAATAAATAATATTGAAAACACAATGGATCATGAAGAACACCTATTATTTCTATTACATATTATAGATAATAAGACTTTTTTTTCTAATGTTTCCACTATCAAAAATATAATATGTGATTACACTTCATGGGTACACATCCTTTTCCCATACATGATGTATAAAAAATGACCCAATATCCAACAATGACCCCTCATATATTCATGATCATAGATGATATTAACAATAATTTTATCTCATAAAAGAGGATTTCTATTGCAACCCATAAAAAAAATCACTCATTTAAATGTGCATTAAGTCAATGGAAATTTCCACATTTAGAAATATATTATGAATCATTGATAATGGCATGAGATTCCTATAATTTTTATTCTCTTAAAGATATTATTTTTCTCCAAAAAACATTATAGACTTCAATATAAAATGATCAACCAAAATAACACATTTTGATAACATAAATTACCTTAATATATCATTTTGGATCTAAGATATACATTAATATAGCCTTTCATATAGTTGATTATCATGTAAAAATAAATATGTAGTTTTCAAATGCTAGTCATTCCCATATTTGACCATAAAAGTGACTGTGATATAATAAATATGAACTTCAGAAATATAATCAATGTTCTGGTTTAATATATAATTATTCAATGATGTAAATAAAATAGGGGGATTCAAAATTTCCAAATGTACCATTTAGAATTCAATGTCGTCACATCTACCACATAATGTTCTTTTGGGAATATATAATTCATTTACTATTAATGTGTAATTATCATTCTCAATGTTCATGTTTAAGGGATCATTTATTATTTTTTAGTACCATCCTATCCACATTAGGTTGATAATGTATTATAAAATGTGGAGTAATGTATAATTATTCTTGATCTTAACCCATGTATTATTAAATAAATCGATAAAAAAACTAGGGGGTTATGATTTTATTTTTGGAAAACATCACTTATGATTCAGTGTGAGAAACACTATGTTCAAAAAATCCTTCTAACTCTAAATAATATTTTGGGTTAGAAAATTCCACTAATTCCCCTAGATCATTATTATTTTAAGGGAAAAATTCTACATCACTAGAATCATGATGTCGGATAACTCTACCTCTCACTTTTGAGGTATCCCTAATAAATCATAACAGAATCCCTTAGGTAATCACTTAACCACAAGATGTATTTCACATACCTAACACCTTAGATTTTTTTAATGATAGGGAGATAAAAAAAATTAATATAATCATTCCATATTTCAGAAAATGTGGCCCTGACTAACTATCTCATTGTCCTATTCTACATAGAATATATGAACACCCCAATTAGGTTAACATAAGGACATCCAACTATTTGAATTGTTGAATATTCCTTGAAAAATATCATACAGTCAAATATAAATTTGACATATAAAATATACTTTTCATCTTAAAATAAATACCAATATAGTTCAATGTCATAAATAGATATAATACATCATTGGAACTGAAAGAAAACACTCTTTTTTCATTCTAGGGGGTGATAATATCTCTATCAAATATGGTTTAATCTATAAAGCAATATTAAAAAAGGACTAATATGTTAGATATAAAATATTATTGAGATGAATATATATTTTATAATATGACAACCATATATGGTAAAATATGAGATACACCTCTTCATTCAGATGGTCTAATATCAAAATTTAACTGATATGGAATTATTTCATGAGATTTCATTTTATCTATCTAATTTTGATTATTATAAGAACATTAAGGGTGCGTTACAACATTACTTTTCCTATTTGATGGTCCAATTCAAAAATCTTGATATTTATACTGTTTACATATTTATATTTCTATTTTTGGATATATATGAGAACAGATTTGGGATCATGATCTAGAAACACTCATTATTATAGGATTATTTCTATAGAACATCCAATGGTGTCCCATGTGACAAAAATCAGGTTATGCCTTATGACCCTTAGGGTATGTTGTCATGATTTCTCTAGAATTTGAACATTGATGATTTTTTTTGACATATATGGCATTGTTGAAGATGAATCTGGATGTAGTATAGGTTAGGAGGCACTATTTTTATCCCTTTTATCGTAATAACCTATCTTTATTCTCTTTGATAAACAACTGTAGTTTCTTCTAGTCATTGTATATATGTATTGTTTATGAAACAATATTTAATTATATATTTACACCATAAAATATCTTCCCCCCAATTTATCATAAGTATTCATTTTAGGAAAAATGAATTCATTGTAAATATCTATCTTTAGACACATTTCATAACAGAGATCCTTTAACAAATCATTGGATACAAACTCTATAGAAAAATTGTACATTTTTCTTGAACTGGATAGCATGGCCAATAATTCTAATGTAACCCTACTAAAATCTCCCTACATAACCACTAGACATTTTAAAACATATGTTTCTAAAATAAATTTAATCATTTAGATATTTTTGGTTAAAAAGAACACAATTCGTAGACTTTGTGACAACCAAAACTAATTTATCCATCGTTACACCCCACAATGCGTTTAAACAAAACCTGACATGCTATAAAAATATTATTATTTAATATGATATTGATCACATAAAAATTTGAATAGGAGGAATGAAAATAATTTAATAAATTATGAAAATTTATGGATTAAACATTTATATATAATTAGTTCCTTATTGAGAAAATAATTATAAATTTAAAGAAAAACCATTTGAAAGTAAATGGAATGTTTTTATAAATAAAAGTCTGCATCAAGTCAATTTATTTCCATAAATAAAATTAATCTATTTTGTATAATAGTTTTTTTAAATCTTATAAACTATATTTCAGTCAAATTTTAACCATTAATATTATCTATTATCAAGATAAGAGATAAATGTAAATATAATTTTACTCTTAATATTTTATTTTTCTAAAAAATGATTGTCTATAATTTTTCTCACTACGTTAAAATTTAATTAATTCCATTTTAAGAAAATATATTTAAATTAATGAAATTAATTTTAAAAATATTCATTTTAAAATTGGTTATAATGAATTTTTAAAATTTACTAAGAATGAATGTATTTTGATGAACAATAAAAATCCTTATTTTTAAACGACTTTTCATTTATTTAATGAATATATTATGCTAAATTTTAACATAAATGTTTTTAAATAATAATTTATTTCAGTTATATATCTGTTAATACAATTTTTTTATTGGAAGAAATTTAATATTGAATTTTGATATGGAATCATTTAATCATTTAATGATTTTCCCTTTGCAAAAAAATATTTCCTATTACATATACAAGATTAATTTAACATTAAAATTTCCCACTTATATGAATCTAATTTGGAAAAAAGGATTCCATATATGGATTCATAATATTTTATAATATCTTATAAGGTAAACTTAATTTTTTCCATTTCAAATTGTAGATGAAGTAGAAATTAATTATTTCAAATAAGGTAATTATTGATTTAGATGTGGATTAGACTAAAAATACATGGGGTAAAATGAATAAAGAAAATTTCCAACATGATTTTATAGAAATATATAGAATTTATAATGTTTAATTATAAATAATTTTACATTTTAAAAATATTAATATGCGAAAAAATTTAGTAATCCATATTCTTTTTAAATAATAAAACATCCATTAATCCTACCCATATAGATCCCTTAACAAATTGTTTATATTCGTTGAATATTATTTTTTAATGAATTACTTTTTTTCATTTTGGTGAAATTCATATATTGTTCTAAATATAAGAGTTAACATCATTAACCAAGAATTGTATATTATTTCATAATCAATCTAAAAAAATTATAAATCACACATGATTATATAATCTCATTAGTATCATAAGTATGAGAATTTCTTTTATGATAATTTAATAACCAAAAAATATCTCCTCTTTAATCAAATGACATATGAAATTATTATTCGTGTGTACGAGAGACTACCACCTCACAAAGCGATGTTATTAATTTTCCATCGCCACTTCTCATAGATTGATTTAATTTTTTTTAATTTTTTTCTTTACATATGGTATTTATGATATTATTATGCTTCTTTATTCATGATATCAAACATGAAATTTTAATTTCTATTCCATGGGAATAAAATAACATCTATTTGTGTAGAATACACTACCTCCTCACGATGCAATGAGATTCATTCAAGTATTACATGGATGTATATACGAATATTTTTAATTAATATTTGTGAAATATAGGAGATAAAAATTATTATTTTTGGGAATATATAATTTAAAATTCATTTAATCTAATTTTGATAATAATTGAAACAGCTTTCATTAATACATATGACCTACCCTCCCCATTAAAATTGTTAATCATTTTATACATATAAATTTAATGAATCAATATTGAACATATATGTAATGAATATATTTTATATATATCTCTCATGTTTAATATTTTATAGATAATGGAACCATTATCGTTTTAAGAGAAAAAATAGACAGTCAAAATAGACATGAAAACAAAGTCGTTATTACCGAAAACATGACAATAAAGTTGTATTGTTAATAAAGAGATAATAACATGTTAAAATGAAAACATATATGACATGATATCTATGATTATTTTTGTTTAATAAATTTATAATTAACATATATTTATTCTACAATTATTTCATATCGTGTTTTATAGAATTCAAGACTTAATGTAATAGATTTTTTTCTCAATATTCTTAATTTAATAAATATGTTATTTTTACACATATCCTCTTTTATGAAGTGTATATAAATCTCATTTAATATTTTATATCATTAATTTATTTAATAAAATGACAACTTATGTTCCATTTTATGATTTTTTATGTTTAATATAGTTCCATGATTCCAAATTTGTAATGATTTTATATCACAATTGCATCACTTATTAGGATTGTTGATGATTATGTTTCTGATGAAAAAATATTATGATCAATCTATCAAGACGCATTTGAAGTTTAGTATCTTTTTTATTACATTATAATACTTGTTTTCCCTTCAATTTAACCTCATTATGGAATCATATCGTCCAAATAATTTTTTTGAATGAAAACAAACATTACATCTCTCTTCTGTAGCTAACCCATTTTCATACAAAATGATATTTATTAAAAAAATATTTTCAGAAATGGTCTTAAATGTGTCAAAATTATTTATAAAATTTTGGTTTACCCATGTATGAATATTTTAAATTGTTTAATGAAATCTTGATGGATTTTTCCCAATCATTGCCATATGTTTTTTACTGAAAATTTTAATGGAATATTTGTTTTATTGTTTATAATAAAAATATAATTCATTTCCATCATGAAAAATAAATTATTTAAAGTCATATATATATAATTTTTCATTATTATTATAAAATAAATGATATTTAGAAAAAAATTAAAAAGTTCATAGGAATTTTTTTAAGAAGAAAAGATATTTTTCTCAAAAATATGATAAAAATTATTTTTAATTATTTCATTATATATTTTCATGGAAATGTCAATGAAAAGGATTTGAAAATTATTTTACGATGTTTTTAAATTTTAAAAAAAATCAATGAAATGTAAAATACCATAATAATATTTCAAATGATCATTCAAAATAAAATTCCATTTAAATTGAATTCATTCAATAATACTTATTCTTTTCTGGGGATATGGTCTTAGGATACAATTATTATTATTATTCTAGATAGTTTATGTTTTTGATGGAAATATGTCTATAAAACAGACTTATATTCCAAGAGGTTTGATATGATAATATTCTAAAGAAAACTTCTTCTTTTCATGATTTTTAATAAAATGATGAAATAATGAAATTATTTGAAACATGAATATTTTTTATATATTATTTTTTCATGTTCATATTTTATGAAATATTATTTTACTAAATTAATTTAATGTTTATGATATTTTTATTTCACAATACATAGAATAAAATTTTTAGTTATTATATAAAATTAGTATATTTTTATTTTTTTATACGCAACACCGGGTAATAATTTCACTACACGCAATAATGACTTGCCTTTCATTACACGCAACAACGAGTTTCAATAAACCATTATTTTATTATTTTAATTATTTAAAAAATATAGTTACAACCCGACAATTATACATAGTAATACAAATTATAATAAATATTTTTTAAAATCGTTCATAAAATTGAAATATTTATATTGGAATGTATAACTCTTTGTAAATTCATTATATATTTATAAATATTATCATCGGAATAGAACTAAAATTTATTTAATTTTTTGAAAAGTAATGAAAAAGATTTATAAACTCTTATAAAAATTTAATTTGGTTAAATAAATTTCATTTTATAATTTGGAATGTCAAAAATAACTTACGATGAATTTATAGTATTTTGCTATAAATTTATATTTTTTGATGAATAGTGAAAATGTATAAATTTTAGTTGTAAATTTACTTTTTAAAATAAATAATTATTAAATTTAAATTGAATTTAATTTCACAATTTATCAACTATGAATATATCAATATAATATAGGATATAAAAATATATTTTATATTAAAATTAGAAATAAAAAACTTATTGAACATTTGAATATTTTTTACCACATTCTCTCTACGTATTCATGATTAATGTTGAACATAACTGTTCACATAAAGGGAATTGAATTTTTTTAAACATGAATGTAAAGTAGTAATTTTTATGAAATTTATAGTCTAATAATATTAAAAAAATTCTGGAATAGTAACATTTGTATTTTTTAACCACGATTAATGGTAAATTAGGTAATTAATAGAAAGAATAATATTATAATATGATTTATTTTTCCAATCACATATCTTAGTTTCATTGGATGAATTGGTATCGATAAAAATAAACCTTATCTTAAAATTAGAACCTCTTTAATCCAGAGGTTTTAGAAGTAAACATTAATTATATTTTATATTATGATAAGTTAAAATATTCATTACATATTTTTCCAAAATATACCATTTATAATATAGTTTTATGAAAAATTATAATTCAACAATAAATATTAATTTTAAAGATAAAAATAATATCTACATAATTGGAATTTAGTTTTAATTCTTTGGAAATAAATTATAAACTAAAATGATTTCATGACAATGATACAATATTAGATTATTTATAGGAAATATCAAATAAATGATATTAAAAGTATTAAAATAATAATTATAATAATTAATTAAGTATCCCACTAATTTTATATGTTACTATGAAATTTTAGAAGTATCCTAAATGTTTTATTAAATTATCTTTCTATTTGGGTTTAATCTATAGACAATTTTGAGAATAGTTTTCAAGTTGATATTAACTATGTTGTAAATAAACAATATATTATTAAATTAATTTAATATCATAAATTTTTTCAAAAAATACAAATATATTGATATGTCATAGAAATTTTCATAATGATTCCATTTATGGACAATTTCAATTGTATAATTGATAAATTAAAATCACATAATATTTTAAATTTCGATACAATAATTAAAATTAAAAATGATTAATTAAGGCTATGTTAAAATAATAATGTTTAAAATAAAACATAATCATATTAATAAAAATCTTAATGAAGAGGAAAAGGAACCTTATTACATTATGATCAATTTTTAGTTGTTTAATTGGAATTGTTTCATGAAATAAAATTATATATTTTTTAAATTAAAGGTAGTAAAAATGTATCAATCTCATGTATTTAATATAATCTATTTGTCCAAAAATGGAAAAAATCATGATATAAACGGATATAAATAAATATTATAACCTAAATCAATATATTTTAATAATAAATATATATTTATTATTTTTTGATGTTATATAATTACGATACAAGCATAAAAAATTATAAAATAATATTTTTAAACAGGGATACTATATTGTCAAAATTTATTCTAATTTTTATATATTTTATTATTTTTTATGTATAAATTACTAGAGTAATCTTTTTATATTTTATCATTTTGAGTGTTATTTAAAGTGCACCTCCGCTCAATAATAAATGGCAAACTTCTTCCCCACATCTTCACCTCACATTTAACATTCATGCTCGCCCATCCCCTACCCATTTCAATTATAAAATTACATAGTTACATTCTAGAGGTTTTGATCTTCTCAAATGTCTAAATCTAGTTACTCTAAGATGATATTTAGAGGGATATCGTTGAATAAGAGATAATCTCCTTAACCACCCTTTCAGAATTATTTCTTCATCAACATCCACTTTATGAGATGATTCAATTTTGAATTAGTAAATATAGTATAACAATATAATTATATTTTATTATTATCATTTGGCAACCATATTCCAAATTTTATTTATCATATGAAAATTTAATGTAGAACACATGCGTACCTTGGTCTTTCTGTCTCCACATCGTGGGGAAATATATTTCTCATAAATACATAACATTTATATGTATAAGGATGGATATAATCGATATAAATAATAAAAATAACATTATATTGATTTATGAAAAAAATACACACCACATCCTTACTTTTTCATAATTAAATGAATTATATCATCAGTCCTACGTATATATGACCTAAATTCTCTAAAATGTGATGAGATTCATCTTCCACTTTAACCATTTAATGAATTATTATAATATAATTTAAGTACTTAATTAATATTAAATATAGGAAGTAATACTGATTTTATAATAAAAAATATTTACATATTTGTCATTTAACTTCTTCTATTTAATACAATAAGGAAATTTAAACACAGTTCATATGTATGTATGATTTATCGTATCCACAAAGGGTGTCTTCCATTTCAAATAAATATTTTATAAATATATATTTATATACTAAATATATAGGATATATAAATAATGTTTTAAATTATGGAATTTATTAATTCATTATCTATTAAATAGGATCAAGAATAAAAAGTCCAAACACATACAATAAATAAGGAATTTATTATGTGAAATGTTTTTTTAAGTAGGAACTGTTAATAAATGCATAATATAATGTAATAAATGAATAATATTTGTTATGAGAATTATTATTATTATGGTTCTTTAAGATAATAATATTATTACTACCAATAAATATTATTTTTTCCCATGAATGAAGGGAATTAGACATAAGGTAAGGGTTTCTGTCTCAACATTACTTTTGTGTGACAAATTACTCAAATAATACTTGTTTCTTCTATGTGGTGTATATACTAACCATGAAAGTATTATATAATGTTAGACATAATATTATGGTATTTTAATGTCCACATAATTTCTATTCTGTCATGGGGAATGTGATTATGTAAAAAATAATTTTGTTAATGTTAATTATACAATATCATTATTATAAAGATTTATTATATATAATAATATAATAGATAATATCTACCATCAATGTCCATGATTCTTAAATAGATTATTTTTAATGAAAAAAGGATATTTTCATCAGGAAATGTTTTAAATTTTTTTCTAGGATTAAATTATATTTTTTCAGAGTAGTTACTATGAAAAGTGTGTTGAAAATTTTTTATGTTTTAAAAAGATATTTTTTATGGAAAATTCATAATTCTAGTGACCATAGGAAATATTTACCTATATAATAGGGAATAATTTATTATATTTTAATAATACTATTTAAATTATTCTTCAAAATGTTTTATGTTTTAATGAAATGTTTTCTATGAAACCCATGTCTTTTTAGGGGTTATTTTGTTGACGAAAATATTTTGAAACTAGTATTTTATGCATAGGTTTTGGTTTTTAACAAGTTTATGATACCAATTTAATTTCATGGGTCATGGTATAATTTTTTATTGTGACATGTATGTATGATTTAATTATAATATTTGTGGGTCATATATCTCCCACGAGTACATTGGGTAATGATTTATATCTCATGAGTCATTCTATGATGGTCTTGGGAATGATCATTCACTACCAATATGCTTATGGAAGAGAAACAGGACTAAAATGATGATAATTTAAGTGAACCATGATTACCAATATGTTTATAGAAGTGAACCATGAATACCAAGATTGTTAAGGTAGTTAACTATGAATAACAGGATGGTATATAGAGTGTATGCATAAACTAAGATGGCCTCAGTATTGATTCCATTATTAATATGGTATTAATTAGTATATTATTATTTTCTTCCTTGAATCCCATGAAATATTACAATGTTATGATTTCAGGTCTCATGTGCTTAGTATTCTAGTGATTCATGTCTTATGAACATCGTATATTTGTTCCATGAATCCTATTTATGATCTTTGCTATTCGGTGATTGATATTATATTTTAATTGTCATGTTTTCGTACCCATATTCTCATGAATCTTTTTAAATATATCCATTTTTAACCATTACTAAAATAAAAACCCACCATTTTTATTTTGTTTTCCATTCCTCGGGTTATAAATAATTGTTTTAGTTAGGCGAACTAATGAGGAAGATCTTTATGGGAGATTTTGATGATTTTTCAAAAACAAAGAATAATTTTTTCAATTCTTACAAAGGCCCTAAAATAATATGGTATGTGAATGTTTTTTGAAAAATTTATTAACTATTACCAAAAATTTCTTCATGTTAATGTATTTTGAAAATGGTTTTTTGTATTTGGTTTCATAGTAATGTTTTGTTCAATTGCTAGAAGCTAGGATGATAATACATTACTTATAACCTTAGGGATATTTCTATGGATATGTCTAGGGGTTTCTCTAAGAAAAAGTCTTAGGATGAGTTAATGTTTTTGAAAATGTATTTAAATTTTTTAAAAATAAGGAGTTTTTGGTATCCTAGAACTAAATCCCTATCTCGATACAAAATGTGGACATGCCTCTGGAATAAATGTACCTTCAGTTATCAAATTTAAAAAGGTGAGACATGTCGATAGGATCATAACCTGGTATGTGAAAATTTGTGTTTATGTACACCTATTTTTACACTCCATGGGGATATACTTTTGGAATGTACAAACACGTTATGATTAACCATGATGGATTTAAATATAACATAGCAACAAATGTCCTTGGATAAAACTATGTTTCCATAAATAAATGATCAATGTATCATGATTTAATCATCCTATAAATGATTATTCATGATTATTTGGTTTCCATTATGTTAAATGTTGTATACAACATATGCATTATTATTTTTACCATTAGTGGGAACTAGACAAAATTAGTATAAAACAAATATTTTAGATTTGGAATGTGTGGGAAATATGAAAATTTATTTCATAAGTGGAATTCTGAAGAAGAAAACCAAAATGTGGTATGAGTATTCACTACACTATCGAGGATAACGTGATCGAAAACTATATGAGAAAGGTATGTGTTGTTCTAGAATTATTCTTTACATTAATTCTAAAAGAATATATATATATATATTTATATATTCATGTTAAGGAACGTTAATAAATGATCTATATTTTTTGAAATAATAAGATGATATATCCTAAGTAATAATTTAAGAATTATGTTTCATGATTAAGGTGTATATGTTTTGGAATTCAAATATCCCATTATGTGAATCCTAAAATATAATTTTATTTTCATTATATACTTTTCATTAAGGATTAGAAATAATATTTTGAATAGTTCTAATGTCCTATAAAAGTGATTTAAGGGTAAGGTGATATATTTGGAGAACACATGAATAAGGGAAATAAGATCCTTAATATGCCCCTTATGTTAATATAATGATGTTTTGATTAAGATATAAAGGATATGGATGAGAAAATTGGATGATACTAGCCTCTTGGGATCTATTTGTGTACTTGTTGAAAAGAAGGTTATGCTACCATATATGATGTTTAATAAATTTTTTACTTATGTATTATATCAAATAAATTTTATAATATGGAATTATTATGATATCAATTAGGAATTATGGTAATTTCGGTTATTAGAACTTTTCAAGAATAGTTGATGAGAGCTTTAACGTGTTTGGAATGTGACCATAAAGAGAAAACTTTTGATATATGGGGGATAAATATTAAGATGAATTTGTAAACATTATTATAATGTTTTGGTTTTCAATATTTTAGAAGGGTTGTAAAAATATCCATTAGAGAAATGTATATGTTAAACACCAGATTATTTTTTAGATTAATGTATTATCTCACTATAGATGGACTTATTCATATTTGATAATTTGTTCCAATATTTTTGCTGCTAAACACATGTATAGAATGACATATAATTTTATTAATGAATCTCATGATCTTCTATCATTTTTGGTGTGATAAATACAACTACATGTCATAGAATAAAATATCAGTTGGAAATTAAATAAGGAATGAAAAATTGTGATATAATATCGAGATCATGCAATTATATCATTTCAATATTCTTACAGTTTATTAAAATGGATTTCAGACCAAAAATCGTAACTTAGTACATTCTGTTCTAATGAATCAAATGGTCTGTTAGAACATCATAGATTTATTTCATTGTAATTGTTAACTATCTCTTTACCATGTTTTAATCAATATTTATAATAACTTTATAGTTATTTTTCTCTTCCATGTCAGGTTTTTCAATAAGAACCGATGTTATCCATTGTTAGAACCTAGTTTTGAGTTAATTTTGGCAACAGTTATTTTTATAACATTTAATTCTAAATGGAAGTATTAATATTAGTTTTCTAAAATATTTGTTTCTATGAATGGATATTTAAACAATTAATTGTAGAGACCCAAATCTTGACGTACATGGGCATTAAATTACTTTTGCGGAATACTTAGTACATAACAAAAAGACACACACAAGGACTGTAATAGTTTAGTGTCTTTGGAAACTCGGAATATAATCTTCTAATCGTGGTGAACGATCTTCAACATCTCCCATAAAGATCTTCTTTTTTTACCTAAAACCTTTATTTATATCCTAGGGAAAAGAAAACATAAAAGGGTGAGCTCAAATTCTCATTAAGGGTAAACAAAATAAATGTCATTCACATCATATACATAAGAACATAAATTTTGAAAAATCTTAACCTGCAAAAGAAATAATAATTTCATAACATGGGATAAATCATAGTAGTGAAATGTAAACCCCAATAATCATAACATAAAACATGAAACTTTGTGGCATACACACATAATCATAGAGAATCATTTCTTATTAGTCAAGACTCATTTCCAAGACTGTCTTAGTGGACAAAGTCCCTTTCTGAACCGAGTTCACTCCCCGTTTCAGTCCTGTTTCACTGAACCGGTATAACCTACCGTTCCAGCCATGTATATCTCATGAGATATAAAATCTTTAACCAATGAATTGTAGGGAGATATAGGTCCCATCCATCTCATAATGATACCATTCTTAAGTGTGCCACAAAATCATAAAACATACATCATTGCATAACCCATGTAATAAAAATGGGAATCTTAAACATCATGACATCATAAAACAATTCATATAAAATAAAGGAATTCATAAAAATAATTCCATCACAACATAATCAAATCAATGTAATAATAGGGATAAAAACAGAACCCTTTATTATATTAGTTGTAAAATAATTTTGATAAAACACTTGAACTTCATTCTTGAGGAAAATATCCTTTCTACATCAAAAACACTTTTCATTTCTTAACGTGTCATACAATTTTAAACTAAAAGATGTTGATTAAAAATAAACTTGAAAACTTGTAAAGTAAGCTTCTTGGAAATAATGTTTTAAAAATCCATTCATGCCGTATAAGTTAAAAAAAACATTCTTTGTACTTTTGTCGAAAAAGTCAAAAAGTACCTCGTAAGAAAAACGACAAAAGATTCCTTTCATATCCTTTACTAAAAACTCACCGTAGGGTAAAATTGGATTTAAAAAATTGTATGTGGATGGAAATAATATTACATATTGAGGAAACATGTTTGTGGATGATAAAATACACCCCAGTAAATACCAAAGTATAAACAATCTCGGATAAAAATGAGATTGTGATATTTTCCTTACCTTAGGTCCGATTTGCTTCGTAAGTGTCTGAACCTCCTGTATAATGATTTAAATAAGGTCATTGACTTATTACAGAATCGTATTCATTGTTATTATATCATATATGGTTCACTTATGACATTATATTACCCGTTTTTTGTAAATTCATGTTAAAGTAGCGTTTTGGGTAAAATCGTCTCATTTGTCGTTCGTGTTTTAACTTGTAATTATTCATATGATTACTTAGATCATTATTACTTAATTATATAATATAAAACATGATTTATATATAATATATATTCAAAATATACATAAATATAATGGATCGATAAATGGAATGAAATACATCGTTCATGGAGACGGTAGGCCGTACGTACGGATGAACGCTGTTTTCTTTTCGTTATTGAATTGAGTGGAGTTAAGTAGACAACATACATATATATAAAAATAAATCCAGTAGCTTTATAATGTCATTTATATAATTATTATTTCTTATATATACTTTATAGTCATTCTTAAATGGTTAACATGGAGAATGAATCTCATCGCGTCGTGGAGACGGTAGTCCGTACGTACGCACGAGCGATGATATCATTTCCATAATTATTGAATTGAATTGGAGTGGATGATACAATATATCAGAATCAATATTATGTTCTAATATCTATTTATAGTTATTCATTAAACCATTATCACCATCCATGTAAGGTGGTGGTGGAAAATAGATTTCACCACGGCGTGGAGACCGTATTTCTTACGTACGCACGTGCGGTGATTTCGTTTTCCGTAGGATGGATAGATTGTGAAATAGGGTTGTTTCATAATTATAATAACATATCAGTATATGAGTGATACTGATTTTATTACTTCATAATGAAACAACCTAATAAGAAGGAGTGGAAGAAGAAATAATGGTGAAAGAATCGGTAACGGAAATTACCTCTTCTTTGAAGTGCCTCTTTGAGACCTCCTCTTAGGCCACTAAAATTGCTCTTTGAGGAAGACCAGAACCTCTAGGATGTTTATAGGGAAGTGGAGAAGAGAATTTGGCAAGGGTTGGCCGAGCTTGAAGGCTCAAAGTTGTTTGAGGAAGAGAGGGAGGAGGTGCCCTTTTATAAGGGAGGAGAGGGGCACCTTTGGAATAACTAAAAATATTATTTTATTATAAAGTCAAGTTCTGTTTTAAATAGCTCCAAATTGATTTATTTCGAGGATAAGGTGGGTATGGGTCAAAACCCTCTTCTACAATAGAATGAGAACATGTGTTAGGGTAATAATAATATCATTTCTACCCTTAATTACCCTATTTACTTTTAACTGTGGTAAAAAAAGTAAAAAGTTACTATTCACCAAAAAATTATTTTCATCTCATTGAACCAAATTTTACTTACTGAAATCAACCGTGTCTCTCGGATTTTTAAAATTCCACTCACAGAAGCAGTAAAATTATGTTTTATGAACAATTCAGTTTTTTTAACTACAACTTAGTAGTTTCACTTTTCATTAAAAATTGAATGTTTTCAGAAAAATACCAAAAATTAGGCCTAAGATATATTTGATATTATGAACTCAAAAATGATGTCTATTTTACCAAATTCAAACCATATCAGTTGCATTAACTAATTTAAAAATTAATTCCCGTTGTCAAAACAAATAGCGTGTTTTTAAGAGATAATAACTATAAAAAGATTGAAACTTGTTTATAAGTGGTTTAAATGTGAAATTACATCCAATGACCATCATTATATTAAATTGTAAAAATATATTCTAAATATACTTTAAAACCACTAAAATTAATAATTTATCACTATTAATTATTTCGATTGAAAAAGTTGTTTTTAATTAAAATTTAGTAATTTCCACTATTCATCAACAAATGAAATTTATCTGAAAATTACCAAAATTTCACCCTAAGCTAATTTCAATATTCCAAATCCAAAAATGAAGTCCATTTTGAAAAATAAAATTTACAAAATTTCAAAAAGTGGTTATTACTATTCATAACGGCTAGTTTTAATAATATTTTAATAGCATATTGTTGTTTAGTGAAGCTCGTTATTTCGTACTACACACGCTATCGAGGAAGGTCATGATTGCGTGTAATGAAAGGAAAGTCAAGGATGCGTGTTGTGCAAGCTCCTTTTGGTGTAGCGTATAACACAATACATTAATGAAATTAAAAGGAATATTTTTCATAAAATCTCGGGGTGTTACATTCTACCCCCCTTAAAATGAATTTCGCCCTCGAAATTCGTTAGGGTTATAAATGGTTTACTACTAGAAAGTTTCTTTCATAGAAACCCACATCGTAAAAAGGAATACCAAAACCAATCTTTAAAAACAAAAGTATGAAACGTAACGGTTATCCAAATAAACTAATCACTGGGTTTCCACATAGGTGAAAATATGGATATGGAAGAAAAATCTAACCATCATGTTCTGATGGAGAGTGGTAGAGAACATGGATATGGAAAATCCAACAATAACAAATCCATAAATTTGTGACGATCTACGGTACCATCTGATTAATCAGATATAAGAGCACTAGGACAACATTTTTGGTTTTCAAGACCATTTCCCTAAAGTTGATGAAATTGGAATTAGAAGAAATACTTTCGTGATTTTGGTATAGTCTCACCGTTTGTCATTATTTGGGCAATTTCCACTTCAACTCTTAAAGAAATGAAGTTGAATTTGTCATTCGTGATGTGTTAACAGATCATGTGATAGAATGATGGGTCATTCCATCTCTTTCAAACAAAAGGTTAGCAAAAGTTATAAGTCCATCTTATGGTTAATCGTATATGGTTCCAAAAATGAACTTATACTTCATATATCATACCTCTTAATAAAATAAAACTAGTTTCTACTAAACATTGACTTCCTGTAGGCCAGTGGTAGGTGATAAAGGCCAGTCGCACTTCGGTTGTGGGTTCGATTCCCAGAGCTTTGTCTGACGCGATGGGCTATCGCCCGTCCTACAGGTTGCCCTTTTTCTAAAGCTATATTACTATAACATCCCATCAATAATATCGAAGAACGTTTTATCCTAACTTATTTCCAACATAATCCATTCTAATCTTTAGGCTTATCTAAAATACTTCGGTCCATGCTCATAGTATAAAGAAAATGATTACTTGAAATGTCACAGAACAATCACGTGAATGCCATCATTTATCCCCCATATATCATAAGATATATCTTGTTGGTCAAATTACAAACATGTGAATACCTTAATCATGTATTCTATTGAAGAATGAATACCCATTGCTCCTTAGTGAAAACATGAATGCAGTTAAAAGTTAACACTTTCCACATACCAAAATCCTCAAAATTCTAAAAACTCAAACCATGATATCACTTAGTCCTTATATCAATTATGATCTCATGAATACTGTTAAACATTTCATTTTCGCGTTTTCCCTTCATTATGTGCATATCATCTTATTTCCAAAAATACCTCAATCAATTTGAATACCACATTAGACCAATACATAAATATTCCAATACTCCATGATATAACATTATTTTGGAATCCCATTACATAAACACTTAATCATTCCACCACATCATTGTCATATTCAACATCTTTAATAGTGATCGCATGTGACTTGCCTTTGTCCTTTTCCTTATGTGGTTGCTCATGTCGATCATCACTAACCCTTAGATTAGGGAATTTATTAGCATAATGCCCCATTTCCTTGCACATGAAGCATTGAAGTGTTGGTGGTGCATTCTCTTCAGTGTTTTCTTTATTCACATCATTCGAAACCCTTTTTCCATTACTTCGACACTCAGCAGCTCGATGACCTTCTTTTCAACACTTAAAACATTACTAGTCCCTTTAAGACAATCTCCACCATGATTCTTTCCACACTTTGTGCATAAGGAAACATTCATCTTCTTTTCACCATTATTCTGAGATTTCTCCATGAACTCCATCTTTCGTTTTTTGTCAAAACCATGAGATGGATATGTAACACCAACTTCCATTTCTACCTTGATAGCACAACAGACAATTTCTTCATAACTACTGAAGTCTCTTATAGCTAATGCCCTTCGAAGACTTGGTTTTTAGAAACCGAAAAATCGATCAACTTTACTTTCAGGTTGGATGATAATGCCAGATGCATACCTTGCAAGTCTTGTAAAATTCGCTTTGTATATACCAACAGATTCATCATCCTTCTGCTTCAGCTCAAGAAACTACTTTTCCATCTTAGTATGAAGAATACGAGGGAAGTACTTACTGAACAACAAGTTCTTGAACTCGTCCCATTCCATGGACTCAATTTCATCTCTTGGCCTCGTATTCTTGATAAGATTCCACCATTGATCAACTTCAACTTCCAAACGATATACTGCTAAGATGAGTTTATCATGTTTAGAACATTGAAGAACTGAAAATATCTTTTCAGTGGTACTGATCCATTGTTCAGCAACAAGTGGATCGGAAGGCCCACTGAAAGAAGGTGGACGTTGCCTCATGAAGGAATCAATAGAATATTGTTCCCTTCACTGCCCATTTGGAAGTCCAAAATGATTCATAGCTTATGTAAGTATAGCAATAAGATTTTGCACTCCATCTCCCATAACATTTGTTTTTTCAGGAGGACAACCATTGCATTGTCCATTGCATTGATCAACACGGTTCCTTTGGGTTCCAGCCATCATCTAAAACCCAAAAAGAATAGTGTGAGAGGAAAAAATAATGCTAGGGAAAACAACATAGTAAAGGGGGAGTACCTTCAATATCTAACATCTTAGGTTTAATTCTAAGATCGTTAGCGCAATTCTAGGACTATAACCAATACTTATACTTATCCTTAGGGACATACCTAGACATACCTTAGAAATATCTCTAGGGATCTCACTAACGTTTTCGCATCCTAGTTTCCAAAGGTTGACTAAACCATTCCTCTAATACCAACTGTAGAGACCCGAAGCTTGACGTACATGGACATTACATTACTTTTGTGGAATACTTAGTACCTAACAAAAACACACACACAAGGACCGTAATAGTTTAGTGCCTTTGGAAACTCGGAATATAATCTTCTAATCGTGGTGAAAGATCTTCAACATCTCCCATAAAGATCTTCTTTTTTTACCTAAAACCTTTCTTTATATCCTGGGGAAAAGAAAACAAAAAAGGGTGAGCTCAAATGCTCAGTAAGGGTAAACAAAATAAATTTCATTCACATCATATACATAAGAACATAACTTTTGGAAATCTTAACCTACAAAAGAAATCATAATTTCATAACATGGAATAAATCATAGTAGTGAAATGTAAACCCCAATGATCATAACTTAAAACATGAAACTTTCTGGAATACACACATAATCATAGAGAATCATTTCTTATTAGTCAAGACTCATTTCCAAGACTATCTTAGTGGACAAATTCCCTTTCTGAACCGAGTTCACTCCCCGTTTCAGTCATGTTTCACTGAACTTGTATAACCTACCGTTCCAGCCATGTCTATCTCATGTGATATAAAATCTTTACCCAATGCATTGGAGGGAGATATAGGTCCCACCCATCTCATAATTATACCATTCTTATGTGTGCCACAAAATCAAAAACCATACATCATTGCATAACCCACATAATAAAAATGGGAATCTTAAACATCATGACATCTTAAAACAATTCATATACAATAAAGGAATTCATAAAAATAATTCCATCACAACATAATAAAATCAATGTAATAATAGGGATAAAAACAGAACCCTTTATTATCTTAGTTGGAAAATTATTTTTAGAAAACACTTGAACTTCATTCTTGAGGAAAATATCCTTTCTACCTCAAAAACACTTTTCCTTTCTTAACATGTCATAAAATTTTAAACTAAAAGAAGTTGATTAAAAATAAACATGAAAGATTTTAAAGGAAGCTTCTTGGAAATAATGTTTTAAAAATACATTCATGCCATATAACTGAAAAAAACATTCTTCGTACTTTTGTCGGAAAAGTCAAAAAGTACCTCGTACGAAAAACGACAAAAGATTCCTTTCATATCCTTTACTAAAAACTCATCGAAGGGTAAAATTGGATTTAAACAATTGTAGGTAGATGTAAATAATTTTAAATATTGAGGAAACATGTATGTGGATGATAAAATACAACCCATTAAATACCAAAGTATAAACAATATCGGATAAAAATGAGATTGTGATATTTTCCTTACCTTAGGTCTGATTTCCTTTGTAAGTGTCTGAACCTCCTGAATAATGATTTAAATACTTTCATTAACTTATTACAGAATCATATTCATTGATATTATATCATATATGTTTCACTTATGACTTTATATTACCCGTTCTTTTGTAAATTCATGTTAAAGTAGCGTTTTGGGTAAAATCGTCTCATTTGTCGTTCTTGTTTTAACTTGTAATTATTCATATGATTACTTAGATCATTATTACTTAATTATAGAATATAAAACATGATTTATATAAAATATATATTCAGAATATACATATATATAAAGGATCGATAAATGGGAAGAAATACACCGTTCATGGAGACGGTAGGTTGTACGTACGCATGAACGCTGTTTTCTTTTCATTATTGAATTGAGTGGAATAAAGTAGATGACATACATATATATACACATAAATCCAGTAGCTTTATAATGCCATTTATTTCATTATTATTGCTTATATATACTTTATAATCATTCTTAAATGGTTAACATGGAGAATGAATATCATCGCGTCATGGAGACAGTAGTCCGTACGTACGCACGAGCGATGATATCATTTCCATAATTATTAAATTGAATTTGAGTGGATGATAAAATATATAAGAATCAATATGATGATCTAATAACTATGTATAGTTATTCTTTACACCATTATACCCATCCATGTAAGGTGGTGGTGGAAAATAGATTTCACCACGGCGTGGAGACGGTATTCCGTACGTACGCACGCGTGGTGATTCGTTTTCCGTAGGATGGATAGATGGCGAAATAGGTTTGTTTCATAATTATAATAACATATCAGTATATGAGTGATACTGATGTTATTACTTCATAATTAAACAACCTATGAAGAAGGAGTGGAAGAAGAAATAATGGTGAAAAAATCGGTAACGGAAATTACCTCTTCTTTGAAGCGCCTCTTTGAGACCTCCTCTTAGGGCACTAAAATTGGTCTTTGAGGAAGACCGGAACCTATACGATGTTTCTAGGGAAGTGGAAAAGAGACTTTGGTAGGGGTTGGCGGAGCTTGAAGGCTCAACGTTGTGTGAGGAAGAGAGGGAGTAGGTGACCTTTTATAAGGGAGGAGAGGGGCACCTTTGGAATAACTAAAACAATTATTTTAATATAAAGTCAAGTTCTGTTTTAAATAGCTACAAATTGATTTATTTCGAGGCTAAGGTGGGGATGGGTCGAAACCCTCTCATCCAATAGAATTTAGACAAGTTTAGGTTCCTATTTTAACCTTATCATTTATATTTAACATTAAGTTAAATAATTTTACTTTCACCGTGTCTTCTTGTGTTCTTACACTATAAGGTTAATAAACTTACAATAAGAAGCCAAAAGAACCAGAAGTTTCTTATTATTAATATATATAACCGTATCTAAGTCATTTGGCCTAACCTTATATTTTTAGGAATAAAATAACAATTAATAATATAATATTTGTTTTAAAAACTATTTTATGTCAATTTTGACACTATTTAGTAATTGATTTTTGTGAAAATTATAACAGAATGATAAGTTAGAAAAAATTTAACTATATCAATAATAACATGTCATATTAACCTATTAAATTAGTGGAATTCATAAAAAGACACAAATTATATTTAGTTGGGTATTTATAACATCACTTATGTCAATATTTCATTAATAAGATAATTACTGCATCAACGTTGTGTCATAAATAAATTAAATTATTTAATGTCTAAAAATTACAAATAAAATACCATTATGTAGGACATCTGTTTAGCTTTCTAATGAATAGTTAGAGTCTAATTTATCTTATGTATAACCATATATTAAAAATGTTTTATTAAATAAACTTTGATTTTCACTCTTTTAACCCTTCTTTAAAAAAATTAATAATAAATGACCTTATCTAATCCAAGTGGGCCTAAATGGTCATATTTTATTCCAAAGTTTGTTTTTGGTCGATTTACTCTTACCCAATAGAATTAAGACATGTGTTAGGGTAATAATAATATCATTTCTACCCTTAATTACCCTATTTACTTTTAACCGTGGTAAAAAAATTAAAAAGTTTCTATTCACCAAAAACAAATTTCATCTCATTGAACCACATTTTACTTACTGACATCAACTGTGTCTCTCGGATTTTTGAAATTCCACTCACAGAAGCGGTAAAATTATGTTTTATGAACAATTTAGTTTTTTTAACTACCACTTAGTGGTTTCACTATTCATCAAAAATTGAATGTTTTCAGAAAAATACCAAAAATTAGGCCTAAGCTATATTTGATATTATGAACTGAAAAATGATGTCTATTTTACCAAATTAAAAACATATCAGATTCATTAACTAATTTAGAAATTAATTCCCGTCGTCAAAACAAATAGCGTGTTTTTAAGAGATAATAACTATCAAAAGATTGAAACTTGTTTATAAGTGGTGTAAATGTGAAATTACATCCAATGACCATCATTGTATTAAATTGTAAAAATATATTCTAAATATACTTTAAAACCACTAAAATTAATAATTTATCACTATTAATTATTTCGATTGAAAAATTTGTTTTTAATTAAAATTTAGTAATTTCCACTTTTCATCAAAATTTGAAAGTTATCCGAAAATTACCAAAATTTCACCCTAAACTAATTTCGATATTCCGAATCCAAATATGAAGTCCATTTTGAAAAATAAAATTTAAAAAATTTCAAAAAGTTGTTATTACTATTCATAACGGCTAGTTTTAATAATATTTTAATATCATATTGTTGTTTTGTGATGCTCGTTATTGCGTACTACACACGCTATCGAGGAAGGTCGTGATTTCGTGTAATGCAAGGCAAGTCAAGGATGTGTGTTGTGGAAGCTCCTTTTGGTGTAGCGTATAATAGAAGACATTAATGAAATTAAAAAGAATATTTTTCATAAAATCTCGGGGTGTTACATTAATACATTGATAACCCAAAAAAATTATTATGCTAAATTTATAATAAGGGGGTAGAATTTAACAAACTAAGATTTGAGAATTATTTTTTATGATTTAAATAAATATTTATAATATTTTACCTTCACTAAATATTGAATTTAAATTTGGGATATATATATATAAAAACACTATGTTTCAAGTATTTTATACACACCGTAATGATATTCTAGAACTACATGAAACACAGACATATCCTACATTTCATGCAATATATACTTTCCATCAAATATAATTTTATTAATTTTATTATTTATATAACATAGTTATAAACCATCCACTAGGAATAGTAATATTAATTTCAATAACTATTTTTAATTATTTTCTCAGAAATAAAACATATTTATAATGAAATGTATAATTTTTGGTAAAATAGTTATATATTTTGAAATACTGTTCTTTAAAAGGAGTTGTTATTTATGTCATTTTGTGAAAAAAATAAAATTATTGTTAGAAACTAATGGAAATTGAATTTGGTAAAATAAAAATAATTTTTTAATTTGGAATTTAAAAATATTCTTTGGATGAATTTTTTGTATTTTACAACTAAGTCAAATGTTTTGACAAATACAGGATAACAATGCATTGTAGTAAATATTTTTTTCCTATTTTATATAATAAGTATATTTTTAAATTAATTTAATGAAAATATTGATAATAATACATATATTGATCCAATTTAGGTAATTGGATACTTTTTTATTTTAAAATTTGATATAAAAACATCTTGAGCTTTTTAATGTTCTTTTTAGAGCCTTTAGGATATATTTACAGTGTTAGCGTCAAACATAAATTTTTCATTTCTATGAGAGAAATTTCATGAAATGACATACCATTTAGTAATCAATATTATATTTATAGTCGAATAATATCAAAATAATTTTTGTTGAATTATAATTGTACTACTTTTTTAATAAGATTATCTGTAAATCGAGTAATAAACGCAAAAATATATTATAATATGATAAAAATACCCTAAAAATTGCCTTAATTTCATTGGATGTGCGTGTTTCGACCCAAATCAATCATAGAATAAAATTATTAACTTTTAATGATAACTTTGTGAGAATATTAAATTTATTATATTTTATTTAAACATGTGTTAAAAATGTTATACCCATATTTTTAATAAATATAACATTTTTAACAAATGGTTATAAAAATGAAATATTTGACAATAAGTATTAATTTTAATTTTACAATGTTTAATTTTTTAACAAAATTTTTAATTACCTTATTGTCATACTTAATTATGATGAAGTGTTTTTTAATTAAAGGAAATATCATATAAAGGACAAACAAAATATTAATATAAATGTTATATAAATTTATTATGGTACCCAGACATTTTCTAGGAAACTATGACATCATAAGAGTTTCTTAAATTATATTTTTTGAAAATATATTGGTGTTTTATATTTTATATAAAGAAAAAATTGAGGAGTTTGTTAACATTGATACTAATGGAATTTTATAGAAAGCATATTATTAACAAAAATAGTCATAAAAATAAATTATAATTAAAAATATATTATAATAATGACTTAAATGAAATAATGTATCAATTTATGGAAATTTGACAATATATAAGTGATAATTAATGAAAACATAATTTTTAAAATGTTTTTAAAACAATTAAAATTACAATATATTTATTTAGGGTAAAAAATGATGAGGTTTAAAACAATACCAAAATCTATCAAAAAAATTATTGGATTAAGGGGATTCAACCCTTATCACATTATGATATAGTTTAAGTTGTTTGATAGACACATATTAATGATAATATATTATATATTATTTAAATCTGAGATAGTTACAAAGTGTAACGCTCTTGTATTTAATTTCTCTTATGTGTCCACATAATGGAAAATTAAAGGTATAAATGAATAAAAATGTATATAATTATATAAGTGAAATTAGTTTCATTATATAAATTTATTTTGAGTTATAATATGTTAAAAAATTTCAATTGAATATTCTTTAATGATAAAACAATTTTATTAATTAACAAAAAATAATATAACTGATTTTAATAATATCAATTTTGATATTTTTACGAGTAGATAACATTTCTATCCAATTAAATGTATCTAAATGATATATTATATATGTGTGAAATTTTTATATTTGAATTCCCACATTTTCAGGATTTATTTTATGTCAAATTAAATATAGAGTATTAAATTTGATGATAATGATATATTATTTAATTAATTTATTATCAAATTAGGGAAAAATGAAGAAAATGTTGTATAATTACAATGAGATAGGAAATGGCCTAATAAGTATTCTAAATTTAATTTATAGCATGTTTTTATGTATGTCTATATATAGTAACCTTATATATATTTTAATATTTTCATGATTTCCAAATGTGAAAATAAGTATAATTATAAAAGGGAAACTCCACCTCACTTCATCTCCTTACATTGAGCCTTCAACATCAGCCATCCCCAAAAAATTTCTCGTATCAATTTCCCTTCTAAATTTGTATTGGTTCTAGGATTTTAAAAAAACTCAACTATCTCTAAGAAGAGATCCAGATAGAGATTTATAAATAAGAGGTAATCTGTTTAACGACACATTAAAAATTGTTTCTTCTTCAACATATTCTTCATACGTCGATTCAATTATGAACTAATAAATGTAGTATAAAATATATTAGGATATATTATTATTATTATTATTTATCAACCATATTCCATCATTTATTCATCCTTTTAATGAAAAGTACCACACATGCATATGTACGACTTAATGTGTCAATACTATTGTGTAAAATTTTTTTTCACTACATTATTTGGATGATTTAAATGATGTATTTAATAGATATAAATAATTAATATAACATTATTTTTATTCTATATCAATATATAGACCTCCACCAAATTTCATAATTTTTTATAATTAAGGGAATGATATCACATGTCGTGCGTGTGTACAACACACCTTCTCCAGTATGAAATGAGATTCATATTTCGAGTTAAAAATTTCAATAATGATTATAAAAATATATTTCATGGATAAATATTAAATATGTGATTTAATAATTATAATGTAATTATATATATATATATACATCATGTACATTATTCCATTCATTATAAAAAGAAAATAGAAACAATGTTAATGCGTAGGTACGACTTACCGTTTGAATGAATGGTGTATTAAATTTAACATGTATAATTTCTATGTATATATATTTATCTATATATTTATATATTAATATTATATTATATATAAGTCATGTTTTACATTATTTTATAAATTAAATAATGATTTATGTAATGATATCATGCATTAAATGTCAAAACACAGAACATAAATAAAGCGTTTATTACCCAAAATATTCTTTTAAAATGATATTTAAAATAAATGGCTAATATAAGCTAATATATGATCATATATGATACAAAAATTATTATTATGATTCCTATATAATATAATAATATATTTAAAACCACTATTTATGAGCTTTCAAAATTTATGTAGGGAAAAATACCTAATGTTAGTTATTTTTGTCTCACCATTACTTTTGTGAGACACATTCATCATACTATACATTTTCCTTATATTTGGAATAGATAATACCCATGAATATATTTTATTAATCATGAAAACTATATTATTTGGTTTTATTATCCATACAATTGTATTTATTTCATGGGGGCATTTGATCCTACTAATTATATAGTTTTAAGTGTTATGTCCTCATTTCCATTATTATAAGGATTGTATATATGTATGAATATACCAGGGAAAATTTACTATCAATGTTTCTGATTCTTTAAAAAATGTTTTCTGAAATATTTTTACTCTACACTATTATGGTAAGTTCATGGATTTATGTAATTTTTATAGATGTTCTGAATGTAATATTTGGTGTTTTTTTTCTAATGAGGTACTTTATTACATTCCTAGAAAATGTGAGAGAATAATGTTTTTTATATTACACAAAATGAATGGGCTTTGTACACATTAATTAATCTGAAATGCCTTTATGATTCTAATACAATATTATGAAGATATTATCAAAATATGGTTTTCATTTAAAAATCGGTGATATTTGAAAAAATTATTTCAATAAAGAATAAATATTTACGTCAATAATTATATTAAATCTATTTTTCATGATTACTTTATATGTTGTCAAAGTGGTTTCAAAAAAATAATTATGATAATGATTTATGTTTTAAAAAGTTATTTTTAAGTAATATTCATGTTCCATGTTATTATTAAATTTTTTCCCCATCTATGATTACATATTTTGTAATAGTTCAAGAAGAAATTTTTTTTATAAAAATGATATATGTTTATATGGAACGATTTTTTTAAAACCAATTTCTTATGAAGGGATATATTTTTTTATTAATTGAATATAAAACCATTGTATTTTACCCATGTTATGGTTTGATTATATTTTTATGATACCCATTTAATTTCATGGGTTATGATACGATTTTTATGATATTGGGGAACCTGTATGTATGATATAATTATAAGATGTATGGGACCTATATATCCCTATAATGCGTTGGATAAATATTTATATCTCATGAGACAGAATTAAAGGGTTTTATGAGTGATCCCTGACTACAAGGATTGTTATGGATGTTAACCATGACTACCTAGTTGGTTATAGGAGTGAACCATGACTACCCCGATGTTTTTGGAAGTGAAAAATGACAACCCAGATGACCATGGAAGTAAAGAATGACTATTGAGATTGTTATGGATGAGAACTATGAATACCATGATGGTATGGAGAGTGAACCCATATTACTAAGAGGAATTTTCAGGGACACCTTGATTATAGTGGAAATACTTATTACATTCTTATGTTTATGCCAAAAATACCATGGTTTATTCCTATATTATTCTTTTAGGGGTCATGTTCTTTATTTCCTTATAAATAATGTATTATAAGAAACCAATATTAATAACATGAGTCCAATTTATGATATTTTAATGATGGGTATGATATTATATTTTCATAATAATTATACCATACCTTAATGCACAAGACTATGATTCAAAATCTCCCTTGTTTACCCTTACTAAAAATATAACCTCACAGTTTCTCTTCCATTTTTTATTTTATCATTTGATAAATAAAAATTTTAGTTAGTGGTACTAGTGGGGAATATCCTTTTGAGATATGTTGTAGATATTTCACTAAAAAGGACTAATGTTTTTCTATGTTTTTATGAGTACTAAACTAATACGGTCATTGGTATTTTTTTAAAGAATGTATTATGTATTTTTTTTTAAAGTGATGTAATGTTAATGTACGTCAGGCATGTGTTTTTATTATGTTGATATGATGAAATGTTTATGAAATCCATTTCATTTATTTTTTTTCATATTATGATAGTTTTATGATCTGGTGGCCCACATATGTATGATTTCCCTTTTCTGATCGGTGGGAAATATATCACCCTCCAATTAATTTGGTAATGATTTATTTCTGATGTGTTATATAGGAATAGAATATGGAGCGAAGCCAATTCATTATGGGCCATTTTCTGCAATGATAGTTTTGAGAGTGAACCCTGAATATTGTTATGGTTTCATGTGTAAATCCATTCCACTATAAAAACCCTTGTATTGGATCTTTTATACTATTGAAATTATTTTATAGGCTTTTGTGTATTCAAATATTCTTTGTCGTATTCCAATTTTGTGCTCTCATTAATCAAGTTCATAGATTTCCTTATGATTCATTTCTTACAAACATATATCTTTTCTCAATGACTCAAGATTAATATATATTATTTTAAGGTGTGGTATTAAAAGATTATTATCATATTCTCACACACTTATGTTTTCATTATTCTTTAGTATATGAATAGTTTACCCATTCTATTCATCTGAAATCACACAATTAATTTTACATTCCCCTATTTATGAAGGGTATGTTTGAAAAGAGTTCTAAATTGGTTTTTATTTATTAGATATTTTAAATATATTTCAACAATTAGAACATTGTGAACCTAGTCTCCAATGATAATAAACTATTATAGTAACAAGACTTTTGTTTATGTATCATATTGAATATTCAACTAAAATATGTATTATACATGTATGTAAATATGGGGTCCTTGTAGTATGATTGAGAAATACATTATCACTTATTTGTAGTGATTAGTATTGGAGAATATTTACTGAGATAACTAGGGTTATTATTATCTATATGTCTTGGGTTATGTGTAGGTATTTCTATTAGGATGAGTATAAAGACAATTCAATGTATAAGATATTTCTAGGAATTTTGGTGATGGATAGAGAAAGGGGATTCTATGAAATTAAATTCACGCATTGATACTAATGTATAACACCCTGAACCTACTCCCTTGGGTTCAATACCTAAAAATGATGTGTAATTGTTTTTATAAAAGAAACATAATTTTTAAAAACCTTTAAATAAAATCCAGGACCTTTTTTCCATCCTATTTTCAGGAGACTTAAACAAATACATACAAAATTTTTAGGATTGAATGAGAATAATAATGTATCAACTATCATAAACATTCCTTAACTCCAGATGTGAATTATCCCATCTTAAAATGTAAAAGACACCTATATAAATTATTTTAAAATAGGGGTGATCATTAAACAATAACATAATGGGTTATTAAAAGTGTGTAATAATTTTGTGAAATTGTATTAAAAAATAACTTTTAAAAATAAATTTTAACATGGATTAAATAATACTTTTGAAAAACCAATTAGAAATTTAATTCGAAAATTTCCTTGAAATATATTATTCCATGATAATACTATAACTCTTTAAAGTGCATACTCTCAAATATTTCTTACAAATAATATATTGATATTTTTGAAAAAAATGAAAACTTATGAAAAAACATTAAAGACACTTGACATTTTTAGGGTTGTCTTTGACCTACCCACTTGTCGAGTAATGTGTTCACACACCGATTCCCAACCATATTTACATCATTTTGGTTATATATTTTATAAAATCATTTTTATACATTATTAAATATTAACATACATTATTCAATGAGATTTTTACTTTAAATTCATTGACATCATATGATAATAAAATTAAACTTATAACATAATTAAAGGTCCTTTTGAAAAATTGGATCTACTAAAATTATCCTCTTAGACATATTATAAATAGATATAATGTTATTTAAATTCATGAATTAATTAATAATTCAGTAAAAAAAATTATTTCAAAAAAATAGGTTTCGATATAAATATTAATTCTTCAATAACACAAATTAAACCAAATTCATACCTGATATTTAATGTATTATATATTAAGGCCAAATGTTATATAAATTAAGACATTCATGTTTTATATTTACATTTAACACATGAAATAATAACCCTTGGTTATTAAAAAATTTATGTAGATAATAATTGCACATAAAATAATCCTATTTAATAAAATACCCTTGTTGAATAGCCAATAAATGAAATCCAACAAACAATTTATAATTATTATTTAATATAATAAACATTGGACATTCATGGAATATTATAATAAATTTTATGAAGTCCTTTTAAGAGATGGATTATATTTTTTAAAATGAAAATAAAAATATTATCATATTACTATTCCAATTTTGAAATAATTATTTTGAAATCAGTAACATACTATAATATTTTCAAAAACTAAACCCCTGGAATGATTCTTTTCAAAAATAATTATATATATATATACACTTATTTATATTTTTTATAATCCAAGGGAACATAAATAAATTACATTTCAAGTACATAAGCACTTAAAATAAATATTTTTATTATCAATTTCAGGTGAAAATTACTCTTTAGACTTCTTCTTATTTTTATTATATTTCTATCTAAAAATTGCACTCCCATAAGAAAAAAATTTGGAATGCGAAAAGGTATTTATAGGCTAATTCTAGCCTCACCTACCTCAGGAACACATTAGTCCAAAATAAGATAGTGAGGCAGTGCTTCTTTTTATTTCCTACAAAGACACTATGTATAGTATTAGTATAACTATTTAATATATATATATATATATATTCATTCATCTTTTGATGAGATTAAAATTCTCATATTTGATTGTTGTGCAACCTAGATGAAGATATGATATATATATATATATATTAAAATTATCCTTCTCCCTGTCCTTTAAATAAATGAAATATGGAAAAAACCATGTAGTGATTATTGTTTTTATATAAAATGACCTAAAAAATTTAGTGATGAAATACAATATATATATAAATTTTTTTCACTTCTTATTTTTAAAACATAATAAAAAATCACAAATATTTCATTTCAAGGATAAAATAGTAATCATTGAAAAAATTTAATCACACCAAAATATTTCCAAAAAAAAAATTTTATTTACTTCTGAATGAATATAAATCAAAAAAATATTTATTATAAAAATATATATTTTTTAATTTTTATATTCAATTAATGCATTCATGGAAAAATATAGAAAAAATAAATGATAAATGTTACACACATTAAAAATAAACGATAAAATACCATGAAAAGTGAAATGTATATGAAATAAAATAAAAAATCAATAAATACAACAACATGAATTAAAAAAGAGTCTTTCAGTCATATAATCAAAAGTTATAGAACATACCTGAAAAAATATTTTCATCATTGTTATATCCCAGCTCGAAGAACTTAGTTCATCTAAGATGAACCTCCAACTTGCCTTGATAAATCAAAAGCCATCTATAACATTGTTCATTACTAGATCTATTATTTACATCATCTTGGTGGTCAAAACATTCCCATAACCCTCAGATCCCACACAATCTCTTGGTTTTTTCCTCATTTCATAGCTTTGACCACAACTAGAATTGCACCGCTCTATTCCCTCTTCAACTTCGACATTCTCAAAGCCTTATTATGCGAGACATCCAAAACTTTCCTCTCAATAAATGTGATTTCCACATTTTTTTTTCTGTTGTCATTATTTTATTACATCATATGTTAATTCAAATTTTATATAATATATATAGTTCAGATTTTATTATAGTCTAATTATTATAATGTATTCATATTCTAAGCAGTTAAAATAAGAAACAAGAATTGTGGAAAAATGATAATCATATAATTAAAATAATTTTTTATCTCACGTAATGAAAATTGTATAAAACATAAAACATTCAATATAAAATAATTTAGAATATTTAATTAAAAAATCATATTAACAAAAAAATTTAATTTAGGTATAAATAAATTTTTTTCATTTTTATGAAATGTTGAATATAAAATAATAATAAAAAATTAGTTTTTTTATTATTATCCTTTCAAATTTATTTTTTATTATTATCCATTCAAATTTCTTTTTTAATATTGTCATTATAAATTTTACTAAAATAATTTTTTATAAAAAATTTAAAATGAGATTAAATATTTATATTTATAAATCTCTTTATTTTACAATTAATTTGTTAAAAAATTATATTATATCATGACATAATAAAAATATTACCATAAAATTAAATTTTAACAATCTTTTATATAGAAGTTGTTTTTTAAACAAATTAGATCCACTTTTATATAATATAAAATATTAAATTTTTTTAATATTATTTTAAATTCCCATCAGATAAATCTATATTTAAAATTCAATATTGTACCCTTATATTGAAATGTATAATGCTTAAATTTATTTATTTTCTAAAATGATAATTAAAAAAAATTAAATTTTTTATATATTATAATTGAATCAAGATACTAATAAGATAAATAATTATTTCATTTAAAACCTAAGATGATAAATTCTTCCAACTTAAATGGATTCAATCATGAAATTTAATTAACTGGACTCTAATAAATTTTGATTTTCCATCGTCAGAATTTTTAAAAACTAGTATAGTTAATCTTCTATAATCGATCAGCAACATCTAATATCAAATGATTTATATACCATGTCTCTTATACAAATTATAATGTCCGGAAACATGTCATCTAGATTAAATGCATAGAAATTATTTGAAATTATTTAATTTAAACAATCATAACAATTACACAACACTAAAGACAATCCTGGGAAATTTTCTCTTGTCTAGATTCTGGGGAAGTAGACTAGAAAAAATCTAATTTTTTATGCTTAATTAACATATATCATAATATCAATATCTCTATGTTTATGCCAAGTCCTTATGCATAGTCAACCATATTAGGAAATATATGATACAAGGGAAAATCATTTTAAAACACAGGATGATCATCCAATTTTCTAGTAAGCGGTGTTCCAACCATTTTAAACCTTTTTTGAAATATTAATTAAAAATAAATTTTAAAAATAAATATTAAAATTTGATAGATAATAATTTTTAATATACATTTATAAATACAATTTTAAAATTTTATGTTAATTAATTATTTAGTGGAAATATTGAAACTCAATGATGATACTATCCTAAAAAAATTCTTCAAAATAGTCCAGTGTTATTTCTGAAAACAATATTATATCATTTCAAATAAAAATGAAAAGACCTCTTGAAATTGTAAATTTTTTCATAGCCTTACCCAATTTCTAATGGATTGGTTCACTCCCCAATTCCCTACCATATTTAAAGAATTTGAAAACTATATTTTATAAATTTGTTTTTTGATTATATATATATATATATTATTCACAACTGTTTCAACTTTAAAAAATTGAAAACATATGATAATAAACTAATATATATAACATAATTATGAAGGCTTATGATAAATTAAAGGTACTTATTTTCTCCCCTTAGACAATTCATAAATACATAGATTGTGTTTTCACATTGCCGAATAATAGTTTTCATTTATTAAACACCCAAATCTATTACTAAAAAATTTAGTCCTGTTTAAATATTACTAATTAATTAATAAAAATAATAACCAATATATTCTTCATATTTAATGTAATATAGATTATGGCCAAATATTATATAAATTATGAGAGTTATGTGTGTATAAACACATTACACATATCAAATAAAAACCCTCGTTAAATAAAAACATGATGTGCATAGGGAATACAAATAAAATTAGCATAGATAAGTCAACTAACATGGTTGAATCATAAATTAAATGAATATAAAATAAAATTTGTAACATTAGGTCATATCTCAAAAATATATCTTTTATGTAATAGTACAATAATATTTACGAAATAAGTTGAAAATGGGATCAAAATTTCATAAAATGGATTTATAAAAATATGCACATTTTTATAAAAAATTGTAAAATATATATTTTAAACTAATAACATACCATAATTTTTTTTGATAAAACTACACACCCTAGTTTATTCCATGAAAAATTAATGTACATATAAAAATATATTTATAATATGTATAATGAAATGAAAAAAAATTATATTTCATTTATTGTAAATTAAAATTTTAATTAAATATTTCTATTACTAAATTGTTGTTTCAATGACATATTCAATTTATTCTTCTTCTTCTTATTATTACCCTCTATAAATATGACTATGATAATTGGAAATCATGAATGGGGAAATAAAAGTAATGGATACTTCCTAACTAGTTGTTCTTAAACACAGAGTGCACCAAATGAAGATATTGAGGATGTGTTTCATATTATTTCCAAATAGAGTCTATTCTTAGTCTTAGTATCACATATATAAATATATAAATATATACATAATTTCAAATTGTAATGATACTTTAATTTTAAGATTGGATTGTTGTGCAATATGTATGATAATAATAAAAATATATATTTATGTAATCCTTTTCACTATCCTTCAATTCAACGAAAATACAATACAAAAGAGACCAATAAGTGATTGGTGTTTTCAGAAAAAATGATCCATAAAATTGGGAAATTAAATTGAATATATATATATAATTAGTCACTTTTATTTTTTACGCATAAAAACATATTATTTAGTTCATTTCAAGCTAAAAATTGTATTCATTGATGAAATTTCATCATATATTATCCAATTTTTGGAATAAATTTGTTTTTGAGATACTGATTTAATATAAATCCAAAAATTTTGGTGATGAAAATGAATATATATATATATAGACATTTGGTTGATCAATTTAGTTATTAATACAATAATGATCATTGAAAAATGATACATGCAATAAATATAAACTGAAAAATGATCACGAACAACACAAGGTAGAAGAAATTAAAGAAAAATGAAAAAATTAGACTAAAAATACTCAAAACGATTGTTTGAGACACCTAATCAATAGAACAAAAACTTCTATGAAATTTATATTCTCATCATCATTAAATCACAACCCAAATCTATCCATTCATCTGATATGGACATCTAACACACTCGAATGAATTCAAATCCATAATAAGCCCGTTTAATTACAAGATCTACATTGGATGTCATTCTAGTAGTCGAAACACTCCCTCGAACCTCAAATATATATCTACATCTCGGTATTGAACCCATTTCCCTGTTTCATCCCCGACATACACTATGTCACTCTGTTCCCTCCTAATATTTGGTTTTCGTGAAGCCCTTCTATCTGAGACCCTCAAAAAGTTCCTCTTTAGAAAAGCATTATCCCATATTTTTAATTGTTTCATTATTTATATTGACATCATATATTAATTCTTATTTTATATAAAATATAAAAAATGTAAAATTTTATTATTATATTAATCTTATATTGTATTAATATTTTCAATATTCTAAATATGAATCTAGAATTAAATAATAATTATATTTGTTAATTAATATATTTTTTCTCTCATGTAATTATGATTTTATAAAACATAATAATATCATAATAAAATATAATAACTTATTTTTTTAAAAAAGCATATTACTATATATTTTTATTTAGGTTTATTAAAAAAATTACTATTTTTATTCAACGTTGTATATCTAATAATTAAAATATTTCACATATATATTATTATCATTTCAAATAATTATCTTTAATAATCATAATATAATGTTTTGATGATATCATATGTTAAAAATAATTTATATGCGTTTAAATATTAATTTTTATAAATAATGTTTTTATATAATCTATTTATTATAATAAATAATTATTTCATTATTTATTAATATTATTTTGATAAAATTATATTTCAACCATTATATATATTATAGAAAATTTCATAAATAAAAAAGTACCACATTTATATAAAGTACAATAATCTTTAATATATTTATTTAATATATATTTAATGTCACGTCTTATTTATCTAAAATAATTATTTTATATTATATCATATAAATAAAAACAAAAATGTTTTTATTTATTTATTTAATTATTAATAATTAATTTACAATTTTAACTTTTTTAATATTATTATTTAATCATGAAAGATATAAAATAAATAATTCCTTTTTCAAAATAGGGGATGTTACTACTAGAGGATGAGGAACTAGAACAAATGAAGATAGTGGTAAAAACTCTAAAAATATTCTTTGAGATAAAATCTATCATCTCTTGGTTCTTGATAGATGGGATTGATTCACACATAGAATGACACTATTAGAGGTATAGTCTTTTGACATTCTTATACAATTTATGAAACATATTGAAGAATTTTAATAATATTAATGGTTGATCTATGTGAAAAATAATGTGTCATATATTAAAATATGTTTTCATTATGTAGACATTATATAAAATAATATTCTTTATTGTGCCAGTTTCAAATAACGATTATTGTTTCGTATACATGATTTTTTGATTTTGTTCAATTGTTGGATCCCAATGCAGCCATGTTAATACTGACTAGGGAAAATAATGTAATGAATTTATTCCAAGGAAGCATAATGATATGGGAGTATGAATTTAAAATTGTGATTTCATATAAAAAAATATCAATATATGGATCTTGTTGAAAATCCAAACATGGAAATTAGGGAACACTAATCTATTGAGAGATTCAGGAGGAAAATCCCACCGCCTTTTAGAGGATAATTATATCAACTATTTTTTAGAAATGTATTATTATTAATGAAAACATAATTTCCATTATTCCATGTAATATTCATAAAAAGAAATTTTTCTATTTATCCTTTTGAAGAAGAATCATACCTGTGGACAACACTTATTATGAACATATTTGAAAAATATGGAATAGAATCATTGTAACCTGAGTATGTAAATAGGTTATTATTTTCTATAGTAGAATTACTCAAATTCTATTAACAATTATAGGTATGTAATTACAATATATTAAATAAAATAATTATTAATCTATTCGTTACAATATAGTTTATTCTACATGACAGTCATGATATGATTATTGTTTAAAAATTAACTCTGAATAAAAAATTGATCGATTGATTAGTGGTATAAAAAAAATTCAAAAGTCCTTGTATATTAGTTATTTTAGTAGGAATGATGAATTTATTTGATGCGAACTAAATATATAAATGGAAAGGGGATAATCCCTCACTTTGATTTTTTTGATAAGAAATGTATGATCATGTCTCATGAAAAATAAATCGGAGGATAAAATATTCCGAAATCTTTATGCTATGAATACATTAATGAGAATAATGTGAATTGATTTAATTTAATTGGGATGTGATTTAAATATATAATGGTATGTTTTAATGTACATGATTTTTGAAATATGATTAATAATAATGTCAATGAAATGAAGGTGAAGAGGAAACCAACGAATGCACCACAGACACTATCGCGTTCCATGTGAACAAAATTTGTGAATTATTTGAATTAATTCCATAGCCCAATTTCAAATGTTGATTATAAGACACAAAATCCTCTTAATAGAAAGGATGTAGTTAAAAAATCATCAATCCATGTGGATGGTTAGAATCATGGTTAATAGATAACAATTATCCTCCACTCATTATTTGGTACTTTCATGTTTGATTTTGATTGAAATTTCCTTATAAAAATAATATTTTTTACTCATTAGTGAAATTATATTTTATTATAAAATTAGAAATTAATATTTTAATATTGAAATAACAATATTCATTCAATTATTAAAATGATGAGCTAGATGTTCTATAAATTTTTTTATATGAGTTTCTGTATGGAACAAATAGTGAATTAATTTTTGGTAGTGTGTACATATCGAAGAATGATTAAATTCAGTATTAATTGTTTTTTCATATTATAATGATTTTAAGGTTCATAAGATGTTCAATTTCTTTGAAACCGCTTTATATATTTTATGTAATGGGAGTTTATCATCACTTTAGAATATATTAATAGTCATTTTTGTCAATCAAACTTTTTTATATATTTTAGTTAAATTTTATTATGTATTTATAAATTTTAACTATATAAGTATATAACTAAGGGTATTGGTAACTTCTAATGTTTATTATATATTTGATTTAGAGTAAAATATGGGGTTTTTGACCACTTTATAATGTCAGCAGACTTTGTTTTTATTAGATATGATTTATATCTAGATACCATTTCAAGATATACATTAATGAAGTGGTGATACATCATTGAGATCCACATTCAATTTTCTCAAATTGGGTAATGATGTATAACTTATGTTTTTTTGATATTTTTATCATGATCATGTTATATAGTTGGGTTTCAATTATTTGTTTCATCCTCAAACAAATGGTTAGTTTGAGATAACAATTCATTACTTAGAGGATATTCCAAGATATTTTTAAATGGATTTGAATGGTGGTAGAGATCAACACCATCCTCTTATTTATCTCTCTTAAAAAAATTACTTTAACTAGAAAATTTATCTATATCCCAAAGAATGCCAGTATTCAAATAATCATAGAACCACAACGTATTGAAATAATGTTAGTAAATGAAATATTTTGGGCCAAGTGCTTTCTGATCAAATGGAATAAAAGGATTTATCCATTTATCAACACATAAGGGCGCTAAAAATTAAACATAATGTTTATATTGATAATCATCAATGTTAAATTGAAATTTAATTTGGTGATATAATGCTTCTCAATATTTAATTATGTGATAATAAATGAATAAAATACCATAGAAAGATTGGACCCCTTGAAATGCATCATCATATTGGGATAAAATCTTATTGAATGGTTCTTCATGGAACCTTTGTCAATTTCATGATGTGTTCTATGTATATCTCATGGTCATGTACATACGACATCCATCTCATGTTCTAAACATATAGTTCGAACCACCTGAGAATTTTCAATTTTAGGAGGAACAACCGGTTGAGTTGATGAATCGTACAAATAATGTTACACAAAACAACACCACTCAACTTTTCAATGCTTTTTTTGAAAAAGTCACCATTATGGGGAAGATATATGGGAACATTAGGATTAAATAATTTAGTTGAATCATCATTTATTAGTAATAATGTGATGAATTCATTTTTGAGATATTCATTTTAAGGGGGTAGAATGTAAAATCCTTAGTAAATGAGAATTATATTTTTTAAAATATTTAATTATTTTCTTTATTTTCTATTTCAAGGAACACTACGTATTAATTTTCATGCATTTAGATCCATGCTTATATTTCATTACACGATACGCTATGTTTAAACAAAAATGTTAAATAAAACTAAAATGTTATTATTTAATATGATTTTTTCCACTATTCCATTTGAATGAAGGGTATGAATAGAACTTGATAAATAATTACAATATATGGCTTAAACATGTATATAATTAAGTCCTTGGTAATCGGTTTTTTAGAAATGATTTTTTTTAAATTAATGTGAATATTTTTAGATAAAATTATTTTTATGTCCACAATTATGTTTTATATTAATAAATTAAATTAATAACTTATAATTATTTATTTTAATGATAATTTTATGTTACATATGCACTCATAAATTTAATTTTTTTTCTCATCTGTTTTCTAGTCATGAATGAAAAATAAATCCAATTTTAATATTAAAACTATATTTTTGTAATAGATTTTTTTATCAACTTCTATGGAAATATTTTAGAATTACTGTCAATTATTTTCAGAAACCATGGATGAAAAAATGAAATTTTTTTTATATAAAAATTAAAAATTTAGATTATGGTGAATTTTTTAAAATTTTATATGAAAATATTTTTTTCAATGAATATTGTATAATAGCAATGTTATTTATGAAAAATTACTTAAAAACTTGTAAAAATATATATATTTTTAAATAATATGGTTTTAATGGTAAATTAGATCAATTATATATACATTATTCCAATTTTGGTCATTTGAAACCATTTAATTTTGAGCTTCATTATATAAATTTTGTAATATTGTGATTACTTCTCATTGTATGTGACCACATATTTTTCCCATATATAGTATTAAATTTATGTTAAAATTTTTGAATTCTATTAATTGAATTTTAAAAAATTTATTACATATTTAGAATCAATATATTTTATATTATCATGTATTTTCATCTTATTTTATCGATTTTGAATAATAAATGAAACAATACATAATTTTGCAGTTAAGGTGATAAAAAACATACTAGCAGTTAGACTAAAATATTAGGGTAAATTTTTGTAATTTTTTTCTTTCAAAAACTAATTTTTATACATATTTAAATCGTTAAACATTTAAGTATCAATAATGGATTATTTTATACCCATGTTAAAGGTAAACAATATGGGTTCCCAATTATCATTTCACAAATTATAAAAATGCCACTCATCTCACATATTGAAGGCCCCCACCCTCATATCAAATTAACAATAATAAAATACTATATATTATACAATACCTATCCAAATAAATATTAAATACATATTATCATCCTAGAATTCATATTAGTGTCTGGAATCCATCATTATAATGCTTTTGATTAAAACAACATGATGTTGTCTGAAGAATTAGAAAAATATCTAACTGAGGGTTTTATTATATTTCATCATCTAACCAAATCAATACTTATTAAAAAAATTATATAATAAACTCAATATAGTTCAAATATTGAGATGTTGTTATACTATTTTAATGAATTACATCAACTTCCTTCCCTATCAAATTGGTTTAGAAACCACCATTTGTGTGTCTGGAGGATTACAACCTCATTAATTGATGTCATTTTTTCCATAACCACTTATAATATATGGATAAAATATTTATTTTTTTATATATAGGTTATATATGATATTATTAATATTATTCAATCATGATATCACATGATCCCTCTAAATATACATTATATGGGAATACAATAACATTGTTTGTATAGTGGAAAACCACCTCAAAAAGATGTATGATTTGATATATATATATATATATATGATATTAATGACATAAAATTTATTTTTCTAGGTTGATATATTATTATAATTTAATTATCTATTTCCATTGGAAAATATGAAAAATGTAATTGGGTATGTATGACATTACTTCTCAAGGAACAGTGTACTCCATTTTATATCATTAATGTTTATGGATCACTCTAAATATATCTATAGTAAATATATAATAAATTTATATATTTAACTAACATTATAGAGATTATTCAACTAAAATAAATATATGAGGAAAAAATAATAAATCAAAACATACATTAAAAACAAAGCATTTATTTCCTCAAATGTGACATAAACATGTATTTATCACCAAATGGGAAATAAAATTTCATAAGTAAATAATATAAGGTATGATATCTAAATTTAATGTTTAGTAGTTTAATTTTAATAAATATAAATTTACAATATATTAGTTTTTAACTTGATTGTAGGAATTTCAGACTTATGGTAAATGAATTTTCCTCAAAAAATTCATTCCTTTAGAAAAATTTTATGCTATAAAACTGTATTCATTTTTGATATGAATATAAGGAAATTACCCAAATAATATCATGAATTTATTTATTCTATTTTTATTTAACGATTTATTTAGTATTTCATTTTCATTTCTTATAAAATTTATTTATACCTAAGTGGTATGTATTTTATTTTTCAATCTCATCGTTTGTCGATATTTTTTATGATTATGTTTCCACTGATAAAATATATCCATCCATATATAAATAATGTCGTTAAATATATTATCCTAGTTTTATTTAATTATTATACTTTTATTGCCATTATTTTAATCCATTTATGTACTCAAGATTTTAGTTTAATGGATTTTATTTAAAATGGAATTTATTTTCCACTTTAGTCAAAAACCCTTTTCCATTATAAACAATGAATTAAAAAATGATTAAAAAAATATTTATAAAATTATATAAATAATATATAAAATAAATTTCTATAAATTTTTACCTTTTTTGAAAAAAAATTATATAATATTCATGTTTTTTTCTATAAAATTATCACTTACCTTTTCCAAAAGTATTAAAGGAATCTTCATTTTCACATTTACTGTATGAATAGATGTATCTGCTATCAGAACCTATATTTTCATCACATAATATATTATAATCATCCATTTTTAATTAATAGTATAATAGTTTGAATGATATTATATCATTATCAACAAATTCTTTATGTGATATTCCACAATTACATTACATATAATAAGACATCTTTTGATATAACTTATGCTTTACTGGGGATATGATACTTCGATACAACTATATTATTTCTCAAGAAATTTTATGTTTAGAATGAAAACATCTTATCAATCCATTTTCTATTCCAAATTTTATACAATTATAAGTTTATTATGAAAGACAATTATTTTCATGGGTTATGTTGTGATGAAGTGACCAAATGCTTATGAAAACAATATCCTTTCTAATATTCTGATATGATGAAATTTTTATGAAATCCATTATATTTCTTAGGTTATGATATGATTAATATTTTATTATGTTATGGAAAATATATGTATGATTTTAACTATGTGATAGGTGGTTCATATATCTCCCTATAATTAATAGATAAATGATTTATATCACATGATATATAATGGTACGTAATAGGGATTGATCCATGAACATTATGGGAATTTTTCCTCTATGATGGTGTTAAAATTGAAACATTAATAATATGATGTATTGGGGATTGAAACAATTGAAATTTTATAACATTGTATGTGTTCCTGTACTACTATAGTAAATATTTTTTCCTTATGTATATTATAAAATTTATTATCTTATTTCATTGTTATTATACCATGGTTAATTTTATTTGATTTCATTATGATTCATCTTTTATCAACTAGAAATCTATGTCACATGACTCAATATTATGATCTGTGATGTGTAGGAAATTGTATTAAAATATTATCCTCATGTTCTCATACTATTAATTACATTTTATGATTATGTATCTATTATTTTCATGTACTGATCATATATTCTCATACTTTCTAATGTTTCCTTTCCCCTACTTATGAATAATGTTTTTAGGTTGGATATGATTCAGAAGAGTAATAATGAGGAGGATAATTATGATAGATGCTGAGGATCATTACAAAATATAAATATTTTTTACATAAAATCCTATGGAAGATAAAAATTACAGTAATCATAATTGAGATTTATAAAATGTATTGCATATTCATTTAAAGTATTTAAAATCATTGAATGAAATCTATGAGTCATTGTATTCAGAATCTCTTTTTATTTATACTAATATATAATGATAGGGTAAAAATAATTAATAAATATCAGGTTTTTATCATTTGAATTATTATTCTCATGTTGTGTATCACATTTAACACCCTAATATTTTAATATATAGATTCTCATAAATTAGCGAATTGGGTTTCATGATTTAGCTACATAAAAAATGATGTAAAATGAAACAGGGATATATTTACATAAAGAGTAAAACTTTAGGTATAATTTTTAAAATAAATCTTATGAATTTAATTAATCAATATGATTAATCAGTTTTTTAAAATTTAGTTTAAATAAAATTAAATCATATATTAATTTACAAATAATTATTTTATTTTGTCTAGCATGACTAATAATAATCATTTATTTTTCAAACAAGTAATTTTCAAAAAAAATGTTTTTTGGATCTATTTGATTCTATTTAAGGAAACTTATGACCAATTATTACTACATCTGATTTATTTTAATAATATATTAATATCTATTTGTTTTTTAAATTTCATGAAAAAATAATTGAAAAGGATAAAATTTTAAAATGTCTTCTTCTAATAAAAACATATTTTCATTATTTTGTATTATTATATACAAAATTATAATATATAATTTATATAATATGAATTCTAAAAAATTATTATTATTTTTAGATTTTAAAAAAAATCATCTTTACATAAATATTTAGTATTTTTTGAATTTTTTTGGTTTTTGGTTGAATGGAGGAAAATAATAAATTTTCTAAAAATATGTTGATTTCAATCATTATATAGAAAATGATATAAATATTTTATAACATCTTAAAAAAAATTACATATTTCTAGAGAAAAATAAATCAAAAATATTATATTGATTCCATGAAATCAATATGTAATATTATAGAAACATTTGAAATAATTAACTCTAGAAATTATTTTTTTCTTATCTTAAAAATTAATATTCATATCATATAGAAATAAAATTTACTCAATGTAATTTTATATTTTTTATAAAAAAGATCATAATAATTAACATGTTCTCTTTCAATTTTTGGAATCGAACTATAATCATTAATATTATTTTTAATTAGTAAGATGGTGGTAAAATTTATATTTTCCACATATATATTTGTTTAAACTATGATATTTTTATTATATAAAATATATTAATTTATTTTCAATGATGAATCTTATATTATTATCAATAATTTATAAAATTTTATTAAGAAAAAACTAAATGGTAATAATTTCTAAATAATTTTAGGAACACAAAATCATTATAACAATCATTTTCTACAATAAATTCTTTTTATAAAATTAAAATATTTTATTTAAATCTATTGTATGTTATTTTTAAATTTAATTTTAATGTTGATTATTTAATTATGGATGATCACACACCTTTTTTTGTGTTATTTTATATTTTTTTTGTAAAAAATAAATTAAATAGTTAGTAACAAGATGCTATTGTAAAAGATAAAATCATATAAAAGTAAAAAAAAGGAAAATAAACATTACATATATGAATCATGAAATATATACATAAATTTTTTCCCATTATTTATCAAGCAATTACCACCCCAAAATCAATTAATCGTGACTTTTTGAGTACTTAAATATTGAATAGTGTAATGATATAATTGAAATGTAAATCAGTTTTAATAAAAGTGTTATTTAATTATGTATAATGGGGGACATTTACAAACCTTCATTCATTTAACATTATAAGGAATTAATTCCTGAATATGTAATAATTATATCCTCACAGAATCCTTCATAACGTTAATAACCCTCGGGTGAAAATATATTATCCTAATCACATCATTTCCAATGAGACATCTATGAAAATCATCAAATTCAGGAAGTGAGTATTTTTTATAACATAATATTTTCTTCATTATATTTTCTAACAAATACTATTTTTAATATAATAATAAAAGAAATATATTTCCATTAATATAAATTCTCATAATTAAAATAGTGGAAAACCATTATTTATTGAACTCCATGCTATTACAGAAAATGAAGAACATTATTTCACATTGTATGAACTACTACCTCCAGCAACTAATGTTCTACATTTTCTACAATGATTTTATTTATTTATAAAAATGATAGAAAAAATATTTAAAACACAAAAAATATAAATAGTATCATTATTATTTATCTATATTTAGTTTATAAAAATATTTAACCATACTAACCATTTGATATTAAAAGTGTTCTTATTATCGTCTGTTTATTCTCTTTCATGAATAATACTATATTAATATATTGTAGTTTTATGTGTGATAATAAATAATATTATATTTTTTTAATTAATATAAAATTAAATATTTTTATTTCTATAATGTATATATTAATAATTTATTATATTTAACAAATATATTTTTTTGATCTATAAAATTTCATAAATTCGTCGACATAGAATACATTTTAAAAAAATAATAATAAAATAAAAAATGTAAATAATATTAGATTTAATTAATATTAAAATATTCATATAATAATAATTTTGTTAATAAAGTACATAAAAAACAACTTTTATTATTCATGATTTTGGGTGCATGTGGAAAATGAAAATGGAATATGGTAATATTTTCTCATATTAAATTTCTTTTTTTTACACATAATTTTTATTATGAAAATAATTTAATTAATTATATTAACATAATTCACATTTGATATATCATATATGGTAATTTATTTTAATTGTGGAAATTTTTGTTCAACTATAAAACCTCACATTCATCAATTCTTCATAAAAATGATATTCTAGTTAAAACAACTCATTATCTCAAATATTTTCTCCTTAATAAAACTTTATATTACTATCCATTTTATTTATTATATATTGTATTTAACATTCATGATCATTATTTTATAAGAAATTTTTTAAATTATATATATATATAATTATAAATTATATTACTTCCTCGGAATAAGTTTTTTTAACAATTTCCACCCTATTTGGATGTCTTTTTAGTAACATAATTTTATATTATTGAGCTACAATGGTTCATCATAAATTTTCATTAGATAATATACAATAATATTTTAATATATGTTATTTTGAATTCATATTTTGGTAAATAATGTTTCAATATAATATATTGTTCAACAATGATTGTTTTTAAAAATGATGTTTTTAGTGTGCTTAAAGGTCTATTCCAATTGTTATCAATTATTTTTCCTTTAATTAGTATTTTAATATAGAAGAAAAATGTTATTTTCAGAGATATGAAAATTGTACCTATTATTGAATATAAATAATTACAAAATATTTGAAAACAACTTTTCAATAGTTACTTTGGAATGTGACATCTAAATTAGTGTTTTGTGACAATGTCTATTATAAGTTCAAAAATATATTTCATGTTTTCACATTTATATCATATTCAAAAATAATTACCCCCATAGGATTTATGTTATCTTATTTATCCTCTAATGAATATCTATATTTATAATTTGGGTTATTGAACTCAAAAGTACAATTTATTCATTCCTAATCCCCTACTGAGTTATTCATTTCGATGGAATACAATTAAAGGATGTTATTAATTTGTGAAAATATATATTTGAGTTTTAATTGTAATATTGGTGATTTTATATATTTCATATATCCAACATCATCATATAGATGGATTATATAATATTATATTCCTTCATATTATGATTGATGTGTACCTTTTTCATTCTATACCATCCACTATGAATAGGGAAATAATATTTCCATTTAATATTAATTGTGAATACAATTTTTTATATTACATTCATTAATCAGTATTTAACATGAATCCATGTAATGATTTCTTATTCAATTTTTGGATTTAAATATTTACCATTAGATTATTATTGTTTATCATTATGGATTAAAAAATAGAAAGTGTAATTAACCTTACACAATTATCCCACTATTAGTGGTAACTTAATTATATTTTTAGTGGAATAGGGAATCACAATGAAAAGTACTAAATGGTTTATGTGTGATATAAATATATATGCATACTTAAATCTAACGTAATAATTAAAATATGAAAAAACATAATATTATTTTCATTCAATACACCATTATTAATTTTATCATATTCATATATAAAAAATCATATTAGACATCTTGTAATCATGTTTCAAGGAAACATAAGGAATGGTTAGGATTAGTTTCTTATTATGGGTATGTGTACATCATATTATATCACTAAAAAATAAGGAAAAATAAAAATAAAAATATATGTATCGAATAACACTTTACATTTAATAAAATTCATGATAATTAATTATAATAAGGAAAGAATAAATGATAAAAATTAATTGTATATAAATAATCACATAAGAATTGAACATGTCTATGAATTTAAAAACTAATCAAATAATAAAATTAAAATCAATAACAAATCACATAATGAAGAAATAAATAATTCCATACATCATAAACATATAATCGAGGCATAATTATAAGACATCAAATATATATGTTTAATCCCATAGAAAAATAACCAGGATAGTTCATCTCGTGAGACCCACCGATACATCAAGAATAATTCCTCATCCTTAAAAATTATATAATATAAGGATTATTAAATAAATTAATTTCTTACACATTGACTATCTTTTCCTGTTTATAGTTTTAAATATTTATGAAATTATTAATATAAAACATCATATAATCATAAAAGAGGATTTTAACAAAACAATATTATTTTTTTTCTAAATATAAAGTGTTAAAAAATATTCAAAATTTAATTTATTGATAAACATATTCTTGAATCCTTCATTTATCTTAACAATCCTTATACCTTGGGGAAAAATTATCAAAAAATTGTGACGAACATAAAAATACCATTAAAAGATATATTATAAGGAATTAAACCATTAGTCCATGAATATTTTGAAATCAATAAAATGTATTTACAAAATCATATTTTTCAACCATAAAAAAATACCTCATGAAACCATTAGATTCATAATAATACAATATAGCAATCAAAAATGATAAACATAACATGTGGGATACATATCATACGTACATTTTATATTTCAAAACTACATAGGGACTAACCTTCATGATAACATTTGGAATACCCATCATAGTATATTCCATAAATCACTTAGGAGAAACCCCCTTATTTAACTCCACCTCATTACATAATTCAATGGAGAGCTATCATGGCCTTACCATCCAAAAATTGCTCATGGAACCACTCATATACATATACAATTCCCATCAACCAAATTATAAGTAGAACACATAAATGATGCATAAATGGAAAATATCATTTCCACATTACAATCACATTATATCATTTCAATATTTTGATATAATTAATCCCTTATAGAAATAATTTTCACTACCAAAATACATGAAAATATAATATTTTATTTATTATCCTTTTAAAAAATATTACATTTCATAGAGGATTCAAAATATCAAATATTAGTTACGGAGGAAAAGACATTGTCGACGTATATATAAAAAATATTCCATTGGTTATTTTCTATGGAAATGAAAACACTCCATAAAAATGTTTCATTTAAAAAAGTTGAATAAAATTTAATATATAAATAAAATATATAATTTTAAATGTTCATTTCTTATATAAGAGTTTAACGACATAATCATGAAGTATAAATTTAACCCAATGAATGCCAACTGGGTTAAAAAATTTCCTTACCTTGAGTCAGACTATTTTTCATACATTTTTTATATTCGTGAATAATAATCACATGTTAATTTCTACTTTCGTGAGAACCTTTATTAATTTTATAATTCACTTTATATCATATTATACCTTGTTATAACAATTGCATATTTATTTAATTTCATGTCAATTTTTTTTATGATATTTGGTACTTATGTCGAAAAAGAACTTTGTATGATGTCAATAGTATATGTGGTTACAAGTCAATTATCTATAGAATATAATACATGATATAAATATCTTATAAATTTATTATTATCTATTTATAATTATTTTTGATGAAAAACTAAAGACACAGTTCATGGAGATGGTAGGTTATACGTTCACATGAACACTATTTTTATTTTTCCTGACATAATAATAGAAATAAATAAATTAAAATGTAGATAAATATGTATACATATATAATATAATTAAATTATAAATAATTTTTTATTTATATAAGATATTTTTACTAAGAAAATCATTAATACCTTGAATGTGATTTTGGAATGAATCACATCATTTTTTGGATGTGGTAGTCCATATGCCCGCAAATGAAGTCATCATATAACAACCGTAAGGAATACATGAAGGTATGTTAAGTATAACATTTCCACTCAAAAATTTACTTTGACTATGGTAAATAATTTTTTCATTATGGTCTATTTTTTATACTAAAAATGAAATTGAACATGAATACTAATTTTAACCTTATGAAAAAAATATTTAATCAATTTTACCTCATTCAATTCACATTATTTGGAAAAATTGATTTAAAATAAAATCAGCAAACAAAACTAAAAAGTGGGGTTTTGTAGTGAAACAATAAAAACATTGAAATCATTTTATATGTAATCTCAATATAATATTGATTACAATGACCAAAATTGTAATAAATGATAAAAAAAATAATGAAAAAATACTATTAAACCAATTATATGGACAATATAAATATATAAATAAATTATAAAAATTTCATTTTTGAATTAAAATGTAGTATTTTACAGTATGTATAAAAATAAAAATGTTATTATAAAAATACCAAAAATTTATCAAAATTAAAATTTGAAATCCCAATATCAATGAAATAGTTTATTTTCACAAATATAATATAAAAAGGTGTAAAATAATATATTTAATATGCAGATTCCATCAAAAGGTGGTAAAACAATCTTTTATAAAATTTAGAGCATTTGAACATAAAATTGGATTTATTCTTATTTTAGTTTCATATAATTTATTCGATGAAATTAAAAATGACTAATAATCATGTGTAAAAATAATATACCATGTTCTATTCATTCCCTCCAACACAAAAACTTTGTAATAAATACCATTTAAAATTATCATACTAATAATGTAATATTTTTCAATGAAACTGGGTCTTATGTGAAACGTAATATTTCAGAGAAACCCATTATAACGTGTCAAGTACACTATCATACATAACATCCAACTTAAATAAAAATTAATATCTAATTCATAAATTTTAATGGATATGAAAAATAAATTTCTATAATTATCTGGGATTTTACAACATTCCCTATTTTTTTACATTGTGTCCTCTCAATTTTATTAACTTATCAAATAAGTGGGGGTATTTTTATCTAATATAAATTTTAGATATCTTGATACCTCTTAAACAATATGGGTTTTCCATAAAACCTTAACATGATGTATCAACTAATATTTTAATAGTTTCTCTCTGTGGCCATGATATTTGAATGGATATTCCTCATAAGAAATATTATCACCATACTGAACTACATATGTACTCAAAACATGAGATAAATCTGGAATATACATTCCTAACATTAAAAAATGAAAAATATTATGCACGTGGGATAAAATAAGATATAAATCCAGAATTTATGAAATTGATCCAAATTTAATTAGGATTTCATAAGGTCTAATGAATCATGGACTCCTTTTACCCTTATTACCAAAACCAATAACACCTTTCCATAGTGAAACATCAATAATGAATAGATCTTCTACCTCAAAATAATTATCCTTCTTTTCGGTTATACAAATATTTTTTTCCTTCTTTGAGATATCCTCATATACATCTGAATCAATTAAGCATTTTATTCCTTGTATTATATGAATTCACATCCTATCAACTTCCTTTCACCTACTTACTCATAAGAAGATTGAGTACAACACTGCTTTCCATATAATTCCTCAAATACTGAAATCTATATACTAAAATGAATATTGTTTTTATAAGAAAACATGACTAATTAAATATGTCGATCCCAAATTCTATGGTAATTCATTTAACATGCACATTGAATATCCTCCACTATCTAAATTGTTAGTTATATATTCATATATGATTGACAACGAAAATTTGTACTAAATTGTAATTCAGTTCATACTGACTTATGGAGTCCTTTGAAAAAGTTTGATGTTAGTCTAAGATCCTGATTAAATAAAATGATGAGAGGAACTCCATGAAACATGACTATCTCTATAATAAATAGCTAAGAATTTTTATATAGACATATATTATCTCTAATATAAGGAAAATGAAAAGATTTATGCAATCGATCAATAATAACCCAAATTGCATTATTACCTAGAGAATTGTTTGGTAATCCAATTATGAAAACCGTTGATATAGTGTCCCATTTACACTGTACCACCAGTAAAGGCTGAAGAATCCACTTTATCTATTTTGTGTCTTCTATACCTATCTTTAATGTCATAAAAATAATATTAATATCATAAATATCTATGTTTGTTCCATCCCACAAGTAAAACTATTGAAGATCTCTATAGTATATAGTGCTGAGAGAATGAATAGGAAATAGAGAGCTGTTATTTTCACATAACAACTCCTTCTTCAATTTAGATCATAGGAACCACATAAACTCTTCCACACACACAAAACATTAACTTTATCAATGGTAAATTTAGGTAACATTATATTCTAAACTTAATCTACCATTTTCTCCAACTCATTTCATTCCTTCTATGAATGTTTAATTATATCTGAAAGTGATGCTTTCTCTGAATCCTAATACAAAAGAGATGAATTTCATGCACCAACAACTTCCGAGCCAAATTCCTCAAATCAATAACCAAAGGACCATATTCTAAAATTAAAAAGGATAATGTAGTGTTACCTTTTCAATTGAAAGCATCATACATATTATTTTATTTTCCCATATAGTAACAAATAGATCAATCATAATAGTAGATTAATTCCAACCATCTCCTATATCTCATGTTAAATTCTTTCCAAGTGAATATATACTTTAATCTTTTGTTTCCATTATATATATTCAAATTTAATTCCATACTGACTGTGCCTCTATATTTTTAAATAAAAAACAACTGCTTATAATAAAAATTAATTATTAAAGTAATTTAACTCATGATTTTTCAACTAATGTATTGAATAATCAATTATCCTATCATTCTACATTACGACACAAACATCTCCATTCAATAAGGAATCACTGTAGATAACTGGTTCAACAGGTCTAGATGGTAATTCCAATACTAGATCATTCAATAATATTCTTTTCATTTCATGGAAGGATCCATCACAATATATTTTCCATTTGAACATAACACATTCTCATGTTAACATATTCACGGGGCTAGATAACCAAAAAAAAATTCATCAAAACAGTAGTAAAAACCTACCAACAAAAGAATATTGTGAATCTTGGTAACATTTTTTGGTCTCATCCAATCTTCAAAAACCATAATTTTAGTAGGATCTATAGTTATTCCATATTTAGAAACAATGGGAAAAAAGAATGAAATTTCTTGTAACAAAATCTCACACATGCTGATTTTACATTACAGATTCTTTTCTTATAAAGTTTTCAATAGAACTATTTAATGACTTTCATACTCCACATTAAATTTATAATATGTCAATAATTCATCAAAACACACAAAAAAACATATCAAAAACCCATAGAATATTCTATTAATAGGACCATGAATATGACATGTTAAATTTGGTAGACCAAATTCCAAGAAAAAAGAATTGATAATTATTATATCTAGTACAAAACATGGTCATCTTAAGGTCATATTACATTACATTAAATTTATTGTACACTTACAGAATGTCAACCTACAAAAAATATTGTGATCATTGTAGATGATAAAACAACACATTTATTTGAGTAAAAAGATATGTGTTCTTAACAACGATGTTATTCGAGTATCTATAATAAATGTAGGGTCCCATTGAACCATTTTTTGAAATAAAAATAGGAGCACCCCATGGTGATATTCTAGGTCGAATGAAACGTTTATATAATAACTATTATAATTTATTATTCACCTATAATTGTTCAATTAGTTCCACTCAGTAACAGGTATTTGAAATAGTTTTAACATCAATAACTAATTCAATAGTAAATTCAAAATTAGGATCAGGTATAATACAGAACAAATCATCAGAAGAAAAACATGATATATATTTACCATTTCCATATAGTTAATCTAAAATGTTCCACTGTTTTAAACAACATGTAAATGATAACATTAGTTCTTATCTTTTAAAAGATTCTAAAATTCTAGATATGTTATCAATAGTACGATTTCATTATTGTACACAAACTAAATGTCTTTCTAAATATATACTTCTCTAGATCTCTAATAAATAGTATCATGGTAAATAGAAATAAAAACAATAAAAAAATAAGATAAAACACTACTGGAGGAAAAATTGTTTTTAGGTAAATTTATTCCACATATTAGGATAGTGGAATTATTCTAATTTTATTTCCCTCAACATATCCCATATGTGTTTTTAATATAAGTTATGCATTCATTTCATGAGGTGGAATTACAAATTTAAAAGAAAATTTATAAAAAATGAAAGAATGTGTAGACCCTGAATGAAATAAAACATTAGTATAATTATATTAATAAAAAAATATACCTAATTGAACTTCATTTGATGGCACCACATTAGATGAAGTAGTTGAAAATGATTTCACCATATCTTTCTTCTTGTAGTATTTATGTATCCATTTATTAAATATCTTCACTAGACACTCGTTTTGATATTTACCCACACCATTTCACATAAATTATTTTACTAACTATAAATTATATTTTTTCTTACTGCTATAGTTATATATTTCAAGGTAGTTACGAGTTTTATTCCCTATTTTACCACATCATAATAACATACTAATGTTTAGATGTCATTCTCCCTTGGGTTATTTACCACAATTTTCCCACACTGTAAACATAATTTTCTTAAAATCATAATATTTTGATGAATTATTCTCTCTCACATGGCACATTGACCTCTTATTCTAACATTTCTAAAAGAACGAATAATCACAAAAAACTCCATTTACACCTTCTCCTCAAATCAAACATGCTTTTCTTATCTTTTATATTCACAGAAACAAAATAACCTTATATAAATTTTCATTAATCCAGATTTAAAATAATTCATTTTACTATCAAAATCCAGGATGAAATTTCAAGTATAAATTTCCATTTAAGTCAATTTTTCATCGAAAGAATCCAATGGTTCACACTCATTCATAAATTAAATTAATTGTTTTTCCATCCTAAGTCAAAATTCCTTAGAAAAATATTACAAAATTAACAAATTTTTGAATTCATCCCAATCAAGAGCACAAATCTACTCACTATACCTAATATTATTTAGTATCGACCCACACTAATTGGCTTAACATTAAATATATTAATCATCAATACTGGCCTTTTGATTTTCTGAACAACCCATAACATATAATATCATTTCAAGGGACTTAATTGAAAGAACCCGGATCTTCTTTTCATGTATGTTTTTTCTTTTTTTTGGTCGTTTTCAAGGAAAAGTGGAAAATCAGGAAATTTTCAAAGTCCAAGTCGTGTACTTCGATGCTGTACAAGGATGTGTGCTAGTCATATCCGGGATACACACACAATGTGTATGGGTGATGTTGAGGCCGCTTAATGTGGTGCACAAAAAAGAATAGTACACACCGTGTACTCTAAAAGTACACAATGTGTACTTTATTTTTTTCATTAAACGGGACGAGGTCTCACCTAATCGACATAATAATTTTCTTCACCACATTCTTCAACCGAGAGCATCTCATATGACCACAAGCATCCTCTGAGGCCTCAATCCTCGGTCTATTTTCAGAATCGACCGACGTTGTTTACATTGGAACCATAGCGGTGAGCTCTTCCTTCTTCTTGATATTCATTTTATGATTTCTCCTCTTTGTCAAGATATAGTTGGTTGAATGTTTTGTGCGTTTTTATAGATCTATGAAAATAAAAGGAGAATCAATCATCGTGTTTCAAGTATATCTATCTCCTAGGACCGAGGAAGGTGGTTTGTTGCCATACATTGTACGACTGATGTTTTTGTGAAAATATACTAGATTTCCATGTTTTGGGTATCTCGTGTTAGGGTTTCAATCCTGTTTATTTATCTACCTTAGATTTCATGGGTGCTAGAAGCTATTATACAAATAATTATTACTTGTTTGAATGTTTGAGGATCACCCCATGGGTGTTTTCCAATGTTTTTGTTGATTACCGCAGTTTTTCATAGGTTTCCAATGATGCATACCTTGTTTCATTTATTTCCTGCTTTAATATAATTTATTGCATGTATTGCCTACTTTTTATATGCTTTTGATGCATTATATATATTAGCCCATTATTTGTTTAAATAACTTAGCGTTGTTGATAGTCGATTACGCACGACTAGACTACTCAGGGCTATGTGAACCTGGTGAGGTAGACTAAAGAGATAATTGACGATTAAGGGCTTCCCTAGAGAGTCTGTTATAAATTAGTATCGTTCGCATGAACTATAGGAATTGGACTTTGTGCTTCCTTAGAGTGTCCTTAGTTACATATCGAGACTATAGGGGAAATTCGATGTAAGTGCTTCCTCAGAGAGTCCATACATATCATTGCAAGAGTAAAGGGGAATTGATAGTGAGTGCTTCTCAGAGTGTATGTGCCTTTTATGATTACTCGACTATAGGGGTCTGCCAGTATGAGAAACCCAGAGAGTCAGCGTGAATATTATTATTTTGGTTGTGACGAGTCCTCCAAGCCAATGAATAAGCTTGTGTTTTGTATTGCCTATAGTTTAGGTAGTCTATTGAGATACCTGTTTTGTTACATGCTGTTTTTGGAAATATAGAGCTATTTCTTGATTCATTTGGTGATAATTAAATTAATGAATTAAATTACTAAATAAATGTGAATGGATATTCATAGGATTGTTTTCTTCTGTGTACTCCAATATCTTTGTTGCATTTATTTCAATTACTTTGGATATATTTCTTCACGATAGTAGGTAACAGATCTTGTGGTGGTTTCCTACTGGTATTAGTCTCACACCCTATTTGTGTCCGACTTTTTGTGCTAACCATTTATATGGTTGCAGGCGTGGATAGGGATTGTGGACCTTCCACTATAGGTACATTATTGTTGGTTGGTGGTAAAGAGAATATGATCGAGCCCAGGCTTACGATGCTTCTGGAGTTGCTGTTTACATTTAGTACATTGTTATCAGTTGTATTTCAGTACTTTTTGTGTCTTATTCCTTCCTTAGATACTTGTACCTACTGCATCATTATCATCATTATTATATTATACATTGTTTCTGCTGTTTAGTTTCAGTTGTTGTATGATATTTAATGCTTCTGCTATTGTCTATGTTTGTCCTTACATTGTATAACTTACCAAATTGGGGCATAGTTTCCCGACGGACTCACCGAGGCCCTCACTACTAGTCGGAAGCCTCTGTCATTTGGGGAAACGTGGTTGAGCTCATGTGGAAAACCTGGTTCGGGGCACCAGTTGAGTGGCTCTGTATTCGGGTCGTTACATAGTGGTATCAGAGGAGTTTCATTTCTTTTCTATTTAATTGTTATTTAGAGACATTATACAGGGATAAGACAGAATGGGTAAATGGTAAATAGTTGTGCTCGAGAGTTCTTGAACCCGTATACAGATAAAAATCCAGTTTTCCTTGAATATTTCAGTTTTTGAGTTTTGCAAATGTTATAGTTTAATTTACTACACCATTGGGTGGTGCAACTGTTTTGTGCTGTTACTATTTATATTACTAGGGTTCTATTTTGTTGCAACCAGATGAGATGAGGGTATTCGATCCCATGAATCATATAGGAACTTTTTATGAAATCACATGTCATGCATATTTCAATGCCATCTAGATTTCATTAGAAATTTCATGCTGTTGTGATAGAATTTGTGATATTCGATTCATGCTGTTGTGATAGCCACATTGATAGAATATATGATATATTGATAGGGTATCAGTTGTTTATAGAATTTTTATCGTAGAATCCAAAGTTCTGTCATCTAGGTTTTGTGGTCCCTCAAGGATTGGAATTTGGTGGATCACGAGTTTGTTATATTGTTTACTTTTTATAGGAACGATTATGATGCCATACTTTGATTCGCGGGGAGTATGGGCCCCCACGGATCAGAATATGGCACCTTGATTCTTGTCTTTCTGTGTTTTATAGGCTCCGGTGTAGTTCTTAGTCTACTGTCCAGAAAAACCAAGAATACATGGCGTGTACATCAGGAATACCCATGGTGTGGTTTTTTAGCCATGTCACTGACAGTGTGGGCAGAGACATGGGGTTATGGATGTTCTTATAAGAACACACCGTGTACTAGTTTGCACGATGTGTAGTTTTGTCTTAGAGGAGCCGTGTGACCTAGTCGTGTAGCTGAATACATGGGTTGGGAAAGTCGTAGGGAAACACACCATGTACCATGTTGATACACCATTTAGTAGTGGTATGTGTACCAGTCCATGTGACTAATGACACAGACATGGGAAAAATCTTAAGGACAAACCGTGTAGTGGGAAAACACACCATGTAGTTTCTTGCTGGGACAGTCTATGTTCCTAGCCATGTGGGAGTAATCGGGCATGAATAAAAATGGATAGTACATGACGTGTAGTTTGAGAACACGCTGTGTAGCCAGGTGGTTTACACAGCCATGTATGGCCAAGGTACACACCAGGGAAAAAATTCAAGAAACACGCCGTGTAGTGGTACTACATGCCGTGTAGACATGTTTTTCCAAAATTTTAGATTTTTACTCTCCTGTTCAATATTACTCTCTTAAGTTTTAACTGTTTTCATCTTTCATAAAAGTGTTCTTGTGAAATTGTAAAATCATGGCACCAAGATGTCCTCCCTTTGCACGTCATAAACCAGGTAAGGACTGCACACCTGATACGGCAGATCAGGGACTACCAGTAGTTCCGCCTATCATTCTAGATATGGAACATGCGGTAATTCCAGAAAGTGGTGTCGATTCTCAGTTCCGACAGGGTTTCATGAGATTCGTGCAGAACTTCTATGGAGCTCAGCATCATGCCCCGTCTATCACAGAGCTAACGTGGGGTTTTCATCAGTAGCATCCTCCCACGTTCACAGGGGTTGGAGGACCGCAGGATGCAGAGTCTTGGATTGAAGCCATGATCTCCATCTTCGAGCACCTAGAGACGCCTATGGATATGAGAGTGAATCTCGTGACTTATATTCTGTGAGACTCTACCAAGAGATGGTGGGATGTGGTTTCTTAGACAGGGCTCTAACAGGCTTTGACTTGGGACGAGTGTCAGTGTACGTTCTATGACTACTTCTACCTGGAGATGCTGCGGGCTGACAAAGACAAAGAGTTCATGAACCTGTAGCATGTTACTCTCATAGTTATAGATTGTTCCTCTAACTTCATAGAGTTACTGAATTTCACTCCCGTTCTAGGAAATGAAGAGCTTTTTTTAGCGAGGATGTTTGAGGAAGGCCTCAGACCGGACATCAGATAATAGGTGAACGTCTTCCAGTTGACTTCTATTACTCTTATAGTCAAGAAGATGTTTATCATGGAGAGAAACTTGAGGGAGACTATAGTTGTGGACCAGGGTGGTTCAGCTTCCAGGGCTGATTTGTTTCAGGTAGACAATAGGAAGCACCAACAAGAGTCTACACAAGTTTACTCGATGAATCTATATATTTCTTATGGTAGACGAGATCTTCCTTCTGGAAACAACGTGGTGTGCTATCAGTGTTGGAAAAATTGGCATAATAAGCCTCAGTTCCAGAGAGACCTAGTGGAGTGCCGATCATGCGGCAAGTTGGGTCCTCTACAACGTTTCTACAAGGATCTTCTTCCAGTGGATATTGAGGGAGGATCAGTTTCAACTCTGCGCACAAGAGCAAGATTATCAGTTCCTTAGAAGACTGGGGGCTAGAGTTCTTCAGGTCATTCAGGCTAGGGTAGTGGCCGTGGATGCAATGTTCAGGCTCAGGGAGGGTCAGCTAAAGGATCTCAGGCTACTACACAGGGCCACAGTGCATGCCAGACTTTTGTAGTAGAGCAGATCCATCAGGAGAAGGATCCTGGACCTTATACATTTCAAGGTACAATTTTAGTAGCCTCAGTTTTATTCTCTACACTTTTTGATATAGGATCTTCTCATATCATTGTTTCTATGCATACTTTGGAAAGCCTTAGACTTACTGTTTTTACATTTTAGGATATGTTGACACTAGAAACTCCCTTGGGAACTATAACTTCTAGTGTGAGTCAATTCGTAGACTGCCCCCCCCCGGAGGTTGGTGGGTGTCATTTTTTGTGGAGTATCTTGATTTGGAGATGACATGCTATGATGAAATTCTCAGAATGGACTGGCTAGTTTCCTTTCAGGCCATTATCGATTGCTATCGTTGTAGGGTGAGTTTCACATCACCGAATGGCAGATATTTTCTCCACAAGGGTGAATGGAATTTCCAGGAGAGCAGAGCTGGACCAGATCATGATGCGTTGAGAGGTTTCATGACCTAGTTTTCTAGCTTATATATGGATTACCAGGGGACCTCTCAGAGGGATTTTCCTCCAGTGGTCAATATATTTCCATATGACTTTCCAGAAGACTTTTCTGGTTTTCCTCTGAAGCGTGAGGTAGACTTTTCTATAGAGCTTGTTCCAGGAGCGGGACCGATGTCCATTCCTCTTTATAAGATGGCTACACCAGAGTTTTAGGATATCAAGTAGTAGTTAGAGGAGTTCCATGAAAGGGGTTTCATCTGACCCAATACTTATCGTTGGGGTTCGCATTTCCTATCTGTGATGAAGGAAGACAACACCCTTATGATTTGTGTTGATTATCGGATGCTAAACCATTTGACGCTCAAGAAATTATTTCCATTTCCATGGATATATGATCTCTTTGATCAGATTCAAGGATCCAGTGTGTTATCATAGATCGACCTGAGATTCAGATATCATCAGTTGTGTGATAAACTATCTGATATAGCTTTTACATCCTTCCAGAGCAATTATTTTCTGTATGAGTATTTGGTTATGCCGTTTTGTCTCACGAATGCACTATTGGATTTCATGGCACTGATGAATAGATTTTTCCATCCTTACATGGATTTTTTCATGGTGGTTTTCGAGGACGATATCTTGGTGTACTCTCACACTCAACAAGACCATGCTAACCATCTTGAGATCGTTTTGAGTACATTGAGGGAGCATCAGTTATAAGCCAAGCTCTCAAAGTGACAGTTTGGATGGATGAGTTTCAATTACTTGGTGATGTCCTCTAAGAGATAAAAGTATCAGTATAACTAGAAAATGTAATTGTAGTAGGTACCTGGGAGCAGCCGAAGAATGTATTCGAAGTACGAAGTTTCTTAGGGTTGGATGTTTACTATAGGCAGTTTATACATGACTTATAATGATTAGAAGCACCGTTGATGAGCTTGACTAAGAAGGGGGTGAAGTATGTCTGGTTAGAAGCATGCGATTCAGACTTCCAGGAGCTTATGGGGAGGATGAATTTGGTACCGATTCTAGTTTTTTCAGAGCCGGGAAATAGTTATATAGCTTTCTGTGATGCATCTGGCATCAGTCATGGAGAAGTTCTTATGTAGGAGGATCTTTTTGATGCGTATGAATATAGAAAGTTGAGGCCACATGAGGGGGACTATACTACAAATGACCTCGAGTTGGCTGTAGTCGTCCATCCTTTGCGTTGTTAGAGACATTATCTTCTAGGAGAGCGTTTTTTTATATAATGACCAAAAGAGCCTCAAGTATATCTTCGCGCAGAGTGACATGAATCTGAGACAGCAGATGTGGGATGAGTACCTACAATCCTTCGATTTCGAACTTGCATTTATGCCTAGGAAAGGCAACGCTGTGGAAGATGCACTGAGAAGGAGGACAGAGACACATGTAATTCATGCGGAATGTAGAAAGTGGCAGCTTATCGACTTGTTCACTAAAATGCATTTGCAGGTGCACGACAGACAGGGTCAGACTTTTATTTCTTCTATAACTGTTACCTCTGCCCTAATTGATCAAGTTTGAATGAGGAAACTATCAGATTCTGAAGGCCTAGTCCTACGGGAAACCGTGTCCTGAGAGGACCCTCTTCCCAGATGGACCATAGGCAAGGATGATATCTTGCGTTTCCCGGGACGCATATGGGTTCTAGTAGATATACGCGAGGAGTTAATGAGAGACTTTCATTCCTTAGTTTTGGCAGTTTATCCTCGCATCACCAAGAAGTATTTTGATCCACACCGCCAGTATTGGTGGCCAGGTATGAAGAGAGATGTAACTGGTTTTGTAATGAGATGTTCCACCTGGAAGCAGGTGAAGGCAGGGCACCAGCGACCAGTAAGGATTTTACAGCAGCTACCCATTCCCGAGTGGAAGTGGAATGATGTCGCGACAGACATCATGATAGGGATAATGAGATCGCATTGAGGGAATGACGTGGTGTGGGTTATCATTGACATGATCACGAAGGTTTCTCACATCTTTCCATTTAAGGATACCTTCGTTGTTGATGAGCATGGACGGTTGTACATCTGTGAGATTGTACACATGCATGGGGTTCTGGTTACTATCATTTCAAATAAGGACGCCTGCATTAGGTAACATTTCTGGCAAGGGTTACATTGGGCTTTGTGTACACAAGTACTTCTAAGTACAACATACCATCCCCAAGTAGATGGCCAATCAGAGCACACTATTCAGGTGCTAGAGGACATGCTCTGATCATGCATCCTAGATTTTGGAGATTCATGGGAGACACATATACATATAGTAGAGTTTTCCTACAATAATATTTTTCAAGAAACTATTCAGATGGCACCTTACGAGGCTTTGTACGGTAGGTCGTGCTGATCACCCTTGTGTTGGTTGGAGGTAGGAGAGGCAGCTATGATGGGTTCTCTTCTTATTTAGGAAACCAAAGAACAGGTGGAGTTGATTCAGAAGACGATGTGTATTTCGCAGTCTCGGCTGAAATAATATGCTCATCATTGGAGAAGACCTTTGGAGTTCAAGGTCGGAGATCAGTTTTTCCTACTTGTTACCCCGAGGTTGGGACACAGGAGGATCAGGTGGTGGGGTAAGATTTCAATGAGATACATCAGGCCGTCTGAGGTTCTGGAAAAAGTCGAGGTGGTTTCTTATAGGTTACATTAACCTCAGAGGTACCAGACTATGCACGATGTCTTCCATGTTTCTCATATTCGATGCTATTTCTCAGACCCATCTCATGTTTTTCATCCCGAGGAGGATGAGATGGAGCATGATGCATTTTTCGAGGAGCATCCTATTAGGATTGTTGATCGTAGTACGAAGTTTATCTGTGGCCAGTCTGTTCGTCTTTGCAGGTGTTATGGTAGCACAGGCATGTACATGACGAGACTTGGGAGAGGGAGACCAATATGTAATCACAGTGGCCATAGTTGTTCACGGTTTCTTCATCGACACCTTGCTAGGGAAATTCGGTGACGAATTTCTTTATGGAGGTATGTTTTTAAGAACCCAGACCTTCTTTTCTGGCATGTTTTTCTTTTTTGGGTCCTTTTTTAGGAAAAGAGTAAAATTTAGAAAATTTAAAAGTACACACTGTGTACATTATAAGTACATGTCGTGTACTTCGATGCCACACAAGTTTGGGTGATGGCTGTTTCCATGCTACACACATGGTGTGTAGGGACGATGTGGAGGCCGCTTAATGCGGTGTACGGAAAAGCCTAGTACATAACGTATACTCTAAAAGTACACGCCTTGTAATTTTTTTCATTAAACGGATCAGGGACATGCCTAATCTATAGAATAATCTTCCTCCCTAGGTTATTCAACCAATAGCATCCCGTACGACGACAAATATCCTCCGATCCCTCGAGCCTCCATCTATTTTCCGAATCAACCTTCGTCGATTGCGTTGAAACCACAACAGTGATCTCTTCCTTCTTCTTGAATTTCATTCCATGATTTCTCTCTTTCTCAAGACATAATTAGTTGAATGTTTTGTGAATTTTCGTAGATATACGATGTTCTATTGAGAATCAAGACTCGTGGTTCAGGTATATCGATCTTCTAGGATCGAGGGCGGTGGTTTGTTTCCCTACGTTGAACGTCTTTACGTTTTTGTGTAAAAGTACATGTTTCCCATGTTTCGGGTATCTTTGGTTAGGTTTTTGATTTTGATTATTTATCTCCCATACATTTCATGTCATCCAGAGGCTATCAGATGAATAATGATTACTTGTTAGAATGTTTGAGGATCACCCCATGGGTGTTTACCCTTGTTTTGGCTCTTTACAGTCATTTGGTTTAGGTTTCCTATTAGGCATAGGTTGTTGCATTGATTGCCTGCCTTAATATAATTTATTGTATGTATTAACTGCTATTTATATTCTTTTGATGCATTGTATCTATTATCCAAGTTGTTGATGAGCTTACTTAGGGCTGTAGATAGTCGATTACACATGACTAGAGTACTCAGGGCTGTGTGAACCTAGTTCGTAGGAATAAAAAGGGAATTGAAGATTAAGGGTTTCCCTAGAGAGTTTGTTATAAATTAGTATCATTTGCATGACCTATAAGAATTGGACTTTGTTCTTCATCAGAGTGTACGTAGTTACGTATTGAGACTATATGGGGAATTAGACGTAAGTGATTCCTCAGAGAGTATATACTTATCATTGCAAGAATATAGGGGAATTGATGGTGAGTGCTTCCTAGAGTGTATGTTCCTTGTATGATTACATGACGAATAGGGGTCTGCTAGTATGAGCCACCCAAAGAATAAGTGTTAATATTGTTTGGTTGGTTGTGACAAGTCCACCAAGCCAAAGAACAAGCTTTTGTTTTGTACTACTAGTAGTTTAGGTAGTCTTATAAGATACATGTTGTGTTATTTGCTATGTTTGGAAATATAGAGCTATTTATAGATTCATAGGGTGATAATTAAATGACTGAATTAAATTACAAAATAAATGTGAATAGAGATTCGTAGGATTGTTTACTTTGGTGTACTCCTATTTCTCTGCTGCATTTATTTCATTTACTTTTTCTATATTTCTCACTGACCGTAGGGCACAGATCTTGTGGTGGTTGCATACTGGGATTAGTCTCACACCTAGTATGGGTCCTACTTTTCATCCCAAACATGTTATATGGTTATAGTTGTAGATAGGGATTGAGTCCCTTCTACTTCAGGTACATGATTGCGAGTCGGAGATGGAGAGAATAGGACCGAGCCTTGGCTTGCGATGTTGTAGGAGTTGATGTTTACTTTTAGTACTTTGTTCTCAGTTGTATTTCAGCATGTTGTTGTGTTTTCTGCTTTCTAAAGATACTTGTACCTTCTGCATCATTATCATCATTTTTATATTATACATTGTTTCCACTATTTGGTTTCAGTTGTTGTATGTTGTTTACTGCTTCCACTATTATTTATGTTTATCCTTATATTGTATACCTTACCAAATGAGGCAATAGTTTTCCCACAAACTCACCAAGGCCCTCGCTGCTAGTCGGCAGCCTCTGGCATTTGGGGAAAGACGCCTGAGGACATCTGGCGAACCAGTACGAGGCAACAATTAAGTGGATCTGGATTCGAGTCATTACATTAATCCACCCTTCAGCTATCATGGGGTCAGATGAACCTATGAATGTTAGAGGATGTTTCCCCATATAATTCTCTACTACCGACACATTCAACTATGGTTGAAAAAGTAGATCTTTTCAATGGATTCCCTCACTATTTATCAAATGATTCAATTGAAACATCATCCCTAATGTCTTTTTAGTTTAAATTCTGACCATATTAGGTTGTTGATTTTGATGTCTTTTTCCCCAGGATATCATCCTAGCAGACAAACCCTTTTTCCTGTGTGGAAACCAATGTTGAACAGACATATCTTTGAGGAATCATCCTGTAATATTAAATTATATATCATTTCATTTTGACAATAATCACCATATCATGTATAGATATTCTATTAATAATATCCTAACATCCAAATTTATCTAAACCGACCAATGATACCAAATATAAGTACCCAACCATGAAAATTAAATTATATTGGGTTTAGTGAAGAATTTTTTTGCCATCAAAATAAAGGTCATTTATTTTTTAGTGTATTATATAACTAGGAAATTTTTATTACATAACATCCCATATTCCTACAAGATTATACTACTCATATAGTATTATTTTTAAAAAAGAATATAAAACATCCAAAATAAAACACAATTTTTTTCTCGGTAAAAATCATATAGTCATCTTATTTTCTCATACCCATATTTAAACCCCGTGAAAAAAAATTCAAAAAAATTTGATGATATGAACAATCTCAATAAGGTATATAAAATATATAATGAAACTATTAGTCCCTGGATATTTTAAATTCAATAAAACATTCTTTCAAAGTCATAGTTTTAACCAATAAAAAACATACCCCATGAAATAATATTATTCGTAAAAATATATATTATAAATCATAAATAATAATGGTAACATGTCGCATAAATATAATCCTTACAATTTATTTTTCACAACTATATAGTGATTAACCTTCATGGTTATGTTTTGAATACCCATCATAGTATATTCTCTAAATCTTTTAGGAGAAATCATATAGCATAACTCTATCTTATTACCCAATGCATTGGGTAAATATAATTGGATCACCCACACTCAGATTATAATAGAACAACCTATATAAATAAGAAATGTTTAAGAACAAAAACATAAGAAGAATACAAAAATATTTCAATATTGAAAAATGACATTTCCACAATGCAATCACAAGATATCATTTCATGATATGTAAATAAAAAATTACTTCCCAAAACCATTTTCAATACCAATATAAATTAAATTGTAATATGGTATTTATTTTAATTTTAATTAAAATTATGTATTATATAAGAACCCAAATTATAAATAACATATAAGGAATAACAAATTTCATTGTCACCGTATAGGTTAAAAAAATTCCTTTTGTCATTTTGTATGAAAAGTAAAAAAAATACATATAATAATATTCCTTTAAAAAATAGAATGAAATTAAATATATAAATAAAATATAATAGATTAATCATTTATTTCACACAAATTTTTTGAATGACATAATCATGAAGTATAAATGTAACGTGATGAATGGAAATTAGGTGAAGAAATTCCATTACCTAGAGTCTAACTTCTGTCATATGTTATTCATATTTCTTAACATAATCATATGTTAATTTATAATTTATTGAGAAATTTTTTCTAGTTTTATAGTATTTTTGTATCATGTACAACCATTTTATAAATATTACATAATTGTTTTTGTTCTTCTTTGTAGTTTTGTTAATAATCGACTCTTAAGTAAAAAATGAACATTGCATGTGGTCAGTGGTTCGTGTTGTCATGGGTCCATTATCTCAAGAATATAAAAAATTATATATAAATATATTAAATACATATTATATAATTATTTATAATAATATTTTAATAAAAACATAAAACAATATTCAGGAATACAATATGTCGTATGCATTCATGGATGATATTTTTTTCCTAGCATTTTGAAAGAGACAAAATAAATGAAATTCATATAAATATGTATACATATATAATACCATTAAAGTAAAATTAATATATAATTTAAATAATATATTATTACTAATTCAGTCATTAAAAAATTCCATATGATGTGTGAATAGAAGACAAAATTTATCCTAATTTTTTTTAATATCATCTATAAAGGGGATAATGGAAAAAGAACAAAAACCTTATACATAGTGGTGATTAACCATCATAATTTGGACAATAATTGTTTTTATGTTAATAATATGAGGTATGAAAACAAATCGACGTGATATACTACATTATAAACATAACTAATAATTATGTACATTAATGTGGAGTTATCATTAATTTATAGATGAAGGATGTGAAGAGAAATTTTAAAATTAACAGAATTTCATAGAGGTATTTTGAGAAAATAACCTCATGAATATACCCTCCTTGAAAGTCCATTGAGGACCTCAAATTTGCTATTTGGTGTGACTATAATCACATTGAAATGAGAAGTTTTAGGAGGAGAGTTTTGGGTTGATATTTTAGGAGCTACAAGGATTTGTTGAATGACATAGGGTAGTGGAGAGGTTTTATTTATACTTGAGGAGAGGTTGGTTCATGTGATAAATTTATGGGTTATTTTATATTAAACCTTTACCATATAGATGTGGAATTAAATTAGACCAAATGTTATTGTAATTATGGATTATAGGATTGTTATGGGTAATACACACCTCAACCAACCTTTAAATATTTCATATTTTAGGTACGATAAACTTTTAGTTTTTAATATTATTTTTATAAACCTTTACTTTTACTATGATAAACTAATATACTATAATGTAAAATTTATTATACATAAAAATGAAATTTGATATAAAACATCTTTTTTAACATATTATTATAAGTATGGAATCCATTTTACCTAATTCTATTCCATTAATTGGAGAAGTTATATTTAAAATTAATTCTACATACCAAACAAAAAAGAGGGGTTTCAATGTGAAATGTTCAAAAGATTGAAACTTTTTATATCTAATTTCTATTTGAAAATAATTAAAATTAAAAATATTGGATTAAATGATAAAAAATAATATAATTTTTTATAGAACCAACAGAAATGATATTTTATCAATTTAAATAAATTATATGATAATGAAGATTAAAATTAAAATGTATTATTTTTTACTATTCATTATAATTGGAGTGTATTCAGAAATATAATAATATATTATCCATAGTAAATTTTGATACCCATATTTCCATGAAGAAGATTATTTAGTGAGATATAATATATAATGGTGTCAATATTACATTTAAACCTTGTTCTCCATCAAAAGGAGGTAAAATGACCTACTAAAAATATTATAGTTTTTATGCCTAAATTTGGATTTATTCTTATCCAATGTCCATAAAATTTATTAGAATAAGTGAAAAACAACTAATAAACATGTGTAAACATAACATAGATAGTAATTTTTATTTCCATAAATATTATGGTTATGAGACAACTACCATTTAATGTAATAATATTAATAAGGAATTATTCATTGGTGTAACTGAGTCATGTGTGCAACATGAGATTTTAGAGAAACCCATTGTTGTGTGTAGGGTAATCTATTAGAAATATAATCTCTATTAAATTGAAATTAATATCTAATTAATAAATATTAATAGATATGAAATGTTCTTATTCTATAATAACCCAGGATGTTACATCAAGGGCGTATAGTGGGTATCATTCATTAGTAACTATGACAAATGATCACCTTATATGGATGGTGAGAAACATAATCCCCCAACTAGTTAATATAAAAAAACTGAATTGTAAACCATTACCCAATGAAAAAATATCCTAATGTATCATCCACTATAATATAATGGATGGTATAAATATAGTACATCCCCAGCCAAACTGGTCATAAACCATCGTGATAATTTATATGGATGGAATCATTACGTCATATCAATAAGAAGTTTTATTTAAAAAAATTGTAGAAAATAAAATATGGTTGAAATAATAATTTAAAAAAATTTTCTAATGTTAAAAAATTCCTTGAATTTTTTTTAGGAAACAATTATATTTAATAAAATGGATTTTGAATTGAAGAGACAAATAAATTAAGATTCCCTTAAAACAATTCTCCATTATTTAAATTTCTACAAATGGGGAAAAGGGATGAATCATATAAATGTATCACAATTAACCAAATCTGAAGGAAATATATTTATATATGAAGGAAATATCAAATAATACCCCCAAGGATGACTTAAACATATTAAATCTCTATTAACGATATAATTTTGAATTAAATCTCATACCACTATTGGTGTATTTTTAATAATAATCCACTTGGAAAAAATATCATTAATTAAACATTATATAACATAATGGTAAATCGTGTCATTATAATAAATAAAAATTGGTTAGTGTATATATCTCCCAAAATAAATTAATTGTTAATATAGCATATGTCTCACAGAAGTAAAAGAGAGATGAGAAACTCGTACCTCAGGTTCAACATACATTGTATATGTCATAAAAAATGAATAAAAAATATATAATTATTATCAATATATTAACGATTAATATTAATATATATCATCATTTATATAATTTTCTAATAATCTATTATCAATAGTTTTTTAATAATTAATTGTTAAAATAAATATTATGGTTAACAATTACATAAATTTTCTAGTCTATTTTTTCATATTTATGGTCCATATACATTGATTATGGTTCCATAATCTCCAGAATTTAAAATTCGATTCAGATATCATATATATTTATTACATTAAAATTTAGAGTTATCAAATATAGATATATATTGAAAAATTATTTACGGTGGTCATGAAGATGTTAGGTCATACCTTCTCATGAGCGCTATATTAATTTTTTGACAATTGGAATGAAAAAATAAAAATAATTTTTCAATATTAAATATATATATTATATGTATAAATAATATATGTTCAAAGAATACATAAATATTTCCATCAATGATAATGTAAAATGAAAAACTAATTACATTAATCCTTATAAGTAGTATTACATACGTTCACCAAATAAACATTGTTATTTTACAAAAGATATATTTATCCATGACATCTGATGATGGAATAATAATTATATCAATTCACGATACAGTATTCAAGTGTACACAAGGGAAACAGTTTCATTTTCCATTTGATGGATGTGGATATAGATATATTATAAGAACTAAACATAATGAAAAATCATTATATTAAATATATTATTTTTACAATATATTATTTATAAATACAGAAGTCAGGTTTTTAAGAGGATTAAAAATAAAGAGATTAGTGAAGACATATACATTCACTAAGAAAACCAATATTTGGATCTCATAGTAAAGACATTAGGATTCATATAATTGAATTAAAAAAATTGAAAAAAGTGAAAAAAAATTATAAATGATCTTTCATGGTTTGGAATTTCTTAATGTCTTCTGAGGTGTGAAAATGCTAGGAGTTAGTTCACTTTTATAATGGACGATGAGTTTCATCTTTTAGAATACTAAAAACAATTCAATAATGGTAATTCATGCTCAACCCATGTGCCTAAAAAGTGATAAATAATGTATTTCAGTTATTTTAAGGTCAATAAAACATCAATAACATTAATTTATTCATTTATAGAACATTTTATTCACATATCAATAATGATTATTTTTTTCCATTTTAGTTTTCAAGATAGTAAAAAAAAATTAGCTATTAAATTTATCCATTATAAAAAAACGATTTCTATGCAATAAAATATTATAAAGGAATATAAATATGAATTAATTTTTATAAAATAACATAACGATGTTTCTGGAAAACTAATTTTTTTCATTGTTATATGTGATGTGTAAGACCCCTTCATTTCGTTAATCATAGTAATTATTTTTTACTATATTTACAATTAATTATTTTCTAAAAATTAATATATCTTTATTTCAAAAATAAATTATTAATATTACCTAGAGGGAACACATTTTAACAAAATTTATTTACTTTTGTGAAAAAAATAATTTCTTATTAAACCTATAATGGCGAAAAAATTGGTTTCGAAAAAAAATATTTCTGAAACATAAAATGATTCAATATCAAAATTAAATATAAAAGTTATCATGTATACTTAAATTTAATTAATTATAATTTAATTATACTAAATTTATTTCTAATCTAATTCAAATAATAAGGGAACAATTTAATATATTTAAAGAATGATATTTTTTCTAAAATAATTAGTATTTAAACAATATATAAAAAATTATCTGTCTCATAAAATTATCCAAAAATAAATCAATTACTAATTTGTAATTATGAAAAAAGTCATATTAATTTTATCGAATACATTATTTTCTTGGAGAAATTAATGTTTTAATTTAGTTTGCAAAAGATGTTCGAATTCTTTTGATAAAAATATATTTTTGAGAAAAAATATATCTTAATTCTTAAATATTGGTTTAAAAAATTATAACATTAGTTAAAAAACATATTATTGAATATATAATATATAAATTTCATTAAAATCATTTAAAAATGGTAATAAAATCAATTTATTAATATAGCAACCCATTTTTCACATAAAATATTTTTTCTAAAAGGCATTATAATAATTTCAAATAATTTATATTCTCATTTCTAACCAATTGATAAAAAAGAATTTATGTGGGAATGTATAAACAATAATTTTTTTTAATTTATTTTCTTCTATTTTTTCCCACCAATTTATCCACTACTTTATAATGATCATATATAAATACTAATCATCATGATAAATTTAAGCCTAGTGTTTCATGTTGTATATGGTATCATACAAAATGTTATAATTTTAAAATATTAGGCTGTTACATTCCCACCACATTCAATAATTTTCATCCAAAAATATTTTAACATGTTCTTTATAATCCTATGTTTTACATTAAAAAATATATTTGTTAAAATCCCTCATCTTGATAAATAGTTCATAAAAATTTTATTCAATGAAGAGAATGAGAATTATGAATGTCATTTAGAATGATACATAACTTGGATTTGTATATAGAAAAAAACAGTGCAGTAGAGAATAAAATTGTAAATAATTATGATACTGATAGTTTTAATTGATAAAAATAATATAAATTTTCAATAGATAGTTAACAACCAAAAAATTTAAATATATAATTCGTGAAAAAATATATATTTCATTGGAAATAAAGGAATGTTATATCATTTTTATTTTAAAATCATTAACATATATATTTTTTATTTTTTTCCAAACAATATTGATTACATGAGAAAATATATTTATATGATATATTATTTTTCATATAAATAATTTCATCTATTTATTATTCTTAAATGAATATCCATTTCCTTACATACTCAATGATATGAAAATTTTATATATAATTTTATATGTTTTAAGTACTAATATTATTTTTAAATTGATAATAAAATCCATAAAATATTGAAAATTCATTCAATATGATTCTAAATATATAACACTAAAAATGGTTACCATTTTTCATCCAATATGATATGTTATTCATTAAAATGTAAAAAATTAATCCAAAGATTAACATAATCCATTTCATAAATAGTGGACCATAAACCCATTCCAAAATTAGTAAAACCAAATTTAAAATAAAAAAAAATTATAAATAATTTCACTAAATTTCCAATATCAACCTAATATTAATCTCACAAATATAAAATACATCTTCATATCATTTACGAAATATATTAATACCATTATTGTATATATTATCTGGATAAATGTTAATAAATTAAATTACTATATAACCGTAATGAAATCATATGGGTTTCATAAAATATACACTATCTAAATTACTTAAAAAAAGTTATATTATTGTATCTATTCATTAAATACAAAATGATACAATCCCCATCTAGAATAATATAAACCACAATGTCCAAGGAAATTAATTTCTTCTATGATTAACAATATCATCTAATTTTCTAAATAAATTTCAATTACATTTTATTTCAATATTACATTATTAATAATAATTAGGCACATATTTTGTGTTACCTTATTGTATTCATTTACACTAAAAAATTCACAATACAAATACATAAATTTTCATATTTATCAGTACCATTAAATATATGAATACAAATCATTAATGAAAACTTCAGTGAAAAAATACACATATTTTTCTTTATTACTATACTGAAAATATAATTGATAAATAGATTCATAAACATAGTAAATTTTATCATTGAACGTTGTTGTTTCTAATTTAATAAGAATGGCCTTGATCCCTTATCTTATTTTGAGTTGAATTCCCTAGATTCATTTTCATTTTATTTTATATCACCATATATCCATATAGTTGAAACATTTAATATTGATGATTTATTTTTTTAATCCTTGAATTCATCTGATTGATGGAATTTCTATCCACACGTGATGAAAACATTTATTATCTAAAATCATGTACTTTGTTGATTCATTTCAAATTAATCAAATGTGGTAATATCAATATTTACCATCATAACATTACCAATACATTAAAATAATGACATCATTTTGTCTTTCATTAATTCAAATTCATGTGGCATAGATAATTATTCTTTTATCTTGATATCACATGATTTAATATCCATATATGATGATATTTTGTTGGATACTTCTTATCTATTTAGTATTTTATTTAGATAATCAAATTAATGGTTAATGCGGATCTTTGGATTACAAACATATCCTTCATCCTTCCATGAAAACATTTTAACGATATTTTTTATCTTTGAAAAATTTTCTACTTCATTTTGGATGATAATCAATAATTGTTTCCTAAATATGATCACTTTTCATGATTAAAATATTTTACAAGAATAGTCCATTAAAATACATCTATTCCTTGCTCCATATTTCCTCACCATTAATATTTTCAAAAAAAATTTCCACCATTGGACTGTATATTCTATGTGGTGGTGACCTCACTTGAAAACATTCTCCCTTTCATTAAATCAAAGAGGAACAAATCTCCTCACTATTGAATATATCAATTATACATATTCATGTGTATTTTTAGTCACATTAAATAAAAGAGGGTTCTATTGTAAGATGTGGTCTAATATTTTTACAACATGTTGTGGATCTATAATAACATCCATACAATTTAAGCAATTGTTCATTACATGAGTCTCTTAACATAATATAGTTATAAATTTTTCTTCTACAACTCCTTACCTAGATCCAACTCAATATTTATTATATTTACTTGGAGGGAAAAAATAGATGAATTATATTCATTCATATAGTTCACATTCATTCTAAAATAATAAATTTTTATTTAATATAACACACTATATTAGATTATAACATTTTGAACCCAAATTTATAATTCCAAAACTACTGAAATAGTTATCAAAAATTGTAATATTTTTGTGTAGCTAACGGTAGGATTATAATAATGGATTCCTTGGGAATATTCTTAAATCATATAAATATTATAAAATTATATTTGAATCATTTATAAAGAAAATTTGAATCATCAGTATAATATACCCAATGAGTTTCAATCAATGTCTGAAAAAATTCCATATTCATTATAATATGAGACGATTTAATCAAATTTCAAGGAACATATTTTAAATATATTACCCATATGAAACATATTTTTATATCCACATGCAGTTGTAGTTTCCTAATGGGAAATTATTTCAATAAAATTCATATAATCTATATATTACGAAAACATTATGATTTTATTATATACATAGTTATATCCTTAATGCCAGTCATTTTCTTATGTTCTATAGTATATGTTTTTTTAAATACTGAATAAATGGTTTTTAATAAACATCATTTGGTACCAACAGAAATGACCTTAACCCTGGTATCCAAGAGTTGGTGGATGTTAATTATATTATAATAGGATACATGGAATCCCATCATGATGGACGGAATAGTTTTTTACCATTTGATAGCTAGATTCATACATGAATTTCACATTAAAATTTATACCATAGAATAAATCATAATATTATATTTCAATACCCAATTATTACATCTACTTTATCCTAAAATGTGAATCCTAATACACTTCCATCCATATTTGTGAAAAAAATATAAGAAATGGATGCTCATAAATTCTAGGAAAGGGTATGCTTACATAGAATGATATCAGAAACAATGAAACATTAATCAATAAGGAAATGAAAATATATTGAAACAAGTTATATTCAATCAATATATTCGTCATTAATAATAATATAGAAGGAATAAATGATGATCAAATAATTTCGTAGAAATAATCACATGGGAATTATTCTTATCCAGGGATATCCTAAATAATAAAAATTTCGCATAAACATCCCAACCTGATCTCCTTACGAAAGAATTTATAAATTGTAACATCACGAAAAAAAATTTAATGCCTTGTTCCAAGACACAATACATATGTTTCTAAGGGATTAGGTAATTACCCAAGACTGTTATTTTCATGAAACACGACAAAATATCGAGGCGATATAGATATCACCAGACATCACATACTATGTGTAATTAATTAATCATATGATAAGGGATATGGTTAATCAATTAAAAAAATATGTGATAAAAAACTATCATATGAAATGATAATACATTCCACAATCAATAATAAAAGCACAAAACATCAATTGTAATAATGTTAATGATATACAAAGAGTAAATCATCAATGAATATAATCATAAAGAAACTATTTAAATTAAAATGACTATAATATTACATTATATCCCCTCATTGGAATATGTATTATATCAATAATTATTGTTTAATAAGAGATATACAAAAAAATCATCAATAAAAATATCATGTTCATATTGAAAATATCAATGTAAAACTAAGAAATTGAGGAATCCTATGATTTTTAAAAAATCCATGAAAATTTTAAACATATTATTTCAAACATTGTACGATCAAGTTTTTGAGTAATTCTAAACACTCTATATTGGATAGAATTAAATATTTTCTCTTAATATTAAATATGTTAAAAAATAACTATTTTGGAAAATGAAAATAATATTTATTTCAAAAATTTTCTAAAAAACAAAACATGTGTGAAAATTTATTGATTAAATAATTATGATATATTAAAAAATACTTTTACTATTATTTTCATAAAATATAGATATGGGAGAAAAATAATTTCCTCTTTATGAGAGAAATAAAGTTAAATTTTATTTAGAATATTTTCTCAATCAGATTATGCTCCAAATAAGGGGAAAATATACAAATATATTAATTGTTCATCATCTAAATTTTGAAACGAAAAATATATTTTTGTTTCCTAGGGAAATTAAAAAATTATCCAAATAGATACTGAAACAAAAACCTTCTGAAATATTGTTAATATGAAAAAAATAAAAACTTATTACATTTGTTAATATTTGAAACATAACACACATGACAGAAATAAGACAAATAAATCAGTAATTATAAAAAATATAATGGTATTCATGTGGAAACATATCAATGGGTTAGTATATACACCACATAAAATAAATAAGTTGTGAAAATGGAATATGTCTGGTGATTGTAAAATTGAATCAATAAACCCTTAACACATGTTTCACGTCATTCATTTGTGTGTCATATTAAAAAAAAATTATATATTTATTATAATAATATTATATTACTATATATATATATGTTACCTTATATTATTTATTTATAATCTTTTATCTCTCATATATCCACATTACATTTTTAAAATCCATGTTCTTAGTAATAATTTCTTTTTTTATCATGCTTGTTTTGGTTTAGTAGTTTCCACATTTATTCATTGATACCTGTTAATTTTTTTAATAATGTTAATATATATTTCATAATCAAATTTTTTTATGTTATACTTATTTATATCCATCCATAAATTATATATATTGTAAAATGGTTTACACCGTTTAAAAAGATGATACATTTTGTGTACACATGAACATTTTTTTTATTATTGGTGTGAAATGTAAAGGTAAATAATAATTTTTCATTAGAATATAATTATTATATTATATAGAAATATGTTTTAATAATATAAATCACTATAAACAGCCATGTATAAATAAAAAAATCAAAACACTTCATGGAGTTGATAGTCCAAGCTTAAGAATGATCAATGGTATCAATTTACAAGAATCATGATTATAAAAAAGGAATGAGTGATATTATATTTATATTATTATAATTATTACATATTTACCACTTCGGTATATTAAATCTGTAAAAATATACTATTGTGAAATGTGGTGGTGGAAAATTAATTATCTCATTTCCTGAGGAGATAGTTCATCGTACAGATGATCGATGATTTAATTTCACACTTTTGGTAAGATGAAATGGATATATGATAAGAAATAATATTATAATAATATAAATATAAGGAATATAATTTTTTTATATTATTTGAATTATTAATAAATAAATTAATGAAATTGTATTTTGACTAAAAAATAAATACTATAGTGAAGACAAATGAATTTTCATAGAAGAACCATATTTGGAACTATTATTAAGAACCCAAGGATTGGATTTAATGGAATATGATAATATCTAAAATTTGTAAAAGAATAGCTATGATATAAATTTATGGGGTTATGTCAATCTAAATGGATTATGGATTGTAAATATGTAATAAATGTTGATTACATATTATAATTGGGGAGGAGAGTCATTATTATAAATACCCAAAATTATTCAATAATAGAAAGTCACTGTCAATCCATGTGCATACAAAATGGATAAATAATTTTTTAGTTAATTAATATCCTATAAAAACATCAAAATGAAATGAATAATCATGTATTACTAATATTATTCTCATATCCTCAATGATTACTTATTTTTAACATTTTAGTTTTCACCTTGGATACTAGATTTTTATTAAAAAAATTAATTTATTCATTAGTAATAAATATAAATTACCCTCATTATATGTTTTTAAAAAATTTATTATAAAAATAAAATCTAATTTATCAAATAATTTTTCAATGTGTGTGGAAAATTAATTTTAATGTAGATGCATGTAATGTGAAAATCCTTATTATATCAATAAGAACGAAAATTAATCATTATTTTATTTAATATTCATTATGACATAAAAGTGTGATCAAATTATTAAATAATATTAATTATATTTATTTTAAAATTTAAAATTATTTTTTCAAATTATTATCATAGATGTGTTAAAATTTAATTTAATATTAAACCTTTAACAACCACGTAGATGTTTATTTGTCAAAGAATTTTTTTTCGTATTTTTAAAATGTTTATAAGTAAAAATTCAACATAAAGAAAATTTCAAATAAATATTTTAAATAATAGTAATAATATATAAATTATTTTTACTTTTAAAACCACTAAATATAAAAGGGAATATAGTAAATGAATTAAAATAAACATATTTTTATGAAATATAATTTTTTCCACTATTTATCAAAACAATATCTTTTCATAAATTCAACAAAAATATAGACTAAGATTACTCTTACATGATGATTTAAATATAATCATTTAAAAATAAATCCACTAAAAAATGATAATATTAATTTTAATATATGTTAACGAAATTCAACTCAATTGGGATTTATAAATATAATTGTATCATGTAGAAAACAAGATTTATTCCAATATCATGAATATAAAAAAATATATATTAATTATAAAACATTAAATTGGAAAGATAACATATAAATAATATAAAAATAATTCATAAATATATAAATATAATTTATAATTACATAAATACAGAGTGTGCATAAGATTAGTTCATCAGAAACTTTTTTTGTTTCTTTGAAATGATTATAATTTTTATTTATTATCATTAGATATCAAATTTATTTATCAATATTTTTATAAAAAATATATAATTCATAATTTATTTAATTAAAATTCATACATGTCTTTTTAAAAAATATTTTACAATTTTCATATTAAAATAATATACTTTTGTGGACATTTATGGTCTGTGTTGAGTGTTGTATACACTATAGAAAATAATATTCTAATTATTAAATATCATGGTGTAACATAAAGATATTCAATTAATTTATTGGAGAACTATAGAAATTTTTTATATTTTTTATTATATAATTTTATTATTTTATAAACACAACTACCTTAATTGTTTTTTAGTTATAGATTCGTATTCTATTTCAAGATGGGGTGTGATAACGTTATCTAATTTATTAAATTGGGTAAATTTATTAGATATAGATTGTTTTATAATCCATAATGGATTATTATTATAAAAGTTTATTATTTATTATTTATTCATTAACTCTTATAATTAATATATTACAAATAATAATGCGATTTGTGGGTCTAATATTTGATAGACCCTCGATGCATTGATAAGCATTATGAGACAATCATGTTTGTGTAATTGGTGTATGCCGCCCCAATTTAGAGAGATATCTAGACTACAATATTTTTGAAATGATTGATTTAATAGATATATCGATGATCAAATGAATGTTTTCTTCACTGAGTACATGACTGTATGATCAATATTTCAATAATTATTCAATACATCTAAATGTATTAAGATATTTTTCTCCATGTTATATATTAATATTCATTATTTTTCATGTATAAGTTATTCAATTTATTTTAGTTATTTATGGTTATATTGTGCGGAATTTTGTTTCTATAATATTTATTCTAAGATGATTCCTCAATTTTACTAGTTGTATGTTTCACGTTACTGAGTATTTGAGCTCAATACTTCTTATGTTTTATTTCCCAAGGTAATTAATAAAATAATCATACATGATATGTCAGAAAATATATATTACTCGTAAAATATTTCATAATTATTTATGAAATGATTTTGATTAACTTTTTCATTCTAGTGGAAAAAATATAAACTAATTTATAATGACATTTTATTAAATAATTTATATTTTTCAATAATTCTAAAAACAATTTGCATTAAATATATTCAGAAATAATGTAATGACATATTTTCATGATGTTAAAAATTTATCAGATATTATGTTATGTGAAATTATAGTTTGTATCAAATATACGATGTAACATATGTGTTTTATTAATTTCATCCTAGAATATGGGTCTAGTGTGTGACTATTTATATCAATACAAGGTTCAATTTAGATTGGTTATTATGATGTTTTTTGGGAAAATTGTAAGGAGTGATAATATAAAAATGATAAAATTTTATATGTATATATAAATTTTATGTTTATTAAATTAATATTTATTTCATTGAGGATTATGATGAGTGAGCGTTAGGGAAAACACATGTGATATGAAAAAATATTGCATAACATTGTAAACTTTTGTCACATATTGAGTGTGTGGTTTTCTAAAAAAAATGAAATCCTAGTGTAGATATTATATGTTGAAATAATATCTAGAGATGACTAATCATGTATAATAACATTGAAAAGAGTGTGTTTGGTAATAAATCAATCATTCCATAGTGAAAAACAATGTGGCATAACATCACAATATGTTTGAAACATAAAATTAATATCAGTTTTGTTTATCATATTATCTTCATGAACCACTATGGAGGATTCAATTTCTAATTCCACTAAGGGGATATATATATTAGAAATCATATTAAATAAGTTACCTATGTTGATCCTATAATGTTATAGGTTGATCTTTGAATTATATATATTGATATGAGAGAGATATTTTTTGAACTAAAACAACTGTTGGATAATAATAATGGTTAATATTAGTATCCTATTAGATAAAGGAATAAATAAAAATGATGAAATACCAACTGAAGGATATTGATTGTGAAAATAATAGGAATAAGTTACACTTATCCATTACTCAATAGTTTTGGATTCCCTATTGGATTATTATTCTAGACACACTAGTATATCTATTTTTTCAATGAGTATTAAATCACTATGCTAATAATATAATATTGTAATGCCACATCTTGTAGCATGATTATTTTATAACTAGTATATGTGTAGGCTTTTATGAATTATGTTGTTCCTTAATTAGATATAATATATGTGATTCTGTTAATTTTTTAACTATTTCAACATAAAATCCTTATTAACTTGTTCATATTAAAATTTAAAATAAAATCATTATTGAAAAACGGACTACATGGGAGATAAAAAATAGTGGTAAATATAGACAGATCATACTATCACTAAATGAATGGAAAAAAATATTTACATCATCCATTAATTTACGACAAACTTTTGTAAGGCCTAATGTTTCAATAAATGTTAAAATATAAAATATATTTGAGGAATATAATAAAAACCACTTCTACCTTGTCTAGCACAAAAGGAAATTAAAGTGAATTAGAAAAGGGGATGTATTCATATGTCCACGAGTATGTGATATATTCAATAATCATGCTTGGTACCCCATAGCAGGCGATCCAATGAACCATGTGGGAAAATATTTTGGGTCCTGTGAGGATTTTTATTAGAACATGAAGAACACCTTGGATTTGATATGGAATGGAATCCATACAAGATTTTTCTTCATACAAGAGATTATAATAGAGAGTAAAATGAATTGAACAACACAATATGTGAGAAAAGAGATTCTTGTTTATCTATTGAAGCACTCTATGTAGCCTAGTGATATTTTGGAAAGTGTACGAGTTGCTATGTTAGAGATATGTAATTTGTAAAGGACTAGATGGTTTATAAATAATGATGTTAATGATCCATTTTAGTAGGATTATAATTCTTCATTAGCATTACTTTTAAATCTCAAATTATCACCAATTATTCTATAATTATGAAGATCATACTATGAAATAGGGATTTGTTAGATAAGTCTATGCATTTATAAGCTTACTAATTATAAAAAAAGATAATCATAGTTTATACCTCACATAGATATTCTATGAATGAGGTTCTAAAATTAATCTCAAGGATATGTAACATACATTTAAAAATTCAACAATGAGGGATATTTCCCTCATATAATTGGAATGAAAATAAAAATGAAGATATTCGTATTGGAAACATTAATAGACGTCGCTTTGTTGGATTTATTTATACCAAAATATATTTATAACATATGAAATGAATCTATTTAATGGATTGTATATGGGAATGTTATATCCCATTATATTGGCATACGAATTCCAATAAATGATCTAAAATTGAATTATATCATGCATCATATGGTGCATTAACATAAAACAAATTGAAATATATTTACGAAAATTTAATCATCAATTATGGCCATTAAAACATATCAACTATATTAGTATGAGATAATTATAATAAATAATTTATGAAATTAATTTATAAATATAATAAATTGTTCATTTGAAATGAATAAAATTGATACCGATTACATGAAATGTCATATAATAAAATTAATTTATTAGAAATGTATTATTCTAAAAAAGTATTTTTATATTATATTTATCTCAATTTTTAGAAATATATTATTAATGAAGATAATATATTTTTTGGATATTATAAATTTGTTAACAAAAATATATTTGGATAAATTTATGAAATAATAATACAAATTGTCGATATTTGAAAATATCATTAGAAAATATTGGGTTTTCATTATATATTCTGATTTCATAAGAAAATTAAATATATTTATTTTATAATATGAATATGAAAAAAATTACATCCGTTTTATAGTTTTTAGAAAAATATTTTCTTAATATGATTTTTTTTAAAATTAAAAAATATAATTAATTTTATTTTAAATAGTGATAAAATCATTTATTCAAAAAAACATTAACAATTGTGATACTATAATAAAAAGGATGGTATTATATGATTTGGAAAAAAATATAGATAATAGTTTACGTATATAAAATAAATTAAATGGTTTTAAAATATTATAAATAATGTATTTAACTGATGCATAATTTTTTTGAAACTTAAGTAATGTTCACTATAATAAAATGTTATTAGTTTCATATATTAATTATTCTATTTGTCACATTTTGATATTAAATATATCAAAATACATTTTCAGTATTATATCATCGTTATCTTATTTTTTACATAAGGAAAATTTCACATTTGGTCATAAATTCCTGATTACTACGATTAAAGCTAATGTCCATGATGATTATAAAACTGATATTTTGAAGGATTAATTTAATTAGTATTTTTTAATTTATCTATATTAAATTAAATTTTAAAAATTTAATATGTGACTTTTTTATATTATTTAAATAAATATATAATATAATTAGAACACTTATTACTGGAAACCAATACAATATTAGATTAATATAAAAAAGGGGTTCAAAACATTTCTCCTCAAACTCCTCTTTTTCTATATATTAATTTTTTACTCTAATGTTAATATTAACTTATTTATAAATATAATTATATTATATTAAAATTATATTTTTGTTCATCAATTTGTAATCTAAAAAAATGTGTTATTTTATAAGTTTATAAAAACCTATATTACATTGTTAATATATAATAACCAAGGTGAAAACAAAAAATATAAAAGAAGAAAACCAATGTTAACATAATTTACAAGTCATTTAAAACATGTGTATAAATAATTTCATGAGTATTTATTGAAAACGTTTCAAGTATAAATCAATTACTTATTATGTGTTTAGTCTATAAAAATTGAATAGGTAAATGATATCATTGAAATTTAAATTGATATTAACAAAAGTTCCCCTTTCACCCATTGTAAAAGGTGGAACTTCCATCCATCCATGAAAGACCCATTCCTTGGAACTTCATATTTAATCTCTATGATATTTATTCATATAAGATGATATAATATTTTAATATATATTTTTTGTTTCAGTTAGTTTTCCAATAAAATTTTGGTCCATGGATCTATTCATAAAAATTTTCAAATTATATAAATGAATATTATTTAATCATCAATAATTTATTTAATTTAATTTTATATATATAAACAACTCTATATCTTATTAATATGACAACCAGAATCATTATTTTAATTCAATTTTATTATTTTAATTTATTAACATTATTTATTAATTTATATCCACATAGAAAAATAAACTAACATTATCTATGTTTGGTGCATACTACCACCTCCATGAAGTAACATTTTTGGTTCTTCCTCTTGATTTTTATCAATACAAAAACAACAGATAATATGATTAAATGAGTCAATATATATATATATATAATATCATTATTATTCAATTATAATGATATTATATAGTTCAATTACCATACTCATAAATCGAAATTTAGTGTGTCCACACGTGGGCCGGTTTAAGAACATAGTTAAATAATTATCTAAAATTATATTATGGATGACAATAGGGAAATTAAATATAAATTTAATTTTAATTGAAAATGAGATTGTATACTAATTATTAAATATAAAGGATATATTTGGAATTTAACATATTATTAATATAACATCATCGAATGATAAAATTACGAAAACAATATAGAATTGATTCATTTATTATGCAACAATAATAAAAAATTATATTAAATAAATAAAATATAACATTAAATGGTAAATTTTAAATTAAAAATATAATAATAAATTTCCAATGATGATATATAGTAAAACTAAATTGATTATTTCTGAAATTTTTAATTGAATGAATAATGAATCTAGATCATGGTAAAATATATTCATCACTAATTACTTCATTCTAGAATTTTTTTGTATTATGTTTTTAATTACATCTCTAGGGTAAATGTATTACTAATTTGATATATCATAACTTGAATTATATTTTAATGATGGAATATTATGATGAATTAAAATTCAACACTTTCAATTTATATATATTAATATGATACTCTAGCCACAATGGTTTTTTATTAAACGTTATCACCTTGAATCATGTTTATGTTATACACCATTATTTATATTCCCTTTTATGATAATGATGTTTTAATGTAGATTGATTTTTATCTATGACAGTTTTCAAAAATATTATTTAAATGTATCTATTCCTTTAACTATAATATATTTTACCTTTTTGTCCGTAATTTTTAGAGAACACAATTATTCATTTTCAAGGCTCCATTATTGGACAATGTTATTAAAATTTATTTTTTATTAAATAATTCATGTTTAGAATTTAAATTATTATTTATAATGTGAAATTTATGTTATTAATTTTTTAAAAAGATTTTTTTTTCTAATGCATCGATTATGTTTTCAACACAATTTTATTTTCAAATAATAAGTTATTTTCCCTCATTAAATTTATGGAAAATAATGCATCCTATAAAAAAAATTTATAATATGTGACATTAATTTATCAATATCAAACAATTCCATTTATGATCCCTTCGTCTGTGATAATAATTGAGTGATTATAATAGTAGGATGTTTCTCATATATGACAAAATCCTTCTGCATTTTCTTATTTACAATATGGATATATTATCGTTCAATGTTTAACTCCATTACCTGGATGACTTTTCTAATGTTCTTTTCTATCAATGATATGATTCCTCACTATTGTTATTTTATAACCATCCAACCTAAATATGAATAACATTTTATATAATTTAATTTCATTTTGAATTGTATATTATCCATTCCTTTTATTTATGGGTGATAACCCTGATTCCATATGTCAATTGAGTGGGGAAATTATTGACATACTTATTTTCAATTTATTATACGATTTTAGATTGAATTGTTATTACAAATAATTATTTCATATGTATTGATTGGGGATATATAAAAATAAATATTTCTTATTCTAATACATTTAAATTTTAATTCGTTAGGATGGTTTATTTTTTTAATATTATACATTTATTTTATGTATGGGTTACAGACAGCTTACACCTTTTTTATAATAAAAATTATTAGGTTTCTATATGTTGTGTTTCCAATATGAATGATTAATTTAAAAAATTAATATGTATTTTTTATTCATTATCTCATTTGATGAATGATTTTGATATAAACATGTGATGACCACATCCTGAAATTAGATATCTCCATGATTCACCTGCATGTCTCATGAGATATTCATATTTGTGTACATTTTTACCATTACTATATTCAAAAATATTTCATTAATATGTCCTGGATGAAGAATTTGATATCATGTTTATGGCTTGGATGGAGGGAATGATATAATTCCTGGGGACTTGATGGTAAAATTCAGATGTATGAATTATTTCATTCAAAACCAATAGTTAATTATTTTTTATTCATGTGGAATATTTAAGTTCATTTCATTAAATAGTCATATTATTCTCTCTGGTTTATTTTATAATGGAATAATTATGGATAGTTTAAAATATATAAATATGTATTCCATGTTTTCTATGATTTCATATGATTTATGTATGACCTAATAAGAGTGAGAGATCCCCCTTCATAATGTTTCTATTGCACAGAGTTCTGAAGAAAATCCTTATATATGATTTGTCATGATGATTGTTTTTGGGGATGATTTTTGGATATTATTTAAACATGTTATGTATTTAGTTGATTAATTTTGTAGAATTAATTAATATTAATTGATAATTACATTGGATATATTATTTTATGGTTTTTTTAATTATTTAGGGCATTAAATCTAAATTGTCATGTGAATAACGAAAATTCAATTTTTTTTTCTATTTAATAATTGGATAGTTATCTATGAGAATGCAATATTTTTTTAGTGATAGTATATAAATAATGATATTTATGTTTTGGACCTTGGGGTGTGGGATATGGGATTTATATCCTAGGCCATTAATTCCAAATATTTATTACTATGGGAATCAATCATATAAATTGTGTCATGAAAATTATTGGAATATAAAATCTAACTTAATAAAATGATTTAGCCTTTCTATATATGAAATCATCCACATCCTAATGGTTATTTATATATTTGAATATACTGTATTTTGGTGAAGACACTTATGGGATTGGTACTAAGCCTAATTGGAAACTAAAAATTAAATATTTCATAAGAAATCAACTAATACCAAACTCTTACAAGACATCGCAAACTATTTATTCCAATTTGTAAATAGACTTATCATTATTATAGAGATTTTCAAATTTAATATTACATGCACTTCCCTTTAGAGGTTTTAGTGAGGATCAATTAGTGTTATGAAAACAACATATTGTTAAAAAAACTACTAATTTTTTTATTTTCAATAAAGTATAAATAAAAAACATAAAGTTTAAAAAAAATAATTGAATTTTGTGTTACATTGTTTTTTAGAACAGTCTATATCTTTAAATTTTTTTACTTATGAAATGAAATAATCCAAAAAAAATTAATAACATGAACATATATTATCCCTTGGATACTTAAGAGTCAATATTCATATATATTCCAATAAAAACCTCTTTAGATGCCCCTATTGTCATGATAATATTTTTTCATGTTTTCCAAGTCATATAAAACATCATATATCAATAAATTCACTAATTTCAATTTTTCCACCAACTAATATAGGATACACAAAACATATGAACCCGTGTTTTTTTTCCATGGATCGATATACGTTCATGATTCTTACATTATATAATGTAGTTATAAGGAACCCTAAATCGTCTTTTGGAAATTTCACTCCATAAATAAAGAGTTAAATTCTATTTTAGAAACAACAAAATTCCAACGATATATTGTTTAGTTATGCTTTTGAATTGTAACAGAAATTAATATCACATTACTATGTCATATTGGAAATGTATACCAATGTAATGGATAATGGGAATATGAGAACATGTATCTTAAATAATCATGTAAGATTTATGTAAAAAAAATATGAGGATTTGATGTAAACCTGAATACATGATACATCATGATAATATACATGATAAAAGATTCACCATAATATATGAAATTAATCCTTTACCCATATATGTAAAACAAGAAAGATCCTCCCTCAAGGACACATACACTAATAAAGATTGGCTAACATGAATTCACATTTCCAAAAAGTGGTGCTATTACCCCCCATGCATTATTATAAATAAGGATTGTATAAACCTAGTGGGTGTATATATGGTGTGGGAATGAAAAGTTTATGTGAATACCACATTGTGATTTAAATTAAAAAATTATTAAAAAAATATTATTGTATTAAATGATATATATTTCTATTTATTTTAAGAATTTTCATGGAGGCAAGTTACATGTTACAGTTTCATTAAAATAAAATGATAATGTTATTTCGAATGCATTCTATTAATAAATAAAGAATCACAGTTTATTTCCCCAACCTAGTTTCCCACTTAACCTGTTCTCTTGGATGGTGGTCCAATAAACTATATGTATGGATCTCCTCGTAAAAATGGATTTTTTCAAGTAGAGGGGGTATGATTCAGTGATATTGGGTGAGAATATACCATATTTTTTGGTAATAATAATTGTCCAAATGATTTTAAAAAATTAAAGGATGCCTAAAACAGTAGATGCAACATTAAGAATCAATGGAATAATAATATATTGACTCATTAATATCAAAAAGACTAATGATATTATACAATAACAATATATATATATACAAGTCATAACTAGTGATATGACACCCAATATATAATAAGTAAACATCATCTCAACAAATCTATGTCCCATTGGATGATGATATATATCCTCTAATAATAACTTAACATTGACCTCAATATAGTACCAATCCTCATATCCCAATCAATAGTCTCAAGGACATATCGTAATGATCCATCTCTAGAATCATTGGCTTCATAAATTTATCACCTCTTACAAAATATAATATCACCCCATCCCCTTCGACATAATATCGTCAGAGGCCTCAACCCATAATGTGTTGTTGACACCCCCTCAACCAATTCTTATCCATGTGAACACAACTCCTACTTTACATTATACATTAAAATTGATTATTAATCACCCAAATATTCAATCCCACACTGTTCAAAGAGCTCAATGCCACATGTGACCATGGTTCCCCTATCCTAATGGTCAATAATATATATTATATCATAGGTCATTCCATTAACTATATTACATCACTAACTGAATTTCATAAACCATGTCCTCCCATATTGGATACCAACAACACCCCATGTATGTTGGTCCACACCCATTAGTTTCTTAATGAACTCATGGAATGATAATATAATTCAACTAAAAAAATTACAAAATAAGACTAACATTCCTAGTTTGTAAATAATCCCATACAAGTAATAGTAAATTTAAATATTGGATAAATAATACCCATCAATTTCATATAATATCAATTAAAAAAATACATATGTTAAATAAATAAGCTTATCACATGAACAATATAAATGTTTTAATTTAATAACAATCCCTATAGAAATAATAAAATTTTAAAACAATTATAAGAACCACTTACATTATACTGATATTAACTTCTTCATCTAATATCATCCATAATACAGATCAAAATTGAGAGAAATAATGATTTTATGTAAACTATATTAAAATAGGAAAAGAGAGATCCAACATATACATCATTCCATATTAAGCTATACTATGAAATTTAATTAATATGATTAAATGTATTACCTATATACTAACAACACACCCAATATAAGTTGAATACAAGACCGGTAGGAGGAGGAGGCTCAAATCCTAGTTATAGGGAAATGTGTGATCCAAAGATATATGAGGAGAACATATGTTGGAGAATAAAGAAAGGAGAATGACTCATATTGAAGAAGGGGGAATATGTAGTATCATTATTTATAAGAGTTTTGTAGATAATTATAATGTTTTTTCTGGAAGTTCTCCAAACATTCAAAATCACTATCCAAAGAGTAACTTATTTAAAATATGTCACATGGTTTAGCCTCAAGAGTTTCCAAGAATATGCGCCAAACATGAACACTAACTTCCCATGTGTAAAATATTGTGTGTCATTGGTCATAGGGTTTGATAATAAATTCATATACCATACACAACATAAGATAATATCTACAGACACCCAAAACGTTTCCTTTGGAGGCCTCATGATTGAATCAATCTAGGTTCCTATAAATTAATCATTTGGAGAATAGGTTTTCAAACCATGCCACATCTGAAACCCATATAAATATACGAGGGACATAAAATTACTCAAAATTGATCCATTAAAAATCACACCGGGGTTCAAATAATCAAAAATAGGATCATAAATTCAAAACTCGTGTCTTTTCATCCACCAATCACAAATATCATGTATATCAATAAATTATTCCAAATTCAAAAACCCATGACATTATAGTCTCCCCAAATTAATATATCACATACTTGAGATAAGAGTTCTCAATATAAAATGTTACTGGACATTCCCATATCAGGAAACACTCCTTGATCTACCCATGTGATTAGTCATGGTAAATTCCCATTGTGGAACTCCCTATATTATGAATTACCAACATAGTCACTTCCCATTTTTTTACATATTCGGTTATTGCACCAACCATCCATATATATAAAATCATTCAAGTACATAACATCATTATAGATCCTCATCATGTTCTTAAATAATAAATAATTAATTCAATAAACTACTCATGTTTTATAGAACATCAACTTCTCATTAATAATTATTCCATTCATGAATCCCATGAGTCCCACATCACATCAAATTCTCAGAGGTCACACATCACATTCATTAAATAGATAAATTAAATATATATATATGTGTTTGAATGACCCATTAATCATGATTCATACACACCTCTTTCCATCCCTCATCATATCCAATGATCACGTATTAACCATCACCTGGTAAATTGAATTTATCATTCATGGACTTCGGAAATAAAATGGTCATTTCAAAATTATTATTCCCTAAAAAAGGTAAATCGATTATCAAGTTTAATATAATGCACTATAAATGATGACTGGTTACCTGAGGAATGACCACAATACGAAGCGACACCAGCAACCACCCACTGACCACATTACTGGGTCTCCATATCCCTTCGATCACTAGTCAACATAATAGTTTATCAACTTCCTGATAATATTACTATTACTAGTCTTACCTTATATCCATATACCATAAGTGGTCCTTGACTCCAATCTGTCTTTGTAGACTTCTAGGAAAACCTCTCTATATCCCCCATCTTACCAAATGATTAAATCTCATTGAGATCCAACTATCAATGTGTCTAAAGATTTCCCAGAATCTAGAACTACAAAAAAATATTGAATAAACTCTTCTTAGAGGCCTAATCATGAATCTATTCTAACTGACTAATTGGTACTCTTCATGAAACATCTCCATGCTACCAAATGCATCACCGGTAAGAATAAGTGTTTCTATCATCTTGATTTGTCATTAATGATCCATTATAATTCCTCTGGATTTAAAAAATTTGTTCACATACTCTGATATTGAGGTCTGTGTGATGGTATTCACCTAAACAATGATGTAATTCCATATACCATGTTCAAGTCACCTAATGTAAGCAATGTTGTTTCCTACCATAAAAGGAAAAAATCATGAATGGTCAACAAAATTTTCCATATAATATATTTTGATTAGTTATATATTCTACATATTCATGCATTCATGGGTTCTATCCTCAATCATAGTCTTTTTAAATAAATTATCAAGGAAACAAACATCATAATAATTCCATGGCATCCCATCATTCCTCCTGGATAACACCCGCATGTCCCACCATTGTCTTTCTAGTATAGTAATCATACATGTTCCATCTTTATCCATAAATCTGGTGGTGTTTAAATATGGTTGAAAATATTATACACAAACTCAATCAATGTGTTTATATATTTAATTCCACCCACACCATATCATAGTGGTGGGTACTAAGACATGAACTCGTGATTCAAATAATCCATGGACAACTCTTCTCCTTGAGATCCCCTATCAATACCGAATATAAAATACACCATGATCACCATGATCTTATCATTTATCCATGTATGAAAATATTCTATCAACTATGGACTCTTACTGGGATAGTATCCTATAGATGTGTATAATTATCATCATAACCCTTTTAGGCCTCAACTTGACAGTCAATAGCCTAATGATGTGCATGATCCTACAACACCACATATATAGGTATATGAAACTCCACCAGAATCCTTCTTTCTAGAATCACACTAATGAAAAAATTCATGTTTAAACCATCCATAAATCTAATATTTAATTTTATTCATAGTGGATAGGTAAAAATTTAATAGGTTTTCCATCTCATCACCCTTAAATTCCCGAACAGTTCCCTCGTCACATGGAATCCTTCCTCATGGCCCCTTTCCAACCTATATCAGAGATAAATGCCATATATCATCAGGCATAATATCCCCTCAACAACTAATAATAGATTTAGGACTCACATATCACATATATGATGATATAATAAGCTTGGGGAAGTAGACTGTTATTCCCCTATAAAAGCTATAATGGAAAAAACTTCTTTTTTATTCATTGATATGTTTAAAAACTCACCACCTTTCATTAATCATTTATACCATTTACAGGCACATACACATACATACTATGTATATATATAATCTCATATTGATCAAATTTGGGAAAACATACCTAGGATAAATGATTATAATTCCACCAAAAGTCTATACAAGAATAAATTTGTTAGATTATTAATGAAAATTTAATCAATTAACCCATATTATCTCATTACAGGTTACCTATGATTATCAAATGAAAAAAATATCATACGATCCTATGATTATACCATGATTAATGAAAATAATCCATTTCAATATAGTCCTAAGGGCCCAAAACATATAATCTATTAACGTCACGCCAACGTCTTCCACTGAATGTGGAAATTTATCCCCTATAAAAACCCAATGCATAACATCATATTCCCACAATAGAAAACATAGTTTATCCATAATTAATGGGGATAAAGCAAAACAGAAATGTTATATTTACTCAGTCCTAGCTATATCATATCCCATATCTACACTTTACCAAATTATAAGAACAAAAATGAAACAAAACACCCATTATACATTTTTTAGTAGAATAATTTGGTTTTCCACATTTTCTTTGAATCATGATGATTGGAGAATAGTCCTTGGGCATGTATCCCCATGTGCAAAATTCTATATACTAGTAGTGATGGTCCGATTAGGTGATAATGATAGACTATACCCAATTTTGGTTATAATAATAATTCATAACATGTATATAACATAGTTAAAAAGTTAATAAAATAGTAGTTTCCCCATTACAACATAGTTTAAGAATAATAATAAAAATGTTGTAATATCTACAATCCAAAGGAAAAATAGGATCAAAAGATATATAAATATGACATAATTGGCATTAAAAAATACCTAAGCATAGTCTCCCCTAGTAGATGAAGTATGTATATATATATATATATATGAAAAGACCAAACTAAGGTAATAATTAATGCCTGAAGCCATCTGGTCCTCTTCCATCCAACCCATGATATGTAGTATATCCTTGATAACTATGGTGTTGTTCACAACATATAACCTTTACATGATCTCAAACTGTAATGTATACATTTATACCTAGGGGCCTTTGTAGGGTGTCATCAAAAAAATAAATAGGATTCCACACAATTATGCATCTTGTAAATCTATAATTGTATAGTTTATATGTACCAAAGTACAAAGAAAAAACAGAAATATGAAATAAAAAATCATTATTACTTTTTCTCATCATCCACATTGGTTGGATTCACTTGATATGGGAATTGACATTATATATTTGAATTTTTGTTCCCATATATTTATTTTCATACAACACATGTTAGCAATGTTATATTTTTGGTGGATAAGTCATGTTGATTATTTCCTTGTAATCCGTTGAAGATTATGATGCCTAAAGAGCCATCAAGATCCTCCCATAATTATATTAACAACACCTCATTCCATTTGACACCCCATATTCCATAAATCAAGTAAATTGTATCACAATTGCATACCCATCAATATGTCAAATGTATCTAGGACCTCCATTCATAAATTTATCACTGTCTTGACATCATAGTGTTCAATGGCATAAAGATAACCATCCACCAATAAAAAACATATCTCTATTCGATCACCATACCAAAATACTAAGGAACAACGATATCTATCCTCCAATTACCTTATCCCATTGTCCTAAAAATGGAATCATGCCTTCTCACCCTTCGGATAGTCTCAACACAGTCTCCAGATGGTCCATCACCACAAACCATATATTTTTATGGTGATAACATCCACTATAACTGATGTTAAAAATGATATCTTATTATAAAATTTCTATGGAGGCCTCAACCATTAATTACTGTTCAATACAACCTTAAATTATTCCAATATCTAGGCACATGATTCCAACAGTGCATCAACAAACAATGGTGAGTGGAATTCATTAACATTTCCCATGAAACACCAACCAGAAAGCTAATTTCAACATGTGACCACATCACCCTAGAGTTAATATTAAAAACCTTCAAATATATCATGATATATTCCATAGATAATAAGATTTAATTTCCTCAATCCTGAAGATCATGTGTTCTCATACAAGTGATAAACATCATCCCTTGTATATAGGGTTATGAATGTTAGGTGTCTAAGGAAATTATACGATCGTAATACAATTAAATTAAAAAAATTACAAACTTTACAAACCTATCCAATTTTTCAAAACCACTATAATATGATTAGTACATCAAAACATAGAGTAAATCTTACAAATAGACATCTCATAATATCAATTTAAAAACATAAATACAATAGTACATTAATTAATGGTCTTCATCAGAAAACCCACACTTCCATATCTAAGAACACAACCCAGAGAACTCTTAAAATTTATGATAATGATAAGAAACAATTCAATATAATCATATGTTCTAACTAGTCCAATACCATTCTAGTACTCAATGTGAAACAAGAGAAATAATGCTTTTAGATGATTTCACCCAAAATAAGAAAATATTGATATTGTAGATCTAGATTTATGTGTAGAGAGATAAAAATAACTATAATAAATAGTATTTATAGAAATATAGAAAAATTTAAAACACTCATGATGGATTGTGAATAATGCTACGAATGGAGGATGAGGCTAAAATCTTATGAATGGTTAAATGGGATTTCCATGATAGATGGATTAGAATTTAAATGTGGTGGTGAAGTGTTAAATGATAATGAAAAATAAAAAATTATGTGGTAAAGATATAATATCTCACCTATTAATGTGGATCATTTTTATTCTCACAATTAGGAAATTCATGTTCCAGCTATGATCACTCACTATCCAATTTGTAATCCCATTAAGCCATGTCATATGGTTGGACCGTATAGTTTGTCCAGACCATGTTCCAACAACAATATCCTACTACCTATGTAGAATTAATCATTCCATCTAGGCTACATTGTTTGAAAAACAATATTCCGACCACACACAAAAATATGAATGAGTTTCAATCACCCCGTACTATTTCCAATTATATTCATTGTTGTTAAATCAAAATGTGTTCCACCTCCTATACAATTTAAAAAATAGATTTTCAGTCTCCGACATAAGAAAAAACCCTTCTGAATATAGGAGTAAATTCAAAGCAAATAAAACATTCGTAAAATAATATATTCGTGTGCTCAAACTCATTGAATATGGTTTTGAATGCAAAAAAGAAATTTTTTCCTCCCACCAAATAGAAAATTCACATTTACCTAGAATTTTTGGCCTGTAAAAAATCAATGATTACAAAGGGTTGTTCATGGAACTACATTCCAATCTCAAAATAAAAACTATCTAAATAGAATGATTCCACATGAAATGAAATAGAATTTCCTTATTAATTAAATGTGAGAACTAATGATTGAGGGAGATTTTGATATGAAATTTGTGATGAATTGAAGCGTTATGTAAGTTAAATTGACTATGTTTTCTCGATAAAATTTAAACATTTAAAATTATATGTATATTTTCATTATCGCATGATGGAATCCCCCTCATATAATATGGAACCGTTCTATATTATTCATCGCATCTTGGCCTAGGTGTCATGGCATAAAAACATAACATCAATTTGGATAACCATTGAATAAATAATATTTTTATGTGACCAATAATTTTTGGAAAACCCCAATAACATCAACCTTACAGCTATGAAAATAAAACTATTATCCTCGGGGATAGAAAAGTAATTGAATGAAAAATTAGTATCATAATTAAAATGGATAATTATTAACTCCACCATTAACCTTAAACAATATTTTTACACAAATCCACATTAAATTTTTCAACAAATATAAATATAAGAAAGAGAAAATGTAAATATGTACTAATGAACCAATCAGTTTGAAAAAAACACTTGGGAAATTTTTTTCTAGTGTCCATACAAGTTCTTATATAACAAAGGGTTGTGGTAGATAATTAATACTCAATAAAATATATCTATTCCAAAAAGGCCAAAAGAAATTATATATATACCCATAATATTTCCCTATATCACCTTGGTAACACTTATTAATTCCTAGATACTATGGCAGGAATTAATATATTAATAAATACACTATGGGAAATTTTTTATCCCAAATAATAATTAAATATTTTTAATATAATCATATCATAAATATAGCATGAACATTTAGGTAAATGAATCCATGAAAATAATATTTACTGATGTAGTTATTTTTGAGGAAATATGTGTGTCATCAAGTGAATGATTTATATAATCATTATTATTAAAGTAAATATTTTCATTTATAAAAAATATATAATAAAGTGTATATATATAACAAAATATAAATGAAACATTATAAATATATATATAACCTAGAAAAACACTAGCACTAATGGGTTAATAGAGATGTCTGAAGAACTCGATTTCGGTTAATTAGACCTGGATAGATGATACTTTCCATGTTTATATAATTGAACAAATTAATATATATATATATATATTTAGAAAACTAAATTATAAAAATATATATTGTTTTGGGATTAGAATTAATCATGATCATAAAAAAATAATCTAAAAAGAAAATTGTCTATTTAGTTATAAATAAGGTGAATAAATAATCTTGAATCGAGATCAGATATCATTTTATAAACAAGAATTCTAATTTTCAATACATGTTTTGATAAATATATTGTTATATTTATTATTTTGGTTTCAAGATAAAGAGATAACATAATTCCATGGGAGGTGTAAATTTTTATCTTCTCTAAGAGTGGGCCTACAAAAAATGGTAAACTCTTATTTCAATTACCCCTATATATGGATTATTATTTCCAAAATCAGTTTAATTACTAACACTAGGGATAACACTTACACAAAACATACTATGGGATGAGGAATATCCTTTTTTAATTATAAGGATTTATGAGGCTGATCCATTACATTATGATGTAAGAGTGACTGACAGATAACCCATGCATGCAACAAATGGGTGAATAAATCACCCTTTCACACACATAAAATCATGACTAGGGGTCACCCTTATTAAAAAATATAATGGACATCATCAAATGATGCTTAACATTTGATGGAATATTCATAGGTGAACCAACCATATGATATTGTGAAATTATAAATATTCATTTAGCCTTATGATGAGGAGTAAGAGTGAATAGTTATTCACTCTTGTGTGACAATGTAAGGGTGACCTATAAAACACCATTCCACTATAGCATAGTATATTCAAGATAATTACCATTATTATATAAATTAATGGTAATATATTTTACTAATTGGTTTTATATGGATTGTGTTCGTTAAATTAATAATATTAAAATATATAAATATTTTATAGAAACAAAAAATGATTTTCTCTTGTCCTTTATGGATATTGAATGAAAACCATAAAGGGTTCCTCAATCACAAATAACCCATAGGAAGATTAGTTAATTTCTCAGTGGAATTTAGTGATGATCATTTTGTAGTATATTTTATTGAAAATTAAAAAATAAATACAAATCTAATTAATTTTCATTTACATTTTCTTATTTTTATGTCTTTTGACATGAACTAGGTCTTTGGAAATGATTTCACTAGGGAATACATTAATAATGTTCATATAATGCTTATTTTTTTGGTATTATAATAATAGACACCATGAGGTTGATTTCCCCAATTTCTATACATTTTTAAATAGCTAGGTTTATTCCATTATTTGTTAATGGTTTTGTAGTTTGTTATGATAAAATATTAATGTAATATGTTAATTTTTATGGATTATGTGCTTCATAGTTCTACATGTATGTTAAGAGGATACCACGGCCATTTTTATGATGATTCAAAGAGATGATGTGTCTGTGAATGAATTTATACATTTTTTTAATTAAATTTAAATAATGATATTATATAAAATTAAATTTATTTTGATTAAATATGTCAGAATTAGTTTTAGGAAATTATATGATTTCTTGGAAAGAGATAACATCTTGGGTGTTGTTAATTAAATAGAAGAACTTGCAAATGAGTGATCAGACTTAAATTAAATGTTTTAAACCTTTAAATTATGTATGTTGTGGTGAACCCAAAATCATTAACCCAAATCCAATGTTTACATTATTACAATGGTATATGATACAAGGGATATCATTATTGTTTATCAAAAAAAAATTCAATCATGTGAGAATATATGTACTTATGTTTTTATCATTAAAAATGAACAATTATTAATATCCTATAAAATTTATTTAAAAATTCTTATTTATTTTTATATATTCATGAAATAATTAAATCAAACCTTTTTCCATATTGAATGGAAACTATAATTAACAATGATCTGTGTATAATATTATGGGATTTGTACAATAAAATCTATCCTAATTAAATAACAATCTCTCAATATAGTATAGTTGATAAAAAAATATTATTACACATTATTAATAACATGATATTAAAATAGGTCTATTGAAATGTAGATAATAATATGGACAATATAAATGATTTTCTTTGTGATAGAATTCATAGGGTTAAACATTATAATAATTGTATCTTGGCCTCTAAAGTAATACATTAAACATATCATCATAGCATCGAAAACATGATGTATTTCAAACATTCATTACTTCTTAACCAGCAATTCATCAATTTAGGGGATTCAGTACACTGATCAATATCTTTTATGGTTTATCCCATTAGTCATTCTTAATACATTTATGGGCTAAAACGGACCCCACCCATAACATAAAAATGTGAAAAGAAATAATGATGTATTTTACGACTAATAAAATTAATCATCAATAATTCATAACAATCAAATTATTATCCCAATACACATGTATACATAATTAAAATATATCCCCAGTATAAATTCAACCCGATGTGTCAATCAATAATCATCTGTAAAGATCGTTAATGTATATATATTTTCATTATTCTATATTGGGTAGAATATAATGATTGTACCCCATATATATAAATAATGTGGAATTTATATTTTGAGAGTATTTATAACGATCCAAAAAAACAAAAAGTATATTGACATAAATTAAAACCATGTTCCTAATATCATTAAAAATATTGACTGAATAACACAATGTGATATTTATTTATTTTTTTAAATTTTAAAATTTTAAAATCCATAGAAATTCGTTTTATAAGTTTTTTAATACCCTTGAATATTTATATATTATTTTTAATATTGAATAAAAATATTGTTGTGTGAAAATTTACTCATTCAATAAACATTAAGGAATCATTTTTTCAAAATTATATAAAATTTCAATATCATGTCATTAAATTTTTTAAAGGGTATATTTTAATCATATATATAAGAAGTTACTTACTGTAAAATTTTCGTTCTCAAAAATTATATATATATATATATATATTCATATAATGTTATTTTTTGATTATGGATGTGGAAAAGATTGATTCCTGATTAAAAATAGAGTAATAACGGTGGATTTTCTAAATTAACACATTTCAGTAACTTATAGTGATAAAAACAGTATATATTAGAATATTACAAGAATAAAATATAAATTAATAGATTATAAGAAAATAGTTGGTTTTTTAGAGAGATAAGTCATATAATTATTCCCAAATTAATTTAATCATAACAATCCGGAAAAAAATTAGATTTTTAAATAGACGCTTACCTAATGAATAGAATTGTTTTGTAAACATTATAACCTCAAGAATAATAAGATTATTAGTATTTAAAATCTACACCATAAACCTAATCCTAAATAAATTATTTCTTTACCTTATAGATATCTATTTACACATTATTTTACAAATCATTATTCAAATCAATATGTTGGTGTCAGCCATTTTTTATTCCATGATTGTTTTATTTTAAATGATTATACTACATGAATCATAGTCTTGGTTTTAATATTTATAAAATAATAACAATTTTAAATATATTACATGTAACCCTTATGTACATGTTTATATCATCCATTATAAGCTGTTCATGAATAATAAATTACATTACCTAATTATGATGATAGTTCATGCATACGAACATGTGATATTTCAATTTTCCAAAAAGATATAAATAATGATATGTGGGAAATTAATTTCATTAATTGAATAAATTATATATCTATGATTAAATTTATATACATTTAATATATATATATATTACTTTATATGTCTCCAAAAATTGAGAATTGAATTAAATCTCTTTATGGAGGTAGTAGTCCACATATACAAATGAGAAACTATATCATTTTACGAAAAATGATATGTTAAGAATGAATATAATACAATATACTTTAAATTAATTAGTATGTTATTAATATAATATATATTCATTAAATCTATATATACAGTTATACTTAAAATATGGATGTGTAAAATAAAATGCACTACCTCATGGTGATGGTACTCTTCCAGAATTCAGATGTGATGTTTCTATTTCCTATTTGATCATAAGGTTGTAATAAAAAAATTTTAAATCAATATAAACCCAATTATTGATATTAAATACTTTTATTTTTTTAAATGTCATTTATATAACATTATGATTATATTTAAGAAGAAATGAACATTAATTTTTTTATAAGGACATATAACTCTACATTGGGTAATTTTTTTTTAAACTCATTAAGGATTCTTATATGGTTGTTTTGGAATAGAAAAGTATATATGTAAGGGATATTTATTCTGGGAATTTTCATATATATTATTGGTATAAGTGGGTCTATTTTTTTTATTCCTAATTTGAGGATACCATTTATAAGATATGATACTTTTGTTCTTATAAATACTTGAAACATTAAAATATAATATATATCTCAATAATATTATCAAGCACTAAATTACTAAGGATTTCTTGATAAAATGGGTATTGTTTAAAAAAAGTCAACCAATAAGATATATATATGTTTTAGTGAGAATTTTAACAATATCTCTTAGTTAATCTCCATCGTGAACCCTTTGTATCCAATTCCAATGTAATAAATTTTTAATATGTTAATTATTACATATAAACACAAATGAATTTGATATTATAATGGAATATTGAAATCATAACTAATATTATGGATAATATTTTCAATTATTTGATTTCTGGATTGGAATTAGTTTACTTTAATAATTGTTCGAAAATTCAAATAAAATCAATTATAGAAATTATACATTTAAACCATAAAAAATATTATACACAAAATAAATTATAATTTAGTGTATATTTTTTAGTGGTTATTTAAAATCTTGTTAAAATTATGTTAAATTAAAATTAATGTTGAAATGAAATCAATATATTTAATAATTTAATAAAAGAGATAGAAAAACACATTTTTATTGAAAAGAAATCATCAATTATGATTCTACAACGACCGAAATAGTTTTATAATACCAAGATACATATTTCAGAAAGACAATAATACAATTTAAATATATATTTGGTCTCATAAAAATGATTCTAAATATATTAATTCATTCTTATAAGATGATACTTTCATAAATTTTACATTATTTCTTAAAAATTATCTATTAACTATTCACTAACAAAACCCAACTTTTTAAAAAATAAAAAAAAATAATCAATGATATTTTTTAGATAATTAACAAACAAATGATGTTCATATGATAAAAATTATAATTATAAAAATTTCTAAATTATCATTTTAAAAGGATTTTGTATTAATATTTTTTAGTATATGATGATGTAGTAGAATATTAATTATGTTAATGTTTGAATTTGATGTATCTACCTTATATAATGTAATATTTGTTCTTAAATTAACCCCTATATATATAAATTTTTCATTGAAAATTGATATATTCTAACTTATAAAAATATATGAACAATATTTTTAATTTCATAACCTCATTAAAAGTTTTTATCTTTTATCATATATTTTCTCTAATAAACAATCACTCAGTGAGTTGTTTGATTCCTCAACCCATTCTCTAATGTTTTCTGTATCTGAATTTATTATTTATTATGAGATGTATTACATTCAAACTATAAGCCTTAAATCTTTTTTTTCATGAATTGGATATGATCTTTATTTTATAAATAATATATAAATAAAAATATTATGAACTTTTTAATGGTTAAGTGGCATAGAAAAATGATATGCAACAATTGAAATTCTAAAACAATATTTCAAATGGCCTAATGAGACTAGTAATAATTATTCAATTTTTAACAAAACTCATAAATCCCTTATAAAATGATATAAAAAAGTAAATGTGATGCTCAAATTTAAATTCTAGATCATTTTCTAGAAGAGACAAATTGATTATTTTTCAACATTTAGTAATACTGATAAAATTAAGAATATTTTTTAATTTATCCATTATCTACTCAATGAGGTGGGGGCATATATTATTCATATATCTCGCTTCATCCCCAACAAAATATATCATGATATTTCCTACTAAAAAATGTACATACGGTTCCATTTGAAGTCTGGAATTGAAGCTATTATTCTACATAAATTCTATGAAATGTAATGAAGGATACATCAACCATGAATTTTATGTTACATGACATCAGAATATCATCTAATGTGTGGATAGTCCATTAAAAATTTACATCATTTTGAGTTTAATAATTTGTTTTAAAATTTATTTCAATATATAGAATATTTTTGAAACCCCTATATATTTTCAATATAAACCAAGGGTTATGAGAAAAGAAAATTTAAAATGTTATCTATTATATCATACTATTTCATTAATATATAAATTTTCTAAGAGCCTGAGAGTGATATATTTTCTTATAAAAGGAAAATAAACATACCTAGTAGGGGAATAAAAATGACTGATATATTATCATTAATTATATGATTCCTTAGTAGACTAATAAATAATTCTTGGTATTATATTCAAACATCAAATTATGTATAAGAATATTATTCGTACATAATTTAGGATATTATCTATCATCCATTACCTACCAATAAGTCAATAATTTTTATACATAATCAATGATTTATTACTCAATATTGTCTTCCAAAAATGTTCTCATAAACCCATTCACATCATATTGCTACCGGGGTCTATAATGAAATTTATTATATGTTTCTTATCATTTCATTACCAATTAAGCACTGTTATTGATAAAAATTATAAACTATTATCACATTTCAATAGAACATCTTCTAGTGCCAATTCTTATACACTTTAATTTCTTTTGTAATATTTTTTCCCCAACCGAGAATCATATATTTCATATGTCGTGAATATTTTTGTCATTCATTTATAAACTGAGTAATGTGTCCCCATCTTAGATAATTTATACCTCTATACTTTTTAAATTTATAAATATAGAATCCCTTATTATCATCATCATGGCCAGTATTCAATGATCCTCTCTACTCAATGCATTTTCAGCATTTTTTCTTTCTATGACAGTAAGTGTATAGGGAAATCATAGTCCTTGATTATTTTCAACCGCCACCTCAACATCATTTTGATTTATTTTTTAGAAAATATTTTATTTAACTCATCTGATATGTATATTATAGATATAAGTTGACATTAATATACTCCTAGCATATTTTCAAGGAAATTATCATGATCTCTAAATCAAGATCATGTGATAGAAAACATTATTTGTTGATATTTATCATTCTTTATAAATTAGAAAATAACAATTAATTTTACATAAAGACACAACCATTAAACTCTTCAATGGAAATCTCTATATCAAAAACTAATCATTTTTCAATGTTATGATCAATATTGGTTATGTAACAAATATATTCTTTAAACCCAAAAAACATTATTTTTACTCCCTTAAATATATAATAATATGCCCATTTAATGTTAATTATCTTATAATGTTAAAAAATAAACAATAATTTTGGGGGAATCATTGAAAATATCTATATAATAAAATGAAACGAAATATCATTATTACTAATATTTGTTTGATCCCTTGTTTTCTTGAAATTTACATATAGAGAACTATGTATATCTGATCATTGGAGAAAAGTTTACACTAAAAAATATTTTTAATCCAATATTTATTGACATGAAATATTTCCCAAATAACATATTTTCATAGATCCCCATGGATGATTATAAAAATAATCTTCTATTTATTAATTATTTTAAGGTACACAGAGATGTAATTAATAAATATCCTAAAAATACGAACAAACCCATTGAATAGAATTTTCATTATAAGTATAAACATATACGGTGTATTAGTCCATTAAAATGGAAATATAGTAAAATAAAAATTCCTATACATAAAATAAGTTTTTTCCAACTTATTTCATCCTTCATCGTAACAAATATTTGATACTCTGAATGATTATTTATTTTTTAAACATATTCAGATCTGTTAAGCTGATCAAATAAGTAATAATTTTAATGTGGTAGAAACTATTTAATTACAGTAAGGACGTGGATCTTACTTTAATCAATTTTCATCCTTATAGGAAACTACATGGTCTTAATAAAAATAAAGAGAACATACTATGGTTAAATAGTCAATATAATATATATTATCACAAAATTATTTCATTTATTTCTATATTTCCATAATTTACCCCAAGTAAATTCTATTGAATATATTTGATATAGTACATTCATCAAATATGATTTCAATAAAAAATTGGACATCATAGTCATGTGGCTTTCAGGTTAATCCATCATGATATAAATCAATTTTATCCACATAATTGCAACAATGATTATTCATTAGTTTTCAATCTCATCAATATTATAAACATAACATTCCTCTCAATGAATTTAATTATATTTGGAAACTGGCCATGTATATAAACATGAATATGTTTATTAACCCCCTTCTATGATGAAAATTAATTTTATATGTTACCATCATTTTTTCATGTACACATCTCATTTAATTTTTCATGGAAACTGTTATATTTCTATTTTCCACCTCCATTGAACCTTGGTTGTCTAGTTCCTTTTGATGATAATGAATATTTAATGGGGAGAATGACCTAATGATTAGGAATGTAATTTCTTTAATTAATTGTGTCTGTGTATTATCATATTAAAAGCTTTATTCATTTTATACTTTGGTTAGGAATGCTGCATAATTGGTATTAGATATTCCCTTATAAAAAAGGAGGAGAGTAGCATGCTAAAAATTTACATTTTATTAAAAAATTAAATGACATTTTACTATGACTAATCAGATGTTATGAATTTGTTGAGGATATGAAATAAAAATAACAAGATACTATTTTACATGGTGTTGTATTGAATATGGGTAATTTTAGAGAAATGTGTTATATACATCATTTTAACTCGTTAATTAAGAAATACATGATGGGATAGTATTTTTATATGAATTTCAATTAGATAATATTTTGAAACCACTCTTCACATATGTTTTATTTCTCATCATTGTGAAACCTTTATCTGTTCACCCTATGAATACTATAGAAGTGTTTGTGTACATTATTCCCTTTTAGACATCAAAATCAATCCTATGATTCATTGTGTCTGATTTTTTTTTCCCCTCTCTTACACTTTTTGTGACTTGTGACTATGGAATCTGTTCATAGTGGTTGTTTTGGATTTTTATTTGGTACTTTTGGGATCATGGTTTCTAATTTATATTTTATTCACTATCATTATTGTTGGAATTACCAATTGGATTCATTATTTTAATCACTACATAATAGTTGGTAGAAAAAATACATTGGCATATTTCTTTATTTTGGGTCTATTTCAAGTGATTTTATAAACACAATGCTCACATTAAATGAATGAATAATTGGTTTTGATAGTCTTTTGTTCTGACAAATTATTGGATACATTTGGACACTATAGTGTCGAGATTAGTTTTATAGCTTCAAATATAGTGAGATACAACTAGAAAAAAAATGAATATGCCTATGGATTAATGGTTCTTTAATCATGATAAGAGATATCACGTATTTTCATTGGATAAATTCACCTGAAAAATTTGAATAGTTTATTATTGAAATATATGTTGATTACTTAACAATAATGGGTGTGTGAAATACAATGAAATATATTAACATATAATTTATTGAATGAATGGGTAGTTGAATTAAAAATGCTAATTGGAATAATTAAACATTTTGATTTGTGATATTATGATATGTTATATTATTCTTGTCATTATAAATAGTTTTTTATTGATAACAATATGCGTATATAAATTGTTTGGATTAGATGCTAAAATGCTTATAATAATGGCATGGATTATATACTGGACTATTTATATAAAATGATTTTATTGGTATGCTGAAATTCATATATAAAGATATTTTCCTATTACTCTTAAATTATTTTATAAAGGGATTTGACCATTCATTGAAATTACTGTATAAAGTGATTTGACTAGATAATTAAATGATTATATAAAGGGTTCTTTCCTAATATTTATTAATGATTATATGGAATTACCCATTTATCTGATCATGACATGGTCATTGGATATGGTTGACATAGAAATTCTACATGATTAGATATATCCCAACATGGTGTTGAATCATATTGATTTATTTATTTTATTAATAGAAAAATTAATACATAGATATATCAAATTATTGCATAAAATTATTTATCAGATTGGTTTTCTTTAGAAACACTGGATTAGACCTATTTAGTTTCACCAACACCAAATCGGGACTACCATTTCATATCCTTGAATACTATATGGAACATTTTTTTTGAAAATCCATAATTATGTAAACAAAATGTCCTCACTTATAATTTTGTTTTGTATTGTAAAAATATACATCACGTAGAAGAACCCACAATATATTGTAATCATTTATAATCAATGATAAATTAGTCATCAAATAAACCAATATGAATTCCAATTATTACTACATGACAATAAATAGAAAATCATAAGATAAGAATATGAAGATTTGGATCTTCCTAATAAACTAGAGTGACTACACTCACAAATAAAATTATAGAAATTATGCATATTTTTAATAATAAATTTATCAATTTAATGAAGATATTATAATTAATATTGGTAAAATATATACTTTTAGGAAGATATAATGAGATAAGGATAGTTTTTATGATTTATGGAACCCATTTAACTTTTATAAATCGTATTATGGAAATATTAATCAGACCGTTGGAACAGTAACAGGACAATCATAATAGTAATATGACCATTAGAAATAGTAATAAGACTTTTAAAAAAGATAACTAAACATTTGATGTATAAATAATATTTATTATACTATTAAATTTAAAAATGATATATTTTTTTCATTGTATATGTAAATAAATATTTTTTAAATGATAAAATATTTGTTGGTGTTTTTTATAGAAGATAAATATTTTAAATTCAAATTTATAATGAATTTAATTAATTAAAATAAATTTTAATTTAAAAAATGGATTGAAGAAATTATTTTATTTTATTATAATGATAATATAATTTTATTTGACCATAAATAATTTTTCAAAATTCCATAATTTTGATTGTAATATTAAATTCATTATTTTTATAATAAATTTCGATTTTATTGTAAAATATCATTTCTATCTGACAAAATATTATTCTCATTAAAATGATTATATTTTTTATATCATAACATATATAAATTAGTGAAGTTACATTATTTAATTTATCTAAAATAGTTGACATATTTGTGAATACTGAAGTATGGAAATTTAAATTATTTTACAATATAACAAAATTTATCAAATTATTGTTTCATATATTATGTAATCACATTTTTTGAAACTAATCATGTGAATATATTATTTTACAATATAACAAAATATATCAAATTATTGTTTCATATATTATGTAATCAGATTTTTTGAAACTAATCATGTGAATATATATGTTTTCAAGAATCAGTAATATTTACAGTCTTATATCTAAATAGAAATATAACGAATATAATTATCAAGAACAACCCTCTCCAATTCTTATTTATAAAAACCCCCACCACCAATTCCCAACACAAATTATAATTACTAAAGACGTCCAAATATTGAATAAAACCTATCCACCCAACTATCAACATGTCCCAGTTCTTCTGGTATAACAAAAACACCAATTCCAAGTTCCTATAACTGTCTTTGTAGGATATGATATTCATGAGTTATCATTCTCAATCTACTTCTTTTAATTTAATATATCTTTCTACCTTATCCTAATATAATTTATAAATTAAAGAATAAAAAGTAAAATATAAGGTATATTATAATGTTTTATATTTTTAGTGGAAGATATTATTTGTATAAATTTTCTAATTTCCCCTATTTAAATAAATGATACACTTCCCAAAATTATAACGATTAATAATCTCTATGGATAATGAGTTTTCATTTTCCATTACATCATTATATTAGAGTCATAAAACTATTATAATGGTTAAAAAATACTTTAATAATATTATTATATCTTATTAAATATTTCATAAAAATTATATAATCATAATATAAAATTAAATAAAACTACTTTCGGATGGTTAAAAAAAAGATAAAATAAACAATTCATTCATCGTTAAAATTTTCGTAAGATAATCATCCATATTTCAGTAATTAAGTTCAAAACTGAAAATATTTTAAAAAAATTTATGTGATGGAACGAAATTTATTTTCAAATGTAGAGTTTTATTTGAATTTTACACAAACATACATAATTATATATCTTTGAACAGACCACAAAACCACAATAGAATGAAATCAAAACAGTGAAATGGAACTTTAAAACACATAAATATTGATTAAAATGAACATAATAAAATAATAATAAATCAAATATATTTGTATAGGTTCTCAATTAATTAATTAATTAATATAATTTTACAATCAATTAAATTTATAGGATGTTTGTATTGGAGTCATACATATGATATGAGATCACTATGAACACTCATATATCCTCTGAGAAACTCTTTTTCTGCCATTTCTAAAATTTATCTAAAAATTATTTTTATATAAGTTACATATATTCTATACATATAATTAAATATATATATATATATATATCTCTCAATTAATCTGACATCTATTAGGAAATAACTTTTAAATTGTTTTATTTTAATTCCATTCAATAACACAACATTCTTATGGGTAACATCTTTGTTTTATTATCATTTTCATGTATACGAAAAAAAATATTTTAAACCACCGATTTAAAAAATTCATATTTTATAATCAGAAAACTATATTAATTATTCTCTTGTTTTGTGTATGTAATTATTTTATTACCCTCTTTAGTGTATCTTTATTAATTCCACAACTACCATATTAAAGTTGATCATTTCTAATGGTACATAATGACTATTTTCAATGTTTAAACATTATTTGGTCTGAATTATTTAGGATATATTTTTATTTTTCTATTATATCTGTCCATGAATTATTTAATCCCTTCATTCATGGATACCATTAGGACATAACCTTTGGCTATGCCTTGTTATAAAATTATAAAACCTATTTCCTTCAAAGGGTAAGAATTAGGTTATTCCACATGCTTGATTAATTATATGGAACACAGAAGCATGAAAATGTTATAATAGGTGTTCCCAAATTCAGATCCATGTCAGGAGGATATGTATTTTCTCAAGAGATGTTTTGAATTGTATTAGGTAGTAATCCTAGTCTATTGTTGGAATTTTTCAACAATGAGATATTGTCGTGGAATCTATCCCATACTTTTTTTAATGCAATGTTATGTATTTCTAAAACATTCATATATTTAAATTATAATATGATTCCATGTTCTATAATTTATTACTAAATATGTTTATTCATAATTCATGACTTTTATGTTATCATATTATTACTTCTCAACCATGTTTATGATTCATGTTAATGTGTATCCCCATACTGTGACTTTAAACCAATCTATTTTTCCTATATATTACCTTTATTATCCTATGATCATTTATGAGATAAAATTGATTTATAGAATCATTTTTCAGATTGAAAAAATTATTATAGTTTCATGTTTTGTATTTTAACTTGTCATCCAAAAATCTATGATATTAAATCCACTATTTGTATTTATTAGATAATCATTCTTAAAATCATAACAAAATATGTGAAAACGTATCGGGTCTATATAGTTTGTTTTATAAGAAGAGTATATTTATTTTTGGGGATTACGAATAAAAAATATATTATTAATCCAAGGGATAACTCTTCCATCATGTACAACCCAGATAGAGACATAGGGATTCATAAAAGATGATATAATTTTTATTTATATTTTATTCAAAATATGCTCATATTTGTCTTTTTATTTTTTCATTAGCTGAGAATTCAAGAACCCTAATATTAGTTTGATTTTCTTATATAATTATAAAAACTGGGAGTACCAATTTCAATAACCACTGTTATAGTAAATCTGATATTTTCTTTCAAGAAATTCTAAAATGAATTGGAATAGTATATTTTCTTTTCATGAATTTAATATCTCGACTAGATCTTATTATGATTAATAACCCAAACCATGAATAAATAAATAATTATAGTAATAATTATCATGCTTTTTAGTCTTTTATACAAAAATGCCTCCAACATTTAGTTGATCTTCTGATCTAGTCATTGTAGCAAAATTGATTAACTCCATTGATAATATATTCGCATCAATCATGTGATTAGAAGAAGATAATTCCATGTTGGAGGTGTATCATTTTTAGGGGTAAGTTTATTAGTGGTGGAAATAGATTAAAGACACAATTTATTTGGTTTAAATTGATTTAATTGAATGGGGTGGATTAATGAAAATATTTTCTATTAAAAATTCTGCATGATCTCTCCATCATATGATCGGTATGGTGTTCCTCAAACTAAATATCAAATATGAATCTATTGGGTCGTATTTTTGAATAATTACAAGGATTTCATGATATGTATCTAATTTTTTCATGAACACTAATAATTATCTATCACTTATTTATCATATTATATTTGAGACTATAATAATCCTTGGTTATTTAAGACATTCATTGTTTAGGGGATATTTTATATTATTCCCTTAATGATTATATGTAAATTAGAGACTCCTAGTGGTATCATGGTCTTGAATATAAAACTAGTAAAATATATTTTAATATGGTATGATCAATTGAAAAAAACTATGGTGGATATAAAACCCATCATCCCACTAGTCAAAATTATTGATAGAAGCATCCTTGAAAATATTTATGGGGAACTGGCAGATGTTTCAAATGTAGAAAAGTAGGAAATCCAGATAATAATTAATGTTTCTTTACACATAATTCATCTAATAAGGATGTATAAAGGTATTTTTACATAAAAATTTAGCTTATAATAATTTTTTTAACTTCATGGAACATAAAAATTATTTGAGATAATTCCCAAATCGAAGGGATATTAGATAAAATAAACGATAACAATCTCCAATGTAGCATGAGAAGGAATACTCTATCTGTAAAACTAAGGTTAATCTCTACAATGATATAGTGAAATGTACATAGATTATTTATTCGAAAATAGTTAAAGTACATTTTTATTATATTACAATGATTTATTTAATATCACTAGGGACTAGTAGAAATATTAAAATATCACATCAAAATATGGATATTGAGTTATCCATGAGAACTGGGAATGTTGGAATTATTTCACTAAAATTATAAAACTCCTCCCCAGTTAATTTTGGTGGACTGAACCTCACATAAAATATTATATCACATAATTTGGTGGAGTTTGATACTATATTTCCCATGTCTTGTAATTAAATATATAAATTCCTCATCAACTGTTAGGAGATAGAGATCAATCTTCATATCCTGATATATCATTCAATTTTAATAAATTGAAGGAGGTGGACGAATATACTTCGGAATATCATTCTCAAGAAATGATACTGTTAAATTTTGGTAAATTATATATTTTGTTATATTTTTATATAATTGCGAGGATCATGCATGAAGACATAGTTATTTTAAGGAAAAATACTAATACAGTCCGTAAATAATTTCCCAGTATTCATATAGACTCATAGGTTGAGTTCTCATATTAAAAAATTCCCAGATCTCTGGAGATATTATTTACCCCTTATATGGTCACCCCATTAGGATGGATAAACTAATGAAGGGGTCAAAAGAGTATATAGAATGGGTTTTATATACAATATTTCTTTCCTATAGTTTATACCAATCATATTCTTGAAGAAGGATAATTAAATGTTCATCTACAATGATTATAATGAAAACAAAAGATTACAGTTAAGAAGAATTATCCCCATACATGTATAGTTGATTGTTTGACTGAATAGATGGGAAAAAGTGTTTTTATAAGTTATAACATTGGTTGGGATATCACCTATCAATGTTAAAGAAGTAATAATTTATCAAGACAACCTTTCGAATGTGGGAATGACACTATGAGTTCATAGTGATTCCCTAAAGATTCGCTAATAGTCTATAAAATTTTAATAATATAATGAATATATTATCTAGATATTTCTATGGATAAATTTTATTTATATTTATATATGATATTATAATATTATCTACAAAAAATTGAGTACAATAAGGATAATTTGAAAATTGTTCAAATTAATTTCCAAATAGAGAAAATATATAAAGCTTATATTAAATTTGAGTTTTAGATGGAGGAAATATCATTGATGGGAAATTTTAAAACTAACTATAGGATATAATTATATCCTTCTATGAATAATTTAAATTTATGGGTTTGAAGAAGAAGGCCCCACAAACATGTATATGAAATATTTTTAGATGAATTTCCCTTGAATTACTTTAACAAATTTCCGAGGATAATAATATATTAGTTCCTTTAGAATCATGGATCATAATCTTCTACTCTATTGAATTATCTTCAAAATATCCCATAGTTATCATATATCATAGTACTCCTCTTAAAACTACCCTACATAAAACTATATTTATAATCCTAGCGAAGGAATTATATGAAAGGTTGTGATCAAATTCTAATTAAGGGTAAATATTTTGGAATTATTTTAATACCACATGAATGAATAAGATAAAAATCATGGTATGTGATCATAAAAATAAAATAGAATGATCATACCCATATTTTCAGGGATCATAAATAATATTCATGTAATAAAAAATGCCTATAAGAGAGGAAAATAATAATAAATCAATCATAAACAACAAGATCCAATCATAAATGTTTATCACCACCATAAATATAGAAAACCATTTCATATTTTCATTATAAAATTACATGATGATAAATGTATTGTACGATGAAATATCACATATTTCCAATTATAGGTTTGGACAAGGTTTTTTCTCAATGTGTATCAGGATATACCTTTTTCCTATAGTGGATCAGGAATCACATGTTTTCTATAGTTTATTCTAGAGCATTGATTTGCTTCCAATTTTCACATTACAATATATATAGATTTTCCCATTGTAGTGGAGAGAGATCTTGTTACCACATATCTCATAATTAAATACAATATTTATTTATTCCATAATATCATAAAATATTCATCATATCATAACCCATTAAATGAAATTGGTTCCATATAAATTCCATCATATAATAACATGTAAAAATGAGATAGGATTTTTAATAATTTAATTATTTCAAAATTTAATAAATTTTTGAAATGTAGTGGTTTTCAAAATCATTTCATGAAAATAAAACACGGGTAATGGAAACTAGTTTCATGTACATCATGCATTCATAAATATTAACCTTTTAGAGAATGAATATGAATTTTATCCTTGAATTTTATCCCCATCAAGGGAAATTTATCACCAATAGTTCTCAACATAGATAAAAATTATTTTGACTGATCATTTAAAAACATTGATAAGGTAAATATACTTTCATCATTGAAAATTAAATTTTAAAATATTTTTTAAAACATTATAAATATTTATTTGGATACAATTATTTTTCTTCCAAAAATTAAATTACTTGAAAAATATTAATTTTAACTCACAAGTAACATAATTGAGTAATGTGAATGGATAATATTTATTCTCATTACATAAATATAGTAGAAATAAATTTAGTAGTTTCTTGTGATATATATCATATTATTTCATCATTGGGAGAATGATCTTAAAAACTCCTGATAAATGATGAGAATTTAACAATAAACTCATTCAACATTGGAAAGATTAGAATTAATTCCCCTTAAAGGAATACCATTAAATGATTTATTAAAAATACATAAAATATTGAAATTAATTATATATAATGGAATAGTGGGTGTATATAATATTCATAGAATATAATATGGTTAAAACATAACTTATTTCCCATAGATGGAAAATTAAAAAAGAAATCTGTCATCAATTTGTTATCTTTTCAATTGTAAGACCCATGAAATATATAATCTAAAATAGATATGAAAATACTTTAATTTTATGTTTAATAATGTTAAAATAAAATCATTGAATTGTTATACATGATATAAAAATATAGGATGTGAATATGGTATGTCCCTCAAAAAAATCCCTTACATTATGTCTTTAATTTTTTAGTTTACATTCAAACATCAATTATAATAAATATAAGATTTAAAATTATACAATATATCACCATATAAATATATATATATATCACCTTATTTTTTTGACCCATAACTTCTCATTTATTATCAATTTCATGTTAATGTTGTGTTCTGATAAATAACTACTCTATTTTTCACATATGTAATAATTGTTTTATATATTTGTCCTATTACATAAATATTAGATTCATCATACTATTAAATGTAACCATGATATAAATATCATATATATTAACAATATATTAACTTATATAAATTCATAAAATAGGGTGATATAAAATGAAATACGTTGTTCATAGAGATGGTAGGACATATGTATGTATGAATGTTGTATCATTTTTCATTTCATAATGAAATAAATAAATTAAAATTATTTATTACCATTATATAATCATTTTTATGTTATATAAATCACATATTATCATTAAATTCATCCTTAATACCTTCAACATAATGTGTGGACGAATTTCGACACTTCAATTGGTGGTAATCCACCATACAAGAGAGTGTCAATATCATATTCCCCCGAAATGGAGAGTATGAATGTATGCATCATAAAATATTTACAGAATCATAATAAAATTATAAATAAATTATATAAAAAAATAAATCCGTAAAAATATAATTTAGAGATGGTAATGGAATAAAATGACTTTGGATTGTGAGGAGGTGGTGATTCGTACGCATGAATGATGATTTTCAAAAGCATGTTATTTAAATAGAGAGAGTTATAGATAATAATTTTTTCAATAAATATAACAAATGGAATATACTATAGTTATTATATAATAATGATATAATAATTTTTTATGTTGGTGGAGGAATGTTTTTTATCATTGATGGATGTTTCCTATTCTTCAAGAATCCTTCATAGGATTGCAATAAATGCCTTCCAATGATTAATTTCATCCCTGAATAAGTATTCAAGGATTATTGGAGGGAATTTTTTATTTTATTTGGGTGGGTAATTTTTCAAAAAAATGGTTTTCATGGTGCTAAAAATATATAGAGGTGGCCTTTTATAAGTGGGGGTGAGGACATAGATTTTATTTTTGAAACCCATCATGTTCTATCATATTTTTCTTATAACAAAAGGTTTAAGATGCTATAATTATAAAACTGTAGACGTTAATATTTTAAAATAATTACAAAAAATATTTTTTAAGACTTTTTGTGTAAAATTTTACCCTTATATTTTTAGTTTAAGACCCATGTTAACACTTTTATACTACAACCAGGATAAATAATTTTTACTGCATTCACAATTATTTTTGGTATAAAATTATGATTAACATATTATATAATAAAAATAATTATGTTTCCAAATTTCCACACTATTTTCCCAAATTTAATTGACATATGTGGGAGAAATTAATTTAATAATAATCCCAATAATGTGATCAATAAGCTAGTTTTTAATGAGAATATGATCAAAAATTTATAAAATTTTATACCAAAATTAAATTTCAAATAAGTTATTAATTAATAAATTGGATTACTATATTTAAATTTGATTTAATATAACATTAAAAAAAATTATAAATTTAAATTTACTTATAAATATGTTTCATGAAAAGAAAGTTTTTTATTAAAAATCATTATTTTTTAGTACAAATAAAGAATGATTATTTTATGGAATACCCCGAATAATCACCAAAATATAAATTTTATATTATTACCTAAGAAAATGAAGAAAATATTTTCAAATGTATTATTCAATATCATTAAATATTATTTCAATAATAATGATTCTAAATTTTACATAAATATTTTTTTGAAATATACTATTTTTTGTATAAAATTGGATTTTTTTTTTCTTATATTCTGTATTGAAAACACGTAAGACGAATCTTAATATTTTGATATATTATATAATATATATGATTCATTAGATAAATTTATCAAAATTAGTTTGTTAAATTTATTATGGTAAATTTTTTTGATGTCTTTAAAAATAGTTTATCAAAAAATAAGAACCATTAAAATTAATTATTTATACTTTATTTTCTAGTTAATTGGTCATGAAAATAATCATTATATATATTAATGTTCAATAATATAATTTCATAATTTAATTAATAATATAATTACACAATATTCTTATTATTTAATTATATCTATCCAATTAATCATAGAATTGTTATTGTTTGTCACCATTTATTTAAACTCAGTGTTTAATGTAACTTAAGTAAAACCCTGTATTTTATGAAACACATGTCAAAAAGATGTATTTCGTGTAAGAAATTATAAAATAAGAATTTCATGCAAGTAAAAATATCAAAATAATTAATACATTTTAAAATATAAATTTCACAAAAACTTGGGGAGTTATATTCTACCCATGTTAAAATGATTGTTTCCCAAGTCATTTATCTAGGTTATAATTGGTTCAACATTTAAAAATTCCCACTTAGGATGAAAATAATAATAATTAACAAAAAATAATTATTTAATATGTAATGTTGTAATCATAATGGCTACACAAATAATCTCATGACATGGATTTCCCATAAGAGAACATATGTGGGTTGGGATGATTTGGACATTGAAGAGATGGATAAATAATTGTAGAGTATTTTAAAAATTATTGGTCAAAAGAAAGTGGGTGATATTGATAGTATTAATTTACAAAAATAATCAAACAAATATATGTAAAAATGTCATTCATATTTTCCATTATAATGACAACATTATAACATTTTATATTAAGATCTATTTTCTTAATGTTAAATTTTTTTGATGAGATTATTGAATTTCTAGATTTCAATGTATTTCATAAGAACAATATCACTCTTTGGTTAATCCCTGATTAATATAAATATTATCAATTACTCTAAAAATGCTTATAAATTTTTATTGCTTGAACAAAAAATGGACAATATGACCCCTAAATAGAATGATAATTCGTTACATATATCTTTTTATGTTATCACACAACGTAGAGGGTATCCACTATGCAGATATCATATTATAGTAAGGTTATACATTAATCAATAATATGTTAACCAATTTCCAAGTTAAATCATCCCATAAATGTTTAAACTTAAAACACTTCCGAAATCAAACAAATATAATGAATGACACTGGATTTCATAAAATCAATGTAATATTAATCTCACATATATCATGAAGTAACTCTTGATTATCACATACCAAACAAATGAGTACCTACATCATGAATTATCTTAAAACATGGAAAAACTTTAATTAATGTATAACATTAATAAAAACAATGATTCTTCAACATTTATCAATTAAAACCAAATATTATAGAATATATCCTATATACATAATAACTTTGTTAAATCCATCAATGATAACAATAAAAACATTGTCAAAACCCCTAATTAATTTTATAGTAATCAATATTATATAATTTAAATTCATCATATCAATCATCTCTTTGAAAAAACTAATTTCTTTTCCAATGGCCATAAAATATGCACAGGTTCCTTCCCACAAAATATATTACATAATTTTCAATCCATCATCATCATTTAATATATTCATTCAAATCTATAATAAAAAATCATATATACAAAAACTGATATATTTCAAGATTAATAAATGATGAATCCAAACACATAAACACTTCAATATTCTAATTTAAAATTTTTAATAGAATATTCCTACCTTGGGGTAGAAGTTAATTCTAGTGAAGGGAATTGATTTCTATGATTCAAATGTTCTCCACTAATAATTAAGTTAATTCAATAACAAATTGTTGCACTGTGAGAATTGTATGACATATATATAACATTCCCTTGAATTTGATATATTCCTTCACTTTTTTCATAAAACAATCATGTCATATATTAAAATGGATCTTCTTTACACTATGGTCATTACCACACGAACATTCATAAAATTTTATCATACTCTTATTCGATGTGTAATGAGACTCAGTATTGCTCATGTTTTTAATAATATAATGTGATATTTGATTAGATATATTATAAATATCATTATCAATAGTCATAATCAAATTTTGATTCTCGTAGTAACAAGATTTTACATAAGATTAAATATAAAAACGTTTCATTCTTGTTTGAGCGATTAGATGAAAATTTCAAAGTGTCAAAAACACTGATCGTAAAGGGAAACCAAATAATAATCAAAATCACTTATAGGATATATAAACAATATAAAATATTAATTAATAATTTATATCTTAGTTTTATCCTCTATAATATACATTTAACACCTATTTAAATCCATCAGGATTTTTTAAAAAAGATATTTTGAATTACAAATGGATATCCCAGGGGAATGTTAAACTAGGTGTGTAGCGAGGAAATTTATGGAGAACGAGTATCTGATCGATTCTTTCTCAATAATTTGTTTAATGGGATGTTAAACCTAGTTACATATATTATATAAATACATCAAATTGTAATATATATATAGGTATCTTGGTAACCACTCCCAGTATTATTCCTAAAAATTCATAATCATTGTCATATACATTTATTCATCCTTATAAATATGCATGTACATGTCCTTAGAGATATCACTTAGGATTTCTCAGGGTAGAGTCTAATGATTGACTATTACTTTCCTATTAGACCAAATAACATAACCCATGACTCTCATAGATGGTTATTACATATTTTTAGATTAATATTCATTTCACTCTAGGGATACATGCATGAGGACCGTAAAAACAATTTCCTTTGAAAATTTTCAAAATGATCTTATAACATAGTAATCAATCTTTAGAATCCCCCAAAAATGTCATCTCCTAATTTAATTAAATTATGAATACCACCCCAAAACCTTATCCATAGTCCTATGAGAGGAAACATAATAAAGGTTGATCCTAAATGCTCAGTAAATTCAAACATAATAGATATGAATTTAAGATAATATAAGGAAACTCTTATGTGATAATTAACATAAAATATACATATCACACCAATCATTTCTTGTTTCACAAGAATGATTCTTGTTATAAAAATACATTGTTTTAGAAAACATTTTCCATAAGTGTATGAATTTTTCATTAATTAATCTCTAACCAGAGGCTCATGTTATAAAACTCTGACACCATTATAAATATAGAAATAAATTTAATATTATAAGGTAAAATTCCTTGAATATAAACATATTTCATCATTTATTATCACTAGTTCCCAATTATAGTTCGAAATCCTCCTATTTCTCATTATGTATCATGACACACATGTTTTCCATAGTATATCAAGACAAAACTCTTTCTCATAGTGGATTAGGACCACCATGTTTCTCATAATGGATCCATAAGGAACACTTTATTACAATTTTTATGACATTATAAATAATTAATTACCCAATGGACTGCATGGTTATATTGTTATATGCAAATTATAATGAAAATAAAAAATTACCTATGTTGCAAAATCATAAAATAGTCAGCATATCATGACCCATGAAATGAAATGTGTTTCAAAAAAATTTCATTGCATGATAACTGGTAGAAATGATGTAGGTTATATAATCATTTCATTAGTTAATTATATTATATCACATTATATGAAAGTGGGTTACGTTATAATTTTATAATTTTATAATTTTTAGATATCATGTGCATTTCATAATCATCATGTCTTCCTAATCATAAACACTTCAGATAATGAATAATAATGGTATCCTTGTATAATATTATCCATAAATAATTATTGACATCAAGAAGTTCTATATTAGATAAAATTATTTTGATCAATTAATTATAAAAACTCATGATGAAAATTTCATTTCATTCTTTTAAAACACTTAATATAATAAAAAAAATTATTTTAAAAATTGTTTTAAGATGAAGATTGTTTGTGGCTGAAAAGTTGAATTAATAAGAAAACATAATTTGAACTCATGAGTACATGTTTAGAGTAAAATGATGGTATAAAATATATTCTCCTTACGTAAATATTGTAGAACAAAATTTAGGATTTTTTTTTGAAAAATAGGTCTTATTTTTCCATCATTTGAATTTTAATCATAATCATTCCCAATTAAGGATGAGTTTGTAAAATAAAACTCTTACCGCTTTTTTTATACTGAATAATAAGATCGATGAAGCAATATCAATAAATGAAAAAAAAATATCCTGAAAATATGGTTATATGTGATGTAATATATCAATTTGGAATTATATACACCACATAGAATATGATAGGTTCATAACATAACTTATGTACCAAAGAATTCAAATTGATACAAAAATACCATAGGGATTTGATAAATATTTAATAGCAATGTAAGAGAAATTGAGATCAACAAATGGATATGTAAATACTCAAAGTTTTCTGGATAATAATAATGAAATTTATTCGTTGGTATTATATACACCATACTAAATAAATAGGTTGTGAATTTGGCATGTGTTTTACTAATGTAAAAAGTGAGAGAGAAATCACATACCTTATGTCTTGAATTTTTCTGTTCTCATTAGCAATTCATTTTTTTAGATATATTGTTATTATAAATATATTATATAATTATATTCATATATATCATCCCATATATGATTTTATTATTCCTTTCTATTACCCATCTATTATCAATTACATGTTACTTTCATGTTGTGGGAAATAAATAGTTTATTTTTCGTGTATATTATAACATTGTATTAATAGGTTCTCTTAATTTGATAAATATTTAATATTATATACAATATTAAACATGATATAAAAATCATATTTAGTAATTATATTTTTATTTATATTAATTGGTCTAATTTAGTGATCGAAATTGAGAAACATCATTCATGAAGTTGGTGTGTCGTACGTACGAATGAATATATTATTCATTTTCTTCTCAAATTTAATTAGGAAAGATAAATTATAAAACACCATTATAGAAAAATTTCTATTTCAAATATATATATTATTTTTTCTTTTTATAAATCCATAATACCTTCAATGTAAAACATGAATGAATCACACCACTTCAATTGTAGGTAGATATCCGTACACATGAGAATGTTATCTTATTCCCAAAAATAGGAGAGAATGAAAATATGAGTTATATAATTATTCTATAGTAATAATAAAATAATTAATATCTCACATATAACATTAATAGGAGAATTAGATATATCCTTTAGAGGTTTTATTTGAAAAAATAATTATATAAGTTCATAATATGGTTGTCCTCTGTACACACAAATGAAGATTTCATAATTCATTTGATGGGAGTGGAGATGGTTCTAGGTTATTATAATAACATTAAGAAATATAATAATATATAATATAATGATCTTTTTATATATTATTAATTTTATAAGGGTTTTGTAAGAAATAAAACAAAACACTCATTGATGAACATTTTCTCTTTTTCGGGTATCCTTCATAGGTTTTCACAAAAATTATTCCATGGATGGATTCATGCCCAAAATATGACATATAAGATGAGGGGATGGATGAAATAGATTAATTTGGGTCTGTATAAAATAAAAAAGTGTGTTTTTAGATACTTATTAGATAGGAGAGTGGGTAGAATTTTATAAGTGGGGGAGAGGACATACATGGTATGTTTTAAAATATTTGAGTGCTCCAATTTTTTTCAAATGTATGAGTGGTAAAAATGAATAATCATCCAAAAATAGAGGATTAATGTTCAATGTAATTCAATAAAATATATTTCAGAATGTATATAAGTTTTTTTAATATTTTCTTTTTAGTTTAACACATAGTAAAACCTTTATTTTTAACATTTGTAGTTAATCTCTACTACATTCACTGATATTTTTTCCAAAACAAATTAATCACCCAATATTAGATAATATAAATTATTTTTATTTCAAATATGTATACAATTTTTCTAGATTACATTTATTAAGTTTGATTAATTTAATTTAAAATTAATCTCCTATATATAATCAGAATATTGGGTTTTATATATTATGTGATATACTGTTTACAATGATTTATATCAAATTTCATGATTTGATTAATTTAAATGAAATAAATTTTATTAAAAAATATTTAATTGATACAATTAATATTTAAAATATTTAAAAATGTGTTTTTTCATTATAATAAGATTATAAGAAAATTTAGCTTTCAATTAAAATTCAGTTTTGTTAAATATTCCAAAAAATGAACCATTTCCGAAACAACCCAAAAATTCACCGTAACAAAATATTGATACTATAGAATAAAAAATAAACACTATTTTTACAATTAAATTATTTAAAACTTTTAAATAGTATTTTATTAAAAATATATTATATAAATTTTATTAAAATCATTCACCAAAATTTATTTGTTAATTTTTTTTGTTTGGTTACAAATGTTTAAGAGTATTTAAATAGCTTTCAATCAATTATTTCCATTATTTTGCAATGATTTTTATTTCAATTTTAAAATTATTTCCCATTATATATTTACTTATATATAGATGTAAAGTCCATATATTTTCATTATTTAGTTAATCTAATTAAATAATCTATTCTACAAATTAGGTGATAACAATCATTTAAAATTATAATAACTTTTTAGTATGCCATGATACCTTTAAAAATAGTGTTGTGTGTAGCAAAAGATAAAAGTAATATAATGTCTAACATAATAAAAAAAAATTTCTATGTTAGGAATTTTAAACACATTATTTTATATTTTGAATAGTATTTGAAAAATAAAAATAATTTCAAAAATATATTCCAAAAAATACATGGGTGTTACAAGAGTGGAGAAGGAAAAAATACATAATTGATATCAATATTTACCGTTTTTATAGTTTATTTGAAATTATATATGTTGAATTTATCATTTTGTTCAAACCCATTAAAAATATAACATATAAGGTAGTATATTTTATTTGGACCATTAATTGTGAATACTTCTGAAAAGTGTTTAGACAATTGCATTTCACTTTACCAGTACTTACACTACCAACATGTCGGGACCTCTTCATGGTATATAGTGATGAGAAAATGAAATGTGTGGGCTATATACTATTGAAAAATGATTTTCTTTTCCTTTTATTCATTGAATATTAATTTTCATATTAAAAATTGTCCCCTGCATGATCTGGAGTTCGTTTCATGGATTTTCACATTTTTAATCTAGAAGCATTATCTATATGTGTATTAGTGTGTCGTATATACCAATGGAGACTTAATCAAATAAAAATTCAAATAGAATGAGAAAACATATCCTCAAGAATATGGCTACATTTCATGAATAATTACGAATTATAAATCAAACAATATTCTAGAATAGAGAACAATGTATATGATTATATATATAGAAATGTTTATAAAAATTTATCGATGATTAGAAATGATAAGGATAATATCTTGTTAGTCGTGAAGAATATAGAAGTTGGAATCATAATGTAAGGAACATCGTCACTCAGTTATCGATTGATTTTCGAAACATCACTTTTAGATAATATAATTGATTCTTTAATGGATGATGTGTCAATTAATTATAAGTTTAAATTTATTAGAAATCGAAAAGCTTCAGAGTTCAAAATTTATAAGGAATTAGTCATTAGATTGTTCCATTAAAATGTTTAACATCAAATCATTAGTTAAATAGGGGTATTCTAAATGATTCATATAGCTTGAACTTCTCCACCCATACATAGAGAACAATGTTATATCATTATCTGTATATTAATTATTTATGGGACACTATGAAGAAATATACTGATGATCCAACATTAATGCTTCATATATTTCTGAAATTGAAAAATGAATTGATACTGATAAAGGTGTTGTTGCACCAATAATATCTACTTGTTTGGAAATGGGATAAAAAATAATGGACATTTTCATAAATAATTAAATGAAGTCTAGGGTAGATAAAGTTATATGGGTTTTTCTAGATTATCATAAAAAGGCTACACACTTTACTGAAATTTGAGATAAATTCACACTCTGTCATCTTACACATATATACATCAATGAAGTGGTTCTACATGAAGTGAAATTATCAATAATATTTAATATATTACTATTAAATATCTCAATGTTCTAGAATAGTATCCAAAATTCATTAAAAACTACGTTGAAATTCAATACAACATATCACCCCAATAATAAGGGATATTCTAAGTAGATTATTTAGACATTGGAAGATATGTTGAGAGTATGGTCAGTGGACTTCAAATGTGTATGGGTACAACAACATCAAATTGTTGACTCTTCTTAGAGTAATATTTTGAAATGAAGTATTTGAATGGATCAATGAGAATCCATTTATTAGAAATTATACATAACACAAAAATGATTGGATGATGTCTTTGAATGAATGTTTCTGGGAAATAAAATGGTTATATAAATAGTACAAAAAATGAAGAACATTAAAAAAACAAGGAGTCCCAATGTTGAAAGAAGTTATCTGCAGATAAATGTCAACGAGACCGTTAGTTCATGTTTACAAATAATATATTCCCTATCATATCTCAAAGGAATATATTTATTATATATTGGATTAAGGTATTTATAAGTTTCAGGTACATGGAACTCTCTGATATTCATTATCAAATTGGAGATGAAACATATCAACTAGAACATCTATTAATATTGTGTGATATACATGAGTTATTCCAAGTATCCACGATGAGTAATTATAAAAAATATCCCTCACATGTGATGATTTCATAGGTGGTATAGTGAGAGAACAATGTCCCAAATTATTATAAATCATTGAAGATCATCAACCATAAGGATATGTTTCTACATGACATGACTACTCACAATGTGTAGGTACAATAGAGAAGCAATAAATACAAAGAGGTGTCATGGGGAACAATTTTGTGCGATGAAGGATATGTAACATCACATGGTTTTAAATTAGTAGGTAAAATTATATTTTTAGGGAGAAATTTCATTTGGGTGATTACTATAATGACCCACAATTTTATCAATGAAATTTTCATTCATATAATTTATCAATGTAGTATAAAGCACAGACATCACATAAAGAAAACATTCAAATATTATTCTCACAAATGATTAACGAAAGACTAATAAGAATATAAATAAATAATAATAAAAAATATTATAATGGGACAAATATAAAATAAGAAATAATGAATACGTTAATTTGTATATGCTCAATCCAACAAAATTAATTCACCCTTTAACACAGGATTATAAATAAAATATAATTATAATATTGAAATAATAATTTAGTGGATGAATGTGTATATAAACATTATAGAATATTGAACTGGGTAAATAATTTTTGGAAATATATGTATTAATAAGAAGTATGAAATCTATATGGACCTTGTCAATTAGACTGTTAAATTAGAAATTTGATCATTGGATTAAAAACATGTAATATTTATTTGTAATATGACACATATTTATAATATAATTTGAAAATAGTATATACAACTATCATGGTAAAAGTATATGAAAGTTATTAAAATGAAAAATGAAGTGTCGGTTTTTTTGTAAAATATAAATGTTTTATTTTAAAATTTATAATAAGTAAACATGTATAAAATACAATAAAATTTAATAAAATTAACTCAAAAATTAATTTTATGTTTTATTATAATGATAATATAAATTTATTATAATATAAGTTAATTCTAAATGGGTCATAAAATTGGTTAAAATATTTAAATCAGTATATTCTTAATAAATGATGATTTTATTTAAAAATTAAAATGATGGTGGTACAAAATTATTTTCAAAAAAAATTGGAATTTTTTAAAAATAAAAGTAAAAAATTTTTAAAGGCTAATTTATTTTATTTTTATAAAATAGCTACATTTTTCTAAACTGTGATGTTTTATAATTTACTATATTTATTATTAAATGCCTTATACAGGAATTGTATAGTCTTTTATGACATATTCACCCATTTGAGAAAACAAAATTACCCATTGTTCATTATATATTCAAAATAGTAAATACTATAAATATTTTTGTTCAAATGTAAAAAATTTAATGAATATAATAATAAAAATCACTTTTCTCCTCCCCTTATTACTAAAAACCCAACCACAGTTTCTCCTCGAACCTTATATTCCTTGAAGATAGAAAAAACAATACCAAACCCTCTCCACCACACACGTACAATGTATGAGTTCGAATGTTGTCACCAAAATAAAAATTCCACGTTCCTCAATGGGAATTTAGAGAGAGTGATATTTTAGAGGTAACAATACCGATCTACCTCTTTGAATTAAATTTATTCTTCTACCATTTGCTCACAAAATTAATACGTAAAATAATAATAAACCCCTTATTAGTTAAATGATGGAATTTTATATTTCTAATAGATTTTCATTTATCTAGACCTAATTTCATCTCCTCTAATTCCAAGTAATTAACTAGTTGTCGAAATAACAGTAGTTAATATTATTTATGGATTATAAGAAATTGTTTTTCATTGCATCTTTAATGGTAATTGAAAAAAATATTATTATTTGTAAATAATAGAATAATAATATAATTATAACTTATTTCATGTATTTTAACTACGTTATATACAAATATTTAATAGAACAACACCACATTGAGATTGTTGGAAAACCCTCCAAATTAATCTAACAACTTTTAATTAACATTTTATTAAATAAATAATTCACATGTCAAAAAATTATGTATGGTTACATTTTACATATACAATTTTATCAACACTACATAACTTAAATTTCATAATTTTATATCCATTTTACATGAACATCCAAAATTATATAAAACATGACTGACCATGAAACCATTAAACGAACACTCCCAATGCAATGAAATGTAAAATTATAACACAAAAAATGTCCTTAACTGAAGATAATAAATTTATAATAAAATAAATATATATGGAATAGGTTATAAAATAAATAATAAGTAATTAAATGTTGATTATCCAGTGCATTATGTCAATGTTCATAAGACATTCATACATATAATATGGTTTCCATCCGAACTCCACACTTCCTTTGGAAACACTTTAACTCACATTTCCTAATTAATATCTTTATTATTCTTATCTAGTAATAATAGATTTGGTATATATGTTTTATACCTATATATATCTAGATAATTTCTTCATCATTAGATGGATAAATACATGTTTTAAAAGGATCCCTTCTGAATTCACCTCTATAAGAATCCCTAATGAAATGGAAAATCATTGTTTCTTACCAATTCCATGTACACTCAATAAAATATTCAATTCCAACCATATTTTCACAAATCAATAATAAAATCTTTAAAAACCTATTTTTGAAAATTTATAGTATTATGGAAACATTTATTCCTTTATCTAAATTATAGGATCTTTATTCTTTTCACTAAAACTTCACTACATATGAACATTTTGAAAGACAAATGACCACTCTTATTTATGATTCTAATTTAGATGAGAATATTTATTCTGTATCTATTATTATTAATCCGTTAAAATTTTCCAATACTTAATTAATTCCTTCGTCCATGAAATCCATTATTATACTCCTTTTAGTTATTCCATATGACATGATTATGCATCCCATTTATTTCCATGGGTATCATTTTTTTACTATTCATGTTGACTCTTTATGTGGAACTCATATTAATGAAAATGTAATTATGGGTGAAAATACGTCATAATCTAATGCCTTAGTTAATTTTTTTTATCATGATATTTTATGTATTTGTATTTGGAGTAATTTTAATCCATTACAGGTCTTTTTTTTACTATTTCATATCCTCTTCGTAGTAATCCTTGACTATTATTTTATTTCCTATTATGTGTTTATTGGAAATAAACATATTTTAATAATAATATGATTCCCTATTTTATGTGTTATTCCTCTATATATTTTTCCATGATCCATTAGAATTATTTTATCATATAATTACAATGAACTAATATTTAGGCTTTATTTAAATGTTTATTATATTATTGGGATTTTTATATCAAACTCTTTATCTATGTATTCCCCAGGATATCATTTTCAGTTATAGTGGATGAAATGGATTTTTAAGATCTTTATAGTGATTTATATAATGATTTTTTGTTTGAATTTCATGTTTTCTGAAGTTTTACCTAGAACTTGGATGGAATTGGAAATTCAGTCATGTTTTTCAATTGATACCTATTATAAAAATAATAAATAATTAATGTGAAAGGAATGGGTCAATGTAGGATTTGAAAAGGGAAAATGTATTTTTTTAAACATATTTATTCTTGTTGGATGTATTGAAGGCTAGAGTTGGTACCGAAAAGGGGTTCAAACTAGGGAAATTTGAGTTTACATGTGATAATAAATACATTCATATCCATTATTACTACTTTAAAATTTAGATACATTCCTTCCATAGATTTTATTTCTTATTATATGATTTAATGCGTTCTTGTTTTTCATACTATTTGTATAATGTAAAGTTTCCACTATTTCTATCAGACTGATATTTTTTCTATAAACTATAGTATACCTATGTATGTCTCCCCCATATACACATTGCACCACTATATCAGTTGAAAACATCTCTTGCATTGGGAGGTTTTCATGATGTCAAGTAGATAACTTGGTTTTTTTCACATGAGAGAGTATTGGATTACAGAAACTTATAAAGTGGTATCAGAGTTAAAGTTGTTTTTATTTTCTATTTATTTAATGGTAGTAAATCATATTTGGTCTCTAGGATGTGTGAGTACATGGAAACGTTCTTGTGTATGGGAGTAGCTAAACCATGTACTATATAATATCCTTAAACAATGGTATGGAATTGTTGTTAAAGTTGTTCTCTTGTTACAATTAATATTTTTTTCACCATGGGTGATTCACATGTTTTGTGGAATTATTATTTTACAAGATACATTCATATGGACTAGAATGATTTCATATGAGTATTCATGTTTCATGATAGGAATGAATGGATATATCATTAAAATATTTGTACAGGATATGAACATTTTTTTTGGTTATATAATTTCTATTCAGATATCTATGATTAGTTACATGTAATATCTAATAAATTAAATGAAAGAACTATTATAACATGTGAATTATTTTGTTATGACAAGACAATATATGTAATGATAAATTTGAAGTTGGATAATGGTGGTTGAGGTTTCAATTTTTTATCTAGTTTTTTATGGTGTGAGTTAACTATGTTGTGAAAATTACTCCTCGTTATCTTTGAATAAGGAGTGAAGATATTGACAATAAGAACTATCTTATTGTAGTTATCCTAGATATTTCTATATATCATTAGGATTATATTGATATTTATTTTGATAAGGGAATATTCCGGGTTATTTGATCCATGGAAAAGAAAATTTTTCAAATTGTGACTTCAATTTAGGAGATGAAGAGAGAGTTCCATCATCAGCAATCACTTTCAATCACTAAATAGGGAGGACACTAGGCTACTATGTGAATTATTTAATTATTTAATGTAATTATATTTCCTACCTTATAAATTAATTTTTTATTAATTATTAAATTATTATATAACGGCCATGGATGGGATGCAAGAATGATTATGTAAATATGTTGGCCTGATATGATGAAATTTTTATATAAATTCCATAGTATAGTTTTCTAAAATTATTATATAAAGGGTTTGACAAGGTATTGAAATTCTTATATAAATGGAATGTCCCTAATTATAAAATTATTATATAATGTGATTATCATAGTAAAATAAATATTCATACAAGAATTTACTTGATTATATGATTATAACATGTAATTTCCTTATGGTTGAAATAGTTTTAATACATGACCAAATATATTTTAGGGTGGTTCTGAAATATTTTGATTGATGAATTATAATATTACATTAATGAAATAATCTTTTTATCAAAATATTATATGTAATTATTTATAATAATGGTTTCATTTAGATATGGGGGTGTTCAAATACGACATTTTAAATACACTCTATTTAGGACACCATTTCGTATCCATGATGATTATATGGATGAATTTATTAAAAATGGATAAAAACAAGGTAGTGATCTTTTCATTCTAGATGTGTTTTATTATTTATTTGGGACTGAAACATGGTACACTAATAAGGTGTATTAGATTTATTTCCTTTAATATTATATTTTGTGTGTATTAGTTCCATTTTGAAATTTAGATACATTCCAACCATATATTAAATGGTTTATTATATAATTTACATTAATCTTCCATTACCTTCTAGTTGTATGATGTACTATTTATTCTATTTCAATAGAAATAATATTTGTTTATTTTTTATTACAACTCTTACTTATGGGTGTATTCCCACCACTATTATTAATACAAACTAACTAATTTTCATCATCCTTTTTTAAAATTGATAGTCATGCCTGAGGTATAATAAACAACTTGCTTTGTCCACATGATACTATTTTTGATCAGGGGATATTAAATATGTCATACCCCCTAAAACATTAAATTTTTATTCCCTTTTAAATTAATTTATTCATAATGGTTTGAATGTTAATTCATATATAATATTATTTCAATTTTAACTATAGGTTTTGTAATAATTCTATCATGAAATGAAATATTATGCATTATGACGGGGAATAACTGTCATATCCTCTTTACAATTTTATTTTTATTTAGGTTCTCTATCGATAACTCAATTCTCATGGTTCTTATAGGGTTTTTAAAAATATCTTAAATTAATAATTATGTACATTTGATAATTATATCAAGAATAAATTAAAAAACAGTTGGATTTGTGGAAATGATCAATGTATCTACTATATCATCATTAGAAACATAAACATTAGACATTGTAGTTGTATAATATGGATCTATCTCCCGAAGATTCTATTTTTAATATTTTACATTTTTGGTTCTTTATTTCTAATATTTCTTAATATACTTATAGTTTGTGCATTGAATTCAGTAGATTTTTTTTTCTATATTTCACTCAAAATACTTATCTATTTAATCGTAGTAGTTGAATGAATTTATTAATCATATTAATAATGTATAGGCTTATTTCATTCCAAATTTTTCACCTTCATGATATTCCCCAATTCATTTTTCTTTTAATCATTTCTTTTTCCATGGTTCCTGGTTTCCCACTTCATATCCTCAGTACCTTTATAAGTACAATTCCTTGGGAATAATTTATCTACCTTGATGAAACATGTTACTATAAAATTATATGATATATTTTTGAGAGAATACGAATTTTGAAGGATGGAATAAATAACATTACTGAAATGATAAACAAAACATAAAATATTAAATATGTAGTTAGTTACATATAATGAAATTTCTATATATTTGTCCATATATTATATAATACATTCATCTATCATTTACATTAAATTATGAAATTTATATTCAATATTATTTCATTTCTCCCAAAAAATGTATTTCCAAAATTATATCCTCATAATGTTAATTAATTATACGCTCTCTATCTCATCCTCTATTGTATTTTGAATTAATAACCACCGTCAATCATCATTCCGATTTAAATAACATTCTTCCAGATTAATCCTCCCTCTTTCATTACTTCCCATATAATGGAATATATTTTCGAGGGACTTGATCAATTTCTCAACAAACTAGGGATTATTAATTCTATTAATAGATGAATGGTTTTTCAAATAATGTTACATTTTGTGTATTTTAAATAATAAATACAAAATTATATAGCATACGTGATACACAATACCAAGCATAAACAAAATGAATATTATTATAGTGTGACCTTTGTAACCTATACTATAAACTAGTTGGAATGAATATTATTAATTTATTAATGAAATTTAGAATTTTCACACTCATTACTAATTTATCTATCACTCTTTATAAAATTATGTAATTAATTTCAGTAAATTCATTTTATAAACTTTCATCAAGAAAGGATTAATTGTTTTTGCGAGGGATAAGTATAAATTAGTTTATTATAATTTTAGAAATATTTAGTAAATAAAAAAAATTAAATTTTATTAAATCATAAAACATGGAATAGTTTTTGATGAATTTTTGAGAATTTATTAGAAATATTTATTTTTTCAATTAAAAGTGAAAAATTCCAAATTGTTTTGAAAATCATATTTTAAATTTAATTATTAAAAATATATAATTTTTTTTCATATTCATTTTTAAATAAATTTAATTATATTTATTTCTAATAATAATAATATTATTTTTTAGTTGGATATAATCCATAACTAAATAAAAAATCTTTTCTTATTATTAAAATGAAATTTCTCTCAAACAACAGTTTATCATTGATATTATCAAGTTCGAATTTAATTTCTTTTATAGATTATTTATTTTAAGAATCAATAAAATTTTATTCCATTTTTGGAAGGAGTTAATAAATTATTAAATTAATTTTTTTTGTTTTTATAATGAATAATAACTATGATAATTTTTTTAACCGTCTTAAACAGTTAATTGAGTAAATAAGTGTAGAAATAATTTTATATAAACTATAAAATTACCCTTCTGTGTGATCCAATTTTATTGGATGAGTAATATATTTCATTATAAATTAATGGTTGAAATATATGGCATGGGAATTAATAGGTCAACCATGATACATTTATAAGTTGTTTCATTTTATACCAACAATATTTTCAACCAGTGAGTAAAAATAAATATTGTCACCATACAACAGAAATAAGTTAAATAAGGGGTGAATCTAAAATATATGGGTATGAATGTGAAAAAAAATGTAAATCATTTATTGGATAACAAAATATAGACCCATATTCTTCTTATATTTTAAATAAGACTCTTTGGAGTAATTTTTATTTGAATAATAAGTTATAATAAATTAATATATAAAAAAATTTCAAGGGTACCCCTCCCCTCTCATATAAAAGAAAAAAACATATTCTTATTTGATTACACAAAAAACCATTTTGGATAAGAAAATATCTACCTAATAATTATATCTAATCCTTATTATAAATCCAGATACCATATTTTAGGTACAAAATTATCCTTTGTGGTATTAAGGTGGTATGAAACAAATGTTGTCCAAATAAGATGTGTCTTTTTAACCATGTATTTCCATTTTATTTTTTAATACACCTTTTGGAAATCTTTTCCAATCATGATAAAATAAACATACTATAATCCTTTATAAACTAAGATGTAATTATGTCTATTTTTACCAATATTCGTCTACTCATCCATAAAAAGAGAAAAAATTCATCATCCTAGAATATGGTTAACTTCTTCATCGTGAATTAATGAAACATATCTCCCATCACTTACTACAATGACTATTTTTATTTATTGAATTGTTCTTTATATATTATATTTACAAAATATTTATCATTATTAAATTATTATATACCATTGAATCTTGACCATTTAGATGTATAAAAAATTAATGTCCTTTGTGTGTATGTGTTGACAACTAACTCCACAAAAATGTTGTGTTTTGTTATCATCAAAAAATTAAATTAATGAAATATATAATTATATTTACATAAAGTTACTATTATTTATGATAATAATATCATCCTGGAATGATTAAAATATAGTTTCCTTTATTCATTAATTTCCATCAAAATTTTAAAATTTTACTCATGTGTATATAGTTCATTTTTTCAAAAACATATTTAATAGAATGATTTAAAAGTGTAATTTGTGTATAAAAACAATAATTATGTCATGATTGTTAATTTTTATTTTATTTAAGGATGTAAGTTTTTAGAATATTCTACTTACCAACTAAATTTTGACTTAGGAACCGAATATCATCAATATAACTAAACTGAACATTAATAATTATGTAAAAGTTATAACATGGTAACAAGTGATATAAAATGAATAATAAACATTGAATATTTCCTCATTAATTTTAATAATTTTAATAATATTATTATTAATTAAGATAATAGTGAAATGTGAAAAATTGGAATCAAGGTAAGGGATTTCTTAACTCAATTTACATTCATTGGGTTAAACATATACATCATTGATTTTTTCAAGATAACATTATCTTTGAAATGATATTCAATTATATTAGGTGTATATCCACTTATTTTATGGGTATATAAAGCTGATATATATTTTATATTATTTTTATTAATTCTCAATTTAATGACATGATATTTTTAAAGTACTTCTAATTGAAAATAATATTTAATTTTCAATTTTAATTTTTTTCAAAAAAACTAAAAGAATATTTTTTTAATTTATATGGAATGAGAATTATTTCAATATTTTACATAAATTTAATGATTTTATGTTTCCTTTATATGTTTCAATTTTTATTCTCAATGAATGAGGTTTCTTTATGATGTGAGAAGATTTTATATTTTATAAGATAATTTATAAAAAACATATATTTTGATATAAAGATGTGTTTTTCAAAATGTTTTTAATGTCTTTTAAATGGTTTAATTCATGAAATGGTCCTTAAAAACTACTTATGATTGGTGATCCGAGATATAATTTAGTGATCTCATTATAACTTATATTATAGATTCACCGAGATAGCTCTACAATTCATTTCCTAATGGAATGTTTCTTGATATAATTATATTACATGTTGGTCACATGGTTCTTAAAATTTATAAGTATTATTTAAGGGTTATGTTAGGGTTATATAATTTTGATTTCCCATTTCCCCTATATATATTTTTTTATGATGAATATTGTGTTATCCTTGAAATATATTGTACTGAAAATGTATGATAAAGATATAATTTTTAAAAAGTCTCTTTTTAGATCAAAATATATGTTTAAAAAAAGGGGAATTTCATTTTTTCACATATATAATGGGTTCCTTTAATTTATTTGTTAATTAGAATTGTTTACACATCACAAAATTTTATGTTTTGTAAAAGTGATATTAATGGGTAAAATGATAATTCATGTTGAGATTTATGGAAGGAACATTATAATTGGTATCATAACAGGTCTGGGATAATTTTTTATATTAGGATGTCTTCATGTGATTTTATCATCTGAGTTAGGGATAAAATCATGAGTTTTTAGTATTATGTTTTATCATAATACCACTTGCATAGAAAATCCTTTTGTGATTTATTATTTCATTGTTTAAGGTCACTAATGATATTTTTGGAGACATTATATTTTTTAGCAAAATATATGTTATTTCTTTTTGTGATGAAAAATGAAAAGTGTGAGATATGAATAACAGTTTTAAAATTTCAATAACATATGGAGGTTAATTAACGTTTTTATCTAATTTATGGGTTTTTAATAAATTTTATATTGTTTTAGAAAATGAAATACCCACTAAAATATTAACAACCCATAACATACAACAAGGCCAGGTGGTTTGAAACCACAACCAAAGTGGGGAAAATGTACATCACATACTAAAAGAAAATTTGATGTCTATACCAATATAACTTTTTCTTTTTAATTAAAAAATTTAATGGATTAATGAAAAGAATATTTTTCCAATTTTTTTGAATATAAAAACATGGAATTTAATATTTAATATGTGATAATGTGCATAGGATTATTGTAGAAGAATATGACTATAGTTTTGGGATGCATTACAAAAATAAGGTAAATAAAATTCTATGATATTTTATTTCTTGAATAGTGATTTAATTATCTAATATTGGATTTATAGAGTGTTGACATTATTATCATATCATGGAAATTATATTATTTGGGTATATATATATTTCTTATTGATAATAGAAAGTGTAGTTGATGTTATTTGGGGGCAGATTTAAGAATTAAATTTTAAGAAAATATAATGAATCATTTTTTTTCAATTTCAATATTATATCTTATTATTTTGTGGGATTTTAATAATATTTATTTGTTGAATGATATGTGTTTTACATTAGATATAACGTTTTAATTTTTGATATCTCATGTATTTTTATTCAATTCAAGGTTTACTAATTTTTTATAATAATCTTATAATATTCTATCAAGTTGGTTTTTGTTAATTTATAAATACATGGGGAATATATTTTTCTCCTTTTGTAGTTTCTCATCTATATAATTTGATTCTAATGCGTGATCAATGAAAACATCATCTTGAATTCACATTGATATGGGGAAAATATGAGATTGTGTTGGGCATAGATTGAAGGTTTAAATTTTACATTATATGTAAGTACATTGACATATTTTCTCTGTCATGGTAATAAAATAATTCACAACTCTAGGAATGTTATTTTTTATAAAAATTTATTCGTGTACTTTTCTTATAATTATGTCAATGACCTCCAAACTCATCATAGATTTATACTTTTATGATGGTTCTCAATCTCATAATCATATTCTGTATAACACTCTATAATTTCTTGGTTATTATCTTTTATGTATAATGTACATGTTTTTTTTCATGTAATCGTAGTATGTATTATCTTAGGTGACCTTTATAGTCATATTTTCTCTCATTTTAAGTGAATTATTTTGTTAATCATTTTTCAATGTTGGATTTCAAAAAATTTTATTTGAAAAATGAAAATATTGTTACAAATAAAGAATTCAAGAGAGTGAGGGGCCAATTTAAATAAGGGGGTGGTAATATAACATCCCTATTATTTTTAAAAAAGTCAGGACATTGTGATAGCCCTACAATGCATTGTCTAATGAAATTTTTCTCTATATAATTATTTTCAATGTTGGTCACATGGTCCTTCAAATTTATAGATATTGTTGTAAGGGTTATTTTAGGGTTATATAACATTGATTTAGAAAGTCCCATATATGAATTATTTATAATTAATATTTTGTTTTCCAAGAAATATATTGTCTTGAAAATTTTTGATAACGATATAATTTTAATAAAATCTATTTCCGGATCAAAATTAATGTTTTAAAAAAATAATGGGATTTCATTTTTTCACATATATAATGGGATCCTTTCATTTATTCATTAATGAGAATTTTTTACGCATCAGAAAATTGTATGTTTTTTCAAAGTGATATTTATGTGTAAAAATGATAATTCAAGTTGATATTTGTGATGTATTATTATGAAAATAAATCAAATTTTATTTTGATGAAATAGTTTATTGAAAAATTAGATACTAGGTATAAGTATATACATGAAATATATAGTTTTAAAATGTATGATTTTATATAAATTCTTTATATATATAAATATTAACATTACTAGAGAAGGAAATAATGAATATTCTTGTCTAATTTCACTAAAATATGAGATGATTATGGATGGCACATTATAATTAGTATCATAATAGGTCTTGGATAATTTTTTATATTAGGATGTCTTCAGGTGATTTTATCATATGAGTTAGGGATACAATCATGAGTTTTTTGTATTATGTTTTATCATAATACCACTTTCTTAGAAAATCTTTTGTGTATTTATTAATTCATTGTTTAAGGGGACTAATGATATTTTTTGAGACATTCCGTTTTTTAAGAAAAATATATGTTATAACTTTTTGTGATGAAAAATGAAAAGTTTGAGATAAGAATAACAGTTTTAAAATTTCAATAACATATGGAGGTTAGTTAACATTTTTATCTAATTTTTGGGGTTTTTATAAATTTTATATAGTTCTATAAAATGAAATACACTATAAAATTTGACAACCCATCACATACAAAAAGGCCAGGTGGGTTGAAACCACAACCGATGTGAGGCAAATGTACATCACCTACTACAAGAAAATTTTTCATCCTTACAAATATAACTTTTTCTTTTTCATTGAACAATTTAATTGATTAATGATAAGAATATTTTTCCAATTTTTTTAAATATAAAACCATGGAATTTAATATTTAATATGTCATAATGTTCATAGGTTTATTGTGGAAGAATATGACTATAGTTTTGGGATGCATTACAAAAACAAGGTAAACAGAATTCTATGATATTTTATTTCCAGAATAATGATTGAATTATCATATATTGGATTTATATAGTGTTGAAATTATTATCATATCATGAAAACTATATTATTTGGAAATATATATATATATATTAATAATAATAGAAAGTATAATTGAGGTTATTTGGTGGAAAGTTTAAGAATTATATTTGAAGAAAATGTAATGAATCATTTTTTTCAATTTCAATCTTATTTCTTATTATTCTGTAGGATTTTAATAATTGTTATTTGTTGAATGATATGTGTTTTACATTGCATATAACATTTTAATTTTTGATATCTCAAGTATTTTATATTCAACTGAAGGTTTAATAATTTTTGGAAATAATCTTATCATATTCTATCAAGTTGGTTTTTATTAATTTATAAATACATGTGGAATATATTTTTATCCTTCTGTAGTTTTTCATCAATATAATATGATTCTAATGCATGATCAATGAAAACATCATCATGAATACACATTGATAGGGGGGAAATGTGAGATTGTGTTGGGCATATATGGAAGGTTGAAATGTTACATTTCATATAAGTACATTGACATTTTTTCTATGTCATGGTAATAAAATAATTCATCAACTCTAGGAATGGTATTTTTTATAAAAAATTATTCATGTACTTTTCTTATAATTCAATCAATGACCTCGTAACTCATCATAGATTTATAATTTTCACATGGTTCGCAATATCATAAACATATTATATAGAACACTCTATACGTTCTTGATTTTTATCTTTTATGTTCCACGTACATATTTTATTTCGTGGAATCCTAGTATGTATTATCTTAGGTGACCTTTATAGTCATCTTTTCTCTCATATTAAGTGAATTATTTCTTTAATCTTCTTTCAAAGTTCGATTTAAACAAATTTTATTTGAAAAATGAAAATGTTGTTACAAAGAAAGAATTCAAGAGAGTGAGGGGATAATTTAAATAAGGGGGAGGTAATGTAACATCTCTATTATTTTGAAAAAAAATCATGACATTGTGATATAGCTTACAAGATTACCACACCGAGCATAAACAAGCAACTTAATATTTTTATTTTTTATCATTATAAACTATCCAATAAATGAAAAGGAATGAATAATATGTACTGAATTATTAAATATAAATAGTCCTAATCAATTATAATTAATTAATAAATTAATAAAAAAAATCACATACATTTAGTAAAGTCATTTTTATCACTTTATTCAATTTTGATTTTTTATTAAATATGTCAGAATAATATTTAATTTATATAAATATTATTATAAATATTATATAATGGTATTAATATAATTACTTAAATAATTATATAAAAATTATTTTCTATTGAAAATTTCCTAATTTTCGGAAAATCTTGATTTCTCAATGAATAATAAAGAAATCTGATTTTTATTGAAAATGATATTTTTCTATTTCACTTATTACAATTATACGTAATAATTTCATTCAGTTATAAACATTAATTTTTATATATTAGTTGAAAATAAATAATTTATAGTTTTTGGAATATGTATTATACTATAATTTAGTATCAAAACATTGCATATTTTTTTAAAAAAGGCAATTTTTTTTGAAATACATAATTCATTACTCCATTCCAGTTTAAATTTTATTTAAATTCTCAAATATCCATATATAGAATTTTGGAATACATATTCTATATCTTAAATAATGTAGAAATAATTTAGTGAATATAGTATTTAGTTTCTGATCAAAATGTGTAGTAATCATGATTATTTTTTTACACGATGAAGGGGAGATCAAGTTATTAAAGGTAACTATAATATTTTATGGACATATAAATTACCCAATAAATAGAAATGTTTTTATTGTTTTAGTAATATTATTCCTTAATCATTTACATCTCTAATATATATACTATCGATTCCATTTTTATGTAATTATGATATTGATAATTCTTATTACAAGAAAATTAAAAGATGCCACATTCATATTTTTAATAAATACAACATTTTTTTGTGTAGGCTATCCAATGGTTATATTGAACTATAAATATTAATTTTAAATATAATAATATTTAAAATTATCATATTAATTTATTTTGTATTTTAATTAATGAAAATATATATGTTAAATGCTTTCATAACACACATTAAATAATAATGTTTTTACATATATATAAAAATAATGATATTAAAAATATAAAAATAAAAATAAAATGAAATAATTAGTTTAGTAAACTAATTTTATATATTTCATTATCATTATTAGTATGTAATAAAAGTTTCATTTCAATATCTATTTTTTATATTGATATTATTAATTTCAATGTAATGAATAATCATCAAACATTATATTATGAACATTTTATAGTATATAATATGTTATTAAATGGTATAAAATTATTGAAAATATTAAATTTATAAAAAATAATGTTTTATGTATTAACAGTTAATACAAAAACAATTAATGGGGTTTTTTATTTTTATATGAAAAATATAACACTCAGTAAGTAAAAAATCAATGTTATCACGGTAAGAGTTAAATATGTTAAATTAGGGTAAAAATAAATGAAAAGGGTAAAAATTTGACCTAAACAAGTCAAAAAATTATTCAATAAGATGATTTTGACCCATAATTATAATAAATTCCAAATAGATTAATTTTTATCACATTAAAATTACAATTATATTATATTATTTTTATATTCTAGGAAATTTCAAGGGTTCCCTACCACTATTCTATAAAAGGACACAAATGATTTTCATTTATCTAAACTGAATGAAAATTTTGGATTGGAAAATATCATCAAAAACATAATCCAATAATACACCAAAAAATATATTGGACTTATCTTATTAATAAACTTATCCTTTGGGATCATATGATTCTAATAAAAGGTGGAACATGAAAATGTTGTATTGTTTTACTCAAATGTTTCAAGATTATTTCTTCTCCCACATTCTCCAAATAATCTTATTACATGAAAAAATATCTTATATATCTTAAAATAGTTATATTTTCTAATATTTTCAACATGACCTATATCTAAATATGTATCCATCAAATAGTAAAATTATTCATTTTTTATATGTATAGTAGACTAATACGTCGTGAATCGATGAAATTTTTTCCATCACTATATCTCAAGGAAGGTTATAATGATTGAATTAATTAGTACATAATATATACATGAAATATTTATCATTTTGAAAATATAAGACAACATTTACTCTCTTACCATTGTAAAATAATTTTGTTTGCATGCACATATAGACCACCACATCAACTATGTGATGTGATTCATTTTTTTCACCACATAGCATGAATGATATATATAATTATCTTTAGATAATTGAAATTATATTTTTTAAAATATTATTAAAATGGAAATTGAAAATGATAATAACCTTATTTCTATAATCATTATTGAAATATGGTGAAATTACTCAAGAAAATATATGACCTATCGTCTGCATGATTGTAAGATAGATCAATCTACATAACCACATTTAGTGGTTTTTTTAAAATTTAAATTGATGATTAAAAATGAACATAATTAATGAGAATCATTATAGAGTTTATATAATGTTTAATGATTGGATACTTTTAGACGTACTGAAGCTTTTTTGACTTAGGTAACAAATGTCATCAATGCATCTGATGTGAACTTAATTACTTTTGTACTTTCTATACCATGGTAATAAGTGATATAAAATGAATAAAAAAAAGTTTTCAATAATGTAAATAATTGAAATAATATTATTTTTTTGGTATATATAGGACATACATGAAAAATCAGAGTAGTGGTAAGGGATAAGCCAACCTTATTTTCATTCAAGGGGTTATACTCCTACTTTATTGATTTTATCATCATACTATTATGTTTTAAATTATTTTTAACTATATAATGTGTATTTCAACATATTATATATATATATATTTAAATATTAAAAGAAAAATATATTCAATTTATTGACACTCATTGTATTGATATGATATTTGTAAGGTTAATTCTTTTAAAAAACCTATTTAGGATTACACATTCAATATTTAGTAAAAGGTACAAAATAATGTTTTCATTCACAAATACATATTGATAATATTTTCACAAACAAATAATTTTTTAACTTGATGATTGTTTTAGTATATTTATTTATAGTTAATTTTAAATAATAATTTTTCTTTATGATTTTCACAACATTGATATTTTGATGGTGATTTATGTGATAAATGGTAATTTTCATTTCCAAAAGTTTTTTAAAAATGGGTTTGAAATATTTTATATGACTTTATTCATTATACAGTTCATGGTTATTATATAATATGGGTTCCTCTAGATAGAATTGGCTGATCTAATCATTTATTATAAGACGGGCACACCCATATAGAGCTCCAATCCATTGGGTAAAGATATTTTTCATCGGGGGATTATATTTGATTATTCTATATGGTTATTCTAATTTGTAATCTACTTTGTTAGAGTTATATAAGGGATCTATGATGATGATATCCTAACAAACCTATGTGAACATAAATTCATGAAAAAGTATTTTTTGGGAAATTAAATGATTTAAAAAGTTAAGATAGTGAATTTTTTAATAGAAAATGATTATATTATTGAATAAAAATAATTTGTTTTAATAATAGATTTTATTGGGTTTTCATTCTTTTCTGGGAAATAATGGTTTCTATCTATTATCCATGCCGAATTTTTATCTCTTTGCATATTTGGAAATATTTTTTCTTAGAATTAATTTTTTTGTAATTGATAAGAAGAATTAATTTTTTAAGTTGGAGAGTTTTTTATGAAAATTAAACATTTTTTATTTTAAATAATTTTATTTTTATGGAATAAGTGGATACCTTTTATAAATTTTCACTTGTAATATATGCATTTACAATGTACGAGTTTTCCCTACTTCCTTAAAACCCGAAACATAATAAATATTTTGGAAATAGAGAATTATAATTATAGTCTACAGTAACTATAAAATTTGATGTTTTATGACAGGTCTTTTAAAATAATGTGCACAATCATATTTTCAATATGTTGTAAAATATCTATTTTCGAAATAACAAAAATATTATTGGTAAAAGCCTTGGAATACTACACTAATATAAATATAATATGATATATTATAACATAAACCATGTTGTAAGACTCATGATGGAAATAAATATAGTGATTATGGGAGAAGATTGATATCTCATCCTTATTTTAGGAACAATATTTAAAAATAATCACACGTATAATTATCACAAAACCTCAAGAATAATAATCTATTGCATAAAAATATCAATAATTTTATTTAAAGCTATAGGGGACTATAATAATTCTAATAAAATCAATGATAATAGAAAATCATTTTCCCAGTGTTTATAGAGATCATATTTTTATACTAATTTTGTCAACATGGAATCATGTAACACGTAACTAGTGTTTTATTTGATTCATTGGTAAATGATAAAAGATATCACATTATAGGGGCTAAATTTATATATCTGTACTTGTAGAATAGTTACCAATTTTATTTAAATAATTTTTTAAAAAATAGATTATATTTTTTAAAAATATTAAAACAAATATTCTCATTTTTCCAATTACATAATATAGTTCCTTCAAATAACCATTCATGGTTACCGATGGAAAAGAAAAAATAATAAAGGGTCAACTCAAATGCTAAAAAATAAATAATTATAATGTAATAAAACATGAAAAAAACATAATCAACATAAAAATGTATATAATTTATAAATTTTACATATGGTTGCCAACATTTGCATAAAATATATCCAAGGAAAACTCAAATAATAAAAATAAAATAATTTTATATTTTGATGTTTATGGACTATGTAATTAATAATAAAATAATGTTTCTACTAAGGTCTAAAAATTAATAATTTTTATATAACAACATGGAAACATTTCCACTATATCTGACATATTATCCACACCTAACAACTATGATGTAGTTATTTAGTGTGATTGAATACACAAAGTTATACACATTTTGGTTATTCTCATGATATATTGTTAGTGAATCATTGTTTTATAAAATCCATCATCATTAATTATTCATGCCCAATTATTTATTCATATATTATATGATCTATCAAATTAATATTGAAATGTTACAAAAATTAATAAATATCCATATTGGATAAAATATATGGAATCATAATGTCTCTATAAATGTTATTCATCCAACATTATTATAAAAAATACAATATAGATCAATATATTATAGTGATTTAAAATTTTACCTAATAAATAAAATATCTTGATAATAATATAATACTAATAAATAAATTTTATATTATCACAATATAATGTCCCCAATGAAATAGATGATAACTCAATGGGTGATGACAAAGATTAAAATCACTTCTTAATAAATTTAAAATATTTTTTATAGAATATTATAAAATATGGTATCATTTGGGTAATTTCATTAAAAAAAATCCCAAGAATAATTTTAAAATTATATTATTTTGAGACCAATTAAAATGTATAAATAAATTTATTTTAAATATAGTTATTATGGTCGAATAAGTTATACATGTGAGTAATATGAAAAATATTTCACACTTTTCAACATGTTTAATGAGAGTACCTTGAAAAACATAAAAATTGGAACATTTTATTAATTTTAAATTATTTTTAGAGGTATTATATATAATATTTTTCATATAGTGTCAAAAATATTTAAACTATCATTAAAAAAATTATGAATATCGTTGTGGTGGACAAATAATCATGACTAAGAGAAGAGAACTATTATTGTATTTTCCAAAAAACTATATCATAGTTTTATTGTATATCAAATTTATTATTATTGGAAATAAAACAAAAAATAACTAAAATAAATATATAATAATAAAATAGTTTTGTTGTAATAAATAATGATCAAATTTCTAATCATATACAGATTTATTTATAACAATCTCTATTGAAAAATAAATTAAGAATGAAACACTTAGATCATGTCCCCACATTCTTCATACAACATATTACATAATATATAATTATTTTGGAATTTTTGAAATCTTATATATAACTGTAATAAAACATATTTTTATAAATCCCATAATAATATTCAATAAAAAATAAATTTACATCTTTTCAATAATATATTTTTATAAGTGTCAAGAGTTTGGTATTTTATGTATGTGTTGTTTTGGAGATTCTATTACTTTCTCCATGGTTATGGCTTTACCATAAAACTATTGTAAAAATTTCATAAATATAATATATACCCACTATAAAATCCTATAAAAACATCCATGTATATTGGATATGAAAAATTAATGATATCACCTTGTTGGGATGGTGGTTTATACATTCCCAAATGTAATGCCTCTATTTTAAATGTTTATATAAGGAATGTATGGAAACCAATTTATATTTAAATATAAATAAATATTAAATTAAAATACTATATACTCAATAATTATACTCTTATTTTATTCCAAATTTATAATAAATAAAAAATAATAATATAATAACATCATAAAGGATCAAGTCCGACCATATGCACAAGTGGAATCCTAATTTATAAATAGATGTGTCCGAAAAAATATGAATAATATAAAATCATTAATGAATCATCGTTATGTAATAAATATTTTAATGATCCAAATAAATATATATATATAATAATTCATTTATGACAGTGGGGATAAATAAAATACATCTCTTCATGGAGACAATATTATGTGAGAATGCATGAGTGATGTTTTTATTTTTCCTCAGATGTAATGGAAGTTATATATTTTTTCCATTAATATAAAAAAATTTAAGGTACTAATGGTATTAATGTATGTTTTCTTATTATTTTTATAGAATATTTATTGGTGGTTGTTGGTGACTGAATGTTGAAATTGGTTGGTAAGAAGATATACTTATTCCTTTGTAGATATTCTTTTAAATAGATAACCATGATTCATGGAATTTTATTTTAGGATGGATATTTTCCTTATTTATAGTATGATTATGTTTTAGATGTATTTTTGTTGATAATGGTCAATCTATTAGGATTATGTCGTCTAAAAACGTTTGGATGGTATAATAACTTTTATTAGTGTGGAGGGTGGACTTCTTGTAAATACTAGAATCATTAACATAAAATGTATTTCATAATCAAGTAATGTGAATTGAAATCATTATTTATTCATATATATTAATGGTGTGGAATAAATCCAATCATATAATCATATTTATTTTTTTAATATTTTATCTATTTTTGAATAGTATAAACACCTCATTAAAACATTTTTACCATAAGGTTGTTAGTCTATTTTTCCATGGATACTATTCTTTATGAAAAAACTTAATTTTAAAAATTAATAAATTTTGTAACAATAATTCCAACTATATATTCCATTATAATTTCTATAATTTATATAATATAATTTAAAAATAAATTTTCCAAATCAACTATTTATTTGGGAATAATTCATTTATTATGAATATTAATGGTTTTATGAAAAAATATTGTTTATTCATAAGTAAATAGATTATGTGATAAATTTTTTTTCCTAATTGAATTTCAATCCAAACTAAATTTAAATTGAACCACATTAATAACTGTTGAAAATAAATAAACCAAAGATATTTTTTATTTGAATAAAAATATCATGTTCAAATCAGAAATATGAAAAATATATTTTTATGACCAAAATATTGGTTTAGTATGAATTTAATTATTACATATATATATATATATTTACTACAGATTAAAATGGTTTCAAAATATATGATGTCATTTTAGTATCCTTATAATATCATTAAAAATTAGATTATTTTAAAAAACATTATTTGTAAATATTGATAAAAAAATATACTACAGGGAAAATAGAAAACAACTATCCTAAGATAGTTATTACATGAGGAATTAAAAAATTAATTTCATTCCATCAAATTAATATTATAATATATATGAATTTAACTATTATACTGAATAAATATAAAACATTTTTTTACTATACTATAGTGACAATGTAATAGAATGTGCATTATATTGTATTTAATGATATTTTTTTAAACTAAAATAAATGATATTAATATATTAAATAGGTCATCCATATACATTTACAATGTTATACAAATTTTATTTATATAATGGGACATGTGGTCTTACCAATATATGTGAATAGAATTTTAAATTTAAATTATTTATTAATTAAAATAAAATTCATATAGATGGATTGATGAAACAATAATAAAATATAGTAGACACTTATGAACAATAGAAGTTACTAATAAAGGATTAGGCCTTTATTATAAATATTGTCCTTGATATTTTCATCCCCAATAATGGTGTATATTAAATGAATTAAATAAAAAATTTATTAATTTTAATAAGTACCTTTGTAAACTTTAGTTGGGATATTTGATAGATCAAGAATGATTGGCATAATTATAACATGATATAAAACAAAGATACCTCCAAGTCATTGTACCTATTATTTATAATGGTATGAGGTTTCATACAGTACATGAATTTGAACACTTGGATATGTGAATCCTATATCTATGGAGATAGTTTTGGTGAGTCGACTCAGAAAGGGCTACCTTGGTGTTGTTTCAAAAGATAATGAATATATTTTTTAATGAATATTTCAATATGTTTTTGGTGAAGTAATATGGTGACTCTAAGAGGATTCGTAAATAACAAAATATGACCCTTAGTAAGTAAAAAGTCAATGTTATCATGGTAAGAGTTAAATATGATAAATTAGGGTAAAAATAAATCAAAATGGTCAAAATTTTGGCATAAAAATGTCAGAAGGAATTTTTCCATATGATGATTTTCTCCCATAATTATATTATATTAAGAATATATTAATGGTTTCCATTTTTAAATTATAATTATTTTACATTAATTATATATTCTAAGAAACTTCATGGTTCCCTTCCACTCAGCTATAAAAGGACACAAATTATTTTCATTTATCAAAACTTAATGACAATTTTGGATTGGAAAATATCATTAATAAAATCATCCAATAATACAACACAAAATATATTGGAAATATATTATAGATAACATTATCATTTGGGATCTTATGGTTCTAATAAAATGTGGTTGTGGGAAATAGTGGAATTGTTTTAATCAGATTTTTCATGTTTATTTATTCTCCCACCTTCCCCAAATATTCTTCTACCACGAAAAAATATCTTATATATCCTAAATAAACATATATTTTATTTTATTTTCATCGTGTCAAATATATAAATATATATCCATCAAAGGGGAAAATTATTCATTGTTTATATTTTTGGTGGACTAATGCCTCATGAATTGATGGAATTTGTTTTGCATCACCATCTCTCAAGGCTAGTTATAATGACCAAATTAATTAGTACATATTGTATTCATTAAATATTTATCAATTTTTAAAATTAATATACTATTTACTCTCTTACCTATTTATACATAGAAAAATTATTTCATTCACGTGCACATATAGACTACCACATCAATGAAGTGATGTGACTCGTTTTTAGCACCACATAACATGAATGATATTTATAAGTATATTTTGATAAGAGAAATGATATATATGAAAATATTATAATTATGGAAATATAAATGATAATAACCTTGTTTCCATAATTATGATTGAAATATGGTGACATCAGTTATGAAAATATACGAACAATCATTTACATGATTATGAGATATAACATTCTTTATAACAACATTTAGTGGTTTTATTTAAAATTGAAATAGATTATTAAAATGATACTAATTAATTATTATCATTATTTTTATTATATAATGATGAATTATTTGATAATATTCCATTTACTGAATCTTTTTTGACTTAGGTAACAAATATCTTCAATGCATCTGACGTGAGCACAAATAATTATGTATTTGATATTACATGTTAATAAGTTATATAAAATGAATAAAAAAATGAATATAGTTCGCAATAAATTAAATAGTTTATATAATATAATTTTTTGGGAAGATATAGGATATACATGAAAAATTAGAGTTGAGGAAAGGAATATGCTTACAGTATATTCATTCACTAGGTTAAACTCATAATGCATTACTTTTATCATCATTTAATTTTGTTTTAAATTAATTTTAATTATCTAATGTGTATTTAAATATATTTCAAATAGTTTTAAAGATGAAACATAGAATATATTAAATTTGTTGACACTCACTATAGTGATATTATATTTGTAAGGTTCATTCATTTTAAAAACCATATTTAGTTTCCCAAATTAAATAATTAGTAAAGAAGTACAATGTAATGTCTTCATTCACTAATATATAATTATAATATTTTCACACAATAATAATGATTTAATTTGATCATGTTAATAATATATTTTTCAATAGTTTTTTATATAATTATTTTTCTTTATGATTTTCACAACTTTGAGATTTTAAATGTGATTCATAAGAAAATTGATTATTTTGATATCGAATTTATTTTAACACATGGGAATAAAATATTTTAAATGGGTTTATTCATTATTCATTCCATGTTTATTATATTATATGGGTTCACCTAGATAAAATTTGGTGGCCTAATCATTTATTAAAAGATGGGTGCACCCATATATAGCTCCAATCCCTCGGATAATGATATTTTTCTTCGAGGGATTATTTTGGAATATTCCATATGGTTATTTCCATTTGTAAGTGGTTTTTTAAGAGTTATATAAGGGTTATATGATGATGATATGCTAATAAACCTACATGAATTATAAATCATGAAAATGGTTTTTCTTGGAAATAAAATTATTTGAAAAGTTAAGATAGTGAAATTTTAAATGGAAAATAATTCTATTATTGAATAAAAATAAATGTTTTTAGTAGTATATTTTAATGGGTTTTGATGTTTTTTTGTGAACTAATGGTTTATTTCCATTATCCCACCCGAATTGGTTTTCTCTTCATAGTTTTTCAAATGTTTTTTCATAGAATATATTGACGGGTATCTGTTAATATGAATTCATTTTGTATGTTGGGGAGTTTTTTATTAAAAAAAATTATTTTAATGAATTTTATTTTAATGGAATAAGTGAATACATTTTAGATGTTTCCACTTGTAATATATGGGTTTATGATGTTAGAGATTGCCTTAATTCCCTGAAACTCAAAACATATACGATATTTTGGAAATAATAAATGTGAATTATGGTATAGAGTAACTATAAAATTTGATGTTTTATGACGGGTCATAACAAATAATTTGCACAATCATATTTTCAATATACTATAAAATATCTAGTTTCTCTATAAAAAATATTGTTGGTCAAAACCTGGGAAAACTATACTAATATATCTACAATATGATCTATTCTAACATCAACCATGATGTATAACTCAGGATGGAAATAAATATAGTGATTATGGGAGAATAATTGATATATCATCCTTATATTAGGTTTTTTTCTTTAAAAATAAGCACACATGTAATTATCTCAAAACCTTATGAATAATAATATATTGCATAAATATATCTATAATATTTTTTTAAAATTATAGGGGACTATCATAATTCTAATTAAATATATCATACTAGAAAATAATGTTCCAAAAGTTTATAGTGAACATATTTTTATACTAATTTGGTTAACTCAGAATCCAGTAACACGTAACTAGTGTTTTATTTATTTCATTGGTAAATGATAAAAGAAATCACATTATGGGGGATAAAACTATTTATCTGTCTAGGTATAATAGTTACCAATTTTATTTCAATATTTTTTTTAAAAATAAATTATATTTTTAAAAAATACTAAAAAAATATATTCTTATTTTTTCATTTACATAATATAATTCCTTCAAATATACATTCATGATTACAGATAGAAAAGAAAAAATAATAAATGGTTATCTCAAATTCTCAATAATAAATTATTATAATGTAATACATCATGAAAAAACATAATCAACATAAACATGTATATAATTGATAAATTTCACATATGGCTGACAATATTAGCATAAAATATATCCATGGACAACATAAATAATCAAAATAATAATAATTGTTTTCATTTTTATGGACTATGTAATTAGTAAAAAAAATGTTTCAACTAAGGTCAAAATGTTAGTAATATTTATATAACCACATGTAATCAGTTCCTATTTATCTTACATATTATCTTCACAAAAAAACTGTGATGTAGTCATTTAATGGGATCAAATAGACTAAGTGATACATATTCTGGGTTTTCTCTTGATAATTTCATAGTGATTTATTTTTTTTATAAAAGTCATACTCATCAATTATTCAGTTCTAATTAATTTTTCATATATTATTTGATAAAGAAAATTAATATTGATATTTTATAAAAATTAATAAATATCCATACTGAATCAAATATATAGAATACCAATGTCTCTATAAAAGTTATTCATCCAACTTTACTATAAATGAAATTCAATATATATCATTCATTTATAGTGATTTAAAATAGTTCCTATTAAATAAAATATCATGATAATAATATTATACTAATCATTAAATTGGATATTATCATTATATAATATTCCCAATGTGATATAAGATTCATCAATGGATGGTGACATTGAGTAAAATCACTTATTAGAGAAATGAAAATATTTTTCATATAAATTTATAAAATAAAGATACATTTTGTTAATTTTTATAAAAATTACTCCCAAGAATAATTTGAATATTATATTAGTATTAATCACATGAAATGCTATATATTATTTTTTAAAAAATAATACAGTTATAATGGTTGAAGAAGGAATTAATGCGAGTAATGTTAGATAATTTTAACAATTTTCTACATGTTAAATATGACTCCCATGAAGAATATCCAAATTGGAACATTTTATTAATTTTTAATTATTTTTGTAGGTATTAGATATAATAATTTTCAAATAGTTTTATAAAAATTTTAACTAACATTAAAAATATATATGATAATTGTTATGGAGGATAAATATTCATGACTAAGATAAGAGAACTATTATTAAATTTTTCAAAAAATCAAATCTTAGTTCTTTGTGTTCTAAATTGATTATTATTGGAAATAAAACATGAAAGAAATAAAATAAATATATAATAATAATATAGTATTTTTTTAATAAATAATGAACAATTTTTTATCGGTATAGAGATTTATTTTATGTAATCACAATTGAAAATTAAATTATGAATGAAACCCTTAAATCAAGTCCTCACATTCTTCATAAAACTTATAACCTTTTATATAATAAATTTTTTCATATTATAAACCTATAAAGTACCGTAATCACACTTATTAATATATATCCCATAAATATTTTCAATAACCAATTAATTTACACCTTTTAATTAATATTTTTTATAAGTGTTAAGAGTTCTATTTTTAATATATATAATGTTTTGGAGATTCTAGTAATGTCACCATGGTTAGGGATTTATCAAATAACTGTTTTACTAATTTTATAAATATCATATTTACCCACTATAAAAACTATTACAACCATCCATGCATGTTTGTTATTAAAAATGAATTATATCACCTCGTGAGGATAGTGGTTTACACATTCCAATATCTAATGCATCTATTTAAAATTTGAATGTAAGGAATGAATTGAAACCAATTTATATTTATATAAAAAAAATCTTTAATTAAAATTCTATATACTCAATATGTATACTCTTATTTTAGTACAGATTAATCATAAATGAAAAACTTATCAAATAACATTATAGAGGTTCGAGTCCGACCATACTCACTAGTGGAATCATAATTTCAAAAATAGATGTTTCTGAATAAATATGGATAATATAATATCATAAATTAATCATAGTTATGGAATAAATATTTTCTGATCCAATTAAATATATATATACATTAATTCATTTATGTTAGTGGTGATAAATAAAATACATCTCTTCAGAAAGACAATATTCTTTTTGCATGCATGAATGATATTTTTATTTTTCCTTAGAGGTAATGGAAGAATATTTTCTTCCATTAATATTAAAAAATTCAAAGGTACTAATAGTATTAATGTAATTTTTTATTATGGTAATAGAATATTTATTTGTGGTTGTTGGTGACTAAATTTAGAAATTGGTTAGTAATAACATATAAATCTTCCGTGAAAAATATTCTTTTAAATTGATGCTAACGATTCATGGAATGGTATTTTAGGATGGACTTAAGATCAATTTATAGTATGATTATTTTTTAAATGTATTTTTTTTTGATAATGGTCAATCTAGTGGGATCATGTAGTTTATAAATGTTTGGATTGTATATCAACTTTTATTATTGAGTAGGGTGGACTTCCTGTAAATACTTGAAATATTAACATAAAATGTATTTCATAATCATGTATTGTGATTCCAAATTATTATTTCTTCATATATATTAATGGTACATAATAAATCCGATAACACAATCATATTTAGTATTGTTTTGTTAATATTTTAACTATTTTAGAATATTACAAGCCGCTCATTAAATATTTTTAACCTTAATGTTAATCTATTTTTTCCATGGATATTATTCTTTTTTAAAAATATTATATTTGAAAAATAACTAAATTTTGAAAACATAATTGAAAATATATATTCCATTATAATTTCTGTAATTTATATGATTTAATTTAAAAATACATTCTCGAAATCATTAAATTTTTTTGGAATAACTCCCATTTTAAGAATATAAATGGTCTAACAAATATATATAGTTTATTAAAATGTATTTTATTAGATTTTGTGATAAAAATAAATTAATAATTGAATTTAAATCCCAAAAAAATTCTCAATTGTACCAAATTAATAAATTTTTAAAATAGTTAAACCAAAAATATTTTTTATTTGAATAAAAATATCATATCAAAATAAGAAATATAAAAAATATATTTTGAAGAAAAAAATAATTATTTAAAATGATATAAATTATTACCCAAATATATATATATATATATACAGTATATTAAAATGCTTTCATAATATATGAGGTCATTTTCATTATATTATAAAATCATAAAAAATTACATTATTTCAAAAATCATTATTTTTAAATCTTGATCAAAAAATAAACTATTAAAGGGAAAATACAAATACTATCCTAATATAATCGTGACATGAGGAATTCAAATATTAAATTCATTCCATCAAATTAATATTATAATATATATGAATTTTTCAATTAATCCAAATAAATATTAAAACTTTTTTATTGTACTATACTGATAATGTAATAGAACGTGCATTATATTGTATTCCAAGGTATTGTTTTTAAACGAAAATAATTGAAAATGATGTATTACATAGGTCATACATATACATTTAGCATGTAAAATGACTTTTATTAATATAATAGGGCATGTGGTCTTACCATAATATGTGAATGGAATATTAAATTTAAATTATTTATTAATTAAACTAAAATTCATATAGATGGATTGATGCAACAATAATGGGATATAATAGACACATAAGTACATGATTAGTTCAATATAAAGGATTATTAATTTATTATAAATATTATCCCTATGATTTTCATCTCCAAAATGGGAGTATATTAAATAAAAATATTATAAATTTAAATAAGATCATATGAACCCTTGAGTTGGGATGTTTGATAGATTAATAATTATTGGCCTAATTATAACATGATAAAACCCGAAGCTTCCTCCAAGTCATTGTACTTTTTATTTTTTTCATGGGGATAGGGTTCCTATAATAGAAGAATTTGAACACATGGATATGTGAAACCGATGTCTAATGAGATAGTTTTTGTGAGTGGACTCATAAAGGGTTACCTTGGTGTTGTTCCAAAAGTGAATGATTATATTTGTTTTGAATATTTCAATATGGGTTTGGTGAAGTAAAATTGTGACTCTTGGTATATTTATATTTATCACATCATAAATAATCAAATGTGATATTTTTCATTTCTCTTCAATGACATATTAGAATTTCTATTAATATGATAGAATTTATTTCAACAAGTTCAGAGTTAACTATTGTATATATAATTTTATATTCAATCACTGATATGGTTCATGATGTGTGATTTTAATATAGATGATTTAAATCAATAATTAATTTTTCAATAGTTTTTTAATGAATATTTAAGATACAATGATCTGAGGAAATAATAAATAAATAAGTAATATTTTTTAAAGGCCTTATTATAGTTTAAGAATTTCCAAATGTTGTTTTAAAGTGGAATAGAATTTAGAGATGTGTCTGAAAAAAAGAAAAAATACACGAATTCATTTATTTTCATAGATATTTTTTAATTTTGGTAAATCAAAAGGATTCATGGAATAGTTATATATCATTTTAATGATCATATCACTTCTATTCGAAAAAGATATATTTTCTAAAACCTTACCAGAATAATTTTTTAACATCATAAACCTATGATGTCAAAAGACAATGTTGATATCCGTACATTGATCGTTCCAAATTATATTAAGGCTAATTATTTGAAGATTTATGAAATCCATTTTCTTAAAATATTAATATAAATATTAATTATTTATGCAATTTTTTTCATGGATGAAACTATAAAAAAACAATTCATTGAGAACGCCAACATATGAAGGAAGTCCACCTTGATGCAATTTAATTTACCATGCCACTGTAGATTATTATTGAAATAATAAATTAATATTTTTGGAGATATATAAGGTAATAATATGTAATGTATTGATTGAATATATGTGGAATATAATCATTGATATTTAAATTATTTTTCAAGAGATTAATGATAAAATTGTGAATAATGATATAAATGATCGTATCAAAGATGATATTGTAAATCATGCATCTTAATTTTTTTAATAAGGAAGAATATATTCAAATTATATTAAATGAAAATATATGTACATGAACTATTGTATAATTTTGGATTTTCAACAGAACAATCAGTCAACCTATGAGTGAATTTGGAAGAATTGATAGACACAATACAACATTGTATAGAAAAGAGAGGGGTTGAATCCCAGATCCACTGAACAAGAGAGGTGTATTTTATGCACATGATTATTCATGATTTATCAGAAGGATATAGATACCATAAAAATTTGGATTTCTCAAGATGGAATGACCTCATTAATACCATTGACTATTGAAATACATAATGAATATATATACAAAAAGACTCTATAATCCATTTTCTCATGAATGAAGACCATTATCGGAATGTGTAGAGAACGATATGGGAAATACAAAATTAATTCCTTACTGGATTATTTTATTTCATGTTTTCTAGTCTCTTACCATGGATTCAATATATAATGACAGGATAAGTGATTCATTTTTTAGATATTTATTATTGATGACGAGGGTATTAGAATAAATGTTTGTTGGGTAAAACTAAATATTAAAAAGAGTATGTTATTCTATTTGAACCATTTTATAAACATGTTCAACTATCACATTCATTAATTTTCTATATATGATCCGAGTTTATGAGATTCTACTGATTTAATTGAGTCCATTGAGATGTTAATTTCATATAATTAAAAGAATTCTTAAAAGTGGTATACCGTTGATTCAACCCCCCATTAGTGGTTCATAATCAGTCATTGATTTATATAAGTGGTATTAGATAATTGAACATCCTAGTAATCATAGATGAATGATTTTATTTATCTAATGAGAATATTATCTTTGGTAACAACTAATGGTTATCTACCATCAATTTCATTAAGTAAAATAGTTATAGTGATAAGACGCTAACCTACCTCCATTTAGTTTTTCATTATTCTAGAGAGTCTAATATCATCTGTTTTGAACCTTTTTTGGATGGTAATGTTATGAATACGGATGATAAGAGAAATATTGTCTTAGATGGGAAGTCTCAAAATTATTGATTTATTACCCTGATATAGAAGGATTATAGAATATTTTCGGTATTCACATATCAATGGAAATATATATAAAATTGAGAACCATCTAAGATTCTATTTTCAATTTTATGGAATCTTGAATTCATTTTTAGAGGAGAAAGATTGATAAAAATAAAATAGGTTATCATGATGATAATATTGATAGATATATCACCTAGGTATATGATATAGAAATATTAAATGGTTTTTTATAATAATTAAATATCCTAATACTGTAATGAAGCTCTTGATAAATTTCAAAAAAAAAATGTTGTACCATGTTAACTACTATAGAATATAGGGAAGAATTTAACTAGTTAAATTATATATATTCTTATAGAATACTATTCTATAATGAATAAAAATAAAATATTTCAATTGAATCCATCATAAAATTAAATGATAATAAAAACAAGGTAGCTAATTTAAAATATTTTGATATTAGAGATATTACATAAATCAAAAAAATTAGTGATCTCCAATATAAAGTAAACTAGAATTTCAAATGGAAAGGGAAAGGTAAAAAATTTCTATGATTTTATAATTTTTATTGATGTTTTCCATATTGGAAAATATTTTCCAAACATGAAATTTGGAGAATCTGAATCATATGGTGAGGGTGAGAGAAAAAAATGAAATAAGGTATGAATTAGTGTATTATTTTTATTAAAAATGATGATTCATTAATAATAATAAAGGGAAATATCAATTTACTATAATACTATACAATGATTAGTATTGCCATTTTCATGATGATATCAGATTTTATTCACGATGTAGTAGTGATGATATATAAGAAATGTTAAAACATGAGATAGAACATAGTGTAATTTTTTAATAAATTATTGAGTAGATTAATGAATAATCAAATAAATTTGTATGCCTGAATATGATAAAAAACTGTATTTTGAAAAAAATTGTTGGTCAACAATAAAGATTTATATATTTATGAGATCAAGAAGAAGAATATTACAGAACATGAATTAGAGAATATTATATTCCAACATGAAGAGAGTGTGGTTATATGGGATTATGATCTTGGTGAGGTATAATATATATACCTTATTAATAAAAATATAATTTTAAATGATATATAATACGGAATCACAAATTTTTACTTAACATTTTGATTATATAAAGAAAAATCATGATATTTTATTATTTTGATTCTTATAATTGAGAGTTATAATATAACAAAACATATAACATTACATTAGTAAATGTTGATGGATCCTTCATGGTTTCAAACTAGGATAATTTTATTGCATTTAATATCATGATGTCATACATTAAAGGAATGGGGTGATTGTGATCTCATTAAGGGAATTAATAATGTATGCCTTTAGCATGTGACATGGATCCATATCAATAATAAAAATATATATAACTATATACCATGAGTGAGATAACATGCTGAATGATATAAAAACTATAACATAAAAAATGTAATGGAAATTTGGCTTTATTTTATAAATTATAAATTAATAAGAATATCACCCTAGTTTATACATAAGTATTCATTAATAAAAAACTAGGGTTTTTCACTAAGGTTTAATAAAACAATATATATATAGAAAAAATATTGTACCTATACGTTATAGATCTATAATAAGTCACCATTAATTTGTATTAGTTTAATTTGATCCAAATTTATCACAATAAATAATTTCTCCAATATCTAAAGGAGAATAAATTTTATGTTTCATGTAAAATCATTTTTTACATAATTGATTACTTTCATGACAATCAAATAGAATTTAACACATTGAGGGGGAATATTTGTTTATTATTTTTAAAAACACAAATTAAATATTATATTAAAAACAAGGTAATATGCATGAATAATAAAATGGATATTTTATTCATAATACAAAACATTCTCATTGTAAATAGACACATTTGAGACGTAAAATCTGCCAACATGACATGTACAAAACATGGATATGTAAATGGGTAAAATTGCAGTGAACAATAGGATACCATTTAGAAAACATTATTTATAATGTATGGGTATAACTAATATCATAATAATGGAATGTAACATAGAAATTAAAAATGTTCCAAAAAAATTACTTGAATTCAAAACAAGATGATGATAATTTTCTTAAAATAATGACTGTATACATAATCATGTGGATTGGAACCATGGTGGGTGTCCATGGGACATAAAAATACATTATGTACTGGATTATGTATTGGGAGTGAAGCAGAAATGTGAAATGGGTGGGTATTGATATCAAAAATTGTTGAATTGATTAATAATTTAAAAATACAGGTCGTTCAAATATGGGTATAAGAAAATAAAAAACCATTGGTATACACGTAGTTTTTTCATATAGTTTTGGATATTTTAGTAACATTTTATGATGCCTTAATTCAGTAGAACTGAATAGCATAATTTAATACTTATTTCAACATGGAAAATATATTTTCAATAATGTGATGTTTTTTACAACGATATTTCCATTTTAGAGTTTGGTTAGTCACTTATTGTTTTGAAATCAATTTGATGATATTGAAATACATTATATTAATTAAACAAATTCATGGATTGGGGTTAAGCAATTATTACATCATTTTAAAAAAATATGATTACATAAAAAATATTAAAAACTCGTAACATTATATTCAAAATATTCGGAAATGTTAAATATTTTAGTAAGTTATCAAACATTAAATGTAACCTAAATTCAATATGATTATCTAAAATATAATATATATATTTTATAAGAATACTTTTCTAAATCAAATAATTTTTCCATCTAAATATATGCTACATAATTTTTTAGAAAAACATATATCAATACAAAATCAAATTTTTTACATGTATATAAATTTCCTAGGATGTTATAAAATAATTTTATTAATTAGAATTAAATATAAATATTTTAAAATAATATTTCAATAAAATTAATATTATATAGAATATTATATTTTTTATAAAAAGTGTATCTTTTTCTTTAAAAAATTATGTTTTATTTTAATCCAACAACCAATTTATCAAAATAGCCTTACATAACCATATATTATATTAAAAATAAATTCTGAAAGTAGAAATGATAGAATAAATATTTTATTTATAAAAATTTAACATAAATTTTTATGTAATAGTGTCCTAAACATGCATAAACTTATTGCAATCATGTACGCCGTAAAATAAGGCAGTGTGATAGTGGAAGTGTCATGAGGTGGCTAGGCTAACGTTGACTAGTCGGTAATATCCACTAACATGAACTTTTCAGGTACGATATTCTATTCAAGTGTCACTTTTGTATGATTATATTTTTCATAGTCTATGGGCATCCCCAATGACACTATCACTCCCATAGTTTTGAGGAATGATCACAAATGGAACAGATCTAATTGTTGAGGCAATCATTTCTTCTTTCAACAACCATTTTTCTAGGTCATTAATAATTTTTTAAACTTATTTTAATATTAAAATTAAAAAATGGTTATAGTTCCAAATGGGAAAATAGAAATATGTTCATATTGACAAACTATCATATTTGGCCAACGATAATATTACCAATTCATTGGCCTTATCCAACATATGAATATATATTTATTATTACACTCAATATACACTATAATTAATACTAATGTTATAATCATATTTTATAATGATTTTTATTTTATACTGATAAATTTTTTTATTTTTATAGATTTTTTTATGGGGATATGATACTTTATAATCAAACAGATCCATATTTTCCCATGTTAGATTTTTAATTTTATATTTTTTCAATTTGTAATGAATTTTATTTTTATTGGTTTCATAGATGACTAATGTAATGGTATTAATTATTGAGAAAAGTTATTTTTTTGTTTTACTAAATATTTTATGTGTATAATATTATAAAATATTACAAAATTTTTTTGGAAACTAATATCATTTCATAATTCTTGGTTTTTAAATTCTTCCCCCCATTTTAAATTTCATCCCCAACATTTCAACTCCAAATATCGACTAAGAAAATTTAAGGGATCTTATGTTTATGTTTTTCCTCTAGTTCCCATGTCACATCATCATATTTAAATTCCTTCATAATAGTTTTACATGGTGAGTTTTATTTTTTGTGAAGAGTATTTTTTATATTGTCTAATATATTAATCAGTTTCTCCCCATAATAGACATCATGTTTCCACTATACAACCTCCAGACTATGTACTTGTGGAGATCAGGTATGCACTTCCTCAAGATATATACCTATATTACATCATGACCATGAGCTATATTTTTGTGAAGTTATATAATATAATCCAATACGCCTTCATGATGAATTATTTTAAAGGGTGCTATGTACCTAGGGGTAAAAATAAATTTCATCCCAAACCATACGACTCTCTGCTAGGATAATATCCAAAGGAAAAAAAATTCAACATCAAACTACTTTCCCCTTAGATGGTGGTCAGAATAGATCTTCTAATGAGTCTTATAGGATTTATATATGGTGGGATGTTGTTTGAATAACCTATTTTGATAATCCCAAATCATGTTTCATTTATATAGAGAATCTTGTTTCTTTCACAAGATATTCATTTATACGAAAATCATATTTATATCAAAGTAATAACTATGTATTTTTAATCTCACTGCTCTCTTTTTTGAGCTCAGAGTGCAATATTTATCTATGTCTCAAATGTCACTAATGCAATATCACCGATTCAAAGGTCACCAACGTGAAGGTCACCAATACAAGGTCACCGATGCAAATGTCACTGATGCAAGGTCACCGATGAAAAGGTCACTGATAAAAAGGTAAATGATGCAAGGCCACTAATGAAAATGTCACTGATGGAAATGTCACTGATGCAAGGTCACCGATTCAAAGGTAACTGATTCAAGGTCACCTATAAAATATCACTGATTCAAAGGTCACTGAAGTAAGGTCACCATTGAAATGTCACTGATGCAATGCAACTATTGGTAAGGTTACTGTTGTAGGTTACCGATGGATGGAAACACATGGAAAGTTACTAATGTATGGTTATCTTTGAATGTTTTTGGAGAGAACCTACTAATTTAACCCTACCATTGTGAAGCCTACCATTACCAGTCTATCAGTAATCTTATACTCCATACATTGTCAAATTATTAAGATTATTCTATCGATAATATTTAATAAATTAAATGCCTCTGAACTTAATTAACGAGGATAACAGACATATCAAGAGAATATATCTGTGGACAGTATGATCTATGAGAAAAAATGAACATGATTTACTCATTCCAATTTTCAAACATCAAATATAAAATAAAAGACATGGGAAGAAATAAAATAAAGGGTGTGTGTCATATGAAGTATGTATGTGCATGAAGGAACATACTAGCTAGATCAAAGGATAACCATTCAACACTTACACTGTAAACCCACAACCATCATGAAGATCATTAGTGATAAACTCACCCTTGCCTTCTATGAAAACATAAACTCTTGATCAACACCAAAAGAAGAACACTAAATTCATAGAACCAAGAGTTGAGACACTCGGTTTTGGAGGAAACTTTTAGAGAAATACTTGTACTGCAAATTCATCACTCCATGGAGTCAAGAGCTAAACTTCCAACACATAGAGCTTTAAAAACTCAATCTTATAATCTTAGCTCTATTATGCTCCCTCCTTTTATATTTTTTAGAAGTGTGTCTATCTATTACACACACAGTCTAATATATATGAACTGAAGAATTCTGAGAATCCTGTCATCAATCATCAGATAAATTTTTCCCACGTATAACTGTGGAAGAGACCTTGTGTGGTATGTAATGTTTTTCCCCTCAAAGAACTATGGTTGAGTGTGTGAACCCTAGACTGTTTGTGAAAACTGTTTTAAAGCCCGATAAAGGCTATATATCTAGTTTATTGTGAATATAGACTCCTTGGAGGCAGGTGATCACTATGTGGAGAGGATTAAGAATTGTCTTGAGAATAAACCTATTGTTTAACATTAATCTGTACTATATTGGGATATACTCTGTTTTATCTATTTCTCCGCTACTTATTATTACTGAAACATAAAACTATTTTTCATTCACTTTGATAGTTAGTTTTGGTTAGTGTGTGTTTTTTTAATTAATTAATTTTTTTTCAAAAGTTGAAGAAGTGTTTTACACCAATTTAACTAAGGACTAATAACCCTTTTAGAAACGTTTTGACCAACTAGATGTTTACATCTCTACTGACTTAATTTAATTAGAAGTTTCAAATATGCGGGATCTTTATTAGAAATTTTTTTAAAATAAATTTTAAGTTGGAAATAAATTCACCCCCCCCCCCTCATGGGATTCCACTCTGTCCAACATTTTCTTTCAACGGGAATGAATTTTTGTTGTTAATGTTTGAACAATTTTGAAAGTTGTTAAATTCATTAAATACGATTTTAGTTTTATATTAATGATCTTGATATTTCTGTCATATCTAAATTTTTAGTTCTATAAAATTATAAATAACCCTGGATAATAGAGTTGAGGGTTCTGCTACAAATATTACACATTTCAATAACGGTAATAACTATGCTCAGTGTCATTTTAAAATAAAAATGTTTTTAGTGAGCATGGGACATAATGTCGGGACACAATTAACGAACAACATGTATTATCAGCTAATGCTAGGGCCACGTGGTCTTAGTTGACTAAAGCTATATATAACACTAACTATAATGTAATGAATGCAATGTACTGTACTCTATGTGATGAATTATTCAATAGAATATATTCTGGTAAAAATGATTATGAAAATTGGTATAATTTATCTATTTCCCATGATTGAAAAACTAATGTTAAAGAAATGATATTAAATACATGTACTACTAACTATGATAATTTTAAAATGAATCCTAATGAACATATACATGAAATGTATCTCATGTTCAATGAAATAGTGAATACCATGAGTCCTCGTGGGAAACTTGTGGAAAAAAGGATCATATTATGAGATTGATTTGATTCCTACCTAACAGATGGATAGGATCTTCAGTTTCCATCCGAGAATCTTTTGACATAGGCATGCTACAAGTAATGGAACTAATTGGAATGCCTATGGTGTATGAAGAAGAGCTCAAGGTAAATCAAGATGTATATGAAGAACCAAGAACGAAATCTATAGCATTCAAGACTACTACAATAGAAAACAAAGGAAAAGAAAAATTTCAAGCTCATGTAGTCATTTCCACCAGTAAAGACTCATACTCTGACAATGGTAATGATATTTATCATCTCTCAAGGAGATTCAAGACGTTCGACCTAAAGAATAATTTATATAGAAAATTAAACTATTATAGAATGTATGATAATAAAGGATAGTTGAAAAAGTATAATAAGTGGGATGAAAAATCAAATGAAATAGTCTGTTATGAGTGTAAATGAAAAGTCCATGTAAAGGTTGATTTCCCCATGATTAAATTTAAGAATAAATATGATGACTTGGGAAAAGGATATAAAAAGGCTATGAAAGCTACATGGAGTACCTTAAAAGAAAGATCAAGTGGATCTGACAGTTCTGATGATGACAATAACAAACATGAAAACATGTGCTTCATGACAGAAACATCTGAGGTAACACCCAACTCTCTAATATTGAATACATACTATTTTTCTTGGGAATGATAGTGAACCAAAAAATGATGAGAATATGACTAAGGATGAACTTTATTAATACTGTGGAATGCTTGAGGATACCATTAATGAATGCAAGGATAAATATAAACTATTTAAAAGAGAACATTCTTTAAATGCTAATTACATGTCTGATTTGAATATTGAGAAGGAAAACTCTGATCATCTATTAAATAAAAATACTAAAGATAAATTATCAAATGAGAAATTAAAAAGGGATTTGTAATACTTTATTTCCGGTACAGATACCATGACTCAGTTTTTAGGAAAAAAAATTTATCCAAAATACACAACTAAAATACATTGTCAACCAGGGGAAAGATGAATTATTAAAACTAAATTTGATCCAAAATCAAGATAGTTATCTAATAGTTCATGTTCTTGAACAGATTTTGAAAAATAATTATCTAAAAGACCAATGAAAGTGTTCTTTTCTCAAAACATATCTGTTGACTATAGGAAACATGTGAGACTAGCATGGGTTCCCGATGCTTTACTTTCTAACCTCTCTGGACCCATGAAAATCATGGTACAAAATTTACCCTACAGTTAATCTCTTTTTCTGGAAAATTGTCTGAAGAGCACCTGTAAAACTCTATGGTACATGGATAGTGGATGTTCAAGACACATGACAGGGTACTATCCATGCTTTAAGAGCCTAATTAATGTTGATGGTGGATATGTCAAATTTGGTGATAATGCTAATGGGAAAACATTAGATTATGATAAATTGGTTACCCTAATGTCGTATTAATTTAAAAAGTACTTTTTGTTGATGGGTTAAAATACAATTTACTAACTATCTCTCAGTTTTGTAATGTTAGATTCAATGTTAAATTTGAAAATGATGCATGCAATGTTTTTAATCTTAAAAATTATTTAATATCTACTACTCTTAGAAATTAAAATGTATATGATGTTGATTTAATTTGTTTATCCAAGAAAAATGTTTCTTTTTTAAATTCTTTTCATATGGAATCCTGGTTATGAAACAAAAGTTTAGGACACTCCAATGTGAACTCACATAGGAAACTAATTTGAAAATGGTTAGTTAGAGACGTAACTAAATTTGAATTATTACTTAATAGTGTATGTAATCTATGTCAAACGGTAAAACAACACAAAGTTTCTTTCAAACCAAAGATATAATTTTCTAATTTTCAACCACTTGAGTTGGTTGACATGGACATGTTTGGACCATCTAGAGATTCATGTATAAATGGGAAGAATTGTGTTTTTGTTATTATATATTATTTTTCTAGATATATATTTGTATACTTTATAACTCCCAAAATTGAAGCATACTCTTACTTCATTAAATATTCCATGTCTGTAGAGAATCATAGTCGATATATAATAAAAACCTTGAGAAGTGATCATGGTTGAGAGTTTTAAAATTAGGATTTTGAATCTGTTTACTCACAGAATAGCTATACTCACAATTTCTCTTATCCTAAAAAACCTTATCAAAATGGATTTGTAGAAAGAAGAAATAGGACACATCCAGAGAATGGCTTGACTATGCTTAATGAGTATAATCTACCTATCTATTTCTGGGATGAATCTATTAATACATCTTATTACATTATCATTAGAGTATTAATTAGACCCTTTCTTAAAAATACCTCTTATGATCCTTTGAATAATAGGAAGCCTAAGGTTAATTATTATAGAGTTTTTGGATCCCAATTCATAAATCGTTAACACTAAGGACACCCTTGACAAGTTTTCTTCCAAAAGTGAAGAAGAAATTTTCCTATGTTACTCAATCTCTAGTAAATATTATAGATTATTCAATAAGGGAACCAAATGTGTGGAAGAATCAGTTTATGTCAAATTTGATGAGACTGATCGACATGAACCCAAAACCTCTGTAGAACATCTTGAGGATGATATTTCAATTCTGGACATTAATTATAAAGACTCTAAACCTTTAGTGAAAATAACTATTTATGTATATTTTCCATAATCAATGCATAGTGAATCTTAGCATATAGACAATTATGAATAGTCTAGTTCAACTCTTTCTAGAGGAATTTTAACTCTCAAAAATCATACGATTGATGTTGTAGTAGTTGTTCTATATAGAGGAAGAAAAACTAGTGCTTCCTTGAGAAATGTGTTTGATCATCAAGCCTTTCTATCATAGCTTGAACCTAAAAATATCACTGATGCAATCAATGATGAATTTTAGGGGATAGTTAAGAAAAGTAACTAAATCAGTTTGATAGAAACAAAGTTTGTGAATTAGTAGAAGGACACAAAGACACCTTGACCATCGATTCTAAATGGGTATTTATAAATAATTTTTATGAATAAGGAAATATAGTTAGAAATAAGGCTAGACAAGTTTTATAAGGTTATAGTCAAGAAGAAGGAATAGACTATGAGGAAACCTTTTCACCTGTAGCTATACTAGAATCCATTAGGATACTACTTGCTTATGCAGATTATATGAATTTCATTATTTATCAAATGGATGTCATAATTTTATTTTTAAATTGGTACATAGTTGAGGATGTATTTTTTGATCAACCCCTCGTTTTTACAAATTCCCATTTTTCAAATCTAGTCTTTAAACTTTCTGAATATTTGTATGGTATGAAACAAGCTCCAAGAACATGGAATGAAAGGCTTAGTTCATTTTTTATTTCAAAAGGTATTACTAAAGTAATAGTGGATCCTACTCATTTTATTAAAAGGATTTACAAATACGTTTTAATAGTAATGATTTATGTACATTACATTATTTTTTGAACCTCTAAAAATTCCCAATTTACTGATTTTTCAAAAATGATACAAGATGAATTTGAAATGTGTTTAATGGGGGATCAATAATTTTTCTTTGGATTTCAAATTTTTTTTTAAAAAAATGGTATTGTTTTAAATTAATGTAAATATACTAAAGGTTTTTTGATGCTTTGTGGTTTGGACTGCAAAAAAGGGAGTGATACACATATGTATACCACATGTAAGTTGGATGCTGATGAAACTAGTAAACCGATGGATCAATCCAATTACAGAGGTATGATTTCAAGTATTCTCTGTCATGCTGCAAGACGACTAGACATTATGTTCAGTGCATGCATGTTATCTCATTATCAATACAATCCCAATGAGTCTAATTTAACTGCTATTAAAAGGATTGTTTAAATATATCAAGTATACAATAAACTTAGGACTGTTTTATCTAAAAAGATAGTCATTTGATTTAATAAGTTATTTAGATAATTATTTTTATGCTTTCAAGTTAGATATAAATAGATCCTATGGAAAATTATTCATGAAATAATTAATAATAGTTTCCAAAAATTATTAAATCATCTTATGAAAAAAAATTCCATCACACATTTTTATTAAATATCATTTTCATTACATAGAACAAAAAATATGATCTTTTAATGTTTATTTTTATGGATATTTAGAACATTATTAAATAATAAATTAATCATTCATCTAATAAATGTAAAATTATTCTTCATGGGTTCACCCTAATTAAATCGTTATGTATATATTATCTTAGAGATGTATATAAAAAATGAGAGAGCATGAGTCCTGTAAAGGGATAATAATGGGATACTATTAGCATGTGATGAACTGACATGTTAATAATTACAAGAATTATAAAAATATAACATGTTCGATATAAAATAGGATATAACCTCATAAAAATAAAATAAATAATAACAATAAAATGTGTTTACAATATTAAAATGATAAATTCATAATAATTTTACTGAGGTTTATAACAAACTTCTCGTAAGTCAGAATTAAAATGTTTATTCACCAAGGTTTTATAAAACATGCCATCTCAAGAGATTATAATCTTTACGAAAATAATGGGAGGACTATCAATGAGAAACCTTCATTTTTATTAATTTTATGTCATCAACATTTTCATAATATATCTTTTTATAAATATCCTAGTGAAAATAATGTATCTATTTCATATAAAATAATTGAGTACGTATGTTCTTTATTTAATGACAATAAAATCATTTTTAACCCATTTAAAGGGAATGTATTATTTTTATATTTAAATACAAGAATTATTTAATTATATTAGCATATATTATAATAACCATGTGTAAATAAAGGGTGTGGGTATTGAAGATAATTGAATATTTCATTTAAATGAGATAAATGTGAGAAATTAAATTGGAATCATGATTGGTATACAATGTGGTTTTATAAAGAGGTATAATGAATGAGAATGAAGGTATATAATTTAATATAATTTTTTTATCTTAGGGTATGATAACAAACACATTAAAATAATTTTAAATAAACATTAAACGATTTCAAAAAAATGTGAATGGAAAATAAAATTAACATAATTATAATAAATTTAAGAGTTTTTCATACAACGCGATGATTAGAAACATAGAGGCTTTAGGAAAAACTAGTGGGGACTCTATGAGAGATTTAATGATGATTAAATAGTAGATTATGGATTAGAAATGACTTGTAATAGATATATTAGAGGTTATTTTTCAAAAATAGCGGAGGAATTTTTTTAATAATTTAAAATTATATTTCATGGAAATCGATGTTGTGGAATATGAAAAGGAAATATCTTACACATGGTTATTTCACATTTTTCGAGAATGAAAAAAAGTTCATATATTTTATTCTATTATAATTGAACATAAATTTTAATACGTCTTTTGAAATGGAAAAGTAGATTTTCCAAATGTGTTGTTTTTTAAATCATATATTCTATTTTTTACATTGGAAAGTGACATATACATTTAGAAATTGATTAAAATCATTTAAAATAACTAATAACTGTAAAAAATATATATATTATATGCCATGGATTATGGTTAAATTATTATTAAATCCTTTTGAAATAAATATGATGTCATAAAACATATTAAATCCAAAAATTATATTTTTACTAATCACTGAAAAGTAACATATTTTTTATAATTCTAAAAATATAACCCTAAAATAATTTTGATGACTTCATTTTAGAAAAAAATTAAATTATTTTCTAAATGTCATAATTTTAACATTTAATTGAATATATCCTTTTTTATTTAAAAAAATATGTTTTTATGAAACAATCATATTTCTGACACTTATAAAAATTCGTTAGGATATTAATAAAATATTTAATCACTTATATTTAAATATGTGGTTTTTAAAAAAATATTTCGATACAATTTATATTATTAATAATATATATATTCATTATAAAAGGTAAATTTAATTTATAATAAATAATTTACTTTTATTTAGTCCAATAAATAAATTTTTTAAAATAATATAACATGAATATGTATTTTAAGAAAACAATAACCTCAAAATCCAATTTATGGAAAACAATTTTTTTTGTAAAGTGGTAATTACAATTCATTTAACTATGTCCTAGACATGAAACAACTTATTAAACATGTGTATTCCATAAATAATTTTTTTCTTTCATTATATTTTTATGCGGTGGATCGGCTAACAATGGCCAAGTGGCAATTTCCTCTAACTTGCACTTATCCCAAATGAGATTAAGTTAATGATTCACGTGATTAATTATTAGATTGGGATAGTTCATTATAGACCCCATGGATTCAAAATGCCTCCTCAGTTCTAATAAATGTCCATTAAACAACATGACTGATTTATTTGAGGCCATTTCTTTTCATTATGTATCAATTCTCCTTTTTCATTACTAATTAAAAATAATAAAAATAATAATAAAATAATACCAAAGTTTATATTTCCCAATGGTTATATAAATTTTTTTTATTGATGAAATGACATATTTTAAGCATAATCGAATTACTATTTCTTCAATAATATTTCTCCCTTAAAATACCACTTCATTCATTCACTCAATATACAAAACTTTTCATATTAATGGTATATTTTTATATATTGTGATGTTTATTTGTTTGATAATATTTTTAATTAAATCAAAAAAAATTAATTGGATTAGTATCTTACTAATGTAATGATATATTTTATTTTTATAAGGTTATTTCTAGTTAATCTATGTTTTTATACAATTATATAATATAATAAAAAATTTCATATGAGACAAATATCATGTAAAAAATAAGGGTATGATTCACAGAAGACTTCATAAATTCATCTATTATTAATGTTGAATCTTCCAATGACAATGATATGATCACATATAATACTCTGGTATAACATTTTCATAATAAATTTCAATATATATCATTTATTTTTAGTAGTAAAAGGTCTGAAAAAAAATTATAACATAGTTTTAATACATTGAAAAAAGAGAGATATTATTTTGTATTTATGGATGTATATTATAGTCAAGTGAAAATTGTTCCCCATAGAAAAAGTATAATTTCACTATATTATATATGGAAAAATATAACACTCTTCATATTGGGATGAAATATTATTGATTGGTATTTCAATGGTATTATTTTTATTATTGATAATATGGAAACAACTATATATTATGTTTGTATAATATGTATTTATCCATTGAATAATAAATATCTAAGGTGGATTGACGCTGAGGAAAAGTGTATATAAACACATATTAATAATCATGTGATAATGTATTTAAAAATATATTAATAAAAGATAGATTGCACTCATTACAATAGGCATATGGTAGAAGTAGAAAATATAGTCACCTTATCGAATAGTGAAATTATATAGTTTCATGGGAGATTAATTATGCTATTGGGGATAAAAAATTATAAAGGTATAAATGGGGAGTCAAAATATATAAAGTCTTCAAAAAATACATTTGATAAAACTAATGAATTTGACAAGGTCAATACGTAATTAATATAGATATAGTAATTAAAATTATTCATTTTCATGTGAATCAATAAAGAATATGCGGACTCTATGTCTAATATAATAAAATTGGTACATAAATAGAAGTATAATTATTTTATTATTATTCAATATATATGAATTTAAATGTTTATGAAAAATAATATTAATGCCATGTTCAGTCTAAGAATGAACGAAATGATTGTATTGAAATATTACCATAAAAAATAATGCAATGAGAATGATGTTAATTTCATATGTAAATAAATTCCACAGACCATTTTCTAGTGATAACTATACCGCAAAATGAACTTATTCATTGGAAGATTTAAAACAAAAGGAAACTATAGATGAAACAAATTTTTAAATAAAAATATGGAAATATTAAAGGCTGAATTTGGATAAAATGTAAATTTAAGTATGATATGAATGTTTTATGACATATTAATTTTATGAGTAACAATGATCCACCCTTTTTATTCATTATTATTATTTTATATTCTTAATCACATACGATAAGTTAAATGAGAATATTTCTTTTCTAAAAACTGCATAAAAATTAATGGAATCATAAAGGTATATTTCATCATCAATGTAAAGGAGAAGATGATTATATCCCACTTTGCGGATAAAATGTGAGATGTTGTTGTCTCATAGAAAATATATAATATATAGAAAACTATACAAATTTTTTATTTACGTTTACTAATCACACATAAAACACTGGGTATTAATTGTATTCATTGTTCTGAAACATAAATTTTTTTGGTATATAATTAAATGAGATAAATGGAGAGTTATTTAATATACACCAAAATCGTATTAATGGAGTTATTGAGCTATATGGATTATAAATTATAATTCATAATGAAAAATTAAGAGTAGGACAAGAATCAATTGATTATAATGACCTCACAGTGTTTGTGGTATATAGATAAAATTGATAACATTTAATAGTTAACTCTATTTTACATCATCAAGATATACTATCTATATTTCAAATGAAGTAATTATGGTCTCGTTTGTATGGAAAATCATATGGTCTTATAAATTTATCAAAATTAGTTCAGGTTATGTCTCTAACACAAATAAAGGAGGAGTGTATTCCATGATGGAATTTGAATGACACTAGTTAAATGAAAAAATCTAATGATCACATCCCATTTATTATTAAAAAGGTAGGGAAGGAAAATAACACATTTTTATATATATTTTTATCATATTGGAAATAATTACATTTCAAGATATTTTTATCATAATAATATTTCATTTAATTTCATATAAATATGTAAATATATTTATATTGTAGAAAAATATTGATGATTGGAGGATTATTATTTATTCCATATTCTATTATCCAATATGACTATTATGTGCTCTAATATTTATAGAGAAAAGAATAGTTATATATAGATTAGGGAACATTCAAAAATAGGATCAATTTCAGCTTCTATATAAAACATTATGTAAATAATTAATTGGAATACTCATGATGTTTCAATATAATATAGATGGGTTGATTAAATTAAAAAAAATCCATGGTTTATTAAACTTGAATTATAAAGAAATAAATGTGAAGATACAATGGATGATGTTTATTTAATGTGTTTATATTTTAGGAGAGTGTTATAAATTCATTTAAAAGTGTTTTATATATTGATGTTATTGATGAAAAATTAAATACTCAAAGATCAAAATAATTTTTAATATTTTTATGTCTATTAAATTTATCATAAGGCTTTATAAAAGTATTATATTTCGGTTTGCATATTGTTAATGTTTTAGTATAATCAAAATTCATTGTTATATCTCGATATTTATTTTTATATCATCATAAGTCATAGATTTCATATTATTATATTTGGAATTATAAAATCATTCATAATTAGTCTATAAAATATATGTGTATAAAGATGGATGTAAAACATTATCATAATAAATAAATAGATTCCTCTGATACATATTGACTATTTATGTAACAATTTAGATTATGAAAATTCTACGATAAGTTCCACAGTAAATTCATGATGTCCACATGGAAACTATGGGTAATTCCAATCACTCAGGTATTACAAATTATGTAAAGAAGTTTATTTCATTACGGAATTCCAATAATTATGAGTAATTCCAATCACCGAGGGATAGATATTTTATTTTCATTTTATGATCATTTTAATTTTAAATGTATATTTCATCACATGTTATTTCATAATATTTTGGAATATAATACTCTCAATGATTGTTTTTAGATGATATTTAATGATTTTTTAAGAATTCAGGTTTTCAAGGAATAACCAAAAATGGGAATGAGTATATAATTATGGAGTAATATTTTTAGTACTGTTTGATATTATCTCTCCCTCCCTCTATACATATTATCATTTATTTTAATGAGGTTAGGTTTTTTTACTCCACTAAGAGGATTAGGAACCTTAATAAGTTGAATATGTGTAATTTAGATAATTTTTAAATGTTTACTCAATGTATTCACCACCCAACCATATTAGGGGTACCTGAATAATTCTTATCCTCTACATGCGGGAATGGATATATGAATTTTTCAACCTAATGAGTGAAATGATTATATGGATAATACTATAAATCTTATGTGGCTATTTTAATATTATGGATTAGATTAATGGATGGTGATACATTTGAGTTATAATACGATGTTAGTTTGGTTTTATATTAAATTAAAAATCAATATGATAAATGAGTTCTACACATTGGAAACAACACAAGAAGCCAACGAAAAAAATAGTTACGTGAAGAAGAATTGATGAAGCCACTTCAAGAGTGTTTCACTAAAAAAAATTAAACTCACAAAGTCATCACATGATTACAAAGACAACCATGATGTTTTCAAATGAATCTGAATGAAAATACAACCATCATGAATTATACTAAATTGATATGTGGATTATTCTGACATGGTTTCACATTATGGAATATAAATGAGCTTATTGGGGTACCACGTGATCATGATATGAGATCATTTGGTTTCTATCTCTCCTAGATAACTCTTGAATAATATAATGATATTATCAATAATGCTCTATTGAGATCGTCAAGGTTCGTAAAGATATCTTCGCAAAACATGAACATTAGATGAACTATTCTATAAAAATACTAGACATAGGTGAAATTATAGTTTTAATAAAACATTAAAAAAATTAGGTTTAAAGAGATATATAATGAAAAATGATGAGTCAATATACCCCTTATCGTGGAAGAGATTTATTCCATAACAAAAATGTCTTTTGAAAAGGATGGTAGATGTAAACAATATTTTCCGTCATGAGAAACTCACTAACAAACAACCTTTGTTCTCTTGTGTGGAGTTTGATCCGGCCACATAAAAACCACTATTATATGAAGGAAAAAGTATCCCATAAGAAAATAAGGATATTAATTGTATGGGGAGAAAATGTGGAATCAATTATTGTTGTGTGAAGGATAAATCTGTATAAACCACCTCTTTCTCAAAATGAAAGCATCTGGACATCAATGGTTGCGTGAAGGAACCTGCAAGAAAAATATATTATGTTTCAAAAATATGCAGACAAACACCTTTGGATAGTTCATATGATCAGGATATAAGCCTTGTTTTTATCTGTTATACATTAGGATATTTTAAAAAATGTAAACAGAGGTAGTTTATTTAAGGGATAATATTTTACATGAATCATATTTTACTATGTGAAGGAATAATTGATATCCTAATATGTCTTCATTAAATCATAAGAGGAGAACCTATGAGTTACCACATGTTACTGTGAAGGATACAAACATTTCAAATTACTCATATTGGATAATGATCATTACATGTTACACTACAGAAAATTTGAATACAAAGGATACATTAAATACATGTTGTGTAGGTAATCCATTAATGGATAGATGAGATATAGAAATAATTTTTATTCAATGAAATTTATTTATGAAGTTATTATTATTATTATTATTTGAAAATTAATTCATATTTTTTATTTTTATTTATATATAGATATTAAACAATTAATATCATTGATTTTACCTCTTTCACTCATAATAGTGATGCTCATACCTCATTGAGAAGGAAAAAAGATCCCATGAATAGTTACACTGAGCTAAATGTTCATTACAGATCATCATAATTTTTTGGTCAATACCACAATATACCTTCATTGTGTTTTTTATGTTACTTGAAGTATACATTAGAATTTCATATAGTGAATGACTATAGAGGTAGATTATATAATCATTCTGTAGTGGATCATGATTTTTATCATAGGTTTAGTATTCTAGTTGGTTTCGAGATTTGATAAAGTATTCTAGTTTGAGATATGAAAAGAAGGATTCTATCTATTAAAGTCAAAGAATATGTATTTTAGTTGGAATAGTAAGAAAAAAGATCCATTCGGTTAGAGAAGAAGCATTTTAATCACATGTTCGATAATGAAGAATCAATGTTGGGGGCATCATGGAATTGAGTTTGGATTTGTACCAAACCATTAAAGACTATGTTCTTATGTATATATCACTACCACTGCACTTTAAGTGTGAGTTAGAGATAATATTTCATGGATCAATAACCTTAACAACATCCAGAGGATGAAATTGGATGAAAAGGAATTTGATAAAATATAACAATGAATCACCCATACACTCACATTGGTCAATCTTTCCAAAGGAACTATATATTTTAGGTGTCTCCATATTACCCATATCAATGGTTATTTTGTTATGGATATATGAATAAATATCTCATTCCATTGGGAGGCTGTCCTTTGTTGTGTATGATTAGTTTTTGAATAATTGGATCCCATAATACTATTAATAATATGTTATTACCAGAGAGAAGAATGGTTATATATTGTTCTGAAATAAATTCCAATGATATCACCAACAATTTTTCCTTTAGGTCTAGATATAGTTCCTAAGATATGACCTTGGAAACAAATTATACACGATAACCATTGATCACATGGGATTTTCTAATATCCAGGGATGATGATTCCTGATGAATATTTATTACCTAGGATTATATCCCAGTGGTTGAAAATGAATCCTAATGACTATTGATCCCTAAGGTTTAAATCACAAGAGTTTGCGATTGAACCTAATGATTAATTGTTTCCTAGTATAACCTTATTGGGGTCACTTTTATTGATTTATAACTACAAATTGTGTCAGATTACATTATAGGGCTTAGAGATAATTTTATATGTCTATAGAACCTATATGATTTCTTCCATAGGGATTAAAGATGGATGTTAATTAGTAATGGTTACATAAAATCACCATATATGGGTCATATATTATATATAATTAAATAGTATGATCCATGAAATTTGTATTTTAAAAAATAAGGTATTTTTGACCTTGTTTACATCTTTAGAACATGAGGATCAATATTTTTAGTATATTTATTAAATATGGTGTATTTATTTTTTTAATCCATCAATATAATATGAAAATAAATATATTTACAAACAATGATTAAGATGATCTTTTTGGATACCTACGTATTCATGCTAAAAAACTACATGAAAAGATGTATAACACATGTACCATTGTTATCCTTATTAATCAAATGAACAATTTGGTTTATATCTGATTTTTGGATATTCTAGAAGAAAAATTTTCAAACATATCATATACAATGATGTTTATGATCTTGTATTGTAAAATATCCTTATCCATTTTATTTTTTCTTTTTATATTACACATGTGATTGAATTGGTGGGATATTTTTCATTATATTTAGGATAATAATTGAGTTTTTATAAATATATTAAATAAATTTTTATTATTATTATTGGATAATATTTTTTCATAACACATCTTGTAATTAATGATATAATTTATATTTATTTATTTTCCATTGATTTTTACTCTAATTTTATGGTATAATTTTCCCATTGTTAAAAAATAAACCCACTGTTTTAGTCATAATTCCCTAACATATTGTTATTATAGAGACACATTATTATAAAACATGAATACCATATATTTGTAAATGAATATTCGCTACGTTATAAGAACACATGCTCAAGGACCATAATTGTTTTGTGTCATTAGAAGCATAGAAAAAAATATTTTATTCCAGTGAAATATCATCTAAATAGCCAATAAATATATAAACTTTTATTAAATCTATCTAAAACCATTATTCATAACCTGTGGAATGGAAATATAAGAAAGTGTTGAGCTGAGATACTCAGTATGGTTAAATAAATTAAATGTGTAATCCTAGCATGAACAAAAGAGTATGGAACATGATAATAACATTCCAAGATCATACCCTTTATATCCGAGATCATAATAAATATTAATAGTTTATAAGACATGAATCATAAGGAAATAATGAACAAAATCCATGAAATCATAACAGAGGAATAAAACAAGGAATAGTGGAAAACATAGAATCATATAAAAACCATTTATTCAAGCGGCCTACCATAGAAATTTATACATAATAGGCCTGGGATAATCACCCATGTACATAATTAGGCATGGGATTACCCCCCCCCCCCATGTACCCTCTTGTTTCGATCATGGGATGTCCTCTCATATACCCTATTGATTCGGGTTTGAAATGTCCACTCAATTACCCCATGTTTTTTGCATGTGATGTCCACACTTTTACCCTCCTGTTTTGAGACTAGTATGTCCTCCCATGTACTCTATTATTTAGATCATGGTATGTCCCCCCATGTATCCTATTGTTTTGGAATTGGGATGTCCTCCCATATACCAGCTTATTTCGAGCATTTTTTGCCCTCCGATTTATGCACATTTTTTGGTATTTGGATTCCTTCACATGTACCCTTTCACCTCATAAGACTTTTATCATTACCCAATGCATTTGAGAGAGATATAGCTCCCATGAATCATATAATTAAATCATACTTACATGTTCTATAAAATATTAATCACATCATTAACCATGAAAAATAGATAGGTTTTATAAATATCAAATAATAAAAAATGAAATGAAATGTTTATCATTTACATTTCATCACATCTCAACCTACGAAAATGAGATAGGATTCATAACTATTTAATCATAAACATAATGTGCGAAAATAATAAGGCATCAAACACATATAATCCATAAAATTGAGAAGGGTTTCATCAACATAGTATCATTAAAAAATAATCCATTTAGTGAGAGAATATGAATGGAAACATTGAATAATTTCACCTGAAAGGAATGATTAACAGCAATAATTGTAATCATAGATGAAAATAAATTTTTAAATAAATTTTAAAAACCATTCATGAGGACTATATCCTTTCAACAATGAAATGATATTTTTAATACATAATCCTCTTTGAAACCTTTTTTCATTGCAAATATCTTCGAAAGCATATAAAGGAAGCATTGAAACCGTATTTTTATTTTAAAATCCTTTCTCCATGAATATGGTTTTCAATATATTATGAAATAATTTTCAAAAACATGGTTTTAGAATAAAATTTACCTCCTACCAAAGAGAGAGACAATGATATTATACTAAAAATAATTATCAAAAGAACGAAACTGTAGAAAATGGAACAAATACACGAGGATATATAGAATACACATATTAGATGAAAATTCATGATTTATATATATGTGTGTGTGTGTGTGTGTCGTGATATTTAATTAATTGAAGTATAATCATAATTAACCTCTAAATGAGATGAGATTTTTGAAATAATAATTTATCACTTGGTAACAAGGGATTATACACTACATGTAAGAAAATGAAATTAAATAAACCATAAAAATAATTAAATAAACTATATTCAGGAAATAACATGTAATATTTAAATATATACATTGAGATAATGTAGGTGTATAACAAAACACTTGTCTCAATGACATAAAATTGAGACACAACTGTCTTACTAAATTGTTATCTTTTGAAACATAGACCCCCTGAATGAAATATATTAAAATTAATATGTTAATGCATATAAATTTATGTATAACATACATATAAATATATAATGTTAGTTACATACACCACACAAAAGAGTTGAGTGAGGATTAAATAATGTATCTAATGAACATAAAAGTGAGAAAAAATTCACAATCTGAATAAATTTACTCACGTTATAGACATTTAAAACTCTTGTATAATAAATATAAATTTATTATTAATCTTATAAATAAACATATTATTATTTATAATATAATATATGGATTTATTATTACTCTATATTTACCTGTTTTTAGAGATTTCATGTTAAGGTAATGCTTGTGTTAATATTTTCGTTGTTATTTTATTATGTATTAAATTTTTGTATCGATGGTCTACCTACTTATAACATGATTTTAAAAATTAATAACATGAAATAAATATAATTTATATTTTAGTTATTAGAATTATAAAATTCTATAGAACATAGAACTATGAAATGGAATAAACCATTAATAGATATTGTAAGTCATACGTATGCCTGAACGTTGTCCCCATTGTCTTTTAACATATTGACAGAAAAAAAGTACATGAAATATATATATATATATATATATTCAAAATTATTATATCTTATAAATAATATAATTTCAATAAAGGATTTATTTATACATTCCATAATGTTTGTATATGCAAATGATCCTAAACCCCATTGGTGAGGTATCCTTAAGTGCATCCATGAGACCCAAGTTCAAAACCATGCAGAAGAATATTTTCAGGGGGTATTGTAGCAGTACTGTAACAGGAATTGTAGTAGTAAGATACAATGTGTGGTATTGTAGTAGTATTGTACACTATGTAGGTATTGTAGCAGTTAATGTTGCATTTGCTGAAGCACGTACTGTTTGGTACTATAGCATCCAGAACTAATCACCTTGGGACACCAGTTTGGGTATGGAGTCCTTAAGTTCATCGAGTCAGTAGGGATTTAGGGTCACCATTAATGCCTTGGGGCTACCTCAAGGCCTTTGGTCCCTATGTAGTTTCCCCAGAAAGACTCTACAAAAAAAAGTCCAGCCCTAGAGGAGGATTCAATGAAGACACACTCACCAGAACAGAACCAATGGATTTGGAAGAATGACAGGTTATGGATACACCATCGACACCATCCTCTGCTTTCACGAGAAGCCTATCTAGCTGGTCATGCGATGGTGGAGTGATACCATCATGATGTAGAGTCTGGGGAGGGGTATTTCAATGTAGTTATACTATGATTTAATTCTTTATGACCTTTGGGTCATGTAATGTCTTTTAAGCATATGGTCCATGTAATCACAGATCCTACGTGCCTTGTATGAGTTCCCCCTCAACCCATGAAAGGGGGTTAACAAAAATCCATAAAAATGAAGGCCTTCAGGAAATTCGGGCATAAACTGTCTGAATGAATTTCATCCCTTTGCAGGAGAAGTATTCCACAATTCCTCAAAAGGAATTCTCATATTTACACTAAATGGAATGTAATTAAGATATCTGTTCAAAAAGGAATAAATACGAATAAATATGTAAAAGATCAATATATGAAATATATAAACATTATTTCCATCATAATTTCTACCTTGAGAAGCAGTAATGGAAAAATGTTCATTCAACGTTTAACGAGACAACAGTTCATCATAAACATAATCAATATGTTCCTAACCCATTAGATGAATTTGTATGTATGTGTAGGCTGAAAATTTATCATAATAAAATATATTACATCTAAGACACTTATTTTCTTTTAAAACCATTTAACCAATAGGTTGGATTTGGTAAAGAATGTAAAATAAATCAAAGGAGCTTCAGAGAACTAGCTATCTCTTAATCAGGTAACTCATGTTGGTTTGTGCCAAAATGATCCCATGGGTTGATTTAAGACCCAGGGGATTCATATATGAGAGAGGTATTTTAATATTTTTATTATTAATGTCATGGCCAATTCTATGAGTTTTTATTGTTGTGATGAAGATGAAGAGTTTATAACCTTATATAGTGAAGGAAAAAAATGCACACTTCGAATATTTTAATTCAAGTTTGGTGTACAAATGTTATTACAGTAAAAAATTAATACCAAACAAACCAAAATCAAAATTTTATTGTTTATGGATCGTATAAATTTATAAAATGGATGTTTAAAAAGTTGATAGGTCAGTTGGTCCCTTAATATTATTGTTTAGACCTTAATTAATCTCCATTTTACCTTAATCACTATGATTAATTATAAACACATTTACTAATATTATTGTCCAAAAAATAAGATGATATATTTTTATTATATATATTATAATTTTTAATATGACATATTTCAATGTTTCAAAATCTAATTCAATTAAGGAAAAATTTATGGTTATAGTTAATTCAGCAGATGAGATGAAATATTTGTGTTTTCAACATAAAATAATGTTCAAATGTTTGATATGTATTTATATTTAGTTACAATGAGAAATTGATTATAATGAATTAAATTATAATAATATATCTATAACTAATTTAATTTTACATGATAAAAAATTTAATATAATTTATCATTAATCATTAATAAAAGTAAAAGGTGGTTATTAACAAAATTTTAGTATTTTTTAGTATTCATCATAAAATGACGATTCCAAAATACATCCCAAGAAATTTCACCCATAGAAAATTTATCATTCTAAATTCAAAATTGATGTTTATTTTTTCATGTTTAATTCCTCTATGTGTTTAAAATTATTTTTGGTAATCTTCAAATATGGACAAGAAAAATGTTCATTATAGAATATAATTTTTTTAAACATCTGAACACAATAGAAAAAAAAATTCAATATCACAATGATTTATCATTATAAAACAATTATTAATATTTTCTAAATGTAGTTATTAATATAAATGTTACTATGTATTAACATATAGGTTATAACTAAGTCATTTGAATAATTATAACAATAAAATAAAAATTTTTCAAAGACATTGTATTATGGGTATAGTATGCCAAGTACGTGTTTTCTGTATCACACGCCATGTTAGTGTTACATAATGCAGAAGCCAAGTCAGTGTTTCATGTAGTGCGATCCAAGATTTATTCATGTGAATGTAATATTTGGTTTTCTATAAATAAATATATATATATATATATTACTATTTACAATGTTACATGAAATGTAAAACGTAAAAAAGAGAAATTAATTAGAAAAACATAATAAAAATAGTAATGAAGATTTACATTATACCCCCTTATAATGAATATCTAAAATTAAATAACTCTAGGTTTTCAAATGATTAATAGAAGAATGTTCATTTCATTGGAACCCACATCGTACAAATGAAAAATAAATTTCCATTAAATATGGAATGTTGGATCCATAATGGTCACCCAAAGTAACATATAACTAGTTTTTCACATAGGATAACATATGATGCGAGTGACGATTGGACATAGAGGAATAGTGTAAATATTTATAGGAACTGATTATGGTCATGAATCATAAAAAACTTAATGATTAATAAAATCTGAGGGCATCAATGTTATAATTTTGTGTTTATTTAAAAGGCCATCAACTCAAACATAATTAAAGTATTAGAAAAACACTTTTTCTTATAATTATCCGAACATTGGATATATTTTTTAACAATAATAAATTGAAAGAAATATACTTACATGTATATTTATGTAAAAAAATATTTCATTATTTAGTTTTTTTTTTATCTATTTATAATTCAACCATTAAATCCTGAAATGGATGTTGATACATTATTTTCCATTCATGATGTGCCAAAATAAAAATTTATTATATCATAATGCCTATTAAATAATGAAAATTATAACAATTTTCCTCTAAATATTCTTATGAATAATTATATTTAATACATTAATGTACAAACATACAATTTAATAGTATTGTTTCATAATAAATAATTAATCATCAAATATAATTATACATAATCAGAATATCACGTACAAATGTGGTCTCTTGGAAACCCATGTTTTCCTTTAGTCATGGGTTCAAGGACAGTGGCCTCTCAAAACATGATTGGTTGTCACCTAACAAATATGATGTCATTTTATAAAACCTAACATATATAATCTCACAAATATGGTAGTCAGCCATCAAATAAGGTTGATGATTAAATATCATTTTATCCATGGTTTTCAATCCAAACTCATAACATTACTACTTCTCCCAATTATTAACCTAAATAATGATTTCATATATGCAATTTATTAATGGTCTCTAGGGGAATTTTGATTGATCTAATCTTATGTCGGATTGGTGGATCCCCTCCATTCTGAGATCTAGCATGAATATTGAGGAAATTTTTTGGTGATAAATCCATGGATCTACATAGTGTGTAAATGAATGGCACAAGTCCTTGGACTATTATAGGATCATTTGAGATATATTATATCATTCATAGGGACTGTGATGGCGTATTAGAAGGTGTAACCATGTCTTTCGGATAAAGGTCATCTAGAGGCAGACTGAGATTTGTTATAACATTACTATGGTATGGTAGTTGAAACAATAATAAGAGTGTAATTGAAACTCTAGGAAAACATATCTATAAGAAATTTTCAAAGGGGGAATCATGGATTATTATTGACCAATATGAGTATAAGATTACAATGGGGAGAAAGATGTGATAAATCTTTTAAGGAAACATTTCTTCCATATGATGGACATGTGTGATTGAGTTTCATCTTGTTAACAAATATGATTACTAGTTAGAAGATCTACTTCTAATTAATAGTTTTATTTTTTTAATTATTTTCATTGTTAATTATTAGTTTTTGTATTAGAGATGAATATGATAACACAATTTTTACTTGGAGACCATCGTAAGTCATATTTGATTGTTAAAATGCTATTTAGGATTCATTACTTTGAGAATTTCTATTTTACATAGGTATTAATTACATTTTTATTTATACTGTATCCATTTCATGGAAAATATGAATTTTTTGAGTTTTAAATGGAATTTGATTTAGAAACTTATATTAGTATTCTGAATAAACATATTGGGGTGGCCCAATGTAGTCTTTTTGGATTATGTATTTGGATTATTTGATGATTCATGTTATCACGAGCGTTATATTTTATATTGATAAGAGATATGACTTTGTTTAAATGGGAAAATAATATAGAAATAACCGTAATACATGAATAAGATTTTGTAAACATTATAAGTGTCTTAGTAATGTTGATAACATTTACGCTAAGTATAAGGGTTCCTATAAAACCACCCTTTTATTAAATTTTATTTTTGATCAAGGGAGAATCCTTACCATTGGATGGAAGGGTGACTCATAGATAACCCATACATGAAGTAAATTTTTGAAAAGGAGATCAAAAAAACATTAAATTATTTTGATGACAATGAAATAAAACCTACATTATTGTTAAGGGTTGACCATGGAATCACAATTATATAATGTATTAAATAATTAATTGATTCACCCTTGTGCTATGATGTAGGAGTGACATGTAGAGCTCCATTATGATATGGCATAAGTGTGACTAAGACATCACTCTTGTTGTATGGAGTATGGTTTAACATTGGGTACCCTAATACTTTGGGGTATATGTATGGGAGATTTTAAATTTAAGTGTAGGTTAATAGTTCTTATTTTATTAGAAAAATAAAAAAATTTAAAGGTTAAACATATTAAACCAATATTATGAGGTGTTTTATAACCAATAAATGAGTATATCTAATGATCCCTTTATTTAAATTCTATAAAAATTGAGTTATTAATTATTTTTTGATGGAATATAGTCGTGGATATTTTTTTATGATAAATTGAGGCAAATCTATCACTCTACTCCGATTACACATACTTTTTATTCCATATTCATTTTATTAAATTCTTATCCATCGCCATTATCTATGGTCATGATCCACTAGATAATATCGGATTAATAAAGAAATCAATGGTATTATAATATTATCATTAATGGATGTTCTATAAGGATAATAACACTTAGCTACATGTTTATTTAAATAAGAATGATGATAAAATAATTAATGTTGCATTTTACTTTTTTGGAATATTAATATTTTTAATGTAATAAATGAATAGGTATGTCATGTGTCTCTAATAAATATTTATATTGGTAGTATAAAGAACCCATTTTCATGATAATTTGGTTATAAAATATTTATTCTTTTTCTTCTCAGTACTATTCATAATTATATTACATTTTGAATCATCAAAAAAAATTAAATTAATATAGATGAGAAATTGTAATTTCTTTTAATTAATTATTGGAATTCATGGAATGATATAACTGTTTTTTTTGGTGTTATTATCATGAAAATCAATGGGAATGAGTGTTTGGGATTATTTTAATGGGAAAAATTATGTTAATGGGGTAATTAGTCGATAATCATATCTTCTGTTTTATGAATTTTGATTATGTAACAAGTGATATTTTTTCTCATAACTATAGGGTACTAAACTTTTAAAATTAAATATTTTTCATATAAAGTTATTTATGTATGTTATAAGTGCCATTGTAGACAATTAAGAACTAGATTATTTCATCAGGAGTTGATAACATGTGACATGATTGAAATGTGGGACATGAGAAACTCAGACATGGAATTATTGTCTATTATATATATTATGTTAACATAGAAAACCCTTTTTTTAGGATCCTTATACTCCTTCACTAACAATTAATTCTGTGGAAGGAAAATGTTTCACAATTAGGCCATGGTGGAATCATTTTACTCCGTAGATCCATTGGTCTAGTTTACTTGATAGTGGTTAGAGTGTTTATCATGAAGTAGTATCTCGTCACCATGGTGGGTAAAACCTGTGTATATTGAGATTGGTTATATGAGAAAACTAACCAAGGATAACCTTTGTATGTGAAATAGATATTATTCAATAAAAAAAGTGTATTCCTATAATAGCCTATCTGATGAGGCTGCTGAGTGAGTTTTATGATCATAATGAGACTAAGGGTTTTTATGCTTTCAATGGTACAGTCCTTTCTCAAGTATTTAGTTTGAGATTATGGAGACCATATAGGGTGATCATGTCATTATAATACATTAGGGATAATGGGGGGTAGCCATTGTTATATAACTCTAAATTGGGGTTGTATTAAAGTGTGATGTGACTTTAGTTGTCCCTATAAAATAGGAATCAAATGTGAGGTTATAATTTATCATCCATATAATATGATGTGTTATTGATTAGTGATTTTGGTTTGGTTTTATGTGCGGTATATGGAAAATGTAATATTTTATAATGATTTTGATATTTCATTGAACGATTGTATAACCCTTCAGTATTAATAAATAAAGGCACTGGATATCACTATGCATTAAACCTAAGGTTCTATATATAATACCTAGGATATTATCCTTGATTCTAGTTTTACAAGATTTCTATCGATCGCATATAATTAAATAATAGGGTTATAAAATGATGTTTGATGTAAATATATAACCTATTAATACATCCATGTAGTTGGTAATTTTTAGTAAGGAATATTTATCACATATTATTTCCTATTATGATTATGTGATTAATAATAATGAATACTAATCACCCTGGATTATATCCTAGGGTTCAATCCTGGTATCTATTGTTTTTTATCTCATGGGATTAAAATATTGGGGTTAGAGATGATGTATTATGAATATTTTCGCCATAGAATATGTTACACATGTCGACAATAATTCCTAATTAATATTAACCTCCCAGTATAAACATTTATGCATCGTATTTTATTTATAATTTTACAGTGCATTTTTATATATCATATAATATTCTATGAATCTAATGTCAATTTGTACGAAAATTGTTCTTCCTTTGAGGTATCGATCTTTTCTTCAATGATTATTTTTAATATAATAGGATAAATGAGGTTAATGGTTGAATTCATGACTATTTCATAGTGTGAAAAAGTGTTAGGTGTCGTGTAATACTAGTACATGTCATATATTAATGTTGGCCAACCTTTTTTGTGATGTGTAAATAAATTCAGTTAAAGGATGAAAAATGGAATATACATTGGGTTTTTATTCAATGATCCCACTATGTATTTAGTAATATTAGTTAAAATGGGATGTATCCTCATTTCATTATTTCTAAATAGAGGGTTCACATGGCTCTCTCAAACAGAAGCATCAGAGCTCATATTGGGTCCTGAATCATCATCTAAACTCTGATTCGATCGTCGCCATATGATTTGGAAGACAATCGTTAAGCTCACGATCAGTCTTGAGTTGTTCATCAATATTTATTATATATAAATATTAATAAAAGGTTTATATTTAAATCACTTTTGGTATATTTAACCCGTTCTTGGTCGAATTAGTGGCTGATAATGGACCAAGAGAGTTGTACGACTTCAAGGTAGGTGGTCTTGTGGTATTTAATAAATTTCAAGTGTATTATATGTTCCATAATTCCATGCGCCCATTTCTGCAGGTCACCTTAATTTATAATTAATTTATGTTATTTCCCATTTTTAAACTGGTAATTTTTTAATTGATTCAATGCATGAAATAGGTTTTTTACCTTGAATTAGGGCAACCCCATGGGTTTGTTTACCTTACATGATTGATTATGGATGTTTGGACTAGGTTGCCTATGAGGCATGCCTTATTTCCCATTTGTGGGTTATTTTAAAATTATTTTGATTAATAATGTTGTTTCAGTTTTGATAAAATTTATTCAATTGACATAGTGTTCAGGATTAGCGATTTATGCCTTTGAACAATTTTTAGAACCAATATTGTTTAAGATAGATTGGAATGTATTTCTCGAATTGTAAACTTTCCAATGTAACATGAAAATAATTGTAAGGCCTTATAATGGTTTATATTGAATAATAGTATTGTTATGTATATGGTACCTTTGTGAGTTTGTTATTAATAGACCACGTAATAGTTTAATTTCCATAATTTTTTTATTAAATGATATTGTCTGATGTGAGATTATTTATTGGTAAAGACCGGTAATATTTAAATTACATTTTTTTCTTATTATGTGTTTTGACCATGAGTGTATTTGAAAGGAATAGCATTATGAGGTTGGTCTGGTTGTTTTGTGCAAGATTTGAGTGAGCTAGGTATGTAGCGGTCATGATCATGGAGGCTTTACTTATTTTTCTAAATGAATAATGGATCATTGTGGGGTGCCTTGGAAAAACTATATTGGATTTTCTTCATGTCTTTAGTGATACATGGGGATTTTTTCCCTTCCATTAACATGCTTTGTTGACATGGTCATATATTTCATCTAGAGTGATACCTAGTTTCTAGTGGGGTTTACCGGGATGAGTAAGTTGGATTCAGATAGAATTACACCTGGAGTGAAACATGAATTCCAACTTTTAAAATCTTGGGAAGTCATTGGAAATAAAATGAATATTTAAATGTAATGAGTTATGCCACGTCTACCAAGACAATTTAATAGAATGGATTTGATATTCACTTGTTTAGATATCATTATAAGGATTATGTTGTTCTTTCTTTTATATAGGGGTTTTCGGGCATAGGATGGATACTAATAGTTATATAATTAAATGTAATTAAATTAATTAAGGAACTAGAAATTAATGTAAATGAATACCAGCACAAGTTGGATTCTTTTCATCTAAGTAATTCCTAGATTAATTTTTTTTTATTGTACACTAGATGTTATATATATTCAATGATAGATTTACATATATCATGGGTGGTTGCATACTGGGATTTGAAATCACACCATATTTTTGTCATGTTTTTGGGATAAAACCGAATATATTGATATAGGTGTTGATAAGGTTTGAAAAATTTCAATAGTAACTTGAGTGATGTTTAAGAGCTGGACAGCATGGGACCAAGGAGAAACATGGGATACTTCTGAGATTATTCCTTTATTTTTTGTAATATTGGAGCTTATATTTGTATTAATACAGTGTAACCTATTTGTCTATTTTCCTAGAACCTGTGACATGTATCATCATCATTTGAATGATATGACATGTTGTTATTTATATTATATGTCTTCCATTGTTTACATCTGTTGGATTATATAACTGATTACGATTGTATATTTTTTTAATTTAGAATATTTTACACTCTTCCAATTATGGCATATTTTCTCCACTATCACACCTAGTTCATCGATTCTAGTCAGAAACCACTGGATTTTTGGGAGATGTTCCTAAGGCCATGTGGCCAAATGGGTATGGGGAACTTTTGACCTTCATCCATACCCAGGATGTTAAAAGGTTGTATCACATGATTGATTTCATTGTTTTTCTTATTGTTTGGAAACATTATAATGGTAAAATGAGGAAACTGAGTTTGGTACAAAATTGTGCCAGAGAGTCTCCACCTCGTGTATAGGAAAAAGTAAAATTTCCTTAAATAGAATTTTGATTTTTTGATTTTTAGTTGTTACAATTTATCTGATTTCACTGATGGGTTACAAAGATTTTATGTGATATTATTATTTATATAACTGTGGTTCTATTTTCCTGCAACCTGAAGAGATGATGGTATTCCATATCATGCATCATATAGTAACTTTATAGAAATCACATGTCATGCATTCTTTCCATTCCATTTAGAAAAATTACTTATTTCATGTTGATGTGCTAGGTATCGTGATAGATATTCCAAATGTTGTGATAGGTGTATTGGTATGTACTATGGATTTAAATGGTTGGACTCCAACCTTGGTACATTAGGTGTATATACCATCATGGATATGAATTTGGTGGTTCATGTGGATGATTTAAAATATAATGTAATATGATGTGATGTAGTTGGATTCCAAACATTGATTCACGAGGAGTATGGGCACTCAAATATCTTAATTTGGTATACCATTATCTTAATTTGAAAAGTTGGGCTTCCAAGGAAGTTTTAGAAGATTTCAATCTGGAAAACATGACAACACAACCTCTGGAAATATGAACACACACCCTGTGTTCTTCTATTCAGGAAGAATTTTTTTTGGAAGTACATGTCGTGTACTATGTGTACACACCATGTTGATTGTGACTGTGTGTATAGACATGTGAGGAAGAACACTGAATAATTTTCATGTAAATGTACATGGATGTGTACATTTGGGACACACCATGTATTCTTAGTGAGGTAGACGTTGTGTGGTTATTTCCATGTAATAGTACATGACAAGGTGGGGAGAATCGAGTACGCATAATGTATCAGTCAGTCACACAGTGTTAGGTGGATTCTTACACGCCCAGGACAACAGATGTACACACCCCTATAGGAGCATAATGGTACACCCCGTGTATGTTTTCTACACACCGTGTACTCCCCTTTTTGTAACCATTAATGGTTTTCTTCTACTATTTTGTTCTCATTCACTTCAACTGTGAACCATGCTAATGAAATTTAACTGAGGTGTGTTCTTGACCTTGAAGGGTCTTGCCTACAAAAATCCCTCTAGATGTCTGCAAGGATAGTGGTGATGATCATACCCCATAGGTGGTAGCCCAGAGGCTATCATTGGATCCTCTAGTTGGGGTAGTTGTGGAACCAGCTGTTATATTAGATGTAAGTGATTATGTATAGTTTCATGAAGGCTTTTGAGGTTCCTAAAAACCTTTTAGAGAACACCACCTCTTGCAATGTCTATTGAAGAGATGGAATGTGTGTTCTAACAGATGCATCCACCCTAATTTTTGGGGGATAGAGGACCCCTGGATGCAGAGTCATTGCTAGAGGCCATGTTTTTAATCGTTGAGCATGTAGAGAGGACTCCTGAATTGAGTGTCATGATCACTACATATATTATATGTGATTCTTCCATAAGATGGTGGCATGTTATAAATCAAATGGAACCTCATTGGGATATGGCTTGGGATGATTTCTCGATAGTCTTCTATGATTATGTCTATCCCACTGTGCTAAGGGATACCACATCCTTGGATTTTATGAATCTAGATTAGCGCTCTTTATCAGTTATAGATTACATGGACCACTTTATCGAGCTCCAGTTTTTGCACCTATTTTGACGGGTGATGATCTCTCAAACATTAGTCATTTTGAGGATGGTCTTAGGAATGACATTTTTTTCTTAGGAAAATATCTTCTAGATGAATATTGTAAACTCTATAGTAATTAATGAACTGATTACAATAAATAATCTGAGGGAATACAGAAGTGAATGCATGAATGGTTAGACAATGAGATCTAGTATTTTCTCGTCTGGAAGTAATATGTGTTGCACTAACCATTCTTATGGTGATAGTAGCAATCATATAGTATCATCAGGTAGCCATGTAATGTTCTACCCGTGTTGTAGGTCATTGAATATAAGGAAACAATGTTTGTATGACCCAGTTGAGTTATGACCTTACAGTAATATGGTCCATCTAAAACATTTATAAAGGGTGTTCCCACTAGAAACTACTGACTGAGGGTCTTCACCGACTCCATATTCAGGAGAAGGATCAATATCTTCTCACCAATCCGAGATTTTGAATGAATCATGTCATTCAGGATGCGTATGTTGCTGTGTCCATGGTAGCCAAACCCCATGGTCTCATGGACACTAAGGAGGATCAGCTCAGGGAATCCTGGTGCTATCACATGTCTGCAGTACATGTCAAACTTATGTAGTGAAACAAACCTAGTTGGAGCAGGATCCTAGACCCTCTACTATTAGAGGTACTATTTTATTTTCCTATGTTTTATCTTCTTCTATTATTGATTCTTGGGATTCACATATTTTCATATTTTAAAAAATTGTGGAGAGCCTAGGGATCTGGGATTTTACATCTGATTATGTTATTATGATATACACTCTTTTTGGGATTATAATGGCATGTGTCAATAAGTTCATGGATTACCCCCTTGTGTTTGGTGGGTTTCATTTCTTATGGGACCCCAAAGTCATTGAGATGATAGGTTTTGATGTCATTATTGGAATGGACTAATCATTTTTCATTTCAAGCCTTTTCCATTTTTATAACATCAAGGTGAGTTTTATGTCACCAGAGGGAAGATCATTTCTACACAATGTTGAATGGAATGTTTAGGCAAGATGAGCTGGACCCAAGCATTTTGGGTTGGGTGGGATGACAGTGTTGATTTCGAGTATATATATATATGGATAATCATGGAACACGTCTGATGGATTTTCCTCGTATAGTTGATCATTTCATAGACTTCTCCTAAAATGAATTTACAGGACTACCTCTATTGAGAGAGGGAGTGTTCTATTTAATTATAATACTAGAATCCACATTGGTATAAATTCCACCTAACATGATGTATATGAAGAATATGAAAGATCTCAAGAGGCAGCAATTGTATTTGGAGGCTGAGGGTTTCATCTGAACTGTAACATCTCTTTGGGGTTTGCTGGTCCTTTTTTTGCAAAAATGGAGGATCATACCATCAAGATATGTGTGGATAAACTAAAAAAGAACCAATTGTTGGTAATTAACTAGTATCTTATACTAAGAAAAGATGATTTCATCGATCATCTTTGATGAGACTCAGTATTCTCTAATATTGAATTGAGATTCTGTTATCCTCAAATGTGTTTTTGATCATCAGACCAACCTCTCACCACCATCCGGAGTAGGTATGGTCTATATGAGTATATGTTAATGTTTTCCAATAACAAGAATGTGCCTGGAGTATTAATTGAAATATCTAACCAAATGTTCCATCCTATTACTGGCTCATACATTTTGGTTTTCGTGGATGATATCTTTGTGTATTCTCACAATCCACATGACCATGAAATACATCTTGAGATCATTTTGAGTATACTAACAGAGAATCTATTATATATTATTCCCATAATGTGTCTCTTATTGATGGATCATATTAAATTCCTGGGTCATATCATCTTAGGGATTGGAGTAACAGTAGACCAAAGGAAAGTTAGAGTAGCAGTTTACGGGGAGCAGACCCATAATGTTTTTGTGGTGATGAGTTTCTTGTGGATGGAAGGTTAATATATGTTTTTTATACCGGAACTCTCAAATTCAATAGCATTTGATATGGGATTAACTAAAAATTATGTGATGTATGTTTGTAAATATTCTTTCTTGGAATCCTTTTTTCAATTTAAAGGCATATTGACTTCAGCATTGATACTCATATTTCATGATCTAGGTAGGAGTTACAATTTTTACTGTGATGAATCAGGTATCGGTCAATGATCATTTATTATGAAGGGGTATTTAGTAGTTGCATATAAATCATAGAAGTTTATGCCTCATGTGGGTAATTACCGGATGCACGATCTCAATTTAGTTAACGATAGTCATTCATTACATTGTTGGATACATTACAAACTGTGAGAGAATTTTGTGGGGTACACATACCACAAACGTCAGAAGAACATATTTACACAGCTTGATCGCAATATGAGGAAGCAAAGGTGGGTGGAATAACTTTAGTATACTTACATTAAACATCTCTATATGTCGTGTAAATAAAATACAGTCATGGATTCATTGAGTAGTAGGACTCAGTTACAGGAAGTGAAGTAGTCTAGTCGCAAGTTGAATCATAAGGGATTATTATCCGAGATACACATGTTGGTGAATGATAGTTAAGGACATACATTTCATTCATCCTTATCTATTATATCTACACTATTTGAACGATTGATGACGAGGAATATAGATTATTCCAAAGGACTAGTTCTATAGGAGGGTGTGGCTACTATGGAACCACTTCTTGGATGGATCATAGGTGAGGAAGAGATCTTGTCTATACATGGATGCATATTAGTTTTAGAAAACATTCTTGAGGAGATGTTGTGATAATTTTTATACCTTTGCAAGGGTAATACATCCTGGTGTCACCGAGATGTGTCGATATTTACATCATCATTCTTGTTTCATATGTATAAAAAGGATTTTCAGGTTTTTCCATGAGGTACTCCAGCTATTAGATGGTGAAGGAGGAACACTAGAAACCATCCTAACATTTAAATATTATACCCATTAATGAGTGAAAATGGAAATATGACCGGATTGATTTTTTTATTGGGTTATCGAGGTTTCATTGACGTAACGATGAAATATAGGTTGTTGTTGATAGGCCCCAAATTTTGAAAATTTCTTTCCAAAAGGGAATCCATTTTTGTTGATGACCTTTGGATTATGTACATCTGAAAAACAATACAACTACCTAGTGTTTCACATTATATAATTTCAGATAGAAACACACAATATAATTCTCATTTACGAAAAGGGTGATAGAGGGATCAGGGTACACAGGTGCCTCTGATCAAATCATGACACACTCGTATAGATGGCCAGTCAGACTACACGATTCATGTGATGGAGGGAATTTTGTGGGAATGAATTCTAGATTTGGTTGTTCTTGGGAGAGACACATACCCCTTGTTGAGTTACCAAACAATCATAGGTTCCATGATACTATTCATAATTAACCATACAAGGCTTTATATGGTATACCATGGATAACAACTATGTGTTGGATGGAGGAATGATAGGAAGCTATGTGTGGACCTTGTATTGTCCAAAGGACCACATAACATCTACAGTTCATTCAGAAGTAGATGGATAATGCACTGCCTCATCATAAATCTTATGATGATCACCATAGTTGATCACAAGTGTTCATGGTTGGGGATCAATTTTTCCTACATGTTGCACCATGATAGGGACATAAGAGGACTAGGAGATAGGGTAAATGTGTGTTGAGGTATATCAGGCCATTTGATATACTTGAGAGGGTAAGGCTGTTTTCCTATCAGTTGTAGTTACGTCAAAAGTACAAAGATATCCACGAAGACTTCCACATTTCATTGTTGTGATGTTTCATTTCAGACCCATCTCGTGATTTTATACATAATGTGTTTCAGTTTCAAATAGATGATTCCTTTTAGGAGCATCCTATTCAAATTTTGGATCATAGCATGAATGTTCTCCTTGGTCAATCTGTTCCATTAGTACGGGGGCTATAGAAGCCCATCTGAGTTCGGGATGAGACCTAGGAGAAGGATGTTGACATACGATCATAGTGGCTAGATTTTTTCTAATATATTCAATCACCACCCATGGAAGAGAAATTAAGTGAAAAATTTCATTAAGGGGGATTTTTTTAAGAACCCTATTCATCCATTTAGGTATTGATCATATCTGTTTAGATTTTATTTATGAAAACTGGATAGAATGTGGTTAAGTGATGAATGTAGGATTGTTGAATAATCTGACTATGGGTTACATGTCATATAATCCTCGTACAAGTTTTCTATTGATGTCGGCAGGTCATTTTATGACATGTAATTGATGTCGGTTAAGGATGGGGAAAAAGAAATATACATTGCATGAATATTCAAAGTACATGTTGTGTTTTTTGTAAAATTTGGTAAAAAAGGTAAGTAGCCTTGTTTCATCATTTCTGGACAGAGGTCTCATTGGGTTCTCTCAAATATTAGTGTTGATGATCATTTTGGCTCTTGAATCATTTTCTGATCTCTGATTTGATCATCATAGGATGTGTTGGATCCCAATCAGTAAGTTATCAATTAATCGTGAGCCATTCTTCATGATGCCATCTCTTGTCCTACTTATCAATGGTTGACCATTTATTCCTATTTATTAGATCAATCATATTCTATGTAGAATTAGAGGTTGATGCTGGATGAGGGGAGGTTTAGAAATATTAGGTAGGTAGTCTCATGCCTTTCATTTAATGTCAAATTGATTATATGTGTCAGAGTGACTCACTCCCATTTTTTGTGTTAACATGATTTATAATTAACCTATGTTATTACCTATTGTTGTTTAGGTAATTGTATAAGTGATTAAAATCAAGAATATAGTTGTTTACCTTGAATTTTGGCCTCCCCATGGGTGTGTTTCCCATCGATGACTGATTATGGTCATTTGGCATAGGATTCCTTTGAGGGGTGGATTTTTTTCACATTTGTGGGATTTTTTAAAATGTTTTTGATAAATAGTGATTCTTAATTATTGTTAAAATATATTCAATTGGATTAGGGTTTGGGATTAACGATTCCCCCATTTGACCCATGTTTATGTGTATTCTTGTTTAAACTTGATTGGAATGTATTACTCCAATTTTGAAAATTCCAATGGAGAAAAACATAATCTAAAGGCCTTGTAGAGATTTATATTACATAATATCCTTATTGTGTTACTTTTTACAATGATATTTTCTCATTGTTAAAAAATTTAATAGATAATAACCATTTTTTTCTTATTAAATGAAATTTCCCCACATGAGTTTATTTATTTTCAACGCCCTGTAATATTTAAAATACATTTTTTCATGTTTTGGGTTGTACCCATGTGTGTAATTGAAATTTTATGCCTTATGAGGTTGTTCTAGTTTTTATGTTCATGACATGAGTGACCCACATATGTATTGGTTGGTCTCATAGAGGATTTACTATGTTTTTTGAGTGAATTACAAATTGTTGAGGGATGTCATGGATGGAATATATATTATTCTTTTTTTATTTTATTGAGTAAAACATGATGATTCCTTATAAGATATCCAGTAAAAGGTTTAATTTAATTAGATGTATACTATACCTATAGTGATACGTGGTTTCGAGAGCGGTTCACAGGAATGGTCATTGTAGTTACAAATAGAATTGCACCTAGAGTGATACTTGAATTACAACATTGGAATTTCATATATGAGATCAGGTTATAAAATGAATATTAAAATGAAATTACTTATTACACGTCTTCCAAGACAACACATATTATTTGATTCAGTCTTCACTAGTATTGATATCCTTTTGAGGTTTATGTTGTTCTTTCTTTTACATGGGGGTTTCTGAGCTTAGTTTAGATGCCAAGACATATTATTCGAATGCTAGATGTTGTGACTAGTTACCATATGTTATCATGACCATGATTCTGCATGATTGAATTGTTTTATATTTCATTATTATTATTCAACATGTTTTATATATATTTAAAACAATTATTAGTACTGTTGATGATATTTAGTAATTTTACTCAGCTTATTACGTTCATATGTGTTTATATTCTCCCCCTAGTAACACCAAATAACCTCACTGCTAGTCAGAGGCCTCTAGAATATTGGGAGGAATTATTGAATTCATGTAATGATTTTATGTTTAGGAATTATATAGTTGTGTATGATATAATGAAAAAATTAAATATGATAATATCCGAAAAATTGAATTTGTATCATACGTTACATTTTACCTAGTAGATAGTCAAAACCCAACCCCAATAATATATCATAATAATATTTGGATGATGTTCCAAAAGAACATAATAATAACAAACTATCATGAACTAGGTCATGAATCCATCTATCTAGACATCTGGTCGGGTCTGATATATGTCTTGAACGGAATTATCGTTACTTATGGGATGGAAAATAGAGCTGATAATAAAAAATATTAATATTGGAATGATTTTTCTACATAAAAACTACGGTCTCAAAAAAAATCAACATCCCATCATAATAAGAAACTAATTATTAAAAATAGAATAGTGATCAAGATATAAAAACTTTTAATAAAACATAACCAAATTAAAAAAGGAGATCGAACCATGCAAACCCAATATCCACATGACATCTTTGTAACCAACAACCACATGACTGATCTTATCTAATGGTACACCCAAACCAAAAACCAACACATGAGAAACAGCGCGTGTCTACTGAAACTGGGAGAAACAATTTTGGTGTGTTCTTAGACATCTCAGTAGGTTGTTACCATATATTCCATGAGTCTCCTTTACCAAAATCGTCCACACAAATATTTTCGAAATTTATTGTTTAAATAGTCCATTAAAACATTTTAAACATGTAAATATATACTTACACATATTCCATTTTTTAAATTACACAAGAAACATTCCATTTCAAAAATGGATGAAATTTACACAACCTAGTTCAAAAAAACCCCATATAAATATATATACCTAGAAACCATAAATAGATAATAATAAGGTAAAAAACGTCCATAAACTAGCATGTCAAAAATAGAAGAAATAGAAAGAAATAAATAGACCAGATATATAGTAATCATGGGAATTATAAATCATCTCTAGATGTAATCCATGTAAATACTCAGTTCGGGATCACCTATCTACATATGGTATAAAACTATGGAATATAACCAATTGATTTCTCTAAACTAGACACACTGGTAATAGATACCACCTTGCCTCTCAGGAAATCATGGGGCACAACCCATATAATCATGGTTGACACTAAACTCTCACATGAACCTCAAGATAACAACCAGTAGTCCAATGATAATAATAATAATCATAAATACCTAGTGTAGAAACAAAAACTAACATCATTCTTATGCAAGATCCACTAGAGGGAAATGCATCCCAAGTTCTTGTGGAACCAATACCAACAACGTTATCATGTACGAGCCACTAGAGGGGATCCTATAACAAAATTCTATTGATCTTCACACATAATATTTTACACAATGAAAAAACATGAAATTCATTTATATCATAATCATATTCATCAAAAGAAATTATTTGTTTCATGGAAATAACCTTTTTCGGTAAATAAAGCCGACTTTACAAAACATTTTTAAAATAAAAATGAGGAAGTCATGATATGCATGTTTTCTATTAATTTTCCAAGAAATGCTAAGATTTCTATAGGGACCATATGTCACATAATATCCAAAAAAATCAAACATCATTATATTTCAATCAAACATTCACATCAATACACGTTGAATATATCTTTAGAAATAAAAACACAATGTACTAAAAGGGCCTTTAATATTTAACTCAAAATGATTTTATATGTCCATTTTCAAAATTATTTTCAAAGTTAATATAACCCACACCATTCTCATGTAAAATCCTAAATGGGATATATCATATACAACCCCCTTTCCATGATAATGTGATAATATTCAATAAAATGGATTCCAGCAAGTGTGAATTTATTCCAACAATTCAACAAACTATATCTCAAAATTCAAAAACGGGAATGATTATATAATGGCATTAGAAACCACATTCCAAGTCACATGATTCTCCAAAACAAAATTTATAAATTATGTGACCAGTTGGATAATTAATAAATGTGATGGGAAGGATATTCCTTTGGGAACCCATGGATTGACGAAGACACCATTTTATTCCACGTTCTAAGCGTGCCTAATAAAACCATTTTTAAAACATATTAGAGATCCATCCATTTCCATGGACAATGTACCATTAAAAATATGAACTCAAACAAAATATAATCTTAAAAAATCCTAATAACACATTTCAATTTTCAAAAACAGTTGATGTTCACACCAATGTAGTTCACATGACCCAAAAATGATTTCATTGGTAAAAAACATTGAAGGCATTCTCACATTCAAATAAATTTGAAAAACAAATTGAAACATACTAGAATAGTCATATAAAAAAATTTAAAATAAAAATTAATAGGAACACATGTAACCTAATAATTTTATTTTATACACATATTCTCCAGACGAGAACATTTCAAATCATTTCAAGAAGAAAGTTTTATGGAACACTACCTTATTTTAACCCAACACAATAATACACACATAAACACTACACCATAAAAGTCCCAAATATATATATACATTTTCAAAATAAAAATTCAAATATACTCTCACAAGATAACCAAGGTGAAAAATACAAAAGACTAAATATCTCATTAATTGATCAATTGAAAATTTTTCAAACAGCATGATTACATTTGAAAATTGTAATAATTAAATAAGTCCATTTGAAATCGATTTTCCACCACATTTAAATCTATAATACCAGAAGAATTTATTTTTACCCATCAAAAAAATAATATATCATTTTGTAAGCATTCATGGAAAGATCATGAAACAAAAAAAATGCTTTAGAAATGAAATGGATGGAAACAACTTCCTCAACGACATGAGAAGACAACCAAACATCAATAGAATGAAAAAATAATCCCAATATACAATCAACATACACATTCACCCAACGAAAAAACACACATCAACACCTACCATTTTAATTAGGCCAAAATGAATCCCACCCTATAGCTACAAATAAATCAAAAGAGAAAATTGAAAAGTGGAGAAAATCGTCCCACAACCATGATGAACTCACCTACAACCTTCAAAATTAATCCAAGGACATAGGAATTCCAAATGAGGGAATCATGGAAGCTCTCATGGTTTTCCTTGGTCAATCAAGGAAGTAGAAACCAAAAATAGGCTTATAAAATATGATGGGAGAATATGTAATTTCCAACTATTAATGAATTGGGAAAACCATAAATTTTGGCATCATGGATTTCCAATCCCTCCATTGAACATGTTCCCTTCAATATCTATGTTTGGAATTCCACAAAATTAGCACTCATGGTTTTCTAGACTGTTCAACAATCATGTGGTATCCTCTAAAAAAATATATTCTTCCAATGATTACACGAGAGATGGTACATGGTTTACCCTAACCATGTGCCAACCAAGCACCACCTACTCTAAAGCTAAAAAAAATTCACAGAAAACTCACTTGATTACATCAATAACTAAAATTTTCCAACTAAGAACTGAACCTAATCCTTAACCTAGTTATCTATGTTAATTTTGAATGAAAATAAAAGAAATTACACGGTCGGTCTATGAAATTCTCCCCAACAAAAATACTATCTGCACCCAACAATACACCCATCCAGATGATAAAAATAACGAGATTCAAAAAAAAACAAAGACGAATAAAACTATGAGCCTCAGGGTGACCTTTCACAACCCAATTCATGCAAATTAATTTCTTGAGAAACTCATAGAATTGAAAAATGGGAAATCATTATAGGGATCCCCCCAAAAAATGAACACGAATAACACCCAGACATGACTTTAGATAGGCCCAACATGGGAGATCCCAAAAAACATCATGTTGGGGATACTATTTTGGGGACTACCAATACGTGGTGACCCATAATTCCCAGCCAAATGATAAAAAAACTGTACTAGAAATGGAAATTATTCACTTCATACCAAACCCCCAATACATGGGGAAAGACATGAATTTATCCCGATCCAATAGAGAACCTGACCAAAATCTACATACATAGATTTCCTCAAGAATATACATCATTAAATATGGATAATAATAGTTAATCTATATTCAAAACATATAAACATTTAAATACCCACATCCATGGAAAAAAATAGGACTATAAGAAAACATGGCCACAGATCCTAATATTAAGAACTAAAAGCATGGCCAAAATTATAGTATAGAACATTTAATATCTCTACTCCATAACTGGTGAAAGGAATTGGGATAATATACCCCAAACCTCTTGTTTCTATAGATTTCAACAATGCTTCACTTTGGGGCCTATGGTTAGAGCTCTAATATTTATAGAATCCACTACCTCAGAGTCCAGAGCTAACATTGTATGATCACGTCTTCTTCTCTAGAAAGAATTCTTACAATACTCCTATAGTTAATCTGAATTCCCACAATGATGACAATAATTTTGAGGATTAAAATAAGTCTACTATAAATGTCCAAAATGACAAGACTAAAAACATATGAATGAATGGTACTAATGATAAAAAGATAGACCCAATGAAAGATTTTTTTAAAAAATATGTCCCTCTACACCACAACTCTTTTCAGACGGGGAACCATTATGTGCAATAGGGTATAATAGATATGTAACTACTTGTGCTCTAAAAACAAACTCATCTATGAAATGTACATAAATAAAATTTTAAAAATATAGATCATTGGAGGAGAGGGTTTATTACATGGTCTCTAGATGATGACTCTAAATTTAAAGAGGATCCATCCATAGATCTAGAGATGATAACTCTAGGTAAAAGGAAACTAGATGCTTCATGTGTTCAATATAGGCCTCCATTGTTTGATAGCCTTACTAAATAAACATGAGTCCTTTCACTTTCTTAATCATCACCTGGTCAGGTACAAACCATTTGATGAATGTGGCAGTGAACCACTCCCACATCATCCTAACAATATTGATGGCGGATACACCACCATCTAATAATCCATAGATGGATCTTAAAACAATCTTATAATAGCAGAGATACTATTATATTTTGGATTTCCCATTGAGTTAATGATACACTAAACTTCCTAAAGCCATTCCACTGCATATAATTGACATCGATCACAAAGAATGTTGGGTAACATACAAAAAGAAATAGAAACATGAAAATACCAAACCAAAACCATAGGGACTGATATGGGAAGAATATTATGAAAAATTATGAAACAAAACACCAAAATCAAAATCAACAAAAAATAATATTGAAAACAAAAAATAAAGACAAAAAATAGGATAACAAGAAAAACATTTCAACAATAATAGAAAACCCTCTATTAAAAAATCTAATATAGTCCAAATTTTAAAATATCGTAATTCCATGGCCACAATCTAAATTCCAAAATAACTTTTTCAGAAATAAAGAACTTTATTTTTAATGACAAACTAACACAAAATCATATTACTTCTCAAACAGTTTTTTGTAAAAACCACAATGATCATTTGATTTCAAATACTCACCTATGAAAACTTATGATCCATTATATATTATTTCAGAAAAATTATGATCACCTCATATATGAAAACATTCAAAAATGAATTTTTTCCCAAATATCGAATGAATTAAAATGTTTATCGGGAATACCATGGGTCACACATACCATTTCATCTTAAAACCAAAGCATTCACCATGTTTTCAATCCCAATATAATTCCCTTTTAAGATCCATATATGTCATTTTGACATAATTAAGAGGTAAAATTTTCATTTAAATTACTGTGTTCAATTAAAAAGTCCACTCACGCCAAAAAAATAGAATGAGGGTATGTGGGCCATTCCTAACCCGACAACATGGTTAGTGGGACATGACCCAAGTATGAATTATCAAATATGAGGACCATGAACCATGTACATGATCTCCAAATGGGTCAATACTCTAAATGAGATTAGAACATGACCCCATATTTCTATCATTATAATTTGTCATCCAAAAAAACAATAAAAACAAAGAGTCATGTCTCAAAATTCCCCTAGTAACTGGAGGATCCAAACAAGAAATGGTACTTGACATATTTTAAGTACCTTCCTAAAAAGTCCCGACAATCCTAATATAGGATATACTTGATACCCCAAATATAAAGGTCCTTTTTATTCTATTTTTTCATGATCCATGTAGGGATTCCATCCATCCCAACAATGGACCCAGTCTACGATATTTCCTGAAGGGAGTTCTCAATCCCCATGGGCATGAAACTAGTGTCATGAATAAAAAATTATAGTGGGATGGATTTTTCAAATGCAAAACATGATAAAATACATAAACTAATCTTGCATAATTTCAAAAAATAGATGAATATAGATTAATAAAAATCTAACACATATTTAACAGTGTCAAAGAACCATAAATAAATACTACACTAATACCAAACTACGCAGAGATGATCTCTACATGACCTCTTAGTAACCACAAACCATAAGACAAACTTTCCCCAAGGTACCCCAGAACCAGAAACATGATCTTGCAAAACGGAATGGTTTTACTGATTCGAAGTGTCACAAGTAGGGTGTGAACCTAAATATCTCGTTATTTAATCACCATATATTCCATGAATATGCATTCTATAAATATACCAAAAACAGTAGTTTAAAATACATTTAAAAACAGTCCTTTAGAAAATTGTTTGCATGTAAAAATTACATTCCCTAAATACCCCCACTTTTAAAAGAACATGGGAATATTTCCTTTCAAAAACAGATCCTCATTTCCCAAACCAATTCTACACCAATTCCCAAATAGAAATCTATAAGATGTAACAAACTATGGATATATATAAATTATATGAAAAACAAAATGGAATAAATTTATCGGGTTAAAATAAAAACTATAAGCATAAATAAATAGAACATAAATATTTTAATCAATGTAACTTTTTAAACATATCTATTAGAAATCCCTTATTTCACATAGTTCGGCCTCAATAGTCTGTATATGGTGCATCTACATATCCTATAACCAACTAGATGCTCTAATCTATTGTCACCGGAAGTACTTTCCACATAGCCTCTCAACAAAATGAGGGTTCACAACCCATTTAATCAAGATCGACAAGAAAACATATCTCAATCTTCTTAATAATGAACAATAATCCCATGAAAATAATATTAATCTTAAAAACAAGGTATAACTACCATATTTAACCACATTCCCATGTACAATCCACCAGTGGGTAACCCATGAAAATGTCTAAGGGATTCAATACCTATAGTTTTCCCATTCATGATCCACTGGAAGGGAACATACCAAGGTCTAGTAGAATCAAAACCAATAGTGTTCTCTTAAATGAACCACTAGTGGGGATAACATCCTAAAATTCTGGTGATCTTCAATCATAATACCGATGGTCACTAACATTCAAGAAAATTAATTTATTTAAAAATCACATTCATCCAACAATTAAATCTTACGTAAAAAATACATAATTATAACCACTTCCCAAATCATTTCCAAAAACCAACATGTCCTTCACAATACCAATGTTCTAATTCCATTTTCCAAAAAACCTCAAGATTCCCATTGGACCGATACATCACATAAGTTTTAAAATCAATTATCCAACCACAATAAGGTTTAAACAATTCATTCACATCAATAGACAATTAAAAATGTGTAAATTGAAAAAAAATGTTCCAAATAAGCCATTAACATTTATCTACGAATTTATTTACAATTCCATATACAAATCATTTATAAAATAAATATTAAAAACACTTTTAACATGAACAATGAAAAATGGTACTTTAAATTTCATATCCAACTATATTATCATGCTAAATATATAACATGAATGTAAAATTAAATCACCAAATGGTCCTCTATTCCATCACATAACCAACTATATCTCAAAAATTCAAATGGGGAAATATTTCACAAACACGATTTAAACCACATTTAAAGTCAGATGAGTCACCAAAGAACCATTAATAAATTATAGGATTATTTTATAAAAAATAATTAGAGGAAGGAGAATACATTGGAATAACATAGTTCAAGGAAGAACCCATTTTGATAAATTTTCCGAGAAAAATTTTTGTAATCATTAAAGAAACACATATAAAATCAAACAACTACCATTTGTAAACCATGTTTACCAATTCATATAATCACTAAATAATTTTTAATTTTTTTTTAATATCACCTCTAGAATTTGAAAAAACATTTGAGGTGTATGAAAAAGATCTTCATTGGCCACATATCCCATTTCTGTTTGAATCCCATCTTTCAATACATTCTCACCATCAAATCCCTTTGCAATAAAATTCACAATTTTTTAATATAAGAAGAAAATACCATTGTCATGAATTATGAAGAGTCACACATAGAAAAAAATTATTTTAGGAAACCTTATTCCACACATGTTCAGTTCGAATAACATTGAAAACACATTTTTAAGGTACATCACTTTCCTTTAAACCAACATAACAATCCACACATAAGAATGAGACCATAAAATTTACAAACATCAATAATGAAATGTGAAAATCATTATAAAAATCATATTAAAAAAATCTATCTAAGAGAATGAAATAAATATGACACTGAATTCTACATTAAATGTTTAATTTGAATTTTATCACACACCTTGCATGCATTTAAAGAAAGGCATTCTTAATTAAGTCCTTTAAAAAATAACACCAATTTTCCATCATGAAAATGTTGTAAAAATTTATGATATCCAATAACAAGAAATATTTTATTATTTAGAAAACCTTCATATAATTATCAAAATAAATGGAATGTGTCAGAAAGAAATTAGATGTAAAAACCTACCTTAATGAAATGATAACCAAACCAATCATTGAGAGAAGGAATACTAAACCATAAATGCCAATCTGAACACCCTAATATCTATGTATTACAACCCCATGTCAAGCCTAACCATTATGGTTTGGAAATAAATGAATCACATCAAACATAAACTAGTAAATAATGATAAAAAGAAAAATTTATGAGGAAATTGACCAAATATCATGAAAACATATGATAGAATAGTCCAAATTAATCTATGGAAAAATAAAAGCCAATTTAAGGAATATTGACATATCCCATAGTGGGAATAGGTTAGAAAAGGGAGGGTAAACCCAAAATAAGGTTAAAGCATCAATGGAGTATACAATAATTGGAAACTGTTAATGACTTGGGAAACTCACATGGCCAGGATTCACTGTTTTCCAAGATGTGTACAAATCTTGCTCCCCTCACTATCAAATGATTACATTTCACATGGTTATCCCACATGGTTTTTCAAATCATGTGATAACCATGGGGTCTACACTATTCAATATCAATGTTTTCTACTTGTTTTCTATGTGAGGGGATATTGTCTCACAAAAGTGTGTGCTAACATGCATCACATTCTATGAAGACCAAAATTTTCCATTTTCATTAAACACTCCAATAAAATTATTCAAAACATAAAATAAAAAACTAGTAACTCTTCCCAAACCACAACAAAAAATTAATGCTCAACATGATTATTACATAAACTAAGGTCCACTTTCCTGGTGTTACAAAAGCTATAAATATAGAGTTAACAATATGTTAAATATGTTCTATTATAAATAATATATAAGAAATATAAATTTTATAATATATGAATATTTATATTTCAGGTTTAATAACGTCATCGATGGTTTTGAGGTACTATATTACACACCAAAAAAACAAATGATTCCCCTTTCTCTCCATGTACAGTTACCATAACTATAAGTATATATAACGGAGTTATAAAATATATAATAAATCAAGTTCCCTAGATGTCTCCATGTTTGAGACATGTGTATTCAATGTACCTCTAATAAAGGATTCATTGAAATATTTTAAATTTGATGTAGGGATCGTGATACAGATGAAACATATATATGCATTGATTTTATAGTAAATATTCATAATTTTGGATGTTGTTCCCCTGACCAATCACTTCCCATTAACAAATGACTATCAACGAAATATATTTTTCCCATAATAATTCATATATTATAATCAAAATATCATATAGATACCTAAAATATATATTTATAATATTATTAACTAGATTGGACATTTTGGAATTCATATTATCTATTAGAATATAAAATTATCATAAATACATTAATCCTAATTAAATAATATTAAATCGGCATAGAATCAATATAATGATTTAGAATATAGAATAATCATTTTTTTATCTAGTTCAATGTACTCTATCATGATAGATTATAATTTAGGCTGATCACTATGATTAAAAGCAATATCTCATTCCTCTAATGATTTAACACCAACTACTATAATCTAATTATGATTTGTGAGGATAATATTACCTATAAAAAATTACTATATACCTCTCACCAATGGTGAATAAATATCAATGGGAATGTAACATTTAGTTTTCATTTCATTTTCACTACCATTAACATTATGCATATCCTCCTTGATATATAACCCCAATATAATCTATGATGTTTATCTAGATTCACTAGAACAAAATTTTATCTGTCATACAATACAAATAATATATACACATTCATTACATGTCGTATTTGAAAATATCTTTAATCATATCACATACCAATAATTAAATTAATTCTTATAGTTATTCCTAACCATATCGTCATTATATATTTCTTATAAAATATTAATTATATTCTATAATATTTTAATATGAATAATAATATATAATTTTAGTGAGTATCACATAATTACATGTGATATGTATCACATGAAAGAATCATGTTATCTAGAGATGAATTCAACCATATTAATCATCATATTTTATTAATCATATGTTAGTATCCAACCTGTACTAAACCCTTTAAAAAAATTGGAAAATATAATATCTCTTTAAAATTTATCTAAAATCGTTTGTATAATGTTGATAAAAATATCTTATTAAAGAAGATTCACAATTTAAAATATTGATTTATTATTAAAATGCATAAATAGTTGAAAAAATAGTCTATTAAGGTATTGATAGGAAAAATTAATTTTTTATTAATTTATTTAAAATAAATAAGAATATTTACAATAATATGTGTGGTATTTATAACATGATTATACGACATCATTTATATTTTTAAACAATTATTTTTCAATTATATTTTATATTAAATATAAATAAAAAAATCAATCTAAAAAAGGAAAATTTATATATTTTTTCTCTCATTTAATTCAAAATAGAATTTAATTAAGTTTCATGTAAATAAATCATATAGATAAGATCATCACATGTCAATTAACTATGAGTTGCCATTTATCTCACATGTCTCTCAATTTAAAGATAATATTGACATTCATTTCGTATCTGAGGATAAATATTATCTTGAATAAAATAAAGAGACATTATGATTAAAAATATACCCCACTACCACCAAATTAGATGAGCCTCTATGTTAGTACAATAATATTGTCAATTTATAATGGTTCAAATGTGTAGTATGTAGTCAATATTAAGTAATTCAGAGACACAAAACGTATAATCATTCAAATTTTTTTTGATGAATGTGTGAAATTCCATGTGATAAAATATGATTGTAATACATGATGGTGTTTATGATATTTCCCTATTATGGTTTCAAATATAAAACACATAATATTTAATGATAAATATTGATATCCACTGTTAGAAAATCATTAGAAATTTTAAAAATAACAAAACTAGTTTTTCATGTATATATTTTAAGAGATTCATCATGAACAAATTTTTCTTTTGTGGTAACAGTTTCATTCATATTATCCTATATTTTATGTTGTTCGAGACAATATTTCATTGTATATTGCAACCAATGGTTGTACTATTGTTTTTTAACGATTGGAGTCAGGTGGTGTTAATTAGTTGACGTTTATAAATATTTTTATGTTCTATGAATTTTTAAGGTTATTCCATGATGAATTTGATATCACCAAGATGACGAATTTAGGAATTGAACATGGAGTATTTTTTAATGACACAAAATAAATGTTTTAATAGGTTACTCACATATAGTGAATGTAATTATTCTATATTATTTTATTTTCAGAGTAAAAATACGATAATATAAATAATTTGTCATTTGTGAAATAATAACATAATGTGCCTAATTATTGCATTAATCCTATTTTAGGAAGACACATGATAATAAAAATATTAAAGGAGTAATCTTATAATACATAAGATTTTATAATGACCTAATTCCCATAACATTAAAGTATGTTGTGGAACTATTTTAGTATATATGGAATGAATGTTTCATAAAAAAACCTTCCATGATAGGATCATTATTGGTAAAAATAATTATACATTTTCTGGCCATTATAATAATCATTATATATTTTTTATAACAAAATATATATCATGTCTTGATATAAATCATAACACTATAAGTTTTCTATCATTTAATTAAAGTAAATTTAGAAACCATACAATCACAATTCCCTATAAAAGGTCATTTTGTAATCATTTAAATAATATATATTATGAATTATCATAATGACGATGAATATTAATTATATGTAGGTTTAATTTTAGATAAACACTATTACATTATATGTAATTAAATAAAGGATAACATCCAAGAGATCATGAAATCGAATCTGTTAATTTAAATTATGTTCAAATTGATTTTAATTGGAATTTAAATATTCAAAATGGTTTTACGTAATTTTAAAAATAATTATCACTTTTTTTATGGAATGTGAAGAATTTTATTTTTTGGGATCATTAGGAAAAAGATAATATAAGACATTAGTTTTTGGTGGATCTAAAAAAATTAATATTTATGGGATGTTGTTATAAGATTCAATATCCTTCAAGATCATTCATTGAATAAAAATTTCAAGTAGATACATGTAATAATATGGTGGTGAGGATCCAAAAGTAAAGGTGATGATTTATAATCATTGGTTTTAATTATTTTAATAGTATTCTCATATGATAGACCTACATATCGATATAAAAATTTCATGTGACCCACTATGGAATTAACAAGTGGAATGGAGGAAGATGATATTGACCTTAGAGGTTTAAAAACCTTTCCATAAATTATATATCCATAAATAATTAGATTAGTGATTAACAATCATATCAAACAATCATTGATTTGTACACCATTGATGTATCTAAATAATTGTGAACTGTGTAAAATATTTTCTTTATGCACATTACCATATGGTATTCCATTATGAAATAATTTGAAAACATGAATATTTATTGTTTCTTTTTAAACAGAAGGAAATGATCCATTTTGGTTAAAGGGATGAATTTCAGTATTTAACACCTAAATTCATCCAATATTTTAGTGTGAATTTGGACCTCATGTTTCAATATGATATCCTTAAGTCAATAAATTATTAAATGATATGGTTTTAAAAAATGTTTTTTTTAATTTTTTATAAATGGGTCATATATACAGAAAAAACATAATATTTATCATAGTAAAGATTACTCGCTCTATATATTCAATGAACCACAGTTTTATATGATATGAAATTAATTATCCAAACACCTTAGTTTTCCACAGTTGATGAAATGATTAACTATACCTCAATTATGATGTCCATCATAGTGTCCTATTTGGAACTCATTGAATTTATATCTCCACAACTAAGGGAAAAATGAAACTACATTTTCATCTATTATAATCTTTTAAAACATAGAAACATATATATGTTTGACCCATTATATTGAGATTATTCTCACATATGAATAAAAATAATGTATCAAAACTCATTCTTAAGTATATAATGTTAATTTCCATTGATATAATGAGACTATCATAAGTATTTAATTTTTATATTCTTGTTATATTCACAACAGAAATGAGATATAGTTTACTACATAACATGTAATACATGATATATCTTATGATAGATACATATATAATTTTATCAATCCTTTATATATATATATATAATGATCTTGAAAATATTTTATATTAATTCCATTAAACATTGATAAATTAATATTCATTGAATTTTCCATACAAAAAAACCTCCCAACATTGTAGATATTTTTTTTTCAGACTCATTCTATGTAACCATAAATATTTATCATGATATATTTTCTATTCCAACATATAGTTTTATTCACCCATGTATATTATTATAAATCAATGTGAAAACATTAAATTATCAATTACGATGATGTGATATTATATCTCAAAATTATTAATCCATGAACAAATAATAATATATTATATACGAAACTCCTTTTAAAATGATAATATAAATAATTTCATATTGTTCTTAATGAATCCCAACATGTTGGTAACATAATTGAACTATAGGTTTTATATCTAAAAATATTACATCAAAAAATACATGGACCACTCCATCCACAACAAAATAAATGAATTGTTAATAACGTCAGAAAAATATATAAGTTCCTTATAAATACAATATTCTAATATTCTATTAAAAAACTGGGTTGGAATATATACTGTATATATATTAATAATATTGAGCGTCTATAAAAAATAATTATCCAAATGGAATTTCTCTTTAAAAACTATTGATAATTTCTTATCATATTTAATACCTTTAATTTTTAAACCCTTTTAAAAAAATCAATTTTTAGGAATACAAGGTTCCTTTTATTTTATATTATTTTTTATAGAAACAAAAATATAACCAATTTGGATCTAACAAAATCATTTATAACCGAAAATATCCGAAAAAATTAGTATAATGACATCCTTTTTATATCTCATAGAAACATGGTTCCCCTCTAAATTATGACACTAAATTTCGTTCAACAAGTCACCCAAAAAACATACTCCCTTATTCGGTGCTAAAACGTATACATTACAGAATATATCTAATATGAATTATCACAAACCTGACAATTACTAATGATACTAATTATAAAAAATATATTTTATTCAATAGTATTGAAACCAACTATGATTTATTATGTGTAACACTATCCTATATTATATATAATCTATTTTTAAAAAATTATGTCTCACACGTCACAATATCTAAAAATAAAAAGTTTTAGGTTCATTAAAGATTAGATAAATCAATTTTTTAATAATAATTTTCATGTAAAACCACCAAAATGTATCATTCTAAAATGATAACCTTCTTGAAATTATACGTAATATCATTATTTATAAGCAAGGTAGTTCAAACATGAGATTGGTTGATAATAAATGATTAATAAATTTATAAAAATTAATAATATTAGAATATCATAACTAATAAATAGATGATCATCTGGAAATTAATAAATAATCATGTTTTGTGGCCATAACATAATATAATCATACCCAATAAAGATTATAAATCAAGAGTATTTTAATAATGATATTTGTAATAAAATAAAAGTTACATGGTTGAGAAATATGATTCATCATTCATGAGTTATGAAAAACATACATACACAAAGGATTTTGTCAAAAGGGTGTGGAATAAAAACATAAACCTACAAATAATAACATATTTATTGATAAACACCAATAGAATAACATTAAAATAGAAATGAATAACCACATGTTCATTATATTATGTTCACGGCCAACAGAAACCTTGGATTTCGAATAATTTATGAATCATTTTGTATTCAATTTAGATTGTTAATTATGGCCTAATGTGAATTCCCTATAAATTCTTAAATTAATAAGGTGTGTCCAGGGACTGTTCGGATCTGAAAATATATCATTTTTGGTGTAATGGGTATGTTTCATGGTTATTAGAAACTTCATCAGGCATGTGTCATGGTTTCTTCTAACTCTTCATGGTTGGATAGTGGAGTCCGATAGATTTAACAATTAAAGACAACATTATATTTTTGGTGCAAAAACGTGTGAACAACTATAGAATTTTGTTAGTGGGGTTCTCACATATGTTGAATGATTCGTAAAATTTTGAGTACTAAACATGGGGGCGCCCATTTTCTATAATAATGGAAGATGGTTGGCTCACAGTTTGATCAACCATTCTGTCAAAACTAGAAAACATGTAAATTCGGTAAAATAACACAATGGAAAGAAATTAACTGCTTAAATCATAACATATTTCAATTATCCTTTTGTTTCATATACATGAGCTTTGAGAGATCCCCCTTGAAGATAAAAGGTAGATGTTTAACATTTTCATATATCTAATCATTTATTTGAGCACTGAATGTCTCATTTCATCCACATTGTTGAGTACTCTATTCCTTTTTGTTACATTATAACTATTATTCATATCAACTATAATATTGATGTGAATGATAATATTGCATAATTTTGGGTTATTCATTCTATATTCATTTTTTTATCTGATTCAAATTTGGAGCTAATATTAGAAAATAAATATACTACGGGTGAATGGTAGGTTGTCCATAAATTTCATGTTTGGTTATGTTATTTATTTACCAAGCTATCTTTGTGGCTCCCACCATAAATTCCAACAAATCCTAGAAATTCAATTGAACAATGGAAATAACTAAACTGAAATATGTTATGGATTTCTATTATCTTCCTTTAGTAACTATGGAGGTTTTCCCCATCCAAGGTCACCAGTGGGGTGTGGTGGATACTTTTCTTCATTGTTCCCCTATTTAGAAAATCCAAAATGTTATTACCATAGAGAGTATGTAGTTAGGGGAATACCAATGAGAATGAAATGAAGATTAATTTCGTGAGTAATAGAGGTTATTCCTTCTTTTAGATGTGGTCTGTGATGCTGAATTATTTCAATGTTAATTGTTATATGTTAATATGACTAGGTATACTAATTGGGTTCATATGAATGTAAATGTTTGAATGAGTGCGTATACTCATTTTTTTTCAAGTCAATGTGACTGGATGAATGAAATAGATGTATTTGAGAGGGTATTGGACACCATGGTTTGTACACTATGTTTCCTGATTCCAATAAGATTCATGGAAGCTCCATCGATGGATATTGTTTTCTAGAAGATGATTCCATGGACTTTTATTCTCCATTTAAATGGATTCTATAGGCTGCAAATCAACCATAAGCACCTTGGATCCGACTTTTTGTAATAAATTTGGGTATTATATACTTAGATGATCCTTGGACTCCACTATTTTCATTACCATGTTTCCAACCTGATTCTCCTAGGACAATATGAGGATTCATTGTTTTTATAGACCACATATATATATATATATATATATCATAGTTGTCCTACCCTTTTTATTATATTAAACAACAACTGGAAAAGTGATGTGTATTCCTATACGGATTCTTAATGGTTGTTTTGGAACTTTTGGTTGCATAGTCAGGTCATTGGTTTTATTTTATGTGGATCATACAATAGAGAAATTGTTTTTACATTTTTATGTTCTGTCCCCATTAACATAAGAACATTAATTTTTTTTCTAGGGATACATGGAAAGCTATTCGATGTTACAGGTTCCTTTGTATACATGATTTGAGCAATTTAAATTCAAAATTTTTATCTATTTTACATATCACACAGAATGACTTATTATATTACACATATTGAATTTATATAGATCATTGGGTGGTTAAATACATGGATATTATCTCCCACCATGTACGGGCCACCATTGAGTACCTAGATAAACTATATTGATACAGGTAAGTATTAAGAAAGTGCCCCCCCCCCATTTTGGAAGGTTAATTTTTTAAAATTATTGTGCAAAAGTGAGAATGTTATCGAGATTAGTAAATTTGTTATACCAATGGATAAAACCGTTAGACGTTTTGTAATGTTAGTAAAATAATTGTATAACATTTTTGTGTAACGGTTTTGGGTATTTTTTAGAAACATTCCATTATCATCATTATATTTGAGATACATTTAGTATTGTAATTTATTCCTTTTATTTATCTATTGTAATAATGTTATCATACCTTATATATAGATTTTTACTAGTATTCTATAATTTTTTAGTCTCTTGATGATGGCATAGTCTCCCCACAGGCACACCCTAAGCCCTCGTTAATAGTTGGAAACCATTGGTGTTTAGAGAGATGATATAGTGGGAATGTGGAATACTGGGCTCAAAGAACTATTGAGTTCCATATATGTATATAAAATTACAAATTTTTATTATATCCATTAATTTTCTTGTTTAAGTTTGGATGAAATAAACTAGGATAGTGAGAAATTCTAATTTTTAAATGAGTTGTTCGTGTGAATATCTAACACATGTGTAAGAACCCATTTTTTCACTTAGGTATAGATCCTTTAAATATATTCCTAAACCATTAATTTTATCATAATATGAATTCCTAATGAATTTGAAAATATATTAGGGGTGTCTATGGAAGGTTTTGAGCTCAAAACTCATCATTTTGGAAAAAACTAGACATGTCGCACAATTAGAGCGCAGTTGTCGAACAGTTTTCCTAACTGTGCAGAATAAAATTTATGAATATAAAAAATTCAAATAGTTTTTTTCCAGAAAATGATTCCCAAAAATGAAATTATCCCCTCCTACCGCTGAAAAACATTCCTATTTTCTAATGGATTGTCAAACCATGTGGAAAAATTGTGCACATGCTAATTTTTTAGGTAATTTTAGAACATTGCCTTTAACGATCTATTAAGCTCCCTCCTTCTTACCTAATCTAAGATTGTGTTGGATTTACATCAATTTCTCTAATTTTTGTAGTATTTGAAGGTAAATTATATTTATTCAAAGATCTCCTTCAACTGGGATCTGATAGAGATTTTGTTTGTCACATGGATGTGCAATGGTAAGTATTTAAGTTTTTTGTGGTGTTCTCCTTCTCTCTTGCACTCGAATGAGTTATCAGGGTATAATAATATTTTCCAATTTCATAGATATACTCTAGTATTATAATATTAACTATCTAATACTAGAGTATGAGACTCATAAAATCCTATGTTTGGTGGTCTGTAAATTATCCCTCACATTTGTTGATTTCGGAATTGTCGTGTGGGGCCCACTGAATTCATCGGGGGTCGTTTCATGAAGTTTTATTCCATGATTGTAATAATTAGAACCATTTGGATATGTTCTTCTATATATCTGATTAATTGATGATCATTATTACCACAATTCAGTACATTCCATGTCGAATGTTATTCCATAATTGTTGTTAAGTGTTTTAACACATTTAAACCAGTCTTCGGGTGTGCCTCGGAATGAAAATTCTAAGAGTATGATTTATTATTTCAAATGGATTTTTTATAATTTAAATTTCCAAATGAGAAGAACCATGTCTATGTAAAACTTCACCATCATATGGTACATGAATAATTTGATAATGAAATTTGAAATTTGAATTTACAAGTATACTAAGAATATGACACGTCAATAAATGTTAATTAATATTAGGTTTCATATCCATAGAACCCTGTACCACATTAATGTAAGGTAGAGGAATGAAAAATTAATATGGAATATGATTGAAATGGATTGATTAAAAGGATGCATGTAATGTGGCCTTGTCACACTAATTAAAGTAAAGGCATTAACCAAATGACATGATTAAATTATTGTATGCTACTTGTCCTTATCACACTAATTAATGTAAATAAATTAACCAAATTGACTTAATAATAAATCATGACATTATTTAAAGGTTTTATGCTACTTTGCCTCATCACAATAATGAAAGGAATGTCTTGATCCAACAGTTGCATGATACATGACCTTATCACACTAATAAAAGTAAAATCATGGACCAAATGAAATATTACTTGACTACATATTTAAATAGAAATTTAATGAATTATTCTCACCATGGAGTCTGATCAACGAATTCCATGGGCACCCTGGAAACCTATTCTGATTCAGGGATACAAAATTCTTAGGTTGAGACCCACCAAGATCCTAATACTTTTCTATTCTTGGATCCCGACATAACACCGTAGTATCCCTCCAAATTATTACATGATGACCCAGATACATTTCTTGGATCTAACATTGACATGTATATTCCACGGTTACCTTCCATATGGACTTGTATCTTCTTAGTCCCATCTAACATTTGACGATCACCATTGAATTTGTAGGCACATTATTGGGGAATTCATTCGAATTTGATTATTTTATTGCACTCGTATCCTTGGCCATGCTACCTTTTCTACTGAGATGGTGACACCTGATGTCCATGTATCCCTGGTTATTACCTTGTAACATTTACTATCTACACCATCATGAGACTATTTCACCCCTAACCATTTCTTGCATGACCTATTAATATAAACTAAAAATTGATTAAATAAATGAACTGGTTATGTTTAGACACCAGCAAAGGGTGGATGCAGGTACATGGATATTCAGTTACATTGTACTGCTTTATTTATATATTCATACCTATTCACTCCTAAATATCTATTACATCATTGGATGTTATAAAAAATTTAGTGGTGGCCTAGTGAGATTTTTCTCACATCTTTTTTGGGTGCCATTTGGTACCCATAGTAGATTAAATGGTTATAGGTGTTGACAAAGGGAATCATACAGCTTGTAACACTTGATTGCTTATTGTTTAGAATGGATCTTGATGGCAGATAACCAATCCAGAACTCAATATGCTTCGGATAGTATTTTATTTCCTTTATAATTTTTTGGAACATTCTATTTCCTATTATCATGTATCAATGTTTTCAGGTTTTCTAGTGACATGACATATTATCATCAGTTTTTGTATGCTTTGATGTTATTCCATTTAATTCAGTTAATTTTATTATTGTATCTATTTTATGATGTTCATTCTATTTACATATATTTACTCCCACATTTACCGATATTTACATCTATGCACTTCACTACACATTGTTAATGAGTAAATATTATCCCCACAGACACACTCTATTCTCTTGCTGCTAGTCGACAGCTTCTATTATTTGGGGAGAAGTAATTTAGGACATGTGTCCCACTGGGCTTGGGCCACCATTAATTTGAATCCAAGACTAGGATGTCACAATGTAGAATAAAAGTAGGATATCTAATTTATTTACTACTTGGAGATAGTACATTGTAAATTTTGAATTCTTGGGACTTGGTCGTATATAATGTTTGGGCTTCGCAAACCCATATTTGGGGTGAAGAACATGTTTCCTAAAATATAAATATTTAGATTATTTTTCCAATTACAGTTGATATTATTTACCATTGGGTGATGGTTATGTTGTATGGTGTTGTTTATTATTACTCTATTGTGGATTTTCCTTATTTCATGGCTTGATGATATGAGGGAATGAATCATTGTTACATGCATCATTATAAGAATCTAGAATTTGCATGTGATGAATATTTCCATACCACATAGCTCAAATTCACTACTTTATATTTCCTGACATGCCAATGATTATTGATTGATGATGTTCTAGTTATATTGTACATGTATTACATTTGGTTGTGATCCAGTGATTGCATGTCTCATTTTCCAGATGTGTATGGGCCTTTATGGGTTGGGAAGAGTAATTTACCATACCGAGCCAATAAGATATAAATTAGTGGCTGTCATTTCTGGTGATATAATTTTTGGTGATTATTCATCACTAATGGATATCCATTAAAAATTTAATCATGAAATCAAATATGGAATGGTTTCACATACTTTTCCCTCCTTCTCAAGTCTATGAAAAGTAATGGAGTGAACCTGGAAATTAAATGTAAAATGAAATGAAACATATACTTGAGAACTTTATAATAAAAGGTCTTATAAATAGGTCGTTGGGGCAGTATGCATCGAATAGTGAGATTTATTACGTTCAACATCATCTAGTGATACTATATTTCCTCTTAAACAAGGTCTAAGGCATGTTATTGGATAGTGTTGACCAATGCTTCCATGAAGTCTTCGAATCGTTTTCTAGGAGGGCGGTGAAGACCATGCACTAGATGTGATGGGTCATGATCTTCTAGTCTTACCACTAAGAGTTCAACTTGAGTAACTACCTATTTTAAATAATTTTGGAACAGATTCCTATGTTTGTGAAAGTTTCATACTTCTGATGCAGTCCATGCATATTGTTGCATGGATTGCACCTAGGATTGCTGATCTGACTTGTGAGTTCAAGAAATAGCATCCTCCGAATTTTTTAGCGGATGAAGGAACACATGCTTCTTGCATTTTGGATAGAACTCAATATATCTATCATTAATAATCTATACACTTATCAATAGAGGATTGTACATGATACTTTCATTCTTCGAGGATTGTCCTAACATTGGTGGGAAGTGATTACCTAGACTGGTCGTCATCATGGCATGTTATGGGTTGACTTCCAAACTTCCTTTTATGATCAGTTCTTTCCAAAGATGTTGGGTGATTACAATTCTATAGAGTTCAGGCATTTTAAGTAAGGTTTTATCTCAGTTATGGAATATTCAGCTTCTTTCGTATAGCTAAAACATTTTTCACCGCATCTAGATGGCGACGAGCTTTCACGTTCTAGTGATTTCATGGATGAGTTCTTGTATTCCATCCGTACACAGGTGAATGTATTTCGCCTAAATAACTTTTATACAATATTCAATAATTTAATTATCACTAATAATATATTAAATGGATAAAAATAGTTCATGGGTTTAAAGGATCAGTGCCACATCAGGCCAGTAGTTATTTTTGTAGTAGGAAACATTCCCTTGAGTATTAAAATTTGGTTAGTGAGAACCCACGTGTCTATTCCATAAGAAAAAAATCGTGTCTTTAGTGGAGATGATGGGGGAATTCAAAACCGTAGTGTGGTCTGGACCCACTAGAGTTCCAAGCTTATGCGTGAATAGGGAATCTAGAATATTAATGCAGAACATTTCCACAAGCATCATGTTAATAAGAATCAGCACTTAATCCACCATTAGGAGAAGGGTTGTTAAAGCCCCCTCAAGAAGGGAGTTGGAATATCAACAAAAGGTCTGTTAGAGGAGGAGTTCATGGCCATGCTAGCCAGAAATGTGGTCACCAGCAGTTCCGGTAGATCAGTTTTGTTCGTGATATTCTATTTGTGGCATTGGTTATTGGATCAAGATAGTTAAATTAACTATAGACAAATCCCAATGATTAGGATGTCAGGCCATCTATAGTATGATTTAATATTCTAGTATCCTCTAATATTGTATGATCCATGGTTGGTAAGGGTTCTTCAAATACATTTATCTCTATATCAATCACTAAATGTCTCGTACTGTAGATACAATTTCGCTACAGTGTAATGACCCTAGATACATCTTTATGGGTACAAATTGATTGAATACAATACAGTATAGACTGCCCCATGAGGTAGGAAGTTACCCATTTTTATGGAACCTATTTGTTCTTAAGATGACGGGCGTCGATTTCATACCTGGGGTGGACTGGTTAGTTCACTATCATGATTTGGTCGACTACTTTCATCTTATAGTATCTTTTACATCGCTGGAAGGAAGAATTTATCAACAGAATGTTGATTGGTATTATCTACATAAATGATATAGATCATAACATTAGGGCCTAGTTGGAGTTAGTTCACATATTAGAGGATCATATATTATGACATGTTGAATTAATATCCAGTAGTGGATAGTGTGATGGATGTCTTTCCAGACGATTTTTCTAGATTACCAACTTAAAGAGAGGTAGAGTTTAAAATCAAACGTGTTCTGGGAGAAGATTAAGTGTTCACTCCTCCAAATTGGATGGCAGTAACATAAAATCATGATCTCAATTGATAGTTAGTGGATTTAGAGGCCAACGGTTTTCTGCTGCCCAATACATGCTCTTGGGGTTCACCCATGTTTTTTTCCAGGAAGGTGGACGGAACCTTACATAAATGTGTAGATTACAAAAGGTTGAACCTATATACAATCGATAAATGATATCCACTTCCTCTAATAGATGTATTATTTGACCAGCTCTAAGGATAAATGGTCCTCTCTGTGACTGACATGGGAGTAGGTTATCATTTTGTCTGATTTATCCCATCAAACATACCTTACACAAATTTTAGTAGCATGTATGGTCTGTATGTGTAACTCGTTATGGAATTCGGTCTTGCGAATGTGCCTTTCATATCCATGGATATTTATAACAGTGGTTTCCACCCCTATTTGGATCCTTTTATCATGGTCTTTGTGGATAACATCATGTTGTATTCTCACAGTCATAGAGAACATGCCAATCATTTGATGATCATTCTGAGTACACTGAGGGGCCATCATCATTTTTCCATGAATGCTATGTTCTGGTTCTAGATCGACAAAGTTCACTTATTGGGACATACTTTCTCGGAGTTATATGTATCGTTTGACCCATACAAGGTTAGTGTTGTATTATCTTGGGAGAATCCCAAGAATGTGTCTCATCTAAGAAGATTTTTTTGTTGATGGATATTAGAAGAATTTCATAGAAGACTTATCATATTATTATTCACCTATTACTGGTCTTATAAAGAAGGGTTTCCTATTTAAATGGACAAAATCATGCGAGAAATCCTTTCAAGAGACAAAATCGAGGATTTTATCGGCAGATATTTTGACTCTACCAGAACTAGGCATAGGTTATACCATCTTCTTTGATGCATCAGAATAGTATTAGTTATGATAAAGGCGGACAATGTCATTGTGTATAAATCTATGCATTTGGGAAATTATGTTACAAACTGGCTATCTCAAGACCATTATCTAGTAGAAGTTTTCCATGCCTTATGATGCTGAGACATTATCTACTTACTAAGAACTTGGTGGTTTACACGGACCACCATAACATCAAATATATATTTCTTAGTGTGACTTGAACCATATATAATTGATATAAAATTAATACCTACAATACTTTGATTTTGATCTTCCCTATAATCTAGGGAAACTGAAATGATTTTGGAGATCCATTGAGTCAGAAAACTAAAAATTAGGCCATACGAGAAACTACAGTTCAATGAAAATATATGGACCTATTTTCTAAGTTTCATCTGGAGTTTCGTGATAATAATGACCACTCATACCTCTCATCCTTGACAGTTACCTCTCCCCTCATTAAAAATTTTTAGAGTAGAAAATTTTCCGATCATGAAGGCTGGGTTCTATATGAGAGTACATCAAAAGTTAACCTGCCTCTAGATTGTTCTCTTCATTGAGATGATGTCATATGTCTATGTGGTTGTATATTGGCTCATAAAAAAATGAGATTGGGGTTGTCAAAGAGATCCATGATTCCATGTGTGCAGTGCATCTAGGAATCTCAATGAATTTTCAAGATATGTGACACCATTATTGGTGTCCAGGTATGAATATTAAGATAACAGTCTTCATCCCTAGGTTTCCCACCTTTCTGAAGGTAAATAAAATGCACTAAAGACTTTCATGATTCCTATAAAAAAATTTATTCCTGAAATGAAAATGGGAGGATATATTTTTTTGGATTTCCAAGTCGGCTTACCTTGGATTCTGAGGGGTAGTGATGATATCTGGGAAGTCAATGACCAACTAAAAAGATCAACCAACTTTATTAATATTTAGGATAATTTTTTATTTTATGAGTTTGGAGGACTGTATTCCCACGTGAACAAACAATTACATGGGGTTCCTCATACAATCATATCATATAGGGTTGTTCATTTATCTTCACAGTTCTGTCATGGATTTTATATTTATATGTGAACACAGTTTATTCAATATACAAACCTTTACCCTCACCCCAATGTAAAATCCTAATGTACAATATATTTTCAAGAGGATATGCTCTGAGAATGTATCTGTGATTTTAGTGGTTTTTTGGATAAACATACCCCTCTCATTAATTTTTCCTACCATAATATATTTAAACTGACGATTCAAATGGATCTATTTGGGGATTTTTATGGTAGTCCATGTCGTTCACCCATGTAATGGATAGAGATAGGTGGCAATATCTACTTGGACCTCTTCTAATTTTTTAGAAATCAGACCATGTTCATTTGATCAGAAAAATATGACTGCTGATCATTATAGAAGAAAAATCTTATGCAGATCATAGTTGAGATCCTCTTGAGTTCGATCATGGTGATCATGTTTTTTTGGGTAACAACTAGTCTTATTAATAGAGGGTTACTAAATTAAGAAAAATATTCACCTAGTTATGTATAGCCATTTCAGATTCTAGATAGATTTAGGTTGGTAGCCAATCAGATACTACTAGTTTAGAGGAACCCTTCCTCCAAAAACATCTATCATGTCTCACATCTTCACTAATATAATTCCTACCAATATCATACATCATATCGTGGTGAAGATGAGTTAGATGAATATTCTACCAGTGATGAGTATCGAGTACGCGCCATTGACTAGATCATGAAGAATCTCCATGGCTGTTCTGACACTCTTGTAATGTATCTATGGTAGTACATCCAATTATAGGAATAGAAATGGGAGAGGGAAGTCTACGCACATGCCAAATGGCTAGAGCTGTTCTCAGATTGCGTTTCTCCACCCTTGGAAGGTTAACTCAGGTATGATTTTTTTAAGTGGAATATTGTATGAACCTGATTTTCACCCAAATATGGATCCTCTAAATTTTAGTAGAAATATTTATTTTGGACCTAATACAGAATCCTAATGAGTTATAAAATGACTCAGGGGTATCTAGGGCACGTTCAGATCCAGAGACACATCTTTTTCAGAAAATTGGACTGTTCTCACAGTTAGAAAACGATTGGCGCACGATTTTTCAAAACATACAGATTGAAATTTCTAAGCAAAACCAGTTAGCATGGTTTGTGTGCAACCATTCATCCAAACCATGAAATGTGCCCCTACAACCAAGAGAATGTTGCACGTTTTGTGCACAGTTCTATAACCCATGTGGACTAATGATGCACATGCTAATTTTCTGTGTATTTCTACAAAATATCCATTAATGATCTATTAAGATCCCCCCTTTTTACCTAATCTGAATATAGGTAGGACTTACCTCCATAGATATCATTTTGGAGATTTTTGAAGTCCAAAACTAGGCATTCAATGACCTATTTAGTTAGGTATATGATCAGGTTATTTTTCATCATGTTTGATCTGCAATGGTAAGGACATAAGTTCTCTTGATCTATTCTCATTCTCTCTTACTCTTAAATGAGTTATTAGGGTATGATAATTTTATCCTTTTCATATATCTACTCTTATCTGATCCAAATCAAGGTCCAATACTAGAGGAGGAGATTCATTCAATAATACAATGTGTGGTCTATAACTCTTCCATAATGTTCGTTTATTTTGGAATTGTCATGTGGGGTCCACCGATATCATCAGGTGTCATTTATTGAATTTATATGAAATTATTGTAATCATTATAACTATATGGATATGATCATCAATATACGTGATTAATTTTTTATGGATATGACCACTCCTATATACTTTCCATGTCGAAGGTAATTCAACAATTGTTGTTTAGTATTTTGACATGTTTCCACCACCATTCTAGTGATCCTTGGATTGACCATTCTAACGGAAAGCATTCATATATTAAATTTATTGTTTTTATTGTAAATTTCATAATAGGAATTTCCATGTACGCATACCACTTGACCTACCAATGGTAATGGAATCCTTTGACAATGAAATTTGAAATGTGAGTTGTAATGTAAACTAAGTATATAAATTTTCCTTAAATGTAAGTCAATAATAGGTTGCATATCTATAGCACCCCTTACCACAATAATGGAAGTTAGCCGAAAAAATGTCAAAATAGAATGTGTTGTATATTGATTGATTAAATAGTTTCATGTTACATGGCCCTGTCACGCTAAGGAATTGAATGGATTGAACCATATGACTTGATTAAAATATGGTATACTACATGGACATATCACCCTAATTAAAGGAAAGTCATGTTCTTAATGGAATTATTGATAAATTATGGATTCATTAATAATTTTCATGCTACATGACCATATCATACAAATAAAAGGAAATTCATGAACCAAAAGTTTCATGCTACATGACCAACACACACAAATTGGAAGATAGAATTGAACTAATTGAAATGTTACCAAACATCATAATAAAAAATGAATGGTGTGACTCGATCTCTCCTTGAATTCTATATGGGGAAAGCCATGAGAACTCACGAACCCCATTGAGATATGAGGATACATCTTTCTTAGGTTGAGACCCACCTAGATCCTAATCCATGTATTTTCTTGGATTCCTTGTATGACAATATAGTATCAAAACATCTTATTACAAGATGTCTCAAATACACTCATTGGATTCATCATTGACATGTAGGTTTGATGGTTACATTCCAATGTTCCCTGTCTCTACTTATCCCCATCTAACCTTGGACGATCACCATTGATTCGTTGGGAACCTTATTGTGGAATGACCACGAATACACTACTTAGATTAAACTATTATCCTTGGTGAGTCTACAATTACTACTGAGTTGGTGACCCTTTATGACTATGTTTCATTGGTTATTACATTGTATCCTTCACTATCTACGTCATCACAATACTAAGCCCATGCTGACCATGCCTCACGTGAACTATTATCATAAACAAGTAATTGATTAAATTAGTGTACGAGTAACGTTCACACGCCGTTCATGAGATGAACCATGTAATTTTGTATTTAGTTTCATTATACTTATTTACTTTATATATTCATGTATACACATTGATACATTTCCATTACAAAGGGCTGATTTTATAGACACTATTACTGGTGGCCCAATCAGAATTATGACACACCCTCTTCGGACATCGTTTGGTACGCAGAGTAGATTAAATGGTTGATGGTGTGGAAAAAGTGAAGAATATGACTTCTAACACATGATTGGTTACTTTTTCTATGTAGACTGGTAGTATATGACCAATATAGAGATCATGATTCTTGGTATAATCTTTGATTTTCTTTTATACTGTAATGGAATATTCCATGCCTACTATCTTGTATCCAAGTTATCCAGATTTTTAGTGACATGATATAAAATCAACAATTAATTATTGTTGTTATGTTTTTCTTGTTATTTTATTTATTGTTGATGTAGTCTCTAATTTCTATTATGCATTATGTTTAAATATATTTCTTCTAATATTTACTGTTATTTACATCCATTCGTTACATTATTCTTTGTTAATGAGGTAATATTATCCCATAAACACACCCTAATCCCTCACTACTAGTTGACTCCTTATGCAATTTAGGGAGATGGAGATAAGGACATGTGGACCACCGGGCTAGTGGAACCATTAATTGGCATCCAGTTCCAATAAATCACAACAAATATATGAAAAATCAAAATTTCTTCAAATGAAATTGATATTTTTTTGGAATTTGGCTATTATAGTTAATTTGATTACACTGTTAGGTGATGTACTAGAACTGTGATGTTCTTATTTATTTTAATGTGGGTTATATTTCTTCACATAACTATGTGGTTATTTTATTCCATATCAATCATCAATTAATGGTCTTTATAACAGCAAAATATATTTCATCATGTAATGAAATATATAATTTATTTTTTGTTTGTTTTAATTTTTGATAGGTTTTTGACAGATATGTGTGTTTTTTATAGATTTATATGTAGATAATAGAGAATCGTGGTTGATATTCACAGTGAATTTCATAATATATGTAGTTTTTCATGATCATTATACCAAAAACTGCATGGGAATCTAATTTTCTAACATTGAGTCATGGAACATGAGTCGCACGGACTGAAATGTGTTATGTTCTATATTAGGTGGACATTGTATTTCAACTTATAAGGAGTATGGGACCTTAAGGATTGGAATGAAACCCATAATTTGGTTAAACCATATAAATAAATTATATGATTAATATTAAATTGAAATAGAATGTTGTTAAGATAAATAGAGAACTTTTCATAATCATGACTTTTGAGTGGGCAATAGTTAGTGTATATAGTGACTTTTGGGATTGTTTGCCTTTTATAGTTATGGAATTCGATGAAATTTATGTAGTTGGACCTATTTATAGGATGGTTTTCACTAGTCCTAAATTTTATTTGAATGTTGATATCAAATATTTTTTAGTCATGAGTTTGGAATTGTAGATGTGTTCCACCTTGAAGACATCCAGTTGTACACCATGTGGGTGGGGATGACCATGCTGTAGAGGTAATGGGACATAGGATAGCAGTGGATCTTCAATTTTTTCCAATAGTGAAAACATCTATTTTCCTTGACACATGCGCTCTGTAATATTTTTTAGGGGGGTTTTCAACTTCATGAAAACTTTTCAGGATGCACCAAAATGTTCCTTGTTTATGGCAGAGATGAAAAATAAATTATATGAGATTCATCATCCCATAATTTCTTGTGATGAATGTCAGCATGATATTGATCAAATGGATTAAAACTATGCTATATTACATATTGAATCTAAAGAGACCTTTTGATAGGAGAATACAGATGGCAACATACATGCATCAATGAGAAGTTAAGCAATGGTGAGCTGCTCTAAACCAAGATGATTTTCTACATGATATGGTTTGGAATGTTTTACATACAATATTTTATGACTACTTTATCCGTGATAATTTGAGATAGAGTTGGGTAATGAATTAATGTGTCTAGGGAATGGTAAAATTATTATGATGGAGTACTCTGCATGCTTTACAAACCTGAAACATTTTTTCATCGACATACCTTATCGATGAGTTATCAAGGGTAAGATTCATTGACTATGGTATTCAACATGTCATTTATTTTGAGGTCAAAGTGGTAATATTTCCCACTATTACTGAGATGGTATCTCATGAGAAAATTAAATAGCGGATCTAGAGGAATGATGGGGTGTAGAGAAGAGAATTGCAGTCTCCCGACCTAGTTCTAGTCTGAATATTAGTACTAGAATCTCATATCTATATTATCCATGTTTCATAGAACATAATATGAAGAATGAATGAAATCATGACACATTCGAGTTCAAAGATTGTGAAAAAATGGTTCATGTGAACCATTTATAGAAGGTCATACCTCCAATAGTGAGTGGTAGGGGTAAACAAGAAAACATGGTTTTCAATAAGGTTTCTGAGCTCTAGAGTATGATTGATGATAATGAAGTTTAATCAATCAGGTAGAGGTGGGGGTGTTCATGGTTTAAGTAATGAGACAACAGTTACATAGAGACAGTCATGTGGGCCTACTTTATGTTATGAGGTTGAGTCACATGGTAGCAGTTCAAGCCGGATCATTTTTTTACATCCTACTACCGAGGAAGAAGGCTATAGATAATCTATGATGAGAGTTATGATCATAATACCCTCGACTCTTATATCTTCACTTTTTGAAATAATTCATCATATTGTTGATCATGTGTACATTTTATGATGATCCTTGGTCTCATAATTTTGAATCTAAGGGCTTCATGACACTTGAAATTCCTATGGGGATTGGATTGATGGATGTACTTCACTATAGGGAGTTCCAACATAAGGTTAGTGGGTTTTAATTCATCTAAAATAATTATATCCCTGAGATGATTTTGTTTGATTTCATTCATGGAATGGAGTAGCTATTTTATTTTGAGCCTATGTTTACTACTATCATTAGAGGCTGGATTTCACATCACCATATGTTGTAGTTTATACTAATAAGGATGAATAGTTCTTCCTTGAGAGCCAAGATGGACAACAAAATCATGGGATCAGTGGTATGATATGCTAAATCAATAGTTTGAATATATACATGTTCAAGGAGATCATAAAGAATTCATCCTTATAGTGGTTTATCATTTTAGGGTTGTGTTCCCAGATGAATTATCTAGTTTACCACCATATGTAGAGGTCGTTTTATCCATTATGTGAGTGAAAATTGTTTTATTGGTACCCATTCCTCCTTAATGTATGGAAACAATGTTGTTTTGGGAGTTCAAGAGGAGGCTAGGGGATTTCACGGAAATTGGTATTATCTATCACAATGGGATTATTGGGGGTTATCAAGTCGTTTGTGCAATATAAGGATAATAGTTCCCTTAGGCTATGTATGGATTATCAAATATAGAACATGTTGATAGTTAAGAATAGATATAACTTTAAAAAGATAGGTGACCTATATGATTTTATGTGAGGTGCATGGGTGTTCTTGAAAATTTTATTGATGTCATGTTATCACCAGGTATGCATTTGAACATCTAAAATACATCGTACATCACTTCATACCATTTACGGTCTATAGGATTATTTGGTAATGATTCTTGATATCATGAATTCTCTAGACCATTTCATGGAACAGATGAACCATGTTTTCTATCCTTATCATTATTTTATTGTGGTGGTTTTAATGGAAGATATATTCGTGTGTTATCACATTCTATAAAACCATGAATGATAGTGCTATATAATTTTGTTTAAACAAATATATCATTAGTTATATTTCCATGATCACATTGTACAACATTTAGATTGGAAATATTAATTTCCTAGTTCATATTATCTCATATTAATGAGTATTAGTAGACCAAGATAAGGTTAGAGGTTTAATTTCATTAGAGAATTATGAGAACTTCTTTTACATATAGAGTTTTTTGGGGCAAGATAGATATTACATGTGTTTCAAAAAAAAAATAATGCCTAGTGGTGTTGTTGAAAGACATAAATATGATGGTTTTTATGTTTTTATGGTTAGATACATTTTATAGAACCACTAAGGAGGTTAAATGGAGAGTGACATAATAAAAAGTACAAATTCTACATGTGTAGGGAAGAAGAAAGATTGTGTATTGTAACTCATAATGAATCAATCATGAAATAGTGATTTTGGGGGGAGATCTATTCTTCGATTACGGTTCATAACATCTAAGAACACATGAGTGGAATTAACTGATGAATGATCTCAAGATAGCCGAAGGTGTTCACTCATTGTTTTCTTCGATACATTACATACATTGAGATTATTTTGTTGTGTACACTGACCACTAATTCCAGAAGTAAATATTTAAAATAAATGATTTTATTCTAATGTAGAAAATGTGTGTTATGTACATATAGTCATTTTACTTTTAAATTTCTTATTTTCCTAGTAATGTAAATGTTATAGCTGACAAATAAAGAAGGAGGGAGCATATAAAGTCATTTCATCAGGCCAGTTAAGATTGCTAGTTTATGAATTTTTTTTCTATGATATAAATTGGGAATGTAGAATATCTAATATCTTAAATTTAATTTATCCTTAGTTGTGACCTCTAAACTAATGTATAGAGTGACGATGAGGAAGGTATTATATTATGAATTCATTTTACTAGGATGAATGTTGAAAGTGAGGACCCACATCATGGTTGGACCATTGGAATGGTTGAGGTTCTTTATATATATGGTCATGTATGGGTTTCCGTGGACATATGCGAGGAACTAATGGGGGAGTTTCATTCCTCATCATCTGTAGTAAACCGTGGGGACACAAAGATGCAATGTGACATGCACCATCAATATTGGTGGTCAGGTATGAAGCATGAGGTAGTAGGTTTTTTATGAGATGTTCCACATGTCAGCAGTTAATGTTGGAACATTAGAGGACATTTGGGATTTTATAGTTGTAACCTATTATATAGTGGAAATGAGGTTATTTCTAAATTTATTTCTTGACCCATTTATGGAGTCCTCCTCAAGGTAGTGATGTTTTGTGGGTTTTTGTTTCTAGGATCATGAATGTATAACTCTTACAATAGAACAAATATTCCTTTATTTTTGATCATCATATATGTTTATATATCCATGGGATAGTATTTCATCACAGGATCACACCTAATATTATTTCAAATAGTTAATCTCATTATATTTATTTGTTGATAGAGTGATTATTAGGTTATGGACACACATGTAAATATTAGAACATCATACCATCCTCAAACATATGTCTTATCATAGCATATGATATAGGTTCTTGAGGACATATTATGGGCATGACTCTCTGATTTGAAGGGATCCATCTAGAGGCATATACCCGTTATTGGGTTCTACAATAATAATATTTATCGTTAGACTATATGGATGGAATATTATGAGTCATTGTATAGTATTCTAAGATAATTTCCCTCATCATGTCTATAGGCATGAAAGAAAATTATTTTGGGAACATGTCTCATGAAGGATACACCTGAGCATGTCTAGTAGACTCAAAAGATGAGATCTATGGCATATTATCGATACAAATCATACAATGATCACCATAGATGTCCTCTACTGTTCAAGGTTGTGGATCAGGTTCGTTACGTGTTTCCCTGAGGCTGAGATTGTGATAGATATATAGACATGGTGATCATTAACAAGTATATGTTGGGCCATTTGAGATCCTAATAAGAGTAGAACTGATAGCCTACTAGTTACAGTTACCTCAATCATGTAAGACCATGAAAAATTTATTCCATTTATCTATGAGGCACTCATATAATTATATTCTTCATGATGACGATAAGTGTCATTTAGAATTGTACATTGAGGATCATTGGTTTTGAATCTTTTACATTATCATGAAGGATCTAGAAGGATGGATTGTTCCTCTAGTATGTGTGACATAAATGAACATAAATTTATAGGTGGACACATGGGAAATGTTATTTGACATACAATAACATTGGAAGGAGTTGTTCTCATACAAATATTTACCCCCCTTAATAGTGTAATTCGTAGATGAATTTTATTTTGTGGGAATGATTTTATTAACCTATTTTTTATATGATGTATGAATTATTTTTTTAATTAAAATATCTAATTACAATGTATTGTGAATACCCTTTGAGGTCATAGGTGTATCGGGGGTGTCCATGTCATGTTTGGAGAATGGATACCACATTTGAATGTGAAATAGGCCTATCACACAGTTATTGTAAAATATGATGATAAGATCACATGGTTACATATAACCATGTGAAAATGTAAAGTAGATTCCTACAGGCCGACCAATTAGAAAAATTTTATGATTTCAATGGCATGGTCATTTTAATAACTGAAGAATATTGATAGTGTATTTTCACATGGTTTGCACATGATTTTTCAAATTGTGGGTACTAACCATGCATAAAACCCTTTTCCTACAAAAAATGTTGTATGGTTGGTGCATGTTTTGAAAACTATGAAACTATAATATGTGATCTAGTAAACTAGGTAAAATTAACAAATCCATAAATATTCATTTAAATAAAATCTAATTTTTATTCTCACACAGTTTCACATCCATGGGCTTTGAGAGCTACGCATGATTATTAAAAGATATATTTTGATCTCATGAATCTGTCTGATCTAATATTCAATTTCCGAACATCTTGTCGAATCCAGAACAATGAGTCCTCAATTATGTTTTAGTGATCATTCATTTTTCTTGTTATCATCTCCACACATTAGATATAATATAATATTCTCTAATTTCTTATACTTTTTCCATTATTCAATATTATTCTGATATTACACAAGTAGAAAACGCTCTATAATGTCATTTTTCATAATTTTAACATCATTGTTTTACTGATTTTGAAGCTACTAAGGTATAAAATCGGACATTGGGATTCAGTTTTTATAAACCGACCCAAAAATGGATTTTCATTTCCTTTTCAGCGTCAGTTTTTTATAGGAAAAAATGTATGAAACAATACCCATCAGTAGATTTTATTGTGTCGGTTTTAAAAGAAACTAATTCCAAAGAGTATTAAAAATTATTTTTACTGTCTACTTTTAGAAAAATCTATTTCAATAATTAAAAAAGTGACAATTTTTTAAAGAATTTAGTAATCAATATTTTGACAGGTCTGGGAGCTAAAATAGCATTATAGATCAAATGTTATGGTCGTCAAAAGACATACATCTCAATGTTTCGATAGTTACAACTCTTTTAAAAGAAATCATGTGAAACGTGAATGAAAATTACATAAGACAAATAAAATAAAATTAAAATATGTAATATAAAATATTTCAATTATTTGAGAGGATTCTATCAAAAAGATATGTTATTTATCATCAAATATCCTAATATTATTGTATATCTTATACAACATTAAATATTGTGATCAATAATGAATTTCTCACCTCGTTTGGTAAATCTCATCTAGGGGTTTTAAACATGTATAACTATTAGTTGAATAAATCCTCATTATAAGGAATATTGTTGAGATGTTTAATAGTGAATGAAACTAATAAATAAAAAATTAAATGATCCCAATAAATATCATGTTCAAATAATCGATTGAATCAATGTTGAATGTTTTATTGAATAGAAAAAGTAAAACATTATGTAAAAAATATAAATTTGATTTATATATAGTAAATGAAAATATTTTCAATGGAATTGTATTAAAATTTATGCAGGATTTGGACATGTAAAATGGGTGTACTAAAAAAAGAAATTAAATATTGGTCTCATGTATTTGAAGATTTATTTTGGTGTTATTTTTTTAAAACCGATGCAAATTTGAAATTACCTTGGATTTTCTTGTGTATATCCTTTTACAAAACATAGGAAAAAATACTCATAGATATCATCTTTGGAATCTATTTTTAAGTGGACTGTCAAAAAAAATATTGAAAAAATTATTTATTATATTAGTTTATAAAAACACCGATGAAATTTTTAATAGAATAATTTTTATCATCAGTTATTATAATAACTTATCCAAATAATCAATAAAATAATATTATGTTTTAGAGAATTTCCATATATTTGATTTTATTGGACTTACAACTAAAACGGAGTTATGAATTTAAAATTTATGGTCTTTAAATGATGGAATTATTTAATAAATAACATAGATAATATCAAATTTTTAATTCAAAAATTCTTAATCTATACCTCTGTTTTATCTCCATGACCTATAAAATTAATTATTATGAAATGATCTAAAACATAGTAAAAAAAATCATTATCAGAATTGGTTTTTGGTAAAATTCAACATATAAAATATATTTTCTAAGTCATTTTTTATATCGACGAAAAAATATTTTTTTACCTTTTGGAAATATATTTCATTGAAAAACAATGGAAGAAAATTCATCCTGATTTCTATTTTTGGAAAAAAATTGTAGAAAAACAATGAAAAAATCAAATATAACACTATGATATTGACCTATGTTAGCTGATATGTACATTTACCATTTGGTTTGGTGATTTAATAAGCTAGACACCACTGTGATGCTCGATGAACTTTCTGGAATGTACCCAAAATTGAATTAAACAATTTAAATAATATAAATATAATCTAATAGGGATTATATTTAGATTCTTTGAGTGATTTTGGAGGATTTTGTTCCCATCCATGGTCACGCATTTTGTGTGCCTAATTATTTTCTTGATTTTGGACATTTTTTGAACCACCTAATAGTTCTGTTTGATCTTTCCTAGTTAATTGATGCCCAATGACTGTTAAATGGAACTTAATTGATTGAGTGTGAGATTGTTTTCTTCCTTTTCCTTGTGGTACATGATGTTGAATATTTTGAATGATAATTTTGATATATTAATATGAGTGGTTACACTCATTTGTTTCTCTTGAATGTATGTGATTGAATAAGTGGGTTTACTAATTGTTTTTATTGAATGTGAAATGATGAATGGATTGGAAATACATAAAATGGTAGTACATTATTTGGTTGGTATACCAATGGTCTTGAGTACATTAACATTTCAAGGTCACCTTACCCGTGGATCGATTTTTTGGTAGAAGAAGCATTGATCATTTATGCTCATTAGATATTGATTCTGTAAGAAGCCAAAGGAATTTCTACATCTAGGACCTTCTTCCTAGACTCACTTTGGACATGCTATGTGGGGTTTATCCCTTGACTCTACTATATCCCTTACTAAGATTACATCGATAACCTTTTGGGACTCGATGAGGTTTCCATAGTATTGTTCATCATAGATCCTTTTCTTTTGTGGCCGGACACTTTTTATTATAAGACGTGAACATAGGAATGTGTAGTGTATGGTTATATGGCTCATTCATGGTCGTTCCGACAGTACTAGTTGTACGATAAGGGTGTGGGTTTTAAGTGAAAATCTGTATAGAAAATGTTTATGGTGGTTAAATTAATTTATCTTGTAGTTTCCTTATTATAGTAAAATTGCACTTGTTTTTTTTGGAGCCATGTGTGGATATTCTATATTACGGGTTATATGGTATGAATACTATGATAAATTTAATTTCATTGTACTTACCAGTATTAAATTTCAATAACTATAGCTTATTATAATTCATATCATGAATTTTTATTGATCTATGAGTGTTTACCTAATGGGATCATATCACACATAGTGATCATGCTACTATTGGGTACCTAAAAAAACTATATGAATGCAGGTAAGGACAGGGGAATGCGCCCAAATTTTGATGGTTGAATCAGTGGAATATTTGTGATTAGGGGAGAAAGGGACTATGATGAGGATAATGATTTATTTATGGGATATTAATTTCGATATTTCCTTATTTTTTTACATATATATATATATATATTAATGGTTGTGGTCGAAGCCTTATTATTATTATTAAATCAAAGAAAATGCCTCTTTAACTGGGTAAAGGGAGACCCATTACATTTCCTATAGGCCCAGGGGGCATTTAGCCCATTACATAACCCGTAGGCCGAAATTTTAGGCCCATTACCGATTATGTGAATAGTACTGCTACAGTACCCATCCTACTACAGTTATGCACAGTACCCACCGCTGCTATAGTTCCCATGCCGCCGCTACAATGCTACCATTGCAACAGTATCTCGACTACTACAGTATCGCTATAGTGCTGTTACTCTAACCTGTGCCCCATGGGTTTTGAACCCCCATTTTTCATATAGAATTATGGGGTGCGTACCACTAAGCCAAACCCAATATAATTGTACATATATTGTATTCTAATGGTTTGTGCATAATTTTGATGTTTTGTAGACATGTGAAATTATCTATATTGTATGTGAGATACTTTTTTCAAAATTATAAATTCCTGATATTTAACTATTGTCTGACTATAAATCTACTTACTCTATTGAATTTAATTTACATTCCATTATGTTACACTATGGTAATGAGGGAATACTCTCAACATAGACTCAACTTAGGACATTACTAATGGTTGGCAGCATCTGGGATTTTCGAATATACAATAGATGCCCTATGGCCAACTGAGATCTGTACGCTATTGAGTATCATTAGGGCCCCGGATGTTAAATCGTCTAACCAACAGAATATAATAAATTTTTCATTTTTAGCTGGAAAAACATTTTATACATACGCTTTTGGAATGGACAGACCACACGTGTATGATATCCATTTTGGTTTTAGGTATGTATATTTGTAACCTAATGATTATTACATATGATAACTAACTGTGTACCATAACCATTTTGGAATTGGATAATATCCAATGTACCAAAATTATTATATTATATATAAAACATTAATAAATTTATTTTAGTTACATGATGTTCATATATATCACATATTGATATACCATACATATATAATCCATAATAAATTAATATTAACAAACATTAATAAATATAAAAATTCACTTATAAAAACGAAATGGGAATAATAAAAATTTCCATTAATATTATTAATTATGAATTGATATATATAATGTTATTGTTTCTATTTTAGTTAAACCCATTAAATCATTAATAAAATGAAATTATGTTGACATAAATTATGATTATTTTTATAACTGATTTAAATTATTCTTTTAATAACTAGTTGAAAAATCATTCTATAAAGATTAATTAAAAAAACAAAAACTTTTATAATAATTGGATCATGATTTTCATTGAAAAAATAAGAAAATATAGAGTGGATTATCAATATATTATAATAAAAATGATGGTCTAAAAATTAAATCACATATTAAATAGTAAAAAATAATATATTCAAACCATTATAAAAAAAACACATATGAGAAACCTAAAAAATAATACCTTTTAATCCAATGTAAAATTATAAAAAATATTTCTGTTAATTATTATTATAAATTATTGAATTATAGATTAATAAATTATTAAAAAATTTATAAAATTTTTACATGGAATAAAGAATATATTTTAATGGATGAAAGGTATTCATAAAAATAACATATTTTAATAGTTTAAAAAATTCATAAATGATGAATATTATCTTTTAATGATGTATATTAATTATATATATAGAAAATACCATAAACGATAGTAAAATTATTGAATAAATGAAAATGAATTGATTATAGTTATATAATTTTTTATAACCCAATTAAATGGAACAATAGTTAACAAATCCCTTACAACATTTGTGACATTTTAATCAAAACCCCTTCTATAAAGAATCAGAAATAAAGTATTAGATACCATTCTGGCTGATAGCTTAATTATATAATTTCCCCACTATGAAATTTATAACCTATATAAATTAAAATAGGATCATAAAAATAAATGTCTCAATGAAGGATGATTCAGAAAAAAAACCCAATTCCTTGGGCACCCGTCTTGTTGGATATAATATAAAAACCTATATAAAAATCAATAATGGATCAAAAATATATTTTATAATATTTTTTAGATTTATTTATTTTAATATATTTTTTTTACTCAATTATTTTATTAGAATTTTTATATTTATTTATGACTAATAATAATTGTTATGGTTTTTAATTAATCATAGTCTGCTCTAGTATATTGGCTTCAGTTATAGTTCAATATTTCTGGGATTATGATATCCAGAATAGTAATGTTACTATTATAGAAGATACATGATTATTAATGAAGATTTATATCTGTTATATAAGAGGTTCAAGAACAATTTTAGATAATGAAATCAATTAAACAATTATTTAAAATAATATTTAAGAAAAAAGTTGGAATAATTTTAATGAATTTGATTGTAATATTACAATTAAGAATCCAAAAATACAGTATAAACAAATTAATATCATTTGATAAAAAGAATTGCGTTTACATAACCACATTTGATAAAAATTATATCATTATTCATGTATGATGTGAAGACATAGAAAAAGAACATTTTTTAATCAATGGATGAGAATGATTATCAAATGTTATTGTTAATATCATCATTATGAAATCATAATGAATGTATTTTGATGTTATTAAATAGAAAAATAAGAAACTATATGATTAGTATGAGAAATAATAATGAAAAAAATTATAATAAATCAATACCAACAGTTAACTTTGAATGACATATTCAGTTGACCACTAAGAGGGGTTGAATAAATGGACGTATTTTTTGAATAACTACATTTTGATATCCATTTTCATGTACCTATTATATATATTGGTAAAAAATGACTAAATAATTCATTATCACATATGAAATAGTAAATGAGTAGTGTCTTCCCATATCACTTATATGGATTTGCCTTAAAGACCTACTAATTTATTTGTTATGATATATAATCAATAAATGGATTCATTGGATTTCACAATAAGAATATATAAATTTCATCAAACCAAGTATAATAAAACAAATTATCCCATTGCGTTCCATTTTATAATGACTCTTTCTGCACGATAGTCATAGTTCTCCATTATAATGTATGATTCAATTAATGTAGAATCTCAGCATGATCCAAGATTCTTTAACAATAGATATAAATTGATCCCTTTCCATTAATTAGATGAATCTAGAAGTCTAAATAGATTCAAAAACATATATTTTACATCCTGGTATTATTCAGAACATAGTTACATAAAAATTAGTTATTCTAAACTCATAAAATCGATCATAGCATCTTTATGCATTCATGAATAAATCTCAGTTCCAAAATCCAATCATCATATTATATAATATTAGTATTATATTAAAATTCATTAATGAAAAATACAATTTATTTTCTAATATATTAAATATTTATTTTATAGTTCATTAATTAATTATTTCCTTGGTATTGGTATTTTTAAGTTGATAAAAAATTCATCCATTTAATGAATTTGACGACTAATAATTTTTTCATTGGTATCTATTACATAACAATATTTTTTTATTATTCGTAGAATTTATTTATCTATTTTCTCATATTCTACATATATCATTTTTTTTTAATTCTACAATTAATACAAAATGAAATTTATGATTTTATTTATTGAGTAAATATTCAGATATAATTATCCATTTATTTTATCTAATCTTATAAATCATTTATATATGAATGAATATATTCATTCATTCAATACACAATTGGAGTAATATCACAATGACCTCAAATATATAATAATATTATAGCCACTAAATTTGAATAAATCATTTAGAAATATTACATAAAATGTCATGTTCATATCCCTATTGGTGACATTAATCATCGAGGGAATCTCAAAATGTTTTTTAGAAATGGGTATATGTATTTTGAAACCCATAATTTATCAACAGTCATCCAATTTCATGAACCATTCACCCAAATGGACATAAAAACACATTATATTGTCATTTGAGTTTTTTAATATTTTATGCACACTAATACATTTTATTAATAATCACTTTTACCTATTTATGTAATGCCCTGACCCATGTTACCCAGAGTCAGTTCATTATTACATATCATTTGTCATGATACAAGGAATCATATTTTGAAGGGCCGATCAGTTTAGTAGCCTTGGAAGTACTAGATACATACATAAGTTTTACATTACCTCATGAAATAATGAAAAACAACATTGATTCCCCTTTGAAAAAAGTCATATTCTTGGCCTATACCTATAGGTTAATCATTATTTACTTCTCTACATCCTAGGAAAAAGAAAACATAAGATAGGGGTGAGCTCAGATGCTCAGAAAGGATAACAATATAGATGAATCTATCTTAAATAAACATAAACATTTAAGGAAATGTATAAAACTAAAAAATCATTTTAAACATAATCTTCAGCATAATATCGAAATGATAAATCGAATAATTCCATTTAATTATTCACACGGATATTCTACTAGTCTAATAATCACATGTAATATCAATTTCTAATTTCATAATGATGGAATGCCTAATGTCATACCTCATAATCACATAGTCAAGGCCTCGTGCCAATACTAGAAAAAAGATTCTGTCAAGGCCTTATGACAAGACACCAGATTGTCTCATTAGACCTACCGATGCATCGAGGATCTATATCATGATCCACCCGTCACTTACTAATTCCAACTCATTCCTCATAAAAAAGGTTGAAACATAACATAAATCATTCGTATTAAAACTAGCATTCGAGATGTTAATAAATTAACCATAATCTATGAATGGTATAAAAAAGCACATCCATAGTCAAACATAACTCATTAAATACAATATGGTAGATAGTATTATAATAAATTATCCTCAATCAATAATGATGAATTGTATTGACATAGATGAAAATAATCAATAAACTATTTTACAGAAATATCCCCCTTTTATTTAAAACATTTAAATGTCTCATTATTTATCAATAAGCCGTTTAAAATATATTTTTTAATAAAATATCCCATAGAACATTGAATGTTTTAAAAAAATATTAATTTTAATACATTAATGTCCATATAAATAAATCCTTAAATCCATTTTTAAAACATGGACATTAATGAGAATGATTTAGAATAATAAATCATTAAAAATTTAGAATGATATTATAGTTAGAGTTCCTAACTAAATGATATATGATTGAATGAAAATAATTTAGGTAATAAAAACATTACAATACCATGGTAATAAAAGGATTCATGATATACTATGTCAAAGTACAGTATATACACCATATAATAGTGAATTTGTGCATAACAAAAAATAAGTTTCAATGGAATGTAAATTGTGATAAAACCCCTTATAAAGACCATATACTTAGGTTAAGGATAAATAAAGGACATAATTATTTGTAAAAAATATAAATACAGTCCATATTATTGGATATTCAGTCTAAATAAATCATAGGACAGTCACACATATTTTTTGTAAAAACAACACCAATGTCTTTGATGTTTAGCTCAATGAATGGAAATTTAGTTAAGATTACCCATATCATGTTCGTATCAATGAATCAAGAATTTATCAATGAATTTATTATATTTAGCAAAAGTATATCCACAAAATGGGGGGTGTAAATTACTAAATAATTAAATAAATAGTGATTTCACACATAATCATGGATTAAAATAATTAATGAGTATTCAGTAAAACTCTCTGAGTGGAAATCGAAATTAGAAATTCTTTTACTGATTTGGAAACTTATGAGAAATACACCCCATCAAAGAAAGATCATAAAATGAAGATGTAAATACCCATAAATTAATTTATATTACACAAGGAATAAAATTATGATTACTATATACACCACAAAAAGTTAATAGTGGCAATATATCTTGAATCTCATAGGAATAAGAAGTGAGATGATAACCCCTTACCACACTGTAATCAATCGATTCATACGACCAAAAGAAAATAACCACAAAATGAATCACCGAATAAGATGAATATAAATATAATCCTGATAATATATATTAAATGTCAGTACACAATACACCACAAGAAATAAATAAGTGGCGAACAATGAAAATCTCACGGAATTAAAAGTCTGATAAGAAACCCCTTACCTCATTTCTGATTTCACTTGTATGTTACGTGTTATTCCTGAATAATAAATATAAGATAATTTATACTTCCAAAAGAAATTTTTTCAAGTTAATTATTCATTTTATATAACTTATTAAATTGTTATAGAATTTAGTTAATTGTTTGAGTTCATATTGGAAATTTTTTTGATGTTCCGAACTATTTTACAAAATGAAATTCTTATAATTACCAATAATCCATGTGGTAAAAAACCATTATCTCCCGAATGATATTCCTAATTTAGATATCATATTTATCATATATATTCAGTGTATATGTATTTATAGTATTTCATATCATTTTATGTTAATAAAAATGAAACACACCATTCATGGAGACGGTTAGTCGTACGTATGCATGCATGCTACTTCCATTTATATTTTATATTTAATGGAATAAAAACATAATAATACATAGGTATATTATGATTGCAATATAATATAATAATTTATATACAATTTTTATGTTCATTAAAGACATCCTTTAAACGTTCCATGTATGGTATGAACGTGCCATATCACTTTGAGGGGGTCGTATTCTGCACTTTCTCAAATGAAAGTATCGTATATATACAAAATGAAATGAATACAGGTAATATATAAAAGAGAATTAAAGAATATTATAGATAAAATCAATATCATAAATATCATATATAATTAAAATTACATCATAATGATGACCATAAGAGGTGGTAGTAGAATATTTAACAGTCATAGTTTTGTGAGGCTGTAGTTTTCCTTCCACAGAAACATTATGTTCTATACCCATTAGACAGAGGTGTTTGTATGTTTACTTCACATAATTCTCTAAAAACAACCTAGTATATTTATGATACTGGTTTTTTATAAAATAATGGAATAAATAGATTTTAGGTGGTTGGAGAAATAAAATAAAAGAAAAGAACTTAAGAGGAGATGTTACCTTTAAATCAGGTAACTACGTTTGGTTTGAACCAAAAGGATTCCTTGAAGTGCCCTATTAAATTTTAAAGCTTCTAATAGAAATATAGGGATTTAGGGAGATTAATAAAGACGTGTTTGGATGATCCAAGAGGCTTGAGAGGTGTTATTAATGGATTAGAGGTGATGTCATTTTATAAGGGGGAGGAGGGGCTCTTTAGGAATATTTGAAAATATTAATTTATTATATAATTTTTTTTCAGTTTCTAAATGTCCAAAAATAATTAAAGTCAAAGATAAGATGACTCATGATCTAAATTAAATAATCTAAATGAAATTGGAAAGTTCTTGGATATATTTTTAATTTTTATAATCTCATATATTTAAATCATTTATTAACGAGGTAAACCATACATCATTATTGTGTCATAAATAATATTATTTATATGATATATAAAAATTATATATAATAACCATGACTTAGGAAATATTGTTATCTTTCAAATTAATATTTTTACTATAAATTATTACTTATATAACCCTATTTAAAAATTATTTTACTAAAAGATATATATTTATGTCATTTTTGTCATTACATTAAATTAATTAATATAATGTGTCATTATTAGTCTCAAATGGCTCCATGGGGTCCCAAAATAAATCTATATATACAAATAGTCGTACATGAATCATCCTATATGGTTATGACACTATTTAATGTAATTTTATATTATTATAATATTATTTTTTACCCTTATTTACTGGATTTACCCTTTTTCCATGGTAACTAAAATATTTATTGAAGTAATTTTTCTTACCATATAAAAATAATAGATACCTATTTAAACAATTTTAACCTCCTGATTCCAAATATGGAATCCATTTTTCCAAATTTAAAACAAATAAGTGGCATAAATTAATTAAAAATTATTTCCCGTTGCCAAAATAAAAAAGCGTATTTTAAAAAAATAATAACTATCAAAATATTGACACTTGTTTATGTCTAGTTTAAATGTGAAATTATATCAAATGAATTAAATTATTTTAAATGATAAAAATATAATCCAATTATATTTAAACACCATTTATATTAATAATTTAACACAATAAATTATTTTGTTTAAAAATGTTGTTTTAAATTTAAATTTTGCATTTTAACTATTCATTAAAAATTGAAAGTTTTCATAAAAGTAAAATAAATTCCCATTCTAAATTTTTATATCCCACATCTAAATAATAATTTAATTTAATTAAATATTATATATAAAAGTGTGAAATATTTTTTTTAAAAGGGTTCTCCATTAAAATGCTATATAATTTCATTTTTAAAAAAATACTAGTTTTATCTGGAAAAAATAAATCCGTTCTTATATTATGGATAATAAATACATAATATGGATTCTAAAATTATATAATGTATATAAAATTAAAAATTCAGTTAGTACTATTGATAACATCTTTTTTAATGGCTAGTTTGGTAGTTTGTGTTGTGCTCGAACCTAGTGTTTCATATAGCGCATGTTATTGAATTACATTGTAGAGATAACATACCAGGAAATACCGAGGTGTTACTTTCTACACTCCTTCAATAAATTTTGTCCTCTCAATTTGAAATTTTTCAGAAAAATTAAAGGGGTTAAAATAGAAAAATACCGTTGTGGAAAACTCATATCAAAAATTGGGTTAATAAAATTTAGTCTTAATTAAAGGGAAAGGAAAATGAAAAAGTCCCCACCAAATTATGATCTCGATTAAGAGATCATTGGTGGAAATTCAAGACACATAATTAGAGAAAAACATAAATACATATAGGGAGTAATTGAGATCATCAATCACAAACATGTGTAAAATTAAGGTCCTTAAAGACATCATTCTATGATGATTTAAAATGACATAGTTTCAACAAAACATAAATAATTAGGAAAAAAAATTTGTTTTAATATCCCTTCACCAATGTTTATGAATAAATTTTTTCACAGAATAATTTAAAAAATATATACATGACATGTAGAGTTTCATCCTTCAACTAATTCCTTCCACAAAGTGATCATTTACTATAAGCGATGAGTATTCAAGATGACTTAATCACACCTCATGCATTGGAATCAACTTATAGATAATCACATAATCGACAAATGATGAACTATATATTTCCCTTTTCATTAGAGATTAACCAAAACCAAAATGGTTATTACAAGATTAGATGACCCCGAAAAATGATAATTCTTTAAATAAAGAACTGCCAATCTTAATTTCTAAATTTAAACCAACAATAACCAATGTTTAATAAATACCATTAAATAAAAAATTATTCATAAAATATTTCAATATAATCCAAACTTATATTGAAAAACAAAACTCAGATGAATTTTCATACATAGTTTACCATGTAAAATTGTCTTCTATATGATAGGTGAATCATTTCCATAAATAACCCAAATCAATATATATCCACAATGAAAACATAGATAAAAATACACTATAATTCTTAAAATTAAATCTCATAGTATTCTTTTTAACATAGGAATATAGTGTTCCCAACTGCTCGAACGTCTTCCAAAATAACATTTGTCACTTTATCACCAAATCATTTTCCTAGACTACAGATATCTATTTGATAAAACCTAAGATCCCAAATAAACATAATATTGATCAATAAAACCATTTAACTAAAAATAATTATTCACACTAACCGTGTACTTCAAGTAGTCCAGTGGTATGTGCTAAATCCTAGTTACACATTGGTTCTGGGTTATATTCCCATTGCTTTTTCTAACGCAACGGGTTGTCACACTGTATGTGTATTTTCCTTTTTCAGAAAATAAATTATATAACATTAAAAATATGTGATAAATTCCTCAAAATATATTAACCACAAATTTTATGTCATACCTTGCATCTTCATCCTTAAAATTAAAAAAATGTAATTACCTCAAATTCAAGGAGAATATGAACTAAAATAATTTTTTATGACTATATCCACAAAAGAAAAGAAAATTCTAACTCGAATAGTATTTTCACATAACAAATACAGGGTTACACATACAAGGGAAATGTCTTACAAAGTAATCCCATCAATAAAGAGATATAAAACTTTTAAACATTTCTCCATCCATTTATTTCCACATTGTTTCTTCCATGACCAAGAGGATATATTATTGAATAGGGAATTGAGTCGGGTAATTCTCAGGTCCCCTAAATTTACAGAAAATGACTATAAATGGATTCATTGGTTCATTTTTAATTTCTTCCTTAGTACTGTTTATTTTTTTCACGACAATTCTTTAAATTATGACCTTCGTTCCCACACATAATGCATTTATTTGTTCTATTGAGTCACATTCTTTGTTTTCTCCTTCTACATTTCATGGATGATGGAAAATGAGCTTTCTTTTCCACATAGTCTCCATGGTTGGAGCACATATCATTCACCACCTTTTTCTTCTTTGTTGAGTCCAGGAGTTCATTAATATTTGTGTTGTTGACCATATTTTTGGTACACTAATTTGGGATGAACGTGATATCTTTTATGCCTATCAACATTCCATTCGGTTGCTCATTTCCACTATTGTGATCACCGATTACATAATTTTCATTATTATAATGACTTATTTGGATTCTATCCATTGACTAAAACCAGAATGCATTGTTTATGTAACAATATTCATAAAATCATTTAGAGAATATCATGACACCGTATTTTCAATATAAAACACATTAGGATTAACCAAGGTTATTTATTCTCATCTTATATTAAAATAAATCAAATCATTTTGTATAGAAAAAATGAATTATTCTAAGAGTATCCCCCAGGAGTGTCATAACCAAGAGTGCAGCAAGGCTTATTGTTGTGTACAAGGATACCCCGTTTTATTCCCGAAACTACTTTTATGAGTTTTCACTCCATGGTATTTCAGTTCCAGAGTCGGCTCAAACTATTCGTATCCATATGAGGATGTATTACATGGAAAACCAAAATAATATTTACATTATCATTCTTTTTTTATGTTATTCTATACTGATCTTCAAAGTCTATCGTTGGGTAATGTTTTCAAATCCGTGTTTTTCTAAATCTAGCTTCCAAGGATTGTACTAAACTTCTTCTGATACGAATTGTAACACCCCAACCCCAGTTACCCAGAGTCAGTGCATTATTAAATAAAATTGGAATGATACAAGGAATCATATCCTGAATGACTGATTTGGTTATTACCTTGGAATAACTAGATACATACATATGTTATATATTACATTAAGAAACAAAGAAAAACAACATTTTTTTACCATTGAACGCACTCATATCATTTCCCTATCCATGAAGGTTAATCATAATTTACTTCTTCACATCATGGTAAAAAGAAAACAGAAGAAAGGGGTGAGCTGATATGCTCAGTAATGATAACATTATTACTGAAACTATCATAAATATGCATAAATATTAAAGGAAATGTGTAAAACTAAAAAAAAAGAATTTTCAAATTAATATTCAGCATAATATAGAAAAAAAATATCAAATAATTTAATTTACGTATTCACATGTATATTCTACTAGTTGACTAATCACATGTAATATCAATAGCTAATTTCATAATGACAGAATGTATAATGTCGGACATCATAACCACTTAGTTAAAGCCTCATGCCAAGACTACAAATAAGATTTTTTCCAGGACTTGTGCCCAGAAACCCGTTTTTCTCATTAGGCCACCAATGAATCGAGGGGATATATTTTGCTCCACATTTTACATACTATTCCCAATGGATTCCTCACATGAAATGTAAAAAACATAACGTAAACAGTTGAATTAAAACTAACATATGAAATGTTAATACATTAACCATAAAACATGAATCGTATAGAAATAGAACATCCACAGTCAATCCTGAATCATTCAATACAATACAGAAGATTTTATAATAATAAATTATCCTCAATCGAGAATGATGAAGGATATTGACATAGATGAAAATAATCATCAAAACTATTTGAGAGAAATATCCCCCTTTTTCTTCAATACATTTAAATGTCTCACTATTTAACATGATGTTGTTTAAAATAGATTTTTGAATCAAAGTGTCCCATACCACTTTTAATCTTTTAAAATGAATTTTTATTTTAAAACATTAATGTCCATTGAAATTAATTTTTAAATCCATTTTTAAAACATGGACATTAATGTGAAATATTTTGAAGAATAACTATTTAAAACATTAAAAATGATATGTTAGTAAGAGTTCCTAAAAAAATGAGAGACGCTTGAATATAAATAATTGAGTTAATCAAAATTTTATAATATTTCAAGAATAAAGGGATTCATTATATACTATATTAAAGTCTTGTATATACACCATAAAAAAGTGAATTGGCATATAACAACAGTGAAGTCTATATGGAATGTAAATTGAGATAAAATCCATTATAAAGACTATATCCTTAGGTTAAGGAAAAATCAATGACATAATTATGTGTGAAAAATTTAAATACACTCAATATTATGGGATATTCAGGGTAAATCAATCAGAGGGCATTCATTGATATTTTTGTAAAAACAACACCAATGTATTTGATGTTTAACTCAATGAATGGAAATTGAGTTATGATTACCCTTATCATGTTAATATCAATGACATGCGAATTTATCAATGGAGTGATTATTTATATCAAAAGTATATCCACACAAAAGGGAGTGAAAATTACAACATAAATAAATAAATAGTGCTTTCACACATAATCTCGGTGTAAAATAATCAATGAAGTTTACATAAAACTCAATGAGTGGAAATTGAAATTAGAAATTCCCAAATTGATTTGGGAAATTATGAAACATAAACCAATTGAATGAAGGATCATATAATGAAGATTTAAATACCCATTAATTAACTTATATCACATGATGAATACAATCATGTGCAGTACATACACCACAAAATGGAAATAATGGCAATATAGCCTGAATCTCATTAGAATAAGAATTGAGATGATAACCCATTATAATATTTTAATCAATCGATTCATAAGACCAATAGTTAATTACAACAAAATGACTCACATTATACAATTAATATAAATATAATCATGATAATATATATATAATTTCAGTGCACAATACAAAACATGCATTAAATTAGTGGTGATCAATGAAAATCTCACAGAATTAAAAGTGAGATAAGAAACCACTTACCTCGTGTCCAACATGACTAGTATGTTCTATGTCATTCCTGAATAGTAAAAATAAGTTAATTTATCCTTCCATAATATTAATTTTCATGTTCATTATTCCTTTTATATCACTTATTATCTTTCTATAATAATTATTTAATTGTTTGAGTTCATATCCGACATTTTTTCGATGTTCGAAACATTAGTAAAAAAATTAACTTTTTATAATTACAAAATGTCCATGTGGTAAAAATTAAATTATCTACAGAATTATATTCATGATTTGGATATCATATATATAATATATATCTAGTGTATATCTATTTATAATATTCTATATCATTTGAAGGTATGAAATGAAAGTCTATGTTCATGGAGACCGTAATCTGTACGTATGCTTGAACGCTACTTTCATTTTTACATTATATTTAAATGAATTAAAACATAATAATAAATAATTATGTAACAATTATAATATAATATAATATTTTATATATGTTACGTAAATTCATTAACACCATCCTTTATATGTTCCATTAATTGTATGAACAATTCATATCACTTTGAGGGGGAGGTAGTCCGCAATTTCTCAAATGAAATTATCGTATATATACAACATGAAAAGAATAATTCTATGCTATAAAAGAATATTAAAAAAGATTATAGATACAATATATATCATAAATATCATATATAATTATAGTTCCATCATTATGGACACCATAAGAGGTGGTAGTATAATATAGAACAATCATCGTTTCTTGAGGCAGTTGTTCGCCGTCCACCGAAACATTATGGTCTATACCCATCAGATAGACGTGTGTGTAAGTGTAATAAAAATACATCTCAAAAAAATAACCGAGTATATTTATGATACTGGTTTTTTTATAATAGAAAATAACAAATAGTGTTTATGGGGTTGGATAAGTAACATAAAAGAAAAGAACTTAAGGGATGATGTTGCATGTAAATCGGGAAACTCCCTTTGGATGGAACCAAAAGGCTTCCTTGATGTGCCCTCTGCATAAGTTAAAGATTCTATGTGTAATATTGGGATGTAGGGAGGTTAATTGGACAGATCATGGTTGATCCCAGAGGTTTGAGACATATAGATAATGGGTTAGAGGTGATGGGTTTTTTTAAGGGGAGGAGGGAATCTTTAAGAATGTTTGAAAATATTATTGTATTATATAATGAATTTTTGTTTATAAAGGTCCAAAACGCATTAAAGGAAAATTTATGAGGACTCATGTTCAAAATAAAATCATCCAATTAGAATTGGATATTTTTTGGATATTTTTTTAATTTTTATATACTTGTTTATTTAAATCATTCATTAATTGGGTAAACACTGCATCACAATTATTTCATAAATAATTTTATTTATTTGATGTCAAAAAATTATAAAATAGTACCATCATTTAGGAAATTTTTTTAGATTTATCATTAATATTTAAAGTTCAAAATATAACTTATATGACCCCATGCAATAATTTATTTACTAAAATATTTATATGTATGTCATTTTTTAATTTACATTAAATTAATTAATATAAAGTGTCATTATCCTTATCAAGGGGGTCCATGGGGTCCCAAAATAAACCCAAATATACCCATGGTAAGACATTTATCATCCAATAGGGTTAGGACACATGTTATTGTAATTTAATATTATTAAAATTTTATTTTTTACTCTTATTTACCAGTTTTACCCTTTAACCATGGTGAATAAAATATTTTCCGAAATAATTATTCATTCTGTATAAAAATAAAAGTTACACTGTAATGTCCAAGAGTTTCAATGTATTTTTTTAAAATAATTAAGAATATTAAGAGTTTGCGAAAATTGACAGTGCATGATTCCGAGGCCCGAAGTGCCTGAAATGAATTTCTGAACATTATTTTGGGTACATTCAGTAAACGTGGGAGTGGGTTTTTCTAACTTTTGAACTGGTGATTGGAATTGATATCAGAGGGCACTGTTCCACTCACAGAACTGATATTTTCATATTAAGCCTTCCACCTCGATGGTACTTGGTCAATGGTGAATATTAATTTTCTGGTTTTTTGTGAAAAGAAAAAAATAATATAAAGTATGTAACATTTTATTTTTTTTAGTTTTGAAACACCATGTGGAATTTAAGAAGTGGGTAACACCAGACCATAACCTCCCATGGGTTGTTATGGTGGTGGGGACCACCCAATCCTAACCTCCCATGAGAGTTTATGGTGGTGGGGACTACTCGAGACCTAAACTTCTAGAACTCCCATCTTAATGATGGATAAAACTTTCAAATACCTCTTTAATGTGGAGGAGCCTCTGGAGCTTCACCCACATTAATTTTTCCAACATAGATAATTAATTAAGCCTTTTTTAATTTGTGCCAACGAACAAAATAGACAACATAATATATTATGTTGGCTACATGGAATTTTATTTGGTGTAGACTTGGAAGAAAGCTCTGCACCGAAAAATGCAGACTTCGACTCCGACTTCATCCACGGGAAATTCATTGATGGGGAACTTCTTTAATGTCAATCAACTGACGTTCGAGGAAACGCTGACGTCGTCAACGTTCATCTATCCCCAACAATGTCGTCTCTTTCCCCACAGAATATATTAGACAAATCAAACAAACAAGGTAGGGGTTTATTTGTGAATGAATATCTTTCCATGTTCTTCCCTTGAATTTATTTTTTTCTGGTTTGATAAAAAATAATTGCGGAAGTTTGTAAAGATTGACATTCTTATTTCAAGTTCTTGTTGATCCATATTCTACCACCCTAATGTGGAGGGTACGGGGAAATCAAACATGGACCGACCCTTACACAAATTTTTGGTGTTCATCACGATGGAGGAGGAAGGCAACCATCCATGGTTGGGGCATTAGAACGACGGTCGTCCCCACCACTAGCCATGAAAAAGGAGATGGTGCAACGAAGACACCACGCGGCCACCTCCACCGTCATTCAGCCTCCGCACTGACCATGGTCGCCACCACCATCCTCAGCTCTACACCGCCCCATGGCTGGACAGCCTCGTCGTGGCCGGACCGCACCCCTAAGGACGGAATGTCACCCCGCTGCCAGACCACCGACCCGCAGTCGGTCCGACGCTTTCGGCCGGACTGCCACCCCGCAGTCAGACCACTGCCCCACTACTGGACGGACACCCCACAATCGGAGTGCCGCCCCGCAGCCGGACCGCTGCATCGCAGCCAAGCTGTCCCGGGGCCTCGCGCCCTCGTGGCACCCTCTGCGGCCTCGTGGTCACTCGCGGCCCTCCGCTGCCCCTCGAGGAATGCCAGGTCGGACCCCATAGGACAGGCCACCCAGTGGGTCTGGCAGAACGCAATGGGTCGGACCTCGCATCGGGCCATGCCAAGTTGGTCCGAACGAGTCAGACCAGACATGGGCCCACTACGACCCAATACAGTTTTTTGACCATAACTTTGGTATCGGACATCCGTTAGACGAATCTTCAGTGGCGCTAGAAATCATGGAGAGAGAAATTCGCTTTGAGTATACCCCACTAGAGTTTTATATTAACATGGAGGATGGTCAGGTTTGATCAAGAACGAATCCGACCAAGCCCCTGGGACTAAAAGAATAATAACTCATAGACCGGTTGTCTTATTGATGCGCCTTCAATTATGTTGAGACCCCTATGATGTGAAGACCATTGAGATGATTCTTTATGGGAATTCTTGTAAGTTAGAGTATTGACCGGTGGATTTTGAAGCGGATCCTTTCAGAGATGAGTGAGAATAATGTGGGATCCCATTAGCTGGCTGAGACCTAACAACAGCTTACCATTTCAACTCGGAGTGAATTGACAATCACAATGGGGAGGGCCTCTATGTGATGTAGTAGACCCACGGTCGGGAGTGCATCTATGTGATGTGATAGACCAATGGTACTCGATTAGAGAATTACCTCATCATGCCACGAGGGGGAGCACTGATGTGCGGTGCATCAGACCCACGGTACTCGACATGAGGAATTCCTCAGCATGTCATGAGGGGTGGCGCCTCTGTGTGATGTGGCAGACCCATGGTGGGGAGCACCTCTGTGTGACATGGCAGACACATGGTACTCGAAATAGAGAGTCACTCAACATCCCATTATTAGTGTGAAACGCCTCTTTGTGATGCGGCATGCCGACTATACTCGATGTAGATGTGGTTCTATAGCAGCCGAAGTGTTCGATGATGTGACTAGGGATGTTACTTGTTACTACCCCTAGAATATATCCTGTTGTGAGCTGAGTCAGTACCTCTGTGTTTTCCTCATGATTGAGAGGGATTACTTGATAACTAGGGTATATTAATGGGAATATACCTATGTAGGGTTATTTGTTTATTTCATACTTTTTAGTTTATACTTTGTGGATTTTGTGAGACCATAAGATTCTCAGGGTCCCAAATGAGTATCGTTATACTCACCCTTTCATGGGTTATGCCTGCACTTTGTTGTGTTTGGTGCAGATGAGAGATAGCACTGACAAAGGACATGTGTACCGGGATTGGACGGTGTCCAGAGGGGGACCATACGGCGTGTCGATACGCGGAGGATACAGATGGTCATGGAGTGGTGAGGAGGAAATTTTTACATATGATTCCAGTAGGATCTTCAACGGACGACCCAATAGCTGACTTTCCATTTTCTTTAGTTTTATTGTATCACATTTATACTTATACTTCCCAGTTGGGCTTGTATTCTAGACCCTTTGACTTGTTTCACTCACTATGTTTGAAGTTCATTTTACTAGTGTTCAAATCTTAATGTGTGCCAGGTTACGTGTGCATACAGGTTATAAAGTTAATGCCTTCCCAGATTTAGGGAATAGACCTTCGGTGCTAGTTTCTAGCCCTTGGCCTATGGAAGACTGGCTAGGGGAAGTCACAGCACGGTCCCCGAGGGACTGTTCATGACAAATTGGTATCAAATGAGTCGGTTATACAGAAGAACTAGGACTCTTGTATTTTCTATTAAGTAATAGTGTTACTGGTAATGAGTTCTGTTTTAATTTCAGGGAATGTAGTTTTGGTGCGGAGGATGATGTATCCAAACACCAAGTCCCTGACATATGATTTCCGACTGAGTGAACAAAAACACTAATTGTGTGTGGGTTATAAAAATTTATCTTTTTGATCTTTTTTTCCGCAAGCCAAGTATAATATATTGACTATGGAAGACCTGTTTATTTTTAGGATTGTTCCACGAAGACATCTAGATAGGGTTCCGAGAGTTGTACGCATTGATAGCCCACCAAGTGATGAGGCCTCAGTTTAGGTCCCTCTTCTAGTAGAGGCACTATTTGAGGCACCATCGGTATCATTCTTCATTGGCCCACCGATTCCACCTACCCCAGTAGAAGACAGCGCATTCCACTTGAGTATGTTGCAAGAGTTCTGACTCCAGAGGAAAACCAGTTTCAGGGGAGATATGGAAACACAAGTGGTTAAGGACTGGCTGGAATCTGGGGTGATAGTCATCCGACTGGTAGGGACACTAGCTAATCTCATATTGATCCTTACTTCCTACCTTATACAATAAGCAATAGTCATATGGTGGATCATGATGCTCAAGGTTCAGGATGAGGTGATGCTTCTCTGGGCAGACTTCGAGAGCCTATTTTGTGCAGAGTTTGTCCAAGAGACTCTTCTTGTAGTACGCATACATGAGCCACTTCATCTGCAGAAGGGCATCATGAATGTAGCTCAGCACTCATCGAGTTTTACTGACATCTCACATTACTCCACCAATATGTTTTGGGACCCTTTCTTCAGGGCCCAAACCATTGAGCAGGGGCTCAGGCAGGAGATCCACGATTCAGTGATCTCACTCAACATCCTGACGTATGCGGGGGTATTAGAGAGACCACTCTTGGGGGAGAGATTCCATGCTGAGTAGTCACCATCAACGAGAACCAATACAAGTTTTCATGTAATGGAGCCTTCTGTAGATGGGGGAAGACAGACTTCATAGATGTCCAAGAGGACCAGACCTGCAGGTGGACAACCTAATGACTCGGGATTGGTTGTGCAGGGAACCCAGGGTAGAGCCAGTCAGGCATGGAGCGGGCAGTGTTACACATGAAGCGAGTAGGGTCTCATGGATCTTGACTATCTGACCCGTTGTACGGATGATCAGCATATGGTTGAAGGACCGCTTAGGCAGAGACTTAGGTTCAACCGAGGAGGTATGAAGGGTGCAGGCAGACATGGAAGAGGAGCTGGACGTGCAGCTGGCGGTGGGCGACGATTTGAGATGTCATCGCCACCACCACCAGAAGGACCACCCCGACCGCAGGGTGTAGGTGGACAGGGGAGAGCTCAGCTCTACACAGCTAAGGCCTACAATAAAATCATTCCTTAGATGATATGATGTATGATATGTCTCTACTCCACCTTAGTTGTGGTATATGTAGATATAGGTTCCATTCATTCTTTTATTCCCAATGCCCTTGTTCAGAGCTCGGAGATTCTGACGAAGCTATTGGCTCGATCCTTACGGCTAGAGACTCATACAGGACAGGATTAGATGATTACGCCCTGGTGGTGGCCGATTGGGCATACTTTAGGAGGTGAGAGCTTCAGTTGGGACCTCCTAGTAGCAGTGTCGAGGCCTTACGACATCATCTTGGTTATGTAGTGGTTATCTACAGTCCATGCTCAGATAAGCTATATTAGGCGCAAAGTGCGGTGTATCTACATAGATGGGACCAGTTTTACATTCAGCAGTGAGAAGGGAGCCTTTGAAACATATGATGGACATACCCAGAGGAAGGTGTCATCGATCACTCATCAATTGGATAGTCATACCCTTAGAGCGGTTTATGTGGAGAGTCTGAGTTATCCTGTAGTGGTGGACCGGTACGTAGATATATTCCTGGATGATGTTTTGGTTCTACCTCCTTGAAGAGATGTGTATTTTACATTGACTTTTACCTTGGGATGAAACTGCTATTTAATGAGTCAATAAGGTTTTCCTTCTGACTTTTCCATTCATTCTTGTTTTGAATATCACAAACACCTTATACTTAAGGAAATATATGTTTTACCATCATAAGGAAAATTTACTTCTTTAAGGAAATTTACCCTCACCTAGAGATTCTTATACATAGTAATGTATTTTTTCTTAATGTATAAAACCCGGATTGTTAACCAAAATCCTGGAATCATATAATGACAAGTATTGGAGTATTATGTTTTTAGGATCCGAATTCTGGACTCCGAACTCTTAAGTAGTTTGACTCCAAAGTCTTAAGTAGTTCGACTCTGAACCCTTAAGTAGTTCGACTCTGAACTCTTAAGTAGTTCGACTCCGAACTCTTAAGTAGTTCGACTCTGAACTCTTATGTATTTTGACTCTGAACTATTAAATAGTTTGAGTCCAAACTCTTATTTAGTTTGACTCCGATCTCTTTAGTAGCTGGACTCCGAACTTTTACTGGTTCGACTCTCAACTCTGAATGTTTAGATTCCGATCTCTAGTGAAACCAGACTCCGAATCCCTATAAAACAGATTACGAACATTTCTTAATATAGACTCCAAATTTCATTTTGGTTAGACTCTGAACTTTTAATTTGCTTACACTCCAAAATTTTGAATAGTTTTTACTTACATTTGTTCCATTTAAAAATGATGTCATGCATTCAGTTATACTTGGTTAGTTATTAAACGATGTTGTCTGTTCTATTTAAAAAAAACCATTGGTTGAGTGACATGTGTACAGGTCCCTCCGAATTTCATGGAAAATATGACCGTTGGAGGAGGTAGTCGGCCGTTGGAAATTTTCATATAAATAGGAGCTCATTTGAAAGAGATAAATATATGACAGGGATAAAAAGTTGATCAATCTAGAGACAACACGCTGTTAAGGTGATTTCTAGAGAGAGAATCATATCATTCCACGTGCGTACTGAACTGCTCGTTCATATTGCATTGTGCGACTTTGAATGTTGGTGATTATATTTAAGGAATTCCGGGGATAGGAAGATAGAGGTTCCTACTACCTTGATGTTCGAGGGCTTCCTTTCTGAGGAAGACATATGTTCCAACTACCTTTAAGTTGAGGGCTTGCGGGGATAGCAAGACGGAGATTCAGATCTTCGTATCGAGGGCTTACCCAAGTGTGGGAAAGACATAATTTCTTGAAAGTATAAATCAAGTGGCCTTTATCCAAGGTTGTTGGATGCCCTTCTCTTTGGGTTAAAAGACTTATATCTTGTTACTTGTAGTTTTACTACATATTTTTCTACTGCATACTGTATTGAAAGGAAAGTACCTTCTTGTAATTCCATACACTTGTAATCTGATAAGTTTAGATTCTATACTCTTTAAGGTAGAATCTCATATTGTAAACCTTAGTTCCATTTCTACAATTTGTGTTAGATGTATTGTGAATCTACTTAGTTTAACATTGTTAAACTTAGATCTTTCCTTGTCTAAGGTAAACATAATTATTTGTAACCATCATTAAATATTCCAAAGGAATTTTTATAGTGTACAATTCACCCCCCCCCCCTCTTTTACTTTGAGTATATAAATCATTATTTAGATCCTACAATATCTAGACCAGCGTATCAGATGGCTCCTGCGGATCTTCACGAGCTGCGGGTACAGCTACAACACTTACAGGGGAAGATATTCATCTGGCCCAGTGTTTCTTCCTTGGATGCTTCAATTCTGTTCTCCAAGAAGGCATATGGGAGCTTGAGGCATTATGTTGACTATCAGTTCCAGAACCAGCTGAATGTGAAGAACTAGTACCCACTCCCGAGTATTGATGACCTATTTGGTCAACTGAAGGGAGCATGGTGTTTCTCAAAGATAGACCTCCGATCAGGATATCACGAGCTCAGATTTCGAGACAAGGATGTGCATAAGATGGCTTTAATACGTCGGTATGACCACTACGAGTTCTTGGTTAGGCCATTCGGTGTGACCCATGGTCCAACAGTGTTCATGTGACTCATGAATAGGATCTTTCAGCTATTCCTTGATCCCTTTGTAGTAGTATTCATCAACGACATTTTGATATACTTGATTACTGTGGAGGAGCATGCCACTCATTTGCAGGTAAAAGTGGACACACTCATAGAGCACCATCTTTATGGTAATCTCTCGAAGTGCTAGTTTTGGATCTGTGAGGTTCATATTCTGGAAAATGTCATATCAGAGGCTGTAGTTGTAGTAGATCCAGAAAACATTGAGGCGGTACTTTCATGGTAGACAACCATGACTGTGACAGAGGTATGATGTTTCCTGTGTTTGAATGGATATTATTGATGGTTTTTGTGAGAATTATCTATAGTTTCATCACCAAATTCAACATTGAAGAATAAGGGGAAACCCTTCATGTGGTCGAAGAGATCCCAATAGAGTTTTTAGGAGCTGAGGCAGAGGCTGACTAGTTCCCCCATCTTGAGGCTACAGGAGGAGCGAATTGAGTATGTTGTTTACTGTGACACATCATGGACCAGACTCATATGTTTTTTGATACATGTGCGAGCAGTGATCACATATGGCTCTCAACAGCAGAGACAACATGAGCATAACTATTCTACCCATGACCTAGAGTTAGTAGCAGTGGTCTTCTCTTTTAATATGTGGAGACACTATCTGATGTTTGAATTTTTTAATGTCTACTCGAATCACAACAGTCTCAGGTATATCTTCTCTCAGAAGGACCTGAACCTAAGACATCGATGTTGGCTTGAGCTCCTCCAGTATTATGGCTTTGAGATAGTCTATTCTCCTATAAAGGGAAACATTGTAGCAGATTCACCAAGCATGAGGTCAGGTATATAGCTTTTATGTGAGGCGACGGAGCAGCTGGCTGCTTTGCAGATATCCTTCTCGGAACATGATGGAGAGGTTTTTCTTCATTCTCTTACAGTCACTCCCCCACTTCTTCAGCGAGTCCGGGAGGTGAAAAATGGGGAAGCTAACAATGAGAATCGATGTGCTCATATATTCATAGGACAAGAACCTGAAGAATTTTATGAAGGTGGGGAGAATGTCATGCTTTTCAGAGGACATACCATGGTACCACTGTCACATCAGGAAGATGTTTTGAGGGAGTTCCACACATCCCCTTTAGTGGTACATCCATGAGTGGTGAAGTTGTATTAGGACCTATGACGATAACACTGGTGGTCGGGAATGAAGAAAGTCGTTATAGAGTTTGTCTCTCGATGCCTCACTTGTGTGAAAGTGTAGGCAGAGCATTAGGTACCAGCAGGCTTGGTTCCGGCTTTAGAGGTCCCATACTAGAAGTGGGATTGCATATCCATGGACTTTTTTATTGTAGTTCCATGTATATCCAATGTTCATGACTCTATCTAGGTGATCGGTGACCGACTCACCAAGTTGGCCCACTACCTACAGAATAGAGAGAAGGTTTTAGTAGTGAGAGTGGGATTCCTCTATGTGTAGAAGATTGTGTGGGTACAAGGAGTACCTTCGATGATTTTCTCTGATCGTGCCTCAAGTTTTACTTCCCGGCAATGGAAGGGGTTGCAGGAAGCATTCAGGATGCAGCTTCATTTGAAAACTGCCAACCATCCTCAGATAGATGGCTAGACTGAGCAAACCATTCAGACCCTTGAGGACAAGTTGCATGTTTATGTCCTCGAATTTGGTCATAGCCTGGAGGATAACATACCTATGTTGGAGTCTACATACAAAAACATATTTCACTCCACTATTGGGATAGAGACTTTTGAGGCATTGTATGTGAGACATTGCAGATCACCTTTGTGATGGACTGACCTGGGGGAGTCAGCACTCGTGGGACCAAAGATGCTATGGGCAACCACAGAGAAATTGAAGATCATCCATGAGAATATAAATAATACACAGAGCATGAATAAGTCATATGTCGATAGGAGACGGAGACCTCTATAGTGCAAGGATGATGACTGTGTTTTTCTATAGGTCTCAGCTTGATGTGTTTTACGATTATTTGGCTGAGGCAACAAGTTATATTCGAGTTTTTGTCAGACCTTTTCGGGTCCTCAGTAAATTTGTTGAGATGGCATACCGCATAGAAATTCCCCTTAGTTTCACCTGGTGCACAACGTCTTCCACATGTCCCAACTGAGGAGATACGTGCACGGCCCTTCTCACATCCTCGGTCATGGTGAACTAGACGTCGACGATGTGGCAAATTTTACAAAGGTTCCAGTAGATATTGAGGATTGAAAAAATAGGGTCAATAATGGACTGTCGATAACTCTGGTGTGTGTTCGCTGGTAGCATGGGTCCCTCTAGGAGATAACATCGGAGCAGGAGGCTCAGATGCGTGATATATACACCCACATGTTCCTTTAGTTTCTTTTGAGGCATACGGGTATGTAATTCCCTGAGGTGGGGTGAATTTAAAGACATGTAATTTCCATGTAATCTTCATAAAAATATTGTAATTTTATGAGTTCGCAAAAATAGATGGCACGTGATTATGAGGCCCCAAGATCCCGGAATTAATTTGTAAAAATTATTTTGGCTACGTTCAGTAATCATGCGAGCGGATTTTTCTAACTTTTGAACCGGTGCTCGGAATTGAAATCTGAGGGCACCGTGGAAATCGAAGCAACAATATTCGCTTAAAAAGACTTTCACCTCGACAACAGTTAGTCGAGGGTGAATGTTAATTTTTGGTTTTTTTGTGAATGGAATAATATTAAATAATGTGTGTTACATATTATTTTATTTTGTTTTCAAACTCCATGATGAAGTCGAGAAGTTGGGACCACAAAACCATAACCTCCCATGCGTGGTTTTGGTTGTGGGGACCACCCGAGCCTAACCTCCCATGAGAAGTTATGGTGGTGGGGACCACCAAAGGCCTAAACCTCTTGAACTAGAATCTTAATAATGTAGAAACCTCTCAACTCTCTGTTTAATGTGTAAGAGACTCCTGAGCTTCCTTGACATTATTTTTTCTAACCTAGTTAATTAATTAAGACTTTTGTACTTTGTGCCAATGAACTAAATAGACAACATAATCTATTATGTTGGATACACGGAATTTTATTTGGTGGAGCCTTGGGAGAAATAACTCCAACAATGAACACCAACAAAGAATGCCGACTTCGATTCTGTCTTCTTCCATTGGAAATTTTTTGACGAGTAACAAATTCAACCTCAATGAACAGACATTAGAGGAAACACCAACGTCGTCGACATCCGTCTATCCCCAAAAACATCATCTTTTTCCCTATGGAAGATATATAATGAATAAAACAAACAAGGTAGGTGTTTATTTGTGAATGAATATTTTTACCATTTTCTTCCATTTATTTTTTTAGGTATTGGAATAAATCGATCCGAAAATTTTTAAAGCATCATGTTCTACATTCATTTTCTTGTTGAGCCATATGCTACCACCCTAACGTGGAGGGTATGGGGAAAAACATTTCCCGACCCTTCCACAAATCATGTGGGGTTCTTTGTGATGGAGGGGGATGGCAACCATCCATGGTTGGGGCACGAGAACGGCGGCTGACACCACTACCAGTCACAAAGATGGAGACGGTGTAATGACACCGCCCCATGGCCTCCGTGTCGATTGCGGCCCCTGTCACCGTCTGCGGCTCCTCACCGCGCTACAGTTGGACCACCACTCTGGGCCGGACTACCGCCCTGGGGCCGGACACCCGCCCTAGGGCCGGACCGCCACCCCACGGTCGGACCCCCCCCATGACCAGACCACCTCCCCATTACCGGACAGTCGCACTTTCGACCCATGACCGAACACCCATCCCACGGCCAGACCGCCTCCCCGTGGCCAAACTTCCACCCCGAAACTGCACTGCCACCGAACGGCTGAGCCGCCCCATGGCCTCACGCCCCCACGGCACCCTCCGCAGCCTCACGGCCACTTGCAGCCCTCTGCGGCCCCTCACGGCCTATCGTGCCAGACCTATCGGGTTAATCCTATGCGACCCGAACCGGGTCGGCCCATGTCGAGTTGGACCGGGTCGGCCCGACTAGTTCGGACTGGACCTGGGCCCACAATGACCCACTATATTCTTTTGGCCTTAAATGTGGAACCAGACATCCATTTTATGAATCATCAGGGACGCTGGAAATCGTGGATCGAGATGGTCCCATTGAGTATACCCCACTAGAGTTTTGGATTAAAATGGGGGATGGTTAAGTTGGATCGAGCACGAATCAAAACAGGCCCTCGGGAGTAAAAGGAAAATAAATCACAGACTGGGGATCTGATTGACTCAACATCTATTGTGTTGAGACCCCTATGATGTGGGGAAACTTTTAGAATTTTATTCGTGGGACTTCGTGGTAATTGTAGTTTCAGAATGTATCTTGTGGATAGAATACTTTCAGAGTTGAGTGAGCATAGTGTGGGAACCTAGTAGCTGTCTGAGACTTGACGACTATTGAAAATTTCAACTTAGAATGATTTGACAATCCCAGTGGGGAGCGCCTCTGTGTGACGTGGCAGACCCACGGTGGGGAGTGCCTCTGTGTGATGCGTCAGACCCACACTACTCTATAGAAGGAGTACCTCAACATGCCACGAGGGGGAGCGCCTCTGTGTGACACGGCAGGTCCATGGTACTCGATAGAAGGAGTGCCTCAGTAGGTCATGAGGGGGAGCATCTTTGTGTGAAACGACAGATCCATGGTTGGAAGCGCCTATGTGTGACGTGACAGACCCATCGTACCCTACTGGAGGAGTACCTTAGCAGTCCATGATTCATGGGAAGTGCCTCTGTGTGATGCGGCAGACCCACTATAATCAATAGAGAAGGAGTTATCTAGTATCCTAAGTGTTCGATGATGTAACTGGTGATGTTACTTTTTACTACCCCTAGAATAAATCCTAGTGTGATATTAGATAGTATCTCTGTGTTTTCATCATTATTGAGATGGATTACATGATAACATTAGTATATTTATTGACATATAACTATGTACGGTTATCTGTTGATTTCATACTTTGTGTTTTATACATTTTGGATTTTGTGAGACCATGCGGGTCTCAGGGTCACTACTGAGTATCATTATACTCACCCCTCCACGGGATATGACGGCACTTCGTTGTTTTTGGGGCAGACGATGGACATCGCTGACTAAGGAAGTGAGTACCAGTACAAGATAGTCCCCGTAGGTGGACCATATGTCGTGTCTATATGTGGAGGATACAGATAGACATGGAGTGCTAAAGAGGAGATATGTACCTACCCTTCAGGTAGGATCATCGGAGGATGACCCATCAGCTAACTTTCCATTTTCTTCAGTTGTATTGAATCACAGTTGTAGTAGTACTTTTCAGTTGGGCTTGTATTATTGACCGTTTTAGTAACTTCATTCACTCTATTTACTGTTCAGTTTACTTATGTTCTTATCTTTTTGAATTCTTGGTAACATTTGATTATAGGTTATAAAGGAAATCCCTTCCCAGTTTTATGGAATACGCCATCGGTGCTAGTCACCAGCCCCTGGCCTATGGCAGGTAGGCTTGGGGTAGTCACAACATGGGCATCGCGGGACGGGTCGTGACATACCTATTCTCACAATTTAGAAATAATGATTCCAAATATGGAATCCATTTTTCCAAATTCAAAACCTTGAAGTGGCAAAAATTAATTTAAAATTTATTCATGTTCTCAAAATAAAAAAGCGTGTTTTTAAAAAATAATAACAATCAAAAGATTGACACCTTTTTATGTCCATTTTAAATGTGAAATTACATCCAATGACTTAAATTATATTGAATGATAATAATATAATATTATGATACTTAAAAACCATGAAAATTTATTATTTAGAACTATACATTATTTTTATTAAAAATGTTGTTTTCTATTAAAATTTTTTATTTTCCAATATTCATCAGAAATTGAAAGTTTCAAAAAAGTACAAAAAATCTATCCAAAATAAATTGTTTATGTCCCACGTCTGATGATGAATTTAATTTCATTATATTTAATATATAAAAGTGTCAAATATTTGTTTTAAAAAGTTTTCTCCATCAAAATGATGTAAATTTTCATTTTAAAAAAAAAACTTCATTTATCTGAAAAAAAAATATTGTTCTTATATTATGTCTAATTGATACATAATAGGGATTCTAAAATTATATGGCTAATATAAAATTACAAATTCAGTTAATTGTATTCGTAACTTCTTTTTGAATGGCTAGTTGGTTATATCGCAGTACAGTCAAACTGAATGTTTCGTATAGCGCAGGTTATTTAATTAATTTTAATTGATAGTATACCATGAAATCATGGTGTGTTACAGTTTATGTAACACCCTGACCCTAGATTCCTTGAGTCTGTGAAATATTAAATTAGATTAGAATTATTAAAAGGAATAAAATCATAATGGAACGTTCATTTCAGTAGTCTTAAAAATCCAAATTTCATACATTATACCAATAATACATTTGTAAATTGAATAAAACATGAAACATAATAAACTAATACAAAATCAAAACATGAAAGCTTATTCAATGTCCTCTTATTAATAACATGGGAAAGTAAACATAATAATGTTGAGCTCAGATGCATAGTAAGAGTAAATACAACCGAAGAAATAAGGAATCAATTTCTATGGAAAGGTTAATAACTGGATAAATTTTCCATAAAAACTACTAGATAAGGGATAAATAATCGGGAAAGTAAGAAACTAAAATATTGTACATAAATCAATAACCTAAGGATGAAATACATCAACAATTATATCGTTTCAAAATCTCATGGGGAAAAAATAACTGATACTATCTGAGGTAAAATTATTTTTTATTGGACATCATATCTCAAGAACAAAAAAACTCGTTACTATCAACAACTATTAAATTATGGTTTAAAACATGGATAAAATCCTATTTAAATTGGCCATCTTATTTTTTTTATTAGAACTTATTGATGCCTCAAATAGATTTTTAAATTCCAGGATCCACCCATCATTACCATTCCAAAACATTATTAATATTAAAAAATCAAAATAAAAAATATACCTTATCAAACATCCATATCAAATTATAAATATGCTTTCATCAATAATTTCACAAATAATCAAATAACTGTCAAAGTAGATACTATATGTAAAATGTTATATTGTTTAGGAAATTCTTATATCCAACATTTTTAAATATTTGTAGTCATAAAAATTTATAATGAAATACAATTATAATAAATATTTTGATTAAAGGTATGGTTAACCATCACAAGAAGAAATTTTAATTCATTGATAACCATCCAAATTATTATTTAGAAAATTGATCATTTAACATCCCATAGTGTCCCATACCACATTGAACATTTAATTCATAATACCCATAAACGATTGTTTTTTATTCCAAAATGAAAAATAATTAATGTTATAATTTACAAAAGGGGATGTAGATACACTATACCATTGAAGTAAGTGGTGTAGATTGTGTATGCCATATGAAAAGAAACGGAACGCATGAATCCCTTTCCATATGATTCTTTTTTTGTGGCCTTAAGTCTCCCCTAAAGTGGTTGAATATATGTTAATTACTGATATGAAAACCCAAATCATGTTTGTAATATCATATATTAACTTATTAAAATATTTTATTACAATTTTGATAATACTTTTTAATTAGTTTAACAGTTTTTTGTGTTAGTTGCCCTATTTTCTCTAGTACATTTTGACTTATTTTTTGTTGTTATTATTAAATATATCATTGATTAATCATCTCAAGAATGTAGAAAATGACTAAAATATCATATTTATTCAGTAATTATGTATTTATAATATTCCATATCATCTGAATGTTAGAAATTTAGTGCACTGTTCAAGGAGACAAGAGGTTGTACGTACGCATGAACTCTAAGTTCATTTCATTGTTGACTTAAATGAATTGAAAATAAATGACAGACATGTATATAATAATTTCCATTATCTTATATATGTTATATATTTTGAATTATTTTGTTATAACCATCCTTTATATGTTACATTAATCCATAAACTAGTAATATCACTTGAGGTGGCGGTAGTCCACACTTTCTCAATCAAAATTACCATATTTAAACATGAGGGAAGTATAAAGGTATGAAATAAATTAAAAATAAAATATAATAAACACATTATAAATGACATATATATTATATATAAATATAGTTTCTATCATAATTTCCACCATGAGAGGAGGTAGGAAATGTTGAACATTCATCGTTTCGGGAGGCAGTAGTTCGCCATAAATAGAAATTGAATGTCCGTTACCCATTAGATGAAGGTATGTATAAGTGTAGGTCTAAATTATAAAATAACAATATATTTTCATATTTTGGATACATTATATTTTATTAAATCATATAATAATAAGATTATATTGAGATGATAAGAGAAATTAAACTAGAGAGCTTGAGTTATGGTGCTACCACTTAATCAGGTTACTTCTTTTAGTGTATAATAAAATATTCCTTGGATTTATTTCTGACCAAATGGAGACTTCAAGGTAGCCGAGATGGATGTTGGGAAGAAATATTAGTAGGTCTTGTTTGGGTATATGATTCATCATAGGTGTGAGTAATGGGTAGAGTTGGTGTCCTTTTATATATAAGGATAAAGACTCGCATTGTATTTTTTTAAACATGTTAGGTGGACACATGTTATTACATAAAAAATTCATAAAAAACCAAAAAAACACATCAATGGAACGTTTATGGGAAAAATATTGATATACAACGGGTTTATGAAAAGTCTATAGGTCAGGTGGGCCCTTAATTTTATGGTTTAGTCCTTAATTATGCTAAATTTTTCCTTCAATGCTGTGATTAATTTTAATCACTTTTACTAATAATTTTTGTCAATAATTTACTTGGTATTACTAGAAACTAAATATTATATTAAAAAAATTATTATGTTTTATTTTTTAAATTTAATACACTGAATTATCTAAATTAATATTACTCATAATCCTACAGATGGGATGAAATTTTGGGGTTTTAAGTGGGAAAAAGATCAAAAGATTATTATGATTTTATATTAATTTTTTATATTAAATATTTTATAATAGTAAAAATTTATTAATATATGTATTATTTCACTAATTTAACAATAAAATAAATATATAATATCATTTATGATTAATAATAAATTAGACAAAATGAAGTTTTAGCTAACAATTCATATTTTTCACTATTCATAAAAAATCATGTTTCTTAGAAAAAATATAAAATATTCAGCATAAGATAATTTGGAAATTATGAATTAATTTTTTTTACCATGTTAAATTAATAGGTTTTTTAAAATTAAGATTTAAAATAGGTTTTCTATTAAAAGGTGATAAAATTTCCATTCTAAAAAGAGACAATATTTTATGTGTTATATTGGGATTGTTCTTAACATATGCCAATTAGATGAGTGTAAAATTATTTATTTGGATATATAAAATATGTATAATCTCTTTGAATGAGATAAAATTTATTTAAATATGAATAAAATGATTAAAAAAATGTTCCATTTAGTTTGGGTGTTGTGTTTATTACAATGATTTATATGGATAAATATGGTAAATTATTGGGGTGTTACATTCATCCCTCCTACAGAACAACCTTCCTTTAAATTTTAGGGTCATTACCCTAAAAAATATGTTAGTAGTTCTCTGTCATTGTAACCTCAAGTTCGTATGTTTCTTCTTCCTTTTTGTGATTTCTCTAGAGTAACTTTACTGGAAGAGTCATCCAATTCCACAATACTTTCATTCTAGTATCAAGAATCTGGATGGGTACATCGCAATATGAAATGTTAGGTTACAAATCAATTTAATCATTTGTGAGCACATTTTTTGGGTCAAGTATTTTCTTCCTTATAATTGATTTACAGAATAAATCGTGAACCATTGTTATTTTTTTAGGAAAGGCTAAACGATAAGCATCGATTCTAACTCTTTCAGGAATTTCAAAGTCCCTGATGTACCTATGACCTAGTTTCCCTTTCATATAGAATATAATAACACTGTTACATGGAGATACCATTAATAAAACAAAATATACCACTTTCAATTCCCATCCCATCGTTCTATTATCAACATAACTCATTTTCCTACTTTGAGACGTTTTGATATAATCTTGAATGGCATTCACTTTTGTTGTCATCTAATCAATATGTTTTGAGCCTATGAGTTTCCATTCACCAAATTCATCCTAAAAAGATGTAGCTAACACCTATTTCAATATAATGCTTCAAACAGATCCATTTTAATAATTTAAGGAAATTTATTATTATAAAAAAGCTCCACCAAAGGTAAGTATTGATACTATTCACCATGAAAATTTAATGAACATGATATCAACATGTCTTCCATTTTTAAATTGTTATTTTACAATGTACATCAGTATGTGGATTGTAGTCCATTCTTAAATAATTTTTTGTATCAAGAGTGCAACTTTCTAAACATAATCGGTTACATACCATTTTAATTTTATTTATGTCTAATTAATTACGCGACATGGGGTGCATGCCTACACACGTCAATTTCGGGTCCTATGCATCTTTTAAATTATTTTAAATATATGCAGGCATTTAATGAAAAATTTCACATCATTCATTGGCATGGTGTTTGGGTTTTTAATTAATTAGTTAATTATTGAAAAATAATAATAAGAGATTTAATGAATATTTACGATAAAAAATTAAAGGATTAAAAGAAATTTTCGAAAAAAATAGAAATGGGGCTATGTGAAAAAGATAAATAATTAAAATGGGGGATTTGAGTTTTTATTTTTTTATCTTTTATTTCACTTCCATCATTTTATTTTATTTTATTCGTTTCTTTTATTATTTGTTTTCATTTTCTTTTATTTGTCTCTTATTTTTCTTTCTTTTATTTTTTTCTCCTATCCTCTCTCCTTCTCCCTTCACTCACGTCACACCCCTCCTCTCCCCTAAGAGGCGCACCAACCAGTAGGACCTTTGGAAGGCTGCTGGTCCTTCGTCTGACATCCAATTTATTCACAATAAAGTGAAAAGTAAACCTTAAGGAAAGGAAAATGTTCCGAAATTGGAATCATGCATTTTTGTTGAGTAAAATGCATGAAGTTCGTCATGGAAAATTGTTACCTATTTTGGGGTTGTACTAAAATCATTCATTTTCATCATTTTTAGGTCAAATCAAAGCCTACCACAGATCATAGAGTAATCTATGACTAAAATGTATATTTTCTACCCACATTCCATCTGTTTCATTGTAGTTTATAAAAATTATTTGTTGTGTCCTTAGTCGGTGCCTACCGACATTATGCAATTTTACCCAATTTAATTACCTTAATTGTTAAACCTAACTATTGCAGCCTTAATCATATTGGATTAAATTGTTTGAATTTTTGAAACAAGATCGGACACCTGTTTGGGCGGGCTGACATAGTTGGGGTATTTCTCCATTATCCAGGTTATTAATTTAATTAACTGCATGTATTGCACAACCCCTTTTGTTGATGGAAAGTTAAATAAATAGTTGTTGAATTTCTGCAACAAAGTTTGGCACACCATTGACTATGCTGACGTGGTCGGTGTATCCTTCCATTAGCTGGGTTTATTGTTTGATTAATTTCATGTGTTTCGAATCAACTTTTTATTGAAATTAAATTAAATAAATAGATTATTGACCAAGAAATTAAATTTTTGGATCACTGGCACTTGTTTTTCTGAACTATTTATTATTTAAATGTGCATTATCAACTATGATTGATATGATATCAATATTTATATGGAATTTGTTATGTTGTACTGTTAAATTTTTGCCTTGTGATTCACTACTGTATCTGGTTAGTTTTCAAGGAGCAACTTTATATGCTGATTATGTCATATCTACTGCTGTGAAAACATTAACTAAATTCAGGACGGAGAAAGGAGGTGGATCCCGTAATAAGGTCTCTTCTTAGATCTTCTGTTACCGATGTGTTACCTCTATGTTCTGGGGGCAATGTCAGTGGATTTTCTAGACTGAGACTTCCCCAGTAATTCTAATACTTTTGAGTGATACTGGTTCTAAAAGGGCCCATCGGGAGGGATCCGTTGGCAATGTGGCCAAGCTGACCTCAGATGAAACCCGAACCCTTTTTGTGAGATTAGGACAAACTTAGGGTAAATCCCTTCCTCAGGAGATACTTGTTCTTTTGATAGATTTACATGGACAAGCTCGGTGTTATTGGATAAATTAATGGATGTTCCGTAACAATAGCTTTAGGATGGGAATAGCCTCCAACTCTCAACTTGAACCTTAATAATGATGAATTTAAGGTTTATATTATTTCTATTTGAGATTTTCTGGGGAATTGGGATGTCTTTCTGATATGTGGAAGTGCACCTGGTTAACACTTGACATCGACACCAAGTCAAAGCACATGATTGGGGAATATAAATCTTCCTTGCATTACCATGGTTTCTTTTTATATATATGTATATATAGATGTGTTCATGCTATTTGCTGACAGGTACTCTTTCAGACTACCAGCTTAGGCTGAATCAGGTGATTTGGCATGAGTTCCGTTTGGAAACCAAACCGACATATGTATTTCATTTGCGATTAATTTAGTTTTCTGAAAATATTAAGTAATGGCACAACACATTTTTTATTGGAACATGAAATGGAATAGTTTAGAAACCATGGGTTCCGGCCTACTGGGATTTTATATCTCACCCTGCTCGGGTGTTATGGACACACAAGTAGATTACATCCACGTAGGTATTGTCAAAGGGAAGCATGGAACTTATGAGGCTTGATTGTTCATTACTGATTAGGATGGAGACTGGGGAAGTGGACCGAGCCTTTCTTGTGATGTACTTTCAGCTTGTGTCTTTTCTTTTAGATGATTGTGTCGCTGAGTTCTATTTTCCATACATTCAATTTGGACTGATATCATGGCATGACATCATTTTGTGAGCTTCCAAACATAGTTATTATCTTTCACATGGATTTATATATATAGTTTTTACTGTAGTTTATTCATTCACGTGCTTCAGCTATTGATTATTTGTTAATGATTACATAATCCATGATATTATTTATTACTTATGATGGAATAGTCACCCCCATAGACACAATAGAGCTCTCGCTTCTAGTTGCCAGTCTCTGGAGTTCGGGGAGATTCGCTTGAGGTTATGTGACTCACCGGTCCGGCCAGCGTCATAGAGGTGATCTGGGTAAATATGTTACAATGTGGTATCAAAGGTGGTTTTTTCATTTTTCATACTGTTTGGGTTTGATAGGAGACTAGGATATAGGGATTTGGAATAAACTCTGTGCTTTGACGTTGCTAACCCATGTACATGGGAAACCCAAATTACTGGGTTAGGATTTAATTTATTGACTCTCCTAGTTATTGTTGATATGATTTCCCCATTGGGTGACTCACTGGTTTTGAATTTTTATAATGTTGATTTTTTTGAAATAATTGGTTTACCATTATAGCTTGATTATACGAGGAAATAAATTCCATGCATCGTTATATGAGCCATAAGATTTAAATTCCATGCGTATTACTAGGACATATCTACTTCCAACATGTAACGCCCCGACCCCAGCTACCCAGAGTCGGTACATTACCTCGTAACATTGGCATGATCACAAAAGATCAAGTCTCGAAAGACTGATTAGTTTAGTAGCCTTGGAAACACTAGATACATTCGTAAATGTTACATTACATCATAAAGTGAGAAACTACAATAACAAAGTCTCCATAGTCCACACTCATATCCTCTTCTGACAATCCCTGTAGGTCATTCATAAAATACTTCTTCACATCCAGGAAAATATTAAAACATTGAAAGGGGTGAGCTCGGATGCTCAGTAAGGATAACAATATTGCGGAAGCTTTCATAAATAAACATTAACATTTAAGGAAATGTATAACTAAAACAAAAGCCTTTTTAAACTTGAACTTCAGCATAATATGGAATAAATAAAATTAAATAATGCCATTTACTTACTCACATGGATATTCTACTAGTCGAATAATCACATGCAATGTCAATAACCACTTTCATAATGAGGGAATGTATAATTTCAGACATTCTGAAACATTTTGTAAAGGCCTCGTCCAAAACCATAAATCAAATAGGGAAACGGCCTCGACCAATTCCACGTCTAGTTTTCTCATGAGACCTACCGATGCATCGAGGAGCTATAGCGGGCTCCACCCTTCACTTATTACGTCCAATACATTCCTCATATGAATAGGTTTAAACATATCATAAACCATAACATAATCGTATCACATAAAACATGCATAAAGGAAATATAACATTTCCACATTTCAATCACAAGATATCAATACAACACATTTATATAATAGAAACGCTTTCAAAACCATTTTCAATACCAAAATAAAAGAATGTTAAAACTTTGTATTTATTTTTCATTAAAAAAATGATGGCTTGTAGAGGAAGCTGAAACTCAAATAATGGTCACGGCGGCAGAGAAGTCGTTGTCTCTGCATAAGTACGGAAAGAAAAACATTCCCTTTTGTCGTTTAGCAAAATGCTTCGTATGAAAAATATTCCTTTTGAATAAACGTAAAAGTCAAAGGGGTTTATACACCGTATAAAAGAAAGTTGTGTATAAAACCAAATATGCCTCAAGGAAAGGGGATTGAGAAGAATTCCATAAAAAGATCATTTTTAAATAAAGTACATCTATAATGTGTATTCACTATAAGTACACATAAATAATGTAAAAATACAAGACATGACATAATAATATCATGACATAATTTGAAAGTAGGAGATTAACCCAATGAATAGAACTTGGGTTAAGAAGTTCCCTTACCTCGTGTCTCACTTGACTCAACCGTTATTTAACCTCCTGAATAATAAACTAGAGTTAATATATACCTTATTAAGAACCATTTTTAATTTCATTATCCTTTTTATATCACTTATTACAATTTTATGAACATTATGTAATTATTTAAGTTAATAACGGTCATTTTGTCGATCATTGGTACTTGAGTCAACAATAAACTTCTTTTAATTACAAGTTGTTTATGTGGTAGAATATCCATTATATCCAGAATTATATTCATGATTTAGATGTCATATATATCATATATATTCAGTATATACATTCGTTTATAATATTACGTAACATTTAGAGGTAAGAAATGAAATGCACCGTTCATGGAGACGGTAAGTCGTACGTACGCATGAACGCTACTTTCATTTCTATTTCGTATTTAATGGAATTAAATCATAATGATATTAATTTATAATATAACTCCAGTATAATATAGTGTATATACCATTTAATCCATCCATTATACATCCCACATATGGCATTAACGATTCAAATCAACTTGAGGGGGCGGTAGTCCGCACTTCCTAAAATGAAATTATCGCGTTTTACCCATAATGGAAATCATAAAGTATGCCATAAATGAGAAATACAGAAGCATAAGTAAAACATAAACATATTATATATCATATATAAATATAGTGACATCTTAATGGCCACCTTTTAAGGTGTTATATGAGTGTTGAACAATCATCGTTTCGTGAGGCAGAAATTCGCCATCCACTGAAACCGTATGTTCTTTAACCATTAGATGTAGGTGTGTGTAAGAGTAGCTCGAATCCTTTTTATTAAAACATCCTATTATATTTAGGATACTTGTGTTGTTACAAAAGAAACGAATAATAAGATTTTAGGGGGTTGGAGAAGAAAAATAAAACAAAACAACATTAGAAAAGACATTACCTCAAAATCGGGTAACTCTTTTTGACTTGAGCCAAAGGCTTCCTTGGGAAGCGTTCTGACCAATGTGAGGCTTCTAGGAGTAATAGGGGGATGTTGGGAGAGTATTTGGGTAGAGTTTGGCCGAGCAAAATGGCTTGAAAGTGTGAATGAGGTGGTAGAGGTGGGGGCCTTTTATAAGAGGAGAGGAGGGGCACTCTTGGAAAGTAAGGAACTTTTACATTATTATACAAATGATTTTCGGATTCTAAAGGTCCCACACTTATATAATTCGTGGATAAGGTGATACGGGTTCTAAATATACCCATCCAATAGTCTTTGGACAAGTTTATGCCTTGGATTGTACATTATCTTTTCATTTTATTAAAATCGTTAAATAATGAGGTCATCGCTGCATCATAATGATGTCATAAATAATTTAATTTATTTAATGTCTAAAAATTATAAAAAAAATACAATGATGTAGGAAATATTTTTAGCTTTCCAATGAATATTTATAGTCAAAACTATTACTTGTATAACCCCATGTAAAAATTGTGTTAGTAAAACATTTCATGTTTGTGTCATTTTTTACTTTAACATTAAATAAAAGGTATTTATGTCATTTTCCACCTAAAGTGGCTCCATGGGGTCCCCAAGTTGACCCATGTATTTTCTTGGTCAGTCATGGCACATCCAATGAGGGTAGGACATGTGTCAAGCCCATCTCAAATTATTAAAACATTATTTTTACCTTAAACTACACTAATTACCTCTAATCGCGATTAAGAACTTAAAAGTTACTATTCACCAAAAATTATTTTAATCTCATTGAACCACATTTTACTTCTTAATGACAACCATGTATGTCGGATTTTTGAAAATCAAATCACAGTGGTGGTAATATTTCCTTTAAACCAAAAATCAGTTATTTAACTACCACTTAGTGGTTTCACTATTCATCGAAAATTGATGTTTTTCAGAACAATGCCAAAATTTCACCGTAATCTATAATTGATATTCTGATTTCAAAAAATATGTCTATTTTACAAAATTCCAAAAATATAAGTTGGATTAATTTATTTTATAATTAATTCTCGCTGTCACAACAAATTGCGTGTTTTTAAGAAACAATTTATATCAAAAGATTGGCAATTGTTTATGTCCAATTTCAATGTTAAATTAATTCTAATGACCACCATTGAATAAAATGGTAAAAATATATTCTAATTATACTTTAAAACCACTAAATATTATAATTTATCACTATAAATTATTTTTATTAAAAAAGTTGTTTTTATGTATTTTTTACTATTCATAAAAGAATTAGAAGATCTCAGAAAATTACAAAAAATTCAACTTTGGATAATTTAGATATTAAGAATACAAAAATGAAGTCCATTTTGAAATATAAAATTTCTATAATTTTAAAAAGTGGTTATTACTATTCATAACGGCTACTATGATTAGTCGCGGTGTTTTAGAACTCAAAGTTGCGTACAATGCAAGCTATTACATTATTGAATGAGAAGCGTATTGTGGAAGCTCGGGGTGTTACACATCATGCATTTTTTTGTTTTCATGTGAGGGTTGTTGTTCCTAGTGGTAAAATATTTAAATTCTAGTTTATTGAACATAATTTTGTGATAGTCTGTTAGGTGTTATCAAGAAATAACTGAGGAGTGGACTGTAGAACTGGTTTAGTAATATTTTTGAGTTGTCTCTTCAATCTCGAAACCCATATCTTGAGGTGGGTTGTATGTTGTTTAGTGCTCATAGGAGGCCTATGTACCTAATTTATTTTGCGCCTTAATGGTTTTTCTCACCATCATTACTCATTCTCTAACGATTTGTGTTCGGATATTGTAGAAAAATTCCGCCACAACATCATCTTGTTGTGCCTCAGGATAGTGGAAATGAGCACATTGCAAATTTGGTGGGTCATGAATCCCCAGTGGTACCTCTCATAGAGCCTCCTATAGCACTACATCATGTTGATCTTCCGATGGACCCTGGCATTCAATTCAGGGATAGTACCCTAAGTCATATGTTGTTGGTTATTAATATCCCTAGATCCACCCCCTTTATGGTAGACCTTACACGAGACTTTATGTAGAAACACCCACCCACCTTCTTAGGGAGTGAAAACCCTAATACTGCAGAGTAACAGATAGAAGCTATATGTTCTATCTTCGACCACCTTGAGACGCTTCCAGAGAGGAGTTTCCAGCTTGAAGTCTACATGCTCTGTGACTCTTCCAAGTGCTGGTGGGACGTTGTTTCTCAGTCTGAGCAGACCGTTGACATGTCTTGGGGTGACTTCCAAGAACCCTTCTATCATCAATTTTTCCCACATACTCTGTGAGATGACCGTGCGCATGAGTTCCTACATATTTAGTAGGGATCTATAATTATAATATAGTATTCTACTCATTTCACAGAACATCTGAGCTTTTCCCCATTATAACATGCGACAGAGATACTACTGCGAGGCGTTTTGAGGACGGACATGTGTATACTAACTGATCACATGTGAATTCCTTCCGTTTGAACACTATTATAGAGATCGTGATCCAGGATCTAATCTCAGAGTGAAATGTCAAGGAAGCTAAACCAGTGAGCCATGGCGGTTCAGTTCTGAGACAGGGTGATGGCTCTTCTGGCAACAGGAAATGCTATTTTAAATGTGCATGTGACGGAAATCCTTACCAAAATGCATGTCTTGAAAGCTCTGTCACATGTTATAAGTGTTGTAGGGATGGTGACAAGAAGCCGTAGTGCACAAGAGACCCGAAGGAGTTCCAAACTTGCAGCAGGATGGGACACCATTAGCGTTTCTACCATTCCTTTTCTTCGGAAACAAGTTGTAGAGGATCCGCACCTTCACCTTTGTCAGGTATGGGATCTATGAATGGACAGAAATCTATAAGATCTTTTTCCACCAGTCAATCAGGATGAGGAAATGGTGGAGTTCGTGGTTGAGTAAATCAAGTTCCTGATTATTCATGTTAGTAGAGTGGACCTGCTCTGTCCAACCAGGCAGTGCATTAGGGTAGTGGATCAGGTCACATGTATGTTGTTCAATTATCACCATATGAGCATAGTGAATGACCTTCTTTAGTTAAATGTACTATTCTAGTATCCTCTTATTTATTTTATGCTTTTTTTGATACCCGCGCATCACACTCTTTTATATCTTCTTGTGTCGTTGAAAGTTTTAGTTTTCCAATTGTGTAACTTTTCGGCATCAGGTCTCTTGACACTCTTCTTGGGGTTATAATAGAGGGCATATGCCAGTACCAAGAGTTCCCCTCAAGATAGGTGGGTACCATTTTGTTTAGAATTTCTAGTTCCTCGATATATCCGGAATCGAAGTCATCTTCGGTATGAATAGTATTTCTCCATATCATGCCCATGTGGATTTCTATCACCTTCGGGTGTCCTCTACATCCCCTAAGGGAGACACATATATTCACAAAGGAGAATGGTATGTGCAGGAAGACCGAGCTAAGCCTATGTACGTAGGGTTCGGAAGGGTGACAAATCAGTTGGAAAGTCTCTTCATGACCGACCGGGGAACACAACTAGTTGAATTCCCTCTAATGGTGGACCTTTTCAGAGACGTCTTCCCTGACGATTTCTCTGACTTACCTACTATGAGAGACACAGAGTTCACTATTGATCACATGCCAAGTGTGTCACAAGTTTCTTTTCCTCCCTACAGAATTGCACCAATAGAGCTTCAGTAACTCAAAAAGAGGCTTGAAGTCCATGACGCTAAGGGTTTCATCAGACATTGAACATAAACGTGGGGTTCATCTATCCTTTTTACCAAGAAGGTAGATAGTACCCTAAGGTTATGAGTGGATTATCGTCGACTCAACCAACTCACACTAACGAATCGATATCTATTGCCTCGTAGAGATGATCTCTTTGACCAGCTCCGGGGAGAAACTGTTTTCTCCAAGATTGATCTATGATCGGGATACCACTAGGTTCATGTGGGACCATATGAAATAACACATTTAGATTTATGAAGTAGGTTCGTCCTATACTAGTATCTGGTTATGCCATTTGGCCTCAAGAATTCTCTAGCAGTCTTCATGTCTCTGATGAACCATGTTTTTCATCTGTATCTTGGTTTATTTGTTGTAGTCTATATGGACGACATCTTAGTGTATTCAGGTTCCGAACACAACCATTCAACCCATCATGAGATTGTGCTGAGTACACTGAGAGAGCATCATTTATATTCTATGCATAGGAAATTCCACATCAGGATTGATAATGTTCACTTCTTGGGTCATATTATATCTGATGCAGGGGTATCAATTGACCTAGAAAATATGACTGTTGTGTTTTTATTGGAGAAGCACAAAAGTGTATTTGAAACCTATAGTTTCTTGGGGCTTGCTTGATATTAAAGGTAATTCATCCCATATTTCTACCGCCTAACATCACCACTTATTGCCTTGACAATGAAAGGTGTACAATTTATCTAGTCAGAAGCTTGTGAATAGTCTTATATAGAATTGAATTGAAGACTAACCTCAGCCCCAATCCTGATTCTGCCTAAACCTGGTAAGAGATATATAGTCTCTTTTGATGCTTCAAGAAAGAGGTTGGGTGTAGTTTTGATGAAGGGTGATCAAGTTGTGGCTTATGGATCCCGCCAGCTGAGACCTCACGAGCAGAACTATCCTACCCACGTCCTTGATTTGGCAGCTTTGGTTCATGATTTGTGTAGTTGGAGACACTATTTTTTGGGTGAGAGATTCTTTGTTTACACAGATCATACAATTTTAAAATATATCTCCACTCAATGAGACTTGAACAAAATTAATGATGTGGGGTTGAATACTTCCAGTCATTTGACATTGATCATTCATATACCCCTGGTAAGGGTAATGATGAGGAAGATGCTTTAAGCTGCAAGAAATAGAAACAAGTCATGCAAGTAGCCAGTAGTGAGTGGCAGAAGATAGCCTTATTTTTAGACATGCATTTGGAGGATCATGAGCAGAGTGGAAAAAAGGTTCTAGAAACTCTTATATGGACATCCTCTATTCTAGAGAATGTCTGCTGGCAATAGTTGACTGATCCTGAGGGGATCATTTTGATGGGATGTGTTAATGGAGAGAACCCATTTGGGAAGTTCACCCTAGGGTGAACACGATGTATCAGGACATATGTTGACAATATTGGTGGCCTGATATGAAAAAGCAGATAACAGGTTTCATCACTCAGTGATCTACCTGCCAACAGGTGACGACAGAGCACCAGTGACCTGCTGGACTCCAACAACATCTATCCATTCCTAAATGGAAATCGAGTGATATCAACATGGATTTCATTACAAGCTTTCCAAGATCTTCTCGAGGCAGCAATGCAGTATGGGTGGTTGTAGATAGGTTGACCAAGGTTTCACACTTCTTGCCTATCTGATATTCAATTACGAATGATGAGTTGATATGGCAGTATATCCAAGAGATTTTGTGACTTCATGGTGTATCTCATTCTATTTTCTTGAACATGGATACCTATTTTATGTCACAGTTCTGGAATGGTTTGAAAAATGAACTGGGATCACAGGTACTTTGGATTACTTCATATCACCCTCAGACAGATGGACAATCCAAGAGATTTATACGTGTGTTAGAGGATATGCTATGGTCTTGTATCCTAGATTTTGGAGGTACCTAGGAGAATAATTTACATCATGTTTATTTTACATATAATAACAACTTCTAGGAGACAATTCAAATGGCTCTTTATGAGTCCCTCTATAGTAGACCATGTCGTTCACCTTTTTGATCACTCGAAGAAGGTGAGGCAGCTATGTTGGGTCCTTATCTCATTCAGGAGACTTTTGAGCAAGTTTAGATGAATCATAATTGTATGTTTATAGTTTAGTCCAGACAAAAGTCTTATAGTGATCATCTCTGCATATCTTTTGAGTTTGAGATGGGACATCGAGTCTTTCTATGTGTTTCTCCTATGATGGCTCCCAGGCGGATCATGAGGTAGGGGCAGTTATCACCAAGATACATTAGTTTTTTCATGATAGTGGAGTGAGTTGGGATGGTAGCCTATCTATTACTGCTACCTTATGGGTACCGTGTGATGCACGATGTTTTCCATGTATCTCAACTTCGACAATATCATCCATACAAGTATCATTCATCGAACCCTGACGATATCTAGCTTGAAGCTAATGCATCCTTTGCAGAGAATCTGATCAATATCTTCAAATGTAGCATGAATTTCCTCCAAGGAAATTCAGTCCCTCTAGTTCAGGTGTTGTGGGAACACGGACGCATTCATGACAAGACTTAGGAGCAAGAGAGGGATGCACGAGCTTAGTGTCTAGATCTTTTCTCTGGCGACGTTCCACTAACCTTGGAAGGGAAAATGGTATACGAGTTTCCTTAAGGATGGGAGGTTGTTATGTCCTGCACTTAATCAAGAATGAACCATTTTATTTTTATTGTAGTATAATTAATTAAGCAACATGGGCCCACGCCTGCACACCTTGCTAGGGGTCCCGAACATCTTTTTAATTAATTTATGTAACTCCAGTCCTTCAATGGAAAATTTCACATCACCCTTTGGTTTGGTGTTTGCGATTTTAAATAAATAATTAATGATTGAAAAATAATAATAAGATATTTAAAATAATATTTAACAGAAATCAATAAATAATGAAATGAAAATTGGAAATAAAATAGAAAGGGGGCTATAGGGAAAAAATAATTAAAATGTAGGATTTCCATTTTTAAATATTTTTATCTTTTATTTCCCTTCCATACATTTTTTTCATTTTTTTATTTTATTTTATTTCCATTTTTCCTTATCATTTATTTTTCTCTTATTTTTTTCTATTATTTTTCTTTATTTTTCTTTATTTTTTTCCTCTCCTTTCTCCCTCTCCCTTCACTCACGTCGCACCCCTCCCCTCCCCTAGGCAGCGAACCTACTAAAATGCCCTTGGAAAGACTGTGTCTCCTCCATCTGAAATATTATTACTTCATCTTAAGGTGGGCATTAATCCTTATGGAAAAGCTAGCGTTTCACAATTGGAATCATGCGTTTTCATTGAGTAATATGCGCATAGTTCGTCGCGGATGATTGTTACCCTATTTTGGGATATTCCAAAATCATTTGTTTTAATCCTCTTTATGTAAAATAAAAGCCTACCGCGGATCATAGTTTCATCTATGACTACAAGGTAGGGTGTCTACTCACTTTCCCTCTGTTTGTTTGTGGTTAATAAACATGGACCATTGTGTCATTAGTCGGTGTCATTGACTTTGTGCAATTTTACTCAATTTAATTATATTAATTGTTTTGCCTAATTGTTTCAGCCTTAATAGTTTTAGATTAATTTGTTTTAATTATTTCAACATGATATGACACCCCTTAGTGTGTGTCGACATAGTCGGTGTATTTCTCCATTATCTGGGTTATTGATTTAATTAACTGCTGAAATTGCGCAACCCCTTTTAATCATTTTAAAATTAAATAAATAGTTATTGAGTTGCTGCAACAAATTCAAACACCCATTTTGGGCATGGCGACATGTTCAGTGTGACATTCCATTTCTTGGGATTATTGTTTAATTAATTTCATGTGTTGAGAAGAATCTTTTTTTTGTAATTAAATTAAATTAATAGTTTCTTTAACATGATCGTCAATTGTTTGATCATTGGACCTTGTTTTTCTGAACTGTTTATTATTTAAATGTGCATTATCCACTGAGGTTGATATGATATTTATATTTCCTTGAAATTTTTTATGTTGTACTATTAAATTTATGCCTTGTGATGCACGAGTGAATGTGGAGATTTTTCATGCTGCGACTTTATATGATGATTATGTCATATCTGTTGCTGTGAAAAATATAATTAAATCCAGGCCGGGGAAAAGAGGTGGGTACCATATTAAGGATCATACATACAACCTCTATTTCTGAAGGGGTACCTCTATGTGTCGGGGGCGGTGTCATTGGATTTGTCAGACTGAGACTTCCTTGGGCTTTCGATTACTTTTAAGTGATACAGGTTACAAAAGGGACCTTCAGGATAGATCTGTTGGAAATGTGGCTATGCTAGACTCAAATGACATCAGACCCCTTTTTGTGACATCGGGATAGAATCCGGGCAATTCCATGCCTGAGGCGATACTTTGTCTTTCGAACGATTGACCTAAATGGGCTCAACGATATTGGATAAATTGACGGATGTTTCATAGCGATACCTTCGAGACAGGATCAGACTCCAACTCTCAACTTGATCCTTAATAATGATTCACTTAATGCCTATATTATTTTCATTTGAGTTTTTATTGTGAATTGAGACTTCCATCTAATATGTGAATGTGCACCTGGTTGACAATAGAATTAGACCCCAATTCAAGGCACACACATGGGGTATATACATCTTCCTTACTTTACCGTGCTTTCCGATATTATATATATATATATATACGTGTTCATGAATTCTACTGACATGAACCCTTTCAGACTACCATCTTAGGCTGAAGTAGGTGATTTGGCATGGGTGCCATTTGTAACCCAAGATGGCTTATTTATTTCATTGTGTTTAAATTAATTATCTGAAAATATAATGCAATGGAACACTGCATTTTGTATTTCTGCATGAAATAGAAATGTTTAGACATTGTCGGTGCCGGCCTCCTAGGATTTTATCTGACACCACGCTCGGGCATCATGGAAACCCGAGTAGATTACATGCTCACATGTATTGAAAACGGTAAGTGTGCAAGTTCTGATGATTGACTATTTATTACTTCTTAGGATGGAGACTGGGTCAGTGGATCGGGCCTTTCATTTGACGAAGTTTTTGTTTGTGTATTTTTATTTAGTTGACTATGAGTTTGAGTTCGTTCGTCCATACTTTTATTTTAGAATCATATCATGGCATGACATCCTTTTGTGAGCATCGGCACTAGGTTATTTTCATTCAGTTGGATTTATTTATATTAGTTATACTTCATTTTATTCATTCAAGTGCTTCCCCTAATTATTATTTGTTGTTGTTTACTTCCTTCATGAAATTATTTATTACCTATGAGAACATAGTCTCTCCATATATAATAATGATCCATCACTACTATTTAGAAGCCTCTAGAGTTCGGGGAGATGCGCCTAAGGTTATGTCAGCCACTGTTCTGACCACCTTTTTAGAGGTGAGCCCTATCAAGATGTTACAGAGAGACTCTTAAAGACTCTCCCATAACATTGACGTAATTTGGGGGTCTCTATCAATAACAATGGATAGAGGATCTCCATGAAGTTTTATAACTTCATTAATGTATATATTTTAAATGAAATCAAGAGGAAAATATTCTCTTATCATTTGTAAATGTGAACATTTGGTTAGGTGATCAACAAAAACAATATTTAATCATTCATTATAGTAGTCTTTGGAAGTCCTGTAACAATGTCCATAGTAATTTCATAACATATCCAAATAGAGATAAGAAGAGGTTGTAGAACACTTTTAGTATTTTTTCTTAATTATTTATATTATTGAAAAACTAGACATTAGGATACATAACCCATTATTTCACACTTCCTGTTTTCCCACCAAAAGTATTCCCTCAAGTCCCTATACATCATTGTACTCCTATGGTGTATATAAAAATTTTATCTATGAGAATCGTCCAAAAATTATCTTTCTAGATTTGGTAAATTTGGAACAGATCGAATAATTCCAAAATTTAAAACAATATCTTCATAAACAATGTCTTCTAATTTTCCATAATTCACCCGTTTAATATTCTTCTAAAAGTCCTCATCATCAGATTGGGAATTACTCATCCTCTCCATTAAATATGGATTTTCAATCCTTTGATAAATTATTGATGTATACCCCTCAATATAAATTCACATATCTATGTTCACTACATCCAGGAATATATGGTCCATCTCAATACTTATTTGGGTTAGAACTCCATGACCATTCCTAGTCAATGAATCTACCTCCTTCTTTAATTTCTCTTAGTAGTAGTGTATTGAGAGCATAGAATCCTTGAGTAGTTCAAGTCATCTCCATTGTCTAATGATGACCTCTTTCTGTGAGAGGATGTATATCATGATTTTATGAACTTTTTATATCTCACATATTTATCCATATAGGTAATGTCTCCATATTTTCAAATCATTGTATAAAGCAGATAACTCTAGATAATGTGTTGGGTAGTTGTGTTTGAGTCTATAAATTCATTAATGCATATTTAATAACATTTTTATTTTTCATTAATATACAATAAATTCCCCACTTTGGTGCATCAATATGTATGAAAAACCCATCTCAACCAGATGGTAGATTGAATATTAGATCAATAAACAATCTTACCTTTATCTATTAAATGCATTCTTCATATTCTTTCATCCATACAAACATTACACATTAACACATAATCTTTTTCAAGGGGATGGATAATCATGAAAAATTATGAACCAATCATAAAAAATATTTTACCTAACCAATGAAACACTCTACCTAGATTAATTTTGTCAGTGTATGAATTTTTCTAACTGCTTTTTTTGTTTGTAGGATCATTCGATATTCCACTTTGGAGAAAATATGTCCAACAAAAGAGACTTTCTAATTCCAGAAATCACATATTACTCTTCCCCTTTAATAAACTTAAGGGTGAGAAAAAATTGATACTTATTATCCTCATAGGTTATTACATACACCAGAGTATAATCAATGGTTCCTATAACAATATTGTCAAGATATTCCTCGAATACTCTATTCCTTAGTTACACAAAAATAGAGGGTTTATTTGGATGACCAAATGGGATTACTATAAACTCGTAATTTCTATAAATTTTCCAAAAAACCTTTCTTCGGAATGTATTCTTTCTTCAATCGTAACTGGTGATACCCTGAACATAGATTTATCATTAAAAAATATAGGGCTCTATGATGTTGATCAATCAAGTCATCAATTCAAGGTAGAGTATACTTGTTATTTATTATAATAGTTTTTATTTCCCTATAATCAACAAATAACTTCATGGATTTATATTTATTTTTAACAAAGAGGACACATGCTACCCATGGTGAGACACTAAGGATAATAAATACTTTATTACAAATACTCTCTAGTTGTTTATTCGACTCTATCAATTATACAATGGCCATTCAAATTGGAGTCACTGATATTTCTCTAATATCCATAATTAAATAAATGAAGAATTCAACCTTATGTAATTATGGATGACAAGTTAAAACCCCATGAAATACATAAAGGTATTTCTCCAAAATATGCACATATTCTATTTGGATATTACATCCTTCCTCACCTGAAATTGTTTTCTCTTCCACTCAACAAATTTCATTCAGTAGAGTTAGTGGGGGTTTCTCTAAATAATAATCTGCTGAGGATGCATCTTCTCAAAATAAGTGGGATTCTACATTTTCCTCACAAATAGTAATTTCAATCCACTTGTAATATATTTTAGCATCATATATAAAGTGAAATTCTATATTGAGCATATAATCATAATCATTCTTAGGTATGATAAACTGTTCATCACATAATGTATGTTTATATGTTATAATCAAGACCGACAGACACATCATTGTTACAATGATAGATTTTTTAAGAGTTTTGACTGACAAATGTATTTTTAAATAAAAATGGATTTGTTTAATTTTCATGGAATAAAATGGTATATATAAAATATTGTGATGTTTCAAAATCAAATTACACATTGGATACTTTTGGTGATAATATTAATGTACCTACCCCCATGTAAGTTTGTACTTATACCTCGATAGTAGTGATCACATAGGCTTGGTCTTTTTACCTTAGCCTCCTCTATGGTATATTCCCCTAATGAATGGGACAAACATTCGAAAAATATCCCATATACTTACATTTTTATCATTTTACATCAGTTATCAGATCCTTCGCCTTCTATTCAAGAGCCTGGTGACCCTCATCTCTACATTTATAGCAAGCCCCTAGTTCATTCATTTTGATGGTTATTTTTTAAATAGGTTTCATATGGTCGGAATATATCAAACTTATTATTATTCTTTATATTACAATTCAAATGATACTCATATAACCACTTATTATCTTAGATTACCTTGAATATATTTACTATATAAAATACCTTCTCCAACTTAATAGAACATAAAAATATTTCTTCATATGATGAATTTTTTTGAGAAACTAGTTCCCTTAAATTATTTGGTTTGATACCTTCAAAGAAGTGATCTATTATTCACTCGGTGATGTATATATAATCTCAGGGATAACTAGATATCCTTTGGATGGTATCTTCAAAATATTCTACACTATCTTCATACTTTTTCTTTATGCAAAGGAACATTATCTTCATCTCAGTTTTTTGAGAACAAGGGAAGTATTTATCGATTAATGTATCCATAAAAGTCTTTCATTTGATGAGTTCAATTTCTTCATCATCACTAATATTCTTGATTAATGACCCCCACTGATCCACACCACTATGATGAAAATAGACCGAAAGTGTATCCTTTTTCTTTTCATTTCATTCCAATGTTGTAAATATGTTACTTAAAGACTTAATACATTACTCAGATAATATTGTAATTGTAGTCCCACTAGAATATGGGGGATTCTATCACATTAAATGATCTGGCCTAGGATATTCCCTTTGTAGAATAATTATCTCCATTCAGACAGGGTTGTTTGTCATAACTAGTTTTTGTATCCCTAATATGACCATGATTTAGTTTGTTCCAAGGACAACTATATTGGTTTTCTTGGGATATTAATCTCTATAATGTCCATGAGTGTAGACACAATTCTCCCTTCTAGGATAAATTTCTAGGCAATGGCATATACTAGATTAGCTTATAAAATTATAAAATCTATATAACTATAAACATGGTATACAACATATCATAAATGTATGCATCGTAAATATTGGAATCATAAGAATTTGTTACATTAGGGGAATCATTAATCATAAATTATTAATAATGACATTTAAAGAGGATGTGAATTATCCTATGTGTTTCCCCTGTGAGTGGCAAACCAGGTGCTAAGTAAGTCTTGTTGTCGTGTACCAGTTTACCCTTATTAATGCCCGAAACACCTTGTCCGCCTTTTTTCTTCTAGGTACATCTGTTCCATAACCACAACCACTTGTAGTATCCAAACAGTGATGTATTGGTTGGAATACAAATTTTATGTTCATGTATACATATCCTGAATGTCTATCGTAGGTTTGTGTTCCCTAATCTATGTTTTTGAAATCTATTTTATAAGGTTATTTTTAAACAAATTTTGATACCAAATGTAACACCCCAAGCAAAAATTCCTAGAGAAAGTGAATTATTACATTAAATTATCATTTTTACTGGGAAGGAAATCCCAAAGATCCCTTTAGTATGTCAGTCTGGGATATCCAGATTACAAACATAATACCCATAATATGTGGGAAAAAATTGTTTAAAACATGTTACACAATAAATTGAAATAAAATACATCATTTAAATATATATTTTATTTTAATATAATTTTCAATATAATGGATTTCATGAGTGGTGGTAGGGAACATTGATCATTTATCATTTCCTGAGGTGTTAGTTCCCCGTAAACAGAAACTGTTAGTTCATTACCCATTATACAGAGGTGTGCTTAAGTATAAGTTCAAATAATAAAATTAAAATATACTTTTCATATTTATTATATAGTAGATTATATTAAATAATTGAATAATAAAATTATATATAGTCGATTAGGGAATTTAAGCTAGAGAGTGTGAGAGAAGGTGTTAACTCATCATCGGGTACCTTGTTTTACTATATACAAAAGCTTCCTTGGATTTCATTGTGACTATATAAATGATTAATGGTATTGGGGATGGATGTTGGGAGAAACATTCCAAAGGTATTTTCCTATCATATGTTTCTTGAGAGCTGTTAGGAATGGGTAGTGTAAGTGGCTTTTTATATGGAATTAAACGGAATCACCTTTTATTTTTTGAAAACAAGGTAGGTGGACACATGTTATTACCTACAAAATTCCTAAAATACTAACCAAACACAAGAAAATAACGTTTTTTGGCCTACATATTGACCACAAATGCGTGTATGACAAGTTTTCAGGTGACATGGGCCCTTAATTTTAATATTTACTCCCTAATTAACCTTTATTTTTCCTTAAAAGTTGTCATTATTTTTTATCACTTTTAATAATCATTTTGGTAAAAAAATTAACATAGACTTATTAGACACTAAATATTAGACAGAATATAATTTTATGCTATATTTTTTAAATTAAATTCACAGATTCATCAATATTAATATTAGTGGTAATCCCACAGATGGGATTAAATAGCGGGGTTTTATGTTGGAAAAATATAAATTTTTGTTATGATTTTATATACATTATTAATATGAAATTGATTATAATGGATTAAATTTTATTAATATATGTATTATTTATTTAATATAACATTATATCAAATATATAATACCATTTATCACTTATATTTAATTAGATAATATGTAGTTACTAAAAAGTCGTACATTCACTATTCGTCAAAAAAAGATGTTTCCTAGAAAAAATCTGAAATATTCAGCCTAAGATAATTTTGAAATTCTAAATTCAAAAATTATTATTTTATTATTATGTTAAATTCATAAGTTCTTGAAAGTTAATATTTAAAATTGGGTCTCTATTAAAATATAATGAAATTTCCATTGTAAAAATATAGTATTTTACGTTTACTATTTGGATTTTTTTATTCTATGCCTATTAGATGAGTGTAGAATTATTTTTTGGATTTTTAATATATGAATAATATCTCTAAATGTTATATAATTTAATTAAATATGATGAAAATTAGTAAATAATGTTTCATTTATTTTGGGTGTTGTGTGTTTTGTAGTGTCTTCTATAGATAAGTATTATAAATCATTGGGGTGTTACATTCTTACCTCCAAAAATATTTCATCCTTGATATTCTGGGTTTATTACTGTAAAAAGATGTGTGTATTTATCTTAAATAAAATCATTTGTTACCCATGTTTCTTCTTCCATTTTTTAATTTTTCTAGAGTACCATTACTGGACGACTCATCTGATTCCACAATACTAGCATTCAAGTATCAATAATCTAGAAGGATTCTTCTAAATATGAACGTCCATGTTAAAACTCAATTTAATTATATGTTAAAACAAGTGTTGGGTCACGTATGTGGTTATTTATCAAGGATTTAGGGAATAAATAAAGAACCATTGTGATATTTGGAGGCAAAGCTAAATGATAAGAAATGATTAAAACTCTTTCAAGAATTTAAAAGTCACTGATGTACTTGTGACTTATTATCCCGTTACTAACAAATATTGTAACACAGCTACACTAAGTTAACATAATGATAACACAATATCCCACATGGAATTCCAAATCCTTCAACTGGTTATCATTATAACTCTTTTCCCTACTTTGAGTCATTTTGATATGAGCCTGAGTAGCATTCACCTTCATCACCATCTCTTCAACATGTTCTATGACTATGTGTTTTCTTTCACAAAATTTACCCAACATGTTTGAGTATAACATCTACTTCTATATAATTCATTATACCGTTCCATTTTAATTCATGAATGAAAGGTACTATTTTTTGAAAACTCCACCAAATATATGTATTGATCACATTTATCATGAAAATTGAGTGAACATGATCTCAACATGTATTCCCTTATTTGAATTGTTCTTTCTGAATGTCCATTAGTTTTTGGATTGTAGTCCATGCTCAAATAATATTTAGTATTGATAGACTTTTGAAGAGTCTTCCATAACATTGATGTAATGTGGGGGCCTTGATTAGAAACTATAGATAGATGCGCTCCATGAAGTCTTACAACATCATTAATGTTGATCCTTGAGAGGCACTCAAGATGAAAATATTCTCTTATTGTAAAAAAATGTGCAGATTTGGTTAGGTGATCAACAATAACAATATTGTAACATTCATTCTAGTGGTATTTGTAAGTCTTGTAACAATGTCCATATTATTGTCATACCAAATCCAAATAGGGATAACAATAGGTTGTAGAACATAATTAGGATGTTATCTTACTTAATACAATTGTTGAAAAACAAGACATCGGGACACATAATACTATATTTCACACTTCTTGTTATCCCACTAAAATATTTCCCTAAATTCCTTATACATATTTGTACTCCCAAGGTGTATAAAATAATTTTAGCTATAAGCATCATCAAAAAATTCCCTTTATAGCTAAATTAAATATGGAACACATAGTCTCTTTCCAAATTTTAGAACCACATCTTCGTAATCCGAGTCTTCTAATTTTCCCTAATTCATAGCTTTTATGTTATTCTAAAAGTATGCATCATCAGATTTATAATTATTCAACCTCTCCATTAGAGATAGTTTTCCAAACAACTGTTAAATGATTGATGTCTACAAGTCAATAGAAATACTCATATCTATGTTCATTAGATCCATGAATATATGTTCTTTCCCAATCCACATTAGGGATAGAACTCCATCATCATTCCTACTCAATGCATCAATAAACTTTTTTTCTACCCCTGAGTGGCAGTGTATTGCGAAATCAGAATCCTTGTGTAGTTCAAACCATCTCTTTTGTCCCATATTGAGGTCGTTGTTTGAGAGGATGTAATTCATGATTTTATTCTCTATGTATATCTCAAATATTTATTTATAAAGGAAATGTGTCCATATTTTCAAAGTAATTATTACAACTACTGACTTTAGATAATGGGTAGGTAGTTTTTTTCGAGACTTCAATTTACTTAATGCATATTCAATAAAATTTTCATTCCTCATTAATACAGAACAAAGTCCCTTATTTGATGCAACACTATATATGAAAACCCCACAACTACCAGATTGTACTGTCAAAATTGGATCAATAACCAATATTATGTTTAGCTCATAAAATAATTCTTCATTATCCATCATTTATATAAACCTAACACCTCAATTCATAATCTTGGTTGTAGGGATAGCTAATAAAAAATAATTATGAACGAATCGTCAAAAATAACCTACTAAATAAATGAAACTACATAACTCGGTTTTGTTGTTCAGTGTGTGACAATCTCTAACTACTTTTTTCTTTGTAGGATCAATAGATATTCAATATTTAAAGAAAATATGACCAACAAAAGAGACATCCTATTTCAATAAATCACATATTCTGAATTTCCCATATAACTTATCCCCTTTAATAGCCTAAACGGTGATCCAAAAGTGATCCTTATTATCCGTATTGGTTTTTGAATATCCAAAAGTATCATCAATGATTCCTAAAAAAATATGTCATGATATTCATTGAATACACTATTCATTATGTCCATAAAAATAGATGGTGCATTAGGAAGACCAAATATAATTACTATAAACTCACAATGTCTTCATGTATTCCAAAAATATTTCTTCTAAATGTCTTCCTTCTTCACTCGAATTTCTGATACCTTGAATGTGGATATATCTATGAAAAATATTTGGCTCTATGAATTTTATAAAAAAAAATTATAAATATGTGGTATATGGAACTTTTTCATTATTATAATGGCATTGATTTCCCTACAAGCAACAGATATTTTCATTGATCTATTTATTTTAACAAATAGGACACAAGATTCCCATGATGAGACACTAAGGAGAATAAATTATCTATTATCCAAATACTCTAGTCCTTTCTTCAACTTAACCAATTCCACAATGACCGTTCTAAAAGGAGTCATGGATATTTCCCTTAAATCCATGATTACATAAATGTATAATTCCACATCACATTCTTATCGATGTTAAGAAAAATCCTTAGGAAATACATCAACATATTCATACACAATATGTACATCGTTAATTTGGAGATTAACTCCTTCATCACATGACATTGTTTTCTTATCATCTCCATGAATTCAATTCAGTAGAGATACTACATGCATATCTAAATAAGAATCTTTTGAGGATTATTCTTCTCAAAATATGATAGATTCTATATTATCCTCATAAATAGTAATTTCATTCAACATGAAATAAATTATTGCATCATTTTACAAGAGACAGTCCATACTGGGGATAATATCATAATCATCCATTGGTATGATAAAAAGTAGACATATAATGTATATTTATGTGTTATAATTAGGACTAACTGAAACATCTTTATTTCAATGATACCTTCATTAGGAGTTTTTACTGATGACTCAATTATTAAATTAAAATGTAATTATTTAATTTTAATGGATAAATAAGTAGATATAAATGAATTTGATGGTACAAAATCAAATAACACATTGGATAGAATTGAATATAATATTAATTTACCTACCCCATGTCATTTTTTACTTCTACCTCTACATTAGTGATCATAAAGGCTTGGTCATTTTCTGTTGGCCTCATCTGTAGTAGATTACCATGATGCATGGGATAATAATTTGAAAAAATTTCATCTCCATACATTTATAGCATTTTACATTAGCGATCAGCTTTTTCCCCTTGTATTCATGAGTCCGGTGACCCTCATATCCAAATTTATTTCAAGATCTTAGTCCCTTCATACATTTCCAAATGTTCTTATTCCCATAGTTTTGACAAGGTTGTAATCTACCAAACATATTATTTATCAGTAAATTTCATTTCTCATGATGCTCAGATGTCCTCTTCTTGTCTTGGATTCCCTTGAATATTCTGACTCTAGATAATTATTTATCTTTCTTAAGGGCACATAATACTATTTCTCCATATGATGAAATATTATGAAAAACAAGTTCCTTTCGATGATTTGGTTAAACATCATCAAATATGTGATTGATTATGCACTCATTACATCATATTTAATTTGATTCATACCTTGCTATCCTTGGGAATGCATCTTCATAATCCGCTACACTCTCTTCATAATTTTTCTTTATGGTAAGGAAAATTCTATTCATCTCAATTTTTTGATCACAATGGTATTATTAATCGAGGAATGTATCCATAAAATTCCTCAATTTGATGATTTTAATTTCATCTTCTTCCCTTATATTAGGGATTAATGACCACCATATATTAGCATTAACTTAATTAAAATAGACCTTAAGTGTAACCTTTTAATTTATATTGCATTCAAAAGAAATAAATATCTTCTCTAGATAATTAATCCATCACTCAGATACAATTGGAATTATAGTCCCACTAAAATATTATGGTTTCTATTACATAATATGATCCAGTGTAAGAGGTTACATTCATGGAATAGTTTTCTCCATTCAGATAACTTTACTTTTCCTCAGGAGAGTAATCTATCCATTTTCCACCACTATTGAAACAATTATTCCTTCTAGTATCCATTCCACGAAAATAACATATACTAGATTAGCTTATAAAATTATAAACTCTATATAACTCTAAAAATGGTATAACCCATATCACAAATGAATGCATCAAAAATATTGGAATCATCAGATTTCCATACTTCAGGGGAATCAATAATCATAAAATTCATCATAATGATATGTAATGATAATGTGAATTATCCTCATTGATTCCCCTATGATTGTTAAATGAGGTTCCCTATAAGTCTTATTATCTTGTACCATGTTACCTTGAGTTTGGTTAGAAACACATTGTCGAACTTGTTACTTCTTGGTGCATTAGTGCAAGAACCACATCCACATGTAGTATCCAAATACTGATATATTTAATGGAATACATGCATAACCTATACCTTAATAGAATTATATGATGTTATTTTATACTTATCCTCAATTTATATCTTATCCTTTTGTTCCCTAATATATATTTTCTAAATCTAGTTTCAAAAGTTGTTGTTAATCATCCTTTGATACCAATTGTAATACCTCGACCCCAGAAGCCCGGGGATGGTGAATTATTACATTATATAAGAATTGTTACAATGAAGAAAATCAAAAAGGCCCATTTAGTTTGGAAGGATTGGAAATTAATATTAAATAAATAGTACTCTTAATACCTTGGGAAAATATAGTAAAACATAATAAACAATATTTTGAAATAAAATCCATCACTGAAAGCTTATTCAATGTTCCCTTCTTCAAAACCTTGGGAAAGAATCGTAATAAGGGTGAGCTAAAATGCCCAGTTAGGGTATGTACAATAGAAGAAATAATGAATCAATCTATATGGAATGATAAATAACTATGTAAAATTTTTATAAGAATAACTAGATAAGGAATAAATAATGTGGCATGTAAAAAACTGAAAGACATTGCATAAATCACTAAATTGAGAATGAACTACGTCCGTAGATATTTCATTGTAAAATCTCATAGAAAAATAACAAATAATAATAAATTAGATACAATTATTTTCTAGCAGACATAATGTCTCTGTAACATGAAAACCAATTAACGTCAAAGCATTTCACAAGATGGTTTAAAACATAAATAAGACTAGTTTCATATGGAAAATTTATATATCTCATTTGAACCTGTTGTTTCATCAAGGATATATATTATTTTCGGACTCCACCCATCATTTCCTATCAAAATAATTTCACTTATTTAATATTAAAAATATCTAATATTCCTTATAAAATATATGTATTCTATAAAGAATATATTTTTATCCATAATTTCGAAAATAACCAAATAAATCTAAAAGTAGATACCTAATGTATAATGGAATATGTTTTAGAAAATACTAATATCAATTTTTAAAATTATATATAATAATTTAAATTTCCAATGAAAATTCAAAATAATAAATTGAATGTTTCAAGGCATGTTTAACAATCATAATAAGAAGTGATATTTCAAGGATAACCATCATGAATATGTTTTAGGAAATTAATCATTAAACATCCCAATGTACCCCATACCACTTGGATCATTTAATTAAAAATTCCCATGATGGAATTTTTTTAATACCATTAATAAAAATAATTCATGATATAATGTATAAAATGGGTAGAAGATATGATATACCAAATAAGTAAGTGGTTTATAAGTTCTATGGATTACGAAAGAATAGTATGAAAGGAATCCATTACCTTATCCTTCCTTTTTTTATTGTGTGGTCTTAAAAATCACATAAGATGGTTCAAGATATGTTAATAATTAATACCATAACCAAAATCATGATTCTACTTGGATATATTAACTTATTATATTACCTTATTAACTGTTTGGTAACACTCTTTCAATATTTTAACTGTTTTGGGTGTTAATTTCCTCGTTTAATCATGTACGTTTTAACATGTTATTTGTTGTTATTACTAACTATTTAATGGTTTCATCATCTCCAGAATATAATCCATGAATAAATTATAAGTTATATTCCTTAAATCTTTATTTATAATTTTCCATAGAATTTGGAGATAACAAATGTAGTGCACCGTTGCAGGAGATCGCAGTCCATACGTACGCATGAACAGTACATTAATTTCATTATTGAATTAAATGAATTAAACCTGAATGAAACATATGTATTATACAATTTAATGTATCATATGTTATTTTTATATGTTTTTTAGGTTTATTATAACTAACATCAATAGGTTTCAATTATGGAATGAACGAATCATATCACTTTGAGGGGGTGGTATTCCACACTTCCTAAAATGAAATTATCGTATTTACACATGATAGAAGAATAATGTTTTGCTATAGATAAAACATAAATAATGATAAAGATTCTTAAAATGAAATATATATTTTCTATTAATATAATTTCGATAACAATGGCCTCCATGAGAGGAGGTAGGGATATTTTAAAATTCATCTCTTTGTGAGGAAATAGTTCACAGTACACATAAACAGTATGTTCATTACCCATTAGATGGAGGTGTGTGTAAGTATAGGTCAAAACCCGAACCTATAAACACTATAGTGTATTGAGTATAATTGAATTTCTATGAAATTTTATAATAAAAAGAGTATAGGGAGTGGATAATGGAAACAACACTAGAGACCTCGAGAGAATGTGTCAGCTCTTAATTGGGTAACTTATGTTTTTCATTTCCAAAATCATCTCAGATTGATTTCTGAAAAAATGGTTGATTATAGGCCATTGGGAGGGATTTTTTCAGACACATTTTGTTGTTATTAGACGAACTTTAGTGGATTTATTTGTGTGAATAATGAGTATAGTTGGTGGCCATTTGTAGGGACGGAAAATGACTAACAATGTATACTCAAAAAAAGTTAGGTGGAAACATGTTATTACCATATAAAGTCATATTAAAAACCTAAAAAAATAATTTATTATTTATGGGAGATAATAGTATATCTAATGGGGTTAGGACAAGATTCTAGGTCAACTAGGACCTTAATATAACCGTTTAGTCTTTAATTACGCTTAATTTGGCCTTAATTGTTGTGATTAATTTTATTTTTTTCTACGAATCATTATGGTCATAAATTAAATTTGTCTTGATATACTCAAAATATAAGACTAAATCAAATTATATATGTTTGAATTTTGAAATTAAATTCTCAAAATTTTCAAAATTAAGATTAGTGATCATCCCATAGATGAGACGAAATAACGGGGTTTAAGTTAGAAAAAACTTCTAAAGATTGTTATGATTTTTAGTTCATTTATAATATTAAATTGATTATAATTAATTATATTTTATTAATAGATCTATTATTTTTATAATTTAACTTTATAAAAATTTTTAATATCAATTAATAATAATAACTAATTAGAAAAAATGTTGTTTTAACTAAAAACAGTATTATTCACTATTCATAAAAAATTATGTTTCATGGAAAAATCCCAAAAATTTACCCTAAGATATTTAAGACATTATGAATTAAAAAACTAACTCTTATTTTATCAAATTAAATTAGTAAGTGTGTCAAAAGTAATATTTAAAATATAGTCTCCATTATATGTTGGTAAAATTATTTTTCGGACAAATAATATATTAAATACCATATAAATGTAATATAATTTAATTTAATATGATGAACATTACTAAACAATGTTTTGTTTAAATTGGGTGTTGTTTGTTTTGAAAATATGTCTAAAAGTAAATATGGTAATGCCTTGGGATGATATAATTTAGAGTTGATTAAAATTTAATACAAAAGTAATTAGGTATATCTCCATAAATATAAGATATTGTGTAAATTAAAATTTCATACACATTTATAAAAAATATATATTTTGAATTAATATAATAATTTCAACAAAGAATTATAATTAAATTACCAGAATATAAATTCCAGAAAAACACAAATATTTATGTTATATTTGAATTATAAATTCTTATGACTAGATAAAAGTTCATAATTTATGTCCACAAAATATTGATAAGTGTTATGGGATGGAGTATTATTTTTCATCAATGTTCGATGATGATTTCATAGGATCAATAATAACCCTATAATTCTATATTACCCAACCTTGATTGGTCTATGACTGTTAGGTAGGTATGAGATGACAATTCTGTTTCTTTTGAAAATCATATGCGATATTTATTCACATACTAATTTTCGTTTTTGATGTATCAGAAGTCCCCTATTAATATTTCAAAGGTCTTCGCATACTACAAATACTTTTAGATACTTTTCGGATTACCATTAAATGGAATATATATTCCAATTATACAAGAGAAAAATAACATTAAACTACCCATGAACATAATTATTACCTTCACAGAAACTTGTTTCGATGATTTAATAGATATATCAATTTTAACTTATTAATTATAGAGTAAATTAACTACACACATATATCAATCATAAAAATTAATTCGGATTTACAATTTTAGATATTTATGTTCAATTTGATATCTTGTATCTCTTTATCAATCCTGAGAAATTTAAAATTTCATTTAATTTTGTTTATATTAATATCAATTTCTATATATTTTCCATTAACTATAATAACTATACATAAATCATTGAAATAAATTTTCCTCATTTTCCTAAACCTCTCCCATATGTTTCAACATAAAATAGGTTAATATTTAATTTCCAGTTTTAAAAATGTATTTTATATCAAGCATGAATTCCAATTCCAAATCATCTTTATTTTTTCTATATGGAAATATCAATAATATTCCTCCACCAATATCTATGATTCCTCTCAAATGACATATTGACATATTTAATTCAAATACTATCAATAACATTGGTCAATAAAATGTCCCAATTTTTTTTACTATCAACACCATAAATCATCCTAAATATATTTTATTCTAATATATAATCCATTTTACCTTTACGACTTATTGAATATAAATACAATGGAATATATATAGTCCTTCCCAACTAAATTATCATCTACTAAAACTGTTACATTCTCCAATTCTCATAGATGAGAAACCATTACACTTGAGATATGTGTGATATCATATTGTTTCTAAAGAAATGATCTACTAGTCATAGGAGCATATGTATCTATAAGAAATCCATTTATAGAAAACAATAGTGAATAATAAAGATGAAATAATATCAATAAAATCCATACAGTTGATAACATATCATGAGTATACATTATTGCTTTTATAAATATATAATGATCATGAATACATGTTGAAAGATCAAAAATTAAAATAAAATCACGTGAATAGAATAACACCCCCTTTAAGTCACTATTTTATTATACAAAACCCCTCCCGTAATTATTTTAAATATGATCCTAAAAACTATGTAAGGTTTATTTTATACCTCAATCATGATGTTACAATGTTATCCCAAAAATATAAGATTCATATCACGTTTTCTCCCCCACTCCCAATGATATAAACCTATTTAATATCCATCATGTGTAATTTTATTCAGTAGTAATAAATTAATTATCATCCTCTTTTTTTAAGTACACCCAAAACATATTCATTTTATTATTTTCATTTTATAATACTAATATCTATATATAATATATGAAAATAATGAGGAAATGAATTATTATATTAAAATAAGTAATCATATCGAGTGTTTTCTCCCATCATTTTCGTTATATTATTTCTATTATTTTAATAAGTTATCAAATAAATATCCACAAATGGTATATTTTTGAAATTAATTTCAAGAATAATAACTTTATAATAATAAATATTCACGTAATATTTAATGTTAATATCAAAAACTTTTGATTATATTAATCTATTAAATAATTATTCACAGTATTGTTGGATAATCATACAATAAATTGAAAAAATACTTGATTTATTACATAACTAACATTAAATATATGAAACATCCATCTATTCACTTTTGGAATAATTCTCACTCAATATAACTACATTTCGTTCTTTTGGATAAGCACTCCATTAATCTAAATAAGTCATTCTATCTTAGGAATGTGTTTTAGAAATAAAAATAGAAATTTTTTCATTGAAAATATTTGTTTTCAGTGGATCCTAACTTTCTGTATTGAAATTTTTCATTTTTATGACATCTATTTGATTGTATTTTTAATTTCCTTAATGTTCAAACCATATGGTAAATATATTACTATAATTGTAATGAAATTATTATCCATGTGAACATCATGTTCAAATAATCAAAATATTAATTAAATAAATAAAAAAACATTTAAGATGGCTTGTGGTATGTATTTGTAGTCACATCTTGTTTCCTATGAGTTTTCATTATTTTTTTCTCACTACAAATATTCATTGATTCTTTTTTATTCCAGTTTAAATACATACTCCACTAGTACGAGATATATTTGACTCTATTCCTTCAAAAAACCATAAAATACAATCAATATTGACATTTGTAATTCTATATATAATTAAATAATTTTGATTATCCCTGAAACAATCCATGATTTTTCGCAAGCGATAGTGGTATCCAAGTTATGTTTTTCCCTCCTTTCATATGGAACATTTCTTTTCATTTTATTTAACTAGTACTTTTCCCGTGAAAATGCACTGGACTATTCATTTTTCATTCAAATCATCTGGTTTTGTGTTATTTAACTAAATTGCACTGTCGGTGTATTTCATATAATGTTTAGAATAAAACGATGATAATAAATTTATTAGGTTACCTGTGATTGAAGGAAATGAAGTAATGACTAATTGTGATGGAGATAAGACATGATGGAATGGAAGAGGTAGAGATAAGAGACAAGGATGAAACTAAAGGTGGAGGTGAGGGCGGAGGTGGAGGCAAGAGGTGAGATTGTGATAAATGATGGAAGGAAACGTAGAGAGTTTTAATGTATCTAGATTTTGACTGGATTGGATGGGCTTGTGAAGATGTTGGGATGAGGATTTGTAGGAAACATGGTTGCATTCAGTGTGGTGTCTTTAAAAGATAATGTAATTGATAGTTCATCTTATTAACCTAATCATCCTAAATAATTTTCACTTTATGATAAAAAATATTATCACACTCCCTTGATTTAATTTCATAAGATATTATAACATTAGTAATATATATATTTATGTTGTTCTGTCTATAAGAATAACAAAATATTCCAATTATAAGATTATTAGTTGGTACTCGAATCATGGTATCATCCATGAAAACAAATCTATACAGTAGAATAAATAAATAATATGAATAACTCATGAGTTCTTCTCCATGAATATTTATGATCCTTTGGTGTATTTTGAACCTATAATGGTGGAAATTATAGATTATTTTGATCAATTCTATCTATCCCAGAATCATCTAAAATATATATTTAATAAGAAGTAAAATTGATGAATGGTTCAAACATATGGAATATTTCTCCTGAAGGTAGCACTCATACAATGGCTTTCATGGTCGCAAACATCCGCTCGAATTCCCCCACGAACATGCTAAATCCAACAAACAACAAAAAAAATAAATTCTTCTAATTTGGAAACCATTGTGAGAAATAAATTATTCCATATCAAGAGATTCCAAAAAAAGTTATGTTTGGACAACAGTAACAATTCTAACTAAAAAGATAATACATTTAAATGTTAGTTATCTCATAGGGTCGATATAAGTGAGAAGGGAATGAACCTCATCTTATGAGAAATAAATTGCAGTGAGACCTCCCTGTCGATACTTCATAGGCTCTATGCGCGAAGGCATGGAATCTCCATGAGTATGCCGCCGATTATTTCTCCTGACAACAATGTCTACAATTTATGACAATGGTATTGTCAATATAAATTAATTTACCTCCATGAATTCATGAACTAATGGCCACAAAATCAGCTTCAATGATAAGTAGTGTTTTCATGGACTATTTCACTTCAATAGAATAGTAACTACTGGTGGTTCAATCAAATATAGGTAAATTTCAGGTTAAAGAGTTCAGTTATAGAAAGAGAGAAGAGGGTACCTTGTGGAATTATTAGGAATAATTGGAAACCAACAATTTTTTTGATTCAACATCCATTTTATAAAGTATTACAACTTCAAGCCCAACATTAAGAACATAGGGGTCTTGAATAATCATTCCACAAAATTTTTTAGGTCCACCATCCATGGCTGCAAGTTGTGGAACTAAATGCTCAATCTTAATGATCTGAATGTTGCATTAAAAAATGATTTGGTGAATAGTATAATCAAGGCCACCAACTAATTCATCAACAGTTGAAAAATAAAAGGTCACCAAACATGACCCCAGCAACATGTTCAACCATAATCAATTCCACCAGGCTATAGAGTACCCTGCAACAAAACTTAAACAGTTGAATCTTTATGTCATAATTTTTTGTTACAAGTATTGCAAATATATGATCATCCAACTAAAAAATACAGATTTAAACTTTATATGTATTACATGAACTGTAGTCTTCAATAAACTATGAGATAAAACTTGTTCAAAAAATTTACAGATTACATGATACACAAGATTGTAAAGAATTAAAATATTAAGCATATGATGCTACAAATCTGTTTGTCAAAAAATGATAAAATGTTACGAATCTACAGCTTATAGATTGGAGAAATTGTAAACATGTTTTTCAATAGAAAGCAGTTTCGGACTTCCAAGATGCAACATTTTTTGAACCATCACTTTACCATTCCTAAAAATGTTATTTGATTCGAACCCATATCCTCAAATAAACTAAATCCAAACAAAGGATTCCCGATGAATGATTTAATCCCATTATGTTGACATATGAGAACAAATGAATCCAAAAAATCCATTATGCAAGATCTTTAGTTGGTAAGGGTGATATAAGCTATTGGTTATACAAATGGTAAAGGATTTATATCGGATTGTCCCATAGTAACACCCATAGATTTTGTTTTAGGGATGCCTACACTTATCCCACACTTATTTAGAAAACTCTAGATGAGAATCAGAGGAGCATATTTGAAAATATTGTTCTGAATAATGATATAGATTGTTCTATTTTCACTGGTTCTGCTTCTTGTATTTTCAATTGCAGGGAAGTTCATATTATCTAGGTTGTGACTAATTCTCATGACCTATGGGGAAAGTTCTTATGGTGAAAATATTTTCCAGTAAAATTATTTTTTCTTCTGTGGTGTCTTCAGTATAATACCCTGTCTACAGATGATAACTTCCAGGATAAATTAGAGGTTTGTTTTACACATGCTACAACTCATCCCATATGTCTTCATCATCTACCAAAAAATTCAACATTTTCAAAATCCAATAGTGGGTTTTGATGCTCCAATAGGTAACACATTATTTAATAAAATAATAAAATATCTATCCATATCCAAAGTTATTTATTCAAAACACTACGCTGAAAAAATGGCACAAATCTCCAGCACCATTACTTCTCACCCAAATCTATTAATAGAAACTCAAACCATGTAGACATCAACATTCATAATTTTTCAAAAACATTAATCTATAAGAGAACAATCCATTACTATTCAAGAAATATATCATTAGATAACAATGCAATGTTATAGCTAATTTATGGAGTACAACTCGACTTTATTGAACTATTGAACCTATTTTTTACAATATCTGTACAATGATGCATGACATCATATATGACTCAAAATATGAAAAATTTTCCTATCATTACTAAAACATGTCCACATTAATTATCAAAAATTCTGAGGAGTTGAAACAATACTATGCTCAAAGTAAGATAATATATTTCAGGAGCTGAACTATCACAATATTTTTAGAATTCTGTAAATTAGATGACAAATGCACCTAAAGAAGTTGTTCCATTGTTTTGAGTATCTTCAGTTAGAATCTTGATTGTAGCATCAACACCATCTTGCCCCATCAATAATACTAAATTATCACCATTTATTTCCTATATAAGAATGTGGGAAATAGAAATTAACACATTTAGTTAATGATCTAATAAATGACCTGCTGCTCAATAAAAAATCATGATTCACTGCTCAAATTAAATACATGTTTTAAAGGTTTAACAACTATTCACTGATCACATTAAATACATACAATGCTCAATGAGAGTATATGTAGTCTAAAAAATGGATCACATATCATATTTAATACAATTAAAAGGATATATTAATTGAAACAAAATAAAATTACCCAATGCTTGATAATGTACCCCTACTCCAGTGTTCCATGATGTTGTTCTTCTCCAAAATCGATTTTAAGTACACCATATCACCTTGTTATAAGGTTCAAAACCCGGCTTGAATATTGAATATACTGAATATATTGAAAACTTAAATGTGTGGTACAGACTATTGCAAAAAAATGTTATAAAAATTAAAAATTAATTTAATCACTCTATATAATTATATTTGTGCAGACCTGTATAAGGTGAGAGTGAAATGTCGGGTTATGATAAGTCACTATGAAGACCCACCGGTTTAATGTTCATGTATAGTAATTAATGAAACTGTAATGTTTTGTTACTTTTTTCTTACAATGAAAATCAGTAATAAATAGATAGCTACATAAGTGTGTTCTAAGCTGTCAATAAATATACTGATTTAATTGTAATTATCAATGACAAAAACCACTTTCTAGCTGTTATGTTCAGTTGAACGATGATGGTTTGAAACATTGAAATTTGTTACATCAAATAGAAACACATTAATATAAATACATAAATAAGCATATGGGAAATCAATATGGTACTCAAGAATTAATATAATCTTTCCCCATAATATTTTTCATACATCTTTTCAGATTAATGAAACATACATTCATGAAAATATCGTGGATGATCCAAATTGTGGTTGAATGATCCAACAGAAATAAATAAATAAATGAATTTTGAAAATACATGGATCAAGTAATCATTACCCCTGAAAATAGAAACCAAAAAAAAATTCCATTATCATATGGGTCTCAGGACATTTGAAGTAGTGAGACATACCTTTAGGGAGACAAACATCCTTAGAATCCCATAATTGTAACCCAACATCGTTTAGTGATGACAGTAAAACACATTCAAAGCTCGAATTATAAATAAACATAAAATATTTCACCGAACATAGAGTTACATAGGTAAAAAAAACACCAATAGAAAGAAGAAATAATGACCAATAAAAAGTATCAACTCCAATACTTTTTGGTATATCTTCAAAATTTTCTCCCGCAATTGAATCTGTATCTCCATAGCAGCTGCTATACTTTTTTTATTCCCTTTCATGAAACAAAAAGTAATATAACATTCAACACACCACATGTCAGAAGTTAAAACTAAGTAGGAAATGAAAAAAATGAACCGATACATGTGGATATGTGAAGTTTTTCTAGATAGATACAAACCTGAATCAACAACCATGACTTCTCACTCCATGGAATCAATTTTAAACAAATGAGAAATAAACAACTGAGGAAACCTGAGGAATTACACTAACCAATCATTACTCAGCTAGTGAAATGTCAGCTTCAATGAATTCACTAAACATATAACTACACAGATAATACATGACAAACTGCATAAAGGGAGCAGTAGTATCATGAGAGGAGGTTATTTAGAAAATGAGAATTATTTCAAACATAATTGTATATATGTTTGTAAGACAAAATAGTTCAATGATTGTTTTTATGAAGACATTACTATATTTCAATTGTAATAAAAAACATGAAGAGTTGTTCTCATAATAAGTATGAGATGTGTAGATGATTAATTATAAGACATAAAGAGAACTAATTTTTCAACAAAAAGAGATGGTGTTATGTTTACATATGAAGAAAGATGTTTTAAGTGAAAAAATTCAGTCTGATAAAGTTACTTGTAAGGCTAGTAATTTGGATAAAATTTATTCTATGAATACCTTTTATGATGGACTGTCAAACAAAAATACTGAAATATAATATATTGAAATGATCCATTTGTAAAAAAATAGGACTTCGCTTTAATGAAATTTCAAGAATGGGGAAAACACACAACATTAATTAGTGAAAACCTTTCAAATCTACAAAATGAATAAGGAAAAACACATATAGTTATTAATTTATAAAGAAATAAAATTTCATGAAACTGCTTAAAAAATGGAAAACCTGGGCTTCCCAAACATGTTTAGCATGTTCTATTTATCTTTGAACAAGTTAATTGGAAAGTATATTCATTAAACGAAAAAATTCGTTTAAATATTAAAAATTTTAGAGGCAGTAAGAATCCCTGCTACTAATTCTACTACAACATAAATAGATATACCTACATTCATGGATGTGACAACCCCCTCCATCTTTCCACTATCAATATCATATCTGCATCTCCTGTACCATCAAAAGAGTATTGATATTAAACATTATATGGTAAAAATAAAAGAATATCATAAAAAAAATTTACCTGTAGACAACCCAGAAACATTGGAAGACCGCATAAATATTTGCATCAGATACAGGAATAATGCACAATGTGTATATGCACATCCTAAACCTTTACCAGGCACCCCCGCCTTTTCAACTAACAAGATGATAAAATTAGTAGTAACATAAGAAATATTAATTTCATAAATAAATTGCAGACCCTTATCACCACTTTTTATACAATGGTTCAACCCACCATGAAACTTCTGGGAAATAACAACATCAAATAGACAACAGAATGTTCATAATAAGAGATCAACGTTCATACAACTCATGTAAACATATCAAAACATGTCCCTTTAAATAAAATTATTATCATTCCAGCAACATGATATCATCAAATACAACAAAACGCCCAAGATCATCATTCTGCATAAAAACACTCAACACTTCCCGCATAAACAGTCAGCATCAGAAACCTATAGCGTAATAAAAAATGTGAGTCATTCTCCTCCTCCAGCATGAGCGACGTCCAGTATAAAGAAAATTGTGCAGCATGAAAACATGGATTTCCCAGAAATGAAAAATTTGAAAACAGCATATTCAAAAAGAAGAATATTCAAATAAATAGAATGCAGTATGGGAACACTTCTGCAAAATTGTTTGAATGAATAACTTGGATCGATATTGAGGAAACTTTATGCAGTGAAGATGGATGGAATTGCAACTAAGTAATCTCTATCCCTGAATAAGCATTGTACTGTGATTGCAATGAACCACAATTATACCAACATCAAAGAAACATATATACATTACACACACAAAAATACAATGAAATATCATTATTGAATGTCACATAATGTAGTATGAGGTACCCATTGATATGAAATGTCCTGTAAGTTTACTAAACGACACTTATACCTACATTAACGAATGTATATAGTATACAGAAATGAATCATTTGAAAATAGAATATTCAAGTAAAAAAATGCTATATAGGAATACATCTGCAAATCTGTTTGAATTAATACCTACAAAGTATATTGATGAATATATATGCAGTGAAGTCAGATGGAATTGCAACTAAATATTATATAAAACTGAATAACAACTATACTTTGATTGTAATGAACCACACCTGTACCAACATCAAAGAACATATAAAGATTTCACAGAAAAAAGAAAATTGAATCTAAAAATTGAATCTCAAATTATCCACTAAATGGTACCCTTAAAAAGCAGTGGAAGGTTAATTACATTAAAAATAATGAACCAAAGACACAAATATCCAAAACAGTTACAATGAATAGCTCAGATGGTTATCGAGGAATATTTATACAGTGAAGACGGAAGAAAGAATGGGAGTAAATATTATGTAAACCTCACGAAGAACTATCCTGTTATTGCAATGATCCATAGTCATAACACCATCAAAGAACCAATTATAAATTATAATGAAAATATACAAGCAAATATGCAATCTGAATCTAATGTAATGAAGTAAAAGGTACCCATACATGGGTTGAATTTTCATACTGATGTGCGAAATGAGAACAATATACCCGTGAAAATAACTACTGGAAGATTTAATTCAGACATCGTATTGTAGAATGGATTAATATGAACATCTATTCAACGACAAGAGCCCGCATATAGAGAATCTACGCCTGGATGAAGCAATACGGAAGGCGTAGCGAAGAGGCTGATTTTTGTTTTGTTGACCTTCATTGAATCCACCCTGTAGGTCAAAACCGTGATATGTAGATAAGAGTACACAGTGCACATCTCACCGAATGGCGTCGTGAAAGGTGCGGTAGAAAGGAGGCAGTGTGTCAAAGTTATTTATCGAATAGGCCAGTACCTCAAAATATAAAATCAGATCGGAAAAGGGCACATCGTCCGGGCGGGAAGACCGGTCTCCATCGATGGAATCCTTCATAATATAACATGGGAGCAGGAGGTGATGTGGTCAAATCCTGATGTAGCGCAAGGTGGAGGAGCCGGTGGCGGAGCAAGCTCAGCTGGCGGAGAAGGCGGAGAGGATTTAAGTGAATTAGACAATGACGATTGCAAACGCGAGCGGGGTGTGGGGAGATCGTCGGGTATGTGGGAACTAATGGGAGAGCTGTCGCCAGAAGCTGGTGGGAATTGGAGGGAAGGAGGTAGGGGAAGGTGGGAGAAACCCTATTTGGGGAGGAATAGAATTCGCGGGAGAGAGGCATGGGGAAAAGATCGGGCTTGTGAGGGTGTGTGAAAGAGGGAAATAGGGTTTTGGGTGGTGTGGCTAATGGAGAGAGCGACACATGTTGGTAAAAAACCATACTTTAGTATGTATATAGATTTAAAAAATTTCTTAGTTATTTTCATAGTCCCTAAATTATTGAAAATAAAATAATTAATTCAAAACCAATTAGTAAGGGATTTACCATGTCACCTTAGATCATTCATCTCAATGTTTATGAAGAATCATTATTAAATTTAATTTATCTAATGATGTATCATATATTAGTGATCTTATTTTTTGAAAAAAAAAATATAATGGCCTACATCTTATTCATTAATACATCCCTTATAGATAAAATTTCACATTATTAGCCACCAAAAATTACTTTTTGCATCCATTATTAGATTTTATTAATTATATGAAAAATATTTTCTACATAATTTTTGACATAAACTTCTATAATAGCTTATACATTTTTACTCTCATTTATTGGTTCTCATTTTTCAATTATTTGATATTAGTTTCCCTCATGTGAATCCTCTATATTTTCATTAAATTTTATGTGTACTTTTATTATTTCCTAATCATTATTGATGGATGATCTATAATAACCATTGAATACATGAGAAGAAAAAGGCTAATTCGTCATCATTTTTGATACATCATTAGTAATAAATCCATTCATTCACATCTAGGTTCTTCAATTGAACTTTATCCACTTTATGTTTTTTACCATTCTTCTATGTCTGACAATTTTTACCCTCCTCATCTGATCCAGATACATCACATTATATGTTTTACACAACTTATAAAAAATAACAATTCATGGAAATTTATAGGACATTAATGGTAAAATTACCTTTATTTTCCACATACCATTATTGAACCCACTTTGATATATGATAATAGTTCTTTTTTTTTGTGTCTTAATAATCCTAAAACTCAACTAAATCACGAAAATTCATCAAATATTTATTCATTAATCATTTCATTTCTCTTTGATTAAATGGACATATCTTTTTTTCTCTTATTAAAGAATGAGTTCCTTAGAACATCGTATTTTATGATAATATTATGATTTTTATCTAAGGAAAAATATTCTCAATTATCCTTAGGATGTACCCATTGGATCAAATTTTTATATTTGATTTTCACATGAACATATTTACTATGGTTGAATTATCTCTCATATGAAAAAATCATTTAATATTACAGACTCTCTCATTATCCCTCATGAAGTATTCATCTTTATTATTATCATAATATATTATAATATAATTAATTATTTGAAACATTAAAAATATTAGGTATTCCATTACAATTATATTTTCATCTTATATACATGATATATTTTGTATCATTGTATCACATGAAATTTAAATATACATTCTCTAATGTATAAATCAACATATAGATTCATTTATGTACATAATCCTCATTGTATCTTTTATCAGTATGGTTGATAAGGGGAAATAAAAAATTGGAGGAAATCCAGAAATATAGGCATTCCTAAATTCATGGACTAATGTAATTAGGTCGGATAACACTATATTTCACCATCCATGGTTTTCCTTTATATCAATGTTAGATACTAATCCACCATCGAATGAATATGATATTTACATTTTCCAAAATTCATTGGATTATTCAATTGGAACAATAATTATATATAACAAAAAAAGTGAATCCTAGGTCAACAATACCAATGTAATTGGGGGGGGGGGGGTTATTGCATTTTTTGGAATTTATCCCTAATGATATTCAACATAATGAAACTATAATTATTCTAGATTCACTGAATGATATTTCAAATCCATGCATAGCCAGATCTAAAAAAGGTATGTGCACTTGAGCCTCAGTCCGGTTTGTGAGGACTACATAAGTGAATCCAGGAGGAGGCATATTTCTGGTATTGTAGTAGGTTTTCTATGGGAAATGTAGAAGTACTATAGCGGGACTATATTAGATACTGTTTTCCAATAAAGAAGCATGTACTATTCCCCCGTTTAGGCCTTTGGGCCACCGATTTGGTCCCCTAGACTTTTAAGGCCTTCAGGCCACCTAGGCCTTCGAGTCAGTAAGGCAGTAGGGCCATATCAAGGCCTTCGAGCAACCTTAAGTGCAGATGTAAACAATAAAATCTACAAGGAACACGCTCTAGAAGATGGATGAGAAAAAATATTTCCCCATAATATAAGCTAATCAGATTACAAGAATGAGATGGTATGGAACCTTCCATCGGGACAAGCATGTTTATGCACAGGAACGACTAGTCGAACAACCATGCAATGGTGGAGAGTTGATTTCACAATGAAGATAATGGGGAGGAGGAGTTTGATGTTTTTATTCTGGGTTGTATGCAATGTTTGAATCCTTTAGGAAATTAATTTCTCTTTGGACTATGGGACATGTAACACTTATGACTACGGGCCTTGTAAGTGTTCGACCTCATCCCTTGAAAGGTGGATTATCAAAATCAATATAAAATTTATCCCTTCGGGCCATTGGTGTTGAAAAAGTTAAGTCTCAATTAAAATTATTTTATAATTTGATAATTTATATATACTCCATTGTTAAATTGGTTATACACCCCAATATTAGACTCTAACACTACCGTAACATTTATCTACAAACACATAATGTACCATTTCAGTTAACATATAGTTCCACATTTTTCTTATCATTTTGACAACTTATATACCAAAATTAGAGTCCTATATTACATAGTATTATCTAATAAAATAATGATCTTAGTTTCCCATAGTATACTTATTAATAATGTGTAGATTTTTATTTATTCAAAAAAGGACAATCAATAGGTATTATATTATAAATCTTGAAATATTACACTTCAATTTCTTCATTATAACATGGTCATATTGATTTTAAAAGATTATAGTCTTCCACGTGAAATGGTTCTTCTTATTAAATCTAATAATAATGAAAAAAATATTATTCACCCTTGAATGAAACCCTAATTTTCATTCCAATCATTATTAGACACAATATAAAATATTCCGGTATGTTGGAACACATATTATTATTTATTAATTAATAATTATATGTATGTATATATTATCATGTTCTTCATGAATGATTTCATTACAATTTTACAATTTTAAATTTGCAGTATAACTATAATTTAATAAATATAAAAACATATAGTAATTTTTAATATTATATATGACGATATATGAATCATTAATTGGTTAAGACATTTGTTTAACTATTTATTCTTCTCATCTAGATATCTTATGGTTAAATACTATATTAAAATCTTCTTGACTAATTAATTTTATCTATTAAGGTGAAACTAAAATATTCTGATCAATATTATACTCGGTAGATTTAAAATCATCCGTGTAAGTGTTAATATACACATGTATTAGTTTTTTGAACTTAATATTATTATCAGGGATAGAATATCTCCTCCAATCATACATTCAAACATCTATATTTTCACGAATCATTTTGCAACATGACATAACCTTTCTTATATAGATCTTAATGTTGAACCTATCAATTGAATGGACTATAAAACTAACCAACATTATTTAAATATTGAATTTTATACAACATTATTTCTAACAATAAAAATAAATTCATAAAATGATGACCAAAAAAAATCAAGAAAATTAAAAATAAAATTGTGTGAGAGTTTTGACTATTTTATATTCTCCCTTACCTTCAATATTACATGGATCTGTCCAATTTTGTAGTATTTTGAGTTCATGGAAATTAACGTGATATATATTTCTTGAATATTTACTATTTATCATCAACAAATTTAATTTTAATTTTTACATAAAATTTATTTTAAACATTCATTATTAATTCTTTCACAGTTTTATCAAAGAATCCTCAAAATATTAATTTTGACATATTAACATTTATAAATTTTTATATTACCATAAAATTCATATGATCATATAAATATCTCTCACTAATCTTATATTATATGAACTTTTTTCTTGTGATTAATTATTATGATCCAAAAAAGACTAACAATATTTCTAAAACATGTACTTCTAAATTACCCTTAAGTGAATGGAATTTTTACTTTACATATATTGAATGTGAATTTTCAATTTATAGGGGAAAAAATAGATGAACATTAAATAGGTCCTGATTTTCAATATGAAATTTTATAAAATAATCAATAACTCTCACATTAGTCATAGTTACAGATTTACCTTCACATTTGGATTTTTACCTTTATTTAGATTTCTAATGACCATTAAGATATTAAAACTTTTCTGTATGAAACACCTAGGGATTATTATTTCATTAATACTTATTGGTAAGTCTTTTAATCGATCATTGAAAATTAAAACCAATTTTCATATAGAATATCATTTAATTAATCATCACTTTCCTAAACATGGAGTTACATTTACATTAAAAAAATTTCTAATTCAAAATAATCATAGGATTTTCTAAATAAAAATATATCCATTTAAAATTCAATAATTTTTTTTTGAAATAATGTCACCAATAGTACATACCTATAGAATTATGTGAGGAATATCAACTGTGAAAATAAATTTGTTGCATTATATTGAACTGGTCCACTGTATTTTTTAAAATTTTTGCCTTAAAATAACACTACATATATAAAATTGATTTCAATATCATATATGAAATATAATTCCAACTCATCCATTAGAATCAAACATGCATAAATTAATACAAATATTTCTAATATTTTTTTATTCCAATAGTGGAGACATATTTTAAAATTTAAAATAAAAAATTCATAGACTTTGTAGACTTATAAATTAAATCATTTAACATTCTCAAAAACATCTTGATATATATTACATTTATGAAATATTTTCTGATTTGAAGCTAAAAAAAACTGAAAATATTTATTATTTTAGTGAATGATAACCCATACAGATAAACCCATATTTTGTTACAAAAACTATTAATTTGTGGTATTTGATACAAAGTAATGAAAATGATATTTAACCAACCATAATTAAATATAAATATTAATTAGTTGTCTGATTCCATACCCTAGAAATTTTATATTTAGATATTTAAATTACTATAGAATGATAAAGTAACATAATATCCCATATCGTTATAATTAATTGAAATTTCTTCCATTATACCACAATCAATATAATTCACATTATTTCTTCAATGTATCCCAAATAACACCTTAATAATGATGTAATTATATACATATATTAAAAAATATGATATTTTCTAACATGGGAGTGATAAACATAATAAGGATACACTTAAATAATTAGTACTGGAGAACAAAAGCTTAAAAATGTAAAGGTCATAATTGAGCATGAAATGAGGATATGGGAATATGTAAATAATGAAATTTCATAGAATTCACATATGTGATGAATTCATAATAAAAATGAATCACGGAATAATTATTTTGAAAATATAAAAAAAATTCATATGAGGAATCAATCATGATCCTTTGAGATCAAATATTTTTTAGATAACAATTTAATGGGATGATGAATTCAATATCAAAAAATGAAAAATTCATAGAAAATGGAAAATTAATTATATTTTTAAAAACAATAATAGAAAGTAAAATTAATAATGAATAATGGTTATACATTTTTTATATTATTATCATGTTTAAAACATTGTAAATGTTTAATTAATACTATTGCTAATATTTTAAAAGGTGACATGTGTTAAAACCTTATAAAAATTCCATTAATTTTTTTAAAATAAATTTAAAGTTCGTGTAAATTTAAAATTTAAAATAATTTATTCATATAAATGAATAATCTTGAAACCATTAACAGAAATCATAAATTATAGTTATCATGTTCTGTAAAACAAAAAAAATTATTTTATGAAATGACATTAAATAAAACACTGTACCAATTATAAAAATAAAAAATACACTTTAATGAAATAACATGAGATGAAAAAAATACCACGGATACAATATATTAAATATATAACATGTCAAAAATGTATTTTTTACAACATATAATATAAGACAATAAAATGGTTTAAAATATCTCTCAATGAAATATCATTGAGTTCAAAATACCATACAATATTAGTGATGTCTAAATAAAAATCCATTTGAATAATTAATATGATATGTTAATAGGAATCCAATTTTTTTTACGAAAATAAATTAGAAAATATATTCATTTAATATCATGTACACCATATGATGGAATTAATGAAGGGTAGTTTGAATTTTTTTTAGGAAAATATAAATATACACGATGAAACCGGTAGAATGATCATAACATGTAATGTATAACAATATCAAGGTAGTATTTTGGGAAATTAATTTAAATGATCAAAAAAATAATAATATAAAAAATTATAGGGTACAAAATTATACTATACAATATTAAATTAATGAGTAATAAAACCCATTAAAAGTAAATTTAGTAATGAATCCCCTTATATTGAGTCATACATCATATTATACCTCCTCTACATTCCAAAAAAATAATGATATATTTTATCCGGAGAGTTTTCAGTTTCCATAATATTTAATAATTTATATCATTGAATAGATTGTATAAATCAGTTACTAAATCAGTATACTTTCCATTAGTTTTTTTGGCTCATTCTATTTATAATCTCTAAATAGGTTTATAACATTTTTAAAATTCATAGGTTATTATTGACTTGTATAATACGATACATCATTACCAATTTATAGTTCATATATAATTTTATGAGTAATTATGTCATATAGGCCAATGAATTGTTTACCATATCTATTTATCTAGTATCTATGTTAATATATATTATTTATTATCGAATTAATTTTGATACCTTCAAATATTAATAATATTTATACAACCATTTTTTAAAATGGGGAGTACTTTTAAAATTAAATATCCATTTTTGAATTATTATATATTATAATTTAATTTATGATGTCAGGATTCATTAATATTTATTCCCAAAATTACTAGAGATTATAATTTTTTCAAAAATGAAATATTCCTATGTTTTATATATTATAAGTTTAAATTTTAAAAAAACCGTTTTTGATTTGTATCATTCCTAAAAATGTAGAAAATAGTGTAATATATTAACTGGAAAAAATAAGTTAATTATTATCGTGAAGAAACCTGTATTGATAGATGTTATTAATCTATTTTATGTTTTTATAATGATTGAATAGTTGGCCAATATTTTGGTTTAATTATCATATTGTATTTATAAAATCATGTTTTCATTGGATTTGGGAATCATTAGAATAAAATATTTTTTTTCATGAGTGTCATTTGTTTACCAAATATTTATATCATAGGGACATTTGGTATATTGGATGAAATTATGATATGGATTTTGAGGATGATATTTTATTTAAGTTGGTGGGTATATAGTGAAAAATGTCATAATTTTTATATTTAATGTTTTATTTTCTTTCTAAGATTAGTAATAATTGCTCAAAACTGTGGGGTTTTAAAACCTTATTCAGACGAGGGGTTGGTTTTCATTGTATAATTTGGTCATATATATCAAATATTCAAGATAAAATTTGATTTAATTGTTAATATGGCTTCAAATTAAATAAGATGGTTGTAGGATAGGATAATATTAATAGGTTTTGAAACATATAGTTTCTACATATAGTTTCCACCATTTACATAGTTGGAGTTATTGAGAACCATCTATACTAGGTTGGTGGGGGAGTGGTTTTAGTGGAAAACTATGTACCTACTGAACCTATAAAATGTATGTGGTAAACCAAAAAAACTATTTTTTTACAATGTTGTATAATTGTCATTTAATCAAAATTTTTAATAGTTAAATGTTTTAGTAAAACAAAATTTACTCCACCGTGTTCATTGGATCCTCTGTTGTCTCCTCTAGATAAAAACCTTCATCTTGTTTAGGATTTGTGGACCAATGGTTATCAAAGACTATCAATTATTCCAAATCTATGTTATTATTTTATCCTTCTAATATTTCTCTAGCATCTATACTATTATACTGATTTATAATCTACAAATATAAGGATCCACATTTCTAATTTCACCATGACATGGATATGTCACATTTAATAATTTCTATTCCAATATTATTATCTTATGAATACGTAGGGGGAGATTTTCTATTCGACAATTTCTGTTTTAAAAATGATGTGTTTCTGTTTTTATATAGACTATATATTTCACGATTTTAGAATGTAATTAAATGATGGTGGGATACTGTTAGTAATATATTTTATTTTTATGAAAATTTAAATGTTTTAACAATTATATTCCATCTATTTCTTTCATTTTTTTATATTATTATAGTATTCCATAAATTAAAATATTTTTTTTAAATTTAATGTATTCTAATTGTTATGATTTCCTAATTTATATCAATTAGGATATTCATTTGATATGATAGTGACAGATTAATCTCTATAAGGATTACTGTATGTAATACCCCCGATTTCTGGAATGTAACCCTTACTTGATGATTTTTATGGTTATAATAATTAAGGGTGATTAATGGGATATTTGGGAGTACATTGGAGGTAGTTTTGAGGAAAAATGGATGTCGTGGAAGCGACACGCGGTTTGTCTAACAATGAGGTCAAATTGTGCGTAATATGTAAGTTTGAGACAATGAGATTTATCATGGTGTGCGCGCAGTTAGTGAAACTGTGAGAGTATTCCATGCAAGGGTCTACCTAGATAGTAGCTAATGAAAGGTTTGTGGAAGGTTTGTCTAACCATAGGAACTAACTATGCAGATTATTTAAGTGAGATCCTAAAAAAGTGTATGTCAAACATTTTTCCTCCATGTTGATCTTTCTTGTTCTTAAGCTACATATATCAGATTTTCTTTTTAATGAATGTAATAGAACCTCTCTCAATAATTTTGGAGTCAATCTGAAGTCTTTTCTTGGTGAATCAAAAATAGATTCTTGATGTATGTGATTGTTCTTCATCGTTCTTGATCATTTTCATAGATCTACTTAGAACTACATATTCTCTTCTCTCGGTTTAATAGATATACGCCTATTATGGGTAGATATATGTGTTTGGATTCCATTTAAGATGATATTAGTTCTAGATATTTCTTTTAGAAGAGATCTAAGGTGGCTTCTTGGAGAACCATCCTTGTTTTATTGGGTGTTTATCGCTCGATGTTGTTTTCGTCAAAAACATTGAGGTAGGATGATTATTTCTCAACATCACATTGTATAACTAATTGGAATGATTTATAATGGAATGTGTGGGGTTGAATTGTTTTTTATTGGTTGTTTAATACTTGTTTGAAACCATCTTTAGTGACAATTTGTGAAATCTGGATTATTATGAATTTTGAATGAGTGCATTGGTTCATTGTTTTAAAATGATTATTTTAAAATGGGGGTTTCTATGTATTGTTGAAAAATTAATTTTATTATATGTTTTTAATAAAAATGAAATATTTTATTGAAATTAAATGTTTTAATCAAATTAGGTACTCTCTGGTTTTCAATTAAAGCAATGTTTTTTTGAAATAGTTTTTTTTGGGAAATGGAAGTATTTGTCAGAAATGGTGTTGCTGTGAGTTCATGCTTAACAGGAACATAATAAAGGACATGTACCATTGGGTTATAGGGGGCGTGCCACTAGATCGGGGTGTATGTCATTAGGACACATGGTAATTGGATGTGTTCCCACTAATGATTTTGGAAATTTAAAACGCACATTCATGTGTGGGTGTGTTGTGATCAATGGAATGGGTATTCCAAATGATATGAATAAATAATTTTAAAAACTTATATTTTTTATTTTTGTGGAAAAATAACTTGCTGAAAATTGGTTTCATTTAATTTCATTTTCACTTAGTTGTAAACGCTTTTTAGAAGTTGTTTATATTTTTTTATAAAATTCTGTGGAAAATTGTTTTATATGAAATATTTTATATAAAGGTATATAACCTTTTTATACTAGTGTATTGAGTATGTAAGTCATTTGGTAAAACCTAAAGTTATTCATACTCACTCTTATTTGTCACATTGGTTCTTTTGAGGATGTTATCATCTGGGAGTAGGGAAAAGGTAGCATCTCCCACATTTTTAGCACAACCTCATGATTTGTGGGCTATTTGGTGATTCTAGAGCTTGGAGGTTTTACATCATGGGGTCTTGTGGTATTTTGAGAGACTTTAGAAGTGTATCTGATGTTTAATTTGATACATGGTTGGTCTTCCATTATTTCACACGTTCATATTGTTTTGATATACATGAAGTTGTTTAGTTTTCTTTATTTTGTTCATGAATCATTTAGTGAATGGTTTGGTTATGGGTTTTTGTTTTATTGGTTTATTACCTAAAGGTTTAATTTTCCCCCACATGTGTTTGAAAACTTTCGGCTTTCTTCGCCATCGTTTGGCACCATTGGGATGTCTCTTAAGTCAAGGAAATAACTTGTTGATCTCTCAAGACAATGATATTGAGTGGGTCAATAAAAATGGTAGCAGACCTAACCTTCCATTGAGATACACATGTTATAAACATGTTCGGTACATCCCTAATAAGTACTCATAAAATTTCTTGTTCTTGGAGTTTAAATTCCTTCATGACTATTATTAGGCTTGAGTTCTTATACATGATTAGGATTGTCGAAATATGTATGTATATCATAAAAGGACGTATAATACCCTTTTATGTTGAACTTCATGTTAGCAGGGGTTGGGTACATTAGTGTTTGGAGACACTTCCATGATTTTGAAATCTCATTGTTTGGGGTTTATCCAATTAGACGATCATGGTATTCATGGAAGAGGAATGAAATAACACTATTAGTGCATAAAAAATTTTGAGGAATGATTCTAGTTTTTGAAAAGTGTTTATTTTTTAAAATGTAGGAAATTGTTTTTCAAATGATTGATTTTTAAAATGGGAATGTGGATGTTATTTTGAATGTTGTTCAACTTTTGAAGACCATGAATGACTGTTTCAAAAATGGTTATACATGGAAAGATGTTTTTTGTGGGATAAAAATGTTGTGATTATTGATGTGATTTAATTTTAAATTCTGAGACATAAGTTGTTATAGAGTGAGATTGATGGTGTTTGTTGTTTCTTTAGAAAATGAAACTTGGTAGGCATTGTCTAAACCAACCTAAAGAAGTAGCAGAGAATGTTGTTTCACCAGAACCATGGGTGAACCGTGATCTGGTTCACAATATTTTCATGATTTTCAAGATGTGTAAACATGGTACCGGAGGGATGATCTTGGATATGTGGATCATACCATTCAATTCATGAATGAAAATCCACCTAGAATCCAGGGGGATTCTGATACTGATAAGGTGCAGGTGTGCATGAGTAGTATTAATCATATATTCAACATCATCAGAAAACCTATAGAGATAATGTTTAAGATGGAGACGTACATGATCGCGGATCTTGAACAGAAGTGGTGGGATTTAAAGGTACAAAGTAAATTGGATGATGGCCTCACATTTGAGGAATTTGAGGTGTTGTTCAACAAACAATTCAATACTCACATGTTCAGGATCCAGATAATGTCTGACTTCTTAAACTTGAATGAAGAGAGTCTCTCTGTCTGAGGGTGTGTGGTTAATTCCTGAATTTAGTACATTATTTACTAGAGGATGCAACAAGAGAGTATTTTAATGCACACATATTTGAATCGGCTCTACGAAATAAGATTTGATCGGTGATTTCAGTACTCTGTAATACAAATTATATAGAGTTGATGAACAGAGTGAATTTAGAAGAACGTGATATCTCGAGATTGATAAGAGGAGGTATGACCATTCTTATAGGAAATATTTGGAACAAAAACAATGGATGAAAGATTAATCGGGACACCTATTACCAAGGTTGATGTGTAATTCAATATCAGATGGCTTGATCATTGAGCCTTCATACATGACCCCAGAGAAAAGTAGGTTTCTTTCAATGTTGCTCGCTTTACCATATAATGAAAGAGTGTATGAAAAAGATCTAGAGTATTAAATAATTACAACAAAATGGGACATATTCAACACTATTTTCACGGTTATTCATGTTTTGGTGTTCGGGAAACATCTCAAACCTCAAATTCATTATATACTTTAACATGGCAAGGAAATTAGAACCACTCTCATTAGTTGAGAAGATCTTTCCATGTGGATTATATAAATACCATGACTCCACAACCCTGGAAATAAATTCAATGAAACAAAGAGAATAGTGCAATAACTAAGCAATAGTATGGAGCCAAGAATATGATTTTTAATGATCAAGTTTGACCATATATGGTGAAAGGTATGATTCTATTGAATTCCACCCTTGTGAAAGTTATCTTCGATACTGGTGCCATGCATTCTATCATTTATTCCATGTTTTTTGTTTTTTTTTCATTAATGTTGGAATTTATGCCTTATATTTTAAAACTCCCTACACTTATTTGTGAAAGAGAATGTAAATCCTTTGTGATTTGATAATGTTCTATAAATTTTGATGGATCTAGGATAAAATGTTACTTCTCATTGATGGACATGGATGTCTATGATGTAATCCTTGGTATGGATTGGTTGACTATGTTTACGTTTTACATAGTCTTTTATAAGAGAATAGTTGGGTTCACGACTAAGGACAACATAGAGCATCTCTTCATTGGAGATAATATGATAAAAAGAAGTTAAAAACGCTTTTTGACAACAGTGGTGGAAACAATATATTATCAGGTGGCAGTGTTAAACATTCCATTAGTGGATCAGATCGAGGAAATTTATTTTCCAGCTGATGTGGATAAATTTCCAGAAATATTTTTCAATAACATCTCTGGGTTACCATATATAAGGGAAGAATAGTTTTAGATTACAATCCTTTCGGGTTCCAGTACTATTTCTCTTTCATAATATAAGATGGAACCAACAGAGTATCGAGAATTGAATGTGATGTTGGAGGAGCTAGAAAGAAAGGTTTTCTTTTGACCATGTACATCTTCGTGGGTTGCATCTTTTTTGTTCATCAAGAGGGAATATAGAACTCTTCATTTATGTGTTGAATATCTTAAGCTTAACCAAGTTACAATAAAGAATATATTTCTACATCCACACATTGACGATTTGTTCGATCAATTATATTGAGCTCAGTGGTTCTCTAAGATTGACTTGTGATCATGATATCACCAATTTCCAGTTCGAAATGGAGATATTCTAAAGACAGACATAATTTGTTGATATAAACAAAATAGAATATTTTGTCATTCATTTCAGTCTAACAAATGCACCAAGTTTCTTCATGGATTTGACGAATAATATATTTAAAAAATATCTTCATTATTTTGTTGGGGTGTTTATGGATGATATCTTAGTGTATTCAAAGACAAGGTATGAACATGATAAACACTTTGAAACAGTGCTGGGAAACATGGGAGATCACTATTTGTATTCCAAATTGTCAAAAAGAAATTTTTTGATACAAGAAGTACATTTCATTGGCCATGTCATTTCAAAGATATGTGTTTCAATGTATCTTGAGATGATAGAATACATTATCACATGGAAACCACATAATATTGTCTTTGAAATAAGATTTTTTCTTGGTCTAGTTGGATACTATCGATGATTTGTGTGTGATTTCTCACGACTGGATTTTCCAATGAAATTTCTAACAATGAAGAATTCTTCATTGAAATAAAAAGAGGAATAAGAGAAATTATTCTAAGAACTAAATGTTCATCTTACATCGTCACCAATCTGGATCCTTCCATAATAAGTATAGGGATATGTGGGGTACTATGATGCTTCGGCAATAGGGTTGGCTTGTTTTCTCATGCAAGGAGACAATGTGGTTGCTTACGGTTCAAGGATGTTGAGGATTCAAGAGAAGAATTACCCAAAACATGATTTGGTGTTACTTGAAGTCTTGCATGATTTGATAACATAGAGACACTATCTCTTTAGTGAGAAATTAACATTGTTCACAGACAAAAAGTTTCAAACACATTTTCTCATAGTGATATTTGAATCTGAGGAAAAGGAGATGGATAGAGTATCACCAAATATTTGACATTGACTTTATATACACTCCAGGGAATGGAAATTCAGTGGAAGATTCATTGTGTAGAATGTCGTCTTCTTAGTTGTCGAAATAATATTTAGATGAATGTTATTTGATTTCATTCATAGCTAACATGCACGTCGAATGTGAAAACTAAGGGGATGTTGTGGTTTTTTTCCCAGTTACAATTGTTCCAGATATGGTAAAACTGGTCAAAGAGGCACACACAACCGATGCAGCGTGTCTTGAAATGAGTACAAAACTCAATGGTGGGGAGACCATTGAGGGATGAAAACATGATGAGGGTGTAGATTTGTGTTTTAGAGATCAGATGGTTGTACCTATTGGTTTTAAAAAACAACTCCTTCATGCTTACCATCATTCGATATAGTCTTTCCATCCTAGTATATAGTAGATGTTTAAGGCATTAAGGGTGATGTTTTAGTTGAATGACATGAAAAGGAAGGTTTCATAGTGGGTCTCACGGTGCGTAACTTTTCAGTAAGTTAAAGTCGTGCATAAAAGACCAGTAGGTATGTTGTAGTCTTTACCTATCCCAGGGTGGAAATGGGAGCAGATAGTGATTGATTTTGTTACAGGTCTTCCATGAATAGTCAAGAAACATGATGCCATTTGGTTGATAGTGGATCATCTTACCATGTCAGCCCATTTCATCCCTTCTTGTAAAACTCATATGGTGGAGGATTTGTCTAAAATATATATGAAAAGTCATAAAGTGGGATGGAGTTCTAGTTTTAAATCATCTTTGAAAGAGATCCTAGTTTCACACATCGTTTTTGGAAATTCATACAACAATCCTTTGGGACTTATTTGAATATGAGCATGATATATTATCCTCAGACAGATGACCAATTTGAGCGAATGATACTAATGTTGGAATACATGTTGTTGGATTCTGTAATTGATTTTGGTGGCTCATGGGAGGATCCTGTACCCTTTCTGGAGTTATCATATAATAACAGATATCATGCTACAATACATATTGCTCTGCTTGAAACAGTTTATGGGCATCACTATCATTATCTACTATGCTGGGTGGAAATAGGTGGAACATCATTAGTTGGTCCGAGCCTTATCCAATAAACAATGGTTAAGTTATTGTTAAGTAGGAAGAGGATGGAGAAGTCTCAGAGTCATCATAAATCTTATGCATATCACTGTCAAAGACCATTGTCATTCACTGTGGGTGATCATGTCTCCTTGAGGATATCTCCGAGACATGGAAATAATCGTTTCTAGAAGCATGGAATGTTATCTCCAAGATAAATTGGACCTATTGAGATATTGGAATTGATTTAAGAGGTGGAATAATGATTGGAATTACTTCCATTGGTTAGTTTGATGAAAAATGTGTGCTATGTATCTCAGTAGAAAATGAATCATTCTAATCTTGACCAAGTTATCAGATGGGATGATGTTGACCAGGAGTTAGATGCTTCATTTGTACATATCCCGGTGAGAATTTTTGATAATTAAGAGAAAGTCTTGCATGAAAAAAGTCATCGGTCTAGTGCAGGAATCATGGTAGCAAGGTCATCTTCCGAAAGTTATTTGGGAATGCAAGAATGAGATAAACGAGTATTGGCCAGAAATCTTTCAGATTGGTGGGGTTTTTCTACCTTCTAAGGACGGAAAGACCATTTTTGGGGAGAATGTAGTTCCCCTGTTTTCGAGTATGTATCCCATACTTGATTATTTTTATTATCATAAATTTCAAGTGTGGTGAATGGGAGTGTTGGGAGAACATTGGATGAATTTTTGAAGTCAAATATAAGTCACTCGAGTGGAACATGGTTTGTCTAACTATGCGGCCAAACCATTCGTAATCGCTAATTTTTAGGTAGTGAGATTCAGCATGGTGTGAACAAAGTTATGTAAACCATGCAAGGAGGTTTTTTGGGGGTCTACCGAGACATTAGCTAATGTACATTAAGCACAATGTAGTTCTAACCGTGCAAACTAATAGTGAGAATGGTTTATGTGAGATCTTAAAAAAGTAGATCACCCACGTTTTCCCCTAACGGGCTAACTTTTTCTCATAAGTGGAAATACCTCATTGTTTTTCATCATTGAAGGTAGGAGAACCTCTCCAAAGTGTTTTGGAGTCAATTTGAAGGATTTCCTTGGTTAATTGAAACAATATTCTTGTGATATGTGATCGTTCATCATCATTATTTATTTTTTTATTAGATCTACATAGATATAATTCTTCCATTCTCTTAGTTTATTTGATCTATGCCCGTTATGGGTTGATATAGGTTTGTGTATGCCATGTATGATGATATTTTGTATGGATCTTGATAGGAGAGGTTATATAAGGTAGAATCTGGGAGATATAGGTGTGTGTCTGCCATGTATGATGATATCCATAGGTGAAGGTCGATCATCAAGGACATGGTGTTTCACTACATCCATATCGCATAATAATATGGTTTTGAGATGATGTTACCATGGAATTCATGATGGTTATCCCAATTATTACTTATAATAAATAATATATTTTGTTGATTATGGACTGATTAATTGAAGTATAAAATTTCATACCATTACGAGAGACATTCTTAACTGTGGTCTATATTAAGAAATCCAAATGATTATGATTTACACTATTCAGAATATTCATGCATCCATATAAATGAAAAATTAGATCCTCTATAAAAAAATTAATAATTTTATATAAAAACAAATCTTGAATGGAATAATTGATGTATCCATGGATTCTAATACACAAAAACCATGAATCAATGTTCTTGAAACAAATATTCTACGATATAGTTGATAGAAATCATAAGTGAAAAATGTCATTTAGATATATTTAATGTGTATGTGAATCTATAAATGTTAATAAATTTTAACAATCAAACCCAACAATACGTAGATATATATTTACGCTTCTAAGAGGAAGGTTTCCACTAGATCTGACTAATGATACCAGAAAAGTAATATTCCACTGATATTACCTAGAACAAAGGAAAATATGTATAAATAAAGTGAAAAACCCCTCATCAATTCCAAATTCCTTATTAAATTTTATTTTCCTAATATTGGATATACTAAATGTAATGTAAATTAAATATTTTTTCCATATAATTTCCACAAAAGTGACATCCTCACAATGAAAAAGATCCCTCCTAATATTTATGATATTTTTCTTATCCCCTTGGGTGAATTGGATAATATCGTCAATATAACATAGATTAGTATGTTCAAAAAGTCCCCTACCAGCACAAATATATTTCATTTTACCATTCTTAACGATGATAAAAATTATTCGTCAAAGAATCTCTTCTAGATTGTAAATAAAATTAAAAAAGTTGGACCAATTACCCTATCAACTATAGTGAAATAAAAGTAGAATTTGGTATATCCATTAATAAGTTCAATGTTATTTCAAAAACAAAATATTATTTTAATATAGTTAATGAAAACGCCATCAAAACCAAAATTAGAAAGCACCTATGAAATTATGTTCCAATCCATCATTTCAAAACATTTCATCACATCATGTTTTTGGGAAATATTATTACATATAGTGGGGTTTTAAGGATATTAACACACTCTGAGGTAGCGATAATTCAATATTGAATGGACCTACCCCTAATAAGACTAAATTGTTCGGAAGGGACAACATTTCTGGAGATAAAAACCAATCTTTTACAGATTATATTTCTGATAAAATTATAAATTTTATTATACATATAAATCATATGAAATAGATATGTATCCTTAGAATTATCAAAAATTTTACAAGAAAAATTAACTAAACATTCAATCCATAAGGAATAATTCCACCTTAAATGAAATTTGGAACCAACATAATAACATTTTCATTAATGATATCCAAAAATATTTGACATAAAAAATATAAAAACCCATCCAGACCAATAAGAGATTCATATTTGAGGCCAATGAAAGCCTCTTTAATATAGGGGAAGTGATCCTTGAGTAATCTGATTAATACAAAACACTCAGAATAATACCATCCACTTTGTTAGTGTGGATAGATTATCCATTAGAAAGCTCCTTGATATAAGAGACCAAATGATATGTGGTATCTTTTCTATTACCAGTGTTTTTACAAACATTTTTAATCAATGAAAGATGCATGGATACCATCCTATATTTTTGAATTAAATTTTTGAATTTGGTATTTTTCACCATCCTTTAAAAATTAACATTAAAGTCATCCATTTTCATTGAATCCTTAATTTAGGGATAGTTATTTTCTTGAAATTCATCTTGTATTATTCCAAAACCCCATCATAAAATCATTTCATGTATTCTGATCTAGAAAATTCTTAAGGGAGACCCAAATAGAATAAATTTTATTATCAGTAGAACTAAAACGTTCCTTGATCCAAATTCTCAAATTATTGTTAAGCAATTCGAGTTTAATGATAGATGAAAAGTACTCTTTTTTTTAATCCATAGAACTCCAGATATTCTAAATCATTTCCCTACATTCTGAATTGGTATCCCATGCATTATTTATCCTTAAGGTAAAGGTATGCTTAGAGTATGTAATCACATGATCACACAAAATGGGATTATTTTTAGAATTCAGTATTGAAACACCTCTAAATGATATGAAATTCAATTTATACTGAATTTCATCCGTAACAAACCATTATCATTATATACGGAAACAATTATTTTGAGATGTATCATATACCAAGTATATTTTAAAAAAATATAGACTTCATTCATACCATTATAATCGATAAAGGTTATGAATTTTCAGGAGGAGATAAAATTACTCACAACACATATCCTATCATCTATATTCAAAATATAATTGAAATAAAAAACAATGATCTAAGAACCAGTGATAACAAATTTATTTGTCACAATGTTCATTAAATGTTTTCTAAAATCCTAATATATGTTATGAGAGTAAATTAATGAGAATTATTTATTAATACCAAAAAAATTTAAAGAACATATGACATATTGATCATGGGATTTTTTTAAATATTTATGATCCAATGAGGAATGATCCATAACCCTAATAATCTTGACAATTTTTAAGAAGATAGTGGTATCAAGAAAATGGAATCCCAAATTCTCAATATTGTAACCACTGAAAGAAAATATTATTTTATGTTCATAAAAACCAATATGAATAAGATTTATTTTTTAGATGTGAAACCTATGGGAACTGGATGTATCATTGTTGGATAACCCTTGGAAATTAGAGTATACTATCCTCATTTAAATATGTATCCATGGTTGGACCACCATTGTTTCCCTCTATTTGTTCATTTTATATGATTTAAGTGGTCTATCATCTTTTCATCAAGGAGATCAAGTGATTTGTAATAGATTATTAATGATAGAGGTATTATACAACTCATTTCTAAATATAACATTAATGTATATTCAATCATTATACTAAGAGCAAGAGAGATCTTCGTGACCATAGAGATTGAAATGTGTAGTTTTAGTATCATCCCCAAATAAAATTTATCCATGGATCAGAACATTCAGATATGCATAGTCTATGACATCAGGTCTCATGTAGCCTTATGAGGAAAGGTTTCCTACTGGATAAAGAGGGGAATTTCCATTAATTTTAGATAAATAATTCATAGGTTCCCTTCATGGTTAATATGTATTCCCCATTTTCTGTAATGTGAGGACAAACTCATTGTTTCCATGATAAATTTTAGAAATAAAATATTGTCTTCTATATCTTTCATTAGAACATAAACCAACTCATAAATATCAGTTGAGATGTCCACATTCAGAGAATTTTCTTATATTCATTCCATTCATCCCATAGTTATCTTTCTAAGGCCCAACATCTATGAATAGAATAAAAAATAATATAATTGTTCCCCTTTTATTCCTCCTCATATATTTCTTCCCAAAATTTTATCAATGGAACCATTGAGGTGGAGGCACCAGCTTCATTATTAGAGGCTCCACCATATCAATAATAAAACTCTATTTTTTGTTCTTATTTATTTTCTTCTAATCCCTTTCTGTAGGGATCTATTTCAACATCTTATTAATTATCCTATAGTCAGAAAAAAAAACCCAAAACCATGAAAATGTCACAGAAAATGTAGCACAATTTCATATTCAAATTTAACATCAATCTTGTTTCCCATACCAAAAATATTATTGTGATATAGGTGTTTTATTTCAAAATTAATTTCAAATGGAATTAATGAAAAAAATATAAACATTACTACATGTGATCATTGATCCAACCAGATTGGAATTCAAAGTACAATAATTATGGGTATTTCCATTCCAATACACCCAACTGAAATCATAAATACTAACCCGAATTTGATCAATATATTTCAATATATTAAATGGATAAAAATTAACATCCCATTTAAATTTTATAGGTGTCTTAGGCCTAAGTAGAAAGTTATTGAGACTCCATGACACATTAAAATCGTCTTTGTAATGAAAAATTATATGAAAATATCCTCTCAAAATATGGAATATATTTTATTCATGAGTCCATAACAAAATGAAACTATATTAATTATTTCAACATAATATCAAGGTCTGTCTCCCCTTCAGTATATAACTAGCCCCAGATCCAAAATATAAATAGATTTATACGTTTTTTAGTGTCTTTAGGCCTTCCACCATCATTAATCCACCATCCTAAAGTGTAATGATATTAATGGAATTCTTATTTTATACTTCACAGAGAATATATGTCACTGATCGTACAGGGCTTTCAAAGACAGATACAGATAAAATATTTCTTGATGCCGATGCAAAAGAACAAAATTCTCTCAATACTACACTTTCTGATCAGATTTATCTAATGATTACGAGTTTTACATCATCCAAGTCAATGTGGGACAAACTAGAAATTATTTATAAATGAGATAGAAAAGTGAAAGAGGAAAAACCTCACGATCTACACAATAGGTTTGATGATATGAATATTCACCCTGATGGGAAAACAGACTCCTTCAATCGTATTAATGACGTTGTAGGATAAATTTGAGGTCTGGGCGATGAAATAAAAGACATTTAAATAGTGATGAAAATAATTAGAATACTTCCACCCCCATTAAAATGAAAAAAATTCATCCCATGGGAAAAAATATCACTTCAAACCCTTAGTGGATGATCATATGATAATTCAATCGCTTTATGAAATGATAATCAAACTAGATGAATCTAAGACTCATATGAGAAAGAAAATAACACTCAAATAAATGGGAAAACTAAATGTTTCATGTGATGTTTTTGATTTAGAAGATAAGGAAAACAAAACACTTTCTCTCATTTCCTTGAATCTCAAGAAGGGAACATTGAAATATATAGTCAAGCAACCTCTGGCTTATTTTCACCGTGTAAGAGTTGGCCACATTCCTTCTCAGTGCTTAGGGAAATTTTATAATAAAGAAAGAGAAGTTAAAAACATGGAGAAACCTTGGAAAATATTCTTCAGAAATGGAAAATTCAAATTTTCAATGAATCTACAGAAGAATTGTATTTTTTTTAGGAGGAAGATGATGATAATGAATTCTATGAGGAAGGGGAACCATAATTTAGGACTAGAAACCATGACTCTATGATGGAAACCATTGAAATTCTAGATCCATTGATATATAAAGCTGGATATAATTAGTTGAATACTTATTTGGATCACATGTTATAGCTGAAGAAAGAATTTTGTAGCCTAAGATTAAATGAAAGAGATGTAACAAGTGGAAAGCAATGGTGGAGGAATCATCAGAATATATTGATCTATTGGAAGAGGAAATTGGGTGACTGGAAGAACTGGTGAAGGTTAAATCATAAATCCATGAAATCACTAATGATGTTTTGGAACTAAAACTCAGAATTGAAGAGCAATAGGAGTTCATCAATGACCTTACCTTGATACTAGAGGAGAAGTCTAGTACTACAGAAGAACTTGAATAATATGTTTTTACTCAGATAATTAATCTTAAAATTGAATCAATTTCAAAATATAAAAATAATAAAATACATTTTGGAAGGTTCTCAGATACAGAGCTTCTAGAGAGATAAAAACAGGGTTTTGGTTTGATAGAAAATGTCTTCAATGATCAAAGACTGACATTAATGGGAAATAGTGCAATTTTTTGTAGTGCTGAATCGTCAAATGTTATAAATTAAGTGAACAAGAATAATGGAAATATAAAAGTTAGTCATATTCAAAAGCCACCAAAAGTGCTGAAAAATAATCCCTTAAATCAACCTAAATAGAGAATGGAATATTATCCTTGAGTCTATAGAAATGATAGGCAGTGACACTCATTTCATGGTGAAGAAGTCATCATGAGAAATAAAAGTGATATGACATTTTCTTTCATGAAGTGTAATTTTTACGGATATTTGGGTCATACCATGTCATACTATAGAGGGAAGATATTATATTAATGGGGAAGAGTTGGGAGTTCAAAAAAGGAGGTCATATTGATTCCCAACTTCTTATAGAAGAAATATTATCTACGGATATTTTTTTTTCACTTTTCTAATGTTGGTCATATTGTAGCATATTGTAGGAAAATGTATGATAAGAGAAATGTTTTCATTACATAGAGATGTGTCAATATACATCAACCAGACATAGTGGATATATCAAAAACGTTTTCTCCTTTATATAAAGAATTTGAATATGAAGAACCTATGTACATGGAAGAGAAAATTGAAATACCATCAATATCTTACATTTAATATAAAATCTCATGGAATGAAAAGAGGAAATTGGGAATGTACAATTTTTCATAAGTATCCCTTAAAGCTTCCAAGAACAAAAGCACCTAGATTCATAATAGCAGATGTTCATCCCACATGACGGTTATTCCAGACCTATAAACGAATGTTATATAAATGGATGATGGAAAAGTGAGGTTCGGTAACGATGGTTCTTTGAAGATAAATGGTAGTGGAAGAATTGAGCTAAATAATGGAGAGCTGAAGAAAATTGTAGTCCTTTATGTGGACGGTCTACATCACAATATTCTTTGGGTTAGTCAACACTATGACTCAGTTCTTATTTTGACAGTCAATCAAAATGGTTTCACTGTAAGAGGAATGTATGAGAAGTTTTTCATGAAAGGTCGTAGAATAGATGGAAACCTATATCAGGTTGACATCAAAGATAACATTTTCTTCGTAAAAATTTAAGTGGAAAATGGATTATAGAATAGAAGATTGGTAAACATAAATTAACAAGACATGGAAAAAAAATATATGATTGAAATAGTCATGGATATCCCTAATCTAATGTGTGAATTAGAAAAGATCTATGATTCATGTGTGTGAGGGAAACTAGTCAGCTGTTCCTACTGGTCAATGACGGAAAGAGCATACAAACTCATTTACCTCATCCATACAGATTTATGTGGCCCGATAAATGTTGTTGGAACACATGGAGAAGGGTAGTTTTTTATTTTTATTGATGATTTCAATTGAATGGAATTCATGATCGTTATACCCAGCAATCGACAAGTTATTTAGTGAATGAAAACATATCATCAAATCACCGAGAAGGATACTGGATAGAAGATCAGAGTTTGGAGGTCTAACAATGCATGGGAATACACATCCATTTAATTTTAAAATTACCTAGAGAGGCATGGGATACAACATGAGGTGTCTGTTGTGAGAAATTGACATCAAAACTGAGTTGTTGAGTGCATGAATCAACAGCTAAACTACATGGCTATAATTATGTTGATCGAGGGTCGTATTCAATGACATTACTGGAAGGAGGATGTGCAAGTAGCAATGTATATTCAAAATCAAACATGGATATATATGGGTGAGAAAAATACACCCTACGAATTCTGGCATGGACGAAATCCCTCTTTGATATATTTTCGTGTTTTTAGAAGAATGTTTTTTATCTGAAACAAAGAAGTGAATCGAGAAATGTATGAATACAATGTCGATGAAGGAATATTTCTTGGATACTAAATGAATCGCAACACCTATAAATGTTTTTTTATGATCTTGGGATGAATTGTAGAATTTAGTGATGTGATGATCATTGAAAATAAAAACATGAACACTACATGGAATTATTATAATGATATGATAGATGATGAGGAAGGATGTTATCATGGAACAATTATTAATACAGAGGTAGAAGAAGGTGTGAAAAACTCGTAATAGTAACATCATGATGGTTACTCTGAAGAAGAATCCTAATAGGAATCCATAGATGGATAGAATTCAGTTGAACCTTAATGGAGAAATTGAAGTGAAGAGATTGATCAGTTCAACATTATCGAGGATTAGAATGCACCTACACTAACAGTGGGAAAGAGGAATAATGCACATTCTTCGTTTCTATCACCTGTGGAACCATCCTCACTTAAAGAGGCTGCAAATGATGAGTCATGAGTAAATTAAATGAATGGAGAGTAAGATCAGATTAAAAAATTTAGAATTGAGTTCTTTTTAATAGACATGATGTTCATAATGTAATTGGTACAAAGTGGATTCTCAAGAACAAATTTTATAAGAATGGAAATCTGATCAGAAATAATGCAAGCATGGACTGTAAAAGATATTCACAAATCGATGGAGTTTATGTTCTGGAGACATTTTCTCATATAGTGAGACTGGTGTCAATTAGGAAATTTCCTTCCTTGGAAATCCAAATATGTTTTAATTTTATAAAATGGATTTAAAAATGACATTTATAAATGGAGTTTTAGGGGAAGAAGTCTACATTGTACAACCTATAGTGATTTTTTTTTGCAATGATCAACTAAAAGTTTTCAAATTATTGAAATCTCTTTATGGCCTGAAATAGGCACCATGAGCCTGGTACTCTCGGTTGGCCTCATATCTGAGAAATATTCTGTTCAAAATAGGAGGAGTGGATCATAATCAAAATGTGAAGAACTCTCAATAGGATCAGTTCATGGTATTGGTATACATGAATGATATTATATTTTGTGGAATCATACATGAACTAGTGAATGAATTTTATAATAACATGAAATTAGATTTTTAAACGTCTATGATTGGTTAAATCATATACTTTTTAGGGGAGAAGGTACATCAGAAGAACAATTACAGTTTCATTTTTCAGGAAAAGTATGCAAGAGTGCTACTGAAGAAATTCAATATTCATCATTCCAATCCAATGTCAACTCCGATTGTGGTAGCATCGAAGCTCTAAATGTATGAGGAAAGGACTTCTATGGATCCCAAAACATATAGAAGAATCATTGGAAGCCTACTATACCTGATAGTGAAATTACAAGATATTATATATGGAACATTACTTGCAAACCAATTTTAGAGTAATTCGATTGAAGAACATATCGGGGTAGTGAAAATAATCATGAGATACATTCAACGCACCCATAATTATGGGCTATACATTACTGTAGGAAGAAATAGTGATCTATCAAAATTTGTTATGGTGACTAGGTAAGAGATATAGTGGAAAAAAACTCTACTTTTAGTGGAGCATTCTATATTGTTAAGAAATGTGTGAGCGGGTTAAGTAAGAAACATGAAATTACATCACCTAGTAATTCTGAAGCTGAATACATATCTACTACCAAAGTCTGCACTCATTTACATTCGATGAAGTAACAACCGATTGTCATAGTTCACTAGTTGAAATAAACAATAGCAATTTACTATGATATCAAGAGCACAATTGATCTTACGAAGAATCATATTCATCAATCTCGTAATAATCATATTGAGATCAGATATCTCTTCATCAAAGAAAATGTTGAAAACGGCATAATAAAAATGGACCGTATGGGTAATGATGAGGATGTGGTTGAAATTATGACCATGACACTGTCTTCAGAAGTGTTTGAGAAACATCGGTTGAACCTTGGTGTTCAGCCACCTCCTAGTGAATAAGAGGTTATGAGATTCACCTCTCCCTATTTGTTTTAATGTTTTTAATTTATTTGGTGAAATGATACATGTTTATGGGGTAGATACAATCTAGGTGGAGCATGATTCATTAACTCTACAATCAATGATTCAGTTCATTGGGTTTATTGAAAAATGGGGTGAGTGGATAAATTACATCGAGAATGATCAGGATACCGGAAATATGGAGAATAAGTAAATCTATAACAAAAACTATGAGGTAGGAATAAATGAAAATAATTATAACTCAATTCATGTCCTCTCTCTTTTTTCTGCACTGAGAAATGGGCACATAAAAATAGAGTGATGGCTGAGTTATTTCTTGAAGTTTCGGGTTTTGATTGTGGATGGTGCATTAATAATTTTACCTGGAGATTTCCAAAAAACCCAAAGGGGGAGATTGTTGGAACAAAGGCTTTTTGTTGATAATAATGGAGTTTGGTTACTATTAGTTTTCAATATGCACACTGATGACTAGGGAGTTTTCAAGGAATGTGGTCATACGATTTTGGATGAAAACATTATTCAAGGTGGCATAGTTTCCCAGGGATTTCCAAATTTTTGGACATCAACAATCTGTTGTTCGGAAATGGAACACAGTGAAGGCACACGATACATGGTGAATACACGCAATACATGGTGATGGGACATATTACATCGTGCAGGCATGTGGTATGTGGTGCATGAACATTGTACGTGGTGTAGGCAGTGGGAATGTTACGTGGTGTGGTGTGTGGAACCGAAAACAGCTCATAGGAACAGTATGCGGTGAAGGAATTCTGTACGCGGAATACTGAAGGATGAAACATAACTTTTTTCACGGAGATTGTATAATCTGAAGGATTGAATTAATTGAATGATGAATTTTGGAGGAATTTATGTGGTTCGTGAAACAAGATTGGTACGTGGTGGAGGCTAACCATAGGTATATGGAATGAAGATTGTACCGAATTGAAAATTTGGATAAAACGGATCAGCGATTTTACAATGTTTTGTGCCTATTTAAGGAACACTAATCCCCTTTGTTTCGATATGAGATAGGATATTAGAATTTCAGATGATATCTGAAGTGGTTCACAGAGGAGAAGACGGTATGCAGAGAGACTCATCAACATATGGAAAACAATCCGCAGAAGGGTGTGTTGTTTGTGGTGGAAGATCTTGCAGTATGAGACAGAGCAAGGATGTACGTCGACCAGGAAGGTATGTGTGGTTGTGGAGTAGTACACAGAGTATGGCTCAACACATATCAATGACGTTCATGGAGGATCTAGACCATATGGGGAGGAGCTGGATGGTACATGAAAATAGCAGTGGTACGCAGAAACAACAGTAGTACCCGGAACACCAAAGGAAGCCAAAAAATTGTCCAAATCAGTTTGTGAAATTAATTTCCATAACATACTAGTTTAATGGAATATAAATTAATTATGCGGGTGATTACAACACTTCAACATATCATCCATTTACAAATCAGGATGCATTATTTAATACAAAACAATTAAGGCGACCTTTATATCGATAAACTGAGTGAATATTCTTCCAATGTAGTGAGAAAGGGGGAGTCAACAGATGTGATCTGAGGGACGCAGTGTAATAACCCTAAAATAATTTAATGGATGTGTTCCTCGAATAGGGCGACTGTGAAAAACACTTTTAATCCCCAACTTTTGAATATTAGATGTTTTTGAATGACCGACACATTGTTGGGATATGCTCCATAGACGTAGCCCTTAGTGGTGAACCAAGTAAAAATTTATTTTGTCATTACTTTGAATTTGATTGTTTTTTTTTCTAAACCTTATCTTCAGACAAGTATAACAGGTTCTTACCTATTTGGGAACAAGATCCATCAGTCTAAAAGAAATAGTTGACACCCTGATTCACCCCTCCACTCTAATGGTGTTACGGGGTCCTTCAGCAAGTTTATTATAATATGTTAATCCAATATTTTTCCAACTTTGCTGCTTCAATTTTAGAAATTTATATAATGGGATATAGATTGTCATGGTCTAAAGCATGTGAGAATACTTTCCTAGAGTTCAATATAATTTTGACTGAAAAACCAATTTTGATCCAACCCGATCAAGGTTAGTATTACATGTTGTTTTGTGATTAACCAGGGTTGGGAAATGATGATTTGGTGATATAATGAGATCAATTTTTACTATATTGTTTAGATCTATTGGTGCCACATTAGTTGAAATAAACTACGAAACACCTCAAATTTGATATAGTGGATTATGATATAATGTGGTGGTCAGAATTAACTAATAGATTAAAATTTTACAATGTATCATAATAAAAATATAGAATTATATATTTTCGATAAGATAATTGAATCTATTATAGTGGAGGTTTTTTTATTATATACATTCAAAATATTTTCTTTAAGAATATACTACTTATATGTTAAATAGTGTTGTTTACTATTTATGTCAGAAATAAAAGACTCCGAAAAATTATGAGTCTAGTTCTGAGTGGATGATGATAACCTTACTAAATAAGAAGCATGTTATGGTTTGGGAGGCCAAGGAGAAGATGAAAATCCTAATATTATCGACAGAGTCCATAATTTTAATCCACATTTGGTTTTATATTATTAGTATTCAGAGGGTAGGGCCTTCACAGAAAGCCTTGGTGGTTGGGAGTCACCTTTCGATTGGGCCATATATATGGATGAGATCAACAAGATATTTGCAAATGTTATTGTTCATATGAGCAGTTTATGGGATTTTATGAAGATGTTTAATTCTTTAATGTGGTCTCTACATATTTCTTTCCAAGAAAGGTTTTGTGATCTACTTGGAAAATAATTGTTGTTGGGAATATAAAATAGGTTTACTGGGTTCCTGAAATGATGGTACTCATATCAACAGGTGAATATCGATCATTAATGACATGGTGTTTCAATACATCCATATCCCATAATAATATGGATCTGAGATGACATTAACATGGAATCCATGATGGTTATCCCAATGATTTCATATAATAAATAAGGTATTTGGTTGATTGTGGATTGATTAATTGATGTTAAAAATTTCATACCATTACAAGAGACATTTTTAGGGTATATGTTGGGAGACATGTATGTTCATGAGATGGTCTATATACACGGGGTTCTATAGAGTGTTTCTTAGTTACCGACTCTAATTTCACTTCAGGATTATAGAAATGAATTACGAAATATATTGGTATATATGTATTTATGAGAATGGATTTCAAACTAATGAAATATGGGAAGTTATAATGTCATATATAAGATTTAGAGGACACGATACATGAGTGTATCCAAATCATTGATGGGTATTTGGAAAACCGTGTATAAGTCATTGATTTTACCGGAAGAATAATTATCACTTAAATATATTGATGAAACCATATGAGGATCTATGTAGTATACTATGTTGATCTACTCTATGTTGGATAGAGAAAGGTATGTACTTGATATTATCATTGACAATCATGCTGGAGATATTTGAGCATGTCTAGTTGAGTAAATAATGTTTGAAAACTATTCCGAGTATGCCTAATTATTATAATGATTGATTTCTATGAACACTTGTGTCTATATAGGATGATCATCCATTTCAATGAGTCTCACCTAGATTAGGTCAAAATAAGATTTATAGGCATGGATTGTTTTCACCCATGTTTGTTGGGTCTTTCAATATTGTGGAGATAATCGGCCCATGTGTTTACTGATTGGCTCTTCCATAGTTGTCGAGTGATAAGAACGATGTTTTTAATGTGCCAAAACTAGGTTGGGGTTACATAAACACTTATCAAGTGATTGATGTTGATGAATTCTAGATTGATACTAATGAGTCCTTTGAGGAGAATATGATATGTGCTACTGATCATAGAGAGAAATGGTGTCCTTAAATGATAGTGATGGTAGTTCGAGGGTTATGGAAACATAGTCAAGTTTGGGAGAGAACATGGGATATAGAAATAAATATGAGGACTCATTGGACTATTGTTTTTACCTTAGAACCAAAATGATTCTTTGGTCTATAGCTAATGGATGATTATTTTATATAGTGGGGAGATTATAGAATATCGAAATATAAAGGATATGTCTCATGTTCGTTGACATGTATAGTTTTATCTTTTTTTATATCATGGTTAGGATTCACATAATGGATGATTCTAGAGAAAATTAATAATTTTGGAATAACAAGGGTCAATTCATTATTTTTGAATGATTTTATTAAACCATTCACGCACCCCCAAAAAATAATGAAATCCTATATAAAAGATAATTAAATGATAGTTTGAAAATTAGTGAAACCGTTCACTCTATTAGTAAAAACCATGTGTCTATGAGAGTAGAATCACTATTAATGATCATTTTATTGGAATATTATGCTCTTATTCTAAGGAAACTATGTGGGCATGTTTTATTTCATAGGATATTTTATTTTAAAATCTATAAACCCTTCTATATTATCCCTATATTCACTATTTAATCCTTACACAATCTCATTTTATTTTGGAATCTATTATGTGGATTAAAATCCTCATCAAAAACTATTTTTGATTAATATATGTACCAATTTTATGAAAATCTTCTCACTTTTTAGGGTTTTATTCCAAATTCAATATTATCTCTCTCCGATCTCACTATTCTGATAATGTGGGAGGAGTTTTAGGATAACATAGATGGTTTAGATATAGGTTTTTTGGGATTTTGTTTTGTTTGATAATAATCATAGAGTATGTTCCTAGATACTCTGTGGAATTTTTATCTTGATTGTTCTAGTTCATTTATGTATTTTTACTTTGGAGAAAATATGTCAAAATCCATTATATAGGTTGTCTAATTTTCAGTTCCCAAAGGCTTCTGTATAATTTCACGTATGATTTTTTAAAATATTAATTTCAACATTTGGACATTTCTTCTTGAATTGAATTAATTAATTGGTTTATTAATTAATGAGATTAGAGAATTGGATTAATAATGTGGTTAATGAATTGATGGTATATTGAGATTTTAAAATTGATTGATTATAGTGATTATGAAATTGGTTAATTAATTATATCATGGAATCAATTTATATGGGATATTATTGTACGATTATAATAAATATGAATGTTTAATGGTTTATATGATAAAATGGGTACTAATGGATTAATTTTTATTTTTTCATAGTATTCCATCAGATAAAAGTGAATTAACAAGATTTTGAGATGAATTGAAATGGTTAAAAATGATAATAATGTTTGATAATATGATTAATGATGAAAAACATTGATGATTTAGATATATGTGATATATGTGATATATGTGTGATTTATTTATAAAATAGATGTGGGACAATGACTGATGCACCAATAACCCATGGGGTTCCCAAAATGTAGTTTTGGGCTGAAATGCATGCATCTTAATATTTTTTATGGGATAGGTACTGATTCCCAAATACCTATTGGGGATTGGATAGGAACTAATTCACTAAATACCCATGGGGTGAAAGGAATGACTTTATAGGCCCATTATGTTTGTATTATAATGGTGTTACAAGTATTCGTGATTTGAAAATAAAATTAGATTCACAATGTAAGCCCAAAAGATAATGAATTGTGATTCCCTTTGATGTATGGTTAAGAATCTGGGATGGGAAAAAGCAGGTATGGATGGTTTGGGTGTCATCATAAACTGTGGGATTTATGTTGTAAATAAAATAATTACTTACTGTGAAAATTTTATTCATATTTATATGAAATTTTTTATTTATAAAACATCATAAAAGTTTATAAACTAGATATTTTCTTAGATTTCATTTAGGGTGGAATACTGAGTTTTATTCACAGTCAATAATTGTTTCCTTATTAGTACCTAAATATACTTCATGTATGGAATATTTGATTAGTGAAATATATCTATTTTATGTGAATCAGTTGTGATGTATCATGGATTAGGGAACCATATATAGTGTTAAAAACCCCTGTGATGTTATTAGTGTCTTTTTATGAATCAGCACATGAGAGAAATATGGCATGACATATATACTACTTTAGTTTGAAAACATTTTTCGTGTTTTTCTTTATCATGTAACACTAGTCATTATTGGTTATGATATAATTATTATTGAAATTTATAATCAGTTTGATATTGTATATTTATTTTCATTGTTGTTTTTATTTGATAAATACAATATTGTATTACGATAAATTCACTATTACACCCTATATTCTAGTTAGAATCTTATGGGGTAGTAAGAGGTGTGCATGAGGTCATGTAACCAACTAGCACAGATCATCTACATGTGGAACCCCAGTTGGGATATTGAATTTACATTTCTAATGAATCTATTTTCTGATTAATTTATTTAAAATTATGTTTAGGTATATAGCCAAATGAGGTTATATCATTTGTGGGGTCTTGATCTAGAAATTACCAATGTCTTAAAAATTTCAATCTCACATTTAAACTATTGTGAGACACATCCCATATTCAACAACAATTTTGTTTATGCAGTGCATATACTACCAAAGAATTTATTTTATAATGATTATACATGATTTCATGGTATATAAATATCCATTCATATATTTATATTTCACGGGGAATAGGTTTCACTATTTAATAATACATTAATGGAATTTTTCCTCAATTTTCCATCTTTCATACATATGTTATGTTATGCTAACATATTATTATATGAGATGTATACAATATGAAATTGACATGGTATATCATGAATATAAATATTTTTTTATATTCCTTGTTCCATTAAATATTCTATTTTTTGGTTATTATGATTTAATATTAGCAAAGTGGGAACATTATTAAAGTATAATCACATCTTTTATCTGTGTTGTTTATGATTATTCTTCCAACGAATAAATATTATGATCTAACCACAATATACATATGAATATTCATCAATAATAGTTATTTAATGAGAACACATTTATCCCCAATACTTTCATCTATTTATATACTTGGGAGTTCAATAGAATGAATTACGAAAATTCAACTTCCTTCTAATATTTTATCCAAATAACTATTTCTTCTAACACAATTTTTTCTAAAAATGTTATCAATTTTTTCAATACATAACATTATATATTAAATTCATTATAACACTGTTTTGACTTTATTATAAATGGTTTTTAGTGTATCTTCATGCTTTTTTACAAAACAATTCCGTTGTGGATTTTACCGAAAATGTGAATGGAATCAATGTTCTATCATGTAAAACAGAAGAATAATTTCCACCATCGTGGTAATTATTATAAATAAAGAATAGATTATATTTATTAGGAGAATTTAAAATAAAAAGGGTTTCAAAATGATTTATGTTTTGATAAAATCATATAAAAGAGAAAAGTATATACTCCACAGAATTTGTATTTTATTATTTTATAATTATACATTATATATTTTAATAGTTTCTAAAAGTATTAAGGAATTATAAATATTTTTAAGAATATTTATTTTGAAAAATTATGTTTCAATGAAAATTAATTTTTCATCAAGAAATATCCCATGTTGTATTTCAAAATAATTATCCATCTAATATGATATCAATTGATGTTACGTAGACTCACTAGGGACATGATCCAAGGAAATGATTAGTATTTTCTATTATAGGGGTTTATGGTTGTAGTACACTCATTTCCTGGTAAGTAACCCTTACTTAATGCTTTTCATGGTTATAAATTTAAGGGGGATGAATTGGAGATTCAGGAGAGTGTTGAATGATATTTTGAGGCAAAGGGGAAGTTGCACAAATGGCACACGGTTTGTCTAAACAGTACGGAAAAACTGTCTGTAGATTGTCTTGGAGTCAGTAGCCTCTGCACGGGCGACGCACAGTTTGTCTAACCGTGAGGCTAAACCAAGCGGAGAGGGTGTCTGAGGTAGTAGCTAACCCATAGTTAGCGCACAGTTTGTCAAACCATGTGATATAACCCTACAAGAACTTAAATGAGATCCTTAAATTGTAGATCTCACTTTCATTTTCTTCTGTGTGCCTCGTTTAAACTCTTAAGCGGTCATAAATATGGATTTTTCATCTCATAAGGTCATAAAAGGTTCTCCCATCATTCCAAATGTGATCTGAAGGCTTCAATTGGAGAATTGAAGCCGGATTCTTGAGGTATGTGATTTCACTTCTATGTTCTTGTTTGGTTTCTTAGATCAACTAATATCTACTTCTCTACTTCTATCAATTTCATAGATATATGCCCGTTATGGGTAGATATAAGCATGTGTATTCCAAATATGATGAGATTTGGTCTTGCTCTTTATAGGAGAAGAGATCTAGGGCGGGTTCTTGGAGAATCGACCGGGTTTTATTGTGAGTTCTTTGACCATTGTGGTTTTCGTCAAATCCATTGAGGTAGGAGGATTCACTCTCGACTCCTATTTAAGGATTGATTGGATTAGATTCAAATTGGTTTATTTGAATGAAATTGGTTGTGAAAATCATGGAATAACTCTTCTTTAGAGATGATTTATGGTTTTAATGAAATTTTGAAATCTTGGTGGATTGTTGTGAAAAGTGATTTGGCTTGTTTAATTTAAAATGTTGATTTTAAATTATGGATTTTCTGAAACTATAGATGGTTTGATGAAAAATAGGTTTTCAATAAAAAGATATTTTTATTGAAATGCTTTGTGATTGAAATGACATTGATGGAATTGGTTTTCAATATAATGGGAGTTTTATTGAAATGTTTTGGAATGGAAATGGTTTGTCCTTGAAATGGTATTGATGGAAATGGTTTTCAATTAAAAAGTATTTTTATTTAAAGGGTGTTTTGGCATGATTTATGGGAATATGTGGAATGTGTTCATATTTCATGTAAGTGGTTTCGTTTAAATATTATATTGTGCTCAGTTCCAAACGTTTAATGGCACATGGTTACTATATGTACGAGAATTGGTTGAAATAAGACCTTGTTCTCGGTGCCATAGGTGTAATGGCACTTGGGAAACAATTATCTTGTGACGACTTGGTAGATCGACGAAAAACCTCTCATGTGTATGGAACTATCATAATGTAGCATGAGTGGTTGGTTGCATGGTTTAGGAAATTGTTTTTTATGCAAATAAGGGATATTGTAGAATGGTTGTAAAGATTGTTTTATTATTTTTCTGTAAAAATAACTTACTGGAAAATTGGGTTAAATTGCATTTGTATGCTTTTAGTGTTGAATGATTTTGGGAACATGATTATATTTGGTTATAAACTATTTTTGAGAAATTTTAAGATATATTTTTTTTTATATAAATGTGGCTAAAAATTTTATCCTAATGGCATGAGTATGGAAGTCATTGGGGGAAAACCTGCTGCGTTTTATACTCACCGCTGCTTTGGCACATTAGAGGTTTTGCAGATGTCGTGTTCCAGGAAACAGGTAAGTGTAAAGAATCTTATTGATAGTGGTTCTTGGTGATTCTTGGGAGATGTTATAGAGCATGGAGATTGTAACACCCCGAGATTTTATGAAAAATATTATTTTTAATTTCATTAATGTCTTGTGTTGTACGCTACACAAAATGGAGCTTGCACAATATGCATCATTGACTTGCCTTTCATTACACGCAATCACGACCTTCCTTGATAGTGTGTGTAGTACGCAATACCGAGTTTCACTAAACAACGATATGCTATAAAAATTTTATTAAAACTAGCCGTTATGAATAGTAATAACCACTTTTTGAAATTTTGTAAATTTTATTTTTCAAAATGGACTTCATTTTTGGATTCGGAATATCGAAATTAGCTTAGGGTGAATGTTTGGTATTTTTTGGATAACTTTCATATTTTGATGAATAGTGGAAATTACTAAATTTTAATTAAAAACAACTTTTTCAATCAAAATAATTCATAGTGATAAATTATTAATTTTAGTGGTTTTAAAGTATATTTAGAATATATTTTTACAATTTAATACAATGATTGTCATTGGATGTAATTTCACATTTAAACCAGTTATAAACAAGTTTCAATCTTTTGTTAGTTATTATCTCTTAAAAACACGCTATTTGTTTTGATGATGGGAATTAATTTTTAAATTAGTTAATGCAACTGATATGTTTTGAATTTGGTAAAATAGACATAATTTTTGAGTTCATAATATCAAATATAGCTTAGGCCTAATTTTTTGTATTTTTTTGAAAACATTCAATTTTTGATGAATAGTGAAACCACTAAGTGGTAGTTAAAAAAACTGAATTGTTCATAAAACGTAATTTTACCACTTATGTGAGTGGAATTTCAAAAATCCAAGAGACACGGTTGATGTCAGTAAGTAAAATTTGGTTCAATGAGATGAAAATAATTTTTGGTGAATAGTAACTTTTTACTTTTATTTAACACGGTTAAAAGTAAATAGGGTAATTAAGGGTAGAAATGATATTATTATTACCCTAAAACATGTCCTAATTCTATTGGAAAACTATAATTCGACCAAAAAAAACTTAGGAATAAAATATGACCATTTAGGCCCACTTGGATTAGATTAGAAAATTTATTATTAATTTATTTAAAGAAGGGTTAAAAGATTTAAAATCAACGTTTATTTACTAAAACATTTTTCATATCGGGTTATACATAAGATAAATTAGACTATAAATATTCATTAGAAAGATAAAAATATTTCCAACATAATGGTATTTTATTTGTAATTTTTAGACATTAAATAATTTAATTTATTTATGACACAATAATGATGTAGTAGTTATCTTATTAATGAAATATTGACATAATTGATGTTATAAATACCCAAATAAATATAATTTGAGACTTTTTATGAATTACACTAATTTTCTAGGTTAATATGACATGTTAGTATTGATTTAATTAACTTTTTTCGAACTTATCATTCTATTATGATTTTCAAAAAAATCAATTACTAAATAGTGTCAAAATTAACATAAAATAGTTTTGAAAACAAATATTATATTATTAATTGTTATTTTATTCCAAAAAATTACGGTTCTGCAAAATGACTTAGATAAGGTTATATATATTAATAATAAACAACTTGGGGTTCGTTTGGCTTGATATAGTACGTTTATTAACCTTATAGTATAAGAACACAAGAAGGCATGGTAAAAGTAAAATTATTTAACTTAATGTTAAATCTAAATGATAAGGTTAAAATAGGAACCTAAACTTGTCTAAATTATATTGGATGAGATGATATCGACCCATCCCCACCTTATCCTCGAAATAAATCAATTTGGAGCTATTTAAAATCGAATATGACTTTATAATAAAATAATATTTTTAGTTTTCCAAAGGAGCCCCTCTCCTCCCTTATAAAAGGGCATCTCCTCCCTCTCTTCCTCACACAACTTTGAGCCTTCAAGCTCGGCAAACCCCTGACAAATCCTCTTCTCCACTTCCCTAGAAACATCATAGAGGTTCTGGTATTCCTCAAAGACCAATTTTAGTACCCTAAGAGGAGGTCTCAAAGAGGCGCTTCAAAGAAGAGGCAATTTCCGTTACCGATTCTTTCACAGTTATTTCTCCTTCCACTTCTTCTTCTTAGGTTGTTTAATTATGAAGTAATAACATCAGTATCACTCATATACTGATATGTTATTATATGTATGAAACAATACTATTTCACCATCTATCCATCCTACGGAACACGAAATCACCGCGCGTGCGTACGTACGGAATACCGTCTCCACGCCGTGGTGAAATCTATTTTCCACCACCACCTTACATGGATGGGTATAATGGTGTAAAGAATAACTATACATAGCTATTAGAACATAATATTGATTCTGATATATTGTATCATCCACTCCAATTCAATTCAATAACCATGGGAACGATATCATCGCTCGTGCGTACGTACGGATTACAGTCTCCACGACGCGATGAGATTCATTCTCCACTTTAACCATTCATGAACTATTATAAAGTATATATAATAAGTAATCATGAAATATATTACATAATAATGATACTGTATTTATGTGTATATATATGTATTTCAACTACATAATTCCATTCAAGAAAATAAGGAAATGAAAATAGCGTTCATCCGTACGTACGGACTACCGTCTCCATGAACGGTGTGTTTCATTTCATTTATCTATCTATTATATATACTGAATATATATGATATATAAATCATGTTTTATATTCTGGAAGTAATTAAATCATGATATAAGTAATAAAAATGTCATGAACAACAAGTCCAAACAGCTACGATAAATGAAACGATTTTACCCAAAACGCTTCTTTAACATGGAATTTACAAAAGAACGGGTAATATAAAGTCATAAGTGAACCATATATGATATCATAACAATTAATATGATTCGGTAATAAGTTAATGACATTATTTAAATCATTATACAGGAGGTTCGGATACGTACAAAGCATATCAGACATAAGGTAAGGGAAATATCACAATCTCATTTTTATCCGAGATTGTTTATACGTTGGTATTTACTGGGGTGTATTTTATCAGCCAAATCCATGTTTCCTCAATATGTAATATTATTTCCATCCACCTAAAATTATTTAAATCCAATTTTACCATTCGGTGAGTTTTTATTAAAAGATATGAAATGAATATTTTGTTGTTTTTCGTACGAGGTACTTTTTGACTTTTTCGACAAAAGTACGAGAAGAATGTTTTTTTAACTTATACGGCATGAATGGATTTTTAAAACAATATTTCCAAGAATCTTCCTTTACAAGTTTTCATGTTTATTTTTAATCAACTTCTTTTAGTTTAAAACGGCATGACATGTTAAGAAAGGAAAAGTATTTTTGAAGTAGAAAGGATATTTTCCTCAAGAATAAAGTTCAAGTGTTTTATAAAAATTATTTTCCATATAAGATAATAAAGGGTTCAGTTTTTATCCCTATTATTACATTGATTTTATTATGTTGAGATGGAATTATTTTTATGAATTCCTTTATCGTATATGAATTGTTTTATGATGTCATGATGTTTAAGAATCCCATTTTTACTACATGGGTTATGCAATTATGTATGATTTATGATTTTGTGGCACACATAAGAATTGTATAATTATGAGATGGGTGGGACCTATATCTCCCTCAAATGCATTGGGTAAAGATTTCATATCTCATGAGATAGACATGGATGGATTGGTAAGTTATATCGGTTCAGTGAAATAGGACTGAAATGAGGGTGACTCGGTTCAGAAAGGGACTTTGTCCACAAAGATAGTATTGGCAATGAGTCTTGACTAACAAGAAATGATTCTCTATGATTATGTGTGTATGCCACAATTTTTAATGTTTTATGTTATGATTATTGTGATTACATTTCACTGCCATGAGTTATCCCAGGTTATGAAATTATGATCTCTTTCACAGGTTAAGATTTACAAAAGTTATGTGCTTATGTATATGATGTGATTGTTATTTCTTTTGATTACCCTTACTGAGCATTTGAGCTAACAATTTTATGTTTTCTTTTCCCCATGATATAAATAAAGGTTTTAAGTATAAAAAAGGAAGATCTTTATGGGAGATGTTGAAGATCTTTCACCACGATTAGAAGATTATATTCCGAGTTTCCAAAGACACTAAACTATTACGATTCTTGTGTGTGTGTTTTTGTTATGTACTAATTATTCCGCAAATGTAATGTAATGTCCACGTACGTCAAGCTTCGGGTCTCTATAGTTGGTATCAGAGGAATGTTTTAGTCAAACTTTGGAAACTAGGATGCGAGAACTTTAGTGAGATCCCTAGAGATATTTCTATGGTATGTATAGGGATGTCTCTTAGATTAAGTATACGTATTGTTTATAGTACTAGAATTGCGCTAAAGATTCTAGAATTTGACCTATGATGTTAGATGTTGAGGTTACTCCCCCTTTATTATGTTGTTTTCCCTAGCATAATTTTTGCCTCTCACACTATTATTTTTGGGTTTTAGAAAATGGCTGGAAACAAGATGATTCACGATAATGGAGGATATGATGGACAATGGAATGATATTATTCATGATAAACCAAATGAAATGGGATTTGGAAGTCCAAACATCATTATTATGCCGAATCATCAATCTCATAATATGATCAATAAAGTAAAATTTGGTAAGTTTCCTGACTCGGCTAATAAGAGAAAGATGGAGTTTCATGATGATCATAGAGGAAAGAAAGTTCAATTTCCCCTATGTAAATCATGTGGAAAGAGTCATCAAGGAGAATGTTTCAAAGTAATTGGAAGGTGCTTTGGGTGTGTAAAAGAAGGACACAAAGCCAGAAAGTGCAATGGAAAAGGTTCAGTTAACACCAGGGATGAGGATAATGGTCTTGCTACGACATCAAAAATGGTTAAATGTTTTAAATGTGGAATGTACGGGCATTATGAAAACTGATGCCCTAAGGGAAAGTCTCATGAAGAGAATCAGTATGATCGTATGGGTAGTATTTATGTTGATGATGTGGAAGAGACTACAAATTATATGTGAGATGAAAGAACTGTTGAAGCTCAGTCAATGGTTTAAGAATGTAGTGGAATGATGACATGTTTATCATATGTAATGTTGTATAAGTAATCTCATGGTACTATGGAATAAAGAGACATCTAAGGATTGTTACACTATTGTCTTTCCTTGAGTTTTGAAAGTGTATGATTAATGGTACCAGTATCCATGAAAGGGTATTCAGATATTTTTGGAATTTAGATGATATGCGCATAATGAAGGGATAAGTAGAAAATTTAATGTTTGATAGTATTAATGAGCTCATGACTGATATAAGGAAATAGATATATCATGGTTTGAGTATATAGAATTTTGAGAATTTTGGTATGTGGAAAGAGTTATATTTTGATAGAACTCATTTTTTCACTAAGATTCAATGAGTATTCATTTTTCAAGAGATTACATGATTATGGTATTCACATGTCTGGAATGTGACAAACAAGATATATGAGGGATAAATGATGGCATTCACGTGATCATTTTCTTTATACTATGAGCTTGGAACGAAGTATTTTAGATAAGCCTAAAGATTTGAATGGATTATGTTGGACATAATTTAGGATAAAACGTTTTTCGATATTATTGATGGGATGTTATAGTAATATAGCTTTAGAAAAAGGACAACCTGCAGGACGGGCGACAGCCCATCACTTCGGACAAGGCTGTGGGAATCGAACCCACAACCGAAGTGCGACTGGCCTTTATCTCCTACCACTGGCCTGCAGGAAGTCCCTGGTTAGTAGAAACTAGTTTTATTTTATTAAGCGATATGATATATGAAGTATAAGTTCATTTTTGGAACCATATAAAATTAACCATAAGATGGACTTATAACTTTTGCTAACCTTTTGTTTGAAAGAGATGGAATGACCCATCATTCTATCACATGATCTTCTAACACATCAAGAATGAAAAATTCAACTTCATTTCTTTAAGAGATGAAGTGGAAATTGTCCAAAGAATGATAAACGGTGAGACTATACCAAAATCACGAAAGTATTTCTTCTATTTCCAATTTCATCAACTTTAGGGTAATGATCTTGAAAACCAAAAATGTTGTCCTAGTGCTCTTATATCTGATGAATCAGATGGTACCTTAGATCATCAAAAATTTATGGCTTTGTGATTGTTGGCTTTTCCATAGCCATGTTCTCTACCACTCTCCATCAGAACATGATGGTTAGATTTTTCTTCCACATCTATATTTTCACCTATGTGGAAACCCAGTGATTAGTTTATTTGGGTAACCGTTACGTTTCATACTTTTGTTTTTAAATATTGGTTTTGGTATTCCTTTTTACGATGTGAGTTTCTATTAAAGAAAGTTTCGAGTAGTAAACCATTTATAACCCCGACGAATTTCGAGGGCGAAATTCATTTTAAGGGGGGTAGAATGTAACACCCCGAGATTTTATGAAAAATATTATTTTTAATTTCATTAATGTCTTGTGTTGTACGATACACCAAAAGGAGCTTGCACAACACGCATCCTTGACTTGACTTTCATTACACGCAATCACGACCTTCCTTTATAGCGTGTGTAGTACGCAATACCGAGTTTCACTAAACAATGATATGCTATTAAAATATTATTAAAACTATCCATTATGAATAATAATAACCAATTTTTGAAATTTTTGAAATTTTATTTTTCAAAATGGACTTCTTTTTTGGATTCGGAATATCGAAATTAGCTTAGGTTGAATGTTTGGTAATTTTTGGATAACTTTCATATTTTGATGAATAGTGGAAATTAGTAATTTTTAATTAAAAACAACTCTTTCAATCAAAATAATTCTTAGTGATAAATTATTAAATTTAGTGGTTTTAAAGTATATTTATAATATATTTTTACAATTTAATACAATGATGGTCATTGGATGTAATTTCACATTTAAACCAGTTATAAACAAGTTTCAATCTATTGTTAGTTATTATCTCTTAAAAACACGTTATTTGTTTTGATGATGGGAATTAATTTTTAAATTAGTTAATGCAACTGATATGTTTTTCATTTTTTAAAATAGACATCATTTTTGAGTTCATAATATCAAATATATCTTAGGCCTAATTTTTGTTATTTTTCTGAAAACATTCAATTTTTGATGAATAGTGAAACCACTAAGTGGTAGTTAAAAAAACTGAATTGTTCATTAATCTTAATTTTACCGCTTTTGTGAGTGGAATTTCAAAAATCCAAGAGACACGGTTGATGTCAGTAAATAAATTGTGGTTCAATGAGATGAAAATAATTTTTGGTGAATAGTAACTTTTTACTTTTATTTAACACGGTTAAAAGTAAATAGGGTAATTAAGGGTAGAAATGATATTATTATTACCCTAAAACATGTCCTAATTCTATTGGACAACTGTAATTCGACCAAAAAAAACTTAGGATTAAAATATGACCATTTAGGCCCACTTGGATTAGATTAGGACATTTATTATTAATTTATTTAAAGAAGGGTTAAAAGATTTATAATCAACGTTTATTTACTAAAACATTTTTCATATGGGGTTATACATAAGTTAAATTAGACTATAAATATTCATTAGAAATCTAAAAATATTTCCTACATAATTGTATTTTATTTGTAAATTTTAGACATTAAATAATTTAATTTATTTATGACACAACAATGATGCAGTAATTATCTTATTAATGAAATATTGACATAATTGATGTTATAAATACCCAAATAAATATAATTTTAGACTTTTTATGAATTACAATAATTTTATAGTTTAATATGAAATGTTATTATTGATTTAATTAACTTTTTTAGAACTTATCATTCTGTTATGATTTTCACAAAAATCAATTACTAAATAGTGTCAAAATTGACATAAAATAGTTTTTAAAACAAATATTATATTATTAATTGTTATTTTATTCCTAAAAATCTACGGTTCGGCCAAATGACTTAGATAAGGTTATATATATTAATAATAAACAACTTGGGGTTCGTTTGGCTGGATATAGTAAGTTTATTAACCTTATAGTATAAGAACACAAGAAGACATGGTAAAAGTAAAATTATTTAACTTAATGTTAAATCTAAATGATAAGGTTAAAATAGGAACCTAAACTTTTATAAATTCTATTGGATGAGAGGATTTCGACCCATCCCCACATTAGCCTCGAAATAAATCAATTTGGAGCTATTTAAAACCGAATATGACTTTATAATAAAATAATATTTTTAGTTTTCCAAAGGAGCCCATCTCCTCCCTTATAAAAGGGCACCTCCTCCCTCTCTTCCTAACACAACGTTGAGCCTTCAAGATCGGACAACCCCTGCCAAATTCTCTTCTCAACTTCCCTAGAAACATCCTCGAGGTTCAGGTATTCCTCAAAGACCAATTTTAGTGCCCTAAGAGGAGATCTCAAAGAGGCGCTTCAAAGAAGAGGCAATTTCCGTTACTGATTCTTTCACCTTTATTTCTTCTTCCAATTCTTCTTGTTAGGTTGTTTAATTATGAAGTAATAACATCAGTATCACTCATATACTGATATGTTATTATAAGTATGAAACAATACTATTTCACCATCTATCCATCCTACGGAAAACGAAATCACCGCGCGTGCGTACGTACGGAATACCATCTCCACGCAGTGGTGAAATCTTTTTTCCACCACCACCTTACATGGATGGGTATAATGGTGTAGAGAATAACTATACATAGATATTAGAACATCATATTGATTCTGATATATTGTATCATCCACTCCAATTCAATTCAATAACCATGGGAATGATATCATCGCTCGTGCGTACGTACGGATTACCGTCTCCACGACGCGATGAGATTCATTCTCCACTTTAACCATTCATGAATGATTATAAAGTATATATAATAAGTAATCATGAAATATATTACATAATAATTATCTGTATTTATGTGTATATATATGTATTTCATCTACATAATTCCATTCAAGACAATAAGGAAATGAAAACAGCGTTCATGCGTACGTACGGACTACCGTCTCCATGAACGGTGTGTTTCATTTCGTTTATCTATCTATTATATATAATGAATATATATGATATATAAATCATGTTTTATATTCTGGAAGTAATTAAATCATGATATAAGTAATAATAATTTCAAGAACAACAAGTCCAAACAGCTACGATAAATGAAACGATTTTACCCAAAACACTTCTTTAACATGGAATTTACAAAAGAACGGGTAATATAAAGTCATAAGTGAACCATATATGATATCATAACAATCAATATGATTCTGTAATAAGTTAATGACATTATTTAAATCATTATACAGGAGGTTCGGATACGTACAAAACATATCAGGCATAAGGTAAGTGAAATATCACAATCTAATTTTTATCCGAGATTGTTTATACGTTGGTATTTACTGGGGTGTATTTTATCATCCAAATCCATGTTTCCTCAATATGTAATATTATTTCCATCCACCTACAATTATTTATATCCAATTTTACCCTTCGGTGAGTTTTTAGTAAAAGATATGAAAGGAATATTTTGTCGTTTTTCGTACGATGTACTTTTTGACTTTTCCGAAAAAAGTATGAGAAGAATGTTTTTTTAACTTATACGGCATGAATGGATTTTTAAAAAAATATTTCCAAGAATCTTCCTTTACAAGTTTTCAAGTTTATTTTTAATCAACTTTTTTTAGTTTAAAACGGTATGACATGTTAAGAAATGAAAAGTATTTTTGAAGTAGAAAGGATATTTGCCTCAAGAATAATGTTCAAGTGTTTTATCAAAATTATTTTCCATATAAGATAATAAAGGGTTCTATTTTTATCCCTATTATTACATTGATTTTATTATGTTGAGATGGAATTATTTTTATGAATTCCTTTATCGTATATGAATTGTATTATGATGTCATGATGTTTAAGAATCCCATTTTTACTACATGGGTTATGCAATGATGTATGATTTATGATTTTGTGGCACACATAAGAATTGTATAATTATGAGATGGGTGGGACCTATATCTCCCTAAAATGCATTGGGTAAATATTTTATATCTTATGAGATAGACATGGCTGGAATGGTAGGTTATACCGGTTTAGTGAAATAGGACTGAAATGAGGGTGACTCGGTTCAGAAAGGGACTTTGTCCACTAAGATAGTCTTGGCAATGAGTCTTGACTAACAATAAATGATTCTCTATGATTATTTGTGTATTCCACAAAGTTTAATGTTTTATGTTATGATTATTGTGATTACATTTCACTGCCATGAGTTATCCCAGGTTATGAAATTATGATCTCTTTCACAGGTTAAGATTTCCAAAAGTTATGTGCTTATGTATATGATGTGATTGTTATTTCTTTTGTTTACCCTTACTGAGTATTTGAGGTCACCCTTTTATGTTTTCTTTTCCCCAGGATATAAATAAACGTTTTAGGTAGAAAAAAAGGAAGATCTTTATGGGAGATGTTGAAGATCTTTCACCACGATTAGAAGATTATATTCCGAGTTTCCAAATACACTAAACTATTACGATCCTTGTGTGTGTGTTTTTGTTATGTACTAATTATTCCGAAAAAGTAATGTAATGTCAATGTACGTCAAGCATCGGGTCTCTACAGTTTGTATTAGAGGAATGTTTTAGTCAACCTTTGGAAACTAGGATGCGAGAACTTTAGTGAGATCCCTAGTGATATTTCTAAGGTATGTCTAGGGATGTCTATTAGATTAAGTATACGTATAGTTTATAGTCCTAGAATTTCTCTAAAGATCCTAGAATTTAACCTATGATGTTAGATATTGAGGGTACTCCCCCTTTATTATGTTGTTTTCCCTAGCATGATTTTTGCCTCTCACACTATTATTTTTGGGTTTTAGGAAATGGCTGGAAACAAGATGATTCACGATAATGGAGGATATGATGGACAATGGAATGATATTATTCAACATAAACCAAATGAAATGGGATTTGGAAGTCCAAACATCATTATTATGCCGAATCAGCAATCTCATAATATGATCAATAAAGTAAAATTTGGTAAGTTTCCTGACTCGGATAATAAGAGAAAGATGGAGTTTCATGATGATCATAGAGGAAAGAAAGTTCAATTTCCCCTATTTAAATCATGTGGGAAGAGGCATCAAGCAGAATGTTTCAAAGGAATTGGAAGGTGCTTTGGGTGTGGAAAAGAAGGACACAAAGCCAGTAAGTGCAATGGAAAAGGATCAGTTAACACCAGGGAGGAGGATAATGGTCTTGCTACGACATAAAAAATGGTTAAATGTTTTAAATGTGGAATGTACGAGCATTATGCAAACCAATGCCCTAAAGGAAAGTCTCATGAAGAGAATCAGTATGATCGTATGGGTAGTATTTATGTTGATGATGATGAAGAGACTAAAAATGATATGTGAGATGAAAGAATTGTTGAATCTCAGTCAATGGTTTAAGAATGTAGTGGAATGATGACATGTTTATCATATGTAATGTTGTATAAGTAATCTCATGGTACTATGAAATAAAGAGACATCTAAGGATTGTTACACTGTTGTCTTTCCTTGAGTTTTGAAAGTGTATGATTAATGGTACCAGTATCCATGAAAGGTTATTCAGATATTTTTGGAATGTAGATGATATGCGCATAATGAAGGGATAAGGATAAAATTTAATGTTTGATAGTATTAATGAGCTCATGACTGATATAAGGAAATAGTAATATCATGGTTTGAGTATATAGAATTTTGAGGATTTTGGTATGTGGAAAGAGTTATCTTTTGATATCACTCATGTTTTCACTATGATTCAATGAGTATTCAATTTTCAAGAGATTACATAATTATGGTATTCACATGACTGGAATGTGACAAACAAGATATATGAGGGATAAATGATGGCATTCACGTGATCATTTTCTTTATACTATGATCTTGGACCGAAGTATTTTAGATAAGACTAAAGATTAGAATGGATTATGTTGGACATAATTTAGGATAAAACATTTTTCGATATTATTGATGGGATATTATAGAAATATAGCTTTAGAAAAAGGACAACCTGCAGGACGGGCGACAGCCCATCGCTTCGGACAAGGCTGTGGAAATCGAACCCACAACCGAAGTGCGACTGGACTTTATCGCCTACCACTGGCCTACAGGAAGTCCCTGGTTAGTAGAAACTAGATTTATTTTGTTAAGCGATATGATATATGAAGTATAAGTTCATTTTTGGAACCATATACAATTATCCATAAGATGGACTTATAACTTTTGCTAACCTTTTGTTTGAAAGAGATGGAATGACCCATCATTTTATCACATGATCTGCTAACACATCACGAATGACAAATTCAACTTCATTTCTTTAAGAGATGAACTGGAAATTGTCCAAAGAACGATAAACGGTGAGACTATACCAAAATCATGCAAGTATTTCTTCTAATTCCAATTTCATCAACTTTAGGGAAATGATCTTGAAAACCAAAAATGTTGTCCTAGTGCTCTTATATCTGATGAATCAGATGGTACCTTAGATCGTCACAAATTTATGGCTTTGTGATTGCTGGCTTTTCCATAGCCATGTTCTCTACCACTCTCCATCAGAACATGATGGTTAGATTTTTCTTCCATATCTATATTTTCACCTATGTGGAAACCCAGTGATTAGGTTATTTGGGTAACCGTTACGTTTCATACTTTTGTTTTTAAAGATTGGTTTTGGTATTCCTTTTTATGATGTGAGTTTCTATTAAAGAAACTTTCGAGTAGTAAACCATTTATAACCCCGACGAATTTCGAGGGCGAAATTCATTTTAAGGGGGGTAGAATGTAACACCCCGAGATTTTATAAAAAATATTAATTTTAACTTCATTAATGTATTGTGTTGTACGCTACACCAAAAGGAGCTTGCACAACATGAATCCTTGACTTGCCTTTCATTACAGGCAATCACAACCTTCCTTGATAGCGTGTGTAGTACGCAATACCGAGTTTCACTAAACAACGATATGCTATTAAAATATTATTAAAACTAGCCATTATGAATAGTAATTACCACTTTTTGAAATTTTGTAAATTTTATTTTTCAAAATGGACTTCATTTTTGGATTCGTAATATCGAAATTAGCTTAGGGTGAATGTTTGGTAATTTTTGGATAACTTTCATATTTTGATGAATAGTGGAAATTACTAAATTTTAATTAAAAAAAACTTTTTCAATCAAAATAATTCATATTGATAAATTATTAATTTTAGTGGTTTTAAAGTATATTTAGAATATATTTTTACAATTTAATACAATGATGGTCATTGGATGTAATTTCACATTTAAACCAGTTATAAACAAGTTTCAATCTTTTGTTAGTTATTATCTCTTAAAAACACGCTCTTTGTTTTGATGACGGGAATTAATTTTTAAATTAGTTAATGCAACTAATATGTTTTGAATTTTGTAAAATAGACATCATTTTTGAGTTCATAATATCAAATATAGCTTAGGCCTAATTTTTGGTATTTTTCTGAAAACATTCAATTTTTGATGAATAGTGAAACCACTAAGTGGTAGTTAAAAAAACTGAATTGTTCATAAAACATAATTTTACAGCTTCGGTTAGTGGAATTTAAAAAATCCAAGAGACACGGTTGATGTCAGTAAGTAAAATGTGGTTCAATGAGATGAAAATAATTTTTGGTGAATAGTAACTTTTTACTTTTATTTAACACGGTTAAAAGTAAATAGGGTAATTAAGGGTAGAAATGATATTATTATTACCCTAAAAATGTCCTAATTCTATTGGACAACTGTATTTCGACCAAAAAAAACTTAGGAATAAAATATGACCATTTAGGCCCACTTGGATTAGATTGGGACATTTATTATTAATTTATTTAAAGAAGGGTTAAAAGATTTAAAATCAACGTTTATTTACTAAAACATTTTTCATATGGGGTTATACATAAGATAAATTATACTATAAATATTTATTATAAAGCTAAAAATATTTCCTACATAATGGTATTTTATTTGTAATTTTTAGACATTATATAATTTAATTTATTTATGACACAACAATGATGCAGTAATTATCTTATTAATGAAATAATGACATAATTGATGTTATAAATACCCAAATAAATATAATTTGAGACTTTATATGAATTACACTAATTTTTTCTAACTTAATATGACATTTTAGTATTTATTTAATTAATGGTTTTCGAACTTATCATTCTGTTATGATTTTCACAAAAATCAATTACTAAATAGTGTCAAAATTGACATAAAATAGTTTTTAAAACAAATATTATATTATTAATTGTTATTTTATTTCTAAAAATATACGGTTCGGCCAAATGACTTAGATAAGGTTATATATATTAATAATAAACAACTTGAGGTTCGTTTGGCATGATATGGTAAGTTTATTAACCTTATAGTATAAGAACACAAGAAGACATGGTAAAAGTAAAATTATTTACCTTAATGTTAAATCTTAATGATAAGGATAAAATAGGAACCTAAACTTGTCTAAATTCTATTTTATGAGAGTATTTCGACCCATCCCCACCTTAGCCTCGAAATAAATCAATTTGGAGCTATTTAAAACCGAATATGACTTTATAATAAAATAATATTTTTAGTTTTCCAAAGGAGCCCCTCTCCTCCCTTATAAAAGGGAACCTCCTCCCTCTCTTCATCACACAACTTTGAGCCTTCAAGCTCGGCCAAACCCTACCAAATTATCTTCTACACTTCCCTAGAAACATCCTAGAGGTTCTGGTCTTCCCCAAAGACCAATTTTAGTGCCTTAAGAGGAGGTCTCAAAGAGGCGCTTCAAAGAAGAGGCAATTTCCGTTACCGATTCTTTCACCTTTATTTCTTCTTCCACTTCTACTTCTTAGGTTGTTTAATTATGAAGTAATAACATCAGTATCACTCATATACTGATATGTTATTATAAGTATGAAACAATACTATTTCATCATCTATCCATCCTACGGAAAACGAAATCACCGCGCATGCGTATGTACGGAATACCATCTCCACACCGTGGTGAAATCTATTTTCCACCACCACCTTAAATGGATGGGTATAATGGTGTAAAGAATAAATATACATAGCTATTAGAACATCATATTGATTCTGATATATTGTATCATCCACTCCAATTAAATTAAATAACCATGGGAACGATATCATCGCTCGTGCGTACGTACGGATTACCGTCTCCACGACGCGATGAGATTCATTCTCCACTTTAACCATTCATGAATGATTATAAAGTATATATAATAAGTAATCATGAAATATATTACATAATAATGATACTGTATTTATGTGTTTATATATGTATTTCATCTATATAATTCCATTCAAGACAATAAGGAAATGAAAACAGCGTTCATGCGTACGTACGGACTACCATCTCCATGAACGGTGGGTTTCATTTCATTTATCTATCTATTATATATACTGAATATATATGGTATATAAATCATGTTTTATATTCTGGAAGTAAGTAAATCATGATATAAGTAATAATAATGTCAAGAACAACAAGTCCAAACAGCTACGATAAATGAAATTATTTTACCCAAAACACTTCTTTAACATGGAATTTACAAAAGAACGGGTAATATAAAGTCATAAGTGAACCATATATGATATCATAACAATCAATATGATTCTGTAATAAGTTAATGACATTATTTAAATCATTATACAGGAGGTTCGGATACGTACAAAGCATATCGGACATAAGGTAAGGGAAATATCACAATCTCATTTTTATCCAAGATTGTTTATATGTTGGTATTTACTAGGGTGTATTTTATCATCCAAATCCATGTTTCCTCAATATGTAATTTTATTTCCATCCACCTACAATTATTTAAATAAAATTTTACCCTTCGGTGAGTTTTTAGTAAAATATATGAAAGGAATATTTTGTCGTTTTTCGTACGAGGTACTTTTTGACTTTTCCGACAAAAGTACGAGAAGAATGTTTTTTTAACTTATACGGCATGAATGGATTTTTAAAACAATATTTCCAAGAATCTTCCTTTACAAGTTTTCAAGTTTATTTTTAATCAACTTCTTTTAGTTTAAAACGGTATGACATGTTAAGAAAGGAAAAGTATTTTTGAAGTAGAAAGGATATTTTCCTCAAGAATAAAGTTCAAGTGTTTTATCAAAATTATTTTCCATATAAGATAATAAAGGGTTATGTTTTTATCCCTATTATTACATTGATTTTATTATGTTGAGATGGAATTATTTTTATGAATTCCTTTATCGTATATGAATTGTTTTATGATGTCATGATGTTTATGAATCCCATTTTTACTACATGGGTTATGCAATGATGTATGATTTATGATTTTGTGGAACACATAATAATTGTATAATTATGAGATGGGTGGGACCTATATCTCCCTCAAATTCATTGGGTAAAGATTTTATATCTCATGAGATAGACATGGCTGGAATGGTAGGTTATACCGGTTCAGTGAAATAGGACTGAAACGAGGGTGACGCGGTTCAGAAAGGGACTTTGTCCACTAAGATAGTCTTGGCAATGAGTCTTGACTAACAAGAAATGATTCTCTATGAATATGTGTGTATGCCAAAAAGTTTAATGTTTTAAGTTATGATTATTGTCATTAAATTTCACTTCCATGAGTTATCCCAGGTTATGAAATTATGATCTCTTTCACAGGTTAAGATTTCCAAAAGTTATGTGCTTATGTATATGATGTGATTGTTATTTATTTTGTTTACCCTTACTGAGCATTTGATATCACCAATTTATGTTTTGTTTTCCCCCGGATATAAATAAAGGTTTTAGGTATAAAAAAGGAAGATCTTTATGGGAGATGTTGATGATCTTTCACCACGATTAGAAGATTATATTCTGAGTTTCCAAAGACACTAAACTATTACGATCCTTGTGTGTGTGTTTTTGTTGTGTACTAATTATTCCGCAAAAGTAATGTAATGTCCATGTACGTCAAGCTTCGGGTCTCTACAGAGATTGTGGAGCACAGAGTCTTGGTGTATTTTGAGAGTCTTGAGTTGTTCATCTGATGTTTATTTTGATGCTTGGTTTGGTCATCCACAGTTATGTACTTTGATGTGGTTTGACATAAATGAAGTTGTTTTGTTGTATTCCTTTTTTCATGGATTATATAGTTAATGTTTGGATATGGCAGGTTGTTTTGTGGATTTATTTCTAAAAGTGTAAAAAATACCCCACTTGAATTTGACACCCTTCAGCATAAATTGACAGCCTTTGGAATCATGGGGATGTCTCTTAAAGCCTAGTAATGACTTGTTGTACTCTCAAGCCAATGTGAATTGGAGGGTCATTACGATGGTTATGATGAAAAGTTGTTCATGAAAAACATTTATATTCCTTGGGTTATTCCATGATAATATGATTATGAAACAGGGTTTTTATTCCATGGGTTATTCCTTGATAAAATTATTATATGATTCTAAAACATCATTCTTTTACAAAGTTTATGTATTTATTAAAGGTTTATGAATCCCATTTCATTATAAGGATTCTAAAATGATGAATATTTTATGATCATGTGTAATAAATACATATTATTTACTTTATGTGATGTGTGGTAAATATATATACCTTCAATTTATTGGGTAAATATTTATATATCATCAAATAAGAAGGATTAAAGCAGGGAGTGAATCTATTTTAGTAAAGTAATTACATTTCTAGGATGGTCATTGGAGTGGAACATTAATACTATGATGGTTTGGGGAATGAAAATTTTATACTATTATAACCATGGAAATGATCCTTCACAATGATATAAATGTTATTTTATGTTTATGTTTATGCCAAAATACTATGCCTTATTCAAATATTATAATCTCATGGCCCAAGATATTTGATTCCATATTAATTCATGTATTATAAACATTAATGATTTATTCCATTACTTCAGATTGTCATCTTAAATATGGAGGGTATGGTTATAAAATTCCATTCTCATTTTATCATACACTTATGACCATGTTATTATTACTTATATCAATTTATACCCTTTCATTCCATATAAGCGCACACATTGCTATTTTTTCTTTCCCCTGGTAATGAAAATGGTTTCTATGTGGGCGTACTAGAGGAGAAGAAATTTATTGGTGACATTTAGGATGATTCGTGAATTAATATTATTATGTTCTATGATTCCAATGGAACTAAACTATTATGGTCCTCATGGATTCTATATGTAATTTAAAAATATTCTACTATGAAAATATAATATCCACGTAGGGGTAGACTGAGTCACTATTTCAAGGAATTTGTAGGAATACATAATTATATATTTTTATACATTTATCTTATTTTCATTCTAGTAACATCATTATTTATGATATTTTTTTATAAATATTGGGTTTGATTTTATTTTTATTTTATGTATTATATGTATTCATATAAATATATACATATTTCTTTTAGATTAATAACTACTTAAAAATATAAAACTATACTTCAGTTGAATGTACAATATTGGGATATGTAATGGATGATTATAAATGGGACTAATCATTACATATTATTTAAATTAAACTTCCTCAACCATCCCCTAAAAATAATATCAGAACTGTGTAACTAGTCACTATCAATAAGGAATTTAGGAGTTTCATTTGGGATAGTTATGGTTTTATTATGTGTACATTTTGCCTATCATGGATAATACCATTACAAGAATATTCATTTATCTCATACAATAGAAAATATAAAATTAATATATAAGAAAATAGTGATATGAAACATTATAAAATTAAAACTTACAGTCAATTTCATAACCAATAAATAAACCATAGTGATAGATTCTCACCAAATTTACATACTACAACTATTTTTGTTCCAATAGGGTTTCTCAATATTGGTAGTGATAGTGTCTCATTCACAATCACATAAATTAGTATCACAAATATAGAATATAAATAGACTATAATATGGGTTTTCATTTTGTGAGACATCTTTTTGGACAAAACATAAGGGATTTTTCATGTTACTCAATATCTAGAGGATAAATTATTATATAGGGTGATAAAAATAATCAATTTGAACAATTTTTACTCTTAGAAACATATTTCCATTTAATATTAATGTAATATTTATAAAAATATAAATCCAACATGTATATACCATTATAATGTTACAATTTTAATTGATAGTCATGTATATTAAAATATATCATGATCCAATATGACTTGATTACCAGGATTCGGTTCCCACTAAATATGAATCACCAAACCCCACATCGAACAATATATAAAACACAACATATCCTATATGAACACATCTCCTAATATTCGATACCAATGATTATCAGGGTATTTAATTTACATAAATAAAATTAAATATTTATACATTTTCATGAGATTTTCATTCAGGGAAGAGTATAAATAGAATCTAGGATTACATGAAATTTCACCGAACAAATAATTTGTAGGACGTATTTTAGACTATGAAACCAATGTTGTTGAAAAATATTTAACTTGTTTTAAATAATAAAATTGTCTCAATTTAATGAAAAAATTTAAAACAAATGATGACATATTAGGACATATTATTTCTGCAATAAGGTTACCCTCCAATATACAGAAAATAAATATCTTTTATATGTTGATGAGATATATGCAATAAAAATTATGATAACAATAATTATCATTTGTGATAATAAAAAACATCCATTGTTGAATTTCACCCAAATGAGTGGTTCTTGAATTTTTTAATATCCCTATACATGATAAATGAATGATGGTACTCATGTTCCATCATAACTATTTTACCCATTTGTTCAAAATTTGTAAATATCATTCATTGGTATGACAATAAAAATTCAATTAAAATAAAAAGTTTTTGAACTCAAAATTATTTGTACAAATAACCCATTAATCCCAATCATAAAATAAATCGTGGGTAGGACAGTCAAAACCATTTGTGACTAAACAATATTTAAATCCAAAATATAATGGGTTATGAAATCTTCTTCCAAATGTGATACATGTGGTTTAATTAAAAACAAAAAAATTACCATATTATTGATATTCTAAAATTCTACCATTATGAAATAATTTTCAAATATGTATTAAGTAATTGCACCACACAATACAAATTTCTATTAATCAAACAAATAATTAAACATTGAATCATAATCCAAAAAGTAGTTAATTATAGAATCCTGCCATTAAATATAATCCCATAACTATTGATATGTCCTCCGTAACTTTGATCAAATACCCAAAAAAATAGTTATTAAAACAAGATATCATGATTTTTTTGATTATGAATATGAAAAAATATTTTTATTCATTGAACTATTATGTATTGATAAATTAATACAAGGGAATATACATAAGAAATTAAAAAATTGATGGCTCAAATAATTCATGAGATCATAAAAAATAAATCCATAAATTCAGATTATTTTAGATAAATGATAGAGATAACTACATATATCATTGTTAGAGGATCCCAAATTGTTCACTCAAGAAATAATATTGTCTTTGAAAGTCTAACATGAAATTTTCTATGGTTTAATGGTTTGTAAGAGATTTTTTGTTTAAAATTATGACATTAAAATCCTACAATGTAATATTTCTAGATTTCCGGTCAAGACCCCGAAAATACTATGTAATAACACTTTCCCACAATTATTCAATAGTATTGTTTATATTTATAGTCAACTATGACTTTTCTCCTATAGTTAAATCACCAAATACACTCCATAAGAGGTAGAAAAAATCTAATTTACTGTTTTGGGAAACCATGATCCACAACTATGAACTGTTAATATCACATAAAAATTCTAATTTAATGTTCCGTGAAACCATGATCCACAACTATGAACTATTAATTTCACATTTAATTTCTCATAAAAATCATACAATCTCAAAAAACAATTTTTCAATTATTATCAGACAATATTTCTAATAATTATTCATACTAGGAGACATTATATCCCTAAAATGTGACCATGAACCATTCTCCATGAGTAATGCAAGTAACTAAATAAACATATGTTTCAATATCTCACTTTTTTTATATTAAACCCCATTCATTAACATTTTCCTCCCAAATATATTTCTATAACCACTCAAGATCATATCTTTTATATGAAACATTAACACTGTTTGTTCCATAAAAAAAATCATGATATAAAACAACAAAATCATATGAAATTATGTTAGATGGATATGCTTGTAAATTCATGATATGAGAAATGTTAAAAAAATTATGTACTAATACATTAGTTAGTGGTAACTCTTGATAGTTCACCACGTCTCCGACCATCTGAATGAATTTTAATTGATCCATATACCTATGTGAAAACCTCCTTATCATCCTATATTTCTTACATCCATTTGAAAAAAATAAAAAAAAATATGATATACATCTATAATATTTTTATATTATAAATAACCATATGTATAATAAAACAATTAATTAAAATTTATCGATAATACCAGTCAATTTTTTGGAATCATGTATATCATAACTTGAAAAAAGATTCAATCCATAATATATCCCTATGATAAAATAGTTAATGTAGATATATTAAATAAATAAATTTAAATACACATGTATAAAAAAAAAATCTATATAGTTTTATAGTATAAAAATATATAAATGACATATAATAGTTAAAAAGTCACCCATATCAATCCAACAACCTCAATACCATATTTCTAGTGTTAGTATCCTCTTCTAAATCTTACAATCTTACTAGGTGTGATACGACATACTAATATTAATATGAGTACCCATAACCTAATAATTGCATCCACAAAATTAAAATTAAAATAAAAGATCTCTATTTGCAATGATAATTAAATTAACTCTACGATGAATAACCGCAATATATACACACATCATATATAAGTACACTTATTATAACACTCATTAAAAGAAAATTTTGGATGGCATGTTGAATAAATCCATATACATGCTTATTTTATCATGATTCATTTGTTATATACTAAAAATGTTACTAAATCCCACATAATATACTCCAAATTAGATGTTCCTATAAGAAAAAATATTATAATACCCTAAAAAATGGATTAATTTTCTTTCCATATTACATGTTATGCCCCAAGAAACATTACTGACCCTTTCCATATTAATACCAACCCACCAGTAATTTCATATTATATCATGATATATCCTCACTAATACATCATTAATTATATATATCATATTATATAATGAACTCTTAAAATATAACCCTTAAATTAATGGAGCAATTATTCTTCCCTTATTATAGTGTGTCAAGTAAATTGCGTGAGACCAACCTTCCATTGTACTGCCACAGTTTATTGTATCAGTGGCCTCTTGGAATCTAATATAAATAGTTTTCTATACAATAAATGGTCCATATGACAAGAATTAAATTTTATCAAATGAATCATCGTACAAAATCCAAAATCATTATCATACATATTAATAAAATATATATAAGGCCCCAACCTTAAACCTTACTTAATCTTGAGTTATTACAAGATTACACATTGAGGATCTTTTCGGGTTTAGTGTTTTAGAAAATTAGATCATAAAACATGCATTACATTCCACATATAAACAAAGTGGTTACATAAAGTTAGTATTCTTCTTTCCCATCAATGGAAACATATTTAAAATAAAACATGGATTCTTTCTTGACACTCCCTTGACACTACCATCATATCATGTACCTTTCCTTTGACATGTGAAAAACATTTCAAAAAAACATGGGATGAGCATAAAAAGCTCAGTAAGGGATATAAAAATATATTGAAAGGAAAAAATGGGTACATATATACATAAGAATGAAATCATACATTACCCATAAAACATAAGAACTTCAACATACCTCATCAAATCATGAATAAATCATAGAAATCATAATACATAAAGGTAACTTGAGGCATTCATAACATTTTTACGTAGGGAGTTACCCTCTTGGTTACGTTTGGAATACCAATCATAGTATATTCCATAAATCACTTTGGAGAAAGCTTAACGTTACCCTCCTTTGCGTTACCCAATGCATTGGAGAGCTATATCGGGCTCACCCGCCCTTAGTTTATCACGAAACCACCCACCTTCAAAATAATGCCCAAGAACCTCAACATAATCGTATCACATAAAACATGCATAAAGGAAACATAATATTTCCACCTTTCAATCACAAGATATCAATACAACACATTGATATAAAAACATTATGAAAACCATTTTCAAAACCAAAATAAAAGAAAAGTAAAACATGATATTTCTTTTTCTTTTAAAAAAAAGGTATGGCTTGTAGAGGAATCCGAAACTCAAATAATGGTCACGGCGGCGGAGAAGTCATTGTCGCCGCATACGTACGACAAAAACATTCCCTTTTGTCATTTTGTAAAACGCTTCGTATAAAAAAGATTCCATTTGGATAAACGTAAAAGTCAAAGGGGGGATTATACACCGTATTAAAGAAGGTTTTTTATAAAACAAAATATGCCTCAATGAAAGGAGATTGAGACGAAGTCCCATACCTCGAGTCCGACTTGACTCGGTCATTCTTTAATATCCTGAATAATAAACCTGAGTTAATTTCTACTTGTTTAAGAACCTTTTTTAAGTTCATTATTCCTTTTATATCACTTATTTCCATGTCATGAACACTATGTAATTATTTAAGTTAATAACGGTCGTTTTAACGATCATTGGTACTTGAGTCAAAAATAAACCCTTTATAATTACATGTTGTTCATGTATCCATTATATCCATAATTATAATCATTATGTATATATCATATATATCCAGTATATAAATGCATTTATAATATTACATAATCATTTAGAGGTAAGAAATGAAATGCACCGTTCCTGGAGACGGTAAGACGTACGTACGCATGAATGCTACTTTCATTTCTATTTCATATTTTTATAGAATGGAATCATAATTATATAAAGGTATATTATAATTCCATTATAATATCATATATAATAACATAGTTCCATCCTTTATACGTCCCACATATGGTATTTAATGAATCAAATCACTTTGAGGGGGCGGTAGTCCGCACTTCCTTAAATGAAGATATCGCGTTTACCCATAATGGAAACCATAAAGGTATTCCCAAAATGAAAAATACATAATCTTAAGGAAAAAATAAAAATATTATATATCATATATAAATATAGTTACATCTTAATGTCCACCTTTTAATTGTTAAAATAATGTTGAACAATCATCACTTCGGAAGGCATAAATTCACCATCCATGGAAATAGTATGTCATTTAACCATTAGATGTAGGTGTGTGTAAGTGTTGCTCGAATACTTCTTATAAAAACATTATATTATATTGAAGATAATGGAATTGTTACAAAAGAAATGAATAAAAAGAGTTTAGGGGGTTGGAGAAGCAAAATAAAACAAAAGGACTCATGTGAAGACATTACCGTAAAATCAGGTAACTCCCTTTGGTTTGAGCTCAAAGGCTTCCTTGGGAAGACTTCTGCCCAAAGATAGGCATCAAGGAGTAATAGAGGGATTTGGAGAGACAAAATGGGAAGGGGTTGGTCGATCCAAAGGCTTTGGGAGTCTGGGTAAGGAGGTAGAGGTGGGGGCCTTTTATAAGAGGAGAGGAGTGGCACTTTTGGAAGGTAAATAAAAGTCACTTTATTTTAAAATGGTATTCGGATTTAAGAGGTCCCACATTGATGTGTTTCAAGGATAAGGTGATAAGGGTTCTAAATCCACCAATACAATAGTTTTTGTCTATGTGTAGGTCTTAGATTTTACATTGTCATTCCATTTTATTTAAATCGTTAAATAATGAGGTCATCACTGCATCATCATGATGTCATAAATAATTTAATTTATTTAAAGTCTAAAAATTATATAAAAAATACTATGATGTATTAAATCATTCTATATTTCCAATGACTATTTATAATCAAAAATCTAATCTTTATATCCTCATGTAAAAATTGTTTTAGTAAAACATCTCATGTTTGTGTCATTTTTACTTTTACATTAAATAAAAAGTTATTTATGTCATTTCCCAACCAAAGTGGCTCCATGAGGTCCCCAAGTTGACCCATGGATTTTCTTGGTCGGCCATGACACATAAAATGATGGTAGGACATGTGTCAAGCTCATCTCATTTTATTAAAACATTATTTTTACCTTAAACTACACGAATTACCTCTAATCGCGATTAAGAAATTAAGACTAACTATTCACCAAAAAATTATTTTAATCTCATTGAACCACATTTTACATCTTAATGACAACCATGTATGTCGGATTTTTGAAATTCAAAACACAGAAGTGGAAAAATTTTATTTAAATGAAAATTCAGTTTTTAATAAGTACCACTTAGTGGTTTCACTATTCATCAAAAATTGAAGTTTTTCAGAAAAATACAAAAAATTCACCCTAAGCTATATTTGATATTCCGAATTCAAAAATGAATAATGTTTTACAAAATTCAAAACATATAAGTCACATTAATTAATTTAATAATTAATTCCCGTTGTCATGACAAATAACGTGTATTTATGAAACAATACGTATCAAAAGATTGACACCAGTTTAAGTCCAATTTCAATGTGAAATTGATTCCAATGACCACCAGTGGATTAAATGGTAAAAATATATTGTAATTTCACTTCAAAACCAATTCAAGAGATAATATAATAATATAAATAAATTATATTAAAAAGCAGTTTTGATGTAAAATGCAGTATTTTTCACTATTCATTAAAAAATGAACATTGTCTGAAAAATACCAAAAATTCACACAAAGTGAATATTGATGTCCCAATAAAAGGATAAGTTTATTTTGACAAACATATCTTATAAAATTGTCAAAAGATAGATTTAAAAATGGTTTTCTATCAAAAGGCAGTAAAACAATCTTTTAAAAATATTAGTGTATTCCATGCTTAAGATTGGATTTATTTTCATTTTAAGCCTCTAAAACACTATCTAATTCATTAATAGACATAGATAAAAATTTCTATTACTCATTAAATACTTGGGATGTTACATCCTTCCCCCCTTTTGAAAATTGTGTCCCCGCAATTTATCTACTTATCAAATAAATCAGGGTACTAATCTCTCATTGCATTTTCAGATTACCATGTTGCATCTTCCATCATGTGGTTTTTCCACAAAACCTTTACCTGATTAATCACCTTATTTCATAACACTTGCTCCCTATGGTCAAGAATCTGGACCGGTTTTTCCTCATAAGATAGGTTCTCTTCCAGCTGAACTACCTCTGGACTCAAAACATGAGATTGATCTGGCATAAACTTTCTCAGCATCGAAACATGAAAAACATTGTGTACCTGAGATAAACCCGGAGGTAAAGACACCCGGTATGCAACTGATCCAACTCTCTCCAGAATTTCATATGGTCCAACAAACCTTGGACTCAGCTTTCCTTTCTTACCAAATCTCATCACACTTTTCCAAGGAGAAACCTTGAGAAAAACATGATCACCTACCTCGAAAGATAGATCCTTCCTCCGGTTATTCGCATAACTCTTCTGCCTGCTCTGAGCTGTTCTCATGTGCTTATAAATCAGCAGAACTTTTTCTGCCATCTCTTCTACCAATTCTGGTCCCATCAACTTCATTTCACCCACTTCATCCCAGAAAGCTGGAGTTCGACACCACTTCCCATATAATTCCTGAAATGGTGCGATCTGTATACTGGAATGAAAACTGTTATTATATGAAAATTCAACCAAAGAAAGATGTTGGTCCCAACTTCCCTGATAATCCTTCGAACAAGCTCGTAGCATATCCTCCAAGTTCTGAATTGTTCATTATGACTGCCCATCTGATTGAGGATGAAATGTTGTACTAAAATTTAATTCAGTACCCAATGACTTCTGAAGGCCTTTCCAAAGTTAGAAGTGAACCTGGGATCACAATCAGATACAATGGAGATAGGAACTCCATGTAACCTTACTATCTCTTTAAGATACAAACGGGAAAGTTGATCTAGGTAAAAATATCTCGTATAGCAAGGAAATGAGCAGATTTAGTCAAGCGATCAACAATATCCCAGATTGCATTATTACCTCGAGATGTCTTCGGTAATCCCACAACAAAGTCCATGGATATATTCTCCCATTTCCACTCTGGAACTGGTAAACTCTAAATAATCCCTTTCGGTAACTGCCGCTCTTCTTTAACCTGTTGACATGTCAAACACTTCACATTAAAATCAGCAATATCTATTTTCATTCCATCCCACCAGTAATACTCCCGCAGATCTCTGTACATCTTAGTACTGCCAGGATGAACTGAAAACAGAGAACTATCAGCTTCACATAACAACTCCCTCTTCAACTATGAATCACAAGGCACACACAATCTCTTCCCAAATCTCAAAATGCAATCATTATCAATGTTGAATTCATGTAACATATCTTTCTGAACCAGCTCTACCTTTTTCTGCAACTCACTGTATTGCTTCTGTGCATGCTTGATTCTATCTAATAGAAATGATCTCACTGATACCTGAAACAAAATAGAATAACATCCTCCACCAACAACTTCTATACAAATGTTCATAAAATCCTTATCCAAAGGATCTTGTTCCAAACACAACATTGTTAATGAAGAATTACATTTTCGACTCAAAGCATCAGCCACTTTATTTTCTTTTCCCGGATGGTAATGAATTTTACAATCATAATCCTTGATTAATTTTTTCCATATCCTTTGTCTCATGTTCAATTATTTCTGAGTGAATATATACTTTAAACTTTTGTGATCAGTATATATTTTACACTTTACTCCATACAAATGATGCCTCCAAATTTTTAAAGCAAAAACAACAGCAGCTAATTCCAAATCATGTGTAGGGTAATTTACCTCATGAGTTTTCAACTGTCGTGAAGCATAAGAAATTACCTGATCATTCTGCATTAGGACACAACCAAGTCATTTCAATGAATCATCACTATATATAACAAACTCACCATTCCTGGAAGGTAGTGCCAAAAATGGAGCATTCACCAATCTTCTTTTCAATTCCTGAAAACAATCATCACAGTCTTTTGTCCAGATAAACTTAACACCCATCCAAGTTAGCTTAGTCATTGGAGTAGATAACTGTGAAAAATTTCTAACAAACCTTCGGTAATAGCCTGCCAAACCAAGTAAACTACAAATCTCTGTTACATATTTGGGTCTTGTCCATTCTTCAACAACCTTTGTTTTTAAAGGATCAACATTTATCCCATCATTAGAAACAATGTGACCAAGGAAAGAAATTTTTTGCAACCAAAACTCACACTTTCTGAATTTCCCATACAATTTCTTTTCTTTTAATGTTTTAAAAATAACCCTTAAATGTCTTTCATGCTCCTCTTTACTTTTAGAAAACACCAAAATATCATCAATAAAAACAACAAACATTTTTCACAGGATTCAACTAAGCCATCACTACAACAAACTATTTAGTTCTGATTCTGACCATCTCAAGATACAGATTTGAAAGGTCATTTCCCTCTGTATCCCTTCCTAGAAAAGATGCTCTGTTTCTTCTATGGAAAACAATTCTTATCTCAAAAATAACTTAGGTGAAGCAACATGGTAATCTTTAAATGCTATATCATTTCAATTTGACCATAAAAAAATATTTTTCGATAATCATTTATTAAAATTATAACTCCTAAAGTTATCTACACCGACCTCTGATACCAACTATAAGGCCCCAGCCTTAAACCTTAATTAATATTGAGTTATTACAAGATTACAAATTGATGATCTTTTCGGGTTTAGAGTTTTAGAGAATTAGATCATAAAACTTTCATTACATTCCACATATAAACAAAGTGGTTACATCAATATATTATTCTTCTTTCCCATCATTGGAAACATATTTAAAATAAAAAATGGATTCTTTCTTGACACTCCCTTTACACTATCATCATATCATGTACCTTTCCCTTGACCTGTGAAAAAAATTTCAAAAAAAACTTGGGATGATCATAAAAAGCTCAGTATGGGATATAAAAATATATGGAAAGGAAACATGGGTACATATATACATAATAATGAAATCATACATTACCCATAAAACATAATCACTTCAACATACCTCATCAAATAATGAATAAATCATAGAAATAACAAGACATAAAGGTAACTTTAGGCATTCATAACATTCTTACATAGGGAGTAACCCTCTTGGTTACGTTTGGAATACCCATCACATTATATTACCTAAATCTCTTCGGAGAAACCTTAAAGTTACACTCCTTCACGTTACCCAATGCATTGGAGAGCTATATCGGGCTCACCCGCCCTTAGTTTATCACAGAACCACCCGTATTCATAATAATGCCCAAGAACCTCAACATAATCGTATCACATAAAACATGCATAAAGGAAACATAATATTTCCACCTTTCAATCACAAGATATCAATACAGCACATTCATATAAAAACATTATGAAAACCATTTTCCATACCAAAATAAAAGAAAAGTAAAACATGGTATTTATTTATCTTTTAAAAAAAAGTTATGGCTTGTAGAGGAAGCTGAAACTCAAATAATGGTCACGGCGGCGGAGAAGTCGTTGTCGCTGCATACGTACGACAAAAACATTCCCTTTTTTCATTTAGTAAATCGCTTCGTATAAAAAATATTCCTTTTGGATAAACGTAAAATTCAAAGGGGTTTTATACACCGTATAAAAGAAGGTTGTGTATAAAACAAAATATGCCTCAATGAAAGAAGATTGAGATGAAGTCCCATACCTCGGGTCCGACTTGACTCGTTCGTTCTTTAATCTTCTGAATAATAAACATGAGTTAATTTCTACTTTTTTAAGAACCTTTTTCAAGTTCATTATTCATTTTATATCACTTATCTCCATGTCATGAACACTATGTAATTACTTAAGTTAATAACGGTCGTTTTAACGATCATTGGTACTTGAGTCAAAAATAAACCCTTTATAATTACATGTTGTTCATGTATCCATTATATCCATAATTATAATAATTATGTATATATCATATATATCCATTATATACATGAATTTATGATATTTAATAATCATTTAGATGTAAGAAATGAAATGCACCGTTCATAGAGACGGTAAGCCGTACGTACGCATGAATGCTACTTTCATTTCTATTTCGTATTTTTATAGAATTGAATCATAATGATATAAAGGGATATTATAATTCCAGTATAATATCATATATAATATCATAGTTCCATCCTTTATACATCCCACTTATGGTATTTGACGAATCAAATCACTTTGAGGGGGCGGTAGTCCGCACTTCTTTAAATGAAGATATCGTGTTAACCATAATGGAAACCATAAAGGTGTGCCCAAAATGAAAAATACAGAAGCTTAAGGAAACCATAAACATATTATATATCATATATATATATAGTGACATCTTAATGTCCACCATTTAAGTTGTTAAAAGAATGTTGAACAATCATCGTTTCGAGAGGCATAAATTCACCATCAACGGAAACAGTATGTCCTTTAACCATTAGATGTAGGTGTGTGTAAGTGTTTCTAGAATCCTTCTTATAAAAACATTTTAGTATATTGAAGATACTGGAGTTGTTACAAAATAAATGAATAAAAAGAGTTTAGGGGGTTGGAGAAGCAAAATAAAACAAAAGGACTCAAGTGAAGATATTACCTTAAAATCGGGTAACTCCCTTAGGTTTGAGATCAAAGGCTTCCTTGGGTAGACTTCTGCCCAAAGTGAGGCTTCGAAGAGTAATAGAGGGATGTGGAGAGACAAAATGGGCAAGGTTTGGCCGAGCCAATGGCTTTGGGAGTGTGGGTAAGGAGGTAGAGGTGGGGGCCTTTTATAAGAGGAGAGGAGGGGCACTCTTGGAAGGTAAAACAAATTCACTTTATTTTAAAATGGTATTCGGATTTAAGAGGTCCCAAATTAAAGTGTTTCGAAGATAAGGTGATAAGGTTTATAAATGCACCCATCCAATAGGATTTTTCCATGTTTAGGTCTTAGATTTTACAATATCATTCCATTTTATTTAAATCGTTAAATAATGAGGTCATCGCTGCATCATCATGATGTCATTAATAATTTAATTTATTTAAAGTCTAAAAAATATAAAAAAAAAATACTATGATGTAAGAAATATATTTATCTTTCCAATGAATATTTATAATAAAAAATCTGATCTTTATAACCCCATTTAAAAATTGGTTTAGTAAAACATCTCATGTTTGTGTCATTTTTACTTTTACATTAAATAAAAAGTTATTTATGTCATTTCCCAACCAAAGTGGCTCCATGGGGTCCCCAAGTTTACCCATGGATTTTATTTGTCGGGAATGACACGTCCAATGATGTTAGGACATGTGTCAAGCTCATCTGATTTTATTAAAGCATTATTTTTACCTTAAACTACACTAATTACCACTAATCGCGATTAAGAACTTAAGAGTTACTATTCACCAAAAAGTTATTTTAATCCCATTGAACCACATTTTACTTATTAATGACAACCATGTATGTCGGAATTTGGAAATTCAAAACACAGAAGTGGTAAAATTTCATTTAAACGAAAAATCAGTTTTTTATAAGTACCACTTAGTTGTTTCACTATTCATCAAAAATTGATGTTTTTCAGAAAAATACCAAAAATTCACCCAAGATATATTTGATATTAAGAATTCAAAAATGAAGTCTATTTTACAAAATTCAAAACATATAAGTCACATTAATTAATTTAATAATTAATTCCCGCTTTCATGACAAATAGCGTGTTTTTATGAAATAATAAGTATCAAAAGATTGACACCAGTTTAAGTCCAATTTCAAAGTGAAATTGATTCCAATGACCACCATTGGATTAAATGGTAAAAATATATTCTAATTTAACTTAAAACCAATTCAAGAGATAATCTAATCATGTAAATAAATTATATTAAAAATCATTTTTGATGTAACATGCAGTATTTTTCACAATTCATTAAAAAATGGACATTGTCTGAAAAATACCAAAAATTCACAAAAAAGTAAATTTTGATGTCCCAATCATAAAGAATAAGTTTATTTTGACAAAAATAGCTTATAAAAATTTCAAAAGATGGATTTAAAAATGGTTTTCCATCAAAAGGCAGTAAAACAATCTTTTGAAAATATTAGTGTATTCCATGCTTAATATTGGATTTATTTTCATTTTAAGCCTCTAAAGCACTATCTAATTCATTAATAGACATAGATAAAAATATCTATTACTCATTACTTAATTGGGATGTTACAATATAAATATGTTTTGATACCACTATTTATATAATTACATAACCACTATATTTATCAATATCAATGAATCTACTATTGAATTTGACGTCCCAACTATTTATGTAATATAAGAATCAATATTTTGAATTCACTCTATTATTATCCATTTCCTCTAGTTCATATTCATCATAGAAAAGTTTTACCTCATTATATAATGATTTATATTATTATAATACATACAATGAGTATGTTATTTCATTAAATCATTAAGGAATGATCAACCATTTATATATATAGATCATACACCGGACAATTCTTGTCATGTGTTTGTAATTGCCCTAAAATCTATAAATCCAAAATATCCCTATGAATGAGTATACAACCTAGTATGGATCCATATATTATATAGTATATAATTCTTCATTTAATGGACTCATAGAAGATCACAATTGGACAAAATTTCAACATCATATTAAAGTTAGTGAATTAAAATTATCACTTATTTATTATATTAAAAATTTATATATTTTTGGGTCAATGTTTTCACTAGTTATGTTCTATTTGAATTTTTTTGAATGAAGTGTTGGAAATATATTTGAAATCTAGGGAATCATTGAATATCAATGATATTGTTGAGTATATCCAAAGACAAAATTACTTATAAATTCTGCATATATACTAATTAACAAATATTATATATAATGTACTCTACTAAATCATTATCTCACATAAAATATATCATTTAAATATATATTTATATGACATATTCTATCATGGTTTCTACAAAAAATCATCAAATTTCATTTATAAACCTACTAAAAAATATAATAACTCATAATTTCATCCAAAAATTCTATGAAAAAATGGAATGAATTTATTAATATAAATGATTAATGAAGTACATAGTGATGATAAGACAAATATTTTAACCAAATAGTGTGAGTAGAAAAATATAACTACAAAAACTGAACCTAAATGATATCTTTAAAATAATGACACCTTTTACGTTAAACTCGTGATATGTTGATGTCAAGTCCTTATTAAAATCCCATTTATATATATTTAAAAATAACCTCAATTCCTGGTAATTAATATTTATTCATCATTCCGAGATTATAAAAATGTAGATATTTAATTAATTTGTTAAAAATATTTTATTCCTTCTCAATAATTTGATTTAGTGCCTCCCAGTGTGAAACATTTATTGGGATAATTCCTAGTTTCCAAGAATTATCTTACTAATTCTTTAAATATAACCATTATATAGGAACCATGTGATAGAATGTAAAATATATTAAGCTCCACCCATGAAAAATATATTACGATCTTTATATATTTCTTTTTTAGAAGCTTAAATACCTATTCCTAAACCACATCATATAAATATTTCAAAACTATTTAAAACACAATGGACCCCAATGTTTATAATGATCTAGGAACCAACCAATGAGATGGTAAATCCTTGGAGAAATTTTTATTCTGTATGGTACAACTATAATAGATACACACTCACCTATATAAGGTAAAATAATTCCATAAGGTGATGTAAATGAAATCAAACAATCATATCACCTAACATGATAATTAAACATTACATATGAATTAATCATTACATTTTTAATAAAAAATTCAGAAAAAAAATCAATTTGTGAATATATACATAACACTGATAACCTTGGAACACTATGGAAACATTAAAACAATATTCAATATTTCTATAAGTGGAATCATGTTGTCAATGAAAAATAATTTAAAACCACATAAAAATTCAGCTAATACAGTACTAAAAAATATTTAAATGGATGAGATACATCTGTATAAAACACAAGAAACACCAATTATAAGAAATAATATTTATATATCTCAATATCCACTATATTTACTCAGAATAATTCAATATCTTATCTAGTATGAACAACTATCTATAACCTTTATGAGTCCCACAAAATTTATTATCACCACTAATTCTACAATTTGACTTAGATCGATCCTGCATAATATTATCTCTACAAAACCTTAATCCCAATGTCTTTATGGAACATAATACCCTATAACATTGAGGGGGAATACATCAACACTTATCTAAATTCTAATGATTCCTACATAGATTACATATCATGGGATCATTATTTAAGTACAACTTCATGTGATCCAAGCTACCACACTGGTAATAATGATTCTACCTCCATCATTAACATGAACCCAAGATTGAAGATTACATTGGCTACCTATCCCCTATAAATTTTCATTTTTTACAATTTACTCAAAATAATAATAATTAAATACCTATGTCTAAGGATGAAAATCATTCATGGTCAGAGTAATCATTTAATTCACTCTATCCATCATTCCCATTATTTCACCTAAAAATAAATTATTAAATGTAAAAGAATATACATTGATCGTATCATGAATTGATGATACATTTCAAATCATTACGCATTGAGACTATAAATAATGATGAAATTTCACTTGAAACACATAGATTATATAAGAACAAGATATATAAACCATATTTTACATATTAACCTACTCCATAGAAAGTAACTAAGATGAATTAGTTATATTTTAAATTTTTTTTTATAAAACTAATAACTACATATAATCAAAAATACAAACAATATAAAATATTCCTCATGATTTTATCCCACAAAAAATTATCCACTTATTATGAGATTCTCTTTTGAGTTACTAAGAAATATTGTTTTATTTTAAAAAATATAAAGACTAATGGATTCACATGAGATAATGAGATGGCGTTGTAAATCAATTACTTTGAATTACCTATATCATCCCCAAATTCATTACCAAATACAAAAAAATGACCACTAACTAAACTTCTATGATTAGACTCCAAAGAACATAAGTGTTTTTATGGAAATGACCAAAGGAAAAAATTTCACCTACCCGAATGTAAACACCCAACATTTGACGAAGGTATTAATCCTTATTATTTCATTCTTTATTATTCCTTTAATCATGGTAGAGGTATTCTATAACCTAGGGAAATGCAAGGGCATGAGAGGACTGTTCGGAGACTAGATGTCTAGAAAAATGAGATTCTGGCTGAACTGCATGGTTAATGTAAACTGTATGACCCATGTCGCATAGTTTATATAAACTATACGGCTACAGACATGGACACCATCTGGGATGCATGGGTTTTATGAAACCATGTAGACATGGTGAATTACTGTGAAGCATACTAAAGATTGTGAATAGATACATTATTCCTAGATTGCTCATAGTATGTACACTATGAGCATACAACGTTCATAGTTGGAAATGGAGGGAAATTACTATTTTGGACCCACTTAAACCTTCTGTATTTTCCATTCTCCCTTTCTTTCTAGTGGACCAAAAAATTGGGTTCATCTCCTTTGAGATCACAATCCATCAAGGATAGGATTTGTGATAAAGGCTTCATCCAATGTCTAATCATTGATATGTAAGAGGAATTAGATCCCACGTGGTAATCATACCTAGTATCTCTATACATATCTGTATTATTCTTCAGATAAATTGTTTTATTTTTATTTTGGATAATATTTCCTTCTTTAATGTAGTATTATTAAAACTAATATATCATCCAAATTACACTGAATATATGGTCGATATTAAGAGAGGTTCCATCCACAACCCTAAGATAGGTTGTCATGTAGTTTTGCATTTGATATTTTCTGGTTCGTATATATTATAATGTACCACATGTAGTATATTCCAATATTAATAACTATGTTGGTTATTTGATGTCTAAATGACCATATTACCCCTGATATATCTTAATTTAGATTTATGGTTTTATACATCACCCTTATTCTATATGGACACCAACAAATGTTCCGCCTAGAGAATTGCACTACGGGACAAATGGTTAAAAATATATGGAACCCAATTTATCTCCCATCATGACACTTAATTGAAATTTCATTTGGGTCCTATGTATTTGGAGTATACTAATGTACATCATTGGATCATTTTTTTAATTGTAATTTTCCAAATAAGAATGTTATTATTTGAACATGACACATTTTCCATGAAATGAATATTCTATTTTAGGAAAATAGGATGGTTGGATTGTTTGGGTTCACTAGGGTATGATGGATATAACCATTAAAATGAATTTGTATTAATATATGTTTTGAATGGATGGAATGGCCATGACATTTTTATGATTTGTTATAATGTCATTATATGAAATGGTTTGTTTTATTAAATGAAATTAATATAAGGATGTTGAGCCCTAGCCATAGGTCTTTCCTTGTGTAAAATTGTAAATACTATGTGGGATTACTTCATTTGTTTGATAATTCTGATAACATGTTAATGATATATGCATATGAATGGATTAGAGGAATTCTTACCCCATACCATCTTTTTATATGTATATGGATTGGAGAAATTATTACAAAATTTCATCTTTGTATATGTATATTTCTATGATGAATTATTACACCATCACATCATTGTATATCTATATAGGTGGGAGTAATTTTTACCCCATTCGAGATATAAATGAACATGTAAGGTTTGGAACAATTCTTACCCCATTCAAGTAATGATCTAAAGATAAACCTATTTATATATGGGAGTAGTTTAGATGTAAAATTCATGGTAAAAAAGAGGTAAACCAACTATATGTCCTTTAGGAAATTGAGTGGGAGGCCATTGATTTATTATAAACTCTATTATATTATACATTATTACTACCTATTAAATAGATTTGACAACCTACTGAAATTACACATAGAAACTATTGGTGGTGGCCTGTTGATATTTATCGCACATGCTACTTTGGAAAACATTGGAACATGATAGGAATTTTTTCCTACATGTATTGATAGGGGGAGACACCATTTTACATGTTTTTTATTATTTTTCATAGATGGACCTTAGGAGATGGGGATCGAGCATGTACCTATGATGTTGTAGAGCAGGTGTAGCCTTTTGTTCTGTTTTATCACTTTTGTATAGAATTACTATTTCATATTACACTTTTGACTATATTCATCTATATATGTATAAGACACATCCAAAGAGGTTTTTTCTATATTATTCAATTATATATTCATCTTTTGTTTCATGTTATTTATGTCAATGTATAATTTAATTTTCTATTGCATATGATTCATCTATTGTTTATTACATATTCCATCCAATGTGTTCTATTGAATTGGGGTATGTTCTCCCAAGTGTTCTACCTCCAATTCCCAACAACTAGTCAGCAGCCCCTGGCATATGGGATGATATGCCAAGGGTCATATGGCCAACTGTGCATAGGTAATGAGATAAATACCATCAGGGTCTAGGACAAAACAATTTGGTATTAGAGGAGACCATTTCAGGATTTACTCATTGACAATAATATAATTTCTATTCGGAATGCTTAGGGACATAGAAATAAGTCTTTCTTTGGCCTCGTGAACCAATGTATGATTTAATGACCAATTTTCATTATATTTATTTTTATTCTACTATTTATCATTGATATGATTTCTATGTTGGGTGATACTTGTGACTTGTGACATTATTAATACCGTTGTTACTGAAATTATAATTTTAGAAATATTTCTCGATGAGATGGGGGATCTTCATTAGATCATGTATCATGAAATTAAAAATATGAATAGGTCATTCAACTTTTCCATGTCATGTTTTAATTTCAGTTACCATTCCCTCATGCGTATTTATTAAGCCTTTCTGTTATGATTGTTTTTCAAATATCATGAAAGAGTTGGATCATAAAATGGATTGATTTTAGTGAATTATACTCTATGAAAATGTAATTCCTACTCAATATACCATTTAAAAATGATGTAGTTACATGATGAATCACAACATAAATGAAACTTTCACCAATGTGAGTGCCACGTTAATGTTCTTATGGTTTATGGGCCCTTTTGAGATTGAAAATGTAATATAATTAAATTAAGATGATTAAAATGTTTTAAAACATTAAATGAACACACCGTCATGTGGAATATGATTTTTTACGTGATAATATGCATCTTGATCATGCCTAATATAGAATGTTGACCTGATCCCATCCTTATTTTTGGTTAATGGATGATTCATAGTTCATATAGATTATTGGAGATTGTTCCCATGACTAGTCCTTGAATATTTAGTATGATGATAATAAGGTTTGTTTGTAGTGGAATTCTTATGTACCATTACTAGTTACATAAATTCAATCATCTGAACTTCATGAATATTGTTTAGATAATCATCAAGAGTTGTAGCATTATGTTGTCTGGATGCCCTCAATAACCACACCCTGAAGGTGACGATGATGATTTTATTGAGTTTTTAGGCCTTGTTCCACCATTTATTCCTCTTATTGATCCACTTATAGCTCTTACTCATATTCTAACTGACGACAGTGACACCTAATATCATGACTGATTCATGCATATGACACAGTTGATGAATGGTGGAGTACGACCTTCCCTGAGTATGATAGATTTGGAATGCGAGTTTAAACTAGAAGAATCCTAACCATTTTTGGGATATGTAATGACACTAACTGAGGTGTTTTGTCTCGAGGTGATCTTGTATATATTCGATCATGTGGATATGCCTATAGTTAAGTGGGAAAAACTAGCTACTTACATGTTTTAGGTTAATGTCAAGAGTTTCTGGGATGTAATCACCCGGTAGGACAACATAGAGAGACGACATGTGCTGATAATCAGGTCTCGTTTTATGATTTCTTCTTTCCCCAAAAAATAAGGGATGAAAAAATAGAGATTTTATGAACCTTTAGTATAAGAAAATGTTAGTTCTGGAATATCCATCATGTTTCACTAAGCTACGAAGGTTTTCTCCCACACTAGCTGGTGATTATCTGATGGATGGTATGAGATTTGAGGATGGATCAGGTTACTCCATCCGATTACATGTCAACGAATTTAGGATGAAAATTAATTAAAAAATAATAAACAATTCCCTAAATAAGAAGAAACTTTTGTGTACTGATGACAGTACAAATTAGGGTGGTTCAACACCTAATTCTTCAATTAGATCATCTTATGGATGAAAATGAATCTTTGAGGAATATAACGGTCACAATAGTGGTAATTCTCTTTTCACATGTAATTATCATGTCTGTCATATGTGGGGAGAATCAGGGCACATAAGGAAGCAATGTCTATGAAATTAATTTTTGTTTAATGTTTCACCATTTTTGCTGGACTATCCCTCCAGTTCATATTGAGAAGGGATCTGCACCAACTCTATGATCTGGAGCTAGGTTAGTAATGTCAAAATAGTCAGGTAGTAGTAATAGAACTGATCAATCAGGTCGAGGTGGAATTTGAGGCATATGCAACCATACATTTTATTCTTTGTTCATGTATATCAAAAATGATTATGCTAGTCAGGTAGTGACTAAGGGTCGTGGTACAGGCTAGTTACAAGTAGTCTGCCATACACCTCATGAGAAATGAACTGATCCATATACTGTACGAGATACTATTCTAGTAGAATAATCATTAGTTTTTACATTATTGGATAAAAGAACATATACATTGTTTATATATTAATATATCACTAATATTTTGTGCCTTAACATTGAATACTATCATTGATTTATGACTCTAGATACACCCTTTTATATGTTTTCAGAGGGAATTATTTCTTGTCATAATTTCCACCATCTGATGGGTGGTAACCTATTCGAATGAACCTTGTATGTTTTTGACATAATAGGTTAGCATGAAATCATTGGGATGTACTTTATAGTTTCTTTTCGAGACTGTATTGAATTCTATCATTGCTACTTGAAGTTTGAATCACCTGAGGGTGTGGCGCAAGTGCATCAGGGGGAATGGGATATGAAAGCAACATGAAAAGGGCAAGAGAAATAGAGGATGGGTAAATTTACAAAACATTTTTCCATTCAATACCTTAATGGTTTGTTTTTCGGACCCATTGACTTTCCTCTTGTGCTAGAGTGTTACAAAGTTATTTTTTATGATTAATTATATGGTCTACCTCAATCGTGAGAGGTACAATTTTCTATTGATATTTTTCCATGTTCATCACCAATGACCATTTTTTCTTATAGGCTAGTACCTAAGGATCTTCTAAAAATCAAGAATTTGTTGGAGGATCTTGAAGTGGATGGTATTATACTCAATATTACTTCTCCATGGGGTTCATCGGTTCTATTTTCCAACAAGGTGAACCGTATAATTAGGCATTATATAAATTACCATCAGTTGAATCTGATAATGACTAAGAACCGTAATCTATGGACTAGAATATACAAGCTCTTATGAGAGATCCAAATATAAAAGGTGTTTCAATGATTGATATGAGGTCTTACTATCATAAGGTATGTGTTAGATCATTAGACATACCCCGCACCAAATTAAAGAGTAAGTATGGTCTCTAGGAGTTCTTATTTATGCCGTTCGGAGTTAAAAATGTGTCATTTGTATTCATGGAATTTATGAACTGGGCCTTTCACCCATATCTAGATTCATTAATTGTTGTATTTGTTGGAGATATATCAATTTACTATCATTATAGACATGAACATGAAACCCGAATTGAGATATTTTTAACTATTCTTAGAGGGTAGATGCTCTATGCTAAGAGAAGTAAATTCTACTTAGGGATTAATATTATCAACTTCATTGGTCATATCATCTCAAAGTCATGACTTTATTTTGAACAATAGATATTGAGATCTATATTTTCATGGGATAAGTTAAAAAATGTTTATCATATAATTAATTTCTTCGGGATTTATGTATATTTCATATGCACTATTTTGGATTTATCAAGCATTGTATCCCTGCTTATGTTCTTGAAAAATATGGGTGTGAAATTCAAATAGTCATAATATTGTGAAGAATCCATTAAGGAACTGAAGGATAGAATTACTTCTATATTGATACCAATTATTATGGTGCCAGTAATGGATTATACAGTCTACTATGACACATCATGTGTCGTAATTGGAGTTGTTTTAATACAAGAAGAGTGACTCATTGTGTACGGTTCATGTCAGTTGAGGCCTCAAGAGTCGAATTACCTGATAGTAGACCCATATATTGTTGTGTTTCCTCATTCAATATACTCATGGAGACATTATCTCATGAGGGAGAATTTTGTGGTATTCACAGTCCATAACATCCTAAAATACTGCTTCACACAGTTGTATTTGAATATAACTAAGGGTATATGGTTGGATTAGCAATAATTTTCAAATTTCAAGAATTCCTAAACTCCAGGGAAAGAGAATTATATCGCTGATTATCTGAAACAAACGACCCATGCAATGGAATTTCAAAAATCTAGTGATGAATTAATGATTATTCCATTATTCAGAGAGAATCACATTACGGTTTAGGGGGCTCATGGTCTGACTTTTCTCTCAGTCTGCATGGTGACATCTACACTTCTAGAAAAACTAAGGTCGAGACAACAATATGATACTAAAGGTCATGTCTTATTGGAATGTGTCTAAGATGAAAATGAATCTTTATATTTTAAAATTAATGCAAAATACACTCAATTATTTTTTGATCATGTATGGGGACTAAAATACATCATAGAGGAAATAATGAGGTATTTCCATGCCTTTGCTTGGGTTGTCCACCCTAATGTCACCAAATTGTATAGAGACGTATGATGCAAATATTGTTGTCCAAATATAAAATATGACATTTCTGGTTTCATCACACAATGTTCCACATGTCAGCAATTGATTGTCAAATATCACTGTCTTATTGGAATTCTTCATCCCATTTCTATTACTAAGTGAAAATACGATGAGTTTTCGATGGACTTCAAGCATGTTCGTCCCGGATCACCCCATAGAAATGATATTTTGTGGATTTTCATTGATCTTATGATGATTTTTTCACACTTCTTATATATACGATACACTTTCATGGAAGATGATTAATAAAGGATGTAACATAATCATACAGTATTTATTCATGGAGAACCACTTTCTAAAATTTACAATAGAGACAATACTTTCCCATCGAGGTTCTAGAAGTAGTTTCATAAGGACTTGGATGTGCAGGTACATAATATCATCTCCTATCACCATCAAATAGAAGAATTGAATGATCATACAGATCTAGAGATACATTATATAATAAAGTAATGCATTCATGAAATTGGGGGTTCTTTGGATAAACACATTCTTTTTTTCATGTTTTATTATAGTAATAGATTCCATGATACCATTGATATGTAGAACTCTAAAAAGTTTTATGGAAGGATTTTTCACTCTCATTTATGAATGAAATAGGAAGTGTAATCTGCTTCTCTTGGGCCTTGTCTCATGTAGCATACTACACATCAAGTCCAACTGAATTGGAAATGCTTGTTGACTGATCAGTCTAGATAGAAGTCATATGCCAATAGACACGTTCTTCCACTTGAGTTAGATATTAGATACCCAGGTTTCTTGAAATAATCACCCATGATGTTGAATAGATGTATTCAAATGTAGATAAATCTATCATTGTGGTACATTAGACCCTTTCAGGCTGTGATGTGGATCAGACCTGTGGCTTAATAGCTAACACTACCTCAGAGATACCTTTTTATTCGTGATTTTTTCCTATGTCACAACTTCATCATTAATATCTAGTCCCATCACATGTCTTACATCTATATTAGGTGTAGAATGATATGGATTATTCCTTTGAGGAATTCCCAGTTTGTATAATTTATCAAATCATGATGTTACTCTTTGGATAGTCTATTTCTCCTGTATTGGTGATATAGTAAAAATATTGAGTTCATTATGAGACCTAGGAACAAGAAGATGATATATGATCTTAGTGGCCCTATCCATTTGATGATTGTACCTCATTAACCTTATAAGGACACCTCATGGACGTGTTTCTATACAGAGGGGAGGTTGTAACGACTCGATTATTGACCAAGGAACATATTTTTGGTTGTCCTTGTTAAATATTCTCATTAATCATGGTAAAGGAATTATTTGACCTAGGGAGGGACTGTGGAGAATATAAGTCTGTTTTAGAGTCTGGTGGTGTGAGAAAATGGGATCTATAATGGGACACATGGTTAGTGTAAACCATGATACCACACCCTGTGGTTTGTGTGAACTGTGTGCAATTATATAGGGGCACCTGAAAGTCTATATTGTTTTCCTACAACCATGAAACCCCATAACTTGTACATGAGGACTTTTTAGTAATGGGATAGAGCCTAAACTCAAATCTCTATGTCTTGTGATTAATCCTATACTATCCTATGGTAGGTGGTTAGGTAGTTTTCCATTTTAGTTTTGGGTTTTTCATATTTATTTCATTGTTCCAAGAGTTAGCCTTTTTCGAGCGTCTTGATTATGTTGGTTCCATCATATATAAATGACCCTAGTTCCTCGATAAATTATAAATGGGTTTTAAGGGTTTATACATCACCAATATTCTATACAGACACCCATAGTCGTTCCTCCAGGAAAATGGCCATTTGGGAAAAATAGTTCAAAATACATAGAGTACAATTTACCTCATGAAATAAATTTTAATTGAATTTTTTTTGAATCATTTTTATCTGATCCAAACCAATGTTCCTTAATAGTGATTATCACTTTTTTAATTATAATTATCTAAATATGGATGTGGGTGTTTGATCTTGACAACATTAACTTGAAATAAATTTTTCATGATTGGAAAATTGGATGGTTTCGTAGTTAGGGTCGACTATGGTAAGATGAATATAACCATTAAAATGAATTTGTTTTAATTTAATGGTTTCCATGGATGTAATCATCATTTATTTATTATGGTTTATTATAAATTCTTTATATGAAATGTTTTGTTTTTTTAAATGAACAAGATATAAGGAGGTGTTCCCAAGATATTTATTGTTCCTTGTGTAAAATGATAAATGACATGTGGGATACCATAAATAGTTTGCTCCTACTAATAAAATTTGAACGTTCTATATATATGAATGGATGGGATGAATTCTTACCACGTACTAGCTTTGTATATGTATATGGATGGGAGTCATCCTTACCCCATGACGACTTTATATATGTATATGTGTGGGGGAATTCATACCCCATTCTAACTTTGTATATGAATATGGGTGAGTGGCATTATTACCCCTTTCCACTAATAAATATACATCTATGGTTGGTAGAATTCATACCCCATGATAGTAATGATATAAATATATATGTATATATATATCTCTCTCTGTGTGTGTGTGTGTGTTTCTACTAATTTATATTTAGTGCATTGATCACATTTAATAGCTTAGTGCTGAAGCAGGTAGACCTTCCATGTATCTGTTAAGAACATGAGCTTGTGGTTATTTTTTTATTCTTTACTACATTAAATTCCATCATATTACTAAAAAATTAATATATATATACAAACTTACTCATATTACAAATATACACTATTGGTGGTGGCCTACTGATATTAATCTCAGAGCTTACTCTGGCTTCCATTGGATCTCATGATTATTGTTTTCTTACAGGTATTGATTGGTTAAAACACCCGTATATAGGTTTCTGGTTATTTTTCATAGATGGATCATAAGAGAGAAGGATCTATCATAATTTTTTGATGCTATGGAAAAAATCTAGTATTCTGTTACATTTTTGAAATTTTTTATCGCATTACTGTTCCTATTAATTTTTACTTTTTTTAGAATTTCATGGATTCGTATATGTATCAGAAACTACATAAGGGGATTTTTCTATCATATTCAGTTATTCAGTAATCTTTTATATCCCGTTATTCTTATAATGTTTAATGAATGTTTCTGTTTTAAAATTAATTGATACTATTTTTTCTTTTTTTTCATCCACACTGTACTTTGACATGTGTTTATAGTATCCCATTTATTTAACCTCCACACCCCCACATCTAGTTGTCATCCCATGGAATATGGGGAGATTCCCCCGGGGTCACGTGGCCAACTGGGCTCGGGGTATGGGCTATGATTCATTAAAGTCTAGGATATCACAATGCACATAATGTGATATAAGAGTATGGGTGTGTATAAATATCTTTATTGACAACATGAAATTATTCATAGAAAATCCAATGATGGAATTATTACCATCTCTACATCCAATAAAATCAATTGTAATTAATATTTAATAAAAAATTTAGAAATAAATAAAATGTAATATAAAATATGATATAAACACCCAGCTATTTCTATGAAATATTAACACTTTATAATTCCACCAAATAATATATCAAAAAGGTATCTAATATATACAATCAAGACATTAGAAATATTAAAACACAAAACATTAATTTCAATATATGATCTTAGTTTTCAGAAGTCATATATTATTTCTCACTTGAGTGGTGCATGAATTTAACCATCCTGCTTATCCATACGAATAAATGATATTTCACATAGTCTGTCATGGAAATCAATCCCTCCCATATAATCATGACACTTCCCAATAATTTATCACACCATAACTATTCTATTATTAAAAAATTCATTACTTATAATAAAAGAAGTTCCCCACACATCTCTACAAATCCTTATGTCTATTTAGTTATAGATAATAAAAAACCTTCTTTATTTAACATCATTATAACCCTAGATCCATTTTTTATAATTTAATCACCATCCCATCCCCACACATATGATTTAATTCATACCCTTAAAAATTATCATTATTTTTATGTCCATACATTAATAATATTCAATCCAATATAAAACAATTAATTAATAAGTACACAACATAGAAAATAGATAAATTTTTACATTAATAATATAAAAAGGGATCATAATATCATTTGGATTGAATAAAATTAATATACATTAAACAACGGTCATGGGACCCTACATTTGATATTAGTAATTTAAATCCGGTGATTAAAAGAACACAATCTATAATAACATTGGATATATATATATATATATGATTCAAATACACATCTTGGAGTATTATATCTAATCCAATATGACATATCCATTGATGTATAATGATATACATAAACAAAGAAACAAAAATATTAAAATAATATATAAGATCACCCAGAATTGTTCTTTGATCTAGTGTATGTTTTATCTATCTTAGAGTGAATTGAATTATTTATCAATGAACAATATTAAATTTTATCTTAATCACTTATTGGTTAATTTTTTATCTAGTTAGTGAATCTAATGGGATTAATATATGTTAATTAGATTTTGAAATGTTAAATATTTATTTATGAACCCTAATTCATTCTTATGAAAAAAAGTCTGTTTTGGACATCAGATAGCTTTACTAATGCCTCTAACCATATATATTGTACTGGAAGGTTGGCCTATATTGTAGTTGGGGACCATTAACTGATAGATATATTACAATAGAATCAACCCAAGAGTCTTTTATAGCCCTAATATATGGCCCATAGGATAGTTAACCCTAATATTATATTTGTTGATTTATACTTAAAAATACATAAAATTTAATGAATCTATTAGACCATAAGTGGATATAATATTCAAACACATGATAATAAAATAATCCACATAAAATAATTTTTTTCATGAAATGTCTTCCAGTTTCATATTATTTAAATAATATTGTCCTCTATGGGAATATATGATCCACCATATTCTATGTATCCTCCTTAATATAATAGGATTCCAAAAATAAACTATATAATTATATAGTCCATTGTCTAATTTTATTATATTTAAAATCAAAAAAATATGTTTTACTATTTATAAAGGACTTGTGTAATTTCAAACACACAAAATTTTAAAATATACTATAATATGGATCCGGTGGGAACTTATTTTGTTTAGATAAATAATGAATTATTTAATTCTACCATACAAAAAATTTAACTCAACACAATATTCCACTTATCTAACCCAATAAATTATCTATAGTGAACATACATACTAGACTTCATTAGTGAATTTATTCATTGTCTACATATTTCCAAAAAAGTGATAGTACTCATATAATTACTTAATATCTAACAAAAATCACAAACTACATTAAAAATGACTATTATAATACTTTTAAGGAGTTTATTTTTTCATAAATTACTTCTATAGTATTTTGAAATGATTTATCATATTATGCATTATGTTGGGACCGAAAAGAGATATCTCTTACAATTACACACCACCCAAGTAAGTCTTTTGTGAACTTAAAAATAATCATATTAATGGAGAAATATGAAGCACTTTAAGAGCAATATTAGAAGAGATATTCATAAAATCTATATAATTATCGATTTAAATACCAATGTCCATCACCAATCCAAAATATTTATCCTCTAATGTCATTAGAGTAAAATTAATATACATGATTATATATGTAATGGCCCGGACCTCTCCGGTCCTTTACTTTGTGAAATGTTGGTGTTGGAGGTGTTCCGGGAGGTCAAGGGGACTTATCCCCAACACTTTGCAAATTTTCCAGTTCTGTGAACAGTGTTTCCAGTTTTATGAACAGTAACAGATCGGTCTCACCGATCGGTCTGACAGATCGGTCTCACAGATCAGTTTCACAGATCGGTGTGACAGATCGGTTTCATAGATCGGTCTGACAGATCGGTTTCACAGATCGGTGTGACAGATCGGTTTCACAAATCGGTCTGATAGTTGGGTTTCACAGATCGGTGTGACAGATCGGTTTCACAGATCGGTCTGACAGATTGGTTTCACAGATCGGTGTGACAGATCGGTTTCACAGATCGGTCTGACATATCGGTTTCACAGATTGGTCTGACAGATCGGTTTCACAGATCGGTGTGACAGATCAGTTTCACAAATCGGTGGGACAGATCAGTTTCACAGATCGGTGCGACAGATCAGTTTCACAGATCGGTCTGACACATCAGTTTCACAGATCGGTCTGACAGATCGGTTTCATAGACCGGTGTGACAGATCAGTTTCACAGATCGGTGTGACAAATCGGTTTCACAGATCGGTCTGACAGATCGGTTTCACAGATCGGCGTGACAGATCGGTTTCACAGATCGGTCTGACAGATCGGTTTCATAGATCGGTTTCACAGATCGGTTTCACAGATCAGATTCACGGATTGGTTTCACAGATCATTTTCACAGATCGGTTTCATGTACAGTAACAGTGGGTGAACAGTGTTTCTAGAATCCTACAGTTTTTCCCCTTTTGACGTTTCCTTGGACGTAAAATAATTTTAAAGCCTTATTTTTAAGGGCTCTTAAGGCCGTTTAAAATTCCATAAATCCTATATAAATTATTCCTAAGGCATGGAATTTTTTACATGGTCAAACTGCATGGGTTAATGCGATCCGTTTTTAATGGATAATTAACCAGATCTTAAACTGTTGCCCCATTTAATCATCAAAAAGGGACGATATATCATTCTCCCTTGTTATTTCCCTTTGTTCTAAACTAGGAGGCACTAGAACCTTTCAATCCTTTGCGTAGGAGTTTCACAATCAATCTTTACTCCTAGGATTGGTTCTGCTCTGTTTTGGATGCAACTGGGTCGTGTCGATCAATCTTCGATATAAGGTATGTCGTATCATCATTCTTTTGGGGTTCATCTTCTCCTATCCTCTTTTCCATAATTATACCATGTTATTTCCAAGATTCTAATGGGTTTTCTTGGGGTCGGTTGGTACTGTCGTACCGCAGCATCCTACGGTGGATGCAGTTGTCGCGAGGGGAGGATCGTTACCTGTTGTGTGGATAAAGAAAGTGAGGAACTGTTTGAGCTAGGGGATTCCTGGCTTCTCTAATTGTTTATGTGCAATCGTAGGATTAGCATGATTTATCCCTTTGGATCACAATGAAATTGACCTAATTAAATACTTAAACTGGATTAAAAGAATTGGTTGATCGCATGTTGTGGCTTTATACCGTGATAACAGTTTTCCTCATGTTTTCCTAGATATAGTGATATCTATGTTTTCTTTGATTTTTTGTTCATTCATGATAGAAATTGATAATGAACGTAAAGCCGGAATTAATTGTTAATTAATTGGCTAATGATAAAGAGGCATGTAAATTAATCTGGTTATTGCTGTTGTTGTAGTTGTTCTAATTTGAGGATAATCAAATTAGGGAAGTAAGCATGGTTATTTATTTGTGATAGCTTACTGATTAGGTATCCATGATTGGAACCTACGAATATCAAATTTGTTAATTCAATATAGATTAGAGAATAGATTATGTGAGAATTTCTAAAAGGGTTCTGAGTTACCCTCTTGTTTGTTAAAGGGTCAAGATCCCATGATGTGATGTTTGTTTTCCTGCTGCTTGTGCTGTGATGTGAGCCTGGATGGCTGTTGTGATATGTGGAGGCATGGAGGCCTTGTGGTTATGGCAGAAGATGATGCCTAGAGTGGCGAGATGCATCGGTTTATGCATGTGGGTGTCGGGGAGGACACCGGGGGTGATGGAATGGGATGGATGGGGTTACTGGTTGCTTGCGGTTTTCGTGAATGTTAATTTACTTTGCTTTTCCCCACTGCTCAAGGCAGCTGGTCTTGCTACACTTCTTCCGAAGGAGACGATGACGCGCGGGGTATGCCACGTGCTTTCCGTATTTAGCCTCCCAAGGGAGAATGGGTATATGCTCTTTCTATAGGCGGCAAAGACTCGACGGGTAGTATATATACTCACCCTGTTGAGCCTCCTTTGTGTTTAGAAGCATAAGATGCTTTTCTAGAATGCCTGGTAATGTGGAAAAGTAATTCTGTAAGGAATTTTTGATTAAATAGTGAAAATACACGGGGATAGAGATGCTGGAATTTAAAGGTGATGTGAATCGTAAAAAGGAGCAGTTGTTTTGAATGTGATGCCAATTCAGTTTAATGTGGAATTGTTCATTATTAATTATTGTTTATAGAATTAATTAATGTACAGTGGAATTGATAAAATGAGAACAGAGTAATCTAATAAATCTCTTAAAATGTTTGTGTGATTATAGGATACCTAGTCTTAGAAGTATCAGCCTGGAGTCTGAGAGATGTTAGCTGCAGTTGTATCTAAGACTAGGTAATGCCCATAGTGTGGATGTGAGTTACTTATATATTCTGTAATTTTTGTGTTTCTATACACTACTCCACCCTGTCGGTAAGGGGAACTGACACCCCGGGGATTCTGAGCCCTGGGGGGGGTCCCCAACATTCTGATGGGAGGTCGAATGGCTGACTACCCCCTTTGGCTCCGCTCTCTTCTCTTGGTAGATACTTGTGCCATGAGGCACAACGGTTAGTTACCCCATATATGTGTTTAGAGGGCTGTAATGGCTTCTGGTTATTCACACACATATATTCTGGATATAGTATCCTACAGACTACTATAGGTGTAACGTGTATTGGCTATGATGGATTGAGGATCCTTACTCGGAGAATGGGCTGTAATGGCTTGAGGTATTATACCTGACGTATGATACATGTTATGCGAGATGTGGTGGCTCCCGGAAACTACCTGGTTACCTTTGAATGTGAGGACGGTGTGGTGCTTCGCCCAGGTGTCTACGGGCAAGACTTTGTGGTGCACGAGGTGCAGATTGTGGCGCTTAGCCCAGGTGTCTGCGGGCAAGCCTTTAGAGAGAGATGCACAGGACGTATGTCGTTGGGGAAAAGCGGCAAACCAGTGGGGAAGTAGTAGCGGGGTACCCTTGATATTCATTACTATATGCTATATTCTTGTATACGTTACTTGGTGAGAGTAGCCATGGCGAGGTTGGGAACATAGTATACCTGTTTAGGTGACGAGTTAGTTTCACTTGTTGTTCACTGGGCTTTAGCATTCTTTATTTACCTTTGCACGAGAGGCTTGGGGAGGATCCTACTAAGTATACTGTTATACTCACCCTATGTACATATAAACTATTTTTCAGGTCACTTGGAGCAAGTTGGAGATCAAGTGGGTTACCACTAGCTTGTGGTAGGAGGAGGAGATGTTCGGGCTCGTGGTCGCTGCCATTTTTCATTCCTTTGGGTACTTTTAGTTTTCTGTTTCAGTTATAGTACTTTTGCATGAGATTTCATATATGTACTTGGGTTTCTTTTATAATTTAGTTATGAGTTGGAGTCGGTTGGAGACTATTCTATCTCTCTCTTCTTCATGTGTTCTCTTAGAGGGTAATGCCTCCCATTTTGTATGTTATTATACCCTCGGTGCTAGTCGCCAACCCGGGGCCTACTGGAGGCGGGACTTGGGGGTCATTATCTCCCTTTTCACATTGCCGGCCCAGGAGGGGTACACTTTGTGGGGAGGGGGTTGTGACAGAGTGGTATCAGATGTCTGGTTGAGGGATAGGATGGAGTTTGGGGTTAGGGATAGGTGAGGATGCATGGGATGGTAGGGAAACGATGTCATTCATGTTTAGCAAATGGGGTAAACACTGGAGACCGGCCGAGACATAGTCGTTCAGGGCCCCCTGTGATCTGTTGCACGAACCTTTAAGTTTACGATGGCTACTAAACAAAGTGATACTGGTTGCAGGGTAGAGACCTAGGAAAGGATCATGCATCATTATTCATTGCGCCTGTGTTTGAATGGGTATACCTTGAGATAGGTAACCTGAAATTAATAAAACAAAACAATTAATTAATTAATGTTGAGTCTTCCATATTCCAGGCTTAGGAGCTCTAACGGTAGTTATTTTACAGGTATGGCTCCAGGTCGACGTCCTCGTCAGGTTTGCGCAGAAGATGCCCAGCAGGCTGTTCCAGCAGATCACCACCGAGTAGAGGTTGACGAAGATGATACTTGGAGGAAGACACTCAGAGAGTTTCAGTGCCAGAGTCTACAGAAGTACGAGGGTTCCGTTTCAGATGCAGTCACAGAAGACTGTTTGGAGGAGATCGAGATAGGATTCAGTTCAATTCGTGCTCGGAAGGAACACTGGGTGTCCTTGGTTGTGATGATGCTGCGTGGAGCAGCGAGGCAGTGGTGGTTCTTGTTCCTCAGTGATCGTGAGGAGTCAGCAATCTCATGGGAGGAGTTTCGAGATAGGTTTAGAGTCGAGTTTCTTTCATCGACTACGAAGGCGTCCAGTCGCCAGGAGCTACTCACCCTTCGATAGGGGAGCTCGAGTGTTCGAGAGTTTGGAATCCATTTCAGGAACCTCCTACGATATGCTTCAGACCTGTTACCAGATGTTCAGGCCAGGGCGTGGCATTTCGAGGCGGCTTTGCATCCAGAGATCCAGCGCCAGGTCACCCCATTTATGCTGAAGACATATCTTGAGGTGCTGGCGAGGCCAGAGGTTGTTGAGAGGACTTTGACAAGGACCGGATCATCACGAGAGGGGAATCGTCATGATTCCTCATGAAGCAGAGCTGTGGTCCGAGGTTCCCGGTTTTCAGGACAGAAGAGTTTCCGTTCACCTGGGGGTAGGTCACAGCCCTTCCCATCTCGTTTCTCCGGAGGCAGCAACTCTCAGGCCTATGCCAAGGGATCAGGCTCTTGTTTTTCTTGTGGTGGTCGTGGCCATTAGCAGCGGGAGTGCCTGACTTTTCAGAGCAGTCATCGTGCACCGGGCGCTCTACTCCAGGTTCCTCCGTTGAGGCAGTTCCAGCCGAGGCACCAGCAGCAGGTTGCACCAGCTTTAGATCACCAGAAGGTAGATGGAGCAGGCAGAGGACAGCCCCATGATGCTCCTCGTGCTCAGAGAGTAGAGCGCGGCCGTGGTGGTGGTTTTCATCAGGGTCAGAGAGGCCGTGGAGGTGGTCGTGGTCAGCTTCATGCTCTAGCGTTGCCAGCTCCAGGCGAGCCAGACGTCATCTAAGGGACCCTTTGCTTGTTTTCTACCGTGGTGTATACCTTGTTTGATTCAGGAGCGACACACTCCTTTATATCCCCTACCCTTGTGCACGCTTTGGGACTTGACGTAGAGTGGATTCCAGTGCCCTTGGCGTTGACTAGGCCAGTTGGAGGTCGAGCTATCTTGTTTGAAGTATGTAGAGACTGTGAGCTAGTGTTGGGGCAGCACCGCTCTTGGGGAGATTTCCTATGTTTACGAATACAACAATATGATGTCACCCTCAGCATGGATTGGTTGTATTCGGTGCAGGCTATTGTGGATTTCTACAGGAAGAAGGTCGTTTTCATTGATGAAGATGGAGAGGAAGTGGTGTTTGTTGGTGAGAGAGATCCTCGAATGAGTCATAGAAGAGTTTCATCCTTATCATCCATGATGGCTGGGATGATGCTGAGTTCTTCAGAGGTTCAAAAGTTGGTGTTTCCTAGGGTCGTAGAGGAGTACCCTAACGTCTTTCCAGAAGAGGTTTTATACTTACCCCCTCGACGAGAGATCGAGTTTGGGATCGAGCTACAACCGGGAGTGTCTCCTATCTCTATGTCTCCGTATAGGATGGCCCCTTCTAAGTTACGAGAGCTACGTATATAGCTCGATGGTCTGTTGCAGTGTGGTTTTGTTCGCCCAAGTGTGTCACCGTGGGGTGCACCAGTTTTGTTTGTGAAAAAGTCCGACGACAGTTTGCGGTTGTGCGTCGATTATCATCGATTAAACAAAGTGACAATAAAGAATCGCTATCCTCTTCCAAGGATTGATGACCTATTCGATCAACTGAAGGGTGAAAGTTGGTTCTCAAAGATCGACTTGCGGTCAGGATATCATCAGATGCGTGTAAAGGATGAGGATATCCCGATGATTGCTTTCCATTTTCGTCATGGGCATTATGAGTTTGTTGTAATGCCATTCGGCGTGACGAATGCTCCAGCTGTTTTCATGGGGTTGATGAATTCTGTGTTCCGTGAATTCCTGGGCAAGTTTGTTGTGGTTTTCATCGATGACGTCCTTGTGTACTCTACATCTGAAATAGAGAATTCATAGCATCTACGAGCCGTTTTGGGAGTTCTTCTCCAACATCAGTTGTTTGGGAAGTTTTCCAAGTGTGAGTTCTGGGCTCGAGAAGTTTGTTTCTTAGGGCATGTTGTGTCCCAACAGGGAGTAGTTGTGGATCCTTCGAAGATAGAAGCATTAGTGTCTTGGGCAGCCCCCAAGACTGTGTCAGAGGTGCGAAGTTTCCTTGGTCTCGCATGCTATTATAGGAGGTTTGTATGCAATTTCTCCCGAGTTGCGACTCCTCTGACAGCTTTGACCAAGAAGGATCAAGCGTTCATATGGACTGATCAGTGTCAGGCAGCTTTCGAGTATCTAAAGGAGAAGTTGGTAAGTTCTCATGTTCTTTGTCTTCCAGCTGAGGGAGTCCAGTTTGATGTTTTCTGTGATGCTTCACATCTGGGGCTAGGATATGTTCTCATGCAGCAGAGGTCAGTTGTTTCTTATGGGTCTCGGCAGTTGCGTCCACATGAATGCAACAACGCCACCCATGATCTTGAGTTGGAAGCTGTGGTGTTTGCTCTGAAGTTGTGGAGACATTAACTCATTGGTGAGCACTTTGTGGTTTTCACCGATCATAAGATTTTGACGTAAGTTTTCTCTCAATGTGACTTGAACTTGAGGCAGCGTCGGTGGATGGAGTTCTTAAAGGAATACGACTTTGAAATATCGTATACACCTGGAAAAGGGAACGTTGTAGCTGGTGCACTATGCCGAAAGTCACGTAATGTTGTTGTGCATGACTCTGGTGATTCCTGGAGAGTGATGGAAGAGCTAGCAGCTTTGCATCTTGATATGGAAGAGGTTGGTGGTAGAGGTTGTCTTTTCCAGATGACGGTGTAGTCATCTCTGATGCAGAAGTTGGAAGAGTCTCAGTTGGGTGATCTAGAGGTGGAAGTTTGGAGAGATAGTTTTTTGTGTGGTGAGGCCCTTGATGGTGGGTCGGAGGAGAAACAACACCGAGTGTTGTATCATGGCAGGCTTTTTGTTCCCATAGCGTTGTGCGAGACAGTTCTACGAGAGTTCCATAGTTCACCCTTGGCGGTACATCATGGTGTGACGAAGATGTACCGATCCTTGAGGAGTTAGTTTTGGTGTCCTGGGCTGAAGTGACCAGTTTCAGAATGTGTGTCTTGATGTTTAGTCTGCCAGAAGGTGAAGGCCGAACACTGTGTTCCTGGTGGTCTTCTCCAACATATAGAGATTCCTCAGTGGAAGTGAGAGGACAACTCAATGGACTTTGTTATAGGTTTACCTCGAGCTCCGGGAGGACATGATGCTATATGGGTGGTAGTGGATCGTTTATTTAAATCGGCCCACTTCATAGCAATCAAGGAGTCGAACTCAGTGGAGGATTTGTCGAGGAAGTATCTAGAGGAGGTGGTGAGACTTCATGGAGTACATAGGAAGATCATTTCTGACTGAGACCCTCATTTTACCTATAGGGTGTGGAGAGGTCTCCAACATTCTTTTGGCTCTCAACTGTGCCTTAGCACTGCTTTTCATCCTCAAACGGATGGTCAGACAGAGCGAACCATCCAGACTCTTGAAGACATGCTGTGTTCTTTTGTTCTTGATTTTGGAGGTTCATGGGTGAAGCACTTAACCTTGGTAGAGTTCGCTTAAAATAATAGTTTTCTCTCTACCATCGTCATGGCGCCGTTTGAAGCCATGTATGGCCGGCCTTGCCGTTCTCCGTTGTGCTGGACTGGGGTCGGAGAGTCAGCCATTCTCGGACCAGAACTAGTGCAGAATACAACAGAGATGGTACAGGTGATTCGTGAGAGGATGAAGACAGCACAGGATCGTCATAAATCATATGCTGATCAAATAAGGATACCCTAAGAGTTTAATGTTGGGGATCATGTGTTTCTGAAGGTGACTCCCCGTCGTGGGCAGCGATGGTTTGGTCATGGAAGTAAGTTTTCTCCCCGGTTTATTGGGCCTTTCGAGGTGTTAGCTCGTGTTGGAGCTGTGGCATATCGAGTAGCACTTCCCCCTCAGATGAGTCTGTTACATGATGTTTTCCATGTATCACAGCTCCGTCGTTATCTTCATGATGAATCTCATGTTATCGATTGGAGAGAGATCTATATTGATGATGATGCAACCATCGAGGAGCGACCTGTGGAGATCCAAGACCATAAGGATAAGGTGTTGCGGGGGTGTTCAATCCCCTTAGTTCGTGTCTTGTGGCGATACGGTGGCATGGAGGAGAGTACCTGGGAGCGTGAGTCACAGAAACGTTCTCAGTACCCAGAGTTGTTCAATGTTTAACTCCTTTCATGTAATGATGTTTCCTTTATGGTTAGACCATTCATGTTTTATTTATGTACTTTTCATGTGATTTTATGAATGAATTGTTTGGGTATGGATTGTTTGTTACCGGATGTCGTTGTTTTGTTCTAGCTTTCGAACAACTCATGGTGGTTTTTCCCTAAGAGGTATCTTATGGGGTGGTTGTTCGGACCCCTCTTTTCTACTGGGTTGGTTTTTAATTCTCGAGGACGAGAATGTTTTGAGAGGTATCTAATGTAATGGCCCGGACCTCTCCGGTCCATTAATTTGTGAAATGTTGGTGTTGGAGGTTTTCCGGGAGGTCAAAGGGACTTATCCCCAACACTTTGCCAATTTTCCAGTTCTGTGAACAGTGTTTCCAGTTTTATGAATAGTAACAGATCGGTCTCACCGATCGGTCTGACAGATCGGTCTCACAGATCAGTTTCCCAGATCAGTGTGAAAGATCGGTTTCACAGATCGGTATGACAGATCGGTTTCACAGATCGGTGTGACAGATCGGTTTCACAGATCGGTTTCACAGATCGGTTTCACAGATCTGTGTGACATATCGGTTTCACAGATCGGTCTGACAGATCGGTTTCACAGATCGGTGTGACAGATCGGTTTCACAGATCGGTCTGAGAGATCGGTTTCACAGATCGGTGTGACAGATCGGTTTCACAGATCGGTCTGACAGATCGGTTTCACAGATCGGTCTGACAGATCGGTTTCACAGATCGGTGTGACAGATCAGTTTCACAGATCGGTGGGACAGATCGGTTTCACATATCGGTGCGACAGATCGGTTTCACAGATCGGTCTGACAGATCGGTTTCACAGATCGGTCTGACAGATCGGTTTCACAGATCAGTGTGACAGATCAGTTTCAGAGATCGGTGTGACAGATCGGTTTCACAGATCGGTCTGACAGATCGGTTTCACAGATCGGTGTGACAGATTGGATTCACAGATCGGTCTGATAGATCGGTTTCACAGATCGGTTTCACAGATCAGTTTCACGGATCAGTTTCACAGATCAGTTTCACAGATCGGTTTCATGTACAGTAACAGTGGGTGAACAGTGTTTCTAGACTCCTACAGTTTTGCCCCTTTTGACGTTTCCTTTGACGTAAAATACTTTTAAAGCTTTATTTTTAAGGGCTCTTAAGGCCGTTTAAAATGACATAAATCCTATATAAATTATTCCTAAGGATTGGAATGTTTTACTTGGTCAAACCACGTGGGTTAATTCGATCCGTTTTTAATGGAGAATTAATCGGATCTTAAACCGTTGCCCCATTTAATCTTCAAAAAGGGACGAGATATCATTCTCCATTGGTCTTTTCCTTTTTCTAAACTAGGCGGCACTAGATCCTTTCAATCCTTTCCGTAGGAGTTGCACAGTCAATCTTTACTCCTAGGATTGGTTCTGCTCTGTTTTGGATGCAACTGAGCCGTGTCGATCAATCTTCGATATAAGGTATGTTGTATCATCATTATTTTGGGGATCATCTTCTCCTATCATCTTTTCCATAATTATACCATGTAATTTCTAAGATTCTAATGGGTTTTCTTGGGGTTGGTTGGTACTGTCATACCGCAGCATCCTCCGGTGGATGCAGTTGTCGCGAGGGGAGGATCGTGACCTGTTGTGTGGATAAAGAACGTGAGGAACTATTTGAGGTAGGGGATTCATGGCTTCTCTAATTGTATAAGTGCAATCATAGGATTACCATGATTTATCCCTTTGGATCACAATGAAATTTACCTAATTAAATACTTGAACCAGATTAATAGAATTGGTTGATCGCATGTTGTTGCTTTATACCGTGATAACAGTTTGCCTCATGTTTTCCTATATATAGTGATATCTACGTTTTCTTTGATTTTTTGTTCGTTCATGATAGAAATTGATAACGAACGTAAAGCCGGAATTAATTGTTAATTAATTGGCTAAAGATAAAGAGGCATGTAAATTAATCTGGTTATTTCCGTTGTTGTAGTTGTTCTAATTTGAGGATAATCAAATTAGGGAAGTAATCATGGCTATTTATTTGTGATAGCTTACTGATTAGGAATCCATGATTGGAAGCTACGAATAAAAAATCTTTTAATTCAATATGGATTAGAGAACATATTATGTGAGAATTTCTAAAAGGGTTCTGAGTTACCCTCTGGTTTGTTAAAGGGTCAAGAGCCAATGATGTGATGTTTGTTTTCCTGCTACTTGTGTTGTGATGTGATCCTGGATGGCTGTTGTGATATGTGGAGGTATGGAGGCCTTGTGGTTATGGTAGTAGATGACTCCTAGAGTGGCGAGATGCATCGGTTTATGCATGTGGGTGTCGGGGAGGACACCAGGGGTGATGGAATGGGATGGATGTGGTTGCTGGTTGCTTGCGGTTTTCTTGAATGTTAATTTTCTTTTCTTTTCCCCACTACTCAAGTCAGCTGGTCTTGCTACCCTTCTTCCGAAGGAGGGGAAGTCGCGCGGGCTATGCCACGTGCTTTCCGTGTTTAGCCTCCCTAGGGAGAATGGGTATATGTTCTTTCTATAGGCGGCAAAGACTCGACGGGTAGTATATCTACTCACCGTGTTGAGCCTCCTTTGTGTTTAGAAGCATAGGATGCTTTTCTATAATTCCTGGGAATGTGGAAAAGTAATTCAATAAGGAATGTTTGATTAAATGGTGAAAATCCACGGTGATGGAGATGCTGGAATCTAAAGGTGATGTGAATCTTAAAAAGGAGCAGTTGTTTTGAATGTGATGCCTATTCAGTTTAATGTGGAATTGTTCATTCGTAATTAATGTTTAAAGAATTAATTAATGTACAGTGAAACTGATAAAATGAGAACAGAGTAATCTAATAAATCTCTTCAAATGTTTGTGTGCTTATAGGATACCTAGTCTTAGAAGTACCAGCCTGGAGTCTGAGAGACGTTAGCTGCAGCTGTATCTGAGACTAGGTAATTCCCATAGTGTGGATGTGAGTTACATATATATTCTGTACTTTTTGTGTTTCTATATGCTACTCCACCCTGTCGGTAAGGGCAACTGACACCCCGGGGATTCTGAGCCCTGGGGGGTGTTTTCCCCAACATTCTGAGGGGAGGTCGAATGGCTGACTACCCCCTTTGGCTCCGCTCTCTTCTCTTGGTAGATACTTGTTCCATGAGGCACATCGGTTAGTTACCCCATATATGTGTGTAGAGGGCTGTAATGGCTTGTGGTTATTCACACACATATATTCTAGATATAGTATCATACGGACTACTATAGGTGTAACGTGTATAGGCTATGATGGCTTGAGGATCCTTACTCGGAGTATGGGCTGTAATGGCTTGAGGTATTATACCCGACGTATGATAAATGTTATGTGAGCTGTGGTGGATCCCGGAAACTACCTGGTTACCTTTGGTTGTGAGGACGGTGTGGTGCTTCACCCAGGTGTCTGCGGGCAAGCCTTTGTGGTGCACAACGTGCAGATTGTGGAGTATAGCCCAGGTGTCTGCGGGCAAGGCTTTGGAGAGAGATGCACAGGAAGTATGTCGTTGGGGAAAAGCGGCAAACCAGTGAGGAAGTAGTAGCGGGGTAACCTTGATATTCTTTACTATATGCTATATTCTTGTATGCGTTACTTAGTGAGAGTAGCCATGGTGAGGTTGGGAACATAGTATACCTATTTAGGTGACGAGTTAGTTTCACTTGTTGTTCACTGGGCTTTAGAATGCTTTCATTACCTTTGCACGAGAGGCATGGGGAGGATCCTACTGAGTATACTGTTATACTCACCCTATGTACATATAAAATGTTTTTTAGGTCACTTGGATCAAGTTGGAGATCAAGAGGGTTACTACTAGCTTGTGGTTGGAGGAGGTGCTGTTCGGGCTCGTGGTCGCTGCCGTTTTTCTTTCCTTTGGGTACTTTTAGTTTTCCCTTTCAGTTGTATTACTTTTTCATGACATTTCATATATGTACTTGGGTATCTTTTATAATTCAGTTATGAGTTGGAGTTGGTTGGAGTCTATTCAATCTCTCTCTTCTGCATGTGTTCTCTTAGAGGGTAATGCCTCCCATTTTGTATTTTATTATACCCTCGGTGCTAGTCGCCAACCCGGGGCCTACTGGAGGCGGGACTCGGGGGTCATTATCTCCCTTTTCACATTGCTGGCCCAGGAGGGGTACACTTTGTGGGGAGGGGGTCGTGACAATATAGGATTGATCTGATAAATCCGTCTTTTGAAATGCATCGATTTTTTTCAATAAACAACTACGTGAAGTTGATTATAAAACTAGGTCTCGCACTATTATTATAATTGAAGGATATAATTTTATCCTAAAAATATTATCCATATATAAATTACATATTCCCTTATAGAAAAAAATTTCAAAATATAAAAAAACAAATCCAACATAGTGAGTTAATTCTTAATCAATCATATCAAATCATACATTTTCTATGATAAATGGAACCCAACAATGAAATCCCTCATAATATTATACTATTACAATATTGGAATATAATTTTCTATAATTTTATTTCTCGAATCAGAGTAGATTTTGAATCATATTGAATTATTAGGAACCAAATGACAAAAATGACCATGACCATTCTAATCACTGCACTCTAAAACTAATTTCTAATGTCAGGATATATCTTATCCACTCTAATATGAATTTACAATAAATGGAATGAAACCATAATATACATTTTCAAATTTAATTTAAAATATAATATATATCCAAAATATAATTATAATTAGAACACTAATTATAACTCTTCCATGGAATCCAAACTATTTATGGTATCAGTAGTATTATTAACTCCAAATTTATAATTTTTCCTCTTTTACATGATGAAAGTTACATATGTTACATTAATATGAATTAAAATTTTAAAAAATACTTTTCATACATCTTTTATCTGAAAACTTTCTATCAGACCCATCAGATTCCACTACTCCGGTGATTCCTTCACGACATCAGTTTTCAAATTCATGGTATCTTATATAATATCATTCATCCATTCCATTTAGTATAAATGAATATTAAAGGATTGAAGCACCTCCATTAAATTAATCTACCTCATTTAATAATCCTATAAGGTGAATATTCCCTTCAATGTATTATAGATAAAATAAAATATTAATTTTAAATAAAGTAGTTAATGTCCCAAGATACTCAATTCCTAGAAAACTAATTCTAACACAAAATCACATATGTGATAGTAATTCTCTTATAATATTAACTATCTAGATATATATGAAACCATATTATAAACCTATATTATCACACATGATAATATTTTTATATATATATGATAATTAAAGGGGAAATCATTACCCGACTTGTGTATGGATAAGAATGTATCATATTATATCAAATTATTGAATATATCCAAATCCTAGAATCTTCTATAATCCCTTTTATAATCATGAATATTTATATCAATTTAATATAACAAATTATTTATGTTAAATTTTTTTTAACGAATGGTCATAGATATCATTCCAATAACTGTAAAATTTGATTATAAAATGACTTTTTTGATAATAGCCAAAACATAACAACATTGATATTCTCTTGGTACATTACGATATCATTTTCAAAATAGTGATACCTATAAAAATTTAATTCCCAATAAAAATATAATATTTTCTTATATCATTATAAAAATTCTTATCCTACAATAACTCTACAAAAATCATTATAATATTGTTATAATCCAACATTAATCTAGAATAAATCATTGTGCCATATATAAACTCCATGATGATCATGTAACATTATTTTTTGTAGACCATATTTATAAATAATAAAGGAATGGAATGAATTATTGTATCCATAAATTGAATCCCTATTGAATCTCAATGCTTATTCATTTTAATGAATTATACCATTGTAATTACTACCCCCTTCACTGTTAAAATGTGATATAATGTTCATATATATTCATAAAAAATCATTTATTACTTAATACACACTCTAAAGATACTATAATAATTTTTGGAAAATATATATGATTTCCTCATAATTTAGATACATGATTGAATAAATCTATTGCACTCGAATTCCTCAAATTTTATTATTATTTTATCATAATTATTTAGTAACCATTAAAAAATAATGAAATGGAATAATAATCATTCTTGGTATTAGCATGACGAAAAAACTAACCTCACTAACTTTATATTGATAATATATTAAAACCACACATTATTAATAATTACATGGGAAATAATCAACACTTTTCATAGGCTAATTCTCTTTTTAACAGCCTCTTTTTTGGTAGAAACATGTACAACTCAACCTTTTTTACTGACTATCCCAAGTGATAGATTATCAATGTTAGTAGAAGATGGAGTTAAGTCATATTTTATGCTATGTTTATATGAAATAATGTATATGTTTTATATAAATTCATTTGTATTTATTTTATTTATGTTTTTTATTAATTTTTATTCATTCATGGATTATAATTTAAAATATACAAAAGTAGTAAGAATTCAATTTACACTGCAATATTTTTAAATAGTGAATTTATTTTCATCGAAGTAATATTATTATATATAATTATTAAATAAATATATATTATTATCATATATATTTTTAATTTTTTATTTGTTTTCATCCATATTTCCCTCTTATTGGATGATGAATCATTAAATAAAGTGTTTAAATGATATGATGAATTATATTAAATTTTAATCCTATCTAATTTCCTTATATTGGAATATTAATCAATATTTTTTATAAGAAACTATTTTTATTTGTTATTATTATATAATAAGATAATATTATGTATTCTATGTGTTTTTTCAATTTTTAATTGAATATGTAAAATTTTCTATGAAATGATCATTTTCATATATCATTACAAAAAATTATAACAGAATGTTGATAAGAAATATACATATTGAAGATAATTTTATAAATCCAAAAAATTTCTCAGAAAATTATCAAACTCTATATGATTTAGATTTAAAAAAAATTAAAAATCATAAAATAAATATTATTTTAATTCCAGCCGTCAATATTTCTCTATTCTATATAAGATGCTATTTTATTATAAATCATATATTTTTGATTAATTTATTTGAAAATTTTTCTCATATATCATTGGATTTCATTATAAATCTCTTGAAACATTTATTTTCACATGTTAATCATTCATTGGAAACTACCTTTCCCATCATATTCATAATATATCTAGCATCGATATCTTTATTACATAAATCGTATACCATTTACACAAACATTATTTTAATATGAATATTATCTAATTGATAGAAAAAATCATGATATTTCATATCCTTTTCTCTGAAAATATAGTCTTTATAATATATATTTATTATGAAATATAATTATAAATTCAAGTTATAGTTAATTAATTGGAATTAATAGTATCATATTGAGACTGAATTGTATATTCCCTTGATGCATCGACTGATTTCTTATGGAAAATCAGTTTTATGTACTAATTAAATGGGGTTTTTTACCCGACCACTTTTTAAAATATATTTTCATAAGTCATTAATCATCATTTTCTAAATTATTTGTTCCTTAATTGTAAACATACATATGAATATCCATTACATTATTACATTTTTATTATCAATTATTCTTTTCGGGCTAATGTTTCTCATTCAATGAATTGTGTTTTAATTTATTTATCTTCCCATATTTATTATTCCGCTATTAAATATGATGTATTCCCAAATATGTATACTATACTACTAATTTTATCTCATATTTATTTTAGTTTCATTTCCCAAGGATATTAAGAACGAATAATTCAATGAGATTCATAGAAACATTTTATTTATGTTTATTGTGATTAATGTTTTATTTATAATGCGACATTAGAGTAATATATATATCTAGATCATACAAAATTAAAAACTAATGTGTTCTTGATAATGTGTTCCCTTGTATATTATATCATTGTATCAAATTGGAAATAGGCTCTTAGTAATTAATTTGAAGGTTTCTTCACAATCCACTGATTGATATTAAATTTTAAAATCAATAATTTTTCATATTATGATGTAGAAGTAGGTTGGAATTTTGAGATATTCATTCAATTCCAAACTATATAACACAACAAAATTTATCTATAAGTGTAAGTATCCTAAATAATCTATACATGTTGATGATAATGGAACCTATATTGCTTCCATGAAACCTAACGAAATGAAAAAACAATCTTCATACCACTTCATATCTAAATATAGTAGTTCAATAAAGAAATATCTATAGGGAGCACGATCTAAGAGATAGGATAAAAAATAATCATGGACGCCATGGAAAATGTTTTATTATGGTTTAATGAAAAATGAATCCACATTGTACTAATATATTAAACAAAATATATTTAACCAACATATAAATTTAATTAGTACCTTGTAGTAAATAAGTTTATTGATAATGGTATTTATATAAATTCAAACATACTTATTTAATTATATAGAAACATTTCACTCAAAAATGTGTTATTACACTATAATTAACAAGTTCCATTCATAAAGAACTGATCTCTGTTTTTATATTTTTGGTAACAAACCAATTATGTGACTTATACATTTGAATTTTTTCCTTAAAAGGATAATGTTTTTATGAGATAAATTAGATTATATGTTATGTAGATAGATTTCATTATGTTCCAATGTCACCTATCAAAAAATATTATTCACAAACTTATAGTATACATTTATATATTCCCCTCATGGTTTGAAACATTTTATGATAGAACTCAAAGTAATGGTGATTAATGGATTCATGATAAAATACAATATCGATTTGTGATTTATGCCTAGTAATTCCACATTGAGGATATTCTTTTGTCTTCATAATCCCAATTGTGTTATGTTAACTACCATTTAGTGGGATAAAATTGTTTTTAGAAATCATATCTAAGTATGTAAGGGTTCTCACAATCATTGAAAATTTTTGGGTTGTAGTTAATTATACAGTGTCAATCATTTTATGTTGAAGTTTATTAGGGTTTAATCAATAGACTACTATGGGATAACACATATAGTGGACCCCCCATGAATTAGATATATTTCTAGGAAACATGTTTTTAACTCATTTTTTATTTCAAAAAAATATAAGACTATTTTTTATTTCATTTAAACTGTTATAACTATAGAAAACCCAAATGTAAAATAAATTGAATCCACATACTAGTGTATCAATATTTCAATAGAGGTGAATTTATTTATCTACTCTTTTATATTCAAGCGATTTGAAATTTCTGAGTATTTTAGTCTCATTATAGGACTCAAAATAAATACAATTATTGTGTTATAATTAATGGTTATGGAATTTGGATGGGTATCAAATCAAAATAGTGATAGATACCCAATGTGGAAAATTCATGATCCTCGAGCAATGCTATATCTTCATAATGAAACATGTCTAAAAATGTAATGTTATTGATAAATAAATTGTATTCATTAGTAGTAGTCATTATAATATTTTACAGATTCAAATTCACTATAATAATTTTATTCATTTTACGTAAAAAAGGAAAAAAACATTTACTAATATAATTATTATTGATTATTTTTGTGGTTTTTTAATGTTCATTTTTTTAAAAAAAATATCATTGAACTAAAGAAAATGGAATTAATGTTTTATATCCATATATGAATCTTATGTTACTGAAAAGTTTTTTCAATTTATTAAACAAATAATTTTTTTCTAAATTGTGAAAAAACATTAATTTCTTCATAAACTCTCATTTCAGAATTTAGTGTTTGTTGCAATCTAGATTAATCATATGTTATGTTAAATTTCATTACTTTTTTTAGAGTATCTATTTTAAATCTTCATTATCCACATCAATGTTAATAAAAAAATTAATTTTTTTATTTATAAATAAATTATTGGTGCATTATATTTGTAAATACATTGTAAATTCAGTAAAATTGTTTGTTGAAGAATATTTTCATCATTTACCATGAAGGACATTTAATTTTTTACAAATGTGACAAAAAAATATATGTAACATATTCTTATTTAAATACTTTTTATAATATTAGGAGATTTATTCATTATAACACATTCAAATAAATTTTATCATTTTTTATCAAATAATATCGTATTCCCACTCAACTTGAAATATACTTCAAAAGAGAGTGTTCATAATAATTGAATATTTTTATTTTTTTAAAATAATAAAATTTTCTTTTATTATGGTATAATTTTTTTTAGTTTTAATGATTAAATAGTTAATGATTAAAAAAATTCATTATATTTTATTGGATTATTGTAGTTTATGATTATAAGACCTGATATATCTCTTAGATATGGTAGACCCATGTATTTTTCTGTTGTACATTGGGAAATGAGTATTCCATGATGGTAAAAAATAATGGAGATAACCAGATAAGAAAATTATATTGAATTGATATTTATTTTAATATTATAATCCTGAATATATGGTGCATCCAGATCTAGTTTTCCACTTAAATTGTTCTAAAACAAGACTTCCCTCTAGGTCATAATATTGCATCTCTGATTTCCAAGGACTGTAAATAGGTAGAGAAAATATAGAAAAAAATTATGGGGAGACTATACCCTCTTATGGTGATATTAATAATGTTAAATATGTATTAAATGAAGTATAATAAGGGATAAAAATGAATAAAAACCACAAAAAAAGAATTAATATCGGAAATAATTAATATTAAAATTATCCCAAATTGCTAATACTATTTATAGATGGTAAATCTGGAATAAAAATTCCTAAATCATGAAAAATAACCAATTTACAACTATATAGGTACATATGTGAAAATCCTGAAAAGATTCAAAAGGAAACTCTAGATCGATGCATGTACTGTCAGGTCCACTACCTACCATCCCATGAAATATGTTATGTAAATTATCACTAAGGTAAATCTCCCATGTGTGGTCCCTTACATGATCTAAAAGACATATATTCTGTACTTGTCTCATCAATCCCTAGTAGGCTGTGAGAATAGACTTAGTAGTACATCACCATTTTTTTCATATCTTACACCCAAAATTATATCATTGTATTGAAAAGATAATAAAAATTCAAAAAATCACATTTAATAATTTACTCAAAACACTTGTTAACAAAAACATAAACTTAGTGATTACCATATTCGACCAATACAGGTATATATTTCAACACATTCCCCAAAATATATATATTTATATTTATATATATATATATTATACAAAAAATTCCTATATATATATTCAGTGGAAAGGTCCCGTGCATTATTTCTTTAGTGTCCCTAGAATAATATCATAATTTGTAAAACTGTATGGTATATATGTAAATATTCATCACCAACACCTCATTTCAAATAAAACTTCATGTTCCTATAATCATGTTACGTTTATTTGAACGGAACACCACTCAAGTACCTTGACCCAAGGACCACTAATCCAATGACACTACCAACTAAATAACCTGAAATTCAATGGAACAAAAATATTCATCCGCCAATATATAGATAAACACAATAATATCAATAACCCAAATACCAGAGGCATAATGATATCCATTCTCAAAAAATCATTTACCATTTGATTCAAATATAAAATTGAGAATCAACCCCCCCCCCCAATAGTTTCCACACCATCACTCGATGATCTATCACTATAAAGCTTGGATTTCAATAGTATGAAAATACAACATCTCTAATAATCATCCCCATCCCATAATATAAAAAATATAGAGATTCATCTACCCATAACAAGTATTCAATAATACCTTAACATAATCATAACTTTGTGAAAACCACTAAAATGTTGTGTAATCCAACAAAAGGGATTGAAATATCCAAACATAATCTAAGACACATCATCTTTAACCACATTACCCATTATCAACATCTCTAAATCCTTGTGTTCAACATTATAAAATTGTCTCAATATCAATTCCATCATCCTTAAAACTTCATCGCCTCAAATCTGATGACTTTGACACCCCATATTAGTTATCATCATTAACCAATATATTATGGGCCACACCCTAATCCCAATGAATCATGTCACCACATTCTAGGTGATAATCATAATTTCAATCCATGGTTCATGCCTATCATGATCCCATGAAACCATATAGAAACATATATATTTAATTAATTCGAATAATATAACCTACATATCGTACACATTTTTTCAGAATCGCCTTATATTTTCATGTATAATTAGACTAAAGAACACTGAAAACCATCACATACTCTAACTAAATTAATTTAGATGAAAACATATATTTTTAAAATATTCGATAGTAAATACGAAGATGAATATTTATTTAAGACATGAAAAAACATATAAAATTAAGGAAAACATATGTACCACTTACATTATAATCATATGTCCCGACTCTTTTAATATCAACCTCTAACATGAAGTGATAAAATTAAAATATGTCTTTTAGAAAAAATATATAAAATTAGGGAACAATAGATCACACAAATTTAGCATTATTTTTTGTATGATAATTTAGAAGGATTATAATATGGAATAAAATCCATATCGTTAACTTCTAATGATGCGGATTACGATCAAATCGAATATCAGTTAATGATAGAAGTTTAAAGCCCACGGAGTGAAATGGTGTCCCCCTTGTTGTGAATTTGTGGAATCTATGAAGAATATGGATAAAAACCCAAAAACGATGTATGTGATGTTTAATAATTTTACCCCTAAAAATTAATATTATTGTTTGGATACATGTTTTGGATAATAGTGAACCAATTTTACAGTTCCCACTAACCAATAACATCACCACTCATGGATATCCACACTATTTTTCAAACCATATGTAGCCTATTAAAAATCCCTCAATAAAAAACTACGGACATTAAACGTGGCCATGAGCCCCCCACACATTGTTTTACATAAAATTTATAGTTCCAAAGATGACAACTAGGATTCCCCTTACAGGTTGAAAGACATGATCCAAAGGTGTTCCTCTTTATAAAATTTTTGAATAATGGTTTTTATGCCCTGAAAAACCTAAAAATCATCTGAGAACACCGACCCACATGAAGGGAATTGATCCCCGTATAATAAATTCATGCAAAAAATCAACCATCAGAATTATGGGGAAATTATTAATAGTATAGTTGGCCCAACCACCAAACTCAAAACATATTGAAGGATGATCAATTTTGACTTGATAAAATATGAATTCTATATTCTTCACATAATAATAAAATGCATCCCAAAGATATATAGCCTCACACTAGTATGGAATAATAACATACCCATCTCATAAGCATTAACCTGAGGTACCATATTTATAATATAACAAGAAATGTCCTTTTGTGGCACTCCCCACATTGGGAATTTTTTACCTTTTAGATTTTTTACACAAAGGATACGTATGATGGTTCCACTAACCATCCATAGAATCCAAATTCCTCAAAATAAGTACAGTCATTTCTAGATAGCATCAGATTCATAGAAGATCCCTATGTCATACCTGAAACCCATCAAGTCTCTTGTATCACCAAATAAAAAATTCTTACCTATTCGTACAAGAAACTCATCAAAACTAGTATCCCATAAGATCTTCATAAGTAATACATATGAGTAAAATCTAAAATATAACCATGAATCATATATATATTTATATGAAATCCTATAATAGTATTGATTCCCATGAACCTCACCCATAACAGACATCATAATGATTCCTTCCAAATACCAAGCGTATTGTTAGTCAAAAAACAACAGAAGATCCAAGTGAACCAATGTTGTAATTTTTATAATAAAAACAAACATGATTATTTGTGAAACAAACTTCAAAATATCATTAGATCCTTTACATGCTCAATCCCATGAATCTTAAAAGCATGCACCTAGCCCAAATCCCAACATTTTGAGTCATGAACTCTTTTTGAAACTGAGTTACCTTCCTTCCAATGACCTAAATTATGGTTATATCTACCTCTTCCATTAAATCCTATGTGTAGCTAAATATTTGATACCAATACATTGGACATCTCTCAGTCCTTATGATAATTCATTTTCCTAACCCTGTCCTTGGATCCCAGATATATGTGTTGGATTCCTATAGAACTCAATAGATAGATCAGCATCCCAAATGTTCATAACCCCATTTTAGTCAAGTAACATGGATTAAGACCATTCCATCACTATAGTAATTATAATAACACTATTAAAGAACCACCCCATACATGCCTACCCAATACTCTCGCCTGACTATCCTTCTGAGAAACCTCACAATCTCTCTTTCGGCATTAATAATAATCACTTTTCAGATAACATAACATTTTAACCTATTATGAATATGAATATTTCATCACATTCCCATCAAATATCAGATCCAAGTTGAGTTCCTATTAAATTTTTTTCATCTATCAGATATTTATATGCAACCTAATGGCTTGTCACAAACCAACATAAAAAATATACAACCTGGTAAGGTCATTTCCTGCCATAGAAGATGAAAATACTTAATAGTATATTAAATTTTCATCATAATCCATGATTTATATCTCTTCCTAAATGTTTATCAAGAACATATGGTCCATATACTCCCTCACTATTAATGGAAATATGTTCTCGATGAAACTAGCTTCGAAATCCATCATTGATAGTCCTCATCTATTCCTACCTGAACCGATATGTCCCACAACTAATTTTATATTTCTCTTCACATATACATTTATATCTTCACTATTTTCCATGTGGGTATATGATGATGAATGAAAAACATCTTCACTAACCCGATTTAGTTCATTCTTTTCTGCCATGGACCCTCACCCAAGGTAACCATGAGCTTCTCATCAAGACAAGGACCAAAATATTTCATTTTCAATGGTTGTGTAACCTGTATCGGAGCCCCTACTCATGGATAATGATTAAAATAATATTTAATTTCAGTGTCATGAACTTACATGGCCTAATCCTAAGCACACTCTTGGGGTAACACATATCCTACATCGTAATGATGCAAAATAATTTCACCTAGTTGGAACGCAACTATAGACCAAATAACATGGTTATAATTTCCATTAAAGTATATATAAATCTATATTTTTTATAGATAAGTAAACATATAATAGAAATGGAATATCATCACCCTTAAATTACCACACATTACCCATGTTTCATTTCATTTGGAACTTTTCCCCTTTCCCACTAATATTTACAATCATGTATCACATTTCACATATTCAAATCTGGGGAATCTGAGTCGAATTCCACTAGAATAGAAATACAGGAAAATATTATTTAAATTAATTTTTTACACATGGAATGTATCAACCAAATTTATCATCCATTCCAATTAATAATAGATCTCATACCATATATCACATATCAGTCTCACTAAGAACCACATACCTAGGCTGGCTAGGTATAATACCTCCCCAAAGGAAAATAAAGAAATTATTTTTAGCTTCCTTATTAGCACATTAAACATACCAGCCTCTATTATCATATTCCAGGTCCCATTAAACTAATTTTAGTCACATTAATATTTTATATCACCCTATGTTTCTACTATTATGAATAATATATCCTCTATTTCCGTGAAAGGGAAAGGGTCAATACACGTATTCTTGTAACATCAAACCCAATTGCACTACATGAGGTGAAAACCAATCACCCATAAAAATGAAAATAAAATATCAAATATCCCACCCCTTGAAACATCATTAGTACCTACTTCATGTGGATGCATGGACCTAAATATGACAACTTTACATTGTTGTGACTATATCACAGTCTCTAGTCTACAATAGACCAAATAGTTAAAATAAGTAAATAAATCATTTGACACCATTTCAGACAAGTCAAATGTGGTTTCCATTTTATACATAGGCCTTATGGTGTTTCAAAGAAAATCCTAAAATGAACCTACTCTTATACAATTTTTAAAACCAAGACCCAATTTTCCACTTAAATTGTGCCATATGATGACTGGAATATGAGAATTAGGTGATCCTCCTCATATAAAAAAACCTAAAAAATAGTAGTGACTGTATGATTAGCTGATCGTGAGTATACTATTTCCTCATATAGTGGTAGTAATAATTGAATGTCTATAATTTAAAAAATGTAATAAGGACCATAAAATTAATGTATAAAACAAACTTATAAGAATCTTTAACATATATCAATAGTAATATCTACATAATCCCAAAGACTTAAAAGCATTTTTAGATGATAGAAAATTTCCTAATAGGTTATAATATATTGATAAATGAAGTCATTAATGTATTTCCATATATTTACATATTTATAATACATAAAAAATATAAAAATTAAAATACATTTGGTTTAAAGAACTGATAGGTCCACTTCAATCCATTATATAAAAAATCATACTTATCTGATCTCTATGGTCTATATATTTATCATGATCCATAGCGTGATCTTAAACATATACATTATACAAGTTTCCCAAGGTAACCATTTTGGCTGTGATTATGAGAATATTATTCCACCAAAAATGTCTATTTTTCTTAAATCCATAATTTTACTAGTGCATTAAAAAAAACAAAAACGGAAAACACACATATTTAACAATTAACCCATCCACTTTATCTCAATAGAAATATGTGTTCTTATTATTTATTTAAGGAATATCAACATATTTTTTAATAAAATACCCCAAATATATATTTGTCATAAAATTTATATCTTCATATATATTATATGTTCTGGTGAGAACATATAGAAACATGTCATGGAATCCAAGGAAGAATATCATAACTTGTTAACAATTTTTTTCCACTAGTAAATATGCATAACCCAATACTCATGGAAACTAACATCTTTCAATCCATTAATCATGTAATTGGTGTTCAAATGACATTATCATCTAGTCCCAGATCCCGTAGAGCACTACTTAGAAATCATGACAAGCCCAAGAACCTAATATCCCTAGGAAAGAATATTTTAGTCTTAGAATATTTAAATAAACATTATTGGATAAACAAAACAACATGCTATCGAATAATGATATCTACCCTTATATAATCTCTAAAGAGTGACCTAAAATAAAAAATTGATGCTCACTCCCCACTAGATGGTCTCAACACCATCAGCTGATGGTCTTTCCTCAGAAACTATGGAATTAAATGGTGATCACCTCTAATATATCTGATGGTCAACACCATCACCAAATCCAAAATACAAACATAGGCCTATAACAAAAATAAGTGGACAACCCCACCACAAAAACTTATTATCTACATGAAAACTACTCCAATAGCGAGTAGACCTACAACAACAAGTGGAAATGACCATAATATCAAAAGAAAAATCATATGTACCTCATTACCTAATGACCACACAACTAAATATTTATGTTCAAATCCATCCCAAATATTTAGATACATTCCATCATACTGATGACCATGTAACATCAAACCTGACAACCTAGTCATATTAAACTGGTTATTATAATAAACCATGTATCGTGGAACATTCCCTCTCCCTAGAGAACCACATTTCCTCCATCCAGGTGATCAATGACGCCTTAATCCCAAGGCCATTCCTTCCACATTCATGTCGAACTATATGAAATCAAAGATAATTTAATTAAAAAAAATCGTTCAACAGTCCTAACATTTCAAATTGATCACAATACCCTTAATTATAATATCAAGTATAAATAGTCCATGGTATACCCTACTACATTCGATAACATAATTTAAATAAAATAAAATAAAATAGAAATTAATAAAGGATTTACCATAGATAACAAAAAAATTTTTTTAGGTAGGCACACCAAATAATCAAGATAAAATAAGGATAATTATTTGAGAAACCTACCTTGTACTTGTAGGTAATAAGTAATATAATATAAGTCTATAAAACTACCAGAAATAAGAGAAATATATATTTTTTAAAATATACCCAAAAATAGGTTAAAGGAGATCATAGAGATCTGTCATTTTTATTGGTGATAAATCAGAAAAATAGAATAATTTAGATAAAAACTATTACCTATATGCCTATAATGATACTGATGATGTTGAAATTAGATCTCTAATAATGATAGGATTCCAAATTCTCTGTTTAGGACCAATGGGTCCCTCTGGTTGTTAGTGTACATGAATGAGAGAAGAAAGGGGTAGTAATAAAAAATGGAAGATTGGGATGTTTGGGAATTTTATCACATTGAATTACATAAATGTCGTGTCTATATATTATGGCTAATCAAGCTTTAACTATATGGTTCTAACTATCCAATTACAACACCTCACATGTCTAGGAATATTGTTTTGAAAATAGTTTATACCATGTAAGGATTTCATCTATCAAAAACTATATAATTTTCTTAGAGACTCCATCCACCACCCACACAGTTTGAAAAACTATGTCCACATCAGTAGTGAACCATATATTTTACCCTCACAGGCTACACAGATTGATCAAGATATGGGCCTTAGTCTGTGTTCTCCAAAAATTGGATTTTTATGCCAAAATGCAATAAAAATACATGTGAACCCCATTGGTACTTTCTGTTCCATTAATAAAAAATAAATTCAGGTCATGTTTTAAATAAAACCCTTGTAATTAGGTTTATATGACCAAGGTAAGAGTTCATCCAAACAAAAAACTGAGAAAATAAAAAAAAGTATTAACTTTATGTCTCTGAAAATAATATTACATTAAAATAAATAAAATTGAAATGAGTTATGAAAATGAATATCAAAATAGTTATTTCAAATTATAGTGTATTTTATATAAATTTATTTTAAGGAGTAATGAAATTATCATAAATATTAGATTGTTAAAGGTATTTTTTCAGAATATAAATTCATGAGATCTAATTAACAATATAATTCGTTATTTATTTTCACTAATTTTAAAATGTTTTAATATTTTGAGATCAATGGATTTTTTTTACATTTCGATATCTTTTAATTATGTGATAAAATTTTACAGTGAAAAACATAATCATTTTATTTTGTTTTTTTTTCATTCCCTAGACTATTTTTATTTCATTATTTTTATTTCCATTAATGTGATTTTTTTATCATCCCACAATTTGAAATTATTTTTGTATTATCTATATATTTATAGGAAGTATCGGTAGATTATCATTTATATTATGGTAATGTTTATTAAAATAAAAAATTATCATCAAATAAATCATTGGCATATAATTATGATTTTTAATTCATGATAAAAAGTTTACTGTGTATAAGTATACATATTTCATTAATTCATGTTATAATTAATTAAAAAACTACAATTAAAATAACCTATAATGTTAAAAAAAATACCCTTAATATAAATCATGTCACTATTGATTTCTTATGTTACATGGAATTATATTTGTGATTAGAGAAATGGTTTGGATAGTTTATAAGTTATAGTAATGTTGAAAGACAATTTTAAGAGATTATAATATATTGTAATATTTTCAAGAGATAAAATTATATGATTTCTATGTTCCAACATAAATTCATTGAATTTTATAATGGTCTTCCATATATAACATAGAAGTATATATTTGTATTAATCGTGGGGGTAATTTCCTTATAATGGATGTAATTGGAAAATTTTGGTTAGATATAACTCAGTTAGAACATGAAATTAATAGTGGAACCCAAGAGAGACTCTGGATAAATTTTTTAGTATATGAACATCTCTATGGTGAATGAATTTTGGAAAAAAATAACCACTATCTAAATTATGTTCTTTGAAATTTATGAAAGTAAAATTATGGGTTAATTCAATGGAGATGATATTAGATATTTTGGGATGTAAAAAAATATAAAATGGTAACTCCTACAACTTACTGTTATTATGGTGAAGTATGTTGGGGGGCGGTAACTGAATACGTATATAAACTAAAAAATGTTATTAATTTCAAATTATATTTTTTAATTAAATATCATTTACATAACAAAATTTTAGTAATATATTGAACCGTCTGATGTAAATTGGGTTTTTAGATTAATATCAAAAATCCCTCAGTGACAACTTTTGAAAAACATTACAATACACGATAAGAATGAATTAATAATTATTATGAAAGATGATATTAAAATATATTGATTCTAAATATTTCTAAAAAATTTAAAATATTAGTTGTAAAATTGTTAATATAATAGTTATAAAGATAATAGTATATGTGTTGATAATTTTGAGAATGATTTACCTAACACTAATGTGATTTGTGATAATGATGATAAAAACAAGTCATGTTGGAAATAATTCGAGAATATTTAAATTAGAATGGTTTTCCCGCTAAATGTACTATATGTTTTAAAATAAATATTATATAATGTTTCATTGTATTGAGAAAGTGATTATGATGTGGTAATCTTGTTCGTTTCGCTAGTGAATGTAAGAAAAATTGTGTTAATTATGCTCTAAATGTTAAAAGATATTGTTATCCAATGGTTAAATGTTATAAATTTATTGAGTTAGAATAATACACTAAACCTTAAATTATTTTATTTACTCATAGTTTGAATCATTATGACTATATTATGAGTGTGGTAGAAATTAATATATATACTAATATAGAATATGTTTTACCATTACACAATTTGGTTTAAGGTGAATTAACTCTTTATTAACATTATTTTAATTTTATATTTGATCCAGGATCCATATATTATTTTAATCTCAAAAAATAACCATATATAATGGATTACTATACTAATAATTAACGAGAAATAATTTTGAAAAAAATAATATTGGTTTAAATAATCTAAACAAAATTAACAAGAACTTCCATGTTATCATATATGGACCACTTATTAAAATATACCTTATTTATTTTCCTATTTTAGAGTTTGATATTATTCTAGGTATGGATTGGATTTTTTTTATCCCATTATTAATTATTATAATTAAATAAAATTCATGTTTGATTATTTATGTGAGTTTTTATGTTTATAAAGGAATTAATTATTACTTTTGAAAACATTTTATGAAGATAATAATGTAATAAAATATTATTGTGATGTTTTTGATTTACTTATTTTTGATAATATTTTAACTATTAAAATTAGTCTAAAGCCTATGTTGGATGATTATATGGAATAATTACATGATTACTTACTTTTTTTCTTAAATAGCAGTTTTAATTTACTATAGGAATTGTACCATCCGTTATTTCATTTTAAAACACCCCATATAAAATTCCTCTAGTATAAAATTTTTAATTAATATATATTTTACAATAGGTTTTTGATAATTGAATCATTTAAAATATCAGTTTAACATGTGGTTCCCAAATTTTCTATTTTAAAAGGTATGATAGTTCTTCAGTATTTTTAATTAATTATAGATAAATAAATAATATTAAATATAATAATAATTATATGTTACCCCATATGAATGAAATTTTTTTAATAAATAAGGGAAATATATATTTTTTATGATAATTTTCATATATTGGTATCTCTAAGTGAATATTAATCAGAATAGAATTCTAATAAATTTTTTCGTACAATGTATTACCATTTCATGTTTGTGGTTATTGATTTTTGACTAATTAATTCATGATATTTATTTAGTGTTGTTATGAATAGTTAATTCCATTAGTATTTTGATAAATTTGTAGTAATTTTGAATAACTAAATTGGGGTTTATTTTAAAATTTATGAGGATGATGAGAAACATATACGGATAGTTATATATATGATGAAAAAAAATAATATCAAAAAATAAAAATAATGTGAATAGTTTTACCAATAGATTTCACTACTTGCGCATATTAATTCTAAATACATTAAAATTATTCATCTATTAAAAATCATTTAATATGAATTTACATGTCCCAAATATTTCATAGATGGATTTTTATTTTATGGATTAGTGGGTAATTAGAAATGCATTGTCGAAAACATTTAAAATTTGTTTGGACCACTAACTATGTTAACACGAAAATGTTTTTAATTCATCTAGAAAATGGAATATGAGGAGTATTTTCAGTAATTTAATGGTATATTTGTAAAATTCATTGTGTTATCATTTTAAAAAAATTAATTCATAATGTTTCATTTATAGTGAAATGTATAAAACGAGATTTATTTATGTCATGATGCAATGTTATGGGAATTTTTTTTTCTTCCCTTAAATTGAAAATAATAACAATAACACATTCCTTGATATTGTGTTAAAAATAAAGTTTATTGGTTTATAAATATGGAGAAATATATTATATGGGGTAAAATGGGAATTTTTTACTAACCATAAAACATTAAAGTATATGTAAAAAATTTTTAAAAAAAACAAAAATGAGATGATTGTAACTGATAAAGGATTGTGATTATAAAATTCAATATCACATATGTACAAAAGATGAGGAATCCAATTCCTTTTGTTTAAAATATAATGTAACATTAACTATGATGCATTTGTAACAACATCCTTCAGTATATTATTTTATAAATATTTTCCACCAAATTAATTATATAAGAACTACCTATCAATTATTTCATTTTTATATACTATAATCATAGTAATATATAGATGTGAATCCACATAAGTAAGATCTTCATAAAAATTAAGTTATATAATTTGACAATATGACTAATTTTCAGGAATGTATGAATGGATGAAAGGTGTTATAGGATATGGAATGAGTTTTTGGGTGAATGTTTATTACAAATTTAGGAAGGATTTGTTAAGTGAATCTTATAGAACACATTTTTTTACACTACATTAATATGATATATATATCATTGAATAATATTATCTTTGAGGTAGATCATAAAAATATGATTAAAAGTATACTATGAAATGATTTAATTGAAAATAAGATAAAAATGAGAAAAGACCTTGAATGTGTCATTTCAAAATTTTCTTATATCAAAATCGTAGTGAGATAATATATCCATTTATTAAAATTTGGTATTCTAAAAGAAATCATGAGTTTATAATGTGAGTATTGAAATTATTTATGATTATTAAAAATATATTCAATATCATCCTATTTGATAAACTATGTCATTTGAAAATTATAAAATACATTATCATGAAGATATAGTCAATGTACTTATTGTATCTTTATAAATTATTATTGACCATGATATTTTTCTTACCTCAAATTTTTCCAAAGGGATTCAAATGTAATTTTTTAATAAATTTAATTTCCATATATCCTTCCAACCTTAATATAATTTGTAGTCAAAGAAAACAAGTTAAATATAGAAATATTTAATTGTCAATTCCTTCTTAAATTTTTAGGGTTGTTGGTATTTTCATATTTTTTATGTTCAATTTTTAAATAATAATATCTATAATTCCAGTATTCAGATGGATCCTTTTAGTAATTACATGTGCTATTGAATCAAACTCTATGATTTTGAGAATAAATCAATGAAATAATATATATAAGAATATAATTGTTATAAAATATGTTTTAGAATGTAATTATGATTTAGTGCCATATAATGGAATTTTATTGTATGATTAAAAGTCTAATAAATAAATAGAAAAATGATATCTCATTTGGGGAATGAGGTAATTTTTTTCATAATGTATCTCTTTATAAAAGATTTAATTTTTTTTTATAATTTATAATAATGTAAAATTTATATTGGTATCGATGATTTTTTAAAATGAAAGACTATTTCCATTATTATTTTCCATATAGTAAATATTATCTTATATGGTCATTTCTCAAGGATAGATCATATCTCTCTATATGTTTAGGGTGATCGTTTCAATTCAATCATTTTTGAAGATGATCTAACTCAATTTGATATTGTAGGGCATGGAGATCTCTTTGCCCTTTGCTGTCGACAGAAAAGGATTGATTTTCTCAATTCTAATCTTAAGACAGATGATAATGATTGGCCAAGGAAGGCATCTCTGATGTGTGCAACTCTTGCTCCGGTGAAGGAAACAGAGAAACCGGATGACATGGATTTCAGTTATGCTCCCATCTGCAGGAGGATGTTTCGTGCCTACAAGAACACAACATTATGCCAAAAATAATGGTTACTCTCATGGAGGTCTGCATGATATTCTTCCTCAAGTTGATAAGGTAGGTTGTTTTGGATATTTTTTCATGGGATCATTATTATTGGGGTTGTTGGCAGAAGACGGTATGGGATATCGGTGTGTGGGATCCTGGTACAGTTGAGGGAGGATGCTTTCTATCCATTTCTCTTTGGGGGTTCGATGTGCAGGTGAATTCATGGCAGTGCAGCATCTGTCTCTGACGTGTTGTTTACAAGATGAGGGTGACCTCGGGGTGGGCTGAGGTGACTTTGGGTCGCGCTGTTCTTGGGGCTATTGCAGACAGCTTGTGGTCGTTCTTGTCGGATGATTCATGTGGAGTTCTTGATGAAAGCAGAAACCTCTTATGGGTCATTGATGAATTTGGTGACATTATTAGGATGCAGTCCTCGACTTGTGTCTGGGTGATGGTGTGTCTTTGCAGTGGGAGGTCAGGAAGGGCTCCAGGTTTTGGATGGATAGGATGGTAGGAGGCGTTGTTGATGACATCGAAGGATTGGGTGTGGAGAGCATAGGAAAAAGACATGAGATGCAGAAAATATTGTAATGTGGTGTGAGAGGCCTTAGGATGTAGGTTGAATGAGCCTCGGAATGCGGGTCGACATACAGTTTTTCTTTATTATCGGTACTGTGAACCTATTGTCTGCATTACTGTAGGGCGGTCGACTTAGGGTGGTGGTGTTTTTCTACGGGTGGTGCATGTGGATCGGTTTCTAATTGGTTGAAAGGGTATTGTGAGATTTTATGTAATTTATTTTGTGTGTGTCTTTGGACCATATGTTGTTTTGATGACTATATTTTTTCATTTCTCTTTTTTGGTGGTAATTTTGTACCACACATATGTTTGTAACTTTTCCATTTTTATTTTTAATAAATTTTCTAGGATCGAGTACGCTCGGTGCAGAACATTCCTGTTTTTATCTCTCGAAAATTATGTGTTTCCTATATCATTGTTAAGGAAATGTGTACCTGGTGAACCTTATGTCCTAAGCCCTGATGATTATTTTCCCCAAGAGAACCCTTCCGATAAGGAAAATAAAGTAAGGATTCTTGATGAAAATCCCATTTTTACAAAATACATTGATTATACAAGAATGGAATTATGGAATGACCATTTGAGTGAAGAAAAAACATGGGAATAAAAAAATTGGTGGAATAATACAATCTCATGTTTATGTAATGAATAAAATTACAAGGATACATTTTCATTAGGGGTAGGGGAATATATAATCATATTAATAGATAATAATAAATCAATTTCTCATCTTATGAATATTAATGATTAAATTTAAAATAATTAAAATCAATATATCAAGTTTAACTACCATTTTTGTCCAAAGTGAAATTTATTCTTTTATCAGAGTTAGTATTCATAAATAATGTGGTCTTATTTGTATCTTAAATTTATAAAATTTTTAAATTTAATTTTTTATTAAGGAAATTAATTATTATATAATCATTAAAAATATATTTCCTATTGAATTTTTGGGTCTTATATAAAAATATTTGGATGTAAGTGAATTTTAAAATATACTCAAAAAAATATAGAATTTCATTTCTTTTGTAGTACTGAAAAATTACCAATCTGTTTTATATTGAATTAATTAAAAATTATTTCAACGTTAATAAACAAAATCCAATGAATTCAGTAAAAATAAATATTATACATGATTTAGGTATTAAATATTTTTTGGAAATAAAACACTTTTTTTCTAAAAAGGTGTTTTAGATTTGAATATTTATTAAATATTTAATAATTGAATCCTAAAAAATGGAATTCATATATGGAATGAAATGATTCAAATTTATTAAGGAGTTCAATTACATAATTGGATATACTGTATTGTATCCGTGGTAAAATATTAGCACCATGGTAAATGCAAAAACATGTCAATTGGGGATTGAACTATATGATAAGATCACATATTTTCGTCATAAATATTATATGGTGTGGAAATTTTGACCTTTATCTATTTTTCTTCTTCTACGTCTTGTTTTATAACAACATCACTATAAGAGTGGAATAATAGTTTTTTTAAAATTATTAATAAATATAAATGTGATTCTATTGTAACTTATAAATGTTCAGTGCTTATTTTTTCTTCCTCATTCAACCATTCCCACTTTACATGATAATTACCTTATTTAATACCATAAAAATATACGTACCCATTTTTTAGAGATTCGAGATTCACCAATGGACCATAATTGTATTTATTTATGTGTTATCCAAATTAATGTTTCTAAAGAAGTGGTAAAACTCATAAACATGTGTTTTAAAATTAATTTAATATCTATCCAAATAAAATCATTTTAAAAAATTATGATACGGTAATATTTGTTCCATACTTATATTGATATTTTATTATGTTTATGGAAGAATGATTTTTATTTTCATTTTCCAGTGGTGGGAAATGAAACAATATCTTGTTCATGAATATAACCTTCCATACACACATATTGATATATTTTTTTTACATTTCCTAAAATGATAGTCTATTATGAAGGATTAAATAAATATATATTTTATAAATGAAATTATGATGATTCTATAGATATTATATAAAAACTAACTTATTTTTGATCCATATGTTGGAAATGGATAATTCACCTAGTGTGTATATGTAGAAAACCACATTATGTTGTGATTTGATATGTTTTATGACAAAACTTAACATGGTCATCCATATAGATATATGTAAAGAATAAAATTTTAATTAAATTATTTTTATTTTTTAAAAGTAAAATATTATCTAATTGATTTCATATTAATGTGGTACTAAAACAAATACAATATTTATGTGTACATAATCACAACCATATCCACCAAATGATGTGATTCAATTTTAATGATAAGAAATTATGGATGTATTTAAAATTATATTTACTATATTAACATGATATTTATAACATGTTTAATATTATAAGGATCTTATAACTATGACCCTTTTTGATGTAAAACAAACATGTTTTTTATGACTATAAACTAAATCAAAAAAAAATCTCCCATAAACTTAGATGAATTAGTAACTAAATAACTCATTGTAAAATATGAAATAAATTTAATTATTATAATTAAATGAACATGTAAATTTTTCATAAACAATTTTAATAATATCAATATTTTATTATTTGTGATTTAGAGAATGTAAAAACTTATAGAATACATAATGTAATATATTTTTCAGTCAAAAATTGATTCTGTTTATCCCTTTAGTCTTTTTCTAATCTATATCCATGTTAAAAAAATACATTACAAATGTTCACATTTATATATAAATTATTGAAAATTACAATTATGAACTACTGTATAATTTACATTAAATTTTTTAAAAAGGAATCTTCATAAAATTGTAAATATTAGTTGGATTAATTTTTTATAAAAGTGTAAAATAATTTTTTTTGTAATATTTTATATTTCATAACATTTTACACAACCATATCCCTTAATATACATTTTTTAATATATATTGTATATATTTATAGAATATAAATAATTTGGTTCCATTAAATGATTTGATATAAGTAATAAATAAATATCTTTACAATGATTAATTAATATAGTAACAAATAGTTGTTCAACCTTGTGGAATATTTTAAATGATTATTAAAATTTCTATCATCATGTTTTGTAACTCATTTAATTCTATTTTTATTAATTCATGTATTGAATATACTATTGAATGATGTTATCCTTATTCTTTGTGAAATATAGTATCATTTTTTACCATCTAATTTTTTTAATACTACACCACTTTAATTATTTGTTGTAAAATATAACAGTACATTGGATGGTATATATAAATTGAATTTATCCTTTTGATAAATATTTATACATTCAGAAGAAATAAATTAAAATTTTAATCAATTCAACTACTCTGTTATTCAATAATATGTTTTCATGAGGTGAATGCGTTAGATACATACTATATTTATAATATAGAGAGTTTTATTTTCTTATAATGAGAAATTTCTTATTTAAGTTAAGGGAGTACGAAGACAAATGTATAGTCAGTAACATGTGGTGAAATAATGGCATAATATTTATTCTTTTCCTACAACAGAAGTGAGGTTCAATAATTTATAACCTGGATTGAATGTATGATAAATGGAAAAAACTAATTATTGATGACACGGTATAAAAGAAAAAATTGAAGCTTTTAAGACTTATATCACTTTTTAATTTACATAAAAAACCATCGAAATATTTTTTTTAGGGTAGTATATGAAAATTTGACGTTATATGCATGTTTTGATAGAAATATTTATATATTTATAAAAAAATACAGAATATACAATTAATATAATAAATAAAAGGATAATTTCCATCTCTAATATAAGTAATTTTTTAGTGATAAAGATAATAATCAAATTTTCAAATTGATAGAATATTTGTCATTTATTATGTTTATATGAGAAATTGATTATATTAAATTTTGAGTACATGTGGGGAAGTTTTACTGGTATCATTTTAATATTATAATTCATCATGATTTCTTTTTGATAGATATGTGTTGATATGAAATATTTTAATTATAAAATTGGACAATTTGTATTTTGGATTCATGTGATGAAGATGTTTTATAGTATTGATCCATAATACTAGTTGTGTTCATTGTTTTATCTAATATAATTTTATTTTTTTAGGGGAGATTTTAAATTATACTTTAGAATTATATTTTATTTTTTCAAATATTAAAGTGGAGTATAAAAAGGACCATTCTATAGAAACTGTTCTTACGACACAACAGGATATTTAGAATTTATATTGTAAATCACCCCACTGATGTTCTAATAATAGAGGAAAAAAACACCTTTTTCAATTTCAAATTGAAACATACTCACATGTCAATTTTTTATCTAAATCTATTAATTTTGATCAGTTATTTTAGATTTCATTATTTATTATATTTATCAAATTTAGGTATATAATTTTTTAATAGAGAGACATAGATCCTTGTTTCACATCTATTATTTATTTATATTAGTAAACATTTTTCCTAAACATTTCATTTTCATATAAAATATTATATTAAAAAAAATTCCTTTATAATATTTATGTATGATTATTAGAGTATTAAAATAAAATATTTTTTTTAAAAAATACATTCCAAATTTCATTATATTAGCACAAATCAATTTATTTTATAGTCATAGTGGATATGGATTATCCACCAATATATGTCTATGATTTTTCACGCATATTCAACTAAAATAATTAAGTTAAATATTTAATTATACCATATGTGTGATTAAATTAATCATTCCACGATATGAGTCCCCACAACTAAAAAGTATTATTCTTTTGTATTGAATATGATCCACATTATTAATCAAAATTTGATTATTTATTTACTAAAACACTCAATTTCAATGGGATGAATAAAAGGAAACCTATTAAATTTGATGATAATAGTAACCCAATAGTCCCAAATATGAATGAAAATATTATTTCCCAACCAAGGTAATATTATAATCTTATATCCAGATTGGTGGATAATTGGATACGAAACAACAAATCTATTGTGGGATGGTGTAAAAGAAAAATATATTTACACCATTATATTTTTATAATGGATAAATTTATATATATTTCATTCATCCAAAATATTATAAATTCAATTATATATAACATTTTAATGTCATGGAAAAATATTATTTAATAAATATGGATGTCACAAATGAATATTTAATTGAGGGATATTAATACAATGTATAAAATATATATTATTTTCTTGTGGACTATCCGGGAGGATACATCATATAAATATGGGTTATTATATTTAAATACATTGGAGTAGTTCAGTCACAATCCAATCCGTGAAAGGATTCATTGAATAGTAAAAAAAAATTGAAATTTATTTGCGTAATTATTTTTTAAATACACATTAGTGTTTGTCAGAGTGGATACTCAAGAGGTGTGTGAATTGAGTTCCAATTAAAATTTCTGTTAAAAAGATTCAAATTAAATAACCCCCAAATTGAATAGTAATCTAAACTGTAGTGAATTTGTAATACTGTAAAGGTTCAGTTAGGTTCTCAAAATATTGATTTTTCTCAGTTAATTTAATCTAAAGAATATATTAGCTTTTTTAACATACCTACTCTAACGCCCCGACCCCAGCTACCCAGAGTCGGTGCATTACTTCGTAACATTGTCATGATCACAAGAAAGATCAAATCTCGAAAGACCGATTGGTTTAGTAGCCTTGGAAACACTAGATATATTCATAAGTTTTACATTACATCATAATATGAAAAACTACTACAACAACATAATGTTTCCACAATCCACACTATTAAACCCTCATAAAATCCCTGCAGGTCATTCATAACTTACTTCTTCACATCCTGGGAAAAATAAAACATAGAAAAGGGGTGAGCTCAAATGCCCAGTAAGGATAACAATATAGCGGAAACTTTCATAAATAAGAATAAACATTTAAGGCAGTGTATATCTAAAACAAAAGCCTTTCAAACATGAACTTTCAACATGGTATGGCATAAATAAAAATAAATAATGCCATTTACTTATTCACATGGATATTCTACTAATCGAATAATCACATGAAAAAATCAATAACCACTTTCATAATGTTGGAATGCATAATGCCAGACTATCATAACCACATAGCCAAGGCCTCGTGCCAAGACTACAAATAAGATTTTGTCAAGGCCTTATGCCAAGACACTAGTTTGTCTCATGAGACCTACCGATGCAATTTTTTTAGAAGATACTTATGTTTAAAATTGATAAAATATACTCCAGTGTTTTTCTGAAAACAATATGCAAGCTTCTGAAAACAAAATAACTAATTCTGAGACTTCTCGATTAATTACAGGCCATGATGGGTCCACTCCCAATCCCTTCCTGTCTACCAGACTCGAGAGTCAGGTTTTCTGAAAACATTTTTAAGCTTGCGTTAAATACGTATACATTTACACTGGATTTTCATATATTTGAGAGAAATATATCTCTTTTGAAATCATTTAAAAATAAAATAAATATTAAAGAAACCTTTTCTTTGAAAATATTATTATAATCTTGTAAGGAAAGCTTTGAATATTTTATAACGGCCGAAAATAGCCGCACCCGCCGTATAAGTTAAAAAACATTCTTACCTTATTTCTGTCGAAAAGGTTAAAAAGGACCTTGTTTTGAAAACGACCGAAAGATTCCTTTATAAACCACTTATAAAAGTCAAAAAGGGTATAAATGACTTTAACTCATATTCTAGTAAATAGTAAAAATGTTTTGAAATGCATTTTTAAGAAACATGGATGTGGATGATAAAGAGATCCCAGTAGATTGTTACGTATAAACAACCTCGGATAATGAAGAGATTGTGAAAAAACCCTTACCTTGTACTTTTCCTTGGTTGGGGTAGGTTAAACTCCTGTATAATGGTGAAATAGTTGTTATTAAATTATACAAGAATCATATATAATAATATGATATCATATATGATCTTTTAACATTGATTTGTTAATAATATCTTAGAATTATCGTCGTTTCGGAAGTTAACTTACTCATTTTCTTTTATATGTTTTGTTACATAAGCCATGGTTGTTGTATCTTATTCATATCCAGAATGATATCTAGTCCTTAAACATCATTTTTAAATCATCAAATGATAATTATACTTGAATGGATACGATGGAGAATGAATCTCATCGCGTTCGTGGAGACGGTAGTCCGTACGTACGCACGAGCGACAATATCATTCTTTTGATATTAAAATAATATATAAATGGATGGTATATCATATATACAGAATCATTAACATATTATTTTTATTATTTACATGAGTTACACATCATTATTATACCCATCCAAATAATATTATATTGAATAACAATTACACCACGACGTGGAGACGGTAAGCCGTACGTACGCACGTATGGTGACATGTTATTCAAAGGGTGGATAGAATACTGAATATGGTTGTACCATATTTATAATAACATCACATTATATGTAAGATACTGGAGTTATTATTTTAGAATGGTAAGAACAAAGAAAGAAGAAGTGGAAGAAGAAATGAACTTGGAGAAGGGTGGTAAAATCATTACCTCATCTTCGGGTTCTTCTTTTTGATTTGATCAAAAGGGATCGTTAGGTTGGCTTTCTGATCAAACTAAGGCCTCTAGGTTGTAGTGAGGGATTTTGGGAGAGTATTTGGGCAGAGTTTGGCCGAACCAAAAGGCTTTGAAGGTGTGAAGAAATGAGAAGGAGGAGTTCCCTTTTATAAGAGGGGTGAGGGGCACCTTTGGAAAAGCTAGAAATATTAATTTATAATAAATTCATATTCGGTTTCTAATGGCTCCAAAGATTATTATTCAAAGGTTAAGGTGGGGATAGGTCGAAAACCACTCAACCAATAGAATTTATACAGGTTTGGGTACTTATATTAACCTTATCTTTAAGTATTAACTCTAAGTTAATTAGTTTCACTTTTACAATGTCTCTTTGTATTTTTATATAATATGGTTAATAAACTTACTATATACATCCAAGCGACCACCAAGTGGTACATTAATGATGAACCTATCATGATATAAATCTCGTGGCCGATCCTTAGATTTTTAGGAATTTAATATCAATTAATAATATAATATTTGTTTTAAGAACTCTTTTATGTCAATTTTGACACTATTCAATAGTTGATTTTTGTGAAACTCATAACAGATTGATTACTTCGAACAAAGTCAATTAAATCAATCCTAATATATCATATTATCCTAGAAAATTAGTTTAATTCATTAAAAGTTTCATATTATATTTATTTGGGTATTTATAATATCAATTATTTTAATTTTTCACTATTATAGTAATTACTGCATCATCATTGTGTCATAATTAAAATAAATTATTTAATGTTTAAAAATTATAAATAAAATATAATTATGTAGGAAATCTTTTTATATTTCTAATGAATATTTATAATCTAAAATCCAACATATATATCCCTATGTAACAATTGTTTTTCTAAAAGATATATGCTTGTGTCATTTTTGTATTCATTTTAACTTAATTAAAATAAAGTGTCATTATCACTTACAAGTGGATCCATGGGGTCCCAAAATAGACCCAAAGATTCCCATGGTCGACCATGTATCTACCAATAGGGTTAAGACACGTTTTAGGGTAATTTAGTATTATTATAATATTATTTTTTAACCCTTAGTTACCGGATTTACCCTTAACCATGGTAAATAAAATATTTACCGCAGTAATTATTCAAAATGTCTAAAAATAAAAGTTACCTATTTACACAATTTGAACATCCTGATTCCAAATATGGAATCCATTTTCCTAAATTCAAAACACATAAGTGGCAGAAATTAATTTAAAATTAATTCCCGCTGTCAAAACAAAAAGCGTGTTTTTAAGAGATAATAACTATCAAAAGATTGACACTCGTTTATGTTCGGTTTAATTGTAAAATTATGTCCAATGACCAACATTATATTAAATGGTAAAAATATATTCTAAATATACTTTAAAACCACTCAAATTCATAATTTATCACTATTAATTATTTTGATTAAAAAAGTTGTTTTTAATTACAACTTAGTAATTTTCACTATTCATCAAAATATGAAAGTTATCTGAAATGTACCAAAATTTCACCTTAGGCTAAATTCGATATTCCGAATCCAAAAATGAAGTCCATTTTGAAATATAAAATATATATAATTTCAAAAAGTAGGTATTACTATTCATAACGGCTAGTTTGATTAGTTATGGTGTGTTAGAACTCGGTGTTGCGTATAACACACACTATCACATTATTCAAAAAGAAGCGTACCGTAGAAGCTTGGGGTGTTACATTCTCCCCTCCTTCAAATAATTGCGTCCTCGGAATTTCTAGGGTATTACTGCATAAAAAGACTCGGGTGGTTCTTCATCATAAGTTCCTCGGGTTCCCACGTTGCCTCTTCCATCTTATGGTTTCTCCACAAAACTTTTACCAGACGCGTCGTCCGGTTTCTCAGCACTTGTTCTCTCGTATCAAGAATCTTGACGGGCTCTTCGCAATAAGACAGATCAGGTTCCAGTTCTAATTCCTCATAGGTGAGTACATGCGTCGGATCAGGCATGTATTTCCTCAATAGAGATACGTGGAACACATCGTGAACTTTGGAGAGACTTGGCGGCATTGCCAATCGGTAAGCTACAACCCCAATTAGTTCTAGAATTTCGAAAGGTCCGATGTACCTGGGACTCAATTTACCTTTCTTACCAAAACGTATGACTCCCTTCCACGGAGATACCTTCAAAAAAACATGATCACCGACTTGAAATTCCAAATCCTTCCTTCGATTATCGGCATAGCTCTTCTGCCTACTTTGAGCTGCATTGATGTGATTTTGGATTACTTTCACCTTTTCCACCGTTTCCTCCACCGGTTCTGGGCCTACAAGTTTTCTTTCACCAACGTCATCCCAACAGGTTGGTGTACGACATCTCTTTCCATATAACGATTCATATGGTGCCATCTGAATACTCGAATGGAAGCTATTGTTATAGGAAAATTCTAACAAAGGTAAATATTGATCCCACATAACCTGAAAGTCAAGTGAGAAAGATCTCAACATGTCTTCTAAGGTTTGAATAGTCCGTTCTGATTGTCCGTCTGTCTGAGGGTGGTAAGCAGTGCTCAAATGAAGTTCAGTATCCAGGGATTTCTGAAGACTTTTCCAGAATCTTGAAGTAAAACGAGGATCATGATCAGAAACAATCGATAGGGGTACTCCATGAAGTCTCACAACTTCATTAATATATAGTCTTGCTAGACGTTCCAGGGGTAGATCTTCTCTTATAGCAAGAAAATGTGTTGTCTTGATAAGACGATCAACAATAACCCATATTGCATCGTTCCTTCTAGGAGTCTTTGGTAGCCCCATGACAAAGTCCATCGTAACATTGTCCCATTTCCACTCCGGTATGGGAAGAGGTTGCATGACTCCTCCAGGCAGTTGCCTTCCAGCTTTCACTTGTTGACAAACCATACATATTGACACAAAATCAGCAATCTCCCTCTTCATATTGTCCCACCAAAAATGTTCCTTCAAATCTCTATACATTTTGGTACTCCCAGGGTGTATAGAGAAATTGGAACTATGAGCATCATCCAGCAATTCCCTTTTTAGATCAGGTATATTGGGAACACAAAGTCTCTTCCCGAATTACAAAATTCCATCTTCATACACAAAGTCTCTCAATCTCCCATCATTTACATCTTTAATCTTCTTTTGGAATTCTTCATCATCGGTCTGAGAACTCTTAATCCTTTCCAGTAAAGATTGTTTGGCAACCATTTGAAAAAGCATTGATGTTTCACCTTCCCTGGTTATTCCCATGTCCATCCTCACTAGATCCATGAAAATTGGATCCCTTTCAATTCTCATATTGTCCAAAACTCCATGGTCTTTTCTACTCAATGCATCTTCCACCTTGTTTGCCTTCCCTGGGTGGTAGTGTATCGTACAAGAGTAATTCAAGCCATCTCCTTTGCCTCATGTTGAGTTCTTTTTGTGAGAAAATATACTTCAAACTCTTGTGATCAGTATAAATCTCACATTTTTCACCATAGAGGTAGTGCCTCCATATCTTCAAAGAAAAGATCACTGCTGCTAACTCGAGATCATGAGTAGTATAGTTTTGTTCATGAATTTTCAACTGTCGTGATGCATAGGCAATAACTCTATCATTCTGCATATGGACACAGCCAAGTCCTTTCTTCGATGCATCACTATAAATAACCAACCCATCATTCCCCGATGGTAGAGTCAATATAGGATCATTGACTAATCTTCTCTTCAGTTCTTCGAAACATTCTTCACACTCTTTTGTCCAAACAAATTTAACCCCTTTACGTGTGAGCTTCATTAATGGGTTAGCCAATCGGGAAAAATTCTGGACGAAACGTCGATAATAACCTGCCAAACCAATAAAACTACGTACCTCAGTTATACTCGTAGGTGCTGGCCATTCTTGGATTGCCTTGGTATTAGAAGGATCAACAGAGATTCCATCTTTAGAGACAATATGGCGAAGAAATGAAATCTCCTGAAGCCAGAATTCACACTTGCTAAACTTCCCATATAATTCATGCCTCCTCAGAGTCTTCAAGATAATGCGCAAGTGATTTTCATGATCTTCGTAGGTTTTGGAGTATACCAAGATATCATCAATAAATACCACCACAAATTCATCGAGATAATCCTTGAAAACTCTATTCATTAGATCCATGAATACAGAGGGTGCATTAGTCAATCCAAACGGCATTACAGTAAACTCGTAATGCCCGTACATGGTTCGAAATGCTGTTTTCGGAATGTCTTCCTTCTTCACACACAACTGATGGTATCCAGATCGAAGGTCAATCTTTGAAAAGTATTGAGCTCCATGTAGTTGGTCAAATAAATCATCAATATGAGGTAGGGGATACTTGTTTTTTATCGTTATAGCATTGATCTCCCTGTAGTCGATACATAACCTCATAGATCCATATTTCTTTTTAACAAAAAGAACTGGGGCTCCCCATGGAGAAAAACTAGGGCGAATAAATCCCTTATTACTCAATTCCTCTAGTTGTTTCTTTAGTTCGACTAACTCTACAGTGGCCATTCTATAAGGGGTCTTCGATATAGGCCTTGATCCAGGAATCAAATCAATAGAAAACTCAACTTCTCGTTCTGGAGGATGTCTAGGTAAATCTTCCGGAAATAAATCTACAAATTCTTTCACAACAGGTACATCCTCAATTTGAACATTCCTTTCCTCACCGACAGTTATTTCATTCTCTTCCTCCTAAATAATTGAATTTAGTTGAGCTACTGTGGGTGGATCTAAATAAGAATAACGTGGTGACGATTCTGCTCTAAAAATAAGGTGCCCCTTATCATTATCATCAAGAATCATAACCTCTTTCTTCTTACAATAAATCTTCGCATCATAGTCCGAAATCCAGTCCATACCGAGGATTATATCAAACTCAATCATATGTATGACGATGAAATCAGCAGATAAAGAAAATTTATGTGCTCTAATGGGGACTGATTCACAAAACTTTGTTGCAACGATACTTCCCTTAGGAGTTTTAACTGACAAATCCCTTATTAAATCAAATTGGAAATATCTAATTTTCTTAGAAAACTGGGAAGATATGAAACAATGCGATGATCCAGAAACAAATAATGCATTTGCTAAACTTGAGTAAACCATTAAATTACCTGCCACCACGTCTTTCGGAGCTTCTAACTCAGCAGTAGTGATAGCATAAGCCTGGCCTTGATCCCTTGGCCTTTTCTGAGGTAAGTTCTCCTGACGCTTAGGACATGCATTTGCATAATGCCCCATCTCCCTGCAATTGTATCACTGAACGTTGGTAGCTTCCTTCTTCCCCTTGCAATCATGAGCTTGGTGGCCTTTTTCACCACACTTGTAACAGACTCCCATTCCCTTCAAGCAAGTACCAGGATGTTTCTTCCCACATTTACCACAAGATGGATATTCAACCTTTCCCTTCTTCCCATTATTTCCATTCCCAGATTGATCAGCAGGTCTCTTCTTCTCTTTCTTTGCTTTAAAGTCATAAGACTTAGAGAATTCCTTTTCTGTCTTGATAGCACATGAGACAATGTCTTCGTACGATGAAAAGGATTGTGAGACTAACGCTCGACGGAGAAATGGTTTTAACCCATTAAAGAAACGATCAATCTTACTTATTGGGTTGCGAATATAATCTCTAGCATACCTCGCTAACCTTGTAAAGTTAGCCTCATACTTTGTGACATTATCATCCTCCTTTTGTCTCAGACTCAGAAATTGCCTTTCCATATCTGCTCGATGGTCGTGAGGAAAGTATTTTTCTAAAAACAGATCTTTGAACTCCCTCCATTCCATATTTGATACTTCATCATCTTCCTTCGTATTTTGAATCAATGACCACCATTGATCAGCATCTCTAGTGAGGCGGTAAACTGCCATGACAACCTTTTCCCTTTCATTACTCCCCAAAGCCTGAAATATTTTCTCTAGGGAAAATATCCATTGCTCAGCTACTAAGGGATTTGTATTCACATTGAACTTTGGTGGTTTTTTCCTCATGAATCGATCTAACATTGATCCTCCACGCTGCGGATCAGGGTGCTCCATACGGGTAAGGTTATTATTCATAACCTGAGTAAGTTGTCCCAGTATGGTGATTAGCTGATCAGCACCAGTTGCATCACCAGCCCCACTATAATTATCTTGAGCAGGAGGGAAATCCCTACCTCGAGTGCGTGCATTGATACGGTTTCCATTTCTTCCACTAGGCGCCATTTCTAAACAATGGCATAAACTAGATTAGTTTATGAATCAAAATACATAATCCCATACTTATAAAACACTTAACATAAATTGAACTATTTATGGATATAATCCATAATCATAAAAATGTTTTCTTTGAGGAAGTATATACTCATAAACCCTTCATAATGATTTGTAATGATAGTGAGAGTTATCCTAAGCATATCCCCCGGGAGTGTCGTAACCAAGAGTGCAGCAAGGCCCGTTGTCGTGCACCAGTTCCCGTTCGAGTCTAGCTCAAAGCGGTGTTTTTGGGTTTTACCACTAGGTAAATCTGTGCCAGAGCCGCCTCTACCTGCTCGTATCCAGACAGGGATGTATTGCTCAGAAAACTCACAAAATCTCTACAATACCAAAATTCTAGGAAGTTCTTCTATACTAATCCTCAAAGTTCATCTTAGGTCTACGTGCTCTAATCAGAGTTTATCTAAATCTAGTTTCCAAGGTTTGTACTAAACTTCCTCTGATACCAACTGTAACGCCCCGACCCCAGCTACCCAGAGTCGGTGCATTACTTCGTAACATTGTCATGATCACAAGAAAGATCAAATCTCGAAAGACCGATTGGTTTAGTAGCCTTGGAAACACTAGATATATTCATAAGTTTTACATTATATCATAAAATGAAAAACTACTACAACAACATAATGTTTCCACAATCCACACTATTAACCCCTCATAAAATCCCTGCAGGTCATTCATAACCTTACTTCTTCACATCCTGGGAAAAATAAAACATAGAAAAGGGGTGAGCTCAAATGCCCAGTAAGGATAACAATATAGCGGAAACTTTCATAAATAAGAATAAACATTTAAGGAAATGTATAACTAAAACAAAAGCCTTTCAAACATGAACTTTAAACATGGTATGACATAAATAAAATGAAATAATGCCATTTACTTATTCACATGGACATTCTACTAATCGAATAATCACATGCAAAAATCAATAACCACTTTCATAATGTTGGAATGCATAATGCCAGACTATAATAACCACATAGCCAAGGCCTCGTGCCAAGACTACAAATAAGATTTTGTCAAGGCCTTGTGCCAAGACACTAGTTTGTCTCATGAGACCTACCGATGCAATTTTTTTAGAAGATACTTATATTTAAAATTGATAAAATATACTCCAGTGTTTTTCTGAAAACAATATGAAAGCTTCTGAAAACAAAATAACTAATTCTGAGACTTCTCGATTAATTACAGGCCATGATGGGTCCACTCCCAATCCCTTCCTGTCTACCAAACTCGAGAGTCAGGTTTTCTGAAAACATTTTTAAGCTTGCGTTAAATACATATACATTTACACTGGATTTTCATATATTTGAGAGAAATATATCTCTTTTGAAATCATTTAAAAATCAAATAAATATAAAAGAAACATTTTCTTTGAAAATATTATTATAAGATTTTAAAGAAAGCTTTGAATATTTTATAACGGCCGAAAATAGCCGCACCCGCCATATATGTTAAAAAAACATTCTTACCTTAATTCTGTCGAAAAGGTTAAAAAGGACCTTGTTTTGAAAACGACCGAAAGATTCCTTTATAAACCACTTATAAAAGTCAAAAAGGGTATAAATGACTTTAACTCATATTCTAGTAAATAGTAAAAATGTTTTGAAATGCATTTTTAAGAAACATGGATGTGGATGATAAAGAGATCCCAGTAGATTGTTACGTATAAACAACCTCGGATAATGAAGAGATTGTGAAATAACCCTTACCTTGTACTTTTACTTGGTTGGGGTAGGTTAACCTCCTTTATAATGGTGAAATAGTTGTTATTATATTATACAAGAATCATATATAATAATATGATATCATATATGATCTTTTAACATTGATTTGTTAATAATATCTTAGAATTATCGTCGTTTCGGGAGTTAACTTACTCATTTTCTTTTATATGTTTTGTTACATAAGCCATGGTTGTTGTATCTTATTCATATCCAGAATGATATCTAGTCCTTAAACATCATTTTTAAATCATCAAATGATAATTATACTTGAATGGATACGATGGAGAATGAATCTCATCGCGTTCGTGGAGACGGTAGTCCATACGTACGCACGAGCGACAATATCATTCTTTTGATATTAAAATAATATATAAATGGATGGTATATCATATATACAGAATAATTAACATGTTATTTTTATTATTTACATGAGTTACACATCATTATTATACCCATCCAAATAATATTATATTGAATAACAATTACACCACGACGTGGAGACGGTAAGCCGTACGTACGCACGTATGGTGACATGTTATTCAAAGGGTGGATAGAATACTGAATATGGTTGTACCATATTTATAATAACATCACAGTATATGTAAGATACTGGAGTTATTATTTTAGAATGGTATGAACAAAGAAATAAGAAGTGGAAGAAGAAATGAACTTGGAGAAGGGTGGTAAAATCATTACCTCATCTTCGGGTTCTTCCTTTTGATTTGATCAAAAGGGCTCCTTAGGTTGGCTTTCTGATCAAACTAAGGCCTCTAGGTTGTAGTGAGGGATTTTGGGTGAGTATTTGGGCAGAGTTTGGCCTGTCCAAAAGGCTTTGAAGGAGTGAATAAATGAGAATGAGGAGTGCCCTTTTATAAGAGGGGTGAGGGGCACCTTTGGAAAAGCTAGAAATATTAATTTATAATAAATTCATATTCGGTTTCTAATGGCTCCAAAGCTTATTATTCAAAGGTTAAGGTGGGGATAGGTCGAAAACCACTCAACCAATAGAATTTAGACAGGTTTGGGTACTTATATTAACCTTATCTTTAAGTATTAACTCTAAGTTAATTAGTTTCACTTTTACAATGTCTCTTTGTATTTTTATATAATATGGTTAATAAACATACTATATACATCCAAGAGACCCCCAAGTGGTACATTAATGATGAAACTATCATGATATATGTCTCTTGGACGAACCTTAGATTTTTAGGAATTTAATATCAATTAATAATATAAAATTTGTTTTAAGAACTCTTTTATGTCAATTTTGACACTATTCAATAGTTGATTTTTGTGAAACTCATAACAGATTGATTACTTCGAACAAAGTCAATTAAATAAATCCTAATATATCATATTATCCTAGAAAATTAGTTTAATTCATTAAAAGGTTCATATTATATTTATTTGGGTATTTATAATATCAATTATTTTAATTTTTCACTATTATAGTAATTACTGCATCATCATTGTGTCATAAATAAAATAAATTATTTAATGTCTAAAAATTATAAATAAAATATCATTATTTAGGAAATATTTTTATCTTTCTAATGAATATTTATAATCTAAAATCCAACATATATAAACCTATGTAACAATTTTTTTTTTAAACGATATATGCTTGTGTCATTTTTGTATTCATTTTAACTTAATTAAAATAAAGTGTCATTATCACTTACAAGTGGATCCATGGGGTCCCAAAATAGACCCAAAGATTCCCATGGTCGACCATGTATCTACCAATAGGGTTAAGACACGTTTTAGGGTAATTTAGTATTATAATAATATTATTTTTAACCCTTATTTACCGGATTTACCCTTAACCATGGTAAATAAAATATTTACCGCAGTAATTATTCAAAATGTCTAAAAATAAAAGTTACCTATTTACACAATTTGAACATCCTGATTCCAAATATGGAATCCATTTTCCTAAATTCAAAACACAGAAGTGGCAGAAATTAATTTAAAATTAATTCCCGCTGTCAAAACAAAAAGCGTGTTTTTAAGAGATAATAACTATCAAAAGATTGACACTCGTTTATGTTCGGTTTAATTGTAAAATTATGTCCAATGACCAACATTATATTAAATGGTAAAAATATATTCTAAATATACTTTAAAACCACTCAAATTCATAATTTATCACTATTAATTATTTTGATTAAAAAGGTTGTTTTTAATTAAAACTTAGTAATTTTCACTATTCATCAAAATATGAAAGTTATCCGAAATGTACCAAAATTTCACCTTAGGCTAAATTCGATATTCCGAATCCAAAAATGAAGTCCATTTTGAAATATAAAATATATATAATTTCAAAACGTAGGTATTACTATTCATAACGGCTAGTTTGATTAGTTATGGTGTGTTAGAACTCGGTGTTGCGTACAACACACGCTATCACATTATTCAAAGAGAAGCGTACCGTAGAAGCTTGGGGTGTTACACCTACTACTTTCCAATAAATTCAAACACTTTCTAGTTTAACTATCAGTGTTACTTTAAAATATATTTGTATTTCAAAGTACTTAGCTGCGTAAAATTCAATATAGTTTAAAACAAAATAAATAAGCACATCTGTTATAACCAAGAGGTTCAGTATCAAGTTGAGAAATATTCCTCGAAAACAATTTATGTAAATTTTTATCCACACCCTGGATCGGGGTAAACAACAGTGCTCAGACTGTCCAGTTACTAAGACCAATACCACTGTTCTATGTGGGAAAACACAACAATATAACACAGGTTATCTAGGTCACACTTGACCTCTACCAATATCCAAAGTGGGAAATAAGAGTATGAGGAAGGAGTGAGTGAGGATTAAATCCTCCAGTTCAGTACAGAATTCAGTTTGTATGTATAATATACAGAGTATGCACACTTCTCGAAAATTAAGTAAAATAATCACTGAGAGAGATTAAATATGAGTTTAGAATGATACTGTGACTTGAAGTGCAGCTCTGGAATACTTTGATTAAATAGAAATGCTTTTGATTCCTTCTCTGGTTTTTTTTCATGAAAACCTAGTATCGTTTTTGTATTTGACTTCTATTGTATTCAAGTCTTGCTCGAGGTTTCAATAGGCTTCATATCACAACAATGTCCATCAGCTTCTAGCAAAAGTTTTTCTCCACTTTAAGCTTTGGTGTATGTGTTAATTTTGTATTAGATGATTATCTTTGTGTACCACCACACCCAGTAGCTTTTTACTTCTTTTTCAGCACACTTTATGCTTGGATTTTGTATTTCCTTTAATAGTTTTCACCTCCAGAAATGGAAATGATTTCCTTTTTACAGGTACGAGGTGCGGTTTTTGAAATACAAACCACTATAATTAATTAATATTATGTGCATTAAAAAAATAAAATATGACCATTGGAAAAATATATATATAGAGTTTAAAAAAATAGTGACTTGTTTCATTATGTAGATCTTAGTATCAGTGAGTTTGTATATGTAAATCTTCTGTAGCTATTATCCTTTATAACAGTAGTTTACAGGAATCAGTAGCATCTACTATTGGTAGCTCCATCTATCAGTAGGTCCTTATATCGGTAGCTCCTTCTATCTGTAGCATCTTCTTTTGGTAGGTCCTTCTATTAGTCGGTGGCTCATTGTACCAGTGAAATTCTATCGGTAGCTGTAACTCCATATAACAGTAGATCTATGGGTTGGTAGACTTTGTATCAGCAGTCTTGAAACATTAGACATTTTCATTATACATCGGTGGACTTCCTATCAGTAGTTTTCTATCTGTATGTTTGTATCAGTAGCTTGTATTGGTACGTCTCTGTGTAGCGGTGAGCTCTATCGGTAGTTCTTTGTTCTTGTACCAGTAGCTCCTTGTATCAGTAGACCTGAGTTGTAGTGACTTCTTTATACCGATGGACTTCATAACGGTAGACATACACATATCAGTAGACTTACTCTAACGGTAACCTTTTGGTGTACCGGTAGACTTACATGCCCATAGCTCTATTCTATACCAACGAATAAGTGTCTGTTTTTCTGTATCATTAGCTTTTTGCATACAGATGGACAGATGCATTCCAGTGGAATTAACAATTATTTTTTCTATGAAAAACATATCCAAATTGAGTTAGAATTATTTTAATGTATGTATAAACATAGATAAACATTTATTAACATATTCCAATGATTATTTTGATATTTTTGTCAATGTAGTATTATAAACACATATTAACATATAATTGGAATTATCAAAACAGGTGATGTCTACAATCTCCCAATTTTTGATAATCATAAAATATGATATTATAATCCAAAATAATCAGTAATGTACTAGTATAAAATAAAATGGTTTTTAGTTCTAAATGTGAGTAATGACATTTTCAAATGTTATATTTTAAAAGAATCGGAGGATATAGTATTAAATGCAATTGTATTAGAGGAAATAATTAATACAATGTACTGGAGTTACAAAACCAATGTATCAAAGAATTGATTATTAGATGCAAATGTATCAGAGGTATGAAACAAATGTATGTGAGATATACAAAAAAATTGTCAGAGGTAAAAATATAAAAATATTGTACTAGAGGGAAATGTATTATGCTCATAAAATATAATGATTTTTTATATCAGTGCTACCGCTTTGTATTATTTCTCTCATGGTATATTAATTCTCCCTTATTTCTCCCCCTTAGAGATAGACATTATTTCTCCCCTTTGTGTTTAACAAAAAGTCAGAAAAAAATAATGAGAGAAGGAACATAAAGTAAAAGAGAAAAAAAGCATGGAGATATTACTTGAGGAAAAAATACATATAAATAAAAAAATTAAACAAAAATAATACAAGTGATTCCCATAAAATGTCCTAGCCACTAATTAATCCACCTCCTTAATGTCCACATTTGATTTGACATTAGTTTCAGAGGTAGAATCAGAATGGGTAGCTTCAGAAGAAGGCATGGGAATCCCAGAATGAACTACTGATGGTAGAGAAACAAAGAATGTTTCGGGCCAGTAGTGTGTGGCTCTCTGTGTAATCATAGGAGTAAGGCTCTGAATAGCATGGACTTGAGTCAGCTGAGGAATGGAGGCAGACTAAGCAGAAGCAGGTAGGGATGATGGTGAAATTATTGGAGTACATTCCACATTCAAAAATGGCAGCAACAGATTCTTAAAGTCCATTATCATTCTTCCTCCTCTCTCCATAGCAGAAATGAAGTCAACCTTGTTCTCCATGAACTTATCTAAAGCTGGAGTTAACTCCCTGATCTTTCTAAATTGTTCTTACGATTCCCGAGTGATAGGGGGTAGCTTCATGATTTCTAACATTATCTTGAAATGGTTGTTTACCAGATGACTGGTATAGACCCTTTGGAATTAGTAATCTACTTTATCTTTGACCTCTTTCTGAGAAGTAGTGGCTTCTCTCATAAAATTCATAACAATTTCCCGATATCCCTAGTGGTAGTCACAACTTGGGTCAGGGTAGTAGATTCTACAGAGCCACTTTTTGATCTTGAACCATGATCCACTTTCACCAAATATTGAATTTGATCCAATTATACTGATGTTCTGGAAGCAATAGAACCAAGATAAAAAACAACAATTTCATTGAAACTTCATGTTATCCCAATGATATGATTTTTCACTCGAGTTTCATGGGTGATAACATGTTGCTCCATGGATTTCATAAATCCCTCAAAAACATCCACAAATTTCCTTAATAATACATTAATGAAATTGATATCAGAACTCATTTGATCTTGAGAACAACACAAGGTAGTTATAGAAGCAACAAAATGCTTCAAGGCAACAACAACTCCTGTCTAGCTCTCCAAATAAAAGTGACATACGCTTATCTCATTCATAATTTCTGTCATAGGTCTTGACACCATACATCCAAGAGAGAGTTCTAAATATTTTTCTGATTTGCTCTGTTCTTCAATAAAATAACTCTTTGAATCTGTAACAGATTCAATCCATTTTTCCTTCAACTCAGCCTTTAAAGACTCAAGATGAGCCTTAGAAACCAAATTGTCATGCACAACTACAGGTGCTCTTTATGACACAATACTAGCCATAGAGTCCTTCATAACAGATGGAATGGATTATATTAATGAGGTTTCCATTTTTCATAACTCTTCCACAGAACAGATCATAAGAGAAGTCTTTAACTCCTCTAAGTCATCTTTTCATACCAAATCCTCAGGTAAATATTCAAAAAAGATATTATAGTCAACTTGTGGTCTGTTGATGGTTGTCTCATATTTATAATTAGGATATTCCAACCCAAAAACTACAAAACATGGGTCTTATACCAAATCATCAATTCCATTAGCAACTAAAACATTTCCAAGTGTGATAGGATAATCTCCCTCAACTGGTTCATTTTTATGTATATGTAGAGAAATAGCACCCTCACCAGATCGGTCTTCCTCAGAGGAATTTTCCACAACCATCTCCATTTCTCTAATTTTATTAGGTTCCTCATGAATATGTGTAGGTCTATCTACATCAACATGAACAGATTCTAGCACATCAGTATTTCTAATCAATGGAATCAAAATCAAAGTGGCAGAAGCAGATATCGAAGAATGAAATTTTATAAAAGATAAATTCTATGTTTCATAATTATATAAACATATCGAAGAATGAATAATGAAACATATTATTGAAATAAGGTTCTATTTTATATAACTTTAGAGACAAAAATATATTTATTCTACATTAAATGAATATGTTTATAGAGATTTAAAAAACTTATCAATGTTGAATAAGATTATTAAAGATGAATTTGAATTATTGAAAAAAACCAAACATATTTTGTGTAATGATGAAGTATATTTTAGGAAAAAATAGCATTTTATGAGTAGAAAATAAATTAAATGGGTATAGAATATAATGGGAAAATACATCAGATCTATGAAAATTATTTTTTCATATTTCACAATGGATATTCCATTACTCTATATTTCATATGTATAAAAGTAATAAACAATGATATTTAATTTTCACAGAATATCTATTTTCATTGATATATATTATGTATTACATATCTAAATATGTATAAATGAGGGTATTTTTTAGTAAAATCCTTATATCTGTAACGGTTCTTAAACAAATTTTGTAATCCTACCAAAACTAATGTATCCTTGGACACAAAACATTCTTAAAATTAGTATTCCATGAATAATTTCAAGGAAGTATTAATAAAAAAAATATTGGGATAGTATATTATCTAGTATTATAACTAGAAAAAAATACAAATTTATTTAATACAATATATGTGATGGAATAATAATGATATTATGAAATAATTCTAAATGAAATTAAAATGGTTTTCGTGAAATTTCTATTTCTAATAATACTATGATTTGTAATGTTTCATTTGTTAATGGATTACAACATAATAGAATTTTTATATCTCAATTATTTGATTATAGTAAGAAAAGTTAAATTTTAAAATAATATATGTTTTGGGTTATTATTATATTTAAATATATTATACGGGATTTAAGGAAAATATATATTCTTTGGACCATGAGACTCTAAAAATTCAAAATATAATGTCTGTCAATGTTTTTTATAATAGTAATGTTTATTGTTAATATAATCATATTTGTGATAATTTTTTATTTTTTCATAAATTTATATTCCATAAATTATGATAAAATTATTATGCAAGAAGATAGAGAAGTTGCATGTTTGTGATTCTTGTATAAATAGAAAAAAACACAATGCTTTATCAGGACCTAATGAAGAATTTAACACCAAACTACTAGTAAATTTATTTTTTATAAATGTATTCCTTACTAATATTAAGTTTATTGGTGTAAAAATAAATGAATTAGTAACTTTATATTACTATATAATATTCACATATGATTTCATTATCTATCAGAAATGTGAAAATATTTCTTGACTTGTTTCTATCTTAAATATATTGAATAATTGGAATGTTATTATGATTTTTTATTCATAGTTATATAAGATTTTATTTTTATAAAATTAAATTCTAATGAATCTATTAAAATAATAGTTAATATATAAAATTTCCATAACATTGGAAACCACAAAATAAGGAATTTTTTAATGAATTAATGAAACCCTATTAGAAATGGATATATGTATTATAATTTAGAATAACATAGCATTATATTTTTTAAATAAATATATATTACATTAATTTTATTAATTAAAATATAATTATTAAAATTCCAAAAAAACAACTTATAATTAAGGGAATGAGTAAAAACATCAACATGGTTTTCATATAGATTTCCATAAGTAATATATTTATCATAAAAAATAAATCCATTTGATAAATTTGTCATTAAATTTGATGAGATAATTTATTAGGTAATTATAATAATATTAAATTTTAAGGATTTATTATTATTCACCTATGATTGTAGAAGAATAATTTCATGATAAATCAGATGCATGTAATGTGAAATGAAATTTAGAAACTAATCACATTGAATAAATGTATAAGTAATTTTAATGTTAGTGAAGATAAACCTCAACATAATATATCTATTTTAATGGATCATATTCTTAATCAATATCTTAAAAAATCATGAATAAATAATTATTATTAATATATTAATATTGTTATATGTAATATTGATACTGGATTTAAATCTATGAGATAATTTTTATAATTTAATGAGATTTTATTATTTTTCCTTAATGTTATAAATGAATAATTTAAAGGGGATAATTGGTTTGTTTCAATTGAATATTAACATTATCAATTTACTAGGAATAATTAGTAGACTTCAGTTGATTCCTTAATCCAAATTATGATTATTAGAACTAAGCGGATTTAGTGAAACTATGGGATGATTATGGAATATTAGTAAATAATAATTCCATAATAGTTTTATAAGCATTATGATAATAATAAGGTATATATTTTGATGAATCCATTAATAATAATTCTCATATTGATTCTATTATAATTTATTTTTCCTTTTCTAAATCCTGTATTTTAATATCATACTTAATTTATGTTATATTTTATTTCTCAGGTTTCTATTTTTTGATGATGATTTTATTAATGATCAATAGGGTTTTTAAAATAAAAAATATCATATTCATGTTTTTAATTCAATAAAAAATCTATATGGACATCTGAAATCCCATAGGATTTGGAATAAACAATTTTATTCAATTTTACTCAGTAATGGTCATTAAATATGTAATATATATCAAACATTTTCTATATAGATAAGTTGTTTTATAATTTTAATTAATCAAATGTTAGATGATGAATTTTTTATCAACGAATGAATTTTATTAAAAATAATTTTTCATCTTAATGATTACTGAATATTAAAAAATATATCATCTCCAAAATAATATTTATTCACAAATATAATTTATTTCATAAATTATGGAATGATATAAATTAAATAAATATATACTAATGTGTTTTCTAAAATATTTGGAATTTATTCTTGTTAATATAAAATAAATTAATTTTTTATTATAGTATATTCAACAAAGGATTTTCTATAAAATCAGTTGATATAAAATTATGAATACGAAGGATAGGTAGTTAACATTAATCACCTATTATTATGAAAAAAATTATTATTTTTTATGTGTGTATTCTAAATTTTAGGATGAACATATTTAATATACCATTAAGTCTATCAAAATATTAATTTTATATATTACTGAATCCATAAATTCATGAATGTTTAATTTTGGATTCATTTTTTTAAAATGTTCAGAAAAATAATATTTTTAAAATTTTGTGATTGATAGTATGTCTATATCTATTATTTATAAATTTCTATTGATAAAAAATTAATTTTTAATACTTTAAATAAATACTTTCTAGTTTCTATATCAATAATTGGACACAAATATTTATCAATAAGTAATTATTTTTCTCAATATTTATTGATTAAGAAAATTATGTTTAGTTTTATTATTAATTTTAGTATTATAAATATTTATGGTTGTAACACTTATGATATATCAATTTTATTGAAGACATTTTAACATTCTATAATAAGAAAATATAAAAGTTAATCATCATTTTATTTGAGATAATATTGATAAATGTTATATTATTTTGTAATAGGTTTCAATAGATAATAAATTTGATGACATCATTAATATACCTATGGATGAAATTAAATTTGATAAAAACATAATTTGAACATTTTATTATGTTTTTTGTGTATATAAATTAACTCTTTAATCTACTCAATATTACTTTCCATTTTAAATATTAATTATAATCTAGTGTACATTCGTGGACATACATTTTTGGTTAATTTTGAATAAATTTATATAATTATTTAAATATATAAAAATAATAATTTTGATTTTTCCTTATATATTTCAAGGTGTTATAATTTAGTAGTTTTTAAATTTTTTATATTTCATTAATTTGAATCAATTTTTAAAATCATATATTTCTTACGGTGTTGAATTTGTTGTTAGGATTTGGTATTTTAATTTATTTAAAATTTTCATATCTCTTTTTATAATGTTCAAATATAAGAGGATTTATCCTTTATAAAAAATTACTAATTCTCATTTTGTCGAAATATTCAAAAATTAAGCTAATTTTTTTTATCTTGATGTCTAGTAGAGGATATATGTTTCAGTCTAAAATTGTAATTTTTCATCCAAATCATGAAATTTCTATGACATTATAATATTTTGAAAATTTATATTATTTACTAATAATTTATGTATTGATGAAAATAATGTTATTTAAATATTAAATCTTTGATTAGTGTAAAAAATTGGAAAAAAATTGGGGAAAATATATTTTTTCTTATACTAAAATGGGGTAATATTTTTTAAATATGTTTTTTTATTAATAAAAAGGCAGAATTTATTTGAGTATCAATGCCACATCCTATCAACATGTATTGGTTATTAGAAGAAACCCAATTTATTTCTTAAAATTTAAATAATTATAAAATTATTAAAAAATATTAACTCTAACATGAGTTCAATAAAATGAATATTTTAACTTTGTGAAGACATAAATACATGAAAATAAATGAGGAAGAATTTATTGTTAACTCATTAACTAATTTATCATTAACTATTAAAAATTCTAATTTTTATTATCTATTATTTCATTCTATTTGTAATATATTTAATGATGTTATGTAACTTTTGGAAAACTATTTCTCTCATATAATGACCCAAAATACATGTTTACACATTAAAATATGTCATAAATGGACATTTCAATCACTCAAATCATATCTATTTTATCAAAATATTTATTTTTTTCAAATAACTCATACATAGAAAAAATATGACATATAAAAGAAGAAAAACTCACTCATACTCATCGTTTAAAACCACTCATATATAATATAGAAAATAACCCATAAAAAAATATAAAATCCCCACGACTACGACAAAAAATAACTCATATGAAAAATATATCGTAAATCTTTCCCAATAAATGTTGAATGACACATACGCTATAAATAATTACTACTAATATTAAGATAAAATTTATTTTATTTTTCTAGAATGATTACCATAAATATTTTAAATTATAAACATTTCTAAAATCAGAGATATTATTTTCAAATCATTGTATTATTTTCTGATATATTAATGACTATAATAACATATTTTAATCTAATTTTTTTTAAACCTAATACTCATATTATAATTTAATTACATATTTTTTATGTAGAGTTTATATTATTTTTATCAATATTTATTTTTTATAAAGGATAATTATTTTTCAGATATTATATTTGGGAACTAAACTTTGGGATTTATGTGTTACTTTTACCATGATATTTAAGGGTTTTTGGAGGATATTTGAGGACTATTTATTATTCAAAATCATTATATTCCAAATTAGGAATATTTAAATCAGTTTCTCATAATTGAAATTATTATTATAAGAGATGACTAGATATTTGATAATTAAACATAATAATTTGGTATTGTTTCCATTATTAATAACTAGAATTTTTCTATAAAATTTTTCCTATACAACAGTTATGTACTATTTGTAGAGGAATCAATATTTTAATTATTTTAATTATATATTTAAATATATTCCTATAGAGATATTATACCCATGAATAAAAAATCATCCTTATTGGACATTTTATTCAAAATATTTAATTAATATATAGGACAAGAAAAATTCATAATGGTCATTTTTTATTGTTGTGGAGATTTGTTCCTTTACTCAAAGATTTATTTTTATGTTCAAATTGTTCTATATAATCTATCGAAACACATTTTTTAGTTGTTTTTATTAATTACTTTCATTTTCTATATGTATTTCAACAACATTCTAGTTTATGTGTTACCTAAAAAAATTGATTATCTTATCCTATCAGGTTATACATCCATAAAATGTAATAATTTTGATCAAGATGTACTCCAATTAAAATATATGGATTGTGTTGTGGTTTTTAATCCATGAAAAAATGAAAGTTATAATCTATTTGTTAAACTACATAATACATTATTTATTTTCAATTCATATCATTTGAAACAATATTTTTAGATTTTTATATTGAAGAAATATGATAATATGGATTAGTACTACTATAATATTAAAAAGTGCACCAGATTTATTTCCAAAAAATTTTACATGTTCATGTTTACACTAAACTAATTTCATTAGTTTCTAAACTAGCCCATTATCACCTCAAAATATCATAAATCGTCTAGTTTGGGACATAAAATTAATTTATATAAATAATTTTTCTATCATTAAGATTATATTTCTTCATATTTTTTTAGAGAATTTTTTATAATCTCAATCCTATGTTGTTGAATATGAAAATATAAGATTGATTATTTACAGCCATACGTAAAATATATTTTCTCTCTGAGAATGAATCAATAAAAAAGAATGAATAATTTGTGTTTGTGTGACCCAGAAAAATAAAATATTAATCATTAAATCATTAATAAAGAATTATTAATACATGAATTTGATGGTGGTGATTCAGTTATTAGAGTTCAAGGGAAAAGATTTAATTGACAATTTTGGGAAAATAGAACATTTTATGGAGGTATAGGATATCATGGATCATTAATGAAAATGTACATAACGTGATAGTTTAATTCGATATACATGTTATAAAAGAATCTTAATTAAATTTTACATTTGAGTAAGAATGATCAAATTAATTTAAACAGGATAACAAGATTCTCAACAGTATTCATGTGATAAAATGAAACCATATTTCATAAAATATAGAACTTAGTCTCACAAAAATTTATATATCATATTTCACCATGGACAATGTGTCATTGAAATCATTGATCTCCTATTTATTCAATACTAGATAATTTTAATTGACTCTGAATTTTTTGAAAGATAAAATAGTTATAAAATGATCTTATAAAAGAGCATCCATCTTAAAAACATTAATAAATTAGTAATATTTACCAAAAAAATCAAATTTCTTAATTTTATTTTAGGTAATAATCATGATGAAGTCAAAAATACTGAGGAATTAATTTATATTAAATCCCTTAAAATATAAATAGGGACCATATAGAAGATAATGAAAATCATAAATATTAAATATATATAATTCCCACACCAATAGAACCAAATAATCTCCATTGATTTTATTATTCTGAAACCCCTACCACTTTTTTGATAATCCTCGATTATATGATAGTGCTCTTCATATTTAAAAATTCATCATATTATTTTAAACAAACATTCCCACCCTAATTATTTCCATCACGACACAGTCTCAAATAATCAATTTTAACCAATTATTCCAATTTTAATATTAACTAAAAGACCATTTAAATTTAATGTAATATATACAAATATCACATAATAAATCAGATCCACCAAGCATGGGAATGTGTCCAATAAAACATTAATCTTAAAATTTTTATCTAATTTTCATCTCAACTTTTATGTCACGTGATATGCTTTATCAAATCTCAAGTATAGTCTGATGAATTATAGAACACATTCATATACAATTATAAAATTAGTTGAATCCCTTTGTGAAATAGTTCAGTTTTTGGAACCTGACTTAAATTTGGATCTAGGATATATATTATTATAATTACCAAAATCATAGGAGTTATTTTCCTCTCAAAATATAAAAAACCAAGTGATAGTCACCATCACCTCACTGATGAACTTCTTTATTTATAAGAGATGTACAATTAGAGAAATAATTGATTAAATATTTAATGATAATATGTCATATAAAGAAAAATATAGCTCAATTGTTTCTACCTAATTCAAGAATGAGTAATATTTTTTGTGATGATATCGAACATCAGAGTATTTGAAATAGGTATACTCAATGTTTATCTTAAATGAAATTATATCACTGAGATGACCTCATCAAATTTGATAACTATATCGCATAAAATAGTTTGAAAAAAAAATATTCAACATAAATACATAATGCTAAATCTCAATATGGTATAATGGTTATTGATCTATAATTAGGTATCAAAATACATCACTCAATAGAAAAACCAATAGCTTGTATTATTATTCTAATTTTTTAGATTCAATTTATTTACATCAATATTCCAAATATGATCCATATTTTATAATTAAAATTCATAACATTACTTAAATTTATTGGGAAAAACATTTTTATTTTCACTAAACATGTTATCTGTACCCATAATAAACCATGAAATTAGCCTACTGGGATGGTCAATGTCCCAAAACACCTTCTTCCATAATTCAAAAAATCCCAACCATAAAAAAATCAATATAAAGTACTCATTCTAGAATATTTTATAATTATCGCATCATAATTAGTTGTTGAGAACATGTTGAGCCCTAAGTAATCGATTTTCATGCATCATACAACCTATTATCTGTATTGCTATAAATATCATGCAAATATTTCATTTTCGTCTACTTAAAATATCAATTCAAAACATCATATATTATTATAGTGACAATGAATGTAGGATTCATATAGAGGAAGATACATTGAATATTTATTATGGGGCTCAGAATAGAGTAAATATTATTGGACATGAAGGTTCAACAAAATCCATGAATTATATTCCTTGTTTATTGAATTTATTTGGAGGACCTATGTATTCAGGGAATAAGAAAATCCCAGCCACACATTAATCAATATAAGAGAAGAATGACATTGTCTATGTATGGAATGGTCATAGGATAGATGGAATTTCCTTCTTCAATGTTGTAGATCGTCGTCAAACATCAGGCACTGTCATAATGGACCCATGGTACAAATGAAAAAATTATACCTCATGATCAATGAAGGTATATCATCTCAAATATTTTTTAACTAAAGGTGAAATATGTCACATGGTGAAATATTCATGGTAACATAGGACCAAAAACTGATAATTCATTTAATAAAACTTAATATTGAAACTAATATAAAAATTAATGAAATATCACAATACTAAAAATATATAACTATAATGAAATATATATAAATAATTATTTTTTAGTGAATTAATAATTTTAGTATAGATAACAACATTTTTTTATAATAATTATTTTACATTATTTGGAATTTGTTTAATATCATTAAAAATAATAATAACCAATGAATTCCAAAATGAAATAAATATTATAGTAATTTAAATGTCTTTATAAAAAAATTATCAAAATATTGACATGGAAAATTAATTATTTAATATAATTAATAATCATGATAAAATCAATTTCCAATTATGTTAATGTAGAATGCATATAGATCACAAAAAACAATTGTGTGAAAATACTAAGAAAATTATTATTCTTGACAGTTGAGTAATAAAAATTGGAAAAAATTAACATTTTCTAGATATTCATGAAAAAATAATGTCAGCTGAAAATGTACATTTATTCTAATGCCCTTATTGTATACAAATTTTAAAATTAATTAATCAATTTATTACAAAAAATTTATGTGGAACATTTCATCAAAAAATGCTATATCAAACTAAGACACACATTCCAGTTTCTTTATCCATAAGCAATCCATGATTTTTATTAATAATTAGAAAATTGTATTATATAGTTGGTTAAAAATGAAAAATATTTAATCATTGGTTTTCAAGGTTCTATATATTCAATTGGGATGGATTTTTAAAATAATTTCCAATTTTTTCCATAATCAGTTCCTAACAAAATTGAAAATTACATAAAAGAATTTACAAACATAAATGAATCCATTATCGTAAATGTCAGGAATCCAATATGAGAATCACTCAGTTCCCACAACAATTTCAGTTTATGTATCTATTTTGGGATCATATGCATTGTTTAGTTTTTTTGGCATTTATACCTAAAAAATAAGCAATTTCTATTAACACTCTCCCCTAGGATCCAAAAATCAATCATCAATTTTTAACTTCATTTATACAAAATAAATGATTATATGATAATCATATTTTCCATATAATAAATTGCGATCAATATTTCCCTCACCTTAAAGATTTTTTTTAAATATAATTCACCTAATTATTAATTTTTTCAATAAAAAAAATAAAAAAAATAATATATATAATGTTCAATTATATTTCTAATGATTAATAAATAATTTATTTACCATGTGATTCCAATATTGAAAATTATCTTACATTCAATAGACTTATATGAAGAAATTTTGCATTTTCCAGATAATTTGATTGATTGATAAACGGATAAGTCACCTAGGTTCACGTTCAATGATTGATTTTACTTTATTTTTTAATATTAATTCCACAAATATCAGTATAATAACACTATACAATCACGTTAATAAAAAAATTTCAATTAAATAGTGGGTAACATCACTGAATGATAATTCAAATCCAAAAGATTAAAATTAATTTTCAAAATCATTGTCTACATTGAACTTAATGACTATGATGTGAAATATTAATGTTATATAAAATCCAAAATGATCGCCAGATTGTTTCTTTTTATAAAATAATTATAAAAAGGATTAGTAATTTGATGCCGACAATAATTAAAGTACATTTCAACAAAATTTAGGCAACCTATTTCCAATACCTTAAACCACACACTGTTTGTAATGGCGAATCCTATGGTGGAATAATTATTTTTCTCTATACAAGATATTAATTCAAAAGTTCTATGAATATATTAAGTGTGACAGGAATGATAAACACATCAATTTTTTCATACATACACATTAAATAACATTTATTTCAATGGTTTGATTCTTTAAAATGTATAAGCATACAAATATATTCTAAATTTACATAATTTTAGTATCTACTTAAAAATTATGTAAAATTGAACCACTTGAATTCCAAGACACGTTGAGGGTGAATGAGAAGTAAAAATATTTGTGATCAAATTAATTTTTTTACATTAAATATTAGTAATGTGTAAACACATCCATGAAATAAGTTTCACATAATTCTATTAAAAAAAGAAATTCTCTCACACATGAATCATAATACCATTATTTAATGGAACTAAAAATTATTTTAGAACAACACCCACATGAATTATTATGTTTTTATAATAATATGATTTGAAGATGTGTTTGAATTTAAATCATTGAGACATCCCTATGATATATAAGTTCACATACCATAACAATATAACTATATTATCATTAATAAGGACATGAATTATTCTCAATGTAAATATTACCAGTGTCTGAGTTGTGGAAAAAAAATTCATCAAATTTATAGGATATATATTCTTCTTCCAGTTTCTCAAAAAATTATTGATCCACCAGCTATTTCAAGTAGTGTATGGACATAGATATAATATAGAGAATACAGGGATGAGTTTTTTTATTTAATTAAATGAAAAATATAAAAATAAAGTAACAATGGTTTATTTGCCAATAATATCCATGTATATATTCCTTATTCTGATTAATTGAGGACAATAGAATTATAGTAAATAGATAACAAACAATCCCTTTAGTTTCCCCACAATGTAGTCTTTTATTCGTCGACCATTGTCCAAAAGTGGTGGATTGTCCCCACTATATAACATAATAATCCCATAAAAATGAACTATCATATATGGGAGGGTCTAGAACAGATGATTATCTACATTCCTAAACATCTTCATCATATTATTGAACATGTAGACGATTTAAAAACCAATAAATACATATTCATAATGATAGAAACATAAAATAAATTATTCCTACTTTTTAATTTTTGTTAATTATTATATTATTTTCCACCAATTTATTATATATCAATCTTTTACATAAATTATCAATATCTAAATGGTTTGAAATCATAGATCATGGACTTCAGTTCCAAAGAGGACATGTAAAGACCCAAAATTTAGTGGAATTTTTTTTTATAAATTCTTGTGATTTTTATGAGTCATTGAAAATATATGGGGCTTGATTCTGAGGCCCGGTGTGCTCAGAATAAATTTATGAATTTTTGTTCGGGTACATTCAGTAAACATATGAGTGAGATTTTGTAACTTTTGAACTGATGCTCAAAATTGAAATCTGAGGGCAATGTTGAGCTCACAACGTCGGTGATTCCTTAGTGAGACCTTCACCACAGTTGCGTTCTGATGATAATGGATGTTAGATATTGGGGTTATTAGTTAAATTGAATAAAAATAAGTGTTAACTTTATTTTTATTTTATGGTGGTTAAAACCTCCAAGAGGAGGGTAATGGTGGGGGCCACCACAACATAACCTCCCATGAGATGTTATGGAGGAGGGGCCCACCCGCATATAACCTTGCTTGAGAGGATATTATTTAATGGGGACCACCCGAGCTTCATAACCCCTTTTAACACCCCATTTAATTGTGGAGACCTTTGGAATCCCCATTTATGGAGCCCCCATCCATGAAACCATTGAAATCCCTTAATTAAATTGTGCATATACCCAAGAATTAATTAACTGAAGGCCCCCATTAATTAATTCCCCATTTTAATTGTTTATGCCAATGAATTAATAAGATGTCTTAATTTATTATTTTGTGGATGGAATAATATTTTGGTGGAGCTTGGGGAGAAGAAGGAGAACACTCTAACTAAGAATTCAAAAAATGTCATCATCGACTTTGTCACCACTGAACACTTTCTAACACACAAGAATGAGAATTGGGAGTGTGTGACGAACGCAGAGAATGACGAATCGACACTCTCCTTTTTCATGCTACTATGTCTATGATCGTCAAACGACATATGGGTTGTTTGATGTATGAATTTTACCCTCCATTATTCATTGTTTGTTAAGCACCTTGTTTCTGATTGATACCACCACAAAGAGGACGGTTTGGGCCTCATGAACATGGAGGAACCTCCCCCTTTGTTGTTCTCTTTTGTTGATGATAGAGGTGGTGTAATGGCGACCAATATCAAGCCAACTGCAAAGAAATCCTACCACGATGGAACCGGTGGTGCAAGGTAGTCGGGCCACCATGAGGGTGAAACAATGTCATGCCATGCAGAAGAGAGAGATGCATCCACAATGGGCCACGGTGGAGTCGTACGCCCCCATCACGCCGCACAGAGGCTAGGAGAGTTCTGTGTCCAAGGTGGGCCACAATGGAGGGGCGCGACCCAGTCACGCCGTACAAGAAGAACATGGAAGTTGCTTCCAGAATGGGCCACTGTGGAGGGGTGCGACACTGTCCCACCGCACCATGGTGTGGAGCGGTTGTCCGCTCGGTACAGTCGAGAGGTTCGGGACCACGTCAGGTCCCACTTCTTCTTGACCGGTGCCACCTAGTGCTGGGTTTGGTTCACATTTGAACGACAGAGCCTTTCTGGTGCTAGATGGGTGTGCGCCTCCCCCCTGGGCGAGGGTGGGCAGGCCGTCGGGCCACCTTCATTCGTGCCACCCTCGGGCAGGATTGGACCCGCGGACAGTGTCAGACACCTGCTCTTGACCGGGTCGGGCAGGGTCGGTCCAACTGGGTCAGACCGGGCCTGGACCTGTTTTGCCAGTTTACACCTCTACGCCCCTGTCTTGGGTTACGGGTGTATGATTGATGAACCTCCTGCGGTGATGGAAGGCTTGGAGTGAGTCAGTTCTTTTGGCATACCCCACTTGAGGCTGGACATAGTTGGAGTATGGCCGGGTTGGTTTAAACAGAAAAACAAACCGAGCCCCTAAAATGAAAATACCAATATCTCATAGTCTGAGCATCCTATTGATGCACCGTCTGTCGTGTTGGATCCCTTACGACATGACAGTCCTTTGGGTTACACTTTTTTGGAGTTTAGTGGTGGTTGAGGTACAAACAATATCTCTAGGGCAGATTCTACGGAACATGAGCACACTGGGTGCGAGGAATCTAGTGGCTGATAGTGAGACGGAGGTTGGAGACATATCATACGGAGGTCAGCGCTCAACGATCTTGTGTGGGTCAGTGCATAACGATCTTATGTGGGTGAGATCCTGTGTGGGTCAGTGCTCATCGATCTTGTGTGGGTCAGCACATACATATCATGTGTGGGTCGGATCCTTTGTGGGTCATTATGGGGGTTAATACCTATTGATCCATTATGTTCCAGACATGATATGGTCAGAATCAGAGCCTCTTGAATGAATAAGATGATCTAGCTTCATGATTAATCATATGTACATCTATACTTCACTGAAATCCTGGTTTGAGCTGATTCAATGAATTTTGTGTTTTCCTCATGATTGAGATGGGTTACTAAATAACTTAGGTATATGTATGGCTACATACCTAAGTAAGGGTTTTTCCATTGACTCTGTACTTTGTGATTATCCTTGTTTTATTTTGTGATACCCTGAGTGTCCTAGGGTCCCTACTGAGTATCCTTATACTCACCCCTACACAGGCTATGCCCGAACCTCGTAGTGTTGGTTGCAGATGACAGAAAACATTGATCGGGGCAGAGAGTAGCAGAACTAGATGATACGCAGTTGTGGACAACTCGGAGAGACATAAATGGAGCGGACGAACATATATGGGGTGCTGAGGAGGCCATCTATACCCACTATTCTGGTGGGAATTAAAGAGACCGACCGAGTAGCTACTTTACTTCTTTTCTTTAGTTGTACATGATTTTGATTTGTTTTTTACTTTACTGTTGGGCTTATATTTCCAGCCTCCTTTACATTTAGCACACTCTATTGTATTCTATTTAACTTAGTGTTTTACTTCTAGTTGTGTACTTTTTTTTTCTCTTATAATGGAAATGCCATCCCAGTTTATGGTTTTATGCCTTTGGTGCAAGTGTCCAGCCCCTTGCCAATGGATGGCGGGATTAGGGTAGTCATGATACGGGTCCCGAGGGATGGATCGTGAAAAATTTTTATCAAAAGAGTATGTTCTACTACCGAACATAGGACTCTGATATTTCTTTTCTATGAAGAAATAGTGCTAAGGGTACTAAGTGTGGTTTTGATTTTAGGAATTCTAATGTTGGTGCAGTGGTCGGTGTATCCAAACACCAGGAATTAGACTACTAATTTACGGCATAGTGCATGAAAACACTGATTGTGTGCGTGTATTTAATAGTTTTCTTCTTTCATCTCAACCAGATATGCTCACCCGGTATAAACGTTTTATCATGTCGCATATGTTTCTTTCAAGATGCCTCTCCACGGATGACCGGTTAGAGCCCTGAGAGTCGTACGCTCTAACATATCACCGGGCGACAAGGCCTCGGTGTAGGGCCCTTTACCAGTGGCGGTACCAGTGGTACCACTTCCTATTGGGCCACTGATTCCCCCATCCTCAGCAGAAGATGATGTATTCCACTTGAGCATGGTTCATGAGTTCCGGCACCAGAGGCAACCCAGGTTTCTGGGAGAGATGGACCCACATGTGGTTGAGAATTGGATGGAGGTTGTGGTGAGTGTTTTAGGTAGGTAGGGACACCAGAAGACCTCATGGTGATTCTTGAAACGAGTCTCCATGAGGATGTAGAAGGTAGATGGTGGATCCTGATGCTTCAGGTTCAGGACAAGGCGACACTACTATGGACAGACTTCGAGTGCCTGTTCTGGGTGGAGTTTTTTCAACCACCCCTCGAGCAGTGTGGATACATGAGCTAATTCATCTATAGTAGGGCAGCATGACCGTAGCGTAGTACTGAGAGAGGTTCACTGACCTCTCTCACTACTCTATTGATTTGGGTCGGGACCCATTTTTCAGGACCTAAACCTTTGAGAAGGGGAACATGAGAGAGTTCAGAGCCTCAATGATGTCCCTCAATATCAAACATAGGAGGGGGTGTTAGAGAGAGCCCTCCTAGTAGAGAGTTTCCTTTCTAAGAACTCACTAGCAGTGAAACCCACTCCTAGTCAACATGCATCAGAGACTTCTACAACTGGCAGTAGACAGATGACGCAAAGGTCCAAGAGGTCTAGACCGATAGGTGGACGACCGCAGGACTCAAGATCGGTTGTGAGGGGAACAAAGAGAAGATACTTATATGACATGAGCATATAGTGTTACTCATGCGGCGGGTAGGGTCACATGGCATGTGACAATTCAACACACCGAACAAACGATCCACAATTAGTTGAGGGACCTCCCAGGCAGAGTCAGATGTTCGATCGAGGCGATCTGTAGGGCCGAAGCGGACATGGCAGAAGAGCTAGTCGAGCAGCTGGTGGAGGACGACGTTTGGTGGTGTTGTCACCACCACCACCAGGAGGTCCACCATGACCGCAGGGAGTGTGTGGATAGGGGAGAGCTTAGCATCAGGTAGCTGAATCCTACAACCATGGCACTCTGGAGGTGATTCGAGGTACGATCTGTGTCTACTCAACCTTAGCTGTAGTTCTTATACACACAGGTTCCAGTCAATATTTCATAGACACCTCCATTATTCGGAGCTCAGAGATTATGACGGAGTCGTTGTCTCAATCCTTATAGCTAGAGACTCATATTTATGCAAACATTATGATTACAAACTGGTGCCAGCAGTTTCATATTACTCTAGGAGGTGAGAGATTCGGCTAGGATCTCCTTGTGTTGGTGTCAAGGCCATAGGATGTCATATTGGGTATGGACTGGTTATCTTTAGTCCATGCTCAGATTGACTGTATTAGGAGAAAAGTGCGGTGTGTGCGCACGAATGAGACCAGTTTCACCTTCACCGGCAAGAAGGGAACCATTGCAGCATAGGAAGGACTTCATCAGATGAGCGTGCAGCTGATCACTCATCAGATGGCCTGACTTACCCATGTAGTAGTTAATGTGGAGAGTCTGACTTATCCTGCTGTGGTGGACCAGTACGTAGATGTTTTCAAAGATGTGGTTCTAGGACTAACTCATCATAGATAGGTGGATTTCTACTTTGACATGTACCTTAGGATGACACCAATATCTACTCTATCATATGAGATGGCTCCCGCTGAGCATCATGAACTACGGGTATATCTGGAGGACTTTCAGGTGAAGGGATTCATCCAGCACAGTGTTTCTCCCTAGGCAGCCCTGATTTTGTTCACCAAGAAGGTGGATGGAAGCTTGAGGCTTTATGTCTACTACCGTTGCCTAAACCAGGTAACCCTGAAGAACAAGTACCCACTCTCTAGGATTGACGACCTCTTTGATCAGCTCAAGGGATATCGATGGTTCTCAAAGATAAACCTCATATCAGGCTATCACCATCTCAGATTTCGAGATGAGGATGTGTAAAAGACGACCTTCTGGTGTATGTACGACCATTATGAGTTCTTGGATATGCCCTTTGGCATAACCGATGCTCCATCAGTGTTCATGTGTCTCATGAACAGGATCATCCAACCAAACCATGATCGCTTTGTCACGGTCTTCATAATCAACATTTTGATCTACTCGACTACTGAGGAGGAGCATGCCTACCATTTTCATGTAGTACTAGTCACACTCCGAGAGCACCAGCTTTTTGGTAAGCTCCTGTAGTGCCAGTTTTGGATTAGAGAAGTTCACTTCTTGGGACATGTCATCTCGGAGGCTGGAGTTGTAGTATATCCAGTAATGATTGAGGTGATACTTGCATGGGAGCCACCCAATAGTGTGACGGAAGTATGGAGTTTCCATGGATTGGAAGGATACTAGCGAAGATTCGTTCTAGATTTTCCAGAGTTACAACACCCCTATCAGCCTTGAAAAAGAAGGGGAACTCCTTCTTGTGGTCGGAGAGATTCCCATAGAGCTTCTAGGAGCAGAGGAAGAGGATGACTAGTGCCCACATCTTAAGGCTTCTAGAGGTGGATGTAGGGTATGTAGTTTACTACTATGAATTAGGGACAGGACTTGGGTGTGTCCCGATGTAGGAGGGATCAGTGATCACATATAGTTCTTCGAAGCTGAGCAAAAAAGAGCAAAACGATGCTACCCATGACCTGGAGATAGCAGTAGTGGTATTCGCCTTGAAGATGTGGTGACACTATCTGATGGGGTGAATGTTTTATCATTTACTCTGATCACAAGAGTCTCAGATATATCTTCTCTCAGAAGGACCTGAACTTCATACAGCGGTGTTGGATTGAGTTCCTCTAGGACAATGACTTCGAGATTGTCTATACACTTGGGAAGGGGAACCGTGTAGCAGATGATCTCAGCAGGAGATCAGGCATTCATCTACTAGGAGAGGTGAGAGACCAGCTTGCTGTGTTGCTTATATCCTTCATGGATAGGGATGGAGCAGCCTATCTATAATCTCTTACAGTCACTCCTCCACTTATTCAGCGAGTCGGGGAGGCGCAGCATGGGGACAATGACTATGATACACGATGTGATTAGATATCCACAGGGAAGGCACATAATAAGTTTTCTGAAGGTGGGGAGCATGTCATCCTCTTCAGAGGACGTATGATGGTACCTTAATCACATAATGAGGATGTGATGAGGGAGTTCCACACATCCCCTCTTTCGATACATCCATAAGTGGAGAATATGTACCATGACATTTGACAATAGCACTAGTGGCCAGGTACGAATAAGGCCGGAGCTGAGTTTCTCTCAAGACGCCTCAATTTCCAGGAAGTGAATGTGGAGCACCAGGTACCAGCAGGCTTGGTAAAACCCTTATAGGTCCCAGAATAGAAGTGGGATGGGATATATATGGACTTTGTGATGGGTCTTCCACGTACATCCAGGGGTCACGATTCAATATTGGTGATCGTTGAACGACTCACCATGTCATCCCACATCATACCGATCATAGATCAGGGCAAAATAGAGAACTTGGGACGCCTCTATGAGAAAAAGATTGTGAGTTTTCATGGAATACCTTCTTCTATTGTCTCCGACTATGACACATGGTTTACTTCTCCGTTATGGAAGGGTTTAAAGGAGGCTTTCGGGACACAATTTCGCTTGAGCAACGCCTTGCATCCTCAAACAGATGGCCATACTGAGCAGACTATTCCGAACCTCAATGACATGCTTCATACATGTGTCCTCGACTTCGGTCGTAGCTGGTTGGATCACATACCTTTCGTGGTGTTTTCCTATAACAACAACTATCACTCCACCATCGGTATGGAACTTTTTGAGGCCTTGTATGGTAGACCTTGATGATCACCACTATGCTAGACAGACCCAGGAGAGTCCGCACTAGTGGGAACAAAGATGGTACATGCTACCACGGAGAATGTGCAGATCATCCAGGAGCTAATGAAGACTACACAGAGCAGGTATAAGTCATATGCTGACCGGAGGCAGAGACCTCTGGAGTTTGAGAATGGTGACCATGTCTTCTTATGGGTCTCACCTCGATTAGGATTATGGAGATTTTGCCGAGGCAAAAAGTTATCTCTATGATTCAGCGGACCTTAATAGGTCCTCAACAGATTATGTGAGGTGGCTTACCGCCTGGCTCTTCCACCTCAGTTGCACCGGGTGCACGATGACTTTTACCTATCTCAGTTGAGGAGATACATGCATGGACCATCTCATATCATTGACCATGGGGATATGGACATCAATGATGGGTGACTTTCACAGAGGTTCCAGTGGAGATTGAAGATCGACCGGAGCGGGTCCTATGTGGATGGTCAATATCTCTAGTGCGCTTTCGCTAGTATCATGGGAACCTCTAGTAGAGCACATGGGATTGGGAGGCTCAGATGCGTGCTCAGTACCCCCACCTGTTTCCTTTGTGTGGGTTTTAGCTTACGGGGATGTAATGCCCTAAGGTGGGGAGAATTTATTGACCCGAAAATTATGTGGAACTTTTTTTATTAAATTAATGGGATTTTTATGAGCCAATGAAAATTTAGAGTGCTTGAATCCGAGGCCCGGTGTGCCCAAAATCAATTTCTAATGTTTTTTAGGGTATGTTTAGTAAAATTTCGAGCGTGTTTTGGTAAAATTTTTACTGGTACTTGGAATTGAAATATGTGGGCACCGTTGAGCTCACACCATCAGTGATTGCATAGTTAGACCTTCACCACGGTTGCGTTCTGAGGATAATGGATGTTAGATATTGGGGTTATTAGTTAAATTGAATAAAAATAAGAGTTAACATTATTTTAATTTTATGGAATTTAAATCCTCCAGGAGGATGTTATTGGTGGGGTCCACCACACCATAACCTCCCATGAGAGGTTATGGTGGGGGGCCCACCCGCACATAACATCCCGTAGAAGGATAATATTTTGTGGGGCCCACCCTAGCTTCTTAACCCCTTTTAACACCCCATTTAATTTTGGAGACCCTTGGACTTCCCATTTATAGAGCCACCATCCATGATACCTTTGAACTCCCTTAATTAAATTGTGCCAACACACAAGAATTAATTAAATAGAGCCCCCATTAATTAATTCCCCATTTGAATTCATTATTCCAATGAATTAATAAGATGTCTTATTTTATTATTATTTTTTGCATAATCATTTGGTGGAGCTTGGGGTGTAGAAGGAGAACAATACAACGAAGAATGAGAAGAACGTTATCATCAACTTCATCGCCTCCGAACACATTCCAATGTACGATCTTGAGAATTGGGAGTGCGTGATGAACACAAAGAACGACGAATCGACAACCGCCTTTTTCCCGCAATTTCGTCTATGATTGACAAACAAGTTAGGGGTTGTTTTATGTAATAATTTTACCATCTGTTCTTCATCATTTGTTGAGAACATTATTTCTGATTGATATCACCACAATGAGGAGGGTTCGGACCACACAAACACGACCAGACCTCCCCTTTTTTTGTTCACTTATGTTGATGATGGAGCCGATGCAATGGAGACCGACGTTGGGCCAGCTGCAATGAAATCCAACCACAAAGGAACCAGGGGCGCAAGGGCACTGGGATTCCAAGAGGGCGTGCCACTCTCATGCCGCGCAGAAGGAGATCCATGACCACGACGGGCCACGACGGGGGTGCACGGTGCCATTGCACCGTGAAGAGGCCATAAAAGGGCGGTAGCTAGGATGTGACGCAGTGGAGGGGGGTGGAACCATCACGATGCTCTGGTGGAATAGGGAAGCCGCGGCCAGGACGGTTAGTGGCGGAGGGGAACGACAATGTCGCACCGCGCTGTGGTGTAGAGCGGCTGGCTGGTCGGGCCAGCAAGGAGGTGCTAGACCTCGTGGGGTCCCACATGTGCTGGACAGGTGCCACCTGGAACCGGTTATGGCTCACACCTGAATGGAAGATCCGTTCATGTGCTAGGGGGTGCGTGCCTCCCCCCTGGGCATGGATAGGGCCGTCAGCCTTATGTCGGGCCGCCCTCGGGCAGGGCCGCCCTCGGCCAGGCCACCCTTGGGTCCAGCCGCTGCCTCGGGCTGAATCGGACCCATGGACTGGGTCAAACCCCGGACCGGACCGGGTCGGGTAGGGTCGGGCCGACTGGGTCGGGCCGGACCTGGACCCATTTGGCATGTTTACACCTATTAACCCTATCATGGGCAACAAGTTTCTGATTAATGAACCGCTAGTGGTGATGGAAGGATTGGAGAAACATGGTTCATTGGGGATAACCCACTTGAGTTTGGACATAGTTGGAGTATAGTTCGGTTGGTTTGATCCTAAAATCCAACCGGGCCCCAGGAACGGAAATGCCAATAACTCACAGACCGGGAGTCTGATTGACGCACCGTCTGTTGCGTTGGAACACTTATGACATGGCGGCCCTTTGGGTTACTCCTTTGGGGAGTTTAGTGGTGGTCGAAGTACGACCGATATCTCCAGGGCAGATTCTATGGAACTAGAGCGCACCGGGTGCGAGGAATCTTGTGGCTGTTAGTGAGGCGGAGGTTGGAGACAGATCATACAGAGGTCAGTGCTCATCGATCATGTGTGGCTCAACACATACAGATCCTATGTGGGTCATATCCAGTGTGGATCAGTGCTCAGCGATCCTGTGTGGGTCAGCGCCTGTGTGGTTCAGATCCTTTGTGTGTCATTATGGGTTTTAGTACCTATCGATCCTCTGTGGGTCAGACTACGTATGGTCAGAAAGAAGATCCTCTTGGCAGAATAAGACGATCTAGCATCACGAATAATCATCTATACATCTATAATTAACTGAAATCTTGGTTTGAGCTAAGTCAATGACATTCATGATTCCTCATGAATGATATGGGTTACTAAATAACTTGGTTATATGTATGGGCATATATCTAAGTAAGGGGTTTTCCATTGACTCTGTACTTTGTGGTAATCCTTGATAGATTTTGTGAGACCTTGAGGTTCATGGGGTTTGTACTGAATTTTGTTATACTCACCCCAACACGGGATATACTTGCACCTCGTTGTGTTGGTTGCAGATGACAGACACCGCTGATCGGGGTAGAGAGTAGCAAAACTTTATGGTACCCGGAGGTGGACCACTCAGTGAGACGTACACGGAGTAGACGGACGGACATGAGGTGCTGAAGAGGCCATCTGTGCCCACACTTCATGTGGGAATTCCGGAGAGCGACCCAGTATCATCTTACTTCTTTTCTTTAGTTGTACTAGCTTTCTAGTTGTTTTGTACTTTACTGTTGGACATGTATTTCTAGCCCACATTACATTCAGAACACTCTTTTGTATTCTGTTTTACATAGTGTTTTACTTCAAGTTGCATACTCTATTGTGTTTGATTACTGTTATAAAGGAAATGCCTTCCCGGTTTAGGGTTTTATGCCTTTAGTTCTAGTCACCAGCCCCTGGCCTATGGAAGGCAGGCTTGGGGTCGTAATGATATGGGCCCCGGGGGACGGGTCATGACAGGATATGTTATGTAGTTATACATGATAATGAAATGTAATTTAAATGATAATAAAATATGTAGAGACCCATTTGAGAATCATTTAGGTTGTCCCATAACATTAAATATTTAAACATCTGATTTTTTATGAGTTCCATTAAACATGACAATTTCCTTTTAAAATATAAATTTAAAAAATACATTTCCTTTGGTGAACTAGAAAACACATAAATTAAGATTTTTTGGATGAGATACTTCCCCAACCCCCATAGACACATAATATTTAAACAAATCCATGTATTTATTCCAATAGAATGATGAAAAAGGAAGAATGATCTCTGAATTGAACACATCAAATATATCAACTTATATGATTAACATTTATGTTAGATCCTCTATTATACCGATATATTCAGAACTCTTAGACTTCTTTAATGCCACTGAAAGCCTCCTAGTATATTTCATTAATATTTTATTATTGAATCCATCCTAGAATATATATTAGGATATCTTATCTCCCCCAAGGTATCCAACACAAGGTGATGGATGGAGTCTATCATGAATTTGTATCATCTATTCCATAATGGAAAGAATATTTGTACACCATATCAGCTCCTCAAAAAATGATAGGGATTAAAAAAATAAATATATTTGCTCAAAAAATATCTTCATTTTATTCTATGATATATAATTGTTCATGACTATAACATCAAAAAATGAAGCAATGTACACAATACATATATACATATTAATTTAATCTGAAAAAAATTTCAATAGTCAAATGATTCAATATTTTTTTGGATAATAAACATGCGTAATGGGTATCCTATGAGATTGATGTATAAGTACATTCTCATATAATTTATTATCCTTTATTTCATTAAAAAATTGTGAATTCTAATTTCATCTTATCTTATGTATTTTTTGGTTGCATTATCATATATAAATCATTTATTTGAAGGATTAATAGTGATATTTATAACCATTGAATCAATATAATAGAGACGTCAAATCTGTAGGGAAAACATGATAACAAAAAACTACTTCTACATGGTAGATAATTTCATTTGGAATTCATCCAATATATTTGAAGTATAATAAATAACTTTAATATTATTTGGATTTCAGTTCCCCATAAAATAATATAAAAAAATTTTATATCTTCATAGATAAATTGAAAATGATTTTTCCAGTTTTGTGTTGTGGTAATGGTTGATATTTTAAATTTCATTTAAAATAGGATAAATTACTCCACATACCACATATCTTACAAAAATATTATCCCACTAATTATAAGTGAGTATATTGGTTCGGTGATTTTGGAATGTTTTTAATGAATCTATTATAGAAACTGTAATTTTATAAAAATATTATAATTCAATTCAAAATATAGATTTTTTTACATATATGTATCATATATATTTTCGAATTATCAACATCAATTAACTCATTTTGAATATTCTGTCTAAAATTAATTCCCTCATTGACATCAAATTATAAATTACACCAATTTAAAACCAATTTTTAAATTTGAATCTCTCCTAATCCATTATTATATATTTAATATATTTATAAAAATCAATTGAAATTATTGGATAATATTTTATAAAACCCACAAATATCCACCCAATTATGTCCCTGAAAATGCCAATCATAAATCATTTAATGGATGATGGGGAACATATATTTTCAATTTTAATTAAGAAATTATAAAATTTCATAATTGTATAAGTGAATGTATATTCTTTTAATTATCAAAATATATGGAATTCTAATAATAACCAATTTTCCATCCAAGATTGATATACCCATTACCACCTAACCTTTAAAGACATGACCTAAAAAATAACTTATTAAATTGGGTTTGAACAAGAATTCAAATTTTTTTATCATTTAATTTTAAATTTTTAGAGAATTAAGAAAACACAAACTATGAAGACACATGAATTTCATAAGGACTCTTATACTCAGTATCTTTTTTTCACTAAAGGACACCCTTAAAAAATAATATCTTATTTCCATGGAACATCATTAATTGGTTGGTCATTAAATATTATTAAGATATACGAATCATATGACCCATGAAAAACAATTTAAAACATCGAATGAGTACAAAAATATAGTAAAGGTATGGAAAGAAATAAAATCATTATAATAGTTGAAACATGATAACACATTAAAAAAAGATTCATCTAAATAATAATTACCTCGAATAAAAAATTTACAAAGTTATATTGGGATATCATTACCATATCACTATTACATTCTCCCTAAAATTGGAATAACCATATAGTAGTATCCCAACTCTATAGTACCTAATTCATTGGATATAAATAACTATATTCAACCATTATATAAGCAATATCTGGATCACACATACTTCCTGATTTATAATATGGATCAAACCATCAAATAAGATATATTAGGTCCATAAATAAGATATAATGGGTCTCAACCATTTTTATATAATTTCCTATATCCATATCATGGATAAAACCCTTGATAAACCTATTAAACGCTTGTGCAAAACAATTTATGATATCAAAATACCCTTTTCTTCTAAAAATCACTTTTAAAATCGAAAAATTGTACACATAAACATGAATAGACCTTATTTGGAAATAAATATGTAAAAATAACGAAATAAATTTTGTAATAATGTTTCATGAATTTGTTAAATTATATTCATTTCTACAAAATAAAATAAAACATTCCAATAGGATTTTGTAAAAATATTTGAAATATTATCTTTAAATGGAAATTTTAAATGAGAGTGTCCCATACCAAATTGAAAAATTTTATGTAAATTTTTAATATTAAAATTTGAAAACATTCCAAACCATATAAATAAATCCATAAAATAAATTTTAAATTCATTGACATAAATGAGACATATTTATAAGAACAAATCCATAAAACATCTAAAACAACATTTTTGTTAAATAGTCTCGTACCTTGGGTCAAACTCGATTGTAAAAGAATTATATTCATAAATAATCAACATAGTTTAATTATGAAATTTATTGATATATTTATTAAGGTTTATTACTCCTTTTAAAAAACGTATTATTATATTATTACAATTAGAAAATTAGTTAGGTTCATGTCAGATGTTTTATCGATATTTAGAAAAAATTTCTAAAATGAATTTGATATGTCGAATATGGTCAACGATATAATTAGTACATAATATCATGAGTATTATTAATAAAATAATAAACAATTTTATATATTATATTTAATTTTAAATCTGACCATATTTTTTTAAAAAATGATCAATGTTATAATCATTAAGATTGTATGTCGTACGTACCCATGAGTAAAGATCTAATTTTCTCAATGATAATTATGTAAAGAAGGTAAGTATTATGTTATATTTATATATTGATAATAATATCTTTACTATCATATTAATCCTATATATATATATATATAATCCTTGTGTTGTGTTGAAGAAGAATTTATCACATTACTTCTTGTATGTGATAGAGCATAGTAACAATTAAATGAAATTATCATTTTTATGTGAATGGAATGGTAATAATATTGATCATATAATATTATTTCATAATGATAAATAGTTCATGAATATAATTTATGAAAATTAATTCCATTATTATAAATATTTATGAGAGGCGACGATGGAAAATTAATTATTTTTGTTCACGAGATTTCATTTTATCATATAAAAGAATGAATACTGGATTTCCCATTTTAAGAAATTGGATATAAATTTCTATTATGATATTAACAAAATAAAATATAATTATATTTTGGGTACATTATTTATTATTTTGTTAGGTATGAATAAAATTTTAAGGAATTGGATGATGAAATTAAATAGAGACACTCAATTAAAATTGATACTTTTTCTTTTGATGAACCCCTTTAATTAACACCATAACACCATTAAAATTTTTATTAAGCGAAATAAAACGCATAAAAATTTGGGTAGGTGTTATATAATGTTATTTAGATAGATATGGTTTGATATAACTGGTCTTTGAGGTGAAAAAATAGAGATTAATTGGATCCCTTTTGAAGGTGATGGTAGAGGTACTCTTGGAATTATTCAAATTATTAAGTGATTAAAAATTAATTTTTCAATATAAATAGTCACAAAATGATTAATTTATGGGATTAAATTTTTCTGGGTAAAAAACTACTCCTAATAAAAATTGAATATTGTTTTATTACTCGTTAATACTTATCTTTTAGATTTAACCCTTATTTATCCAATTTGATTCATACTGTGATATCATGTAATTTACTTTTTGAGGGGTAATATAATTAATTTAAAAAAGGAAAAATCTGATTACTGATTAATTTATGAAATCTTAAAATATATATTAATATATTTTGTTTCTAATTTTCTAATTTTATGAATTTTATATCATTTAATAAAATATCATTTATTTTAAAAGGTCAATAATGTCAACCAGGTCACCATTTTTTAATTGACTTTGTAAAAATATCATTACTACAAAATTAGCTGGGGCCAACTCCTTTATATCCTCAAAAAATATTATAAGTAATAAAAAATTTAATTTTATGATATTAATTATATAAAATTAAATTTATCTTATTATTTTTTATCTCATTTTTCTAATTTGTTCATTAATGAGGAAATTATGGCATCATCATTATGTCACGATTTAATATAATTATTTTATTCCTAAAAATTAAAAAAAAATTACATTGTTGTAGGTAATGTATTATATTTTTATATACTATTTATCGAATTAAATATTGTTTATAAAACACCATATTAAAATTATAATATTTATGAGTGAAATGATTATGACATCTTTGTCATTACTTTAAGAAAAATGTTATAAATATCATGAGCACAACTAATGGTCTTCCAAAAAAATTATTGTGTTGAAATAATTTTTTTTCGAAAATAACTCATCAAATAAAATTAGGACAACTCTTAGGATATTTTTTATAAAATTTATAACATTATTCTTACATTTAATTACCCAATTTACCCTTAACATTTGTAATTAAAATATTTAGAGTAGTTACTATTCATGAAGCCCAAAAATAAAATGGGATTATTTAATAAATTTTAACCATCTGATTTGAAATATTTATTCCATTTTTAATAAATCAAAATATATAATTTACAGAAATTAATTTTAAATCAACCCTGTCGACTGAATAAGAAAGGCGATTTTTAAAAAAAATTGATCAAAAGTTTAATATGTTTTCATAGAAACATTAAATGATAAATTGATTCCAAATACATAAATTGGATTATTTAATAAAAAAATATCTAATAATACATTAAAAAAATAAAATATTTAATATAACAATATAAATTTATTTATGAATAAAAAATTCAATTAAAAATGCAATAGATTTTCACTATTCATCAAAAAATCAATCATATCAGAAAAATAATAAAAAATCAATCAATGTAAATTTTTATACTCTGAACTCAAATAAAATATTTATTTTATCAATTATATAATTTAAATGTGTCAAAAAATATATTTAAAATCGGTCTGCCATCAAAAGGAAGGAGAACTCGCTTTTAAAAAAAATACTTTTACTATATATAAAATAGAATTTATTAATATATCATGTCCCAAAAATACATAAGATGAATTTTAAACAATATATTTAATATTATATACATATATATACAAATTACATTCATATTATCCAACAAAGTTTATTTTATTATTTGTTGATAATAAAACACCATTGTTCACAATTAAATAGTTTTCCCGAAAAACATTCTCTATTATTTTAAAATGTTTTTTACATTCATTTAAAATTATTTGGTCGTAAAATAATTTTATATACTTGAGGAATAATTATATTCATAATTCAGTATAAACTAATCATTCCTTCCATTCTAAAGAGTATGTTATAATGGTAATATTTGTTAAAATATATTTAATTGTTCATTTCAACATGATGTGGTGTATCATAACGCTATCGATCATAGAAATTAATTTTAAAAAACAATAGAGACATCATTTTCCCATATACCTTTGATAAATTACATCTTCACCATTTTAACTCTATATCGTAAATAAGCATTTGACTGTTCAAAATACCATTACTGTGATCCCTAATTGTAAAAAAGAATTTATAAGATATCCACTTTATAATAAAAAATTTGAAGTATGATGGTCTCCTGAGATAACACAAACTAGGGTTACTTGTATGCTGACATTGACATGGAAGAGAAAACCAACTATCATGTTATGAAATATTGTGATATAAAACATGGTAATGATAAATTTGACAATCACAAAACTATAATTATGTAATGGGTTAAAATTTTATATACATTATAGTAAGAATGGTAAAAGGATAATTTTTTAATTTTATGATCCATTTAATATAGTTTTCTAATTATATTAATAACTTCGTAAATAAAAAAACAAAACATAACTACTTAATAACTATATTTTTTCATTAATCTTTTTTCACGAAAAACTCATCCATTTCTTAAAATGATGTGTATAAAAGATGCATTTTTCACACATAAAGAAACGGAATCAAATTCTATAAAATAAAATAATTAAAAAAATATTGTCTATATATTTCCATATAGTGAAACAATATCCAAACCCAAAATTTTTATGATAATAAAAGTTAATTTCCAAAGAATATAAATCCTTTATATGAAGAAAAACTACATCAGTCACCAAAATTCAATAACAATACCAAAAGTTCATCATAAAACATATGCTAAATAATTGTCCTTAAAATTTATCAAATAATCCTAAACTATGATTGAAACCCTAAATTTGGATGGATTTGATTACATATTCATCCACGTTAAATTTTAACATTTATCTCCATGAAAAGAAAATCACTCCTAACGACTCATACGAAATAATTTTTTTCCCTAATCACATAATCTCCATGATAGGTTAATCATTTCCATAAATAACCTGAATTACCATTGGTCCAATATAAAATTATACAAACTTAAAATATATAATTAATCCATTACATCTAATATAATCCAACATTATTCAATTTGACTTGATCAAATAGTTTTCCCAAAATATTGAGAGTATTCCAAAATAACATTTAAAACCTAATAACTATATAGTTATTCAATCAAATGGTAATATATTTGAAAAAATATATGTCCCAAAAATAATATTATTATAATATTCATATAGTTATATAATGAAAATGAAAAATTCATACTAATTTGGATGTTATGTAGGCCAGTGGAAGGTGATGCACACTTGTTGCTCTTTAGTTGTGGGTTTTTTCCTGTAGAATTTCCAGGCGTAAATTGTTCTCATGCATCCTATAGGTTTTCCTTTCTCTATAATGATATAATTATTTTAAAATTTCTCAAATGTGATATAATTTTCCAAATTAACAATAAAATATTTTTCCCGCGATGGTTATCTCATAAAAATCCCTTTAAATACCAATATTTTCAATCACATAATTTTTTCAAAATAAATATCTCTAAAAATACCGTTAATTGCAATAAAATTTCATATCATAATGTATTAAAAGAAGTTAATTATATGAAATTTTAATTATGATTAACATTAAAATTATATACTCATGACGATATCCCTAACTCTAACAAAATCATACTCATCTCCAATGTTGTTCAAACCATCATTTGATACCAATTATATAGAACCAATTGTAAAAATAATTTATTGTAGCGGATTGAACTCGAATTCAAAATATGGGATCTTTTTTGTTTATACCGTTAGTGAATTCCGAAAGAACTCATACAACATACACTCATACAATAAATTTGGACACTATACTTTGTATCTTTTTTCCACCAATGTAATCCCTTAAAAACCTTGACTTCTTTTCATTTCACATAATCCATTATTTAATCATGAAATATTATTTTCCCTTAACAATAATAAGACCTATGAAAAAAATTCATAACTATGGATGAGCACAATAAAGAACAGTATGAGACAAATAGACAGAAAATCACTAATCATGTAGAAACAAGAAAACAAATTGAAACCCTTTTAATGAAAAATAATTACTTGGTATGGAAAAAACACATAAATTCCTCAAGAAATTAGTACCATATCACTAAAAAATTTCCCATTACAAATTAAATAACCATATGGTCGACTTCCACCTCCAAATAATCCAATTATTTTTTAGAGAAATAATGGGTTCCACCATTCGTATAATGGATTTGGGATCACCCATCATACAAGAGCTATAGTGGGCGTAAACCCACCATATAAGCTGTATCGAGCTCACATATGTTCTATAATGGGGAAAAAACCATTGTATATAATTTCTATGTGGGAAATCACAAACAAACATCTTTAAAACACTTTTAGACTGATCTATAAAACACTATCAGATATCAAAATACCAATTTCATGTAAAAATAACAATTAATATCTAAAAAACACATACATAAAAATGCCACATTCTTTTGAAGGAACATTGAAAAAATATAAATAAATATTTTAGTTAATTATTTTCAAAAAAATATATAAATACCTTTAATGTTGTGTGTATAAAAAATATTCCTTTAGGATATTATAAAACTAGTGAAATTGTTAAATTTAAATGAGATGTATAAAAAATTTACCCTACCACTTTGAATCCAAAAAATAAATTAAAAAAAAACATTTAAAAAAATTCATTTCCATTAAAATAATTTCATAAAAACATTTTAAAAACATGTAAATTAATGAAAAATATTTAGAAGAATAATTTATTAATAATTTTAAAATTATATTTTAGTTAAAGAGTCAATTAACTCGAATAAAAGTCATCATGTAATATCGTGATATTCCAAAATAAAAAATATATTTTAATTATCTAATTTCATGAAAAAAAATTTAATTCATTTTATTCATTTAATATAACTTATTACATGGTTATAATTATTACATAATTAGTAAACTTCATGTTAGATGTTTTATCGATATTCGGTAAATGATCCCAAAATTACATTGGTAAGTCTAAGACACTCAATGAGATCAGGTCTCAAGTATATATCTTCCACTGGAAGAGGTTTGTAGAGGTGATGGATCAGTCACTCATCTCTGAAGGGAACCTAAAGGGAGCTTCGGGTGGAGGGATTGTTGTGCCAGGTGGGTAGACAAGTGGTTAATCTTTCGAGGGTTGGAAGTGCCGTTTGGAATGTTTCCAGCAAGGTGGTTAGAAGAGAGGGTCATCCTCTCAGAGTGGGAACCATGTGATCTGTTATCAGTGCGGTAGGCCGGGGCATATGCATGGTTAGTTTCCTCGACCTCCAGTTGATTTTCATTCTTGTGGCTGGATGGGGCATGTGCAGAGGTTCTGTAGGAACTCTCGATAGGCGGGTGATCATGATGAGGAAAGGCAGGTACCGGGTGCGGGAACGGGATCAGTTAACCCGTATCAGGCAGGGAGTTGGAGCTCCATGGGCTGTACTGGCAGGGGCGGTGGACGTGGAACTCCAGGGAATGATCGCTCACGCCAGCAGGGCAGTGCAGCACAGGGTGTTCAGGCTGGAGCCCAAGGTAGAGGGGCAGGTCAGCTTCAACCAGTTCAGTTTTCACCTAGTGATGGCGAGGCCAGACCGTCAACTGTTCATGGTACGATCCTCGTATCATAAATGTTTTCTACTGCGTTGTTTGACACAAGTTCCACACACTCTTTTTTTCTACCCAACTTGTGGTAGCATTTTTTTTACCTGTGGAGAGGGTTTGTGGATTTATGTTAATTGACAATCTGTTGGGGGTGCAGGTTGAGGATATCAAGCAATGCAAGGGATGTTCCTGGGATGTTGGTGGGTGTCATTTTCTATGGGGCTTGTTTTTTTTGAGTTGTCATGATTGGACCTAATCTTTTGAATGGATTGGTTGGTGTTGTATCAGGCGCACATAGATTGTTATCATCGTAGAGTATCGTTTAGGTTGCTTCAGGGTAACGCTTTTGTCAAATGTGGTGAATGGGATGTTCGAGCCGGGCGTGTGGGGCCGTTTTGTCAATAGATGAGTGGAATCACGGCTCAAATGTCATGTATCATGCTTGATGATGATGAGGGAGTGGAAAAAATATAATTTCCCTCTTGTGGTGGATCAGTTTCAGGATTTGTTTCCTAAGTATTTCTTGGGGTTTCCACCAGATAGGGATGTTGAGTTCACGATCGAGTTGCTGCTGAGAGTAGAGCCAATTTCGATTCCTCCGTACTGAATGGTACTGGTAGAACTCCAGGAACTAAAGGTTCATCATGATGAGTTGGAGCGTATGAGGTTTATTCGCCCTAGTACGTCTCATTGGGGATCTCCCATGCTTTTTTCAAAGAAGGTCGATTGGTCGTTGAGGGTTTGTGTTGACTATCAGGAGTTGAACCAGATGACGGTGAAAAATCAGTACCCTCATCCTCTAACTGATGACCTTTTTGATCAGTTGAGGGGTGAATCAGTGTTTTCTATGATTGGTCTGAGGTCAGGGTATCACTAGATGAGGGTATGGTCCACTGACATACCAAAGACACCTTTCCAAAGTCTGTACGGGTTGTTAGGGTTTCTGGTGATGCTTTTAGTCTTGACCAATGAACCATAGGTGTTTATGTCATTGATAAAACAAATATTTTATCCCTATATAGATTGGTTTGTGGTTTTCATTGTTTAATATATCTTAGTGTACTCAGAAACTCACGATTATCATCCCATCGTCTTGACATCATCTTGGGTACGCTAAGAGAGTATCGGCTATATGCCAAGCTATCATAGTGTCAATTTTGGATAGGTGAGGTGCATTTTCTGGGTCACGTCATCTTGAAGGTAGCTGTGTTAGTGGATCCAGAGAATGTGCAGACAGTTGTATCTTGGGAGTAGCCGAATAGTGTTTATGATGTTCGGATTTTTTTTGGGTCTGGTCGGGTATTACTGAAGGTTCATTCAGGATTTCTCTCGCTTGGCATCCCCACTCTCGGTCTTGACCAAGAATGAAATAAGGTTATAGTGGTCTGAGGGTTGTGAGAATGACTTTCATGAGTTGATGAAGTGGTTGACGACCGCACCTATCTTGATCTTACCTGAGCCGGGTAAGATGTACATCGTGTTTTGTGATGCGTCTGATATTGGACTTGGGGCTATGTTGATGCAGGATGAGCGGGTTATGGATTATGGGTCAAGGCAGTTGAGAACCCATGAGCGGAACCTTCCCACTTATTATCTTGAGTTGGTTGCAGTAGTGTGCGCCTTGTATTGCTGGAGGCACTATCTATTGGGAGAATGATTTGCCGTGTTTACCGACTATAAGAGCCTAAAGTACATCTTCTCGCTACAAGATAGGAATCAATGGCAGTGATATTGGATTGAATATCTCCAGTCGTTTGACATTGAGCTTTTGTACATGCCTTGAAAGGGAGACAGTGTTGCTGATGCTCTGAGCAGGAAGGTTAGGTATCAGGTGTTTTAAGAGTCCAACACCGAGTGGAAGGTGATGGATTTGATTGTGGAGATGCACTGGGAGGTGCAGGAGGAGAGTGGTTAGGTCACTCTTTCTTCCGTAACAATGGAGTCGACGCTTTTGAGTCGAGTTAAAGAAGTTCATATAGAGGATCATGAGTGTTTGATCATGAAGGAAAAGCTTAAAGGTGGGGAGCCACCTTCTGGTTGGGCCATCGGTGTGGATGGTGTTGTTCGTGTTCATAATCATGTGGTTGTGCCAAAGTGTGTGCGGGCAGAGTTGATGCGTGAGTTCAATGCATCAATGTGGGAACCGCTTCTTGGTTTGTCCAAGATGTATCGTGATCTCCGAAGTCAGTTTTGGAGGCCTCAAATGAAGATGGAAGTTGCAGACTTTGTTGCACAGTGCCATACATGTCAGTTGGTGAAGGCCGAGAATCAATGCATAGGTGGTTTGTTGCATCAATTTCCCATTCCGGAATGGAAGTGGAATGATGTAACAATGGATCATTTCGTGGGTCTTCCGAGGACGCCATAGAAGAATGATGCAATTTGGGTGGTTGTGGATCGGTTAACGAAAGTGGCTCATTTCATACTGATTCAGGAGACCTTTATAGTCAACTAGTTGGGTGAGGTGTATGTTCGGGATATACTTCGGTTTCTTGGTTTTCCACAGACCATAGTTTTGGACCGAGATTCTCGTTTCACATCGCGTTTCTGGCAAGGATTACAGATGTCACTTGGTATGTTGGTGTTTTTGAGTACGGATTTCCACCCATAGAAGGACAGGTAGTCATAGCATATAATCCAAGTGTTTGAAGACATGTTAAGAGCTTGTGTCTTGGTCTTTTGGTTGTTCTTAGAAGAGACACCTATCGTTAGTTGAGTTTTCCTACAACAATAGTTTTTAGGCTATGATTTTTTTGACACCGTTTGAGGAACTCTATGGGAGGCCATGTAGATCTTTGTTGGGTTGGCTAGAGGCTGGTGAATCTGATTTTTCGGGGCTAAGTCTCGTGTTTTAGAATGCAGAGAGAGTTAAGTTGATCAGGAAGTGGATGGATACAGATCAAAGTAGGCATAAGTAATATGCATATCGGAGTCATAGACCTCTTGAGTTTGTGATGGGTGATAAAGATTTCTTCAGGGTGTCCCCAAGGTTGGGTCTCCATCGGATGCGAATGCAGGGTAAGTTGGAACCTAGGTATGTGGGAACTTTTTTGAGATTTTAGAGAAGATTAGACTATTGGCTTACCGATTGGATCTTCCAAGGCGGTATGGTGGGATGCATGACGTGTTTCATCTGTCGCTGCTTCGATGGTATCACCCTGACCCATCTCACATAGTTGACATTGAGGATGCGGATCTTGAGGCAGATGCATCATTTGAAGAGCATCGAGTTCATGTGGTGGATCATAGTTAAAAGGTCTTACGAGGCAAGGTTTTCCATTTGTGGGAGTACTATGGAAGCATGGGAAAGTATAGAAATAAACATGGAAGTGAGAATCAGATATGCAGGATCAGTGGGCCGAACTCTTCTCTTCGGCGGATCAATGAGGCTTGGAAACTCAGCTCGAGGATGAGCCCTTAAGAGGTGGGGAGGTTGTAAGATCCCGAATTTTGTAAGGGTATGTTTTCGTTATGATTTGGTTGAATCCCTTGTTTAGGGATTCAAAGGATGTCTTCTAAAAGTATGGGAGGCCTTGGGGGTGTTCTGGGGGCTTTGGGCACAAAATAATGGAAATCTAGTCAAGACAAGGCTGGGCGTATGGCTTGTGCACGACCTAGGTAAACTGTGCGGCCTACCCAAGAAAATTGTGTGACTCCTCCTCCTCCGGACAGCAGCATGAACACGGTTTCTGCATGGTCTGTCAAACTGTACGGCCAAATCATGTGGCCTCTTAATTTTGGGAAAAATTACAAGTTTTCCACTCCAGGATTTTAAACCCCAACTTGGGATTTTCCTCAATTCATCCCCTCTCAACTTTAGTGATGAACTTGGCCGACCCAAGCTTCCCAAGGGTGGTTCTCCTTCGATTTTTGGCTGTTATGAGTGCCGTTGGTCGTGGATCGAATCTCCAGGTATGGCTAATCCCATCCTTGCTTCTCTTTTTGGTTTAGGGTTTGTATCTTCTCTCCCTCTTGTTATGAAGCTCTAGAACCCTATCTTTTTTGGTGATTTTTAGGTTGAATCTCTAATGTTTGGTCGGATCGAGGTACAAGGACCCGATTGAGAGTTTTTTCAACAACGTTTTCGAGGTAGGTGGTCTACAGACATTATCCCATAGTTTAATGGTGGATTTATGCATTTGTGGATTTGCTCATGGTTTCTATTTGATGAGATTTGATCAACCAATAAGGGGTTGGTAAAAAGGATTCTTAAAATGGTAAATGGGAACCCCCATGATCACCATGGGATGTGTTGAGGATGACTTGAATTAATTGGGGCCTTCCATTGGATGTTCGGGCTTTTCCCAGGTTTAGGGATTGTTATTGAACATGTTACCTTGTTGTAATGAATGGTAGTGCCCTTGACGAATATGTTGGCATGATTGGTTGATCTAGGAATATAGGTTAGGTGATGCACCTAGACATGGAAATAACGAAAGGGTTGTTTGAAATGGGTTGAATGGTTGATTCATGGAAATGATGAACATATTAAATGGGTTAATGTGTAAACTGATTAAAGGCCATAATGGAATAGATTATGGGTTTAGTGTTGGATGCTTATTGAGACAAGCATACCACATGGGAATTAGGTGAACGGTTAAAGGATGTGAAATGGTAATGTGTGAATGGGATAAGGCATAATGGGAATTCCCGTGTGGTTTGTTTTGAATGGTGGTTTTCAAAGGACAATGGTATTGTGAGTTGATGGTTATTTGGATATATAAGCATGTGCACATGTCTTGGTAGAGTAGGGTATGACTTGAGGATCTACGGCCCCGGGTCGAGTGAAGACTGATGCTCTAAAATCCACCCGAAATGCAGCGGTTAAAAATGAGGACTGATGATCTATTCTCCTGACGGTTGCATCCACCCGGATTGAGGCTTCAAGGTGAGGATATGGTTTCATCCACCCGGACTGAGGCTTTGATGTGAGAATATGGTTACTATGAAGGGGGTTGATACTAGTGAGATAGGATAATGATGTGTTTACCCTCTTGCATGTGATTGTTGGCCTTAAACCCATGTAACATATTGTATGTGATTAACCCATGGAAATGTTATGAAATGATAAGTGATGAGAATTGGTATGAAATGAATGGTAATGGAAGTAGCAATGGCTTTGGCTCTGAACTGGTTAATGGAATACTAAATTTATTACTTGGTAATTATCATTCATTTTCTTTTTGCATGCACTACCTATTTATAATGGATATTTTGTAGACACCGTTGGTGGTGGACTACTAATTTGTACTCACACCCTACTCGGGCCGCATTTGCGTACCCAAGCAGACTTCATGTTTGCATGTCAAGAGAAGGGAAAAGTTCCTTGATAGATAGTTGAGTGCACATGGGTAGCACTTGGTGGAGGATCCAGACTTGGAGCCGTGACCATTTGGGGTATTTTGGCCATTGTCATTATTTTGGGTTTTGTTCACTCTTGAATTTGTAGTATGACATAGAATATTTATTATTGGAAATGGTTGTTATACATGTTCGTTGTTTATTGGTTATGGATTATGCAATTTGGTTATTTCTATTGTGTCTTACTCTGATAAAAAGGGGTATAGTCTCCCCAGTTGATTATATAGACCCCCCGCTGCTAGTTGGTAGCCTTTCGCGTACGGGGAGGCGTGCTTATGGTTATGTAACTACCTGGCATGGAGCACCAGTTTAGTGCATTCCAGGCCGGGGGCATTAAAGTATCCATTTACATGAATATGAACACATAGTGGACATGTAACAACCCAATATTTTATGATAAGTATTCTTTTTAATTTATTTGATGTCATGTGTTTTATGCTATTACAAGATTATCTTGTGTTATATGCAACACTGTATTAGCTTGTAGTATACGCAACACTATTCTTAAATTGTGTTACACACAATTTCACGTTCGTTTGATAATAGTAATTCTACGCAACATTGAGTGTATATATATATATATATATTCAATGTATAAATTAAATATGGTTGGATTTTTTTATATGAAACAACAAAGGAGTCTTGCACAATACGCAACCCTATCTTGGCTTTCATTACACGCAATTGCAACCTTCCTCGATAGCGTGTGTTGTACGGAATACCGGGTTTTACTAAACAATGTTATATTATTATAATATTATAATGAACTAGCCGTTATGAATATTATTAACTAAATTTTTAATTTTATAACATTATTATTCATTTTACACATTTTCTAGAACATGGTATAAGAAGAAAATAAAATTTTCGGGTAAAATATGTATTTTTAAAAAAATGCAGTTTTGTTGCCTTTTGATGGCGCACCCACTTTAAATCTAGTTGTTGACATGTTTATAAGTTCAATTTGTCAAAATAAAATTTTTGTTTTGAATCAGGATATAAAAATTTACATTGGATAAAGTTTTGATATTTTTCTGATAACTTTCATATTTTAATGAATCGTAAAAACATGCTATATTTTAATTAAAAACAACTTTTTTCATCGTAATAACTTATGTGGTAAAATTAAAATATTGAATGGTTTTAATTTATAAATATAATTTATTTTTTCCATTTAATATAATGTATGTCATTATCGTTGATTTTACATTGAATTCGTAGGTTAAATCAATTCAATCTTTTGCAATGTTTTAATCAAAAACCCGTTTCCATTCGACAATGGAATAAATTTTAATGTAATTTCTACAACTTCTGTCTATTGAATTTGAAAAAATGGATTCCATATTTGGAATCAGTGGGTCCAAATTATTTTAATAGGCTAGTTTTTATTTTTGGGAATTATGAATAGTAACTACGGTAAATTTTATTTAACATAGTTAAAGGTAAATCGGTTAATTAAGGGTAAATATAATATTATAAAATTACCCTACCACATGAAAAAATTCTATTGTATGGATAAAAGTATATCCATATCACCTAAGGGTGAGATTAGATTAATTTTATGGTCTTTTGACCATGAAAATAATTTAACTATTATTAAAACCAAAGAAAGTGACAACATCTCACTCTCTTAAATCTTATAAGTATATCAATTTTAATTTAGTGATAGACATCATAAAACTTCGAACATGAATAGTATCCAGAAATCTATTAAAATTATCTACATCATGATAATTTATTTACAATTTTTAGGGATTAAATAACTGTCATTAATGGTGATACTTTAATGATGCAGAAATTATTTATTAAGTGAAAAATCAGTAATATAGTTTTTATTGAAATAATAATACCCATTAAAAGGCCCACAACCCTGACCAAAACTTATCGGTAGTGTATATAAACACCTTAATAATCCCATGACCTAATATATAACCGTTTGGAGTCTTATAAACATGATTATGACACCTATATTATTTTATTTTAAATGATGCAAAAGTTGTCACCTTCATAATTTAATAAATATAACAATTTATATATTGGGACTTTAAGATGATAAATTAGATTAAAACAATTATTGTGAAAGGAAATAGATTTATCTTCGTCATTGGATTTTATTTTTAATTTTTATGCAACAAATAAATATATTAAATAATTATACAAAAATGTTGTAGTAATTATTTTATGAAGAGATAAACCAAATAAATGGTTTTAAAAATAATAAAATAAATATTATATGAACAATTTAATGTGCTCCACTAATTTTATAGATACATATGACCTTTTATGAATCTATGAATGATTTTATTTCGATCATATCTTCTGTATATATTTTATTTCAATTCAAATAAATGAATAGTGTCAAAACTGACACTATTGTTATTTTATAAAAATAACATATTATAAAATTTTTTAAAAATCACAAAAATATATAAATATTATAAATTTAAATTTACATGGTCTAAAATGTTATAAAGTATCCAATTATGGAAAATTCACAACAAATAAGTAATTTTTTGTTATAATTTAAAATTTAGAATGTTATTACGAAAAATAAAATTAAATTGATTAAGTCAGGATAAATCATGTTGATAATGTTTAAAATAATTTTATAACATGTCTAAATTTTATTGGTTGATGCGATTAGAACCCTATACATTCTAACCTTCGAATATGAGTCATTTTTGGAGGTTTTTAAGTGGGTTTAGATTTATTATAAATTAATATTTTTATGATTTCCAAAGGTGCCCCTCTCCTCCCTTATAAAAGGGAACATCCTCCCTCTCTTCCTCACACCACTTTGAGCCTTCAAGCTCACCCAAAACCTGCCGAATTTTATTCTCCACTTCCCTAGAAACATCATATAGGTCCTGGTATTCTTCAAAGATCAATTTTAGTGCCCTAAGAGGAGGTCTCAAAGAGGCGCTTCAAAGAAGAGGTAATGTTCATTACCGATTCTTTCAACTTTATTTCTTCTTCCACTTCTTCTTATTTAGTTGTTTCATTTTTAAGTAATGAAATAAGTATCACTAATATACTGATATGTTATTATGAATATGATACAACCCTATTTCACCTTCCATCCATTCTACGGAAAACAAAATCCTCGTGTGTGCGTACGTAAGGAATACCGTCTCCATGTAGTGGTGTAATCTGTTTTTCCACCAACACATTACATGGAGGGGTATAATGGTGTAAATAATAACTATATACGGTTATTATAAAATCATACAGATTTTGATATATCATACCATCCACTCCAATTCTATAATTATTGGAATGATATCATCGCTCGTGCGTACGTACGGACTGCCGTCTCCACAACGCGATGAGATTCATTCTCCATGATTAACCATACATGAATGATCATAAAGTATATATAATGAATAATAATGAAATATATGAAATAATAATGCTACTGTATTTATGTATATATATGTGTATGTCATCTATTTAGTTTCATTCAATTCAATAAGGAAACGAAAACAACGTTCATGCGTACGTACGACCTACAGTCTCCATAAACGGTGTATTTCATTCCTTTTATCGATCTATAATATATATGTATATGATGAATATATATTATATATAAATCATGTTTTACATTCTGGAATTATTTAAATCAGTATATAAGTAATAATATCAAGAAACGACAAGTCGAAACACATACGATAAATGAAATGATTTTACCCAAAACGCTACTTTAACATTGAATTTAAATTAGAACGGATAATATAAAGTCATAAGTGAAACATATATGATATCATAAAAATGAATATGATTATTTAATAAGTCAATGAGATTATTTAAATCATTATATAGGAGGTTCGGATCCATACGAATCATATCAGACCGAAGGTAAGGGATAACTTTTCCAATCTCGTTTTTATCCGAGATTGTTTATTCGTAAGTATTTACTGGGGTTATTTCTATCATCAATGTCCATGTTTTATAAAAGTTTTTTCATGTATTTTTAATGTCATTTTTACCCATTTTTGACTTTCACTACATGGTATTTAAGGAATCTTTCTTTTTTTATGTTACGAGGTACTTTTTTGACTTTTCCGACAAAAGTACAAGGAGAATGTTATTTTTAACATATACGACGTGAACGGATTTTTTATGGTTTTATAGAGCCTTATTTTCATGAAGCTTCCTCCAAAAGATTTCATGACCATTTTCAAAAAAAACCATTAGTTCTAAAATTTCATGAAATTTTGTGAAAAGAAAATGATTTTGAAGAAAAATTGATATTTTCCTCAAGAATTCATTTCAAGTGTTCTATCAAAACCATTTTCATCTAAGATGACTTTATTTCACATGTGTAAGTTTCAAGTATCATGTCTCTATGATTTACATGGTTTCACTTTTCTTATTATGAAATGATATCCATTTCTTTTATATGGATTATGTGATGATGGGATGATGTTTATGAAACCAATTTTATTTATTGGGTTATTATGAATGATGTATGTTTATTTTGTTGAAAAAGTAAGAATGATTTCATTATGAGATGGGTGGGACCAATATCTCCCTCCAATTCATTGGGTAAATATTTATATCTCATGAGATAGACAATTCTGGAATGGTAAGTTAATCCAGTTCAGTATTATAGGATTGGAACGAGGAGTGAACTCGATTCAGAAAGAGGCATTGTCCATTAAGATGGTCTTGGCAGCAGTGCCTTGGCTACTATGGAAATCATTACATGTGGTTAATGGATTCCACAATTACATGATTTATTCCTATGTTATTTTATCATGATTAATGATCCATTATGATCTATGCCTTATGTACTGCCATGTTTTATGTCATTGATCATGATTTTGATGTTTAAATATTATGTTCATGTTTTTATGTTCAAATGTATATGGTTTGTTTTATTTTCTCCATGCTTACCTTTACTGAGAATTTGAGCTCACCCTTTTTATGTTTTCTTTTCCCCCAGGATTAAAAGAAAGGTTTTAGGTAAGGAAACAAAAAGGGGAGGATCTTTATGGGAGATATTGAAGATATTTCAACATGATTAGATGTTTATATTCCATGTTTCCAAAGACACTAAACTATTATGGTCCTTGTGTGTATGTTTTTGTTATGTATTAGATATTCCTCAAAAGTAATGTAATTTCCATGAATGTAAAGCTTAGGGTCTCTACAGTTGGTATCAGATGAAAAGGATATAGGAATGTATCTGATCCTTGGGAACTCTCACAAGTTAGCATTGGATGAAGCATGGCTCTCCACCCAAGGGCTTCATGAGGAAATGGCTTCCACTGGGGATAGTGTTGTGTCCCGCCCAGGGGGTGTAGCCACCCATGGAGTGCCCTCATAGGTATCAACTATAGTCCACTGGATGTAATTACAGACCGTTACAGGACATGTAGTATATATTAGTTTCAATATATAAAATATGTTTATCATCACTATTATCCAAATTTAATTCATATATATTGGTATCTTGGTGAATCTTACCAAACAACTATGATTCCTCAATAATCTAGTTGAGTACTATTTCTGTATTTAAGGTTGAAATTGGATAAAAATTAATCTCATTAACTATTACTATTTATTGATATTGAATTATGAAACAAATTATGTTTATTCATATTATATATTGATAAAAATATCAATATATAAAAGCTGTTATTAAATTTATTTTTTTTATTTTGTTTATGAATTTTTTAATGAGGTCATGGGCTTGTTGAAATTATTGCATTGTAAGCGTGGTAGGTTTTCATTTTTGTAATAATTCATGAATTATAATATTTTAGGATAAACATTTATGTGTTTTTTATTATTCATTTTCGATTTATAATTTTGTTGTTAGTTTGTTAAAAGACTAACAGTTTTTCAACATATTTTTTCAAATCGAATATTTCACCAAGAACCCAATAGTGTAAGAGGGTAAAAACATAGGATCTAGTGGAAAACTATCATCATGTTACCAAAAAATAGGTAATTGATAATACTATTGATTAATTTCCTAAAATTATTTAATTTATTTCATTCAACAAATTTTTTTTCATCCATTGAATTGTATTGATCAACCCAATCTCTCTTGACTCTATGTTGGATACTCCCTTAAAATTGTTTACCTTGTCTTCCTCAACCTTCATGGTTCTTCATTCAAGGGTGATTAAAGGGATTCTCCCATACCAAATATATGAAAATATTAAATCCTTTCCTATAATCCCCAATTATACTCACCTCTTCAAATTTATTATCTCCTAAGTTAGAGTTTTTTATTTTTGAATTTGGAATGAAATGTTAAATTAACCACTATGAATTTATGTTCCACATTAGATTTTTAATTGAAGATCCTATGATGTTTTAATTAAAGTATAAATATTATGAATTAAAATGATTCTTCAATCATTTTCCCTATGTATTCCACAGTATTTTAATTTGTTTTTATGTTTTTAACATACATATATTTTAGGGTTTTTCATCATAGTTGTTGGTGTACTTTTTCAGTCATCCTCCTCTGATTACATCATCATTTATATATATATATATATATTTTATTATTGTGTTAAAAGTATTATGAATAAATGAAGATAGTGTCATATATAGTGTTTAATTTGATGTGTCTATTTTCTATCGGTATAGTGTTTTCACATAATTCAGATATATAAATGCCATAAATAATTTTTTATAGGAGCTATGAATAAATTACATTAATTTTTATGCACAACCTATTACACATATTATGTATATTTTATAATGTAATAATAGTTTTAAAATGTTAATTTTAATAATAATCAGAAGAATGTTTGCAGTTATAATTGGAAATGTATAAAAAGGTGATGTTGTTTGCATATGTATATATAGGATATTTTTAATTCATTCATTCCACCTCTATAAAAAATGTTTTAGAGTATTAAAAAAAGGTTATTTTCAGTAAAAACAATATTGGTGTTGTTTTTTAACTAAATTTTTCAAATTTAACTTATTTTATAATTTCTGAATATCTTCATTACATATCTGAACATGATTTAGATTATATAAAAATGATTGAAATTTTATATTTATATGAGTTTAAATTAATTATATTTGTTGTTACTCCCATATTATTTTATAGAGTTCATTTTAAATGTTTCATTTCATAGTTATATTTGTTAATTAATTTTAATGATTTTAATGTATTTGTTTAGTACAAGAATTATTTTCAAGATATGATCTCATATGTATTCTTCCCAAAATCATTTATATTATATAAAGTGAAATTTTAATTAAAACCATTAACAATGTGATATTCTTGTTTTTATAATTATGTTTGGTGCTATTTTTTATGGTATACTATGAAAATTCTTTCTTAATATTACATATATGATTTATACATCATTATTAGAAAAATAAAATATATAAATAGCCTTCAATGATATAATTTTTTTATAGGGTAATAGAATGATATAGTTCAATAATATATTCAGTTTCATTTAATGTGTTATTTTATAAATAGAAACATCAATTTTGAGAAAATTAAATCTTTATTTTATATATAGTAATTGAAATAGTTTTTTACTCTAAAACTACATATTAAAAATAAATGATATTTCAAAGATCCCCTACTAGACTTTAGTAAATTTTACTAATTTTATTTGATCATGATGATTTTGGTTATAGTTCCATGTCTTTGTGTGGTTTTTTATATTTTTGATTTCCCTATAGGAAGTTGCGCCACGAGGATCTTGGTAATGTCTTTGTGTTTATAATTTTTTATTTTTCTAGACAAATGAAGTGTTTTTGGATATTATTCCTACAACAACATTAGTGTTAATGACCAATATGTTGCATGTTGTACCATGATGTGATTTTAGTAAAACATCATTTTTTAGAGTGACATCATTGTGGAGTGAGGTACTATAATTTAAAGGATTCAAAGTGACTTTTTAGTTCATTATATTATTTTCATGGTTGTTGTGGTGTGTTTTCTTGGTTGTTTCATAAACATAAACCAGGTCATGTGGATCTGCAGTGGTCTATAGTATGTTTGTGAAGGCCTATTGGGTAATGTCCTGAATTATTTGTCGCAAGCTGGTACACTGGGCCAATTGGATACATGAACTTATGTGAACCTCCCCATAGACTCAAGTATGATGACTAACAGTGGGGGTCCAAAATATATTTTTGTGAAACTATACCAAATTTTATCAATGTAGTAAAATTATAGAATCAGTAAATGATATCCAACCAATTATAAAAGAAAAAAATTAAGATTGCTTTAAAAAATAAAGAGTATCATTATATTATAATATTAACACATGGATGAATGGACATAACCAAATGTCTAAATATTAAATTCCATATATATTCCATGTTTCTAAATAAAACACAAAATAAATACACTATAGCATTTCCCATGTAGGTCCCAATATCAGTTTTTTACTCTCATTCATGCTTCATTCCAACTCATCCATCTATTATATCACCTTTTCCATTATCATGTTCTGAAAACATGAAGTCTATTTGGGTAATGATTAGAAATTTCATGTAGGGTCTGAGTACAAATATTTTGGCCACCACGAATTAATTATAAGGAAACATAGAGTGTATAAGAATGTATTCAGTTTTATAATGAAATAAATTCAATGATAAATAATCAAATTTGAAATTAAATTATTATTTAGTTAACCACATAAATATTAGTGTACATTATGACACCAAAAACAATAATAACATATTCAGTACATATTTAGATTCTGAATCTCCCACCATGGGATATCTCATTTCGATATATCATGGGTTTCTCTTAATCATTTAATCTAAATTTCACATTAAAATTATGTGGGACAAGAGAATTAGTCTGGAACCCCATAGAAGTTTGGAGAGGAAGTCCATGACCAATAAATTAGTGATAATATGAAATATATATTTATATATGTTTATCATGGAGTTATAGAAGAGATTAATTGAACCTCAGAAGTATTTAGAGCACTAGTCCCTATCCCACAACTCTTTCACAATATCTCATATCATGTTTTCTCATTAATTAAAAAATTTATTAACCAAATCGAAATACCATTAATCAACCAATATCATCAACTCATTTATAAAACAAATTTATTTTCCCATTTATCAATCCTAATTTATTAACAATTTATAATATCAACTATAATGGAACACCCTATGATTTTTCATCAACTTCATCAACCTATAAATCAATCAATTTTATAAACTAATTATTCCCTCGATATCATATCCTCGTTTTGAAGTAACAGATTACTCAAAATTTGAATGAAATTGTGCATTATGAAGATTAAATTTTTTTAACAATTACAAACACAAAATTATTATCAAGGCTATTGTCATTGACGTTTAGAACACCTACCTGAACGTCGTTGATGAATTTTATCCAAACTGAAAAAATTATATTGATGTGGAATGATCAAAATAACAATGTTCTAGATGATCTAATACTCATATTTTTGAAAAAAAATCCGAATGGACAAGATCTACTATAAACATTATTTATACACTTTCTAATGGAGGAAAATCGTCCATTTTCATTTAGAGGGTGTTAAGAGGGAGAGAAAAAAACAAAACAACGACACAATAAGACACTTTAGAGAAATTAGTCCTTCAATCAGATCCACACATCAATAATATATGGGTTCAATGAGTCTTAGAATCCTCCTAGTAGCATACGAAATAGAATGAAATATCTTAATGAAAATAAGTTGTTATTTTGAGTCAATTATAGGGGTTAATAATATTTAAATATATTTCTAGTGGGATAAAAAATTGTGCAGATGGTTTTCTAGGAATAGGTACATAGTTTTCTAAACCATGTTCCTTTATATAGGGGTTACATAGTTTTTACTAAATGGTAATGTTTTTTGAAAAACCATTAACTAACGGTTAAAATCTACTCTATTGGATGGTGCATGGTTTAGCAAAGGAGGATGTATGGTCTGGTAGCAATGTACTCCAATGATGCTCCACCTCATTTTCCTAAAAAATGGGGTACATTGTTTCAGGGGAAGGCCACATAATTTTCCCAAATTTTGTGTCAACTAATAATATCCCCATGGTCTTTAAAATTTATATAATTTCACTAATAACAAGAACAAATAAAAAACCAACCAAGGTATAACCAATTAAAAGGAAGAATATTACCAAACAATGATCCTGAGATTTCTACATAATGGTCGAGATCCTATAACCTCCAAACCATTTAATAACATGTAATTGATATTTCCCCCCATGAATTTATTAGATAATTTTGAAAAAAGATCTTTCAAATAAGCCGACAAATCAAATTTCCACTCCCAATTTTCTCTTGAACATGGCCATGTTTCCACAATACTCAAACTATTTTCATGGTTTCCCCCACAACACTTTATCACAGTGATCTGTAACACAAATTAGATTCTATTAGAAGGAAGAATCATCATCAAGATCTTCATCAAAAACATAAATCCCTTGAGAAGTTTTGGGATGTTATTTGTGATGATGATATACATGAAAAACCTCATTTGTAGCTCAATAACACTATAGAAGAGCTAATCAGTACACCGCCAACCTGATTCTCTCTAAAAGTTCATAAGGTCTAACATATATAAATGAAAACATTACATTACAATGAATCATCCGATGGTCCAATCTAGAGACACACTAATGGATACACAATAACCCACTTTAAACTGTATGGTTTATTGCTATTGATCATTCTACAATATTATTCTTACTCTAATTCATAGAAATATGATTCTGAATCAGATAATCCTTTTCTGACATCTCCTAGATGAAACACAATCCCAACCACTATGACTCACCTTCTTCTATAGTTCATAGTGTTACTATAATGTTAATATTTTAAATACCCTAATATGGTGCCATCAAAATAGTTTCTTGATAACTTATATCATAGGAGAACATAACGAGTTCAAGGTGATTCTCCCAAGACCCTCCAATGTATAAGAGGTATTCCCATAGAATATCCTCCAATACCTGTATAGTATTTCTATAATAAACATATGTATGTTGGTGAAAATATATACTCAGAAATACCATTGTATAAAGTAACTTAGGTAAATCAATCTAGGAGTATGAAGTTAAACTTGTGTCATGTTATGACAATATGCTATGTTCCACCCCATAGAGATGGACTATCATCAAAATGTATAAGTACCCCAATGTATCCACATATAAAGTCTCTCACATTGGAAATAAATGGTCTACATTCTTAAATATATACATAATTACTCATAAAGAATCATTCATGCAAGGAACCCTCAAATGTCCCACCATGAGATCTATGGAAATTTCATTCCAATACCATTAATGGGCATTGAATGTCGTAAGACACAAGGTTTTTTATTTTTAAGATTTACCTAATGATGGGTATAGTATCATTTCATGAACAATTAAATTTATTTTTTCATGACCATCAACAAATATAGTTGATCTAGGTAACAATTTTTTTTTAAATTAGGATGCAGAAACCACTTCATGGATTGAAATTTGTGAATAAGATCATATAACATAATATTTGGCATAGTAAACATAGTTCCAGACATAGATGATCTCTTCCTTACCAATATTTCAATCGGATGGTGATTCCACACCATCATGGAGATCTCTCATGGTTAAATTCTATGGATCCTCATACTGAATATCAATAATCTTGATCAAATGTGTAGAATAAAATGATACTGAAATGATGTTCATCCAACCCTAGACCACCTAAACCGAAATATAAATCTCACCGAACACTTTCATCATCATCCACTCATAATTAGACTCACAAACTGCGAATGTTTTCTTTTTCCTACTCAATGTTATGAAAATAGTATTTATCTTCCCAGGTGTATATGCTAGTTCAAAATAAAATGACATCATATAATCAACCAACATACTCTAATAGAGATTAAAATATCACTGTGGAATGACATAATTTGAAATCTTGTGGTTGGTATACATATTAGCAGTTTCACCCAACAGATAATGCTACCAAAACATAAAATCATAACTCACTATAGTTAACCCACAGTTATGTGTAGGGTAATTTCGTTCATGTGGCCTAAAAATCCATGACTCTTATGAAACAACTCTATCACTAATAATCAACAATAATCCAATTCGTCTATCAGATTCATCATAAAACCGAATATACTTATCAATAGTCTCAGGTATGATCAAAATCAGCATGGTAGTCAATGGATAATTAAAATACTTCTAGTAATTCATACATGATCCATAAAATGAAAAAAAAACATTTCTTATTAAAGACTATATGTTGAGTTACTGAGAAGAAAAAAGATTGTGTAAACGGCCAATAAAAACATATCATCAACACAAGTTTTCCATTACAAAACCATTCATTGCCTGATATATCGAATCAACTACCCGAACATTCTCTCAGTCCACTGACACGCCTTCCTTTGAGAATATGGGACATAGTAAATTTAACATATTAATCTGGATTTGACACAGGGATACCTCAGAGTATATCCAATGATCTCTCAATATACACAACATTGTGTTCGGATGTTCGGTATGATCATCATTCTTCCTGGATTACACCAATATTTCATGCAAGAAAACAATCCTAAAATGATCTAGGTTTGGGAAGATTATTTGGTTCACCAAGTCCATTGAAACTATCAGAGAGTTCATAATCAAAAAATCATATCATTATGTACTCATATAGGATATACCGACATAAAAAGTCAATATATCGTATATTTTATGGTCTTACTCTCATATTTTTGTCCCCTAATCTCAGTTCAATCATAAATAAAACAGAATATCATCTAAAATAGTCGAACATACCATCAATATGAGGAATATGATAGAAGTTCATTGCTTCCAGCATTTTTAAAATCCGATAATCAACAAATAAAATGTTAGGTATCGTCATCCTTATTAGAGACAATATATGATAACCCATAAATTATGTACTCATATAGATAAATACCTTACCCATCATCTTTACCAATTATGTCTTATTTTCTTGATGCAATGTTGGTTCCATTTTGAAATGATTAATTGTTTCTGGTTTAGGTTTTGGAATAATCTCTACAGTCAATTCACCATCTTTTTTAGTTGGAATACTTGAGGAGTATTCTGGAATCAAATCTTGGAACTTTCCCACTATGTATGGAAAGACATCAAGCCTCACACCCCTTGTCATCCAAAAAAAGGCTTTCACCATGGGCGGTGTTCTCCCCTAGTTTATGATGAATTTTCTATAGTTCGCATTCCTATATATATCCTAATATACATTATGTATATAACTATTACCCTAACAGGACACACTCCAACAATAAAAATCGATTTTTTCTTAGAATGATATCATCTAGTGCATACCATAACTGAATTCAAAAAAAGAAATGTCATCTATATAAATATCCCAAAGGAAAATATTCTCCCCAACATTGAGAGAACACCCCCCTACGCAAGTATTTCTCCATCATACATGATCATAATGATGTTTCAATCATCATAATACCACTAAAAAATCTTAAACCCGATTCAAATAATTCACATGTTGACAATATATAAATTAATTACATGCACATATATCAAATAATGTACTAATAAAAACAGAATCTAAAATTATAGTACCTCTGGAAATCAGTGGCCCACCCTCTCTATCCAAATGTGTAGGATGATCTACATAAAATAGTATTTACCCTCATTACTATTCCACAATATGAGTCCCTTGATCTATACAAATTTATTGATCTAGGTTCTCATAACCCGAAATACCATATACAATTCCTGGACATCCATCACAATAAACACTCCATCTTCAAGACTATTAAAGGGTAGAATCCCCCATACAAGTACTCTAACTCTACCTGGATCCTCCATCGTTACACATTGGTCTATGTTTTGTGATATACCTTTATAAGTGAATCATATTGATAGAATACTCACACACCACTAGTAGTCACGGACCCCATCTACAAATATTCCTCATCCAACAATACTAGTGGAAATAAATTTTATTAAATTTTAAGGTAAATGATCCTTCCCTCTGGCCTATATAATTTTATTTTCCTTAGTGGATATTCTAATAGTGACTCTTCATACTCTCAAATGGAATATAACTAGGTTATCTAGTTGAAACAACATGCATTCTATTTAAATCCTCAATCAAGTTCCCATTAGAAATTATAGCATGATTTCCAATATAAATAAAAATATTAAACAAAAAAATTAACCTGGGACATAATATAACAAGTAATTATATCATGAAAATGTTTATCCATATTTTCCTTATCTCTTACAAATGATGTAACAAAGTTCTACAAATTAGTGATCTGATCAGAATAACCCATTACAGCCAAAAACTATTAGTTCAACCATAGAAACTCATATTCCATCCTCTAACAGGGAATATATTTTAATTATTGTTCGATGAAATTTTGTTAAAAGGCCTTCCAAAACATATTTTCTAACTTCTCATCTTCAGTGTGGATGTCCCACCAATGATTTGATTGGCCATGTAACATATAATCCACCATCTGGACTCTCCTCTTAGTAGGAGTCTATAATTTTTCAATGACCATATATAGAGAATCAATATAGAACTCAGCTTCTAATGTAACAACCTCTTCAGTGATTTTCAGAGGGTGTTGTGACATAAAATCATGTGTCTTGATGGATACACTTAACAGAAACCATATTTTTCTCTTTCCATAAAAATTGTAGAGCAATTGATGTTCTAACAGAATCTCAATATTGCTCCTTCACTCGGAAAAATCCGAGACCATGGATTTATAAATAGAGGATCATTTCCTACCATCTCCTCTTTCTATGAAATAAGAAAGATTCATAATGGACGATTAACTATCAATTAAAATCACACATATTAGGTTAAATAAAAATTAATTTGATATTTTTAATTAGAGTTGTTTATATAAATATATAATAAATAATCCCTCATTCCCCACCATACAGAAAAAACTGTTGATGTATCACTACCCCCAGCCATAACTCATACGGTTCATTTATAATAGAGGATAAAAACATGAATATTTCAAGTATTACATTATTCTATTATTATACAACTTCAACTAAAACATTTATAATCACTTATAATATTGAAAATCACATTAGGAACCTCATTATCTTTAAATACATAAACTCATTAAATTATTTCATCTTAACAGGTCATTAAAAACCTTTTTTCCATGCATACCTAAAATTATGTTTGTCAAAATAAATCTTGAGTGCCTAAAATGATGCATGTGTACCAAAATATCTTTCTATAATTGTAAATTATTATAATGACATAAAAAACATTTCATAACTAGTACACCCCCTTAGGTGAAATAACATCCAATTATAATGATAACCATTAATAACAAAAATACCACCATGGACATCTGTCTCCACATGTAATATTTTCATTCACTTTAACCTCTCCATTAGTGAGTAGGTTGATAATTTTGAAAAAGAATGCAAATATTACTTGTGGAGACTGAAAACACACAGATGAAAGGAGAATTGTATATAATATAGAAAATTATATTATTTTAATATTAATAATAAAATATACTAATAATTTAATAATGTTATTATTCCTAATTATTGGTAATTATTCCTAATTATTGGTAATTATTCCTAATTATTGGTAATTATTCCTAATTATTGGAAATTATTCCTAATTATTGATAATTATTCCTAATTATTGGTAATTATTCCTAATTATTGGTAAATATTCCTAATTATTGGTAATTATTGGTAATTATTCCTAATTATTGGTTGTTATTTATATAATTACCAATAATTATAAATAATAACATTATTAGTATATTTTATTATTAATATTAAAATAATATAATTTTCTATATTATATACAATTCTCTTTTCATCTGTGTGTTTTCTGTCTCCACTTACAAATATTACATGTAGAGACAGAAAACACACAGATGAAAGGAGAATTGTATATAATATAAAAAATTATATTATTTTAATTTTAATAATAAAATATATTAATATTGTAATAATGTTATTATTCCTAATTATTGGTAATTATTCCTAATTATTGGTAATTCTTACTAATTATTGATAATTATTGCCAATTATTGGTAATCGTTACGAATCATTACTAATTATTGGTAATTATTCCTAATTATTGGTAATTATTCCTATTTATTGGTAATTATTTCTAATTATTGGAAATTATTCCTAATTATTGGTTATTTTTCCTAATTATTGGTAATTATTCCTAATTATTGGTAATTATTGGTAATTATTGGTAATTATTGGTAATTATTATTAATTATTATTAATTATTGGTGATTATTATTAATTATTATTAATTATTGATAAATATTAATAATCATTGATAATTATTACTAATTATTGGTAATTATTGTTAATTATTACTAATTATTAGTAATTATTACTAATTATTGGTAATTATTACTAATTATTACTAATTATTGGTAATTATTATTAATTATTACTAATTATTGGTAATTATTATTAATTATTACTAATTAGTGGTAATTAATGGTAATTATTACTAATTATTACCAATTATTACTAATTATTGGAAATTATTGTTAATTATTGGTAATTATTAGTAATTATGGATAATTATCGTTAATTATTACTAATTATGGATAATTATTGGTAATTATTTCTAACTAATGGTAATTATTGGTAATAATTTCTAATAATTACTAATTATTGGTAATTATTACTAATTATTTGTAATTATTACTAATTATTGGTAATTATTACTAATTATTTGTAATTATTACTAATTATTGGTAATTATTACTGATTATTACTAATTATTGGTAATTATAATTAATTATGACTAATTATTGGTAATTATTATTAATTATTACTAATTATTGGTAATTATTGGCAATTATTACTAATTATTACCAATTATTACTAATTATAGATAATTATTGGTAATTATTGGTAATTATTACTAATTATGCATAATTATCGGTAATTATTACTAATTATGGATAATTATTGGTAATTATTACTAATTATTGGTAATTATTACTGATTATTAATAATTATTGGTAATTATTACTATTTGTGGATAATTATTTGTAATTAGTAAATTATTACTAATTATTGGTAATTCTTAGTAATTCTTGGTAATTCTTGGTAATTATTGGTAATTATTACGAATTATTATTAATTATTAAAAATTATTGGTAATTATTGGAAATTATTACGAATTATAGGTAACTATTGGAAATTATTACTAATTATTGGTAATTATTACTAATTATGGACAATTATTGGTAATTAGTAAATTATTACTAATTATTGGTAATTCTTGGTAATTATTGGTAATTATTACTAATTATGGATAATTATTGGTAATTATTACTAATTATGGATAATTGTTGGTAATTATTATAATTATTGATAATTATTTGTTATTATTACCAATTATTGGTAATTATTACTAATTATTTCTAATTATTGGTAATTATTATTAATTATTACTAATTATTAGTAATTATTGGTAATTAATGGTAATTATTACTAATTATTACTAATTATTGTTAATTATTACTAATTATTACTAATTATTGGTAATTATTACTAATTATTACTATTTAGTACTAAATATTGGTAATTATTGGTAATTATTACTAATTATGGGTAATTATTACTAATTATTGCAAACTATTAGTAATTATTAGTAATTATTGTTAATTATTAGTAATTATTACTAATTATTACTAATTATTACTAATTATTGGTAATTATTTGAAATTATTACTAATTATTGATAATTATTACTAATTATTAGTAATTATTACTAATTATTACTAATTATTGGTAATTATTGGTGATTATTACTAATTATTCCGAATTATTGGTATTTATTACTAATTATTAGCATTTATTCTTAATTATTGGAAATTATTACTAATTATTCCTAATTACCATAAACTATGAACAATGAATACTAATAATTTAAATTTATTAAGTAACAAAAAATGTAAACATATTTAAATTACAACTAATTAAAAATAATTGAAACTAATAAAAAATTTAAAATAAATATTAAATTAAAATAAACATAAATACCTTTAAAATTGATCTAAGGTTGATCTCTGAGCATTGTTGAAAACTTCAATATCAACTCTGAAAAAAAAGTAAACTTAAGAAACGCTGAACTCTAAAAATAGAGTTTTGAGAGAAGGAAAAGATGGAGTTTGAGAATGGATGAAAAAAACGGATGGGGGGGGGGGGGTATTTATAGGTTAGATTATTTGCGATGGGACTATTTGCGACGGGTATCCCGTCGTAAATACCTTGGCCCTCATTTATTACGGTCAACGGTTAAATAGTTATTTGCGACGGGTACCGTCGCAAATTAAAACCTGCCGACATACTATTTGCGACGGCGGTATATTCCCGTCGCAAATAGCTATTACCACCGGTTATTTGCGACGGGGGTATATTGCCGTTGCAAATAGCTCTTACCGCCGCCGGTTATTTGCGACGGGCGGTAACTGCCAGTCACAAATAACATTCCCGCGATTTGGCGCGCAAAGCGCGCCAGTCCTTTTGCGACGGGGAAAGCTAACTCGTCGCAAATACCTACTTATTTGCGACGGGAAAATTCCCCCATCGCAAATAAGTTTCTAACGGGACTATTTGCGACGGGATTTATCCCCGTCGCAAATAACCCGTCGCAAATGACCATTTTTCCCGTAGTGATGAGAAGATGATATGGGAGTTGATGATGGGAAACTACCAAAGGGAATCCCTAAATCGATCTCATGCTTCATGAAAAACTTATCCATCCTCTTGATAAAAACTATTAATTATTTTTTCTATGATCACCTTTAATTCATTATGGATAAAATTTCATTGTTAAAGAATTGTACACCTGATCCTTATTTAGAAAAAATATTCGCATCTAGACTGAGAAACCAATTCCTATCATTCATTTTAATGAAAAAAGGGAAAGGCTCTCATTCTCATCTCATTTTCTGTGAGTCCTAGAAGAGGTGATTGCTGCACAATATTATTGGATTCTCTAATTAAGGCAATAGAGTCCTCATTAAAGAGTCAATTAAAAGCAAGAAAAAGTGATATGTGTGAGTTTTTTAGCTCATAATTTCTAGCTCTATGAGATAGTCTAATGAAAGATGTACTGAATGAAACTTGATGATGATGGAATTACCAAATTCGAGGAATTTAATTTTCTTGTAAGTGTTCTAGATGATTTATGTAGTTGTTAGGTTCAGGAACACTATCATCTATATTTTCAATTTCAATTTATTTTCTTTCATCTAAAAGCAGTTAAGTGTTTTTCTATTTCTACATTCAGTGGATCTAGACTAACAGCAGAGTCTCTTATGCTCATAAAGAGTATATCAAAAATTCAATCGGCACAATAGAAGAACTAAACATGATCTCAACAATACATAAAACTATTGCAATTAAATTTTAATCGAAGTAGATTGTTTTACAGTTTTCAATATGTCAATAGTTTTTAATTTTTTTAAAAATATGTGATTTTTTAAGAAGTTGATTGGAAAGTCCCTTCATGAGAAAAATCACAAAAAAATGACATGTACTATCTTTGAATCAGGTCAATGTTTAATATTTATGATCCTACTAAGTACTTTATATGTGGAAAGTAGGGTCAAACCCACCGGGATGGAAATTTTGACCACTATTCTTCTTAAACCATACAAAAAGACCCCAATGTTGTCTGTAGTGTGGTAGATTTTTGATTTTTTAAATTTTTGATTTTATTAAGAAGTAATGGAACCTAAAGGTATATATAATGAATCTAAACTCAATTTAAAAATGAAATAGTTGAAATCATAGGGAAATAGAGATAAAAATGATGATAATCGATCTATCAAGTAAAACGCTTGCTGAAAATTTTCCATCATACTAGTTTTTATGGTATTCCAATTCATTTAAATGTTACTGAAATGTTCCACCATTTTAAAAAATTAAATTATCCCCATGACATGAGTTAAGTCATAGAATCATATCAGATTTGGAGTTCGCCACTCCAAAATAATTCAAATATGCATTGTTAGATTTGAAAATGATGACAAGGAAAACTCACGGTAAGCCCAAATGCATTGTAAATTTAATATTTCTTTTGGATGATGTAACCATGATCAATATCAACAACTGATAATGGATTTTTTGAAATTAAGTCCTACTGTTATAAAGCAATTGAATGAATTCAGCATTAATCTCGCTGATCTATTCTTAATTCATTAAACTGATTATTTGAAAATGATGAATTTAGGGATAACCAGTAGAACATCACGTTCTCCTCGAACTGGAGGATTTATCCTAAAATTTTCTATATTTAATAAAATAAACCATTTTTTTATAAATAAATAAAAAAAATTGAATGAAAACATTGGAATAGATCTCCCGGTCCATGCTCGAAAATGCTGCTACTCCTGGCCCTCAGGACTCCAAGGAATGGTTATCGAGAAGTGATCCAAGATTCAGCCTAGGTTCCCACTTTGCATGGAATTGTAATATCGAATAGATAAAATCAATCCCCCTCCGAAATTTCATACTTCTCTGTTTTAAACTTACTATTACACACTTTACATCACCCATGCTTTCCATCGACTTCAAGGTTCTCTCACTTGAGTACTGCAAACGTGCGTTTTTTCATGACTGGCATACCACGCTAAATTTCCCCATATAACTAAGTCCTAATGAGTTAGTTATGTGAACCTGGACATTTTCTAATCTATTTAATGAACTTACATATTTAGAAAAAAAACATAAATAAATACACAGGGATAGTAAAATAGTAATTTCTTAGTTTAAAGTTAAAATAACTTATCTTAAGTAATAAAAATCTTAATTGATAATTATTATAAAATATTATAGTTATAAATATTAATTTATAACTAAAAAATTAATTAAATAAAAATATTATGTTTTAAATTTATTATTATTATTATATTAATTAATGTAAGTATTGTTGATAATTATATTGTATAACTAAATTAGATTTATAAATTTAGATCTAAATTAATTACATTATTAATTCAATTATTATATTTATTCTATTAAAAATAGAGTGTTAAAATATCTATTGTAATTAATAATTTTATAAATTTTTATTGTTTATATTTTAATTTTAGAGCTTTTTCTATTGGTTTGACTTATATTCTTTTTTATAACATCTCTATTTATTAAAATTATACAAGTTATATATAAAAATTATTATATATTATATTATATTTTTTGATTAATTTATTATTATTATATAATTTTTTCTTTATCTTTTATTTTTATTTTATTTTTTGTCTTTGTCCCGCCCCAAAATTCCATGCTACTGGTGGAGGGTTCCTTCTCCTGGAAGTTCCTACAGCATTACAAGCTATTGCCTCAGCCACCGACTTCAGATCCCCTGGCTTCATCGACGACACCGCTCTATATCTCTAGATTGGATTTTTCTCCACCTACCAGCTTTAGTGACACGACACGATGTCCTCTTCTTCAGCTCATGGAGTCTTCTGCATATCTCATTCTTCCAAGTCATTCTGTGGTATCCTATTGCAGTGGTGACAACAGGTCTTCAAACCAGATCGTAGAAACTCACTCGTGCGAGGCGGCTCCAGTTCGACCTTAGCGGTGTTCAATGATTGAGGATAAATACCTCAGTAGGTGTTATTGGGAAGAAGATCTAGTATTGGGGGGAAGAGATCGGGAGGAGGGGAGTGAGATGACGAGGTGATGAAATGGAAGGGATTGTTGTGGCACATATGATCAAACGGTGAGACTGTGACAGAGTTATAGTGGCACCACTATGTGGAAGAGAAATGGTGCTGAGGATGAAAGAGTTACTCGAAACAGTGTGTGGTGACAAGGAAGAGTGGTGAGATCGTAATGCTGAATTCACGTTGGCACTATGAATGAATGAACTATTCAGACAACATAAGGGGATTCACAGTGGCACCTTGAATTAAATAGTGTGAGGAATTAGTTTTTCAATGGTTACACTAAATACAAAGAAAAATTAAAAATATATTAAAACTAATGTTATGACTAAAAAATAACTAACTCATAGTAATAATTAATAAAAAATGAGAATTTAATTAACTCCTAAACTTAGATAAAATTTATGAAACAGATAAAACATAAATAAAATTATTACTAACTTCTAAATTAAAAAAATTAAAATTGGAACTATAATAAAACATAAATTAATAACAATTACACCATCCACAGTTAATATAAATTGAATTTGACTTTCAATTTAATATTCATATATCCAAAATAATTTATTGAAAATATTTACTTTATCAAATTAAATCTAAGTTGGCATTTAATTATTCTATTGTAAAATAATTATGTAAAAAGTTTTAAGACATAATTAATTTGAAATAAAATTATAAAAGGAAACTAACTATTAGATTACGTTATTTTTAATTATAGAAAATTTAATACATGAAATGTTGAATTAACAACTAATTAGTTCTAACGTAATAAAGGATATTAATTAATTAATTAATTAAATATTAAATTTTTTAATTATGACGATTCAGACACTAAACCAAATAATAAATTGTTAGACTATAAAAATAATGTAAACTATAAATTAGTTATCTTAAAGCTTAAAATACATGAATTATTATGAAAAATGATTAATAAAAAATTTATTTATAAAAATACAAAAAATCTCTATTTTGAAAAAAAGTGTAATAATAATTAAATAAATCAATAAAAATTATTTAAAACGATGTGCCAAAACATGCATTTTTAAAGACACATAACATATTATCATAACATAATGGAAATATTAAGGTTTATCATCCCTTTAATCACGTGTTCTCCAAGTATGTAACCTTAATCTTAAATCACTTTTCGGTCCCCTTAGAACTATTCAACATATACTTTCAAATCATTAATTAAAAATTTATACTGAAAACACTGATATTTTTCACGATTCATATAACATACTATTTGGTATCCAAAACACATACACATCAATTATCCAACATTATTCTTAAACTGTTACTCAAGATCCATCATCTTATTCTTTCATTAAAATAAATATTTTCTTTTTGTTTCTCTACCTAAAGCTTCTTAGGTTTGATGTAATCAATACTGAGTGAACATCACAAACCTTTCACATGTTGTTTACAATCTATTTATCATCAGCCAATATGACCAATACTCATACCATCGTCATGATTCTATTCATGATATTTTTCATGTAGGAAATAGATCTTCCTTATTCCCATAACATCCACATCTGAAAAATTAAATGGGTGGCCATGTTCTATGTAGTTATGGATATTTACTAAGACTAGAAGGAAAAGTGTCAGAAATAAATATCAGTGATTAAAAACACATATGTAAGATCAATTACAAATAATATTTCACTTTATGATATATTATGTTTTAACCGAGGTTATTCATGATTATCACAAAAACTCTAGGATTGTAACATATACTTGATTTATCTTTAGGAAAAAACTAGAGTAACCATTAGACATATCTCTCGGGTTATCACAAATGTTTTCAAATCCATGTTTCCATTGTTTAACTAAACCTTCTCTCTATTACCAACTCTAATTACCCATGATAGATGTAAATGGATATTCAATTTCATATGTGGAATACATAATACATGAAATAAATATACAAAAAAATATCTTATTATGTTTGTGTCTTCAATAATGTGGAACATAATCTTCTAAATTGGTTAAAGATCATCGACATCTCCCATAATTATCCTCTTGTTTTGTTATACTACCTAAAACCTTTATTTTTTATACTAGGTAATAAAAAACATAAAAATGGTTATCTAAAATTATCACATTGGTTAAAAATTGAGAACTTAAAATACACCATAAACATAAATATGTTAAAAATGAACATAATGTTTAAATATCAAAATTTTGAGTCATGAAATAAATCTTGGGAGTATGAGAGGAATAGATCCTAATGGAACATTTACCATAATAAAATAGAAATAAAGAAACATGGAATTTTTGGATAAAAATAAACACATTATTTGATTTTCATAGTAGCCATGAATTACTTTCAAGACCATAAAAGTGGAAAATGTCTATTACTAAAGGGGTGTAACTTTCTGTTCTAGCCACGTATTACTGAACCAGATTTACTTTCCATTCCAGTCCTTTTTATAGAAGCATATTTACCCATCATTCTAGTCATGCCTATATCATGAAGAATAAATAATCACCCAATGAATTGGAGGGAAATATTGGCATCAACCATCTCATAATTAAATAGTTCTTACATGTTCAACAAATACATTAAGCATTCATCATAGCATAACCCACGAAATAATATGTGTTTCTTAAACATCATTATATCATAACATAATCAATATAAAATATCATTACATAATTAACACAATAAAATAATAGTAATCACATGGATATAAACATTACCCAATTTAAAGAGCTTAATCATAGATGCAAAATAATTTTTAAATAACACTTGAACTTAATTCTGGAGGAAAATATCCTTTATTCTTCAAAAACCTTTTCTTTTCAGAAAATGTGGTATAATATTAAATTAAAATAATATATTTGAAAATAAAATTTAAACCATGCTGAGGAAGCTTTATGGAAATAAGGTGCTATGAATATTTAAAAATTGGTTCATTCAATATAAGTAATAAAAGGTCATTCTTTCCATATTGTCTCCAGAAAAGTCATAACTAAGGTCGTATGGAAAATGAATGAATGATTCCTTCCATAAAATTTAATGAAAATTCACAAATCGGTAAAATTGATTTTAAATAATACTATTGAAATATAAATAATATTGTATTTATTTAAATCATGGAAATGGATGATATATATACCCTAGTAAAAAGATACGTATAAACAATATTTTAAAATGATGAGAATGCAAAATTATACCTTAGCTTAGGTCTGATATTCTCCATATGTATATGAAACTCCACTATAGTGGATTTAAACATATCATTAACATGTAATAAACCCATAATAATATCTATGATATCATATATGTTTCACCTATGACTTTATATTATCCACTCATTTATCAATTCTATCTTAAATTAATGTTTTGTGTATCAATCGTTTTATTCTTCTTATGTATTTTGACATGATATTCTTGATCAAAATACATAGATCAATATTGAATTACATAAATAATGTAAAACATGATTTATATATCATATATATATTATGTATTTAAATATACATTTATATAATTGAGATACAAATGAAATGGAATACAACGTTCATAGAGATTGTAGATCATACGTACACAAAAAGGCTGTTTCTGTTTCATTATTGAATTGAATGGAAGGAAGTAAATGAAATTTATATATAAACATAAATCCAATAGAATTATTATTTCATATATTTCTTTCTTATTTATTATATATAATATATAATAAATCTTTAATGGTTAGCGTAGAGAATGAATCTCATCACTTCGTGGAGACGGTTGGTCGTATCTAAGAATGAGCGACAATATCATTCAATTAATGGTTAAATGTCATATAAATGGATCCTATATTAATTATGAAAAATAATTATCATGTTATATTAATTGTATAAATCCATTATACTCATCATTATACACAAATAAATTAAATATTGTTGAATAACAAATTACATTATGGTGTGGAGAGAGTAAGTCTTAACTACACAAACATAGTGATATTTTTATTCATAGGATAAATTAAAGTAGATAAAAATATTTCACATATTTATAATATAATATCAGAATTTATATAATAATTTTTTTATTTCATTATTATTGAGACACAATAAGAAGTGAAAGTAGAAGAAAAAATTAATCTTTAATGAGGTAATAAAACAATTACATTTTTTCATGTATCTATTATTTATTTTCACAAAATGTCTCTCTAGGATGCATTTATTCCCAATGTGTGGCCTCTATGTAGAAGGGAGGGATGATGGGAGAGGAAATGGTTAGGGTTATCCAATTAAAAAAGATTTATATACTTGATTTTATGTTAATGATAACATTTCTTTTTTAAGAGAGTGGAGGAGAACTTTATGAAAGTCTTGAAATATTAATTAATTATAAATTTATTTTCATTTTATGATAATACAAAAATCATTTATTTCTATTATAATATGATTATGGGTCACAATAATCTCTTCCCATAAAATTTAGATATGTTTTTATTTTATTTTAAACTGTATCATTTATATTCATACTTGTTTAATCTATTTAATTTTATATGTGGTAATAATATCATAAATATTAAATGGTTATACACATTTACTTATGTTTTGTTAATTATCTATAATTGGATTCATTATAAAATTTTATATCATATAATTTTCGATCATTATTTTTTTAATAAATTTATTTATTTTTAAATAATTTAATAACAAATTATTTTTATAAAATATCAATAGTGTCAATTTAGGAACAATTCATTTATTAGAATTTAAATAGAGTCCACAGAGAAGATAAATTCAAATAATTTTTTTTTATACAGTCATATTATGTCATATTCACCTAGAAAATATTTGGAGAACATTAATTAGTACATAAGATATTTCATTAAATATTTTTAAGTCTATTTATTTGACATTTCAATCAATAAAATAATATCTAAATCATTATTGTGTAGTAATTAATGGTAAATATTTAGTCTCTAAAATTGAGAAATAAATTCTCACGGTGTAGATAATTTAATTATATTTATGGAGACTATTTTTTTATTTTTTATCACATTAATCTCTATATTAAAATTAGTATTCTTATAATAGATAATAGAGTTACATGTTTCCACTTTTTTTGTTTTAATTATAATTACATCACATTCATGAAAAAAAGTCCAATAAATAAAAAAATTATGACCCTTAGGTGATATTGTCCGACTTTATTTCATACAATAATATTTTTTTCATATTTTATAATATTTTTATTATCTTTTTTATATTATTTGTTACCATAATTTACATGATTTACATTGGATTGTGGAAATTGAAAATCACCAGACTTACTATTCAGAAAATCAAAAAATTAAAAGTAACCTATTAACATAATGTGAACCCACTGATTCCAAATATGGAATCCATTTTTATAAATTCAAATCATATAATTTTCAGTAATTAATTTAAAATTAATTCTTGTTGTCACAACTATAAAGGGGGTTTTTAAAAAGTAAAAACTATCAAAATATGGACATGTGTTTATATCCAACTTAAATATAAAATTAAATTCAATATCCATAATTGGATTAAATGATAAAAAAATTATCAATTAATCTTCAAAACATATCAAAAAGATAATCTAACTACATAAAAAAATTATATGAAATGTAGTTTTGAATTAAAATGAAGTATTTTCACTATTCAATAAAATATAAATTTTATCAGAAAAAATACGAAATATTAATCCGAAGGGAATATTTATGTCCCTCTTCTAATAAAGTTTTATATTTTGTAAAATATAATATATAAAAGTGTTATAATCTATATTTAAAATTGTTGATCCATCAAAAGTTATAAAAACTCCATTTTTTTATAATTACTTGTTTTATCAAAAAAAAATGAATTTAACCTTATATAATATTATAGAAAATAAATAATTTGAATGTTAATGGTATATAAAATTCAAAATGTGCTTAATAATATTCACAATGACTATTATATCCAATTAAATAATAATATTTTTATTATATAACATGGTTTAGGGAAACTCAGTATTGTGTACAACACAAGGTATCGAGGAACATCGATCTTGTGTATAATTCATGCAAAGTTAGTGTTTCATTTAGTTCATGATTCCGATTGTGTTGTTTATAACATAATCCAAAAAATTTTATTTTACGCATTAATCTAAATTTATACTCAGTTTTTCATTAAATGAATTTTATTAAAATCATATAAAATGTTTTGTAACAAAATGTATGTATAGTGTTGTGTATACTAAAATATAATACGATGTTGTGTATGGTGAAATCTAATCTTGGTGTATCGTACAACATAATAAATGAATGATATTAAAAAGAATATATCTAATAAAATATCAGGGTGTTACAATGAGTCGAAATTAAATACCCATTGTTGGTCTCAAAAGGTATGCCCCAATTTGAGGCTCATAATGCTGTTGATGGTTCATCATTTTGACATCCTATTATGAAGATAAAAAAGATATTTGTTTCGATAATAATTATAAATTAATTTGTATTGTTCAATTTTTTTATCTGATGCTATATTCTGAAAAATATATCCAATAACATTCTTAAAATGATAGTGACAATATTACGGTATTTTTCTATTAACAGTTAATCAATCAAACACCATATAGGGAGATTATAGACGAATTTTGGGTTTACATCTGAAATAAAAATAAAAATAAATTATTATCAATTTTATTATTATTATTTAGAAACAAATATAAAATAAGGAGCACTCAAAAACCCATTACCTCTATCAAAAATTCATATATCCTCCCTTATTTTTATTATACTATCTTTCTTTCATCCAAACATTCATCATTATTAATTACTATAATAATAAAATACTAGCAATTTTTCACCATCATCAGAACCTATGAACAGTGGGGGAGAGATTCCTAGATATTCTATTATTTCACCGTGGAATAGCCCCAAACATTAATTTTATTACATTAATATAAAATAAAAATTATTAAATCTTTAAAGACATCATTTATTTATAAATTTATTGAACAAATTAAAACATTTTCCCTTCAAATTCAATTCCTTTAACAATAAAACCTAAATTTTCTTTATTAAAATTATTTCTGTGTTATAAAAATGATTAATATATATAAAATTAAAATCATGGAATTTAATAAAACACATATTCTATGACACCTTTATTATTAATACATAATATTATTATAATAAAAACATTGTATACTTTAATTTTATAAACTCATCACTATTATTATTGTTATTAGTATTAACTCCCAATGCATTGACCACATTCGACCACCTCATCAAAGATTCAGGCAAAGGCCGCCATCATGATCACACTGATCATCACCTTCTTTGAGTCCCCTTACACAACCTCCATTCAGAATTGACACAGTCACACTTCATGTCATCACTATGCGCAATATGGGAAAACAAGGATCACAAATCTGATAAAAAATCCTCTGATTCAAAACTCATACCATCAGTACCATTGTGATAAAATCACAAAAGACCACACCACTTGTTTAACATTCTTTCCCCACACTATTGATCAATTGTACAGTCTTGATGCTTCCATGAATCCAGGTTTTGACCATGCTCAAACCAATCCTAGAAAAGTTAAATCGTTACCCCAAAGACCACTAATGATGATTGTGAATAACAGTGGGTTAAAATAACAAATAATAAAATTACTAAACATAATTGGACATGAATTATTGTAAAATAATTTCATAGTGGGGTTCAATGGGTGGGTAATATTGGATAAGGTAGAAATAAATTAATTGATTAATTTATTTCGATACATGGCATCATGTGAATGTCCATTGAAATTCAGATCAAGGTAAAAAATTTGATCATCTAAATAATTTAATCAAAAGGGGTGGGTACCAAAATTTACCTAACCTACCTGAGTTATGTATTGATCATTGTACATGAAATTATCCACTCGTGATGAAGATGACCCACCATGTCAAATGGCTATTGATTCACTTTGATCTGATCGTCAGTGATCATCTATTACCACATTTCCAAAAAGTAACCCTATCATATTCATATTATGTCTATCATGTTTTTTTATCAAATACCATATAATATTTTCCAAAGAGGATATTATTAGATTATTTTATTATGAAATTAAAAATAAAATAAAATAATTATTTTTATTTATTTTAATTAAATGTTCCCTCTTATGGATGTGTCATCCGAACACCTCATGCCGATCAACTGCAGGGTGCACCTAGGGTAAAATCCATGTTCTAGATTCAATTGTGGTCTTACATATCCAATAAAAGACAATTTTTATGTGATATTACACATTTTCAAGAAAATAGTGTCTGTATAATAAAAGTATATTTAATAATTTTATAAAATTAATTCCATTATCACCAGGTCCTAGAACCGCACACTGTATCAACCTCTAACACCAATAGTATTCTATAAAATATTTCATTGTCTTAGAAAATAGATTCTATACATTATTCAAATATTCAATGATTTTCATCTCAAAAAATCACATTATAAAGAAATGGTGGGGGCACTGATCCTGCATCTGGATCTTCCCTTAACCATGAGGTACAACCAATGGAGATCTGTGGAACTCCATCATTTCCTCCTCTACAAACATTAACAAAACATATTACCACACCTAAAAATGCATTACATGATTCATATCATCATAAAATGTATTAGGTGGAACAACTAAGAATACCTAGTCACTCACAATATCTATTTCAATATTCCCATTTTATGCCTCCCAAACATGTTGTGGAAGAGGAGGCTTAACAACCATCGAATATTGATTTATTAAACCATTTTCACCTCCGTGTGTCTACTACAACAAGTTTAACATATATGTCACCTTAATTGACAATATAAAACCTAAAATCTTATTGTGATCATCTTAGACCATGGAAACACTCTGGTTGGCCCTCAAGCTACATTTGTTCAACATTTGCAGGGTCCACAATCACTCCTATGTTTATTTGGACATATTCATGGTTTTGTACCTTTTAATATATAATAGAATCCATGAAGGTTTTCACATGACTAAAACTCCTATAGAATGTCAAGAATAATCATATTTTGACTCACATGATCAATCTATTACATCATGTAAAATTGGGTTCCATCAAAAAATGATACCAAAAACAATCCCAATATCAGTTAGGGATATAGATTATGAAGATTTTGAACTCTAATGTTTTATTAAACAAGACAAATAGAATCATTAGGAACTGAAATCAACCACAATCTGTCTAATAACCCACACACAGTACATCAACTTCACAAAATTGAATCTCATGATAACCCATTATGAGGTGAAACATCAAGAACCATTTCACCCCAAACCACTGGATGATGAGATCATATATTATTTTTTTTTTGGATACTCCTCTCTAACATCCACCATGTTTAGGCAATTTCTATAAACTCAAAACCACTAACACTTATATGCCTCTTAGGAAAACAACACAGGGGTTCTCAGGTGAATACACTAGGTCTTACGAATCCCTTCCTATATAGAATTTACAACCACGCCAATTACTCTCACAATACCTCATGGGCATCTGATGTGATAGGGGAAACATCAGGATATCCATGGTGAAATTCCAAATAGGGGTATAACTCATGATGGAGAGTCAAAACCTGAACATCACCATACCCAACAATAATTTGAGGGAGTTGAGATCATATAAAATCCAATATTCTTTGGGTAATACTATCCATATAACAAATAATCTATCATAACCACTTGTGAATGAGATTATACTACCCTTCTTGGTGATCACATCTTATCCATGGAGGAAAATATTATATTATAAAACATTTACTAATACTCAAACTAGTTGAAATAAAATATTCATGGATGGTAACCGACTGTAATGTAAAAAGAGAACATCAGAGGCTCTTACTTATTGTATGGAAATAGTTCATAGGAGGCTCTCACTCTCTCTTTCCTCACATAGTTTGTAAACACAGATAATTGAAACATTTGATCATCGATATTCTCTACCAGACCCTCAATCCAAATGATTGAGCGAAAAAGGCCTCCACTAGTATCACTAGGTCTTGAACATGGTCTGAGTTATGTTATTTTTGGTTTAAACCTCATGTATATAACTATTTCTTGAGTTGTAGAGACACACGTCATACCCCAAAATATACTTGAAATCACTGAACCATAAGAATCTAATGCCTGAATCTATCCATTCCTTAACCCACATGATATAAAAGAATAGGGGTCATCTTGACACCTTAAAATATTAAAAGTACCTCATACACAAAATCAAAAGGAACTCATCCACCACACCTTGATACTATCCACTTTGTTACAGAACTGGCTCACCAGCATAGTTTTAGATCACTTAAAAATAATGATTCATTGTGGGGGATGTGTCCCTCTTTCTTACATGCATTAACCCACAATGAACATCACCATTATAAGATTTCCTTATTTTCTTGTGTCACTATAGAGAATTCTCACTGTGATTACCACCATCAAAAGGGTTCCCATTCAATTGATATATCTAAATTATATGATAATTCAAATCCTCAACCACCTGTGAAGTGAATCTTAGTCAACACATAACCTATCAGACCTATTTTTATGAATCCCCCAATGAGCCCTCAGCATAGTTGTCACATCTGTTGGTACCACTAGAACCAATTTATTCTCTATGAAGAGAACTGGATTCCAGTGAAACCATATGATTGGTTATTATCTGAAAAATCCTGATAACTAAGAAAACCAAATCACAAAATAACCTACACTGATTGGGGAACTGGATCATTATAGAACCTCAACATCCTCTAGATCTAGAACACACCGTGTAAAATAATCATGTGTTTACTCTCATAGTGTTATACTAGTATCAAATTCTACTTGATAGGTGAGGGTATTGATACCTTCCTAACTATAGGAAAAAATATCACCGGATGGAGCCTGAATTGTGGCCTTAATACTCATCAGATCTTCACCATGATATTAATGTCAATAACCGAGGTGTATCTTCACTGAGGCATCTCAAAATTGGATAATACATACCACGATCAAATGAGAATATATATAATTCAGTGTTGGCTCAATAAGAAAAGTCAAAGAATCAATCATATTTTATTTATGTACCATTAGTCACTGAAACCAATGACTCCTTGTGTTAGGTTGACAATAATATATTCATGTTCCTTGTGAATGTGTATATCTTCTACCCACACCATTACTGAATTTCCTTACCTGATATCCATATTTATGGAACATTACCATATTTCTCTAATCCCAACCAATTCCCTATAAGGTTATATGTTCTAAAAACCTGATACCAATAATTAATGACTTAACCCAAGATAGGACTGGATCTAAAACTACAATAATAATTCATTCATACGATAGGGACAGCGACCAGTTCACCAGTAATATCTAACATGGGGAGGAATTTTCATATGTAACTATATAGACACACACAACCATTACGATACAAAATTGCACAGGGAAATAATAAAACATGTAACCAATCTACAATATAAACAAGTAATTCATAACCACTAGGGAGTACATGAATATGACAATGAAAACTAAAATTTAAAGGGAAAAAATACATACCCAACTAGAAATATGTCCCAACCTAACAGAACTAGAAAAATAAACTTCTGAGAGATCTCAGCTCCTAAATCCTAAACTTCAACCTCCGTAAGTGGTCAAATGATCTAGGTATCCCTATTATAATTGGATGGTACTGTCGAAATATCCATCTTCTTTATAAGACATGACATGTTTGCGTAATTCCATGCATGGGTGAATATATATATACCTAGTAATATTCCATAAATGTTAATGGGGGATTACTAATAGATATAATGGTAAATAAAGACAATATATGCATGATACATACAATAATAAAATCTCGAATGAAACCATGAGTATATGTATCCTCATACAATCACCATGTTACCCATACAAGGAGTATAGGAAAAAAAAATTCAAGTATTTTCCTCCTATATATGGTTAGCAGACTCATCAATCCATGGGAATATAAACAATCAAAGAACATTGAATACCCCGCACGTGTTCACCTTTCTTGGAAGGTGTGTAACCAAATACATGGTTTGTATACCAAAGAATATATATAATATATTCCAAAATAATCCAAAGTTAGAGAGTATGGGGATCTCCCTCTCACATCTCATCCCATGATGAATAGTATCCCATAATTCAAAATCCCATCCATGATGACTAACATCCCAAACATATCACAAGATGTAATTTAAAAAGAATAACCACACCTTATCACTGGGCCACAAAGTCGAGTGATTATAATCAAGAAGTATAGTACATGAACCCTATTACATCACGGGGTTTCAATCTATTAGTATACATGGAGGACCCACACCCATTCCTATTGGGGTTCTACTCTCGTAGTCATCAAGGACAACACTACCCTATAATACTTGATGGTGTACTCAGTATCTGTCAAGGATTCCACTGCCCACCTCTTCTAGAGGCTCTACTCAATATCCATAGAGGAGGTCACTCCCCATCCCTACATGTGGGTAAACATGGTATCCAATGAGGATGTAACCACCCATAACTAATATAATTTCAACTATCTAAATGGTAAGGATGTTACTACACATATATTCTTGTTTTTTAACTCAATAATCCTCAATTATTCTACAACACAGCTCTATTGGATGTTCAACTTTGTATGTGTCGTGGACGCCACTACCCATATATGTTGGATGGTCAACTTAGTATCCATTAAGGATTCCAAACCCTAGATCCATTGGAGGGTAAATTTATAAAGAATCAAGTATTACACTCCACAACTCTACTGGATACGAAAAATAGTATGTTTCAATGACTCCCCTAGAAAGATATGATGTAGGGTCATTTCTATATCTGATGAGGATGCAACTTCCCACCATTACTAGAGAGTCAGCTGTGAATGTCTCGTAATATTTCCTGATCACATCCATTGTTGGATGTAACCACATCCGAGGACCCTTCATAAGGAATTATATATTATATCAGAAAATAGAAAATAGAGGTAACCATAACGTTTTAAATGAATGTCACATAGTAAAGGCTACTCATGGGACAAAATGTGAGTAAAAAAAAGTTTTGGAAGATTAATGTATCTTCAAAAGTGTGAAAGTGGTAGAAAATAAGAAAAGGGGACCCACACAATCTGTTGTCTCACCCTTACACCTAGACATGTCCTTGGATGTACAGTGATCCAATGGAAAGTAGAAATGCATGGTGTGTACGGGGACTACATGATGTGCCTTAGCGAAAATCCTATAGAATGCATGAGGCTTGTTACCAATTCGGAGGAAAAAATAATTTCTCTAATATGAATATAAAAATATCTCTTATGTAAAAAAATATAAATCCATCAAAATCTTCAAGAGGAAATATCTGAGATTGGATATTCAGTTTCCCAAATCATACACCTAGTGAAAAGGTTACATTTCACCACATAATAGTCAAACAATGCTTCTTGGGACCAAGCCATGAGTCTAAATTGAATATTTGATATTGGTCTCATGACATCTACCTCAATATCACAGTCTCACATGTCATTGATGGTTCATAATTATGACTCTATAAGAATAATATACAATTTATATATAGATCCATAATAAAAATATTTTTTGTGTATTTTCATTAGCCCAATGCAGTAGTTATAAATAGGTTTCAAAAATCGACCAAAAAATTTTCTTCAAAATTTTAGGGATATGTGGATAATGATTGTTTGTCACTTGGCCATTATATGGGGATGTCATGGATGAATATTGGTATAACACTCAAAATAAAAATAATTATACTCTATTATCAATATTAATTTTTTTAAACGTATATGAATGTAGGTGAATGAACAACCACATCGCCCAAATTTAGAAATTTTCACACAACCCCCTTAATTTCAGGATTCAATATTTTTTATTTCAAAAAGTGAACCATTTTTCATAATTATAAAAATAAAATGAACCCAAATTCCCCCAACATATCTTATTCACATGGGAGAGTGTTTCATACGTAGCTGGTTGCACCACCCTGCCATAGCCTCGTAATTTAATTTAATTTAGTTTAAATACAAAACCAATTAATAACCATTCACAAAATAAAATAATATTGAATATTTTAAAAGAATTAAAATGAAGATTATTCCGATTTAATTACATTAGTAATAAAATAGAAATATACTTTTTTAAAAATAATACCATTAAATTAAATTAAATATTCATTAATAATTTAAATATATTTTCATTTAATAAACATCAAATTTTATGTATCCAATACAATTATTATATAATATAATAATACTAAAAAATAATCATTTAAATTTCTTACCACATCACCAAATTATTATTATTATTATTATTAATATAAAATACAAACATATAGACCTCTTCCGACCACCTCATTAAAATATGAGCCCGACCACCATCACCTTCATTCTTGGTATCCCATACAATGATACCCCATGCATGGCCTTTGGTTGAAAACACTCTAGTCACACCGCATGTCATGACCACATGCCAACTGGTTAAATGAGTGTCATTGATATGGTCTAGAACCACTTTTATTCACAAATACACACCCACATTACAGATTTGAACCATTCAAAAGACATCGCCCTGTTTGTTTATAAATAAATCCATAACCTATTGAATTATTTTATGTACATAGTACCTCCATTAATCTGAGGGGTCGACAACACTAAAAACCATAGAGAAAAAGACAAATAATTCCCCCATAGTCCAACAATGATGAACGTGATGAACAGTGGGGGAAAATAAAAAATATTATATGTGATAAAAAAAATTAGCATGTGGTATTGGACTATTATTTCATAGAGGGTAAATTATGGTGAGAAATCTGGTATAAAATATAAATTAGATGAACAATTTATTTTTATAAATGGAAGCATGCGAAAGGTCATTAAATAACATAACATGGAAACAAATTTGATCAATCTCAATATATTAATAAAAAGTAATAGGAATCAAAATTATAAGTACTTAAATGATTATGGATTTATTCTTGTCGACGAATGCATCAACTAGTGATGAAGGTGATCATCTACATCTTTAACCTATCAATTCACCTTGATCTGATCACCGGTCTTCATCTAGCATCAACCAACCATTGAAAAATGTTCTCCTCTTACTCACAGATCCAATATGGTTTATGCAACCAACCCATGGAAAATTGTTAGAAAATGGTATTTTTTGGAAAATTAAATTAGGATGAAAAATATTAAAAATAGATAATTTGTTTATTTATTTTAATTTAACATACCCTTCAATAGTTACATCATCCACCCATCTTGCACCATCCAATATTAGTTCATGATAAGGGTAATATCCTCTTTTTTGATTCAACCATGATCTCAAAAATATGATATGATACTCTGTTTATGAGGTATTCCACTTTTTTAGGAAAATGGTTTGTGTTTGATAAATATATATTTAATTATTAAATAAAATAAATTCTTGGAACACCGGACCTCTAAACCACATGTCGCCTAATATTATGACACTAAAAATAATAATTGGAACAATACAATGTCATACAATCAAATACCGTAGTATCTATATGTATTATCATAACCTAAAATTACATCATTTAAAAGGTATACATCAAAAATAATGGGGTTCCATCCTAAAACATAAGGAATGAATCATCATTATTTAGTGGAAAAATATCTAGATGATGTTGATGTGGGACTAGTGATACAAACTGTAAGAATTAATATAGTTTCATCATTACATGATACTATTATTTATAAGGTTATATATTATCAATTCATATCAGATCATGTTATTGTTTTTTTATCTGTCAAATATAGGTTTTTTATGTGAGGGTTATTACTACACACCTTAGAATGACGATAGATAAAGGCTCATGATACATTTATTGTGTGTTTTTATTGTGAGTGATTAAGATAAAATTATTTTTTATATGAATACAACTAGTTTCATTCTCATTATAGAATGAATTATTTCCCATAAAACCAAAAATAATTTTTATCTCTAACATGTCTATATGACAACCCTCGATGGGGTGTGCATTATTTTTAATGCATAATTTGACATGAGTTACAATAGAGAAATACCACCATTTTATGAGTTAGTTAGGGTAATATTTATGATTTTATTTTTATATATAGAAGAATCATTTAGTGTAAACCATCATATAGTTGTTGTGGAGTTTCATGATGTATTTACAACTGAATTATTTTGTCTTTCCACCAGTAAGTAAATTAGAATAACGTTTTTTATTTTTTATTTAGTACCTTGACAATTTAGATTCATTATGAATATATTAAACAAGATAATATAAAAGATTTCGATACACAGTTGAATGAATTTTCATTTTAAAGTATTATATTATTGTTTGTGTCACCAATGGTGGCGCCATTGGTTTTCAAAATAAAACGGATGGGACACATTCAGTTTGGTTTGTTTACTAAAATCATGATCAAACTCTGGTAAATTATTTATTGAGACATAATGATTATCAATTTTACTAGTTGAATGGTGATAATTGATCCTAGAAGATTTTTATTTGACCCGTTTATCACAATCTGAAAATTAAATAATATGAAATCCTGATAAAAACCTTCCAATGTTGGTATAACGAATATAAGAACCCTATATGTTATTTTGATATAACAAATTCTCTATCAGTTTTTATGGGAATGATGAAAATAATATTTCATGAGTTCCTAAACATAGTTATTGTGGTTTGTTATTGAAATTGTGGTCTACTCAATTCCGGAGGAAGACTTTGAGCATTAACGTTAATAAATAATTTCATTTAAGATATTTCCCATATTATACCCAAATATTCAAATGTAGTTTTCCTATTGAAGATGTTATATTCTTTGGAAACATTTATTCATAACATGGTATATTAGATAATCATGAGAAGATTAAGGTTGTTGTGACATGGTAACATCCATGAAATGTATGTATGATTATTTGAATAAATGGTTTACAAGTGTATTACAATAGATTAATCAATGATTTGTTGAATTTGGATTCTCTAAATAACATTATCACTCGAAATTTAGTGATGTTTTTTAGGATGTGTAATATCCTAAAAATACTGATGAGTTGAATCATTCATAGACGTTTATGCCACTTTTGACACTTCTAGATGTTTTGTAAGGAAATGTTGTCATTTTTTATGCTTAAGGTTGGAGTTCTTCTTGATTTTCATGTAATGAGATCATGCGTTGACCTATAGTTCTAAGGAAAATAGATAAAATGACACGAGCTATCCTATTCATAAACATTATGTCACAATCATGATTCAAAATCATAGGTGTTTATGGTATGATATTTTCATATAATTGATTTCCAGTTTAATTGATTATTAAGAAATAAGATATATATTCAAACAAAATGAGTTTAATGGTAATAATAGGTGATTTTTAGAATACCCATAATCCTTTTATTTTTAAATTTCCGTCACCACTAGTTACGAGCATGATAAAACTAATAACATTAGAATGAAATTTATAAAAAATTGCACAAAATATTCATCATATGATTGTATTTTGATGGAAGTATTTTCATTCAAATAAATATGAGATTAGGAGGATATGATTGGGAATGTTATCATAAGTGTTCAGCTGACCTTCTCTCTTGTTGTGATTAATAATAAAGATTATCATATTGATGATGAATTATACAACATTAGAAATTCTCATTATTGAGGGGAACCCATCATGGAGTTTCCAAAATTTTCTTATTGTAATATACTATTCTACAAATATTATAACATAAAATATCTCATAATATGAGATATGATTGGGTACATTCTTATTTTTCAATTGGAAGTGCATTGTGGAACTGTGATGATGTTCTATGATTTAAGGTGATGATTCTGGGGGTACATGTATTATATGAAAAATGTATGACTCATTTTTTCATTGTTATATATTCTAATAGTTCATGGAAAAAGACCATGAATATTTTGATTTATATCATCCCCTTTCATTGATCAAATAGATGTGGTGTTATATTTTTATATATTTTATTATAAGGATGATGTTTCCCCAACGAGTGATGAATACAATATGGGTAGTGCTCAATTAGAAAACTAGATCATCTACCTTTATACTCATTCATGTCCTGAAAATGGTTTAGGAAATTGGAAGTACCTATATGAAGTTTATTATCTTATTTCATGATGTTTTGTATATTATTGTTTCTGATTGGTATCTTGAATTCACTTATAATTTTTTGGGAGGCCTCCATGATGTGATGAGATACATGGTAATATTAATTATATATTATCATTTTTAGATGTATGCCCTTGTAGAATCATCTATAATAATGTTTTAAAATATTCTTTGTACTTTCATTTTCATCATTTTTTATCATTGGAGAGACAACTGTGTTTTATTGATATTTTATTAAACAATAGTAATGAATCACCCTTTCCTATTGAACACCTTTATTATTTATATGGACACCAATGTAAATTATAATTCTATTAGATAAGGGATGGTGAAAATTCATTAATTGGAACATGTTTTTACAAGATATTATGTTAATGATTTGTTTTATTTCTTAAGTATCATTTATTGTTAGAGACGTTATAAATATTATGATGATTTTAATCAATTCCATTTGGAGTTAACAGTTCGTGATCAATTTTTTTTTGACAATTTCACTTTATCTGGGTCGCTGACAGATTTGTAAATTTGGAATGCTTGAACATGGATACATTATATCATTTTATGTAGTTGAGTATATTGAAATGGTGGATAACTACATTCCATTTACACCATAGGAGGCATTTATAATACATGTTTTTCAATAATAATTATATATAAAGTTTCTATCTAAACCATATGATATTTTGATCAGGGATGGCGATGATGTAGAATGTGATTTATATGTGACTATAAAACCATTTTTTTCATTGATATTGAGAAAAAAATTACTTAGTATGGTTCACTTCATGTTGTTTTATTAATATGTTTGTTCAATTTTGATATATATGAAACATTTTAGTGTGGGGTATTAATGAGAGAGCGGTGTCCCTATATCATTCAAATGGAATATATATGATATATTTTTTTTCGAGTAAATCATTTATGGTGGGGATATTATAATATCTAGAGGCAATATTTCATGTACATTTACCCAATTTTATTTGATAAACTCTAGATTCAGTGTTGTTCCTAGTCAATATGTGGTTGTTTAACTTTATTAAGGACTTCTATATAAACATGATCCATGGATAATATTGGTTTTGGAATGGTGATTGTGGCCACGAAAGGGAATTTTCCACAGTGACATATTTTATTTATTAGTCATTGAATAGAAATATCATGGATGGTATGACTATTGTGTTGAAGATAGAGTTAGGTCATTTTTGGTTCTACCTCATTATCCACGAAAATGTTATGGTTGGTGCCTCAGATGTGTAATGTGTTCAGGGAGTATTTTTGGTCAGTTCTACAAATATGAGGGTTGTTGCTGCCTGGAGGGTGGGATATTTCATAGCATCACATCTGGTAAAGTGGATATATCATGTTTTTTTGTAGTTGTCTATTCAGTAGAGGTGACTAAAGCATAGAATGATGGGTTTCACTATACACCTAAGTGTGATTATCTAAAAGTCTGTTCCACTATGTCATGGTGTATACCATTTAAACACAACTATCAAATGGTGTCTTGGAATCATTCATGTGGTTTTTCATTTAAATTAATTCCAATAACCTTATCAATTATTCTAACTCCTCCCATTGATCCCTAATTTCATCTTTTGTCTTTTGGATTCTTAATAACTGATTTTTAACTCCTCAAAATCCATTATTCTCAGATCATTTCATCAGCGGATGTGTTTGATCTCTATAAAGTATGTGATACTTCTTATTATCATTGAATCCTATTTTTATATCTTCTCTGAATTGAGGGTTATAAATCCTCATGTTAATTATGGCTTAAATCAATAGTTTTATGCATCCATATTATAGGAAATCCTATTTGATCTATATCGATAATGGATCTATTTTTTTTGTCCTTGATATGGGATTTTATTGATGTTTTGATCAACTCGTAGAAATGTAGCTCGTTATATAATCCATTTTCCAATAAAAAATCCTTGAATTATTTTCATGATATGAAATTTATATTTAATTTTTAATAAACCTTCAAATGTGGTAATTTTAATATATATTTCTAATAATATGGATTAATATGATCATACCTAATTTAAATGACATTGGAAATATGTTGTGAAATTTACAAAATATGCATTAAATAGAGAAATTATTTGATGAAATGACATGATGATGATTAGTGAGAAAAATATCCAAAAATTATTGGCGATTTTGGAAGACACAAATTTAATTAAATCCCATGATTTTGATTTGATATTAAAATGGAATATAGAATGATTAATTTGGGAAATTGAACTATTATTGTTTATTTCAATTGATTACCCCATGATTGAATGATTGATTGAACATGTGATATTCATTATATAGAATGTGACTAAGATAGAAATTATATGACTATTGATCCCTATAAATAAAATATGGGAGAAAACTCAAACTAAACAATGTCTGTTATGATTTCTTTAAATCTGGTTTGGAATAATTATTCCAATGGTGTTATCCTTAGGGTCATGAACACAAACATTATGTCATTATAATTGAAAGAGTATTGTGAGTATCCTATAGACTTGAACTAATTTATCTCAGGGATTATAAATATGTTTTTTTAGTTTTAATTTTATTACTAGATACCCTAGATTATATAAATATTTTATTCATTCTCATTCCCCTTTATGTGAAAATCTAATTAAAATAGATTTTATGTATCATTAATTTACTATACATGATAAAATATTTTGATTGAAAAAAATAAATTTCTAAAATGTGGCCAATTTTATTTAAATTTCATAACTAATTGTTTATTTGAACCAAAATTCTTGTGGAACACTTGGTGATATCATACTAATTTATTTCCTCAAGCCCTACCTTGGAATTTTTTTATGTTTAGAATGTGTTATTCAATTTCATAGAAAAATGAAATCACCACATTGAGGTCGTTGGTGTGCTTGATTCATTTACCATGTAGTAATGGTGGTGATTGGTAGAGATTTTATCCACACTCTAATAGATTTGAGATATCTTATATTGATATTTATGTGTTTATTTTTGTGTGATATTTTAATTTGTGATATATCTACCTGGTTATGGTATGTTTCTCATTGACTATTTCTTTTACACTAACTGTATAGTATTTTATGTTTATATGTTATTTAGTGATGGGTTTTTCCTATGTTAGGACCATTCTGTTTGATGATTTACATAATTCCAGGTTTTAGCTACTAAATATGGGGGTTCAGGAACATCCTTCAACAATTTTCATGACTAGATCTGGTACTAGTGTACTAGGTTACTCAATGATTTTATTGAAATTATGTAACTATTATTTTCAAACAAATTATAATTCTTAAATACATTTTATTAATGTATTTATTTTAAAGTAAAGATCAATTCATGTAATTTATGAAAAAATTGATGTGTAACACATTAAATAATAATTAAAATTCTAGTTTGAATGATTATTTTCCTCCAATATTATTTTACATATTAATGATGTATTTTGAAAATAAAATTACTTTTTCACTAATAAAACAATTTGATATATATATATCACGGTATTTTGTTTTTCAATTATTATAATTTTGTATTAGTGCTTAATAAAACCTGGAAAAATATATTACCATATTTGTTTGTGAAAAATATTTAATATCATTTTACTAATAAGTGATTATTTAAATATTTTTTAGAGACACCCTAGTGGAGACATACATAATATATTATGTTTGCTTTTAGATTTCACTGACTAGTAACATGGTCAAATTATTATTTTCAAAATTTTTTGTTCTCAAAACGTGTTCATACACATTAGAAATAATTATATCATATCTAAATATATTTTATTTAGTTAGAAAAAAACAATGCTGTAATTTTTATTGAACAAGAAATATATGGGGAATATTGTTATTACCTGAATTATAAGATGTTCTAATAGTTGTTGACATAAAATTATGAATGAGGAATGAGTTAAAACCTTATAAATATGTATCTCTTCCCATCCATGAATTGTTCAATTATATTAGTAATCATGATCCTTGTATAAAAATTTCTCATTCCTTGAATGAGATGGGTGTCTCACCTTGACTAATTAACATCAATCATCTCAAATTCTAATCATTGATCAAATATTATTCTCATATGTATAAAAACTCCAATTATATGGGTTTTTTTGTTTTAATTTTTGATTTTTTGAAATTATCCCGTATTGACTGTTGTTTCATCACTTTTATGACTATTAGTGTAACTGATTATCTATTCATTAGTTTTTTGTAGATATATTAATATATTTCCCTAATTGGTGACTATTTCTTTCTGATCTGTAACGGTCCTTCTATATACTAATCATCCCATCTATCATGTGAAATTTTTTGTATATGATGATTCCTGTAGTATAATTATGTTATGCTAGGAATTTTTTTAGTTGATAAATGAATTGATGATCTTGGGGGTTAATAATAGATCCACATATTCATTCTTGACATTTGTGCCTAATAATGTTTATGTATGTGCTTGTGGTGTGTGAGATATAAATCCTTATTCATTATTAATATTATTTCATTAGATATATTTGTTTATATTATATTTTACCCTACCTTTATTTTCTAGAGGTGTATTAAAAATTTATTTCATGTTGTAGTAACTGTAATGTCCCAGATTTCATCGATCGATTCCTTAATGAAAATCCAATGGCCATAGTGTTCATAGAAATCAATGTAGATTTCTCTGAGAGTTTTCCAAATACTCAGTTCCACCAAAACACAAGCATCGTTATGGTTTCACCATCATGGTCACACTGCTACGGTGGCACCGTTACGATTGAACCATCATGTTCACACCATCTCAGTTGCACCGTAATGTTGGCACTACTATGGTGGAACCGTTATGGTCTCACTATCAATGTCGCACCATTTATGGTGGCACCGTTATGGTGGCACCATTACAGTGTCTCACCAAATGGTGTCATAACCCCTTTCCCGGTTTTCCATGTTTTACCAGTTTTTCCCCTATTATCTGTTTTCTTCTCCGTTTAACATTAATTTATCAACTCACAACCATCCCCTAGTCCATATGCAGAATTTTTGAGGGGAAATATTAAATCAAAATTAATCCCAACAAGTGAAACCACCAAGACACATGGTCAACCAACGATCTTACTTTTATGTACTTCGAAATGGTCCCATAGATTATTGGGATCTAGTATCTTCTTATGATGATATCCCCTATTCCTTCCAACCCTTCATTTCTGTTAGTGCTCCTAGTGACTTCCTCCCAAGGTGAGTCATACAACCACGCTAGAGACCTTCCTACTCAACCATGGAGTTCATCCTGCAAGTTTCACCATTCAATTTTCTTGAAGCAAGAGGGAGATTCTATCTTTGATCATCCAAGTAGGGATTCTCCTTTTCATCTCATTAATTGTGAATCATGAGGGGTGGATATATTAATGTTTCCTTGTAAGGATCATCTACTTACTATTCATAAATCAATAATTACAAGAGAATTTATTATGATCAAAATATAACTCATGTAAATAATATAATGGTAAGGATGTGGTTTAATATTGGTTGCCTATTTTATTTTGTTATTTTTGTTCCATTTATTAATATTTTGGTTGTATGATATATAAAAATCATGACCATTGTTGGTATTTTCTTGTGGATAGATTTTTGTTTTCATTGTGATGTTTTGATGGACATGTATAACATGAAATATGATTAATTACATACACTCAGTTAAATAAAAGGATGCCTCAGGATCAAAATTGTTATGTAATCACCCTAGTTATATTAAAGTGGAAATTAATGAACCCCTGTCAATTAAATTTTAACACTATTGTTTTTATGGTTGAGATTATGATATGTAAGTTTTGTTCTGGGCTCTCTGGGAAAGGTATGTTAGGTGGTAAAAGGGGTGTTTGTGTCTTAGTATGATAGATTGACTGAATGTGTAATGGATAAACTATTAGGCAGTGGGATTTCTATTTTTGTGTCAGAATATTAGTCTAATAGATAGATTGAGTATGGAATGGATGAATGTGTAGGCAGTCGAAGTACATTTCTATTGTAATATGGATGTGATGAAACATCGAGTTGTTAGAATGTGTTGTGTTTAGAGACTTGTCATGCAGTGTTACTACATTGGGGAATTGTTTGGGCAGAGAGGGTGTATGGTTAGGTTATTGGAGAATGAATAAGTTGTATTAATTTGAATAATTGTAGTTGATAGTAGTTCAATGGGGTTGTGCAGTGGGACTACACGTCTAGTTTTGTGTTGCTATTTTGTGTTGTATTGCAGTGGAATTATAGTTTAGTTTATGTCATTACATTATTTCCATACATTTTTCACTTTACCAGTAGTTACAAAATAATTTAATTTTATCCCCATTAAAATAAATAAATTGTAGTTGAACAAAACGGGGGTCAGTTCTGTCCTTGTAAGTGGTTGATATGTTGTCGTGCATGTAGGGGTACCAAAAAAATAGTGCGACTGTGGGATTATTGACTTTCCATGTAAAACCTATATGTTAGGGATGATTTTTTGTTTACCTATATATATACAATGTAGTTCCTTTTAATTTTTATATAGACCCCACCCTTTTTGAGAACAATTCTATGAAGAACTCCATTTCATAGGGGAGTGTGACTTTCCCACCATCCCAGTGAGAGGATGGATGGATGGTTGCTGATTTTCTTCCTCACACCCTCTTCTGGTGCATGCCTATCAGGTGTATCCGAGAAGGTTTTAATTTCCTGAGGCCTACCACATTCCATGATCTTTTGGGGAAAAAATTTCATTACAAAGGGGCTCAGGTGTCTATATCCTAGGTATGTTTTCCCAAGTACCTTCATGATATGTCCCTTGTGTCTTATGGCATAGTGTGTGGTTGTTGAGGCCCATGTGTCTTTGGGCGTGGTGCTGGTTGTTGTGGCCTAGGTGTATGCAGGCATTGTTGTCTGTGGTCTGAGGTCCAGGTGTGTGGGGGTAGGTAGAGGTAGTGGGAATGTGTTTGGGAAGAGTGGTAGTGTCAAGACGTCAGATCATTTGGAATGAACAATTAACCTAAGGGAAAGGTGGTGTGGGGTACCAAGATATTGTTGTGTTTATTTTATTACATTACCCGGTGTGCCTAACATGGGTGAGTGTGCCTTGGTGATGTTGGGATGGTTAGTATTCATTAGTAGGTGGAGAAGGTGATACTATATTCTCATTGGTGTATTAGTATGTTCCCTCACTTATACACGAGTAGATTTAATTTACCTACTGAGTATACATATATGATCACCCTATGTATGTAACAAAAATTCAGGTTTCCAAGAGAACAATGAGGACTGTTCTGGACCTTACTAGCTCAAGCGATGTGATACTCGTTGTTCCTGCTTATTTTATCTTACTGTGGTAAATAAATCGGAGTTTTTCCTAACTTTATATGTTTTTTACTTTTGAACACGCATGTGGGAATGGATTTTAGTCCTTACATTTACATTTAGTCTTTGGTGTTGATTTGATTTACCATATTATCTCCTAATATAGTTCTATTTAAAAGATTAATTCCATACATTTATGGGTTATCCTATACCATTGGTGCATGTCGCCACTCTATAGAATACTGAAGGTTGTGGGTTATTATATCTCATTCACCTTGAGGCAGGATGGGCATGACACTTTGTCATCCCTTACCGAATATTGGAGAAGCAAGGTCATTCCAGAATGGTATCAAAGGTGATGGTTGATAGATATGATTGAGTTTGGGTTTTGAAATAGTTAAAATTGAATGGGATGATAGGGAATAGTGTTATGAAATCATAGTGCATGAAGTAGGCCAGGGAAGACTTGCTAGAAAATAGGATTTAAGGCCCCTGTGATCTGATGTAAGGAATATGGACCTAATGAATGACCATGTGATACTACACTCTTTTTAGGGAAGATACCCTACTAGTGATATATTCATCATAATTAATTATTTTTTCCTATGTGTATTGGCTGTTTTGGGAATTTAAAATAAATAAAGGGTTAGAAAATATAAAAAATGATTAAATTTCCACACTACTCAGGCATAGGAGTTTCTTGTTTTCTTTTTCAGCTATGGAACCCAAACATCATCCATGAGTGGTATGAGCAGTCGATGCCCAGCATTTTGGTCTGGTTGATCAGTGGAGGGAAAATCAAAAGAAGCATGACGTCCATTGGAAGAAGATTATTCGTTCCTCCATGGGCATACTCGGGGTATGTACAAGGGATGAATCTTTAAAATAGGGATGGATAGTTGTATTGAGAATATGGTGATCACTTTCAGCTTGATCTAGGCTCAAATAGAGTACTAGGTTCATCTAGAAGTGATCCAAATGTAAAAAGTGTTGTGTCAGTAGTGGATGAATTACATCAAGGACATGAAGGAAACTGAGGTTTCATAGAATAACGGTGAGAATGAGTTCCAAGAGGAATTCATTTCTTCCATTATTAATGAAGAGAATTGGTAGTAGCTACTCTCCCCTCATCATGGTTCTATGTCACTATGGGAGTTGGGGATCCAGTTTAATGATCTTCACTATTTTGCACTGAACCTCTTCCTGGATGAGGAGTCTTGAGAAAGAATCTTGGAGGAGGAACTCTTACCTTCTCTTTAGTATGTTGTCACTCCATTCACACTACTGATTTACATTAATGTACAGAAGAAAGATGAAGTATTGGAGAGGATGCACACACTGGGAGTTGTCCCTTGAGAGGGGAACCGACTATGTTTGCAAAGGGGAACGTTTTCTGTAGTAGTTCTATGACATCAGGGCCTTTTGGGTTTTAACCAGTGAAGAGTATGCCATATTTGATACAGTTACGATTCCTCATCCCTCACCAATTCTCGACAGGGCTGAGAATGAATATATTTATATGTTTCAGTCCTGGAAATCGTCGGAATCAATGACATTTTTGATTGCAGTGCAGTGGGGGTGGGAAGGTTCAACACCCACCTCAGCCGCACCAGTTTCTATCCATGACTTCCCAGCAATAGGGGTAGAGTTCTCCCTCTCTATCGAGTGTGAACGGTGCCAGAGGCGGCTGACCATAGGTTTCCCTTCAGGGACCTCTACTAGGGTGTGGCCTAGGAGGAAGCTGTAATCTGAGGGGCGGAGGAGTTGGGCGTTGGTAGTTTCACATTGCAGAAGCATCATTTCCAATAGGTCCAAAAGATGTTTGATATACTATAAGCATGTTTAGTACTCTTGAATGTGCATAGTTTGATTCAGGAGATTCAGACACTTTTTTTTCACCTTGTCTATACCATTCCCTAGGTCTAGACATACAGACACGTTCCATACTCCTTATTTGAGTAAGCTAGTTAGAGGTTAGTCCTCCCTCTTTGATGTTTTCAAGGATGTAGAAAAAAGTTTGGGCCTCATCAATCCAAAGGGGATATTAATATGATACCAAAGAAGCCATAAAATTTTATAATAGGTATATAATGGATCTTTTCCATGCACGGTTTAACGACTATTTCTGGAGAAGGGTTTTGTTCTCAAATATGGGTGGCAACATGTAGAATTCATTGGCGACCAGAGTTCCTAGGAGTGATTCTAGTAGGTGGATCCCCTTATTTCATTATTAGGGAAGCTATCAATGGAATCAACAGACTCAAAGATGGTGGATATTTCGGGAATTTTCAGTGAATTGCGGGATGCCTTCCCTATAGAGGTTGTGACTCTACCCCCTCGACGTGATGTTGTGTTTGGGATATACTTACAACCTGGTACATGTCCGATTTCGATGTCACTATATTTGATGGAGCCTTCTATGTTGTGGGAGATGTAGATTTTGGTTGATTACCTAATGAAGATTGGTTTTATCTAACCATGTGTGTGATCAGGGGGTGTTGTTGTCTTGTTCGAAAAGAAGGCAGACTCTGGTCTCAGGCTATGCATATACAACATGAGACTGATTCAGGTAACGATCACGAATGGTTACCATCCTCAGAAGATTGATAACATTTTTGACCAGTAGAATGAACAATGCTGGTTCTCAATGATCGAAATGTGGTCTGGTATCATCAGTTGAGGGAGAAGGATGGTTAACTTTTGAAGACTTCTTTCAGGTGCATGTTTGGGAACTTTGAGTTCATGGTTATGTTTTTCAGCATTACAGAGAAAATGGTTGTGTTCATGGGACTCATTAACTTGTTTTCCCACGAGTATCTGGAACATTTCGTGGTTTTGTACATTGATGAAATCCTGACCTATTGAAGATCAACAGAGGATCAAAATGAGAATCTAAGGACAATTTTGGAGGTCCTCTAACACCACCAAATCTATGAGAAGTTGTCCAGGTGCATGTTCTGGATGTGAGAGGTTAATTTTCTTTGACACGTAGTGTCCCATTATGTAATAACAGTGGACCCATCAAAGGTTGATGTAGTTTTATCTTGGGAAGTACCCAATAATATGGAAAAGGTTTGTAGTTTTCTGGGTCTGGAAAGTTACTACCGTAGGTTCATACCCGACTAATCTCATGTTGTGGAACCTTTGACATATGTTTCCAAATAATATTTTTCATTATTATGGACTGATAAGTTCCAAGAATCATATTTTATCTGAAAGGGAAGGTGTTTAGTTTCCCCGTGATGTGGTTAAAGGAAATAGACATGATGATCAAGATTTTATGTGAGGCTTTTAGGCTAGTCATGGGATTTTTGATGAACCATCAATGAGGAGTAATCTCATATGTGTCTAGGATGTTTCATACTCTCAAATGTAACTATTCCACCCAAAAATTGGATCTATCTTTGGTAATGTTCTCACTGATGTTGTGGAACCATTACCTCATTAGTTAATACTTCTTGGTCTTCATGTATCACAAGATCATGAGGTATGTATTCTCATGGTGAGACCTGAATGTGCGGTAGAAGAGTTGGATAGAGTTCCTTCAGGACTACAAAATCCAAATCTCTTACCACTATGTAAAGGGAAACATGGTGGTAGATGCCTTGAATAAGAAGTCACAAAAGTTTGTATTTTGGGAGATTGTATATACATTGAAGGAAATGGAGGATTTGGTTTACTTACATCTGGGCTCAAAAGTGGAGGACATTAGATGTTTACTATTTCATATCCTAGTGGAGGAGTCTCAGTTGGGAGAATCCAGGGTTGCAGTGATCCGTGATTGCATTAGCCAGGGTGATTATATAGAGGGATGGTCTTAGGCTATTTAGAATTAGATTTTGTTCTTAAGTAGCTATTTTCTTAGTGATGATGTGCGAGGTATTTCATAGTGAGTTCCCTAACTCACACATGGATTTAAATCCAGGATTCTCTAAGATGTATTAAGACTTGATAGGTTTGTTTTGGTGGCCCAGGGTAGAGCTGGCCGTGGCAGATTTTGTGGCAAGGTGCCTAGTTTTTCAAGAGGTGAAGTGTGAACACTATTTTCTTGGGGGACTAATGTACCCCTTAAAAATTCCCTAGTGGAAGTGGGATGATATCATGATTAATTTCATCATAGGATAACCCAGGGAATGGAAGGGATATTATTCTATCTAGGTAGTAGTGTACATATTGACGAAATCATATCACTTATTGTCAATTAAGGAGTTGAGTGTAGTGGATTCTTTATCACAATGGTACATGGGGGAAGTGGTGTGTCATCATAGAGTTCTAAGATCCATCATTTCAGATTTGGATGAGTGATTTACTTCATGAGTCTAGAAGGGATTACATCATGGTTTTTGGACATAGTTGTTCATTATCACCACATTGCACCCTCAAATGGATGAGAGGATAGATATGACCATCAAAACATTGGATGATATGCTATGAACATGTGTTCAGGACATTAGACGATCATTAGTACGACACATTCCCATGGTTGAGTATTCCTATAATAATAATTATCTCTCTAATATTGGAATGGATCCATTCGAATCCTTACACAGAAGACCGTGTCATTGACATGTGTGCGGGACAATGTTTAGGGAGGTAGGTTTTCTTGGCCCAGAGGTAGTACAAATCATGACAGATAAGGTTCATATAGTGCGTTAAAGGATGATGGCAGCTTAGGGTTAGAAGAAGTTGTTTTCTGATTATATAAGGAGACCATTGGAGTTCAAGGTTTGGGACCACATGTTCTTAATTTTCTCCCCATTGATTGGGCAGTGGAGGTCTAGAAGAAGGATTGAGTTTCTCCTGGGTTCATCATACCTTTCGAGGTGTTGGTACATGATAGACAAGTGGAATGTTAGTTGGCGTTACCACCAAAGTTGCAGAGGATCCCTTACATCATTCAAACCTATCATCTTCATCAGTATCTATATAATGAATCCCTTGCCTTTGATCGGGGGGAGTTTGATATTGAGTACAATGAGACTTTTGAGGATTGACCTAGGAAAATCATGGATCAAAAGGATAATACACTATGCAAATGAGAAATTCCCTTGGTTTTTCTGTTATGGAGGAATGGTGTCCTTGAGGAGAGTACCTGGGTATGGGAGCCACATAAGTGGTATCATTTCCCGGATATGTTTTGAGATTTTCACTCATGTTTTTCTTTTGTACCTCATTTTTGTGGAATATTGACCTAGTTTTATCAGAGATGATATGTTTACCTTGTCCTTTGAATGTGTGTGATGAGTCCTGGCGTGTTAGAATACAGAACCAAATCCCAAATCAGGATGTATTAATGCAGATTTGATTAATATCATGGGGGTGAGTCGGTGCCAATAAATGTTGTTAGTATCTTGACAAGGGAGGTATCTCCCTACTCTATGTGTCTGGATAGTGTAACCCTTGGTGTTTGTGTGTTTTTTGTGGAAGTGTGGCCTTAGTGTCTCCCCAGTTGTATTGGATATATATATATATATATATCAAAGGGGTGTTCAAGGATGTTGATGTTTTCAATCTAATTCTAAACACATGGTAGTTTATCGCTGATATCTATCTTAAGATGTGGCTATTCAGACCCATCTCTCTTCAGGTTTGGTTCTCAAAACATGGATTATTATCCTAGAGATGTATCTTAAGAGGTGGTTGTTCGAAATCCCTCTCTTTTGGTTTGGGTTTGGATTCTTGGGGATGAGAATAGCTTGATACATATCTGATGTAATGACATGGATTTCCTCAGGCCTTTACTTTGTGAAATTCCAGTGGTAATACTGTTCTTAGGGTTCATAGTGGCATGCTCATGGAGTTTTCCAAAAACTATGTTCCACCAAATGGTTCCACTGAAATGTTGACACTGTTACATTTATACCATTACGGTGGCACCGCTACGGTGGCACCGTTATGTTCATACCATTACTGTGGCACCAATATAGTGAACTGCTAAAATAAAACCATCAATATCACATGATCAATGTCTCACAGTCATAGTCACACCATATATGGTGGCATCGTTATGGTGTCCCACCAACGGTGTCACTCCCCCATACCAAGTTTTCCCAGTTTTCATAGTATACCACTTTTTATGTGAATTTTTTTTATTTAAAGTTTATCTATCAACTGAAATCTATCCACTAGTTTGTCTCCCCAATTTCTTAGGGGAATTATTAAATCTTAATTAATCCATATGTGTGAAACTGCCATGCTATGTGGTTAAAAATTGATATGACATTTATGTACTTCGAAATAGTCTTCCAGATTTTAGGATCTAGCATCTTATAATGTTGATATAATCTATTCCTTATTCTTTTTTATTTCTCTATGTGCTCCTATATACTTCCTCCTGAGATGAGTCATTCAACCATGATGGGGCTCATCCCCCTCAGCCCTAGTGATCATCCTGCTAGTCGCATTGTCCCATGTTCTTGGGACAAGATAGAACGTTGATCATTGATCATATAAGTAGGGATTTTCTTTTTCTACACTTCAATTTCAGACCATGTAGGGTGGATATATTAATGGTTCTTGGTAAATAAGTACTAGATACTCTTCATGAAGCATGAATTTCACAAGAACATAATATGATCAAAAGATCACTCACTTATATAAAATAATGGCTAGTTTGTTGTTCGATGTAGGTCACATGTTTTATTTTGTTATCATTGATCCTTTTATGGATGTCATTGGTTTATTCCTTCTACAAATCATGAATTTTGGTTATATTTTCATATTCACTTGTGTTCAGTTTCATTGTGATATTTTGATGCAGAAATGTAACATGAAATTTGATTAATTACGTACACTCTGTTAAATACAAGGATGACACCTGATCAAACCAATTCAGTGATCACCCCGGTTACATTATAGTTTAAATTAAAGAACCCATATCTGTTAAATTTGAACAAGTTTGGTTTGATGGTTGTGGTTATGTGCAGTGTGTTCTGGTTTGGGCATTGTGGGATTGGTTTGTGGGGTGGTACCAGGGGTTGTTGGTGTCTCGGTCTATAAGATTTATTAATTGAGGATCAAATAATCTTGTAGGAAATGGTATTATACATTGAGTGTCAGCATCTCAGTTTGATAGATTGATTGATTATGGAATGGATAAACATGTAGGAATTAAAACTGCTATTTTGTTGTGTTATGGTCACAAAGTGACGTCCAGCAGTGGGACTACAGTGTGGTTAGGGACTCATTATGTAGTGGGACTACACTGGGTAATTATTTGGGTAGTAGGGATTCTGGGATGGTTTGTGAGATAAGGAATGATCAGTTTTAATTAAATTAATGTTAGCTGATAATAGTTAAATGGGGATGTCCATTGGGACTCCAAGTCTATTTTGGTGCTATTGATTTGTGATATTGTCTAGTGGGACTGCAGTTCAGTTTTGTTCATTTCTTGTTGAGGTTACGGTTGTTAGATTCATAGTAGTGACATAATAATTTAATTTCAGGCCCCTCAAAAAAAATATGTTGAAAAAATTGGATTGTGTTGGATCTTGGAAGTGGTTGATATGTGGTCATGCATTTTGGGGTAGCTGCAAAAATGCTGCTGGTGTGGGATTTTTTTCTGTTTGTGTGAAACATGTAGGTTGGGGATGAGTGTTTTTTTACCAATATATATTTTAGTTCCTTGGTATTTCTATACACACCTCACCATAGTTGAGAAATAAATTCTAAACACCTCCATTCTTTGGGGTAGGGCGAACATCCCAATATCCAATGGGAGGATGGATTGATGGTTATTGATTTTCATCATCACACCCTCTTCTGGATATTGTGCTCAGTTGTATCCAGACAGGCTGTAATGGATTGAGGATTACCACATTCAATGATCCTTTGGTCAAAGGTTTTTTCTGGATGAGGGTATCAGGTTCTTGTGGTCCATATATGAATTCCCAAGTATCTTATGGGATGATACCATAGTGTCTTCGGTCATAGTGTGTGGTTGTTGAGGCCTTGGTGTCTTCGGGCATGATTGTTGTTGTTGTGGCAAGGTGTCTACGGGTGTGGTTGTGTGTTGATTGATACATTGGTGTGTTTGGGCATGATGTGTTAGTTTGAATATGTTTGTGTAGAGTAGAAGTGTCAAGATATCATATCATTATAAATGAGCTGTTAACTGGTAGGAATGGTGGCATGGGGTACCCACATATTTTTTTGCTTATACTATTACATAAATTGACTTTCATTAATTTGGTGAATGTGTATAAGGATCTGCCCATAAACATTACTTATTATTGAATTAAATGAATAATTCACATAGAGGATCTTTTCAGCTTTAGAGTTTTAGAGAATTAGGACATAACTATTACATCACAAAGATTACAAAGTGGACACATCTACTCAGCTTCCATTTTTTTCACAAAAATAAAAACTCTTGGACACAAGAGTCATGTCTAGATCCTTGTTTTAGACAACCTGAAATTTCTTTGATCCCATCCTTGACCCTATTCAACTTTATGTGCTGTGTAAACTTTTCAAAAAAACATGGGATGAGCATAAAAAGCTCAGTAAGGGTAATAACAATACGGAAAGAAAACATTAGTCCATTTATACATATGAATAAATGAAACCATACTTTACTCATAAAACATAATAAATTTAACATACCTCATGATATCATAAGATTTACAAATAACTCAGATAAATCATAAGACATAAAGGAATATTGAGGCAGTCATAAAATTTTTACGTATGGAGTAACCCTCAGGGTTACGTTTGGAAAACCCATCACAGTATATTCCCTAAATCTCTTCGGAGAAACCTTAGCGTTTAACCCCTTCACATTACCCAATGCACTGGAGAGCTATATCGGGCTCAACCGCCCTTAGTTTATCATGGAACCACCAGTTTTCATAAAAAATTCCCAAGAAACAAAACATAATCATAGCACATAACTTAAGCATAAAGGAAAGATAACATTCCCACATTTCAATAACAATATAACATTTTAAGATATTGAAATAATGAATCCATTCAAAAAAACCATTTTCAAAACCATTTAAAACATTCAATAAAGAGATTTTTGAATCAAAGTGTCCCATACCACCATGAATATTTTAACATTTTAAACCATTAATATAGACATAAAAAAATCCTTAAAACCTTTTTGAAAACATGGATATTAATAAGAACAAATCATTAAAAAATTTAAAGTGATATTTTAGTTAAAGGATTTTTACCAAAATTTGAGACACTTGAATACAATAATTAAGGAATAACATTTAATCAGAACTTTATAATATCATGAGAATAAATGGATTCATGATATAATATTCCAAAGAATAGTATATACACCATATAAGAGTGAATTGGTGCATAACAATAATGATCCCTCAATAAAAATGTTAAATTAGATGAAATCCCTTATAAATAAGGTATCCTTAAATTAAGGATAAATCAATCTCAAAATTATGTGTGAAAAATATAAATACACCCAATATAAGTGGATATTATGTGTAAAACAATCAAAGGTCATTCAAAAATATTCAAAGGATGACATATTCAATAACTACATGTTGAACCCAAAGAAATCAAAATTGGGTTAAAAAGTTCCCCTGGTAAAATTCGACAGCGTAACGACGTTACTTTAAAATTCATAAAATTAGTTGATTAGAGATAAAATGGTATCTCATCACTTGGAAATAAAATTTACATCAATAAGGATATAGAATAACATATCCCAACATAAAAATATATAAATTAAAAGACATAAAAAAATAAGTCTTTTTAAAATAGTAGTGTGAAAGGTTCCCTTAACGATTTGGGGAACATTCAAAATGCACACCACGTGAAAGAAGGGTCATAAAATGAAGATGAAAATACCCATAAATGAGATTATATTATACTAATATTAAAATAATTGGCAGTACATACTCAACACAAAAGGAAATATATGCCAATTTAGCATGAATCGCATGGGAATAAAAAGTGAGATGAAAATCCCCTTATTAAAATTCGGCACCCTAACGACGCCACATAAAACACAAAAAATGTATGGATGAGATAAAATAGGGTCTCTAATCAAATTAACATAAAATTTAAGGCAATAGGAATATAAAATAACATCCTCCAACATAATTAATAGGAGATTAATGTAAGTTACATAAAAAGAGTACATAAAAATAAAGAGAGAGGTATGATCCCTTACCTCAAGTCCGACTTGTCTTCTTCGTTTAATTATATTCCTCAATAATATAAATTGGTCAATTTATAATTTCTTATGATCCTCCTTTAAATATTATTATTCTGTTCATATAAAATATTATAATGTTATAATAATTGGTTATTAATGTGAGTTTATAACAGACGTTTTTGTCTGTGTTTGGTACATGAGTCAAAAATGATCTTGTTTGAAAATGATTGTCCATGTAGTTATAAGTAAATCTTATCCAGAATGATAATAATGATTTAAATATAATATATATCCAGTAAATATTCATTTTATAATATTCTATAACATTTGGAGATAAAATTAAATGAAATACACCATTCATTGAGACGGTTGGCCGTATATACGCATGAACACTACTTTCATTTTTTAACAGATTAATGGAATTAAAAATAATTGAGAGAGATATATATATTATAATTACAGTATAATATATATATTTTATAGTTCTCATATGTTCAATAATATCATTCTTTATACATTCAATGTATTGCATGAACGAGTCACATCACATGAGGGGGCGGTAGTCCACACTTCTCGTATGAAATTATCGCATTTGAACAACATGAAAAGCATAAAGGTATGTTTTAAATATAAAATACAGAATCAAATGGAAAACATAAATACCATATATATCATATATAAAATACAGTGACATCATAATGGCCACCATGAAAGGTGTTAATAGAAGATTGAACAATCATCGTCTTGTGAGGTAGTAATTCATCATCCACAGAAACAGTATGTTCCTTAACCATTAGACATAGGTGTGTGTAAGTTTACCTCGAATACTTCACAAAAAAACAACCTAGTATAATTAATATTCTGTTGTTGTTACAAAAGAAATGAATAAAAAGAGTTTATGGGTTTGGATAATAAAAATAAAACAAATGAACACAAGTGAAGACATTACCTTTAAATCGGGTAACTCATCTTTGTTTGAACCAAAAGAGATTCTTGAAGAGCATTATGCCAAAGGTGAGGCTTCAATGATGAAGAGCGTGATGTGGAGAAATGAAATGGGCGGGTTTTGGCCAATAAAAAGGCTTGAGAGGTGTGGGTAAGGTGGTAGAGGTGGGGGCCTTTTATAAGAGAAGAGGAGGGGCAGTCTTGGAAAGTTATAAAATATTAAGTTATTGTGAAATGATTTTCGGATTTTGATGGTCCCAAAAGGATATTTTTCGAGGATTAGGTTATATGATTTCTAAATCCACCCATCCAATAGTTTTTTGACAAGTTTAATACTTATATTTCACCCAATCTTCTCATTTTATTTAAATCGTTCATTTATGATGTAATCACTACATCATCACCGAGTCATAAATTAAATAACTTATTTATTTTCTTAAAATTATAAAAAGATATCATGATGTAGGAAATATTTTTATATTTCCAATTACTATTTATAGTCTAATTGATAGTTTATATAGACAAAATTTAAATTATTTTACGAAGGTGTTACATAGTTTGGTTACATTTTCCTTTCTAAAAAAAATTATAAAAGGTCACTATCACACTAATGTGATTCCATGGGGCCCCAATTTTGGCACAAGGCATCCCATGTCCTGAAGTGAAACTACCAATAGAATTAGGACACATTTTGTGGTCATTTTATATTTTTATGATATTATTTTCTTACCCTTAATTACCCGATTACTAATTAAACACGATAATTAAAAATAATTACCGTCGTTACTATTCATAATGTCCAAACAAAAAAGAGTCTTATTTACATAATTTGGACCTTCTTATTCCAAATATGGAATCCATTTTATCAAATTCAAAACACATAAATTGTATTAATTAATTTAAAAGTAAATCCCATTGTCAAAACAAAAGACGGGTTTTTAAGAAGTAAAATTTATCAAAAGATTGACTTGTTTTTACATCCAATTGAAAAGTGAAATTACTTCCAATGAACAAAATTGTATTAATTTATAAAAACATAATTCAATTATACTTTAAAAACAATTAAAATGGAAATCTAAATATATAAATAAATAGGATTAAAAGGAAGTTTTGAATTAAAAACTGTATTTTTCACTATTCATTAAAAAAAGAATTATCAGAAAAATACCAAATATTAACCCTAAGATATATTTGATATTTCAAATTCAGAACTTATTTCCATTTTAAAAAATTAAAAACATAGATGTTTCATTAATAAATCATATAATTAAATCCTGTTGTCAAAACATATTGCGGGTTTTTTGGAAGCAATGTCTAGGAAAAGTTGGCACTTGTTTATGTCCATTTTAAACATGAAATTAATTATAATCACCACCATTGAATTAATTTGTAAAAATATATTAAAATTAAACATTAAAACCAATTAAAAAGATAATCTATCCGTATATTTAAATTAGATAAAAAGGCAGTTTTTATGTAAAATGTAATATTTTTCACTATTCATTAAAAAATTGAACATTGTTAGAAACATACCCAAACATTAACCAAAGTAAATTTCAATATCCCAATCATAAATAATAAGTATATTTTGACAAATATAGTTTATAAAACTTTCAAAAGTTTTATTTAAAAACGGTTCTCCATGAAAAGGTGCTAAACAATCTTTTAAAAATATTAGAGTATTTATTCCTAAAATTGGATTTATTTGGATTTTAAGCCTATAACATTTATTGGATAAATTTAAAAATATTTTACAAAAATATGTAATCATTTTGTAGTTATATCTGTTCATTCCCACCATTACAATGGCTAGGCGTTAACTATTATAATATTATTATATTATTAGTGTGCAACGTAAGATTTCCAAGAAACTCGTTGTTGCGTATTGGGTACGCCTTCGAGAATAGAAATACCTTTAAAGTAATATTAAAATATTATTTACAAATATTGATAAACCATAGAATGTTATATTATTTATTTACCTGGGATTTTACATCCTTCCCCCCTTTTGGGAATTGCGTCCTTGCAATTTCAAAATTGGGCTTGGAAACTTCATCGAAAGTCCCACATCAGAACAAGAGTCAATAAAACTATAATATTAATAGAAAGGGAGAGATGTACAAAGGTCATCCGAGTAAACCCATACATGGATTCCATGTATGAAAATATGGATATGGAGGAGAAAAAAAAGGTTCTTGTTATGATTGGTAGTGATATTAAACATTTCTAGGGGAAAGTTAACCACAAGAAAATCACAAACTTGTTATGGGTTAAACGGTATTTGATTCCCAAGTAGGAAAAGTTAACAGACAACATTTTAGTTTTAAGATACTGTTCATTGAGGAATTTTTTTTGAGCTTAACTAAATCATAATGAAACATACTTACTTATCATGTAGACATCCAACATTTACTAGATTCTTTAATCAAACTCATATTTTCTCCAATAGAAGAGTATTTAGAATGACTTGTTCGCATTAAGAGTACTATAATAAACTTCTTTAGAATCACCTAATCCACAAAATAGAACTATATATTTCCCATGTCTTTAGATCTCAACAAAAACAAAACCAAAAATTTTAGTACGAGATCAGATAATACCCAAAAAGGATATTTTTTTACTAAAAGAAAAACTACTCCTAATCTCAAATAGTTATCAAACAAAACCCAAAGATCAATGAAGAACATTCAATAATCAATTTTTCCTTAAAATTATTCAAAGTAAACCCATCTAATAATGAAACCAAAATATTTGAAGGATTTAATCACATAGTCTCTCAAGGTACAAATTAACATTTATCTCCAAATAACATCAGTTTCTCTTAAAGTCTCATACTGAAAAGTAATTAACCTAACCACATATCCTCCATGATAGGTTAATAATTTCCATAGATAACACATAATCAACTTACTCTTGATTCATAAAATCATCTAAATAAAAATATTTAGTTATACTAACCAGGGACTTCATGTAGTCCAGTGGTAGGCGAAAAATACCAGTCGCACATTCGTTGTGGGTTCGATTCCCACAGCTCTGTCCGACGTGACGGGTTGTTACACGGTCTGCGTATTGTCATTTTTCCAAAACTATATAATTCATAAAACATTCCCCAAAATGTGATAAAATATTCAAAAATAACCATAACATAATTTTACCTCAAGTTTATCTCTTGTCATTCATATTCCATCATAACGTATAGTAACCCATAATTACCTCAAAATTAAGGATCATATAAACCATAATGGTTACCTTTATAATTATTTCCTGAACTTCCATTTCGAGTTGGTTATCTCGTACATGATTCATTAGAGAACTCACCAAGGTTCAAGTGGTTGATCATGAATCATGATAGTTGGTTTAGAATAACCGTGAGTTTTCTCATTGAATCTCCCATTTCATCTATTCTCTTAATCAGAGAACCACCACAGTTTCCTTCAAACCCATTGTCACTTTGGTGCCTTCTAGATCCATCCATTTACTAAGACTAGAAATTTCAGTGTGAGTATATCAACAAAATCATTATGTACTAAAGAGGAAGATAAACACTAAGATATACTTATCCATGTTATCTTAAACACATTCCAACCTTCAAAATTAACAATGACTCAATCTAATATAATAACCATTGTGGTTATACACAAATTTTCACTTAAAACACTAACCTCTAATGTTATCTAAACCATCCTTTGATACCAACTATAAGGACCTGGACTTATACATTACTTATTATTGAGTTAAATTAATAATCCACATTGAGGATTTTTTCAGGTTTAGAGTTTTCGATAATCAGGACATAAATATTACATCTCAAAGATTACAAAGTGGACACATCTACTCAGCTTCCTTTTTTTTCACAAAAAAAAACTCTTGGACATAAGGGTCATGTCTAGTTCCTTGTTTTAGACTTCCTCACATAACCTTGATCATATCCATGACCCTATTCAACTTTATGTCCTATGAAAAACATTTCAAAAAAACATGGGATGAGCATAAAAAGCTCAGTAAGGGTTATAACAATATAGAAGGAAAAAATTAGTCCATGTATACATAATAATATATGAAATCATACTATACTCATAAAACATATGTAATTTGACATACCTCATGAAATCATAAGATTTACGAATAACTCAGAGAAGTCATAAGACATAACGGTTACTTAAGTCATTCATAACATTCTTACGTATGGAGTAACCCTCATGATTACATTTGGAATAACCATCACAGTATATTCCCTAAATCTCATCGGAGAAAACATAGAGTTTAACCCCTTCGCATTACCCAATGCATTGGAGAGCTCGGGCTCACCCGCCCTTAGTTTATCACGGAACCACCCGTTTTTATAAACGATGCCCAGGAAACAAAACATAATCATAGCACATAACTTAAGAATAAAGGAATGATAAAATTCCCACATTACAATAATAATATAACATTTTAAGATATTGAAAAAATTAATCCATTAAAAAAAACATTTTCAAAACCATTTAAAACATTCAATAAAGAGATTTTTGAATCAAAGTGTCCCATACCACCTTGAAGCTTTTAAAATTTTAAACCATTAATATCCATATAAATAAATACATAAAACCATTTTGAAAAAATGGATATTAATAACAACAAATCATTAAAACAGTTAAAGTGATATTTTAGTTAAAGGGGTTTTACCAAAATTAGAGACACTTGAATACAATAATGGAGGAATAGCATTTAATCAGAAATTTATAATATCATGAGAATAAATGGATTCATGATACAATATTTCAAAGATCATTATATACACCATATAAGTGTGAATTGGTGCATAATAACAATTATGACTCAATAGAAATGTAAAATTAGATGAAATCCCTTATAAAGAAATTATCCTTAAATTAACGATAAATCAATCTCAAAATTATGTGTGACAAATATAAGTACACCCAATATAAGTGGATATTAATTGAAAAACAATAAAAGTTCATTAACACATATTCAAAGTATGACATATTCAATAACTACATGTTGAACGCAAAGAAATCAAAATTGGGTTAAAAATTTCCCTTGGTAAAATTCGACAGCCTAACAACGTCAGTTTAAAATTCATAAAATTAGTTGATGAGAGAGAAAATGGTTTATAATAACTTGGAAATAAAATTTACATCAATGAGGATATATAAGAACATATACCAACATAAAAATATTTAAATTAAAAGACATAAAAAATTATGTCTTTTTAAAAGAGGAGTGTGAAAGATTCCCTTACCGATTTGGGCAACATTCAAAACGTACACCCCATGAAAGAAAGGTCATACAATGAAGATTTAACTACCCATAAATGATATGATATTATAAAAATAGTAAAATAATGGGTATTAAATACTCCACACAAAATGAAATAGTGTCCAATGTAGCATGAATCTCACGGAAATAAAAAGCGAGATGAAAATCCCCTTATGAAAATTCGGCACCCTAACAGCGCCACGTTAAACTTACAAAAATGGATTGATGAGATAAAATAGGGTCTCTAATCATATTAACATAAATTTTAAGTAAATAGTAATATAAAATAACATCCCCCATCATAAGAAATATGATCTTAGTGTAAGTTACATAAAAAGAATACTTAAAAATAAAGAGAGAGGTAGGATCCCTTACCTCCAGTCCAACTTGTCTTGTTCGTTTCATTATATTAATGAATAATAAAATTTGGTAAATTTATAATTGCTTAAGTTCCTCCTTTAAATATTATTATTCTGTTAATATACATATTATAATGTAATAATAATTGGTTAATAATGTGAGTTCATATCAGAGGTTTTTGTCGATGTTTGGTACATGAGTCAAAAATGAACTTGTTTGTAAATGATAGTCCATGTATTTATAATAAAATCATATCCATAATAGTATTAATGATTTAAATATCATATATATCGAGTACATATTCATTTTATACTATTCCATAACATTTGGAGATAAAAAGAAATGAAATGCACCGTTCATGGAGACGGTAGGCCGTAAGTACGGATGAACGCTACATTCATTTCATTGACATATTAATGGAATTAAAAATAATTGAGAGAGATATATATATTATAATTCCAGTATAATATATATGTTTTATAGGTCCAATAAGTTAATTAATCTCATTCTTTATACATTCAATGTATTGCATGAACGAGTCACATCACTTGAAGGGGCGGTAGCCCACACTTCATCGTATGAAATTATCGCATTTGCACAACATGAAAAGCATAAAGGTATGTTTTAAATATAAAATACCGAATAATATAGAAAACATAAATACCATATATATAATATATAAAATACAGTGACATCATAATGGCCACCATGAAAGGTGTTAAGAGAATATTGAACAATCATTATTTTATGAGGCACTAATTTTACATCCACGGAAACAGTATGTTCTTTAACCAATAGACAGAGGTAAGTGTATGTGTAGCTTGAATCCATCACATAAAAACATCCTAGTATACTGAAGATACTGGTTTTTTTAAAAAAAAAGGAATAGAAAGAGTTTAGGGGTTTGGAGAAGCAAAATAAAACAAAAGAACACAAGTGAAGACATTACCTTTAAATCAGGTAACTCCTCTTGGTTTGAACCAAAAGGGTTTCATGAAAATAATTCTGTCAATGATTAGGTTTCAATGATTAAGGTAGGGATGTAGAGAGATGAAATAGGCAGGTTTTGGCTGAAAAAGGCTTGAGAGGTGTGGGTAAGGTGGTAGAGGTGGGGGCCTTTTATAAGAGAAGAGGATGGGCACTCTTGGAAAGTTATAAAATATTACGTTATTATAAAATGATTTTCGAATTTTAAAGGTCTCAAAAAAATATTTTTCGAGGATAAGGATATAAGGTTTTGAAATCCAACCATTAAATAGTCTTGTGACAAGTTTAAGACTTTGATTTCACCCAACCATCTCATTTTATTTAAATCATTCATTAATGAGGTAATCACTGCATCATTACGGCGTCATAAATAGAATAATTTATTTAATGTCTTAAAATTTTAAAAAAACTATCATGATGTAGGAAACTTTTTGTCTTTCCAATGACTATTTATAGTCTAAGATATAGTTTTTGTAGACAAAATTAAAATTATTTTACTTAGGTGTTACATACTCTGGTTACATTTTCCTTTATTTAAAAAAATGATAAAAGGTCACTATCACACTAAAGTGATTACATGGGGTCCCAAGATTGGAACAAGGCATCCCATGGTCATTCATGACACCACCAATAGAATTAAGACACATTTTGGGGACATTTTATATTTTTATGATATTATTTTCTTACCCTTAATTACCCGATTACTAATTAAACACGATAATTAAAGATAATTACAGTCATTACTATTCATAATTTCCAAAAAAAGCGTCTTAATTATATAATACGAACCTTCTGATTCCAAATATGGAATCCAATTTATCAAATTCAAAACACATAAATTGTAGTAATTAATTTAAAATTAAATCCCGCTGTCAAAACAAAAGATGAGTTTTTATGAATTAAAATTTATCAAAATATTGAATTGTTTTTACATCTAATTGAAAAATGAAACTACATACAATGAACAAAATTGTATTAAATGATAAAAAAATAATTCAATTATACTTTAAAAACAATTAAAATTACAATGTAAATATATAAATAAATTAGATGAAAAGGCTGTTTTGAATTAAAAAATATATTTTTCACTATTCATTAAAAAAACATTATCAGAAAAATACCAAAAATTAACCCTAAGTTATATTTGATATTTCAAATTCATAAATGATGTCAATTTTACCAAATTCAAAATATAGATGTTTCATTAAAAAATCATGTAGTTAATTCCCGCTGTCAATAAAATAGCTGGTTTTTTTGAAGCAATATCTATGAAAAGTTTGGCACTTGTTTATGTTCATTTTAAAAGTGAAATTAATTCTAATTGACACCATTTAATTTGTAACACCCCGAGCTTCCACGATACGCCTCTTTCAATAATGTAATAGCTTGCATTATACGCAAGTTCGAGATTCTAACACACCGCGACCAAATAAAGTAGCTGTTATGAATAGTAATACCCACCTTTTGAAATTATATAAATTTTATATTTCAAAATGGACTTCATTTTTTATTCAAAATATCGAAATTATCCTATGTTGAATTTTTTGTAATTTTCTGAGAACTGCCATTTTTTTATGAATAGTTAAAAATACTTAAAACAACTATTTTAATCAAAATAATTTATAGTGATAAATTATACTATTGAGTGGTTTTAATGTATAATTAGAATATATTTTTACCATTTTATCCAATGGTGTTCATTAGAATTTATTTCACTTTTGAAATTGGACAGAAACAATTGTCAATCTTTTGATATATATTGTTTCTTAAAAACATGATATTTGTTGTGACAACGAGAATTAGTTATAAAATTAATTAATTCAACTTATTTGATTGGAATTTTGTAAAATAGACATCATTTTTGAATTCAGAATATCAATTATAGCTTAGGGTAAAATTTTGGCATTGTTCTGAAAAACATCAATTTTTGATGAATAGTGAAACCACTAAGTGGTAGTTAAAAAACAGATCTTTCATTTAAATGAAACATTACCACTTCTGTGATTTGATTTTCAAAAATCCGACATACATGGTTGTCATTAGGAAGTAAAATGTAGTTTAATGGGATTACAATAATCTTTTGGTGAATAGTAACTTTTAAGTTTAATTATTCGCGATTAAATGTAATTAGTGAAATTTAAGGTAAAATGATATTATAATAATATGAAAATACTTTTACACTTATCCTACCCCTATTGGATGAGTCATGGCCAACCGAGAATATCCATGGGTCATCTTGGGGACCCCATGGAGCCACTTTGGAAGGAAAATGACATTAAAAACTTTATCTTTAATGTTAAAATAAAAATGTCACAAACATGAGTTGTTTTACTAAATCATTTTTTAAATGGGGTTATACATGTCATATATTTGACTATAAATATTAATTAGAAATCTAAAAAGGTTTCCTACATCATGATAATTTTTTATAATTTTCAGTCATTATATAAATTTAATTATTTATGACACCGTGATGACGTAGTGATTACCTCAATAATTAACGATTTAAATAAAATAAACAGATAATGTAAAATCTAAAACATACACTTTTCAAAAACCTATTGGATGAGTATATTTCTAACCCTTATCACCTTATCCTCGAAATATATAAGTGTGGGACCTTTAAAATCTGAAACTCATTATATAATAAAGTAACCTTTTATAACATTCCAAGAGTGCGCCTCCTCTCCTCTTATAAAAGGCCCCCACCTCTACCACCTTATTCACACATTAAAGCCATTTGGATCGGCCAACCTCTTCCCATTAACTCTCCCAACTTCCCTCTCTTACTCCTAGAAGCCTCACATTGGGCAGAATTCTTCTCAAGGAAGCCTTTGGCTCAAATCAAAAAAGAGTTACCCGATTTTAAGGTAATGTCTTCCCTTATGTTATTTTGTTTTATTTTGCTTCTCCAACCCCTTAAACGCTTTTTGTTCCTTTATTTTGTTACAAAACCAGTATATTAAATATACTAGGATGTTTTTATTAGAAGGATTCTTGATACACATACACACACCTACATCTAATGGTTAAAGAACATACTGTTTCTGTGGATGGCGAATTTCTGCCTCACGAAACGATGATTGTTCAACACTCATATAACACCTTCAAAGGTGGCCATTAAGATGTAATTATATTTATATATGATATATAATATGTTTATGTTTTACTTAAGCTTCTGTATTTTTCATTTATGTAATAAATTTATGGTTTCCAATATGGGTAAAAGCGATATTTTCATTTTCGGAAGTGCGGACTACCGCCCCCTCAAAGTGATTTTAATCGTTAATGCCATATGTGGGATGTATAAAGGATGGATTAAATGGTATTATACATTATATTATACTGGAATTATATTATACCATTATATAATTATATCTTCATTCCATTAAATACAAAATAGAAATGAAAGTAGCGTTCATGCGTACGTACGGCTTACCGTCTCCAGGAACAGTGCATTTAATTTCTTACCTCTAAATGTAACGTAGTATTATGAATTAATGTATATACTGGATACATATGATATATATGATATCTATATCATGAATATAATTCTGGATATAATGGATATTTCACCACATGAAAAACTGGTAATTATATGAAGTTTATTTTTGACTCAAGTACCAAAGATCGAAAAAATGACCGTTATTACCTTAAATAATTACACAATGTTCTTAACATGGTAATAAGTGATATAAAAGGTATAATGAACATGAAAATGGTTTTTAAGAAAATAGAAATTAACTCTATTTTATTATTCAAGAGATTAAAGAACGATCGAGTCAAGTTGGACAGGAGGTAAGGGAACTTCTTAACCCAATTTCCAATATTTGGGTTAATCTCCTACATTCAAATTATGTCATGATATTATTATGTCCTATATTTTATTTTTACTCTCATTATGTGTACTTATAGTGAATACACATAATAGATCTATTTTATTTAAAAAAAATATCTTCTTAAGGGACTTCGTCTCAATCTCCATTCATTGAGACATATTTTGTTTTATACACAAATTTCTTTTATACAGTGTATAAATCCCTTTGACTTTAATGTTTATTCAAAAAGAATCTGTTTATACAAAGAGTTTTACTAAATGACAAAAAGGAATATTTTTTTCTTATGTATGCTGCGATAACGACTTCTCTGCCGCCGTGACTATTATTTGAGTTTCGGCTTCCTCTATAAGCCATAAATTTTTTTAAATGAAAAATAAATACCAAGATTTAATTTTCTTTTATTTTGGTATTGAAAATGGTTTTGAAAGTGTTTTTTATTATATCAATGTGTTGTACTGATATCTTGTGATTGAAATGTGGAAATGTTATGTTTTCTTTATGCATGTTTACGTTATACGATTATGTTATGGTTTATTATATGATTAAACATGTTCATATGAGGAATGAATTGGACTTAATAAGTGACGGGTGGAGCCCACTATAGCTCCTCGATGCGTCGGTAGGTCTCATGAGACAAACTAGTGTCTTGGCACAAGGCCTTGACAAAATCTTATTTGTAGTCTTGGAACGAGGCCTTGACTACATTGTTATGATAGTATGGCATTATGCATTCAATAATTATGAAAGTGGTTATTGGTATTGCATGTGATTATTCGACCAGTAGAATATCCATGTGATTAAGTAAATGGTAATATTTCAATTTACCTTTTCCATATTATGCTCATGTTCATGTTAAAAGGATTTTGTTTTAGTTATACAATGCCTTAAATGTTTATGTTTATTTATGAAAGCTTTCACAATTATGTTATCCTTACTGAGCATCTGAGCTCACTCGTTTCAATGTTTTAATATTTTCCAGGATGTGAAGAAGTATTTTATGAATGACCTGTAGGGATAGTCAGAAGAGGATATGAGTGTGGACTATGGAGACTTTGTTATTGTAGTTTTTCACTTTATGATGTAATGTAACATTTATGAATGTATCTAGTGATTCCAAGGATAATAAACTAATCGGTCTTTCGAGACATGATCTTTTGTGATCATGCCAATGTTACACAATAATGCACCGACTCTAGGTAACTGGGGTCAGGGCGTTAATACTAACCTTGGAATCTAGATTTAGATAAACTCTAATTAGAGCACATAGCCCAAAGATAGACATTGAGGATTAGTATAGAAGAACTTCCTAGAATATTGGTATTGCATAGATTTTTTGAGTTTTCCGAGCAATACATCCCTGTCTCGATACGAGCAGGTAGATGCGGCTTTGGCATGGATGTTCCTAGGGGTAAAACCTGAAAACACCGCTTTGAGCTAGACTCGAACGGGAACTGGTGCACGACAACGAGCCTTGCTACACTCTTGGTTACGACACTCCTGGGGGATATTCCTAGGATGATTCTCATTTTCATTACAAAGCATTATGAAGGGTTTATGAGTATATACTTCCTCAAAGAAAACATTTTTATAATTATAGATTATATCCATAAATAGTTCAATTTATGTTAAGTTTTTTACATGTATGTAATTATGTATTTTTATTCATAAACTAATCTAGTTTATGCCATTGTTTATAAATGACACCTAGTGGGAGGAATGGAAACCGTATCAATGCACGCACTCCATGTAGGGATTTCCCTCCTTCTCAAGATAATTATAGTGGAGATGGTGATACAACGGGTGCTGATCACCTTATTACCATACTGGGAAAACTCACTTAGGTTATGAATAATAACCTTACTCGTATGGAGCACCCTGATCCGCAACGTGGAGGATCAATTTCAGACCGCTTCATGAGGCAAAAAACACCAACATTTAATGTGGGTAAAAATCCATTAGTAGCTGAGCAATGGATAAACTCCTTATAGAAAATATTCCATGCCTTGGGATTAGTGAAAGGGAAAAGATTATCATGGCAGTTTACCGCCTCACTAGAGACGCTGATCAATGGTGGTCATTGATTCAAAACAAAAAAAAAGATGACGAAGTATCGAATATGGAATAGAGGGAGTTCAAAGAGCTTTTCATAGAAAAATACATCCCTCGTGACCATAGAGAAGATATGTAAAGGCAATTTCTGAGTCTGAGGCAGAAGCATGATGAGAATGTTACAAAGTATGAGGCTAACATTACAAGGTTATCAAGGCATTCTCTAGATTATATACGTAACCCAAGAAGTAAGATCGATTGTTTCATTGATGGGTTAAAACCGTTTCTCCGTCGAGCACTAGTATCACAATCTTTCTTAACATTCGAAGATATAGTCGTGTGTTCTATCAAGACAGAAAAGGAATTCTCTAAATCATATGACAATAAAGTAATGCAAGAGAAGAAGAGAACGGTGGAACAAGAGACAGATAAAGTGAAAAAGGAAAAAAAATATTTTCCATTATGCGATAATTGTGGGAATTATCAACCCGGTACTTTCCTAAAAGGAATGGGAGTTTGTTATAAATGTGGATAAAAAGGTCACCAGGATCATGATTGTAAGGGAAAGAAAGAGGCTATTAATGTTGAATGCTACAATTGTAGGGAAATGGGTCCTTATGCAAATGAATGTCCTAAGCGCTAGGGAAACTTACCTCAAAAAAGGCCAATGGATCAAGGACAATCTTATGCTGTTACTATAGTTTATGTGGAATAATTAATGTATTGGTGCTTTTGGAAACAAGGATTATATTCTGGTTATAAGAATAATGTGATATATATAAGGATTTTACTGCAGTACTTGTTGTTTTCATTATGGTTTTAATATAATGAAGGTAATCATATTTTCAGTATGTGACAATAAGAGAAACATTACTTTGTTTGTGGAATCTAATGTTACAATAGATTTTGGAATTTAAGGACCTTTTAGAGAAAGTCTGGACGGAGGTATTTTGGATAACTATAAAGGATGTAATGGATTAAGTTGAACGTTGGATAGTATTGTTTAAGGTTAAAACATTTATGAAGATTATTTTTGGAATATTATAATAATATAGTTTTAGGAAAAGGACAACCTGCAGGTTGGGGGATAACCCATCTTGTTGGACAAAGCTGTAGGAATCGAACCCACAACCATAGTGCGATAGGCCTTTATTACGTACCACTAGCCTATAGGAATTCACTGGTTATTACAAAAACTTTTCCCTAATCTAAATGGTATGTGTTAATATTTGTAACCTTATACAATTATGATAAATAGAATATTTTTGAGTTCTATTACCTTTTGGAGTGAAATATGGGTATGTGGAAAAATTTTATTAAAGAATGAAATTATACACGACAAGTAAGTATATTTCCTTATGTTCTTTGTAAATCTCCTAAATAAATTCCTCAACTTTATGAAAGGTAACATAAAACAAAAATGTTGTCGGTTAAATTTTCCAATTGGGGAATCAATGACCGTTTATCTAATCACAAGTTTGTGATTTTCTTGTAGTTAACTTTCTCCTAATCCTGTTTTATACGACTCTCCATCAGACCTTGATGGTTTGTTTTTCCTCCATATCCATATTTTCATAGAATCCTAGTATGGGCTATCTCGGGTGACCTTTGTACTTCTATTTATTTCTTTTAATGTTATATTTTTATTAACCCTATTTCCGATGTAGTTTTTCCACAATGGTATTTTCTATTTTCAACCTTTTATTTTCAAAGAAAAATTTGAAATTGCGAGGATGCTATTTATTGAAGGAGGGGAGAATGTAACACCCCGAGCATCCACGATACGCCTCTCTTTCAATAATGCAATAGCTTGCATTGTACGAATGTTCGAGATTCTAACACACCGTGACCAATCAAAGTAGCCGTTATGAATAGTAATACCCAGCTTTTGAAATTATATAAATTTTATATTTCAAAATGGACTTCATTTTTGTAATCAGAATATCGAAATTATCCTAAGTTGAATTTTTTGTAATTTTCTGTGAACATCCATTTTTTTATGAATAATGAAAAATACATAAAACTAATTTTTTATTTAAAATAATTTATAGTGATAAATTATACCATTTATTGGTTTTAAAGTATAATTAGAATATATTTTTACCATTTTATCCAATGGTGTTCATTATAATTAATTTCACTTTGAAATTGGACATAAACAATTGTCAATCTTTTGATATATATTATTTCTTAAAAACACGTTATTTGTTGTGACTGCGGGAATTAGTCATAAAATTAATTAATACAACTTATATGTTTCTAATTTTGTAAAATAGACATCATTTTTGAATTCGGAATATCAGTTATAGCTTATGGTGATATTTTGGCATTGTTCTGAAAAACATCATTTTTTGATGAATAGTGAAACCACAAAGTGGTAGTTAAAAAACTGATTTATCGTTTAAATGAAACATTACCACTTCTGTGATTTGATTTTCAAAAAACCAACATGCATGTTTGTCATTAGGAAGTAAAATTTGGTTCAATGGGATTAAAATAATTTTTTGGTGAATAGTTACTTTTAAGTTAAATTCATCACGATTAAAGGTAATTAGTGAAATTTATGGTAAAAATGTAATTATAAAAATATGAAAATACCTTCAAACTTGTCCTACCTCTATTGGATTAGTCATGGACGACCAATACAATCCATGTGTCATCTTGGGGACCCCATGGAGCCGCATTGGTAGGAAGATGACATTAAAAACCTTTTATTTAATGTTAAAATAAACATTTCACAAATATTAGTTGTTATACTAAAACAAAATTTAAATGGGGTTATACAAGTCATATTTTTTACTATAAATATTCATTAGAAATATAAAAAGATTTAATACATCATGAAATTTTTTTTATAATTTTTAGACATTATATAAATTAAATTATTTATGACACCATGATGATGCAACAATTACCTCATTAAATAACGATGTAAATAAAATAAAAAGATAATGTAAAATCTAAGACATAAACTTGTCAAAAACCTATTTGATGAGAATATATAGAACCCTTATAACCTTATACTCTACATATATAAGTGTGGGACCTTTAAAATCCGAAATTCATTATATAATAATATAACCTTTTATAACTTTCCAAGAGTGCCCCTCCTCTCCTCTTATAAAAGGCCCCCACCTCTACCACCATATTCACACATTAAAGCCATTTGGATCGGCCAACCTCTGACCATATACTCTCCCAACTTCCCTCTATTACTCATAGAATCCTTACATTGGGCCTATTTCTTTCCAAGAAAGCCATTGTCTAAAATCAAAAAAGAGTTACCCGATTTTAAGGTAATGTCTTCCCTTATGTTATTTTGTTTTATTTTCCTTCTCCAACCTCTTAAACTCTTTTTATTCATTTATTTTGTAACAAAACCAGTATCTTAAATATACTAGGATATTTTTATAAGAAGTATTCGAGCTACACTAACAAACACCTACATATAATGGTTAAAGAAAATTTTGTTTCTCTGGATGGCGAATTTCTGCCTCACGAAACGATGATTGTTCAACACTCATATAACACCTTCAAAGTTGGACATTAATATGTCACTATATTTATATATTATATATAATATTTTTATTTTTAACTTAAGATTCTTTATTTTTCATTTATGGAATACCTTTATGGTTTCCATTATGGGTAAACACGATATTTTCATTTTAGGAAGTGCGGACTATCGCCCCCTCAAAGTGTTTTGAATCGTTAAGGCCCTATGTGGGATGTAAAAAGGATGGAGTAAATGGTATTATACATTATATTATATTGGAATTATATTATACCTTTATATAATTATAACTTCATTCCATTAAATATGATATAGAAATGAAAGTAGCGTTCATGCGTACGTACGGCTTACCGTCTCTATGAACGGTGCATTTCATTTCTTTCCTCTAAATGTTACGTAATATTATGAATGAATTTATATACTGGATATATATGATATATATGATATCTACATCATGAATATAATTCTGGATATAATGGATATTTCACAATATGAACAACTTGTAATTATATGATGTTTTTTTGACTCAAGTACCAAAGATCGACAAAATGACCGTTATTAACTTAAATAATTACACAATGTTCATAACATGGTAATAAGTGATATAAAAGGAATAATGAACTTGAAAAAGGATCTTAAGTAAATATAAATTAACTCTAGTTTATTATTCAGGAGATTAAAGAACGATCGAGTCAAGTCGTAGAGGAGGTAAGGGAACTTCTTAACCCAATTTCCATTCTTTGGGTTAATCTTTTACATTCAAATTATGTCATGATATTATTATTTAATATCTTTTATTTTTACTTTATTTATGTGTACTTATAGTTAATACACATAATAAATCTATTTTATTTGAAAAAATGATCTATTTAAGGGACTTCACCTCAATCTCCATTCATTGAGGCATATTTTGTTTTATACATAAATTTCATTTATACAGTGTATAAACCCCTTTTACTTTTATGTTTATTCAAAATTAATCTTTTTATAAAAAGTGTTTTACTAAATGACATAAAAGAATTTTCTTTTCTTACATATGCGGCGACAATGACTTCTTCTCCGCCATGACTATTATTTGAGTTTCGGCTTCCTCTATAAGCCATAACTCTTTTTAAATGAAAAATAAATACCAAGATTTAATTTTCTTTTATTTTGGTATTGAAAATGGTATTGAAAGTGTTTTTTATTATATCAATGTGTTGTACTGATATAATTTGATTGAAATGTGGAAATGTTATGTTTCCTTTATGAATGTTTTACGTTATACGATTATGTTATGTTTTATGATATGTTTAAACCTGTTCACATGAGGATTGCATTGGACTTAATAAGTGAAGGGTGGAGCCCGCTATAGCTCCTTGATGCATCGACAGGTCTCATGAGACAAACTACTATCTTGGCACGAGGCCTTAACAAAATCTTTTTTTTTGTCTTGGCACAAGGCCTTGGATACATGGTTATGATAGTCCGGAATTATGAATTCCATCATTATGAAAGTTGTTATTGATATTGCATGTGATTATTCAACCAGTAGAATATCCACGTGATTAAGTAAATGGAAATATTTCAATTTAATTTTTCCATGTTATGCTCAAGTTCATGTTTAAAAGGCTTTTGTTTTAGTTATAAATTTCCTTAAATGTTTATGTTAATTTATGAAAGCACCTGCTATTTTTTTATCCTTACTGAGAATCTGAGCTCACCCCTTTCAATGTATTACTATTTTCTAGGATGTGAAGAAGTATTTTACGAATGACCTGCGGGGATTGTCAGAAGAGCATATGAGTGTGGAATATGGAAAATTTGTTATTTTAGTTTTTCACTTGATGATGTAATGTAACATTTATGAATGTATCTAGTGTTTCCAAGGCCACTAAACTAATCAGTCTTTCGATACTTGATCTTTTGTGATCATGCCAATGTTACGCAATAATGCACCGACTCTGGGTAACTTGGATCGGGGCGTTATATAATTATATTGTAAAAATATATTTTAATTAGACATTAAAAAAAATTAAAAGGTTAATCTATCCATATATTTGAATTAGATGAAAAAGCAGTTTTGATGTAAAATGCAATATTTTTCACTATTCATTAAAAAAATGAACATTGTCAGAAACATACCAAAAATTTAACCAAAGTAAATTTCAATATCCCAATCATAAAGAATAAGTTTATTTTGAAAAATATAGCTTATAAAATTGTCAAATTTTATATATAAAAATGGTTCGAAATTAATAGGCGGTAAAACAATCTTTTAATAATATTAAGTATTTATTCTAAAAATTGGATTAATTTGGATTTTAAGCCTATAACATTTATTTTTATAAATTTAAAAATATTTAACAAATATATGTAATCATTTTGTAGTTATTTCTAGTCATTCCCTCCATTACAACGGTTAGGCGTTAACTATTATAATATTATTATATTATTAGTGTGCAACATAAGATTTCAAAAAACAAATTGTTGTGTATTCGATACGCCATAGAGCATAGTATTCCCTTTAAAGTAATATTAATTTTTTTTCACAAATATTGATAAAACATAGAATGTAATATTATTTATTTACATGGGATGTTACAGTTTTCCTTAGTGTGGTAGTTCTAGATAGTATTCCATGGTATGTTCTTGAGGTTGTACTTTTTCCCACCTGGGGAATAAGTATGTTCCCTCACAAGTTCATGAGGAACATTAGTTTCCAAACTCACTATACTTGTATGCTCACCCTACGTATGTAAATTTTTTTCAAGTTCCCAGGAGGACTCTCCTAACTGTGATGGACCTTACTAGCATGGGAGTTGGAATTTTTGTTGTTTCCTCTTAGTTTATATTCCTTTAGTACATCACTGATAATTTTGTATTACATTTTATCAGTTTTAATTTCGAACATGCATGTGGGAATGGATTCTTGGACTTAATTTTACCTTTATACTATGGTTTTTCTAGGATTTACCATCTTATATCCTGATCATGTTCTATAAAAGGGGTAATTCCTTCCATTTTTTTGTGATTTTATTCTCGTCGTGCTAGTCACAACTCTATGGACTACTAAAGGTAGGACTCATGGGTCATTATCTCTACATCACCTAGTGGAAGGAAGGGCATGGAACATTGATGTCCTTTCCCTTATCTTAGAGAAGGTGGGACGTGATAGTCACTTTCTAAAAGGGACTTCAATTATCATTTAATTTCATATACTAGTTCAATTAAGTTGTTATATTATTTTCTACCTTTACATCCATTTTATAGAAAAGTATTATTTAATTATCATTATAACTAATCATAACATGATTTTTTGATTATTTTGTTTAGATAATTCACCAATGATAATCTTAGACCAGTGGTAGTAAACATTAATGGATTCATGGAACATCATTACAGATATTCAAAATCCACTTTCTACTACACTATTTTTTCTAGGTACTTATTTTTAATTTTTTTCATTCAATTCATCGATTTTATAGATTTTATATGTTTTGTTATTAATGATCATGGAAACTATAAAGTCTAGAATCATCCCATACATGGTTGTATCAACCTCTTTATGGTTTAAGAACAAGTTATATGGGGGGATTGTAAATAAACAATATCCCCCTAGGACTGAGTATGAATAAGAATTAATTTTAATAGTTCATCCAAGTGAAACAAATTACATTTTTGAGAAATTAAATAGAGCTAATTTCAATATAGATACATTCTTCATATAGTCTTGTATCCTATTTCATCATATGAATGTAGTTTATATTTACGTTCATATATATAGATAACAATAATAAAATTAATAACATTAGAGAAAGAAGAATTTATTTTCCTATATAACTTTTTATATCCAAATTAATAAATTATAGTTTCTCACAAATTTGTGACACTTCATTTTTATATAAAAAAATTCATTATTAGATATGAATGATTAATATATTTTTCAATAATTTTTTCCTAAGAACGAAACATGTTTTCTATGTAGTTATTTCAATTTTACAAGCTAGATATACTTTTTTATCTAATTAATGTAATATAGAAAATGTTATGGATCGAATTTATAAAAAAAATTATATTTGTATATTCAATTAATAGTCCATAGAGTTATTTTTTTAAATGTGTGCCCATTCCACGTGTTTTGATCATTTATTTCATTTTTAGATGTTTTTAAAAATTTAAATGTAAGCATTCTTTTAATTTTTCTTATATGTGTTTTCATGAATTAGTGTTAATATGGGGGATTGATTGTATAATGATATTTGAAACATTTGTAGGTGGGAAACATATTTTAAACCATATTTATTAAATTGGTTTTGTATAGAAAGGTCAATAATATTTGAAAAAAATATGAATATGTTATATACAATATTAATATATTTTTTCTACAAATATTATTTATTATAATTTTATTATATTAAATAATATCCTATTTTGAAAATAAAATAACATATTTATAGTTTATAAAAATAATCCACTTTGGTATTATATTGACTTGGATAATGTGAAAATTAGCTGAAGGAAAGGCATTGATATTTAATTTATATTTCACGTGAGGTGAAACAACAGAATATCATGGATTCATCTTAAAAAATATTTTGGGGATATTATTAATGTTTTTATATACATTGATAATAAGAACATGTGGTATCTTGTGAATCATATTGGAATTGAGAGTTTTGCATCATATTCGTGACATTTGATTTAGGATAACTATACTTTTTTTATAATGGGTTGATATTTTAAAGAAATAATTGATTAAATTAGAAAATATAATTTTAATTATTTAAATATTTAATATTATATTGTGTAGTTTTTAAGGAAGTTTATATTAGTTGGTTTATTGAATGGGGATTTTTACAGCCCAGTTGGTGAATTTTGGCTTGAAATCATTGGATTTATTGTATTTGTATATTTAAAAGTTTTAATTTTTTATATTTTGGATTAATTATTGAATTTCAAAGTATCAAAATGAAATTTGAAATGTTTTTTTGGTTTTAGGTTGTATAATAGATTTGAGTGAAAATAGTAGTATTTTTGGTGGATCAATGTGTAATTTAAACTATAGGTAACATGAGGTACCTGATTAGAGGTATCTTCATCTTTATGGAGTGATGTTATGTGTTGCCTTGATATAGAGGGCCATTGGTTAGCTATTTTTCCCACTACTAATACTCGTATGATCTATCACAAGTTTTATTAAATTATAGTATTGGAAACATAATATATATTTTAAAATTTTATATGTTGTATATATGGGTAAGATATTATATGTCTATTGTTTGATTATATTTAACAATGATATACATATCATCTTTTGAAATGTTTAGGGTTCATTTTTATTTTATTTTTTAGTGTTTCTTAATTTGAAAACTTATCATGAATTCAATTGTTTTTAGTATAAATTATTTTATATAATTTCATTTTTTAATTGATAATTTTTTAGTATGTATAAAATAATTTTATAATTGAAATCAAGAATAGTGTTTCATTATTTGGATAAAAAATTAAAAAATACACTCTTTTCATTTTTTACATGGGAATTAATGTTTTTTCAAATTATTATTCATGACATATAAGTGTATCATCCATACATTAAATTTGATAGAAGTCATTAATGATGGAGAAGTAATATTTGTGTTAATTATGGTTTAATGTATTCTATGGTTTATAAATTCATTTCATTTGATTAAATATTCTTTTTCCAAAGAAAAATCAATTATATAATCTCTATATGGATTATTTTCCTTAATATAGTGGACTTTATTTTTCTTTTTAGCTAATACTAATAATTGACATTATTTAATATAGAACTATTAGTTTTCATAAAAATATTATCCTCTATGTTTATCAATATATGGATTTCATATATTCTTACCTGACTTTTCATCTATGAGAGATTTTTTAATTTAACAAATATTAATTATATATTAAATCCATCGATAAAATTGATGATTTATAAACTGGTTAAACTAAAAAACATATGGGGATGATATCCTTACTTTTTATTATGTTTTCCAGTTTTTCCCCAAATTTATTATGTTTTTATTAAAACATTGTAATTATAATTAATCAATGTCTTATTATTTATATTATATAAAGCTATATTTTCTGAGAAATTATTTTTTCCATTCAATTTATTTTGGATACATTAATGTTTTCACATATTGTAGTTGACTTAATGATTGGGAATCTATGAAATTTATGATTCATTATTCCACTATTTTAGGAATTTTAGTTTGTAAGCGAATTATTATTCTATAATTACTATTAATCAGAATTAATATATTGGTTCATGTTGATTATAATATATGGGATGTATTTATTTTACCTGATTTATAAGATGGTCAATTGATTTTTTATGTAAATGGATGAATGTGATAGGTGTAAAACCCTGAAACCTTTATACACCTTCTGTGATACTCAACATGACATAAACAAGATTTCCATTATTCTACTACTAAATTATTTTTCCCTTGAATGGTATGGGGTTTTCACCATTAATTTTATATATCAATCATTTCGTATTTTGAGTATTATCTATAAGTGTATGGTAAATATCAAAACCTTCCAGGAATAAGATATTTTTTACTACTTGTATTTTTGTAATTTGAAGCCTATGGTTCTATTTATATGTTTTAATTACTATTATATAAACTTTTTTCATTAGAATAAATATATATATATATATATGAGTATTTATACTCTATTATATATATTATAGTACATTTTTATGTAGAGATATTTTTTGTGACTATGATGTACTTGTTCTCTCACCATGCATGTGCACGTAGATGGAAATGTATTGTATATAATTGAAATTTATGTATGATAGATATATTGGTATCTAATTAGAGGATTTAAAATTAGTGTGTTGTAGTATAGAACCATGTTTAACATCCTCCATATACACATTGCAGATTATAGAAAAAAGGTTGTTGATTTTATTTTACGATTTTCATTTCCTTTATATTTTGTATATCTTCAGTTATATTTATGAAATTATCATTTTATAATATATTTTTTTCTTCATGATGTATTTTATTTCATTATTATATTTTTTAATTATATATATATATATCATCATATTCCATTAATTCTATTACCATGCTAAAGAATGATTTCTTATTATTTATATTATTTAATATCTATTTATGTAAAAAATATACTACTACAATAGAACAACTGTTCTTCTCAAATTATTAAATTTAACCTGAAAAACCATTACCCAATAATAGTAATAAACTAGTGAGGATTTTATCCTACAATAATGTATCCTAGATCTACCTTGGGTTTGTGCACATCCTGGTTCTACTAAAATTTTTGGTTACTAGTGGTATTAGAGTATTTATTGTCATATTGGTATTTCTATCCATTTGTAAATAATACTAGGGGCCAATAGGGAATGATAAATATCCCATAAAAAGATATCATGATCCTTTTAGTTATATAATGTCTTGTTATTATTGGATAATTATTTAATGAGTATGAATACTAAAATTTACACAACATTTGATTAAATGTCTGAATTATGACATATTATGGTTGATTAATTTTCATCGAGCATGAATTGGAGAAACATTCTCCTACACTTAAAGCATTTTATGATCTAATATCATGTTAGTAACTATGAAAATTATTTATATTGGTGTTCATATATGTTGATATGCTAAAATGACTTCACATTATATAATTTTAAAAAACCATTATTAATATATTCTCTTCAGTTCATAATTAATTAACTATTACCCATCCATTATTAATCCATGTTGATATGAATAGAAATAAATATATTATTCAATTATATATAATATTTTTTTTATAATATGTGTTCTTTATCATGTTACACGTATCATGTACTATGTTTTATATGGACTATGTATGCTGTGATATTCTAATATATTCATTTCTAACAATAATTGTCATATAATACATTAAAGAATCTATATATCCACTTCTTATCAAGAAATACACTTTTTTATATAATTTAAATTTGAAATAAATCCATATGACTAATAAAATTATTGAATTATTATAACTATTTAAGAACATTATTATATGTATGATATATTATTTATCCATTATTTTTCTCAACATGCTATCTCATAAAACAATGGATTTATTAAATAAGTAACTTAGATAGTTTCAATGGTGAATAGTATTTCCTAAAAACGTTTTTAAAATATTAGAGTGATTTTGGAATGTAATACTTATTTGAAAATGTGTTATATTATTCATGTAAACTGAGAGGTTTTGATTACTCACTATTGATATTTATAAAAAAGATGAAAAATAAAAAAAAAATATTTGAATAAGATTCTTTTTTCATGTGTCACAACCCTCCACCAATAAGAAACCCTATTTAGCCTATAATAATGATGATAATGATCCTAAAAATCTACCTCCATTAGTCCACGTGTTAGAGACAAGTGTTGAATCTATAATTTATACGAATATGATCCATTAAACTCAAGAATACATATTAAAATTCTCAATATAACCAGTCCAAACAATAATATAAAATGAAAACCTATACCCCATATTTCATTTTTTGTTATGAAATGATAATTCCATAAAATATTTTACAAATAAAACACCAATGGTTGGAACTCTAACTATAACTTCATTACATGATATGGAAATTTCATTCTCGATCAAAGAATTAAATCAAGAATAAAAAAACTTATTTATATATAATGGGGTGATTAAATATGTATACATATTAAAATCCTCTTTAATGATCCTTGTGAAGTACATTTAAATCATATTAATTATTTAGTGAATAAAATGAGGAACACCGATGCTAAAAGAGTAAGTCAACTACTGAAAAACCTTATAATGTTTAAATCTCATAATAAATCATCCTAAATAATGTCATAATAATAATTAATATTTTAGGTGTTTACCTTGTTACTACATTCCCAATATATTTTTTCTCTAATTTCATAATATAACGTGTTATATTTTTCAATCATTTATATATTTTTATAATCATAAGCACATATATACAACCACATTCTATAGAAAAATCATATCCAGAAACCAAATCTACATCAAAACCATATTCAAAATAATCCTCATAATAGTGCATGTGTATATAAATAATATTAACCACATACACCCCTCTTACCATGTAATACCACAATAATGTATGATGTACATTATCACATCATGCTCCCATAATTATCACATATACTTTTCAATATATCATTTATCCATCAATGAACATTAATACAAACATTATTACATCATATAAAATAATATTACTAGAAAGGAGAACTTTTTGGATAGAGTATTCAATCATCCATTCCCTCTCTAGATTGAATGTTTTGGAAAACAAAAAGATAAAAACCATTTGGGATGGGAAAATTATATCATAATCATGTTGGGTGTGTAAGAAATAAAATAAAATATATCATTTATAGACATCAGTCGATACTATGTTACAATAGAAAAATAGATCTGTAATATACAATAATAATCCCATCCATACCACCACTCACTATCTACCACATCAATTAATTGAAAAATTCAGTAACACTTTATCTCTAAAAATACCCATAGAAACATTCATAATTATATTTAATAAAATTTAATAATAGGATACAGTCATTAAATTTTTTATTTACATCACATTCATAATTTTAATAACATCAATATTAAATTTCAATCCATTACAAATTCATTAAATTTTCTAACGGTTCATTAGTAGATTAATATTATTAAATTACATCCAAAAAAATTACAAAATTTGTTCTTATCTACCAATATCTATAAAACTAATCACCTATAACCCAAACCATGTTACATGAAATGAAACACCTCTAAATAATGAATTGAAAACCAATTCCACCAAATAACCATTCCCATTTCGAAACTACAATTCCAACACAAATATAAGATCATTTACAACTTATAAATCTCCTCATGCTGACCATGGCTAAGAATCCCCAATATTTCCCACCCAATACAATTTAAATGAAATCATCGAAAACATAATAAATGATAAAAATTCATATTAATCCCAGTAATAAATTACTATTATTTTATCAGGTCTTAAGAAGTTTTTATATAGTATAAAATATTATCAAATTTCACAATTTTCGAAAAAGAAGCATAATGTGTCTGCCATTAAATAGTTATCCTTTCATAAGTGTTGAATATTTCAATGTAATAGAAAAAACAATCTTATATCACGTTAATAGGTAGTGAATTTAGTATAGATATGAAAATATCTATCAAATACTCAATATAACATCAAACAATATGTACAAATTGTGTTCGACTAAATGTAGTTCAATTATACATCGATAATTAATTGAATCCATTATGTTATTCATTAACCACAATATAATGAATATAAATTAATGTTATAATATAATTTATATTAAATAAATGATATGTACTAAATAATATACATTCACTTAAACTATCTGGAGAAATGAATATGAATTGTAAATATGAATATCAAACACCAGAAAAATATATGGGAGCCACATATAAGAAAACCAAATTACACAATCATCAAAACAACCTTGAATACATACCAAAACTGAATGAAACCTCAATATATTAACATATGTTAATAAGTAGATCATGTATAATGATAATGTGATAAGAAATGTGGAAACATATATTAGTAGATATGAATACTTTAAAATTAACAAGTATATAACCTCATGATTGATTATAGGGAGATATTAATGATATCATGGGCATGGTTTGGTTTCAAAAGAAATAGTTGAATTGTATATAATGGGATCATAATAATTTGTTTATAAATACACCCATCTAGCAGTACACTAGGATGTAGATATTTCCACCACTATCTTGGTGGCTCTAGCCAAGGATAGATAAGATAACCTATTCATTTTAATTGTGAACAACCCTAAAACAAGGAGTTCATTATTACTATAATAAAATTTAAATTACATATACAATAAAGATACCCTAACTATATAAATATAGATATTGTTTCCTCCACACACCATGTATTTTTCCAGGAAATTTGAATCCTAATTTTGAAAATTATATAATGTACAAAAATAAACATAGTAATTTTAAATATTATGTATAATGCTCCAATAACATTTATAAACATCACAAAAATAAATGATTTTATAGAGAAGACACGGTTAACTCAATTAAAATCCATAAATAGACCTCATCACTTGTTTAGGGTGTGTAAGATATCATGGAGACACTTAAGTGACCACCATAAATTATTTGGAAAAATATTATAAGTAGTGATTATCACTACTCACCATGATATTTGAACCAGAAAATAAAATATATAATATGTTTGTATGTGTCCCTCTTCTTGTGGTAATACAGAGGTGTAAACCTTGTGTGATTAATTTCATATAGAATAATATATTTAAACAAATGGGGTGACTCTAGAACTACTAATATAGGATTTACAATGTAATGCGGGAACTACCATGGCTTGGAAACTCAAGAAAATTGGTTTTAGATTCCCAGGGATCAGACCAAAGAAAAAAAAACCAATCCATAAGTTTTAATTAATAAAATATTTATCAACAAATCCACCACAATATATGTTATAAGACCCATCATTACATAAAACCTCTTCTCTCACAAAACATAATTAATCATACTCTTTATTACTCCATAGACTGGTAGGTTACCTTGTCATGATCCTTGAAAACCTTGGATGTCACACTAGATACCATTAAAACCATTCACAACCTAGAGTATAGAAATTTACATAAGAAAGGAAAAGACAAGAAAAAATAATAATACATAAGATATAATTCAAAAATGTAATCAAGGAATTTTCTAATGCACATTTTATCAAAAAAATTATAATCAATATAAATAATTCTACGTCAACTCAAAGAAACATATGAAATGAAATAATGATTCTAAATATCACTGGAAAATGAGAAAACGTATTAAATTATTATTTATAGGTAAATTACATCGAAGCATGATGCATTTATATACCATTACCCATTAGAATGGTGTCCTCAATCATTAACTTCGCCTAATAATAATGAATCTATACTGACATCAATAAGAATTAATGTTCATTTTTTATATATAAAAATCCAATTTTTATGACAATAATGACTTTGTAATTATATATATATATTGACATAGTTATTTCAAAAAATCAAATATTAAATCCATCTACCTGTAATATGATAACATGTATTCCACCCCATCGATTGATCCCAATACCTATGAATTCTTGGTAAAAAACAATATGTATACTCTCGTATAAAAAACAATACTGGACATCATTATAATAATCTATAATGAACACATGTTCTATTAAATTCAAAAATATTTTTCTACCATATTGAAACACATAAGAATTTAAATTATCATATAATTTCTTCATCTTCTATCAAATAATATATCAATTATCTCTCTTTTATTTCAGTAAATATTTTCCAATGATTGAAAAAATGAAGGCTGAATTTTCCTTAAATAAAATATACAAGGATTCATAAAAAATAACTAAAGTAGAGGTAGGTAAATATTATTTTTTATATATTATGATATAAAATGACAACAATGGGTTGGTATTTCACCTTTGATTCATATAAATCATAAATTTATTAAGGGATCATGTTCTCTAATGTCTAGATAGTTCACTACAATAGATAATCTATCTATAGACAGAATGTCAGTCAATGTCATAGCTATAAAATAAATTAAAATTGAAGACATCCTAATTCTCATGAGGTAAAATGGGGATCCTCATCAGTTGTGATTTACATCAATATCTCTTAAAAGTCACTATATCATATATTTAATGAATTTATTATTAATCCAATATTATTGAGTCATTCATCTCAATGATATGAGAAGAATACATCAATAGATGAAAACACCCAAAGGGATATTTCACATAGTCTATAATTATTATTAAAAAAGAATAAAATCCATTACAATTTCCTCAATATTCTACTATAGGACATATAAAAGATTAAAAATAAATAAGTACCATTGTTTCTATATTGACCTTCTAAAAGACTAAATATTACATCCTAAACATTGGTAAAGACTACATCAAACTAGTAAATAAAAAAATTCTACAAGGCACAAAAAATCTTCGATATACTAAGATTCACATCTATGGGTGACTTGTATCAATAATAAATATAACACATCATTCACATCATGGAAGAAAAAACATCCATAATAATAACTTTTATCATTAATCAACCTAAAATAACTCTAATAGAGAATAACTATAAAAATCAATATTACATAACCCCATTTCCACCAAAAATCACATTTATTCACCACTTCCTTCTAACAAAATTAAAATTAAAATATCAACTTATATATGAAAATATTAAATATATCATCATTTACATCATTATGCGTGGAGGATATTACTGTAATTACCATCCAAGAATCATTAAACACTTAAATAGAATGTAATTTAGACATAATTTCTAATGAAGTAGTAAATACATTACCATTACCTCTGTTTTTATAGATCACAAATTCCTATTCCACTAATAATCATATCAAACGTTTTAAAATAAATTCAAAAATTACTAATAGAAAATAACCCTCCTAATCTTGTTTTTTGTAAAGAAAATAAATTCTTAGTGCGGAATGAGAAAAAAATATTAAGGGAAAAGATGTCACCCATAATCTTGATATCATGGGAAAAAGAACAATATTGGTGGTGATGTTATATGCACATCCTATATAGAATCACCACCATCTACTAAAAGAAGACTTATAAAAAACCTATATATTCTATTCTAAAAAACATTAATATTTATATATCACTAGAAAATAAATAATAGAATCATCGATCAACATATTCTTCCGGTAATTAAATTTGACCCCTCCCCAATAATGCAATATAAAATCATATCACATAACAATCAATGCATCTATAAAGGCTATAATCAAAGTGAAATCTGATGTGAAACTCTAACAATCTCCCAAAGAAAAAAAACGAAACTACATACCTCTAAAATTTAATGGGTGCTTCCCAAGAATGAAATTATTCAATTTTTGTAGTATTGAATACTAATACATATTGATGATCTAATTTTACTAGAAAATAAACATCACTAATATGAAATTTTCTCTTAATAACATCATGTAGATCTCATAGAAAATAAGTACTTAAACTACAATCTTAATTTCCATTACATTTTCATTCCCTAACAACATTTACAAAATAATTTCATTAACAACCAGTTTGATGAACTAGTCATAGAAGATGGGAAAAAATAGATTATTATTATAATAAGAATTTAGATGATTTATGAACATACTAAATTAAAAAAATGAAATCAATGTTACAATAATTAAGAATGAAATGTTTCATTGGGATATATTCATAAATCTCCATTATTTTATTATATCAATGTTTTATGTTGACCTTTTATAAACAAATGGCCCCGTTAAATTGATCAATCATATAATATATTGATTAAATGGGATTAATGTTCTTTTTATTAACAAAATTATAACAATTTAATATTCTATAAAAAAATACATAAGATAAATACCAATGATTGAGAATAATAGTAGAGACCTCACCATAACCAATTGGGCTAGATGAAACCCTTCAGCACAAGATAACTTATCTGAACAATAATCTATCTTATAAAAAAATTAAAAATTTACTAAGGATATATTGAAATCAATGAGGTATTATACTTTAAATCTCTTAAAAATAGGATACCACATCAAGGAGGAAATTTAACAAAATGTTCGATAAAATTGATTATAAACTCCCTTCAAACTCTAGTGAACTTCACATTATACATATTTAACAAATCCATGAAAATATAGTAGTGATGGATGAACTGTATTGATATTCCTTAAATAAATTTATTGATCTCATAAACAAACAACCTCCAAAACATGGACATTAACATCATAGAATAAAACTATAATTATTAATAAATAAATGATCATGTGGATATAGGATAAGCAATCCTTGAAAAAGATGAAATTAAATATTGATACACGATGGAAGAGAACATCCCCTAGTGAATGATGTTTTCCCAAAATTTTCTCACATACACATAAAAAATTATAAAAATAGACTACTAATTATTTATCTTGGTCCACACTCATTGTATCTGAAGCCACTCTACTATTATTTACATTGGATGGACTGTAGTGGGTGCATTGAATTGGTGTGATAAATAATAGACAAATAAAAAAAATGAAATTGTAGAATTAAAGAATAATATTTTAAAATAATCAATACCCCTCATGTAATAGGATTTATCATGGAATGAAACTAGTCAAACTATGTTCCCATACCTAGGTGGACAAACTAGTGATAATTTTGATCTTTTCCCTAAGAAATAGTCCTATAGGAAAATAACATCAATTTGTAAAACAATATCTAATACAACAACAATTATCAGGAAAAACCCTTTCTAAATATATATGGAATTTACTCAGGTAAATTGGTACTAGATTAAACTAAAAACTATCCAACCATGCTAAATAGGATAATAAGATTGATTAGGGAAATAAATTAGAGGTGTACATATGTTTTATAAGATATATTGAGAAGAATTAATCTCTAACATCTCTCATGGGATCTAACACATCTATAAAATTTCATGTAAGATAACAAACTAAAATACCTCATAACATCCTAATATTTTATATTTATTTCAAATGAAATAAGAATGATGTATTTTATTTCCTTAATTTTTTAGAATAATGAGTATAAATTTACATTGATACAATATTAAAAAAACTATGATCTAATGTGCTAATTATCTCCTAGTCATTATTTTGGAGGGTCTAAGATGTTATAGATAAACTATAAAAGGTAATTTTTTACTCACATGTCAAAGGAATTAAATGTTTATCTATATTTATTATATTAATTTAAACAATTTTCAATTTAATAAGAGATATATAAAATATATATTGGATACATACATTCTAAATTTATATTCATTAAAAAATTAATTATTATTGATGATTTATTTTAAATAAATATATTTATTTTTTATTTAATAAATAGTTTCTATATTAATTACATATTTTTTTCATGTACATGAATGAAATGAAATTACATTTTATTTAAAATATATATTTCCCTACAAATGGTTTTCATTCACATTGAATGCATATTTTCAGATGAATAATTTTCACATAGAGAAATTAAATCTTATAAAATAGATTCCATGGTTGGAATAAGAATAATTAATATAAAAAATATTTAAATATTATGTTTTTATGTAACTAATATTTGAAATAGTATATAATCTACCTTGGTAATGTAAAGAATTGGTTTACTCTGGAATTTATAAATATAGATAATGATAATATCTTCAATTCAACATGTCTAAATTATATGAAATGGGCATTTATTGACCCGATAATATCCTTTATTTTAATAATTTTCCATTTTGAATCATTTTTATTATGTTTTAAAATATTATATTTTTAACATTTATGAAATTCAGTATGTGTCCTCTCCCTACTTATAAAAGGAAATATCTCCTCTCTATTAATTTCACCACATCGATCCACCTATCTCGAACTAAAAATCTCAATTATAAACTAAACATACCATTAAATTATTTGGTGGTACGGGTGTTATTAATAAACTATTCTAATGGTTCCTCAATTCTTATCTAAAGGAGATCTACACAAGAAGAGGTAATCATCCCTCCCAAAAAAAATCAATTTATTTCAATAGTTACCAATTCAAATTGTGTAATTTTTCATAAATTAATTACTTAACAATCCTAAATATTATAAAATTACATAATTATTAATTAAGAAATATTATTTGTCCCATTTCAAAAAAATGTGAAATTAATGCACAACTCTTTCATACATGTAGTCTAGCGCCACACATTATTATATAATTCATTTCAAAATAACAACATTCATTTTTTGTTATTATAGTGGATTTTATTTTTTATATGATATGAAGGTAAAATTATACTTATGGAATTATATTATATTCTGTTTCTTCTTAACATTCGATCGATTGAAAAATGATAATGTCACTCATTCATACTTGGGGACAACAACCTCTTTGAATTGATGTGATTCATTGTTAATTTTATATTTACATCGATGGTAATGAGGTAGGATTTGGGGAATATATATGATATATAATATATAAAAATTATTTCTAAAATGATATTTTTTATATATATTTAATTTTATCAATCCATTTAAATGTGGAAATATTATTTGTCTGCACATACAAACTATAGACTACATGAAGTGATGTAATTCAATTATCATCAGAAAATTATATGAAAAATAATAAATGATTATAAAATGAAAAAATTATGTATTTCACCATTAATATAATAGATATGTTTAATTCAAGAGCACAGTGAATGTATTCGAACAATCTAATTGAAACATACTTGATGAATGTAAATTTTATATCCCATATTAGTGAATTTAATGCTAAATTATTAATAAAAGGAATATAATTTTTCAAAATAAAATATAATATAAATTTATATGTATGAATATGTCCTTGAATTATATTCATAATGAATATAAATTTATTATAATTTAGACTTTAATACTTATGAAGAAAGATGAGACTTGAGTTATGGGAATTTTGCTTTAATTTAATATTAATAGGGATTTCTAAGACATGAATATTAATTAAAAAATTATATGGTCCATAATGGATTAAAAAAGATAAATTTTCTTATCATCTAGTTATATATGTAATTATTATGTTATTTTTACTATTTTACTCTTGTTGGTACTCTTACTAATTTAGAAGGTTTTTAATGAAATTCTAACTTTATATCTCTTCCTTCAGGAGAATAACCATTTTATTCCATATCCATAATTTCTAAAATGGTTTCAAGAATTTTTACATATAATCAAGTGGAATTTTAAGAGAATTTATAATCCATGATAATGTACTATGAAATTATTTATGATTTACTATGGATACAATCCAATGAAACCATCATATTAATTTATATATAATTTATATGATTATGATAATGATATGTTTTTGAATCTGGTTTCAATTTTTTGGGATATGATGGGATAGAATTTTAAAATGTTTATGATGAAATGTTCTATTCTTGGGGTTATTATTTATAATTATTTTTTATATTTCCAAAAACATATAAATGGATTTTAATTATGTGATAAAATAGTAATGAATTATATATCCTTCTAATAAATTCATTAATTATGTATGTCTCATGATATAATAAGGAAAATAATGGGGATTAAACAAATTTTAAAAAGGTAATTTACCCATTCGTATTCTATTAGGAGATAACATTGACTAATTAAATAATTTAATAATGAGTGAACCTGATATTATATGATATACTTTATAGTGATCAATGTTTAAGGAAATTTTTTTCTAGTCTTATGTGTATTCTATAGTATTATTTCAGATTATTATTTTCCTTTCATACTCCTTGTGAATGATTAGTAATGATTCCACGAACCTATAACCTGTGATTTTTTTATTACAATTCCTTATCTAATTCATAATTATTAATTATCATTAAATAATTTGGTATTTTTTAATATGTTTTTATATTTTTCTAATATCATTATTCTTTTTTAATCCATTGTGATAATTTATTTATATCTTATATTATTAATATTACTAAGCATCTCATCTAACCCTCTCTAATGTTCCATAACCGAATATTATAAAAATTTTCTTATATATGTTATATATTTTGGCCTTATACCCTTTCACATATTTATACTTTTATTTTAAGAATATTTTTCTTTCATAAATTATGAGGATCATAATGTTTTTTTATCATTATTGGATTACGTATATAAAACAAAAAACAAAAATAATTTAAAAAATGGGTTATTTAATCTCTATAATGAGATCATAAGTTCTATTGAGATCTTACATTTGAATATGATGACCTAGGGAATATATAAAAAAATGTATGATCTAAAAATATTAGTAAGGAAAAAACACAGTACTAGAACAATACCCTATACCAACAGTTTGAAACTGTTGGTATCAGCCTCCAAACCATTGGTATAGGCCATTCCAATGGTTTAGATAACCGTGGGCAAGTAAACTATGGGGATAGGTCTATAACAATGGTTTTGGAAAAAATGATGGTATAAAACTATACCAACAGTTTTCAAAACTATTGGTATATTATATAGGAAAATCTATACCAACAGTTCAATAAAACGATTGGTATTTGTAATTCATAAAACAATCATTCAGTGGGATTGGATCCAAGAACCACCCGTTTGTGATTGAACGACCTAACCACTAACCTAACTTACTTTTGTGAACATAATTTCATATATATATATGTGTATTATCATAAGTATTTTAAATTTTTATTTATTTAATGTCCCCAGTAAGATGTTTCCATTAAAAATACATGAACCTAAACCAACGATTCTCAAAACGATAGGTATAGACCTATTCCAGCGGTTTTCCCAAAACCATTGGTATGTGTCCAAGGTAGTGAACTATACCAATGGTTTTCTTAAAACCATTGGTGTAGATCCAAACTAGTGACCAAGACCAACCGTTTTTGGAAAAAACGTTGGTATAGGTCCATATATCTAACCTATACCCACCGGTTTGGCTAAACCGTTGGTATAAGTCCACATTAGTGACCTATAACAACGGTTTTCCCAAAACCGTTGGTATAGATAATATTTCAATTAGTGAGAGTATTAATAAATCATAACACATGTGTTACATGGAATAACAAGATCCTAAAAAATAAATAGATCCTAAATAATTATTTGTAATCATAACATATTCAACATGGGATCATGTAATCCGGGAATCATAGAAATTGGCCAACAATATAAAACATTAAATAATTACGAGTCAAGGGTAACAACAAATATCCTTTCACATGGAGAATAATGAGTCAATGATAACCCCCAAGACCATTACACATGATTAGGATGAGTTAAGGCAAAACAGAAATGCAATTGCACGTCATGTCTCATGCGTCTAAAAATTACCCTATCCAATAGAGATATTTCTTGCATACCCACCATGACATGTTCTTAAATTACAGTCTCGCGTGAAGATTAATACAAATGGAAATGAATCATATACATAAGGGTTACGAAGTAAAATATTTGGGTTTCATAATCCTACAGAGAGGAAAAACAAAATAGAATTTCATAATGGTGTACAATAAATAATGTATTTAAATTTTAAATATAAATTAATAATGGAAATTAGGCACATACTATGTCATGTGATGTCAAACTAAAGTGAAAAATTTTTAAAAATGCTATTTAAGAAAATTATATGTTAAATATTTTATTATGGTTTATGGAAAATATTAAAGATTCTTATAACCAAAAATAAATAAATGGGTTTATAAAAAAATGAAAAAAATTATTGATAAATGTTTGAATTTGTAAAAATATTTTTATCTTCAACAAAATATGGATTGCACATGAAAATTGGTAAAAAATTAGGAATTTCCCTTTAAACCCACTTTCTTATTAGTATTAGTTAAGAAGAGGATCTATTTAAACCCAATGTATCCTTGAAAAATAGAGATCAACTGATCTAGAAAAATGATATTTTAAAATATAAAAACAATTTGTAATAATTATATAAAAATAATTAAGAGTAATATAGGGGTAATGAGAGAGAAATCATAACACAAAGGAAAAAATGGAGGTTCCGACAGAATCCTTTAGCTTACGTCTGATACTGTAATGAACATGATTTATAAGTACAACATAAGAAATTTAAATTTGTTATTCAATTAGTTAATGAGATTTTATACATGTATTTTATTTATTATGTGTTTATTGTGTTTATTTATGGCCTTTTTGATGGGTTATGATATTCTATTTCATCATTTGTGAGAGTTTGTTTCCATGGTTTTCACGATCAGTACGAATAATCATGTAAAATGTAAATTTTTTTAGTTATTTAAAGTATATGTTATTAATTAAATTATAGAATATTAAAAAGTAATATATATTATTTTTCTCATATGTGATAATGATTAATTATATAAAATATTAATGATAACTATTTAGATTATTTTTGTGTTTTCACAATCATCCCAATGTAGGATTGTTTTATTAATTAATATTATTTATATATAATTTTCTAATCCATTTAATAAGGTAAAATAAATATTATTTTAATTTTTTTAACAATAAAAATATGTTTTATGAATACCCATGAATGCGTTAATGGAAATTGAATTTTATTGTTTTTAAATTGGATAAAACAACACCTCACATATAACGTCTCCATTTTTGGAATAATAGGGAGTGGAGAAGAGTTTTTATGTAAGATCATTACATTAAAATAATAATAAAAATATAATTTACTAGAGATATAATTCTACATTTATAAGGGTGAATTAATAGTTAATATGAAATGAAATAAAATGGACAGAATATAAAACAAAAGAAAAAGAATTTTACCTCTTGAATTGTTCCTCATGAGAAATTTATTACTGGGATTGGTATTAGTCATTTGTTGGGTCCATAGACTCTGAGAAGCTGGGGAGCTTCATTGGAATATAATTAGGAATAAATTGGACAAACATCAAGGATTTGGTTTTATTAGAGAACATGTGGTTAGGGTGGAATTTATATTGTAGTAGAGGAGTGTTTTTTATTTTTTAATAATTGGTTTATTTTTTTCTATTAATAATAAGAATCTATTGAACCTTGTTAATAAATATATTAAAATCATAGTGGGTTCTTCTAGAGTATTGTCTTATGATAGCCATACATCATCTATGACCCAATAAATATTTTTTTTGTTGAATACTATAAATTAGCATATTTAAATATTCACTAAAAGTTCTTATGTTTTATAAAAATACGTAAAAAATCACTATGATATTTTTTAGATGTTTTGAATACACAATTGGATACTATTTTATGAAAATAACTTTCTCAGTTTGAGGAATTTAATATAAAAATTAAATCATCATTTTCTCAAAAAAATTGTAATTTTAAAATTATAACTAATTTTATAATACTCTGATCAAGTAAATAACATCCTGTTAAATTATATTATATTCATAAGAAAAAAAATATTAATTTCTGAATAAAATTTTTGAATAAATATATTTTATTAGATCATTATATGAATAATTAATTTGTAAATAAACATTTATGTTTCACAACAATACCAATAATTAATTATACATTTTCAAAACATTTATTTACTTTTACAGTGACATAATTATATAATATATAAATGTATAATATTCCTAAATTTTAATTAATTGTATTTTGAGTTTTGTATTCTATTTGATGGTTTACTGATCAAAAGGATCATATTACTATTCCAAATGTCAAGTTACTATTCCACTTTTATAGGTTCCTTAATTCATAAAAAATAATTCTATTTATTCATTATTCATTTATAAATATTATTTTTCTATTTTTTTGTTATTTTATGTTATTTATACCCTATTAAATAATAATAATATGGGAAATGTAATTAATTGAATTTATGATTATTACATTATTCGCTTAATTATGTCGTTTCGTCATCGCTGGCGTTAGAACCCTCTTGCTTTCCAAGCCCTGCTCTGACTTTGGGTTCCTCTGCACCTCTCCCTGTTAGATTTGGAGCATGGGTTGGTATGATATTTTGGGATGTGAGGTTAAAATACCTTTGGGGATCGATGCGTGGGATGAGTCGATGTCCTCGAGTGATTACGGTTCCTGGGTTTTCAGATGTGTTTTTTGATTCATCCTCAAAGATTTCGGCAAAAAATTTGTGGTGATTTCTTGCAAATTCATGATCTGTTTAATGTTTATTTGGTGGAAAAATCATTTTAGAATCTGGTTTCGGTGTTATTCGTTACTATTGCGGTGTGAGATGTCGGCTTGGATAGTGATGACGATTATGAAGAAGGAGGTGTGGATGTTGAGTATGATGTCGACTCTGGCAGTCCCTGGTCTCTGGCAGTCACTGGTGTGGTAGAAAGATGATGATGAAGATGTGTTGATGGATGGAGATGACAAAGTGGTACTGGTTATGCTGATGACGGGCAAGCAACAATGGTACTCATGATGATGCCGCGGATCATGGGGTTTTGCTGTTCTCTTATGAATTTTGAAATTTTGTCATTGGGGTTTGCTGAGGTTCTGAATTTTGAAATTTGCAATGGGTTACTTTTCATTCTCGCTCACCCTTAAAGTGGCGTTTGATAATCCAATAAAAATAAATATTCAGGTTCGGACATTATTGACCTTATGAAATTTCAACCACAAAATTTTGTTTTACGTTCAAAGGTGAAAACATATTGGGGTATATATATATGTCATCACTCCCTCAATATCTCATATCTTCTCTTTGTAGTTGTGGTTCTACCATAGTACATTAACCAGGTGATTAGTCTTGTTGTGTATAACATTATCTCTACAGTCCAGGATCATCACTGGATTCTCCACATAAGAGAGGTCAATTTCAAATGGTATCACCTACGAATTTTGTACTTTTTGGGGATCTGGTATGTACTACCTTAAGAGGGATACACCAAATATATTTTGTACTTGAGACATGTTAAGTGAATGTGATAATTGATAGGCCACACCTGTAACAAGATCACAAATCTCGAAGTGGACAATGTACTGAGCAATTTTCTTTCCTTTAATCCAAATTATAATGATCTGTTTTCATGGAGATATGTAGAGGAATTCCATATCTCCAAAATTAATCTATAGGTCCAATAAACTATTTTATGCATACATATTCAGTCGAATTTGAGAGGCCTCAATGTATTTCATAATGGTTCTCATGTTTCCGAACATTTCAGCATCCATTTCAACATTTAGTTTCCTACATCAACTTATCTCATCCTTTAATGTCATTATTTTCAATATTTTTCTATTATGGTATTGATATGAAGACAGTTGGATGCTCGATTAGAAACTATTACTGTAAGATACATCATCCTGAGTTAGATGTTGGTACAATTTTCCTTTGGAGACAAAGAACATTATCTAAACATGTCTTCTAGTTTATGACACTTTTTCAAAAAAAAATTACATATATTTTTGGATTATATGTTGTAATGAGGTCCAAATCATATCTTCTGAGCATGTTGGAGTAATATTTAGAAACTATAGGTATAACTCAGATCCCGATAAGATAAAATTAGTAGTGGTACTCGATGAAACCTCGCCACTTCATTAATTTATAACTATTCAAGTTGATCAGGTGAGAAGACCACTTAAATAATGGTATTGTGATCTATATTTGTATGAATATCCATAATGACCCATATAAAATTATTTCCTCCTCATGTATTTTGAAATAAAGTTACAAAGTCCATAGTGATGTTTTCCCACATACATGTTAGTATTCATAATTGTTGAGTTATCCCTTTATATGTTTTACTTTCATCTATTACTTGATTACAAATAAGGAACATTAAGGAATATTAAGTGATATTCTTCCTTATATTGTCACAACAATAGTGATCTTGGAGACCTCGATACATTTATTTTCTCCCTGGGTGAATACCGAAAGTTGATATATGTTCGTTATTCAGAATCACATTATTTATCATTAGATTGGATGGTACACAAAGTCGTGAATAAGACATCCCGAATCCATCCTAATCAATTCTGAACTATAGGGATATCATATTTCTGATAGCTTTCCCATTTTTTCAATTTCCACATTATTTCTATCAACATCAATTATTTTCCAAATATGGGATGGTTGAGAAATAATTTGAGATGGTATTTATGATTTTTTGTCCTTAATGATTACCATATTCATCCACTGTAGGTATAGGAAGATTGTTCCCTTCCCAATTCTCATTGGAAATATCAATGCATGATCAATTTTACATGAAGAATCTTCTAGTTTATTTTATTAAATAAAATGTTATTGGATTGAGATGTCATATAATTTGATGTGATCTAACCATCATTAATATGGAATATTAATCTCATTTTTTGTGAATATATACATGTGGTTTTTATCATCAGTATATATTTTATACATCTCCCCATTGAGATAATAAGACCGGATTTTCAATTCCATGATCATAGCTTAGATGTCCAGATCATGAATGGAATATTTTTTCTCTATAATTTTCTACTTCCACGAGGAATATGCTATCAGTGAATCATTTTAAATTAGTCCACAACCAAATCCCTTTATGATGCATCATTGTACACCATAACGATTTTCCCACTTGCTGGTAGTATAAAAACTGGTTTCATGATAACCCACTTTTTCACTCATTTAAGCACTCATCACCTTCAATAGTCTTGAAAAACATCACTCCCTTACAAGTAAGAGTTTTTATGGTGTTTGACTATCAAGAGAAGTTATTCAAAAATCATGTTAATACCCATATTTATTAAGGAAATGAAAGATATCCAATAAAAATTATAGTCTGGGCCACTTGTGAATTTCATTTATATTGGATGGATCCACAAATTTTTATTTAATGGTTTTATCATTCCCCAAGAATGACACATCATCCATCCATAACACAAGTTTGCATTACATTTAAAAAAACATTCCATTCACAATTTCATTAGCACATTATCTAAATTCACCCCATGAACCCCCATACACATGCAGTATATTGTAATATCATCACTAAATACACCAAAAAAATCATAGAGGTAATCTATAAATAATCTATTTATTAAATACATGAAAATTTCAAGATAATTAGTGATTCTAAAGGTAACCAAAATGAACACAATGTTTCCAAAACTCATTCAAAAGGTATCCTTGAAAATATATTCCCTACAAACAATTAATTAGTGTTATCCTGAACATATTTCCACATTAATGATTTATATTTGTACACATAGATGATTGGAAAAGTCACCCATATATGGTAGTGGATACTTATTCATTATCCTGTTTTTATGGAGGTCTATATAAAAATGTATTAGTGTATTTATCCATCCATATTATTGATAAATATGACCATTACACCACATAGTGAAAGACTCAGGTGTATAAAACCCTTGTCCATATTCAGTTATAAGTTCTTCATAACTTCCTCTAACATTATATTTTTCATTATATAAAATGTATTTGATATAGGCCGAGCTCTAGGGATAAGTGACATTGATAACTCAACCTATTTATCAGGATGAACACCGACAAATTCTTAAATAAACATGCCATTATTTTCCATAATAATGGGATTGTATTCGAGTATGATCCACTCCTTTGTCTAAAAATTTGATCTAGATATTCTAACAAATAATGTAGTAATATCCACACTTGAGAAAATAGTGGGTGATAGATTAAGGAATGTTGAATGATGGAGACCCGAGATCGAGTGATAGTGTAACGACTGATCGAGTGAACAGAATTGAGGATGATCTGGTTGATATGTGAGATTGTAGAGACCCCGATCCCGGGTGCCTTATGATACATGATATACTGAAAACTTATTACAACATTTACAAATAATATATCATGTCCCATTACTACAGAAGATCACGAGGCACAGGGTTCTGGGAAACCAGCTGCTTCTGATAAATTTCATTAGTAAAAACCATTCCAGAAAAATTTAAAACAAAATCGTAGGGTGATAAAATATGCCCAGTAAGGGGTTTTAAAAATGTTTTAAGAAAAATCTTTCTCAAAGCAGCCCTTTTGACGCTAATAAAACACTTCACTAAAAAACAAAGCATTATATTTTCATAAAACATGAAAATACTACATTTTTGAAAACCAATTTCATAGAGAAGAAGTACGTACTTAAAATAAACTTTAAAGTAAACATAATCCTAGAGCGTAACACATGAAGGATAGATGATGCTTTATATTCAACCAATATTACTTCAGTTCTAAAAGAATTTGGTGTGAGTATGGAAAACATTCATACCATGATTTGTTGGCACATAAGGTTCTTATAATAGCATACCACATGTGTTAAGTTCTTATTTCATTAATTCATTCTCATAGTCAAGGGAATTTTCAACTAGGGGATGTCTTTTTAGTTGAACTAACCACTGATTGGCCATTTATCATCACATGCAGAGGGAATGTATGATGCCAGAATTTGTCAAGACCTTGCGTCAAGACCATAAAACATACTTGATACAGTTCAAGGCTGACCGCCCATCCCGTTTCCATGGTAGCACAAGCCAAGGCTAACCACCGAGACTGTTACACATAACTTCTCATGAGGATCTTACTTTACCCAATGCATTAAAGCGCTATATAATTCCAGGCGCACCCATCCATAACCATTTAAGTCCAATAAATCCCTCACATATCTTGACATTGTATTTCATTCATAGGGTTTCATTCATACATTCTCAAATAAAAACCACTTTTTACTTACATATTTATAACTCGAAGTGAATCATAACATAAATTTAAAAAGAACTAGGCTTTTGGCTTCAGATTACACAGTGATGTAAATAAACTAAATCAACTTACTCTTGTAAATGAAAAAATAACTGGAACAATAAACATAAAGGATTTTCATGTAAAATTACGTCATGTTAATTAAATAAAACCCATAAATTCATAGTTAATATCTTTAAAGCGTGGAGAAATAATTCATTAAATGTATACATTTCATCGAGGGTACTTAACCATGTAGGTTAAACCAGTCCACTGGTGAAACATACACATCAGCTTAGCATTCATTAAAATTATTAGAACTTATATGTGTCAAAAATACAAACTAAGTCCTGATTAATTGAAACAATGTTTTGGAATACTGAACTTATAAATACAGATTCACCAAGACACATGTAAATTCTTAAGGGTTTCACGCCACACCTTTCCAGAAAAATGCATGAATTTTCAAAATGCTGATAAATGAAATTTTCAGTTGGAAGAACTATTCATAAATCAAACTTTATCCTTAAACTCCATCATATACATAAACATGTATGTTCATAATTTTGGTATTATTCTTGAAATAATAATTATTATTGGTAAGAAGTAATTTTAATTAAATCATCATGTTATATTGCGATAAATTTTAAAACCAACAATTAAGTTCGTCCCATATGCTCGCACATAGATGTACATATACATCTATATAATAAAATGTACATATATATCTATGTGCTTCATGTACATGTATAATCCTACATGTTTATAAAATTACACGAAATCTCCACTTTTCATAGGGCCAAATAAAACACAGGGTCATATACATATATAAAAGAAGGTAAATACCTGCATGTATTGACTTATAAATATATATATATCTGTATGTATATACATATATTCATATAAAAAAAGTATATACGAGTGTGTGAAATCACCTAAACCGATGAAAATGAGACCCAAGAGCTTCCTTTTTCTCCTGTTCAATTCTCTCCGCAGGAAGAGAAATCCAGGGGTAAAACAGCTCTTATGGCCTTGTATATATGCAGGTAGATATATATATGTAACGTGTATATAAACATGTAGGTTCACTAAAACTGAAATAAAACAAGACAAGAACCCTTACCTTAGTTCAATTCACAAATTGAAGGAGTGAAGTGGTGCAATATAGTTCTTTCTACCTTATATATATGTATACAAATATATAAGTAGAGTGTATATAATAAAGCGCTCCAAAACATGAGAAAACAAACAAGGAAAAATATTCCCTTACCATTGCTCGGAGAGAAGCAGAGAACGAAGCAGGAGACAACGATGAGGTGGCCGAAATGATCGAAGATTCACGAAGTAGAAACTCTCCTTGTTTCAGTGCAAACCGAGGTTTAAAAAAAGAAAAGAGAACTCAACTTCCGTGGATCGAGTATATGAGGCGGAGTTGGTGCCTAACCTATGTAAAAAGAGGAGAATTCGGGTCCACTAGCCAGCCTAAGAGAAGATGAAAAAAACAAAGCCTAATCTGCCCTACTGGTTTGTGTGTGAAGAAGAAGACGGAAACACGAGGAAGATGAAAATCAGAAAAAGAAGGAATGTCCCGGATTACACGAGGAAGGATCGGACGACCCTATTGCGACGCGGAGTAAAAAAAAATGGACGGCTGTGATGGGGGGGGGGGTGCTGGATCAAACGACCCATGGTGTATGCGGCGTTTTAAAAAACCGAAAACACACGGTTGTTTCTGTTAATAATAATGAATTAAACATGTGTTATTTTATTATTTTGTAAACTTGTTATAAACTTATTATTTAAACTATCATTAATAACATGCATTTATTGATCTATAATTTATTATTTTAATCCAAGTCAAAGGTCATTTAATACCCAAGTAAATTGCTTAATTCACCCTTATCAAAAACATATTTTTATTTTCCTTTATTAATTATTTTAATTTTCCATAATTAAAGATTGATATTATTGTTATTAATTCAATAAAAAATTTAACATAACACATTAATAATTATTTTATAATTCATACTTAATAGTGTATTTATCTAAAAATTAACATCATGAAACACGTTTTTAATACAAAAGAAACCATAATTTGATATCCTTTAAAAACGGATAATAATAATAAAAAAGGTCAAATAAACATTTGAATTATTATAATTACTTATTTTAAATTTAATGGTAAGTATAATACATTTATCTTAGAGTTTGAAGCAACATTTTTGTATACACACACATATATATATAACTCAATATTTTGTATACGTATTTTCTTAGACTAAGAAAAATAAATCCTCATCAAATTCAATAATATTATCAAATAAATGATTACTTTCTTAATTTAAAAAGGTGTATACTAAATAGTGGAAAAATAATAATATTAATTCTCACTGTTTTTCAATATAAAATATAATTCACATATTGGGAAAACAGGAAATAAATTAATTATATTATTATTGATGTCATTCTATAAATATTAAATCAAATAAAATAATTAACTTTTTGAACCTTTCGGGGGTGATCAACTCGTATCCTCAATAGTCTGCTTGAAGAGTAAAACATTAGAGGATACGAGGATCATGGGAGAGCCAACGACTATATTTATAGCAGTTAGGGTCTAACGGTTGGATAAGTGTTCTTATAAAAAGCCAGATCTCGGGGTATCTCACATTCAAGGCGACTGAAAGAGAAAATGAGGAGATGGTTCGTGTGATTCCTTTGGTGCTCAGTACGGCTGAGGTGGCTTCGGCCATCCTTATGTTTATTCTGATGGATGCCAAAGATCATTATTTTCTTCTCGGGGTTCTTGTGGTTTTATGCGGTCTCCATATAATTGTAATCGGGTTTTTAATTGGGATTTTTGGTTAGCTAAAATTCTTGTTCGATTGCTATGAGTTGTAGTCACCAAAGTGTTAATTATTTGTATATAAGAGGCATTCATTCTATTTTATTATTATTATTATTTTATAAGATGATTTTTTGTTATATTAATGTATGAAATTGTAATATAAACTTATAATTATTCAAAACATGGTTTCTTGGGTCGTTACATTATTTCCACCTTCAAATAATTGCTTCCTCGAAATTCTATTCATAAAAAGAAAAAACAGAAACCTTAGTCATACACTCTACTGAAATAGGGGATCTGGCTCGGTTAACGGAATAAAAAAGTTGGTACATACCTCTTCTATTTCCCTAGCCCAAATTCACATTGAGCAGTATGTCTTCTACTCCTGCTCATGTTTACTTCACACATGCTTCCAAAGGGAGGCTCATGCGGTGAAAAGCTCAGAAACGTACGAGTAGACAAATTCCCTGATAAATCTATGGGCTACATCACACTCGAGGTAATCATGGGGAATGATGCAATTGAGGAGACTTAAATTTATGTCCTGGAACATATAGGTTGCACTAAGGTGGCCATCCTGGGCATCTACGAGGAAACAAGCTTTGGTGGAATGGTTCTGTGCCAGAGTAAAACACCGAAACATACACTCAATGTATCTTCCCCTTCGCCTATAGTAGGGGAGATGAGTAGTGGCGATGAGATGAAAAACATGATCATCCTCCTAAAACGAACAAAAAATCTCAGGACAGTTCGCTAAATCAAGCAGACATTGGAAAGACCCTCGTAGGTGGAGAAAAGATGGGTAATCCATCGTGCATGTCCTGATCATAATAACCTCTACTAACTCATCAGGTAGTGATGAGATGTTCGTTTTACCAGCCATCTGAAAAAAACATTCAAAAAAAAACTCTTAACAACACTGATAAGGTAGAGGTAGAATAGGGAACATGAAACATTCATTTAAGCAAAATTTTACATAATAAAACCTGAGGTTACTAAACGTACACCACAAAGAGTGGAAAAACTCCCTAACTCTTCAAACCACACACAAGCTAAACAGACGGGGCTAAACTCATGGGAACATCTATGACGCCTCCTGAGTTTAGCATGAGGGTTATGGAGTTAGGAAACATCATTATACACCTGTTGTCTAAGACACAATCGGGTGGACTCGTCTTCCAACACCCCAAAGTCCATCAACTGTCCCCAGAATCCATAGTAAAAAATCTGGCATAGGTAAGCCACTTAGAGGTCTCCGGCAGCAGAAGCTTCTTGAAAGGGGTTATCAAAAATCATACCAAATTATTTTCCAGTTGTGAACACTTTGAAGAGTCCCTCGTGGTACCTTCCCCGATGTCCATAAGAGGGAAATTGGGTCATCATCATTAAGAGATAATCCATCCCCAATCCCCGGTGAAGACTAAGCACCCTAGGTGAGCCTGACATGTCATACAGGTGCTTACATGACATGGGAATTTTGGCATAATTAAGAAAGTTATCACGGCTAGCTAGAGATAAAATGTTCTCTAGAGCCTCATTGGGAAGTGAAAGTAGGTCGGTAGGTACATTTTAATCATCCATATAATAGTTATAAAATTTTTACTTGGTCAAACAAGGATGTATATTCATACTACCTTGTTTTCCAGAGTTGGCTCAACCGATCCTCTGATACAAACTGTACAGACCCCGATCTCGGGTGCCTTATGAGACAGGATATACTAACATTTTATTACAACATTTACAAATAATATATCATGTCCCATTACTATATAAGATCGTGAGGCTCAGGGTTCTAGGAAACCAGCTACTTTTGATAAAATTCATTAGTACAAACCATGCCTGAAAAATTTAAAACAAAACGTAGGGTGAGAAAATATTCCCAGTAAGGGGATTCAAAAACGTTTTAAGAAAACGCTTTCTCAAATCAGCCCTTTTGAAGCTAATAAAACACTTCACTAAAAAACAAATCATTATATTTTCATAAAACATGAAAATACTACATTTTTGAAAACCACTTGCACAGAGAAGAAGAACGTACTTAAAATAAACTTTAATGTAAACATAATCAGAGAGCGCAACACATGAAGGATAGATGATGCATAATATTCAACCAAGATTACATCATTTCTAAATGAATTGGGTGTAAGAAGGGAAAACATTCATACAGTGATACATTGGCACATAAGGTTCTTATAATAGAATACCACATGTGTTTGGTTCTTATTTCATAAACTCATTCTCATAGTCACGGGAATTTTCAACTAGGGGATGTCTTGTTAGTTGGACTAACCCATGGTTGACCATTTATCATCACATGCAGAGGGAATGTATGATGCCAGACGTTGTCAAGACCTTGCGTCAAGACTATAAAACATACCTGAAAAGGGTCAAGGCAAACCGCCCATCCCGTTTCCATGGTAGCACAAGCCAATGCTAACCGCCGAGACCGTCACACATAACTTCTCATGAGACTCTTACATTACACAATGCATTGGAGTGCTATATAATTCCGGGTGCACCCGTCCATAATCATTTACGTCTAATACATCCTTCCCATATCTTGACATGGTCTTTCATTCATAGGGTTTCATTCATACATTCTTAATGAAAACCCCTTTTTACAAACATATTCATAACATGAAGTGGATCATAATGTAAATGTAAAAAGAACAAGGCTTTTTGCTTCAGATTAAGCAGTGATGTAAATTAACTAAATCAACTTACTCTTGTACATGAAAAAATTACTAGAACACTGAACATAAAGGATTTCCATGTAAAATTAAATCATGTTAATTAAATAAAACCCATAAATTCATAGTTCATCTCTTTAAAGCAAGGAGAAACTCATTCTTTAAATGTATACATTTCATAGAGGGTACTTAACCTTGCAGGTTAAACCTATCCACTGGTGCAACATACATATCAGGTTAGCATTCATTAAAATTATTAGAACTTATATGTGTCAAAAATACAAACTAAGTTCTGATTAATTGAAATAGGGTTTTGTAATACTGAACATATAATTACACATTCACCAAGCCACATGTAAATGATTAAGGGGTTCATTCCACACCTTTCCACAAAAATGCATGATTTTTCAAAACGCTGATAAATGAAATTTTGAGTTGTAAGAACTATTCTTAAATCCAACATTATCATTAAACTCCATCATATACATAAACATGTATGTGCATAATTTTGGCATTATTATTTAAATAATATTCTTTATGGGTAAGAAATAATTGTAATTAAATCATCATGTTATATTGCGATAAATTTTAAAACCAGTAATTAAGTTCTTCCCTTATGTTCACACATAGATGTACATATAAATCTATGTAATCACATGTACATATACATCTACGTGCTTCATATACATGTATAATATTACATGTTTATAAAATTACCCGAAATCTCCACTTTGCATAGGGAAAAATAAAACACGGGGTCATATACATATATAAGAGAAGGTAAATACCTACATGTATTTCCTTATATATATATATATATCTGTATGTATATACATATATACATATAAAACATGTGTATACAAGTGTGTGAAATCACCTAAACCGAAGAAAATGTGACCCAAGAGCTTCCCTTTGCTCATGTTCGATTCTCTACCCAGGAAGAGAAATCCAGGGGTAAAATAGCTCTTATGGACTTGTATATATACAGGTAGATATATATACGTAAAGTGTATATAAACATGTAGGTTCACCAAAACTGAAATCAAACAAGACAAGAACCCCTACCTTCGTTCGACTCACAATCATGAAGAGTGAAGTGGTACAATATAGTTATTTCGTCCTTATATATATGTATACACATATATACGTAGAGTGTATATAAAATAAATGCTCCAAAACTGTAAGAAACAAACAAGGAAAAAATTTCCCTTACCTTCTCTCAGATAGAAGGAGAGAACGACGGATGAGACGACGACGAGGTTTCCGGAAAGATCGAATATTCACGAGGTAGAAACTCTCCTTGTTTCGGTGAAAACAGAGGTTTAAAAAAAAGAACAGAGAACTCCACTTTCGAGGAGCGGGTATCCGAGGCGGAGTTGGTGCCTAACCTGTGGAAAAATGTTTAGAAGTCTGGTGCACTAGCCGTCCTAAGAGAAGAAGAAAAAAACTAATCCTAATCTACCCTACTGGTTCGTGCGCGATGAAGAAGAAGGAGACACGGGGACGATGAATACCGGAAAATGAAAGAATGGCCAGGATTTCAGGTGGAAGGATCAGACGACCCTAATGTGATGAGGCGTAAAAAAAACCTGGACGGCAGCGATGAGGGTGGGTGCTGGATCGAATGGCCCGCGGTGTATGCGGCAATTTAAAAAAAAGTAAACACGGGGTTGTTTCTTTTAAAAATAAAGAATTAAACATTTGTTATTTTATTATTTTGTAAAATTGTTATAAATTTATTATCTAAACTATCATTAATAACATGCAATTATTGATCTATCTTTTATTATTTTATTTCAATTAAAAGGTCATTTAATACCCAAGTAAATTAATTAATTCACCCTTATCAAAACCATAATTTAATTTTCCTTTATTAATTATCTTAATTATACATAATTAATGATGTATATTATTGTTATTAATAAAATTAAAAATTTAACATAACACATTAATAATTATTTTAAAATTCATACTTAAAAGTCTATTGATCTAAAAATTAACATCATGAAACAAGTTTGTAATAAAAAAATCCATAATTTGACATCCTTTCAAAACTGGTAATAAAAATAATAAAAAGGTCAAATAAACATTTTAATTATTATTATTATTTATTTTAAAATTAGGGGTACGTATAATACATTTATCTTAGAGTTTGGAGAAACATATTTGTATACACATATATATTTATAACTCAAGAGTTTTCATACATATTTCCTTAAAATAAGAAAAATAAATCCTCATCAGATTCGATAATATTATAAAATAAATGTTTACTTGCATAAGTTAAAAACGTGTATAATAAATAGTTGAAAAAAAAAATATTAATTCTCACTGTTTTGTAATATAAAATATAATTCACATTTTGGGAAAACAAGAAATAAATTAATTATATTATTATTTATTTCATTCTTTAAATATTAAAGAAAATAACATAATTAACCTTTTGAACCTTTCGGGGGTGTTCAACTCTTATCCTCAACGGTCCTCTTAATGATTAATACATTAGAGGATAAGTGTTCATATAAAAAGCATGATCTCGGGGTATCCCACACTCAAGGCGAATGAAGGAGAAAAATAAGAGATGGTTCATGTGATTCCTTTGGTGCTCAGTATGGCTGTAGTGTCCTCGAACATCCAAATGTTTATTCTAATGGATGCCAAAGATGCTTAACGCTTTCTCGGGGTTCTTGTGGTTGTAAGCGGTCTACCTATAATTGTAATCGGGTTTCTAATTGGGATTTTTGGATAGCTGAACTTCTTGTTCGATATTTGTGAGTTGTAGTCACCTAAGTGTTACTTATTTGAATAAAGGAGCCTTTCATTTTATTTTTTTATTATTATTTTACAAAATGATTGTTTGTTCTATTAATGGATGACATTGTAATATAAACTTGTCATTATTCAAAACACAGTTTTTTGGGTCGTTACAGAGATGATATCATTGTGTATAAGGATGTTTTATTTATTTGATCACAAATCAGTGGAAATAGATCAGATTAAGATAATGATGAATAATATGGTTTGGGTAAAACACTTGCAGATGCTTCTAAGTCTTCAAGGAACTTACCCTTTTTGGATTTTCGTTTCCCTTCTCTATATAGAATCATAAAAAGGGTTGAATTGTACATGTTGTGGTGAATCAAAATGAAGTGGAAAAACATGTCATTATCTATAATTTATACATCATTGAGAACATCTTGATTCCAAAAGGTGTGATTCCATGTAAATTTGATGAATTTTTTCAAATAATTGTAGAGATCTGGGGAATTTATGATTTGAAGTTGATACCTATGGGCCATTGATTCTATCATATTGTAGTCCACTATTATGAATGAAAAATTCATGTGTAGGGTTTATGTTTTCTCTCTCTGAAACCTGGATTTCTTTGGATTCAAGAATTGATCCTCAATTTTGACCCCGGAAATGATAATAACACTTATTCGAATGTTTATATTCATGTTAGTGAATTGATTTTTGTCTACCAGCATCCCAAAATCCAATGGGATGATTCCTCATAATACAAAAATCTTATATTATTAGATAACAAAATGGATAATCCATGTTTTATTGATTATTAAAGGATAATTTTTGAGGTTGATATGTATACCTCTATATTTGAAGATTTTTTTTAACTAAAATATATAAATGTATTAATTTGGAAATTTTGAATGAGGGAATGTGAAAATTTTATGTGAATTGTCAATTCATTAGACATGTTGTCTCTAAATGAAACCAATAAAACCTATATAATGTCTTCATGATTATGGGGCATGATGATTCCACTTACAAGAGAATGATTGGATAAGATATATCTCATCCACCAACTTTTGTTTCTTCTAAATATGGGCTATATACTAGTAACATTGTAGACACTTATCATGAATATATAACCAATGATGAAAATATGAATGATGTAAATGAATATGTTCTTTCTCTTTTGAGTGTTACCAAGGAGCTCAACATAGGGAGTCCTACTGATGATGATATTGTTATCACTGATTCTAAAATACCCGTAAATAACACCTAGATTTCATGTGACAATACCTCTTAGTAAATCATTTTCACTTAACAAGTAAGTGACCAAATTTCTATGTAGATGGATTATTATATACCTACATTGGAACCTGAGAAGGATCCTTTCAAGGATTTCGCCCAGCCTGCTAATGAAGCTACAATTGTTCCCCACCAAAATATGCAACTAAGGCCAGGGAATCTACAAATACATTACACAAATAGATTTCTCAAATAGATGGTCTAGATAGTGATCCTGTCATGGATTCTACTTATACTGTTATTGAAGTAACAAATAGATATTCAACTAAATAGGTAACTGAGGGTAGGGTATCTGCCAATAAATTTTCTGAACAGACTCCTAAAAATGTTTGTGTAGACCTAATTTCATATGGACTATTGGTTTTTAAAATGGCATACTATGTGGATAGTCCTCATAATGTTGATCCATTTACACAACTATTGGCATTGATATCTTATAGGAGGAATCTATCTGAATGTTTCTGTATGATCCAAGTTTAATTATCCAAAAAATTCAATGCTTTATGTATCATGTCATAAATAATAGATAATGAAGAATCTTCCCCATTTGGAAATAAATAAACTATATATTCGACTTCTATTGATTTAGTGGTGGATGTTTATGGAACAATAATCATATAATTCATTCCCAATATAGGAAAAAATAACGGAATTTACTAATACTATGCTTAGATCTTATATAAAGTGAATATAATCAAATAAAATTTATAGGGGCTTCAGAACAATCCCACATTCAAATCCTTTATATGCTTTATTATGACCAAAATTCATTTCTAATTGGTCTTGCTAAACTATGAATATATTTTTTTTAATTGGGAAACATTAATTTGGATCTCCATAGTATATTTCATTATTTCTTATAACCAATTTTAATGTGCTATGGAGATTTTTGTGGTATATAAACATTAAATTATTGATATGAACTATTTCATCAATGATCTCCAACCTGTAATTATTTACATTAGTTTGAATGAAACTATTATTTCTCTAATGATTACTTATTACTAAAATCAAAAAATAAGACGAAGGGGACGTTGAAGAAATTTGGAATCCATCCCAAGAACTATTGGAAACCATTTAGTCTTATTGGGCTACTATAATGCTATTTGAATGCCAGATAAGATGACTACCAATATCTTCTCTATAATTCTAGTAAGTTATTTTTCCCCATATATTGATAAATGGGGGTGATTGAAGTCCCTATGGCTAGAGATGATGAAACATGGAGTATATAAAATATTAAGGGGATGAAGGATAATAAATTTTATAGATGATTTATACAAATTGAATAGGAGAGTGTTTCACTTGATATATCAGGTATGACATTTCCATTGTTACATTATAATCATTTATTATTTATGGTTGTTTTTTGGGTTAAAAAATCAATTTTAGCACACTAAAATTTAATATTTAAAAATTATTGGCGTAGGGATCCTAAATATAGAGGAATAATATTTAATTATAGAAGGTCACTTTCTTGGGTTGCCCTATGTACCTTATTTCATACATGTTTAGGAATGTTAAAGCACAACTCAAGGAATGGTGAAAATAATCAGTTTCCCTTCCCTATGATGATATCAAGGAAAATGAATCTATTATTGCACATTTTCAATAATGAAATATATATCAGAATATTCCTGCAAATGAGGAGATGTAATCCCTCCTGAATCATTATTTTCTATTGAACCTTAAGGATAATCTTTCTAGTAATCAATTTAACATCTGGGGGTTGAAGGAGGTGACCACAACTCATGATTGTTCCATTGTATGTAAAGTTAGATAACATAAAGATAAAATATTCATTCTATAAATGTTTATAAGAGATTTAGTGATTCTAAAAATGATTTTTCTAATATGGTAATATGTTATTTTTATGATCTTAAATCATGAAATGGGTGGGGAACATCAAAAAATGGTCAAATTCATTGATTCATGAATTGATGAAACTCATAATAAGAAGCTTTTTGAGGCTCCTAATGCAATAGAAATTCATGAAATACCTTTCTCATTAAAAAAATAACGTACCGCTGGACATGATTGATTCACGAAATTATTTTCATTTTCTACTAAGACATTTTCCACATTGAGGTTATAAATACTGTGAGTGAATTATTTACTCCTTTATTAATACCTTATCGGGTTAATTCGAATTTCATTTCATTTTTTCCAATAAAATATATTTATATTTATATTATAGATCTCAAGAATGTTCTTATTACGAATTATATTAAAAAGGTCATTAGAAAAATTATTGCTCTTAGATGGGGTGTGATTTCCAAGGATTTTATTTAATAAAAATAGTTCTAGTTTGTACCATTAAGGAATATATATAACTAATTCCATATTGATTATGAGTGGGTAAATTTTAAGATGAAAAAGGTAAAGATTACTAACATGGCCTTGAATATAGACATATCTAATGAATTTGAAATAATAAAATGAAAAATTATTTATACTATATTAAAAATTATTGGATTCTCTCATAGTTTTGTTTATTTTATTTGACCTATTATCAAGAGTTCTAGGTATTATATTCAATTTTATGGTTATCCTAGAGTATTATTTCAGTGTTCTAGAGGTCCCAGGAAAGGGAACCATCTATCAGGGACTTCCACATTCATATGTGAGGATTATTTTATTTGTTGTATTTTTATCACTCTAATTTTTATATTTATACGATATTCTGTTTTCTAATGTTTTTTTCTACATATAATATATTATATGTAGATGAGATTATTATATTTTGTAAAGATAAAAAGTTAAAATTTCTCATATCAATTGTTTTTTTTGGGAATTTGGAATATGTTTCTAGACATTTTATTAGTTTTGTAAATTTTTCAGTTATATTTAGAGAAGGTGTGCTTAATTCCAAGAAGAATTTGGGGGATCAATGTGTTAGTTTGATGAGAGGCTCCTTTACCATCATATAAAATGGACTTCCCCTTTTCCAGGCCATTGTGCAAATATGTCACATGGAAATTATTTACTTGATAAAACTTAATCAGTTTAAAACCAAGAAATGTATAACCATGTCTCGGGATGGTGTAATTTTTATGAGAGGATGTTGGTAAAATTTTCACAGATGGACATTGTAAAACAAGTTAACATGGGTTTAATGGGAAATAAAGACCTTGTGAAATTTAATGAAACATAGTTATAAAAACTTTACAAGGATGCACTTAACCAGTTATGATTATTCTTTATATTTTATTCACACCATATTAATTATGAAATTAAAAAATTGGAAGGTCATGTATTTTATCTCATTTTTTTGGATATTCATCAAGATAAAGTATTGTTACATACTGTTCTGTTCAAAATGGGTGGTTTTTAAGAATTAACAAATAAATTTATGGATCATGCATTGGTTATAAATGCCCATTATTGATGATTCTGACATCCCTTCTTAATTGAGGATGACTACAATATCTTACGTACATGCGGCTTCTTATGTGTACAATATTTTTTTACCCTGAAATTATATGGAATTCTATTGGTATGTGTATTATTGTTCGGATATTATGATATGAAAATATAATTAAGATTTTATATTAAATACCAGGGACTGTTATAGGTAAAAATGTCGTTCCTCTAGTACTTTACCAATATCGGACTATGGTTTCAGAAAACCATTCATTTCTCATTATTTCTATAATTAAATTCATAAAATATACTGAATTTGGTTACCTATGCAATGTATTATCCAACAAAATAGAATTCATATTTCAACTTTTTTTTCATTATCTACATGATGAGGAATCCATTTTTAACCTATTTGTCTACTACTATTTCGCACATAAATAATGGAGATAACTCTATGATATGTTGCGTAGCTACATGGATTTTTAGAGCATGGATGCACTGGATTCCTCCATTAGTAGAATGGAATTTATTGATCAATTACATACACTCATGTTAGCTGCTGTGACAATCTTTCTATATTTTGTCTATAGATCATAGAGTAAAATTGTTTTTAATGTACATTTACCCAAATTTCATGTTGGTGTTTTAGCTATTCATTATCGGATTATTTCTAATTAAATTATCAATATGATGGATATGAATAATTACTTCTCTAGTTTAATAATTTTTAGGCCTCTTTTTGTATGTGGTTGGGTGAGGAATCCACTTGTTTCAAGATCCATTAGGTGGATACCTCACATTTTGGGGTGGTTGAATGTCAATGTTGATGGGGAGGCATTTGGTGCACATGGTCTTTTTGGATGTGGTTGAATATTTCAAAACCATTTTTGCCTCACTAAAGGTTCATTCTCTAAATTCACTGGAAATTGAAATTATATCAAATCTGAGCTACGGGATATGATCAAGGCGATCAAATACGTTGATGATTTTGGTTGTCACAAGATGTGGCCGGAATCAGATTCAACTATGTATATGAAAATTCTCAAACGTAATTATAGTAATGTTTTATGAATAATGATGTCATCATATATTTATTTTATTAATCATGTTAACACCTTATCTCATGATTTGAATCTTGTCTACAAGGAGGAAAATATTTTTTCTGGTGCTCTTTATAAGAGGGATATTATAGAGGTCAGTTCGAGCTAGTCTTTTTTGTCACTATTTATTGTCATAGTTCGGTTGAGGCATAGTCTCATGGTGATTTGAATACCCGTATTTTTAAATCATATTTATAATGTATCTTTCCAATTTATTTTTCTAATAATTTTTTTGGGAATATGTTTTTTAAACTACTAATTATTTTTGCTTGAGTTTATGATTCTAATGTATATTCATCCTCCTCCTCATACATGTATATATTTGAAGGATGATTTTGAATCTGAAGAGTGATATCCCATTCCCAAAATCTGATGTTGGTTTAGTGTAATTTTAGGAAATACATGCCCAATACAGAAACAAACTCCACCAATGGAAGAAAAAAAATATTTACTATGAGGATCAATCCACTAACATTTTCTAGGGAGGAGTTATATACATTGGATGAAATATTTTCCCCAATATAGGATCTCATAGATAACACAAACTCTATATTTTTTAGTGGAAATTGAATAGTTCTACTAAATTTATTCATATTAAATAATGATTAAAACCATAATAAAATATTATGTTAACTATAAATGATAAAATAACCATTATACCCATCACCACATCATTTTCGTGCACTACCCCATCAACAGTGATAGAATATGCCCTTACATTTTTCGATATTTTTTTATTTTCACCAAAATCCATTCAATTAAGTAAATGGTTCACATAATTCACATGTTACATATAGTTCTAGTACTACACTACATGTTGAGTGTTAATCTAAAACTAACATTATTCTTTCACATTAGTGGGAATCTTCATATCTCTTTTGGAATATATTATCCATCTTCACCATTATTTATCAATTGATGCATTTATTGATTCCCTTTAGAGAGTTTCCATGATTCTAAACCCCCCAATTTTGACATGTGGGATGTTGGGATTCCATTAAAACATATCGTATATCTACTTATCCACCCATAATAAACTCAATTGTACACTTTTAATCATTGGGACCATGAGACTATTTAGAGTCTCTACTATCCATTTATACCTTTAGGGAACAACAATCAGTCATATCGAACCAATAAAATTGATTAATAAATGATGATTTTTTAGACTATGTATTATTCCACTAATAAAGGGACCCCCTTTCTTCTGGTGTCCATGATCAGTTTTCACCACTAATTTGCAGCCCCAAAAAAATGACAAACTACTAGAGGAAAATTCTATTATTTGAGAACTGAAATAAAAACAATAATTTCTCAATGGATTTAATCCATTATTTTGTGAGGATGGTATTATTAGATCCACTTAAAATATGTGGCCTTTTCTACATAAATTATTTGACCACAAATTTTGATTTCTTAAGATTATGAGGGATGTACACCGAATTCATGTCATTCTTCATAACTTCATCTAGTGTAGAAAGCATTACCATTAAGTTTTTAAAATTCATTCCCATACTATTTGGAATATGATTATATCAGTCATCACATTTCCTATCTCATTGATTTTTCAATGTATTCTACACTATTTTTTCATTAACTAAAAAACAGAAATTACAATTTTGGGGAATAAATATTTCACTAATAAGAATATAAAAAATGAAGCATTGAATGTATAATGATAAAATTGAAAATTAAAAATATTTTCTTTTATGTTATTCCCTAGGATTTAATATTGGTTTCCCATGGTGATATTATTTTCCCAATGGTTCTTATTAAAGTTATATAGACCTTATCTCCAAAAAATAACTAGATCATCCTATGATAATAAATATGATTACCCTATCCATTTTCATATATTGTTAATTTATTCATAGTATAACATTACTCCAAAAAGAAACAATGGATTTTAAATTCTAGTTTAATTGGGAGATTAGGTACATAAATCTAAAAACATGAAATCCTAAATTAAAACAATTTTTAAATAAACTTCATAATGAGATCCAATCATTAATTAAGTTCTTACGTATTAATAGGATACCGTGGAGAATACATGTAAAATGGGATGAGATTAAAATCATACTAATTGAAAATCATATGAATAATTCAAATCATTTGGGTTAGAAGGCACGCCATAATGTCATAAAGAGTCCTGAAACATAAATAATATACATAATTATAACATATAAAACATGGGATCATGTAATCTTAGAATCATTAAATTTGGAAACAACATAAAACATTATATAAGAATTATTATGGTATAACCAATAAGACAATTTTACATGTATAAGATAGAGTGAAGGATAACCACCAAGATCATTGCACATAATTTACATGAGTCAAGATTGACCACCAAGTCAATTGCACCTGACAAATCATGATACTGAACATTACCCAATGAATACATGTTCTATCTAGGCACACCCAGAAAAATATTTTAATGAATATTGTTTCAAAATGAGGATTCATAACTAATGAAATTAATAATAAACCTATGGGTTACACATGGAATGAATTTTTTAGATAATCATTTTTAAAGGGATAGAAAAAATATAATTTCGTAATGGTGTTAATGCATGAAATGATTTAAATCATTCATTGAAATTAATTATATAAAATATGAATAAATCAGGAAAAGTGATTTCAAATAGAAGCGAAAAAATTTAAAAATATATTTTTTGTAACTACGGAGAGAAAGTATTTTAGTGATATTTAGGAAAGTATTAATGATTCGTTAAAAAATAAACAGAATAATTGTTTGTATAAGAAAAAATATGAAAAATGATAGTTTTTTATGATAAAATTACTGATTTGAAAAAAATAATGCTGGACTAAAAAAATTATAATTTAGGTAACTATAAAATGGGTAAATAGAATTGAGATGTTACCTTTAAACGGTCCTTCTTATCCCTGGAAATTAAGAAGGGAACCACTTTAAAACATGTATACCATTAGAAACGAGGGATAAAATGATATGGATAAAAGTGTATTGAATATATAATCATAATTTTAATTATTTATAAAAAATTAAACAAAACTTTCAATGAGTTTAAGAGAGATAATTTATAACCTAATGGAAAAAATGGTGGTTCAGAATGAATCCCTTACCTGATATCTGAAAATATTCAACACTTGATCTTAATGTCATGGATAATAAAATAAAAACCATTAATTAATAAATTTAAAACATTTAAAACATTTACTTTATTTATTATAGTTTTATTATGTTCATTTATGGAATTTTTTATAGGCTATGTGATTCAATTTCATAGTTCAGGATCGTTCACTTCCATGGTTTTCATCAGCGATTTACTTGTATATATGTATGGAAAATCGTGTCAAATGTAGATACTTTTGTAGAATTAAAATTAAAATTTATTAATAAAAATAATTAATATTAAGTGTTATTATATATAATTATTTCACATGTGGGGTTGATTAATTAGACAAAATTTTTATGATAACCATTTATATTATTTTTTTCATTTTTTCGATCATAACAAAAACCTTTCATTAATAAATTAATAATATGTATATTTACATATTCTAGAACAATAAATAAGTTCTAATACATATATTATAATATTATTTAAACTTAAAATGGTTACTTACCATACATAATGGTGATTATGTAAATGAAAACACTTCGTCCTTGAAGGCGATAAAACAACACCTCACAGACAACGTTTACATTTTTAGAATAAAATGTAGCAGAGAAGTGCATTGGTGATATATAATTCAATTAAAATAAAAATAATAAATTATTTATAAGATAATATAGTAACCATTTCACTTGTATTATGGTATATCATGATAAAATAAGAAAAGAAACTAAATTGAAAAGAATATAAAATAAAAGAAAGAGGATGTTTCTTATTGAAATCTTCTCAGTGGGAACATCATTAGGGAGATTGGTTTTTTATTTTAATTATGGCCATAGGTTCTTGGAAATGGAGTAGAGGCATGGTAATTCAGATAATTATAAATATTTCATGTTTCAAGTCCTTATATATCTGACGACAAGGGGTGGTGATGGGTGGTATTTATAGACGATATGGGGTTTTCTTGATTATTTTGTTCATTAGTTTAATATTTTTGATTATGTATATGAATAGTCTAGATCATATAACAAAAAATAATCAAATAATGATGTATAGATATATATTATGTCTTTAAATCATCCATACATCATCTATGACTCAAAAAATCCTGTATAATTGAAATACCATAATTTACAATATTTCATTATTCACAAAAAATTCAACAATTTTTCAAAAATCCCAAAAAAAATAATCTAAAATTTTTTTACACGAAGACATCATAAATATACTCAATTTTATGAAAAAAGGTTAGTAAATATGTGAATTGTTTTTTACTAAATTCATCATTTACTGAAAAGATACAAATTTTAATATTTATAGTTATTTTATAACACATTGAAAATTTAATTATGGTCTCAAAAAATTTATATCCTAATCATAATATAATAAAATATTAATTTAAAAATAATTTTTATGAAAAAAAAAATATTTTATATATTTATAATAATTATAAAATTATAAATGAACATTTATGTTTCTCAAGAATACAAATACATAACATACAATTTATAAAATATTTTTTAGTAATAATATGATACAATATTATTATATTTTCATTTATATAATGCCTAAATTTTATTACTAACATAATTGGAATGTTTAATATTATATCGTACAATTTAATATTCATAAGGTTTATATTACTATTCCAAATTTCGTGTTACTATTCCATTGGTTTATGGTCTTTAATTTCAAAAAAAATCATATGATTTCATCAGTATTCATTTATAATATTGTTTTGTGTTACATATGGGATATTATGTTATTTATAGTATATGACGTAATCACTAATAGTTGAATTTCATTGACATAATTTATGGGTGTTACTGTATGTTTATAAAATGTACTATATTGGTAGATATTTATATATGTTATGAATGATATTTCGGGAATAATACAATTATGTATTTTGTCTTCAATATAACTAAAATTTTACAACCCTTGATAGTGTATTGCAATAAAATCTATGGAATATCCATATCTCATGATGTAAAAATTATATATGAAATGATTGGTGTTATATAGTAGGTTTCAATGTATTTATTAGTTAATCATTTTTATTATTGATAGAAAACATTGGTGAAAACACTTGGGGTATGTATTCATATAGGATAAATTCATGAATCCTTATTAAGGTAATTATTTTTTTAGTTTCCTTTTCAATTAATATTTCTCTTGGAGAGTTTCATATGGAATTGGATATGATATATATACAATTACGAAAACACCTCAATTTTTTTTGTATTGGGTATTAACTTGTTTCTTACTAGTGCATAATGAGTTGTCATATGATTACAAACATGGATAGACACTATGGATGGATATTTTTGGGTTAATTAACAATTTAATTATGAACAAAAATAATATATTTATATATATTATGACTATAATGAAAAGTTGTTAAATCTAAGGTGTCATAGATTCAAAAAAAAAGATTCATGATTTAGAAATCCAATGAATGGATTTTCAAGATTATATGATTACTCACATTTATTATTGTTACTCACTCTATGATTTCTGTCATATTATTCAATGAAAATACCCCATAGGAATCATGTAAAACATAATATGATATAAAATGAAACAATTGTCCTCATTATAATTTAAATTAAATATTATATGGGATTTAAAACCATGAAACCATGATCACAAAACACTCTTATGCTATGAATGGTACTATAAATCATGATGATCTTCCAAATAGACAAAGTATGAAATAAATCACACCTTACTCTTTTATTTGGAAACATCCAACATAATACAATGGTTTATTTGAACTACAAATTTTTGAAAAATAGTTTACCACTACTGAATATAAATTGTTCATTCACTAATGTTCAAATCATGGAATATTTCCGAAGTTAGTATATATATTTGAAGGTGAAACATAGAAATGGTGTACTCATATCATGAATGTGAGTAAATGTGGGGAAAATAAATAATTAATGTAGGAATAGAGTATGATTTTATTATTTGATAATTTGTTTCACCAAAATCTTCATACTATAATAGATTGGGAATTTCTAAAACAATAGAAGGAAGAACAATATCTTTATAACAATAATAAAAATCTGTCATGGCATTAAAGGTATGACTCCCATTTTGTAATCAACCCTAAAAATATTTCAACAAATTTATTATGGGATTGTTGACACCTCTCTAAAAATAATTTCATATTAAATGGATTCATAAATATGAAGATATCAATCTACATAAAAATATTTTGGAATTGGAAAATAGATTCCTTTATTATTCTTGTTCCATTGGGAAAAAATATAAATAACTAATATTAAGGAAATTTTAAACATAAAACCCATGGTAAATATAAAATTACTTTTCCGTCTTGTCAAATGATAGGTTGTATATAGATTTAAATTTTCCATGAATATTATGATAATTTTTTTTGACAATGGAAAAATTTATATATATATATAAGAATATCAAAAAAATGTAACGAGGCCATTAAATTAGAGGAATGATGAAAAATATCAATGAAATCTGCCACCCACACTCGAGTGCTATTATTTCATGGTGTATGGTAGTTACCAAAATCAATGGAATAATAAGAGGGTTAGTGATGATAACAAGTGTTGTAAATTTCCTAAACTACAAGACAAAGTAAAATATCATGAGAACATAATTACTGATGAGGTTTAAGAGAAATTAGTTTCCATAGGTGAACATAACATCCACTATATAATTTAAATTGTCTTTTTGCATTCTATATCTAAAAAATAATCATTATTTGATGATTATTATTAGGGGTATCATTTCATAAAATTAATGGATAAATATAGGGATAATAATAAAATCTAGTAATGGTATCAAGATCACATATAACAGTTATAGATCCTATCTGATTGGTATTTATTAGAATGTACATATTGTAAATGTTTTGAATGAAACTCTAGTATATATTTTTTTATTTTGTGAATTGAAAATTTATCTCCATAATTTTTCCGTAGGAGTATTCATAGAATGGTAGTCATGACTGATATTTTCAATAAACATATGACCAAAAATCTATGTGAAGATGAATAATATTTTTAAAAAGAACATAAATCTATTGTATTGATCATCAAAACAATTATCGATATATATTTATATCCAATTGTTTAATATATACTCAACATTCAAGATATACTGTTTATATTGGACTTTGTGAATATGTTTCTAAAATATATTCCATGTATTCCATTGAGTTTTTATGATTACTTTTCATTGAATTCAACTATTAGTGCTACAATTTTATAAAATCATCATATAGAAAGACGCTAATTAAGATTAAACAACTAAAGAAGCGGCACTATGATAATAATTGTAACTAATAATATTCCCTAGTGTGTCACCATGGGGTTAAATTGTTCTTTTTTTCTACTAATATAATATCGTGCATATTTTCAATTATTATTAATAATAATAGTAGATAACTATCCAAACATGTATCATCTTCCCATATTAATTTCTTTGTTAAACCAAGGTGTAGAAATAAATATTTTTGGAAGATTCAGGTTCAATCTTGATTTCATATATAGATGTTCAATAATGAAGATATATCATAAAAATAAATCTACATTATTATTTGATTCTATGATTTTATAGTAAATCCCTTTTGTTTGACTAGTTCCATAGAAACCTTCCAGAATTTAATGCATAGTTTTGTAGTAGATTACCTTGAATTGTCTGTTGTATTCATTATAATTGATATTATAATATATTTTAATATAACGTAAGACCATGAAAAAACATTAAAATTATATATATGTCCATAAGGAATGATAAGTTGTTTGAACAATGTACTATGTGTAATTTTGGGCGTCATATGTTTTCAATATATAGTAATATAATCTCAATAATGGTAATAATAATGTATAAAAAATTACATAGAGACTTGGTTATTGTAACATCTTGTTTTTTCTAAATTAGGAAAATTTAGATTGAATTTAAATTTTCAATTACTATAAATGTCAAATATGTAATAGATATAAACATAATTGAATTTTTTTGGTTAAAATGGATAACAATTATGTTTTTATATGAGAAATGATGCATGGACAATTTCATTGAGGCATGATGATCATATCAGAAGTTCGATCTTTGTTTTTTTTATGAATCAATAGGTCTACGCCATAATGTTGGAATAGGTTTAGTGAAAATCGTGCAATTAATTTGTGTGGACCAATTTTTATTGGAAAATAGTTTGAGAAACTAAATTCCATGATATGGGAGAAAATTTAATGTAATCAATTAATGATGTTTGATAGAAAAATAATTTTTTTATTAAAATCCCTCTTTTAAGGGGTCAGGGGAAACCAACCTCAAATCAACGACTTAATGACAATAAAGCATCCAAAATCCATTAAAAGATAAAAAACTCATTCAAAACTACAAATAAAGAACCCAACACAACGAAAGAAACCATTAAGTCTAGCTTCCCCCTCTCATCGCTACTCAGCAAGCGTCCCATTCATAAATACACAGGCCTGGTACCAATGGTAATGCCATAGCCTCTCAAACATCCACATCCGAATAATAGTGACATATGAAATATCCCTACTCTCAACCTCTTTTGGAGAACCCATTGTAGTTGAACTGGTTGTAAATTTCCGTCAACCCAAACTGTGAGACCACAGTGAAAACACTTCCACATCATTCCACTAGGAGAACCATTCAACAATCATTACACATAAAAATCATAGGACCAGATCCACAATCACCAAGCTAGTGGACCGAACATAGCTTCTCCTCCACCTTCAATATCTCATACGCAGCATCAGATATTAGCATCAATCAGCTTCAATGCCAATAAAACCAACATGAACAACCAACACAGAAGCATCGACATCCCATCAAATGCCCAACCACTTGAAAAAAAATGAAGAACCGCACCACCACCATAAGACCACATCCAACATCACAAGCACACTACAAACCATAGAGGAAGTAATACCATAGATCACAGAGCAAAACCACCGTTACCCCGGACTTGGAAGCCCAACCCCATGTCGAGGTAGCATTACCGGCGACGAGATCTGGTCCGATCTAACCAAACACTACCACTCTGAGGGTTGATCTGGATAAATTAGAACCACTGAAGAAACAACACCAGAGTCCAAATCACACCCACCACTGGAGTCGGAAGAAGCTGTCATGAAGTATGGGAAACACCGATGATGGTGGCGGCGCATGAGCACCTTCTATGATCCAGCTTCAATGAATCATACCGGGTCACCTACATCATGAAGGCCATAGAGAGCTAAATTAAGAGTGAAAAAGGAAAAACAAAGATACAGGGATGAGGGAGGCGTCCCTTGAGCCAGGTTCACGAGCCTCTCCCCTCCAGGTTGAAGCAGAAGTGAAACCCTAGAACACGAGCGTGGGGAGGACACCGCCTGTTTAAGCCATTTTTTATTGAAACATTATGCTAACTATTGAAGGATTTATATAGATTGATATATTAGGTTCATGGTTTCTAATGTTTTAAAAAATCAATGTGGCTAAACTCTTAATCTCATTAAAAAGGGTGAAGTTATTATTTTCCTATATAATTCATAAAAAAATTTACCCTTTCCCAACTTTATTATCCTTATAACTCTCATGCCCATGCCCACACCATCATCCAAGTCCATTATAATATGTGATAAATCCTTTATTTTCGATCAGAATCATATGTCATTGAATTTTTCAAAATCCATGAGGTATGAATTTGACTCAATTAGCATTTGTGGTGTTCTTACAATTTTTCTTCTACATTATGCATCATTATTTAGTTTTTTTCTATCGGATTCCAATAGAACATGGTGGCATCTGATACCAACGATAGTTTTTTTTACACTTTCTATAAAGAGGTTAAATCGAGGGTTTGTATTCACTTCATCGAATTTCATTTAAATTTGGAATGATGGTGTTGTTATTTCATATAGATTTATGATCAAAATTAAATTTATAGGGTGTTGGTTTTGACATCATTTCCTAGGTATTATTCCAAATTCAATATTGATAATGTATTGTTTTGAGTTTTATATTGTTAGCAACTAGTTCTGGTGTGATAATTTCACTTTGGAGGGTTTTAGTCATTATTCCAGTAAATTATAATATTGTTTTTTCTATTTTATTTCATTATCAAAATATATTGAAATAAAAATTAATTAACTTATTATTATTAGTTCTACGATTCGTTCTCTATATTGTTATAGTGAGATTATACAGGCCTTGGAATCTACTAATGATCCATGGAATATACAAATTAATCTTCTGAGAGTGTGGTGTTATATAAAACTAAATCAATGATATCTATGTTTGAATATGGTTGTTTGTATATTACGAGGATCGTCCATAATTACAAAAATTCATGTTTATTTTATTTTCTTATGATCATAACAATTTTAAATTGTTAATTACCAATGGATTGATTATAAGGGTCTCAACAACCCATGTGCACTAGTTTCATGTCTTTTCCCTTTAGATACAATTAATCCTCTAGCCATCTTAGGTGTTGAGAATGTAAAACCCCATGTTTTTGGAATTATTTTTTCCCTTAAAAAATTATATTTATTTGATGGGTATCATTGTATGATACAAAAGGATAATCTTTCTTCAACTGAAAAAATGAGCATATCTTTTGGTATGCACAATACCATGTTTCTTTGATAGCTTTTGATATATGAAATTCTGATTTTTTTCAAAAAACCATACAATAATATTAATATTATTATTATTATTATATTTTCATATTTATCACCAATCCATTGGAATGTATGATATAAATAAGGATACTCACATTACAAAAAAATGGGTTACACATGTTTATAAAATGAATTCTAAAAATATCATTTATTTATATCTAAAAATAAATACCACCTCAATATAAAGGATGTTTTTTATGAAAATATATTTTTATACCCACAAAGGGATTTTATATTAATTCATTAAATCAATAATCATTATTGAGAAATATTAAGGAAATATATATATTATAAATTTTATAAAATGTTTTGAAATTCATAAAATATGATAGATATGTATAAAATAAATGAAAACTCCTATTTAATCAAAAATTGTTTTAGTTTTGTAGAATATATTTTCTTAACCATTTAATGAATAACATTATTCAAAACTAAAATGATAAAAAAATTTGTATATTATTTTATGAATAAAATTACTTTTTTAAATTTATATATCAAAATTTTAATTTTTAATGTTTTCTTTATTTTTCAGAGATGTTTCATTTTTTGATGATTATTGAAAAACACTGAATACTAATTGAAAACTGAATTTTAATATCATGTATTTTTATTGATAAAATTTATTTTAAAATTTTTTAAATATAAAATTAGTTCATCCTTAAAATCTTTTAATATAATATTTTACATTTTAAAAAATTTATCATTGATATTGAATATAAATACTTTTCAATCAATTCAACATTTTAGTTTAATAACTCATTTTACATCCCATATCTCTGATTATTTTTAAATTTAATTTCTCCCAATACTATTATTGAAATTTGAATAAATGGATTACACATATGTAATCATATAACATTTGCAATTTCTAATAATGTCTACTTAGTTTTTGAACAAAAATATGTGTGAATACAATAGAAATTAATTATAATAATGAAGGTAAAAATGAGTATATTTAGTTGTTAAATGTTAAACATAATGAAAAAATGACCTAATAACTTTTGAAAAAAACCATTTTATGGAAATATTTCTAACATATCCTCTCTTATATCTAAATTTATCATTATTGGTGAAATAAAATATATGGTAGTCCTCCTAATAGTGTTTAACTTTTGGTATTTATAAAAATAACACTCCTCCTCTATTATAAAACTTCACACCACCTAACTTATTCACACCACTCATGATTTTTCTCTTACCCAAAACTGTCCCAAATAAACTAAAATAATCCATAATCTCATTCTGTAGGTGTCAAATTTGGATGAAATAATAACAATGAAATCATTTGGTGAAATCTAATAGAAGTTACCTAAAAAAGATGAATAATTATTTAATAAGAAAATTTGACCAATATATCATAAATATATAAATGTTTTATTGTGTTAAGGGTACTCCATAAAATTTCAAAAACCTCCAAAAAATGTAATACTCAATCAACATTCGAATGTACGATGGACTACCACATCAGAAACCGATATCATTTGTTCTTCCATTAAAACCACTAATGATTGGGAATAATGATTTATTTATAGATTATGTAGGATATATATATGATATTTTTCTGTATTTATCCTTCATTAATTTATATATTACACTTACCTTCATGAATTCCAATTTTTCAGAACATGATAACATCATTTTGGGACGTCTGTATTAAAGCCTCCTTAAAGAGATGTGAATCATTTATACTATACGTGGAATTCCATAAAGATGGGTATAATATAAATATGTCATATATATGTTTCATAAGTATATATAAATTATAATATATATATGTTTTGTGTGTAATTTACTTTTATTTCAATCAATATGATAAGAAAATGAAAAAATTGTTCTTGCGCATATACGTCCTACCATCTCCATGAATGGTTTATTTTATATTTTATCATTAACATTTATTATTTACAATAAATACATATATACTGATTATATATGATTTTGAAATCTTTTTTTACATTATGAAAATGAGTAAATCATGATCATTGTAAGATGGCCAAAAATAACAAGTGAGGACATATACAAAAAGTTGGTTATTACCCAAAATGTAAATCTAATATGGAATTATAAATAAAAATGTAATATAAAGTCATAATAAAATATTATATGTTATTGTATAAAATAATATGGTTCTCTGGTTTATTTATATTAAACCTGTATTTATTATACCAGATGTTATAATGTGTACAATAGAATTCAAGTTTTACGGAATAGGGATTTCTAGTCCAACATTTATTTCATCAAGAGTTTTTCAATATTCACCACACATTTAAATTTTTGTGGAGTAGTTACCATCCAATGGAATATCACATATTTCATTTAATTTATTTATTTAGTTTCATAGTTTAAATATTTGTTATTTTTTCATAGATCTCATTATTGAAAAGATACTCAAGGAGTAACAGACCTCTATATCACTTTTATTTTTCATGATATAGAAGTCATGTTTCCCACATATATATTACATTTGGTGTGTATAATTCATATAAATTCATGTTATTATTATTATAATGATAATTATTTTTACTTACATAACCGTTTGAGGGTTTCATATTCATGTGGTTTACTGTTCAATTGTTAAAAAATTTGATAAGGGATATTTTTTCACATATTACATTCATTGAAACATATGTAATTTTATTCGCATATATTATTACAAAATATGTATATAAAAACCATTAAAATGTCATATAACAAAAATAATTATCATAATTTTATTTTTTTCTTCATTTATTTTTATGATTTCATGGGTATTTTTGATTCAGTGTTACAAAAAAGGTATGATTTTTTTGTTACAATATTATCATTTACTAGTATTTTTTTGATTATCCTTACATTGATGAAATATATAATCCATATATCAATAATTATCATTAATTTTCTTCTCATTTTTTTATTTATTTAATTTTTTATAGGTTATGTGATTCAATTTCATTGTTCATGAGTGTTCATTTTCAAGGTTTTCATGATCAGTTTACTTGTATACAAATATATAAAATTGTGTAAAATGAAATTAATTCTCTAGAATTGAAATAATATATTGTTATTAACAATATATAATATTAAATGGTATTATATATCATATTTTCATATTTTTTAATGATTTGTTTTATAAAATGGCAATGATAAATTTTTTGATTATTTTTACATTTTTTCTACCGTCACAAACTAGTTTATCTTATAAATTAATATTAAATATATATATATATACATTCTATAGAACTAAAAATAAGTTTAAATACATATATTATAATATTTTTAACCATAAAAATGTATTTATGATATATCTTTAATATTTTTTTGTAAACGAATACTTTTCATCATTGAAGGTGATAAAACAACACCTCATAGAAAATGTTTCCATTTTTATGATTAAAGGGAGATGAGAATTGATTTATTGAAATATTATTTCAATAACATAAAAATAATTCATTATTTATAATAGAATAAAATAACTATTACACTTTTGTGTGGGGATATAAATAAATAATAATAAAAGAAGCTAATGAAGCCATAAAGAAATAAAGAGTATTTTTTCTACTTGAAACCTTCTCAGTGAGAACCTCCTTATAGAGATTGGTTTTGGATTTCCCATGAGGCCAAATGTTCTTGGAAATTGTAGAGAGTTTTGGTAAGAATAATAATAAAAAATATTTCAAGTTTTATGTAATTATTGGTTAGACAAGAAGGGGAGGTGATGGGTGGTATTTATATTGGAGGAGAGGTTGTTTTCCTGATATTTTTATTCATTTATTTAATATTTTGGATCATGATGATGAAAATTATGAATCATATAACTGAAAATATTAAAATATTTAAGGATAGTTCCATATTATGTGCATAAATCATCCAACCATCGTCTATGACTCAATAATTCATTTATTTGTAAAATATCGTAAAATATTGTATTTCACTATTCAAAAAAATAAACTATTTTATAAAAATCCCAAAATATATCCTAATACTTTTTTTAAATGAATAATTAAAAAATGGACTCCATATTATGAGAACAAATTTCTAAAAATGAGAAATTTAATTTTATAATAAATTAATCATTTAGTCAAAATATACAAATTTTATAATTATAAATGATTTTATATAACATTGAAAAATTAATTATGGTCTCAAAAAATTATCTTCTAATCATTATATTATTAAACATTAATTTAAAAATATTGTTTCTGAATTTTTTTAAAAATAATTAAATTAATTCTAAAATTCTAAATTAACATTTATGTTTTAGAAAAATACAAAAACATAATTGTTCATTTTTGAAATATTTGTTTCTAATAATATGATACAATTATATCTTATTTTCATTTATAATAATCCTTAATTTTATTTATAATATCATTGGTGTGTTTACTATTATATTAGACAATTTACTATTCATAATGTTCATATTAATATTCCAATGTTCAATTTATTATTCCATTGGTATATGTTATTTAATTCTAAAAAACCTATAATTTCATTCACTATTTAATTTTCAATTTATTTGCGTTATATATGAGATATTATAAAATTTATAGTATATGAAATAATTATTAAAATGGAAATTTCATTGATATAATTTTGGGTTCATGCTGTATTTTTATAAAATGTACTATCTTGGTAGATAATTATAGTTGTAATTGATGATAATTCATGAATAATAATGTTATATATTTTGACTTATATTGAACAACCTCGAAGTGTGTTACAATAAAATTGATGGAATATCCATATCTCATGATGTAAAATATATATATGAATTTCATGGGGTTTTATAGTATGTTACAGTGTATGGATTAGTTAATAATTTTTTATTATTGATAGAAAACATCGTTGAAAACACTTAGGGAATGTCTTGATATAGGATAAAATCACGAATCATTAATAAGGTTATGTTTTTGGTTTCCATGAAAATTAATATTTTCATGGATATAAGAATGTGAATGAGGATATGGAATATATACAACAAGTTGAAATCCTTTGAAATTGGTTGATAGGGTATTAAGTTTTTTGTCACTCGTGCATAATAAGTTTTCATATGACTACAATCATAGATAGACACTCAGGATAGAACTTTTTGGGCCAATTCACAATTTCATTATGAACAAAGAAATATATTTAAACAAAATATGACCATGAAAAATAATGGTTAGAACTAAGGTGTCATAGATTAAAAAAACAATTTTCATGATTTAGACATCTTATGAATTGTCTTTCAATATTATATAATTACTCACATTTATTAATGTTACTCACACTATGATTTCAATCATATTATTCATTGGAAATAGCCATGAGGAATCATATTAAAACTGAATTTGATAGAATATGAGACAATAATACGCCTGATAATTTAAATAAAATATTATATGTGATTTATAACCATGACACCATGATCAAAAAACTCTCTTACACTTTGAATGGTAATATGATTGTTGTTGATAATCCAAATGGAAAAACAAGGACAAAAAATCAGAATTGATCCCTTTATTTGGAAACATCCAACATCATATAGTGGTTTATTAGAACGACTAGTTATTTAAAAATGGATCAGTACTAATGAATATAAATCACTCATCAATAATTATCAAAGCATGAAATATTTTCCAAGGAAGTATCACAATTTTAAGGTGAAACCTAACAATAGTGTACTCTTATCTAGATTTTGAGGAAATATGGGGAAAACTAATCATTAATGTGGGTATATATTATGATTTTATTATTTGATTTTTTTGTCACTAAACTCTACAAAAAATAATAGATTGTGAATTTATAAAACTAAATACGGGAGAATAATCTCTTAATTAATAAGCGGAAAGTTTCTCATGGAATGCATGTTATAACTCCCATTTGGTCATAAATCCAAAAAAATCAACTATTTTATTACTATATTCTTGATAATCCTCTAGAAATAAATTGATATAAGACAAAATAATATATATTAAGATACAAATCTACCTGAAAATATTTTTTTATTAGGAAAGTATATAATTTTATTATTATTGGTTAACTGGGTTTAAATATAAATAATTAATATTAAGGAAATTTTATATATTAAACACAAGGTGGAAATAAAATTTCAATTCCATCATTTCAAATCTGTGTTAGTATGCAGATTTGAAATTACCATGAATGGTCTGATAAATTTTTTAACAGTGAAAAAAAGTCTATCAAGAGACGAAAGTATAAATGATGTGATGAGGCCATTCAATTAGAGGAAAGACGAAAAATATCAATGAAATATTCCACCCACACTCTTGTCCTATTATTTCATGGTGTATTAAAAATAAACAAATCAATAGATAAATCTTAAGGTTATCTCTGATAAGAAGATTCTTAAAATTATAAAACTACCAGAAAAGGTGAAATATCAAGAGATCACAATAAATGTTGTTGTTAATGAGAAATTAGTTGTTATATGTGAACATAAAATCCACATTATATTTTTAATGGTCTTATTTGATTCCATATGCGTAAAATCATAAATATCTAATGAATGTTTTTCGGGTATCTTGTCATAAAATTATGATTTAGATAATGTGATAATAGTAAAATATATTAATGGTTTCATTATCTCATATATTGTTTATAGATTCCATCTGATGGATATTTATTGGAATGTACATCTTGTAAATATTCTGAATGAAACACTAGTATAATTTTGTGTATCTTTGGTGAATGGATATGATCTCTCCACATATTTTCCATATGAGTATTCATATATGGGTAGTCATGATTTATATTTTCAATCTCCAGATGATTAACAATAATTTTGAGGATAAATATAAATTTTTAAAACAACATAAATCTATTGTATTGATCATAAAACCTGTTATAGATATATATTTATCTCAAATTGTTTAATAGATACTCAACATTTAAGATATATTGATTTTTCGTGATTATGTGAATATGTTTCTATAATATATTCATTATATTACATTGTGTTGTGATGGTTATTTTTCATATTATTCGATTATTAGTGATTAAATTTTTTAAACGTCATCATATAAAAAGACCCTAATTAAGATGAATCAACTGAAGAAGCAACACTACAGTAATACTTGTATTTGATCATATTCCCTAGTGTGTCACAATGGGGTGAAATTGTTTTCTAATCTAATAATATAATATCATGAATCTTTTCATTTACTAATGATAATATAAATAGATAACTACCAAAACATATATCCTCATCCCTTATTGATGTCTTGATTTAAAAAAAATTTAGAAATAAATAGTTTTGTTAAATTAGTATTACTTCTAGATATCATAGATTGATGTCCAATAATGATGATATATCATAGAAATCAATTTGCATATGTATTTGATAGTATGATTTTATAGTTAATCCATTTTGTCGAACTAATTCCATAGTAACCTTACAGAATTTAATGCATAGTGTTTTATTAGATTTCATTGAAATGTTTGTTGTAGTCATTATAAATTATATTGTTATATATTTCAATATAATGTATGATCAATAAAAATAATTAGAATTATATATTATTCCATAAAGAAAGATAAGTTGTTTGAATAATGTAATAAGTGTGATTTTTGGAATCATATGTTTTCAATAATTAGTTGTATAATCTGCATAATTGAAATAATTATGGGTACCGAAATTATGAACGGACTTGGATGCTGTAACATCATGTTTTTTCTAAATTAGGAAGATTTATATGTTATTTTAATTTTCAATTATTAGAAATGTCAAATATTTATTAGAGATAACAAAATTGAATTATGATGGTTTAAATGGACGAAAATGATGTATTTATATGATAAATGAGGCATTGATGATGTCACAGAGGATTTATGATCATATCATAGGTTCGATCATTATTTTTTTTTCAAAAACAGGAGGTGTAGGCCATTGAGTTGGAATAGGATTAGTTAAAACCACCCAATTCATTTGTGTGGCCCAATTTTTATTGGAAAATTGTATTAGAAACATTGTTCCACGATAAGGGAGAATATTTGAAGTCATCAATTTACAATTTTAATATATAATATATGGCATATGATCTATAAAACAATACATTTAGAAAATGAAAATTCAAGTTGTTAAGATAGTACAAATAGCCTAGTTAGAACATGGTTTATTGAACCATTATTCGTACCATGTAAGTCTTTATATAGATTGATATATTATGTTAATGGACTGTAAATTTTTATGAAATATATGCGGATAAACAATTAATCTCATTAATAGGGAAAAATTATAATTTTCCCCTCTAATTCTTAATTTTTTTACCATTTCCGCCCTTAATTATCCGTGTAACTCCTATGCACACACCCTCATCCTTCTCTATTATATTATGGAAGAACTCCCTTATTTTCAATCAGAATCATATGTCATTGGTCTATTTAAAATCCATGAGGTACAAATTTGACTCAATTTGAATTTGTTTTGTTCTTAATATTTTTTCACTATATTTTGGAATTATATTTTGTGTTTTACTATAGAATTTCAATAGATCGTAGTGGTATCTTATACCAATGATGTGTTTTTCACTCATTCTATAAAGAGTTTATCTTGATATTTTTTATTCACTTCATTGAATTTAATTTAATTTTGGAATGATGGTGTTGGGATTTCATATTGATTTATCGCCTAAATTAAATTTATATGGTGTTGGTTTCGACATATTTTCCTAAGTATTATTCAAAATTTATTATTTATAATGAATCATTTTGAGTTTGAATGTATTATGTAGTAGTTCTGGTGTGATAATTTAACATTGGAGGGGTTTAGTCTTTATTCCATTGATTTATAATAATATTTTTTTCTATATTATTTTATAATAAAAATATATTGTAATAAAAATTAATTATCTTATTATGATTACATTTTAGATACGTTCTCTATATTGTTATAGTGAGATTATACAGGCCTTGGAATCTATTATTCACCCATTAAAAATAAAAACTAATTTCCTAAAGTGTGGTGTTCTATCAAACCAACTCTATGATATCTATTATTTTATGTGGTTGTTTCTATATTACGGAAATCATCCATAATGACAAAAAAATTATTAATTTTTTTCGAGATGACCCAAAAAAATTTAAATGGGTAATTAGTAATTGATGAATTTGAGGGGCCTCAACAACCAATGTGCACTAGTTTCATGTCATGACCCTTTAGATATAAATTATCCTCTATCAATATTAGGGGGTGATACTATTACACCCAATGTTTTTTGGAATTATTTTTTCCCTTGAATAAATTATATTACAATGATGGATATATTTGAATGATACACCATGATAATCATGGATCACCTGAAAAAATGAAGATATCATTTGGCATGCATAATACCAAGTTCCTTCGATAGCTTTTGTGACATTAAATTTTGATTTTTATCGAACAACAATATAATATTATTAATATTTTTGTTTTTATTATATGTTTATAGTTATCCGCAATCCATTTAAATGTAAGATATGAATAAGGATAACAAAATTATGAAACAATGGGTAAGACATTTTTTATGTTTAATTCCACAAATATCAAATAATTATAACTAAAAATAAAAATCGATTCAATATAAAGGATGTATTTTTTAAAAAATATATTTTTATGCCCATGAAGGAATTTTATATTAAAAAATAAAATTGATAATTAATATAGAGAGATAGTAATGAAATTTATATATTAAAAATTATACAAAATGTTTTGAAATTCAAAAAATATGATCAATAAGCATAAAATGAAAAACAAATCCCATTTTATTAATAAAAATCTTTATTTTTCTAAAATGTATTTCTTCAACATTTTAACGAAAAAAATGATTTAAAACTAATTTTATAATATTTTATATATTATATTTTAAAAATAAAATTAATGTTTTAAATTTATATATTAAAATTTATTTTTTTTTTAATTTTTCATCTTTTTCTAAAAAGTTTCATTTTTTGATGATTTTTGAAAAAAAGGTTTATTAATTGAAAACTAAATTTACAAATAATATATTTTTATAGATAAAATATATTTGTAATTGGTTTTAATGAAAAATTAGTTCATATGTACATAATTAAATCAATTTTTTATATTTTTAATCAATTTTACAATGATATTGAATATAAATAAATTTTAATGATTTCTATATTTTATGTTAATAACTCATTTTATGTCCCATATCACTGATTATTTTAAAATTTAATTTTAACCAATCCTGTTATTGGAATGTCGATAAATGGATTCCTTATATGTAATCATAAAACATAAGAATTTCTAAGATGTTTTAATTTGTTTTTGAACTAAAAAACATGTGAATATAATTTAAATTAATTACAATGATGATGGAAAAAATGACAATAATTAGTTGTTAAATTATAGACTTGAGGGAAAAAATACCTAAATACATTTTAATAAAACCATTTTAGGAAAATATTTCAACCATATCCCCCATTATATCTAAATTTATGATTATTGGAGCAGCATTATTTGTGGAATACCTTCCAATAGTGGTTACCTTTTGGTAATAACCAAAATAACACTCCTATTCTACAATAAAATATCAAGACACATATATTATTCACCCCACTCAAGATTTTTATATTACCCAAAACCTTCCCAAACTATTTAAAATAATCTATAATCTCTTCCTATAGGTGTCATATAGGGACAAAATAATACCAAGGAATTCATTTGGTGTAATCCATTAAGAGTTACCCGAATAAGAGGAATCATTCTTCAATAACCATTTTTTGACCAATATATCATAAGTATATAGATATTTTATTTTGTTGAGGGTACTCCATATAACTTCACACACACCTATAAAATGCAATATGAAACCAACATTCGTGGGTACAATGGACTACCACCTCAAAAATCGATATCATTTGTTCTTCCATTATCACAAGTAAAGGTTTGGAATAATGATGTATATATAGATTATTTATAATATATATGATATTTTTATGTATTTATCCTTCATTAATTAATATATTACACATACCTCCATGCATCCACTTTTTGACGACATGATAACATCATTTTGGGACGTATGGAATAAAGCCTCCTCAAAGATATGTGATTCATTTTGACTATATGTGGAATATATTAAGGATGGGTATAATAAAAATATGTAATATATATGTTTAAAAAGTATATTTCAATTATAATATATATGTTTTTGTTTGTAATTAACTTTTATTTCATTCAATATCACTATAAAATGAAAGCATCGTTATTACATATGTCTGTCCTACCATCTCCATGAATGTTTTATGTTATATTTTACATTTAACATTTATTATTAATTGTTAATATATATACTTATTATATATGATTTTGAATTCATGTTTTACATTATATATATGATTAAATCATTATGATTATAAGAGTGCCACAAATTACAAGTGAGAACATATACAAAAAATTTGTTATTACACAAAACATAAATTTAATGTAGAATTGTTAAGAAATTTATAATATAAAGTAATAATAAAATAATATATGGGATTAAATAAAATAATGTGGTACTGTGGTATATGTATAGTAAATATGTATTTATTAAACAGGATGTTATAATGTGTACAATGGAGTTCAACTGTTATTGGATGAGTATTTCTAGTCTAACATTTATTTCATCTTGACTTTTTCATATACACACCTCATTTACATTTTTGTGGGTTATATAAAATCCAATGAAATTTCATATATTGAATTATATTTATTTATATAGTTTTAAAGTTTAAAAATATGTTATTATTTCATAAATCTCATTATTCAAAAGATACTCATGTAGAAATAGATTTTAATCTCTCTTTTATTTTTCATGAAACAGAATCCATGTTCCCCAAATATATATTGTCTGTTATGTGTATAATTTCCATGTATATATGTTATGATTATTATAATGAGAATTATTTTTATTTTAATATCCCTTGGACTGTTTTACATTAATTTTTTTTACAGTTCAATTGGTAATAAATAGATAAGGGATATTTTTTCCTAATATTTCATTCTCTAAAACATATGTTATTATATTCACATATATTATTTCGAAATTTGTATATAATAAATCATTGAATTGTTATATAATAAAAAGAATTATCATAATATTATTTTATTCATTATGAAATGTTATTATTTCAGGGGTATTTTTGATTCAGTCTTACAAAATATATATGTTTGTTTTGTAAAATATCAACTTTAACTGGTATTTTTATGATAATACTTACATTGATGAAATATAAAAATCCTTATCTCAATAAATATCATTAATTTAATTTTCATTTGTTTATTTATTTAAATTTTTTATGGTATGTGATTCAATCTCATTGTTCATGAGATTTTATTTTCATGGTTTTCATGATCAGTTTACTTTTATACATGTTTGTAAAATCGTTTAAAATGAATTTAATTATCTATAATTGAAATTATATTTTATTAATAAAAATAAATAATATTAAATTTTACTTTTATATATGTATATAATTTTTTCATATTTTTTTATGATTCATTAGATAAAATGTCAATGATGACATTTTATATTATTCTGGCATTTTTTCAACCATTACAAACTAGTTTATTTTATTAAATAATATTATGTATATATACATCTTATAGAATAATAAGAAAGATGAAATAAATATATTTTAATATTTTATAACCATAATAATGGTTTTATGAATAACAATTAATGTTTTTTTAAATGAATACTTATCATCCATGAAGGTCATAAAACAACACCTCATAGGCGACGTTTCCAATTTTAGAAAAAAAGGGATATGAGAAGTGATTTTTGATATATTATTTCATTAACATAAAAATAATTCATTATTTTTAAGATAACAAGGTAACCATTCTACTTTTTTTAGGGTGTATTTGGAAACAATAATAAATAAACGAAATAAAAAACATAATAGAAAAGAAAGCATATTTTCCACTAGAAATCTTCTCTCTGAGAGCCTCATAATAATGATTGGTTTTGGATTTTTCTTGTGGCCAAAGGTTTGTGGATATTTTGAAGACTATTGGGATATCGAACCGTAATAAATATATCATGTCTTATGTCATTATATGTTTGACAAAAATGGGTGTCGATTGGTGGTATTTATAATGGAGGAGTGGGGGTTATCTTGATACTTTTATTAATTAGTTTATTATTTTTGATTTCGACTGTGAATAGTCGGAACCATATAACAATAAATTTTAAAATAATTAAGGATAGTTCAATAATATGTGTTTACATCATCCATACATCCTCTATGACTCAATAATTCATTTATATGTTAAATATTGTAAATTGTTGAATTTCATTATTCACAAAAATTCAATTATTTTATAAAAAAAATTTACCTAACTATTTTTTTATATGAACAATTAAAAATTGGAATTTAGTTTATTAAAACACATATCTAAAAATGTGAAATTTAATTTTTTAATAAATTCATCATTTACTCAAAAAAAAATATTTTTTAGTTATAAATTTTTTATAACACATTGAATATTTATTTATGGTCTCATATAATTATCTTATAAACATAATATAATAAAATATTAATTTAAAAATATTTTTTAGGGAATAAAATATTTTAAATAATTATATTAATTAAAAAATTATAAATGAACATTTGTGTTTCGCAAGAATACCTCTACATAATTTATCATTTTAAAAATATTTGTTTTCTAGAAATATGATATAATCATATCATATTTTAATTTATAATATTCCCTAATTTTGTTTATAATTTTATTTGTGTGTTTACTATTATATTAGACAACTTACTATTCATAATGTTCGTATTAATATTTCAATTTTCAATTTACTACTTCATTGGTATAAATTCATTAATTTCTAATAAATACTATCATTTAATTAATTATTCATTTATAATGTTTTTGTGTTATATTTGTTATATTATATTTTTAATTATATATGAAATAATTATTAAAAGGAAAATTTCATTGATATAATTCTGGTTTCTTATTATATGTTTATAAAATGTACAATCGTGGTAGATAATTATAGATGCAATTGACGAAATTTCCGGAATAATATTATTATATATGTTTTCTTCAATAAAACAATATATTTATGACCCTTGTATTGTATTACAATAAAATTTACAGAATATATGTATTCCATGATGTAAAATTTATATATGAAATTATTGGGGTTTTATAGTTGGTTACAATGTATGGATTAGTTAATATTTATTATTTATATAAAACAATGGTTAAAACACTTGGGGTATGTCTTGAAATACGATAAAATCGTGAATCACAATTAAGGTAATGATTTTTTTTGGTTTCCTTAAAAATTAACCTTTTCATGGATAGTAGAATGTGAATGAGGGTATCAAATAGATAAAACTAGGTGAGTGACATTGAATGTGGTTCATTGTGTATTAAATTGTTTTTCAATAGTGCATAATGAGTTTTCATCTGACTACAAACATGTATAGACACTATTAATCGAATGTTTTGGGTTAATTCACAATTTAATTATGACAAAAATAATATATTTATGTAGATTATTCTCTTTAAAAACAATGGTTAAATCTAAGGTGTCATAGATTTAATAAAACAATTCATGATTTAGACATCCTATGAATTGTTTTTCAAGATTATATTATTAGTCATATTTATTATTGTTACTCACACTTTGATTTTGGTCATATTATTAATTCAAATTATCTATAAGGAATCATTTTAAAACTGAATTTGATAAAAAATGAAACAATAACACTAATGATAATATAAATAAAATATTATATGGGATTTAAAACCATGAAAACATTTTCCCTAAACTCTATTATTCTTTAAATGGTAATATGAATCTTGTTGATAATCCAAATTGAAAAAATGATGAAAAAACAACTGAATTGAACATTTTATTTGGAATCTTCCAACATCGTATAGTGGTTCATTTGAACTACTAATTATTTAAAAATGGACAAGTACTAAGGAATATAAATCCTTCATCAATAATGTTCAAATCATGAAATATTTTCCTTGGGAGTATCTCAATTTGAAGGTGAAAAAAACCAGTGTACTTTTATAATGATTCTGGGGAAATATGGGAAAAATGAATCATTAGTGTAGTTATAGATTAAGATTTTGTTATTTGATATTTTTAACCAACAAACTATTCAAATAGTAATATTTTGGGAATTTCTAAAACTAAAGAAGTAAGACGAATACCTTAATTTATTCGAGGAATGTTTCTCATGGCATGCAATGTATGACTACCATTTTGACATCAATAAAAAATGTCACCCATTTTCATATTAGATTGTATATAACTCCCTGAGAATATGTTCATATAATACACAATGAGAGATATGAAGATGTCAATCTATATGAAAATATTTTTGAATATGAAATTGGATACTTTTATTATTCTTGGATATTTTGGGATAATAATAAATAATTAATATTAAGGAAATTTAAAATATATAACACATGGTGGAAATAAAATTACTTTTCTATCATGTCAAATGTGAGGTAGTGTACACTGTGGAAATTTCAATGAATGGTGTGATAAAAATTTTAATAGTCAATAAAAGGATATCATGAGAGGAAAACAAAAATCATATGACGAGGCCATTAAATTAGAGTAATGATGAAATATATCAATGAAAAATTCCACCCACACTCTGGTCCTATTATTTCATGGTGTATCAGAATTAAATATATCAATGGACAAACCCTGTGGTTATTTATGATAACAAGAGTCGAAAAATTCTAAAACTAAATGACAAAGTGAAATATCATGAGAACATAATTAATGATGTAATTAAAGATAAATTAGTAGTTATATATGAACATATCATCCAATATATATTTTAAATGGTCCTATTTGATTCTATATATATACAATAATCAATATATGATGATTTTTATTAGGTTATCATGTCATAAAATTAATGTTTAGAAGATGGGATAATAGTTAAATATATTAATGTTATAAAATGTTTATAAATCCCATATGATGGATATTTATATGAATGTACATCCTGTAAATATTTTGAACAAAAAAAAAGATGTTTATTTTTATGTTTATTTTTTGAATAGATTTCATCTGTCAATTTTTTTCCGTATAAGTTTTCTTATAAGGGAAGTCATGTTTGATATTTTCAATCACCATATGATCAACATTCTATGTGAAAATGAATATGTATTTTAAAAGTAACATAAATATATTGTATTGATCCTAATGTATATTCATGAGATATATATATCTCAAATTATTTCATTGATACTCAACATTTATGATATACTGATTATTTGTGATAATGATAATATTTTTTTATTATATATTCCAAGTATACACTTGAGCTTTGATGATTATTTTTTAGTGTATTTGATTAATGGTGCTTCTATGTTGTAATTTATTTATATAGAAAGGCCCTAATTAAGATGAAATAAATGAAGAAGTGATTGTAAGATAATAATTATATGGGATCATATTACCAAATGTGTCACTATGGGGTGGAACTATTCTTCTTTTTCTAGTAATATTGTTTCATCCATCATTTCATTTATTAATGATACTATAAATATATAACAATCAAAACATGAATCCTCTACCCAATATTGATGACATGATTGATAAACTGTATAGAAATTAATAATTTTGGAATATTGAGATTCATTTCACATATCATCAATTGGTTGTAAATAAAGAGGATATATCCTAAAAATCAATCTATATATTTTTTCAGTACATTGATTTTATAGTTATTCCATTTTGTCTGACTAATTCCCTAGAAAACATCATTCTTTTAATGCATATTGTTTTAATAGATTACCTAGAACAATTTTTCGTAGTCATTATAGATGAAATTCTCGTATTTTTTAATATAATCTTAGAGATTGAACCAAAAATTAAAATTATATGTAAGTCCATAAGGAATGATAGGTTGAATGAACAATGAAATAAGTATGATTTTTGGCTTCATAAAGATTCATTATTTAGTCAAATAATCTCCATAAACTATATAATTATGGATACATAAATGGTGATGGTACATTGTTGTTTTAAAATCTTGTTTTATTAATATTATATTAAAATAGATGAAATTTTAAATTTCAGTTACTAGAAGTGTCAAATATTTTTGGATATACATAATATAATTATGATGGTATAAATGTATAAATATGATTTTCCTTGATAAGAAATGATGTATTGATGATTTTATGGAGGATTTAAGATCATCTCATAGGCTCTATCTCAATTTTTATGTTTTCAAAACAAGAGGTGTTGACTATCAAGTTGGAATAGGTTTAGTAAAAATACTGCAATTCATTTTTTGGTGCAATATTTATAGGAAAATAGTTTTGGAATCTATGTTATATGATAAGGTATAATATGTGAAGTCATTAATTTAGTATGTAAATTCATAATATATGTCACATGATCTATAAAACTCTGCATTGAAAACATGTGACTTCAAGATTCTAAGATAGTATAATCTGCATGGTTAAAAAAATGACTATTAAACCATGATTCTAACCATGATAAGATTTGTTTATATTGATATATTAGGATTGTGTTTTGTGACTTATTAATAAATCAATGGTTCTAACTCTTATATTTTTGACCCTTATCCCTGTTAATGTTCCCCAAAACTCCCCTGAACACACCCTAATCCTTCTACATTATATTATGGGATAAATTCCTTATTTTCAATCAAAATCATATTTCATTATATTCATTAGAATCCATGAGGTATTAATTTGGATCTACTATCATTTTTTGTGTTCTGAACACATTTTTTCTATGTTTTACATATTTAGTTTGGGATTTACTATCAAATTTTAATAGAACATGGTGGTTTCTAATACCAATGATGGGTTTTTTACTCTATCTATATAGATTATTACTCAAGAGGTTGTATTCACATCACTAAATGTCATTTACTTTTGGAATTCTGTTGTAGCGAATTCATATTGATTTAAGGCCTAAATTAAATTTCTAGGGTGTTGGTTCTAATATATGTTCCTAAGTATTATTAACAATTCATGATTTACAATGTGTCATGTGGAGTTTGAATGTGTCGGGAAGTAGTTCGGGTGTAATAATTTCACCTTTTAGGGTTTTTGTATTTATTGAATTGAATTCAAATATTAATTTTTTATTTTATTTTATAATAAAAATATATTCTAATTAAAATTAACTAAATAATGAATATTAGTTGTGAGATATGTTCTATATATTACTATAGTGAGCTTATACTGGTCTTGGAATCTACTGATGATCCTTGGAAAATAAAAAATAGACATCCTACATTGCGGTGTTCTATCAATCCAACTCTATGATATAAATCCTTGTATATGTTTTTATTTATATTATAGGGATCACCCATGAAGACAAATAATAATGTTTAATTTATTTTCATATTATTTTAAATAATGTAAATTATTAATTTGTAATGGATTAATTCTATGGGTCACAAGAACCCAAGTGCACTACATTCATGCCTTTTCCCTCAAGATACAATTTATCCTCTACACCTCTAAGGGGGTGAGACTGTAACACCCCATGTTTTTTTGAATTATTGATTTCCTACAAATAAATTATAATTCATTGATTAATTTCATTGTATGATACAACAAAATAATCTTGCATCAACTGAAAAAATGAGAATATCAATTTGTACATGCAATACCAAGTACCTTTGATAGCTTTTGTAACACACAATACGCGTTTTCACCGAACAACAATATAATAATATTATTATTATTATTGTAATTATTTTTTATAGTTATCCGAAAACTATTGGAAGAGAATATGTGAATAAGATTAACAACATTAAAAAAAATGGGTACCACATTTTTATAAAATTAATTCTAGTTTTATCAATTATTTATAACTAAAAATTAAATCCAAGTCGATATTAAAGATGTTTTTTTATTAAAATCTATTTTTATTCCCAAAAAGTCATTTTATATTAATAAATGAAATTTATAATGATTATTGAGGGATATTAATGAGATTATTATATTATAATGTATACAAATGTTTTGAAATTCATACAATATGATCGATAGGCATAAAAAAGAACAATTCCCATTTTAACCAAAAATAGATTTATTTTTCTAAAATGTATTTTTTCCACATTTTAAAGATGATTAGGATTTTAAACTAATGTCATAAAAATTTATATATTTATTTTAATAATTAAATTCATTTTTTAAATTTATATATCAAAATTTACATTTTGTGAATTTTTTGGATTTTTTCTGAGAATTTTGATTTTTTGATGATTAATGAAAAAAACATAATATTAATTTAAATCTGCATTTTTAGGTCATATATTTATGTTGTTAAAATATATTTTCAGTTGTTTTCAATGTAAAACTATGTCTACAATATATAATTAAATCCAATTTTGAAATTTTTAATATATTTCACATTCATATTGTATATAAATACATTTCAATCATTTGAACTTTTTTGGTTTAATAACTCATTTTTATGTCCCCTATACATGATCATTTTTAAATATTATTTTGACCAATAATATTATTTTAATTTCGATAAATGGAATCCATATTTGGAGTCAATATAATTTATAATTTCAAATAAAGTATACATTGTTTTTGAACAAAACTATTAGTGAATATAATTTAAATTAATTACAATGAATAAGTTAATAACGAGTTTAAGTATTTTTTAAACATTAAAGATAAGGGAAAAAGGACCTAGAAACATTTGAAAAAAATAATATTGTTGAAATAGTTCTACCATATCCTCTATTATATCTAAGAGTTATAGTTATTGGAGGAATATTATATATGGAAGTCCTCCGAATTATGTTTACTTTTTTGTATTTACAAAAATGAAACTCCTCCTGTAGAATAAAATGTCACACCCTATAACTTATTCAAGAAACTCAATATTTTTTTATTACCCCAAAAATTTTGAAATAAAATAAAATAATCCATAATCTCATCCTATAGGAATCTTATGGGGATGAAATAAAACCAAGGAATTCATTTTGTGCAAACAAATAAGAGTTACCCGATGAAGAGGAAACAATCATTAAAAAGAATTTTTTTTATTTAGTTCTCCACATAATTAATTATTTTATAATGATTATATATTTAACAAAATATTATAAGTATAATTATATAATATTATGTTAAGGATACTCTATAGAACTTCAATCACATCCGTAAAATGCAATATGCTATGAACATTCGTGAGTACGATGGACTACCACCTCTCAAACCGATTTTATTTACTTTTCTATTAATACCCATCGAGGATATGAATAATGATATATTTTTAGTTTTTTTGGATAAATATGAGTTTTTTATTTATTTATGCTTCTTTAGTTATTATATTACACATACCCTTATGCTATCCATTTTGTGAGAATTTGATAACATCGTTCGGGGATGTGTGGACTAAAGACTCTGCAAAGAGATTTGATTCATTCACACTAGAAATGGAATGTATTATGGATATTTAAAATGTAATTATGTGATATATATATTTTAAAAAATGTATTTATTTTATAATATATTTTTTGTTTGTTTAATTAACTTTTATTTCATTCAATATGACGAGAAAATGAAAACTATGTTCTTGCGTATGTACGACCTACCATCTCCATGAATGGTATATTTTATATTTTACTTTTAACATTTATTATATTCTATAAAAACATATATACTAAATATATTTGATATTTAAATTATTTTTTACATTATGGATTTGAGGAAATAATGATCATTGTAAAAGGACCCAAAATAACAAGTGAGAACATATACGAAAATGTGGTTATTAACCAAGACATTAATTTAATGTGTAATTTTTAATAAACATGTAACATAATTTCATAATAATATAACATATGGTATTACATATAAGAATAAGGTTTTATGGTATATGTATAGTAAACATGTAATTATTGTTCATGATGTTATAATGTGTAAAATATAATTCAATTGTACTGGAAAAAGGATTTATAGTCTAAAATTTATGTCATAAATACTTTTCCAATATTCACCACTAATTTACACCTTTGTGGTGTATATTACAACCAATGATATTTCATATATACATTTTCATTTATTTAATTATCTGAATAGTTTAAATAGATTTTATTCTTTCACAGATCTCATGATTCAATAGTAACTAATGTAGTAATGGATTTATTTTATCACTTTTATTTTTCATGAGACACAAGCCATGTTACCCACTAAGATATTATTTGTGGATTGTATAGTTACCATATATATATTTTATGATTATTATAAGGGGACTTATTTTCATTTACATATCAATTAGAGTTTTTACATTGATTGGGTTTTTACAGTTCCATTGTAAATTAATATATAAGGAATGTTTTTGCATGAAATTTTATTCGTTGAGCCATACATTATGTTATTCACAATTGTAATTCCATGAGTTCTATATAAAGAAGCATTGAAAGGTTATATCATTACAATTATTCTCATAATGTTATTTTAGGGTAAATCTAATGTTATTACTTCAATGGTAGTTTTGATTCAGCGTTAGAAAATTGGTAAGGGTTTATTGCTAAAATATCTTCTTTTAGTGGTATTATTTTTTAATATCCTCCCATTACTGAAATATTATGACCCATCTCTCAATATTTTTAATAAATATTTTTCTCATATGACTTTTCATGATATCTCCATGTAATAGAACCACTTTTCAATTCTTTTTTTGTTAAGATGGTTTTATAAAGGTCATTAATTATTTTAAAATCCCTCCATACAAGGTTTACCACTACTGGGCTGACAATTTGAGAAGGGAGATAGTGAACCCTGAGTCCCATATCTAGTAGGACCCTGTTTGGCGACTATCACCGGGGGTATATTATTCACACAAATGTGAGGCCTTTCCCTCTAATAGAACACATGAGAAATTTATATATAAGGTAGACACCATCCAACTCTAATATAGAATGAAATATAAAATAAATCCCATGTAATCATATTTAATGTCATGAAATAACTAATATAACCCAAATGGAAAACTACAAGTACCAAAGGAAAGTAAAAAAAACAACAGTGACCATGATGCATGAACAGTTCCTATAACCCTAAGCTAGTAGTAACCAACTTAACCTCTAACTAGATCCATGTGACCTAAAAACGGTTTATATATACAATGGGTGAGTATAACAATATAATAAGTAGGATCCTCTATGTATCCACTTGTAAAAAGTAAAGAAATCTTTGTAATAAACACTGAAAAACATGTGAAACTAACTCATCACCTATACATATATACTATGTTCCCTACCTCACCATGGATACTCTCATAAAATATCGCAATAAAGAGTCTATAATATAATAAACAATATCATGGGTACCCTACTAGAACTTCCCCCGTGGTTTTCATCCTCTACCCAATTTTTCATGTCAGAAGTATCTCTCTCCAAAAGGCATTCCCACAGACACCAGGGAAAATCACCATAACATGAACCTCATGCTTCAAAACTACAACTTCCATGTAAGAAATGTAACCACGTAGTCTCTAGGAGCCACCATATTTTACATAACATGTATCGTATGTCTGGTGTTAAACCTCCATCCATTATATCCCATACACTAAGTAAGGATCCTCATGACATCACAACATATACAAAATACACCGATAGAAATCCATATGATAATATATCCAAAATATATGTGTTCAAATAACCAAAATAAATTACAGCCATCTACACACATATATGGGGAAAACTAATTGATGTGCCTACCAACACAAGTAACTACCAAGAGAAGAGAGATGGGCCAAAGGGTGTAGTCATCCATCCATCCTCCCACCAGAATGTTGGGGAAAATACCACACTGTGCTCAGAATTCAAAGGGTTTTAGTTTCCCTATATGATGGGGTGGACTAGCATTTAGAAACTAAAAAAAGTACATAATATAATATATCTCACAACCAAACAATCAGCATAACTTAGACTTAGACTCAATTGCGACTAACGTCTCTCAGACTCCAAGCTTCCACTGTTAAGACTAGTTATCCTATAAAAACATAACCATTTAATGATATTTATTATATTACTTACATCCCTTTTTATCAATTTCAATTTATGTTAATTAGTTCCTTGATCATTAATTAACCATTATCAATTCTATATTATATTTCATCAGCATTACATCAATGATCCACATTTCCTTTAAATTTCATCTTCATCATTGTGTCACCATGCGTATTCACTTCTATTTAAGTGGTTAACAAAGATCATATTCCTTTAGCAGTGTGTAATGTAAAAAATATATAAAAAACCATAAATATTTAGAAAACATCCAATCATACATATCTATCCCATTTCATCAACTTTGGTGTCCTCCCTGACACCCACATGCATAAACTGATGCATATCTCCACTCTATGAATCAAATAATGCCATAACAACTAGCCCTCCCTATCCCCACATATCACAATAACCATCCAGGATCACATCACGACTAATGAAGTATGAAAAGAACCATTATATCAACTGGGATCTTGTCCCTTAAACAAGGCATCCAACCTCCAAACATAATGAGCACTCATGGACCCAAAGCACAAGGCAAACATCCATACAAGAATGTGGGTAACTGAGAACCCTATCAGGCATTATCTTCTATCAAAATTCCAGTTATTTAATCCATTTGGAATTGACTGATTTACTAAATTTGGGTTCCAACTACAAAAAACCTAAACAAAAATCAATCATAGCTATCACAAATTGATTAAAAATTATTACTGCTTCAATTTAATTATCATCAATTTACAACAGTGACAACACGAATCATTTACATCCCTCTTATTCATTGAAATATAATAATAATTAATCACATTTTATTTTCATTACCAATTTCCTTCAAGAGTTAAATTATAAACAATGAAAACATAGATATCACACTATCTAGAAAAAGAGAGGAAATTACATATGATCGATATCAATTTATTTATTTGGATTAAATAATTGTTATGAATATTTTATTATGATCCATTTGGATAAAACATGATAAATCTACAGTTTCATGTAAAACAATATAGAAGCAACAAATCCTCTCCCTCAAATACTTATTGACATTGATTACACGAGAACGATTCATGCAACTGATCACGATCATCTCCCCGAAGACAACTGCATCCACCTGAGGATGTTGTGACATGATCACAGCAATAGACACCATATAAAACTCTATTAGGTGCATGGATATCATCTTCATTAAGATTTAAAGGATAAATGAGAGAATTTGGATCCATGAAAACCCAATAATATAGAAAGAGAATACTTTCTATCGATGATGGATTGACAGTTGTTTCTTGCCCAAAAACAGGGGGTGTGCATATAAATAAAAGAAACATCAAGGTGAAATGATCCATGGATTAAGCTTCTATCACACAAATCCAATATGAAAAATCCAAGGTTCGAGAATCTCACACTAGGGAATAAGAAGGTAGAACAACGGAGGATGATATATTGTCCCCTTAGAAGATATAATTGGGAAACAATTTATGATATGATTGATTTTCAGTTAAAAGGGGATTGCATTAGACCAGGCGGTTTGTCCATGTAAAGGCATCTTCAGCCTTAGGAAAATTATGTTAGGAGTTTCGGGTTTTTAATCGGCCTTAAATCCCTCAAAATAAGCCCTTGATTGAGTTTTAAGTCAATGAAAACACTAAATGGGTGAAACTATAAGATTATCGAAACATTGTTCACCTTATGATGGACAAAATGATTGTACACCTACCGACTGATGGAAAAATTGTACACCTATCAATGTCTGTAAACACTATACACCTACCGATGCTGAAAGTACAAATGACTCACTGACACCGACAATAAAAATTACTCACCGATGCCAAAAGTAATAATGACTAACAAATAAAGAGAGTACAAATGACTCACCAACGCCGACAATTAAAATGACTCAGCGACGCTGAGGGTACAAATAACTCACTAACTCCAACAATATAAATGACCCAGCCACCCTGAGAGTACAAATGAATCACTGATGCCAACCATACAAATGAATCAATGACACCAACAGTAAAAATAACTCACTGATTCTGATAGTAAAACTGACTCACTAACACCAATAATAAAAATGACTCAGCGACACCAACCATAAAAATGACTAACCAACACCGAAATTAAAAATGACTCCCTAGTGCCAATGGTATAAATTACTAGCCGACACTGACAGTACAAATGACTCACCGACATCGACGGTACAAATGATTAACTAATGAAACTATTAAAATCTGTCTCACCAAGGAAATTATTCACATCTGTCTCACTGATAACATTGTTCACAAAACTGGAAACATTGATCATATAATTATAAATTTAGAAAATGTTTTTGGATAAGTCACCTTGACCTCCGATAACAACTTAAACACAATATCTCAGCAAGGTAATAGACTAGAGCAGTCCACGTGATTACATCAGATACCTCTCAAAAAATTCTATTCCTAGAGAATTCAAAACGATCCAATAGGATAAAAAGCGGTCCGAACAACCACCCATCGAGATACCTCTCAAAATAGAGTGACCTTCACAATTTTTTTAAAAAATTATCTCATAAAAACGAAAGGTCTACAACCAAATAGAAAACATCATTACATGAAAAGAATTAACCTTCAAAAAACATGGGGTACTGAGAATGTATCTACGACTCACATTACCAGGTAATCTCTTCCATTCAATTGTGTCACCACAAGACAAAATCCAAGGGAATAGCACACCAGTGCAACAATTTCTCCTTGTGGTCCTAGATCTTTATAGGCTGATCCTCAAAGGTCTCATCATCATCAAAGTTGATATAACCCCAATTGATGACACGAGAGTCATCATGAAGATAAAAAAGAATCTATGAAACATGAACAATATCATGTATTCACCTCATTTTTGGGGGAAGTGCTACTCGATATGACATGGATGCAACATAATCCATCACCTCAAAAGGCTAAATAACAAGGGAGATAGCTTATTACCATGGCCCAACCTTCACATCCCATGATGGGGAGTCACCATCAGAAACAAAAGATCCCCCACATCAACCTCTAAAGGTATCCTCCTTTTATTGGCATACGATTTATAATGATCTTGCAATACCATCATACTGTCACAAATCACTGAAACCATTTATGTTTTATTATGAACTTGTTCTGATCCGAGAATTGTAGACTCTCCATCCCCATTCTAGCATGATGAAAAATGGAAATTTCGGTCATATATGTCTAAAAACAGCGCCATACCAATGGAGTAATGAAAACTATTGTTGTATGGGAACTCCCCCAAGGGTAAGTGCCTCATCCAAAAACCTCCAACATCTAGGACACAAGAGCACAAATGTATTCAAGAGTCTCAATGGTAAAATCTATTTGACCATCCATCTATGGATGAAAATTCATGCTAAGTCATAGATATGAACCAAAATCATAATGGAGACCACTGTACACCCTAGGTAAAAAGACGATCTCAATCAGAAATGATCATCCAAGGGACTCCATGATGTTTCAACATAACCTACATGTACTTCCTCAACAATACTTCCACTATGATTGACTACTTGATCACTATGATGTTTTAATATTTCTTCAAACTATCCACTACCACCCATATGGACTCATGGCCTCCTTGATCTCGAGGTAAACCAAGAACAAAGTCCACTGAGAAGTCCACTAACTTCTACTAAGGAATATAATGTCTCTAACAAACTACCTGGGACATGGTGCTCAGCTTTTACATTATATTAGACTAAACAATGAGACACACACTCTGTAACTGCACACTTCATCCAAAGGTACCAAAACATACTCCTCACGGCTTGGTACATCATTTTCATTTTAGGATGTACAACTATACGTGAACTATAGATCTCTCTAAGAACTATATCTCACATCACCAATGGAATGAAAATCCTTCACTAATACAAATATATGTGTTGTTCATCCTCATACCAACCATTAGGGGCCTCACTAAAAAAAACTCGGTATCATTAGACCACTAACTCTAGGTCCCCAAATTAGGACTCTTACACCTACTTTACAAGATATGAATCCACCATCATCTAAAAAAACAACCTCTTCCCCCAAAATCTCCCATGTTGAGATGTAATGCTGAATGTTCTTCCATAAATCTATAAGATGCACCAAATACATGAACTGCATCATTATATGACTTCTTTCTCCGCACATCGGCAAAAACAATCACCGTTAGAGGTGTATACGATATTTTGAAGTCGTATTATTATAAGAACTCCATCCACCAACTCTGTAAAACGTCCAAGACATGATTAGAAAAAACATACCATGGGATATCATGATCTGTGAAGGCCACAATGCACTCTCTAGTGTGGTAATGTCTCCAAAACATCAGAGAAAACACCACTTCCTCCAAATGAAGATCATGGGTGGAATAGTTACATTCATGGAAACACAACATCCAATACCCAAAAGAAACAATTGATCTCTATTGAATCAGAACACAGCCTATCACTAGATGTGATGTATCATAGAATACATTAAACTGAACTCCCTCATCTATCATACAAAAAACTAGAGGACATAATAAATTATCCATCAGATAATCAAAAGCTTCTTAACACTCATCATTTCACATGAATGCATGATCCTTCCTAGTCACTGTCATTAGAGGAGTTTCAACCTGAGAAAAATTAGCTACTAAACTCCTATAGAATCCGATGAGACCAAGAAAACATTGCACCTCAATCACTATATTGAATGATTATCAAGATACAACAACTTCTATAATTGATTGATCTACATTAACACTATTTGATTCCCCAAATGCCCCAGGAAATGAACATCTCGAGCCCAAAAACCACACTTCAACAACTTCCCAAATACCTATTATAGACAAAGAACTCCCAAAATGGAATGCAAATAATATGCATTCTATTTCTAGGATGTAGAGTTCACAAGGATGTAATTGATAAAAACCAACATGAACATATCCAAGAACTCATGGAACACAGATTTCATCAACACCATGAACACAGCTAGAGTATTTCCCACACGAAACGATATTACAAAGAACTCATAATTCCCATGACGACAACAAAAATCCTTCATCAGGATATCCTCATTCTTCACACACATTTGATGATATCCAGACTGAAATTCCATCCTTGGGACCCATATTTCACCCTTTAGTTGATCTAGTAAATTATAAATCCAGAAAGAAAGATAGTGATTCTTCACTGTGAATTTGTTTATGTGGTGATAATCGATACACATATGTAAACATTCACCGTCCATCATCATGAACCAACCTGGTATACCCCTCAGTGGCAGACATTGTAGAAAAGAACCGCACTATAACAGACTATCGAGCAGTATAAACATTTCTCGTAACATTGAAGGGTCCATCATATATGGATACATGGATATAAGAGATGATCTTGGTTGTAGCTAAATCCTAAACATGATTTCTAGTTGAATGGGTAATGCTACAACCTCTTCTAGAAATACATCAGTGTACTCTTCTACGACCTTAGGAAAATCCATCTACTGATCCTTTGAATAAATCAGCATTTCCTCAACCATCATGGATGATAAGTACCTAATATTCCTCTAACCCATATGAGGGTCTTGCTCTTCAATAGATATTGCTGGCTCCCCATCAGCATTGAAGAAAACCACCATCCTCTTGAATCATTCGATGATATCCTGTAATAAATAAAACCAATCAATGTATTGGATAATATCATATGGTTGTATCTATAAACATAAGAAATCTCCCCAACAGGGGTGCTGCCTTGGCACTAGGTCACAATATATACATACTTCAAACAAGTGAGCTCAACATATAATAGATGTAGTCAATGCCAAGGGCGCTGGAGGCCTTTCCATCTCCAGTCCCAAAACATGGAAAAGGGTAGGTGATATGAAGCATTCTGTCACTCATGAATCAAACAGGGAATTCCCACATGTAGAAAACAAGTAAATAGTACCTCAAATGAAGATTGGATTGCATGATGATGAAAACGTGAAAGCATGAAGTAGAACATGAACTCTTCCATCGCCTGTATGACCTTGATGATGACCATAACCACAGCCACCCTGTTCTCTCTAAACACAGTGAGCATTATGAGGTTGTCCTATGCCCGCCACATCTCCTCTATGTTGATCTAATGATGGTGCGACCAGCTACTACTACCTCGGCTGGAACATCCTCAATAGAAGAATGTACAATGGAACACCTGGTGGATGATGGTTACTCTGAAAGTTCGAGCAATATCGATGTTGATGAAATAAACATATATAAGAAAAACTAGCACTTAATCGATTGGAATAGGCCTGAGATCAACTTCCCCCAATAAAATGAGATGATGTGGTCTGGGACATACCCCCAGTCGAATGGAAACTATTTTTCCCAAAAAAAATGTGAACCCTAGACCACAATTCTGCTTTGTGAGGAGTCATGATGACTCCCCTCTCATGACAACCTGGTTCTGGAGAATTTATTCTTGACAACCTCTACCCTTGAGAGTACCTCCTGAAATTTCTTCATCATAAATGGGGTGACCTACCATTGGATATTTGGATGCAAAGACTCCTCAAAATGCATTTCCATGAATTCTCATCTATAAATAGGTTTGAAGCATATCATAAATGGTTACTGAAATAGATTTCAAAAACTCGCACACTAGATCTACAATGTCGAATGATTAGTTTCTCTTGGAGACTAGATACCTTTGCTACCGCAGAAAGAAACTCTACATTAAACATGTCTCGTAACTCCTCCTAGGAGATCATCAACTCCTCGCGATCCCAGAGGAACAAGAACCACCATTTCCTTGCATCCCCACACAACATTGTCAAAACCAAAGACACCTAGAGATCCTTCTATGCACAGATCAAATGGAAATCTTTCTAAACCTCCTCCAACCAGTCATCCATTACTATATATGAAAGGGTGCCCTTGTACTTCTGCAGACTCTAGAAACTAAAACTCTCATAGTGTCCTCCTTTATGTTTATTCATCACCAACCTCTACCCTACAACGATCTAGTGTGGAAGCCTTATGGACACCATCTGTGAAAGCCTGACGAGGATGTCTACCTATAGCCATACCAGGAAAATAACAAAAAATTTGATATCTTAAACATATAATATATAAGACTCAACATTAATTAATTAATTTATTTTTCATGTAGTCACTTTAGTTTAATATATTCCATGTTCTAACCATTAAAACACGGAATCTATGATTGATGATGTCTGGTCTTTTCCTAGGTTTCTACCCTACAACTAGTATCACCTTGACTATTAGCCAATGTAAACATAACAATCAGTGTATCATTTCATAGGTAGTCGTAATCAACTTTGTACCAGCCAGTCTCCAGGTTTTAAATAACATTCTAGACTTAACTGACACCATTTACCTACAAACCCTTGCATCCTCACCTGTTCCTATCACCAAAGGCCATCTTATCCCTCAAACTAACATCTGATACAACTCTTTCATCCCCCTCCCCAGAAGGTGTACCCATCCTGAGATGACAATGTGATAAGGGATATAGTGAACCCTTATTCCCACATCCAGTAGTCCACACTTTTGAGACTATCACCGAGGGTATAGTAAAAACATAATTGGGTTGAATTACCATCTATGGGAACACAAGAAATGGGGAGATATAAGACATACACCAAAGAACTCCAACTCAGAATTCAATATAAAATAAAACCCATGTACACTTATGAAATGTCATGAATGAACTAATACAACTCAAATAGACAACTATATGTACCATTGGAAATTAAAAAACTGTTGTGACCACAAAGACCAAATAGCTATTGTAACCCCAAGCTAGATGTAACTAGTATGATCTCCAACCTCCTCCAAGTGACCTGAAAATAGTTTATGTATACATGGGGTGTGTATATCAGTATACTATGTAAGATCCTCTCTGTAGACCCTCATGAAAAATTAATTAAAGCATGCTAAAGCACAATGAAAAGAAGTGAAAATAACTCATCATCTAAATATGTATACTATTTTCCCAGCCTCACTCTGGATACTCTAACTCAATATCGACACAAAAAAATATTATTGTAAATAATATCAATATAAATCCGCTACAACTTCTTCATTGGTTTTCCTATTTTCCCCAACGTCGCATGTCCTATGTATCTCTCTCCAAAAAGGCATTACTGCAGACACCGAGGTGAAGCTCCACAACATGCACCTCATGCAGCACAACCACTATGCCCAAATAAAAAAAGTAACAAGATAGTTTCTAGGAGACACCATAACTTCCGGAACATGTATCATACATCGACCATTATACCTCAATCCATTATATCCAATACACAGAGAAAGGATCCTCAAGCCATCATTGCCTATACACATTACACCTATAGTAGTCCATAAGAATCTATATCCAAAATATTTTTGTGTGAATAACCACAAGACATTAGAGACCTCTACACACATATATGGTGAAAACTAACCACTGTTCCTTCTACAATAAGTGACTATGAAGATAAAATAGTATATCCAAATGGGGTAGTCAATGATCCATCCTCCCACCATAATGATGGTGAAACAATATCCCCTACGGCTCAGAATCCCAGAGTAGTCATTTTCCCTAAATGATGGGGTTGATTAGAGTATATAAACCCAAAATGTACAGAATATAATATATATCATAGCCACACTATGGGATTAACCTAGTCATTGACTCAGTTGTATCAATTATCTTTCAGAATATCGGCTACCACTATTAAGACATGGAATCCTAAAAGCACACAACCATTAAATGGGATTTATTATATTAGTTACTTCCCTTTTTATCAGTTTCACTTTATGTTAAGTAGTTCATTAAACACTCATAAACTAATATCAATTCCTCCTTACATTTCATTAACATTCCAACCATGATCCACATTTCATTTGAAGTCCAACCTAATAATTTTAATCCTACAAGCTCCAACCCCATGGGGTAACATAGTTTATTCAATTATTTGATAGAAGTATTATTACATTACCCTATTCTCTTTCATTAAATAAAAAAATCTATGATACCACGAATAATAAGATCAACATACTGATTAGGTGAACAACTCATAAAGACAATCCACCTATAACACGAGTGAAGACCCATCTATCTTAGAGAAGATAAACATGGAAAACACGTGGAATACCCCATGCTTCTTGGCCTATATTTGGAAAAAGGGTATGCAATACCACCTATATTGAGTGGTTTGTAATGTAAAGAAGATAAATATAAAAAATATTCAGAAAACATCCTATTATTCACATCCAAACCATTTCATCAAATTTGGTGTCCTCACTAACACCCACATAACTAAACCGATGTATCTCACCACTCTATGTGTTAACAGATGACTCATCCAATTGGCCTTTGTACCCCAATCTATCACAACATCCATCTAGTATCACATCACAAAGCAAGAAGTATGAAAAAATTATCACATCATTGGGCTCTTGGCCCTTAAACAAGGCATCCATCCTTCAAAATTATTGAGAACTCATTATTCCAAATCACAAGGCACTCATCCTTACAAGAAAGGTGTAACTAAAAACCCAATCAAGCATTATCATTTATCAAATAGTCAGTTATTTAATCCATATGTAATTAAAAAATTTATTTTTTGTAGGTTCCAACTATTTTCATCCTAAATATCAAGTTATCATTGCTATCACTAATTGATTAAAAAATCTTACATCATCAATTTGATTATCATCAATTTAGAAAAAAAACATCCAAATTCATTTAAATGTAGATTTATCATTAAAAAATAATTACAATTAATCCTAATTTACATTACTTACCAATATTCATCAAGAAATAAATGCTAAAAAAGGAATTCATAGATATCACAATACATAAAAAACAGGAGTAAATAACATACAATCGATATCAATTTATTTATTCAGTTCAAATATGTATAATATCAATTACATTGTGATCTAGTGGGATAAAACATGCTAACTATACTGTTACATGAAAAAGAAATATAAAAGAAATGAATCCCATTCCTAAAATTGTTCTTGAAATTCATTACATTTGAACAATCCACACAACCGATCTTGATCGCCTTTCCCACGACAAATGCATACATATGATAACACTGTGATACGACCACACCATCCAACAACCAATAAATCTAAATTATAGGCATGATGATCACATTACATAATATGGAAGGGAGAAATGAGAGAATAAGGATTGATGAAATCACAACAATAGAGGAAGATCATACCTTCTATTGGTGATGGGTTAAAACATTCTACTTGCACAAAAATATGTGGTGCACATGAAGTAGAATGAAACATCAAGGGGAAATGATCCAAAGAATAAGCATTTATAACACAACTCTTATGGTAAGAAGGAAAGGTTTGAGTCTCTCACACCATGGAACAAGAATCTAGATAAAGGGAGGAAGATATCTCATCCCTTTATTCAATTTAACGGAGTGGCGATTTAAGATTCACTAGATTTTTCTTTAATAGAGGATCACATTAAACCATGCGGTTTTACCACGTAAAGGCATCCCGAGCATTAGGAAAATTAATATAGGAGTTATTGGAATTTAATCGACCTTAAATAACTTAAAACATAACCTCTTAGGCAGTTTGATTTCACAAAAATGCTAAATGGGATAAACGGTAGGAAGTTGGAAACACTGTACACATTCAGATTGATGCAAACAATGTACACCAGTCGATGGCTGGAAACACTTTACACCTACCGATGGCTGGAATGACAATACACCAACCAATGCCAATAATAAAAATTATTCACCGATGAGGATAGTACAAATAAATCCCCAACACTAAGAGTACAAATGACTCACTGACAACGACAATACAAATGTCTCACTGACGCCGACAGTACCAATGAATCATTGATGTATATAGTAAAAATTAATCACTAATGATGAAAGGGAAAATGACTCGTTTACACCAACAGTACAAATGACTCACCGATGCCGAATGTGAAAATTACTCACTGATGACGTCAATACAAATGACCCACCAATGCTGGTAGTACAAATGAATCACAAACACCGACAGTAAAAATGACATAGTGAGGCCAGTAGTACAAATGAATCAGTGATGACGATAGTAAAAAATGAATCGTCGATAATGAAAGTATAAATGAATCACTGAAGAAAATAATGCAAATGAATCCCTGACAAAGATTTTACAAATGACTCACCGACGCTGATAGTAAAAATGACTCACCGATGGAATTGTTCACATATGCCTCACTGATAAAACTATTCACATAGGTCTGAAAATTACACCTCTCACATCTATTTCACTGATGAAACTATTCCAAAACTATAAAAATTGTTCACAGAACTAGAAATATACTTTTTAAAATAACCCTTGCTTTCAAGATGGAACATGTCACTCTTAAGTTCCTCCACATCATTTTTTCTATACGTTCTTAAGCTCAAGTACTCCATGTCACCCCTCCACTCAGTTACTCTAATCTATCTACCTCATGCTTCCCTGTACAGGTCCAGGTCAAGAAAATTATATTTTCTCCTGCAATATCTTCTCATCTCCCACTCAAATATTTTCTCTAGGCTCATAGTGTTCCCCCTCAGCTCCCTCCGCCACACTGGATCTACTGCCTCTGCCTACTCTTCGTCGGGCCACTCTGCCCCAAGTTCCTCCTCCACCGAGTGCATTGACACTTGATCCTCCACATTCAGTTGTTCCGACTACACCTACTCATGATAAGGATTCTCCATCTATTCTTACTATGGTTATGGATACTCCGACTCCACCAAGTCCACCTCTGGATTTTCCAACTATGGCTATGTTACCCAATCCATATGTATCTTAGTCTCCAGATTCCACATACCTCTACAAATCCCCCTTATCCCTATATTCAATTTGATTCATTTATTCCCTCAAGGGATTTAGAAAAATACTCTTCATAAACCTAGAAATGCGATATTGGTGTCAGATATATGCTCGGGTAAACCGTAGAACACCGGTGGATCATCTTCGTTTATTCGGATTGTTGTTTCATTAATTAATTCATGTTCAATGAAATTTTTTTTCTGATACATGTTTTTAGGATTCTATTTCAACTTTGTCTTATACTTAAATTTCTGATGGTGATTCGAATATCAGTGGCATGTCTTCATTATGTACACTCACAATGGTCTCATTGTCATTTTATATTTGAATCCTATAATGTTGTATAGTGATATATAAGATTTCACATATATTATGAACTCCAATATATTTCAATCAGTTTTTTTTTAGATTTTAATTCTACTCATCTTAATTCATGTAAAACCAAATCTAGATGTGATGGTTGATGATTCAATGGAGAATCATGGTATGTGGACTTGCAATATGATGATACTTTATACTGACCATGCATTCAATGTCATCATACCCACTCCATGATAGATCAAGTGTCCACACACTGTTTCCACCTCATGGTCAATATAGTTACCAAAAACTAATATTTTTTACAAGGTAACTATCAATTTATAGTTATTTAATTATTCGTTATAAGTTACCATGTTTTATGCTACATCATGAAGTGAAACCTAATTGATGATATTTTTAAGGGATTCTACTCGCAGTGGGTGGAGCTCTTCATTTAACATTATATTGGATGCACCTTTAACTATTTATGTTGCATGGCTTGTCCCCTTCCATGGAATCACTTTCTAAGATCATGAAACATTAATGAATCATACATAAAATATGATTAGTATCCTATCATAATGTACGCCAATATATGTGATTCCACCTATATTATGATTGACAATATATTTTAAGCAGTTTCCCATTTTTTTATTGTTATGCACCTCATGTTTATTAATGAAAAACCAACTGTTCATTAAATGGTTTAATATTCAATGGAGAATCTTGTTATCTAGATTTACTCTATAATGATATTAATAACCATTCATTAAAGTTCACTATATGAAATCCATGTTAAATTATATTTCCACACGCCATGTCTACATCATGGTCTACATAGTTACCACATTATATACTTTTTTAAAAGGTAATTATAAATTTATAGTTAATGAATTATTGTTTTTCAGTTACCAGGATTTATGCTACTTCAGGAAGTGAGAACATGTTGTTTTTAAACGTAATGCATGTTGTTTTTATAGGATGTTATTTGTAGTGACTGCAGGCCTTTACGTAACATGATATTGCCTACACCTGAAACCATTTATGTTGAATGACTTCTCACAAAACGATGATGGTGAAGTATAAGTTTCATCTTCCTCTATTTCAAGGAAATTGATGTCTGAGAAGATTTACCAAGTATCATGGTTATATTTGTAATAAATCTATATTAATCTACCATTAATTTCACATTCATAATAACTGAAAATTATATATTTCATATTATACATTTAAAATATTATTTATTTTCCATTTTTTTCTACCGCACTGTTGATTGTGTTTTCATTTTGTTGTTCTATGATTTATTAATGGTAATTTTGTTAGAATGTATAGAAAAATTATGGGTATTTTATTGTAACTCTCGTGTTGTTGGTGGTTCCATTTCATGAGTCCACTGGATTTCAAATGAAAATATTTGTTGCATAGATGGGTATTTTTTTGTTAAGATGGTTTTCCCTTGCCTTAATTTTTACTCGGTGCTGTATTTGTGTATTATGGCTGCTGTATTGTTGTTTTGGTTCTCCTAAAATTATAACTTCTATGGTTAGCTTTATGATTTAGTACGTTATGTTCTAAACGATCTTGATTGAAAATAGTGTAACATTCAAATGGCTACATTGATTGGTTTGTATAATTATCCTGACTATTTTGGCTTTCTCTGTTTGTATGGAGGTATGCTTTTTCAAGAAAAATATAGGAATAATGTGTTGATATTGTGTATGTATGATATTTAAATGTTTTGTCGACATTTCTAACATGATTTCATTATTTCAAATTTGATGTTTCAATTGGTGTCATGTTTTCATGTTTTTTATCCCATAATGGTTACCACATCACCAAATTGAGGATTTAATTAGAGAATATATAAAAGGTATTTTATGTATAACATGGTTTAGAGAAACCATACCAAATTATATTATGCACTGACCACACTAATGATGGTTCCGACGGAGTTGAAACTAAATTTGGTTGTTGAATTGGAGTCGGATGCTCCATTTCCATTGGGTTGATTCACTAGAGGTAACTTTAGGCATTTAGAATCTTTCAAATAATTTTCCTTTTCAGTAGTATACTTGTAATGATTACACAAATGATATCATTTTTTAAGTTGAATTTAGGCTTCTGCATTGATCATGTTTAATTAATATTTGTTACCTTAATCATGTTTGGTATCAGACAGAGGGAAAAAATATTTTATTGTTTCTTTAAATTTTATTCATCACATTTACAGTTTATTATCAATATCACGCGATGTTACTCATAGTTCTGTCTTGGTAATCAATGGTGGATTCATTGAAGTGACCTATTGGACCCTATTACATTAATAAAAAATATAAAAAGGAGGTATAGTAGGGAATGCAGATTTGAAGAAATAAGAGCGAGAAAAATATTCGCAAGGTGTTTCTTAAGATAAGATGATGATGAAACCTAAATCATGTGTCATCATGGTTTCCATGATGAGAAATAATGTGAGTTTTTTCAAGTTTCATTGTTTACCCTCTAAAGGATCCATCCTTAACAAATTTTGGGATTCTGGTTCAGATTATATTATTCATCTCAAACTCGGATATTATCAGAAGTATGAATATTTGGGGAGGCAAGAATCATGGATTTGAGATCTCAGCTATAGACTGAGGTTTCCCAGTAGTTCATGACCCCCAGTAGAGGATCCGAGATATCAAAACTAGAAAATGTTATTTCTTTCATGGAGACTGAAGCATGAGCCTTATAGAAAGAAGAAGATGTTGATGAGAGATGGGAGGAGGTGAAGGGAATTGTTTTTTTGATGAAGCAGGCATTTATTTAGAGAAGTATAGTCTTGAAGGTTCTCAATACAAAAAATGGAGATCATGTGATTGGCATAATAGTAACACGTCAGAACTGTGTCATAGGGGTAGTAAAAATTTCTCAAGCTTCGGATATCATTTTGCGTGAAGTGTGTCTATTTTTATGTCTAAAGACATCAATCCGTTGTTTTATACCCCAAGATGAACTGAATTATGAATCCTAACATTAAGCATCAAATTCATAGTACCTGCAGTTCTAAAATATCCACAAAATCCCAGAAAAGAGTAATGCAGATACTATTGGTTTTTTCATTAATTATATTACAACACACAAAGGATTAAAAACCTAATGATAAGAATCATGTATCCATAGCAATGATTTTACATTAATGTCCATGAACCTAGACCATTAGTTATGGATCTGAACATCATCTTTTAGGCCAGAGGATATATTATTGGGATGGTGGGTTGGGTATGGTTTCCCACCAACTGTATTCTACACTGACCACACTACCTATGGGTCTGGTAGAGGACAAGTGGAATTTGGTTGATGAATTAGAGTCAAATTCTCTATTTCTTTTGGATTGATTCATAAGAGTTAATTTTAGACCGTTATAAAGTTTTAAATAATTTCCCTTTTTAGTAGTAGACTTGTAATTATTACAAAAATGATATCATTTTTAATTTTTAGATTAGGCTTCTAAATTGATCACATTTAATTCATATTTCATATGTTAATCATGTTTTGTATGAGATAGAGGGAAAGTAATATTTTATTGTTTTATTCTACATTTTATTAATAACATATACAATTAATTGTTATTTACATCTCATTAGAGTTGTATTAATGGATACTGTACAGATATTGGTAGTGAAGCACTTTTTTTCAGCACACATGAAACTAATATAAAATAAGAATTGTCTAGGTAATGAAAAATGCTTATAAAAATAAAAACAATAACTATAGTCATTTTTTGAACTATTCTAATCCTTTTTGTTACATTGAATGATGTTTTCAAAAATGAAAATTACAGAACAACATTATTTTCAATTACATGACTTTAATTCTAACATTAAATATTATAATGATCACCTTTTGAATTATCAAATTTCATTCTATTTTCATTCATGTAATTGATTTCTCTATAATTAATTCACAATATAAATTTTAATTCCACATTAATTCAATTATATATTTTCTACTAGGTATATGATTTCTTAACAATTTCTCTATCATCAATTACATTACTATGCACCAGTCATATTCATTTTAAATAAATTACATATTGATATGAACTATTCAGTTTGAAAAATGGTATTCTATTACTGAAAATAGGAATCTCTTTATAGAATTGTGGAAATTCACAGGCGAAGTACTAGTTTGGATATTTTTTAGGGATAAGTCACCCTGACCTCCCAAAACCCCTCAGGCACCAGATTTCTACAAGGTAATAGAATAAGTATGTTTGGTCCATTACAATGAAAATATATATTTACTTATCTCTTCGATTGGAAATATATTTTATTCATAATCTGTGCATTCTATAATTGATTTCCAATATTTATTATACAATAATTTAATCCAATTTTTTAAAAAAAGGGTTTATTAATGTTTTGTGTTTTTTAATGTTTTTAAAATGGTTTCATATCATAATTTATTGGTGTTTAAGGTTATATTCAAATAAAAATCATTTAAAAAGGATTTTTTTTTTAAAAAATATTTTCTCAGAGAAGAAAGGAAATTTCCATCATGAAAATATTTATGTTGTCTTTAAATATGATGTCATATGTTTTAATGTTATCTTAAAAAAAGATTATTTTTAAACTGTTTAACATCTAGAAAATGATTTCATAATAATGACGATTTTCTTTATGAAATGCTCCATGTGATATTTGAAAATCCTTCTGCACAAAAGATGAAATCCAATGATATAGTTTATTATTTATTTGGTATATTATACATGGACCCCATTCCAATTATTTGGTTTAATGGTTCATTTTTAAGATGAAAGGTTTTTTATGAAACCCCTTTCACATAAATAGATTGTTTCAAGATATAATTCATATAAAACTCACTTCATTTCACAAGTAATTCTATGATGAAATGTTTTTGAAACCTATCAATTATAAATAGTTACAGATATGATTGAATATTTTAAACACCAATTTATTTCATGGGTTATGATATGATGTTTATGAAACCTGTATCTTTTTATGGGTGATGATATGATGAGTATTTTAATATATTTTGGAACACATATATATGATTTCATTATTTCATAAGTGAGAGAAATATTTTCTTCAAATGAATTGGGTAATTACATATATCATAAGATATAGTCTATTCTATAATGGTAAGTGAACTCAATTTATTAAAAAAGGCTATAATAGGGAGTGAACTATGATTTTCAATAGAGGTTTCGAATGAAGAGTGAATGAGTTTTACTAATAAAGGGATGATACAATGAGTGGACTCAATTCCGTAATAGAGGGATGGAAAATAGAATGATCATGGTTATAGAATACAGGGTTTGAATTAGGAATAAAATAAATTTAGTAATATTGAAATGGAATGGGATGTGAACATGGTTCAGTAATATAGGGACAAAATTCGTAGTGAATCCAGTTTGTAATAGACCTCATCTACCATGATTGTCTCGGTAGTGATCCTTGACTAATGGAAAATAATATTCTATGTTTATGACTACGCCAAAAAATTCCACGTGTTATGCTGAGTTTATTCTCTTATGACTCATGTTCTCTTATTATTGTATGACTCAAGTCATCTGAAATGCCAATATTTATTCCATGACTCAAGATTACGATCATTGATATGCATGGTATAGTTTTAAATTTTTATTCTCATGTTCTAATACCATTATATTCATGTTATTAATTTGTATATACATTGTTACACATTGTATATATTTTTATCTATTTCATTACTATGTTTAATTTTTCGAGGTTATGAATAAATTTTTTATTTATGAGTACTAAAATGGATTATCATTAAATAGGGTTTTGAATATTTTCCACCAAATTTATAGAATCTGTTCCATGTTTTCAATTAAAGTAAACTATTAGATTCCTCATGCGTCTAATTTTTTATGGTAATGAAAATAAATTTAAAATTATTTTATATCCATTTCTTTTAGGATAGAGTATCCATAGTTGGTATCAATGTAATGGTTTAGTCACCATTTGAAAACTAACATGATAATGATTTATTTAGTTCCCTAACTATATTTATATAGAATTTCCAGGAATGTATCTAATGATAAGCCTTAGTATGTGTCAAAGTATATGAAAATTTATTATAATTTTGATAAATGATTGGGAGTATTGTTTTTATAAATCCACATCCATTCCTACATAGTATAAGTGGATTAATTAGAGGAACTTGGATATGTTTTTAATAGGTAAAATGAAAAAAAACAAGTTACTATAAATGGAAAATGAAAAAAAACTAGTTTACGTAAGGGGTGAGTATAATGGAATCCATAATATATATCTATGAGTTGATTATTTTATGCGTGGAATTTTTGGGAATTAGGAATATCATTGTCTTAATGGGAAATATCATGAAGGAAAGTAGTAAGGTTGTGTGAGTAATGATTTTGTTACTATTGAAAAAAATGTAAAAGGGAAGAACTATCAATTATTAGATGAAAATAATATATAATTGTTTGATAATGATGTGATATAGTTGAATTATTTTTTTATTTGGATTCATGAATAATGAAATATATAAGAATTTTTCAGTATAATTTTTATTAAACGGTTTGAAAGGATATCTTGAGTGATGATGATGGATTGGAAATGTGATTAAATCACATGGTTAAATATTATAGAAAAAATTATTAATGTATGTGTACCCATATTTTTTCCCTGATTTTGAGAAAATGGTGTTTTTTGGATAAAGATATGTTTGATTTGGAAAAATATTATTGCATAGTATCAGTAAACACATTACTCAAAAAATATTTTTTGGAAAAGTAGTTTTGGATATCATTAATGTACTTTAAATAATTATTTTCAATATTTAATGTATTCAGTAAATTATGTTTTAATTATCATAATAAAGAATAATTCATGTTTCGATCCAATTTTATGATAATTCATGATATTAACATGTTTAAGGAGAATACAAGATGGACGTAATTCTATATTGGGCATTTCGCAATCAATATAATTATTATGATATATGATAAATTAATGTTGTGTAGATTTTGAGAAGTATAGTAACCTTATTTATGAGGTTTTTGATATTAATGTTTAGATGGGTTAATAAGGCTCAAAATTTATGAAATACTTTTTGTTTCACATTGAATTATGTTTTAGAGATTAATGTATTGTTTCACCATATGAATACTTATGAATATTGGATAACTAATGATTACAAATATTTTCCTTACAAATTATGATATTTAGAATGAATTTTTGTAAGACCCCATGATTCTATGGTATATCTCTCCTTAAATAAAAACTTTTTAAAAAATATATTTCATGAAACACCCAACATAAAGAAATGATGAAATATTATTAAATCCCCCATATATAGTATCGAGAATGAATAATATTACAAAAATATTAGATTTATATATGATATATTTATTCAATTTTTTTTGAAATTAGAAAAAAAAATATTTTATAGGCATAAGATAAGAATCAATCCAAAATTACGCATTAAAATAATATATTTTTATAAAGGATATATAACTGATTTCTAATAGATAACATGTTTTAAATCAATTTTATGAAAAAATTAAATATTATATTAAAAAATAAATATATATTAAATTTTATTGTAAAAACATTAAGTTGATTGTTTTTTATAATTTTGGAAAACATTCATTTTTTAAGGAATAGATAAAATACCGAATTTTAATTTAGATAAATATATGTTCTTAATAATTTATAGAGTAAAATTAACTTTTTGGTTCGTTATAAGTTTAAACTATATAAATTTTTTATTAGTTAATATAATTTAGTACATTGAAATAAATTTCACATTGATTTTTGATATAGAATAATTTCAATACTTTGAAATATTTACTTTAAAAACTATTTTTCTCATTCCGTCAAAGAGTTTAATTTAAAATTAATTACAACAACATTAATTTTTTGAATTTTTAAATATGGATTTCAGATTTTGGAATGAGTAGATTACATTAATGTAAAAAAGTTTATTTAATTTTTTTAATTTATAATTAGTATCTGTTCTAAATTTTTTTATTAACGCGGTTAATGGTAAATCAAATAATTAATGGTAAAAATAAAATAATAAATACTATAAAATATCCCAAAATATATAATATTTATATTGGAAGATTTATTATCAACCGATATAATCATTGCTCTATTTTATTTCATATTGGATTCACTTGTATTACGTTAATCCTTTATTATAATTTTATTCTATGGAATGTCCAACATGTCAGAGTCATGTTTTTAATAATTATTTCATTTTTTCATGATATTATTTATAATATATCTTAGATTATAAAAAAATATGAAAGATAAAATGTTTATCTCCATAATTTAAAGTTAATTTTAATTTTTATGGAATAATTAATTTCTTTAAATGATTACATAATGATTACACATTAATTGTTTACTATATTGAAATAACAAATAACTAATATTAAAAATATAAATATAATTATAATTTTAGATTATTAATGTCATAAAATATTTTTATATGTGAACTATTCTTGTTAGGGATATATTAAAAGGATTTTACGATATAATTTTGTAAGTATATTTTAATAAATACACATAATTAATAGTATTGAAATTTTCATTTAGTATAATATAAAATAAATAATATTTTATTAAATGATATAAATTTTAATAAAATATAAAATTTGGAAGAATGATTTTGATATGGTAAAATATATCTTCAATGATCTATTTATAGTTCGTTTTTCATTTAATAGTAATTATTTTAACCTTCAATGAATAAAAAAAATGTACCCATGATTAGAGTAAAAGGTTATAAATATGGGTTAAAATAAAAATATCAGGTTATGAATGAAATATTAACTTGTCTAAAAAATATTGGATGAATAATTTTATACTATTCTCACCTCAATATATAATTTTAGTTGTTTAATTGACATTTTTCGTGAATATAACTTATATAATTTTCAAATCAATGATAATTTCACAATGCCACTCTCATTGTATTTAATATATTTTATGTGTCCTCGTAAAGAAAAAATAATGATATGATGAAATATAAATTTTTATTTTTATTTTAATGAAAAAATTCTCAATATGTGATTATATTTTTACATTTTATAAATTATATATTTATCATGAAATTTTTTCAATGCTAACATAATATAAATTAATTAACTGAAAAGTAAAATAATTGATTTTTGAAGTAATAATTTTGATTTATATTGTATGTTCTAAACTGTATAATGAATTTTATAGATTTATGGGATACATTTTAGGGTTTCAATGTATTATTATTTAAATTCCCACTTTTTATGTATTTTAACTCAAATTAAAATAATAATGTCAAATTTGACAATAATGGAATTTTATTGAATTTATATATTGTAAAATTATTTATAAATCACAAAAAAGATAATTATTTGCAATGGGGTTGATATATGGTCATAAAAATCATGACATAATAATATATAACTATAATGGCCCAGACTATCCTTGTCCATTACATTCCCAATTTATGGTGTTTGGGGTGCCCTTGACGCCGTCAGTAAGTTCATAGGGCGGTGGTGTTGGTGGAAGGATGTCACTGTGGTGTCAACGATCGGTGTGTCATTGATCGGTGGGCCACCTATCGGTGATCCAACGATCGGTGTTTCACTATTCACTGATCCACTGATCAGTGTGTCACCAATAGCTGTTTCCCCAATCAGTGAGTCACTGATCGACGCCACCCTTGATCGGTGCCATGGGGGAGTTGGTCCGGGTATTCGTTTACAAGACTCCAGTAACACCATTTTTAAGTCTTTTATCATTTTTAATGTGCTTCAAGGCCATTTTTATCCCCATAAACAATGTCTTAAATCTTATAAGAGTGGCGATACTCTCAATGGAGACATTTTACTTTATTTAAATGAAATCATATAATGCACATCTCTTATGTCTACCTATCCGATGATAATTATTAGATAAAAATTAATTCCATTATGTGTAACCATCCAACCACATGGTGAAACCACTATCTGCCTTTACATCATTTCAAAATTCAAATCTCGTAACTCCAAGATATCGACTTTTATCACACGATAATTATTTCATCTTCTTGGATGGTCTCTTTCGTTCCATGGAGCATTTTGAGTTCCCCTTCCCAAGGATAGTTATGTGGCTATGTTGGAGCCTTTCTTGCTCACTCTTGGAGTCCCCTGAGTTTCTCCCCTTCATGTCTCTCATCCCCATTTATTGGCGCAGAGAGAAAAAATTTCATCGTTGATCATACATATATGGTTCTTCCTTTTTCTATCTTTACTATGTATCATATGAGGTGGGAATGATGATATTTCTATAGGGTAGGATAAGGGAAAAAACCTAACGAATATATAAAATTGGTTTTAAATAATGAAGGGTTTTGTTTGATGATGTTGATGTAATCTTTTACCTTTTCTTATGTTGTGAATATGTATGGGCTTATGTCCATGGAAAATCGTGGCCATTGGTGGTCCCTTGTTTCGCACTAACGACCCTCTATTTTTCGAGATATTAATGTGATAAAATGGTTATAGCATGGAAATTGGTAAATCACTATAAAATTGATGAATTAAATTGGTGACCAATGAATAAAAATCCTTTTGTGGTCACCCCAGTTAACAAAACGAAAATACACAAATAATTAGTGATGTGTTTAAATCTGAAAACACAGTTGACTTGTTCTTGAAATTTTTATGGTCGTTCTGAATGATGTTTCTGAGGTGACATGGATGGGGATCAGATCCCCTATTGTGTATTTGTTATTTTTGGATTTGGGGCCATACTTTTGTTCTTTGTTTGGTTCTAGTACTTCAAGGGATCTCATATATCCCTTTTTATTGAGACTTTACAAGAGAATTAGGTGTGAATGCTACATTTGATGCATGGCTATCATTCCTACATTGTCTTGTGGAAATTCCTATTAGTTTCCCAATAGTGGCGAATTATTTAAATGGAACCACTTGAATGAAATAACAAGAATGGTTTCAATGGGGAATTTTTTTCTAGGAATGAGATGTTACATGGTTGTGGTTGTTGTTATTTTTTTTTATCAATATATAGTAATGAGGGTTTCTGTGAATGGGTTTGTTTTGGAACAAATTCGTTGGGATGAGTGCTTGTTACCTCTATGTATAATTTATTTCTTCTGTTTCTTATTCACGCCCCACCAAAGATGAAAACATCGTTATGAACACTCCCATTTCACAGGGGAGGGTGTTTCTTCAAACACTCTTATGAGTGGCTGGTTATTAACTCTTTTTCTACTCCATTTTTCGTGTATCCAAAGACTATTTCGGGTAGGTTTTGAGAGCCTTAGGTCCATTATAGCCCATTATTCTTTAGTAAGGGTATGTTTTGGTGGTTTCCAAGGTGTGTGTGGGCAGGTTGATTACCAAGTGTCTTTAGGATGAGGCCCACATGTTTTGGGCATGGATGTTTTTGTTTAGGCTCAGTAGTCTGTGGGCGTGGTTACAAGTGGTTGTGGTGTCCCTGGTGCCTGCGAGAGTTATTATGTGTGGTTGTTGTGGCTGAGGATTTTTTGGGCATTGTTGTGGTTGTGGTGGACCAAAAGTTTGTTGTTGGAGAGGCAGTGGAACTGCGTTGAAAATGGTTGGGGAGGTGTGACGCGTATGATTTCATCAATAACAAGTTGGAATGTTTTGTGGGGTACACAATCATTGATGTGTTATTACTATTATTTTACATGTCTTTTTTTATTTGGGGAGAGTTCCATGGTGAATGTTGGGTGGATATTTTTCATTAGTTGGGTCTTTGGTTATGTCCTTTTCTCACGGGGAATTATAATTCCTCCCCACTCGTGCATGATAGCATTTGGTTTACCATACTGGGTATACCTGTATAATCATCCTACATATATAAAATTGTTTTCTGGTTACCTGGATGATTTTGAGGACTTTTCCATACTCTATTAGCTCAGACGTTGGGACCATCGACATAGATTTTCTGTTCTTTTGGTACTTCACTTTAGAGATTTCTTTATTTTTGTATCACTTATTATTGGAAGATGAATATGGGAATGGATTTTTTTTTTCGCTCGACTTTTACATCTAGTTTTTGTGTTGTTTGGGATTTATTATTTTATCTCCCAATCCAAAAAATAGAAAGTGTAAATCCATACATTTTACGTGTGTTCCTATACCCTTGGTTCTAGTCACCACTCTTGGGCCTTTGGAAGGCGGGTCTCAGGGGTCATTTTTTCTCCTTCAACTTGAGGAAGGGTCTGGAAATCTACTATCCCATCCCTCGTATTTTTTATGGCGGGTCATGACAGAATGGTATCAGATGAAGGTTTTGATAGATAGGACGATGTTTGGAGTTAGGCATAGTGATGATTTAATGGGATGTTAGGGAAACATGGTTACCTAATCATAGCTTGTGAAATAGGTGATGGAAGACTGGCTATGACATGGGATTTTAGGGCCCCCATTATCTGATGCAAGGAATTTGGACCTACCAAACGAAAAAGAGAGGCTACACTGATTGTTGTGTAGAGACCCCTGGAATGGTACATGCATCATAATTACTTTTATTTTTCTGTTTCATGGGTATTTTGGGGATTTAAAACAAATTAAATTTCTTAGAACAATTTAAAAGCAATATTCTACATGAATTAGGCGTAGAAATTCCATTTTTACATTCCAACTATGGGACCTGAATGACAAACATGGGTAGTGCGATCAATCGAGGGACATGGGATGTTTTGTATGATTACATACGAATGATTGAGAGGAGGAGGATGTCTAGTGGAAGAGGAAGCTTGGGGTATTTTAGCCATAGAACATATGAAAGTACGAGGGTAGAGTCTCACACATGTAGACAGAGAGATGGCCAGAGGATCTGGGGAAAGGTTTCAGCATGATTCGGGTTCCGAAGATGAAATGGGATCCTCTATTTGTAAGACAGATATGAGGAGAGGTGCGTTAGTGGTGGACACTATACACTGGGGGAAAAAGGCAGGCTGATGTTTTGTGGACTGACTATGAGAGGGAATTCTGGGAGGAATTCCTATCATCAACGATGAAGGTGTGGAAGAGGGAGGAGATATTGTCCCTTCAATAGGGGATCATGTCAGTGAGGGAGTTGGGGATCATGTTCATGGATCTTTCTTCCTTTACTCAAATCCACCTTCCATATGAGGAGTCTCAGGTGGGATGTTTAGAGTAGGCAATCTCACCTTCTCTTCAGTATGTTGTTACTCCCTTCACACAATCGGTATACATGGAGGTCCAAAAAAAGGTCAACGTGGTAGATAGTATTCATAGGTTTCGAGGAGTGCATTGATAGGGGGTCTAGTTGGGCTCGTTATAGGGGAAGGCCATCATCAGTAGGCCACTATTTTCATAGCCTTCCAGGTATCAGCTAGTGGGGAGTAGGCCCCAACAGTTCATTTTTTGATCTCCTGGTCATCAACCTATCACTTTGGGTCCAGGACCAATTTGATTCATCTGTGGAAGCTGTGTGAACCATCAAAATCAGTGCCCAGACTGGGAGCGGACGTTGTAGGAGGAGGTCGACCTTAGGGTGCTCTTCCGGGACCTCGACCAGGGAATGGTCGATGAGGTGGTCAACAGTCAAGGGGTATAGGAGCTATGCATGGGTTGTTGCACGCCCCGGAGGATGCTATTACAATAGGTCCACTTGTAATTAGAGTTATGATCATCATTTTTAGTACTCTTGAATGTTCTGGGTTTTATTTACGAGGTTTGTAATCTTTTGTTGCACCCAGTATTGCCCATGATTTTGGTCTAGATGCAGAGATAGTTTTTGTACCCCTGGTTTTGAGTACTCCTATAGTTGGTCATACCAGCATGTCTCATGTTTTCCAAGGTTGTAAACTGATGTTGGTACCACATCAGTATAATTGGGACCTTCTTTTATTGTAGATGCAGCCATATGATGTCATTTTAAGCACCAAATCATTGTTCACTGTATGTTCCGTTATCGACTACTTCCAAAGAATGATTGTGTTTTCAAATATGGGTGTCCCATGTGTAGATTTCGTTGGTGAATTGGGATTATAAGTGGGATGCTGGAGATTTTATCCCCTTAATTCCATGATAGCTGAGATGTAAGTGGATTCAGAGGACTCAAAGATGGTTGGAGTTTTGGGAATTGTCAGTGGGTTCCTGGAATTATTCTATTAAGAGGATGAGCCTCTAACCCCTCGATGTGATGTTGAGTTTTAGATATAATTTCAACCTAGTGCTCATCTGATTTCTATGGCTCCTTATCGGATGTTGCCTTATCAGTTGCGGGATTTACTGCTTCAGATTGACGATATAATGAAGAAGGGATTTGTATGACCCAGAACGCCACCAGGGGGTGCTCCAGTCTTGTACCCGAAGAAGGATGACAGTGGTATTAAGATGTACATAGTCTATCGGAGACTGAATCAGATAGCGATCAAGAACAGTTACCCTCATTAGATGATAGTACAACATTTTGATTAGTTTAAGGTGGAATTATGGTCCTCCAAGATCAACATATGGTATGGATATCACCAGTTTAGGGTGAAAAGTGTGACATCTTGAAGGCTGAATTCAAGTGATGATATGGGCACATTGAGTTCGTGGTCATGCCATTTGGTGTTATCAATGCACCAGCTGGGTTCATGGGGCTCATGAAATCATTCTTCCTGGAATATCTAGACTGGTTCATAGTCATTTTTATTTATGATATCCCGATCTTCTAAAGATTAGAGGAGGACCACATCGAGAATCTGGGAAGAGTTTTTGGGGTCCTACGTCAGCAAAAACTCTACAGGGAAGTTGTCCAAGTGCATCTTGTAGACATGAGGGGAGATCTTCATAGGACCCATGGTGTCTGAGGATGGAATAGATGTTGATCAATGAACGGATTATGTGGTTGTTTCCTGGTAATCACCCTAGAATATGACGGAGGTTCATAGTTTAATGTTCCTGTAAAGCTATTATTGAAGGTCTGTGCCCAACGTCTCTCGAATTTTAGATCCTTTGAAATATTTGACTACGAAGGACTAGGCCTTTGTGTGGAGTGAGTATTGTCAACCAGCCTTCAGTTATCTGCAGGTGATGGTGGTTAGTGCCAGATTTTTGAGGTGTTCAGATGAAGGGGTGATGTTAGAAGAGTTCTGTGATTCTTCAGGACAAGATGTGGAGTGTGTTCTGATTCGACAACATGGGTGATATCTTATGGGTCTAGGAAGTTACATCCCCATGAGCGTAACTATTACCCCCACAACTTGAAGGCCACAAAATTTTTGTTCTCACTAAAGTTGTGGCAGCACTACCTCTTCAGGGAGTGCTTTCTAGTCTTCACAGATTAGAAGATCTTGAGGTATATCTTCTCTCAGCGAGACATGAACATTTTTTAGCATATGAGGATGGAGTTTATTTAGGACTACAACATCAAAATTTCATACACCACATGAAAGGGTAAGGTGGTGGATAATTTCTTGTACATGATGTTGCAGAAGGATGTGGTTCAAGAATTAGTATATTCATTGAAGGTGGTGTAGGAGTTGGCTGCCATATACCTAGATTCAAGTGTAGAGGATGGTAGAGGTTGTCTGTTCTATATGACAGTGCAATAGTCTCTATTTTGGAAGGAGGATGAGTCTTAGTGGGGGACATAGAGGATGAAGTGATCCATGATCTTGTTAGCTAGGGAAATGATCTGAAAGGGTGGTCATACGATGGAAAAAATTATATTTTGTTTCATGTAATGTTGTTAATCCCAATTGGAATGCACAAGAGAGTTCATTGTGAGTTCTACAACTCTCCCATGGCGGTGCACCCAGGATTTTCCAAGATATATTGGGGCTTGAGGGGTATGTTTTGGTGGCCTGGGGTGAAGTGGGCAGTGGCAGGTTTTATGGAAAATGCCTCATGTGTCATTATGTAAAGGTTGAACATGGTGTCCTAGGAGGCCTTTTAGAACCCTTAGATGTACTTGAGTGGAAGTGGGACAACATATCATTGGAATTCATCACTGGACATCCCAATTTTCAAAATTATTGTAATTCTATCTGGATTATAATATAACAAATGAAAAAGACAACTCACTTCATGGAAATCAAGGAGTTGAGTGTAGTGTATTCCATGGCACATCGTTACATGAACGAGGTGGTGCGATTTCAAGGAGCTTCATGGTCCACAGTCCACAATCAGGATAACTATTTTACTTCACAGGTCTGTAAAGGATTTCAACATGTTTTTGGAACCCAGTTATGCCACATCATTGTATTCGAGCCGCAAAGAGATGAGAAGACAGAGCACACAATCCGAATGATTTAGGATATTCTGCGGGCTTGTGTTTTGGACTTTGGGGGATTGTGGGTATGACACTTACTTCTAGTAGAGTTTTCCTACAATAATAGCTATCACTCCACCATTGGCATGGCTCTGTTCGATTCTTTTTACAGGAGGCCATGTCGCTCACATGTGTGTTCAGTAGAGGTCGGGGAAGCAATTGTTCTTCAGCCCATGGTTGTGCATAGCACAAAGCAGATGGCTTAGCTTATACAGTAGAGGATGTAGGTGGCTTAAGTCTTGAAGATGTCTTACGCTGATCATAAGAGGAGACCCTTGGAGTTCGAGGTTGGGGACCATGTGTTCTTAAAGGTATCCCCTTGTTGTGGGCAATAGAGGTTTGAGTGGGGGATTAGGCTTTCTCCCATGTTTTTCGGACTCTTTTAGGTGTTGCGGCGGGTCAGCGACATGACTTATCATATGGTGCTACCACCTCCACTAATGAGGGTGCATGATGTCTTCCACATTTCACTACTTCGTCGGTATCAACACGATGATTCATCCGTCCTCATGTGGGTAAATCAAGATATCAAGGATGATATGAAATTCATCGAGTGTTCAGTGAGGATCGATGATCATGAGTAGAAGGTGTATTGTGGACTAACCATTCCCTTGGATCATGTGTTGTGGAGGAATGATGGCCTGGAGGAGAGTACTTGGGAATGAGAGTCACATATGTGCGTCCATTAGCTAGAGCTATTTTGAGTTTTGTTCTGATTTGTTCCACACATTTTTGTGATGTAGTTTTTGTCCTTGTTAAAATTGAAAGGTGTGATTTTCCTTATTCTATGAGTATGTGTGAAGAGTTATGAAAATGGAAAGGGGAGGACCTAATCCGTAATCAAGATGAAATAAAGTGGATGTAATTAAACCCGTGTGGGAGAGTCAGTGCTGCCCAAAGTGGATAGTATCTTGTCATGGGGGAAGGGACTCCTGAATCCATATGACTAGATTGTGGATACCTAATATCTTGTTAGGACGCTTGAGGGAGATGGTTTCCCAGATGTCAAGGGTGGTTTGGTTGTGAGTAGTATTTTTCGAGGTTGATTTTTGGACCCCTCTCCATACAACCGGGTATAGTTTTGATTCTTGAGGATAATAATAGTTTGATAGGTATAAAATCCAATATCTAGAACCCTCCTGGTCCACTAAATTTCAAATTAATGATGTTTGGGGAGCCCTAGACCCCATCAATATGTCTAGAGGGTAGCAATGTTGGTGGCATGATTTCACTGTGGTGTCACCAATCTGTGAAACCAATCAATGAGTCCCCAATCGGGGTGTCACCAATATGTGTTTCAACAATCGGTGTGTCACCAATCGGTGAGCCATTCATCAGTTATCCATTGATCAATGTACCACCAATCATTGTTGAACCGATCAGAGTGTCACTAATCAGTGAGACACCGATCAGGCCACGAGGGAGGTTGTCATGTTTTTCATATCTTAGTTTCCCGTAACACCACATTTAAGACTTCTAGCCTTTTAAAAGTGGGTTAACACCATTTTTATCCCCATAAAAAATGTTTTAAATCCCCTAAGAGTTGGGATACCCTCAATGAACCTGTTTTCTGCTATTTAAATGAAATCCTTAAACTCAGAACTGTGATGGACACCTATCCGATGAGTATTATTAAATAACTATTAATTCCATTATGTGTAACAGTCCAACCACATGGTGAAACAATGATCCACCTTTATGTCCATTCAAAATTCATATCCTGTAACTCAAGGATCTCTCCATTTATTTCACAAGAATTATTTATTCTTCTTGGGTGGTATATTTTTCATTCCTTTATGTTTTTAGAATCCCCCTTCTCAAGTCCAGGGTGCGCCTTTGCCGGAGCCTTTCCTGCTCACTCTAGGGGTCCCCAGAGTTTCTCCCATGTATGTCGTCCATCCCCTATTATTGGCACAAGGACAAAAACTTTTATATTTGATCATCCAGTTAGGGCTCTTCCTTCGTCTCTATTTATTGTGTATAATGTGGGGTGGGCATGATGATGTTCATGAGGTGTTGGATGAAGCCAAATATTAACCAATATATAAAAAAAATTATAGAACGAATGGGTGTGTTTGATGGAGCGTGTGTAATACATAACCTTTTTTAGTTAGGGAATCTATATTGGATCATGTCCACAAAAAATTATGGTCATTGGTGGTCCCTTATTGCACACTAACAAACTTCTTTTTTTTCTGGATATTTGTGTGGTTGAATGGATGTAGCATGGAAAGTGGTTATCACATAAACTCAGTAGATTTCAATGTGTGTCCAATGAATAATAATCCATGTGTGGTAACAAAGGTTATCCAAAAAGAAATAAAGAACTAAAGTAATGGTGTGTTTAAATTTGAACATCCTTGCTCTATTCTAGAAATGTGTATGGTTGTTCTTCCCAATTTTTGTGAGGTGAAATGGATGGGGATGGGATCCCTTATTGATGATTTTTTAGTTGTGAATTTGGGGACATATGTTGGGGCTTGGTTTGGTTCTAGTACTTCTAGGGATCTCATAGATACCTTTTGTTGTAGTGACTTTACAAGAGAACCGGGTATGAATGCTTAATGTTCTTCTTATATGTCATTCCTTCCTTGGATTCTAGTTATACCTATTAGTTTCTCGATAATTGCGAATTTTAAAAATGGTATCCCTTGAATGTGATGACAATAATGGGGTCATAGTTGAATTGTATTTCGTTAATGTGTTGGGACATGGTTGTGGGTATTGATCTTTTTTATGAATGAATAGTAATGAGGGTGTCTGTGTGTGGGCTGGTTTTGGAACACATAAATTGGGATGATTTCTTTTTACGTATATGAATAGTTTATGACTTATTATTCTTATTCATGCCCCACCCAAAATGAGAACATTGTGCCTAATACCACCATTTAATGGGGGATGGTGTTTCTTCCAAAACTCATGTGAGTGGCTTGTTATAAGCATGTCTTCTGATCTATTTCTCGAGTAGCCCAAGAATATTCGGGCAGGCAGTAATGGCCTGAAGTCTATTATAGACCATTATTCTTTGGTATGGGTATGTTGTTGTGGTCAGCCTAGGTGTGTGTGGGCAGGTTGTTTCCCATGTGTCTTCAGGACGAGGCCTAGGTGTCTTCGGTCATGGTAGTATATGTTTTGGCCTATGATTCTATGGGCTTGGTTATGTGTGGTTGTGGTAGCCTATTTATATAATGGTGTGGTTACATGTGGTTTATCTGTCCTAGGTTCTTGTGGGCATAGTTGTGGTTATGGTGGCCCTAAAGGTTGTTGTTGGGGTTGAACTGGGACTATGGTGAGAATGGAGGAGAAGGTATGATGCTTAGGAGGTATTCAATAACAAGCGAGAAAGTGGTGCGGGGTACCCTAAAATTGATGTGTAATTAAAATTACGTTACATGACTAGCGTTATGTGGGGAGTGTGCCTTGGTGAGGTTTGGATGGATAGTTTTCTTACTAGGTGATTTCGTCATCTCCTTTTCTCACGAGGCATTATAATTCCCCCCCACTCATGCATGATAGATTTTGGTTTCCCCTACATGGTATACCTATATACTCACCATATGTATATAATACTATTTTCAGGTTTCCCAGAGGATTTCGAGGACAGTTCTAGACCCTATTAGCTTGGATGTATGGACCGTCAACGTTTCTTTTCTTTTCTTTGGTACTTCCCTTTGGAGTTTTCGCTATTTTGTAGCACTTATTAATGGAACATGCGTAAGGGAATGGTTTTTTTTTGATTTAAATTTACTTCTAGTTTTGCTGTTTTTTTGGAATTTACTATCATATCTACTAATCATACAAAAAAGGATAATGCCTTCCATTTTATGTGTGATCGTATACCCTTGATGCTAGATGCCAATCTGGGGCCGATTTAAGATGGGTATCGAGGGTCATTGTTTCTCCTGAAACATGAGAAAAATGGGTCTAGAAATCTATGGTCCCTTCCCACATCTGGGTGAAGGTGGGTTGTGAAACTATCTTGTTTGATATTCTTAGTATTTAGAATAGACTTATATAATATTACTATTTTGAGGTTTTCTAAAAGTTCCCCTCACCTCATCTATAAGAGTGAACCTCATTCCTCACTACCTCAGACCAATTTGAGAATTCAAAAATTACCAATTACATCCCATATACCCTACCTAAAACATTACTCAAGTTATATAGGAATGGTACATCCATAATACCTACAATATATCACCTAACAATATATTAAAAGTAGTCTGCTGAAGAAGAGGTTACTGATTTTTCCAACTCATTCATGTTTATTTATTCATTTACATCCTCTTCCTTTTTTTAAATGACAGACTAATAATAATGTATCATACATATTTTGAGTTTTTTATGGTTATGTGACTACCATAATTTATCATTTATCCATACAATAGAAAATGAATGTACCTTTCTTTCGTATGTATGACTTACTGTCTCAATGTTATGGTGAAATATTTTTTTCGTTACCAAATTACTTGGACGGTTATAATGATAGAAATAGTATATATATATATATATATATATATATGATATTTTATACATGATATTGATTGTTTAAAATTTAACATACCATCCAATTTCTTACCAGTTGACCAATAAATGAATGATATTATTGCTTGTGCGTACGTACAAGCTTTCATCTCAATGAGGCGATGCGACTAGTTTAACAAGTCCTAAAATCATAAAAGAATTGAAAAATGTATTATAGGATTAAATATTATATTTATAACATTAATATAATTATGGATATTTTATATATATCATATGAAAAATAAACGATACTTACATGATAAAAAATTTATTAGAAAATGACGATGTTAACACGCGAAATAGGGGTAATAATGAAATACTATTAAATAATCCTAAATAAGATGATATAATAAGATAATATATGATATAAAAAATATTAATATGGTCTGTTTATGTATTAATAAAATGGATTAGACAATTATACAATATAATAAGTAATATAATACCAATAGGAATTGTGGGGTTTGTATATTTTAGCTCTCACATTTATATCTATGAGATATTTCTTATTACCAAATTATGTATTTTGTGTGGTGTAAATCCCCTTTGATATATAATATCATGAATATAATTCTAATTATGGTATTAAATGTTTCATTTGGTAATTATTCATTTTTATGGTGGTTATGAATCAAATATTTCGAAGTTGTATGTGACACATTGATTTAAAATTATCATCTTAAATTGATTATTCGATATATAAAGAATGATTGGACATGAATTATATGTGTATTTAACCATTAAATGAAATACCTTAAATACATCAGTATTATATCGAGTCCAAATAAGTTTGTGAAAAAAAATTATTCCAAGTAGAATCTGATGAATTTATTCCCACAAACATATTATGGGAAGATGACTAAATATGGATGTATATATATGGAGGATATATCTTGAAATTTTTTTCATATGACATTACAAATTACATTTGTTTTAGATATTACTATCCATAGTTTTTTCACAATGAAAAAAATGAATTTTCATTCACATTTTATAAATTAAATGACATGTGTGTGATGTTATAAAACATTATATATTGATTATATTCTTTGATTCAGGTTAGTATTTGTTTTACATTACCCTTACTAAGCATTAATGATCACCCCATTCCAATGTTTTATTTTCCATATGTTTTAATCAGTTTTTTTGGATTGATATGAAGAGTTATTCTATGGAAAGTAATTTTGTTCCTAATGGTATTAAATTTTTAATATTAATTATAATATGATATTTGAATTTTAAATAGGTAAATTGATTACCATGACTAAAAAAATATCCGGTCACTTATGACATGATTTCATGTACCTTATCCTAGTGTAATAAAGTAAGGAACCAACAGTGGGATAATAGATTCTGGGGTGTTACATTGGGGGTCAGATAAATTTTAGTACAAACATTTGGTAGTAGATTTCAGAATACAAGGATTATAAAAAATAACCCCAAGAATGAATTTGTTGTTAATTCTATTTATTTTATATCATCCTATAAAATTTTTATTACCAATGATAACCTAGGGTAAACCATTGGACTAGTATATTATGAATAATATGTAATGATTTATAAATCCTATAAATTATTTTTCAGGAGTATATCACTATATATAGTTTTGAAAACATTTTTCTTCGGTTTTGGGGAAATGGATGGAATCATAAAGGCTATACATATAATGGGTATACTGATGATAACACAGAGAATACAAAATAAAAATGAAATAAAAGAGTTATTAATGTATAAGATGATAACGAATAGTAAATTGTATAATTATGACATGGAATGATTGAAGTTATTGATTATTTGGATCCATGAAAAATTTCATCAATAATACTGTAATTATAATTTTTCTAGATATATATGGACTATACTGTAGTACTTTGTCATTAAGGATTTGGATGAAATCACGCTTTAATTTTTTTTAATGTTATGATGTTATACAAATATTTGGCCTTTGATTATATGATCTATGGAAACATTTCATATAATGTATTATTATGATTTATTTTGGAAATTTAGATAACTTTTTGGACTATAATTTTGGAAATATGTATTTCTGTTGAGTTTTATGGTCAAAATTTATTAACCTTAAAATTAAAAATTATTGTTTTAGGATAATGAATGATTCACAATATTGCATAATTGTGATAACAATTTGGGTTTTTGTAAACATTTAAAGTACATGGAATGAATTTTGGATATCATAATATATAAAATTTCTTCAGGAATATAAAATTCATCATGAAAATTAATTTCCAGGAGTAATGAATGAATTAAAAATATATTTAAGTGTAATGAATGAATGATAATATTATTATGACATAGAAACTAATAATATATCTTAATTTAATAATATTATTATGTAAATATTAAAAAAATCATTCAATTATAGGAAATTGAATTTTAATCAAAAACAGTATAAATATACATCTTATTTAAAAAACATAGACCGTATAACCAGTTACAAATTTACGGATTTTTATGGATAAATTTCTCATGGTAATTTTACCTATCACTATAAATCAAATCCTGATATCAAGATTTCTATTTAATGTTCATGTTTTAAATTTCCTCCATTTTACTTCTACTATAAATCCAAATTTTTTTTGTAACATATCATTTCCTTTAACCTATTATTAAGAGGATGCTTTATGAATCCTATTTTTAAGGTGGGTTTCCAATAAAATAATTTTATGGTGTCAATAATTTATTTTTTTCAAGTCTAAATTCAAATTTTGAGTAAGAAATTCATTTATGTATGTGATAATGTAACACCAAATTATTTTATGGAATGATTATTTTTATTTTTGATATTTTTGAATGGTTACGTTTCATGTAATTCCCAATATAAAGGAAAAAATAAATATTTTTATAACACATCCATTAAATTAATGGGAATGAATATTATTCACCAAATTATAAAATACATATATTATATATGTAATAAATTATTTTTTTATGTCCATGTAAATGATTTTAAATGAATAATACAACAATGACTAAAATTTTACGCATTAAGAAGACAATTTTTTTTTTCTAAAAGTAGTTTTACTGCATTTTGGTGGAACAATTGTTTTAAAATTATTATTTTTCAAATATTTATAATTTTATTTAATAAATAATATTATCATTTAGAGTCACAAAATCAAAATATTTTTTTCTGAATTTTTCATATTTCCGTGATACGTTTCATGTTTCCATGAATATTTAACAACTGCTGAATCTAAATTGGAGATAGTTTTTTGTCTAAAAAATTTATAATGTTCAATTATATTTAAGATTTTTTAAATTAAAATTACATATATTTTTTCTCATTTAATATAATTTAGGTCATTGGAATTAATTTCACTTTTAATTTTGATATAAAATATATCAGTGTTTTCAAAGCTTTAACATTAAAAAATATTTTTCCTCATTACCTTAAGGGGATTATTTTTGATTTAATTACTAAAGAATATATTTATGGAGATTTAATGAATGGATTATAAATTATCAATATGTGGTTAAAAATTTTGTTAATAGTTTTTTTTATTTTTTTACATTATTAATAGTTACAATAGTAATTTATTTACACAATTGATGCTAAATAACGTAATTAAAGGTAACAATAATATGATAAATATAGAAACAATTACTCTAATAATTATAAATTTTTTATTAGATTTCTTATATTAAACCAAAATCCTCATTTGGATGATTTTATGGAATCTTAGAGCCATTGGGATTAATTTAGTATTTTTTTAGTTTTTTATTCTAAGGAATGTCCAATATTTCATTCAAATAATTTTAATGAGTATTAAATTTTAATATGTGTTTACTCATTAGATATCTTCACCTAGAAATATTAATATGAATTCAAGAATACTAATATTTATCATGATAAATAATTTTTAATTTTCATGTAATAAATTATTACATTTACGTCTTACAAAATGATGATTCAATTTTAGTTTAATTAATGTAAATAAAAAATAAATGATATTAAAAATAGAAAAAGAAATACAAATTTAGATAATTATTTTTATTCATGAATTTTTTAAAAGACATCGATAGATTATGTATTTATTAAACGATCAGTCTAATGATATCTTTTTGTTATGGTATTTTAATAATGTAATGTAATAAATAGTTTCTAAATTGACATTAATTATATTTTAATTTAAATAATAATTTATTAAATAATATAAATTAATTAAAAAATTTCATAAATTTTATAAGAATAAGGATTATTTTCACATATATGATCAATTTTTGGTTAGTTTGTAATCTTATAGTAACTATATTAAACTTCAATGAGTTAAAACTCATGTGTTCATGGTGATAGTTAATGGGTTCAAATAACGGTTAAAAGAAATAGATAGGGGTATGAATTATATAAAAATGATATAAAAATTATTAGATGAATATTAATAAATTTTTATCACCTTAATATATAATTTCTATTTTTTAATGGACACTTTTTCAGGATATGAACATATAAATTACCTAAATCAATGATAATTACAAAATGACTAACACTTTGTATTTAATATCTTGTATGTGTCGACATAAATGGAAAATTCACGGTATTAAATAAACTGGTTGCCTATTTTTATATAAATAAAAATATTTATTTTAAAAATTTATTTTTTAATTTTTATAAATTATATATTTAAAATAAATTCTTCTTCAATGCTAAATTAATATTTCTTTAAATACAAGAGAAATAAAATAATTGATTTTAATAATAATATTAATGATAAATTTTGGATGATTGGATGTTTATAATGAATTTCATAGACATAAATGATGTATTATTTCTGTTTGAAAACATTATATTATAATTCAAAATTTATCATTATGTATTTTTTTTTAAATTAAATAAATAATATCAAATTTGACAATAATGATATTTTATTAAATTATTACATTATTAAATTATTTAAAGACCAAAAATGGTAAAAGACCATAAATGTGATAAGATATGGTCAAAAATGTATTAATAAATTAATTTATATTCCATTTGTATGTTTTACTCTATATATTATCCATGTTATATTTTAATATTTCTAGGATTTTAGAAAATACCTTTCCCCTCAATTATAAAATAGAACCTCCTCCAACACTTCTTAAAAAAATTGTGCCATCCTTCATTTCAATACCCTATACATTTATCCTATTAACAATAAAATTTATGATATAGATTTTTGGGTCCTTCAAAAATTCCTACCGATATCACTTAAGAAGAGATTAAATAAATTATTATGACGAAGACGTAATCATTTTTTCTAACTCATTAATGATAATTTTTTCATTATACATCATCTTAAATTGTTTTTCCATTAAAAAGAAATGAATAATTTATCATATATATTCTTTTATTTTATTATTTTTATGGTATAACCATATTCCTCCCTTTCATAATCCTATGAAAAATGAACGCACCGTGTGTGCGAACGTACGACTTACCATCTCCAAACCATAGTTCAATCTATTTTTAATCACCACTTTATGTGTATTTTTATAATGAGTGAAAAAATAGATATATTTTATAATTTTAACTTAATATTTATATAAATAATTAAATATATCATACACTTCCATAACCTTTCTCCCATCATGCAATGATATCGTCGATCACACATACGTACGACCTACAATATTCATGATGCAATGAGATTCATTTTCATTTTTCATCATTAATGAATAGTTATAAAAATTTATATAATGGTAAAATATGATATTAATAAAATTAATGTCATTATTTCGATATTGTATATTAATCTATGAAAATTAACTGAGACATGCACTATGAAAAATGTTTAAGATAATGAAGTAGCCAACACCCAAAAAAGGGTAACTATAACATTTTATTTAAAAATTGGGGAAAAGATCATATAATAGAATAATATTTGATAACATATATATATATATGAATAAGGATATGGTACAAAATAATAAAATTATTTAAACCATTACAAAAGATGTTAATGCACATCCAACTAAAAAGAAGTGTTAGGTAACGGTTTTTCTGGTCTCACTTTTATTTTTGTGGGATATGAGTTGTTCAACACTTGTTTATTATGTGTGGTGAATTTCCCCTTTCATATATAATATCATGAATCTCTTTATCATTATTCTATTAAATGATTTTATATTAATTATTTTTTTAATGGGGCTTCTGATTCAATTATTTCAAAGTGGAATGGGATGACATTATTTAAAAATATCTTTTAAATTTGATTATACAATACGTGAGGAATTATTTTAACCTGAGAGACACAGGTTGGGGACCGATTAATGAAATACCACAATGAATCGATAGTCTATTGATATGAAATAATTTGGTGAGTAACACTTTGAGTTTGTTTCCAATAGTAATCTGATAGGTTTCTACCCACATACACAAAATGGCAACATGATTTATCATGATACTATCAATCAAGAGATAATATATTCATTGTATAGAAGACTTAAATAATGCATTTCCTTTATTTACATTACTATATTTATTAATCGCGTTGATTCATGATAGTATCTGCTGTACTACACCCTTACTAAGTAGTTGTGCTCAACCAATTTTTTTGATTTATTTTACCCATATTTCCTACAATTTAATTATGATTGATATACAATGTTACTCTAATGGGAAAATGGTTTTTTCATAGAAAACACTTTTATAATTTTATTTGAAAAATTTAATTTTAATATCAAATTTATATCTACTTTATGAAGACGACATAACAATTCATCCATGTGGGATGTTATATTGTTTATTATATTCAATTGTAATAACGTAAGGCTACTTCTCTTCTATATGGGTGTTTGGGGTGTTACACCAATCATTCAACGTATAAATACTATTATCTGTTATGGCTTCAAGGATTACAAATAAAACATCATCTCATGGAGTATGAGATGATGTGTAAATTTTTTGACGAACACACAGAGGTTGAGAGTTCAAATATTAAATGGAATAAATTCATGTATGTATACATCCTTGGGGATATTCTTCAACATCTTGAAAAATATATCAACGTAAAATTTTGACTATTCATCATTGTTTTGATGATATCAATGACCATTTAAATCTTTTTAGTTTGTATATTTTTGTTGATAATGTTCTCATAATCACCCATTTTCTTTTGATGAGTTATATTTATAACATTGTATAATGATTTAATGTTTTCTTTTATCACCACATATTCACTTTCCAAAAATGTTCCCAAATGTGGAAACCTGGTGATAATATGTTTTTGTAACCACTATGCTTCCTATATTAGTGATTTAATAACCCATATGCACTTTGTGGGACAATTATTTTAAGGGGGGTTGAATTTAACGCACCGTGTTTTTATTTTTTGAAATAAATCACATTTATTTGATCGATTTTGGTGCATAGTACACCAAGAAATGATTATTGTTCATGAAAAGTTGATTTTATCCTTATTTAAACACAATTTCAAGTTCCTTCTATAGATTTTATTATACTCAAGACCGAGTTTCTCAAACTAAAATATAGTGTAAATATTATTTAAAATATTATTATTGATATAACCTAGCAATTGGAATAAAAGATATAAAAATATTTATAAAAACATAAAATTATGGTTTAAACATGATTATTAGATGAATTAATTGGTAATAAAATAATTACAAATAAAAATAAAAACTAATTAAATATAAAGGATGTGTTTTTATAAAAAAACTATTTTTATTTTACCAATTGAGTATTATCGTAACAAATTTTATTAATAATTATTAGTGATAGATATTAAAAAAATGTATGTATGATAAATTCCATGAATTTTTTCAATCTTAAAATTTTTTTATAGTCATAAAATAAGAACAAATATAATTTTAGGCTTAAAAAGATGTGTTTTTCTCAAAGGTAGTTGATCTGTATTTTAATGGGAGAAAATTTAGGAATATATATTATTATGTTGTTATAATTTTCATTTGAAAAAATAAACTTAATTTTATATTTTAGAATATAAAAATTTATTTTTTTGTCAATATTTGGTATTTTTATAATATGATTAACTTTTTGAAGAATTTTTAATCACTAAATTTTAATTTATTAATTCATTTTTATAAAATCTATTTCTGTAGATAAATTATATCGTTAATTGATTCTAATTTATAGTAATTAAAAATATAAATAAAAATAAATAAATTTAGGTAATTTGAATAAATTTCACATTGAAATTTCACATAATAAATTTTCAATCTTATGAACTTTTTTACTTTAAAACAATGTTATTACGTCCCATATGCGTGATTAATTATAAGTTAGAATTTTCCACATATAGGATTGAAATTTAATATAAATTGATTAAAAATTTTTAATCAGAATTGTTTATAATTTATAGTAATTTAATCATAGTTTTGAAAACATTATTAGTGTTTATAATTAATATCAATCATAACAATTAAGGTTAAAATGAGTTTAATTAGTAAATATAATTTGAAATTAAGGAAAAAATAAATTAAAAACATGACAAAACCATTTTTGATTGACATAATTGTACTATATACTCTATTTTTAAAAATATGCTTCATTATTAGAGGCATGTTATGTAAGGTAGTCTTTTGAATAGTAGTTTCATTTTGATATTTGGAAAAAATTTGTAGCTCCTCGACTATAAAAGGGTACTCCCCTAGTGATGTCTTCATAGATATCAATCAATTTGAATAATTAAATACCTACACAAATAAAATAAAAATATCACCCATATTATCCTTTAAGAATCACTATTTCCAAGAGGAAAATAGATAAATCCATTGGTGCAAACCAAAATGAGTTAGCTGAAAGAGAGAAAACAATCTAAAATAATGAATGTTGTTTTATTTATTTATCCACCCATTAAATTGTTTTAATATCATGATTATATAATATCCTTAGTACATTAAATATAATATCATGTTTTTATATTAATTTCACAACCTAAAACTTCACAAAATTTCAAAAAATAGGATACCTAATTAATTTTCATCTGCACGACAGACAACCATCTTGTGAACCGATGTAGTTTTTTTATCATTACAACCTTTAAAGGTTGGTAATAATGAGGTATTTAAAGTTTATATATGAATTATAAAACATTTGTGATGTATTTACATTTCTTTAAAAATTATACTTCACATATCTTCATGATTTATTTTTTGTGAGAATGTGGTAATATCTTTTGTAGATGTGTGGACTACCACCTTCTCAAAGTGATGTGATACATTATTGGTTTTCATGGAATGTAATAATGGTACGTTTAAATAATATTTGTGATATAAATGCATAAAATTATATATAATTGATAATATACATATGAAATTTACATTTAATCATTTGAATATGATAATAAAACGGAAACATCAACCATGTGTACTTATGACCTACCATCTCCATGAATAGTGTATTTTATTTTCTATCAATAATATTTATTAATATATAAATATAAATTTATAATGAATATATTTTATTCTTATATCACTTTTTAGACTTGATAAATTCATAAATCATGATCAATGTAATAGGACCAAAAATAACAAGTCAAAATATATAAGAAAAATAATGTGGTTATTACCCAAAACATAACTTTATCATGGAAATGATAATAAATATATAATATATAGTCATAATAAAAATATATATGGTATTATATATATGAATATGTTTCTTTTAAAGATTTATGATAAAAATATATTTATTATATAATTTTTTTGATTGTGTATTAAGGAATTCAAGGTTAATGGTGTGGGGATTTCTATTAGCTGATTTATTTATGCATGGAATTAGAAATATTTGTCATATGATTATTTATTGTTGTTTTTATACCTAAAAAAGACATTATATATCTAAGATTTAATTTAAATAATTATCTTCAATTTTTAATATGATCTTATTCATTATCATATGACACAATTCAAAAGTTATTAAAGTAGTAATGGATTTCGGTCTCTCTTTAATTTTATGTGATACCAAAGCAATGTTCACTGATTATTTCATCTATTTTGTGTGTATACATAACTTTGATTAATTTTATGTTTCTTATACTCTTAATTACTGTTATTTAATTATACATTTTTTTATTAATCCTTTATGGGGATTATATTTCATTAGTTTCCAAATCTGGAAGAAATTTGTAGTCCCAATTTTATTTCATTGAGAAATATGTTATAGAATGCACGTAATTTTTTTTTAACAATTTGTATATAAATATAATTTTATTTCTAATTTTATTAATATGATTCTTTTAATAATATTTTATTCTTATTATAATTTTATTTTTGAATAGTGATCTAGGAATTAATGTTACCAAATTAGAAAAAGTTTGTTTCTACATTCTCTTCATTTATGAGTATTGTTAATGATTTTTATTCCACTGATGAAATATTGTGATCCATATCCCACGAAGTATCATAAATTTTATTCTATTATGTAAATTCATGATATATTCATGTAAGGGGACCATTTTAAACTCCTTGGTTATTTAGAAAATTAATTAAGTGTTTTTAATAAAATATAACATTATTTCTATCTTAGGTCTCCAAAACATATTATTTATGTACCATGTTTTCCAAAAATATTAAAAAAATTGTATTTGGATAAAATCATAAAATAAAAGGATGTTATGGTTTACTTTATTTTTTTATAATGTTATTAAAATGGTTTTAAATCATACATTATATGTTTTCAAGGTTATTTTCAAAGAAACATCTGTTAAAAATGTTATATTTCTAAAATAAAATTTCTCAATGAGGAATGTATGTTCTCATAATGAAATTATTCCAATGATTTTAGAGCTTCATTCATATACTTTCAAAGTAGATTTTGATGAAAATTATTTTAAAAATATTTATTGTATGAAAATGTGATTATAAAATGATGGTTATTTTCCATAAGAAATTCTCCATATGATCTTTCCAAATACTTCTCCATGTTAGATAAAATGCAATGATATATTTTTTTATTTAATGGGGATAACAAGTAAGTAAAATATTCTTATTTTTTCCTTGAATGGTTCATGTATAAGATGATATATTTTGTTAACCCATTTCTCTTCTCCAGGACAGGCAATTATTAAATGATTATGAAACCTGATTCATTTCATATGTTAATAAAATATGAAATGATTGTGAAACCTATATCTTTTCCATAGGTTACGACATGATGGAATTTTTAGGTTTTCCATTTCATTTCATCGGTTAGGTTATTATGTTTATGAAACCCAACACTTTTATTGGGTCATGATGTGATCTTTTATTTGTTATATATTAAAAAAGTTATGTATAATTTCATTATATTATTATTGGGGCCTATATTTACCACCAATGGATTGGGTAATGATTTACATCTCATGTGATATAATGAGCTGGAATGGGTAATGTAAATGGTTGAAAAATACATTTCATGGAAACAGAGTTACACTTGGTCATTAATATAGGGTTTGAATGTGGTGTGAACTTTGTACAATAATATAGGGTAGAAACATGGAATAAACCTGTTCATTAAAATATTTCTATAACGATACATGATCAAAATATAGAAATATATGGTTGGACCGGGGGAATGGACAAAATTTAGTGATACAGGCTGGAATGTGAAATGGAATTGTATTAGTAATACAAGGATGGAATGTGTAGTTAACCCGGTTCTGTAAATGATTGTTTCCTATATGATGGTCTATGAAGAGATCCTAGAATAATATGAGATGATTCTATATCTTATGTGAATTCCATCAATTCCATATATTAGTCTCATGTTATGATACACCTATGTTCAGAATATCCATATGTATCTCCATTGTTTATCATTTCAGATCATCTAAGATTGCCAGTTATAATTTTCATGTTTCCCCATGATATGAAAAATGTTTTTATTTTTTAGCACTAATAGGTTATATCATTATCCAATATGTTGATTTCATTCACGAAATTAGAATAATGTGTTCCATGTTTCTAATGAAAGTAAACAATTTGAGTCCTTCGATATGTACTTTTATAATGGGATGAATATTATTAAAAAACGATGAAATATCAATTTATGATAAGCTTGGTCACTATAGAGAAAATACATAACATGATATGTAATCCATTTTATAGACCTAGGAGGAAATACCATTGTTTTACCATGACATGGTGGGATTTCTTTGGTCTTCCAAGAGAGGGCAAACCATAGTTATTAGTTCTTGTGACACGTCCTGACCATTTCCATTGTGGTATGATGATCTGCATCTAGAAAGGATACGGTAACCTATTTTCAATTTTTTAACATTATGTCTAGGTGAATTGGAAACTAATCTCAGACTATGAAATGACTTCTAGGAACCCAATATGGTTCATTTAATTATTTTTAAATATAGAGGATTTAAAAAGGGTGACTTTATAGTGTATTATCCTCTATATCATAGTGTAATCCTTAGTGATTGACTGACCATGACTAAGGGTGTTATTGGTATTGGTTGATAAGGTAGCTTGTGGAACCTATGACAGGTATGGAATATTTATTCTCATGGATTTGCGGAAATGTTGACTAGTTTTTGTATTCATTAAACAACACTCTATTTATTATTTCAAATGGTTATTATGGATGTATCTATTAGAACCAAATGCTCTTCCTTGTGTTTGGCCTATGATCCCATGAAAATGTGATTCTATGAAGAGGGTGCCCAAATTTATATTATATGATCCATAATGTAATTCTCTTGGTTGAATGTTTCTATATAAGGATTCCCATGGGTTCTTCATAGGATATGCAATTTCTTCTTTAATGTATAAATTTTATTTAACAAGACAATCCATGTCATTAATTATAATTTTAATTGAATATTTTTCCCCATTGTAAATTTCAATGTTAGAAGTAATGAAATTCCTCACAAATATTTTAAATTTTATTAGACATAGTTTTCCCCATTATTTATCTATAATTGTTATACATTCCAATCATCATCACAAATATGAGAACATTATACTTGAAATTCCATATTCCCATTATGGGTGATTGAACCGATGCATCCATATTTAAAATATGATAAATATATGACATGTTTTTCCTAGAAATATCATGTGGTGGATTATATATGTTTAGTCTTGTGGTATCATAGACCCAAGTAATGTTTTTATAATTCATTTACATTCATTTATTTCCAGTTCAATCCGAAATACACTGAGTATATCGGATGAGCATGAAATTATTAAATTTGATCATGCTATCAATTTTTCTATTAAATTATTTTTATTGTTATTATTATTTTGATGTTATTCTAATGAGTTTCTCAGATATATATATATATACAACAAATATATTGTCAATGTACGAGATAACATCAGTAGTTTCCTTTTGATTTTTTACTCCAACCCTACTCGGTATGCCATTACACTTGGGTGCCCAAGTCATCTTAAACATGGCTTCTAGAATAGGTTGTGATGTCGTACGATACTGAACAAGTAGAATGGCTTGAATATTCTTATTTAGATAGGTTATGTTGTTTATATAAATGATAGTAGTACAAGCTTGTAATTATATTTAAAATAATTTTATTACTAATATATTCTTGATCATCCTATTTTGTGACTTATATTTTATGTATGAAATGGATGATCAAGATCATAGTTCATTAATTTTATTATTTTATTGATAAAAATATTTTTTTCTACTATACTATTTATATTTACTATTATGGATAATGTTTGGTTATTTTTATTTGTTTTTAACTCTAATATATAGACAGTCTCCCCTAACCCAAATTGTATGTCCTCAGTATTTATTAGTATATAATTAATATTGGGTAGTGTATAAGATGAAATGTTTCCAATAGGTTTAGTTAATTATCATTGTGTGATGTGATACATGACATTACGATGTGTTATCAGTTCTATCATTTCATATTATATCACTATATTTATATATTAAATTTTGGTATTAGTAATTTTTGTCACTTTTGATGGAATAGGATTGGTTCATTGAGGAATCCTATTCCGGTATAGAGATAATGTTTCCATGAATATGGGATTATTTTTTTAACATCTGTTATATTACATTTTAGTTTAATTTTCAATATAATATATGAAATGATTCAATAAATTTTATGATTTACTATGGATTTAATTATCTTATATCATTGGTGGTAGGTTGTTGATTGATTTTGACACTTTTACATCAAAGTAAATAAAATTATCTAAACATCATATTCAGACCATTAGGTTTATATATATAAATAATTTTTGTTTTTGAGTTATTACATATACTAGAGGTAAATTGATTAATGTTTTATTAACAACAAAAATGGGGTTTTCCCATAATGTTCCATTGGGTAATTACTATGATAAACATAAATGTTTGTATATATTTTCATCGGATGGTAGGATATTTGTATCAAATGTGAGTTATTCGACGAAGATGATGAGGAATCATTCATCATGAACAAGATGCTCAGAATCGATAGGTAAAATTTTTCGAATGTTGTGGACCCCTGTAAGGATGTTATTATTTTGGTTTTGTTAATTTATGCACCATTAATTTTTTTTTGTTTTACAACATATATAGGAATTAAATTTTACATAAATTATCAATGTGAGTGTTGGATGTAAGAGACTTCTAAGATGACATTTTATGTATCTTCTTGACCCTCAAAAGACAAAATTGTTAGTTAATTACATACCATAAAACCATTTATTTGTTTTTCTGTTTTATGTATTGTATATTATTTATTCATTACAACATACAAGGTGTTTTCACATCATTAATTCTATGATATATAACATAACCAACCATTTCTTATAGATAATAATTCACATCATCATAGTGCACATCCAATTAGAATATGAGTATTTCTGTTTAACTAGAACATCGAGGGGTATTACCATATATAGATACATATTATGTTAAGATCTAAATCATTTTACTTGATATATGACCCTTCAGGGATAATTTCTATATAAGGATGGTTAAAGAGAAATGGGGTCTAGTATGCCAATGTTCAGCTAGTGATCCATTAAATATTTAAATATTTTATTTCTCTTTAAGCCAATAGTTTCAATGGGCATATTATAAATTGGTTTATAAGTAAAACTTAATGGGTGATCTCCTATACCAATTAGAATTGAACACATGTATAATTGAGACCTTATTGATTAGTTTTGACACTCATATATAGATGGACTATATCTTTCCAATATTTTTACTTCTTTTGAGAGTGTTAATATGTTCTTTATATGTCATTTAATGGTTTACAAATGAAAATGGATTGTTCAATGGGAGATTTAACCTTTTTTAGGTTTTATATTTGGCTAAGATGGTCAGATGTAGTGACCCTGATTTATTGTCCATAGTTATGACATGGATTCTTGGGAGAAATTATTTTGTTCAATAAAGGGAATCTCATGATAGGGGTGGGACAAGGTTTATAGGTAACCTTTTAGTAAGCGATTTTGGTTATGCACTCTTGTAGAGATTGATCCATGAGTGGTTTTAATTTTTTGTTATATATGCATGATTATTCAATTAGTTTTTGATAAATAAAATTGTGTTCTTGACTATCAAAAATGGATTTTAATGACATGATAATTCAGGTTCAACACCTTTTTCCAAGAAGATATTCATTTTTTGGTATTAATTTATCAAAATGATGTTATGTGATGGGTGGTTGACAGATACATTTGAGCACATTTGAGTTTCTCTATAGTGAATAAAATTTCCAACATGGTCTTATTATGTTAAAATATATATTCCATGTATCATGGTAAACATTGACTTATTGAAGGAAGACTCATCAAGTGATGGATTAGTTCATGAAATAGGTGGTATAGGATTGTACACCTACTATGGTAGGTGAGATTCAAATATTTCAGGCTACTTTTTTGTGGTAAAATTTAAATTAGTAATCATTAATGAACAATTTGTAAGGTTATGAATAGTTGATTTAATGAAATCATATGGGAATGGGTTCTACAAATTGGTGGTAATATTATTATATTCTCCCCATATGAATTAATAAACCACATATAGATTAAGTGATGTGAGGTTGTTGACCTTTTGGTGGAACGTGAAATGAAATATCATGAGACATAATGTAATGGTTTTGTAATAAGAATGTATAGCCAAATTTTATGTGATTATTTATTGGGGACTTAAATACATGACTTTTGATATAATCATACAACACTCAGATTCTAGATACAATCAATCCCAATATCTTGTCAACTTTATGAATAATTTGAGTAACATTTAGAAATATATAAAAATATCTAAATATCAATTAGGATTTGATGGAGGGACTCCATGGGAGATTTACTCTAGAAGTGGAATTGGGTATTCTATATGATGGGAAGAGATTAAATTTATTCTTTGGGAGGTTACAATCTTTATGATTTGAAACACACCTAATTTAAATTATTTCATTTTTATATATTTAATGAACGGGTTATAGGTGATATATGTGTTTGTGCACATTGAATACAATATTTCTAACCATGATATTTGATAAATTATGATATAGACATGGAATGGGTTGTAGTGAAAAATAACCCATTTCAATAGTGTGATGAAAATGATGATCCAATTGAGGGGAGTGGGAAATTGCTCTCTAGTGTTTAATCCTCACATAAAATGAGTCATTCTAGGACGATATCATTCATTTGATGTTAATTTTTCATTCAAATATAATTAGAAAAGTGGAACCGTATATTACTACATTTCTTGTTTAATTTATATATTTTTTTATAGATATATATGTTGTTCATGATTGGAAATTATTCTTGAAATATCATGTTACAATAAAGTTTCTTAAATCCTAAATTATCATGTGTTCATGTAGTGTTACAAAAATTTAAATCAATAGATAATTTTTTTTCATGTGATGCAGCCAGATGTTGGTTACAGGCTTCAGTGACTAATCTTATTACAATCTCAGTGTGCCCTTACATAAAGGTAGCAGGATCCAGTTTTGGTGATGCATCATGAAATAAAGATGACTATTTTCTATATTATTCCACATAAAGTACAATTTAATGAGTTTAATTGAATAGTAACATGTGGTTGGTGATGAAGCCCATAGACCACACCGTATTGATGATACAGATGTACATTAGAGGTTTCCTAACACATTTCACAGAAAATATGTCACATGAAGGTTGAGCATGCTCAATCGAGGATTCGAACATCAGTTAAAATTAAGGTCTCAGGGATGTATATTTATATGTTACATGATTCTATGTTTTATAAAATAGATTGGTAGAATATTTAATTTTCTAGTGGAGTCCCCAATTAATATTTTATGATGATAGATACATGGTGGTTTTAAATTTGATGGTGAAATAAATAATTTAGGGAGTGTAATTCCATATTCCAATTTTGGATAAAATGGATACATTATCATGTCTTATGTTAGATGATGTCGACTAAGAACAATTATAATTTTTCAATATTTATTACAACATATTGATCAACTATATAGAGAATAAGATTCCATTTTAGAAAAGATATATATGAAAATACCATTAGGTTTCCTGGAACTGAAATGAAATTTTGATCATGAATTTATTACCCATGTAAGTCAGATTTGTCATTTTTATTCCCACCTAAAAAATCTCATGTAATAGATTTAATATATGGGGAAGTTATAAGATAATATTTTTTATATTGGTAAATTTAATAACCAATTTTCATTTTGATTTAATTAAAGGTTCAAATAATTACAAGAGATTCGCAATGTATTAACTAAATTTGGAATTCCTCACAATCATTTTTTTAGATATGAAATGTGTATTCGGATAGGTCATGGAGCGTTTTGAATAAACTTTGGGGTTCATGAAAAGAATAATATTTTTTTGGAAATGTGTACATTATGGTGCATAGTTAAAGCATGGTTAGTGAAATCCATGGAAATCAAACATGTGTAATTCTAGGGTAGACTATGTGGTTGTATGAATACTATAGAACACAGGTTTCATGGTTAATCTAAGATCCATTAAATAGTTTAATGTAAATATGTGATATGGAGGGGTCAAGATTGTGACAAACACACATTTGGCATGTGGACTATAGAACTAAGTGGTGAAATGTGGGAGGTGTAATTTCCTAGGAAATTGATGTGCAGTGACACTAATTTTCCATGTAATTTTTTAAAATTATTTGGAATTATTATTACGTCTTAAAAAATTTACGGAATGTGATTCAGAGGTTCGGAGTTCCCATAGTGATCCATTGAAAAAAAATTTAAGCATTAAATAGAATGTGGGAGATGTTATCCAAAAAATGGAATGAATCTTAAATGGGTTCCTGGATCAGAAATATGAGGGCACCGTTGCGTTTAGGGTGATGGGTTTACCATAGGTGAGACTTAAGTATAGTCGTCACACATATCAAATGAGAAAAAAAATGGCACAACTGTAAATTAAATAATTAAATAAAATTATTTTATTTTTTAAATTCTTATAACTCAAGAACGGTCACTCGAATTAAAAATTTGAGACCATCGCTAATAATGGGAGGGTATTATATTCATAGGTACATCCTAAACTTGGTCAGTGCGGGCCAGTAGTGGAAGTTAGTTATTGGTCGTAAATAAAATAAATAAGTAACAATTATTTTATAATTAAATCTTTTAACACCTAAATGGTAACTCAAATAAGAAATATGAGATTACAGTTAAGATCATGAAGGTGTGTTTCCCTTAGGAAGAGTCTAACCTTGACTGGCACGGGTTGATGGTGATTGTTAATAATATTTTAAATTTTTGTAATGTCTATTTAGTAAACGAGCGGGTGGAGATTTATATCTTTTTAACCAATGATAGTATTAAAAATCCATGCCACCATTGAGTTTTCCACATGGTGATTGGGTTAGGTGAATCTTATCTTCGACTGTCAAGGGTTGTAAAAAAAGATAATATTTGGACATAAACAATTACTCAATGAGTTATTTTATTTCATTCTTTGTCATGGATTAGTGATGGTTGCAGGTCCGGTGGGTTATTAGACCATTTTATGTCCGGTTACACTCGCTTGTGTAAACGCACTATCATTAGATAAATGGGTACATTAATTGAAATCATTAATGAACCTCATTAATAGAGAGGTGAGATAAACTCCTCTCATATTCTATTTAAACAAAGCTTTGTCATGGGTATTTTTCACTCACAAGGGGAACCTCTGACGATGTGCCGATGAAGAATTTATCCATCGTATAACAGAGCTTCGATACCTTTGAATATTCAATCCAGTGTTTGATGAATGCCAACAAACATGCTACGAACGTGGATATGTCTTCCTCATCTGTATCATATACCAAGATGTTTGAGGTAGGTGTTATGTTTTTAATTCCTCCTTGTTTCCCATTCATGAATATTATAAAAAACATGGATCAACTATCCAATAGCTCGATATACGTTTCGTTCTTTAATGCTGGAGGATAATTCAGGTTTTCCGTATGGGATTTTTTTTCAATAAATAATCCTTCCCATGATATAATATTAATGCAGAGGGCGTGGGCTGAACATAAGAAGGAACTAACCTTCCGCCGATCTCGGGTTACAGGCATTCTTCTTGTGCGACCAAGAAATATGGTGGCATGGTCTAACATCGGTCGGCATGGTGTAGTAGTAATCCTTGGAAGTACGTAGGAGCAGATAGGAAAGGAATCAGCCCACCAGAGTTTCGCCTATGTCCCGCGGAAGCATCGTTGGTGCGACGATGCTGACAACAAGATGAGGTGGGGACCGACTATCAATGGCCGTGAGTAGGGGGTGGCACCTGAAGGCGTCGCAGCGAACAAATGGGTTGTCGAAATTTTTCGGCATGTGTCGATGTAGGGAATCTCGACACGAAGGAAGTTCGTGGCTTCGAGCCACTGTGGAGGGAAACCCCACTGTATGTGGGTTCTCCAAGTTACAGGTAGAGTGGGACCGACTAGGTGGTGTGGTGCCATCCAGAGCTGCTACATTGAAGACCCAAATAGCTTAGTCATTCGGGAGCGGAGCAGACCCCCGCACTCGACGAGAGGAGCCTAGCCGGGTGGGCTGGGCCACACCCTCAGTCCCGCGGGCTGAGCCACAACATAAGGGTCCTAGATTGTGGTCCAGTAGGCCAGTTCATGCCAAACTGAATCGGGCTTGGCCCAACAGGGTCGGTCGGGTCAGTCTGTTAGTGTCGGACAACACCCATACCCCTTTCGACCCGGTTACGCCTAAATGGGTATAACTCCTAAACTGTAAATCTGTTTGACGAACCGTTTGTATCATTGAAACCCATAGGAATAGGTGGTCCTACTGAGATAATACACTTCAGTTTTGGGGAAATGTTGGAGTATGACCAAGTTGGACAGAACCCAAATCTAACTGATCCCTCACCACTAAAATCCATATAACTTATAGACCGGGCGTCTGGTTGATGTGCCGTTTAGTGTGATGGAACCATTATGACATAACAGTTCATTATGTAACTTCTTCATGGGACTTCATGATGGTTGAAATATGATCATTGGATTGAGAAGTGGATTATCATGGAATAAAGAGTGATTTGTGTGGGAACCTAGGGGTGGATGTGACGTGAAAAATGAATAATGATCATGTGTGTATCAACACTAGGTAATAATTTGTGGGTTTGTACCGATCAATCATGTGTGGTTCACCACCATGCGATGTTTTGTGGGTCAAAAACGAGTGATTTTGTGTGGGTCTGCACTATGTGATCTTGTGTGGGTCTACAGCAAGCGATCCTTTGTGGGTTAGCACCGAGAGATCTTATTTGATTCAACACCAAATGATCCTATATGGGTCACAACCGAGTGATATTATATGGGTCAGAACAGAGAAATATTTTGTGGGTAGCACCTACTAAACCTGTTTGGGTCAGCACTGAGCGATCTTGTGTGGGTCAATACCGATTGATACACTGTGGGTCATCATCTAATCCTCTTGACAGAATAAGATGACCTATCTTTATAACTAATCATATTTACTATTTTATTTATTTTGTACCTGGTCTGAGCAATCATTTGATTTGATCATTGTGATTGAAGTCATCTTTTGAATCTTTTCCTTTGTGGAATTTTGGGAGACCATCAGGGGTCTCAGGGTCCCAACTAGGTATTGTAATAGTCCCCCTTTAAAGGGCTTCTCTGGAACCTTTTTTTGTCTTATGAAGACGAGGGAAAACAATACTGAGTCTTGCAGATTTAAAACTTGACGGTGCTCGGTAGAGATTGATAGACGCTAAACTGAGGTGATAGGTATACTTGGAGAGTCGTGGTGATGAGTTGTACCTACCCTTCAGGTAAGAACCTTTCCAGAATGCATCCTGAGTTTTTTACCATTTTCTTGTACATCCATTTTAGTTGGGATTTTATTCAGACGCCATCACTTTAGTACACACTTTTACGCATAGTGGTGGGTTTAGTTGTGGTTTGAAATTTCATCTACTTTAGTTTTTACTTGTGCACAGTGTCCCATGCCTGTGTGTTTATAGGTTTTTAAGAAAATTCCTTCCCATTTTAGGGATATGACTTTCTGGTGCTAGTCGCCAACCCCGGGCCCATGGAAGGCAGGCTTGTGGTAGTCACAACATGATCCTCCGGGGACAGATCATGAAAAATAGTCATTAAAGGGGTGCAGTTCTACCAGAAGAACTAAAAGTCTATGTTTTCAATGGATCAATAGTTTTAAATGTCTTGAGTTCGGATTTCAGTCCAGGGAGTCCAGTGTTGGTGCGGTAGCCGACATATCCATACACTAGGACCCTGAATTTTGATTTCGGACTCGGTACATGAAAACATTTATTACGTGTCTTTTATATGTTTTTTTTCTTTTGATCTATTTTTAGTCACCTCATCAGATATAACTTATTAACCTTGGTTAATCATGATTCTCTTTCAAGATGCCACAATTTAGACAACCTTCCAGGATTCCAATGTGTGACCATTAGGATGGTCTAAAGTGTGATGAGGCTTCAGAACAAGGATTGTTGCCTGATATGGTACCTTTGGGCGGTGTCCCATCAATACCACATCTCATTGGTCAGAAATTACTGTTGAAACAATGGGTAGAGGACACATATTGGCTCAGTTCTGTACACGAGTTTCGGTGATAAATACCCCTCATGTTATAAGGTTATCCCTAATCATAGGCGGCTAAAGACTAGCCTGAGGTGGTTGCTGAGTTGTCATCTAGTAAGGGCGTCATTAGATCAGATGGTGGTCCTAGCAGTGAGTTGTCTATGTGGCTCAGCAGGGCGATATAAGGGTTTATATTACCTCTATCATATGATTCAGTGATTTTTCAGTGGACAGAGCTTGAGAACTATTATCAGAGTAGATGACTTTTCACATAAAAAGCTAAGACATATGTCTTCCCAAGATCTTCTACAGCATTAGGAAGTCAATATATTAGTAGATGTGTTTTCATAGAGGCCTACCAACAATTTTAGGTACTTGATGAAAACAATAAAACCAATTCTCCATTGATCAGACCACTGAGAGAGATGTGTTTAGGGACATCCTATCCAACACATATCTTCTATGCATTCCAACTTTTGTTATGGTTCTAGAGAGAACTTTTATGTTTGAAAATTCATTTGATAAGGACATGAAACAAGTGATGTTTAGTAGTGGGAAATTAAGAAACATATGTCTGTCTAATAGACTGGGACATGTAAAATGTTTCAAAAAGAGAAAGTGATAGGGACAGATTAATATGCAAGGCATAAGATGTGTAAGATGAGATGGGTGAGAAAAAAGAGGTGGTATACATTTCGACAAGTTACAAACACCACCCCTATGTGGTCCCGATCGAGCGTAGGGAGCTAGAGACAGGGGATCACATGGGTGATGGAGGCTCATATTGATGCCCAGTACCCAAATATCTTTATAGAACCTTTGTTATGTCTTTTGGGGATGAAGAACCGGTGGTGGGGAGAAAGTAAAGACCAATAATATTAGTATAATTTTTTTAAAATAATTTGAGATTATTCTGAGCCTGTGAAAATTGATGGCACATGATTCCGAGGCCCAAAGTGCTCAAAATGATCCATCAAAAAATTGTTAAGCTTTAAATAGCATGCATTAATAGTTTTCCTGAAAAAATGGAATAACTCTTAAATGAGTTCATGGATCAAAAATCCTAGGGCACTATTTCACTCAAGATGGTGGGTTGAAACTATGCATAACATTAGTTTAGTCGACAATAGCCTCTAGTGAGAAAACCCAAAAATTGTACAACATTTGATAAAATTATTTTATTTTTAAAATTAGTACAACTCATGAATGATGAATCAGATTAAAAATTTGAAACCACCATTGATAATGTGAGGTTTTTCATTACATAGGCATATCATAACCTTCGTCGGCGTGGGCCAGTAGTGGATGTATTTTTTGGCTGTAAATAAAATAAGTAAAAAAATATATTTTATTATTAAATTATTTAACTCTTAAATGGTAACTCGGATTGAAAATCTAAGAGGACAATTAATCTCTTAAGTGCATGTTTCCATTAGGAAGATCCTCACCTAGATCGGTATAGGTAGAGGGTGTCTTTTAATAATTTTATCTTTTTTATGGTACGTTCAGTAAAATTGCAGACGATGATTTCTATCTTTTGAACCAGTGATCATATTAGAAATCTGAGACAACTGTTTAATTTGATGTGCTAGGATTCGTTTAGGGGAAGCATAACATCGTCCAGAAAGGATCATAAAAATGAATTTTTTTTGGACTTTAAATTAATAATAATAATAAAAATATCTGAACGAGTTATTTCACTTCATTCATTGTAACCGATGAGCGATGGTGGTGGGACCGTTGGGTTGTTATACCATTTAATGGATGGTTACACTTTTTTATTTAACCACACCATCGGGAGATTGATGGTTTCATTAATTAAATTCATAAATGAACCTCATTAAATTTTTGGGAGTTAAGCTTCTCTCTTCATTAATTTAGACAATGCATGGGCATAGGGCTTGTGCAATCACGAGGGAAACCTCTGACGAAGTGTCGACGATGACATTCTCCAACATAGAATGGAGCTTTGACACCGTTGAGGGTTCCATTTGAAGTTCGACAAATTCCAACAAACATTATATGAATGCAGTCCCATCATCCTAATCCGCATCGGCAACCAACGTGTTGGATGTAGTGGGTTATGTGTTTAATTCATCCCTTTCCCCCATTCATGAATACAATGAAAAACACAGATCAACTGTCATATGGGTTGATCCATATATTGTTTTATAATGTGGTAGGATAATGTGGTGTTTCATTATGAATGTTTTATGACTAAATAATACATCCCATGTTATCACACCAATGCAGAGGGAGCGGGCTGAGCCAAACAAGGCCCAGAACCTCTGCTAAACTTAGGTTGGTGGCGTTCTTCTTGGTAGATCGAGGAATATGGAAGAAAAGAGAAACATTGCGCCGCAAGGTGTAGGCACTATCCCAGGAGGCCCGTAGGTGCAATCAAGAAAATAATCGAACCACCGTAGCTTCGCCAAGGGCCCATGGAAGCATCACCAGAAATGCGGTGCCGGAAACCGGAGAAGGATATGTTTTGCAACCTCTATCCATGAGAAGGTGATAGTTATTGAAGGCACCGCAGAAGAAAAAGGGGCATCCAAACTTTTTCTGCTGTATCGGAGTAGGGAAGTAGGACAAGAAGGAAGGCAGAGGTGGAGGGAAGACCCGCGGTCCATGGGTTCTTGGAGTGACTGGTCCAATGAGACCAGATAAGTGGAGTTTCACCATCCGGAACTACTGCATTGAAGACCCAAACTACATGGCTATTTGGGAGGGGAGCTGGCCCCGTGCTCGTCCAGCAGGCCGAGCGGTTCTGCGGCCTAGCGGGCCGCACCCAGTCGGGAGGGCCATGCCGAAGACAATTCCCAACGAGCCTCACCCACCGCCAGCGTGCCGAGCCCATGTCCCAGAACGATGAACGAGGCACATTCAATCAAGTTCGTGATGATCCCATTTGGGACAAGCCCAGTTGTCCTAGTCGGGTTGGTCCGACAGGGTTGGGTCGGACCAGACTCATACCACTTTCGACCCAGTTACGCTTAAATGGGAAAATCTCTTAAATAGTACGTCCACTTGAAAATCCTTCTATGGAGCCAAAAACCTTAGGATGACGTAGTCCTTTTAAGATAGTCTACAATAGATTTGGGGAAACATTCGAGTACGACTGTGTTGGATAAAACCTGAATCCAACAGGGATATCGACACTAAAATTTTTTCAACAAACAGACCGGGCGTCCAGTTGGTGTGCCATCGGTTGCATTGGAACCCTTATGAAATAGAGGATCATTGGGTTACTTCTTCATAGAACTTCGTGCTAGTTGAAATATGACTGATAGCTTGAGATGAAGATCCTCCTAAAATAAATATTTCCTTGTGCGAGAATCCAGTGGTTGGCTGTGATGTGAAGAATGAACAACGATTATGCGTGGGTCATCAGCGAGTGTTCCTATGCGGGTCAGCATCGAGCGATCATGTGTGGGTCATAACCAAGAAATCTGGTGTGGGTCAGCATCTATAGGTCCTTTGTGGGTCAGAACCGATCGATCCAATGTCAGTCAACATCTAGAGATCATATGTGGGTCAACACTGAGAGATCCTATGTGGGTCAACATCTAGCAATTCTGCATGGGTCAGCACCGAGCGATCCTATGTGGGTCATCACTGACCGATCTTATGTGGGTCAGCACACAACGATCCTGTGTGGGTCAGCAAAAGGAATTTCTATTTGGGTCGACACCAAGCATTCTTGTGTGGGTCATCCCCGATCAATCATATGTGGGTCAACACCAAGTGATCTGGTGTGTGTCAGCATCGAGCGATCTTGTGTGGGTCACCAGTGGAGCCTCTTGAAATAATAAGATGATATAGATTTAAGAAGAATCATATGTACTTATGTATTTATGTTACACATGTGTTAGCTTTATTTTTATTTTTTCATTCTGAATGGGATCATGCTTTGTGAATTTTTCGTTGTGGAATTCTGGGAAACCATCAGGGGTCGGGGGTCCCTACTGGGTATTGTTATACTCAAACATATACGGGCTTTCTCCACACCTAGTTGTGTCTTGTGACAAAAACGGACAGCTAGCTTGATTCTTGAGGATTCTGGGCTTGACGATGTTCCGTGGTGATTGAATGACGATGTACGGAGCTGACAGGTAGATGAGGAGATCTGGGTGATGAGATGTACCATCCATTTAGTTAGTAATCTTGGTGTATGACCTCAGGATCTGTTTTCCCTTTTTGATGTAATTCATTTTTAGTTGGTCTTGTACTCTGTCCCCATTACATTCAGTATTCACTATTACACATAGTGGGGGATTTTATATTTGGTTGTACCTTTCATTCTCTGCTTTGTTTACTTGTGTATTGTATTCCCTATCTGTGTGTGTACAGGTTTTTGAGGCAATGACTTCCCATTTTATGGATATGTCTTTCTGTTGCTAGTTGCTATCAACTGGCCTATGGAAGGTGGGATTGGGGTCATCACGGCATAGGCCCTGGTAGACGGGCTGTTACGTAGAAGGACATAGTTGGTAAATGCATTGGAAAAACATGGATAAAAATAATGTATCTTATTACATATGTAGAAATTGAAATTTTTCCCATCTGTAACTTAAATGTGTTTATCCCATTTTCTCTCTAATTCCACATATTATTTCCCCACACACACACCATCCTCCTTCTCCATTTCTTAATGGGAGATAATTCTTTTCATGGTTGGAATAGGACACTATAATATGTTTTAGATACTTTAAATCATTTATAATATTAGTTTTCATCCATTTATTCCCTCTAGTTCAACATCTATATCTGATCCTTAGTTGGTGTTTTTATTTCACATTCCCCTATATCTTAGTGGAATGATATACTGATGATGTAGATTTTTCTTTTCATTGGAATATGGTATATAGATATGTTTTCTAAACATTTCCACATTTGATTTAATAGAGGTATGTCACTGGGAAAAATTAATAAGGATATAGTCATATATTAAATTTCATGGGTGTTTATGATGACATCTTTTCATAGGGAAAATATACATATAAATGATTATATTATGTGGTATTGTTTTTATGAGTTTAATGTATCAAGTATATTGTGATTATATCTCCCAATATGGATTTAGGAATAATTTTTTTTATTAAATTTTGTTTTTTATTTAAATATATTTTATATGATAGTGATAATTTAATTAAAATTAATTAACTACCATTTGTTTTTTTTTGTGAAATGACATATCAATATGTCTTAAGTGATCCTTGGAATTTCTTGGGAACTACTGAAGTACCTTGTACAATAAATCAGTGGGATCATAAAGGGAATGAACTTATTTAATCATCCATCTGTTTTGTATATATTAATATTATGATATGTACATGGTAGCGCTCAAACATGAAAGAAATTCCTTCTATATAATTTTTTATTATTTTTATTTATTTAATGTATCATTTATAATGGACGAACACCTAAGGTAACTATAAACCCCTTTTGTCTAGTTTCATGACATGGATCTTGAGATACTGAGTAACCTCTAGACCTCTTTGGGTGTGAATTTTCACTAAATAAAGAAATCCAACCCTTTTAATGCCCTTGGAGATGATCATTATACCAAAAGAGTGATGTTTGGATGTTTACACTATGCTAGAATAGATTATAACATTAATATTTGTTCGAGATCTGTCTCAGGATTGTTTCTATTAATGAAATCCCCAACACTATTGACAAGGCCACGATACCGATTTTTTGAATTTCGGGGACATGATATATGGGTAAAGTCGTTGAAGACGCAAGTTAGTTACTTGAAATTTAGGGTCCCGTGATGGATTAATTTACATATGTGTGGAATGTTTTTTATACCTCCAGTTATTCAATTATAGTGTAATGTCATAGGAGACTCTAGTGACTTCCATGGTGATTAAATGACCCTTAAGGATTATGTTATGGATTGGGGTAGAGATGGTAGAGTATGGAACCTAGAACATGTACTAAAATTTATGCCTTTTGTGTTGTGGAAATATTTTTGGGATATGATGTTTTGTACAAATCAACCAATATTTATTCATCAACATGCTTACACTAGATTGATCATTTTCTACTAGTCATGATTCATTCTATTTTCCTATTTGAGCTTCATATTATTTGATTTTATGATTGCGAATTTAAAGACACATCCAAAAGGGGATCATTCATTGATAACCCCAAGGATGCCACTAATAGGCCAGTTGTTAGAGACTACCACCTAGTAGGCATATACCCAAAATAGGAGGAATTTTCTAATGTATATGTACACATGCATGCACATCTAATACCAGAACGATGAAATGTAAAAATGCCAAGAAAATCCTGAATGAACAGACTAATAAAAAATTAATGTATGGCATTAGGAGACTGTAATGTAAAAATGTCAAGAATACATTCCCACAAAAAGAAGGATTATGTAATATTGAATGAACAACTTCCTAAAACTCATCCATAGAAAAACCTTCCAAAAGAGTTGGTGAAGTTAAAATATTATATTAATAATATATTAATATTATATTGTAGTCCTCACTTTTCTTTTATAATGGTGGGAATTAAATATATTAAATAATTTAGGAAAATAGGGTTCATACATGTTTGTATAATGATTAATTGGTTATAAAATTTATTTGGAATGTAAAAAAAATAAAAATTGAATATAAAGGATGTGTTTTTAGGAAAAAATATTTAAGTAAGAATAATTTTGTTTATAAATTAATCACATAAATATTGTTGGATTATATTAATAAAATATTAATTCAATATAAATTTTAAAATTCATCTTATGTCATTTCCAGACATTATATAAGAACAAATACAATTTTACGGTTAAAAGGAGTGTTTTTCTAAAAATTCTATTTTTACCTCATTTTGATGGAAAACCCATTTTGGATATTTTTTAAAAAAGTTTGGTGGTTATATTTGAAAAAAAATTATTATCTAGTAGCCATCATCAAAATTTAGTTTGGTGTATTATTATTATTTCTTGGAAAAAATAATTTTTTAATAAATAGTGAAAAGCAATGCATTTTAATTCAAAAAGGAATATTAATGTAATTTATTTATATAGTAAGAAGGAATTTTTTATTTCGTTTTACTATTTCATTATATTATTATTATTTCATTTAATATAATTTAGATAATTAGAAGTAATTTCATTTCAAAATTGAAAAGAAAAACTATGTGAGATTTGAATGTTTTATTTAAAAAACTAGTTTTCTAATTCAGAAAAGATCGTTATTTCTGAATTTAATTTTTACACTTATATGAGTTGAATTTTAAAAAGATAAAATGCATGGGTTTAATAATTATGAATTTTTTTCCAATAGGATCAAAATATTATTTGGTAAATAATATCATTAATATTTTATTTACCACAGATAATGTGTAAATCAGGTAAATAAGGGTAAAAAAAATATTATCATAATAGAAATCTACCATAACACATGTAATAATCTTATTTGATGATTTATTTCAAACTAATATAATACTTAGGCCGATATTTTGGCCTTTTTAAAATATTTTGGTATGATTACGACATTAATAAAATTTTGTTTAACTTAAAAATAAAAATATCATAAAATAACTCTTATTAGTAATAACATTTTAATATGGTGTAATATAAGTGATATCATAGACTATTAATATTAATTTGAAAGATAAAAATACTACCATCATCATGTTTATTTGTTTATAATTTTTAGGATATAAATAATTAAATCTAGTTATGACACAATGATGATGAATTAATATATTTATTAGTGGAATAATAAAATAATTTGTACTATTAATATTAAAATAAATATAATATTAAATATTTGATCCCATATAATAATTTTATAGGTTCTTAGGACATTTTTTAAATATATTTAATGTTATTTTCAAATTTATCTCCCTCTTTTTATTTTATTTAAATTCAATAAAATTAATAGTTTCAAAATAGATATAATTGGAATATTATACACATAATAATTTAATAAATTATTAAAAAAATATTGAAATATTTTAAAATTATATACCCTATATAATAAAGTATAAAATTTCATAATGTGTACAATAATGGTTAATTGAACCCATATAAATAAAGTATATAGCCTCTTAATATTTAAAATTGTGTTACCATAATTAATATTAAAAGAGAACATTTAAGGGTAAATAAAAAATATAACGTTTGACATAAACTCAATACATTAATAAAAATTATTGGATGATTGTATTTATAACTATGATCATCTTATATAAGACATACCACAATTTGGAGTCATTTGGAAGAAATAATTAATTTATAATAATTTTATATTTTAAGAGTTTCCAAGTGTGCCCATATCCTATCTTAAAAGAATTTACCCACATTTATCTAATAGTCACACATAGACAACCATTTGGATGATGCATTATCTACTAAAAAACTGGAATATTATAATTTCCCAAATTCATGTGGCCTTAGTTTCGATAGGAATTCCATCTTAGAGGTGTAAATGTGTTCTTCAATGGCGATCAACCAGAGAAGATGTATCATTTTCTCTATGTTTTTCATCTTTATTTCATATTCCACATCCACCAAATATTCTTCTTCCATGATGAAATAATAACTGATGTTTTATAAATATACATAGATATTATTATATTAATTTTGTTAACTAAATACATGTCTAAATCCATATAATGGGAAAGGAATTAATCTTTTTTGCATACTTTTGAACTATCACCTCCACGAACCGATATAATTTGTTTTCCAAAGCCATCTCTCATGAATAGTTATAATGATGAAATAAATTTGTATATATGATATTAATGACATATTTATCAATTTAAAATAATAATACTACAATTATTCTATCCCATTCCACACATAGAAAAATGATAACGGCACTTGTGCTTATGCGTGAAGTATCACCTCTACAAAGAAATATGAATAATTTTCATTCACTACATCACTTTTATGGTATATATATATAATTATATTTAAATTATTACTATTTCATTCATAATATTACAATAATTTTTGAATCAGAAAATAGGAATCACCATATTTCCTTAATGATCAATGAAAAACAAAGAATCTTACTCATGCGTACGTATGATCTACCATCTTAATTAATATAATGTTGTTCATTTTTAATATCTTAAATAAATTCATTAATTTAAACATGTAATTTATGTAAAAAGTGATTAATATTTCATTAATATTAATCTATATATGATGTACTTATGAACACATGGATAATTTAGATAATTATAAGTTTATTTTCGAATCAAGAACCAAATATCAATAAAAAAACCAATATGAAAAAATATTATGTAATTTTTATAACGTGGAAATAAGTGATTTCATGCAACTTAATTTTTTTTTCTAGTCACATTTAGGGAATGTGAGAAACCATGGAACACAACCACAGAAGAAAATAATGGGCACAACCAGCAACAAAGGTCACCAAAACAAACAACAATACCACACAACACAACCACTAATAATCATAAAAACCCAACTCATCACCACACCCAACACATGAGTCCTCCTCTGCAGTAGCCGATTCCCATTCAGAAGATGGTTTATATTGCCTTCAAAGATTATCGCCTTGGCCCCGACTCCTCAATTGTTTAAAAGAGCACTGTTCCGGGCTCGGTTGTACGGATATACTGTCTTTTTTGAAGGTCAGGATCACCCCATGATCACGATTGAATGAAGCTCTGGTAATCACTGGGGGAAGCAGATAAGAGTAATCCTTCCTTGTTCTTCTTCTTTGAAAATCCGATGATGTTCCGACATCTTCATTCATCTTTATTTCCCCCCTTTAACTATATCACTAATGGTTCGAGTACCAAATTCACTCAGATTTTCTTTATCAACCCCGGATGAATACCCCCACATTCCAAGATGAATCTCAGACAAAGGTTCCTTGAATCCTTTGTCTATTCCCTTCCTCATTCCAGGTTTGTTGCCTTCTAATACCGAATGACATCTAACCTCATCTCCATTGTCTTTAAAATATTCCTTCCCCTCACCCTCTGCCACTGTATTAAAACCCTCTTCTTTTTCATTCATGTTTCCAGCGTCCCGACTGGGATTCTCTTCTACCAGAAAAGATGTCTCCTCGCTACCCCCCCCCCCCTCTATCAATTTGGTTCTCTTGATCACCCTAACCCACAACTCCGGCAAGAACTTCCACAAGATCAGTGACCAAACTAGCTTCCGAGTGACTTTTGAACTTGTTGCTCAACTGCAGAAGAGGTTTCACTGGTATAGAAGCACACCCATCTCGGATCCTAACTGAATTAGTCTCCTCCAAAGTAGACACAACCCCTTCTCCATCATCCATTTGCACAATCTCCTCCACAGCTCCATTGCTTGGAGGTTCATCTTCCCTCTCTTCACGAGAATTATTGACCTCCATCTGTGAACACTGCCTCGAGGGCCCCTCCAAATCTTGTAATTTCCTTCTAAACACTTCAGACACCTTTTGATTGATAACCAACGCCTCCTTCATTATAGGACCAGGGGCCCAGACTTCAGGATTCACACAAACTCCCTCTCAAGCCTCCTGGTCCAACCGACATAGCGGCTGAACCCCGCCACCTTTATCTGGACCATTCTCCATCTGAACTGAAGTAGCCCCCCCCCCCGAAAACTACAGGTTCATAATCTTTGGCACCTTTTTTCCCTCGTTTTTGATACCAAGATTGAGTGTCTCCTTCGGAAAACCTCTAGAGGGTGACATAGCCGGTTTCAAGACAAATAAAAATCAACCCAATTTTCATACACAACCATTTTCATGAATCTATATTACTCTCCGATGGTAATCCAAACATAAACAAAAGGATTCTGTGAGGCATCGACTTCAACACAGACCCGGGGATTAACCAGATGGAACACCACCTCCGTTCGACTATCCACGCATAAAAACATCCCGACGAGGTTACACAACAACCTAATAATTTAAGGATTTTGAAAAGGTAATGGGAGGTTAGGAAAGCTTACCCAAACTGCCGCCAATGGAGGATCACGATCCATATGGAAATCAAAAGACTAGCGCAGGAGGAGGAAACGAATCCCATTGCAGCTGCGAGGTGCCACTGACCACGCTTTGATAAGGTCCCCCTCCTATTCAATAAGTGATATAAAATAAATAATTAACTCAAAAATGGATACCAATCATAATTAAATTAATCAATTTTTATTATTCTATAATATAACTATTTTACGCGATCAGTGAGCCTCAAGGTAAAGAACATCATCTCAATATCTTTTAATTGAGGCATATTTTTATATGATACACAACATTATATTTTATGTTGTATAGTTATCCTCTTTTATTTTTAATTTCATTCAATTTTTTGAAAATGAATCTTATTACAAAATGTCAAAAGGGAATTTTTTAAACGTATGAGGTGACAGTGACCTTTATGCCGCAATGACCATTATTTTATATTTGGCTTATTCAACAAGAAGTAATGTTTTTAAAATAAAAATTAATACCATATTATATTTTCATGTTTTTTGTAAATTATTTTTGTAATTTATTGATTATGTCAATGATATATTTGGAATGAAATACGAAAAGTTTATTTTTCCTTTTTCTTGAAAGTGAATTTTGATTATATTATTGATCTTGGAAATTTATTATGTATAAGGGTGGTTCCATGAGAAATCGAGTTCTTTTTGATCTCCTTATAACTATTAAATGCATTATGTAATTACATGAAGTGAAACAATAATATTTCTCGTAAATATTTTGGGAATATACTATAATGGGTATTTGAAATATATCCATGATGATTACCCCCCATGTAACAATGAATGATAAAATGCATGAATGATGTGGATGAAACTAGTTTAATTTATGACTTATGATTTATATTTTTTTAGTAAAAACAATATTTCATGAGATACGTTAAAGATATTATGTTATGTCAGGGAAATGTATTATTTCATTCGTTTATTAGAATTAATGTACTAACATTTTTATTCCTTATTTTATATTCCATTCCTATGATTTTTCATTATTATCCATAGTTTTCAAAATATTTTTCATAGGGTATAAGGATGAGTAAAATAAAGAAATAAGTGAAGATGAATGTTATGTAGTTTTTTTATCATGATTAATAAATCAATTTTTATTTTAATGAGTTTAATTTTTTTAAGATAGTTATAGTGAGTAGAAGTGTGTACATTGTAATATTTCAGTTGTTATGAAATCATTATGGAATAATTAAAAAAAGTCTAATCCTAAAAATATCCTTTATGTTAATTCATGATCTAAGTCTAGAATATGTATTGTTTAATAGTGGTTCCTTCTAATGTAGTTTTTATAGTGAAAACAAAAAATGATTGAATTTTTTTTAATAAAATTTTAATACTTAAATGATTCTAATGGCATAAATTGGATTTATTGATTTATACTTGAACTATGTTTTCTTTTAGAAAATTAAAATATAATATATATATTCTAAATTATTTATATGAATAGTTAATTTTCAATTAAAATGTAGTTTTTTCACTTTTCATTAAAAAATTAAACTTATCATAAAAGTACTAAAAAATAATTCTATGATAATTATATTATACCAACATAAAAAATGATATTTATGTTCTCAAAAAAAAAAATTAACTTTTTAAAATTTATTTTTAAAACAAGTTCTCTATTAAATGACGACAAAAATTAACTTTTACGAAAATTTTGATTGTTTATCATTAAAATTATATTTCTTTATATAATAATCATATAAAATATAATATATGATTTTTGAAACTTTTTTATGATATAAAACATATATATTTCATTAATATCTTTCAGTAATTGAGAATATATTAATTAATTAACAAAAAATTCTATTCTATGCTTAGACATTGTTTTTTATAGAATAATTTACTTTATATTCAATTGGTTCATATTAGCATTTATAATTATATTATAAATAATATTTAATTTAATAAACATGTGTAATATATATTTACATAATTTATTTAATCTCTTTCATTAACTCTATTTTAATGGCTATGCCATAACTATTACCACTAAATAATAATATTTAATAATTTATTTAATCTCAATGTTTTGTGTTGGTTATGTTAATGAATTTATTAAATACACGAGTAATACCAAAAAAAATCCAATGGTGTTATAGTTTTAGTATTTCAAAATCATAATGAATCATCTAAATGATGTAGAATCCCTAATTTATATTAAAACCTCACCTTCAAAAATGAATGATTTAGAATAATTATGCAAGTGAAATTGTTCCAATGGGATTTGAATTGGGGATACCGTCACACTGAAAAATAGTTAGAAGATCTATTGCTTAAATTTTCTATATAGATAATAATTTAATGAAATATCAGAATATTCTAATGATGTTACATCATTCATTTATATGAATAACTAATTAATTATCAATTAATATTACCTAGAGTTTATTTTTTCAATAACAAATAGGGTATGAAGGAAATTTTTTTATTGCAGATTCGTTTTTTATAAGTTCATTTGTAGAATTTTTGTAATAATATTTGAATATTTTGACGTATTTTTTTGGTTGAATGAGTTGTAACAATGACTATTATAATAGTATTTTTATTATTTTATGATTTTTTATGGAATTCCGTCATTTCATTAGTGAGGATTAATGTGTGTTATATCATATAAAAGTATTAATTGGTGATTTTAAAGGATTAATTTATTTATTTTACAGGAATATTTTCAAAATATTCTATTGAATATTTATAGGGTTCATTATATATTGGAATTATAAAATCTATTATTTGATTTTATTTGAAAACATTCCAATGTTAGTTTATTTTTCTAAGAATGTTGATTATATTAATGAGTTAAATAGATTAATATTGAAGTTTTTATAGAAATTAATCTTTAAATTTTTTTAAAATATTCCAAAATAAATTTTAAAAAGTATATATTTCATTAATATCAAATTTTGTAAATTGAATGGTTTGGTTCATTTGTTTGGGTAATTTTCTAGATATCATAATGATTAAAAATGGAATGAACCATACAAAATATATATCATAATTTTTATATATATGTAACATAATATATTGAATATGTACATGAATATGGAAAATTAGTGGAATATGGGTGAAGTTTTATAAACATGTATAATATTTTCTCCTATGAATCAATTGGGAAATATCTCTAGTGCACTATAATTATTCATATATTCAATATATTATATAATCTTTTCATATCCATGAGAAATAATGAAAATTTATTGATACAAGTTGATATGTAATATATTGTACTTTCCATATGTTATTTTGGAGGATTATGAAGAAACATACTAAAGATAAGTATATTATTCCATTTTTAGGATTAGTATAATTTTATGTATATAACATTTGATTGCGATAATTTAATAAAGGGATGATTGATAATCAGTAGTTAATATATTTATAATATTACATGTGATATATTAGTTAGAAATAAATATCAGTAGATGATTATTTCAAAATAATAAAATGAGATCATTATATGTTCAACATAATGAAAGTGATTTTAGATAAAAATCAAAACTAGTAAATGTTGTGATTTTTGTTAAAATAAAAATATCTTGATGTTATTGTTTAATACATGAATCAATCTCTCTATATTGGTGATGAAGAAGATGAATTGGTCATTAAAATATGATCATGTTTCCAGTTTTATATAGTGGAATGTATTGTTGATTGTAAAGAATTTTTTGACCAATCCATTACATAAAAATTAAAAATATGATTTTATGTTACTTGATTATAAGTAAAAATAATGCAATAATATATGCAATTATTATTTCATGACTTCATCAGGTTGTAAATGGATGAACAATTTTGACTAATATATACTGTTTATTAATATTAAATATACATTTATTATTTAATTATTAAAATTATAATGTCATGGATAGATGATTGATTCAACTTGGTTAATCATTGAGGATTTTAATATTATGAATAATATTTGTCTATGTCAACTATAAATCATGGTGAAATTAAATGTATAAGTAATTTAAATTGTAATTAAATTCAAATATGGAAACTAATAACCATGATGTTTTTAAAAAACTTATAATTAAAGATTTAATATATTTATGGATTGTACATATATATTATTAAATGGAAATATGAATTTTTTGAAATAAGATTAAGTTACTATTTTATATTTGTTTTTTAATTTATTAAAAGAACAAATGAGACGATACAATAACATGATAGTTAATCTGTGTATCAATTGAAATGACTGGACATTTTTGATTATTTTCTATATACTCTATGTAATATAATTTAATATAACCAGAACTACTATAATGGACTGATAGAGTTAATTAAGAAATTACATAATGAATACTGATATTTGGGGTAATTTTCTGCTGATTATGATTCATTTTAATAATTAATATGGATCCTAGTCTATTCTATCCATATATTAATTGTTTTTATGAAGTAATTAGGCATCCAAATATTTTTTTCACAATAATTATGGTTATTTCATCATGTTATCCATGATGGACACATGTCTTTGCTAATTTTTCATATTTATTTAGAATAACTAATGTAAATGATTTTTTCTATCCCATTATTATTCATTTAATAATTAATGATGTTTAACTATTTTAATTTGTTGAAAAATAATTCATCCCCCCTCTTAGTGGTTCATATACCCCCAATTAATCATAAAAGGGGAATTAGATGTTATGATTAAGCCTCTTATTGGATTTTAAATATCATGAAACTATGATGATGTTTATAAATTGGTGATTCTATTTATAAATACAATATGGAATTAATACATGGATAATATGTTTTTTATGAAATTAATTAATAATTTCATTGAATGCTATGAAAAATAGAAAGAATTAAGAGATCAAAATTAATAGAAATGATGATTCCCCCTTATAAATATCCCAATAAGAATTGTTTTCCACATTAGAGGATATTTTTTAAGAACGATATATTGAGGATTTAAAATATATATTGCATCATTAAGATAATATTATATTTGATAACCATTCTATCTTATATCCATCTAAGAATTCATGATATGGGACAAAATAGATACTTCATTCCAAAATTTCCAAATATAAGAACAAAGAACATGTAGTGAGTTTCATTCGTTAAATTAATTTAATAATGATTCATATCTTTTTCTGAACAGATAATTGTAATATATTACAACATTAATTAACTTTTTATTATATTCCATAAATTTGTATGAAATTTTTTATCAACTATATTGATGGAGACATTGAAGATAGAGTAATAGATCAGTAAAAAACATATTTGATGAGCGTAGATTTAAATAATAAATGAAATTTTTATATTTCCAAGATTATGGAAGTAGAATAAAATTTATACAAACATTAAATAAATTGTTTTCATGAAATAATAAATAAATATAATTATAGATAACAGTTAAAATAAACTATTCATGCATCATTAGAAAATTATAAGCTAATAATTTTTTTCAAAAATTAAACCATTCAAACAATGCTATTATGATGAAATATTATATAAATATTTTCTTAGAGAATAAAAAAATAATGAAAATGTTACAAGAGAATAAAATCGTTTTTAAATATAGGATATTTTTTTTGAGTAGTAAATAATTATGAAAAAATTTTATTATTTTGATATCATACATTCATATATTGGAGAAACATAAGATATGTCTTAAAAAGAATATTCTAGAAGATATTCTACCACACACAATTTCGTCAATGATTCTATTGTTAAGGAAAATAAATTATTTATAAATATTACATTGGGATCATTTGTCTATCAATATATAGAAAAAATTAAATAATGGTCCCATCTACACTAGAAAATTTGTAATTCTATTAGTTTGATTTCAAGTACACTATACCTTCCAAATCAATAAAAATATAATAAAAGATCTGAAAAATTGATGATGAATGCACTAATACATCATATATGGATTTCTGAATGTATAAAAGACATATTTCCTAAAGGAATCCCAATACAGTAGTAATATATCAAAAAAATATCAATCAATCAATTATAGCTATTATTGTTTTAGAAATGAAGTTAATAATTGTATAGATTTTTTTTAAAGGATCTAGGCATAATGTATCGTGTTATATGAAAAATGTTTAAATCTATAGAATATAGTTAAATCCAAAATAAATAATTAGTTAGAATAGATTTATTGATCTGTATAGTAATGTAATGAAGATTTTATTAACATAATTATTTTTAACGTATTGATAAATTATATTCATTATAAAATACAATTATCCATTTTATAGATACATTAATAAAAAAATTAACCAAGAATATAACTATGAAACCTTATTAAGTTTTATCATTCAAGATAATGATATATGATTTTTTTAGTAATGATGTTTATGAAATTTGAAGAAAAGAAAATTCCTAGAATGATTTTGAATAGTGAAGGTGAGAAAATATAATCCAAGAGTTGAAGAATAATGAATCATCTAAAAGAATGGCATATAATTATTCTATTATAATAGGATATTGAAAAGAAATATTCAATAAATGAATTCATGCCACAATTAATGTATCCAATCTAATTTAAAATAAATAATCAATTAGTTAATGAAACACGATGATTCATTTGATTGAGTATATTCGACAGTTACTAAGTTGATGACCAATGAAATTAGACCATGATTCAAATACAATTATGATTAATTATATATCAAAAAATATAAATTCATTTTATACAAGTTATACATAACATAATATATGTAATAAATATAAAGATATTGTTTGAAATTAATAAGTTGTAATTAGAAAAATGATTCTATAAATTGATGACAAAATAATATCATATGATTAATGTTGGTGGTGCAATAATGAAGCATATAATTATGAGAATTTATTATTTTATTTTCAATATAAATTGAAATTATTAGGAATATAGTAGTAACACCAGACATTACATGTTCCTTTTTGATGATGTGAGGGTGAAAATTATACACCAATATATTGAAATGATATCAATAAAAACTAAGACATAAAAATGATCATTAATATATAAATTATACAATAATGTTGGAAGAAAGCTATAAATGATGGAGTGGAAAATTAACGAATAATATATTTGATATTTTGTAAACATTTTTACTCATAATGATGAGTGAAGAAGTTGAGCCTTATTCGATTATCAAATGTATTATGTTTTTCTATTATATATTAATTTAGTTTAAGGTGATTTATGTTAAAATCTACCTCACATTACACTATTATTTAACTAATTTATTTTCTCTATTGATTATCTCTTCAACCTGGATGAATTTCCTTGAAATTTGAATATTTTAATTTTGTAATTCATATTCCAAAATTTTAGTGTGGTTAATTATACACATGAATAAACAATGTAATATGAATATAGATTATGTTAGAAAAGAATTGAATTATTAGTTAATAGATAGTATAACCCTAAAAAGTAACATTTCTAGTTTCTTGTGAGATCTAAACTGATTCTTATGACTGTTACATTATTATACAAAACATTATACTAATATATGTATCCTACAGAGGAACATTGAGATAATGAAAGTACTATTTATAACATCATGAATTATAGACTTTGATATTTTACCATCTCCACCATTAACAGCAAAGCATCTAGTTTGCATGACCCCCTCATTACACCATCCTCTATAGTGATTCTCGTTAGATAAATTCATGTTTATAAATGAAACATCAATGTAATGACATTATATAGTCCAATTATCCTTCAATCCATCATTTTCAATATTAATTTTTACCTAAACATGTATTATTTTCATTGGTATTTTAATTATTTTGAGTTATCATGTTGGAATATCATGATTTAGGGACCCTATTTTCATTATCAACCTATTTGGGTTTCATTAAGGTGAATTAGCACTTCCATTTATGTAATAGACGATATTAGAGATTTGTTTTCCTTTAAATATCTCTTCAAAATTCTTTCTATGATTATATATTACTTATTTGTATTATTTATGTGTCTTAAATACCCTATCCAGTATATCTATTATGATTTTATATAAATCTATATTCTTTATGAATTAATATCATATCCAAACATGATTTTTTTATTTTTCAAGGCCTAAAATAAATATTGGAAATCCAGTAAATCCATGTTTTCATATATGTGTCTTGTTCAAAATTTATATCAATTTATAGGATATAAAAGAGTTTTTTATTCAAAACTAATGAAATGGAATTATTATTAATTGATATGTTTGGCTGGTATTTAAAAAATAATTTTATCCACTCTAAAAATTAATTTTATAATTTTTTTGTGTTTATGGATTTTTAATTTTTCTTTCTAACATCTTTATATAATGATTTCTCATAATCCAAGAATGAAAAAGTTGATAAAATATTATAAAAAAATTATCCCATTATCGAAGACAATATATTCAGGTAAAATATACGTTTAAATATAGAAGGAATTGAGATAGTTCCATGTCTATGCATGAGTGTAACATTATAAATACATTTTGATGGAATTAAGGTTGTTTATATTGAGGGAATTAGTGGTGATAAGGTGATTTATTCATAATTTTCATTATTTGTTAATATATTAATTTTATATTTAACACATCTCTATTTTCATGTTATGGTATGTCATCGATAGCTAGAAGGTATGTTTAGAAACATATATTTTATTAATTCAGTATCTAACTCTTACTAGTGGATATATAGGGTTTATTTTTAAATTATTTCAGTTTTTCCCATGGATTGGATACATCGGGTAATGATGAGTGTTTGTATATGTATTTATTATCTGTAGACTATATTTCATCATACTGGTTGTCCTGATTATAGCTTATAATATCTCATGAGATTATAGATCCCAATGATGTCTACATTTGTACGTATTATATTTTTCTTCATATTAAAATGATATCCTTTTAAAATTTCATTCATATTTGACCTAACTTATATAATAATGGATCCCCAACATATTCATAAATTTTTTTCCCATTATTCGAAAGGAAAATTATATTAACATTATTTTAACATGATACTTGTTTGATGAAAAATAAATGAGTATACATTGAATATTTGTATGTCTAAATTAGCATAATGTGGGGTTACACTTAAACGCTATTCATGAGATTTTGGGAGGATATATATTGGAAAATTATTCTCTCAAATATCATTATAGGTTTAATCATTTGTTAATGTATTTAGGGGATGATCTTTGGGCTCTGTTTCTTATAAATGGTTGAATATAGAGAATGTGTATCACTTAGTGAATGGAGAAAGTGTGATAGAAATTTGTTCATTTCAATTATTTTAGTACACTAGATTTACTAGCCTTTATAAAAATGTTATTCACATTGGTTTTTTTCAGTTTACATGTATATATATTTAATAATACGATTATTTTTCATTAGAAATTTATTTTTATATTTTATATTTTATATTTCTTATATAATTATGACAAATTATTTTTTATTTATTTCCATTTAAAAAATAGAATCTACTTTCCAAATTTACAGGCTGAATACCTCCTCATTTATCTTAATTCATTAGAAAAAATTAGACCGATTGGTTGTATATTTTGGCCATTTTTCTCATAGCTTTCCCATGTTGATCTATAATTCCCCATAGACAATGTCACATTCCTACTCATGTGTCAATTTCAGGCGAAAATATGCTAGATTGTGAAAATAGGTATTTGTTTAAGGTTGTTATTTTTGGTTTCCAATATAATGTATTCTATATTATTGGAAGTATTTTTTTCTATAGTATCTTCTAGATAATAACATTTTGGAATGATACAAAGTTTTACCAGGGTTTTATCAGATGATTTTGTATAATATAATAAAAAAATTTAAATTGTTTTGTATATTTTGATTCATTTTTTGGGTATTTTTGAGTGTCCATTAATAATTTTTATTTAAAGTTAGTGAAACTTAATTAATATAATAAAATAGGGATTATAGTATTTGGAAAATAGATATTTTGAATTATATATACGACTATGTGTAAATCATGCATCCAGATTTGGGTGACTACCAACAGAAACTCTGATGGTGACTTCCCTATTTAGTAAACATTGTGTTCAAACTGAGCATAGTTGTAAATATATAAAAAAATATTATATTTTGTTTATTTTTAGTATTTGTAATTATTTTATCTTTTATTTTGATTTATTTTAGTTAATTTGATATTAGTTATATGATATGATGTTTTCTTAATTAAATTATCTTTTCACATGAAATGATATCATTGGATATCAGTTTGAGATAGAAATCTTGTAAATAGTGGAATTTTTTTTTCAAAAATCAATTAGATTACAATATTTAAATTTTTAAAAAACCCATGGAATTATAATAAAAAATATTGAATAATAAATATAATTTAAATTTGTAAATTAAATATCCTGAATAAAAGGAATATTTGTGTTTACCGTTATTGAACCATTACATAACCTGAATGTATCTAGCACCATGATCTACAACTATTATACATCTAATAAATTTTTTGAAGACATAGGTAGGCAAAAGGTGATTAATAAATCATAATTAAATAAAAAAAAATTCAACCCGAAAAATTCTAAATCACAGATGAAATATAGAATATAATGTTTTTATATGAAAATAAGTCAATACTAGAATACATGGATAATAATAAAAATAGTCGTTTTAAAGCCTCACAAAACCGGGATTTATGGTCATAGAAAAAATCTCTCATAGTGGGTCATCAATTAACTACCATAACCCTACACCCTTCTAATGAACAAGCCCATCCCTATACCACTATTCTTTTCTTTTTCCTACATCAGTTAAAATAATATCTATATAAAACAAATTATGTATAGGGGGTGTGAGAAAAAATTCCATATCAGATCCCACAATGTGTTTCATAAATATTGTTTCAACCATAAGGAAATAAAAATAAAATAACTAATGCAATGGAGTAATGTATAGGTCCACATAACATACTATGAAACATTAAAATTCACCTCATTAAACAATTTACCAAATGATTCCAAATAAACTAGAATTCAAATAATTCTAATCATATTCATTTAAAATAGAATAAATATGGAAACTGCCACTACAGAAACATTATAACCCAGAATGAATGGTCACTCAAAAAAAATTATTATCAAATAAAAAAATATAATGCGCATTTATATAGAATATTAAGCATAGGGAATAGAGTAAATTACATAATATATCTTACTAATTCAACAATCATGGGTAACATAGGGCACAAATTACATTAAAAATCATTAATACATGTAAGAATCCATTCCCATGAATGTATAACAACCTCAACAATATATATGAATTTTCATATCATATCCCAAAATTATAATATTTAAAATTTCATTTTTTATATAAGTAAATTTGAAAATGTTGAAACAAAAAATAATATTATTTATAACATATATGATTAGAAAAAACATAGGGGAACCCCAATTTCGTAAATATAAATAAGTCACCATATTTGATAAAAACATTGATTATAATTTTATCAAATTAATATAATTAATATACATGAGAAAACTAGAATGGAATAAAAAATAAATTCATCTCATGAATCCACCAACATCAATAAACATGGATTTATACAAATGTTATGAATAAAAAAGTCATAATTAAAGAATATTTTAATGCACAAGGATGAAATCCCTCAAAAAACTCACTAAATATATATCCAGCTATAATCATTTAACATTTTTTCAATTTCCTACCCCTCACAAAAACAAATAGAAATAAAATGAATATGGGGATCTAAGAAAAATATATGATAGCCTTTCAAATAGATGATTATAAATTCAAAAAAGACTTCCATTTTACTTTGATTCATGTTTGAATAGAAAATATTACTTAATATAGATCCTAGAATTTAATTTATCATGATTAGGTTACGGGAATCAGAATAAAAAATAAAGAAAGGGTTTTAGTAAAAAATAATAATACCATAACTCATCCATACCTCATTGATGTTACCATTAGGAAAATGGTTTCCCACTACGAGTATAGTAGTGATTATCTTTCTATAATTTGGTTTTATGGAAGAATCTTTAATTTCCACATACTATTTTAATTCTTCCCACTATAATGTTTGTTGAATTTCTATTGCTAGTTGTACCCCAGGTCATTCCCCGAGATTTCTTTCGGCCTTCATATGTCTTTTTAATCAATATGTATAGGACTGCCCTTCAAATAACCCTTCAGGAACAACACCTACCACATTGAAAAACCTTAATACAAATGTAATTTTTAAGTGTTGATAAATGTAAAAAAATGAAACAATATTATGGTAGTACTATAAAACAACAACTTCTGTTGAAATTTACATTCTTAATGTCCTTATGTCATGAATCTTAATTTTTATTCATGAAGTTTTGAAGAGGTTTTTTAAATACTATTTCTTTTTTATAGAAAATGGAGTGAATTATGATTTCAAAGAGTATATGGAATTTTTAACTGTTTGGATTTTGAATATTGGATGATTTATTTTTGAAATAATGGGCTTGAAAAATATTTATATATCTATTTTTTATTTATATTAATTCATAAGTAATTTTAAATTTTAGAATTCAGTATAAATTTCATACACATATTTTTATTTTATACTATGATCCCACCATGTCATGATGCATCTATTAGATAATTTTATCAGTTGTTCATCCAATTATTATACTATAATTTACAAGATTCCGTCCCAATTGATCCTTATATCTACTCTGGTATTGTATCACGGTGAAATTTTATCATCCAAGTATATATAGAGAAATCAATTAAGAGATTCTAAAACTATACCCTCCACACATTCATATTAAATTAAATTTCATTGTATTATAATTATTTTTTTATGATATTGTGTAAAATTACCTTCAACTTAATTTTTTCTATCCTCTTATAGTTAAGTTCACCAAATTTGTGAAGGAAGGATTGATTTTTATATATTGGAAGTGTTAGACTAGTATATCATAATTAATTTCTTAATTTCTGGAAATTACATGTAGAATATACATCAAATAAAGACACAGCTCAAATAATGAGGTCGTTAAGGGATGCACTAGGTAGTTCTCCACTACTTAGTGATCCAGAGGTATACGTTCATTGTCCCATATTTTTGGAATTTTATTTACTCATTAAATTATAAAATATATATTACTGAAACAAAAAAATCATTATATTATAAAAATATTGAATTAGTTAATTTTACATCATATACATTATGTATATTAGTATTGAATCTCAATAGAAATATAGGAACTAATCACTTTAAGAAAATGGGATTTTTGTGATGTTGGTGGAACTGTTAAACCATCTCATTTTTTAGCTCATTCATTCTATGTGTCATGTGTTTATGAAAATATAACTTTTTCCATATGCCCTTCACAAAAAATTTTATATAAATTCTAATCAATTTAAATGGAGACCGTTTATCAAAAAATATAAATATTTATTACTCATGATGTTTTTATTTTTTTCATTATACTCTTCAACATTGAATTATAGATATTTTATTTCCCCATGTGTTTAAATATACGTAGTATCAAAAGATTATTTTTCTATAACACACATATATTTTTAATAATTATAAATTGAAATGAATGAATGAAATTTTAATACTGACTGTTTCTATGGAATATATATCATTTAGTGGAGGAGGAAGATAGATGTGTATATTAACCAAAAATTGACTAAATTTATTCATCTCATTTAGAACATTATATATTTAGAGAAAACCAATGGGGTTTACTGTATCAACATATTTCTGGGTTTTTATACCTTATGATATCAATAAAAACTTCTATCAACATCATAGATGATAAGATGATTGCTAGGTCCACGAATTTTCTCGTGAATATATATGAGAATACGTCTACTTTGGTATAATTTAATATTATGTGAGGAGTATTTGATCGTAATTAGATTGAATGTGTGATATTTTACCATGTCAACATATTCACTACCAAGAGAAGTTATTTTTCATCATTTTTAATAATTTTGGATGTTGAGGAATATGCTCGGGGATTATTATTTTCATTACCTGAATGTCAATAATCAACTGTAATAGTCATGCGTGTTTTTTGTGGAATAAAATTTATATATGAATAATATTTAGGGCCTTTTACTCATTGAGGATATTTGAAAAATAAATTTTGGATGATTCTATGGGTTTTGCCAAAATTCTGATAGATGTGGAATATGCATGAAGTGAGATAATTACAGTTGAAGATCAAAATCAAGTTGGAAGAGACAAGATTTTTCCATGTTTCATTGGCCTACTTATTAGATTTATGGAAATAAAGGAAATTTAATGATCAAAGAATGGGAATGAAAAAAATATCTAGAAACAAATATATAAAAATCTATAGCTGATAGAAATAATTATATTTTATTATTGTGCATGAATAGACAAATATAGTCATTTATTTTAGACTCAATGGAATCATGAAACTCGACATTCAAAATGGATTCCTATATAATAATGTTTCTGAAAAATTTAGAATTTATATCTTATATACGATTAACCCTAATATATTTAATATATCGGGGATTCATATATTTAAACTGATGGTATGAGATTGCTTGTTCGACAGAATATTATCTATATTAATGTAAGGAGAGTAAATAAACATTCAAATAGTCATAATGATGATATTTTCTATAATATAACATTCAATAATAGTGCATGAAATATTTAAATGGGATCTATGTTCATTATATGCAGAGTATAAAATAGATCATAAATAAATCTTGTAGTTAATTTCATAGAAAATCACGAAACAATAAATTTAATGGGGGATTCTGACATATATAACTAGAACCCATACCTCATGAATGAGAATGGAATAAAGTATTTAGATAAAATGTGAATTGAATCCTAGATAATGTATTTGGATGCCAGATTATGTGAAAATTATATCATTTTAATGAAGAAGAAGGTTTCCATTTCCAAAGAATATAGAACAATGTCGGTCAATAAGTCTATATTGGTTAACATTGACGTTTATGGACTACACCAATACATTCCCCTTGAAGGAAATAATTTTTTTAAAATTTATTAATATATAAATATATAAGTTATTGATTCAATTTTATAAATGAAAATTTGTTATTCAAAACATGTTTTATACAAGAAAGTCAATGGTGTAGAATGACACAATTTCATGGATGAAATAACTGAGGATTGAAATAAGTGAAGAGTTTATTAGTAATTAATTCACTTATTTATATTTTAAAAAATTATTTGATAGTATAATTCTTCTACAAGTAAAATATATTACAATAGTATAGTAGAAATGATGAAAACAAGATTAATTAATTATATAGGTGTATCAATCCACACATGGGATTGAAAATTGATTCTTCTCAAATGCAATCAATGAATAAGAATAGATCATCAACACTAGTCCATCAATAAAAATGGTTGAATGTATACCAATGTAATTATGAATGGGATTAGTGTAAATCCTCACTAATTTAAGAATCATTGGTTGTTCCGAAAATGTACATATTGATTTTGATCCAATATTGAAGTCCAAAGTAAAGTCAAACTGTTATTTCATTATTGTATATGGGGTTGATGACTTATGTTATCTGTTTTGGGATGAAATGAACAAGTGATAATCATATGATACAATTTTATTAATAATTAATGATTCGTATATAGAAGAATAATCACATTGTTGAAATATATGTTGGGAATAATGAATCTGATTTCATGCATCATATAGATTATAAAAGCCCACATTTGAAATTAGTACCTTGAAAAATTGGATCTTAATCCACATGTAGTGTTGAATAAATCAAAATTGGTGAGATGGAATGTGAAGAGGTATACATCAGAAAAATTATTTACTGTTGGTGGAGATCAGTAATTTTTGGAGAGTCAATAACGACTAATGTGGCATGTATTTTGGATTTTTCATAAAAATAAGTGAATTCATAATTACATGACAATAATATTTGGTGCTGAAGCCTTTTCAACAGTGAATGATTTTATTGTAGAAAAATTAAGAGTTATGCGTCAATAATGAACATTATTGTTAGAGGAGTTGAATGTTAAGGCTCGTGATGATATAATTTTAATATAATTAATGTTTGTACTTCACATAATTTTTCTCACTTATAATAACAACTACGTCCATCCAAATTATTATTAATATTTTGGTATATTGTAAATAATTATTGAAATACAAAATATAACGACAGATGACCTTCACTATGACCAAAAAGTTTATATTTTATTGTAGTAACAAGATGGATTTTTTTATTCAGCAATGAATGACTTATTTTGAAGACTTATAAATTGAATAAATGGGTTAAATTAGGCAACCAAGCAATGTAATACTACATTTTATGCATTATTGACAATAAATAAATTAAAATGGTGGTATATGGAATACTGATTCAATTATATGTTTTCAGTGATGGATATGTAATATTTCATCACTATGTGAATGTTATGATCAATATGGAATCATGCATTTGAAGGAATCACTAGACTAAAAGGCATATGATTTAGGATATTGAGATAAGGGATCATTGAAAATATTTCTTGAAATTAGGGATAGAATTCAAGGGAAAATAAAAAACTGAATCCATTTTTTAACACATGTTGTAAATATTAGAATCCTCTTTTATAATATTTATTATTCCTGAAGAAAAGTGGATTTCTATTACCTTATAATAAAATTTATAAATGTAAAAGGATTAAGTGACAAATATTTAAGAATATTTTATACACATGTAAAAATTTCAATATGCATCAGCTATTAGAATCATGATGTATGAAATCATCTTTACATGACTTGTTATTACTCATTGAGTCGGAGTTGTAAGATTATATGTTCATATACCTTGAATCCATCATTGGGAAACTGTGATATCAATATGGACGTATTTTTATGGAGGAAAAAATATATATATTATTTAGGAATACAAAATCTTAATAGGGATTTATTGATAATTAATATGGAGGTGATTTCAATAGTATAAAGAGTACTACAAGTTATGTATTTATAAGTGATGTAACTAAAGTGATCCATTTTTATATACTATAAATTATAAGTGAACAATATACAATAGAGTTTGAAAAAAAAATTGTAATAGATTTTGGGAAGGATATGGTATTGATGAGGAACATCATAAATGATTAAAAGATAATTAGATAGGAAAAGGTATATTTCTCTGTCATTTATAGAATTTTAAATATTGAAAATAAAACATGATATCATTATCAGATAAATATCATCATGTTGATGTACCATTTAGTCATACACATAATAATAGAAAGATTTATAAAATTATAAATCAATCTTGGGGGAACAATCAACATGATCTATTTAGGATGTTGATGGTGATATAAATAGTGGACCATTGTTGTGCCCCTGTAGGTCACATTAGATGTATGGTGGATGATAATTCAGAATATAAGTGAATAATATAGTAATATTGATGGAAAAATAGATGGAATATTTTTAATCATCATATTAAAATTGAATCATTGAATGGAAACAACACACTGATGGGTGAATAAAATGGGAAGCATGGAATACAAATGTTTTCTCTGTTAGTATCATTAACTAAGTATATATGTTTTGATATAGCTCTAAGTGGGAGGTTTTTATTCGTGTGTTTCAGGACCTTTTATTCAATTTTACCAATAATTAGGGACCTATATTACCCACCCAAATGAAATGTGTATCTACATAATTTTAAAAATAAGTGGTAATTTAACTATAGGTTTGTATTGTTGAACAAGGACACTAATGAGACACCTTATTACTGAGAACATTAACATAGTATATACATAATTTTAAAAATAAGTGGTAATTTATCTATAAGTTTGTATATTTTAAACCACCAATCATTTTTAGCATAGTGTACATACTATATGGTTGGTGGAACAATTTCAAAATCTTCATTATGAAGTCATTTGAGATTTATTTCTTCGTGCTCTGAAGCCTTGATTTTATTCCCAGATATTCTTCTCTTTGACATTGTGATATTCTAGCCACTCTTTGTATTTAGATATATTTTCCAAAAATAAATAAATATATTTATATCATGGTAATCTTCTTGATATTTTTATCTTGTTTAATAATTTTTTGATTTATAAATCATTTATTTAAACACGAATTTCCCAAATAGTAATTAAATTATACATTATATAACACCACAATTCCTCTCCAATGAATTATTTGAAGCAATATTCATCTAGTAGTACTTCATAAAAGCTATTAATGTGTAGAGGGAATTGAATTTTATTGAATATAATATGGAATATAATCACTAATAGTTTACTCATTGTAATTTTATGAACATATGTCATATCTCCCAAATCAATCCATGGTTGATTATTGATGGAATAATATTTTTATGAAGGATTCAACTGGATATCTGAATCACATTGATGGTTCCTATCTCTATCACATTTCAAAAATTTCCAAGAAAAACATATAGAATAGAATCTATAATAGATGATATGCTATTTGGAATTGAATTATCCCATATTCTAAGGAATATTAGAGTGTTATTTGATAATGGGAAGGTGAATAAAGATAATTCTATATAACCAATGTGTACTTTTAAGATGACATCATTATTTCTCACATCATCTTACCCATGGAATTAATTCAATATAAAGCACATCTAAGACAATCTTGTCATAAATTATATATTTATTTTAGGAAACCCATATAGAATTTCAAACGTGTTTCATTCTATGTAATATGTAAGTATTCTAAAATGGATAATCTCATAAAAGGATGGATAATAATAATCTACTTCTAAATATACACACTATTGAAATAAATAACATAAATTGATGTTATAAAACTGGAGAGTTTCATTACTGTAAAATATTTCCATTTTAGAAAAAAATTAGGTCTATATTTTTTATTATTATAAATAATTTATTCTACTATTTGGTAACCTATAGTGTCATTTTTTTTTTAATATTGGCAACAATTTTTAGAGATAATGTACTTTATATATTTTCAGGATGACTTAACCCTAATAAACAATATTCCTTAGATAATCCATATTATGGGCTAGAGAAAACCCTATGTCAGGTCAAATTTTGTATGTGTGTTTATCAAGAATTATTATTAGTACATGCAATTGTTTTATTTTGTCTAATTTTATTTTCCATAATCAATTATTTGATATATTTTCCCATTAGTGATTATTATCTATTGGTGGTTTTATCCCAACATATCCCCACCAATGAGATAATTACAAGTCATCAGATATCATTTATACTAATGAAATTAGAAATTCACAGCCTTCTATTTTTAGACAATAATAATACATTTTTTTATTCGTTTTTTAGATCATTTCTAATGAGTGTTCATGTTTATTTCTTCCAATTTTGTTTCTTCTATATTTGTTATTTCTATTTTATAACTAATATTGTGATCTGTCATAGTTATTATTGTAATTGGTTATAGAGGTGTTACCAATATAATTCAGGGTTACAATAATGAATGGTTCATTGATATTGATTCCTTATTTCCATTCCCCTCTCATCAATTAATAAAAATCATGATCTCTATGGTTTATCTTATTTAAATTCTTCACCAACATTATGTCTTGGTAATTTTCTGATGAGTAAATTTTGTATTTTGGGGATAATTTTAAATCCCGATGCCATAATTACTCTATTAATTTATTTAGTTATTATTTTTTATTTTTTATATATTCTTATATGCCATAATTTATTAATATATTAATATTTTTTGTGTTTAGGGAATGTGGGGTAGAATTCAATGTTTTATTACTAAATATTTTTATACTACAACAATTGAATTCAATTTTTAGTAGAAAATTCTAATGTTGGCATACAGATAATCTTCTATTCTTTTATAACAGTGCATATATATCGATGGATCCCAAAATATCTACATTATTAGTTAATGGTTAGGAAAATTTTGGGCCAAAACCATGTGTCATATTAATTTATAATAAAACTAAGATATCATCTATTAACCTTATCAAATTAAAAATTTTGGGATACACCCTTCGCACTGATTTTCCACACATGGATCCATCATGACATCATGTAACGAGCCAGACTCTAGTATATTACATTTGGTGGTTAAATTATTATATTCTGATAGAAGAATAATTTCTCACCGTAAATTTAATAATAATTTCTTAGACATGGAAAACTAGAATAATGCGTGAATACCATTTTAAATTTAAAACTAATACATACAACATAGTATTTTATTTAGGTAGTATTTATTCCCTTCAATATATCCCTTCATATCAACTGGAAAAAATTCTTACATCATTATAAATGGATTATAACAAAGTGGTGTGATCATATTCTCTATAAGAGACTATGTATAGTAGAATCTAAATAATGAATTAATAATATGGAAGGAATATATGATAAATAATTAACACCAAATAAATAAGAATTATATATTAAAATTTATGCATGTTTATAAAAAATATTATATTAAACTGATGGGAATCAATATATAGTATCATAATTATGGAATTAATTGTGTCATAAATATGAAACATAACATCGAGGCCATGTGATAAATCTCAATGATTATCTTTAAGGACATATTCCAATATATATATAAATGGGTAATCCCACAACCAAATATTGATTCATCTCATATGATAAAACCTACTCATTCATCAAGGGGATATGTAATTATAGGAGCCATATATAACATAATACATCTAATGTATTCATCATATTAATAAATAACAAAACATAATCAATATGGCTTAAACATAATTGAATGTCCACAGTAAAAGAAATAAAATTTGAAATGTCAATAATATACCCATTAAATTCGATCATAAACCATTCAATTATATATATTGTATATAATAATAATATTATACCTATATTAAATCATTAAATTAAATAATTTATTTTAACCTAAATTTAAATATATAAACAATTTCACTATAATTTTTTTAAGAAAATACAACTTTTCATATAGGAAACAATATTAAAAATATTAATATAAAAAAATTAAGTTAAAAAATATCATTGATAAATAAATGATACTTATTAATGGAATATTCAATGTAATAAATTTTCATTATAAAAGTAAATTAAATTTTGGTTTATATCTAAAAAATTGTACCATTAACACCTTTGTGAAAAGGTTAAAGAACCTCATTTGGAAAATGAAAGAATATTCCATTAGTAAAAACATGCTAAAACCGGGGAAAAACTAATTTAATAAATAATTTAATATTTTAAGAGTAATAATTTTTTACAATTTATAAGAAATATGGACATGGAAGAGAAAAAATCCTAACTGAGTAGAAAGAAAAGTTCAATTTTCAGTAAAAACTATATTTTGATATCATGGTTACATAAAGAGATAAATAGGAAAGGAAAAATATAAATTGATATAAAAATATATATGATAATAAAATCTATGGATTTTATATATAATGGTCAAATAGTTGACCTTTATAGTACATAATGTCACGAACCAGCCCGGGTATCCTGGTAACCCGATAACCGAGCCGGCCCTAACATAGCCTGAAGGGCGTTCTTGATCCCCACAGGTCGGCGACTACCACCCGGCATTGTACAACATACAAGAGGGAACGATTTTTCCACTAGAATGCGGAAGCAAGAGTAAATCAAAAAGAATGCATAACAAAAGAAAACTCCACTGGGAGTGAGGTACCAGAATCCGAAGGGGCATAAAATTTCAAATTACAACAACCCAAGTACTAAAGATGGGAAAAATATCCCCAAGGTCTCTAAGGACACAACTCACCAAGACCAAAGATCAACAGATGGATCCACCTCCAATAGGTCACTTCCCTTTGCTGGATCCTGGATAGAGAATGTCTACAAACACCCGAAGGCAAAAGTAGGGTGTGGGCCTATTCCCAGTAGGATATCACCAAAGATTCCATAACAAATTCAAAATATAGATTATCCAAGTAAAAAATTTCAATTTTCATATAAACACGGTTGGAAATTCAAAAGCATATTTTAACAGATCATGCTATACATTTTTAAATGATGGAAAATTCATCATGCAAGGCTTTACAATGATGAAATACTTTTAAGACAATAGCTTAAATAAAAACAGTTACTTAAAACTATTTATGTAAAATCAGCAGGCATGGAAATCAGTTCAATAGCATTGGCAAATATTTATACATTACATATAAATATTTAGGCGAGCAACATAGTCATCTTATAAAAGGTATGATTGTATTAATTAGTTATGGGTTTCCACACTATCTATGTGAACTTAGAAAAATTTGTATACACACATCCCTATAACACTGTCTAAGGGAGACTCATCACCAACCCATCAGAGATGTGACCCGCCGCAAGTATGTTTTAGAACGTTTTCGTATCGTAGAGTGTATCTAAATAAATCACTAACTACATAAGGCTTGCATGCACAACTACATGATGGGTGAACTATTTTGAGAGTACTTAAAATATGATCAATCCCATTATTCAATTTCAATGTGCCAATTCAATTCCATTTAAAACCACAACAGGTGTTGTTTAAAAACATTCCTTTTTCGCAAGATAAAACCAACGGGTTTCTATCAAAACATTTTAATCCATTTTCACTAGTCTGAAATCCATTCAAAACCAAATCAATGATTTCACAATTTATTTCCACAATTGGAATCTATAATTCAATTGAAAACATTTCTATCAAATACATAACCTAAATTCCACAATTTAAATTATCCAATTTCTATAAACACAAACACACAACCCAATTGAATGGAATTGGGGGGTTTTCAAATTTTGATGCCAAAACCAATTCAAATATCTCAATTCATAGGATTTGAATTAAAATTAACAAGTGAATTAAATCAATCAATGAAGATAATCAATTCAGAAATTCGGGACGGAACCGCCTACCTTGATGGTTTTGACCAAAACCACAATGGTTGAAGAACACTCAAGGATCCCGATTGATTCTCCAAAACTCGTCCTATATCCCTTCCCCTAGAATGAACAAGATCAAAACTCATCATTTTGGAATTTACACACTTAGATCTACCCATAATGGGCGTAGATATAATAAATATAGGGAAGAGGGGAAGTAGATCTATGTAGATCTAAGAAACCGACCATGAAAGAAGAAGATCAATCACATACCTTGAGAATCCCACTTCGATTTACCAAGAGGAGCCTTTGGATCACCTCTGGAATAATGGTAGAAGATTATATGGCCCCAGGAGAAGACAAATACAATGTTAGGGTCAGTTAGGATGAAAAAAGAAGCATTTATAGGCAAAACGGCCGAGATCCACAATTTAAGGATCTAATTTTAAGTGACTGCACGGTTTGTCCACACGGTTTGTCAAACCGTGCGCACACCGTGCAGATCTCACTATCCAGGGTTACTGGTCCGCATGGTTTAGTTGCATAGTTTACCAAACCGTGCACACCCTATAGTCCAGTGCTGCTAGGTTGGTACAGTTTGATTGCACGGTTTATCAAACAGTGCGCTAGCCGTGTACAAGACATTGCCTTTTTGTTTTACATAAAATTTCACCCAAATTCACCCCCATGTCACTACTACAAAACAGAGGCACTTAAAGACATAAAAAGCACCTGAAAACGTAACAGGATGTTACAACCTCTCCACCATAAGATCTTTCTGCCCACAGAAAGCCTATGAAAAAACCTCCACTTCAAAAAGATGAGGCCACTGATCTCTCATTTCTGCCTCCCTTTCCCACATCTCAGGAAGATCATAACCATGTTGTCAAAGCACATAGACCAGAGGTATCATTCTCCCATGAAGTACCTTGGTCTTAGAATCAACAACCGTGACTGGTCATTCAGTATTAGATAAATCTTGTTCAATTTCAAGATCACTCCAGCTCACAACATGAGATAGATCGAGGAGGTACTTCCGCAGCTGCGATACATGGAACATGTTATGTATTGACATCATATGTGGTGGTAGATCTAGACGGTAAGAAACTTTTCCCACAAGACCAACAACCTCGAAAGGTCCCAAAAATCAAGGATCAAGCATCCCTTTCCTCCCAAGCCATCGATGACCTAAACGGGGTGAAACTTTCAAGAACACCTGGTCTCCAAAGGAGAACTCTAAAGGTCTACGACGATGTTCCACATAAAACTTGCACCAAATTTGCACTATCAACATTCAATGATTATCAACTGGATCTTAGTTGTTGTCTATTTTACCAAAATCGGTCCTACCAATGATCATTCACAAATCTCCGACCAACAAAAGGGAGATTTACATTGACAGCCATACAATGCCTCAAAAGGAGCCATTTTAATAGCAGATTGATAATTGTTGTTATAATAAAAATCAGCTAACCCCAGATGATCATCCCAAGACCCACCGAAGTTGAGGACACAAGCATAGAGCATGTCCTCAAGGATCTGAATAGCTCTCTCTGTCTTGCCATCAGACTGTGGATGGTAGGCTGTGCTCAAACGGACCTGAGATCCCAGTGCCTCCTGAATGCCTCTCCAAAAGCTTAAGGTAATCCTAGGATCCCTATCAGAGACTATTTCATATGGAACTCTATGCAAACGAACAATTTCTTTCACGTATATATTTCCCAACAACTCAACTTTGGTTGTATCTCGAATAGGTATAATGTGAGTTGATTTGGTCAGTCTGTCGATCAAAACCCATATCGCATTCTTCATCCTCTAGGTTTGAGGTAACCCAACCAGAAAGTTCATTAAGATTTCATCCCACTTCCATGTAGGAACTGTATGTGGTTGAAGCAAACCCGAAGGTTTCTGGTGCTCGGATTTCACCTGCTGGCATGTATAGCAACGAGAAACAAACTCATCAAGGTTTCATCTCATACCTGGCCATCAAAACTGTCATTGAATATAATAAAACATCTTTGTGGTCCCTGGGTGCACAACCCACTGAGAGTTATGGAAATACCTCATCACATCCTTCCATCCTGATAACGGCATAACATAATGATTTAGATAACACAGAACACCATTTTTAGAGAACGACCACTGGGTTTCGGTCTCCCCACCATAAAGAGAGTCCCGAGTGTAATGTAATTCATCATCCAGTTGATGTTCTTGAAGAATCAATTCTAGTAGAGAATAAGTCAAATGAACATTGGCTAAAGAAACTTCCTTCCCATTTCACTAAATTCCAATATACAACTGAGCAAAAAAAAGCCATCAAACACCACTCTTCTAAAGATTCTTTCATAGCCTGAGTTGGAATTTTCTTGCATAACACATCCACAATGACATTCCCTTTTCCTGGGATATAGGAAATGTCAAAGTCAAAATATTTCAGTTACTCCACCCAACGCCTTTGGAAAAGATTCAAATATTTTTGAGAGAAGATATAACTCAAGCTCTAGTGGTCTGAATACATAATAAACCTTTCTCCATAAAGGTAATGTCTATAAAACATAAGTGCATGAATTACATATTCAAGTTTAATCTCATGGGTAGGATAGTTCTTCTCATCAGGCTTAAGGTGACGAGGTCTATAGGAAACAACATGATTACCTTGCATAAGGACACATCCCAAACCTAAACCCAATGTATCAGAGAAGACCACATAACCTGCCCTAACCCCAAGAAGAGTTAACAATAGTGTAGTAGTCAAAAGATGCTTTATCTCAACAAAAGAACTCTGACATTTTTCATTTCAGGAAATCTTCACTCCCTTTCGTGCAAGACCAGTCATTGGAGAAGCTAACATTGAGAATTATTTAACAAATCGACGATGATATCCCACTAATCCCAAGAAGCTCTGAATCATGAAATCATTTCAGGTTGTTCACAAGTAATAATATCTTTCACCTTTTCAGGATCAACTGATATTCCTTGTTCTGACATGACATGTCCCAAAAAATTTGCTTCTGGAATCCAGAAATCGCATTTTGAAAGCTTGGCATAAAGACAGTGATTTCTTAAAATACCTAGAACTATTCTCATATGAAGCACATGATCCTCCTCAGGCATGGAGTATACAAGGATGTCATCCACAAATACAACTACAAAAGTATCTAGATAATCATAGAAAACATGATTCAGCAAGTCCATGAAAACTGTAGGACCATTTTTTTGGCCGAAGGGCATGACAAGGTACACATAATGGCCATACCTACTTCAAAAGGTGGTTTTCTGAATTTCATATTACTTTATACTCAACTGATGGTAACCAGATCAAAGATCAATTTTTGAAAACCACTTCTCCCCTTTCAATTGGTCAAAAAAATAATCAATTCGTGATAACAAATATTTTTTCTTTATCGTAACTCGATTGAGCTTTCGATAATCAACACATAAGAGAAGAGAACCATCAGCCTTATTGGCGAAGAGAACTAGTGCTGCCCAAGGTGACACGCTCGGGCATATAAATCCTTTCTCAAGAAGATATTCCAAATGATACATCAATTCTTTTAATTCGTCTGGAGCCATTCGGTATGAAAGGATAGGGAACGGTTGAGTTTTAGGCATTAACTCAATTGAAAAATAAATCTCCCTTACCGGTGGCATACTAGAGATGTCAGAAGGAAACATGTCCAGAAACATAGTGATGACTGGAGGAAGATCACCACTCAGTAGATCTTTCTCAAGATCAAAAGAAAACACTGATATAACTTTCCCCAACACTGGGAAAAAGGGTCTGGATCTGCTTGACCTTGGGTCCCATTCTCCTTGAAAAACGATAGACACACCACTGGGTGTAGTAAGTTAGACCCGTCGGAGGTGAAAACCAATCCGGGAATTATTGGAAATGAGCCAATACATCCCAAATATTAAATCAAAAGATATCATGTAGAGAACCCAAAAGTATTAAACAAGCTCGAAATCTGATAGAAAAAAAACGCAAGGACTACGGAGACCCTTCTCTCTCACCGTACCAAGAGGTGTTGTAATATCCACCATACAAGCCAAAATATCCATGGTTATATTAAGTAGATTAACAAGAAGGGTTGAAATAAAAGTGTGAGATGCACCGATATGAAAAAGAGCTATCACTAAAGTTGAGGCTATTGTAATGGTACCTCTCATAGTTGTAGCACCTGTATCAGCTACCTCTGGAGACTCTTCCACTACGTAAAGAAGCTTCGTTCTGGATGCATGTGGCAGGAACCTTTTAGCATGTGAAGCATTTGTTTTCCCCGTAGTATTTGTAGGTGCTGATTATACTATTCCACTACGTGGAGTAGTGAAGTGATGGAAGAATCTCTGTAGGTGCCCTAAATGACGGCACAAGCTACAGTTCTTGGGTGCCACGTATCTAATTTTGTATAATGAATTTGGTTATGATTTTATTCTCATATTTTAGTCTTGAATATTAGAATATTGGTATAGGTATATAATATCTAGTTTTATCTATTAGTTTCAAGGTCTAGTATGTTATCGTTCTTTTTTATTTTTAAATGATTAAATTCATAAAAATCATGTTCATAAAAATTTAATGATTTATAGGTGTTATATAATTAATGAGTTAAATCATTTTATTATAATTATGGAACAAATATAAATATTTAATTATCAAAATAAAATTATAAATATTTTTTTTCAATAACTACCCATAAAAATTATAGCATCATTCACATATATTGTAAAACCAACCAAAATATTAACAAGCTATAATCAATTGTTGTAAAATCTTATGAAATGAGTTGTTTATAATAAAATAATTACATTATGATAATTTTTTTATCTTATTAAATAAATTAATGAAAATTTATATTATATATAAAAAGAGATAATGTTAAAAAAAATTGCATGATATTAATACATACAATGAAAAAATATATTTTCCTCTTTGAACCCTTGTCGATTTTGAATTGATTTGTGAAATATTTAGGGATGAAAATATGACCATAGTGTAATATGCATATTTATTAAAGAAATCTGGTATAGTATTTGGTAAAACATGATTTATAGGTTTTTTATTGAGGTGGTGTAGGATGGATCATTTTATATGCTGGATTAGTGACATTTCTTTTATAATAATTTTTTATTATAAAAATAAATATTCAAAGTAAATGAAATTGGATTTTAATTATACTATAATGGATGATAATATATTGTATGACATTAATAGTATAATATAATGATTTTTAGTTAAGTTTTTTTTTCATTTTTGGCTTTCATTTCAATTCATTCACTTCATTACAATTTGATCCTTTACCTATGTTACTATTATTTACAATGAAAATTAATTTCTCTAAAAATAATTAAATTGATCATATTACATATATAAGGACCCGGACATAAACATTACTTATTATTGAACTAAATGAATTATTCACATTGATGATCTTTTCAGGTTTAGAGTTTTATAGAATTAGGGCATAACTATTATATCTCAACAATTACAATGTGGACACATCTACTCAGCTTCCATTTTTTCACAAAAATAAAAACTCTTGGACAAAACAGTCATGTCTAGTTCCTTGTTTTAGACAGCCTGACATTTCCTTGATCCCAACCTTGACCCTATTCAACTTTATGTCCTGTGAAAAACATTTCAAAAAAACATGGGATGAGCATAAAAAGCTCAGTAAGGGTTATAAAAATACAGAAAGAAAAAATTAGTCCATTTATATATAAAAATCAATGAATTCATACATTACTCATAAAACATAAGAACATTAACATACCTCATGAAATAATAATATTTTGAATAACTCATAGAAATCATAAGACATTAAAGTAACTTGAGGCATTCATAACATTCTTACATAGGTAGTAACCATCATGGTTACATTTGGAATACCCATCATAGTATATTTCCTAAATCTCTTCAGAGAAACCTTAGCGTTTAACCCCTTCACATTACCCAATGCATTGGAGAGCTATATTGGGATCACCCACGTTTAGTTTATCACGGAACCACCAGTTTTCATAAACAATTCCCAAGAACCATATCATTATCATAGCACATAAATTAAGCATAAATGAAAGACTAAATTCTCATATTGCAATAAAAATATAACATTTTATGTTATTGAAATAATAAATCCATTCTAAAAAACATTTTCATAACCATTTAAAACATTTAATAAAAAGATTTTTGAATCAACGTTTCCCAAAACACTATGGAGATTTTAACATTTTAAACCATTAATATCCATATAAATAAATCCTTAAAACCATTTTAAAAACATGGTTATTAATGTGAAATATTTATAAGAATAAATCATTAAAACATTTAAAAAGATATTTTAGTTAAAGGGTTTTTATCAAAAACCGAGAGAAACATGAATAATATAACTGAGGAATAACATTTAATCAGAACTTTATAATATCATGAGAATAAAGGGATTCATGATATAATATTCCAAATGATATTATATACACCATATAAGAGTGAATTGGTGCATAACAATAAATATATCTCAATAGAAATGTAAAATGAGATGAAATCCCTTATAAAGAAGGTATCCTTAAATTATGGATAAATCAATCTCATAATTATGTGTGGAAAATATAAATACACGCAATATAAGTGGATATTAAGTTTAAAACAATAAATGGTCATTAAAACATATTCATAGGATGACATATTCAATAACTAAATGTTGATCCCAAAGAAATCAAAATTGGGTTAAGAAGTTCCCTTGTAAAAATTCGACAGCCTAACAACGTCACTTTAGAATTCATAAAATGAGTTGATGAAACAAAAATGGTATATTATCACTTGGAAATAAATTTTACATCAATAATGATATATAATAACATATCCCAACATAATAATATGTAAATTAAAAGACATAACAAAAGAAGTCTTTTAAAAAGAGGAGGTTGAAAAGTTCCCTTACCGACTTGGGTAACTTTATAAACGTACACCCCCTGAAAGAAGGGATATTCAAAACTAATGTAAATACCCACAAAAGAAATTATATTACACAAAGAGTAGAATAATGGGAAGTACATAAACCACTAAATGTAAATAGTGGAAAATGTAGGATAAATCTAACTGGAATAAATGTGAGATGAAAAATGCCTTACGAAAACTCGACTGCCTAACGACACCACTTAAAAATTCTAAAAAATGAATTAATGAGTGTAAGAGGGGGTATATCATCATATAAAAAATACAAATTACAGTATGGTTAATATAAAAGAACATCCTACCACATAAGATCATAGAGCATAAATGAAATGACTTAAAAGAGGGTCCTTGAAAAGAAAGGGAGAGGTCGGATCCCTTACCTGAAGTCTGACTTGTCTTGTTAGTTTCTTTATATTCATGAATAATAAACATTGGTCAATTTATAATTGATTATGTTCCTCCTTTAAAGATTATTATTCAGTTCATATCACATATTATAATGTTATAATTATTGGTTAATAATGTCAGTTCATATCAGACATTTTTGTCGATGTTTGGAACATGAGTAAAAAATGAACTTGTTTGAAAATGATTTTACATGTAGTTATAATTAAATCATATCCAGAATAGTATTAATGATTTAAATATCATATATATCCTGTAAATATTCATTTTATACTATTCTGTAACATTTGGAGATAAAAATAAATGAAATGCACCGTTCATGGAAACGGTAGGCCGCACGTACGCATGAACGCTACTTTCATTTCATTGACATATTAATGGAATTGAAAATAATTGAGAGAGAGATATATATATATTATAATTAAAGTATAATATATATGTTTTATAGGTAGCATAATTTCATTAATTTTATTTTTTATACATTCCATGTATTTCATGAACGAGTCACATCACTTGATGGGGCGGTAGTCCACACTTCCTCGAATGAAATTATCGCATTTGCACAACATGCAAAACATAGAGGTATGTTTTAAATATAAAATACAGAAGCATATAGAAAACATAATTACCATATTTATCATATATAAAATACATTTACATCATAATGACCACCATGAAATGTGTTAACAGAAGATTAAACAATTATCGTTTCGTGAGACAATAATTCACCATCCACAGAAACAGTATGTTCTTTAACAATTAGACAGTGGTGTGTGTAAGTTTCGCTAGAATCCTTCACATAACAACATCCTAGTATAGTTAATATTATGGTGTTGTTACAAAATAAAGGAATAAAAATCGTTTAGTGGTTTGGAGAAGCAAAATAAATCAAAATAACACAAGTGAAGACATTACCTTTAAATCGGGTAACTCCCTATGGTTTGAACTAAAAGGGTTTTTTGAAGAGATTTCGGCCTAAGATGAGGCTTCAATAATAAAGATAGGTATTTGGATAGATGAAATGGTCAGGGGTTTGCCGAGCCAAATTCTGGAGAGGTGTAGGTATGGTGGTAGAGTTGGGGGCCTTTTTTAAGAGAATAATAGGGGCACTATTGAAATGTTATAAAATATTACATTATTATAAAATGATTTTCGGATTTTTATGGTCCCAAAAGGATATATTTCGAGGATAAGGTGATAAGGTTTTGAAATATACTCATCCAATAGATTTTTTCCAAGTTTAAGTCTTATTTTTTACATTATCTGTTCATTTTATTTAAATCGTTCATTAATGAGGTAATTGCTGCATCATCATGGTGTCATAAATAATTTAATTTTTTTAATCTCTAAAAATTATAAAAAAATTGATGATGTAGGAAATATATTTATCCTTCGAAGGAAAATTAATAGTCTAAGATATAGTTTATTTAGACAAAATTATATTTATTTTACTTAGGTGTTACATACTTTGGTTACATTTTTTTTCATTAAAAAAATGATAAAAGGTCACTATCACACTAAAGTGATTCCATGGGGTCCGAAGGTTGTAAAAAGGCATTCCATGGTCGTCCATGACACCACCAATATCATTAGAACACATTTTGGGGTCATTTTATTTTTTTATGATATTATTTTCATACCCTTAATTACCCGATTACTAATAAAACACGATAATTAAAGATAATTACCGTCGTTAGTATTCATAATTTCCACACAAAAAAAAGAGTCTTAATTACATAATTTAGACCGTATGATTCCAAATATGGAATCCATTTTATCAAATTCAAAATACATAAATTTTATTAATTAATTTAAAAGTAAATCCCATTGTCAAAAAAAAGATGGGTTTTTATGAAGTAAAATTTATCAAAAGATTGATTTGTTTTTACATCCAATTGAATAGTGAAATTACTTCCAATGAATAAAATTGTATTAAGTGGTAAAAACATAATTCAATTATACTTTTAAACCAATTAAAATGACAATCTATATATATAAATAAATAGGATGAAAATGGAGTTTTGAATTAAAAACTGTATTATTCACTATTCATTAAAAAAAGAATTATCAGAAAAATAGAAAAAATTAACCCTAAGATATATTTGATATTTCAAATTCAGAAATGATGTCCATTTTACCACATTCAAAACGTATAAGTTTCATTAATAAATCATATTGTTAATTCCCGCTGTCAAAACAAATAGCGGGTTTTGTGGAAGCAATATCTATGAAAAGATTGGCACATGTTTATGTCCTTTTTAAAAGTGAAATTAATTATAATGAAAACCATTGAATTAAATTGAAAATATATATTCTAATTAAAATTTTAAACCAATTAAAAATATAATCTATCCATATATTTAAATTAGATGATAAAGTAGTTTTGATATAAAATGCAATATTTTCACTATTCATTAAAAAAATGAACATTGTCAGAAACATACCAAAAATTTAACCAAAGTAAATATCAATTTCCCAATAATAAATAATAAGTTTATTTTGAAAAATAGAGATTATAAAAGTTTCTAAAGTTATATTTAAAAAACGTTCGCCATCAAAAGGCGGTAAAACAATCTTTTAAAATTATTAGAGTATTTATTCTTAAAATTGGATTCATTTGGATTTTAAGCCTATAAAATTTATTGGATAAATGTTAAATTATTTAACAAACATATGTAATAATTTTTTAGTTATTTATGTTCATTCCTTCCATTACAACGGCTAGGGGTTAACTGTTATAATATTATTATATTATTAGTGTGCAACGTAAGATTTCAAAGAAACTCGTTGTTGCGTACTGGGTATGCCATCGAGCATAGCATTCCCTTTAAAGTAATATTAAAATTTTATTCACAAATATTGATAAACCATATAATGTAATATTATTTATTTACTTGGGATGTTACATCCTTTCCTCCTATTGGGAATTGTGTCCTCGCAATTTCAAATTTGGGCTTGGAAACAACATTGAAAGTCCCAAATCGGAACAAGAGTCGGGAAAACTACCACTTTAAAATAAAATGAGAGAAGTACAAAGGTCACCTTAGTTAACCCATACTAGGATTCCAAGTTGGAATATATGGATATATAGGATAAAACAAAGGGACATGTTCTGATAGAGAGTGATAGTAAACATGTCTATGAGAAAGTTAACCACAAGAAAATCACAAAATTGTGATGGATGAAACAGTATTCGATTCCCCAGTTGGAAAAGATAAGAGACAACATTTTTGTTTTACATTACTCTTCATTGAGGAATTTATTTTTGAGATTAACTAAATCATAATGAAACATACTTACCTCTCACGCAGACTTTCAACTTTTACTAGATTCCTTAATCAAACTCATATTTTCTCCAAAAGACGAGTATTTAGGAAGACTTGTTCGCATTAATAGTGTCATAATCAACTTTTTGAGAATCACCTAATCCACAAAAGAGAACCATATATTTCTCAAGTATTTATATCTCAACCAAAACCAAACCAAAAAGTTTAGTACGATATCCGATAATACCCAAAAAGGATATTTTTTTACAAAACGAAAAACTACTCATAATCTTCAAAATTTGTCAAACAAAACCCAAAGTTCAACGAAGACCGTTCAATAAAAAAATTTCCATAAAATTATTCAATGTAATCCCAAATAAGATTGAATCCCAAATATTTGAAGGATTTAATCACATAGTCTCCCAAGGTACAAATTAACATTTATCTCCAAACAACATCAGTTGCTCTTAAAGTCCCATACTAAAAAGTAATTAACCTAATCTCATATCCTCCATGATAGGTTAATAATTTACATCGAAAACCCAAAATCAACATACTCTTGATTCATAAAATAATATAACTAAAAATATTTAGTCAAACTAACCAGGGACATTACGTAGTCCAGTGGTAGGTGATAAATACCAGTCACACTTTGGTTGTGGGTTCGATTCCCGCAGCTTTGTCCGACGTGACGGGTTGTCACAAAGTCTGCATGTTGTCCTTTTTCCAAAACTATATAATTCTTAAAACATTCTCCAAAACGAGATAAAATCTTCTAAAATAACCATAACATAATTTAACCTCATGATTATCTCATGTCATTTAAATTCCATCATAACGTAATGTAACCCATAATTACCTAAAAAGTAAGGATCACATAAACCCAAAATGGTTACCTTTATAATCATTACCTGAACTTCCATGTCGAGTTGGTTCTCTCGTACATGATGCATTAGAGAACTCACCAATTTTAAAGTGGCTGATCATGAATCCTGATAGTTAGTTTATAATAACCATGAGATTTCTCATTGAATACCCCATTTCATCCAGTCTCATAATCATAGAACCACCACAATTTCTTTCAAACCCATTGTCACATTGGTGCCTGCTAGATCCATCCATTTACTAAATCTAGAAAGGTCAGTGTGAGTATATCAGTAAAATAATCATATAATAAAGAGGAAGATAAACAACAATATATACTTATCCAATTTATCTCAAACTCATTCTAACTTTCAAAAAAAGAATGACTCCATCTAATATACTATCCATTTTGGTTATAAAGAACTTGTCACTTTTTCTTAAACAACACTCAAACCACTAAAGTTATCTAAAACAACCTTTGATACCAACAATAACGACTCGACCTTAAAGATTACTTATTATTGAATTAAATGAATAATTTTCATAGAGAATATTTTCAGGTTTAGTGTTTTAGAGAATTAGGGCATAACTATTACATGTCAAAAATTACAAAGTGGACACATCTACTCAGATTCCATTTTTTTCACAAAAAATAAAACTCTTGAATAAAAGATTCATGTCTAGTTCCTTGTTTTAGACAGCCTGACATTTCCTTGATCCCATCCTTGACCCTATTCAACATTATGTCCTTTGAAAAACATTTCAAAAATACTTGGGATGAGCATAAAAAGCTCAGTAAGGGTTATAAAAATACAGAAAGAAAACATTAGTACATGTATACATATGAATCAATTAAATCATATGTTACTCATAAAACATAAGCACGTTAACATAACTCATGAAATCATAAGATTTATGAATAACTCATAGAAATCATAAGACATAAAGTTATAATGAGGCATTCATAACATTCTTATGCAAGGAGTAACCCTCATGGTTATGTTTGGAATACCCATCACATTATATTCCCTAAATCACTTAAGAGAAACCTTATCATTTAACCCCTTCGCATTACCCAATGAATTGGAGAGCTATATCAGGCTCACCCGCCCTTAGTTTATCATGGAACAACCCGTCATCTTAAACAATTCCCAAGAACCATATCATAATCATACCACATAAAATAAGCATAATGGAAAGATTAAATTCCCATATTGCAATAAAAATATAACATTTTAAGATATTGAAATAATGAATCCATTCTATAAACCATTTTCAAAACCATTTAAAACATTTAATAAAAATATTTTTGAATCAATGTTTCCCATACAATTTTGATGCTTTTAACATTTTAAACCATTAATATCAATATAAATAAATCCTTAAAACCATTTTGAGAAAATGGATATTAATGAGAAATATTTATAAGAATAAATAATTAAAACATTTATAACAATATTTTAGTTAAAAGTTTTTTATGAAAATGAGAGACACTTGAATACAAAAACCGAGGAATAACATTTAATCATGAATTTATAATATCTTGATAATAAAGGGATTCATGATATAACATTCCAAAGGACAGTATATACACCATATAAGAGTGAATTGGTGCATAACAACAATTAAGTCTCAATAGAAATGTAAAATGAGAAAAAATCCCTTATAAAGAAGGTATCCTTAAATTAAGGATAAATCAATCTCATAATTATGTGTGAAAAATATAAATACACCCAATATAAGTGGATATTAAGTGTAAAACAATCAAAGTTAATTAACACATATTCATAGGATGACATATTCAATAACTACATGTTGAACCAAAATAAATCGAAATTGTGTTAAGAAGCTCCCTTGTAATAATTCGACAGCCCAATGGCTTCACATTAGAATTCAGAAAAAGAGTTGATGAGAAAAAAATGGTATCTAATCACTTGGAAATAAATTTTACATCAATAAAGATATAGAAGAACATATCCCAACATAATAATATGTAAATTAAAAGAGAAAACAATAGAAGTCTTTTAAAAAGTGGAGGGTGAAAGGTTCCCTTACAGACTTGGGTAACTTTCGAAACGTACACCCCATGAAAGAAGGATTATTCAACATTGATGTAAATACACACAAATGAATTTATATTAAACAAAGAGTAGAATAATGGGAATTAAATACACCACTCAAATTAAATAGTGGAAAATGTAGCATAAACCTCACTAGAATAAAAGTGAGACGAAAAATGCCTTACGAAAACTCGGCTGCCTAACGGCACCACTTAAAAATTATAAAAAATGAATTGATGAGAGTAATAGGGGCTATCTTATCATATTAAAATAAAAATTACAGCATGGTTAATATAAAATAACATCCTCCAACATAATAACATGGAGCATAAATGAAATGACATAAAAGGGGGTACTTGAAAAGAAAGCAAGAGGTCTGATGCCTTACATCATGTCCGACTTGTCTTGTTCGTTTCCTTATATTCCTGAATAATAAAATTTTGTCAATTTATAATTTCTTAAGGTCCTCCTTTAAATATTATTATTCAGTTCATATCACATATTATAATGTTATAATAATTGGTTAATACTGTGAGTTCATATCAGACATTTTTATCGATGATTGGTACATGAGTCAAAAATGAACTTGTTTGAAAATGATTTTCCATGTAGTTATAAGTAAATCATATCCAGAATACTATTAATGATTTAAATTTCATATATATCTATTTCATATTCATTTTATGCTATTCCATAACATTGGGAGATAAAAAGAAATGAAATGCACCATTCATGGATACGGTAGGTCGTACGTACGCATGAACGCTACTTTCATTTCTTTGACATATTAATGGAATTAAAAATAATTGAGAGAGATATATATATTATAATTACAGTATAATATATATTATTTATAGGTCTCATAAGTTCATTAATTTCATTATTTATATTTTCCATGTGTTGCATGAATGAGTCACATAACTTGAGGGGGCGGTTGTCCACACTTCCTCGTATTAAATTATCGCATTTGCGTAACATGAAAAGCATAAAGGTATGTTTTAAATATAAAATACATAAGAATATGGAAAACATAAATACCATATATATCATATATAAAATACAATGAAATCATAATGGCCACCATGAAAGGTGTTATAAGAATATTGAACAATCATTGTTTTGTGAGGCAGTAATTCACCATCCATAGAAACATTATGTTCTTTAACCATTAGACAGGGGTGTGTGTAAATGTAGCTTGAATACTTCACATAACAACATCCTAGTATACTGAAGATACTGGTGTTTTTACAAAATAAAGGAATAAAAAGAGTTTAGGAGTTTGGAGAAGAAAAATATAACAAAATAACACAAGTGAAGACATTACCTTTTAATCGGGTAACTCCCTTTGGTTTGAAACAAAAGGGTTTCTTGACGAGCTTTATGCCTAATGTGAGGCTTAAATAATAAAGAGAGGGATGTGGAGAGTTGAAATGGGTAGGGTTTGGCCGAGCCAAAGGCTTGAGAGGTGTGGGTAAAGAGGTAGAGTTGGGGGCCTTTTATAAGAGAAGGGGAGGGGCACTCTTGGAAAGTTATAAAATATTACTTTATTATAAAATGATTTTCGGATTTTAAAGGTCCCAAAAGGATATCTTTCGAGGATAAGGTGATAATGTTACAAAATATATACTCATAATATACGTTTTTTATAATATTAAGACTTAGATTTTACATTATCTTTTCATTTTATTTAAATCGTTCATTAATGATGTAATTGCTGCATCATCATGGTGTCATAAATAATTTAATTTATATAATGTCTAAAATTTATAAAAAAATACTATTATTTATGAAAGCTGTTTAGCTTTCTAATTAATATTTATAGTATAAGAAATAGTTTATGTGGCAAAATTAAAATTATTTGACTTAGGTGTTACATACTTTGGTTATATTTTCCTTTATTTAAAAAATGATAAATGGTCACTATCACACTAAAGTGATTCCATGGGGTCCCAAGGTTGGCACAAGGCATCCCATGGTCGGCCATGACACCACCAATAGAATTATGACACATTTTGGGGTCATTTTATATATTTATGATATTATTTTCTTACCCTTAATTACCCGATTACTAATTAAACACGATAATTAAAGATAATTACCGTCGTTACTATTCATAATGTCCAAAAACAAAAGAGTCTTAATAACAGAATTTGGAACTTCTGATTCCAAATATGGAATCCATTTTATCAAATTAAAAACACATAAATTTTAGTAATTAATTTAAATGTAAATCCCGTTTTCAAAACAAAAGACCAGTTTTTAAGAAGTAAATATATCAAAAGATTGACTTGTTTTTACATCCAATTGAAAAGTGAAATTACATAAAATGAAAAAAATTGTATTAAGTGATAAAAAAATAATTCAATTATTATTTAAAAAAAATTAAAATTACAATCTAAATATATAAATAAATTGGATGAAAAGGCTGTTTTGAATTAAAAAGTGTATTTTTCACTATTCATTAAAAAATAGAATTATCCGAAAAATACCAAAAATTAACCCTAAGATATATTTGATACTTAAAATTCAGAAATGATGTCCATTTTACCAAATTCAAAACATATATGTTTCATTAATAAATCATATAGTTAATTCCCTCTGTCAAAACATGTTACGGGTTTTTTGGAAGTAACATCTATGAAAAGTTTGGCACTTGTTTATGTCCATCTTAAAATTGAAATTAATTATAATGACCACCATTGAATTAAATTGTCAAAATATATTCTAATTAAACTTTAAAACCAATTAAAAATATAATCTATCCATATATTTATATTAGATGAAAAAGCATTTTTGATGTAAAATGAAATATTCCTCACTATTCATTAAAAAAATGAACATTGCGAGAAAGATACAAAAAATTTAACCAAAGTAAATTTCAATCTCCCAATTATACAGAATAAGATTATTTTGACCAATAGAGCATAAAAAATCGTTATAAGTTATATTTAAAAAAGTTTCGTCATCAAAAGGCGGTAAAACATTCTTTTAAAAATATTAGAGTATTTATTCTTAAAATTGGATTCATTTGGAATTTAATCCTATAACATTTATTGGATAAATGTAATGATATTTAACCAACATAAGTGATCATTTTGTAGTTATTTCTTTTCATTACCTCTATTACAACGTCTAGGCGTTAACTATTATAATATTATTATATTATTAGTGTGCAACGTAAGATTTCCATGAAACTCGTTGTTGCGTATTGGGTACGCCATCGAGCATAGCATTCCCATTAAAGTAATATTAAAATTTTATTCAAAAATATTGATAAACCATAGAATGTAATATTATTTATTTATAGGAGATGTTACAACATATATTTAAAATGTGATTAGAAATATGACAACCATTTAATATGATTATATTTTTTAATGTTGTTAAAATTAATTTTAATAGATGTGGGCTTAGCGCAGCAACACCCATTTTTTAGAAATTTTTATTTAGGAATAAGAAATTATTTACAGAAAAAATGACTATAATTGATTCCAAAGATATTTAATTATTTATCATACAGTAATAAATAAACACTTTATTATAAATTAAATCAAAAATAGAATTAAAAATTTTGAATAAATAATATTTAGAAATAGATAAAGTGGATTTATGTAAATATTTAATTTTGTTTTCTATAATGTCAATCTTGGGTTTTAAATTAAACTTATAATTTCTAAATTAATTATTTTAGTATATAAATAAATTGTTGTGCAATTAATGGGCTTCAAAAATTATTAACTACTACGTATATTACTATTACAACATAAAAATAAATTTTTTCATATAACTATGTTTTCATGTTTAATCTAAAAAGCATCCATTTTATAAAATAAAAAAAATAAAAAAAAATTATTAATATTTAATTGAAAAATTAGGATTAATTTATTAAATTTTATTTCTAATTATTAGGAATTAATATTAAGACTAAAAAAGCAAACTATGACTTTAAAAAAATTCTGGGAAGTTAAATTATTTTATTCTATGTGTTATTGACATTATTATATATTGATCTACAATGAATTTTATTTTGTTATTTTCACATTAAATGATAATATTTCAGTAATCCACTAAAAATTTAATTTTTATTTAATATTAACACAAAGCACATAAATAAGATTACTTTAAAAATAACCTATTTTTATGTTCATTAGTTTAACCACATTCTTTAAAAATTAATTGTTTATATTATAACAATATTTATTTAATAAATAATTATTTTATTACATGTAAAAAATTCATTAAATTTTTAAATTTTAATAATAATATGAAAGAAATGGAAATATAGTTTTTAGGATGGAATATTATTATCTTATTATTTACATGATGTTTTACTCATATTTCAATTTATTTAATGATTTTTCACATTATTGTGTGTTAATTTTCTGATGGCATTGAAATAAAGCATATGAATGTTCAATTTAGTTTACAGACATGAAATAAAAAAATATATAATTTATTTATTTAAATAATAAGTAATAATAAAAAATCACGTAGTTAAAACCATCTCCTTATATAAATTTTAGTCTATCACTTTTAATTTCTCTCATCATTGACATTAAATTAAGTTGTTTATAATATATTCATACATCATGAGATAATTTCTAATAATTTATGTAACAACTGAGACTGGATTGTTGCAAGCATACATCATATCCGATAATAGAACATGATACACAGTATAATGGGAATTTATTAATAATTATATTAGTAAGTTTAATTTATGAATTATATAATTTTATATTTGAAAAATAAATATCAATTCCAAATTCATTAAATTTTTGTAGCTTATGATGAATTAGTGACATTACGCTAAAAAACAGGTTATATGGGCATAATTAATGAGATTAATTTTCTCTAAACATATTTGGTTTATTTAATAAAGAGGATTATATGTTTATATTTAATATTTGGTAGTTATGTAGTTTTTTAAATCATATTAATAATTTTCAAATAAAAAATAAATTGGAAAAATATTATTTGTAACACTAAAAGTGAAAAGGATTATTCTCAATATATTAATTTATATGAGTTATATAATTTTTTTCAAAATATATTATATTAATATAAATTAAAATATAGAAAATAATATTACGTTTTAATACTTAATAAAATACATTAAAACACATTAAATTAATAATTAAATAAAAACATGTTTAAATAAATCAACATATAAAAATATTTCACCATTAAAACAAGTTTTACTTATATTATATGTTTCAATTTAAAAAAATATTGTAATATCTATAATAAAATGAGAAAAAATGGATCCAATATTTTTATTTACTTTGTTGAAATTTATTAAGACGATTCTTGATATATTTTTTTCAATAAAATATTAACCATGGTTAGTTTTTAATCAAGATTAATGATATTAAAATGTGTAATTGATGTATATTGATTTACAAATAATAAAAAGGTCACACACACCAAATAAATATTTTTTTCCATATGATATTCATACCAGCAAATTTGTTCTACCATTTATACACATATCTCTCTAAACCCACCTAACACCTATATGATTCCATTCAAAACACATTCTTTACATTTGATTCTATGAAAAATCCCTTTATTTCTCCTATAAAATTGGTCACTGAAAAAACATTGAAAACTACATTAAAATCATTGTTTCTAGAGAATAATATTCTAAACATCATTCAACTAGTATCCTCTGATAGAATGATGATGTAGTAATAACCTTATTAATGAATGATTATAATAATTGATATTATAAATATCCAAGTAAATTGAAATTGAGACTTCTGATAAATACACTAATTTTCAAGGTTAATATGACATGATAGGGTTGATTCAGTGAATTTTTTTCAAATTCATCACTCAGTTATGACTTTCAAAAAATCAAAATTCCAAATAGTGTTAAAATTGACATAAATGAGTTTTTAAGACAAATACTATATTTTTACACTATATAATAGTCCGAAAAAATATAAGGTTCGAACGAAGGTCTCTTATAATGATATATATGTTATTAATTAACCACTTGGGGTTCTCTTAAATTTTATTGTATGTTTATTAACCATGTAATTTAAAAATACAATAAAATATTGTAAAAGATTAACTATTTATCTAACAGTTAAATCTAAAAGATATGGTTAAATATGTACCCTAAACATGTCTAAAAACTATTGGATGATACTATTTCGACCCATAATCACCTAAGTCTAGAAAAAAAGTCATTTGGAGCAATTATAAATAGAAAAGGATTTTATAATAAAATAATATTTCAAACTTTTCCTAAAGTGACCCTCATCTCTCTTATAAAAGGGTTCTTCCCCTTCCATCAAAATAACACCTCTAATGCCATATGGCTTGGCCAAAACCTTCCCAAATCTCCTCCAGAATTCTATCATTTCAATATATAGCCCTTACATTTAGCATAAATCCAACCAAAGGAGCCCTTTTTTATCAAATAAAAAAGAAACAACCAAATAAGTGGTAATTATTTTATCATGTCTTTCAATGTTCTATTCTTCTTCCACTTTCTCGTTCTTTGTTATTTCCATACAAATATAATAAATCAAGTACCTTCTACATACCTTGATTTTATTATAAATATGGTAAAACCATATTCATTATTCTAGCCATCCTATAAATGATAATGTTACCATGCGTGCGTAGGTACAGTTTACCGTCGCCACGCCATGGTGTAATTTGTTATTCAGAACTATATTATTTGGATAGATATAATTATGAGTAATATGTATATAAATAATGAAAATAAAATTATAATTTTTCAATAAATTTAATATATTATCCAATTACTCACCTTTTAATCATTAAGGAAATGATATCGTCACTCTTATGTACGTACGACTTACCATCTCCATGACGCGATGAGATTCATTTCTATGTTTGACATTAAACAATAATTATAAAAATAAATATTATTAATAAGTATTTAATATATGAAATAATAATTCTAATGTATATATGTGTGTGTGTGTGTGTTTTTTTTTTGTGCATGTATTTTCAAATATCTTATTCGCATAGTTCTATACAATACGATTGAAAAACGGAAACAACGTTTATCTGTATATACGACCTATCATCTCCATAAATGTTGTTTAACATTTCTTATATATATATATACTAAACATATTTAAATTATAAATATATATCATATATAAATCATGTTTTATATTCTTGAATTATTTAAATCATGATCTATCTGATATGATAAAGAATAAAAAGTTAAAACACGTATGATAAAGAAAGTGATTATTACCCGAAATGTTAATTTAACATGAAAATTATTATAAAATGGGTACTATAAAGTCATAAATGAATCATTTATGATATCATAAATATTAATATGGTTCTTGTATAATTTAATAACATATATTGTTCATTATACAAGAGGTTAAATGTACCCACAACCAAAGGGATGTACAAGGTAAGGGTTAATTCTGAATCACATTATTATCCACGATTGTTTATGTGTAAGTATATTCTGGGACATAATTATTATCCTTGTACATGTTTCATAAAAGAAATTTAAAAATTATTTTTTAGGTATTTTATAACTAAAAAAAAATTTAAAATGTTTTAAATATATATTCTTCTAAATGATTCTCATTAATATCCATGTTTTCAAAATATTTTTAAGAATTGTTGTATATAGACATGATTGTTTTAAAATTTTAATTCCTTTCAAAAGTTTCAAAGTGGAATGGGACGCATTGATTCAAAAATATCATTTATATAACTTCCTCTATAAATTTTTATACTTTTAAATGATTTCATGAAAAGGGTTATTTATCTTAATGATTGTTACTAATCATTTTCAACTATGTATACTTCCGTTAGTGGATTATTCATCATTGTGGTAGATTAATTATAATACAATCTTATAAATTGTATTGAATGAGTTATGATATTTATTACTAGGATGTTCTATTTTTAAACCATTCATGGTTTATAGTTAATGCATAGAAATTTTGTATTCTATTTTTAATACGAATGATTATGTTATGTTTCATCATTTTTATATGTGGAATGCAGTAGACTTAGTATATGACGGGTGGATCGCATTATACCTCTTCGATGAATCAACAGATCTCAGGAAATAAACTAGTGTCTTGGATCAAGGCCTTCACAAGAATATTATTTGTAGTCTTGGCACGAGGACTTGACTATGTGGTAATGATATCCGACGTTAGGAATTCCCTCATTATGAAATTAATTATTAATTTTTTTTATTCGACTTGTATAATATACATGTGCATGTTTATATGGTAATGCTTGATTTATTTTCTCCATATTAGGTTCATGTATACCTTAAAAAGGTTGTTGTTTCTATTAAAATTCATTCCATAAATTTTTATAGATTCCGCTAAATTATTTACCCTTACTGAGCATCTGAGATGGCCACTTTATTATGTTTTGTTTTCCCAGGATTCCAAGAAGTGTATTATGTTTGATATTCATGGTTAATCTAGGAGAAAATGGCGTTTTAAATGGATTATTTATTTTGTGTTTATGATTGAATGTTTAATGTAACTTTCATTATATAATTTATTTTCCAAGGCTACTAAACTGGTCGGTCCTTTGGGACATGATTCCTTGTTATCATGCCAATATATTAAAATAATGAATCGGCTTTCAGTATTTGGGGTTGGTGCATTACAGTTTGTATGATAGAAAGTTTAGTACCAACCTATGAAACTATATTTTGATAAACTCTGATTAGAAAACATTAACCTAAGATAGAATTTGAGTATTAGTATTAAATAACATTCTAGAATTTTGGTAATGTGTGGATTTTGTAAATTTTCAGTGCAATACATCCCTGTCTGGATACGATCAGGTAGAGGAGGCTCTAGCCCAGATGTATCTATGAGTGAAAACTTTGACAAGGTGTTTTAGGCTTGACGTAGGTTATCATAGTACAGAAAAACGGGCATTGCTACACTCTTGGATATGACACTACTGGGGGAGATTTTTAGGATAAATTTATATTTTATTTACAAAAACTTTTGATGGATAAATGAGTAAATATTTCTTCAAAGAATATTTTTATGATTATGGATTATATCCATAAACTGATCGATTTATTTATGGTTTTTTCGTGTTTTGAATTATGCATTGTGATTAAAAAACTAACCTAGAGTATGCCATTTTTTATAAATGGTGCCCAGTAGAAGGAATGAAAAGTGCATCAATACTCATGATACAAATAGTAATAAGGATCATATCATTCAGGGTATTAAGCCAACATTTAGAAGTGGAATAGTCTCCCATGTATTCTCATCACATGAGGAAATAATATCTCGTATTAGTAAGATTTGTAATGAATTCTATTAGTCCTATGTCTTTTAATGGAAGCCATAGATAAATAGGATGGTGGGAAGAAATATGTATAAAGGGAAGAATGGAAAGAAATATTTTCCCATATGTGATAACTATGGAAAGAATCATCTTGGTAAATGTTTAAAGGGAATGTGAGTTTTCAATAAGTGTGGAGAAAAAGGACACCATGTATTTTATTGAAAGGGTATGAAAAAATCATTCAAATTTACAATTCTTCATCTGCATATAGTTGGGACACTACGTGAATCAATGTCCAAATCATCAGAGTATGCCCAAAATGATGCTATGGGACAATAATCATGTTATGATACTACAATAGATAAAGATTAATAACTAATTTTCTTATGTTGTTATTGAAGAATTATTTCATTTGAGTTTTTTATCAACAATGTAATAGTTATATGAATTTTGGAAATAAATAAGGAATTTTTTTTAGTACTATTTCATTCAGGACATGAGATTATACGGTTCTCAAAAATGTGACTCAATAACAAGTTAAACATTTTGTAAAATACATGGTTGAAGGAATTATAAATCATAATATGGTTCTGATATTGAGGTATTGATTTTGTAAAAATATATGATTGATTTGGATAAATTATATTCAATATTATTGAATACATTAAAACTAATTAATTGTTTTTTTATTCCATTATTGTTGGATTTAAAAAAAATATTGGATTTCAAAAGTATATCAAGTTTCTATTAGTAATAATGGAGAATGAATGTAATCAATATCTTTTTATGGTAATTCCGGTTGTTACTGTGTTCTATAAGAAAACATGTTTAAGTTATTCACATGTTATTACATGGAAAAAAGATCTTTATTTTGTTACCCTTCCTTATAAATTTTGTTCTGTGAGTTTGGAAAGATGTATTTTGGATAACTCTAAAGGTTAGAATGTAATAAGTATGAAATTGGATACTATTGTTAACTTTAATTAAATTCTTATTATTTTATGGATTTTTATAAATAGGACAACCCGAAGTTCAGGCACCAACATGTCTCATTTGGTAAGGCCGTGACAATTGGACTCGCACCCGAAGAGAGAAAATGGTGAATCACCTCCCACTAGCCTACATGATGTCTTGGTTTATAAAATTTATATATTTTAGATAGTCTGACAAATGAATTATAAATTAATTACTTTTGGAACCCGATATGATTAGTATAAGTAGAATATTTTTTTAATACTATTATCTTTTTTTGTGAAAGATGAGTTCGTGGTTGGAATTAGTTGGTGGATGAAACTCTACATGTCAGGAATTTTATCACCTCTTATTCTATGAATAAATCAATTGTTAATATTTTTGGTAGAGATATTAAAAAAAAAATTGTGTTATCCTAATACCAAATGTTTTTTTGATCCGATGATATTTTAAATCATCATAGATTGATGGCTTTGAGGCCCTCAATTTTACACTTGTTTGTGATTGGTGGATGCAATCACTCCATATAAATATTTATGTTTTCCCTCTAATTATGTGTCATTAATTTCCACAAATGTTCTCATAATCGGGATCATAAATTTGTGGTGACTTTTCCAAATATGTTTCAATCTTATTAAGTCTAAATTTTATTTACCCAAATTCTGATGTGGGTATTCTACAATGGTATTTTTCTGTTTTTAACATTTTATTTTCAAATAAAAATTTCAAATTGTGAGGAAACAATTTATTGAATCATGTTGGAATGTAACACCCCAAGATTTCATATTACGTTATCTCTTCAAAGTAATTCAATAACATACGCTACACGCAACAACGAGTTCGATTGCAGCACGACTTACAAAACTAGTCATTCAAAAAATTGATTATGAATAGTATTAACAGAATTTTGAATTTTATATACTCCAAGTTATTTCAGAATCCATATGTTTTGTTTCTTAGATATAATATAAGAACAAATTCATTTTTTCAGATAAAAAATTATTTCTCCAAATAAGAAATTTTATCGCATTTTAATGGAGAACCCTTTTTAAAACAAATATTTAAAAAAAATTATATTAAATTTAATTTAATTAAATTTTTATTTAGAATTGGGACATAAATAAATATGGTTATGATTTAACGGTGGTAAATATGGTTATGATTTTAGATAACCATTTATTTTATAAGAACATTAAAACTTATAATGGAAGCTTAAAAAAATTAAATCATATAATGATGAAAATAAAATTCCATTTCAAATTCATAAAAATTTTGGAAATTCATTTTCCATGAACATGAAATTTTAAAAATATAAAAGATATTAAAAAATAGTAGTTGGTTATGATTGTATAAAATAACATTCTTGTCATACATTTTAAAGTAATGATTTATTTCACATTTTTTGTAAAAAATAAAGTGGAATTTTTAGAATTTCAGAAGAATATTACATTATCTTTTTCATTCAATAATGTGTAAATTTTTTTAATAAATATTTTCTATAATTACTAATAAATTTTTTGAATTATTTTAAAAAACATGTTTTTTGGAAGAAAATTGGTTTTTAACCAAGTAGATAACCAAGAAAAAATTTCTTAATAAATCATATTAAATACTGTCTACAAAAAGAGAGTAAAATGAGTTTAAAATATTATTTCTCATTATTTATGTAATGATGAATAAATGTCATTTAGTTCATAAGGATTGGATCTTATTATTTCATCATTAGAAACATAATGATAAACATTCTTGATAAACAATGTGTTTTATCATATTACACTTCCAACTTTGATAACAATAAATCATATTCCCAATTAAGAAATAATATAATATTAATAAGAGAATATATAGTGAATAAATAAATTCATTATATTAGTTTTTGATGGGATGTCTTTACATCTCATAAAATAAGGTAGGTTCATAACACAACATATTCCCCAAAGAATACAAATTGATGCTAAAATCAGTAATTTCATTGGTAATAATTGAACCATATGACCAATGAAAAAGAATTAATAAAATTGAAATTTATTTTATTTTATTTTTTATCAAAATTAATAAAATAATTCATTCATGGTAATTATATAGACTAAATAAATTATACACTTTCTGAATAAGGAATGTGTTTCATTGAAAAACAATTTTCACATAATTCCCATACCTTAATTCTGAAATTCATTTTTACACATTCCAAAAAATGTATAATAAATGTCACATTATGGTAAATATATTAAAAAATAATACATTTATTTTTTATATAATATATTATTTAATCATTACATTTTGTTACCATCTTATTAATAATTCTATTGTAAAAGTAAATTTCAATTAACAACTAGTTGGTTTTTTATGTATGCGTTGACTTCTTTATTATTGATCCTCTTACATTAAAAATTGTCCCATCATATCCAAAATAATGAATATAATATCAATATAATATTAATTAATAGTTTAAGTGTGTATTTTTATTCATTAAATTTAGATTAATAAATTATATATAACATTTATGGAGATGGTAGGTTGTATGTACACATGAACACTATTTTTGATTTATCAATGTATGAAAAAAATAACTTTTTAAAAAATAATACCATTCTAGAATATAATTTATGACATATATATATATAATATAATCATTATATTTTCCCTATTTTCATTCAACACAAAACATTTGGGAAAAATAAATCACATCGTTTTGTGGGGAAGTACTCTACCAAATTCACAAATAATGTTTTCAAATCCCAAATGACATATAAAATAAAGGAGTGTATTAAGTATAATAACTAATGATGTATATTTACTATAAAATAATATAATAATTTAATGTTTTTGTATTACAGTCATTGTAAATCATAATGAATAACACATCACATCATTTCACTAGGTGGTAGTCTTCTGTACACATGAGCAATGCAACTGTTTTCAAAACAGTTTGGATATAAGAAGATAGGCAAGTTAATACAATCCCAAAAAAATAATAATGTCATAAATATAGTATATAAACATTAAATTTATACATATATATATCCGTCATAGGCAGGAATCGATAACGAATAACATCATTTCATGAGATTGTAGTTTGTTGAACACACGATTGATGAATTCAAATGCAAATTGATGGAACTATGTGATGAGTTAGGTAATTTCCACAACATAAAAAAATCTATGTATACTTATGATAATTTTTTATTTTTTCATATTTTTTTAATTATAATTGAAGCTATGGAAGAAAAAATACTTGGATACGAATGTTACTTCTTCTTTACAAAACACCTTTTGGATTGCATCAAAATCCTCCCTCAGATTGAATTATCGAAAATAAGGATTATAGGATGAGATTATGGAATTAATTAAAGGATTTTCTCAGAGATTTTTGGTCAAAAAAGGTTTTTTTTGTGTTATGTTGAGATGATATTGGGAGAAATTTTGTATGTGAGGTGATTGGGACATTTATTGTTTTTTTAAATAAATGGGTTAACCCACATTTTTCACATGATAAATGGGAAAAATGGTAAATTTTCTAATAATAGAGGTTATATGGTCTAATTATTGTTATAAAATGTGTTTTTGGACCAGTTGATGGGTCATTGTATCCTTTATTTTTTTATTTTATCCCCCGGTAAAACAATTTTCAACAAAAACCATGATAAATATATTTGTACAAATTTTAATAATTTGAATCCATAACTGTTTTTTCACCTAAATAGAATATATAAATTTTTTTAATTATAGATAAGGAATCTGTTTTAAAAAATTCCATTCATATAATTTGTAACTTTTTATTTCAAATTATCTATGAATACTCGATGAATCAATATTTTCCCAAAGAGAAATGCTTCAAAAGAATAAAAAGTCATTATAACGAAATTAAATATAAAACGAATATAAATGAGTTATATAGGTTGATTTCATGACAAATTGATCTTATTTTTCATCTATAACCATATTAAATAAATCAAATTATTAAATATTTTAAATGAACGGGAAATGCTTAAAAAACCATTAGTTATCACTAACACAAAAAAATTAGTTTTGTAGGAAAATATAAAAAACTCACCACAAGATATTTTTGACATGTATAATTTAAAAAAAAAATTTATTTATTGATGTTAATTATTAAAAATTCTGAAAAATTATATAGTTTAATTATTTAAAAATGCAGTATTTTTTTGAATGTTTTATTATCAAAACGTATAAATACATTTTAAAAAAGGTTTCACATTATATTAGTTTTTTTAATATAAACAATTATATTTAATAGTTAATACTATTAATTACTATTCATATTTATATTTTTAATTTTTAGGTTAGAATGGGAATTCTAAAAAATAATATTAACAAAATGTCATGGTTTTTTAAAACATAGTGTTACATGTCATGCATGATATCGATGAAATTAAATTAAATAAAAAAATTCCTAAATTCACTAGGAGTAACATTATACAACCATTAAAATGAATTTCACCCCCATTATTATTCACTCTAATGAAATAATGGGGGTACTTATACGTCTTAATATCCTCATGTTCCCATATAGCATCTTAAAAATGATTTGTTCATGACAAAACATTGACTAAGTTAAAGGTTTATTTTCATAAAGCTCACTCTGTTTGACCCAAACCCAATATTATTAGTTCCTTCTAGGAATAATACATCTCAAATGGAATTACCTATGTGATCATTATAAATTATTGATCTTGTATGTACTTACTTCGGAATAATTCTGGAAATACATCATAAACATGATAGTGATTTTATGAAAACAAATAATATACAAGTGTATCGATATGATCATGAATATAAAAAGTGTAATTGTATCATAGAGAAAAATTCCATTCCTTCTTATCATCATAATATATCACATGGGTATATTCAATTGAATACATTTTGAATAGAATGAAATTAGTGATCATGTATAATATAGTCAGCATATCTTTTATGATGACTCTCGCCCTCTATGATATGTTGTTTAGTGGGAATAACCTTATCTGTAACTTCTTTTAAATTTTCCAGCCCCAATAGAGTTCAGTTCCAAAATTGATTCCTTCATGTTAAAGTTCTAATCATTTTGCATAGTTTGATACAATTGGATCCATGTGTATGATGAGTGAAATCTATTTTTATAACAAAACAATATTGGATGAAGGTTTTGGCCATATCCACCTATTCAATAAATAAAACAATATCATTGAATAGAATCTAGACTTTCAATAGTTCTCTATGATTGACTATTTTTCTATTGATTATATGTTGTGCAGAATAATACCTCTCTATCTAGGCCATCTAATGACTACACCCACACATTGATGTAATTCTTATATCCCAATATGTTACAATACAGTGTTCTACTCCCATTGTGATGTATTCTGATTATCATTCTAGTCATCATAATGGTCATAGAATCCTTTTATAACATTATCACTCTACCTTGACATACTAAAAATCCATGCATTGACATACATAAATAGAAGAATAACCATTTATATTTTCTAAATATAAAAAAACATTCATGTATATTTGTTCTTGGCATTATACCAATTTTTCTCATCAGTTGTCAGTTCAGGCCCCAAGGCCTTTCTAGATGCCGCGATTTTGACAATAGCTTACATGTTATCATTTTTCTAAAACCAATATTAAAAAAAATAATCTGAAATTGATTTTACCCATAATTAAATTATAATAAATGATCGATAAATAATAAAAGTTACCAGTACCATTAATTTTAAGTATATAAAATAAAATTCTACTCAAAATGAAAGGGTTTTTTGTAATAAATTTCTCTCAAAATATCGTTAATGAAGATAAAACACCATCTCATAAATCCTAAAATTGGGTTTTCAATAATTTAATTTATGATCATCATTAAACTATTAAAATAATAATTGTATATATTTATCATAATGTAATCTTCCTTAAAGGTATATATTCATCCAAAATAAACACAATTCTTATATTTTTATTGATTTTTATGACTGTAATAAAATTTCTAAAACAATTATGAAATATATTAATGATTCCAAATATATAAAAAACTTATTTTATATCACTTCATATATTGGTATATCATATTTATTTCCATTGCGTTGGGTATATCACTTTGTTTAGGGCATTAACATTGATAATTCCAATGTTCCCCACATATAATGTATAGAATTTCAGGAGAACTCATTGCACTTTGAACAATATTCCCGTATATAAAATATCTTCCCCAATATTAGATAGATTCAAATTGGGTCTTTTATCTTTATTCCTATTGAATCATCTATCATCAATGTAAAATAACACAATAACTTGTATGAAATTTCATTTTCCTCGGTTTTTATTTTTAATAAATCGCACTTAAGATCAAATGTCCAATCATATATCATTATAACTTATGTTCAATAATAAACAAATTTTTCTCTCATTCCATCATAAAATTTGGTTTCTCAATATCAATGAATTGTCCATAAAATTTAATGTTAAGACGATTACTCCTGGTTCTATCGATTGATTACAACCACAAATAATATTATGAGAGACAACAATTTTATTGGGAATATATAAAATTATATAAAATCACATATCGAGTGTCTAAATCAAGACACCTTATTTTAAATCAATGAAACCTTGGTCCTAACATGGATCATTGATGTTCGTTTTTAAAATTCATCATGATGGTTCACAAAGAGTGTGGGAATATCCAAATCATATCAATGGGAGTGTAAAAAAAGCTGTGTAGCTCGAACTATTTTTATTCAGTAGGTGACAGTTGATTCTGTATCAAATCCCCATTTTTGAGTTATTTAAACTAGGTACAACTATGTCAGTTTAAAATCCTATATAATTATCCTAGAATGAATAAAATATCTTGGAAACCACTTATTGTAGTCACTAAAAATACTCCAAATCATTTTTTTATATGTTTAACCATATATATAATTATCCTTATATATATCCCAATACATATCATTTTAAATTTCACATGTATATAACTAATTTTTTTCAACCAAATTTCCAAATGATAAATAAAACATTCATTGATACCAACTATAAAGGCTCCAAATTTCCATAAATAAATAGTACATGCTAGTAAAATAATATTAATTATGTACCATATTCATCAATGTCAAAATCAGTTTGGTGTATTTCCTATGAAACATGGACACATTAAGAACATTTACATATGTAATATAAGTCATCTTCAACTTTGTTCTTCACAATTTGAACAGTTATTAGACACATCCTATATAAAAATTGTCTACATAGCTTGGGGAAATAATAGAAAATAAAGGTCAATGTCATTTTCATATTTATTATTAAAAATGGAGATATCAACATATCAAGAGTACAATGGTATAAGAACAATATAATAATAATTGAAACCAATACCCTACAAATAATTGATCATAATATTATCGCATGGAAGAAATCATATCACATCATAAGACATGACATATAATTGAATCAATTATCATGAAACATGTGATCATAAAAATTTTATAAGTCATTAGTTTTATTCTTGCATATAATAATATAAAATAATTTCCATAGAACACAAATTCTGGTATTTGTGACTATGATAGTAGAATGGTTTAACTACCCAACACATTTTAGTAGCCACAGTTCACTCCCAATATTATCATAGTGTAAAAATTTTATTAATAAATTTGGATAACTAAACATTCTTGTTTTTTATCCACTAATATATCAATATTTAATAAATACAAGGGAACAAGATATTTGTCCCTAGAATCACATATTTAAAATCATATATATTTGTTCCATATGATCTTACAAAAAATATTATATCATAACACATGAAATAAATAGGAATTCATAATGGTTTCATCAAAGTGTATCCTATTAAAATGAAACAAGATTCATAATCTTATCATAATTTCATCAAATAATAAACTATGGAATAACATTTTGTTTCAAAATATTTTTAACAAGGAATAACCCATGGAGGCACAATTTGTTTCCAAAAAAATCATATTTCCATAAACAAAAAATATCAGATAAAAAATATGAATTTAGTCCTTGGATAATATCAAATGTAATGAATTTTTATCATCAAATTATTTCATCATATATGGAAATATTTTCTAAATATCACATGAAATATTTCTTGATGAAAATATACTTCCAAATATGGATGTATATTTTTAACATATATAAACTTTGTAGAATCCCTTTCTTTCATAATAATCATGGTAAACATTAATGGTTGTGTTAAATATTATTTAAAAAATTTCATGTTGAAAATATCAATTCCAGAATGAAAATATCCTTTTAAAACATTTTAAAATTTTAAACCCCTTTTCATAGGCATTACCTTTAAGGAATATAAAGGATTTATTAAAATCATTTTAAACGATTCATGAGGAAAACACCAATTAATTGAAAATTCAAATAAAAATTAGAACTAATATTCATTGATAATAATATCTTATCATTATAAAAAAGTTTTTTAAAATAATTAATTAGTTATGATTGTGGATTATATCAATCATGTTGTACAAGTAAAAATAAATAATCCTATCAGTTTTCAGTAAAATCCAAACATAATTTTTTTGGAAAAAGATATGAGGATTCCATTAACCCATTTATTTAAAGTGCAATACAATGATAATATATTATTTATTAAATCATGTGAAGAGTAATAAAAGTAATAAAACATTTATAGAAAAATGGGTTTGTAAGATATAAGTTTTTCAATATATAAGAGAAATAAATTGTTTTTTCAAAAAAAAATATTAAAAAATAATTGGTGCATAAATAGAGGAGAATAATGGTAAATGTAACACCCCAAGCTTTCATGGTATGTTTTCCATTTAATAATGCAATATCTTGCATTGTACGCAACATCGAGATTCTAACACACCTCAACTAATAAAACTAGACGTTATTAATAGTAATACCCACTTTTTGAAATTTTGTAAATTTTATCTTTAAAAATAGACTTTATTATTGGATTCGGAATATCAAAATTAGCTTAGGGTGAAGTTTTGGTATTTTTCTGAAAACATACAATTTTTTATGAATACTAAAAAACACTAAGTTGTAGTTAAAAACAAAATTTTTGTTTAAATAATTATCTATTTTATTTAAATTTAATTTAGGTAAAAATAGATACATAATACCTATATAAGTTAAATGTAATTAATTGAAGTTATTTTATAATAATTTTAGATATATAAAACATCAATGAACTTTTCAACATCTTTTTCCCACCTCCTAGGAGAATTTAGAAATTCACATAAAACATAAATTTACTGCTTATGTGAGTGGAATTTCTAAAATCCAAGAGAGACAGTTAATATCAAAGTGTAAAATGTGGTTTAATAAGATAAGAATATTTTTTTTGTGAATAGTAACTTTATACTTTTATTTACCATGGTTAAAAATAAATATGGTAATTAAGGGTAAAATTGAAATTTTTATTACCCAAACACATGTCTTAATTATATTTGATAAGTATAGTTCAACCAGAAACAACCTTAGGAATAAAATATGAACCTATTTGGTCCACATGGATTAGATTAAGACACATAATATTACTTTATTTAAAGAAGAGTAAAAAGTGTTAAAAAATCAAGTTTTAATAACTAAAACATTTTTAATATAGGGTTACATATAAGATAAATTCAACTATAAATATTCATTAGAAAAATAAAACAATTTCATAGATAAAGGTATTTTTATTATATTTTTTAGAAATTATATAATTTAATTTTTTATTACACAATGATGATGTAGTAATTGTATAATTAATGAAATATTAAATTAATTGGTATTATAAATAACAAAATCAATCTAATTTTATAATTTTTATGAATTACACTAAATTTATTGATTAATAAGAAATATTAGGGCACTTTAGATGTATTTTTTTTGATTAAATAATGCTTTTATAAATTTATCAGAAACAAAGTACAAAATTGTTTCAAAATTGAAATTAAAGTGTTTTTAAAACAAATATTATATTATTAATTGATATTATATTCCTAAAAAACTATGATTCGGCCAAAATACATATATGATGATAGGTGTATCATTAATGAACTACTTGCGGTTCACATAAATGTATATTGTATGTTTATTAACCATATAATATAAAAATACAAAGTGACATGGTAAATGTCAAACTATTTAACTAAGAGTTAAATCTAAAAGATAAAGTTAATATAGTAATCAAAACCTATCTAAAACCTATTTTTTGAGCGGTTTTTGACCTACACCCACCATATAGCTTAAATAATTTTGTTTCTATCCATTAAAAATATATAATTTGTTTATTATAAAATAATATTATAGCTTTTCCTAAGGTACCCCTCACCCCCCATATAAAAGGGCACTCCCCCTTCTCTCTAATTCACACCTTCAAATCCAATTGGCTCGGCCATTCTCTGCCCAAATACCATATCAACTATCTTTCCTTCATCCTATAGGCCTTACTTTAGTCAAAAAGACATCCTAATGAGTCATTTTGATCAAATCAAAAAAATGATCCTGAAGAAGAGGAAAATATCTCACCACCTCTTTCAAGTTACTTTCTTCTTCCACTTCCTTTATCATTTTTTTTCGTTTTAAAATAATCTCTCTAGTTTATTCAATATACAATTATTTTATTATAAATATTTTATAACCAATTTCATTAATCTATCCATCATATCAATGACATGTTATCATACATGCGTAAGTACGGCTTACCATCTTCGCATTGTGGGGTAATTGTTATTCATTAAAATATTATTTTCATGGGTATAATAATTGTGTGTAATTGATTTAAATAGTAAATATAATAAGATAATGATGATATACCATCCAATCATATATTATTTTAATATAATAATATTATATTGTCGCTTATGCGTACGTACGGATTACTGTCTCCATGAACGTGATGAGATTAATTACTCATCATATCCACTCAAGACTAATTTTAATTAGATTATTAAAAAAAATTTAAAGACATGATTTTATTCTGGATATGAGTAAGATACATCCCATCCATAACAAAAATGACTCACATAATGATGAATATAAATGAAAATGAATCTGTTAACACACAAAATGACAATAATACTAAGATATTCATAACATAAAAATATTAAAAGATAATATATGATATCATATTAATTTATATGTTTTTTGTAAAATTTCATAACAATTACTTCACCATTATACAGGAGGTTAAACTACCCTCGACCCCGGAAAAGTACAAATTAAGGGTTAATTTCACAATCACTTCATTATCCAAGGATGTTTATATAAAATTATTTACTAGGACATCTCTATCATCCACATCCATGTTTCTTAAAAATACATTTCAAAACAATATTTATATTTTATAGACTGTGGTTTAAAGTAAATTATAACCTTGTTTGAATTTTTATGAGATGTTTATAACAGAATCATTTCGTCTTTTTCCAAATAAGTTCCTTTTTAAAATTTTCTACAAAATTAAGGAAAGAATTTTTTTTTAACTTATACTGTGGGTCCAGCTATTTTACACTGTTTTAAAATCATCTAAGCTTCCATTACTATATTATAAGAATATTTTCAATGTAAATGATTTATTTTATAATTGTGTGAGTTTTAAATTATTTCATAGAAGAGATATTTCTCTAAAATAGTTTCGAATTCGTATATGTCAACATACTTTGATAGATTTTAGGCTTATTTGAAGATAATTTATTATGATACAAAACATCCATATTGTATTGAAGGTTTTTTGATATGCTTTATTGTGGATGTGTTATTTTTATACCATTCATGGTTTATGGATAAAGTGTTGACATTTCATATGGTAGTTTTAATACGAATGATTAGGTTATGTTTAAATATGTTCATATGGGGAATGCATTGGACTTATTAAGTGATAGGTGGAGCCTGCTATAGTTCCCCAATACATCGGAAGGTATCATAAGACAAACTAGTGTCTTGGCACAAGGCCTTTACAAATTCTTATTTGTAGTCTTGGCACAATTCCATGACTATGTGGTTATGATAGTCTGGAATTATGCATTCCATCATTATAAATTTGGTTATTGATATTTCATTTGATTATTCGACTAGTATAATATCAATGTGAATTAGTAAATGGAATTATATCATTTTATTATTTCCTTTTTATGAATAAGTTCATGTTTAAAAGGATTTTGTTTTATTTATACATTCCTTAAATGTTTATTCTTATTTATGAACGTTTCCGCTATATTGTTATCCTTACTGAGCATCTGAGCTCACCCCTTTCTATGTTTTATTTTTCCCACGATGTGATGAAGTATTTTATGATAAACCATTAGGGGTAGTCTAAGGGGATATGAGTGTGGACTATGCATACTATATTTTTTTATTTCTCCATTTTATCATCTAATGTAAGACTAATGAATGTATCTAGTGTTTCCAGTGATATTAAACTAATTGGTCTTTCGAGACATGATCCTTTGTGATCATGCCAATGTTATGTAATAGTTCAACGACTCTGAGAAATTGGGGTCAGGGTATTACTGTTGGTATCATAGGATGTTTAGTACAAACCTTGTAAACTATATTTAGGTAAACATTGATTAGATCACATATCCCTAAGATATAATTTTAGGATTTGCATAGAGGAACCTCGATGAATTTTGGTATTGTAGATATTCTTTGAGTTTTGTGAGAAATACATCTCTGTCATGATATGAGAAGGTAGAGGCGGCTCTGGCACAGATGTACCTAGGGGTAAAACCTGAAAACTCCTCTTTGAGCTAGACTCGAATGATAACTGGTGCACGACAACGAGCCTTGCAGCACTCTTTGTTACGACACTCCCAGGGGATATGCTTAGGATAATTTGGATTTTCATTACAAACCATTATGAAGGGTTTATTATTATATACATATTCAAAAAAACAATTTTTTTATGATTATGGTTTATATTTATAAACTATTCAATTTATATTAAGTGTTTTACAAGTTTTGAATTATGTATTTTGATTCAAAAACTGAAATATTTTGTGCTATTATTTAAAAATGGAACCTAGTGGAAGGAATGGAAACTATATCAATGCATGCACTCCAGGAAGGGATTTCCCTCCTGTTCAAGATAATTATAGTGGATCTGGTGATACAACTAGTGCTGATCAGCTTATCACTATACTGGGACAACTCAATCGGGTTAGGAATAATAACCTTACCTGTATTCGTCAACCTGATCCACAACGTTGAGGATCAATGTTAGATCTCTTCATGAGGCAACAACCACCAACATTCAATGGGAGTACAAATCCCTTAGTAGCAGAGCAATGGATAAATTTCATGGAGAAAATATTACATGCCTTGGGGAGTAGTGAAAGGGAAAAACGGATCGTGGTAGTTTACCTCCTCACTAGAGATGCTGATCAATGGTGGTCATTGATTGAAAACACAAAGAAAGATGAAGAAGTATCAAATATGTAATGGATAGAGTTTAAAGATCTTTTCTTGGGAAAATACGTTCCTTGTGACCATCGAGAAGATATGGAAAGGCAATTTCTATGTCTGAGGGAAAGGAGGATGAGAATGTCGCAAAGTATAAGGCTAACTTTACATGGTTAGCGAGGCATGTTATAGATTATATACGTAACCCAAGAATTAAGATTGATCATTCCTTTGATGGGTTAAAATCGTTTCTCAATCAAGTATTAGTCTCACAATCCTTCTCACCATACGAAGATATTGTCTCATTGCTATCAAGACATAAAAATAATTCTCTTAGTCTTACTACTTTAAAGCCAAAAAATAGAATAAGAGATCTACTGATCACTCTAGAAATGGAAATAAGGGGTGGAAGGGAAATTTTGAATATCCATCCAGGAGTAAATGTGGGATGAAACACCCCGGTACATGCTTGAAGGGAATGGGAGTCTGTTACAATTGTGGTGAAATAGGCCACCAATCATGTGATTGAAAGGGGAAAAAAGATTCTATCAATGTTCAATGCTAAAATTATAGGGTGATTGGATATTATGAAAATGAATGTTCTAGGAATTAGGGGAACATACCTATGAAATGGCCACGGGATCATGGCCATGCTTATATTATCACTACTGCTGGGGTAAAAGCTCCGAAAGATGTGGTGGCATGTATTGTAATGGTTCCCTCATGTTTAGAAAATGATTTATTTGAATTTGGATCATCGCGTTGTTTCATATATTCCCATTTTACTAAAAAAATTATATATTTCCAATTTTATTTAACAAGGGTGTTGTCGGTTAAAGCTTCTAAGGGAAGTATCATCGCAACAAAGGTTTGTGAATCTGTTCCCACTAGATCATATAAATGGCCTTTTTTCATTGATCTCATTGTCATACCCATGATGGAATTTGATATAATCCTCAATGTGGATTGGATTTCAGTCCACAATGTGAATATTTATTTTATGAAGAAGGAGGTTATGATTTTATTTATGATAATAAATAACACCTTTTCTTTATAGTGGAATCATCACCACATAATTCGAATCAATATCTACCCCAAGTATATCAAAAAAAATCAATTATTGGGGATGAATAGAATGAAATAATTTTGGTTGTGGAAGGGAATGTTCAAATAGAGGATGTACCTATAGTGAAAGATTATGTTGATGTGTTTTCAGAAGCTTTACCAAGACATCGTCCAGAACGATGAATTGAGTTTTCCATTGATTTAATTCCTAGATAAAGGCCCATATCAAACACCCCTTATAGAAAGGAAAATATGGAATTATTGGAACTAAAGAAAAAACTAGAGTAATTGAGTAATAAAGGATTTATTCTCCCTGGTGTTTCTCCATTGGGATCCCATATCCTTTTTGTTAAGAAGAATGATGGATCTATGATGTTCTACATCGATTACAGGGAAATCATTTCTCTAACCATAATGAATAGGTATTTCCTACCTTGAATTGATGATTTATTTGACCAACTGCATGGATCTCAATATATTTCAAAAATTAACTTTCGATTTCATTACCATCAGTTGTGCTTGAAAAAGGAAGACATTCCATGGACAACATTTCGAACCAGGTACAGGCATTACAAGTTTACAGTAATTCCTTTTGGATTGAATAATGCACCCTCTTTCTTCCTCAATATAATGAATAGTTTTTTCAAGGAATATCTTCATTAAATTGTAGTGGTATTAATTGATTATATCTTTTTATACTCCAAATGCTACGAAGACCCTGAAAATCACTTGCACATTATCCTGAAGACTCTGAGAAGACATGAATTATATGGGAAGTTTTTCATGTGTGAATTCTTGCTTCAGGACATTTCTTTTCTTAATAATATTGTCTCTAAGCAAGGAATCATCATTGATACTTCAAAGACCATGGCAATCCAATAATGTCCAGTACCAACTAGTATAACTGAGGTATGCAGTTTTACTTGTTTAGCAGGTTATTGTCGACGTTTCATCCAGAATTTTTCCCAGTTGGAAAACCCATTAACAAAGCTCAAACAAAAAGGGGTTAATTTTTTTTGAAAAAAATAGTTTGAAGAATGTTTTGAAGAACTAAAGAGAATATTTTTCAATTATAATATATTGACTCTACCATTGGGGAATGATGGATTTCTTATTTATGGTGATGCTTCAAAGAAAGGACTTCATTTTTCCTTATGCAGAATGATAGTGTTATTGCCTATGCATCACGACAACTTAAAATTCTTGTGAGAAACTATATTACTCATGATGTTGAGTTTGAAGTTGTAATATATTCTTTTATGATATTTAGAATCTATCTATATGGTGAAAAAATGTGAGATTTATACTGATCAAGAAGAGTTTGAAATATATTTTCTCACAGCAAGATCTCAACGTGAGGCAAACGAGATGGTATGAACTAGTCAAGGATTATGATTGCAAGCTACACTACCACACAGGGAAGGAAAATAAGGTGTATGATTCATTGAGTAGAAAGGAGCATGGTGTTTTGAACAAGTTGAGAGTTAAAAGAGATCTTAATTTCATGGATTTGGTGAAGATGGATATGGGAATTACCATGGAAGGTGAAACAATGATACTTTTTCAAATGGTTTCCAACCCATCTTTACTAGAAAATATAAAGTGTTCTTAGACCGATGATGAATAATTTCAAAAGAAGATTAAATCAACGAATGATGGGATATTGGGTGACTTTGTGTAAGAAGATGGAATTTTGAAATTTGGGAAGAGACATTGTGTTCCCGATATACCTGATATAAAAAGGGAATTGTTGGATGATACTCATAGTTACAATTTACTTATACACCTTGGGGGAACCAAAATGTATAATGATTTGAAGGAACATTTTTGGGGGCACAACATGAATAGGGAGATTGCTGATTTTGTTTCAAGATGTATGGTTTTTCAAAAAGTGAAAACTAGAAGGCAACAGCCTGGAGAAGTATTGAAACCTCATCCCATACCAGAGTGGAAATGGGATAATATAGTACGATGGAATTTTTTCATGGGACTACCAAAGACTCGGAGAATGAAGGATGCAATATGGGAAATTGTTGATCGTTTTACCAAGTCTGCACGATTTCTTTCTATAAGGGATGATTTACCACTTGATCGTCTATAAAGACTATATATTAATGATGTTGTGAGACTTCATGGAGTACCCCTATCAATTTTTTCTAATCGTGGTCCAAATTTTACATCAGGATTATGGGAAATTCCACCGAGAGCCCGGGATACTGTGCTTTGTTTGAGCACTGCTTATCACTCTCAAATAGATGGACAACAGAACGATCTATTAAAACAATATAAGACATTTTGAGATCCAGATCACTTGAATTTAAGGGTATGTGGGATCAATATTTACCTTTGGTTGAATTTTCTTATCACAATAGCTTCCATTCAAGTATTCAGATGGCATCATATGAAGCGTTATACTGAAAGAGATGTCACACACTAACCTGTTGGGATGATTTTGGTGAAAGAAAACTCGAAGACCCAAAACTGGTGGAGGAAACGATGAAAAATGTGAAGGTAATCCAAAACCACATCAAAGAAGATCAAAATAGTTAGAAGAGCTATGCTGATAACAGAATGAATGATTTGGAATTTCTTGTAGAAGATCATGTTTTCTTGATGGTATCTCTAGGGAAGGGTGTTATTTGTTTCGGTAAGAAGGGTATATTGAGTCCCGGGTACATCGGACCTTTCGAAATTCTAGAACTAATTGGGGTTGAAGCATAAAATTTGTAAATGCCACCAAATATCCTCAAATATCACGATGTCTTCCACATATCATTGTTGATAAAATACATGTCTGACCCAACGCATGTACTCATAAATGATGAATTAGAACTGGAACCTGATCTGTCTTATTGCGAAGAGCCTGACAAGATTATTGATATGATAGAAAAAGTATTGAGAAACCAAATAACTCATCTTGTAAAAATGGAAAACATTTATGGATTTGGAATATCAAAAATACTTTAGGTGAATTTTTGGTATTTTTCATAAAATGTTCAATTTTTTATGAATAGTGAAAAACACTGAGTTATAATTTAAAACCGATTTTTTTTTAAATAATTTTTTATTTTATTTAAATTTATTTCTTGTTAATATATTTACACAATAACTATATATGTTCAATGTAATTAATTGAAGTTAGTTTATAATAATTTTAGATATATAATAATATTAATGAACTTTTCACCGTCTTTTACCCACCTCCTAAGAGAATTTGCAAAATTCACAGAAAACATACTTTTACCCCTATTGTGAGTAGAATTTAGAAAATCCTAGAGACACAGTTAATATCCTAGATTAAAATGGGGTACCATAAGATAAAATAAATTTTTGGTGAATCATATCTTTTTACATTTATTTACCACTGTTAATAGTAAATTGGGTAATTAAGTGTACAAATGATATTATTATTACTATAACACATGTCTTGATTATATTTGATAAGTATAGTTCAACAATAAAACAACCTTAGTAATAAAATAAGGACTTCTTTTGTTCACTTGGATTAGATTAAGACACTTATTATTATTTTATTTAATGAAAACTTCAAAGAGTTGAAATCAAATTTTAATAACTAAAACCTTTTTTATATAGGGATAAACATAAGATAAATTCGACTATAAATATTCATTTTAAAGATAGAAATATTTCCTACATAATGGTATTTTAGTTATATTTTTTTGAAAATATATATTTTAATTTATTTATGACACAATTACGATAAAGTAATTACCTTACTAATGAAATATTAAAATATTTGATATTATAAATATCCAAATCAATGCAATTTGATACTTTTTATGAATTAAAATAATTTTATAGATTAATATGACATATTAGGGTTGGTTATATTATTTTTTTCTAAGAGATAATGCTGTTATGAATTTAGAAAAAACAAAGGTCCAAATAGTGTTAAAATAGGTATAAAAGAGTTTTTAAAACAAATATTATATTATTAATTGATATTCTATTACTGAAAATCTATGGATTGGCCAAACGACATATATAATGATAGTTGTATCAATAATTAACCACTTGGGGTTCTTTTGTAAGTATATAGTATGTTTATTAACCATATAATACAAAAATACAATGAGATATGGTAAATGGCAAACTAATTAACTAAGAGTTAAATCTAAAAGGTAAAATTAATATACTGACCCAAAACTATCTATAACCTATTGGTTGAGTGTTTTTTGACAAATCCCCACCATATGCACAAAATATTCTATTTTGGAAACATTAGAATCCGAAAATTATTTTATTATAAAATAATATTTCATGCTTTTTATAAGGTGCCCCAAACCCCTCTAATAAAAGGGCACTCCCCCTTCTCTATAATTCACACCATCAAAGCCATTTGGCATAGCCAACCTCTGCAAAAATACCCTCTCAACTATCCTCCCATCATCTTAGTGGCCTTTCTTTAGTCAGAAAGTGTAACTCCCCGACCCCAGTTACCTAGAGTCGGTGCATTATTACATAACATTGGCATGATCACAAGAAAGATCAAATCTCGAAAGACCGATTGGTTTAGTAGCCTTGGAAACACTAGATATATTCATAAGTCTTACATTACAAAATAATGTGAAAAACTAATACAAAAAAATATTGTCTCCATATTCCACACTCATATCCCCACATAATATCCCTACAGGAAATTCATAATTTACATCTTCACCTCCTGGGAAAAAATAGAACATAGAAAAGGGGTGAGCTCAAATGCCCAGTAAGGATAACAATATAGCAGAAACTTTCATAAATAAGGAAAAAAATTTAAGGCAATGTATAACTAAAACAAAAGCCTTTTAAACTTGAACGTCAACATAATAAGGAAAAAGTAAAATGAAATAATGCAATTTACTTATTCACATGGATATTCTACTAATCGAATAATCACATGCAATATCAATAACCACTTTCATAATGATGGAATGCATAATTCCAGACTATCACAACCACATAGACAAGGCCTCGTGCCAAGACTACAAATAAGATTTTGTCAAGGCCTTGTGCCAAGACACTATTTTGTCTCATTAGACCTACCGATGCATCGAGGAGCTATAGTGGGTTCCACCCGTCACATATTAAGTCCAATGCATTCCCATATGAAAAGGTTTAAACATAACATAAACATTCGTATTAAAACTAGCATACGAAATGTCAATAATTTCACCATAAACTATGAATGGTAAAAAAATAGTACATCCACAGTCAAACATATCACAAAACCTTCAATACAATATAGAAGTTTTGTATCATAATAAATCAACTTCAAATAAGCGTAAAATCCATCAAAGGATGTTGACATAGATGAAATCAAAACTCTTTTTAGAGAAATATATCTTTCTATTTTGAAATCATTTAAGAGTCATATATTTATGAAATAAAACATTTTCTTTGAAAATATTCTTATAAAATTGTAAGGGAAGATTGAAAAATTTTATAACAGCGGAAAATAACCGCACCCGCCGTATAAGATAAAAAAACATTCTTACCTTAATTCTGTCGAAAAGGTTAAAAAGCACCTTGTTTGGAAAACGACAGAAAGAGCCCTTTATAAACCACTTATAAAATGTCAAACAAGGGTATAAATGACTTTAACACATATTCTTGTAAATAGTAAAAATGTTTTGAAATACATTATTAAGAAACATGGATGTGGATGATAAAGAGATCCCAGTAGATTATTACGTATAAACAACCTCGGATAATGAAGAGATTGCAAAATAAAACCATACCTTGTACTATTACATGGTTGGGGTAGGTTAACCTCCAGTATAATAGTGAAATAATTGTTATTAAATTATACAAGAATCATATACATTCATATTATATCATATATGTTCTTTTAACATTGCTTTGTTAATAATATCTTAGTATTATCGTCGTTTCAGGTGTTAACTTACTCATTTTCTTTTATATTTTTTGTTACATAAGAAATGTTTGTCATGGATAGGTTGTATATTATTCATATACAGAATGATATCTAGTCCTTAAACATTATTTTTAAATCATCAAATGATAATTATACTTGAATGGATACGATGGAGAATTAATCTTATCGCGTTCGTGGAGACAGTAGTCCGTACGTACACACGAGCGACAATATCATTCTTTTGATATTAAAATAATATATAAATGGTTGGTTTATAATATATAAAGAATCATTAACATGTTATATTTATTATTTACATGAGTTACACATCATTATTATACCCATCCAAATAATAATATGTTGAATAACAATTACACCATGACGGGGAGATGGTAAGTCGTACGTACGAATGTATAGTTACATGTTATTCAAAGGGTGGATAGAATACTGAATATGGTTGTACAATATTTATAATAACATCACTGTATATATATGATACTGGATTTATTATTTTATAATGGTAATAAAAAAGGAAGAAGAAGTGGAAGAAGAAAGGAACATAGAAAAGGGTGGGGAAATCATTACCTCTTCTTCGGGTTATTACTTTTGATTTGATCAAAAGGGCTCCTTAGGTTGTCTTTCTAATCAAAATAAGGCCTCTAAGTTGTATTGAGGGAAGTTGGTAGATTATTTGGGTAGAGTTTGGTCGAACCAAAAGGCTTTGAAGGTGTGAAGAAATGAGAAGGAGGAGTTCCCTTTTATAAGAGGGGTGAGGGGAACCTTTGGAAAAAGTTAGAAATATTAATTTATAATAAATTCATATTCTGTTTATAATGGCTCAAAAGTTGATTATTTAAATGTTAAGGTGGTTATAGGTCGAAAAAAATTCAACCAATATAATTTATACTGGTTTGTTTCACTATATTAACCTTATCTTTAAGTATTAACTCTTAGTAAATTAGTTTTACATTTACCATGTCACTTTGTATTTTTATATTATATAGTTAATAAACTCCCTATATACATACAATATACCCCCAAGTGGTCCATTAATGATACAAATATCATGATATAAGTCTCTTGGACCATCCTTAGATTTTTAGGAATTTAATATCAATTAATAATATAATATTTGTTCTAAAAACCCTTTTATGTCAATTTTGACACTATTCAATAGTTGATTTTTTTGAAACTCATAACAGAATGATTAATTCGTAAAAAGTTAATTAAATCAATACTAATATGTCTTATTATCCTAGAAAATTATTTTAATTCATTAAAAGTCTCAAATTATATTTATTTGGGTATTTATAATATCAATTATTTTAAATTTTCACTATTATGTTAATTACTGCATCATCATTGTGTCATAACTAAATTACATTATGTAAACTATAAAAATTATAAATAAAATATCATTATGTTGGAAATATTTTTAGCTTTCTAATGAATATTTATAGTCGAAAATAGAACATTTATAACCCTATTTAAACATTTTTTTTTCTAAAAGATATATGCTTCTGTCATTTTTCTATTCATTTTATCTTAATTAAAATAAAGTGTCCCTATCACCTACAAGTGGCTCCATGTGGTCCCAAAATCGACATAAAGATGCCTATGGTTGAACATGTATCAACCAATAAATCTAGGACATGTTTTAGGGTAATTTAGTATTATTATAATATTATTTGTTAACCCTTATTTACCAGATTTACCCTTAACCATGGTAAATAAAATATTTACCGAAGTAATTATTCAAAATGTCTAAAAATAAAAGTTACTTATTTACACAATTTGAGAATCCTGATTCCATATATGGAATCTATTTTTCCAAATTCTAAACACATAAGTGGCAGAAATTAATTTAAAATTAATTCCTGTTGTTAAAACAAAAGGCGTATTTTTAAGAGATAATAACTATCAAAAGATTGATACTTGTTTATGTCCGGTTTAATTGTAAAAGTATGTCCAATGACCAAAATTATATTAAATGGTAAAAATATATTCTAAATATACTTTAAAACCACTAAAATTCACAATTTATCACTATTAGTTATTTTGAATAAAAAAGTTGTTTTTAATTAAAATTTAGAAATTTTCACTATTCATCAAAATATTAAAGTTATTTGAAAAGTGCCAAATTTTCACCTTAGGTGAAATTCAATATTCCAAATCCAAAAATGAAGTCCATTTTAAAAAATAAAATATATATAATTTCAAAAAGTAGGTATTACTATTCATAACGGCTAGTTTGATTAGTTATGGTGTGTTAGAACTCGGTGTTGCGTACAACACACGCTATCACATTATTCAAAGAGAAGTGTACCGTAGAAGCTTGGGGTGTTACATTCTCCCCTACTTAAAATAATTTCTTCCTTGAAATTTCTAGAATATTATCGCATGAAAAGAATCAGTTGGTTCATCATCATAAGTTCCTCGGGTTCCCACATTGCCTCTTCCATCTTATGGTTTCTCCACAAAACTTTTACCAGACGCGTCCTCCGGTTTCTCAGTACATGTTCTCTCGTATCAAGAATCCTGGCGGGCTCTTCACAATAAGACAGATCGGGTACCAGTTCTAACTCCTCATTGGTGAGTACATGTGTTGGGTCAGGCATGTATTTCTTCAACAGAGATACATGGAACACATCGTGAACTTTGGAGAGACTTGGAGACATTGCCTATCGTTAAGCTACAACCCCAATTCGTTCTAGAATTTTGAAAGGTCCGATGTACCTGGGACTCAATTTACCTTTCTTACAAAAACGTATGACTCCTTTCCATGGAGATACCTTCAGGAAAACATGATCACTGACTTGAAATTCCAAATTCTTCCTTTGATTATCGACACAGCTCTTCTGCCTACTTTGAGCTGCTTTGATGTGATTTTGTATTACCTTCACTGTTTATATCATTTCATCCACCAGTTCTAGACCTACAAGTTTTCATTCACCAACTTCATCCCAACAGGTTGGTGTGCGACATCTCATTCCGTATAACACTTCATATGGTGCCATCTGAATACTCGAATGGAAGCTATTGTTATAATAAAATTCTACCAGAGGTAAATACTGATCCCACATACCTTGAAAGTCCTGTGAGAAGGATCTAAACATGTCTTCTAAGGTTTGAATAGTCCTTTATGATTGTCCGTCTATCTGAGGGTGGTAGGCAGTTCTCAAATGAAGTTCAGTATCCAAGGATTTCTGAAGACTCTTCTAGAATATTGAAGTAAAACGGGGATCACGATCAGAAACAATCGATAGGGGTACTCCATGAAGTCTCACAACATCATTAATATATAGTCTTTCTAGACATTCTAGTGGTAGATCAACTCTTATAGAAAGAAAATGTGCTGACTTGGTAAGACGATCAACAATAACCCATATTGCATTGTTCCTTCTAGGAGTCTTTGGTAGCCCCATGACTAAGTCCATCGTAATATTGTCCCATTTCTACTCCAGTATGGGAAGAGGTTTCATGACTCCTCCAGGGTGTTTCCTTCCAGCTTTCACTTGTTGAAAAACCATACATCTTGATACAAAATCAGCAATCTCCCTCTTCATATTGTCCCACCAAAAATTTTCTTTCAAATCTCTATACATATTGGTGCACCCAGGGTGTATAGGGAAATTGGAACTATGAGTATCATCCAACAATTCCCTTTTTATATCTGGTATATCGGGAACACAAAGCCTCTTTCAGAATTTCAAAATTCTATTTTCATACACAAAATCTCTCAATCTCCCATCATTCACAGCTTTAATCTTCTTTTGTAATTCTCCATCATTAGTCTGATAACTCTTAATCCTTTCTAGTAAAGATGGTTTGGCTACCATTTGAAAAAGCATTGATGTTTCTCCTTCCCTGGTTATTCCCATGTCCATCTTCACTAGATCCATGAAAATTGGATCCCTTTCAATTCTCATATTTTTCAAAACTCCATGATCTTTTATGCTCAAATCATCTTCCACCTTGTTTTCCTTCCCTGGGTGGTAGTGTATCGTGCAATCATAATCCTTTATTAATTCAAGCCATCTCCTTTTCCTCATGTTGAGTTCATTTTGTGAGAAAATATACATCATACTCTTGTGATCAGTATAAATCTCACATTTTTCACCATAGAGGTAGTGCCTCCATATCTTCAAAGCAAAGATCACAGCTACTAACTCGAGATCATGAGTATGATAGTTTTGTTCATGAATTTTCAATTGTCGTGATGCATAGGCAATAACCCTATCATTCTGCATAAGGACACAACCAAGTCCTTTCTTCGATGCATCACTATAAATAACGAACCCATCATTCCCCGATGGTAGATTAAATATAAGAGAATTGACTAATCTTATATTCAGTTCTTCAAAACATTCTTCACACTCTTTTTTCCAAACAAATTTAACCCCTTTACGTGTGAGCTTCGTTAATGGGTTAACCAATCGGGAAAAATTCTGGACGAAACGTCGATAATAACCTGCTAAACCAATAAAACTACGTACCTCAGTTATACACTTCGGTGATGGCCATTCTTGGATTGCCTTGGTCTTAGAAGGATCAATAGAGATTCCATATTTAGAGACAATATTGCCAAGAAATGAAATCTCTTGATGCCAGAATTCACACTTGTTAAACGTCCCATATAATTCATGTCTTCTCAGAGTCTTCAAGATAATGCGCAAGTGATTTTCATGATCTTCATAGCATTTTGAGTATACCAATATATCATCAATAAATACCACCACAAATTCATCGAGATATTCCTTGAAAACTCTATTCATCAGATCCATGAATACAGAGGGTGCAATAGTAAATCCAAAAGGCATTACTGTAAACTCATAATGCTCGTACCTGGTTCGAAATGCTGTCTTCGGAATGTCTTCCTTCTTCACACACAACTAATGGTATCTAGATCGATGGTCAATCATTGAAAAGTATTGAGCTCCATACAGTTGGTCAAATAAATCATCAATGCGAGGTAGGGGATACCTGTTCTTTATCTTTATAGCATTGATCTCTCTGTAGTCAATAACTAACCTCATAGATCCATCTTTATTTTTAACAAAAAGAATAGGGGCTCCCCATGGAGAAAAACTCAGGGAGAATTTATCCTTTATTACGAAATTCCCCTAGTTGTTCATTTAGTTCAACTAATTCTACAGAGGCCATTCTATTAGGTGTCTTCGATATAGGCCTTGATCCATGAATTAAATCAATGGAAAACTCAACTTCTCGTTCTGGAGGATGTCCAGGTAAATATTCTAGAAATACATCTACAAATTCTTTCACAACAGGTACATCCTCTATTTGAACATTCCTTTCCTCACCCACAGTTATTTCATTCTCTTCCTCCCCAATAATTGAATTTAGTTGAGCTACTGGGGGTGGATCTAGATAAGAATTATGTGGTGACGATTCTGCTCTAAAGATAAGGTGTTCCTTATCATCATCATCAAGAACCGTAACCTCTTAATTCTTACAATAAATATTCACATCATAGTCCGAAATCCAGTCCATACCAAGGATTATATCAATCTCAATCATAGGTATGATGACGAGATAAGCAGATAAAGAACATGTATGTTCTCTAATGGGGACTGATTCACAAAACATTGTTGCAATGATACTTCCCTTAAGAGTTTTAACTGGAAAATCCCTTGTTAAATCAAATTGGAAATATCTAATTTTCTTATAAAACTGTGAAGATTTGAAACAATGCGATGATCCAGAATCAAATAATGCATTTGTTAAACTTGAGGAAACCATTAAATTACCTGCCACCACGTCTTTCGGAGATTCTACCTCAGCAGTAGTGATAGCATAAGCATGGCCTTGATCCCTTCTCCTTTTCTGAGGTATGTTCTCATGACGCTTAGGAAATTCATTTGCATATTTCCCCATCTCCCTGCAATTGTAGCACTGAACATTAGTAGCTTCCTTCTTCCCCTTGCAATCACGAGCTTGGTGGCCTTTTTCACCACACTTGTAAGAGACTCTTGTTCCCTTCAAGCAAGTACCGGGGTGTTTCTTACCACATTTACCACAGGATGGATATTCAACCTTTCCCTTCTTCCCCTTATTTCAATTCCCAGATTGATCAGCATGTCTCTTCTTCTCTTGCTTTGATTTAAAGTCATAAGACTTAGAGAATTCCTTTTCTGTCTTTATAGCACACGAGACAATGTCTTCGTATGATGAAAAGGATTGTGAGACTAATGCTCGACAGAGAAATGGTTTTAACCCATCAAATAAACGATCAATCATACTTCTTGGGTTACGTATATAATCTCCAGCATACCTTGCTATCCTTGTAATGATAGCCTCATACTTTGCAACATTCTCATCCTCCTTCTGCCTCAGACTCAGAAATTGTCTTTCCATATCTTCTCGATGGTCGCGAGGAAAGTATTTTTCTAAAAAAAGATCTTTGAACTCCATCCATTCCATATTTGATACTTAATCATCTTCCTTCGTGTTTTGAATCAATGACCACCATTGATCAGCATCTCCAGTGAGGTGGTAAACTTCCATGATAACTTTTTCCCTTTCACTACTCCCCAAAGCCTGAAATATTTTCTCTATGTAATTTATCCATTGCTCATCTACTAAGGGATTTGTACTCCCATTGAACGTTGGTGGTTGTTGCCTCTTGAATTGATCTAACATTGATCCTCCACACTTTGGATCAGGGTGCTCCATACGGGTAAGGTTATTATTCATAACATGAGTGAGTTGTCCCAGTATGATGATTAGCTGATCGGCACCAGCTGCATCACGAGCTACACTATAATTATCTTGAGCAGGAGGGAAACCCTGCATGGAGTGCGTGCATTGATACAGTTTCCATTTGTTCCACTAGGCGCCATTTCTAAACAATGTCATAAACTAGATCAGTTTATGAATCAAAATACATAATCCCATACTTATAAAACACTTAAAATAAATCGAACTATTTATGGATATAATCCATAATCATAAGAATGTTTTCTTTGAGGAAGTATATACTCATAAACCCTTAATAATTATTTGTATAGAAAATGAGAGTTATCCTAAGCATATCCCCCGGGAGTGTTGTAACCAAGAGTGCAGCAAGCCCTGTTGTCGTGCACCAGTTCCCATTCGAGTCTAGCTCAAAGTGGTGTTTTCGGGTCTTACCCCTAGGTACATCTGTGCCAGAGCCACCTCTACCTTCTCATATCTAGACAGGGATGTATTTCTCTGAAAACTCACAAAATATCTGCAGTCCCAAAATTCTAGGATGTTCTTCTATACTAATCCTCAAATTTCATCTTAGGTCTACGTGCTCTAATCAGATTTTAGCTAAATCTAGCTTCCAAGGTTTGTACTAAACTTCCTCTGATAACAACTGTAACGCCCCGACCCCAGTTACCTAGAGTCGGTGAATTATTACATAACATTTTCATGATCACAAGAAAGATCAAATCTCGAAAGGCCGATTTGTTTAGTAGCCTTGGAAACACTAGATATACTCATAAGTCTTACATTACATCATAAAGTGAAAAACTACTATAACAACATATTGTCTCCATATTCGATACTCATATCCCCACAAAATATCCCTGCAGGTCATTCATAATTTACTTCTTCACTTCCCAGGAAAAAATAAAACATAGAAATGGGGTGAGCTCAAATGCCCAGTAAGGATAACAATATAGCGGAAACTTTCATAAATAAGAATAAACATTTAAGGCAATGTATAACAAAAACAAAAGCCTTTAAATCTTGAACTTCAACATAGTATGGAAAAAGTAAAATAAAATAATGTCATTTACTTATTCACATTGATATTCTACTAATCAAATAATCATATGCAATATCAATAACCACTTTCATAATGATGGAATGCATAATTCCAGAATATCATAACCAAAAAGCCAAGGCCTCGTGCCAAGACTACAAATAAGATTTTGTCAAGGCCTTGTGCCAAGACACTAGTTTTTCTCATGAGACCTACCGATGAATAAAGGTTCTATAGCGGGCTCCACCTATCACATATTAAGTCCAATGCATTCCCATATGAAAATATTTAAACATAACATAAACATTCGTATTAAAACTAGCACACGAAATTTCAATACTTTCACTATAAACTATGAACGGTATAAAAATAGCACATCCATAGTCAAACATATCACAAAACCTTCAATACAATATAGAAGTTTTGTATCATAATAAATCAACTTCAAATAAGCATAAAATCCATCAAAGGATGTTGACATAGATGAAATCAAAACTCTTTTAGAGAAATATCCCTTTCTATTTTGAAATCACTTAAGAGTCATATATTTATGAAATAAAACATTTTCTTTTAAATTTTTATTATAAGATTGTAAGGGATGCTTCAACAATTTTATAATGGCGAAAAATTACCGCACCTGCCGTATAAGTTAAAAAAACATTCTTACCTTAATTCTGTCTAAAAGGTTAAAAAGCACCTTTTTTGGAAAACAATGGAAAGATTCCATTATAAACCACTTATAAAAAGTCAAACAAGGGTATAAATGACTTTAACCCATATTCTTGTAAATATTAAAAAAAAATTGAAATACATTTTTAAGAAACATGGATGTGGATGATAAAGAGATCCCAGTAGATTATGACATTTAAACAACCGCGGATAATGAAGAGATTGTGAAATAAACCCTTACCTTGTACTTTTCCTTGGTTAGGGTAGGTTAACCTCTTGTATAATAGTGAAATAATTTTTATTAAATTATACAAGAATCATATACATTCATATGATATCATATATGATCTTTTAACATTGCATTGTTAATAATATCTTAGTATAATCGTCGATTCAGGTGTTAACTTACTCATTTTCTTTTATATTTTCTGTTACATAAGCAATGTTTGTCATGGATAGGTTGCATATTATTCATATACAGAATTATATAAATTCCATAAACATTATTTTTAAATAATAAAATGATAATTATACTTGAATGGATATGATGGAGAATGAATCCTATCATGTTCGTGGAGACGGTAGTCCGTACATACGCACGAGCGACAATATCATTACTTTGGTATTAAAATAATATATAAATGGATTGTATATCATATATAAAGAATAATTAACATGTTATATTTATTATTTAAATGAGTTAAACATCATTATTATACCCATACAAATAATAATATATTGAATAACAATTACACCACGACGTGGAGGCGGTAAGCCGTACGTATGCACGTATGGTGACATGTTATTCAAAGGGTGGATAGAATACTGAATATGGTTTAACCATATTTATAATAACATCACAGTATATATATGATACTGGAGTTATTATTTTAGAATGGTAATAACAATGGAAGAAGAAGTGGAAGAAGAAAGGAACTTGGAAAAGGGTGGTGAAATCATTACCTCTTCTTCGGGTTCTTCCATTTGATTTGATTAAAAGGGCTCCATAGGTTGGCTTTCTGATCAAAATAAGACATCTAGGTTTTAGTGATGGATGTTTGGAGAGTATTTGGGTAGATTTTGGCCGATCCAAAAGGCTTTGAAGGTGTGAAGAAATGAGGAGGAGTGCCCTTTTATAAGAGGGGTGAGGGGCTCCTTTGGAAAAGCTAGAAATATTAATTTATAATAAATTTATATTCGGTTTCTAATGGCTAAAAAGTTGATTATTTAAATTTTAAGATGGGGATAGGTTGAAAAACATTCAACCAATAGAATTTAGACAGTTTTGGGTTACTATATTAACCTTATCGTTAAGTATTAACTCTTAGTTAATTAGTTTGCCATTTACCATGTCACTATGTATTTTTATATTATATAGTTAATAAACTTACTATATACATCAAAGAGACCCTCAAGTGGTTCATTAATGATAAAAATATGATTATATTAGTCTCTTTTCCGAACCTTATATTTTTAGGAATTTAATATCAATTAATAATATAATATTTGTTTTAAAAACTCTTTTTTGACAATTTTGACACTATTCAATAGTTGATTTTTGTGAAACTCATAACAGAATGATGAAATAGAAAAAATTTAATTAAATCAATCCTAATATGTCTTATTATCTCAGAAAATTACTGTAATTCATTAAAAGTCTCAAATTATGTTTATTTGGGTATATATTATCAATTATTTTAAATTTTCACTATTACGTTAATTATTGTATCATCATTGTGTCATAATGAAATTAAATTATTTTATCTCAAAAAAAATATAAATAAAATATCATTATGTAGGAAATATTTTTATATTTCTAATGAATATTTATAGTCGAAAATCCAACTTATATAACCCTATGTAAAAATTATTTTCTAAAAGATATATGTTTGTGTAATTTTTGTATTCATTTTATCATAATTAAAATAAAGTGTCCCTATCACCTACGAGTGGCTCCATGGGGTCCCAAAATCGACCCAATGATTCCTATGGTCGAAAATGTATCAAAAAATAAGGCTAGGACATGTTTATGGTAATTTAGTATGATTATAATATTATTTTTTAACCCTTATTTACTGGATTTACCTTTAACCATGGTAAATAAAATAATTACCGAAGTAATTATTCAAAATTTCTAAAAATAAAAGATACCTATTTACCCAATTTGAACATCCTAATTCCAAATATGGAATCCATTTTTCCAAATTCAAAACACAGAAGTGGCAGAAATTAATTTAAAATTAATTCCCGTTGTTAAAACAAAAAGCGTGTTTTTAAGAGATAATAACTATCAAAAGATTGATACTTGTTTATGTCCGGATTAATTGTAAAATTATGTCCAATGACCAAAATTATATAAATGGTAAAAATATATTCTAAATATACTTTAAAACCACTCAAATTCATAATTTTTCATTATTAATTATTTTGAATAAAAAGTTGTTTTTAATTAAAATTTAATACTTTTCACTATTCATCAAAATATTAAAGTTATCCGAAAAGTACCAAAATTTCACCTTAGGATAAATTCGATAATCGGAATCCAAAAATGAAGTCCATTTTAAAAAAATAAAATATATATAATTTCAAAAAGTAGGTATTACTATTCATAATGGCTAGTTTGATTGGTCATGGTGTGTTAGAACTCGGTGTTGCGTACAACACACACTATCACATTATTCAAACAGAAGCATACCGTGGAAGAATGGGGTGTTACAGAAAGTCATTCTATTGAGTCCTTTTGATCCAATCAAAAGGGAGAACCTGAAGAAGAGTTAAATATCTCACCACCTCTTTCAAGTTCCTATCTTCTTCCACATCCTTTTTCATTGTTGTTTCTATTCTATAATAATTACTCTAGTATCATCTATATATTGGGATGTAATTATAAATATGGTAGAACAAAATTTATTATTCTATCCATCCGTTGAATGAAATATCACCATATGTGCATACGTACAGCTTTCCGTCTCCGCGTCCTGGTGTAATTGTTATTCAATACATTATTTTTTGGATCGGTATAATAATTATGTGTAATTGATGTAAATAATAAATATAAAATGATAATGATGATATACCATCCAATTATATATTATTTTAATATAATGAAATGATATTGCACTCGTGCTTATGTACGAATTACCATCTCCGCGAACATGATGAGATTCATTCCCCATTGTATTCACTCAAGACTAATTTTCATTAGATGATTAAAAAAATGTTTAAAGACATGATATCATTCCGTATATTAATAATATACATCACATCCATAACAAATATGACTCACCTAAAAAATAATATAAAGGAAAGAAAATCATTTAACACCCAAAACAACGTTAATAATATGATATTATTAACAAAGCAATGTTAAAAGATTATATATGATATCATATTAATTTATATGATTGATGTATAATTTAATAACTATTATTTCACCATTATACCTGAGGTTAACCAACCCTATTCCAAGGAAATGTACATGTTAAGGGTTAATTTCACAATATCTTCATTATCCGAGGGTGTTTAAATGTACTTATCTACGGGGACCTCTTTATCATCCACATCCATTTTTCATAAAAATGTATTTCAAAACATACTTAATATTTTATAAACTATGGATTAAAGTCAATTATACCCTTTTTTGACTTTTTAAAAAATGTTTATAAAGGAATCTTTCCATTTTTTCCCAAACAAGGTCCTCATTAACCTTTTCGACAAAATTATGTTAAGAATGTTTTTTTAACTTATACGGCGGGTACTGTTATTTTCTACCATTATAAAATCGTCGAAGCTTCTTTTACAAGCTTATAAGAATATTTTAAAATTAAATGTTTTATTTTATAAAAATGTGAGTTTTAAATGATTTCAAAAAAGATATATTTCTCTCAAATAGTTTTGATTTTATCTATATCAACAACCTTTGACTGATTTTAAGCTTATTTGAAGTTTATTTATTATGATTAAAAACATACATATTGTACTGAATGTTTTTTGATATGTTTGAATGTGGTTGTGTTATTTTTATACCATTAATGGTTTATGGATAAATTATTGACATTTCCTATGCATGTTTTAATACGATTGTTTATGTAATGTTTAAACCTATTCATATGAGGAATGCATTAGAATTTGTAAGTAACGGGTGCATCCCACTATAGCTCCTTGATTAATCAGTATGTCTCATGAGAAAAACTAGTGTATTGGACCAAGGCTTTGACAAAATATTTTATGTAACCTTGGCATAAGTCCTTGACTATGTGGTTATGATAGTATGGCATTATTAATTCTATCATTGTGAAAGTGGTTATTGATATTTCATGTGATTATTTGACTAGTAGAATATCAATGGGAATAAGTAAGTGGAATTATTTCGTTTTATATTTTCCATTTATGCTGAAGTTGATGTTTAAAAGGATTTTGTTTTAGTTATACATTGCCTAAAATGTTTATGCTTATTTATGAATATTTTTGCTATATTGTTATCCTTACTGAGCATCTGAGCTCACCCATTTCTATATTTTATTTTTCCCATGATGTGAAAAAGTATTTTATGACTGGCATACAAGGATAGTTTAATGGGATATGAGTGTGTAATATGGAGACTATGTTGTTTTATTTTTCCATTTCATCATGTAATGTAAGACTTACGAATGTATATAGCGTTTCCAAGGCTACTAAACTAATTATCCTTTTGATACATCAACTTTTGTGTTCATTACAATGTTATGTAATAATGCACAGAATCTATGTAACTGGGCTAGGGGCATAAAAGTAATCATGTATTATAATGGAATAAACATATGGGAGTAAACAAATTTATGATCTTCAAAGATGGAAGATATGATTTAATCATTTGAAACATAATCATAACAATCGTTACAAATTATTTCACTATATCATAAAAATGTAGAATATTTGTAAAAATAAATCATATGAACCCTTAAAAAATAACAAAAAATGAGAGATTTAACATCAATATAATATGTTAATTCATGATAAAAAGTTGAAATTTGGTTATATATATCTATCACCTTGAGATTTTAAAAGGGAAAACTCGGTTGGATGTAGTATTCGACGTGCAACACCGAGATTAGACAACCAACAATATATATAACTATTATAACCGTGAAAATAAATTGGATGGTATTAATACTATTAAATACATTATTAATTAAATATATATATTTCTTAATAATAATAAATTATTGAAAAAAATTACTAAATAGTCAATCAATGGTTTTTAATGTAATCTTATGCTATAAAAATTAATATTCATAATAACTGATTTTATTTAATTTCATGGAAAAAATATTATAATTAATATAAGGAATTTTTTATAAAATATTTTTAATAAAATTTAAATAGTTTTAGAAATTTTCATATTAAAATTTAAATTTTTTATTTTTTAGATTTTTTTAATATTGATTATTTAGTGAATACAGAAAATACTAATTTTGGTAAAAATGATATTTCCTTACAAAAAATAACACAATTAAAATTTCCAATTATAAAATTATAATAATATAAATTACCCGAATTAATATTTTTATATATCAGAGAGACTATATATTTTAATCAACGTAATATTATATTTTAGTATAACACTGTCTTTGGGTTTAAATACTCGATTTTTCTAAAAGCTATTTTATATTTAATAAAGATTATCATTTATTATTAATTGATACAAAACCTAATGATGAAGTAAGTAAATTAAACATATATATTTTATATCAATAATTATTAATTTATATTCAAATAATAAATATTATCATCATTAGAGTAAATATAAAATCTTCTACACCTTGAAAATTTCATTAACCGAAAACATGATCTTTCTTCAAGTCTGTGGGATTAATACTATGTTTAATTTTGAAAATATTTTTAATTAGATTATGAATTTTTTTTTATTATTTTTAATGATAATAATTTATAATATAAAATATTTCCAAATTTATTTTTTACCATGATTAATAAAGATAATGGTAAAAACAATTATATGTGTTTAGCTTAAAATGGTTTACATAGAGAATAATAATGGATAAAGGTTAAAATAACATTGAAAATTTCCTAATAACATTTTTATATCCATATATTATCTATATCATTTCTATTTAATGATATTTGTTGATTTGGGATCCTTTTGCCATGTGAAAAATCTTGTAACATCATTTTCATTTCAAAAAACATATTTGTGATACCCACCTAACTTATAAAAGGACACACTCTATCATATCTTATTAATTCCATTTAATGGTTTTTCTTGTTCCAAAACATGACGAAATCACTTAAAAACATATATAAACTCAACATATAGGCCTTTTATTTGTCAACAAAATCGTTCAATGATTACTTTATGTATAATCCTATAAAGGTGATCATAGAACATATAAAATTCCTTACTATGCATTTTTTGATTTATTTCATCTTCAACCATATTAAAATATACATTAAATAATATCATATGTTAAATGATTTACCTCATATATACATAATTGTAACTATATTAATAAAATTCACTGAATTAATATTATCTTTCATCATTTCGGAAATGAAATCATCATTTCTGTGTATGAAGGGATACTTTCTCAGGAACTGAAGTTATATGTTTTCCATCATGTCCTATCACAACCTATTGCAATGAAAATTTTAAAGAAGTTATATATAATTTTTATATTTTTTTCATATTTATACTAAAGGGATTTAATTTATAATATATGATTTGTTTACTTTCTTTTCTGTGGTGAATACTAAAGCACCACTCAAGTGTATGGTAGATAGACACCCCATGAAGTTATGTAATTATTTTATCACTAACACATTATATGGAAGTTAATAAGTATTATTGTATGCAATATAATATATATTGATTACATATTAATTATATTCATTCCATATTTATTATTATTAATTGATACTATATATTTTGATTTATTTTCACTAAAAAATATTTACATCGTTCATGTATGTGTGGACTACTACCTCTATAATGTGATGTGATCCTTTTTAATCCCAACATAACAATATATATGTGTGTGTGTGTGTGTGTGTGTGTTTACATAAATTTATAATATTTTTTTTATTATATTATTATAATTCCATAATGAAGAATATATGTATTCCTTCTTTCCATAATGTTCATTGAAAAAGTGAAACATTATCACGTTTATGTTTGAAATACCATCTCCAGGATCATAATTTTGATGTTTTCCAATTTTTTTTATTTTTCTTTAATTATAATTAATGATAAAAAAATTTAATCATTTCCTGATTATTAATCTGTATATTTTGAAATAATGATCTCTTTGACTATGTTTAACAGCACAATAAAATTTTGAAATAGTGTACTAAACATCCTTCACACCCCTAATGTGGAATTAATTGCTTATATATATATATATATGTAAATATTTCATTAAAAATAAATAAAATATATTCTTTATGTATTATTTATTAATCCTATAAAATTTTCCTAACAAATAAAATCATCGCAGTATGATGATTCTGTGGGATTTAATTGGAAAACAAGGAATTTCTGGACTTGAGGTAAGGGTTTCTCTTCATTCATTCACATCTATGAGACGTTTAATATTTTCACCATATGATAATATAGGATGGTGTATATTCTATCCATTTTCCATTTAATATCATGAATCAATCATACATTGGTGTATTTTATTTCTCATTTTTTGAAAATTTATCCCAACTTATTAACATGAATGTTACCAAGGGAAAAATTGTATCAATTGCAATTTTATATTGTTAGGTTATTAAACTTACTCATTGACACTATAATTATATAATTATGTTATAATTGCTCCATAAATTATTTGAATCAACATTTACTATTTTTATGGTTTTTAATAATTTAATATGTAATTTTAGATATTATTAACTCTTAATTCGGTGGTACGATACTTTTAGAGGTTAATAATTGACAATTACATTATTTTATTTCATATGTTTATAAAACAAAACTATATTTTTATGAGGTGCATATACTGAAATTATTAAATGATATATAAACAAAACTATATTCTCATGATATACAATTAATAATTGATGTTATTATTTCATGATGCATATAATTGATGAGTTTATAGTGGGGTGAGTCTTTAGGTTACAATATCCAATATTTCTGGATTTTTTTAATGATTCTTCTTAGGGACATAATACTATATTATTTTCATGAAAAACATAACTTTTATTTCCCTATTGTTTTGAATGTGGGTCACATATTTTATTTAAATTTCATTCTTAACAAAACAATCATCGAGAAATAAATTTTTATGTGTTGAAAATATTGTATCCTTTTTTTCAATCATGTATCCTTCTATAAAAAATATTTGTTTTCTTAAATTTGGTAGATAATTTTATTTTCAAAAAATAAATACCATATAAATTATTTCTAACAAATGTTTAATAACATTATAAAATGTTTGAAAAGGAAATTTCATAATATTTTCCATATGGGATACATGAATCCATTTTTATTTTTTAAAACATTTTTATTTTTAAAATTTATGATATGAATGGATCTCAAAGAAAAATATTTTCTCACTATTTTTTTCTGTTAATGTTATGTTTGTGATAATAATGTTATTATCCTCGAACTTGTTTTTAATTTTTATTTAATGGTATTTCCATTCATGAATTTCAATAATCCTTGTATCCACATATTCATCAAATGGGATATTTTACAGACCAATTTCATTATATTGATGAATTAATATTGTTTCAAAGAGAAATACATTGAACCCATTTATTTTCCCTGGGTTAATCATGTTTCAAATAAATTGGTATTTATCCTATTTATTTACAATGAGATAATTTTCATTCAAAGATACAATTATACAACTCATTTATTTTCAATTGGATAATCGTGATTCCAGGACATTATAATGGAATATATATATTTTTAAAAGGTTAATAAATTTTGTTATTAGATACTAATTTTTTCTATTATCTTACAATTAAATGTATTCTGTATGTTTATTATTCATGATACTATTCTTGTATTTTGTTAAGTATAATCGGTCGTGCTGTTATAATATGAGTATTTTTGTAATATTCCATCGATGGGTGGTTCTATGAAAAACAATGGATAGCTGGTTCCACTGTTAGCCTCCAATGGATTGAGTAATCTAGTGTTAGAAATATACCATATTAGTTTTTCCATTCTTAATATGTGATTCGAAGGTAAAGTTCCAAGATACCAATACTTTTTAATATATGGTTGATATGTTCTTATAATGTTTCATGTGACCAACATTGATATAACATTGTTCATGATTGTTGATTATGATGAATCGTTCCTTTGATAAGTCCTTATGAAATATTTTATATTTTATGACCTAGGTATTAATGGGTATGAATTTTAGTATGTTAAACTATTGAACATTTATTATTCCATCATAACCACATTTCATTCTTATTTTACATTAATACATTCATTTAATAATTCTAATTTTTAATCTTACTATGGGTTTGAGATAAAATATTTTATGTTACATTTTCCCATTGTTATAATTATTGTGGTTGAACAAATTATTTCTATAAGGATTTTATATGGAAGATGGTGAAAACTTATTGTGGAATATGAAATTCTAGATATAGTTGGATACGATTCATGATTTATGAGATGAATGTTTATGAATCTATAATGTTAATAGTTTTCCAATTATAAAAATCTATGAACCTAAATATACCTTTATATGTGTGTGATCCAATATTTCTCCTTTTTATTATATAATTTATGGATAGGTAACATTGGGTCACAATCCTTAATTTTAAGTATGGATATGCAATGTTTTTATTTACAATGCAAGATCCGAGAGTACGTGTATTATCCTAGAAAATATGTATAATTTTTTATATTTATAAAAAATTATTATGAGACTTAGAAAATTGATGGCACATGAGTTTGAGTCCCGAAATTCCCGGAATGATCTGTCGAAAGATTTTATTCATATAATAGCGACTGTTAGTGGTTTACCTGAAAAAGTTGAGTAAATATTTAACAGGTTCCCTGATAATAAATATGTCAAAACCTTTGGGTTCAGGATAGCAGGATTACACTAGGTGTGACATAAGTTTAGTCAGGGCATGCCACCAGTGGGAAATCCCAAAAATGGCATAACCGTAAATAAAATAACTAAATTATTTTATTTTAATTTTCAAATGGTAAAAACACAAAAATTGAGACTTAGATTAAAAATCCAAGAGCACCACTGAACTCATGAGGGTATGCATTCCTTAGGTAAATCATAACCATGGCCTGTGCAGGCCAATAGTGGATGTTAGTTTTTGGTCGTAAATAAAATAATTATGTAATGATTATTTTATTGTTAAATTCATTATCTCTGAAACAGTTACTCAGATTAGAAATCTAAGAGTATCGTTGATCTCATGAGGTCGTGTTAACCTTAGGTAAAGCCTAACCCCGACCGGCGTAGGTTGAGGGTGACTATTAATATTTTTCTTAAATTTTTTAAGGTACGTTCAGAACACGTACAGGAAATGATTTCTATCATTTGAACCGGTGATTTGATTAAAAATCTAAGGGAGTCGTTGAATTCGCAGATCTGGGATTCGCTTATGGGAAGCATAACATTTACCAGAAAGGGTTCTAGAAAATAAATAATTCTTCGAATTTATGAAAAATATAATAATTTAACTAAAATGTTATTTTATTTTTCTTTTTTCAGCAATTGGATAAATGATGGCGGAACCACAATCCAACGTCAAATAAATTAATGGCTTGAATCTTATGTTGTGTAACCACACCATTGGGAAAAATAATTGGTTGGGTAACCGAACCATTTAGAGAGTTAAGAGTTTCATTAATTAAAATCATTAATGAACCTCATTAAATGTGTGATGTGTTAATCTACACCTTAACATATATTAAATCTAAGAACTGTGATGGGTTTTGACAGAGCTATGAGAGGAAGCTTTGACGAAGCATTGTTGTCCTTCCGCACCGATGAAGAACATGATCGAGCAACAATTGTTGGGGGAAACAATGGGTGACTGCGAACTGCAACTGACACCTTCGAATGTGGACACTAATTCTTCTGCAACCCCTTCTAAATAACACAATGTAGGGTGTTTTTATTAAATTAAAGTCAATTTCTACATCCTATCGTTCTTTAAAAACAAGAATAATGTGAATTAACCAAAAATGAGTTAACCAGTGATTCGTACAAAACTACAGGTAGATAATGCGGGAATTTTTTATCAACGTAATAATTTCTATTTTGATGATTTCATTACCACACCGTTGTTAAATTTATAATGCGGAGGGAAAGGGAGATTCGAAAAAGGCCCAAAACCTTCACCACATTTATATTTTTCGTGTTCTCAATGGGAGAAATTTGAACACATTAACAACTTTAATCCGAGAGAAATGCATTGACAGTAAAATCCCCAGAGGAAAGTAAGCATTGTCTATAGAGAAAACGGAACACCAATGATCAACCAGTGGAGTGCGGATGCTTGGATGGAATGGAACCGGTGCAGAGGCACTACCTACCAGTGCTGGCGGGTGACCACGGTAGCAGGATCTTGACGGTTGTGGAGGAGGGAAGTGCCCAAAGGACCCGAGACAAACAGCAGGGGCAGCCGACAATTGGACAGCTGTGTTGGCAGCGGGTGGTGTGTCATTACAGACATTGGAGGGAGTTCGTGGCTTCGAACCTCAGTGGAGGGGGGCCTCCACCCCACTTATAGAGGGTCAGGCACCACGTGGAACTGCTGTTGCAAACCGAAGGGACAAATGTCTGTTCGGGAGGGTGAATGACCCCTGTGCGACCAAGTGGGTCACGCCCAGCCACGACTGGCTGGGCCGGTCCGCGGCACCGCATGCCGGGACCGCGACCCAGCTCGCTGAGGTCGGCCCAGCCATTTTGGGCCATGCCGAGTCAGACTAGGGTCAGACCTGGGTCGGAACCAAACCGGGGCAGTCCGACCCGAACCGGGTCGGGTCGGTCTGGACCCGAACACATTTCAACCAAGTTTATCTTAAAAGTCTATATCTCAAAAACTATACATCTATTTAACGAAAAATCTGTGGTTTTTGAAACCTAAAAAAATATGGTCCTTTGGAGATAATCCACTATAGTTTTGGAGAATTTTGGAGTATGTATCATTTGGATTGAACTCAAATCCAATTGGGCCCTCGGACTTAAAATGATTATAATTCACAGACTGGGTGTCCTATTGACGTGTCGTCTATCACATTGGAACTATTATGACCAGGAAGTCCTTTGGGTTAATCCCTTATCAAATTTCATAGATGTTTTGGCTTAACTGATATATTGAGGATGAGATTCTATGGAACTCAGGTGCACAGAATGTGGGGAATTCAGTTGATGGCTGTCAAATGGAGAGTGACTCAATGTGAATTGTAAAGACATTTAAATTTCAATGCAATTTTTTTTATTTTATTTGAAATTATACGAGTACGCAGTTTCTGACAGCGCCTGATTCTGAGGCCTGGTGTGCCCGGATTAATTTTCTTAAGTTTAGCTCGGGTACGTTCAGTGAACGAACAAGCAGGTTTTCTAACTTTTGATCTGGTTCTCGGAATTGAAATATGAGCGAACCTATGAAACCACAGTGCCAGTAATTACTTAGGAATACTTTTTCTGGAGTTTCATTTTCTCAGGATGAGATGTTAAAAATGTGAGGAATAAAAATTTAGTTGTTTTACAATTATATTTTTATTACGCCTCTAGTGGTTTATGAGTTATGGGAAAGGAAGTTGTGAGGAAGTGGGATGGGGCCCACATGAGCCCCCAAATCCTTAATATTCCTAAAACCCCATTAAACACCCTATACCTCTTTAATACATGTCAACCCCTCAAGTTTTTGAGGAACTTTCCCTCCCTCTCTTTAATTATATGACAATGTGTTTAATTAATGAGGATCCTTCCTCCCTTTTTAATGTTCCACCACAGCAGATTAAGTGAGTGGGGACCTATGTCATAAATCCCCCATTTATGACTTGCGTTCCAATGATGAACCCAACACTCCTATTTAAAGTAGGTGAGATGGAGGAGTTCTGGATGTCTTTCTCAAGCGGCGGAACGCTAACAGTGAATCATGGAACCCAGCACTGGGAGATTTTTCCTCTTCCTCCAACGAGGAACGAAGAATGCCGACGCCACCCTTGGCTTCATCCTTCCTGGTGTTGACGGAATGATGCACGTCTATCGCGACGTCGTCTACCGCGACATCGAAGAACACCTTCTTTGAGGTAGGGGTTTGGTTTTGTGTTCGTGAATATTCTTTGCCCATCCAACATTAAATTCATTAGCCGCTTGATATCAAATTAACGGGAGGGGACCGGAACGACGGAACATGGCTAACCCTCCTCCCCCTTTGTTGTTTTACTTGTTGTGACTCGAACAAAGGCGGTGTGGTGCAACGGCACCGCGCGGGAACGAGGAGGAATGCGACGAAGGAGCGCGTCGCGCTGCCCCGTTGAGGCCGAAAAAAACCGCTGACGGAGTTGGACTGCGGCGAAGGGGCGTGGCGCCATCGCGCCATGGCCTATGGCCACAGCGGTGCTGGGAAGGGCAGCCAGAAATCCAACTGCCGGCGCAAGGGAAGACGGGACCCGCAGGGGGTCCAGCGGCGGCTCACCTGCCAACCATCACGGCCGGCCCGAATGGGGAAGGTCTGGGGTTTGTAACTCCAGGCTTCTGGCACTGGGGCGGGCCCCCATGTAGGGGGGGTGCCGTTACAAAACAAGGGGGCCAGCCCCCCCCCCCCCCCCTTCCGTGTCCGCTCGGCCAGCGCAGAGCCGCCCCGCTCGGCCAGTGCTGAGCCTCCCAAGCGGGACCAGCCTCACCGGGCCGCGCCGCACTGGTTGGGCCGGGCTGTGCCAGCTCTGCCGAACCGCACCCTAATTGGACGGACCAGGACCCGGGTCGGGTCGAACCGGTTCGGGCCGAACCTGGGGGTTTTGGGCTGGGTCGGTCTGGGCCCAAACCCCCCTAAAAACAGACAGTTTCCTTTAAACGCATGTAACATGGGATACAGACCTCTGATCGATGCACTGTTAGTCGCAATGAGATCTTCCGATCAAGATGGTATTTTCGTTAAATTACACTCAAGGTTTAGGAGAACATTTTGTACAGTCTGGTTGGTTCGAACACGAAACCAATCGGGCCCTCGGGGCAGAAATGCTTTTAACATGAGCTCTTGATGTCTGATTGACATGTCGTCAACTTTGTTAGGTTTCTCATAGTGAGACGGTTCTTTTGGCTTACTCCGCTCGAAGTTTGCACATAGTTGGAGAATGGTTGGGTTGGTTTTGACATAAAAACCAATCGGGCCCCTGGGATGAAAAAGCTAATAACTCTCAGATCAGGCATATGATTAACGCGCCATCTGTCATGTTGAGTTCCTATTTTAGAGACAGAACTTTGGGGTATATCAACTCTGGACTATGTGTCATTTGATGTATCAAACCCCTTGGCTCGTGGATCAGACCCTCCCAGAATTGAGCATGCTCTGTGTGGGAATCCTAGAGATGGATGTGTCTGTGACGACGACTATGATTGTACTGGAATCCTCTTTGGGTTCTAGGAGGGCGACTATAGTACCGGGATCCTCCGTGGGTTCGACGAGGATGACTACAGTACTGGGATACTCCGTGGGTTTGACTACCATGCTAGGATCCTCCATGGGTTCGATGAGGATGAATATTGTATGGGGATCCTCCGTGGGTTCGACTACCGTGCTGGGATCCTCCATGGGTACGATGACGATTACAAATTTACTTGGATCCTTTGTGGGTTCGACAACGATGACTACTAAACTGGTATCCTACATGGGTTCTGTAGAGTAGATGATTCAGAGGCTATATCTAATCATCTCCACCCATATTTGTGAGTAGTATACCTGTGTGAGCTGAGTCTTGACATTCAATCATTATCTTCGATGTGATTGACTTGATATCCTGTGTGGATTGGACTATGTTTTCCTATGTGGATTGGGTTTTACTTTCTTGTGTGGATTATGTTTTACTTTCCTGAGTGGATTGGATTGTACTTGAGCTCATGAGTTGGAGCTTAATTGGATTTGAAAACTTAGGTATATGTATGGAAATATACCTAAGTAGTGTTAGATGATACTTTGTGATTGTATCATTTTTGTGTGGTTTATCCTTTGTGTATTCAGGGAGACCTTCGGGGGTATCAGGGTCCCTACTTAGTATCGTATACTCACCCCTGCACAGGCCTCACCCGCACATTGTTGTGTTGGTTGTAGATGACGGACATCAATAATCGTGGTTGAGGCTTGTAGAGCTGGACGGTACCCGGAGGAGGATCTCACGACGAGACGGTTCCCAGAGGTGGATATCATGACGAGTTGGTACCCAGAGGAGGCGGATGGATGTGGAGTGTTGTACCTACCTTTCAAGTAGGAAGCCGGAGGACGATCCGGTAGTGGTTTGTCACCTTTCAGTTGTTGTCCTTGAGTTGTAATTTACTTTCAGTTGTAGATTTACCTATATTTTGGGATTGTATTTCTGTCCCCTTGTACTTTCAGCACGTTTTTTTACTGCATACATGGTGTTTACTTCAGCTTGCATACTCTGTGGTGTTTGTTTACTTTATAAATGCAATGCCTTCCCGGTTATCGAGATTTATACCTTTGGTGCTAATCTCCAGCACCTGGCCTATGGGAGGAGGGCTTGGGGTAGTCACGGTACGATCCCCGAGGAATCGTCATGACATGAATTGTCATCATTGAGACCCTATATGGATCAGCATCATTGCGACCCTATGTGTATTAGAATCATAGCGACCCTATGTGGATCAGAATGATAGAGATCCTGTGTGTATAATAATCATAGTGACTCTATGTGGATCAACATCATAGTGACCCTCTTTGGATCATTATTCGAGAGACTCGGTGTGGATCAGAATGTGAAAACCTGATGAGGACCAACTTTATAGCGTCCTGTTGAAGATCAGTGACATACGGACCTATGTGGATCGAAAAAGGAACCAAATCCTTATGGTTCATTTTTTAATCTTCCTAATGGAATAAAATAATATATCATAAGAATAATCATATTTATTCCTGATCTCTGAGTTCTATACCTGGTATGAGCTGTCTTTTTCCATGTGCTTTGTGATTGAGATCATGCTTTGTGGTTTTTCTATTTTAAAATTATGAGATACCTTCTGGGGTCTCGAGTTCTCTACTGTGTATTGTTATACTCACCCCTGCTTGGGCTTCGCCTGCACCTTGTTGTGTCATGTGAAGATGACAAATATCTTGAGTGAGTCTTGAGGATTTAGTGCTAGAAGGTGCCTGCAGGTTATTGATAGATGGTACATAGTGGTGACTAATTGAACTGAAGATATGTATTAATGAGTTGTACCTACCCTTCATGCATAAAACTTGGAAGACTACCTCAATTGCCCTATTCCCTTTTTTCCTTATTTCCATTTCAGTTGGGCTTGTATTATGTCCCCTTTACATTCAGTAAGTATTTTTACACTCTTCTGTGGTTTTTAGTTGTGGTTTCACCTTTCTTCTACAGTTTTGTTTTACATGTGCGAAGTATAACATGTATATATGTGAATTTTTTTTCGCTAACGCCTTCCCATTTTAGGTAAATGTCTTTCTGTTTCTAGTTGCAAACCTCTGGCCTATGGATGGTGGGCTTGGGTTGGTCAGGACATGGGCCTTGTGGAAAAATTGTGATAGTACGGTTTAATTTCTATTATAGTTGGTATTATATGACATATTTCAATTAATTTTCAAAATATAATTTTTTCATGTGAGGTAATATTATGTGTTATGGATAACATTTTAGGTCTATAAGATTATGGATAAACATTAATTTAATTTATTAATAACCTCTATAAGGTCTTATGTGATAATTTAATAAAGTGAATAATAAAATTTTTGGATACATTATACAATGTTTGAATATATGCAAATCTTTCTTTTAATAATAAATATGAACATCCATATTCCAGACACAATTTATATGTTCATAAACACCTTTATAATTCATTTGATCTTGGAAAATGAGTATATTATATGAGAAAAAGTTTTATTGTATATATATCCACTATATTGAAAGTCAATTTGTTGAATAAGTTATTAATGTTATTTAAAAAGCGGATTTAAATATATTTATACATTTAATATGAAAGGTATGGTATAAACACTACGTCTAAAAAACACTTTAATTTTTGTTTTATTGATTTTATTTTGTATATATGGTTTTTCATTTATCAAATTTTTTAGTTTCAATTTTTGGTGTCACTATTAAATTTTGGAGATTAATATATTATGGCTTCATATTAAGATTTATTTATTCATATAATTATCAAACATTGGTCTAACCATTTTGGTATTAGTTAATGTATAAAGGTTGGTGGAATGGCTTTATTATCATGTTTATTTTTATTTCGTATTTAAATATTTATTTTATTATTTTAGGACATAAAAATTCATCATGAGTACTCATCATTTGTTGAAAAAGAAAATAATTTTTTTGGAAATTTTCAATAAGATGAAATTATATTTTTCATGTTACTGTATTTGACGATATTTTCCATCTATAATGTAAATTAATTTCTCAACTGCATGAAAATAGTCTTGAAAAAAATTATTATTTTACTATCATTTGAAATGAACCGATGATCATTTCACCCATCATAGATTTATAGTTTGGAGGAAATTAGCTTTCAATTTACCATTAACATTCATATTAACAACGATGTATATCATGCTCCATAATTATTTAATATTTTTTTCATTCCACAAATATTCCCTTCCCAATTATGATATCTATTTTTGGAATCATCATATGTGTTATGATAGATGAACATTGTAATCCCTTTTCACTATATTCAATGGTATTTTTTGTTAACCATTTTTATGACATGAGATAAAAATTGGATTTTAGAATTCAAAAAAATTATTATAGGGATAATTTTGAAATTGAGTTTAATTATTTTATTAAATTGTTGGAGGATATAAAATACTAATAATATTGAGATAAAACTATGTTCCATTGTATATTTTATAGGAAACACCGATAATAAATGACATGTGATATATATAACTAGAATAACATTACTATTAAATTGGTGGTCATAAATAATATTATATACATTATGTTATATATGTGTGTGTGTGTGTTTCTGTGCTAATAAATATAAGGTATTTATAAAATATTATAAAATAATCTGTTAAAATTTTATAATTTTTTTTTCTTCAAAAATACGTTTTCATCAAAATTCATTTTTATTGTTTTTAGTAAAAAAATTTAAAAAATATTTATTCAAAATAATAGGTAAAATATTTCATAAAATTATCTTCATTATTTAACTTGTTATATTAAAAATCACTTGGGATGAAATTTTTTCTTTATTCAAAAATAATTATTTTAAGTGAATTGTGTAAAATGAATTTTTTTTGTAAACAAAATTTCATTTTTTAGATAAATTACTCAATTAAAAAGAAATATTATGTTTCTAAGATGATTTATTGTAAAATAAATATTATTTTTTAATATTAATTACCAATAATTTCTTTTTAATTGTCATTATATTGGATTTTACTATATGTTTTATGTTGGTCTATAAAAAGGGACATTTTTAATTACTGGTTTAAAGTGTATAAAGAATATCCTTTCAAATTAATTATGTAATCCCAAAAATATTTTGTATTAAAATGAAATTTATATGTTATATAATTATAAATATTAAATTTTAAACATATAATACATATTATTAGTCATCGAGTTAATATAAAATCATCTTTTCCGTAAAATATGAACATCTTGAAAACCCTATTTTTCATCAAGTGTGCAGGTTAAATTTCAAAATAAATGTTTCCAATTATTTGAATATAATTTTTTAAAATGAATTTAAAGTTTTTAATTATAATGATTTATATTTTATAATATGTTAAACATGTTTTTTACAATAATGAATATTGCATGAATTAAGAAATAATTATCATCGTTAACAAGATAATCGGGTTAACTAGGGTTTAACTAAAAAGATAATGGTAAAAATGACATAAAAACAAGTCTATATATCAGTTTTTATACATATATAGACTATATATTTTATAAGGATTTAAAATTAAACATTTTTTAGCCTTTTGGAATGTGAATTATGTGGTTCTGGCTTTTTCATTAATTACTATAGTGCTACTCACCACACAAATAAAAGGAAAGTAATCTCATATCTTCAACGAAACATTCAATACCTTTTTGTATGGACATTCATGTAAAGTAAATCATCCAAAATAACATCAAAATATCCTATACACATTTATTTTTCAGAAATCCATTATTGTAAGTACTTATTTATAGACCTAAATTTGTGATACGAGAATTGTTAAAATTCCAATTTAAACAATTTTTTATTGAGCCACCTAATTTAAATAATAATGAAAAATGATAAAAATTTTAACTATCATATAATTTGATGATATTATATTAAATTAATAACCTCAATCCATCCCTGCATCAATCAAATGGTATATGCAGTCATTATTTATGTGTTTGGCTGACTACACTCTCACGAACTAATGTTAATCATTTCCATCATCACCTCTCACGTAATATTGAAATGATGGAATTAATGTATATATATATATGATATATTTAAAATATATTTACTTCTATATTTACTATTTAAAATATAAATTATTAAAATTTAATTAACTGGGTGTTATAATAATGTCTCTCATGTGTCTGTTAGATTATCTCCTCATGAAACAATGAGATTATTTTTCACTAATTATTTACATACTCGTTAGTATGGATATAGTTAATTAATATATGTTATATAGATGAAATAGTAATAATAATTTTTATATATTTATCATTTATAAATTGTATCATATCTTTTTATTTATTACACTAAAAAATGATAATGTTATTCATGTACATGAGGATTTCCACCTCCACTAAGTGATGTGATTATTTCGTCATTAGCACCTAAAATTAAAAATATATATAAGTATATTGAAAACAATAACATGGTATCTATGATAATATTATAAATATGAATGATATTTTACCTCATACCTTATTTACAAAATATTCATTTAAATGGGAAATGTTTCTCATATGTATGTATGACATATGGTCTCCATTATCATAACAAAGTTTATTTTTCACAACCAATTTTCATAATTAGTTTTAAAACAGTAATTGATGGTTAAATATGATAATTATTTCATGATTAATATTTATTATATTTTTAAATAATGACATATTTTATCATGGTTAACACACTTAATCTGTTTTAAATCATTGAACCAAACCACTTCAATACGCCAGATGTGGATATCATTAATTAAATTTTTCAATATGTCCGTAAAATGAAAAAACACAATTTATTTTAGTATACCATATTAAAACTAAAATATTTTGTTAATAAATAAAATAATTGATGTAATTTTATTATATAAGAGATAAGGTAAATTGAAATAATTTCTTCACTCATAGAAAGGGATTCTCGTATCCCTTTCACTTTTGCAAAACATGTTCCAATTTCACCCCATTATTTTACAGTGTGATGTATTCAGTGTCCAAATTACAAGTAATATCATGAATCTCCCATAATTCATTGATTTTTATTTTTCAATATTAAATAATTTCTCTTTGGTTATTTTCTATAAATTCACAAAGTGGTAAATATTTCCTCCACTAAATTTCCATTTATTGGGTTATAAAACATCTTCCTCAACATTATTATGTACTGATTATGTGTGAATTGATATATAAATTTCATTATTATGTATTCAACTTTTATATGGATTTTAATTTGATTGGAATAATATTTTTATTGGTTAACTCTAAATTCAATGATATGATATTTGAAGGGGATATTCATCCCAAATTTCTATATTTTGGACATATGTTTCTGATATGAAAATATCTTCTTTATGTGGTGTATATACTGATCTTTTTATATGTTATATCATGAAGCCCATTATTTACATGACATAAAAATTATAATTTAATGTTATTATTTTATGATTCTTATGATAGAAAAGATTCAAAAGTGGAAAATCTTAATGATATAATCTCTTTCCCTTAGGGGTTATTTATGATAATGTTTTATTTAGAGGAAATAATGTTATATAATTTTCCTAAACCACATATATTTTCTTCTAATTTGGTTATGAATCTATTTTACATGTTTCAAATACATTTATTCCATTAATTATTGATGAAAAATAAATAATTTCATAGTATGTAAAATAAATACAATGTTTTTATTTTACATTGTGCATTATTGACTTCAATATACATGATTTTTAAAAAAATTTCAAAAATGTTCTTTTTTAAACTATATGATTTCCTAAATACATATTTAATGATATTTTACACAATATAAAAAAATTAAAAGGTAAATCTCTTAAAAATTTCAAATGTGTTCACATTAACATCCCTTAATAATTTTTTTGAGAATAATATTTATTTTTATCATTTGTAGAATCAAATGATTTTCCCACATTCATGTCTATTATTTTTCATTATGTTTTATTTATATTTTCAATTTTTTTATTAAATTAAAGTCATTATTGTAATATTTTCTAATTTTTTTTGTTTATTGAAAATCGATATTCAAAATGAGAAGTTTATTTTCCACAAACATTATTAATAACCATTTAATGGTATTTAAAATTTTCAATGTCAAATATTTGTTATTATTACTGATGGTTGTTTCTATTTTGTTGTGACTCATGTTGCATCATTCTTTCTTTGAAGATGATTCCGCTTGAAGTCTCTGTCCTGAAGCTCTATCTGGCTGCTTGACATGTTCTTGTTCCTGCATGATGTTCTAATATTATCTTTGGTTTGATATGCATTGGTTTTTATGATTTGGTTATGAATATTTCAGTGTTTGGACAGACCTCTGGTTTTTACCAGTTTTCCATTCATTAAATCCCTTAAACTAGATTTCGGGTTGGTCGTTTTTTCCTCTCTACAGACGGTTTCTGTTTATGTTCAAGGACATGAATGCTTTTCAGTTATGATGTTATGAATATAGTGTTTACTCTTTGGACTCTTGATCATCAAGGGAGTAGCTTGATGACTGATTGGGATGATGGCCGGACTGTACAGTCTCTATGATGTTTACAAAGGCTCGCATTGGAGGATCAACATACTCTTGATGGAAGGAAATTATGCTCCCTTTCTGAACTTCTTTGTGATGGCTAGGGAAGATCATCATGCCCAAGAAGTGTTGTACTCGTTTCTACTAGATGTTGCAATGATGTTTTCAGCAGTTTATAGCAGGTTCTCAAAGTTTGATTCTAGATGGTTTCTTCTATAGATTTTTGGTCTTGCATTGTTTTTTTTGTTTTGATAACTCTGAGCGGGTGTAAGCACTTTACACATCAATATTTCTTTGTAGCTTTCTTTTGATTTAATAAATTCCCCTGGCATGAACTAGTTCCACCTGTTTATGTCAACCTTCACAAAAAAATAAAATAATAATAAAAATATTTCTATATAGATTATGATTGTTTCATTGTGATTTAAATTTAACACATATCATTCGAAAGTGTTAAGAGTATTTCAATGATATTATTATGTAACTTGTTTCTTTTCCATGGGTAATTTTTTTTAATTGATTTTTATGGAAATTCTTTCTATTCCATAGTCTTCTCTTGATTTAATTATATTTTAATTAATCTAATTTAATTTCGATATGTTACTAAATATTTTGACGTAATAATGATATTTTCCATGGGTATATAATGAAATTAATGATGTGTGTACTTTATTAATAATATTTTTTATATAAGTTTTGTTTGATGATTTTTGGTTTAATTATAAACCATGAACTAGTGGTTATGTTATTAATCTAATATAGTTTGTTATGTTATTATACAAGTATGGGTCTCTATGTGATAATACATGGATGGGGGATCCTATTATATCCATCTAATGCAATACGTTCACTAGTTATAGATGTAAAATATATTAGTTATTCAATTTGGATGATGCTCTGTGATGATAATTTTCCAAGATAGCAATATATTTTACCATTTCATTCTGTGGGTTTATAATATTTCATATGATCATGATTTATATCAAATGGATCCAGATTTTTCTATTTGATGATTTTTCCATTGTTAAAGTTTTATATATGGTTTTTATATATGATCATCCATGTATGGAGGGGTATGCATATTATTATGTAATACTTGTAGAATTTGTTTTTTACATCATACCATTACCAAAATCTTATTAACCCGGATTACATTCAATTTATATTGTATACAATTACCCTTACTGGTCATTTGTGTTCACACTTTTCATATTTTATTTTCCAAGGATAAAATTAATAGGGTTGAATGATTAATTTCTATAAGGATTCAGTATAAATGATCATGATTAGCTAATGTGAAATATGAAAATATTTTAATTTTATTATATAGCATTCATCATTATGATATGTTTGTTCATGAATTAATTATTTTAAGGGTTTTTATTAATTCTCTAAAAATATAAACATAAATGGTCGTCAATAATTATGTTTTGAAATATTTTATATTTGATATTTTATATTTTGGAAATTGAAAATAGTGTATCCATAAAAGGAAATAAATACTATAATATAAATTCTACAATTTTAAACTGGGATGTGGGAGGTGGGGATTATAGATGTTATAATAAAAATTATGTAAAAAATTTAGGTTCATAATTTAACATATTTCCTTAATAAAAACAATTGACACAAAAATATAATAACAATTTTGTAACATTTGAACAATAGAAATATTGAATGGTAGATCTTAAAATGGATATATAACTAACTTTTTTTACTTTTATTCCTCATAAAATATATTTATGGGCAGTATATCCACCATATAAATGAAACATTTGGTGAATATAGAATGTGTCTCACAGAAATTAAAAGTCCAAAATAAATAACATTACCTAATCTCATGAATTATGTAATAAATTTTCAAACATAATGTATTATAAAAATATTTCAATTAAACATATACAATGAAACCATATATATATATCAGAAAATATGTTATCTACTCATGACATTTTATAAACCATTTATTAAAAATTCAATATTAAAATGACATTTCTGGTAATATACATTTATTTTTCCTGATGATTTTAATTATTTTTTTTCATCATAAATTAAACATGGTGAAATAATATATAAGATTTGAAACATGATAGAAATATCATATTTATTCATTATATATTAATATATAGAAACCCATAAATGTTACAGATAAGAAATGTAATACATCGTTCATTGCGATTGTGGATCATACGTACACATTAATGATGTTTTAATATTCTAGAAGAATGAAATTAATGAAAATAGAAATAATATATTAAAACATTAGAGTAATTTATATGTCATATATATCACATATATTATTTATATTTGGTGTAATTACCCTCAATGTAATGTGTTAGTGAATGAAAAATAACATCACTTCATGTTGTACTAGTCCGCCATCCATTCAAAAAAAATTACTCTATCCCTCATATAATGAAAATTAATTTCGTATTTGTGATATCATAATTAGAAATTAATAATTAAAATATGATATAAAATCATTTAATCTTACCTTATTACCCTCCAGGTAAATGATAAATAAAAAACACAACACATCAGTTCGCGGAGCGACAAACTGCTATACACACGAGCAATTTAATTGTCTTCCAATGGTTAGGGAGGTAAAATTTTATATTTTTAATAACAATACAAAATTTTAATAAAATCACAAATATATTTACCACAAATAAAAATGTTTATAATATTCATTGGATTTATGTGGTGATAGAAAACAAATTTCATCAGTTTATGGAGCTGTAAAATTCCGTGAAAATGAATGATGGTTTTGAATGCCATAAAATGGAAGAAAATATGGTTTTAGATCAATAAAATAACATAAAAATTGTTTACATGTTTTATAATAATGTTATAATATCATTCTAGATTAATTAGAATTTAATCTTCTAGAGGAATAAATATAATAAAACGCTAACTTTGGTTACTTTCCTCTTCTTCAAAGAACATATCTTGGTCTACGACAAATGTATTTCTAGGATGGATTTGTAAACAAAATAAAGATTATAGGAAGATAATGTTGATGTAAGGGAGGGATTTGGGATGGTATTAGTAAATAAAATTATTTTGGTATTTGAAATATCGGAGGAGAGTGGGTGAAATTTTATAAATGAGGTGAGTGCCACAAAAATATTATGAAATTAAAAAGGTTTACACAAAATTTTCACAAGACACAAGTCTAAAAAATGGTTCATAATTGAACCATATAATTTATATATGATAAATATGGGAAAAAATTTAGTTTTTGACTTGTTTATATAGAATTTTACCCCATATTATTTTATTTTAACCCATAGTAATCAAATTTTCGTCTTACCTAAAATAATTAGTTTTTACAAATAATAATGTTCATAATGGCCAAATATTTATTCAAAATTATTAGAAAATATTAATTATGAATCATTTTAAAATGGATTAAAATTATTTAAATCCAATTCAAATATATGGAAAAGGTTAATATAATATAAATCTCATATGTGTGAAGGAAAAATATTTTCCAAAGATAAAATCATTAAGAATTTAAAATGATTTCATTAAAAATTTCATTATTTATTATACTCATATGATAGAAATTGGTTAAATATAAATAAATTTGATCCAATTTTACATTATAACCCATCTTAAATAAATTTTTATGTTTTTTAGTGATGATTATTAAATAATAATAATAAAACCTGTGTTATTCACTATTCAATAAAGACATTAGATATTCATAAAATTCTCAAATTTTTAATCCAAGATAATTATTAACTGAATATTTAAAAAAACCATTTTTTCAAATAAATTTTTTATTTTTAGTGATAAAACAATTTTATTATTTGGTCAGAAAAAGAAACAAAATCATTTTTTAGTAAGTAGTATATTTAAAACATATAAATAAAATTTAGAATATTCAAAACATTTTATGAATAGTTGTTTATTTTAAACCGTTATACACAATATTTAATTAATGAGTTATTACAATTCATATCTCTATTTTTTATTGTATTAATTTTTTAATAGAAATTTCTTAATTAATATATTTCATATTGTTGAAACACTTTATTATGTGTAAAATTGTTATCAAAGAAATTTAATTTATTCATATATATATATATAATAAAAATGTTTATGGTTTTAATTTATATAAATAAATGATGAATATTTATATACCGATTATGGTTCGTATTTGGTGGGCTAGTTTGAGGGTTGAAATTTTAGATTTTGTGACTCAAGGTTTGGTTTTCTCAAAGATGATGTTGAAGCTCTATGTTTCTAATGCGTTTCTCAAACTGTTAAATGTTCCGAAATGAAAGATAGAGCGCATCATTATTTAATTCATTAATGATTTACATCATGATATATGATTACAAGACTCTACATGTCTGATATTGGGCCATCTAACAAAATCATACCATATCATAGTGACTAGGGAGCCGAGTTAAATTGTTGTTCTTTTGTGGTAGGATCTAGTGGATGTAGTGAGGATATATAAATCCCCAAAGAAAATAATCTATTATAGAGGTCCTCATAATAACACCATGGTGATGAGTTGTCTCCAATATGATTTAGGCTTAGATTTATGCCCTATAAATTCTATTTATCCATATATTATTTGTTTTTATAGAATCCCATCAAGAATCATGATGACATATTTTTATCATGTGTCCTTTATTTCAGTGGTTCATCAAAGTGGAACCTATATTTCGTTGATTCCTTTAAAAAATTGTCTTAACACCACTATTGTCATTCCATTATTTGAATATTTTCATTCTTAACATTTCAATTATTCATTGTTCTCAAATAGGGTTTGGGAGGAACCAATTCTTAGGAAGTAGATAGTGATAAACATGAAATAAATGGTACATGTGATACATGATAGGATGAACATATCCCATGATCATCAAATATCCTACACCAAACATAGGAGGAGAAATCAGGAGTTTCAAATTGAATATAATATGTTTATAAAGTATACTCTTATAATGGGAATTTCTCGTTCAGTTATTGGATTAAGCATCCTCCTAAATTTGATGTTAGTATTGAGGTTGTTTCCCATGTTAGATCCATGAAGCATCAGATGGAATGTCCCCCATTTTTGAGACAAATACATGATGTATTTAATGTGTTATAACATCTAATATTCATTTATTATGACTGTCACATTATTATTTGGAGTGATATAGAAATTTATGTTTCTGTGACCATCCAGGAGTGGCCTATAGTGATCTAAGACATCCCTAAAAACGTGTTGGGTAGGTGTATCATTCCTTAGGTTTGTGTCCTATGAAAAAATGTGGGCGTATAAGAGTGTCCATTTCTACTCACATCACTGATATATAATAGATACCATTATATATTCATAGTTTAAATATTCTCTTATTATAACATATATTGAGGTTGTAGAAATTTTCCGGTTTAGGGAAAAAAAATCACGTTACTTTTCTTAATAGTAATTGTTCCCTTGTTTAATATATATATATATATATTATGATAGCTTTATATATCATGTTGTTTCAATATCATGGTATTTAAAATATTTTATATTATCTATATGGATGATCTCCTATATTGAATTGATAATCCAGATGTATGTCACCAGGTTTTTGTTTGTTAAACTATTTTTTCCTTTTATTTCTCTTTGCGGCTGATTTTGGATTTTGGATGATGAAAATTGATTAAAAAGTTCTCTAATATATTTTATAGGACCCATAGATAAAATAATGTTGTTCTCGTTTTGGGTTGGAGTTTCCCAATTGAGGTTCAAAGGGTATTCGAGTGGAAATGGGGGAAAAGGGGAGAGCCATTGCATGAAATGGCATGGCTGGTATAAGGAAGATGACATAAAAATTACATATTTGTTTGATTTTAAACTATAATTATATTTATTTATTTCGAAATGATTTATTATAATTTTAGTTTTATAAAATTAATAAAATTCCTTATTATAAACCCAAAAAACTATAACTGAAATCATATACATAGTATCCATTTTTTTAATAAAATAATTGTTTAAAATAAAACATGTTTTATCTTGATGAAATATTTAACGATTTTCCCTTTATATCTTCCATTTGATTATTCAGCCCTAAATCCATTTAAAATAATATTAAAACCTAGAATTATCCTATAATCATAATAATTGATGTAAAAAAAATTAAATAGGTAAGCCAATAATTTTTTTAAAAATAAACCCTTTTTTACTCTGATAAATGAATAACCATTTCAAAAAGAACATTATCATACATTTTTAAAATAAAATTATTTTCACTAAAACATATTCAAAATAAAAAATGAGTAATGTAAGTAACTTGGGACATCATTTTCGTATCACTCATAGAAATATAGTAACCATCATGGACATCCTCTAACTCTGTAGTTCCCACTGAATTGTAAGTTCTGACCTAACCACCCATTTGTAGTTTAATAAATAAAAACCCATTATTCAGTAATTATGCATCCCTTTATGATTGGTTTATCATGAAACCACCCATAATTTGTTTATAACATAACCAACCAACATCATAAATATTTCCCATGAACCATAACATTAATATAAATCATGCATGATTCCGTCATAAACACTCTTTGATAGTAAGAAACCTTCCATTATTAAATCCCTCATCTGGAAGAACTGTTCACATAAAATGTAATTCATATAATTGGAAACTAATTTTAATGAACTATATCATAATATCCTAGATGAAGTGATTTAAATTATTACATTTGCATGATTACTATGACGTTGTATCCTGATGGACCGAATAGTTTAGCAGTTTTGGAAAACCTGATTCAAACATAATATTTACACATAATCATGAAATGGAATGTAACATATAAATTCCATTATAAAATTCCATAACTAAAAAATTGTGCCTTCATGTCACTCATAAATTTCATGCTCAAATATTGTGGAAAATAAAAGAAAATAAATGATTGAGATCATACGCTCACTAAGGGTAATTCATAAAATGGAAGTTATCATAAACATAAACATTAGGAATGGAGAATATCAAAAAAAACATGCCTTTAAAAAAAGCTTCAGCATAATTTGGAAGGATTAAATGAAATGTAAATAAAAACATATAAATAATCATACAACAAAGAACCTTAATCATAGAATTCTTCTCACTAAATATCACGTGGTTAATCAATTAACAATACCACAAAGAGGTAATTCATAAATCTAGACATCTACGAAATTTCATCAAGTCCTTGGCCAATATATATGAAAATACTATGGTAAGGCCCCGGCAAAAACCCATTTATTTTTTTCTTATAAGACTTACAAATTTATCAAGGTTTTATATTAGGACCTACAAATCAAATTCTAAGTCCAATGGATTCTACATATGAATAATGGTAAATATAAAAAACCTAAACATATGAAATTTAAATAACATTCCCCAATCTTTAATCATAACCACTAACTAGTCTATATAGCATGGTAAATGGTATCAAGTTAGCACATCCATGGTCAAAACTGCCATAAAAAAATTAATAACATATTTTAAATGAAATTAGTAATATTTCAATATCAAAAAAGAATAAAATTATATATATATTTAAAATATTTTAATATATTAAATTAAAATCATCGGGGAATTGTCGAGAGAAATACCCTATTTAAATTTCAAATTAAAAATATTTTGGAAAAATTATATATAGTTATAATAATAGTTTGTTTAAAACTATTAATGATAAAATATTTTTGTTCATGAAACATTAGTGTTTTAGGGTAAAATGGTGTCTTATGGAATAATATGGATGGTAATTGAAAATTGGTATGAAATCGAGTAGTTCTCTTTTATCGGGATTGTTTATCTGAAAAAATTGAAAAGGGATCATTAAAAAAATGTATTTCATTTAAAATAAAGATGAACTAATATCGAAACCTGATTTTGGAATCTATAAAGAGTCATTAGAAGAATTATTGTAAAATAATGAAGAATTAATTTGGTATATAAAAGATGAAAATAGAACCCCAATTGAAATGGATGATTAGGAAGACAACCCTTACATTTGGTACAAATGTCTTCTTTAATTGACCCAAACAACCTTGATAAAAAAACCATTATAAAATAAATTTATAAATATATATATATAATTATTATATTTAATTTATTTATTATGTTTAGTTATTTATTTTTTGATGATTTACCAGATATTATTTTATTTCTGAGGAGCAGTCATTTCCTTGGTTTTCATGATCTGTATACTTGTATATGAATATGGGTGTCCATGTGGAATGGGTATAATTGTCTAGAAATTAATTAATATTATATTAAATAATATATATTATTATTATTATATATATATATATATCATTTTATTATATGTTATGAGGATGAATCGTGAGATAAGAAATTTAGTGACGATCGTTTGCATCCTTACGACCATTACTGATCATAAAGAACACATTTTAGTTTATAATTTTTATTATGTAAAAATGATACATAAAGAAAAAAATAATGGTTTTAATACATATATTATAGTGTTTTTATCCATAAAAAAGGTTTCATTAGTAACCTTGAAGGATAAATTTAAGAATATAAATATATCGTCAATGAAGGATGTAAATCAGCACCTCTCGGGTGATGATTTCATTTTTAAAAATAAAAAACTGAGAGAAAAGATTTTGTGTAAGGATATTATAATAAAATTATAAAATTATATTATATATATGATACTATATTTATAAGTATCATTTTTTAAAATATGGTGATAATATAATATTAAAATAAAAGAACTGCAAAAGAAACCAAAAGGAAACGATACGGATTTTACCTCTTAAATTCTCATACATGAGAACCTCCACAGGGAATTGATTCTGGAAATTGGATGAGAGAAAGTGATATTAGACATGCGTCAAAGGCAGGGTATTTTCATTTGTTATATATTTTATAAGGATCAAGTATTCTAAGGTGTGAGGATAAGGGTTGGTGATATGTGTGTATTTATAGTAGAGGATATGGATGGTTTTTTAAAATTTTATTTAGAACATTATTATTTTGCCTCAATAATTTTAATTGATTGATTATTATCATCAAATATATTAAAATAATTAATATTATTTGAAATTTTTTTTATTACTTAAGCTATGACTATTCTAATAGTGTATTTTACTTATAATTTATTTATACCATAATGTGTTGTATTTTACTATTCATTAAAAAATAATGTATTTTTTAAAGATACAAAAAATTCACCTTAAAAATTATATGATTCATAGAATTCCAAAATTAACTCTATTTTATGTAAATAATTTTTCTAATTATTATAAATTTTATGTCATATAAAAATCATTATTTTATCAAAAAATAGTGATTTAAAATTATAACTGAATTAATTTCACTCAAAAAAATTAACTATGGTCTCATTAAATTATCCTAACACAATAAGCCAAAAAATATAAATTGGTGAATAAATTTTATGAAATTTCATATTCCTTTAAATAATTTTATTAATTATAAAATTGATATAACGATTTATAACTCACAAAAATACAAACACTTAATTAGTAATTTTAAAATATTTATTTACATATACAATGATATAATTATATAACAATTTCATTAATATTATGGATAAATTTTATTTATACTATCATTCAATAAGTTACTATCCTATTGGTTTGTTTACAATTCTTAATGGCCACATTACCATTCCTATTATCATGTTACTATTTCATTGGAATATGTTCTTTAACTTCTATAAATACCTCTTTTTTCATTCATTCATCATTTATATTGTTTTACTGTGTTCTAAAAGTGATTTTATCTAATCAATAACAAATTAAATAAACATAATAAGGTAAAGATAATTGATATAATTCTTGGTCATTAAATTCTCCACACATATGAAAAAACTATCCTCATAATTTCAATAATGTTACAACATAAAAAGATTTCGGTTGTTCTTCATCATGAGATCATCAGGCTCCCACGTTGCCTCTTTAATTTTATGATTTCTACAAAGATAATTTACCATTTAATTCCTCATATTCCTCCACATATATTATTTTCAATCTAGAATCTATATAGGCTATTCACGGTTTGATAAATCAGGTTTCACATCTATTCCTTCAAAAGTGTGGAAATGTGTTGCGACTAGATTGTATTTTATAAACATTGATACTTAGAACAGATTGTTCACTTTAGAAAGGCCAGGATTCATCATCAACAGATAATCCACATCTCCAATTCTATCTATCATTTCAAAATAACGAATTTACATGGAGCATAGTTTGCCTTTCTTCCCAGATTTTATAACACCCTTCCATGGAGATACACTCAAGAAAAAGTGAACTCCCACGTGAAATCTGAATTCATTCCTTCAATTTTTAGCATATCTCATTACTTTGAATTAATCAAAATTGAAATGGGTTTTATTATTCTTTATTTTTTTGATGATTCCCTTATAACTTATAGTCCTACAAGCTTCCATTATCAAAATTCATCCCAAAATTGTGGTGTACGACATCGATTTCCTTACTTAGATTCATATGGTTCCATTTGATTACTATAAAGGGAATTATTATTGTAGGAAAACTCTATAAATGGTAAATATTGATCTAAAATACCTTGAAAATAATTTTATCATGATCTAAACATATATCCTAATGTTTTTATCAGCCTTTATGACTGCATGTCTATTTTAGGGTGATAATTAGTACTCAAATAATGGTCAGCATCAAAATATTTATGAATACATTTCCAAAACATTGATGTAAATCTTTTATCACTATCAGACAAAATTTAGAGAGGTTTTGCATGAATTAGTACAACTTCATTACTCTATAGTATTTTAAGTCACTATAGTAGAAAATCTACCCTTATAGCAAGGAAATGTGTAAAATATTTAAGGCGATCAACAATCACCCATTTAACATAATTTCTTCTTTTAGTTTTTGGTAATCCATTGAAAATATACATTCTGATGCCAGCCCAGTTTCATGTAACAATAGGAACTGGTTACATGAAACATCTAGGATGTAGTTTTTCAGACATCACATGTTGAAAAACAATAAATCTTGATACATAAACATCAATTTCCTGTTTCATTGAATCCTAAAAGAAAATAGCATTTAGATCTCTACTTATATTACTGATATCAGGTAGATAGATAAATTTGAGCTATAGGAATCATGAAATAGATCAAATTTTAACTCGGGTATAGAGGGAACACATTTTATCCTCTCATGTTTGGAATTCAATTCTCCCACATAATGATTGGAAACATCCCATCATTCAAAGCTTATAATTTATTTTTAATTATCTCAACATCACATTGGTAACTTTTAATTATTTATAATATATATTGTATGGAAACCAATAAAATATCGTGATGTTTCACCTTATTAGAATATTCCCATATCCATATTAACTATTTCCATGTAAAAAGTATCTCTTTCAATCCCAATTTTATTTAGAACACCATGATCCTTCTTGCTCAATTTATCAGGAATAAAATTTTCGTTCACTTTGTGGTAGTGTATTAAAAAATCATAATCCTTTAGTAGATCGATCCATCACCTTTTCCTCATTTGGAGTTACTTCTAGGCGAAGATATATTCCAAAATATTATGTTCCTTATATATTACACAATTTTTACCAAATATATAGTATATCAGTATAATTATCTAAATGATTTCTAATTTTAAATCATGATTATTAGTTATAAATGTCTATTGATAAGTTATTAACTAACATTATTAATAGGAAATAACTCTATCAATATGTAAAAGGACACTAAAGAGTCCATTAATTGAAGCGTCCATATAAATCAAAAATCCACAATTTCCCAATGGTAGGGTCATGATCGAAGAATTCAATAATCACCTCTTCAATTATTCAATGTATTATTCACATTAATTTGTCAATATAAACATAAACCCTTTATGGGTAAGCACTTTAAATTGTTTAGCTAATTAGGTGAAGTTATAAAAAAATGCATATAATAACCTACTAAACCAATAAAACTAAATACATCAAATATGTTTTTAGTGTAGGCCATTCATAAAGTTCCTTTCTTTTCAAATTATAAACTCAACTTCCATAATTTGAGATAATATGGCTAATAAAAAAACTAATTTAATCCAACATATGAACTTGATAAATATCACAAATACTTCATTTCATCTATGAGTCTTTAGAAAAATCCATAACTGATTCTCAGGGTCTTCATGTCTTTTGCAATATACCTTGATTTCATAAATAAATACCCCAAAAAATTCATCAAGATATTCCTTTAAAACATTTTTCATTAGATTAATCAAATATTAGGGTGAATTATTAATTCCTAATAGTATTACTGTAAACATTTAAAACCCATAACTTGTTTGAAATGTTTTCATTCAAATATATTTATTCATGACACATATATGATGATATAAAAATCCAAGATCAAGCTTTGATAAATATTTATCTATGTTAAGTTGACCAATAAAACATCAGTACGAGGTAGGGGACCCTTGTTCTTTATTGTAATACCAGTGTTTTACTTATAGTTCATCAATAGCCTCATGGACCCATCATTCTTCTGGATAAAGAGAATATGGGATCCCTAGAGAGATACACTAGGGCATATCAATCATTTATCACACAATTCCTATAGTTTTTTAATTATTTCTACTACATCCATTATAGAAATTCTATAAGGAGTTGTTAATATAGGCCTTTCACCAGGAATTAAATCAAATAAAAACTATATTTCATGATCTAGGGATGTCAAGGTAGATCATTTAAAAATGCATCAATTTTTTAATTCATAATAAGAACATCTTCAATTTTAATATTTCATTCCTCACCCTTATATATGGATTTATCTTCCTACCATGGAATTGAATTCAGTAGATCTACTGGGTGTGGGTCAAGATAGGAATTAGATGGTGATGATTTTGATATAATGATAAGGGATTCTACAACATTATATAAAATTGAAACTTCATTATTGATACCATATAATTAACATCAAAATATGATATCCAATTCATACCATGTATTATATAAAAATAAATCATGGGTATGGTGATAAAGTCAGCAACTAAATAACATTTATGTTTCATAAAGGTGATATATCAACATATATTTGTTGCAATGATATTTCCCTTATATGTTTTGAATGGAAAATTATCTATTAAATCCAAAGTGAAATGTATAATTTTCCTAGAAAACGTTTCACATATTAAATAATGCAACGATCCATTATAAAATAATTTATTGTATATGTTTTAGGTAATGATAAATGTACCTTCTACCACATCATTCTGAATTTCAACCTCAAAAGTTGGGACCTCTTAATCATGGAATTCCTCCCTTGTCCGTTTCTGAGGAATAATTCCTTGACACAAATGAAAATTATTTTAATGATATCCCATATATTTTCATGTTTAGCATTGAATAGTAGTAGCTTCATTGTTTCCCTTACAAGCACGGGTTTGGTGTCCTTTTTCTCTCTACTTATAACAGTCTCTTTTTTCTATTTATGTGGACTCTGGGTGTTTCCCTAAAATAGAATCACATAATGTAAAAACACCCTTATTTATTTTTCCCTTTATCCATTATTTCCTCCACCACACTATTAATTTATTTATTTCTATAAAATTCCTAAGACATAGAAATTTATTTGTCTATCAAGATACTACATGAAACTATATATTCATTTGATGAGAATATTTTGGAATCAAGTTCCCTTTGGGTAAATGGTTTTAATCCATCATTATATCGGTAAATATTGCTCCATGGATTATTTATGTCATCTGTGACATACATTTATAGTCCTGTAAAGTTTAATTCATACATTGAAACATCAGCATCCTCCTTTTTTCTTAGTTTCAATAATTTCTTTTCCATATCTGCTGGTCATTTGTGAGGTAAATAATTTACATTGAAAATTTACTAAATATTCATTTTTTCCATATTTTTATTTTATTCCTCCTACTCTATGTTTTTAATAACATAGCACCATTGATCAGAATCTCCCAATAGATAGTAATCATTGATGAAAACCTTCTTACATTTGTTACTTTCAAAAGAACAAAATTTCCTCTCTATGGAACTTATCCATTGATCAGATAAAAATGGGTTTATAGTCCCATTGAATGGTTGATTTTGTTGTTTCATAAAGTGGTATAACATGGCTTCTACACATTCTGGATCTGGATGCTTTAAAAAAATAAGGTATTTTTTCATAACCTGAGTCACATATCAGAGTATACTTATATGTTTCTATAAACCAGTCACATCTCCAATACTGACATCATTATCTTTCATAAGAGGTAAATAACTACATGGGATATGTGGTCTGATATGGTTTCTATTCCATCAACAAGGCTCTATTTATAAATAATGGAATGCAATATATTAGGTTATGAATTTTATTGTGTAATCTCAATCTATAAAAACACTTAACATAATTAATGTTTTATGTATAAATCTTCTCATAATTTTAAACATGGTTTCAATGTGTACATATTTACATTTAAATCCTTCATAATGGGATGTAATGAAAATGTGACATATCCAAACAATATCCCCCAGGAGTGTCAAACAAGGCTAACAGTAAGTCTTGTTGTCGTGTACCAGGTTATCCTGAGTCGGACTTGGGACACCTTGTCTGAGTTGTTAAACCATTTATATCTATGCTAGAACCATGTCCACTTGTCTTATGAGAACATGTATATATTTCTAGGAAGATCCAAATAATCTATATCTTACTTAAATTATAGTATGTTCTTCAATTATTATCCATAACTTATATCATAAGGTTATGTTACATAATCTATTATTTCTAAATATAGTTTCCATGGTTTCTTCTAAAAATCCTCTAATACCAACTTGTAGGCCCCTGAACCCAGTATATTGGAGTTGGTTCCTTACATTATTACATTTTTATGATTTCAAGGATGTCATATAAAAATGTAATGAATATTTTAGTAGTTTCGGTAAACTAGATACAAAAAATATTTACATTACATCTTGAAAAGAAAAAAAAATATAGTGATTCCATTGGAATCATCCATAACCCCACGATTATCATTGTAAGTAATTCATAATAATCATCTATTTCTACAAGGGAAAATCAAACATATAAAAGGTGTGGGATAAAATTATTCGTAATGGTATGTAATACATTGTATGTTAACCGAATCCAAAAAATGTGCCTGGTGGGTAACTAAAAACCCTTTCCCTTAAAATAATTTTTTGCATCATATGGTATGAATGAAAAATTAGTAAATAAAGTATATAACTAATCCTAATAGAATGATCCTTAATAATGGATATTATACTAGTAAAATAACATGTGTTTTATCAATTAAAAATATCCTAATGAGGGAATTAATAATTCCTAACATCAGAAACATATCGTAAAGGCCTCAACTAATACATCTTAAAATACTAGCGTAATGCCTGAGCCATAACCAAATTTCATTTTCATTAATTAGATATACATTTAAATAGGGTGGATATTGTATCCCTCACCCATCACATGGTAAGTCCAATTAATAAATAATATTAATGTGGCAATATATAAACCACACGAACGTATGAAATTTTAAAAACCTTCCCCAATCTGAAATCATAATCATTAACCAATATGAGTACACAGTGAATGGTATCATTATATCATATCCACAGTCAAACCAGATATAAATAATCTAAAAACATATGTTAGATGAAAATATTAATATATAGATATATATAAAGCATAAAATTCAATAATGGTGTTGAAATATATGAAAATACATTAATAAAATCATCGATAAACTCTTGAGGGAAATATATCTTTTACATTGTAAAGAAGAGTTCTTTTGTAAAAAATCCTTTTTGTTTGTCATTTTTTATTTGAAACCATTATGGATGAAATATAGATTTTTCATGAAAAAAGAATTTATTTTATAAATATAGTGGAGTCTTGAAAATTATTATGTATTTTACTTGAAAAGGGATACGAAATAGATAGGTTCCCTTAAATCAGGCATGCGTATTAGGATAATTTGAAAAATGACCCATAAAAAAGATGTATTTATTCTAAAATAACTATTAAATAATATGGAAAAATGATTTTGGAATGTATAAAACGAATTTATAATAATTATTTAATTATAATTAATAATTAAATTAGTTTATAGAGGATGAATGTATAACCCAAAAGAAAATTGTGGTTTAGGAAGAAAACAATTTTCTTGTGTGTGAATATGTTCTATACTTGACCTTAAAATTTGGGATAATAAATTAAATTGACTAATTAATAAATTAATAACAATATATATATATATATATATGTATAAAAATTATTATAATTTTATTATGTTCATTTATATAATTTTTGTTTGTTTTATGATAAAATTTTATTTCATTTGTGTGTTCGTTCCCATTGTTTACACGATCGATATACTTGTATATGAGTATGAAAGTCCATGTGGACTATGTATAATTATCCAATATTTAATTTATATGATATTAATGGAAATAAAGAAATGTAAATTGAACGATATAAAATTTTTTATAAGGTATTAGTACAAATCAATACATAAGACATTTAGTGATAAGGCTTTTCATTATTAAGACGGTTATAGATCCCAATGAAGTTATTTTATTTTATCATTTATTATTATGGAAATATGATACTTACGGAACATAACAATGATTTTAATACATATATTATAATGTAGTTTAATAAAAAAAGTTTTAATCACAGTCCTTTTAAGAGAAGATTAGAACGAGTGTCATCCTCCACGAAGGTTCTGAATCCGCACCTCTCAGTTGATGATTTCATTTTAAAAAATAAAAGAGAGATAAAATGTAGTGTGAATATGAATATATCATTAAAATTATAAAATTATAGTATATATATTGTAATAAAGAATTAATTCTCTATCGGACATAGCATGTGATGAGATAATAATAAAATAAAAGAACATGAAAAGAAACTAAAAACAGAAGGAAGGGGATATTATCTCTTGAATTATCTTCATTGAGAACCTCCAAAGGAGATTGATTTTCATTGTTTTATGAGACCAAGAGCACTTGGACATTAAGAAGAGGATTTTTAAGGTGATTAAGAAGAAATTTTACATGGATTAAGTCTAGAAAGGTGTGAGGTGAGGCAGTGGTGACGTGTTGTATTTATAGTGGAGGAGATGGGTGATTTTTTTAATATTATATTAATTTTTTTATTATATTGGGTAAATATTATGAATAGTTTGATAATTATAATCAGATATATTAAATTTATGAAATTTATTTTCTAATAATGCTAGGTATATTTTCGATGAATGAAGTCATACTGTATTTAACATATAACATATTTATACAATAAATTATCATATTTTACTATTCATAAAAAATTCATGTATTTTAGAAAAATCCCAAAAAAAATATGATAACCATTTTTTGACATTTATAATTATAAAATAAAATAAATTTTCTGAAAAAAAGTTTCCAAATATGATAAATTTATTATTTTGTTAAAATTATTATTTACAGAAAAATAAAACAATTAAAATTCTAACTGATTTTATAGCACTTTCAAAAAAGAAACTAATGCTTCATTAAATTATCCTAAAAACATTAGACAAACAAGTATTTATTTATAAATACTATTTATGAAAATGTATTTTCTTTTTAACATTTTCATTTATTAATATATTTATGTCAAATATTTAATGACTCATAAAAAATCAAACAATTAATTTTTAATTTTTATATTATTTATTTAGTTATAATAATATATAATTATATCAGATATTCATTTATTGGATGTATGAAAATCCATTCATACTTTCCTGGACAAGGTGACTATTCGGTTGATTGGTTTACAATTCCTAAGGGTTATATCCTATTCCTAAGGCGATATTACTATTTCATCAGTATAGGTTCCTTAACATATAGAAATACCTTTTATTTAATTAATTCATCATTTATAATGTTTCTGTTGTGTTCTATATGTGATTTTATGTTTCTATATTGTATTAAATATACATAACAATTAAAATATAATTTATATAATTCTGGGTCATTCGAATAAACATATAACAATGTAGATTAATATTAAAATTAATAAGGTTACATAAGTGTGTGAAATTCCACTCATTCAAGATATATAATAAAAAATAGCATTGTGAATTTTTAAAAAGTAACATAAATAGAACTTTTTTTAAAGAATGTATCTTAAGTAAAATAGTAAAAATATCCCTTTCCGAAAACAGTTGAGAGAAATTCTAAAATTTACATTTTTAAAATAATTATTTTCTATATAAATATATAAATAAAATTAATTTTGAAAACATATAAATTAATGGGAACGATATGGAAATTAAATCATTATAACATTTAGAATGAGGGTTTATAGTTAAACAGTACCTTGGAAATATAATAACATTGATGTGAGTGTCAATTCAATATTTGAATTAAGAGTATATACTAGAAATCAAAATAAAATGTAGAACCGTGTCATTAATATAAAGAATTAATTTATAAAAAAATTATTTTATTAAGACATAATGACATAATTATATGATTAACTCGATGAAGAAAAATTAAGATAAGAAATCACTTGATACATTGTAATTAGTTGATTAGTATGCTTCATAAAAGTAATAAAAATCAAATGAAACATTGAATACCCTGAATAAAATTTCATTAATTGAATTATATATCAATGGATAGTATATACACAACACAAAATAAATTAGGGGTGAATAAGTCATATATGTCATTAAAGTAAATGTGAGATAAGAAACCCATACATAATACAGCCAATAACATTATCCTTAAAAATAATTTTTCATATAATTTTATTCATTCATTGAATGAAAACAAAATTTATTATAATTCCTTATATGATTATTTTAGAACATATTCCCTCCCATTTATTGATAATATTCCATGATTCTAATTATTTAAGATTAGTTTGATTCATGGATTCATGGTAGGTTCAATTGTATATAATTATGAAAATTATATCAAAATAAAAAAAATAGCATAATTGAAATTAAATGTTAAATGGAATTATAGAAGATTATATGGTCCCATATATAATTTTAATTTCATAAATAAGGATGATTAATTTGATAAAATTATAAAGATAAATTTTTAGTTCAGTTAGTCATTTTTTTTCGACTAACCTATACTAGTTATTTAATTAATATTATATATATATATTACATCTAGAACGTGAAATTGGTTATAATATAAAAATTAATATATTATTTTACTAGGATAATAATTTTATGACCAACCTATAAGGTGGTAATGGAAAATGAAAAATAATTATTCATATTGATGATTACCACAATGATATTGAAAATGATTTCGTTTGATTTTATTATTGGTGTTAATATAATGGATGCATAAAATATATAACATAAAAAACAAAACAATTCACCATATAAAGGATCATTCAGTTACTATTTATTGATGTATTAAGGATATTATATGAAATTATAAGAATAAAACAAATTTAGAGAGGTGGTTTTAAAAAATCACATCTTGAATATCACCTCAATGATGGATCCTTTAATGAACATGTCTAACATTCCAAACTCGGTTCCCCAAGACGGTACGTAGATGTAGTTTTCTATGTGACCATATTTGTGCCTCTCCATTTACTAGAGGCTCCCGACTATAAGTTCGGGTTAACTGAATTACATGGGGAGACTATACAATGTTATAATAGAATCACACCAATAGAAGTCAATAAATAGTAATAAAATGATATAACTAATATCCAGAATAATAACATAACAAATAAACACTAGTATAACTTGATAACACATATAGGGAGAAAATAATCAAACTAAAGTAGTATACTTTCCATTCCATTTATGTGGCCAGGTTTAATATGAAATACTAAAAATCAAGTGACACCGACAACTCCAAATCGGGTCCCAACACTGTGACTAGTTTCTCGCCAATGAAATATCCAAACACATTTAACATTCATATAGATCATTCCCATTTTTTATCCTATAGTAAAATAATTCTATTTATATAACAATCAAAAATCCATTATAGGTTGTCAGTACAATACAATAAGCCACCACTAACATCTTCTAAAACAATATGCAGTCAATAAAAATGTGTTCAATTGAATTTTGACTATTTTCATAAAACAATTTAAATAGTTCACAAAACTAATTATTATTTGACTAACCATATAATTTTCTAGTATCATGATGAAACCCAAGCCATTAATATATAATTTGGTATGTGCCAAAATCTGATCCATATATCAAAGGGATTCAAAATTCATTTTATCATCTGATTTTTTCAATCATTTAATTAAAATTTCATATCAAGGATACTTTTAACCTGAATCCAATTAGTATTTTATGGTCTTCAATGTCTATTTCTACAAACCCATGATTATTTTTAGATTTAGTCCCTATTTCACAACCCATATGAATTTTTAGCACGAGTATCTATCCCATACATTTATATTCACATTAATGTATTTGGGACTACGTCATCATATATAGTACCCCATGGGTATTTAGATAATTGTTCCATATATCAATCCTATTTTATCAATCAATCATATACATCACATATATAATATTTATTAAGTTTAATTGAAGTTTTCCTTGTTATCAAATAATCTCATCAAAGTGTCCCATTTAAATTATCAATTACATCATGGTTATTAAGTTTAATTAAATTTAATATTATGAATAATTCTCCATTAAATTATTTATAAACATTTATTCATAACCCTTAACAGTTTATTCAACCAATCCATAATTCATGTGAGTAAATAAACTCAATATCTAATTATTCACTAGTTACATAATCATAATATCAACTAATTCCACCATCACCTAATTCAATCCATTACATTGTTCCATAGTTTAAATAGCCAATTAAATAATAAAATTTATGAATATATATCTGTGAAAAACATTATATATTTAACAATTATACAAAGGGAAAAAATCCGGACTATGGGAATTTATATTTATAACCCAAACAATGGGATAATTGACAATATATAACCAAAAAATTCATCAAATTGAATTATAACAATCTAGGTCACAACAAAATGAATGTTGTAGAACCCAAAACACATGATGAAGATCCAACCAAACATAACCATCAAAATCATGATCTAGGAAAATGATAAAAAGAAAATAAAAGATTTTACATCATTCATAAATAGGGATGAGTGAGATGAGAAAACACACTGGAAAAGATTACATACTGAAAGAGTTTAAGATATATCCCTCAGATATTTGATACATCATGAATGGAGTTCTAGTACCCTGTAACCCTTTCCGGATCATCAAAATTGATCATAATTGGTTTGGATTTGAGTTAGATAGAATGAGAGTTAAAAATGACCTATTAGGAATTTTTTTATAAATTATTGGGGGATTAAAATCCCACATGCATGGTTTACTTAAATGGAAATATATGCTAGCTCAAAATAAAATAAATTCAGATACTCAACCCATATCTACTTATATATAATAAAATCTCTCTGAAAAATGACATACATTACAACATTTTATATTGTATACATAGTTAATGTTTCTCCCAATATTTGATGCCACAAAATATTCAAATCATAAACCATTTCCACTAAATAAAGGTCATGTATGGTAGTTTAGTTCATGATTCCTAAATTTTTGTAACCCATATTACATAAATCAATCTATTTCCTTCAAAATAACTCCATGTTTGGTCCCAGATGTATCAGAAAAGATAGTATACGCCTCAGTCGGCTCATGTAAGATTAATACCATTATGGCAGTAAACAACTTCTTTAACTCCTACAAATAATTCTCAAAATCACCATAACATTATAACATAATTTCTTTGTTTTTCATTTCAAAATGTTGTTCATACATGTATGAAATTTCATTGTTGAACTTCTGATAGTAGCATTCAATCCCCATAAACCTACAGATATCAGAAAAAGTCTTGGGATGGTCCCCAAAAACAACTACATCCAACATATCTATGTCCACTACCACTACTTCTTCAGAGTTGATGTGACCCATGAAATATACTTGATCAATCTAGAATTTAAATTTATATAACATGGAACATAGAAAATTCTCTTCAAGTTTACATATTTTGTTATTCATTATGTTGGGTATGATTATAATTTATTTTGGGATTACATCAATATTTAATCCATAAACAAACAAAAAATGATCTAGGTACAAGTGTAGGATTCAGTTCATCAAGGCCATAAACATGTTGAAACCATTATATATCTCGTATGATATTACAATTAATTAATTCAAATGAAACATGCATATGAATGATGTATGTAGTATACTAGAAGGTGTAAGTCTATGTTGTTGATACTTTGATCTCATGTATGTTTTATTGAACACACATGATCCTTTAAACTGTTGAAATAGATCATTAATACACAGAATAGGATATCAATTCCTCACTGAAATTTGGTTCCACGTTCAATAATAAACATATAAGCATAAGGTTTCTCCAGCAATTATAGAAACAAATACTAGGGAAACTAGAGGTGATGTACTAAGAAAGATAATTCCATTATCAATAAATTCATCTAGTTCTTTCTTAATCTACTAAATCTCTATTGTTTTCAATATATAAGGTGGAATGGATTGTAGTTCAGCTCTAGGGATGGGGATATTTATAAAATTCATGTCACTCTGAGGTGGAAACTATGATATGTCCCCCAGAAATAGACACTATAACTAGACCACTATAGAGGGAACGATATCCTAGTTGACGCCCACATCCTATTAAAATATATGTGCATCCTAGGAGGTGTGCTCCTCCTGTTTTTGATAAACTAGCACCTTAAGTCCTTATATTATATCCAAATAACTAATATGATCATAAATTTTACCCTAAAGAGATGTAATGGTCACTATAATATAGTAAAAATATTTCTGGTCTTGGTATGATACTTGAATGTATATTCCCAAAATAAATTAAAAACCTAACATTTCAGGAATGTAAATATTCCAACAGAAATTGTACCTCACAACCTAAAGATAACACCCCATTCATAAACAGATTATTGTAAAACATATTCCCAATAGTGCATCAATTTTCATTACCATAGTAACAAAATATATTTTCAAAATCGACCCATTCACTTGTAATATAGATAAATGATATTGAGAGTAAAAAATATCGACTGAGGTAATAAAAATAATAGAAGCTACATGAAAATTGCCTCTTACTATCGATAATACTACCTTTATGTCCATAATTTTAGTCTAAATTTCATGTTACAATAAACCCCATAATCATTATGATGTAGAATTATTACCCAGAACAAAACCACTCTAATGATAAGGGGGATCCTTCCATGAAGTACCACGCCCACTACTGCGATTGATATAGAAATTATAACACCAAATTCCATACAAATATTTAGTAGAATGCCCCCATTATAGCATAGTAATTCTTCCGAGATTCACAATAATTACCCACATATCCTTCATTAGATCCCACCATCAAGTTCCCCTCATATATGAGATCCTGATTCAAACCTTTTTGAAATATTTGAAGTAGAATGTTGTCACCCAATGACATAATCCAAAATTAATTCCCCTGATAAATATGTAATTCTATTGTAGCCTTGTCTCCCACAAAATCTAGAAAAATAAACTAAAAATAATTAATTAGACTAGCATAGTTCCTCAAAGACACACTCTGCTAGGTTAATATGACAAACTCATCTTCCCCCACATTCTTAAACATCTCATGTTAATAGTTCTCCAATGGAAATCTCCCAAAACTCCTTGAAATATATATTCTTAAGTTTTCCATCCGGAGTCAGGATTCCCCACCATTGTTTATATGAAAAAAATAACATATATAAGGCCAGTTGAACTCTCTTATAAGTACTATTCTGTAATATGGTTAGGATATTTTCTATACACACGATCAAAATCTCAGCTACCTCTGGTCAACTCTCTATGATGAGCAACTGAGGGTGATGTAACAATAACACCCATGTCATGTAATACATACTATTAACAATCCATAGAATATCTCATTACATAAACTATATAAAGATAAAAATGTTATCATGTATCTATTTTCTTTTTCCCTCACTCGAAACAATCAGATCCTCTATTTCATGTTCTGGAGGCCCTATTTTATCAATTCCCTCACATCTTCCTATCAATAAGTGTCATCACAGATTCATATCAATGAACAAAAAAAACAAATCATATGACATGTAACACATAATTATCAATATTATTTAAAATAGATTCACATCATGTATAAATAATTAATACACTTTACCACACCACATGGTAAATACTATGGTGCTAATAGTACCCTTAACTATGAATCAACTGGTTCATGTATAACATATTGTAAAATATTATAATTAATCTAGTATAAAAATTAAACATATATTTATAAATTTTAATGATTTTAAATTGAATTTTTATTTTTTAAAAACATATAAGGAACAAGTGAGAAACCATGAGTACAACTGCATAAGGAAATATTAGATCCATTAAAGGAAAACATAAGCCTTCTAGAATTTATATCCATTACCAGTTTCGAAGAGATGTTGGCTACATGGGTTTCTGGTTCCTCCATTATCAAATATTATAATTAAGAGGATAACTTTTCCCAAGACTAGATATACTCCTCGATGCTTATATTTCTACTATTGAATCCCCTAACAATGATTAGGTCCAGCTTTTCGATACAATTTTATTTATGCTCATCAAGATTCATCCATAATGTCCTCTGAATGATTCTAGAATCTTCTTAGATGGTTTAATTAAGTTATAATATGTACTAAAACACATCTTATTCTAATATAAAAAATTTTCTAATGACATTTCAAATACATCACTTGATTTCTATTTCTAGTAGGAGACATCATTTATCTTCTACTTTGAATTTGACTTCTTTAATGAGAGAGTCTCAATTTGAGGTGGAAATATGGATTATTTATTCCTCCCTTTATGGATTTTCATCAATATTTTTTTATCCAATGAATCGTAGATCTATCTTTAAGAACCTTCTCTTCTAAATCACCTACACTATAGACACGATCATCCAAAAGCTCCTAGATCAGATCATCAAGTAGAAATTGATCAAAATTATTACTCAACAGAACTGCTACCACATTTATACTAGGATTTGTCTTAGTGCCTTTCTAGGACCACACCACCTAAAAAATGATGTTCCCAAGGGACACTTAGCAGATTCCTCAATCAAATTGGTATCCACTTGACTAACCCGATCGGATCCTTCCATCATAGATTTGGTTGAACGTATTGTACCTACATCCCATTCCAAATAAGAATACATTGCATATCTCTTCATACACAATTTTTTTGAATAATAAGTATCAATAAAAACTACAAAACCCAATTCATTTCTAGGAGGATCCACTTCCACTAGATGGTATGGTCCATTGAGATAACCTATTTACATTCTGCAAACACTTGTGACCTTTAGATCAGATTGTATAGTCTTATATGGATCCTGTAATACCTGAGTACCTACAGTAAAATTTTAACTATCATCATTATTAGTGATAAAAACATATCTGGGTACATCGTGTTTAATAAAAGGATTCATGCACTCAGCATTCAACACCAATTCAGAACCATCAGTCTAAGAGAGATCACAACCCAATGTTGAAAAAAAACACTTCAAACCTAAATAATTGTCCTTAGAAACAAGCACAACATCCGTGACTAGTTAGGTTTAAGGAGTAACTCTAGATGCCTTCCGCACTTCACATCAACAGGCCTTCCCAACATGTCTCCATTTCCATAACATGGAACAGAAATCATACAAAGATTCAAAAATAACAATTTTTTACCAAAATGCTTCACTGATAATGATCCAGAAAAACATAGTGTGTGGATTCGACCAGTAAACTGTAAGACATATACTAGTAGAAATAGGGTGAGAAACGGATCAATATCAAATATTTGAGCATAAATAAGGGCCTACAGAATTCCCTAGAAAATAATGAATTCAAGGGTTCTAAAATGAAATTGGATGTTTGGTAAGCCTTACCCAAACTGCCATTGATGAAGATTCTCGATTCTTATGCTAGTAATAGGACCATTTGAATGGGAGAAAATGAGACATATTACATGATCCTGGATCACTCGACCAAACCAAAATAATATCATCCCTCAATGAAAATTTTATCATGATATTTTTGGAATCCAGAAGTCTGACTCTTGCTCACTCTTGAAGGCCCTGTGAATCAAAGATGAATTAGTCAAAAACATCCCCTAATGCACATCGAAGACTCAAATGACAATTCCAAGGAAGAACATTCTTTTCCATATGTTCCTAGATATGGTTTTTGTGACCATAATTCTTGAGTTCCTTGAATGATTTATGTTTTCACAACATTCATTCCATATTGGGCTATTAATAAAATATATGAAAATTATTAAATCTATGACATCACACAATAAGTACATCACCCTACATAAAATAACAGACAACCTTACCATAAAACGTTAATAATAGAATTCCCCCCTGGGTATGCAACTTTTACCATTTTATATATGTTTTATACTCCCATTCACGAGACATTAACTAAGTCTCAACTCATCATAATATTTTTCCTACCAATACTATATATAATGGAAAAACAAAATAAAATAAGACTCCCCCATTGATAAAAATTTGTTATTTTACGATTCAAATTCCACATGAAGGTTACCTATTCCAGATCTCTATGTAACCTCATGTGTTCTTATATGTGAGACAGAGTCTATCATCATGTAGCGGTGGTGAGATATAAAACATATAGATTCTATAGCCTCTTTATCAAAGCATCATAATACAAAAAATATCAATAAGAACCAAATGATATAATCATTAACTATAATAATTCCATATGCAATACATAAATGTATCAAATGATGAACTAAACATGTAAAACAATGTGCATCCAAAATCAGTAGATATTTCAGACCATTAATGTTTCATTTTTCTATATGATAAACCAAAAAACACACTATCAACTGTTAAATTGGTCTGAAACCAAAACTATTTCCCTCATCCATTATTCTTCCCAACTCAGCAATCTTTTATAAGGAGCAATCCCTTATCCTTATCTAAATCATGAGCTTTATACGAGTACCCATGAGGAGGCATGAGTAGGGTGTGGTATTACTTAATAGGACACCACCAATAGCAACCAAAACCTTATCCAGTCTATAATAGTGCATGCAATTGTATAATCAATAAATTAAAATAGTAAATTTTACTATATTCACTATTCATTATTATTTAATTAACATAATTATTCATTTGGACCACGATGATAGTCAAACCATTATTACATGCTTCAAATCATGTTGGAGTCTAAATCATATATCAAACAGATTCCAGCTTCATTATATCATGGGAATTTATCAAACATTTAATTCCAATATCATATTAAGGATATTCATAACCACATTCCAATGCCAACGTTTTTGGTTTAGAATACAATTTATAACACACGATGATTTATTAGAGGATCAGCCTGTGTCTCAAACCCCATTGGTATTTGAAGCATCAGTACCTGTCACATGTATTAATATTCATATGCATTCATTTAGGATAAGAACATCATGTCTATCATCTATTGGGTATCTGGGGTCATAGTTCCAATCACAAGCCCCATTTTATAATCAATCATATATATTACATATTTCTTAATTATCAATGTTTTTTCATTAACCATTATCTCATAAATTCTCATAAAATTGTCACAATCCTATTATCATTTTTATCACAGTTATTCACATTAATAACATGTAATAATATGAATAATTATCCATTAAAACATTTAGAATCAATTACTCATACCCCTTTATGATTATTCCAAATGTCTTTTTATTTACTTTAATAAATCAATTAAACTTCCCTTTATTCGCTAATTACATATTCACAATTTTAACTATTTTAAAAATCACCACATTATATTAATTATATTATTAAATCAATTCATTGACAAATTAATTAATGCTATTTGAGATGTTGTTTGCAATAATGGAAATATAAATTTCACAATTACATACATGAAAATAAAATCCAGACTATGGGAATCAATAATTAGACAACCTAGCTCAAGGTTAGTGATGGTTGTTCACCAATATGGAATTTAAAAATTGCAATGTAACAACATAGATTTAAAAGGAATATTAGTTCTACAACCCAAAAACATTGAAAAATATCCAAAATAACATAATCATCACAACCATGATCGAAGACAACACTAATGTAGAATATATTATTTTTCTTAAACTAAAAAGAGAGACATGAGATGTAGAGAAAAACATGGGAAGAGATTACATACTAGAATATATTAACAAACACCCTTATAATCATTGATTACTCATTAAATGAGTTGTAGGTTCTTTGTAACCCTCATAGGTGCTTCAAAATTTGGAAAAATTATTTTAGGGGTGAGGCACGTTGAATGTAACATAATACTAGGGGTTTAAGAAATTTCTAATAAATTTGGGATTGGTTTAATTCATGTGTATTCTGTTACTTATATGTGGTTCATGGTTAAGACAAATCTTGATCCTTAATAGGGAAATTATGTAACGCCCCGACCCCAACTACCCAGAGTCGGTACATTACCTCGTAACATTGGCATGATCACAAAAGATCAAGTCTCGAAAGACCGATTAGTTTAGTAGCCTTGGAAACACTAGATACATTCGTAAACGTTAAATTACATCATAAAGTGAAAAACTACAATAACAAAGTCTCCATAGTCCACACTCATATCCTCTTCTGACAATCCCTGCAGGTCATTCATAAAATAATTCTTCACATCCTTGAAAATATTAAAACATTGAAAGGGGCGAGCTCAGATGCTCAGTAAGGATAACAATATTGCGGAAGCTTTCATAAATAAACATTAACATTTAAGGCAATGTATAACTAAAACAAAAGCCTTTTTAAACCTGAACTTCAGCATAATATGGAAAAAATAAAAATAAATAATGCCATTTACTTACTCACATGGATATTCTACTAGTCAAATAATCACATGCAATGTCAATAACCACTTTCATAATGAGGGAATGTATAATGCCAGACATTCTAAAACATTTTGTCAAGGCCTTAGCCAAGATGTCTAAAATGATTAAGGCCTCATCCAAAACTATAAATCAAATTGGGATAGGGGCTCAGCCAATTCCACATCTAGTTGTCTCATGAGACATACCGATGCATCGAGGAGCTATATCGGGCTCCACCCGTCACTTATTAAGTCCAATACATTCCTCATATGAATAGGTTTAAACATATCATAAACCATAACATAATCGTATCACATAAAACATGCATAAAGGAAACATAACATTTCCTCATTTCAATCAAAAGATATCAATACAAAACATTTATATAATAAAAACGCTTTCAAAACCATTTTCAATTCCAAAATAAAAGAAAGTTAAAACTTTGTATTTATTTTTCATTAAAAAAATGATGGCTTGTAGAGGAAGCTGAAACTCAAATAATGGTAACGGCGGCAGAGAAGTCGTTGTCGCCGCATAAGTATGGAAAGAAAAACATTCTCTTTTGTCGTTTAGAAAAACGCATCGTATAAAAAAGATTCATTTTGAATAAACGTAAAATTCAAAGGGGTTTATACACCGTATAAAAGAAAGTTGTTTATAAAACCAAATATGCCTCAAGGAAAGGGGATTGAGACGAAGTCCTTAAAAAGATCATTTTTTTAAATAAAGTACATCTATAATGTGTATTCACTATAAGTACACATAAATAATGTTAAAATACAAGATAGGACATAATAATATCATGACATAATTTGAATGTAGGAGATTAACCCAAAGAATAGAAATTGGGTTAAGAAGTTCCCTTACCTCATGTCTGACTTGACTCAACCGTTCTTTAACCTCCTGAATAATAAACTAGAGTTAATATGTACCTTATTAAGAAACATTTTTAATTTCATTATCCTTTATATATCACTTATTATAATGTTATGAACATAATGTAATTATTTAAGTTAATAACGGCCGTTTTGTCGATCATTGGTACTTGAGTCAACAATAAACTTCTTATAATTACAAGTTGTTTATGTGGTAGAATATCCATTATCTTCAGAATTATATTCATTATTTAGATGTCATATATATCATATATATCCAGTATATAACGTCATTTATAATATTACGTAACATTTAGAGGTAAGAAATGAAATGCACCGTTCATGGAAACGGTAAGCCGTACGTACGCATGAACGCTACTTTCATTTCTATTTCGTATTTAATGGAATGAAATCATAATGATAAAAATTTATAATATAATTCCAGTATAATATAGTGTATAATACCATTACTCCATCCTTTATACATCCCACATATGGCATTAACGATTCAAATCACTTTGAGGGGGTGGTAGTCCGCACTTCCTAAAATGAAATTATCGCGTTTTACCCATAATGGAAATCATAAAGTATGCCATAAATGAGAAATACAGAAGCATAAGTAAAACATAAACATATTATATTTCATATATAAATATAGTTACAGCTTAATGGCCACCTTTTAAGGTGTTATATGAGTGTTGAACAATCATCGTTTCGTGAGGCAGAAATTCGCCATCCACAGAAACTGAATGTTCTTTAACCATTAGATGTAGGTGTGTGTAAGTGTAGCTCGAATCCTTATTATAAAAACATCCTAGTATATTGAGTATACTGGTGTTGTTACAAAAGAAACGAATAAAAAGATTTTAGGGGGTTGGAGAAGAAAAATAAAACAAAACAACATTAGAGAAGACATTACCTCAAAATCGGGTAACTTTTTTTTGACTTGAGCCAAAGGCTTCCTTGGGAAGATTTCTGACCAAAGTGAGGCTTCTAGGAGTAATAGGGGGAAGTTGGGAGAGTATTTGGGCAGAGTTTTGCCGAGGAAAATGGCTTGAAAGTGTGAATGAGGTGGTAGAGGTGGGGGCCTTTTATAAGAGGAGAGGAGGGGTACTCTTGGAAAGTAAGGAAATTTTACATTATTATACAATGCTATTCTGATTTTAAAGGTCCCACACTTATATAATTCGTGGATAAGGTGATAAGGGCTCGAAATCTACCCATCCTATAGTCTTTGGACAAGTGTAAGCCTTGTATTGTACATTATCTTTTCATTTTATTAAAATCGTTAAATAATGAGGTCATCGCTGCATCATAATGATGTCATAAATAATTTAATTTATTTAATGTCTAAAAATTATAAAAAAAATACTATGATGTAGGAAATCTTTTTATCTTTCCAATTACTATTTATAGTCAAAAATATGACTTGTATAACCCCATGTAAAAATTGTGTTAGTAAAACATTTCATGTTTGTGTCATTTTTTACTTTAACATTAAATAAAAGGTATTTATGTCATTTTCCACCTAAAGTGGCTCCATGGGGTCCCCAAGTTGACCCATGGATTGTCTGGGTCGGCCATGGCACATCCAATGAGGGTAGGACATGTGTCAAGCTCATCTCATATTATTAAAACATTATTTTTACCTTAAACTACACTAATTACCTCTAATCGCGATTAAGAACATAAAAGTTACTATTCACCAAATATTATTTTAATCTCATTGAACCACATTTTACTTTTTAATGAAAAACATGTATATCAGATTTTTGAAAATCAAATCACAGAGGTGGTAATATTTCATTTAAATGAAAAATCAGTTATTTAACTACCACTTAGTGGTTTCACTATTCATCAAAAATTGAAGTTTTTCAGAACAATGCCAAAATTTCTCCCTAAGCTATAATTGATATTCCGATTTCAAAAAAGATGTCTATTTTACAAAATTCCAAAAATATGAGTTGCATTAATTTATTTTATAATTAATTCCCGCTGTTACAACAAATAGCGTGTTTTTAAGAAACAATTTATATCAAAAGATTGACAATTGTTTATGTCCAATTTCAATGTTAAATTAATTCTAATGACCACAATTGGATAAAATGGTAAAAATATATTCTAATTATACTTGAAAACCACTAAATATTATAATTTATCACTATAAATTATTTTGATTAAAAAAGTTGTTTTTAAGTATTTTTAACTATTCATAAAAAATTATAAGTTCTCAGAAAATTACAAAAAAATCAACTTTGGATAATTTCGATATTAAGAATACAAAAATGAAGTCCATTTGAAATATAAAATTTCTATAATTTTAAAAAGTGGTTATTACTATTCATAATGGCTACTATGATTAGTCGTGGTGTTTTAGAACTCGAAGTTGCGTACAATGCAAGCTATTGCATTATTGAATGAAAAGCGTATTGTGGAAGCTCGGGGTGTTACATTCTCCCCTCCTTCAATAAATTGTGTCCTCGCAATTTTGAAATTTTTCTTTGAAAATAAAAGGTTGATAAGAGAAAATACCTTTGATGAAAACCCACATCGGAAATAAGATTAATAAAATTTAGCCTTAATAATAGGGAAAGGGAAATGAAAAAGTCACCACCCAATTATGATCTCGATTAAGAGAACATTGGTGGAAATTAGAGACATATAATTGGAGGAAAAACGTAAATATTTGTAGGGAGTGATTGAGGTCATCAATCACAATCAACTGTCAAATTGAGGGCCTCAAAGCCTTCAATCTATGTTGATTTAAAATATCATCAGTTCAACAAGACATAAGGTATTAGGATAACACATTTTTTTTGTTTTAATATCCCTTTACTAAAGTTTAAGAATTAATTCATTCATTGAATAAGATATAGGTATATATATATTTATGCTTGACAATTAGAGTTTCAACCTTTAACTCATCTTTCACTCAAAAAGATAATAGAACTCAAAAATATTATACTTATCCTAATTTTATAAGGTTCCAAATGTTAACACATACCATTTAGATTAGTAAAATTATTTTGTAATAACCAGGGTATTCCTGTAGGCTAGTGGTAGGTAATAAAGGCATGTCGCACCATAGTTGTGGGTTCGATTCCTGCAGCTTTGTCCAACGCGACGGGTTATGCCCCACCCTACAGGTTGTCCTCTTCCTAAAACTATAGTATTATAATATTCCAAAAATAATCTTCATAAATTTTTTAACCTTAAACAATACTATCCAAAGAATACCTTTGTCCAGACTTTCTCTAAAAGGTCTCTTAATTCCAAAATCAATTTATCAGATTCCCCAAACAAAGTAAAGTATATCTTATTGTCACATACTAAAAATATAATTACCTTCATCATATTAAAAACTTACTGAAATCAACAAGTACTGCATTACAATCCTTATATATATATCACATTATTCTAATAACCAGAATATAATCCATGAGTCCAAAATCACCAATACATTAGTTATTCTGCTTCAACTATAGTAACAGCATAAGATTGTCCTTGATCCCTTGGCCTTTTCTGAGGTAAGTTTCCTTGAAGCTTAGGACATTCATTTGTATAATTCCCCATTTCTCTACAATTGTAGCATTAAACATTGATAGCCTCTTTCTTTCCCTTGCAATCACGCGCCTGGTGACCTTTTTCTCCACATTTATAACAAACTCCCATTCCTTTTAGGCAAGTACCAGGGTGATTCTTCCCACAATTATCACAGGGTGGAAATTCATTTCTACCCTTCTTCCATGTTTCCTTATTTCCTTTCCCAGAGTTTTCAGCGGATCTCTTCTTATCTTGCTTTGATTTAAAGTCATAAGACTTAGAGAATTCCTTTTCTGTCTTGATAGCGCACGATACAATACCTTCATATGACGAGAAGGTTTGTGAGACTAATTCTCGACGGAGAAATGGTTTTATCCCATCAAAGAAACGATCAATCTTACTCCTTGGGTTACGTATATAATTGGCAGCATGCCTCGCTAACCTTGTAAAGTTGGCCTCATACTTTGTGACATTCTCATCCTCCTTCTGCCTTAGACTCAGAAATTTCCTTTCCATATCTTCTCGATGGTCACGAGGAAAGTATTTTTCTAAGAAAATCTCTTTGAACTCCCTCCATTCCTTATTCGATACGTCATCATCTTCCTTTGTGTTTTGAATCAGCAACCACCACTGATCGGCATCTCCAGTGAGGTGGTAAACTTCCATGACAACCTTCTCCCTTTCGCTACTCTCCAAGGCATGGAATATTTTCTCTAAGGAGTTTATCCATTGCTCACCTACTAACATATTTGTACCACCATTAAATGTTGGTGGTTGTTTCCTCATGAAGCGGTCTAACATTGATCCTCCACGTTGCGGATCAGGGTGCTCCATACGGGTAAGGTTATTATTCATAACCTGAGTGAGTTGTCCCAGTATGGTAATAAGTTGATCAGCACCAGTTTTATCTCCAGATCCACAATAATTATCTTGAGCAGGAGGGAAATCCCTACACGGAGTGCGTGCATTGATATGGTTTCCATTCCTTCCACTATGCTCCATTTCTAAACAATGGCATAAACTAGATTAGTTTATGAATTATAATACATAATTCCATATTTTTAAAACACCTTACATAAATTGAACTATTTATGGATATAATCCATAATCATAAAAAGAAATGTTTCCTTTGAGAAAGTATATACTCATAACCCTTCATAGTGGTTTGTAAAGAAAATGAGAATTATCCTAAGCATATCCCCCGTGAGTGTCGTAACCAAGAGTGCAGCAAGGCCCGTTGTCGTGCACCAGTTCCCGTTCGATTCTAGCTCAAAGCGGTGTTTTCGGATTTTACCCCTAGATACATCTGTGCCACAGCCGCCTCTACCTGCTCGTATCTAGACAGGGATGTATTGCTCGGAAAACACACAAAATCTCTATAATACCAAAATTCGAGGAAGTTTTTCTATACTAATCCTCAAAGTCTATCTTTGGGCTATGTGCTCTAATCAGAGTTTATCTAAATCTAGCTTCCAAGGTTAGTACTAAACTGCCTCTGATACCAACTCTAACGCCCCGACCCCAGCTACCCAGAGTCGGTACATTACCTCGTAACATTGGCATGATAACAAAAGATCAAGTCTCGAAAGACCGATTAGTTTAGTATCCTTGGAAACACTAGATACATTCGTAAACCTTACATTACATCATAAAGTGAAAAACTACAATAACAAAGTCTCCATAGTCCACACTCATATCCTCTTCTGAAAATCCCTGTAGGTCATTCATAAAATACTTCTTCATATCCTGGAAAATATTAAAACATTGAAAGGGGTGAGCCCAGATGCTTAGTAAGGATAACAATATTGCGGAAGCTTTCATAAATAAACATTAACATTTAAGGAAATGAATAACTAAAACAAAAGACTTTTTAAACTTGAACTTCAGCATAATATGGAAAAAATAAAATTAAATAATTCTATTTACTTACTGACATGGATATTCTACTAGTCGAATAATCACATGCAATGTCAATAACCACATTCATAATGAGGGAATGTATAATGCCAGACATTCTGAAACATTTTGTCAAGGCCTCGGCCAAGACGTCTAAAATGATTAAGGCCTCGGCCAAAACCATAAATAAAATTGGGAATGGGCCTCGACCAATTCCATGTCTAGTTGTCTCATGAGACCTACCGATGCATCGAGGAGCTATAGCGGGCTCCACCCATCACTTATTAAGTCCAATACATTCCTCATATGAATAGGTTTAAACATATCATAAACCATAACATAATCGTATCACATAAAACATGCATAAAGGAAACATAACATTTCCACATTTCAATCACAAGATATCAATACAACACATTTATACAATAAAAACGCTTTCAAAACCATTTTCAATACAGAAATAAAAGAAAGTTAACACTTTGTATTTATTTTTCATTAAAAAAATGATGGCTTGTAGAGGAAGCCGAAACTCAAATAATGGTCACAACGGCAGAGAAGTTGTTGTCGCCGCATAAGTACGGAAAGAAAAACATTCCCTTTTGTCATTTAGAAAAACACTTTTTATAAAAAAAGATTCCTTTTGAATAAACGTAAAAGTCAAAGGGGTTTATACACCGTATAAAAGAAAGTTGTGTATAAAACCAAATATGCCTCAAGGAAAGGGGATTGAGACGAAGTCCTTAAAAGATCATTTTTTTAAATAAAGTACATATATAATGTGTATTCACTATAAGTACACATAAATAACGTAAAAATACAAGATAGGACATAATAATATCATGACATAATTTGAAAGTAGGAGATTGACCCGAAGAATAGAAATTGGGTTAAGAAGTTCCCTTACCTCATGTCTGACTTGACTCAACCGTTCTTTGACCTCATGAATAATAAACTAGAGTTAATATATACCTTATTAATAACCATTTTTTATTTCATTATCCTTTTTATATCAATTATTACAATGTTATGAACATTATGTAATTATTTAAGTTAATAACGGTCGTTTTGTCGATCATTGGTACTTGAGTCAACAATAAACTTCTTATAATTACAAGTTGTTTATGTGGTAGAATATCCATTATCTCCATAATTATATTCATGATTTAGATGTCACATATATCGTATATTTCCAGTATATACATTCATTTATAATATTACGTAACATTTAGAGGTAAGAAATGAAATGCACCGTTCATGGAGACGGTAAGCCGTACGTATGCATGAACGCTACTTTCATTTCTATTTCGTATTTAATGGAATGAAATCATAATGATATAAATTTATAATATAATTCCAGTATAATATAGTGTATAATACCATTTACTCCATCCTTTATACATCCCACATATGGCAATAATGATTCAAATCACTTTGAGGGGGCGGTAGTCCGCACTTCCTAAAATGAAATTATCGCGTTTACCCATAATGGAAATCATAAAGTATGCCATAAATGAGAAATACAGAAGAATAAGTAAAACATAAACATATTATATATCATATATAAATATAGTTACATCTTAATGTCCACCTTTTAAGGTGTTATATGAGTGTTGAACAATCATCGTTTCGTGAGGCAGAAATTATCCATCCAAAGAAACCGTATGTTCTTTAACCATTAGATGTAGGTGTGTGTATGTGTAGCTCGAATACTTCTTATAAAAACATCCTAGTATATTGAGGATACTGGTTTTGTTACAAAAGAAACGAATAAAAAGAGTTTAGGGGGTTGGAGAAGAAAAATAAAACAAAACAACATTAGAGAAGACATTACCTCAAAATCGGGTAACTTTTTTTGACTTGATACAAAGGCTTCCTTGGGAAGAGTTCTGCGCAAAGTGAGGCTTCTAGGAGTAATAGGGGGATGTTGGGAGAGTATTTGGGCAGATTTTGGCTGAGCCAAATGTCTTGAATGTGTGAATGAGGTGGTAGAGCTGGGGGCCTTTTATAAGAGGAGAGGAGAGGCACTCTTGGAAAGTAAGGAAATTTTACATTATTATACAATGATTTTCGGATTCTAAAGGTCCCACACTTATATAATTCGTGGCTAAGGTGATAAGGGTTCTAAATATACCCATTCAATAGTCTTTGGACAAGTGTATGCCTTGTATTGTACATTATATTTTCATTTTATTAAAATCGTTAAATAATGAGGTCATCGCTGCATCATAATGATGTCATAAATAATTTAATTTATTTAATGTCTAAAAATTATAAAAAAATACTATGATGTAGGAAATCTTTTTAGATTTCCAATTACAATTTATAGTCAAAAATATGACTTGTATAACCCCATGTAAAATTTGTGTTAGTAAAACATATCATGTTTGTGTCATTTTTTACTTTGACATTAAATAAAAGGTATTTATGTGATTTTCCACCTAAAGTGGCTCCATGGGGTCCCCAAGTTGACCCCTGGATTTTCTGGGTCGTCCATGGCACATCCAATGAGGTTAAGACATGTGTCAAGCTCATCTCATATTATTAAAACATTATTTTTACCTTAAACTACACTAATTACCTCTAATTGCGATTAAGAACTTAAAAGTTACTATTCACCAAAAATTATTTTAATCTCATTGAACCACATTTTACATCTTAATTACAATCATGTATGTCGGATTTTTGAAAATCAAATCACATAGGTGGTAATATTTCATTTAAACGAAAAATCAGTTATTTAACTACCACTTAGTGGTTTCACTATTCATCAAAAATTGATGTTTTTCAGAACAATGCCAAAATTTCACCCTAAGATATAATTGATATTCCGATTTCAAAAAAGATTTCTATTTTAAAAAATTCCAAAAATATAAGTTGCATTAATTTATTTTATAATTAATTCCCTCTGTCACAACAAATAGCGTGTTTTTAAGAAACAATTTATATCAAAAGATTGGCAATTGTTTATGTCCAATTTCAATGTTAAATTAATTCTAATGACCACCATTGGATAAAATGGTAAAAATATATTCTAATTATACTTTAAAACCACTAAATATTATAATTTATCACTATAAATTATTTTGATTAAAAAAGTTGTTTTTAAGTATTTTTCACGATTCATAAAAAATTAGAAGTTCTCAGAAAATTACATAAAATTCAACTTTGGATAATTTCGATATTAAGAATACAAAAATGAGGTCGATTTTGAAATATAAAATTGCTATAATTTTAAAAAGTGGTTATTACTATTCATAACGGCTACTATGATTAGTCGCGGTGTTTTAGAACTCGAAGTTGCGTAAAATGCAAGCTATTGCATTATTGAATGAGAAGCGTATTGTGGAAGCTCGGGGTGTTACAAATTATCCTTTGGGGTGCACATTTGAAAAAACTGTGGGCCAACCATCGAAATCCCCATCCATCATGGATTTCATGGTTTGGTGTGGGTAGGCGGGGAGTAGGGGCATAATTTGTGATGAACATGTACTAAAAATATTTATCCAAAATTAAAAAAAATCTCCTCAATAACGCTGAAACAAAAAACAACCCATGTTATTCAAAAATAGTGGTTATTGAGTGCATTTAAATGAGAACGATATGTCATCAAAAATGAAAGGGATCAGATAATGTCTCCACCATATAATTTCTCATCATCGATCTATAATGCCAAAAATTTCCAAGATTTTTAGTTAAAAATATTTTTATATTGAGCTCACATATCTTATTCCCTCTATCATGTTTCCTTCTGACCATTCCCATGTTTCTAGAATACTCAAATTATCATAATATCATTTCCCCAAAAAACATTCTCACGTGGATCTATTAATGTAATGATATTCTCCTTAACTTTCAAATCAATCTCAAGATCAACATCCTCAACATCGATCACATAAGAAGGGTTGGGTTGATACCACATATGTTGTGACACATGATTTTTTTTTAAAACTATACCTATGTGAAATATCCAATCGGTACACCACTAGCCTGATTCTTTGCAAATTCACAAAAGGTCCAAAAAACATATACACCAATATTACCTACTTCTAGATCATACAGTTACCCAATCTATGAGACACTTGATGGAAAAAACAATCACAAAATGTAAATTTAATGGGTCATCAATGTATATTATAATATAAGTTATTCCACCCATATGTTTTAGTGACAAATTTTCAAATCAAGTAAACCATCTTTAATATCTCCAGGATGAGACTCGATCCCAACAACCCTCCATTACCTAACTTCATCAAATGTAGATTTTCTCATCATGACCTTCCACACTGGGCCTCTTATGGTTTCATAAGAATTTTCACAGAAACAATGTTGTTATATATGAACTCAAAATGTTCTAGTTTCTTCTTCCAATATCCGCCAAATTCTATAATTCAGGTGCATAGAATATCCTCCAAAACATGAATCATACATTCCAACTACAGATCTTCCTATGGGTGGAAATATATAATTATAAATACAAGAATAACTAGTTCCCTTAGTAATAAATTCTATAATACAAAAGTGAAATATGAGTCATAATCTAAAAATATACAATTTCGAGCCCATGAAGATTAAAAATAAATTGATCATGCAATTCACCCAACTGATCAATTGATAAATTATCATGAATGGGCATGAAATCTGTAACTCTAATAAAATGGTCCACAATCACCCTAATAGTGTTATTCTTCCATGGAATCCTCCGGATCACAACAACTACGGTAACTACATACCATTTCTTTTTTGGAATTGGAATGAGATGTAGTAAATTACCAAGTCATTAGTGCTCATCCTTCAACTATTGACAGGTGTAACATCAGGTCATGAACACTTCAATTTCCATTTTTATGCCCTACCACTAATACTATCGACATTTGTCCTGGTAAATTCTATTCAATTGAGTATTCACCACCAACACTGAGTCTTTAAATTCACATATAAATCATTCATCATTCTTATTGGAAAAATAATGATGTTGATGTTATATATATTCTCATCCTCATCTATGGTCCAGTCTCAAGGTGACTCCACACCTTCTAGGATTTCCCACCAGGAATAACACATAATATTATCATAAACCATTTATTGATGTAGCTCAAAATTGTGTACTCCAATGATAATAATATTAGGTAAATACTATCATGGCTGTCTCAGACCACAATATTCATGTCATCATGAAAACATGTCATCTTCCTCTTAGAACTACCACAAGACATCTCTAAAAATGGTCAGGATCTTATAATCTCCCAAACTTATAAGAATATGACAGCAAGCTATACTAAAAAAATTCAAGATGATTATGATGTATTAAATAATGAAATTCCCCATGATGTATTATTTTAATTTATTAAAAAGGGTAATCTTTATGTATTTTAAAGTAGTTTTCATAATAATCAAATTTTATTCAAAATAATTATTGTTTTTCTAAAATTCTATAAAATATTTATTCAAAAAAAATTAATTTACATGAAATATAATTAAATAATTATTATTATTTTTGAAATAAAATTCAAAATCAAATGGTAATTTTAAAATTTTTAATTTGTTGAGTTGAAATAACATTTTTACAAAAAACATTGTACATTTCACTATTCATGAAAATTGTAATATATTCCAAAAAATCCCATTGATTCCCTAAAAATAATCATTGGTATTATTATTTAAAAATGATTACATTTTTATGGAGTTATGTTTCGAAAAATTTAGAATAATTAATTATAATATTCACTAATAAAATTGATGAAAATACATTTTTGAAGTAAATTTATTTTTATGGAATAAAATGAATTTAATTAAAATTTGATTTATTATTTAAAAATAATAAATTAATAGTTTAACAATGATTATGATCATTATATAAATCATCATGTCATTAAAACTATTAATAAACATCATTTTAATATCTATATTATAACAACTATAATTAAATAATAAGGTTTCATTGATTGTTTATGACCGATACAATGTATCCTATATAATATGGAACATAATGATTTTTTTTAAATAATAAGGTTATTAAATTCCCCCTAACCCCTTAAATAATATTATACACAAAATATTAATTAGTTATTGAAAACTTGGTTTTGACTTTGTAATGTACCATTTTTTAAATCCCACATCATAAAAAGAATTAATAAACCATTTTTTAAAAAAGAGGTAGCAAAAAATGAATCATTCCCCACAAAATGGGCAATACCTTTAGAGGAATATGAAAATATGTAAGAATATTATGATTATATTTGTAAATATCTGATCTAGATTGACATATAACATGTTAATTATGATGTTAACCATCAAAAAACCATATATATTTTACGGTTTAAAAGCTTATGATTTCCCAGTAGGAAATATAAATGATTCAAAAAAAATCACAAATAACTTTACTATACTTGAAGATTTAGTTTATAAACATTGGTAATAAAATTGGAAACATACATACTCAAAACTAATAATTCCACCGTTTAATGAATTTCTACCATAAAATTATATTTTCTCTAAACTATCAGTATTTAAGATGAATTTTCTTTAGATGACACATTATAAACTACTTATATGAATCATAATAAAATATAAATTATAACAACATATTCATCATATCATTTAGAATTTAATAACCATAATTTTTAGTAAAATGTATAATATTCCAAAAATTATTAACATTTATGTGATGGAAAATGACTTTAATCACCAAAATTCAAGAGTAATAACTAATGATTAACATAAATTATCCTATAAATAGATATCCTTAAAATTCATCAAAATATATAATACTAAAATTAAAACAAATAAATGAAAATTATTTGATCACATTATCTTCAAAAATAAATTATATATTCATATTTAAATTATATTAATCACACCTAAATTTTCCTACAAAATATCAATTTATTTAATCACATACTATTAAAGTTATAATATTCATTTCAATAAATAATCTGAATCACCAAAATTCATATCTTCTTCCAATATAAAAATAATATAATATTTCTCACAAAAAATATCTTAGTATTATATTTACCATAATCATATATGAATCCCCAAATATTGAATTTCATTGTAAATATCATTAATCACTTAATCAATAGATAATTTATACAAAACCATAGTTATATATATAATAAAACATTTTTTTGAAAATATTTTTTTTCATCGGTTAATTTGTTTACCAAAAATTAAAAATATCATACTAAACATAACATCACATACGAAAATGGTAGGAAATGTACCATTATAACCCTTTGACAGTGGGTTCAATAATTTGTGGATTTCCACATGTGACATCATTTTCACCAATCTTGTCGGTGGTCCTTTTTCAAAAAAATGTAATTATATATTAATTATAAATTTATAGAAATATTAGAAACATCCTAAAAAATAACTTTCTAATATTTATCATCAAAAATAATCCCATTCCATTCGTTTTCTATTCCAAAATGTAAGAAACCATAATTACCATAAATTTAGAGATCATATTAAAAAAATAACGCATATACCTTAAAAACATCCATAAAAGGTAAAATAATTATTCCCCAAATAACCTTTTTTCATGTCATAAACATAATTGTTATAAGTACCAAAAAAATTTATCAACACATAATAAATTACTGCCAAAAATAATCATCTTTTCTCAACATTTCATATGCCTCAATTTCATATAATTTATGTTTCTAGAATTTTATAAAACAATGAATACTATTAAAAAATACATAGGTCTTCCATTTCTCATATAAAATTTATAAAATACCACTTATCATAAATTATAATACAAAATAAATAAACACATTCTCCATTTAAAATCATGTTTGAACGATTTACCATGCTTAGTCATCTTATTCTTTAATATATCATTCCGAAAATCAATGATATTAATAATATCCTTATGTATAATCAATATCAACCAATAAATGCTTCATACCTAGAACATAATAATATAATTCATATCATAAATCCATAAATAATTATGTATTTGATATCCCCTTTATCTTTTGACATTGTTCCCATCATATAGAATGTAAAAGTTCTTATCCTTTATGGAATTTAACTTTTTAAGATAATCATTAATGAGGATATTGTGAAATAATATGAAGAAGATTCCATAAACCATAAACAAATTTCTGAAAAATGGTGTCATAAACATTAAATTATCTCTTATAGTCGAAGTGAATAATCCTAATGCTTTTAAACCGATTTTAACATTACTGTTCAATAATAATGATAATAAATTCATCTATAATAGACAAAAATATTGTGAAATATTTATTTCCTTCCATATTTAAAAAATATATTTAATATATATAAATGTATATCGTTAAAAATGTTAATTGAATTATTATCTGTATAAATGAAAATGGTCCTTTTAAATAAATACCCTTAGAAACTATAAAATAATATAATGTTTATATAACTTATACCTAAAGAATTTAGAATTCTATATCCAATATAAAAATATCATTATTATCCTATAATTCATTAACTTTAATCCAATAAAGTGGTATCCAAGAAATTGAACTAATAATCATAAATAAATGTTTACCTCAATGATGATATCTAAAACTCTCCATAAAACATCACAATAAATCATTCGAATCTCCAAATATCTATAATCCCATCTCTGATGCAAAGTATATGGACATGGTCTTACACATTACATAATCTAATGATTTTAAACTATAATTATATTTCTTTTCCAATGAAAGATCTTATAGGATTAGAGTTTTATAGAATTATAACATACCCTAACATTGTAACCTCATACATTACTTATGAATAATTATATATAGTATTCATTTTTTTATAAAACAAATTTATTTAAGATGAAACATATCTAATCTCAATGAAAAGTCTTCATAGTTTTACCTTCATTTCATTATTATCTTCATTCCACTAAAATACTCTAAAAATATTAAAACATGGGATGAGATTAAAATATCAGTATGAGATAGAAATAAAAAAAATTATTGCCCAGTAAAAACCCATAATAAATTCTCATAAAAACATAAAATTTTTCCATAAAAATTGAATAATCATTTATAAATGATAATTATCCTACCCTTTGAAAGGAAAAAAAGTCACAAAAACTAATAAAAATGAATCTCAATGTAAATTATTAAACTTGGAAAAAAATCCATATAACTATTAAAAATGGACTAACCAATATGATCACCTTTATCTCTATAGTACCTAGTGAATGAGAGGTTATAACATAACCACCCGTCAATTTGTTATCATAGAACCGACCTTCATTGGTTAAAAATGTTTCAGTACCATCGTAATTTATCATGGAACCACCATTTATTCATTTAAAATGTAACCACATGCCTTCATAATGTATTCTCAAGAACAACAAACACAACAAAAAAAGAGAAAACTTTCATCATAATACACTCTTTTAGTGAAATAATCTTTCCATTTTGAAATACCATAGTTTTGAAAAAGTCTCAATGTAAAATGGAAAACAAATTTTTCAATGAATCCACACAAACATTTAACATAGGATTCAATTTTTTAAGGATATGTAAAATTGGAAAATTATGTTCATTATATATATTTAATAAAAACCATCAGTATTAACATTAAAAAATGGAAACATTAATCGATAATTTTTGGAAATAATATCCCTTATGTAAAACAATATAATGATCCAATTTTTGAGAAAATTGTAATAAATTAGAAAGATTAATTTATTAAAATAGTAATGTGGATATGAATACATTCATATGATTAGTCTTAAAAACTTGTACATCAATGTGAAATATTTTAAATATATATATTAATAACAATAAAAAAAATTTATAGTTAAAGGGTCTATCAGAGATATCATATCACTGAAGTGAGGGTTAATATAAAATTAATATTTTGTGTATGCAATGTGATTTAACCAAAAATAATTGCAAACACAAAATAATGTAACCAAAAGTCATTTCACCCATTATCTTAGTCGGTCATAACCAATGAAGTTTAATGTTAACCCAATGAATAAAATTGAGTTAAGAAATCCCTTAACACTATATTATAAGTCAAATAATTTTCCAAATAAAGGTGATATTTATCGAATGACACATTTAATACCACTAATATAATAATACTCAAGAAATGATATATCAAATTAATGTATATACACAAAAAAATTTAGTGGTGAACAAAGCATATAACTTACATAAGTGAAATTGTGACGAGATACCATTACCACACACTTACGTTTAGTTTTTTCATTCATTAAAATATTATATAAATTTTTATTAATTTTTTTAATTCATTAAAAAACTATAATAAAATTTATAATAATTTATATTATACTTTTATAAAATCTTACAACCAATTTGTTAATAATATATCATAATTTTCATTGTGTTGGGTAGTTTCGAGTCAACGTTTCATGGTCGGTTCAATTGTCTATAATTATGGAAATTAGTTTGAAATTAAAATAAAACTATATAAATAAAATTGAAATGTATTAATTAACATACATAAGTTTTAATCATACCATATATCATATTTCATTCTTACAAGAGGATGATTCATTTGGTAAAATGTTAATGATAAATGTATTGTATAATTTTACAGTTTTTCCAACTACAATGAACTTGATTTCATTTATTTAATATAACATCAATAAAAAATTTTCCCATAACATAAAATAAATTATACAATAAGAAATATATAATTTTTTATGTTTAATAATATTATTATTTCAAGCCTTGAAGGTGGTAATGTAAAACGATAAATCATGATCCACAGACATGATTAACCATCATATTTTGGTTAATGATTTGGATTCATTGTATAAGAGGACGTTATATAAATGAATGATATGAGATATTAAATTAAAAACATAAAATTAGTGTTTAGAAATTATATTGAATTTATTAATTTTTTATGTATTATGGTGTTTAGAGGAAAGTATAAAAAGGAAAGAAAATAAGTGAGGTAGGTTGAGAAAACTGTGTCTTGAATATCACCTAATTGAAGGATCCCTTAAAAAATGGAATTGGTATTTGGGAAAAAATATGATAACATGGTCATAGTGAATGTGTATTTCATATGGTTTAGTATAGATAGTATGATCTTTAAGGATTGGGAGGAGAAAGGGGTTGGTGATGAGTGGTATAAAAACATGAGGAGTGTGGGTTTAAGTCACTAAGTAAATATTATTTTATAGTTAAACCAAAAACAGTTTGTGTGGAATTAATTCCAAATAATTAGACTAATAATTAATATTTAAAATATTATTCATGGACTAAAAATCATCAAATTCCCATTGAATTTATCAATTTTTGTTATGTTAGTATTTTACCATTTAACGTTAACATGTTTCTTTATTTTACCAGTAATATGATATATAATATGCATTTCATTTTTATGAATGAATATATAAGTGACCTGAATACCTATTTTTAAATTATGGCTCATTATATTAAATCCATTTTAGCAAAATCATTAAAAATAATTTTTATCAATTAAAATCAAAGCTCACAGATGAGATGAGAAATGGGTTTTCAATAAGTGCATTATTAATGATAAAAGTGATTTTATATTTACTCATTGAATAATAATAATTTGTTATATTAAATTTATGTTTAGAGGTATATAATATGAATTCTGTAATTATAAAATCCCCTTTAGGGATTAATTTAATTAATTAAAAGGCGGAAAAATATGTACTTTAGATTAATTTTCCAGAAAATCTATGTGATTATTACAAAAAGAACTCATTCAATTATAAAATGTAATCATGATTAAATATAATTTAAGTAGATGAAATAATATTAAATAATTCCTTTGTTACAAGAAAAAAATTTCCAAAAAAAATTGTCAATGTAAATTGACTATTTTATCAAAAATAAATGGCATTTTTTCAAAAATATTAATTTTTCATTATTTACTAAAAAACTAATATTTTCGAAAAATAAAAAAATTTATGCCAATGTTAAAACTAGTATTATTATTAAAAAAATTAATTAAATTTTATGTAATTTATTTATTAAATGTTCAAATAATATATGATATTATTTGAACATAAAATGTAAGAAAACCCATTTGTTGTAGGAAAATTATTTTAGAAGATTAAAGATAATTTTCAAAATATTTGATTTTTTATTTAATTAGATTTAAATAGAACAATAATAATTCATTAAAATCATTTTAAATTTCATAATTTTCATAATACAAATTATAAAAATATGTATAATTGAATGATAATAATGGAAATACTTAAAAAATAATGTTTCTTTTTTATATAATCAATATTGTGTATTTCTTATGATATTATGAATAGTTTTTCATTTTCAAATATTAGAATGTTACAAATATATAATGTAAGGATTCCATGTGACATAGTTCTAGATGATGCATTATTTTTTATATATGTTGTGGTTTAGGGAGAGCTTGGGTGGAGTTTTAGGGCTAGTTCTAAATCAGTTTCATCTAAAATTTTGGCGAATACTATGGTCTATCCCATTCTATGAATGTTGATAACTACATCATTGAGTGAGAATACATCAACAATATTTATTGTATGGATACATCAATTTGAGTGATAGTTGTTCCATAAGTTGTATGTTGTGATGTCTTATCTTTGATGGAATATGGGTTCTATTTAATAGTGCCTAGGGCAATGTCGTAGGCCCAATACTAACATCAATATCATATATCCATGTAATTTAGAACCCCAATTGCCCAAGGGAAGATATATCAATGTATTTTAAATTTTGACATTGATTACTACATGTTACGTATTGTGATGGAGTGTCCCATTGGGATTCACCATGTTCACTTAGAAAAAGATTTATAATTACCCATTATCCCTTTCGAACCCTGTACATTCTCATATACATCATTTGAACCCTAGGATCCCCAGAGTGGTTTTTTTGTTCATCAAAGTCAATTTAAATAATGATTTATCTCATCTTCTATTTTTTTTATATGGTTATATGAGGTTTGTATGAAAACCTTTTACTAGGTACTTATCTCTATTTGATCTTATTTCATATCTTCCATTATTTTCATGTTATTGAATATGATATCCATCATGCATGTTTTTTTCTTGTGAATTTCTTTTATCTTTGTTATAAGATGTCCCTGAGAGATTGCAGTTTCATTAATGGGGTGGTGATAGGATATCTTCTTTTGAATTCCCTTTCTGTTTCATGAACATTTGAATTTTGAGGTTGGGCAATCCATACATATCATATTTATTTACAAAAAATTGTAATGTTATCATGTATTATCCCATTAGATAGAAATGTAATTAACCATATAAATATTAAAAGATGTTAATAAATATATTAGATAATGATTCAATCTTAATTTTTCTATAAACATCTAATAGTTTACCCTTTGTTTTTCTAGATAATGTGTAATTTGTTGTATTCTTGAACACAGGTTCATTTCAATAAAAATATTAAATCTGTAAATCTGGATTTTGTTGAAAAAAATAATTATTAATTAAATATGACACAAAACATAATCCATTTTTGTAATTTTATATTGATCAATCTTATTCATGTATAAATACATTAATTAATTTTTATTCCGTGTAATAATGAAATTGATTAATGAACATGATACATTTTAATACATTTTTATGATATATATTAACAATTATTTTATTGTATTTTTTCATTTATTGATATTAATTATGGAAACATTTATTGGAATAAAGTAACATAAAAGAATTCTTATTATAAACTATTCTTTATGATGCTCGTAGTAGAAACATGTGAGTAATGAATCGGTTAATTCATTATGGAATAAGAACTTGTATTTTTATAGACATAATGATTCGGGCTAGGAGTTACAATTTTTTTAATGGCAATATTCCTTGTTTATGAGTTTGTGAAAACCTATTTTCTTGTGTATAATGGATTACTTGTTTCTCAGTAATTGTTTTCCCTATTTACTACATTTTTTCTTGCTTCCATTTTTATACTCTAAATATGTGTATATTCTTTTTCTATGTGATACGATTTTATGATGGATGAGAATGTTTTTGATGAAGATTTTTGAGGTCTGAGACGCAATGTTGAGATAGTAGTTGACACTTTTGATGATAATTTTAAAAGGAATTTTAATGTAAATGTTTATTTCATGGATGAATATAGATATGGTGTCATGAGAGGAAGATAGTTTTACACATTAATTTTATAAAACAATATTATTTCGTGTAATGATTATATAATTGGGTGATGTTCAGGTTTCTTGTTATATTCATTTCATTACCCACTACATGAGGCCAATTTATTTATGTGGTTTCTTTACATAATTTAATCTTATGATATTCAAAAATAATATATATATTTATGTAATGAAATTTATTTAAATTTAATTAAGAACTTAACCAATGTGGTTAGTGTTGATGGAATGAAAAAAATATTAACTTGAGAAACATTGGAATTGGTTTGGATGATGTATGGAGTGCATGGTCTGCAATTTGATGATTAATATAATGTAATATTTATTAATGTAGATGGTTAATTTAGTTATATTGTAGAAAAATCCATGATATTATGGGGTGATACTTTTCAAAATTAACTTCTTCAATTTCATATGTTGTACACATCACTGAGAAAACAAGACCATGATATAAAATTAAATATTAACACAAATTTATGAATAATAAGGTTACCATTAGGAATCATAATATGTCCATTAGAATAATAACCTCACCTATGAATGTTTGAAAAAAAAATTACTTAAATCATAAGAGGAAATATAATATAATTATATAATGGAATATGTAAATAAATTTTTTACAACTTTTATATTTAGTGTTGGTATTTTTGGTGAAACATAAATTTGTATTTACAATTTTTTAATTAATATATTTATTTATAATAATATATATTTGCAAAAATAAGAATCAATAATTAATATTTAGATTCAATGTAGTTTTAATTAAAATTAATGACATCATAATGAATTAATTAATGTGTATTAATATCGGTTATAATATTATGATCAATATTTTTTTAATAAATAATTATTTTTTTGGAAAATTAAATGGATCAAATTTATAATGTTTCACTCATAAAGTGGATTCCATTTTTGAAACATAAATTAAATAAAATAGTTATTGTGAATTTTTGGGGTATTCAAAAATAGATTAATTTTGGTGAATAGTGATGTACTGTAATTTATGGTATTTAACAATATAATTAAATAAATTTATTATTGAGTCCTTGATGATGTATGGATGAGATAATCACCAATTAGTTTAACCTATAATGCTATATAACATTACATTTTCATAATAATTGACACTAATGGTTTTGTTGTGCCAAAATAATAAACATATGAATAAAATATTAAAAAAAACATCATCTCACCTATAATGTTAGGATCCACCTTCTCCAATACAAGGGAAGGAGATGAAAATTTACAAAACCATCCTTCCTTATGTTGAATGAGAGATAATGACTCATGAGTCCCACCTTCAGTTGGACCCGAAGTGGCAACTAGTACAAAGGGTATAGAATAACATGTAATATGGAAGGCATTTCCCTTTTTATAAAACATGATCCGGAGATAAGATGGAAAATACCAAAAACACAAAAGTAAAAAAGTAGAATTAATTCCAAAATCCATTAACATATGCATGTCCAAATGTATAATGATACAATGTACAAGAAAACTCTGGGGAAAAGTAACAAATGAAAAAAAACAGCAACGTAAACTCCCGAAGTCCAGACTAGTATGGTCTGACATGGCCTTCAAAGTCCTCCTAAAGACCAGAAGGATGTTTTACATATATTGGGTGAGTATATAGAAATAGCTAGTAGGGAAACAAAATCTATCGTTCACATGTGCTGATACATTCTAATACCCCATGAAAAAGTAGAGATAACCATAACATCTTGCAAAGAAACTACCCATCAATCCTAATTAAGCCACACTAACCAAATAATGGAAGTTATGAATAGTAATAGTAATACACACTGATATTTGGGTACCCCGTACTATATTCCCCCTATATATTGAATACAAAATAAGCATCAGACCTCCCCCACAAGTCTCGTTGCAGTCCCACTGCCGCCCTAACAACAACTTTTTTGGCCACCACCACACATCATTTACATAGTCACATGGGCCACAAAAACCACATGTAACCACTCGTGCAGAATCTTGGGTGACAACAACCACTGCCACACCCAGTGACACCTGGTCCAGAACGACCACCTCCACACCCAAAGACTCGTTGTCCTCAACCACCACTTTTATGCTCGAAAACACCTGGGCCTAATCCCGATGACACTTGGGAAACAAACATGCCCGCACAAAACCTTCCCAAAGAGTCTTGGACCATAGTAAACCATAGGCCATCACAGCATTCCCAAATAGTTTTGATCTACCTAGAAGTGGTAACAGAATAGATCTAATAACCATCCACTCGTAAGAGTGTTTTCAAAATCATCATCCCCTTGAAATGGTGGTCTTTTACATAAAGTCCTCAACATGGGTGGGATGTGTATGTAAAATATAAGAACTAAAATTTATACATATAGGTAATCAAGAAATAAACCCAACCTATGGTTTCTGAAGCATAATAACACCCGGTAGTCAACCGCTCTTTCTGTTATCCCTACAAGCACAAATACACAATAACCACAACCAAAATACAACGCATTTCAGGAAAACAGTTCCCTGTCATACCAGTTATCTTTTAACCTGTTCAAGTAATTCTATTTAATACATTCTTCCACTACCAATAATGTAACATGCATAACAACAGGACAAAACAAAAACATTAGATAAACGACCAATCAGAAATCAAGTATTTACACCTAGTTCTCTTATAAAGTCACAATAACAAAAAGAATATGTGAGATCCCTCATAATACTATAACCAAACCAAGCCCCAACATATGGCTCCAAACATCATCAGATTTAGAAACCAAAAAAACCTTCAACCATAGGATTAATTCCCATCGTTGTCACCCCACAGAACATGAAACAGATCCACCACACATATCACCACAATAGAGAAATGATTATTTTCAAATATAGCCACACAATTATTTATTTTCCATCCTTATAGTTGGTTAACCATGGTGATCACACATGTATTAATATTCATTGGTATTCCATTTAAACAACTGAGTTTACTTGATTAACTAATTTCCATGTTAAATCCATCCAATCGCAAGATTATCCAGAAAACAGAGGTTCACAAGTGGGAAATAAAGGACCACCAATAGCCACGATTTTTAGTAGTCATAAACCCATTAAATTTACAACACAGATATAAGAATATATATTAATTATCATAATTCACACATATTTATTCTTTAAACATATTTTTATTATCTTTGTTATATTTTGATTTCATCTACGTCCTAAGGGGCACAATATTACACCCACCCTGCATGATGCGGAGTAAAGATATAAGAATGAAAACCCCCAATATGGATTATCAACAATCGACATTTTCTCCTTAGACCATGGACTAGAGATGCATAAATTGAAGAGGAAGAACTCCTAGGATGAAAAGGCTTAGTGGGAAGGGCTCGATCATAGGTGAATGATTTGTCTCTAAGAGATGCCTTGAGGAAAACCAGGAGAAATGAAAAGGAAAAAGAAGATAGGATCATGGCATAAGAAGGTACCAGATCGTAATATCTGGAAGATGATTTCAAAGTACATAAATGTTGGAACATGTCTCAACTACATGTTGTGTATGTTCACACGTTAGGATTAAATGAGATTTAATAATTCCCCTTGGTGATGGTGGAGATAACAGATGTGAGTTAATAGATTTCCTTTGAATAGAGAAAAATGCATTATAGGGGAGAAACTATAAAACAAGACAAGGGGTGGGATACTGAGAAAAAAGGCAAAATGTTTTGGTAACTCAAGGGTCGCCTGACTCATGGGGGTTTAACACATCTTATATAGGCTATAAAACACTTTGACATGGGGTATTAATAGACTTTTATGACAAAAATATGTTTCTAGAGAGAAACTAGAAAGTCCTAGAGAAACTGGAAATATATCACTGATGGTTGAGTCATCATCACCCTGGCACCATCACCCTAGCACAGTCACCCCAACACCATCTCTATGGCACCGTCACCCTAGTACTGATGCTGGTTAGTGCTACGAATGAACCATCAGTGCCACTGATGCGCATTGGTACCACCAACGCTCATTGGTTCCATTGATTCCCATATGTTCCACCGAGGCCAATCAGTGCCACCAATTCCCATCAGTTCCACTAACACCCATCAGTGCCACTGAAGCTGATTAGTTCCACTGTTCAACCTATAATTTAGAAATCTCCTTAATGAGTCACCGATGGACCCTAGGATACCCAAAAATCTAGAATTTGGAATATAAATTGACTCGGAGGGTCCCGAATATTACATCAGATGCCTCTAAAACTATTCTCTCCCTTGATAATTGATGAGTAAAATTGAAGAAAATAGAGGGGTTCGAACAACCACCTCATAAGATACCTCTCATGGAAAACCCACCTGAGAGTTGTTCTAAATCTATATGAAATATCAATATCTAGGAATACATCTTTTCCGTCTCACTCAGGAACATCTATATAATCAATACCACACTCCTCCCCTATCAACCACACAATCATAATAAGATCACACCATCTAGACACATGGGTGAGGGAGCTGATTCTTCCATGTTAAGAAACTATCTACTATGGGAGGCACTAACTAACCTTCATAGGTTTAATTGCATCCAAATTAATGTGTTTTGATTAGAGATCAGGTTCTCTTCTCCCCATTGTTAGGACTTACACACAAAGAATAGAACATGGAAACAACTTATAATATAGTAAGTAGGTTAAACATTACATCATAAGTATATCAATAGAAAAAACAAGGTCAAAACTGAATAAAGTTCTCAGTACTGGGCACAAATCCGTTCCTCACAGTCCCAGGTACTCTCCTCGAGGCCACCACTCTAACGAAACACACGAACCATAGGAATTTCCTTCATATGAATCACCTTCTCCTCATAACCCATGATTTTCACTAATCACTCCACAAACGGTGTATCATCATCAATATCCAACTATACACAGTCGAGGATGTGTGAGTCATCGTGTAGATACCAATAGAGCTGAGATACATGGACGATCTGGTGGATCCTCTCTTGTGGCTGTGGTAGCGCCATCTGACATGCCACCTTGCTGACTCGCGCCAAAACTTAGAAAGTTCCGATGAAATCGGTAGAATGTTTACTTCCCCTTCCAAAACATTTTTTCTTGCGTAGAGGGGAGTATTTCAAGAACACATGATCTCCACCCTTGAAATACAGGGGTCTCCTCCTATGATCGACATATGACTTATTCGAGTCATGAGTTGCCTTCATCCTATCCCACACAAGGTGAACCTTCTCCATCGTGCTCTACACTACCTCATGACAAGAATACCTACCTCCCCAACATTTTCTGAGAACACAGGTGAATGAAACATTCACCCTTAGAATTCTTTGATTGATGACATGACAATTATAGTGTTATAGATATTTTGTATGAAAACTCTACTAGAGGCAAGTGTTGTACCCATGATCCATTGAAGTCCACAACACACACTCGCATCATATCTCCCAAGGTCAAGATGGTCCTCTCTATCTGTCCATCTGTCTAAGGGTGGAAGGATGTGATAAGGATTAGCTGGGATCCAATACCATATAGAAATCCCCAAAAAATTCATGATGTAAATCTTTTATCATGATCTGAAATGATGGTTCTGGGAACTCTGTACAGCCACACAACTTCACCCACGTATTTTCCTCTAAGGCATCCACTGAACTTGACTCATTAATTGTTAAGAAGGGTGAGGATTTCTTCAACTAGTCAACCACTACCTATAAGGAATTTCAGCCTCCCTCAGCCCTGGGTATTTTCATGAGTAAATAAATCTAGATGTTATCCCACTTCCACTCAGGACCATTTAAGGGTTGAACAGACCGCCTGGAACACGGTGTTCAGCCTTCACCTTCTGACACATAAGGAAATTTTCCACCAACTCTGCCACTACCTTATTCACTCCGGGCCACAAAAACTATCCTCTCATGATCCATTACATCTTAAAAACTCCTGGGTGTACCATGAGGGGTGAGTTATCTAACTCACCATGAACACTATCATGTATTTCCTCTAGGAAAAACAACATCCAACAGAAAAGCATCTGATTATGACTATCCTCCATCCATCCTACTAGGACATTACCCTGGCTAAGAAGATAACACATCACATCAGCCTCTAAATATCCCCACTAAGACTCATCCACCTTCCAAGCCATGGAATATTACACAGTCATCTGAAATAGATATCCACTACCATCTTCAACTATATTGACCAAGTGTAATGCATCAAACACATACATTTTTTAAGCATCCACTGACATACTAACCACTTCCTTCATTGACTTCATGCTCAAGGTATCAGCCACTATATATATATTTCATGAGCTATATGTGATCTTAATGTCATAGTCCCGATGAAACTTCATCCACCTATACTGGCACGAGTTCATGTCTTTCTGGGAGAATACATACCTCAAGATCTTGTGATCTGTGAAGACCATAATGTGTTCCCCAATGAGGTAATCCCGAAACAAATTTAGTGATAACACAACCTCTACAATATCTGGGTCATGTGTGGAATAGTTACGTTCATTAGGATGTAAATTCCTAGAACCAAAAGAGATCACTCCTCACTATTGAATCAACACACAACCCATGCATAGACCAGAAGCATCGCAGAATAAATCAAACATTACACATTCCCCTAGAAACCTCAGAAGCAGGGCACTTACCATCATTATATTAAGATTACTAAAAGATGTATGGAAATGCTCACTCAACTCCAAAGCCTATTCTTTTCCGGTCAAGGCTCTCAATGGTTATGCAACTCGACAGAAGTCGGGTAGAATCCTACGGTAGTAACTCGCTAGACAAAGGAATCTACAAACCTCCTTCATGCTCTTGGGTGCTTCCCAAGAAACAACCTCATAATCCTTCAACTAGTCCTATGATATTCCTTTCTAGGACACCATGTTTCCATGTACATGAACCTCTGATGCCTAGAACATGAACGTAGACAACTTTCCATAGAGATTTTGTTATCGGAGGAATTTCAAAACTATCTTTAGATGCTCGATGTTATCCTATTCTACTCATAATTATATCATGATGATGTCTCTGAACACAACTACAAACCTATCTATAAACTCATTGAAAAAAGAGTTCTTGAGCCCCATGGAAAGATATAGAGCTCTAGTAATGCTGAACAGAATGAACCTGAACTCAAAGTGTCTATACCTAAATATGAAAGCAGTCTTCAGGAAGTCACCATCCTTCACCCTCTACTGATGATATCCTGACCTATGGTCGATCATAGAGAACCAACCTCTCCCCTTCAATTGTTCAAGAAGGTATATAATACATGGGAGAGGGTAACTGTTCATTAATATCATGTGGTTCAGTAATAGGTAGTCAATGAACAACCTAAGACCACCATCCTCCTTCTTCATGAACAAGACTAGAGCACCCCATGGAGAAGGGCATGGTTGGATAAAACCCTTCTTCATCAGGTCATCAACATTAACCTGCAACTCCAACAACGTAAAGGTTTCATCTGATAGGAATACATCAACATCAGATGGTCATTGGGTTATAATTCTATCCCAAACTCAACATAACATCAAGGGGGAAGAGTCAAAACCAAATTGGGGAAGACCTATAAGAATTCACTAAAAATCCCTAGAACATCCACCAACTCTGAGTCTGTTGACTCTACTGATTTATCTCCTAAAAAAGAAATAAGTGGATCCACTCACCGACTACCCTCTATGAAACCATGCTCTCCAATGAAGGAAACACATTGGCCGCACAAATATAAGAACACTACCCTTCTCTAGATGCAGTCGATAATAGCGTGCACAGAAAACATTTCATAGATACCCAAGATATTATCATATGGATGCATTCATTGAAAAAAGGGATCCCCACTAGACTAATGTGGCCCCAACATATGTCTGCATCATCGAGAAATATCAAATAGAATTTTCTAACCTCTAACTGGGATTCTCATAACCAGGTTCATGGAGACTCTCTCTACATATATACCCAAGGAATGGGATAGAAAAGATGAAACAAATGAGTGTTTATACCCTGAAACAAACAAGGCATATGCATGTGTGATAAATAAAATGATCATACCTAGAATGACCTCAGGACCGGCTGGAACTACTTCCTCAATAGCATGAAATTCCCAACACCAATCTCCAATTCCTCTTGTATATCTACCACCGCCCCGACCATGCCCTGGCTAAGGTCCCTTAGGACTTCTATGAGGACATCCTCCTCTAGAAACGTCTTCCCTAGGAGGTGCGGCAGCTCACTATCTGTGCTGCTGCTACTGAAAAGGTCTGGTTGGAATCTATTACTGGTGAGGTGGGAGCTGATCTTACCCACCCCCATTGTAATACACTCGACCAGGGAAATAATTCCATATATTCCCATGACTTACACAAATATAGATTCTCAGTACTTGGAATATATATAAAGGGAAAGGATCTAGAGATCAAAATAGAAACTGATGTGGCCTGCTCCCCATCGGCCAAACCCTTGAAGTCCCTGATGTTGGAGGCCTTATGATAACTACCTTCCCCATTGACAAGATCAGATGGATCCCCTATTGGGGAACACCTCCTAGTGTGTGCATCCTCTACACAACTTCAGCATTCTTCTGAACCTCTATGTACATCGGTAGAGTGAATGGATTAACAATGTACTAAATGAAAGGTCATAATGACTCCTCTAAGAAACTTGCCTGTGATTATTCATATCGGAAGAGGTCCAGAGAAAAATGAATGAGATCATTGAACATGAACACTAACTCCCTCAGGATCATACTCCCTTGATGTAGGGAGAGGATATATGGTCTCTCTTCATCATTCATCATAGTGGAATAGACATCTGCCCAAAATTCCTTCTCGACGTCACTGTACGATACCTCAATATCCCTCTACTCCTAGTGATAGAGTTTCCAGCAATGAAGCATGGATCCCAACATATATATTATAGCTAGGGGAACCCATTACTATATGGGAGCCCAGATCATGATGAAATCTATCACCAGATCCTTGATCCACCTCTTCGTCTCCAAGTCTCAAACGCTGCCCTCGTACTTCCCAAGGGTATACAACAGAATAGAACGAAGCATTTTCTACCAATATTCATCATCCTCATATCAATAAGACATTTTATGATCAAAAGTATCATTCTTCTATGCCTCAATATCCTTTAATAATATTGAATGTTGTCTGGACGCCATTGAAACAATGTAAACAAGGATTGCCTATGCCCGAGTAGTGTAGAAAATCCTTTTTACATTTTACGTAAGACATTTATTCATCATAATTTCCCAAAATACCAGATAAACAAAAAAACATAATTCATTATGATGTATGTATATTTTCTACGGTCTCTACCCCATAATTAGTGTTGCCTCACCTGGTCGTTCAGTAGGACGAGTGTCCTTGAAACTTATCATGGGTGTGGGGGTGATAAAATCTTGTGTCAAAGCAACTATTTCCTATCATATTTTAGGATCCCAGATTTCAAACCACTATTTCCCTAACATACCATTAAATCCATACTATACCTAAAACAGAACACAATCATATCTATTAACCAACAGCCTATGATACCATTCTGTCATGAACTGCCTTCTCCAAGACGAGGGAAAGGGCATAAAACAACTAGATCCTTCCTTCCTCATGTTGATGGATAGAAAATGATCCCTGATTCTCACCATTAGTAGGGAATGGAGTGGAGAGTAGCAGCAATGGTATAAGATAACATGTAATATGGAAGGAATTAATCTTTTTTATAGAACAAGATCAGAAGATAATATGGTAAATCCCAATAACTCCAAAATTGAATGTTAAAGGAATGCCAAAATCCAATCCCATGTGTAAGTATAAATGTAAATAGATAAAAAGTAAAATAAAACTCTAATGAAAAGTACCAAAGTAAGGAGAATCCGCAATGATAACTCTTGAAGCCTAAGCTATTAAGGTCTGACATGTTCATCAATGTCCTCCTAGAATTTATGAATGTTGTTTTCTATATGTAGGGTCAGTGTATAGATTTATTCAATATTGAAACAAATCTCTCTTTTCCATGTGGGGAGATATTCTAATTCCTCGTGATAATATATTGATGATCAAAAAAAATCAAGGAACCTATCCACCTAGCCTCACCAAGGCACACTCCCCAAATAAGGCAAGTAAGACAAAGTAATAGTAATAGCACGTCGATATTTGGGTACCCCAAACAACATTCACATTTGTTATTGAAGCCATAAAATGATTCAATCCTCCCCCACAAGTCTCACTATAGTACCCCTACCACACCAACAACAACCTTTTTGGCCACCACCTCACATCCCACCTGACGACACCTAGGACACAACAACCACACATAACCACGCTCGTAGAAACCTGGGCCACAACCACAACACGTAACCACACCTACAAACACATGGTCCACAACAACCACTACCATACTCAAAGAATATTAAGCTAGAACAACCCCCGTCATTCCCAAATTCACTTGGGCCTCAACCTCCACTTCTACACCCAAAGAAACATTGCCTTCATCCCGGGGACACTTGGGACACACACATGTCCACACACCCTTCCTAAAGAGTCGTGTTCCACTGTGAACCTTAGGTCATCAAAACCTACTCTAAGAGTATTCTTATACATAGTAGAGGGTGTATAAATGAGATAATAACCATACACTTGTAGGAATGTGGGGAAAACACCACCCTGCATGAAATTAGGGTGTCCGAAAACAAAGTGCTAATCATGGGAAGGGTGTATATGAGTAACATAAGAACTACAATTTATACATATTGGTAATCAAGAACTTATACCAACCTAAAGGTCTCAATGAAGGCAACCATCCCATACACAACCTCTATTTCTATTATACCAACATGCACAGATACACAATAGAAATAACCAGAACACAAGCCATTTCTAAAAATCTATTCCCTATAATACCAATTTTCATTTTACATGTTCATGTGATTAAATTTAAGACATTCGTCCACTACCAGAAAACTAACTGGCATTACCACAATCCGAAAAAAATAGAAGAGAAATATCCAAGAAGTCATTAATCCCTCACACCCTGATCTCTTGTAAATTTACAAAAACAAAGGGATCAATAAGATCTCGTGAAGTAGTGGAAACAAAACAAGACCCAACATACAGCTCCACACAACCTCTAATTATCTGACCAAAAAAACCTTCAACCAAAGGTTCCATTACCATCCACGTCACCCCACACAACATCAAACAGATCCACCACATATATCACCACAATACATAAAGGAAATTTTCATATTTAACTACACCATTCTTTACGTTCATTCATTTTGTTTGTTTAACAGGGATGATCACACAAGGATTCATATTATTTGGGAATCGATTTAATCAACTGAGTTTATGTGAATAATTCATATCCATGTTACAACCATTCAATCCTAGGATTATCCTAGAAACTGATTTTCTTTATTTTCCATGATAAGACCACCAACATCCACGTTTTTTCATGGGCATAAGATCATACAATTAACAACATAAAAACAAAGATAAAATAATATAGAAACATCATCATTATTCACACCCCTTAATTCTATAAAAGTCTGTTTATTATATTCTTTATGGTTTGGATTCGACTATAACCCAAGGGAAACATTCTCAATCCAACCCCGCAAGATTTACTGTAAAGGGAGACAAAGGAAAGACCCATTCTTGGATGATAAACGATAAAAATTTTATACTCTCACCAAGAACTAGTGATGGACGACTTGCATAGGAAGAATGATGAGGAATCCAAGGCTGAGCAGGAGGGGTGGAAGAATGGGCACATGATTCATCTTCAAGAGAAGTCACAAGGTGCACTAATAGAAACAAAAAAAAAGATAGGATCTCGTGTTAAGAAGAGGAATGTTCCTAAAATCAGGTAGATGATTTCAAAGTACAAAAATGTCAGACCGTGGATCGACCACATGTCATAGAAGTATCACATGTTGGTATTAAATGAGATTTAATAATTCCTCTTATAGACGGTGGAGATAATGGATGTGAGTTAATATATTACTTTTAAATGGAGAAAAACATGTAACATGGGAGAAAGTGTAAAATATGAAATTGGTTGTCACACCGAGGATTAAGGCCAGACATTTTGGTAACTCAAGGCTCGCCCGACCCTTGGGGGTTTAATAAAACTTTTATAGACCAGGGAATTCATTGAAATGGGGTATTAAAACACTTTTACGTCAAAATATACGTTACTATAGAGAAATAAGAATGTCCTTATGAAACATGAAATGAATCATCAATGGGTGAGTCACTATCATCCTAGAACCATCGCCTTGGCACTTTTTCCCTGGAATCTATGCTAATTGGTGAAACGGACGTCCCATCCATGCCACCAACACCTATTGGTTTCATTCATAACGATCAGTTCCACCCACTCCCATTAGTACCACTGACACCCATCATTGCCACTAATGTTGATTAGTGACAATGATGCCCATCGATGCCTCTGGCACTGATCGGTGCCACAATTCATTCAACCTAAAATTTAGAAAACACCTTAATGATTCACTAAGGGTACTTAGGATAACCCAACCACCAGAATTTGGAAAATAGATGGAAAAGGAGGGTGCGTACCAATACATATAAGTACCACCCTCACCGACAATTCTCCTAACTACTTATAAGAATTTGATATTTCCTTTATTCTAACCAATTAATCTTGAAAAAATCTATCCTAATTTAGGTTATATTTGGTCTCCCCAAATGACCATTCCCATGTTCCTTTATGGGGTTCTCAAGTAGACAACATTGAAGAGGTAAAATCCCCATTCATTCTCTTTTAATTTCTTCTGATTTAATATATTCCCTTTAGAAAACATTTTCAAAATAGAATGATGATTATAATATTATATATATATATATATTATTTAAGGTTAATTTAATTTCCATATTTGTGTCTCCTCCATTTTTCATTAAATTTTAAAAATGAAAATTTTGTCTGTGTCGTGTCAATTCACCTCCTTCAGGGACGATACGTATTTATTTTCCATTACCTACTTCACAGCTTGTCATAAAACCATTATCATGGTCAGTTATGATTTTGAGATACATATAATGAGTAATATAATTATTTTCAACCAATATATAATCCTAATATTAAATAATATTACACGAGTTCATGGAGGCCTTCAAAAACCGACAAAGTAAATTATGTCATTACCGTAAAAGGTTTATATAATAAATAATACTAATACTATATAAAAAATTAATTTTGACGTCATATAAAAATTTGGAAACCCATTAATACTAAATAATTTCAATTAATAATAATTTATTCTTGTTAAAAAACAACCAAATTTATACTTAACATAACTATTCATAGAGTAATGAATAAAATTTTTCTACAAACATAAAATTATAAATTATAAATCCTTGATATGGAAATTAACGAATCCAATAATCCAATAATAAATAATATATATTTATAAGAAATTACAAATTAATAATTTTGTTTTTTTATTTTGACTATGAAGGAAAATAGGAAAAAATAAAAAATGATTTCATATATAAGTTAATGTTTTTCTCATATCAATTTTATTTCTCTGAATTATGAATGATTCATCATGTATTTATTTATTGTGGTTCATATAAACATCCCATATAAATATCATATCAAGAATCTATTTTCATTAATGGAATTAAATTTTTCTTTTGATGATAATTAATTTTTCGAGGAATATTGTTTGGCGGTTTTCATTGTAGAAAGGGAATTTTTATCCCAATTTCCATTCATTGTGATTAGAATATACTGAAATTAATATTTCATTTTATTATTCAGTTTCATATGAATTTTTATGGACATAAGTTTTACATAAAAATTTTTTTGTTTATTTATATCTAATACACTTAATTTATTCATCTTCTTAACCCTCCCAGTTTCATTTAAAAATACTATTTTAAATGTTTTTTTTACATCCATTGGTGTTTTTAACTTATATATAATGATCAGAATTTTGCCCGCATTCATGATTGCTTAATGTTTTCAAGAATCCATTATAATATTAAATGATTATTTTCAATTAGATGTATTTTATTTATAATTTTGTGATCTATTAAATAAATTATTCCAAATTAAAACAAGGTATTTATATCAACAATTTTTCAATGATTTTTCTATAGTTTTGTCATCTTTGTCCACACCCGATATTGTATATTATTCATAATAATGTTTGACCTCTTGTGACACCATATACTATATATTATTGAATGATTTATGAGAAATTGGATTATGGAAGTAGTATATTTAAACAATTCACCATATTACCCTATATAGTTTAGGATTATGTTTACTGATTAGGGTAATTATTTACAATTCATATTCTAGTTTCAATAAGAATGTATCAGTTTATTGTGATTCACCCCATTCATATAAGGAATGAATTGTACTTATAATGTTTCCATTGGGGCTCTATATATCCCCTCAAAAAATCGGTAGGTCTACAGAGACAAACATGATTAGTTTTTGGCCAATCCCTTACCCATTTATGTAGCATTCTTAGTCAGTGGCTTTATGGTATGTTTACATTTTCACAAATTATTCACTCCCCATTTGTGATATTTTTTATTGATATTAAATGTTATTATTAGACTATTAGAATATCTAATGTTATCATTCATTATCATATGACTATTTATATGGAATTATTTTATCTTTATTGATTCCTGCTATTTTATACTCAAGATTATCTTTTAATGGAATGTGTTTCTGGTTATTCTTTTTTCCTTAATATATATATATATTTATTTATTTATTTATGATAGCATATGTTGTATTTTTAACCATAAAATGAATATTTTCTCACCCATTTATTATGTTATGTTCATTCCCAGGTTTCCAAGAAGTTTATTATGATTAATATGAAGGGTTATACTATGCGGATTTATGGTGTTCTCAATTAAAATAGTTTTTGATTTTTTGTCTAAATTTTATTTTGGATTTCAAATAATTATCTTATTTTCAATGAAAAATAAAATATTCAATACTTCAATTTGACATTCTTTATAATTATTATAATATAATAATGTATGCCACTAGCTCCAAACTATAAGGGTCAAGGTCCGTATACATTGTTTTAAAGGATGTTTAGTAGAAAACACTGGTATATGATTTATGAGATCATAGAATATGGAAACATAAACCTATAATATACATTGATTATATTCCCAAGGTAAAAAAGTATTACGATTTAGAAATTACTTATACATAAATATTCAATTTTTGTTAATTTTTTCACTAGTTTCATGTTATTTATTATGTTTCGTAATGTTATTATCTAATATTGTGTATTCCATTATTCAATAAAGTCACATATTATAAGGAATAGAAATCGTATCAGTACAATTAATCCATGTAGGAACTAAAATCCTTTGAAATGTAAATATATTGGAGCTAGAAATGATGTTATTATGAAAACATTATAACTATAATAGGGTAAATTACCCATATTTTGGGTAATAAAATTACTCACATTGAGCAAACCAATATAAAATATGGTGTATCAATGTTATATTTTTTCATTTTAAAAGAACCTCCATCATTCAATGGGACTAAACATACATATTTATCAAATAAATAGATAATTTCCTTATATAATATATTTATTTATTTTGGATGTAATTAAAATGAAAATTTTATCATGGAAATTTATCATCTTGTTGGAGATGTAGATCAATAGTGGACATTGATTCAAAACACTAAGCAAGTAGAGAAAATTAAAAACATGGAATGGAATGATTTTATGGTAATTTTCATAGAAATTTACTTTCATAGAGAAAAACATGTTTATTTGGAGAAAAATTTACTTAGTATGAGACAAAAAGAAGATAAAAATGTTTCTATGTAATAAGGAACCTTTACAAGGTTATCTAGAATACAGAATACTATGTACGTAGAAAATATTAAGGTATACTTTTTCATTTATTGAAATAAACCAATCATTACATAGGAACATGCCTATAATACATTATCATCATATGATGATAAAATATCTTGTGTTAATAGGATAGAGAATGAATTATCTATGTATTAAGAAATTGAAACAATGAAATAGAATGAGATGATGATTGAATAAATGATGGATAATGAGAGGAAACAAGAGATGAATTTTCAAACATATGATAATTGTTGAAGGAAACAGACTTTACATTCTTGAAGGGAATGGGAACTTGCAACATCATTAAAGATAAGGTTCAATAAACTCATGAAATAAATGTAATGAATGAATTTGTCCAATTCCTCAACTACATGGAGAGGGGGAATGAGGAAAATTAATTTCCCAAGTGTCATGGGAATATATCTAAAATGATGAAAAGGGATTGAGGCCATGGTTTTGATGATACTACAGTTAAAGTGGAATAATTATCCTATTTGTGTTTTTATATTCAATAATAATTTTTGAATGTATATTCTCTTCATAGGAATCATGATATATTTAAGGATTTTACTGTAGTACTCCTTATTTATGGAAATGGAAGAATGTGATGAATATAAGCTATAAAAAAGGGAAATTTTTTGTTTTCATGTTGATATTTTTTTAAACACATGACTTGTTAAATATAAAATTTAAAATGTTATTTATTTTCATATAATAATAAATAGATTTTTATAGGATAGTATCCGTGATCATTAATGATGTTGTGATTTGTTGGATATGTTATTCTTTAATTTTTAGATGTTTTCTTGTGAGGAATAAATTAACTAAAATAATATTTTACACCTATAAGGATTCATGTTTCTTAAATGTTTAATAGATATTGAGGTAATAATATATATTTTTTGAATATTATAGATACATTATTTCATGAATTCTTATGTTAATATTATTCTGGATATATTTATAACATTATTTTACTTTTTTGGACAATGATTTGGAAAACTAAAATTTGAATATGATTTATGGTATCTAATTATGGAATGGATTATTATTAATATTGTAAATTTAATGACTTATCATTATTGGATTAAAAATTATTACTTTTTTGGTAAATATTTTACATACAAATTATTGACTTATGTATCATGTGATAAACGTGCTTTATGCATAATAATTGATATTAAATATCCATATTTTGGTTTACAAAATTAATTGGAGATAGATAAAACAGAAACCAACTGATGATATTATGCTTATGACATAGAAATTCACAATTTATGATTATTTTCTCAAATTGTTATCCATATAGTACATGAATCCGAGAACTCTATGAAAAATGATTTGCAACAAAAATTATATCAATTTTATTTTCTTATTGAGAAATCAATGGTTTCTTCAGTGATAAAATATTTATGATCATGTGATGGTAATATTTTTTATGACCATGTTCCCAATCACTCTCCATAAAAACATAACAGTAAATTTTCTTTTTTATTCCCATGTTTTCTCATCCCACTAATGTAATCATGAAGGAAGCCTAGGTTTGTGGATATAATCACATTATCATTTCCATCCATTTAATCGAATGATTTATTAACCTTGATGACGATGTGGTATTTCGAAAAGGGTATTCAAAAATGACAACACCGTGACTACCAACCACAATTTTAAATTTCAAGGACATAATATATCATGTTATGGGAGAATATAACCCCACTAGATTATATGGTATGTCTCTTTTTAAATTCAACATCTTCAATAGCTTATGTTTCACACAACACTAGGATTAAACAAATGGTGATATACTATTAAATATTAACATACCCATTGTGAAAGTAATTTTATATTTAAAAATAATAATATATAAATTAGAAAAAAACGCACTTATTTGATATTAAATAAACTTTAGGTATCTCAGAATAGAAAATGTGATATATTTATATCATTGAATAAATAAATAAATGTTTTAAAAATGATAAATTAAGTGTTGGTATTTTTCTAAAATGTAAATGTTTATTTAAAATTTTACAATTAATATAATTATTTAAATCAAGTTTTATTTTCATAAAATAGATTTAAAAATTAATTTTATTTTAATATAACAATAAGATAAATTTATTTTAGATTAATTAATTTCTCAAATTCTCTTAAAAACAGTTCAAAATAAATTTTTTATGAATAAATGATGATTTAATTAAAAATTAATTTTTTTAATATTTATAAAACTATTTTAACAAATGGATTCTAACTTTTAATTCTACATGTAAAAAAATTGTTATGGTGAATTTTTTAGATTTTTCTATAATTGTTTATTTTTTTGTGAATATTGAAATCCTATAATTTATGGTATTTGAAATTATAAATATATAATTGAATTACCGAGTAATCGATGATGTATGGAAGATATAAAAATTCATCTGTTTGAACTCACATGATCTAGTTATTTACATATTCATATTAATAAACACCATTGGTAGTCATTGTCCAAAATAATAAACAAATAAAAAAATAATGAAAAACACCCCTCTCCTCCCCTGGAAATACCACCCTTCGCCGCCTCTTTTCCTCACACCTTCTTTGATTTTTCTCTTGATTATATTCTTCCCAATTCCTCTCCTAATACACTACACGATGTTTTTGGTATTTCTGGTCTCACCAATAGTCCATTCCCATGTTCTTTATGGATGTTATCAGGGAGAGGATATTCAAGAGATAAAATACCCATTCCTGATCATTTAATTTCATTTTATTTTATATCCTACCATCACATACCTTGTCCAAAATATCATGAAAACCCTAGTATCAAATATATACAATAATTTAATTATATTAATTTAATATCCATTGTCAATTCTCTCTTATACTCCCTGTATTTTTTAAAATAATAATATCATCCATTTGGTTTCGATTCACAACCATCATTGATGAAAAGTTCTTATTTTCCATTACCACCATCAAGCATGGTCAGAAAACCATTATTGTGGTAATATATATATATTTAATATATATATATATATATATTATGTTATATAATATTCTATAACCAATAAATATGCATAATATGAAATAAAATGACATAAGTTTGTGATGATATTATATATTGTAAAATATAATTAATAAATTTTCATCAAAAATTTATGTAATGAATAATCATCATAAAATATAATGAAATGATATGTGATATCATCTAAACATATTTAATTTAATTAATAATATATTATTTAACATCTCAATAAGTTATTCGCATTTTAAAATAACTCCTATATTTATACACAAGGGAACCAACTATAGAATAATGAAATGAATGGACTCACATAAACTAAATTTAAAATTAAAACTCATTAAAATATCTATAAAATAATATAAACAAGTATGATAAGAAAATATTTCTTTAATATGATATAAATAATATAATTAATGAATGTTATTTATTAATATATGAAATTTGTTAAATGTGAAGATTGCTTTTAGACTTTAGTTAAGGGTTTTCTCACCTCAATTTTATTTTAGTTAGATATTCCTAATTTTACACTTATTTATTGTGTAAGGGGTATTTATATTGAAAATATAAATATCATATCACTAATCTCATTATATTTTATGGTAGTCATTATTTAATATTAATGTTTTTATTTTTCTGGGGCATATGGTTTAACTTTTTCCATTATGGTAAGTGAACTCTTAACCAAATTTCAATTCATTGAGTTAAAAATAGTCTACATTGATTATGTTTTAACTTGATTACATGTATAATGAATTATTATTATTTCAATTTTTATTTCCATTTTGAATTAATTGTATAAACAAATAACAATCCTAATTTATTCTGGTTGTTATATCTCACTCTTTTTTTAAAAAATTCTTTGAAAGTATTTCTTTTTATCAAAATTTAATAAAAATGTTTTTTAAGCTTATATGAAATGAGTGGATATCCCCACTTTTAGATTCAATAATTTCTTAGGAATAATAGAAATGTTTCTTAGGTTATTTTAAAAGTTTTTTTTGTTTGGTATTTGAGGGATTTTTTAAATAAAATATTTTCATGTAAATAGAGTATTTCTCTTAGGAAAATGAATTTCTGGAGTTCTTCTTGTATTTCAACACCCCTACTAAATCATATTCATATTAAATATTGATATATCATGATATTGAAAACCATATTTTTTTAATTGTTAATAATAATTTTTATTGGGGGTGTAATATATTGCTACAATTCTACATATTACTTTTAATAGTTTATTATTATGTTTACTAATGGAATAAGTTATTTACATTTCATATGCTTGTTTAAATATGAATATATATATGTTTATAATATTTCAACCCTAGTATGGGGAATGTATTGGACTTAGTATGTCTGAGGCATGGTCCGTTATACCCCTCGATGCATCAGTATGTCTCATGAGACAAATTAGACTGGGTTTTGGCCATGTCCTTATTAATTAATTTAGTCTTATTGGATGTGGCCATTATATTATTATTTATAATTCCATAAAATATAATTCCATCATTATTATACATTTAATTGAAAATTAATATGATTATATAAATACTATAATATCCATGGGTATGTTTCATTATCATGTGATTATTTTTATTTCATTATTTTATTAGCTTTTATCCCTACCTATTATGAGAAGTATTATTTTTAATGTATTTTTATTCTTTTTATTCACTTTTCCTTTTTTTTGTTTTTATGATATATTCTTTTGTATAATTACCCTTACAAGGAATCTTATCTCACACCTTCCATATGTATTTTTCTTCCATATGCTTCATAAAATATTATTATGAATAATATGCAGGGTTACACAAAGTGTATTAATGGTGTTCTCAAAGAAAATAATTTTATTTTCTTTATGTATAAAATTTACTTTAAATATAAACTATTTATAATATTTTCCAAAATTATTAAACTAGTTGGTCTCTTGGGATGTGATTCCATGTAATTATTCCAAATTAATAAAATCATACAACATCATTAGGATAATAGGGTCGAGGTCTTTATATAATGAAATAATTAACATAAGTTGAACTAATGAAAAGGAAACATGTAATCAAAAGAATAAAATAAATAATTGTGAACTTATAGGATATATTTTCTGCAATAGTGGTTGTCGGGTGTCTAAGTGAATATATCTATAGTTGATCCTAGGGTTTGGATAATCCAATAATTTTGTTTTGGGATATATTATACAATGTGTATTATGTGATTCAAAATTATTCCCCTCCCATTACAGTTACGGTACCTAACAACTAGTGGTCACTTGGTTGGTGTTTTTTACATTATCCTAGTCGGAGGATGGATGGTTGACATACCCCTCTTTCCTAGCCTTGTTCTCTTTGTAGTTTCATATATAGATATCTTTGGAGGTATATTTCACTATATATATGTCTGTGTATAGGGATTTGATGACCTATTATAATCACACAAATCTATCTTTGGATATAGTATCAAAATGTTTTTTATATATATAATCGACTGTAATGATTTTTGGTAACCTACTAGATGTATGGGAAGCTATGGATTGAGGTATAATACCCGATGTATTATATGCATCATATAGGATGTGGTGGATCCATGAAAATAATTTGTTATTATGTTGATATGAAATGATTTAAGTCACGAGTATCCGGTTTTGATATATTGCCTTGGTGTTTTTGATATGGGTTACTATTAGAAAGATTGATGGAATATGATGTGTAGCATATAAAATGAGAGGAAAATTAGTCGGGATGAAGTTTTGGTGTACCCTTGTTGTTTTATTACTAAAATAATTTATTCATGTATGTGATACATGGTGAGTGAAAAACATAATGAGGGTGATGATGTAGTATACTTATTTAGGTGATGAGTTATTTTCACCTATTTTTGTTGGGGATTTCTAATATTTCATGACTTTTTACATGAGAGGATCTTGGGACGACCTAGCTAAGTTTACTATTATTCTCAGCCAACACATATAAAAACTATTCTTCAGTTCAATAGGATATTTTTGGAGAACATGTTTAATATCAGTATCATGTTTTTTATTGGAGATATTTTTTTTAATTGTTTCTTCCATCATTATCTTTTAGTAATTGTAGTTTCCAATCAATATGTTTTATCATTTATGAAACTACTTGTATGTTCTTGGAATAAATGGTGTCATTGTGAATGAGTTTATTTGAATATCTAAATGATCCATCTCTTCTATTTTTACGTAATAATTAAATGCCTCTAATATATATTCTTCATGTAATCTCAATGCAATTCACCATCCATGGGACAACTAGTGGCTGGAATCAAGATGTATCCATCTATTTTTTTTTATCATTTTTGGCCATGGAGGAGAAAAATTTTGGGGAGGGGTCCTGAAAGTATTCTATGTAATATTTTTTATCACTTATTAATTAAATTTATGGGACATAAAATGAAACATTTTTTCCATCTTTCATATTATTTTGAATTATGTGTTTCTATGTTTTTTTAAAAGGTAAATAAATTCTATAGTGGAAACCCCCTTGTTTTTTAATAAAGTTTTACAGTGTAATTTTATTCAATATACCTCCCTATGGAGATACAGGATAGTTGGAGTTTCTATTCAAAGATACAACTAGGGATACCCACCATAAAGGGTTGTTTGAAAACTGACTCAATCATCACCCAATTTCCCAAAGACTGGGCCTAAGACCATACACATCGAGAGAATCTCCTTTGAAATATACTTTTGAGTATTTTAATACTCTTAATGAACCATGATATAATACATTTTCTATAATTTCCTTTTTATTATACCAATGATCCAATTTAACCCAATTGTTATCATTTATGAATAACTCTTTACATTCAATGTGTCATCACCCCTATATTTTATTGGTGATTATACAACATGATACATTGATGATACCCCATATATTTTGTGATTATAATAAGATATTCTTCTAGACATACATATTATTATACTTAAAGTTCAAGTATTTTATTTATTAATTTCTAATTATATGTATATCAAATTGTTACCCATTAATATGATCCTTTTTAAATTGTATGAAAAGTCATGATGATTCTTATGGGGACAACATTGGATTACTGTAGGATATGGGTGGGCCATAGAATTTTATATCCCATTAATTCATCAATTGGTCGCATAGAACAAAAAGGATGGGTTTGGGTGTAAACATATTTTCAAAATTGTATATTGTCTTGGGAAAATATGTGATGATAATATTTTATGATTACAATTAACAATTTAATAACTATGATTTCAATGATTATTTTAATCCATATTTTTCTTGATTTTAATTATCATAACATCAAATAGGTGTTATTTAATTATGGATTTATGTTTTTCATTTCTTCACTTATACTATCTTCATGTTAGTAAATCTTCTACATTATGATATTTTTTACTATGAATCTGATTTCAACCATATATGATATTATCTTTCTGAGAAACCTAAACAATAATTAGGATTATAATTAATGGATAATATGGAATGTCTAATCATTTATGTGAAAATTTTTAATTTCATATCCTATGTTTTCAAATGTTATTTATGTATTTTTCGTTTTTTTCACAACATGTAATTTGTTTTATCCTATATGAAATCTTGTATTTTGTGATAGTAATTGAAAATAAATATAATCTATGGGTTTCTGGAGTTAGTAATATCAATTTTTATATCGAATCATGTATATTAGATTCCTTGTTGACTAGAATTAGATGAACCAAGGGAGATAACATTACTACTTTGAAAAACCGTTTAAGATTTAAAAAGAACAGTTATGAAAATATAGAAATATTTTTATTTTATAATTATATACAATGGGTATATTTTGTAAATAATATTTTTGAATAATGGATACTAATATGAGGAATATGAACTGTATTAACACCTATAGTCAATGATAATATATTCTTACCGACAAAGATAAAAATCTAGAGATGTTTCCAAATAAATCGTAACAATATTATTGTAGTTAAGCCAAAATATTTCAAATAATATCATCCATATAAATTGACATGTTGATCGGTAACATAGTGTAACTATGCTCGAAAACATGATGTGCTAATAACCAACAACATTCATAATAAATACTAATCATTTTGTATCTAATCAATGAATGATGTCCATGTATCTGCAATTTTTTACTATGGGAAATAGTAAAACAGATAAAATCAACATGGTAGTATTTCATCTAAAAAAACATGTAACTGTCAAATTTTAACCATTTCACTTAAATATAGAGGTATATGAGATCATGATCATGGAATATATAACTTTTTAAGATAAATTATATTAAAAATACATTCATAGTGATCAAATTTTAGAATTGGAAAGGATGTTCCTCAATCATTGGAAAATGGAGGGGGAAAATACTATTATTTGTTATAATAGAATTACTTGATTATATATAGTTTACAATGACCATAAAAAAATAAATATTATTTAATTGATTTGATAAATGAAATAATATAAGTGGAATAAAAAAAATATTTTCATCAAATTATGATACATAATTTATTTACAATATGATAGATAATGAGTTTTCAATGTAATATATTTTCAAGGAAAAGTAGGAGAAGTTGATCATTGAGTATAAAATAATGAATAATTTAATAAAATATTATAATGTAAGGATATTATTCCAACATGTGATACAGAAAAAAAAATAAACAAGGGTATTGTAGGATTAGAATATGAGTTTGTTACAGGTGTGTAGAAAAAGTACATCTTGATAATGATATGTGGAAGGTAGAAGATACATATTTTCAATTCATTAAATATAGGTTTCATGGAAATTATTTAACCCATCTATAATAATATCAAGATATTTTTTCACATATAATGAAATGGGATAAGGGACACTTTTATGTTATTACCGTAGCTAAAATGTAATCTTCTAATGAATTTTATTCATGAGAATCGATCATAGTCCAAATTTTAGATAGTTTTATAAATGAATTTGGATCTACACATTCTTATATTCTGTAATGTTTTCAAAAAACATTATATATTTCTCTCTAACAAATCTAAGTGAGTTACTAATTAGGACATCATACTAGAATATTATTGAAACAATTATGTGTCAGGTATTTCCAATTATGATGCATGGGCCTACCCTATTTGTTAAAATAGTATTTATATCTAGGTTTGAATTTGATATTACCCCTATAATGTATTTGATTTTAATGTATAATGAAATTATTTATTCCCTAATTAAGGAGATTATAATTTTACAAGGATATGTGGATTCTTTTTTCATCAGAGTGGAATCTCCATAATCTAAATTTCATCACGGTCATCCCCTAGTAGCAATGCATAAAGAAATTATAGCTAAATAACATGTTCAAGAATGATATATGGATGGTGAGGGTATCCTAAATATAAATGATGTACCCTTGGTAAAAAATTATTTTTCCTTTTCCAAATGAATTTCCTAGTCATCCATCAAAGCAAGATGTCATGCCCACTATTGGAATCACTATATATGCATGGTTTATATCTATATATCTATATGTAAAGGAAATATTTGGTTTAGTGGAGATGAATATATAATTGTACGATTTGTGTGATAAATAAATTATATTCCATAGTTTCTCATATTTGGAGACTATTTTTTATCATTGAACAAGTAATATAAGTCTATATGATTTTCAATCAGTTAAAGGAAATCGATTCCATTACTATAAAAAAAGATTAATAATTTTACCATGTTCATATTAATTATTTAATCAACATTAATAAGGAAAATACATTTCAAATTAAAATCATCACAATGCCTATCATAAATTAATGATGATAAATATTCATAGAACTAATATAGAATTTTGAACAAATTTCGGTCATTATGAATTAGATAAAATGTTTTTTTATTTACTAATTTACCATATTAATGTATATATCTAATTAATATATTTTCTATGGATTATAAATAGAAATTTGATTGCTGTTTAATAACTATATATTCATATATAAAAAATATTTATGGGAAATGTGATATTCTTCTATAAATAATAATAGTGAGCCTAAAAAACTATTTATATTTGATGTATATAATGTGTGAATCTAGGTTCAATAATATTTTATTTATTTATCATACGTTCTTCAAGTATAGAATATATATTATCCCTTTGATGATAAAATTTTGTCAAACAATTCCAACCTTAATTAAGAAAACTAATAAAATAGGTTTCTTTATTTTAGTTATTACTATAAGTGTGTTGTTTTAGATATTTATTGATTAGCAAACCCATTGACCAATGTAACACATAAATGAGTCCAATTAATATGCTTAAAGGAATGTGTAGAATTTCTTGAATATATGAATATGTGACTGATTAATTCATTAATCTTTACATTTCCATCATGTAAGTAAAAAATTGTAATATATAGTGATTCATAAAATATAGGACGTGAAGGTGCCCTTATGAATATTGATAGAGTGGTTTCTGATGAATAATTGAAATTAAATTTCAATGATTTGAACTATATAAACTATCACATTGATCTACAAATCATAAACATTTATTTATAAAAATGAAGCACTAATATTATGTGGGAATGATTTCATTGATATATGAACCATAAAAAAATGTTTTATATATTCTTAAAAAATGATATTAACATTCGGAAAAGTAGTTGGCCGGATCTAGTCAAGAACTATTATTTCTAGACACATTATAAAAATAGGATGTAAAATTCGGTGGATGATGCACTGAATAGGATAAACCATGGTATTCTTCAAAAAATTATGATTAAGAAGGATCCAACATAAAAAAGAACTATTAATGATATATATTTTTCTAACGGTCAGCTATCATTTATTTAAAAAAAATATTGTTAAAATACCCTTACAATAAATGATAGATAAGTATGAATAATATTATAATAACATAAAATGTAATATTAAAATAGTTTATGATGTGAAATTGATATATATTATTTATAGATAAGGATTGTTGAATTTTTTGAACATTTTATATGCATTATCAATATCAATTTTGAAAAAAGAACTTATAGATGAAGTACACAACATGATTTTTTCTGTACTCCCTAGAAGCATATTGATATCTATGTATTTTAGAAAACATTTTTAATGGGTTTTTGTGATTTGGGGAATTTTATATTATGTCTCTATATTGTTAACATGATTACATGTAACCATTTTAATAATATATCCTACTATTTCATGAAATGTATTCCTATGCCTATATAAATGTGGTGAATTTTATAGATTATTTTTTAGTGCAATCCCAATGACTTAAGAATTGATGATTTAATAATGGCCATTATTGACTGTCTTTTTATGACATTCCATTTCACATCGATACGGGAATATCTACCCCATGAAATCCTTTCCAATATCTATATCAATTAAATAAAAAGTATTCTTGGATCGGCCTTATAGATTTTATTTGATCATGACCCTCAATCCAAAATTATATTGCTAAAGTTACTTCAATGTTCTATATATTCTGAGGAATACATAAAAACAATTGATCAAACCTAGACTGATTGGATGTATGAATAGATAACCTAGAAAATGAAAGACATGATGAGATCATGATCACCTGATATAAATTGTATATGAAATCACAATAAATAATTAGAATAATTGAAAAACTATAATAGCTTCTAATCAAGAAACCAACTTTCTCCATTTAATGTTTTCCGTGGAATGTGATGTTATACTCAAACGTGTTGCGAAGATGTTATCAAAATAAAGTTTTCCAGATCAAACACTCTAGTCGATACTGTCGTTATATTATTTACTACATAGGATCATATTAATTCATGCTAGAGAAAAAAAATATTTGGGTTGTAATCAAATGATATGAATAGAATTTAAATTTGGTGATCAAGTATTCTTGATGTTCTCAAAATATAAGGGAGTTGTATGATTCATAAAAAAGGGTTTGTTAGGATCTAGGTAGATTTAATGTTTTTTCTTGTTATAATTAATAATTGTTGTATCATAATATTAAGAAATTCAGACATACATTTATAAATTACAATATGTCTATATGGTTCATTACTTTGAAATGACATTTTGGATGTAATCACATATGAGTGAATAGATTCATATCATGACTTGTATTATAATAAAAATATATACATTATTTAATCCAAGTATACAGCATTGAATAATCTCAAAAATCAATTGGTTAATGTCAGTTAGAGGAATAAAATTCTACAAGAGGAAACCTGTGAGCCTAATGAATATATATGGAAGAACAATCCAAATTTCTCAATAGTTAACATATACAACTATTTAGATAATGTAATTGTTTAATTGGTGAAGAATGTAATACCTAAGACAATACATCAGTAGGTAAACATCATATACTAAACTACCATATGATGCACTCTCTTAATATAGATAATTAATATGTATATTTGTAATATTAATTTCACAATGATATAATTTTATTTTGAAAAAATAAATATTATTTTTGAATTCATCATAAAGATATTATCTTCAAATGATTTTTTCGTAATTTCATATTAAATGGATTTTATGCACACTAATGTCAACCATACACTTATTAATTTTATTTTATAAAATTGGAATTGTATTTAGAATTAATAAGACCAAAATATTTATAAATTCAAAAATATATTTGGTGTCAATGAAAATAATTTACTTTGGATAATGACTGGTTACCATTGTAAAGTATAATACCAGATTTCAAAAAAAATACATTTCGAATAGTTATAAGATTATTATAGATGTAAATTATAATTATATATTTTATACTATGACATTAATTTTTTTTCATAACATATAAAACATATTTAAATTCCCATTAAATTAATAATCAATATTAAATTAAAATAAAAAATCTTCAGATGATAAAGTATAATTTTATTTCAAAATAGCTTTTTATATTATATGTTTTCTTTTGTAAGTAATGTTTAACATAATATGAAATAAAATTAGGTTAAATGGATAAAATTTTAATATTTACACATATATATTTTGTATAATGGGACATATTATATTTTAATTACTAAATAATTTTCATGGTTAATTATTGAATCAATAAAAAATGTGTAATATGGGTATATGTGGTATCAAAAAAAATTAATTATTAAAAGCTTGAATACAATATCTTGAAATGATTTTCTGTTATGAAATTAATTCCAAAATATCACAATGTCCATTTTTTAGTATCTAACCAAACCCACCTCACAACATTATGATTCAATTTATATCACATCACTAACATACTATCCATGAAAAACTAACATTTTCATATATAAAATAATCCATCAATAATCCATTTAATATGACATAAAAAATTAGGTTACACGTGAAAATATTAACCTTTATAAATTTTCAATATTATAAATCAATCTCATTGGCCTATATGAATAATATATTATCTGAATCCCTTCATTTTGATGTAATAATCAAAGATCAAACAATTCCAAAAAAAGATAAAAATTTTCACTAATATCATTTTTTCACATATATTTTATTTTATATTTTCTAATTCTCAATTAAGGGCATATATATTTATTAAAAAGAATTAAATATTGGAAATGAAAAACAACCATCTTTGACTTTTTTCTATTGAAAAATTAATCAGTATTTCATGTGTTTTCTCAACTACTGCTTCAACAACGCAACATGTCTAATATGCCTTCCATAACTTAAAATGATTCATATATGGATGTGAATAAAGAAAAAATAGGATGTTTATGGTATGATTATATTTTTGGAAGGTAAAATTTAAGACCGTTTAAAATATATTATCAACAAATTAACATTATTAATTTCTTCAATTAAAATATGTGTACAAAGAGGAAAATAATTAATTTAAAATATGTAAAATTTTAAAATCCATTCATTCATCTTCTAAATTAGAAATATTAATAAAACATTAATAATAATAAACATATATCAACAAGCCTCTATAAAAATCATGAAAGAAATATAATTACAACATAATAACTTGTTAAAATCATCATGTGTTAATATTTAATTCAATTTGACCACATACTAAGACAACAATATGATTTTATATCCTAAATAAATTGGGTAACATTATTAATTCTATTAAAAATATAAACATATATAAATAATATTTTAATTATTTAGATTTTATATTAATTTTATTTTCATTAATTAATAAAATACCCACTAATTTACCAGAATATTTAAAAGAATATTATTACCGATATCATCATTAAGGATAAAAAATAATAAAAAAATATATTGGAAGAATAATAAATTATTATAAAACATACTTGAAAATAAAATTAATTAACTTGTAATGATAACATTGGTTGTAGAATTATTACAAACACATCTATTATGGTACTAGTACAAATGATCCGAACTACAAACACTTGATATAGAAAATTAAAATAACTCACAATGAAAATTACTATTTATGATGGGGAAAAAGGATTTGAATATTATTTTTAGTTATTTGATTATAATATACATTCTTGTGATATATTATTATATAAATTTTTTTTTGGAAATTTGTACAAGTTGAATGGATTTTTTTCTTTTGAAATTACACTCTTTAGGGAATGATTGGTGTTATTAACATAACATTATTTATATGATGTACATACATACTATATGAGAAGAAATAAAATGAAATTACATTATTCATGGTATTTTTTGATTTATTTGATTTCATATATTTCCTTTTGTTTTTAATGAATATCGTGAAAAGTTGTATGGGGGTAAATCTGTCTCCATTTTCATATTTTAATACTCAATTTATATTAACAACATATTTTCATTTTGGTGATGCATGATTTTCCATGTAAAACTTTTTTATATATTAATAATTAAATTTATTTGATTTAAAAGTCAATATTTTTATCCCAAACTCATATTCTTTGGATTTCGGAGATTTTAATACTATTTTAAAAAACAATATCTTATATAGTGAAACACACATCCCGTGTAATGGTAATGAAAAAAATGATTAATATAGTATATAATAAACACTTATATAGATAGAAGATAGTGGATGTAGATTTGGAGTTTATTCACCTATGGGTAATTACTCTTAAAAGTGTTGTTTGAGCATTAAATCTATCATCACCCTCATGAATCACTAAGGAAATAATGACTAGAAACCTCGAAATGGAATCCATTTGACATGATTTAAAATATTTGTTCCTCATAATGAACCATATTAATGTATGTTTCTTACATATCCACTGGTCAACTACTAATATAATATATTTAACCCAATTAATATCTTCCATGTATAGCCCAACTCATTAAAATAACAATATCACCAATATTTCATTGATAAGGGTATTACATATTAAATTTATGACACCCCACAACATAAATGTTGATTAAAGGATGTTCTCATAGACATAAAAAATATTATTTATCATTAGTATGAATTATATTTATATATTTCTGAATATAAGAATATGGATATTTTATTTAGTAAGAGGTTCCTTAGGGAATTTTTTCAAACTACATGATGAATCTATTGGGTAATGAAATATAATAAAATTGGTGTTGGGTGGGGCCAAAAATTATACACTACTATGATACATTGAGGAGTCTCATAAGGAATAATTGGTTTCGATTTGGTGTATACCTCATCCAAAAAAATATTGGGTGATTCATAAATGTCTTTATTGAATATTTTGATTTACAACATTATAAACAATATCAATATGTTAAAATGAATATTTTTATTCATGTTTATAATTTTTTCAAGGATACATAATACCTGTAGTTTTATTTGAAAACAAATTGATGTTATTATTCTATTAATACCATTTCATTTGTTCCATTCTCAAATTATAAAATCATATTTTTTATGATACACCTTTGGTTAGGATCTGAGCTCACAAATCATTTCTTTCCTTTCCTGATCAATCATTAAGTGGAACTATGTATAGTGGTCATGGATATGAAATAAGGGATAATATTTTTCCTTTAATGTTTTTATATTATTTATTATATTTTCAAGTATTCTGTAGATATTTATTTACTCCTCCAAATCCAACGAGTTGTTAGATTCTATGGGAACACTTATATTATGTACAAATATTTTAATATAACAATCAGATCAAGTTTTTTAGAGTATGGGGTATTATATTTTATAAACCATTATATTATTGGTTTTATATTAAATTCATCACTCTATCATAATGAAAACATATAATTTTTAAATTTTGGGAAATCACATGATCCAAATATAATTTATTATTTATAAGACAATATTGACTATATAAATATAATTTTTAATGATTTATTATCTAGAACTTTTAAAAAAAAGATACTACATAGAAAATATTTATTTTAATTAATTATTATCATATAATAACAAATTAGATTATTATTATCATTCAAACCATTACTTAAAAAATAGATATACATTTAAATAAAATATTACTATTTTAGTTCATCAAAGAAACCATTAATATTCATCTGATCATAATTAATAAACTAACACTTGAATTTTCCTGGAACATTTTAACTACATTCTAATATGTAAAATAAGAGATGAATAATATCCCAAAAATAAATTTTTACAATATCCAAATCATGATAAAATCACATATTGTATGATATGTATCATAATAATTTATAATCCATTATATATATTAAAATTTTCCCAATATATATTCACATTCCTAAACAAGAAAATACAATTTAATCCTCACATCTATCAAAAATAACTAATATATAATTGTTTTATCAAATAACCCATTGTACTAATTGGGAATAATGGCCTCGGTATCAAACCACATATCATAAAAACATTTATCTAAACCTAAATTATATATTCTCCCAAATACCCAATATAAAACTATCCAAAGATCATCAATTACCATAAATCCATTTAAAAACACCAAACAAAGGGTATATATTCCATTTAATCGTTGCTAAACCTTAATATAATTAAACTAGTATATTATCAAACCTGTTAAAATATAATTAATTTATTCCATACTAACCGAAAAGGCTATCTAATGACTAATCATATGAAAATGGATGTGATTTGAAAATTGAAAATATTCTACATATTTTTTAAAATTTAAAAATTACATCTCGAAAATAATATCATAACATTATATGAAAAATATTTTCTATCATTACAAATATTCTATATAAACAACTTATTCTACATTTTTCTTATCACCTCCCGAAAATTATCTAAATAAAACAACCATTTTATACGTGACACTTGATAGAAATTCATTGGGAAGGGTATGAAATTAAGTGAGGTCGAATGCCGAGTGAGGGAAAATATGAAGTATTAAAAATTTCATAGAACATAATCGAATTCGGTATCAACAATATGGGATAAATATCTACATTAATGGACTAAAAAAGTCAGAACATGTAATTATTGAATGGAAATAAGATCATTGTTCACTACATGAAATCAGAGTGTAGTTGAAGCATTAAATATATACCATATCTTGAAACATGACCAGATAATAATTTCCCATTGAATAATAAAATTAGAACAAGTAAAATAATGAAAAGAAGATTATTACTAATCAAAAGTAATTATAATCATATGTTAAAACCCAATCATTCTAATGCATTATTTTTGTGCATAAAACAAATCATACCAAATAGTTTTGATTTTATAAAACCTAATAATTTTAATGTATTAATTTTTTTCAAGAACCCAACCATGTACACACATTATTACAATATATTGAGATAAGAAACATTAACCAATGTATTATAGGTGTATTATAGAACCTATTATCAAATAATGGAAAACCATACATATATATTTTTTAAGATGACGGTAGAAATCACCATTCATTTATAGGTTAATTTAACCATGTGAATGACAAATGTTTTTTGAATTATTACTCATTACATGATATGAATATATCTAGATAAATTAAGTGGATTGAAAAGTTACATAAAATCAATTGAGAAAATTATCAATCAATAAATTATGTTCACCTATAATAAAAACTCTTTTAAAAATGCATTAGAAAGATTCTTAAAAAAATATGATGAAATATTGGTTTCATTTGTTAATAATTAAAATATGATAATTTTAATGAGAATTGGTTATAATATATAATTTTAAAAATAATTTAAACATGGAAATTGATATTAATATTTAAATATTTTAGGAAGTGGGAAAATGAAACCAAATGTTAAATGTTAAAAAATATATTCAAAATCTTTAAAATTAAAGTAAATGATAAATTTAACTAGATAAATTAATAGATTTCATTATAAAATATTCAAATTTAGTAAATGTATTGATGAAAATGTTTGTAAACATTTAATGACATTTTTATATTAATAATTATGAAACAATATAAATAAGATGGATATGGAATAAAAAACTATCACACAGGATTGTTAATATTAATAACAAAAATATATTTTTATATAGAATGAAATATTTTAGAGAAATGGACATGATATAATAATATATTTTTCATATATATATACATTGAAAATACAATATATAATATAATATTGGTTTAATAACATTAAATTGGAAGAAAATAATCATTGATTTATTTTTATGAACCGTTAAATATGAAATAGATTTGGAAGACCCGTTAAATATTATGTTACATTTGTGAAAAACCCATGATTGAAAAAGAAATTACATGGAAGATTATATAACAAAATGATATAATATTTCCAAAAATGTAGATTGTAAATAATAAAAAATAATATTGTTTCACAACCTAAAATTTTTCTCAATGAATGTAAATTGAGAAAAATAATCATTTTCTAGGATTCTCACAAGATAAAACATTTTCTAACACCCTTTATAATAATTAGTGGCATATTAACCATATGTTTTGGACCCTTATACATATTTATTACCATGTATTGTAATCATTTTTATTCATTTTTTACTTATTTTCTTATTATTATTAATTAATATTTATAATTCGTATCGGTAATTTTAAATATTCCATGGATATTAGGGTATAATGGATTAATTAATAATTCCTTTATAATGGGTTAGTTATGTCTTTAGTTTCCTTGGAACTATAAATTACGTTCAATGATTATTTATCACAATCTAGGTCTTTTGAATGAGATTTTTATGAGTAGTATTCAGGGAGAATTATACAATTTAATAACCTAAACACCAATAATTATTTAATTATTAAAAAAATATTCTAACAGATATTAATTTTCTAGGAAATAGAAATATAACCCTTTTATTACATTATTATTATAGGTTATAGAACAACCAATAACACTAAAATGTTATAATCCAGGGATGAAAATGTTTATGAAGTGATTGTGTTATTGTTTTATAATAGAATAAGAAATAGATATTATTAATTAATGTTTATATTTTATCAATTGGATTCTATATGTGTATTATTACTGGAATACGGCCATATTGTTTTTATAATAATCCATTACATTTTTCATTTACTATTTTGTTTTCTTATGATTAATATTAATAAGGGTTTAAGGGATGATATAGAAGTGTTCCAGGATCTTTCCCAGACCAGATCTCTAGGTTATGGAGAAAATAGCTGAGACACATAGTTGTGGCATGTTTATCAATATATCTATAAGTCAATAATGTAACCGTATAAGTGGTGGAGAAAATTATGTAAATAATGGGTTGTAGGCCGCATGACCGTGTGAGGTGATGAAAAGGGGATCTACATGGGCTGTGAACATATCTCTAAACCATAGACCTAGAATATAATGATACTTACACTTTGGAAGTAATCATAAATGACTAGATACATGATTTGTCAAATATTTTGGACAAACTATATAAAGGGGTATCCTATTGAGATACAGTACGAATACTATTAGTGCACGGTGTGGAAATCAATTTAGCCAAACCATTCACCTCTTAATGAAAGTGGGAATCTCTAATTTTCCCATTAGTCATTTTAAAATTATTTCACCATTTTCACTCCCAAAAAATAGCACCCTCTACAAAAAATAGAATATGACCCCATGAATCATGGACTTGGGAGATCTCCTTCAACTGGACTCTAAATATCTATACATTCATAACGATTTATGGGTATCATAAAGATTATTGCACCTCTTCATTACTTTGTTTATCTTTCTATTTGGAATACTAAATCTATGTGATCTCTATTGACATATTTTTTGTATTTGAATATTTTTCTTTTATTTATGTTAATGAAGATAAAATCGTTTTCTTATAACTAATTAGGAATATATTACACATCAATGTGAGGTGGTCTCATTCTTTTCACTAATTTCCAACCATTGTATCTATGGCATTAATTTTTCCCATGTCAAACAGTCCTTTCATTTCAACCTAAATATTGTTTTTAACAATTTAACTATATGAAATTATGTTTATATGTCATGTAATACAAAAATAAATCTATGAGGATTGACGACCCCATGTAGAACAACTTTTATGGGTGGGTTGAAAAAATTAATAAGGAACCCATGAGATGGTAATAATTATGGTTCCTTTGAAGAGGTTTTATCATTACCGCATGTAATTAGGATTATATGACTAATTAAAGGATATGGATGGATTAAATTAAATGGAAATTTTATTATATTTTATTTCTTATAATCCTAATATATGAAATTAAACTTCCACTTGAGGTGAGTTTGGATATCCTTTATATATTCTATGGATCCCATAGATTAAAGGATATATTAAAGGGTATTGTTTGACTGAGGAACCGTGAACATTTTTTATTACATCCCAGTGTAAAGACAATGGTTTTGACTGAGAAGGCACTAGATTGTATTAATAAATCCAAATGACTTGCCAATGGTTTTATCAGACATCATGAGTGATTAATGATTTCATACATAGATACTATGTATGGGAACTCGGGGTTGTATCATTATATTATTCAATGAGTTATTAATGATTTATTTATGAGTAACTCCATGGATTGGATTAGTGATAAGTTCATCACAATTTTTAGGGGTGACATATGGGATTCTTTGATGGAGTTAAAAGGAAAGACTCTGATGGATGCTCCTTATGTCTGGAAAAAAGAGATACATTGTCAACATCTGTGGAAGAAAAATAAAATACTATGATGGTATTTATTTTTATACAAATACTAGTGTAAATTATTGGTTCTTATAAGGAAACCCATGGACAAACATGTAGAGTGATAAGTTCATAGAAAACCTGGATTGTTGCATGTGTTCCGTGTATGCAACATCCTTGAAGTGAGCATGTTTTTAGATAAAAAATGTTTCATTATTCTAATTTTGAATCAACCATATCAATGAAAATACATGAATTCATTATTTACTTTACACAAATTAAGGATTTGGTATATTTTCATTATCAAGTGAAATGAAATTTTATTTTTTCATTCCATAAAAATATAGTATCTATAGGGGACACCTTGGAAATGGCCTAGGTCATGAAAATATATTATAAATTTTACATAAATATGTAATATTATAGATACTATATGTATTAAGAAAAATCATTTGGAATCTGACTGGTGTATTATCTGAATCATGTTTTATCATGTGATTTTCATATTTTAATAATAGATTATATTACTACCTTCATACTAATTCATTATCTATTCTCATGATCTTTTGGAATTATAGACCATTTATTATTGACTATTGAGTATACATCACACCCTTTTATATATTGGAATTGGCACATGAACAAAATTCATGGTCGTAGGTAGGTTCCATATATGGATTCCTATTTTCTATGATATGATGGAGTTTAGGACTGGAGGAACATGCATATTTCTAGTATGTTAATGAAAAAAATATTTGGTTCCTTTGTTAATTAATATATATAATAATATATATTATTGCTTCTATGTCTCTCCTGTATTCGGTGTTTTATATTATCACATTATCAACATTTTTTATATGGAATTTTATATGGTTTCTAAATGTTCATTTATGAAATCATTTTGTTTTAGATATTATGATTCTAGTTCATTATATATTATGCATATAATGTTGATTGATGTTATGATTCTGATTTTCCACAATATAATCACGAGGTAGTAGTCTCCCCCATACACTCTTATAGACCCCCACTACTAGTTGCTAGACTCTGGTATATAGGAAGGAATGCCTAATGATATGTGGAATACAACTCAACTTCTTTGGGATGCCACCATGTGGCATCGGAGATTTTTAATTTTTTAATTACTATATTGGTTGTTAGATAATAGACCATAGATGTGATGAATTTTTTTAATATACCTATGACTTGGATTATCTAACCCATGCATAGAGAATAAGGTAAATTTCATAGGAATATAATTATGTTTATGTATTATTCATATTATATTTGGATTTATTTCATCATTGAGTGACACACAAGATATGTGGAAATTATTATTATTTGTATAGATTCATTTAATCCTTTTACTATTACATTAGAGGGGATTCAAACTCATTTTTCATTATTGGTACTTCAGTATAAACATGTCATGTCTATTATATTCTATATCTAATTTAAATCGTTCATTTCTTAAATCATGTTATAGTTCCTTGAATTTTTAAGTTTAATACCATGCTTCAATTATTATATCCATTATTATATGTATTAGTACCCTTTAATAGCATGGTTTGATCTAATTATGATATAATGTTTGTTATTAATGTGTATTCATCAACCTAAATGTCTTTTCTACATATACCATGATAGTGGAACCTTAATTAACTAACATTGAAAAGTTTCACCCATTGAAAATTGGTTGACAGAACTCAATCATTCATTTTTATGAATAAATGGGTACCAATAAAAATATTTTATATGTTTGTGGTTTTTTGAATTGGTAAGGATAACTAATATAGTGGAACCCTCATATAAGAATATGTTTCTTTCTATTTCTGAATGTAAAATACTTATCACCATTAAACAGTGAATCTAATTACTACTTATAAATAATGTAATATTGTAACATTGAAATAGAAAGTCCATTCAGTGGAAAATGATACATATATATGAGTATGAACAATTTATTCTTCAATAAATATACGAAAAAAAAATCAATAAATGGTGATTCCTATTAAACCTTATAGTATGCTTCCTCTATAACATGCATTTAATGAACTATATACTAGGTCCCTTATTTTGGAAATAGATAACATAACCCGTTCCAAAATATCATTATATGAGGTATGTAATATCTCAATTTACTACTTATGCTATTATTTGTTACCAATACATGGCATTTGGAGTAGGAATATGAGTGAGACTCTTAAATATGAAGCCTTGTACCAATCCTATTTGTATATTTGTGATAGAATTCATTATTAGATCGTATCATATACATATTCATGGAATTGTTAGAGTTATCACACCATTAAATCCTCATGTCATGTACTAGAATTGTGGGGAACACTAAAGTCAAATGGTGGTGTTCCCTCATCCACCATCGTTACCTATAATGGTTCCCTGTGTGGAACCTATTATTATAGCTGAATATGGTGATGATGATCAAATTTGAAAGAGTTTATTTTGTCTCATGTAGACTATGAAAGGGGACATGTGACCATTAATGACTAAGGAAGAGTCGATGCATGAGTTTCAGTAGCAACATCCACCCATTTTTACGATGGATAGAGTTCCATGGGCTGTAGATTCGTGGATGGAGGGTATGAAATATAATTTTGAGAATCTTGGGACATGTACGAAGAAGTTTTTTAGTCTTTTTTTGTACATTATTTGAGTTTATGAAAACTGATATTGGGTATTGTTAGACTATAATTTCAAAATTGAGATATGGTTTGGAGGTACAATTATAAACCTTTTATGATTATTTCTATCCCGGGACGTTAACAATTTATAGAGCTAAACTGTTCATACACCTAGAGTATAGTTATCTATTATTTGCGGTCTATTTATATTACATTTTTTCTTGGTTGAAATTTTCATAGATTATGCTTATTGATGAGTATCCATGGGTTATGTGATTTTATAATTCTTTTAGAAATGAAAATAGAATAAAGGGTGATTGAATTAAGCTAGTCTGTTGTATATAGGATTGTGAATCATAACTTATTAATGAGCATACCTTTAGAGAGGATGAGGTTTCTAGCCATGTAATTTTGTCTTCAATATATGGAACTATTTTCACTAGTCAAATAAAGCTCTATTTTTATTCTTCTCTTGGGTGAAATTACACTCTTGGTGTGATATCAATAATCCTGGTTCCCTGTCATTATTATGGTAGGACAAGAAATACAATGAACCAGTGTATTAATGAAACAGTCGAGTTTTAGGATTGTAGTAATATTGTTCATATATATATTATTTTTATATCATTAAATCATTAAAATTGTTTGAGTAGATCTTTGTCAAATCCACATTCTTGAGAGGGTTTAGTTGTCCCTCTTTAAGAAGTGAGGTGGGGTACTTTTGGCCTTCAAGTTCGAGGAGTTAGTTGTGGTTCAGGGATCCAAACATTGTAATCAAATTTCTAGAAGAGTGGACATATCCGTAGTAGTCGGGTTATATCATAGGTCTATATATATAGTCAATTATATATAGTACATCTGATCTATGATTATTGGTGTTTAAATATATATAGAGTCAGATATATGAACCTTGTAGTTACTACTTAGGGTTATCATTTAATTTACACTTTTAGTTTCAACCCCTTTTAATTTGATTCTATTTTAGACAAACATGGGGATGAAATTTTGTATTCCCAAATATTAAAGATGATTCATAGTTCATTGGAAATTATTTCTGATCTTTTAAACTAGAATAATTTTTTATCCTTTAATAGAGGTTTCTATCATTTCGTATTGGACCTATTTTCCCTATGGATTATAGGTTTTAACATTTTTTGGGATAGAATGGTTGTTTCCTTATCCTTATTTTTTTATTTCAATCATTAGAGTGTGTTTTTCAGATCCCTATAGGGGGTTTTTAAATTCACTATGTTGATTTTCTTTTCAATACATGTAGAGATAGAAAAATGCATTGTGGGATGGTAATAGTGACAAACCAAATCTCTAGCCATTATATGGATTATCAAGGAAAAAGTCAAGATGATTTCCCTCATGTTGTGTATCATTTAAAGGACATCACCGATGAATTTTATTTATAATTCCTCTAATTAGATAGATAAATTGGTATAGTTCCCTAGTTCAAAGATAATAACATCAAGTTATTCTTCATTTTGGGAAGGATACTATTGTGTTGAAGGAGGTAAGGATATAGTTAAAGGAAATTATAACTAAAGATATAACCCTTTAATTTGTATATGGGTCACTTGAATTTATCAAAGATTTTGGATTGTACACAGTGTATTTTTGTGGATTTCCATTGGTTGAACTATCATATAGATAATAAATGGTATTCACTACCTCACCTAGAGACCACTTATTCCCCATTCAATTATTATGGGTTTTCTTGAAGATCAATTTGAGGATGAGATTCCATCATGTGCTAATTAGGTCATTAGATATACCACACAAATCATTCTATAGTAGAAAAGTATTAAAGGAGTATTTTTTATTTAGTTATATCTCATAAATAAGTGAACTATATTTATGGATTTTATAAATTGGGCATTCCAAAAAAAATATTCAATTTAAGTAGTATTCATGGATACCCTCTCAATCTAAAGACATACACAACATGAACATGTGCACCATCTAGTTTCATTTTCATCACATCGAGAGTGATAAAACTATGTGCTCTGCACTCTAAATGGAACTATTGGATAGAAAACGTCCACTTTTTGGGTAAAATTTTCTCAGAGATAGGATGATATTTTGACCCACATAAGGTAACAGATTTAGATTCCCATGATCATCCCTAGAACAAATCTGATATATGAATTTTACTAGGTTTTGGTAAAAATTACCAGAAATTTATATATGATTTATCACATATTGAAGAATCACTCACTTTCATGACCAAGAATAGTGTCATGTTATCATGATTTTGGGTATGTGAGAAATCGTTTAGGATTTGAAAGAGAGATTGAATTATGTGTCGATTTTGAATTTACTAGATCCATGGTGGGGCAACATTGTTTAATATAATTTAACATATATTAGTATGAGATATATTATATTGAAATGATATCTATTTTGGGAATATAGGTATTTTTAGTTAAGGCCACAAGAGAGGAATTACCCCATACATGTTCTCGATATAGTAGTTTTGGTAAATATACCATGTTTTTTAGGATTTATTTACATGGATATGGTTTTATTGTGTCAAATTGAAACATGTGACTCATTTATATATCTTACTATCATGACATGATTGGATGTAAATGAATATGGGTTGAATATCTAAAATAGTTTTATATTTATAACTTTTATAATCCCTGTATAGTTAATTTTTTTCTTTATAATCTATGCATGAAGACTCAAACATAGGAAATTCAGGATTCTTGATTCTGGTGTCATTTTATGGAAATATTTTATGAGATTTATTTTTATTCTTACGACCAATATGGATAGTTTATACTCTCGTAATTATTAGTGACCACTTCAGTTTTATAGATTGTAAAGATGAAGAAACATTTTGATCATTAGATATTTGTCCAATGGGAGGGAATTTCTAGTGAGGAAATTCCACCATGTAGGATATTTGATGAGGATGATGTCTTATTAATTCATTGTTGTCTTTGGATTATATCATACATCCATGGTGAAGGGTTGTGAGGTTGTCATTACTCTTTTTAGGATATGAATCCTTGTCTTATGATTATATTCCAAGATTTATAGAGCCATTATTGCAGGTCTCATAAAAAATGGATATACTTGGTTAGTTACTCAGTGTTCCTCTAATTATAATTTTAAACCAATACTCTGTTATCCAAGAGGTTTTTTATTATCATTTACAATTATTGGGGGAAAATTAGAAGACATCACCATGTGTTTTTTTAAGTGGTTACATAGAGAGAAACATGTTTGTGATGTCGAATGGGTAATTGTATACATATTGATGAAGTTCACTCACTTTATACATATTAGAGTGACCTTTTATATATACATGATGATAAGATATACGTCAGAAAGATGATATTCCTTCAATCATTCAAATATAATTTTGTATTAGAATGAGATTCTCTTATTATGTTATAGTTCGTGTAGATGTAGCAGATGGAACTATGTATATATGTACTCCTATTTAAAACCTATTACATTTAGACAGACTATATATATGAGAATGTGATATAGATGATATAGTATAAGCTCTAGGTATGTGTCCATGATTTCATAGGTTCCTTTGTGAAAAAATTACCACTTATTGAGTTAACTCGTAATATAATATTCTATGATAATATTTGAATGGATCATTATGATTCATTATATGGTACGCCATTTCATTCACCTGGATACTTGTTAGACCAAGGGGATTTAGTGCTTCTTATAACCTATCACATTTAGTAGACATCAATGTAATTATATCATATCAATTTGAAGATGGATATAGCTCAACCTAGGTAGAAGTCTTATGATTACATCTATCATAAACAAATTGTGTTTAGGTTGGAAATTAGGTTCTGAAATATGTTTCTCCAAGATTGGGGAATATCATTAATCAAATATATTGTAAAATTTCCACTCGGTATGTCATGGCATTTGAGATTTATGATATTTTATGGCCCATAGCCTATTATTTTGTGTCACTTCATATATAACGATCCATGTACACCCTCTTCCATTAATCTCATTTAAATCAATATAAATATATCCCATATCATATTGCATATCTTGATTATGTATATTTGGTGGTAGATGAATCCATTTATGTGAATCCTATATGTATCCGTGATAAGAGAAATGAGGATATTTATGGTAGCTCAGTTCCTCTAGTAATGGTGCTATGGAAACAAGAGCATGTTTAAGATAAGACCATGGAGATATAGGTCAACATACTTGATTAAAATCCATTTTTATTCATAGATGATTATTAAAACCATCAAATGTAAACTAAAGAATAACTATTACTAAATTGGTGGATATTGTAAGAAAAAAATTATAAAAAGTTATCAAAACTGTTAAATTTAAGTATAATTATTACATACACTAATTGAGGGTTTTATCTATTTAATGGATGATTTTTCAGATTTTTGGGCTCATTTGGATCATGGAGATTTAATTTTACATTAAATAAATGACAAGTGTGGTTGGTGAAAATTTAAGAGTAACCATGACGCTTAACTATGTGGTCCAATAAGAGGTTAATCACATGTATAAAACCTAGAGAGGTACGAAAAATATCTATGTGAGGTTTAGTATAGATTCTATTGATGATATCCAAACATTTTATGTAGGTCTATCATAACAAGACACTAATTAAGAACCATTAGTTAGATATATTTAGTGATCCCACAGGGTTTTTGAAATTGTGTATCCAACTGTGTGAATGGTTATGCCTTTTGGATAAAGGTGGTTCATGGTTAGCAAAAATTTTGGATGATTTTATGTCTAAATCGTTTACAAGTTAATGGGAAAATAAAATACCAAATTTCATTTTGTACCATTAACTATTCATTACCACATTTCTCCCCCATAACACCCAATAACAACTCCTAGTATTGGAATCATCCTCTTCTCATCAAGGTTTTGGGAGAACTCCTTCCATAAGACTCCAAATCACTCATTGTTAATAAAATTGAAATAATATTGGTATGATATTTGATCATCTTCCTCCCATATTTTTTTTATCATGAAATTTGGACTATTAAATACATGATAAATATTTTGAATTATTTTATAGGTTCTCATATATATCATTTATTTTTTCCAAACAAGACTGAATCATAAGATAAAAATGGGTGATTTTTTCACTACACATATACGGTATCTGGTCTTGTGATTTTAATTAAAATTATAGTGTTATATCTATTTTACCATTATGCTACATGGGAAACCTTCTTAGTGTCACATATTAAATATATATTCTCTTAAATTAAATTTATATAATTATGTTTATATTTTTTTAGAGACATGAAATTATCAATAAATTTTGATAACACCATTTTTAACCACCCATCATGTTTTTTTGAAAAACAATTATTTCAAACCAATGAGTTGAAAATAATTATTATTCAACATTATAGATTTAATAATATCTGAATATAATTAAGAGGTTGTAATTAATTCAATTTTATTGAATAATAAAATTAAATTGGAATGTTATCCAATTCAAGTTAATTTATTCTTAGGATATTAAAATAATATACCTTTGAGGTGAGTTAGGATATCCTTTCTTAATATTATGGATAACCTAGATTAAATCTTATGATAATTTTTATTGTTAGACTAAGGGGACTTTCCCATTTGATACAACATGATAAGAGTGAAACATGGGTTCCAATATGAAAATACTAAGAGAGACTCGCCCTGATTATTCAATTTAAATGAATTTATAAATTATTTATTGCATTAAATGATGAATACATGGGTTCATATAAAGAATCGATGGATAGATCTACTTGGGGGATATTATTTTATTATATGAGTGAAATTGGATTCTTTATATGGATCTCCAAAGATGAGATTATAGAGAAAAACATTACACAATACCAAGGGTGAAAATTGGATTCCATAAATGGTATACAAAGGAAATATTAAAAGGGAAATAACATATGTCATATTGTGAGTGACACATGTATTTTTAACATGGAATTCAATTGGTAAAATCAGATGGAACAGATTTTATAAAATTCATATAGGGATTCCTATGTTACAATAATGAACACCATGAATGAGCTTGTAGGGTGATGTTAGAAATGATTACAAGGAGTTATAAATGGGTTCCACATATGAAATACCTTAGATGTGATTATGTTACAATATTAATAAATAATTTAGTAAGAAAATGGCATGATTTCCTTGTTATATAAAATACTTTAATTCATTATTTACTTTAAACACATGATGGCCTCATTATATATACTTTATCATGTAAAGTGGAACTAAACATATTGATCCCTTATATTGATATGATCCATGGGGGATGCATGTCTATGAGATGGGTCCCAATCCTTTCTTAAAAATCAAATAATATATGGGTATTTTGTTATGTGAATATTCTCTTAGAGAAAATTAGGTTTTATCAAATGGGTGTCTTTTACATAATTTAGTCCAACATATTATTATTGTTATTATTTTATTTATAGTTTATATAATATCCTACATGGTACTTCATTAAATGAATTCACGAAAATATTATAATTATACATTATTCATGGATTCATACTGAGTATACCTCACACTCTGTTTTTGTCACTAACTAGTAATTGGATAGGATTCTGGTTTCTAGTATGAGAAAAAGGGAAGGATATAGATTTTTTAGTCCGTATTTCAATGTTCAGATGAAGTCTAGAGGCATAAGACTATGATTATTCTTGTGATTTGATTGGACCTAGATATTGATATATTATTCTTTTTTAATATAATATATTATATTCTTGTTTCTCTATCTCAAATTTACTTCTTTTAAAAAAACATTCCATGATCTTCACATCGATTCTGATATTAGATATGGATTCTAAAAAGTAATTTATAGTATCTAGTCATTATTCATATTTCACTGGTAGTTAGAAAATTCTTATTATCAGTAAATTAATTAATTTTTTTTATTTCATTTCTCCACACTATAATCATGAGGGTTAATATACGTGTTAAACTCTTAAAAACCTCAGCAGTACTTATAATACACAAGATTATAGGACTGTTTGATTGAGGCCCCGTGTACACCAGTTTTTCTACTGTAATAAAGTGATCCGAGCTAGGATATCACAATTATCATGGTGATAATAGAAAAATAATTATGTGTACATATGGCATACAAAAACATTGCCACTCCTAAAAGAAACATTCAATGTCATGAATTTAATTTTGAAATATATAGGGTTCATACATATACTAATGGGGGAGATACATGTTTAGGAATAAAATATTAATGATTTAAGAGGGTTGTTATTTTTTGATTTTAATTGGTGCGTAATCTTTTTATAATTGAATTGATTAACATTTCTACAAAAATAATCTTTCAATTGTATAATGGAAATTCGTATTTTGTGAATGAATATATAAATTATTTTAAAAAATAAAAAATTTATCTTACCTACAAGATAATCTCATCTTTTTATTTTATATGTGATTGTGTAATATTTGTGGATTGAACTCATAATTTAAACCCTTTTAACTATTTTGATATTTACTAAGGTGAGTAGTTATTAACATTGGTACAAACATTTTTGAAACTACTAAATAAAATAGTTTTTTAAATAATTAATATGATGGTTCAAAAGATAAAACATTCATTAAATATATTATTTTATATAGGTGATAGAAATTAATTTTAATTAATTTGTACTAAACCTGGTAAAAAAATCAATAAACATTTTAAAAAAATTGGGTACAACTGTGAAAGCGGAACACGACACAAGGAATAAAATTACATTAAATTGAATGCTCGGGGACTTTATCTCGCAACCTTCCCCTTACCCACCCCTCCAAACCCTTACCACCCACAACCAACGGTGGGGATGAAATTCAATAAAATTTACTTTATGCATAAAAATTAATAGAGATATAAATATTGTGTAATATTTATTATTTAGAAATTTATTGGTTTATTGATATTAATACAGAGTAATTAGACATTAATTGTAAGACCAAATAGTATGGAACCCTATGAAAAGATAGTTAAGGAATAACAAAAAAACTGTAATTATTAAAAATATTTTTTCCCAACATTTTTACCGTGGGTTTATTAATGTAAATAATTATTTATAAATCCATTATTAAACTCATTAATAAAATATTTTGAATGATAAATATGTTTAATAAATCTGTATTTCATATATATATTGTGACTATATTTGAAAAGATATATTATTATAATAATTTTGTCTTGACTATTCACCAAGAAATAAAATGTTTAGAAAATTAAATAGACAATTGTAATATAATATTAAAACATTGAATTAAAATTTTCAGTTCATATAATTACATTAAATTCATTAAAATTTGTAATTTATCATACATATTATAACATAATATATATTTTTTGTGTTTTTTATAAGATATTATCTTTTAAAAAATAATTGTTATTAACATTATTCATATCATATACAAAATATTATTAATCTTTTTCATATGTAAATAAAATTTGAATAATTATTTTAGAATTATAAAATTCATTTATGATAACAATAAATTACATTAAATATTAGTTTATTATAAAATACTTATTATTAACTGTATAAAATATTAATCACATTGAATTAATGTTACTGGGTTGTCCTCAAAATAAATAAATTTATTTAATTATTTTGAGACTCGGATCCCATTAACTTATTGTCGTTGCAAACTACCACTAAATTGGAATTAGATCTAATGAATTGAATCCCAAAGGACAAAATAGTTTAATTATATTAGTAAACTAGATTCATTAATGATTCCAATATTTCATTCTAAAATTGATGTTAAAACATATTATTAAAATTAATAACATTATTACACCAATCTTATCCTTTCATAAAAATAATAGAACAATTCATGAATTTTTGGGGAAAGAATGAAATATAAGGGTGAGAAAAATGCGCAGTAAGGGTTATGTTCAACATAATGTATCATGAATAACTAATAATAATCACTATTTAATGGTAAATAACTTGACACATGTTCCATTTAAATAATAAATGAGAATGAAATTAATCCATAGAAAAAATCTTATGCAAAATAACATTGATAATAATTTCTGATATTATTAATGAATTTTATTCATAATTATTAGTTTCCATGATCATAGGAATAATTTTTCCTCTACTATAAATAACTTTCCAATGATGGTTTACAAGTACTGGTTAAAAACAAAATATTTTTGGCCAACTAAGTCATTACTATCAAGACATTACACAAGATAGATTAAAACCATTGTGTACAAAGAAATTAAGTTTGGTTAACTGATTTGTGCCATGATTCCTACTGAGGCATCAAGGGGAAATCTATATATGTCCCCACCTATTCATTAATGTCAGAAAAATCCTCATATATCAAATAATTTATTTAATTCAAAAATTATGTGTCTTATCATCAAATATCAATATTTAATAAATGACATGAATTTACCAATATTTCCCAATTCAAAACAATCACAATCCAACCAAAGCAATATGTTGAATGATATCACTGTATTACATCCTCAAAATAAAATTCAACATTTATATTTCAATTTATTAAAATACTATAATTTAATTACAAGACTAATTCAAGAAAATAGACCCCTTTTCATTGAAAATAATTTATATGATTGAAGAACATCCCATGTAATATTGAAATAAATTTATTATAAAATAATCATATAAACATGTAAATTAGTATAAAAATAATCAATTAATAGTGAATGTGGGAAATTAGTTCATTCCATACAAGTTAAAAAATCCATTTCACACATTTGTAAAAAATAAAATATATATTTAGAAAATTAGAAGAACATTTATTTTGAAATGTTTTTAAATAGACCAATGGGGTAAATATATATATAAACAATCCGTAGAGTTATTTAAAATTGATTTTTAAATTTCATAGAAATCATGGGAATTAAAAAAAATCATATATTAAACTTGAAATTAAACAGTCTGGAATTATAATGATATTGTAAAATAAACATATACAACATTATAATATATTGAATCATATTCCCATGAAATAAGGAATACAAAATTAATATTTATATACCATTAAGAAAATTATATTCAATATATAATATGTAAAACTTCAGAATACAAACTAAATAATGAAATATGTTGTTAATACAGAATATGTATTACAGAAGAAAATGTTTGACAAGAATCCCTTACCTTAGAAATGATTTCTTCTGTTCATTTACAGAAATCTAATATAGTTGTTTTAAAAATAATATTAACATATAAAAAGATCATATTAAAAGTTATTATATCATATATGACCCCCATATTACATTTTACTACTCATAATTTTGTTGTTTCAGATGTTAATGGCCTTGTTTTGTTATGATTTTGTTTGACTTTAATATTCCTATACTGTTGCATAAGATATAGATAAAACACCAAATAAAATATAGTAAGAACATAAATATAATATTTTATGATTAAATACATTTTAATAACTATTATTTAATTTTGAACATAAAATCAAATCACATCGCTTCGTGTATACTGTAATCATTATATATGTAGAACTGATAAAATAATTTATAAATGTATAGAGGTTAAATGATATGTGGGTATATTATTTTTAAGTAAAAAATATCCGGTCATTCTTATCATATATATTCATTATTTCAATCATTGTAACCATCCTTGTAAAGTGGGGATGAAAATATAATTACACCATTATGTGGAAATAGTAAACCGTAGGTACGTACATGTGACACTATCATTTTCAATAGGACAGATACAATTAAGAATATTATTTTAAATAAAAATAATAAAAACAAATATTTCACAATTAATTTTATATTATGGATATTTTATATTCATGGAAAACATAACTGAAGAGGAGGTATAATAAGAACTAAACATGAAAGTTTCAACAAAAATGGTTTCATCTTTATCAGTGATCATCCATTGGATATATCCTTAAAGTAACTAAGATTGTTCTTTTTGAAATACCATGACATCCATAACATGTATAAATATGTTGTGAAGGGTAATTTATATGACCTGATTGAGCTACAAGTCTCAATGTTTTGTGAAGACGTGAAGATGAAAGTGATAGTTTATAATTGAGGTGATGGACACTTGGAATTTCTCAATATGATATCTTATAATAAATTAATTTAAAATAAAAAATAGTCTTAATGTAACAATATTATATGGTTAGATATTAAATTGTTTAAATATAATTTACCAATATTATCAGCATTTTTTGGTGTCATATTTGGAACAAATCATTTTGGATAACCCCATAAATAGGTATTTTGACCTTATATTTAGAAACCAATAATTTAATAGCAAAGTCTTAATAATGACACAATAAAGAGACAAATGACTCAAAAATTGAAAATTATTGATGTCTTAAAATATATTTCATCCACATGTATGAAGATAACATTATTGTAAATTTTGATAATTTATTTCATTATTTTTTGGATACATTATCATTAATGTCAATATTGAAATTATTAAATTACTTCTAATTCACATAAATCCTAAAAAAAGGGAAATTAATATATAATTATTAAAACATCAATAATATGTCATAAATATCTATAAAATCACATTTACAAAGTATCTAATTCAAATTATTTCAAAATTAATATTTTAAAATTATATATTACATTTATCTCTTTACTAAATAAATAGTGTATTAGTATTTAACAATTTTTTTAGGTAATTATATAATTTTTAAAAATAAAAAAATTATGTAATGATAATATTCTCATTATTATAAATATTGAAATTTATATTCATTCATATAGTTTTTCCCTTTGTGAACACAGAGATGATATTAAATGAAAATAGAGTGGCATTATGTGACAATAAATTATTTAAATAATAAAAAAGTCATTTTCATAAAAATAATTATCTCTTGAAAACCTAAAATTAATGAATAATGTGATAATCGTCTATTCTTATTCATCTGATAATTTTTTTTGTAAATTATTAGGTCATGTTTATACCCATATTTATTTCTTTTGACCATTTCTTAACCACATTATCTCTTACATTGAAAACATGGATTTTTATACATTTAGGGTTAAACTAGTTATTAAAAAAATTATAAAATACCCATAAATTGATCATTGATAACATGGTAGACCATATACTAATTATTGTTTTAATATAATATTTTTAGGAATTTTATATCATTTCATAAAACCTTTTTTACTATAAAATATTAATAATATAATGTTTAAAAACTATTTTTTAGGTTGACATTATTAAAATTAATAAAAAATAAAACATTGAAATGATATTTTGTAAAAACCCAAACATGTCATTTTGGAATATAAAATTCATGTATAACATCAATTATATTATATTATTTTTACTGTAAAACTCTTAACATCATTTGTTTGATATTTCCATTAATAAAATAATTAATGCACGGATATTGTGATAGAATTTATTCTAATTACATATTCACTAAAAATTAAACAAAAAATTTAAATGATGAATATAATTCCATTATATTTCAATATAATATTTATAGTTAAAGATAAGTTATTTATAAAATAAAAATAAAATTTTATATTTATTAAAAAAATAAATCCGACCTCATTTACATTTCATTATATAAAATATTATAAATATCATATCCTCATCCAAATAGCCATAAATGTTCATATATATTATAATTAATTGTTAATTTAATAATTTTTATCATAAATTAATGTTTGTGATTGTTTTAGTGTCATTTTCTTTCCAATTTATTATATTTTTATCTTAAATTTCCCATTTTACGCTTTACAACTATAACATATGTTATCAATGTTACTACTAAAATTGGTATAAATTAAAAGAGTCATATTTAATAAATTTTAGAAATATTTAATTAAAATATTTCACCTATTTTTGGAAATTCATAATAGAGAATTCATTAAATTTAATTTTAAATTTTAACCTGCAAAACACAGTGAAAACCCGCTTTTAATAAAAATTCCCTATTAAATAAAAAACTATTTTATAACCAATTTAATACCTGAAATTGAATATAATAAACATAATTGGAATATTTTTAATAATATATAACTAATTTTAATTTTATACCATCATAAATTATATCATTAAAATAAAATATCATTTTCAATTGAGAAAATTTCTCAATTTTCACTGGAAAATAAATATTTTTTATAAAATAAAAAAATACCAAAAAAATTATGAATTTATGATTTTAAAAATTAACTAATTTCTTCAAATGTTATTTAATAATGTTTTAAGATTATGATTTGAAGCAGGACCTCAATCATATGGAGGAACAAGTTCATTAATAAAAATACATGTTTTATGTGTAAAATTGGATTATTTTCCTATAGTCTGCCTTTCAAATATATTAGATGAATTTCAAAATTTTATTTAATATATAAATTTAATAAATATAATCTACTAATTATAATTAATTTAATTTATATGATAAAATGTATTTGAAAATATAAATATTTTTTATATAAATATTTCCTTTATTTTCAATTGGTATTTATATTCATTTCTTGTTAATTATTAACTAATGAAGTAATTTAATATTTTTAAATTATATATTTCCATAAGATAGTTAATCATATTCATATAATCTAGAATAAATATTTTTTAACTCATGTATTATGGTAAACTTGTTGAGTTGTTTGTTTAATCATGATGTAGTGTATCTTGTAATTTATCGAAACTTGTATTTTCATTAAAAAAGTCAGGATTTTAAATTCTACTCACCGTAATTAAATTAAATCTAAAAAAATCAAATTAACTTCTAAAATAAAATGGTGACAATACAAGATTCTTTTATGATAAACTGACATAATAAATTGGGTTAGTAAACCATCCTCTTAATTAGAGGGAATGAGAAATTCCAAGGTCATCAGAAAATTTTGATTTTGAATAGGATAATAGTTTGTGGGTGAAAAAAATGGAACTAGAAGAGAGATATAACAATAATGTTTCTATGGAGACTGATAATGAACACGGTCACTATAATTATAACCATCACAAAAACATAAATATGTGATCTGTTTATAGGCCATTGATTTCTTGAAAGTAAAAGTAAACATATAACATTTTTGTTCTAAAATCCATTAACTTGAGTTGAGGTACTCTTTACAATATATATAAAAACATGATAAAACAATCCTACAAGACTTATATCTGTTTTATAAGAATAATATAATCTTTTGGTTTTGTTTCAACCTATTTTCATTTCACCTCTTATGATTGGAAATGGATTTTCATGATGAATTCCTCAATCCTGAAGAACATTAATGAATTATAAGATCCAAAATTCATTCCATTTTCCAATAAATGTTCACCGAATCAAAAAAAGTTAGAAAATTTCATAATTTAAACTCTTCCAATAATTTCTAATGTTCAAATTAATCAATTCAATGAGTTGTTAATCATAATACTAATAAAAAATACATCATTCTAAATTCGAAGTCAAAATTTCACTAAATTCCCAAAATCAATCATAATATTAGATTTTCAAAATAAAATAATGTAGCTCATATTATCACATTCCATATATCTGAATGTCTTCATTACATTAAAACCATAATGAAAACATGAAATTATCCTATAATAGGATTTTAGTTACATTTCATAAATAAAAACATGTAGTAAACCTAGTAAAGATAACATAAATAATAAAATCCCTAAACACATTCATAGTCACCAATAATATCACATAAAAATCGCATTTTCAATATTATTTAAACATAAATTATATATTAATTATTATCTCCCATCAGTCGAGTTCATTTAAAAAATATCTACTTTCTTTTGAATAACTTTTCATGGTCATCAATATGATTCAACATATGCCCTCAAATCCATAAAGAAGAAGTTAAATTGTATAATCCTTACATATATCTTATGATTATTATAAACTAAATATCTTTGAGAAAATACGTTTTTATCATAATTCATTAATCCAAAAAGAACACATTAATCTTTACTCATCATCTATGTTAATTGAATAAACTTGACCGGATCCCTTATATTCTTCTAAGGTATATAACATTGATGTAAAGACCCATAAATTTCAAGGAAATTTATTTCTTAATTTTCTTTGGAATTTTACAAGAACTCAGTTTCTGACGGCACCTGATTCCGAGGCCCGGTGTGCCCTGAATCATTTTCCGAAGTTTGGCTCAGGTATGTTCAGTGAACGGACGAGTGGGTTTTTCTAACATTTGAACTGGTGCCCGGAATCAAATTCTGAGGGCACCTCTGAAATCGCAGCACCGATATTTTCTTAGAAACGCCTCTTCCGGAGTTTCGTTTGCTCGGTTGTGGTTTTTAATTTTTGGGCTTAAAGTTAAGAAATAAAATAAATTGTTCGACAAACTTTATTTTATTTCACTTAAGCCACTTGGAAGACACTTGAAGCCACTTAAAGGAGGCTTAAGCTGAGTTGACCCGGATAGGATGCTATCTATAAATATCCTACCCCCTTGGTAGGATATTTTTGAGGTGGGGCCCGCACAAGCCCCGCCGTTTCTTTTCCGCTAAGTAACGCACCCGCGAAAACCCGTCATTATGAAAGTCAACTGACGCGTTTTCTTAAATTCTTAACGCACCATTTAATTTGGCTGTTTTATTCGTGAATTAAATTGGCGGTTTCTTTCTTTGAATTAATTCTACGAATTAATGGGTTGTTACCTACCTCGTATTCGTTTGTTGATGTAATAATAAAATAAGACCAACACGACGTTGGAGGATTACACCTTGAGAGGTTTTTGGCAGAGGTTCTTGTGCCTTCACCCCTCTTCGCGAAGAATGCGAAGAACGCGAAGAACGCCGGCCTCCGACGAAGAACGCCAAACCCGGGGAAATCGACGACGCAACGATGTGTGCCGTGATTCCGACGTTTCCTCTCCCGTGACGTTCTTTGGCGACGTTCTTTAATCCGCAACAAAAACCTTCGATCATCCATTGAGGTGAGGGTTTCGGATTTTCTTTAAATTTCCTTTGAGTTCCTTAACTCAAGAATGATTTAATTATTTTTTAATTAAATATTTTGTTCTTGAACCTCGGAGTTCGTCGACGCGACACCCTTCCGCGACGACGCGACGATCCCCTCCTTCCGCGACGATCAAGCCGCGAAGGACCCATGCGTGCGACTTGACGAGGTAGGGATTTTGTTTTGGAAATTCCCTTATTCCCGTGAACGTTTCTTTAAAATTAAAGAACCGGTTTCAAATGAACAATTTTAATTTTTTAAAATTGTTGATGCATGTGTTGAATTATTTTCTCCCGTTGTTGTTAACTAATGCGGAGGGTGCGGGCCAAACGAACACGGCCCGACAACCCTCCTTCATTCTTCGTGGTTGTGCGGATTTGGCAGGTAACGACAAAACGTGACGCAAGGGCAATTTGCAGATTCCACTGGGAAGAACGGAACCCAGGAGGAACACCGGCACAGACAATAAGGAAAACGGACCACCGGAGCAACTCCGGTGGCCCGCGGAAGATTTCGGCGGCGCCGACGGCCGAAGCCGCGGCGGCGGTAGCCAACAGACCCGCGGCCGCGCGGGTCCAGCTCGCCCGCACGGGACGCGGCTGAAGCCGCATCCGTTGCTCCAGCGTGGCCCCAACGCGGGGCCGCGGCATCTCCATACCGCGGGGGCGGCACCCCGCGGCGCTCGGCCACTCGGTCGCTCGGCCACACCGAGCCAGGCCGGTCCGACCGTCCGGGCCGCGCCCTGGCCAGACCGGACCAGGTCGGACCGGGTCGGGCCGACCCGGTGTGGCCGACCCCGGGGGGGGGGGGGGGGGGTCAGGCCTGGTCGGCCCGGGCCCGGACCCCCGTCTTCAGACCTTTTTAGGTGAAATGCCAGTAACTTGAGCTACGGGCCTCCAAACGACTCGCCGTCAGCGGAAACGCAATCCTTTGATCGAGACGGTCGTTTCTCTATATTGCACTCAAGGTCTCGGAATACTTTGGGTTCGGCCGGGTTGGTTCGTACACGAAACCAACCGGGCCCTCAGAGCGAAAACGCTCATATCGTGAGCTACAAACGTCTGATTGACGTGCCGTTAGCTTTGTTGAAGTCCTCTATGTGAGACGGATATTTTGGCTCACTCTGCCTGAGGTTTGGACGCAGGTGGAGTACAGTCAGGTTGGTTTTGCCTTAAAAACCAACTGGGCCCCTGGGACGAAAAAGCCAATAACTCTCAGATCGGGCGTCTGATTGACGCGCCTTCTGCGACATTGAGTTCCTGTTGACGATGCGGAAGTTTTGGATACATCAACATCGGTCTTTGTGACAGTTGATGTATCGGCCTCTCGTCTTGTGAAGCGGACCCTCCCGAACGAGCTTGTTGTGTGCGGGAACCCTAGAGCTGGTTGCGACTACTACTGCGACGACGACCATGCAGAGATCCTCAGTGGACTGTGGCGACGGCTGGGCCGAGATCCTCAGTGGATTGGGACGACTACAGCACTCAGCGGTCCTACGTGGATCAGTGCTACAGGTCCTGTGTGGGCCCGATCCTGTGTGGGTCTGATCCTGTGTGGGTCAGCGCTCAGCGGTTCTATGTGAGCCATCGCCTACAGGTCCTGTGTGGGCCCGATCCTGTGTGGGTCATTGCGGGGGTTAGTTACCTATCGATCCTTTGTGGGTCCGACAACTTAGATGGATCAGTGATCATCTTTATCGTCATCCGAAGAAGTATACCTGTGTGAGCTGAATCTTGAGTTACTCTCCTTTGTGGATTGTGTTGAGCTATCCTGTGTGGATTTACTATGTGGGTATACGTTTGCATTCATGTGTGGACTGTGTTGTGGTTGGGCTCGGACGTTGGATCCGAACGAGAATTGATGACTTAGGTATATGTATGGGCATATACCTAAGCTGTGTCAGATGTTACTTCATGATTGTATCTTTCCATTGTGGTTTATCCTTTGTGGATTTCGGGAGACCTTCGGGGGTCTCGGGGTCCCTACTGAGTAGCTTATACTCACCCCTGCACAGGCTATGCCCGCACTACGTTATGTTGGTTGCAGACGACGGACAGCGCTGATCGTGGTGGAGGCTTGTGGAGCAGGACGGTACCTGGAGGTGGACCACGGGGTGGGACGTACTCGGAGCGGTCAGGTGGACCCGAGGATCAGTGGAGGCTATCTGTACCCACCTTTCAGGTGGGACTTCCAGAGGACGGCTCGACGCTGTGGCTTTTCTTTTCAGTTGTTGTTTTGCCCTTTAGTTTTACTTTACAGTTGGGCATGTATTTCCGGCCCCTTTTACTTTCAGCACAGCTTGTTACAGTTTTTACTTAGTGTTTACTTTTCCGCTTGCTTACTCTGTGATGATTGTTTAATTTTCAAAGGCAATGCCTTCCATTTTTTTGGGATTTACACCTTGGTGCTAGTCTCCAGCCCCTGGCCTATGGAAGGAGGGCTTGGAGTAGTCACGGCACGGGCCCCGAGGATGGGTCATGAAAAATTGGTATCAAAGGTGGTCGGTTCTACCGCAGACTCTGATCTTTCTTCTATGTGAAGCAATAGTGTTTAGCGTATTGAGTGTGGTTATCAGTCCAGGGAGTCCAGTGTTGGTGCGGCGGCCGACGTATCCGTACACCAGGACCCTGACTTCTGATTTTGGACTTAATGCACGAAAACATTGATTGCATGTGTGTTTCATGTTTTCTTTGTGATTACTTGTGTCAGCTCACCAGGTATACTGCTCTGACCGTGGCGCACTTGTTTACTTTTCAGGATGGCCCCACGACGGTATCCAGCTACGGTTCCGAGAGTAGAGCGCGAAGACAGCCCGCCAAGCGACGAGGCCTCGGTACAGGGCCCGTTGATAGCAGAGGCACCGGCGGTACCTTTACCCGACAAGCCCCCGATGCTTCCAGCACCGACCGTTGACGATGCACGTCGCCTCGGAGCTCTGCACGAGTTCCAGTGCCAGCTACCACCTAGGTTTCGTGGGGAGACGGACCCCTAGGAAGTCGAGGACTGGCTGGAGGCGGTCGTTCGAGTCTTCAGTCTAGTGAGGACACCCGCAGACCTCATGGTGATCCTCGCGGTGAGCCTACTGCACGCAGTAACAGGACGATGGTAGAGCCCGATGCTCCAGGTGCACGATGAGGCCTCTCTCATCTTGGCGGACTTCGAGAGCCTCTTCCGCTCAGAGTTCGTCTCAGCCACCCTCCGTGCGGTGGACAATCAGGAGCTTCTTCAACTGCGGCAGGGCAGCTTGACGGTCGCCCAGTACGCATGGAGGTTCACCGATCTTTCTCGCTACTCGACCGACATGGTGCGAGACCCCTTCATCTGGGCCCGGACCTTTGAGAAGGGTTTGAGACACGAGATCCGGGAATCGTTGATCTCCCTCAGCATCTCGACCCAGGCAAGAGTGCTGGAGAGAGCCCTTCTGATCGAGAGCTTTCTGGATGAGTCCACAGCGAGACCTACCGCAGGGCTTCAGGTAGCAGAGTCTTCGGCAGCTGGTAGCCGATGGATGAGTCAGGGTTCCAGGCAGACCAGGCCTTCCGGCAGACGACCTCGGGACACTGGCTCAGCAGTGCGGGGCACACAGCGCGGAGCCAGTCTTCCGAGAGGCAGGCAGCGCTACGCGTGCGACGGGCAGGGCCACATGGCTCGTGACTGCCCGACCCGCCGTACCGAGGAGCAGCAGACGGTGGAGGGGCCACCCAGGTAGAGGCAGAGGGTCGACCATGGCGGTCCGTAGGGAGGAGGCAGACGAGGCATAGGAGCTGGCCGAGCAGCAGGTGGTGGGCGACGCTTTGAGGCTCTGCCACCACCACCACCAGGAGGTCCACCCCGACCACAGGGAGCTGGCGGGCAGAGACAGGAACAGCTCCAGGCAGCGGAGGCCTACGACCACGGTGCGACAGAGATGATTTGAGGTACGATCTGTGTCTATTCCACCCTTACTGCAGTTCTTATATACACAGGAGAGAGTCACTCTTTCATAGTAGCTGCCCTTGTTCAGAGCTCGGAGATTCCGACAGAGCTTTTGCCTCGATCCTTACAGCTAGAGACCCCTACAGGAGCAGACTCGACGATTACGCACTGGTGCCTGCAGTGTGAGCTTACTCTAGGAGGTGAGAGATTCAGCTGGGATCTTCTTGTAGCAGTGTTAAGGCCTTAAGACGTCATCTTGGGCATGGATTGGTTATCTACAGTCCATGCTCAGATTGACTATTTTAGGCGCAAGGTGTGATGTGTGAGCACCGATGGGAGCAGGTTCACCTTCACCGGTGAGAAGGGAGCCTTCGCAGCGCAGGATGAACTCCCGCAGAGGAGAGTGCAGCCCATCACTCATCAGTTGGCTAGCCTCATCCTTGGAGCAGTTGACGTGCGGAGTCCTGGTTTTCCTGCAGTGGTGGATCAGTATGCGGACGTCTTCCCCAACGACATTCCAGGACTACCTCCTCGCAGAGAGGTAGACTTTTAAATTAGAATGTACCCCGGGACAACCCCGATATCCACTCAAGTATATCGGATGGCCCCCGCTGAGCTTCGAGAACTACGGGTACAGATGGAGGACTTGCAGGGCAAGGGGTTCATCTGACCCAGTGTTTCACCCTGATCTTCCCCGATATTGTTCGCCAAGAAGGTGGACAGGAGCTTGCGACTGTGTGTCGACTATCGTCGCCTGAACCAGGTGACAGTGAGGAACAAGTATCTGCTACCGAGGATTTATGACCTCTTCGATCAGCTCAAGGGAGCACTGTGGTTCTCGAAGATAGACCTCATGTTTGGCTATCATCAGCTCAGAGTTCGAGACGAGGACGTGCAGAAGACGGTCTTTAGGTGTCAGTATGGCCACTATGAGTTCTTGGTTATGCTATTCGGCGTAACCAATTCTCCAGCAGTGTTCATGAGCCTCATGAACTGGATCTTCCAGCCACACCTCGATCGATTTTTCGTGGTCTTCATCGACGACATTTTGGTGTACTCGACCACGGAGGAGGAGCACACCTACCAATTTCGGGTTGTACTACACAAACTCCGAGAGCACCAGAATTATGGAAAGTTCTCAAAGTGCCAGTTCTGGTTACGTGATGTCCACATCTTGGGGCATGTCATTTCTGAGGTGGGAGTTGCAGTGGATCCCGCGAAGATCGAGGCAGTGCTAGCTTGGGAGCCACCCAGGAGAGTGACGGAGGTGCGGAGTTTCTTGGGCCTAGCCGGATATTATCAGATATTTTTTCCAGACTTCTCTAGAGTTTCGGTGCCACTCTCAGCTTTGACGAAGAAGGGGAAACCCTTTGTGTGGTCAGACAGATGTCAGCAGAGCTTTGAGGAGCTGAGATAGAGATTGACCAGTGCACCTATCTTGAGGTTTCCTAAGGAGGGAGTTGGATACGTAGTCTGCTGCGATGCATCAGGGACCGGACTCGGATGTGTCCTGATGCAGGAGTGGTCCGTGATTGCATATGGATCACGTCAGTTGATGCCGCATGAGCATAACTACGCTACCCATGACCTGGAGTTAGCATTAGTGGTCTTCGCTCTGAAGACATGGTGGCACTATCTGATGGGAGAGCGCTTTACAGTCTTTTCTGATCACCAGAGTCTCAGGTACATCTTCACTCAGAAGGACCTGAACCTGGGACAGCGGCGATGGATCGTGTTCCTCTGGGACTATAACATTGAGATAGTCTATACTCCTGGGAAGGAGAATGTGGTAGTCGATGCCCTCAGCAGGAGGACGGGCATCCAGCTACTTGAGGAGGCGACAGAGTAGCTAGCCGCTTTGCAGATATTCTTCGTGGATAGAGACGGAGCAACCTTTCTTCAGTCTCTCACCGTCTCTCCTCCACTTCTACAGCGGGTCAGAGAGGCTCAGTGTGGGGACGCTGACTGTGAGACACAGCATGCACTGATATCCTCAGGACAGGCACCTGATGGTTTCTCCCTTGGAGTATATCACGACGTCCTTTTCAGAGGACCTACCTTGGTACCAGTCGCTTTACGAGATGAGGTTCTGAGAGAGTTTCACACTTCTCTTTTAGCAGTACATCCTGGAGTGGCGAAGATGTACTAGGATCTCAGACGACAGCACTGGTGGCCGGGCATGAAGAAGGCTATGGCAGAGTTCGTTTCACGGTGCCTCACCTGCCAGCAGGTGAAGGCAGAGCATCAGGTACCAGCAGGCTTGGTACAGTCCTTGGAGGTCCTCGAGTGGAAGTGGTACGGGATATCTATGGACATCGTTACTGGACTTCCACGAACTTCCAGAGGTCACGACTCCATTTGGGTGATTGTTCACCGACTCACCAAGTCGGCACACTTCTTACCCATCCGAGAGCAGGGATCAGTGGAGATCTTGGGGCGTCTCTATGTTCAGGAGATTGTACGGCTTCACGGTGTGCCATCGTCTATCGTCTCTGATCGGGATGCTCGTTTTACTTCCCGGCTTTGGAAGGGGTTGCAGGAGGCGTTCGGGACGCAGCAACGTCTGAGCACCGCCTTTCACCCGCAGACGGATGGTCAGACGGAGAGGACCATTCAGACTCTCAAGGACATGCTCCGCGCATGTGTCCTCGACTTTGGTCGTAGCTAGGAGGACCACCTACCCTTGGTGGAGTTTGCGTACAAAAACAACTACCACTCCACCATCGGGATGGCACCATACGAGGCGTTGTACGGCAGGCCTTGCACATCTCCTTTATGCTGGACAGACCCTGGGGAGTCAGCACTGGTGGGACCAGAGATGGTCCTGGCCACGACAGAGAAGGTCTAGGACATCCATGAGTGGATGAGGACAGATCAGAACCGGCATAAGTCATATGCTGATAGGAGGCGGAGGCCACTAGAGTTCGAGGATGGCGACCACGTCTTCTTGCGTGTCTCACCTCGATGTGGTTTGCGGAGATTTGGTTGAGGCGTAAAATTGTCTCCACGCTTCATTGGACCATTCCAGGTCCTCAGCAGGATTGGTGAGGTGGCTTATCGCCGGGCTGTACCACCTCAATTGCACCGGGTGCACGACGTCTTCCACGTGTCTCAGCAAAGGAGATACGTGCAAGACCCGACACACATCATTGACTATGGGGAGCTAGACGTGGATGATGGGGTGACTTTTGCGGAGATCCCAATGGAGATAGAGGATCGACAGGAGAAGGTCCTACGTGGGTGATCGATTCCTCTTGTGTGCATCATATGGCAACACGGGAACCTCCAGGAGAGCACATGGGAGCGGGAGGCTCAGATGCGTGCTCAGTACCCACATTTGTTTCCCTAGTTTATGATGTATCTTTACGGGGGTGTAAAGCCCTGAGGTGAGAGTAATGTAAAGACCTATAAATTTCAAGGAAATCTTTTTCTTAATTTTATTTGGAATTTGAAAAAAACGCAGTTTCTGACGCAACATGATTCTGAGGCCCGGTGTGCCCAGAATCATTTCCCGAAGTTTGGCTCGGGTACGTTCAGTGAACGGACGAGCGGGTTTTTCTAACTTTTGAACCGGTGCTCGGAATCAAATTCTGAGGGCACCGATGAAATCACAGCACCAGTATTTTCTTAGAAACGGCTCTTCTGGAGTTGCATTTGCTCAGTTGTGGTTTTTAATTTTTGGGCTTAAAGTTAAGAAATAAAATAAATTGTTCGACAAACGTTATTTTATTTCACTTAAGCCACTTGGAAGCCAATTCAAGCCACTTAAAGGCGGCTAAAGCTGAGTTGATCTAGATAGGATGCTATCCAAAAATATCCTACCCCCTTGGTAGGATATTTGTGAGGTGGGGCCCGCACGAGCCCCGCCTTTTCTTTTCCGCTAAGTAACGCACCCGCGAAAACCCGTCATTATGAAAGTCAACTGACGCGTTTTCTTAAATTCTTAATGCACCATTTAATTGGGCGGTTTTATTCGTGAATTAAATGGGCGGTTTTGTTCGTTGAATTAATTCTACGAATTAATGGGTCATTACCTACCTCGTATTCGTTTGTTGGTGTAATAATAAAATAAGACCAAACGACGTTGGAGGATTACACCTTGAGAGGAATTTGGCAGAGGTTCTTGTGCCTTTACCCCTCTTCGCGAAGAACGCGAAGAACGCAAAGAACGCGAAGAACGCCGGCCTCCGACGAAGAATGCTGAACCCGTAGAAATCGACGACGCGACGCCATGTGCCGCAACGCCGACGTTTCCTCTCCTGCGACGTTCTTCGGCGACGTTCTTTAATCCGCAGCAAAAACCTTCGATCATCCGTTGAGGTGAGGGTTTCAGATTTTCTTTTAAATTTCCATTGTGGTCTTTAACACAAGAATGATTTAATTATTTTTTAATTAAATCTTTTCTTCTTGAACCTCAGAGTTCGTCGACGCGACACACTTCCGTGACGACGCGACGATCCCCTCCTTCCGTGACGATCAATACGCGAAGTACCCGCGCGTGCGACTTGACGAGGTAGTGATTTTTTTTTGGAAACGCCCTTATTCTCGTGAACGTTTCTTTAAAATTAAAGAACCGGTTTGAAATGAACAATTTTAATTTATTAACTCTTTTAACTCTTCTTTGAATTAAATAATAATAAATGTCCGAATATAATCCAAGTAGACCTAAATGATAGTATTTTATTCTAAGATTGTTTTTGGTCAAGATACACTTGTCAAATTGAATTAGGACATGTGTTAGGGTAATATTAATATCATTTTAACCCTTAATTTCCCTATTTACTTTTTATCGTGGTAAATAAAATTAAAAAGTTACTATTCACAAAAAAATATTTTTATCTTAATGAACAACATTTTACTCCTTGATATTAATGGGGTATCTCATAGTTTTAAAATTCCACTCACAGAAGTGGTAAAATTAAATTTTATGTGAATTTTCAAATTCTCCTTGGAGGTGGGTAAAAGACGGTGAAAAGTTCCTTAAAATTTTTATATATCTAAAATTATTCTAACCTAATTCCAATGAATTACATAGAACATATACAGGTATTACGTATCTATTTTGACCAAAAATAAATTTAAATAAAGTAACTAATTATTTAAATAAAAAGTCAGTTTTAACCAATAACTCAGTGTTTTCACTATTCATCAGAAATTGAATGTTTGCAGAAAAATACCAAAAAATAACCCTAGGATAATTTTGATATTCCGAATCCAAAAATGATGTTCATTTTGAAAGATAAAATATATAAAATTTTGAAAAGTTGGTATTATGATTCATAACGGCTAGTTTGATTACATGTGGTGTGTGTTAGAACTCTATGTTGTGTACAAAACACACTACTGTATTATTCAAAGAGAAGCATACAGTGGAAGCTTGGGGTGATACATATACTCATATCGAACTTTTTGATTCCAATATGACTAATTAATTATGAAAATTAAGTACATGTGGGTGGTGATTATCATGTATTACTGGGATACTTGGGTGTATTTGACTACATATGATGGTTGATTCTTAGATATATAGATATGAGTTATATCTTGATTTTACATCTCATATTATTGTCATGATTTGACATCATTTTGGATTGATGAGTATTTTTTCATTTTTAGTTTTCAATTACCATGTTGGATACATGTATTTTAATGAGGTTGATACATGAATTCCACTTAACCTATATGTTAGTCTCTTTTATATTTATTCCCTCGCATTTCTACATTTATTTGGTTGGTTGTGTGCATACTAGTACATCAAGAAATTCCTCCAATATTATTTATGATATTCAACAGTTGTTGTTATCCACTATCATATAGAGGGAGGCTTGTGGGATTTTCACCTTGGCTCTTCTCCGACTAGGTGGGATCCAGTGGGTTGGGTCATAAATGATTGGTATCAAAGGTGGTTTGATATTGTGATGACATCTTTAGTTATATACCCTTTTGAGGTTTATTTTGGAAGATAGGGAAATAGTGTCAAAGTGTCCCTATTATGGATTTCAGGATAAAGAATCCAGTGTTACTTTAAGCAATGAAGTACATATTCATAAAAACAATTACTACCTTCTTTTTTACTTAACATACATAGACATTGTTTTTAGTGAACATTGATACACATACCATATAATATCAAGTCCTTTGACTACCCATATTGAGTATTCTCCCTATAAATATATTCTCGTATGATGGTGGTATGCTTTGATTACTTTCAGGACAACTCTATGATAGAAACTGGATATGATAACAATTTTGAATAGTGATTTTTATTATTTGACTAAATAGGCCTATGTTCTGGGTTAAACAGGTGAGATAATTCCTCAAGGAGGGATGGTATTACAATACATTAATGTGAATAATCAAATTATAATCATAGAGACGTATGATTATGTGTGCAATCTTAGATACTTCCAGTATCATAGGCCATTGAGGACCTGTGGTCATACAGGTCTTGTGGAAGTATTAGATTGGATAGGTTTGTAAATTCGTGTTTTTACACATATTGGAAATAACATTATACAGAGGGTTGTTCTAGGAACCATCATTTTTTATGGAGTACTGGGGTATTAATGAATTTTAGTCATGTAGACACATGATGATTCATAACTATAATAGTCCATCTTCCAATATATATTTATTGATTATTATTACCTCCAATGGTTGCACTCAAACAAGATTAAGGATATTTTTATATATGAATAATATAGGGATGGTGGCTTTTTATAATGGATTGTGTTTCACAAACATTAAGTATTACTACCCCAATATTATTAGAGATTTCTACTATTTGGCATCAAGGTTTAATATGGTTCTCCACTGGGAAATATATTAACATTATTTACCTCTATGCATTCTTGTATATACTAGAGGTCTAGATTAAGCACTAGACATAAAGATATTAAATTTTATAGGATGAACTATAAATGGAGATACCCATGGGAATCATTAGGCTATGTAGTTTGAAATAGGATGCATGTTTCAGTAAGAAGGATCGTGGTTTATAAGATCTTTTCATGAAAACACTCAAACATGTTTTCTATGGGACATGGATTATTTAGAATAAAAGGGTGTCCTGTATAGGGAATATTCCATGTAATCGATTGGTGTGGTCAAATGGAATGATATTTTTTGACCCAACATGTTGTGAAGGGAAATCATTTATCGGATAAAAACCCATGGTAGATGAAACCACACAATCATTGATCTCCTAGGAATAAATAGAGGCCCCCCCAGGGAAGTGGATCTAGCATAATACAATATTGGGATCCCAGGATTCATTCAAGGAATGATTAATTGATATTATTTGTCTCTAGATAGTGAGATATGTCGATTTATGGGGACACTTTTTTATGGGACTTCTGGTTAATCGTGATGAGGCCTTATTACAATATCTTCGCTATATATTGGTTTTCTATAGTCTTAGTCTAGATTTATTTCCACCACTGATGACTTTGATGGCTTCCGATATATTTCATGTTATTCTCCTTTTTTGGTGAGTGATATATTCTGGCTAAGCGATTTGACCTTAAGTGAAGGTGGATATATCCCATTACCCAGTAGATGTTGATTTTTTCCATTTATATAGTATGATAACTATGAATTCTGATTCTTTCAGTCATTTTAGTTTATATGGATTTATTCCTTTATAATTTCCTCAAACTACCGATGAGGCTTGATATGGAGTTTTGTATTGACATTTACCATAGGAAAACTCAGATAAAATCTACACCATATTATATGGCTCATACTGAACGTTGGGAGCAGCGTGTGCAATTCGAGAACCTTCACAAGAAAGGATTTACAATACCCATTATGTCCTCCTCGGAAACCCCTTTTTTTCTCATAATAACATAGAACTATAGATCATGACTTTATGTGGAATATTTTCAAGTGATCTAGGCCACAATAAAGGACACGTACACATCATAGATGATTGAAGAACTCATAAATCAGTTGCAAGGAATGATATGGTTGTTGAAGATTGTTCTATGGGTTTTCTACCACAATATTATTATTCCTGATTCACGAAATTCTAAATAAGTGATTTCTATGTTTCCACATACATTATTAGATCCCATTGATTCCTTTCTCTGTAAATAATACCCCCTCTATGAGTATGAATTTGATGTGCAAGAACTTCTACTCTTACAAGTACAAGATTTATATTTCCTTCAATTAAAAATACACTCATACTCTATGTTAGAGGAGGATAATTATGATAATTTTTTGATAGTCATAGACTTCCATTGGGATATCCTTCATTATGGTAATCTCTTGATGTCTGTGTTCTGGATCCAAGAGGTTCACCATAAGTGGTAATTTAATCTCAATGTGTGGAATATAAATATACCTATTGATGTTTTATAATCTTATTTCTTGTGATCCATCTATGATTTTTTCAAAGGTGATGTTTTTTCAGGTATTGGTGGGGTTCTATGGGAGGTTTTTGGTCAGCTTATCAATGATCGAATACTTATTAATGACCCTAATGTTGAAATGTATGTTGTTTCCCTAGGCTGAGAAGTGCCATGGATCCAATTAAGAATTTAGTCTGAGGTAAACGATTGAGAATATTTATAGAATACCAAAGGAGAGAATGTAGTACATAATATATTGAAATTCCATGTGATTTGTTCATGTATTTTATGAATATTTAGGTAGTTATTGAATATGTGTCCAAGCAGTTGAGACATCATGGTGAGAACATGATGATTTAAATCCAAGAGTTTGTAGTGGTAGTCTTCACATTCTAGATGTGGAAGCTCTATATTCTAGGATAGTTCATTTTTTTACTCATACCATAAGAGTTTTGGTTATAAAATTATTCATATATATCTAAAAATGAGATAGATGTGTTGGTTTTTGTTTCAATAGGACTATGAATTTTAGACTATTTAGAATCATGGAAAGGTAAATCTCATGGGATATTCTGTCTCTATGATGTACCAGTCTAACATGGTAGAGGAGGTCTCATATCAATTATCTTCCATGTAGGTAACCCAGGATGAGAAGGAGGGTAAAATTTTCATTATTCGATGTTATTGAGTCTTTCAAATCTCTAGTGTGTATATGAGTCTCAGTGGTAGGATATCGATTTTGATTCCCGACATGACTAAATATCCTCAAAATATTCACTAGAATTAATTTATGAATGAAGGAACAATGTCATCATATTCCAGGGATGGATGGTTGTCCTAGTCATGATGGTAGTTTATGTGATGATTTATTCTCATATTTATCATTTGGTTGTACATCATAAAATGGGGAATATTTATTGAGAACTTCAGGTGTAGTTTGGGTGGCCTAGAATGAGGAAGAGTGTTTCCAACTTCATATCTTGGTGCCTCATGTGTCACTAGTTTCTAGCATGTTTTTTGTTGCCACATGACGTACCATAGTGAAAAATCAGTGGTATATACCTTAACATTGTGATAGGGACTCTTTGGATTGTTATAGGTTATGATATCAAATAGGTGATAGTGGTAAGATATATGGAGTCAACTCACTTCATTTCTATTAGGGTGCTGAGACTGGTGGAATGTTTATTGCAGTTGTAAATGTGGGATATTTTACTCTATCATGGGGTTCCGTTAACTATTATCTCCAACCATGATGTGTGGTATACATCATGTTCTTGTAAAGGTCTATCGGAAGAAATCAGGACCAATATAAGGATGACTAAACCTTAACCCAAAATTGATGTCTACAATGAGCACAATATCATTATACTATAGGATATGCAACTATGTGCCTGTTATACATTAGTTGGTTTTGTGTGGATCAATATCCCTTTTGTGGATATTTTTTATAATAATAGTTATCACTCTAGTATCATTACATCACATTTTTGGGCCTCTTATAAGAGACCATGAATGTCGGCCTTATACTAGACTAATATCAGTGAGGAATCACTTATTGGAGAATAGATGTTACATTTGACTACAAAGAAGGTCAAGATGATCCATGATAAGAGGAGGAAAACTCAATAAAGGAAGAAATATTATGAAGATAACCATCAGATGAACTTTATGTTCGATCAGGGAGACCATATTTTCTAGAGGGTCACTCCATGATGAGAAATGAAGAGACTCTTCGAGGGAGTTACAAAATTATCATGGTTCATTGGGATGGTTGAGATCATATAGAGGGTTGGTTAGGATCCCAATAATGTCACCATACCCCCCAATGTTGAAGTGGGAGCTTGAATTCTCCCATGTTTCACAGCTAATGAGATACACACACAGTCCTATGCATGTTATAAACTAGGGAGTGCTGAACATCGAGGATGGAGCCACATTCATGGAGCACAAAATTATTATTGAGTATCGAAAAGGGGAGTTCTTATGTGGATGCACAATTCCATTTGATCATGTTATGTGGTAGCATGGGAGAATTCATGAGAGATACTGAGAGAGAGAGACCAATATATAGGCTCAGTAACCCCACATGATTTAATTATTTTTCATTTTGATGAAGAATCTCTTGAATGTAAAATAATTTAAAGTACACTTTTATTACTTATAATTCACTGGAAATTTTTACTGAATGTTTTTGGATAAATCTTCTGAGAAAACATGTTATTTAGAAACCCATTAGGATGAAAAGTAATGTTATAAAACATTAATGATATTATCTATCATGTGTGCTTATTTTTTCATATATAATTGTTTTTCACCAAAATGTAATCTCAAATAAGAAATATGTTCCAATTATTTAATCCATTGTTTGAGATATATCCAATGTGTGTCCTATGGTAACTCAGCACTAGAAATTTTTATAAAGAGGTCATTACCAAGTATTATTAAAAAAAATATTTAAATCATTTATTTAAATCATTAAATTACCTAAAACTAATTGCTAATATTTATATGTTTTATTGTGACTGAAATGTGATATCCTCATAACATTAGGACCATTGGGAGGGTAATTCCACAATTCTTCATTTTCTAATCAAAATGAGAGAATCAATGTCTCCCAAATACAAGTGAATTTAGGATCAATGAATAGAACATGTGATTTCTACATTTGAGGCTGGTTTATTCACTAATGATACATCAAAATTTTGGTAAGAATCTTAATATATGGATTATACCATTACAATTAAAATATTGAGCTTTATCAAAACACTATTTGGTGGTCTTAGTCTAAATAAATCCTTCACAATAGATATTATATCAAATTTCAATTATTCATTCAATTTAACCCCTTTGTGCTCTGTTTCCCACCCCAGATATCACCAATATATTTTCATTGTATAAAAAATCATGGAAAAACAATTATTGTATTATTGTTTGTTTATTTTCCCCATTATATTCATGTTCTTCACTATCAGTTTGAGGATCCACGGTTAGACTATTTTGTGTGGGTATGATCATAAACAACCCAATATATTAGCAATGGATTCATGTAAGATTAAAATTTGACAATTTGGTGATGGGGATGATTTTATGGTTTTGGTTGATGATTCCCATATATTCGGGTTATGCAACTAGTCAAAACTGATGAGAGGACAATGATAAACACATTAAATTTCTAATAGAATCTTATGAAATATGATGAACACATGTAGTGTAGTTTATTTTATATGGAGGCTGGGATTATTCTTTGGAGTTACTTATAATATATTGTGTGTAGGGACCACACACCATGTAACCCAGAATATCTAGATTAGTGTGTGTAGAGGAAAAATGCTAGGGGTCCACATACCCATGCACACTGTGTATGGTGGAATACAAGCCATATAACTTGGAGATTTCACATGATTGGGTTTTTGAAACACAACATGTTCCGTCCTGACCCTAACATATTGTGCATTTCAAGGTATATGGTGTTTACTGATATAGGGTAAATGTACACAAATATGACCTAATGGATATAGGAATGTCTTAGAGATCATGACTTGGTCTTAGGTGGATATGACACCCTATGTATTTTGCTTATGTGTCGTACAATAATTAATGTCCATTGATTCATGTTTTGTAATGGACATGGATTGAGAAAAAAGTGGTAAAACACACCATGTGGGTGTATTACATATCTTGTACCCGATTATGAATTTTTATACATATCCTAAAACCTCTATTTTGAATCATATTTTTTCCAGTGAATACAGAACCTTATGTGTTTTTACTTGTGGATCATGATGGAAGTATTGTTTTTTTATTATGATATTAGATGCAAGATGATTATAGTGAAAAACATCTTTCGGTGGTGTTTGAAAGAAAAGTGACTGAGCATGATCATTTAGACTAAAACCATCCTACTAGGAAGTGTCATGGGTCCTTGATCTATGAACAGAGTGGAATCCCTCTAATGCACCTGATCATGTGTCCTCTGGCAATCGACAGAGTGGAACCATCATACTGGTACCCAACAAGGGTCCTTTATCTATCTATAGAGTCGAAGACAGCCAACACTCTAGGTTTTGGGTGAATTAGTAATCTACATAGTGTAACCTTATTTCTATGACGACTCATGGGTCCTATATCAATCAATATACTGAATCCACTTGATGGAAAATTGTGTTGAACCTCTAGATATCTAAAGTGTGTACCACTCCTACTACAAAAAGAGAAAGGGTTTTTTATCTCCCTATATATTTGGACCCCCACCCAAATAGAAAAGGGTGTGTGTCTTCATGTTATTCACTGTGTGGAACCCCTTGATAGACCATGACATGGGTCCTCTATATTTCGACATAATGGAACACATATACATAGATTGTTCATGGGTACTCTAACCACAGTGTGGAATCCCATTAACAGATTACGACATATGTCCTCTAACTATGTTCTGAGTGAAACCCACAACATATACTAGGGTATAACTCCTCAACCTATAGACTATATCACCTCCACTTTGCATCACACTGGCAAGGTGTGGCTCCTCATTGATACATATTATAGGATTCATGTGATATGTTGGGTATAGTTAATGGTCTATTCAAACTATTGAAATACCGATCATTATGGGATGAGAAATGGGAAAAAGATCAAAATTCTCTCCCATATGGGAATATTTTAGTAGCCTATATTTAAACCTATATATTGGGTTCACATTCCTTAGGTTGAGATGTCTATTATTATCATTTCTCTTATTCCCTCCCCCCTTCAATTTTTTGTGTGGTCATATATGGTATGTATATATTCACCCCTTCATTAGATATTTTGGCACAGTTCATGTCTTATGTGTATGACTAATAGTTAAGTGGTCATTAAAATGGATAATATGGGGACCCCAGTTAAAATTATGATATAAAGTCTTCAAGGAATGGGTATTTGGAGCTGTTCAATATAACAATTTAATTTTCATGTTATTTTCATGATGTAAATGTATTTTGAGACTTTTACTTTTTAGATTATTTTTTCATACTATATTATTTCATAGATATTTTTATATAAGTGGTTATTACTCTATAATTTGTTTTCATTCTTATTTATTCCAATGGCTTTCTTCATGTTGGTTTTTCTTGTATGTTTACACGTACATCAGGAAAAGGCATCTTATTTTAGTTATTCCATTTGACACATGTCACCAGCCCCTAACATATGAAAGTAGGATTTCTGTAGTTATAGTTCAGTTCACCACTATCTAGGTTGTCTCTAGTGGGAAATTTCTTGACATATACCTTAATCTTGAAAAACTACTTTTGAAATTGTTCTACATTTAATAAATTTAATTCATCCAAAAAATAATTAAATTACAAAATTAATTGATTGATAAAAAATTTGATTAAATAAATTCATGAAATTTATTAAAATAAATTGAATAACTCTATCTCATATCAAAATAGTAAATTTCAAACCATTCATTGCACTTTTGTTAATATTATGAGAACATTATTAAAAATATAAATAAGACAATAAATAAAAACAAATTTCATATTTTTAATTCCAAATTGAACATTACATATTAAATTTACTAAATGATTTTCTATTATATTTTACTATGTTATATGAATATATTTATGGTATGTTTCCCTTAAATAGATACAATATTATTTTCTGGATCATTTCCATGAAAATAATATAATAAAATTCTTCATCAATTTTATAAAAAATTTAATCTTTAGGTATAAAAATAGATTCACTGAATTTAGGATTAATCATTTATTACACAATTAAAGATTCTTTTTTAGACACCCTATATTAAAAAATAAGATTATAATAGCTTATGAAAATTTATTCAACATATTTACATAGAAATATATATAATTAATTAAATTTATTTAAGATGAACTCTTTAAACTCAAAGAAATAAAATTTTTAGTGTGATGCCGCATCCCAAAATTCCTTTATGAGCTGGATGGCCATGTTTCCTCAAGAAACCTAACCCATATTCAAGATATCAATGAATATTGGTTAGGGACTTATTAATATAGTGTAGAGATAACTGAATTAAATCATAGTGCAATAATCTATATAAAATTACTAAAACATCGTCAATAAAAATTTGTACACATAAATAAACAAAAACATGATATATGAAATAGTGGCCTGAAAAAGAATACGGTCAAATATCTTTGGATATACCTCATGGTTGGTCAAATGTAAAAAATAAATATAATAAAAAAATTAAAATGGACCTACTATCATCTATGTGACAAAACACACCCATTTATGAAATTCATATCATGTTTCTCAGGCTAGATCATTTTCATAGTGTTGTGGCTTAAATTTGTTAAATGTTATAGACATGCACTAGGGATCCTGTAAAATGTGTAATAATATAATCTCAATATATTCCCACCATGTTCTATTAGTATACACCATAATACACATGTAGACATGTATATGTAAACAAAAATGTCACAAAATTGAAATAGACATTGTGAGATAACTTGGACAGCATGCATTGCTTTTCCTTGGTTCATAGTTCACAATCTAGGACACAAAAGAACCCAATCAAACCTTCTTTAGTTCCATATTGTAATTCCAACAATTCCTTGTCCCTTTATCTCATGGAAAATTCCCGTCACATGACCAATGCTGTCGGATGAGGTATAATATATTCATTGGCCCACTAAATATATGAATTGGGATCATTCGAATGTGTGCACCTGAAACAACTACACCACCAATCAGGGTACGTTCCATCATAAACATCTCATATCAAACCACTACTCTACCCTTCACCGTCGATCCTCGAAGTAATCCTTATCTTTTAATGGTAGAACAACACAACACAATCCTACACACTAAAATCTCATAATTCTAGCACAAGATGACTTCATCTCACCCGTTGTAGTATAGCTAGAACTATCTCAAAATTTGGTAGGTATAGCCATCAGGATCCTCCCCCCCATTTTTTCTGATACCTATTACATTCATAAAGTCAAAAATAAATATGAAACAATGCTCATGGACCCAAGACATCACATAATCCCAAAAACTGATGACCGTTAGGCCTAGCCCATATCTATTACCACATATCAATGATTATATTTCCCCACCTTCCTTAGGATCCACTAGTTACTATAAAACGAGCACGATAATCGAACATCGATAACATCTCAAGTTCAACTCTCCATGGTGAAATCTCTGGACACTAGTTAGTCTTAGTCTACAGTATGTGATCTATTATAATTTTATAAAACACTCATAACACCTAGTCCCACTACCATATGAATAATATAGTTTTTCCCTAAATAAAAACCTCGGATACTCGATGCAATGTAAATAACTATTTCCATTAATTGAACCTATGGATAATCATACAACACTATCTGAAGAGATAATTTTCTTATCAATTATAGGAATCCCCTATCTATCATACACACTATTTTCAATGTATTATTACTACTCAGTAGTCTCACCATTCCAAAAACCACCAGCGTTGTTGTCCCCGTCATTAGGATAGAGAAACATTTTCTCCCCAATAATCACAATCATGGATAAGCCTCTTAGATCAATCATAATGTCCCTCCGATAACTAACCTAGGCTACCCATTATATTAAACAAAACATAAATCCTAAAAAATATATATTTCTAACCCAATTGACACTCTAACCCCTGGAATTTGTAGTCATTGGAGTATGGAAATTGTCCAAAATTTTAATGAGAAAGTATCATGATCCTTGGATTCATAATTCCATACTATCACATTCTCTTGGGTACTCAAATCCATATACTGTCTACCCAATCCATTATACATGCATGATATAGAAATAATGAAAAAATAATCCTATAAAATTGTATTAGATAATGAAATCTTATCTAAAAATGTTTTACCACAAAATCCATGATTTACCAAGCCTCTTAAATACTATTCCACTCCTCAGCCATGCTCATATTATATCCTAGACTATTTTCTCAATCTGTATTTCATAAATAATTAATAATAAACATATGTAATTAACTAATTAATTTAATTTAAAATGTAATATTTGAATGAAATATCACCATGATTTCTTTAAAAAAACCCACAAGTAACTTCCTACATTCATCTTCTTGAATAATATTTTTTCCATTAAAGGAATATTTCCCATTAGAATGATATGATACCACAATTATCTAGTGAAATAATAACAAAAATCCTATCTTAATTGGAATTGTAATTAGGGAATCTAAAATGGGGACCAAAAAATAATTTTTGAGGGAAAAAAGACCTAAAATCACTAAAAGTACGCCACAATACCTTCCAACAACATTCAACATTGAATAATAAATAATGGAGTGGGGTAGAACATACTATATGGTCTCACATAGAATTTTCCATGACCCCAAATAAATGACGTTTCTACCTAGATAAGATTGATTTTTCCTCACTAAAATATTAAATTATTCCCTATTAATGAAGAGACTAAGTGTATCATTTTTTAAAGCACATGAGAACCCAAAAAATATCATGGTATTACCATGGATTATTATCTCAACAACTATAATGTATTTGAAGAGGATCTACCTCCCTCAGTCATAGAATAAATATTATATCCCAGAACACATCGCAACCTTAAGTCTACTACTATATCAACCAAAAAAATTCATACATAGATGTTATGTCTTATTTTGACATTATTTATTACAAAACATAATTATCCACACCAAAATATTACAGACCTTGTATATTAGAAAACAAGGACACATAAACGAATGGTTCAGAAGTGAAATATATCATCTCCACCCAAGATATTAATTATAATAAGCTTTTTTAGAACACAATAATTAAAATATTTCATCATCGCATAGGAAAATGAAATATAAGAAAGGGTGAGATCCAATATTGAGTAAGGTAAAATAAGGGATATATTAACACAACATGATCATATGATTATGAAAACAATGAGAATAAAATTTTAAAAAGTTATCTTTCATATCATGTATCATAATTAGGAGTCATTGTAATATCATCACACATTATAAGACATGAATCATAAAATAATCAAATTATATAATCCAAATAATATAATAATTGCATAATACATATATTTGTGTAAAAAATATATGAATAGAAAATATAATTTCATGGATACCCAACATAAATATCATGACATGTTAGGGTTACGATAGCCTCCCTAGTGCCTACTTCTAGACTGGGCTAACCTCCAGTGCACTGTCTCTTGGCACAGAGTTAACCTCCCATGTACCCTCTGTTTTCCATCCAGGGATAAAAATCCATGTAACCTCTTTTTTACGCATACAATAACATATTCTACCATTTGATCCCATTGAAAACTGATCATTATCCTATATATTTTAGGAATATATAATTTGGGGCCCACCCATCAGATATATAAATATGATAATAATGTGTCTAATAAGATCTTTAATCAAAACATAACCGATTAAGAAGAAATAGGTTTCATAATAATTTCAATGTATCATAACCTTGGTAAAATAATTATTTTCAAAAAAATTTAAATTTTAATCATAGCATAACACTTGGTAATGAAACAATACTCATAAAAATATGACTATCATTATTATAATCCATTATGAGAAGGAATTAGGATGATAAAATTTAAAAATATTACCAGTAAATACTAGTAAACATCATATAATGTCACATTAGTTGTTAAATAATTATAGAAGATTAGATGTAATATTTCTTATAGAAGATATCAATTTTCACTTGAAAAAAAATTATTTCTTAAAATTTACAAAATATTAAGCAATTAATTTAATTTGAAATAATATTCCAAAAAATTTAATGGTAGGTGTAGATAATTGAGTTTATATGATAGTGTAAAATAATTTTCCTTCTATGTATATTAAAATATTTATTTTTCATTTTTGGTTAAAATTAAAATTTATTATATTTTTAAAATGAAAAAAATATTCCCATTAAAGTAATTTTTAATATTCTATCATGGGTAAAAGATATATGAAATAATTAAATAGGAATTTTAAAAATATTAACAAAAAATTCTTTTAAAACATGCATATTGATGAAAAAAATTGACAGATGAGATAAATAATGATAGTTTGAATTAAAAACGTTATTTTATATCCTTTTGTTCATAAGTAAAGGAAAATTAACGGAAAACCTGGACATTATAGAAATATCATGGGGAGAAAAAATCAATTTTTTCATAAGAGAAATATTATAATATATCTCTATATGAAACATAATAATAAATGATATCAACAAACAATGATATTGTATCATAAACCCTTTAACACATTTTTCAATAATTGAATCATAGGATCCGTGAAATAATAGACATAGATTGATATTTATGTCACATAATATTTAAAACATGCATCATAAAAAAAAATTATCTGTTTTACATAAATAAAAAATGAAATAATTAGTGTATATAGAATGTGTGCAAATGAAATAATAGTGATATTATAATTGTTTCCCCAAATTCTCAACAATCATTGTACATGTTCGATCCTCAGATTCTTTAGAGAAAGACATGATATTTATATCAAAAGCTCTCCAAAGATGGTTTTCTATTTAAATACGGGGCACTGTGATATAGGTAGGGATATATATATGGAATTTGGTGATGTTATGAAAAAAAAAGATCACGTTGTTTGGAGATGATAGGAGAGGATATTTAATTTTATATGTGGGGGATGGGACACACTAGGAAACATCCTAAATAAATAAAAATTGATAATGAAATTAAAAATAAAAGTTCATTAAAATTGATAGAAGTTATAAATTGTGATACGATAAGGATAATATATATCAGTAAACTAATGTTAGACATATTTAATAGGAAAAAAATTATATTTTTTATTAACCGCCTCCCCAGTAAAGATGTTTAAACAGTTACCGCTGAAATTAATTTTAATTAATTTTATTATTAATTATAACCAAAAATTCTGTTTAAAATATGATATGATATAAATTATTATTATTAATATTTTGGAATCCATTTAATATGATTCAATTCATATATATTTCATAAGATAATTTAAAATTAAACACAAAGATGTGATTACATAACAATATTCCAATGAACATAATTCTATAACTAAAAAAATATAAATATTTTACGTGAAATTAACTTCAATGACATAAAATGGATTAATAATAATATTATTAAACTAATTTTAGATTTAATCCAATTTAAAAAAAGTTGTATCTTTATAAATAATTTAAAATTAAGGAATTGTTTCAATAAAATTCAATATTTTCATTATTCATTTAAAAATTAATCTCTTCATAAAATCATATGAAATTTACTCTAAGATAATTTTAAATTTTTTAAATAAAATAAAAAGTTCATTTTTTTAATTGCATTCATAAAGATGTAAAAGTTTAATTTTACTTCTTGATCACAAAATGAAATAGACAATATTTGATACAAAAATGTAATTATTAAATGTATAATGACATTACCAAAATTTAGGTACATATTTATCAATATATTTGATTAACTTAAAAACACAATAAATAATTCAAAAATATTTTTATTAGTATTCAGAATTAAAAATTTAAAAAATATTTTATTAGCATAATGCCTAAATAATAACATTATTAATACTATATTGTGGTTCGTTGCAACATGACTCTATGAATAATCCATCTTATCAAAAAAAAAATTTAAGTGAAAAAACATTCATTAAATCTTAGGTTGTCTAATTATACCAACATTAAAATTAATTTCTCATATAAAAATATATTACTCATATAAAAAAATTACAGATACTAAATCCTAATTATTTTCCTAGGTCCTAATGTTACATTCTCAAATTGGTTGTTTCGTTAAAATAATAATAAGAGAGTGGTATTTTTTATAATACTTTCTCAATAAAATCCATTAACTCTACCTGTTTTTCCTTGTAAAATAGATCATACTCTAGTTGTATAACCTCTTACTTTATTACATGTCAATAGTCAGGTGTGTACTTCCATACAATGGATACATGAAACAAATCATAAACATGATATTTGTTCTTTGTTAACATCAAATATTTTCCTTCAATTCATAATTTTTATAGAATATAAAAAATAAATAATATACATAGTCATTGATTTTCATTTTATCCTGAATCGCATCTACATATTCCTTGGATAAATTCATTGAAACACATTCTCAACAAATTCAAACATAAAATCTCTTAAATTATTTTAATCAAAGCATTTCAACAATATTTTTGTTGACCTTATGAATTATTGAATGAATCAAAACATATATTACAATTCATAAAATAATGCATGTCTCAATATCTATCTTACTAAAACATGAAACAATCATGTTGGATTTCTACCCAATGTCTCATAGTTGAATTAATAATAAGTAATTTCACTGCTCGAGTGAATGCTAATATTGTAAGAAAACATTATGAAAGGAAGGGTTTGATCCCAAAAACCATTGAAATACGTAAAATAGGACCTTAATATATCCAAAAACATTATAATGGATCAATAATAATGTCCATATATATATGGATGATAAGAATGTATGATACATAACTATATATCTAGATCCTTCTGAGTACTATAACATAACATCTAACTAAACAACAGATCCCAATCACATACCACAAAATATGTTCCTCCTTGCAATAATAACACTTAAATAATACATATCTAATAAATTGAGTATATATATATCTCTCCTATGATAGAAATGATGTGTGATTATATTATAATATTATCAATTTCAACAAATTTGACCTTACATGCATTATATATTATTAGGAGTTTGATGAAAAAAAATGGTGAATTTTTTCCATTTCTATATATATAAGAACCCAACCATAAACATTAAATAATATAGTTATTTGAAAAATATTTTACTTATTTACATTAAAAAATTTCTATTTAGTTTAGATTTTTATAATTTTATGATATAAATCAAACATATCAACCCAAAATCATGCAATCTGTGTGCCACTAAAATAGTATCCATTTCTACCAAATCATAAAACAACATGATTGTTTTGAAAAATCATCATGACATTTAACTTCACATAAATCCATATCTTACACATTATTAAAACCTATGAAATAAATTTAAAAAAATGGGGTTTTCATAAAAAATCACTAATGGATATAAAACAATCACAGAAACCATTATTCCATAAATACTCATAACCATAAGAAATCCTTTTAAAAAAGAAACAATTATAACAAAAATATAATTATGTTGTGAAACATGATATTTACATATATCATTCGATAACTGTGAAAATCCCATAATGGTGTCTTGGGGAATTACTTACCTATATTGTAACACATGCAATTACATTATTTTTTGTATCCCATATGGATACATTATAATGTAACCATTACGGATGCCTTATAGTGTATCCATCGCAGATATAATTGTTGTAACCACACTTCTTAGCCCCAAAATTCACATTCCCTATGAATTAGAGGGATATATAGGTCAGAACCTTCATAAAAAACAATTCACATGAACCAGTACATAATCATAAAACATGAATAATTTAATTGAAAATTTTCGTTTAATGTTATTATAATTGAATTTTGAATCGAATTTTCTTTGAAAATATCAAATAAATTTTGTGATAATTAAAAGAATGAAAATAATTTGTGTAAAAACTAAAAATACACCTATGAAATCATAATATTATCAAATTCAATACCAAAATAATCTTTGTACATCATAATCAATGAAGTAGAAGATTAAACTAATGAATGGAAATTGGGTTAACTATTCCATTTCCTATGGTTAACCATAATTAATAGTTGTTCAAACCTCCTGTATAATGGTTAAAATTGAATTATTAATATTTTTCAGAAAAATATTATTATTTATAAAACTATATATAATCATTTTATAACAATATTTGACCCATTAATTAATTAAATTTTGTTATTTTTCTTGTTTCTCATGCGTGATTCAAATGATTTCAATGGCTGGTTCGTGAAGATTTTGTTTTCGAAAGGAAGAGAAACTAAAGAAGATGAGTGAAATGGTGTTAATATGTATCCAGAATATCAAATGATCCCATAAATAATTTTGTTTGTATGGTATGAAAATGAATCATTTGATAAATCATTAGAGATATTTTTTTAGATCATTTTGGAAGTTCATCGGTTATCATGTACATGTTTCTTCATATACCTATAATATTATTCATATAAATTAATTCCAAAACATAATATATCTAAAATAATACATATTAAAATATATTTTAACCATTAAAATTATTTTCAACCCATATTTGAAGGAATTAAATGAAATTTAGGCACATCATCCATGATTTGAAAAAATCAACACAACACATACAATGTTTTTTTATAATAAGTGGAAAAGGGGAGTAATAATGATTTTGAATTATCCCATTAACATAATAAAAAATCTAGGATATATATAATACTATATATTTTATTCCTCTTGGATACGGGGATTTGAAGAGAGTATAGGAAATGAAAATAATGTTGAAAACAAAATGAAATGAAAAAGGATTTTTACCTCTGGATATATTATCATTGAGATCCTCCTTAAAGACTTTCGTTTATGGGTTAGGGTGAGACTAGCAGTTAATTGATGTGGGGAGGATCCTTGGAATGTGGATTGAGAAGAATTTAGAAAATTCTAAAATCGTTATGTGTTAGAAGAATTGGGGATGATGGTGGTATTTATAGTAAAGTAAGGGGGTTTTTAATTACATTCAAAGGACACCATATTAGCGGTATTTGAAAAACAATGGAATTTCCCTAGGTTTTTACCATGGTATTAGAAACATGGTACTTGTTATATAATATTTCAATCCACAAGAGTCGACCAAAATAATAACATCATTATGATGTAATTAAACTCCCTAGAGACATAAAATTATATTTTTACATTTCAACGAAAATTAAACTATCTCAAAAAAATAAAAATAAAAAGAACCAAACCATTTTTTGATGTTTATAACTCAAAAACTAATTTCACTATTTGAAAATGATTTTCAAAATAAAAAGTATTTAATTTTGAAATAAAATCATAATATTTTTGAAAAATAAAAATTTTAAAACTATAGCTCTTTTTATATCACCTTAAAAAACTAATCAATATAAAATTATCTTATATTAGTAAGACAAATAATAATATTATGATTTTATTTTCATAAGGTTTATATGACTATTAATATTAAAATTCTTATGGTTATGTTAGAATTCACCAAAAAATCATGTTGGTTCTATCACACTCAAAAAAACATACTAATCACAACCATATATTATTGTTATTTGAAAACAAACTATTGAAGTAGAAAAATTATGTTTAATCCTAGTGTATTATGTATATACCAAGTGATTCATGCATTTTAATTTTTTTTAAATCCTTGGGGTTTTTCATTCTCTACAACTTCTGGAAATTGTGTCATCACAATATAATTTACTTATTAAAAAATTTGAGGGAAGTGTTCCCGCATAGAATTTATAGATTCCCATGATTCTTCATCAACTATGTGGTTCTACCACAAAACCATTACCTTGTGAATTACCTTATTCTTAAATACATGTTCTCCTCGATCTGGAATTTGAAATTGTTTCTCTTCATAAGAAATGTTCCCTTCCAATTGAACTACTTCTGGGATCAAAACTTGAGATGAATCTATCACATACTTTCTCAATATCAAACACATGAAAAACATTGTGTACTTCTGATAAAACTGGATGAAAATGATACTCAGTAGGCAATCAATCCAAATTTACCTACGATTACATAATGTCAAATGAAACATGGACACAAATTTTCTTTTTTAACAAAATTCATAACACTTTTCCATGGTGAGATTCTAAGAAAATCATCATTACCTACCTCTTAAGAAAACAATTTCATCTTGTTATCTTCTTTACATTTCAGCCTGATCTAAGATGATCCCAAATGTTACTGGATCATCTTCACATTCTCAGCCACTTACTCTAATAATTCCATTCCCTTCAACTTCTTTTCCCAGACATCATCCAAAAAAGATGGAGTTTGACATCGCTTCCCATATAACAACTCAAAAGATTACTTCTGTATATTGTAATGAAACTGTTATTATAAGAAAATTCTACTAGATAAATATGTTTATGCCAACTTCCTTGGTAATCCATTGAACAAGATCAAAGAATATCCTACAGTGATTAAATTATCTGTTCTGACTTCTCAGATGATTGAGGATAAAAAGATGTACTGAAATTTAAATCTATTCCAAGTGATTTGTGAAGGCCCTTTCAAAAAATTGAAGTGAATCTTGGATCATAGATAGATCTAATGGAAAGAGTAACTCTATGTAACATGATAATATCTTTCATGTATAGTCAAACAAGATAATTGAACGACATAGTATCTCAAATAAGAAGTAAAAGATCATATCTAGTCAGTTGATCAATAATAACCTAGATTTAATTATTAACTCAAGAAGTGTTTGGTAGTCCCATAAAATAATACATTGATATATTTTCCCATTTCAACTCTAGCACTTGTAAAGGCTAAAGAAACCCCTTTGGTAACTGATTCTCTTCTTTAACATATTCAGAGATTAAAAACACTTCATTGTAAAACTTACTATATCTCTATTCATTCCATAAGACTGGTAATTCCCTCGAAGGACTTTGTATATATTTTTACATCAAGGATTCACTAAAAATCGATAACTATGAACTTCGCACAATAAATCATTCTTAAAATGGTAAACACATCGCACAAACAAATTTTTTTCCAAATCTCAAAACAAATTTCTTTATTAATGTTAAATTCAGGAAAACCACCCATTGTAACAAATTCTACCTTTTTATATAACTCCATCACATGCTTATATGATTTATTAATTATGTCTGAATATGTTTACTACTCTAAAATTTGAATCAAAATAGATTAATTTCCTACACTAACAACATACAAGGAAAAATTCATCAAATCATTACTTTGGGCGTCATGTTCAAAATGTATTTTGGTTAATGATGCATGGTGTTTTCATATCATAGAATCTTCCACATTGTTTTCTTTTACAGGATGGTAATTAATAATGAAATCATAATATTTTATCATTTCAATCCCTCTTCTCGACCTCATTATTAATTCCTTTAGATAAAATATACAATTTAAACATTTTTAGTTAGTATATATTTAACATTTGGATCCATATAAATGATGTCGAAAAATTTCAAAATGAAAAACCACATCTTCTAATTCCAAATCATTTGTTTATTAATTTAACTCATGAGGTTTTAGTTATATTATAGAATAAGAAACTACCTGACCATTCTGCATCTGAACAGAACTAAGTCCCTTTAATTAAGCATCACTATAGATGAAAAACAATCCATTTCTAGAAGTTGGGAAAAAATAAAGCAGTTAGCAATCGCTTTTTAAATTATATAACATTACCATCACAAAATTTTTTCTAGGTGAATTTAAATCATTATTCAGTTAACTTAGTCGGTGGACTAGATATCAGTGAAATTTTTTCAAAAAATAACTTGTAATAGTCTGTCGAACCGAGAAAACTATGAATGTTGGTTATATTTGTGGGTCTTGTCCATTATTAATAATCTTTTGTTTTAGTATATTCAATAGATATGACATCTATAGAGATATTGAGATAATGGAAATAAACTTATTGAAACCAAAATTCAAACATGAAAATTTTAAAATATTGTTTCTTTTCTATTAGGGTTTTCAAAAAAAAACCTTATATGTTTTTAAAGCTACTATTAACATCTTGATTATAACATAATGTCATCAATAAACACAACTGCAAACTTATTCAACAAATCATGTAATATTTCATTCATAAGATCCATGAATACATAAGCTATATTAGTGAACCCAAATATGATAACAACAAACACATAATGACCATATATTGTCAAAAAAATTATTTTTAGAATGTTATCCTTTTTCAACATCAACTGATGGTACCCATGTTTCAAGTCAATCATGGAAAAATATGGAGCTCCCTAGATATGATCAAACAATTAGTCGATGTTTGGAAAAGGAATCATATTCTTATTATTATTGTTATTCAAATATCTATAATCAATGAATATTCTCATGGATATGTCATTATTTTTAATGAACAAAACAAGATCTCTTCACGGTGATGTTCTAGGATGAATGATTCATTTATCAATAAACTCGTGAAACTAAATTTTCATTTAAAGATGTTCCATTTTATCTTTTCGATAACGGGACTTTAAAATTCGATTAGCATGAAGAACTAATTCAATTGTGAATTGAATTTCTCAATCCGGAATAGAATTGGGTAACTCATCAAGAAAAACATTTATAAATTTATTTACCACATGAACATTATAAATATGATCAGTTCCCTTGTTTTCAACAATATAAACAAGATAACTATTATTTCCATATTTCAATAGTTTCTCAGATTTCTAATATATTAACAATTGTATGGGTTTATTGTTTTTTAAAAACGGAATCACTTTTATAAAAACAACTTCTTGAGCTCTATAATCAATCTTAGAATTATAAACATAAATACAATCCATACCCATAATGAAATAAAGCTATACTAAGGGAAAAAACATTATTGGTAATTTATTTACTTAGATAATAGTAGGAATATTCTTAGGAATATTTTTTTCTAAATGTTAACCCTCGTGTTTTAACTATATGTCCCAGTCTAATTTCTAGTGTTTAAATCATCAATTTACAAGAAAACTTCTATAAAATAAAAGAATGTGTAGACACCATATCAAATAAAACTTTATAAAAACACGAGTAAGAAATAAAAGTACCTGATTCCACTTCATTGGATGGCCTGACAACTACTAACATAGTCTTAATGGATCTCACAACACCATTCTTATAATAGTCTATATTCTTCCCATAATTCGAACAATTCATTGGAAATGAATTTTTATAAGGACACATCTCACAATATTTAAAAAACATTACATTGTTTTTGTAAAAATTGATGTCATTATCGTTTACATTACAATATTGGGCCGTATGTCTGAACTCAACAAATCAAAATGACATACTAGTTTTCGTAAGTCATTACCTTGTGTGATTTTTACCGCAATTTTCACAAAATGGAACTAAACATTATTGCCATAGGATTTCATTGAGTGATTCCTACGCATTAATTTCCATCTAGACCTCTACATCTTCTTATTTTAAATGTACACGTCATCATCAGAAAACACTATTTGTACCCTTTTATCCCATCAAACAAGTTTCTCATTAATTTCTAATTAACGAGATGCATGTTCACTTTGGTATAATGGATTTAATCCTAAGTAATAATACTTTATTTTACTATCAATATCCTGAATAAAACATAAATAATTCCATTTCAGTCGGGTGATGTTTTCTTCATTGATGACCGCTGATTCATCCCCCTTTTGACTCAATTCAAGTAAATTATTCTCCATATTAAGTCGAATCACCTTAGAAAACTATTTTTCAAAGATAAGATTTTGAAATGCATCCCACTATAAGGCTTAAATATCTTATATATTCTTAATATTAATGACCACTGGTCAGCAATGATAAGATTCACCATCAAAATGATAAAAGGAAAGACTCTGATTTTGATTATCTAATCATCCAAAAACATCGAATTTCTTTTCATAGGATTTAATCCATCCTTTAACCGCTAATAGTTTAGAATATCCACTAAATGCAGGAGGGTGTTTCCTTATAAAATGTTCCACTATCACCAAGTTCCTTTGTGGTGGCTCTAGATATTCCCTTTCATGGATGCCACCAATATTTATTACATGAATCTGATGATCCATTATTTTCACAACCTTCTCGGTAGCAAATCACACCATTCCAATATGTGGATTTGAAATGATATCAGCCTATCAGTTCCATCCAACATCACCATCCCTATTTCTTTTTTTGTTTGAAAAAATTATGAACATACATATTTTAGATGATGCAAAATGGTAATTTTTAATTACTATACAGTTTCATAAAAAATGTAAAAATCAATTATGTTATTCTTTTAACATCATAATAACATCTTATGTTATCTAAACATCACTCTGAAACCAACTATAAAGAACCAACTTTAAACATTACATAATAATTATCATTCAACTTGATTTTACTTATTTACATTCAGAAAGATATTTTCAGTTTGTAGTTTTAGAATGGTCGGACATAACACAAACATATATACCAATATGAATGAAAAGTGGGTACCCCTAAAAAATATCAATTTCATCTAAAACATAAAACCCAACATGATTTATTTTAAAAAACATCATAATATATAACCTAACATCCATATAACCTTTCAAAAACATTTAAAACCATGGGAATAGAATAAAAAGATCAATAAAAAATATAAAAAGATGGAATGAACCAATTAGTGTATAAATACTCATAAACATTTTAAATCATTTTCACAAAGACATAGATTTCACCCAGATATACTTACTTTTTGAATCATGAGATTTACATAAATCATTTGAGATCATATAAAAACCCATAAAGGTATCCTGGTGCATTAATTACTTATATTTTATCCCTCAGGGATACCTTATGATTTGTAACCCTCATGTCTACCTTGCAATGTAACCTTCGTGGAAAGCTTATAGTGTAACCATCGCAGTTACTCTTAGAGTAACCTTACAAATGACCTCCAACACACACATACCCAATGTATTTGAGGGATATATAGGATGAAAACATCATCATAAACAATTCCAAAGAACCAAATCATATTCATAAAACATGAATAATTCCATAAAAACATTCCTTTTTAATTTATTAATATATAATTTTGAAAGATAATTTTATAGGTAAATTCCTTTAAAAATATCATATAATGGTTGTGAGAAATAATTTAATGAATAAATTATGTGTATACTATGTAAATGTACCTCAAAAATCATAATATAACTAAAATTTATTACACTAATACTATAACAACCACATAATCAAAAAGTAGAATATTAACATAATAAAAAGAAATTAGTTTATGAATCTTCTCACAACAGGTTAGTCTCACTTAAAACATGTTAAAAACTCATGTATAATGGTTAAAATAGTGTTGTTAATATTTTAAAGAAACTTTTTCAAGTTTATAATAGCTTATGTGATCATTTTGTTACATCATTCCACCCATTAATTAAAAAACATTAGTTATTTCCATTATTTTGGGTGTGCGCTTCACATGATTTCCATGTTTGGTTTGTAGAGAATTTTCTTTTCAAATGGAAGAGAAATACCAGATTTTTAATTAAATGTAGTTAATAGGTTTCAAAATACTAAATTATACTATAAATCATTTTGGTTATATAGTATGAGGGTGAATCATTTGATAAATCATTAGTGATATTCATTTAGATCATTTTAATGGTTCTTCAATTATCATGAACATGTTTCATCATATTTCATTAATATTGTGCATATATGTTAATTAAAAGCATTATAGAGGTCTAATAATAAACATAGAACACTGTTTGAACCATTAAAATGGTTTTACAACTAGTATTTTTGGATGTAAATAAAATTGAAGACACATCATCCACAATGTCGGTAAACCAACACATCACATATGGTGTTTTAAATTTTAGAATATTTATAAGAGGAGAGGAAGAACTATGATGAATTTTTTCCATCAACATGATAAAAATACAAAATATATATATTAATGGATATTTATTTCCTCTTCTATAAGGTGAGGTATATAGAGTTTAAGTAATGAATACAATTGAAAAGAAATCACACACAAATAAATGATGATTTTTACATCTCTATATCTTCATCTTGAGATCCTCCATAATGCCTTTAGATTTTGGAATTTTGGTGAGACATCATGTATTAGATGTGGGGAGGATCCTTGGGAAGGTAATTCAGCATAATTTAGGAAGTTATAAAGGCTTTATAGGTGTTATAAGAAGAGGTGGTGAGGGTGGTATTTAGAGTGAATGTGAGGGAATTTAAATTAATTTCAAATGAAACATTATTAGTGGTATTTGAAAATACATGTTATATCCCATGGGTTTTTCCCATGGTATTTTCCAGATAGGACAACTCATATCATATTTTTATCAAAAACAGAACCCATAATGATTACATTGTTATAACATAATTATGATGTCATTAAACACACTGAAAACATAAAACTGTATTTTTAATATTCACAAAAAAATTTATTATCTCAAAAAAATACCAAAAAAACTACTTAACAATTCCATCAATATATGGAAAAAAAATGTACATAATTTTTCGAAAATAATTATCAATATATGATTAATTTAATTTTTAAATAAAATCAATATTTATTTGAGAAAATAACAAATTTAAAACTATAACTCATTTTCTATCAACATGAAAAAAATATTCAATATATAATTATCTTATAACCTTATGAAAAATAATAATAATATGATTTAACATTCATAAAGGACATATTAATTTGCATATTACTATTCATAATTGTAAGTTAATATTTCCCAAAAAAATAATTTCGATTCTTTTAGACTGCTAATAACCTATTCATCACAACCGTAGATGCCTTTTTTTAGAAATTCAAATCATATGAGTGGAAACTTTATATTTAAACAAAGTATCTTTATATAGAGACTTAGTGATTCGTTCATTTTAATTTATTTTTAAGTCAATGGGTTGTTACAATATTGGAATGGTTTATGGTTATAACATCCATTTAGACTACTTCTTATCATAATTAACATGATGAAATACCAGTCAATGAGATACATACACATCAATATATACCATCATTCCATCCCACTACATATACTATTTTATATATATATACATCTTCAAACAGCTGGGACGAATAGAGATTGGAAGAGAGTGAAATATCATCAAATAGACACTTCTTGAAATATGTAATTGGTGGAACACATACATGGTTTACTTCCCTTATTATTCCAACATAATCAAGGATAATCATTGGAACATTTCTAAACATCATATACAGTTATATTTCTTCATTTTGAGACACGTACACCATCACAAGGATTGATGGTTTAATATATATTTGATAAATATTTAATTTTTTCCCCTACATATAGTTCTACAGATCATTCCTTTGGAATGATAGAAATACTTGATCTTTTGTGATCTGCATCACAGATATTATATCAATGGTCAATTTTAATCAAATAATTGTTTTACATTTTCTCTTTCTATAGCTAGTAATGTATTAAACATTAATAATAATTATTTATCACCAACCCTTTTCTATTTAAAATATTCAACTCTTTTTGAAATAAAACATAATTTATAATTTTTAGATTAGAATTTATATCACCCCTTTACCTGTAATGATAATGAATCCATGACTATAATAAAAAATCAACATATATAAATCTAAATATTGAGGTCGGTAATTATATGCATGACCCATAAGCCTCTATGAGGTTTAAGCTACAATAATTTCATTTAACATGAGTACACAACCAATTTCATTCATTGAGTCATTAATATATATTCAAAATCCTTCTGTAGAAATTGGTAATATATTTACATGTGCACAGACTAACCTTATCTTATATTTTTTGAAATTTTATTCATATTATTTTGTCTAAATAGTCTTATCTCATCTGTATGTAAACAAGGTGTGTTTATTATATCGTATTGTTAAATTTTCTAAAAAATGTTAATAATATAATGGAAAATAATGAGAACATTGGATATCCATCATAGTGATAGTTTTTTCCATTTATAATAACATTTTTCTTTGATGGATCCAAATATAAACCCACACATGAAATTATATCAAACAAAAAGGAATAATTTTTCATCCAAAACTCACACATGGAAAATAATTCATAAAAAATCTCCTTCATTATGGAATTTGGATGAATTATCAAGGGATATGCATGCTCTTCCTTAGACTTTTAATATATAATAACATCACATACAATGACTATCTTAAAATGATCGATCTAATCACTATAGACCCAATTCATAAAATGTATAATTCTATTGGAGAAATTAGTAAGACAAAATGGAATCAATATATATGCCTCCTTTCAAAATCTAATATATAATGTTGTATTAGGTATATCTATGTTTTTAACCATAATTTATTACATCTATAACAATTTCCAATCATTTAAATGAATTAGTATCTAGATAGAATATCAATCCATGTCATTGATATGGGCAATATTATAATTTTAATCCATTATTGTATTGTTTAGTTCTCGATAATCAATGTATAGTTTCATCAATCAATTAATTTTAGAATCAATATGAATAGGATAAACCAAACATTAAACAATTTACTAAATAACACCATTTAAATATTTCTACTAGAGTTATCTCCTCGGTTCATACTACCCAATCGAGGCTTTTTTAGATGGAGCCCTTGAAAAAGGCATATCCCCTGGTCTGAGTTCTGTTGAGAACACAACTTCACGATTTAGTGGAAGACAATGAAATTATTTTATAAATACATTTTAACATCCAGAATAGTATATACATCATAATTTTTTAGTTTCTCCCAACCCATATAATATAAAAAAACCTTCTGAATATTAATCAATGTCCCTAAATGGATTGGATTCTCATAAGATTGTAGTTTTTATCTACGCAATGTTAAATGATCATAGGTTTTATTGTAATACCAAAGGCAACCTACAATTTTTTGTAAATTTATGTAGAAATAGTGAATAAATTATATATTATATGCATAAGATTACATAAAATTAATCCACTTGAGGAATAAAAATATTTGGGGTAAGTACATTCCAAAAACAAAAACAAGATAAGAAGCATATATTTTATATTAGACAAATATACCATTAAAGGTTTTCACATAAAATTAAACATCAAATTTCTTTGATCTATTTTTGATACAGATAGTAAATTATTATTGTAACACCAAATGGTTTTTAAAAAATAAATTAAATGCATGGAAATTTTTTTATGTATATATTTATAACAATCCTTTAAACATAATTTTACAGATTCTATGTTTTGAAATTTGAAAAACAGTCATCTAAAATTATGTTCAGTATTTTATTCAGAGTCTGATAGAACCAAATTTTTTTTTGATGAATAAAAACATACCTTTATGAATAGTAACACTAATATTAATGTGACTATAATTAATAGTAAATTTTATTATTATTTTATTTTCCTAAGGCTTTAAGATAATTGCATCTTGGTTAATTTCTCAATGTAATCAAAAAGAAGATATAGTTTTAAAATATTTAATTTTTGAACTATGTCGGATTTTATATTAAAATTAAAGAAATATTATTTAGAATATTATTTTCAAAAAATGGAGTTTATTTTTTATTTCTACTTGTAGAAAAATCTTTAGAGTGATTTTATGGGATTTCTATGAAAAAGTTGATTTTATAGTGAGTAGTAAAAATAGATTTTGAGTTTCAGTGTGTTAATGACAAAATTAATGATGTAATAATGATGTGACAAATCTTGTAAACTTGATTACATTAATGTAATATTTCAGGTTTCCCATGTGGATAATACCTTGGGAAAATACAATGGCCAAGCCCTTGGTTTCTCAAATACCACTAACGAGGTGTCCCTTTGAAATTATTAAAACATTCCCTAACATTTTCTATAAATACCAACCCATTCATTCATTAAAATAATTCCAAGTCAATCATAAAATAACATATGGCCACCTTACCTATATAGTAGTCATCTCATGGTTTTATCAATACCCCAATTTCCCAATATTCATGTTCTAAGAGTTACTCTACAAAGTATGAAAATTCAAAACATCTTTCTTTTTCCATTCACGTTCTCTTTTATGTGGTTTAAAATTTAATAATCCATACCATTTTATTATTTTCATCATATTATTTATATATTATATTTTATGATTCATTTCTGGTTGGGTGACCCTTTTCACCTCTCTTTTTAATGTTTCTTAAAACCTTGTTGTATAGTCGTTAGGCTACCAAATTTTTGTAAGGGATTTCTCACCTATTCGTTTTTTTGAGTGCCTTTATTTTCTTATTCTTTCCTCAACTCCTCTTATCAAAGAGGAATGAAATCGATAGAAATCATGTATATTCTAGATTTTCTAATTTTTAGGAAAAATTGACTATCATTATTATACTCCTCTCCCACTTATTCAAGGAATAAAAACATTTTTCACGACGCCTCGAATTACCGACATCATGGACGATATGATTTAAATTAACATTAATTCTATCAAGTATGTTCATGAAACAATTTTTATGGTTTAATAGGTTATAATATATTAATTATGTCTCATCCATCAGTATGGAATTATTTTTTACCCATGGTTTAAATTTATAAAACAAAATGAGGTCATTATTATCAAAGAACCAATAAAATGATCTAAATGAACATCATTAATGTTTTAACTTATGAATCACACTGATATAAAAAAAGAAAATGATAAATGGTCTAATTTATGTTACCTTAAATATTTAGATACCATACTATTCCAATTTAGGAGTTTAATTTCCAATCGACATGAATATCCATCATGAACCAGTCATTGAAATCATGTATAGAAACACACCCAAAACAATGCCAGGAACAAAATACTTACAATAAAAGGGTGAAATTATGTAAATAAATGATCATATAAGTTGATATAAACATGAATATGTCTCTTTAAGATATTAATAATACTTTTTTAACCATTATAATTGAGTTTTAAACATGTTTTAATTAAGACAAACCCGAGGTAAGGGAATTATTTACCCAATTTCCATTCATTGGGTTAACCTTCTTCTTTATTTATTATGTGATATTAATATTATTTGTGTGATGAATTTTTTTTATATAATGTTACATTATATGTATTTTTAGTTTATAAAAATATCCAATATATTTTATTAGTTAACATTCCAATTATATTTTTAAGGTACTTTCCTTTTAAAATAATTTTAAAACTCTCATTAATAAATTTCAAAATGCTTTTTTATGTGCATTGAATGAGTAGTTTCTCCTGATTTCAAGATACTTTTTTACCATGATATGTTCCTTGGACATTATTTGTGATGGGATGAGACTATAATAGCTCAAGATATGTTGGGTTGACCCCATTATAGATCAGGATATGTTGGGGTGAGTCCATTATAGCTCAAGATATGATGGGTGAGACCAATTATAGCTCTCAAAAGCATTGGGTACTCCAGATATGGAAATTTCACAAAGGGTTATTCCATGTGTAGGGGTTAATTTACGAGTGATATGGTAATTATGTACCAAGGTAACAACATGAGTATTCTATGCATTCTAATTTTTATGATATAGGTCCTATAGGTTTTTATGCCATCACTTGACTAAAGATTTATATCTTTATACCAATAACATAGTTTTATACTCATCCCATGTTTTTTAAATGTTTTTCATAGGATATAAAGATGGTTTAGAGAATAAAGTTATTATTGATTTTTTATATGGAGTTTTTTCAACGAAATAACACTTTATGTTTTAATGTTTTATATTTTGAGAAAAATGGAAATTGTTTATAATAGTGTCCTATTTGTATGAATGTATTATATTATTTAGGAAAGTTAACCTAATTCATTAAAACAATAAACAATAAAAAATCATCAATATGTAATAATTTAGGTTATTGTTTACAATTCAAGATTAAGTAATGTTTAATGGTGGGGTCCTTATAGTCGGTATTAGAGGATAGTTTAGATAACATTAGGGGTTGGGATGATATTTAAAGAAATCCATAACTAATTTTTACTCTATGATTAATTTGAAGTGTTATAGAATTTAAGGATTACCATGTTTCTTCATCTATGTAATGTTTTTTATAATTTTTGTCTACAGAAGAAAAAAGGATGTGGAAGTAGAATTGCACAAGAGGCTGATGTTTTTCTGAATATGCTGCCTGAAATGGTGGGAAACAGAACCGAGCCGTTTTTAACTGAAATATCTTAGTTGAGACAAGAAATTAATAGTTGTGGAAACCATGCTATAGAGGAACATGATCAACCATAACGAAACATGTATTTTGTGTTGGATTTTATGTGGCTTCATCCTCCATCATTCAGTGGAATCATATATCCATTGAAAGCTGAGGGATAGATCGATGCTCTAGAAAAGATATTTGATGTCATGGGAAGTTCGGAATGTCAAAATTTTATACTATCCATTTATCATTTAAAATGTTATGCTGATCAATTATGGCCTTTGGTTATGTATACGGAATAAAGAGATGATATTGATAGTCTAGAATGGGATGATTTTATGAGTCTTTTTCTGGAAAAATATTTACCCAAAATTGTTCGACACTAAATGGAGCAACCATTCATGGAACTGAATTAGAAAAATAATGATTCTATGGAATCATATGAAGAAAATTTTACAAGACTGACCAGTTATGTACCATATTTTACTCTAAATTTTCAAAATAAATTTAATATATTTTACTTTGGGTTGAAAAGATTTTTTGGAAGTTCTTTGGCTTTACGGGAGTTTAAAATCAATTAGAATACTTTTTTTGTGCTAAAAAATTTGAGATGGGGTTTTTTGACACATTTGTTCATCAAGATAACAACAGTAAGAAGCGGTCAGGTTGGCAGACAATGGGGAAGAACTCGTCAAATAAGTCTAGATGTATGAAAATGAATTACCCATCATGTAAAAAGTGTGTTAAAAGGCATCATGGTGAATGTATTGTAATTTTTGGGAAATGATACTGATGTAGAAATATTGGACACATGTCTTGTTTGTGCAAGGAAAAAGATCCAAAAATTAATGACATACCGATGGTGAGATGCTTTAACTTTAAGGAATTGGGCTATTTTTCTCATGTTTGTCCGAAGCTAGTTACTCAAGCTGGGAATCAACAAGATAAGAAACATAAGTTTTTGTAATTTACAACCACTTTATTAGATGTTGATCTTTCAAATGAGGTGGTATTATGTATATTTCTTGTTTTTACAGATTTCTCAAATGCGTTGTTTCATTCGGGGTCTACAAATTCTTTCAATTCTAATAATTTTTTTGAAAAATTGGGAATTCAGCCTTATGAAATGAAACCATGACTCACAGTAAAAATATATGGAAGAAATATTATGGAAAAAAGATATTATAATAAAATTTTTATCATTATTTGTGGAATCAATTTACTTGAAATCCTTGTTGTTTTACCCCTAGTAGAATTTGATGTTATTCTCGGTTTAGACTGGCTTTTTTTATCATGCTAAGATAGATTGTAGAGAAAAAGAAGTTGTTTTTCTAAATTATTTTTTTGTGTGTACAAGAATGATCCCATACCATCAATAACATATCAAGAAGCTAAGAAACAGATAAAAGATGTAAATGAAAGTTATCTTGCTCATATTTTTTAAGATAAGGGATCTATTTAGATTAATGAAGTATTAGAGGTTAATGAATCCATATATATTTTCCCAATTATTTTACTGGTGTTATTCCAAATAATGTGGTTGTGTTTACTGTTGACTTAGTTCCTGATGCTAAGCTTGTTTCTAAACATCCATATCAAATCTCCTAAATGGAACTTCTAGAATTAAAAAATGAGTTTGAAGAATTATTAGAAAATGGTTTCATCCTACCCAGCACATCACCAAGGGGCCCTCGTATTTTGTTTATTAAGAAAGAAGATGGTTCAATGAGTCTTTTCATTGATTATAGATCCTTCAACAACATTACTATAAAAACATGAACTTTTTTCATCATATTGACAATTTAATTGATTAGTTCCAGGGAGTGTAGTTTTATTCAATGGTTGACCGGAGGTCAGGATACCATCAGTCAAAAGTAAAGGATGAAGACATCCCTAAGACTATGTTCTGTACAAGATATTGTCATTATGAGTTTGTAGTAATTCCTTTTGTGTTAACTAATGAACCTTCTATCTTCATGGATCTTATGAATAGAATATTTAATGAGTTCGTGGATACGTTTTTTTATATTTGTTGAGGACATTATGTTATAATATAGATGTAAATAGGAGCTTGAAAAACATCTAATTGTTGTTTTCAAAACCTTAAAAGAAAATAAACTATATGGACTATTCATCAAGTGTGATTTTTGGTTGCAACAGATTTTACCTCCTTGGATCATTATAAATTAGAATGGAATAATAGTTGATCCTTCCAAAATAAAAGTGGTTACAGAATTTCAAAATCCCAAAAATGGTACATAGATTCACAGTTTTATTTTATTAGATTGTTATTACCGATGGTTTGCTAAAAATGATGCAAGATTATCTAGCCCACTAACTATGTTAAAACAAAAATGGTTTGAATTTGTTTGGATATAATAATGTGATGTATGTTTTCATAAACTAATGAATAGATTAGTGAATGCTCATGTTTTGGCCTTGCCTTCCGAAAATGGTGAGTGTGTCATCTATTGTGATGATTCATTGAAGGGACATTGATGTGTTATAATGAAGAATGATCAGGTAATTGCATATTCTTTAAGGCAACAAAATATTAATGTGTTAAAATATCCCACACATGATTTGGAATTAGCAGCTATGTTTTTTGATTTGAAAATCTAGAGGCAGAATTTATACGGATCCAAATCTAAAATATATACTGACCATAAATGTCTGTAGTATGTATTCACCCAGAAGAAATTAAACATGAGGTAGAGATGATGAATTCAACTGATAATGGATTATGTTTACATGATCAATTATCATCCATCAAAATAATACAAAGGGTTGTATGCCTTGAGTCGAAAACATAATTCATCATTAACCATGTTACATTTGGAACATTATACCTTGATTAATGATTTGATGGATTTTGGATTATAATTTGTTGGTGCTGGGAATACATCTGTTTGGATTTATGTTTTAGTGCATTCATAGTTTCCATATAGAATTCAGTGTGAACATAAGGAAGGTTGTGAGATACATAAAAATGTAGAATTGGTTAAAATGGGTAAGATGTCTGTATTTGACCTTAATAAAGATTGTGTTTTAAGATTGGGTAAATGGTTTTTTGTGCCTCTTGAATCTAAATTAATGAAATAATTTCTATGGGAAGTTCATAGTTCTCAATTTTCAGTTCATCCTGGAAGTACTAAGATGTATAGAGACATTCAGAAATATTACCGGTGGGGTGGGATGAAAGGGGATATTACTGATTTTACTGTGAAATGTTTGACAAGTCAACAAGTTAATGTAGAGCCGAAGATAATGAAGGGGATACTTCATCCTTTTCCAGTTACATAGTGGAAATGAGAGAATATAAAAATGGACTTCATCGTGGGACTAACTGTTAAATCTCTAGGTAACAATGTGATTTGGGTTATTGTTGATCTGCTGACAAAATCATCACATTTTTATTCTATTCAAGATACCATATATTTTGATCAACATTTTCTACTGTACCTCAAAGAGATTTTTAGGATACATGGATTTTCTATTTCCATTATATCTGATCGGGATCATAGTTTCACTTCTAACTTTTGGAATGGACTTCCAAGTCATTGGGTACAGAGTTAAATTTTACTACGGCTTTTCATCCAAAATTAGATGGGTTGTCCAAACGAATGATTCTGAAATTTTATATTATGCTTTGATCATCTTCAATGGACTACCGAGAATGTTGGCAACAACATAATTCTTTAGTTTAGTTTTCCTATAATAACAGTTTTCATTCCAGTATTTAGATGGAACCTTTTGATGGATTGTATGGGAAGAGGTTTCGGTCTCCTGCTTTTTGGGATGATGTCGGGGAAATGAAGTTTACAGGACCAGAACTAGTAGATGAAGTTACTAAGAAAGTGAAGATGATCCAACAACACATGAGGAAAGCTCAGAGCAGGCAGAAAAGTTATGTAGATAATAGATGGAAAGGCTTCTCTTTCGAGGTAGGTGACCATGTTTTCCATAAAATCTCTCCTTGGAAAAGTGTGATTTTTTTTGGTATGAAAGGAATGCTAAGACCACAATTCATCAGTATTTTTTAAAATCCTAATGGAAGTTGGACAAATTTTATACTGAGTTAATTTCCTCTATGTTTGTCTCAGGTACACAATGATTTTCATGATTTGATGTTGAGAAAGTACATTCCAGATTCATCACGTATCTTGCACCCATAAGAAGTTTAGCTGGAAAAGAACCTTTCATATGAAGAGAAACTAGTTCAGATTCTTGATCGAAGGAAACATGTATTGAAGAATAAGGTAATCCACCAGGTAATGGTTTTAGGAAAAAATTACATGTTTGAAAAAGCAACATGAGAGTCTGAAAATTCTTTGATAGAAAGGTACCCTTACTTGTTTAATAACTAAAAAATACTGTGAGGATACAATTTTTATAAGGTGAATATACTGTAACACCACAAGGTTTTTAAAAAATAAATCAAATTAATGGAAGTTTTGTTTCAGGTGATATTTATAACTAGCATTTAAACATAATTTTGCAGCTTCTAGTTTTTGAATTTTGAACAATAGTCATCTACAATTGTATTCAGTAATGTATTTAGATTCTAATGGAACCTACTCATTTTTTGGTGAATAGTAACATACATTTATTATTAGTAATGTGAATAATAATGAGACCCTAATGAATAGTAAATTGTATTATTATTTTATTTTCATACGGAATAATGATAATGACATATTTGTTAATTTTTCAATATGATACAAAAGCAGTTACAGATTTAAAATTGTTAATTTTATTTTTAAGTTAAATTTTATTTAAAAATTAAATTTATAATATAAAGAAACTTATTTTTTTAAAATTGAGTTCATTTTTGAATTCTACACATTAAAAAATGGTTAAGTTGATTTTTTGGGATTTTTCTAAAACAATTTATTTGTTGGTGAATAGTAAAAATACAGTTTTGAGTTTCGATGGGTTAATGAAATCATTAATGATGTTATAATTATGTAATAAATCCGGCCATCTTTTGTATAGAAAACTAAGATATGAGGTGTCCAATGTGGCTAATACCATGGTGAAATACCATGGGTAAGACCATTGTTTTTCAAATACCACTAATGAGGTGTCCCTTGGAAATTATAAAAATATTCCCTCACTTTTTTCTATAAATACCAACCCATTACTTCATTACATTCTTTCCAATTCCAATATCAATGTATCCCTAGACTTTATACCTCCCTAGTAGTCATACCATGGTTTCCTCAAGCCCCCAAGGTCCCAACCATCACATTATAGTAATTATTTTAAAAGGTAAAAAATTCTCAACATCTTTCTTATTCCATTCAAGTTCTCTTTTATGTGATATACAATTCAATAATCCATACCATGTTCTTATTTTCATATTATTATTGATATATTATTTTTTATGATTTATTTTAGGATAGGTTACCCTTTTTCCCGTATCTTTTTATTGTTTTCTAAATCCCTATTGCAGTGTCATTCGGCTACCGAATTTTTGTCAGGGATTTCTCAACTATTCATTTATTTTAAGTTCCTTTTATTTTCTTATTCTTTCCTCATATCCACATATCCAAAAGGCATGAAATCTGTATAAATAATTTATATTCTATATTTGTTCATGTTGATGGAATATTCATCACCATTCTTATTCTCCTCTTCCACTTATACAAGGAATAAAAACATTGTCCATGATTTGTCAAATTACCGACATCGTGGATGATGTGATTTCAATTTACATTCATTCATTAAAGTCTGTTCATGAAACCAATTTAGTTGTTGAACCAGGTTATAATATATTTATTATGTATCATCCATGGTTCAGTAATTTTTTTTTGTATAGTTGTATTTAATTTATAAAAAAATGAGCCCGTTATTATCAAAGAACATCAAAACTGGTCTAAATGAACATCATTAATGTTTTACCATATGAATCATCCTCATATAAAAATTAAAAAATTATAAATGGTATAATTTATGGTAATAGAAATATTTAAATACCATTAACTTCAAATTAAGCTGTTTCACTTCCAATCGACAAGAATATCCATCCTGGACTAGTCATGGAAATCTTGTCATGAAACGGACCCAAAACAGTGAAAGGAACAAAACAATGAAAATTAAAGGGTTAAATGATGTAATTAAATGATCATATGAGGTGTTATAAACATGAATATTTATATTTAAGATATTAATAACACTTTTTTACCTATTATACAGTATGTTTAAACAAGTTTCAAGTAAAACTAACCCGAGGTAAAGGAATTCTTAACCCAATTTAAATTCATTGGGTTAACCTTCTTCTTTATTAATTATGTTGTATTAGGATTATTGGTGTGATGAGTTTTTTTTATAAAATTTTTCATTATTTTTATTTATAGTGTTTAAAAATATTCAATCCATTCTATTAATTTAGTGTAAAATTATATTTTTATGGGACGTTTTTTTTAAATCATTTTAAAACTCTCTTTAATAAATTTCAAAAGGATCATTTTTTATGTGTATGGAATGAGTAGTGTCGTTGGATTTCATGATACATTATTACCATGACATGTAGCTTGGGAATTATTTAAGATGGTTTGATCACAGTATAGCTCATGATATGTTTGGTTGAGCCCATTATAGCTCATGATTTGTTGGGTTGAGCCCATTATAGCTAAACATAAAACGAGTGATCCCCATTATAGATCTCCAATGCTTTGGGTACTCTATAGATGGATGATGATCAAAGGGAAATTACATGTGTCAGGGTGAATGTAATAGTGATATGGTAAATATATCCCATGGAAAAAAACAAGTGTATTTTAAGCATTCATGTTTTTATGATATGGGTCTAATTGGTTTTTATGTTATCACATGACTTACCCTTTCTTTTATTATATCATTTACTGAGTCTTATAATCAACCAACATTTTTTTAAATGGAATTCTCATGATTTAAGGATGGTTAAGAGAAATAAGGGATTCTTGTTGTTTGATATGTAGTGTTGTCAAATAAATCTTGCTTTATGTTTTAATGTTTTATATATTGAAGAAAATGGAAACTGTATTTAATAGTGTCCTCTTTGCGTGAATGTGGAATGTTATGTATGTTTGTGATCTTAGTTATTTAAAAATAGAAACCCATAAAGATCCAATAAGTGTAATAATATATGTTATGGTTTAAAATTTAAGATTATGTAACGTGTTAAGGCCGAGTTCTTATACATAATATATAAATGGGTGGGTATATCCAGTGTCAATTATGACATTAGTAGTTCTAGAGTGGAATATAATTATAAAATTCACCGTGTTGTTATCTTACCCTCATATGAAATATAGATCTCCTGGGAATTAAATTTTTCTCTAAACATAAGTTTTTATAGACATTAATAAATATAATTAATAGTTTGATTCGTTCACTAGGTAAAATTATTCTCATAATTATTTTATTTGAAACACTAGAGTGTTGGTGTTCTTTTGAGTAGACATTTCTCCCTCGTAAAATCATTAGAAAGCATCATCACAACACATCGCCAATTTTTTAGTAAATGAAAATCCTTTCGACAATAAAAATAATTTATTGTCCCATAATAAATGTTTCGTCTATGTTTCTTAAAAAAAATAAAACATTAAGTAAAGATCATATTCCAATCTATATTGTTTTATAGTTTCTATTGAATAAATTTTTATTATCATATCAAATATATAATATTGAAGGGTTATCCCAATTACTTTTTCCACCTTGATAACACATTGAAAAATTAATTTATAGATACTAATGTCCGTTAAGTATATATCTTCTATGAGACATGGTTTTGTGACCATAAATAATAAATCGATGTTTCTTTAATGTTGGATAATAATACCAAAATCATACCTCACATTTCTAAAAAAACATTGCCTCATATGTATCAACAAAATCACAGTCATTTGGATTTAGCTTAAGAAATTCCCACTCTATTTTATTATGAATAATATAATGAATGTAATTATTAAAAAATAATATAAGAAACAAATCCCACTCTATGTAGTGAATTAATTCATGTCTCCTTATATTCATACTATGATTCAATCATTGATATACATATCCATCCAAATGATTGATGAAAACGGAATTTTTCATACATTTAGAATTAGATAATGGGAAATATTTGTTCAATGGAAATGATAATTTCATTATAAACTGTTGAGTCAAAAGTTATCTTTTGATTTTTATATATTTTTTTGGAAATCACAAATGATTTTTACCATGATTATCATATTGATCATGCTGATCGTACTGACCATGTTTAACGTACTGACCATGCTGATCGTACTGACAATGTTGATCGTACGACCATGTTTATCGTACTGATCATGCTGATCGTACTGACCATGTTTATCGTACTAACCATGCTGATCGTACTTACTATGGTGATCATACTGACCATGCAGATTGTACTGACCATGTTGATTGTACTGGCCATGCTTATCGTACTGACCATGCTGATCATACTGACCATGCTGATCATACTGACCATGATGATCGTACTGACTATAATATTCGTACTGAATGGAAATTGTGTGGAATCTGTTAATCGTACTAAGCCTTATAAATGTACTCATTTTTTATTGTTTCAAAAAATTACACAGTAATACTTATAGTACTCATACATTACTTTCATTACTTTCTTGTTTTTTTCCTTTATCAAAAACACATGTTTCATATTAATCGTACTCATGTTTATCATCTTCATATATCTTTTTCTTTAAACAAAACAATGTCATGGAGTTAGTTATAAACTAATAAAAACGATGTCGTGTTTTCTGTTTGAATATGATCGTTATAATGCCAGGTGTCCAGGTCCCTCCGAGTTTTCTGGAGGAATATTACCATTGGGGAAAATATGATCATTGGAACCTGATGCCTATAAATATAAGGTCATTTGAAGACAAGAATGTATGTGTGTGTGAGAATTGTTATATCAAGTTTAGAGAGACACATTGTGACTTCTCTCTTTCTTCGTGCGAAAGCCTTGAGATTATAAAATGTGAACGACTCATTCTTAGTTTTTGTATTTCTATAAGTGCTTTGCATTTCTTTGTGCAACCGAACAAGTGATAACGATTGGGGACTACCATGGATAGGCAGACAGTACTATTGATCATCGTATCAAGGGATTTCAAGTGATTGCAAGATAGAGGTGACGATTACCTACAAAATCTAGGGCTTGCAGGGATAGCAAGATAGATGTACTGATCAGTGTAATAAGGGAATTTAGGGATAGCAAGACAGACATATTGATCGTCGTATCGAGGGCTTACCAAGGTGGTTGTAAGACAAACCTCTTATCCTAGGTGAGATAATAACCCTTCTCTTTGGGTCAAACGAATTGTAATAATTTTACATTTCTGCTGCTATTTTTTTTAAGAAATGGAATTTTATTTTTTACCTTTCTTCATTCCATATTCATTTGTAATTGTTTCAATTACATTCATACTATTACATATTGTGTCGATTGATTCTATACTCTTTATGGTAGAATCCTTCATAATTGATTTACTCTGATTATTGTATTTATCTTGAATACAATTACATTACTTTTCTTATAGTATTATATCAAATCATACCTTTATATTCAATAAAATTGTGGTTGTTTGTTAATTTTGTAAATTTTATTAGTTTAAGATCTTTTAAACTAATTTATTATGTGTTTAATCACAATGTTTTTAAACCAAAAATTCACCCCCGTCTTGTATTGTTCCATCTAATATACAAATACATCTACATTTTCAATCCAACAATTGGTATCAAAGCATGTTTCCACTGATTTTTATTAATAAGCTCTATTGCTTCCTAATTTTTTTTCAACTATTTACTACACTAACATGTGGAGTGGAAATGATTTTGTTAAGATGGAAAGAATAAATATTGGGTCAATTGACAATCTAAATCAATCTAGACCTCCTATCTTTGAGGGGAATGATTATGAGTACTAGAGAGATCGAATGAATACATTCGTTATCAATACCGGTGTAGACAATTTTATTATGCTTACTGGAGGTTACAAAATTCCTGACAAAGAATTCAGTACTTTAACTAATCAAGAGAAGCAAGAATATCAACTGAATTACCAGGTACGCAATACTTTGCTATGTTCTATTACACGGTATATATACAGCCAGATATCTTCTTGTGAAGCAGCCAACTGTATTTGGAAGAAATTGGAAGTCACACATTTTGGAACATAAAAGGTTATAGAAACAAGAAGAGCAATTCTTCGAGTAGAGTATCATGGATTTATTTTTCCTTATGGAGAGCCTGTATGTAAAGTGCAACAATGATTTATGAAAATTGTCAAATGCTTACAATATATGGGAGAAAAAGTTCTTCATGATGAAGCTCTTGTAGATAATATTATTGATATAATGCTCAATTAATGGGAGTCAAAAAGGACAGCTACTGATGAAAATAGAAAAGTTTCCCAGATTACACTTGATTAACTTTTTGGAACTCTTCTACAGCACGAGACAAGAATGAAGAGAGATGTGTATTTAAATAAGAAGAACAATGGAAATGGAAGTGTAGCTTTTAATACTGCGTCTACAATGAAAACAACTGAATGGATAAAAAGATCCAAAGAAAAAAAGTTGTTTTGTCTGATTCAAGTGATTATGATCTTTTAGATAATGAGTTAGCCAATCTTGCTCGAAGGATGAACACAATTGTAGGAGAGAAAGAATTCTAATAAAAATTCAAAAATAAATTTAAGAAGGAAAAAAAGATTCAGAGGAACATGATATGAATGTAAGAAAGTAGGTCATATAAGACCTTCTTGTCCTTTACTGAAGAGAAAATACAAAAAGGTTAAACATTCTTAAATAAATAAGAAAAATTTCTACAAGTCAATGCCAAAGAAAGTCTTTGTGGCAAATGATACATGGATTGTGAGTGATAGCGATTCTTCAGATAATTATTCAGAATATGAATCCTCAGGACAAAGGAATATTGGACTTATAGCAAAATTACCCATTGAAGATCATTGTCTCATGGCTAAGGTACACAATGTTGAAGCTATTACAAATGTTTAATTGAATGAGAATTATACTGATAATACATATTATGAATCGTCAAGTGATGGGTCATCATCATTAGAAGATAATACTTTACCTTCTTTTGAACAAGTGTCTAGGCTTGCTAAATTACTTTAGAATGAAAATTGTGATATCAAGAAAAATGGTGATAAAGAAAATTCTAGAATTTCAAATTTAACTAAAGAAGTATCATATCTTTCTAAGGATCTTGATATGAAAACTTTTGATCTGGATAGTATTTTAAAACCCTTGAGAATATCAAATCTGATAGGGATAAACTTTATAAGGATCTTGAAAATGTAATTTCTATGAAAAATGTTTTAGAGCCTAACTCTAGTTCAAATTCAAATGTTTTAGAGGATAAAAACATAGTTTTGAAACTAATGTCAGAAATATTTTCCTTAAAGAAATTTTTTTCAAACTTTACTTATGGAATGGAAAACTTTGATAAAATGTATTCTCAAATTATACCTTTGAGGAATCATTCTGGTATTGTTAATACTCATTCTAAACCGTTGTTTAGTAATAACTATTTTGTTCCTAAAAATACCCTTTTTTTCTCTAAGTGAAAATGTAGAGGACACTGGAAAAGAGATTGTTCTCTTAATATAACTCAATCTTTAGGATTTCATAAATCTCATTTTTCAAAACAAATGTGGATTCCTAAAATTCCTTTATCTAACCCTTCGGGATCCAAACAAGTTTGGATTCCGAAAAACTAATTGTTTCTTTTTACGGAATATAAGAAGTGTACCAACAAGAACATTTGGTACATGTATAGTGGTTGTTCTTGACACATGACGGTAAACAAAGTTTTCTTTGAAAATATCATCGAAACAAAAGGTGGAAAGGTTACCTTCGGAGATAATGCTCAGGGGAAAATTGTTGGAATAGGTAATATTTTTTTTCTTGGAAAAGTTCTTATTTCAAATGTTTTTTTAAAGGTCTCCATCACAATATCTTCAGCATTAGTCAATTATGTGATGAAGGATACCTTGTGAATTTTAGATATGATAAGTGTATAGTTCTCAATTCTGAGGATGAGTTCATTCTATCTTCCCATAGGCAAGAGAATGTATACACTATTAACATAGAAGTCCTTAGGAGCCAAAACATACCCTGCTTAAGTACAATAGTAGACCAATCATGGCTATAGCATAGAAGACTAGGACACTCCAACATGAGAAACCATTGTAAACATTCAAAGAAAATACTTGTGAAGGGACTACGAGATCTTAGATATGTTTCTTCAAAAGTCTGTGTTCCTTGTCATTTTGGTATGTAACATAAAACTAGTTTTAAATAAATTAATGTTGTTTCAACTTCTAATGCATTACATCTAGTGCATATGGCTCTTTTTGATCCTTTACAAACTGGAATCATTGGAGGCAAATACTATGTAATTGTTTTAGTGGATGACTTTAGTAGATATACATGGGTCTATTTTCTAACAAAGAAATTTGAAACCTTATCTTATTTCAAATTCTTTAGAGCCCAAGTTATAAATGATAAAAACATACCAATGATAATTATTCATAGTGATCATGGTGATGAATTTCAAAATTCAGACTTTGAAACTTTTTGTAATAAGAAAGGTATTACTCACAATTTATTAGCTCCAAGAACTCCCTAGTAAAATGGTGTAATTGAGAGAATAAATCGTATTCTTAAGGAAATGAGAAGAACTATGTTGAGTGAATACTCAATTGCTAAGAAATTTTGGGCTGAAGCTGCGGGTACTGCTTGTTTTACTATAAATCATGTTTTCACTAGACCATTTCTTAATAAAACACCTTATGAATTATAGACTGTCTAAAAACCTAAAGTTTCATACTTCACATTTTTTGGGTGCAAAGTATTCATTATGAATACTAATGATAATCTACACAAATTTACACCAAAATCTGATGAAGGAAATTTCCTAAGCTACTCCACTACGTCTAAGGCTTATAGATTTTTCAATAATAACACTTGTACTGTTGAGGAAACAGTACATGTAAAATTTGATGAAACTAATCCTTTTGTTTTTAAACCATCCCAACCTAGATGCTTAGATGTTTTTTCAAAAACTAAATATCATCCTTTTTTAGAAGATCCTTCTGATAAGGAAAATAATCAGGAAGATACTTCTGAAACATTTACCCTAGAAATATTTCTACCATATGTTGATGAATAGTTTAAAAACACTCTAATCAATTCTTTCTTAGGAATCATCCTAGTGATAATATCATTGGTGATGTAAATCAACCTGTAAGGACCAGAAATTCCATAATAAATGAAATAGAACATCTTGATTTTCTTTCCAAATTTGAACCTAAAAGACCAAGTGAAGCCTTAGGTGATGAAGATTTGATTAAAGAAATGCAAGATGAACTAAATGAATTTGAAAGGAATCAAGTATGTACTTTAGTTGAAATACCTAAAGAAACAAATGTAATTGGGGTAAAATTGGTTTTTAGAAAAAAATGTGATGAAAATGGAATCATTGTATGAAATAAAGAAAGACTTTTTGCTAAGGTCTATAATCAACAAGATGGAATAGACTACGAAGAAACATATTCTCTTGTAGCTAGACATGAATCTATTCAAATTCTATTAGCCTTTGCATCATACTTTAATTTCAAACTATTTCAAATGGATGTTAAATGTGATTTTCTAAATGGTTTTGTTCAAGAAGAATTATTTTTCGAACAACCCCTGGTTTTCTAGACCCAAAACATCCTAATCATGTTTTTAAACTTACCAAGGCTCTATATGGACTTAAACAATCCCCTAGAGCATGGTATGGCAGACTTACAGGATTTCTTTTACAAAACAATTATACAAAAGGTACAGCGGATCCAACCCTTGTTATAAAATTAGAAAATAAAAATGTTTTGATTGTTCAAATTTATGTTGATGACATCATATTTGGATCAACTCAGCAATATGTAACTGATTCTTTTTCCATCTTAATGAAATCCGACTTTGGAATGAGTATGATGGGTGAGTTAACTTTCTTTCTAGGTTTTCAAATTTCAAAAAACCAGAAGGAACATATATATCTCAACATAAGTATATTAAATATTTACTCGAAGAGTATGGTTATGACAAAACTAAAAGTATTAGTACTCTAATTGGTACCTCAAATACGCTTGATATTGATGAAACTGGGAAACCAGTAGATAAAAAAACATATAGAGGTATGATAGGGAGTTTGTTATACTTGATAGCCAGTCTACCTGACTTAATTTTTTCCATATTCATATGTGAAAGATACCAATATAATTCAAAAGATTCTCATTTGAAGGTTGTAAAGAGAATCTTTCGGTATTTAAAAGGCACTATGGATTTAGGTCTTTTTTACTCTTCCGGAAATGATTTTTTTAAAAAAAAATAAGATGTTGAATGTGGTGGTTGTAGAATGGATAGAAAGAGTACATCTAAGACATGTCATTTCATAGGAGATTCATTGGTTTCTTGGTCTTGTATGAAACAACACTCTGTAGCACTTTCCACTACTGAAGATGAATATGTATCAGCTGGACGTTGTTGTGCTCAAGTGTTATGGATTCAACACACAGTCACTGACTATGGATTGAGTTTTTCCAAAACTCAAATTCATTTTGATAATACTATTTCTATAGTTATTAGTAAAAACCCAGCACATCACTCTCGTGAAAAATACATATATGTTAGGCATCACATTCTTAGGGATCACACACAAAAAGGAGACATTATTTTAAAATTCATCATAACGCAAGAACAACTTGATGACATTTTTATAAAACCATTACCTTCCGATAGATTTGAGTTTATAAAATAGAAGCTAGGAATGATTACAATAAAATAATCATTCATATCTACTTCATGTTTTACACTTATCCTTACATCCAAAAAAATCCTCTTAGAAAGGGGGAGAAGTTTTTATTTCTTATTTTGATTCTTATTTTCTTATGTTTTTTTTTATTATCCTATGTTTGTGTTTTTTTCTGTTTATCATATTGACTATTTTATCGTATTATTTACCTATCTGTTTATCGTAGTGACTGATTACTGTAACAAATTTCATTCCCATCAGCACGACCGTTCATGGAAATGACTTTCCTTCCCATCGGCACGACCATTCATGGTAATGCCTTTATTTTCCATCGGCACAACCATTCATGGTAATGAATTTCTTTCCCATCGGCATGACAGTTCATGGTAATGATTTTCTTTCCCATCGGCATGATCATTAATGGTAATGAATTTCTTTCCCATAGGCACGACCGTTCATGGTAATGAATTTCTTTCCCATCGGCATGTCTGTTCATGGTAATGAATTTTTCTTCCATCGGCACATCAGTTCATGGTAATGAAATTGTTTTCCATCGGCACGTTCGTTCATGGTAATGAATTTCTTTTCCATCAGCACGTCAGTTCATGGTAATGAAATTGTTTTCCATCGGCATGAAAATTGATCGTATTCATTTTCCTCGTTCGTTTGTATTTTCTTTCACTATGTTTATACTACATAAACCAACAATTACCATGCGATCTATGGCAGGTACATACATTCCAAATTTGTTCTTTAAAAAAAGATTTTTTTTTGTTTTAATCCTATCCATTGATTTCTATACTTCTAATATCAACCGTAGAAGACCAACAGTCATTTCTCTTGTCGCCTATTAATAGACCCCCCTCCCCGAACCCATACTGGTTTTTCAGATTTTGTGGCAATGCATGGCCACGCTGTTTTCAGACTCCGTACAATCTTCCATCGACTTCACCTATATGTCTCAGTCCTCTGCTAATACTCCTGCTGAAATGTCTTCCAAGACTTTTTCAGAAAAATAATTTTTTAGAGAAAGGTTAGTTTCTCGAGACATTTTTTATTCGTACGATTCTACAATCAAAATAATTATTTTGTTTCAAGTCTATGAGCATTTGTGTGTTGAAAAACCAGTGTCTCATGATCCGGTTTGAATTGATGAAGTAAGTCAGTTCAAAAAGACCATGTCTTTCGACAAAAACATGACTATCAATTTTACTATGTATGATAGAATGATTTCAATGTCTGTGAAACAATCAGCCCATTTTATAAGTGTTCCAAAAATAGTGACCCCTTTTTTCCTTCTCATAAACTACCAGAGGAAGTCGGTACATTTAACAAAGAATTTTCTGAAAAGTCATTGTTTCTTATAAATGAAGAGAAGAGGAAAGTGGCTCATATTTCTCCAAAAAATAAATTTGTGGCTCTTTGGATACAAGGTTTTCTAATCCCAAGGAAATGGGATAGAGAAACAATGATAGTTTCTGATATCTTCATGCTTGACTATCTTTTCAACATGAGAAAATTAAATCTCATGGGATATGTTTTTGAAACAATCAAGAATGTTAAGTCAGGTGCAATTATGTCCCATTTGATCATGTATCCAACTATTCATACAAAGATCATTCTTGAGAGCATGAAGTTTTGTAATATTCCATTGAAAGGAAAATTGAAAGTGTTGAAGCCTTCCTAGATAAGTAAGAGTACGTTGAAGAAGTTGAATGTTTGTTTTGATCAAAATTAAAAACATTTTGTCAAGGATTCAGTAGCTGAATTGGCTCAGAATCAATTGAAACCTATTCCAATCAAAGACAATCCATCTGTTGGTGATCTTAAAAATTAATATCCGGAAACCAGTTCAAAGCCAAATAACAAACTGAAGTACAATAAGGAATTTGTGGCAAGATGGAGAATAGAACGAGAACAGAGAAAGGAAGGTGATCCAAAATTTGTTCTAGACCCAGCTGAAGCCTTTACTAAAAGGTTAAGGGATGAGGATACCCTTCAGGCCGAAAAGAAAAATAAGACTCTTTTGAAAAGAAAAGCACAAGAATTTTATGTTTCAAAACTCATGAAAATGGTTGAGGCTACTAGTGCTCAAGTAACCGAAGATGTATTTCAAGGGCCTATCATACAGAGTCTTCAAGAGTCAGCAAAACAGAATCAAATTTTGTAAGAAATTCATGAATTTGAAGAATATGAAGGATATTTCCTTTTGGAATTTATTTAGATCTCAATGAAAAGTAGAGAATAATTGGTTCAAAACAGAGTGAAGGTATTCAACCAGTTCCTCATGATGATCGAACGATAACTTAATCTTTTGAATCTCTAGAAATATTTCATTCCCAAGGGAATCAATGTCCACAATATTCTATAAAAACAATAGTTATCAGTGAAAAAGTTGAAGAAGAAAGAAAGTGTATTGATAAAGAAAAAGGAAAATATCCAATTGTATACTCAAGCCGATCAAATGAACTGGTTTCATATGATGAGGATACTGATTTAGAACAGAAAAATTTTCTTAATAAAAGTGATTAAATTGTGCATGTTTTAAGGAAAATTGAAAAGACCATCCCTTATTTTCCCATTCTTGAAGGAAAAATTTATTTCATTACTCACAATCAGAAAAAGAAGTTTGGTTCTGTAGGAGAATTAAGAAAGAGTGTTTTGTTAGTTGAAGACGATTTGAAATTTCTATCTGAAATTTCGGCTTCTCATAATAAGGCTTGCAAAAGAATGACGAAGTGGTCATACAAAACAGAGAGCTCGGTGAATGATTGTGAAGTGTCAATTTATGATTTAAGAAGGCTTTCAAATGATCTTACTATTGCTTTTAATAATCTTGAAAAATAAACTATTGAAAGGCTTAATCAATTGTCAAATACCCATGGAGCCGATATTCCTTCGGTGAAAGAGTTACAAGAATGAATAAATGCTTTTCAGTCTGAGTTTCTGATGGTTTAATCCTTCAAAGATTAATTATTCTTATTGAAGAAACAAAATTTTGTGTTATCCAAATACAACAAGAATTTACAAAACAGAATTTATACTCTTGAAGAAGTAATCAGAGTCCAAGAAGAGACCATCAAGAATCAGGATCAGCTTTTTGAGGACCAAAATGAGCTTATCAGATCTCAGGGTGATTCTATATCTGAAGACAAGAAGGAAATCAAAATAATGAATGGTGTTCTTCATGAGCTGATAAAAAAGGAAAAGGAAAGAGAAAACAAATGACTATTGTATTTTTTTCTTTTCAAATCTTTGTTATCTTAATGAGAATTATGATACCTTTCACTTTGTCTTGTATTTTATTTTCCAACTCTTTCAGGAAAAAATATTACCCCATTATTTTTGTAAATCATAAAGGGGGAGAATGTTTTTCATAGAGGGAGAATGTTTTAAAGAAAACGCTTCTAAATCATGGAAAATCTTCGAATACAATCCTTCAGAAAATACATACCTAAGGGGGAGTTAGTTGTATTCAATTTCATATTTATAAGAGTTTCCAATAACTCAGGGAGAGATAAGTATTTATTTTTTTTAACTTTGCGTTTTTCGCTTTCCAAAAAGGGGGAGATTATTGAGTCAAAAGTTCTCTTTTGACTTTTATATCTTTTTTTTGAAATCACAAATGTTTTTTTCCATGCTTATTGTACTGATCATGCAGATCATACTGACTATGTTTAATGTACTGACCATGTTGTTCATGCTGACCATGCTGATCATACGGACCATGCTAATTGTACTGACCATGCTTATCATATTGATCATGCTGATCATACTGACCATGTGTATCGTACTGACCATGCTGATCATACTGACCATGCTGATCGTACTGACCATGTTGATCGTACTGACCATGTTGATCGTACTGACCATGCTGATCGTACTGACCATTCTGATCATACTGACCATGCTGATTGTACTGACCAAGATGATCGTACTAACCATGCTGATCGTACTGGCTATAATTTTCATACTGACAGGAAATTGTATTGACTCTATTAATCATACTAAGTCTTATAAATCTACTCACTTTTTATGATTTAAAAAACATTACACAGTAATACTTATAGTACTCATACCTTACTTTCATTACTTGCTAGTTTTGGTCCTTTATCAAAAACATGTGTTTCATATTAATCGTACTCATGTTTATCATCATCATATATCTTTTTCTTTAACCAAAATGATGTCATGGAGTTAGTTATAAACTAATCAAAATGATGTCGTGTTTTCTGTTTCAATATGACCATTGTAATGCCAGGTGTCCAAGTCCCTCCGAGTTTTCCGGAGGAATATGACCGTTGGAGAGAATATGACCGTTGGAACCGGATGCCTATAAATAGGAGGTCATTTGAAGCCAAGAAAGTACGTGTGTGTGATACTTCTTATATCAAGTTCTAGGGAGAGACGTAGTGACTTATCTCTTGCTTCGTGCAAAAGCCTTGAGATTACAAAACATGAATGGCTCGTTGTTAGTTTTTGTGTTTCTATAAGTGCTTTGTTTGGATTTGTGCGACCGATCAAGTGATAATTATCGGGGACTGACGGGTATAGGCAGACGGTACTACTGATCATCGTATCGAGGGCTTTCAAGTGATTGAATGACAGAGGTGCTGATTACCTACAAAATCGTGGGCTTGCAGGGATAGCAAGACATACATACAGATCATTGTATCGAGGGCATGCGGGGATAGCAAGACAGACATACTGATCTTCGTATTGAGGGCTTACGAAGGTGGTGGTAGGACATACCTATTATCCAAGGTGAAAGGATAACCCTTCTCTTTGGGTCAAAAGAATTGTAATACTTTTACATTTCCACTGTTGTTTGTCTTAAGAAAGGGAATTTCATTGTTTACCTTTCTTAATTCCATATTTATTTTTAATTATTTCAATTACATTCATACTATTACATATTGTATCGATTGATTCTATACACTTTATGGTTGAATCCTTCACTATTGATTTACTCTGATTATTATATTCATATTGAATACAGTTTCTTTGCTTTTCTTATAGTATTACATCATATCATACCATTATATTCAATACAATTGTGGTTGTTTTTCTTTTTTTTTGAATTATATTTGTTTAAGATCTTTTAAATTAATTAATTAAGTGTTTAAACACAATGTTATTAAACCTGCAATTCACCCCCCTCTTTTATTGTTCCATCTAATATACAAATACATCAACATTTTTTATCCCTCAGAATCTAGTTCAATATTATAACCACAAAATAAAGGTCGGTGTTGCATCCTATATGACAAAATATAAGGTTGTTCCCTCGTATTTCCATTGGGAATCCCTTCTTGAGTCATAGCTTATGAATGTTATTTATTCATAGAAAAAAAATTATTCATTCCATCACCAATATGATGTGGTTTCTCAAGAGAAATATCATTTATTATTCCATCTTATCCATCATTAATGGCATTACATTAGGTTTCATCCAATGAATAAACACAAAATAAATTGCATAAGAAGCTATTAACATAGTGGGAAACCACATAATAATGAGAAATGATTTATAGTATACCTTACTCAATATAAAAAATTTTCAATATATGAAACATTATGTTTAACCTAGGTAATCCAAGTAAATCCACTATTTGAATCATTTATACTGGTTTCAAACAATTTTATGAATTTACAAAACATTTTCCCATGCACTATCAAACTATGAGTGCCGAAAGGTGCATATCTAGAACTATGTGATGATCATCTATAATAATAATATATACATTTAGAGTTATATAATTGGGGTAAATTTTTTTTACCACATAAAAAATTAATATATAAAAATGGAAGAAATTTCAAAGACACTAACCACTATATACTTCACTAAAATTTTAGGAATTCATAATATACGTTAACTTATCCTTAGGGTTCTCACTAATATATATAGATTATAGTTTAAAAATAATTACCAAACTGTCATAAAATAATAACTATATAGATACACATATTTTATATTTCTATGTTAAATATTTTTAGATGAATATTTTTTAAATATAATAATTATCCATATCAGAATCATACTGTTTTATTAGGTTTGGAAATTTTTTCTTATAAAAAACATCTTCATAAGTGATCTACATCATCTCCCACTAATTTCTTCAAAACTACGAACCTTCGTAAAAGTATCATAATAAATTACTTTTTCCGTAACATGGGGAAATGAATCATAAGAAAGGTTGAGATAGAATTATTGAAAAAGTAACATTTGTGATATATCAATATAGCATGAGCATAAGGGTATCTGAATATGATAATAAAATTTGAAAATCATATAGTATATATCATCGAAAATAGTCATGAGTCATTAAATATATCATGGAAGCTCATTATATATGAATAATAAAGTAATGAAATATCCAACTCCATTAGATAATTTAATTTTCATTGGCATATATTTGGGGAATACACATATTTAAATGAAATCATATGTCCAGGACACCTAATTTGATAGTCATGACATATTATCCCAATTTTAAAAACCTATGAACCTAAATTATGGATATGATAACATAGTGTTTACCATATTTTGGGACTCGAAAAACCACATATGTGCCCTCTATTTTCAGGATTAGAAAATTCTCTCTTATAGAACCTTTTTTGGATTTGGATAAACTCATTAATACCCATTGATCTCATAGAACATTTTGGATTACTAAATTAATTAGAGAACTAAGTAATTTTTATCCCACCCCTTATGAAATAAAAATAGTACAAATATTTTAGATAAGATCATAATATATTCAACACATCATTACTCGTGAAAGGGGAATGGGTTTCATAATAAATTCATTATAACATAACTCATTGAAATTAAATTATTTTCATAAACATTCCATCTTCTCATTATATCATAACCATTATGAAAGAAAAAAGTTTTATAAACACAATTTCATCATGATCAAACAAAAAGTATATAAATTGTAGGGATAATATCATAGAATCATATACCCAGTAATTATTTGGAAATATCAATTGACATCATCTTTGATATAAAATTATTTAGAAATATCACATAAAATTTTTCATGGGAAAATATACTTTTTACATTGAAAAATATTATATAAAATATAAAATCTTCTAAAATATTATAGAAAACATTATCTTTAAAATAAATATATAATTTTGTAATGAAATATTCAAATAAGTAATTAAATATAATGGTAAAACTTTATATCCAATATTTTCATTGTAAAACCAGAATTCCTTTTACATTTTTGGTAAAAATTAAAATATAATTATTTTTGAAAATGATAAGATGATTTATTTTCTACCAAATAGAAAAAGGAAAATAAAGGTAAAAATGAAATTTAATAATAATACAATAATATTAAAAAAATCTCTTGGAGATATTTTTTAAATAATTGATATTGAAGAAAAGGTATTTTGAAATTAATAGATAAATAAAGATGGTTTTTATTGAAAAAATACTATTCAACCCTTGAGAACATAATGTGATGAAAATAGATTGAAATTTTTTTATTGAAATAAAAAAAGAGAAGAAAATTAATAAGTTTTTTTATATATAGATCAGAATAATCTTTTCATAAAAACGTAATCATAATATAACCTAAAAATAATGAGACTATATCATAAAAACCATACTACATTGGTGATATTTGAATTGTATACTCTATAAAAGAAAGAACCATAGATGGATATGTACATTTAAGAATATTATTGAGAATATTAATAAAATGAAATCATATTAATTTTATTCATGACACAACTAAAATATATGTTTAATATGGTATCTTTACCATGAAAATAAATTTGAGAAAAAAGTACTAGCTTTAACTATCATCTTTATTCATGCATGTTTGAACATCTCTTCTTTTTAGAATATCTTTATGTTAATAACTAAATCCATACTAGGAATATTTTCTTATTGTGCCAGTGAATCTAGGTTATGGGGAGTAATGTATGGAATGGATATTTTTTGGTTTCGGGAAAAAAATATTCCCCAACTGTCTAGAGGAGAGGAACGAAGATGTCCATTATTAAGTGTTAGTGGAAACCCACTAGAAAATTTTTGTAGTACCCCGATTTGAGGTATGTATCCTTTATTTAAGACTTTTTATGTGTTTAAATCACATGGGATGAGTTGGAGAGAGGTTGAGAGTGTTTGGAATGGTTTTGAATGAGTTTGGAGGATTTTATAAGGGAGAACGATTTGACCACGGCTAAGGGAAACTGTGCGGGTGCTCCGGGAAACCGTGCGGGGGGAGGCAGTATACATCACATGGCCTGCGTATGGTTTGACAAATTGTGTGAGGCAACCATGTGGACCCTTTATCTCAAGGAAATAGTGTGTGCATAGTTAGTGCACGGTTTTCCTAATTATGTGGGCTAACCGTGCGGCCACGTAAAAAATAGGGTTTAAGTTTCAGGCTCCCTCGGGCATAAACTATTTCACTCCAATATTCCTCCCACTCGAGCCTCACTCGGGATTTTCAATTGTCAAGGGTTGGAGGGGCTCTCCGAAACATTTTGGACGTGATTCGAAGGGGTTTAAGGTAGATTCATGGTGGTTTCTCCTGGGTAAGTCTCTCCTCTTGGTTTCCATGTGTTTTCCTCTAGATCTACATCCCTCTCTTTCATTGTTTTCTAGATATAAACCTCTTTTGTGTATATCTAGGGTTGTGATTTCTTTGGATCATTATTTTACGTATTTTGAATGCTAGGGAAATGGATCTAGAGAGGCTTCAGTTGTGCGTTAGCCGGATTGGAGGTGCAGTTGTTCGTGGTTCGATTTCTCAGGAACCCCAATGGAAGGTGGCTTCTCTCTCGACTCCACTTGGTTAGAACTAGTGGTTCTTTGATAAAATTAATTTTTTGTGCTGAATAAATTAATTGTTATTTGTTGTGCGAAATTGGTTGGGAATCCCTTTTGTAACGTTTTGGGGATTTTCGGTTAAAAGGGGATCTTTATGGTGAAGTGGTGTTGTTGTTGAATTTTAAATGGAGATTTTAAAATGGGATGCTTTGGTTGATTTTTGAAAATTATTGATGGAAATTGTTTTCAATAAATATGTTATATTATTGAAATGGGGTTTGGCCTGGAAATTGATTAAAGGGGTTTTTTCAATAAATGGGTGATTTATTGAAGTGGATTGATATGCAATGGAATTGGTTGATTTCAGGATGTTGTGACCGTGATGTGTTATGTGTTTGGTTTTATTGGTTTTGTGTTTTGTTGTGGAGCAACATGGTTGTATTTTGGGAATACATGATTGAATGTTTTATTTTCATGCATCATATGGTGGTTGTTAGTGATGGTTTGGTTGGTTTTGTCTTAAGGGAAATTTGTTCCCCAATTTTTTCTTGAATCCCCTGGTACTTATTACCATCCTTTGGCACCCCTGGGAACGTCTCTTAAGGCCATGTAACCCTCACCGCCTCCTCCAACCAATGATGTAGGGGCGGGGTGTTACAATTTTTTTTTAAAACGGATATTCTAATTCAAAAAAACATTCATCAACATGGCTCAATAATAAAATTTGGAATATAATAAATTTTAAATATTTAGATCAAATATAATTTTGAAATGTTTAATTTATAACCCTAACCTTATATTTTGGTTTATAATTTGTAAATCCCTTTTAAAATTAACAATGGTAATTAATTTTTTTTATTTTTACAATTCATTATAAAAAAAATTGATGAACCTATTATATTCTTTTAATTTTTCTGATTCAAAATATGTAATCTATCTTAATAAATTCAGTTCATATACATATAAAATTATAATTTAAAATTAAACTATAATATTTAATGAAATTGTATTTTTATAAATAAAATATTTTTATAAAGATAAAGATTTTTATATCAATGATAAAAAAGAAATGGTTTCCAAAGACCATTTTAATTATTCCTAAATTTATTTAAATCAAAAGTATATTTTCAATAAAAATTGCTATTTTTCACTATAATAAAATTTTATTCATGTCATACATTATTAATAAATTCAAAATAAGTGAATTATTATAATTTTCAACCAGTAAAATCTTATATTTTACTTAAATAAAATTTTAATGTTGGGAAAAAATTAATATTACTACTTTTTTCCAATAATAATTAAACAAAATTCTAGGGAAGAAAATTATTTTTTATGTGTATATATACATTAAATAAATCTATATCTTAAATTATAAATTTTATTACCCTATATACAATATAAATATATAATTATCATAATTTGAAAATTCATATTCATGGAAAAAAAATTATTTCTATGTTATGATGGAAATGGTTAAATAATATAATTTTTTTCCAATATTTTGGTTCGTTACAACATGGTGTTTATTGTAACACATTATATTGAAGAAATATGATTTATTAGAAAAATATTTCAAAAAAACTGAGTGTGTTATAAATAGGAATAGGGTCACCACCCACTAAATATTTCTTGAGGAATGATTAGACTCTGTTAAGGTGTTGCTAAATTTTAGGGTCTCTACAACCTAACGCAAATCTATCACAAAACAACGCACCCAAACCACTAAATGTATTTTGTTCATATAAAAAATAATCTAAATGAGGTGAAAAAATAAATTGTATCATAATATGAACCCGATGTTATGAAATGTTATTTTTTTAGGATTACAGCACGAACTCCCCCCATAAGGTTAAAACCAAAAAAGGATTGAGTCATTTCAAACACCCAACAATAATTATTCTCATCCCTGGGAATTTATGGTAGTCCTTGAAGCATCATTCCTATTCATAAATAGTATTTAATTAACCTTGAATGCACTATGTTCAATCTATAAATACCAAATGTGATTTCATAGTTAAAAAAATTAAATTGGGAACTACTATTTTGTTTTTCTTCAACCCACTCACCACCAATACGAAAAGAAAAATATAACACACCACACCAATCTATACCAAACCCCCTGATTTGTTTACCCAATTAAATCTAGGGCCTATAGTTTTCCTTAACCTATGAATCTTCTCACAATGGTCAAATTCAATAAATTGATCTCCCCTAAATTTGAATAGAAAAGAGAAACTATACTTTTAAAGGTTAACAATATATCCAGCTATATCATGATATTTACTATAGAAAATTGATCAAGAAAATTCCCTCTAATTATACAGTAAAATTCTAATTAGTCCCCATGTGTATATCATCTAATAGAAACCCCCAGTTAAACAATCCACTATATACATAAAACCCTTGATCATGATGCATTAAATCCTTATAGGTTCTTCAACTGAAATATGAATCCAACATAACTTATGAACATACCCCCATTTTAATTATATGATTGCATCATTGGCCATCCTTTTTATTCAATATTCTCTCACCCCCAGTAGTGAAAAAACTCTAATTTAATGCATGATTGTGTCACATCATCTTCTTCAAAAGTGATATTCCAACCCACTCACACATGATTTCACATGAAAATAAAAAATATTGTTTTACCATTATAACCCAAAAATAAAATGGATCATATCATAGATATTCATCATATTTTTTTCTTTACAGTTCATAGACCAATTTCAATATAGTCATAGTCCTCCTAACATGATGGTCACCCTCCTGTGATCAATAGGATGCTCCCACCCCCACTCATATGAGTATCATCATCACTAATATCTTCCAAAACACCATATATTAATGTCATATTCCCCTTCCATTATCATATGTAATTAACAAACATTTCCAATCCACTCACACATAAATGATGGAATTAAACACCAACACTACCATTTCCTATATATATTTTAATGAAATTCATGACTAAACAATAGGGTTCTTACCACTATATATTTTAAAATTCCACTAAAGAGATAACCTAAAAAGGATTCATCCACATGGCTGCCAAATAGTTCACATAATTGATTACACTTATGTTTAACATAGCATAGTAATTCAATAAATGTTTCATGCCACTACATTATAATAGGATACATCTCTTTATTAACCTAAAAATGTTTGCCACAAATATCATGAGATTCTCTCCATTACACTGCCATAATAGCTCTAGTCTAGTTAATAGTCAACCTAATTAATTTTTAATTGACCCACACCCAAAACACTCAATGATCGTATATAGAATCATTCACCAAATATTCTTAGTGATAAACTTATCTCATTCAATATTTTTTTAAATTTACATCAATGATCACTACTTTACTCATGGGTGTATTTTTCACAAAGATACCTATTATAATTTATATTTAGACATATATCTTAATGTCACCTAAACATAATAGTTTTGTGCTCTCGAAAAAACTCACAAGCAGGAATGGATTCATGTTAACATGAGCCATGAACCATCCATCCTAGATCCCCATACCTAACTGACATACCATTATCCCATCACATATACATTCCACCATGTAACCCAAGTTAATATTCATGAAAAGTATTTTATCATGATCCCATTCATCCTATGAATTATCTAAAACCCACATTTATCAATCAATTTTCATTTCACACAAAGACCAATAGGTTAGGAATATAATGAGGTCGTCCTTGAAAATAATCCTAAGTAATATAAATGATTATAGTGATTAAAATTGTACAATCCCATGGAATTTACAAAAATTTCCATAATATCACTACAAGGTTATATAGAATTTCCACAATGAATATATATGGTAATACAACATATATTTTTTTAATAGATTATTTAATTAAACATGCATCACCAATGAAAATTATTCCCATACATGGATCATTCTTAAGGAGTTCAATTCCCCTACCATTATAATAAGGGTCTTTATATGTCCTATTGAAAAGGTAAATATATACCCCATAATTTTAAATCATTAACTAGGATCCATATTACCTCTATAAATTAAAATTTGTAAATTTTGTTGAGTAAAACTACACCGACATGTTATATAGGAAAATTCCATATAATCTATTGTTGACATGTTAAAAAAATTATCTATAGATTAAACAATTATATTAAACAAAAATAGGAATATATCCTTTTAATCCTATAACGCAACCCTAGTGGTTGTATATATGTCTCTTTAAAATAAGAATAGATCAAAAACAATAAATATAATATTTTAAAAAATTGATGAATTTTCAATATAGACATATGTAATATTGAAAAATTAAAATAATATCCTCATTACCATAATAAAAATTCCTTCCAAATGGAATGGTTTTCATGAATAACTGGTTTGTAGACCCTTAAAACCTTTAATACACATTTAAACCACCAATCTACGATCTCCCAAAATATTTAAAAAATCAATGATACCACTTCTTGATGAACTAGAAAAAACTCATCATATAGGTCACCGTTTCACTTGACCTTTAATGGGACTCACCTTAATCAGAATGTTTAAAAAAATATTAGTAAATACGCAATCCATATAGTGGGGGGAATATTTCCGTGAATTAGATTCACATATCATATCTGAAATAACCAAAACATACATAACTAAAAATCAATGTATTTAGAAGTAAATAAATAAATTTTTTACTACAAAATAAACCATATTAAATCGTACTATAATTAAATAGTTGATTTCGCACTTGGATGTTAATTTTAAAAAATAAAAAGTAATTACAAAAATTACAAAACATTCGCTAATATTAATCTCATTCCACATTGTACCTTATCTCAAAATAACTATAATGGTTACCTGTAATATCTTTATCACATGTTTTGATGAAACTGAATGTAGACATTAGGTCTGCACATGCAACGATGTTATCACGAAGGTTGTGAAAAATAATTCTGATTTATTTCTATCCATATACCCATATTATATTCCATCATTTGTATGTTTTCATGTGAAAGTACTTGAACGTATCAAATAAGTGAATTAGGTGGTGTGAGATAACTAGGCCACAATAACTCCTTATGCGTCTGTTCACCATGTGATCCCCAAGACAATATGGAACCTGATAATACCAACATTGGATCTATGTAGGATTCATCAAAACACCTTAATTAATCATCATTATCCCGTTTTAAATCACACACCAAACAACTCATGACAATGATTTATCAAAACCACAACCCACTACCTAAATAAATAGATGATGGACAAGCCTCTGCACCTCTACACACTCCATAATCATTCATGATATGACAAAAAATCTATATATCATATCACATCCTGATAGATCCCATATCAAGAGGTCCTTGTCATAGGCCTTAGAAAACAATGGTCCAATAAAACTAAACCCATAATACTCTAGATAATGTCCAAATTCAAGCAGATTAGGACATTATATTTCACAAAATTTTCCTATATGGTCAATATCAACTCATTTTGGTGAAAGGCCTCATGATCAGATCCCCCACCAGGTCCTTTTCATATCATAAGTATAATTTAATGTAATATTATATAAAAATGTTCTTTTCCCAAAATCTATAACACATGTTAACCATTGCATCATCCCTAGTCCTGAATCATAGATTGTCACTCACATTAATTCACAAACCTCCACAAATTTCATGGAATACATTGGTCGTCTACCACCATCAGATTCATAGATCACTGATAAAATAAGACACTCATTTCACCTAATTGAAATAACTTCCCAAATTCTCTTCTTAAACCAGACCTCATATGGTGATATAACAACAAAAACCAATACCACACCATGTAGCCCATCTTGGGGATTTCCCCATGACATCCTACCATAACCCATAGTTAACCATATTTCAATTCCCATATATTTCTTATAACTCCTACATGGTAATCATCCCACTCCATTATTAGATTATTTCATAACATTTCACATGGAGGAAAACACTCTTGGATCTTCATCTAATCATTAATGCTTAATCCGACTCTCAAGGTTCACTGAGCCTCAAAAAAAATTAGATGGTACACCTCATCATGCATGTTGAAAAAATCACCCAATTCATCACCCAAAGATTCACATAACGTAGTCCTACACAACATTCCTCGGAGGAAGCGTCATAGGTTACCCATGTACCTAATAGAACATTGAGACCCAATAAGAGCTTAATATAAACATAGTAGACAGTTGTATCCCTTTGTGAAATATTCTCATAGTGATCTATATTATCCAAACAGATGTTGATCTTGTATCTTATATGATGATTCTAAACACTAACCTATTTAATTCTCTAGTGAACTCTAAATTCCAATAATCTCTAGAAAAAACCAATCAAACATCTGTTTAGTAAGAAGGCATGAATATGAATACATGTGATATTTTATAAAAGGGTTCACATACCATATAAATTGATTTTCATGCCAATAGAAGAACCAATGAGCCTCCTCTATTCCATTACATTCTTTATCTATGTGTGCATACCCACTTTATTTCCAATATCACAATATAAAATGAGAAAAATTATTTATACACATTTTTTTATTAATTATTTGATTTAAACTGAATAGATATATTCAATGGAAGTTAAACCAAGAATAGTTATCACACCAAAACAATATGGAACCTCGTCTGTTCAGACACTTGGATCCTCCTCATCAAATAATTGGAAAATACATATATTAGAATGCCAATTACAATATTCTATATTTAAATAGTTATAGATATCATATCCAATATTGAAACAAATCAAATAATGGTTTTGGAAAAATATTACCATAATCATGAAAAGAATGCCACAAATATAAATCCACCAATATGGGAAATATATATGAATATAGGAGGGGGTATCTATCCAAATGGACTTTCTCTAATTCACATTGACCCAATACACTAAAGTGGATGACATATGAATGCAATGATTTAATCCAGTATATCAAGATACCCATGCCCCATTTTTGGAAAGTCCAAATGGATTAATGTGTTTAACACAAGTCAACTTGAAAACAATATTACATTTCTAGGGGTCACAAAATGAGTTTCCCTAATTTAATAAAGGAGAATCCCCCCCCCCTCTTTCATGATGTTAAGTATCATAACATGTTTAAATTATAGTATAAAGGCCATCTAGAAGAGGGGACTCCATTGAACATGAAACGTCGGGCTGTGAATTTTATATTCCATGATGAGAACCCAAATAAAATTGAAAATATTACTGTTTTTTCACCATGAAATTTATATGACTCTTCCCTAAGCATTTAATTCACCAAATAGGATACTATAAATAATCATTATGTTTAAATTCATCATGAAATTCATAAAGGGTAATATTCATTATGTTCTTAAAAATTTCTATTTCAGGAATAACATGATTTACTCATAGCATCTACCAAAAGTAATTTATTTAAAAAATTTCCATAAAGTGTAATCTAATCCATTTCAAAAATATTTATATCTTCCCTTTTTACAAAATTGTATTTTTATTATGTTTTGGGATACAAAGTATTATAAAGATTCCAATTTTATTAATTATAAATATCAGTGTCGAAGTTAATAAATTTACCTCTTCTATAATATATAATTTTAATAATTAAAAAAATCTTTTATTTATAACTAATTTATAATATGTAATTAATATATTTAATGTTTCAATGTCATTTCACATGTAATAAATCCATGTAAATATAATTAATTCCTCAACATTTTGGAAAAAATATTTCTTTATGATTATGGTAGTGTAATTCGTAGGTCTGATAAATTAAGGATGTGAATGTTTAAGAAGCCATTAAATATTATATTTATCAATAAATATAAATTTTTCCTTGTAAAAATGAAATATAAACAATAATCCCAAATGAAATAATTATGTAATTTCAATTTATTAAAATCCAAAATTCTCCATGATTCCACAATTTTTTGTAGTAGTTGTATATTTCCAAGTCCAAGATTCTTATTCCATAAGGCATAAATTATTTCTACATCATTATGAAATGTAAAATTATCATTGGTAAAATTATAATCGTTCCTTGAATAAAAATGATATTTTAAATTTGAATTATATAAAAACAATCCATTCTTTAGAACTAAATATTTATTAACTACACACATAATAAACATTCCACCAATATTAATCTACGATTTAATTATAATATTATGTCATAAATAATCAAGATGAAAAACCATTGATATTAAAATATTGTTTAAAATAAACACTTCCCCATAACATTATGAAATGATTTTTATTTTCCATCAATTGTAATATACCCTCTTAACAAATGATTGTAAGATAGAAAATTTTATGGATCACTATTAATATATAGGGGGAAAACACCTTTTCTGTATCATATATCATTGATACATCAAGTAAAATTTCAAGAAAAAATAATTTAGTCTCTAGTAAAAGTAACAATATATTCATTTTATCAATAGGATTGGTATATTTGTTCATATGTACCCATAGTAATTTAAGAAAAAATATTTTTAGGTAATTTAGTTCATAGATTAAGAAAAAATAATATGGAAAAAATATTAATTAAAAACTAAATAAGAATATAAAGAATAATTTCATTCAATATTACACCTAAAATATCAAATTTTGGATACCCTATTGAAATTACATTTAATAAATAATTTCACATATAATTTTGTTTTTTATTTTTATAGAAAAACATAAAATTATATTTAATAATCATTATCATTTACATCATCATATAAAATCATTACTTACCTTAATTAAATAGATAGTATCTTTCAACACAATTATTTATATTTAATTATTTTAATTTACTTTTGGTATGCTCTCTAAATCAACAAAATTATTTTCTGTTTTAATAAGTAGATATATTATCTATATAAAACATTTCATGAGTAAGTTTCTTATTCTCTTCTATAAGAGAAATATATTTCTCATCAAGTATCTTATTTTCAACATAAAAATCTTCATATTACTATTATATAATACAATCATGTTATTCATTTTATTTAGATAAATATTATTCATATTATTTAGAATCTAAATCATAAACATAACTAGAATATAAATATGTTTTATCCTTGTTTTTATTTATTGCATTTAACCATTGTTTTTTTAGTTATTTCTTATATTCACCGTAATTTCTTGAGTCTGGTTCTTCTCTATATATATGTACAATACTAAATTGTGTATATTCTTTTCCATTTATTTGTATGTTATCTTAGATGATATATAATAAATAATCTATAATATGTGTCCCCTATTTCGACCAAAATAAAAATGCCGATTTTGAAAAATCATTATACTTACAAAAAATTTATTATTATGTTCATCCAAATGTATATAGTATAAAAATCACTTATCAAATACATTACCTCAGTTATTAATATTATAAATTCACTTATTGATGTTATCTATCTCATATTTATAGCATTCAAGCTGTTTAGATTCAAAAGAATAAATATAAATTCTCGTAAATTGCCTCATTTACTACTGTATTAAAATTTCATATATTTCTATTATTTCTATGTTCCACTGATTACATCTAACAAACAAAACCTAAATATTCCAATATAAATTAATTACACCTTCTTTTCTAATCCATTTCATGATAGAGACTATAAAAACCTTTAAAAAAATACTATATTATTCAAATCCTCTATAAGAGAAATCAAAACAATTATGTGGATACCTTATGTTGATTACTTTAATTATCTATTCGTATACCATTCAATTCTATGTGAAAAACATTCATTTTTTATCATCTAAATAATGATTTTGAGGCCCAAAATTTTTGCAACCACTGGGAATTTGTGCCACATTCAATACTGCATACGGCATGAACTGTATGATACATTTCCTTGCAATCTAGTTGATCATCCATTATAGTATTAACAAGAAACACCATACATACTACATTTATAGAAATGGACTATCTTTATTCCAATAGATACATCTTCATAATAACTAATAGTTAATTATTTGGCATAATATTTTGATATTGAGGATGAAGTATTAGACAAATTACATTCGATATCAATGATACTACATAATTCTAAAACTGAATCATCCTTCATTCCAAACTATATCCTCCCTAGTGCCCAAGTAATATCTATGGGATGTGAAATATTTTCTATTGTAAGTTATTTTTAGTACCATTTTCATAAAATTTATTAAAAACACTATCAACATCTTATTAATAAAATATAACATCATTACAATTATATTTCCTTATTATAATTCGAATGGGAAAAGATGAAAAGTTAGTCAGTTCATTGTTATGAGGGAAAAATGATAGGATACTTGATGAATAGAAAATCATGATTGGATTCTCAAACTTTTTGATCATCTTATAGAGAACTAGTCATTCTAAACTATTCAAAATAACATAAGATTCTTTAAAATTCAATTCAATGATATCACGTAATTTGTTCCTTTTTCCCCTTTCAATTTATTATTATTCATTTAATTCAAATAAATTTTATAAAAAATATCTATAATAAGGATTATCATCCTTATATTCTTCCATATTTTCATTAACTCTAAAAAACATCACCTTTTATGGTTGTTTTATTCATTATAAATAATGGAAGATAATATTTAACATATTCACTAGACATTATTATTTATAAAATATTCTTTGATATAACTTTAACACCATCAATAGATTCACATTTTATTTTCAAATATAAAAAAATTCTATAATGGAACCTAGACAATTCTAACATTATAAATTTTTTCAAATCTATAAAATGAAATATTTTCAATAAAAAATAAGAATTCTAGATATTTTATTCATTCATGATGTTAATGAGAATTTAACTAATAAATATATTATAAAGGTGTATTTAATTTTAGTATATCTATCTTGATTAGATTTTTAATTTATAGTAAAAACATTAAAATGATGATCATTTTCATGTTTCTTTTGAAATCTAAAATTTAGATACCTGGAAAATTATGGTGTCTTTATTATAATTTATATGGGTTAGAATGATTTTTATATAAATATATACAATAATAATTTTTTAATTAATTTATATCATCTGAACCCTTTCATTGGATATAAATATGAACGTGTCTATAAGGTATTTGTCAAAGGAATCAATTTTGAGTGCTAGAATAAGACTTACATACATTTCCTTACCATCTATAGTTATCTCAATAAAGATAGTAATCAAATTAGTGGTGATATTATAGGGGTTTTCAACTGTGTTTATGTTAATTTAATTCATCCCGTACACATTAATAAACAAAATATATATATATATAATTTTATCAGTATCATTGTATTATTAAAATTAAAAACCTCTCTTCAAAAAAATGGAATTACAAAACTAGACCAAAATAATTTTTCAAGAATAGGGTCACAAATATCTAACTCGTATCTTCCAATTATCAGGTACCTAACATCATCTATTGTGAAAATTCATTAGTAAATGACAAGATTGTTTCCAAATACAAACTATAAAATGATCAAAAGATCCTAAAAATCCAATGTATGTTATAAAAATAAAGTGGAATCTACTATACACAAATTAATATGTAATAAACGATAAACTATTCTAGTAATTCTATGTATAGGTTATGGAAAATATAGATCTAGTTCCAAAAAATTTGATATAATAAAACATCTCAAAAAATTGATTGATGTGATATAATCATTCAAAGATAATGATTTAAGAATAATTTTATGAATGTTAAATTTTTTTAAACTCTATAAATTTTTTATGAATCCATAAAAAATAATATTTATTATCAAAAAATGTATTCTTTTGATAAAAAATAAAAAATCACAACAAACTCATCTGCAAATATAACTCTTGAAAAAAATTCCAATGTTTTGACTGAATATATGAAAATAATATATACATAATAATAAAAATTGATAAATTTCCTTTTCTAAATAATCCTATAATGATTTTTCCAATGAAATAATTGATTCTTTCATATAATATACAATATATTGTCTTCTTATTTTTGTAAAATCCATATGATTAATTAGATAAATATAAAAAAAGAAGGAAAATGATAAATGAATTTGAAAATATTAGCCACATTTTTTAGATGTTTTTAAATTGAAGGAGATAGATAAATACCTATTTTCTAAAGGTTAATTTTATATCTACTATTTGAAAATTTATTTTTATATATTGAAATATATAAAAAATGTAATAGTTTTCTAAAATAATATTATGTTCTAATTGAATTATAATAAAATGTAAAATAATATTTATTTTTTGTGTGTGATCCTAAAGTAAATAGGGTCTTATATATTTGTTCTTCGACTCCAAGTGATGCATTAGATTTTTAATAAAATATAGATAAATTTTGTTACAACAAAAAATTATACTTTTAAAACCCCTCAATATGAAATTAGTGATTAAGTGTTTCATCTAAAAAACTTATTTTGGAAAAACAATATTCAAAAAAATTCAGCTTCGGTAATGAAAAGTCCTATTGATTTTTATTTCATAACAAATTTAAAATATAATTATTATCCTAATAAATTAAAATTTTCTCAGGTAGTTTTCCTGTCCAATTTTCATCCCCCATTTCCACCATCTGAAAAATATTTGAGTTCAAAATCATTTCAATAGAAATAAAAGATGCCTAGATGCATTTTTCGATTAAGGAAATGAAAAATTCATTTAGAATCCTTAGGATGGTATTACATTCTATTATATTTAAATATCATACATATGCACATTGAAATCATTATCTCTTGGAAAATATATAAGAGATATATTAATATAGAATAATTCCCATAATATTATTCTTGATCCACCAGTTATATATATTAAACAATATCATGATATTATGATGTTTTGATATGACTAATAATACTTTTTTATTTTCGTATAAAATGATTTTATGTATACCTATTATATATTATTTTGGGAAAAATATTTATTTTTTCATTATTGAGAAAATTGAAAACCACATATTAATGTATGTTAACCAATCATGCTCATTTTATTCCAAAATTTAATATAATCAATAAATGATTAATAATTTCATAAATTAGTTTGGAAAAATTAATTTAATCAAAAAAAATTAAAAATGATTATTTCATTAAGAACTTTAAAAACAATTATTGGCATAATAGACACTTCAACAAAAAATATATGAAATATAAAATGTTTGTGTATCATACTTGGGTATGAATACTTGTTTAAGTCTATATAGTGCCGCTGTATGTTTTATAAATATTTTTTAATGTTTTTTGTTATCAAGACTATATGGGGGACTACATATACGTCACCCTATATATATATATGTCATAAAAGAAAATAACACATAAAATTCATTTGAATAATTTATAAATTTAATAATGTTTTATAGGCTATATGTATACCAATAGATTTATGTCTACATAATAGAGAAATTTATTCTTCATTTTTTACAATGTCATATTGATTAGAATCCATAGAAAAAAGTATTTTATTATTTTAAACTAGTATTACATTTATATATAATTTATTATAGGATCAAAATTTTACTCCAATTAATGTATAATCCTTAGGATGTTCTACCGAATCCCACACATTACTCCTTTCATATTCACTATTTTCATCCTTATTTTTTATTATCCAATTTTATTCATATACATCCTCTTAATCATTTTTATGATTAGTTTATGCATTGAATCCATAGTGTTCACATTTACTTCATAATGAATGTATTCTTTTGAAAAGATTATGAAAACCACCAAAAATATTATTTGTTGTGTGACCCTTTATGATCATCTATTATTATATATTTTTAAAACATTATTCAAAAAAAAATAATCAGTTTAATTTAAACATATGACTATGGAATAAATTAATCAATTTGTTCTTTTATGTGAATATTTAACCAAATGTGCTAAAAAGTAGTTTTAAAAATATAATTCAAAAATTATGAGTCATTTAGTTTAACAAATGTGTGTTTCTTCAAATTTATCATGTAATATTTCCTCAAATAGGTTTCTTTAATTATAAATTACTCAATATTACACAAATATTATGGAATATCCATTCATCTGTTAGCTTTGGGAGAAAATTTATATATATATTATTTATTATTTATAATTATTACCTTACAATAAGAAAAATTGTGTTTAAAATATTTCAGCATTCTTCCAATCCATACGAAATGAATTTTTTAATTAATAAAATGATAGATTAAATCTAAATTTATAGAATTAGTTAAATTAATAATTTATTCAGACAAAAAAATGATTATAAATTTATTATACACATATTATTGTAATTATAATATCATAAGGAACAATAATTATTCCGTCCACTGCACATTTTTTCTGTTATAAGAGATTAAATAATATTTAAAATAAGTTTATTTTTATTTTTTTATAATTAAAATATTCATGTTCACTGAGCAAAAAAATATAAATACTAGTCAAAGTTATATTTTCTAATTTTTGTGATGGGATAAATGTTTTTATAGAAAATTTTGTCATTTTTCTTTTTAGATAGTAAGAAAACCCACATATCTATATTATGTTAATCAACAAAGATATATAAATAGTTTTTTATTTCAATACATATTTTTATTTAGAAAAAATAAATACATCTGTAATAAAATTATAGAATCATATTTGTAGAAATTAATGATATAAATAAATCAGGTCTTTTATTTCATACCATGTTGAAAAAAACTCAAAAACTTTGTAATTATTGAACCTAATATCTAATATATCTCTTTCAATTCCATTCATATATTTTTTATTTAATGTTTATATATAATAGTATCCTAACATTATGTTCCACATCTATGGTAGATACTCTATTCCACATTGTAATGATTGATCCTTTCTTCTATATCCTTCTAAAAAATATATTCATAAATTTGTATTCATGAGGAATGAAATAAAAAATTTCTTATTAGTAAATCGAACATAACATATGTAATTCTTGAAGATCAAACGATGTCATTCACCACATATTTATCCAATGCTATGATATTCGGATTAATTCAAAAAACATTCTATGCATTCAAAATTTTGGTTTTACTAAGATGATCGATGTCACAAATACTAACTATTTCCCTTTGAGAATTTTCAATAAAGGATACATTTATATAACAATATATAATGAATACCAATAAAAATTTATGTTTCCAAGTTATATTCCATGAAAAAACAATATCATCATATAAAATATATTATTTTGTGGATCTTATCTTCTCTCTCTAAAATAAAACCCTTATGATTTTTGTACCCACACATTATTACTTATAGATTTGATAGAAAAATTAATATTAGGAATGAATGTATTTGAAAAATTATTATGTCTAATGTATGTTAATTATTATTATATATAGGATTTAGGAATCATAATTATTTTACCTTTTTAAATAAAATATATTCTAAAAATTCCTACAACTCATACATTTAATAAATTATGGTGAACCTTTTGGTAAATTTTTTTATTTCAAACATGTGTATTTGTTGTAGTAAAACAAGTCCCATAGTAATATGTACATTTTTAAAAAAGTTTATAAATATTCTAAACATTTCCTACTATAAGTAAAATATGATAAATTATTCTTCTAACTATGTATTTTATAATTTTACTTCACAACTAGATTCTTATATTCCTTATTTAAGATAGAAAAATATATTAGATATTATTTAAAAGTAATATATGAAATTTATATGTTATTTTATTAAATTCATGAATAATATTTTTCATTTTCTACCATAGAATGTTTATATACATTCCTAATATCGTTATTTTTATTTTTTTGAAAAGTAGAATATCTTGTCAAGCCTTACAAACTAGGTTTTGAATGCTCATCAGGAGATGTGAAACAAATTTCTTCTTTAGAATAAATGTTATTAGATACATTATAAAATAATGAATTGATATCATTTGGAGTTATATTTTTAAGGGATTCAATAGATACGTTTTCTACGTACCATTTATTGGACTTCATAATTCTATCATAAAACACCAAGCATTATAATAATTAATGATATTATCTTAATACCATTAAGTAAAACAACCTCCACAAATTGCACTCAAAATGTTTTGATCTCTAAAAAATTTCATACCCTTGATAATTTTAAACATACTAAAATATTAATCCATCCATTTCAATCATGGATAATATTTCATAATATATCTATGATTATTACATTCAAAAAAATCTTTTTTAATGTGTATTTATTATATCATATTTCATTTATAATCTTATTATACTTACCAAAATATTCATCATACCACTGATCATATTAATTTCTTCATGTTAGGGAAGATTATTATGAATTTGTATTAATGAAACAAAATCAATTTCAATATTATATTTCTTCCTCTTAACTGATTAAAAAAATAGAATTAAATATGTTACATTGGAATAATAGGTATAAGAGCATAGTAATCCATGTTCTTGTTATTTTCTTTTTCCACATCTTTTTTATCCTACTCTAAAATTTCATGAGAGTTCCCATAAAATCACCCAAGGTCAATATTGTATGAAATTTACATTCATCGTTAGTTTTACCCATAGATTCTCATTTTCTTAATAAAATAACAAATTTCTGTTTCAAATGTTTATCATTCCACACTATTTCACCCAACAACTATAAAATATTTAATATTTTCAAAAACCATTAACCATTTGACTTGATGACCTTCTATGTAGAAATGGAAACTCGTGATAATATATATATATATATATATATATATATATATATATTTTTGATATTTCAAAACATAATAACATCTATAAATCTTAACATCAAGAATCACTCAAATATTTTGATCCATTTAACAATATGAATTTTGATTATAAAAATATCTACTAACGATGAAAATGGAAGTGTATCATACATTCTAATTTAGATGATATTATATTTTTTCTTCTAAATTAAATTATTAACATTCTCTATATGGAATCTGATAACTTTTTTTCCTGATAGAAAAATTATAAAACAACATTGATTATGAAAGTATTAATCCCTTGAATTAAGAACTCAATGTCATAACCACAAAATGTTGGGGGATTTTATGGATTAATGTTCTCAATGGAACAATTAAAAAATCCTTCCAATTTTTTGACAATGATTAAAAAAATTCAAAACACAAAAAACACCAAAAATTTATGAAATATATTTTTTAAAAAAATGTTACGCCAATTCTAAATATAATTTGATATTATATAACAAATTATTATTGAATATGATAGTTTTAACATAGCTGTTAAATTTCCATGATTATTTTCGCATGTATTTTGACCAAATAAAATTCTATGGGAATTTGATATTATTTTAATTGGACAAAGGTTTGTTTTATAAACCATTCGTTAAAGTGGAATTCTGAGTTTTGGAATGCATAAAATTGTCATTTTTTGGTGAGGTTGAGATCCCATCTCTGGTGGTTCATTCAGTTTTAACAGAACAAAGCCATATAATACTAGGTTTGTGTAGAATGGTAAGGGTGCACGATTTTTCTATGACCTTGCAGCAGAGCTGTGTAAACAAAGTGACTTTCTCAGGTTAGATGAACTTACTCGCATGGGTTGCACATGGTTTTCCAAAACCCTAAACCTAGGCCCAATGCATAGTTATCTTGTCCAATATGTGTTCATTTTTACCATGTTCTTGGCATACGGTTATTTATAATAGTGTGGACAAACAATGATACGCCCTCCACTTATGTAGTTTACATCTCATAACTATTTTATGGTGTTTCCATCGTTGAATTCATATTGTGTGCCTCATTATAGGGTTAAAATTACACATTCCCCCATTTTCTTATATCCTTTCCCCACCACCTTTCTTCTTCCTCCACAATTCACAATAGCTCCTCCATGGGTTGTTCTGCATTCCCAATATGTATGAATATATAGACCATATACAGTGTCTATTTCATGAACTACCAGGAGTGTTGGAAGTTTCTCAGTAGGTGTACATGTCCTCTTAATTTCCTTCGTAGTTTATATTTCCACCTTTTTTTCTAATTTTGTCCACTCTTATTTTACCTATATTCATAGATGATTTCTATTTATGTGATTCTTGTTTAATTATATCGAATAATGACTTGATATTCTGAATGTGGATCATCCTAATAATTTGGTAGGAGGCCTATAGATTTTCTCTCCATTATCATGAAATATAAAGTACATTTTTGTGGCATGCACCAGACTTATTCGATGAAGTTAAAAATAAAAAAATCCTGAATTACATTCCATAGGCTACCTTATGATGTGTTTGGACCATCTTTGAAATAAGTTCATGTTATAAACTCAACCCAATCGACCCCTTTTAGGTATTATCGTATTGTCGAACCCTTTGAATTGTTGTCTACCTTGTTTCATTCCACACCCTGTGGGTATTCTTTTATTTACATGTTAAATTGTGATCCACTTTATCTAAAATGACCATAATGGTGGGTTACATGTTTTTTTGGGGTTCTTGAATTAACAGAATTAAATAAATTAATTGTTTGAAAACAATGTTAGGTTTTCTAATAAAACCTTTTTATTGAGGTATGTTGTCTTATAATCCAAAAAATTTTATTTATATATATGATATGACTTTTCCCCCACGGTTTGAGTTTATTAACACTTCCTTATGGTAATTAATCAAGATTTCATTCTTAATTACGGTTGAGTGTTATGTATCTCTTAATTAATATCATCGAGATATAGAATTTTAAAATTATTGTTTCTTTAATTTAATTAATTAAAATAAGACAAAACATCATGAGTCATACTCATGTTCACTTCCATGGAATGTTGAGTATGGTATGATAATGTATATGAATAGATTCACATATTTTTTGTGTATAAGTGTGTGGTGATACTATTATTTAATGAATGAATCATCAAACATCCATCTTAACTCATTATGAGAAAAACTCATTCCCTTGACGAAACACCATGGATGATATCATTTATGAGATGGTTTCACTGGGTCACATTTAACACTCAGTACCCAATGTGAGATTCCATGTATGGGATAATATGTTCTCTCTCACCAGGCAAGGAGTGATACTTATGAGGCCATTCAAGGATCAATTTGGATGAGTTCTGAGGTCATTGGGCACTTATTTACTTACTGGTGTAATTCATGGGTTTATTATTATGGTTCACCTTGTATAATTTCTTGATGATACTTATTTAATTTAAGTTTTTACATATATATTAATGGTTTTTGTTTCAAAATTTTCACCCCTAGAATGCATCTCCCCAGAAAAATCACATGCTTGGGTTTATTTTGTCTCATGAAAACTATTTTATGGTGTTTTGTTATTTCCTTCCCCTGTATCTCACATTTGAATATTTCCAATGGTTCAGACATTTTTCCTTCTCATTTCAAAGAAGTTATGGTTAGACACGGATTCCTTGAGGAACCTAAGACCACGAGGGTTATTTTTTTATTCCCCATTTCGTCTTTACATTTATTATATACAGCATATTTTGATTTCATTTGTACAAATTGGATTATAATTATGAAACCATTAGTGAGGGACTATAGAGTATATATCACCTTATTTTTGGGTTTCCATTTTTCTATGGTACCCAAATGAATCTCATTGGTTTTATGATTATGCTCCTTGGTTTATTGATTGTGTTGTGTTTTGTACTAGTGAGATATGGAGCACATTAATGAGATAATAATAAAGATCCTCATGGAGTTATCCTTAAATATATTATTTATTTTATTGTATCATAAATTATTATTATTTCTTTCTATATTGATCATATATAACCATATGTATATTCAATCATATTTATATGAATTGGTGTTTTTTACTTTAGTCAGTGACTAAATTTGATATTACACAAATTATTTTCTCATTTAAAAAATCTTCCAAAATTGTCAAAAAATTATTCTATAATAAAAAAATGTTCTACTCTGATCATGGGGGTATATTCTCTCCATTGTACCATCATTAGAACCATTAATTATTAAGATACCTTATTCTTCTGGGGAGGTGGGCTAGATGTCATGTGGGGATCGTTCTGGCTTTTGGTTTGATTAAAATTTGGGATGGTACATTACAAGGATTTATTAGTGGATTCTTTTCCATTGCCTTATGGTTTTGGTCTGGTATTTAGGAGACTAAAAATGTGCCTGTTCATGGTTAATAGTCATTATTAGAAGTGATCAAACCATGTATGTGGAAATTATTAGAGGCAAGGCATGGGACTAGTGTTCATGATGTTTGTTATTAGATTTGATTTTGATTTCACCGAGATATATTGGATTATTTTCCACTGTATACTGATTTATGTGATTTATAAAATTGGAACTTACCCAGATAATATTAAATATATAATTACATGCATCATCCTATGGATATAGAATTTCACCATCCATGAACATTACATTCAATGTATATTGCATCCCTACTCCTTTTAAAATAAGTAATGTTACTTATGAGATATTTGACTTCCTATTATATGAAATGATAGGAGCCTTTGGTAACATTATTAGATTTTACTGATGTAGTTATTTTATTTCATGAACATATATAATATGTATATTTGTTTAATTAATATTCATTACATGAGTAGCATACCATCCTTCCATGAATTTAGTGTTATGATTAGCTTGTTATTGTTTCTCCCAATTTCCTTAACATGTAAAATAATATGTAACTTCTATAATTATAATTCCTTGTTATAAATTTTATATTTTCAATTTTTTATTGATGGTGAAACCTTGATAATAAATTATGACATGTTTTATCCATGAATCACTTTTCCCTTTTTTAAAAAAGTATTTGGTTGTGGTTAGATAGTTGGAAATTTCAAATTTATAATGTGTATGGGTGATTTATGAACTATAATATAGAACCCATAATAATATAACCATTGTATATTCACATTATATATATAATTTTTGAGGAATAAATGAATATGATTCTGAATTTTCATTTAATTTTAAAAAATATGTCTGTGGTTAGAGAGAATTTGGGTACAATTTGAATAGTGCATCGGAAATCTATAAATGGATAATTTATAACCCATAAAACTCAACCATATGATATGAGCCTTATATATTTAGAATTTTTTTATATATAAATTGTGGTCAATGTTGATCTTAAATTTTTTGGGATTCCTTATTAAGGTGTGTACCCTTTTCTCTTGAGATAATGATCTGTATGGATAAAATTATTAATGCACAACATGAAGAAAGTAGGTCAGTTAGGGAATTTTTTGGGGTAATGAATCCACTAAGGGAATTTTTAGACATCTAAATAATTAAATTAATAGTGTTGTTTTATTTGAACAGAATATTTCTCGACAAGAACCTCATTGGTACCTATTCTTTTGGTGTGCCTCAATGATTAACCTCATGGGGGTGTTCTTGTGGAATGTGTTGGGGGAAATTATAATTATTCCATATCATACAATAGGGTTTATCATGTAAAGATACTATGGAATGCTTTGGAAAAGTCCAAAATAATTAATAAAATAACATTTAATTAATCATTGACCAGTAATTATAGATAATGTATTAGTTACATTGGATGTCAATTACAGTCTAATGGGTGTTTTTCTATATAATGTAAAATTTTATTTTTCATTGACTAAGATAGTTGTGAATGATTATAATTATTGTATGTAATTTAGTATGTGATTATTTATTGAAAGACCTCATTACAAAGGTATTTAAATAAATAAATAATTCTGAATATATCTGTTTAAAATAAATTTCTTCTTTAGGATTGTGAACTTTTTATACTGTTTTTTTAGATTTTTATTTTTTTCTTTTAAAAAATTTCCTTAAATGTTAATTGAATTAAATTAGTTTTGGAATTATTCATTAAAATGGAATCCTATGTGGTGTTCTTGTTTGTTCCCTTATGTAAGGGTTGTTTGGTATTCCATTAGATCAACCTAGAATAGAATTTTGAACAATATCCATATGGTTGTTATCCTTTTGTCTGATCCTAAATGATACGAAATTAATCCTAGGTACAATTCATTGGTGTCACATAATTTTGGAATGACACTTTGACTTTTAGTAAGGGGAAATCCCACTATAAGCAGCACCCTCTGATCCAGAAAAACCATTCTAAATTCTATAGTCTTACTAAAGAGTGGTACTATTCAGGTGTCATTCCCCATATAAGACACTTAGTTTCAAAAACAAAACCCCTATTTTAATGAGAGTTTTTGTGGATTTTTGACCATTTATACAAGTTCAAGAATTACAAAATGAACAGTTATATAAGTCGTGACATCCCCATGGCATGGTCTGCCTGTTAGAAGGTCATGTGACCCTTCCTTTCCATCACCACTATTGATGGGAAACCTAATAGATCATTAGTCAGGTTAATAGTAATATTGGGTTATATGAATTTGGGTTCAATATTTTTCATTCTGTGAAATTATAGAATTCATATGGTTGTTTGTGCTTATACATAGTACCATAGATGTTTAATTTTCATATTGAACCTACATGTAGTTTATATTGGAAAACACAATAAACATTGGGATCTAGACTAGTATGAAAACAAATATGATATAGGTGGTTCCCATTTTATCATAAAGATATTATTCATCATTAACAATTAATCTTCATTGTATAGTGATATGAAACTAATATGTTGCGTTTTACAAGTGCTCGATATTATCTTTTTTGGAGGAACAAGTGTTGAAATATTGATTCCAGGGTTTAGATTTTATGCCTAATGTCTCCTTTATTGAAACCCATTTTCATTTCCCGGGAGGAATGTATTGAGTAATATTAATGTTAGTTTGGCCTAGACTACATAAAAGCACATAATCTATATCCCTTTTGGGTTCGGCACTCGCTAAATCATGTTTTGAGTTCCCTTTCATAGTGAACAATGACCAAGACACACATAATGTATGGATAGTCATGCCATACATGTCAAATGTTTCCTTATTAGTATAAGGGATAACCTCGGACCATTTGGAAAAGGTTAGTCTCACTTGAAATTATTTTTTTGTGCGAAATATATTATCTTATGATGGCTCTTATGTTATATTATAATGATGTCACAGATGGATATACATGTAACCATTGAAAATGATATTAGTGATAGATGTATATTGTTGGATTTTCTTGAGACACCATGGGATTCCTTGGGTGGTGAAAGTATCATGGTCATGTTGGTAATTCATTATTAGGTGAAGCTAAAATTTTTCCAGGAGAAGTCGACCATTAGTGGTTCGACAATTCTTCCATTTTAATGTTTTTTGTGTATGGTTTCTTCAAAACTGAATTTACCCCTTCTTCTCTATTATGGTGGTAATTTCAATAACCTAGCAGGTAAATGTATTTATCCTCTCAATATATTATGTCTTAAGGTAGATCACTTCGATAATAATGATATTTTCTATGTACAATGAGAGACAAAGAGTCAGTTGTACACCTTAGTAAATTTAAGAATCCATTGGGAATGGTGATTGGTCTCTTCGTGAGTGAACATTAAATGAATTTTTGTTCTTAACATAATGGTTTTTTCTGAGAGATTATTAAGATTCCATGTAGTCATACAGTGGTCAGACACATGGATACCATTCTTCTATCCTCATAAAATGATATATTAGAGGATGCCTCTTTGGACTCAATCATCCTTTTAATTTGTTGAGGTTTGGGATTTTTTACACTTATATATTATAAAACTCATTTTAGGTTTTCCTTAGAGTGAGACCCTTGGTCTTGAGTTGATGTTCCTGAAGCAACCCCAATTTGTAGTTGTACTTCGATGAGGTGTTGAAGGGTGATGATCCTTGTGAGATGGTTCTGGAATTCACTCATGTTCATGCTCAATCCTGAGAGAATAAAGTGATATTTTGGATAGAGATGTTCCCAAAAGTTGGATATAATCTATAGTGAGTTTTATCACGAAATATTATGGCACCATCATTTAAATTCTGTAGCTCTATCTCATTAAATTCACTTCCTGTGTTTGTCAATTCCATCAAGATATGTCGACTGAATAGGGTTAGACTAGTTATCTATCTCCCTCTCTAGATTTTTTATGAATTCGGGGATGAAATTATTAATGTCGCTATGTGAGTTTTGAGAAATTGAATAAAAAATCAGCTCGGCCAGACCATTATGGTTTTTATAAGGTCTTATAATAATTTATTAAGAGAATCATTCTCAATACAATGTTGGAGCGTAATAGGTATACTTATAATGGATGTTTCATAGGATGAATATTATGACTCATATTTCACCTTACTAATTTCAAAACATCACGTTGAATTAGATGATTAAGTGACTATTTATCAATTAATAAGGTCCCGTATAAGATCTTTCTCATTGTTGGAATTCTGAGAAACAAAATTTGGATTGATTTTATAGACCATTTTTGCAATATTTTATGTTGACACCTTGTGATTTTTTGGTTGTTTGGAAATCATTGTGTATATATTTATATTAAATTATGACCTGATAAGTTTTAATGATGTTCTATTTCATTGCCCAGTACTTTTTTATCGTTATATATATTATGGTGTAGATTTTGTAGGGTCCTTTGCTTTTTGGACTGCAATAAATTCAACGTAAATTTGAGTTTTTTTCATCTAGTTGAAGGTCTTTATAAACTGAGAATTGAAATTAAATTTCAGGTTTTTTAATACATAAATGTGTTTTTTATATGTTTTTTATTTATCTAGTGTGGTATCCCAGTTTTTCCATTGAGTTTTGGGAGAATCGGATCCTAGAAACTATTATATGGATGGAATGGTATGGGAAGATGGTGTTTCTAAAACCATGAAACCTACTAGTGTAAACATTGTACATTTTGTAGGTGAGTAGATGCTCCCCGTAGTTTGTTCTAATGTTTTCTCAAAACTGTTCACCTAGGACACAAGATTAGTTCAATTTATGTTTTATGTGTAAACTTTTATTCGCATGATTGGCATACGTTTTGGTCTAACCGTGTGTCCAAACTGTGAAACCCACTCCCATTAAGAATATTCCTTCAAAATGATCTACCATTGTTTGGAAACCTGTGCGGAAAAACGATGGACCTCATTAAAGGGGAGAGATAACCATTTTAACAATGTTATTATTTACTTTTCCCTCCTCAGAACTTCATCATCCTCAATGCACAATAGATCCTCTGTGGGGTTTACTTCTTCCCATATAGGTATGTGGATATATCCCTCATAATAATTCTGTTTTGATTATTCTCATGTTTATTGGTAGTTTCTCAGATATTCTACCACTAATCTTTATTCTTTTCATAGTTTTTCCTTCCACATATTGCACAATTTTATTGTGATCTTTTTTTCACTATTTTCTTGGAGGATGTCAATTTCTTCTATTTAACTTGAAAAGAACTAAATCAATACACGTTATTGGATTATTGGAACTATATATGAATTTTTTAGGTGTTCTATAGATAATCCCTCCTTTTTCACTATTTTATAAAATGATGTCAAAGAGTTTTTTTCTTGTCGTACTCGATGACACATCAAAATAATATATTTCCTTGAATTAGCTTACATAGACTACATTATGATGTGTCTGGACCCTCCTTCAGATGGTTTGATGTTACGAACTCAGCTTGAAGTACCCCTTTACTGTAAACCCAAATTGTAGGTACTGGGTGTGAAGCGGAGCCCCAAATAAGTGGGCATTTAGAATGTTTCCATCGATGGTCGACATGAACTTGTCAACATTGGAAAAAATCTTCCCGGTCATGGACAATGATCTCACATGAAGGGTTTTAAGAAAACACTAAATCATAATCCATATGGTTTAATTATGAATCCGAACACAATGCCTGGTCATTGTTGGTGATCACTTCTCGAAGAATAATACATCGAAATCCTCTATATCATCCAAATGGGCTTCATGAAATATGTGGGAGTGTTTTTCGTCGTAATCCTAGTGCTAGAATGGAGTTCTGATGTGCCTTCGATGCTTGAACAATCACCGCATCACTTCTCTAGAGATTCCCAAAGGAGATATCCATATGAGCTCCTTGGATCATGAGCTTCTATCACTAGATCATGGAAGATAGGAGATGGGAGAGAAGTCCCACGAATAGTACATAGCAAAATACCCTTCTCTTCTATTTATAATGGTTAATTAAAATACCTATTATAGCCTCGCCGGACCCAAATACATAACACAATATCAAAAACATGTTATTTCTACTTATATGAGTCATGATAATTATTATTATAACTATCTTTTAATATATTAAAATATTTCCTGATAATAAATGCGCAATTAACTTGACTCGTCGTTCACATTAATATTAAATGAACAGTGAATAGTTTTAGTATTCATCAATTAATATTTTCCCTATATTTAGATAAAAAAATTTAATACATTTTATAAATAAATTCAGTGATCATTATTCTAAACTCTAATAATTTTCATTTATATATTTCATTGGTGATCATTTTTCTTGGGTAAAACCCAAACCACAATGGTGGGGCCTAGCATGTCCAAAACTCATATTCAACTAAATATGGCATATTCTTGAATACAATATAATGTGTGACACTCTAGAGCATTATATCGACTTTAGTGAATAGTAATCACATACCATGAATGAGATCTAATAACCCATCATGTCCCCTGGATAGATAAGGATTTTCAAAGTAGTGAAAACCAACCTGTAAACACAAAATGTGTAATATAATATCATTTTCATTAATATCTCATAAAGAAAGATACACTCATGTGTCACCGCCCATTTATTTCGTTATTTTTTGTTGATCTAACTTGAAAGATTTACCTTTTACTTAAATGGACATGGTCTTATAAAGATACTTCTATACTTACCAACATGGCCTGATATATATTACATCCATAACTCAGAAGGAAAAATCCTTTATTCACCATTCAACCAATGTCATGCCACAAATGATTCACCCAACCCAAACAACCTCACTAAAACTTCATTGCCATGGTTTTTTTCATGCATCAAATTACACAATCAAATGACATACATTTGTAATGATTGGAAGTCAAGATACCATTAAAAATTATCGTAGATATGATCTTCCAATGACACTTGAAACATGTGGTGTTCCAATTGATGGGTCAGACCACATGATCTCACTACTAGAGATCACCAATTGTGATCTTCAGAAGAAGAAATATAAAATCTTATGAGCCCCCAGCACCATATACTCAAGCATCCACTATGTTTAATTAGTAAAAGGTATCTAGAACATAGAAAATTTATTTAAGATTAATGTAACAGTCATTATAGGTTCTCATTATATCCTGGGAAATACTATAACATTTCGATACTATAATTAATCATTGGACATTATCATTTTAATAGTGTACATAGAAAATTATACACTATTATCGTAATATGACATCATTTATAGCTAATATAAGACACAATATGTTAATCAAAAGAATTGAATAGTTGGGTATAAGGATCCCACTATTTAAACACTCCCACATGCACTAGATACAACTTTCTAACCAAACATGTTAGCTACTCACATTTTAAACATCAAGTTTCTATTGAGTAATGGCTTTATCTACTAGGTCTTCCACAGTTCTGCTGCGTGAAAAATCTTCTATAGCGACAACATCTACTAGAGTGAAACATCTCAAGAGATGGTATCCTGGATATATCACTTTTTTCCACATTCATAACATGACATATTTTATAGAAAGAATATAATATTTTTCCATTATGATATTTATTATCTTACCAGGTGCGATTCCAAGAAATTGAACAAGTTATTTCATTTAATAACTGCTTCTTAGCTTCCTTGGATGTTACGACGTACATAGTATTTGTAGGTATAGCTACAACTAGATTATATGAGCTTGAATCACTCATCATCATTATCCTAACTATGATGTTATATCAAATTATCTAGGGAACTCTATATTGTATCCCCGAAAACTAGAATCCTTCTTCTCCACTTACTTGGTACATATCTTTTCTTAATTTCCGAATTACAATTTGGTAGTTCTAACTTCATCACTGCAATTATTCTAGATGTAACTGATATTGGACTATTATAATTCATATCAGGGAAGTATAAATTAATTTTCATATAATGGAATACATGACTAATCCATTTTTAAAGCATTTGGACTTAAACTCATCATTTTTATCTCTTCCCATGTCCCAGACATGTCAACCTGAAGAGATTATTCCATGTGACATAGGTAACAATTTATCTCTTAAATAGTTCAAACTCTTATTTTTGAAAACAATTTTACTATATGTACGGTTTATTTGAACCATGAAAACTATAGATCTCCCTCGTCAGATCCTGTTTCCTAGAAATATGTTTTGTACTTTATGTAATTCACTAGAGAATAAATTTCAACTCTATCTTATCTAACTATGAGAACAATTTATATCTTCCATATGTTTTTGAACATAATTTTACTTATAAAACATTGGTGATTCCACTAACCTTTATTATAAACATTCCATACAATCATTCCAAATTAATTTTCTTAGATAATGTATTTTACATAAATCCTAAACTGGATTTCAGTAAATTTTAACATATATTAGTATTCTGTTACATGACGATCCCTTTATGGTTGTGTCGTATAGACCCCATACTTGATTGGTGGTCATGAAATCCAATTCTAAATAATATTATCATAAATATTAGCTATGATATTTATAATTCTAATCAATTTGGGCGTAACGACTAAGGGAAACCAATGGAACCTTGTTTGAACTGCGCTTGTACTACCCATGTATCAAATCACTTGAATACCCACAAAAATATTCAAAATAATAACCCCCTTTTGACATTGATACATGGAATCCACTAATTGAATTTTAATTGGCCATATCAATTTTATCTAATTTTCATAGATTTCTTTATTATAAGAAATATTATTCACATTTAATAACAGATCACCATTCGCGGTGAATATAATACCATCACCATGGTTTTATCCTTCATATCTAGTATGTGTCTCTGGAATATACTTTGTTCCTCATGTGCTTGTGGAACTAGTTCATATGCCAACTATTTGTGCATCATGATCATTGACTAAACCCAAGTCAATATAGCTGTCACTATCTCCAATAGAGATGTGAACCCTTTTATAGAATGTAGTCTATCACTTAACTATAACTTTTCTATCTTAGGGATTTATGTAATATCTTAACCAACCATTAGGATAAGTACCATATATGTACAATGTTTTTATCTTGATGCAAGTTTGTTTGTATCTGAACAAACAATTTGCATCCAAACACATTTCCTTTGACATAATCGGTTTATCATCATACTATGACTCATATGATGTTCATTTGTCATTATAGTTTCTTAATAGTTTTTGGATATCATCGTTATTTTAAAATAATTTCATGAAATATAACAGAATTTTCTACATTTTATAACATCAAAACTACTAAATCAAAATTATGATATATAACATATGCCTTTAGGAATTGAATCATGGTAATTTATTGTTGATCAATGATTATATGTAAGACTTTATCGTCAACCCTCCTAATTAACATAAATATTGTGATGTTGATAAGGTAATGTTCATTTAACAATTACTCCATGCTATATTTTCATGATTTATGAATGCTTTTTCAGGATATTATTTGGTATCCCAACCAAAAATACTCATATCGTTTGATAATGAATATACTTCACTTTATTATTCTTTTTTTACATTAAAGGAATATTCTGAAAAATATATATAACTCTAGGTTAAACATTTAATAGTTCACTCTTGTTGAACTATTTCTAAAGAGATTTACAAAACACCTTTATATTAAACTTTCCTTTGTCAAAACTAAAGATGTCAATATTACCAAAATAATTTAGGTGTGAAGATCCTAAAACCATTATTGGTATATTCATGACGTCTAAATTTAGTATTTGTTGAAAATGAATTATCATGTCAGAACTGGGTAGAATACCTACATTTATATTCATCACTCATTGGCTATGAATCATGTATACCTAAACTAGTGATTGGTTTTACCAAAAACAACATTCATTCCAAAACATTGAAGAATGTCTACTTCTATACATGGACACATGACATTATTATTATTGGTTATACTAATTGATAGTTCAACATGAATCTTTCATTGTGCAATTAAAGAAGTAGTGTACTTCTCCCCAATGGCCTAGCTATCACCCTTTCATAGCCACATTGAGAATACACCTGGTTTCTAGTAATATATATATACATACATTGTAACTGTGTTTAAATACACATATGTAAAAAGCATATAGTATAAAATACCCATGTAGTAAAAGGAAATTGTACATCGATAAATATTCCTGATGTAGAAGCGGAAATATCATTCATTAAATCAGTTTATTTATTTTAAACATCCACAGTATTATTTTATAATATGGAATGAAAATAACCTTTTTTTAATACATCATTAATTGAAGGATGTTGTGAATGTGTCATTGGAATAAAATTCCTTGAACCTTTTCACATTTTCTTTCAATTTATTCTCCTTAATAATTAAAATGTAATTGTCTTTTATTCTTATTCACATGGATAACCTTATCTAAAATTGTAATGAAGAGTTTACCCAATACATGTTAGTTTTGTAACTCATAACAAAACATGAATAAATGGGAGATATGATATGATAAATGGATCCATTTAAATATCATGATCAATATTTCAATTTACACTTACTAGTTTGAACATCGGCTTATTCATATAATTGATTCAGTTTCTCCTTTAAAAATTCTTTGCGATGAGACATTATGTTATATCATCCCTGTCCTTGTGTAGATTCCACAACTGACACAAGATATTGATGTAAGCATAATGATATAACTGTTATATGATTTTTACATTAGTCTTCATTAAAACATTTTTCCCTCGCATCTTGAGATAGTTTAATAGTGTTGGGGACACTAACACCTTGGGTTTCCAATATCATAATAATACGTCCACATGCATGTACTCTTCATGGATACTCAAGCTAGTGTGCACATTTAAATTTTCAAAAATAATATTACAGCCAATAAACATGTGGTTCGACATTCCATTTTTAAAAAAGTAAAGTTTATTAGATTAGTTGTTTTTTTAGATTACCGATTTCGGAATTTTGATTAAAATAATTAATTAAATTATTTAATGACTTCGACTGTTCATTCAGATACTAGGAACCCTCTATGCGTGAATCAGAACACTCTGTCGCTTGAGTATTCTATTGGAAAGGATCCTATAACTACCCCATGTTTCAAACAATCTATGGATACACCACTACTCAGAGGGTTCAAGGTGGGATTTCGGATTCCTAAACCATTTAACATTCGGTTCCTTGATCTGTTGAGTGAAGTCCCTTATTCTAAAACCAGAACTAAATTTAATCAATTGTTCCCTCAATAATTACAACCAGGTAGAAATGGATATTTTATTGATCTAATTAAAGTTATGTAAACCCATTATTATTATTATAAAAACTCCCATGTAGTAAGAGGCACCCCTTGTTATGGCATGACCGACACCTCAAACATATGATTTTGTATAAATTTTAATGATATAATGCAATTACGACTTAATATATCATTGAGGTTTTTATTATTTGTAATGTGATGAAAGATATCATATTATATAAGAATGTAATATTTGATCATACTCAAAACATAATATGCTTGAAATAAAAAAAATATATCGCCTCACATGTTCATTTTATCATTCATTATTGATTATTATTATTCTATGTGATCACGTTCTATCTACACACTCACAAAAAAAATAAACCACGAAAAATATGAAAACCTTATTATGGGGAGATACTATTGTTTGATCCATTAAGTGAATAACATACCAACCTATACCCTGGGGGGTCATACCTTATGTCGTGTCTCCTGCGACTCGAAATGCAGGGCATGCCCCTCTAAGGAATTAAACTCTTGTATGGTGCATCGCTGTCACATGGTGAAAAATTAATCATACCATGTCACATAATTATTCAACTTACTCACACACAGGCCAGGGGATCACTGGGAGTAAAAATGTGCAACTCAGAAAAGTGAAAAAACATGCCCTTATACATATAATTTCACTAAGACGATACACATATCACCTTTTGTTTAACTAGAATAATTATTAATAAAAATGAATGTAATAATTACATAAATAATTTAATTATAAATCAAGCTCTAGATATGCATTGGTCGATCTCCATCTAATGATCAGTATATGCATTATCTCACATATATAAACTAAATTTAAAATAAAAATTAAACATGAATTAAAAAAATTAATTGCATTATTTATTGAATTAAAATTTCAATCACATTTCAATTTAACAAATAGCGTCATTCAGTCCCGAATAATTAATTTAATTTTAAAACTAAAAAAATTAATTAATTAATTACATTAATTAATCTCCAAATTAAATTAATTATGTCGCATTAAATTTTGATAACCCAAAATTAATATTTAATAAATTTAATTCTCAAATGAAATGAAATGAAATAATTTATTTAATTTTTTGTTATATTAAAACACTCAGGCCAATATAACATTCTGCAGGGGCCTCTACGAGTTGGGGAGAACTTGTGGAAGCCCAATTCAGGCAGTACCGACCCCACACAGGGGAATACCAAAATGGGAAGGTCCATCTAAGCCCGTTCAGGGCTAGGAAGACCCGTCTATGCTTGTTTTGGAGAAAACCTAATATGTTTAGAAAAAAATGAACCCAAAAGTAAACCTCTTGGTGGCGCGTGCCATGATTTGGGTTCCAGAATGTGGTAGGCGGTTTTAGGGGACCCAAACCGAGGTAAGGGTAGTGGTTGGGTTAGGATGCAACTGTACAAGGGATTTGTGGGGCAGATTGCTACTTCTGGGAGGAGGCCGACGACCTATGCCTACTACCCTTCCTAGAGGGTGCGCCACTTGGTGCCCCGAGAATGGGATTTGTGAGGTTGTGCATAGTGAGTCTAGAGTGTGTGGCCAAGGGTTACGCTTTTCTGTTGGCGGCCGGCTGCAGGGTAGCCCTGTGTGGGTCTAGCTGGCAGTGGAGCACCACCATAGGCGGTGCGTTCTGGGCATGGGGTGGCTCCAGTGGTAGTGCAGTAGGCCGGGATGCGGGGTGATAGGGTGGCCCACTACAACGAGTTTGATGGGAGGAGGCCGAATGTGGAGTTCCACTAGAGGTGTCTCGAGCTGGACATTGTAGCTAGAGGAGAATGTCTGATGGCTGTGGCGTCACTCTGGAGGGCCAAGGAGGGAGGTAGAATGTGGTTGGCGGGCTGAGGGGGACCTGGGTGTAGCAGCCTACACTGTGGGAGGGAGACAAGTGGTGGAGCCGAAGCCGGTGCACCTAGTGTGGTAGAGGAGGTGGTTGGAAGTGGTAAAGAAGAAGCATCCTCATTCCCACTTCACAGGTTGGGTGGTGTGTAGCTCTACAGAGGAGATGAAGTGACCCCCCCCCCCCCTGACTTTTTTTGGTGACCTACAAAGTATGTCACCACCTCTCTCTTTTTTTTTGTTCGGAGACCAGGAAAGCATTTCACCAAAATTTTCTTATTTTATCAAGTACTGGTAATGGTCTTCCCATTTGTTTAATTGTTTTTTAAAAAAACATGACTCATTAATGGGTTTTCATCCCCTCTTTTTTTAATTTCTTAATTCGATATTTTTACAAGAAAGTATAAAAACTTATTATAATAAAATATTATAATAATTCAATACTATAATAATAAAATTATCTTTATAATAAAACTATTATTATTATAATAAAATAAAAAAAATCATCATCATCATCATTAAAAATCACCAAAATATAATATTTCGATAATCAGATGTCTAATCGGGGATCATAAAATTACTGTCTTATCTCTGATTTTAATCATTAGATGATCGTATATGGGTCATCCAATATCATATTAAAAATTGGCTTGTGGTTTTGGAACCATAATGATACCATCTCTATAGATTAATGCAAACATAATTCTTTTCAGCATAAAATCGACAGAAACCTCCATCGATACCACTTGTAGGAACCGTGTGTGTAGCAGAAGCCCCAAAAGGGTGGGTTTTTAAAATTTTCCACCAAACATTGATGTGAACTTGTCGACATCAGCAAAAATATTCCCATTCATGGGAGAGGATCTATCGTGAAGGGTTTTATCCACAAAAGTATTCAAAAATATACATGGTTTAAATATGACGACATGCCCGACGTCTACTCGTGGTTAGAGATCGCTATTTAAAGAATCATACATAGAACTACTCTTGATCGTCCACACATGCTAAAAGAAATCTACGGGAGCATCGTTCATTGTAATCCTAGTGCTAGCCTAAAATTATGAGGATTCCTTCAATGCTCCAATGATCCCTGCATCTCTTTGGTAGTGATGCCTGAGAGAGAGCTCCATCCGAGAATCATGGATCTAGAGAATCTCTCTCTAGATAATGGGATAGAGGATATGAGAGAGAATCCTCATGACTAGTACTTGGATAAATCCCCATATTTTCTATCTATTGTGTTTAATTAAAATACCTCATATATCCTCTCCAGCCTCAAATACTTAATGCTCTACTAGTGAAATCTAATGATTAGTAATCTAAGTCATGAAAATAATTTTTATCACTCTCTTGTAATATGTTAAAAGATTATGTGATAATAAACGCATCATTAACTTGAATCGTCATTCCCATAAATATTAATATAACCATGAATATTTTTAATATTAATCAATTAATATTTTTCATGTATTTACTTAATAAAGTTAAATACATATAATAAATAAATTCAATGTTTATTATTCTCAACTTGTATAATATTATTCTATTTATTTCATTGGTGATAATTTTTTCATGGAAAAATATCGGACCCTAGTGGTGGGGCCCAACATGTCCAAAATAATATTCCACTGAATAGGGATGATTCTTGAATACTCTATATTGTTTCACTGTCTAGCCCCATATCTCAATAGTAGTGAATAGTATTGATAGACCAAGAGAAGGATATAACAACCCATCATGTCCCCTGCAGAAATTAGAGTTGTCAAAGAAGTGACAACTGACCTACGATCACGCGTGGTGTAATATAATACCATTTTCATAAATAACTCATAAAGCATGATGCACTCACATGTATTCGCCATTTTATTTCTTTTTTCTTTGTTGATCTAATCAGATGAGTTTACCTTCCACTTCCATTTCCATGGTCTTATAAAGGTATAACCATCCTTATCAACATTTCCAGATATATATTTCTTCCCTAACCTAGATGAAACAAAACATGTCTTGACCATTCAACCAATGTCATTCCATCAATTATGCACCCAACACAAACTACCTCTCCATAAAATCATTACTATGGTTTTCTCCATGCATCCATGTATGCAATAAACTAACAAAAATTTGTAATAATATCATGTTAGGATAGTATTACACATTATTATATATAGGAACATCCAAAGACACCTGAAACATGTGGTGTTCCTATTGGTGGGGTCAGTCCTTATTATCTCACTACTATAGATCACCAAGTGAGAACATCATGAGAATAAGTCTCAGTGCTTATATGACCTGGTCACCTGATATTCAAACATCTACAGTGTCCAATATGTAAGATGTATCTTGATCATAGACCATATAATTAATATTAATGTAATAGTGACTAGAGGTTCTCATTATATCATAGGATCTACTATAAACTTTCTATACAACAATTAATATTTTGACATTACCATTTAAATAGTGAATACAAAAAATTCTACAATATAATGTTAAGATAATGTCATGTATATCTAACTTAATACACAATATGATAATCAAAAGAATAGAATAGTTGGGTATAGGGAACCCACTATTTCAGTACATATCGACTCCCCTTCAAAATTTCATCTTTATTGGTTCATTCATCCCCATATTTGGGTTATTCTATTTACATGTTTTTTTCTCTATAGTTGTTTAAACCACCTTGAATTTAGTTTTATTGTTTCTATGTGGGTTTTTTCAATTAATTGAATTAAAAATTTTCATTATTTAAATATAATATCTTGTTTACTAATAAAACCATTCTATTGAGATGTGTCATATTATACTCTGGGATGGATATATATATATATATATATATCTGGGTGTGTTTTTCCTTTATTGGCATCATTAAATGTTTTTTTATCATTTTCTTCTATTTGGTAATCATGTGTGCCTTCTTAATTATGGTTCTGTGTGACTGAATTCATAATTAACTTCCTTGGGATATAACATTCTTACATTATTTAATTTATTATTGATTAATTTAATTATTTAATAAACTATGAATGTCATGAATGATACTCAAGTTTCCTTACATGGAATTATGATGTTGGGATATTCATATGTATGATCAGTATCTCTAATAGGTTTTGTATACACCAAGGTAGGTACTGATATTCCAGAAAGGGCTCATTTTGCGTCCCACTTACCTTATTATAAGCGATAATAGTTCCATTGCGAAGACACATTGGATAGGATCATTAAAGGAATTTTTTCTCCATTCCATGAGCGATAATCGGTCCCCTATGTGATATACAAGGTGTGGGATTTGAGGTAATCTCAAACTATTTCTGGAGTGATACATACGAGGTCATTCATAGATCATATTGGATGGTATCCACCATTAGTGAGGACATATAGTGCTCCTAGTGAGATAAAAGGGTTCCTTGTTATGGTTCTCCTTTTATGGGCCTAGGATATAGCTTATTTAATTTTGTTACTTAATTATATACTAAATATTATTGTTGCATAATTTTCCCCCAAGGAACATGTATCCCAAGCCAAATCAAACAATTGGGTTTAGTATATATCATGATGAATATTATAGTGATACAAGCCTTTTACATAAAACATTTCATTATTTCAAGCATAAATAACCATTAGAGTACAAGGCAAGGATTGTTACAACTAGTGTCTTGGAAAACTAGGTACATATAAAATAAAACATGGGGATAAAAAAAACTTCTTTATTTAATCTCTATAATGAGCTCCAAACTTCATTTGAGCCCTTACATCTATATAGGGTACCCTGGGGAACACATGAACAAAGGGATGAGCTGAAAATACCCCATAAGTGAATAAACATGAGGATACACCTCAAGAACATGAATTAAGAAGCATGACATAATTATATCCAATGAATGAAACTTATGAAGTCATTTAATATAAGCCTAGGATCATATAAACATGGAATCATATAAATGTGTCAGAATCATAAATCATATCTTTATTATGGGTAGAGGCTAACTGCCAATCCTGTTTCCCATTTTAGTTTGGGTCAATTCTAACCACCAATCACGTTCCACATCGCATCTCATGACACATGACCTTACCCAATGCATTAGAGTTCTATCTACGCACAACCATCTCAAAATTTTCATGGATATTCTTTCCACATAAATATTCCTACCACATATACAATCATACATAATCAACCATACACAAACATAATGGTACCCATGGAAAAAATTAGGTACCACAATCATGACATAAATCATAACCAATGGGCGTATCATGAATGTTTCCATGTAAGGAAAGAATTAGAAAATAAATGGACGTTCATAGGGTAAAATAGGAATATAACATGTTAAGTGGTGTCAAACATAAGTGACAACATATTATAAATGTATTTTAGAACATTAGCATTAAAACATTTTTGGGTGGTATTAAAGAAAACACTCTAGAGCTTTTAAAATAGAATGGAGGACATTCATTTATATAAAACCAGAATTGAACCAAGAAGGTTTTCATAATAAAAATACTGATATAATAAATAAAATGGTATATTAAAATAGAGGATAGAGTGAACATGAAATTTGGGAAAAAAATTTGGGAAGTCCCCATAATACAGGTTTTCTTATCGGAAAGTTATAAGGATAGAATCATTCAAAAACATGTATATCCCCAAAAGAAATTGATGAGAGGTTATTGATATTATAATAATTAACAACTATACATAATTCATAGGATTCACATAAATAGATATAATAACACCATTTTGAATTAAAGATTAGGCAACTCGAAAGAACGAAGAAGGTTTGGGCAGAATTCTTTATGATTTTATAGGCATGGTGTCAGGTATACCCAAGAAGTCTTGATGAAAGAGAGAAAGGGTTTATAATCACTTATAAAAAATTATTGTAGTATGGGGAAGGTTTATAAACATACCACATCACATGGTATTACATAAAAAAGGCTTAACATAGAGAGCATTCTTGATTAAGAGTGAAAGGGGAGGATCCCTTAACTTAAATCTAGTGGTGTTCTCCACTTGTTATTAATGACATGAATAAACAAATTAGGATTCTTAATTATTAATTCCAGGACATCCTCTATATGTAATTTATTTATTATGACCCTTTTTAGTTCATTCAAATCCTTTTTTATTACTTATAAGGTTCAATTTCATTGTTCGGCTCGTTTGTTTACTTGGGTTTAAAAGATCGGTTCACTTATATCAAAGTTTGGATAATATGCAAGACGAAAGTGGTTGTCCAGAATTAAAGTCACATTATTTAGTTCATTTCCATTATATTACATGGTTTTAATTTAAATTAGGTACTTAGAGTGATGTTTAATTATTACATATATAACCGTAGTGACAACTATTTTTGTTATTCGGTGGGTTTGATTACAAAGAATGTGTTTTGATTTATAACTTTATTAAATTTGTACCAAAGGATTACAGAACCAAAAATAGGATATATTATATATATAATAATATGGATCAACCATAACACAAATGGTTTCATGACCAGAATAGAAATTGATAAACTTTTGTCCTTGAATGTTCTAAATTAGCACATCTCAAATGTTGCTTTCATTTCTTTCAAATAAAAGGGTGGGGAAAGTAAAGAAGATAATAAAATATAACACTAGCATGAATACATTCTAGTAGATTTATATTACAGGATTTATCAAAATTTTAGGGGGATGGAATTTTAGGAACTAAATAAAAAAATAATGTACTTTAAAGAAAAGAAGAAATTTGGGATGAGGAATTTACATCTTGAGACATCCTCTTTTGAGAACCTCTTAAGGGGAGAGGTTTTGGTATTTTGAGGAGGCTAAGAGCTTTGGGACGTGGGGGAGGACCTTGGGGAGAGTTTAAATACTTGTAAATTTCACGGAAATTTATTTCATAAATTCTTTGGGATTTTACGAGTACGCAGTTTTTGACGGCACCTGATTCTGAGGCCCCATGTGCCAGGAATCAATTTCCGAAGTTTAGCTCGGGTACGTTCAGTGACCGAACGACCGAATTCTTCTCTCTTTTGAACCAGTGCTCGGATTTGAAATCTGAGGGCACCTATGAAACTGAAGTACTGGTAATTTATTATGATGACCTTTCCCAAAGTTGCGTTTTCTCGGGAGGAGTTGTTAAAAATTGAGGAATAAATGTGAAGTAAATAAAATTATGGTACAATTTTATTTTCATTTTCTAATGGTTATATCCTACATGGGGTAGTTGGGGTGGGACCCAGAACCCCTTAACTACCCATGGTAGGATATTTGTGAGGTGGTGCCCACATGAGCCCCACCCCTTCACATTCCATTACACTCCTCTAACTCCCCCATTAATCTTCTTGTGTTCAATGATGGCAACCCTTTTTAATTAATTAAGTGACTTCTCCTCTTCCAATCAATTAAGACCAACACACATTAATTCAGTTAATGGAACCTCTTCAATTAATTGAATTAAGTGTTTCAATTTTGGAATTTTGAATAAGTTGGAAAAATAATAAAATAAGGGGAGGCCTTATTTTATTTTGTTGGATTGTTGTGTGTGGAATTTGGGAGAGAACTCTAGTTCCTTTGAAGAACTTCATCTTCCCGCAAAGAACGACACCCTTTGACGATTAACGACGTCACAAAAAAGAGAGACAACATTCCATTCCTTCCACTCTTCCTAGCTAGAGTGAGACGTCGTCCCCTTCTTGGACACACGCCAACGCCATCTTTGAAACCTCACCTAGTGATGCCATCTTCCACTTCGCCAGCAAACGACATCGATTATCGAGGTAGGGGTGTGTTTTTGTTTGAGAAACACAGATTATAATTTCTATGATTGTTTATCTTGAACCGCTTATTACCAAACTAACACTGAAGGACCGGGCCAAACGAACACCGCCCGATCCCTCTACCGTTAATGTGAATGTTTGGTACGATCATTGAGTTATTGATGGGTGATGAACACTAGATCATTGTGAGTTCGTTGTGTGATGCAACAATCCCAATTTTAAGACCCAATATCATGACGTCCTAGTGGAGGTTTGATGATGATAGCTGGAGACGGAACAAACCAAAACGGGAAGGACCGTCCCTTGACAGTTCTTCAAACAGGTGAATCAAATCTTGTTTTCGGAGCCGATCGGAGGCCCGAAAACACAGGAGACAGTTATGGGACATCAGGGCCACCTAGTGTCTGAAGATTCATGATTAATGGACCGTAAGAATGAAGAATGGACATCATTGAAGGCGCACTGTCTGGAGGAATCGTTTCTAGAAAATTCCATAATACAAGGCGTGTATCTCTGACGAACACGCCGTGTAGTGTGGGCGTACAGAGGCCTGAGTTTCGGGTTAAGGCATGTAACACACGGTGTCTGACCCCGGTCACAGGGCATGTAATCTCTATACAGAATGACAGAAGTAGCTTCGTTATGACTCGACATGTATTCTGGGAAATACACGGACACAGGCAGCAATACACGTCCAAGAGGCACGGCGTGTATTCTCTTCATAGAAAGGCAGAGGCGGCTTCACGAGGCTCGGCGTGTAATTTGGGAGGTACATCGACATGGGAAAAACCACACTACCAAGAAACATGGTGTGTACTACCTTCACCAAGGTAGGATCGTCTTCATGATGACTCGCCATGTATTCTGAAAATACACGGACACGGGGTGGAGTACACGGGCATGTGATCCACCACACGGCTAGGCATGGACAACACACATGGAACTGACCCTAGAGGTTTGGAAACAGTGTTTAACCATACTACACGCTGTGTACTTACTTATCTACACTACCAGCCCTACGACACAGGTCGTATCAAACGGGGAGTACCCAGTTTCTAATGACACAGTGTGTATCACTTACCTACAGGCTATGTACTTTAGGGAAACGACTTGGTCAACTTGTTGTTCATGACTTGGGCATGTTTTGCTTGGTTTATTACCTATGATGTGGGATGGAACTACATGATAAATCAACTCTAGTCTTCATGAAATTTGATGTGTCGATCATTGGATCATGGATCGGACCCTCCCAGAATAGAGCATGTTGTGTGTGGGAACCCCAGAGCTGGCTGCGACTGCGACGATGATGGCGACTATACATGGATCCTATGTAGGTTTGGAAACAATGAAGACTATACTTGGATCCTATGTGGGTTCGGTAGTGATGATGACTGTACTTGGATCCTACGTGGGTTCGGAAGCAATGGTTACTGTACTTGGATCCTACATGGGTTCAGCAGCGACGACTTCTGTACTTAGATCCTACGCGGGTTCGGTATAAGACATTATTAAGAGGCTACATTTAATCATCTCCACCCCCCCTTCGTGAGTAGTATACCTGTGTGATATGAGTCTTGACTTTCAATCATTATCTTCGATATTATTGACTTGCTTTCCTGTGTGGATTGGGTTATACATTCATGTGTGGACTGGGTTGAACGTGTGCTCGGAAATTAGAGCTCAACAGAAATTGATGGATGAGGTATATGTATGGTCATATACATAAGTAGTGATTTTTGATTCTTTGTGTTTGTATCTTTCCTTTGTGTAATATACTTTTTGATTTCTAGGAGGCCTTCAGCGGTCTCGGGGTCCCTACTGAGTATCGTATACTCACCCCTACATAGTTCATGCCCGCACTATGTTGTGTTGGTTGTAGACTATAGACAACACTGATCGTGGTTGAGGCTTGTGGAGTGGAACGGTACCCGTAGATGGACTATCAGGCAGGATGTACACGGAGCGGATGGCTGGAACCGAGGAGCATAGGAGACCATATGTACCCACCCTTCAGGTGGAATAGCCAGAGGATGACTTGGTGGTTACTGATTTACTTTAATACTGCTGTAATTTATTTTTGGTTGTACTGTACTTCTAGTTGGGTTTGTATTCTGGGCCACTTACATTCCAGCACTTACTTTTGTACTCAGTTTACTTAGTGTTTACTTCTGCTTGCATGCTTTGTGGTGTTTGTTTTCTTATATAAAGGCAATGCCTTCCCTTTTATTGGGATTTACGCCTTTGGTGCTAGTCGCCAGCCCCTGGCCCATTGAAGGCGGGCTTGGGGTAGTCACGACATGGGTTCCGAGGATGGGTCATGACTATTTGGTATCAGAGGAGTTGGTTCCACCATAGAACTCAAGACTCTGCTAAATTCTTATATGTGAAGAAATAGTGTTAAGGGTATTGAGTGTGGTTATCAGTCCAAAAAATCTAGTGTTGGTGCGGCTGGTGACGTATCTATACACTAGGACCCTGAATTCTGATTTCCGACTTAGTGCACGAAAATAATGATTGAATGTGTGTTTAAAATGTTTTCTTTTTGGTAACTTTGTGTCAGTTCACCAGGTATACTGTATTAACTATGGAGCTCCTGTTTCTTTTAAGGATGGCCCCACGATGGCAGCCAGATAGGGTCCTGATCTTTGTATGAGATGGTAGCCCACTGAGTGATGAGGCCTCGGTGGAGGGCCACATTACAGTGGAGGCACCGGCGGTACCTTTACCTGCCGAGCCACCGATGCCAGCAGTCCCAGCAACTGAGAGTGCACGACACCTGACTGCGCTGCATGAGTTTCAGTGTCAGAGACCGCCCAGTTTCTATGGGGAGACGGACCCTCAGGCAGCCGAGGATTGGCTGGAGGCTGTTGTTCGAGTCTTCTGATTAGTGGGGAGACCATCTGACCTCATGGTGATCCTTGCAGCGAGTCTCCTACACGCAACAGAAGGTATATGGTGGAACCTGATGCTCTAGGTGCACGACGAGGCATCATTACTTTGGTTGGACTTCGAGAGCCTCTTCCGCTTAGAGTTCGTTCCAGCCACCCTCTGTGAATTGTGCATTCAGGAGCTACTACAGCTACAGCAAGGCAGCATGACAGTAGCCCAGTACTCAGCAAGGTTTACTAATCTCTCGCGCTACTCCACAGACATGGTACGATACCTATTCTTCTGGGCCCAGACCTTCGAGCAAGGACTGAGGCATTAGATTAGGGAATCAATGATCTCCCTCAGTATTCTGAGGAAGGTTGGAGTTCTGGAGAGAGCCCTTCTTGTGCAGTGCTTTATTGCTGAGTCTACACCTGCAGCGAGACCTACCACAGGGTGGTATGTAGTGGAGTCTTCTGCAGGCGGCAGTAGACAGACATCGCAGAGGTCCAAGCGGACTAGACCATCAGGTGGACGACCTCAGGATACTAGTTCGGAGGTTCAGGGCACACGTAGCAGAGCCAGTCATATGAGAGGCAGACAATGCTATGCATGCGGTGGGCCGGGCCACATGGCTCGTGACTGCCCGACCCGCCAAGCAGAGGAGTAGAAGACGATCGAGGGACCACCCAGGAAGAGGAAGAGGTTTGACCGTGGCATTCCACAGGGAGCAGGTGGATGAGGCAGAGGAGGTGGCCAGGTAGCAGGTGGTGGGAGACGCTTTGAGGCTCTACCACCACCACCACCAGGAGGACCACCCCGACCACAGGGAGCTAGCGGACAAAGTTAGTATTAGCTTCAGTCAGTGAAGACCTACGACCACGACAAACCTGAGATGATTCTAGGTACTATATGTGCCTACTCTACCTTTGCTGCAGTTCTTATAGACACTGGAGCGAGTCATTCTTTTATTTTCGTTGCCCTTATTCGGAGCTCAGAGATTCTGACAGAGTCGTTGGATTGATCCTTACGGCTAGAGACTCCTATGTGAGCAGACTCGATGATTACACACTGTTGCTGGCAGTGTGTGCATACTCTAGGAGGCGAGAGCTTCGGCTGGGATCTTCTTGTAGTGGCGTCGAGGCCTTACGACGACATCTTGGGCATGTATTGGTTATCAACGGTCCATGCTTAAGTCGAGTGTATTAGGCGTAAGGTGTGATGTGTCCGCACCAATGGGAGCAGGTTCACCTTCACCGGCAAGAAGGGAGGCTTTGCAGTGCAGGATAGACTCACACAGAGTAGAGGACATCAGATCACTAATAATTTGGCTAGTCCCATCCTAGGAGCATTTGATGTGTGGAGTCCGAGTTTTCCTATTGTGGAGGATCAGTATGCGGATGTTTTTCCTGATGACTTCCAGGACTACCTCCTCGTAGAGAAGTAGACTTCTATATTGACCTATACATGGGGATAGCCCCGATATCTACTCCAGCATATTGGATGGCTCCTGCTGAGTTTCGAGTGCTATGGGTACAGCTGGTGGACTTGTAGGGAAAGGGATTTATCTGACCCAGTGTTTCACCTTAGGCTTCTCCGATTTTGATCACCAAGAAGGCAGACGGGAGCTTTCGACTGTGTGTCGATTACCATCGCCTGATTTAGGTGATCTTAAGGAACAAGTATCCACTTACGAGGATTAATGGCCTCTTCGATCAGCTCCAGGGAGCACGATGGTTCTCAATGATAGACCACAGGCCAGGCTATCATCTGCTTAGAGTTTGAGGCGAGGATGTGCAGAAGACAGCCTTTAGGTGTCGGTATGGCCCCTATGAGTTATTGGTTATGCCTTTCTACGTAACCAACGCTCCAAAAGTGTTTATTAGTCCTATGAATAGGATCTTACAACCTTATCTTGATCGGTTTTTCGTAGTCTTCTTCGACGACATATTGATTTACTCGACTACTGAGGAGGAGTATGCCTACCACTTGCGGGTTGTACTGGATACACTCCGAGAGAACCAGCTTTATAGTAAGCTGTCGAAGTGTCTGTTCTGGATTTGGGAGGTCCACTTCTTGGGAAAAGTCATCTCTTAGGAGGGAGTTGTAGTGTATCCTACAAAGATCGAGGAGGTTCTAGCTTGGGAGCCACCCAGGAGCGTGATAGAGGTGCAAAGTTTCCTAGGTCTCGCTGGGTACTATTAGAGAATTGTGCCAGACTTCTCTAGAGTTGAAGCACCAATTTCATAATTGAAGAATAAGGGTAAACCCTTCGTGTGGTATGATAGATGTTAGCATAGATTCTAGGAGCTAAGACAGAGATTGACTAGTGCACCCATCTTAAGTCTACTGGAGGAGGGAGTAGGGTATGTAGTTTACTGCAATGCATCAGGGACCAGACTCTGGTGTGTCCTAATGCAAGAGCGGGCAGTTATAGCCTATAGATCACGGTATTTGATGCAACATGAGCAAAACTATGCTACCCATGACCTGGAGTTAGCAGCAGTGGTCTTCACCCTGATGATGTGGAAGCACTATCTGATGGGTGAGCGCTTTACAGTCTTTTCTGACCACCAGAGTCTCAGGTACATCTTCTCCCATAAGGACCTGATCCTGACACAGCGGCAATGGTTTGAGATCCTCCAGGATTATGACTTTGAGATAGTCTATACTCATTGAAATGGAAACGTAGTATATGATGCTCTCAGCAGGAGGACGGGCATTTATCTACTTGGAGAGGCGACATAGCAGTTAGTCACTTTGCAGATACCCTATGTGGATAGAGATGGGGAAGCCTTTATACGGTCGCTCACAATCACTCCTCCACTTCTTCAGCGGGTCAGAGAGTCATATCTTGGGAACGTTGACTGTGAGACGTGATGTGAACAGATATCCTCAGGACATGCACCTGGTAGATTCTCAGTAGGAAGAGAGCACACCATCCTTTTCAGATGACGTACCATGGTACTAGTTTCATTAAAAGAGGTTCTTATGAGAGAGTTTCACACTTCCCCATTAGCAGTACATCCAGGAGTGCTGAAGATGTACCAAGATCTCAAATGATAGCACTGGTGGCCGTGTATGAAAAAGGATGTGGCAATGTTCATTTCACGATGCCTCACCTACCAACAGGTGAAGGCGGAGTACCAGGTACCAGTAGGCTTGGTTCAGCCCTTGGAGGTCCCGGAGTGGAAGTGGGATGGGATATCTATGGATTTCGTGACAGGTCTTCCACAAACTTCTAGAGGAAACGACTCCTTTTGGGTGATTTTCTACGGACTAACCAATTTGGTCCACTTCTTACCCATCAGATATCATGGCTTATTGGATATCTTTGGATGCCTCTACATTCCACAGATCGTATAGATTCATGGTGTGCCATCGACTATTGTCTTCAATCGTCATGCTCACTTTACTTCTCGGCTTTGGAAGGGGTTGAAGGAGGCATTTGGGACGCAACTACGCCTGAGCACTAACTTTCACCCACAAACGGATGGCCAAACGTAGAGGACCATTCGGACTCTCGAGGGCATGCTATACGAATGTGTCCTTGAATTTGGTCGCATCTGGAAGGATCACCTTCTCTTGGTGGAATTTGCATACAACAACAGTTGCCTCTCCACCATCGGGATGGCACCATACAAGGCATTGTATGGCCGACCTTGCAGATCACCTCTGTGCTGGATAGACCCTGGGGAGTCGGCACTTATAGAACCAGAGATGGTCCAAGCCATGATGGAGAATGTACAGATCATCCAGGAGCGGATGAGGACTGCTCAGAGTAGACATAAGTCCTACGCTGATAAAAGGCGGAGACATCTAAAGTTAGAGGATGGTGACCACATTTTCTTAAGGGTCTCACCTCAACGTGGATTACAGAGATTTGGCCAGAGTGGCAAGTTATCTTTGCACTTCATCAGACCATTCCAGGTTCTCAGTTGGACATGCGAGGAGCCTTATCGCCTGGATCTTCCACCTCAGGTGGACCGGGTGCATGGAGTCTTCCATGTATCTCATATGAGGAGATACGTGCACGACCTGACACGTATCATTGATCATGGAGAGATGGACAATAATGACGGGGCGACTTTTGCGTAGGTCCCAGTGGAGATCGAGGATCGACAGGAGCGGGTTCTATGTGGATGGTCGATTCCTCTAGTGCGCATCAGATGGCATCATGGGAACCTCCAGGAGAGCAAATTGGAGTGGGAGGCTCAGATGCGTTCACAATACCCTCCTTTTTCCCTAATTTATGATGTTGCATTACGGGGACGTAAGTCCCTGAGGTCGGAGTAATGTAAGGATTCATAAATTTAAAGGAAAATTTTTTCTTAAATTTGTTGGGATTTTACGAGTAAGCAGTTTCTAACGGCATCTGATTCTGAGTCCCGGTTTGTCTGGAATCAATTTCCGAAGTTTAGCTCGGGAACGTTCAGTGAACGAATGACCTGGTTTTTCTATCTTCTAAACTAGTGCTCAGATTTGAAATCTGAGGGCACCGATGAAACCGCAACACCTATACTTTCTTAAGATGACCTTTAACGAAGGTGCGTTTTCTCGGGAGAAGTTGTTAAAAATTGAGGATTAAATGTGAAGTAAATAAAATTGTGGTACAATTTTATTTTCTTTTTCTAATTGTTATATACTACATGGGATAGTTGGGGTGGGACCCACACGCCCCTAACTACCCATGTTAGGATATTTTTGAGGTGGGGATCACCTGAGCCCCACCCCTTCACATTCCATTAAACTCCTCTAGCTCCCCCCATTAATCTTCATGTGTTTAATGTTGGCAACCCTTTGTAATAAATTAAGTGACGTCTCCTCTTCCACTCAATTAATACCAACACACAGTAATTCAATTAATGGAACCTTTTTAATTAACTGAATTATGTGTTTGAATTTTGGAAGTTTGAAAAGCTTGGGAAAATAATAAATTAAAGTGAGGCCTTATTTTATTTTGCTAGCATGTTGTGTGTGGAATTTGCGAGAGAACTCTAGCTCCTTTGAAGAACTTCATCTCCCCGTGAATAATGACACCCTTTGACGAAGAACACCGTCATCACCAGGAGAGACGACATGCCATTCCTTCCACTCTTCACAGCTAGAGTGAGACTTCGTCCCCTTCTTGGATGCACGACAACGCTGTCTTCGAAACCTCGCCCCGCGATGCCATCTATCGCGTCGCTGGCAAATAACATCGAATATCGAGGTAGGGGTCTGTTTTTGTTTGTGCAACGCTGATTCTAATTTCTATGTTTGTTTCTATTGAACCTCTTGCTACCAAACTAACGTGGAAGGACTAGGCCAAACAAACACGGCCTAATCCATCTGTTGTTTATGTGAATGTTTGGTGCGATCTTTGAGTTCTTCATGGGTGATGAACTCCGGATCGTTTCGAGTTCATTGTGCGACAAAACGATCCCAATTTGAAGACCCAATATCACGACGTCCTATCGGAGGTGCGACGATGATAGCGGGCGATGGATCAAATTGGAACGGGAAGGACCGTCCCTCGACAGTTCTTCGAGTGGGTGAATTAAATCTTGTATTCAAAGCCGATCGGAGGCCTGAAAACACTGGAGATGATTATGGGACATTGGGGCGACCTAGTGTCCGATGTCTCTTGATAAAAAGATCGTAAGAACTAATAATGGACATCACCAAAGTTTCACTGGCCGGAGGCGTCATTTTTGGAAAATTCCATAATACACGGCGTGTATCTCTGACGAACACGTCGTGTAGTGTGGGTGTAATGTGGCATGAGTTTTTGGGTTAACGCATGTAACACATGGTGTGTGACCCTGGTCACACGGCGTGTATTCTCTATGAAGAATGGTAGAAGCAGCTTCGTGATGACTCGACATGTATTCTGGGAAATTCACGGACACATGCAGCAATACACGGCCAAGAGGCAGAGCGTGTATTCTCTTCATAGAAAGGCAGAGGCAGCTTCGTGAGGCTCAGCATGTAATCTGGAAGGTACATGGATATGGGAAAAACCACACGGCCAAGAGACACGGTGTGTACTACCTTCACCATGGCAGAAGCATCTTCGTTATGACTCGGCGTGTATTATAGAAATACATGGACACGGCGTGGAGCACACGGGCAAGTACACCACCACACACCCAGGCATTCCCAGCGCACATGGAACTGAACCTAGAGGTTTGGACATGGCGTGTAACCATAAAAAACGTCGTGTACTTACATATCTACATGACCAGCCCTACGACACGGGTCGTATCACACGGGCAGCATCCGATGTCTGATGACACATCGTGTATCGCTTACCCACACGTCGTGTAGTTTATGGAAATGGCTTGATTGCCATTTTCTCTGTGACTTTGGAACGTTTTGATGGGTTTCTACCCTATGAAGTGGGAAGGAACTACGGGATAGATCAACTATGGTCTTCGTGACAGTTGATGTGTCGATCTTTGGCTCATGGAGAGGACCCTCCCGGAATCGAGCATGTTGTGTGCGGGAACCCTAGAGTTGGATGCGACTACGACGAAGATGGCGATTGTACTTGTATCCTACGTGGGTTCAGCAGCGAGGAAGACTATACCTGGATCCTACATGGGTTTGGCAGCAATGATTAATGTACTGGGATCCTACATGGGTTCAGCAGTGATGGTTACTGTACTTGGATCTTACATGGGTTTGGCAATGACGACTTCTGTACTTGGATCCTACGTGGGTTCGGAAGAGGATATGATTTAGAGGATACATATCATCATCTCCACCACACCCCCCTTCGTGAAAAGTATACCTGTGTGAGCTAAGTATTGACTTTAAATCATTATCTTCGATTTGATTGACTCGATTTCCTGTGTGGATTAGTTTGTTCTTTCTTATATGGATTGGGTTGTACTTTCCTATGTGGACTGGGTTGAACTTGGGCTCATAAGATGGAGCTGAACTGAAATTGATGACATAGGTATATGTATGGGCATACACCTAAGTAGTGATGGTTGATTCTTCGTGTTTGTATCCTTCCTTTGTGGAATATCCTTTGTTGATTCTGGGAGACCTTCGGGGGTCTCAAGGTCCCTACTGAGTATCGTATACTCACCGCTACACGGGCCATGCCCGCACAACGTTGTGTTGGTTACAGACGATGGATAACGCTGATCGTGGTTGAGGCTTGAAGAGAGGAACGGTTCCCGAAGGTGGACTATCAGGAAGGACGTACACGGAGAGGACGACCGAACCCAAGGAGATGAGGAGACCATCTGTACCCACCCTTCAGGTGGAATAGTCGGAGGACAACTCGGTGGTTGCTGATTTACTTTACTACTGATGTACATTCTTTTTAGTTGTACTGTACATCCAGTTAGGTCTGTATTCTGGCCCATTTACTTTCCAGCACTTACATTTGTACTCTGTTTACTTGGTGTTTACTTCAGCTTTCATACTCTGTGATGTTTTTTTTCTTATATAAAGGCAATGCCTTCCCTTTTATCAGGATTTACGCCTTTGGTGCTAGTCGACAGCCCCTGGCCTATGGAAGGCGGTCTTGGGGTAGTCACGACATGAGTCCCGAGGACGGGTCATGAGATTTTGGCAGAATTTAGACACGTCTTGGAGATTGAGAGGAGTGGAGAGAAGAGGGGGTGAATGGGGGGTTTTTATATTGGAGGGGAGGAGGGATTTCATGATATTATAATCCTTAATTTATTATTTCTTCACAAGACAAAGAATTGTAAGTATTCCAAGACCAAGAATAGTAAATGGGTCATATGAATTCAAACCATGGGTGGTGACAGCAGCCATGATGCTAGGAATAGTCTATTTAGCTTATCATGTATATATATAGTAAATTGCCGTATTTTACAATTCATCAAAATTTCAAGTATTTCAGAAAAATCTCAAAAATTTACCCTTACGCTTTTTCGACATGTAGAATCGAAAAATGAAGTCCATTTTTAAAAACAATTTTCTAAATATGATTATTCAAATATTTAATTAAAATCGTAATTTATTATCGAAACGCAGTTTTAAAACACTCATTAACTTATTCTAAAATATAGGTATATTGTACTTCCAACTTGAATATTATTTTTATACTATCATAGGTGAGATTACTATTCATTAGGGTATATCACTATTCATAAGGGTGTGTTACTATTCATTAGTATAGTTTACTATTCACCAAAAAATATTTTTGCTTTATTAGACTCCAAAAAACATCGTGAACACAACCATGTATGTCTGATTTTCAAAATTTCAAACACAGAAGTGACAAACTTATGTTTAAAGGTCCCTTATCACTTATTAGTTCATTATTATGGGATTTTATGGCATATTTATAAGAATGAAATTTAGATTGAAAAACTTTGGGTCATTACATTCTTCCCCCCTTATGAAATTTCACCCTCGAAATTTCATTTTACATATTAAGACAAAAACAGGTGTCAGTACTTTTCCTTCATTACTTCCTCTAGTTCCCATGATTCTTCCTCAAACATATGGTTCCTCCACAACACTTTGACAAGATGGGTTGCGTTGTTGTGTAGAACCTTATCTCCCCGATCCAGAATCTTTACTGGATGCTCCTCATAGGAGAGATCATCTTCCAGCTGCACCACCTCTGAGTTTAGTACTTTTGAGGGATCAGGTATGTGCATCCTCAAGATTAATACGTGAAAAACATCATTAACTCATGCCATATTTGTTGGAAGTGAAAGCCAATAGGCCACGGCTCTTATGTGGTCAAGGATCTCAAAGGGGCCAATATACCTGGGGATTAGCTTCAATTTCTTCTTGAATCACATGAATCTCTACAACGAAGATATTTGAAGGAAGAATTTATCTCCAACGTCAAACTCCATGTCCCTTCGATGGTTGTCATCATTTCTCTTTTTCTATCTTTGATCAGCTTTGACGTGTTTCTGGATGACATGAACCTTCTCTGTCATCTCTTGAACAAGGTCAGGTCCAAGTATCTTTCTTTCTTCATCTTCATCCCAACAGGTTGGAGTTCTACATTGCTTTCCATATAGAGCTTCATATGGATCCATCTGAATAATTGAGTGGAAGCTATTGATGTATGAGAACTCAACCAATGGGATATGATGATCCCATCCACCTTATAATTCTACAGATCATGCTATAATAATATCTTCAAGCGTCTAAATAGTTCTTTTAGACTGGCCATTAGTTTTGGAGTGATGGGCCATGATGAAATTTAATTCAGTACTCAAAGCATGTTGAAGACTCTATAATTTAGATGTGAACTTTAGATCATGGTCAGAGAGAATTGAGAGTGGAACACCATGCAGTCTCACAACTTCCTTCACATATAACTTTGCACGTTTTTCAAGTGAGATATCTTCCCGAAGAGTGATGAAATGGGATATCTTGGTGAGTCAGTCAACCACAACCCATATCACATTATTTCCCTTCTACGTCTTAAGGAGACCCATGACAAAGTCCATAGTAACATTTTCCCATTTCTACATGGGTATAGGAAATGGCTACATCATACCTTTGGATTTGTTTCACTCATCTTTAACATTCTGACATACCAAGCACCTTGATATATATTCCGCAATCTCCCGCTTCATTTTATCCAACCTGAAGTGTTCTCAGAGATCATGGTACATTTTGGTACACCCATGATGGATAGAGAAGTTCAAGCTATGCGCATCATTAAATATCTCCTTTACTATCTCTGAATCATATGGTACACATAATCGTGTCCCAAATCATACAACCTCTTATTCATCAATTTTGAAATCGAAGGATTTCCCATTTTTAACATCTTCGACCCTTTTCTGAATTTCCACATCTTTTCTTCGAGTAACATTTATTTTATCCATGAGATATGGTTGAAAAATCATTTGATAAGGTACTGATGATGTTCCTACCTTAATGATTCCCATGTCCATCCTTTGCAAATCTAAGAAGATAATAACCCTTTAAATTCTCATCATTGATAAAGATGGAGGATCCTTTCTACTTAGATCATCTACCAGCTTATTTTCCTTACCAGGATGGTAGTGGATTATGCAGTCATAATCCTTGATGAGCTCTATCCATCTTTGTTGGTGCATATTAATCTCTTTCTGTGTGAATGTATATTAGAGACTCATGTGGTCAGTATATATCTCACATTTATTCTATAGAGAGAATGTTGCCATATTTTCAACACAATGATCCCAACCACCAACTCTAGATCATGTGTGGGATAGTTTTTCTCATGTATTTTTAGCTGCCTTGAGGCATAGGCTATCACTTTATCATGTTTCATTAGCACACAGCCTAATCCATTCATAGAAGCATCACTATACACCACAAAGAGTTCTCCACTTGAAGGGAGTGTGAGTATCAGTTTAGTGATATGCCACTTTTTCAAATACTTGAAACAGTCTTCAAATTCCTATGTCCAGACGAACTTTACTCTGTTTTGTGTCATCTTGGTCATTGGGTTTGACAATTGTGAAATTTTCTTCATGAATAGTCGATAATACCCAGCTAGACCTTAAAAGCTGTGGATCTCCGTTACAGAAGTTGGCATCGGCCACTCTCCAATTTCCTTTGTCTTGGAAGGGTCCACATATATACCTTTCTTTATGATAACATGCCCCATGAATGATATTTCAACCATCTTGAACTCACATTTACAAACAATTTCATACAAATTCTCCTTTTGCAAAGTCTTTAACAACGTTTCCAAATACTCCTCATGTTCTACATTTCCCTTGGAGTAAATCAGAATATCATCAATAAGGACCACTGTAAATTTGTCAAGGTAATATCTAAAGACTCTATTCATTAAATCCATGAAAATTTCTAGAGAATTATTGAGTCCAAAGGGAATCACTATGAAATAATAGTGTTCATACATCATTCAAAAGGTAGTCGTTGGAATATCTTCCTTCCTCAACTTTAGTTGGTGATATCCCGACTGAAGGTCCACCTTAGAGAAATAACTGGCCCCATGAAGCTGATTGAATAATTCATCTATCCGTGGAAGGGGATACTTGTTCTTTATAGTGATTTTATTGAGCTAACAACAATCAATGTATAGGATCATTGACCCATCCTTCTTCTTGATGAAGAGGACTCGAGCACCCCACAGTGAAGCACTCGGGCGTATAAAACCCTTCTCCATATTCTCATGTAACTGCTTCTTCAGCTCCTCTAGATCTACAGTGGCCATTCTGTAAGGTGTTTTTGAGATTGGCAGAGATCAAGGGATAAGTTAAATTGATAACAAAACCTCTCGATCATGGGGAAGACCAGGAAACTCTTCGTGGAATACATCAGTGTAATCCCCCACGATGAGAATGTCTTCAAGCAGGATTCTCTTCTTGTCTCAATCACCTGAGCTAGGTATGCATGCTCATAAGGAAGCAATATCAAAACATGAGGTGATGATTCTAAAGGATACTCATCTTCCTCCTTGAACTTGTAAATAATAAAAGGATGCTTCATGATGTGAAGAGTAATCTCCCATTCCCGACAGTTGATGTTGGCCTCATATAAAGATAGTCAATCCATGCCAAAGATAGCGTCAAACTACACTAAAGGAAGTATGACAAGATTTGCTGGGAGGTTTAGTCCACAAACATTATCCAGGGAGGAGTTATAAACCATGGATTAAATAATTTCCCAATTTTCTGTTCTCACAGATAACATTTCCTCTAAATTTTGAGGTGTTGTATGAATAGTTCTACAAAACATCAATATATGAAAGAATTCATAGAACCAGAATCAAATAGCACATTTGATATTCTTGAATGAATAAAAAGCGTACCCGTCACCACATCATTTTCCAGATCCACCTCCACAGTAGTGATAGCATAAGCCCTTCTTTGTTTCTTTGGAGGCTGTTGTTGTTTGCCTCCGACAACCCTCGGCTTAGGGCAATTGCACGCATAACTCCCAAACTCCTTGCAATTAAAACACTGCACTGTAGGATGAGTGTTGATCTGAACCTTTCGTTCTTCTTCAACATTAGCGGGATTTTTCATATCACTTCAGCAATTCTTGGCCAGATGAACAAAATTTCCACATTTGAAGCAATTCATGGTTCCCATGAGACAGTCACCAATATACTTCTTCCCACAATTCTTGCAAAGGGGAAAGTGAGGATTCATTCCATCATGGGATTTGTTTGATGAACCACCCATGTGGTTCTCCACTTTCCAATTCTTGTCACTAGGCTCATGAGACCACTGAGAGTATCCCATCTCCATTTCAACCTTGAGAGCACAACAGACAAAATCCTCTTAGTTGTCGATGTCTCGAATTGCTAACAATTTTCATAGACTAAGTTTTAGTCCACTAAATAAGAGATCCACCTTTCTTTCAATGTTCCTAAAAAAGTTAGAGACGTACCTTAAAATCCTTGTAAAGTTCGCTTCATACGCCCCGATGGACTCATCTTACTTCTGCTTGAGTCATAGGAACTATGTTTTCATCTTGAGATGGAGGGTTTGAGGAAAATATTTGTTGAAAAACATCCTTTGAATTCCTCCCAATCAATGTAATCAATTTCTTCTTGGGAATTCGTATTCTTGATCAGTTTCCACCACTGATCAGCTTCCCCATCAAAATGATAGACTGCCTGTACAACTTTATCATCTTTCGAGCACTAGAGGACAGAGAAATCTTTTCGATGGAGTTAATCCATTACTCTGCGAGGAGGGGATCTGAAGACCTGCTAAGGCCTTTGCTCCATGAAGGATTCTATGGAAACATGCTCTTTCCATGGATTAGGGGGACATTCCACCTGATTCAAGTTATTATTCATAACTCAAGCCAGTTGAGCAAGTACTTCCATGATGTTTTGAGAACCCGCTTCCGTCACCTCAGGCATGTCATTAGGGAAATCATCACATTCCCTATTACATTGGTTGTTGGAATGTGTTCTTATATTTCCCGCCACTAACATAGAAAAAAACGTATAATTGAGGTCTTGAATACATAGCTATTGAGAATAAAAAGGAAATTTTTAAAATTAAAGGATAAACTTCTAATGAATAAGTATATCCTAACTTGTGATTACATTGATTTATATCATGGTTATCCTCGATCTATTTCTTAACTTATATTCTTATGGGCTTTTTCACTTAATAATTATTTGTACTAAGCTAGTGAATCTACTAAAGCATTTCCCCCAGGAGTGTCGTAACCAAGATTGAAGCAAGGCCTATTATCTTGAACCAGTTTCCATTCGAGTCTAGCTCAATGTGGTGTTTTTGTGTTTTACCCCAAGATACATCTGTGCCAGAGCCGCCTCTACCTACTCATATCCAGACATGGATGTATTTTCTTGATAAACCACTTACTCTATACTCACCAAAATTTCGGAATCTTTCTTATATGTGGTCTCATCCTTGAGGTTCTCACTAAGGTGTTATATTCCTAATCTCCAAAATAACTAGACCATCCTTTGATACCAACTATAGCAACCAGATACTTTTACATAAAACATTTCATTATTTCAACCATAAATAAACATCAGAGTATAATCCGAGGATCGTTAAGTCCAGTGCCTTGGAATACTAAGTACATATAAGATAAAACATGGGGCGAAAAAAACCACTTTATATTATCTTTATAATTATCTCCTAACTTCATTTGAGCCCTTACATATGCGTAAGGTACCCTAAGGAACTCATGATCAAATTGATGAGCTATAAATACCCAGTATGGGAATGAACATAAGGATACACCTCAAGCACATGAATTAAGAGGAATGACATAATGATATCCAAAGCATGAAACTTATGAAATAATTTAATATAAGCATGGGATCATATAAACATGGAATTATATAAATGTGGAAGAATTATAAATCATATCTTTTGTACCGGTCAAGGCTAACCGCCAATCCTGTTTCTGATTTTAGTACGGGTCAAGGCTAACTGCCAATCTCATTTCACATCGCATCTCATGAGACTTAACCTTACCCAATGCATTGGAGCATTATCAAGGTTCACCCATCTCATCATTTTCATGGATACTCTTTCCACATAAATATTCTTACAACAAATAAAATGATACATAATTTACCATACACAAACATAAGGGTACCCATGGAAAAAATTAGGTACCATAATCAAGACATAAATCATAACCAATGGGTGTATCATGAAAGTGTCCATGTAAGGAAAGAATTAGAAAATTAATCGACATTCATAGGTTAGAATAAGAATATAACATGGTAAGTGTTTTCAAACATAAGTGAAAACATATTTGAAATGTATTCTAGAACATTAGCATTAAAACATTTTTGTGTGCTTTTTACGAAAACACTCTAGAACATTTAAAATAGAAAAGAGGAAATTATTTAATATAAATCCAGAATTGAAACTAGAAGTTATTCATAATAAAAATACTGATTTTATAAAGACAACGGTCTCTTAATAAATAATATAGAGTGAAGAAGAAATTTGGGTAAAAAATTTGGGAAGTCCCCTTAAAACATGTTTGCTTATCAGAATGTTCTAAGAGGGAATCATTCAAAAACATGTATATCCCCGAAAGAATGTGATTAAAGGGTCATGATATTTGAATATTTTACAAATATCCATAATTCATATGATTAACATAAATAGATATTATAACACCATTTTGAAAAAAAGATAAGCAAACCTGAATGAAGGAAGATGGTTTCGGTAGAATTCGTTACAGTTTCACCATCATGGTGTCGGGTGAACCCAAGAGGGACTGATGAGAGAGAGAAGGGGTTTCTCATCACTTATAAAACATTATGGTAGTATAGAGAAGGTGTATAAACATACCCTATCACTTGGTATTACACAAAAAATCATATCATAGAGAACAATCATGATTAAAAGTGAAAGGGGAGGATCCCTTACCTTAAATCTGGTGGAGTTCTCCACTTGTTATTAATGACCTGAATAAAAAAATTTGGCTTATTAATTAACAAGTCCCGAACCTCATATATATTTAATTTATTTATTATCACCCTTTTTAGTTCTTACAATGTTTTTTTTATTAGTTATAATGTTCAATTTCATTGTTTGGCTCGTTTGTTTACATGGCTTTAAAAGATTGGTTCACTTATATTCAAGTTTGGATTATATGAAAAATGAAAGTGGTTGTCCAGAAATAAAGTTAAATTCTTTAGATAATATCCATTATATTACATGGTTTTAAATTTAATTAGTTTACTTAGATTGATTTTCAATTATTACATATATAACCTTAGTGATAACCGTTTTTGTTATTCGGTGGGTTTGATTACAAAGAATGTGTTTTGATTTATAAATTAATTCCATTTTTAAAAAAAGATTACAGAACCAAAAATACGATATATTACATATATAACAATCTGGTTCAACCATAACACAAATGGTTAAATGACCAAAATAGAAATTTATAAATCGTTGTCCATGAATGTGCTAAATTAGCACATCTCAAACGGTGCATTCATTTCATTCAAATAATAGGGTGGAGAATGGATACAAGATAATGAAATATAACACTAGCAAGAAGAAATTCCAGTAAATTTATGTTACTGGATTTATCATACTATTATGGTGAAGGGAGGTGAGGAATGAAATAAAAAAGAAAACTACTTTAATGAAAAGAAGAAATTTGGGAAGAGGAATTTGCCTCTTGAGACTTCATCTTTTGAGAACCTCTTAAGGGGAGATATTATGGTATTTTGGGGAGGCTGAGAGCTTTTGGACATGAGGGAGGACCTTGGGGAGAGATTTGGGCAGAATTTATAGAAGGATTGGACCGTGAGAAGAGTGATGAAAATAGGGAGTGAAGAGGGTTTTATAGTGGAGGAGAGGAGGGATTTCATGATATTATAATCCTTAATTTATTATTTCTTCACAAGACAAATAATAGTAAGTATTCCATGAACAAGAAGAGTAGATGGGTTATGAGAATTAGAACCATGGGTGGTGACATCATCCATGATGCTAGGAATAGTTTATTTAGCTTATAATGTATATATACTGTAAATTACCGTATTTTACTATTCATCAAAAATTCAATTATTTCATAAAAATATAAAAAATTCACCCTAACCCTTTTTCGATGTGTAGAATCCAAAAATGAAGTCCATTTTATATGAATATTTTTTTGAATGTTATTATTTTAATATTTAATTATAATTATAATTTATTATCAAAACCCATTTTAAAACACTCAATAACTTATTCTAAAATATTGGTATATTGTACTTCCAACTTGAATATTATTTTTATTCTATCATAGGTGAGGTTAATATTCATTAGGGTATATCACTATTCAGAAGGGTATGTTACTATTCTTTAGGGTAGGTTAAAATTAACATAAATTTATTTTTTGTTTTATTAGACTGCAAAAAACATCTTCAACACAACTGTGTATGTCATATTTTCAAAATTCCAAACACAGAAGTGACAAAATTATGTTTAAAGGTCACTTATCACTTAGTAGTTCATTATTATAAGACATTATGGAATATTTATAAAAAGGGAATTTCCATTGAAAAACCTTGGGTTGTTACAAATATTTTATGATGTTTTTTTATTTACATCCCCCATATATTACTTAAGTTTGATTCCCATGGTTTAGATATTGTCTGCTAAGTCTAAATTAGGTGAGGTTCGGCTCGGTGTCATTGAGGTACAAGACCTCAAATTTTTTATTTATTTCTTCCACATTTATCCTTTAATTTTTAAATATAAACATAAAATTAATATTTTTTAAAAAAATTGAATATTATTTAGACACCATTTATAGTGTCCTACTGAGTATATCTCAAAACCTCTTTGGGACTCCGTTGAATTTTTGTACCCAAACAGATCTCCATGGTTACAGGATCAAGATCCTCAGTTTTTTTCTTATGTTGTGATGTGTACTTTGGAGATAGGGATCAAAAGACTAAGCTTCTACACAAGATTCATTTGGGGTTACACTTTTAGATATTATTCATACTATTTTATCATACTAATAATTATAATTATTTCCCACATAGTGTTTAAACATCTCAACATGCAAGATTTTTTAAATTTTTTTTTGTTGGCCACTTTACTCAGTAATTATTATTTTTTCTCCAACTTTCAATTTCTCATTTATAATTGTTACTGATGTTTTTTTTATTTACTTTCAAATATACCAATGAACTACTATGATCATGATGGCATAATCTCACCATTGTATCATCAATAATCCCTCACTACTTCTTGGTATCCTCTGGTGTATGGGGAGGCCATATTGAGGTCATGTGGCGATTGTTTCGACTAATGGTTTGACATTCAGTCATGTTGTGGTGTTACACATGATATTTACATTAATAAATAAATTTTATAAAGTATATTCTATATTAATTAATAATTAAATTCATTTGATATAATTTTTTTATAAATGAATATAAAAATCATTTAATTATAAGAGAAATGTTTTCTACAAATTTTTGTATTCACGTGATGTATTTTTATCAAACTAAATTAAATTAATCACTATTTTTAAATTATTTTAATGAATTATATAAATTAATCATTCAATAATTTTTTCATTCATATAATATATATAATAATAATTTAAATATAATAAATCTTTTAAAAACAATATTTTTAAATGTTTTTCCTACAGGCAGTAATTTTTGAATATTTTTTGTAATTTTAGAAACTTTACACGAATAAATAATTATTATTTTTAAATATACGTGTTCAAAATCCTTTTGAGTTTATTTTGAAATATTTGGGAAATGAATTGGTTTATATTAATAGTATAAAATACAAATTTTCATTGAAAACATATTTTTTATTTAATACATTTACAATGTTCAAATTATTTATGAAAATGTTTTTTTAGTAAAATTGGATCCATTATAATAGTTTTAATAAAATATATATTCTTTAAATATTTTTTATTTTGAATATTTTAAATAAAAAATGTTTTTCAATTAATAAAACTTTTGTTTGGACAATTACTTTTTTATTGCACTTACATGATTAATTTTAAAATAAAAATTGTTACATATATGAAATTATTATGGTAAAATAGATTCCATATTTTGAATATTAAAATATAATTTCAACTAATATGTTAAATTTAATTTTTTTTCTAATTAATCATGAATATTAGAAAAATATTTATAATGAGGGATATGGTTAAAACATGGAATTTCACCTTATATGTGCTTGTGTAAATATAAATTGTTTTCCCACATAGTAAATTTATTTAATAAATTATTTTCAATATAAAAAATATTTTTTCATATTTATCTAAAAATTTCATTTATTTATTGGCCCAATGGATAAATTTCCAATGTTAATAAATACAAATTCATGTTATCTTAGTGAAAACTAAAATGGTAAAAGTATGTAAAAATGGAGGCTAAAAATAGCATGATTAAAACATGTACAAATTTTAAGGAGGAAGAATTTATTGGTCTTAACTTATCTATAATAATTTATATATTAGGAGTAATACGGATTATAAATTATTTTCTATTATTGAATTTTTTAATCTCAAAAAAATGACACTCCTCAATTATAAAAGGGAACCTCCTCCACTCACCTCGTTACACCTATTAATCCACATTAATGGACCAAAACCATATGAATTAGATCCCAAATATGATTTCCCACATTAAATAGCAATTGGGATTCCAAATATTCAAACTCCAGTACCCCTAATAAGATATCAAAATGATTTTTTTCTAAGAAAAAGAAAATTTTATCACTAAAAACTCACTTTTTTACATCATATCTTATCCAATTTAATTATTTTATTAGTAATTAAAAAATAATAATAAACACTACCATATATTTAAATATTTTTCTATTGACTAGAAAACCTGTATTCATGTCCTCTTCCATCCAATGGGAATCAAAAATGATGATGATTTGTATGAGGGAGTTCTGCCTTGTGAACCTATTAATGTGATTTCCATCACCAACTATCAGTGATATATATGAAGATGAATTTATTTTATTTTTATGACATTAAATAAATAAATATACTATGGTTATAATAATATTGAAAAATCCTTATTTCCTTAAAATCTTATGGAAATGAGATTGTTGTTCCTGCATACATGTAGACTACAACCTCTATGAAGCTATGTGATGACTTTTTTGTTTATGTTTTATATGTATAATAAAAAGGATAGATTGTATGGATACAAATAAAATAACTTATATATAATTATTTTTTAAAGTGAAATATTATCTACCTTTATTTTGTTCCAAATGCTAAAATTGGATACAATGTTCATGGATATATGTGGATTTTTAACCCCACGAATGTTGTAATTAATTTTTTTATCCCAAACAATTATAGTTTATTATAAATATGAATATAATGAATTTATATTATATTTAAAACATTATTTAAATTATGTATGTTATGAAACTATAATTATTTTTTAAGTCCCTAATATTCCAATAAAAAGTATAAGAATAAAGAAGCAGTTATCCCTTGGAATATTGGTTTTAATAAATAATTATTAATATGTGAATGATAGGATATATAATTAAATAATATATTGGATCATATATATGATTATTATATAATAATAGATGTATAATAAATAAGCCATTATTATATTGGTGGTTTGTAAAATAATAGAGGAAACCAGACAAGAGGTTGTAGATTTTCATGAAACAGTTATTTCATTATGAAACATTCCATATTCACCACTTGATTATATTTTTTGGCATATATACTACCCATTAATTACATTTTTTATTATACTCATTAAAATTATATGATATAAATACAAGTATAATATTATTTAATTGATGACAATTACTATTCAATATTTACCAATGTGATAAGGTTTTTGTGATAAAATCTCATTGTTTATTAGGAATGATTATGATTATAATTCTAATAATTAAATATTATAATCAATATCTAAATTATAACATAAATGTTCATATACCCATTATTTCTACAAATTTTCTTTCTTCTTTAATTATATATTATTTATGTAACAAAGTTTCCAAAGGAATGTTTTTTAGGAAAACCAACATCATTTCTCTTTTCGATCAGAAATACATTCTTTTTCGTGTCTATGTGATCTTAAAAAGTTTTCAGGTTTTTTTTACTATTCAACAAACATTATTTAAATAAGCTTTTTTCTATGTATATTTTTACAAAATGTACTATAATTAATATTCTTGTTTTTATAAAAATGAATTTCTATTGTCTTTATACTGAAAATGCAAATGGGATTGTTATTTTCATGTCTATGGAATGAATAACAAAACAGGCTATAATGACCAATCAGTGAATTAATTTATACATTATATGTTCCCATGTCTATATTGAATGATATTAATATAGTTCATATTTTGGGATTTTTATTTAATAAAAATTATTCTTAATTGGAATGTTTTTTAAAATAAATATTTTAATGATATATTTATTGTTCTTATATTCATCAAAAAGAACAGAAATTTGATTTGATTATGTTTTAAATGGTATATATTCTATTGGATCAATCCTTATTCTATCCAAATATTGTTTTTGATAATGATTTTTATGTTTCTATGAAACCCATTTCTTTTTCATGGTTTATTCCATGATGGATTTTTTGGAAGGTTTATGAAACTAATTTTGTATGTATAGGTGATTATATGGTTTTATAATGAATTTTTAATGATCATATAGATAACATGTTTATTGTATTCATTATGTGATTGGTGGGAAAACAATAATATTTACCTCTAATTAATTGGATTATATTTTATATTTCATGGGATAAATATGTGATGAATGTTGTTTTGGTAGATCCAATATGGGAAACAAATCAATGTGATTGATAAAAAAGAATATTCATATGGAAAAGTCTGAAATTTTATGATATGGGACACTATTAGGGTTGTTAGATCAAATATGATTTTATTTTCTTGATAGTTAAACATGATATATGAAATGGTATCTATAATTTTTATGGTTCTAGTTTAATGTAACATGATATTATGGTTCATGATTGATTAATGGTGATTTTACACTCTTTTGATTAATGTCTTTTGAAAGTATAAGGTTTATCACAAAAATCATGTTTATTGTACATTATAGAATTTTCATCAACCTTATATTCTTCTATAATGTTCCCATACCGGTATTCTTCCCATATACTTTAATAAGATCATCGATTGATATCTCTATTGTTTTCCATTGTAGAGTATCTAAGATAAATTTTTTCTTATGAATCATTTCTCTAGGTCATGATGAAATTTATTATGTTGCATATTAATATAAGGAGTATTAACTAGTAAGATCACTGGGGGTTATATTGGTTATATATCATGGAATACTAATATTTTGTATCTATTATAAAATATAAATAAACCCATACGTTCTTTAAGTGAGTATTGGTGAAATATATTGAATACTAATTTATAAATATTTAATATTTTGGTATGAAAATCCGGATTCATTGTAGTTTTGGTCATAGATATTTTTATTTAACAATTGGAATCCTGTGTGAGAAAACATTATTGGGAACCCTCTAGATAATTCCAGGTATAGAAAAATGATATGTAATTTCATTGAAGGATTGAGTAAGTGATTTTTATGAAAATAAATACATGTTCCGACATATCGAGTTGATGTGGATTTATCATTGATTGACCTAGGGGTGACAACTCTGAATAGGTTACATGGGGTCGTATCTTGATTTTCACCAAGCGGACACCAAAAATCCCTTATACATAGCATTCTAGAAACTCATGTAGTATTAGTTTTTTAAATTCAAAAATCAATTAAAATTCACCATGAATTATATGAATGGGGAATGATATTGAATAATATAGTTCAAACCTACTATTTCATATTATAAAAACATGGTTCTGTGATTTAGATATCTTATAAAGGATTATGTGGTTTCCCACTATGAATTTTTCTTATCATAATTTTAATTTTCGTACAAATATATTATTGAAACAGAAATAAATCATGTTAACATTTTAAATTATGGATAATTTTTTGTTGATTAGTATCCAATTTGGATAATCATTGGAGGAAAACATATTATTACTATACATAATTACTTTAAACAATATATGATTAATAAAATGTAACTTAACAAAAACACAGACTCAACAATGTATATAATGATAACTTTTATAGAAATATGTGTTAGTGGGTACCACATAAGAATGAAAGATCAATTACCTTTGCATCAGATATGTTGACTAAGGAACCTTTTGGAATATCTTAATAGAAGGTCAAAATGTTTCTGTGTTGAAAATAAATGAATATTGAAATCAATATTTTATTAGTTTAATGACTTTTTTATTGGGGGTGGTGGATTGAGAATTATATGATTAAGTGACAAAATCTGAGGGTTATACCCTAGTCCAAGGAAGGACCTATGTTATTCCAACTATTGATGTCAGAAGAATGTAGTGTTTCTATAATGGGATTTAAGAATAATGTTATAGAAAAAATTATCACTATAGTATTTTGGATAGAATAATGATGAATAAGATAATGATTTTGTTAATTTTGAAATCATATGTATCTTCCTGTATGATTAAATTATGAGTCATAGATATAATTATCGAGTTTTGAGTATAAGTTTGATCATATGAAAAATTGTTTTATAAAAAAAATTTATGTAATGTGATACTATTGGGATTGATGAACATTTTTCAAATGTTTTATTACGATAAATTATGTTTATACAGTAGGATCAACATGAATTATTATTCAATTATAAGTCACTTATTATATGATTATATGATTTGATAACCATATATTTTATATGGTCCATGATTATTATAGATATTTCCAAAAAACATTATCATAGTTTTTGGTAATTATATTAATTATATTAATATATTTTTAGAAAAAATTACAACCAGTCACATTTGACATGTATTTGTGGTATCAATTGAAAACTAATGTGTGAAAAGTGTGCAACACCTTCCACATGAAAATAAAATTTCTGGGATATGTGGAAAATTTCTTTTTAAAATTACTTAACAAAGAAATATTACACAAAATTATGAACATATGTTTTTCTATCGATTTGAATATGGGATTTAAAAGCTAATCATAGATTAATACTATTTTTTAAAATGTTTACTATTTTGGGAACCATATATTATTATGATAAAAATAACATAATTAGATTTTATTTAACGAATATGGTTTTGTAATTGTATTATAAGAATATATTATTTTAATATGAATTTATGGGGATTCAGGTTATTTATGGAAATGATTAGTACTCAATCATAATATATTATTAGGGCATATGGATTTTTTGTATGAGACACCATGAGTGATTAATGTTATTTATAAATAAATGCTAAAATTTTCATCGAAGAATATATTTTCAAATTGAAGTAACAATTTTGATTAAATCATAGCCTAAACTGTTTCAGGTTATTTGTTCATCAGTTGATCATGGGTGTTAATATAGTGGATTTTGTTATTATTATAGTATTTATTCATGTGATGGTCTTTTTATTATTGAGATTTATATTACACATACTATTTTGGTTTTAGATAATTTCCTATCATAGGATTAATATATTATTATACATTGGTGACTTATATGATATGTAAAATTATTATATTAGTGTTTCATTAATGAAAAATTCATTTACAATACTCATCAATTAGAGAAAGAGTTGGGATTGTTCTGGAAATAGATTAAATGATTAAATTATACATACCAAAGTAATTATATATATATATGTATGTTATTTTATATCTAGTTATGAATTTATAATGAATAGTAAGGGATAATTGATACAAAAAAATGATATCATTACCAATAAAATTTTGATATTTCTCATAGCTCATTAGTATATGGTTTTCTGGTTATTTACTTTATCCTGGACAATATTTTTTTGACAAAAGTAATCTCAATAACTCTAGAAATAATTGGGAACTGTATTTTATTTGTTTAGATATTTTCCTTTCCCATTAATGTTCTCTTATTTGGAAAAATAGATATGTTACTCCCTTTATATTTTGTTTTCACACATTTTATGTGAATATTTTATTGGTCATTTTTATGATGTGGGTTTTCCACAATGTCATATTCAAATGTGAAATTGATGATTACAAATAAATAATTCAAATTAAATGGATCCAATTTATAAATTTATGTAGAATGTAACACCCGAATATTTATTAAAAGTATCAATTTTTATGAAAAAAATAAAACATTGTGTTTAAATGAACTGCACAAGAGTATTTATATATATGATTAATTAATGTTATAGTAATCACATAGATGTTAAAATGGTGAGTGTAAACATTAAAAACTAGATTATAAAATTATATAATTTACACATGTATTACATAATTAATTACATATAAATTAATTATAAACAAAAAAAGAAATTAGTTGAAATTAAATGACATTATTTATCCAAAAAAATTGGAAAAATTTACATTTTAAATTGATAAATTAAAATAATTATATATGGTGAACTTTTTTAAATTAAATATATATATATAATATAGTTAATTACATTTTCCATAATTCATAAAATATTATTCCTTTTCATGGGATAAGAGTAAATATACATTCATGATTAAAAATTACAATTTTCTGAAAAGTGTTTCTAACCATCAATTATTTTAAAATTATTTTTTCACTTATGAAAAATGAATGTTATAAAATATACATAGAATTCAATCTCAATATTTTAAATTTATATTTCATTGAAATATTACAATATTTATAAAAAGATGAAATTTTTGATGAAATGTGTAAAATATGGATTGTTAATCAAAATTTTATTTTTGTTAAAGAATTTAAAAGGATCCATTTTATTCTCATGCAGTTCTAATTTTAAAACTAGTTAAATTAAATTATTATAAATAAAATTTATATCATTTAGTCAATTTCATTTTGAAAATATTAAATAAAATCATTATTTGAATAAGAAGACTATTATTCGGAAAACCACATATTCATCACATGTGCATGATTAATATTAAATTACATGGTGATGATTAATTGAAGTGAATTTGTTAAAATAGATTCTATATTTTTTATCCAATAAAATTATTTTAGTTAATAATCTTAACATAAATATTCTTCATCATTAATAATGAGAACATTAAAAAAATAATCACCACAAATATGTATAAGAAGGGTTTTCTACATTACATAAAACTATGTTAAAAATAATTTTCCACACAAAGTAAATTTTATTTGATAATTGGGATTTAATATGTATAATAAGTAGGTGAAAATTATCTAATAATTATCATTTATTTTTAACCAAAATTGATATATTACCAAGCTTAATAAATAAAAAACAAGTTACCATTGTGAAAAAAAAATTGTTTAAGTATGAAAGTATAGAGGTTATGGGAATAAAAATTTTGAAGTATATTTCATATTTTTTTGATGGAGGTGTGTAAATAAATTATCTTCCTTAAAATCCATTATTTTTCAGTTTTTTAATACCCGAGGTCGATACTAACATCTAATTATTGATCATTTTTTTATATTTACAATAATATAACTCTGCTAATATTTTAAAATGGACCTTTATCCCATCCCATTTTTACACATATAGATCTGTGTTTCATAACCAAATTATAAAAAAAACTCCCAATGAAAAACATATCCATTTTCTATATATATTTTTCTTCATAGAATACCAAACCTATGGCCCTTACTAAGACACCCACAATGAGGTTTTTCTTAGCAACTGTCATAATCTTCAATAGGCTCTTTCATTTTACTTCATTTATTACAACCATCAGTCAAGGATTAATATTTAAAATATAATAACAAAAATATATACCATATTCTAAAATTTTATTATGTTTTTTGAATTAACATTACCAATCATCACTTCCATCAAATGGGAATCAAAACCTATAATAGTGTGTATGGTGGACTACACCTTGCAATCTATTGTACATCATTTTCTCTCACCACCTCTCAAGGATAGATATAATTAAGGATATATATTATGTAATTTTTTTATGAAATAAATATAATTTTATATTTATAAAATCTCATAAACCTTTTTACCTTCCAATCCATTAGAAATGATAATTTTTCTCATGCGTATGTGTGTACTATCATATCTACAAATTAATGTGACTATTTTTCCATTTCATATTTCAATGGATTATAAAAAGGATATATTTTATTGATATATGAGATAAATTTCATATTATTATAATTACTTAGTGTTTAAATATTATTTGGCATTCCTTTTTTACATATATTAAAAATGGTATCATTGTTCATGGTTATGAATGACAAACAATCTCCATGAGAATTTTAATTCTTTATTGAATAAATAACTATTACGGATGAATGAAGAAAATATAAAATGAATTTATATTATTTTTATATAATTCTTAATATTTTTTAGATTAAGGATCAATGAGATAATTTTAATTAACAAAACCAATGATCCAAAACATTCATCAGAAATCAATCAGTTATCACATCGAACATTAATTTTAATAAAAATTTATTAATAAATGGTTTATAAAAGGTTATATGAAAATAAAATATTTAATTATATGTATAATTATTGTTATGAAATATATTTATATTAAATATATATTTATTATATAATATTTTTGAACACATATGAAGGATTTCAGACCTCAGCTAAGGGACATTTGTCTCACATTTATTTTCATTGGAATAAATACATTTTGACCAATTGTTTTTTGTGAGTGGTTTATATAGATAACATCAGTTCATTATATGATTATAATAATAAAAATTATATGTTTCATATATCTATATTATTTGATTTCTTTCATTAGTATTATTCTTAAAAATATACAAATGTGATAATAGTTTTGATATATAATCTCATTGTTTTTCTGGATTGTTAATGATTATTATTATAATGATGCAATATTATGATATATCACTCATGGATCCCAAAAATCTTCTTATCTTGAATTTATTTAAAAAAATTAAATTATTTCCATTTATATTCTTCAATTTATAAACTCTAGATATAAATAGATGTTTTTTAGATATCCACTTTATTTATCTCTTCTGTTGAATATCCTTTCTCTTATATATCCATGGAATCTAAAAAAACTAATAATATTTTTATTTATATTATAAGATTTATTAATTTAATTTTTATATTTTTTTACGTAAAAAATAACTTTTATAAGTGATCTATATGTAATTTTTTAAAATAAGGTACTTTTTAGTTTTACTAAATTTGTGAATGAATCATTGTTTTAATAAACAATAAATGAATGATATTTCCTAAATTCATGGTCACTCATTGATTTAAATATTACATTATAGGTTTTCATGATTATAATAAAATTAAAATTTCCTCTTATTACTTATAAATTTTTTATATTTTAAAAATGTTATTTTCATTGTTGAAACAATATCTTCCTCAATAATGTTTTAATAATATATTTTTGGTACTCTGATTCATCAACAAAAACATCACTTGGTGTTGATTATGTATTTTAGGGATATTATCTATTGGTTCCATCCTTATTCTCAATATGTGTGGTTTATTATGAAAATGATTATATGTTTATGAAATCCATTTATTTTACATAATATATACTATGATGGATTTTATAAAATGTTTATGAAACCAATTTTCTTTACATGGGTTTTTATATGTTGATATAGTGGATACCTAATGATATTATTAAACACATGAGTACGGTTTTCATTATGTGTTGAGTGGGAAGAAATTATATTTCCCACAAATGGATTTGGTAATATTTTATGTCGCATTATATAAATGTGGAATCTATGCAAATTTTATTGATATAACATGGGAAACAAGTCAATTTTATTGATCCACTATGGGAAACATGTGGGTATGAATCAATCCATTATGATACGGGATATATGTAGGGATTAAAAATCTACGATGACTTTATGGCCTCCCTAGTTAACATTTACAGACTAAATAGTTTCTATATATGTGAATTTTCAATAATTGTATTACTTGAACATATGGCTCCTAATTTATTTATGACGATTTATCACACATATACTCATGTCATTTGAAATGATAATGTATTATTATATGATTCATTTTTATGTTCTATGATGTATTTTTTATGAATATTATTATATATATTCATAATATCAAACCCTTATTATTATAATATGATTTCACATGGTTTCAAATTGATATCTAATATGATTACCCATAATGAGAATATGTGATCAGACATTTCTTATGTTTCCTTTTGTTGGGTAATGTTTAAAATCATTACTTAGGGTATGTATGTGATGAATATTGTATAAGAAGTTATTTGTTTGATACAGTGAATATCATTCATGAAATATTATGATTTATATCAATTATCCAATAAAATCAAAACATTAAATTCCTCAGGTAAGTGTTTTTTAAATATAATGATTTTCCATCTAAAAAATAATATATTTATATATATAAATCATAGGTCTCTATAAACATGGTTTTTATAATCAACATTATAATAATAATAGAACCTCTATGATACAATATGTTGGATCAAATGAATATAAAATATATTAAAAGGGTGATTTTTATGTCATGAAAATTAATCATAAAAATTTTCAAACCACGTAAAGATTTATTATAGGAAAAATATTTTTAAAAATTATCATTGTAAATAGAGTAAAAAAGGTTATATATATTGAGAGATGCATTTTATAATATGAATACAGGAAATATAGATCATTTAACACGAGGGATAACAAGTAAATTCACGTTCTATAAAATCATGTAATAAATACATACAGAATCATTCCTAGGAATTTTAAACACTTAAATATCAAGTGTTACAGATTTCCCATAAACAATCTTTATGTTTCCATAGCATAACATAACATTAAATCTATTCACCACTCATTATAATCCCTAGATCGAAATAATTTATTAATGAAATTTTTCCCAATCCCGGAAAAAACTTTATCAAAAAAATCAAAATATCCATCTTACACTCTATCAATTACAACCCCTGATTGACTGGTTCATAAAAAACAATGATAAAGAAAAATTATAAGCAACAAACAATGACAACCTAACTAAATAATACCTAAATAGAAGTACTCCAATGTTTAGAAAAAATAATTCTTAGGTAAAAAAATAAATTTGTTTTTGGTATATTGAATATTCCTTAATTTATTTCATATAATGATTGTTAATATTATAGATTTAAACATATATATTAAATAGTTAGTAGAATTTGTATAACATTATTGTGGGATTTATATTACATTTTCAAATGAATTTCATATTCCATCAGATGACTTTATACATGTTCATCTGATGTTTCCATTTGATGAACATTTAATAAATTTAATTGATATTCATCCAATGGAACTGAAATATTTATCCAATAAAACCAAAAAAGTAAAAAACAAAACAATTTAATATAGGTGGTAATTATAAGATGCAGAAAGATATAAATAATGGAATGTGTGATTTTTTATTCCCTAAATTTATGATATATGGAAGAAAATGAAATAAATAATAATAGTGTGATTTCATGGTATGGTTTATAAGTTATTTTTTTGTATATTATAAAATAAATTTAGAAAATAAGAGTAGTTTGAAAAATAGATGAGTATTTTTTATCACTGATTAAATTCAAATTTTCTGTGGGAAATATGAAAATTTAAATTTTTTAATTTATCAAATATTTTCAATTTAATTTCCGAATAATGGAAATTATTTAAATTAAATTATAAGTATTATGGATTATGTGTATTTGGGTTTATAGTAATTGAGGTGTTAAATATGATGATTTGTTATTTAAATTTGTTTAAATTAAAACATTATGATTAAAATAGGAACCTCTTTTTGGTGATATATCTAAGTCATATATTTTATATTAATGATCAATCAATTAATTGGTTCTTTTTCATTCCAAAAAGGGTAGAAATAATTTTCATTCTGACAATGTACTTTTTTTATATAAATTTTGATACCCCTTTATTTATTTCATGACTAGATGAGCATATTAATTATTGTTACATAGTCCATGTTCAGGGTATAAAAAATTGATCAAATATAAGGGATGTAGTGAAAGAGTCAATGAATCTCTTAATTTATTCAGTAGTATAATATTCTTTTTTCTTTTGTTAAAAAAATTCTCATGTAAATACACAATAATATATTAATGTTAATATTTATATCGATTAATTTTGATATAATTCTACAAAAAATTTAATAAATTTTATATACATTATTTTTCCATAGAAATTTATTGTTTGATGAAACCAAAAAACATTTTTAAATATATTATTTCAATTTATTTATTATTATAAATAAAATTCATTTAATTACTTTTTTAGATTGTAAAATAGTTATAGAATTCCTAGTTTATATACATTATTTATTAACCATATTACAGTGTTTTTTTATTTCTGAATACAGGTACCCAATATTTTAGTATGTTACAATTCATAGATTTAAATAGATGACATATAAAAAGATGAAAAACTACAATGGGTTTTTTATCATTTGGTGTTAATAAAAATAAATAATTCAATTAATTACAGAAACATAAACTGTGTTTTTTTATATTTTTCATCACTGAGATAAATCGTAGTGTTTCAAGTTATTCTTTTTCTCATTAGTTGATGAACCTCGTTGATAACAATTGTCATATTACACCTTATCAAAATTGTTACCATTATTATTTGATGGAGATGATGTTGAATAGTTAATTTTTCAATAAAAGTAACCTATTAGTCTTATATTCAGAATACATTATGAGTTTCAAGGGTAGACACAATATATGTATAATTATAATCATAATACATATTTAGAATATTATTTTCTATGTTTATAATATATATTTTTTGAAAGGGTAATTGTTTGATATCTCAACTCATTCATATTTTTCCAATTATTAAAATATTATGAATTTCATATGATGATAATTGTAATGATTTAGTTATAGATTACTTTAGATAATCAGGATAATAATGTTATTAACAATGTCTAGGTGATTTTTTTTGTGATATTTTAAACACCTATTTGAAAATATTATAGAGTTGAAGATGTATTTTTAGGGGGAAGATAAATGAAAATCCATTTTATAAATAATATTTTTTAGATGCATGAAAATATAATATGATTTTCACTCATTTAAATCAAGAATTAATTTTATTATATTAAATATGTTTTGTAAAATATTATATTAATTTGTCGAATAAATAATGTTATACTCATTTTTTTCCTATCAGAAAAACATAAATGATATCTATCCTAGAGTTCATATATCATAATATATAATAGAATATGTTTCTATAGAGTTAACATATTCACCTATATGATCAATTAATTTGAAAAAAAATTGATATAAATTTCAAATAAAACAGTGGATTCAAAGAAGACTAATTAGGTCCTCCATTTACCCACACATTCCATCAAAAATAGAAATGGGAGAAAATGAACAAAAAATATACCATGTAGATTATCTAAAGGTAATATAAAATATTATTGTATGAAATTATTTAATAAATTCTTTTATTTATTAAAAATTATTGACATTATTGTTTCGATTTCTCTGTTAATAATTTTTTTAATGAGTATAGAAGTCATCGATTTTTTGTTGGTTTTGATATAGTTCTATAATATTTAAAAAATTAGTGGATGTTCTCGGACATGTTCAATGTCTAGTGCACATCATATAAGATAAAACTTTCATTGAAACATTAAAATATTCAGTTTTAGTTCCTTGATGACATGATATCTTTGAATATGTTATAGGTTGATACTGAATGTGAAGATAAAAAATATGCATTCCATCGTGTATATAAGAAATATAATTGTTTACAAGGGGTGTGATCCCATCCTTTTCTAGATTTATATCAGATGCGTTTTCAAGCACATTTTGTGGTTTTTAAGTACACATTCATTGAAATTATGGATTGAGGTGTGTTTTGGATGATGTTTTATGAAATATCAGAGGACATAGGGTTGTGCACGGTTTGCGCACGATATGACAAACTGTGCTCCCAAATACAAGAAAATGTTTAATCCATGCAAACATGGATTGTGAGTTTTGTAAGTCTTGCACACGGTTTTCATAATTGTGGGCCCCAGAGAGATGAAATTTTGTGTGCAGAATAGTTTTCTATGAAAATTAGTTTCAATACCACAGACACCCCTAACACCCATCTATTTTGACATGGTCTTAGGATTGATGAATACTAGGTGATCCCAGGGCTATTTGGAGGGATTCCAATGCAATTTGAAAAATATTCATCATCACTAAAAGCCCAATAAAATATCATATTTCAATCTGGTATGTGTATTTCATCGTAATTCTTATCTCGTTAATTCATATATCATTCCTTTATCTTTTCATGGAAGATCTCCACTTTTTCCATGCACCTAAACCTATGTGTTGAGATCTAGTGTCATGACCCATCCCCTAGGGCCTATTCCATGACTACCTCATGCCCTCATCCAATAGGCCTAGGGCTGGCGATGAGTTCGGAGTAGGCATATCCCACAAATTGGAGGCATTTCCTATGAACATGTACAAATGCACCCAACTCTAAGGAACAGTGGTTAGACAATGAAAATAGTGGGTAATGATAATTCATGCATACTACTACAACCCAACAATAGAGTACAATAGAATGTAATGTAGTATATAACAACTAAAATAGAATAAAACCCCACTAAAAGAATGATATTTTCAATGTATGACATGTAAACATTGGTAATGAAGCTTATGTAGGAAGCTACCGGAAACACCTCATCTTGTCTGATTTCAGAAAGCACCATCAAGTCCTGGTCCTAGTCCTTCTCCTCCTAGGATTCCACTGTAGTGTTGTTTAACATCACAAGACACAACACATGTGGGAATACTAAGGGTAGGTATATATAAAAGAATACTTCATAGGACACCCCAAAAACCAAAAAGGAAGTCCCCAAGGAAAAAAACACAAGGTATAGTCATCTCTATAATGGTATATTCCAATACACATTCCAATAACATCCAGATATACTCTTCTCAAGCACTATTAATCATGAGGTTCCAAACTCATAGCAAGCAATATGGTTTGTGTCACATGTTTGAATAGATACACCAAAAACCAGGTGATCATACTCCATGAGCTCAACCATATTAGATGGAACCCTTCTAAGAGGTACACTCCATCTAGAACAACTCTAGCATTCCTAATAGTACATCTTAAAGACATTATCCATTAGAAATATCCTACTTGGTCCATCTTCATTGTTCTTTACCAGTGGTTCAATCATCGATTTATTTCACCCAAAATGGGACTAAATAAACCCCTATGTGGAGAGGCTCACCCTCACCACTGTACACAGATAAAAGAGACCTTCTCCTAACCGTCTAGGGAAAACACTATGACACCAATAAGGTGTGACCCCAACCTCAATCCATCAAGGTATAACTATTAATTATCTAGGTGACATATACATCATGTTTATGGACATCCTCCCCTTAACTATTTTTGATAGCCGAGGGATATCCAACTCCAATGGAGGACCCTCTCTCTACCAATTCATATGGTGGGGATGTGAAACATTATATGTGAGGATATCCACTGTCATCCCACAGGGGAGTACAAATCATGAAGGAACTTCTCCCTGATCCCATGGGGGAGTACGAGATTGTAATTTAAGGACCTACACCCTACCTGGTAGGGGCGTACTACTCCTTGAATTGAGGACCTATGCCCTAGTACGATAGGGGAGTTCGTACACTATGTGTTCTTGTGTGGAGGACTCATTCCCTCAAACAATAGGGGAGTATCAACTCCTATAATACTGGACATACACCCTACCATGTATAGGAGTACCGACTCTCTGTACGTTTGATATAGAGGATATATTCCCTAATCATATAGGGGAATACTGAATCCCTGGATAGAGGGCCCGCTCCCTGTTCCCGTAGGGGAGTTCATGCCCATCCTTCATGAAGATTTCTAGGAACATATGCCCAATACTTTCAGGAGAGTCACACCCCCAGAAGAAGATACCCAATGAAAATGAACCCACTCCCTTGATGTGTGGAGTCATATCATTACGATACACCGTGATATCAACTCAGTCTTTCTAATAATGGGAGGAGATACTCCTAGGACCCTTAGGTTATCTTTCATCATCCAAAAAACTCAATTTGAGTATCTCAAAAGGACATCTCGTCACAAAGGTTCAAACACCATAGATGGATTGAAAAATTAACACTTAGTTTGAATGTTATGGGAATTTTAGTGAAAAGGGATCAGTTGGGCCAAGGTCAGGCCTGTGCCGTCTGGGTATGGCCTAATCCATCGGGCCTCCCCTTGGCCTAGTTTACCCATTTATGACAACATCGTGTGGGCCTATCTCTTATTTCCCTCATCTTTGTCATGTGCCATGTCACCCTATGCAAGGGGGCGCACATCCCCTGCCCCATCCAGCTAGTCTGCTTATACGGACCGATTTTCTCTCATGTGGTCGACTTACATCGTCACTAGCCCTCTCTATAGTGGTCCGCCCTGTTCGTAGCTCTATCACCCCCACAGTCGAGCAATCGCGGGTTCTTCTAGCTTCTCTTATGTGCTCAAATCAATGACATGATCCATCCCAGTGTAATTTATTTTGAGTGAGGATATTTTCCACACCTTCTCGATCTGTTCCTCATCATCTTCACTGCATATCTGTTGTTCCATATCAATCCCAGGTTTGGGATATCAGATCCATGTGCAAACAAGCGAGAGCACAATGATAAATTGATCTGGACAAGTCGATTCGTGGGCCAAATGAAGAACACCCACGATGAACGATGAATTGAGGGAGAAAATTATAATCACCAAAGAGAGGAATGAAACTCGATCGATGTTCTTTTCGACCTCGATCCTTATTCATTTGAACGATAATAGAATAAATCACTCAAAATCACTGTGATTAGTAATTCTTTAAAACATCACTATGATAAATCTCTTCCCAAAATACTCACTATCCTCAAATAAATCCATTTTTTGACTAATTCAAGTTAATTTTAGAAAATAAAATGGCAAAAATCCCAAATTAAAAAACCTTCATACCTAGAGTTTGGATCGGTCGACATCGGGGTTTGATCGTCGATACTCAATCCTTGATTCATTGGATCCAATGCTCCCTAATACATGTTTATACCTTGATCAATCAATCCATTAGAATTATTCGGAGGGGATCCTTCTAACTTCTTCAATGGATTCTATGGTTATTGAAATAACCATGAAAATTCTGACAATATACAATAAAATGAAAAACCGTGATGCATCAATTAAAATATTTTAATTAAATATTTTTTATAATGATTACGTCCAAAAACTAACATTCACCCTCGAACGACGATGGTCGAGGTTAGTCCCTGACTAGGGTAATGTTATTGTTCTGGACGCAACGGTGTGCTCGGATTTTAGATCTGATCATCCAATTGAATGAAAATAAATATCAATGTTTTCCACCCCAAATGTTTTAATTGAAAAAATGATCTTTATTTATGATATATTCCAGAAACCATGTGCTTCATAATATCATTCCATCTCAACACTCAATCACATAATTATTCCAATAAGTTCTAAAAATATATTCTGAAAAAATACGGGTCATTAAATTCTCCCCACCTTATGGATTTTCATCCATAAAAATAAAAATCCTACACTAAAGGGAGGAAAAATTGATCTCCCTACATGACTCCCATGCTAGTGATCTCATCAAGTGTCCGTGATTATTTTACAAAAATGCACTCAGAGGAACCACATAGGTCAGAAAACCTCATGTATTGCTTATTGTAATCCCACACCATGAAACTATAACACAATTCTCCTCAGCTATGACAAGTGGGAATTCACCATGCACCACAATCCACCTATTGTGATGAGGTCTAGTGGCTCATCTCCATTCTAACCTAATGTTGATACTAATTGAAATCCACATTTAAAATCCACCATGTGATTAACTATGAAACATATCACACAAGTGTTACACATTCTTTGTTGATGTTTAACATGCCCGGTTATTTACGAATAATACATTCATATCCAAGAGAAAAGGTTGGGTCTTACTATACCCTTTGTCTACAAACCCTAGTTGATACACATCATGCTAAAATAAGAACACTGCCACACCCACCAGTGGCATCCCAGATGAGTATAGATGGTATTAAACCATTCCATACTATGGAAACACACGGGGTCTATCACTTCCACCATGGAAACAATCCCATGAAAATTATGTTGAGTATAAAAATACCCCTAGGAGGTCTGGGATATTCCCTTACTATTCATCTCAAATACTCACACATAATACACAAGAACAAGGTTTTTTTTCCACCACACCTCAATACTGTGTTTCACAAACCACCTTCTCATTAATCTCTTTCCAAGGTCCCACCCTATGATGCATGGGTTTCTGTTTCACCGATAAGGAAACCTCGTTTCATCATCACAGACACACCAAATATTTCTCCTAAAATATCCAATCTGGGAATGAATAATAGAATTCAATACCAAGGATGGAATTTTATGGAATTGATTATACGATGATGAGATCCCAACCACAAGAATTTCCTCTAAGAATCTTGACACATTATCATTGCTAATATGTAATTATTGGTCCTACTACAATAAGAGTCTCTAATTGTGTGGGTTAAGTACACGGTTTGACAAAATCCACTATGTCTCCATAAAAACACATGAAAAAGGAAAACGACTATTACTAGTGTCCATTAATATTGAATCAGAATGGAAAATACACAAGTCTTACCTCAGATCACTCCATGAGCATATGGGTCATAAGCCATGACTCCATGCAAATATCAATGTCTGCATCCTCCGGATCCATGACCCTAGCACGGATGACCACCTTATTATATTTTAGATCCCCTCCCTTTCCAACCATTTTTCGGAACTCCTAGTTCCATGTGTTGTCTTTTCCATGGTATCTTTTTAGTCGTCTACCTCTAAGTGGCACTACGAGTCAGAAAATCACTAGCGAGATGGCCCCTAGTCATCACACGCACAACATCACCTCTCTTAGGGCTGATATGGTCCTCGGTGATGATCATGAAACATAAACAACTGTGTGTGAGTTAAAACATGGTTTTTCCTCCTATGTCACGGTCCTACTAACAGTCGTCTGCTAGCTTACGTAGACGCCTCTTTCTCGTTACCTCTATTGTGGGTCACAACCATCTTCTCCCCTGCCAGGGAACTATCAACCGCCAGGGGTCTCTCTATAAATCTAGAATTGGTGGGAATACTTTGTGGAATTACTAAAACCCTGATATCTCATTTAATTCCATAAAAGATGGTTCGAGATTTAGAAAAATGGTCTCACACCATGGTCAGGGTGTACTGGGGAATGTCCATGAACCTAGATGAAAGCTCTGACACTGTCATGTTGCTCGATCAAAGCTGCAAAAGCACTTGGATTCGTACTAACCTTATTTTGGTTGGGTTAAAATATTCCCTAGAGATTCATTCAAACTCCTCCAGAGTAACTATCACTACATCATTTGATTGGGTCACTAAAATCTACCATCATTCCCTTGATCCCTAAAGAAGACTCACGACTAGGACCACCGTATGATCAGAAGGATTCCCCACTGAGCAGAAAACTTGATTAATATCCTTGAACCAGTCATCCACTGACTGGGGGTCTTGATCACCCCCGTATCTCAAAGGTTGATACCTCTGTAACCTGTGTAGCACACTCAACCTGCACCCATCCTTATGAAGAAATGATGGTATATGATAACGCTCTATGGGTGGTGACACCATCGGCAGACCACCCTGAGGAAACTACCTAGAACAAGTGTCTTGTATTGAAGCCTCCACATGGGTAGGATCATCTTAATTATCATCTTATAAAATAATATATGGTTTTCTATGTGGACAAATCCTATAATGGATCAAGATGATTATGATTAATCCTTTATATTTGGAGAGTTGACTCTAGAAGGAGATGGAAAACAGAACCCATTCCTATATGATTGGTGTACCATTTATTTCCCAGTGACTATTGTCCTAATGTACCAATTCAAAAATAATATTATTAGAGCCCCAATCAATGGATATGTTTCCTTCCGCACCAACATTAGAACCCCTAAACTGATAAACGAACTCAAAACATTGTATCACTACTGCTATTCTACTAGAAAAAATCTCACAAACTTCTAAACCTAATGTAGAACCAAACCACCTCTGATAAAACTCCATCACAGACCTTCCCCCATGACCCATGTAGTGACTTCCCAAACCCTCCTCTGATATTACAGGGGATGGAAACTAGCACCAAGTAGGCATATCTCCCAAATGGAAGGCATTTTCCTAAGAACATTTACACACGAACCTAACTCCAAGACACAGTGTATATATAATGAAAACACTATGTAAATAAAATGAATTCATACCATTATAACCCAACAACAGATTACAACAGAATGTAAATATGTAAAGTAAAACTGGGCCCAAATTCAATCCCACTAAAATTAAGACAACATCATAGTCTAACTGGTAAACATGGGTACTGAAGCTGATGTAGGAAGCTGGCGGACACACCTTGGGTCATCTAATCCCATAAGGCCCCATCTAGTCCATGTCTTGGTCCAAGTCTTCCTATAAATCTACCAAAGCATTGGTCAACTACATAAGACATGGCATGTTTGGGAAAATCCCAAGTAGAGATGAGTAAAACAATACTCACTAGTACACCATGGAAACCACAAAGGAATACCATATGGGAAAAAACACAAGGTACAGTACGGTATAAATAGGTATATGTCCATACATATACCAAGAACATACATATATAATATGCTTAGACACTATAATTCATCAGGTTCCAACCACATATCCATCAAGAGAATTATCGTTAAAGGTTCAAAGGGTAACACATAAAACCAAGAGATTTCACACCACGATCTCATCCATCCATAATGGAACATGTTTGAGATGTACACTCCATCAGGAACAACTCAACCATTCCTAATGGCACATCCAAGAGAACATGATACATCAGGAACATCCTACTAGGTTCATCTCCAGAGATCATCAATAGATGTTTAATCATTGTTGTCTGGCACCCAACACAAGACTGTGAAAACCCATGTGAAGAGGACTGCCCACACCATCGTACACAGATGGGGGAGCTCTTCTTCTAACCATCTCATGAAGATTATTTTACACCTCTAAGAGGGAACCTACACCATAGTCTATCGAGGTAGAACTAGATCCTATCAAGGTATGATTGATATCAAGTTGATGGGCCTACTCCACATATCTATGCTCGGCAGCTGAGGGATCTCCAACTCCAATGGAGGACCCTCTCCCCATACTTCTCAAGATAGGGAGTGCAACTCCATTTGTGCGGACAGAAACCATGATCCCATATGGAAGTATTACTCCTGAGAGACCCACACCCGATCACACAAGGGAGTGCGACTATGTATTTTGAAGACCTGCATCCTACCTAGAAAGTGATTACTAATGAGTGACTAGAGGACCCGTACCATAGTAAGACATGGGAGTACTAACTCTATCAATTCATGTGTGGGTGACCCATGCCATAGAACAATAGGGGAGTACGAAATCCTATAATAGGGGACCTGCACCCTCCCCGGTTGTGGAGTACCAACACAATGTATGTTATTTATGGAGGACCCATTCCCTAGTTTTATAGGGAAGTTCTGAATCCAAGATTAGAGGACCCGCTACCTAGTCCTATAGGGGAGTACCTACTCTTCCTTCCCAAACATTGCTGAAAACACACACCATAATCTTTTAGTGGTGTAACACCACTGGAAGAATCTACCCATAGGAAAAGAACTCACTCCCATGACATGGGGAGTCATATTATTCTAAAACATTCGAATGTTATTATCAAGCATGGTAGTATGTGGACGACCTACTCCTCAGGCCATTAGTCCATCAATCAACATCCAAAAAAAACCTTAAGTATATCAACAGGAATGTCTCATCCCATGGGTCCCAATGCAGTAGATGAATCATCAAATAGATTATCTATTTGAATGTGACGAGAATTTTATAAAAACGTGATGCTTCGGCTAGGGTTCGGTCCGACCCGGTCGGACAGACCTTACTCACCCTTACTGGGCATAGTAGTTCAGATCACAGAACTGCCACGCGCCCCAATTCACCATGTTTGTCAAGCATTTTGCGGTCTAGTCTCCTCCATCATGCGGCATACCCGCGTTCCAAATCCACTGGCCCAAGGAGTCATGTCGCCTAGGCCTCGTCCATCTGCTCTGCATATCTGAACCTGGATTCTTTCACACGGTCAGCTGACCCAATCCCAACGGCTCGACGCGGCGCATCCATGACCTACCCTTTCTACGACCCCATTTCCACCCACAACAGAGCCACCACATGTTATTTTGTCTACCATAGCCGACTTTTGGCTTCCTCTTCACCGGCACACGACCGCAATAGCATGACACCACCGGCCGCTGGCGCTAACACTAGTGCAGAAAACGTTTTTTACGTCACCATTTTTTACGTCGGTTATATAAAACCGACGTCATAATATGTAAAACGAGGTTTTTTACGTCGGTTAAGAAATAACCGACGTAAAAACCTGTGTTCGGTACACATTTAACTTCGGTTATACAAATAACCGATGTTATTAATCTTGCGGCTTCGTTTTTTACGTCGGTTATTTTTATAACCGACGTAAAAAACGCGGTTTTCGAAGGCCCTTTCACGTCGGTTATTGAATAACCGACGTAACAAACGCGGTTTTTGAAGGCTTTTTGACGTCGGTTATAAAATAACCGACGTAAAAAAAGAATCCGCAGATGTTTTTGACGTCGGTTATTCCATAACCGACGTAAAAAAACGCGGATTTTGAGCCATTTTTTACGTCGGTTATTATATAACCGACGTAAACAATGAATCGGAGGAAGTTTTTTACGTCGGTTATTGAAATAACCGACGTTATAAATGTTTTTAAAACAATTATCACGTCGGTTATTGAATAACCGACGTGATAACTCAATTAAAAATTTACCCAGACCCGTGGATTGTCATTCGCGAGTTTACCTTCGACAGTCGCGACTCGTCTCTCTCGCGCGTAAACCCGAATCGGCTCGTCCATTTCGTTGGTTTAGATTCGTTTTGCGATCATCGTTTCTCATATTTAATCTCCTCGGATCAATCATCTAAACTCGCAGCACTCAGGTAATCCTCCCACTCTTTCGTTTTTTTTCGCGGATAGTAAATATATATGTGTTGTGATTTTTTTGTTGAAACTAGCTAAGATTCTTCGATTGCGAACCCTTTTAACTCGTTTTGGCACCATAATCTTATTTATCATCCCTAGATCTATTTGTTCGACTTGCAATATTGAGTAATTTTATGATTTCACTAATTTTTCATCGTTTTCTATAAATCCCCGAGAGGGTTGGGGCGTGTCCATTTGGATGGGTTGCCCTTTTACAGTTGTTACTACTTTATTCACACACAACCATGGCATAGGTGCATGGATTTGGGGTCGGGGGGTGTCCAGGGGGGTTTACAAGGGGGTGGGTGGGTGTGGGGGGCTGTCCAAGGGTGTGGGTGGGTGTTGGGGGGTGTCCAGGGGGGTGTCCAAGGGGGTAGGGGGTGGGGGGTGGTGTCCAGGAGGGGTGGGGGGGCTGTCCAGAGGGTTGGGGGGTGTCCAGGGGGGTGTCCAAGCAGGTCGGGGGTGGGGGGTTGTGTCCAGGAGGGGTGGGGGTGCTATCTAGAGGGGTCGGGGGCTGTCCAGAGGGGTCGGGGGGTGTCCAGGGTGGTGTCCAAGGGGATGGGTGGGTGTGGGGGGCTGTCCAAGGGGGTGGCGGCCTGTCCAGAGGGGTCGGTGGGGTGTCCAGGGGGGTGTCCAAGGGGGTGGATGGGTGTGGGGGGCTGTCCACGTGGGTGGCGGCCTCTCCAGAGGGTATTTGGGGTTGTCCGGGTGGGTGGGGGGGCTGTCCAGAGGGTTGGGGGATGTCCAGGGGGGTGTCCAAGGGGGTAGGGGGTGGGGGGTGGTGTCCAGGAGGGGCGGGGGGCTGTCCAGAGGGGTCGGGGGTGTCCAGGGGGGTTTACAAGGGGGTGGGTGGGTGTGGGGGGCTGTCCAAGGGCGTGGGTGGGTGTTGGGGGGTGTCCAGGGGGGTGTCCAAGGGGGTAGGGGGTGGGTGGTGGTGTTTAGGAGGGGTGGGGGGGCTGTCCAGAGGGTTGGGGGGTGTCCAGGGGGGTGTCCAAGCAGGTCGGGGGTGGGGGGTTGTGTCCAGGAGGGGTGGGGGTGTTTTCTAGAGGGGTCGGGGGGTGTCCAGGGTGGTGTCCAAGGGGATGGGTGGGTGTGGGGGGCTGTCCAAGGGGGTGGCGGTCTGTCCAGAGGGGTCGGTGGGGTGTCCAGGGGGGTGTCCAAGGGGGTGGATGGGTGTGGGGGGCTGTCCAAGGGGGTGGATGGGTGTGGGGGGCTGTCCAAGGGCGTGGGTGGGTGTTGGGGGGTGTCCAGGGGGGTGTCCAAGGGGTAGGGGGTGGGTGGTGGTGTTTAGGAGGGGTGGGGGGGCTGTCCAGAGGGTTGGGGGGTGTCCAGGGGGGTGTCCAAGCAGGTCGGGGGTGGGGGGTTGTGTCCAGGAGGGGTGGGGGTGCTTTCTAGAGGGGTCGGGGGGTGTCCAGGGTGGTGTCCAAGGGGATGGGTGGGTGTGGGGGGCTGTCCAAGGGGGTGGCGGCCTGTCCAGAGGGGTCGGTGGGGTGTCCAGGGGGGTGTCCAAGGGGGTGGATGGGTGTGGGGGGCTGTCCAAGGGGGTGGATGGGTGTGGGGGGCTGTCCAAGTGGGTGGCGGCCTCTCCAGAGGGTATTTGGGGTTGTCCGGGTGGGTGGGGGGGCTGCCCAGAGGGTTGGGGGATGTCTAGGGGGGTGTCCAAGGGGGTAGGGGGTGGGGGTGGTGTCCAGGAGGGGTGGGGGGCTGTCCAGAGGGGTCAGGGGGTGTCCAGGGGGGTTTACAAGGGGGTGGGTGGGTGTGGGGGGCTGTCCAAGGGTGTGGGTGGGCGTTGGGGGTGTCCAGGGGGGTGTCCAAGGGGGTAGGGGGTGGGGGTGGTGTTTAGGAGGGGTGGGGGGGCTGTCCAGAGGGTTGGGGGGTGTCCAGGGGGGTGTCCAAGCAGGTCGGGGGTGGGGGGTTGTGTCCAGGAGGGGTGGGGGGCTGTCCAGAGGGGTCGGGGGGTGTCCAGGGGGGTTTACACATCGATTTGTTTTATATTTCAAAATTGTTATATTCAAATTATGATTTTTTTCATATAAACATATATTTGTCTTATCTAAAAAATATATATATTTTTGCTATTTTTTATAGGTAATAATGAGTCGAAGTTGGATTACGGCACATCGAATGAGCAATGAATATGAGGAAGGTGTTGATGCCTTTTTGGAATTTGCTAAACGAAATGTTCCAAGTAGTGACATTTTTTTCTGTCCATGCCTGAAATGTCTGAATATGAAGAAGTTGAAAAGTAGAGAGATAAAAGATCATCTGATTTGTCATGGTTTCAATCCGAGTTACAACCCTTGGATTTGGCATGGCGAAACTGGACAGAATGTCACTGATGATAATGAATCGCAAGATGGTAACTCCGATGGAATTGATGAAATGATTCGCGATATTGTAGCAGAACAAATTGAGATAGAACCGAGAGTTGCACGTCTATATGGTGATGCCGAAAAACCATTATATCCTGGTTGTACAGATTTTACGGTTTTGTCGGCGGTGTTAAGATTGATTAACCTGAAGGCGAAACATGGATGGAGTGACAGAAGTTTTACAGAGCTGCTACAATTGATGAAAGACATTCTTCCAAAAGATAACGATCTTCCAGATTCACATTATAAGGCCAAAAAAATATTATGCCCGATGGGATTGGGATACAGGAAAATACATGCATGTCCGAATGACTGCATTATATATAGGAAGGAATATGAATTTCTGAAAGAGTGTCCCAAATGTGGGACATCACGGTATAAGGTGAAAGAAAAATCACAAGCTGATGTAGAGATTACAAAGCTCCCTTCAAAGGTATTTTGGTATCTTTCTATAATTCCTCGTTTCAAACGTTTATTTGCTAATTCACATGATGCAAAAAGGTTAAGATGGCATGCTGATGAGCGGGTATGTGATGGAAAAATACGTCATCCAGCTGATTGTCCACAATGGAAGAAAATTGATGCCCAGTACCCTACATTTGGAAATGAAATTAGAAATCTGAGACTAGGCTTGTGCACAGATGGAATGAATCCATACCGAACCCTCAGTAGCACACATAGTTCATGGCCTGTTTTATTGGTAATTTACAACCTCTCTCCTGAAGTTTGTATGAAGCGCAAATATGTCATGTTGAGTATCATGATCTCTGGTCCAAAGCAACCCGGCAATGATATTGATGTATACTTGTCACCGCTGATTGATGATTTGAAACTTTTATGGGCTGATGGTATTAGGGTGTATGATTCTTATAAAATGGAATATTTTCAACTGCATGTAGTGCTTCTATTCACTATAAATGACTTCCCAGCATATGGAAATTTGTCTGGATACAGTGTTAAAGGGCATAAAGCATGTCCAATTTGCGAACAACAGACGTCATATTGTCAATTGCATCATGGGAGGAAAACAGTGTACATGGGTCATCGAAAGTTTTTGCCTATGGATCACCCTTATAGAAGACTAAAAAAGGCATTCAATGGCTCACAATAATTTGATACTGCACCTCAACCTTTATCCCCAGAATTGTATTTTGAGAGGGTGAAAAACCTTGATGTGACATTGGGAAAGACACAGAAATCTGGTAATGATAGACATATTTGGAAGAAAAGGTCAATATTTTTTGAGCTACCATATTGGAGGTATCATGAAGTCAAACATAATATTGATGTCATGCACGTGGAGAAGAATATCTGTGATTCTTTGATCGGAACATTGCTAGATATTAAAGGAAAGACAAAAGATGGGTTGAATGCAAGGTTAGACCTACTGTCAATGGGAATACGTTTAGAGTTAGCTCCCACTCCTAAAGGAAGACGAACATTTCTTCCCCCGGCTTGTCATACATTATCGAAGAGGGAGAAAAGTAGCTTTTGTCAGTGTCTTCATGATATCAAAGTGCCTCAAGGTTATTCTTCAAATGTAAAAAATTTTGTCTCATTGAAAGACTTGAAGTTGATAGGTATGAAATCACATGATTGTCATGTCATGATGCAACAAATTCTACCAGTTGCACTGCGTGGAATATTGCCCATCCGTGTCAGAAAGACTATAATGAGGTTGTGTTATTTTTTCAATTCAATTTGCAACAAGGCGATTGATGTGAATGCTTTGAACATTTTGGAAAAGGATGCAATTATTATACTTTGTCATTTGGAAATGTATTTTCCTCCAACTTTTTTTGATATGATGGTGCATTTACTGATTCATCTGGTTCGAGAAATAAGGCTTTGTGGACCTGTATATCTTCGTTGGATGTATCCTTTTGAAAGGTATATGAAAATATTAAAGGGATATGTTAAAAATCCATATCGACCTGAAGCCTCCATTATTGAATAGTATATTTCTGAGGAGGTAGCAGAGTTTTGTACGAGTTACTTGGCTACGGCGCAACACATAGGTTTGCCTCCATCTCGCCATGAACGGGTTAATAATGAGGGAAAGGGGATTCGTGGCATGAAAGTCAAATCACTGTCAGCTGAACATATGAAGAAGTTAGAATCATACATCTTGAATAACATAGCTGATGTTCAACCGTATATCACATTGCATATTAATGAGTTGAAACAATGTCATCCAAAGAAGAAAGAAATGTGGATTTTGAATGAGCACAACAAAACTTTTTTGCCATGGTTTAAAAAGACCTTGCTTGGTAGATCAGATGTATCAGAGACATTAAAATGGATAGTGGGTGGTCCATCTTTAAATGTGATAACATGGTCCGCTTATGACATTAATGGCTATACATTTCATACGAAAGCTCAGGACAACAGAAGTGCGGTTCAGAATAGTGGTGTATTGGTGTTTGCAGAAGCAATGCATTTTTCGAGTGCTAAGGACAGAAACCCAATTTCGGCATCAAGTGCATATTATGGAGTGATTGAAGACATATGGGAGGCTGATTACTTTAAAATTAAAGTTCCCGTTTTTAACTGTAAATGGTTTATCGGTAACAACAGTGTCAGACACGATGAATTTGGAATGACACTTGTTAATCTGAATAGATTGGAAGACACAGCTGATTCTTTTATAATGGCAACACATGCCAAACAAATTTTCTATGTAGTAGATCAATCAGATATGCAGTGGGCTGTTGTTTTACAAGGGAAAAACCAATATGTTGGTGAGGATGAATTTGATGAAGATGCTGATTTATGTGAGATCCCTACTTCCATGGAAAGATTAACAGAACATAATGATGAGTATGTTGAAGACATGGTTTGTGCCATTAGGAACGATCACGACGAAGGAATTTGGGAAAACAATCCAACTGTACATTCCTAAAATTACAGGTAACACAAGTATATATCTTGTTTACATTTAGTTTTTTCATATAATGTTAGATACTGTAAATTTTTTACTTATTAAAATATGTATCAAACCAAAACGATAAAACAATAAAAACCGTAAAGAGGAGAAGTCCTGCGCGCACCGGCAACCGGTCCTCTCTGTCTGTACCACCGGCCGGCCGCTGGCTCACCACCGGCCGGCCGGTGGTTCAGACAGAGAGCCTTCCTCTCTGTCTGGATCACCAGCGGCCGGCCGGTGGTGAGCCAGCGGCCGGCCGGTGGTACAGACAGAGACAGAGCCTCTCTGTCTGGATCACCAGCGGCCGGCCGGTGTTGAGCCAGCGGCCGGCCGGTGGTTCAAACAGAGAGGAAGGCTCTCTGTCTGGTCCACCGGCCGGTCGCTGGATCACCACCGGCCGCCCGGTGGACCAGACAGAGAGCCTTCCTCTCTGTCTGGATCACCAGCGGCCGGCCGGTGAGGAGCCAGCGGCCGGCCGGTGGTTTAGACAGAGAGGAAGGCTCTCTGTCTGGTCCACCGGCCAGCCGGTGGTGATCCAGCGGCCGGCCGGTGGTCCAGACAGAGGAAGGATGTCTGCTCCACCGGCCGGCCGGTGGTGAGCCAGCGGCCGGCCGGTGGCATCAGTGAGTCCACTTTTCAGCTTTCTTATGCCAACTCCTTGGCAACATTTTGCCTGTGTTTACCATGTTTATCATTGTTTAACATGCTTATCATATTACCGATGTTTACTATTATGTAATTTAGTACACTTTTCTATTTGTGAACTAATGTTTGTTTTTTTGATTTGAAGGAAAATGACAGATCAATCAGTTGATCAGCCACATGATTCTGGAGATGAGCATATTGGTCATACATCTGGGGAGGAACATTCACATGCTCCTATTACGAAAAAGAGTTCAAAGGTTGGTAAGCGTGGGTGCACACGTTTACCAAAATTATCACTTGCCCGTACGAAGGAGGAGAGGATAGTCGTGGAGTTTGATGAGGATGATCTTCCTAGAGGTCCAAATGCTAAAGATTTTAAGGGTTTTGTAGCAACTCAGGCTAAGAGCAAAGTAAGCATTCTTTATGATGATTGGAGAAGTGTGGATAAGGCGATAATTTCTCAGCTGTGGGAGACCATTTTGGTAAGATCTTTTGCTATTGTTTGACTGTTCTTTAAATGTTTCTAGTATATATAATATTTTTAACCTCTTTTTTATCAGATGACATTTGATATTCCTGACACTGGAGGAGTCAGGAAGAAATGCTTATCGTTGGCTGCTAGGAGATGGAGGGATTTCAAATCAACCCTCTCATCTGATTTCATTTATGGTCATAGGAGTCGTGAGAATCCATGTCGTATATATCCTTTTATAGATGAAGACACATGGAGACAATTTTTTGAAAGTAGAAGAAAAGAATCATTTTTGGTAAGGGCAATGTAAACTTTTATAAGCTTTCTTATATAAATGATCTTATTATTGTTTTGTTAATGATTACTTATTCTTAATTTACAGCAAACAAGGAAAGCTCATCAAGAGATCCAATCTAAAAATGTATACCCTCATAGTTTATCTCGGGGAGGGTATGCATTATTGGAAGAACAAATGATGGCAGAAAAATTTCAACAACTAAGAGCTGAGTCTTCAAGCTCTGGAGAGGTGGCCCCTCCATCCCCTCCATCTAGACATGAGAAATGGAAAAGAGCTCGGAAGGGCAAAAAAGGACAATATCTTTCGGAAGAATCGAGACTCGTAGTTGAGAGGATTGTAAGATATCTATTTTATTTATTTAAGTTTACTATTTTCGTCATATATTTCCAATCATTATAGAAAAGTTCAATTAATTATTACAGGACTCTCTTGAGGAGCAGAGTTCACAGGGGACATTTACACCATCTGGGAGGGAAGATATTTTATCTGTGGCATTGGGAAAGCCCGAACATCCTGGCCGTGTAAGAGGATATTCGGCAGGTGTATCGGTAAGAAAAGTGTTGCCACGTTCCTCAACTTCTAACGTTGAGGGAGTTTATAAAAAAAAAAATAGAATCGTTGGAGGCTGAAGTCCATAATATTAATGCGACAATGGAGGACAAGATTAGAGCATCGGTGCAGTTAATGTTTGCAGACTTGCAAAGACAATTTCAGGGTGCAGCTCCCACTCCACCTCTCCCAGTAGCTCCCACTCCCCCACCTCAGCCTGCGGACCCCATTTTTGATCCTCCTCCTCCGCCGCAGCTACCTACTTATTGTGAGTTGTATGTTGATGATCCTCAACATCATATAGTTGCATATGGGATGGTATATTGTATAGGAGATACAGTTCATCATCAACAGTTAGAGGTAGAGAATCAGAGGGTCACTGTACAGGATATTATAGATAGATCAGCTCGGATACCATTACCTACAGATGAGGTGACGACAGTTGGACATAGTATCGGCCATTTTTTACTTTGGCCATCCAGACTTCTTCGACTCATTACCATAGAGGTATGGATGTTATATCTTTTATTTTATATTTTTATTAATGTTTTATCATTTGAAAACTAATATATTTTTCAATTTATTTTTACAGGAATACTTCAAAGGTAAAGAAATACTGTATAGACAACAACAAAGACAGATAGCTATGACATCAGATGCAGATACTAGCAGTCTTGACAAATTGTCAAGATATTCAAATTTGTTGGCGGATCATTATGACTTTACAATGGAAGCTCATGTCTGTGGACGTGAACTATGTGTGGGGATTATGAAAAGTGATATCATGGAGTTTGTCACTGGAGATAAGATGGGCATCAACGTGGTGCAAATTTTTATCATGTAAGTCTTAACTCCTTTTCCTTGCGTTATATTTATTAAAAATGTATACTTATGTCTGCTTTGTATTAGGTATATTTATAAAATTTGTGAGAGGAATGAGCTGACAGATGTATATGGATTCATGGACCCACAATTGATTTCCCCTGAAGCATGTGCATTGGATGAGGAACAAAGAATGCTTTATATTGCTGATAGATTTGAACAGAATGTAATCACACAGTGTTGGATGATGCCTTTTTGTGAGAGGTATGAAACACATCCCTCTCAAAGAGTTAATTATATTTTAACATAAAAAACCACTAACGTTAAATTTCCTTTTCTCAGGGATCATTGGATGTTAGGGGTTTTTTTCCCTAGGGAGAAAACACTTTATTGGATATGCTCTCTCCATGATGATGTGCGAGAAAGTTTTAAGAATATATTGGAAACGTAAGTTTCAATTTCACAATAGTTTTATATATTATAATGAATTTTAAATTTACCCCATTCGTATTATTTTCTAACAGGGCATGGGTCCACTTTCGAAAAAGCGCAAAGAAAAGGAATTACAAGATCAAATATCTACATGCGAAGGTAAATATCCATTTATAATTTGTACATTTTGATTTATTACATAAAAATAATATATTGAATTTACACTCATTCAAACAGAAATTTCATGAGCAACAAGGCATCATCGAATGCGGATATTACATGTTAAGATTTATGTATGAAATAATAACAACTGGGACAGTTCTGAGTTTTGACCTGGTAAGATTTCCTCTTTCTAATAATATTTCAATTTGATTTATTCATTATACACGTTGACTACTATCCTTTTCCTTTGTAGCTTTTTGATGACCCTCAACCCTTTACTGCTGAAGATATCAAACACTTACAAGTGGAGTGGTCAAATTATTTTACAGGTTCGATTGACTTTTAGTTGTTTGTAATGTAAAATGTAATTTTGAATATTGTCAATGTAATTGTGTATTTCGTAGTCGTTTAGGTTGGATTTAGTTTTTTTTGAAGTTGACATTGTAAGTTTTGAATGTTATATAAGTGAATGTTTAATTTTTCTCTACTTCTTGTTTTGGTCTACTGTTGATGGTTTTTCTGGTCTGGATTTTGGTATGGGGGGAGAGGTTCCAAGGGGGTGGGTGGGTGTTTGGGGGGTGTCCAAGGGATATGGGAGGGGTGTCCAAGGTGTGTTTGGGGCTGTCCTAGGGGTCGGGGGGGGTGTAAATGAGGGTGGGGGTGTCCAAGGGGTGGGGGGTGTCCAAGGGATATGGGAGGGGTGTCCAAGGTGTGTTTGGGGCTGTCCAAGGAGTCGGTTGGGTGTCCAAGTGGTGGGGGGGTGTCCAAGGGATATAGGAGGGGTGTCCAAGGGGTGTTTGGGGCTGTCCAAGGGGATGGGGGGGTTTCCAAGGGGTAGGGGGGTTTCCAAGGGGTAGGGGGGTTTCCAAGGGGTAGGGGGGGTTTCCAAGGGGTCGGGGGGGTGTCCCGGGGGTGGGGGGCTGTCCAGTGGGTGGGGGGGTGTCCAAGGGGTGGGGGGTGTCCAAGGGATATGGGAGGGGTGTCCAAGGGGTGTTTGGGGCTGTCCTAGTGTTCGGGGGGTGTAAATGAGGGTGGGGGGGCTGTCGAAGGGGTGGGGGGGTGTCCAAGGGGCAGGTTGGGTGTAAATGAGGGGGGGGGGGTGTCCAAGGGGTCTGGGAGGGCTGTCAAGGTGTGGGGGGGTGTCCAATGGGTGTTTGAGGCTGTACTAGGGGTCTTGGGGGTGTCCAAGGGGTGGAGGGTGTCCAAGGGATATGGGAGGGGTGTCCAAGGGTTGTGGTGGGGCTCCAATGTGGTGGGGGAGGGCTGGCCAGGTTGTTAGGTGGGTATAGATGAGGGTGGGGTTCAGTTGGGGCTTGGGGGAGGGCTGGCATGGTTATTTTTGTTTGGTTTCTGGTTGCTTTTTGGTGAGAGCAGTGCAATTATTTAAAAAAAAAAAAATTCTTTCACGTCGGTTATAAAATAACCGACGTGGTAAATAAATCGGTAGGGGTTTATCACGTCGGTTTTTTCTAGAACCGACGTGATAAACCTTTCCCGGGGATTTTATCACGTCGGTGCTTAGTATAACCGACGTGATAAAAGGCCTGGGAATCGATTTACCACGTCGGTTATTGAATAACCGACATGCTAAAACGTTTCCCAGGCCTTTTTATCACGTCGGTTTCCTAAATAACCGACGTGGTAATAGGCCAGGGGAAGGGTTTACACGTCGGTTATGACATAACCGACGTGATAAACGATATCCCAAGCCTTTTATCACGTCGGTTTAGGGAATAACCGACGTGATAAAGCCCCCCGCGCATATTTATCACGTCGGTTATTATATGAACCGACGTGATAACCACCGTGAAGTTAGGGATATTACGTCGGTTTTAAATAACCAACGTAAAAAACGTTATTTATAACGTCGTCCGTATTAACGTCGCCTAAAAACCGACGTAAATAATAAAAAATAACCGACGTAAAAAACGTTTTCTGCACTAGTGTAATATGCTAATGGGGTCTTCCGCAAGCCACCAAACACACTTCTGTGCTCAATTCATTGGTCCAGACGTTGTTCTAAAATCATGGGGTCTTCATATTCACTATTGTGGGCTCACATTCCAGAAATGATCCATATTGGTACAATTTCAATCGAGTTGAGATATTTTTTGCACCCCCTTGATCTGTTCTCCACTATCATTGTTGCTCCTCCACCTTGTCACATCCATCGTATGTCTATGATATCAAATCGTTGTTCCAATAAGAAAGCGTGAAATGATCAATTTATTGGTATGGGTTGAGTAGTGGTATAATCAATGAACACCCATGTTGAGAATCAAATTAGTGGTGAAAATCACAAGGAAAAAACAGAGGAAACAACCTCGATCGATGTTCTTATCAATCTTGATCCATCATCATTAGAATGATAATAAAATAAACCACAAGAAATAACCTTGATTACACTATAGTTAAATCCCAATAAACATAACACCCTTCCCCTAATACGTATGATCATTGAATCAATCCTTTTTCCAATTGATTCATGTTATTTTTAAAAAATAATAATGGGGAAAATCCCAAAAGAAATAACCACCATACGTGGAGATTGAATCGGTTGGCATCAGGGTCTGATCGTCGATCCTCTATCCTTGATTTATTAGATCCACTTTTCTCCAATCAATGTTTTGTGCTCAATCCTTCAATAAAATCATGTTCATCATAGGGGATCCTTATTATTTCTACAATGGATTCTAGGGAAATGGAAATAAATGTACAAATTATGAAAAAAAACAAAATAAAATAAAACCAACACTACATTAATAAAAATATTTATATTAAAATTTTAATATTTTAATTTTTTCCAAAAACTAACTTTCACCCTCAACCTAGAAAGGTCGATGTTAGGCCCCACCATAGTTAAAGTCATTGTCACATATGCAAAAATGGCCTAAGATTTCTAATTTTGGAATCATTTTGACTGATACTAAAGTTAAAATTTCACCTCCTGACTACTTTTTAGAAGGTCAAATTTTCTAATAAGCATATAAAATAAATTTCATAGGTAAAAAATATCCATTACATTAAGTACCAAAAACGGTACAACTATAAAGCATAGGGGTAAAGGATATAAAAATTATATTCATTTTCTTTCAAATGATTTCATGTAATATTGTATTAAATGAATACCTCTCTATTCATTAATTTCTATTATTTAGTCTACATTATATGTGATTAATTTCCTCTATATATATATATAATGATGATATATTTACAAAACTGTCAATCCCTCCATTTATAAATATGACATACTACACAAAATTATAGGGAACACTAAAAGAAATTATTTATATTGAAATAAAAAAACATTTGTGGAGTCTAATTACATGATAATAAATCACGAAAAATGATAATTTGGACACATTAAAATGTTTCTAATGAGTTCTCAATATGAAAACATATGTTCAAAACATGAGTGTTAATCACTCAATAACCAAATTTAATTTCAATCAATCACATCCAAATTTAATGTAGATAATAATAATATAATTAAATAATTATTATTTTGTAATATTATCTATTTTAATTAGGTAATTATCAGTATCCATCATCACCCTTTTTCAAGTTTAAAATAAATTAAAATTTTGGTCATGTGTTTGTATAGACTACAACCTCAACTAACTGATGTGTATCATTTCGAATTACCATGACACCAAAATAGAACATATGTTTTATTTAATAAATAAAAAAAATATTTTTAAAAATATTAATTATATTGAAATTTAATCCCTTCAATACCTTCTATATGTTATTTTGGAAAAAAATGTCATACATACGTATTTAGATACAACAGCTTCCATGGGATATATTGTAATATTTATCCTAAATACCATACATGGATGGTTATATGGTGGTATTTAATGAATAAATATGATATTTATGATATTTATTATATTTTGAAAAAGAAAAAGAAAAACAATCATCTGTGTTTTCTATGAATTCTGATAATATTATTTATGTGTATGTTTGGCTTAATGCCTCGATGTAACCATGATTTTTGTTTTTTCATAATCACATAATGTAGGTGAATTTAAATTATATTTGATATATATATATATAAGTATATTAAGGATTATTTATTCTTGGAATATTTTTCTTGTTGTATGAAATAGAAAATAATGATCATTATAGTGTAATATTTGAATATCTTGACATTACCAATAACAATCTCATCATGGATCTCCTTCTATTAAACAAATCCCATAATTATAATGAAATGAAAATTGGGATGTTTAAATCATTTAAAAAAATAAAGATATTTTATAATTTGTTATTAATGTACATGTTATTGAAGAATATTTTTTTAGGACAACATTATGAAACATGTGAGAAATAATCAAAATTACAACATCGGGTAATGAAAATAAGAAATGATTAACAAATCAATTCTTAGTAAATGATTATACACATATATTAAAAGTTTAATATAAATGAATAACATTATAAATTTATATATAATTTATTATTTTCTTAATATAATTTAATGTTATTATTTTGTTCTTATAATTTAGATAAATTTCTTCATTTCAATTCGCATTAATTGATTCAAGTTTTATAGAAATTGAATTGTTATTATAGTGACCCTCAATATTCATTCGTTAGAATTACATAATTTTTTAGAATAAAAATCCCTTTATACAAACAAAATCCCAAAAATCATACTATTCTAGTGCCTTTGGAACAAGGAAACATAAACATCGGTTCATAAATGAACTACATTATCTACCACTAGGTTCTTCTTGACTATCACCCTTCCTAGAATCATCAATCATATTAAATATATTCATAACCTGGGAAAGGAAAAATAAAAATGGGTGAGATAAAAATATCAATAATGGTAAGAAAATGATTTTTATAAAAATAATAATGATCATAGGGGTGTCAAAACATGATCATTAAAAAAAGATCATACACTACATATCAAAGATCATATCCATGAATCATGGCATAATGCTTAGTTGTTCATAATATATTAATCATATGGAAATAAATATCCTATTATATTTAATCATTATATATGAACAAAACATAATGTAGTGGGAAACACATAAGAATATAATATTATTTCTACACTAGAGAAGGAATCACCTCAGAGACTATATTAGTAGTATGGGTTCTTTCCCCATACTATCTTGGCAGTCATTATTCACTACCATTACCATCTTAGTATCATGAGTTCACACCAAATGACATGTATGTTCCCATAGTTCATTCACATATCCATCCTAGTAGCGTTATATCATTCCTGATACCATCTAGGATGTGAGGTATCACTCCCATGGCCATCATAGTAGTCATTGTTTACTCCCAATACCATATCATCCTATCTTTTGAGATATAAATCATTACAAAATTCATTTTAGGGAGATATAGATCCCACATATATAATACTGAAATCATACATACATGCTCCAAAAAATAAAAAAAATCATATCTTAACTCAGGAAATGAAATGGGTGTCATAAAAAAGAAGTCATATCCTATCTATTAGAAAATGTTAAGGGTTTTGTAATAATTTCATTAAAATCATAACCAACAAATGAGAAACTGATTCCATAAATATATAACCTTTAAATGATAAATGTATTTTCTAATAACCATGAAATTAGGCCTAAGTATTATGAAAAAGAATATGAATGTACCCATTAGATCATTTCCTATAAAATCATGAATAACATCAAAAAATCTCATGTTATATGGGAAATATTTTGAAATTTATTTGGATAAGTACATCTTGGGGAAAATATCATTTCTTATTTGAAAAACTATTTTTTTTTAATTAATTTGAAAATTATTTTCATTGAAAATCCATTAAAACATATAAATAATACATTAAACCATTTTGAAAAGCTTATTCCTTAAACAATTATATAATTTTCTTGAAAAGTTTTAAAAATATTTCTCCTTGAAAAAATTTATATATTCATTGAAAATTTTAAAAACAATTTTAGGGAAATTATTTTGAAAACATATAATGAAAATTTTAGAACCATTAAAAACCATTTCATTGAAAATTATTTTAAATATTATAAATAAATGACGAATATATTCTGAAAACCATTTCATCAAAATTATCATTAAAAATTATAATGAAAGCATAAAAATGTATAGAAATGCATTTATTTTAAAATTAAATAAAAAAATTTAAATAATATTTGAAATTTTGTTTGAACATTTTTACTTGAAATCTTATGGATGAATCATAAAATATTTTTGAAAACAATATTCCTTGGAGACTTATAAAAATATGTTCAAGAACATTTTTAAAACTATTTTCCTTAAAAATAATTGAAAACATATAATAATGCATTGAAAATGTTTTGAAGAAAAATTCATTGAATATTAATTTTAACAAAATATTCGGAAAAGATTTTAATATTAATCATTCAATGGAAGATTCATAGAAATGGATATGGGAAAATTTTTACTTGTCGTATAAGGTACAAATATAATTCCTTTTTGACCACAAATAGGTTATAAAATGAATTATTTAGAAAGATATAATAATATTATTTTAAAAATATTGATAAAAGAAAAAATGGTAAATCTATATTTAAAATATTATAGTATAATAGTATAATATTCATGGAACCCCATTTTTGAAATCATAGTTTTCAAGGAACATAGATTTCTGACCGAAGAGAGGGTAAAGTGAGGCTTTATTTAAAACAATTTCTTAACTATATTATGTACCCAATAATAATAAAAATATACCAATAATTTAATATATCACTACTCACCATAGGATAAAAAATAATCAATTTTATTGAGATATGAATTATAATATTTAAAAAAAGGATGAATAGTCCTGATCATTATCGAAAAGTGATGATATTTATTCATTAAAGTCTTATTACTTAGTAAAGTTGAACCATAATCCCTATGTGCTAAAGTAAAATTACATGAGGCTTAAAATATAATTATTTGAAAATTAATCATTATATAAAATTTAAAATCCAGTATATACACCTTATATTTAGAAATATGTGCATAACATGGATTGTGTCTCAAAGAAGGTAAATGGAAACAAATCTATTTTACATATTTGGTATATTTTGAAACATAATACCCATTAAAGGAAGATCATTGAATGAATATTTAATTACACAAAAATTTAAAAATAATCATCATATATTACATTCAGGGATATTAAATACATGATGCATAAAAAATAGTGCTGAACATTTCCTGATTATCATAGATACAAAAAGAGAGATGAAATTTAATTACATTTTGTATTCACTCTCGTCATACTCATTCTAATGTCATGTATAATAATTATAAGTTTATTATAAATATATAAAAGTACAATATTATTATATATACTACCATATATGTTTTTATTATGAATTTATATTACCCACTTGTTGAAATTCCATGTTATGGTTATCCTTCATGAAATATTCACTTTTTTATCTTGTGCCTTAATTTGTTATTGCATTGGTTGTAACAACCCAAAAATTCATTAATGAAAATTCCACTTTGTCTATTTAAATGTATAATTATGGTTATCTAAAACAAAATAACTTGTTTTTTTCTATGTTTTGTATTTTAAAATACCATTAATAATTGTGACCATTGCTAATGTAGTCATTGAATAGTGATCACATGATTATTATAAATATAGGGATTTATCAAATCCAATTTACTCAGAAAAATGAATAGAGGGCCATATCCAGTAGACTTGCCCCAAAAAAAACCCATTTTTCGGTGCTCAGATGGGAGGTGGAATCATTGGGCTTCTCTCTTTAACAATCCCAAGCTGAGTATGAATACGTTAAAATTGAGCATAATCGCCTATGAAAGAATTGGATGTTTATAGAGATTACCACTCGAGCAATGTTATCTGAGCCACCCCAAGAGTGTTTCACCATCCCACACCATACTATAAGGTCTTATGTGGGTGTTTTAGGTGTTTATGTTACAAAAATCTAGTAATACATTTATTTACATAATTCATGTATAGAGAATATACATTCCTAATATTATTGTTAGTTTGTAAATAGTTTTTAAAGAATAAATAATATTTTCTATTAATATTCAACTAAGAAATCTATTTTGATGAATTAATGGATATTTAAATTAAAATATATTTTATTAAAATTTTATTATTATTATTAAATTAATTTTTATTAAACTTATGTGATTGTATCAATTTATGAATGCAATTGTAATTTTTATTAGGGTTTGAAAGGTGTTTTTGTCAGAACCCATGATATTTCGATAGATGTTAGTTTTGATTTTAAATGTAAAAATTAAAATATTTAGAAAACAATTTAGAAAAAATGAATATTATTTTTGGAATCAGGTCGTCAAAATTTTCAAACGGTGAATTTTTCATAATTTTCTGAGAGAGTCGAATTTTTGGGTAAAAATTAAATACCGTTTAAATATATAATGTTTTTATGAAATCATAATGACTCAATAGTGATTTAATAAAATAATATATACATTATTTTCTGAAAATATATATTTTACCAATAAAATAATGTGATTTTGGGTTTGTTTGATTTATTTTACAATGTTTTAGTGGACCCTTCAATGCTTATAAAACATTTTGTCTTTTTAAATTGTTTTCCTTGAGAGTGTGATTCACCTCCACAAACAGACCCTATTATTTGAAGAATTTATGCCATTTTACATATAAAATATTATTTTCCTCTACCATTTTTCAAAATCCATGGGAAAAAACTAAGGGCTGGTTTTTGGTTTTTTTAGTTTAATGTGTGGCGTCCCAAACCTAAATACTAAAGAATTCCCTCTCCTTTCCTATATAAACCCACAAAATCTCCCACTTATTCTTCACTAATCTCATTTGGAGTTCATTTAAACTCCTGATTCTTTTCTCTATAATCCTCCCAAGTCTCCAAAATCTCCCAAGAAACCTCTCTCAAGTCTCTCCCAAGACTTTGGTATCACACTTCCAAGTAAAGGATTCCAACCTTTCTCTTTTTATCCATGCGTTTTAATATTGATATGACCATTTCATTTCAATTATAAATGTTGGGTTATTATTTATCACCTCCCCCATACTTCCCGCTTTATGTTTGAATGATGATATACCCCTTCATCTCTCATTAATTCCTCCCATGTACACCTTTTACCATGCCAAAATTTAATAAGGAATTTCTCTCTCCTCATTTACATTCATGAAATTATTTTATATTTTGTATCTAAATTCCATTCCATATGTTGGTATATTATGTCATATGATCCTCATACTGTCTATTTATTGTATAAATTATTTGAGGCCCCTTTCACTCTCATCAACCCATTTTTACAAATTTCTATTTGACATCTCTATGCTGCTGAAATTACACAAAAATTTCCATACCAAAATCATAGTGTAGTGAATATCATACCCACTCCTTTATCAAGGGTATTCACCTTTATGAACACGTACTTTTTGATTTTGGACATAAATTTATTTATTCTACATCTATTATTCCTATAATTAATTAGGATGTTAGTGAATCCATGTTGTGTGATCCATGTGGCACAGTTATTCATAAATTGAAATGATTATGAAGGGTGCGCCCTGATATCGCTTCAATGCATTGTGTAAAGTATTGTATCCTCATACGTCTTGTGTAATGAGTATTGAATAATTATAATTCATGTGTAATGAGGGTTAACTCTTTCTTCATGTGCAATGAGTGTTTACTCACGCTCCATGTGCAATGAGCCTTGGATCATGCTAATTCAATGTTAATTGTTGTTTCCACATTTCCATGTAATGATTATCAGGATTTATCATGCCATTATGTCCATGTTTCTCTTTTGATCCATTGATATGAATATTTTCTAACATGTATTGTGTTTTTCATCATATTCCATGTTTATTCCCTTACTGAGATTTATTTCTAACCCTTTTTTTATTCTTATTCTCCGGTCATCCTATACAATTCTAAGTACGAGGGAATGTAGTGGTCTTGTAAAGGAAGTTTTCAATAAGATGTTTTTATTATTTTCTTTATGTTGTTATGGAATGTTCCTAAGACCCAATAACACCAGACATCTTGATATTCGATGATTTTTCATGTGAATGTTTTATATAATAAATCATGTTTAAGAATGTAACAAAGAACATGGCCGTTATAGTTGGTATTAGAGGATCAGTTTAGTTATTTTTGGGATAAGTATTAGAAAACCATAGTGAAGACTTAGAGACTTGACTATGTATAAAAAACATCCCTATGTTTTAGTGATTATTGAGTAAGTGGTTAATCAAGAAAATGTATCCCTGTCTGGATATGAACAGTTAGAGGCGGCTCTAGCACAGATGTACCTAGGAATGAAAAATCTAACAAGGAGTTTTGGGCTTAACATGGGGCATCCTGGTAAATGATAACAAGCCTTTCTGCACTCTTGGTTACAACTCTCCCTGGGGATATACATTAGTAAATTAACAAGTTTAGAATGAACCATTATTAAGGGAATTAAAAAAATACACTAATAATATATGTTAGAAAGTATATCATGGATAACATAGATTTACGCCTATAGGTTCGTAAGTTAAGGAAATAAAATCTATTTATAAGTCATCTGTTTTGTCCTTGGATGACCCTTTATGTGTTACCCCTAACATTCCTTTTATTCTAGCCAATGTCTTGTAATATGAGGACTCAGGCTAACAACCGATGTGAAGATCAATGTGTTGATTGTGCTAATGAGATGTCAAATAAATGGGAGTGGGAATCACGAACTTTTTCACAATTCACTATCAGTTAACTAAAGCTTTAAATAGAAAAATGGGTGGAGAGTAATGTTCAACCCCAACCCCCTGATAAATAACAAGACCCTATCAAGAGATTCATGAGACAAAGGCCTCCAACTTTTAATAGATCATGTGATCCCTCAATCAATGAAAAATGGATCAACTCCATTGAAAAGATGTTCTCTATCCATCAATATTCCGAAAAAGAGATGGTTATCCTGAACACTTATCATATGGAGGTGAAGCTGATCAATGGGGGACAATGATCAATAATACAAAGCTTGAGGAGGAGATAGAGGCGTTGGAATGGAAGGATTTCTAGAATATGTTTTTTGATAAATATTTTTCGTGCACCCTATGGCATAATATAGAACATGAATTCCTTTCCCTCATGCATAAAGGCGATGAATGTATCAGATCATACATGGAAAATTCACATGGCTTTCACGATACACCTCCATCTTTGATGTTGCCCATGAATTCAAGGTTGACTGCTTCTTTAGTGGGAAGAAAACTAGACTGCAGAGAGCCATGGAGTTCCATGACTTTGACAGATATGAGGAAATTATCTGATGTTCCCTCAAGTTCAAAATGGGGATAAGTGAATCTCAGGGTTATCATGAGGATAATAAGTGTAAGTTAGATTTCAATTCTAGAGTTTCTATGGAAAAATCTAATGGTTCTATGAAAATAAAACACCCCACATTCCAATTGTGTGGAAAGAAGCACCCCTGAAATTGCGTGAAGGGGAAGAGGAAATGCTTTTGGTGTGGAAGGGAAGGACACCTAGATGTTAACTACCAACAAGAAAAACACATGGCTATGAAAGAGGAGAGGACGGCTCTGTTCGACTCCCAATGCATTGTTCTTTGCTTCAAATAAAAATAACCAGGAATTCTTGGAAATAAATTCCCTAAGACAAGGGATTTCGAAGTCAACCAACAACCTCCAAGGTAGCAAGGGTGAGCTTTTTTCATCACTACCACCAAAGTGAACCACGACAACGAAGTGGTGACAGATACACTAGTTATTCATTCAAGAATAGTGAACATAATTTTTGAATTGGGTTTTATGCATTCTTTTATATCCCAAAATTTTAGAAGAAATTTACCAACAAAACCACAAATCATGGAAGTAATGATGCCGGTGAGTACCAAAAATGGGGAAATAATTGCATCAAATTAATATAACTCCTCCCTTGTCATAATTGGTGGATTGAACTTCCCAGAGAACCTCATCATACTTCCTATGGTGGAATTTGATGCAATTCAGGGCATGGATTGGATTTCCCTATATGAAGCCAACATAAATTTCTGTGAGATGGAAATCACTCTCCATGTAGAGAATCAACCCCTGATTCTATATATGTGCAAGGAGGAAGGTAAATCTTATTTAGATACATCATCTAAAGTGTGGATATTACTGCCCAATGACCACGCATACCTGGCATAGATGATTGAGTCTAAAGAGGCAACCATCCTTGAAGACATTCAAATTGTGAGGGAATTCCCTAAAGTATTTCTTGTGGAATTTCCTAGTATCTGTCATAGAATATATGTTTAATTCTCAATTGATATTATACTTGTGGAGTTTCCAATATCCAAGACTCCATATAGAATGTCTATTGTGGAGCTTGAGGAGACAAAAAAACAACTACAGTAGAGTCTAGATAAAATGTTTATTTTCCCATGTGCTTCATTATGGGGTGCACATGTCCTCTTAGTCACAATGAAAGATGGTTCAATGCACCATTTCATTAATTATTTTGAGCTTAACAATATCACGATAAATAACACGTATCCTCTCCCATGAATTTATGACATGTTCGATCAGCTTCATGGAGCACAATACTTCTCCAAGGTATATTTTTGGTCATTGTATTATCTAGTAAGGGTGAAGAGGAATATATCCCAAAGAATGCTTTTCGTACAAGATACAGGCAGTTTGCATTAATAGTAATACCTTTTGGACTCAATAATGCTCAAAAAATCCTTATGGACATGATTAATAGAGTCATTATATATTACCTCGACAAATTTTTGTTTGTCTTTATAGATGATATTCTAATATATTCCAAAACCAAGGAGGGTCATGAGGAGCATCTAAGAACTGTACTAGAGACATTGTGAAAGGATAATCTATATGAAAAGTATAGAAAGTGTGAGTTCAGGTTAAAGGAGGTCTCATTATTAGGCCATATAATCACAAGCAATGGGATATCTGTGGATCCCTCCAAGACAGTTGCAATAGAGCGATGATCGAGGACAACATCGGTAATGGATATCCATAGCATTTTGGGGTTAGGTGGATATTATCATCAATTTGTGAGAAATTTATCATGATTGTCCAACCCTCTTTCAAAGATAACTCAGAATGGGGTAAATATTTGTGGGAGTGATTAATGTGATGAGATCTTTAAGGAGTTGAAGAGGAGGCTTATCAATTCTCTTGTTCTCACATTACCAATAAGTGGAGAACTTTTTCTGGTATTAAGTGATGCTTCGAAGAGGGGCCTATGATGTGAATTGATGAAAAATGATAAATTCATTGCCTATGCTTCGTGGAAACTGAATGTTCATGAGTAGAATTATCCAACACATTATTTGGAGTTGGCTGTAGAGATCTTAGATTTAAAAATTTGGAAGCATTATCTCTTTGGGGAGAATTGTTAAATATATACAGACCATAAAATCCTCGAGTATATCTTCACACGGAAAGAGTCGAACATGCACCAAAGAAGATGTTTACAAATGATCAAAAACTATGACTGCTAAATCCATTACAACCATGGGAAATTAAACAACATGGTAGATGCTCTAAGTAAAAAGGACCCAATGATTCTATAATTGGTAAGAATTGAGAAGGATCCAATCTTCATATATTTGATGAAGATGGACATGGGAATAAAAAAGAATGGAACATCATCAATCCTTTCACAAATGAATGTTAAACCTTATCTTTTGGAATCGTTAAAAGATGCTAAAAAGGATTATGTGGGAATTAAGAAGAAAGTTGAATATATCAGAAAATGGAAATCCTTGTTGATCAATATAAATTAAGAAGGAATTGTGAGATTTGGGGAAAGAATATGTGTTCCATCATGTCTGGAGCTTGAGAAGGAACGTTTGGATGATGCACATAGTTCAAATTTATATATTCATCTTGGAAATAGAAATATTTATTTGTATCTCTGATAGTATTATTGGTGGGATAATATGACGAATGAGATCACTGTGTATACATAAAATTTCCTAGTGTGTCAGCAAGTGAAGGCAGATAGGGAAATTTCTAATGGAATTACGCAACCATTTCCCATACCACCATGGAAATGGGAAAACATCACCATGTACTTTGTTACAGGAAATCCAAATACATCTGAATGCAACAATGAAATCTGGGTTGTTGTGAATCATCTAACAACATCTATACACTACATTGCAATTTGAGATGATTTCACATTGGATCAGCAAGCACAGATACATATCAGGGAAGTTGTAAGGATTCATGGAGTACCACTATCTATTTTATCCAATCAAGCTCCAAGATTCCCCTCTATGTTTTGGATGACTCTTCAACATTCTCTGGATACGGAACTGAAATCTAGTATGACTTATCATCCTCAAAATTATTTCCAATCTGAGCGAACAATTCAAACACAAGTACATATGTTAAGATCATATTCATTGGACATTAAAGGAGGATTGGATCAACATTATCCATTGGTTGAATTCACCTATAATAATAGTTTCTACTCAATCATCCGAGTGTAATATTATGAAGCCTTTCATAGGAAAAGGTTCAAAACATCGGCATGTTGGGATGAGGGCAGTGATCGTAAGATTCGGGAACAATAAATGGTCTATGAAATGGTGGAGAAGGTGAAAACCATTCAACATCATATCATGGTAGCCCGGAGTTGACAGAACTTTTATGCAAACAACTGTTGACGAGACCATTAGTATAAATTTGGATACAAGGTATTTTTATACATATCTCCATGGAATAAGGTAATGATTTTTGGAATGAAAGGGACGTTAAGTCCTAGTTACATTGGCCCCTTCGATATTCTGGATCATGTTGGAGCTATGGCCTATCAACTAGAACTTCCACCAACCATGGCCAAAGTACATGGTGTCTTTCATGTATACCACTTACGGAAGTAAATACCAGACCCTTCCCATGTACTCTCATCAGGGGTAGTACTGCTAGAGGATAATATTTCTTACAAGGTGTAACTAGTGAAGATCGAAGATCATAGAGTAAATGTTATACAAAATAAGACAATACCCCTTGTCAAGGTGTTGTTGAAAAACCACAAGTTTGAAGAAGCAATGTGGGAATCAGAGGAAATGATAATGAAATGTTACCAACATCTGTTTTAGGGTGGGAAATTGAAATTTAAAGGGGTAAATTTCTTGGGGGGGGAGATTGTAACAACCCAAAAATTCATTAATGAAAACTCTTCTTGGTATATATAAATGTCTTCTTATGGTTATGTAAAATGTATGAAATTATTTGGTTCTATGTTTTATATTATAAAATAATTTTAATAATTTTTATTGTTCTTAATATTATCGTTGAATAGTGGTCACATGTTTGTATAAATATAAGGAATTAACAAATCCAATTTACTCCGAAAAAGGAAGCGATGGCCTCATCCAGTAGACATTCCCCATATGAAGCCCATTTTTTATAGAATGGAAAGGAGGTGGCATCATTGGTCTTTTATCTGGACTAATCCCAATTCGAGATTGAATACATTAATATCAAGAAGAACTATAATTCCACAACCCTAGATACCAAGAGTCGGTGCAGTATTTTAATACATTAGACTAATTACAAGGAAACAAGTCTCGAAGGACTGATCAGTTTAGTAGTCTTGGAAAATAGATTACATACATAAGTTTTACATAACATCATAAAATGGAAAACTAAAACAACATTGTTTCCATAGACCACACTGAGATCCCATTGAATATCCCTGCAGGTCAGTCATAGTATACTTCTACACATCCTGGGAAAAAAAATAGAAATGGGTGAGCATAGATGCTCAGTAAGGATAACAATATAGCAGAAGCTTTCATAAGTAAGCATAAACATTTAATTCAATGTATAAAACTAAATAAAAATCCTTTTAAACATAAACATCAACATAATATGGAAGAGAAAAAATTAAATAATTCTATTTACTTACTCATATTTATATTCTACTAGTCGAATAATCACATCCAATATAAATAACCACATTCATAATGATGTAATGCATAATTCCATACATTCATAACCACATAGTCAAGGCTTTTTCCAAAGGCTACAAATAAGATTTTGTCAAGGACTTGTGCCAAGACACTAGTTTGTCTCCTGAGACCAATTGATGCATCAAGAATCTATAGCGGTCTCCACCCGTCACTTACTAAGTCGAATTCATTCCTCACATGAAAAGTTGTAAACCTAACATAAATTTTCTTATTAAAACTAGCATACGAAATGTCAATAATTTATCCATAAACAATGAATGGTATAAAAATAACACATCCATAGTCAATCATATCAGAAAATATTCAATACAATATTTAATATTTTTATCATAATAAATCCACCTTGATCAAGAATAATATTCATTATAGGATGTTGACATAGTTGAAAATGACCATTAAAACTCTTTGAGAGAAATATCACCTTTTTCAGGAAACCAATTTTATAAAATATCACACAATTTGTAAAGGAATTCATTTAAAAGATATTTTTAAATCAAAGTGTCCCATACCACTTTGAATCTTTTGAAAGTAATTGACATTTTAAAACATTCATGTCCATATAAATAAATCCTTAAAACCATTTTGAAAACATGAACATTAATGAGAATGATTGAAAAAAATAAATTTTTAAAACATATAAAATGATGTTTTAGTAAAAATTACCTTATAAACCCTCTAAAAACTATTTAATGAAACACGGACATGGATAATACATATTTCCTAGTAGATACTTAAGTAAAAACAACCTCGAATAATAAAGAGATTGTGAAATTCACCCTTACCTTACACTTTTAATTAGACGAGAGTACATTTAACCTCCTGTATAATGACCATAGTATGTTATTAAATTATACCATAACCATACTCATATTTATTTTATCATACATGATTCATTATAGACTTTATAATACCCATTTAATAATTATTTCCATGTTAAAATAACATTTTGGGTAATAATTGCTTTCTTTATCGTATGTGTTTTAACTTGTTATTATTGAGCGTATCATTTAGATCCTTATTTAAATGATTCTAGAATATAAAACATGATTTATATATCATATATATTTTGAATATAAATATTTATAATAGATGTATATATGATATGGAAGGCACCGTTTATGGAGATGTTAGGCCGTGAATACGCATAAAGGTTGTTTCTATTTTCATATCGTATTGAACGGAAGTAAGTGAATAAGATATATGTAAGTACATAAATACATACATGCATATATATATATATAAATATTTATCTATTAGCATAATTATGTCATATATTACATACTTATTAATAAAATATATTTGTATAATCATCGTTGAATGGTGAACATGGAAATGAATCTCATCGTGTTCGTGGAGACGATAATCAATACGTACGCACGAGTGACAATATAATTATTCTAAAATTAAAATAATAAATAATTAGATGGTATATAATATATAATAAATCATTATAATGTTATATTTATTATTTACATCAATCACACAAAATTATTATATCCATACAAATAATAATGTATTGAATAACAATTGCACCACGATGTGGAGACACTAAGCCGTACGTACGCACGTATGGTGACATGTCATTCAAAGGATGAATAGAATAATGAATATAGTTGTAACATATTTATAATAACATCACAATATATAGATGATACTGGAGTTATTATTTTATAATGTAAATAACAAAGAAAGAGGAAGTGGAAAAAGAAAGGAACTTGAAAGATGTGATGAAATATTTACCTCTTCTTCGTGTTATTTTATTTAATTTGATCAAAATGGTTCCATAGGTTGGATTTATGACCAAATGATGGCGTCTAGGATGAAAGGAGGAATGTTGGTAGGATATTTGTGCAAGGTATAGACGAGGCAATATGCATTGAAGCTGTGAATTTGATAGAAGGGGGACTTCCCTTTTATAAGAGGGGTGAGAGGAACCTTAGGAAAAGTTAGAAATATTATTTTATAATAAAACTAATTTTCGGTTTCTAATGGACAAAAAATATATTATTTAAAGGATAAGGTGGGGATGGGTCTAAATCCACTCAACCAAAAGGTTTTAGAATGGATTAGGTCACTAAATTAACTCTATCTTCTAGATTTAACTATTAGTTAAATAGTTTGACAATTACCATGTCTCTTTGTATTTTTATATTATATGGTTAATAAAATTACTATATTATTCCTAGAGAATCCCAAGTGGTTAATTAATGATACAAATATAATTATATAAGTCTTTTGAAATAACCTTATATTTTTATAAATATAATAACAATTAATAATATAATATTTTTTTCAAAACTCTTTTATGTCAATTTTGACACTATTTGGTATTTTGTTTTTTCTAAATTCATAATAGCATTATTACTTCGACGAAATTTCAACTTACCAACCATAAAATGTCATGTTAACCTATAAAATTAGTTTAATTCAAAAAATTCTCAAATTACTTTTATTTGGATATTTATAATATCAGATATTTTAATATTTCGTTAATTAGATAGTTACTACATCATCATTGTGTGATTAATATAGAAAATTATTTAATGTATAAAAAATTAAAATAAAATACCATTATGTAGGAAATATTTTTATCTATCCAATTAATATACATAGTGAAAAATATGACTTATATAAACCCATGTAAAAATTTATTTACTAAAAGATAAATGTTTTTGTCATTTTTTCCTTTACTTTAAGTTAATTAAAATAAAGTGTCATTATCATTCATAAGTGGCTCCATGGGGTCCCAAAATCGACCCAAGGATGACCATGGTCTGACATGACTCATCCAATAAGGTAAGGACATGTTTTATGGAAATTTTGCATTATTATATTATTCTTTTTACCATGAATTACCCTATTAATCATCAATCGTGATAAATAAAAGTCAAAAGTTACTATTCACTGAAAATTATTTTCATCTTATTGACCCACATACTACTTATTGATATTTACCATGTCTCTCGGAATTTTTAAATTCAATTCCCAGAAGTGGTAAAATTAAGTTTTATGTAAATTTTCCAATGCTCCTAAGAGGTGGGTAAAGATGGTAAAAAGTACAATAATTTTTTTTATATATCTAAAGATATTATAAACTGACTCCAATGAACTACATTGAACATATATAGGTATTATGTATCTATTTTGACATCAAATAAATTTTAATAAAATAAATAAATATTTAAGTAAATATTCGGCTCTAAACTATAACTCAGTGTTTTTCACTATTCATCAAAAATTTAAAGTTTTCATAAAAATACCAAAAATTCACCCAAAGATAATTTTGATATTATGAATTCAAAGATGAATTATATTTTACAAATTTAAAAACATAAAAGTTTCATTAGTTAATTTAAATTTAATTCATGTTGCCAAGACCAAAAAGAGTACTTTTAAGAAATAATAACTATCAAAAGATTGGCACTTGTTTTGTCCAATTTTAAAGGGAAATTACTTACAATGAACATAATTTAATTAAATATTAAATAAAATAATCTAATTATACTTCCAAACCATTAAAATGTATAATTCAACACAATAAATTATTTTTCTTAAAAAAATTCTTTCCAGTTAAAAATATAGTATTTTTCATTATTCACCAAAATATGAAATTTATCATAAAAACACAAAAAATTTATTGAAACCAAATTATTATGTCGTGATTCTGAAGAAGAAGTTTATTTTGTCAAATTGAATATATAAAAGTTTAAAATATTGGATTTAAAAAGGATTCTCCATTAAAATTAGGTAAAATTGTATTTTTTGAAAAATAAGTCTTTTATCTAAATATGAATTTGTTATTACATTATGTCTAAGAAACTCATAACATGGATTCTAAAATTATAAGGATTGTATAAAGTTCAAAATTTAGTTAATACTATTCATAACTGATTTTGAATGGCTAGCATGGAAAGTCGTTGTGCGCTTGAACTCAGTGTTGCGTGTAGTGCAAGTTATTACATTACTTTGAAGAAATAACGTACTAGGAAATAATGGTGTGTTACATTCTTCATTCATTCAATAAATTGTGTCCACACAATTTGGATTTTTTCTTTGAAAATAAAAGCATGAAAATAAAAAAATACCTTTCTGGGAAAATCGACATCGGAAATTAGGTTAATAGAATTTAGCCTTAATAAGAGGAAAAGGGGAATGAAAATGTCACTACCAAATTATGATCTCAATTAGGAGAACAATGGTGGAAATTAGAGACACATAATTGGAGGAAAAACATAAATATTTATATGGAGTTATTTATGTAATCACTTACAAAAAATTGTAGAATTTATGGCCGCAAAGACATTAATCTATGATGATTTAAAATATCATCGGTTCAACAAAACATAAGGTTTAAAGATAAAACATTTTTAGTTTTAAGATCCCTTGCCTAAAGTTTAAGAATTAATTTCTTAATAGAATAAGAGAAAAATAATATATTCATGACAAGTAGAGTTCTATCCTTTAAATAAATTCTACCACAAACTCATAATTTACTCTAAAAGATAATATAACTTTAAAAAATATCCTATTTATCCTATTTATATAGCGTTCTAAAAAAATAAATTTATAATTCACTTTTCAAAACCTTTAAAAAACTACATTATACAATCTAGGGAATTCATGTAGTCTAGTGGTAGTTGATAAATCTCAATTTCACATTGGTTGTGGGTTCGATTCTCACATCTTTGTCCGACATGACGGGTTGTCACATGGTCTGCATGTTGACCTTTTTATAAAAATACAAAAATAACCTTAATAATAGGATCCAATTTCAAACTTAATTCATTCCATCCTTTATACTTACCCAAAATACATCTATCCAAACTCTTATTCCAAAATTTATAAGGAAGTAAAACAAAATGAAGAACCTTTTTTCCAGGTAATAACATGTAAATGCCTACATCTTGTATTCTTTTCAAACACTAAAACATCCAAAATTATTATAAATCCATATTGATTACATTCATACTCCCTTATTCCTTATAGAATACTATAAACAAACCTTTTATATAGAAATGTTGTAAACTCCAACAATGATTTAATATAAAAATCATTAATCAGTTTCAATGTATTCAAGAATATCTAATATAATTTATCCAAATCAATCAAGTATTATTCCAAAATAACTACGATAGTATCAGAACCATATTATGGTTTATCATTCCCTCATCCATATATTTTCCAAATATTTAACCTTCTATTGAGTCACTTTTCTTTGTTCCACATAATATCATGTCCTTAATGAAATAGTACTATAGTACAATCCTTATATATTCTATAATTCTTATTACATGTTCATCATTAATACAATACTAAAATAACACAAGACATTAATTAAAACATAAGAAATCTAATCATTTCTCTTCTTCTTCAGTAGTATCATAACTTTATTATTATCCAATAGCAACATTTGGTGTATACTTTGATGATTTGGACATTGATTCGCGTAGTGTTGCAACTCTGTGTAGATGAATAATTGTACATTTGAAAATTTTCATGCCCTTGAAATCACATAGTTGGTGTACTTTTTCTCCACACATATAAAAAAATCCCATTCCCTTCAAGAATTTACCACAGTGATTCATTCCATAGTTATCACATATGGGAAAATCATTTTTTTCCCTCTTGCCTTTTTCCATCTTTCCCTCTTCCATCCTTTTCTTATCTTTCTTCCCTTCAAGTCCATTGGACTCAGAGAATTCATTACTTATATTTTAAACATATGATATTATTTCTTCATATGTTGAGAATACATGGGATATTATTTCCCTTATAAATGTTTTTTTAATACCATTAATGAGATGATCCTTCTTACTCTTTGATTCATATGTATTACTGGAGTTCACATTCCTTCTACTGGGTTCCATTTCTATACAATGGCATACACTAGGTCAGTTTATGAATTGAAATGAATAATTCAAAACTTTTAAAATACCAAACGTAAATTGAACACTTTATGGATATAATCAATAATCATAAAAATATTTTCTTTGAGGTGGTATATACTCATAAATTCTTCACAATGATTTGTATAGAAAATGAAAATTATCCTAAGCATATCCCTCAGGAGTGTTGTAACCAAGAGTGAAGCAAGTCTTGTTGTCGTGTATCCGTTCCCATTTGAGTCTAGCTCAAAGATATGTTTTCAGGTTTTACCCCTAGTATATCTGTGCCAAAGTAGCCTCTACCTATTCGCATCTCGATAGGGATGTATTTTCTTTTAAAACTCACAAAATATCAACATTTCCATTATTCTAGGATGTTCTTCTATACTAATCCTCAAATTCTATCTTTGGGTAATGTTCTCTAATCAGAGTTTATCTAAATCTAGTTTCCATGGTCATTTCTAAACTTCCAATGATACCAACTATAGCGCCCCAAACCCAGTTACCCAGAGTTTGTTTATTATTTTAATACATTGGCAAGATTATAAGGAATCAAGTCTTGAACGACCGATCAGTTTAGAAGTCTTGAAAAATAGATTACATACATAATGTTTACATTACATAATAAAATTGGAAACAACAACAAAATTGTTTCCATAGAAAACACTGAGTCCCATTGACTATCCATGTAGGTCGGTCATAATTTACATTTCGCATCCTTGGAAAAATATATCATAGAAAGGGGTGATCTCAGATGCTCTGTAAGGCTAACAATATAGCAAAAACTTTCATAAATAAGCATAAACATCTATGGAAATGTGTAAACCTAAAACAAAAAGCCTTTTAAACATAAACATCTACATAATATGGGGAATATACAATTAAATAAATCCATTTACTTACTCACATGTATATTCTACTAGTCGAATAATCGCATGCAATATCAATAGCCACATTCATAATGATGGAATGCATAATTCTAGACTTTCATAACCACATAGTCAAGGCCTTGTGCCCTGACTACAAATAAGATTTTGTCAAGGCCTTGTTCCAAGAAACTAGTTTGTCTCATGAGACCTACCGATGCATCAAGTAGCTATAGTGGGATCCACCAGTCACTTACTAAGTCCAATTCATTCCTCATATGAAAAGGATTAAACATATAATAAACATTCATATTAAAAGTAGCATTCTAAATGTCAACAATTTAACCCTAAAATGAGAATGGTATAAAAATAACACATCCATAGTCAAACATATCACAAAATATTCAATACAATATAGAACTTTATTATCATAATAAACCAACTTTGATCAAGAATAATATCTAATAATAGATGTTGACATAATTGAAAATGATCAGTAAAACTCTTTAAGAGAAATATCTATTTTTTCAGGAAATTTTTTTTATAAAAGATCACACAATTTATAAAGGATTTATTTTAAAAGATATTTTTGAATCAATGTGTCCCATACAACATTGAAGCTTCTGCAAGGAATTTACATTTTAAAACATTAATGTCCATATAAATAAATCCATAAAACCATTTTGAAAACATGGACATTAATGATAATGGTTTAGAAGAATAAATCTTTAAAACATTTAAAATGATGATTTAGTAAAAAGTACCATAAAAAATAATCCCATTGAAAACTATTTAATGAAACATGGAAATTTATAATACATATGTCCCAGTATATACTTACGTAAAAACAACCTTAGAAAATAAAGAGATTATGAAATTAACCCTTACCTTGCACTTTCCTTTAGTCGGGGGTACGTTTAACCTCTTGTATAATGACCATAGTATGTTATTAAATTATACCAAAACCATATTCATATTAATTATATCATACATGATTCATTTATGACTTTATACTACCCATTTAATAATGATTTCAATGTTAAATTATCTTTTTGGGTAATAATCTCATTCTTTATCGTATGTGTTTTGAATTGTTATTATTATGCATATCAGTTAGATCATAATTTAAATGATTATAAAATATAAAAAATGATTTATATATCATTTATATTTAGAATATAATTATTTATAATAGATTTATATATGAAATGGAAGGCACTGTTTATGAAGATGGTAGGTCGTACGTACGCATAAACGCTGTTTCCGTTTTCATATTGTATTGACCGGAGGTAAGTGAATAAGATATATGTAAGTACACACATACATACATACATACATACATAAATATATATAAATCTCAATTAGCAGAATTATTTCATATATTACATATTTATTAATAATATATATTTTTATAATCATCGTTGAATGGTGAACATGGAAATGAATTTCATCGTGCTCGTGGAGATGGTAATTCGTACGTACGCACGAGCGACAATAACATTATTTTGATATTAAAATAATATATAATTGGATGTTATATCATATATTCAGAATAATTATCATGTTATATTTATTATTTATATCAATTACACATCATTATTATACTCATCCAAATAATAATGTATTGAATAATAATTACACCACGGTGTGGAGACGATAAGTTGTACATACACACGTATGGTGACATGTCATTCAAAGGAAAGATAGAATAATGAATATGGTTGTAAAATATTTAAAATAACATAAAAATATATATAAGATTTTTGATTTATTATTTTATATTGGAAATAATAAAGAAAGAGGAAGTGGAAGTACAAAGGAACTTTAAAGAGGAGATGAAATATTTACGTCTTCTTCGGGTAGTTTCTTCGGAATTGATCATAAGGAATCCTTAGGTTTTATCTGTAACCAAAGGAAGGCTCTAAGAGGAATGGAGGAAATTTGGGAGGATATTTGGGCCGGGTTTAGCAAAGTCAAGAGGCTTTGAGGGTGTGACATTGACAGAAGGGGGAGTTCCCTTTTATAAGAGGGGTGAGAGGCACCTTAGAAAAAGCTAGAAACAGTATTTTATAATAAAATAATTTTCGGTTTCTAATGTCTTAAAAATGTATTATTTAAAGGATAATGTGGGGATGGGTCTAAAAACACTCAAAAAATAGGTTTTAGATAGATTTTGGTCACTATATTAACTCTATCTTTAAGATTTAACTCTTAGTTAAATATTTTGACATTTACACTGTCTCTTTGTATTTCTATATTATATGGTAATAAACATACTATATACTTCCAAGAGAACTGAATGTGGTTCATTAATGATTCAAATATTATTATATATGTCTTTTTACATATCCTTATAATTTTATAAATATACAATCATTTAATAATATAATATTTTTTAAAAAAAACTCTTTTATAGCAATTTTGACACTATTTGGTATTTTATTTTTTCTAAATTCTTAGCAGCATTATTACTTCGAAAGAAATTCATCTTACCAACCCTAACATGTCATATTATCCAATAAAATTAGTGTAATTATAAAAATTCTCCAATTACATTTATTTGGAAATTTATAATATCAAATATTTAAATATTTATTTAATTTTGTAATTATTGCATCATCATTATGTCATAAATAAAATAAATTATTTAATGCCAAAAAAATTTAAATTAAATACAATTATTTAGGAAATATTTTTAGATTTCCAATTAATATTTATATAAAAAATATGACTTATATAACCCCATGTAAAAATTGATTTTCTAAAAGAAAATTTTTATGTCATTTTTTCCATTACTTAAAGTTAATTAAAATAAAGTGTCATTATCCTTTCTAAGTGGCTCCATAGGGTCCCAAAATAAACCCATGGATGTCCAATGTCGTCCATCACTCATATATTAATGTTATGAAAAGTGTTAAGATAATTTAGGTTTATTATATTATTCTTTTTACATTGAATTTCCCTATTTACCTTTAACCGTGGGAAAAAAAGTCAAAAGTTACTATTCACCAAAAATTATTTTCATCTTATTGACCCACATTATACTTACTGATATCAGTTTTTTTCTCAGAATTTTAAAATTCAATTCAACAGTGGGTTAAAATAAATTTTTTTGAAAATTTTCTTTTGTGCCTTGGAGGTGGGTAAAGATGGTAAAAAGTTCAATAAAAATTTTTATATATCTAAAGTTATTATAAAATGACTCTAATGAACTGCATTAAACTTATATAGGTATTATGTATCTCATTTTACCTAAAATAAATTTAAATAAAATACTATAAAGCTCAACCAGAGACAATGTCTCTGTCCATTTATTAAAATAATGGAAAAGTAAAACAAGCAGGCATGATGATCCATGAAAAACAAATACATGTCATAAAACCCATACCCATTGTCGTTTCTATAATAAATTTATTCATCCGCAGTGGCCGACTACAATTCCAATCATTCATAATACTTCAGAGTCTTAACATACTTCCAATTAAGATTTAACATTTCCATGCCTGAAAACTCCTAAATTTTTTGAGTACCTTTTCCTTTGCTGATGGAGGACCTAGTGAGCATAGGCTTTGGCAAGTAATATTTCCTTTTCCTTCTTCTTGTTGGATGGTCATAAATTCTTCCTTCCCTGATGCATTCTTCTCTCCACCCTAAACTATATCACTATAAGAAGTCCTAACCCTCCTGCTCACATTCTCCTTTTCACTTTCAGATATATCTCCCCAATTTACAAAGATAATCATCCCCTGGATGCCATCATTCGCTCCTCGTTCCTACCTGATGAGACTATTATGATCATCCATTTCTAAGCATTGAGTATGTTAAATAATTTCAAGATCACCATGTGCCTCGTTCTACAAAATATATTCTTCACATACAACATTCGGGGACTGAAAATAGGACTGTATTTTGTCACCATCACTCATTTCGGTTTCCTTGTCAATGTGAGGACGCCTCCCGTGATTACATTATTTGTCTAGATTCTGAGTCCCACTTCAATTAAGATCATCAAAAAATTCAACTGGTGTAATTCTATGAGACATAAAATATAGAGCTGGCTCTACTATAGCCTGATCCTGAAATAATTCCAGACCACCATTCATCAAACTCGCAAAGCAATTGCCAAGTGCAATGTTGGTCACTTGCTCTCCCAGTTATGGCTTTATCCCGGCTGAAACCTTCACCGATAATTTATTTTCTTCAAAAGTACCTCCTTTATAAATACCCATAGAAGGACCGCCCCACACTACAACATTATTCCCCTCAGATCCAACTGCTGGGATCACAGCATCCACCATATCTCCTATTTTTTCAACCTCAAGAACTTCCACATTGGTCTCGGCTGGTTGTATAGTAGCATGTACATTGTCCACAAGACCCCTCAGGATAAGAGTAACCTCCCCCGAAATCAAATTGACTCCATGAATGAACATCTCACTTAGAGTATCCAAGACCTATTTCCCCTGCAGATGATGCATGTTCCCTGCAACTAGTCCATCTGATGATACCTTCGAATCCACCCTTCTACCCCTGCTAACATCCTTCTGATGCCCTACTTTGAGACACCAGGAGCAGTACTCAAGCCATGACTCAAACACCACAGACTGCTTGTACATAAATTCCACACTCACATCAATGAAAAATTAATTTACTGGAGGCTTCAAGAGATCAACTTCAATGCATATTCTCGGTGAAACCGGATGACAAACAGCCTTAGTTCCACTATCTGAACAATGATACCTGCCAACTAAGTTTCCAAGCATATGAATAATGGAAGTGTTCTGGAAAGAAAGCGGTAATTTATGAAATCATACCCAGATTGAAGTGGTCGGAGAATATCATTTCATGTGGAAGTCATATGGCCAACGGAATAGAAAAAATTGAGTGTCATCTCATGTTTGCGGGGTAGAGGACCATGCCAGAACGAGATCTTCCTCCGAATGAAAACGATCCATTACGTGCCTTCAATCGAGGAGAAAAATAGTTGCATGCTTCTTTAAATTCCATGAATTTAAGATGAAACAATCTAATAGATTCATGGATGGAAACCATTTCTTGAAGAGCTCTGTCAAGGTCATGTTCTATAGAGATGAGGCATTAGTGAATTCACGGGCAGTGATCGATAATTGCAGAATCCCATTGATCAACTGAGGAAATTTGAGAGATAAAGATATTTTCGAAAATGAAGGGAGGGACTAAGGATCATAGGAGGGAATAAATAGATGATAGATATGGGGAAGAAAAGATCCCCCCTCCACCAAGGGAGGAGGGATCTGATCGGAGGCCATCACCGCCTTCAACGACGATCGCCAAGCTCAAACCCTAACGCCCATTCCGCATCCTACACAACCTATATATATTTCATGTATTATCATGATACATTACATGAATATTATTATTGTAATCTCCATGCATTATCAAAATAAATAATTATTTAAATAAAAATTTGGTTTTAAACTATAACTCAGTGTTTTTCACTATTCATCAATAATTGAATGTTTTCGGAAAAATTCCAAAAATTCACCATAAGCTAATTTTGATATTACAAATTCAAAAATTAATTTTATATTACCAATTTCAAAACATATAAGTTTCATTAATTAATTTAAAATTAATTCGCATTGTCAAAACCAAAAAGCGTATTTTTAAGAAATAATAACTATCAAAAGATTGACACGTGTTTATGTCCAATTTTAAAGTGAAATTACTTAAAATGACCATTATTGGATTAAAAGGTAAAAATATAATCTAATTATACTTCCAAACCATTAAAATGAAAAATTCAACACTATAAATTTGTTTGATTAAAAAAATTCTGTTAAAAATATTGTATTTTTTACTATTCACCCAAATACGAATGTTATCAGAAAAACACCACAAATTTTTTGAAACTAAATTATTATGTCCCTATTCTGAAGATGAAGTTTATTTTGTTAAATTGAATATATAAAAGTTTCAAATATTGGATTTAAAAAGGGTTATCCATTAAGAGGCCGAAAAATTTCATTCTTTGAAAAATAATTCTTTTATCTGAAAAAATGAATTTGTTCTAACATTATGTCTATGAAAATAATTATATGGATTCTAAAATTATAAGGGTTATATAATGTTTAAAATTTACTTAATACTATGAATAACGGTTTTTGAACGGCTATTTTGTTAAGTCACCGTGTTCTTGAACGAAGTGTTGCGTGTAGTGCAAGTTATTTCCTTACGTTGAAGAAATAATGTACTATGAAATCATGGGGTGTTACAAGAACTTCATATGATATAAGTGGAAGTTGATAGAGATTACCGCTCGAGAAATGTTATTTGAGCCACCCCAAGAGTCTATCACAATATCCCACATTACCCTAAGGACTTATGAGGGTGTTTTAAAGGGTTATGTAACAAGACCATAGTACTGAGATTATTTACATTATTTTGTTATAGGGAATATACATTATTTATATTTTTGTTACATTGTAAATAGTTTTTAATGCACAAATAGTATTTTTAGATAATATTCAACTAATAAATCGATTTTCATGACTTAATGGATTTTTGAATTAAATAATATTTTAATAAAATATTATTATTTTTATTAAATTAATTTTTATTAAATTTAAATGATCATATAATTTTATGAATGCAAAAGTAATTTTTATTAATGTTTGAAAGGTGTTTTTGTCAAAACCCATGAATATTTGAAAAATGTCAGTTTTTATTTTAAAAGTAAAAATTCACATAATTAGAAAATTATTCTGATATAATTAATATTATTTTTTGAATGAAGACGTCAAAATTTTCAAATGGTGAGTTTTTCATAATTTGTCGAGACAGTCGAATTTTCGGGTAGAAATTAAATACCATTTAAATATATAATGTGGTTTATGACATCATAATGACCCAATATTGATATTATAAAATACTATAAACATTACGTTCGTCCAATATATGTTTTACCATTAATATAATTTTATTTTGGGTTTCTTTGATATATTTTACAATGCTTTAGTGGACCCTTCATGGCTTATAAAACATTTTTCCTTTTTAAATTGTCTTCCTTGAGAGTGTGACTAACCCCCACAAGCATAACCTAAAAATTTCAAGGCGTTCGTCCATTGGACTTATGAAATAGAGTTTTCCACTCATTTTTGGAAAAAACCATGGGCTGTTTTGTGTTTTTGATCAGATTAATGAGTGGTGTCCCAAACCTAAATAATAAATATTTTCCTCTCATTTCCTATATAAAGACACCTAATATCTCACTTCATATTCACTCAAAGCATTTGGAGTACTTCAAAACTCTTCCCTCCTCCCACTATAATCCTCCCAAGGCACCCCATGTTCCCACGAAACCTCTCTTAACCCTCTCTCAAGCCTTTGGTATCACACTTCCATGCAAGGGATTACTACCTTTCTATTTTTATCCAGGTTTCTTTATATTGTTGTGATCTTTTATTTTCAATTATAAATGCTGGTGTGTGATTTAAAACATCCCTCATACTACCCTATTTTTTTTTAATGTTTGTATACCCCTTTCTCTCTAATTTATTCCTCCCATGTACACACATTACCATGCAGAAATTCGCTATGGAATTATTCTCTCCTTATTGAAATTCAAGAAATTCTTTCATATTATGCATTTAAATTCCATTCCATATGTTGGTATATTCTGTCTCATGATACCCTATTTATCCATATACTGTATAAATTATGAGATACCCTTATCACTCTCATTAACCCATTTTTTCTTACTATTTGACGTCGTAATGCTTCATAAATTACACCAAAATTTCCATGCCATAATCATCATGTAGTGAATACCATACCCACTCCTCTGTCAAGCGTATTCACCTTTATGCTCATTTACATGTTGATTTAGGACTAACGTTTTTGTATTCGACATCTCTTATTCAGGGAATGAATTATGATGTTAGTGATTCCTTGTTGTATGATCTATGTTGCACCATTATACATGAAATTAAATGACCATGAAGGGTGCACCCAGATAGCACTCTAATGCATTGGGTAATGTATAGTAATATGATACATCATGTGTAATGAGTATTGAATTGTGCTAATTCATGTCAAATTAGGGTTTAATCATGCTTCATGTACAATGGGGATTTACTCATGCTCCATGTGCAATGAGCCTTGGTTCATGCTAATTCTATGTTAAGTGTTGTTTCCACATTCTATTGTTATGACTATCATGCTTTATCATTTCGTTATTTCGATGTTTCTCTTGTGCTCCATTTACATCCCTAATAACTATCATGTAGTTTGTTCCTCATGTTATTACATGTTTATTCCCTTACTAGGCTTTATAGATCACCTTTTTCTTATGCATGTCCTCAGGTTATGTTGTGCAGTGCTAAGTATGAGTGAATGTAATGGTCATGTAAAGGAATTATTCAATAAGATGTTGTGTTCTATTGTTTAAAATGTTATGTAACATTACTAAGCCCCAAAAAAACTATACCTCTCAATATTATATGTTGTATCAGGTGAATGTTATATGTAATAAATCATGTTTAAGTGTGTAATAAGGAACATGGTCCTAATATTGGTCCTTATAAATATAAAATGATTTCCATAATTTAAAACCTAATATAGTTATCATTTATATTTTGAAAATATTTATTATAAAAATTAATATATTATATAATTATGAAATGTAAGATACCATTAATCGGGATGGTAGGTCGTAAGTAGGCATGAACACTGCTTCTATTTAATAGTCATATTCAACGAAATTATGTAAATGTGATATGTGTGTGTATATATATCATTATTAAAGTACAATTATTATATCATATATATTATATCAGTTCACTAAACACATCCTTAATATGTTCCATCTACTGTGTGTAGAAATCACATTTCTTTGGGGGGAGGGTATTAGTCCACACATCCACAAATGAAATTGTTGTATCAAAAAAAATTAAAATGATTAAAAATATTTTTTTATAAGAATAAATGAAGAATAAATGAAGAATAAATATAATAAATATAATAAATAAATATAGATCCATATTTATTTCTACCATGAGAGGCGTTAACGAACAAATGAGAAATCATCATTTTGTGAGCTGATAGTTCGCCATACACATAAATAGTATGTTTATTACCCATTATAGGTAGGTGTGAGTATATATAGAACTAAAAAATAACATAAAAACATCCTAGTATTCTGAATATACTTTTTTTGTTACACGATATAATAATAATGATATTGGAGTGGGTGGAGAATGAAAATAAAAAAAACTAAGTTTGAGATAATTTGTTACATCATAATCAGGTAACTCCTTTTCGTTTGTATGAAAAGAAATACATGGATTGATTTCATAATAAGGGAAGGATTATAAGAGAAATGGACTTATTTTTTTAACTATATTATGTGGAGATTTTCTGAACCTATGTGGTTTGAGAGTTGTGAAGAAGTGGGAGAGTTCGTGTTCTTTTGTAGGGAAGAGAAAGGATACATATGGGATCTTTTCAATCATGTTAAGAGTACGCAAATTTTTACCTAAAATAATTCTTAAAAACAAACAGAATACATACTGTAAGGTTAATGGATGAATAATATCTAACCAATGGGTTTTGGGCAAGTTTCTAGGTCATTCTAGGTCCCGAATTTAAGGATTAGTTCTTGGTTAACCTAATTGAGTTCTTCACCATTGTAATTAATATTAATCACTTTCATTAAAAATTTTGGTCAATTTTTTTTAAAAATATTAGAAATTAGAAATTATTCTAATTCATAATATGGAATCCATTTTCCATATTTCAATGAACTAAGTGGATGGATGTAATTCAAAATATCATCCTGTTGATGGGACAACATGACGACTTTTTAAAGTAAAAACACCCAAACCATTGCTATGTATTTAAACCCAATTTCAAATTTAATTTTATTATGATGACCAAAATTGGATTAATTTATAAAATTATTATCAAATTACACATGAAAATCAATTTAATGTATAATTAATATTATAAATAAATTAGATGGAAAATATGTTTGGAATTGATATTTAGTATTTTAAAGTATCCATTAAAAATTTATACCTTACATAAAAATATATAAAATTTATCCAAACTAAATTTTTATTTTTCGATTTCAACTATAATATTTATTTTGAAAAATTATATATATATATGTTTCATTTTATTCCCTTCTAAAAAGTGATAAAACTATCGATATAAAAATTTAGGTTTATTGGAATCGCATTGGGATAGTTCTTATCCGATATCAATAAAATATATTGTATGATTATAAAAAAATTATTTCAATATATAACATTTAAATATAATTATTAATGTTTTCAATTATTAATTAATTTTACTTATTAATATAAATTTAACTTTTCACATAGAAATAGACTTTCCTAAAATTAGTCCCCTTAAATTCATTTGCTTTCAATATTATTTTCTAATTATTATATAAAAAATGAATTGAACAATATATATTTGTAAGTTAGTTAATCCTTTAATATATAATTTAAATACCACATTATGTATTATTAAAAAATAATATCATAATAATTTATTATTGTTCTAAAAAACTCAGTCTTGCATGTTAGGTAATCCATTGAGGAATGTTAGAATTATAGGTAATATAAGATAACCTTAGCATTCCATATAAAGAAAGATAATCATTATGATGTGTTTAGTGAACGATCACCATTATGTTTCAAGTAATGAAATCTATACCTTGTAATTAAATATACAATATACTTTTTTTAGTGTGTCTTGAAATGAATAATATCAAAGAGATTAATTATATTGGAACAAATATATCACTAAATCTTGGAGTATTACATTATACTGGCTTTAAAATTAAATTCTCCCTCAAAATGTGTCTATGTTATCAAAGGTTTAATAATTGAAATTCATTATCATAGAAACCCACCTAGTAAAAATAAATACTAAAACATCCCATTAAAATGGAATGTTGGGACCATAACGTTTAGCTAGTGTAACTCATAATGGGATTCCCAAACTGGAGAACATATGTGGGAATTGAAAACACAGACATTGGAGAGAAATATTACCATTATGTTCTGATTAAGGGTGATAATGAAGAAGGTAATGATAAAGATAGCAATCAAAAATCCATAAATCTATGATGACCTAAGGGTCCTTCTGATTCATTGGAAATAAAGGTTTTAGGATAGGATATTCTTATTCAATATCATTTTCCCTACAGATTAGGACTTATAATTAAAATATATACATACATTATTTTAGGAAAATGTCACCCTTTTTTGTTCATTGATCATCTTAACCTATATCACTAAAAAGTAAATTGAATTTTTCATTCCAAAAGAACAAATAGATCATAGGATATATAAAATTCCATCCATTTTATCATCAGTTATCATCAACAAAAGTAAAATTTAATATTCTATCAATTATTCATCAATACTCATATGGAGATATTACACTTTAATCATACTGACTTTATCTAAAGTTTATAATAAACATTACATAAATTTTTAACCTTATAACCCTTCTAAAATATGAAAATTCATTGATTTAAAAATAATTTCATGAAATAAGCTTAAGATTGAACCCCCATATAACAAAATGTACCACATGGTTGCCACATTCCAAACATTAAAAACCCCTCATCATATATTCCCATGAAACATGGTAAAATAAATGATTAAAATAAATAATATTTTAAAAGAGGGATGATTCTATATTACAAGGATTGTCAGATATATTCTTTATATCTAGGAAGTGGTAATCGTCATCATTGATGAAATTTAACACTTTTTCAACAATTAGTTCATGGGTAATTTTTACCAACTAATTTACATATTAATATACATCATGCATTTATCAAAACATCATTATATCAACACGATCAATTAATTAAGGGTTACCTTCCCCTATTCAAAATAAAAACTATCCATGAAGTCACATTTCTTTGACTTTGACATTGAGAAACAACTCCTTTTCAATCCATGATGAATATTTATACTAAAAATACATACATATTTCATGATTTATACAACAAAATCATTGATTCCCCAAATATAAATACATCATAAATCAAACATTTTTCTTATATAATGAAATTGGGATCATAATTTTATTCATTAATAACACATTCCTAGAATATTAAAAATAAATCATTCTTAATTTTATTCAACATCAATCAAATAATTCGTTTTATAGTCAATGCAATCAATATTTTATCAACATCACATAACTGTCACATGTCATTTTCGGTCTCACTATCTTCATAAGTATAACCAATTATCATAACACCTTCTTGATTTTATTTATTATATTTCCACTTGGGATATCAATTCACATATTTCCATTCAATTACACATCCTAAACAATAAATTTTTACAATTTTGTGTGGATTTACCTCCATTCACTAAAACAAAGCGGCAAAGTATGATTGACATTTATCATATTAGGATACTACATATTCATCAAAATGTACTTATATGGTGCCTAAATTGTTTCACCATGATCCATAATCTATGAAACAATATGTTTATCTTGGGTTATTATTAGTAATCCTCTATTTAAATACCACATTGTTGCTAATAAATATTTTTTGAATTCCCAAATTATATCCCGTGGGAGAATCAAACTAGCTATATAGCATGTCCATTTTCTATGTACCAAATTACCCTGATTCTAGCCTTGGAAATCTTTTCAACATTTTTACCCTAAGGTACATCTCTTTAATAGCCACATACTGTAACGCCCCAACCCCAGTTACCTAGAGTCGGTGCATTATTACATAACATTGGCATGATCACAAGAAGGATCAAATCTCGAAAGACCGATTGGTTTAGTAGCCATGGAAACACTAGATATATTCATAAGTCTTACATTACATCATAAAAATGAAAACTACAACTCTATCTTTTCGTCATATTCCACACTCATATACCCACATACTATCCCTGCAGGTCATTCATAATTTACTTCTTCATACCCTGGAAAAAATAAAACATAGAAAAGGGGTGAGCTCAAATGCCCAGTAAGGATAACAATATAGCGGAAACTTTCATAAATAAGAATAAACATTTAAGGAAATGTATAACTAAAACAAAAGCCTTTTAAACATTAACTTCAACATAGTATGGAAAAAATAAAATTAAATAATGCCATTTACTTATTCAAGTGGATATTCTACTAATCGAATAATCACATGCAATATCAATAACCACATTCATAATGATGGAATGCATAATTCCAGACTATCATAACCACATAGCCAAGGCCTCGTTCCAAGACTACAAATAATATTTTGCCAAGGCCTTATGCCAAGAAAGTAGTTTGTCTCATGAGACCTACCGATGCATCGAGGAGCCATAGCGGGCTCCACCCGTCACATATTAAGTCCAATGAATTCCCATATGAAAAGGTTTAAACATAACATAAACATTCGTATTAAAACTAGCATACGAAATGTCAATAATTTCACCATAAACTATGAACGGTATAAAAATAGCACATCCACAGTCAAACATATCACAAACCTTCAATACAATATAGAATTTTTGAATCATAATAAATCAACTTCAAATAAGCGTAAAATCCATCAAAGGATGTTGACATAGATGAAATCAAAACTCTTTTTATAGAAATATCTCTTTCTATTTCGAAATTATTTAAGAGTCTTATATTTATGAAATAAAACATTTTTTTGAAAATATTCTTATAAGCTTGTAAGGTAAGCTTCGACAATTTTATAACAGCAGAAAATAACCGCACCTGCTGTATAAGTTAAAAAAACATTCTTACCTTATTTCTGTCAAAAAGGTTAAAAAGCACCTTGTTTGGAAAACGACGGAAAGATTACTTTATAAAACTCATATAAAAAGTAAAACAAGGGTATAAATTACCTTAACCCATATTCTTTTAAATATTAAAAATATTTTGAAATACATTTTTAAGAAACATGGATGTGGATGATAAAGAGATCCCAGTAGATTATTACGTATAAACAATCTCGGATAATGAAGAGATTGTGAAATAACCCTTACCTTGTACTTTTCCTTGGTTGGGGTTGGTTAACCTCCTGTATAATGGTGAAATAATTTTTATTAAATTATAAAAAATCATATACATTAATATGATATCATATATGATCTTTTAACATTGATTTGTTAATAATATCTTAGTATTATCGTTGTTTCGGGTGTTAACTTACTCATTTTATTTTATATGTTTTGTTAAGTAAGCCATGTTTGTAATGGATAGGTTGTATATTATTCTTATCCAGAATGAAATCAAGTCCTGAAAATTCATTTTTAAATCATCAAATTATAATTATACTTGAATGGATACGATGGAGAATGAATCTCATCGTGTTCGTGGAGAAGGTAGTCCGTACGTACGCATGAGCGACAATATCATTCTTTTGATATTAAAATAATATATAAATGGATGGTATAACATATATACAGAATCATTAACATGTTAGATTTATTATTTACATGAGTTACACATCATTATTATACCCATCCAAACAATAATATATTGAATAACAACTACACCACGACGTGGAGACGGTAAGCCGTATGTACGCACGTATGGTGACATGTTATTCAAAGGGTAAATAGAATACTGAATATGGTTGTACCATATTTATAATAACATCACAGTATATATATGATACTGGAGTTATTATTTTAGAATGGTAATAACAAAGGAAGCAGAAGTGGAAGAAGAATGAAACATGGAAAAGGGTGCTGAAATCATTACCTCTTCTTCGGGTTCTTCCTTTTGATTTGATCAAAAGGGCTCCTTAGGTTGGCTTTATGATCAAACTAATGCCTCTAGGTTGTATTCAGGGAAGTTGGGAGAGTATTTGGGAAGATTTTGGCCGAACCAAATGGCTTTGATGGTGTGAAGAAATGATAAGGAGGAGTGCCCTTTTATAAGAGGGGTGAGGGGATCCTTTGGAAAATCTAGAAATATTAATTTATAATAAATTCATATTCTGTTTTTAATGGCTCCAAAGTTTATTAAATAAATTTTAAGGAGGGGATAGGTCGAAAAAAACTCAAAAAATATAATTTAGACAGGTTTGGGTCATTATATTGACCTTATATTTAAGTATTAACTCTATGTTAATCAGTTTCACTTTTACAATGTCTCTTTGTATTTTTATATTATATGGTTAATAAACATACCATATAAATCCAAGCGACCCCCAAGTGGTCCATAAATGATGAACCTATCATTATATAAGTCCCTTAGATGATCCTTATATTTTTAGGAATTTAATATCAATTAATAATATAATATTTGTTTTAAAAACTCTTTTATGTCAATTTTGACACTATTCAATAATTGTTTTTTTTAAATCATAACAGAATGATTAATTCACAAAAAGTTAATTGAAGCAATCCTAGCATGTCATATTAACCTATAAAATTTGTTTTATTCATAAAAATCCCCAAATTATATTTATTTGGGTATTTATAATATCAATTATTCTAATGTTTCATTAATTAGGTAATTACTACATCATCATTGTGTCATAAATAAATTAAATTATTTAATGTATAAAAATTATAAATAAAATATCCATAGGTAGGAAATATTTTTATATTTCTAATTAATATTTACAATCGAATTTCTCTTATTTATAACCCTATATTAAAAATGGTTTACTAAATATACTTTGATTTTTACTCATTTAACTCTTCTTTGAATTAAATAAAAATAAATGTCCAAATCTAATCCAAGTGGACCAAAATGATAATATATTATTCATAATGTCGTTTTTGGTCGAGATAAACTTGTCCAATAGAATTATGACATGTGTTAGGGTAATGTTAATATCATTTTTACCCTTAATTACCCCATTTACTTTTAACCGTGGTAAATAAAAGTAAAAAGTTACTATTCACCAAAAATTATTTTCATCTCATTGAACCATATTTCACTTATTGATATTAACCTTGTCTCTCGGATTTTCGAAATTCCATTCACAGAAGCGGTAAAATTATGTTTTATGAAAATTTCAGTTTTTTTAACTACCACTTAGTAGTTTCACTATTCATAAAAAATTGAAGTTTTTCAGAACAATGCCAAAATTTCTCCCTAAGATATAATTGATATTCCGAATTCAAAAATGATGTCTTTTTTAAAAAATTCCAAACATATAAGTTGAATTAATTAATTTTATAATTAATTCCCGATGTCACAACAAATAGCGTGTTTTTAAGAAACAATATATACCAAAATATTGACAATTGTTTAGGTCCAATTTCAAAGTTAAATTAATTCTAATGAAAACCATTGGATAAATTGTTAAAAATATATTCCAATTATACTTTAAAACCACTCAATAATATATTTTATCAATATAAATTATTTTGAATAAAAAAAAAATTTTTTGTAATTTTTCACTATTCATAAAAATTGGATGTTCTCAGAAAAATACCATAAAATCATATTAGGATAATTTAGATATTCTGAAACCAAAAATGAATTCCATTTTGAAATATAAAATATATATAATTTCAAAAATTAGGTATTACTATTCATAACGACTAGTTTGATTGGTTGTGGTGTGTTAGAACTCGATGTTGTGTACAACACACGCTATCGCATTATTCAAAGAGAAGCGTACCGTAGAAGCTTGGGGTGTTACATTCTCCCCTCCTTCAAATAATTTTGTCCTCGATATTTCCATAATACTACCGCATGAAAAGACGCGGGTGGTTCTTCATCATAAGTTCCTCGGGTTACCACGTTGCCTCTTCCATCTTATGGTTTCTCCACAAAACTTTTTCCAGGCGCGTTGTCTGGTTTCTCAGTACTTGTTCTCTCGTATCAAGAATCCTGAGGGGCTCTTCGCAATAAGACAGATCAGGTTCCAGTTCTAATTCCTCGTAAGTGAGTAAATGCATTGGGTCAGGTATGTATTTCCTCAACAGAGATACGTGGAACACATCGTGAACTTTGGAGAGACTTGGCGGCATTGCCAATCGGCAAGCTACATCACCAATTCGTTATAGAATTTCGAAAGGTCCGATGTACCTGGGACTCAATTTACCTTTCTTACCAAAATGTATGACTCCCTTCCATGGAGATACCTTCAGGAAAACATGATCACCGAGTTGAAATTCAAATCCTTCCTTCGATTATCGACATAGCTCTTCTGCCTACGTTGAGCTGCTTTGATGTGATTTTGGATTACCTTCACCTTTTATATCATTTCCTCCATCAGTTCTAGACCTACAAGTTTTCTTTCACCAACGTCATCCCAACAAGTTGGTGTGCGACATCTCTTTCCGTATAACGCTTTATATGGTGCCATCTGAATACTCGAATGGAAGCTATTGTTATAGGAAAATTCTACCAAAGGTAAATACTGATCCCACATACCCTGAATGTCAAGTGAGAAGGATCTCAACATGTCTTCTAAGGTTTGAATAGTCTTTTCTAATTGTCCGTCTATCTGAGGGTGGTAGGCAGTGCTCAAATGAAGTTCAGTATCCAGGGATTTCTGAATACTCTTCCAGAATCATGAAGTAAAACGGGGATCATGATCAGAAACAATCAATAGGGGTACTCCATGAAGTCTCACAACTTCATTAATATATAGTCTTGTTAGACGTTCCAGGGGTAAATCTTCTCTTATAGAAAACAAATGTGCTGACTTGGTAGGACGGTCAACAATAACCCATATTTCATTGTTCCTTCTAGGATTCTTTGGTATCCCCATGACAAAGTCCATCGTAATATTGTCCCATTTCCCCTCCGGTATGGGAAGAAGTTTCATGATTCCTCCAGGCTGTTGCCTTCCAGCTTTCAATTGTTGAAAAACCATACATCTTGACACAAAATCAGCAATCTCCCTCTTCATGTTGTCACACCAAAAATTTTCCTTCAAATCTCTATACATTTTGGTGCCCCCAGGGTGTATAGAGAAATTGGAACTGTGAGCATCATCCAGCAATTCCCTTTTTAGATCAGGTATATCGGGAACACAAAGTCTCTTCCCGAATTTCAAAATTCCTTCTTCATACACAAAGTCTCTGAGTCTCCCATCATTTAGAGCTTTAATCTTCTTTTTAAATTTCCATCATTAGTCTGATAACTCTTAATCCTTTCTAGTAAATATGGTTTGGAAACCATTTGAAAAAGCATTGATGTTTCTCCTTCCCTGTTTATTTTCATGACCATCTGTACTAGATCCATGAAAATTGGATCCCTTTCAATTCTCATGTTGTTCAAAACACCATGATCTTTTCTGCTCAAAGCATCTGACACCTTGTTTTCCTTCCCTGAGTGGTAGTGTATCGTGCAATCATAATCCTTGAGTAATTCAAGCCATCTCCTTTTCCTCATGTTGAGTTATTTTTGTGAGAAAATATACTTCAAACTCTTGTGATCAATATAAATCTCACATTTTTCACCATAGAGGTAGTGCCTCCATATCTTCAAAGCAAATATCATAGCTGCTAACTCGAGATCACGAGTAGGATAGTTTGGTTCGTGAATTTTCAACTATCGTGATGCATAGGCAATAACCCTATCATTCTGTATAAGGACACAACCAAGTCCTTTCTTCGATGCATCACTATAAATAACGAACTCATAATTCCCCGATGGTAGAGTCAATATAGGAGCATTGACTAATATTCTCTTCAGTTCTTCGAAACATTTTTCACATTCTTTTTTCCAAACAAATTTAACCCCTTTACGTGTGATCTTTGTTAATGGGTTATCCATTCGGGAAAAATTCTGGACAAAACGCCAATAATAACCTGCTAAACCAATAAAACTACATACCTTAGTTATACTCGTCGGTGCTGTCCATTCTTGGATTGCCTTAGTCTTAGAAGGATTAACAGAGATTCCATCTTTATAGACAATATGGCCAAGAAAATAAATATCCTAAAGCGAGAATTCACACATGCTAAACTTTCCATATAATTCATGTCTTCTCAGAGTCTTTAAGATAATGCGCAAGTGATTTTCGTGATCTTCATAGATTTTTTATTAAACCAATATATCATCAATAAATACCACCACAAATTCATCAAGATACTCCTTGAAAACATTATTCATCAGATCCATGAATACAAAGGGTGAATTAGTCAATCCAAAAGGCATTATAGTAAACTCGTAATGCCCGTACCTGGTTCGAAATGCTGTATTTGGAATGTCTTCCTTCTTCACACACAACCGATGGTATCCAGATCGAAGGTCAATCTTTGAAAAGTATTGAGCTCCATGCAGTTGGTCAAATAAATCATCAATGTGAGGTAGGGGATACTTGTTCCTTATCGTTATAGCATTGATCTCCCTGTAGTCAACACATAACCTTATAGATCCATCTTTCTTTTTAACAAAAAGAATAGGGGATCCCCATGGAGAAACACTAGGGATAATAAATCCTTTATTACTCAATTCCTCTAGTTGTTTCTTTAGTTCAACTAATTCTACAGTGGCCATTCTATAAGGGGTCTTCGATATAGGCCTTGATCCAGGAATTAAATCAATGGAAAACTCAAATTCTCGTTCAGGAGGATGTCCAGGTAAATCTTCCAGAAATACATCTACAAATTCTTTCACAGCAGTTATATCCTCTATTTGAACATTCTGTTCCTCACCCACAGTTATTTCATTCTCTTCCTCCCCAATAATTTAATTTAGTTGAGCTAATGGGGTTGGATATAGATTAGAATTAGGTGGTGATGATTCTGCTCTAAAGATAAGGTGTTCCTTATCATCATCATCAAGAATCGTAACCTCTTTCTTCTTACAATAAATCTTCGCATCATTGTCTGAAAGCCAGTCCATACTGAGGATTATATCAAACTCAATCATAGGTATGGCGATTAGGTCAGAAGATAAAGATGATTTATGTGCTCTAATGGGGACTGATTCAAAAAACATTGTTGAAATGATAATTCCCTTAGGAGTTTTAACTGAAAACTCCCTTGTTAAATCAAATTGGAAATATCTAATTTTCATAGCAAACTAGGAAGATATGAATCAATGAGATGATCTAGGATCAAATAATGCATTTTCTAAACTTGAGGAAACCATTAAATTACCTGCCACCACGTCTTTCGGAGCTTCTACCTCCGCAGTAGTGCTAAAATAAGCTTGGCCTTGATCCCTTTGCCTTTTCTGAGATAAGTTCTCCTGATGCTTAGGACATTCATTTGTATAATGCCCCATCTCCCTACAATTTTAGCACTGAACATTGGTAGCTTCCTTCTTCCCCTTGCAATCATGAGCTTGGTGGCCTTTTTCACCACACTTGTAACAGACTCTGGTTCCCTTCAAGCAAGTACTGGGGTGTTTCTTACTACATTTACCACAGGATGGATATTCAAACATTCCCTTCTTTCCCTTATTTCCATTCCCAAATTGATCAACATGGCCTCTTCTTCTCTTTCTTTGCATTAAAGTCATAAGACTTAGAGAATTCCTTTTTGGTCTTGATAGCACGTGAGACAATGTCTTCGTACAACGAGAAGGATTGTGATACTAATGATCAACGGAGAAATGGTTTTAACCCATTAATTAAATGATCAATATTACTTCTTGGGTTACATATATAATCTCTAGCATACCTTGCTAACCTTGTAATGTTAGCCGCATACTTTGTGACATTCTCATCCTCCTTCTGTCTCAGACTCAGAAATTGCCTTTCCATATCTGTTCTATGGTCGTGAGGAAAGTATTTTTTCTAAAAACAGATCATTTAACTCCCTCCATTCCATATTTGATACTTCATCATCTTCCTTCGTATTTCGAATCAATGACCACCATTGATCAGCATCTTCAGTGAGGCAGTAAACTACCATGATAACTTTTTCACTTTCACTACTCCTCAAAGCCTAAAATATTTTCTCTAGAGAAAATATCCATTGCTCAGCTACTAAGGGATTTGTACTCCCATTGAACGTTGGTGGTTTTTGCCTCATGAATCGATCTAACATTGATCCTCCATGCTGCGGATTATGGTTCTCCATATGAGTAAGGTTATTATTCATAACCTGAGTGAGTTGTCCCAGAATGGTGATTAGCTGATCGGCACCAGTTGCATCACCAGCTCCACTATAATTATCTTGAGCAGGAGGTCAATCCCTACATGGAGTGCGAGCATTAATACAGTTTCCATTTCTTCCACTAGGTGCCATTTCTAAACAATGGCATAAACTAGATCAGTTTATGAATCAAAATACATAATCCCATACTTATAAAACACTTAACATAGATTGAACTATTTTTGGATATAATCTATAATCATAAAAATGTTTTATTTTAGGAAGTATATACTCATAAATCCTTCATAATTATTTGTAATGAAAATGAGAGTTATCATAAGCATATCCCCCAGGAGTGTCTTAACCAAAAGTGCAGCAAGGCCCGTTTTCGTGCACCAGTTCTCGTTCGAGTCTAGCTCAAAGCGGTGTTTTCAGGTTTTACCCCTAGGTACATTTATGCCAGAGCCGCCTCTACCTGCTCGTATCCAGACAGGGATGTATTTCTCAGAAAACTCACAAAATCTCTACAATACCAAAATTATAGGAAGTTCTTCTATAATAATCCTCAAAGTTAATCTGAGGTCTACGTGCTCTAATCAGAGTTTATCTAAATCTAGCTTCCAAGGTTTTTACTAAACTTCCACTGATACCAACTGTAATGCCCCGAACCCAGTTACCTAGAGTCGGTGCGTTATTACATAACATTGGCATGATCACAAGAAGGATCAAATCTCGAAAGACCAATTGGTTTAGTAGCCTTGGAAACACTAGATATATACATAAGTCTTAAATTATATCATAAAAATGAAAACTACAACAATATCTTTTCTTCATTTTCCATACTCATATCCCCACATACTATCCCTGCAGGTCATTCATTATTTACTTCTTCATACCCTGGGAAAAATAAAACATAGAAAAGGGGTGAGCTCAAATGCCCAGTAAGGATAACAATATAGCAGAAACTTTCATAAATAAGAATAAACATTTAAGAAAATGTATATCTAAACAAAATCCTTTTAAACTTGAACTTCAACATAGTATGGAAAAAATAAAATGAAATAATGACATTTACTTATTCACATGGATATTCTACTAATCGAATAATCACATGCAATATCAATAACCACTTTCATAATGATGGAATTCATAATGCCAGAATATCATTACTACATAGCAATGGCCTCGTGCCAAGACTACAAATAAGATTTTTCCAAGTCCTTGTGCCAAGACACTAGTTTGTCTCATGAGACCTACCGATGCATCGAGGAGCTATAGCGGGCTCCACCCGTCACATATTAAGTCCATTCCATTCCCATATGAAAAGGTTTAAACATAACATAAACATTCGTATTAAAACTATCATACGAAATTTCAGTACTTTCACCATAAACTATGAACGGTATAAAAATAGAACATCCACAGTCAAACATATCACAAAACCTTCAATACAATTTAGATGTTTTGTATCATAATAAATCAACTTCAAATAAGCGTAAAATCCATCCAAGGATGTTGACATAGATGAAATCAAATCTCTTTTTAGAGAAATATCTCTTTCTATTTTGAAATCATTTAAGAGTATTATATTAATGAAATAAAACATTTTCTTTGAAAATATTCTTATAAACTTGTAAGGGATGCTTTGATGATTTTATAAAGGAAAAATAACTGCACCCGCCATATATGTCAAAAAAACATTCTTACCTTAATTCTGTCGAAATGGTTAAAAAGCACCTTGTTTGGAAAATGACAGAAATATTACATTATAAAACTCTTATAAAAATTCAAAAAAGGGTATAAATGATCTTAACCTATATTCTTTTAAATTGTAAAAATGTTTTGAAAAACATTTTAAAGAAACATGGATATAGATGATAAAGAGAACCCAGTAGATTATTACGTATAAACAACCTCGGATAATGAAGAGATTGTGAAATAACCCTTACCTTGTACTTATCCTGGGTTGGGGTAGGTTAACCTCCTATATAATGGTGAAATAATTGTTATTAAATTATACATGAATCATATACATTAATATGATATCGTATATGATCTTTTAACAATGGTTTGTTAATAATATCTTAGTATTATCGTTGTTTCGGGTGTTAACTTACTCATTTTCTTTTATATATTTTGTTACATAAGACATGTTTGTAATGGATAGGTTTTATATTATTCATATCTATAATGATATAAAGTCCTTAAACATTATTTTTAAATCATCAAATGATAATTATACTTGAATGGATACGATTGAGAATTAATCTCATCGCGTTCGTGGAGACGGTAGTCCGTACGTACGCACGAGCGACAATATCATTTTTTGATATTAAAATAATATATAAATGGATGTTATATCGTATATACAGAATCATTAACATGATATATTTATTATTTACTTGAGTTACACATCATTATTATACTCATCCAAAAAATAATATATTGAATAACAATTACACCACAACGTGGAGACGGTAAGTCGTATGTACGCACGTATGGTGACATGTTATTCAAAGGGTGGATAGAATACTTAATATGGTTGTACCATATTTATAATAACATCACAGTATATATATGATACTGGAGTTATTATTTTAGAATGGTAATAACAAAGGAAGAAGAAGTGGAAGAAGAAAGGAACATGGAAAAGGGTGGTGAAATCATTACCTCTTCTTCAGGTTCTTCCTTTTGATTTGATCAAAAGGGCTCCTTAGGATTTCTTTATTATCAAAATAATTCCTCTATGATGTATTTTGGGAAGTTGGGAGAGTATTTGGGCAGGGTTTGGCCGAACCAAAAGGCTTTTAAGGTGTGGAAAAATGAGAAGGAGGAGTGCCCTTTTATAAGAGGGGTGAGGGGCACCTTTTTAAAAGCTAGAAATATTAATTTATAATAAATTCATATCCGTTCTATAATGGCTCAAAAGTTGATTATTTAAATTTTAAGGTGGTTATAGGTAGAAAAACACTCAACCAATATAATTTTGATAGGTTTGGGTCATTATATTAATCTTATCTTTAAGTATTAACTCTAAGTTAATTAGTTTCACTTTTACGATATCTCTTTGTATTTTTATATTATATTGTTAATAAACTTACCATATACATCCGAGATACCCCCAAGTGGTCCATTAATGATGCACCTATCATGATATATGTCTCTTGACCGAGCCTTAGATTTTTAGGAATTTAATATCAATTAATAATATAATATTTGTTTTAAAAACTCTTTTATGTCAATTTTGACACTAACCAATAATTGATTTTTGTAAAAATCATAACAGAATGATTACATAGAAAAAGGTTAATTTAAGAAATCCTAACATGTCATATTAACCTAGAAAATTAGTTTAATTCATAAAAAGGCTCAAATTATATTTATTTGGGTATTTATAATATCAATTATTCTAATTTTTCATTAATTAGGTAATTACTCCATCATAATTGTGTCATAAATAAATTAAATTATTTAATGTCTAAAAATTATAAATAAAATATCCTTATGTAGGAAATCTTTTTATATTTCTAATGAATATTTAATATCGAATTTCTCTTATATATAACACTATATTAAAAATGTTTTAGTAAATAATCATTGAATTTAACTCTTTTAACTCTTCTTTGAATTAAATAATAATAAATGTCCTAATCTAATCCAATGGACCTAAATGATAATATTTTATTCCTAAGGTTGTTTTTGGTAGAGATTCACTTGTCCAATAGAATTACAACATGTGTTAGGGTAATATTAATATAATTTGTACCCTTAATTACCCTATTTACTTTTAACAGTGGTAAATAAAAGTAAAAAGTTACTATTCACCAAAAATTATTTTCATCTCATTGAACCACATTTCACTACATGATATTAACCGTGTCTCTCGGATTTTCGAAATTCCATTCACAGAAGTGGTATAATTATGTTTTATGAAAAATTCAGTTTTTTTAACTACCACTTAGTAGTTTCACTATTTATCAAAAATTGAAGTTTTTCAGAACAATGCCAAAATTTCACCCTAAGATATAATTGATATTCCGAATTCAAAAATGTTTTCTATTTTACAAAATTTCAAACATATAAGTTTCATTAATTAATTTTATAATTAATTCCCGCTGTCACAACAAATAGGGTGTTTTTAAGAAAAAATATATACCAAAAGATTGACAATTGTTTAGGTTCAATTTTAAAGTGAAATTAATTCTAATGAACACCATTGTATAAAATGGTAAAAATATATTCTAATTATACTTTAAAACCACTGAATAATATAATTTATCACTATAAATTATTTTGATTAAAAAAGTTGTTTTTAAGTATTTTTCACTATTCATAAAAATTGGAAGTTCTTAGAAAAATACCAAAAAATCATCTTAGGATAATTTCGATATTACGAAACCAAAAATGAAGTCCATTTTGAAATATAAAATATATATAATTTCAAAAATCAGGTATTACTATTCATAACGGCTAGTTTGATTGATTGTGGTGTGTTAGAACTCAAGGTTGCATACAACACACGCTATCGCATTATTTAAAGAGAAGCGTACCGTAGAAGCTTGGGGTGTTACACATACACCTGTATTATCCATACATATATTTATTGATATGAAACCACACACTCTATCCTTTACCAAAATTCCCAATCATTTCCCTAATATTTGACTCATACAAATAATTAATTCATATAATTGTATGGTAATAATTTTCATTGAAAATTACTTGAAAATATATAATAATGAATTGAATACATTTTGAAAAAAAATTTCCTTTTATTATTATAGAATATGATTCAAAACATTCTGAAAATATTGTTATTTGAAAACACATTAACTAATTAAATTTAATAATGAAAACATTATGAATACTATTTCTTTGAAAATACATTAAATAATTATAATGAAAGTATGAAAAAAAAAATTTAAAACCATTTCATTGAAAATACATTGAAAACATATAAATTAATATTCATTTTTAAAAAAAAATCATTGAAAATAACTATAAATAAATGTAAAGAATGATTAAAAAAATTTAAATCAATTTTTATTAAAATAAATTTGAAAATTTATTAATAAATCTATATAATTTATTGGAAACCATTTTTACAAGAAAACCCATGAAAAATTCCTGAATATTCTTAGAAATCCATTTTACATTAAAAATAAATTGAAAACATAAATTGAGTTCATGATATTTTTCTGAAAACCATTTCATTGAAAATTAATTTTAAAAACATTTTCTTGGAAATTTTCCGTTCAATAATATAATGTAATGTTCACATAAATGATGGTGGTTAAATCCATACATACTATTTGAGGTAAAAAGAATATTTATTATTCACGGTAAAAGGTTAGAAAAATTCATTGATGGGAAAGTGGAAAGAATAATCCTTTGAAAACATTTAAAAATATAAAAATGGTATAGAAATTATTTTAATGATTATAGGATAATTGTAGAATATTCATTAAAACCCTTTTTTGATAACATTATTTTGAACAAACTCAGATTTATGACCGAAGGGAGGGTAAATATTGGATTTATAAAAAACAATTTATTCACTATCTTATATACCAATGAGTAGAAAAATTGTACCCAGAACTGAATATATCATGAGTAATCTGACGAGAAGATATGTTTTAAATTTTCTTGAGATATAGACTATAATATTTCAACAGAGTATGCATAATCATAAAAAATATCGAAAAGTGAACAGATTGTATCAATAAAAACTTCTCTTATTTACTTTGAACCATACACCCCATGTAAGAATGTGGATATAAATGAAGATTACAATATCATTAAAGAAATTAGATTCATGATATAACATGACAAATTCATTATGTACAACTAATATAATGATATTGGCAGAAAACATATCATGTGTCTCAATGAAGGTATATTGAGAAAAAACTATCATATGGATTTGGTATCGTTTGAATGAAAAAACCCATGGAATGATTACCATCATATTAATTTTTAATTACCCATAAATTTTTTAATATGAATCATAGAATACATTCATGCATATTATACATACCACATTAGAGAAATAAGTGGTAAACATGGCATGTATCTCATAGAGGTTAAAAGTGAGATGAAATTCTCGTACCTTATGTATTGACCCCCATCATACTCAATCAAAAATATAATATAATAAATATAATTTTATTATAAATATATCATAGGACCAAATTCTCATTTATAATACCTATATATATTTATTATGACTTTATGTGACCCTCTTGTTAACAATTCCATGTTAAGGTTTTGCTTAAGGTAATATTTGCTTGATTTTTTTTCATGTATCTTAATTTATTATTTCATTGGTTCTCATAATTATATAAAAATATAAAATATATTGACCATTATAAATATGAAATTTTTATTCAGTTCATGTGTATTATAATAATCTATTGAATACAATATTATAAAATGGATTACACTTTTCATTGAGACGATATGTCGTATGTACGCATGAATGGTGATTCCTTTTAATAGTCCTTTTGAAAATAAGTAAGTAAATAAAAAATAGGTATATTTATCAAAATTATAGTTTATATATAATATCATATATATCAAATATGTTCAATAAAATCATCCTTAATAAATTCCTTGTTTTGTGTGAATGAGTCATAGCTCATTGTGGTGGTGGCAATCCATAGATCATATTTACAAAAAATTGAAAGTATATTGATATTTGTTTTTAAATAATTAAATAATATAAAAGAAATAGTAAATATCATATATATCATATTTAAATAATGTTTCTATCATAATATCCACCATTGGAGGTGATACATAAAAATGAACAATTCTCATTTTCTAAGGTAGTAGTTCACCGTACACATAAAAAGTATGTTCATTATCCATTTAATGGAGTTGTGTGAAAGTTTAGTTATAACCGTTATCATAGAAAATTACTAGTATATTTAATATATTAGAATTGTTATAAAATCCTGGACTAAAATGAGTAGAGGGGATGGAGAAATAAAATTACATAATGGATCTTGGGAGAAGTCGTTGTCTCTTAATCATGTAACTTATTTCATTTTGTGCCAAAAGGCATACATGGATTACATTATAAAAAAGGGTAGTCTTCACGGAATATGTGTTGTATTTCAGGAGGTTTATGGTTTGGATGTTGTCTGATGTAGTGAATTTTTAGATGTGTGATGAAGAGGGAGAGGTTATAGCCTTTTATATGGAATGGAAATGACACACTTTGCATTATTGAAATAAAGATAGGTTCACCCACTTTTTACCTAAAATGTTATAAAAAATAAAGTATCTAAGGTTCATGGACTAATAATTTCTATCTATTGCTGTTATAAAAGTTTATAGGTTTATTTTGGTCTCAAATATAAGGTTTAGTATATTGTTAATCTAATTTCTCTCTTTTTCATTGTAATTAGTTTTAATCACATTCACTAGTATATTTTGCGGAAAAAAAGTTAACCCAATTACAAATTATAAACTATATGGAATCCAAATATGGAATGAATTTGTATACAATTATTATCTAATTAATATTTAAAATAATTTATACTATAATTAAACCATATAAATTAATTAGATAAAGAAGTAGTTTTGAATTAAAATTCCATATTTTTAGTTATTCATTAAAAAATGATGCCATACTAAAATGTATAAAAAATTATCCTAACCAAATTTTTATGATTATTTTGACATATTAAATATATAAAAGTTCCCAAATTTGTATTTAAAATGGGATCTCCATTAGATGGCTGTAAAATTACTTTTTAAATAATATAGGGTTTTAAGCATAAAATTGGGTTTTCTATTATCTTATAACAATAAAATATATTTTATGATTATAAAAAAATATTTTTTTCAATATATTACATATAAATTTAATCAATATAGTTAAAAACTAGTAATTAATTATACTTTTTAATATAAATCTTCTTTTTCACATAAAATAAACTTTTATAAAAACAGTCCCATTATATTCATTTCATTACTATATTATTTTCCAACTATTAGGAAACCAATTAATTAAACTATTAAATTAATAAGTTAGCTAATACTATATTAAATATTTTAATTGACATGTTATATCTAATAATATAATAATATTTTAATATTGAATTATTTTTTGGTAACACCAAGACATGTGTGTTATCTAAGCCACCAAGGAAAGTTAGTCTTGCATGTAACATAAGATAACCTCAGTGTCTATGAAGATAAAGATAAAATTTATGATTTGTGTATAAAATGAATAACTTGATTTTGTGTATAATAGAATCTATAAATAGTTATTTAATATAAATTATTCTATTTTTAATGTGTTTTGAAATTAAAAATATAAATGATATTAAATTAATTCCAAAATATATTTTACAATATCTCAAGGTGTTTAAATTATAATCATATATATTTTTCATACTAGAATAGATTAAAATATTACTTTAACTAATTTTTATCCATTTTATATTTATTAATTTTCTTGAATTAATCATTTCAATCAATTTTATTCCCTTATTACCAAATTTTTTAATGTTACCTCTTCTAATTTTTTATTTTTTGGATAATAATTCCATATCCATCACTTGTTTTAATTTTTTTATTGTATAAATTTCCCATGTGTTTCAACTTATCATAAATTTAATGATTATAAAATTAGATTCTATATATATATATGACATACTATATTTCATGTAGAATTAGTTCATGGGTTTTAAAATACACAAGGTTTCATTGAAAAATGATATTTTCAAATTTATATTTATTTTATATCGTAGTCCATATATGGAATTTTTTTTATATCTTTCTGAAAAAACCAACATTTTTTATTTTTTACTTATTAATTAGTTTCTAAATTCCTTCGTTAAATCGGATTCCCATGTGGTATAATTAACCTAAGGTAAGTATTTCTAGGGAAACTGACTACATGACTTCATTTCTGTAAGGTATTTTATTCCTCAAAGTATATATTCATTGGGTGATTTTAGAAATATCCCTATATATGACTAAATAATTTAATAATATAATTTTATTATATTTTTATTTTTGTTAAAAAAATTAAAATAATGATTTAACATAATGAACATGTTTCATTTTGGGGAAAATTATCACTCATTGGTATTTTATTAAGGAACACACTCTTTCTAATAAATAAGAAATCATATTTATGATGGTCACATTTCATATTTATAGAAAGGCTTTCCAAATATTTATTATTCATTATGATTTTGAAATTACTAGAAAATACCGTTAATATAATGAAATATTAATGTTTGATTTTATAAAAGTGTTTTTTATTTTGAATTTGATTTTTAAATATTGTCATTTTCTAAAATGTATTAATTTTTTTATTATTCATTTTTGAATGTTGTTTTTTAATTATAATATATTTTATAATAATTATAATAAAATATAATTTTTTTAAATTATAATGTTAAATTTTTAAAAAAATTGAAGCATGATTTATATTATTACATAAAGAATCGTTCAAAGTACATGATGCAGCAGGTGTGGAGGTCATGGTTCGGTTGGCAGATGGTGAGGATCACTTATCACTAGATGGTGTAGGTTCGGGCAGTAGCGAAGCAAGGAGGCGACTACAGGGGCAAGTTTCAACAAAGGATTATATGAAAAGCCAGGGGAAGGCTCCTATTCTCCTTGGAAATAGTTTTGAAGGACTAGTTGTGGAAGACATAGGTACCGATCATTATTTTCCGCGTGATCTAGAGGGAGGTCATATGAATGCTTGTAATGAGGATGAACCTAATCAATCAACAATTGAGACTTCAATCCCGGAAAATAGAAGTTAGCCAAGGAGGATCAGGAGGGACTAATCAGCCTTGCCCCCCCCCCCCTTGGAGACTAGATTGTCTTGGAAGAATGCTAAACAAGAGTCCTTGGAGGAGGTGGGTGTACAGGCAACAAGGGGCCAGAATGAACAATATTTGGATTTATTGCTTAGATGTGTGGGGGAGGTGACCGGGCCGATGTTATTTCTCAACGCTATAGAGGAAGGGAGAGAATGAAAGGAGAATTCTCATGTTTTGATCATGGAGAGAAATAATGAAATGGGAAGATCTACTAATAATTAAATAACATAAAAGAGCCTATCCTTTTCTCTGAGGAGGACATGGTAGAGGAATATCTGTATGTTAACATCCCACAAGAAGAGGCTGATATAATGGGAATAGCTGTAAGAGTGGAGGTCAACAGTGAGCATGATAAGTGGATTGACAAACATGATTTGATCCTGATGAGAGGCTTCAATGATCAGAAAATCAGCAAAGAAGAATATATCCGAACATGGGAAAAAAATGGAGGACTGATTTGAAGACGTTATTGGGGAAGATCCTGATTCTATGGTATGGATAATGAATTGGAATATTTATAGGGAGGAAAGCACTAATAGGATAAGGCTATGTTTTGGTATATTTTCCTTCTCTTATGAGGCTTCACCTCGGGTCTGATTGGGTTTGTCTCTCACTTTTCCTTTAAAGATGTTTTGTGGGATTTTTGGGTTATCGACGGTCAGGGTACTAATGGAATCAGAAGATGGTCATCTTCATTATAGTTTTCCTTGATATACTAAGTGGTGGATCCTAGGGGTCCATTCCAATGCTTGAAGGCTAGGTGAATTCCACTGGAATTTACCAACAGGAGGATTTGGGTCAGTGTCGATGGTCACACCGGGGGATGCTCAAGGTAATTCTGGGTGGATTTGGTCATCCTCTCTGATGTTCTTATACCATGGTTGTGGTTTCTTGAGCTTGGTTAGTGGTTTTTGGTGTTTTTATGTTTTGGTAAATGTGGTTGTTTTGGAATCATGTAGTGGGGTACCCGGAACCCATAAACCGACTTTTCAAAATGAAAAAAAAAATGATTAGCTCATTTAATGTACATTTTGATCATTTCCAACTTAGATATTCTATTTTTTAACATCATTTATACATCAATCTTAAAAGGTGGTTTTTAATAAACATAATCTTGAATTTAAATTCATACACATTCCATGGGATATTTTATTTTACTACCATTAGACTTCTTTATCTTATAATATTATAAAGATATTACTCTAGTTATGGAGAGATTAATGTTTTAAAATATAATATGTTATAATTCCAATTACGATAAACTTTACTAAATTATCCCGGATAATTTATGGAGTTAATTATGGAACAGTAAGATTTTTATTGTTTAACAATGCACATTCATTATGTAGATTATGAATTATAATGTTATTGTAGTTATTGGCTAGGGAAATATTGGATTCAAAAATAATTATTATTTACGGAATGGATGTTTATTAATTATTAATGAATATTGATAAATCAATTAATCATAAATAATTTATTTCATAGGGTGAATCAATTAAACATAATTAGATACATATGAGTCCTATAATTAGATATTCCATCTATCTATCAGTAGATCTCCTTAGAGAATCTTCTTGTGTAGTTTTTGTATTCCATACCAATTTATGTATTATTTCATGGGAAAAGGCATCAACATAAACATTATGATCTCCACAGTTATTAATTATACCATTATGAAACCATTTGTTTCCATTGATGAAACTAATTATCTTATTATGTTATCCATTTATTTATTTCCATATTATCTGATCAGTTATATTACATAATTAAATTTACTTATTCTACCAATTTTTTTCCCTTGTTACTTAAATGTTAACTTCTTATATACAATACAAATTACTTGCTATTTGAGCTCAAAATATTATGTATTCTTTTTCCTAGGAGTAAAAGATGAGTAATAAATATGATATGTTCACTTATGTATCATTTTTAGATGATTTAATGGGATTTGATGAATACATATTATAAAATAATAAAATAATTCTATAATATATAAAATTATTATTAAATGTTAATGAGATGGGTTTTATTAGTTAAATAATTTATTTTTTATGTTAAATTATTAACCTAAACATTATTTGTTGATTATATGAATAAATATTTGTTGAATTTATTTTAATAATGAATGTTTATTTTTAGTATGATTTAGATGGCCTCAAATTTTCCATTTAAAATAAACTTTTTAATCGGACTGGTTATTGAAGTGAATTCATATGATAAATTAGATGATATCAAAGTCTTCCATAGATTAATGTATCTCATTATTTGTAAATTATTGGGGAAAATGTTACCCTTACTGTGGTTATGTGATTTTATCTGACGGAAATTACTATAATTTTGAAAAAAATATTGATATCCTTTAAGAGACTAAATGATTATGGAGGATAATAATTATATGGAACATAAATTTGTATGTTATAAGGATTAATATTGTTTCGTAAAGTATACGGATCATAAAATTATGGTATTATGTTATATTATAATGTAGCGTGATTACTTATACAAATTAGGTAATGCGAACATTATTGAAATCCCTTGATATAATTGAAAATAAAATAAAAAATATAAATTATAGATAAATATATTTTTTATGTCACTTACTATAAATTAAATCTCTATCTGGACACAAACATGTATAATCAGGCTACAGAACAGATTCAGAGACAGTTAATTACCCTAAAAAGGATGGTTGGGTGTTAACCTAATCATCACCTAGTTCAAGATATTGATGCCTAACAACAGTCTTTATTATAAAATACCTGTGGATATGTTTTGGTGAATCACATGCTCTGTTAAAACAACTATGAATAATTTGAAAAAAAAATCATGTTATGGTTAGAGCAAATAGTAGGAAACATACACAAGAGAATCTATATTTGAACCTATAAATTTATTATTTATGATATTTATTTCATTAAAGATTTCATTCAGTTAAGTTAATATATCTCTATTCTTTAATATTTTCAAACATTGTTCTTTAACATTTTTTATATAATAAATGTATAGGGAAAGGGGAAATCTTTTTGTGAATGGGTCTGATTGGAAACATAGTGATTGTATAAATAAAAACCATACATGATGGGATTTAGTGTCCTGAATCTTGTTTTTACTACTCTCTAATTATCATGTATTATGACCAAAAACATTGACCTAATTGAATATATAAAAATACCAAAATAATTAAACATGTTTCTTTATTTAACATCATACAATAAATAGTAATGTATAAATAAAAATCAACATCTCATGTCAATAGAATTTTTTTACACTCAACTAAGGTAGTGTCTTGATGAAACTAGATGATGATTTATTTATGGTAACAGTTAACATTGACTATCCAACAAACATGTATAATAAAATGTTTTATAGAAGGATACAAATTTTATCGTAATGTAAAAATAATTATCTAATTTCATAAATATGGAGAATTTTGGACTTATCTAATTCAATTCCCTATACAATGGATAATATATATGAAAATAATCATCAATCACAAACACAATAGGGACATGGAATTGAAAATGTTATGAAATTCAAGGAAGTGAATCATGATAACAAGGGTATTCTAATTTCCAACACTAGATTTTTTGTTGTATTGATTGATCTCGATTCATATTAGTCTACTAGAAATCATATGTTACATAACATTATAAAATCACTACCATGTTGGCTTGTTATTAAATTATTAGAGAAAACATCTAATTGTATGATTATTGAATCCCAATTTTAATTCGAATGTGCGTCAATAAAATCATATTTTTATTCCAATCAGATAATTTTAAGTGATTTTGGGAATTTAATATTTCCCTATAATTCTAGGAAAAATAATTCTTCAGAATATGTTAATCATGTTTCATATCCAATAATGTTTGGATATGAATATAGAAATGTTGATGAACTCCCTTAGAAAAAAATTCTATAATGTGTTTCTTGATATAAGATGATGATGGAATCATTTTTCACAACCCATACTAGAGGTTCCCATGTCGTGACTACCCCAAGTTCACCTTCAATAGGTTAAGAGATGGTGATGATAACTGAGTACTCATATCACACAAATGGGAGGCAATTTCTTATGTTCCTAGACACACACACGCTCACCAATCTCTAAGCCCAAAATTCTGAAATGTAAAAACACTATGTAAAGATGAATTTATATCACTAAGATACCAAAAATAGAGTTCTGTAATATTAAACTGAAAGTAAAAAGTTCCAGAATACAATCCCTCCCAAAAAAGAGTCTGGATATGTGAATGCACAAGTTTATGAAACTCATCCGTAGAAAATCCTTCCTAATGGGAATGGTACAAGACATGTGTCTATGGCTGTTAAAAGCACACCTCAAATTCCGAGTCTTGCTATGAACTGCATAGTCCTGGTTCACCAAGGATTCTGTCAAAGAATCAGCCATTTTCATAAGACATGACATGTGTGGGAAAATCCCGTCGCAGGGGTGTGTAAAACAATACTCATTAGGACAACAAAAAACCTAAAAGTAAATATAAAAAATAGAAAATTTCATTGTAATACCACTAAGGAATACCACAATGGATGACCACAAAAGGACACCATAAAGGAACACCGTGAAGGAATGCCACTAAGGATAAACATGAGATAACACTACAAATGAACACCACAAAGGAATACCATGAATGAACACCACGAAGGAACACCACAAAGGAACACCACAATGAATTACCATGAAGGAACACCATAAAGGAACACCATGAAGGAACCCAACTAAGGATCTACACTAATTAATACCACTAAGGAACACCATGAAGTAACACCCCAAAGAAACACCACTAATGAATACAAAAAAAATATCACAAAGGAACACCAAAAAATAACACCATTAAGGAATTCAAGGAAGGAAGACCATGAAGGGACACAACTAAGGAACTCGAAGAAGGAATATCAAGAAGGAATACCACACATAAATATATGATGTATACCAAAAATAAATACAATAAGTGTACCACATAGAATTAAAAAAAATTATACAACATAGAAATAGTATCATTATCAAGAAAATGTGTTATTATATTGAATGGAAAGAAGGATTATGAGTGGTAGTTCATTGAACTCCCATATTCTATAAAACACAATGTTTCCATAACAAACTGATTTTTGATAACACACTAAGTGTTGATAAAAAAATTGTTTATAACTCACATTGTTTCAATAAAACATTTAATGTCGATAATGCATTGTGTTTTAATATGTCATGTAGCCCCCATGTCACATAGTCATCAAGTCTTAGCCAGCCATAGGATTCCCCCAATAAAAAACTTGAACTTGGAAAAAACTACTCCCCAAGGCATTAGGTTGGAAGAAAACATCCACACCAAATCACATAGTGTATCTAAAAAAGAAATTATCTTCGTAAGGGTCCCAACAACAAAAACGGATCTTCAATAAGACACATAGAGGGAATGTTATGGCTATTTTAATGAAAATATCAAACTCGGGTCTGATCCAACCCAACAGACCCGACTCGACCATGTCAGGATGACCTAAGCCGACCTAGTCTAGCAAACCCTCCCAATCAAACTGACCTAACCAATCCTAGCATAGTCTATTCTGAACAAAACTGGCCACACCCCCTCGGATGGTAGGACACGGGCAGCATGGCTAATGGTTCGAGCTTACTGGGCTGCTGGAGTGGCCTGACACCATTGGTAAATCCTACCACAAGCGGTCTGATTAAGTTGACCACAGATAGTCCACCATCACTATGTCCCTCCTATTGATGTTGTGTCATGCCATGTTTTGTGCTGCTGGCTTGCCTTCTCTGGATGGTCTTGCATCTCGCTGACACCATTAGTTCCTCCAAAGTGTCACTGAGTTTCATCCCTTGGTCAACGTCATGACATCCTACCATATTTCTCCACAACCGACCACCCATCCAGAGTGTTCATTGCCTCGACCAGCTTCGCCTCAATTAAACCAGCTTGAGCCGATTCATCTGGCAGCCGCCACTTCACACCTCTGGCACCTTCTACTACTACCCAACACCGCCATAAGACGCTGCCTCGGCCAAAGTCCATTATGCTTATAGTCTCACCTCCTTTGTTTAATTTGGGGTTTCAGATCATCTATATTGGGTTATTGCACCATGAATCGAAGGTGCAGAATTCATCTGATCATACAACCATGATGAATGAAAAGATTTATAATAACATGAGGAAATGTATAATCACAAAATCCCCAAAAAGAGAGATCATATTCATTGTTAATTTTGGCCTCGATTCATCATTTTTTTAGGGTTCAATAATAATTATTAAATCACAAATATCTAAATAGTTAAATCCATTCAATATAACTTCCATACTATAATCTATCAAACCAAGAATCAACCTAATCGTGGGTGGTCCCTGTTTTTTCGTTGAATTTATGAATTGGAAATCAATCACAATGAACAATTCCTTACCTCATGTTTGGGTCAATCATTGATGAAGAAATGTTGTTTCATCATAGTTGATGAGATCCTCCAACTCCATTGGAATGAGGATCCATGACCAGCTCTCTGGTCTATCATTGTATTCTTGAGAGGATTATTTCTCAGGTCTCTCGCTAGATATTATCAGGCATTATTATGGATTTTCATTTAACCCTAGGATTTCAGTACATGTATTTTTTTTAATGTAAATCATCTATTCATCAAAAATATTATCATTAAATAATTTATTAACTATTACATCATTTTTTTTTCAAATATAATTGTTGTGATGACTAATGCTTTGCAACGCCTAGGAAAAATACAAAAAAAAAAGTCAACATTGGTCTCAAATTTCCATTCTAAGTCTCTATTCATGAGTTATTAGGAATTTAAAATAAAATAATTTTTATTTTATTATTTTATTTATAGTGACATCCAAAAACTATATTTCATAGTCATCCCACACTGATCAATTTTAGGCCTCGCCAATGCTAAAGAAGATGAAATAAATACAAAAACGCCCTTGTATTTCTGAATTGGGCACCTTTTTATGTGTTATTTACATTTTTTTAGGAAAACCGCATTCATGTGTATTAAAAACATAACATTTTTCAATGAACTGTTCTGGGCACACCATACCATGGAATTTCATTCCATCCCAGTTATTGGTCCCATAATTTTTTCATATAATTTCAAAAAAAATCAAAAAAAATATAATTCATTATGTTATCATCACCATAGGTATTTACATCCCCAAAAGACAAACCATGGGATACCAAAACAAATGAGGGTATTGTTCATGGATCTAGTCCCCCTATTACTATGTACTCTCTTGAAGATTCATATTCCACCACCTGATTTTCACTCACTGATTCAATCATCCATGAAGAATATTCCCAACTCTATCCAAAAATAAAATATTCAATCTCATATCATGCCCTATAGAACCTGAATGGTCTACTCAGTTCGGGTGTCCATTTGTGGGTGAAACACTATTTTCATATGAAGATAAGTCCCAAACGGTTCATGTAATTCCATCGACTAACAAGATATTATGTGAGTATCATGATCTGAAACTATCATCGATGGGACTCTATGGAGTTGATATATCTCCTACATCTAGAGTCATCCAATGATCTCTACTGAACTATGCTCCCAAAATTCTAGGAAGTGGGTCAACATTGTGAGTCAATCAATGATCACTTAGAAGGTATCATGTCCCATTTACATATGCGGTAAACTCTTCATGATGTTTATCATTGTCCAATACCACTTCTATTCTAGAACATCGGGGTTTTGAGTCTAACCTGCTGGAACCTAGTGCTCGACCTTCACATGATGTCATGTAAGGAATTGAGAGACAAAATCTACAACAACTTTCTTTATCCCCGGCCACCAGAACTGATGTCAGAGGTCTTGGTACATATTTGACACACTTGGATGTACTGAAAAAGGGGATGTATGGACCTCCTTAAAAACCTACTCAGAATACAGAACTGGTAATGCTATGAACCCTATGAATAGAAAGATGTGATCACCAATATTTTATTATCTATAAGGGGTATCCATATGAGCATATGATCACATAAATCATGACATTCAGTATCTCTAATTTGGTCCTCCATGAATCATTGTAAGGGAGAAGGGTTGACAACCATCAACTAGAGAAATATTGATCATTATCAATCAACAAAGTATTATATCAATGTGGCCAGCTACTTCGATGCCTTATTAAAGAAATAAAATCTTGATCTCTTCCTAAGGAAATATGTCACCACATTCCCCTTACTAATATTAGGTACAATCTCAGGGTCATAATCCTAGAATAACTCTATCTAATGCCTCTGTCTAAATCTTTTCTAGATTTACTATAACTCCTCCACAACTACGGGAAACTGAGGACTCATAACTCCCACTCTATCGAGGGTTAGGCTACTGAATTTTTGAGAAATGGGATACACCCACCATTGTGTCAGCCCATTCAATGATACTTGGGTTTCCTTTTCATCCCCATGGAAAACCTCATTACACCACTAAAATCACACTACATTATTTTCCTAAAACATTAAATATGATCATGGACTGTCGCTAAAAATTCCATGCCGGAATTGACGTAATAAGGCATCGTTGTCGCTACCAAGAGATCCCAACTGACACTCTCTCCTCTTTGAGTCCTTCCACACTATCGGTACTAGTGTGTTATTATCATTTCTCCTCTAGTATGATACTCCAAGCATGAGGGTAGAGTCAATGGTTTAATCAGAATCTTTGAGCCTCAAACAATATTCATAGTGTGAAAAGAATCAATATAACCATGTTTATCAACAGTGTAGAAAATGATAAATAGGCATAGATCCTACTTCAAGTCACTCTTGGAACCCGTGGGTCATAAGAATGAACCACGTACAGTTTTCCCCTCCCATTTCCTCTATCTCCCTAATCCTAGTGTGGACCTCCTAGGGGTGTAGGGGTAACATAAAAAAATTTCTCCAATCTCCTACTACTTTACCATCTCCTCTTCCACATCCGCTACCATGAATATTTTTCTGTGTTTTCTTTTACACTGCTCACTGTCACATGATATATTTATTAAGTCGAGGAACACATAACAAAAAAGTTTATCTATAGAACACTATCATAGGTAGGAACTCCAAGAGGAATAATAATGGCTAGCATGTCCCTATGTAGAACTCAGTCAGAGGTCCGAGCCCTGAAGTACTAGTCATGCATAATATCCATTAGGTACATGGAATGGATGTTATACCATGAAGAATACTCTAATACCAACATTTCATCTGAAAGGAGATGAATAAGCTTCAGAACACAAAAACCCATTATTATATAATGTGATAACTCATCTCAGAAAATGTTTTCAAAATCTATCCACAGAAAAGTTTCCGCATTACAAGATTTGATATCGAAACCCACCACCGCCCTAATAATCTATATAGAAGGCACATTTTTAGTACCACCATTATAATAATAATGTCTTGAACTGATTTAAATCTTGCATCGCCACCTCAACATATTCCTCAGGTGCATATGTTTTGGACTCATCTTGGAAAAAGAGGGGTGTTTATCATTCAATCTCATGAGGCACTCTCAGCCTGCACTCATCATCTACTGGTACTACTGGTACCTTGTGATTCTCTAAAAGTGTTGGTATAGCTGGTGAACCAATTTGTGGTTCTACCTTTGATACATATCCTTGTAATGAAGCCTCATCCATGTGCGGATCATCTTTATGATCACAAGGTGGAATCCAATATATCTATATAAGTGGAGGAATCATGAAAAATATAACAATGTACAATAGTCAATAGAGTATAAATAGTGATTTCACTAAATATGGACATGGGAACACTCCCAAATTATATATGATGCAAGTACCCTTTTTTTCTCACAAACCAGTGTTTCATGTTCAATGTTGAAAATCAGATTTGAATGTTCTAGTATATGGATATGTCGGCCACCGCACCAACATTGGATTCCCTTTCCAGAAACAAAAACATGAAAAACATAACATAGATTTTCCAAAACTACCTCACAGACTCGTAGAACAGAAGTAGAACCAGCATGACACTAATAACACTCTATCATGACATGTCCCATAGGGTCTTGTGTCGTGACTACCCCAACCCCACCTTGAATTGGTTACTGGATAGATATTATTATTGAGTAGGAATATTCCCAAAATGGGAGGCATTTGACTAAGTACCTATACACATGCACACATCTCAAATCCCAAAATTCTAAAGTGTAATGTCAAATATATAGTTTGAGGTAAAAATTATATTCTTTATTCACGGTAAAAGGGTAGAACAATTATTTGATGGTAAAGTGAGAAGAATAATCCTTTTAAAAATTGATAAAATACCAATGTGGTAATGATTTATATTAATTATAATAGGAGAATTGTTTAATATTATTGGAAACCCTTTTTTGATAATATTGTATTGAGTAAACACATATTTCTGACTGAATTGAGGATAAAATATGGATTTATTGAAAACAATTTACTCACTATCTTATATATCGATGAGTAGAAAATTGTATCCAAACATGAATATATCATGTGTAACCAGAAAAGAAGAAATTTCATGAATTATCTTGATATATGGACTCTAATATTTCACCAGAGGAAGCATGATCATAAAAAATATTGAAAATCGATAATATTGTTTCAATAAACAAAAATCTCTTAATAACACTGAACCATACTCCCGATGTAAGAATTTTGACTTAAATAAATATTAAAATATCATGAAATAAAGATTATTCATGATATATATAATTTCAAATGCAGTATTCACACCTCATATAATGATGTTGATGCATAACATGACATGTGTCACAATGAAGGTAATATGAGACAAAACTATCTTACTGATTTCGTAACGTTTGAATAAAAAAATCCGTAGAAGGAATACCGCCGAATGAATTTTTAATTACTAATAAATTTTGTGAATATGAATCAAAGAATAAATTCATGCATAGTATATACACCACATAAGTGAAATGAGTTTTTAACATGGCATGTATCTAATGGATATTAAAAGTGTGATGAAATTCCCTTACCTTATGTCTTGACTCTCATCCTAATCAATCATAAATCCTTTAAAATAAATATAATTTTATTATAAAATATATCATTGGAACATATTATCATTTATAATACATTTATATATTTATAATGACATTATATGACCTTATTTTTAACAATTACATATTATGGTTTTGCTTCAGGTAATATTTGCATTATTTTTTTCATGTCTCTTAATTTTTTATTTCATTGGTCCTTATAATAATATAAAGATTTAAAAGATGTAAACCATTATAAAAATAAAATTTTTATTCAGTTCATTTTTACTATAATAATCTATAGAATACTGAATTATGAAATGTAATACATTGTTCATGGATATGATAGGTCGTACATATGCATGGATGATGAATCTGTTTAATAGTCATATTTTTAAAAAATTAAATGAAAAAAATGTATATATATAATAATTATAATTATTATATCATATAAATCACATATGTTCAATAAAATCATACTTAATATATTCCTTGTTTTTTGATAATGAATCACATTTCTTTGTGGTGGAGGCAGTCCATAGTTCCTCAAATAAAATTATCATATTTAAAAAAAATGGAATGTTTAAAGATATGTGCCATAAAATAATTAAATTATATTAAAAAATAATAAATATTTTATATATCATATTTATAAATAAACATTACAGCATAACATCCACCCTGTGAGGTGATACAGAAAAATGAAAAACTCTCGTTCTCTAAGGCGGCAGTTCATCGTACACATAAAAAGTATGATCATTATCCATTAGATGGAGGTGTCTGAAAGTGTAGGTATGAAACTTTTCATAAAAAAATTCTAGTATATTTAGTATATTAGTGTTGTTATAAAATTATGGAATAAAATGATTGGATGTGGTGGTGAAATAAAATTTAATAGAGGATCTTGAGAGAAGTTGTTGCCTCTTAATCATGTAACTCGTTTTTTTGTTCCAAAAGGCTTACATGGGTTACTTTATGAAAAAGGTAGGATTCTAGGATTCAAGGATGTATTATAGGATGTTTATAAGCTAGTTCATGGCTAATAAAATGATGTTTCAAAGGTTTTAAAGAGAGGGATAGGTTGTGGCATTATATATAGAAAGGAAAGGACACACCTGGATGTATTGAAAACAAGTTAGTTATACCCACTTTTGTTACCTAATATGTACTAAAAAACTAAAAATCAGTTCTGTAATGTTCAGGGTCTAATAATTTCAATAAAATGGTGTTATAAAATAGTATAGGTTTATTTAAGTCTTAAATTTATTTTTTACTATCTTGTTAACCTAATTTGTATCTTATTCAGTGTAATAAGTTTTAATCACATTCACAATTAATTTTTTTTTAAATAATATTGACCCCATTATACATTATAAACTATAATGAATCCAAATATGGAACCCATTTGTGTAAAATTATTATGTAATTTCTCTTGAAAACCAATTTTAAAATATAATTTAACCATATAAATTAATTAGATGAAACTATATTTTTTTAATTAAGATTTAGTATTTTTAACTATTCGTTAAAAAATCAAACCATACAAAAATATACCAAAAAAATCATCCAAACCAAATTTTTATGTTTAAATTTCAAATATGATGATTATTTTGACATACTAGATAAAAAAAATTTAAAATTTTGATTTAAAAATTGATCTTCATTAGATGGCAGAAAAACTGCATTTATAAAAATATAGGGTTTTAAGCATAAAATTGGGTTTGTTTTTATCTTACAACTATAAAATATATTCTATGATTATAATAAATACTTTTTTCGATATATAACATATAAAATTACTTAATATAATTCAATACTAGTATTTAATTCAACTTATTAATATAAATCTTTTTTCCATATAAAAATAGAATTTTATAATTTCAGTCACATTATATTCATTTGGTTTCTATATTATTTTCCAATTATTAGGAAACTAATTTAGTAAACTATTTAAATTCATAAGTTAGTCAATCCTATAATCAATAATTTAATTAACATATTATATCTAATAATATAATAATATTTTAATATTGAATTATTTTTTGGTAATAACCAGACTTGTTTTTCATCTAAGCCATCGAGGAAATCCAGTCTTGCAGGTAACATAAGCTTACCTAAGTGTCCATGAAGATGAATTTAAAATTTATGAATTGTGTTGTTGATGACTGAAATGATGTTTTTTATAACATAATCTATAAATAGTTCATAAATATAAAATAATCCATTTTCAATGTGTTTTGAAATTAAAAATATCAAAGTGATTAAATTAATTACAATTAAATATTTTACAATATCTTAAGGTGTTGAAATTATAATCATATATATTTTTCCTACTAAAAAACAAGACTATATTACATTAAATTATTTTTATCATTTTTATTTCAATGAATTTTCTTCAATTAATCATTTAAATCAATTTTGTTCCATTATTACTGTATTTTTAAAAGGGTTCTCTTCTTGTTTTTCATTTTTTGATATTAATTCCATATCCATCACTTGCTTTATTTTTTGTATTATATAAATTTCCAATTTGATTCATATTATCATAATTTTTTTATTATAAAATGGATTATATAACCATATAATGTAATATATTTCATGTGCAATTGGTTCATGGGTTTTCAAATCCACACGTGTTCCTTGACCAATGTTATTTTATAATTTTGATTTCTTTTATATTATAGTCCGTATAATGAATTATTATTTTCTATATATCTGAAAAAACCACCATTTTAATTTTTTACTTATTCATTAGTTTCTAAATTCCCTCATTCAATATCATTCCCTTGATGTATAATTAACCTATGGTAAGGATTTCTAGTGAAACTAACAACAAAACTTCTTTTCTGTAAGGAATTTTATTCCTCTATGTATATATTCATTGGGTGATATTAGTCATATCCCTATATATGATTATATAATTGATTAATTCCATTTTTTATATTATTATATTTGTTAAAAAAAATTAAAATAATGTTTTAACATTTTCAACAAGTTTCATTTTTTTGAAACTTATCTCTCTCAATGATTTTTTACAGGAGCACACACTTTTTAATAAATGAGAAACCATATTTATGATGGTGACGTTTCATACTTATAAAAAGGTTTTCAGGTTTATTATTATTCATTAAGATTTTGAAATGAATATAATATACCATTAACGTATAGAAATATTAATGTCTGATTTTATAATGAATTTTTTTATTTTGAAATTTATTTTACAATATTACCATTTAAATAAATGTGTTAATTGTTTTCTTATAATTTTTAAAAGGTGGTTTTTTTATTCCAATTTATTTTATAATACCTTTTATAAATAATTATTTTTTAAAATTATAATGCTTAATTTTACAAATATTGAATCAATTTTTATATGATTACATAGAGAATCATTTAGAGTACATTTTAATCATTTCAAAATTGGATATTCCATTTTTGAATATGATTTATACATCAATCATAAAATATTTCTTTTAATAAACATAATAATAAATTTGAATTCATGGAAATTACTTGGGATATGATTTTATACTCTAATATAACTTCTTTGTGTTAAAATATTATCATTATGTTACTCCAGTTATACAAAGTGGAATGTATTAAAATCCAATATGTTATAATTCCAATAATGATAAACATTGATAAATTATCACTGGACATTTGTGGAATTCATTATGGAATAGTATGATTTTAATTATTTAACAAAGCACATTAATTTTATCAATTCCTAATTATAATGGTATTCTAGTTATTGCAAGAGAAATATTGGAATCAAAAATAATTTTTATTTACAGAATGGATGTTTATTGATTATTAATGATTATTTATTATTCAATTAATCACCAATAATTTATTTCACATGATGAATCCATCTTACATATTAAGTTACATGTGAGGCCTATAATTAGAAATTCCATCGATCCATCTTTAGATCTCATTAGAGAATCATCTTTGGTAAATTGTGTATTCCATATCTTTTTCTGTATTATTTCATGGAAAAAGGCATCAACAGTAACATTATGATCTCATCTATTGTGATTTATACCACTATGAAATCGTTTTTATAGATGAAATTAATTATCATGATATGTTATCTATTTATTTATTTCCATTTTATCTAATCATTTATATTACATTATTAAATTTATTTATTCTACCCAATTATTTAGGCCACGTTACGTACATGTTAGCTTCTAATATACAATACACATTACATGGTATTTGAGCTCAACCATATTTTGTATCCATTTTCCAAGGTGTAGATGATGAGTAATAAATATTGTATGTTCACATGGGTATCATATTTGGATTATTTAATGGGATTTGTTGAATACATATTATAAAATAATTTTATAATTATATTATATGAGAAGTTACTATAAAATGTTAAGGATATGGGTTTTATTAGTGAAATACTTTTTTGTTATGTGAAATTAATAACCTAAACTATATCTGTTTATTATGTGAATAAATATTTATTGAATTTATTTTAATAATGAATTTTTATGTTTAGGATTATTTAGTTGGCCTCAAATTTTCCACTGAAAATAAAAGGATTATTCATAATGTATTATTAGTGTGCATTCCAAGGATGGTAAAGAATTTATCAATGTCTTTCGTTGATTAATTAATATGTCATTATTTGTACATTATTGAGGAAAATGTAACGCTGACTATGTTTATGTGATTTTACATTAAGGAAATTGATACTATTCTGAGAAAAATATTAATATCCTTTTAGAGACTAAATGATTATGGAAGATATCAATTATATGAAACATAATTTTTTGATGTATAAGGATTAAGTTAGTTTAGAAAAGTATACATATCACAAAATTATTTTATTAGGTTATATTACAATGTAACATGATTTTTATTACAAATTAGGACAATAATAAATTATTGAAATCCCCCGATATAATTGAAAAAAAAAATAAAAAAAAAATATAGATAAATACTTTTTTATGTGACATACTATAAATGTAATCTCTATATAGACCCATTCAAGTAGAATTGGGCTATGGAATAGATTTAGAGACAGTTACTTACCCTAAAATGGATGGTTGGGTGTTAACCTAATCATCACCTAGTTCGTGATGATGATTCCTAACAACAGTCATTATTTTACAGTCCATAGGGTTATGTTTTGTTGATTAACATGCTCTTTAATAACCACTATGAATTGTCCTGATCCGACCCTACCTAGGATCGAGCCACAACTACCCCAAGCCCACCTCCATAGGCCAGGGGCTAGCAACCAGCGCCCAAGGCACAACAACTCGGGGAGGCCTTTTCCTAAGTACCTGTACACACACACGCAGCACACTCAATGAAAAAGTGAAGAGTAAAAGATAAAAGACATGTAAAGAAAAGGGGAAATAGCTATAGATAAACCCAAAAAGTGAATCGACCTATAAACAGTACAAATAAAGTGATGATGGTAAACGGAAAAGGAAAAAAGGGCAAAACACGGGCCCAACCAGTAAAGTTCCAAAACCTGGCAACATGTAATGAAAAGAATGAAAGTTTGATGGGTCCCCACCTGGAACATGTCTACGACCACTGCACCCAGTCCGAGCTCCTGAACATCTAATATCCACTAAAGAAACGACCAACCTGTCTGCCATATTCAAGGGAACACCAAGTGCGGGAAATGCCCAAGTAGGGGTGAGTATAAAAATACTCAGTAGGATACCCCCAAGGATCAATGGAGCGACAAAGGAGGTACCGAAGGGTGAGCGGTAGATCGAACATGAAATGTAAACGTGTACAACTGAGAGTTTAGTAAATAGTACATTGAAGAGTCCATCTCAACCCAACAAGAGGAAAGGATCTAGACTAGTCTAGACACAAGGAGTTGGAAACGGTGAGTAGATAAAATTCCCGTCGAGTCTTCGCTACCTATAACAGGAGAGTAGACTCGTCCAACCATGAGAAGCTAGACACCGAAATCACGTGGCATACCATGCGCGTCTTTGCCTCTCTTTTAAGGAGAGTAACCAAACCCAAGAAGTGGGTATTAGAACAAGGTATATACAAATTCATATGCTCAATAAGAAGCCCGAAAAATATCGTAAGGGGATCTCCATCCCGTATCTCAGCCCATGAAGTGTGAGTTGCCAACAGTCCCAGAAGTAAACACCATCGATGCCCAGCATCCCACACGTCTGCCCCGAAGTACAGTTAAGGGTCTCAAACCACCGCACCTCGACACTATCCGCTTTGGGAGGCACTGACTCGCCCGCACGGTTTTAGGTCGCTTCACAAGGACGCGTCTCGGTGGGGGAAAGCACCCCTCGTACTTGAGAGTTCTGGGGAGAGTCATACTACACCTCGTCATTGCCCCCAGCTGAAGCCCCTGGCCGCCTCCTCCGTTGAAGGCTGCCGCCCTGTGCCTTAGCCGCACTGTCGTCCGAGATCCCTGCCACCGCCTCTTAAGGACGTCGTGCCGCCGCTCGAACCCGCTGGAAACTGAAAACCCCCAAACATCGGCGGGCGATTACGGAGGACTCAAGACTCCAAATTCGAAACCTAAAGATGCATTATAAAGCTTATAAATTATATTAAAAGATTATGTGCTTTTTTTGATGATCAAACAACAAATTGATGCATATAATCGAACTCAAAGTAGGTGTGGAAATTAAAATTGAAACCGCAATGATCCTACCTTTGAGGGCATTGCCCGACGGTTCACGGAGGGTCTGCCGCTGCACCGTTGCCTTGCCGAAGGGGAGGAGGGGAAGATGAGCTTCCTCCTTCATCATTGGGAGCTTCTAATGCTAGGGAATAAGGAAGAGAGGAGAGGGGTGGGTTAAGTGTTTAAATAGAAAACACTTAACCACCCGCCAGTCGGCCCGAACCCGAACTCCCGATGGGGTCAGGATTAAGCCTCCCCCAGGATAAAACCCACACTCTGAAGGAAACGTCGGTCTTGAAATTTTAATCCAAGGCCCCATTCAAATGTTATAAAACTGAACGCCCAAAGCCGCCAAATTATGAAAAATCCCCTGGGGTCATTTTTCATAGACGACTCATGCCCGCAAAACATACACCCGGCCTTGGGTAAACTGCATTTTCCAAACTCAATGGTGCCCTCGGTTTTCCAATCCAAGCCACCGTTAAGAGATAATTGAGTTAAACCATTAAACAAATAATTTAATTATTTAATTTATCTGTATCACGTTCTGGAAGTGAGCGAGGGGTCCAAACATCCCGCGTCGTCATGTTTTATGTCGTTCCTAGGGTAAACACCCCATTCCAGACCCATCCGTACACTCGGATCTCTGATCGGGATTACCATTTTGGAGTTAACACAATTATTTGGAATTTATAGTGTGAACAAACTAAAAATTTAATTCCAGCCACACCATGGCTTGGAATCGCATGCCTTCTAAAAGTGATGCTATGGAATAATATCAAGAATATTCCAAAGTCTTTTATTGCCAAAAACCGGGTTCTTAAATCATTCCCTCATTCAAGCTATTTGTCCCCGAAAAGCAAAACCAGGGAATAACTCAGGGTACTAGGCCCGCACTTGGCTCTTCCGTACCCAGAAGAACTCTTGCACAGCTCCGCGTCAATGCACATAGACCAAAGGGTTTGATCTGTTCACATGAGGTCTGCCCCTTCTGATAACGTGCAATGGATCACACACACATCTCCTCAAGTGAGTCACGTGGGAGACATTGTGCACCCAAACCAGCCTTTGGGGTTAGGGCAAGGCGGTAGGGAACATCGTCATCCCTTTGCACGGTCTCAAACGGTTCGAAGGACCTTGGGGGGTAGCTCACCTCCCCGATCAAACCTCTACGTCGCACGTCACGACTGGAATCACCGCCCGCACCTGGAACAAGGACCGATGATTCCCTCCTTCAGAATAACCTTATGGTAAAAACCCCAAGGATATCTGGTCACACAGGATTTCACAGTCGATGTCTCAAAACCAAGACCCTCTTACATGTTCGGAAGCGAAGGATTCAACATCATCGACTACAGAGAAATATCCTACGCCTTTTATCATACCAACATAGGGTTACACCGACACCCTATGCCACCCTAGTAACACCTCAATCAAGGAGCATGGAAGAAATAATTCCACACACAGTGTCTAACAATTCTACTGCAAGAAGTAGAAGAGCTGTATAATGTGCCTCTTATCACCTCATGCTCTGTAGGATCGTAGACATCCAAATCTCACAGATGTCTGTGGTCCCAACTAGTAGCTCCCGAAGCCCGATGTGGACCACCTAGTGGTGATGGGAAGACCTCGTAATGTCATCCCCCACTACCAGCCCCTCCCGCTCCACTCCTAGCACCACCTCTCTGGGCGCTACTCTGATAACGGTGCTGCCTCGGCCATGGTGGTGCACCGGCTGCCTGCTCAATGCTCTCTGCAGGCCTGGTCGGGCAGTCCCATGCCACGTGACACCGCCCATTGCAAGCATATCACCGACTCTCTTTGGGATGCACTTGTTCCCTCTGGTTCCACTATGGTGTACGACCACTCCCCTGGGTCTGGTTGTCAGAAATCCACCTGCGTCGAGGTTCTACTTGCCAACGCCTGCTAGCTGCGGCAGACGTCTCGGCTACAACGTGCCTGCTTCCACCACCTACTCTAGAACATGAATGGAATCTCTCTCTCACCAGCGCCTCCTCTAGCCCCCGACATATGTGGAAACTCCCAAGGGTAATATGATTGCACGAATCTCTCGGTGGAGACCGTGCTCAAACATCTGCGCTCGGATGTTGTCGTCGTGGACCATGTCCAGGTAAAAGTGTGCACGGTTTGCGAAACTAGCCGCGTACTCGGCCACCTTCATCCCTCCCTTCTGAAACTCCAGGATCTCATAAATCCAAACAGAGTGCAAGCATGAGTGAAAAAACTCTTCATGAAACAACAACTGATTGTCGCCCCAAGAAAGTGATGACTCGTCAAGAAACCTAGTCACCAGACTCCACCAACGCTGAGCTACACCAAGAAAAAGGTTGGTTGCTAATGCAATTCTCTGATCTACCACTGTCTGCACAAGCCTAAGATAGTGAGCCACTATCTCTAGCCAAACCTCTACTACCTGAGGGTCTGTCTCACCACTGAACCTCAACGATCCCTGCCACTGGAACTCGTAGAGCGCGCTCAACCTGCGCTCAAACTCAGTCTAATCCGTTGAAGTTTTCTGCTACTCAACAGGTGGGGGTGCTGATACCGGCCCACCTATAGAACGGGGCTCACATGACTGGTCATGGACTATGGCCTTGTATCTCACAGGGTTTTCGTCATGAAACAAAACTTGTATCCTGGATGGCTATCTTCGCGGAGACATCCTGAATATTATCAAGGAGTGTCGCGGTCAGATGAGCATATATGTATATACCAATAACAATGATGGGGAGCTGAGTCAATAAGGATAGTAAAAGACTCAATCCTATGTGATGCAGAAACCAATTTTCCCTACAACAAGTGTTTGAGCATGTCGAGTCAACAAGCGGGTTATCAAGGTCCTGGTGAAATGATACGTCGGCCACCGCACCATCACTGGACTCCCTGGCCTGAGAGCCGCTCTCAAAACACATTAACACGTTTTCCCTAAATCCCAACCAATTCATTTTTAGGGACATCCGAAAAATGTGTCATGGAATAAACCACCTCTGATACCACTTTTTCCCGACCTGACCCTACCCGGGCATGAGCCGCAACTACCCCAAGCCCGCATCCATAGGCCATGGGTTAGCGGCCAGCGCCGAAGGCATAACAACTCAGGGAGGCCTTTGCCTAAGTACCTTTACACACACACACAACACACTCAATGCAAAGTGTAGAGTAAAAGAGAAAAGACAAATAAAGAAAAGGGTCAACTGCTATAGATAAACCACAAATGTGCATCGACCTCTAAACAGCACAAAGAAAGTGCTGAAGGTAAACGGAAAAGGAAAAAGGAAAAAACACGTTCCAAACTAGTAAAGTTCCATAACCCGAAAACAGGTAAACAAAAGAAAGAAAGCTGGAAGGGTCCCCACTTGGAACTAGTCTACGACAACCGCACGTGGTCCAAGATCTCGAACTCGTAAGCTCCACTGAAGTCACGACCAACCTGTCTGTTGTCTACAAGGGAACACCAAGTGCCGGAAAATCCCAAGCAGGGGTGACTATAAAAATATTCAGTAGGATACCCCAAAGTCTTGAGGGAGAAACAAAGGATGTACCAAAGGGTGAGTGGTAGATCTAACGGGAAAAGTAAAGGAGTACAACCGAGAGTGCATTAAAAAGTATAGTAAAGAGTCCAGCTCAATCCAATAAGAGGAAATGACATAGACTCGTCCAGAAATAAGGAGATGGAAACGGTGAAAAGATGAACTTACTGTCGAGTCTTCACTACCTATAGTAGGAGATTAGACTCGTCCAACCATGAGATGCTATACACTGAAAGCACGTGGCATACCCCACACGTCTTTGCCTCTCCTGGAAGGAGTGTAACAAAATCCAAGAAGTGGGTACTAGAACAAGGTATATACAAATACATAAGCTCAATAAGAAGCCCAAACAAGGTTGTAAGGGGATCTCCATCCTGTAGCTCAGCCCAAGATAAGTGAGTCGCCAATAGTCCCAGATGTAAACACCATCAATGCCCAATATCCTGTACGTCTTCCTGAACTACATGTCAAGGGGATCAAACTACCGCACCTCAAAACTATCCTATTTGGGTGGCATTGACTCGCCCTCACGGTTTTTGGTCGCCTCACAAGGACGCGTCTTGGTGGGGGAAAGCACCCCTCGTACTGGAGAGTTCTGGGGAAAGTCATAGTACACCTCGTCACTACCCCACTGTTGAGAGGTCTTCTCAAAGTCAAGGTCCTTCCATCACTAACCCGTACAACCAAGGGTCCCGCACCAGTAATCACAAAGGAAAGCCACATACTATCCTAGCAGAAAGGACTGAGTCTGGAAAGTCAACGGGTGACCCACTGCCCCGCCCTACTGGAGGGTAAACTCTAACCATATATCAGGTAATCCACTGCCCAGCCCTGCTGGAGGGTAAACCCTAATACATCATCCGGAGACCCACTACCCAGCCCCGGTGGAGGGTAGACCTGAAATAAGTCGACAGGCGACCCACTTCCCAACCTTTCTGGAGGGTAGACGTGGAACTAGACGACGGGCGACCCACTGCCCAGCCCTGCTGGAGGGTAGACCCTAAGAGGTCGTCGGGTGACCCACTGCCCAGTCTCTGCTAGAGGGTAGACCCTAAGAGGTCATCTGATGACCCAATTCCCAGTCTCTGGTTGAGGGTAGACCCTAAGAGTGTCGGGTGACCCACTGCCTAGTCTCTGATGGAGGGTAAACCCTAGAATTCAGTGAGCAACCCACTGCCCAGTCTCTACTGGAGGGTAAACCTGAAGAAGTCGATGAGAAACCCACTACCCATCCATGCTGGAGGGTAATCCAGAACTGCTCTGGCTATTTCCACTAGATGAAACTGCTGGTGAGCCCTACTCGAAAGAATCCCAGCCCTGCTGAAAACAACCTCTTCGGTAGAGGATCAGTGCTCGCGTAATGTTTTGGTCACAAATAATCGACATGAACTCTACAAGGGAAAACTGAGTGACGGGAGAATCTCCCCAGGCCTCACAAGGCGATCACGCTCTACTCCGTTGAATCTCTGTCGAAGAGGACCGAGTCAACTCATCCCAGAAAGTGGGGAAAACACTCACACTATACGAACACCCGTAGCCATAAACGGTGCCACAGTCCGATGAAAGGGCACTGTAATGAAACCCCTCATAGCTAAAGAAAAAGAGGAACCGAAACTTCTCTCTTGGACATATGAGAATAGAACCAGGGGAAAACTCAACCATGCTGGTCAACAGACGAGAACATGACCAAGAGAAAACTCAACCCTGCTGGTTGACCAATGAGAAAAAAGGGACCATCTACGTCACGAGAGGTCAAAAGTACATAAAGTAGAACACTGCATGCACATGGGGCCCACACGACGTGTCGACCCAATTCAACCCCAACCAAGCGCCCAAACATTCATAGGTACCAAAATCAACATTGTACCTCTCAGTGTTCCCGTATACTCCAAAAGTATACCACGTCTCCAGCCCAAAGGCTAACGTGCACCTGTCACCCAACGTCAACGCGAAGACGTGAACGTAACAACTCCAAACTGCCACCTTAACAGCTGAGGCACAACCAACCACATCTCTTCAAGAATTTACATCACTCACACGGTAGTGCACGCGATCACATTCCAAGGGTCCGCTTCAAACATGGTAGGAGAACCCCCACCGGGGCACCATCATATTTCCACATTTAATAAGATCGTGTAAGAGGCTATGCTCGCCTGAACAGATTACACCGTTGTTATACTCAAGGAAAAACATGCTAGATAGACTACTTACTCACCTCAAATGGATATCAGACAGAAAAGTCTCCAACACCGCCTTACTCTCGAACGACATCCCGTGATCCCGAGCCTCGGCCCTGAAACAAATCAGACGAATCGCACCATTGCGATCTCTTCGGAAAGACATGTCAAAAAGACTGCTTGCTTGAGCACAATGGATATCTGGGGAAAAATATACCTTCCAGCACACCGTACATGAGTGTTGCTCCATGGGACCCGCATCCCGGTCCCGAAACTCAATGAACGGATCGCACCGTTGCGATCCTCTCTAAATAGTACACAATTTGGACTATTCACTTGTCCAAAATGGTCGCCCAATGATACAGATGGAAAATCACTATCAACACCCAAACGACCCTTGTGAGGACCACACCATCATGCCGGATTAGAGTGATCAGATAGCACAATTGCAATTCCATCGAAAAAACATCTAGAATCGACTGCTCGCACACCCTGAATGGATGCCCGGTGAGAAAGTCGCTAAACGCTGCTCATAGCTCAAAAGATAGGTCGTGGGGCCCACGTGTTAACTCTGGCTTCAACGCCCAAAACCAAATTGGAAAACCCCGCCTCGACACCAGGGTCCCAACGCTGCTGACAGTGTTAAAAACAGACTTTGGACGCGTCCGCGCCGTCCAAAACAAAATCTCCCGGAAAAACTTCAAACCACTTAATGATGTGTCGCACCTGCGAGGCCCCTCATTTCGGGAATTAAAAATTCCCGAAACCATCTCAAAATACTCTCCTTGTCAATATGGTTCCAAAACCATAGATGTCATTCAAAACGGATGCCCGTAGCGAATAATACGGGCATCCAAAAACTGAGGGGGTAAGGCCCCTTGGTCTGGACCGGCCAGGACCGGCCGGTCCGCCCGGCCCGGGCCGGCCCGCGGTTCGGCTGTGCGGGCCGGCCTTGGACCCACGGTCCACTGTCCCACCAACCGGCCTGAAACCCAGTTGCTTCTCACATGGAGACCCACCTTTGGCGTGTCTTGTTCTGGCCGCGGGGTCGCACAGCGAGACCTCGGTCTCCGCTCCGCGCCGCGGAGCACCTCCACCTGGCGCCCGCTCGCCGTCCGCGAGCTTCGGCCGACACCGCACGCCCCCGGACGAAGCCCCTGGAGGCGTCCTCTGCTAGAGGCCGCCGCCCTGTGCCTTAGCTATGCTGCCGTCTGAGAGCACCACCGCCGCCTCCAATTGACGTCTCACCGCTGCTCGAACCCGCCAGAAACCGAAAACCCGTGAACTTCGGCTGGCGATTGCGGAGGCCTCGGGACTCCAAATTCGAAACCAACAAATTCATTGGAAAGTACATAAATTATAATACAAGACTGTTGGATTTTTTTTAGGATAAAACAACAAATTGATGCATATAATCAAACTCCAATTAGGTGTAGGAATAAAAACTGAAACCGCAATGATCCTACCTGCGAGGGCATTGCCCGACGTTTCACGGAGGGTCTGTCGCCGCACCATTGACTTGACAGAGCGGAGTAGGGGATGAGGAGCTCTCTACTTCATCATTGGGAGCTACTAGTCCCTAGGAAGAAGGGGGAGAGGAGAGGGGTGGGTTACATGTTTAAATAGAAAACACTTAACCACCCGCTCGTCGGCCCGAACCCGAAATCCTGACGGGGTCGGGATTAAGCCTCTCCTAGGCTAAAAACCACTCTCTGAATGAAACGGTGGTCTCATAATTTTAATCTGAGGCCCCTTAAAAAGTTATAAAACTGAACTCCCAAAGCCTCTAAATTATGAAAACGCCCCTGAGGCCATTTTTCACAGACGGCCCGCGCCGGTGAAACTTACACCCCTCCTAGGGTAAACGGCACGTTCTGAACTCAACGGTGCCCTCAGTTTTCCAATACAAGCCACCTTTTAATAGATAATTGAGTTAATCCATTAAAGGAATAAATTAATTATTTAATTTATCTCTTTCACAATCCGAATGCAAGCTATGGGTCCAAAAATCCCGCGCCGATATGTTTTATGTCGTTCCTAGGGAAAACACCCAATTCTGGACCCAACCGTACACTCGGATCTCTGATCCGGATTAACGTTTAGGAGTTAACCCATTTATTTGGTGTTTCCAGTGTGAATGCACTGAAAATTTAATTCCAGCCACACCGGGGCTCGGAATCGCATGTCGTCTGAAGGTGCTGCTCTGGAACAATATCAAGTATATTCCAATGTCCTTTATATCCAAAAACCTGGTTCTTACATCATTCCCTCCTTCATGATTTTCATCCCTGAAAATAAAAACCAGGGAATAACTCAGGGTACTAAGCCCGCACCTAGCTATTCCGTACCCAGAAGAACTCTTGCACAGCTCCACGTCACCACACATAGACCAAAGGGTTTGATCTGTTCACGTGAGGTTTGCCCTTTCCTATGACGTGCATAGGATCATGCACACATCTCCTCGGGTGATTCATGTGGGAGTCGTCGTGCACCCACACCAGCCTTTGGGGTCATTGAAAGGCGGTAGAGAACCTCGTCATCCCTTTACACGGTCTCAAACGGTTCGAAGGACCTCGAGGGGTAGCTCACCTCCCCGATCAAACCTCTACGTCGCACGCCGCGACTGGAATCACCGCCTGCACCTGCAACAAGGCCTGGTGATTCCCTCCTTCAGAATATCCATATGGTGAAACACCCAAGGTTATCTGTTCACGCAAGATTTCACAGTCGATGTGTCACAACCAATACCCTCTTACACGCTCGGAAGCGAAGGAGTCAACACCATCGACTAAAGAGAAGGATCCTATGCCTTTTATCATACAAACACAGGGTTACACCAACGCTTCGCACCAACCTGGTAACACCTCAAGCAAGGAGTAGGGAGGAAATCATTCCACATACAGAGTATAACAAGTCTATTGTAAGAATTAGAAGAGTTTTATAGAGTGCCTCTTACCACCTCATGCTCTGCAGGATCGTAGACATCCAATTCTCGCAGCGGTCTGTGGTCCCAACTGTCATCTCCCAAAGCCTGACGTGGACAACCTAGTGTTTATAGGAAGACCTCGTAAAGTCGTCCCCCACTGTCAGCTCCTCCTGCTCCTCTGTTAGCACCACCTCTCTAGGCACTACTCTGATAACGGCGCTACCTCTGCCGTGGTGGTGCACCTGCTGCCTACCCGATGCACTCTGCATGCCTGGTCGGGCAGTCCCGTTCCAAGTGACCTCGCCCATTGCAAGCATAGAACCGACTCTCCTTGGGCTGCACTGGTGCCCTATAGTTCCACTGTGGTGTATGACCATGCCCTTGAGTCTGGTTGTTAGAAAGCCACCTGCGTCGAGGTTCTGCTTGCTGACGTCGGCTAGCTACAACAGACGTCTCGACTCCAACGTTCCTGATGCCACCACCAACTCTAGAACGTGACAGGAAGCTCTCTGTCACAAGCTCCTACTCTAGCCCCCTGGAATATGTGGAAATGACCAAGGGTGCTATGATAGCACAAATCTCTCGGCGGAGACCCTACTCAATCATCCGCGCTCAGATGTTGTCGTCGTGGACAAAGTCTGGGTAAAAACGTGCACGGTCAGCGAAACTAGTCGCGTACTCGGCCACCATCATCACTCCCTGCTGAAACGGCAGGAAATCCTTAATCTGAACGGAGTGCAAGTAGGAGGGTGAAAAATCCTCTTGAAACAAAAACTGAATATCACCCCATGAAAGTGATGACTCTTCAAGAAAGTAAGTCACCAAACTCCACCAACACCGAGCTGCTCCACGAAAAAGGTTAGCTGCTAAAGCCATTATCTGATCTGTTGGCTTATGCACATGCCTGAAAAGGTGAACCACTGTCTCTAGCCAAACCTCTGCTGCCTGAGGGTTTGGCTCACCACTGAACCTCAGTGGTCTATGCCGCTGGAACTCGTGGAGCGCGCTTAAGCTGCGCTCAAACTCAGTCTGCTCTGTTGAATCATTCTGCTACTCAACAGGTGGGGGTGCTGCTACCGGCCCACCTGGAGAAAGGGGCTCGCATGATGGGTCCTGGACTACGGGCTCATAGCTCATAGGGTTGTCATCATGAACCAAAGATGGTATCCTGGATGGCTGTCTTCACAGAGACATCCTGAATATTATCAAGGAGTTCCGCGGTCATATGAGCATATATGTATATGCCAATAACGACGATGGGGAGCTAACTCAAGATGGATAGTCAAAGACTCAATCATATGTGAGGCACAAACCAATTTTTCCTGCAACAAGTGTCTCATCATGCCGAGTCGACAAGTGGGTTATCATGGTCTTGGTGAATGGATACATCGGCCGGCGCACCATCACTAGACTCCCTGGCCTGAGAGCCTCTCTCGATACACGTTAACATTGTTTCCTTAAATCCCAACCAATTCCTTTTTAGGGACGTCTGAACAACGTCCCAAGGAACGAACAACCTCTTATACCACATTCTCATGACCCGACCCTACCCAGGATCGAGCCGCAACTACCCCAAGCCTCCTCCATAGGCTAGGGGCTGGCGACCAGGGCTGAAGGCATAACAACTCATGGAGGCCTTTTCCTAAGTACCTGTACACACACACAACACACTCAATGAAAAAGTGCAGAGTAAAATATAAAATTCATGTAAAGAAAAGGGGAAACTAAAATAGATAAACCAAAAAAGTGCATCGACCTCTAAACAGTACAAAGAAAGTGCTGAAGTTAAACTGAAAAGGAAAAAGGGAAAAACACGTGCCAAACCAGTAAAGTGCCACAACCCATCAATAGTTAAACAAATGAAAGAAATCTGGTAGGGTCCCCACCTGGAACCCGTCTACAACCACCGCACATGGTCCAAGCTCCCGAACACCTAGGCTCCACTGAAGTCATGACCAACATGTCCATCATCTGCAAGGGCACACCAAGTGCGGGAAAATCCAAATCAAGGGTGAGTATAAAAATACTCAGTAGGATACCCCGAAGTCTCGAGGGAGCAACAAAGAAGGTACTGAAGGGTGAGCGGTAGATCGAACAAGAAAATTAAAGGAGTACAACCGAGAGTGCAGTAAATAGTACAATAAAGAGTCTAGCTCAATCCAACAAGAGGAAAGGATGTAGACCTGTCCAGACACAATGAGATAGAAATGGTTAGAAGATGAACTTCCCATAGAGTCTTCGCTTCCTATAGCAGGAGAGTAGACTCATCCAACCACGAGAAGCTAGACATGGAAAGCATGTGGCATACGTCACGCGTCTTCGCCTCTCCGGGAAGGAGAGTAACCTAACCCAAGAAGTTGTTACTAGAACAAGGTATATACAAATACATATGCTCAATAAGAAGCCCGCACAATGTTGTAAGGGGATCTACATCACGTTGCTCAGCCCAAGAAAAGTGAGTCTCCAACAGTCCCAGAAGTAATCACCATAGATGCCTAGTATCCCGCACGTCTGCCCAGAACTACATGTCAATGGGATCAAACCGCCGCACCTCGACACTATCTGCTTTGGGCGGCACTGACTCGACTGCACAGTTTTTGGTCGCGTCACAAGGACGCGTCTCGGTGGGGGAAATCTCTACTCGTACATGAGAGTTATGGGGATGGAAATACTACACCTCGTCACTGCCCCACAGTCGAGAGGTCTCCTCAAAGACAAGGTCGTTCCATCACAGACCCGTACAACCAAGGGTCCCGCTCCGGTAATCACAAAAGAAATCCCCAGACAAGCCTAGTAGAAAGGAATGAGTTTAGAATGTCAACAGGTGACCCACTGCCTAGCCCTGCTAGAGGGTACACCCTAACCAGATATCAGGTGACTCACTGCCCAACCCTGCTAGAGGGTAAACCCTAATACATCATCAGGCGACCCACTGTCAAGCCCCGCTGGAGGGTAGACCTAGAATAAGTCGATAGGCCACCCACTACACAGCCTTGCTGGAGGGTAGACCGGAAACTAGACGACGAGCGACCCACTACCCAGCCCTGCTAGAGGGTAGACCTTAAGAGGTCGTCGGGTGACCCACTGCTCAGTCTCTACTGGAGGGTAGACCCTAAGAGGTCGTCAGGAAACCCACTACCCAGTCTATGCTAGAGGGTATACCCTATGAGTGTCGGGTGACCCACTGCCCAGTCTCTGCTAGAGGGTAAAGTTTAGAAGTCAGTGAGAAACCCATTGCCCAGTCTCTACTGGATGGTAAACCCGAAGAAGTCGATGAGCAATCCACTGCCCAGCCCTGCTAGAGGGTAAGCTGGAACTACTCTCACTATCTCCACTGGATGGTACTGCTGGCGAGCCCTGTATGAAACAACCTCAGCCCTACTGGAAACAACCTCCTCGGTAGAGGATCGGTGCCCGCGTAATGTTTTGGTCAAACCAAATCAAAATGAACTATACCAGGGAACACGGAATGATGACAGAATCTTCCCAGGCCTCACAAGGCGATCATGCTCTAATCTGTTGAGTCTCTGTCAAAGCGGACTGAGTCAACTCATCCTATAAAGTGGTGAAAACACCCACAATGTACAAACACCTGTAGTCGCAAATGGTGTCGTAGTCCAGTGAAATGGCACGGTACTGAAACCCCTCACATCTGAAGAAACAGAGGAACCAAATCATCTCTGTCGGTGAAATGAGAATAGAACCAGTGGAAAACTCAACCCTGCTGGGCAACAAATGAGAACCGAAGCAAGGGAAAACTCATCCTTGTCGGTCAACCAATGAGAACAAAGGGACCCTCTAAGTCATGAGAGGTTAAAAGTATGTAAAGAATAACACAGCACACACATGGGGCCCACATGATGTGTGGCCCTAAGTCAACCCCAACCAAGCACACAAAACTTCTTTGGTACCAACATCCACACTGTACCTCCCAGCATTCTCGTATACTCCAAGAGTATACCACGTCTCTAGCCCAAAGGATAACGCGCACCCAGCACCCAACTTCAACGCGAAGGAGTGAACGTAACAACTCCAACCTGCCACCTCAACAGATGAGGAACAACCAACCACATCTCTTCAAGCATTTACATCATTCACACGGGAGTGGACGCGATCACATTCCAAGGGTCCGCTACAAACATGGTAGGAGAACCACCACCAGGGCACCTTCATATTTCCACTTTTAATAAGATCAGGTAAGAGACTCTGCTCGCCTGAACAGATTACATCGTTGTAATCCTCAAGAAAAAACACGTGGGATAGACTACTTACTCACCTCAAACGGATATCCGATGGAAAAGTCGCCAACATCGCCTTACGCCTGGTCCCGAAACTCAACGAACGTATCGCACTGTTGATATCCTCTCGAAAAAGTACACAAGTTGGACTATTCACTTGTCCAAAATGGTCACCTGGTGATACAGAAGTAAAATCACCATCAACACCCAAATGAGACTTGTGGTGCCTGAACCATCATGCTGGATTTGAGAGGGTGGATTGCAGCGTTGCAATTCCCTCAGAAAAACATCCCGAATCGACTTCTCACATGCCCCAAATGGATGCCCGATGAGAAAGTCGCTAAACGCTACTCGCACTCAAAATATGGGCCGTAGGGCCCACGCCTCTACTCCAGTTTAAACGCCTGAAACCACATTGTAAAAACCCGCCTCAACACCAGGGTCCCAATGCCGCTGAGTGCGTTCAAAACGGACATCGGACGCGTCTGCACCGTCCAAAACAAGATCTCCTGGAAAAACGTCAAACCACTTAATGACACGTCGATTCTCCGAGGCCCCTCGTTTCGGGAATTAAAAATTACCAAAACCATCTAAAAATAATCGCCTCGTCGATACGGTTCCACAACCATAGACGACATGCAAAACAGACCCTCGTAGCGGAAAATATGGGCATCCAAAAACTTAGGGGGAAAGGCCCCTTGGACTGGACCGGACTGGAAAGGTCGGTCCGCCCGGCCCGGGCCGGCCCGTGGTTCGGTCGCGCCGGCCGGCTGTGGACCCAAGGTCCACTTACCCACCGCCCGGCCTGAAGTTCGGTGGCTTCTCACATGGATACCTGACTTTGGCGGGTCTTGGTCTGGCCTCGGGGTCGCACAGCGCGACCCCGGTCTCCGCTCCACGCCGCGGAGCGCCTCGGCCTGGCGCCCGCTCGCCGTCCGCGAGCTCCCGCCGAAAGCACATGCCCCCAGCCGAAGCCCCCGGAAAAATCATCCTCTGAAGGCCACTGCCCATCACTTTAGCTGTGCCGCCATCCGAGAGCCCCGCCGCCGCCTCCTAGGGACGCCGCGTAGCCGCTCGAACATGCCGGAAACCGAAAACCTGCAAACATCGGCGGGCGATTGCGGAGGCATTGGGACTCCAAATTCGAAACTGAAAGATGAATTGGAATGATCATATATTATAATACAAGATTATGATCTTTTTTCCAGGATAAATCAACAAATTCATGCATATAATCAAACTCAAAGTAGGTGCGTGAATAAAAATTGAAACTGCAACGATCCTACCTGCCAGGGCTTTGCCTGACGCTTCACAGAGGGTCCGCTGCCACACCGTTCCCTTGCCGGAGGGGAGGAGGGGAGTAGGATCTTCCTCTTTCATCATTGGTAGCTTCTGGTGCTAGGGAATAATGGTAAGAGGAGAGGGGTGGGTTAAGTGTTTAAATAGAAAACACTTAACCACCAGCTCTTCGGCCCTAACCCGAACTCCCGATGGGGTCGAGATTAAGCCTCCCCTAGGGTAAAAAACATGCTCAGAACACAACGACAGTCTCATAATTCTAATCTGAGGCCCCATTTAAAAGTTATAAAACTGAACGGTCAAAGCTGCTAAATTACGAAAACGCCCATGGGGCAATTTTTCGCGACGGTCGTGCCCGCGAAAATTACACCCCTCTTAAGGTAAACAGCACCTTCCAAACACAACGGTGCCCTTACTTTTCCAATATGAGCCACAGTTTAATATATACTTGAGTTAATCCTTTAAACGAATACATTAATTATTTAATTTATCTGTTTCACGTTCTGAAAGCGAGCGAGGGGTCCAAAAATCCCGCGCCGACATGTTTTTTGTCGTTTCTAGGGTAAACACACCATTCTGAACCCATCCGTACACTCGGATCTACGATCTGGATTACTGTTTAGGAGTTAACCCATTTATTTGGCGTTTCTAGTGTGAATGCACTAAAAATTTAATTCCGGCGACACCGGGGGCACAGAATCGCACGCCGTCTGATGGCAGTGTCTGGATTAATATCAAGAATATTTCAAAGTCCTTTATAGCCAAAAACAGGTTCTTACATGAATAATTTTAACATATTTTCATGTTAGGGTTAGAGTAAATAGTAAGAAAATTACACTAGAAAATATTTATTTAAAACTATAAATTTCTTATATATGATATTTATGTCATTTCCATTTTCATTCAGTTAAGTTAATAGTTTGACATTTGATAATATTATCATACTTATATCATTAACATTTTTTATATAATAAATTTATAGAGAAATATGAAACCACATTATGAATGGGTATTATGGGAAACATGGTGATTGTATAAATTAAAACCATACTTGATGGGAGTTAGTGTCAAGATTCTTGTTTTTACTACTATCTACTTATCTTGTATTCTGAAAAAAAAACATGAACATAATTGAATTTGTAAAAACACCAAATTAATTAAGGATTTTTCTTTATTTAACATCATATAATAAATAATAAAGGCGAAATAAGAATCATCATCCCATGAGATTAGAGTGCAGTAATAATCAACTAGGGTAGTGTATCAATGAAACAATATTATGTTTTATTTGTGTTAATAATAGACATTGATTATTCTACTTATAAGTAAAATAATGATTATGATAGAAGGATATAATGTTTATCCTAAAGTAAAAAATATTAATTTTACAATTTCTTAAATGTGGAAAATTTGGTACTTATCTAATTCAATTCCATATCCAATGGATAATATGGGTAAAAAGAATCATCAACCGCAAACACAAAGTTGACATGGAAGGGACAATGTTAAAAAATCATGGATGTGAATCATGAGAATAATGGTTGTATAATTTCCTACAATACATTTTTGGTTGTATTTGTGTATTTTGATTCAAGTTAGTCTACCAAAAATCATATGTTATATAATATTATAAAATCACTACTACATTGGCTTGTTATTAAACTATTAGAGAAAACATTGAATTGTATGATTATTAAATCCGAATTAGTTTTTTTGTATGTACCCCACTCAAATAATATTGTTATTTCAATAAAGAAAATTTAGGTGATTTTGGGAATTTTCTATTTCTCTATAATTTTATAAAAAATTATGTTTCAGAATATCTATAACACATTTCATATCCAACAATGATAGGATACCAATATACAAATGTTGATGAACTCCCTTCAAAAAAAATTGTATTGTGTTTCTTGATATAAGATGATGATGTAATCTTGTGTGAAAACCCATCCTAGATGGTCCCATGCCATTACTACCCAAAGCTCGCATTAAATAGGGCAGTGGATGGTGACTAGTACTGAGTGTTCGTATCCTACAAATGGGAGGAATTTCCTATGTGCCTATACACACACACACACATAGACATATCCAAGTCCAACATGATGAAATGTAAAATCAATATGTAAATAAGAATGTATACCACTAAGATACTGAGAATAGAGTTCGATAGTAGAAAACTGAAAATAAATAGTGCCATAATACAATCCCACCCAAAAAAGAGTCTAGAAATGTGATTGGACAAGTCAATGAAATTCATCCTGTGAAGACCCGTCCTGAAGGGAATGGTACTATAAATTTTTCTACAGCTGTTAAGAGAACACCTCATCTTTCTAGTCTCACTAAACACCACCTGGTCCTTGTCCACCTAGGACTCTATCAAATTAGTAGTCATTTTAATAAGACATGACATGTGGGGTAAAATCCTGTGCCGTGGTGAGTAAAACAACACTCAGTAGGAAAATATAAAACCACAATGTAAATATACTAAATATAAAATTACAATGTAATACCACTATGGAATACCTAAAAATAAGACCACTAAAGGACACCATAATGGAACACCGTGAAGAAATTCCACTAAGGAACACCATGAGAGAACACCGTAAAGGAACACCTCTAAGGAAAACCATGATGGAACACCACAATGGAAGACCACAAAGGAACGCCACAATGGAATACCTTTAAGGAACACCTTAAAGGAACACCATGAAGTAACACCTCTATGTAATTAAATGAATAAAACCCACTAAGGGACACCACTATGGAACACCATTAAGGAACACAATGAAGAAACACCACTAAGGAATACCAAAAAAGACAACAACCAAATAACACCACAATATAACACCGTTAAGGAATAAAATGATGGAAGACCATGATAGAACACAACTAAGGAACTCCACAAAGGAATTAAATGAAGTAATTACACATAGAAATATATAATTTATACCAAAAATAAATACACGATGTGTACCACATATAAGTAAAAAAAATTCCACACAGAAATTGTATCATTAAAAACCATAGGTATTAGTCTATTGAATGGAATGTTGTATTATCTGTTGTAGTTCACAGAACTCCAATATTCGATATAACACAGAGTTTTGATAACACAATGAGTGTTGATAATAGATGAAGTGTTGATAAAACAAAAAAGTGTTTATAACTCACATATTTGGAATAAACAATTTACTATCGATAACACATAGAGTTTTGATTCGTTATACAACCCACAAGTCATGTAGTCAATATCTCTCAGCCAGCTATTTGATTCCTCTTAGAGAACACTTGAACATGGAGAAACTACTCCTCAATCCATTAGGTTGGAAGAAAACATCCACACCAACTCATATAGAGCATCAAAAAAATAAATTATGATCGTAAGGGTCCCAAAACCACAAATGGATCATCAAACAGACACATGTTTTTAATATTATGGATATTTTATTGAAAATGTCAATCTCGGGTCCGATCTGACCCAACATACCTGACTCGACTCGTTCTGGCTGACCCGAGTCGACCCAGTCCCACAGAACCTCCCAGTCTGATAGACCTGACCAAGCCCAGTATAGTCTAGTCTTAACTAAATCGGACCCCCATCCTTGGATGATAGGACACGAGCCACATGGCATATGGTTTGGGCTCATGGGGCCCTTGGAGTGGCCTAAAAACGTTTTTCTATACTATCACAAGCGGGCCGATACAGTTGACTATACATAGTCCACCCCTGACTACATCCCTCCAACTAATGCGATTTTATTTTGTGTTTCTTGCGGCTATCTTGCCTTCTCTGGCTAGTCCTGCGGTCTGTTAGACACTATTGGTTCATCCAATGTGGCACCGAGTTTCCTCCCTTGTTCAATGTTGTGACCTCCCCCCGCATTCTACCAACACTGACCACCCTTCCAGTGTGATGTTCACCTTGACCAGTTCTACCTCAATTAAACCTGCTGAATCCGCCACCTCTGGCCACTACCCCCTCACACTACCACCACATTGTGTAGCTACCTCACACCTCCATAAGAAACTACCTTGGCCAATGTTTTTTATGACTATAGTTTCACCTTTTGGTGTCATGTGTGGTTTCAGATCAGCAGTATCGGGTTGGTGTTCCATGAATCGATGGCGTGAAAATCATACACTCATATGATCATGAATAAGGAAAATAATGATAAGAATGGGAGGAAAATGAGAAGCATAAAAGCACCAAAAAGGCAGATCATATCCATTGTTCAAGTCGGCCTCAATTCGTCCTTTTTTAGGGATAACAAATAATGTAGACTTCACATATATCTATGAAAATGAAATACTTGCAATATAGAATCCACCCCGCAATCTATCGAACCAATAATCCACCTGTTTTTTGGGTGATTTGTTTGTCATCGAATTTGTGAATAGGAAACTAATCACAATGAACAACACTCAACCTCATGTTTGGATCAATCATTGATGAGTAACGTTTGTGTCATCATAGTTGATAAGATCCTCCAACACAATTGGAATGAGGATCCATGAACAAATCTCTAATCTGTTATCGCCATCATGAGAGGATTTTTTCTCATGGATCTCCATAGAAATTCTTCGTGGTTCTTATGGATTTGTGTCTATCCCTAGGATTTATGTTCAAGTATTTTTTTAAAGTAAATCATCTCTACATCAAAAAAAATTATCATTAAATTATTTAATGATAATTAAATATTTTTTTGGTTTTGAAACAGAAGACTTGTGATGTCTAATTTTGTTTCATGCCAAGAGAAAATACCACATTACGAACTCAATGTTGGTCTTAGATTTCCAATCTGGGTCTCTATTCATGAGTTATTTTGAATTTAAAATACAATAAGTTTTACTTAAATATTTTATTTATGTTTACATTTATAAACTATATTTCATAGTCATTCTGTGCAGACCAATGTTAGTCCTCGCCAATGGTAAATATGATGCTATAAACACAACAACTCCCTTATATTTCTAATTTGGGTACTTGTTTATGTGTTATTCCACTTTTTTAGGTAAACTGTCTGCATGTGCTATTAAAAAGATAACATTTTTCAATAAACTATTCTCGGCACACCATGAAATGGAATTTCATTCCATCCTAGTGCTTGTTCTCATAATTTTCCAAGATATTTTCTGAAAATATGTTCTGGAAAAAATAATTCATTACATTATCCCAAACATAGGTATTTATTTCCCCAAAAGACAAATCATGGGCTACCAATAGCAGGTGAGGGTACTAAGCATGAATCTAAGACCACTAATCACATCTTATCTCCTAGAGATTCATATTCTAACACCGAATGTCCATTCATTGAATTAATCATCCATGAAGAATCATCCCATCTTCATCCAAAAATTAAATATTCAGTCTCTTAGAACGCTCACCAAAACATGAATGTTCCACTCTGTGCGGATGTATTTGGATAGGTGAAACACTATTTTCAAGTGATGATGTGTCACAAACGCATCATGTAATTCCATCAAAAAACAGGATACAATGCAAGAATCACAATATGAAACTATCATCTAATGGACACAATGGAGTTGATATATCTCCTACACGTAGATGAATCTATAGATCTCTACTAAACTCTGATCTCACAATACTTGGATGTGGGTCAAAATGGTGAGTTGCTCAAGGATCAATTTGATGGTATCATGTCCCCTAGACATATGTAGTAAACTCGTCATGAAGTCTATAATAGTTCAACACAAATTCTATTTCAAAACATCGTGGTTTTGAGTCCAATCCACTAGATTCTAGTGATCATCCTTCACATGATGACATGTGAGGCATAAAAAGACAAATTTTGAAATTAACTTCTTCATCACTGGCCACAAGAACTAAAGTCAGATGTCTTGGTACATCATTGACAAACCTGGATGCACTGAAAATGTGGACGTATAAAACTCCCTCAAAACCACCTCCAAATAATCCACTGGTACTACTAAGTACCCTCTAAAAATAAGGATGTGATCCCCAACAATTGAATATCCATAAGGGGCATGCCCTATAGACATATGATCACTTAATTCCTCACAGTCAGTATCTCCATGTTGTGCCTCCTTGAATCACTGTAAGGGTGGAGGGGTGACAACCAATGACTGGAGGGATGTTGTTCAATCTCTATCCACAAAGGATAACTGCAATGAGGCTAAATACTTTGATGCCTTATTCAAAAAATAAAATATTGATCTCATACTAAGATAATATGTCCCCACATTCCCCTTCCAAGGAGTAGATACAATCTCAATGTCATAATCCTAGAGTAAATATAGTCAATGCCTCTTTCTCAACCATTGCTAGATTTACTGAAACTATTCCACCACTAAGGGAAACAGAGGACTTAGCACACACATTCTATAGAAGGCTAGGCTATCCAATTGTTGAGAAACTGGCTACAACCACCTTATTGTGAGTCCATTCTATGCCACCTGAGTTTCCTTTTCACCCACAAGGAAAGCCTCATTCCACAATTGTAAACACACTGCATTCTTTCCCTAAAACATACAATATGAGAATGAAATGTAGGTATCAAGTCCATGCCTGGATTGACATCATAAGGCCCCGATGTCCCTACAAAGAGATCGAAACTGAAACTCTAACATCTAAGATCCATGCCCCACTATTGGCACTAGTGTGTGATTATTGGGTGTACATTAGTATGAGTATCCAAGTGTGAGGGTTGATCCAATGGTTTAATTGGAATCTATGAGTCTCAAACAAGATTCATGGTGAGGAAAAATGATTATATCCAGGTTTATCAACACTGTAGTTAATGACAAATAGGCATATATGATACCACAAATTATTCTTGGAGCCCCTGGGATATAAACCAGAACCACATACAGTAGTCCCCTTCCTTTTCCTCCTACTCCATGAGCCTGGTGTGGACTACCCAGGGTTTGTGAGGTCACATAAGGAAATGTCTGCAATCTCTTTCTACTCTCCCAGCTCCTCTTCCACATCCGCTGCCTTCGAAATCTGTCTACTTTTTCTATCCTGCTGATTACTATCACACGCTATATTTTTTATTCCAAGGGACACTTAAATAAAATGGTTATCCCTAACACCCTATCATAGGTAGGAATGCCTAGATGGATAATGATAGATAGGATATACATATGTATAACTCGCTCATAGGTTCAACCCTTGATGTACTAGTCTTGTATCATATCCATAAAGTGCTTAAAATGGTTTTAATTCCTCGATGAATAATATGATATCAACGCGCCGTATAACTAGAGATATAGAAGCTTATACACACACAAAACCCTTTGGATATAAGGAGAGAACTTCTCTCTTAAAAGGTTCAAAAACTATATCCCCTGAAACGATGCCTCATTACAAGATTGGATATCCAAACCCCCCCCCCCACCCTACTAATCCATGTATAAGGCTCGGTATCAGTACCACCATATGATAAAATGGTGTCTTGAGTATATATAAAACTCACATCACCACCTCATGTCATTCCTCAAGAACAAGTGTGTTGGCCTCACCATGGAACCAGAGGGGTTTCTATCATTCAAACTCATGAGGCTCCCTCAGTCGGTGCTTGTCATATACTGGTTCTTCTGGTACCATTTTCATCTATATAGGTGTTGGAAAATCTAGTACTCCAAATGGTGGTTATATCTCTGATACATATCCCGGTAATGATTCCTCGTCCCCCAGTGGATCATCTTCGTGATCACAAGGTGGAATCCAAGATGTATATCTAAGTGGAAGCATCATAAAAAATATCACAATGTACCATGTTTCTTTATAGTATACATATGTGATGAAACAAGATGGACATGAGAACACTACGAAATTCAATATGATTCATGTTCCATTTTTTTCACTACAACCAGTGCTTCATGTTCTATGTTGAAAATAAAATTCAATGTCCTAGTATATGGATATGTCAGTTGCCGCACCAACACTAGATTTCATTTCCTAAAAGGAAAACTCTTATAACATAACACGATTTCGCCAAACCTACCTTGTAGACTCTTGGAACATAAGTAGAACTAACATAACTCTAATACCACTCTGTCATGACACGTCCCATAGGGTCCTATGTCATGACTACCCTAAGACCACCGAAAATATGTTAGGCGCTGGATAATAGTACTAAGTAGGCATATCCTCCAAATGGGAGGCATTTTCCTATGTACCTATACACATGCACACATATGAAATCCCAAAATGATGAAATATATAAACAATAAGAAAAGAAGAATGCATAAGACTAATATTCCATCTAAAGCGTTTGATAGTAGAAAATTGGAAAGAAAACGGGGTAATAATACCAGACCACCAAAATGGAATCTGCAAACAGTGAATTCACAAGTTCTTGAAACTCATCCATATAAATACCAATTTGAAGGGAAAGGTATGGGTCAACTGCCTTAATCCATAGAAGCATACCTCAACTATCTAGTCTCACAAAACTCCACCTTTTCCTGGTCCACCTATGACTTTGTAAATATGTCGGCCATTTTCACAGGACATGAATCATTTGGTAGAGCCTGTGTAGGGGTGAGTAAATCAATACTCAAAATGACACCCCAAAACCAAAAATAAAATACAGTAAATAAGAAATTATAAATGAAATCTATGAAGGAAGACCAGAAAGAATGACCACTATATGACACCATGCTAGAACACCATGAAAATAACACCACAAAGGACCACCATAAAAGAATACCATAAAGGAACAACCCTATGGAACACAACAAATGAACAACATGAAGGAACGACGTGAAGGAACACCATTAAGGAACACCACTATGGAAGACCATGAATGAACAACATAATGGATTACCATGATGGAACACAACTAAGGAAGGCCACGAAGGAACACAACTAAGAAACACAACTAAGGACAACCATGAATGAAAAACATGAAGGAATACAACTAAGGAATACCATGAACAACATTAAAGAACACCACAATGGAATACCAGGAAGGAACTCAATGATGGAATTATACTAAGGAACACCATGAAGGAATACCCTAAAGGAATACCACAAATAAATACATGAAGTATGCCACACAGAAATACACAAAGTATACCACACAAAAATACTTGATTTATACCACATAGAAATATTATAGTCATCTAACACATGTTTTAGTCTATAGAAAGGAAATCATGATTATTAGGCATATTCTACAGAATATCTAGTTTCGAAAACACATGATGTGTCAGTAACACAGGGAGTGTCATTAACACATAGAGTGTCGATTACACACGGAGTGTCAATAACACACACAATGTCGATAAAACATGGTGTGTCAATAATACATGAAGTGTAAATAAGTCATGCATCCCATAAGTAACACAGTCATCAAGTCACATACATCAATTGATTCTTCTCATTGTGCACTTACACAGGGATAACATACACCTCAATCAATTATGTTAAATTATAAAATCCACAGAAACTAACTTAGACTATCTCAAAAGGATCGTCTCATCAAAAGGGTACCGATGCCGCAGATGGGTCATCAAATGGGCTCATAGTGTGAATGTTAAAACTCTTTTAATGAAAAGGAACAACACGTGTCTAGTCTATGTGTGATCAGACCCGTAGGACCTGAGCTGACCCACCGGACCAGACTAGACATAGTCCGGCCAACCAGACCTGACCCAGTCTGGCTCACCCACCCCAACCTGGTCTGGTCTGGTCCAGCATGAACAGTCCCCGCCCCCTACGCTGGCTGGGTTGTTGGGTCTAGGTCATAGGAGCATCCCAACTCCTATGGTCTGGCCTGCCACATGTCTTCTATTTCAGTGTGCTACACACTTTCTACCTCAACTACATGCCTCCCACATACGTGGTGTCAGGAAACCATTAACGCAGATGACCCACATTCTCTTCCAGGTCTCAAAGCCTCACCTCCACCGCATGTTCCTTCGACCTGACATCGAGCTGCATATTCTAGTCAATGTTATGGCCTCTGGCCATATTTTTCCACCATCAGCCTCCATGAAGGTGCACAATCAACCATGAATGGAACTGCCTCACCTGAACTGGAAGAAGTCACCGCCTTTGGCCTCCATCTCCTCAGACTACTGCTTCCAATATCCATGGAATTCTGTTGTCGTGTCACACTACCATAAGCCACTACTTCAGCTAAAGTTATCTACACCTGATGTGGAACATCCACTCTGTCGTGGGGTGTCTGATCTTTAGCCTTAGGGGTTTTCACCACCAATCTATGTTTCAACAATAATTCTACAATAAAACCATGAAAACATTAAGAACATGATGAATAGGGGAAAATGAGAATCACAAAATAACCTGAATGACATTTATCAGCCTTCATTTGTGTCATCCTAGATTTTTTTTTATTAGAGAGGTCACAAAGAATGAAGCAATCACAGAAATCAATCCCCCATTAAAACACTATAATAAAACTCTAATCCCGCAAGTGATCGAAACACATATCAACATATTAGTTGGATGTTGTTTGTTAATCATAGTATTTAATAAAGGTAAATGAATCACAAAGGACGATGCCAAACCTTGAGTTTGTATTTATTATTGATGGGGGAAATTATTTTTACCGTCATTGATGACATCCTCCAACTTTGTTGGCATAACGATCCATAATCTGATCTTTAATCAATCGTTGTCTTCTTGTAAGGATTATTTTTCCTTGATCTCCCTAGTGATTCTCTAGAATTATCAGGGATATTAGGATCACTTTATGATTTCTAAATATGAATGTTTTTAATGGAAATAATCATTGAGTCTTCAAAAAAATTTATCTTAAAATATTTAATGATAATTACTTTTTTCCATGTTTTTCATTGATGACTTGTTCCGACAAATGTTATGTCGTGCCTAGGAAAAACACCACATTACTAACTCAACGGTGGTATCATATTTCCAATTCAAGTCTTCCTTCATGTGTTATTAGGATTTTAAATTAATATCATTTTTATTTATTTATTTTATTTGTGGTAACATCTAAAATCTATCCTTCATAGCCTACCCATGATGACCGATGTTAGGCCTTTGCTAAGGTAAAGAGGCTGTACTAAACACAATGGTGCCCTTTTATTTCTAATCTAGGAACCCATTTACGAGTTGTTACACTTTTTTAGGAAACCTTACCCTATGTGAAATTGAAAACATAACATTTTTCAATGAACTATTCCAGAACACCAAGCCTTGCAAGAATATGTTGTCTTCGCACTTGATCTCAAAATTTTCCATATTTAATTTAAAACGATAAATTAGTGAAAATCTATGTCATTGCATATTGATTCAAATATCTAGAATGAAACTTAATAAAGTGGGAATGACTATTAAGATGGAATATATGTGTTTTATAATATTAACAAAGATGGTGGGACAGATATATAATTATAAATTATATCTAATTTCTTGTATATCTTATGATTTCTGTTTGTTATTGTAATTAGAACATAATAATTAATATTAATGTGTTGAAATTAATTTATTTGAGAGAATGTAAAATAATAGGATTAAAATATGATTTTATCATTTAAAAAATATAGTTTTGAATATTATATTTTAAACACAACATTTAACTAAATCAAAACATCGATAAATTTTTTATAATAATATTACATGTATTAAATAAGACTATTATAATGCATTTGATTAAATAGAGGTTATAACTAGAAACAATATTATTTCAAAGTATTTATAAAAATAATAAATAATTTGCACTTTTTATACCAATATATTGATATAATTCAACTATTGTGGATAAATATTTATTGTTAACAATTTATTCATAAAAATGTATTTTCCTAAAACATTACATATTTTTTATTGTTATTTCATGAAACTAAATATATATTATGATCTAATAATGATAAATAACATTTTTAAATGAACAATATATTTTTATAAACCTAATTTTTAATTGATAGGAAATATGAATAAGAATAGTTTTTTATTTAAATAAAATTCACAGTGCTATAAAAATCGGTTTTCATTTTATTTTACGCCTCAAATAAAAAAATAAATTCCAAAATTTTAGAATTTTAATTTTCAATAAAATAAATAATATTTTTTCATATATTAAATATCACACACACTCACACATACAAACACAAACACACTTATATTTCATATTTTTTTAAAAAAATTATTTCTTATAGAATTACAATTTATTATTTTTATAAATATCATGATTTTTGTGACAACTTTACAATATAATAATGAACTAAAAAATTTGAGATATTTTTCAAAAAAATATTTATTTGATAAGTTATAATATAAAATTTTAAAAAATAACATTAAATTGAAATCATATTTTTAACATTATGGATTATAAGTAGTATTTTTTTCAAATAAAATTGATTTTTTAATGTTATTTTATTTTAATTTTCTTGTGATAAAATTATACTTTTATATGATTTTTAAGACACATAATTCCATTATTTTTTGTAATAAAACAATAAATACATTTAAAATGACAATCCTTGATAATTTAATCATGATCAATGTTATAAGAAATAAAATTAATATTTTTTAAAATGTGTTTTTTATGAATTATGTTGCTGAATATAAAAATTATTATTTCGAACCATTAGAAATATTATATGATATAATTTATTCCCTATATTGAATATATATGTATAATTTGATTAATTATTTCCATTTCTAGTGTAATAGTAATATTATATTACATAGGTATAAAACAGACACCACAATAAAATCATAATATGTTTAAAAGGTGAAAAAAGTTGAAACATATAAATGGTGTTAAAATTTTCATTCAAAATTTATAGTTTCAAGATTATCCACATTAAAAAATCAATAGTCAATTATTTTCCATTATTGATACCACTTTTCTGGTGGATCATGTTTCCCATTTATAAAAATTGATTATAATTACAAAATGTATTTCACTACTTGTAAAATGGGCCATCCAAAATTCATTTAAGTCAACACAATTATGTTTCATTTCTATTAAATAAAAAATTATTTTAAATAACCTATATTACCTTTATATGATGATAATATTATAATGATATGAAATTGTCTTAAATCAATCATTTCTAGAAATTTCTATAAGGGAAAATACAATTTATCAATGTGAGTTCTAATCATTACATTGCATCTATTTTTTTAATGAATATCTTAAAAATAATAATTTAATATTATTATATAAGGAAATGTATTTTATTTTTATAATAACGGAAATTATTTGGTATGAATTATCAAGTACCACATTTCCCCTTTTCACATTGAAAAAAATTAAAACTCCATTCATGCATATGTCAGGAAAACCACATCTACATAAAGATATGTTTTTTTACTAAAACTCATTACATAGATGATTCAAAATTTGGTATTTAAATATTAAATATTATATTTACAATAATTTTTTTACTCTTAAATTTTAAACCAGTTTATACCTTACATTCATGATATGTTTAATGAATATAAAATCCATGTGTACAAATAAACCACCTCCCCCATGTTTGATGTGTCATATTTCAAATAAAATTCACAGGATTCTAGTTAAATGTGGGTATTTATAAAAAAAATTATATTTATAATATTAATTATATAAAAAATTGATGAATATATTATATCTTTCACTTAATTCTATGAAAATTTAAAACATTAATCATGTATATGAGTTTAATATAGTCTCCATAGACCAAGGTATTTTTTTATTCACCATTCCTTGATGTGGATGAATCTAAAAACTATTTAATGAATATATATGATATAAAGGTGTAATATATATAATGGATATCGTTCTTTAATAATATCCCAACAACTAATGTTCATTATAATTTTAATTTTTAATCTTTTCATATTTCCCATATCAAGCTCATCATGGATATCATTCTCTCATACTAAGTTAGTATTTCTGGTCAAATGAAAATGTGCATTTATACATCACTTAAATTAAATGTTTTAAATATGTTTTAATATATAATAATTTTTAACATGGTATCAAATTATGTTTTTTTCTTTTTGTCATTACAAAAAATGTCCTTAAAAATTCAAACTAAAAATTATGATATTTTAAATAATAAATAACTATCTAATTAATGTATTATTAATTTTTATAAAAAATGATTAATTGATTAATTTATATGAACATGTTTACAAAATCATTTATTAAGATATTTATTTTCATTAATTATTATTTTAAATTAAATTCATGTAATCTAAGAATTAATTTATGTTTTTTCCTATCAAATTCCCATTTTATGAGGAATTATTTTATGTTGTGAACTTATCATTTCTTATATTAAGTACATACTAACACATTGAAATATTTTCATATTATTTTTGTTTCTGTGACATCCCGGTTATAGAAGCCACCCAGAGGCGCCCCGTACCCGGTTAGTTACATGGCCTAAAGTGCATTTCGCCAAATGCCATAGGCTGCCGACTAGCAGTGAGGGCCTTGGGTGTGACAGTGGGGAAACTATGCCCCCATTGGCAGAGTACACAGAGGAAAAGAAAACAATTAACAACAATAGCAGAATCAGTAGACACACAAACACGAGTAAATGATAAACAAAGGAAGACTAACAAATAAACAACGGGATCAGGAATATATGTAAATGATGCATGATATATATATGTCTATGAAAACAACCAAACAAGTCGCAATGTTGAATAAAGTATTAAGCCAAAGTACAAAAGAAAAACATATGAGTGACACCTCAGCATCACAAGCCTCGGCTTGGTCCCATGCTCTCTAGCTCCACAACAATCAAAAACCAAAACTAGAAGGGTGCTTGCCATTATATATACTTGCAAAAATATAATCTTCTTCGGCCCAAAATAATGGACCAAACGGGGTGTAAGATACAATCCCAGTAGGCAATCACCCAAAGATCTATTCCTAACATTCAAAGAGTACAAGCCAAGTATAAGTGCAGGAATCAGTAAATAGAAAAGAACACAACAGCTACAATCCATAGTTCTAGCATATAAAGTACACTAGTGAACAACCAAAAACAAGTAGAAAAATAGGTAACCCCTTTGGAAGCTCTCACAACCTAACCCTGATGGTTCAACCTACAAGTACTAGGAACCCTCTAGGAGGAACACTCAGTATCACCCCTCTAGTTCAGCTAGGAGTAGACTTTCTGAGAAAGCACTCACCATAAATTCCCCTCTATAGTCTTGTATCATACTAAAAGCTATCTAGGGAAGCACTCAATGTCTCATTCCCCCTGTGGCCCTCTTTGAGGAACTACAGACTCTCTAAGGAAGAACTCATTTTCAATTCCCAGTGTGGTCTAGCATTGTATTAAAAGACACACTAGAGTACCACTTACGTCCATTCTCCTTATGGTCTACTACACTAGGATCTCAAAATCTTGTGTGAAATAAACATGATCAGTGGGCGCCTATAATCCCACGTAACCCTCAAAAACTAATTGGATATCATTCTAAATCACAACATCAAAATAGTATAACATCCCCACTATCCTACAACTAGGCATGGAAACTGGCAAACACCTAGTAAGTAAAACATGCAAGGTAAAGCACAAGGATACAACATAAATTATCCAATATTATAAGCAATGACACCTACTCAAGAAATCAAGCAAAGAAAACAAACAACAGGGGAAAAAATAGGAAACCCACAATTCCCCACCCAAGGGAATTGGTGGAAATTTCACAAAATATTCACAGACTTCCAACGGAAAGGCAAAAAACACCTACCTCGATCCTAGGAAATCGATATACGTGAAAAAAGATGACAGATTGTCCTTAGAACATCGTAGATCTGAGAAAACGTCCGAAACACATCAACCATGATAACTTGAGAAAGATGAGGAATTGGAAAACAAGGCTCAAGAAGAATGAATAACTCACCACTACAATTCCAATGCAATAAATGGTGCTCAAATTGGTGAACGGACGGAGAGGCAGGGGCTCCTCAAATATTTGTAGATCCTCAACGCTCTCGGGCAAATGAAACCTAGAAGACGACCTTTATGTGTGTCAGGCATGACCCCAATATCTTTAATGAAAAAAATAATGTACACAGTGTGTAATTTTAGAGTACACGGCGTGTACTAGGTTTTTCCGTACTCCGATAAAATCAGCCTCCACATCATCCCAACACATCGTGTGTGTGGCCCAGACATAAAAGCACACTGCTTTGAGAGGGAAAAGAGTACACGACGTGTACTCATAAAGTACACGGCGTGTACTTCATAAATTTCCAGAAACATCACTTGTAACAAATACTTCATAAAAAGAAAGGATATACCTGAAACAAAGATCCGGGTTCTTACATACTTGCCCCCTTAAAGAAATTCGTCTCTGAATTTACCTAGCGATGCTTAGAAGAAGAAACCCCGAATAGCTCCGGCCACTGCGATCGTACATCGACCTCCCTCTCCCAGGTCCCGTTCTGTAATCACCAATGCTGCCAAAGCACATGTACTAAAGGAATAGACCGCCCACAGAGAACCTTCGTAATGTGATCGACAATCCGGATAGGATGCTCCTCAAATGACGCATCCGCTTCAAGCTCAACCTCCTCAGGCTGAAAGACATGAGATGGGTCTGAAAAGTAATGTTGGATCTGAGAGACATTAAAGACGTCGTGCATGGCCCGGTAGCTCTGAGGTAGCTACAACCGATAGAAAACTTGACCAACTCTCTCCAAAACATTAAACAACCCGATGTACTGCGGTGAAATCTTACCCAATCTATGAATCCTCTTGTGTCCCAACCTCGGTGCGACATGCAAGAAAACACAATTCTCGACCTCGAACTCCAAAGTCCGTCTCCGCTGATCAGCATAAGACTTCTGTTGAGACTGTGTTGTAGCCATCATATTCCGAATCAACTCTATCTGCTCAGAGGTCTCCTGAACAAGACGAGTTCATAGCAATGCTTCCTCTCATGCCTCGACCCAACATAAGGGTGATCGGTATGTCCTACCATACAGAGCCTTGTATGGTTCCATCTGAATGGTCTCCTCGAAGCAGTTTTTCTAGGAGAACTCCACATGAGGTATATGCTTCTCCAAAGAACCGTCGAATTCTAGAATACAAGCTATGAGCATATCCTCTAGCACCTGGATCGTACGCTCTGACTGGACATCTGTCTGGGGATGGGATGATGTACTGAAAAGTATCTATATACCCAATGACTTATAAAGCCTTTGCCAGAACTGAGATGTAAAGTGTGCATCCCTACATGAAACAATGGAGTGTGAAACTCCATGAAGACTTACAATCTCTCGGATGTACAACCATCTCAGATCATCAACATTGAAGGTCTCCTTGATCGGAAAGAAGTGTGAGACCTTCGTGAGTCTATCTACGAAAACCCAAACAGCATTGTTCCCCTAAGGCGACCTCGGAAACCTGGTCATGAAGTCCATCGTGACATCGTTCAACTTCCACTCGGCAATGGCTAACTGATGTAAAAGCCATGCTGGTCGCTGATGCTCTACCTTCACCTGTTGACAAGTAGAACATCTCATGACAAAACCAGAAACATATTTCTTCATACCTGGCCACTGGTACTAGAGGTGTAGATCCCGATACATCTTGGTGATTCCAGGATGAACTACCTAATCCGAGGAATGAAAATCCTGCATCAGCTCCTCGCGTATGTCAGCTGGAACCCATACGCATCCCTGTAAACACAAGATCTCATCCTCTCCCACTGTCCATTAAAAAATCGGGTCCTCTCATGACACACTCTACCACAAGACTATGCCTTCTAAGTCTGATAGCTGCCTCATCAGTACAAGATCAAGTAATCTAGAGGTAATAGCTACAAAAGATAGAAAAGTCTATCCCTGTCTGTCATGCTCTTCCAGATGCATCTTAGAGAACAGAGTCATAAGCTTCCATTCACTCCTGGCCTCCTGAAATGTTTGAAACTGAGTTCTCCTACTCAACGCATCTTCCACTGTGTTTCCCATTCCTGGTGTATAGGCAAGCACGAAATCAAAAGACTGAAGATACTCGACCCACCTACGTTGTCCCAGATTCAGATCACGTAGAGTGAAGATGTACTTGAGACTCTTATGTTCAGTGAATCCACAAAGTGATCTCCCAGAAGGTAATGTATCCAACAGAATAAGGCATGAAAAACAGTTTCCAACTCTAGATCATGCGTCGGGTAGTTCTTTCTCGTGTCCTCAACTGTCGAGACTCGTACGCAACGACTCCATCTCCCTACATAAGCACATCGACCAACCCGATACCTTAAGCATCAAAATAAACAGTGTAGCTCATTCCTAGCTCTGGAAATAATAGTATCGGTGCTAACATGAACTTTCCCTTCAGCTCCTGAAAGGTTTATTCGCATGAATCTGACCATGAGAACTTCTCCCCCTTCATGGATAGACCTGTCAATGGTTCTACTATGTGTGAAAAGACCTGAATAAATCGTTTGTAGTATCCAGCAAGCCCTTGGAAACTCTGTACCACAAAAACGTTCTTCGTCTGCTACCAAGAAACTACATCTCTCACTTTCTCTAGGTCCACATATACTCCTTCCTCTGAGATGCCGTGACCCAAGAAGTGAATCTGACCCATCCAAAAGTGGAACATCGACAGTTTTTCATAAAGTTGATGCTCTCTCAGTGTACTCAGAATGATCTCAAGGTGGGAAGCATGGTCATGATGAGTGTGAGAGTACACCAAGTTATCATCCACGAAGACCACAACAAAAGAGTCCATGTAAGGATGGAACACTAGGTTCATCAGTTCCATGAAAACTACTGGCTAATTTGTGAGACCGAACGACATGACCGTAAACTCGTAGAGACCATATCTACTCCTGAAAGCTATCAAGGGTATATTTGATGGTCTAACACGCAACTGATGATAATCGTACCTTAAATCGATCTTCGAGAACACCCAGGCTCCTCGAATCTGATTGAAAAGTTCATAAATCCTAGGAAAGGAATACCGGTTCTTGACCGTCAACTGGTTCAGCTTCTGATAATCCACCCAGAGCCTAAGGGTATCATCTTCCTTCTTTGCAAATAGGATAGGAGAACCCCAAGGAGAAGTGTTGGGTCAAACGAAACCCTTTTCCTACAACTCCTCCAACTGCTTCTTGACCTCCTGCAACTCAGGTGTAGCCATCCTATAGGGAGGAATGGACACCAGTGCCTCTCCTGGCACGAGCCTAATCGAGAATTCTACCTAACGCTCTGGAGGTAGACCTAAAAAGTCCTCTAGAAAGACATCTCTGCAAAGATCCACCAATGGAAGAAAGTCCAACAGTGAAATCCCCTGTTCATCCAGATTAAGATGAGAAATCTAGGCCATCACCATTCCTATCCCATGATGCTCGAGTCCTGCTCGACTTGCCTGAACATCCCATTCAACTCTATGAAAAAAAGATTCACCCTCTGGTGACATAAAACTCACCCTGTGGTGATAACAGTCGATGGATACCTATAAGGGAACCAACCAGTCTATCCTAAGAATGAAATCATAGGTTTTCATCTCTAGGACGTAGAGATCCCATAAGAAACGATACCCTGCAACGTCGAGGGGGAACTCTCTACACAGACGTATAGTAGATGTCCTTGTCCCCAAAGGTGTGTCTAGTGTCAACGAGTCGGTAGAAGAAAAGATACAGATCCCAAAGCTCTCCATGACAAGAATAGAGATAAAGCTATGCATAGCACCAGTATCGAAAATATTTGAAAATAAAACCAAGGCTACTAAAATCATACCTCGAATGGTAGAAGGTCCAGGATCATGCTCCTGATAGGTCTTCACCATAGCGAAAGACTACCTTGCACCACGGCCCTACGCCCCTGGTTGACCACTATGAGTTGATCCACCCTGCTGATGCTAAAAGAATGGTGGCTGACCGCCATGGCCTTGACCTCCACCTCATCTCGAATGGCCAGAAGAACTCCAGTTCCCCAACTAGTGAGAAACTAGTGGTGCTTCTCCCGAATGAGGAGTCATGGAAGAACCCCCGTCACTATATGCTAGTGAGAAAACCTTGAAGAAACACTAAAGGTGAACCATCTTGCCACAAGATTGGCACTACACAGGGTCTCTCTGGAACTGCGGACTTGTGTGCCCTGACCGGACACACTAGTAGCATATCACCTAGCTACCTAACGATGCATCTCGCTTCCTCGGATCACCACGTGTAGACTCCATACGGTGCTTATTACTGTCATATTGAGGAATACTAGCTCGGGAAGCAGAATTTACTGGGCCCATAGCACCGGAGTGTCTCAGGTTTCACTCCGCAATCATTTCCTAGTTGATGATGGAAGTGATGGAAGTCAACTGGAAGAGATTCACCTGCGTTCCGATCTCCCGCCTAAGACCATCCTCAAACTTCCCCACTAAGTACATCCCATCCCCACTTAGGAGGGGTTTGAAATGTTGCAGCTTGGTGAAATGAGAGGAGTAATCCATAACCAAAAAGAGTACCTTACTATATGCTCATGAACTCCCGGGCTCGGTCGGCCCACTGGGTCTCCAGGTAGAAGTAGTCATAAAAGACACGCTGAAACTCCTCCCAATCCATAACATGCTGATGACCCACCTATGATATCATGTCTCACCTCGTCTTGGCGGAGTCTCATAGTATATAGGTAGAAATATTGAACCGCCTCTTTGGAGGTGTCTCCAGATGCTCAAAGATGGTCAACATGGCTTCCAACCATGACTCTGCAACTTGTGGTCCTCTTTCCCCCGAGAAAGTGGGAGGATGCTGCTGCTGGAAAAACCGCGTCAAGTCTTCCATAGTCGTGGAAGGAGGCGGTGCTTCTCTGAAATGTCTGCATGATCCTCATAAAACCTTCCCTGAACTGTTCATTCGCACCTGCAACTGGTATGAAGGTCAGGGCCAAGGCTGGCCCGATTGGAGGATCGGTAGGAAGTCCATGATCAACCATATCTGGTGTCTCATCACTGCCTAAAAATTTACATACAACCAGAGGATGGAGGCATAGCTTTGAAATATCAAAACATACATTAGATTAGGAAAACAAATACAGAAAACCAAGGAGTACATAACAAAAACAGGAGAAGGAAACACACAACATTTACAAAACAAGACTAGACGGCGTGTATAAAATCTACACGGCCTGTGCTTAACTCTGTTTCTCTGCATATGTCTCCTTGCACGGCTAACCCACACGGTCTTCTTAAATGGAGACTACACGGCGTGTGCCTGGTGGAAACGCCGTGTAGGAGAGATGGTTTAATGACCCGTGTTGTTGGGTACACGGCTGGGACTACACGACATGTTCCGAACAAACACGACATGTACATAAAGACATTTCCCAACCTGCGTTGTTGGCGACACGAACAAGTACACGGCTGGCCCTTAAATGGTGTGTTCCGAACAAACACTGCGTGTATGGAAGAAGATAACATCGACTCGTGTTGCTCATGACACGTACGTGTACCAAGAACAAGACTACATAGCGTGTTTCTATCCAACATGGTGTGTTCTACTCGATCTTCCTCGACCCGTGTTGTTAGTTACATGGCCGAGTACACGCTCACTACTACACGGCGTGTACCCACCATACACGTTGTGTTCCTGGCGATTTTCACAACCCATGTTTCTACTCACATAGTCAAAGACACGCTTTAAAACTACACGGTGTGTATATTTAAAGTACACGATGTGTATTTTGGGTTTTTCAGGGCAGTATCTCTGAAACTGCACCAAAGCCCAGAAAACACTGAAAAAAAGGCATGATTGTGCCAAATTCCAATCTGTGAGAGCCCATACTCCCTATGAATCAATGTTTGGACTCCTATACATTCATATACAAAGAAAAATAAGTCAATAATCCACCAATATCCAATTCAAGAGGGCCCATAACACCTCAAGATCCATAATTTTGCGTTCATTCAAGCAAAGTACAACACCAACAATCATCTATAAAGTAGAAGAGATTCTTCTGAAGCATCTATCACAACAACATGAGAAATCTACTAAAGTCTATCACACCAACATGAAATTTCTAATGCACCCTTGATGGCATGGAAAGAATACATGGCATGTGATTTCTAACAAGTGTTTATATGAGGCATGAGATGGAATACCCTAATCTCTTTGGGTTACAATAGAAATAGAACCACAATAGAAAAACAACAACAAATAGGACATCTGAATCACTCTAGGTGAAATCATGTCAACTGTAAATCTCAAAACCATAAAACTGCAATAAACAAGGTAGTATGGATTTTCCCTGTACACAGGTTAGCTACTCTTGGGCACAGCTTAACAACAAGTACCGAATCCATCCTATCCCTAGATAAATGCTCCAAACAGTAAGTTAGGAGAAAAGAACACCCTTTGATACCACATTTTAACATCCCAGTTCCGGAATCCACCCAGGGGCGCCCCGTACCCGGTTGGTTAGATGGCATCAAGCGCATTTACCCAAATGCCAGAGGCTGCCGACTAGCAGCGAGGGCCTTGGGTGAGATAGTGGGGAAACTATGCCCTCATTGGCAGAGTACACTGCGGAAAAAAAACACATAACAACAATAGGAGAAGAAGTAGACATACATAGACCAGTAAACGATAAACAGCGGAAGACTAACAAATAAACAACTGGAGCAGGAATATATGTAAACGATGCATGATACATATATTTCTAGGAAAACATCCAAACAACTCACAATGCTGAATATAGTACTAAGACAATGTAAGAAAGAAAAAGAGATGAGAGACTCCTCAGCATCGCAATCCTCAGCTTGGTCTCATGCTCTTCAGCTCCACAGCAATCAAGAACCTGAAGTGTAAGGGGCTTTCCCTTATCTATACCTACATCAATATAATATGCTTTAGCCCAAAAGCATGGCCCAAACATGTGTGAGATACAATCCTAGTATGAAATCACCAAAAGATATGTTCCTAATAGTCAATGAATACAAGGCAAGTAAAAGTGCAGGAAGTAGTAAACAGAAAAGCACACAACAGCTACAATCCACAGTTCTAGCATATAAATTACTCAAGTGAACAACCAAAAACAAGTAGAAAATAGGTAACCCTATGGGTAGTTATCACAGCATAACCCCAATGGTTAAACCAACAAGTACTAGCAACCCTCTAGGAGGCACACTCAGTCTCACCCCTCTGGATCAGCTAAGAGTAGACTTTTTGGGGAAGCACTCACCATCAATTCCCCCTATAGTCCAGTATCATTGTAAAGGCTCTCTGGGGAAGCGCTCAATGTCTCGTTCCCCCTATGTCCCGTGTCGAGGAAATAACAAATCTCTGAGGAAGCACTCATAATCAATTCCCCATGTGGTCTCGCATCGTATTAAAAGTCACTTTGGAGAAGTCGTTACATCCATTCTCCCTATGGTCTACTACACTTGGTTCTCACAGTCCTATTTGAAATAAACATGCTCAGCATGCGCGTATCATCCCAAGTAAACCTCACAAACTACTTGGATATCATTCTAAGGCACAACAGCATAACAGTATAATAGCCCTAGTATCCTACAACTTGGAATGGCAACTGGAAAATTCCTAGTAAGAAAAACATGCAAGGTGAAGCATAAGGATACAACATAAATTATCCAATTTTACAAGCAATGATCTCTACTCAAGCAATCAAGAAAAGAAGAAAAACAATAGGGGAAAATTAGGAAACCCACAATTCCCCGCCCAAGGGAATTGGTGAAATTTGCACAAAATATTCATAGACTTCCTACAGAAAGGCACAAACCACATACCTAGATTCTAGGAGATTGCTATACGTGAAAAATGATGACAGATTCTCCTTAGAACGTTGTATATCTGAGAAAACATTTGAAACACATAAACCATGATAACTTGAGAAAGATGAGGAATTGGAAAACAAGGCTCAAGAAGAAGGGAGAAATCACCGATGCGATTCCAACGCAATCAACGGTGTTCAAATCGGAGAAAGGACAGAGAGGCGGGGGATCATCGAAGATTCACAGATCCTTGGTGCTCTCAAATGAACAGAACCTAGAAGAAGACCATCATGTGTGTCAGGCCCGACCCCGGTCCGTTTAATGAAAAAAAAAGTACAAGGCGTTTACTTTTAGAGTACATGGCGTGTACTAGGTTTTTCCATACTTCGATAAAATCGGCCTCCACATCTTCCCTACACACCGTGTGTGTGGCCCGGACATGACCAGCACACGACTTTGAGCGGGAAAAGAGTACACTGTGTGTACTCAGAAAGTACACGGCGTGTACTTCGAAAATTTCCAGAAACATCATTTTTCTCAAAAACTTCAGAAAAAGGAAGGACATACCTAAAACAAAGATTCATGTTCTTACAGTTTCACAATTGGATTTATAATTATATTCATGTATCCCTAATTCATGTCATTGGAATTCCATTGATACTATATTTCAATGTGGTTTCTCAGATCATTTGTTTCTTTTGAGACTTATTCTATAACCACTACTTGTTTTATTTTTTGTGGTATTCATAAAACACGTGGATGAATTTTTTTTTTTATAATTTTAAATAGTATAAAATTGATTATAGATCCATATAATATACAATCAGTCATGGGATTTTTGTTCAAGGGTTTCAAAAGAAGTTTTTATTTTTTATAATATCTAGTTATTAAATAAACATTTATTTTGAATGATAATACATATAAACAATTCGTATAATAAGTTCCCCCAAAAACCTCACAATTTAATTTTTATTTGGTTGTTTGATAATGTTCATAGTCCCCTTCTCAATTTTATTTCACTTGGTAAAAAATTTATGAAATGATATCTTTGTGAGATAAACTGGCCCCAAAAAATCGTTTTAGTCGCATGCTTTATCCATCTACATCCGTGATCATTTGATTATTTATTGGATTTCATCATCTGTAATTCAATAATGGATTAATAATACATTAAACAATTTTATCACTCTTTAAAAGAGGTTGAAAATAATGTTTCAATATTTTCTATACACATCAATTTATTAAAAGTACATATTTTTAATGTTTCTTATTTGAAATTATTTTTTCAATGATTATAACATTCATTATTTATGAAGAAATATTTTCCTGTATTAAAATGGATTTAATGAATATTTTTATTTTAAATATATTTTGAAATTAAATAGAAATATTTTTAAATTTTTCAAATGTAGTTTTTTTATTTTAAAATATAATTATTTATTTTACAACTGTTTTTAAATTCTAATTTTCTAGTAACAAGTTATTAGTGATTTTATATAAAATATGAAATAATTTTTTTAAAATTGTATTTCTCTCATAAGATTTCTTCTATGAAAATACATCTTTTTGGATCACTTATTAGAAAATTTTTCATTCTCTAGGAATTTCACATTGATAATAATTTTTTTCAGAAATATCAATCTATTAAATAATGGATATTCATTTAATATTTTTCATTGTGATTTTCCCAAAAAAACATTAATGTAAATTATTCATATAATAGAAAATAACTGCAAGTATTTTATTTTTACTATTGGTTATTCTTAACTATTACCATCCACCTTCTTTCTATGGGTGAATTATTATCATATTACACCATTTATGGACATAAAAATGTATCTGTATACTTTATATTAAAATTCCTATTCAGATAACTATTAAATAATTATATATATAATGGGAGAGATTTGATTGGGAATGTAATAATTTTATTATTTATATCCTTCCACCATATTCCTGTAATTTAATTATTTTTTATTTTATTTATTTACTAGTGAAGTATTAACATATCATATATTTAATATTTCGATTAAAAAAATTATTAATTATTATGTCATTTTTATTGACCAATTTAAAGATATTATATTCTTCAAATGTTGATTCAATTAAATATAATTAGTGATGGGTGGATTATAGAAAAATATATCCCCTAGAAGAATTAGTATGTCTTATGTGATAAGCTAGTTTTGGTATTTAGCTTATACCTAACCTATTTATCTTTGATTTTATGGAATGTTGTCATTAAATTATGAATATGATGTTTTTCATTATTTATTTTATTACAATGTAATGAGATATTTCTATCTTTGTGATTATTTTTATTGGTTATTATATATGGTTAATTTTAAGCTTGCATGATCATTTATATAAAATAATAATTTTTTTGTTCTTTTTATATTATTCAGTTCATGATTATTACACGAAAGATTCAAATATACACTATTTCATGACCCACCTTAATCAAAAGGAGGGAAGGGTCATCATATTTCCAGGCCCTTCCTTCTTTAAGTTGAAGAGGGATAATGACCCCCGAAACCCGCCTTCAATAGGTCCCAGAGTGGCTACCAGCACCAAGGGTATAGAATCCCCCACAAAATGGAAGGCATTACCCTTTTTATTTTTATAGGATCGAGATATAAGATAGAAACCCCAACAATACCAAAGATGAAAGTAAAGGTAAATCCAAAAGTAATCCATTCCCATATGCATGTTCAAATGTAAAAGATACAAGACACAAAAACACCAAAGGTAAAGTACCAAGAAAAAGTAAAACGACAAAAGCAACTGCCCCAAGATCAGAGATAGTATGGTCCTGCATGATCCCTGAAGTACACCTAGAAACCTGAAAATAGTTTTACATATGTAGTGTGAGCATACAAGTACACTCAGTAGGGAAAACCAAAGACTCTCGTGCACAAGTGGAGAGGAATTCTATAGCCCTGTGAGAAAAGAAAAAAACCAAGGCACCTAGCAAGGAAAAACTATCCACCCAAGTCTCACCAAGGCACACTCACCAAATAACGCAAGGCAACTAATGTATAGTAATAGCACATCGATATTTGGGTACCCCGCGCAACTTTCCCACAGGTTATTGAAGACACCCTACACATCGAACCAATCCTGCCATTCTCACTACAATCCCACTGCCAAACCCCGCACGCACACACCTGGGCCACAACATCACCATAGTCCAACTGATAAACCCCACCCGCACACACCTGGTCTATAACCTCACCGCATAACCACACCCACAAACACCTGGGTCATAACAACTACCACCATGCCCGATGACACCTGGGCCTCATCCCGATGACACTTGGGAAACAACCAGCCTGCAGACAACTGGGCCAACCACCACAACAACCATACCCAAATATTCATAGGCTTATAATGGACCTCAGGCCATCACAATCTACCCGTAGAGTCTTGGGCTATTCAGGAAAGGGAGAAGAAAAGGATCTAATAACCAGCCACTCAAAGGATTGTTGGAAAAAACAACCTCCCCATGAATTGGGTTTTTTGGCACTATGTTATCAACTTGGTTGGGGCACGAATAAAAAAACATAAGAAATACAGTATATATATAGGTAACAGGCACTCATCCCAACCTAGGGGCTCCAAAACCTAAGCACAAACACCCTTGTTATTATTCATTCAAAAAGACGCCACAGTACTCACGACCAACTCACAACTCACTCCCAACTAAATCCCCCATTCAACCATTCTTGTTTTCATGTTCAAATAATCTCATTAAGGTGAATTTTGCACTACCGGGAAACTAACAGGCATAAAAACAAGCCAGGAAAAAAATAAACAGCCAAACAACAATTTAAGCATTCACAACCGGTTCTCTTATAAGGTCACAACAATAAGGGATATGTGAGATAATTTAATGTACTGGAACTAAAGAAAACCTCAAATAACTGATAAGTGAGATCCCTCAAAGTACTGGAGACAATGCAAACCCCGAGACACAGCCCCATGTCCCCAAAACAAGGAACCCACCATTTCTCATTGATAGAGGATTCCGCCCGAGTTCGTGTCACAGCAGAGAAACCACACAACTTCAAATTCACAACCAACAACTGTGCCACAATAGAGGATCCCATACCCATTCACATCTTCCCATAAGAACCAAGAAAAACAACAAACCCAACACCAAACCAAGTGGAAAACTTCATGTTTCAAGCACATCATTCATTAGGTTCTTCTTTCTGTTGTTGACCGGGGTGGTCACACAGAGATTCTTATTTAACTGAAAACCCATTTAAACCAACTAAGTTTATGTGATTAACAAATTTTTATGTTGCATCCATTTAATCATCATAGGAGACAAGAGTTTATCGGTTCACAGAGAATGACCACCAATACCCAGGATTTTCAGTAGGCATAATTTCATACAGTTTACAACATATAGAAAATAAAAAGAGTAAAACATAACATCAATAACACCCCCTAAATTATTTAACGGTTTTTACATTATCTTCATTAATTTTGGTTTCATAAATTCCCACAGATACAAAGTGTACCAACCCCTCATGATACATAGAAAGGAGAGGCGAAGGGAAACCCAACTTGATTGATCAAAGATCGAAGTTCTTCTCCACGTGCCAAGAGTCAGGGAAAAGCGCGACTCGCAGGGGAGAGATGTTTGGAACTCTATAATTTCTAAGAAGAAAAAAAGCCTTCCAAGAGGAAGAAGAAGAAAGAAGAAATTCTCGTGTGATATATAGATAAGATCCCATTGTTACGGGATATGGGGATTTGAACGCCTTTAAATTCAGATCATGGTTCCCCATGCAGTTGGGTGGTTACACACAATGGAATTAATTGCTATTTAATCCTCCATTGAGGAGGTCCCTTGGGATTTATTGGGTATTAATAATGGGATTTTAAATGGATTTGTACCACTTGAAAAAAATTTGAAAATCCGAAAAGAGGAGTTACGGGAAAAACTGTAGAAGAGAAACCCAATAAGGCTGGGTGACACCAATTGGTCGCGCCGATCGGTCGCGTCGTACGGTCACGCCGATCAGTCACCACGATCGGTCACACCGATGGGTCACCCCGATCGGTCGCGCCGACCGGTCACCCCAATCGGTCACACGCCGAAATGATTTCCTACCACCGAGACATCACCCCTAGGATTTGGAATTTGGAAAAGGGATGGACCGCGAGGGTCCCTATCATCACACACTAACTCATACAAGTTTCCAACCACCCCCTCTAACGAGTCCATTCATATACATTTAGAATAATATAAATTTATATTGTATATCATCATGGTTATTATGTGTGGATAATTTTTTTGAGTTCTGTATTATTTATTTTATAATATGTTATTTGGTTATAATAGAAAAAATTTCCATCATATGGGAATGATAGGGGTTTTGTTAGTTGACATCTTTTTGAAAAAAATTATATGTCTAAAGTTAAATCTCCCTTTTTATGTAAGTGAATTAATATTTTTTATGATAATGTAAATTTCATTGGTTTTTTTAGGTCCAATTTAGTTTGTTTCAAAGAAGTAGTTAAAAAAGTATATGATTTTCCCACAATATTTCTTGGGTAATGCTATGGGGTTAAATATTGGAGTTATTCCCTTTATTAATTAACATTTTAATATATTTATTCATTTTTTCTCATAAAATACTACATCAGTATAGATCCTTCGTGATTATAATCATGAAACATATCAATATTAGATCCACTTGTTAAATTTTTCGTAAAAAATTAGTTTCAAATTCAAAAAATATAATAATAATGGAGTTGAGTAATAAAAAAATAGAATTATGAACATTATTTTTAGTGAAAAATGTTGTTGACATGTAACTCACTAAATAATGGAGAGAAAAAAAATAAAAAAATTTGTAACAATTTCGTGAAAATATGGATGTTATTTTAGTTAAAAGAATGAAGAATGAATAATTATTATTCAGTCACATGATGTTAAATTTAATGACAAAAAATAATTAATAATAAAAAATGATCTCAATATACATATTAGGGTTCCTCCTTCAGAGTTTAACTAAACACCACCAGTTACAATAGGATCTAAACTCATAATATTCATCATTCAATAACATCAAATCCATTTTCCTTCCTATATCATGAAACAATTCACCCATATACAAACAATGATAGGTAGTAGTGGGTGATTATAAATACCTAATATAATTTCCCCAAATTACTATAAAATAATATCATAAATGAATTGTAAAAAACCATGTGACATGTACACATGAAAACAAAAGAACCATTTTTCAAAAAATATATAATTCAAGATAATCTACTATATTATATAAAATAATAAATATAATTATTTCACGAATATAGTTACCAGTTATATTTGGAACATAATATTTATAAATTATTGTTTCATTATTAGTTAGTTAGACCTAATAAATAAAAACGGATATATTATAAATTATTAACAATGAAAATTAAATGCACTCATTGTGTAGAGTCACCCACCCAAGTGGTTCCAAAATTTCACGGATCATCCTTTCTATATGAAACATATGTTATAACTCACCATCCATATCACTAACCCAACCCGTTCTTTGGTATATGGATATTCCATTATGTTGATATTATTTAAACCATTCAATTAACTAAAACTATTTAATATCACGAAAATCCATATCCAAAAACCAAATTTTTCCTAATAATAATATTAATCCAATTTAAAACACCCAAAATTGATTTTCACCATATATTTTTGACACACATATACATAAGATTAATTAAAATTACAATCTACTAAAATGTAATAATATAATTAAAAAAAATAAAACAAAAAATCCAAAAAACATCAACTATCAATTAATCAATAAACTATTATTTAATAATTACATGACATATGAACATAGAAAAGTATCAAAATATTTATTTAATAAAAAATAATAGTCCCATATAATATGAATAATTTCAATAAACCATATAAACAAATTTCATGATGTTCCTAAATCCCAACCTTCTATCTCAACAAAAAATATTCCCTCCACCCAAACTAAGAAAATAATAACGGATTATAATTATTAAAATCAAAATTAAATCTCATAATCATAAAATTTGTTTCTATTACTAATTGATATATTTATCTATGGATGATGAAATAAAAAATTAATGAAATAAAAAGATCATATAATGTCATTAGTAACAGTGATAATCCATTTTAACTAGGGTAAATTCCTAGGATCATAGATATGGTTATTTTTTTATGAATATATATTCATGAATATTTAATTTAGGAAATCCTTCAGTAACCCTACAACAATAAGGAATATAATTGGTATTATCATATTATAGACATTTTTTAAAATTAAAATCATGATATTTAAATATAACTATGTGGTATAGTGTAATTATTAATTAGTATAGTAAGATAACCATGTGGGATCCTTTCTGTATAGACCTAGTGTTCCCTGATTTATTTTCAAAATATAAGAAGACTATTCACTAAACTTTTACAAAAAATACATCAACACATGACTTTTTATTTGAAACATTGTATGGTATATAAGAATGTGTGCAGTAGCACTATAGTGTTCACTACACTACAATAAGATCCTAAATATTGTGACAAATCTCAAAAATTAATATGTGAACTTGCTTATTGTATGCAAGTTGATATATTAGGTTTCATCACATTTTCATATTAGTGTTTCTACCAATTATATAATAATTAATCCTTGTGTTACATTATTTGTTAGTTTTTTAGAATCATAATTATTTATAATTTCCCCTTCCAAGGTCATAGATTTCAACCATCTTAGTTATGAAAGTTGAGATATATCAATTTTTATTATATATGCATTTCCATACCTGCAATTGCATGATCTACATTGATCACCACTTTTATGTATTAATTTATATAACTATCCTTAATTAAAAATTACTAAATACATAATAGTTTCACATTAAATGTCCCTTCCATTGTCTACAATGAATATCCACCCATCCCTAGTCTGGTGGTGGTAATCCCACTTTAAACCAACAGTGCACTGCAGTTGAAACCATTTATATTTTTTATATCTAGCTGATTCATTTCATGGATATAGAAGATAAACATGATTTATTTTAGATTTTTATTGACATCCATTTATTGACATTTTTTCCTTCTATAAATAGTTTGGGTTTTATTTTTATTAATATATAATACCTTGATCCATTTAAACTTACTTACTTACAACCAAAATAGGTTACATCTATAATTACATTCCCTACGGGTAGTTTGGACATACTTTTACATTTTGATTTTTTTCCCAATGATTTTTTTCATTTACTATATTTTTTTATAATATTGAGTTACCATCAAATCAATTATTTTTTACATTTTATTAATTTACTGTCATATATATCTCTTATTTTGGACATTATAAACCCAGTTCAAATTCATTATTTTATAGATCATCACTATAGTATCATTGTAAAGTGGTTATATTTCTAACAATCTGTCTTGTAGTATTTTTTCATGGTCATTATTCCAAATAAAATACTGATTGAACCCAAAATTTAAATATAATTATTTTTTCACTTTCAATATGGAATATAAATTAAATATAAATGTGAATTTACAACACATTTTGTTCATTTTAATAATCCATATATTTATTTAAACTTGTCGTATAATCATAAAATTTATTATTTTATTGATGTTCTGAAAATTACAATCATATACATGTATTTAATATTTGTGTAGTGATGACTATATAGGAGAAAACCTGAATGAATTTTTGTAATGTATTTGAGATAAAAAGGGAATGTAAATGATAATATAAGTAGCATGAGATACATAAATAAGATAAAAAATCCCAAGTTTTATCTCAAGGAGGCATCAATGCAGCAACATATCATACTAGAAGAACTTATGATTACATTGGTCTGACATAATACTCTCAAATTGATTCGTCAAATTTGTATATAAATGTTCTTCAATTCCATATTATTACTCTAGATTAAATAATATATGAACTAAAACTCTATGATATTATTAATTAAGGAATTATTATTCTAAAAAACCTCATAGAATAACCTTACATAAGAGTCTATATGCCAGTAATACCCCATGCATTGAGTTTATTTTTAAATAAATATTAACATTATATTATCAAACTAACTATTATAGAATAAACACATCATTAAACTCATTGAAGTTGAATGAATATTATGTCACTAATGTATTTGAAAATCAAAATCATATAAAAAGTAGCAAAGATGACCATGGAAAATGGTTGTTATCTTCTATTTTTATGGTACATTTTACATAAAATTTTCAACGCATTTTTTAGAAACCAATAACATATAATAGATTTTCATATATAACATTTTTTTCATTGTGAAATTCTATACCAAAACACAAAACATTCTCCACCCACCCATAAATTTATTATCATGAAAAATCATGAGATTACATTCCCATCACAACAAATCCTCATAATCCAGTATTCAACTATGTTGTATGGAATAAACCACAATTTATTTTATGAATCAAAAAGTCACCCTCATGTTTTGATAAGGTTGTAGAAGCTCAATATTACTATGTAAATTTATGAAATGGAAATCCCTTTCACTTTTTTGAAATAAAAGAAGACCATAAACGGTTCTTTATAACTTTGTATAACCTAATTTGGATGTTTTATAATAAATATTCCATTTTGAGTATGATCCTAGAGAGGCGATGAAGATGGATTATGGGAAATATGTATAAGAACCTAGTTAATTTCATGGTAACCTAATTTTAATATATTTTTAATATTATTTGGAAAGATATTATATAATTATATTAACTATAAAAACATAATAATTTTTAGCCACGTGGAATAGATATTTATTTCTTATTGGATTTTCTTTATTTATTAATATTTTTCATGATTTTTATATAATATAAATATACTCTAAATTTTTTAATTTCATATCTTTAGTATTTCATGTATTTTTATAGGTTGCATTTTTTATACATTCATTGTAATATATATCTCTCAATGAATATTAAAAAATATTTATTTATATTGAAAATAAAATTTTACTTAAAATTTTATTACAATGTTAAATTCTATTTTGGTTTAATTTTTAAATTTCATTATTTCATTTTCATTTAAATTCTTCATATCCTGGTTTTAAAAATAATATTTTTTAAATAAACTTAGTATATAAATTTTTTATACTTAAAAATTTTCAATTTTTGGAAACCAATTTTTCATTGTGTTTTGTCAGTTTGATATTAAATTAAATTGACATAATTTTTTGTTTCCAGTTTAATAGATAGATAATTTTTTTCAAATAAAAATTTATAAATTCTTATAATAGTACCCTTTTGTTAAATTAATTATTCATAAAAACCATATTAATATATTTTATCACAATAACTGGATAATTAGTTAATTATTGGTCATAAATAAAATGGTAATGACTATAAAATGATCCAAAAAATTGAATAAATGTTATTATATGTATATATTACATCTATAATCATCCAATATTTCCTTATATATCCTTTAAATATTTTTATTTTATTATAACCATTATAATATTTTCTTTATAGAAAATTCATTAATATTTCACTGTAGTTTGTAATGACTATAAAATATATAACATAGTGATTAAAAGAGGATATGATTGGATATAAATTTTTTTTATTAATGTCTTATATTCTTCCTGGTAATTTTTTTTTATTTTTACATCACTAAAAATTACAATAGATTATTACATAATGCTGATGAAGTATTTAAATAATTAATAGAAAATTAAAAAAGTTGTTAAAAATATTAAAATAAAAATTATATTAGAAATGTAATTTTACACATGAATTTTATATATTAATATTACATATTTTGTAGGGAATAAAATATTATGTTCTCATTTTACTTGTTTTCAGGATGTTATAATTTTAAAAGTAATGAATAATTCTAAAAAATCAATATCAGTGACGATTTCTAATAAATAATAATGTATTAAATAATATAAATTTCAAAAAAATTGTTTAATCCCCACATTTATTTATTTCAGTGTTTATAATATCATCAAATATCCACATATGAGATATTTTATCATTTTTATTAACTATCATGACCAAAAAAGATTAAATATCAATCTTTTCATGATAATGTGGATGCAGTTAATATGGAGTTAAAGGAAATGTATTAGGGTAACAACATAGTAAAAATTATCAACATCTCATTTAATAAGATTATTTCAATGAATTATAACACAATGTTAAAAATAAATATTTTTTTTAACCATTTTCAATTGAAAATTCATTTATATTAATTTAATATTTTTTGAAACACCATGTGTCTTAGTCCCAACTATAATAAATGTAATTATGTTTTCCCATTAAATAACACTTCAAAAGCAATTTTATTCAATCAATATATACACAAGTGACTTAATAATGTCCCTCATTATGTTATATATCACTTATTTATTCAATAATTCCATCGTTAGATTACTAATGGTGTTATGAAAATAAAGATATCATAAGAAGTGGTATACTTCTTAACAAAATTTTTGTTTTTTCTTATTAAAAATCCTAAAAATCTCTTTTCAAAAAGATTATATTGTATCACTATTATATTTCTTATACTATTGTATTTTTATGTTAATTCCACAACATATATCTATCTCATATTTAATCTAATGTGAAACGAACACATCATTCATTTTTACAATGATTTCTTAATTCATGAACCTATATAATTCATTTTCAATAAGCATCTATCATGGAAGGTTATAATGAAAAAATAAATTTTTATATATATATTATAATAATTAAATATTTATAATTTTTAAATATAAAATATCATTTAAATTTTTACTATTCCATTCACTGATAATTCAGAATGTCGTTTGTGAATATTGTGGAGTTCCACCTCAATGAAGTGATGTAGTTCATTTTTCATCACCAAATAACATGAATGAAATAATTAAGTATGTATAAAAAAAATGTATTTATTATATAATTATAATAATTAATAGTTAATATATTTATTTCCCATTTTTTAATGATCGTTGAAAAATGGAAACATTTCTCATGCCTTAATACGACAAACCATCGCCGCTACTATAACATAAATCAATATTATTAACAATCTAGTATGATTTGTTTAAAAATAATAATTTGAAAATGGAAATGATTATAATTTAATGATTATTATTCTATAAATTCTAAAATAATAAATTCATTAACCATAGTCATCCTACTAAAGCTGTTTTGGACATATGAACCAAATATCATAAAAAATTTCATCCTAAATTTTTATGATTTATAAATGTTATATCACATGGAAAAAACTAAAAATATATAATAACAAAATCAAACAAGTCTCAAAAAATATAAATAACATACATGCATTTATTAATAATTAATATGACATTAATAAATGATGTTTAAGACTCGTGGAATATGAAATATTATCTTAAAAGAACATCTAAATATTATAATGATTTATTTTCAAAATACTTAACTTCCATGAATGGTATTTTAAAATTATTTTACTAATGAATTTCAATGAACATTAAAATAATATAAATTATATTTTATTTATATTCCTTTAAATTATTTTTAATTACAATATTTCTATTTAATGTGTACCCTTATTTGAAAAAATGAAAGTATTGTTTTGTTTTAAAATATATGGTGGCAACAAACATTCCTTCACTAGTAACCATTATTTAAAATTTTAATTCATTTATAGGAATTCATGTTTTCTTTAAATAAAAACCCTTATTCATAATTTTTGTCATTTTTTTAAAATCATTTTTTAAATGAATGGGGTAATATGATATCTGAATGTGTTTTTCACATTGGGTTAAAATATTTTTTCAGCGGGATTATTCATGATTTGGTCAATGGAAATTTTTTATAATGCGTTAGTCCCAATTATTTTTCAATTATTATCCATATAAATATTATACAATCTTTTTGGACCCAATATAACTCATGGATGATCTTGATATATCTTCCATGTTGGGTGGACACAGATACTACTCTAACACACTAGGAGATGATTATATTATAAGTTGAATTATATTGTATGTTTTACACATTGTTATATTAATTTTAAAGTGTTTGTAAAAATTCTTGGATGATGATGTCCTAATTAAACATCGTCATTTTTTTATTCCATCTAGTGTGTTTCCGTGGAAATAATTTTATTTAAAAAGGTGATATAATGGTCTTTAAAATCAAAAAATGTTTCACTTTTAAGACAAAAGGTATTTATTTTCGAAATTGCTGATTGGTTTGAAAAATGACTATTGATTCTAGGTGTACTCTTTTGAATATATATGTTTTTTATTTATGATTTATAACCTAAATATATAAAAATCTATTCATAAAATTATATTGGTAATCCTTGAAAGATAATTCTATTTAAATATCACATTATTATGTACTATTTATTGTGGCTTCTTTACAGTTTTTATTATTGAGATGGTTTAGATAATATTAGGGTTTTTTTTAAATGTTCATTGAATACCATTAAAATATTATACTAAATGGATAATTTGAAATGATATAGAATTTGACTATTATGATATAAAATAATCCAAATTGTTTTATGTGTGAATATTTTTTCACAGACTATTAATGTACGTTGTATTTGGAAGGCACCATGAAGATGATATCCATGAAAATCAAAAAATCAGAGTGGTCTAAATTTTAATTCCTTAGTTTGTTTTTTATGACTCATTTTAGATAGGTTATAAATAGTGGCGGAATCAATGATATAGAGAATCCAAATATTCCATAGAGGAAAATGAATATATTAAGACATTTTATAAGAAAACATCTTCTAGTATTCAGTGAATCTTTATACCTTGTGGTGTCCAATAGATTTATCAATTCCTAAATATTATTAATGATGTCATGGTATGATCAATATGGGAATAGGTAACCCTTTACAATAATCATTTTGAAGGTGAAGTTGATCGATGGTGGTGTTTTATAAATATTACTAAATAGATGTATGATCTTGATTCCATAGAATGGGACACGTATAATAATATTTTCTATTATAAATATTTTAATTTTTTTTATGGATTATGGAAAAACAATTACTTTAATTGAGGAAAAATGAAAATATTCTATAGTATCTTATAAAGAATACATCGCAAGATTATGCAAGAAAGTAACATATTTTATCTATAATCATGATATTAATAATAATAAATTTTACTCATTGTTAAAATCACGAAATAAAAGGGCATTAAATTCCTATAAATTCAAAATTTATGACTACCATCGTTGGAGTGTTGATAATTTTAAAGTAGAGATCACTGATGGAAATGAGTTCCATTAGAATACGTAAAAAAGTCTACGTGGTAGGAAATATGGAATTATTTGTCAATGAAATATATATCTGATAAAATTAATTTCAAATATTGTGATAATTGTTGTCAAAATTATTATAGATAATGCAAGGTAATTAATAGAATGTATTTATTGTTTAGTAAATTTTTTCATAGGGATCTTGAATGTAATGAAAAGAGTCATAGACAATAAAATAAATGGGTAATAGATATTAATCCATCAGTGATATGTTTTAGTTATAATGAGTTGGTACATTATGCTATCTTGTGTTCAATTATAGTTACACATTATATAAATAATCATCACTGATATCAAAAAGGTGTGGAGGATCTTTTTATAAACTATGTTTTATGAAGATACATCAAATTAAGCGGTTACATGTATTTATTAGATTATTCTAAATATGCGAAAGTCCTATTTATATTTAGATCATCATGTTCATTCATTTAATTGAAATTTTCATGTAAATTAAGACTATTATATCATGAATATCTGAGGTAAATTTTCGTGAAAACACCCCAATGAAATAATAAATAAACCATGATTTGTAGGAATCTTCTTATTAATATATCACGACCAGCCCTAGGGGCACGTGTTGTGACTACCCCAAGTCGGCCTTCCATAGGCCAGGGGCTAACATCTAGCAGCAAAAGGCGTATTCCTTAAAACTGAGAAGTCATTGCCTTCATAACCTGTAAACTCACAGAACTAATCACAAAGAAGGATACAATCACAAAGTGAAACTATTTAGTAAACAAGGTGTGTACAAAAAAATGGTTAAGAGTACAAACCCAACTGAAAAGAACAAGTAAACTGAAAAGAACAAGTAAAACTGAAAATAGTTCCTCTATACACACCCTAAGAATCCTACCAAAAGGGTCGGTACAGCTCTCAAAATGTCATCTCTACAGTACACCATGTCTAGCTTCCACCTCCGAGATACCTCCAGTCTTGGTACTCTCATCCTTAGTCAGCATTATCTGTCTTCTACGTCAAACACAACAAGGTACATGCATAGCCCATGCAGGGGTGAGTATAACGATACTCATTAGGGTTTACAAGACCCTCGAATATCTCAGAAGATCCACAAAGGATAAATGATAAAGCATGAAAACAACTGACGACCCTACATAGGTTTATCGCATACATATACCTAATTTGTCGAGTAAAACCATCTCAATCATGGGGAAATACATGGCCCAACTCAATAGCCCAAATCTCAACTATCCCACGAAGGATAGAATACCATGAAGTTAACACCACGAAGGTAAGTACCACAAAGGTAATTCCACATAGAAGAATACCACAATGATATCACCATAAAGGTATTCACCAAAAGGTTCTCCCACACAGTTGATTACCACAATGGTAAAGACTCGGCTCACACTATATATAACTTAGGTATCATAGTAAAGATGAATATATGTAACTACTGAATCATCTTACTCTATTGAGAGGTAGTCCCACGTAGGATCCTAAATCATCAAACCCACATAAGATCCTAATATAGTAGACCCATGTAGGATCCTCAAGTAGTCCCATGAGGATTCATACAGTAGATAAAAGTAGGATACTGGAACATAGACCCATGTAGGATCCCAAAGCACAGACCCACATAAGATCCCTTTCTCATGTTACAGCCTGCCATTGGGTTCCCGCAGTAAGCATGCTTGATTCTTGGAGTTTCTTCTCCTTAAGAAACATGTTGATACTCCAACTTCCATGATGTCCATGAAAAAGTACCCAAAGGACCGCCATGTAATTTTGGTATCAACGTAATAGATGGTGCATCAATAGGAAGCTCAGTCTGTAAGTTATTGGTCTTTTAGTCCTGAGGGCCCGGTTGGATTCGTGTTTGATCCAACCCGAACATACCCCAAATTTATCCAAAACTCATGTGTGGTATAACAAAAGTACCATCTTGATTCAAGGATTCTGGTTCCATAGACAGATCATCAAGTGGACGCCCATAGCTGAAGTAATTGTAGAAAGAGTAAAAAGCAGTCGAAGCTGGTCCGGGTCCGGTCTAACGCGGTCAGACCGACCCTGCTCGACATGGCATAGGCCGACCTGGCCCGACCTGGTTTCGGCCTTGGGTCCGACCCAACCTGCTGGGCGGCCCACGCTGGGAGGCCTGGAGCTGGCTTGCGGCTGGGGGGCCCTGCGGTGGGGTACGCCCTAGCATCCACCTTAGGGGAGGCGCCCCCTGGGTACCCCGAAGGGCTAGCCGTTTGGGTTGGGTAGCCGACCGGATGGCTCCACGTGGTGTTGGAAGTTGGCATGCGGGACCCCAAGTCCCACTGTGCTCCCAGTCTGGATGGATGGCCAGCCCTCCCCCGTTGCACGGTCGCGCGCCGCGCCTCCACCAGCGACAGACAGCAAGTTGGTTTCCCTCCCTTCGCTATCGCGGCCTCGTGTCGTTACCCCTATATGCCGGTGGTGTGGTCGCGCTCGTCCACCCCTTCACGTGGCCGCCCGTGCACTGATCACTTCACATGCTCTTCCACAGCCCTTCTCTGGTGGTGTGACGACGTCGCAGCCAGCCGGAGTGCCTTCTAACTCTCTCGAGCCCCACCGGTGTCGGTTGCCAGCATAGGTTGCCGACACCATTCCTTGGGTAACCAGACGCTCCCTGGTGGCACGTTGTTCATTTCAAAAACTCCTTCACTTGACTCAGAACATCATCATCGATTAAAGACCATCATAAACTACAATGATTGCAGAAAGGTCGGGTTGTGTTCGTTTGGCCCGCACCCTCCGCATTAGAACGGTAGAATGTGACATAATTGTTCTTAAATCAAGGAGATTGAAAAGAAAAGGGTAAGGGTTATTTCAGAACAATATTCCCTACCTCGATTTATCATTGATGTTGGTGAGGAGAGGAATATACATACGTAAGTTTGTCATCATTGAAGACATTCCTTGTTGGGGATCCTTCAACGGAGTTATTCATTGGAGAAAGTGTTCTTCGTTGGAGAGATTGTTTCTCCACAGTTCTCCCAAGCTCTCCTTTTCCAACAAATCCCCCAACCAAGAGGTGAAATTCAAAATTATTAAGTTTAAGTTTATTAATTAAACTAATTTAGTTGGTATATCAATTTGAGGGGAAACCAAGTGTTACCTCCCATTAAAGGGGGAGTTCAAGGGTTGGGTGGTCCCCACCATTGAATTCAAATTGGGAGTTCTCAAGCTTGGGTGGTCCCCACCACCATAAATAAAATTGGGCGGATTAAATTCCATAAATAAAATAAAGATACTTTATTTTATTTTCTCCCACAAAAATCACAAAAACTAACTTCCACCCTCGACCTACTATGGTCAAGCTGATGGTCTCCTTAAGATAATATCAGCACTGTGAGTTCAACGGTTCCATCAGATTTCAATTACGATCACCAGTTCAAATTTTATAAAACCCAACATTCACTTTTTCTAAATGTACATGAAAATGGTTATAAAATTCATTCCGGGAACACCGGTCCACTAAATCACACACCGGAAGAAACTGCATACATGAACATTTAATTATAAATTAAAAAAAATACATATAATTTCCTGGTCTTCACATTCTCCCCACCTTAGGGATTTTCATCCTCAAAAGCCACATCACAAAAAATAGGAAAACAAGTGCGGGTACTAAGCATGAATATGATCCTCCCACTCCCATGTTCTCTCCTAGAGGTTCTCGTGCTACCTACGTACATTCACAAAATGTATACATCACCCACGAAAGATTCTCTAGTCGATCCTCAATCTCCACTGTATCTCCTATATTCATAAGAATTTTGAGGTCTCTATCTCCTATCTTCATAAGACTTCTTCCTAGTTTGTGTAGTCTTCATCCACCCTGGGATGATCTGCTCTTTCTCTATGGTAGCCCATACCATATCTAGTCCGATGAGTGCTGACTCCCCTAGGTTAGTCCAACACAAAGGTGATCTGCATAGGTGGTCGTACAGATCCTTGAATGGTGTCATCCCAATGGTTGAGTGACAGCTATAGTTGTATGAATACTCCACCAAGGGAAAGTGATCCTCCCAGCTATGACCAAAGTCGAGGAAGCAAGCACAAACCATGTCCTCGAGGGTTTGAATGGTCTTCTAAGTCTGGCCATCTGTCTGAGGATGGAAGGTGGTTCTCAAATGAACCTGTATCCTAAAACCCTCCTACAACCCCTTCCATAGCCAGGAAGTGAAATGTGCATCATGATAGGAGTCAATCGTCAAGTGTAATCCATGTGTCTGCACAATATCCTACACATATATGTGTCCCAGGCTCTCTACGGAACCCTACTCTATGATCGGTAGGAAGTGGTCCGACTTCATGATTCGGTCGACGATCACCCAGATAGAATCATGACCCCATAAATGTACGTGGATGTCCTATCACAAAGTTCATGTATATTCTTCCCCACTTTCACCTTGGGACCTCTAAAGGCTAAACCATGCCTACTTGTACCTAATGAGCCACATTTACTTGCTGACAAGTGTGGCAACGAAAGAAAACACGACTATTTATTTTTTCATTCTCGTCCACCAGTGCTGTCGTCAGAGGTCCAGGTACATCTTCGCCACTCCTGGATGTACCGCTAGAGGGAATGTATGGAACTCCACTAACACATCATCCCGATGTGACACTCGTACGATGGTACATCCTCTGAAAAGGACGACATGCTCCCCACCATCAGAAAATCCATCAGGTGCATGTCCTATGGATATCTGAGTAGGTTGAACATCGTAGTCAGTGTCCCCACACGACACCTCCTAACTTGCTGAATGAGTGGGGAAGTGACTGTAAGAGACTTAAGAAAATCTGATCCATCTCGATCAACAAAGGATATCGGCAAAGCGCCCAACTTCTCCATCGACTCACCTAGAAGTTGTATAATATATCTCATGAAGAGTGCATCTACTATAATGTCCCCCTTCCTAGAAGTATAGACTATCTCATCATCATAGTCTTGTAGTAAATCAATCCAACATCGCTATCTCAAGTTCAGTTCCATCTGAGAGAACATATATCTATGACTTTGGTTATTAGATTATACTGTAAAATGCTCTCACATCAGGTGGTTTTTCCACATCATCAAAGTGAAGACCACTTCTGCTAACTCAAGGTCATGGGTTGCGTACTTCTGCACATATTGTCTAAGATGTCGAGATCTATATGCGATAACTTCCCACTCCTACATCATGACACATCCAAGCCCAATCCCTGATGTGTCACAGTAGAATACATACTCATCACCCTCCTACTAGATCCTCAAGATGGGTGCACAGGTCAGCCTCTGCCTTATCTCCTGAAAACTATGTTGACATCTGTCTAACCACACGAAGGGTCTCCCCTTCTTCATCAACATTGATAATGGTGCTTGAACTCTAGAGAAATCTGGCACAAATCTTTTGTATTATCTTCCAAACCCAGGAAACATCGTACCTCCGTCATAGTCCTGGGTGGCTCCCAAGAAAGTACCACCTAAATATTCACTCGATCCAACACAACTCTAGCCTCCGAGATGACATGTACCAGAAAGTGAACTTCTCAAATCCAGAACTGAAACCTCAAGATCTTACCATAATTTTGGTTCTCTTGGAGTGTGTCCAGAACAATATGCAGAGGACAGGCATGCTCCTCCTCATTATCCGAGTAGATCAAAATGTCATCAATGAAGACCACCACAAAGTGATCAAGATATTTATGAAAGATCGTGTTCATGTGTCCCATGATCACGGTTGGTGTGTTGGTCACCCCAAATTTCATATCCAAGAACTGGTAGTGTCTATACAAACATATAAAAGGTGTCATCTCCACATACTCATTAGGTACTCTGAGCTGGTGATAGCCCGATCTGAGGTCTATCTTCGAGAACCACCGTGGTCCCTTTAATAGATCATAGAGGTCTTCAATCCTAGGGAGTTGGTAATTGTTCTTCATAGTCACCTGGTTTAGGCACTGATAGACAACACAAAGTCTTAAGATCCCATCCGCCTTCTTGGGGAACAAAATCGGGGCTTCCCAAGGGGAAACACCGGTCCAGATGAACCCATTCCCCTGTAATCCCTCTAGCTATACTCGCTCCTCACGAAGCTCCACAGAAGCCATCTGATACACTGGTGTAGATATCGCTACCCTCTTGGGGTATAAGTCATTGTAAAAGTCCACCTCTCTATGAGGAGGTAGACCCAGAACATTATCAGGTAACACATCCACATACTAGTCCACCACCACAGGATAGTTTAGACTCCCAACATCATCCGCTTTGAGGGTTTGGGTACCCAACTGATGAGTGATATGTTGCACTCTCCTCTGGGTATGTCCATCTTTTTCTGAAAAGGAACCCTTCTCACCAGTGAATGTAAACCTAGTCCCATCCTCACGGATACACGACACATTTCACCTAATACCGTCAATATAAGCATGGACTGTAGATAACTCGTCTATACCCAAGATGACATCATAAAGCCTTGATGCCGCTACTAGGAGATCCCAGCTGAAGCTTTCACCTCCTAGAGTAAGCCCACACTCACGACACTAGTGTTTAATCATCAAATCCACTCGCATAGGAGTCTCTAACTAAAAGGAACGAGCCAACGGCTGCACCGGAATCTCTAACCTTTGAACGAGGGGAGTGGCAATAAAAGAATGACTGTAACTTGTGTCTATAAGTACGAAAACTAAGGTGTAGTAGACACAGATCATTCCTCATATAATCTCTAGAGTTTTGTGATCGTAGGAATCAGCTGTATGGAGCTGAGATCGCCCCTGTAAAACTGCTCCATGTGGTCGGGGTGGACCACCTAGTGGTGGTGGTGGTGGTAACACCTTGAATCGTCACCCACCACCAGCTGCATGGCTAGCTCCTCTGCCTCATTCACCTGCTCCCTACGGACCTCCTTGGTCGAACCTCTATCTCTAACTTGGCGGTCCTTCGACTGACTGTTGTTCATTCATATGGTGGGTTGGGCAGTCGCGAGCAATGTGACCCTACCCACCACATGCATAACACTTCCTAATCCTTGCATGACTATATATGTCTCGGGTGCCCCACAAACCCCGTCCATGAATCATGAGGTCATCCACTTATAGGTCTGGTCCTCTTCGACCTCTGTGACATATATCTACTTCCAGCTGCAGAATACTCTACTATGTGACACAAGGTGGTGGGTCTCGCTGTTGGTGACTGTTCAGCAAGAAAACACTCCCATAATAGGTATCGGTCTTACACCACCGCATGTGTCGTGATTCTAAGAGAAATCATTGAAGCCATGGTCTCCCACCTGAGTCCCAGCTCGATGGTCTGAGCACTGAAGAATGGGTCCCTCACCATATCAGTGGAGTAGCGTGAGCGGTCGGTGATCCTCATTGAGTACTGAGCCACAATCATGCTGGCCTACTAAAAATGAAGAATTTATTGTATGCACACTATGTGAAGGGTCGCTGAGAAAAAATCTACCCTATAAAGGCTCTCAAATTCTACCTAAGGAAGTGTCACCTCATCGTGGACCTGGATCATCAAACCCCACTATATGCCTACTGCTTCCTATAGAAGACTGGTGGCACGGATCACCGTGAGATCATTTGGTGTCCCTTCCAGTCAGAAGACACTCACCATGGCCTCCATCCAATCCTTAGCCGCCAGTGAGTCTGTCTCTCCCCTAAACCTGGGGGCCTCTAGCACTGGAACTGGTGCAATGAGCTCAAGCGGTGTGCACTCTATGTTGCTGGGGCTGGTGCCATCGGTGGCCCAATGGGTAATGGTACCATTTTTGCCTCTTTTGGTGCCTCTACTGAAAGAGGGCCTTGCACCGAGGCCTTGTTGCTCAGTGGGCTGTAATCACGTACTCTTCCTATAACCCTAGCCAGCTGTCTGTGTGGAGGAATCCTAAAAAGAAACATGTGTGCCACGGTCAATATGTTATACCTGTTGAGCTGACTCAAAAAGATCACATAGAAAATTTTTATAAAAACACATGCAATCAGTGTTATTGTGAATTGAGTAAGAAATCAGAAGTCAGGGGCCTGGTGTATGGATACGTCAGCCGCCACACCCACAATGGATTCCCTAAACTGAAAACCACACTTTTAAAACTTAACACTATTATTGTTAAAATATCAAAGTCCAATGTTCTATGGTAGAACCAACTCCTTTGATACCAATTTGTCACAACCCGTCCTCTGGGGCCCATGCTGCGACTACCCCAAACACACCTTCCATAGGCAAGGGTCTGAAGACTAGCACCAAAATGAGTATTCCCTAAAATTGGTAAGGTATTGACTTTATAACCTGTAAACTCACTCAACTAAGCAGATAGCAAGATACAAGAACAAAGTAAAACTTGTTTAAAAACTGGGTGTGTATAGAATGAAAAAGGGGCTACAATAAAATCCAAACTGAAAATTACAAGTAAACTAAAAAGTACAATTCAAACTGAAAACAACTCCTCTAAACACCTACCAAGGATCCTACATGATGTGTAGGTACATCTCTCGAACTGTTGTCTCTGTGGTACGCCACGTCTAGTGTCCACCTCCGAGATACCACTAGTCCTAGTACTCTTGTCCTTAGTCAACACTATATGTCTTCTACACCAAACAGAGTAAGGTTCGGGCATAGCTCATGCAGTGGTGTGTATAACGATACATAGTAAGATCCCCGAGACCCTTGAATGTCTCACAATATCTAAAAAGGATAAATTATAAAGCCTAAAAAACACTTACAACCCTACATAGGTATATGCCCATATATATACCTCAGTTGTCTATTAAACCCATCTCAATCATGAGGAAACACAAGTCCCAACTAAAAATACCAAAGCTCAACTTTCCCACAATGGAATGAATACCAAGAAGGTAACACCATGAAGTTTATGTACCACATAGGTAAATCCACACAAAATAATACAAAAAAGGTATCACCGCGAAGGTATGAACCAAAAAGGTACGCCACACAGATGATTACCACAATGGTAAATACTCACCTCACACAAGGTATAACTTATGTATGATAGTAAAAAATGATTACATGTAACTACTGAGTCATCTTACTCTGTTGAGAGGAAGACCCATGTAGGATCCTGAATCATCAGAAACAAGTAGGATCCTAAAATAGTAGACCCATGTATGATCCTAGAGTTGTCCCATGTGGATTCCAAGAGCAGATCCAAGTGGAATACTGGAACACATAACCACATAGGATCCCAAAGCAGAGACAAACATAGGACCCCTTTCTCATGTTACATCCATCCACAGGGTTCCCACACTAAGCTCTCTTGATTCCAGGAGGGTCCGCTCCTCAAGACATAGGTTGATACTTCAACATCCATGAAGTCCCACTAAAAAATATATCAAAGGACTGCCACATATTAAGGGTCTCAATGTAACTGACAGTGCATCAATCGGATGCCCAGTCTATATGTTATTAGCCTTTTAGTACCGATGGCCCAGTTGGATTTGTGTTCCATCCAACCGAGACATACCCCAACATTAACCCAAACTCAAGTGGGGTATATCAAAAGGACCATATCGAATCATGGATTCCGTATCCATAGAAGGTTTTTCACATGGATGCTCGTAGAAAATGTAATAGAGAAATTAGTAAAAAGGGGTTCAAGTTGGTCTGGGTCCGGTCCGACCCGGTCGGACCGACCTTGTTCGGGTCGACCCGTCCCATGCTGGGTGGCCTAGGCCTGGCCCGTCGCTAGCCCACGGATGGGAGGCCTTGTGTTGGGGTCTTCCATAGCTACCATACAAGGGGAGGCACCCCCTAGGTACCCCGAACGGCTGGCCGTTCGAGTTGGGTAGTCGATCGGCCGGCGCCACGTGGCGCCGATAGCTGGCACTCGGGACCCCGGGTCCTGCTCGGTTCCCCTAGTGGCCGGACGGCCAGCCCTCCTCCACTGCGCGATCATGTGACATACCCCCACCAGTGGATGGTAGTCAGCTGGATGCCCTCCCTTCACCGTCTCGGCCTCATGCCACGACCCTGGCACGCTGGCGGCATGGTCTCGTGCCGCCTCCCCTTCACATGGTTGTCGGTGCGTCGGCTGCCGCCCCTGCTCGGCCACGACCAACGGGTCGTGGCCCTTCTCTAGCAGTGTGGTCGTGCCGATGAAATCATCTCAGCCGGCCTAAGTGGTGACTGCTATTCCCAAGCCCCACAGGTGCTGGTCGTTGGCACAGGTTGGATGTGCCGGTCCCCAGCATGGGTTGTCGGCAACGTTCCTCGGGTCAGTGGGTGCGCCTAGGTGGCCTGTTCATCATTCCAAAAACTCCCACACTCAACACGGAATGTCACCATTGATTCAAGACCATCATAAACCACAAAGGATTCGGAGTGGTCAGGTCGTGTTCGTTTGGCTGACACTCTCCATTGCCAACAAATCCACCAACCAAGATGTGAAATTCCAAATTATTAAGTTTATATTTAATAATTTAACTGCTTGATTTGGAACATCAATATGAGGGGAAATCAAGAGTTACCTCCCATAAAAGGGGGAGTTCAAGGGTTGGGTGGTCCCCACCATTAAATTCAAATTGGGACTTGTCAATCTCAGGTGGTCCCCATAACCAAAAATCAAATTGGGAGGATGAAATTCCATAAATAAAATAACGATACTTTATTTTATTTTCTCCCACAAAAATCACAAAAAATAACATTCACCCTTGGGATACTGCGGTCAAGGTGAATGTCTCCTTAAGAAAATATAGGCACTACAAGTTCAATGATGCCCTCAAATTTCAATTCCGATCAGCTATTCAAAAGTTACAAAAACATGCTCACACGTTTACTGAACGTAATTAATAAATGTTCAAAAATTCATTCTAGGAACACTGTGCCTCGGAATTATGCATCATCAGAAACTAAAGACATGAATATTTCCATATAATTAAAAAAATTGCATGGAATTTCTGAGTCTTTAGATAATACCTACCTCAGGGTTTGCATCCCCAAAATCCACTTCAAAAAAAACTAGGAAAATAGGTGGGGGTACTGAGCACGAATCTGAGCCTCCCACTCCCATGTTCTCTCCTTTAGATTCTCGTCCTTCCAATGTACATGAACTAAAGGGATCGATCCCCCATTACGGGCTCTCATGTTGATCCTCAATCTCTTATAGAACCTATTAAAATGTTGCTCCATCGTCTCACCCCATTCAATGATGTGTGAATGATCATGTACATATCTCCGCAGTTGGGATACATGAAAAAAATCATGCTCCATATGAAACTGAGGGGGAAGTCCTAGGTGGTAATACACCTCGCCAACTCTACCTAGGACCTGAAGGGTTCTGTTGAACCTCAGAGATAACTTGTCACCATGACCAAATCTCTTCAAACCTCGTCGGGGTGAGACCCGTAGAACGACATGATCACCATCCTCAATCACCAGAGGTCTCCGTATCATATCGACATATGACTTCTGCCTACTCTGTGCAGTATTCATCCACTCCTATAGGATCTTCGCCTTCTCCGTAGTAGCCCTTACCATCTATGGTCCCATGAGTGTTGACTCCCCTGGGTCAATACAACACAAAGGAAATCTACAAAGTCGGCCATACATAGCCTCTAATGGTTCCATCCCAATTTTGGAGCGATAGATTTTATTGTATGAAAACTCCCCCAATGGAAAGTAATCCTCCTAGATACAACAATAGTCTAGGATGCAAGCACGCAGCATGTCCTTGAGGGTCTGAATGATCGTATTTGTATGGCCATCTGTCTGAGGATGGAAGGTTGTGCTCAAATGAACTTGCATCCCGAAAGCCTCCCGCAACCCCTTATATATCTGGGAAGTTAAATTCACATCACTATTGGAGAAAAATGTCGAGGTTACTCCATGTAGCCGAACAATATCCTGCAAATAGAGGCGTCCAATGCACTCTACTGAACCCTTCTCTCTGATCATTAGGAAGTGGGCCGACTTGGTGAGTCGGTTGATGACCACCCAGATAGAATCATGACCCCGTTTATGTACGTGGATGTCCTGTCACAATGTCCGGGTATATTTCTTCCCACATCCACCCTAGGACCTCTAAAGGCTGAACTAATCATGCTACTACCAGATTCCCTTCCTTTACTTGTTGACAAGTGAGGCACTGAGAGACAAACTATGCTACTGCTTTCATCATTCTCGGCCACCAGTGCTGTCGTCAGAGGTGGTCCTGGTAAATCTTTGCCACTACTGGATGTACCGTTAGAGGGGACGTATGGAACTCCCAAAACACTTCCTCCTAAAGTGACACCAGTACCATGTTACATCCTCTGAAAAGGAAGACATGCTCCCCACCTTTAGAAACTCCATCAGGTGCATGTCTCGTGGATATCTGAGCACGTCGAGCCTCGCACTCATTGTCCCCACGCTTTGCCTCCCTGACTTGCTGATGGAGTGGGGAAGTGACTATAAGAGACTGAAGAAAAGTTTCTCCATCTCCATCCACAAATGATATCTACAAGCGGCCATCTACTATGTCTCCTCACCTAGCAGTTGTATACCAGATCTCATGCTGAGTGCATCTGCTACAATGTTCCCCTTCCCATGAATATAGACTATCTTGAAGTCATACTCCAGGAGGAACTCAGGACAATGTCCCTTTTTGAAGTTCAATTCCTTCTAGGAGAAGATATACTTGAGACAATGGTGATCAGAGTAGACCGTAAAACTCTCATCCATCAGGTAGTGTTGCCACATATTCAAAGTGGAGACCACAACTACTAAATCAAGGTCATGGGTAGCGTAATTCTTATCAGGTTGTCTCAGATCTCGAGAACCATATGAAATAACTGCTCGCTCTTACATTACGACACATCTGAGCTTGGTCCTTAATGCATAGTAATATACCTCATACCCAAAACCCTCCTCTGGGAGCCACAAGATGAGGCACTGGTCAACCTCTTCCTTATCTCCTAAAAACTCCACTGGCATCCCTCCGACCACACAAGGGTCACCCCTTCTTCGTCAATGCTGATAAAGGTGCTGTAAATCTGGAGAAATATGTCACAAATCATTGGTAGAATTCAGCCAAACCAAGGAATCTTTATACCTTTGTCACACTCTTTGGTGGATCCCAAGAAAGTACTACCTCAATCATCACTGGATCCACTACAAATCCGGCCTCTAAGATGACATGTCCTAGAAAGTGAACTTCTCAGATCCAGAACTGGCACTTTGAGAGCTTACCATAAAGGTGGTTATCTAGGAGTGTGTCCAGAACTATCTTCAAATGATAGGCATTCCCCACCTCAGTAGTCGAGAAGATCAGAAAGTCAACAATGAAGACCACCACAAAGAGATCAAGAAATGGCTGAAATATCATGTTCATGAGTCCCAGGAACACTGCTAAAGTGTTGGTCACGCCGAATGGCATAACTAAGAACTTTTCTGGCCATACCAACATATGAAAGAAATATTCTATACAAACTCATCTCGTACTTTGAGATGGTGATATCTTGATCTGAGGTCCTTCTTCAAGACTCACCATGCTCCCTTCAGGTGATCATAGAGGTTGTCAATACTCGGGACTAGGTGCCTATTCTTCATGGTCACCTGGTTCAGGCACTGATAATCAACACAAAGTCTCAATCTCCCATCCGCCTTCTTGGTGAAATTGGGGCTGCCCAAAGTGAAACAATGGGCCGGACGAACCCCTTCCACTGTAAGTCCTCCATCTATACTCACAGCTCATGAAGCTCTGCAGGACCCATCAGATACACTGGTGTAGATATCAATGCCATCCTGGGGTACAATAAAATGTAAAATTACACCTCTATCTGAGGAGGTATACCTGGAAAATCATCATGGAAGACATCTATGTACTGGTCCACCACCACAGGATTGCTCGAACTCCCTACATCAACCACTTTGAGGGTTAGGCTAGACAACTAATGAGTGATCAGCTCCACTCTCCTATGGGTAAGTCCATCATGTGCTGTAAAGGCTCCCTTCTCACCAATGAAGGTAATCCTAGTACCATCCTCACAGATACACCACATTTTTCTTTTAATACAGTTAATCTGATCATGAATGATAGATAACCAGTCCATACCCAAGATGATGTTTTAATCCCTCGATGCCACTACTAGGAGATCCCATCCGAAGATCTCACCTTCTAGAGTAAGCTCAAGCTGTCAAAACTAGTGTTTAACCATCGAATCCTCTCCCATATAAGTCTCTAACTTAAAGGATCAAGCCAATAGATCCACTAGAATTCTTGAGCTCTAAACAAGGGAAGTGGAAATAAAATAATGACTAGCACCTATGTCTATTTGTACTACATCTAAGGAGGTGTAGACATAGATCATACATCGTATCATCTCTAGAGTGTCGTGGTCATAGGCCTTAGTTACCTTGATCTGAGTACCCCCATTTCCACCTGCTCCCTGTGGTTGGGGTGGACCACCTGGGGGTAGTGGTGGTGACACCTAGAATCGTCACCCACTACCAGCTACACGACCACCTCCACTGCCACGTCTGCCTCCTCCCTACAGACCTCCTCAGTCGATCTTCTTTCTCTACCTGGGTGGTACTTCTACCATATATTGTTCCTCCGTATGGCGGTTCGGGCAGTCGCGAACCATGTGACACACCCCGCTACATGCATAACACTGCACGCTCCCCGCATGACTGACTCATTCATTGGTGCCCCGATCAACTGACCCTGAATTCTAAGGTCATACGACTATAGGTCTGGTCCTCTTGGACATCTGTGACATCTGTCTACTGTCTGATATAGAAGAATCTGCTATGTGATGCCCGATGGTGGGTCTCGCTACTGGTGACTATTCGACAAGAAAACACTCCACTAAGAAGGCTCGCTCTAAAACTGCCGCCTGTGTCGGGATGCTGAGAAAAATCATTGAATCCCTGATCTCCCACCTGAGTCCCTGCTCGAAGGTCTTGTCCCTGAAGAATCGGTCTTGTACCATATCAGAGGAGAATTGTGAGAGGTCGGTGAACCACACTATGTACTAAGCTGCAATCATGATTCCATTCTATAGATGAAGATGCTCCAGTATGTGCATTGCGCGGAGAGTCACTGGGACAATATCTTCTCTAAAAATTCTATCAATGTCTACCCAGACAAGTGTCACCTCATCGTGGGCCTGGAGCATCAAAACCCACCATCTACCTATTGTTTCCTATAGAATACCATCATCAAGGTTCACCATGAGATCAGTTGGTGTCCAATGTAGTGGGAATACTCTCACCACGACCTCCATCTAATCCTAATCCGCCTGCGGGTCCATCTCACCCCTAAACCTGGGTGGCCTCTTGTACTGGAACTTGTGCAATGTGCTCATGCACCGTGAACTCTCTGCTTCTGGGGTTGGTTGCATCGGTGGCACAACGGGTAATGGTACTTCTAGTGCCTCTACTGGTGCCTCTACTGAAAGAGGTCCCTGCACCAAGGCCATGTTTCTCGATGGGATGTCATCACGTACTCTTCCTGGAACCCTATCAGGATTTTTGCATGGAGGCATCCTGAAATGAAACAGTTGTGCCATGGTCAATAAGTTATACCTGGTGAGAAAACTCAATAATATCTCAAAGAGAAAATTTCAAAACACACACACAATCAGTGATTTCATGTACTGAGTAAAAAATCAGATGATAGGGTCCCGGTGTATGGATACGTTTGTATCCACACAAACACTGGATTCCCTAAAATGATAACCACACTCATAACACTTAACACTATTTCCTGTAAAAGATCAGAGTACAATGTTGTACTATAGAACCGAATCCTCTAATACCAATTTTTCATGACATGTCCCCTGGGGCACCTGTTGTGACTACCCCAAGCCCGCCTTCCATAGGCCAGGGGCTGGAAACTAGCACCAAAAGGCATATTCCATAAAATTGGGAAGGTGTTGCCTTTATATCCTGCAAACTCACACAACTAAGAACAAATCATGATATAAGAACTAAGTAAAACTATTAAGTAAATAGGGTGTGTGTATATAATGAAAAAGGGTCCAGAATACAAGCCCAACTGAAAAATACAAGTAAAACGAAAAGTAAAAGTCAAAATGAAAATAGCTCATGTAAACAACCAGCAAGGATCCAACCTGAAGGGTAGGTACAACTCTCGAACAGTCGTCTCTGTGGAATGCCATGTCTATTGTCCAACTCCGAGCTTCCTCCAGTCAAAGTACTCTCGTCCTCAGTCATCACTGTTCGTCGTCTGCACCAAACACAACAAGGTTCGGGCATAGCCCATGCAGGGGTGAGTATAACGATACTCAGTAGGGTCCCCGAGACCCTCTATGGTCTCACATGATCAAAAAGGATAAATCATAAATCATGAAAAAAACTGAAAACCCTACTTAGGTGTATTCCCATACATATATCTAAGTTGTCAAGTAAACTCATCTCAATCATGAGTAAAAACAAGCCCCAAATCAAAATCTCAAAGCTCAACTATCCCACCAAGGAAATAGTACCACAAAGGTAACACCATGAAGGAAATTACCACAAAGGTAACTCCATATAGAAGAATACAACAAAGGTATGATCATGAAGGTATTCACCACAAAGGTATGCCACATAGATGAATACCACAAAGGTAAAGACATATCTCACACCACGTATAACATAGGTATGATAGAAAAGATGATTAGATGTAACCACTAAATCATCTTACTATGTTGAAAGGCAGACCCACGTAGGATCCCAAATCATCAGACCCTCGTAGGATCCTAGTACAGAAGACCCACGTTGGATCCTAGATTAGTACAGCTTGGATTCATAGAGTGGATCCTAGTGGTATACTAGAGCACAGACCCACGTAGAATCCCAAATCATAGACCCACATAGGGTCCCTTTCTTATGTTACAGCCAGCCACAAGGTTCCCGCACTATGCTCGCTTGATTTCGGGAGGGTATGCTCCTCAATCCATAAGTCGATACTCCAACTGCCACTAAGTCCCACAAAAAATTATCCCAATGGAATGGGATGTAATAGGGGTCTCAACGAAATAGACGGTGCGTCAATCGGACACCAGATCTATAAGATATTGACCATTTAGTATTGACGGCCCTGTTGGATTCGTGTTCAATCCAACCCAGCCATACCCCAATTTTATACAAAACTCATGTTGGGTATACCAAATAGACCATATTGAATCAAGGTTTTTTTTGTGTCACAGACGGTTTGTTAAATGGATTCTCATAACTCATGTAATTGTCGAATGATTAAAAAGGGGTTGAAGCTAGTCCCAATCTGGTCCAACCCGGTCCGTCTAACCTGGCCCGACGCGGCCCAACCGGTGCCCTGACCTTGGTCTGACCCAACCTATTGGGCCGCCTGTGGTGGGCCCATGACTGGGTGGCCCCGTGGTGGGGTCCTCCCTAGCTGCCACCCAAGGGGAGGTGCCCCCTGGGTAACCCAAAGATCTGGCCGTTTGGGATCGGTAGCCGACCGTCTGGCACCACATGGTGCTGGTAGCAAGAACGTGGGACCTTAGGATCCGCTCGGCTCCTCTACTGGTAGGAAAACCATCCATCCTCCATGGTGTGGTCAGGTGATGCACCCCCACCAGTGTCCAGTAGTGAGTTGGCCTCCCTCCCTTCGTTGTCGCGGCCTCGTGCCGCGGCCCATGCACGTCGACGGCATGGTCACACACCACCACCCCTTCACACGTTCGGTCGGGCGACGGTCACCACCATTTCTCTGTCATTGCTGATGGGCCATGACCCTTCTCTGGCAGTATGGTCGTGCCACCGATTTCATCGTAGCTGACAAGAGTCCTGACAACCACCCTTGAGCCCCCACCTGTGCTAGTCACCAACACGGGTTGCCGGCGACATTCCTCGGGTCGCTGGGTGAGCCCCGGTGTCCCGTTCTTCATTCCTAAAACTCCCAAACTCGACTGGGAACATCTCTATTGATTCAATACCATCATAAACCAAAAATATTTTGGAGAGTTCGGGCTTGTTTAGTTTGGCCCGTACCCTCCATGTTAGAATGGTAGCAAGCGGCATAATTGTTCTTAAATCATGAATATTGACAAGAACAGGGTAAGGGGTATTCAAAACAACATTCCCTACCTCGATTGCTCATTGAAATCAGTGAGGAGAGGAAATTATGGACATTGTTTCATCGTCATTGAAGACGTTCTTCATTAGGGATCCTTCAAAGGAGTTCTTCGTTGAAGAAAGTGTTCTTCATTGGTGAGATTGTTTCTCCACAATTCTCCCAAGCTCTCCATTGCCTACAAATCCTCCAACCAAGAGGTAAAATTCCAATGTATTATGTTTAAGTTTATTAATTAAATTAATTGAGTTGGAATATCAATGTGATGGGAAACCAAGAGTTACCTCCCATCAAAGGGGGAGTTCAAGGGTCGGGTGGTCCCCACCATTGAATTTAAATTGGGAGTTCTCAAGCTTGGGAGGTCCCCACCACCAAGTAACAAATTGGGAGGATTAAATACCATAAATAAAAGAAGTTACATTATTTTATTTTCTCCCAAGAAAATCACAAAATCTAACATTCACCCTCAACCTACTGCGTTCAAGGTTATGGTCTCCTTAGGCGAATATCGATGTTTCTAGTTCAACGGTGCCCTCAGATTTCAATTCAGATCAACAGTTATAAAGTTACAAAAACCCACTCTCATGTTTACTGGACGTACTTAAAAAAAGTTAAAAAATTCATTTCGAACACATTGGGCCTCCAAATCACGCGCCATCAAAAACTACAGACTCGAACATTTCCATATAATTTAAAAAAATTACCCATAATTTTCAAGTCTGTACATATTATCTCTAGAATACTACCTTAAAAATCATTTTTTATTACCATGTTTTGTTTTATATTATTTAGGTATGGATTTTATTTTAGTTTAACAAAATACTATAGATTATAGATCCATTAGTTTTTTATTAATTAATCCATACAATTTATAGCCTACCCAGAAGCATATAAATTTATTACATATGGAATTGAATGATACATAGAACATTTTGTTGAAAATAAAAAAATACAATACATGTATTTGTGTTCCTATAGTGAAAAAATATATGGCTATTTTTTTCTACATAATTTCGAAGTATTATTCTTCATTTTGACACAAATTTTACTACTGACTTTGTTCTTGTTGAAAATTAAATTTCAAAATCCAATAATCAAATCGATTAATATAGAATTATTGAAATTAAAAAATTATAGGAGTTTTTATATAAGGGTATTATTCATTTAAAAAATTTACAAAGGGGTGATCCAATTTTTTATAAGAATAAATATTGTTCAATGATACTTTTGATTGATATAGATCCTTATTTATAATTACTATTATAAACATGTACACTTTTTCTCACATCGATAACTTTTTTATCATAATAAGGAGAAAATTAGTTTTCAATGGTTTATAGTAAGTTAGGGTAAAATACATTGAAGGTGAATGAGGAATATATCCCTAAGGCTACGATTTAAAATATATATGGGAATCATGAGTTTGTATTTATTCCCTTTAGGATGACTAATGCACCGGTTAAATTTATAGATCTTATAAATTGATTCTTCTATTATTTTTTAGATTAGTAAGTGGTTTCTTAAGTTAATGATATATTGGTATATTCTAACAATCAATTGGACCATGAAACACACTAGATAATTTTTATCATAACCATAAATGAAGATAAACTGTATGGAAAATTTATAAAATGTGAATATTCATTTTATAAAATTTCATTCCATGGAAGTATTGTTTCTAAGTATGTATAACAAGTGACCCTCCTAAAATAAATGTTGTTTAAAATTTTAAATACCTAATAATATAATATAAATTCATAGTTTTTTTGGATTAGTTTTCTAATACATGTGTTTTCTTGAAAACATTTCATCTTTTTATATCCCACTAACTATGATAACTCTAAAAGTTGTAAAATTTATTTGGTTAATAGTGTTTGATTATAGTTTTCAATAACTAAGAATAATATTATTTAATTATCTATTATTTTAATTTTCCAATAGATATGATAATTTGATATCTATAAAATTCCTTGATGAAGGTAATTTTTTTTGTTTTGATGAGTGAAGATCATAAAATTAATTATTCATCCTGGAATCTAAAACCAAATGATGTAAATTATCCTAAAATTTATCTAGAACATAATATTGAAATTTTTCCTCAAAATTTTTGAGGCATAAATTATATAAATCCAAGTGTGAAATATAAAATGGTCATTAATATGTAAAGTGTATATAAAATCATTAAAAGTTGAATCTGAGATAGAGAATATAGAAAGAACTAATTATTTATTAGTATTACATGATTCATTATCTTCATGGAATTTGAAAAACAATGAACATAATTATTTGAGTCAAATAAAAAATGATTCACTAACCATTCCACATTTGGAACATGACACTTTGGTATGTGTCTTGGCCTATTTTTTCATATGTTATGGATTCTCGACCAATATTTATATATCATGTATTAGTTAAATTATCTATGATATATAGAATTAAACATGTTCTAATGGAATACTATGAATTATAGGATAAAATATACTTTATTAAGAAGGGTATTTTTCTATAATTTAATTTTGAGAGAGAAGGATTCATGAGAGTTGGAATGATTTTTTTCCATTGTGATTCATAGTTAAATGGATAATTGTTTAATGAAGCTCATAGCTCTCTATTTTCCATTACTCATGGTAGTACAATTACATATCGGTACCTTGAGGATTGTTAATATTTGGATGGAATAATACTTTATATTTATGACATGATCATGAAATGATCAGGTTTTAATTTTTTAATGAATATCGAAAACAACCTAATAGGATGCTTCATCACAAGTATATTCTAGAGTAAAGATTGGAAAATGTATCCATGTATTTTTTATTCGGATTTAAAATAATATATCAAGGTTATAATGTGACTTGGGTTATTCATGATAGATTAAATAAATCTAAACATTATATTCCATTAATGATACAATTTCATGGGATCAAATTTCTCAATTTTATATCAAGTATCCCATTTGTTTATATGGAATTAGTCTATCCATTGTATCTAATTATGTTCCTATATTCAAGTTTAATTTTTTTAAATTCCTTATACATTTTTTATGTACTATATTAAATTTCATTTGGACTTTTTATTCTTATTCTTATGGAATTTCTATGAACAAATTGAGAAAATGGAAGATATGATTCTGGATCATTGAATGGATTACCATGGAATTTGAAATCAGCATCCTTCTTTAGTTGATTTTTCTTATAATAATTTTTTTTCAAATATATATATGGAACCGTTTAATGATTTATATGGAAATTAGTTTTTTATTGTACATTGTTAGAATGATGTTTGATAATGGACATTTATGGGAGTAGGGTTGGTGTAATAAATGATTGGGAAGGTGAATATGGTTCTATAGAATATGATGATTGGTCAAAGTTTTTATAATTGTCATATAGATAATATGAGGAATGATATTTCATATAAGATGTATGATTATGTTTATCTTGAATTAACTCCCTCGAACAATGTAATTTTTTCAAAAAACAATGGGTATTAAATTCCAGGGTTCATTTTACATTATAAAATCCTATATAATATTAGATCAGTTTCTTAATGATTACCCCTATATATAAGATTATATTAAGTACACAATTAATTTTTTGGGTTTATGTTTGAAAACTATTTCCCTGATTTATCTCATGTTTTGAGAACATAGGTTGTTCAGTTATAAAATAACATTTCAAATAAGTAAAAATTTAATCGATTATTAACCATAGAGAGAGAGGTTTGTGTAAAAAGGTAACTTTGCTTGTTTTTTTTGTTTTAAACTCATTGTGTTTATGAAAGAACATAGAAATAATAAAATTCATTGCGAGAATGTATCCCAATATGATTAATAAGTGAATTAACTTCCTATAATTCTATTTATAGAAGGTCAGAAAATTGTAACAATATAGTTAATTTCAAGATAAATATTTCACATTTTTTAATAATTCTATTTGGATATATATTATATTGTTATATTCATTATAAAAATATTATCTAATTTTTAAGTCAAAATAAAAATTTCATTATTTGTAATAATATTTTAATATATTATATGATTTTATATGGATTTCAAAAATATAAAATTAAATTTAGAAAATTTAATTTCATTTTTTATTCATAATTTCAGATTTAATTTATGTTGAATTTTTAGAAATTTTCAAAAAAAAAATTTTTTTTAATGAATAGTGTCAAATAAAATTTCTTATTGGAAACCACAATTTCATTTTAATTTTTTCTAAATTTAAATTACATATTGTATTTGTTTTAAAATTTCATTAGTTCCATATGATATAAATTAATATAATTAATATTTTTTTTAAAAAAATTATAGATAAATTTCTTGGCATCCCGACTCCTGTGCCACACATCAATTCCCCAAGCTGGTTGGTCAGATAGCCTCATGAACATCTCCTCGTATGCCAGTTGATATTGACTAGAATTCAGGTTCTATTATCTATAGTAGGAATACAATAGCCTAATTATTGAAGTGTCTCAATAGTGGAAATAAATAAATAAAATACAAAATGATTTAAAAGAAAAACAAAAAACAATACTGGTATGAAAAGATGACCAAAACTAGAAATAAAATATCAAAATAAAATAATAGATATGCAATTCCAAAGTATGGTCCAAGCGTCAAAATGAAAACAAAAAAAGTAAGAAAACTAAAAACTCCACAACATGCCACAAACCACATCTAGTTCCCTCATCAATGCTTTATCCAAATTCATTCATCTATCATCGTGCATTTTCCCATATCATGTACTTCATACATGATGTCTATTCATGAACCAATCACACAACCTGAGTAGGGTGTGAGTAAAAATAATTAGGCCACCTCCAATTCTGTCTAATATAATATTTCATCAATACTAGTGAATGTAGTTGTATGATGGAAAAATAAATGCAATAAAGTCATAATTTTACCCTTATTCTATTACTATTCATTTAACAACCTAAAACCTGGGATCCCGAGAAACCCAAACTATGAATACCTACATTGGCCTATTCCAGAGTTTGAAATATTCCTAGGGAATATCATATATATAAATTATTTTGTTACCATTCATTATCTCATTTCATATCATAGCCAATTATAACTATAGTCCATTTTCCAACTCAGGGATGTGGAACATTATGTCTAACAACTCATGTGAATTTGGAACCTCTTTATCTTTCCCACACCTCAATGTCACATTGGTATTTTAGCCTTACTCCCTATCCTATTCTCACCATTTCATATGGGTATTTTAATCCTTAGTTAGTGGCCCACACTTATTTAACACATATGGGTATTTGGAGCCACATTACATACCCCATAAAAAATTTTCCCATATAGGTAATTTGGAGCCAAAGTATATATCTCACACTTGTATATAAAGTAATAAAATATATAAAATGTACCAAAATATAACATTAATTTTATTATATAAAAAAATATCCAAGTCAACAATTCCATAACCACATCATTCAAATAATTTATTTACAAATTAATTAATCTCCTCAATTCCATTATTTAATCCTACAATTAATTAATTTCATTAATGGTTGTATGATCATGAAAACCTCGATTAATTAATTGAACAATTAATTTATGTAATACAATAAATTTCAAAATCGCAACAATTGACTAATTAATTAATTCAACAATGCATTAACCCTCTTCAATAAATTTCTTAATGTCATCATTTAATAATACTTAATTCAATATTTATTTAATAAAATTAATCAATTTCAATATCCTACACTTAATTCACAAATTAATTATTACAATTCAGAATTTCATAATCACAATAAATCAAATTTATTAATTATAAAAATTATTTAATAGTATTCCACAATATGAATAATCTAATAATTATATCCACAATTAATTATTCCCCAAATCCCAAAATTTACATATTCTTAAAATTAATTTAAATAGTAATTATTCAAAATTTCTAAAATCGTTTATTTAATTAATTTATCGTGTTAATTAATTAGACTATGAAAATCAATAGCAGAAAAACTCTATAAATTCTACAATTATATACATAGAATCAAAGTCATGACTATGGGTTTTTATAATATACCACCATCCTCAAGATTTATGAAGAATCCTGTCTAATGGAAAACACATATTTGATTGGAATATGGGTGAATAAAGTGATCTAGATTGAAATCCTAAATATCATATTAAATAAATAAAGACCTAACAAATCTCTATCTCGATCTTGAACAAATTGCCGATAGGAATCTCTTTTTATCATGAATGAGGAGTGAGATAGATAGATTGATATAAACTGGAAGAAATTATATACCTAGGTCGTGAATATTTTTAATATTCACATTGATTCAATATGAACAAATTATATGAAGGCATTAAATCTGTTTGAGATCCTCCAAAATCAAGAAAGATGTATTATGGTAAAACTATGGCTGATTAAGGGTTAATATGGGGGGTTGAAGAATATTAAAAACTAATTAAATTGTTAATTAAAAATTTGATCATGGTGTGTATGGAATAGGTGAATGGTTTTCCAAAACATGCAACCTAACCATGCACCTCTTCTATAGGGGGTGCAGTTTTCCCCTTTTTGGTGCATAGTTTGGAAAACCATGCACTAGATATTCCAAACCACTCTATCCAAGATTTCATGATCTGTTGGTCCGTGGCACATGGCTATGGAAAAATTTACACCAATATTGTACTACCTTTTTTCTTCAATTTTTCTCAGATTTTTTTCCAAACACATCCCAAGGTAAAACTCAAATTAAGTGTAATTAAAAACTGAAAATAGTACCTACAAATAAGCATGATGAATCTCTAGAAATGGATTGGATCTTATAATATCTCCTCCTTACAATTTTTAATCCTCAATATGTACTCCCAATAATCTATACGATTAAAACCCCAATAGATTGGGAAAATGAGCTATTAGATATATTTCTCTCTTGAATTTTCCATCATAAACATTGACATGTTTACGCAATACTTGATCTATTGACACTCCCTTCCCCCCAACACATTATCATTGTGATCCAACACACATTGTAGATGATCCACAAAGGATGAATATATCTCAAGATCAACATCATCTACAATGATCAGATGAGAAGGGATGGGGTGATACCACAAATGTTGTGAAACATGGAAAAATAATACACAGTATTGTTTCTCTGTGGATGATTCATTTCGTAATCCATGGGATTGACTCTATGGAATTCCTCAAATGGTCCAAAAACCCCAGGATCCTTCGTTACCAACCTCTGTATCATATGATGACACAACCTTGTAGACACCTGAAGGAATATAAGATCACCCTATATAAATTGTAGGAGTTATGGACGTCTATCTATATATGAATTATATCTACTTAGAGTTGTATCCTTATGATTCTAGATCAACATAACTAGCTTAGATGTCTCCGAAATGAGACTAAATCCCAACAACTTTGACTCACCTTTGACCATCCATCAGAGATGTTATTTTCATCTACTACTATAATGATCCTCTTATGGTCCCATCATCATAGTTTCTTGATAACTATTTTTATCAGATAACTCCTCCAATGCTAGATGCTCAACCAAATACCAACCAATGTCTATGAAACATTCCATAAGAATATCCCCAAGAAACTATATAGTATTCCCTGACTTCATGTTTATCTATGAATGAAATGTTTTACATAATAATACATTTATTTCATGCACCAAATGAAATCCTCACCAGAAGTACAAAGTAAAACAAGATTCATGTTAAGAAAAAATAGTATATAGAACTCTATGTATATTTACTATTTTTCTAAACAAACATACCTCCCTACATTTCAGCTATGAAAGTCTCCCATAAATGAAAAAAATGAATAAAATTTGTCAAACGTTCCAAAATCACCTACATAAAATCATCATATTAAGTATTACCCTAGAGACCAACTACATAATCCATAATAATGTCATCCCACATCCATTGGTGAATGGGAAATGGATGTAGCAAACCAACCGATCATTGATGATCATTCCTAAAATGTTTAATGGTGTAACATCATTTAATGAATCCTTATATCTCTTTTTCCATGCCCAACCACAGAAACTGTCATCATTGGTCGTGGTATAATTTGGTCACACCTAGATATACCAATCACTTCGAGGAATGAAATTATCACACTATGTCCTCGAGAATGCTCATCAAAAAAAGATATTCCCTGAAATAGATGGTCCCATCCTCAAATATGTTCTAATATAATGGTGCCTCCCAACTATCAAGGATTTCACTCAATTTTAAACTCTATAAATTCTCTTAATTTATGTATCCCATCTATCTAAAATGTAGTAGAACTACTGAAATTTACAAAAGAGTTATCTTCTCGTGACTCTTCTGAACCTCCAAATGCATCTCAGCTAGTAGGGTCATTGTCATCCAATAAGAATTGGACTCCTTAATATCTTGAGTCTTAGTTTTCCTTGATAAATATTCAAAAACATTCTTTTCATTTCAGGGTTTATATACAAGCTCAAAATCAAATGATTACATATATTCGACCCAAATACTCTTCCAAAAAAATAAAATATCATTTATAGGATATATAATTTGGGATATGGAAAATATTACATACATTAAACATCCCACCAGATGATAATAATGTGAAAATGATAAAGTGTATACTACTTTAGCCAACATTAGGTCGTGCATAGTGTTGTTCCATTCATGTGGACTCAACATCTAAGACTCATAGTCCAAAAATTTATCTCCCTATATAAACAATTTTCTATGTACGAAACCAAAATCATCAAAAAAACACCATATAATCCTCAAATAACCTAGGTAGGATCAATATTAATTCCAATATAAAACAATTATTTTGATCCTGGATGGAATTGTCACAAACATTCATCTATTCAATCATTATTCCCTTATAAGTTAATCATTATAGTTATTCTTCTGAAAAAGAAAATTCCTCAATAAACATCTAATAATATCATATTAATCTAAATAATCTACATATTCCAAAATTTTCCTAGGATAATCCTAAGACATAACTACATGAACATTCTCTTTGTCCAATGAAATAGCTTCCTATGAGAGGATGTGACCCAAAAACTTTACTCAATTAATCCAAAACTGACACATTGATATCTTGGTGTGTAGATGATCCTCTCTCAACGTAATCATGATGATGAAAATATATTTTTCATGATCTCCAAGAGTCTTGGAGTATACAAAGATGTTGTCCATTAACATAACCACAAACTAATCCATGTACAATGACTGATTCAATTCATCTTGGCCCTAAAAACTAATGGTGTGTTTGTCAACCAAAATGAAATTACAATGAACTCATAGTATTGATTTGTACTTACAAATGTATAACATCATATATCATATTCTTAAAAACTAACTTGGTGATAACCTGATCTATATTAAACCTTCAATAATACAATAGTTCCCCTCAATTTTTCAAAAATATCATCAATACATTAAATATGATACCCATTTTTTGTGAAATCGAGTAAAACATCAGGTAATCAACACATAATTGTAGTCCTATAATCCTTCTTATTCAAAAACTAGGAAACCTCATGGTTACATACTATGATGGATAATACATTTATCATCAAACTCTTCTAGTTGGGTCTTAGGATCTAGAAGCTATTTTAGTTGACATTCTTTAATTTGTAATATAAACTAGATTAGTCCCCAGATTTAACTCAATTATAAATTAAATATCCCCCTTAGGTGGAATCCATGATACCTATTCACAAAAAATATTCTAAAACCTATCCACTATGGGAGAAAGGACTGCATTCTTCACACCATTGACATCTAGTAATAGGCGAGCATCCTGGGTGGTGAGCTCCCCGAACTTCTAAGTAACAGGCCATGTATGGCATGTCCTGACAACCCACTCTGAATATATATAAAATTAAATCTCCTATTATAAAAATCAATATGTGATTGGAATAGTCCAATCCTATCCAGTTCAAATCATAAAATATCCAGAATATATATATCCAATATTAAATGATACTCCCAAATCACTATAAAACACCAATTTCACAAGTAGATGTTTCTCAACCATACTCCCAATATCATATCCATTTTAAAACCACCACATAAAATTCCCTCAATCATTCATGAAATAATCTGATCCTATAAATAAATAATGGATCTGTAGGAACTAGTATCAAATATAGAATTAGATAATGTTGAAGCTACATGAATAGTACCTCGTACTATCAATTGTCATACATCTCTATCCACAAGTGTAGGATGAATGTCATGTAAAAACATTCCCATCTTCCCTACGATTCATTCTATGTCCCTTGATATTCACCATTTACCTCATACATGCACTATTTTACTAAAGATCCATGTGAACCGCCTCTACCACTATGTCCAATAGAGCTCTAGTTTCTTGACTGATACATTGCAGAATATCCCCTTCTCGCACACTGGTTTTGTATATATCATCAATAACAACCATTATATCATGGGTTCTTGCAATACCACAATATTTAATATACATTCATAGCTTAAGAAGTCAATTTTTGGTTGGGGAAAATGTTTTAAAAACGGTTCAGGTCTATGACACTAGTGGGAGAGAACTCAGGTTATATTCGGGGTAACTGGTTCATCCACCTATTCACAATTCCTTCTATCACCCTTGATGAAATTATCATAGTGATTCATCCTTCCCTAATAGGATGTACCTACTGATCATCTATTAACAAGAAAATTTCTTAAAATGGAAGCCTATATCATGTTCTCCTTAGCTATGAGTGCCTAATCCACCACCTCATCATGAATATTTTACAGAATGTGGTTAACATCGTACTTAATTTCATATTTAACCCCCAAAAAAATAGATTTTCTATATCTGTCTCATCCCCAACCAGCCCAGGTTAAAATCGTTGCATGTAAACAAATTTACCAGTATAGTCCACTGTAGATATGGTCCCCATAGTTAATATATTTAATTGGGAAACTCTCATATATAAATATCTCCAAATAAAAGTTTTATAAGAACTTCTCCTAAAGTCCTTCGGATACACCCCATCGTCCTACCATGTATAGAAATGAACATCCCATCAGCGGTTTGTTGATAATCGCAACATGTTAATAGACTACCTCACCCTCTTCCCAGTAAGAGCCTTTAAATGTTCAATTACATTCTGGATCAACTTAGTCTGGAACTCTAATGCCATAGGTCCACCCTCTCCAATAAAATTCATATGGTTCAGTAACTGAAGATCCCGCTTTAGGTTCTACATTACTTTTACAACCTTATCTAGGTCACATTCCCAAAATTTCATAGTGTGATCATGGTTTTCTTAGAACTACTCTATGAATTCATCACCCAACACAATCGGTGACTCAAATTCCACTAATGATAGATCATTTCCATCAATATCCAGATGCCATTATATGATCTTTCTTCATCCAGGAGGATCAAGGTTCTATCACTACCCTTAACCATCCTACGACTAGTTTATGATTAACATGGGTTAAATCATTCACATTGATCATGAATCAAATTAGACACCAATTTATATACCTTTTTCATAATTTCTAAATTTAAAAATCCATATTAGGGATCATGTTCAGTTCAACTTTACCAAAAATTATCAAATAGTTGAATTTCAAAAACATACCCAAAAACCATTTTCCTTGACTTCTTTAGATGATACATGAGACAAAATAATCATGAGTTACTATAATGATTCTTGAATAATAAACTATCATTCCATAACAGGCTTCAATTCAAAACCCATAAAATCATAGATATAATAATCACATTAGAAAACAAGTACATCACTGAATGTGAAATATACACCACTATAACAACATATATCAACTATAAGAATCCCACCCTGGGTACCCAGCATTCACCCTTGTACATAAGGTGGAAAATCCCATCCACAAGCTTTTAAAAAATACTTGAAACATCAGGATCTCTGATATAACATTTCCAAATATCAAGATAAAATAAAAATAAATGAAAAAAATCCATTGATACCACTTTGAAACATCCTGAACCTGGTGAGATACATCGGTTCACCAAGAAAGTTAGTCACAACACGTCATGAATTACTCCACCTACACTAGAGGATGCTGACTATAAGTGAGGGTATTTTATTGATAATGTAGAGACTATACCTTCTTTATCAAAGCATCTCAACATCAGAAATATATAAACAAAAACCATATAACATATAACCATAACCACAACCATACCAGAACCACAAGATGACCAAAAATAAAAATACAATATAAATATAACACTACATAGGCCTCATCAAATTCTATTAAATGATTTAAAATGAGAACAAAAATTTTAATGACACTAAAAACTCCCTAGAAGGTCTCAAACCACATATAGTTTCCTTATCCATGATCCATAATATTTCATTCATAGTACATAGAGTCTTTTACCTTATCCAATCCAACATACATGATGTTTATTCAGGTACCAATCATTCAAAATGAGTAGGGTGTGAGTACATATTAGTAGGCCACCACAAACAGCATCTATAAAATATTCATTCAATACAACTTTATGTTTTTGTATAAATATTAAATAAAAAAAATAATGTAAACTTGGTAGACTTATTAAATTACTCTTTATTTAACCATATGTAACTTGGGTTTCAAAGGACACCCAAATTCTTGTAACATTCTTTGACCTATAATGGATATCGAACTATACCCAAAGAAAAGAATTATTTGAATTACATTATTTTCATTCATAATCTCATTCCACATATAATATAATTGGAACCATATTCTTTTTCCATCTCAATGTCATATATTTTCAGGTCTAACACCCTGTGGCTTTTTGGAACATTTGTCTCCATCCCACACCTCATTGTCACATGGGTGTTTAGAGCCTTAGTCTCCATCTCATACTAGCCATCTAATAAGGGTATTCAGATACATTGTACCAATCCAACACACATTTAACACATATGGGTTTTTGGATCCTCAGTCCTTGTCCCACTCATATTTTACGCATATGGGTATTGGGAGCGTCATTCTTATCCCACCAACATTTAATACATATTGGTATTTGGAGCCTACTCCCGTATCCCACAATTGTATATCAAAAAATCAAATATATCACATTTAACAAAATATCACATTCATTAATTCATAAACTAATTAATCCAAGTAAAAAATTCTATATACTCATCATTCCACATATTAATTTAATAATTTTTTAATCACCTCAATTCCATTAATTAATCTGATGATTAATTAATCATTCCTATTATAATATAATCAGGAAAATCTCTATTAATTAATTTAAGAATTAATTAATTTAATTCAATCAAGTTCTTTATCAAAAAAATTAGAAAATTAATCAATTAAAAAAAATTTGTTCCCACTTTAATCAATTGATTAATCTGAAAAATTCCCATTAATTAATTCAATGATTAATTTATATAATTCAACAATTTCAATATCCTATAATGTACTCAAAAATTATTTATTTGAATTCAGAAGTTCATTATCAAGACAAATCCCATTATCTAATTAAACATTAATTATTACCATTCCTCACTCTCAATACTATAAAAATTAACTAAATAATTAATTATTCACAAAGTTAACATTTTCAATATATTGATAATTAATTAAAAAATTAATTATCCTCAATTCAACAATTTTTTTAATCAATTTATTTATCAAATTAATTAATTAAACTATGAAATTCAACTAATAAATAATAATATCAATTCTAATATTACATAAATATATTTTAAATCACGACTATTTTATTTGAATAATAGACAAGCTACCTCAAGATTTACAATGAACGCTCACCAACAAAAAATCCCAATTTGACTAGAATAACCACAAATAAACGAGATATAGAATGGAAACCCAAATCCATTACCATATGAACCATGATGTAACAAATCAATATCTATATGTAGATACAAAAATTTATAAAAAAATGTTTTTTTCTTCAGAAAGAGTAGTGGGACAGGGAGAGATCTTAATAATAGAAAACAATAATCCTAGGTGGTTCATATCATTTATATACCCTTTAATTCTCCAATTTTGAGATCCATTGACAACTATAATGAAGGAAAATATCATGGAAAACTGATCATCGTACCATGAACCCATTATCATATTTCAATACCCTCCTACGTATCCTATCTAATATCTATTGTTATATAGATAACCCTAATATTAATTCATATTTTTGATTAAATAAAATATAATTAGGTCATGAAAAATTATTAGAATAAAAATTAATTTATTAATTTACTTATCTATTAATTCGAACACGACTTCTCATAAACAAGAAAACCAACACATATTAGGATTACATCGCATCAATTGTAATAATAATAATAAATATTTAATGGAAGTATTTGTTTTCTCATCTAAGGAAACATTTATGATATATTCCATTATTTAAAAAAACAATATGATTGTGATATGTGATGTTTAATATTTTTCATTTGTCATCATCAGGGATCCACATGAAAAGGAATACCATGGGAACTCTATTCCAAACACTCATAATATTACATAAAATATTCAAACATGTTACATTGAAAAAAAACTTTTATTACTCTTATGTTGTCCTAATATTATTAAAAAAGAATAAATATAATTTTTTTCAATGTTTTCAACATAACAACCTCTTCCTATCATCAGGAACTTTATTTATTATTTTCAGTACTCTATATTTTCCTATGGTTTCCACTGTATGAAATCATAATCATATTATTTATGTTATTTATAGCTACCAAATTAAAATAAATTAATTTTCAATTTATATTTTAAATTATTTTATATAATATATATTTTGATAATAGGCCAACTTATAATAAATATTCTTATTATTCACAATGTATATAAATAATATTACCATCAAATTAATTTTTTATACTAATTATATTAATTATCATATTTTTTCAAATGTGATTTTATTTATTTTTTATATGCCTTTTTTATAATGGTGTGTGATGATTATGTAATATATTGTTATTCATTTCATTCATGTCATGAATGTATTGGGCTATTAAATTAATTGGTGGGGATTATTATTAAATATCACGTCAATGTATCTATAGGTCTAATGAGATAATGTATATTTTGTATTTTGGGTATTATTGCAAAATAATTTCGGTTTCTTTATAATGTATACATAATTGTATGTTTCTAATTCCTCCTAGAATGTCCTTAATTTTTATATTATGATGTTCAATAATATAAATTCTCTTATATTGTATATATTTATTTTTATACAAGCCATTTCCGATAATTTAATAATTTTAAATATTTTGACTTCAGTTTGTAGTTGTTTTTTATAAATATTTCTATTTCATACTATAATAGAATGAGATTGTTGTTTCAAAGAAAATTATGATTTCTTATGGGTGAAGGGATTGTTTTTAAGAAATATTTTCCATTTTTTCAATGAATCCCTGAGGAATTATTATATATATTTCATGATTAGTTATGAAATGATTTAAAAAAACTAGAAGTTTTTTTATTTTATGTAGAATAAACTGATTACTTTTTTATAACCCCCTCCTCTTAATAGAAATCCTCTTGAGATAGTGATAAAATAAGAGAGATATTGATGGCCCAAAACATTCCTCAAATAATCCATTAGTTGGAAACAATAACAAACTAAATAATATGAAAACAAAGGTGTGGCCTTACCCTCAAAAACAAATTTTTTGGAAGATATTATATAATAGTAAACAAAAATAGTCCTACTCAGATATAGTAAAGAAAACACAAGTAAATGCATGTAATTATGTAAAAATTATTACGAACCAAAAGGAACTACATGTACCATTATAAAATATTATTAGAAACAATGAATCCCAAATCGATCATGAAAATCCATGATCTAGTAATAAAAACCATAATTTCTAAACTAATCCTACTAATCTAAAAAATATTATATATATATATGTAGAGTGATAGTAACATTTATACAATGTAGGATTCTCTATGCAGCCTCATGTGAAAAATATTAAAAATTAAAAATATATGTAAACAACATGTGAAGAAAACTTCTTCCTGAATAGGTATACAATCATCCAAGGGTCCCCATAGCTATCTATCACAATGTAACATGTAAAAGATATCATATAATGTATTCATAAAAATGATACCCCACTACCACTTCTACAGTGGCTTATAGATATGCTCATACATTGTATACCATGTCACATCTCTCGTAAATAGAATCTAGCCCGATGATACTGAGGATAATGTTTCATTACATTCATAGTTTAAGTAACATCATCTCATAATTCCATGTAATATTTCTAAATAACAATTGGGTATTTTTTGGGAGACAAGACATCCCATATTTCATGTATCATATTTAATCTATTATATCATAATTTTTCACATCCCAAACCCTGATTAATGTTATTTGATCCATCACAATCCATAAACACCATACCTATAATAATCCTGAGGATATTATTTCTATAGATAAATGTGTTTGAAATAATCACATGTCCTTAAAACCCTCTACCCACCATGAAAATTATAACACAATACTAACAAGATTAGTGGGTGGTGCCAGTGGGAGAAGTAACACATCAGTCCCTAAAAAATGTAGATTTTGGGGAAAACCCCTCATAATATCCAATGGGTTCCATAATCCATATCAAAAATAGTGATGACAACCATATTATTTTAATCAAACTAGTCTTATGATAAAACAGTAGTATTCATATCTTTTACAAATGTATTACACTAATTATATCAATATATCCTATAATAAAAAACATATTACGGAAGATATTATTAAGTTACCCCTAATATATAACAATTATCCTTAGGTTCACTAATTCATAATATATTACTTAAAATTACTCTAAATTAAATTTCATTAATCATCAGACTATTGTCCATTCCATTGGGGAATAATCCATCTATGTCCATATTTTCTCAAGATTATCAACATTTTTATTCCAATAAGAACCATCTTCTTGGGTTGAAAAATTGATTCATTATTATTATTCCATAATTATAGGCACTGCATTAAACTTCATAAGTTTCTATAAAAATAATTCATTGCCAAGAATGTCTATTATCCTCATGGAGTGGAGAAGTAAATATAGATAAATTTCCTCCCCATCCATCTGTCCATTTCATGGATAAAATTCACAAGAATGTATGCTAAATTTAAGTACAACATAGAGTATATTATTCATTGTATAATGACATGAATCTCAATTCCATCATCAACAATATCATGATAATCATCATTTATAACATCATCACAAGGATTCTCTTCTACAATAGACCTTATACACCGTAATAATATCATCTCATCCAACAACCATCCCAAGATCACATCACATGGAAACATTGATGGAAGAAACCATGAACATGGTAAATAGGAAAATATGGCCCTAAAATAAAGAAAATCAGTATTTCTATTAATATAGGCTCACATTCCCCTAAAAATTGGGCATTCAAACTACACTAAAAAATATGATCTCTTGACCCCAAAGGGTTATCGTTATCTGTTAATGGGTTTTTATTCCATATTGAGTTAATTAATTCAATAACTATAATTTATAATAATGGGTGTCCTAAGGAATCAGCTATAAGAGACTAGAATTCCCTTAAAAAATCAATTCACTAATATATTAATGTTTCAAGATATATTTATGAAGAAAATTTTTCATATAATTTACTTATTTTTTATTATTAGAAATAATAATTTGAGATTAATGTTATTTATCCAAAAAAAATTATTATATAACTAAAAAATAATTAATCATTATTTAATCTTTGTACGATTTATATATTGTTATAATAATGAAGGGATTCAATTAGAATTCCTCTTTGTGTTCTTAAGGGAGCAAAGAAATATATCATTATTATGTTCATCATCAATTTCATCAAAAAAAGATATTACCCTAAGAATATAAATAGGATTAAAAAATAACAAAATATATTAATCAGTATGTATTAAACATAAAGGTAAAACATTATCATGCTGAAAAAGGTATGTGAGTAGTTACCATAAACTATTATTAAATTTATCAGGTTTATCCTTTATTCATGTTACATCCACTACCTCCCAAAAAATTATAGTATTTTCAGCATACAATTTTACCCAAAAAGGCTGAATAAATTTCAACTCTATCTAATTAATTCAATTATATTTAAATAATAATGAAATCACAATATGGATCAATGTTGATATTTCTTTTAAGGAAATTTATATCCCTATAAAAAATTTTATCCATGAAAATTGAAATAATCTTCAAAGAAACTATTTTAGTATGATCGATATCAAACTCCATAATATTTTAATAATAAATGGTGGGATTTTTCTAGAAAGGAATATAATAATATAAAATTGGAACATGTAGCCTCAGATCACCATGGATATACTTAATAAATATATGGATAGAATATGATGAAATGGTGATTCAATGAACATAAAAAATCTCTCTTAGATGCCTAGGATTAAATATAAAAACATTATAGAGAATTTGGTTTAAATAGGGTTTGGATATTTATAATCCAACAAAAAATTTGATGACTATTGAATAGTACATATTATTATAGCATGTAATGGGATTAAATAAGATGGATAATGGAATGATTTTAAGGGAAATAATTCACCTCACATTGTAAAACCATATTTTATAAACATGTTTCCCTACACGTTTTAGATAATATATACCCATAGAGGGACAATGTCATGCTTAAGACCACCCCACCACATTTCCCATTCCCCAAGAAAAATGTCTACACCGCAGCCTAAATGCGTGGGAGAAATTCTAAAAAATTGTAGAACACCCCTTGAATCCCAATGCCATATCAAACCTTTCCATGCCACATTTTTCAACTGAACTATACTACAACACTAATCCTTGGGGATAAAATGAAAAATGGTACTATATCTGAATCTCATACTTCAAGAACCTTTTCGATGTTTTTATGACTCCCACTACCTTATAGACATCCCTTACCACCTAATATGTTCCTCATAAATATAAAATCCAATGATAAAATGATATTTCATAAAAAACTCTAATATGTCCTCCACACACATCCTCTATAAATATCACCATCATAAGAGCTTAACCACATTTGTAAGTGGAATACTGTAAAAACCCATTCAATAGTAACAACTTGTTTCTATGAAATCTATAAGTGATGATACCACTCCAACTTGTGCATGAAATCAAACAAACATTTATAGAAAACAATCTCATTAAATATAAAAAATCATTATTAATAAGTGAACAATGTAAAAAATATAAGAGATAAAAATATACCATCTTGGGATAATTAGAGATGATTTGTGGCTCTATTTCCAATTAACTATCCTCTATGATTCCTGGTACCATAAGACACGAACCATGGGAATAACATGCACATGCAACACCTTCTCCTAGATTTACTGAATATCCATAGGCCAGACATTGAAGGTCACATTATCAACAAAAATGAAATCACACTAATAAATGATATATGAATCATCAAGATGGTTAAATAGTATTTATAGACCATGGAAGGAATCTTGCCTTAGGCTCATATATAGGATATGTTTTATCCAGTAAGTCATGTGTCTAACATGAACCATCACAAAAATGGCCCAGAACCTGGGATAGAGAATACAATAATAACTGAGCATTCATTAGACATGATGATAAATAACATCAAGGAAGACGTGATAAAAAATATCAATCGTAGGAGGTCAACTCTTATGATCGATATATTAATTATAATGACCATTTTTGATATTCCTCCTCTCCCAAATCACCATAACAACATCAGTAATCTTATATACTAATTCTGTACCACGATTTATGCACTCTCTAAGCCCAGTATAGCACAATATAGAAGTACAACTTTGTCCTTACAAATATCTATATTAATCTATAACGATGGTGGAGTGGAAACTATTTTTGTATGAAAAAATGTCCAATGTAACGGGACTCAACCAAAAAAAATAAAAAATATAGGTCACATGAAAGAATAATATCTTCAAACATCTATATGGACCCTATATCTAATCATCCTTTTGTGTATGTAAATTGGTTATAATGATAAACTTGGAGAAAAAATATTGTTTGAGACCCCTCTGCATCCAATATTTAAAATAAGGATCATCATTATGGATGATCATCCTTCGAACTCTGTTGAGTCCCACTACTGTCCCCAAATACATCCTTGACAAAACATCTTATACGATTAAACCATTATCCCATATAGAGATGGATGATATCATAAATTGGTCACCTATATTACATATTGAATTGATTCCCCTTGAGCTTGCGGCAACTGGTTACAATATACATAGATACATTCTCCATCTTCAATTAAGAAACATCCAATTTCTAGTGAAAACCACTAGGAATGTGGTGGAGAACCTTTCTCTTTCTAAAAAACCAGACATCAACAAAACAAATAAAAAAACTATATTCTTTAACCCAGGTGAAAAAAATCTTTATCAGAGCATAGTAGAACTATGTAACAGTAGTATTTCATATTATGTGTTAAATGTGGAAATCATCAAGAAAAATCTCATGTATTTAAAAATGGATGAATTTTATTTACAATAACATCACCTAAATCCTATCACCCTAGACTAACCATTTGGGTCCCCCCCAAATAAAACATAGTCTCTTTAGATCTATACCACATAATCACTTAACTTGGACTTCTCCACTAGGTGAAACATCCTTGAATGTACCATTCTCTAAAAATGACAACCTCTACCAATGATCAATAATATGTTATGAAATATTACTGGGAGGTCATCCAACACTCGCTATGTATCTCAAATTCCAAAGTCATCATCACTTCATGTCTTCTTACTCATCAGATCATCCAAAACATTAAAAATAATAACATTTTATAAAATTATGATTTCATAATATTATAATAATTATATAAATGATTTTTGTCACATGTTTACGTAATTCTGGGATAATAAAAACCTCCATATCTAACAGTTTTTAAAATCTAACAACCAATCACCAATGAGGTATTTTAATCACCACATGATGGAATAAAATGAATTAAACTCTAGATAATGTGTCAAATAGTTATGATTTTGAGGAAATAAATATTTAGATCCATATGTAATGATTGATTAATACTACATCAGAACACATCCCAAACCCCTAAAAGACACATTAGGGAAAACCATGAACTAAACACCCACTTATGGAAGATTAATAATTGGACTAATGTCCAGCTGACCCTTTAGTTACATGAATGATTTGTGATAATGGTCAGTTCAATAGAACATGTGATCCTTACTAATGATTTTTTTTAGGATTTATAGCCCTGGAAATATCAATAGTTATCCTCCAATAAAAATATGAAGCCATGTAACCTCTGTTCCAATGTAATTGTCTTGGTCACTTTTTAGGAAGTATCTACATCAATTATTTAAGGTTCTAAGGACACTCATTACTGGGAAAATAATTCCCCAAAAAATTTCATTAGCCCATTACTCACACATTGAAAAAATTTCAAGAAGAATTTGGTAACAAATAACTCCCAAAAGTACAATCAGGGTAACTCCATGCTTCTCATCAGATGTGTAGTACAAAAATATTTCATTGAAGGAAATTACAATGAAGTAATCCAAAAACTCATTGAACACTACATTTATCAAATCCATGAACATAACTGCAGAGTTTTTCACAAAGAACTAAATAATAAATAATTTTAAACTCGCCTACTAAAATCATGAATTGGTCCTAAAAAAATTAATATCCTTCGCCCTCATATCATGATATCCCTAACATATATTAAATTTTTTAAACCAAAATTTTTCCTTTAGATGATAGAATAAATCATCAATTCATATAAGAGGATTTTATTTCTATACTGTCACTTGATTTCATAGATGATAATCTATAAAATTTTGATTACATATTTCATTATTCATCATGAGAAATAATAGTACATCCCATGTTAACTCACATAGTAGAACAAAACCCCACTACTGCAAATCAATGGGCTATGATCACAGATCTTGAAGCTGAAAAGGGGACATCCTAAAAGGATACATCATTATCAGAAAAGGTCCCAACTATTGGTATAAAACAAACACATTATCCCATAAAGGGTTAATTCATTATCCTCCCCATGAAACAAATTTTCGTACACATAAAAACCCTTGGGAAACACCTTTGGGTGATCTATAACCTATTCTGAATGTACTTTTCCATTAAAGAAGACAAGGTATGAATATTACACTTATTTATTTGAGGGTATAACTTTTATATAATCATTGAAGCCTCTCCATAAACATGATACATGAAAAACTACCTCCTGAATCAACTCCTAGTATCTTATACCATATACATTCAGTTCATTCCAGGATTGATTTTGGATGGTTGCATCCATGAACATCTGAATTCTCCCCAATGAAAATGATTCCAAGAACAATATCATACTTTTTTCATACATAATAGTGATAATAATTTCCTCCAACATGCAAAGTAAACACCAAGGGAATCATAATTATATCCACCTCTTTTCTAAAAAACTAGGCTAAGGAATGTGATTTGATAGAGTGTGTAGATATCAAATAAAGAAAGTCATGTACCAAAGTAGGAAACATGAAATGGGATCCTCAATTGACAACTAGATCAACATTTTATGGGATCCCAAGAAGATGAAACTGGCCATCATATTCTTCATATCCACTATAGAACGGATGAGTTCCACCTCAATATCAGTTCTCCACTATCATAGGATGAGGAAAAACTATAGGTTATCATATTCACACCCTGCCTCCTATCCCTTGATCTCAGTATAATGAATTATTATGCTACTACCATGGTTGAATCTTAATCAATTGAGGAACACGTTATATAACACCTTTTCTATGATGCCTAAATTTAATGATCATACAGTCTCACCACAATTGTGGTCATTATCTAAATGAAAAAACTTACAACCAAATTTTTAAAATAAAATATCAACCACCAATAGATAAAAAGATGACGAGGGATAGGACACACCTACAACTACCCGAATCATCATCTATCTTGAAAAATAGGAACTCTAGACCACAAATACTCTATGATATTAATCATGATGACTCTAGTATAATGATTATATTGTTCTCGATAGGATCATCACAATAACATCTACCCTAACAAGAACATCGAGATATGTCGACTACATGAACATGGTGACCTACCACTGGATATTTGGGATGAAATCCCTCTTGATGTTCCTCGTACTAGTCTCCCCATTTAGAAATAGGTCAAAATCATAGAGTATAATGGTCCTAAAATGGATACTAAAATTATACATGCTATAACTCCCATGTGTTATGTTAATATTCTTTTGGATACAATACATAGTCATGGTCAAATCAGAAAACACTAATCCTAACTATTCACTAAACTTATTCCATGAAAATCATGACTCCTATGAATAAAAAATAAACATTATTCTCAATAAATTTCTTCTCTAGGAAGAATCATCATGGACAATGAAAGTTAATTCTCCATTCAATCAATGATGGATTGAATGTATATCCAATCCCCCTCCAACCCATCCAATATCCAAAATTCCGATATGGACTCCTCATACTACATATACTGTGGTAATGAAACTATTGATTTTTTTTTATTTTGGTTTCTTCATATATGAACTATACTAAATTGGCATGTGAATGAACATTCTATTGAACATCATCTAGGAAAACGTGATGGGGACATCCACATGGATCCATACCTATAAAATAACAAACAATTAGATACTGAAGAACTTGTAATATAGAATATAAAATAATAATTAATTATTTATATTATTTTATTCTATAAGTTAACCTAATCCACATTTCTACCCATTTTAACTGAATGTGAAAAAAAATAATTTTTTACGATCCTTCCATAGTTTTCTAGCCCACAACAAGTACACTTTGCATAGAATTCTCAGTAAGAAAAAATTATAAGTTCATTAGATCAAAATGGGGCCTAAATACATATGTTTTAGATGGAATAAATTTTTTTCATTTATTACTATACATAAATTAAACCATTTTCCTAACAAACCATGCATTCTCACCACTATCTAAATCCAAAATCCATCATATTCCTCAAACAAAACATTTCATACCAATTTGTTATTACCCCCTCCACCCAACAGTTCACCTCCTGGGCTTTAAATAATACATGGGATATATATACAGCCCAATTATCACCTCTAATATTCTATATGATGGAAATAAACATTGAGGCTAAAACATTCAAAGAAATGGGTTCCATTCATATATAAAAGAATGTGAGTATAAAGGACAAATACATGTACACTGATCAAAAACTACTATGTTACAGTAAATAAATACAAATTACATGCATGTAGTGGAATAAAAAACTAGTTAAATTTAAAATGAACTATAATTATCAAAAAATAAACTCAGAAATGACCAAGAAGGCCAAAAAACACAGAAAAAAGCATTACCTCATATTATCAATACTACTCTTTAACCTTCTCTAGATGACTCAAAATATTGTTTGTATATATATAAGGTTTGTATAACTTGTGTATTTATTAGATAATCCTTGCATCCTCAAATGAAAATGATGTAGAGAGAAATCTAAATTTAATTTTAAAAAAATATTAAACTAACTATTTATATAAAAAGGTATACTGTGTTCCTGCCCAAACCATAGATATATATCATTTACTAACTCATATAATAGATCATAAATTTTGGTTATAAAAGAATGGTACATTTCTATCATTTCATAATTGGTCTCCCACTATGCCCCATCATAATATGACATTATACATATCTCTCCAAAAGAACCCAATATAATGAATCCTATGATAAATTATCATAAGAAAGTGTCTCTTTTGTTATATCTTCTAATCATTCAATTAAATGTATCCATAGAGTAACTATGTTGTTTTCTGGAGCCACAATATCATGTATGGTATATATAATAGATTAGGTGGTCTAACTCAGTCTATCACATCCCATAAAATTATTATTATTCCTCAATCCATCACAGTCTATAAATGTTATAACAATAACAATCCATAGGATACTATACTCAGTGACCCATGTGTGTGAAATGACCACAAATACATTACATCACTATACACACATATATGGTAAAACTAACCAACATAAATACCATCAGAAAATAATACCTCAAGTTGAATATGAATTTAGAGGGGGGAGTTAATCATCCATCCCCCGACAACCTAAATGATGAGAGAAACACTCTCCTACAGCCCATTGGGTTTTATTAAATCAATTAAAAAGTGTGTGGTAGAATATGAAATAATATAACATATATGATATATTAGAGTTCAAAACCATGATATGAGATTTAAAATAGTGTTAGGATCAACCGCGTCTATTATATCACTGAAACATGAATAAATGAACTAATATATTTTTGTTAACAATAATTTAATAATAATTAGGTTAATTTACTTCTTCTATTTACCCTATAAACAATCACTCATTAATTCACTAGTCATTAATTAACATTACTACAAATTAAAATTATTTACCCTTTAGAGTAATGTATGCTGCCTCATTTAAATATCAAATTGAGTCCACAGTGTTTCAAGATTATCAATATTTTCGTTCAAAAAAGATTCATCCTCATTGGTTAAAATATTAATTAAGAATTATTAAAATTCTATAATTCCAAGAACACTAGTAATCATCCAATGCTAACAAAAAAATTACCTAACCGTGAGCATTCAACTACCTCATAATGTGGGGAACAAAATGAAGATAAACCATCAAACTAACAATATGAATTTTTTATAAATAAAATTAGTGACAATGAATCCCAACATTTTTTTCACATGTGTAATGTCTAACATTATCTCATATTACTAATCATGGTTCCATACCTCACACCATCATTTAGATTACCCTTCATCTTGTCATCATTGTTGTTAACATATTCTACAAAACTGGGCCTATGGAATCATTTCTCAATTTACAATATCAATATTAGTCTATTGTTTTTGGTAACTATATATTTAAATAAAATAACTTTGTGGTCTATATCATATAAAACACAGAATGGTGAGCCAAAAAATCCCAAAAATATATTCTTTATATATAACTATTATAAAATAGGTTTTAAATTGAGGGCTATGAATAGGATTAATTAATTTATTCAATATAAAATTAATTTATACTTATTATAAATGTATTTATTAATTTTTAGTAAATAATCACTAAATTATCTCAAAAGTGAATTTATCCATAAAAATGTTGTTTTCTTCTAAAATTATATGTACAAATTTTTATGAAAAATTAATACAACTAATTTCCAAGTTTCAAATAATTTTTCTGATAAAATATAAATACTTTTTTAATTATTCATATAAAAACATTATTCATGTGAAATTTTGTTAATTTTCAAAAGAGATAGCTTTCAATGAATAGTAATTTTTTTAAACTGTCAATTATGTTAAAAATATTAAGTAATATTAATGACCCCTTAAGATTTTTGTTTCATTTTAGATTACCTTATATATAATTAATCTATATCTACTATAATAATTTACTTTTGAATCATATTTATATATTATTTTGGTATAATTTTTTAGGCTTAAAAAACATTTTACTGAAAACCATTTTTAGTGCATAATAACCATCCATTTGAATTAATTATAGTTAATAATAAAATATGAATAATTTAAATGAAATTTATAGGTTATATATCTAAATATATTAATTAAAATACATTTAATGACGATACAAAGAAAATATTTTAATATAATATAATATTATGCATGAAAATGCATTTCTTAAAAAACTATTTTTCAACACTATTTATATCTTCATCATTAAATTAAATATTTAAAATTCTGTAAAATGAATTTGGTCACATTAATTCTATATTTATAATAATAATAATAAATATTATTGAATATGTTTTACTTATTCTTTTTATAGTGAATAGTGAAAATATTAAAATATTAATAAAGGCAATTATGGTTAAAATATGTTTACATAGTAGGTTAAAAACGATTATTATCATTTTTTCAACTAAAATATCAAAATAACAATTGGGTGGAAATATTTCTCCTTTATCCTATCGCAACTATGAATATAATTCCTATTCCAATAGTGTTTCTTTAGAAAGTCATTATCATTTTGTATTTTCCTAGGAAATTTCTACGTGGTTTCCAAGAAAGTCCCATCCCGCGCATATAAAAGGGTTTCTCATACCCTTACTTTCAAACACCCAAATCCAAATTTCATGAAAACAACCATGATAAAATATATCACAAATATCCTTATACCTATTCTTGATCTTATACTCTTCCAAAAAGACCATCCCAAGTGTAAAATCCCAAGTAAGTAATGAATAATAGATATTTTTATCTATGTCTATTAATGAATTAGATAGTGTTTTAGAGGCATAAAATGAAAATAAATCCAATCATAAGCATGGAATACACTAATATTTTTAAAAGATTGTTTTACTGCCTTTTGATGGAAAATCATTTTTAAATCTATATTTTGACAATTTTATAAGCTATGTTTGTCAAAATAAACATATTATTTATGATTGGGACATCAAAATTTACTTTGTGTGAACTTTTGGTATTTTTCTGACAATGTTCATTTTTTAATGAATAGTGAAAAATACTGCATTTTTCATCAAAACTGCTTTTTAATCTAATTTATTTATATAATTAGATTATCTTTTGAATTGGTTTTAAAGTGACATTAGAATATAATTTTACCATTTAATCCAATAGTGGTCATTGGAATTAATTTCACTTTGAAATTGGATTTAAACTAGTGTCAATCTTTTGATACTTATTGTTTCATAAAAACACGCTAGTTGCTCTGACAGCGGGAATTAATTATTAAATTAATTAATGCAACTTATATGTTCTGAATTTTGAAAAATAGACAACATTTTTGAATTTAAAATATCAAATATAGCTTAGGGTGAAGTTTTGGTATTTTTCTGAAAAACTTTAATTTTTTGATGAATAGTGAAACCACTAAGTGGTAGTTAAAGAAACAGATTTTTCGTTTAAATGAAACTTTGTCCCTTTTGTGAATTGATTTTCAAAAATCCGACATACATGGTGGTCATTAAGAAGTAAAACGTGGTTCAATGAGATTAAAATAATTTTTTGGTGAATACTAACTTTTATGTTCTTAATCGCGATTAAAGGTAATTAGTGTAGTTTAAGGTAAAAATAATGTTTTAATAATATGAGAAGACCTAGACACATGTCCTACCCTTACTGGATATGTTATGGCCGACCCAGAAAACCAATGGGTCGATTTTTGGGACCCCATGGAGCCACTTGGGTAAGATAAAGACATTAATGCTTTTTATTTAATGTTAAAGTAAAAATGACACAAACATGAGTTGTTTTACTAAAACAATTTTTCAATGGGGTTATACAAGTCAGATTTTTTATTATAAATATTAATTAGAATTCTAAAAATATTTCCTACATAATGATATTTTTGTTATAATTTTTAGACATTAAATATATTAAATTATTTATGACATCATGATGATGCAGCGATTACCTCATTAATAAAGGATTTAAATAAAATGAAAAGATAATGTAAAATCTATGACCTACACATGCCCAAAACCTATTGGATGTGTATATTTAGAACCCTTATCACTTTATCCTAGAATTATATCAATTTGGGACCTCTAAAAGCCTAATCCCATTTTAAAATAAAGTTACTTTTCTTTACTTTCCAAGAGTGCCCCTCCTCTCCTCTTATAAAAGGCCCCCGCCTCTACCTCCTTACCCACACTTACAAAGCCTTTTGCTTGGCCAAAACCTGCCCATTTTGTCTCTCCACATACCAATATTACTCCTTGAAGCATCACGTTGGTCATAATTCTTCCCAATGAAGCCTTTGAGCTCAAACCAAAGGGAGTTACCCGATTTTAAGGTAATGTCTTCACATGAGTCCTTTTGTTTTATTTTACTTCTCCAACCCCCTAAACTATTTTTATTCATTTATTTTGTAAAACCTACAGTATATTCAATATACTAGGATGTTTTTATAAGAAGGATTATAGCTACACTTACACACACCTACATATAATGGTTAAAGAACATACTGTTTCTGTGGATGGCGAATTTCGGCCTCCCGAAACGGTGATTGTTCAACATTATTTTAACACATTAAAAGGTGGCAATTAATATGACACTATATTTATATATGATATAAAATATTTTTATGTTTTCCTTATGCTTCTTTATTTTTCATTTTGGGCATACCTTTATGGTTTCCATTATGGGTAAACACGATATCTTCATTTAAGAAAGTGCGGACTACCGCCCCATCAATGTGATTTGATTCATTAAATACCATATGTTGGACGTATAAAGGATGGAGTTATGATATTATATCTCATATTACACTGGAATTATAATATAACTTTATATAATTATGATTCCATTCTATAAAATACGAAATAGAAATGAAAGTAGCGTTCATGCGTACGTACGGCTTACCGTCTCCATGAACGGTGCATTTCATTTCTTACCTCTAAATGATTATGTAATATTATAAATGAATGTATATACTGGATATATATGATATATATGATATAAACATCATGATTATCATTCTGGATATAATTGATTCATGGACAACTTGTAATTAGAAAGGGTTTATTTTTGACTCAAGTACCAATGATCGTTAAAACGACCGTTATTAACTTAAATAATTACATAGTGTTCATGATATGGAAATAAGTGATATAAAATGAATAATGAACTTGAAAAAGGTTCTTAAACAATTATAAATTAACTCACGTTTATTATTCAGGATATTAAAGAACGACCGAGTCAAGTCGGACCCAAGGTATGGGACTTTGTCTCAATCTCCTTTCATTTTGGCATATTTTATTTTATACACAACCTTCTTTTATACGGTGTATAATCCCCTTTGACTTTTACGTTTATCCAAAAGGAATGTTTTTTTATACGAAGCATTTTACTAAACGACAAAAGAGAATTTTTTTGTCGTACGTATGCGGCGACAATGACTTCTCCGCCGTCGTGACCATTATTTGAGTTTCGGCTTCCTCTACAAGCCATATCTTTTTTTAAGAAAAATAAATACCAAGTTTTAATTTTCTTTTTTTTGGTATTGAAAATGGTTTTCATAATGTTTTTATATCAATATGTTGTATTGATATCTTGTGATTGAATGGTGGAAATGTTATGTTACCTATATGCATGTTTTATGTGATACGATTATGTTGTGGTTCTTGGGCATTATTATGAAGATGGATGGTTCCGTGATAAACTATGGGCGGGTGAGCCCGATATAGATCTCCAATGCATTAGGTAACGTGAAGGAGTGAAACGTTAATGTTCTCCGAAGAGATTTAGGGAATATACTGTGATGGGTATTCCAAATGTAACCAAGAGGGTTACTCCCTACGTAAGAATGTTATGAATGCATCAAGCTACCTTTATGTCTTATGATTTCTATGATTTATTCATGATTTGATGAGTTATGTTAAAGTGATTATCTTTTATGGGTAAAGTATGATTTCATTCTATGTATATATGAATTCATGTTTCCTTTCCATATTTTTATATCCCATACTGAGCTTTTTGTGCTCACCCCATGTTTTTTTGAAATTTTTTTCACAGGTCAAAGGAAAGGTACATGATATGATGATAGTGTCAAGGAAGTGTCAAGAAAGAATCCATGTTTTATTTTAAATATGTTTCCATTGATGGGAAAAAATGAATACTCACTTTTATGTAACCACTTTGTTTAAATGTGGAATGCAATGCATGTTTTATGATCTAATTCTCTAAAACTCTAAACCTGAAAAGATCCTCAAGGTGTAATCTTGTAATAACTCAATATTAAGTAAGGTTTAAGGTTGGGGCCTTATACCAAGGGTCCATAATAAGTGATCAAATGGTTGTTTTTCTAAGACAAGACAGTCATCTTCACTAAGAATATTCTTTTTTTTCAATAATAAACTATTTTATAAAAATTAATATAATTGTGCAACATTATATCCAAAATATTAATATTTTATTACATTTTCTATAATAACTATCTATCTAATCCTTCATAAAATGTGAAATAAATCCACATCTCATGTGTGTGGTGGACAAAAATCTAAAAAACTGATGTAGTTTGTATTAGATCACCAACGTACTTGGTTATAAATAATGATGAAAATAATGAAAATATATGATATATATTGTAGGATCTTAATTGTATAAAATTAATATAACATGCACTTCCTTAACATTTTACACATTATTAGAATGATATCATTGCATTGTGTGTATATAAGACCTCTTATCTCCACAAAGAAACATCAGTACTTTTCCATATATAAAATTCAATAATGGTTATATTATTTAATATAATGATTAAATTTTATATTTATAACTTTAACATCATTATGGAGCTCGATGGACTATATTCTATGCACATGAACCAAAAAATTCACAAAAAATCCTCCATGATAATCCATTTCAATTAACACAAAAAATGGTAATAATTAAATTATTAACGATTAATAGATATGATTATATAATAAAATATTATATAGTATTATAAATATTATTTTTTCAATATTTGAAATAAAAAAAAATCAAAAAAATATACATGAGTTTAAATCATGATGTACTAAATAGAAACATGGGTAAGGGAATTCATCTCATTTCCCATTGATTAAAGAAAATTTTAATGTTATGAACCTAATTTATTTTATATTTTAACAGAATGAACTTTTGAAAATAAAATTACATTTTTAGTGAATAAATTAAATATTAATTAATGAAACTATAGAAATAATATGTACTACTTTTGTTAATTTAGATGATTATATGTTATAATATGTGAAATTTAAAAGAGTGTTATGTATAATAACAATTGATAATACATCCCATGTGCAATGTACTTTTAATTTTAGTATATTAAGGGTATTTATATATTATATTTTACATGGAAAAAATAAATGGCCACAAATAATAGAATTATGCCCTATGTAACCCATTTATCCAAGATTTTGAGGGAGATAGAATCATTGGAATTTTCCCTTGACCAATCCTAAGATTAGAATCAATAATTAAATCATGATCCAAATCATTTAAATGAGATGGTCGGGATAATTATGATTGTATCCCGAACCATGTCCATTGAACCATCCCATTAAAATATCACCATCATAAACCTTCCATTAATGGATTCCCTATTGTAATTAATGGTCAGGTATCTATACCCTAATAGTATAAAATTTTATATTTTCATTATAAATTTATTATTATATTTATTTTATTATTAAATTATAATAATAAATTGACGAGTTTGATAAAAATAGATTTCGATAAGGAGAAAAATATTTTTAGAAGAGTATAGTTTCAATAAACAGACACTTCTTACAGAGATCAATTTTTTTTAATGTGTACTATTTTAAAAAACTATTATTATGAAATAGTATTTTTTAATTATAAATGTTTATATAATTTAACATAATTAAATGTAATTTTTTTTATAAGAAAAATGTTATTTTAAAAAAAATCATAATTGTTTAGTAAATTGGAATTTTTTATTTAAATGCATAATTTTATAGTTGGATGATTTTTTTGATAAAATAAATATTATTTTTGAAATAATCATGTTGAAATTATCCAATGGTTATTTAATCATAGTTTTCTCTGATAATAGATATTCCATAGTTATAATAAATTATGGTATAATTATATGGTATAGATTATGAAATAAAAAATCCTAAAAGATATTTAATATATATTAAAAAGATTATTCTAGACAAAATTTATGTTTCCACTTCTTTTTTTTCTTTTGATAATTTTTTAATTTAAAAAATGATTAATTAACACCCTAAACCAAATATTGTAATTTAATGTTTTAAATTAAATTCTTTATAAACATAAACCTCATACAAATTAGGATGGATATTATTTTAATGTGTTTTTTTAATAATCAAAAAACAATAATCAAAACAATTATTTGATACAAACCACGAGAAAAAAATGGTATGATTTATGATTTTGATTAATGTATCATATAGAGTCAGATAATAAATATTAGAAAATAAAAAAAAAGAAGTTCCCTCATTTTTAAATATAAAATCACCCATCCTCAAATTCCTACTCACTCAAAACTCTAAGAGAATTAATTTTGTCATCTATTACCTATGTGGATCCCTCATAATGTTACGTCTTCCCCTTAAGAACCATAAACTAATAGTTTTGAAGAATCATCTCAAGAAAATGTACCCTCTAATTCTACTCTTAAATCAAGAACATGCTTTGTTGATTTCCTTTTCATTTAAAATTTTTAAAGATCAGTTATAGTTTGACACAACCCTCTTACTGTCCTTGTTATTCCCATGTAATGGAATACCCCTTTCATCCCCATTATTTAATTATATAAACTATTTTTTAACCATGTTAGGACATGGAAAATATCCTACAAATTTCCATAAAGAATATATGTGTAGTGAAAACATGTATACATTTTCACACATGTAAATTCACCCGGTTGTACTAATATTTAAATTATGTGGCATTTAATTGAATGATACTTCTACACCATAATCAATAGAGTAATATATAATAATGAAATACTTCTTTTGTTTGATCAATATGGAAAAATTATGCATGTGCATGATATAAATGTTATAAGTGGGCCTGAAGATATATTTCCCCATTATAAATTTGGTAATGTTTTTGTCTCAAGAAATTCCATGTAAAGCTCATGGGTGGTATTCCAAGGAAGACTATGTTATGTTTTCTATGAGGTTAGCCTTGAATAAATCTTATGATGAAAATTTTTAAGAAGTTTCCACATTCCCTTATTGAATTTATGATATATTTCTTTATCCTTCCACTTATTGAAAAAAAAATTACCCTCACCTCCTTATATTACATTGATTATAAACATGGATCCCATTTAATAATACACCTTATACAATGTTTTTCACAATCCCATAATAGTATTTATAGATCACCAATTTCATATCTATATCCAAAGGTCCCCCTGAGCACTTTTAGAAGTTTGATGGATCATTAATATCATGTTATTGATTTTTATTTAATATAATTTTATTTCATTTAAATTTTGATATATTGTTTATCAAATGACCCAATACAATATTCCTTATGGTCATGTAAAGTTTTATAAATAGTATCATTTTTTAGTTCATCATGAAATAAAATTTATTTAATATATGGGTTTTCATTGTTGGTTTGAGATAAAATTCATGATATTTTTTTCTATTGTGATTTAAATATTATAGTATTTTACATAGATAAAAACTAATCATAGGAAATAATATCTATATTTTTTATAGTATTATATAAGTGGATTCCAGGAAACATTAGTCATGCCTAGATAATATAAGTAAATATAGATCTAGAGAAACTATACCTAGGATTAATAATAGTGACAATGGTTCATTAATATAGAATTCATCAAAACCTGGTGCATGAAAAATGGACTTGTTTCACACTATCTTTGACACAACTAATAGATATGATTTCGTAAATTCACATGATTAATAAAAACCATTATAAAGATAAATCATTCTCAAAAGGTTTTATATTTTGTAATAGGTCATGGAAAATATTGACATAAACCAAGATATTCATAGGTCAGAGAATATATGTCATTTAAGAGTTATCCCATTAATAAACATATATTACAATAAATGTGATTAATAATTTAAAAATATGCATCCCTAATTTTCTCTTAATTCTTAGTTAATGTCTTAAAATAGGAGAAAATCAGTCAATAACCAATTAATGTGATAATGTGATGACTACAAAAATGTTAAGTCAAACCTAATTAGAGTGGTAAAAAAATAGAATAAAAATACGTTCTCAATCTACCATTTTTTTGAATAGATACACGAATTTGTATGAAATCCAAAATCCCCCTAAGTAATAGAAGGTTGAAATCGAGACAATTTTGTGACAAAGGCCTCTAATATTCAATATATATCTAAGTCCATTAGTCACTAAACAATAAAAAACTATATTCTAAATATCATATCCAACCATTAATTCACTAAAGAAGACATTATTATATTTTCTATTTATCATATGGATGGAGAATTTGGTCAATAGTGGAATTTAACCCAAAATAAGAGGCCAAATTAGGAGATCGAAGAGATAAAGTTAACATAATTTCATAAATATTTTATCAGTATATATGTTCCTCACTCTTATCAACATAAAATTAATAGGGATTTCTTAATCCTCAAGAAAAATGATGAAACATTCGTCGGGTTGTATGAGGAAAGACATTCAACAAATTCACAATACACATATTGCTTTCTGACCTCCAAAAAAAGAAATATTCAACACTTTCTTTCTCCTAAAGATTAATCAATGAAATGAATAGGATATTCGAGACATTAATAGATAAAAGTAAATTTTATAATTATATATAAATGTATAAATATAGATCAGTGATTCTCAAGGGTCTCTTGAGATAAGAAATAGGAATCAGAAAATATATTTTAGTTTTGGAGGTGTGATGAAAAAAAATTTCATCATGTTTTGAATGTCCATCATCCCACTTGTCAAAAGTGGGGAAGAATAATCTCTAAAATATCCAGAAGTGTACACGGAAAATCATTTACTATATAAAGGAAGGGAACCAAGATAGCGATTATAAACTGGATAGTCCCCCCAATGTGATGGAATAAATGGATTTTTTTAGTTAATACTCATCCTATTTTCTAATGTTACACCTTCAAGGATAATGTACATTTTTCAATCCAATTCCAAAAGAAATGTTTTTTCTATTATAAATGATGAGGATACAATCGATAGAATTGATATATAAGGGAGAGTGTTTTAGATCTTATCTGTTGGGTGGATACCACTAACTATGTTGTTAAAGGTATGATAGTTATTCGTATTAGGATAATGAATGTACTATTTGATTTTGGATCTACTAATTATTACATATAATAGAATCTTAATAGAAACATTCAAACACTTCCTTTATAAAATGCATATTTAGTTATCAATGATGATAAGAAATAATTCAATTGTTTAATCCATTTTTTATAGATCACCCCTATCAAAATTTTAGTGATGAATTTACTATAAAACAATATGGTACACCCCTTATATAAATTTGAGGCTATTATAAGAATAGATTGTTTTTATTTTTATATATACAAAATGAATGTCTAAGAGAATAAAATCAATCATATATAAAAAACTAACCTATGATTATATAAAAGTGAAAGTAGAAATAATAATATACCATGGTAAAAAAAATATAATTTTAGGATATCATTATCTTTCAAGAAACCATTTCTAGATCTATTATTTAAGACCATAAGTCCATAATAATAAGATATTTATATAAGAGATGGAATAAATAAGTGTATAAGAGAATAAAATCAATTCATGGGTGTCTAAATTACTAATGTAAAAAATGAATCCCCTCTAATGATATTCACACACTCACTAATAATGGATACTATACAAAAAATGGTGTAAAAAATAATGTTCATGGATATTGTCAAATTCTTGAAAATACAGTGCATGATTCTCTCCTCTCCAAGTGTGATGAATCTTAATCCTCTATGTGATTAAATTCTTAAACCAAAAAATTTGGTTATCAATAGTCTGAGGTGTGGAAATGAGGTCAATTATGGACACACGTATAGTTAGATATTACTATTCAACAACTGATATCACAATTCTATTCATGATTTCAAGCTAGGGAGCCTTGATCATGGAAAAATCATCCACCATAATGGATTCCCCTCTCCTGATAGAAACCATGAAGTTATGTCCATTAGAGGCACATATATCATTGATGATACCTCCACTCCACAATAATCCCAAATCATTATATCCATCATCATAAATATTTAATCCTATTGAAGGAGGGTTTTAGTTAATGAAGTGGTCCTGTGATAAGGGTCTGGATGTGTAATAGTTATCGATGATGGTCTCCATGAAGGGCATGAGATATGGAGTGAGGACCTGACATTTAAGTATGGTGGTTAACACAGCCCCTAGATACATAGTTCTAGAAACAATCCCCATACTCGATCCATATATTCCTTCAATGAGGTCATTGTTTCTAGAATTACAAATACACTAACACCCAATAGCTTAGAAAATGACCCTTACCTTCATTTCATGTGGATTTATTAAGGTAAAAAGAAACCATTTCTAATGAAGTTCAATGTATCTTGATACACCTTTCTTTAATCCCACAAACTCTCAAATGGACATCCAAACATTTTTGGCCCAATTTCCTAAATAATAGGTTAAAAATACTTCTACAGTTGGGGTTCGATAATCAAACGACATGGAGGTAATGTGGATTCTGTTACATTGAATGGCTTCATCCTAACGTAATTTCTAATTATGAACATTCTAAATCAGAATGTTATATTTGGTTGGGATTCCTTGACACCAACGAATCTCTCTCCAACTATCTTGTATGTTATATTCATACACCATCCAATGATTTACCTTTAATGAAAAAATCCATAAAGTATCTCCAATAATGATGCATTTATCCAAATCATATTTGAACTAAATTAAATTAAATTTCATCTGTAGGTCATCATCTATGATGGCATGAATAAATTTTGTATAGATGAAGGTGACCTTGAATGTCATGTTAGGCCTTAAAAACCCTAAAACCCCAATTATATCAACAGCTGATCTGGGGTCCCAAAAACTAATACCACCCTATTTAAAAATAAACCTTTTATGGAACTGTAGAACTGGGACATGAATTTCAGTTTTATTCAAAAGATAAAAATATTTAACTCATTGTCATTACATGATCCTATAATTTCAATCATTAGTGACATACTCCCAAAAAATGCAGTAGTCAATAGCCTCAAATACATGCCTTCGATGCATGATAATCATGGATTCCCTAACAAATATAAGGTTAACAAAACCCTAATGTATTTTCATATCCATACTGGACCATGATGTCCTTGTTAAATGTACCAATGTATGGGAATCGAAAAATAAAATAACACATAAACGATTAAATCTCATTGATAAAAATAATTCGCATATTGAAGAGCCATAGAATATTCATTGGACTCAAAAAGAGAACAAATTTAACTAGAGTTTTCCTACCACAAAATGGATAAAAAATAATCTTCAAATTTTAATTTAGATTGACAATGTCTTTTAAATTTTTTTTAATTAATGAATAAATAATCCCTCTAGATAAATCTGGATAGCCATATAATCCTTGGGGAAGTTACTCTAATGAAAAACCACACCAGAGATAATAGAAATGTCTCACCTCTCCATAAAAATATTCAAAATATAAACACTACTTTTTTCAAAATATCAATTTCTCATAAACATTTTGAATATTCATAGAATGTATTTTTAAAACCACTTATATAATTTAAAGTCCCTTTTTAAAAAATTATCATCTTCTCTGAAATCAAATTATAGGAATAATTGTAGAATTCAAATATTTACCAAAAAGGTAAACTACTTCCATTCCCCTAATTCTTGATCAAAAATGTTCTAAAAGAATCATGCGCTGGAATAATAAATCATGGGGATAGTTGGTATCCTTTCCATAATCCCTTCAACGAAATTTGGAATCCATATGTTTTAACATTTAAGTATATGTACATCTAATGGAAATTGATGTATCTAACAAATAAATCCGTAGCCCCAGTAGAAAACCCCATATGAGCAAAGACCCTCGAAATTAAATTAAATTCCATTCTATCATATGAATTACTCATATCCTCCTTTACATCAATACAAAAGGCTAAAAATTTCTTATTAATATCTAAGATTATCTCTTGAGAAATTACATTTTCCCTTTGATAAACTTTGGTTGGATGAATCGATGTTGTTTCTTAAAAGTATTCATGTATATTAACCTTGATAATCGCATTTTGATGACACTCGTGAGCACCATATACGGAATATTATGCATGATATTAGCCATGTACCTACATAATAAGAAAGTTTTTTTCCCAATACTATAGAATTTCACATAAAGTACCCTAGGAAGCTTTATGGTCTTGGAGTGTTATCCAGATTAAGAGAATTAATTTCCTCTTTAATTTCATCATCGCATAATTAAATCCAATTCTGTTGTTAAAATAATCGTTTACTACACATGGAATATCTTTAAATATCTTTTCACTTAATATCATATATCATTCCTTAATTATAGTGATTGTATCAGCTTGAAGATATTTCAAAAGAGACTCTTACATACATCCCACAACCCGAATGTCATCCGTGCATGAGCCCTTCTCTATTACAATATTACAAGTGATGATCCTTATAATCCCTTTCAGATACGAATTAATTTGTTAAATCCCCTTGTCTAATGATTTCAACCATTATTTTCCGGATGATTCATTAGCCACTCATTCCTTTCCTAGCTATTTATTGATATTTATTTCATTTAAAATTAATATATTAGAAATTTCCAGCATCCCATCCCACATTGAGTAAGAAATAAAACTATTTGATATTGGATTTAATGTTTTATAATTCATAGGATCTCATTAGATTCCGATTAGACCATAAAAAAATAACTCAATTAATCCTTCTGGTATTTTTTTGGAGGCCAACCCAACATGATCCTTGAACCATTATTTTCAAAGACTATCTCACCAAAGTGTGGTATACTGGGTCTAAGGTTCACCATTTAAAAAAAATAAGTGAATGTTGTTTCCCCAACTTCCCTCTAGAGACGCCATAATTTGAGAATGTTTAGAAAAATCCCTCAACACATGAGCCTTTGTGGATGGTGGGTAAATATACATGGACATAATATTGGCCAAATAATGATCCAGGTGGCACGATGTTTGATTATCCCCCTTCTGATTATTAGACCATGTAGGTTATTCTCCATCAAAACCAAAGTCTATGAGGGTGGATTTAGCCATAATCCACAATAGAAATTATCTTACCTTATAATTATAGATGTTAACACCTTTTTTTCCAAATAATTTTGTAATCACCATAAAATCTTATCGAACCATGAATGCATTGTCCACTAGGGGAATGGAAATTATATTGTGACAATGTTTTTCATAAAATACTAGTCACACATGGAATAGAGAAAGGTAAAAAAATTGGACTCTCTATTAAAAGTAATTATAGTTTATTACAGATCAAATACTATAATATTCCTCTGTCAGATACTAGGTTTCTATAAAATCCAAGCATCGTTTTTTTTCAAATATCCATGTAGGTATTTACGTAGGCTTGTCCGTTTAGTAAACTAGTTTATCTTGGAGTAATATTTTTTTTATTCCAACACTACAATAAGGGAAATGTTTCTATTAAAAAACATTTGGTAAACAAATAAACCTCAAACTAGGAACAATGGAAACACATATTCAAGATGGTGATTGAAATCATTATAGAAGACCTTTATTGGTATTTTTACCACATGGTGATGTTTTATGGGTTCTAATGTGATAAATCTCACTTTTACACCTCATTTGAGATGTTTTCAGAACTCATGTTTTTGTAAAATAATGTAATTGGAATGATATAGTTGAGTCTATCATACATAATGTACCCATTGAGAGAACTAAAAACCCATTAGATATGGTTAGATGGCAGTCACGTGGGAGAATGATGGTATTTTGAGAGAGAAGCTGTAGGAGAGGGTTAAAGAACAATTGAAACTTTTCCCTAGAAGAAAATGTAGCGTGGACCTTTGATAAACTATGGATCTTCCAGGGGATATAAACTACCATCGACATATATGATATGGAATCCGGGATATTCATTATAGGTCGAGGAGATGAGGTTGATTGAGGATAAAATGGAAGAATGATACCAACTATTGAGACTCCATGCCGGGAATGGGAGCCATAAATGTTGGAGGATATTCATATATATATCTAGAGCCTTATGAGATGGATCCATAGATCGAAAAATCTATTCATTGATAAGTACATTAAGTAATATTATACCAACCAAATTTGAGTTCCCTTGGTGATGTAACTCTATATATAAATGAGTCGAGGAAGATAAAGATATCATTTTACACCATGAAATTGATTTCTGATCCTTGAGAAGAATATGATATGAGAATGTTTGGGATAGTTCAATCTTTATTCAGATGCGATCTTTCATAGTATACATCAATACAATACACTAACAATTCTATGATAATAACGAAATAAGAGAATCACCAATTGATAGAAAAAATATACATTTTGAAAAGGTATAAGTAGTACTAAAAGGGGGATCTATACCATTTATTAAGATGAATCCTAGCATGAATGAACTGTAATTTTCTTCATAAAAATATTAATGCCCCACATACCGAATGATATAATGTTGGAGGACCAAGCCATCATACATATTATTTAGATGAAATAACCCTAGAAAAATCATTTCTATTATGAACTAAAACCCTCTATTGATAACCATAACCAAATATCCCACCAAATCATGAAAGACCAGATTTGGATACCAGTGGAGAGAAAATATTGTCTTTAGAGTACATTGGTACTAGGATGAATCTTTATGAAAAATTTTTTTTATAATAGAGAGTGATAAAGAGAATTCCACTGAAGGTGAATAGATATTCCCAAAATGAAATTCTATAAAATAACGATATTTATGCAAACCCAAAGGTGTGGAATGAATAAAGAAATCATTGAGGGTAACGTCTTGTTGTGAGGGACCAGATAATGAATGAAATGGAACATCCAGTTAACTAAGTAGGGAATATTAAGAAACATGATGAAAATGATTGGAGTATCTGACTTCCAAAATGGCCACAAGAATTTAAAAAACATCGGTGTGAGTGGAGTGTTTTGTAATGAAAATATATACCTTTATTACATGTCCATTATAAGGGAATTCGATGATGTGTTTTGAGAATAATTTCCAAGATATACTCCACACCATGTTATTGATTTTTCAATCAATATCAAAATCCATCATTTTCCACTATCAAATACACCATATAGAATTGTGGATGTTCCACATGAGAATATTAATAAATAATGAATATAGAATATATATACAGGGTTCATACACACATGTTCTCTACAATGGGGTGTGCCAGTCCTCTCCATCAAGAAGAATAATTTTTAAATGCACCGCTCATTTGTTATCTTGGGATAAAAAAGATCGTGATAAATAATATGTATCACAATCCACATATTGATGAGTTTATAGATCATTTATATAGAGACCATTATTTACATAACAAGGATCTTCATTTGTGATATTATCATCTAATGGTGGTGAATGTGACAATTCTGATGATATATTTTCACATTTGTTATGGTCACTGTGAGTTATTAATGGTTCCATTTGGACTCAATAATTCTCTAGAAACAATCATGTATTTTATGAATATAGGATTTAGTTATTAAATTGGATTTTTTTCTTTATATATGATATTCTTATCTACTCTAAATGAAACTAAGAACTCGGGGGAATTTAAATAATATATAGACAAACATATCAATGTAAAAGTTATATGATGAATATAGTAAATGTGATTTTTTGTTGGATTATATAACATTATTAGGTAATATTATCAAAAAATAAAGGGATATCAGTGGATCTATAAAAATATAATAAATCAAAGGATGTATCAAAAAAATATATATAATGGAAATCACCAGTTTCCATGGATTACCTAGGCTCTATAGTCAATATATTGGAAAATGATCATGATTTCAAATCCAACTAACCATATTAATTTGAAGGTAGTTATGTTTTTTACATAAATTCATGTTAAAAATATTTATATATTATATTAAGAGGCTATTCACTACAAATGTTCTCCAATTACCACCTTTGGGGAAGGATTGGGGATATATATTGGAGAGTCCAAAAACATATTGTGTTTTTTAATAATTCAATATAAACATTTCATAGCCTAGTCCTATAACTAGTTAGTTATTGATGAGTATATCTACCAAACACATGATCTAGAATTGGCTGTAGTGATCTCCATATTATAATTTTTTTGAAATTATCTAGATAGAGAAATTTGTGACATATATAAGGATCATAATATCATCCAGTATATTTTATCTAAAAATGATATTAATATACATAAATAATGAAGTTTAGTAATGATCAAATATAATCACTATTAAATCCATTACCATTATTTTATGGGAAGGAAACTGTGAGATTTAATAAATAGATATGATCTTGTTACCCTATCCATGATGATGATTGCAATGTATATGATATTATTTGACATGTAGGGCATGGAAATTGGAATTATAAAATAATATCCAAAAAACCATTCTCAAATAAACGCTCAATAGTATTTTATTGATAGGATCAAGGTAGACATGAATTCTGATGGGTTGTTATAGAATTGGGTTGAGAATATTATAGAGTTTACCTTTTCTAAATATGTTGTTATAAGGTTTGGAACAAAGATATGTGTCCCATAAAAACTAGAACTAAAGGGTGACCTTTTTGATAATTTTTTTAGTATATCATTCTCTATAAATCCATAATGAAATATTATGTTAAGGTATTTGAAGAAAAAAATTCTGGGGGGTAACATCATGAGAGATATTGGGGAGTTTATATCTCAATTCTAGGAATCCCAAAAGGTAATTGGAGAATAATGTATGGGAAAGGGTATAGTGAAACAATTTCTCATACATGATTAGATATTAGAATACATTATTATATAGTATATCATAGGAAACACAATGAATCAAAATATAAATAACTCAATATGGTTTTAATTTGTTCACCATAAAATATTGGATCATTTTATTATTATCAAAGAATATCTCTCTCTTGGATAAAACACAGAGAGATATATTAATAGGGTTTTAAAAAATCATGTTGTACTGTACTATATTATACTTGTTTGATATCATAGGTGTGCAATGAGTTTTTAGAGAATCCTTTAGAAATCATTGGATATAGAACGGATATTCAGCATCGATTATCACCATCTGATGGATGGTCAGTCTAAAGAAAACGCTGAAACTCTACATGAATTTTTGAGGTCATGTTTGATGGATTTAATTATATGTTAGGATCAATACCATAAACAAATTGAGTTATCATATAACAGTAATATTAATAACAAAACCCAAATGGAACCTTATGAGGATATGTATGGGAAGATGTGTCAGACTATGACATGATGGGATAATTTTGGAAGAGTTTTATTCGATGGTTTCAGATCATATCCATGAAATGTCTATGAATGTTTATATTTTTTGGCATCATATGAAATTTTTATAAATTTGAAGGAAAATGTATTTCAAAAATTGTAGATGTGGCCTAGAGTTTGAGGTTGTAGGTAATGTGTTCCTTTACGTATTACCATTTAATATTGTGAGGATTTTTGGGAAGAAGATAAATCTTATCCAAATATACATCACCCCTTTGAGATTGTTGATAACATAAAAGCTAGATCCTATTGACTATCAATCTCACATAACCTATCTGAAATACAATATTTAATATATGTATCCATCTTAAGGATGCACATACATTATCCCACACATTTAAAAAATCCATTGGTGGTATTTTTGTATAATGATGATTCATATGATGAGTATCTAGTGAAGAACACAAATCATATAGGAAAGGCTATACAAAACAGGTCAACTCAGCAAGACACATTATTTGGGTATACCCACATGTTTGTTGAAGTGATATGGGAACGTAATGCAGTGATAAAATAGAAGTAATCTCTTCTATTTTACTGTATTAAATGAAAATTTTGATTTTGATATTTATGAATGGGGTTGAATGAAACGAAATAAGAATTTACAAATGAAATTCCCTTTTTGAATGGCTAAATTAAATATTAAATAATTTATAAACATATGAAAATTGAAATATTATTGGTTATTTTGGACATTTAAAGTTATGTCAAGTAAAATATAGAATCGTTTAATAATCATAGCCATTGATAATATAATAATTATATAGTGAATGTTTAATATTATTTTCATAGGGTCCATGGTAAAGTCTATTAGGCAATGAAAAATGATGTGATGGCCTCAACCTATATGACCATACCCTATGAATCCCATTTATTAAATATTTAAAAGATATAGTTCTGATAGGATTTTCACTTGACCGTGAAGAAGTAAATATTCCACAACATAGGTATGAGAAAAACAATTTGTGGGATATATTCAAATTCACTATGACCATGTCCCTAATCAATATTTTCAAACAACCCCATGAAAATCTCATAGTCAAACATCATATGTTTATGGATTTCTATGGTATAGACGATTTATTTCTTCTAATATCGTTTTTATAATTTATTGGTCACCCATATATTATGTATGCACTAAGGTTATCTGAAGGGTTTTGAAGAGAAATGAATTTTTAAGTTAATTTTGTTGAGTTATGTTTTATTTCATTTAATTTATAGTTCATGTTTTATTATATTTAACTAATTTATAAAGGATACTAGGCCTCATGACCGTTTAGGGTTGTATTGAGTGTATCTATATGTAATAATTCATAAAATTACGTGATTTAATGATTTGGTTTGTCATATATATGGTGTATAAACTACCCCTTTTACTTGTAATATCATGAATCCTTATTGACACATGATATTTTTAGAATCAATTTTATTATTTCATTAATGGTTATATTATGTGAATTTTACCATGTGGTATGGATTTCCCTAAAAAATACTTTCTTTGGTTTTATTACTTATTCAATTTATTTAAATTTATATTATTCTATGTGAAATGAATTTTGATTGTTTTATTTTTTTTATTTCCTATTGTTTAATGTGGATTTAAATTTTATAACAATAATACATTAATTAAAGTATTATTACTTCAATGGTATGATCTTTTTAAGGGATTCAATCTCAATTTCTATTCATTAGGGTATATGTTAATTTCATGCAATAGTTTTTTTATATTGTGTATACACTTTCCCTTCTACATGTTATACCATGAATGCTTCATAATTCATTATATTAAATAGTTAAGTTCATATTATTTTATCCATAAGGATTTTACATTGATTTTTCCAAGTGGAAAATTTATTCTTAATGCATTTTACTTTCAATGGGTTATAACACTTCTTTTTTTATTGTATTTTGTCATGATTTTGTGTGAATAAACTTTTTCTATTTAATGTTTATTTCCACATTTATTTTTGTGTATTTAAATATGATGTATATAACAAATTAAGTACCACCCCAACGGTATGGTATTTGTATGAGATTCCTTCTCAATTTTTATTCTATTGAGATATTTGGTATTATACACATATTTGTTTACATGAGTTTTATCTAAAAACCTTTTTATATTTTATATTTGGAATCAATATGTATTATTTATATTTAATGTTTTCATTGATGTTAATTATTAATATTTGATATGATTCAAAAGAAAACAAAGTTGTAAGGGTTTAGATAACAATTTTACCAATTTACAAGATGGATTATGTTTAGGTATCTATTTGTAAATAAAATGAAATTTTATTATTAAGTTCAATCTATTTTATTCTCATATGGTTATTCATGATATTGTCATGTAATAGTACAATCTTACTCACATTGGTATGTAAATTAATTTGAAAAAATCTTTTAACCAATGGTTTCATTATTCCTCAATTCGGTAGAAAATAATTTTTCTTTAATATTCTATTTTCCATAAAAAGGTCAAGGATTTAATATTATTAAATAATTTTTTATTTAAATTTCCCATAGTGTTATTTTCTAAATAATTAATTCAATAGAATCTTTTTATTATCTTCCAAAAATGAGTTTTTTCTTTTGAATATGGTTATGTTTCATGGTTCTTTTCAAATAATTATTTCCCCTAATATTATGGGAATTTAATGTTTTTAAAAGTGATTTTAAAATTTAATACATTAGTTTTCTTGAGAATAATTTTAATAAATTTTTATTGTAAATTTATTCATCAATGACAAAAATCCTAAAATTAATGTACTCTATTTGGGGTTTTTTTAATGATGAAAACCTTATTTTCTCTATATATGTGTTAATAGGTATTTGAATGAATGTAAATCCATTTTAGGATACTAATTGTAACATCTTGTCCCTTCTTCATTGGCTGGAGAAAGTGATGAGATAGTACATGAATTTAGATGTCGTTCCCAAGGCGCTAATGGATGGAAATAAATGATGAGGGATTCAAGATCAATTGGGGAACAATTTTAACTAGAATAAAACCACCCAACAATAACTATATGATTTATTTTAACAAGGTATACCATAATAATATATTACCAATATAAAACTAAACAAAAAACTCTCCCTTAACAAATCCAAAAAACCAATACAACTAAATCACAATAGTATGAGTATCAGAGTACCAAAAAGAAGACTCAACTACAATACCCTAAGGAAACCATGACACAATATACTTTTTCTTACCATGCTCCATGATACATTCGTAATAATACCACCAAATAATAACGACAGACTACTGGAAAAATTATATGCTCTACCTTTGAATGTGTCCCATAAAATGAAATCAGAAAAATCACTAATGTTCCCATGATGGGGGTGAGTAAATGTAATCATTATCTTTTAGTCAACTGACTTCCCAATACAAACCACTAGGATAAAACCTTTATCTCATTTATATAAATAAGTTTTTGTAAAACATTAAATAGTAGAACAATTTTAATAAGCCAAATAGACCCTTATTGAGCTATTTTCACCCAAATCCCAATATCAAATGGTAAGCTCAACAAGCATTCTATAATTCTTTTCCACCACATATGAGAAAATTAATTTTTATCTTTCATACAAACACAAAAGAAAATAATAATTTTAGGTTTTCACATGTCCAAACTAGTAAACAATCGCTGTGGAACATCCCATCCATGCTCGTCACTAAATTCTAAACCTATTGGTATATCACGCCAACTTATCCTTGATAATGTATCTTCTATCCACTAGACATCCAATTTTTATAGTTGTACTCTCTACCCAATTCTCATCATCCTAAAAAATCAACTTTTCTTTCCAATAACAAAACATATAGAAAACCAAGGCCACAATATTATAAAAGAAATAACTACTTCATAACTAATAAATCCCTTAGAAAATCATCCATGCTACAATATGTTTCAATAAAGAAACCCCCTTTTATTAAAACCATTTTGACAAACCATTTTCAAAAATCAACCCAAGGAAACCATTTTAAAATCTGACAAGAAAAAACATTTCACCGGAATGACCTGTTTCCCCAAAATATTCATTTTATCATAAAACAAGTTTCCGACAAGGATTACACTCTATAAATACAATTAGTTACAACCAAAACAATTAATAGAAAACCAGGCTTCTAGTTATAGCATTGTGGAGTTGGGAGAGAAGACACCTACTATAGGGTTTTAGTGAAATCATCCCACCGCACAACCACACCCCAAATATGGGTGAAATACCCACCAAATAATACTCAATATCATTACCTAACATACAAAATCCCAACTATAATCATATTGGGTAATAATGTCCCGGTATTAAACTGAAATTTTTGTAGATTTAGAAAAATGACAGAGTGTGATGTGTATATCATGAGAAAACCACAAAACACCAAGAGAGGAGACTTACTGGGGAAGAATCACCTTCACCACAACTAGAAAACCCTTGTGAACTCGTTCATAATTAGTGGGAGAGCCATATAAATCTTGAGAACCATGAATCCCTAGTGAGGCATGGGTTTGAGGATGAATAGAAGGTTTATAGAAACTCCTAATTAGTCCCAATTTTAAAAACTCACTTTATATTTCCACGTACAGTTAGCTGCTAGGGTTACGAAAACCATGAGCTAATTGTGTGCATGTTAGTACCTCAATAGAGATATCACATAGATTCATCACAAAGTTTGACAAACTATGTTAAAAATGTGTGAAGAACACTATCCAATGTTTCTCAGTTACCTGTGTTTGTTTCACAGTTTCCCCTAAATGTGATCAAATCATGTAGCCCTAGAAAAGCATCCAAATATTCCTAAAACCATCCAAATACTCCTAAACATTTATCAACACCTTTAAAAACATAAATTGGAATAAATAAGGTTAATACCTCCAACATGGTGTACTAAAATATCCCACTAAGTTACTTTATATCGTTAGAATAAATTCAACCATCCCATTACTGAATGAGATCGAGCCATTTCTCAGCCATCTATTTCTCTTATTCCCAAGTCTCATCCTCAATCTGACCATGCTACAATATGACCTGAACTTGATTGATGATATTATGAAACAAGTCATTCAATTGACTATTAAAAATCCACACTGGCACATGCACTAACAAAGAATATGTCTCTTTATCCACATGATATCGTCCAATCACATTGTCAATATCCAACTGATACATTTTAAACAAAGAAAAATGGAGAACATTGTGAACTGTACTAAACCTTGGTGAAAAATCCAACCCATATTCCAGTTCTCCAACCAGCTCATGTTTCTCAAAATTTCTAATATACCTTGGAGGTAATATCCCCTACTTCCCAAAATGATGTTGTCCAAGCCTAAGGGGGACTCTAAACAACACATGATCGCCCACCATGAATGTAAACAATCATCAATGATGATCCACGTACTATTTAAAACCACTCAAAGTCGTCTCCATTATCTTCCAGATTAACTTGATCTTTTTTTCATCTCTAAGACAAGACTTCATCCCACCATCATAGTTTTACCTATTTCATCCCCAAAAGGTGTATAATGACACGGAAAACCATAAAATTATTCAGTCAGAGCCATTTTTATAGGGGCCAGATAAATTTTATAATATGAGATCTCTAACAACAGAAAGTATCCTCCCATGATCCATATAAACTCATTACACAAGCCTGAAACATGTATTCCAATGTTTGTCTCATCCTCTGGGATTGACCATCTATGTGAGGATGATATGTCATGCTCATTATCAACTATTTCCCAGGGTATTTCATTAAGGACTTTATTAATAGATATGTGAATATCAGATATCTATATGATACAATAGAAATAGGTACACCATTCCCCTTTACGACCACATATATAAAGATTTCGGAAAGATCCCCAAATGTATGAGGTTCATGAATATCGACGAAATAGGCCGATGTTCTGATCTGATCCACTCTCACCCAAATGGCATCATTATTTCTAACCATTATTGGGAGACATATATCAAAATACATCGATATTTTCTCCCAATTCTATATAGGGATACGTAATGATTGTAACATACCTGCTAGATGATGATTCTCTACCTTGACTTGGTTACAAGGCAAGCATCTCGATGCAAAGTCGTCCACATTGATTTTTCACATCGACCACTAAAATAGTGCATTCACTTCATTAGACGTTTTATGAATTCTCTGCAGGAAAACTCACTTGTAATGATAATAAGACCTGGGAATTTCTTCTTCGCAATCCACTGGTACAACCATACAATTCTGAAAACAAAAGGCTGAATTCACATTCAATTCTTCATCCCTCAATGGTCTCCCAACCATTGAATTTTGACCTCATCACCATACACTCCGAATCAGCCATTCGTTCCACTTTAACCAATCCAACCATGTTTGGAAACAATCATATCGGAATGAACAGTTCCATATCAATATAGTCCTCACATTAAAACTGCATTTTAGATTGTGATGACATCAACTATCACTAAGTCCATGCATGTTTCACTACATAAGCATATAATTTCATACTTAATGCATCTAACACCGAGTTTCCCCTACCCAGTGTATAAATAAATTCAATGTAAAATATCTAAAGATACTCCATCCATCTCCTTTACCTCATGATCATTCATCTTTGTGAGAAAATATTCTTCAAACTATTATAATCATCAAATACTAAAAATTTATCATCGAAGAGATAATGACACTCCATTATGAAGTATGAACCACCACTGCCAGCTCTAAATCATGTGTTTGGTAGTTATTCACATGCACCCTCAGATACCATGAGGCATATTCAACCCCAATATCCCTTATCATGAAAATACATCCCTACCCTGATCCTGGTACATCACAATACACCATGTACCCTTTCCTTGGTTCTGGGAAAACCATGATCGGTGCTGATGTAATATTACAATTTATGATCTAGAGAAGATTTTTGACACTACTCATTCCATTAAAAATGAACATTCTTCCCCATAAAATCAATGATTGTTGTGTCCAATTGTGAGAAATAATGAACAAAATGACGATAATACCCACCTAGGACAAGGAATCTATGTATATTGAAAACATTAATTAGAGGTTACCATGAAATAAAAATATCTATATTTTTAGGATCAACTGATACACCATTGACAGAAATTACATAGTTCAGGAAACAACCATCCTATATCTAAAAATCACACTTCAACAATTTGGAATACATCATATGATCTCTCAAGTTACCCAACATTATCTCCAAGTGTTTCTCAAGAGACACCCTCATCCTGAAATACACCAATATATCATCAACAAATAATACCACAGAAGAATCCAAATATCGTTTAAATATCTTATTCATCAATTTCATGGACACTATTAGTGCATTCGTCAGGCCAAAGGGAATAACCACTTACTCATAATGGCCATATCTACAAGTAAAGGTTATTTCTGGAATATCATCCTCTCACTCCTCCAAATGATGATATTTTGATCACTTGTCAATCTCAGAGAACCACTTAGATCTCCTCAACTGATAAAAAATCATCAATTCATGGAACGGGATATCGTTATATTATCTTAACATGATAATTCCTACAATTTTCAACACAAAACTGAATAGTTCAGTCTTTCGTTTTAGCAAAATAAACTAGCACTACCTACTGAGACGTGCTAGGATTAATTCACCCTTTGTTTTATAAATCGTCCAACTACACTATTAATTACCTCAATCATTGTGTTGAAAATCCATAAAACAGAAGTGATATTGGACTGTTCCTTAGAAGAAGATCAATCATAAACTCTACTTCTCTCATGGGTGGAAACCCAGATAATTCTTCTTCAAAGACATCTAGAAACTGATCAACCACATCTGAAAAAAACACTATTCTAAACTCCTTCCATTGATTCCAATAAAAATATCTCTAACTAATAAGATATCATTCCAATATTTGCTTTCAAAAACCCATTTTCACCCAACTTTTCATTATTCTCTCCTCTAAATAGATGTTTGACACCATCATCCTCTGTGAAACAAATGTTTTTGTGCATAACTATCAATGTGGGCCTTAAACAATCCCAACCAATCTGTCCCCAAAATTATATTAGTAGAATCCATCACAAGCACTAATAACTCCCACATGAACTCAACCACATTCACAACTATACAACATACTCTACACATAAAGGCTCAACACTCTCTTTTTCCCAATAGAGTTTGATGTTTTATGACCGAAGGCATCATTTCCACAGTTGAACCTATAAAATCAATGGCATGAGAATCAGTGGAAGAATGTGATTTACCTGTATCAAAAAACATATTAATCAAGTTAGAATTTAAAATAATTTTACCTCGCACCATGGATGGTCCCAACTAATAATCTATCACAACTTCCTCAAATCCAAACTATTTATTGCTTTCCAAAGTCATCTATTTATTTCCCTATTTAGGAGATATGGTATTTTTTGAATCATAATGACTAATTTTACTCTGTTTCCAAGGGTAATATTTATGCCCCTACCCTATTAAGGAATAGGATGCCTGTGACCCCTGATATGTGTCATGAGCACCCGAACTCATTGAATTATGAAGATACCACTAAATATGCCCAATATTTTTATAATTATTACATGACTATGATTGTGTCCTAAAATATCACATAATGTGACCTGTAGAGTGGCACTGCAAACATCAAGGCTGAATCTGAAGCTTTAGAGGAAGATTCATTGATCCGGTTGTTGAATTATGATCCATACTCCCAGCCTAGAAATAAGTGTCCCTATTCTTCTTGAACCCTACATTAGAGTTCCAAATATTACCCCTTGGTAATCACATGCTCCCTCCACATGTAGCCCTTAATATATCCTATTAACATATTTTTCCTCAATTAACCATTTTCAGGAAATCAAATTTACAAAACACCTCTATTTTTGAACAAATTTATTACCTCAACACAACTTCATGTATATGTGACTTCAACGATGTACTATCGGTCACATCAGGTGAAAATCACACTACATTCATAAACATATACTCAAATTCTTTTATCGAGAGGTTGCCTTTATTCATCCGAAATAAATCCATTCTTCGCTGAATTCTGTACCTATGAGTGTAGAAATTTTTATTAATCAATTCCTCAAAACCATCCATGATAGTACCTTGGTCCGTTCTGGCTTGGATGGCCAACTCCCACCACTAAAGGTAATGATCCTCCAATATCTATTTTCCTAGATTAACTTTCAACTCCATTGTTGTGCCCCAGAATTAAAATATCTTATTCATTCTATTCAACCATGTATCTTACAATTCCATCTTTGAAAAAACACCTAGTGATGGTTGGATTATTCTTTTAAAACTAAAAATTATGATCCACATGGTTTGGATCATCTAGTTTATTCCCACTTTTAATTGCATAGAACTCTTTCACAATACTCTACACTAGTACCTAGTTCACCTAGGGCTTAGGTGAAACCACACATTTAGCATCCTCCTCGAGTTGGTCTTTATGATTCCAACCCAGTTTCATTTCTATCAAAACAAAAAAACAACCATATGCCCCACACCATAGAAATTAAAGGCATACAACTTCAAATTCAATTACACTTAAACTATTACAATCAAACATTCAACAATTTTACAATTCCCATGTTGGACCATTTTTGAAACATTCACTATTTTTTTTAGAGTCAACCAATTTTACAAATACTACAACTATACACATTTCAAATCCACACATTTGAACACAATTTCAAAATTTTCACAAATCAACCTAATAATGACACTAAATAAATCATTATACCCAATGGAATATCAATTATAATTGGAAATCATTTCTACCAGGCATGTCATGCCCATCTTGTTGGATACCCTGACGACAATGAGATTTCTAATGCCTATAAGTTTCTTTAAAACACTTATTTTCCCAAATTGTTGGTAACATTATTCTTATCATAAATGGGTATACTATATCCTTTAATGCTATACATTTCAATTTCTAATGATCCTACTTCTTCTTGTGATCCGAACTCAAGGAAGAGACCATTAACGAATGTCAATGCCAAGACTAACAACTAAAGTGAATGGATCAAACTACTACATTCACTTGAAATTCACGGTATGAAAAAACTTAGACGGCTAGTAACATGACACCCCTTCCTCGTTGTCCTAAGAAGGTAGTGAGACGCTGCATGGCCTTAGGCAATGTTCCCAAGGAGCCAAAGACTATAATAATTGTCGAGGGATTCAAGACCAATTAGGGAATGATTTTCCTTAGAATAAAAGAACCCAACCAAAACAACAAGATGAATTTAATCAATGTATATCATAATAAAACATTAATAGGAGATAACATAACAACCAACTCTCCCATAATAAATACCAAAAACCAATACAACTAAATCACAATAATCTATGTATCAGAGTACTAAGTGGATGAATCAATAACAACACCCAAAGGAATCCCTGACACACTCCACTACTTCTCACCAAACTCTAAGAATCAAGATCTATAATACCACCCAAGAATCCCAATGGACCTCTAGAAAAATGAGATTATTTACCTTTTTCTGTTTCAGTGAAAAATACATCTGCAATAGAACCAATGTGCCAATGCAGGGGGTGATTATAAATACTTAGTATGATTACCCCAAATGAAATCCTTATACATTCCACTATGATAATACTATTAGGACATATATATAACAGTTTATGTAAAACATTAAATAGTGGAACAATGTCCACAAGACAAACACACCCATAACGATCTATTTCCTCCCAAATCCAAAAAAAACAAGGGAAGCTCAAAAACTATGCGATAATTCATTTAGCATTACATATGAGCAAAAAAATTAAATCTTACATAACAACACACACTATAATCACAACTATAGGGTTTTAGATATCAAAAATCGGTATGAGATCACAGTGGAACATCCCTTCCACACTTGTTAATACTTTCTAAACCTATTTATACATCATTCTAATAATCCTTGATGGTAGATCATCCATCAAATATCCATCCCGTTTTTTTGTTGTACTCCCCCACCCATTTCACATCATCCCACCGCAACCTAAAATGTTTTGTCCAATAAACAATAATATAGAACACCAAGGCCACAAAATTTTGAAAAAAACTATTTCATAACCAAAAAATATCATGGAAAATCATCTCTACCACAATTACAATCCGTCACACCCTGACCTATGTATTTAATTTATTTTATTTTTTCCTTTTCTTTTGAAATTTTTTGTGGGGTTCGAGTTGAGTCTCAGACAAAAATTTTGAGTTTTGTCAAAAATTTGCAAGTTTTTTAGTTGATTTCATTCAGCGCATGGGTGGATCGGGTTTTGGAAGCCCCGTGTTGCTTCGCCCTAACATCAGCATGATTTTCCTTTCATTATAAAAATTATAACGAGAAAATTTTGCAGTATAATGAGTTATTTAAAATTTTAGTGTTGTTAATGATTTTATTATTATTATTAAAGTAAACTGGGTGTTCTTATGATTTATATTTTTATCAGTATGATTAATAATGTTCTTATTAGTATTATTATTAACAAGGATTTTTTATAATAATAATAATAATTATTATTATTATTACTATTGATATTTGGGACGGTGCTCAGGCACCACATAGCTAGCGGAATTCATGTGGTCAGCCCAGGAACCAGCGCAATTGCGGAATTTGAGTCAGCCAAATATAAATATATTAAATGAGTTAAAAAGAAAAAAACTGAAATTAAATTTAAATTTTAATTATATAATGTCATGTTATTATTAAAGAATATTCATTATTAAAATTAATATTTTTATTATCATTATATATTTATTAATGGTTTTATTATTCATATGGATAATATTATTATTATCATTAAGAAGAGTAATTACTATTATTATTATGATTATTATTATTATCATTCTCATTAATATTATTATTATAATTTCAGATCAGTGTTATTGTTATTTTATTTCTATTTCGTTTTATTCTGTCATTTTATTTAGCTCTTTCTTTCTCTTTTTCTTTTCATTTATTTCTTTAATTTTTCCCCACTCATCCTCTCCCTTCCATATCTCCCTATCGTGAGCACCCCCCCTATAGCATCCCGTCATTTTATAACATAACTTTTCATTCCATTACACGGAACTGAGGATCTTTAAGGTTTAGTGTCTTGGAAACAAGGAACATAAAACATGAAACAAAAAAACACTCTTCTTAAACACTTGAAAGGCTACTACTCATGTTCACCCTAGGATCATTACTGCATCTCATAACCTGGGGACATACATCAAAAGGAAGGGTGAGCAGAAGGCCCAGCAAGGGAAACAAGTGAAACATTTTACATATGAACTTGAGATACATCAATAAAGTCATGAAAAGAACTTTAATGCATGCAAATGAAATCATGAAGCATATCATAATAAAAATAAAACTTTTTCATAACTTGAAGATGTGGCTACATAATTTAACATAGACAATCATGAACATATCACCAAGGTCCATCCCCAAGGTGTCATTTTAAAATTACCAAGGTTATTCACCAAGGTATCGTGAAAATTGTAATCGCTAGTGGTTACATCATTACCCAATGCATTGGAGCGCTATCAGGGCGCACCCTTAAATTTGCCTTTATTATCATGTGAGCCACATATATCATCATCAAACATTTCATAAATAACCCACACAACATAAAATAAATGGGTTTCATTTCATAATCATAACGTTTTAAAAACTGCTTTAAAGACATGATCTTTACGTCACTTTAAACCCACGGAAAGGGAAAGCGGGTCTCATGTATGTAAATCCCAGAATTTAAAATGGAACATTTTGATATATATGTGAATACCCTTGTAGAAATAAGGGCTTTGATTATTCACTTTATAACATAAAATAATTTTTGAGAAAAGAGAGAGGCATTTTGAGGGGAAAATTCTGCAGCATAACGGCTAAGTTTCGGGGTTTTAGAAAACATTGAAATGAGAGGGGACATGGGTCAAACATTCATAAATGACCCATAAAATAGTACATGGACAGAATAAGAAGGATACATGATCATGGTAATAAGATTTCAAGGACATACCATTTGAAATGAAAAACATGGAAGGAAGAAAAAAAATTAGATTTCTCTTATGAAAGTTCGGCAGCCTAACGGCGTTACTTAAACCTCAACAAAAATGATTTGAAAAGATCAAATAGGATCTCTCATCATGTGAACATAAGAGTTCATTATGATAGATATATATATAATTCCCCAACATAACAAAAAGGAACTTGAAAGAATTGACATGAAAGTAGAACTTCAAAACGAGAAGGGTGAAGAACCACTTAAAAATTTGGCAGCCTAACGGCGCCACTTAAAACATCAAAATACCGAATTGAAGAGATCAAATGGGGTCTCTCATCATATGAACATAAGAGTCCAGTATGATATATATAGAGATCATACCCCAATATAACAAAAAGGAACTTGAAATAATTTACATGAAAGTAGAACTTCAAAACGAGAAGGGTGAAGAACCACTTAAACATTCGGCAGCCTAACGGCGCCACTTAAAACATCAAAATACTGAATTGAAGAGATCAAATGAGGTCTCTTATCATATGAACATAAGAGTCCAGTATGATATATATAGAGATCATACCCCAATATAACAAAAGGAACTTGAAATAATTGACATGAAAGTAGAACTTCAAAACGAGAAGGGTGAAGAACCACTTAAAAATTCGGCAGCCTAACGGCGCCACTTAAAACATCAAAATACTGAATTGAAGCGATCAAATGGGGTCTCTCATCATATGATCATAAAAGATCAGTATGATAATTTAGAGATCATACCCCAACATAATAAAAAGTAACATGAAAGACTTGAATGAAAATAGAACTTGAAAACGAGGAAGGTGAAAGAATCCCTTAAAAATTCGGCAGCCTAACGGCGCCACTTAAACATTCTTAAAACGAATTGATGGGAGCAAGGGGGGGTATCTCATCATATGAACATGAAATAGGCAGTAGGATGAATATAAAACAACATCCTCCAACATAAGAACATGGAGTATAAAATAAATGACATAAAAGAGATTACTTGAAAAGAAAGAGAGAGGTCGGATCCCTTACCTTAAAATGTTACTCTTAAACCTCAAAGGTTGGGACCTTGAGGGCTTGGGGGCACCTTGGGAGGACTCCTTGGGAGGTAATGAGACCAGAAATTCGTTGGGAATGAGTGGGTAGTCGAATGGATGAGAGGAGGGCTTGGTATTTATAGGGAAAGTGAGGGGACAAGGCATTAATGGCCAAGGGACACCTCACATGTGCTTTTCTCAAACCCATGTGCTCTCCCTTGTCATTTATCATGGAGTTAGGCCACATGGGGCCCCCAAAACAATACTTCATCACCCTTGGCCGACCAACCCTCAAAAGATCTCATGAAATCATCATGACACCGTTATGATGTCATTAAACATACCGAAACCCTAAAACTGTATTTTTACTATTCACTGAAAATTCAACTTTCTCAGAAAAATCCCAAAATTTCACATTAACCAAATATCAATTCTCTGATTTCAAAAATGAAATCCATTTTATAAAATTAATTTTCTAAATATTTTTAATTTAATTTTTAAATAAAAACACTCTTCATCGAAAATTCATTTTTTCCAGAAAAAACCCCAAAAATTACCATAACATAATATCGATGCTCTGAGTTCAAAAATAAAGTCATTTTTATAAAAATAATTTTCAAATTATTTTTAATTAAATTTTTAATTAAAAAACACTATTCACCCGAAAAAACTAATACTTGAATAATAATTAATGAAACCATTATTTAACTATTTTATTGAATCACATTACTTAATCAAGGTGCCTAGATTATTTTAAAACTTTCTTTAAGTGAGATTACTAATCCATTTGGTCATATTACTAATCCTAATCATAAAATCACTATTCATAATTTACTATTCATCAAAAATCAAGTTGATCTTATTAGACTCTAAATTTAGTACTGAACATAATTGCAGAAGACCATTTTTTGAAAATCATTACACATTTTTAATTATTTAGGGTTTACATAAACATATTTAAAATATCCTTTTTCTAAAATTCATCAAAAATATGCATACTATATTTATCCGGTCATTTCAAAATTCATAAACTTCATCATAAGAAGAAATCCCAATTTTTATTTAAAACAAGGATTACACAAGGTAGTTACCGTCTCGTTACATAACCCCTTATAATACCAGCATAGGACCTAAGAGTAAGGTGTGCTAGGGTGATAGAAGCTTGGGGAGGCTCAGTCAACATTTCCCGAGTAGTAATTTCTATCTGTTTGAACTTCTCACGAAGGCGATTTCGTTCCAGCTTCACATGATGAAGTTCGGCTTGGATTTGATCCAGTGCAAAGCCCAGTGGTGCTACCTCCTTCCCAAGCTCTGTTAGATGGGCTTCGATCGGTCCAAGACTACTAGGTGAGGCCATCAAATCTTCTTTCTATAATAATTAACCAAGATTACTTATATTTAGAGACAATAATCAAAACATTTTGTTCACAGAGGTCATGTTGACCGATGGTTATATAATAGTCAAAACCCACTGATCTCATTTTAATTATAATCATGTTTATCAAATAAACCATTTTTGTTGAGTATAACAATAACACATAAAATTAGGAAACAAAATTTATTTAAAAATTTCGGGTCGTTACAATCTTCCCCCCTTAAGAAATTGCATCCTCGCAATTTTAAAATTTGGTTTTGAAATTTCATTGAAAGTCCCACTTCGGAAAAGGAGTCAGTAAAACTATTACTTTAAAATAAAGAAAGGGAAGTACAATGGTCACCCGATTTAACCCACACTAGGGTTCCATGTAGGAAAACATGGACATGGAGGAAAAAACAAAGGGTCAAGTTCTGAGGGAGAGTGATAGAGAACATGATTAGGAGAAAGTTAACCATGAGAAAATCCCAAACTTATGATGTGTGTAAACGGTCTTTGATTACCTAGTAGGAAACGTAAACCAACAACATTTTTTTTTACGTTTCTTTTCATAATTTTAAGGATTTAATTTACTACATAGAACAAAAACATAAGAAAATATACCTACCTTCAAGTAGAGTTTCATCCTTTAACAAGTCCCTACCAACACTAATCTTTTCTCCAAATGATGAGAATTCAAAAACACTTGGTCTCATAAAAGCACAAGAATCATCTTCTATAGAATCACATAATCTACAAAAGATTAACTATTTATTTCTTCTATCTTTAAACATTATCCCAAAAACAGAAAGGTTAAGGTAAAACAACTCTTCAAAAAGAAAGAATCCCATAGGAATGGAAACTAATTTTAAATCATCAAAGTTCCATGGTACTACCCAAAGTTCATCATAGACCATTCCATAAATAACGGTCCTTAAAATTCCTCAAAACAAACCAAACTAAGATTGAAACCCAAATACAATAAGGATTTGATAACATAGTCTTCCAAAACAACTTCATTGTTCATCTCCAGACAACATCAACCACTCCTAACATCTTATAAAAAGTAGCTAACCTAAACATATTTTACCCAAGATAGGTTAGTCATTCCCATAAGTAACCTAAATTACTATAAGTTCACCTTAAATTCATCGATTCTTCAAAATATAAGTCAACCTTACTCCTCAATGAAAATACCGTAGTAATCTATTTACCTCGATCAAATATGGTTCCCAAAATAATGAACATCTTCCAAAATAATAATCATATTTTAATCCCCTAATCATCCCCATCATATTAATACGAAAATCGTCCCATTTCCTATCACATTGGTTGTCGGAACATGTTCTTCCATTTCCCACCATTAACTAAGAAGAGAAAGCATAATTAGGGGCTTAAGTACTTAGCTAATAATCATGAAAAGGAACTGAAAGCATATAAGGATAACTTGTATATGAAAGGTATACCCTAACTTGTGATCTCCTAGGTTCCCATCTAGGTTATGAATGATCATATATTCTTATGTGAACCTTTATTTTATTTTATCTTTGTTCTTTTAACAATGGTTCATACCAAGCTTATAAATTTAATAAAGCATATCCCCCGGGAGTGTCGTAACCAAGAGTGCAGCAAGTCCCGTTGTCGTGTACCAGTTACCGTTCGAGTCTAGCTCAAAACGGTGTTTTCGGGTTTTACCCCTATGTACATCTGTGCCAGAGCCACCTCTACCTGCTCGTATCCAGACAGGGATGTATTTTCTTGGCAACCCCTTACTCAATACTCACCAAAATACCAGGAAGATTTCCTATATTAAACTTTTCTATAGGGTTCCTCCTAGAGTTTTCATATCCTAATTTCCACAAATAACTAAACCATCCTTTGATACCAACTATAGCATCCCGTCTTTTTATAACATAACTTTTCATTCCATTACATGGAACTGAGGATCTTTAAGGTTTAGTGTCTTGGAAACAAGGAACATAAAACATGAAGAAAAAAAACATTCTTCTCAAACACTTGAAAGGCTTCTCCTCATGTTTACCCTAGGCTCATTATTGCATCTCATAACCTGGGGACATAAATCAAAAGGAAGGGTGAGCAGAAGGCCCAGCAAGGGAAACAAGTGAAACATTTTACATATGAACTTGAGATACATCAATAAAGTCATGAAAAGAACTTTAATGCATGAAAATGAAATCATGAAGCATATCATAATAAAAATAATACTTTTTCATAACTTGAAGATGTGGCTACATCATTTAACATAGACAATCATGAACATATCACCAAGGTCCATCCCCAAGGTGTCATTTTAAAATTACCAAGGTTATTTACCAAGGTATCGTGAAAATTGTAATCTCTAGTGGTTACATCATTACCCAATGCATTGGAGCGCTATCAGGGCGCAACCTTAAATTTTCCTTTATTATCATGTGAGCCACATATATCATCATCAAACATTTCATAAATAACCCACACAGCATAAAATAAATGGGTTTCATTTCATAATCATAACGTTTTAAAAACTGCTTTAAAGACATGATCTTTACGTCACTTTAAACCCACGGAAAGGGAAAGCGGGTCTCATGTATGTAAATCCCAGAATTTAAAATGGAACATTTTGATATATATGTGAATACCCTTGTAGAAATAAGAGCTTTGAGTATTCACTTTATAACATAAAATAATTTTTGAGAAAAGAAAGGCATTTTGAGGGGAAAATTCTGCAGCATAACGGCTAAGTTTCGGGGTTTTAGAAAACATTGAAATGAGAGGGGAAATGGGTCAAACATTCATAAATGACCCATAAAATAGTACATGGACAGAATAAGAAGGATACATGATCATGGTAATGAGATTTAAAGGACATACCATTTGAAATGAAAAACATGGAAGGAGGAAAAAAAATTAGATTTCTCTTATGAAAGTTCGGCAGCCTAACGGCGTTACTTAAACCTCAACAAAAATGATTTGAAAAGATCAAATAGGATCTCTCATCATGTGAACATAAGAGTTCATTATGATAGATATAGAGATAATTCCCCAACATAACAAAAAGGAACTTGAAAGAATTGACATTAAAGTAGAACTTCAAAAAGAGAAGGGTGAAGAACCACTTAATAATTCGGCAGCCTAACGGCGCCATTTAAAACATCAAAATACCGAATTGAAGAGATCAAATGGGGTCTCTCATCATATGAACATAAGAGTCAAGTATGATATATATAGAGATCATACCCCAATATAACAAAAAGGAACTTGAAATAATTGACATGAAAGTAGAACTTCAAAACGAGAAGGGTGAAGAACCACTTAAAAATTCGGCAGCCTAACGGCGCCACTTAAAACATCAAAATACTGAATTGAAGAGATCAAATGGGGTCTCTTATCATATGAACATAAGAGTCCAGTATGATATATATAGATATCATACCCCAATATAACAAAAGTAACTTGAAATAATTGACATGAAAGTAGAACTTCAAAACGAGAAGGGTGAAGAACCACTTAAAAATTCGGCAGCCTAACGGCGCCACTTAAAACTTCAAAATACTGAATTGAAGCGATCAAATGGGGTATCACATCATATGATCATAAAAGATCAGTATTATAATTTAGAGATAATACCCCAACATAATAAAAAGGAACATGAAAGACTTGAATGAAAATAGAACTTGAAAACGAGGAAGGTGTAAGAATCCCTTAAAAATTCGGCAGCCTAACGGCGCCACTTAAACATTCTTAAAACGAATTGATGGGAGAAAGGGGGGGTATCTCATCATATGAACATGAAATAGGCAGTAGGATGAATATAAAAGAACATCCTCCAATATAAGAACATGGAGTATAAAATAAATGACATAAAAGAGATTACTTGAAAAGAAAGAGAGAGGTCAGATCCCTTACCTTAAAATGTAACTCTTAAACCTCAAAGGTTGGGACCTTGATGGCTTGGGGGCACCATGGGAGGACTCCATGGGAGGTAATGAGACCAGAAATTCGTTGGGAATGAGTGGGGAGTCGAATGGATGAGAGGAGGGCTTGGTATTTATAGGGAAAGTGAGGGGACAAGGCATTAATGGCCAAGGGACACCTCACATGTGCTTTTCTCAAACCCATGTGCTCTCCCTTGTCATTTATCATGGAGTTAGGCCACATGGGGCCCCCAAAACAATAATTCATCACCCTTGGCCGGTCAACCCTCAAACGATCTCATGACATCATCATGACACCGTTATGATGTCATTAAACATACCGAAACCCTAAAACTGTATTTTTACTATTCACTGAAAATTCAACTTTCTCAGAAAAATCCCAAAATTTTACATTAACCAAATATCAATGCTCTGATTTCAAAAATGAAATCCATTTTATAAAAATAATTTTCTAAATATTTTTAATTTAATTTTTAAATAAAAACACTATTCATTGAAATTTCATTTTTTCCAGAAAAAACCCCAAAAATTACCATAACATAATATCGATGCTCTGAGTTCAAAAATAATGTCATTTTTATAAAAATAATTTTCTAATTATTTTTAATTAAATTTTTAATTAAAAAACACTTTTCACCCGAAAAAACTAATACTTGAATAATAATTAATGAACCCGTTATTTAACTATTTTATTGAATCACATTACTTAATCAAGGTGCCTAGATTATTTTAAAACTTTCTTTAAGTGAGATTACTAATCCATTTGGTCATATTACTAATCCTAATCATAAAATCACTATTCATAATTTACTATTCATCAAAAATCAAGTTGATCTTATTAGACTCTAAATTTAGTACTGAACATAATTGCAGAAGACCATTTTTTGAAAATCATTACACATTTTTAATTATTTTGGGTTTACATAAACATATTTAAAATATCTTTTTTCTAAAATTCATCAAAAATATGCATACTATATTTATCCGGTCATTTCAAAATTCATAAACTTCATCATAAGAAGAAATCCCAATTTTTATTTAAAACAAGGATTACACAAGGTAGTTACGGTCTCGTTACATAACCCCTTATAATACCAGCATAGGACCTAAGAGTAAGGTGTGCTAGGGTGATAGAAGCTTGGGGCGGCTCAGTCAACATTGCCCGAGTAGTAATTTCTATCAGTTTGAACTTCTCACGAAGGCGATTTCGTTCCAGCTTCACATGATGAAGTTCGGCTTCGATTTGATCCAGAACAAAGCCCAGTGGTGCTACCTCCTTCCCAAGCTCTGTTAGATGGGCTTCGATCGGTCCAAGACTACTAGGTGAGGCCATCGAATCTTCTTTCTATAATAATTAACCAAGATTACTTATATTTAGAGACAATAATCAAAAAATTTTGTTCACAGTGGTCATGTTGACCGATGGTTATATAATAGTCAAAACCCACTGATCTCATTTTAAGTATAATCATGTTTATCAAATAAAACATTTTTGTTGAGTATAACAATAACACATAAAATTAAGAAACAATATTTATTTAAAAATTTCGGGTCGTTACACCCCCCCCCCATTTAACCATACTTCTGTGTCACCATTCTCCTCACCCTCTAAACTTCCTTCCCCATATTAGTGCGCCTTGCCTCTCCCTACAGTGCTCCCCGGCCTCCCCCCCCCCCGATTGAACCTGTAGTGCCCCACGCCAGGTAGCCACCATGAACATGTTGTCCTCACGCCCTCCGACCACCTTGCACGGATCATGCGCCCTCATGCCGCCCTGTCTCCCAGCACCTAGCTGACGTGCCACCTCCTTGCAACTGACATCCTCTTGGCCTACTGGCAGCCCTCTTGTCATTCGTGATGACTGACCTCCGCCTAAACTCTCCTTCCATGTTTCTTCTAGCCATCAGCAGTGTAATATCTGTGACGACATCCCTTTTTCGGCCAGAAAATCCTCTATCGTCCACTTTTCCATTTGGCTAACCCCTGCCCTATGGTTGTCTCTCGTGAAACCCCTTTCGTCCAGCTCAAATCCCTTCAACTACACGTCGTCCTTTCCTATCGCCATGCGTACCTCCGGCCCAGCGTGCCTCTGATTCGGTAGTGCGCCATTGTGTGAGCATTTTGTATAGTTGCGTATTCCCCATGTTTCCCCATTTTCATGTACAAATCATTGTGAAATGCTTCGAGGCCACCCTCGCTACTACAAACAACTCATTCATCAACTGTGTTGACCAATTCCCTTTTTGCGCGACCCAGTTGTTCAAGGATGCATGCACACCATGGTGATGTTAGTGTTTTATCTTCTCTTGGATAATTAATTTGGCATGTTTTGTGATTAATGAGTTCTGTGTAAAGTTTAGTTTTTTTAAATGAACATATTTTTAATTTTATATATTATACCATGCTAATGAGAATTAAGATTTTTTTTATGAAAACCAGTCTTGAGTTGTTTAATTTCATTTTATATACTGTGTAATTAGTTTATTTAACTGTGCTCGTGGTGCATTTTCTTTTGTATTAGGATTTAGGTTTGTGTTTGATAAAAAAACATGTTTGTGAATGTGTTTTGATTGTGTAAATTTGAGAGTTACTTTTTCAATATTTTTTCATAAATTTTAATGTGATTTAGTAAATAATGTAGGTACTGCGAGTTGTGTTTTGAAAACATGTCGAAGTGGTTTTTGTTCATTATTTTTTTTTGGATTATTCTATGTTAGTGGTTATGTTTTTTTGTTTTTGTGTGTATTTTACAGCGCATTCATGAGGTAATTCTATTTCACTAAGGTTTTCAGCAGGTTATACATACTTGTATGCAAGTTTGAGACGTGTTGTGTTGTCTTAATCGAGTTACAAGTCGACATAGGTCCTCCAATGCATTCACAATTAAATTTATAATTTATTAATTGATTGATATTTCATTGATTTTCAATAAATGATAAATAGTATTTGATAATTATTTTTAGAATAATTACATGATGTAAAGGAAGCTGTTTATTTTATACACGGTAGTTGAATTATTTTATTGATGAATTGACGCACAATAGTGAAAGAATGCTCGTTTGTCCTATAAACATAATTCATGGATTTTCAAGTATGGTTATGGTTTGTTGGTAACTATTTTCTTCTAACATGTGAGAAATTTTTTTTTTCTCTAGAGAAATGGTGTTTTTTCGATAGTATCATAATTCCCATTAGGAAATTTAATAAATAAAATTATTTTGAAAAACCATATTTGAGGTGAATCAAGGGTGATCTTGTAGTGTTCATCAATTGTGTGAGATTCATGTGTGTAATGTTTGTTCATCGTGACTGGTTACTTGATTGAAAATGTTAACTCACCTCTTTTTATTATACGTGTTAACATTGGAACCTAGCATAGTATGTGAATCATCTGAGCATCATTTTTGCACTAGATGAGAATACACACTAGATTGTGGCCCTTAGTACGTACTTTTCTCTTCCAGTGGATTAGGCCCCTCTGTTAGGCCGTGTAGGGAACCACCGAGCATTTGGTAGTTATGAAATTATTTATAGTATCCATTCCTTTAGGATGAGTCACACATATTGTACGTTCTGGATTTGTCATGATCTCCTAGGTTTGAAAAATGATTTCATTAGTGCTTATTTGAATGTGGTAGATGATTGAGGGGAATAGATTGGTATTTGATCCTTGTTTACTACTTTATCATTTCCCTTATTGTGTATTATGTGAAGTGTGTTGTTTTTCTATTTAATAACCACTAAAATTTGAATTTCTATATTTATAGAGAAAATGTTTCAAAATTTAATGCACAGTTTCCGTCAAACATTTAGCATGTTTTTAAATTAAAAAGTACAATGCAGATTTACTTGTTCTAGAAAGGAAGGTTTTTGTGGAATCCAATATTTTATATATTTTATTTCAAAACTGGAATTAGTAACTTATTTATTTAGAGGTAGTTCTTTGGGGATAGTTTGTTGGCATGCCTACTGTGTTTTAATAGTCACAAATATTGTTTTGTCCTTTTTTTAGTTTCTATTACAGGTTCAACTTGGGTTTGAATTCTGTAGGTTAGAGTTGGTGGTCTTTTCTTGAGTGACTCTCGGGGTCACAAGGAGTTTTGGGAATGGTTAGGTTAGTATGTGTCATTGTCATATCTTTCTCTTTGTGTCATTTATTTGTTTTGTGTTGTCATATTTTATTTTTGTTTCCTTATTTATTTTTTTAATTTGGAGAAACCATTCCCACTTTCATTATGTTGATGCCCTAGAGCTAGTTTCCGGAACAGGTGGATCGGGAACTCCTCTCAGACCCTGTCGTGGATCGGCTCAGTTGAACGGTTCAGGGTCGACCCGGGTTGGTTTATGAAAAAATGGTATCAAATGGGGTTGGCTCTTGAGATGACCTAGTTTTTCAGAGCGCCCATTGTTATTTGGGATTGTCATGGTATAAAGAATATAATATTCAGGACTTGAGTCATACGAACAGGAAGGACGTCATGAACGCTTTCTTATTCCAATCCTCAGGTTACCATGGGATGTCCGGGTTGTTGGTGTCTTTTCGGTTCCTTTGAAATTTTTTATGTTAGAAAATTAACAGGGAGCTGGGAAAGTAGCCATGTAAGATTGTAGTGCCTCGAAAGCCATGTGGAGATGGCAAGATAACCCTAGAATACTCTTTGTGATGGTGGTGTGACTGGCGTATGGCCGCTATCCATATGTCCGAGTCACCCATCAGCACTAGTTTCCCCTAGTGAATCATTTGGGTTTTCTTTAATTTGGGATTTGTATTGTAATGTTTTATTTTTCAAATTGTGAAAAGTTGAATATGAAATGATGATGACCATGTTTTGATTATTTTTATTGTTTCATTATTCTTTAGTGGTCTCCCCCATGATGCTTTGATGAATTCACAAGGTGTTGTTTCAGGTAGTGCACCCATAGAAATCCTCCAGTTGATCAGCCTATAGACTATGTCCTTGAGTTTCGAAAATTGAACACCCTCTCTTTTATGGACAAGAAGACCCTCTTTAGGTAGAGGAGTGGTTTTGGAATATTGAGAGAAACTTTATTTTCATTGGGATTCCTGATTCATTAAAGGTGAAGTTTGCTAACATTATGCATGCATGTCCAACCTGGAAATGGTGAAAGTCTGTGTCTCAAAGAAAGCCTCGAAAAGATATCTCATGGGAGTTCTCTAAGTCTTTGTTTATCCAATAATATTACTCAATGTTTACAAATCTGAGGAATAGGATGGAGTTGTGTTGTGTTAAGAATGGCGTGAAATCAGTATTATAATTATATCAACGCTTCTTAGATCCAGTTCCATATGACCTAGGGTTTGTTACAAATGATCCTAAATAGGCTCGGAAATTTGAGTTTGGGCTCTGACCTGAATTGCAATCGAATGTGGTAGATCTCAACCTAACAACCTTCTTGAATTTTTTTGGGAAAGCCTTTCTGATGTAAGTTTTGTTAGTAGGAGGACATGAGGTGGAGAATCTTCCCCTGGCCTTGGGGAGCAGTGGATAAGATGGAGATAGACATAATGGGAAGAGGCCTCATGCGGGTGGCTCTAATAGATGAATCAGGATGCCTTTAGACCATGAGTCATCTTCTTCACATCACAATGAAGGGATCTTTAACTAGTGTGATAGGCAGGGTCACAAGAGTCTTACATGCCCGAGTACTTCGATACCCTGCCACACTTGTTGATGGCTATGTCACCAGCAGCGATTCTGCCGAGGTGTTTCCATGAAGCGCACTAAAGCCAATCACGACTCGTCGAAGGTCACTTGAGCCTGTCTGTAGGAGTATGAAAATGTTTGGGATCGGTTTGAGGATTTCTATTTGTAGTGTTTTGTGGATGTAGGGGTCATCTCTTTTAGCATTTTGTGGTGTTTCTTTTCCTTCATTTGTAAAAATGGTTATTAAAGAATCTCATTAAAAAAACTTTTTTAATGGAATTATGTTTGGTAAAAAAATTGTTTTGTGTATTATGTTTTGGAATTTCTGAAGCCTAAATGCAAGGAAAGAGATCCGTCAATCATCAGTGCTCTATCCATATGTCCCAGGGTGAATCTAGTGTGTAGTCTCGAGAACCCCAATGGTGAAAAACTGACTTGGTTTAATGTTGGTTTTAAGTGTGACGTGGTTTATGTTCTTCTGAGGGTGGGAAATTGTTGACATGATGATGGTGGTAGTTTTAATGCTTGATTAGTTGGGCCCTTACCTTCTCCCCCTCATTGGGGGGGGGGGTGGACCTTATAAAAAATCTTCATGTTTGGTTAATGCCATCAGTTCTTATAGTGTGGAGACCCACATTGGGTCTTTTAGAGTCACACCAGATGTAATTCAGTTTTAGGCCAATCCTTATGGTGGGGAGTCTATTTAGGCCCTCCCATGTCAGTATCAAATTTTCATTTCATTTATCATTTTGTGGCAGGTGGTCACGTGCGGAACCAAATAATCCCGAGTTAATCCTCTTGAGAAACAATGGAATTGGAGTACACCCAATTGTTTTGTTGGACTCTAATTATAGGAATAAGTGTCTGAGGTAGTTTATGTTCGTTTATTCCTTCATTGAGATGTATGGTTTGGGTTATTCTTGGTGATATTTAAGTAGATCATGTTTTAGGAATGAGTTGTGTGTCATGGGTTTTCTGTGTATGATTAGATCGATCAACTGTAGATTCTTTAACTTTTGGAGGTGGGTGACAAATAACGAGCTCCATCATTGGGTCTAGGTCTTGGTGTGCCATTCCAGGGGTGGAATGTGTTATGGTGGGGGGAATTGTCACACCTCAGCCTATCTAATTAATTTATTTTATTATTTCCATTAGTGTGTAAATATTTTTTTTGGTTTTGATATAGTCCTAGAATGAAATTTTTAGTTTTGTCAAAAAAAATTGGGTGTTTTTCAGTTGACATTATACTGAAAATGGGTGGAGAGAATTTTGGAAACCCCGTGTAGGTTCACACAAACATCGGTACAATCTTCTTATCTTCGAAAAAATTAAAATGTGAATCCTTTTTAATTTTTTGTGTGATTTAAAATTTTAGTTTTGTTAATGATTTTATTATTATTATTAAAGTGAACTGGGTATTCTTATGATTTATATTTTTATCAGTATGATTATTAATTTTCTTAATAGTTATATTATTAATATGGGTTTATAAAAATAATTTTTATTATCATTATAATTATTGCTACTACTATTGATATTTGGGTCGGTGTCGGGCACCACACAGATAGAAGAACCCGTGCTGTTAGCCTAGGCACCTGCATGATTTTAGAGTTTGAGTTGGCCAAAATAAAATAAATTCAATGGGTTTAAATGAAAAATTGATAAAAATAAAATAAATATTTTGTTAAATATTATTATATTATTAGTAAAGAATTTTTATTTTTATAATTATTATTTTTATCATTTTTTTATTATTAATAAAGATGTTTTTATTATTCTTATGGCTATTATTATTAGTATCCCTATGAAAGGTACTTATTATTAAAAATATTATTTTTATTTTTATTATGGTCATTAATATTATTATTAAAATTATATATTAAGTTTGTTATTATTTTATTATTATTTAGTTTTTTATGTCATTTTATTTAGTTCTTTTTTTCTCTTTTTCTTTTCATTTCATTCTTTCTTTTATTTTTTTCTACTATTCCCCTCCCTTATCTCTCTCCCCATCACTAGCAGCCACCCATGTAACCCTATTTCTGGGATTTTTTTATTTTTATGTTTTTAAAAAAATATTTTCCAGAAAACGCTTAAAGAAATTTTTTTAAAAAAAATACACCTCAAAGGCGGCATCCCAGATGCCGCCTTTGCATTTCAGGGGCAAGGCGGCATCCGCGATGCCGCCTTTGCGCTGTGGGTGAAAGGCACCATCCGCGATGCCGCCTTTCTCCAAAAAAAATCTTTTTAAAAAAAAAATTATTTTTATTTTTATTTTTTTTGTTTTATATATATATATATATATATAAACAAAACAAAAAATATCAGAAAATTTTCTCTTCTATTAAAGATCCAGTGCTACAGCCATTACAGCAGTCTGGATTCTGACAGAAACTCTTACCCAGGCCTCCCTTTTATAAGAGGGATTGCCCTGAAAATCATTCTGCATTTTCGATGTGGGATTAAGGTTCTACCTTTACTGCACAGTACATTCTGCATTTCCGATGTGGGATTCTGTTACAAGTACGTGACTTTGAAATACAATAAAATATAAACTATAAGGTCAATATAAATGAAATTTTAAACATTGATTAAACATATAAAAAATAGTTGAAAACAAAAATAATTTCCTCAAAAATGTTGATGAAAAATAATCTATAACCTTTCAAAACCGCCTACTTGAAACTTAAATATGTTTCAAAAAAGTGAATTTGAAAGACTATAAAATATAAACTATAAAACGAATATTATTGAAACTTTAAATATTGATTAAACATATAATAAATAGTTTAAAACAAAAGAAATTTCCAAAAAAATGTTGATGAAAAGTAATTTATAAGCTTTCAAAACCGCATACTTGAAACATAAAATTTTTCAAGTACGTGACTTTTAAAAACCATAAAACATAAAATAGAAGACCAATATAAATTAAATGTTAAACATTGATTAAACATATAAGAAATAGTTGAAAACAAAAGAAATTTCCAAAAAAATGTTAATGAAAAATAATTTATAAGCTTTCAAAACCACTTACTAATTATTAGTAATTAGTAATTAGTAATTAGTAATTAGTAATTATTAATTAGTTAATTAGTAATATAAATATTAATTATAATTAGTCATTATAATTATTAATTATTAATTATTAATAATTAATTATATAATAGTTAGTTAGTTCATTAGTTATATAATTATTAATTATATAAAAATTAATTAGTAAATTAGTAATATAATTTTTAATTACGTTTATTCATTATAATTTTTAATTATTAATTAGTAATTATTAAGAATTAAATATTTCATAATTAATTAGTTAATTAGTAATATTATCATTAATTATATAATAATTAATTAGTAATATTATTATTACATATATAATAAATATTTAGTAATTAGAAATACAATTAATAATTACAACTGATTAATTAGTAATTATTAATTATTTATTAGTTAATTAGTAATATAAATATTTATTATAATTATTCATTATAATTAGTAATTAGTAATTAATAATTATTAATAAGTAATTAGTAATTATTAATTAGTTAATTATTAATATAAATATTAATTATAACTATTCATTAAATTATTAATTATTAATTATTACTCATTAATTATTACTTATATAATAAATAATTAGTTAATTATTAATATAACTATTAATTATATAATAATTAATTAGTTAATTAGTAATATAATTATAATCTTTCAAAGTCACATACTTGAAACATTTTTATGTTTCAAGTAGGCGGTTTTGAAAGCATATAAATTATTTTTCATTAACATTTTTTTGGAAATTGCTTTTGTTTTCAACTATTTCTTATATGTTTAATCAATGTTTAACGTTTCATTTATAGTGGTTTTCTATTTTATGTTTTATGGTTTTTCAAAGTCACGTACTTGAAAAAATTTACGTTTCAAGTATGCGGTTTTGAAAGCTTATAAATTACTTTTCATCAACATTTTTTTGGAAATTTGTTTTGTTTTCAACTATTTATTATATGTTTAATCAATGTTTAAAGTTTCAATTATATTCGTTTTATAGTTTATATTTTATAGTCTTTCAAATTCACTTATTTGAAACATATTTAAGTTTCAAGTAGGCGGTTTTGAAAGGTTATAGATTATTTTTCATCAACATTTTTGAGGAAATTCCTTTTGTTTTAAACTATTTATTATATTTTTAATAAATGTTTAAAATTTAATTTATATTGGCATTATATTTTATATTTTATTGTATTTCAAAGTCACGTACTTATAATAGAATCCCACATCGGAAATCCAGAATGTACTGCGCACTAAAGGTAGAACCTTAATCCCACATCGAAAATGCAGAATGATTTTTAGGGCAATCCCTCTTATAATGAATAATTATAATAAATATTTATATTACTGATTAACTAATTAATAATTACCAATTACTAATTAATTAGTTATAATTATTAATTATATTTCTAAATAACTAAATATTTATTATATATGTAATAATTAAGTATTATATAATTGATAATTTTATTACTAATTAACTAATTAGTTATTATATAATTAATGATTAATAAACACTAATTACCAAATTACAAATTATATACTAATTAATTAGTTATTTCGTAATATAAATAGTAATTATATAATAATTAAATAGTTAATTAGTAATAGAATTATTAATTATATAATTTGTAATTAGGTAATTAGTAATTATTAATGTTTTATTATTATGTTCGTATGGTTATATAAATAAATATAAATAAAACCTAATTTACGCCCTCCTGAGATTCCACTCTGACCAACAAGTAAAAATAGTATTTTGATTTCAGTATACATAAAACATGTAAACAATAATGTACAATCAATTCATATGTCTGTGGCGAGGTGATTCCATCCCACATGGTGGTCTGCGAATAGGACGTCCGCGTCGAGTGCGCAGTGGAGTCTGATGACCTGGAGAAGGCTGATCCTCGGGCACTAAAATGTCGATCGTCGCATCCTCCATCTGTGTGTTAGTGGGAGGAGATGTCAACTGCATCTCGTACTACCATTCGGATCCTTCTCGCACTAGGGTGGTAGAAGGACCTGCCTCCATCGCAGAGGGGAACGAAGCCTGTGATGGAGCTATACCCCAAGACAACGACAGCTCTAGATTCCAAGGTTGTGAAGGATCTGGAACCCAAGATGGAGAGAACTGCGGATATCCTGTCAGGATAGACGGATCCCATGCCACCGGAGGAACATCCTGAATAGGCTGATCATGGACTACTAGAGGCCCGACCTCTGCTTGTGGAATAGGCGAGGCCTCACGTGCAGCACAGCGCTGTCTACGTCGCCGTGGTCGTGGCTCCTCAGCACCAGAAGCAGCTATAGGATGTTCCTCTGGGGCAAGAACCTCCTGTCTCCGAGCCAGATGTGTGAATATGCTCCCGGAAAGCGCATGAAAAGATGCCCTCGCCTCCAGCGCTGTAGCATGGACGGCTACCCGGCTAAAGACCCCCTCCTCCTCTTCATCACTCATGCGAACAAGCTACTTTGTGTGACTTCCCTGTAAGTTGATTCAAATGGAATTAGAAAATAATTCAATAAACAAACTAATAGGAATTTATTAACTTACCATCCTCTGCATCTCTATGCCAGCTTGGGTAAGATACTGTATAGACTTCAGTCTATACCATGGCGCATAGTCAACCTGCTCTGAAAGAGAGAATCGATTTGTAGGAACACCCTGAATATGTAACTCTGCACGTCTGTGCCAGCAGTCGATAAAACTCGCATGTACATGGTACCAGTCATCATCCTGCCTCCCTGTCAGATCCATCCCATGAAGCTTGTCTGTCTGTCTAGATGGTAATGGAATCGGCTGAGTACGAAAAAAATGGCCCATGACCCTGTCAGGTTTCTTCCACTCAATAATATGAAATTGAATGAGGGGCACTACAACCATAGCATCCTCAAGCCCAACAATGCAGTATGCTGGCAACTGGTCCATAATACTCTAGTATGGAAGCCACGAAATCTGAAATGACAAGTGATTTTTTCAAAAAAACACCCAACTAAAAACCAAAATTGATGTTATTATTAAAAATGTTAGACAGTGATAGATTGTATATACATACCTAATCAGGTAAGAGACAGTCCAACTGTAGCTGATATACTCCCAAATGCTGTCTCAGAACCACGTCAAAATTGTGTCGCTGACACCACCTGTAAAATACAACGATAATGACAAATAATGAGAAATTATAGTCAATAACTCATAGTAGAATCAAAAACCAATAGAAATGACTTATCATACCAGCGTCCACGCGGAGCGTCATGCAGCACCTCCATCTCGACCGGTGGACCAGCAAGGTCAGGGCGGAATGCTGGGATGTGCTCCCATGCCCACATCTGAATAAGGATGACGCATCCTCCAAGACCTGTACGGTCCCTATGGGATAGTCTGCATAATGATCTTTACGTGCATGCCAAGCAGGCTGATCCCCAACTATACGTCCTAGCCCGATCAAAGTTCTCTGGTAAGGGTAGATACATCATATGCATGTGCATCCCCGAGTGATCAGTACACATGGTCCCACCAATGAGTCGTAAGATATATGCACGGGCGTAACGCATGACAGTCTACTCATCATCATCATCCTATAAATGTGGAATCTGCGACTGCAACCAACGCATAGATATGGACGATCCATCTGTAGCCCTAAGGTCAGACAAAATATCAACGCCTAACAAGCGTTTAGCAAAGTCTGGCCAAGCTGCACGAGTGGGTCCAATAACGGGTCTCCCCTGGATAGGCAGACCAAGAAGCACTGCGACATCCTCGAGGTTGATGGTCATCTCTCCCTCAGCCAAGTGGAATGTGTGTGTCTCTGGTCACCATCTCTCAACGAGGGCAGCAAGTAGGTAATGATCTACAAATTTGAAATCTGATACGGCAAGGCCATAGAAGCCAGCACAGCGCAAGTAAGGTTTAATGGCATGTGGAGGCTCCATGTGATGAAATTGGTGCGCTCGATGCACCTTCACAAATCGATCTAGATGACCCTCTATCACTGCCTACGAAATATGGGTAGGCTATTGAGTGAGTAGTATGGTATCATCCATCTTCATATAAACAAATAAAATGAGTCGTAAGTGTAAAATGTAAATATAACATTATGATGTTTTTAGAATTTATCTAATTGTATGTATTCAATATCTTATGCTAATTATTATGATACTATAAATTTTTTATAGAACAGTTTGGTAAAATATCCTGTATATTTGCATTGGGGTTTAGGTTGGAGGGTTTAGGGTTAAATTATTTAATATTAACGTCCAGGAAACATGTAAATGTGTTAACTGACATACACTTTTCAATATGGGTTAAGTGTTCCACTTTTGGAGTTTTGAAATAAATTTTATTATCTCATATTTATAGTTATTTCTTGAAAGCATGAATATTAATATGAAATAAGTTATGTTATCTAAAATATTGAGTCTTGAATTTGGTTACACATGTTTTGGGGGAGCTTTGTGATTAACTACTTATGGATTGGATTAAGATAAACCATGTCAATTAGTAATGAGGTTTTTAGAATTTATCTAATTGTATGTATTCAATATCTTATGCTAATTATTATGATACTATAAATTTGTTATAGAACAGTTTGCTAAAATATCCTGCATGTTTAGATTGGGGTTTCGGTTGGAGGGTTTAGGGTTAAAATTTTTAATATTAATGTCCAGGAAACATGTAAATGGGTTAACTGACATACACTTTTCAATATGGGTTATGTGTTCTGCTTTCGGAGTTTTGAAATAAATTTTATTATCTCATATTTGTAGTTATTTCTTGAAAGCATGGATATTAATATGAAATAAGTTATGTTATCTAAAATATTGAGTCTAGAATTTGGTTACACATATTTTGGGGGAGCTTTGTGATTAACTACTTATGGATTGGATTAAGATAAACCATGTCAATTAGTAATGAGTTTTTTAGAATTTATCTAATTGTATGTATTCAATATCTTATGCTAATTATTATGATACTATAAATTTGTTATAGAATAGTTTGCTAAAATATCCTGCATGTTTAGATTGGGGTTTAGGTTGGAGGGTTTAGGGTTAAAATTTTTAATATTAACGTCCATGAAACATGTAAATGGGTTAACTGACATAAACTTTTCAATATGGGTTATGTGTTCCGCTTTCGGAGTTTTGAAATATATTTTATTATCTCATATTTATAGTTATTTCTTGAAAGCATGAATATTAATATGAAATAAGTTATGTTATCTAAAATATTGAGTCTTGAATTTGGTTACACATATTTTGGGGGAGATTTGTGATTAACTACTTATGGATTGGATTAAGATAAACCATGTCAATTAGTAATGATGTTTTTAGAATTTATCTAATTGTATGTATTCAATATCTTATGTTAATTATTATGATACTATAAATTTGTTATAGAACAGTTTGCTAAAATATCCTGCATGTTTAGATTGGGGTTTAGGTTGGAGAGTTTAGGGTTAAAATTTTTAATATTAACGTCCAGGAAACATGTTAATGGGTTAACTGACATACACTTCTCAATATGGGTTAAGTGTTCCGCTTTCATAGTTTTGAAATAAATTTTATTATATCATATTTATAGTTATTTCTTGAAAGCATGAATATTAATATGAAAACTTATCTCAGATGTTTGGGGTTTAGAAAACCAAGGAATAAAGAAGAGATAACAACATTTAGTTTACAATATGGGAATGTCACAATGAAGAAAATACATCATTATGAATGAGACTGTGAAGTCGACCCAACTACGTTAGGGCATCGCTTCCGGTTATGACCTTCTTTATGAAATATTGTGCATCGCAAACTCTGTCCTTGTTCTTGAGGCCAGTCCATCTCATTACGCATCCTACTCGCCATTGGTCTCCCACGAGGACGTAACCGATTCATGTCAGGTATCACTATCGGCTAGCCTTCAGGCATTGGGAAATAACGATACTCCCCAATAGGTGTCCATGGTGCAGCATAACAGTTGGCAATGATATCCATCTGGTACACTGGATCAACATATGCTTCCCATGACATGTTCACAGAGGTACATGCTACGATGGCGTGTGTACATGGAAACCATAAGGCCTGAAATTTTCCTCATTGGCATTGCCTTGTTTCCAGTAATACCACCATTTTTTCACCGATGTGATTTGTGATGGGGTCTGAATGCTCTTGAACTTCAAATCGGGAGTCTTCTCTTCGAAAGAGACAGACGTGATAACCAGAAGCTTCTTCAATATTTTTTTCAATCTCTCGTTGAAAGTGTCTTCCATATCTTATCCCTTGATGTATTCCGTCTGATGCTAGTTTTTGCCTATCCACAAAGTACTTCACGCAATGATATAATGTCTCCTGAACTAAGGTGGTTATAGGTAGCTTGCGAAGTCCTTTGAAGATACCATTGATGCACTCCACAATGTTTTTCATCATGTGTCCATACCTCTTTCCCCCGTCGTATGCCAATGTCCATGTCTCTTTTGGAATCCGCATCATATAATCATAAACTTCTTGATTAGCCTGACGAATTAGTTCAAAACGTTCTTCAAATCATCGTTGGTCTGACTCATATGCTACAAAACGTCGATGATATTTCACATAAATTGATTTTATATTTATATTGAAACAGTAAAACAGAACGAATAAAATACGTACCAAGCCTCGTGATTGCCTTCTTCATCGGTTTGTTGTGGAATTTTTTATGCACATTGCTAGAAATGCGTCTAATGCAGAACTGATGATGTGCATTTGGGTATCTCCATGTATCAGGATCTGCATTGATTGCCTCATTAATTGCTCGATGGCAATCAGATATCAAACAAACTCTCTGAATGTTGGTGAAATGGTTGCTGATACATGCCAGAAACCAACTCCATGATTCATAGTTTTCTTTCTCTACAATGGCAAAGGCAAGCGGAAGAGGTTAACAGTTTCCATCTTGGGTTTCCACAATCAAAAATACGACCTTGTATTTTCCATACAGAAATGTTCCATCAATCTGAATAAATTGTTTTCAAAAACGAAATGCGGAGATACAAGGAAGGAATTCCCAGAACAACCGATGAAATTGAACACGAGATGGATCAAGTCGATTATCAGGAGACACATGTTCGTTTGTATCCAGATGGAAGAAAACTTGGTTATGATGCCTCAGTATGGCTAGAAATTGCGGCAATACTCGATATGAGTCATCCCAATCACCATATACCTTCACAATTGCCTTCTGTTTCACCATCCATGCCTTATTATAGGAAATATTATATCTGAATATATGTAGAATCCTCTCTTGCACAAGGGATATTGGAACATCTTGGCATGCCCTAATCATCTCAACAACAATATATGACACAAATTCTGCATCCAATGAAGTATGATCTTCTGTGAGACTTGGCTGAACGCAAGTATGAGCCACCTCAATCCTTGAGATTCTACAACCTCCAAATGTAATGTCCAGAATAGCCCTTAAGCGAAATCTACAATCATCCCCATACATCACGCACCGTATAACATATTTACTACGACATGATTTGTGAACTATATAGTTGAAGTTTCTCTCAATATGAAATCTCTTTAACGTGCTTTTTATGGAATCTTTTCTGGGAAATTTCCTTCCAATATATAAGGTTTTTTCCACCTCACTAAACCTATCTGGTACAACTCCAGGGAACTCAGTTGTCGGTGTGAGAATAGTATTATCGAATTCAGGCACGCGTGTCATTGCTTCTGACCAAGATGAAAATAGTGTTGGATGATTTATTGACCGAGGTTGATGTACATCAATTGCATTTCTCAAAACCTCCTCTCTATCTTCTATTGGTCCCACCTCATCAGCACTGTTGTCGACATCTGATCCATCATTATGAAACTCCTCATCAGAAGTCGGATTGACATGTATATCCGGGAGATCATCTAGGTTGACCTCTTCTGCTGCATCATTTGGAATAGGCTCAATGTCATGGGGTAGACTGTCGTCAACCACTCTTGTATTTCTACGTCTTTGTACAAGTGGAAGTTTTTGTTGTACAGTAGCAACAACAACGTATAACTCCATCATGGTATTATCTAACCGTTGAGAAAATAAATTAATTGCTTGGACGCACTGCGCATCAGCAACCAATGGACAAGCTATATGCCACAGTGTTGTTGGAAACTGCAAATGTCTATAGCTCATAGACATTATATCTTGATCGGGTCCCAGATTTAAGGAAACAAGAATTCTCTCTTGAAGGTCACTTATGGTAACACAATCAACTTTACTAACCACCGTAATTGGTTGTGTACTATAAGAAGCTCCTCGCTCAGTTTGAATAATCTCCCCATAACAGTACACACAGGCAAACATGGCTCTCTACGTCAAAAATGTTTATTTCATCAAAATTATGATAGTGTAACAAAATATTAACAATTATGTTTGACGATATGATGTTTATTATAATGTAATTTTACTGTGCCTTTCTATACCATAAACTAAGCTACTGATGTTTGACCATATAATATTTATTAGAATGTAATTTTAGAGCGCCTTTTTATTTAGTTTGTTTGTTCTTCTTCATTTCACTTTATATGTTCATTAGTATCGTTAGCTAATCATTATATGAATTCATGTTTTAATCCTATGTTATTTATTAATTATTCTAAAATTAACTAATAATAACTAATCGTTAATTATTCTGTTATTCTATAATTAACTAATAATAACATTAATTTGTTAATTTTTATGTCCTTATTTGATTCTATAACATTATATTTATCATTTATCCTTGATAAATATACTGATCATTAGTATCGTTAGCTAACCATTATATGAATCCATGTTTTAATCCTATGTTATTTATTAATTATTCTAAAATTAACTAATAATAACTAATTGATAATTATTCTATTATTTTATAATTAACTAATAATAACATTAATTCGTTAATTATTATGTCCTTATTTGATTCTATAACATTATATTTATCATTTATCACTTATAAATATACGGATTTGCTTTTTCTTCTCTTAGAAATTTTAGTAGTTTATAAAGAAAATATGAATCATCTTAAGCATATTTCCCAGGAGTGCCAAACCAGGATGCAGCAAGGCCCGTTATAGTGCACCAGTTCTCGTTCGAGTCTAGCTCGAAGCGGTGTTTTTGGGTTTTACCCCTATGTACATCTGTGCCAGAGCCACATCCACTTGTTTGTATCCAAACAGGAATTTAATTGCGTAGATAACCACAAAATCTTTAAGATACCAGAATTTCTAAATACTTAATCTTAAGTAAATCTATACATTATCTATACTACCTAACAGTAATTATTTAAAACTATATATAACTAATTACAAAAACTAAATAACCAAATAATAAGAACTACCTAAACTACTTAACAAATGAAAGATTTAAAACTAAACAAAATTAAATTAATTAAATAAAAACATTAAATTAAATAAAGAAACATACCTCTAAATGAAGCTTCGTAAAAACTCGCACAGCAAAGAAATATTTTAGAGAGAGAGAGAAATTCGGAGAGTTGAAGTGAGGAGGAAGTGAGGAATGCAATGAGAAAGTGAGGAGAGGGGAGGGGGGGTGGCCTCCCTTTTATAAGGAGTTCAGGCGAAGGCGGCATTACGGAAGCCGCCTTTCGCCTCTGCGAATGGCCAAAGGTGACTTTCACGACGCCACCTTTCACCTTACCTTGAGGCGAAAGGCGGCCTCCCCCCAGTCGCCTTTGCCATGTCATCGATCCGAGCCAATGGCGGCGCGGGGGAGCAAAGGCGGCATCGCAGATGCCACCTTTGTAGCGTATTTTTTTAAAAAAATAGACCTAGGCAATTTTTCAGATTTATTTTTTAGAAAAACGTATTTAAAAAAAACTCATATTTCTGCGTTGCAATTCTCCTCACCCTCTCTGCTTTCTTCCTCATCCCGACACACCTCACCCATTCATGTAGTGATCCTCGGACGCACCTCGGCAGCCCCCCCCCCCCCCCCCCCGCTCAATCCCATAGTGCCTTGCACCCTCCGGTTATCGTGCACCTGTTGTTTGTGTACCATCCAACCACCTTGAATGGGTCGGGTGCTCTCCAGTCACCTTGTCTCCCAGCACCAAGCTGGTACACCCCCACCTTGCAGCCCCCATCCATCCGGCCACCCGGTATCCCTCCATCTGGTCGTAATGCCTGACCTTCCCCTCATCCCTTCTTCCCAGTTTCTTCCACCCATATAGAGTGTAGAATCCCCCAAAACCTCCCTTTCCGACCAGAAAATCCCCTACCGGTCACTTCTCTATCCGGCAAATCCTACCCTTCGGTTGTCCCTGGAACAACCCCTTTTGGCTATTGTGAATCCCTTCGACCACACACCCACTTTTCCTTCACCGTGTGCACCTCCGGCCCAGCACACCTCTGATTCGGTAACGCACCATCATGTGAACCATTTGTTTTGTTGCATAGTCCCCACACGACCCCTGTGTCATCTTCCAATCATTGCATAATGATTCGTGTCCACCCCCACCACTCTGCACTGCTCCATCATCTATTGTTCTGGTCTTCAAACTACCATTAAAGGTGTTGGTGGTTTTTTCCCACACACCACATCATCGCACCGACCAGTTCCCTTTATGTGTGACCCCACTATTCCAGCGCACCTGTGCACCGGGGTGAGATTAGTGTTGTTTCCCCGCATGGATAATTAATTTTTCAAGGTTTTTGATTAAAGAGTTCTTAGTAAGGTTTAGTTTTTTTAATTGAACATAGTTTTCATTTTATATCTTATTCCATGTTCATGTCAATTAAAATGAGATTTTATGAAAACCAATCCTGAGTTGTTTAATTTCCTTTTATAAATTGTGCAATTAGTTTATTTAAATGTTCAAGTGGTGCGTTTTCAGTTTAAATAGGACATAGTTATGTGTTTGATCAAAAACGTATATGTGAATGAGTTATGTTAGTGAAATGATGCGAGTTAGTTTTTGAATGTTGTTTAAAAAAATTTAAAGTGGTTTATTTAATAATGTACATGGTGTGATTTGTGTTTTGAAAAGATGTCAAGGTGTGTTTTTTAACGGTTTGTTCGTATGGATTGTTTTAAGTTTGTGGTTATGTGTTTTTAGTTATTGTACATTTGTTTTAGCGCATTGGAACGGTAATTTCGTGATATTTTCATCATCAGTAGGTTGTGTTTACTCTGCACAAGTGTTAGACAAGTCGCATTGTCTTAATCGAGTTTCATGTCAAGGTAGGTCCCCCACTGCATTGACCATTAAATTTAGAATTTTTTAATTGTTTGATATTTCATTGATTTGCAATAAATGGGATATAGTATTAGATAATTAGTTTTAGAATCATTTTTTTATGTAAATGATGTTTTTTATTTTATACACAATACTTGAATTATTTTCATGATGAATTGACACACATTAGTGAATGAATTCATGTTCGGTGATTAAACATAATTCATAGAATTTCAAGTATGGCTAAGGGGTATATTTTTATAATGAGGAACTATTATAAATTTATTTTAATCTACAAATATAAATTTTATTAAAAATTAGTTTTTTTTAAATGTTATATGTATATATTAAGAATACTTTAAATTTTATTTAAAATTTTATTTAATAAAACATTTATCATTTTGGGACCAAATTTTTTAAAAATAATATTAATGTTAGTTTTATATTTTTTATGATGTTTTTGAGTTTTGGGTGATTATTTAAAAATAACGATTTTTCATAAAATTGTCATTAATATTTATTTAATAAAATTATGTTCAATTTTTCATTTGGATTTGGTATGATATTAAATATTATGAAATCTACTTGTATTTTTTAAAATATAAAAATATTTCTAGGGAAATCAAAATTATACATGACTATAGTATATAAAAAATTATGCCTAAAACTCATATTTTTTAATAAATATGATTTCATTTCATTTTCTGAATATAACTTAAATGAAATTTGATATATTTATAACAATTAAATAAAAAAAATGGATTTCATAAATTAAATCAATACAATAAAATATTATAGTGTGGTCAATTTTATTCTGGTTATTAATAAATAGTAATCATGGTAGTCTTTTATCACCACGTTCTTCAAATGTTTCAATAATGTTTCTATTTATGAATAAATGATTCTCAATGTTCATTTTCAAATACATTTTAAATTGATTTCCAAGATTTGAAATATTAATATATTTAATGTTCCTAGAATATTTTATTTTGACATTTAAAAAAATCAAATTTGATTATTTTTTAAATATCACTACGTGAATGCCTTTTCCGATCTCCGTATCTCTTAATAATTATCGAGGTTCCCTGACATATTTTCTTTTATTTTTTCGACTGAATATTATATTTCCATTATTATTGGAATTAGGGATTACAAAATGAAATGTTATTTGTCCCTTTATTTTCTGTGATTATTTTAAATTATTTTAAAAAAATAGATTATTATTACATATATGTATCATAAAATGATTCATTTTCTTCATTGTGGATATTCTCTGAAAAATATTTTAAACATTATATTATAAATAGATTTTGATAATGTTTTAATTTTTATTGTATATGGACAATATTGGCATTCAATTTGGATATACTTTTTAATTAGAATATTTATATTTATTTCAAATTATACAGTTTTTTAACTGAAAATTTAATTTTCTACATAAAATTTTACATTAATTTTAAAAATGGGGACCTCAAAAGTCTAAACTAGGAAAACATCAAACAAGTAAAAAAATTAATAAGTCATCACGTCATTTTTTCAGTGAAATTAAACAATAACATTCATTCATGTAATGTACTTTATCATACATTCCTTTAATCCATAATTATGTATTCGTTATTAAGAATAATTTAATATCACACTTCAATAAACCTCTGGTTCGAATCTTCATGTAATAATAGTTATCCAATTTTAGTAGTACCATATTCAACGTATTTCCACTAAGGTATAGGGGAGGGGAATTATAGATATTTGGGTTAAGGTTTCATAATATATGTCACAACTAATTTACAAAAATCCATTTATGTGATGTAGAACTACCTCCCTTTACTAATGGAGCAATAATTGTTTTAATGATAGGAATATACAATGATATTTAAAACTGAAATATAAAATCTATATTTCCATGGGTTTCTAATTATGATCTATGTGAAACCATTTTTTCAATTACAGCCCTACTTTATCTACATAGAATATGACATTTGAGAAAAAAAACATTATTCTCATAATGAATAATTATCTACTATCATATTTGATAATTTACTACCTCGTTACTTGAGAATCAACTTAATAGGATCCCATTCTCTTAATCACCACCTATACACACCACCAAGGCTTTGGTGGTTGAACATGTATTCACAGATCTATGTGAATTAAAATTGTCCCTAATGGGTTGAGATTTCTTATCCATAACATTTGTGATGTTGTACCCATCTGAAATGGGATGTTTTGATTTATCAACTGCAGGTTGGATTTTCTGTAGAAGTTGATAAAAATGATTCAAATAACGCCATCAGATAGGTAATAGGAAAACTCAATTGAATCCCAACATGAAACACACACTATTCCTTCATTGATGCTTCTAGCACGTGGATTGGGGAAACTCTAATAACATGGACTGATAAATTTTCATATCCATAATCTATACTAGAATCATGAAAACTATAATTTTGAATCAAGGAATTAGATTTTCATTTCATAAATACATAAGAACTGAAATCCACTAGAATATTACAAGAAGTCATGCTATTGTGATCCTTATTCTTCCCAATAATGATATGATCCACACCATCCCCATTCCATCACAAATGTTGAACAAGACTAGATTCTGCAAGAGATTTTATGTAACATGAAATATGGGGAAACCCGTTGGTAGAATCCATATGACCATGTCTATGACAATGAAGGAAATAAGTTGAAATCCGCTAATAGAATAAAAAATGAAGGACCATTCTAACCTATTAATAATCTAAATACCTTCAGGTAGCTCCCTAGATATATCAACTTATATGAATACATGGAAAATAGTGCGTCTATAATGTTCAAGATCAACAGAGTAAATCCTCATAGTTTTTCCAATATGATTCACTATAATTGAAAGTGAATCTTGAAGAAATAGAAGACAAGGTAATCATTCAATGATGACAGGACTAGAATTTCAATGGAATCAGTTCCCTCATTATTGAAGCACAATAATGTAGAGATATCCATTTTAATACTTGTAATATGTGAAGATTCATTATTTCTCCATTGATAATATTCATTTACATCATTGACTATAAGAGAAACCTAAAAATGGTTAGGTAGACCGATATTAAACATAGAAAAAATACAATGTCATCCTTCATTTTGAGAATCATAGACAGATCAGGGATATAACATTGAAATGAAGCTGCTATAATATAATGATTTTTTTTGTACAATATCATAACCATTTCATCCAAAAATGTTATTATTGAAGCTCCATTGAAGGATAAAGGGATATTTTCATGTATCATGGTAGAAACTGCATCCTAGTGTTTGAGAGTGGGGATATATTTTGATCAACCCAATTGTTGGTCTGAACTAGCTCATGCAGCGTGGTATCATTAGAAGGAATCTCAGTTGTACAACTTTTTATTGAGAGAAAAAATCTCCATATTTATATCAATATGAATACATTCTCTAATATTTTTTGTTATCAAATTACGTGATTATTCATTTAATTCATAATGATGAATGAATAAGACATTGTAACTGAATGGGTGGGGACTTGTATTAGATTTATCCCTAACATATTGATATGTCTCATTATAATAACTAACATGATTATTTTTTGTATGTATACTCAATTATTTATGATTTATTTCATGATTAGCTTACTATATGTCATTGATTTTAAGGAATATGGCCTTGATAAGATTATGGTTTCCCTGATTATGAATTCAATCATCATAAAAATTTTATTTCTATACATAGATTATTTTTAATTTTATAAATAGATATATTTCATGTTTAAATTATTCAAGGGTTTTTAGAGATATAATTTGATTTCATTGGATTATCAAAAAAAATTAATATTTTAATGAATTTTTATGATATTCTGATGGTGAAATGGGTTTTTCTATAAAATTTATCATTACCTTTCAATTAATCCCCCATTTAATAATAAGTTACCATCATGTTATAATTTATAATTTTTTTTTGAAAAACAATGAGAACTTTTTTATATCATGAGTATTTATGTGATAATTTATATCTCTATATATTATACCAATAAATGAAAAAAATCCATATTGAAGTTTCCAATATTTTAGGCAGATTAATGTTATTTATTTGTTTTTATATAAATTAATATCATTTTTTTCCATATCCCATGTTCTATAGTATTTTTCATTGGTATTAGGTATGTGTACTTATTATATAATGTCAACATTGACACATATTAAACGAAGAAAAATTGTTATGAATGAAATCATAGTGTAAACATAAAAACATATACTGATTTGAAGTTCCCCATTGTATGTTCCTTTATTCTTAATTCTTCTATACCATAATCCAAAATGGTTTTAGAGATCTAATTCACTATGAAGTATATATGGAAGTTAAAATTTTGATCACATTAGATGGTTTCATTCTCAAAATTTAATGTGTAGGACTTTAACATAGGATCTTGGTGTGTGAGTATGTGGATCCATATGTTTCTAATTAAAAACATTCAAGAACTATATTCTATAATATGGTCCCACTATAATACCTTAATATGGGTAGAATTTGGGCGACAGAAACTGATTTAATTCTATATATAATATTGGATCTTCTCTTATCATTTAAAAATTAGTATTGAATCTAATACCTAGCCTTAATCAAATTTACAAATGTTATTATTTTGTAAAAAATAATATTACATAGTAGAACCATAATGAACTCCAAGGATAAAATATTATAATAATTCTAATATAAATATTTACCGCTACATATATAGTATGTGATTTCAATTTTTGGAGGGCCTCCATACTCATCCATGGTTCACGGTATCTTCCTCTCTTCTATGCAAATTTTTTTTAATAGTGATGATATAGAGTTTTCATGCATGTTTCTCTTATAGTTTTTTAGATACAATATAAGTAGCACCAAATATAACAAGTCTTCATTCATGATGATAATATTCATCAATTATATATCATAATGGCTATGTATCAATAGTTCTGATTTTATTCAATTTATTTTACATAATTTGATTATTAAATCAAAATCCTATAAAACAAGATATTTAGTTAGTATCATCACAGTTTTCCATTTGACAAAAAAGTACTATGTTTCAAAACAATATTATTTATATGTGAATAGTTTTTTTTAATTTTTAAATACTAGTTATAATAATTATAATTATTTATTTTCTTTAAATATTTTGATTTCTTCATATACTATTCTACTTAACTATATATAAATTGATATTGGATGTTTAGGAATATGAGAAAAGAAGAAAATAGTTATGATAAAGTAAAATTATTAATTATGATTGAATTCAAAATAAACCCAATTTTTGTGTTCAACATAATCATTTAATCATGAACTTGTTATGTTGACATACAGTTTTTTGAACTATTATGAGGTATTCTATGAAGACTAATATTTTATAGTGAAAACATCACCAACTCATCAGAAACGTCCATGGAATAAATATTTTTTTTGTGGTAACCCATAAAAAATAAAAAGAAATAATCTTCCTATTTTTCATTTATTTAATAAAATTAAACCCTCTATGATGTTGACTAATATCGTAGAGGAAAAATATAGACACTAACTAAATTTAAAAAAATATGGCATTTATATAGTTATGTTAAATTAAAATTCAATTTTATGTATTTTTATTTCACATCATGTAGTTATGAAATGTACTATGATAATGGGGTAATCATTGACTGTGGTTTGGTAATCATAAATTTTCATGTTATATAAACACTATACATTAAAAATACCTTTGTAGAATCATCATATTCGATGGTCAATATAGAAAAAATGTTTCGCCATTTTATTTCATAAGAAAGGATCATGTACGATAAAAACAACCTTTTTCACCAGTTCTAGTTATCATTGGTTTTTTCCAAAAATTCTACATTCAAAAAATGATAACTATATAATTATAAGGCCATTATAAAATTAAGAAATATTTTATGAATAAAAAGAACATTAGTTCTAAAATTCACACCATTTGGATTTTATTTAGAAATTCATATATTATTACCATATATTCTTCCGTAATATCCAATAAAATTAAATTTTTATTTCATATTTCCATTACATCAATTACTAAATGAAGATTGGTTAATAATTTCCATAATCCCACATGTGAAAACCGTGTTTTGGGAAATATGAGAATGAAGTGAGATCTAAAATGTTTCTAAATAATTTTATGATAAACCCTTCACCTTTTAAACATCCCATAGTTTTTATCTCCCACATTCTCTGACAGTCAAATAAAACATAACCTATAAAAATAAAAATTATATTATATTAAATTAGGTAAAATTGGGAGATAGATAAATCAAAACCTTATGATTTTCATGAAATGTTTTGAACTCTAAGGATTAACTAATGCCTTTAAAATTAAAGAACCGTTGATGGATTTTTTTAATATATCATCCTCTTCATATTTAGTTACATTGAATTATTTATTTACTATATTATTATCCAATTTACATTATATGAAATGATACCTGATCTCAATGTTCGTTATACGAAAATACAGAAGAGGATATTTAGTAAAATCATTATCACTTTTTTTGACACATTGAGCCATTATTGGCTATTGTACTTCTTCAATAATGTTTTCTAATTATTTCCCTCAAATAGATATGCGTTTTTCAAGATTTGGGGAATGAAACATATTATATCTCAATTATTCTGGATGAAAGAAAATCAGGTTTCATACATATCCATTAAATAATTTTATTCCCATCATAGATATAAACACCTCATGTGTAATTTATATCCACTATGTCACCATTTAAATAAATATCATAATGTGTTAATAAATAAATTTATATTCCTCATTTTAATTGAATACAATAATGAATACATTAGTTAATTAACATATTTAATATCATTACTTAGATACAACATTACATTTTAAGAAAAATTTAAATTCATAATATCAAACACATGGCATAATAAATATTATACATATTTATAGTATGTTAAATTTAACTAAAATTTATTCTTTAATATATTGTTTTGTACACGAGTTTATTTTTCTCTTTTTAACATAATTTGGTTCTGTAAAAAACGTATTTGAAAAAAATATTTCCCTCCTCAAGTATACATTTTTTAAAAAGATGTCTTTTATATATTAACTATTATATTAATATTTTACATTCAAATTAATGTACATATAACCTTACGAAAAATTTCAATTCACTGAAAATTTATAATTCAAATTTTGAGCCCATCAACATTTCAAATTTATTTAAAAAAATTGAATTGTAACCACTGAATATGTTATTATTTATATAAAAAAAAACTATCAACAATTAATACATAGAAACATTCACATAGTGGTTGTGATGAACACATACTCTCTTGAAACTAATTTTTATCATAAAAGTATCCATTCGTTCATACCATGAATGAGGATATTTATTTAATCCATAAAAAAATTTCCTCATCTAGTACACATTATAATAATCAACTCAAGTAAAAAACAAACTGGATGATTAATATATACAACTTCATTTGATACTCCATTTAAAAATATAATCTTCATATCCATCCTAAATACATTGAACCGCTATTTAATAGCCACATTTAAGAGTATAATAATACACTCAATCCTTTTAATTGGTAAAAATGAATCAGATATACAAATTACATCATCTTGATAACTTACATTATTAACCATTGTTTCTTTATTATAGGTTACCATTCTATTTTTATCTTTAATTTTCATAAATAACCATTTTATACTATTTATGTTGTGATTATTAATTCGTCCCACAAAATATCATGTCAAAATATTAAAAAATATATCCATATATTCATTCATAAATTTTACACATGATTCCAAAATTTTCCTTACATACAATATATTAGTTATAATCTTAGATTAAGTATTACTATATTCAAATATTTTAATACTCCATGTATGTGTTAGATTTTGTGTTTCTATGATGATATCTCACTGGAAACATGATCCCTTCTCATTATTCGATGATTAAAATATTTACTCACCCATAACATTTCAATTTTGTAGATTCAATCCTAGAATATTCATCTTCTATAACATTATTATTTCTTCCCTAAATGTATTTTTTTGACCACATTATTAAAATAATTCTCCAAAAATATATTTTCAATAATCACATTACTTTTATTATGAAACTGTTTTACATCACAATTATCAAAAATATTTTTAATCATTTATTCATACATTTCTATGCCAAACACTTTTGTTGAGTATCATTCAAAGATACCATAATCTATTGAATCACCATACATTCCTTGATTTCTGTATTTATATGAGATAAAATAGAGTCATAGAAACACTACAATATTATTCAGTGAAGGTTTCATTTTATTCCTCATTTAATTTTACATCTAATATGATTTCAAACTACATAATAGTATTTTTTGAGTAAAGAATTCTCCTTGAAGCACATATTGTAAATGTAATGTGAAATCCCACTATATATCAATAGTTTTTTTTCTATTTTGATAATCATTTGATTAATTCTTCCCATACCCCCATTTTATATGTCTTATCACTAATGAAACATATTTTTTATAATCATGTTAATGGGATTGTTTAAAGATCATAACATGTGTATTCTCTTTAGTTTTTATGTCTCAAAATTTTCAAAATTATTAAAGTTTAATTTTCCAAACATCATTGAAATATCATTATGAAATAATAAAAAATTTAGATTTTAACATGTGAATATGGAACATATCAACCTACTGAAATATTCTAAATATATAGTATAATACCTCTTTTTTTAGGTTCGTTCCTCTAAAATATAACTACACATAGTAGTGTGAATGAAATTTTGTAAATGGATTTTTCTCTTATTATTTTAAATAAATGCATTTCGAACCCTATTTCTTTACATACATGTATCCCATATTTTTTACACCACATTTAAATTGTGGAATGTCTAATATATCATTGAATATTGATAAGTTATATATAAATTATTGACTTACATGGCCAAGCCTATAATTCTATATTTTGTTTCTCTTATTATTAAATGGAATGTTTATTCATTAATATCATGTTGAGTAAAAATTTTAATTTTTATCCAACCATTCGTCTTATAATTTCAATATTCTTCCTTAATGTTGTTATATTTCTTATATAATGAAATTTAAAAACCATCATTAAAAATTTGACTAGAAAATTAAATTATTTCACAAACTATTGACATATAGTCCATCAATGTTTTTTAATTCATCTCTATCCAAATAATTCGTTTCCCATACCTTTATCATAAATTATCAATAATATTGGAAATGGGATGATACATTGACTATAGCATCAACATTAATCAGCACTTTCATGTTTCTTATTATCTTATATGAATATCCACAATAAATAATAAAGGTACCCAAATTTTTATTTTTTATTTCAAATTGTTATCGGGTTTCACTTTTCAATTTCACTATGTTACATCCTGAAATTACTAAAAATATTTTGAAATTCATCATTATATTCACATTATAATATATATAATCCATAAATTCATATTCATTTAATTCAATGGGATAAAATTTGTTATTCAAAATAAATAGACTATAATATCCAATATCCATTTTACATTCCCTTCCATATGAACATATTCCTCTTCAATTCCAAAAATAAATTTCGATATGTTTAAGATTTGAATTATTAAAACTATAACCACAGAAATAATTTCATTCCTGGTATAAATTTAATATCAAAAAACATCTTTGATATCTTCAATTCATTTTTCTACTTATATATCTTTTCACTATTGAGCCTAAAGTGAGGTTGGATACATTTTTTCCAATATATAAATATTTATTGGTGATAATTTTTGGTGGTGAAAGTTGGAAAAGTATGTGAGAAGTTAAATTTCTTTAATAAATGGGGATTATAATGTTTATTACAAAAGAAATATTTTTGGACAAACATTCCAAACAAATCTATTGTAAGAACATTTCTTATATAGCAATGTAAGAGAGTTCCTTGTCATATAGGATTATGCAATACTGGTCTTAATGATTCTATCATCATGAAGTGTATTATTATCCAAGATGAAGGATGAATATATATTATTTGGATACTGATTCTATATGTACGTGGAATTTTTGATTTTGTACACATGTGTATAATTTCAAATAAGTAAGAAGGGGGAGAAAAGGAAATAACACTCTCTATGAACATCACTAGAAAACCATTCCATATGTAGTACATGTATGAAAATATTTTAATAGTTAATATTTTCTGATGTTTTTAAAATGGGTAATGTACTCCATATTTTTTAAATGATACGTCATTAGTGAAATAATTTTTAGTAGGGTATAGAAAATGATACACATGGTTTTGGAAAACTATATGTGAGAATGTTTTTGAATTTCCCTTGGACATAACAAGAAAAATGATAAGGTTGTGTTTCATTGACTTCGAAATATGGGATCTTATAATCTATGAGGTGATACAAGATTAAAATTATAGACCTATAGGATGCTTCGAATGGCAATTCATGGAATACATGATTAGTTGGATAAAAAGAAAAGATGTACATGCTCATTTTTTTATGTTCAGATGTAATGAAAAGTGTTGCTAATAGAATATTTTTGGATCGAGTCCATCAAAAAAAGATCCATTAGATTGATAGAGATTGAATGAACTTTTGTGATTTCACCCAATAAACAACTCTTGGTAGATTAAAACAAATATGGTGTTAGATAATGAGTTATTATGTAGCTAAAACGGTTTAAATACATTGAATATGACACATGAAAGATCCAATAAATAGAGACTTACTATAAAAATCTAATGGATAATCTTTAATGAACTAAAAATTAAAAGAGGCATATGACGATTGACATAGTGTTCAGTGTGATTTGATAAAGTATCACTATACATTGGTTTTGTATGAAGATCCTCTATATGGAGGTATGTTGACCATAATATTGGATGTTTTCTTAATAAAGATAATCCATATTAAGGTGAATCAGTTGTTAAATTATTGTGATTTCATTTGATGAAGTATGCTAAGAATGTATCCTCCTAAAAAGATGTTATTACTATAATACAACATATATAGAAATTTTAAAAAAATGTACATGATTATTTTAATTTACATAAATATTTAGATGTCATAGTTGGTCATTAAATGATTGATAACTTTTTAATTACTGAGAAGTTTTTGAATTTTTGTTCACATTTTGATTTTCGAAACTCAATGATGATCACCGACACTTCAGTTTAATAAATATTTAGTAGTATATTAGAATATTCAAAAAGATTTTAGATTCATTATTTGATTTTCAAATGAGCGATAAATTTATATTTATAATTTTAGTGATCAAGAAAATGGTATTTAGTTCCAACCAATTATACATTGTGTGAGTCTATATAAATGGGTTAAGGTAACTATGTTCTTAATACTATTCATGTGAAAAAAAGATATAACTACGATGTTATTAGGATAGACATAATTTTCGATTGAATTTTATTTCTATTTTATGTTTATCATTAAAAGGTGATCTATCAGAAAAAAGAAAATTGATACGAGTTCCATTAGATTGAGGGTAATTTTTTTTTCAATTCAGTTTTTACTCAATAAAAGATGGAATATCATTGGAAATAACTTTCTTTATCAAATAGAGATACATTAGAAAAAGTCATTCAATGATGTTATATGAACTTATCAAGGTGGACTAAATCATAGTAAGGTAAATCAGATAGAGACTACAGTGACCCTCACATCTTATACACTGACATTACATAAATTTTCTATAATAGTTAAAAAATTACACAAAACATCACCTAAATACTGAATTAATTTACTTCCTATGGAAACATAGAAAAATAAACACTTGTACATAAGTTAGATAAATTATCTCCCATTAGGTTCTCCCTGAATATAATCCTTCTTAAACACATCATAAATTATACATATCATCATTTCCTTGGGAAAGGTTACAATATAAAGGGTGATATTAGATACTCAATAAGGGTAAAAAAGGGACCTATTCAAGCATAATCATGAGAATAAGGTTATGTGAAAAATATCATCACATAATTATATCATAACCTTCCTACCAAGGATCACAATCAAGAGTCATTGAATAAGTATTGGCAGTTAATAAGATAAGAAACATAATGTAATAAAGAGAATTATCCATCAAAGCGTAGAATTTCAATATGGCAATGAATTGTAGATGACACATAATCTTATAAAATGATTTCCATTGTATTAAATTCATAATTAAATGTACACCATAGTGGAATGGGATCACTCTCCAAACTGTCTAGGTATTCATTGTTCACTCCCATAACTATAATTGTAGTCAAGGTTCACTCCAGAGACCATCATAGTGGAAAAACACCTTTAATAAACTGAGTTCACTCCCCATTCCATCCATGTCTATCTCATAAAATATATATAATTAAAAAATTAATTATAGGGGTATATCAATACCACCTATCTCATAATAAAATAATAGAGACATGTTCCACAAGATCGTAAACAATTAAATCGTGACCTATGAAATCAAATGTGTATCATAAACATGTAATCATATCAAAACCATTAGAAAAGAAAAATGATTAATAATTATATCATAAAAATAATTACTAATTAAAATAAGAGGATTTCAAAAAACAGATTACTCATGAATGAGAAATGGATTTCATAATAATATAACATGTTATATAGAAAAATGATACATACACATCATTACATGGAAATAAAAACTATTCAGATAAATAATATGAACTGAACCCTTATAAACATTCCCTAGAAATGAATGAGTAACACATAATATGTTTTATTATACTTAAAATAACTTTTAAATATATTTTTTAAAACATTTCATGAGGAAAGTATAAATTCTACTATGAAAAAAAAACTATTTAAAACATGAAATAATTTTAAAACCATTTTCCTTGAAAATATATTTGAAAAAATATAAAAGTATCACTAATAAATAATTGAAATCATTTTTAATTTAAAATTTTCTCAAATATAATTTAAATACATTCTTTAAAACATTTTCAGAAAAAATAATTCTGGATTAAATTAGATTTTTGACCGAAGGGAGAAATAAATTAAAATTTTCTTAAAATAATTTACTTACTTGTCTTATATACTAAATAGTGGAAACTTGTCCCAATACAAGAATATATCTTGAATAAACATAAGATATTAAAATTTATTATTGTTCTTAAGAGGATGGATCATAAGATTTCATCAATGGAAACTTGATCCAAAACAATCTCTTAAATGAAGATATTATAGTAATAAAATCTTACCCCATGAGAGAATGAAATTAAAATAATCATAAATTATCAGAAAAAAATGGGATCTATGATAAAATATTTCAATGGAATTATATAGAAATATTAAAATAATATTGGTTTATAAAAAAATAAGTATCTCAAATATGTAAAATTAAGATAACATTTCTTTACTGATTTGATAACTTTTGAATCATAAACCCCCCTGAAATTTATATCATATAATGGATATATAAATTCCATTATATCTATGGATATGAATAATAGAATAAATTAATTGTAAATATATACACCACAAAAAATAAATTAGTGGTGAATATGTCACTTACTTAACAAATATAACAAGTGAGATGAAATTCCCATTCATTATGTCTTAACTCTTGTCATACTCATGGAAACTTACACTTAATAGAGTAACATAATTTGGTTTAAACCGAACGACTTAGTTGGATCAATTTCTACCCAATGGTACGATTACAGTATGTAATGAATTAATTTATGGGCAAATTTGGATAGGTTTTTTCTAAGATAATGTTATTTGGATGTGTGAAGAGAGGTGACGAGGGGGTGGCCTTTTATAGGTTTGAAAAAAGACACACATGGTATCTCTGAAATGAATTGTGTGATCCCCATGTTTTAATTTTCACCCATGTATCATAAATACACCATTATTGATCCTAATATGTTTAATGGTCACAATACTTCCATTAAATCATATTATATATGTGCTTGATCATTTTTACAAACATATATTCTATGTTTAGTCATTAATGAAGCACATTTTTACCTTCAATGATGTAATTAATTTTAAATACTTTCAATAATAACGTTGTAAAAAATTAATTTCAACTTACTAAAAATCATAAATTATGATGATTCCAAATATTTAATAAATAATTTCAAATTCCATTCACATATATCAGATAAATTAATTAAAAATTATTCCAAAATATGGGATGAAACAACAAGGTTTTAAAGAAGAATGTTCAAATGTTTGAAATGTTTTTATATCCAATTTCGATGTAAAAATAATTCCAATGGCCTAAATTGGATTAATTATTTTATAATTGATATAATTTTAATTAAAAACAAATTTAAAATAATGTTTTACAAAATTCATAAATTATATGATAATATAGTTTTCATTTAAGATTCATTATGTTTTACTATTCATTCCAAAAAGAAATATTTTAGAAAAATCCCAGAAACTAACCCCATTATAATGATGAAAGTAAAAATTCAAAGATGAAGATTATTTTTTATAATAAAATTTATATAGGTGTATAAAATATATTTTATTATTGTTTACATTAGGACATATAAAATAGTTCTTTTTAGAAAATAGTTCTTTTTAGAAAATAAATTTTTTTTAAACATATAATGTTTAAAAAAATTATGTATTTTATTATCAATATGTTCTGTTTATATAAAAAAATTATAAATAATTTTTAAAAAGTAGTTTTTACTATTCATTTAACTATTTTTAATATCAATGTAGGCATCATAAGGAGGAAGTTGAATTATTGAGTGAAAGTTATTTTTGTAAGAAAACTCAACTAGATGAAGGTATTTATCCCAAACACCTTTTAAATACATAGAAAAAGATCTCAACCAATCCTATAGAGATATAATAGTTCTTTCTGATGGAATATTCATTTGTGGATGATAATTTGTGATCAATCTCAATTATATATCAATAGATTGTTGATGGGATTTCAAGAACATTATGGTAATCCTCATATCCCAATCAGATACATTGTAATGTGGTACTACATTCAACCTTTATACATATTTAATTAATATCATGATCAATAGAAAGTCTTCTTTAATAGAGATGAACTGTGATGACTTATTAAGGTGATTTACTACCACCCATATATCGTTATTCCATTTAGTGGTTTTGCCGAGTCTGTTGAAAAAATCCAGTCTCATTTTCAATCATTTCAATTTTGTTATGGGTAATGGATGATACATCCGCTTAGAATTTACTATTTCTTCCTTAACGTTCTGCAAAACTATGCACTATGATACAAAATCTGTTATATCTCTCTTTATTCCATCACACTATAATTATTATTTAATGTCTGTATAGATATCTATAATTCCAAGATTAATATAGAATTAATTACAAAGTGCTTCCTATAATATCTCCTTCTACGATTCCATTATTTATAGAACACATACAAGGTTCCTGAACCATATCATTCCATCATGATCATGCATAAACTCGTGAACATTTATAACCTTCTTTTGATGATCTACTTCTTACTTATGTTCCTCTTTAATCATATTCTTTATAGAGGGTTTATCATTCAATTGAATAAGATAATATCTTTTCCCTTCCTTTAGGATTTCTAGGTACATACATTAAGTATCCAAAAATATATGATCATTTGGGATAATCATCAATGAAAATATAGCATGATCCATTTGACTCAGAGAATCAAACACCTTTTTCTCTTTGATAGGACGATAATTTATATGGAATTCACAACACTTTATCAGCTCTAACCATATTTTTTTGTGCATGTTCAACTCTTTCTCTCTGAATGTGTACTTAAAAAATTCATGATCGGTATATATATCACAATTTTCACTATAAATATAATGCATCCATATCTTTAATGAAATAATTTTCAATAGATAACTCCTAATCATGAGTTGGGTAATATTTCTAATTAAGTATAAATTGTTGTGAGGTATAATCTATAACAATGTTTTTATAGATAGGAACACATACCAATACCTTATTATATGCATCACTATTGATTAGAAACCCGTGTCCACTATAGTGTAATGAACAGACATGTTCTCTGACTAACCATCTCTTATGTTCCCTGAAATTTTTATCAAGTTAATCAGTCTAGAAAAACTTATCACCCTTTGAAGTTGACATGGTTAGAGTATTGGATAGCTATGAGTAATTATAAACTAATCATTGATAATATAAAGCTAAACCTGGAAAATTATGGATCTTTGTTATTCTTTTGGTATGGGAAAATATTCAATTACTTCAATCTTTGAGGTATATACTTTTATACCCTCTCATGAAATTATATGACCCATAATGAATCATTTTGAAGAAAAAAATCAATATTTTAAAATCTTTCGTATATATTATCCTTTTATAGGGTCTTTATCAGAATTATCATGTGGTATTATTTCTCTTACTTTCTTTTTGAATTGATAATAAAATCACAAATAAATACAAACACAAAATTATCAATGTATTCTCTGAAGACTCAATTCATCAAATCCATGTTGATTTCATGGGAATTAGTCCAATAAAAAGGAATCTATATATATTAATATGTTCAAACATTATAGGTAATGTATTATTGGGTATATCCCTTAACATTATCCTAAATTGTTGATATTCAAAATGGACTTCAATCTTGGAAAAGTGATGATCTCTACACAGTTGATCATACAAGTCATGAATATGGTGAAGTAGATATTTTATCTTGATCTTGATCATCTTCAACTATGGATAATCAGTGAGTAGTATCATTTAACCATCATTCCATTTCACAAAATAACAGTGGAACACCCACATGACACACATGGATTAAATAATCACATATCAAGGTTTTCTTGGGCTCACTTCTTCAATTACTACCACTCAATCATGGGAAGACTGTGTGATGACTTTAAAATTGGTTTGGAACTACGTATGTACTTGATTGAGAACAAAAATAATGTTTTGGTGGATGGAATAAAAACACTTCCATAAAAACAAACCAAATGTTAAAAAAATATCCATACCATCCATTTAAAGTTTCTCCCAAATTATTTGAGATAAACTACCCTTATGAATGGAAATTAAGTCCCATACACTGGATGCAATCTTTGTAGCATGTTCATAAAAATCATAACTTGATATATTATCATATGTTAGTATGAAATATAAAATTTATAATCCCATACTTGAAAAATTATTTGGTATTTATGTGGATAAAGATAATAGATGCCAAAGATGTTAGAAAATTCAACAATAGGAAGAATGAAAATATTTTCATAAAGCACATTCACACACACATCAATCAGAGAGGATTCATATAATTGTGATGAAACCATCAAAACATTATGGGTTTTCACTAATAATAAAAAATATAAATTTTTTTGTAATCTTGGTAGAAATATAAAATTATTTAGATATAAAATTGTGGGTGAACATGTAATCAAATTAGACATTATCAGTTCTAGAGTAGATGGAAAATATACCTTTCACCATGCTGTTATCTCACCCATTCATATAAGAACTATTTGCTTGATATTTTCCATTATCACATGGATAAGTTTTTTGTCGATGGTGATCATCAAAATTAACATTCTAGTTTGGGAACAGGTTAGTGTAATTCCATTTTACCTTACACTAGAAGCACTATTGTGGTGGATGTTAATTTTATGCAGCTTTCTCTCAATTAACATGTTTATCTATCTTCATACGCTTGCATATAAAATCATGTTCTTGATGTCCTTCCATTATTCACATAAATCATATATTATAACACTTAATAAGAATTCCATCATTATTCTTCCCATGCTTAAAACATAATGTAACAGTCATGTTCTTCTGTCCTTGTTTTTTTTATTTTTTTTAACTCAATTTTAAAATTCTTGTCAAAACCAGGCGATTGATTCATAACCCCATACTACATTTTAATCATTATTTCACAACACACAGTATCTTAAAATATATTGATGTATGTTATGGACAATTCCCTTATGAATCTTATATTTGTTTTATAAAAGAATATATAAATATTATATTCATGTCGGATGAAATATTTCGAAATAATACCTATAAAGTATTTTAAAATTAGCCTTGTAGTTATCAAAATATTCCTCATCTCTTTTCATTATCCCAATGAACTATTTTACATATTTGTAAAAATAATATTTGGAAACTACTTATTAAAAAATATCGTCCTTAACATATCTCAATCTCAAAACTCAATTTCATATTTTTTCTTCATATTCTTAATTAGTGTCCACCACTAGTCTTCTTCACATTATAAATTATAATCAACTATAATAAATTACTCATGTTCTAATCACTGTAGAACAAATAAAATCTTTTTATTGGTACTTATCCATTTTTCAATAACTCATTGGGGTTAAAAGACTCGTTGAAAGAATGTGGATATTTCTTTATGAAGGACTATGCATAATGTTGTTCCCTCCTTTTCTCATTTGGATGTACAACTAGATTTATATCTTGAGAAGGTTTTTTGATCATAATAATGTGGATTTTCATACCAAATCCTATATAATTTAGATTCTTAGGATAAAAAACAATTCATTGTCTATCGCACTAAGCATTAACATGGTTCTATTGTGTTTCATCCATTGAATAAAAAAAATATATGGAGTGAGAAAAATTTATCATAGTTGGAGAGAAAATAATCACGAAAACTACTTATAGGATACCCAGATTATGAAACCTATATTTAACTACGACACATCATATTTATCATAGTTTATTTATAAAAACTTCTATTTAAATCCTTCATGATGGTCTGTGAATTGTTTTTTAAATAGAAAATTATATTGTTCGGGAGTACCATACGAGATGGGAAGTAAGGCTCATTATTGTGTAATAGTTCCTAATTGATTATAACTCAATATTTTTTTAGGGTTTTTATCCCTATATACATATTTTTGAACATCCACATCCAATTTTAGTATCACGTCACAGATGTATTTCAAGAAAAACACTCACTATATCCTTTACCAAAATTCTATGAAATTCTCCAACACTTTTCCTCGTCAATAAACGTATCTTTAGAAATATACTTAGTGTTCTCACTAATGTTTTCTCATCTAATATTCCATAGGTAAACTAAAATTTCTCACTAATACTAACTATATTGACCCTAACATCTCATATATTAACATTAAATAAATTTTAAAGACCATTTTATTATATAATAAAATATACTCCCAAAGGATATAAATGTTTAGTGCCTTTATAAACATGGAAACATAAACATGGGTACATAAGTTAGAAAATTTCACTCGAAATAGGTTCTACTTAATTATAATCTTTATGAGACACATCATAAATAATCCAAATATTCATAAATATTGGAAACAAATCATAGGATAGGGTGAGCACAGATGCTCAATAAGGGTAAATAATATATATATGTATGGATTATCATGTGAATAAGAATAAGACAAAAATATCATAATATTAGAAGATCATACATTGTTTATCAAAGAGGATAATCAAGAGTCATGTCATAAAAATTTATAGTTAATAGGGCATTAATGATAATGGAATAAAGTGAATACTCCCTAAAGTAAAAATATTTGAATAAGACAAAGAACTGTGTTGGACATATTAGAATAGAAAATCATAAACATAGTAGTCAATGATTAATTCCAAGGACATCAGAGTGAGATGGGTTAACTCCGAAACCAATCTTTGAATCCATGTTTCACTCCCATAAACATCTTAGTAGTCATGTATCACTTATAATACCAATATAGTGCACAAATTCTTTCACTTAACTAAGTTCACTCCCAATTCCTCACATGTATATCTCATTAGATATAAATAATAATGAAATATAATAGAGATTGATATAGGTAAAACCAATATCATAATTAAATCATAAATACATTTGACTAAATATCTTAAATAATCATATTATAACCCATGAAAAGAAATGGGTACCATAAACATGTAATCATATCATAACTTGTAGATAAGGGCCGGGGATGAAAATTACATTATCAAAAGAATAACCAATGAAAAGAATTGGGGTTCAAAAGGCAGATAACCAATCAACGTTTAACCGGATTTATAAGAATATATTACATGAAAAGGAAAATGGATTCATACAAATCATTCCATTAAAAAATACACCATTTATAAAAATACTATAAATATAACCCTTCGATCATGTCCCTAGAAATGGATGAGTAACAAAAATAGATTTCATCAGAGTTGAAAAAAAATTATTAAATATCTTTATAAAAATATTTCACCATGAAATTATCCTTTCTTATATGATATATTATTATATAAAATAAAAAAAATTGAAAACATTTTTCATTTAAAATATTTTTTAAAACTTATTAAGGAAACATGGAAAATTATTCATATCTTTTTATCGTTTAAAATATTCTCCAAATAACAATTAAAAACATTTTTTTTAGTTTTTTCTAAAACATTGTTTCAGATGAAAACATACTCTCGACTGAGGAGAGAAATAATTTAATATTTTCTTGAAAAAATTCCATCAATTAACTTATGTTTAAAATATTATATAAATGGTACAACTTCATGATGATATCATGAATAAACTTTGGATAAGATAATTCCTGATATTTCATGAGTGATGGGTAATAATATTTCATAAATGAATCCATATTTATAAACAACCATTATAATGATGATATTGTAAATATAATTGTTTACTTCTTTGGTAACATTGAATCGCAATCCCTATGATATAACGATGTTAATATAATTATAGAAAATAATGAAAACATGGATATTCATGATAAAAATTTAAAAGGGAAGTATATTGACCTCATAAAAGAATATCAGTTCAGAAATATAATATATGTCCTTCAATGAAATAAAATAGAGACAATATCACCTTACCAATTTGGAAACATTTGAATAGAAAATCTCAATGAAATAATTATCCTTAAATGGATATCTAAATACCACTAATTTTATTGATATGAACCATATAATACGTTATTGGTATGTATATACACCAAAAAATTGGTGAATAAGGAATTTATATCCTAGATGTAGAATTTGATGTGAAATTTTGTTACCTTATGTCAGTACTCTCAAAGTACTCATGAAAACCTCTTATTATTTGGATAAATCCTTTTGGTTTTCACTAGAGGGATTCCATGGTTTAATTTATTCACAGAGGGAGGATACTAGGATAAAGGTAGTGAATATGAACGGATATTTGGATATGATTGGATGAGCTAAATGTTTGATAAGTGTGTTGAGAGGTGAACAAGTGGTTCTTGTTTATAAGTGGGTAAAATGATACACAAGGTATTTTTGAAAAGATTTTTGCTCCCCCCACATTTATAGGTGTCCCAGAAAAGTCCCAAATGGGACATTATAGATACTTATTGGATTAACTATGTAAATATGACCATCCATTTATTTTTATATCTATGTAGGTTGATTTATCTATATTATATTCGAGGGTTAGTAAATAATTGTGCTCATTTTACCTTAAAATATATAATTAATTTCTACTTCATTCACTATTCACTTTGTCCAAAACTAAAAAATAGATTAGTAGAAATTATAAATTATACTAATTTAAAATATTTAATCCATTAATATAAATTTCAATCATAAAAGTGAGATAAATTAATTTTAAATTAATCATAAATATGGGATGAATCAATGGGGTTTTAAGGATGAAATTTCAAAAGAAGAAAAAGTGTGCATATCAAATATCAATTTGAAATTATATCAAATGACATAAATTAGATTAATTGATATAATAGTTATATATTTATACATTAAAACAAATTTTTAATAAGATTTTACTATATAATAAAATTATTTTAAAATTTTGTTTTGAATTTACATTCTATATTTTTTACTCTTCTCCCAAAAAAGTTATTTTTAACAGAAATCCTCAAAATTAAGCCTATGATAATTTTTAATTTATCAATTAAAACATTAAATATCATTTATGTAATTAAATTTCTAAAAGTTTTGAGAATTTATTTTAATTTTGTTCGTAGAATGACATAAAAAGTAATTCATTGAGAAAATAGAAATTTTCAAAACATATAGACCTTTCCAAATATTGCGTTTTGTATTGTCAATATTTATAATTTATATAAAAACTGTATAAATAATATTTAAATTTTTTAACTATTCGTATTAATAATTTTAATGTTTATGTTTTAAAATTTTTGTTTAAATAATTACAGCAATAAAATATTGTTTCATAGAAACTCAATGGTGTGTGTAACACAAACTATGTTGATGTTGTGTGTGACACAATCCTAACATGTTTTAGTGTGTAATGAATATTTAACATATTGTACAATAAAAAATTGAAATCAATTAAATTATATTTTTTCTAAAAAAACATACAAAAAATCATAATGTTACAAAGACCATCAGACAAAGGGAATCGAATAGATATTACTAAAAAATTTCATCATACCAACATTTGAAAATTTTGATTTTCAGTAAAGTAATAGAAACACATATTCATAAACTCTAGGTATTATAAATATCTTTTATAAGTTTCTAGACTAATATACGATTTATATGGATGGTGATAATGATGGTTGTACACATGTAGAGTTCATCCAACTTTCTTGTGGAGGAAGTGAATAACATTTAAAAGTGGATAAAAAAATAAAATGGATGTGAATCCGCAATTGGGTGTGTAACTTGATGAAAATATGAATGATGTTCATTGGGTATAAGAATATGATACCTTATTGTATATTAAAATGAATAGTTTTAGATATAATAATCATTACAATCATATATCATTCATTCGAGGTAGTATTGGGGATATAAGTAGGATGATTACAAGGATGTATATCCAGTTGTTTCTTATGAATTTATATTTTATAATTACATTAGAAAAATAATCCATGTTGGGGGAACTTATAATCATGGAAAGTGTAACATCTTTGATTTTATGTGTATTATTTTATGATATTATTTGGATTTATTTTGAGGCTTAGGGCTGAGATATCATGCAATTATATGGCCTAGTGTGCCTAGAATAAATATTTCAAAAATATTAACCTTTTTAATAGAATTCATTTTAAATTTTATTGAAAAATTTGAAAAACTATTAAATAGGTACCAGAAAAATATTTGAGCGCACCGTTGATCTAACAATGATGGATTTACAGTATGTGGGGTTAACTTTAGTTGGAACAGATCGGTTCTGAAAATGAAATCGTGTTATGTAAGAGGAATAAAATAATTTAATAAAAAAATATTTTCTTGACGCATTGGCTGAAAATATTTAAAAACAAATTTTATGTAGAATTTTAGTGTTATCCACATAACCCTAGAAACCTTGTCAACCCATTTCATAGATATTTGGTGATTCTCTCTCAGGTGACGATGAAGAATTGTGCATTTACTACTAACACACCTCAGATTTGAAGGATCATTCCTATGACAATGACACATCATCCTTTCAGTGACATGGAGTGATAAAAATAGAGTTAAATCTTGTTATCTTGGTTTTATGTCCCCATTGATTAATTCCTTGATGAACACATACCATTCAACAAACAGATTGAACTTCAGATTGGCTATATTTGAGGGATGGTTTTTTTTCATGTTATCAGGGCTTATTAAATCTTTTTTCCTAACCCCAACACTCTCATTATTTATTGTTTTCCAAGAACTCTCACCAATGATTTTTATCCTTCTATTAAGAAAATTTATTTCTCCGTTCATCGTGTTCTTCACCATTTTAACCATTTTTTTCATGTCTTGACATTATTCTGTGTTTCCAAGCATCATTGGCCCCACGATTCAACGTGAGTCGGCAAACAAGACCATATATGTATAGATTCAAACCCAAAGAGCACAAATATATGAATTTTTTGTTTCATGGAATTCAAAGGAAGCATGTTGGTCTGTGGAAGTGGCCACCAGTATTAGGCATCTCTGGAAGAGGAGCGCATGTGGGAAGTAGTAACAAGCGATGAGGCAATGGGAGTGGGACGGGGAGAATGCGAATTTACATGGCTTCTATGACGGTCCATGTGTGGAGACCAAAAGGAACTGGTGGGGTCATAATTGGAGGAAAAAATAGCATCAAAATTGGAATGGAAACACAATTATTGCTCGCGTAGGATCTATGCTAGACCTGGGTTAGATCCGGGGTGACATGGGTGAAGCCTGGCACTGCCAATCGCAACAGTCGACTATGGGGCTACAATATCTTCCGTGTTCGTGGGTGCACCATCCATTGGCGGAGAAACCATATATCCATTCTATTAGGTAATATAACCAACTATGGGCCTAGGTTGTACCTATTGTGATGGTATGTCCAATAGACCTACTATGTATGCTGGAAGATTCTCTCAAACAAGCATATCTGCTAAACAGGGCATCAAATCGATGGGATGTCGACAATTTTGAGGCCATGATATTAATATATTTATTTGGGGTTACTGGTGATTTTTTATATTGTAATGTTATTGGATGAGATCATTCCATTGTTCCTTTCCATGAATTTTTATTATGGAATTACATCCACATCACTTCATTATAATCCCCTAAATCAGTCGAGTCTCAAATAAAGTATGCCTTCCCTCCTTGAGATTACAGTGTGAGCCGCTACCACCCCTAGTCGAGTAAGTGGAATCACATACCATCTATGAGTAGGGAATTGATCCTCCATGTAGTGGGCCACATCAGTACGTTGTTTTTCATCCCCTAATAATTTTTGGGAGTGATTCCCAACATATATGGTTGATTCAGATTTGGTATGTGGTATCTTTAAGTGAGTCTGGGTGAAATCTGTGGAATCCCTGAGTCTGATCTTAGTGTGACCCCTCTATGTAAATCATAGTCTTTCTCAAAAAATATGTTATCATTTAATAATGGCCCAGATGAGCTAGAACACTTCGTGAGTGTCTCTGATGATATCATGGATCGTGGAGGGAGTTATGCTGGAATGAGTGTCCTTCTAGTATAATCTTATGGATAACTTTTGGTTGTGACTACCCGATGGTGGGGTGTTTCCCTAGAGTATATTTGGTTATTCTTGAAATATGTTTATAATACCTATACATGTGTATAGAAAACATCATTTTACATTATGGTAATGATTTTTGGTATTCCATTATTGTATTTCATTGAGGGTTTGGTGTGTTATACTGAGTATTTTTATACTCACCTCTGAACAGGATTTTACAGTACATGTCATGTCCTAGCCAGAAAATCAATCCATTGAAATAGTACTAGTGGGACCAAGACCAAACTGTTCATGGTGAGACTGGATAGACCAAGGTATATTCCTATGGATATCAGAGTGCAGTCCCCATACTTTTACTTTCAGGATGGACTTGTGTTAATTACTCTTTTTGGTGGGCCTGTATTTAAACCAATTTTCATTCTTTTACTTTTATTTTGATTATTTGTTTTGAGATCTTAGCTGTATGAAATAATTATTTACATATTTTGTTTTACATTTCAACATTTGGTGGCATAGATATTGGTGTTTTTGTACATGTACTCAGGATAATTCATCACATTTAAGAGATATACCCACTCAATTCTAGACTCCTACCCCTAACCTATTAGAGAAGTTCTTGGAATAGTCACATCATTGTCCCATTTGGAATTGGTCCGGACATAGTGGTGTCAATTTTTCACCATTCTACACAAGGTATGGGAGACATTGGGGTTGGTTTAAAAAATAATTGTTATGTGTTTCATGTTCTTCTTTCAGGCCAGGGACCACAGTGTTCGTGTGTCCAGTTGATATATCCATACACTAAGACTCTAATTTCCTTCTTTCACACTCATTACAGCAAAAAATAGGATTCATGGAAATTATTGTTACACACATCATATAGGAACTGTTGTGTTTTACATGACCTTCTTGTGTCATCTTTCAAGATATACTATACTAGTCAGGGTACATATTGTTTTATTTTAGGATTCATCCACTTCAAAAACCAGATTGGATTCCATTACATGATCATGAGGATGAAATTCCTAGTGATGAGGCATAAGAATAGTTGAATGTAACTAATATTGAACCTCCATGAGGTTTAATAGCAATACAACCTCCCATCAAGAAATAGTTATTACCAAAAATACATTCTAAGAATGGACATAGTCTGAGTACATTGCATGCGTTTTAGAGGCAGTGACCGACAAGGTTTCATGGTGATCCAAACCCCCATACGGATAAGGATTGGTTATAGGCATTCACCCATGTTTTCCTTAATTTGAGGATGCCTACTGACTAGATGGAATTCTATTCCATAAGTCTTCTTCAGCACTCTGTGAGGCGATGGTGGTGGTTGGTGACTCAGCCACGCAATGTGATAGATTTCACTTGGACATACATTGAGCATTTCTACAAGGAGGATTTCTGTCTAGACACATTATGATCAGTATGAATATCGGAGATTCTACATCTATAGAATGTAAGTATGACCATGGAAAATTATTCAACAATGTTTACAGACCATTGGTTCTAATCCAGGGACATGGTATGAGATCCGTTCTTTAAGTATCATACCTTCGAGCATTGCATACACTAAGACACCATGGCATCAATAGTATCCCTTATCATTCATACATATGATGGTTTAGTTGTGTGAGACCTCAATGTAGATATTTTTCTAGAGGATCATGAATCTGTAGTGGGAGCTATTAATGGGAACTTTATAGGAAAGACCATGGAATTACATAGCCAATGGTAGTCACATAGATCCAGGTGAGTCATAAGATTAATGGAACAATCCCACGACTCTGGGTCAGTGGTACGGGGATCTTAGGGTGGCTCAAATAAACAGATGAAAAATATGGTGTTACTCATGCGGTGGTCGGGTACACCTGGCACAAGATTTCTCAACTCCTCGTACTAATGATTAGGAGACAGTATTGGGTCCTCCAAGGATGAGATAGAGATAAGAGGATGTTGATCCTTAGAGAGGTGGATGTTTAAGTGGGGAAGTTTGTGAAGAATGAGGTGGTCATAGGTTTGAAAAATTGCAACCACTATGCATATGAGATCTACGTCAGAATCAGGGAGCTTCAGGGAAGGGACAAAGCCGACTACTGGAGATAATGGTATATAAAATCAGAGCTCCATAATTGATAGAAGATATGATCTATGTCTTTTTCACCTAAGATTATGTTATTATAGACTCCGGTGCTAGTCATTCCATTCTTACCAAAATCCTTGATTAACACTCGAATATAGCAATAGAACCATTGACTTGACTCTTATGATTGGATACTCCTTAGGGAGGAGATTCAATGATCACATCGTTGTACTAACAGAGTGACATGACTATTGGAGGTGAGAGATTTTTTTGGGATCTCATGGTATCAGTGATGAGGAATTACATCAAAATTCATGGTATGGACTGAGTATCCATAGTTCTTGCTCACATAACATTTTTGAGGCACGTTGTGTGGTGTGTATACAACGATGGAACATGTTTTACCTTAGTTTTTTTAATGGATAATCGAGCAGTGTAGGATGGATTTACACATAGAAGGGTGAATTTGATTACTCATCTATTGGAAAGCCTCACCCTCGACGTAGTGGATTACATGAGCCTGCAGTTTCTAGAAGTGATGGTAGACTATGAAAAATTCCACCCTAATGATGTTATCTGTTTTCCTCCCCACAGGGAGATGTAATTATGCAGTTATCTACCCCCTAGTATCTCTCCATATCTATAATTTAATATTAGATGTCACTTGTGGAGCTTCGTGAGATGAGGATATAGTTGTAGGACTTGTAGAGGATGGGATTCATGAGACCCAGTGATTCACCCTAGTAAGATCCATTTTTTTCAAGAACATAGATGGAGTAATGAGGTTATGTTAGGATTTTTGATACATAAACTAGGTCATAGTGAATAAAAACCATCCACTACCATGGATCGATGAACAATTTCTTCGGTTGAAGGGGGTGATATGGTTCTTGATGATTGACCTCATATCTCTATTTAACCAGGTATGAGTACAATATGAGTATATTATAAAGACAAAAATTAGATTTCATTACGGTCACTACGAGTACATGGTGATGTCATTTTCTATGATAATGATCATAGTAGTTTTCAGGAGACGCATGAATCGGATATTTCATCCTTACTTAGACTGGTTCATTGTTGTCTTTATTGAAGACATCCTATTGTACATTGAATCCTATAAGGTGCATGAGGGACACATGAGGATGATCCTTCACACAATCTGATAGTACCAACATTCCATGAAGCTCCAAATGTGTCAGTTTTGGATTTGAGAGTCCTATTTTCAAGGAAATATCTTCCTAGATGCTGCAGCTAGAGTTGATCTAGAAATGATTGAGGCATTTCTTTCTTGGGAGCCACCCAAGTGTGTTACCGAGGTGCGAAGTTTCCATTGATATTCAAGTAATATCGAAGGATTTTACTCTACTTCTACAGAGTATAATCACCCTTTAAAACTATGACATGAAATGGATTCAATTCATGTGGACTTAAAAGTGAATGAAGTTCTTTAATGTGATAAGACAATGGTGGATGAAAGCTCTCATCCCGATGTTACTGGAGGAAGATGTTGTGTATATTGTGTTTTAAAATGCATTAAGGACAAGGATTTTTTCTATCCATATGCCTAGGAAATTATTCATTGCTTATAGTTAGCACTAGCTATGACATCGTGCGTAGAATTACACAACCAATGATATTTTTTTAGCAATGGTAGTCTTCTTATTGAATATGGTGTGACAATACCTGATGGGAGTGGGTTTTATCATGTACTCTAACCACAATATTATAAATTATATATCCTCTCACAAGGATATAAACTTATGGTAGATGTGATGGCTAGAGTTCCTTGAAGAAAATGAATTCAATATTTTCAGAATCTTGGGAATGGGAATGGGGTAGAAGATTCTATCAACAGGAGATCTATTTTGCAGTTGTTGAATGAGGAATCAAAGTAGTTGTCCTTGTTGTAGTTATACATTATTGATGGATATGGAGTATCTTAACCATAGTTAATAGTTTTTACTCATCCTATCTTACAAAAATTTATCGAGTCCCAGTTAGGGGATACTGACTACGAGACCCTATATGATCATATGTACACAAGACATAATATTGATAGGTATTGGAATGGTGGGGAGTGCATCACCCTTTTTAAAGGACCCACCATGTTACCAGTGTTGTTGTGGGAGGAGGTTCTGAGAGAGTTTCACAGATCCCCTATGTAGGTACATCTGGGTGTGGTGAAGAAGTACCAAGACATATGAAGTCAGTTTTCATGGACAGGGATGGATAAAGGGTTTGAAGAGTTTGTATCTCGATGACATACATGCCAATAAGTAATGATTCTGTAGCAAGTTCAAACATGTTTAGATCAACTCCTTGAGGTTCCATAATGGAAGTGGGTTGCGATATTGATGGACTTTGTGATATGAATTCCATGTACGTCTAGGATACATGATTCCATCAGGGTGATCATTGACAAATTCACTATGTCAGTCCACTTTCTGGATATCTTATAGAAAATAATAGTAAGGATCATGGTATACATCTATGTGCATGAGATAGTTTGACACCACAGACTACCATAAATGGTAGTTTCAGATAATGATGATCTCTTTACATCCCCTTTTTTAAAGAGATTAACGAAGGAATCTGAGACTCATTTACGATTGAACACTTCGTTTCACCCACAGATGGATGACCAGACTGAGCAGATCATTCATGTTCTATAGGAAATTATATGGGGATGCTTGTTATATTTTAGCCTTAATTTGGAGGATAACCTACCACTCATGGAGTTATAATATAACAAAAAGCTACCATTCAACCATTAGTATGGATCCAATTTTGGGTTTATATGGGAAACCATATAGTTCTCCATTTTTTTGACTAACCTAGGAGATTCATCACTCATGGGCCCAGATTTGGTGAGAGCTACTACAGAGAAGGATCATATCATCTAGAAGAGGATGATGACTTTGTAGAGATGATATATGTATTATCAAGTTAGGTTTTTCAGTCTATTTTAGTTCTTTGGAGGAGACAATGTGTTCCTCCAAGTTTCACCTCGATGCAGATTAATTTTTTTGGCGATGATGGAAATCTATATTTGGGGTTCATCAACCTTTTCCAAATTATGAATAGTGTTTTGGAGGTTCCAAACCACTTGGAAATAACACCATAGTTATATTGGGTAGAAAATTTCTTACATGTGTTGCAACTGAGGAGGTAAGTGAATGACACATCACACATCATCGACTAGTGTGAGCGTGATATCGAGGATTGAGAGACTATCACTAAGTACCCAGTGGAGTACAATGAATGGTATGAGAGTTTCCTTTGAGGGTTATATATTCCCTAGTTTTCGATCTAGTAGTAGCACATGAATTTTGACGAGATCATATGGGAGAAGGAGGCTCATAATCATGTTCAGTACTCTCACCTATTTGAGTACTTTCGGTTTTGACTTTTTGGGGTTCTAAATACCCAAGGTGGATAGAATGTAAATTCATAAATATTTTGTGTATTATTTTTATATATTATATGTATTTATTTTGAAACCATGTGTTAATAAGACAAGAAAATTAGTGGCATTTTGTGGCTTGAATAAATTTTTTAAAAATATTAATCTTTTTATTAGTAGGGGCATACATTTTTCTTGAAAAAGTTGAATAACTCTTAAATGGGTTATCAAATAAAAAATATAAGGGAATTTTTGAGATCATAATTGAGAATTTACCCATAGGCGTTAATTAATTTTAGTTGGCGCTGGTCGTTTGTGAAAAATCTATCTTGGGAAATAATGTGAAACAAATAATTTAAATAATTTATTTTGGATGATTCATAGGATGAAAATTGTTAAAAAATATATTTATTCCGAATTTCCAATGTTAGCCACATAACTATTGAAACCATGAAGAACTCTTGGAGAGAGATTTGATTATTATCTCTCAAGAGACTGTGATGGATCATGGGTCGAAGAATGATGCGGCTCGAATTCTATGGACCACGCCTATAGAAACAATGAAATGATTGTCCTTTCCTAGCGATTGATCTAAATCGAGATAGATATTTTTAGATTGATTTTATTTCCTTGTACTTGAATTCATAGATGAATGCAGACCAATCAATGAATAGATTGATCAACAGTTTGTTCGTCTTTTCAGGATGGTTTTGATTGATATTTAATGGGGTTTATTAAATAATTTTTTTAACCCCAACTCCCATGTTCATGATCAGTTTCCAATATGGATTATGAAATGATGTTAATATTTTTTTTGTTAATATATCCCTATTTCCTATACGTTCTTCACTATTATAACCCAATGGTTCACATCTCAATGTTAATGGGTGGTTCTGAGCATGATCAGACCCCCAAATTCAATGGTAATTGACTACCAAGCCTAGATCCATTTATATTAGGAAACTAGGAGCACAAATAATTAATACATTGGTTTTTCATGCTTTAGAGGAGGTGTGGTGGTCTGTGAAAGGGGCCATCAACATGGTTCCTAAGTCGTATTTTGGTGGTGGAGTGTGTGATGGATTCGATGATGGGTGACATAGTGACGGTGGTGGGATGTGGTGGTGGTGATGAGACATGTCTATGATAACAAATACGGATATGGTTCATGGGAGGTGGTTGAACAGATGCTAGAAGGGATGTTGAAGGGGGAACGCAGCATCAAGTAACACAAGACATGGTGGCGATGGAACGAGATCGGCCAGGTTGGACTGGTTAGATTAGTGGGTCAGGTCCGGCCTATAGCATGGTCCAGATGAAAGGTATTGGGTGGGATTTGGGTAAGACCCATGTCAGATTTGGGGAAACCTGGGGTGGAGCTCATTATAGAAGAATGTGATGGTCAACCACAGACAGAGCTGCATCATTCTGAGCTTTAATGGGCACACTGACTGTGGGTGTAGTGATTGTGCAACTAATCTATTTCATCAGTCAAATGACCACAACAATTCTCCATAATTACTAACAACGAAGGTAGGTTTGACCTATCACGATGGTAGATCCATAGGCCCTATTAGGCCTATTGTTAGTTTTTCTGAAATGATAATATCTCCTAAATAGAGCGTCCAACTGATTATCCATTTTTGGTGTTAGAACCCTCAAATTGAAATAATAATTTTTGGAAAAGTGGTTAGATTTTAGTTTTGACTATTATAGGTTGAGAGCATTCCCGTCACCCTTTCCTCGAAATTTCAGTACAACATTATGTCCACATCACATGACTATAATCCCCTATAGAATTCAATTCTTTAATAGAGTATGGTACCCCCCCCCCCCCCATGACTTGAGTGAAATCATTTATCACTCCATGGGGAGTCTATCGAATCTTATAAACTTCATGAGAATATCACATATCCTCTATATAATGGGCCACATTGGTGGGTTTATGTAATCCCCGATCTGTTTTGGGCATGATCAACTACATAACTGGTTGATCTATATTGGGTGTGTTGTATTTCCCAGTGAGTCTGGGTATGATTTGTGTTGTCCCTCAGTCAGTTCTGGGTGTGACCCCCTCTCTGTGTATCATATAATTCTTTAATCAATATTTTATCATGGGACAATTCCTAATGATATAGCCCTCTCCATTAGTGTCTCTGATGATATCATGGTTCAAGGATTTAGTTCTCCTTAAATGAGTGTGATTCAAGAAGATTCTTGTGGTTAGTAGTTGGTTGTGACCACCAGATGGCATAGTGTTTCTCATGAGAATGTCGGGATATTCTTGATATATGTTATGTAGACATATAACTATATAGAGATGACTATGATATACTTTATAGAATTAAATTGTTGTATTCAATTTTTTTATTGCTTTGGGTTTTCATGATTACCTATAAAGTATTTTTAAACTCTCCCCTACACGGGTTTTTCCTGCATGTGTCATTTCTTGTACAGATGATCTACCATTTTACAGAGTCCTAGGTAGACTAGAACCAGAAAGTGCTTAGTGATATCAGATAGACCAAGGTTTTTTCATGTGTATTTAAGATATTAGTTCACAAACATTTATTTTCAGGTTGGATTTGTGCTATATACTCTTTGTAGTGGGCTTCTATTTTTTCATCTTTACTCTCATGTACATTTACTTTCGTACTCTGTTTTTAGTTAAAAGTGTCTTGAATACATTTTTTCTTAATGGATTTTACAATTCAACATTTTTTTCATAGAGATCATTTTTAGTGTACACGTACTTAGTCTTATGCCTCCAATTTTTAGGATATGCCTACTCGGTTCCAGTACCCATCTCCTATCCTATTGGGGTCGGACATTGGGTAGTCACAGTATGGTCCCCTGTAGAAAAAGTTGTGATAGAAAAGACTAGGTATTTGTACTTAAGATTGTAAATATCATGTGATGGATTATCCTTTTCAAATATTTATGTGAAGGGTGAGTTTAATATTAATATTTATGGGGATCATGAAATTAAAATAATTTCTAAGGAAAATATTGTGTCTATTAGAAGTTATTATATGATAATATAAAAGAAAAATTGATCATTGTTTCACCCCTTCCCAAATAATTGTTCTCATACAATGATATTAAGGTAACTTTAATAGATATCAAAGGATAGGTTCCCTTTAAATGATCAATCTCTGAGAATGGATGATGTAAATTTAGTCAATAGTTTGGGAGCTTAGGGCGTTCATTGTTTTTATTATCAAACTTTGAAGAATATAAGTGTACCCTATATTTATATCTTTTCATTGGTGTCATATAAGTTTCAATATAGATATTTCCACCCATTAATAAAGGTTATATGATAGATGCTCATAAGATAAATTTGTAATATGATAGAAAAGCACATAATTACATAATTATAGATATTATAATAATTTTTTATACAAATAATATATAGGTTACATTGGAAAATAAAATTTTGGATAAGATGAGAAGTAGCTATAGATAAATTGATAATTTTATAGAAGATAATTCACAAATTAAGATAAGTAAATTTGATGATATTAAGATGAAAAATGAAAAATTTCTGATAAATACATTTAAGAGTTACTAATTTTTTCAGCAACATAATATGACTTTGTGAGAGCCTATAACACTATACGATTGTTAAAAACAATTATGAAAAACATTGTATATAGATTGTATTGAAAAGTGGAATCTTAATAATATTAGTAAGAAATCTCTTTGGATGAACATACAAATATTATCATAGAATACGAGATGAGGAAAAACAATATTTTCCAAAAAACAATAATGTGCATGTAATAGCCTTTAAATTGATGTTTAAAGGAAGAAAGTATGATAAGAAAAATGAAACAAAATTAAATAATATAGAGTTTAAAGAATAAGTATAATATTTCATCGTAATAATTGAAATTCTTTCACAAATATTAAACTTGGGGTATTAGAAAGGATTAATTAAATATTCACTTAATTGATATAAATTTAATGAAAATGGCTAAATTACACAATATTTTACTATGAATATAGAAATTACTCTCTATAGAAATAAAAATATATTAATTTTATTAAATAAAAATTTTGGAAAAATAATAAATTTTTTCCTTACATAAAAATCATTATGTAAAAAAGTGTATGATAAATCTTCATCCAACAATGAATATGATATTTAAGAAAAATTTCTTTTTTTGAGTCTAAAAATTAAGTATTACATCAATAAGAGATAATAATATTGAAGTGATAATTGAAAATAAGTTGATACTGAAAGTAAATTTGGAATCATCACAAATTTAAAATATTTAATTCAATAGGGATAGAATACATTTTAAGAACAAATATAGGAAATAATATTTGAGCATAAAGATTGAATAAAAAATGATACTAAAAAAATTAAAATAATTATAAAAAAGATAATTAAATTTGATGAGTACGACATGAACCTAAAACAATATGAGAAAAAACACATGTTAATGGGAATCTAAAAATAGTTGAAACAAAACTTTTGTATTATATTAATAATGTAATATTAAAGATAAATAAACATTAAATGATGTTAAATTTTTATAAGGAATTCTTAGGTGAAACGGAAGAATATTGTTTTAGAAAAAAAAAATTTACCACAAAAAGTGAGTTATAAAATATTATATAAAACATTACAATGGAATTTTAGGTTAAAGGTGAAACACTTAAACATAGAGAAAACAATGGTTCCCAAATGTAGGTTGTTTCAATTCATAGAAAATGAGAGAGTAAGTCTATTTCATCAAACACCATATTTTAAAAATTTGTTATTTTTTTGAAATTATCTACCAATAATATAGATTTACATTATATGAGGGAATATCTCTATAAAACTAGCTTCTATTTATTTTTTAAGAAACAACATCAAAAAACTTTAGTTATATTTCATTATCGGTATAACAGATCATATTTTAAAGGTAACTGATGATGTTTTTTAATTTTTGGGAATAGATATTATTCATTAGGGATGGACATGTATGTATAAGGAAATAGTAATGATTCATGGGAGATATGACAAGTAGAATAGAAAAGAAAAATCCAATGAAAATTTTTAGATTGAGAATACAATTTAGAAGGTGAATGATATTGAAGAATCAAAAAATAAAAATACAAAACTAATTAAATTTGTGTGCATTAGGAATGACCATCAAGAAAAGTTTTCACAATAATGTTTAGAATGGAATTAAAGAGTTCATATTTATTGGTCTTTATCAAATGAACATGGATGGAATGTTGGAATAAAAAAAATCATATCCAAAAGAAACATGTTTCTGAAGGTGATACCAATATTGAAAAATATTTTTCAATATATTGTGATTTTAAAATTTAGGACAATATAAAAATGTGTGAGAAAAATTTTGATGTTACTATAGAAATCATGACAACTTATAAGGTCAGTAAAAAATAATTATATGGATTTTATAAAATAAAGGGAAAAAATGTTATCAAATATGAATAAATGTTTTTATTATAATATTATTATTTTACATATGAGATTAAATGTATTTCTAAATATGATAAAAATGATAAATATAATGTATGTACATAGTTTTCCAGTTCCATGAAGAATATGATGAAATCCATACTAAAAAAATATTGGCAGTCCAAATGTTTTTTCTAAGGAATACCAAAGTTCTTCCATATTCCCAAAGTACATGTCTACATGTACCAACATACATTTATTTTTTAGAGAATTTAGGAATATGGATATGTTTTAAAAAAAATTGGAAGGAAAATTTTTGATCATGTAACTTTTTCAACAAATGTGGATAATGATGTCTTGCCCTTGAAGGGAATAAACAATTATATTTATGTACAAGTATCACACATTTCCTAAAAATTTGTAATTAACTGTTACAAATGTTAGATGTTATGAAATTGTTATTTTCCAAGTAATATATTTTAATGTTTTTTTTGGGATGGGCGTTGAATTTATCTTTTCAAATATTTAGAGCTTTCCCCGGATAAAAAGATTTCATAATTGTCATGGGGAATGTATTTCATGGGAAAATGTTATAGAAAAAATTGACCACATTGATTATTCACTCATGATTTCTACACCATGTTTTCCTTTTATTAATTATTGTTAATTTTTTAAATGATATTTATTAGAAAGCTTATGTGATACTAATTTACTTCAGATTAATTTTATCATGATTCTATGTTCAAGGAAGACGAGTATAGATAGAAACTATGAATATGATTATCAATAAGGGGGGAACATAATTTGGGTGATCATGGAAATGAAAACATAATTTTTATAGTATTATTTGTGTTCAAATATTGATGTCAAACAAGTTTTAAATTTTTTTTGGGTATTGACACGAAACACAAAGGTGGGATTGTTATGACCAAAGTGAGTTTGGATTCACTTTTTCAAATATATCAATATGTATCGGTAGTGAAATTTAGGGGATAACGATTGTAATGTTTGTAAGAACATAATTTCCCATAATAGTGTTATAAAATAATGTTTCTTAAGGAATAATAATTTCAAAAAAAAATTACACCTGAAGAAGTTATTGGATCATTTATTAGGGAGGATTGTAAGAATTATACATATCAAATAAGATGATTCCATTTTTTTAAATGATCCTACCATCATGATGTTTATAATGATCCTAGAATAAGAAGAAATGTGATTTATTTCAAATATAAATATTTTATAAAAATATAATTGATTATTATGAACACATGTGATGAATGTAAGATAATTACATAAGAGAAGAAGTGGAAAAAAAACTCTGGATGAACACCACATAAATTAAATTCATTATGGAGTACATGTAATAATAGATATTGGTAGTGTAGATTTTATGAAGTGTTTATTGAGGGGAATGTAGTGCATCTGTTTTCAATTTCTAGGTCAGAGGTTAAATATTTTTTTATTAGTACTGAGGAAAAATGACCTATAGTTTGGGGAAACACATTTGTCTGAATTTCTGTATATTTCAATAATACATATAAAAATGGATTATAATATTAACATGTGTTTTAGAGAGTGAAATATTATATGTTATAACATAATTGTAGATATAATTGGATGATTGGATTATTAGAGGATGTTTGGATGGAGAATTCATAATAGGCATGATTAGATGGAGAAAAGATAATAATTCCAATCTATTGGCATGAGTTTGAGAAGTTATGGAAAGATATTACAATGTAACATTAGTTGATCAATTCTATAAGATGAATATTCAGTATATTAATAGACATCAGAGAAATATACATGATTTTACCAGATAAGCATTTATAAGGATATATAGAATATAGATGTTGAATAACTGAGTATTAAGTTAAATTAGATTAAATAATATGAAGATGAAGCATAGAAAGATAAAATGAATTGTGTCTTCCTATAGACAATAAGATTAAAACATTGAAGGTGGTATAAAAAGAATAGTGTATATGAATTTTGATATGGAGTTCAGTTAGATCAAATGAACTATCATCTTACAATGGTTGGTTATGAAGATCCACTTGATGGGGTTATGTAGAGATTAATATTTGGATGATTCTAAAAAAGGGTTTCTATAAGAATATTCATTGGATGATGAATGTATTTTATGTGATTAGTAGATGGATTTTTAGAATATATCATTGAAAAATGATATCCATATTGACAATGACTAGACATGTAAATTATAAAGGGATTTAAATATCAATTTAAAATACTATATATAAATCATTTATAAACAATGTAAATTAATTATTGATATCATTATATTATTACTAATGTTTTTTAACAGTCCTCAACATATATTTTATGGAAATTTTATGAAGATGATTGTTTCCCAGATTCATGATGATTAATGAGTACTGAAAAATATTCATGAAGATTTGACAACTGTCCTATGAAATTCAAAAGGGTGAAAATTGTGAATGTTGAATTTTCGTTAGTGGGAAAGTGAAATTGAGTTCCTTGAAATTATATATCGTGAAAACCAATACTAAAGGATGAACCTACACACACACTTAACAATGTTTACATGTTCAAAAGATGACACCATATTGTTTTTATATAAAATTATTATAACTCAGACACAATTCATGTTTATATTGATCATCATATGTAGATCTGTTATATGAATGAACATTGATAAGAATTATATCATATGGGGGAGAAAATTGTTGTTGTCGATTCAGTTTTTAATCAGTTGATGTAAGAGGCACATTATAAATAACATTGTTCATCGAATTGAGATCCAATAGAAAAATTAATTGGAATAAGTTATCTAAACATAGTAAGGTAAACTGAATCATATTGAGGAAAATATGATTAATACCATTTGACATAATAAATCACATAAAGGATTCCATATAACGTCATTCGATAAAAATTTTCTATAAAAAAACTTGTGATATTTTGAAATACTCAAATTGAGTGTATCTTGGTGTCCCAAAGACAATGATGATGTTATGGGACTAAGAAAAGTCATATTAGGATTACTAAATATCATGAGGTTTTTACATAGGTAAATTTTATAAGGATTTCATATGGAGATAGTGATGAAAATTATGATGTGTATAGTAAATGAAGATGAAAAAAAAGAATGTATATGAGGGTATGATGAGTTACTAAAACGGATTTTTTTATTGATTATAAAAATAGATATGAATTTATTGGATACAGAAATGGTAGTTGGGGGTATAACCAACTATGGTGGATGTGTATATTTTTGGGGAGGTAGAACCTAGGATGGTCTGTGGTCAGTTTTGGGGGGTATCACTAGTTCCTCCATGAACATTTTTTATTCCAGATATATGATAGTACAATAATATATTATGGGTTGACTAAACAACATGGAAATGAGTAAGTATTTATACTAAAACATGGAAATAACATGTGTTGGTCTCTCTCATTAAATGTATCATATTAAGGGTGATGTTGAGATTTATATTTGAGTCTATCATAACTATAAATATTTTTATTATTATAATAATGTTTTCATAAGAAGTTATAAAAATGTATTAAAACGAAAAAATGTTCCATGATTCACCTTCTCTCTTTTTAGTGATCACATACATAAATCCTATTAAAACAACAAATATCAGCACAATAGGACATAGTGTGGAAAAGAATACTATATGACTATAAATTTTTCAACAAATTTTTTTCATTTCCTCTATATTAATCTTCATGTTTTTAATTGGTTATTTATTTCCATTGGGTTCTTATTTATGGTGGAATTTTTTATATTAACTACATTATGGTTGTGTTCATACAAACATACTTTTTATTTTATATTTCACAATAAAATTATGTACCAATGATTCCCATACTATTTTTTCATTCAATATTCCTCTCTTTTTTAAATATATTTATGACTTATTTTTCCTTTTCATTCAAACCACTTTCATTAAACATGAAAAATTAAATCATTATAATTGAACATATATTTTTATATCTTATTTAATTATACTTCTCAATTTGAAAATTTGTTCTTCAATAGTTTCAATCATATTAATATTTTACTAGGTAGATAATTTAATATAACCATTTCTCACCAAATATTTTCAAAACATCTACCTATAATTCAAATATTATTTATATTTTATATTATTTTGTTCATATTCATTTAAATATTTTTTTCATAAGAATAAATTTTATATTCATGTTCATCAATATTTTTTGGTGAGCCCTTCAAAAAGCACTCTATTTTAATATTATTATTCATATGTAAATAAATAATACCATGTCACCCTTCTAACTCTACTTTAAGATCAATAACTTCAAATTTTTAACCAGAATCCTAAACAGTTTCATTTAAATTTTCCCCATATTCCAAAATAAAATCTACAAAATAAAAAAAATTGGTTTTAATACCTTATAATATATCATTATTATCATCTATTTCATCCATGTTGATCTAAAATTTTCCCAGAATTTTTTTTACAATTGAATGTTTCTAATTGATGTTTCATCTATATGAAAACAACAACTTCTACATTGAAGACAGATTATACTCCTCACCTTCTTCATCAATTTTATTTCAAAAATATAATATTAATTGGTTCATCCCTCTAATTATAGAAACTATCTAGAGGCATAATTCATTTAAATCTATATATTTCCTTATTAAACATCATTCTAAAAAATTATAGTAAATTATCACATAGGACATATCTATTTTTAAAAACCTAATATTACTACATATAAAAATATTTGAATTCTAAGTAATTATAAAAATCCTCAAGATATATTTTCATTTTAAACCTCATTAATTAAAAAGATAATTTTATATAAATGTAAATTTGAAATGATTCACAAAGATTAATTTCTCCAAGATTAGATACCTTTTGATTATATATAAAAGTTAATATTTTGATAATATTAATTGCACTTTATGAATATATTATTTACATTCCATTTCATAAAATGGCACCCAAAACATCAGTAATAATGTTAAATAAAAAATATATGTTTTCATTAAAACTCATCATCAAATCATAAAACATATTATGAATGAAATGTATTTTTTCCTACTCTACATTGGTATTCTATTGAAATATATTAGGAATTATGTACAAAATAAAATATTAATTTTACTTTTCTATCACCATAATATATATTTTATTTTCATTTGATTTTGATAAAGTGTAATGAGCCTTATCATCAGTAATAAACAACAGTTTTTTGGATTTTGTTCATTGAACATCCTATCATGTGACATACTTATATATCATTTAATGCTGAGGAGTATGCATCCAAAACAAATTTTCTATGATGATATTTCATTATATTTTTATAGAAATAATAATAACATATTTAAAATAGTCTAATTCCACTAGTTTTAACAATATCATAAAAAAATCCGGTTTCTCTCATTTGATCCAAGAACTAACCAGTGGAAATGATATAAGCTTTTGTACCCTAGTCTCATATAAACACCATAAGAGTTGAGTGAATTAGGGTAGAGAAAAGATAATCAGTTCTCAAGATAAAACTATTTTCTTATTCTTATTTTAAAAGGGTCCTTCAATATAATTCTTAGTCGTAATCAAATCTATAAATATAATTATCTTGGAAACACTAATTTTTATTATTTGATATCTATTTGGATACCCCAAGGATCACCTATCAAATCTGTGTTGATGTGATAATAAACCATTATATCACTAGTATATCATTAAAAAATTAGGAATATCACATTTTTCATCCACACTTTATAACATATTCACCAATTCTACACACTTCGTTTTAAGAGGAAAAAATAGAGTTTAAACAGTAGTCCATATTCTAATGATTTTAGAAAAATTATATGTAAATACATATAGTAATGGTTTTTTATCCCGATGCATCAATTATTCATTTACATATATTCAAGGATATTCATTGAAGTATCTTCTTCATATTGTTAACTATAATATACTTCAATCAACCAGAAAACACACTTTTTAGAAATGATTTCATGTTTATCTATATCCTCCATTCCATGTGTGAAAAAAATAAATATTTTCAACCATAAATATTATTATTTCGAATATATTGAATTTATGTTTTGAAATCAAAACTATAATGACCACATAACTTTATATCTTTTATTTTCATACTTTTGATCATTCTCAAATCATATCAACTCAATATAGTGTGAAATGAGATGTTTAAGAAATTAATGTATCTACAAATCACATGATAAATTTCCACTATATAAATTATCACTTAATTATATAAAAATAGTTTATGGTTAAACATACACTTTCTTCATGACTACTTTTTTTAAATAACTTCTTATGGACTCTATGAGAGGTGGAACACATAAATGTAATTGATAGAGATCTGATAATACAGTTCTCTTAAAATTAATTTTTATGATATATTTTATTAATAAAACACCATGTTTAGAAAAAAAATGAAAAAATATTATAATAGTAATATTCTAAATTTTTACCATTTTTCTAATTCTTCATGTAAATATTATATTATTTGATCATTTTGTCATTTTTCTAAGAGGACCTAATTTTAAATAAATAGATAAAAATACAACTTTTTGTATAAAATTGATTTATACTAAAAATAAACATTATTGAATCAATATAATCCTTAAATAACATAATAAATCATTAGATATATATAATATAATTATTTATTTTTTAGTCATCCTTACACATAATTTTGGTATATGGTCATTTTTTGAATTAAAAAATCATTTCTTCCATAAAAATATTTTTTCATTGCATTTATGTTTTTTATATTAAACTTATTTTAAGACATCAATGAATTTAAATTTAACATATGTAATCAGTATTTGGATTCATGATATTAATATTTGGTAACTAATCCCCATTTAATTCTCAATCATTCGAATAGTAAAAATGGAATAATTTATCAACTCTTCAATTGGAATATCAAATAATTTATGTTAAAAATTCATCTAATTATGGGTTATAATTTCAATAAAAATTAATTTAATAAAATTTTATGGATTAATATTTTATATTTCTATTTTTTCCATAAAATTAAGGCAATTCCGTGACTTTTGTGTTTGATATTGACCTGTATATTACTTTTTGAATGGATTAACAAGCAGGACACGGTTGACATTATTATCTATAATATTTTTCAATATTTATTGAAGGAAGTTATGATTAGTAATAAATTTTCCATGGGAAGTGGAAAAAAGTTTTATTCCTGTAAATTTATATTTATCTTTTATTGATTGAATAATTACCTCAAAATACTTTTGCAATATAGACACAAATTTTTTTCAATTAATACAAATATATAATTAGTTTTTTAAAAAATATTAAATATAATAATAAATGGATGAAAGATTTTGATCCATGACTTTTAATGATATATATCATATTAGGATTTATTGAAAGGATTATATTCTAATTCCATATCATTATTTATTTATTTGATGAAAAATTATAAGAATAGTGTAAAAATTGACATTTATTGTATTTTTTAAAAATAAATTTTTTTAAAATTATTTAAAAAACATAAAACAATTGAAGTGGGTAAAGGGGATAGGATATGTTCTGCAATTTAATCACTTCTTAATTTATGAACAAATTTTCTAATTCTCAATTAAATTATATCCCTTTAATAGTTAAATAGTCATTATCTTGGTTACGGTTAAAACTGTATTTCCAAGTGGTTAACCAAATTGAAAGTATTATAATGTTATATAAACATTTAAACTGATTATTGGATGATTATATTTATATAATATATTACTTATCATAAAATATATTCATTTTTCTATCAATTTTACATGCATTAGACACATATTATGTCACAATATTCTATGAATTGCCCAAAGTTTCCCTCCCCTCAATTATAAAATGAATCCCATTATATTATTTTATTATACCAAATTGATTCATATATCTTGAAAAAAATCCATAAAAAATACTCTTATAATCGTCACTATAAATGTTAGGTATATGATTGATACCAAAAATACCAACCCTATTTCGATTTAGAAAATATTTAAAGGATCTCTTTCTAATAAGAGGTAATCATATTAACCGAGCACTTTCATTTTTCATGTTCTTTTAGCACATTAAATAATTTCATTGATATTGAAATAAAATGCTAAAATATATTCCAAATTTTTATATTATATTATTTTTATAGAATAATTTTTATACATATTTTTTATTAAAATGTGAAAAAAAATCATCGCAAGTATAAACTACAGACTACCACCTCGTGAACTGATGTAAAAAAAATTTATATCCACCTCACATAAATAATGAAAATAATAAAACTATTAAATATATATGAAATTTATGAAAAACATTATTCTTCTATAATTATAATATAATAACTACATTTTGACCACTAAATCTATTAGAAAATGACAATATCACATGTGTGTATGTGTGGAATACACCCTCCATGAAAGGATTTTGTCTATTTTTCAATTCCATTTTACATGGATGGTAATAATTGTATATTTTACAAATATATATGAGATAAAAATATTCATAGAAATATTAATTATTATTTACCATTTTTTATTTCCATCATTCGAAAAGTGAAAGAACCATTCATGCATAGGCTTGACCTACAAACTCTATGAATGATGTAATTCATATTTCAATCTCTAGTTTTTAGATGAAAATTAAATCAATAAAATTTATATATATTATATTTATATAATTATTAAAATAATTGATATTATTTAACTAAAATTATTGTACATATACTGTATTAAAAGAATCAGATCATACCAATAACAAAGAAGGTAACGCCTAAAATAACGTTTAAAATAAATTATTATAAAAAATGTGTTAAATAATATTATAAATAGATCATATATGATTTATGGAAATTTATATGGGTCAATAATGTAATAATAATAATATTAAATTTATTATACAGGATATTAAATGAACTAATGAGGGATTTCAAACCTAAGGTAAGATATTTCATATCAATTTACATACTATTGAGGCATATTGGGTATTATCCACCCATTTACTTTTATATGGTGTGTGTAATATTCCATTAATGTATTTTATAATAACATATATTTATTAATTATCATTAAATTATCAAATAAGTTTTATTCTCTCATGTGGTACAATTTAAAATTCACTAAATATGTAAGAATTCATTTTACAATTTAATGTTTAGGATTGCTCTTATTATAGTGGATATATCATCAATAAAAATAAATTTATTTTCTTCTATTCATATTATTTAGTAATTTAGATGTTTTCATCCATTGATTCCTCTCTCAATAAAATGAATCAAGAAAATAATTTTTAAATGACTATTTATTCATATTTCTCTTTTCAATTTGTTATATTTTTCTCCCATGTTTATATTTATCAAAACTATTTTCAAATTTCCTTTTTGATTACAAACATGATTTATTAATATATTTTATATCATTCGTGACATTTTAAAAGGATTTAAAGTAATATTTCTATTTTTTATTCAAATTTTTCTTTTTAAAAATTATTTATAAAAACTCAAATGGAATTTGTTTTTAATTTATATTAAATTTTCTGTATATTCTAACTACCATAATCAACTATGCTATTTATATGTTCTACATGTTTTCATTATTTTAACGATGTAAAAATGTTAATGAAACCTTAAGTTAATATTTTTCTTAAATTTTCATTTCTTATCCAAATGAATTTAATTTATTTCAAAACCAGTATTTTTAATGAATTGATGATCAGAATTTTTCTCTTATGAATTTTTGGTTCAACAATTATCACTTATAAAATTCAATTTCGTATGATTAATTTTAATTATAAATTTTATTCCTCCCCAATAGATAAATTATTTTTTTTATGGATATGATTACTTTGTAAAAAAACACCCTTTCTACATATGGATTTTTAATATGAATTTTATTTTATTGAGCGGGGATATAGTAATATTTTTTATTCATTACACAATACTGATTTTTGGTAAGAAATTTTATTTGGGAATTAAATTTATTAGTAAATATTTATGGAAAGTAATAATAATGTAGTGATGGGTGGTTCCATTTTATATATAGCCCATGGATGAACTAATAGGCCTCATGAGACAAACTAGATGGAAAGACTTATTAAATCAGGTTTTTTCCAATATGCAAACAAATGATTAAACTATTTCATAACATGGAATTGATGATAAAGATATCATGATATTTGAGATCATTACATATAATATTAATGATTTCCTTTATTGGGAATTTATTTACTCTTATGAATTATTTTAAAATTTTGATATTTACAATGGATGAAGTGTTTTCTCACATTACTGGATGAACAACACGTGTATTCTATTATTTACCATTTCATATTAATTATAACATATGTAACAATGATATTATCATTTTTAAATGACTCTATCTAAGAATTTGATCTAACCTAATTTTTTTTCCTTTCACTGGGATATGAAGAATTATATTTTGAATAATTTATTATTTTCAAGAAGATTTATTATTCTATGTGTTTATATTTCCAATATGATATATTAATCATATATATATGTTTTTATTCAGTAATTATAAACGTTCCAATCTTACATTATAAGATCCCTTGTATTTTGTACCAATATAGAAAATAAAACATCATATTTGGAATATTGTAGTTATGGTTTCTCTAATTGGTATCAATGTAATATTTAATATAATAATTAGGAAATATATTTTAGTTATACATAGCTAAAATGAATATTATTATTATCCTTCATAGTATTTGACATGTTTTATCATTATTGTGATTTTATTTTATGGACCAATATTCATATTGAGTATGAACTAACTTAAAGTGTTCCATTATTTAATGATAGCACCTAAATCAAGAAAGGGAATCAAAATAAGTTGTCAGTATAAGGATTTACATTGTAAGAAAGCCAGTATTGATGAAATTAAGATGTGATAATCATGGCCATAATAAGTAATGTGACTCGGTTTATGATAAATAACCATTATAGTATCGAGAAATCTGTTGTTCCATTATATCATTCAATTATGGTGTGTCTCATAATATGATAGAATCCCTAGTACTTTATTGGAAATATTATAATTTGGTATATGAATAATATATTAAGTATTTCAAAAATATATCCCTTTAAATGGGATAAAATTAATTTTAAAAAGAGGTTATGGAACTATATTATTTGAATAGAGACATTTATCAATGGTGGTTAGTGATCTAGGATATTAAAGACCCTGATGAAATAGAATTCATGGAATTCTAAACATCTAAAATAATATTATTTGAGATATACAACCCTTGAGAATATAAATATGAAATGGAGAGGATGTTACTCAGTTTATACAGTAATGTAGATTAATGTGTGGTAGAGTGTGTCAGAATCAATACAAGATTATCCAAGAATGATTCAGAGTAAAAATACATTCTGAAAAGTATGATTCACCATTTCATTGATGTAGTTATATTGAGTCTTCATATGACAATCGATACTAAAAAATATGATCATATTATGAAATATTATAATGTTCCATTAAGATTAAGAAACATATATCTATATCATATATCATTATGGGAAATCAAGAGAATAATAGGTCGGGTGAGAACCAAGTAAAGAAAGGAACACATCAAAAATGAAGAATGGCATGGTGAAACTTCCATCATGTAGATATAATAGAATGAAACATTATAAAAAATAATTGATTTGAATTGTTGTTTGTTACATGTTTTTAGAGAAGGTTAATTTACATAATGATCGTATTTAATAGAAATAAACCACCATCATACAATGATTCAATTATAAAGATATTGGTCATTATTCAAAATAATTCTCCATTAATCATGGGAACATACCACTGAAAAATCTAAGTGTAGAAGACCAAAAAAGGGAATTACCACAATGGAAGTAGATTTTTATATTAAGGTGGTGAAATTTAATGTTATAATTCACATTATAAGTTAAATTTTTATATATTTTTTTTTATCTAGTCATTTATATCAAAATAATTTTATATTTTTAACACATTAGAACCTAAATTATTGGATGGATAAATTTCAATGAAAACAATTAATAGTATAAAGATCTTATTTAAATTCTATAGCTCCTATCTAAAATAATATTACAGTAATTTTCTTCAAAACAATATTCTCTATTCATCTTATATTATTGTTTTATATTATTTTGGATCTCGATTTACCCTCTCAGTATATATCCCATATCAATTGTCGATAATGGGATACTTCATTTGATATTTTAAATTAACATCCAATAGTCTTTTGATGATAGGTAACCCCTGAACTAAAAATGTAAATATCATCCATAATATGTGTATAAATACCAATTAAGGGGGAATATTTATCATAGATGGATGGGGGAAAACTCAAAATTGATGATATGACTTTGGGACTAGATTTTTTAAAAAAATATCAGATTAGGTGCTTGATCTTCCCCAAAATCGTGAAGTTGAGTTTTTAATAGAAACCATAACAAGGGATATACCAATTTGATTGAATACATATTGAATAATTTTATAGGGTTTAATGAGTCTAATAATTACTGTCGATTGAATAAATATATGGTATTAACTCATCATAGTTCATGACCATTTGATGAACCTATTAATTTTGTTAAGAATAATGATCACTCAATGAATATTTTCATTGATTATTGAGAAATTAAAAAAATAACTACTAAGAAAAATAATCCTCTACCCATATAAACACTAATATATTCCCAATATTGATCTTTGAGCAATATCTTATCATCTATTTTTCATGAAGTAGGATATACTCATAAAATAAAACCATATGAGGTATAACCATGATGAATTTTTTTTAATTCCATTTATACATACCAATCAATTGGATATCATAATTGATTAAATTATAGAGTCATTATAGATGACATTGATCATTTTGTGGCATTATTTAGATATATTTTTTCATATTCAAGGATCAGGGAAGGGAAAGATGAAAATTTGAGAATTATACTGAAGACGGTGAGGATAGAGGAGTTATATGAGAAATTCACCAATGTTAAATTTGGCTTTTTTCATTCATTGGTCATCTATTTTCATATGTGGGTATATCAGTGGATCCTTAAAAGGTAATAATTATAATGGAATTTCATAAAGAACCTATGGATATTTCGATACATATTTTAACGGGATGTATTACTACTAATGTTTTGTGAGAGATTTATTACGTAAATATAATGCACTGATAATGTTGACTTGGAGGGAGGTTATGTTTAGGTGCATAGATAAATTTTATGAGAGTTTAAAATAAAATAGATAAGTATAGTAAACATTAACTAGATTACAGTACCCTATTCTAAAAAATTTATTATATATATTTTGTCGAATCGATGAAGTGACTGGGATATATTCTCTGGTATGATGATATTGTGAAAGAATATACCTCTCATTTATTAAAAATTCATATGATGAATTACCCACCTAATTATGTGGAGCGGGCGTTAGTAAAATTTACATTATGAATATATATTCACTCTATTTATACTGATGTTTGTGATATTTATATTTATTATTAAATATTTAATAATATTTTCACAAATACATTTGTTAATATGATCCAATGATGATTGATATAGTTATTAAAATATTATTACTACTCAATATATTACTTCTACGGGTAACTAAATAAGGTGGTTGAACTCTAACTAAGAATGGATTTTCTGTTTTTTATGATAAGGATTTCAATAGATCTAATATTTTTTGGTTTTTCAAAACATTATAAATGAATATAATAATCATTTGAATTGTATATTAATCTGAGTAATAATCCTAAACATAACCATTATCATGCTGTAATGATAATGTTTGGCAACCATGAATGTGTCCCACCAATAATATGGTTGAATAATGATATGTTGGATGATGCTCACAAGTAATAATTCTCAGTTTAACCTTTAAGTGAAAAATATAAATAGATTTAAAAGAATGTCTCTTCTCGGAAAACCTAAAAATATATATTATCATCTATAAATCAGGATTCTTAGTGGGTATGCATATTATGGCTGATTAATTGATTTAATATGGGATTTTACCACCATTTCTTATATTATAATGGTCATGGGATATCATTACCATTATTTTTTACAACAGACACCCAAAACAGTCTAAATTAATTAATATTTTTGTTTGGGTTTTATTGAATCTCTTTACAAAATGAGTGTACATTGTCATTATTTGATGTGATTTAAATCTTGATACGCATACCCAGTTATATATTATGGATGTTTTGAGATGTCATGTGTTACCACACATAACAATATCTATTTATTATGTATGATTTAGTTCTATATTATTTATATTTCTCTAGTAGTCTTTGTATAAATATTTGAATTTTGTACTACATATAGCCTTCTTAAATCTAGTCAATCAGATATGATCAATCAAACTGTGGAATACATATTGAGTTCTTGAAGTATGGATTTAAAATGGTATTGGTATGAAAACCTTCCTTGGGTACCATAACACCTTAAATAAAGAATTTATATTGTTCCCTATTATGCCCTCAATGTATTGAAGTACATAACAGCAACATGATTGGATGAATCTGTAGAAACAAATACACGGGGACTTGATCTAGGTTAGTAAATTGAATAGATTATTAGATCCCTTAAATAACACATAAGGGAAGTTTAGATATAATATAGCGAAAATCATTTATCTATTATAGATATTGAAATTGGTTACAAGGTTCTCATCAAAATATCTCCTCAGAATAATTTTATGATATTTGGGAAGAAATGAAATATTATGCATAAATATAACGGTCCCTCGAAATTCTTGATTATATTAGGATGATAGTATATCAACTGGTTTTCCAAATAATATCACTAATGTTCATGATTTTTTTCCTAGTATATCTCCTAAAATAGCATATATGTAATCTTCCACATGTGCTAATCTTGGAGTTAATAAAATTAGAGAAAGATCTATCATATGAAGATGAAATTGAAAAAAATATAGATCTTAGAGAGACTGTTCTAAAAAACAAGACCAGTCATCTAGACAATGTTTTTTGGGGAGTTCATAACATTGAGGAAGATACATGGGAACCACATGATGTGTTAATGTAGATGTATCTTCAGTTTTTTTAGAGTGATGGAATTTAATGGAAAATATTTATATAAGGGGGTATAATTAAACAATGTGAGATTTTATTATATAATTTTATTTAAATAAATATCATTATTACCTATATTTCCATAAATATGGTTTTAAATAAAATGTTAAAATTTATTAAAATATTAACTTTTGATAATTTTATCATTTTTTAAATTCTTCATTTCAATACAGTATAAGGATAAAATTTTGGTATTTTTCTAAAAACAATGATTTTTCATTCAATAGGTATCAATATTGATACTTGGAAAACATTAATTTCTTTTAATTAAACCATAATGACTATAATTTAATCCAAAATTAACATAATGCCCATTTTTAAAAAATAATACTCTAAATTATGTTTTAATCATCATTATATCAGATTTCGGTATAACCTTTTTTTTGAATTATAATCTTATATTTCAAAAAAATCATTTTTTTTTCATTTTTCATCTTCAATTAATTTATAAAAAAATATGTGAATTGAATTTTATATAATGGATTCCTTATATAGAATAATTAGGTTCAAATTATCAACCCAGTACACTTTTATTTTTTTTCATAGTGAGAGTATCATAGTTAAATTACATCGCCTCGTTTAAGAGTAAATTGGGTAATTAAGGTTTAATATAATTTGATAAGGCTATACAATTTCACTAAAACATTAATGTACCATAATATATGAATATAGTTTCTCAATTTAATTAAATTTCAAAATTATTTCCTCCCTTCATGACATTTTTCTTGATATTGACCTATATATTACATTAATAATGAAATATAAACCCATTGTGGGACTCTTAACATTAATATATTTAATATTTTTCCATAAGAATATTAATTGTTTATAATAGGTTTTAAATTTTAATTTGAATGATAAATTATTTTTTAATAATTTAAAATTATTTTTAATCTTTATTTATTTAATACTTACATCAATGTATTATTCAATTTTGACCCATTATTTATACAATTTATAGAATATTAAAATATATTATTTTAAAAATATTAAAAATAATACAATATGGATGAGTTATTGTGTTACCCTAATTTTATATATTAATATATCGTATTACTTATTTTTTAAAGGATTATAAAATAATTCTACTGTTTTTCGTGGTGTATTTGATGTCAAATTAAAAGAGTAGTTTCACAAATGATTGTAATAAATTTCTAAGAAAATAATATTTTATTTTTCACCCACTGACCCAACACCTTGTGGTTGTGGTTAACTGACATATATTAATGACTTTTTTTGTTAAAAATTGATTAAATTAAAAATGAAAATGAAATAAAATAATATAAAAATTGATTTAAAAATATTAATAATGATAATATTATTATTATTAATAGTATTAGTATTATCATTATGTTTATTATTATTATTATGAGGTTTTTATTATTATGAGGTTATTATTATGATGATGATTATTATGATTATTATTATGTCAATATTATTATTATTATTATTAGTTTTGTGTTAACTTTTTTTTTATGATTTTTTCCTCCTTTTCCTCCACTCTACCATCGTGCCTCACCCCCATTTCCTTCCCTTCATCCATCGTGCCCCACCCTTCATGTGTTCCCCACTACGCGCACACTTCCAATGAACCCTTTTATGGAGACCGCAGCTCCGACGACATCCCTCCTCTTGCAAACGCGGCCCAATTGGCCCATCTTCCGACCATCACTCCTCCTCCCTCCAACGACCACCACTCTGGGAATTCCACCCCTCGTGTGATCTAGAGTCTTTTTCTATGGGTATTTGGATTCTGCATCGAGTAGGGTATTGTTTTGAGGATGAGACATTGTTCTGTTTGGTTTGATCTTATTGGTTAGCATTTATTCTTGGTTGCATGAATTTTGGATGGAGTTTTCATCATTTATTTGGAATGTTCTCCACCAAATGTCGGTAATTCTATTTTTAAATATTTTTTGATGAATTTATAAAGATTTATTGTGCATTTTACACCACCTATGATTGTCAAGTGTGTTGAAAATGAGATTTATTGAATAACTTGTTATGTTTTTGGTGGTAAAGTGTAATTTTCATGACAAATTGGGTGAGGTTTATGTGTAGACCATTTTTATGTCACTTATTGGAATTTTGAAGAATTATCTAAATAGTTTATTATATTGTGTATGTGATGCTAAAAATATTTTTGAAAAAATTTGTTGTGGATTTGGTTGTAAAAGTTGGATATTTGGTGTATATTTTCAATGGGAAATGTAATACATTGGCATGATTGGGTTTTTTGTGTTTTTTTATTATTAGGTGAAAAATGTTTAAATGGGGAAAGAATATTTTTCCAAATGACTTATTTATGTATGGTTTGACAAAGGGTCTTCTACCATGGATTTGGTTAGTTTCTTGGACCCTTTATAATATTGATTCAATTTTTATTTATAGTCTTTGGTGATTTTTTGGTCCCATCATAGTTAATTCAACAGTTCAGTGGAACCTAGAAGTGTTACACTAACCTACATATATATATATATATATATATCATCCATGAACATATTCCATTATGGTTTGGTGAATATTGTAATTGGATTAAGTTATGTATATATATATGAGTGTATGTGCGTTAAATTGTGGAGATATATTCATCAAATAAATCAAGTTCCAAATAGTTCGACCATGTTTTTCCCTTTTTGGTAGGTTACATAATGAGGCAATAGTTAAATTTAAATAATGATTTATTTATTTATTTTCACACTCTTACATAATGATAAATAATAATTAACGGATTTTCAAATAAATGATTGTTGTGAAATTTACTTATTTCCTCTTTATATTTTAGTTGTATGAAATTTTTTATTTAATGTGCATTATATGAGTTTGATGAAATTCCCTATTTTCAATTATAAATTACAATCAAATTTAAAATAGTTACATTGGATTCTTAAATGGATCCCTAAGTGGATTTTTGTTTTAGAAAAAGCTGTGTGTTGGTTATTTTTAAAATGGGTTGGTGTCAAATGGTTTGTTGAGTCTCATTCTTAAATTTCATAAAATAGCTTATGTTTAAAAATTTCTTTGGGATGAAACTCTTCCCCTGTTGGTAATTTATGTGATAGGGTGGTCCTTAGATGGGACTTCTCACCTTTTTTAGATTTAACATATGAACCTAGCATTGCGAGAGAATTTTAAGTGAATTATTATTTCACTATTTTATACTATACAATGTCTATTTGACTAATTTAGGGGTAATTGTTGTTATTATTACTTGGTATTACGCCCATCAGTCATGATTGGTCAGGAAATTATCCGGTATTTAGTCGTTATAATTTCATCGGGTGGGGCACGGATTTGGGATGAGTCAGATGTATTGTATTTTCAAGATTACTCATGAGTTCTTAGGTTTACCATGTATTTGAGAACATAGTTATCAATGGTGGATGATTAGGTGATTTTTTATGTCGTTCACTCTTTCTTTTTATTTTCCATTTACCTTGCATGAACATTATTTTAGTTTCCTTGAATGGTGTATCAATTTTTTAAAAGAGATAAAATGATTTTAAAAGTTTGTGGAAAACGTTATTCAAAATGTTTTACATTTCCTTTATCTCAATACATTTTTTAACAATGTTAAATCATAATTATTCAAAAATAAATCTAGATTAAAATAAAAAGGGAAATTGACTATGATTTTGTATAAAGGAAAAATAAGTGAATAAATTACTTTTATATATTTTAGTTAAAAAATAATATTGATATCTCTTTTGTTTAAAGGATATTCATTTCGGAATAGATTACATGGGCATGCATTTCTGAGTTTTTATACTCATGAATATAATTTATTCTTGTTTTCATTCTCAGGTTCAGGTTTTAGACTGTTCTCAATCGCGATGTGTGATATTGAGTCTTGGGATATATGTTTGATGTGAGGGGTCACGTAGTGGTTTAGTGGTCATAAGATCTAGTTTTTTTATTTTTTTAGTAAGTTCGTAGTTTCTATACTTTGTTTATTTATTTTTGGATTGTCTATTTTTATTCTACTGGATATTTTTTTATAGGTTGAAATAATTCTAATAATCATTGTTGATTCCATTGGTGCTTTTCACAATCCCAAGAGTATCGGTAATGCCTATCAGGTCTTGTCACATGCCATCATGGGTGACTGGTTTAAGGTTGACACGAGTTGGTTCGTGAAAAAAAATGTATTCGATGAGGTACTTTAGAGGACCTATATTTTAGATCACCAACTATTATTTGGGTTATCAATGTAGATTTAGTAGGACTATAGAATCTTGGGGTGTAGTCTAGGGGAATTTTTATCCATTAGTTTTTGGTTTGAAACTTGATATTCCATGGGATATCCATTTTTTGGTTTATTTGGATCTTGTGGGTTGATTGGTATTTGTGAAAATGAAATGAGAGTCAGTCCAGTTGTGTCATTGAGCTTGAAGGGCATGGAAGCCCATGTAGTACTGAGCGCATGGTTATTAAGGGCTCTCCATGATGGTGGTTTGATTTTCTTATGGCTTCCAAATTTATTTCCATGTCACTCATCAATACTAGTTTCCCCTGATGAGTTGTTTGGGGTCCTTTTGGGGATTTTGGGATTTTAACCCGTTGAGTTATACTTTTATTTTTTATACTTATTATTGGATTGGGATGGTTTTCGGTTATTTTGATCAGTAGTTTATATTATTTTTTTACTTTGAAAACATAGACAATGGTTTATGAAAAATGATATTTCCAAGACCAAAAAATTGAATATTTTTTCAATTTTTAATGATATTTATTTGAAATTAGGAGTCATTTCAAAAAATGTTTTGTGGGGTTTTGAAATATTTTGTCAAATGTAAAATTGGAAAATGAAATTGGAAAATGATTTTTTTTTTGATGATATTTGTTTTTTAAAATTGGTTGGGGTAATTTTAATGTGGTTTAGAAAGTGATAATGTTTCTTTTATCCAGCCCACGGTATTCTGATGAGTTCTCACATATATGTGTATGGATGAATGTATATGGTAAGTGGATGGGTTCTTGTTCTAGATAATGAATGTAAATATGTGAGGATAAATGGAATACTAATGGTTGTTTTTTGGTTTGTATGAATCGTTATGTTTTCTAAAATTGTTCTTCAAAAATTTGGACTCTAAGTTTTCAAAAAAGAGAGAGTGTGTGCGATTCTGACTTTTTGTGAATGAATTTTTACATTTGTACATTGAAATTAGCTTGTTGGATAGTGCACTCCTACATAAGGAATTGATATTTTCAAAATCTATCCTCGACTGATTCACTATTGTAATGTCCTCCATTTGATCAAAGTATAGACTACATTCTTAGGATATAGGGTTATGTTCCTTTCACTTATTTTCTGTTAAGTGATTCCTCTTCTATATGAACTATATATTCATCAGGAGTAAAAATAAATCATATTTTACTTGAGTCATTTTGGTTGGAAAATGTTATGTTTGACACCCATTATCCAGAATGACCAACCTAGAAACGCTATGTGGAAATTCGAGTGGAGAATGTGGGATGTGGTCAGGGTTTTTGGTGATGGTCTCTTTCAGAAAAATTTATTTGGATCTTTCATTGGGGTCTTCCTAGGAAATATATCATATGAGGAAACACGTGTGGAGAATCTGGTCATAAGAGGTAGTTATGGTTTAATGTAGGATTCATGTGTTTTTTGGGACGTGGTATATGGTCCCTCTTTTTTTAATGTTTTTATTTTTCTCAATGTTCATTTTTAGTGAATCTTTGTGGTGTCTTGTTGTCACTCAAATGCAAGGGTGAAGGTTTTGAAACCTTTCGAGATCTTTGGTTTTGACAGAAGTGTGTTTTCCTTTAGGAAATTTTGAATTCCTCTCTTTTAGATTACGGTGCCTTCTATGTGTCTTTCCTCTCTATTTTACTCATTCAATGTAGAAAGGGGTTATTCCTAATAATCTTCTAATCCTGTATCTTGGTGATGGTGTGATGTAAGGGTAAGATTAATTCGAGATGTGCTATGTTTGTTGGTTTTGTCTATGGTGTGGTATGGTTTCTTGTTGAACCAATTGGTGATGTTCTCTTTGGGGGGTTTTAAAGACTAACTCTGAGGTAGGATATGCTTCAATCAACATATCTCTAGTCATAGGCCCTTTAGTGAAGACGGTGTATAGTCTGGAACCCCAGGGGTGTGAGTAAATATTGATCTATTTTCTATCTACAGTGTTGTAAATGGAGATAGTTTAATAATTCTATGTTTTTTTTTCATTTCAAGTGGTACTATTTAGTGGAATTATGTGTGAGAACCTCATTCTCAAATTTTGATCCATGTGGGTGGATGATTAGAGCCTTGGTTACAAGTAGGTGTGATTTTATAATTTTATTGAACATCTGTGCTTATACTATTGTAGATGTGAACCTCTTTTTAGTGGTCCTTATATGGCCAGCCTTATACATCATACTTTATTTTGGGATGGGCTCAATTGAGGATGGTGATCCCAAATGGATGTAGTAAATATATTATTATTTTCCATTTGGTTCATATTAATTTTAATCATAACCTTTGTGTGGGATCTTTGATCTGTGTTTGGTGTTCTTTTAAGTATATTTTGGTTGGTGAAATATGTTCTCAAGTAGGCCCATGTCGGGAACCTATGCTCTCCTGTGCTAGATAGGTTAGTAATTTGGTTCTTATGGTGGGGAAACCCATCATGGGTCATGTTGGAATTCATCTGAGTGAATCAGCGTTAGCCTATCTACTATGGTGAGGAGTCATCCCAGTGTTGGTCCTCCAACTCTATCTTGGATATTATTTTGATCTAACAGCAAGGAGTCCATTTGGTTCTCCCTATGTAAGTAATTCCATTATGTTCATGGTCTTAGATTGGTGATTGGTGGTCTCATTTAGAGATATCTAACCACAAACCCATTTCATTAATAAAATGTTGGGGTAAAAGCATACCCAATGGTGTTGTGAAGCAAGCTTGTGGTAGCCTCTTTTGATATCATTTCTTGTTTCTGGTAAAATGTGTTATCCACTTTGGGAATAATTAAGGTACTTTTTCATAGGATACTGAATTGTGAATTGTGATTGTTTTTATCATTTGAATATCAATAGTATATGTCTTAGCTTTTTGGGGGTGGGAGACACTAGGCGGGGAGTCCATTTTGGGTATCATGTGTTCAATTTTCAATACATTATCTTTATTGGTAGTGTTCTTAGTTGTTATCACGTTTTTTCATTGGGAATCCCCTTGGACTGTGGAGGGGTATTGATTTCTACAGTGGTGATAAGCCTTGTTGTGGATTTCTTTGAATGAAATGTTTTATGGTGGGGGGAATTTTCACACCACAACCCGACACCTTGTGGTCGCATTTAACATAGTAATGTTCGATATTTTTTATGTTTATAATTAAGTAAATTAAAAATAAAAATCAAATAAAATAATTTAAAAATCAAATAATTTAAAAATAATAATAATGATAATATTATTAATATGATTATTTTTATTATTATGTATATTATTATAACCTCCATTATTATGATTTTTATAGTATTATTATTATAATTATGTTGTTATTATTATTATTTTTATTATTATTTATTTTTTTATAATTATTAGGTTGGAGTTATGTTTTTTAGGGTTTTTTTGTTTTCCTCATTTCCCTCCCCTCTCCCATCATACCTCACCCCCCATACCTTCCCTTTCCCCATTTCACCCCACCCATCTTGGATTCCCCCAGCGTGTACACTTTTGGTGAACCATCCATTGGAGGCCATGACTCTGACGGGTTCCTCCCTGTAGTGGCTGCCCCTCAGGGTAATCCTCCCCTCCATTGATCTAGGTCAATATTTTTTCTTGGGGTATTTAGTTTCTTTAGTGGTAATGGTGTCATTTTTTGGATAGACGTTCATCTGTTGTGTTCAACATTGTAGGTTAGGTCCCAATATTGGTTTCTTGATTTGTGGATGGATTTTGAATCAATTTTTCAAAAAGTTCTCCAGCTAAGTTAGGTAATTCTATGTGTAGAAATTTTTTTGATGAATTTTAAATTCTTCATAGTGCATTTTACAAAGGTAGTGATTTTATTGTGTGTGGAGAATATGATTTATGTAAGGATTTGATATGTTTTTTTATTCTAATGTGGGGTTTTCCTGATAAATTGGTTGATGTTTATGTGTAATCAATTTTTAGTCACTTATTAGAATTTTTTTACAAAATTAAAAAATTTATTTTAATTTATATTATATGAAAACATTATTTTGGAAAATTTATGATGTGAGTTTGGTTTTAAAAAAGGGATGTTGTGTTTAAGTTTTCAGAAGGAAATATAATAATTTTTCATATTTAGCTTGTTGTGTTTTTTTAATGATTTGAAAATTTTTATATGGGGAAAGACATGATTTTAAATTGATCATTCTTTATTTTAGGTTTTACAAAGGGTCTTAACCCATGGATTAAGTTGGAATCTCCCACAATTTTATTATTTTTTCAATTTTTATTAAGATTCTTTGGTGCTTTTTGGTCCCTGAATGTTTAATTAGATTCTTTGGGGGATCCTCGAAGGGTTAAACAAACATACATAGGTACAAATATATATATTTATATATATATCATTCTTTCACAAATTCCCTCATGGTGTGGGTAATATGTGCATTAGATTAAGGGGTATATATATATGACTGTATGTGTGTGCACTTGTGGGGTGATCTTCGTCAAAGGTGTTGAGTGCTAAATTGGTCATCATGTTTCATTTCTTTTTGTGGTAGGTTTCACTATGAATCATCATTTAAACATAATGAATGGTTGATTTAAGGCTTTTCTCACCCAAATTTAATGACAATTAATAATGTATGGCTTTTAGAATAAATTCTTGTCATGAAATAGAGTGATTTCATCTTTGTATTTGAATTACATGAAACTCTTTTTTTAATGTGAATACTAAGTATTTGATGAAATGACCTATTGGACTTTATAAATGTTTCATAGATTTAAAATGGTGACATTGTTTTGTTAATAGAAATTCTAACTGGATTTTTGGTTTTGAATGTGGTGTGTGTTGGTTATTTAAAAAATGGGTTGGGGTCGAGCGGTGGACCATTTGGTACATTTATAAAAAATGTAACATTGAAAATTGTCGTTGGGATTCACCTCTTCCCATGTTAAACATTGATGGAATGGTTTATTCCTCATATGGGACATTTAACATTTGTTGTTGGTTTCTGAAAATATGGGGGGAACCCGTGGGATGATTCGGGGGTAATTGTTGTTTGTGATTCTTTTGTGTGATGCATGTATATGTGGTTGGTGGAATTTTTTGTTTTATTGGCTATCCCATTTTTACTTTAAAAATGGGAACCTAGAATAGCAAGTGAATATTTTGTGAACAATTGTTTCACTAGTGTAGACTATATATTAGTTATTAACCCATATGAGAGGAAAATATTTCATTGTTGCTATTGGAATGGGCCCCTCAGTCAGTCTGGGTAGGGAGTTGATCAGGAATTTTTCTGTTATAATGGCATCAGGTAAGTAATGCCATCAAGATGGGTCACATGTATAGTAGATTCTATATCATTAACAAGCTCCTAGGTTCTCCCATTTACATTATAACATAGTTATTTATGGCAGATGATTAAGGTTGATTGTTTGATTTGTCACTCTTTCTTGCTATTTTCAATTTCCCTTATGTGATCATTCATTTTATCTCCTTCTATAGTGAATATCTTTTATAAATGTGATAAAATTTATTTCAAATGTTTGTGGAAAATCTTTTTTTAATTTTTTTACATTTCCTTCTTCTATATCCATCATTTTTTTAAAATGGTGAAAGCTTTGTTCATGGAAAATAAACAATTTTAAAATAAAAGGAAAACGGACTGTGATTTTCATTAAAGGAAATTTGTGTGAAAAAAACATACTTTTAGATATTGTAGTTAAAACATGAAATTGATTATTATTATTTTTAAAGGAAATGAATTTTGGAATAGATTACTTGGGCATGCCTACTGTGTTTCAATACTCACACCGATACTTTATTCTTGTTTTATTTTTAGGTGAATGTTTTTAGCTTGATCTCAATCACCTTGGTTCATGTTGAGTCTTGGGATCAAAGTGTGACCCATGGGGTATCATGGAGTTTTTTTGGTCATCAATTCTGGTTAGTTTTATTTCTCTGTTATTTCTACGTCATTATGTTTAATTTATTTATTTTGGTGTTATCATTTATTATTCCACTAGTTTTTTATTTTAATTGGGAGAAATTATTCTCATAATCGATTTGTTTATTCCCATGGAACTTATCACCAGCTGGGGTGTAAGAACCCGGATCATAGTTTCATGTACGCCTTTCCTTTTTCTGATGTTTTTAAGAAAAATAAACTTTCTGGAAATTTTTGAAGTACACGCCGTGTACTTTCTGAGTATACGTTGTGTGCTCTTTTCTCACTCGAAGTCGTGTGTTGGCCGTGTCCGGGCCACACACACGGTCTGTAGGGGTAACATGGAGGCGGTTTTTGGCAGATTATGGAAAAACCTAGTACACGCCGTGTAATCTAAAAGTACACGTCGTGTACTTTTCTTTTTTCACTAAACGCACTGGGGTCACACCTGATGGACAGAACACACCCCTTCTCCAGGTTCTTCATCCGAGAGAAACCCGTACGGACGGATCTTCCCCGAGCCCCCGCCTCTCCATTCGTTCTCTTATTTGAGCTTTTTCGATTGCGTTGGAAGAGAAGCGGTATGTTCTTCCTTATGCTTGAGCCTTTTTTCCAATTCCTCATCCTTTTCAAGATATCACGGTTTATGTGTTTCAGATGTTTTCTTAGATCTACGACATTCTAAGAAGAATCAATCGTCACTGTTCATGTATATCGATCTCCTAGGATCGAGGTAGGTGGTTTGTGCCTTTATGTAGAAAGTCGATGAGTATTTTGTGCAAGTTCCACCAATACCCTTGAACGGGGTATTGAGTGTTCTTGTTTTTCCCTTGTGTATTGCCTACTTTTCTTGATTGCTAGAGTAGATGTTTTTCCTGTGATTATGGTAGTTTTTTCTGTACTCTGGATGTTTTCCATGCTTGTTTTTCTTGTTTGGCGTTTTTCCAGTTGCCATGCCTAGTTGTAGAATAGTGTAACTGTTGCTTTGTTATGCTTTTGAGGCTTATAATGATATCCAAGTAGTTCTTGAGGTTTACATGGATGATACACGTGTGTTGAGCATGTTAGTTTCACAGAGGACTGTGAGAACCTAGTGTAGTAGACCATAGGGAGAATAGACGTAAGGGCTTCACCAGAGTGTCTTTTAATATTATGAGAGACCAAAGGGGGAATTTACAATATGTACTTCCTCAGAGAGTCTGTAGTTCCTTGACGCGGGCCACAGGGGGGAATGGGACATTGAGTGATTTTCTAGAGAGCCTTTAGCAAGATACGAGACTATAGGGGGAATTGACGGGGAGTGCTTCCTCAGAGAGTCTATTCTTAGCTGAACCAGTGGGGTGAGACTGTGTGTGCCTCCTAGAGGGTTTCTAGTACTTTTAGGTTGAACCATAGGGTCTAGGCTGTGAGAGATACCCAGAGGGTTCCTATTTTCTTTTTATTACTGTTTGTTTACTTGTGTACTTTATATGCTAGAAACTGTGGACTGTTACTGCTGTGTATTTTCCTATTTACTATTCCTATACTTTAATTTCCATGTATTCATTGACTATTAGGCATAGATCCTTGGGTGGTTGCCTACTGGGACTTTGTCTCAAAACCTGTTTGGGGCATTCTTTGGGGCCCAAGAAGATTATGTTGTTGCGGGTATAGATAATGGAAAGTGTCCTTCTACTTCATGTTATTGATTGCACTGAGTTGGAGAGCAAGGGACCGAGCCGTGGCTTGAGATTCTGAGGAGTTTACTTTTTTTTCTTTTTCACTTTTTTTTTCAGTTGTACTTTAGCACGTTGGTTTGTTTACTTCTTTTCATAGACATATGTACCGTGTTGCATAATTATTAGTTTATACATTTCTTCCACTGTTCAGTTCAGTTGTTTTATGCTTTTATTGTTTCTGTTATTGTGTCTGGTTGTTCTTACACTGTATACATTACCGAATGAGGGCATTGTTTCCCTAAAGACTCACCAAGGCCCTCGCTGCTAGTCGGTAGCCTCTGGAATTTGGGGAAACGTGCTTGAGGTCATGTGGAGAACCGGTTACGGGGCACCAGGAGCAGCAGAAGAACGTTTTTGAGGAACGGAGTTTCCTAGGGCTGTCTATATACTACAGACGCTTCATTCATGACTTTGCAAGCCTAGCAGCACCTTTGAGAGGTCATACCAAGAAGGGGGAGAAGTTATTATGGTTAGATTATTGAGAGTTAGCCTTTAAGGAGATCAAGGGAAAGCTAACGTCATCACAGATACTAGTCTTGCCAGAGCCAAGCAAGAGCTACACTTTTTATTGTGATGCTTCAGGTATTGAACTCGGAATTTTTCTTATATAGGGAGATGGAGTCATTTCATACAGATCTCATCAGTTGAGGCCACATGAGAAGAACTACCCTACACATGATCTGTAGTTGGCAGCTATTGTCCATGCCTTACGATGTTGGAGACACTATCTTCTGGGAGAGCACTTTTTGGTCTTTACCAACCACAAGAATATAAAGTATATCTTCACTTAGCGTGATCTGAATCTAAGACATCATAGGTGGGTCGAGTATCTTCAATCTTTTGATTTCCATATTGCCTATATGCTGGGAAAGGGAAACATAGTGGAAGATGCGTTGAGCAGGAGAACTCAGATTCAGGCAGTTCAGGAGGCCAGCAGTGAGTGGTAGCTTATGGATCTGTTCTCTAAGATGCATCTAGAGGTGCACAACAGACATGGACATACATTCTTATCTTCTGTAGATCTTACCTCTATACTGCTTGATCGGATACTGATGAGGCAGCTATTAGACTCAGAAGTCTTATTCCTACGAGAGAGTGTGTCAGGAGAGGACCATCTTCTTGGATGGGCAGTGGGTGAGGATGAGATCTTGCATTTCCAAGGACGCGTATGGGTTCTAGAAAACATATGCGAGGAGCTGCTATTGGATTTTCATTCCATAGTTTGGGTAGTTCATACTGGGGTTACCAAGATGTATCAGGATCTTCATCATCAGTACTGGTGGCCAGGTATGAAGAAGGATGTTTCTGGTTTGGTCATGAGATGCTCTAATTTTCAGCAGGTGAAGGCGGAGCATCAGCGACCAGCATGCCTTTTATAGCAGCTACACATTCCGGATTATAAGTGGAATGATGTTGCGATGGATTTCGTGATCGGATTGCCGAGGTTACCTCGGGGGAATGATGTTGTTTTGGTTGTCTTCGATAGGCTCATGAAGGTTGATCACTTCTTGCCAATCAAGGAGACCTTTAGTGTCAATGATCTGGGATTACTTTACATCAGAGATATTGTTTGTCTGTATGGAGTTTCACACTCCATTGTTTCAGACATAGATGTGCTCTTTACCTCTCGCTTCTGGAAGAGACTTCAGAAGGCTTTGGGTACACATGTACTTCTGAGTACGGCATACCATCCCTAGACTGATGTCCAGTCCGAGCGCATAATCCAGGTGCTAGAGGATATGCTCAGAGCTTGAATTCTGGACTTTGGTGGTTCTTGGGAGAAACATATACCACTGGTAGAGTTTTCATAAACAACAGTTCTCAGGTAACTATTTAGATGGCACCATACGTGGATCTATACAGTAGGCCATGTCGATCACCCTAATGCTATCTGGAGGCTGGAGAGGCAGCTTTGTTGAGACCTCGTCTTTTTCAGGGGGCTTCAGAGCAGATAGAGCTGACTCGGAAGAGGATTCATACGACACAGTCTCGGAAGAAGTCTTTTGCTGATCAGCAGAGATGACCTCTAGAGTTTGAGGCCGGGGATCAGGTTTTCCTGCGTGTCACACCGAGGTTAGGACACAAGATTATTCGGAGATAGGGTATGCTTTCACCGTGGTACGTCGAGCCGTCTGAGGTTTTGGAAAGAGTTGGGTCGGTCTCCTATTTTTTGAAGCTACCCCAGAGGTATTGGGACATGCACGATGTCTTCCACGTCCCTCAGCTTCGACGTTACTTTTCAGACCCATCACATGTCTTTCAGCCTGAGGAGTTTGAGCTCAAAGCGGATGCATCGTTTGAGGAGCATCCTATCCGGATTGTCGATTTCAATATGAAGGTTCTCCATGGGTGGTATATCCCTCTTTTACCGGTGATATGGTAGCATGGGCGAGTACAGGATGAGACCTGGGAGATGGAGACCGATGTATGATCACAGTGGCCGGAGCTGTTCAAGGTTTCTTCTTCTACGCCTTGCTAGGGAAATTCAGGGACTAATTTCTTTAAGGGGGGATGTTTTTAAGAACCCGGATCTTCGTTTCAGGTATGCCTTTCCTTTTTCTGAATTTTTTAAGAAAAATAAACATTCTGGAAATTTTTGAAGTACACGCCGTGTACTTTCTGAGTATACGTCGTGTACTCTTTTCCCGCTAGAATCTGTGTCTGGGCCACACAAACGGTGTGTAGGGGTAACGTGGAGACCGTTTTTGACGGAGTACAGAAAAACCTAGTACACGACGTGTAATTTAAAAGTACATGCTGTGTACTTTTCTTTTTTCACTAAACGCACTGGGGTCGTGCCTGATGGAAGGAACACGCCCCTTCTCCAGGTTCTTCGTCTGAGAGCGACCCGTATGGCCAGATCTTCCCCAATCCCCCGCCTCTCTGTCCGTTCTCCGATTCGAGCTATGTCGATTGCGTTGGAAGTTCAGTGGTGAGTTCTTCCTTCTTCTTGAGTCTTGTTTTCCAATTCCTCCTCCTTTTCAAGATATCATGGTTTATGTGTTTCGGACGTTTTCTCAGATCTACAACGTTCTAAGAATAATCTTCCTTCGATGTTCACGTATATCGATCTCTTAGGATTGAGGTAGGTGGATTGTGCATTTATGTTGAAATTCGATGAGTATTTTGTGCAAGTTCCACATATGCCCTTGAATGGGGTATTGCATGTTCTTGCTTCTCCCTTTTGTATTTCCTTCTTTTCTTGATTTCTAGAGTAGATGTTTTTCCTGTGATTATGGTATTTTTTACTATACTCTAGATGTTTTTCATGCATGTTTTTCTTGTTTGGCATTTTTCTGGTTGTCATGCCTAGTTTTAGAATAGTTGAACTGTTTATTTGTTATGTTGTTGAGCCTTAAAATTATAGCCATGTAGTTCTTGAGGTTTACTTGGATGATATATGCGCGTTGAGCATGTTAGTTTCACAGAGGACTGTGAGAACCCAGTGTAGTAGACCACACAGAGAATAGGTATAAGGGATTCTCTAGAGTTTCTTTTAATACGATGTGAGGCCACATGGGGAATTTAAGATGAGTGATTCCTCAAAGAGCTTGTAGTTACTCGACATGGGCCACAGGGGAAATGAGATGTTGAGTGCTTCCCCCAAGAGCCTTTAGCATGATACAAGGCTGTAGGGGGAATTAATGGTGAGTTCTTCCTTAGAGAGTATATTCTTTGCTGAAATAGAGGGGTGAGACTGTGTGTGCCTCCTAGAGGGTTGCTAGTACTTTGTGGTTGAACCATAGGGGTTAGACTGTGAGAGCTACCCAGAGGGTTACCTGTTTTCTTCTTGTTGTTGGTTGTTTACTTGTGTACTTTATATGCTAGAACTGTGGACTGTAACAGCTATGTATTTTAATGTTTACTGTTCCTGGACTTTACATGGTGTGTATTCATTGACTGTTAGGCACAGATGTTTTGGTTGTTGCCTACTGGGACTTTGTCTCACACCCTGTTTGGGCCATGATTTTGGGGCCATGAAGATTATGTTGTTGCAGCTATAGATAAGGGAAAGCTCCCTTCTACTTCAGGTTTTTGATTGCACTGGATTTGGAGAGCATGGGACCGAGCCGTGGCTTGCGATTATAAGGAGTTTACATTGTTTTATTTTGCACTTTTTTTAGTTGTACTTATGCACGTTGGTTTGTTTACTGCTTTTCATAGACATATGTACCATGTTGAATCATTATTAGTTCATACATTTCTTCCGCTGTTTAGTTCAGTTGTTGTGGGTTGTTTATTATTTATGTTATTGTGTCTAGTTGTTCTTCCGCTGTATACTTTACAGAATGATGGCATAGTTTCCCTACCGACTCATTAAGGCCCTCGCTGCTAGTCGGTAGCCTCTGGCGTTCGGGGAAACACGTTTGAGGTCATGTGGTGAACCGGGTATGGGGCAACAGTGGAGGGGCTCCAGATTCGTGTCGTTACATGGGGAGGATTAGAAATGCCTCTTGATCATTGTTGTAGGCCATCTTGGGTGACCAGTTGTTGGTTGAACCATGTGTGTTCATGACATTGTAAAACTATTGAAAAATAGTAAAAATCATGAATGAACAAAAGGGGTACGATATGGTTTAAAATTTCATCCCATTTCTATTTATTATAAAATTTTCACCTTTTAAAAAAAATTATAACCCATTAATAATTATAGATTTGTCATCATAATAGAAGATAAATTTTTTTAACTATGTTTTCAATCAAAATGATATGGTTTTAAATTAAATACGAACATACAAAAAATTTTATGGAGAATTATATGAGGAGAAAAACCTCATTATATTGTAATATGTTCCACTTCAAAAAAATTTTACATGATTTGGAAAAATATTAAATTATAATATTTCAAAATTTACTAAATGTGTCCCCTCTATTAAATGTAAAACGATAGTACCTCTAACAATTTTATACAAATTTTAGCTAAATGGAAGAAAAACAACCTAATAAATACAATTATAAGTAAAAATTCCATTTTTTCATGGATCTAGTATTCCAAGAATATCAATCCTATCTCTATTAAGAGGGGATCGAAAGTCTCTCTTTCGATGAAGAGGCAATCATCTTCACTAAATAATTTCACTTTTCTTCTTACTGAACCACATAAAATTACATACTAAAAAATTAAATATAATAACACAAGTATCTTCAGTAAAATTAAAATTTATTCTTTTGATGGGATAATATTTATCTATATTCTTCTCTATCAAATAGGAAACAAAACCATTATTCATTTGAACAACTGTCTACCACATCGAGAAAATATGAATTTTTTTCCATCACCGCCTCACATGGATAGTAATAATTATATTGATAATGAATACTGATGATATTTATGAAATAATTATTCTTTTTGAAATTATAATATCATATAACACTTTTTATCTTCAATTTCATACAAAAATTATAATGTTTCTCATTCATACATGTGGGCTCCCAGCTCAACAAGTAGATGTGATTCACTTTTTGTTTCCATTTTACATATATCATAATAAGGATAGAATTAATGAATATATATATATAAATAATATGTTATATTAAAAATATAATCTAAAATTTTACTTTTAATTTACCAATAATTTTTGTGTCCTTATAAAAGAGAATGTAGTGTTTTTGTGTTTGTAAGACCTACCGTCTCAAAAAACGATGTAATTCATTTTTTAATCTCTACATTTTATATATTTCAATAAATATATTTACATATATAACTAATATATAATATATTTATGTTTTGATTAATATTCGATAAATTTTTGAACCATATTGAATGTATAAGGACCAAAATAATTTGATCAAAACTTATTTAATCAATGGAGGATTTAAGAAATGAAATAATGATAACAATAAAACATTAATAACAAATGGGTGATAAAATGTTACAAATAAAGCATAGAAAATAATATAGATATATTTATATTATTTAATAATAATATATCAAAAAAATTTAAACATTAGGATTAATAAATTTATGAGTCCTGTCGATCATTATATAAGGGATTTCGTGTCAATTTCCACTCCATAGTGACATATTTTCTATTATGTGCTTATTAATTTTTTTAAGTAATACTACCCAATTTATGTATTTTACCTGAATAAAAATTTATTAATGATCATTAATTTTTAAATTTAAAATTATTCCTTCAAGGGGTTATAATCTAAATGTTACCAATAATGAAAGAAATTATTCTACAGTTTTATTTTTGGGATTACACTAATTTTCATGAAAGGAAACCTCAAAAGAAAAATTATTTTTCTGATATGAATAATATTAAATGAGTTTCCATATTTTTTCCATTATTTCCAATTCTTTAAACATGATTTAACCATGTGAATTCATAAAATTAATGTTAATTTTAATTCTCTTCTTGAGCATGTTTATTTTATTTTAATAGTCATATTTCTCTAAAAAAATTTAAAAAAATAAATATTTATTTACTCCAATGATTTAGCATGTAAATTTTTTTTTCATTCATGATTTTACAAAAAATAATCAAGTGGGAGATCTATATATTTTTTGAGAAGGTCACTTATTACATTCGTTAAAAAATATAAATAGGGGTGTTTTTTAACATATATGGTTTGATGAAATTTCCATCCACCATAACTGAATATTCTATTTCTATTATTTTACATTTTAAGGGTCATTTAGATAAAACCCATTAAAAATAAATATGTTAATAATTTTTTCCATTATTATTTAATATATACATGGCATCATCTGATGTTAAAACATATTTTCCAAATTAATTGATGGTCATATTTTATCTATTATTAATTTATTGTTTGTTAAATTTCCATTGAAACATTCACTTTCTTTTAATGATTTTTCAATGGATATTTTATTTCTGTTAAATATAAATGTTATTTTTTTTATTATGGAAATTCTTATTTCATAAAATTTATACCAAAATTATATAAATGTTTTTTAAATTTAAAGTAATTTTATTAACTGGGTATATCCTAATAATACATATTCTCTACTAAATAAGGAAATTTGTAGACTAGGAATATTATTTATCAATTAAAAAGCTCAATCTATAAATGATGAATTCACTAGACATGAAATGATTTGTGGGGACTTTAATAGATAAAATCATGATGAATCAATAGATCTCATGATACTAACACATTTTCTATCCTTACTAAATTTGGTTTTTTTGTATATATATCTCATTTAATCAAAATTTATAGTCATAAGTATCTGACAGTAAATATATCGTGATGTGTGACATCATGAAATCTAATACTATTAATTTACATTGACTGTAATTTAGTTATAATGATCCCTTAGTTTAATGAAATTATATTAACGATGAATGTATTTCGTGATTATGTAATTGATTAAATGGAATTTTTATTTAGTTGTTTACATTGTCAAATTGATTATTCCATACATAATCCTAATATCTTCTGATATACATAACTTATACTGAAAATATGAGCTTGGACATTATTTATTGACCATTAGTCAGGATATTAAGAATGATATTGTTTATAATTTCCAAAATTTAAGAATTTTTCTTATGTTATATATTTCATATATCCATTAGAATAGTGAAATAATATACGTATCTAGACATTCAAAAAAACTAAAATGATCAATCATGCATGGTGAGATATGTTGTATCTTATACAAATGTAATAAATAAAATAAGATCTCTGGGTTACGAGATTTATGTTTTCTACAAAATTAATCCGTTATATTTAATCCTCATTAAATCAACAGACTCTCCATTGGATAAATGACGTATGTGGTGATGAAACCTATACAATCTCTAAAAATATCAAGTTTTTCCCTTGATTTGTTAAAATTAGACCCTCTATAGTGTATATTAATGTTGAGGAGTCGACACTATAAATGATAAATATTTTAATGCCCCCAGTATTTATTTTGATATTTTAAATTAAAACTCTCCACAGTGTAATTTTATTCTTTTACATAGATTTATTAAATTAACTAATACAGTAACTAAATTGTAAATTATAACTTCTGTATCATTCATTTTAATGTTATAATTTTTCCCTTTCTAGTATCTATAAAATTTCCTCAAATTAATTTGTGAATATAGAAGAAATAATTATTGGATTTATAGTATGACCATGGAATATGCACTATATAAAGGGCCTTTTCATCTAGTTCTAGATTTTCACAAGATTTAAAATTTTGACAAACTAGAAACAAATTATTCTACGACCTTCCAAATATTGACAAAAAATCCCATTAAACAAACATTTTATTCATCCCAAAACAATCACATACAAATATTTGGCTAAATTCCAATTAAATTAATAAAATTTAACATTTCATTAATTTTTATTATAACCATAATAAAATTATGTGGAAAAAAATTATGAAATTTAATTTATCGTCAAAACTAGTGAAATTATATTAATATATTCAATACCATATATGTCATTATATAGTTTTTCCAAAAATAATTCTCTATAGGTGGAAACTCCTGCATATATATCATATTTCATATAAAAACCCACATTCACCCTATTGGTATTAATATATATGGTATGTCCACATATTTTTAAATTTTGGTTGTAAACATGGATTTAATCATAGATTTCATGGAGTTTTTACATTTATCAAAATATATACTTGTAATGGCCTCTCATTTTGTTTTATATTCATCAACTAGAATTATTAATGAATATTCACACAACAAGTTATAGATATATCTCATGAATCGTCATATAAACTACTATTAATTATAGGATTTGAATACATATATTCTAAAATTTCTTCATTATAAATTTATATGTAAATAATAGTGTATATTGTGTTTATTAAATGTGTTTTTTTCTTGAGTCTGTTAAATTTGTGATAAAAGCGTTGACTGGTATTAATTATTTTTTAAAATTTAGGAAGGTTTTACATTTTTTCTGTCTTGAAATATTATTTTTCCAAATCGAAATTTAGGTTCTTTTAATATTTTTTTAAGTTAAAAAAGAGTCTAGATAGATTTATAAATTATAGGATGTGTTTCAGTGTATACTAAAAAACTTTATTTATGATCTGCATAACCTATAGAGTGAGGTAGTGTAGAGATTGTTCTAGAGGGGAATATCATACCAGAGGACCACTTATTGAGTACCAAATAGACACATTATAGAATTTCAAACAAATTGAGAAATATTAATTCCATCCCATACATCAAATCCCTCTAAATGCATTTTTATACACCATCACTACAACCTGGTTATTTGATACTTCATTGACTCCTTTTAGCCTCCTACATTAACTACTACATATTTCTTTTATAAAGGGTTACACATGGGTTTTTCTTATTACAAATATTTGATAATGTTTAATATTATTTTCTTATACCCTCTTATTTTATTTTATTTATATTTTTCAACAGAATAGTTTGGGATTCTAATTTCCTCATTCATCGTGTTATGTTGAAATTTCACTAAGAATTGGTCTCCCAAATTACCCATAAAAGTTTTCTATTGTGAGTTATATTTTCTTCATATATCAGTTTTTTCAAATGATGCTATCTATTAATGATTTACCCGAGGAGTTTTATGTTTTTATAATCAAATTTAAGGATTATTAGTTTGTGTATTTTTTTTATTTCTGCCATTATATTCATGGTGTGTATTAGTATTTATTTAAAAAAAATCATTGATGTTCGGTTGTCATTAATTACAATGATTGGTATTCAAAAGTAATATTCATATGTAATTTAATATTATGGTTTATAGGCAGGGTTAATGATCTATTTTGATAACTTATAGTGGTCTTTGGGATAGATAAATATCAATAAGGATTATGGTTGGTGGTGTTATCCCTATTTAGGATTACTTAGTCCATTTCATTAACATGCCGCGCATATATTTTCTAATGAAATAATATTGTAAAAATATTATATTTATAATAATTAATTGATTATATTCTAGGTTATGTTTAAATATTATGGAATTTTTTTCTGAATGAGTTTCCTTGTGAATGTATATAGATGTTTTATTTTATAATTTCCACCTCAAAAACATAAATCTTATGGTTGTAATGACCTCAAGCTAGAAGCCACTAAAGTGTTTCTCTAAGTCGTCTTGTCACATGACCTCAATCTTGCCTTCCCATACGCTATAGGATTCTGACTAGCAGTGACAGTTTAATAAGTCATGTGGGGAGACTATACCCTCTTTACCAGAGTAATACACAATACAACACAATAAAAAAAATAAATATGAAACAACCAACAAAACATTCAAAACCAATGTATCCCATTAGGGCACATACCGCAAATCATATACAACCATGAAATTCCATACTAGTAGTATAAAGTGAATAAATCCAAAAACAAAACAAATGGCCAAAACTCCACATGGTTCCCAAATATATGTCTGGATCCTTCTATATGTACATCCTGAGCTTAACTCAATATCCTAGAGTGTGTATCTTATCCTCGTCTTTACATGAATCCAAGAGATCTACTTGGGTACCTAATAACGGAACAAGTAGGACGTGAGTACAAAATTGAATAGGCCAGCACTAAGAGTGTCTACAAAATATTGTGTCTAATTGATAGTGCATTCAATAAAAAATAATTGTTGATTTAAAAAAGGAAAAATACGGTGTCATTAGATATCAAGGGATCTCTTAATTTACACCAATAATTTATTACAATTTCATTTAATATACCATTTTTACTACATAATCTCTTCTTAAAAAATTCACACTGGTTTAGGCATATACATCATCTATAAATGGGTCTAAGGTAAGATATCACTATGAATAGTCGAAATAAATGAAGTCCTTGTCTCGCTAAGGACTCACAGATCACATAAACACATTATCCTCACCTTGAAGTCGTAGACTAGGTGGAATGCAGCCATTAGGGGGCTAGAGGCTTTGACCCCTTCCCTAACCCATGGATTTTCGGTTTGAGATTAGAGCCTTAGGCTAACTCGACCCATGGTCATAGAACGTCAACTCAATACCCCTCTATTCAAATCCTTCTGCACATGTTTATTTATCAAGTCACCACAACCATTCCATAAAACAAGAAAGCATATTCAATTCCATTAGAATTCACAACAGATAAAAAACAATGTAGGAATTAATAATAAACCACAGACAATTATTACATATAACAAATTACACATCATTTATATTTATCCAAATTCACATTATCATGCCATAACTCCTTAAGTGTATTGAGAAACCTATATTTTTTATCCAAATTCATCAATGGAATACTATTACCCATTTATCCCATTTATCATTTCATAATCATTCATCTAATTATGCATTTAAAATACATTTCTTAGAGCTCATAACCCAACCACTTATTACATTCCACCATTAGGTGTTCCATGATTGACATGTATTAATCCATTCAAAATATTCATCCATTCCCTTAACACATCCCATTATCATACTCCACATTTCTTATTCCATCATCCAATTACATTTTCACCATTTAATATGCACTAATCCCCTATGGAATTTCTAACCAAAATTAATTAAACAATCGACATAATATCTTTCAACCCATTTACCAATTTTCATGTCATTACATCAACACCATATTCCCTTATATTTCTAGTCATAATTATCATCATTAAATTTTCAATATAATAAATCATTAAAACATGTTCTACATGGGTTTCACATTTCTTCCCGACAAACCTTCACATAATCCTACCACTTTATAGATCCGGAAAAGCTGACGCACCACATTAGTGGCCCTAAAATGGCCAATTCATCCTCCATGCATCATATGAGGACCATGAAGACTTCATGTAATCGTTTAGATGCCCAATTTACCTAATCACTCCTAAGGTAACCAATACACAATAACGGAAATGTAAGATCTCAACACAAATAATAAATCTATATAAAAACAATGGGATATAACTCATTGAAAACCAACCTCAAATACGATGATGAAACCACTCCTAATCAAAGATATAGATCTAGATTCAACCACCCATTGAAGGCCCAACCTAGGTTTCACTAGAAAAAGAGGTGTTTAGTTCTTTAGATGGAGATGTAGGAAACTACATACCCTAACCTACAAAAGAGAAGGAAGGGGAGAATTAGACATAACTAGGGCTTCGATCCAAAAAAAAACTCTCCAAAATGAACAAAATTATAAAGAGAACCACCCTTGGGAAGCATGGTTCATACATGCTCGTCACTGGGGTTGTAGGGGGTTAAATGGAGGAGAAACATTAGTTAGGGTTTAAAATCTCTGAATGAAAATTTTGTAAATTTATAAAACATAATAGGTCGCACGGTTTACTTGAAATGTTTTCTAAACAGTGTGCAAACCATATAGAGGAAACATCTCGCACTCCCTTCTCATTCATGGTTTTTCAGACTGTATACAAAACATAAAGATTTCTACTTCCTGCACGGTCTCCCCTTACATGGTTTTCCAAACATTGTTGATTTTCGAGAGAGGCACTTCTTCCTTTTTTTCATGTCCCGATCCCCCGTAACACCCCCGAGCCTTCTCAATGACATGGTAAAACACATATTTATCCAAAAAATAATATTCCCCATCGAAAACATAAAAAAACTTGCATTAAGAAAATTCGGGACCCTACAACCTCCCCACCGTATAATGGATCTTCATCGAGCCACTCTTCTTAGAATTACAATGCTTCCATGACTAAAAGTAATTCCACTAGACATGGCTATCCATTCATATACTCCACATTATTTGTTTCACATCTCAATCCCCACCGAACATGGATTAAGGGCACAAAATTTCCCCATAATCCTTCCTCACTACGACCACAACACAAGTTGAAACTCTTCAACGATTCAACAACATCAACCATTATCACATAAAGAACTTCATGGGGAAGACATAAGTGATATCACATATCCCACAACACGTGGAAACATAACACACAATATTCCATCATCATAGAGGAACCAATCGGTGCATCATTGGCTTAATCCTCTGTATAACTACTTACCAAAATCACTTGGTGTCATTTTCCTTTTCACCCAACTCTATTGGTGAGAAACCCAGTATCACCCCATGGAAAACACAAAATACTTAAAACCAAATTTCATATATATTCCATTTCACAATTATACATCCAAACGCAACCCAAAACTCATGGGTACTCGACCAACTAACCTCATAAAAAGGATCTCTATGAGTGCCAACTCACCCAAATGGTGATCGCTCGGGTCCTACCAACTCTAAAACACTGATCATTTCATCATAAAACTATTTTTAGGTATGGTTCATTCCAACGTGTCTAGTTACATGGTACCTCCACCATCAATGAAGGACCACCATAACTCAACCCAAAATTCTCATTTCCTAACATGTTCCAACTCACCACGGCCAAGAATCCATAGGGAATTACCCCACATTAGAATCTATCTGCACCATCGAACCCATTCGGGAGGAAATTCATATACAATCCATCCTTGGACTAAGATCAACTTTTCCACACTCAGGTAAAAAATCATTTCAAAAGGATATTTACGCTATAACATATTCTTGGATATGGATCGCTCTCTCCACACCATTACATGTTTACCACCTTAGGTTGGACCACACCAGATTGGATTTTCCCAGAACACCCATGTTCCATGAATGGTACGCTACCCATTTCTCATCTTTCCAAGGTTCTTACTAACTTAAATCCTATCATTATCATCCCATATACCCACTAGTTTATTTTCCTGACTTTTGGTAGAATTCCATCCTTACAACACTACATCCCTTCGGACCATCATCAGGTTTCAAACTCTGAATGACACCCCATTACATGGACAAGGATAGATCAACTTCACAATGTTCCAAAAACACACAAGGGATGATTACCTAAGTCAAACCCCAATCTTCGTTGGAGTTATAGGACCCCAACTTCCCTTTCCACAACCTATTTTATTATCCCAACACACCCTCCTACAACTCACCATAGACATCACAATCATTACATGGAACCACCCTAAGATCAAGACATCATTTGTCTTATCAGTCACCACATCCTAGTTCAATATTACCTCTCAGAGGAACCTCACAAACACCTCATAGGTTCCTCCTTGGCAGACCAATTCCATTACATAAAATCGATGTTCTCATATCATCATTTATGACTGAATTATCACTACACCCATTAGGATTGTTGTTACCATTTTACTTATGAGGGAATCCAACCATCGTTTCTTACACAAGATAACAAAACCATCCCCAAAACGTCAATATGGATAACTAGATTTTTTTCCAAAAAAAAAAAACAAATGTAACCCAATTACCGTTCTAGGCATCTATGAATGGATCCCGTGACATTTTTTTCAATACAATCCAACTCAAAGACCTCACAAGAATCCATTGAGGGTGTACATCCCATCATCAGGCTTCATACAATCCACTCTCATGCACGTAAACTCCATGATTCCCCTCATCCAACCAAACACCTTAATGACTCTTGGTGTAGATCCAATGCTTCTCAATGTAGCCTAGATGATATCATGATATTGGGAAGGAATCTCTCTAGTAGAGGTACTCTAAGAAGTTATCGAAGAACACCACCACAATATTATCTATTTCCGATATCAATCAATGGGACATCATGACATAGAAATGATATCAGTCTCCCCTGCCGAACACAACTCATAAACACTTAACCACCACCACTCAGGTGTGGTTTCAAACCAGGTTTAACCATATCTCCATGAACAAATCACCAAGAATTCGTGATGTAATGTTTTGTGTGGTACTACTACCACCACGCCACTCAAATTATTCTGATGTGTTGCTGACATGTGAAAACTGAAACACATCATTCTACCACACCATTCAACTCAACTTTCTATCAAAAATCAACCATAACTTGTGTATGACCCATTTCACACTTAGTTTCATAACCTTGCATCTTGGTTGGTTAGCCACATTAGCCCTGAGGCGGCCTCTTCATATCACCCAATAACCATCCCATTCATAAGAACAAGTTCATCAATGTGTCAAACCTCACCTCGGGTGTCACCATCGAGCGAAAGCATATAAATACCCTTCACCCACCCTTTTCTATTCTACTCAAAAAATATTAATGACCTATACTAATCATCATTAAAATACATGAGTCATGAATTAATATGATTCAACCCTTCAAAACAATTTTTTCCTTCTATCATAAGCACTAAGGTACCCTTATAAAGGAACCTGGTAAAACTATACCATTCACTAAATCATGGGGTATTTATTATGAATTGAAAAAACCTCTTAAGAATATCTCATGCATTATATTCCAAGTTATATTCATCGTTACCAAACACGTTCCATGAGACTCTCTCAGTCCCACTATCAATTTAAAAAACATCTACTTGTGCGACACATGCCCAAAAGCACTATAATCCTTATCTGACCGCTCTCATAGGACACCATGAAGGTTTAACGATACCAACTCCCTAGACTGGAGTAAAATCCACGAGAATACATTGTCCCTCTCTCTCAATACCATACTTATCATGACACGAACAATGAAATGCTCATGGATAGAATTCTAGCTATCATTCTAATGAACACTAGGCTTATAAGGACAAAAACCATCTACTCTAGGCTCCCCACAAAATGATTACACATAAATTGGAACTACGAGTAAAACAACCTCCATGGGATTCAAGACACAATGCACAAGGTCTCTACTCACAAGGTCACCATGACCCAGACACCATCCTTAGGGTCCATCATGTAAAATGTATGGTTATGAACCACGATATTTCCCTAACTCACATTACAAAGAAACACCTCGAAACCCAAAGTCCACAACCCTACCAAGGGTCATGTAATCACACAATCGAGCCCATGTCACAATCGGAAAGGCATAATAATCCAAATACAATGTCTCAAACTAGAGAACTCTCACTGCCCCAACCCACACATACAACGGTCCAACTGACAACAAAGTGGATACCCACTATTTAACTCAATCATTCTAATTTTAAACTTATCTCTCACCTGATTCTTCGATGAATGACTGAAAGGATTTAACCATAGATGGAAAAATATTTTCATGCTAGCAACATTAGAAAACCCATTCTTCATGCCCTACCCTAATGGTAATCAGAACATCTAGAACACTTCCCACTACCATACCTATCACGGTCATAGTCAACATGGGGTAACCAATTTACATAATAAGAATTATTTTTTCAACACATCTTTAACCTAATTTTCTTTTACAACATGCCTCTTTCTTCTCGGGCACATTTCCATTTTCATAACATGTTAAAATCACAATTTCTACTCATTTACACCATTCATAAGAAAAAATCCATAAAAAATGTTACCATCATAATGAATCCTTGTTTCTATTTGATGCTAAAACAACATTTATAATTGATCACAACCAAAAAAATTAACATGGGGAAAACTTTTATTTATACACGATATTCCTTAACTTTTCATTTTCATTCTTTTCATTTTCCCACTTTCACTAAAAATTTTAAGCATAATTCTATTCATGTTAATCATGTACATAAAATGCTTTCTACTGTCTATGCCTCACAAACCCATCCTGTGTGTGTGCCTATAATAATTCATGCCACTTATATCCTTAGGTTCCAAAAATGATGCATGAATGCACATCCTCATACCCTTCCATCAATGAGAAAAATAACATATATTAGTAAAATAACTCAACATTTGGATCACCCAATAGTGAAATATCATTCCACTATAACAACACACATCAAGAAAAACAATTCCCACCAAGGGTGACTTGGGTTTTCCCTCATACATGGGTTAGATACACCAAGAAACGAGCTCATTACCAAGGCCCGAGCCTATCCAAATATCATATATACCATCCAAAAATAGTAAGGAAGAAAAAATAACTCCTTTTATACCACTTTGTAATATCCCTGAACTAGATGAAACTAAACTGGTACTTCGAGAAGGGTCGTCACATGACCACAAGTGCAGCTCCCTGTATACTAGAGGTTGCTAACAAGCAGAAAGGGACTAATAATTCACATGGGGAGACTATACCCTCTTTATCAAAGTTATACATAGAATAAAACACAAATAATAATGGAATCAATATGAAAAAACCAATAAACACGCATAAAAAACATTTCCCAGCATGGAACAGAAATTAAATCAGATAAAACCATGCCATGTCATACTAGTATTAAAAAGTTAATAAAAACCAAAATAAAACAAATGGAAAAAATACTAAATGGGTCCTAAATCTATGTCCGGATCCTTCTCCATATACATCTTGATCCCATCTCAACATCCTAGATTTGGTTCCTTGCCCTTGTCTTGAACTACAACTAATAGATCTTCATGGGTACCCAACGGTGGACCAAGCAGGGAGTAAGTGTAAAAATCACTAGGCCACCACCAATAGTGTCTACAAAATATCTTCTCTAATATATAATTCATGTAAGTACAAAAAATGGTGATTAACCAAAGGAAAAATTGAGTTCCTTTGGATATCGAAGGATCACTTAATTAACACTTATCATTTTCCCAATTTTATTTTTTATACAACTATTACTACATAATACCTTCATATCACATTCACTTTAGGTTAGGCATATATATCATCTATACATTGGATTTAGGTAATAAATCACAATGCATATGGGAAATAAATCTAGTCCATATATCACTAGGGACGCATATATCACATCAATAAATTATCCACACCATGAAGCCTCAGTCTGTGTGGAATGCTACCATTAGGGGAATATTCCCTCCATCCCCTTACCTACCCCTTTCATTTTGGGGTGGAGTATAGAGCCTCATTCTAACTCAACATGTGGGCATAGAACCTCAAGTCAACACCCCACTCTTCCAAGCCATGTGCACAAGATTATTTATCAAGTCACCACAATCATACCATAAAACAACCAAGAATATTTAATTCCATTATAATTCACAACGCATAACAACCAATATTGGAATTAATACTCTGACATAACCCATTAATACATTTTATAATTACAAATAATTTCCATTTAGGAAAATTCGAATATTCCTTCCTTAACCCCTTAAGTATATTCCACAATAACTTTTCCATAGAAAAATTCTTCAGTGACCATACATTTACCCATTGATCCCATTTAAAATTTTATAAATAATCACTGATTTATGTATTTCAAATACATTTCTCATATATCATAACCCATAAACTAATCACATTTAACCATTACGTGTGCCAAAATTCTAATGTATTATCCCATTCAAAATATTCTCCAATTACCTTAACACATACCATTAATATACTCCCAATTTCCTATTTTATCATCCAATTATACATTCACCATTTTATATTCACTAATCCCCTTAGTCATTTCTATCCAAAATTCTTTATACAATTTACATAATCTATTTCTACCCTATTACCCATTTTTATGTCATTTCAAAAAAACCTTATTCCCTTCTCAGCCTAGGAATAGTTATCATCATTCCATTTACAATATAATCAATCATTAAAACATTTTCTACATGGGTTTCACATTGCTACTCGATAACCCTTCACTTAATCCTACCCCTTTATAGGCTTGAATAGTCGGTGCACCCCATGGGTTGCGCTAAATTGGCCATGTCATCATTTATGCATACCATGTGAACCAATAGGGGTTCAAGTTGTCAATTATATGCCCAATTTTCAAAATCATACTCAAGGTAACAAATACACAATAAGGGAAAGTCCTGATCTCAACACACATGCACAAATCTATATCAAAACAACGAGATATAACTTGTAGATCACTTACCTTGAATCTGATAATGAACACACTCCTTATTGAATACATAGATCCATATTCAACCAACCTTTGAATTCACATCCTATGTTTCACTATAAAATAGGTTTTTAGGCTTTTGGAATGATATTGAATAAACTACAAACTGTAATTCGCAAAAGAGAAGCAAGGGAAGCATTAGAGATTCCTAGGGCTTCAAACTTTAACCAACAACACTCCAAATGGCCAATAATTGATGGAGAACCACCCATGGAAATCTTGGTTCATACAAGATCGTCAGTAGGGTTTTATGGGGTGAAATAAAGTAGAAAAATGTGTTCGGTTTTCTAAAACTCAAGGTGTTAATTTTTTAAATTTTTAAAAGTTTCTAGGCCTCACGGTTTACCTGCACGGTTTATCAAACCATGCACAAATTGTGCAGATGGTACTTCCTGCACAGCCTTCTCTCATAGGGTTTCCCAAACATTACTCATATCATGCAGATTTACACTACCATCATAGTCTTCCATCGCACGGGTTTCCAAACTGTGTGCAAACCGTGTGGATTTCCATGAGTTCCCCATTTCCCCCCTTTTCATGTCTAGAACCACCGGAACATCCCTATGCCTTCTCAAAGACTTTCTAAAGCACTTATATATCCAAAAATAAGATGACCAAGATAAAACATAAATAAAAACATACATTAAGAAAAATTGGGACCTTACGATTGTCTTATATGTTATTAGTTTTTAATAAAACAATTTCAGTTCAGGTTAATATTTAAATTTACAATTTTATATTATCTATATTCTAATTAATTCATTGAATTTATTAATTTTATGTCAACTGTATTTTATTTATTATATAATCATTAGAAAGAACATTATTATTTATAAATAAATTATTTATATCAATTAATATGCAAGGATTCTTCTATAGTAGTTATTGGGATTGTTAAATTTAACTGTTCTTAAATAGTCATGTTTTGAAAAAACATATATGTATAGGTTTTTTGATCGCATAATTTATTACATATGATTACTTTATGGTATTCCCAAATAATTTATATTATATAATGTTACATTTTAATTTAATTCTTGACTGTTATTAATGTGTTTCCTATAACATTCACATTCTGATGATCAAAATGTATTACTAGAGAAGTAATTTCCTTATACGTTAAACTGTATGAGTAATAATTCAACGATCTAAACATAAGATCAATTCATGTTATATACTAATGGTTAAGAAAAGGCTAGGTTGATTTTTGTATGCTGGAATGATGTGGTTCGTTAATGTATATGGTTTCTAAAACACCATAATTTCTCAAGAAACTTATAATGATGGGAAACTATAAATTTTTTGGTATAATGTAATAATCGTGGTTTTGGATTTTTATGTGGAATAAATATTTAAAATTACTATATTTAACTATTCCTTTCCAAAAAAAATTATTCAATAAATTTTGTGAAAAATACAAATTCTAATGGAAATATTAAAACAATAATTTTATGAGAATAATGGTGAAGTATGAAAATTTAATTTAATAATAATCATATACAATAAGATATTATAATTCATCAGGAATGTTTTAAAAAGTTAAAAATAATTTGAAATTTTCAATTTTTATAATTATTATTTCAATTTGATATCAACATTAAAATTTATTATTTATTTTGGTTATTTTATGTTAATATTGTTGATGAAAAATATAGAACATATACATGAACCCATTATTTTTATACATATTGGTTAATATCCATGCAATTAATGTATCTTATTTTAACTTGTTTCAAACTACCAATTCATTTTGAGTAACTCCATATAATATGTTTTGATTTTTTTTAGTAATAGTATCCTAGAGAAACCTAAATACCACTACATGGTATATTATTTTATTAATGGTTGTATATCTAGTTGTTCTCTATATGTTCTATATTTTTATACATGGATCTTCATTTTTATCATTGATATATATATTTCATTCAGTATAATAATATTTTTAATTGAATTAATATTGACTAAGGTTACTACATTAGTAAATGTTGAGTATACTTGAATTGATGTATTTTTAATAAATGGTTTTTTTTTTGGTTTTGGCCATTAACATACAGGGTAGGAAGAAACAATTATCAATCCCTGAATACTATAGACCTTTTGTATATCCACATGTGGGATGGAAATATTTGTTATCCAAAACTCATATAAATAATCTTTTCCCCTAAATGGTATGGGTTTTCCACTAAAGAATATTTATATCAGTCACCAAATATTGTGACCATTAGCCAAAATAATATATTATAAGTTTATTCTCTCCTAGTTGAGTGTTTTTTTATTATAGTTTATATAAAAAAATATTTTCCCATTTCTAAGTGTATTTCCCTAATTTAATGATTGTTTTTAAAATACAATTGTATATATATAAATGGATATAAATATTCATGTATTCACTTTCATATTCATTATTGAATTTTTATCTCTAGTAATTCTGGTCGAATACTTCTGATTGCACACTAATTGTGAACTAAAATGATATGAATCATCCACTATGGAATTTTATGTATGATAATGGTGTTTTTAGACTATGGGTGTTTTAATGATGAGTTTTGTGGAGGAGTATATGTTTTTATTCCATATCTAGATCAATTTCTAATATGGATTTATATCAAATATAGATGGGTTGGAAATATCACCATTTATATTATACTTCATTTATCTTCTCTTCATTTTGTTAATTCTTTATTGTATGAAATATTATGAATACCATATAATGTATTATATTCTAGATATATCTTAAAATTACAGTCGTATAGACACATAAATGATCCATTTTTATTATTTACTGAATGATATGTTGTATCATATAATTTTTTTCAGTATGTTGAAAATATGTAAGAAATGATTACTTCTCTGATAAACTGAATGAGACATAATATTTAGACTATTAAATTTACGTGAAACCACATGGACATGTTCAAATATTTATTTTTACACTCCTAACCATTATTATATTATCAGTATAAAGACACAAACATCTCGCACATAAATATTGAATCTTAATAGACGAATGTTCAATGAATAAAATAATGATTCATTTCTCACTAGTTCTTTTTGAGATATTGACTCATAAAAACTGATCCATAAGTGAGCTATGTCATCTCCCACATTTTTATTCATAACATTATACCTCATTATAAATATCATAAATAATAACATTAATCATAATGTGGGTAAATTAAACATCATAAATGGTTATCCCAAATGATTAGTAAGGGAACCAACGTTATATATCAACAAATCATGAGCTATAGGGTTTGAGAAAATGATAATAATATTTTAAAATAATATAGTTAATATAATTTATCATAAACATGTGTTATAAAAAAATAATAGTTCATAAGATGTGAATCATAATTGAAGGAAAGAACATGAACCATGAAAACATAAAATTGATAAAAGGAATATGTGTTTGTCATACATATAAATATAAATAAATATTTTTTTTATTTCGATGATCATTTCCAAGACTATCATAGTAAAATGGGTTTACTCCCCACACCATCATAGTACTATAGCTCTATTCCCAAGGCTATCAATGTTTATTGATTCATATACTGAACTGGGACCACTCCCCATTATATTTTTTTATCTCATGATATATCAATCATTATCCAATTAATTGGATAGAGATATATGGCCTACCCTTCAAATAATAAAAATCATACATAGGTGTACCACAAAATCAAAAATCAATCATCATATAATAAAACATGAAAAGAACTGGGTTTCATAAAAATTTCCTCATAACAGAACTTGTGAAAAAATTGGTCTCATAATGATTTCATCATTTCATCAAAGCATAACATAGAGAAAAATAAGTGGGTTTCATAAGTATTTTATCATTCTATTACACGTAAAAGATAAAATGGTTTTATGAAAATTATCTCATGATAAACCTAAACCATTTACATAAATGATAATAATTTTATACTTTAATAATATCAAATTTAATGACTATATAATATCAAAGAAAGATAACTTTGATATGAATTGATTTTTAAAGATCCCATGGAACATTTCATAATGCAAAAACATTAATTTGAATATAACAATTTATAACAAAATATTAATAAATAATTTTAGAAATAATTTTCCTAGAAAATAAACATGAAAATTCATAAATTAATATTTAAAACATTGTTTGTTTGTTTTGGTAGAAAATTCTATTCATTTTTTACACATTAAAATAATTTTTCCCTTAATACTTTAGCTAAAATTCAAATTTTTCTCGTTCAGAATAAATAAATGAATATTACATTAATATTATTTTTAAAAATATTAAAACAAGGTTAAATATTTATGTAATAAGTTATTTATACAAATAATAAAAATAGTTTTTTTAGACAACATTGTTTCATAACTGAAAGTGTTTTCAACCGAATAAAAAATAAAGAAGATTTTTCTAAAAACCATTTACACCTATTTGGTACATAAGGAGAGAAAATTGAATATAAAATATATATTCTCATGATAAAACAAGAGGATACTAATTTTATTATTTTATTGATAAATTTATTGTATTATTTCATAATCGGAATCATAATCATAAACAATATCTCTAAAAGATGATATTATATCATAAAACCCTTACCATTTTGCTAACGTTGAATCATAAGCCCTAATGAAACAATAAATTTTGATTAAAATTAAAATTTCATGAGAATAAAAAATTTATGATATTATATTTTAATTTGGGTGAATGTAAGCCTCGTAAATTAAGATATTGTAATAATATAACATGTGTCTCAATGTTGGAAACATATGAAGAAAATCCACTATATGGAGTTCCTCTTACAATGAAATCTCTCTATCATCCCATATAATAAATATAAATATTCATAAATCTATTTAGGGTCCAAATTCATATATATTATCATATATTATGTACTTATACCCTTTTTTACTTGTTTATTATCAATTTCGTGGTAAAACTATGTTTCATGTAATAAATGCTTCGTTTTTATGAAGGTTTTAATCAGTTAATTTTGGTCCTATTACATTTAACATGGTTCAATAATCTCCAAAATAATTACCATTATATAAATATAATATATATTCATTGTAAATTTATTTATATTAATCTCCAAATGTTAAAGATATAACATGGATTATACTATTCATGGATACAATAGGTTTTACGTACACATGAATGTTGTTTCCATTTTATCAATGGATGAAGAGAAAGAAATATATATAATGTATTTCCTTTATATAATGATTTATATATCTTATATATCACATATTATCATTTAATTTAACTCTTATAACCTTCCAACTAAAACTCATGTTAAAAATTAATCACATCGGTTCGTGAGACGGTAGACTGCAGTACACACGATTGATGTTATCGTATCCCCTATAGAAGTAAATATAAAAATTAGTATGTTATAATATATTTTAATATTTTTAATTTTTTTAAAAATATAATACACACAAATTATATCTAAAATCATACCCAAACCTCAGAGGTGTTGATGGAAACTGTGTTGCACTAGTTCATAAGACGGTAGTCCCCCATAAAATGAAATAATTATTTAGTGTCCCATTTGAAGGAATATGAGATTGATATATGTTTTTACAAAAATATAATAAACACTAATTATATGTGAGTAACTGAATTTATTATAACATCATAATTTTTTAATATTCTATTTACATAGTTGATGAAGTAAATAAATATTTTTAAAAACATTACATCTTATTCGTAAAACTTCATTCAGTATTAACTAAATCCATCCAATATTGGATGTTTTTATCACACCAAGGTACCTATGATGTGGGGATTAATTTATGGAAGATATTTGGAATTTTTTTTCCAATCCATATAGTTTTTTAGTTATGTTGAGTTGATAAGGGTGGATTTTTATAAGAGAGGTGAGTTTAACACTTATTATTTTTCGAAATAAAAAGTTCTACCCAATTTTATACCCAACACAAGGATAAAAAGTTTATCACGATATACCCCTTATAGGTAATAATATCTAAATATGGCCAAAAATTTTTATTTTTATAATTTTATATGTTATTATACCCCTTATCATTTCACATTAACCCCTTATAATCTCATTTTAAATATAGTCAGGGTAATTAATTTTTTTTTGGTTTTAAACCACATTTTAATAAATAAGTATTGATCTTATTATATCATAAATATTATACTGATCTAATATGTGGAATCCATTTTTCTAAATTCCATTCATATTATCAGAAAATATTTATTTAATATAAATATTGTAGATATTATGGGAAAATGATTTTCAAGATAAAAAATATTCAAAGGATTAAATAGTTTTTATAATAAATTTCCTCCTGAAAATGATTTAGATAAAAAAAAATTGGCTAATAGATATATAATAAAAGAAATATTTGTTTTAATCCCATTTTAAAAAATAATTTTAACATATATTTTATATCAATGAAATGGAAATTTACAATAATGAAATGGTATTTTTAAATTTTCATCGATAATTTAATGTTTTCAAAAAAAATATCAATAACTAAAGTGAATTTAATATTGATATAATGATTTCAAAAATGAGTTTTTCCTTAAAAAATTAATATATTATTTTTTTTAAAAGATTAATTTTATTTTTATTCACAAATAAATATTTTTTTTAGAAAATAGTATTTTCAAAAAAATTAATACTACTAAAATATAGATAAATTTATTTACATGTATATTACTTATGTGAAACTATAAAGAAAAATATTTAAAATTTGTGTATTCCAATAAATTATTCAGTATTTAATTGATAGGTAATAATGATCATGTTTAAAAATTATTATTTATAGTTTTTAATTGTTTTTTAACTCACATTATCATTTATAATATATGACACACTTGGTACTATTTATAATGAAAGATAATAATAGATTTTCATGTAACACAGGATATAAAAGAAATTCAGTGAATCTAAAAAAAATAATTCATGAAAACTCACGATATTACATTATACCACCATTGAAATATATTTTACCTTGTAAGTTAATCATATAAACACATAAAAATAGTATAAATATTCCTCATCATTTGCATAGGTTCCCACATATCTTCTCAAAACAGATGGTCTGAAAACAGAAAATTGAATTGGTGAGTGGTCTTGTTTCACATCACATTATCTATATGAACTATAATATCCACTGGTTGTTACCAAAAAATAAATATCCTCCTCTTATGGTATGACCTCTATTTTTAGTTCATGTATGTTAACTAGTATATAAACTCTCTTTAGAGACACATAAAACACATCCGGAACATTGAATAGATTTTGTGAAAATTCCAATCAATAAACTACCATCATGATATGATCAAAAATATCAAAAATATCAAGGCATATGAGGACTAATATTCTCAAATTTAAAACCTCATAATCATTATCCATGTAGATATTTATATAATACCTGTTCACCAAAGACAAATTAAAAATTATGTCAACGATTCTCAGAATAAATTCTTTTCCAACTATGTGCCTCCATTTTGTGATATAGAATGGTTCAAACCGTCTCTAATAACTCATCAGCTATCATATATCCCAATATATTTATTTCTGAAAATTCACTATATTGTGTTAATATTCTAACATTATTTCCATAATGGAATTAATAAGGTGTTATTTGAATGATTGATTGGTATCTATTATTGAAAAAAATCAAAATTATGGGAAGGTGTTCATCCCAACAACATGTTAAATCCAAATAACACGATCCTAAAAAATCTATAGGGTTTTAATTTATCTCTTATACCAGAAATATACATATTAATTATACATACTGATGAAACCCAACTTTTTATCAAGTTAATTCTAATGAATTCTCAAAAATATCATGGAAAACCTCATATACTTATTATATAACATTTAATGTGCTAATCCATTCAACAATACAACATGTTTATTATATATCATGGAAATATAATACCATGGTAAAACATATCTTATATCAATAGAGTGTTCTAACTTTGAAATTAAGTCGACTAAAATACAAATAGAATAAGCTTATTTATATATTTTTGTGAGTCTGATAACAAAATATACGTTTATATATTACCTGTTCAATTATAGTATGAATAATGGATGTAAAATACCCTTATAATTTTTCTCTCATCCCATAATTTCAAACATACCATGGACTATGATACAAATATGTGATGTATCTCTTCATTCAATACAACCTGAAGATATCATTCAATTCTATATAAATCATTTTATTTATAGTATGAATAAATAATGATTAATTATTATCTTCATTTAACAACTCATTCCCTAAATTTCATAAGGGCAGGACACAGAAAGGGTTTCTAAAACATATCATTCCTTCTTGATAATGGATAAACTCATGAACATTTCATAACATTCCTTTAAATCGCCAAATATTTTTTATATACCCCTTTAATCTTCAATTTTATGGATACTAGTTCATTTAATTAAGGAAGATAATTTTTCTCCCATTGATTCTAGATTTAATTATCCATCTTTTTAAAATTTAAATATAATTTATATTTTGTGATCTTCAATATGGATAATATTTTTTGATCCATTCACTTTAAATAATTAGCCACATTGTTCATTTTTTTATGTTGGAAATGTATTAAGGAGTCGTAATAATTAATCATATTTAACAATCTTTTCTTATGAATTTTCAATTCCTTATATTCGAATATATACATCAATAATTTTTTATTACAATATATATAAAACTTTTCTTTTTAATGATAATTTCTTTCATATGTTTAATGAATACATTTCCACATCTATAACCAAATAATATTTTCAATATTTTGGATCCTAAACATTCAATTATCACAATGAATAAGTTAGATCTATATAACTATTCAAATGAAGGCATCCAAATCCCATCATGTATGAATAAGTATATGATAAAATCCCTTCCCTACTATAGGGTTATGTAATCATAGGTGTTCTAAATAATATTTTGTTATGTTCTAGTAAATTTTTCTCTCATTCTTTTGTATAAAACAATGTGGATCCCATTCTAGTTAATATGATGATTTTAGTAGATGTTCATGAGACATTTTCCATAACCCATCAATAATGTCAACTCAAATGTAGAAAACTATTAATATAAGTCACCATTGGATGGTCTATGAGAACATTCAATAACCTCCGTCATAAATGGATCGATAGTTATACACTCTATAAAGAATATATTAACCATAGATGAATCCATGCTCAAAAAAATCTCACATTTTAATTTTTTTATATAGTTTCTACTTTATTTTCTTTAGAACAATTTTTTTGGTAATAATGATATTTCGTACCCCTTAAATAGAAATGAATATCATATATAAATACAAACATATAAAAATCATTGTAATCACAATAGACTATATTCCCAAAAATCTAGGATGGTCATGGGGAATTAGTAAGACCTAATGGAATAAACATATATTCGTAGCATACAACGGATATTTGGAATTATTTATTTTGTGTATCCTTCATCATGATCCTTAATTAATTGTATCCACAATGAATTTTAATCATGGAAATGTATTTATCTATACACATTTTATAAAATTGTTAATAAATATGGGTTTGAGGATACATGATCATGATCATGATCATGTTCAATGCATAATAATAAATGAAAATTCTCATTGATCGATATTTATTTTTGATAAAATAATAGTTTCTCCCCAAGTTGACACATTGGTCCTAAAAATAATTTTTCATGGTCTAATTGGAGTTTCATCATTAATTTCAAAAACACGATCATGAATATTCTATATAGTTTATTTGAAATAGTCATTTAACTTGGTAAGTGTTCTATTGAGAACTCAACTTCACAATTTTTTTTAATTCTATGATACTATTCTATATAGACAAAAAACACCTTAAAATTGATATATCATTGATATTGAGTATCTCCCAAAACATTGAAGATAAATAACCCTATTTATTTTCATTCAAAATTAATACAATGTATTTTATTTCAATCAGATTATTATTATTTTCATAATAATAATAGATGATTATAAGTTATTTTAAAATATAAAACATGAATTCCATTACATGTAAATTAATGTGGTATTTTTTATATAAATCCAATATATTCCCAATATAACAAAAAAATAAACTAGAAGAATAATGACATGACTTTGTGGATCCACATTCTCACCAAAAGTCAACTATAGATTAACAATATATTGTACATGTGATCATAATAAAATATGTTCTATTTACTACATATACTAAATCTATTCTTTATTTGTAAAATAATACCCATATAAAATTCATCATATATGAATAATATGGTAGATCCAAAATCAAATAATATATTAGCAGTTCTATAATGGATGGTATGTGTTCCTTTCAACACATAATTATCATATCCCTTGTCTAAAAGAGTGATCACATGATATTTCCCATTGTATTTCTTTATAAGAGGTTTCTACAATCGATCATCATCACTAAAATAAATATTTGGCAACTAGTTAAAAAAATACCATACTTTTTTTCATTTGAATCACTTGATTTTTTGTGGTTCATTCGATGGTGAGTCCTCTCAATTTTCAAAATTAGTTCACTTTATCCCATAAATTATTTTTTTATTTCTTAATGGACATAAATTCTGTATATAAAACACTAAAAATTACCCTAAATAAAATTTAATCGACGATTCCTTCCAAGGATTTAAAATGAATTAATGATCATATTCTCCACTATTTAGATTTTTGAGTTACCTTTGAACTATATCTTCTTTTTCTTTTCAAAACCATGAAATTGATTGGTAACATTGATATCCATTTCTATTATTATATAAAATAAAATTATTTATTCAAAGTTTCTGAATTCCCTTATGGAAAATTCCTATCATAGACATGGTTTTAAGCTATGAAATAATTTAAAAACATTAATCATATGTAGGATGATAATTCTGGAACCATACATGAATAGTATTGTAAAATTTTCCTCACATGTTTCAAAATATTCATCATTATTCTTCTTTATCTAACATAATTCCGTTAACTTATTTGCATAATGAGTATAGTTGGTTTATTTATTAAAAAGAATGCTCTTAAAATAATTATTATCCAAAATGTCAATATAATCATGTTATATTATATACTTAATGGGAGTCCAACATTGAACCACCTCTCCATTGAAATGACAGATATCAAAAATGTTTTTTTTGTTCTTCACATTGTAGAATATAATATATCTTTTCAATGGTACTGATCCATTTTGTAGAAAATAAAAAATTAGATGAACCATAGAAGGAATGAGTATGTTTCCTCATGAAGGACTCAATATAATTATATTCCCTTAATTTCTCATTTAGATGTTACAAATGATTTATTAAAAGAAAAAAAATTGATCATAGAAATTCAATTTTCATTCCATATCCTATAATAATAAGCTTCTCTAAAAGAAAATGATAATATTTCTCATTATATTTTGATTTAAAATGGATCTCTTAGGTTTCATCCATTCACTAAAAAAATATAGTGTAGAAAAATATAATCTTAGAATGATAGAATTTAATCAGGAAAAATTAATATATATTTATATAAGAATTATAAATAACGAGTCCTTTTTTAATCTATGACTCCATTGTTTTAACATGGGTGCTTAATTTTAATCATACATTCAAATCAATCATGATGGTTTTTAATGATATTATGAGTGTCCAAAGCATGTCCACTAAGAGTCTCAAACTAGGTGTGTAGCAAGGACCATTTTCATGAAATATTTAATGATTGAGTCAATCTCAATTATCCCTTTTTCATATTTATGGACCTTAAGTACCTCTGTTATAGATCCAAATCCATAGGTATTTATTAGATAGTGGTGTAATGTCTAGGAAACCACTAAATTTATCCATTACCAAAATTTGAGGTCATATAACTCTATTTGAATCTTCGTTATACATACTATTAGAAAAGTCCCTAGGAATCTCACTAAAGGATTCTCGTCCTAGTTTAATAATTATAAATACAACCTACTCTGAAACTGAATGTAATGTCCCAAACTTCTCATTCAAAAATATTACGTCCTTATATATAAATGTCTATTACATAATATAATTTTCCATGCTATAATCATTTTGGTATTTTTTTTATTTGGATACATTTTCATGAAAAAAATGGTCCATGAGTGATCTATTTCATATCCCAATTTTTCATCATAACTAGAACCCTTCTAATACATATAATTAATAATAAATTTCATCATAACCTAGGTAATGGAAACATGAAAAAGGGTGTTCTCATATCATCATTAGGGTTAAAAAGGGAGATATCAAAAAATCAGTATCCTATAGGTATGAGAACATGATAATGATATTTTAAACCCATACCCTCCATATGATAATCATAAACATGAGTCATTGAATAAATCATGGAAATTAATAATACATGAATAAAAATGTAATTAGAGAACAGGAGCAATGATAACATATTATTGTCATAATTCAAATATATTTTGAATACAGAGAAGTTTATAATATCATGTCTGTAGTTATTTAAGGATCATTTCCATATCAGTCATAGTTGAATGGGTTTACTACCCAAACCATCATAGTAGTCAGGGTTTAGTACCAAGGCTATCATGATGTACAGAGTTCCTTACTATTATGTGTCCACTCCAAATTCCAGTCATATTCATCTTTTGAGAAATCAATGGCTACCCAATACTGTTGAAGGAAATATATGTCCTAGCCATCACATAATGAAGATAATATATTTTTGTACCATATTATCATAAAAAATTCATCATATAAAACCCATGAAAATAAATGGGGTTCAGAAACATTTAATCATAATAGAATTTGATGAATATAATTAGGTTTTAGTATCATTTAATCACATTATTATAGTAAACCCCATGAAAAAATAGGTGGCTATTATAGGATTTCAATCATGGATAAAAAAGGAAATTTAAAAATCTTTCATAAAGATATTTTAATTATAAATATTAATCATGAAATGATATTATTATGATTGTATAATTGGATTATATTTAAAATAAAATAGAACTAACATCAAACGATTCCATCCTTGATGGAAAATTATTTTGAAATATCACTTGGTACGTTTCTTCATTGAAATAAAATTTCTTTTGAAAATAACATCTCATAACGAATATTTTATAAAATATTTCACAAATACATTCATTTGAAAATAAAAATGAAAACATATATTTTCTTCTACAAAATGTTGAATTCTTAGGATATTGGTAAATTCCATACATGTTGTACAAGTTAAAAAAAGTTCATGTCAACTTTTTTTGAAAAAGTAAATGGGTCTTCATGGGAAAAAACATAAATATTCCTTTCTTGAAAACTAATTATCCAAACATTATTCAAAAGTATTTTATAATCATTTTTAGAATATTAAAACAATATTTTTGGAAACATAGTTTACGAAGATAAGGGGTTTTGGTCAGAGAGTGAAATAAATATGATTTTTATTAAAAATATTATTTCGAACTATTGAGTATATAAAGAGTGGAAAATAAAGGAAAACATGTATTCTCCTAAAATAACTAGATAATAATAAATTAAGAATTATATTGAGATATTTATCATAATATTTCATCCTTAAAAACATAATCTTATATAATTCCTCTAATTGATGAAATAGTATCGTTAAACCAGTATCACAACGGTAACATTGAATTATAATCCCTAGTGAAATAAAAAATAAAATACATAAATATCATGATAATATATAAATAATCCCTTGTAATTTTAATGGGGTTTTATATATACGTAATATAAAGATAGGTGCGTCAAATAACATATGTCTCAATGAGGTAAAACTGTGAAGATAATCCCTACCGCAAGTTCCTCTTGCCTAAAACACCCTATATCTTCCTATAAAAAAAATACAAATTTATTAAAAATATATTAAAAGAAAATAATTATATATAAATAATCATATATTATGTACTTATAACCTTTTGTTACCCATTTAATAAAAATTCCTTGCAATTATTATTTTTTAGGTAATAAATATTATGCTTTTGATGTACGTTTTGATTTTTTGTTTTCAGTAATACTCCATTGATCATAATTCCATCATAAGAAAACAAATTACCGTGATATAAATATAATATATTTATATTTATATTTATATTAATACATAAAAGTTAATGATATAAAATTAAATACATTGTTTGTTGTTATGGTTGGTCGTACATAAGCTTGTATATTGATTCAATTTTCTCTAAGCATAAATAAAAATAAATAAAAATAATAAATTACTTTAAAAATATAATATACATTTAATATATATCACAAATATTCCTATAATTTTTCCCACATTACCCTTATATAAAAAATATGTGCAACCTAAATGACATCTCTTGGAATAGTTGTAGTTCTCCTTACATATGATCAATGTTATCATATCACTAATTCAATGGAAAGAACAATGGTATGTATGATAATTTTTGTAAATAAATATATTTATGAAAAAATAGAAAAAATATGAATTATTTCTATCATCAAAACTAAATGGTAATGTTGTTGGTGGAAAATGTGTCACAACAGTTCGGATAGCAGTAGTCCACCATACACACAAATGATGAATTTGAATCCTATTTGATGGAAGAGGATATGGAAATAGGTTACTAAATTAACATATTATTATAGTATTATATGGTAGATACTTTTGAAATTATATCATTATAATTAATTAAAAATTAATTAGTTAGAGGATGAAGTAAAACAAAAAATCATAGTTTAAAACAATACGTCTTCTTCAGACAAAAATGATATGTTTAACCAAAAGTCTTATAATTTTTCATTTCTGATATCACAAAAGAATATAGAATATTCTATTTCTATATGATTGATGTAGAGTGATGTGTTGGGGGAAGTTTATAATTAAGGTGACTAGAACACTAGTAAATTTTAAAAATTAAATGGGGTACCCACGGTTTTGAAATAAAAATCAGCTCAAAATACATCATTTATAAACCTAAGCGGTTTAAATGTGGATATATGTCCATGAAATGGAATTTAGAAAAATATCTAGTTGAATTTAACACTAATCTTTTTTGTTTACCACCAGAGTAAATCCATTCTAACATTAACTTTGGTAAATAAATTTTATTTTTTTTCTATTCATTTGGAAATAAATAAAGTTAAAATTAAAATTTAATATAAAATATGATGATTTCATTAATAAATTAAATATTAAAAAAATTAATTATAAATTTATAAATTATAAATTAAAAAATAATCCTACAGACATGATGAGAAAGTGGGTTTCCAAATATAAAATGTTTCAATGTTTAAGAATGTTTCATATTAGAAATAAAAACGAAAATGATTTTGATTAGCTAAATTGAAAAAACAGATATATAATTAAAATAATTTTTATTTTGAAACCATTTTTTAAAAAACACCTCATAAGTCATTTGTGTAAAGGGGAATTTTCAATAAAAATGTATTTTTTACCATTCATCAAAAATTTAATATTTTCTGAAAAATCCCAAAAAATCACCCAAAGTAAATTTTTAAAGAATGATTTCAAATATAAATTTTATTAAGTTATATTTATTTTATAAATGTGTGGAAAATTAATTTCATTGTTCCCTAAAAAATATAAAAAAACCATTTATGTAGAATATAGTATTTTCAAAAATATAATGACTTTACAAAACATTATGTTTTTTATTAATATGTTTTCATTATTTCAAAAAATAAAAAAAATTATTTATAGGGTTTTTATTCCTATTTAATCATCAATGTGTAATGGAATGGTAATAATGGTCATGTTTAAATAATAATATTAATTATTTTTCATCGTTCATTAAAACTCATTGTTTTGTATAGCACAATCTAAAAGTTGTGATACTTGTATCATATGATAAATTAAATGTTTTTAATGAAACATAATAAATAAATAAAATTTATTTTAAAATAATTTTTCAAAAATTGTCGGGGAGTTAAAGGAGGTCCCTTTTTGGTCATAGCCCTAGTTCTGATGCATATATGGATTCTGGGACTAGATAAATAAAATTTAGTTTAGTTTACCATTGGGTATACTATAATTTATATATTTTAGTAGTAAAGATCCATAAATATAATAACCATTGATTTAACAAATAAATTATTTGAAAAAATTCATTATGATATAATTTAATGTTAATAGGGGAAGCCCGAGAAATGATGAGGACCCTAGTATTGAGCAAATATTTTAATAAATATCAATATTATAACTTAGTGTGACTCTATAATTTTGTAACATCATGATAAAGAGATTAATTATTCATTTATTTACTCATCATATGGTCTTGACTCAGGTTATACATAATAATCTGGATTATATTACAATTTCTACATATGGATGGACTTAATTATTTTAATAGGGGATCACAAATTATATAAACTTTTATAGTATAAATTTTCTCCAATATATTTTAATAATTTTTATTATCATATATATTCATTTTTTTTATTAATTAGGTATTCATTTCATATCCATGAATTATTAGAAAAGCTATATTTTGTTTAATTTATCATGTTACTTCTTTTCTATCTCATTGTTTATGTTATGTATGTCAGTTCAAAATTTCATATACATTCACGTATTGGAGTAGTTATATTATATATTTTCCGATAATGATATCCACTTCTTATCTAGAAATATACCCTAGAATTGTTATATAATTTTAATTCATTTATATATAAATTTTTTACACTATTATTGAGATGTCAAAGCTGTTTTAACTATTGATAATAGTAATAAATGAAACTATTTCATTATTGAGTTTATAATGGAACTATATTAATATTTAGGATCAATTATGTAAACATTTTCAATTATTTTTAATGATATGGAATGGTTTATAGTAAATGTATTGAAGACCATGTTACACCTTCCATGACACACATGTTTGATATGTACAGTTTGCATTAATTTTGCGATAACCATGTGTCTTTATTGTTCTTCCCAATTACCAATATCTCATTCTCCAAAAATGATTTATATTGTCATAATCCCTACATAAATTCATTGTTATTTAATATATGATAATTATAATTACAAAAATAAAATTAATGGGTTTATACCAGGAAAGAAAAAACTTAGATCAAACTGTAACCATTCTTTTTTCAACAAATCCTTGAGTATTACTTATTAGGGTTATAAAATGACATCTAGAAAAAAAATTCCTCTCTATACATATATAATCTTATCACTCCCTCTATTGTATCATACTATATTCAATTGTGGTACCATCATACTTGGTATATAAAAAATTGACTTACCTTGGAGATCCTTCATTCTATGGTAAAGAACATGTACATGATACTTGTCAAAAGAAGCATCAGATCCAAATTCAAGATCCTCATAATCTAAAACATTTCTGGGTATGACTAGTAATATAATCGATGATATACATATAATTTGTTGATCATAGCCTAATACCAATGAGGAAGGGGTATCTGGTTGTCTACCTACTCGACACTCTCTAGTATCTCTAAAGGACTAATGTCCTAAGGTAATAACATATAGTATCTTTGAATTTTTTGTGCCCATATCTAGGTGAAATGTGAAAGAATAAATTATCGTAATCATTGAACACTATTTTTCGATAGTTGTGTCCATAGTGGGAATTCAGTACAAACTAAGGTGCAACAATATGGTTTTTGAATAGGTTGTACCTGATCTAATGTCTCCTAATAGAGATGATCTCCTTATATTTATACATCTCATGCCTCTATACAGGTAAGGAGAGAATAGAAAGACCTATTTTATATTTCCCCAAATTAATCCTTCTATTCACATGAAATATATAAATTTTAGAGAACAAAGTTAGCGTTATCTTTTTCCATAAGAATCTTAGAAATCAAGGATGCATGATCTAAGAATTTCCTCAAATATATGAATCATATGGTCATATTTTTCATCAGTATATGGATTAAAGGACGTTATTATAATCACCTATGTACTAAGAGAATATTAACTCCCATTATATAAATTCAATGTAATGTTACCATGTCTATATGATATGATAGAACAAGGAACACAATGAAGTCATTAAATCTGTTGGATTTAAAATTTATCAATATTATCCATTGAAATGTACATTATGATTAGTAGTATGTGGGAAAACATCCTTATCCTATTAATAAATTTTCATACTAAATCATTTAAATGAGTGGATATTGGTATACGAATAAAAATTCAATGGTGACGTCATAAAACTCTAACACTAAAATTGGATACACATGTAGAATTATTTATGGTAGATTTTTCTCTACCATCACCTCATAATCGGTGGAAAACTAAGCGACACAAGTCACCATCTACATTTTCATCATTGGAAACTATTACAGGTTTTGTAAGTCTTGACTATTCATTTAAATATCGATATATAATTCAAAAATAGAATAATGAGACAAACATATAAACTCCTTCATTTTGTCTGTAGGAAAGAATATGCGCCCCTGAAAGTACTTTTTCTCACCATCATTTATGATCCAACCTGTGATGGTTACACTCTAAAAAACATCTCACTTACATCCAATCCCTTGTGGTATGAACATTTCATCATTGTCATTTTCTCAAGAAGTAAATAGAACACTGTTAAATATATAATTCTAGGATCTATGCGATGCTATGGGAACTCTGTTTTATTTCTTATAAAATAGGTCCATGAACATCCAACCACTAATATCCTCATGAAATCAAAATTTTTATTCCCCTATATTAGAGTACCTACTAAAGAATTTTGTTTCTCTAATTTATAAATAATATTGAAATAATATTAATATAGATATTAAAGCCACCATCTATACATGAGATTCTTGTCACACTATGTCAAGATGAATTTCTAGATTTTTTTTCTATGTACACAAAAAAATTATCTCCCAAAATTTAATGCATAAAATAATGTATTTTTTGAATGATAGCTCATAGATGATATTGTGTGTGGGGTAATTCTACTCACGCGGCCACAAATGATGATACTATATTTCGACAACTCAGTCTTCTACCGTCAATACTTCTCTGAGATCGATTTCAAGTGCATTAACGTAAACTGTATAGATTATTCCCTACCCTTGTAACATAAACATAAGTATTCAAATATGTCTCAATTTCATCTCAAAAAGGCATTCTTAAATTCATATAGACAAAAAAACATAACATAGAACTTCATAATTCCCATTATAGGTGTTGAGAGGTAAAACTATACTGAATAAATAACCTATAAACAACAACCAATTCCATGAATCTCAGTATTTCAAAAACAATCAATGGATACTTCCTAGAGACAAATGATCATACATTCATTGGTTCAACTGATACTCTAATAAATGATATTATTGGACTAATGATATAAAAACTACCAATAAAAATGTGGGATTTGGTGATATTAGAAAATATTTGGTTCTCTCTTTGTGTATTCATCATGATCTAATGATTTATAGAATGGTTATGCCGTGAATGAGAATAAATAAATATTTCATCCATCATGACCACCATATAATAATCTAGTTACAGGTTGATAATTTGATTCATCATAGTCATGTGATTTGGGGGTGATAATCCTTTCAAATTCCATAACCAGGTACTCATAAATACTATACCTACTATGAAAACTTTTCAAGGACTGTTCAAAGGTTAAACTCAAACCTAATGGTATCTCGGCCACAAATTGATCATGGATAAATCCCAAAATCCATTAATATAGTCATTGTGTTCATCTAGACAAGGAAATGGATATAGATTATTAACTATAAAATGATTCAACAAATAGTAATTCATGAATGGAAAGAGTGTAACATCAACCTTATTGGAAAAAAGAATTGTTGAACCTCAATGTTATGTTCTGGGAAGTGTAAAACCCTTATCCATCAATACCAATAGTTTTTTTGTATACTATATCTTAGTAGTAGCCATCCAATAAGGTGGTATAGATACATATGATACTCTATGAAGTAGATTAACCTAAAACTCTACCTCTCATCCATAAGGTAGCATAGAAATATAATCATGGAATAAATCTAGGAAATGCTCTAATACAGAAGGGAAATAATCATAACTTGTCCCCTGATAATCAATAGACAATATATTAATAGTGGATATCACTCTTTCCAACACACAATGAAATATACTATCTATAATTTTGGGGACATCACATTTACCCTTGTGAATATACCCACCATGATATAGTCATATAAATGATACCATGTAGCGATATCATCCAACATATAATTGTATGGTACTATATAGTACATTGAAATATATATTTTAAGTACTTTTTTATTGAGGAAAAATATATCTCATTAGAAATGATTTATACCTACCTCAATGTGAAACTCATTTCATTGTACATTGTCCGATCAGAATCCCAGTGGAATATCATGTTTTATCACACTAGATAATTATGTATCCTCAATAATAGGGATTCCTATAATAAACAAAAAAAATAGTTTGTGATGTTTTTATATCAAATAAATAATATGACAATGTTGGGGATCCTAATATCATTCATATCACTATAGGTAGTCTGACATAGTGCTTCTTAGATATATGTTGTACTTCATATATCTCAATTGATCAATGTCCTTTTACTACATCATGGATACCTAGAGTGGGTCAACTAATATGATCTATATATCCTACATATATCATCCTTAACCACATAAGAATCCTTATCTTATATGTCATGTGCTAATTTAGCTTCTATCATGGCGCGAATATAAAGATCCATCTCTAGATGGTGGAGACACTATAGATCCTATTCCAATATGAGAAGATGAAAAGGAATGTTAATAACTTTGAAGATTCTTAGTTATTCCATTTTCCCAATAAATAATCTTGGTCTAAGTCACACTGAGTTATTATGTTATCATACCTCTGACACTCATGGCATATAACAGACCTACACATGTTGATATTATGGATTCCACTACTCTTCTAAGAACCCCCGAAATGAGGTTTCATGTAGTTGGTTGAGATAATAACCCAAAATATTGATTTTACACATTTCACAAAACTTTTAGAATCACTATATATTTTCTCAATAATAAGTAAATGAATTAAAATTCCTGATAATGTAGTAAGATGAAAATAATTAACCTAGGTACAAATGAAAAACCTGACCCAAAATCAATGCGTATCTCTCTCAAAATATCATCATCATTAATGGAATGTCAAAAAACACAAGAACCATTGAAGAAGTGGAATAATCTATAACTAATAGAGATCCCTAATCCATATATAAAAATTACATAGCTCGTTCAACTCTCTACATCTCCAAAATTTATATTTCATAGAAGGTAGTCGTGAAGTCCTAATAAAAACAACTCAATGATGGTATACCTAAATAATAATTTCCCACCAATCATTGGAAGAATCATGAATCATATATTTTGTGACCCTAATAATCCTATCTGGATGAAAATATATATTCTAAAATATATACAATAATGACTCTATAAATATCTCAATATATTGGGGACCTTCATACCCAAAAACTAGGTCGGATAATTAGCTTGAATCTCTCATGTTAGCTCTATCATAGTAGGGACATGTGTAGGATCTTCCTATATATTTTATATTATCAATATGAATACCTTTAAAAATTGGTTATTGAATCCCTTATTGGGAAAAACTAGAGGTGTTGCAGGTGATACTAATTGTGGGTTAGGTTCCACCACTTCATTAACATTGATGTCACCATATTCATGGAATTATAATTAAATATTTCATGTTGGAAAGTCTCTTTAAAGGACAAATTAATTCCTTATATAGGGTTTAACAATGATAATATCACAAATATAACAATAGGATCGGTAAATTCTTCCTATATAAGAGACACACCCATCTTATTACTTATAAATCTATGTTTATGTTAAGTATATTACCATGATTAAAAACATGAGACATTGGTGATATAACACTACTAAGGTCAGGTATGATTCATGTTCTATATTTCATATTATTTTTTCAAGTATAAAGTGTTTAAATTTCAATTTATAGAAGAAATCATCCAATATATTGATACTGGGATCAAAATTTATTAGAAATAGTTTCATTCAATAATAGGGTTAAATGGTTCGATTTCTTTCATTGTGTGTATATATATATGTGTGTTTCATGGTCAAATTAGATGTTTCTATCAATCCCAATATATAAATTTCTATGATTTATAAGCTACTAATTGTTCTATATGTGGTTCAAAATAGGATTTTACTATGGTTAAAATATTTAGATCAACATTCTATCTTTATAGAGGTATGCATACTTAAAAAATTTCTATTAAAATTCAATTAATTTAAAATAACTAATATTCTATCGCATGAAACCAATTTTCCAAAAATATAACAATCTATAATAATCATTCTATTCTGAAATAATCAACCTATACTAGAAAATATTGACTATATGGATTCAGAGATATTAAATATTCCAATTATTTATCACTTTATGAAATATTAGAAAAAACTAAAAAAAAATTAATATCCATGCACAAGGTATATATAACAAAACATGACCATAGAAAGTGATATTGGAATGAAATAATACATTAAATATTATTCTTCATATTAATATAATGATACATGAGACAATAAATCATTTCCATGATAATCCACGTATAAAAATAAGATGCATAGTAGGAGTAAATTTCTATTTTCATATGTATGACCCAATGGTTTAATTAGTACCACCGTAATAGGAATAATACATAACATCAAAATCCAATCCTAGAAAATTTTTATTATTCCCCAAATGTGTCTTAGATACTCAAAGGAATTGAATCGTTCCCAAATTACAACACCTCTCTATTATCTAGTCTACCACACAATGTTTTTATGTCAATAGGAAAAGAATATATGATACCGCTCTGTTATGTCCCAACATAATCCACTCGATAATAGTAGCCATATCGGTGGAAACATTTCCAAATCCATTCCTCCCCAAAACCCAATTGTTGCTGACTAGTATTGAGGGACTAGGTTGTGTCTATAGGTATACTGAACCCTCTAAACGGAGTGAAAAATTTTGGAATAATAAGAAAATGGTTAAACAATAAAAGAATAATAATTATAATCTTAATGAAGAGAAAGATAATAAATATCCGAATAAGAAAAATAGACTGGTCAATAATGATTAGCATTGTATACAAAATTATTTTGATGTCATTATTCTATAAAAACGGAACATCCATACATGGTAGCAGGAATACAATATAATAAATGTAACTCAAAATAAAAAATAGGTCACATCTATCAATAGTAGCAACACATGAATCATATCTCTCCAATTCCCTCAGATTTTATTGTAAAATAAAATCAAGCATCAATAAATGGTTTTATCCCTTAACCATACATGAATTCATGAAATATATTATGATTATAATCAATGGTCCAAACATAGTGTGATATATACTCAATTTTCCATCACTAACGGTGGATAAAACATATCCAAACTGTTTCTATAAATCAAATATTCTATTGGTATGATAATAATCTCTGGAATAAAATCTGAGAAATAACAACCATTATGGGCTTAGACTCCCAACGGGATTTCTAGATGACCAAGCTAGCTTCATCATAAAGCATATGTGTTTGAACAGGTTACCTATAATTGGTTAGGGACTATTGAATATATATATTGTCAATATGTGGAATAAATACACACTTATGGGACTAATGGAATAAACAAGGTATCCATGTAGTTATAAAATGGGACCTAATTTGTATCCAATTCATCCATGAAATATAATATGATCAAATAAAAAATGTATGATAAAGGAATCCATGATCATAAAAGGTCATGATAGATCATGAAAAGCAACATTATTTCCTTGTTATATGGGTCATATAATAATACAAGGGATACACCTAAGGTATTTATCTGTAATAATGTAGATCCTAGTCCATGGAGTATCACTATAGTAAATCTCATGCTAAACATGACTATGTACTAAGAGAGGAATTCAAGGTTCCTCTTATTTGAGGGTGTGATCATAATATGAGTAGTGAATATTAATAATTCTATAATCCCAAAGTAGAATCATTTAAATCGTATTTATTACACCATAGAAGTGACCTATAAATTTTACATTGAAAAAAATTCCCTGATGGGTATCTCTGTTGGAAACTGACCCAAATAATTGGGGTGGAATCATCTATGTGCTCAAGGTATTCCCTAGGTACTCTAAGGACAACCCATGTACAACTAGTCTTATAACATGAATAATCTCATAGTAGCAATATGAAATTTATATTTAATGAAATAACCAGATTCATGTGATAACCATTCCAATTCATTCTTTTTATTTTCTTACATTATCTACCTTTTCACTCATTAATTATAATGGGATATATATAAGTCGCCATACCATTTTTCATTGGATAAGAAATTAATAACATCCAAATCAGACATGAATACTAAATTTCTAAAGATTCAATTCATCTATTTAAATTAATAAATCCATTTGAGATGTTCATAAATACGTTAAATTTTTTTATTTGTTAATAAAATTCAATGGATAACATATATGTATTAACAAAACACCCAAGGGGTGGATCGGGTTGAGATCGTCGATCTCTAATATTACTAATGGGGTCTGATAGGGTGTTTAAATTAAAAATTAAGAAACATAATTAATGGGAAATTAATATTAAATGAGAATCGTAGGTAAAACCAGTGCATGGAAAAATTGGAGACTAATATATACATCATGACCTATGTAAAGGTTATAGACCGCCCATATTAAGGAGTTATATAACCATTCCTCTAGTATCGACTACCATTTAAGGCTAGAACAAAATAAATAATCTAAAAAGAAAAAAATCCTGATATAGGAAATATTTGGTTACATATATATATCACTTAATCTATAGATATAAATAGGGAAAGGATGGAAGTGGATCCAAGAACATATAGAGAGGGATCCAGTGAGACAAAAAGTAAGAAAACTTGATGTTATTCAAACAAGATACACAAATCCTGGGAGAGGTAGTGATGAAGCACTCATAGGGGTGCTATAGGAAAATGAATATTGAAAACTGTTTAATTAGTTTTATGTGAAATGATGATGAAATGTTATTTTCACACAACATTATTGTGGTTGACTATTTTTCCACATGGTTGGACAAACTATGTTCCATCCATGCACCGACTTTTTTCATGGAAGACACACCCTCACAAGGTTTTGTACAAAGTTATCCAAACCATGTATCACCTACGATAAACCATTACCAACAATTCTACAATTTCATGCACTATCACTTTTCCTAGATTGAATGGTTTGAAAAACTATATGACACCCACTGGTGCCCACATGGTTTATGTGTACAGTTAGAACTATTTGTATGATAACTAAGATCCTCATCTATTATTCTTAAAAAATTGATCCCCATGCTCTGAACAATTCAGGGATAAGCATGAACACTACCTAAACTCATTTGGAATTTATATTAGGATAAAATAATATTTTAAATGAAATTAAATTATTCTTACCACTAGATAAAATATTGGATTATAAACCCGGTATAAATGGTTTGGATTCTCATTAAATAATTAATTTTGGTCATTTCACCTCATTCCTTAGAGAACATACATTAATTTCTTCAATATTATTCACTTCATCCTAGTAGTTGGATACAGCATTGGATTATGTGGATATCCTCCTTTATCACTTTTATTATACTTGGTTTATGGGTGATACATGGGTGTTTATCAGGGAAAATATAATTCAATATTTTATACTTACCTAGTGAAATCCTTCTTGAATATATTTCTAGGATTTAGAATTTCAACTTTTTTCAATTTTGATTTCTGATTTAACAACAACATATAGAAATAACCTATAATCAATGGTATTACAGTTTAATTATAATAATAAATACTTAGTGACTATACAATCCTTATTTTGTAAATATTTTAAAATAAGGTGGTTGATGATTAATTTTACTACATAATTTCATGGTTTTAAAATTATAATATAAGAACATTGGTTGTATTTATTTAATTAAAATTTTCATTGGATTATTGGATTTATTTTTTTGGAAATATTCACCAAGGATAAATTTTTTTTTCATATTTTACGATGATGTTCGATATATTAGGAATAATTTATTATCAGATCAAATATAATGGATAAATAGAATGATTTTATAGGAAATGGAATATTATTTTCATATTTTTTTTATATATAAGGCTCAATATGTATTAAAGAGGTGTTATTGATTTATTTGATTAATTTTGACGTTATTATTTTGAAATTCAGAACACAAATTTTCCCGTTGAATAATAACTTCGAAATAATTTTTCTCAAAATTATGAATTGATGATTTGATATGATACTTTTATATATTAAGGAAAATTTAATAAACATGTTTTCACATTGATATATATAATATTTATAAATTATTTTTTCTTCTACTAAATCCCATGATTTATAACCCAGTATATGTTTTTTTTACTAAACAATTTACTTAAAAATTAAATTTTTTGATTTTGTAAGTCATGTTATGCATAATTTTTTATCATTAATATATAGGTTTAATTATATTATGATTATTTTAAATTAATATATTCAACTGGGAAACTATGTTTGGTTTCAACATTCGATTTTAATCCCTTTTTGACATATTACTATAGAAATTATTTAATTACACTTTAACATAAATGATTTGTATGTGAATTTTGTAATACTATATTTTATTATGAGTATAAATTGATTCCCTATTAATGGATGGTTTGATTTATTTTTAATTGAAAAATGTATTTTTTTCAATACATTGTTTTATTGACTGTTTTCTTTATCAAACAAAACCTAATGATAAGAAAATATTATTTTATATTGTTCTATAATGAAGTTCACATGGTATTTCTTTTATAATAGTCTTAATGATCACAATTTTACTTTATGGTACTATACATTCTCAAAAACGCTTTCATCACCACACATTTAAATTCATATATTTCACAACAGACTATGTTTCCATTATATTGTGTAAACAAGTTCGAATGTTTAAAAAAATTACATAAAATTTATTCCACTCTTCTAATGAAATATTTTATTAATTATTGATATCAAAAAATATATTTTTTAAATTAAATTAATTTTTACTTCGTATTAAAATTTGAAAGAGTAATCATTGATGTAGTTATTTTTAATGTTCATTTTTATATTGTTTTTAGCTTATTTTTAAATTTATTTTTTAGTAATGTTTCATAGAGAAATTATTATACTAAAAATTATGACATGTTTACAGTTGTTTTATCATATTTGATTTCTATTATAATGTTCTCATATTCATGACATTTTAGTAATGATATATCTAGATAGAATATATTTAACTAAGAATAATAATTGTTGTTTTTTAATTTTTATTATGAATGGTTACATCTTTTTTATGAGTATAATAGCTGGGTTTTATTCATATTAAAAATACATTTAGAATATTCACTAATAATTTAATTATTGGATTTATTGTGATGGGTATACAACTATAACTACCATGTAACCCTTACAAAATCCTCAAATTGGATTTGAATGTTAGTTTTCCTAACTCTTGTGAAATAATTTCCATTTTACTTTGATTGGTGGGCTGCTAATCCCTAACACATATATATCATCCATCTTATATATTTTTAATTGTTTTAAATTATATAGTGTATATATATGCCATACTAATTTATGGATATATTTAATATGATTAGTTTTAAATCTCAATAGTAATGTGATACTCTTTATTTTCATTATTTTGTGACTACTAGTAAGAAAATTATATAGATTTGTAACTGATTATAAATGCTCTTTTGTATATTATTTTTTATTTATTTTGGAATAATTTCTAGTCATGAATATACAGTAATTGAGATAATAATGTATATGTTCAATTTTATAGATATGGAACATCCCTTATTTAATTTTATGTATGATATATATATTGGATATTAATTAGGGTTATTCTACTTAGTGTTTTTTATGAACTAATATTGATATCTACATTCCACTCTATAATTAGTGATACTAACATACTGAATGGGGATGGGATGGTATTATTTTGTAAACATTTAATCTTAAAATGTCTTAGGTTCTATTCTAGAATATCAAAAAAATTATCTATATGATATTTCTTGTGATATGTTTTATTCAATTTTTTAGTTTTCAATATGTTAATATTATTATTTCAATGATCTTTTTAAATCACTACTTATATAAACCATGATGTATTATTACAAGACATCAATATATCAAATATATGGAAATGAAATTCATACATCTAAAATTAAATTGTAATGAATTATTTTGTTAAATAACAAATATAAATAATTCCTTTCTGATTATTTGGATCTCTGGGTGATACCTCTTATCCACTAGGGAGCATGGGGATCCTTGGGGGTAATGAAAGACTAGGTTCTTGTGTAGTGGTTCGTTACAAGATTTATTAGATAAACTATTGGATTTTTGGGATTTCCAACATTTATTATGAGGTATCTCATGTTATCATGATTTGATTTGTACCCTATAAGAATCCATGATTACACTAATTATAGTGGAGTCATAAGTTACTAATGCATGTTTCATATGTGAACATTTACCATAACATTTATTGATAATTTCATTGAATGTACCATGTACATTTTAATGTGTGTAAATAGTTATCATATGTATTGATGGAATAAGAAATTAATCATTGGTTCATTAAGTTTATAATTTAATATCATATTTGGGAATTTTATTCTAGTTAATATATAAATTCCTATATATGTATGGCCTTAATAAATCCAAAAAATAGATTAAAAATTAAACATCCTTTCAAATTATATTTAACTATTTCCTATATAATTAATTAAATTCACACAAATTTCTATCTAGGATTATACTTATTTCACATTCATCTTTTATCCATGGATGAAAAAATTGTGTTATATCTTTTGTTTTTTTATCATATTACATGATTATGTCTCATGCTTTCAATAGGAAATTATATCTCAGGTTTTGATGTTAACGTATATAGTATAGGAATTTTTATGGTATGGAATTTTAATGTAGATATTTTCTTATATTATAAGAATTATTTAGTATATTTTTTGAAAAAATTAATTTTTAAGAATGACATAATTTTTTTATTAATAATTAATTTTTTAGACTTCTTTCAAACCTAATTAAAATCACATTGTTAATTTTATTCATAATTATTTTATGCGATATATTTTTTAATATATTTTATAGATTATCGAACTAATTTTTAATCATTAAAATGACAACAATGTGATTTAAAACATTAATTTTTAAATGGTTTGTAGTTTTATATTTTATTTCTTATTTTAAAATGGTTTTCATATATTATGTTTAATTAATATGTGATGCTTAGAAGATGTTTCTTTTTAAAAATGAGATTAATTTGAAACATTTATTTAATCAAGAAAAATTCAAGTTGTTTTGATATGAGAAGTTTTGGTTTTGTAAAAACAGTACTAAATATGTTTTAATTAATATGGAAAATATTGGTTTTTTTATAGGGACATATAAAAGTTATTGATTACTATAATGATAACATTTTATGTAATTGTGTGTGTAATAACCTACATTTTAAGGATCTAATGTTTGTCATTCTATATTTTCTTTATTATGATATTGTGGAGTTTAGTGAATTATGTTGTGATTGAAATATGTGATCAGATTCAGTATAGATTGTTTTGGAAGACTATCAGTATATTTATAGGTTTTTCATAATAATATTTACCCTTTTCTGTATTCTTATGTTGATTTCCCAAGGGGGTGATGGTCGTGGCTCTAGCCCCTCCCTCCTCATGGGAGTGGGATGATATTCCTCTTTTGTATTATAGTTCTAGGAATCATCCCTTTCTTTCATTTTCAAATCTTGATATCTCTCCTCTATTACTAGTTATTTCCATTATATTTAACCCCCAAAGTTATTCAATGGTTCTACCCAGCTGGAACCTTCAACTATAGAGCTCACATACGCTCAAATATTATTAATATAAAATTTTTTGGTCACTTTAGGAATCATTGACCTTCAATCGACGCCTTTGATAGGTTCTTATTTGGTTTGTGGGTTTTATGTAATGTGTGTTAGTTAATAACATAAAATGAGGCATATAATGATACGATTGTCATAAGAGGATGACTATAATACCTCTTGGCCCCATGCTCTTTGATCCCTAAACATTCACAACTCTTATCTCTTTTAATGGTCTGATATCTTCCAGGTGAAATGTGATGTTCCTTCTATGGTGGTAAGGGTATGTTTTCTTGAACTACCTTTTCCATTATAAAATAAATTGATAAAAAGAATAATTGGGAGCATGGTATGGCATTATTTATGTTCTGATAATCTAACTATTGTTGTTTGTATCCCATTTCCCCTAGAATCTATATTGACGTGGATGTTTCTAGGACATAAAATGAATAGATTAGGGTCTAGGTTGGTGAATAATTTTGATAGAATAATCCCATTGATTTTGAGTCATGGACATATCACTACATGCCTTACAATGGTTATGGTATCTTATTTCATCGATTCCTATAGGGCGCAAGGTTTGGAAATGGCCTTATCAATCCTTAGACCAGCATTCAAGATTGAGGTTGTTGATGACCCTATAGTGAACCACATTGTTATTGAACAATATGATTAAAATCAGAGGGAGGGATCATCTTGTCTAAGATGGGTTGAGAAGGTGTGTGGAGTTGTATTTAGGAACAATAATCCCTCATTCTACAACACTTACCTAATTTTGAGACATTGATCTTGGATGATAATGAAGGGGACTCACTGAGTGGTGGGTCCTAGGAAAATTTCACTCAGGAATATCATGTTTTATTATGGTTTGGAAGAATCTAGTGAGAAGGAAACATCCATGAACGGTCATTTTTTCCATTAATCTAGGAAATCATTTTGAATTTTTGGTTGAGGAAGGGAGGAAGCGAGATAATCGTCCCTCATGGATAGTTCAATAACATGAGACTCAAGCATTTTCTGATTTCATTCATGTTGAAGCCTTTTTTTAAACCCCAATGTTCACCAAGGATTCTTTAAGTCTGATTATGATGAAGTGTTATCTTTCCAATTCATAGCCAAAAGTTTTGATGGAGAACATCCTAAAGGGAAACATAGTCCAATTAATAATAAGAGGTGGAAGGGGAACCATTATGCCAGGGGGTATTGTGGTTAGAGATAAGAATCTAATAGTCCAAAATATTAATGTCAACTACCTAGGGAGATGGAGACATGTTTTCATGAAAGAACCAGGTAGTTGTCAAAGGAACAAGAACCCAAGCCCATGAATTCAAGAACAGTCCAAATATATGAAGTGACAAGAAAAAGACCAAAATCAGTGAGAAAATGGAACATGGGAAGGGTCGTTGGGAAAATAATGTGGATGGGGGAATGGAAAAAGTAAAATTAAAGCATCTAAATATCATACTAAATTCAAATAAATAATTTTATTTTGTGTCCATCTAGATTAATGATTTAATGGATGAGGTGGATAAATCATTGAAAGAATATTTTGACTTGATGTTAATGAAGATAAAAGGTCTTCTATCAAAAAAAAAGACAATTTTTTTTATTTTCAAGTCATTGAAGTTAACATAAATGCTGAAGAAGTACATCTATGCAAGGGTCATGCTAGCCACCCAATTCAATGACCTCATCAAATAAAAAAAATATCAAGATATGAATGTACCCAAACATAAATGTGGGATATATACAGTAATAAATTAAAATATTTCTTGTCTTGTTTTTAAATTTTTTAACCTCTTTATTCATTAATTGACCATTTATTTTGTACAATTTTAGGATGATGGTATGGGCTCGTTTGAATTTTCAATATTTAATTGCGGTTGGTTTTATTTGGAATTTTTTCATGATTTTAAATCCATGATGATAGTTTTTTATTATATATATTTATTTTGGATTCATAAGATCAATTGGTGTTTAAGAAAAGGAATGAGGTTGTTCCACTATAGTTTTAAACTATATGTTTCAATATGCTGTTGATGGGTGGTAACTAGAACCCTTTATAGCATTGAGGTATTGGGGTACTTCTCAATGACTAATAGGTAACCAGTGTCCCTATACCATGTAGTTTTTGGTATGACCTCATTTTACCTTAAAAAATAGAAATTTTTTCATTTTATCTCATTCTCTATACCACCAACAATTATCTTTGACAAAATACAAAAAATTATTTTTGTAGGCTCTATAATTGGAAGCATTAGATCACATCATTCCTCACAATCATGGTTAATGTTTATAGGGGGTTCTCATACCAAATATAGTGTAGTTTTTTATCCTTACACTCTTATTCACACATCTAAACTATTTTTAGGATATCTCATCACTAATTATTTTTGTTTTTATATTTTATTTCAAGATTATATAGTGAAGTCACTTTTATTCTTATGGATAACACTTTTATTTTCAATGTTAATCATTATTGACTGAATTTTCCATAACATATTTCTATTTTGAAATTTAAATATTTTTGTGTGATTTTCTCTATTAATTTCATGATTTATGAATGAAACCAAATATTCTTGTGGAGTATATATCTAGTTCTTCTAGTATTTAGGAATATAAATTTATTTTAAGAGTTATCCACTATGTTTTTCATTATGTTTTGGTCATATGTAGTAAAAGAGTTTGATATATTGGGATTAATTTTAAATAAATCTCAAATATTTCATTATATGATATACTTAGTATACATTTGGATATTCTATTCTGATTACTGAGATTGATAAATCATTAAAATTGTTATCTTTGGTGGTCTCACCCCCTTAGGTAAATTTTAATGATATTACTATGTCATTACTACCACATATTTTTTCAATTGAATAATAAATTGAAATATAAATTTAAAAATATAAATGGATTATATTCAATGATACATAAATATATTGTGAAAATGTATTTTCCAATGAATTTTAATGTGAAACTATATATTTGTTTCAACGTATTCATTCTTCCTAAAAACACTTTATTTATTTTATTGTGCACATTTTTAAGTAATAGAATTAACATAAAATATAATTATAAAAGTGGATATATAATGTTAAGATAATATTATAATATTATTATATTTTATTCGTTATATTTTCCCGCATGTTTTAAATTTGATATTACAGATAATAATGTGTTTTTATATTTTTATAAAAAATTTAACCTTGGGTATAATCAAATTCAATAACATGGTTCCTTAGCAAAAATTTATGGATCAATTCTAATTTATTACTGATTTTAGTATATTTCATGTAATCATTAAAAATTTATATTATTTATTTTACATGATCCCATGAATTGACTCAAAAAGATAGTTTATGTAAAATGACAATACAATTAAAAGCATGATCAGTGTGAAAATTTAAATTATAGAATAATATTTTATAAATATTATATTTTTTTACTATGTAAATCATTTAATCTCAGCTTAAGGTACATTATTTATAATTAAAATATTCAAATTTTAATTTGGGTAGGGCCCCCCACTAATTTTTAGGTAATCAGTTCGTTAATATTGGTGGAATTGAATGATGTTGTTAATAAACACATTTCTTTTCGTTGAAATTTTTTTAATCAAACTAACCATGGTGTGGGAAAACTAAAAATTATTTATTATATTCACGTAAAACACTATTTTTTTGTATTATTGTAATCCAAAGAATTTATATTTATTTTATGTAACTATTACTTTTACGAAACAAGTTCTTCAATGTGTATTAGAAATGTTTTCTATAAACATTGAGTGCATTCTTTTATGAGATAATGATTGGATAGAAAAAAATAAAATAAAAATAATTACCCTTTAATATATAATTTATTCTCTAAAATAATGTTTTATATATGTCAAAAATATTAATATTATCATCAGTTTTCTTTTCATAAATAAATTTTAAATTTATCATTTACATTTATCATTGTTTGGATGATTACGAGTGTCTACTAGATATAAATAATAGCACACATATTCACTTTCATTGATGAAAAAAAGTGTGCATTGGTTAATATATGTGTAAAAATGAAATATTTTTTGTCCAGTTTTTTATTTTATTGGATTTTTATATACTCTATATAACTGTTGTTTTCATAAGTACCATAAAGATAAAATGTCATTATTTCACTTCAGACTTGTTTGGGATTTTATTTTCAGATATTGTTATTCTCTTAATATTTTGATATATGTAAAAATTCAGTACCTCATTTTCATTGTGATATGTAATTTGTTATAAATAATAACTATTATGGTTTATATATTGTTGATATTTATTACATAATACATTGGTGTAGATTATACTAAAAAGGGTGTATTATTATTACATGAATGGTAAGTAGGTCTGTCGACTATTGACATACAAGTATGAATCATTATGATCCCTAACTATTTTGTACCACTTATCTTATCCTATAATGGTGTTGACATCTTGGTTATTCTATTTAAATATACTTATCACATGTATGTTCACTTGATTTGAAATGTATATTCAATTGTATTGCTTTATAAATGAAAGGTATTTCATCATCTAAGGAGTAAATTGTAGATTTGTTTTGAAAATCCATAGATCCTTATATTTAGTAACTTCATTAATTATGGAATTAATTACATGTGGGTTAAGGAAGTGTTTTTAAGATCTTATTATACTATATGTTCCATATATGTCTTAGTTGATATTTATTCATCTCAAATTATACGATCTATTTTGTATATCTTGGGATGTGTTTTGTTTTTTATTATTCATATATTAAATTAAAGATGATTATTTTCCATTTTGGTCATTACTAAATTAAATAAAGTTGTCTTATTATTTCCCATGAGATTATACAAAATTTAGAATACCCATTCATACTATTGAGAGGAAATATTATTGGCATATTATTTAAATTAAATGGGGTAAATAATTCCCCAATGACAATATGAAACATATGGTACCATTGTCCTTCCATTTGTAAATGGGAAGTTCCTTTATATTTAATGATCTTCCCAATTCCAGTGTTCCTCAAGCATATAGTTAAAGGATATTACACAGTGATTCATGTGACCCTCCTCAATTATATTTTCATAACAGGACACAAGAAAAATATCTTAAATATAATTATTTAAATAATATCCTTTAGTATAAATTTGATAAAAAATAAATCATCCCTACACCATAGATATTGTCTCACTCAACATTATCTGACTTTATTAAATCTCTTGGGTGTCTCTATTAGGATAGAGACATTGTCTCCTTATTTTATAACATTAGAATTTCTGAGTAATAATAGGTGTGGCTACCATACCCCATGATACAACCTCTCAATACCTAATATGGCACTCTATATGGGCCTAAGGTGTTCTTCATAGTAACTAAATTCATGAAAGTAGTATATATTAACAAAAAATATGATTTAATAATAATTTTACCTTATAAGAACAACTATCTATATAAAATTAATACCATTTGTTTAAATATAAAATCACATTTTAAACACCATTTAATGTAAAAAAATGAAACATACTGTTGTATAAAATTAAAAAACACATTTAAAAATATGTCATGATAACTTATAGTTAATTACCTATCCATTTGTATCTTTTTGAAATTATCATAACGAATAACCAAACATCTATATGACCACCATGAATAGAGACCCTATTTTCCATTACCCACCAAAATATATCATTTCCCTTACAATTATCACAACAATATATTTATATATGAACATAAATATTTAATATTAGTAGTACATATCAATACCATATAAAAATACACGAAATTAAAAACATTTAATCTTATATGTGTCCTATTAACAACCATTAAAGCAGTTCAATCGACAACAGGATAAATATTTTAATATAAAAAATTATCTAATTTATTGAAAAAATAAAAATGGATGATAAAATAATCCATAAAATTATTTTACCAAAGTGGTAACCCATCCCTTATCCAGCCTAATATATAGTTAATAAATATCCAAAATAATTTCTTATGATATTGTAATTAGTAAAATATAAATCCAAAATTCTTATATATAATTATAGAAAACTCCATCTATACATTGTCTCCCACTTGATTGGTGATCAAATTTCAGGGAAACTCTCTTCTATATAACACCTATAATGTTAGTCCATCTCCATCTCATCTACCTGGCCCTTTATTTTTCCCCAATAGTTCATAGTTTCTTATCATATTTTAACCATTCAATTATAAAAAATAGTTCTAAATATCTGAAATAATACCAATGTAACCCATAAATCTGAAGAAATAAATTTCTAAAATTTAAAAACATGATATACATTTTTAACAAAAAATATTTGATCCATAATTTGATTTTTTTTAATAAAACTCTAGGAAAAACAACTATGAAAATTAAATTCAAAAATCCAAAAATTTACATAGGTTATAACTCAATAGAATTTACATTTTCTAATAAATTGTAATGAATTACATTTTATTTACATAATACAAGAAACTTTCCTAAAATCACTCCATTCAAACAATAATGAACCCTAATCTCGTATAACTAATAAGAACCACTATGTTTTATCATGATTGGGGAACCTTATATCTAATATAAATAACATTGATGTAATCTTATAAACCTATGTTGGAAGAACATGATAGCATGTTTTGTATTTGTTATGATTTGAACACAAACATTAAATGTAATTCATGTAATCCTAATACCTAAATCTATAAAAATAATAAGAGATAGTCAATGAAACAAATTGATAGGACAATGAAAATGTGAGTTCAATAAAATAAAACCATTTATCTTTTAGGGTTAAGTAATTTTAATAGAGAATGTTGGAGATTATTCATGTATAATAAAAAAATTATCTCTAATGGAATAAAAATATAATACCATGTATATATATTAAATAAAATATAAATTTAGTGATGATGATAGGATTTACTAATTATCAAATCATGATATCAAAACCTAACTGTGGGGTTTTTTTGAACAGTCATTTGGGACCATGCATTGACCATGCAGGTGCACCTTGAAAAATACCATGATTATGATGGTTAATGTGTACATCCATCGAGTAAATTTCTATAGTAGTTAAATTTATACTCCCTCATCTTAAGTGGCCTTCATAGTCATACTTCACAACCCCACGGACTATGAATTCAATCCCTAAAATTCTCATTGGACCACTATGAACTTATAAACAAATTATAAAATCACAAAAATATGAATGAGGGATTATGTATCAAAACAAAAAAATTACAATTATACCTAACAAAGTAATTTTCACACCTTAAAAGTAATAGGATATTGTTAGACAAAAATAATGTTTTTCAATAAAGATATTTTCCCTCTAATCTCTCTCATGTCTCCTCCAAAATGAACCATGTTTCAAAAAAATCTCACTAGCATAATACTCTATCCTTAATGTCATCACATTACTATCAAAAATCCATATTTTACAATCAATATATGTCTCATTCAGATCCAAACCCACTTCATCATAAGATATAATATTAAATATTTGTTTTTGGTACATCTTTAGTAGTAAAATGTGAAGTATGTCTTCCAAAAAAACATATTATTGTGAAAACCCAATACAATAACCACAATATATATCCCTCTAAATGACATATAATAAACCCACATGCATAGGTTCCAACAACTGAATCATCTTAATTCATATTTTTCTCATCCACAATGACACACCCAATAAGACTAAATCCCTAACAAACAACTCTGACTATTTTTTGAATAAAAGCTGCATGAGAAAACAAATTCTTATAATGTATCTTAAATTAACAGTTTATTACATGAATCTAATCAATATTATATTCATGAAGATACTAGTTAAAATACTTACTCCTAGCATAATTCTATCTAGCTAGACTATCCATATTATAAGGACCCGGCCTTAAACATTACTTATTATTGAATTAAATGAATAATTCACATTTAGGATCTTTTGAGGTTTAGAGTTTTATTGAATTAGGACATAACTATTACATCTAAAAATTAAAAAGTGGACACATCTACTCAGCTTGCATTTTTTCACAAAAATAAAAACTCTTGGAAAAAAGAGTCATGTCTAGTTCCTTGTTTTAGACAGCCTGGCATTTCCTTGATCTTATCCATGACCCTATTCAACTTTATGTCCTGTGAAAAACATTTCAAAAAAACATGGGGTGATCATAAAAAGCTCAATAAGGGTTATGAAAATATGGAAAGAAAACATTATTTCATGTATACATAAGAAACAATGAAATCATACATTACTCATAAAACATAACCACGTTAACATACCTCATGAAATGATAAGATTTATGAATAAATCATAGAAATCATAAGAGATAAAGGTAACTTGAGGAATTCATAACATTATTACGTAGGGAGTAACCCTCATGGTTAAGTTTGGAATAACCATCACAATATATTCCCTAAATCTCTTCAGATAAACCATAGAGTTTAACCCATTCGTGTTACCCAACGCATTAGAGATCTATATCGGGCTCACTCGCCCTTAGTTTATCACGGAACCACCCGTCTTCATAAAAAATACCCAATAACCATATCATAATCATAGCAAATAACTTAAGAATAAAGAAAATATTAAATTCCTATATTGCAATAAAAATATAACATTTTAAGATATTTAAATAATGATTCCATTCTAAAAACCATTTTCAAATCCATTTAAAACATTTAATAGAAAGATTTTTTAATCAAAGTTTCCCATACCACTTTGAAGATTTTAACATTTTAAACCATTAATATCCATATAAATAAATCCTTAACACCATTTTGAAAACATGGATATTAATGAGAAATATTTATAAGAATAAATCATTAAAACATTTAAAATGATATTTTAGTTAAATGGTTTTTAACAAAATGAGAGACACTTGAATACAATAACAGAGGAATAAAATTTAATCAGAACTTTATAATATCATGAGAATAAAGGGATTCATGATATAATATTCAAAAGTATTGTATATACACCATATAAGAGTGAATTTTTTCACAACAACAATTAAGTCTCAATAGAAATGTAAAATGAGATGAAATCCCTTATAAAGAAGGTATCCTTAAATTAAGGATAAATCAATCTCATAATTATGTGGGAAAAATATAAATACACCCAATAAAAGTTTATATTAAGTGTAAAACAATAAAAGGTAATTCACACATATTCACAGTATGACATGTTCAAAAACTACATGTTGAACCCAAAGAAATCGAAATTGGGTTAAGAAGTTCCCTTGTAAAAATTTGACACCATAACGGCGTCACTTTAGAATTCCGAAAATGAGTCGATGAGACAAAAAGTGTATATAATCACTTGGAAATAAATTTTACATAAATAAAGATATAAAAGAACATATACCAACATAATACTATGTAAATTAAAAGACATAACAAAATAAGTCTTTTAAAAAGAGGAGGGTGAAGGGTTCCCTTACCGACTTGGGTAACTTTCGAAACGTACACCCCATGAAAGAAGGAATATTCCACAATGATGAAAATACCCAAAAATGAATGTATATTACACAAAGAGTAGAATAATGGGAATTACATACACCAGTCAAAGTAAATAGTGTAAAATATAGCATAATTCTTACGGGAATAAAAGTGAGACGAAAAATGCCTTACGAAAACTCGGCTACCTAACAGCACCATTTAAAAATTCTAAAAAATGAATTGATGAGAGTAAGAGGGGGTATCTTATCATATAAAAATAAAAAATATAGTATGGTTAATATAAAATAAAATCCTCCCACATAATAACATGGAGCATAAATGAAATGACATAAAAGAGGGTACTTGAAAAGAAAGCGAGAGGTCTGATCCCTTACCTCAAGTCCGACTTGTCTTGTTCGTTTCTTTATATTCCTTAATAATAAACTATGGTAAATTTATAATTGCTTAATGTCATACTTTAAAGATTATTATTCATTTCACATCACATATTATAATGTTATAATAATTGGTTAATAATGTGAGTTCATATCAGACATTTTTGTTGATGTTTGGTACATGAGTCAAAAATGATCTTGTTTGAAAATGATTGTACATGTAGTTATAAGTAAATCATATCCAGAATAGTATTAATGATTTAGATATCATATATATCTAGTAAATATTCATTTTATACTATTCCATAACTTTTGTTGATAAAAGGAAATGAAATTCACCATTCATGGTGACGGTAGGTCGTACGTACGCATGAACGCTACTTTCATTTCTTTGACATATTAATGGAATTAAAAATAATTGAGAGAGATATATATATATTATAATTTAAGTATAATATATATGTTCTGTAGGTCTCATAAGTTCATTATTTTTATTCTATATACATTCCATGTATTGCTTGAATGAGTCACATCACTTGAGGGGGCGGTAGTCCACACTTCCTCGTATGAAATTATAGCATTTGTACAATATGAAAAGCATAAAGATATATTTTAAATATAAAATATAGAAGAATATGGAAAACATAAATACCGTATATATCATATATAAAATACAGTGACATCATAATTGCCACCATGAAAGGTGTTAAGAGAAGATTGAACAATCATCGTTTCGTGAGGTAGTAATTCGCCATCCACAGAAACAGTATGTTCTTTAACCATTAGACAAGGGTGTGTGTAAGTGTAGCTCGAATCCATCACATAACAACATCCTAGTATACTGAAGATACTGTTTTTGTTACAAAATAAATGAATAAAAAGTGTTTATGGGTTTGGAGAAGCAAAATAAAACAAAATAACACAAGGGCAGACATTACCTTTAAATCGGGTAACTCCCTTTGGTATGAACCAAAAAGGTTTCTTGAAGAGATTTATTCCTAATGTGAGGTATCAATAATAAATAGATTTATTTGGATAGTTTAAATGGGCAGGGGTTGGTCGAGCCAAAGGCTTGAGAGGTGTGGGTAAGGTGGTAGATTTGGGGGCCTTTTATAAGACAAGAGGATGGGCACTCTTGGAAAGTTATAAAATATTACTTTATTATAAAATGATTTTCGGATTTTAAAGGTCTCAAAAGGATATATTTAGAGGATAAGGTGATAAGGTTTCGAAACATACTCATCCAATTGGTTTTTTCCAGGTTTATGTCTTAGATGTTACATTATCTTTTCATTTTATTTAAATCGTTCATTAATGAGGTAATTTCTGCATCATCATGGTGTCAGAAATAATTTAATTTATTTAATGTCTAAAAATTATAAAAAAATACTATTATGTAGTAAATCTTTTTATCTTTCCAATTACTATTTATATTCTAAGTAATAGTTTATGTATACAAAATTAAAATTATATTACTTAGGTGTTACATACTTTGGTTACATTTTCCTTTCTTTAAAAAATGAAAAAAGGTCATTATCACACTAAAGTGATTACATGGGGTCCCAAGGATGGAACAAGGTATCCAAGGGTGGTCCATGACACTAACAATAGAATTAGGACACATTTTGGGGTCATTTTATACTTTTATGATATTATTTTCTTACCCTTAATTACCTGATTACTAATTAAACATGATAATTAAAGATAATTACCGTCGTTACTATTCATAATGACCAAAAACAAAAGAGTATTTATTACATAATTTGGACCTTCTGATTCCAAATATATAATCCATTTTATCAAATTCAAAACACAGAAATTGTATTAATTAATTTAAAATTAAATCCCGTTTTCAAAACAAAAGACGGGTTTTTAAGAAGTAAAATTTATCAAAAGATTGACTTGTTTTTACATCCAATTGATAAGTGAAATTTCATAAAATGAACAAAATCGTATTTAGAGATAAAAACATAATTAAATTAAACATTAAAAACAATTAAAATGACAATCTGAATATATAAATAAATTGGATGAAAAGGCAGTTTTGAATTAAAAACTGTATTTTCACTATTCATTAAAAAAGCATTATCAGAAAAATACCAAAAATTAACCCTAAGAAATATTTGAGATTTCAAATTCAGAAATTATTTACATTTTAACAAATTCAAAACATAGATCTTTCATTAATAAATCATATAGTTAATTCCCACTGTCAAAAAAATAGCGTGTTTTTTGGAAGCAATATCTATGAAAAGTTTGGCACTTGTTTATGTCCATTTTAAAAGTGAAATTAATTCTAATGACCACCATTGAATTAAATTGTAAAAATATATTCTAATTAAAATTTAAAATCAAATAAAAATATAATCTATCCATATATTTCAATTATATGAAAAAGTATTTTTGATGTAAAATGCAATATTCTTCACTATTCATTAAAAAAATGAACATTGTCAGAAACATACCAAAAATTTAACCAATGTAAATTTAAATCTCCCAATCATAAAGAATAAATTTATTTTTATAAATAGAGCTTATATTATTATCATAAGTATTATTTAAAAAGTTTCTCCATCAAAAGGCGGTAAGACAATCTTTTAAAAATATTTGAGTATTTATTCTTAAAATTGGATTCATTTGGATTTTAAGCCTATAAAATTTATTGGATAAATGTAAAAATATTTATGAAACATATGTAATAATTTCATAGTTATTTATGTACATTACCTCCATTAAAACGGCTAGGTGTTAACTATTATAATATTATTATATTATTAGTGTGTAACGTAATATTTCAAAGAAACTCGTTGTTGCGTATTGGGTACGCCATCGAGCATCGCATTCCCTTTAAAGTCATATTAAAATTTTTTGCACAAATATTGATAAACCATAGAATGTAATATTATTTATTTACCTGGGATGTTACATCCTTCCCCCCTTTTGGGAATTACGTCCTCACAATTTCAAAATTGGGCATGGAAACTTCATTGAAAGTCCCACATCGGAACAAGTGTCAGTAAAACTATCACTTTAAAAGAAAGGGAGAGAAGTACAAAGGTCACCCAAGTTAACCCATACTAGGATTCCAATTAATAAAATATTGATATAGAGGAGAAAACAAAGGGTCATGTTCTGATGGAGAGTGATAGTAAACATGTCTAGGATAAAGTTAACCACAAGAAAATCACAAACTTGTGAAGGGTTAAACGGTATTCGATTCCCCAGTAGAAAAATTTAACAGAAAACATTTTTGTTTTAAGTTACTTTTTATTGAAGAATTTATTTTTGAGAATAACTAAATCATAATGAAACATACTTATTTGTCACACATACTTTCAAATTTTACTAGATTCCTTAATCAAACTCATATTTTCTCCAAAAGACGAGTATTTAGGAATACTTGTTCGCATTAAGAGTACTATAATCAACTTCTTGAGAATCCCCTAATCAACAAAATAGAACTATATATTTCCAATGTCTTTATATCTCAACCAAAACCAAAAAAAATTGTTTAGTACGAGATAAAATAATACCCAAAAGGATATTTTTTTTTACAAAAAGAAAAACTACTCCTAATCTCCAAAATTTGTCAAACAAAACCAAAAGTTCAATGAAGACCATTCAATAATGAATTTTTCCATCAAATTATTCAAAGTAAACCCAAATAAGATTGAATCCCTAATATTTGAAGGATTTAATAACATAGTCTCCCAAGGTAAAAATTAACATTTATCTCCAAATAACATCAATATCTCTTAAAGTCTCATACCGAAAAGTAATTAACCTAATCACATATCCTCCATAATAGGTTAATAATTTCCATAGATAACCCAAAATAAATATACTATTGATTCATAAAATCATCTAACTAAAACTATTTAGTCAAACTAACTAGGGACTTCACGTAGTCTAGTGGTAGGCGATAAATACCAGTCACACTTTGGGTGTGGGTTCGATTCCCACAGCTCTATCCGACGCGATGGGTTGTCACACGGTCTGTGTGTTGTCCTTTTTTCAAAACTATATAATTCATAAAACATTCTCCAAATCGAGATAAAATCTTCAAAAAAAACTATAACATAATTCAACCTTATTTTTATCTTATGTCATTCATATTCCATCCTAATGTATAGTAACCCATAATTATCTCAAAAGTAAGGATCACATAAACCCTAATGGTTACCTTTATAATTATTACCAAAACTTCCATGTCGAGTTGGTTCTCTCATACATGATGCATTAGAGAACTCACCAATGATCAACTGGTTGATCATGACTTCTGATAGTTGGTTTAGAATAACCACGAGATTTCTCATTGAATCCCCCATTTCATCCAGTCTCTTAATCAGAGAACCACCACAGTTTCCTTCAAACCCATTGTCACTTTGGGGCCTTCTAGATCAATCCATTTACTAAAACCAGAAAGGTCAGTGTGATTATATCAGTAAAATCATTATATAATAAAGAGGAAGATAAAAACCAAGAAATACTTATCCAAGTTATCTCAAACTCATTCTAACTTTCAAAAAAACAATGATATACTAACCATTGTAGTTATACACAACTTGTCACTTTTTCTTAAACAACACTCTAACCTCTAAAGTTATCTATTCATACCTTTTATACCAACTTTAAGGACCCGGCCTTAAACATTACTTATTATTGAATTAAATTAATAATTCACATTGAAGATATATTCAGGTTTAAAGTTTTAGAGAATTAGGACATAACTATTACATCTCAAAGATTACAAAGTGGACACATCAACTCAGCTTCCATTTTTTTACAAAAATAAAAACTCTTGGACAAATGAGTAATGATTAGTTCCTTGTTTTAGACAGCCTGACATTTCCTTGATCCCATCCTTTACCCTATTCAACTTTATGTCCTGTGAAAAACATTTCAAAAAAACATGGGATGATCATAAAAATCTTAGTAAGGGTTATAACAATACGGAAAGAAAACATTAGTCCATGTATACATAAGAATCAATTAAATCATACATTACTCATAAAACATAAGCACGTTAACATACCTCATGAAATCATAAGATTTGTGAATAACTCATAGAAATCATAAGGCATAAAGGTAACTTGAGGCATTCATAACATTCTTACGTAGGGAATAACCCTCATGGTTACATTTGGAATACCCATCATAGTATATTCCCTAAATCTCTTCAGTGAAACCTTAGTGTTTAACCCCTTCGCGTTACCTAATGCATTGGAGAGAGATATCGGGCTCACCCGCCCTTAGTTTATCACGGAACCACCTATCTTCAAAAACAATGCCCAAGAACCATATCCTAATCATAGCACATAACTTAATCATAAAGGAAAGATTAAATTCCCATATTTAAATAAAAATATAACATTTTATGATATTTAAATAATGAATCCATTATAAAATCCATTTTCAAAACCATTTAAAACATTTAATAAAAAGATTTTTGAATCAATGATTCTCATACCACTTTGAAGAATTTAACATTTTAAACCATTAATATTCATATAAATAAATCCTTAAAACCATTTTTAAAACATGGATATTAATGAGAAATATTTATAAGAATAAATCATTAAAACATTTAAAATGATATTTTAGTTAATGGGTTTTTAACAAAATGAGAGATACTTGAATACAATAACTGAGGAATAACATTTAATCAGAACATTATAATATCATGAGAATAAAGGGATTCATAATATAATATTCCAAAGGACATTATATACACCATATAAGAGTGAATTGGTGCATAACAAAAATTAAGTCTCAATAGAAATGTAAAATTAGATGAAATCCCTTATAAAGAAGGTATCCTTAAATTAAGGATAAATCAATCTCATAATTATGTGTGAAAAATATAAATACACCCAATATAAGTGGGTATTAAGTTTAAAACAATAATATTTCATTCACAAATATTCATAGTATGACATATTCAATAACTACAAGTTGAACCCAAAGAAATCAAAATTGGGTTAAGAAGTTCCCTTATAAAAATTCGACAGCATAACGACGTCACTTTAGAATTCAGAAAATGAGTTGATGGGACAAAAAGGGTATCTTATAACTTGGAAATTAATTTTACATCAATAAATATATAGAAGAACATATCCCAACATAATAAGATGTAAATTAAAATATATAACAAAATAAATCTTTTAAAAAGAGGAGGGTGAAAGGTTCCCTTACCAACTTGGGTAACTTTCGAAACGTACACCACATGAAAGAAGGACTATTCAACATTGATGAAAATACCCACAAACGAAATTATATTACACAAAGAGTATAATAACGGGAAGTACATACACCACTCAAAGTAAATAGTGGAAAATGTAGCATAAATCTGACTGGAATAAAAGTGAGACGAAAAATGCCTTACGAAAACTCGGATGCCTAACGGCGCCACATAAAAATTGGAAAAATTGAATTGATGAGAGTAAGAGGGGGTATCTCATCATATAAAAAAATAAATTACAGTATGTTTAATATAAAATAGAATCCTCCAACATAAGAACATGGAGCATAAATGAAATGACATAAAAGAGGGTACTTGAAAAGAAAGCGAGAGGTCGGATCCCTTACCTCAAGTCCGACTTGTCTTGTTCATTTCTTTATATTCTGGAATAATAAACTTTGGTAAATTTATAATTGCTTATGGTACTCCTTTAGAGATTATTATTCAGTTCATATCACATATAATAATGTTAGAATAATTGGATAATAATGTGAGTTCATATCAGACGTTTTTGTCGATGTTTGTTTCATGAGTTAAAAATTAACTTGTTTGAAAATGATTGTCCATGTATTTATAAGTAAATCATATACATAATATTATTAATGATTTAAATATAATATATATCCAGTAAATATTCATTTTATTCTATTCCAAAACATTTGGAGATAAAAAAAATTAAATGTATCGTTCATGGAGACGGTAGGTCGTACGTACGCATGAACGCTACTTTCATTTCTTTGACATATTAATGGAATTAAAAATAATTGATAGAGATATATATATTATAATTCCAGTATAATATATATGTTTTATAGTTCACATAATTTCATTAATTTTATTCTTTATAAATTCTATGTACTGCATGAACAAGTCACATCACTTGAGGGGGCGGTAGTCCACACTTCCTCGTATGAAATTATCGCATTTGCACAACATGAAAACCATAAATGTATGTATTAAATATAAAATACAAAAGCATAGGGAAAACATAAATACCATATATATCATATATAAAATACAGTGACATTATAATGGCCACCATTAATGGTGTTAAGAGAATATTGAACACTCATCGTTTCATGAGGGAGTAATTCTCCATCCACAGAAACCGTATGTTCTTAAACCATTAGACTGAGGTGAGTGTAAGTGTAGCTTGAATACATAACATAAAAACATCCTAGTATACTTAATATATTTGTGTTGTTACAAAAGAAAGGAATAAAAAGAGTTTAGTGGTTTGGAGAAGAAAAATAAAACAAAAGAACACAAGTGAAGACATTACCTTTAAATCGGGTAACTCCCTTTGGTATAAACTAATAGGGTTTCTTGAAGAGCTTTCTACCTAAGGTGAGGCTTCAATAATAAATAGAGGGATGTGGGGAGTTGAAATTTTCATGGTTTGGCTGAGCCAAATGCTTTAGAGGTGTGGGTAAGGTGGTAGATTTGGGGGCCTTTTATAAGAGAAGAGGAGGGGCACTCTTGGAATGTTATAAAATATTACATTATTATAAAGTGATTTTAGGATTTTAAAGGTCCCAAAAGGATATATTTTGAGGATAAGGTGATTCGGTTTCAAAATATAATCATCCAATAGGTTTTTTTCAAGTGTATGTCTTAGATTTTACATTATCTTTTCATTTTATTTAAATCATTCATTAATGAGATAATTGCTGCATCATTATGGTGTCATTAATAATTTAATTTATATAATGTCTAAAAATTATAAAAAAAACTACTATGATGTAGGAAATATTTTTATCATTCCAATGACTATTTATAGTCTAAGAGATAGTTTATGTTGACAAAATTAAAATTATTTTACTTAGGTGTTACATACTTTGGTTACATTTTCCTTTCTTTAAAAAAATGATAAAAGGTCACTGTCACACTAAAGTGATTCCATGGTGTCCCAAGGTTGGAACAAGTCATTCCATGGTCGGCCATGACATCACCAATAGCATTAGGACATATTTTGGGGTCATTTTATATATTTATGATATTATTTTCTTACCCTTAATTACCCAATTACTAATTAAACACAATAATTAATGATAATTATCGTCATTACTATTCATAATGTCCAGAAACAAAAGAGTCTTAACTACATAATTTGTACCTTCTGATTAAAAATATGGAATCCATTTTATAAAATTCAAAACACATAAATTGTAGTAATTAATTTAAATGTAAATCTCGTTGTCAAAACAAAAGACGGGTTTTTAAGAAGTAAAATTTATCAAAAGATTGACTTGTTTTTACATCCAATTGAAAAGTAAAATTACTTCCAATGAACAAAATTGAATTAAGTGATAAAAATATAATTCAATTATACTTTAAAAAAAATTAAAATTACAATCTAAATATATAAATAAATTGGATGAAAAGGAAGTTTTGAATTAAAAACTGTATTATTCACTATTCATTAAAAAAAGCTTTATCAGAAAAATACCAAAAATTAACCCTAAGAAATATTTGATATTTCAAATTCAGAAATGATTTCCATTTTTACAAAATTAAAAACATAGAAGTTTCATTAATAAATCATATAGTTAATTCCCGCTGTCAAAACAAATAGCAGGTTTTTTGGAAGCAATATCTATGAAAAGTTTGGCACTTTTTTATGTCCATTTTAAAAGTGAAATTAATTATAATTACAAACATTTAATTAAATTGTAAAAATATATTCTAATTAAACTTTAAAACCAATTAAAAATATAATCTATCCAAATGTTAAAATTAGATGAAAAAGTAGTTTTGATGTAAAATGCAATATTTTTCACTATTCATTTAAAAAATGAACATTGTCAGAAACATACCAAAAATTTAACCAAAGAAAATTTCAATATCCCAATCATAAAAAATTAGTTTATTTTTACTAATAGAGTTTATAAAATTTTTAAAATTTAGATTTAAAAAATGTTCACCATCAAAAGGCGGTAAAAAAATCTTTTAAAAATATTAGAGTATTTATTCATAAAATTGGATTCATTTGGATTTAAAGCCTATAATATTTATTGGATAAATGTAAAAAAATTTAACAAACATATGTAATCATTTTTTATTTATTTCTGTTCATTCCCTCCATTACAACGACTAGGCGTTAACTATGATAATATTATTATATTATTAGTGTGCAACATAAGATTTCAAAGATACTCATTGTTTCGTATTGGGTACGCCATCGGGCATAGAATTCCCTTTAAAGTAATATTAAAATTTTATTCAAAAATATTGATAAACCATAAAATGTAATATTATTTATTTACCTGGGATATTACACATATCCAATGTTGAACCTTGATATCTGAATGATTCTTAATTGTTAGTATATTAGATGAACTCAGAATAACCCACATGATCTTCCATTTACCTGGCAAGATCAAAAACAAAATATCAAACATATTTCACCAATATCTATATGGTCAGTTTTTTTAAACATATTCCATATGGTGACATAATATACTCATCATCTATAGAATACAAATACCTTCTACAACCCTCTATAAAATCTCAATGTAAATCTTGGATCAATATATAACTTGATAACTGATAGAAATCAATCAAACACTTACCCATAGTCATTGTGATCCATCATTCATTAATTGTTTTACTCATGATTCACTTTGTTTCATGGATTTTACTTGATTGTGGCAGCTCACATTGTGAAATGGTTTTGAAGTGGGAATGTTTCTAAAAGGGTTATGTTTCATGGTGGGAATCATACAATTTTCATTCAAACCATACTACCAATACATTAAAAATATTATAAATGTGACCATTACTTTAATGAATTTAAAATATATATTTTTGGATCCTTCCCCATTACACTATCAAATGATCAATATTACTCTTACACCTCTCCCTCAAATGATGCATGGTCTATATGCCATAATGTCCCCTAATCCTTCACTTATCCACCATTTATATGTCCTCCTCTTTTTATTTTTTATGTGAACTCTCTATGTTAGGTTTTCTTCTTCACCAATTCTTCCATTCTTCCCATTCTTCATTATTTTCTTCCCCCCTCTCTTACTGTTATATCATGGGTTGAATCCTATATAAATTTTATTTTGAATTTATGTGGATTCGGTTTATAGTGTGGGATATCCTCTCTTCGATCATTCCTATTATTATTTTGTGAAGGTTTTATATAATATATTCATGTCTTAGCAATTTATTCCCTATTCATGACTCGTTAATTATAAAATCATTAATTAAATGGATTTTAAATGTTTATTTATTGATTTGTAATGATATTATTCAATGTATTTATTATATTTATAAATTTATAATTGGTTTTAAAAAAATTTACTATAAAATTGATGCTCATTAATATTTTATATACATATTGAATTATTATTTTCATTAAAAAATAAATCCATACGTATAAAAATTTATCCAAATGTCCCTTATAAATAAATAATCGATTTTCTTAAAAAATATATATATTTTAATGTGATTTCTAAATTGTCTTGTTATTTTCAAATGGAATTTCATGAGAAAATTTTAATACCATGCATCGATAATGTGTTCTAGTATTGATTTGAATGAAAATGTGATGTTTAAAAAAGTATTTTGATATACTTGTGGTTATGAGAGTATAAATGGTTATATATATATATTAATATATATTTACAAACTCGCATGTGAATATGAGTTCTGGTGAAAAAATAGAAATGTAAATATCTTTATTTATTTATTTATTTATATTGGTGGATAACTTTTTATGAGCATTATCATAAAGGAAGGATTGGGACATCAAATTTCATACTCAATCCATATTTTTAAATAACTTTTTATTTTATTTTTAAAGTAAACTATGAGGAATATAAAGCGCCTTCTGAAATATAAAAAAAAATATGATGTACTCCAATGGAAACGCAAGTTATTTTGTCATGTGTTGGATAATAAATTTACATTATTTTTTATATTGGGGTATTACCAAAGGAATGTATTCACATATTTATTGTAGATAATTAGGATGGTTTATTGTGTTTTCCTTGTATTATATATTGATTGAGTTTTGATATTTTTAACAATCCTCCCTCTATTATATTTTCCAGAGGACAGCATAAGGGAACATATGGTACTATTGTAATTTTACCAAAACATGTAGGACAGAAAAAATTCCAACTTCCATAGAATTTGTTTTATAAAAAAATAATAATAACTAAATAACATGATTATATGGATGGGGATACCATTGGAATTTTTTCTTCATCCTCTTTAAAATATTTTTCATGGTAATGGTTTTATATAGTTCATTATCTAAAAGTAAAGGATCTAATTATGGGGACAAATCCATAATCTATATAAGGTAACCAATGTTTCTTATTGTAATTTAATTCTATTTTTTGGCACATTATTAGTGATAACCTTTCAATATATTTTTTTATTACATTTTTTTATTAATTTATTAATAATCATTATTATCGATCTCTTATATAAAATAATCATTTTTCATATACAACTGTTGTAAAAAAGTTTGTATAATGGTAATGGAATTTTTTATGATTCCTTCCAATAACATCATTAATAAATTACCCTATTATCCAAATACATTATGAAAATTAATTTAATAAAATTTTTACCTCCATGTTTTGATGTATCTATTACTAAAAACACTATTTTACATAAAATATAGTGTGAAAGTGTAATTTCAATCAATTTTTAAGCATGTGGATGGTTGGGTGGTGGCCGACTAAGAATCTGAATTATCATTCTTAAATTATATATTTTATTTTATGGTTTGGAATCTACTTCTGATAACTCATTAATTGTTTTGTATTTTTGGATTGGATAGTTTATTATGACTGAATCATTATGTATATATAGATTACTTTATATTTGAAGAATTTACCAAAACACGGGAAAAGACAATATTTGTTTAGTTCCTTTGGAATCTTGGAACACAAACATCTAGTCGGGTAAAAGATCGTTAATTTTTTCCACATAGATTTTAAACATTATTACCCATATGTTAAACGGTTCTTTATAACATATATAAAAGGAACCTAATGAAACTGTGAGCTCAGAAGCTCAGTAAGGGTACACATATGAGATACGTAAGAATAAAAATGAGAATATGGAGATTGTGATAATAAAAGTAAAAAATCATAGCCTAAATATATAATATAATAAAAATAAATCATGTAATTTATATTGGTAGTTTCTATGACTTGAATCATAAATGAGTCAATAGAATAAACCATGAATCATAATATCGAAATATGACGTAGAATTGTGGAAGACACAAAAACATGTAATTTCCTTCTGTATAATTCAGGTCACAATTCCAAAACATATCAAGGATCTTTATAGGGTCTAAATCTATTGATCGGGACACAACATCATCATCAGTTATAGTTTTTTTCTCTTAATGGATCGGTTTTCCCAATCATCCCATTATTGATCAAGTTTCCCCATCATCCCATAGCGAATCAATCCCATCGACTTTTCTCCCATAATTATCTCATTAGATATTAATTTTTACTCAATTAATTGTAGGAATATATAGGTCCATCCCATCACAAAAAAACCATACATATATATTCAACAAGAACATAAATCAGTCATCATATCATAACCCATAAAAGTAAATGAGTTTCATAAACACTTCATCACAACATAACTCGTGGTAATGAAACGGGTTTCATAAATATCATGTCATCATGAACATAATCCATTAATATAAAACATATTAAATGTATCCTTGGGTCATATCCCCAACAAAGCACCAAATAATATCATATTATATTGAAAATTATTTTTTGAAATATTACATAAAATAATTCTTGAGGAAAATATCATTTCCTTTGTGAAATAATTTTTTTAAAGAGCCACAAAATTTTAAAGGAAAAAAATCGTTTATATAAACTTTTAATATTGTAAGGGTAGCTAAAATACAAAAATATATTAAGAATGTTGAGAAATCCATTCCTTTTGATAGGTTAGAAAAACATTCATTCAGTATAACTTTTTGAGTAAATTAAAAAATAGCCTTGTTTAGAGAATGAAAAAAATATTTTTTTCAATCCATTTTATAAAATTTAAAACATGATTAAGAATATTTTAAAATTTTAATTGATGAATAATAAAAACCATTTTGAATTTATTTCCAGAAAACATGGATATGGAAGAACAATATTCCCTAGTGGATACTTAAAAATAAATAATCCCAAATAATAATGATACTGTGAAATAAACCATTTTCACTTTTTATCCAGTAGAATCATATGTCCCATGAATGAAAGAAAATAATAGAGATATAAAAATATCATAATAAAAATAATAATACTCATAAAATTAATTCATCATAATTATATAAACCACAAAAAATAAATATGTAGTCAAAAAGGCTTGTGTCCTAGAGAAATAAAAGTGAAACAAAATATGTTACTACTAGAGTAACTTTTTTTATTATAAGTCCCATTAAAGATTAAAATAAATTGAAGCATTAAATATCATTAAATAAATTATATCCATGATATAAAATTTCTAAATTCATTATATACACCGCACAATAAGTATAATTGGTTAATATAAAATATATCACATATAAATAAAAGTGAGATGAAAAAACACTTACATTAGGTCTTGACTCAATTCATACATATGAAAAACCTAAGGTATAATAAATATATTTTTATTATGCAGATACTATAGAACCATATTAAATAAAATAATACCATATATTATTTACCTGTGAACTTTAGTTAACTATTTATTATCAATTCCAAGTTAAATTTATGTTTCAGGTTGTAACCGATTTTTCCTTCACGTATGTTTTGATTTGTTATCATTTTCAACTTAAATAGACATTTATTTAATCATCTCTAGAATTATTACCATGATATAAAGATAATTTATATATATAGTATATATTTATTCATTGTGACTTATTAAATTTATAGGTAAAATATAAAATAAACCATTTATGGAGATTGTAAATCATATGTACCCATGAAATATATTTTTGTTTTCTTATCATATTAACAGAATGTAATATATCTCATATATTTTCATTAATGAAAATTTTTTATGTCATATATATCATATATTTTCATCAAATTTATACTTATTACAATCCATGGGATATATGGACGACAAATGAATCACATCGCATCATGGAGATGGTATGTTATGCATACACTCGATGGACATTAACATTTTCCAAAATTTTTGATTTAAAAAAGGTAGATATGATATTTTATTTGTATAAGTATAATTATTTCATAAATAGTATATAAAAATATTAATCAAATCATAATTCCCACTCATAATATATGGTGATGTAAAATGAATTGTATCGCTACATGGAGATAGTACGTTGTACCAACACTTGAATGATAATTTCACTTCTTGTTTGATAGGAAAGGGTTTGTATAATGGTCTTATCAAAATTAAAATAATATTTAATAATTTTTTTAATTATTAATTTTTTATTTAATGATATATGTGATATATTTATAAGACATATAGAAGATTATGAAAATAGAGTGATTAGTTAAGGAGATTACATCTACTTTTAAATGGATCCTTTAGATATCATCTAAATGAATCTATATTTGGTCCTTTTAGAAGGCCATTCCCACTAGAATGTGGAAGTTGAAGTGTATAATTGAATATGGTAAAGATTTTTTGAACAATGAAAACTAAAAGTGGTGAAACGAGATGAGGGAGAATTTGTCCTTTTATAATGAAGGTGAGGGGAACATTTTAAATTTTTCAAAAGAATAATTTTTAATAAATTAAATCTCAATAAAAATAAATGAAAATGTAAATTAATTCAAAAAAAACATGGTATATGGTTTAATATCATCAGAAAAATATTTTAGACAAGTTTTTTTAAATTTTAAACCTTATCTTTATTATTAACCCTTTGATAACCTATTTTAATTTTGAATATTATAACTACATTTTCAATAATAAAAGGTGTCTATTTTTACTTTTTCGGTGTAAATTAAACCATAAATGGAGAATTTATTATATTTTAGACCATATTTTATCTCCTTTGTCCTTATTTAGGATTTTTATGATTTCAATCCAATATAATAAAATACTATATTTTTAAAATATCATTTGTTTCAATTATCAAACTATTAAATAAAATAAAATTACGAAAATAAATATAGAATGATAAATTAGAACCAATTCATTTAATAAAACCCTAAAAAAATATTACAATATAAAATTATTAGACCATAATAATTAATTCATATTATATTTATTTTAATATTTTAAATATGACATAATTAAGTTTTTAAATAATTTAATAGTTATTAAATCATCATTGTGTAATCATTAATGATAATTATTTCCTCTTTAAATTTTAAAAATAAATTTCACTAATATATATAGACCTTTTATATATAATAATAATAAATGTAGTCTATAATATAATCATTGACCCCCTAATCAAAATAGTGTTATTAAAATTATTGATGTTTCATTTTATCACTCGTTGATTTTAAAAAAATCCATGTCATATTCATTGAAATGTACCTATTCGATTATTAAATTTTGAAAGTTATTTTTTAGGGGTCTAATTGTCTAAATTGATTTTAATTTTTATAAATTTTATTGTCATTCAATAATATTTACCACTTTCTTTTACCTAAATTACCCAATTTTACCCTTTATCATGTTAACAAATATTATAAATGTTACTATTCATATTGTTCAAAATTAAAAGAGACCTATTTACTAATTTTTTATATTCTTATTAAAATCTATGAATAAATTTTTCAAAATTAAAGAAGCATAGATATATAAAATTAATTTATCTTTAATCCCATATATGGGGTGAGAAAATAAGGTTTTAAAGTGAAAACATTTAAAAGATAGAAATTTTTTATATCCAAATTCAATGACAAATTTATTCCAATGTTATTAATTGGGTTAAATATATTAAATTGATCTAATTACACTTCAAAAAGAATAAAATATATATAAAAACTAACAACAAAATTTTCCAATTAAAAATATGTTTTCAATTAAAATTCTGTTTTTTCACTATTCACCAAAACATGAATCTTATCACAAAAATACAAAACTAGAAGTAAAAGTAAATTTTAATATCAATATATCAAGGAATATGTGTAGTTTTTCATTTATAATTTATAAATGTGTCAAATTATATTTTTAAAACAATTGTACCATTAAAAGGTGCTTAAACTGGTTTTATTCAAAAACTACTTTTAAGAAAAAAAATGATTAATTATTATATTTTGTTTTGTAAATAAATAGTATAAATTTTAAACCTTATATTGAATTTTATATATATATATCATTAATATAATCCCAAAATTTATATTTTAATTTTTTTTATAAAAGACACTTGTGTGTATTTTGTTTGGTTTTTAACAAAACATTTCATTTAAATTTCAATAGGGTTTTACATGTGTGAACCCTTCATTCATGATTCAGTTAATCGTGTTCCTACTCACCTTTTAAATTTATAGTTTAATTTTATTTTTTATTCGATTAAAAATAATAAAATTAAGTTTCATAGAAACTCAGTGTTACGTGTAATTCAAGAGAAGTATGTGTTACAAGTAACAGAAGACATAATAGATATCACATTATTTAAATAGAATAATTTTAATAAAATATAGAGGTGATACATTGTAACCAACTTAAAATAAAATTCACCATTGAAATATTTATATGTTATCAATGTTTTAATACTTGAATGTTTTTTAAAAAATCCCAATAATAAAATTAATATGAAAACTCCCATTAAAAAGGGAAGATTTAAAACATAATAGTTACCCAAGGTAACTTGTAACTATGTATCTACAAATGAGAACATAGGTGGGAAGTGAAAACATAGAGATGGAATAGAAATCTAACAATCATGTTCTGGTGGAGGGTGATATAGTACATGTTTAGTACAAGGTTAATAATCAAAAATCCATACCCAATTACTAAATGAATAAAATCATTGATATCATCAAAAATTATGATAACAGAAAAAAAAATTCAAGACCCCCTTCCAAAAGTTGAATAATTTTCAGTTGAATATATAATTACTTTTTTCATCATAATCTCAACATTTTGTTTCATGATCAATTTCCAATTCATATATTATTCTAAAAAATTAAGGTGATCTAAACACTCCGGATGTACTAGTAGATCTTCATATCCATAAATCTGATCACATGCCATTATATCTGTCCTTATTATGCCAAAAATGTTACGAAATGTTATTGAATATACATAAATATTTTTATTGGGAGATAATAATATAATCCCTAAAAACTCATCCAAAATGTAATAAAATTGTTTATAAAATTGTTAACCTTATAACCCTTTCAAAAGATGAAACTCCCCAACATTTGAAATAGATTACCATAGAGTCCCTGATATATCCAAAAGTAGATATTCTTTGTCAGATACCAAACCTGTGTAATAAATTATCATGTATTCTATTGAAACATTGTAATAACCTGAATTACTATAAAACCGTATTGAATATATAAATTCTTATTCATTCCATATATAATCTATTTTCTTATAAAAATCATCTACTTTGGAATATTAGGTTATTCCATATACCTGAAGATTATATGGTTTCATTATATAATAATCCAAGTAGATAATCAAATTAAGTCTCACTTATTTAAGAGTAATATTATCTTCATAGGTCTTATTCATTCAAAATCAAACATGAAATTCCAAAAAATATAGAATAAGACAAGTATTACCTAATTATCATTGTTCACTTCAACAATTATGATAGAATAATATATCCTTTTTTTCTTCATAGGTTTTTATATATTACCATACACATTACTTCTTGGATTAGGGAACTTGTTGGTTTAATGTCCATACTACTTAAAATTCACACACTAAATTAAAAAAAGTCACTCTTTAGATATTTATTTTTATTCACATTACATAGTAATTCAATTGATTGAGGTCCTTATTTCCCACACTTAAAACTTGTACCAGTCACATTAATACAGTTTCTTCCATGTTCCCCTACAAATATAGAGCATAAAGTAAATCTAATATTCTGGTGTCAACATTTTTAGACATTCCACTGAATTAAATCCTTCATTTATTATCATAAACATGTTATAGATTTGAGAATTAAATCTCCATTTTTTATGAATAATATGGGGATGATACATATTGAATTATTTGTTCATGAAATTTTTCCAATCCATGGAGTTGATTTTATCCTATAACATTGTATTTTTGAAAATGTTAGAGATCTCATTCTCTTCTCCTTATTACTAATAAGTTCCCAACATAAAATTTTCACGTTTTGTACAATGGAGAATGAGATATATATTTTCAATGGTACATATCCATTTCTCAATATCTAATGGATCTGTCATTCAACTAAAATAAGGAGGATGTGTCATTATCATGTATTAATGAAATCAAATTTCTCTCATTTGGTAATTATGATGGACAAAATTATTCATTGCTTGATAATAATGTGTGATCATTGAAACTATGTTTTTTATATCATATTCCAAAACATTTTATTACTTAGGAGGTCTATAATTTCATTTCCCATTGTATTCCTCATTAACATGGTTCCTTTTAGTTCCATGCATTAATTAAAACCAAAATAAAATATTTCACGATGTACTAATTATACAATCAAAACATCATTATCAAGGTAAATTTCCATGAATGTATCATATCTATGGTTTATTCATAGGTGATTCATAATCATTAAAAAATTATAGGAATATAAACTTTACTAAGAATTATCCTTAGAGATACCTTATAATTATATATAGGGATATCACAAAAAAAAATTCAGCTTCTTTTCCAAATATGGACTAAACATTTTCTTTGATAGAAAATATAACTACAAAATCATAATTTACATATATATTACATAATTGTTTTCATAATTAACAATCACACGCCCAATTTCCATGTAAATTTAGTTCTTTGGGAAAAATGGAATGAAAATATCTAGTCTAGTGAAGGTTCATTAATGTTTACTAGAAATATCATACCAAATAGTACACCTTACTCAAACATTTATTTAGAATAAAGGGAAATTAATCAAAAGGAATGGGTGATATCAGATGCTTATTAATGGAAAATAATGGATATATGTAATCATAAACATGATAATAAAGGTATTGTAACATTATTATATCATTATAATATCATGCCTTACATATCAAAAATCATAAAAATGATTCATTGCATAAATATTGTATATTCATTAGACATGAATCATAAAGGTGTGAAAATAATAAACCATGAAGCATAACAGAAAAATAAGACATGTAATTATGGTAGACACATAAACATGTAATACAATTACATATAATTTGAGATTCATTTTGAAAACCAATCAGGGGAAATCATGGGAATAGAAACTACTAGGTGAGACACACCAACATCCTGAGTCACAGTCCTTTCATTGTAAGGGATCGGGTTTCCACATATTACCCAAGTAGATTGGGTTTCCCTATCTTTCCATAGTGGATCAATCCTAATGACTTGTTTCCCATTATTATCTCATGAGATATAATTCATTATCCAAAGAATTTAAAGGAGTTACTTGTTACATCCATCAAATTATGAAAACCATATATATGTATTTTATAAGAAAATAAATCATTAATTATATCAAAACCCATAAAAATAATCGAGTTTCATGAACACTTCATCATAACATAACTCGTAGTAAATAAATACTTTCATAAATATCATTCCCTCGTAAAATTAAACAATTCTTAGAGAGGATAATAATGGTATCCTTTAGTCATGTCCCCAATAAATGACTATATAATGTTGTCTTGAATGGAAAATAATTTTTTAAAAGACTACCTGAAATAATTTTCGATGAAAATATAATTTCTTTTAAGAAATAATGTTTATGATCCAAACTATTCTAAGGAAATTGTTTTGTAAAATAACCTTATATTCTTATAGATGAAGGTAAAATTAATTAAGTAATCATGAAATTATAGATAAAGTTTCATGTTATATAAGTTAAAAAACATTACTTCAATATATTTTTGTATATAAATCACAAAGATAATTTGTCAGAAGACCACAAAAATAATAATTTCTAATTGCTTCATAAAAAATAAAACTAGAGTAGAAAACATAACATATTTCATGGATAATATTAAAATCCTTTTTTAGAACTTTTAATGATGACAATGGATATGGAAAAAAATCCCCACCGGAGAATAATCATGAATAATAATAATATAGAGAAATAATCATTGATCAATTTATAATTAGTATAATCATATTCCCCAAAAAATAATGAAAATTATATATATATATATATATATATATATTTATATTTATATATGATATTTTTTAGAACAATTCTGATAAAATACACTCATTTCAAGTATATACACCAAGAAAAATAAACTTATTGGATATAAAGAATGTGTCATATAGATATAAAAGTATAACAAGATTTTTTTACTACTAGATATATCTTTGTATCATTAGTCCTATGAGGGGTAACATCAATTGAAAAGTTTAATAAGACTAAAAAAATAATATTCATGATATAACATGTAATTTTCCACTATATACCCCAATGAACATGAATAAGTTGTGAACATAAAATATATCTCATAGATAAAAAAGTGAGATGAGAAAACTCGAACATTATAACATTAATCACTTCATACTCATTAGAACCTAATGTATAATAAAAATAAAATTTTTATAATTCAATTATATAATGGTATAAAATAATATCACACCATATATGATTTACTTATGTCCTTCAATTAGTCATTTATTAACAATTTCATGTTAAATATTCTTTTTGGGTAATAACCGCTTTGTTTTTAGAATATGTTTTGATTTGTTATTCTTTTTTCATATTACATAGATCATTATTTCAATATATCTAAAATTAAAAAAATGATATAAATATCCTATATTTATTAATTATATATTTATTCATGGTTATTCAAAAAATATGGAGGTATAAAACAAAATACGTCATTCAAGGAGACTGTATGTTGTATGTACGCGTGAATGTTGCTTTCATTTTCATGAAATATTAAAACAAATAACCATATATGTTTTATTATAATTAAATAATAATTTTTATGTTATATATATCATATATATTGATAAAATCTATCCATATTATAATACATGTTATATATATAATAAAAAAATCAATTCATATCATTGAAATGATAATACATACGTACAAACGAGCAAAGCTATCATTTTAAAAAATATTTGATGGTAAAAATTTAGATATTATATTTTCATTATTGAAGTATAATTATTCCATTAATATATATATATATATATATATTAAAACCATCATAATTCTGAACCATAATATATGGTGACGGAAAATAATTTTTATCACTATTTGGAGATAGTAAGTCGCATGTACACATGAGAAAAACTTTCACTTGTTTTTTGATGGAAAGGGGTTTTTATAAGGGATTGATAAAAATAATAATATCATTTAAATATTTTTAAAATTTTTAATTTATTATTTTATGATATATATATAATATATTTTGAGGAGTTATATAATAGATGGAAAAAAGAGTGATCGGTTAGAGAAATTACCTGTTCTTCGAAATGGGTCCATTGGATCTTCTCTAAAAGTCTCTAGAGATGTTTATTTGGGAAGAGAAATACCTCTATAAATTATATATATATGATTAGAAGAAATATTTTATTGTTTTATAGATCTATTTGACTTAAATAAGTTAAAGTAGATGAGGTATAAGGTGTCCTATTATAATGAATGTGAGGGGAACATTTCAAATTTCTCTTAAGATTAATTTATAATAAATTAAATCACAATAAAAATACCTCTAAATGAAAATTAATTAGTATATAATGGGGGATAGGATTTAATCTATCCATAAAAATATGTTAGACATTCTTTTTTAATTTTAGTAATGATCTTTATTATTAAACCATTGTTATGCTATTTTAATTTTAACTATGGTTACATCATTTTTAATATAAAAATGTGGATATTTTAAATATATTGTTTTTATTAAACCTTTAATGGTCAATTTAGGATATTTAAGACTCTAAATTAACCAATTTTCAATTTTTAGTACTGCACTAGTTTTACTAATTTAATAATAAATTATTTTGATAAAATATCATTACTCTCAATTTTGAAACTATTTATTACATTGACATCAGGAAAATAAATAATGTCTGATAACATAGTCAAACATAATTTAATGAACCCTTAGAATGTTTATGTTACCTATAAAATTCTTACAGAACCTTATTTAATCCAAATTATATTTATTTTAATATTTTCAATATCACTGAATACTATTTTTTATTAATTGAATTATTATCATATCATCATTATGGAATTATTTATTATATTTATTTCATAAAAAATTTAGAAATTAATTTCCATTATGTATGAAATTATTTTAAAAATCCTATATATATATATATATATATTACAATATCATCTATTTATCCCCATAATAATGATATTATACATATTAAAAATTAGAGTGTGACATTTTGTCCATCTCATTGATTTTAATAATGATCAATTTATTTTCATGAAACACATACCATTAAATTATTAAATTTATAATAATATTAATTAAGGGTCTAATTAATGTCATAAAATAACATTTTCACATGTGTTATTATCATTTTACAATCCTTATCAGTTTATTTTTTTCACCTAAAATACCCAGTTTAACCCTTTACTATGGGAAAAAATATTAGCAATGTAACTATTAATATTGTACAAAATTAAAAGGTAGCTATTTAATAATTATTTTCCTGAAAATTAAATTTATGGAATCATTTTTTGAAATTTATTAAAAAATAAATGGATAAACGTAATTAAAATTTAATCTCAGAGATGATGTATGAAAATGAGTTTTTAAAGTGAAATTGTTCAAAATATTGAATTTTTTTTATATTCAAATTCAATGTGAAGTTGATTTTAAAATCCTAAAATTGATTAAATTATTTAAAATTAATCTATTTATACTTTATAACTAATCAATAATATATTTCAACACTATAATAAATTTTTTTGAAAAACACTTTTTAATTAAAATTCAAAATTTTTGCAATTGCTTAAAAAGATAAATCGCATCAGAAAACATTCAAACATTCAACAAAAGTAAATTTTTTAATAAATAACTAAAATATTAAGTTTATTTTTTAAATTATAATGAATAGAATATTAAAAAACATAGTTCTCAAATACGTGTGTCATAGAATGGCACTAAAACTACTTTAAAAAAAACATCTTTTAAGCATAAAATTGGATTTATTTTTATATTATGCCTAGAAAAGACATATGATAAATATGAAACATTATATTTAATATAATATATATAGATAGATAATTAATTTAATCTAATAATGTTTATTTTTTAAATAAATTAGTATAAAATTCACTTGTGTTCATTTAAATAGGTTTTCAAAAAATGAATTATTTTTAATTTATAAATAGTCACACATTTGTAAACCATAAATTAAAAAATCAGTTAATCATATTCATAAACATCATCATAATGGATATGTTATAATTTTAATTTTTGATTTGTTATAGTAATAAAATTATTTTTCATAAAAATTAAATGTTGTGTGTAATAGAAGTTAAGTTGATGTTTCTTGTAAAACAAGGGAGAAAATAAATCACAATATTTACACAAAAACTATTTCATAAAAATACTAGGTTTCACATGGTGACTCATTGACTCACATTGTGTTTAGTTGGTAATCTGGTTTTTTATGTTTTCTATATCACATCATCCAAAACAAATTTTCTTACTTTCTTTAAATTTATGGGTGGTTAATCTATGTATGGAATTATATATGATAGGAAAATGGTGGATTTGTGTGAGGGATTTATTGGTGATCAAGTTTATTTCATTACATCAACTTTTTATAATTATTTCATATCATGTCATTTTATATTTATTATCCCTATAATATTTGTCATGATAATGAAATTTATAAACAAATCATTCCACAATTTAAATTTAACCTCCACTATATATTATATATATTTTATGGTTATAAAAATCGACAATTATTTCTTGTGATTAAAAGTATTTTTTTAATCATGGTGGGATTAGGGATTCCCCTGATTATTTTTTGAATAGAATCAAGCATATAATGGTTGTCTTACACGTGTTAGTTCATGATTAAATTTAATAATAGATATTGTTCTTATGAATAACTATGTTCTTGAATCATCCTTCTTATTTTTTCTGTTTGGTAAATAGGTTATAGGATCATTAGAGTTTGGGAGGTAGAACATGGATGTGATCCAGATCACCACTAGTCATGATAAACCCTATGTATCAATGGATATTCTTGATTTGTGTTTGATATTTGAGTTTTATTTTATATTTAAGGATGGATTTATTATTTCAGTTGTTGAGGTTTTAATCCATTTTGATTTTATTATTAGTTACCATGTTTTGGGGTGAAATTATGGATCAAACTACTAGTACATAGTGATGTGACATAGTTATAAAAATCATTTTATGTATTGGAAAAATATTTGAGAGACTCTCAATCATTCTACCATGATTGGAACATTATCCATCAAAATAAGTGGATAAATCATGAACGACCATTAGCCCCATTGGAAATTTTATTCTTATATTATTTTTCAATTTCAATTTCTTATGGTATCTTATTAATATTATTTGGTTTTGTGTCATTATATTTTATATTTGAATTTGGTTTTAAATATAGAAAGTATTTTTCAAGGTGAATATATATGATTTTCCTTAAAATAAAAATTCGTTGGTCATATGTTTTAATAATTATGGATTATGTTCAATAAATATAATCTATGTTTAACAAAATATTATGTTTGTGTTTTCAAATTTGAAAAAGAGGATTTTAATTAATGTTCTATTAAATGGGTGAAGTGGATTTTTTTATTTAACCAGTAGATATTCTATATTTTAAGATAACCAAGCTATTTTTTATATAGTTAATTTATTGTTTTTGTGTTATTTTGAATGTGAACATGAGGTTTTAAAATTTTATTATTTTCTTCAGAATTATATGTTCAATGATATTTTAATATTTAAAAATACAAATATGGTGTATTAAAATGGTTTGAAAGGTGAATTTTAAATTTTGTTAGGTTTTTAATTTGTTTTGAATGTCACTGTGGATTACTCTATTGACTGTTTGTTGTAAAATGTGAGTTATATTAAGTTGTAATATTTTTAATGTATGTATGTATTTATGTAAATATTGTAGAATTTTTATTTTAACGAAAAAAATTGTTTTCATTGAAATTTTTTGTTTTTAAATAAATTATTTTTTAATTATTTGTGGAATGTTGTTTATTTGTAATATTTAAATGAATTTGGTATATATCTGGGTAATTATTTAATATTTATTGTGTACTAATTAAAAATATTTCTCAAAAAAATTGGTCATAAATGTCCTTAGATATTTTCTATTTTGTGATCAAGATAAATCATGTTTTTGAAGTAATCCATGTTTGAGTGGGTTTCATTGAATTCCTCTATGGTTTTTCTAGTGGATTATCAAGTTATTTAAGAGTTATATGACTTAATCATATATATGGATGTTATTCATTATGTTTTTATGTGATAGGGAATGTGGGGAACTATTTTGTCTAATTTATTATGCATGGGGAACACTTGATGTATGTTTTAGGGATGTAACTCCTATTTTTTAAGCTTGGGGTGGTGTTTTTTAAATTCATGGTGATATCCATATCATGTAATCTATGATAGATGTTATGGGTTACCATTCATTTATTATTGTCCATGGGTTGGACACCATATCATTCATAATGGGTAATACTAGTATTTCTTCACCTTTCTTATTAATTATTTGATATAGTTATAATGATGAGTGTATTAGTGGTCATTGTTTTAGGGAATATTTATAGTGTTATTGAGATAATATTAATCATTGGGAATGTTTTTTGATTCTTTTTATTCAACCTTATTTTCCCTCTACATTCCAATTTCATGTTCTATTTTTGTTGATAGTTATTATCTATTGATGATATTTTTGAAACATTATATCATTTTCACATTTTAATAATTAGTTATTCTTTCAGTATAATGGTGTGTGCTTTTTTTTGTCCCACATGGTTGTTTGTTATTTGTAATTTGACAGTGTTTTCCTTTTCATTCATCTTTTTTTTATCACCAAACTTGTACAGTTCTTATATGGTGGCAAAACCAATTATATGTTTCATATACATTCAATCTTTTTTATATTTTTCGTTTTACTTATAGATTTTTAAATAATTACATAAGTGTTGGTAATTTTGGAGGTTGAATTGTTTGGATTTTTTTTCTTTGATCGCCTTTTTTTCATAACAGTTTATTCTTTGAATTTTAATTCTTGAATTAGATGACATTTTAATGGATATTAGTTCTATGTTGGGTATTAATTTACAAAATAGACACATATATCATGTGTTAATTCATTCATTTCATTTTTTTCTAATTATTTATTTTCATTTCTATATAATTTTTTCCCATTGGGAAACTACATCACTTCTACTATAATGATTTATAGTGTGAACATGGTAGGAGTAAAGGTTTCAGGCACAGTGGATGTGAGTGGGTGGATGTGCCCACTTGGCCTTTTTTCATTAGCAATGATCAAATCCGGGATCAATACGACGATAAATACCAGTCTCTATGGATCGAATACTAGAAATAGACAAAGAAGAAGGATAGTCCCAGAACCACAAACAAGGACCTTCACAGGTTGATTATAATTAATTTAATTAATTGACAAGAAGTACCTTTTAGGAGTTCTTTCTTCATTGATTTTCTTGATCACATTCCAATGTGATTCTTCATTGCATCGCCGAAGCCAAGTGTTGAATTCCTCTAGCGTTGATCCACACGTGCACCACGTATCTCTGGACGTCTCCAAAGGATACTCTGGGTGCTAGCATGGAGATACCTTTGCTTGCATTGGCTGCCTTATATCATCTTAAATTGATGGAGTAGGATCTCTCTCAGTCATGATAGCTTACTTCGAGGATGGATTTCTTTCTGTCTTGAGAGAATTCTCCAGAATTATTATGCACAACGATTCATAGGAAAAGAGTTGAGGTTGTGAGGATATTTATAATCTGGTTTGAGGTTGTAGAGTTATGGAAATAAATAAACATGTTATGCATTTTATTTATTTCATTAAATATTTTGAAAAACCCATGTTGAATCATTAATTCCTTGACATGCACCCACGCTGATTTTAATAAATATCATTTAATAAAATGATACTTCCTTAAAATTCTGACTGGAAAAACTACATGGCGTGTAATCATTAATACATGGTGTGTACTTGTTTTTCATAAAAACTACTTGGTGTGTAATCATTAAAACATGACATGTACTTGTTTTTCATTTCTATTCCAATATAAAAACTACATGGAGTCTAATCATTAATACATGACGTGTACTTGTTTTCTTGTTATTATTCCTCCAACATTAAAACGATTTAGGCTTCCATGAATAATTATTAAACCACATACGGGAATAATATTTATTCCACTTGAGATACATGGATACACTTAGTGTGTGACCCTCTAGTCCTGTTTCTCATTGGAATTAGGTAGGCTTTCCTAAAGTCCTAGATTATTATCTAGCAATAGGTCAAGGCACCCAAGATAATGAATTTGATGCCACATTGACGTTTCACCTCATACAAATTCTTACCGTGTAATTTAATCCATTGGTCTCAATATTTCATCAAGAAGGTTTCGTGGTAGTGTCATAAACTTGTATACTTGATCTGTCATTCTTTAACTTCCAGAAATAAACTCGTTGTTACACCATGGCCATGGAATTTGCACGACAGTCATATTTCAATCAAAGGTCCTGAGATATCTGCTTTAAAAAATATGTAATGGACAAATCCTTCCTCGTTTAATCCATTAACAACATGTCATTCCTGACGCACCCATCATACCTTACATCCCGCCAACTATCTACGCGATGGTTTTCGTCAGCCAATCTAAGTGTGTGAGTCATGAGATGCGTCAATGATAATCTTCCAGTCTATGACCATTACACATGTTCGTACATAGAAATATCCAATGATACCAAGACATGTTGAATTACTACTGGCGGGTCTATTCTCATAATCTTCCATCTTGGATATTACCAAATGCGAACTCCATGAGAGAGAGTCTTGTCCTCTTACGAGTACTCTCACATGACGGTCTGTATACTATGTGTCAAACCATAGTATTTCATCCAACCATAGAACTTTATTTAAGAATATTTTTATAGCATTTCATGGTTCTCATCATAGCGGGGATCTTCCATGACCTTATCAATGCAACAAATATTCGAAGAAATTATTATATTATAGTCATGAAGAATAATGAAAAATATATAATAATTTTACATTCGTGTAATCAAAGTACAAAATAGTTGGTTCTCAAGACACCAACCCTTAAAAATCTCACTTGGACAAGAGCCAACTGCCTACGACTTTTAGTCTGCCAGACCTCACATGAGGATCATGTCTCTGCTGAGTCAAGGATTTAGTCAAGGGGTCTTCCACGTTGTCTTCCATGGAAATACTGCTCACTAAAACATCACCTATCTGAGAAAAATTCCTCAAGAGATGATACTTCTGAATTATGTGCTTTTTCCCCTGATATGACCTTGGCTCTTTTGAAAGTGCCACCGCTGTAGTATTATCACAATAGAGTGTGATAGGATCTTTACAGCTAGGTACTACATCCCGCTTTTGGACGAAGCTTTGCATCATACTGCTTCTTTATCCACCTTAGAAGCTGCGATTTACTTGGACTCCAATATATAATCTACCACCACACTTTTCATTGATCTCTTCCAGTTCACTACACCTCCATTAAAACTGAAGATGTATCCAGTCTGTGACTTCATCTCATCTTGATCAGTCAGGAAACTAGCATCTACATGTCCTCTGATGACTTGTTCTTCATCTCCTCTATAAAACTAGAATATATCATTAGTACGCCTCGGATACTTAAGGATAGTCTTGGCTTCCATCCAATAGAGGCCTCCTAGATCAGCTTGATATCTTCCTATCACACATAATGTATAAGAAACATCTAGCCTTGTACATAGCATAGCAAAAAAGACTGAACCAATCATAGATGCATAAGGGATTCTTGACATTTTCTTTCTTTCCTCATGTGTCTGGGGACACATTTTCTTGGAAAGATGAATGACATGTGACACTGGCAATAATCCCTTCTTGGATTGTTCCATACTAAATCTCTTCAGTATATTGTCAATGTATATACTTTGACTCAGGCTTAGCATTCTCTTGGATCTCTCATGATGGATCTCGATCCCAAGACTATATGCTACCTCACCCAAGACTTTCATAGAGAAGCATTTACCCAACCATGTCTTAACTGAATGTAAGAAATGTAATTATTTTCTAATTAGTAATATGTCCTCAACATACACTATTAGGAAAACTATTGCACTTCCACTAAACCTTTTGTAGATACAAAGCTCACATTAGTTCTAAACAAAGCCAAATTCTGTTATGGCTTCATCAAAATGAATGTACCATGACCTTGATGCTTGATTTATTCCATAAATGGATTTATGTAACTTTCATACCTTGTTGGCATCTTTTGGAGTTACAAACCCTTCAGGTCGTGTCATGTTGACATCTCTTTGGAGGTTCTCGTTAAAGAAAGTTGTTTTGACATCCATTTGGAAAATTTTTGTCATGGTAAGTGGAAATGGCCAATATAATTCTGATGGATTTCAACATCACAACTGGGGAAAAGGATCCATCATATTCAATTCCTTGATGATGTCTAAAACCTTTTTCAACTAGTCATGCCTTATAGGTGCTGACTTGTCCCTCCATGTCTAGTTAATTCTTGAATACACATTTATTACCAATAGGGTTTATATCAATTGGATGATCTACCAAAATTGAGACTTGGTTTTGGTACATGGAATCCATTTCATAATTCATGGATGTTTTCCACATGGCAACGTCTATTCCTTCAACTGCTTCCTTGTAAGTAAGAGGATCAACATTGTCTACCAATAATGAGTCATCATCCTTGGTGACAAGAAAACCATATCATTCTGGTTCTCATACCTCTCTCATGCTCCTACATAGTTCTTGTGTCTATGGAACTTTTTGTTCTTCAATAGGGATTTGTGGAATCTGTTCTTGTACCAAATCATGTATATCATGTGCCACGACTTCATCGAAGTCTATCTCACTCCCACTATCTTTTTGGAGATGTCCTCCCTCTCAATAAATATGGCATGTCTTGCGACTATAACCTTTTTATCTGAGGGGTTGTATAGGAAATATCCCCTTCTTTCCTTGGGATATCCTATAAATATACACTTTGTGCCTCGAGGTGAAAGTTTGATACTAGAAGAGGCCTTAACAAATTCTTCGCTACCCCATACATGTAAATTAGATAACATGGATTTGTGTCCACTCCATGACTCGTATGGAATACCATTTATCGATTTAGTTGGAACTTGGTTTAGTATGTGTGCTGCTATTTGTGATGCATATCCCCAAAAGGATAATGGAAGACTCGCATGACTCATAATTGATCTCACCATGTCCAATAGGGTAATGTTCCTCCTTTCACATACACCATTCCACTAATGCGTGTAAGGAGGAGTGAGTTGAGATAGAATCCCAAACCCTCGCATGAAATCAATGATATCCTGATTATGATATTCTCTTCCTCTGTCTGAGAAGAGTTTATTAATATTCTTACCAAGCTAGTTCTCAAATTCATTCTTTTATTCCTTGAACCTATCAAAAGAATATTACTTATACCTCATTGAGTAAATATATCCATATCTACTAAAATCATCAGTAAAAGATTTGAAGTACGAGAACCCACCCCTTGATTTATCTGGAAATGGTCCACACACATCTGTGTGAACTAATTCTTGAAGCTCTTTATCCCTTTCACCTTTCCCACTAAATGAGGCTTTGGTCATTTTTCCTTGTAGACATGCATGACATACACTCAGTGTTTTAAGTTTGAAAGAATCTAAATACCCATCTTGATGTAATTTTGTCAAATGTCTCTCATTGACATGACCTAGCCAGTGATGCCAAAGTTGGGTGTGGTATGAGTCTTGTGAATTAATGTTGTCATTGATTTTCATTACATGGTTTGTGTAGTCTAACACATAAAGGTCGTTATATAAATGTTCCTTACCAAAAAAAATGATATCTTTATAAAATTATCAACATCCACTTCCAAACAGGAAGATAAATCCCTTAGAATCTAATCTGGATACTGAAATAACGTTTTTGGTTACAGAGGGTACATAATAACATCCTTTCCAAACTAAGACCATCCCATTATGCAATGTGAGGTGGTAATCTCTGACAGTTATAGCACCAAGTCTGGCTCTGTTGGCTTCTCATAGATCCACCTCACCTCGGTCAATCTTTCTAAATCTACGTGGTTCATGTATTTGGATATAGATGTGAGCACGACAAGTAGTATCAAATACTCAATTAGTATAAATAGATTTATTTCATTAGATAACAAACACACCTGATGTTTCCCCTTTCTTCCTTGGATGGGTGCAGTTTTTCTTTTAGTGGCCTTTCTTGCAACATGCAAAACAAACAGCCTCCTGTTCTCTTGCCTCCCCTTTGATCTTTCTTTTCTTGTAAGGAATTGAAGATGCTTTGGTCTTAAATCTCTTCTCCTTCCCTTTCCTTTTATTCATCATAAGGACAGAAGGCTTTTCACACTTTATATCATTATCCACCTGGCGAATAAGGATAATAAGATCAGTTAGAGACTTCTTAATGTTGTTTATATTGAAATATACAAATAAGTAAGAGAATCTCTGGGGGAGTGATGTGAGAATGAGATCGGTACCTAGTTCCTCGTGGAGATTTAAACCTAGAACCTCCAAGCGCTCAATGTAGAAAATGATCTTGACTACATGAGGCCCGACTGGGGAACCCACTCCAAGCATGCTCTGAAATAGAGCCTTCGAGATCTCAAACCATTTTTGTCTTACTCCCTCCTGGTATAGACCACAGAGGTGCTCGAGCATGCTATAGGTATTCATGTCTTCCTGTGACTTCATGAGCTCACTAGACATTGATGATAGCATCAAACATTGAACGCCGAGTGAATCGTTCAAATGTTGATCTTAGATCAAGAAATCTTGCTCACTCGCCCCTTGGGCAGGAGAATTAGGAATTGAGGACTCCAGCACGTAAAACTTTCATTCATAGCGTAGATTAACCCAAAGGATCCTAAACCATTCCTGAAAGGTACTGCCGGTGAGGATATTGTCTTTGTCCAAAATTGATCGCAGAGAAAATGTGGTTGAAGAGCTTGTCATATTGATTCTATAAATTAAAAGATCATATTTATTAGTACCTTTTGATTACATTTTATGAAAAATAATAAATGAATTTATTAATTCTCCCACAATTTTATCAAGTCCCAATGGCCCTCACCATTGAACCCAGAATGTCTAGTTTCCTTGACATTCTAGTGGAAAGGATCCATATTCCCCTTCTCATAACCCCAACAAGGTTTGGTCAATCTATTTGAAGGTATTTATATAGGCAGTTCTTTTCCAACTATGAGCTTATAGTTCCTTGATCTGTTGAGTAGACTCCCCAATCCTGAAATCCTGACTTGGATTTCCTCAACTCTTGCCTCCAATATTACACCATTTCTAGAAAGGGATACTTCTATTGATGTAATATGTTTAAGTAAACCCAAAACCTTTCATAAGGGATTCCTTTAAAAAAGTAATTGTCCCAAAAAGGGTTGGTCAAACACAAAGTTTTATTTAGTCTTGCCCTTAGCCAAGTAATAAAAGGTTTGGTCTGACTGAATATGGTTTTTGAGGGATTTTTATCCTTTATGAGTAGTTTCGCATTATCACATGATTATTAATATTAATTGATTCTTGCTTATGTGATTAACCATGTTCTGATAATGTTTACTTGTAGTCCAGTTTTTATTGTATTCCATCTTTTCATGCTTTTTCATTTCATTAACTATGTGATCGCGACAACACATACATAATAAATAAACAATGTAATCATATAGAAATAAAATAAGATGGCATGATCATGAGAATTATTTGGTTGGTTTATCTAGCGGTTTTGATAAGCTACCCCTGACCTAGGGAAAACTCACCTCGAACTGATGGTTCGTGTTTTTCAGCTCCCACATGTCCGCCTTTGTATCTTCTTGTGCTAGTTTCACCTCAGCTTCAGATTTTGAACCGTCTCCTATAGCTTGGTAGATCCTCCATTACATAGGTTTTACATTAAATAAACCATGGGAACGTAGGCCTTACATATTTTTGGAATAAGGCTTGCAGACCAAAAAAATTAAAATAAATTTAAATGAAATCATACAAACACAATGTGTCTTTCATCAAGCTCATGATCATCCATAGCATGCAATGACATTTACGCATATTTAGAATTCAAATTCATTTAATCGTTCTTGTATTTATGATAATTCATGCTTGAATTAAATTAATTATTATCTTATAATTAATCAATTCTATATCTTAAATTCCTTTCTAAATTTCCTTGAGATCCTTCTCATCCATATTCCTTGTACGGGTCTTTGTTCTTTGGAGAAAACCCAGTGAAATTTCTTTTTTGGAAAGTACATGGAGTGTAGTTTATATTTACACGACGTGTATTTGTTTTCACCCATTATCCAAAGTACATTATGGGGCTTTGGCATGTTTTCTGAACTTTGGAAATTTTGGAGTACACAGAGTGTATATTAATCTAACACGATTTATACTTCCTTGTGAAGCGGTTAATGGCCTGGAAATCCCATGTACGTTGTATGCGGATTCCCCTTGTACATGGTTTCACCTAGGCCATATCGGACTACACGATGTGTTGATTCAACATACACGTCATGTATTCTGGTTTCCATGCGTTGTTCAATTCTTGTCAACACAGTGTAATAAATACTTAGGTATACTCAATTCAAATGGTGTGGTTTGGAAGACGAGCACCAGTTCGTTGAACCTAAGTACATGGCATGTATTTTTCACTAAACACCGTGTATTCTTGTGTTGTACAATTAGAGAGAGTGGATCCTCCGGATAAGATCCTTGTTTTTATTTTAATCAAAATTAAAATTAAAAATTCATTTCTGTGATGTGAATCGAGAATATAATGAGGAAGAACAGATCTCGTTTATTCAGTTTTAGAGAAAAATTTATCTTGATTTGAATAAAATATAAATGTGTAAATTATCAATGAAAATTAAATAACAATAATAAACATTGTAACCTCACTCTGATACCATTTTAAGGTTCCAGGTGTAGTGGAAGTGTGTGGGTGGATGTGCCCACTTGTCCTTTTTTCAATAGCAATGATCAAATCTGGGATCAATGCGACAATAAACACCAGTCTCCATGGATCAAATCATAGAAATTGACAAAGAAGAAGAATAGTCCTGGAACCACAAACAAGGACCATCACATGATGATTATAATTTATTTAATTAATTGACAAGAAGTACCTTTTGGGTGTTCTTTCTTTGTTGGTGTCCTTGATCACATTCTGATTTGATTCGTCATTGCGTCGTAGAAGCCAAGTGTAGACTTCCTCTAGCGGTGATCCACATGTGCACCATGTATCTCTGGACGTCACCAAAGGATTCTCCACGTGCTAGCGTAGAGAATCCTTTTCTTGTGTTTTCCACCTTAGATCGAATTGATCTGATGGAGGAGGATATCTCTCAGTCTTTAGAGCGTTCTTGAAGGATGAATGTCTTTCGGTCTTGAGAGAATTATCTAAAATTGTAGTGCACAGCGATTATTAGGAAAAGAGTTTGTGTTGTGAGGATATTAATAATCAGGTTTGAGGTTGTATAGTTATGGCAATAAATAAACGTGTTACGGGTTTTATTTATTTCATTAACTCTTTTAAAAACCCCTTGTTGAACCATTAATTCCTTGACATGCTCCCACACTGATTATAATAAATATCATCTAATAAAATGATATTTCCTCAAAAATCTGGACTGAAAAAACTACATGGTGTGTAATCATTAATACACGACGTGTACTTGTTTCTCATAAAAACTACACTGTGTGTAATCATTAATCTATGGAATGTACTTGTTTTTTATTTCCTTTCCAATATGAAATCTACACTGTGTGTAATCATTAATACACAGCGTGTACTTGTTTTCATTTTAATCTTCCTCCAGTATTAAAACAATTTAGGCATCCTTGAATAATTATTAAACCACATACAAGAATAATCTTTATTCTACTCGAGATACTTGGATACACTTAGTGTGTGACCCTCTAGGCCTATTTCTTGTTGGTATTAGGCGGGCTTGACTAAAGTCCAAGATTACTGTCTAGAAACTGGTCAAGGAACCCAAGAGAAAGAAGTTGAGGCCACATTGACGTGTCACCTCATAGGAACACATACCATTTAATTTAATCCCTTTGTCTCAATATCTCATCAAGCAGGTTTCATGGAAGTGTCATAAACCTATATGCTTGATCTTTCATTCTATGACTTCTAGAAATAAACTCATCGTTACACCATGGCCATTGAATTTTCACTATAGTTCTATTTCAATCAAAGGGCCCAAGATATCTGTTTCCATAAATATGGAAGGGACAAATCCTTCCTCGAATTATCCATTAACAACATGTCATTTGTGAATCACCCAACATACCCTACTTCCTGCCAACTGCCTACGTGACATTTTTCGTCAGAAAATCTAAGTGCGCAAGGCATGACATGAGTTAATGATAATCTTTCAGTCTACGGACCATTACACACATTCGCAGATTGCAAAATCTGATGACACCATGACATGCGGAATTACTTCTGTTGGGTATGTTCTCATAATCTCTCATCTTGGAGATTACCACGTGTGAACTCCATGAGAGAGAGTCTCGTCTTCTTACGAGTACTCGCACATGATGGTATGTATACTATATATCCTATCATAGTATTTCATCCAACCGTAGAACTTTATTTAAAAATATTGTTATAGAAATTCTAGTTTCTCATCATAGTGGGGATCTGCCATGACCTTATCAATGCAACAAATATTCCAGGACATTATTATATTATAGTCATGAAGAACAGTGAAAATTATATAATAAGTGTACATTCATGTAATCAATGTACAAAACAGTTGGTTCTCAGGACACCAACCATTACAAGGAGACCCAAGTAAATTGGAATTTTTTTGGCCCTGTATCTCATGGGGGTATGGTCCATTGTGTCCACCAAAAATTCATGTTGTTAATGATTTTACATTGAATTTAATTTTTTTTAAATTGTATCCATCCCCATAGTAAAAATTATAAGAACCATTTTGTGATACCTACTCATTTTATATATTTTTTGTTCCCCCATCCTCTTATTTCTCTCCCTCTAATGATTCATGTATTGGGAACCATTTAGAAACTACCTCCACTTTTTGAAATCTTTTTTTCATTTCCATAATTTTTCAATTTCAATTATCATCATTTGATTTGAGGTTTTATACTTCTCTTATGACTTCATCCTTATTTTTCTCCCTTTTTTGAATCCCCCTATCACTATATTCCACCATGAAATAAAATAAAAAAATAATGAGATTATCATTTAATATTTGGTGCTTAATTAGTGTTTGTGATCTTATTTTGTGGCCTTACTCTTACCATTCATAAAGGATTTTCATAATTTGTGCATGGTATATATTGGATTTACCCATGATTCAATACTTAATTTTTAATCCATATATTGTTTTGGGTCATATATATATATTTTCGATTCATAATGATAATATTTATAGTTATTTTTGGATTAAAAAGGAAAAATAGGATTTAAATATGATTTCCAATGTAATATATCAATAATTATATTTTTCATATTGTTTTAAATCTACTTTTCTTTAACCAGGCATTTTATGTGTTTGAACAATTTACATAATATACTATATGAAATATTGATGTATTTTTCATTGTATTTTTCATCGATAATGTGAATTATAAATAGGTTATTTTTTTCATTTTCCGGTGACATGTTAAAGTTCAAGTATCAGTATGGTGATTCAAAAATGTTATTGAATAAAAATATTCCATTATAAAATTTATTTATACATATTGTTTTGTCATAAACATATTCATGTGTATACACATGCTTAGAGAGAGATATGTATATATATATATATGAGTTTTAATAGAAACAGACTTTTTAATAAGTTAATTAATGAAATAGGATACATATATATGTATGTGTAAATAGATATGAGAAAAAATAAAAAGGATGGTTTTTTATTTAAATTTCATACTCAAAAAATGTAATAGATCTTTTTTATACATTGAATAATAAAGTATATAATGATTTTCACTTTGAATATACTTATCTTTATTTATGTTAAATTTTATTTACACCAATGCAATCCCATGTGATTATTATATGCGTTAGACTGTACATTTTAGTGATTTTTTATATTAGTGGCTTTCCTATGAAATGGATTTAAATAGGTGGTGTATAGAAGTGGAATGGCATTATGTTCCTTCCTTGTATTATGTTTTGATTCATGTTTTTCATTATTCCAATACCAACATTAATATTTTCATGGGGATAACACTTGTGAACCTAGGATGTATACATGGGTTGATTAGGATATTTAATTTTAGAATGGGTTTTCCCTCTTTATCCATTAGATTATGAAATAGAAATAACAAAAGGGTATGCTGATGTATCTATGGTTATAGGTGAAACAATAAATTTTTCCTGTCAAATAGATCATGCACAATGATGGATTGGAATGGTTTGATCTCTAGCTATCTGAATATCTTATGAAATGTCCCCAACTTTATTCATCATATGCTTAATAGTGGTGTGTATTCTTATATACATCATGTTTTACGGTAATTTATTTTAATGATTTCCATTCATGGCATTGTTTATATTTTTTATTTTATTAATATATTTATTATTATCATCATCATCATCATTGATCCCATATATCAAATGATTATGTTTTAAATTGGTCTATATTTTCCTTTTTCAATGTGAATGGATCTTTTTATGATCCCCTGCATTATATATTTCAACAAAAAAATTTACATTTTTTTTCTTATTTTCTAAAAAATATAAAATTATTCTATTAGTAAAATTTTTAAATTCAATTTTTAATGTATGTGTTTGAAAAAACAGGTACACACAATGGATATTTTATGAAAGGATATTTATGTGGAAATGGAGGTGGTGAGAAAATGAGAATTTAAAAAGCTTAAAAAAATTATATATGTTATTTTTTGGATCTCACTGAACTTATGATTTCCCTAAGAGCATTTTATATTTCAGGATCATATGGTGACTCTAAGTGTCACTTGAAAGATAGTTCGTTCTCTTGTACTATTTTCTTTCCCTTTATATCAAAATAGAAATTAATTATTCCTTATTTCATTACATTTTATGGTGGTGTATTTATCTATTATATTATATATTACTAGAGGGGATTTTCTGTGTGATTGAGTTTGCAGAGAATAATGGGATTACATTGGTTAAATTGTTTTGATTTATTTTTACATCATGTTTAAATTTTAATTTTCCTATATGATTTTTTATGTTCATAAAATGTATAGATGTGTTATATTAAATTTTTATATAAATATATATTTATTTTTAAATTTAATTTTAATGGGAGAAACTGTCTCTATATTTGTCAGCTAATTCCAATGATTATTTTCATGGTCATGGGGGATCAAGGGAACCCTGTCAGTAAGTCATGGTTCGGTTCTAGGATCAAACATAGAGAAGATATAGGTTATCACTATAGAATCCTAGGCATGAAATTCATGGATATTATATCATTTTAGATGAAAAATTAGTATATTACACAAATACAAGGCCATGGATAGTACTTTTTTGGTGTCTATGGAATCATTAAAAAAATCTTTTATCCTAGGTAAAGATCTTCAACATCTCCCATAAATACCTCCCCATTTAGTATATCTACCTAAAACCATTCTTCATAACTATGGGAAAGGAAACATAAGAATGTGATGAGCTGAAATGCTCAGTAAGGGAAAATATAGGAGATATATAAGTATAATTGTCAGCATAGGGGTATCTGGGCATGATAATTAAAATAGAAGACAATACGTTGCATATAGATAATCATATACAAGAATCATTTCATAAATCATGAAAACTCATAAGACATGAATCATAAGGAAATAGAGAACATAAGACATGGAAGCATAACTAAGAAATAAAACATAGAATTTTGGAAGACACATGAAAAATATATAATGATTTATGGAGTAGTCAAATCATTTCTACTAAGTCCATATTAATGTAAAAATGACATTACAAAACATGGTTCATGCCCCGTTCCTTCCCTATAATATAAAATCGAGATTACTCCCCAATCTAATGTTGTAATAGTGAACTGAGTTCACATCTCATTCCAGCCCTATAATACTAAATCAAGTTCATTTATTTTTCTTTCTATATCTATCTCATGGGATATAAATATTTACCAAATACAATAGAGGAAGATATAGGTCCCACTAATCTCATAATAAAATCATACATAAATGATCCATTAAATAATAAACAATCAAATCATAACCCATGTAATTAAATGCGTACCATAATCATAAAAACATATCATATCCTTTAGAAAGAGATACAAGTTTTACCTCCATTTCATATAAATCATAACCCATGAAAATGAAACGTATTTCATAATCATATAACTCATGAAAGAGAAACTGATTTCATAAACATATAATCAGTGAATGAGAAATTGATTTTATAATCATATAACCAATTCAATAGAAATAGATTTGGTAAATCCAAGGACATTAATAATAACCAATTCATATAAATAACATTAATGTAACATTTTGATCAATTCTAGTAAAGGCATGATTAACATCAAATAATGTCATCATAAATGCAAAATAATTTTGAAATATCTTTTAAAAACAATTCTTGAGGAAAATATCATTTCTTCAATTAAAAAGGATTTTTAATATATAAATCCATTTAAAACCCATTAGCTTATAAAATACCTTCAAAAATATAAATAATACATGAAATAATTTTGAAAACCTTTTACTAGTAAATATATATACTAATCTTTATAAAATTAAAAAACATTTTTCTTTGACAAAATATATCACCAATATAAATAATGATGGAAAATGTTTTGAAATCCTTTTATTTTAAAATATAATAAAGAATCATGATAGTTTTTTCAGTTCCATTTCATCAAAAAAACAATAAAACCATATAAATATATCATTAAAATGTTTTAAAAACCCATTTACTTGAAATAATATGAAATAATCTTGAAAATGTTTTGAAAACCATTTCACTGAAAGTACTTTTAAAACATATAAATAAATTTTAAAATCATACTGAAAACACTTTTCCCTAAAAACATTTCAAGGAGGGCTAAAATTATTTTGAAAAACAAAATCAATCATATCACATTTTAAAAAAAAAATTATTAAAATTTTACCTTTTAAAAATAAAATAAAATCTTAAAATAAATGATGATGGGTAAATTAATACATGTTGTACTTGGTAAAAAGAACATTCCTTTTTCAAGGTAAAAAGGATAGAAAAATTCCTTCTTTGGATAGTGATAAGAAGAATCTTCTACCGATATTGGTAAAATAAAAAAAGGGTAAAAATTATTTTTATGTATTAACAGATAATGGTATAAAATTATTGGAATCCCATTTTTGAAAACACGGTTTTGATCGAACAAATACTTTTGATCGAAGAGGGGGTAGAGTAAGGATTTCATAAAATCAGTAATCTACCTATATTATGTACCAAATAGTACAATAAATGGTACGTATATGTGAATAAACCATTAATGACTAGAGTAGAATAAAATTAATGAAATTTCATGAGATATGGTTCATAGTATTTCATCAAAGGAAGCCTAATCATAAACAATATTGAAATGTGATGTGATTGTATCAATAAAACCTTATAAAGGGTAACAAATGATCATATGAACTATGTAAGAAAATGAAATTACAAGAAACATAAAATATCATGAAAATAAGTAAATTAATGATATAACATTTACAATGAAATAGTATACACCGTGAATGTTAATTTTGCTTCATAACAAAACATGGGTCCCAAAGAATCAAATCTAAGAAAATACTATTTCACAAATTTGGTATCCTTTGAAACATAAACCCAGTGAATGAAAGATCATAAAATTGATATCTAAATACCCATAAATATAATTATAATATAATTATAAAACAATCACGGGCAGTATATACACCACACCAAAGGATATATTGTCAAATATAGAATGCATCTCACAGAAATAAAAAAGTTGGTTGAAATCCCCTTACCTTGTGTCTTGACTATCCCCGTAGTCATTCAAAACACTTTTATAATAAATATAAATTTATTATACATGTTTTACATAACATTATTATTATATAAAATACATTATATGGTTTTATTTTTTACCTTATATTACCTTGTTTTTAACCATCCAATGTTATGTTTTCACTTTGGGTAATACTCTCTTTTTTCTTCATGGGTGTCTTAATTAGATTTATTATTGATCCTAATACCTATATCATGATTAAAAAATTTAAACATTATATAAAAAACGTGTATATCCATTATATATGTACTATAATAACCTATATAATGTTGAAGTAAAAATTGGAATACACTGTTTATGGGGACGGTATGTCATACAGACGCATGAATGTTTTTCCTGTTTTTATTATTATATTGAATGAATAAATAATAAAATAAATATATGTGTATTTATATATCTATTAAATAATATTTTTAATAACATATATATAATATATTTTCACTAAAACCATTCTTAATATAGTCAATGTAGTGTTTGAACGATTCATATCACATTTAGGGGGTATTAGTCCACACTTCCTCAAATAAAATTTCTATATTGACACAAAATGGAATGAATAAAGGTATAAAATAAATAAAAATTAGTGAATAAAAAAATATAAATATAATATAAATCATATATAAATAAATTATCTACCATAATGGCCACTATTATAGGTTTTAATGGAAAAATGAAAAATCATTATTTCGTTAGGCGCATGTTCTCCGTACATAGAAACAATATGTTTGTAATCCATTGTATGGAGGTGTGTGTAAATGAAGGTAAATAAATTTATATAACAACATTATTGTATATTTAGGATAATTTTTTGTTATATAATAATATAATGAATATATTTTTACTAGGCTGAGAATGAAAATAAACAAAAGGACTAGAGAGATAATGTTACCTCTTAATCAGGTAACTCCTTTCCGTTTGTTGCAAAAGGATTACTTACATTGAATTCTTCCCAAGGTATAATCCTAAGAGAAAGGGATGATTTCTATGATTTTTATTGGGATCTTGTGGAACTAGAATAAATGGTTTCATAGGTGTGACTAAGTGATAGAGATAACGGAATTTTATAGGGAATGAAAAGAACTCACATAGATTCTTTGGTAAAAAGTTAGGTATACACTTGTTCTTGAAAAATAAATGTCATAATGAACAAAAATAACTAAATAATCTATGTTTTATTGCTGATTAATTGGAATACAATATGTTATGTACATGTATCTAGGTCATTTGGGACCTTTATTTTAAGCTTTAGTCCCTAATTAATCTTAATTTGACGTTAATCGTTGTGATTAATTTTAATAACTATTACTAATAATTTTAGTCAATAATCAAGATGGTATTATTGGACTATAAATATTATACTATTTAAAATGGATTATTTTGGTTTTTCTAAAATCAATTCAATGAATTTGAAAAATTAGGAACATTTTTAATCCCGTATATGGGATGAAATTATGTGACATTAATATAAAAGGAAGTTCAAAAGTTTATTTTGTTTTTATATTAAATTTTATATTGAAATTGATTACAATGACCAACATTGTATTGATTTTTTTCTAATTGATATATTATTATCTTTTAAAAAATTTAATATACAAATTAACTTTAATAATTATTTAAATGAAAATGAATTTTTTAACTAAAAAATAATTTTCACTATTCATCAAAAAATGAACTTTCACAGAAAAATCAAACAAAATTCAGAATAAGATAATTTCAAAATTCTAAATAAAAAATATGTCTATTTTATCAAAAAGATAAATAAATTCAAGAATAAATTATTCACAAAATAATCATGTTTCTAAAAAAACATGTTTGTAATGTTTTATTACTGTTTCAATATATATATATAACTATGTCTAATGTCGCGTGAAATGAAAAAAACAAAAAGATAAATAAATTTAGGAATAAATTATTCACAAAATATCAGTGTGTTACATTCTACAACAAATAATATGAATTTATCCTTGGAAATTCATTTGGGTATTCAAAGGTTTTTTAATTGAAATTTTAATTCATATAAACCCACATAAAAAAGAAAACTAAAACTTCAATTTAAAAAGAAAATTGGGACCATAAGGGTTATGTGATATAACATATAATTGGGATTCCATATAGGATAATATAGTTTGTGATTGAATATTGGATATGGAGGAAATGAATAAATTTTTATTGGGAGGGATTAAGTTAATAAATCATAAACTTGTGAATAATCTATGAAAATATGAGGGATAAAAATTCATAAATATATGATGATTTATAAGGCCATCAAGTCAACAAAAAATAAGGAATTAGGACAACACATTTTTTATCATTATCGTTATGTTTATTGGATATTTTATTGACCAAGAATATAATGAAATATAGTAACATGATATGTTTTTTTTAAAGTTATTTATTAGTTTTTATTGTTTAAATTTCTAATTAATCTGATACTGAGAGTAATGGATGTATGGAAATTAACTTCTATGCCAGATGTGCTAAAATAAACTTTTAATAGATCTAAAGGTTCATACAAGAATTAAATGTGTAACTATTTATCTACTACTATTATCAAAAATTAATATTATTAATAAATTAATATATAAACATAAAAATTAACACTATTGTTTCAACATAAATAATTATTCATTAAAAATAATAATATATTAATAATGATATTGCTTAGGACAATGGTAGTCAGGAGACCCTTATCATCCTTTAGACATGGGTTCAATACTGACAACATTGCTAGACATGATTTGTTTTTACACGACATACATGGTGTAATTTTACATAATTTACAAAATATGATCGACATCCTTTAAATATAGTTATTCACAAAATATCCTTTTATCCAAAGTTTTCAAAACAATATTAGTGCATAAATAATTCCTCTGAACATTAACGTTAACTTTTCATGAATGGATAACCTTATAACTCTTATGAAAGATGAAAATCCAAAACCATGGAAATAATTTCATGAAATGATCTAAAAATCGATCCCCCATATATCACAAAGTAAATATTTGTTATCACATCCCAAATATGTGAATACACTCATGGAAAATTCTACTTGAACATTGTAAAGATCTGAATTACTATAAATCATTTTTGTATATCATTAATTCTTCCTTTTTCAATAGAATTATAGATATATTCCAAAAATCCAACAAATTTTTAACATCATCCATGATATGATGAATTACTTTTCAACATGTACTTAATTATTTCAAAGGTAATCAGTAAATTCCAATTTATTTATTCATATCACACATATCATTATCCAAACAACATTGTCATTACATAAAGAACTTACTAAGATTTATCTTTTCCTTAATCTTGTGTTTTCAATGGACATTACCTTTACATTATATAAATTTTCTATTCCATCAGAACTATTCAACGTGTTCTTTTAAATCCATATAGAAAACCAATAACTAAACAATACTAATATATTTCACCCATCATATTACATACTTCTTGAAATCATATAGATAAAACATTTATTATCCCACTTCATCCTTCTCCCATTACCAAGGATACCTCGTCTTATTACACAATACCTCTTTCTGTTAACATTTCAACTATAGTTTCTTCATCAGCAGTAATGTATCAATTACTCAAACCACATTGTTTATAATTATTAAGAGATTTCTTCATGGGACATTGAGTCACTTCATGACCATTTATTCGACACTTAAACCACATAAAGTTTGATGATGTCTTAGGGATGCCAAAATTCCCTTACATTTCCTTGAACTCTTCAATTTTACTATACAGGAACCTTATTCTTTTTCCTTCTATACCATATTCAAAACATCTTATCATTCCTCTAATCCATTCACTTGGTTGATTTTTTCCACATTCATGAAACAGAGGAAAGAGAATCTTATTTCTTCTTTGGTCTCTATTACCCAACCTCTTAGTGGACTCCTTCTTTCTCTTCCTTGGAGAGTAAGAGAGTTAGTGAAGGTGTAATATTTTAGTTAGGTTCCCTAAAACCATGTTAGGCATGATGAAAACATTTTTCAATCCAATGATAATCCCACTTGGCTTCTCATAATAAAATCACATGTCACATTCAATGATAATCAGTTCAATCTGGTTCCCACCATTGACTAAAACAAGAATCATCATGTGAGAATAACTTATCATAGTAGAAAAATATATAGAAATGAAAATAATAACATATAGTATGTATAAATAATGACAACTTCCTTAATCTACAACACTTGAGGATTACCCTAGTTTTTCCATATCCAAAAAATAATTAAATAATTAATGATGGTTCATGAAGAATTTATGAATTCTCAAAGAATATTCCATGTGAGAGTCAAACCATGTGTGCAGTAAGGCACATTGTCATACACCAGATTACTCCAAGCTATATGGAGGCAATATTTTCAAAGTTATTACCCCTAGGTACATTTGTGACAAAGAGACACCCACTTATAGTATCCTAAAATGGTTGTATTTCTAGAAAACCACTTACAATATCCTTTACAAAAACTCCATGACATTTTTTTAGAAATTAACTCACCCTTTGACATATCTATAGAAAATTAACTAGCTATATCCTTAGAAATATACATAAAGATCTTAGAAAGATTTTATCATCCTAGATTATAGAGGCTCACTAAACATTTCCTCTAATATCAACTCTAGTGAACCAGGCTTTACATACAATGATATTTCATCATTTAAGAAGATTATTCTATTCATTAGAACTATACATTTTCAATGAATGTAATAGTTTTTTGTCATTGGAAGCATCAAAAAAAATATTCTATCCTTGTGAAAGATCTTCATCATCTCACATAAATATCTACACCTTTAGTACTTATACCTAAAACATTTTTTCATAACCTTGGGAAATGAAACATAACAAAGGGATGAGTTGAAATTATCATTAAGGGAAAATATGGGAGATGTGTAGGAATAGTTTTCAGAATATAGGTATGATAAGATTATCATGAAAATATAATATCACAACCTATATATAAATGATAATATATTTGAATCATAGAATAAATAATTCTGGTTCATGAGACATGAATCCTAAGGAAATAGAGAACATAAGACATGAAATCATAATAAATGATTAAAATATATAATTCTGGGAGAGACAATAGAATATGTAATGATTTTCATATTAGTCAAGGATTTTCTGTAAATACCATCACAATGGACAAATTAAATTACTAAGATGGGTTAATAGCCTATTCAATCCATGTAATACTAAACCCAACTTACTCCCCAATCTAGTCTGGTAATACTGAACCAATTTCGTATCTTGTTCCAGACCTATAATACTGAACCATGTTCATTTCAGGTTTTATCCATTTCTACCTCCGGAGATACAAATCATTACCAAAATCATTTTAGGGCCATATTGGACCCACCTGTCTCATAATGATATCATACATACATGTTCCATAGAATCATAAACAATAATATCATAACCCAAGAAATGAAATTGGTATAATAAACAAGTAAACATATTATAACCTATTCAAAATTATATAGGTTTAATAACCATTTCATCTAAATCTAAATCCATGAAATAGGAATAGATATCATAACCATATAAACAAGGAAAGAAAAAATTATTTCAGAAACATATAACCAGGGAAAGATAAATGGATTTCAAAACACAAATCCCATGAAAGGTAAAAATAATTGATAAACACCATGATATTAAGAATAACTCATTCGTAGAAAGAATATGAATGTAACCATAAGTAATTTCCTAAAATGGTATGAGTGAAATCAATGGATTTTATCTTAGATGGAATTTTTTTTTGAAATATCATTAAAAATATTTTCTTGAGGAAACTTTACTTTATTATTTGAAAAATTTATTTTAATACATAAAAGCATTTGAAAAAAATTCTTATAAAATACCATGAAACCTAATAAATAAGAGTTGAAATCATTTCTAAATACTTTTTTTATGAAAACATAAAATATAATATTCATAACATTATATAAATTTTTTCTTGGATAACATATTTAGAAAGATTGTAAATATTTTGAAAACCATCAAAATTGAACTCATTTGAAACTTGCATTAAATTTTTTTCAAAACTATTTCTTTGAAAACACAATCAAAATGTATAAATTAGGCTTTAAAACATTTTGAAAACAATTTTACATGAAAAAATATAAATGATGGTTGAAATCATTTTGAAAACAATTTCTCTTATAATCACTTTTAAAACCCTTTTATAAAAAATTGAAAATTAAAAAATATTTTGTAATATTAAAATTAATGGAAATAGGTAAATGCGTACATGTTTTATGTGGTAAAATGAACATTCCTTTTTCATAGAAAAATGGATAGAAAAAATTTTTTTGAGAACACAAAAAAAATGATTCCATTGAACATTTCATTAAAATAAAACAAGGGTAAAAACATCTTTGAATAATTAAAGGATAATTGCACACTATTCTGGGAAACCCTTTTTATAAAACATGGTTATTATGGATCATGGATTTCTATCTTAAGAGTGGGTAAGGTTGGGTTTTATTAATAACATTTTCTTAAATATCTTGTTTACCAATTAGTGTAAGAACTAGTAAAAATATTTGAAGAAATATTTAGTAATTATAGTAGAATAGGATTCATTAATTTTGTGGAGATATGGATCATAATATTTCATCAATCTAAGGAAAAAATAAATACAATCCTAAAAATCCATGAGATTCTCTCAATAAACTCTTATAAAATGGAATTGTGGGATCACACTCCCTATCTAAGATAAGGAAATTTCATGAAACATAAAATTTAATGAAAAGAAATAAATTAATGATATAATATCTAAAATTGAATTATATACACCATGAAATATAATTTAGGTGAATCACAAAACATGCATCTCAATGAAGGAAATTTAAACAAAACTATTCCACGAATTTGGTAACTTTTAGAAAAAAACCAATGATTGAAATATCATAAAATGAATATTTGAATCCCATAAATATAATTAGAAAATTTATATTATAAAATCATGGGTAACAAATACACCACAAAAAAGGACATATGCACTCCAAGATAAAACATATTTGGTTGGTGTTCATCGTGATGTTTGACTGTGTAAAGATGTTCTCGATTCTGGAGTTCAAGTATGTTTCGTGTGTTCTTCAGCAGTGTCGAGTTGCATGTGACAATTCTTTATTCAAATTTCTCTATGTGTATTATTCTTTTTCGTTATTACACCCCTTATCTTGGTTTTCTTTTTAGTAAAATGCCCCAATACTTTTTCTGGACCACATTACTATTTTATCTTGGAGTGCATGTGTTGGAGCCGATAGGTTGTATGTATTTTGCACCTCATACCTCATACTGTTAGGTGATATTTCTATAAAGAAACATTAATTATGTCAGTGCATTTAAAATATTCAAATATTACTATAAGAGATTAAGTTGAAAGACGACAAAACATACTAAGAAATGGTGTCACGGTATGTCATGGAAACAGTGTCTCATTCCAACGATGTCTTAATTAGTCATGGTGTCTTGTGGTCAGAGTGTCTTTTGGTAACTGTGTTTTGATTTTCATGGTGTCTTGATGTTCACGTTGTCTATTTTTTTCATTGTGTATAGATGACATGGGGTCTCATGGTCACAGTTTCTGGATGTCACAGTGTCTACTTGTTCATGGTGTCTCATGGTCACGGTGTCTCATGGTCCCGGTGTCTGCTTGTTCACAGTGTCTCGTGGTCACGGTGTCTGGTTTACGGTGTCTCATGGTCACTATGTTTGGATTTCACAGTGTCTTCTTGTTCACAATGTCTCATGGTCATAGTGCATCATGGTCACAGTGTCTCATAGTCATGGTGTCTTCTTGTTAACAGTTTCTCATGGTCAAGGTGTCTCAGACTTAGGAAAATATTTGTATACAGACATAAGTAGTTATATTGATGGAATGGATTAAACTCAATCATTTTTAAGAGATATCATTATAATGTAGATCAACAGATATTTTATAATATCCAAACTGAGTGTATTCCACTCAAGAGCTTTGGATGGATTTTACTAAACAACTGTTCATTTTTTGTGAGATAGATTACATAGAGTTAACAACATTTATAGACCTAATATGATTTTTGATCCTTAAAACATGATTAATACATGAGGTTTCCAACAAACCCCATGAAACAAATATCATAAAATGGATATTGGAATCCCATAAATATAATTATAAAACTAATATTATAAAATCATGGGTAGTAAATACACCACAAAAAAAGAATTATTGGCGAACATAGCATGTATCTCATATAAATAAAAAGTGATATGAAATCCCCTAACTTTGTGTCTTGACTCTCTACATAATCATTTGAAACACATATATAATAAATATAAATTTATTCTACATATTTTTAGGAACCATATTATTTTATATATTACCATATATGGTTCTATTATGACATTATATTACCCTTTTGTAAATCATAATATGTTATGGTTTTACGTTGGGTAATATTCTCTTCATTCCATACATGTGTCATAATTTGTTATATCATTTGTCATTATACATATATCATGATTATAGAATTTTAAAAATGATATAAATATAATTTATATCTAGTATATTATTATTATTATTATTCATTGAACATATATGTAAAAAAATGGGATACACCATTCATGGAGATGATTAGCTGTATGTACACAGGAATAATGTTTCTATTTTTATTATTGTATGGAAAGAAAAGAAATTAAAATACATACATATATATATAATTATAATATTAAATTTATGGTATCTTATATATTATATATATTCACATAAATCATCTTTAATACGATCCATGTTGGGTATAAATTAATCATATTTCTTTGAGGAGTGATAGTCCACAATTCCTCACACTATATTATGGTATTAACACAAAATAGAGTAAATAAAATTATGTTCTAAATAAATATTACAAAATCATAAATAAATTTTAAATATAACATATATCATATATAAACATAGTTTCTATCATAATTTCAGCCATCAAAGGTGGTAATGGAAAAATGAATAATCATCTTTTCGTGAGGCAGAAGTTCACCTTACATAGAAACAATATGTTTGTTACCCATTAAATGGATGTGTGTATAATTTTAGGTAGAAAAATTTACATAAAAACATACTAGTGTATTTTGGATATATTTTATGTTAAATAATTATATAATAAAGTGTTTTGTATGTGGTTTATATGGAAAATAAAATAAAGGACTTGAGAGAAGACATTTCCTCTTAATTGGGTACCTTTTTTGGATTGTGACAAACAGATTCCTTGGATTTCCTTCTTCCTAATGGAAGGCTTGTAGGAGGAATTTAGGACTTCTAGGAATTTTATTTATATTGTAATTACATAACATATGTTGTTTTATATGTGTGAATAAGTGGTAGAGCTGGGGGCTTTTATAGGGAACGAAAAGGACTCACATAGAATTTTTCAAAACAATTTAGGTGTAAAATTTTTATTTCATAAGAAAAGTAATACCAAAACCAAATAAATAAATAATATAAGTTTTATGTCTTCTTAATGGACATACACGGGGTTTTGACATGTTTATAGGTCATTTTGTCCCCTAATATTAAGGTTTAGTCTCTAATTAAGCTAAAATTTTCCTTATTCATTGTGATTTTTTTAATCACATGTAAGAATATTTTTCATCAAAAATAAAGTTGATATTATAATTTATAAAATTTATAATACTTAAATTGGTTTATGACATTTTTTTAAATTCAATTCCCAGTAGCAGAAAATTTAAGATTATTTCAAATCCCCCCGGTATGATGATATTTTAGGTCTTTAAAAAAGAAAGATGTTCAAAATATTATTACATTTATTATTATTATTTTTATTTAAATTGATAATATTTTCCTAAAATGTATTAATATATTTATAATTTTTCTAATTTTTCTTTAAATTAAATTTAAAACATAATGTAACATTAATAATTATTTAAACAGAAAGGAACATCTTAACAAAAAGCAGTTTTTTCCCTATTCATCAAAAAATGATGTTTCTCACAAAACACCCAAAAATTAATCCTAAGATAAATTTTAAATTATAAATAAAAAAAATAATATGAATTTTATTAAAGTAAAATTATTATTGAGTCTATAATTAATTTTATTATTAAAATATGTTCATTCTAGAAAACAATATTTTTAAACCTAAAATATCTTTACAAAAAAATCATATAATTAATTACCTTTATCTATATAAAACAATTAAAATTAATATTTTAAAATTACTTTTACTATTAATATTAAAAATTTTAATAGATATATTATAATTATCTCACTAAAATAACTTTTACAATAAAATATTATTCTGTAGAATCATCTTTTTTGTGGGTAATGTAGACTATGTCAGTGTTGCTTATTGCGCAATCCATGTTGGTATTGAATGTACTGAAAAAAAAAGTTGATATTTTATTTATTGAATGCAATGTTGGTGCCAATTGAAAAAAATGTTTGATTTAGTGTTTTAATGTATATATATATAACTATTTTTAGCGTCACGTGAAATGAAAAATATCTAAAAGATAAATTAACTTGAAAAATAAATCCACCAAATCTCAAGGTGTTACAGTTACATGAAAATTTATATAAATAAAAACCAATTGGTCCTAAAATGACATATATATGTCTCTTGTTTGGATGATTTCAAAAATATAAAAAAAATTAATGGTGAACTTCTACAGTCAAAAAATAATCTATCATATCACTTCCATATTCACTATATATTAATGTAAAAAGGTTAATAAACCCATCACAATATAATAACAAATATATATAATTGTAATTTTTTTTGTAAAATTCCCTATACAAACAAAATATTTTCCTTTATTTATTGATTAATAATTTTATATGAAATTGTATCTTCCACAAATCCATTTATTCCTATTCCCCTAAAACTACAATCTGGTCTCATGAAACATCTTCTACACTCCCAGGTGACCATCATATCTAAATTTTTTAAAAACACTAATAACATACCCTACCCATATTTTTTTGAAAACTATTATACTATCGAAATTGTGGGTTAATTAAACCACTTATCACTAACAATACATTTTCACAATACTATTTATGTTCTCCCTAGTAATCATGCATTCAAGTTTTAACGTTTTCTATAGTGTACCATGGAAAACATAATATAATTATTACAAAAGTACCATTATGAAATAAAATATTAAAAAACAATCACATAACCCAAGTAAAAAATTATTCAGTTTCATGGAGATTATCTATGATAACATCTTATTGTACAACATATTAAAACATTTTTAAATAATTTTTTCACTCCGGAATGATTCAGGACAACAGTCATGATACAATCATATTAATAACATGTGTATTATAAACATAGCATTAGGGTGATCTCAAATTATCAGTTTGGGAAAAGTCATATCATAAATTTTTAGATCATAATAATAAAGGATAATATAAAGAAGATATAAATATCTTTATTAATGTTCATAATCACATTTATTATAATCACATAACTTTGTGGAGAAACATAAGGTCAGAAAAATCTATATGGAATAATAAATGACATGAAATGACTGAAATAAATATCCTTATGTGATAATTATATGATAGTTCGAAATATATTAAAAATGTTTTATGATCATAAAAACATAAAATTTCATGGAAAAAATTCATCTTGTAAAATTGGAACAACTCAATAAATGGAAAGTAAATGTGGCACAACCATAATAATACAAAATATTATGTGATAAAACAAATTGTTAACATGTCTATGAAAATTTAATTGTTAGTTTCCCATTGGAGAATGTGAGAAAACCCTTCATGATCTCACCTATGTAAACAAACTCATAATGTCCACAATGAGTATTTCATGATAATAGAATTTGAACTAATTAAATAGGGGTTATATAAAACCCTATATTTCATTATACATAAATTTTTTCCACTTATATTTACTTATAGTAATAAAATTAATAACGTATTAAAAAATTAATATGTGTATTTATATTAAAACATTACATACCAAAAAATTATACGATATCAAAATATAAATTTCAAAAATTATTAATTGCATAATGGAATATAAAGGATGATCTAAACATCACTTCATTGTAGATAAAATGTTGAAGACAATTGAATTGAAATTAAAAAATATTTTATTAATACATTTTGAATATTTTTCAAAAAGATAAAATGGAATTTACATTAAAAAAATAACTTTTTCTATCAAAAGATTATTCCTTTTAAAATTATATTATAAATATTTGAATATTAAATATCCTTGAAAAACATGATGATTGAAAAATGAGATATGAAAATACATTGAATAAATTACATTTTAATAAATAATTAATAATTTTAACTTGAATAGAAATTATGTTTTAAAAAATGGTATGTTAAATAATATTGATAATATTTATTCTTAAAAAGTACTATTTAATAATGGAAACATGGAAAAATATAGAAATTTTATATAACTTAAATTTAGGGTCGATAATAAAACCCTATATTTTGAAAGGGTTGAATTATTTTTGAACATTTAAAATATCATAATAAAAATGAAAAAAATTTGGAATATCGTAAAGACTTAATTTTAAAAGGAGTATAAGGTAATGAAAGTATTAGTAGTGATAAATAAAACTTTTGTTTCTACATAGGAAATGATAACTCTTGAGGGAATGGAAAACACAGAAATGGATTAATAGTTCATTAAAATAAATGGGAATTATTATTAATAAAATCAATTTTAATGAAACAACAGAGTTTTGTAGGAAAGAAGCATTGGTTTCGATAATTATTTTCCAATAAATGAAGTGTAAATACAAGATAAAAATATCATATATTACTATATATGATGATTTCGTCTAGGGTGTGCCAACTCACATGTGTTGATGCTAGCTGATGGATTCATTTTACCCCACATTAATGATTTTCAAAGGAGGGAAGAATTCATCTCTACTTTAAGGATATTTAATCCCTGAGCGAAATGGTATGATGGGATGTCAGTACTTCCATCTGTTGATTCCTCCTTAGAACACATCACCTAGTCTAGGTATCCCTTAGAGACTAAGATATTGTTCACAAAACTCATTCCTGATGCCATATATTTATGTATTCCAATTAATTATGATATATATTTCAAGAAATTATAAATGGACAAGATAGGGTTGCAACCATTTGTGAGGGGAGTTATCATGTTAGGCATCGATGTCATGTCTATATGATGAAACATAGGAACACCTACTTTGTTCTGAATCAGAGGGATTCTCAAGGCCATAGAAACTCACATATTTCCATGTCAATACTGGGGTATCTTATTCAAGAGGAATTTCTTGGAATTCTTCCTCACCTTCCCATGTTTGACATAGGGTATTCTGTGAGATTAATGTCTAGTAGAGATTCATCGGACTGATTAGAACACTCATCCATGTGGATCAGAAAAGAAAATACATAAGCGGGATCACCTGGAAGGTTTAATGGATGGGTGGATAATAACACTTTACATGAGTTTCCCCATCGTAGTGTGTCTCAAAAATGGAAGGATTAAAACAATGACAGTTGGTCTAGACACTAAAAAAGGTAGACTAGGAAGGTGGACACCAAATAAGGGGACACCAAGAATTACTATGTCCTAGGATTAAACCTCATAGAGGTTTTTTACATACCATAACTATAAGTCCATGAAAAAACCCCCACATATTTAAAAGGTTTTATTTGTTTCTTACACATAGTTAGTTGGTATACCCTAGTTTTTAGGTTTTATAGCATTCTCGTTCAGGTAGTGTTCTTAGTTGTTTTATTGGGAGTCAGTTGTGAGAGGTTTGCGATTTTTGGGGATTATTTATATTCTATTTAGGGCCCATAATTCTTCACTTGGTTTCCCAAGGACTCATTTAATTTTTGAGAAAATAATTTTTTGAGTGGAAATAAATGGGTAAGCGGTTTGGCTGCATTGTTTACTGAACCATGTAGACAGACCATGCACTGTGTCCAGCTCCTAAAAAATCTTTCTGTAATTCCAATTTTTCTCATTTGATATTAACCCTAATGCACCCATTTTTCCCAAATTCATCCATTACTACTTTTTAAGTCCCCCAATTTCTCTCAATCTCTTTAAGAACCCATTTTATATGGGTTTTTTGGTCGTGGAACTGTAAGATATTTCTTGTTTGTGAATTCTTCTCTTGTTTCATCTATTTCCTTAGGGTTTTATCCATCCGTCTTGATGTTACAAATTTCCAAAAACTGTGAATTTTTACCTAGGGTTTATTTTTTTAGTTTCATGGTTTAATCTTCTTAGTTAGGGTTTATTTTCTTTCCCTTGTGGTGTGGCAGTGATGCAGTTGAAGTTACGCACAAAGATGTTAGGATTTTGACATTAAAGGTAGGTGGTTCTATGTTTATACATTCATTAATTAATTTTCCATTATTTATTGACCTTTTTTCATTTTCTTCTTCAATTTTTTTATGAGAAACCCTTGTATTAATTGTTTAAGTGGTTTGTTTTAATGGAGCATTTTTTTTAATGATAATTTTCCATGTGAATCCCATGTTGTATCATTTGATAAAAAAAATTATTTGTGGAATTTATTTAATAAATTATGTTAGTAATTCCATTATGGACATGGTGTTGTATTAGTGTTCAATTTTCCTTAAAAATTTTGTTTAAAAGGATTTTGTGGTCAATCCCTTGCATTATTTCTTGAAATTGTGTTATTAAAATTTTAAATTGTTTATTGCCTTACGCACTGGGTGAAAAACATGATTGTGTGATATTTGGGGTTTTTATGAATTAAAAATGGCATATTCATGTGAAATTTTTATTTTGTAACATGTGGAACTTGATCAATAACAAAGAGGGAAACCTGGATATCTAGGTGGGTGGAATTGGACAAGTATTCTAGTGATCTGGTAGTGGCCTCATCCTTGTTTCACTTAGAAATATTGATGATGAAAACACTAACTAATATATAATGATATTTGGGTACCACTAGAACATTAGGGTTTCCCATCCTATTTTCACGTGGATGATAAGGATACTGGTTGTGGTTACTTATAAACTGAGATACGATGTACCTAGCACCCCACATCTAGCTAGTGCATAGGGTTGTACACATGACTTGTACTCATTGGATGTATTTTACATACCATTGGCATATAGTGTGCTTTTTTTGGAAATATTAGTATCATGTTTGTTTTATTTACAATTTTACAATTCTTAAAATTTCCCTTTTGAAAATTGTCTTCATTTAAAGTCGCGTCTTTTAGAAATTGTTACTAGAAATTATTGTTTATAAAACATGAAAGATTTTTGTCTTAAAATTTTTATCACATTAAAAGTTTTTATGGGTGAAATAATATCGGGATTATTCTCACATCCTACTTACACCCATTTATGTCAATTTCCTTGATAATGTTTGACATGGGTAAGGGAATTTTCTTTGGAGATGGTGTTTCAGGTTGTTACCATTTTTTCTTGGTGTGGTATTGTGGAGATGGCTTGAGAGAACCACCCCCATTCCATCTGGTGGTTTTTATATTGGACTTGTTACTCCATTTTTTTCCTTATGTCTATGTTTTGTCACTTCATTTCATTATTTTATTAAAGTCATGTTCGGATTAAAATTTTATATTCAGTTTATTTATTTTTGTTTGATGTTTGATGCTTTTAAACACGGATAAATCATTCCAAAACCATTATTTATGATACCCTAGAACTTTTACCATCTTATGGGATAAGAAATTCCATTTAGTTAATTCCATGGACTATGTCAGGTGACGATTTTTAGGGAGACAATACCTAGTTCGTGAAAAATGGTATCAGAAGAGGTTCTCTCCATTGGGTCATTTTGTTTTGGGAAAGAGTCTGGGTAGAATGAAGCTAGGATTTCTATAACTCGATGTATTGTTTTCAAGTAAGGTCCCTGGATATCACACATCATGGTTGTACTTGAGTTACTAGGGGATTTTGGGTTCCATATAAGTCAATTTTGTCCTTGTGGTTATTCGTTATTACTGAAATGAAATGCGAGTTAGGCCAATAGTCTCTGTGAGAATGCAAGACTAGGAAATCCATGTGGATCCATAGAAGTTGTCCTAGAACATAGAGAGTGTGAATAGAATATCTCCACCAACCATATTTCTTCATCACCCATCATCACTAGTTTCCCTTACATTCATTCGACATTTTTATGGGTCTTGTATAATCATTTTGAAAACAATTTTTTGAAACTTTTATATTAGAGACTTCAAAATGAAAATGTTTCTGAGTGGATGGGGTTAAGTTTATAGATATTATATTTTCATAATTTAAACATGTGGTCTATAGAAATTAATTGTTGTAAAATCATAATTTAGGTTAATGTGTTTTTTAAATCAATTTTAAAATGGATTTTAAAAAGGTAATGGTGTTATTTTCAAAGGGATTGGACATTGTTTTTTGGAACTATTTTGAACGAGGTTTTTAAAAGGTGTATTCTAATGAAATGTTATTTGTGTATGATGATATTTTATTTTTATAATTAGGAAAATTGGGTTCACTAACTCGATGGTTTGGAAAATATGGATGATTTTAATGTAAGTTTTGAAATTATATTTTCAGTGTAATGGAATTTTTTTAAATAGACATGCAAGTTTTGAGAATTATATTATTTCGGGAGATTATTTTGAGTCAAAAATGTTTTATGAGATAAAATGTGAGATTATTTGAATGGTTGGTTCTTTTTCATAGAAGATTTTTTTTTTTTGAAATTTGGAATGGGTTTATCTTTGTGACTAGTGGTTTGGAGAAGAAGTGGTTCGGGTTGATTATTGTTTGAAAAAATGGAATGATTTTTTTAACCTTTGTTATTTACATGAGTGGTCACATGCGTATGATATGTGTGGAAGATGAATGGGTTCATGGTTTGGTATAAGGATAATGTTTGTGAGATGCTCAGTGGGATACCATTGGTGGATGTTCATTCCACCCTCCCAGTTTTATTTTTTAGAGTTCTTTTAAAGAATTCAAAATTGTTTGGTGACCAATAGTTATGTTGTCAGTATTCTTTTGTTTTGTTGATGTCACATTGGGGTATTTTGAGTTTGAAATCCTTTCTTGTGTGGATGATTTTTTGGGTTTTTGTTTCATTTTTAAGTTGGTTTGAAGTGTTTTTATTTGTATTTCACATAAAATGTTATAGGAATTCTTTTATGGTGGACCCTCTAACGTGTTCAGTTTTATTTTTTGGGTCTGGTTTTATGGGAAAAGGTGGTTGCTACAGAACATTTTGAGTACATCTGGTAAAATAGAATCATGTTTTCTTCCAAGAATATCTAAAATTCTCTATCCTGAATGATGGATTCATGTTTATTATATTTCCTCTTTTGTTGCCTGTTTAGGGTGAGAGGGGAAATATCTGTGAGTTTTTGAGGCCCCTTTCTTGTGAAAAGATATGTGTTAGAGTAAAATGGGTTTCATTTTGTTATGTCATGGTGGTTTTGTCAGAGATGAGATGTTGTTTATTATGGAACCATAAGTATAACTTTTCATTAGGGGTTTTTCAATGCCTGACTGCGAGCCTGGAGGTGCATCAATTATAAAATCTCCAATCATAGGTCCTGAAGTGAAATTGACACATAGTCTGAAAAACCCCCCATGGGTGTAAAGGATCTTGGTTTAACATCTATATCTAGTGTGTTATGTGGATATAGTTTCAAATTATGATGAGGTTGTTTCCTATTAGTGGTCTGGTATAGAGGAAATAGACACACAAACCCTTTTCCCCATGTGTGTAATCCATATCGGTTGATAAGACCCTAATTGGTTATAAGAAGGTGGGATGGTATTATATTATCAAAACCCCAGTGCTTGAACCCCTATAGGTACAAATCTATGTATGGTTGTTCTTGTAAGAATAACCATGTAGGTCTATTCCAGCATCAATTTTGGTTGGACTTATCTTAGGATGGTAATACACAAGGGCGGTAACCACGTAGTGTCTCTGTTTGTTTGTAGTTTTTTTGATCTAGCCTCTTACAGTGGGAGAATATTTTTTGTAGAAATCAACCACGTTAGCCCATATTGGTTTTCTTTTTTCATCCAATGCTAGTTGGTTAAGATGGTTAGTTCTTATGGTTGGTAGACCCACCATGGGTCTCCTATAAGTTATTTTGGAATAATTAAACTATTAGTATACCCCTTGTGGTGGGGAGTCCATTCCAGCCTCCCCTATTGGTGTCCTAGTTTTGTCTCGAGAAATTAATTCTCTTCTAAAAGTGGGGAGTCTTTCCGAACCTCCCCTTGTTGGTGTTCACAATTATTCTCAGGTGCTAGTTTTTTCTGTGGTAGGGAGTTATCTTGGGTCACCCCATATCAGAAACTCGGGTTTCTTCATAGTGTTGGATTGTCCTTATGTAGTCTCGTTCAGATCCATATAACAAAAATATTCCTTCATTGGTAATCATTATGATTGGAGTATTCCCAACATATTTTTTGAAGTAAGGTTATGATGACCTCATTCGAATGTGTTGATTGTTTCAGGTAAATTTATCGAGCTTCAATTGGTATTGTTTAAGGTGTTTTTTCTTGGGTTGTGGTTCAATTATGTTTCACCATTTCAAAAAGTTAATTGAATTTTTGTTGGTTATAGTATATATTCCATTCGTTGGTAAACATGAGCTATTTTGGATTTTGGGGGTAGGTAACCCCTAATGAGGGTGGGGGTACATATTGGCCTTATAATTTAGCTCATAGACTCCTTTTCTTTATGGTAGTGTAATTTTTGTATTTTTATTTGGAACTCCCTTTAAACATGGAAATGGTATTGGGTTTTTTGATCTGGGCATGTTGTGGATTTCTGAGGGTGAAAGTGTTATGGGGGTGAGAATTATCACACTCGGGTTTTTAAGGTTTACTTCATTCTCTTTCGGGTCGAGTTCATGGACATTTTCTTAAGAGTAGAGTATGATATGTATAAATATTTTGGGTATTATTTCTATTCTATTATTATCCAATCATTTCCCTATAGGATCCCCCTAGCCCACATTGATGTTCGAAGAATAAAATCAATTTTCTAGTGGACAAAATATGGCACACAATGTCTATCTCACTAAAAATAATTTTATAATTCCAATTTTTCTCTTCTTGACTTAACCCTAATTCACCCCTTTCATCCCCCATTATACCATTACATCAATGTATGGAGCTTCACGATCATTAATGTGTGTTAATTCTCTCTTGTTTCTTCTATTTCCTTCTAGTTTCTTCGGACCTCCTTGATGTTTCAAATGTCCAAAAACAAGGGATTCCAACCTAGGGTTTATTTTTGAGTTTATGGTTCAATATTCTTGGATAGGGTTTTTTTATCATTCCCTTGTAGTGAAGTTGAAGTTTCACACAAATAATTTTTTGTTTTTGACATTCATGGTAGGTAATTTCACGTGTATATATTCTTTGTTTAACTTGTATTTCATTATTTACCTAATTTTTATGTTCTTATTCCATTGTGTTTGGGGGGAAATACATTTTTTGTAGAATTAGTTAAGTTGTTTATCTTAATGTTTCATTTTTGTATGAAAATGAGTTTCTCTAGGTAAAATCCATGTTTTATCATTTGAGGAAATTTTTTTATTCATGTACTTGATTTAATAAATGTTAATACAGATACCATTCCTATTTTGGTGTGGTATTATTGTGCACTTGGACTTAAAAGGGTTATTTTAAATGGATTTTATGTCCAAGGACTTTCTTTATTTCTTGAAAATGTTTTATGAAATTTTTAAATGGTTTGTTGAGTAACACAAAGGGTGAAAACATCTTTTTGGGGGTTTTGTGTGTGTGTGAGATTTATAAACAGAATATTAATGCATAAATGGCATTTTATAACATATGGAACTTGATCGAGAACAAAGAGGGAATCACATGTATCTAGGTTAGAGGAAAAGGACTAGTATTCTAGTGATATGGTAGTGTCCTTGTCCCTATTTAACATATCAATACTGACGATGAAAACACTAACTAAACTATGATGATGTTTGGGGACCACTATACCATTGATTTGTAATATAATAGTGGATCCTGCATGATAAGAATATTAGTTTTGGTTATGTAAAAACTGAGATACGATGTACCTGGGCCCCATAGCTTCCTGGGGCCTAGGGGTGTTCCCATTACTTATGCTCATTAGATATATTTAACATATCATTGGAATATGGTTTTTTTGATGGAAAATTAGTATCATGTGTGTTTTAATTAAATTTTTACATTCTTCATTGATTGCCTTTTGAAAAATGTTTTCATTTAATGTTGCATCATTTAAAAATTGTTACTATCATTTCTTGTTTATTAAAAATGAATGTTTTTTGTCTATATTTTTAACACATGGAATATTTTTTTAGTGGTATCCTATTTGGATTAGTATCACACCCTAAATACACCTTTTCAGGTAAGTATTATGGATAATTTTTAACATAGGTAAGAGAATTTTCTTTGGAGACTCTATTTTGTGTTCATACCTTCTTCTCTTAGTGTGTTGTTGTAGAGATGGATTGAGGTTGAAGATCCCTTTACATGTGGTGTTTTTTAGGTTGGATAAGTTAATACCTTTATTAGCCCTTGTGGATGTGTTTTGAAACTATTAAATTCAATTCTGACTAACAATAATGGATTGTTTGGATTAAATTTTCAGATTCAGTTTATTTATTATTGTTGGTTTTTTAATGCTTCTAAACATGGGTAAATCGATCCCGAACCATTATTTATGATACTGAGGCACTTGTTCCAGACCGTGGGGATATGGATTTCCCTTCGGGCATATCCATAGAATTGGTTGGGTGCTGGTTTGGATGGAGATCAGATCTGTTTCATGATATTAGTTTCCCATCATAGGTGGATCACTCTTGGTTGGATGAATATGATGGGTGGGTATTATTAATATTTAGCATCCCATGTTGATGGTGTGGTCCTACTAGGATGTGGCGGCCAGGGTACTAATCTTTATGGATGATGGAGGTATGGATGAATTGGTAGGAATGGATGAGTTGGAAATGACGTGACTATGATGGTTGCAGGAATCAAACTATTGGAGGATTCCTAAATATCCCAATGGATTGGAATCAATGTCCACTTAGTTTCATATGGTGAGATGGACACCTAAAGAGGTGTCCTATGAGAATGGAGCATATGGATGGGGACTCGATGGAAGTAGAACCTCTAGGATGGGCACAATCATCCCAAGATATAATGTCTCAAATAAAAGATCATGATGAGAAATGTGTGATGGGCTTGAATCGTGAAGAGGATTCATATGTAACCTTTCTAGAATGCATTGATCAATGTCTATATAGTACAGGATGGGGGCATATAATCAGGTAATTCACAAAGGAAAGAGACACAGACATGTGCTAGGGTATTATGTGTGGTTTGAGGACCTTCACAAGAGTATCACTCTTGGTTGAAGGAGTATAGTGAAGTGCATGGATTATTAATGGTAAGATTCCACTACTAGAATAATGGGATTTGAAGCCCCCCCTGACATGGGAAACCACCATTGGCGTTCACTGTAGGTGGCCTATAAAAACTGCCTCTGGCGGTCGCTGGGTTTTTCCAAAAAATCAGAGAGGCTTTGGCACCCCCCTCCCCCCACGCCCTCCCATCATGAAAACATATTATGACCCCTCTCCCTTTCCACCCTCCCCCATTACCCTTGCTGCCCTCATCTCCCTCCATCCCCTCCGGCCTCCGGGCTCCACCCTTTGTCCTCCACCCTCCAGCCTCCACCCCCTCCGGCCTCCACTCCCTCTGCCCTCCAGCCTCCAGCCTCCAGTTTCTACCCTTAGGCACCCTCTCTTCAACTTCCGCCCTCTATCCCCTCAGCCCTCTGCCCCCTCTGCCCTAAGCCTCTTTCCCCCCGCTGCCCATCCCCTCGCCTCCCTCTGCTCCGGCTCCCCACCATCCCTCGTCCCTTCCCTCTTCATCCCCCTCCCTCGCCACACCACCGTCGCCCGTCCCCTACCTTACTGAACCGCCGCCGCCTAGTCCCCTCCCTCCCCACATGGACGCTACTCATCCCCTCACTGTTTCCTCCCTCCGAATACCTGTTGTCCTCGGTCCCCTCCCTCGCTATCCCACCCTTGTTGCACCATCACCACCTCACTGCCTCCTCTTCTCTGGCTCACCGCCACCGCCGCTTCCCATCCCCTCCCTCGCCACACCGCCTCCGGCTCTAGCTCCCCTCCGCTGCCTCACCTGTCCCTCGCAACACCATTTTCAGCTCCCCTTTCTTCCAGGTTTGTCGAGCAATCAGGTATGATATGAGCTTTCACTTACATTCCATTATATATTCTCTTGTTTATTATTCAGAGGTATAATTTTACTATTTTATCAATGGTCCACAAACAATTGATCAGTATTTATTTTAAATATATTTGATATGAAAAATGCATATGTAATAAGTCTTTTTTAAATTTTTGTTATACAGATATTATTATGGATAAGAGTTAGATTGATCTTCCAAATCTAATGTCTATATAATTTTTCAATGGTATTATACAGTTTATTAACTTCACCAGAGGATTTGAAAGTGACTATATTAGTTGTCCATATAGAAAATTTGCTAAAAAATATCAATTCACAAGAGATACTGTGAGGTAGCTCCTATTCTTTAATGGATTTGTGAAACATTATAAGAGTTGGACTCGTCATGGAGAAGAATACTTTAATTTTCAAAATACGGATGTAGTTAAGATAGATGTTGATGCAAGGATGAATGATCTAATGCATTAAATTCTTACTAAAATGGTATGTGGGTTGGATCCTGAGGGCATTGACATCTAGAATCTTATGACCGATGAGATAAATCTTCACTCTGGTGTAGATCGTGATCGAGGAGGTTTTATGAATCAATTGATTATGCAAAAAATAGAATTATATCATGGATGTACTTCTTACAATAAATTTTCATTTATCGTGGATTTATTGCATTTGAAGATTTTGAATCAGTGGTCAGACACATCATTCGACATGTTGTTGGTGTAATTGAGAATGGTTCTTCTGTCGATGCTATGATTCCCCAATCGTATTACTATGCTCGTAAGTTGAAAGAGAACTTAGGTTTTACATATGAGACTATATATGCATGTGAAAACAAAAATATGTTTTTTAGAAAGGAAACTACCAATTTGTATATTTGTACAGTTTGTGGCAATTCTAAGTGGAATAAGAACATGGGAAATCAGACTCATCAACGTCAGATTGTGATATTGGGCAAACTTATTGCTGCAAAAAAAATTCATTACATTCCCCATAAAATGAGGTTGAAAAGATTTTTTATGTCATCTAAAGTTTCTAATTTAATCAGATGTCATGCAGAAAGAGTTCATGAAAGTGATATTTTAACCCACCTGGAAGATTGTCATGCATGGAAGGATTTTGATTACAGTCATCCCGACTTTGCTAAAGATGTTCGTAATGTATGATTGGGGTTGGCAGTAGGTTGTTTCAATCCATTCAATTATATGGTGGGTGAAACTCATAGCACATGGACCGTGGTGTTGGTTCCGCATAATCTTCCTTTGTGGCATTGTATGGAGCAAAAATTTATATTACTTTCCACTATTATTGATGGACCTAGAAGTCCAGGGGATAAGATTGATGTTTACCTTCAGCCATTGATTGATGAGTTGAAAGAGTTTTGGGGCGATGGTGTGATGACTTATGACTGTGAAACGAATGAAATGTTCAAACTGCAGGCTTCTTTATTGTGGAAAATCAATGACTTCCCGGCTAATGCAAATTTATCAGGCCGGAGTACGAAAGGGGAATTTTCTTGCCCTTGTTGAAATAAAAGTAAAAAATATGTATGGCTTAAACATTCCAAAAAAATGGGGATACATAGGTCACAGACGTTTTCTTCCCCCTTAGAACTGGTTTAGAAAGGACAGAGTAGCATTTGATAGTTCTAGAGAGTTCATCCCAGCACTAAAGATCATGATTGGAGTCGAAATGTTATCGCAGATTCAGGAATAAAACATCTGCATGGTATATGAAATTTGGGATTTGGTGGCACATCCAGTACGTAATATTCGTGATGCGGGTAGGCAGTGCAGTCACAATTGAAAGAGAAAAGTATTATTTATATTATTTTGTATTGGTAAACTAACATGCTAAGGAATAATTTGGATTTCATGTACATTGAAAAAAATGTTTGTGATAACATATTGTGGACCATTTTAGGTGTTAGTGTAAAATCAAAGGACCATGTTAATGTACGTGATGATTTGTAAGTAGTGGGTTTAAGGAAACAGTTACATTTATAGTTAGTTGAGGGAAACAAGGCATATATGCCTTCGGCACTGTATACGATGACTAAAAAGGAAAAAGATGCATTTCATTCCATTTTGAAGATGCTCACAGTTCTTGATGGTTACTCTTCTAATATTTCAAAGTGTGTGAATCTGATGAGTAGGACGTTGCAAGGGTTGAAAACTCATGACAATCACATACTACTTCAACATTTGATTTCAATCACAATTTTTTATTGTTTATCCCCCAATGTTTTTAATATGTTCATTGAGAAGAGTAATTTTTTAGACAGTTTTTTTTAAGGAATCAACGAATGGTTGATCTAAAAAGTTTGCAGGACCGAATTGTACTTACGCTTTGTCACATTGAGAAACTATTTCCCCCCACATTTTTTGATTTTATGGTCCACTTTAAAATGCACCTAACTCATGATGTAATGGTTGTTGGTCTAGTTCAATTCAGGTGGATGTATCCAATTGAGCGGTATCTGAGTACATTGAAATGATTTGTATGCAACAGAGCTCATCCGGAGGCATCAATATCCAATATTTATTTGATGGATGAGTGTACTACTTTTTTTGCAGAATATCCTATGGATGTTGAAACAAAATTAGATAATCCCTCTCATATTCGTGATGGTCTAGTTATAGAAGGAACCATATTTGATATGGAAAACATCGAGTGGATACAAGTGCATCGATATATCTTGTTCAATACTCCATCAGTTGCACCATTAATGCAGTAAGTGTCTTACAACTTTTATTGTTTAACTTTTACATGTTTTTTTTGCATAAGTTGATCATTTAAACATCGTGTTATCATTTGAAGGAAACACATTAATGAGATAAAAGAAGAGATATATCGTGCGACTGAGTATCAAATTCAACAATTTCATTATGCATCATTTAATGATTGGTTCACGGATTATGTACATATAAATTTATTTTCATTATGAGTGAATTATTATACTAATTTCTTTCTGTAGAAATCATAATTGAATTATATGAATTATGTAGGTTCATAAGCTGAGGTAGCTAGGGGACCCCACACTAACTAACGAATTTATCCAACTGGTTGAGGGTCCATCTATAACGGCTCATCGTTATAAATCTATAGATGCTAATGGTTTTTGATTTCGCATTAATGATGTTAACGACAAACAAGCAACACAAAATAGTGGCATCAATTGTCCATTTGGTGATTCTAGTTATTACTATGGTCAATTGATAGGAATCATTTAAGTTGTATACACACATGGGATGAAGTACATATTGTTAAAGTATAATTGGGTTGATCCAGTGCGTGGATGTAAATCGATCAATATCAGTTTTCATTGGTGAATTTTAACTATAAGTTATAAAGAAATGAACAAGTTGATAAAGAACCTTTTATTTTGACATCACAAGAGGAAAAATTATTCTATGTTACATTGCCTTTGAATCCAATTTGACAAGTTGTTGTCAAAATGTCCCAGTGAGGAGTGTTTTTATTTGAACAAGATGAACCCGAGATTATTCCATTTTTTTCCCAACAGCCTGATCAGCATACTGTAGTTCAACGTGAAAATATATGTATTGGGTCAGAGAGGTCGTTGAAGGAGACACAGTTAATTTTCATTCTTAATGAAATGTATAATTATTTTCCCGCTATTTAGTATTGAATGTCCTAGGATATCATAAATTATCTAACCATTTTATAAATCCATGAATGTTTTAATCCACAAATTTGGAAGTTTATTCATTTATAAATATTTAAAGTGATTTCTCTTTTGGTATCTTCATGTTAATGTCGGTGTATCTTCCCATTGAGGTATTATTCATTTAGTTGAAGTGATGTTTGAATTTTTATTAATTAAATCTAAAATTTGTCTATGCATTTATTGGTTTTGTATATAATTTGTATATCTATTTTGTTAATTTTCTGATTTCTTAAAATTCATTCACAACTAATTATTCAAACCCTTTTTGTTTGATTAACAACTATAAAAGTCTGATTTTTTTTAAACAATCCAATTTATCTTTTGGACACTTTGGATAGTCCTCTTACTAATGTTTTCTATGACTGCAGGCACGTCAGGGGAAGAGGCAGCAGATCAACATCATCCATTTGAACCATCTACATCTCAGGGTTGAGGTATGTCTGAATGTCATTGTCTCTATTTTTTATGTAATTGATAAATATATATATATATATATATATATATATTTATAACATCTGTTAACTAATATATTAAATTGTTTTCAATAGGATCAAACTCGACTGCTTCTTCCTCTCGCAAGAGAAGCCTTGGTCGTGGCATTTTGTCATGGAATTCTGACACGACATTTGAGGTTTCCTTTCTTGAGCTATTTCATCCAGTGGGACTGAATGCCCGTACATTTATTCACCAGATGGTTCATATCATACATGACCCACATCGATTTCCATTAACCACACGGGACTGGGCTTCTATCCCTCAGGACACATTAGATCGTCATTGGAGGGAGGTTCGGGTAAGAAGACCATTTTACATTCTTCCCTATGTAAAAACAATACTATCATATGTGATTTTTTTAATAGAAAAATTTGAAAGTATCCCTTGATGATTTTATATAAGGACACAGCCTTAAAACATTATATAATCTTTAATTAAATGAATAATTCACATTGAGGATCTTTTCAGGTTCAATGTTTTAGAGAGTTATGCGATAATTATAACATTTCAAAATATTACAAAGTAGACACTTCTACACAGTTTCCATTTTTTTCATAAAATAAAAACTCTTGAAAAAAAGTGTCATGTCTAGTTCCATGTTTAAGATATAATGACCTTTCCTTGATCCGATTCTTGACCATATTCGACATTATGTCCTGTTAAAAACATTTCCAAAACATGGGATGCACATAAAAATATCAGTAAAGGATACACAAAGAAGGAAAACTGTTATTTTTTCAAAACATTACGTAAACCATGAATACTTTAACATAATTAATACTTTTAACCGTTATGATGTAGAAAATACTCTTAACTAAATAAAAGATCATTACTTACCCTTTTGTAACAAATGGATTACCATAAAACCCATATAAAGAACAAATAACAAATAATGGTAACTTGGGACATAAACATACTTAAATGGAATAACCATACGGTTGACTTCCGCACATATCACTAAATGGAATAGCCATACGGCTGACTTTCATACCCAATGCATTGGAGGTTATAACATAACCACCTTTAATGGTATTCACAGCACCACCTGTCATTTGGTTTATCACATAACCACCTGTCAAATGTCCAATTACCATTATAAAATCAGAAGAATGAAAACAAATATAAAGGAAAGAAAAAAATTTCCACATTTTAATAACAATATATCACTTAAATATATTGACATAATAAATCCACTATCAAAACTATTTTCAATACCAAAATATGTAAAAGAGTATATGGTATTTATTTTCTTTTAAAAACATTGCGGCTTGTTGTGGAAGCCAAAGATCAAATAATACTCACGGTGGTGGAAAAGTTCGTTGTCACTGTTTATGTTAAAAGAAAAATTATTTTTATCGTTCAGTAAAATGCATTGTAGAAAAAGATTCCCATTGAAAATTCAAGGGTGTTTATACAGTGTATAAAATAAAGTCGTGTATTAAAACAGTATATGCCTCAATGAAAGGAGATTGAGACGAAGTCCCTTACCTCGTTTCTGACTTGACTCGATCATTCTTTAATCTATTGAATAATAAACTAAAGTTAATTTCTACTTGATTAATAAACTTTTTCAAGTTTATTAATACTTTTATATCACTTATTACCATGTTATAAACAATATGTAATCATTTATGTTAATAATGTTCGTTTTGTCGATATTTGGAACTTGAGTCAAAAATGAACACCTTATATTACATGTTGTCCATGTGGTCAATAGTCCATTATATCCAGAATGACATTCATTATTTAGATATAATATATAAAATATATATCCATTATATACATATATTTATAATAGTACATAACATTTAGAGGTAAGAAATGAAATGCACCATTCATGGAGGCGGTAAGTCGTACGTACGCATGAACGCTAATTTCATTTCTATTTCGTATTTTAATGAAAATAAAACATAATGATACAAAGGTATATTATAATTACAGTATAATATCATTTATAATATCATTAACTCCATATATTATACATCCCACATAGGGCATTAACGAATCACATCACTTTGAGGGGGCAATAGTCTGCACTTCCTCAAATGAGATTATCGTATTTACCCACTATGGAAAACAAAAAGGATTGAGATAACTAGGAAGTACAGAAGCATATGGAAATCATAAACATAATATATATCATATATAAATACAGTTCCATCATAATGGCCACCACGAGTGGTGGTTGGAGAAAATCGAAAAATCATCGTTTCGTGAGGCGTTAGTTTACCATCCATAGACACATTATGTTCTTCATCCATTAGATGGAGGTGTGTGTAAGTGTAGTTCGAATAAATCTCATAAAAACATCCTAGTATATTGAGGATATTGTTTTTGTTACAAAATAATGGAATAAAAAGAGTTTAGGGGTTGTAGAAGAAAAATAAAATAAAATAATTTAAGAGAAATTGTTACCTTTAATTTGGGTAACTCCCTTTGGATTGATCCAAAGGAATTCTTGAAGTGCCTTCGGCCTATGGTAAGGCTTCTAAGAGGAGAATTAAGATGTAGGGAGATTAATTGGGCATTGTTTGTGTAACATCCCAAGTAAGTAATGAATAATAAATATTTTTATCTATGTCTATTAATGATTAAGATAGTGTTTTAGAGGCTTAAAATGAAAATAAATACAATCTTATGCATAGAATACACTAATATTCTTAAAAGATTGTTTTACTGACTTTTGATGGAAAACCCTTTTTTAAATCAAACTTTTGACAATTTTATAATCTATATTTGTCAAAATAAACATATTCCTTATGATTGGGACATTGAAATTTACTTTGGATAAATTTTTGGTATTTTTCTAACAATGTTCATTTTTTAATGAATAGTGAAAAATATTGCATTTTACATCAAAACTGCTTTTTAATCTAATTTATTTATATGATTAGATTATATTTTGGATTGGTTTTGAAGTTAAATTAGAATATATTTTTACCATTTAATCTAATGGTTGTCATTGGAATCAATTTCACTTTGAAATTGGACTTAAACTGGTGTCAATCTTTTGATACTTATTGTTTCATAAAAACACGCTATTTGTCATGACAGTGAGAATTAATTATTAAATTAATTAATGTGACTTATATGTTTTGAATTTTGTAAAATATACTTCATTTTTAAATTCGGAATATAAAATATAGCTTAGGGTGAATTTTTGGTATTTTTCTGAAAAACTTCAATTTTTGATGAATAGTGAAACCACTAAGTGGTACTTATAAAAACTGATTTTTCGTTTAAATGAAATTTTACCACTTCTGTGTTTTGAATTTAAAAAATCCGACATACATGGTTGTCATTAAGAAGTAAAATATGGTTCAATAAGATTAAAATAATTTTTTGGGGAATAGTAACTCTTAAGTTCTTAATCGTGATTAGAGGTAATTAGTGTAGTTTAAGGTATAAAAAATGCTTGAATAAATTGAGATGAGCTTGACACATGTCCTACCTTCATTGTATGTGTCATGGCCGACCAAGACAATCCATGGGTCAACTTGGGGACCCCATGGAGCCACATTGGTTGGGAGATGACATAAATAACTTTTTATTTAATGTAAAAGTAAAAATGACACAAACATGAAATGTTTTACTAAAACAATTTTTACATGGGGTTATAAAGATAATATTTTTTATTATAAATAGTCATTGGAAAGATAAAAAGATTTCCTAAATCATAGTATTTTTTTATAATTTTTAGACTTTAAATAAATTAAATTATTTATGACATCATGATGATGCAGCGATTACCTCATTATTTAACGATTTAAATAAAATGGAATGATAATGTAAAATCTAAGCCCTACACATGGAAAAAACATATTGGATGGGTGGATTTCGAACCCTTATCATCTTACCCTCGAAAAACATCAATTTGGGACCTCTTAAATCCGAATACCATTTTAAAATAAAGTGACTTTTCTTTACCTTCCAAGAGTGCCCTCCTCTCCTCTTATAAAAGGCCCCCACCTCTACCTCCTTACCCACACTCCCAAAGCCTTTGGCTCGGCCAAACACTGAAAATTTTGTCTCTCCACTTACCTCTATTACTCCTTGAAGCCTCACTTTGGGCATATGTCTTCCCAAGAGAGCCTTTGATCTCAAATCTAAGAGAGTTACCCGATTTTAAGGTAATGTCTTCACTTGAGTCCTTTTGTTTTATTTTGCTTCTCCAACCCCCTGAACTCTTTTTATTCTTTTTTTTTGTAACAACTCCAGTATCCTCAATATACTAGGATGTTGTTATAAGATGGATTTGAGCTACACTTACACACACCTACATCTAATGGTTAAAGGACATATTGTTTCCGTGGTTGGTGAATTTATGCCTCCCGAAACGATGATTGTTCAACATTATATTAACATATTCAAAGGTGTCCATTAAGATGTCACTAGATTTATATATGATATATAATATGATTATGTTTTCCTTAAGATTCTGTATTTTTCATTTTGGGCATACCTTTATGGTTTCCATTATGGGTAAACGTGATATCTTCATTTGAGGAAGTGCGGACTACCGCCCCCTCAAAGTGATTTGATCCGTTAAATACCATATGTGGGACGTATAAAGGATGGAACTATGATATTATATATGATATTATACTGGAATTAAAATATACCTATATATAATTATGATTCCATTCTATAAAAATACGAAATAGAAATGAAAGTAGCGTTCATGTGTACGTACGGCTTACCGTCTCCATGAACGGTGCATTTCATTTCGTTCCTCTAAATGTTATATAATATTATAAATGCATGAATGTACTGGATATATATGATATATATTATATCTACATCACAAATACCATTCTGGATATAATGGATACATAAACAACTTGTAATTATAAATGTTTTATTTTTTACTCAAATACCAATGATCTTTAAAATGTCCATTATTAACTTAAATAATTAGATAGTGTTCATGACATGGGAATAAGTGATATAAAAAGAATAATGAACTTGAAAAAGGTTCTTAAGCAAGTATAAATTAACTCAAGTTTATTATTCAGGACATTAAAGAACGATCTAGTCAAGTCGGACCCGAGGTATGGGACTTCATCTCAATCTCCTTTCATTGAGGCATATTTTGTTTTATACACAACCTTCTTTTATACGGTGTATAAACCCCTTTGACTTTTACGTTTATCCAAAAGGAATATTTTTTATACAAATCGTTTTACTAAATGACAAAAGGGAATGTTTTTGTCGTACGTATGCGGCGACAACGACTTCTCTGCTGCCATGACCTTTATTTGAGTTTCGGCTTCCTCTACAAGCCATACCTTTTTTAAAAAAGAAAAATAAATACCATGTTTTACTTTTCTTTTATTTTGGTATTGAAAATGGTTTTCATAATGTTTTTATATAAATGTTTTGTATTGATATCTTGTGAATGAAAGGTGGAATTATTATGTTTCCTTTATGCATGTTTTATGTGATATGATTATGTTGAGGTTCTTGGGAATTATTATGAAGACGGGTGGTTCCGTGATAAACTAAGGGAAGGTGAGCCCGATATAGCTCTCTAATGCATTGGGAAACGCGAAGGTGTGAAATGTTAAGGTTTCTCCTAAGAGATTTAGGGAATATACTGTGATGGGTATTCCAAATGTAACCAAGAGGGTTACTCCCTATGTAAGAATGTTATGAATGCCTCAAGTTACCTTTATGTCTTATGATTTATATGATTTATTCATGATTTGATGAGGTATGTTAAAGTGATTATGTTTTATGGGTAAAGTATGATTTCATTCTTATGTATATATGTATCCATGTTTCCTTTCCATATTTTAATATCCCTTACTGAGTTTTTTATGCTCATCCCAAGTTTTTTGAAATGTTTTTCACATGTCAAGGGAAAGGTACATGATATGATGATAGTGTCAAGGGTGTGTCAAGAAAGAATCCATGTTTTATTTTAAATATGTTTCCATTGATGGGAAAGAAGAATAGTATCTTTATGTAATCATTTTTTTTATATGTGGAATGTAATGCAAGTTTTATGAAATAATTCTCTAAAACTCTAAACCCGAAAAGATCCTCAATGTTTAATCTTGTAATAACTCAAGATTATGTAAGGTTTATGGCTGTGGCCTTATAGTTGGTATCAGAGGTCGGTTTAGATAACTTTAGGAGTTAGAATTTTATTAAATGATTATCCAAAAATATTTTTTTATGGTCAAATTGAAATGATATAGCATTTAAAGATTACCATGTTGCTTCACCTAAGGTATTTCTGTGATAAGAATTGTTTTCCACAGAGGAAACAGAGCATCTTTTCTAGGAAGGGATACAGAGGGAAATGACCTTTCAAATCAGTATCCTGAGATGGTCAGAATCAGAACTAAACAGTTTGTTGCAATGATGGCTCAGTTGACTCAGGTGAAAAATGTTTGTTGTTTTTATTGATGATATTTTGGTGTTTTCTAAAAGTAAAGAGGAGCATGAAAGACATTTAAGGGTTATTTTGCAAACATTAAAATAAAATCAATTGTATGGGAAATTCAGCAAGTGTGAGTTTTGGTTGCAAAAAATTTCTTTCCTTGGTCACATTGTTTCTAAATATGGGATAACTGTTGATCCTGCAAAAACAAAGGTTGTTGAAAAATGGAAAAGGACCAAAAATGTAACAGAGATTCAAAGTTTCCTTGGATTGGAAGGCTATTACCGAAGGTTTGTTAGAAATTTTTCACGGTTATCTATTCCAATGAATAAGCTAACTCGGAAGGGTGTTAAGTTTATCTAGACAAAAGAATGTGATGATTGTTTTCAGGAATTGAAAGGAAGATTGGTGAATGATCCAGTTTTGGCACTACGTTCCAGGAATGGTGAGTTTGTTATATATAGTGATGCTTCATTAAAAGTACTTGGTTGCATCCTAATGCAGAATGATCAGGTAATTGCTTATGCTTCATGACAGTTGAAAACTCATGAGGTAAATTACCCTACACATGATTTGAAATTAGCTGCTGTTGTTTTCGCTTTAAAAATTTGGACGCATCATTTGTATGGAGTAAAGTGTGAAATATATACTGATCACAAAAGTTTAAATTATATATTCACTCAGAAATAATTTAACATGAGACAAAGTAGATGACTAGAATTAATCAAAGATTATGATTGTACAATTCATTACCATCCGGGAAAAGCAAATAAAGTGGTTGATGCTTTGAGTCAAAAACGTAATGCTTCATTAACAATGATGTGCTTGGAACGTGATCCTTTGGTTAAGGATTTGATGAAATGTGGCATAGAAGTTGTTGGTGGAGGATGTTATTCTGTTTTGTTTTAGGTATCAGTGAGATCATCTCTATCAGATAGAATCAAGCAAGCACAGAAGCAAGACAGTGAGTTTCAGAAAAAGGTAGAGCTGGTTCAGAAAGGTAAGTTGCCTGAATTCAACATTGATAATGATTGTATTTTGAGATTTGGGAAGAGATTGTGTGTGACTTGTGATTCATAGTTGAAGAGAGAGTTGTTATGTGAAGCTCATAGTTCTCCGTTTTCAGTTCATCCTGGCAGTACTAAGATGTACAGAGATTTGCGGGAGTATTACTGGTGGGATGGAATGAAAAGAGATATTTCTGATTTTACTGTAAACTGTTTGACATGTCAATAGGTTAAAGCAGAGAGGCAGTTACCGAAAGGGATGCTTCAGCCTTTACCAGTGCCAGAGTGGAAATGGGAGAATATATCCATGGACATTGTTGTGGGATTACCGAAGATATCTCGAGGTAATAATGCAATCTGGGTTACTGTTGATCGCTTGACTAAATCTTCTCATTTACTTTCTATACGAGATACTTTTTCCCTAGATCAACTTTCCCATTTGTATCTTAAAAAGATAGTCAGGTTACATGGAGTTCTTCTCTCCATTGTATCTGATCGTGATCCCAGGTTCACTTTTAACTTTTGGAAAGGTCTTCAGAAGTCGTTGGGTACTGAATTAAATTTTAGTACAGTATTTCATCCTCAATAAGATGGGCAGTCAGAAGGAAAAATTAAGACCTTGGAGGATATGCTACGAGCTTGTTCGATGGATTATCAGGGAATTTGGGACCAACATCTTTCTTTGGTTGAATTTTCATATAATAACAGTTTTCATTCCAGTATACAGATGGCACCATTTGAGGCGTTATATGGGATGCGGTGTCGAACTCCAGCTTTATGGGATGAAGTGGGTGAAAGGAAGTTGATGGGACCAGAATTGGTAGAAGAGATGGCAGAAAACGTTCAGCTGATTCAGAAACACATGAGAACAGCTCAGAGTAGGCAGAAGAGTTATACAGATAATAGGAGGAAGGATCTAACTTTTGAGGTAGGTGATCATGTTTTTCTCAAAGTCTCACCATGGAAAAGTGTGATGTGATTTGGTAAGAAAGGAAATCTGAGTCCAAGGTTCATTGGACCATATGAAATTCAGGAGAGAGTTGGATCAGTTGCATACCGGGTGGCTTTACCTCCGAGTTTATCTCAGGTACACAATGTTTTTCACGTTTTGATGTTGAGAAAGTATATGTCAGATCCATCTCATGTTTTGAGTCCAAAGGTAGTTTAGCTGGAAGAGAACCTATCTTATAAGGACCAACCGGTCCAGATTCTTGACCACAAGGAGCAAGTGTTAAGAAATAAGGTGATTAACCAGGTAAAGGTTTTTTGGAAAACCCACATGATGGAAGAGGCAACATGGGAATCTGAAAATGCAATGAGGGATAAGTACCCTCATTTATTCGATAAGTAAATAAATTGCGGGGACGCAATTTTCTAAAGGGGGAAGGATGTAACATCCCAAGTAATTAATGAATAATAGATATTTTTATCTATGTCTGTTAATGATTAAGATAGTGTTTTAGAGGCTTAAAATGAAAATAAATATAATCTTATGCATGGAATACACTAATATTCTTAAAAGATTGTTTTACTGCCTTTTGATGGAAAACCCTTTTTTAAATAATACTTTTGACAATTTTATAATTTATATTTGTCAAAATAAACATATTCATTATGATTGGGACATTGAAATTTACATTGGATAAATTTTTGGTATTTTTCTGACAATGTTCATTTTTTAATGAATAGTGAAAAATACTGCATTTTACATCAAAACTTCTTTTTAATCTAATTTATTTATATGATTATATTATCTTTTGAATTGGTTTTGAAGTTAAATTAGAATATATTTTTACCATTTAATACAATGGTGGTCATTGGAATCAATTTCACTTTGAAATTGGACTTAAAATGGTGTGTATCTTTTGATACTTATTGTTTCATAAAAACACGCTATTTTTCAGGACAGCGGGAATTAATTATTAAATTAATTAATGTGACTTATATGTTTTGGATTTTGTAAAATAGACTTCATTTTTGTATTCGGAATATCAAATATTGCTTAGGGTGAATTTTTGGTATTTTTCTGAAAAACTTCAATTTTTGATGAATAGTGAAACCACTAAGTGGTACTTATAAAAACTGATTTTTCGTTTAAATGAAATTTTACCACTTCTGTGTTTTGAATTTCAAAAATCTGACATACATGGTTGTCATTAAGAAGTAAAATTTGGTTCAATGAGATTAAAATAATTTTTTTGTGAATAGTAACTCTTAAGTTCTTAATCGTGATTAGAGGTAATTAGTGTAGTTTAAGGTAAAAATAATGCTTTAATAAAATGAGATGAGATTGAAACATGTCCTACCCTCATTGGATGTGTCATGGCAGACCATGAAAATCCATGGGTCAACTTGGGGACCCCATGGATCCACCTTGGTTGGGAAATGACATAAATAACTTTTTATTTAATGTAAAAGTAAAAATGACACAAACATGAGATGCTTTACTAAAACATTTTTTACATGGGGTTATAAAGATCAGATTTTTGATTATAAATAGTAATTGCAAATATAAAATGATTTCCTACATCATAGTATTTTTTTATAATTTTTAGACTTTAAATAAATTAAATTATTTATGACATCATGATGATGCAGCGATGACCTCATTATTTAACGATTTAAATAAAATGGAATGATAATGTAAAATCTAAGACCTACACATGGCCAAAACCTATTTGATGGGTGGATTTCGAACCCTTATCACCTTATCTTCGAAACACATCAATGTGGGACCTCTTAAATCCGAATAACATTTTAAAATAAAGTGACTTTTCTTTACCTTCCAAGAGTGCCCTCCTCTCCTCTTATAAAAGGCCCCCACCTCTACCTCCTTACCCACACTCCCAAAGCCTTTGGCTCGGCCAAAACCTGCTCATTTTGTCTCTCAACTTACCTCTATTACTCCTTGAAGCCTCACTTTGGTCATAAGTCTTCCCAAGTAAGCCTTTGAGCTCAAATCTAAGAGAGTTACCCGATTTTAAGGTAATGTCTTCACTTGAGTCCTTTGGTTTTATTTTGCTTCTCCAACCCCCTAAACTCTTTTTATTATTTTCTTTTGTAACAAATCCAGTATCCTCAATATACTAGGATGTTTTTATAAGAAGTATTCGAGCTACACTTACACACACCTACATCTAATGGTTAAAGGACATACTGTTTCCGTGGATGGTGAATTTATGCCTCTCGAAACGATGATTGTTCAACATTATTTTAACACCTTCAAAGGTGTCCATTAAGATGTCACTATATTTATATACGATATATAATATGTTTATGTTTTCCTTAAACTTCTGTATTTTTCTTTTTGGTCATACCTTTATGGTTTCCATTATGGGTAAACGTGATATCTTCATTTAAGGATGTGTGGACTACCGCCCCCTCAAAGTGATTTGATTCGTTAAATACCATATGTGGGACGTATAAAGGATGGAACTATGATATTACATATGATATTATACTGGAATTATAATATACCTTTATATCATTATGATTCCACTCTATAAAAATACGAAATAGAAATGAAAGTAGTGTTCATGCGTACGTACGTCTTACCGTCTCCATGAACGGTGCATTTAATTTCTTACCTCTAAATGTTATATAATATTAGAAATGCATGAATTTACTGGATATATATGATATATATGATATATACATCATGAATACCATTATGGATATAATGGATACATGAAAAACATGTAATTATAAAGGGTTTATTTTTTTACTCAAGTACCAATGATCGTTAAAATGACCGTTATTAACTTAAATAATTACATAGTGTTCATGACATGGAAATAAGTTATATAAATGGAATAATGAACTTGAAAAAGGTTCTTAAGAAAGTATAAATTAACTCAAGTTTATTATTCAGGACATTAAAGAACGATCGAGTCATGTCGGACCCGAGGTATGGGACTTCGTCTCAATATCCTTTCATTGAGGCATATTTTGTTTTATACACAACCTTCTTTTATACGGTGTATAAAACCCTTTGACTTTTACATTTATCCAAAAGGAATATTTTTTATACAAAGCATTTTACTAAACGACAAAAGGGAATGTTTTTGTCGTACGTATGCGGCGACAACGACTTCTCGCCGCCGTGACCTTTATTTGAGTTTCGGATTCCTCTACAAGAAATACCATTTTTTTAAGAGAAAAATAAATACCATGTTTTACTTTTCTGTTATTTTGGTATTGAAAATGTTTTCCATAATGTTTTTATATCAATGTGTTGTATTGATATCTTGTGATTGAAAGGTGGAAATATTATGTTTCCTTTATGCATGTTTTATGTGATACGATTATGTTGAGGTTCTTGGGCATTATTATGAATACGGGTGGTTCCGTGATAAACTAAGGGCGGGTGAGCCCGATATAGCTCTCTAATGCATTGGGTAACGCGAAGGAGTGAAACGTTAAGGTTTCTCTGAAGAGATTTAAGGAATATACTGTGATGGGTATTCCAAACGTAACCAAGAGGGTTACTGCCTACGTAAGAATGTTATGAATGCCTCAAGTTACCTTTATGTATTATGATTTCTATGATTTATTCATGATTCGATGAGGTATGTTAAAGTGCTTATGTTTTATGGGTAAATTATGATTTCATTCATATGTATATATGTACCCATGTTTCCTTTCCATATTTTTATATCCCTTACTGATCTTTTTATGCTCATCCCATGTTTTTTGAAATGTTTTTCATAGGTCAAGGGAAAGGTACATGATATGATGTTAGTGTCAAGGGAGTGTAAAGAAAGAATCCATGTTTTATTTTAAATATGTTTCCATTGATGGGAAAGAATAATACTATCTTTATGTAATCACTTTGTTTATATTTGGAATGTAATGCAAGTTTTATGATCTAATTATCTAAAACTCTAAACCCGAAAAGATACTCAATGTGTAATCTTGTAATAACTCAAGATTAAGTAAGGATTAAGGCTGGGGCCGTATAGTTGGTATCAGAGGTCGGTTTAGATAAATTTAGGAGTTATAATTTTATTAAATGATTATCCAAAAATATTTTTTATGGTCAAATTGAAATGATATAGCATTTAAAGATTACCATGTTGCTTCACCTAAGGTATTTCTGTGATAAGAATTTTTTTCCATAGAGGAAACAGAGCATCTTCTATAGGAAGGGATACAGAGGGAAATGACCTTTCAAATCAGTATCTTGAGATGGTCAGAATCAGAACTAAATAGTTTGTTGCGGTGATGGCTCAGTTGACTCAGGTGAAAAATGTTTTTTGTTTTTATTGATGATATTTTTGTGTTTTCTAAAAGTAAAGAGGAGCATGAAAGACATTTAAGGGTTATTTTGCAAACATTAAAAGAAAAGAAATTTTATGGTAAATTCAGAAAGTGTGAGTTTTGGTTGCAACAAATTTCTTTCCTTGGTCACATTGTTTCTAAATATGGGATAACCGTTGATCCTGCAAAAAAAGTTTGTTGAATAATGGACAAGACCCACAAATGTAACATAGATTCGTAGTTTCCTTGGTTTGGAAGGCTATTACCGAAGTTTTGTTAGAAATTTTTCACGGTTATCTAGTCCAATGACTCAGCTAACTCGGAAGGGTGTTATGTTTATCTGGAAAAAAGAATGTGATGATTGTTTTTAGGAATTGAAAAGAAGATTGTGTGAATGATCCAGTTTTGGCACTACCTTCCAGGAATGGTGAGTTTGTTATATACAGTGATGCTTCATTGAAAGGACTTGGTTGCGTCCTAATTCAGAATGATCAGGTAATTTCTTATGCTTCACGACAGTTGAAAACTCATGAGGTAAATTACCCAACACATGATTTGGAATTAGCTGTTGTTGTTTTCGATTTAAAAATTTGGAGGAATCATTTGTATGATGTAAAGTGTGAAATATATACTGATCACAAAAGATTAAAGTATATATTCACTCATAAATAATTGAACATGAGACAAAGGAGTTGGATAGAATTAATCCAGGATTATGATTGTACAATTCATTACCATCTGGGAAAATCAAATAAAGTGGCTGATGCATTGAGTCAAAAAAGTAATGCTTCATTAACAATTATGTGTTTGGAACGTGATCCTTTGGTTAAGGATTTGATGAACTTTGGCACATAAGTTGTTGGTAGAGGAAGTTCTTCTGTTTTGTTTCATGTATCAGTGAGATCATCTCTATTAGATAGAATCAATCAAGCACAGAAGGAAGATAGTGAGTTGCAGAAAAAGGTAGAGCTGGTTCAGAAAGGTAAGTTGCCTGAATTCAACAATGATAATGATTGCATTTTGAGATTTGGGAAGAGATTGTGTGTTCCTTATGATTCATAGTTGAAGAGAGAGTTGTTATGTGAAGCTCATAGTTCCCCGTTTTCAGTTCATCATGGCAGTACTAAGATGTACAGAGATCTGCAGGAGTATTACTGGTGGGATGGAATGAAAAGAGATATTGCTGATTTTACTGTGAAGTGTTTGACATGTCAACAGGTTAAAGTAGAGCGGCAGTTACTGAAAGGGATGCTTCAGCCATTACCAGTGCCAGAGTGGAAATGGGATAATATATATCCATGGACTTTGTTGTGGGATTACCGAAGACATCTCGAGGTAATAATTCAATATGGGTTATTATTGATCGCTTGACTAAATCTTCTCATTTCCTTACTATACGAGATACTTTTTCCCTAGATAATCTTTCTCGTTTTTATCTTAAGGAGATAGTCATGTTACATGGATTTCCTCTCTCCATTGTATCTGATCGTGATCCCAGGTTTACTTCTAACTTTTGGAAAGGTCTTCAGAATTCGTTGGGTACTGAATTAAATTTTAGTACAGCATTTCATCCTTAATCAGATGGGCAGTCAGAACGAACAATTCAGACCTTGGAGGATATGCTACGATCTTGTTCGATGGATTATCAGGGAAGTTGGAACCAACATCATTCTTTGGTTCTTTTTTCATATAATAACAGTTTTCATTCTAGTATACAGATGGCACCATTTGAGGCGTTATATGGGAAGCAGTGTCGAACTCCAGCTTTCTGGGATGAAGTTGGTGAAAGGAAGTTGATGGGACCAGAATTCGTAGAAGAGATGGCAGAAAAAGTTCCGCTGATTCAGAAACACATGAGAACAGCTCAGAGTAGGCAGAGGAGTTATGCAGACAATAGGAGGAAGGATCTAACTTTTGAGGTAGGTGATCATGTTTTTCTCAAAGTCTCACCATGGAAAAGTGTGATGCGATTTGATAAGAAAGGAAAGTTGAGTCCAATGTTCGTTGGACCATATGAAATTCTGGAAGGAGTTGGATCAGCTGCATACCGGGTGGCTTTACCTCCGAGTTTATCTCAAGTACACAATGTTTTTCACGTTTCGATGTTGAGAAAGTATATGCCAGATCCATCTCATGTTTTGAGTCCAGAGGTAGTTCAGCTGGAAGAGAACTTATCTTATGAGAAACAACCGGTCCATATTCTTGACCACAGGGAGCAAGTGTTACGAAATAAGGTGATTAATTAGGTAAAGGTTTTGTGGAAAACCCACATTATGGAAGAGGCAACATGGGAATCTGAAAATGCAATGAGAGATAAGTACCCCCATTTATTCGATAAGTAAATAAATTGTGGGGACGCAATTTTCTAATGGGGGGAAGGAAGTAACATCCCAAGTAAGTAATGAATAATAGATATTTTTATCTATGTCTATTAATGATTAAGATGGTGTTTTAAAGGCTTAAAATGAAAATAAATACAATCTTATGCATGGAATACACTAATATTCTTAAAAGATTGTTTTACTGCCTTTTGATGGAAAACCCTTTTTTAAATCAAACTTTTGACAATTTTATAATTTATATTTGTCAAAATAAACATATTAATTAAGATTGGGACATTGAAATTTACTTTGGATAAATTTTTGGTATTTTTCTGACAATGTTAATTTTTTAATGAATAGTGAAAAATACTGCATTTTACATCAAAATTGCTTTTTAATCTAATATATTTATATAATTAGATTATCTTTTGAATTGGTTTTGAAATTAAATTAGAATATATTTTTACCATTTAATCCAATTGTGGTCATTGGAATCAATTTCACTTTAAAATTGGACTTAAACTGGTGTCAATCTTTTGATACTTATTGTTTCATAAAAACACGTTATTTGTCATGACAGCGGGAATTAATTATTAAATTAATTAATGTGACTTATATGTTTTGAATTTTGTAAAATAGAATTCATTTTTGAATTCGGAATATCAAATATAGCTTAGGGTGAATTTTTGGTATTTTTCTGAAAAACTTCAATTTTTGATGAATAGTGAAACCACTAAGTGGTACTTATAAAAACTGATTTTTCGTTTAAATGAAATTTTACCACTTCTGTGTTTTGAATTTAAAAAATCCGACATACATGGTTGTCATTAAGAAGTTAATGTGGTTCAATGAGATTAAAATAATTTTTTGGTGAATAGTAACTCTTAAGTTCTTAATCGCGATTAGAGGTAATTAGTGTAGTTTAAGGTAAAAATAATGCTTTAATAAAATGAGATGATCTTAACACATGTCCTACCCTCATTGGATGTGTCATGGCCAACCAAGACAATCCATGGGTCAACTTGGGGACCCCATGGAGCTACTTTGGTTGAGAAATGACATAAATAACGTTTTATTTAATGTAAAAGTAAAAATGACACAAACATGAGATTTTTTACTAAAACAATTTTTTCATGGGGTTATAAAGATCATATTTTTGATTATAAATAGTCATTGGAAATCTAAAACTATTTCTTACATCATAGTATTTTTTTATAATTTTTAGACTTTAAATAAATTAAATTATTTATGGCATCATGATGATGCAGCGATGACCTCATTATTTAACGATTTAAATAAAATGGAATGATAATGTAAACTCTAAGACCTAAACATGGACAAAACCTATTGGCTGGGTGGATTTCTAACCCTTATCACCTTATCCTCTAAACACATCAATGTGGGACCTCTTAAATCCTAATACCATTTTAAAATAAGGTGACTTTTCTTTACCTTCCAAGAGTGCCCTCCTCTCCTATTATAAAAAGCCCCCACCTCTACCTCCTTACCCACACTCCCAAAGCCTTTGGTTCGGCCAACCCCTGTAAATTTTGTCTCTCCACTTCCCTATATTACTCCTTGAAGCCTCACTTTTGGCAGAAGTCTTCCCAAGGAAGCCTTTGAGCTCAAATCTAAGAGAGTTACCCGATTTTAAGGTAATGTCTTCACATGAGTCCTTTTGTTTTATATTTCTTCTCCAACCCCCTAAACTATTTTTATTCTTTTCTTTTGTGACAAATACAGTATCCTCAATATACTAGGAAGTTTTTATAAGTAGGATTCGAGCTACACTTACACACACCTACATCGAATGGTTAAAGGACATACTGTTTCTGTGGATGGTGAATTTATGCCTCCCGAAACGATGATTGTTCAACATTCTTTTAACACCTTTAAAGGTGGCCATTAAGATGTCACTATATTTATATATGATATATAATATGTTTATGTTTTCCTTAATCTTATGTATTTTTCCTTTTGGGCATACCTTTATGGTTTCCATTATGGGTAAACGCGATATCTTCATTTGAGGAAGTGCGGACTACCGCCCCCTCAAAGTGATATAATTCGTTAAATACCATATGTGGGACGTATAAAGGATGGAACTATGATCTTATATATGATATTATACTGGAAGTATAATATACCTTTATATCATTATGATTCCATTCTATAAAAATACGAAACAGAAATGAAAGTAGTGTTCATGCGTATGTACGGCTTACCATCTCCATGAACGGTGCATTTCATTTCTTACCTCTAAATGTTATATAATATTATAAATGAATGAATGTACTGGATATATATGATATATATGATATCTACATCATGAATACCATTCTGGATATAATGGATACATGAAAAACTTGTAATTATAAAGGGTTTATTTTTTACTCAAGTACCAATGATCGTTAAAATGACCGTTATTAACTTAAATAATTACATATTGTTCATGACATGGAAATAAGTGATATAAAAGGAATAATGAACTTGAAAAATGTTCTTAATAAAGTAGAAATTAACACAAGTTTATTATTCCGGATATTAAATAACGGTCAAGTCAAGTCAGACCCGAGGTATGGGACTTCGTCTCAATCTCCTTTCATTGAGGCATATTTTGTTTTATACACAACCTTCTTTTATACGGTGTATATGACCCTTTAACTTTTACGTTTATCCAAAAGGAATCTTTTTTATACGAATCGTTTTACTAAATGACAAAAGGGAATGTTTGTGTCGTACATATGCAGCGACAACGACTTCTCCGCCGCCGTGACCTTTATTTGAGTTTCAGCTTCCTCTACATGCCATACCTTTTTTTAAAAGAAAAATAAATACCATGTTTTACTTTTCTTTTATTTTGGTATTGAAAATGGTTTTCATAATGTTTTTATATCAATGTGTTGTATTGATATCTTGTGATTGAAAGGTGGAAATATTATGTTTCCTTTATGCATGTTTTATGTGATACGATTATGTTGAGGTTCTTGGGCATTATTATGAAGACGGGTGGTTCCGTGATAAACTAAGGGTGGGTGAGCCCGATATATCTCTCCAATTAGTTGGGTAACGCGAAGGAGTGAAACGTTAATGTTTCTCCGAAGATATTTTGGGAATATACTGTGATGGGTATTCCAAACGTAACCAAGAGGGTTACTCCCTACGTAAAAATGTTATGAATGCCTCAAGTTACCATTATGTCTTATGATTTCTATGATTTATTCATGATTTGATGAGTTATGTTAATGTTCTTATGTTTTATGGGTAAAGTATGATTTCGTTCTTATGTATATATGTACCCATGTTTCCTTTCTATATTTTTATATCCCTTACTGAGCTTTTTATGCTCATCCCAAGTTTTTTGAAATGTTTTTCACAGGACAAGGGAAAGGTACATGATATGATGATAGTTTCAAGGGAGTTTCAAGAAATAATCCATGTTTTATTTTAAATATTTTTCCATTGATGGGAAAGAAGAATACTATCTTTATGTAACCACTTTGTTTATATGTGGAATGTAAGGCAAGTTTTATGATCTAATTCACTAAAACTCTAAACCCGAAAAGATCCCCAATGTGTAATCTTGTAATAACTCAAGATTAAGTAATGTTTAAGGCTAGGGCCTTATATTTTTTATGAGCCAAATAGCTTTAGTGGTGTGAGGAGTTGGTTATCAGTTGTATTCTTTTATAACGGAGAGGAGCGGCTCTTTCAGAAAGTGTGAAAATATTGTTTTATAATATAATGATATTCGATTTCCAATTGTCCAAATATCATTATAGTCAAAGATAAGATGACTCATGGTCGAAATATAATCATCCAATATGAATTGGACAGGTTTTGGATAATATTTTAATCATTATAATCTTATTTATTTAAATCGATTATTAATGAGGTAAATACTGCATCATTATTTTGTCATGAATAATTTAATTAATTTGTGTCAAAAAATTATAAAAAAAATACTATCATGTAGGAAATATGTTTATCTTTCTAATGAATATTTTTATACATAAATATAATTTATATAACCTCTTAGAAAAATTAATTTACTAAAAGATATTTGCTTTTGTCATTTTTTCCTTTACTTTAAGTTAATTAAACTAAATTGTTATTCTCACACCCATGTTGCTCAATGGGATCCCAAAATCGACCCAAAGATTCCCATGGTCTTTAATGACTCATCCAATAAATTTTGGACATGTTTTAAGGTAATTTTGAATTATTATAATATTCTTTTTTCATTGAATTAGCCTATTTAAATTTAACCGCTGTAAACAAAAGTCAAAAGTTACTATTCACCAGAAATTATTTTCATCTCATTGAACCACATTTTACTTATTGATAACAACCATGTATGTCGGATTTTCAAAATTAAATTCACATAAGTGCTAAAATTTCATTTAAATGAAAAAGTCACTCTTTTTAACTACTACCAAGTGGTTTCACTATTCATCAAATATTGAAGTTTTTCAGAAAAATACCAAAAATTCATCCTAAGCAATATTTGATATTACGAATTCAAAAATGATATTTATTTTTCCAAATTCAAAACATAGAAGTGGAATTAATTAATCTTAAAATTAATTCCTGTTATCACAACAAATAGCGTGTTTTTAAAAAACAATAACTATCAAAAGATTGATACTTGTTTATGTCCAATTTCAAAATGAAATTAACTCCAATGACCAAAATTGGATTAAATGGTAAAAATATATTTTAATTTCACTTTAAACCCAACTAAAAAGATAATCTAACCATATAAATAAATTATTTTAAAAGGCACTTTTGAATTAAAATACAATATTATTCACTATTCATTTAAAAAATGAACTTTATCGAAAAAATCCCAAAAAATAACCCAATGTAAAATTTTATGTCCCAATTCTAACGAAGGATTTTATTTGGTCAATTAGAACATATAAAAATGACCAAAACTTGATTGAAAGAGGGTTTTCCCTTAAAAGGTCATAAATCGTTCTTTTAATGTAAATTATGCTTAAAATTATGATTCATTCACATTTTAAGCCTCTAAATTTTTTTTGGATAATGTAAATACATTTAAAAAACATGTATAATCATATTGTAGTTAGTTTTGTTCATTCCTGCCAATATAATGGCTAGAAGTTAACTACCATTTAGAATAATAATATTATATTATTAGTGTAAAACGTATGATTTCAAAGAAACATGTTGTTGCGTATCGGGTACGCTATCGAACATAGAAACTCTTTTAAAATAAAATTAATCTTTAATTCAAAAATATTAATAAATATGAAATATGTATTATTCTTCATTTACCTGTGATGTTACATCCTTACCCCCTTTTAGAAATTGTGTTCTTGCAATTTTTATTTACTTATCAAAATAAGTGGGGTATTTATTCCTCATAGAATTTTCAGATTCCCACATTACCTCTTCAACCATATGTTTTTTCCACAAATCCTTTACCTGGTGAATTACCTTATTTCGCAACACTTTCTCTCTATGGTCAATAATCTGGACTGTTTGTTCTTCATAAGAGAGATTATCTTCCAACAGAACTACCTATGGGCTCAAAACATGATATGGATCTGGCATATACATTCTCAACATCGAAACCTGAAAAACATTGTGTACCTAGAATAAACATGGAGGTAAAGCCACTCTGTACGCAATTAATCCAACTTTGTCCAGAATTTCATAAGGTCCAATGATCCTCGAACTCAACATTCCCTTCTTACCAAAATTCATCCCACTTTTCCATTGAGAAACTTTGAGAAAGACATGATCACCTACCTCAAAGGAAGGATCCTTCCTTCGGTTATCTGCATAACTTTTCTGTCTGCTTTGAGCTATTCTCATTTGCTTCTGAATCAAATGAACTATCTCTGCCATCTCTTCTACCAATTCTGGTCCCATCAGCTTCCTTTCACCTACTTCATCCCAAAAAGCTGGACTTCGAAAACACATTCCATATAATGTTTCAAATAGATCAATCTATATACTGGAATGAAAAATGTTATTATATGAAAATTCAACCAAAGAAAGGTGTTGGTCCTAGCTTCCCTGGTAATCCATCGAACAAGAACGTAGCATATCTCCTAATGTCTAAATTGTTCGTTCTGATTTCCCGTCTGATTGAGGGTGAAAAGTTGTACTAAAATTTAATTCAGTACCCAGGGACTTCTTAAGTCCATTCCAAAAGTTAGAAGTAAACTTGGGATAACTATCACATATAATAGAGAGGGTAACTCCATGCAACCTGATTATGTCTTTAACATAAAATTGAGAAAGTTGATCTAAAGAAAAAGTATCTCAAATATGAAGGAAATGAGCAGATTTAGTCAATCGATCATCTATAACCCAGATTACATTATTACCTCGATATGTCTTTGGTAATCCCCCAAAAAAGTCCATGGATATATTTTCCCATTTCCAATCGGGCATCGGTAGAGGCTGAAACATCCCTTTTGGTAACTGTCTCTCTGCTTTAACCTGCTGACAAGTAAAACACTTCATAGTAAAATCAGTCATATCTCTTTTCATTCCATCCCACTAGTAATACTGCTGAAGATCTCTGTACATCTTAGTACTGCTAGGATGAACTAAAAACGGGGAACTATGAGCTTCACATAACAACTCATTCTTCATCTGTGAATCACAAAGCACACATAATCTCTTTCCAAACCTAAAAACACAATAATTATCAATGTTAAATTCATGCAACTTACCCTTCTGAACCAACTCTACCTTTTTCTGTAACTCACTATCTTCTTTCTGCGCTGGCATTATTCTTGTTTGATAGAGATGATCTCACTGACACCTGATACAAAACTAACGAATTTCATGCACCATCAACTTCTATGCCAAAGTTCTTCAAATCAAAAACCAAATGATCTTGTTCCAAACGTAACATAGTTAACGAAGCATTGCTTTTTCGACTCAAAACATAAGCCAATTTTTTTTCTTATCTCAGATTGTAATGGATCGTGCAATCATAATCCTTGATTAATTCCAACCATCTCCTCTCACTTATGTTCAATTATTTTTGAGTGAATACATAATTCAAACTTTTTTGATCGGTATGTATTTCTCATTTTACTCCATACAAATGATGCCTCCAAATTTTTAAAGTAAAAACAAGAGAAGCTAATTCCAAATCATGTGTAGGGTAATTTAACTCATGTGGTTTCAATTAAAATGAAGCATAATCAATTCCCTGATCATTTTGCATTAGGACACAATCCAGTCCTTTCAACTAAGCATCACTGTAGATAAGAAACTAACCATTTCTGGAAGGCAGTGCCAAAACTGGAGAATTCACCAATCTCATTTTCAATTCCTGAATACAATCATCACATTCTTTTATCCAGATGAACTTAAAACTTTTTCGAGTTAACTTAGTCATTGGACTAGATAACCGTGAAAACTTTTCAACAAAACTCCAGTAATAACCTTCCAAACCAAGAAAACAATGGATCTCTATTATATTTGTGGGTCTTGTCCATTAATCAAGAACTTTTTTTTAGTAGGATCAATAGTTATGCCATTTTTTGAAACAATGTGACCAAGGAAAGAAATTTGTTGTACCCAAAACTCACACTTTCTGAATTTCCCATAAAGTTTATTTTCTTTTATGGTTTGCAAGATGACCCTTAAATGACTTTTATGCTCCTCTTTACTTTTAGAATAAACTAAAATATCATCAATGAACACAACCACAATTTATCACCTGATTCAACTGAGCCATCACTATAGTAAACTGCTCAATTCTGATTCTGACCATCTTAGGTTGCGAATTGGAAGGTTGTCTTCCTCCTGATGTCGTCCAAACCTAGCTGCCATGTTTCCTTTGCAGAAAACCATTCCAAACATAGAAATATCTTAGGTGAGGCAACATGGTAATCTGTAAATGCTATATGATTTCAATATTATCATAAATTACTTTATGGATATTAATTTAACAATAACCTAAATCCTAAAGTTATCTAAACCGACCTCTGATACCAACTATATGGACCCAGCCATAAAACACATCATAATATTGAATTAAATTAATAATTCACATTGAGGATCTTGTCAGGTTTATAGTTTTAGAGAGTTAGGCCATAACTAATACATTTCAAAATATTATAATGCAGACACTTCTACACAGTTTCCATTTTTTTCATAAAATAAAAACTCTTAAAAAATAGTCATGTCTAGTTCCTTGTTTAAGATATTATGACTTTTCCTTGATCCCATCCTTGACCCTATTTCACATTATGTCCTTCGAAAAACATCTCAAAAACTTGGGATGAGAAAAAGAAGCTCTGTAAGGGATAAACAAATAAAGAAAACAGTTAGTTTTTCAAAACAACAAGTAAAACATGAATACTTGAACATAAGTAATACTTTTCACATTTATGAAGTAGTAAATACTCTTCACTGAATAAAAGATCATTACATACACTTTTGTAACCAAAAGATTACCATAAAACCCATATAAATAACACATAACATGTAAAGGTAACTTGGGATATAAACATACTAAAATGGAATAACCATACGGTCGACTTCCACACATATCACTTAATGAAATAGCCATACAGCCAACTTCCATACCCAATGCATTACAGGTTATAATGTTACCACCCGTTCGGTTATTCACGGCACCACCCATCATTTTGTTTATGACGTAACCACCTGTCAAATGTCCAAGTACCATTATAAAATCAGAAGAATGGAAACAAATATAAAGGAAAGAAAAACATTTCCACATTTCAATCACAATATATCACTTAAATATATTGACCTAAAAAATCCATTATCAAAACCATTTTCTATACCAAAATACGTAAAAGGGTATGTGGTATATATTTTCTTTTAAAAACCTTACTGCTTATTGAGGAATCCAAAGATCAAATAATACTCATGGCGATAGAAAAGGTCATTGTCACCACTTACATTAAAAGAACAATCATTTTTTTCGTTTAGTAAAACTCTTTGTAGAAAAATATTCCCTTTGAAAAGTCAAGAATGTTTATACAGCATATAAAAGAAAGTCGTGTATTAAAACAAAATATGACTTAATGAAAGGAGATTGAGATGAAGTCCCTTATATAAAGAATGATATTAATTATATAGATATCACATATATATATATTATATATCCATTATATACATGTATTTATAATAGTACATAACATTTAGAGGTAAGAAATGAAATGCACCGTTCATGGAGACGGTAAGTCGTACGTACACATGAACACTAATTTCATTTCTATTTCTTATTTTAATGAAAATAAAACATAATGATACATAGGTATATTATAATTCCAGTATAATATCATTTATAATATCATTAACTCCATCCTTTATAAATCTCACATAAGGCATTAACGAATCACATCACTTTGAGGGGGCGGTAGTCTGCACTTCCTCAAATGAGATTATTGTATTTACCCACTATGGAAACCATAAAGGCTTGATATAATTGGGAAGTAAATAATCATAAGGAAATCATAAACATAATATATATCATATATAAATATAGTTCCATCATAATGTCCACCATGAGATGCGGTAGGAGAAAATCAAATAATCATCGTTTTGTGAAGCGTTAGTTTTCCATCCACAGAAACATTATATTATTCATCCATTAGATGGAGGTGTGTGTAAGTGTAGTTCAAATACTTATCATACAAAAATCATATTATTTTTAGGATACTGGTTTTGTTATAAAATAAAGTAATAAAAAGAGTCTAGGGGTTGTGGAAGTAAAATAAAAGAAAACAATTTAAGAGAAACTGTTACCTTTAAATTGGATAACTTCCTTTTGTTTGATCCAAAAGACTTCTTGAAGTGCCTTCTTCCTAAAGTAAGGATTCTAGGAGGAGGAGAGGGATGTAGGGAGATTAATTGGGAAAAGTTTGGATGATCCAAATGGCTTGAGAGGTGTAAGGAATTTGTTATAATTGGTCTTCTTTTATAAGAGAGTGGGGGGGGGCTTTTTAGGAAAGTGTGAAAATATTATTTTATAATATAATTATATTCGGTTTCTAAAAGTCCAAAAATAATTATAGTAAATTATAAGATGACTCATGGTAGAAATATATTCATTAAATATGAATTGGACAGGTTTTGGATAATATTTTAATCATTATAATCTTTTTTATTTACATCATTTATTAATGAGATAAATACTGGATCATTATTGTGTCATAAATAATTAACTTTATCCGATGTCTAAAATTTAAAAAAAACTATCATTTATGAAATCTTTTTATATTTATAAGTAATACTTATATACAAACATATAATTTATATAAACTCCTGAAAAATTAATTTACTAAAATATATTTTCTTTTGTCATTTTGCCTTTACTTTGTGTTAATTAAACTAAATTGTCATTATCACTCCCAAGTTGCTCAATGGGGTCCAAAAATCGACCCAAATATGACCATGGTCATTTATGACTCAAAATATATGGTTTGGACATGTGTTAAGTTAATTTTTAATTATTATAATAATCTTTTTAACTTGAATTACCCTATAAACCTTTAACAGCAGTAAATAAAAGTCAAAAGTTATTATTCACCAAAAATTATTTTCATCTTATTGAACCAAATTTTACTTATTGATAACAACCATGTATATCGGATTTTGAAAATTTAATTCAAAGAAGTGGTAAAATTTCATTTAAATGAAAAAGTCATTTTTGTTAACTACTACTAAGTAATTTCACTATTCATCAAAAATTGATGTTTTTAGAAAAATACCAAAAACTCAGCCTAAGATATATTTGATATTCTGAATTCACAAATGATTTCTATTTTTCCAAATTCAAAACATATAAGTGACATTATTTAATTTTAAAATTAAGACTAGTTAGCAAAACAAATAGCGTGTTTTTAAGAAACAATAACAATCAAAAGATTGATACTTGTTTATGACCAATTTCAAAGTGAAATTAATTCCATTGACCAAAATTGGATTAAATGGTAAAAATATATTTTAATTTTACATTAAAACCAACTAAAAATATAATCTAACAATATAAATAAATTAGATTAAAAGGCATATTTGAATTAAAATACAATATTATTCACTATTCATTAAAAAAATTAACTTTATCGGAAAAATCCAAAAAAAATACCCAAAGTAAAATTTGATGTTACCATTCTAAAAAAGGTTTTTTTGGTCAATTAGAACATATAAAAATGACCAAAACTATATTTAAATAGGGATATCCATTAAAAGGCGATAAATCGGCCTTCTAATTTAAAGTATGCTTAAAATTAGATTCATTCACATTTGAAGCCTCTAACTTTTTATTGCATAATGTAAATACATTTAAAAAAATGTATAATCATATTGTACTTAGTTTCGTTTATTCCCACCAAAACAATGGATATGAGTTAACTACCATTAAAAATAATATTATTATATTATTAGTGTGCAACGTAAGATTTCAAAGAAACCTTTTGTTGTGTATCGGTTACGCTATCGAACATTGAAACCCCTTTAAAGTAAAATTAATATTTAATTCAAAAATATTAATAAATATGAAATACGTATTATTATTCATTTACCTGGGATGTTACAGTTTCGGCCCGTGAGTATGAGCAAATTTCGTAAGATGTGGAAAGATTATAAAGGCAATGTCAAGAGGGACCATTGGGTACCAAATGTGGGTGCCCGAGACATTCTGGAGAAAGTCCCAAGAGGCATCCTCCTGGCATAGGGGCGTGACTTATTTGCATATTGTTCTAATGAGCGTGTTGCGGTTTTTATATTTATTTTGGTATATATATTTTCAAGAATGTGTGATTTGTTTGAAATTGAAATTATTGAATCTAGGAGGTGTCAACACGCCATTCTGAGAATCGAGCATTACAGGGACCAACTCACAGGCTCAGGACTCGTCACATGTCTCAGATCTGACATGAGGTATTTATTATTAATTTTTGAATTTATTAATTAATATGATTATGTGTCTGTATTCCATTCATATACAGTTATGGGAGAAATGTGCACCAACTGATAAAATGTCAATGTGGATGAGGACTCGTGATCGAAATGATGCAGAGGCTACAACATTGATAGTAAGTGATTGTACTCATTACCAATACTTACATAAATCTATATATTAACATATATATATTTATATGTATATATATTTAAATATTTCACAGGATCAATTTGAAGCTGAGTTAGAACAACTGCCAGAGGACCAACGACAGCTTCCCTTGCGAAGGAATGAGATCTTTCATCGCATTATTGGTCGAGATGGGCATGGATATAGTTTTTCCTATAGAACAGGGATCCCTCATTCTGTAGTATCACATGCTGTGGTTTTCGGTCCTACTATTGCTCAGATGACATAGTAGTTGCCAGATTTCGAGGCATGGTTGCGCGCTTCTGAGGAGGTAAATGCGCAATTGATCGTCGAGGTTAGAGAACTGTGGGAATATGTGTGTCTAGGTAATGGTTTAGAGGATCATACGTCATAGGTTTATACCATATTTATTTATTTACTTATTTTATTTTTTAATGAAAATATTCCTAATTTTTATTTGTTTTAGGCCCCTATCCCACCGGATGAAGGTAGTAGTCATGACCATGCATGATGCGTCATATTTACGAGGTGTGTTTATTTTTTTATTGGTGGGGTTTTTATCGATGTTTAAGTTGGGTTTGTAGTGATGTTTTTTGAGATTTGGGTGTATCATGTGTGTTTTGGCCTGATACAATGTTTGTGTGCACAAATTGAGAATTAACCATGAAACTGATTAAGGATTTGGATATTTTTAGTTCATTTAATTCATTAATGTTTTCAATTGAATGTTCTGTAATAGCATTGGAAAAACCATTTGATTCCTAATATAAACCATGAAACTTGTTTTTGGTGACTGAGCTCAGGTTCACAATTTGTAGGCCCCGGACACCCCCTCCCCCCCGGACACCCCCCCTGCACCCCGGACAGCCCCCCTCCCCCCCTCACACCCCGAACAACCCTCCCGCACTCCGAAAATCCCGCCCTGCACCCCGGACAGACCCCCCCAGCAAGAACCTCTGGTAAGATCAAACGAGTCATGGATCAACCCGTTAGTCAGTTGATCCGTGTTCGTTGTATTTTTTAATAATGATAAAGGAGGAATCATTAAATAATTAAAGAAAATAAATCACCTTCTCTGTTGATGTTCGGTGATAAATCATTCATCTTTGATATTTCAAGATGTCGATGTTTCTTCTGTCTCTGTTCTACAAGGTTCATCGAAGTCATTGGAGTCTTGTCGGTGTTCTTTGTCGTTCTTCTTTAGAGAGTAAAATTCGCTGGAGTTTCGTCAGATAATCCTCCACGTTAAATTCACAAACCCCACAAGTTGGATTATTTAAAGAAAACAAAATGCAAAACGATGTTGCGCCCATTAATAATTCTCATTAAATTAGCATCATTTAATGGGCCACATATAATGAGTCATTAAGGTAATAACATCACAGTTTCAAACGAGTTATTATTGACCCTTCATTAATGTGCCTCGTCACCGCCTCGTCGCTTCCCCACAGCGTCATTGTCTGCCACCCAACGGTGAGGATGAAATAAAATAATTCAATTAAATTATTTTATTATTTTTCTTGAAAATTTCAAAAAATAATATTTTCAATCGGCCCTTTCCTAACAAAGTTAAGTTATTTCTAGGTGAATCCCGATGTTCTGAATTCAACTATGCCCTCAGATTATCAATGCAAGAATCAGTTCAAAAGATAAAAAATCATGCCTTCATGTTTACTGAAAATGCCTTAAAAAAGTTCAGAAATAAATAACAGTCACAGTCAATCTGCTCCGATGTGAATTGTTAAATGGTCAGGTAGATGACACGTCAATCGGGGGTGTCATTTGACCGCGGTGACCAGAAACACATTTCTGGAGGCATAAAACACCGAAACAGAATCTAATGGTCTAATTTAGAGAAAACGTGCTCAGAATGATTTAAAATCACACGAAAAAAATAGGAATATTATTCGTGACATGTAGGAGGAGAGGGAACGCCCATCGGACGTGCAGTGTGCATGGTACCTCAGAATATGTCATTTTTAGTAGTTCGGTGTGCTCTAAAAGTGCGTGTTGGGTGGTCAAAACCATCTGAACGACCACGGAATGTCGTGAAATCATACTCCAACAACCGTGGTGTGAATTGAAAAAATTTCAGGTAGAAAACACGCCAATCGGGGGTTTCGTTTGACCGCGGTGACCGAAACTGCATTTCTAGAGGCATAAAACACTAAAACGGCGTCTAACGGTCGAATTCAGAGAAAACGTGCTCAGAATGACTTGAAATCACATGAAAACAATAATAATATTATTCGTGACATGTAGAAGGGGACGAAACACCCATCGAACATGTGGTGTGCACGGTATGACTGAATATGTTGTTTCCAGCAGTTCGGCGTTCTCTAAAAGGGCGCGTTGGGTGGTCAAAACCAACTGAAAGACCTCATAATGCCATTAAAATATAAGAAAACAACCGTGGTGTGAATTATAAAATTTTTAGGTAGATGAGACATCAATCGGAGGTATCGTTTGACCGCGGTGATCGAAAACGCATTTCTGAAGTCATAAATCATCGAAACAGTGTCTAACGGTCGAATTCAGATCAAATGTGCTCAGAATGACTTGAAATCTCACAAAAAAATAGGAATATTATTCATGACATGTAAGAGGATACGACATTCTAATCAGACATGCGGTGTGCACGGTATGACCGAATATGTTGTTTTCAACAGTTCAGCGGGCTCTAAAAGGGCATGTTTGGTGGTCAAAACCAGCCGAACAACCGTGGAATGACATGAAATCATACGAAAATAACAGTGACGTGAATTTTAAAATGGTCAGGCAGACGACACGTCATTTGGGGGTATCGTTTGACCACGGTGACCGGAAATGCATTTCTGAAGCCATTAAACACTGAAATGATGTCTAACGGTTGAATTCAAAGAAAACGTTCTAAGAATGACTTGAAATCAAATGAAAACAATAGGAATATTATTTGTGACTTGTAGAAGGATACAACATGCCCATCAGACGTGTGGTGTGCGCGGTACGATTGAATTTGACATTTTCACATTTTCAGCACGCTCTAAAAGGGCGGGTTGGGTTGTCAAAACTAGCTGAATGACCTCAGAATTCCATGAAATCATACGAAAAAAATCTTGGTGTGAATTTTGAGATTTTATGGAGAAATAATGTCATTTTGGGGTGTCGTTTGACCACTGTGACTTGAAACACATTTTCGGAGGCATAAAACACAAAAACAACATCTAACGGCCAAATTGAAATAAAACGTGCTCAGAATGACATGAAATCACACGAAAACAATAGGAATTCTATTTGTGACATGTAGATGGAGACTGAATGCCCATCAGACATGTGGTGTGCATGGTATTACCGAATATATTGTTTTTAGCAGTTCGGCGCACTCTAGAAGGGAAAGTTGGGTGGTCAAAACCATCCGAATGACCTCGGAATTTCATGAAATCATACGAAAACAAATCGGGTGTGAATTATGAAATTTTTGGGTAGACGGAATGTCAATCGGGGGTGTCATTTGACCTCAGTGACTGGAAACGCATTTCCGGAGTCAAGAAACACCAAAACGACTTCTAACAGTCGAATTTAGTGCAAACGTGCTCAGAATGACTTGAAATCACACGAAAGAAATAGGAATATTATTCAGGACAAGTAGGAGGAGACAAAACCTCAATCATACATGTGGTTTGCGCGATACGATCAAATATGTCGTTTCCAGTTGTTCGGCGTGCTCAAAAAGGGTGCGTTGGGTGGTCATAACCAACCGAACGATCCTGGAATTCCATGAAATCATACGACAACAACTGTGGTGTGAATTGTGAAATGGTCAGGCAGTGGACACGTCAATCGGGTGTGTCATTTGGCCACAGTGACCGGAACTGCATTTCCTGATCCATAAAACACCGAAAACGGCGTCTCATGGTCGAATTCAGAGAAAACGTTCTCAGAATGACTTGAAATCACATGAAAACAATAGGAATATTATTTTTGACATGTAGGAGGAGACGTAATGCCCATCAGATGTGTGGTGTGCGCGGTACGACCGAATATGTCCTTTTCAGCAGTTTGGCACACTCTAAAAGGGAGCGTTGGGTGGTGAAAACCAGCCGAACGACCTCAGAACGCTATGAAATCATACAAAAACAACCATGCTGGGAATTTTGAAATGTCCAAAAATATGACATGTCAATTGGGGGTGTTGTTTGACCGCGGTGACCGGAACTGCATTTTCGGAAGCATAAAACATCGAAATGGCGTATAGTAGTCGAATTCCGAGAAAATGTGCTCCGAATGACTTAAAATCACCTTAAAAAAATAGGAATCTTATTCATGACATTTAGGAGGAGAAATCATGCCAATCGGACATGCAGTGTCCGCGGTACAACCAAATATGTCTTTTTTAGCAGTTCGGTGAGCTCTAAAAGGGCACGTTGGGTGGTCAAAAGTAGCCGAACAACCTCAGAATGCCATGAAATCATAAAAAACAATCGTGGTTTGAATTGTGAAATGGTCGGGCAGACGACACATCAATCGGGGGTGTCGTTTGACCGCGGTGACCAGAAACGCATTTCTGAAGGCATAAAACACATAAATGGTGTCTAACGGTCGAATTCAGAGAAAACATGCTTAGAATGATTTGAAATCACATGAAAACAATAGAAATATTATTCATGACATGTAAGAGGAGATGACATGCCGATCGGACGTGCGGTGTGCATGGTACGTCTGAATATGTCATTTTCAGCAGTTCGGCACGCTCTAAAAGGGCGTGTTGGGTGGTCAAAACCAGTCGAACGACCTCAGAATTCCATGAAATCATACGAAAAAAAATGTGGTGTGAATTTTAAAATGTTCATGTAGACATCACATTAATCGGGGGTTTTGTTTGACCTCGGTGACCGGAAATGCATTTCAAGAGTCATAAAACACCGAAATGGCGCCTAACGGTCGAATTCAGAGAAAACATGCTCAGAATGACATGAAATCACACAAAAACAATATGAATATTATTTGTGAAATGAAAAAGGAGATAGAACACCCATCAGACGTGTGTTGTGTGCAGTACGTCCGAATTTGTCATTTTTAGCAGTTTGGCGCGCTTTAAAAGGGCGCGTTGGGTGGTCAAAACTAGCCGAATGACCTCGGAATGCCATGAAATAATACGACAAAAAAAGTGGTGTGAATTTGGAAATGTTCATGCAGACGGTACGTCAATTGGGTGTGTCGTTTAACCGTGGTGACCAGAAACGCATTTCTAAAGTCATAAAACAGCGAAACGACGTCTAACAGTCAAATTCAGAGAAAACATGTTCAGAATGACATGAAATCACATGAAAACAAATAGGAATATTATTTGTGACATTTATGAGGAGACAACATGGCATTCAGACGTGTGGTGTGCGCGGTACGATCGAATATGTCATTTTTAGCAGTTTGGCGCGCTCTAAAAGGGTGGGTTGGGTGGTCAAAACTAGCTGAACCACGGAATTACATGAAATCATACGAAAACAACTGCAGTGTGAATTGTTAAATGTTTGGGAAAACAGAATATCAATCGGGGTTGTTGTTTGACCGCGGTGACTGGAAATGCATTATCGAAGTTATAAAACACCGAAACGATGTCTAACAGTCGAATTTAGTGAAAATGTGATCATAATGACTTGAAATCACAAAAAACAATAGGAATATTATTCCTGACATGTATGATGAGACGGAACGCCCATTGGACATGCGATGTGCGTGGTACGTCTGAATATGTCGTTTTCAGCAGTTTGGCGCTCTAAAAGGGCGCGTTGGGTGGTCAAAACCATCCTAATGACCTCTTAATGCCATAAAATCATACGACCACAACCATGGTGTAAATTTAAACTGTTTTGGAAGACGAAACGTCAATCAGGGGTGTCATTTGACTGTGGTGACCGGAAACACATTTCCGGAGGCATAAAACACCAAAAGGGCATCTAACGGTCGAATTCAGAGAAAAAATGCTCATAATGACTTGAAATCACACAAAAACAATAGTAATATTATTTGAGACATGTACGAGGAGACGACAGACCCATCAGACAAGTGGTGTGCGCGGTACGGCCGAATATTTCATTTTCAGTAGTTCGATGCGCTCTAAAAGGGAGCGTTGGGTGGTCAAAACCAGATGAACGAGCTTGGAATGCCATGAAATCATTCGACAAAAACAATGGTGTGAATTTTGAAATTTTCAAGTAGACGGAACGTCAATTAGGGGAATCCTTTGACTGTGGTGACCGAAAACGCATTTCTGGAGTCATAAAACACCAAAACTGCATCTAACGATCGAATTCAAAGAAAACGTGCTCAGAATTACTTGAAATCACACAAAAACAATAGGAATATAATTCTTGACATGTAGGAGGAGATAGAACATCCATGGGATGTGCGTTGTGCGATGTACGACCAGATATGTGGTTTTCAATAGTTTGACGCGCTCTAAAAGGGTGTGTTGGGTGGTTAAAACCAGCCGAATGACCGCGTAATGACATGAAATCATACGAAAATAACCATGGTGTGAATTGTGAAATGGTCGGGTAGATGTCACGTCAATCGGGGGTGTCATTTGACCGCGGTGACCGGAAACGCATTTTCGGAGTCATAAAACATTGAAACGACATCTAACGGTCGAATTCAGAGCAAACGTGTTCAGAGTGACTTGAAGTCATACGAAAATAATAGAGATATTATTTATTACATGTAGGAGGAGACGACATGCCCATCGTATGTGAAGTGTGTGTGGTACGACATAATATGTCGTTTTCAGTAGTTCGACATGCTCTAAAAGGGCATGTTGGGTGGTCAAAACTAGTCGAACACCCTGGGAATTCCATGAAATCATACAAAAAACAACCGTGGTGGAAATTGTGAAATGTTTGGGTAGACGGCATGCCAATTGGTGGTTTCATTTGACCGCAGTGACCGAAAATGCATTTTTAGAGGCATAAAACACCAAAACGGCGTCTAACGGTTGAATTCAGTGTAAACGTACTCATAATGACTTTAAATCACATAAAAAATAGGAATATTATTGGTGACATGTAGGAGGAGACAGAACACCCATCAGACGTGTGATGTGCAAGGTACGACCGAATATGTCATTTTTAGTAGTTCGGCGCGCTCTAAAAGGGTGCGTTGGGTGGTCAAAACCAGTCGAACGTCCTTAGAATGCCATGAAATCATACGAAAACAACCGTGGTGTGAATTGTGAAATGTTCGGGCAGACGGCACATCAATCTGGGTTTTTTTTACTGCGGTGACCAGAAATGATTTTCTGGAGTCATAAAACACCAAAACAGTGTCTAACTGTCGAATTCAGAGAAAACGTGCACATAATGACTTGAAATCACATGAAAACAATAAAAATATTATTCATGACACGTAGGAGTAGACGACACACCCATCTGACATGTGGTGTGTGTGGTATGACCGAATATGTCGTTTTCAGCAGTTCGGTGCACTCTAAAAGGGCGTGTTGGGTGGTCAAAACTAGCCGAACGACTGCAGAATGACATGAAATCATATAAAAACAACTATGGTGTGAATTTGGAAGTGTTTGGGCAGACAGAACGTCAATCGATGGTGTCATTTGACCGCGGTGACCGGAAATGCATTTCCGGAGTCATAAAACACTGAAACGATGTCTAATAGTCGAATTCAAAGCAAATGTTCTCAGAATGACTTGAAATCACATGAAACAATAGGAATACTATTCATGACATGAAGGAGTAGACTGAATGACCATTGGACGTGCGGTGTGTGCTATACGACCGAATATTTCGTTTTGAGTAGTTGTATGTGGTGTGCACGGAGAACATTCCTTTTTAGACAACAAAACACTTTCACAAACTAAACCAAAGACTCCAAAACAAGAAAAAAAAATCCAAAATTAATAACATTTCGTAAATTGGGGGTTTTAAATTATTATATCTCTGATGATTTGATGTCAGATTTATTTTTATTGTATGTATATAATAACTGAATAAATATGTCTAATTTAATTTTGTTTGGTTTAGTTGTTTTCTTTATATCTTATTGAATTTTTATTAAAGAAGGATTGAAATTTATGGGCCTGTTCGGATTGTTGAAGCACGTCTATCATGAATTGTTTATGAAAATTTTGATGTTTATGCTGTTTGGAATTGTTTTCCATTTTTTATGAGTTTTACAATGTTTTTTCTAATTGGGTATAGTGAAATTTTAAAAAAAGTCTCCAGGATAGAAACTGCCATTGGTGGTTGCTATACCCCGCTAGAGATCGACCAACAATCAGGACAGTGACCGCCATTGGCGGTCGCTAGTGCTCGGCCAAGAAATCCTTCAGCGACCGCCATTGGTAGCCGCTATAGGCCGGAATTTCGACCACCTTCAATGACCATCATTAGCGGTCACTGTAGGACTACAGCATTGTGCCAAAAGCGACCGCCAATAGTGGTCGCGGTGTGGTCTCTAGAGGCCTTTACTGGCCACCAATGGGGGTCACTAAAGGTTGAATTTTTAGTAGTGATCCCATGTGGATCAGAACACCATATAGAGGAGGATGTGGGAGATGGTTCAAAAAAATATAAGATGTAAAATCAAGAAGGTACATCCCTATTAGGGAGAACAAGTATTTACCATTGGTTGCGATTGAACCTCAAAGAGTCCATCTACATACTTGAAAATGAACTAACCACCTAAAGCTTTTATCAAACATTTTAACATCATGTTTGATTATTGAATCGATATGAAATAGAAAGAAAAAATGGGTTATGGGGAGATATGGGAATAATACTTGGAGATTATTCCTACATACCCAACTTAGAAAGATGGGATAAAATTCCATGTAGTCCGGTGGATGTAGTTTAACATCAAGCAGGATGAGGGATATGGGACTTAGTCCTGGTTTTCTACCCAAGGACGATGTAATGGTCACTCTTAAACTATAACCTCACACGAGTCAGCCTCATTGTTAAAAATAAGAGGAAGTTGTGGACTAGATAGGTGAATCATGAAAAAAACTAAACAATGGGTGGAATGAGTCTTACGTGTAGTTAGCAGCCCATGGAGATGGAGGTTGTGACATTCTCTATAAGGGAGTCCCATGAAGGTTGTTCTGGGCTCATGTGGAGACATCCTAATGTGTATATGGTGAAAAATCCCAATGGGAAAAAGAAATATTATTAAAAATGCAGGATGAAAAGGGTTTCAAATATCACCCTCTTTCTAATCCATTGAGTACTTACATGCTTGCACAAATTAATGTCATGTGTTGAGGAAATGTGGTACTTGGTAGTTTAACGTCCTACAACTTGAATTATGAGGTCTCACTCCACATCCCATGGACATACATAACTTCTTCCAACCCAAAATTTGGGAGGGGAAGTCACAAGCAATGCCCAATAGGAGGGACGAAGAGCAGTGTTCAATAGAGGGGTCCAAGTTGGCGTAGCTATGTGAAGAATCCATAGTCGTTAGCATACCTATGTCAAGAAGAATTTTGTAATGCAACCTGACTTGAGATAACAAAATAGGGACCATGAAATCACTATGTGCACACATGTAGGGCTGAACGGAGGAGGTTCAGGTAGGATGTGGTTGTTACACAAAGGAGGACATCGAATATAGTGTCCTAGGGTAAGGTAAACCCATTGATTCTATTGGGAGGGGTTCACGTGTTATTTATACATTCACATAAATGGATGGGGCTTGGGCCTAAGAGGAAGTATTCAATGGAAAGGCTTCCCCTCAATATTGGTATTTTTTGAACACTTGACATAGGAAATAACAAAATTCATGAGGGTCAATCCCTTGTGGGACCACCTGAAGGGGGACCCATGTAAAAAACACTATACCATGACATGATCAATTGTGCATGATCACTAAAGGTATTGTCTTACATGCATGTGGGGACCGTTTGGCGTTCCAGAGAGTTACCCTGAAAATGGTGGGGTGACCATCAATAAGTAGGCAATGATCTCAGTGGGAACGCATAAGTATGCCAGCGTGGAAGAGGCAGGTTGATATTTCATTGGTCTCTTGAGATTCTTTCATGTAGATTTCATCATTGTGATCCATACTTAAAGATCCCACACACTTTTATTTTCTTTTTTCTTGAGTTAGGGGTGAAATATCGTTTTTGATGTCGCATTGGGAGCATAAGAGCCTTGTGTGCAGAATTTCAAACTTGTGTAGAGTTATCCAATATTGTGCTTGGATTCCTTGGAATTCTCTGAATTACCCAATTAGTTAAACTATGAATTTTGGCTGTGTAAATATATTTATCAATTTCCTCAAGAATAATTGAGTTCCAAAAAAAGCCCCTGGAATCTGAGTTGAATGGGGACCATAAGGTTAGGTTCTAAGGGATGCTCTAATGAGAACAATGCTTCCAAGGTGGTCCACATAAAGCGTCCCTTCTCGCATGTTATGATCCTCATGTGTGAAAGTATGACTCGGTACATTCCAATAAATACATGTAGGGGCCTATGGAATAGTATCTTGACATTTCGTATGTCAAGATATTCTCTCTCATGTGCATATGTTTTTTGTTTTTTTGTGAAAGGCCCAAGTATAGTTGTAGGTTTTCACACAACTATTGAAACTTATGCACTCCTGACATAGACCAAATTATCATGCCCATCATCTGATCTTGAGATAAATCAACAGTTTCTAGCATAAAGGGATAATCATTCACACCGAATCCTTTGTGCATTTTTGACACAATAGACTTGGATGGTGAACATACCAATGTTGAGTGGGAGGCCAAATTTGGTACATGGATGGATGAGATGATTTTCAAACCCCACATTCAATATTCTAGAAGGGTGTTGTTAGATAATTATATTCCCTTATGCATGTAGAATCAGGTATAAAAGGATTAAATCCAAAGTGATAGCCTTCCGCTATAGAATTTTTGGGTCTTGGGGAAGTGATCATTCTAGGCTTCCAGACTGACATGCCACGGTCATGGGTAAAGCAAATGGACAACCATTATCAGTATGTAATCATGAAAAATTTACACCCTTATATAGTGTCTCAGGAGATATTAGTCCATGTCCTGAATCTAAGAACATGGAATGTCATGGAGGGAAAACCAGTGGCTAAATAATTTACCATCCATTAGGAAAGAACATTCCAGAGCACCACCACTAAAGAGGGAAGGGGTTGGAAGTAGGTCTCTGTTATATGGTCTCGGATAATTTTACCAGTGATAGGGAATATGATTTTTCGGTGATACAGACATTCACAGAAATTTGGTAGGATCTTCGGCACATTGGGCAATTTGATATCATGTGGATGTCGTAGTTTCATTTCTGTTGTTAGCAGGACATGGTTCTAGATCTATTCAGTTGGTGGTCCCCTGACAAAAAATCCTCCCACCTCCCATGTGGGGAGGTTGGTATGAGTCTTTGGGACATACAATACATCATAGGAATTCCTCTGGAGGGAATTTCATAAGACGTGTTCCTATCGATGGAGAATAACATGGGAAATAGGGAATGAACCTCTATTCTCGCATGGAACCTGCTTGTATTGGAAAAAAAGTGGTCGAAGATCAAATATATCATAACATACGTCTCTTACGTAGAATGGTTCAGTATGTTCCTAAAGAGGGATGATATGGTGAGGATTCCAAGCTGAGGGAAGTGGTTCCCAAACACATCATAGAGGGGAAAGGAAGCATCATATTGGATGATCCTAGAAGTAGGTGAATGCCACTCGTGGGGATTTAGTGTAAATGAAATTCGAGATCTGAAAGTATGATATGATTGATTACTTTCTTCCTTCCTATGTGGATGGATGCTTCTGGTGTGGGACAGGATGATGGGGGCCCATCCATGGACAATGGTGATGGTCGAGATCTTTGAAGCCCCCAATAATGTTAAGCTCGGTGTGCCTATATTGGAGAGGCTATACAGTATTCTATAGTAAATTTCAGGAGGAAGTATTCCCAGGAGAATCTGTGGACCATTCCACATCATCCATGACTAGGTCTCAGGTCACAATGCGGAATATGATTTTCAAAATTCTACCCATCCTCTAGGTGACGACTTTTGTCCGTCTCTACTGAATATTTTTGGGGTCTGGCTGTTGACGATCAATGAGTAAGGGGTCAAGATTCAGATCAAAAACTAGGTAAACTTCATCTTCCACACAATCCACACCCTATTACGGAAAATAGAGGATGACCTAAGAGGTCTGCTGGAGCATAAATAATACATGATGAGTATCCGAGGAAGTGTACTTATAACCGAAATTGGAAGAATGATCTTTTTTGAGCCCTGCGTGCCATCACAGTTTTCCAAATAGTACTAGTACCATCATAGGATGCAAAGAATGTGTTTATAGAGGTAATGGAACATTTGAATCCTTGTATCCGTCTCCAGTATTGGACAATGGTTACAACTTCCATCTTCGGTGAAATAATTACACAAACCACTACTGATGTCGATGCAAACCTGTCAACGGAATATGATGACCACAAGGTGGAGGTGTATCCGGAAGAAATTATGTTGAATAGAATTCAGAAAATCATGGTGGAGAGTGTAGATTATGTGAAATGATAAATAACGTCAGCTTCTATTGGCGATGTGAAATCAGAGGAAATCTAGGCGGCTGGGGCGGCATGAACTGGGAACTTGGCAGCAAAAGCGTCACAAGGTGCAGTTGTGCCTCCAAATTCCAATGAGAGGTGGTCCCACATACGACCTCATAGAGTAGTTGGAGAAATTCCTAGGAATAAATTAATAAATCTCTTTCAACCCACTATAAGTGAAATTTTCCCCGCACTCTGGTCGTCTTGGACAACAAAGTGGAATTTAGTTATCCCATAAGCACTATGGAAAAAACACACATCAGATGGGATCATGATTTTAGAAAATCGTATTATCTATGTTGTAGAAAGGGTGGATTTCCAATGGTTATACAAATATTTAAATACTATGGATGTGTATTCACAATAAAGGAGGTGATATGAAGAACTTAAAATCTTTGAAAAAGTTATTCTGGGAAACGAAAATGACCCAGAATAACTGCCATCTGATGAAGAAAGCGACAATGAAGAAGAGTAGTATGATGGAAAAGGTGATGATGTGGAAGGAAATGATATGGATTCTGAGGACGAAGGGCCTACAGGGGAGGAGACTCAAGGGATAGAATCTCACCTAGGGACTCCACATGAGCAGGGATATATCATAGTCTCTAATAAGGGTCTTTCTAAAAACCTCGATTTATGTCCTGGATCACTCCCCACCCCCTCGGTCTTTTATTTGTTCCACAATCCAGATCTAGTAAACCAAAATTTATCTTGACCAGGAAAAAAATTTTCATGGCTAGCTGTCTATAGGTAATGGTGGCATAGACGTTCCAATGGATGTGGGGAGACATCAGCCTAACCCCTCATCTAGGGCTAGGAAATTAGGCGGATCAATCATGGATGATGTGTCTATATATGTGCCGGCTAAAAGGGATGAAGAAACAACCTTGGGTTCCCAGGTTGTCAACACTTTCAAAAAGGACCTCATTCCAATCATTCACCTGAGAAGCCTTGATGGGTCTCTGATTGAAGAGGAAGATCCTAAAGTGATCCAACCTCTTGATATGTTGAATATTAACTCTTGTTAGTCACTACCTTAAAAAACTCATATCAGTAATCTGAGGATTTGGATGATCAAGGTTCTCATTCAACATAGTGGTCTTGATACTAAAATCCCAGAAAACCAAGGAATATGGGACATCTATAGGAGCTCTCTTGAAGGTTGTGCCAATCCTTGAGTAGCATGTCATTCTAGCCGATTTGGTTTGTCACCCATTGAGAAATAAATGGTGGCTACAGGTGATTCCACTATAAGAAAAGACTCTAAAGCTAGTAAGGGAGGAGAATAAGAAGAAATTTGTGATGATGGACTCCCTCACATCATAGATCATATCCGCTTAAAAAGGATATCAGAGGAATACCCTTCCAATAAAATTCATGGCATCATTACCAAATATGAACCCACTGATCTTGTAGAGCTAGTCAAATCATACCCTAACATATATGAGGATAGTCAGAGGACCCATCACTGGGCATGGAATTGCATATAGCACTTCCCTGATATCCTGGACATAGAGTGGATGAATTGAATGGGTTCACATCAAAATTGGTTTCACTGTCTATGTGCTCGTGGGGTGGATGCTCACCAACATTACATAATGATTGATGACAACCATGTCAGGAATATGAGGGAGAGCAGTCAAAACCTAAAAGATTCTTGGTTCCATAAGAAATATTATACATCTAAAAGCTCTATTAGGATAAGAAGGAAATATGATTACTTGATGAGTATATGAATGAGAATTCTATATTCATCACCATTAAATCGAAACTCTTTGAACGATTGAAGGACTAGCTTGGGGAGGCCCAGAAACGGCTAGATCATGTGAGCTAACAAGTGGATCAGATTGAAACCAACTAGGATAGAATGAATATTAAGTAAAATGATATTCTCCTTGTGGTTTTTGATGAGGATACGGATCTCGAGAAGTTATTGGGGACTTTGGAATCCATGGGCTATAATTTTGCATCATTTTGTTGAAGGGGAATATCCCTAAAAATTGTGTTTTGGCCAAAATCAAACATATAAAACATAATAATTTTTTTCATTCTATGTCACTTTTAATGTAATGTGTGGATATATTTATGTATTTTTTATTTTGATTACTATATATCGATCATTTTATTATGAAGAAACTAACGATCAATTCCTAGGGTCACATGGGTCATACAAGGTGTGAGAAACAATGGATGATCGTAAAATCATTTTCTTTGTATGAGAGTGCACACTAATCATCTAATACTCAGGATCTTCTATTTTTGACCAACCAAACATTGTATTTGGATAAGAGGGATTGTGGCTGAAGATTAAGGCTCTGAAAGTAGCCAACTTACCTTTCCCAACATATTCTTCTGCTTGGGTGGCATAACATCAGGGGTGTTGGAATCATTCAAAAAAAAGTGAATGAGGAGTTTGAATCATTACATCCAAAACATGGGACACAATGATGGGTGGTGATATGATATAGGATATCTGTTGGGAATATATAAAATGTAATACTTATACCTCTAGTTTGTAACATGGGAAAACAAATGAGGGCCAACAATTGACTGTATTTAAAAACACGATTCCTCAAATGATATGTAAACTAATAACATTTATGACGTTGGCTTAGTATGATATTTGAGCCATGATTTCAAGCATCCATACTACTATTAGGGGTCCCTATAGACGTGACAGATGAAGAAAATCTGAATAATGGGCACCCATAGAGTGAAAAATGAATGATTGGATGATCAAAAGGATTCCAACACTCTTGAAACTATTCCACAATTCCATGGATCACATTTGAATGAGTGAATTGGTCTAAAAATGATCAAACATATCTTCTAGGGGAGAATCATCTCATATAAAATGAAATGAATGAATATGAAAAATAATATGGTAAATAACCAACACATAGAAAGATAACATCAAAGGTGATGGCATGGGATACCAAGCAGTTTTAGTCTTGAAACTGAAGATAATGACAACATAATTTTATGTAATATGGTGAGGAAGATACATGGTAGAACTTAACACCATGTGATCAAGAAATTTCCCATAGTTTAATGACATACAACTAGGACATTTCACATAGTTTAAGGTTATATATCCTTTACTAATGGCTGAATATAATCTGTCTTAGGGTATATACAGCACGTAGGAAGAAAAACCTAACATGAATGAGGACCATGTAGGTCTCAATGTTGTGTAAACACCCTACAAATAAACAAGTCCAAAGGGGCTAAAAAGGGTTAATGAAACAATGTATGGGCACAAGACAAAATATTAAGGTGTTCATATGTATCACATATGAAAGGGAATCATTCTACACATAGTTCTTGAAGAAAATTTTGGGTTGAGACCAATAGTAGTGAGGGATGTCCTCTTCGATGAAGGTGAAAAAACATCGCACAACTATCATGGGGCATCCTAAACTCATTCAGGTTATTTTTTAAGTTTAAAAACATAAATTGAGGATGAAAAATGGACGTAATAATGCTGAGGCTAGACCCAGGATTGTTTTCCTAAGCATCACTGCATATTTTATAGGGATGGGAATCAAAACAAACATAGTAATTGATGGTTTAATTATTTGTGTAAGTCTAAACCATGCATAGAGAGGGGTGGAATTAGATATTTCCTATTTTTTCTTTTGTTGGGTTAGTTTGTTTTTTTGAGAGACTGGACTAGGATGAATGCGCTCAGTGTCACTATAGGAATCATTCCACGTATAGGTCTTGATAAGTGGCATGGTGGATGACCAATTTCAAAGTCTATGTCCTCTCAATTGAAAACACCACATTGTTATTCAATTTTTTGTGTGTGTCTAGGATGATGATTCCATAGTTTATGGTCGTATGACAGGACCAGTTTGTGTACTTTAACATCAGGTGGTAAGGGAACAACATTTTAACGTCATGAAAGAATAATCAGCATAGATTAATGTCATTTTCCATAGAAATAATATCTTATTTTATGGTAATAAAACATAGAACATATGGTTTCGCAACATTTGTATGTGGGTATGACCCTTCCAAGACCCCTAAGATCACATGATCCATGATCAGTGTGAGAATCAAGGTGATATAACATGATTTACCTATCACTTGATACTACACAACAAGGGAAAGAAAATGTCGGGTGAAAAAATTCAAAAATTCTAACATTCATACTCGACAGGTGGTTTTGCAGTGAGGGACAAATCTAGAGGAATTGGAGATCCGCACGATAATGAAAGGAGTAGTAAAATTTGACTCATGGTGTCTAATATTTGAGACACAATGGATGTGGCATATTGATATAGGATTATTGTTGATCTTCTTTGAAGCACAACATTCATTTCATGTAACCAGAGATGGAAATAAACAAATGAGGTTCGTCTGCTGACCATATTCAAAATGCAGGAACCGACTCTAAAATTTCATTCAAAGTCATCTCGATCATTGGCCCATTACAATAGAAGATCCATGAGGCTTAGCATCCATACCATTAGGGGGTCCCTTCAGACATGAAAGATAGTGGGGACACAACCAATGTAGGTCCTTAATAATATAAGTGGAACTAAGGAATATCCCTCTGAAATGATACATTACATGTCTTATACATCCACATACTCAAACATCTAGTGAGGAACATCCACAGATGGGATTAGATCCATACACAAGGATCTTGTTCATAGGGGGTACTCTGAACACATTAAAGGTCGTGTTGCTCAGACCATATGATCTCAGTTTAAGGTCAAATATTGTGGACCATGGGTGTCGAGTTTAGCATCTTGTGCATGGGATGTTCCCATGTAGTTTAACATCATATGGTATGGATGAGAAAAACGGGTAAAAAGGTTCATGACTTTGCTATTATACCCAAAGAAAAAATGTTCATGCATCACTATGTATCCATTATGTATGGGAATTAATCCACACATATTTTTTAAATATGGCATGGTAAGACACTGATGCCAAAAGGGGTGTGATATTATCCTAAATATTGATATCATGGTTTGTGTACATTTTTCCATCATGTAAAATAGGATCCAAAAAATATTATTTTAAGGACATAAAACATGGAACACAAAATGGGATATTTTCATTGGGAATCCATGGGGTGACCTGACTTGAATGAGGACCAAAGTGGTCTCAGCACCGCACCATATACTCCCTCACAAGGACCTACACACAGTTTATGATTGTGATGCTTAGACTCGAATACTTAGTTTAAATTCATGAGCATTGGATGTAGGCTCCTAGTTTAAGGTCATTGAGTTTGGACCATAAGGTTGGGATATTCTTCCCTATGGGTAAAAACCAACCATGACCCAGAAGACAACATGTTTCATGCTCGGTGTGACAAACAATCGGTGGAGAGGATCGTTACGACACATGGAAACACATAGATGTGGAATGGAGAAGTCATGTTAAGGATGTTCCAATTATGTTGATTAGTCTTCTCCCCACTCAAAGGTGTATAGAGGGGTAACACATAGGGTGTTGAAGTTCCACTTGGAGATAATAATGTGAAAAGAGATGAACCACAATGTACATTATTTGGGGAAAAATGAGGGCAGCATAATGATGGAGGATAACTACTGACAATGTTCTAAACACTACATCCAAATCATGAAATCCATCATTAGAAAAAAAAATGTGGGTCGGCCGCTTACCATATTTGAAATGTGGTAACTGGTTCAAAAATTTCATTCAATGTCATTCAGGGAATTTTTACTCAGACATTAGGTGATCCATGAAGCCAAGAATCCATACTGTTAGGGGGTCCCTTAAAACAAAATAGATGAGAGAGACTTAAACAAAGGGAAAAGCGAAGCATAGAGACGGAATGAAAGAATGTCTATGAAGAATCTAACACTATGGGTCCTAATCCACGGTGAATTTGAACATATAATAGAGGTATGATAGATAGATGGATCATATCCCCTGTCCAGGGAATAAGGTCCTCCAGAGGGCTCTTAGACATGGAATGGAAATGAACTAATTCCAAATGATGAGGACGATAAATTTGGAAGCTTAATAAACTAGGGGAGGGATCTGAACACAAAATGTTTGTGCATTCCTACTTATCCCATAAGGATGGTAATCAAGATGAACAATATCTTGGAATCCCAAGAATTTTAATGTCATGTGTTATGGACATATCATTAGGAGAACTAATCTAGTGGGAGGTACTTGATGAAATCATTATATCCCGATGTGAGTGAGGACCAAGGAGGTATCGACCATGCCATGTACTCCCAGGAAAAACCTTGGCCATGATTCTAGAAACGTGAATCCCTCTCAGATTAGGACATCATAGAACTACATAGTTTATCAACATGAAACTAGGATGAAATTATAGTTTAACATCGTCTATGATGGGGTAGTTTTATTTCGTGTAGGGCGATAGGGAATTATCTTTTCAAGGTCACGTAGAAAGAACCATGAATACAATTAAGTCTAATGTATTTCAGGACAATTCCTGTCAATTTAACATCATTTGAGAGGATAAATGATATATTAGTTTATGTTCATAGAACTAATACCCTATTGGGGGAATCAGCCAACAAAGGGGTGTTTAGGGTGGTGACATAAATAAACCTAATGAAAATGAGGACCATAGAGGTCTCATCATCTCCCCACACACTCCAAATGAATGATTTGGGCATGGTGCTAGATAAAGAGAAAGGGTGATTTTATGCCGGGCCTAAAGACATAATGTTCACGCATCATTATGTATCCGGTAATGGTGGGAAACCAGAAACAAGAAGTTTGTGTATGCCATGAAATTTTGCGTCAAGTGGTAAGAAGAAATGATATGAAAAATTCACTAGTATAAAAATGATTTTTAACATCGCCAGTTTGACGTTGGTTTCTTATTAACCGACGTAAATAATTTTTTCTGTAAATTTTTTGCGTCCGTTTTTTTAAAAACCGACGCCAAAAAGAAACTAAATTGTTTTTTTATTGGTTGTAAAAAAACCGACGCAATAAAATAAAAAATATATATTTTGACATTGGTTTTTATTAAAATCGATTCCATAAAATTTAAAAATTATATATTCAATGTATTAGATAATTCACTATTCTTCGATTTTACTGGTCATGGAGCAAAATCAGAGGTACAGATTAAAAGTTATGGATGTCAGAAATTGACCTTCTCAAAGAGATGTCTTAAGGAAGGTCAACTTTCAAAGGCCATAACATTTAATCCATAACTCCATTTTAGCTCCATGACTAGACAAATCAAATATTAAGAAATTATCTAAAACAATGTAAATTATTTTTTAAATTTTTTGGCGTCGGGATTCATGAAAACCGACGCCAAAAATATTTTTTTATTTTTTCAGGTCGGTTTTTTAAAAAAAATTAGCGTCGGTTTGATAAAAAACAGATGCCAAAGATATTTTTTTAACTTTTGGGCGTCGGTTTATAAAAAAACTGACATGAAAAATGTATTTTCTTTTAACTTTTTAGTGTCGGTTTATTTAAAAACTAATGCCAAAAAGGATATCGATTGGCATTTTTGGCGTCAGTTTTCTAAAAGACCGACACCATAGAGGAACACGGGATCTGAATTTCAATTTTTTCACAACCCGCGTTTAAATTTTTCAAATCCTGCCTAAATTATCATACAATGCAATTGAAAATATTTTAATTTACTATATATATATCCACTTTCTCCTTTGTTCATCATTTTCATCATCTTTGATTCAATCAAGTTTTCAATGCGACTTGAATCGTTAATTTAAACACAGTACATATTCTTTTCATTTGTTTTCTTTATTATTATTATCCTTCATTTCTAAACAACACGATTAGCTTTCATATATTGATGATTCATTATCATTTCTAAATATAAGTTATATGATAATAAAAAACATATCATTTCGATTGAAGCCCCTAAAACCATTGAAATATGTTTGTATGTATTATGCTTATTTTATTTCATCTGGTGTATATGATTTTAATTTATGTTTATCATGTTTTCTTTAAAACAAGTTGTATCAATAGAAACTTTGATAGGTTCAACTTCTGACGGTGATAACTTTTGATTCGTAACTGGGTTTTAGGTCCACAACTTGTCAAATCAAAGCTTAGGAAATGTAATAAAACATAGAATAAGAAAATTTACATTTTACCATCCTTTTTTTTAAAAAACTGATGCCAAACTATTTTTTTTAAATTTTTGGCATCGGTTTTTATGAAAACCGACACCAAAAATGATATGACTTAGTTTTTTTGGCATCGGTTTTTTACACAAATGATGCAAAAAAACAATTGTAATTCATTTTTCATGTGAGTTTACCAAAACCAACATAAAAAGTCATATTTTTTACATCGGCGACTTCAACGTTGGTTAAAAACAGACGTCAAAAATATAAAAATGACTTTAAAGACCATTTTTCTACTAGTGATGGCTTCCTAGGCATGCACATGTTGCATATGATATAAACCAGAAATGAATGAGGAACAAGGAGGTCTCAATTAAACCACACACTCCTGGGGGATATTAGGGCCAAGGGTCCATAAAACCTAGAAGGATTCACAGATATACCAAATATGAAGGATTTTGGTGTTTCTATATATCCCATGATGATGGGAATAAAGCCATATGTGTTTCTGGAATCTCGTGGAGTTTAACATCACACGGCAAGAAAAACATGGAAGCCACTATGGTTGGATACATGGTGTTGTTTTTATAAACAAGATGTGAATGGGGAAAATGGAGGCCTCGCCCATAAACATAGAATCCTAGGACACCCAAGACATAGGGCAGAAATAAATATAAGGTATGTGGAGCGTGGTGATTCACCCAAAAGAAAAATTTTCAATAGTTCCTACATATCCCATAAGGATGGGAAGAAAGAAATATGTAATTATGTAATATCACAGAGTTTAAATTAATGTTATAAGGTCGAAAGTATAATTTATCATCATCTAGGATGATGATACTGGGTAGTTTTACATCCTATAACTCAATTAAGTGTGATATTAGTTTAAGGTCCTAGTGCTCAGACCAAAGGATAACTGTGGATTTTATCATCATGAATGATGAGTAAAACCTCTACACATGTGAATTATCTTTTTGAGAATCCTAGAATTGGTTGGAGGAGTAATTTTATAAACATCCATGGTGACCAAATAAAACACGCCGTTAGGCTAAACATTGTGAGTGATATAGGTTCCTTCCCATTTGGGCTCCAACATTAGTGGCTTCCAACCAGGTATCATTATCTTTCTTATAGCCAATACTGCGTCACCTTGAAGGATGGAGCAGAGATGAACATTCTTAATGAAAGCCCTGGGTATCTTGTTATGATGCATCTCTAGATTGTGTAAGTATCGAATTCTGTTCTTCTTAAGGGATTCCATTTCCACTTGATAGACTTATGATACCCTTTCTGACATCTGAGGAGCATAGGTTGTCATACGGAGTGATGGAAACTAAATATTGATGTTATGTACTTCCTCTATCATATACACCCAGGAGTATGGGGTCGCCTTGGAGGAATTTCAAGTTATCATCTGATATTCCCACCGAGTGTTGGGGAGATTGTCCATCCAACTATTCTTGAATTGCCCCACCATCTTCAGTTATTTTTCAGAGATATTCATGATGAAATCTATGATCTACCCATTTTCATGTGAAAGGTAGTTAAAAGTATGGTTGGAATGAATGTTCTACTTAGTATACAATTTTTTCAACTCAAACGCCTGCAAATTGGGGCCACATTGGTAAGAAAAGTGTGAGGGACAATGACTCATTGGATGATATTGGAGCTCACAAACTCAACGATGGAACATGCCTTTACTTCCTTAAGCGTGATCGTCTCTTCCCACATGGATAAAAGATATGTCACAGTTAAAATAAACATGCAATGGGGATCCATCACCGGTGGATAAGTTCCCACAACATCAATTCCTCAAAACAAAAATGGTCATTAATACATGGTGGTGTGGAGGGGTTATAGAGGTCGATGCTCAATGGTTTCATGAATATAACATGAGGGGCACCTCTTTGTGAACCGGATGCTGTTATGGACCATGGTGGGCCAAAAGGTATCCAACCTATGAATCTGGTGAGAGGACATCGATTTGGCCAAATGGTCTCCACAAGATCTGTCATGGACCTCCTGCATTACCAAGGGAATATAATTTCCATTAATACAAAAAAATGATAAATCCATCAAAACCATGCATTGAGAGGATCTACTCAGGGCTAGGACAACGATGGAAGGTCAACTGCAGTGCATGCCGACAGATTCGCTCATGTTCGGCTCTATATTAAAGGAGGTTGTCATACTGGAGATACTCAATGAGATGAGCTATCCAATAAGATGATTCTTCCCACATGGAAGGGGAATCTGGGGGTCTTGACATAGAAGCATCAATAGTAAGGTGGATTACATACTAGTTTTCATCACCATCCATGGAGATATGATCAATGAACCCATGATGATCCACATGGATATAGAGGTTTCCCTAGTTTGGTTCTACAATAGATGCGACAAGACTGGTCCATTAGCTTGCAGGTGTGTTCTAATAGGGGCACAATTTCTAGATTACTAGAAAAATCATCACTGTTGACCTTCTTCATGACTAGTTTAGAGTACCCCTTTACATTTAATATGGTAAAAACACTCTAGATGTTCATCTTGAGTCAAGTGGTGAGAGCTTGATACCATTCCTCGTTATCGGTGAAGCCATCTAAAAACAATAATTAATAGGGTTGAACATCCTATATTGGAATGGTAAAGACAATTCCTAGGCCTTCTCTATTGATCCTAGAATCATTGATCCTTCTTCAGGTAGGAATCTGGGATACACGGTCAAAATTCATTTACCAACATGGAAGAGTATGGTCAACAGATATAATGGCCTCATGTGAGACTTTAAGAACAAAGTAATTCTTTATGGGGGTATGATTAATGGAGATGATTTCCATCAGCGCCTTACCCTTTATTCCCTTTTGCGAAATAAACCTAATTTTGAACTACTAAAGGATCACTTCCCACCAATCTAGACAAATTTTCAACATTTGGTGGTTCAAAATGTGCTATAGAGGATCCCCAAAGGACACCTGTTATATCTCATGATGCTGTAGATAATAAAACAACTTCATGACCATGAATTCCAGCATGAAGTAGCTCTTCTATATAAGTGAATACCTATTATACATGTTTAGGATCATGTGTATGATGTAGTAAAAACTATTTCTATCCATTCATTTTTCTTCTGGAAGAGATGAGCATCGAGGTATCATTATAGGGTGGTCACATAAACGGCCAGTGGATTTTCGCAGATATGTTGGATCAGAACTAGATGTTCTAGAAGATACTACTTGATCTCATAAAAATTATCATGGAACAAATCATCCCATTGGTAGATGACACCATTATTCATGACTTTGGAAAATTGATTACACATTCCAACCATATTTTCAATGAATTGGTGTATATAGGCTCAGTGTATTTGAAAGACTCAGAACTACCAAAGGATACTTATAAGATCCACTTTAATATTATCCTTGATATTATTTGGTTTGATATCAATGCCTCTATATATAAAGATTAAGAAAAGAAAAATCATGGAGGTAAACCTGAAGGCACACATCAAGGTGTTCATTTTTAGATGGTGGATGAAGAAGATGTTTACCACCTTCTCATTCTCTCTGAGGTGGTCCTGACACTGGAAGGATTTTAACACCAATTCATCCACATATCATTCCAATAGAATCTAAATAATTATATTGAATATGTGGTGTATAATACGCTGATAGGTAGCTCTAAAATTCATCAACTCGTAGAGAATTACATGATAGAAGAAGTTACCCTACATCACCCTGATGGAGGTGGACTCTTCATCTTTGGAGGACATCCAAATTTTATTATACCTGGAATACCCATCCATGGAGTAAAAAGAATGGATCCTACTAGTGGCACCAGTCAAAATCTATATCCCAGGAAGGTGATAATCATCCTTTGGATAGTAGAGATTGAGATCATGGATATTGATAGAGACTATTATCTGTCAATTGTAATTTATGAAGGGAAACATTTTGTTCATCCACCTATGATATTGGAAATCCTTTAAAAGGTTATATTTGATGATCTTATCAACCTATGACTCAACCATGGGGCCATGGGAGAGATGAAACTTCCTAAAAGTTTTTTGAACCCATGATGACTTACCAGGAGAACGAGGCGGTTGACTATGACTGAGGTTCATTCCCTAGAATCACTTTGTATCTCGAGGAAAATACATCACGATGATACTTTAGAAAATAAAAATATTTGTGTTGTTATTTGGTAGAAATATCTATGCTGATCAATTTCTACCTCAGGTATATCTTAGATCTGAGATTCACCTAAACCATCTCATCAATAGTAGTGGAGATTCCATCCTCAAATGAAGGAGGGGATTTTTCTATATCTTCTTCATCATCCTAGCTAAGAGGAGGAAATTCCTTTGCATTGAATGATCCTATAAGAATATTTGTGATAGCCTGAGTAGTAGAATAATCATCATCTAGTGACTCTTATACTGCTAAAACCATTGAATAATTTTTTTTGACCCATTTTGATTTGGTATTAGACCATGGAGGAAACACTGGATAAATAAGGGGGAAAATGATCATGCATCTTTATATCAAGCTTGAAACAGGTCTTCGTCACACTCCCACGATTCCATAGAAGATGAATGGAATGTTCTATTCATATAAGATCAACTCATGTTGATCTATGATCACCACCAGGTACTCTTTGAAGTATGATCCATCATAGATGTCTAACTCACCCAAATCAATTATATTTTTCAAATCATGCACATATATCATCAACTTTGACCCATGGAAAACATTATGAGTCCAATCCAACTTTGGAAGAAAGTATAGGAATTGAGAAACCTCTAAAACCATCCCCATGATCTTGAAAATATTTATAACCTTTGGGGATAGCTCCACCAACCATTCCTCAAGAATCATAATCGTGTGGAGTCTCTTAGGATAAAATGGTCACTTTGGAACATTAAATTATTATGATGTTGATCTATTAATTTGTTTTTTCGTCTGTATTATATCCTCATCCTCTAGTACACCACCTAGACCTTATATGACCTGACCAATACCATCTCTGGACCAACATGTATTTTCTTTTCAATCTTAGTCTAGTAAAATTGTGACCTGAAATGTCACCAATATAGGTGCCAAAAATCATTATTTCTAATTTTTATGGTGATGTATATTTTTATAAACAATCTCTACAAATAAGAACTAATTCTCCTCACTCATGTCTATGTATACCAAAAAATCCCTCATTATATCATACATTCATGGATTGTCTACTTGATATTCCCATCTATCATATGGTGAAATGCTATACTCATCCACCAAATGTCGTTGGAGGCCTCTAGTAGGACTCTCTCCAACCATGATATATGCTAAACATCATGTTCATAGATAATTTTTGAGTGTACCATATTATTTAGGATGATCTATCACATGTACAGCATCCTTAATCATTCCACTGATCATTTCTCCATGATAGAGAGGAAGTGAGATGACTTGGTTAGTCATTTAACTATTGAAAATATCGATTAATGAAATCTAATTATCTATTTGAACCATATAATAATTTATATGTACATGGAATCCCATTCCTACCCTGATATCTCAAGAGTTCATGTCAAAACTGATAGAATCTAGTTCTCTGAATTCACCTACTAACATGTGAAACGCTATAATATGAACTCATCTATTCTCTGAAAAATTAAATCCTATGAAAAAAAATATTTAGGGTACATGAACATCTATGTCCGACTATGATTTAAATCATAGAGAGATGTGTAAAACATCATTATCATCACCTCTCGCAACATGGGCAGACACACTACACATCCCTGAAAATGGGTGACATGACCCCCCCTTCTTCAGTGACTTGACTTGGGGAATCCCCTAAGAATATTTGGTCATACAGAACCCCATACTCTATGTTTCCTGACAGGGAGTCTCTCATATGATATAGATGTACAAGATTCACTACTATATCTAAAGAAAGGTTGATCCCCTCTCCACCAATATGGCCAGTTATAAAGAAAACTATAACTCAGATTCCTCAACCACTAAGCGAGAATGAGACTTCCTACTGAGGGAATCATCCCAAAAGTTTCCCATCAAATATATATAAAATATTACTATGTTATATTACTAAATTAACTCCAACTTGTGTCTATTTATCATGTTATGATCACTCTAATTAAAGATATACTGAAGTCTCTGGTGGTATGAGTATTCAATAAAACACCCTCCTAGAAGATAGTGTATCCACATATTCATTGTGAAGACTATGACTACAAATTCCAAGGCATGATTCACATAGTTTTTCTCATGGGGTCTCATCTTTGAAGGACCATATGGGATCAATTCCTACCATTAAATCAAAACTCATCTGACCCTATCTCTCGAGACATCATAAAACACAATGTACTAATCACCATCCTATGATATTTTCAATATATGAGAACTGTTCATCCTCAACCTCAAGTTCACAATAGATCCCTAACACTTCTCTGTTGAGATAAACGGACACCCTTTCCACATTAGGGTGGTCCAAGGGGATACTACTTTAGAAAATTTAGGCAAGAACCTCTTGTTGTACCCAACTAATTTGAGAAGGCTTTATAGCTCTGTCATGTAGAGGGGTAGATCCCCAAAAATCACTTCATCAATCTTCACTAAAGCTTTCCATAATTCTCATCCTCCCATAGTAACTCTAGGACTATCCATAGATAATATGTTTTCTCCTCCACTAAAGTAGAGTAAATGAGTATTATATCAATGAAAACAACCACATATTAGTACTCGTGTGTCTGGAAGATATTGTCCCTATATTCTATAGTCACTGTATGGGAATTCATCACACATAAATAAATGACTATAAATATTATTTTATGTGGTAAAATAAAAATAGAATTTTTAAAATATCATTCTCAACAAAACTCAACTGGTGGTAGTTGAACATGTGTTAAATTTTATACAACCAACTTACACCTTAAAATAAAGAAATAATGTCATTAATCCATATAATAGGGGTCTATTTTTATTATAGTTACCTTTTGAGGTGATGATATCCATAAAAAATATTCAATCTCCAATATATCTTTATTAAAAAACTAGAGTTTCCTTGGAAAACACATTGTGTATAATAATACTCTTCTCTCAAAGAAACTCTAACTGAAAAATCATCTCCTAGAGCTAAATGGGGGGAATCTAATATGTCACTAAAAATATCATAGCGTACTTAAGTTGAAATTAAATTTAAAATTATATCTTCAACCACATAGTTAGTCTTGAGACATCCTCGAGGAAGATTACCATAACTTCATACAGTACCAAAAAACACATATTCTTAAAGGACCTGTTGAGCCAATGGATAAGATATCAAACTAATGTTTTATGGGATTTCACTTCCTACTCAAAAATCAAATTCACTCTACAATAATATGTCTCCCTATCCCTATAATATAAGATAATCTGATCACATATTTTCAATGGAATATAATGTATTTGAGATAATAATCATATTGATCACAAACCATGGATAACCAATGTATATCCAATTTGACATCATGATGCTTTATTTGGATGGCCACTAGGTCCCAATAATGACTCTCTCTTCTAAGAACCATCACATACTATTGGTAGATCAGAGATATTAATAAAACCCTCCATATATGATCCTCTTATCATAAATTTTGGGATGATTTCACTACTAGAAGATCCATATATTACACTTTAAATAAGGATATGATTGAATGAGTCACATTTTTCAACTTTTGATTAGGAATCAGTGAAAAAATAGATCGTACTTCTGATCCACTCATGTGAAGCTTCATGAGAGCACTCCATGGCCAGTGACTACACATGGCCCGGACCACCACCTCCCTAAGCATGACGTGGGCCACCTAGAGGTGGCTGTTGTAGGATCTAGCAGAATAACACTCCAAAATTTAATTTACCTCTATATAGGATCCTATTCCAAGAAAATCATTACCCCTATGGGGGCCACCCATGCCATGTCAAAAATATCAAAGATAAAGGTTGTTCCTATTTTGTGTGGGTTCATCCAATATCTATATGTCATATATAGAATGGCGGTTCATTCAATCATGAGATATGTGACATCTCCCATCATAATGATCACATATCCCCTCCTTAAGATGATTATATCCCTTACACAATTCCAATTATGTAAAACCATATTCCTAAGTTTGGGAATGTGTATATCTCCTCTTATATGACCTAAAAGTATGATGCCTCCATGATTTTATAGATGATTTAGCCACATGATGTACATGCCAGGGTCCAACTACCCAGTTACCTTCTATTAAAAAATTCACAATTAGGAGAACCCACTATATCACCCCATTATGGTTGGTATAAAAATGGAACCTATGTTGGACTTGATGTCTCTACTACACCCATTTTTAATCTACATCACATGGAAGAATCCAGAAAAAACCATGTCAAAGAAGTATCATTTGATTTTAGGGAATACTATAGAATATGCAGGTACTATCTTAAAACCATTATACAACATTTTAATTACCTATAACTACATTGATTGTAATCATGGACTGTAATACACTTAAAGAAATAACTACTATAAATAAGATGATGAGAGTTTAATCTCATCATGTGTCTTTGTAACCTAACTCCACCAGCACCAAACTATTCCTAAAAGTAGACTAGATTCAAGTTCAATATTGCAATGTTTCATGTTATAAAATATATAGAGGTCTGAGATCCCAAAATCAAGAAAATAATCAACTGGATGGGGATCTAGCTTACTGCTGAACCTCAGTGGCATCCGATTCTGGAACTCGCGTAGTGAAAAAATCCCATATGAATCCTTATCTAGAAATTTGAAATTTTTGTGCTACTATAAATGTTGGGGTGCTACTCCTAGATACTCCATAGGAAACATATCATGAGAGATAGCCCTTGAACTGAGGCATCATATCTCATCATTCCAATATCATGATCCTAAATCAGCAACCAAGTTGGTTTTCAATGCAAAGACAACCTAGAAAAATTCAACACAAACCATAATAAGATGGAAAAATATTTATATTTACAAACCTAAATCAAGAAGTATTGTTAAATGAATCTGTTAAATAAAATTAATGTACTATTATTCCCTAAAACAATGTCTTAGTATGCTGAGTTAATAAGAAGGTTATCATGTTCTGGGTGAATGGATACATCAGCTTCCGCACTAAACCTAGTTTAAATTTCCTCTCCAGTATTCCTCAAATTGAAAGAATGATGAAAAAAACCCTCTTAAATATAATTATAATCAACCCCTTTTGTTTATAGTCATTGTGGAGCATCATTGGGTGAAGAACCAATCATCAGGTGAGTCTAACACTCATCTTCCATAATTTTTCAGTATTATACCTTGTGTAGTTGTTCATATTCATTGATTCCCTAAAACCCACTTCATCCATTGGATCCTAGGTTGGGGATTTGAATTATTTTAATATCCAAATAAAAAGATAAGTTTAAGAGATATTTCATCTTCATAATCAAAATAGGTGGCCTTGAATTTTTATCCCATAGCCTTTATTGTTAGATTAATTTATGTGGTTATGTCATGTCTCCATCTCATTATGTTTTTGATTTCATTAGTTAAAGTGGATACATTGACTATTTAGTTGATGAATTGAACCACTCATGATTACCATGGTATGAATTGAGGTCGATTAGATACTGATAGGGACTACCCATGGAGTGTGTCATATTCATGAACTTGGTATTGGGTTATTAAACATGAAAGTGAAGTGTTTGAAATATAGGACTTATGATTGTTATTTTTATAATTTTAAAAATATTATATGATAAAAAATCTATGTGATTTGTTTTTAATTGATAAAATGGAATAAAAGGGTATTGTTATAATGTTAATGTGTTATGTGTTATGAGTTATGAATTGTTAATGCTAAATGTGTTAGTGAGTTAATAATTATAATTGGTTAATTTGACAATGGGTTATGTCATACTAATGATGTATGTGTTGAAGGAACTTTGTACTGTGAATGGAAAGCATATTCATTGAGTATGGTTTGTGAAATTTTATATGTAAAAAATGGTCAAATAAGAATGTGAAAATTGATTGGTGGTTTTTGGAGTATGGAATTGAGGTTCTAAACCCACATGATGGGTTCAACTAAGGCTATAAACACCTCACCTATAATGAATGGTTTTTTGGATTCGGACTGAGGATTTATTCCCCTAATGGATTCATGGAATGAGACAATATAGACGGAGTCTCCCAGGGATGTGTTATGATATGATTTATGTATTGTCTTATATACCGATTTATGGAATGTTATTAGTCACATTATGTGTAGTTTATGTGACTGAAATAAGACATAGTGAATTTGAGGAAAATTCCTAGCCCATGGAATAAATAATGAATTTTTTATCTGAATATTATTAACTAATGTTTTGTGGATTACCTTTTGTTTATTATTTTGTGGTTCATTGAGTACATTAATTATCTATCAGTTTAGTCTAGATATTTTGTAGAATCCCTTGGTGGTGGAATACTAATTTGTACTCACACTTTATCTGGTATCCATTGGGTACAAAAGAATACATCATGCTTTTAGGACATAATAAGAAAAAGGGCCCCATTCAAGATTGTTAAATTTCCACGGGATGTTTATGCATGTGGGATTGAGACATGGGATCAGGAACCATTTTAGCGATTCATATTTTTTCTTTCTTTTGGGGTTCCATGCCCTTGAAAGTGTATTAAATGACTTGGAATATATATTATTTGGTTTTGGGATTATACATAGTTTTGGGAATTAGATTCTAATGAATTGTTGTTGGATATTATATGTCATTTATTTATCTTTTTTATATATTTTATATTAGTTTTATAATGAATTAGTAGTCTCTCCACATATGACATTAGACCGTAGATTCTATTTGGTAGCCTCTGTCTTATGGGGAGGCATGCCTACGGTCATACGGTAACCTACCTTAGGGAATCAGTATTAGTGGGTACTAGGTTGGGGATGTTATAATCTAGGTATTGTAGGATATGAATATTCTTATGTTTTAATCATTCGTTTTTATTATGTTCTCATAAACTTATTCTCTTCTTATAACCACTAATGACATTCATTTCTCAATATCTATGATTTCCCTTTCTGAGAGTTTAAACTCAACCATCTTATGATTCCTTATCCACGTGTTATAAATAAATATAATGAATGGATTACCTATTGAGAGGATTTCATATGGATAATGACGCCTTAATAATTTGAAAAAAATATGGGTTAACTGGGAGAAAAAATATTTATGTCATGTAAATTATTTATGTATGAGTTTTTTCTAATTCTCTAATACTATAAAACAAAAACGATCACTAGAATATAAGTGATAATTTGATTTCTTTTTTATTTTTTATATTATGGTATGAAAAATGGATCACAATTATCATCATCAATGAAAATAATTATAAATTTATGATTTCCTCAAATGATCAGGGAATGCGGGACATAGGATTTTATAGTTGGTATAAAAAATGGTTTAGATAACATTGAAGATTACAGTATTTTCATTTGATTTTATCTTAGGATTTCTGGATACCATCATAGGTTTATAAGATTAATTTCGATAATAAGATCAATTTCTTAGTGGCCCTATTTTAGGTAGGAATCATTTTTTTATGAAAAAAGGAAAACTTGTATATCATGTTATAACATATTTCATTTAGAAATCCATTGGGGTTTGAACCCATGAAAAATTGAAGATATTAGGCTTTCAATTACCACTGCCTATATGATGTCCCATTTAGTATAATGTTATTTAATGGGTAAAGAAATAATTTATTTTATAAAAATATCTTATTTAATTTGTGGAATAAGGTTTATTTTATCTTTGATAAATATATGGTCATCCCCTTCTACTATTTGGGTTTCCTGAATTCTTTGGAAAAGATTGATGAATTATGATTATAGTTACTTATGGAATAATTTTTTTCATATTTGGGAATTACTAATGATCTCTTAAGATTATTGTGGGATATTATGTTTTTTAAATTTTGGAAATTACCTTACCTAGTGATAACAATTAATTTTTGGTTAAATTCAAATATGGGAGGAATTTCTTGTTATATTTTTTATGGTATTGTGGAATTTAAAAATTGATTTTAGTGTAACAGGTATTAATAATTAATTTATAATGGTAATAATTTAGAGGAAAATATGATATTTTTGGGAAAATTTATTTAAGTATTCAATTTTAATCACAAAGATTGTATATTTCCATATTCTCTTATTCTAGAAGTTAAGAGTATTCCTGAACTCTATGATAAGGATCTAGAATTAAAATTATTAACTATTTCCATCAATTTTTATGAACTGATGGTCTTTCATATCATTACATATTTTTTATTTTGAATCCCTTAACATTCTAATTTTAATTCACATGTTTGTGGTCAATGAACTCAATCACACACAAAAAAATATTTATTCATTCCCACATTCCAACCTATGTTCTTGTATTTGGAACCCTAGTTATGTGTAACTTTGTGTGACCCTTATGTATTCTACAATATATTTTTATCAGGTTTTTTTATTTCATTTCTACGATCTACGTTTTGATAAATGAATTCTAAAAAATGGTAATCCATTTATTAAGCAGATGAATTTTAAGGGAAAATTCTATTAAAGGGGGTATTATGTGACATCCTAATATTTTATGAACTATCATAATTAAAATTAATATAATTTCTTTATGGTATTTTTTGACATGTAATGAACATTTTAGTGAATTTAATATGAAACCCCAGGTTTAATATGTGTTTCATGTAATATCATGTTCCTTTTATAACTTGTGTCACGTGATAGCATGAGTCTTACCAAAAAACAATATACTATCAACATTTAATCTATGACCATAAGTATCACCTAGTAATTGGAATGGTAGGAAAAATTCCATTTAACTAAATTATAAAAATATGGTTTAAACATGATTATATAATTATTTCATTGGTTTGAAATTAATTATAAATAAAAACAAAAACATATTCAATATGAAGAATATATTTTTTAAAAAATAATATTTTTAAGAGCCGACGGAATTTTATATTAATAAATTAAATTAATGGATTATATTAATTAAATCTAGATGTAATATATTATATATAATATTTAACATTCATCATATACTTTTTTATACAAAAGATAAAAATAAATCCATATTCTCACTTGAAACATATCATTTTTCTAAAAATTAGTTGAGTGATTGTACTATTGTGAACTTATTTAAAGTATAATTTTTGACAATTTTAAAATTTATATTTGAAATAAAAAGTCCAAACATTAGAGAGTGGAATACCTAAACTATTTTATAAGTTTTTTTTCTTCTGAAACGTTATAATTTTTATGGTTACAAAAAAATATTGAATTTTATTTGAAAACTGTCACTTCACAAAAAACATTTACAAATTTAATTTATATTTTCATTTTTTTAAAAGAAAAATAGTTAAATTATATATATTTAAATACAATATTTTTCATTGGAATAATTTCCATATTGATTTTTTTACAAATACATTTTGACCTTTTTCAATTTTTCACTTTAAAAAACATGCTTTCTCATCACGTCAACATGATTTATTTTAAACTAATTTATTCCACTTATGTTATTTAATTTAGAGATATTTATTCCATATTTTAACGAATAAAATAGTATATTATATAATAAGGTAAACATAATTTTTTACCAATGTGATTAGTGAAACTAATAAAAATTAATTACACTGATTAAGGAAAAATGAGTTTACCTATTGGTTGAAACTTTTCCAACACCCATTTTTGGGAGCATTTTGACCTTTATGACTATAGTTACAAAATATATATGTTTTTGGGTAACATTATGACGAAATTAAAAAATATAATTTGTAAAGAAAATAAAAACACCAAATATTACTTTTCATCCCTTTAATATCAATACCGATAAAGGGATAAGGTAGACCTATATAGGTTCGGTTACAAATATTATTTTGTAAGATAAATTATTTTTAATCATAATAATGTATCTGTAGTTTTTATAGATTATATGATATCATTAATATATTAATAAACTCCAACACATTTATTATTTAGTTATTAATTAAATCAATTAAATGATACAAAAATATAAAATGTGTGGTAAATAGAATTATTTTTGTACGATCTATTATATTTTTAGATAAATATATCCAGATAATTATTTTTTAACTTAATATATTTTAAGTACATTATTTTAATTATATTTTTAAAATTATAATTAATTTTATAATGTAAAAATTGACGTTGATTTTATTTTATAATATATGATATTTTATTTAATGATTTAAAATTTCTAATAAGCCTACCTTCCATAAATTTATTTTTAAATTCAAAAAATATAAAATATTTTCCATTCATATACCAATTTATCTTTTATAATTAATATATTTACTCCACAATTGTCAAAACATTGTTTTCATGGTTAGGTTAAAATATGATTTATTGCACTTTATAAAGGATTTTGTTAAATTTAATTTCCAATAGACAAGTGTTTTTTTTATTATATGATTTGAATTTAATATTTAAAATAAATTGGTTTAATTTTTTTGATATGTATCACTTTAATTTATTCTTATTTTATGAATTACAAGGTACTGATAATTAGTTACTGTAATGAATAACCAGAATGAAAATATATGGAATCATTGCTATCCGTGAAAAAAAAATGATAAAAAATGTATATATTTTGTGTGGTAGAGGTTTTTTTTGACCAAATAATCCATACCCTCCATTATTATTAAAAACATTTAGGCACATTAGTTATGTGGTACAAACCAATAGTAAATAATTTTTAATATTTAAAATAATTCCACTACTCCTCAAGTATAAAAAATAATCTGCTCTCCCAACTTATTCACACATATCAAGCAATTTGGTTCTTTCAAACACTACATAAATAAATCCCTAAATTATATGCCCTCATCCTTGAATTTTTTATTTATGAATAAACCAATCAATTTAAGTTATTTTTTGAAAACTATAATAAGTTACCTGGTGAAGAGGTAACTTTCATCAACATGTGTTTTTATTTTGTTTATTTGTACAACTCATTAAATTATTCATTTCAAAATATTATATAATATCCGAAGTATAATAAATATAATTAAATTTTTTATGTTAAGGGTATGAACCATATTCTCAAATAGTTACGTGAAATGTAGTACTAAAGTATCATTTTTGAGTAAAACAGTCTACCTCCTTAGGAATTGATATCGTTCGTTTTTCCAATTAATACCTTTAAAGGATGGGAATAATTATGGAACTACCATTTATATAATATTAATATATTATTTTAATTATTTAAATATGATTATTAAATTTTAATATTTAACATACCATTATTCTTTAAATTTTGTCGGAATTCGATAACATCATTCGTTTGTACACTAGAATATCGCTTCGTGAATCGATGTGATTTTTTCACTCATTAGGTGGAATGTATTAAAAATGAATTTATAAACAATATGTGATATATAATTTAAAATGTTGGTAATTATTTATAATATTTATATAATAGTATCATTTACCTTTTTTTGTCATGTGACAATAAAATGGAAACAAAATTCATGCTGACATATGTCTTACAATCTCTATGGACTTTGTATTTCATTTCTCGTCCCTAAATATTATTAATTAATATAAATAAATAAATAATAAATGTGTATGATCATTATATAATGGTTTAAATTCAAGATATTATGAAACAAATATTTAATTATTAGGACAAAAAATAAAAAGTCATAACATATATGAAAAACAAAGCTGTTATTATCAAAAAAGTAACATTAACATGGAAATATAAAAAACGAGTAAAAATATGTCATAAGAAAATAATATATGATATTAAAAATATTAATATTGTTTACTAATAATTTAATAAAAAATTTAAAACTAATACATAAGAGTTTAAATCATGTTTGAAAAAAATGATGTTTGAGGTAATGTTTTTTTATCTCACATTTATTTCTATGAGAGAAATGCCTTACTCAAAATTTATTTTTGTTCGGTGGTATATATAATTCAAATTTTTTTATGATTATAATACTAAAATTTATTGGGATATACTTATCCATTTTATGATCTATCTTTCATGTAATTTTTAGTTTTGTTTTTATAAAAGTAGTAATGGATTTTAGTCATAATTTTCATTTTTGGGATGTCTATTATGTTATAAACTTATTATTAATTATGAGGTTTATATACTACCCATTTGAAATGTTATATCATAATTAAAATTATTTATTATATGGTAAAATTTTAATTTAATATAATTCATTCATGGGGATTATGATTCAATGTTACGAAAGTAGAAAGAGTCTTTTATTACAATCTCACCATTTATCGTGATATTGTATGATTATGTCTCCAATGTTAAAATATTATAATACTAAAAAATTATATTTTGATTGGGTAATTCAATATAATTTTATGTAATTGTAAAATTTCACTACTCTTTTATACTTAGAATAATTTATATTTTTTAATAAAATTCAATTTCATTTCTCTTCAGTCGGAAATATGTGTTCATTCAAGAAAAATTTATAAAAAATATTAGAATGGTTGAAATGATATTTGAAGATTATTTTCCTGGGGAACTATTATAAAAAGTGTTTTTTGTTGAAAAAAATTGATTTAAATTATTTTTTAGAAATCATTTATATGTTTAAATGTTTATTTCAAAGAAAAATTATTTTACAATTTTTGATGTTTTAAATACTGATTTTGAAAATGGAATAGGTAATTTATAAAATGGTATTTAATGATATTTTAATGTAATTTAGATTCATAAATGTCGAAAAACCTTATAGATAATCATTCTCAAATTGGGGTATTTTTTAGTGATACCATCTTTATTCTTTTTAGGGATGCATTAATATTTCATCAATTAATTATGATGAAACTAGATTTTATTCATTGGTTAATTATGTTTAACAGTTATTGATATAAAGCCCATTTATTTTCCATGGTTTAATCATGTTATTATAATTATCATGATTATAAAGCCTTATTCTTGTTACTTGAGAATTATATGGAATAGGTGAGCCAAATACATCTTATACAAAGGCTTTATCCTTATTATAGCTCATATGTGATCTTGATACTGATTATAAATTGGGTTCAACCCTATTATAGATCATGTAGAACAATTGAGACAGATATAGAATTTATAAAAGTGTTGATCCCCTTTATAGATCACAGTTGATCCTGATATATCTTATATTAAGGTTGATCCCCATCATAGATATACAATTCATTAGTTAGTGATTATATTCGAAGTTAATCATATTGATATTCTAATTGATATGGTTTTGAAATTATTTTTGTAAAATTATACTACAAGTTAAGAAAAAGGATTTTAATTGATTTCTATGGGTTTATGATGGTTCATTTGATCAAAATTGATATCACATGGAACATAAATATTTATTCTTATGAAATTTTCCATTATCAATGCCTTATTCTAGGATTTCATGTATGTTGAAAGAGGTTTTGATTGGTTTGAATATTTATATGTTATAATCATTCCCTTTGATTTTTTATGCATACCTTTATTCCCTTTTTATTATCACAAATGACATTAATTTTGTAATTATTAAATTTTACATTACTGTTCATTTAAGCTCACACATTTTATGATTCCATTTCCACTGGTTATAAAGAAATTGTTTGAATGAATAATTTATTGAAGTGATTTAATATGGATGATGGAAAAGTCTTAACGTAAAAAATGTATGATAGTTTATGTTTTTGACATTATTTTTAATTTCATGTCAATTTTTTATGTAGGAGATTTACCTAATTTAGTATAACATTGACATAAAATATCTTATATTATGTAGTTGATCAAATTTTTTCTTTTGATGTTATAATGCCTATACTGAAAAAATTAGTCACAATTATTTCCTTCTAATCCGTAAATGTAAATTTCATGGTTTTAGAATATGATCCAGAAGTATAGGTCATGGATTTTTATAGTTAGAAACCTTTATGTATTGGAAACCCCCATCATTCAATTGGACTAAAAATCCATTTTTATTTGAGAAATGGATCTGTTATCTAGAGAATATATATCTCATATTACAATGAAATAGAAGGGAGAATGTCTTTATAGATGTTTGTTAATATGTAGATCAATTTTGGTCATTGATTCAAAATAGTAAGGATAAAAAAGAAATAGAAAAATGGAATGGAAGGATTTTATGATACAATTCATGGAAAATTATTTTCCTTAAAAAAAATAAGGCGATATGAATATACAACCTTGATTATTAGAAAAAATTTAAATTAAATGGATTCTAAGTTGAAAGTAAATAGTAAAATGTTATCACGGTATTTTATGGACTATATATATAATCTAAATATTAATATTGGATATTTCTTTGTTGGGTTAAATCCATTTCCTCGAATTGAATTACTCTCCTAAATATTTCCACCATATGAGAATATAGTATCATGTTTTATAAAGATAGAGAAATAATTATCCATGTATTATGTTTTAGAAGGAAAGACAAAGAAGAAGTGGACAACCATGAAAAATATGGACAAAGGGAATGATGGAATGTTGTATTTTCCCTAATTTAATATGTGTGGAATGAAAAAATCTTGAACTTTCCTTAAGGTAATGATATATTTCTATTAGGGTAGAAATAAACTGTTCCATGAAAGTGATTTCACGGGGAATAAAGGTGTTTCAAATATTCAATGCTACAACTGTAAGGGGATGGGGAACTTCACAATTGAATATTCCATGAATCAAAGGAATATAACCTCATGGAACCAATGGTATCAAGGTCAATATTATGTTAAAGATACATCCATAGTGCAATTATTGATGTGATTTAATTTGGATTCAAAAAATATGTTGTAGAAATATTTTATTAATGATATTATCATTATAATAATCATAAAATATATTACTATTATACTTCTATGTTATTTTATAATGTATTTTAAAGAATATGTTGAATGTTATTGATGATAATGAAAATTAATAGAGTTAAAAGTTTAATGTCCTAGAAATAACATGGTTAATGGATGAGATTTTATAATATCTACTCAATAATGAGATAACAATGACATGTTTATGGGATAGTTTTGGAGACCATGATAGTGGATATTGGTTTTTGTATTTTATTTTATATTTTCAAGAGTTTACTATATGTGTTTATTTCATTAATATAATGAAATCCTGAGATTTTACTTTTGGAATTTTATATGATTCCATTAAGGTTTTATGTTTATCTGGGTATTAACATATTTGAATTGTGGAATTAATATATACATTATATTATAAAAGGTAATAGAATGTTAATTTAGTGTCCTTAATTCCAAATTTGTTCTTAAATATTTTGGATGAGATTTAAGGTTAACGATTTATAGAATGTATTATGTCAAACATTAGGTGTTATTGGATAACATTTTCTAATAATTTTTTTAAATAAATTAATAGAATATCTTTAAATTTATTTTAATATTAAGATATATAAAATTTTAATGTTAATTCTTTGGGGATAAATAATTCATTTTGAGATATTCATTTCATAGATAAATGGATGAAGTGTACGTTAATTGAGTAAAAAATGAAGAATTTGTTATTTAGAAATAAAATGATATCATGAAAGTATATTTCATTATATTATTTTATATAAAAATAACATTTCAACTATATGAAAGGTATACTTAAATATAAATGTTATCATAATACCATTATTTCTATTAAACCACTGGTTATTCAATAAATTATAGGTTTGTGTTTTTTTATTAGGCTTCTTTAGATCACATACTATCTTCTGATTAAAAATATCTATCAATCTCTATAATTATTTAACATTATCATCCTTATTCATATCATCAATGCTTTCCTTTGTTCTCTTAATTTGAAAACCAGTTATTAGATTGTTCAATATTATCATAATAATATGTATTCTGTATAATAAAGAGGATAAATTATTAACCCTTATAATGATATTGTATTTTGATATAGGTTTTTTCAAATTTCAAACCCTTTATTTTTCAGATCATTATTAAATGTAGAAGACAAAAATTAATTTAAGGTGGCCGATCGTAATATAGTAAAAATTTAAAGTAGGATCATCATATTCAATAGTAAATTTTAAATGAAACAAAAAAAAAGAATAGAATGTTACACATCATAACTTTATGATACATTTCATTTTAAATAAATTCAATCACTTTTATATCTTTCAACACATGCAACACATGCATTGAATGGAATAAAATACTCTATTCAAATATAATTATTTAATCATGACAATTATAAGAAAGTTCTTTAGCTGGACGGTATGAATAGTTCTAAATAAATTATTAAAAAAAAATTGACAGATGTATAAAAAATTATTTAATGGATATATTTTGATTATAAATAATATTATAACAACTTCAATCAAAAGTAATGTTTTCTAAAAAAATTATATAATTTTAAAAGACAATTTAGTCATGTTTTTAAAAAAAATTAAAATTTACAACTTTTATAAAATTTATTAAAAAATAATAATATAAATTTATTAAATCTATTTGTTGAAAATTTATTTGGGTGATTTTTTTAGAATTTTTTGAATAGATAAATTTATTTATGAATAGTTAAAAATTCTAGATTTAAACAAAAAACATCATTTTCATTCTAAGAATTTACAAGATAAATTTTATTTTAAATTAGTTTAAAAGTTTAATTAGTTCAAATATATATATATATATATATAATTTATTTTGGTCATTGGAATTTATTTTATAATTATTTTTTCAAAAATTTTTTATTCTTTTAATAATTTTCTATTTGGTAAATGGCTTTTTCATCTTGTTTGTGGAATAAAATTAAAATTAAAATTTTCTATTATTTTAATGGAATTTTAAAAAATGTTATTTTTTTGGAAAATTAATAATTTATTTTATCTAATAATTTCAACAGAAATTTTTTCCATATTGAATAATAAAAACAGTAAAAATTAATTGTGGTGTTTAAGATGAAAATAGGTTTATCTGGGGTTAAAATAAAAAGATAATTTGTAAAATGACCTATAAATTATTCAAAACCCTATAATATATCCATATATAGAACATATCACCTTTAAGTTTCTAAAATTTCTAATTAATAAGGATTTTTTTATGTGAAAAACACGGGTGAACCTTTTTCCTTTCAGAAATTACAATTTTTCAACCCACCTCAAGAATAAAAGGCCACCCCTTTCCACTAATATTAAATATTCTAAAACACTTTCTTTGAAAAAAATAAATTCCCAAATTTCATTATTATTTACCTACCCAAATCTTATATGCCTTGGTGATGTCAAATTGTCAATCTAGTAAGGATTTAGGTTATTTTTAATGAGTTTGATTGAAGAAGAGGTAATCTTATTAACTATGAGTTTTTGTTATCTTCTTCTTCTAAATCCTTAAAATACATTATAATTTTGAAAAACTAATAAAAAGCTTACACTATTTAATTAAATGTTATTATTTTAATTGGAAAACAAATATAAATATCTACTTTCATTAAATGGTAAACTAAAATGTATATCGCATATACATTGGACTACCGCTTAATGAACTGTTGTAATTAGTTTCCAATCACCAGCATTCCAATATGGATAACATTATTTATTTATCTTATTTATTTGATATTTTTAATATTATTATAATTATGGTGTTGTTATATCATTTATAACATCCAACATTCAATTTCATGGTGTATATGATAATGTCTTTCATGTGTACACCAAACTACAACCTCACAAAGTGGGGTGATTCGTTTTACTCTTATTAATTACAAGGAATATATTATGGTTAATAATTATTATTTTATGTGATATTTATTATATAAAAATAAATATTTAAATATGAAGTAACATATTACTTTTTAACTTATAATCCCTTGGAAATTAATAATGTTGTCCATGTGTATGTGTGGACTACCACCTCCTTTTACAAAAGAGAGGTGTTTTCCATATTATTTTTTAACATGGATATAAATAAGGATTTAATGATCATTATTAATGATATATATGAAATAAAAAATGATTCTTTAAATATTATTTAATATTATTTTCATTTTTTCATATCCATCAAGAAAAATGGAAAAAGCGTTCTAGCGTATGTAAGACCAACCATCTCTATGAACAGTTACATTCATTTTTGATCTATAAAATTATTAGATTAATATAAAAAAATATAATTATTATATATGATTTTAATATTGTGGTTAACATTATGGGAATGATTTTAATAATCTAAAATTAAATGAACATAAATTATTGAACTAAAACATACATAAAAAATGAATTAATTATCACATGAGACAATGATTTTGACAAAACAAATTACTAATAATAATGGATATACATGAACATAATTAAATAATATATTGTTTTATATATATAATTATAGTTTTTTCAAATATTTATAACAAAAAAATACTTATTATACATGATATTTTAACACTTATCAAAGAATTCAATGTTGAGTTAAGGGTTTCTCATCTCACTTTTACTTCCATGAGACATAATCCATATTCAACACTTATTAATTTTCATGGTATATATTATTTTAAATTTATATGTTATATCCTAAATAAATTTATCTGTATTGTATTTAATGCATTGTTTTCTGATTATTTCTATAATGGGGTATACCATTTAGATGTTACCAAATTGGTATGGTTTATTTCACAATCTCATCATTATTTGGGATTGTTTTTGTAAATGTCATTATTAGGGGAACTATATTTTATTTATATATTAAAAAAATAATATTTCTTATCATCTATTTTGTAATGATATTTTTTCATGAAATAGTACCATTTTTACACTCTTCAGTAGTAAAAATTATTGATAAAATTATTTTAATAAAATCAGGCTTTCTTAAACTCTTTGTTTGAAAATTGTAGAGTGCCAAACCCAAACATCTAGGTATGGTAAAAAATGATGTATATTATTTTCTTATTTAATACTAATATAAAAATATATGGACATTTGAAACTGAGGATCATTTCTTTCTTATGTTTTGAATGAAAATAAAAACTATTACATATTATCAATGTTACAACTATAAATAAGAGGTATTGATAAAAAATATTTAGAATTAGCTTATTGTCAACAAAAACCCCATGAAAGATCTAGGTGAACATGAATTTTTTTATAAAAACAATGGTTGATAAATGTTTTCGAGTAAGGGATTTCATAAAATCCAGTGAAAAAACTTTTCGATAATACTTATACGTTTTTAATAATTATTTTTTAAATACTTTTTCAAATAGTTTTGTAAAATAAATTTCATAATAGATTTTATTAATTATAACTTTTGAAAAAACATTATATATCCTTTTTAAAGCATGTTAAATTTTTAATGAATTTTTTTGAAAACACCTTTTATAATATAATATCTTTTTGAAAACTCTTTCGGAAGATCCTTTAAAATCATGATTTTAAAAATGCCTTTGAAAAATATTTATGTCTTTGAAAACATATAGATAAAATCATTGAAAGTAATTACACATTTTAAAATTCCTCAATTCGTATGAAAATAGTTATTATTTGGGAAACCATACATTACTTTTGAAAATACATATGAATGATAATGCATTAAAAATAAATCAATGGTTTTTTAGAAAATACTAAGAAATCAATTTAATACAAAACATTTGGGAAATGTAAACATTAAAGGTTGTATTGGCCCTCCCCACATGGGATTGCAATGGGTTCACTCCCCACTCCCCCTCTTGTTTATAATGTCCAATTGCTATTTTTTATAAAAAAAATATCATGCTTTACATTTATATACATTTTCACTTGGGTTTTATCTTTTAAAAACATATTAATACATTGAATACACATTCACATTTACAAATATATATAAACATTTTTTTTTTGTAAGAAAATAACTTCTATAATTTGGCACTACAAAATCTCATGTAATTTTGATTCAATATTGTCTATCAATAAAATAATTAACATCCATCATATTAAAAATTGTCCTAAATTAATTTTCATTGAATGTTTATCATTTAAATCTAATCCCTAGAAAAATTTATGAAATACCCATCTGCTCAAATCGTAATTTTACTTTCTGAAACATTAAATAATATATAGATCGTTCACATAAAATGATATCTATTGAACGTCACATGAAATAATATAAATTTTAATTTCCTTTTATTATAATTATAATCATCACATAAAATATATAAATCAAAATATAATGGTGTGAATAATAGTACTTATAACATTACAATTTTCATAAATTAATCCCATTAAATATATATATATATATATATATAATTTCACTATAATGAACAATTATAATTAAAATTAATTATACCGTTGACATATAACTTTAAAAGAAAAACTCTATAACTCAAATAAAAAAGATAAAATTAAAAATTTCAAAATAAACAATTCATCATTGCTTAATTTAAAAATATTATGTTTGGTAATTATATGATTTGAAATGAATTATATATTAATATCAAATCATGAAATTAGGGAATGAAATATATATACATAAGTATATATAAATATACATATATATAATGAAAGTAACAATTTATATTAATATAAATAACTTTCATTCGAAATTATAATATTTTGAGAAGATGTAATACTTATAAAAACATGAATTTTGGAATTAAGAATGCAATGACATGAATTTATATATGTATATATCAATGTTTTATATGACAATAAATTAACATGGAGAAATTTAAAATCATATACATTCATAATATATATATATCTATGTTTGAAATCATGACTTTATAAACAATATAATATATATATATACATGTAGTTGTATACATGGAAAAAATGAAAATTTTGAATGATAACATAATATACCATCACATGATAATAAATATAAAATTACAACACATTAATAAATGAGTGATCATGGAATTGATCAATATGGATTCATATAATATAAACTTATGATTCCTGGAATATACACATATTAACTAAGAAATTACAAGAAATCATTTAAAAATAAAATTTCTCCTTAAGTTCTTGGAATTCCAAACAATTTTTTGTGATGTTCGATCCAAGAAAAGACGACTAAAAAGTCTTCCCTCCCACTAGAATTGGGAAAAATTGTGTCAAGGGGTGATTAGACCGGTTGGTAGGCCTAGTCATCTACCTACAGGGTTTTAAAACTACACAAAATAGAGGGAAGGAAGAGGGAGGGCTTCGTCTAAGGCAATGTTTATTCTTTAACGAAGGGGGTTGTTCAAAATGAGTTCATAATAATATATATAAACTATTAGTATCCAAGTATCTTATAAAGTAATATTGTTTATAAGAAAATTATCTATTTAATCTAAAATAAAAATGATCATATCTATATATTAACATGGGTATATACCTAATGTTTTTTTCTTGTGAATAAATTACATAGAATTCCAATAATGGATAGATATGTAAATCTAGGGTTATATTTGTTAATTTAAATAAAATGGAGTAGGGTCTGACTTACTTCATTTGTGGGGGTGAGGGGATAATCTATGGTCCCTTTGATGGTGATGATGCCGGTTTAGAAGGCTTGCAGGAGAAGGATCTGTGATGACTTTTCTAAGAGATTCAGTTGGATCTGGGAACAACGAGCTTGTATGCGACATCAAACAACTCTAGTGGTCGGGTTTTACTAGTGATGGATCGGATTCGATGACATAGCCTTCTAGTGAAGAGGATTTTTGTGGCAACATCTGTAGTTGGCGATAGCTGAGGGGTTGATCGAGCCAGTGTTAGTGGTCTGGGCTTCAGTGTCTACAGGTCGAGAAGGACCTAAGGAGGAAGGTAGACGTTCTTCATTATTTTCTTTTATTCATTTTCTTCATTCTTTTATAACTTAACAAATTTGTTTATTTTAATTTATATAGTGAATGTATATACTAACTCTATTTTTTTAGATTTCTATATTAACATCTAATATAATTAAATTTGTTTTAATAAATTAATTACTAATTACATTTTTATAATGTTAAGGGATACTATTATTATTTTTAACAGATGTATAAAAATTTATTTAATGGATATATTTTTATTATAAATAATATTATAACCATTTAAATCAAAAAGTAATGTTTTCTAAAAAAATTGTATACTTTTAAAAGACAATTTACTCATGTTTTTTAAAAAAATTAACATTTACCACTTTTATAAAATTTATTAAAAAATAATAATATACATTCATTAAATCGATTTGTTGAAAATATCTTTGGGTGATATTTTAGAATAGATAAATTTATTTATGAATAGTTAAAAATTATGGATTTAAATAAAAAACATAATTTTCATTCTAAGAACTTTCAAGATAAATTTTATTTTAAAATGGTTTAAAAGTTTAATTAGTTCAAATATATATATATATATATTATTTTGGTCATTGGAATTTATTTTATAACTATTATTTTTAAATTGTTTTATTCTTTTAATCATTTTCTATTTGGTAAATGGCTTGTTCATCTCGTTTGTGGAATAAAATTAAAATTAAAATTTTCTATTATTTTAATGGAATTTTAAAAAATGTAATTTTTTTTTAAAAATAATAATTTATTTTATCTATTAATTTCAACATAAATTCTGGCCATATTGAATAAGAAAACCCATAAAAATTAATAGCATTGTTTAAGATGAAAATAGGTTTATCTAGGGTTAAACTAAAAAGATAATTGGTAAAATGCCCTATAAATTATTGAAAACCCTATAATATATCCATATATAGAACATATCACCTCTAAGGTTCTAAAATTTCCAATTAATATGGATTTTTTATGTGAAAAACATGGGTACACAATTTTCCGTTCAGAAATTACAATTTTTCCACCCACCTCAAGTATAAAAGGCAACCCCTTTCCTCTAATATTAAATATTCAAAAACACCTTCATTGAAAAAAAATACCTTAATTTCATTATTATTTACCTACCCACATCATATATGCCTTGGTGATGTCATAATGTCAATCTATTAAGGATTTAGGTTATTTTTAATGAGTTTGTCTGAAGAAGAGGTAATTTTATTAACTATGAGTTTTGGTTATATTCTTCTTCTAAATCCATAAAATACATTATAATTTTGAAAAACTAATAAAAAAACTTACACTATTTAATTAAATGTTAATGTTTTAATTTGAAAACCAATATAAATCTCTACTTTCATTAAATGGTAAACTAAAATGTATATCTCATATACAATGGACTACCGCTTAATGAACTGTTGTAATTTGATTCCAATCACCAGCATTGCAATATGGATAAAATTATTTATTTATCTTATTTATATGATATTTTTAATATTATTATAATTATGGTTTTTTTATATCATTTATAACTTCCAAAATTCAATTTCCTAGTGTATATGATAATGTCTTCCATGTGTACACCAAACTACAACCTCAAGAGGTTGGGTGATTCATTTTACTATTACTAATTACAAGGAATATAATATTGTTAATGATAATGATATTATGTGAAATTTATTATATAAAAATAAATATTTAAATATGAAGTAACATATTACTTTTTAACTTATAATCCCTTGGGAAATAACAATGTTGCTCATGTGTATGTATGGACGACCACCTCATTTTACCGAAGTGAGGTGTTTTCCATATTATATTTATACATGGATATAAATAAGTATTTAATGATTATTATTAATTATATATATGAAATAAATAATTATTCTATAAATATTATTTAATAAATTTTCATTTTTTCACATCCATCGAGAAAAATGGAAAAAAATTTCTCGCGTATGTACGACCAACCATCTCTAGGAACAGTTACATTCATTTTCTGTCTATAAAATTTTTAGATTAATATAAAATATATATGATTATTATATATGATTTTAATATTGTGGTGAACATTATGGGAATGATTTAATAAGCTAAAATTAAATGAACATAAATTATTAAACTAAAACATACACTAAAAATGAATTAATTATCACATGAGACAATGATTTTTACAATCAAATTACTAATAATAGTGCATATACATGAAAATATTTAAATAATATATGGTTTTATATATATGATTATAGTTATTTAAAATATTTATTACAAAACTATACTTATTATAAATGAGATTTTAACACTTATCAAAGAATTCAATCCTGAGTTAAGGGTTTCTCATCTCACTTTTACATCCATGAGACATAATCCATATTCAACACTTATTAATTTTCGTTGTATATATTCTTCTAAATTTATATGTTATATCCTAAATGAATTTATCCGTATTTTATTTAATGCATCGTTTTGTGATTATTTCTCTAATGGGACATACCATTTAGATGTTACCAAATTGGTATGGTTTATTTCATAATCTCATCATTATTTGGGATTGTTTTTGTAAATTTCATTCTCAGGGGATCTATATTTTATTCATATCTTAAAAAATTAATATTTTTTCTCCTCTATTTTTTAATGAACTTTTTTTCATCAAATAGTACCATTTTTACTCTCTTCAGAAGTAAAAATTATTGATAAAATAATTTTAATAAAATCAGGCTTTCTTAAACTCTTGGTTCGAAAATTGTAGAGCCCCAAACCCGCACTTCTAGGTCTGGTAAAAAATGATGTATATTATTTTCTTATTTATTACTAATATAAAAATATATGGACATTTGAAACCGAGGATCTTATCTTTCTTATGTTTTGGAGGAAAATAAAAATTTTACATATTCTCAATGTTATAACTATAAATAAGAGGTATTGATGGAAAATATTTAGAATTAGCTCATTGTCAACAAAAACCCCATGAAATATCTAAGTGAACATGATTTTTTTTTATAAAAACATAGGTTGAGAAATGTTTTCGAGTGAGGGATTTCTTAAAATCCAGTGAAAATCCTTTTCGATGATACTTATACCTTTTGAATAGTTTTTTTTTTGAAATAATTTTTCAAATAGATTTTTAAAATAAAATTGATAAGAGATTTTATTAAATATAACTTTTGAAAAAACATTATATATCCTTTTTAAAGCATGTTAAATTTTGAATGAATTATTCTGAAAACACCTTTTATAATATAATATCTTTTTGAAAACTCTTTTAGAAGATCCTTTGAAATCATGATTTTGAAAATGCCTTTGAAAAATATTCATGTCTTTGAAAACATATAGAAAAAATCTTTGAAAGTACTTACACATTTTGAAATTCCTCAATTCCTATGAAAATAGTTATTATATGTAAAACCATACATTGCTTTTGAAAATAAATATGAATGAGAATGCATTTAAAATAAATCAATGGTTTTTCAGAAAATACTAAGAAATCAATTTAAATCATAAACAATTGGGAAATGTAAACATTAAAGGTTGTATTGGCCCTCACCACATGGGATTGGAATGGGTTCACTCCCCACTCCCCCTCTTGTTTTTAATATCCAATTTCTATTTTTTATAAAAAAATATTATCATGATATACATTTATATACATTTCCACTTGGGTTTTATCTTTTAAAAACATATTAATACATTGAATACACATTCACATTTACAAAAATATATAAATATTTTTTTTGTAAGAAAATAACATCTATAATTTGGAACTACAAAATCTCATGTAATTTTGATTCTACATGGTCTATAAATAAAATAATTAACATCCATGATATTAAAAATTGTCCAAAATTAATTATCATTAAAACTTTATCATTTAAATCTAATCCCTAGAAAAATGTATGAAATACCCATCTGCTCAAATCAAAATTTTACTTTCTGACACATTAAATAATATATATACCATTCACATAAAATGATATCTATTGAAAGTCACATGTGATAAAATAAATTTTAATTTCGATTTATTATAATTATAATGGTCAGATTAAATATATAAATCCAAATATAATGGTGTGAATAATAGTAATTATAACAATACAATTTTCACAAATTAATCCCATTAATATATATATATATATATATATATTCACTATAATGGACAATTGTAAGTAAAATGAAATATACCATTAACATATAACTTTAAAACAAATACTCTATAACTCAAATAAAAAGGATAATATTAAAAATTTCAAAATAAACAATTCATCATTGCTTAATTTAAAAATTTTATGTTTGATGATTACATGATTTTAAATTGATTATATATTAATATCAAATCATGAAAATATATAATGGAATAAATATACATAAATATATATAAATATACATATATATAATGAAAGTAATAATTTATATTAATGTAAATAACTTTCATTCGAAATTATAATATTTTGAGAAGAGGTAATACATATAAAAACATGAATTTTAGAATTAAGAATGCAATGACATGAATTTATATATGTATATATCAATGATTTAAATAACAATACACTAACATGGATAAATTTAAAATCATATACATGCATAATATATATATATATATATGTTTGAAATCATGACATTATAAACAATATAATATATATATATATACATGTAGTTATATAAATGGAAAAAATGAAACTTTTGAATGATAACATAATAGACCATCACATGATAATAAATATAAAATTAGAACACATTAATAAATGAGTGATCATGGAATTGATCAATATAGATTCATATAATATAAACGTCAAATTCATGGAATACACACATATTAACTGAGAAATTAAAAGCAATCGTTTAAAAATAAAACTTCCCCTTAAGTTCTTAGAATTCCAATCCATTTATTGTGATGTTCGATCTAAGAAAATATTACTCAAAAGTCTTCCCTCCCACTGGAATTAGGAATGATTGTGTCAAGGGGTGATTGGACCGGTGGGTATGCCTGGTCATCTACCTACAAGTTTTTAAAACTACATGAAATAGAGGGAAGGAAGAGGGAGGGATTCGTCTTAGGAAATGTTTATTCTTTAATGAAGGGGGTTATTCAAAATGAGTTCATAATAATATATATAAACTATTAATATCAAATTATCTTATAAAGTAATCTTGTTTATAAGAAAAATAACTATTTAATCTAAAATAAAAATGATCAGATCTATATATTAACATGTGTATATACCTAATGTTTTTTTCTTGTGAATAAATTACATAGAATTAAAATAATGGATAGATTTGTGAATCTAGGGTTATATTTGTTGATTTAATTAAAATGGATTAGGGTCTAAATTACTTCATTTGTGGGGGGGGGGTGAGAGGATAATCTTTGGTCCCTTTGATGGTGATGATGCCGGTTCAGAAGGCTTGTAAGTGGAGGATCTGTGATGACTTATCTAAGCGATTCGGTTGGATCTGGGAACAACGAGCTTGGAAGCGACGTCAAACAACTCTGGTGATCAGGTTCTACTAGTGCTGGTTCGGATTCGATGACAAAGTCGTCTAGTGAAGAGGATTCTGGCGGCAAGATCTGTAGTTGGCGATAGCTGAGGGGTTGATCAAGATACTGTTAGTGGTCTGGGCTTCAGTGCCTACAGGTCGAGAAGGACCTAAGGAGGAAGGTAGATGTTCTTCTTTATTTTCTTTTATTCATTTTTTTCATTCTTTTAAAACTTAACAAATTCGTTTATTTTACTTTATATAGTGAATGTATATACTAACACTATTTTTTTAGATTTCTATATTAACATCTAATATAATTATATTTGTTTTAATAAATTAATTACTAATTACATTTCTATAATGTTAAGGGATAATATTATTATTTTTGAAAGATGTATAAAAATTTATTTAATGGATATATTTCGATTATAAATAATATTATAATCATTTCAATCAAAAAGTAATGTTTTCTAAAAAAGTTGCATATTTTAAAAGACAATTTAGTCATGTTTTTTAAATTTTTAACAATTACCACTTTTATAAAATTTATTAAAAAATAATAATAAACATTTATTAAATCTCATTGTTCAAAATAAATTTGGGTGATTTTTTAAGAAATTTTTTAATAGATAAATTTAGTTATGAATAGTTAAAAATTCTCGATTTAATCAAAAAACATCATTTTCATTCTAAGAATTTACAAGATAAATTTTATTTTGAATTGGTTTATAAGATTAATTAGTTAATATATATATATATATAATTTGTTTTGATAATTGGAATTTATTTTATAATTATTTTTTATAAAATTTTTTTATTCTTTTAGTCATTTTCTATTTGGTAAATGGCTTTTTCATCTCGTTTGTAGAATAAAATTAAAATTAAAATTAAAATTTTCTATTATTTTTATGGAATTTTAAAAAATTTATTTTTTTGGAAAAATAATAATTTATTTTATCTAATAATTTCACAATAAATTTTGGTTATATTGAATTATAAAAACCGTAAAAATTAACTACGGTGTTTAAGATGAAAATAGGTTTATCTGGGATTAAACTAAAAAGATAATTGGTAAAATGACCTATAAATTTTTCAAAACCCTATAATATATCCATATATAGAATATATCACCTCTAAGGTTCTAAAATTTCCAATTAATACAGATTTCGTTATGTGAAAAACATGGGTACATCTTTTTCCTTTCAGAAATTACAATTTTTCCACCCACCTCAAGCATAAAAGGCCACCCCTTTCCACTAATATTAAATATTCAAAAACACTTTCTTTGAAAAAAATAAATACCCAAATTTCACTATTCTTTACCTACCCACATCGTATATACCATGGTGATGTCATAATGTCAATCTAGTAAGGATTTAGGTTATTTTAAATGAGTTTGTCTGAAGAAGAGTTAATTTTATTAACTATGAGTTTTTGTTATCTTCTTCTTCTAAATCCTTAAAATACTTTATAATTTTGAAAAACTAATAAAAAAACGTACACTATTTAATTAAATGTTATTATTTTAATTGGAAAACCAATATAATTCTATACTTTCATTAAATAGTAAATTAAAATGTATATCTCATATACAATGGCCTACCCCTTAATGAACTGTTCTAATTTTTTTCCCAATCACCAGCATTCCGATATCGATAAAATTATTTATTTATCTTATTTAAATGATATTTTTAGTATTATTATAATTATGGTGTTGTTATATCATTTATAACTTCCAAAATTCAATTTCCTAGTGTATATGATAATGTCTTTCATGTGTACACCAAACTACAACCTCACGAAGTGTGGTGATTCGTTTTACTAGTACTAATTATAAGAAATATATTATGGTTAATAATAAAAATTTTATGTGAAATTTATTATATAAAAATATATATTTTAATATGAAGTAACATATTACTTGTTAACTTATAATCCCTTGGAAAATAAAAATTGTGCTCATGTGTGTGTGTGGACTACCACCTCCTTTTACCGAATTGAGGTGTTTTCCATATTATTTTTTTACATGGATATAGATTAGTATTTAATAATCATTATTAATGATATATATGATATAAATAATGACTCTATAAATATTATTTAATATTTTTTCATTTTTTCATATCCATCGAGAAAAATGGAAAAAGTGTTCTAGCGTATGTACGACCAACCATCTCTATGAATAGTTACATTCATTTTCTAACTATAAAATTATTAGATTAATATAAAAAATATATAATTATTATCTATGATTTTAATATTGTGGTTAACATTATCAGAATGATTTTAATTAGCTAAAATTAAATGAGAATAATTATTGAACTAAAACATACACAATAAATGAATTAATTATCACATGAGACAATGATTTTGACAAAACAATTACTAATAATAATGGATATACATGAAAAAAATTAAAAAATATATTTATTTATATATATTATTATAGATATTTAAAATATTTATAACAAAACTATACTTATTATACATGATATTTTAACACTTATCAAAGAATTCAATCTTGAGTTAAGGGTTTCTCATCTCACTTTTAATTCAATGAAACATAATCCATTTTCAACACTTATAAATTGTAATGGTATATATTATTCTAAATTTATATGTTATATCCTAAATAAATTTATCCGTATTGTATTTAAAGAATCGTTTTGTGATTATTTCTCTAATGGGGTATACCATTTACATGTTACCAAATTAGTACGGTTTATTTCACAATCTCTTCATTATTTGGGATTATTTTTGTAAATGTCATTCTCATGGGAACTATATTTTATTTATATCTTAAAAAAATAATATTTCTTCTCCTCTATTTTGTAATGAACTTTTTTCCTGAAATAGTACCATTTTTACACTCTTCAATAGTAAAAATTATTTATAAAATGATTTTAACAAAATCGGGCTTTCTTAAAATCTTTGTTCGAAAATTGTAGAGCCCCAAACCCGCACTTCTAGGTCTGGTAAAAATCATGAATATTATTTTCTTATTTATTACTAATATAAAAATATATGGACATTTGAAACTGATGATCTTTTCTTTCTTATGTTTTGGAGGAAAAGAAAAAAGGATACATATTATCAATGTTATAACTATAAATAAGAGATATTGATGAAAAATATTTAGAATTATCTCATTGTCAACAAAAACCTCATGAAAGATCTAGGTGAACAAGAATTTTTTTTATAAAATCATAGGTTAAGAAATGTTTTCGAGTAAGGGAATTCTTAAAATCCAGTGAAAATCCTTTTCGATAATACTTATACCTTTTGAATAATTATTTTTGAAATACTTTTTCAAATAGGTTTTTAAAATAAAATTGATAAGAGATTTTATTAAATATAACTTTTGAAAAAACAATATGTATCCTTTTTAAAGATTGTTAAATTTTTAATTAATTGTTTTGAAAACACCTTTTATAATATAATATCTTTTTGAAAACTCTTTTGGAAGATCCTTTGAAATCATGATTTTGAAAATGCCTTTGAAAAATATTTATGCCTTTGAAAACATGTAGATAAAATCTTTGAAAGTACTTACCCATTTTGAAATTCCTCAATTCCTATGAAAATAGTTATTATTGGTAAAACCATACATTTCTTTTGAAAATACATATGAATGAGAATCCGTTTAAAATAAATCAATGGTTTTTCAGAAAATAATAAGAAATAAATTTAATATAAAACATTTTTAAAATATAAACATTAAAGGTTATATTGGCCCTCCCCACATGGGATTAGAATGGGTTCACTCCCCACTCCCCCTCTTGTTTATGATGTCCGATTTCTATTTTATATAAAATCGATTATCATGCTTTAGATTTATATACATTTTCACTTGGGTTTTATCTTTTTAAAACATATTAATACATTGAATACTAATTCACATTTAAAATATATATAAATACTTTTTTGTAAGAAAATAACTTCTATAATTTGGCACTGAAAAATCTCATGTAATTTTTATTATACATGGTCTATCAATAAAATAATTATCATCCATGTTATTAAAAATTTTCCTAAATTAATTTTCATTGAAACTTTATCATTTAAATCTAATCCCTAGAAAAATGTATGAAATACCCATCTCCTCATATCACAATTTTACTTTCTGACGCATTAAATAATATATAGACCATTCACATAAAATGATATCTATTGAACGTCACATGAAAATAATATAAATTTTAATTTCCTTTTATTATAATTATAATGATCACATAAAATATATAAATCAAAATATAATGGTGTGAGTAATAGTAATTACAACAATACAATTTTCATAATTTAATACCATAATATATATATATAATTCCACTATCATGAACATTTATAAGTAAAAATAAATATACCGTTAACATATAACATTAAAATAAAAACTCTATAACTCAAATAAAAAGGATCAAATAAAAAATTTCAAAATAAAAAATTCATCATTGCTTAATTTAAAAATATTATGTTTGGTGATTAAATGATTTGAAATGAATTATATATTAATATCAAATCATGAAATTAGGGAATGGAATATATATAAATAAGTATATATAAATGTACATATATATATATTGAAAGTAACAATTTATATTAATATAAATAACTTTCATTCGAAATTATAATATTTTGAGAAGATGTAATACTTATAAAAACATGAATTTTAGAATTAAGAATGCAATGACATGAATTTATTTATGTACATATCAATGATTTAAATGACAATACATTAACATTGAGAAATTTAAAATCATATACATGAATAATATATATATATATGGGTGTTTGAAATGATGACATTATAAACAATATAAAATATATATACATGTAGTTTTATACATGGAAAAAATGAAAATTTTGCATGATAACATAATACACTGTCACATGACAATAAATATAAAATTAGAAAACATTAATAAATGAGTCATCAGGGAATTGATCAATATATATTCATATAATATAAACATCTGATTCGTGGAATATACACATATTAACTGAGAAATTACAAGCAATCGTTTAAAAATAAAATTTCCCCTTAAGTTCTTGAAATTCCAAACCATTATAGGTGGTGTTCAATCCACGAAAAGATGACTCAAAAGTCTTTCCTCCAACTGGAATTGGGAAAGATTGTGTCAAGGGGTGATTGGACCATTTGGTAGGCTTGGTCATCTACCTACAGGGTTTTAAAACTACACAAAATAGAGGGAAGGAAGAGGGAGGGCTTCGTCTTAGGCAATGTTTATTCTTTAACGAAGGGGGTTGTTTAAAATGAGTTCCTAATAATATATATAAACTATTAATATCCAAGTATCTTATAAACTAATGTTGTTTATAAGAAAAATAACTATTTAATATAATATAAAAATGATTAGATCTATATATTAACATGTGTATATACCTAATGTTTTTTTCTTGTGAATAAATTACATCGAATTCCAATAATGGATAGATCTCTGAATCTAGGGTTCTATTTGTTGATTTAAATAAAATATATTAGGGTCTGACATACTTCATTTGGGGGGGTGAGGGGATAATCTATGGTCCCTTTGATGGTGATGATGCCAGTTCAGAAGGCTTGCAGGAGAAGGATCTGTAATCACTTGTCTAATCGATTCGGTTGGATCTGGGAACAACGAGCTTGGAAGCGATGTCAAAAAACTCTAGTGATCATGTTTTACTAGTTTTGGTTCAAATTCGATGACATAGCCTTCTAGTGAAGAGGATTCTAGCGGAAAGATCTGCAGTTGGCGATAACTGAAGGGTTGATCGAGCTAGTGATAATGGCATGGGCTTCAGTGCCTACAGGTCGAGAAGGACCTAAGGAGGAGGGCATATGTTCTCCTTTATTTTCTTTTATTCATTTTTTTCATTCTTTTATAACTTAACAAAATTTTTTATTTTACTTTATATAGTGAATGTAAATACTAACTCTATTTTTTTAGATTTCTATATTAACATCTAATATAATTATATTTGTTTTGATAAATTAATTACTAATTAAATTTTTATAATGTTAAGGGATAATATTATTTTTTACACATATATATATAGAAATATTAGTATTACAAAAAAATTATTATTTAATTTCTTATTCTAATTATCATTATTATTATTATTTAATTTTTATGTATCACATTTTATGTATATATTTTTTATTATTCCAAATCGATTACATTTTAAGACATAGTACAACTATGTATAATATTATCTTAATTAAATTAAATCTTTTAGTTATTATAAATTGAATATAATATGTAACTTAAAAGTAGTGAAATAATTTAATTTAATATTATTTATGACATACAAATTATATAACATTTTCAATAAGGAGACCTATAAAAACATTAAAAATTATCCATATAAAAATATTTTTTCTTCAAACATTGTTTCCTTGATTAGATGGATGTTTTCTAATCTCATGTAAAACAAAAAGAAATATAATAATATAATAATATATTATATTTTTGATATCGAAATATATTATATTTTTTTATAATAATTATTTATATATTTAATATATAATTTTTCATTATCTTCACATATTGGATGTTTAAAATTTTGACCATTTATAGTAGTTTCATCAAAGTAGTGTGGATATTTTTTTTACAAATTTCATCGTTGAATATTTTTTAATTTTACTATAATTAATTAATTATAATTATTCATTCTGTTTAAATTCCATTCCCTGAGTGATTTATTCATTATCCAAGAAGATGAGATTGAAAAAAAAATTGTTTTTCGACCAATTAATTGGGTTTTTATTTAATCTATTAAGTGATGATGCCTCCTTTGTTGATTAAAAAATATTATTTACATATTAATATCATATTATTACTGAAATGATACTTTCATAATATTCCATTATAGAAGTTTAAATCAATGATCATGTATCTGGTTAAAAAAGCCCAAACATGAACATACAATGATTATCAATCATTCTAAGGTTAGTTAGTTGTAAAATAATTACACTAAGTGCATGATAATTTAATTTAGTTTTTATTATTCCGATATATCATAATTAAAAAATGATGTATAATATAATATTACAAATATTAACATAATATGCATCTTTAATAATTGATTTTCCTATTTGTACACATTTTTTATAAGATTGAAATTTTGATTACTATTTTTCAATCATGTCATTTATAAGATCGGTAATTTTTTATACTAGATCCATAATGACATCATTAAAATAATATTTATTACATAAAACCATTATCATGACCATCCATACAATTCAGTGATGAAATGAAAAATGAGGTCAGTCATCCCATTGAGTCTGTAGTCCATATGTACTAAGGGTTGATGATTTAGTTTTCCATATAATGGGGAAAATGAGTAACAATGTTTGACATTTAATAATATAAAATATCCCATTAATATAATAATTATATAATATATTCCATATTAGGTGTATCCAAATAACGTGGTGAAGGAAAAAAATGATGTGTTGACAAAGCAGTAGTCCCTAAAACACATGATTAATGCTTTTATTTTTCTTAATTAAAAAGTGGAATGTGATTAATTATCGTACCAAAATTATAATTACATATATGATTAAATTATTACATAGTTTATATTAATGATAAGTTAAATATATATCTATTTATTAACTAATTCACATAGATAAATAAAAATATAAAAATATTTAGTAGATTCTAGCTGTCATCCTGGAATATCTCCTTCACCAAGGGGATTACTTATTTCAAAAAAGGTATATTTAAAAGACTATAACCACCTTATAATAAATGTAGTATTTTGGAAAAGTGGTTGTTATAGATTTTAGGCCAATATTTTTGAGTTTTTTTGTGAGGGTAAATATGGAATGAAGTTTCCCTTTTAGATGCTAAAACGGGGACATTTTTATGTAAATATCCAACCACATTCAATAATAGAAGGTCTCTCTAAAACCAAGTGACTAAAATTTTGATAAATAATAGAGTGTAGGGTAGATAATTTGTATGCACACCTCCACAATGAAAAACTAAAATTGTTTTTAAAATGTTATTCACTTTAACAAAGTGGTTAGTAACTTTTAACATTTTATTGTTCACTATGGTAACTAGTTTTTATAGTAGTAATTTATTCTTTATTCATAAAAATAAAATGTTCCATATTTTATAATTTTGAAACAATTGATCAGAATGTGAAATAAAATTAATAAAATAAATTTTCATTTTCTGTGAAAATCAATTTTAACACAAACCTATTAATTGATAAAAACTCAATTTTTAAAAAGTGTACATCTAAAAAATATTATTTACGAATATGTGATTTTTATCAAATAAATTGATACCTAAAATGGCATGAATTTTTTTTCTGTTTTTAAAAAATCAACCCTTTTCATAATGATTATTTTTTTATATTTATATGTACATTTAGAATGAATGGTAATTAAAGAAAAATGAAATTTTATAAGACTTGTAATAATATGAATTAATATAATAATAAACAGTGCAATGACCTAAAAATTAATGAAAATTGATAATGAAATGTTTTATTTCATATGATTACACTATCATTTGAATAAATAACCTTTAAGTAAAAGTATTCAACGAAAAGATACATTTTGAATATAATTGAAATTTGTCACAGCCCCCTCCCACCAAAGAATCCCCTCCTGAGCTGGCAATGGTGAAAGGGAGATAATGACCCCCGAGTCCCACCTCTAGTAGGCCCCGGGGTGGCGACTAACACCAAGGGTATGAGTTTTCAAAAATATAGGATGCATTACCCTTTTATTTTTTAAGATCGGTAAATAGGACAATTCAACCACCAAAAAGGAAAAGATCAAGTGTATAGAAATAAACCCAAACCAATCCCACATGCATGTTTAAATAGTTCTGAAACAAGTTACAAGTATAAGAAATCTCAAAAGTAAAATACCAAAAGAAACAAGTACAGCAAACTGCAGCAACTGCAACTGTCCCGACTAGTAGGGTCCTGCACGGCCCTGGTAGTCCTCCTGGAAACCTGAAAGTAAACGTAGGGTGAGCATACAAGTATACTCAGTAGGGAAACCTAAAGCTCTCGTGCACAAGTGGGGAGACATCCTAATGTCCCGTGAGAACCACATATGAAACCTAGAAAAGAATTCAATCCAGCCAACCTCACCAGCCACACTCACCAAAACATAATCACAACAGGTATTACTATATAATAACAAGAGTATTGGGTACCCCGCACCATTTTCCCCCACTAGCTAGCTGCTCTTCCTAACGGAGAACGTCCTGATGCTACCACACTCTCCCCTCCCGCACACACCTGGGCCTCACAACCACATATCCCGCCCGCACACACCTGGGCCTCACAACCATGTATCCCACCCTCATACACCTGGGCCTCAGAACAACGTATCCCGCCTGCACACACCTGGGCCTCACAACCACGTATCCCGCCCGCACACACCTCGACCACACAACCATGTATCCCGCCCGCACACACCTGGGCTTCATCCCAAAGGTTCTTGGGAAAAAATAGTAAAACCTGCCCGAAGAGTCTTGCGATAAACCTCCCCAATCGAAACCTACCCAAAGAGTCTTGGGTCTAAGGTCACCTCAAGCCATCACAGCCTAGGGAAGAAAGACTAGGAAGGAGCTAGTAACTAAGGGTAAAGCACCCTCTCGCATGAAATGGATGTGTTCGACACTAAGTGCTCAACATGGGTGGGGTGCGATAAAACACAAAGATACAAATATATAAATATATATACCAAACACTCAGCACAACCTATGGCTTCTAATTAGAGAACTGAGCATGTGCCTTGGCACTGCTACTACGAAGCATGCATACAACAAACAATCCCAAAATCCCATTTATGTTTTCATGTTTCAACAGAATCAGATTATTAGTTCCTTAACTATCGGGAAACTATCCACAACTAACAACATCGATCGTTCATAAAGCATATCTCTGCCATCCACAAATCAAGTTTTGAAAACACAAGCAACACAAAAAGTCTGTTTTTAATAACCAACCAACCCATTGATTAACATTCCCATTCCATTACCATTCCCCACTATTTATTAACATTTCCACTTTTTGTTTATTATTTACAATCCATAGTTCATTCACATTCAAACCCAACCCTGCAGCCCCACTGCCAACCACCATAACCAAAACCACATCGTACATAATCACCCCTTTAATACCATTTATCACAGCCTCGCTGCCCATCACCAACATATCATTCACACCAACCCACAACCAAGCCAACCGCAGCCCCGCTGATCACCCGATACACAACAAACCAAAAAAACACCCCCATCACATGCCACATATCCAAGCCAACATTCACATGTTCATTATTCCATTTTGTTCAACCGGGGTGATCACACAAGGGTTTTATATTTTAAATCATCCAACTTTATGTGATTATCCAAATTCCACATTCAATAACGTTCCATTCACAAAAACGGTCTAGAAATATAGGGAAACATTTAATTGCACAAGAAAAGGCCCCCAACAACCGTGATTTTCAGTAGGCATAAGCCTATTCAATTCACAACATAATATCACAGGATAAAAAATAAAGTAACTGCATTCACAACTTCCCATCCCCATTATATAAGCCAGTTATTATCTTCATCAAACTAGTTGAAATGTGTTTCAGGTAAACAAGAGGAAACTCACCGTGCATGATGCACAATTTAGAGAGATGAAGGTAATATCCCCACCTCAATAGGTTCTGATCACAATGCTCCCCCGTATCAACTATAGAAGATGTCTGTCGGCATCTGTCACTTTTTTCGAATCCCGGAAAAACCTCCTTGGGTGGAAGCTCGGAAGGAAAGAACAACAGATCCAAGCTCAGAAGTTCCGCCTCATCGTTACGATCCCATGGCCATTGACGGATCATAAATCTGAACTCGGACGAAGAAGTTATGGAAGGAAAAGGAGCCTTCGAGTCTCTTGAGAGAGCACTGCTCAGAGGAAAGGGGAGGAGAGGGGTGTGTTGAAAACGAGGAAAGGACCCCTCCTTTTATAGGCGTGAAAAACAAAATTACACGGCGTGTACTTTATGGTCCACAGCGTGTACTTAGCCATTTCAGGAGGCCACCACGCGGCTTCCAACACGGCCTTCAACGCGGTACGCAGCCGTTGACTGGTCAACACATGGTTTGAGGGTAACGCGTACGCGGGGAGGGACTACACCACGTGTAGTATTGGATACACAGCGTGTAATCATTTATTTCACACAGTAAAGACACGGCTCCCACACGTCACATGACCGTTGACTGGTCAACACACAATTTGAGGGCAACGCGTACGCGGGGAGGGACTACACAGTGTGTAGTTTCGGGTACATGGCGTGTGCCCAATTATTTCACATGGTAAGGACACAGGCTTCCACACGGGGTATACCCGGTGAGGCGGTACACGGAGTGTACTCACACTACACGGCGTGTAGTTTCAAAATTCTGAAAACTATGGGAAATGTTCATTTTACCCTCTAGAACACTTCAAGACCCTCTTTTTGAAAAAGGAATGGACCATTGAGGTCTGGGCAATTACAAAATTATTAAATGATTTTTTAGAAATATTTGAGAATCAAGTAAAAAATATTAATGAATGGTGGAGTATACATGAAATATAAATGGAATGGTGCTTGTTGGTATCTGATTGTTACCTAACCATTAGCCTATATGAAAATCTGTTACTATTTAAAATTTTTTATCTAACAATTGTTCAACTCGACATTTGGGTATTATAATGGGAGGTAATAATTTTACTATTATAATTATTTGTTTATAAAGTGTAATGATATATAATGATTGATGTAGAAGGGAGAAAATATGGCCTCAACTAGTAATGTATTTCTCTTTTAAGCCAATTTTTCATAATTTGGGTGGGAGACAACATCACCAGGGTTTTCCATTGAGAAAAAACAAGTTTGGCTTTAATAAGTGAGGATTAAATGAAATATACTATGAGAGAAGTTCAATAAAATGAAGATCACCTCATGATCAATGTTATATGAGCCACCACAAGAAACTACCCCACCACACACCATTACTATATCGAATATTCTAGTGTAATAGGCGCTAATGTATCAATTCTTTAGTTTAATCAAATTTCAATTTCAGTTGAATATATTATACTGTTATCTCATAAATTTGAATTTCAATATTATTTTATTTAAAAATTTCAGATTAATAGATGTTAGAAATGTTAAATACATTAATATAAAAATAAATTATAATTGAATTTCCAAAAATAGACAGAGATTAATAATAATATAAATTATTATAAATAAAATCTACTATCATGAAATTCAATTTTAATGAAATAAATATTAAAATAAAAATAATATAAATATATAATTTCCTGGGAAATTTTTATACTTGTCTGAAATTTGATTATATCATAAAAATATTTATCCTTCAATAAATGACATGTTTTTACTTAAAAGATAATTGTTTTTTTTATATAATAATTTTGATAAAAAAATTATTTTTTAATAATCATGTCCAAATCAGGGTAGGATGCATTTTTGAGACTTTTTTATTCTAATTTTTTTAGTTAATATGTAAAATAGTTTTATTTTCCGAATTTTTTTAGACATTATGTATATATAATAATGAACTAATAATTAATTTAATAGAATACCCAACCATAAATATGTAGCATCATTAATATTATGTATTTCAATGGATTTAAATCAATTTCAAAACATATAAATGGGGTTCCAAATTCTAATATGGATATTATGATTTTTAAAACTATATTTTCTGGAAAAATGAACATTCCAAGTCCAAGGTATTATAAAAATACATATTTTAGTTCTAAAAGTTTAAAATACAATAAAAAGAACTCAAATTTATAAAAACATGATCAAGAAACATAGATAATTCATTCGTTTTCCAATTTCCTAAACCTTTAAAACAAAGACTGATATTTGGAAATAATAAAAGAATTCATCCTCTTTTCCTACAAAAACTACACATCCCATATTCTAATCCATTAAAAACACATAATTCATGGATTTATGTTTATTTTACCTCTTAATTATTCCCTTTGAGGTGTCTATATATCCTCAAGGTTTCATCATCATATTTTTAGGGAAAATTTCAATGTAACAGAATTCTAATTTTCTTCTATTCAATTCATGTAACTCTTTTGTGTATATCAACTAAATGATATGTTTCATTCAATTAATACACATTTGATATTACCATTATCTTCAGAATAATTTTTTATCAATGGTTGACCTTTATCCCCTGTCATTTTCACCATTCCTTAATTAGAAATTCCTTGATTAACATTTTATTTTCATCATGATGTTGAATTAATTTGGTGAATTTAAATCATTTTCATGATAAATTCCAATGAATTATTAAATATGAGTGTTTAACCCCAATAGTTGACATCAAGGGATGTCGTGATTTATGATTTCATGGACAATAATGTTGGTAATTATGATTTATGGCATCTTAGTGATAAACCTTAGTGATATTATTTTGAATGTCTCAATTTATGTTTTATCTACATTTTCTTGTTAGGTATCATTTACATATCATTACTCATTAATTTTTTTGATCATTATTTATAGTTTATCATCATACATATTTTATTGACTTTTTTCAACCATACATGGAATTTTGATCACCCTTTTTTATTGATGTATGTCCCCATGAAATTAAATGTAGTAAATTGAATGTGGAATTACTAACAAAGTATTTTTCAAAAAGGATTAATTTATTTTTTTATTATTATATGCCTTCTGTAATTAATGTATTAAATTTATAGTTTTCTTGAATGTATAACTCAATAGATCATTTTACACTATTAATGTTATATGTTGTTGTGAAATTATGTTAAATGTTAAGTATTAAAAATTTGTAATCTCATGGTAGGTATAAAAGTTAATGATTAGTTACTAATGAAATTTAATAATAGAAAATAATTTATAAGAAACCCAGAGATAAGTTTAATTATAATAAAAAATCCTAGAATTTTTGTGAAATATAAATTAATGGGTTTCCAAGAAATGAAATCCAGGTCTATATAATAAATGTGAATATAGATTTGGCATAGTCATACGTAGACATAATACAAAAAGGGAACATTGGTCTTTGAATTAATCGTCACCCAGTGAATGAAAAATAGGCATTTATATACACCTGGTATGAAAAAACCAGAATATATGTTTGGTAAGTCCCAATGATTTTTATGAACCATTGTGAAAGATATATAAAAATCAATTGTTATTAGATGATATTAAAAGTATAAAATCAGTTTGAAATTATTTTTAAGAATTAAATACCCTTTAAATTAACAATATTTCTAAATGGAACAAGATTCGCACTATGATTTTCTTATTTTAAAAATATGGTGGGAAAGAAGGGGAATTACATAAATTATGAGTACAATGGACGACACACCAATGAACTTCCTAACATGATAGAACAAGGAATCAAAATATTTATGAGGATATTTAATAAACTATTCTATTTTATTAATAATTACTTGAATCATGTTTAGTGTCCAAATAAAATTAAAGGGAACTACATTCTATTGTTTCCTACACATTTCAATGAAAAACTTCCTTTAGTGGATCCATTTTTTCATTAATTACCATAAAATGGATTACTTCAATAGAAAATTTATTTTATGTGCTCTCTTGTTCAAAGTAAGGGAGATTCACCATTTTAGTATACCTCCAATAATGTAAAAATGATCAGTAGTGAACAATGATTTATAACACAGATCAATGAGGGTATATTGAAAGTATATAGTCGGAAGATACTATAAGAGTATATTTTAACAAATATTTTCCTGATTCAATGAGAAAAAAATTGTGAAGGAATTCATAGAGCTAAAATTGAAGGAGAATTAATTGGGGGTCAGTTATGGGATGAACATTAACAGACATTTTTTATGCACCTATAAAATTATTATGGGTCTAAAGGGGGAGGATGGTATTTTTTAAGGTCTCATACCACATATTTTGAGGAATGTAGAAAATTTATAATTCATAACATTGAATATATAGAGTGAGGTGAATTAATGGTTGAAATTGAAATTGGATAGTTTAATTCGTCACACTCGATGAATAAATAAGATACCAATAGAAGAAATATCTATGAATTATTATGATCATTTAAGATGAGTAATGATACTAAAACATCCTATATGAAACCAATACGGGATGACACATTTTGGGAACTTCATACATGAGTTCAATGCATCAAGAGTTTACATCTTAGGATCATTTAAAATCAATTTCTGAATAAGAATATAATGGAGTGAAACCAGAACCATCCTTAACATCGGATAAGGGTGTATGGTTTTTCCTATGAAATAATTACAATTAAATTACAAAATCCAAATAAGGTTGTGGTAGATAAACTGATCATGCACTCAATGCAAGTAAGTAATTTGTTTGTCATTTGTTCTATAAATTTCATTATTTCATAAAGTTGTAAGGAATTTAGAAAAAAAACCCATAACTTATAAAATTAATTATATCTGATAAAACTCCTAGAGAAAGATAATATGAATAATAATATTATATAAACTCTATAATTCACTATATAATGTACAATCCCATTAAAAATCTATTAGTCATTCCCATGAACGAATTCAAAATTTATTCTACGAATGGAGTGGAACTAAATATATAGTCATAAGATAAGGTATAGAATCATGTAAATGTTAATAGTATTAAAAGGGAACCTAGAGTCAATTTCAATGGATAGATATCCCAAATAATGCAATTTCGAGAAGAACATCACCTATAATTTTTTATATAGATAATATGTGAAGACATAGAAGAAACTTAATGTATAAATATAAAAAATTGACACTTTTTTTTTGAATACATTGATTTATTTCCTAAAAAGATAAATGGACCTCGACCGGAAACAGATGTAGGGTTATCCACGGAACTCTTACCAAGATTACTAATAAATTCAATGAACACACATAAAATGAAATTCGTGATGTTAGTGTAATTAAAGAAAAAACTAAAACATCATCTGTGGATGGTATTTATTGATCCATGTATGTAGCTTTTTGGAGGAAATGAACTTGTCATATTGAAAAAATATAGATCAATATAATATTTGGTTTATTATGAATAACATTATGGGATCATGGTGATGAAAAAATCACATCTTCCAAAGTTTGATGAATTTTTTACCAACATCATTGGGCTAAATTCATCACTATGATTAACCTTAAATAATTTTATGATTAATTATGGATGATGAAATGAGTAATTAAAATGAAAAACATATGAATAAGATATGTGCATTAAATTTTTCATAGTGTTCCCTTCAGTGTGAAAAATGGTCCTACCATGTTAATGGATTTGATGAATAGATTCTTTGTGGACAACCCTGATAAATGCTTGGTGTCCTTTATTAATAATATTATAATACATTCCAAATATCAGGAGTATCTTGAGGATCATATAAAGACAATATTACTAAAACTGATGAATGATATAATGTTTGTAAAATTAATCAAATTTTATTTCTTGTTAAAAAATTTTCATTCTCAACGTACATCGTGACTAGTTATGGAATCTCAATAGGTGTCACAATAGAAAGTTATGAGGAGTGGACATAACCCACTAATATAATATATATGTTTCGATTCCCAAGTCTAGAAGGACACTATAGAAGATTTGCGAATAAAATTGAGAGTATTTATAATCTACTAGAAAATTTAAGATGAAATGGATTTATGTTTATCTATATAATTGGGTGTGAAGAAAGTATCTAGAAACTATAGAAGTGGTTAGTTAATTCACACATCTTAACTCTATAATCTTCTTGAAAAGTCATTATTGTCAAAGGGGATGCAGCTCTAAAATGTATTTTATTTTTTCCGAAGAAAAATGAAAAGATAATCAAATGTTAAACATGATAGTTAATGTCGATTGAGAAGAATTATTATAATTTGGGACTTGCGTTAACTTTAGTTATATTTTCTATGAATATATAATGAAACTAGCATTATGGTGAAAAGTGTGATATATACACAAAAAAAGGATATTTTATGTACAAACTCCCAAAAAGGAACTAAAGATGAGACAACAGATATGGTTAGAGATTCTTGAATACGATTATTTTTCAGTTAATTATAACCTTAGAAGAGAAAAAATGTTTCAGATTATTTTTAATAGGAATGATAATTGTGTTCTTATAATGATGAAGGTTGAAGGAGTTTATTTGATCTTAGAGCCAGTAAGGGTAGAAATGGGAATCATAAGTGAATGGATATAATCAATCATGTACCATATTATTTCTCATACTTAATTGCTATATATGAGCAAGAAAGCACAAAGATATGATCCTTTAATGAAAAATATGATAGATTCTGTGAATGATAAGATGTTTTTTATATTCATTATTGATCAATAAGGTGTATTGAAATTTTGAATTGAGCTACATATCCTATATATTTTATCATTAAATAATGATTTTTTGGATGAATCTAATTTCTCAACATTCTATATACACCTGAGAAGCATTAAAATTTATAGAGAATTTAATGATCATTATTTGAGTGGAAATATAAAAATATTGATTTTTCAATACACTAAGTGGGGAATAGTGTGTCAAAAAGTAAATGTGAAGTGAGAAATTTCTAAAGGGGTAATTTAAAAAAAACCCATATATATATAAGTGAAAGGATATCACATTGGACTTTGTTATTTTCATTATGAACACATACAAGTGTAAAATAACTATTTCAAAAAACTTTATTAGATTGAAAAATTCTAAACATTTCATTTCCATACAAGTGGATTTCTGCCCAGAATGAGTAGTTTTTATTTATATTAATGCGGAAAAGAGACTCTATAGATTACCACATTCAATTTTTTCTAACAAAGTTCTTTGATTTGGTAACATATTCTTGAGGATCCTTAAAAATGATATATTTTCCAATGTAAGCATTATCCCAACCAAACACCCTTAAACTGATGATAAGTGTGAGTAGACTATTCAAACATTTTAATGAATATAATGTTCTATATCAATGGATTTTCATTGGAATTGTGACCAATATTTTCCACTTGTTGATTAATCATATAATAATACTTATCAATAGAGATTTCAACTGGCACATTTTGAATATCTCTGTATAAAAATTTATAGAATTACTACATGTTTGTTTGATGTTATATAAAGGAAAATAATATTACCAACATTGTGAATAAGAGAATATAAAAATACTACTTATTGAAAAACATTTCAAGGGTTATTAGAGTTGATAAAAAATAAATTCTATCAGATTAATGACATATATTGGGTTTCATGTTCGTGATTATGTATTTATTAAGGTGACACCAAGGAAAGGGTTAATGAGGTTTGATAAAAATAAAAAACCAAGTCCAAGGTACATTGGACCATTTGAGGTTCTTGAGCATGTTGGTGTAGTTTCTTATTGATTATAAATACTAAAAAATCATTCCAATTTTAATGATAAAATCCATGTGTCCCCACAATGAATGTATATGTGTTTCCCAATACATTTATTCGATATTAATGGCGTAGACATAGAATATTAAATGTTATATTAAGAGGAACCAATATGAATCCATGATATAGGAGAATAAATTTTCAAGAACTAAAAAACATGAATTATCTATGTCTTATAGAGAATACATAATCTTGGAGAGCCTACATGGAAACACGAGGAAGTGAAGGATTAATACCCCTACTATTACAGGAAATGTTAAAATTTGGAGTACAAAATCTCATAAGGGGAGAATGTAGTGACGATAAATTTTATTTTTTTATTAATAAATGAAATATTTTTTTTATAAAAAACAATTTTATTATAATTCAAGATGGATGTACAAATAATTACTATTCTAAAAAAATAATGATTAAATGTCATGTAACAATAAAAATTATTATAAAAAAATTATATAAGGATATAAATACCAAATAATATCTAAATTACAATGGTTCAATCCATTGGTTAAAACTCTCCTAGGATAATTAAACCATCCGTGAAATCAAATAAACTAAAATAAGACAATTTCAAAATATAATTGATATAATTAATGGAATTGTAAAAACATATCGAAATCATTTATGGAATATTGGTGAAAGGTGCAGTATTTATAGAGTATAATCGGATAACAAAATATTGTTATATATAACTATTGGTTAATATAACTATTGGTAATTTTGACCATTTGGTATCATAACTGTTGGTAATAATGTTTTCATTATAATTAGTTTTTATAATATGTGAAGAATAAACTGATAATTTATGCTCATGAAAGAAAAAATGACATCTTTAAATAGTATATTCCTTCTTTTTGATGTCTATTTTTCAAAAAATTTATGGGATATAGCATAATAGGGGTTCACCCATGAACCATACAATGTATACCAACAAAAGTGTGGATTGAATGAAATTGACTATCGTAGAAGTTGAATTATGTGGTGATCCCCACCATGTCAACATTTTTTGATCCACCCCACGAAACTACCAACATAACACACATTACAATTATGGATTATTCCTATGTAATATTGGGATAGGTATCAAGACCATAGTGCCATAAAACTGTATTTTCCAATGAATATATTAAATTTCTATCATTTTCATCCCATTTTCACAATTATTTAAATTAATAAAATAAAAATTAATATAAGATAAATTGGATGAATTGCTTTTGGATATGAATAATATATTATTTTACTTTCATAAAATTTACTAAAATATTATAATAAAAACATGTATTATAAATATAAGTTATTTTCATGAAATAATATTTTATATCACTATTTATTTTAATATAAAAAATAATATAACTTTTTGATATCCATGAATAAAATTATATGTTTTCAAAATATGATTAAGTCATAAAAACTGGTATTTTTCATTAAATTAAGAGTTTTATTTATAAGTAAAAATTATCTTTTTAGAGTCATATTTGGATAAAATAACCATTCTATTTCAAATCATCATGTCCAAATTTGGTTAATGTGAATTATTAAAAAAAATATTTTTTAATAAATATTAAAGATACAATTTTCCATTTTTTGTATGTATTATGAACTCATATATAAGTAATAATGATATAATATTTAATTAATAAGATGAAGAGAACAAAAAAAATTTATTTCCATAATATTATATATTTTAATGGATTTAAATCAATTTCCAAATCTGTAAATGAATTTCCAAAACGGAAAATATAAATTCAGAATATAAAAAAAATTATTCGATGAAAAGAAATTTTTCATTTCCAAAGTAATATTAAAGTGTTTATTTAGGTTATAAAAGATTAAAATAATATAAAACATCTGTCAGATATCTTAAACCATCAGTAAAAACCATGTGAAATTCAATGGTTTATCATTTTCCCCAAACTATAATTTTAAAACATATATTTAGAATTTATTGTACAATTATCACTCATTTCTTAATTAAATACACCACCCACTAAATACACTCCACTCCATATGCATTAACCATGTTTTACTGGACATTTTTCCTCCAAATTATTCCATCCAAAGTGTTTTAATGTCTCAAATGTTACATCTTAATGATTTAGGAAGAAACTCTTCATGGTAAATAAATTCGTCTATTTCTCTTTTCCAGTCAAGGGAAATTTTATGTTTATGTGTTCTAAAGATTATGTTACACTCTTTTTATACTGTTTTGATCTTTTTAATACTGAAAAAATAATATTTTATCAATACAATACATTTTCCCTCCCTCATTTTAGATTTTTTCCTTTATACAAATTTTGTGTCCATCATATTGTCGAATTCATTTCTTGAATCTCTCCCTTTTATAAGAAATTAATTTTCTTTGATTACCCAAATTTATTCAATTTTCATTTTTAATAACATAAATGTAATAAAAATCAATCATTTACATGTACTAACCCTACATTCCCTTTGCATGGGTATAAAAATAATGAATGTTTAGGTTTTTAAGTACTTCTGTACTTAATGATTTTATATGATACTCATTCTTACTTCCACAGGGGTTAATGGTAAAATGAAAGATTTTGATTTATTTGACTCCCATGAATTAATATATGTGATGGTTTCTCCCTGATACCTCTCCAATTTATTGGGTAAATAATTAATCTCTTGAGATTAAATGTTTAATTATGCCTTAAAAAATAACCTTGGAAGTTATGATTTTTTATCACATATTGATAATCCTCGGTGACATGATTTTGAATGTATCAATTTTATATTTTATCCACATTTACTTTTTATGTATTATTTTCCTATGATTAATATCTCAATTTATTAAAAATTTATTATCCAGGACCCCATTCATTTTCAATTTCATCTTTTATCCCTTATTAGAATTTATGGTCACAATTTTAAATTTATAAAAGTACCATGAAAATTAAATGATATGAGGCGACCTATAAAGGATAAACAAAATATTAATTTAATTTAAATAAGTAAATTTTATGTCAAATTGTTCCTTATATAATTCTGGAATTGCATACCTAGTTTCCAGGACAGTAGAGCTCAAAATATACTTCTATGTTATTAAAGTAATATATTATAATGAAATTATTAAAAGTGATGTTTTAAAAATGTGTCATTACATAATTATAGAGAAGTTGAAATAATTATTATGAAATAATATTTATTTATTTCACAATAAACTAAAATTAAAATTTCATTTTATCTTGTTGAAATTAGTTAAGATATATAGTGATAACCCAATTTAATTAAAATTCTAAAAAAAATCATAATGATGAGAAATATATTTTAAATTAAAAGAAGTATTTTAAATTAATATTTTCATACTTTTTTAAATAATTTAATAGGAAAAATATTTCAAAAACGTTAATGTGTTCATAAAATAAAATAATTTCATAAAAGTGATGGTATTAACTAAATCGGTATATTGATAATTCACCAGAAAAATAATAATTTCTAAAGAATATAAAAATTATTCTTATATGATAAATATAAAATAGAAAAATAATAATTTATTATTTTTTTATCATGTTACTTTAATACAACTATGATAAATCATAAAATAATTTTATTTTTATCGATGTAAAATAGTATATTTTATATGATATATTTTTCATAAAAAAGTAAAATATATCAAAAGAATTTTTTTGGGATAATGGTTTTTATATAATATCTATTATTTTTCTTGGTTCGTATATATTAATAACTAATATAATGGCAATAATTTATTTATATCAACATATATTGTGCTTGATAATATGTATATACTAGAAAATATAAATCAATATTTTCATAGTTTTACTAATTGTGTTTATATTTGTAGTGATAATTATTTTGTTCATACATATATATATCTTCCAAATTTCATATTCTTAGTATGAATGATTATTAAAAAAATATATTAATTATAATAACTAAAATTAATTAGATACCTTCTAATGTAAATTACAATTAATATTTTGCTATCATTTTTATAATTATGGATTTATAAATAATTTATTTCATTTTATTCTTGTTTTTTGTGTTTGGTGTGACTTATGAGAAAATTTATATAGCACAATATGTACATTAAATGTTCCAAAATCGTGGGAAGTTATATTATACCTCATTTAATAAATTTTATCCTCAAAATATAATTACCATTTACTTGTAGGAATAGATAATGGTAGAGAAATTATTGAGATTACTCAAGATATAATATCTAAGGAAGTATTATCCTGAATATCATGAGGTTGACTCAAAACAAAAATTATTCTTAACCATACCAAGGAAATTTATCTCAAAGATAGGTACTAAGGACCCTGTGAAGGATTATGTTTTCTTATTAGTTAATTCAGAATTATTCCTGAACTAATAGATTGACATAATTCATTTAGAATGTATTTAACCATATTCTTGTAAGGTTTTGGATATAAAATTAAATATATAAATTATATTACCAAAATAAGAATTTTTTAAAGGAATATATTACTAATTTTGGAAAATTTACTTCCAATGTAATGATATTAATTACACTAAATGGTTTACATAAAATACATGACATTGAGGGTGTGGATTATTACGCATAGAAAACACTAGATATATAATTGGGATAATATAATTAAAATACACACACTAATTCTAGATGGAGGTTAATTAAAAATAAAATTACTAATATCCTCTTCATTTATTATCATTACAAGTTTTTTCCATTATCTAGGGATATAGGAGGTTGTGTATTCCTTATATCCTAAATAATACATGAAATAGGTTATCATCTTTGATAATAATTTAGTTATCCATACAAAATACATTGAATTATTATTGGTTACCTTAGATGGATTCAATATTCTTTCATTGTTTCTATGTAGTGCCTCATTTTCCATTCATTTTTTGATGCTTGATGACCTCCTTTACTAAATTTAAATAATCATTTAGTCCTTTTCAGAGAATTCCCTTTCTCCCTTTTTATCATATTTTACATATATGAATGTGGACAATTTTTCCTTAAACATCGTAATCACTTATTGAATCTTGAGTCTCTATATTTCACTTCTTTAGTGTGTTTGGGACTTCAACTACGTTCAAATTTTGGATAATATTACATGATAGATGGCTTATAATAGTTACAGGGTTTCTAATTCCATATCCCATAACGATTTTTTCCACTATGGTAATATTATGTTTATCCTTCACACTCATCGTTCCTTCTTATTCCAACCATTACTAAAGTAATAATTATTGACACAAACTGAAAAAACATTAACATTGAGGGGAATATAATTATTTAATTTTAATTTCTACATTAATATACATTTTTATATTATATTATCATGTTGTCCTATAGTTCTATTAGTTAAACCTAAATCCTTATTAGTTTGATAAAGGTGATGATAAGTTAGACTATCTTATGCTTCAAAATAAAATCCATCAAACTAACTAGGAAATAAATATATTATATAGGTACATAAATATCATATGATCATCCAAATAATATCCACCATGATTATAAAATTTAGTGTGTAGTTTTACCACTTACCATTCCCTAGGTGATGATTGAGTTAATAGATATTATTCTATTGCAGGGTTATTTAACCTAAGTAAATTTGTAAATGATAATTCATGGATATGTAGTGTGAAGATATAGATTTATTTATATGGAAAAAAATATTAAAATTAATTTTAAAAAAATAACCTTGTTAATGATTGAAAAAAAGATTCTATGGAGGAATAACCATTAAAATGCATGGGAATTATTCTTAATAAAATCCATTTTAAGGGAACATTAGAATCTTCATAGACAAATACCGCGGTATTGTTAAGGATTTCCCTAGAATAGAAGGAGTAAATACATCATAATATATATATATATATTATAGTAGATAAATCATGATATATTTCACTCAAAGTGGAGTGATTATGACACATTGAAAGAATTTGAGTCATGAAAACCCATTACATCATTTATAATAGTTTAATAAATCACCTACAATTGGTAAACCATTAAAAAGAGTATTAAATATCATGAAATATAATAAAATATTTATAAAAATATCATTATACAGAAGTATTTAAATCACTTAAATAAAACATGGTTTATAGTATAAACATGTATCATGGGATTTAAATTTGAGTAAAATATACCATTACAAAATGGGTAAAATTCAATCAAAACCCCATTAAAATGGATATCACGGAATAAAAATTCATGTACCATGAATAAAAAGAAAATTAATTATGTATTATATATTATAGGTAGCATAAACACCCCTTAAATAAGAATTGGTTCACCAAAAAAAATTTAGGTCTCAATGAAGGGAAATTATGATGAAATCAATTACCATGTTTCACTACATTGTCATATTCTCTATAAACATTTATAAAAAACAAAAATATCTTAATAAAATATTTTCATAACATATTTAAACCTTATAATATTCTAAATTTTCCTTTATAATCAAAATGTAAATGTATTTAAATATGTTTTTCCTATTTTTCCACATCGTCTGTTTGCAGTTTTAATCATTTTCAATAGTTTCTTTGGGGCGGTGTTTTTATTTTTATTCATAGAAATTTAATTAATAAATTTCTATTAATGATACTAAAATTTATTACTTATAATAGATTAAGTAATTTAAATTTCCATATAGGATTATTTCAGTATATTTTCTAAAATATGAGATCGATAATGAACATTTTCAGGTATTTTTAACCCATGTAGGGTGTCTTGATAATTACAATGATAAGTGTTAATGAATTTTTTACATTATAAAATAAATTCTTTATATTTTTATATAATATTATTAAGATTTCATGATTTCATATTCATCCATGATAATATTTCATTTTACAGTTCAATTAGGCGGTCAAACTAACCTAAATAATAATAAATAATGATTATCATCGATTATAATGTGATTTAGCTATTATATATTTACAAAAGTATAATAATGATATAATTTAGTGTTTATTGGTATGATATTTTATTATTTTAAAGAAATTTGAAGATTAAATTATGGATATGATAATATTAGATAGGTTGAATTTATTATTTACCACTTAGTATTTTGGGTTTAAATGATTGAATTCACGATAATGATATATGATTCGTATCATTAATGGTCTTTTAAATTTTTCATAATGTAAGATTATTGATATCATAAAATTTTATAAATAATTAAAAAAAATTCATGACCATATATGTATGGAATGATGAAATGAAAAATTCACATCAGTCTTCCCATTGAATGAAAATTCCACACATATGCCCGATTAACGATTTCATTTTTACAGAATAATAAAAATGAGTAATTTGGTTTAATATTTAAAATTTTAAAATATCTCATTAATATAATTATTATAAATTAAGTTCCCTATTAGTAGAAACTATATATGGTAGTTAAGTGGGAAAAGTGTTTTACTTCAAGGGTTTGGTAGTCCACACAATAAATGATTCACATTTTTATTTTACTTAATAATGAAGGGGAGGGTGGTTAATATTTTTAAAATAATATAAATTAAATATAAGTATAATAACTATAAATATTTTACCATTATGTTACGGGAGAAAATGAATTTATAAAATAATGAAATCACACAATGAAATGGTAAATGAAATGAAAATTTCGAAACTTATACCTATCTCCTTGGATTGTCTCTTTCTCTATGGGTATTAATTATTCAAGTCATGGACATTAGATATGAAAAAAACATCCAAAATATTTATATGAGTGTGGATAAAATCTTTGAGTATATTTTGGGAAAATATTTTGTAAATTTGGTAAGAACGAATATATGAATAAGAGTGATCCTTTTATACCTAAAATGAGGTGTCATTTTTTCAAATACCCATAAATATTTAATAATAGGAATTGTTTCTATAAAAATTCCCCTAAAATGTAATTAATAATATATTTTAGGCAACATTATTTCTAGAACACATAAATTATTAAAAAAATAAAATTATTTAAAAAAATTATTTAGTTTATCTCTATAGTTACTCACATTTACAATTTTGGTTTTCACCAAGGTTACTTATTTTAACCTATGTAATTTACCCATGAATGAAAATGTAAAAATATAATTATTATAAAGTTTATCATTACTATATATAAATATATATTAATTTTTTTCAAAAAAACTTCCAATGTTTATTACAAATAAATTTTAACAGAAGCGCCATTAAATCACACAAATAGGTTTTTAAAAATGATAATTTTAAAGAAAAAAGGAATTAAATTTTTGGAATAAAAATAAAATTTTCAAATTTAAATGAATTGAGAACAATAATTATGCTTAAAATATAGAATATATAACATTAAAATAAATAACACACTTAACTTTATTTAATAATTAATTAAACCGAACTGTCAAAAAAGTCATTAAAATCACACATAAATTTTCAAAATGTTGAACATGGGATTATAAATTAAATAAATTATTAAAAAATTAACATCAATAATTTTTCACATATAATTTAATAGTAATAATGATTCAAAAATGTTCAATTTTTTCATAAAATAAAATAATTTTAAAAATTTGGTGGGACTAATAAAAATGGTATATTCTATGACAACCCTACTTTTTATTACAACTTAAACATGATTTATTAACTAAAACATTACTTGATACAACAAAGAATATAGAGAGGTTTAGTGTTTTTGGGGCTTAGGATCATTACATAAAAACTTAAAACATGAAATAAAACATCTTTATAGAAAACTTCCTTTACATGACCACTACATTCCTTCGTACTCAGCATTGCATGGGATAACCTGAGGACATGCATAAGAAATGGGCGAGCTATAAAACCCAGTAAGGGAGTACACATGGAATAACATGAGGATTCCAATACATGTTAGAAAATAGGCATATCAATATAGAGTAAGAAAAACATGAACATAAAGGCATGATAAAGCATGATAATCATAACATGGAAATGTTGCAACAACACTTACCATGGAATTAAGAATGAGCCAAGGCTCATTGCACATGGAGCATGAGTAAATCCTCATTTCACATAAATAATGAGTAAATACTTATTTCACTTGAATTATCATGATTCAACACTCATTTCACATGACGTATCATGATACTATACTTTACCCAATGCATTAGAGCGCTATAAGGGCACACCCTTCTTAAACATTTCATTTCATGCATAAGTGTGCCACATGGATCATAAAACATGGATTCATAAAACATATTCATTTATTACACAATAAAGGAATGTGGAATTCATACATTAAACTTTATAATAAATAAGTAAATTTTCCTAAATGTGAATACCCTTGATAGAGATATGGGCATGGTATTCACTACACAATGGCATTGGCTTAGAAAATCGGTGCGATTTCAGCAGCGTAACGGCCTGACATAAGATTTCATAAAAATGGTTGATGAGAGAGAAAGGGGTTCCACATCATATTTACATGTAATGGAAAGTAATTATGTCATATATATGCATGTCCCATCAATTTTAATGGAATTTATATTCATGATACAAAAATATTGCTTTAATGTAAAAGAGAGGGAGAAGTTCCTTTCAGAATTTCTGCATAGTAACGGGTGTACATGGGAGGCATTTAATGAGAGAAAAAGGGGTATCCCATCATTAAAACATAAATATATCACTATGAGGGAGGTGTGAAACCATACCCCAACATTCATAATTGAAATTAAAAGGACAAAACAACTTAATGAAAATTGGACAAAAATGAGAAAATAAGAAAAACCCTTACTTGGAAGTGTGCTTCCAAAGTCTAAAGAGAGGCTCGTGAGAGGCTTCATGGGAGCTAGGGGCACCTTGGGAGGATTCTAGAGAGAGTGGGTCAGAGTTTGGACGAACTCCAAAGGCTTTGAGTGATGAGGAAGTGGGAGCTTCGGTGGGGTTATATAGGAAATGTGAGGGAATTCTTTATTATTTAGGTTAGGGACCCCTTATATTAAATTAATCCAAACCACAAACCATCCCATGGTTTTTTCCCATGGTTTTTGGAAAAGGGAAGAGGAAAATAATATTTTATAATTCCAAGGTCCTAAATTCTTAAAATATTACGTTTGCATATGTGGAGGTGAGTCACACTCCCATGGAATTTAATTTAAAAAGACAAGGTGTTTAATAAGTCTTGAGGGGTCCATTAATGCTTTGAAAAGTAAGCCAAAAAAACCCAAAATCACATTATTTTAATGTTAAAACATATATTGTCCTAACATAAATATTATCGTATTTTATTACATCACTATTGAGTCATTATGATGTCATAAAACAAATTATATATTTAAACGGTATTTAATTTTTACTCAAAAATTTGACTGTCTCAGAAAATTATGAAAAATTCACCATTGGATAATTTTTACATCTTGATTAAAAAAATAACATTTATTTTATCTAAATATTTTTATAAATATGTTCATTTTCACTTTTAAAATAAAAACCGACATTTATAAAAAATTCACGGGTTTTGACAAAAATGGCTTTCAAACGTAAATAAAAATTATAATTGAATTCATACAATTACTTGATCATTTATATGTAATAAAATTAATCTAATAATAATAATAATAATATTTTATTAAAATATTATTTAATTCAAAAATACCTTAATTTAATAAAATAGATTTCTTAATTAAATAACAACTAAAAACACCATTTGTACTTTAAAAACTTTTTACAATGTATCAATAATGACAAGAAATTATATTCATTATTATATACAAAAATAATGTACATGAACATAGTATTATCGATTAGTTACATAACCCCTTGAAACAGCCGCATAAGACCTAAGGATAAGGTGTGTGACGGCGAAAAACTCTTGGGGTGGCTTGGATAACATTGCTCGAGTGGTAATTTCTATCAACATCCACTTCTCCCGTAGACAGTCCCGTTCGAGCTTGACATGGTGAAGCTCAGCTTGGGCTTGGTCATCAGCGAAGCCCAAGGACGCCACCTCTTTTCAAAGCTCTGATAAATGGGCTTCATATGGGGCAATTCTACTGGATGAGGCCATCACTTCCTTTTTCTAAGTAAAATTGGATGTGTTAAATCCCTATATTTATACTAATCATGTGATCAATGTTCAACGGCTATAAAAGTAACTGTAACAATTCTTATCATAAAACCAATGAAGTTGACATTTTATATAAACATTTTATATAAAGAGACATTTAATAAGATCAAGAGGGATTTTCCATTAATGAATCTTTGGGTCGTTACATATTCACGATTCGCCTAAAAATTATTTATTACAAAAAATACGAAATATTCACAAGAAACTATTATAAATATGATAAATGAAAAATTTCTATTACGTTTTTTTTTGAAATTCACATCCTAAAAGTTTGGAAAATAATAATAATTTTAATAAAAAGTTATAGGTTACATATTTATATTCTTAGAAGACAAATTTTTGAATATTATATATTAATATTCTTTTTCTATATATATTTGTAATTAAAATCTTGTTAATATTTTATTCAAATAATTATATTTTTTTCTTGAAAAAATCAATTTTCATAAATTTATATCTTTAGATTCTTAGCAACACTGGTTGAGTTTATATATAATGTGGATGTTATTATATATATATATATTAATATTAATATTTACTTCTTTATAGTCATAATCCGTAGAAAAAAGAATTTTAAAATAAATTTTTAATATAATAAAATATTAATTATTTACGTTCTTAAGGTAATCAATATTTATGAGTTTCCATAATAGTGTTTATTGTCACATTATTAATATTATTTTATAATATGTTTTTTTGTTTATGATTTGTTTTTTTTCTAACACTAGTTAGTGAGAACAATAATTATTTTAATGGATTAAAAATTTTGGGTTATTATATATTCCAAACATTTCATGTTTTATAGTCACGAGAGAAACATTTATTATATGTAACATCACACTACTTTTTATTTCATGAGCTATTGAATGAAATCTCAATATCAAAACCCTCATATACCATTACTCTTATAATTCCTTCACCTATAGATTTCATTGAGTCGTGGATTTTTTTTTAAAATTAAACATCACAATTGTAGAGGACCATTGAAAACATAAATTATTACTTCACTCCACCACTCTCCATTACATTAAGTTCAAACCATATTAATAGATTATATGCCTCAAAATATAGTGATAAAAAATATGAATCTTTCAAATAGTATGTAATCTCATAAAATATTTAGAAAATTTAGAACCATAAACTAATCCAAATCATTAATTAAAAATTTCTTCTAATTGGTTATAATTTTCAGGATCTATATGCAACAAAATTATCCTCCCGCAAGAGCACAAACAATAGTATGGGATCATGATGAATTATAATACCCAAATAACCATTCAAAAGTATCTTGTACGATAAAAAATGACTCAAATTTCTACATTTTAATTCACTAATTAAATTTTTTATCACCACTAATTCCCTTGAAGTTTCATTCCATTCAAGGTTCATGATATATTCACAAGATATTACCTTTGAAAAAACATGAGGGAATAGTTTTCATTATCATACTAATATAAAGATACTTTCAATATCAAAGGCACTCTTAGGACTCTATAAATTCAACATCGCCTTAAACTATCCCAGTATACATTAAATCAAATAATTCTTTAACTATTAGTCATTTATAACTAAAAATTATCACCTACTCACATTGAAAATTAATAAAATCCTATAATGTGATGTAATATATGTCAAATACGTATAATGAATAACATGTTCCATTAACATCATAACCAGTCTATCCTAATAATTTCTACAACATGTATATGTATAAAAAAATTACATAACATTTTCATGTCAATATCACTAAAGACCATGATCAAGACCAATAACCCCATATGAAAGATTTCTAAAAGATCAAACTTTATCAAGAAGGAATAATAAATTAACTCCACATTAAAATTCTATTTCTCCACTACATTCATATATATTAATTATCGATATGATCCCATTGTAAAAATGCTTGAGAAAATAATAGAATCAATCAGATGGGTAACACTAATTGTCATAGGTCATTATTTAGTGTATGAACCTGAATCTCTATTTGAGGTCTCTCTTTCCTTTCTGGTGTTATTGAGGAAAAAATGAGATCTGTAAATTTTAGAAGTACACACCATGTACATATAAGTACATGTCGTGTACTTGATTTTCATGGGTGACCATGTACTGGATGTGTAACTGCCAAGTACATTGTCTTGTGGGGTGACATGGAGGCCACCTAAAGCGGGGTCTGGTGAATGTAAGTACATTCCTTGTACTTCTAAAGTACACATTGTGTGATTTTTTTCATTAAACGGACAGGGGTCACGTATGATGTACATAACACACTTATTCTCAACATATTTCATCCAAGAACATCCGTATGGCTATAGATCTTCTCTAAACCCCCGATATTCCATCTTTTCTCCAAATCAACCACTGTCAATTGCGTTGGAATTACATCGGTGAGTTCTACCTTCTTCTTGAGCATTATCTCAGGATTTATCTTCTCTCATGAGATATCAATATTTGAACTTTTCCGATGTTTTTTATAGATATCTGGGGATCTAAGGTGATTCAAGTCCTGATAATCAAGTAGATCGATCTCACAAAGATGAGGTAGGTGGTTTGGGCATTTCCGTAGATATTATTTGAGTTATATTTGTAAAATTTCCGAATACAATTGAACGAGGTATTGTGTGTTTATGGTTTTAGCCCTATTATTGCCTGTTATTCCTAGTTTGATTAGATAGAGGTTAATTGTTAAGAATATAGTTATCTTTGTTAAGCTTTGGATGTTTTCACATGTCTGTTTTTTTGACCTTTGGTCTTGACTTGCCTGTTAGGTTGCTTCTTCACTTTCCATTCCTAGTATTTTTAGGATATAGTGTTTATTATCTGACATGATTTGATATGATGTATATTGTTTAGCCAAGTAGTTCATGATTTTTTCATTGTTTACTTATTATCATTTGTGTGCGATTGGTTTACACAGGGCAGCGGGAACCAGGTGTAGTGAGACCATTGGGGATATTGACATTGAGGGATTTTTCAGAGTGTCTATTATAATTATCACGTTGTGAGACCATAAGTGGGATTACCATTGAGTGCTCCCTCAGAGTGTCTATAGTTACGTTACGAGACCATATGAGGAATTGATGTTGACTTCTTCCTTTAGTGTGTGTAGTTTACTACTGAAAGACTATATAGGGAATTGATGGTGAGTGCTTCCTCAGAGATCCGTTAAATCACACATGACTACAGGGGAAATTTATGGTGAGTGCTTCTTCATAGATTCTTTTGTATATCATTTCTTGAGTTTGTTTGGTTGAACTAGAGGTCTTAGCCTGTGAGAACTACTTAGAGGGTTTATTGAATTTGTGTTTGTTTGATTAAATAATTAAATGTAAATTATTGTAAATGAAACTCTAGGAAAGTATACTTTTGAGTACATCCTTGTTTAATAATTCCTTTTTCATATTACCTTCCATATATATTCACTGACTGTTATGAACAGATCTTTGGGTGGTTGCCTACTAGGATTAGTCTCACACCCTATTTGGGCCATGTTTTGAGGCCCAAACAGATTATATTGCTACAGGAATAGATAAGGATAAGATCCATTCTTCTTCAAGTACTTGACTACATTGGATCTGGGGACCAGGGAATCATGTTGAGGCTTGCGATGTTGTGGAGTAGTTTTTTTTCTTTTCTTTTGTACTTTGGTTTAGTACTATATTTCATCATTTTGATGTGTTTGTATATTTTACTAGACATATGTATCATGCATCATTTTATATATGTTATCCATATGTTTATCTCTTAAATATTCTGTTGTTTACTTACTGCATATTTTACTGCTTCTGTTATTACTATATGTTTTTCTTCTGTTGTTTTACTCTACCAATGTGGGAATAGATTACCCACTATCACACTAAAGGCCCTCGCTGTTAGTCGGCATCATCTAGCGTTCAGGGAAATGTGATTTAGGCCATGAGAACAACCGGGTACAAGGTTCCTCTGGGTGGATTCCAGAACCGGGACATTACAAAGTTGTATTAGAGGAGATTATTTAATTCATGACATACTATTTGGAACATATAGCCAGGGATAAGAAGGAATATGTACTTGGTGATAAGTTGTGCTCGGGAGTAGCTAACCAGTGTATAAGGAAAATCGAATTTACCTCATATATTGAAATTTCTCTAGTTTTTCAATTATTATAGTTTATGTTTTTCACTATTTGGTAATTCACATGATTTGTGCTATTATCATTGATGTTATTGAGGTTCTATTTCTATTGAAACTAGATGATATGAGGGTATGTCATCTCATGAATCATATAGAAACTTGTTATAGATCACATGTCATGCATTCTTTCTATTCCATTTAGGGTGCATGAGTGACTGTATATTGTTGTGATAGATATTATGCTAAATATGCATGATGTTGTGATATATTCCTCGAAAGAATAATCGCTTTTTATATGGTAATGAATTGTTTAAGGTTCGTTTGAATGAATTCAAAACATTGGTTTTTGAGGGGTTATGTGCCCTAATGAATTGGAATTCGGTGGATCATTTCCTGGTTTCTCTAGTATATAAAATGTATAAGATGATAAGCTTTGAATCTAGTGGATTATGGGCCCTAACGAATCAAAATTTGGCACTATAATTTTCTTTTTAGACTTTTATGTGTTCTAGAGAATTTTCAAAGGCTTACTGTCTAAAAAAACCTAGAATACATGGTGTGTAATGATGAATACATACCATATATCCTTCTGTTTGGGGAAGAGCTGTTTTTCTTAAGTACATGTTGTGTAATGTATGTACATGCAGTGTAGTCTCTAACCGTGTCCCTAGTTTTGTGGGCTGAGACACGGGGTTGGGAAATCATTGGCGGAAATGTCGTGTACCGGTTGTACATTTAGTGTTGTAGAGAATTTGCATTAGACCGTGTGACTGATGACATGGGTGGATGATAAATCAAGAAGTACACATTGTGTCAATCTTTAACACACCGTGTAGTGTATCCCATGTATGAGACCATGTAACAACCAACACAAGATGGAAGAAACCATCTTTTAAACATTGTGTCTCGAATAAACACGACTTGCACAATCAGTCTTGTGTTTACCCGTGTGACTAAAAACATGGGCAGTTGAAACCTAAGAAGTACACGCCGAGTCCTTCGAGACCACACCGTGTATAGTGAGTCATGTGACCGACCATGTGGCTAACAACATGGGTTAGTGAAGTTCATTGAGTACATGCAGTGTCTGCCACAAACATTCCATGTAGTCTTGTTCTAGTGGAATCGTGTGGCTTATCCATGTAAGGGAACTCAGGCAAGGGAAGAGTTTTCAAATACACACTGTGTGTTAGGACAACATGCCATGTGTTTAGGTTGTCACACAACCTAGGTTGGAAAAAGAACACACCCATGTAAAGGCTTAAGGGAACACACTATGTAGGCACTATACACGCATTTTTTCCATGATTTGAAAAACATGAATGATTTTTTTCTCATATTCCCATCTTTCACATCAATGTTTCAGTCCCTGTTAATCTTGATCTAAGGTGGGTGCATCACCTTGTAGAGTCATGCCACCTAGAAATCCTCTGGTTGTCCTCTAGTTAATGTGTAGTGATCAGACACCGGACATGGTTGTGCAGGGACTACCGGTACATCATCCTATAGTGCCAGTCTTGGCACCGACCATCATTCTAGATATAGGTGTCGATGCACAGTTCGGATAGGGGTTTATATGATCTTTTTGCAGACCTTCCGAGAAGTACCACATCCTTCCCCATCTATAGAAAAATTGATGTGGGGTTTCTAATAGTAGCATCCTACCACCTTCATAGCGGAAGGAGGACCTCGAGCTGCAGATTCATGGCTATAATCCATGCTGATGATCATTGAGCATTGAGAGACTCCTCGTGATAGGATAGTTATGCTCGCTACGTATATGCTTCGAGATTCTACCAAGAGATAGTGAGATGTGATCTTACAGGTGGGATGCCAGCAGGTTAGGTATTGGGATGAGTTTCAACATACATTCTACGATTACTTCTATCTGGATACCCTGAGGTCCAATTGAGCCATAGAGTCCATGATTTTGGAGCAGGGTACTCTTTATATTATGGATTGTTCTTCTCACTTCACAGAGATGCTTCTCTTTACACCCTTTCATTGGGAGATTATTTGTTCCTAGAAAAGAAGTTTGAGGATAGTCTCATGCAGGACATTCGGTCTCAAATGAACATCTTCAGGTTTTCTCCAATAACTTCTATTGTCAACCAGGCACTGGTCACAGAATTTAATCATTGGGATTCTAGATCTGTGAGCCAGGGTCGTTCTGCATCCTGAGTTAGTACCTCTCCAGATGACAGTAGGAAGCGCCGCAGAGAATCTACACATGTAAATACAAGTAGGTGGGATGCACCTTCTGGTATCCAAGTGGTATGCTACCAATTTGGGAAGGTCAGGCATATGAGGCCACATTTCCCGAGAGACGCAATTGAGTGCCAATCTTGTGGAAAGATGTGACACCTTCAGCGCTTCTGTTAGATCTTCTCACTAGTAGATGGTGACATGGGTTCCTCGATGACTCTTCATTCAGGAGGCGCCCCACCGGTTCGTCATCAGTCTGGGAACTGGAGTTCTTCTGGCCATTCAGGCCGAGGTGGAGGACTTGGCCATGGTATCCAGTTGCCAGGATTTTAGTGACTACATGGTGGATTGTCATAGAGTGGCCAGGCTAGGTCACAGGACCACGGTGCAAGACAGACATTTTTAGTCGAGAAAACCTAGAATGAGAAGGATCTCAGACCCTCTACAGTTCGAGGTACGATTCTAGTTATCTCAGTTTTAGTCTCTTCTCTTTTTGATACAATGGCTTACTATAGCTTTATATCTATTTCTGTTGTGGAGAGGCTTAGGCTCCATATCTTTTCTTATACTAATATTTTGATGACAGAAATTCCACTAGGGACTAGAATGGATAGTGTTTGACAGTCTATGGAGTGACCTCATTATATTGGTGGGTGAAATATCTTATGGGACCCGTTAGAGAGATGAGATCCTATGAAGTCATTCTTTGTATAGACTAGTTTGTTTCCTTCTAGGTTGTTGTTGATTGCTATCATCGTAGGGTGAGTTTCACATCCCCAAAGGGCATATCATTCCTTTATAAGGGTGAATGAGATGTCCATGAGAGATGGGCGGGACCTGAGAATCATGGTTTGGGATGATTTATATCCCATATTTCTACTCTATATCTGGATGACCGGGGGACTTCACAGATGGAATTTCCTCCCTTGGAGGATCATTTTAGGGTTGTCTTCCCAAAAGACTTTTCATGTTTGCCTCTATAGAAGGAGGTTGAATTTTCTATTGAGCTTGTTCCAGGAGTGGCATTGGGGTCCATTCCTCCTTATGTGATGGCTACACCTGTGTTACCAGAGCTCAAGAAGCATTTGGAGGAGTTTCAGGAAAAGGGTTTTATCTGACCCCTTACTTCTCTTTAGGGATATATTAACCTGTTTGTGACAATTGAGGATGGTACCCATAGACTTTGTGTGGATTATCAGATGTTTAACCAGTTGACAGTCAAGAACTGATATCCCTTTTCGAGAATTGATGATCTCTTAGATCATATTTGAGAAGTCCAGGTGTTCCCAAAGATTTATTTGAGATCTGGTTACCATTAGTTTCACTTTAGTCCATCTGATATGCCTTTTATAGCCTTTTGGAGAGGGTATGGTCTATACGAGTATGTGTTTATGCCATTCAATCTCATAAATTCCCCTGTAGTCTTCATGCCACTGATGAACCGAGTGTTCCGTCCATACATTGATTCCTTTTGGTAGTCTTCGTGGACGATATCTTAGTGTAATCTCATACTCGACCTGACCATTCCATGAATCTTGAGATCGTTCTGAGTACATTGAGAGAGTATCAGTTATATGAAAATCTCTCAAAATGCAATTTTTGGATCGACCAAATTCACTTCATGGTTCATGTTATCTCAAATACATGAGAATCAGTAGACCTAGATAAAGTGAGAGCAGTAGTTTCTTAGGATCAGCTGAAGATCCTCTTTGAGGTACAAATTTTTCTAGGGCTGGTTGTACAATACAGATATTTCATACAGAACATTTCACACTTAGAATCACCACTGACGGGCCTGACCATGAAGGGTGCAATGATCTAGTGGTCATATTCTTGTGAGATAGCATTTAGGTGTTTAAAGGGATGTTTAATTCACTATCGATACAAGTATTTCCAGAGCTAGAAAAGAGCTATATTGTGTATTATGATGCATTAGGTATAGGGATGGGAGTTGGGATTATGCAGGGGATGGAGTCATTACCTTTGGGTCTATGTAGTTGAAGCCACTTGAGAGAAATTACTTGACGCACGATCTCAAGCTAGCTGTAGTTGCCCATAGTTTATGAGCTTAGAGACATTATCTTCTGGGACATCATTCTGTGGTGTTCACTGACCACAAAATTCTCAAGTATATCTTCATTCAGTGTGTAACACCCCGAGCTTCCATGATACGCTTCTCATTCAATAATGCAATAGCTTGCATTGTACGCAACTTCGAGTTCTAACACACCGCAACTAATCAAATTAGCCGTTATGAATAGTAATAACCACTTTTTAAATTTATAGAAATTTTATATTTCAAAATGGACTTCATTTTTGTATTCGTAATATCGAAATTATCCTAAGTTGAATTTTTTGTAACTTTCACAAAACTTCCAATTTTTTTATGAATAGTGAAAAATACATAAAACAACTTTTTTAATCAAAATAATTTATTTTGATAAATTATACTATTTAGTGGTTTTAAAGTATAATTAGAATATATTTTTACCATTTTATCCAATGATGGTCATTAGAATTAATTTAACATTGAAATTGGGCATGAACAATTGTCAATCTTTTGATATAAATTGTTTCTTAAAAACACGCAATTTGTTGTGACAGCGGGAATTAATTATAAAATTAATTAATGCAACTTATATGTTTGGAATTTTGTAAAATAGACATCATTTTTGAAATCGGAATATCAAATATAGCTTAGGGTGAATTTTTGGGATTTTTCTGAAAAACTTCGATTTTTGATGAATAGTGAAACCACTAAGTGGTATTTATAAAAACTGATTTTTCTTTTGAATGAAATTTTACCACTTCTGTGTTTTGAATTTCAAAAATCCGACATACATGGTTTTCATTAAGAAGTAAAATGTGGTTCAATGATATTAAAATAATTTTTTGGTGAATAGTAACTTTTAAGTTCTTAATCGCGATTAGAGGTAATTAGTGTACTTTAAGGTAAAAATAATGTTTTAATAATATGAGATGAGCTTGACACATGTCCTACCCTCATTGGATGTGCCATGGCCGACCAATACAATCCATGGGTCAACTTGGGGACCCCATGGAGCCACTTTAGTTGGAAAATGACACAAATACCTTTTATTTAATGTTAAAGTAAAAATTGACACAAACATGAAATGTTTTACTAAAACAATTTTTACATGGGGTTATACAAGTTATATTTTTGACTATAAATAGTAATTGGAAAGCTAAAAAGATTTCCTACGTCATAGTATTTTTTTATAATTTTTAGACATTAAATAAATTAAATTATTTATGACATCATGATGATGCAACGATGACCTCATTATTTAACGATTTAAATAAAATGGAAGGATAATGTAATATCTAAGGCTTACACTTGTTAAAAACCTATTGGATGAGGATATTTCGAACCCTTATCACCTTAGCCTCGAATTATATAAGTGTGGGACCTCTAAAATCCGAAACTCATTTTATAATAAAGTGACTTTTCTTTACTTTCCAAGAGTGCCCCTCCTCTCCACTTATAAAAGGCCCCCAACTCTACCACCTCATTCACACTTTCAAGCCATTTGGCTCGGCCAAAATCTGCCCAAATACACTCCCAACTTCCCCCTCTTACTCTTAGAAGCCTCACTTTGGGAATAACTCTTCCCAAGGAAGCCTTTGGCTCAAATCAAAAAGAGTTACCTGATTTTGAGGTAATGTCTTCTCTAATGTTGTTTTGTTTTATTTTAGCTTCTCCAACCCCTTAAACTCTTTTTATTCATTTCTTTTGTAACAAAACCAGTATCCTAAATATACTAGGATGTTGTTATAATAAGGATTCGAGCTACACTTACACACACCTACATGTAATGGTTAAAGAACATATTGTTTCTGTGGATGGCGAATTTATGCCTCACGAAACGATGATTGTTCAACACTAATATAACACCTTAAAAGGTGGCCATTAAGATGTAACTATATTTATATATGATATATAATATGTTTATGTTTTCCTTATGCTTTTGTATCTCTCATTTATGGCATACTTTATGATTTCCATTATGGGTAAACGCGATAATTTCATTTTAGGAAGTGCGGACTACCGCCCCCTCAAAGTGATGTGAATCGTTAATGCCATATGTGGGATGTATAAAGGATGGAGTAAATGATATTATATATAATATTATACTGGAATTATATTATAAATTTATATCATTATGATTTCATTCCATTAAATATGAAATAGAAATGAAAGTAGCGTTCATGTGTACGTACGGCTTACCGTCTCCATGAACGGTGCATTTCATTTCTTACCTCTAAATGTTACGTAATATTATAAATGAATGTATATACTGGATATATATGATATATATGAAATCTAAATCATGAATATAATTCTGTAGATAATGGATATTCTACCACATAAACAACTTGTAATTATAAAAAGTTTATTGTTGACTCAAGTACCAAAGATCGACAAAACGACCGTTATTAACATAAATAATTACATAATGTTCATATAATTGTAATAAGTTATATAAAAAGGATAATTAAATTGAAAATAGTTCTTAATAAGGTATATATTAACTCTAGTTTATTATTCAGGAGGTTAAAGAACGGTTGAGTCAAGTGAGACACGAGGTAAGGGAATTTCTTAACCCAACTTCCATTCTTTGGGTTAATCTCCTACTTTCAAATTATGTCATGATATTATTATGTCCTATTTTGTATTTTTACTTTATTTATGTGTACCTATAGTGAATACACATAATAGATCTATTTTATTTTAAAAATTAGCTTTTTAAGGACTTCGTCTCAATCCCCTTTCATTGAGGCATATTTGGTTTTATACACAACTTTATTTTATACGGTGTATAAACCCCTTTGACTTTTACATTTATTCAAAAGGAATCTTTTTTATATGAAGCGTTTTTCTAAACGACAAAAGGGGATGTTTTTCTTTCCGTACTTATGCGGCAACAACGACTTCTCTACCGCCGTGACCATTATTTGAGTTTCGGCTTCCTCTACAAGCCATCTTTTTTTTAATGAAAAATAAATACAAAGTTTTAACTTTCTTCTATTTTGGTATTGAAAATGGTTTTTAAAGTGTTTTTATTATATCAATGTGTTGTATTGATATCTTATGATTGAAATGTGGAAATTGTATGTTTCCTTTATGCATGTTTTATGTGATACGATTATGTTATGGTTTATGATATGTTTAAAACTATTCATATGAGGATGTATTGGACTTAATAAGTGACGGGTGGAGCCCGCTATAGCTCCTCGATGCATCGGTAGGTCTCATGAGACAACTAGACGAGGAATTGGCTGAGGCCCTTTCCCAATTTGATTTATGGTTTTGGCCGAGGCCTTAATCATTTTAGACGTCTTGGCCGAGGCCTTGACAAAATGTTTCAGAATGTCTGGCATTATACATTCCCTCATTATTAAAGTGGTTAATGATATTTCATTTGATTATTCGACCAGTAGAATATCCATGTGAAGAATTAAATGGAATTATCTCATTTTACTTTTTCCATATTATGTTGATGTTCAAGTTTAAAAGGCTTTTGTTTTAGTTATACATTTCCTTAAATGTTTATGTTTATTTATGAAAGCTTCCGCAATATTGTTATCCTTACTGAGCATCTGAGCTCACCCCTTTCAATGTTTTAATATTTTCCAGGATGTGAAGAAGTATTTTATGAATGACCTGCAGGGATAGTCAAAAGAGGATATGAGTGTGGACTATGAAGACTTTGTTATTAGTTTTTCACTTTATGATGTAATGTAACATTTATGAATGTATCTAGTGTTTCCAAGGCTACTAAACTAATCGTTCTTTCGAGACTTGATCTTTTGTGATCATGCCAATGTTACGAAGTAATGCACCAACTCTGGGAAGCTGGGGTTGGGGCGTTACAGTTGGTATCAAAGGTAGTTTAGTACTAACTTTGGAAGCTAGATTTAGATAAACTCTGATTAGATCACATAGCCCAAAGATAGAATTTGAGGATTAGTATAGAACAACTTCCTAGAATTTTGTTATTGTAGAGTTTTGTGAGTTTTCTGAGAAATACATCCATGTCTGGATACGAGCAGGTAGAGGCGGCTTTGGCACAGATGTACCTAGGGGTAAAACCTGAAAACACTGCTTTGAGCTAGACTCGAATGGGAACTGGTGCACGACAACGGGCCTTGCTGCACTCTTGGTTACGACACTCCCGGGGGATATGCTTAGGATAATTCTCATTTTCTTTAAAACCCACTATGAAGGGTTATGAGTATATACTTTATCAAAGAAAACATTTCTTTTTATGATTATGGATTATATCCATAAATAGTTCAATTTATGTAAAGTTTTTTACAAATATGGAATTATGTATTTTAATTCATAAACTAATCTAGTTTATGCCATTGTTTAGAAATGGAGCCTAGTGGAAGGAATGGAAACCCTATCAATGCACGCACTCCATGTAGGGATTTCCCTCCTTCTCAAGATAATTATTGTGGATCTGGAGATACAACTGGTGCTGATCAACTTATTACCATACTGGGACAACACACTCAGGATATGAATAATAACCTTACTCGTATGGAGCACCCTGATCCGCAACGTGGAGGATCAATGTTAGACCGCTTCATGAGGCGACAACCACCAACATTTAATGGGGGTACAAAATCCACTAGTAGCTGAGCAATGGATAAACTCCTTAGAGAAAATATTCCACGCCTTGGGGAGTAGTGAAAGGGAAAAGGTTATCATGGCAGTTTACCGCCTCACTAGATATGCTGATCAATGGTGGTCATTGATTCAAAACACAAATGAAGATGATAAAATATCGAATATGGAATGGAGGGAGTTCAAAGAGCTTTTCTTAGAAAAATACTTTCGTCAAAACCATAGAGCAGTTATGGAATGGAAATTTCTGAGTATGAAACAAAAGGAGGATGAGAATTTCGCAAAGTATGAGGCCAACTATACAAGGTTAGCGAGGTATGCTGCAGATTATATATGTAACCCAAGAGGTAATATTGATCGTTTCATTGATGGGTTAAAACCATTTCTCTGTCGAGATTTAGTATCACAAACCTTCACTTCATACGAAGGTATTGTCCCGTGTGCTATCAAGACGAAAAAGGAATTCTCTAAGTCTTATGACTTTAAATCAAAGCAAGATAAGAAGAGATCGGCTGAAAACTCTGGGAAAGGAAATAAGGAAACAGGGAAGAAGGGTAGAAATGAATTTCCACCTTGTGATAATTGTGGTAGGAAGCACCCTGGTGCCTGTCTAAAAGGAAAAGGAGTATGTTACAAGTGTGGTGAAAAAGGCCACCAAGCTCATGAATGTAAGGGAAAGAAAGAGGCTATCAATGTTGAATGCTACAATTGTAGGGAAATGGGGCATTATGAAAATGAATGTCCTAAGCGTCAGGGAAACTTACCTCAGAAAAGACCAAGGGATCAAGGAAAATCTTATGTTGTTACTATAGTTGAAGCAGAATAATTAATGTATTGGTGCTTTTGGACTCATGGATTATATTCTGGTTATTAGAATAATGTGATATATATATATATAAGGATTGTACTGTAGTACTTGTTGATTTCAGTAAGGTTTTAATATGATGAAGGTAATCATATTTTTAGTATGTGACAAAAAGAGAAACTTTAATTTGTTTGGGGAATCTTATAAATTGATTTTGGAATTAAGAGACCTTTTAGAGAAAGTCTGGACAGAGGTATTTTGGATAACTATAAAGGTTAGAGTGGATTAAGTTGATCTTTGGATAGTATTGTTTAAGGTAAAAAAATTTCTGAAGATTATTTTTGGAATATTATAATACAATAGTTTTAGGAAAAGGACAACCTGCAGGGTGGGGCATAACCCGTCGCGTCGAACAAAGCTGCAGGAATCGAACCCACAACCATAGTACGACAGACTTTTATTTCCTACCACTAGCCTACAGGAAGTCCCTGGTTATTAAAAAATAATTTTACTAATCTAAATGGTATGTGTTAACATTTGGAACCTTATACAATTAGGATAAGTATAATATTTTTGAGTTCTATTATCTTTTTGAGTGAAAGATGAGTTGAAGGTTGAAACTCTAATTGTCAAGAATAAATATATATATATCTATGTCTTATTCAATGAATAAATTAATTCTTAAACTTTAGTAAAGGGATATTAAAACAAAAAAATGTGTTATCCTAATACCTTATGTCTTGTTGAACTGATGATATTTTAAATCAACATAGATTGAAGGCTTTGAGTCCCTCAATTTGACAGTTGATTGTGATTGATGACCTCAATCACTCCCTACAAATATTTACGTTTTTCCTCCAATTATATGTCTCTAATTTCCACCAATGTTCTCCTAATTGAGATCATAATTGGGTGGTGACTTTTTCATTTCCCTTTCCCTCTTATTAAGGCTACATTTTATTAACCATATTTCCGATGTGGGTTTTCCACAAAGGTATTTTCTATTTTTAACCTTTTGTTTTCAAAGAAAAATTTCAAATTGCGAGGACGCAATTTATTTAAGTAGGGGAGAATGTAACACCCTATCTTCCATGATACGCTTCTCATTCAATAATGCAATAGCTTGCATTGTACGCAACTTCGAGTTCTAACACACCGCAACTAATCAAATTAGCCATTATGAATAGTAATAACCACTTTTTAAATTTATAGTAATTTTATATTTCAAAATGGACTTCATTTTTGTATTCGTAATATCGAAATTATCCTAAGTTGAATTTTTTGTAACTTTCACAGAACTTCCAATTTTTTTATGAATAGTGAAAAATACTTAAAACAAATTTTTTAATAAAAATAATTTATTGTGATAAATTATACTATTTAGTGGTTTTAAAGTATAATTAGAATATATTTTTACCATTTTATCCAATGATGGTCATTAGAATTAATTTAACATTGAAATTCGGCATGAACAATTGTCAATCATTTGATATAAATTGTTTCTTAAAAACACGTTATTTGTTGTGACAGCGGGAATTAATTATAAAATTAATTAATGAAACTTATATGTTTGTAATTTTTTAAAATAGACATCATTTTTGAAATCAGAATATCAAATATAGCTTAGGGTGAATTTTTGGGATTTATCTGAAAAACTTCGATTTTTTATGAATAGTGAAACCACTAAGTGGTATTTATAAAAACTGATTTTTCGTTTAAATGAAATTTTACCACTTTTGTGTTTTGAATTTCAAAAATCCGACATACATGGTTTTCATTAAGAAGTAAAATGTGGTTCAATGAGATTAAAATAATTTTTTTTTGAATAGTAACTTTTAAGTTTTTAATCGCGATTAGAGGTAATTAGTGTAGTTTAAGGTAAAAATAATGTTTTAATAATATGATATGAGCTTGACACATGTCCTACCCTAATTGGATGTGTCATGGCCGACCATGACAATCCATGGGTCAACTTGGGGACCCCATGGAGCCACTTTAGTTGGAAAATGACAAAACTACCTTTTATTTAATGTTAAAGTAAAAATTGAAACAAACATGAAATGTTTTACTAAAAAAAATTTTACATGGGGTTATACAAGCCATATTTTATAATATAAATATTAATTGGAAATATAAAATGATTTCCTACATCATAGGAATTTTTTTATAATTTTTAGACATTAAATAAATTAAATTATTTATGACATCATGATGATGCAACGATGACCTCATTATTTAATGATTTAAATAAAATGGAAAGATAATGTAATATCTAAGGATGAAACTTGTCAAAAACCTATTGGATGAGGATATTTCGAACCCTTATCACCTTAGCCACGAATTATATAAGTGTGGGACCTCTAAAATCTGAAACTCATTTTATAATAAAGTGACTTTTCTTTACTTTCCAAGAGTTCCCCTCCTCTCCACTTATAAAAGTCCCCCACCTCTACCACCTCATTCACACTTTCAAGCCATTTGGCTCGGCCAACATCTGCCCAAATACTCTCCCAACTTCCCCCTCTTACTCCTAGAAGCCTCACATTGGGAATAACTCTTCCCAATGAATCCTTTGGCTCGAATCAAAAAGAGTTACCCGATTTTGAGGTAATGTCTTCTCTAATGTTGTTTTGTTTTATTTTAGCTTCTCCAACCCCTTAAACTCTTTTTATTCATTTCGTTTGTAACAAAAACAGTATCATCAATATACTAGGATGTTGTTATAAGAAGTATTCTAGCTACACTTACACACACCTACATATAATGGTTAAAGAACATACTGTTTCTGTGGATGGCGAATTTATGCCTCACGAAATGATGATTGTTCAACACTCATATAACACCTTCAAAGGTGGACATTAAGATGTAACTATATTTATATATGATATATAATATGTTTATGTTTTCCTTATGCTTCTGTATTTCTCATTTATGGCATACTTTATGATTTCCATTATGGGTAAACGCGATAATTTCATTTTAGGAAGTGCGGACTACCGCCCCCTCCAAGTGATGTGAATCGTTAATGCCATATGTGGGATGTATAAAGGATGGAGTAAATGATATTATATATAATATTATACTTTAATTATATTATACATTTATATCATTATGATTTCATTCCATTAAATATGAAATAGAAATGAAAGTAGCGTTCATGCGTACGTACGGCTTACCGTCTCCATGAACGGTGCATTTCATTTCTTACCTCTAAATCTTACGTAATATTATAAATGAATGTATATAATGGATATATATGATATATATGACATCTAAATCATGAATATAATTCTGGAGATAATGGATATTCTACCACATAAACAACTTGTAATTATAAGAAGTTTATTGTTGACTCAAGTACAAAAGATCGACAAAACGACCGTTATTAACTTAAATAATTACATAATGTTCATATAATTGTAATAATTGATATAAAAAGGATAATGAACATGAAAATGGTTCTTAATAAGGTATATATTAACTCTAGTTTATTATTCAGGAGGTTAAATAATGGTTGAGTCAAGTCGGACATGAGGTAAGGGAATTTCTTAACCCAACTTCCATTCTTTGGGTTAATCTCCTACATTCAAATTATGTCATGATATTATTATGTCCTATTTTGTATTTTTACTTTATTTATGTGTAACCATAGTGAATAAACATAATAGATCTATTTTATTTTAAAAATGATCTTTTTAAGGACTTCGTCTCAATCCCCTTTCATTGAGGCATATTTGGTTTTATACACAACTTTCTTTTATACGGTGTATAAACCCCTTTGACTTTTACATTTATTCAAAAGGAATGTTTTTTATACGAAGAGTTTTGCTTAACGAAAAAAGGGAATGTTTTTCTTTCCGTACTTATGTGGCGACAATGACTTCTCTGCCGCCGTGACCATTATTTGAGTTTCGGCTTCCTCTACAAGCCATCTTTTTTTTTAATGAAAAATAAATACAAAGTTTTAACTTTCTTTTATTTTAGTATTGAAAATGGTTTTGAAAGCGTTTTTATTATATCAATGTGTTGTATTGATATCTTTTGATTGAAATGTGGAAATTTTATGTTTCCTTTATGCATGTTTTATGTGATACGATTATGTTATGGTTTATGATATGTTTAAAACTATTCATATGAGGAATGTATTGGACTTAATAAGTGACTGGTGGAGCCCGCTATAGCTCCTCGATGCATCGGTAGGTATCATGAGACAACTAGACGTGGAATTGGCTGAGGCCCTTTCCCAATTTGATTTATGGTTTTGGCCGAGGCCTTAATCATTTTAGACTTCTTGGCTGAGGCCTTCACAAAATGTTTCAGAATGTCTGGCATTATACATTCCCTCCTTATGAAAGTGGTTAATGATATTTCATGTGATTATTCGACGAGTAGAATATCCATGTGAAGAAGTAAATGGCATTATCTCATTTTACTTTTGCCATATTATGTTGATGTTCAAGTTTAAAAGGCTTTTGTTTTAGTTATACATTGCCTTAAATGTTTATGTTTATTTATGAAAGCTTCCGCAATATTGTTATCCTTACTGAGCATCTGAGCTCACCCCTTTCAATGTTTTAATATTTTCCAGGATGTGAAGAAGTATTTTATGAATGGCCTGCAGGGATAGTAAAAAGAGGATATGAGTGTGGACTATGAAGACTTTGTTATTAGTTTTTCACTTTATGATGTAATGTAACATTTATGAATGTATCTAGTTTTTCCAAGGCTACTAAACTAATCGGTCTTTCGAGACATGATCTTTTGTGATCATGCTAATGTTACGAAGTAATGCACCGACTCTAGGAAGCTGGGGTCGGGGCGTTACACAGTGCAATCTAAATTTGAGACAACGAAGGTGGGATGAGTACCTTCAGTCCTTCAACTCCGAGCTTTCCTATAAACCTGATAAAGGCAACGTAGTGGATGATTTGCTGAGCAGGATGACTAAGATATAGGTAGTTCAGGAGGCCTGCAGTTAGTGGAAGCTTATGGTTTTTTTTATCTAAGATGAATTTGGAGGTGCTAGACAGACAGGGGCAGACATTTCTATCATTTGAAGCTGTTACTTCTACTCTTCTAGATCGATTGTGAATGAGGCAGCTATCATATTATGAAGGCCTAGTCCTACAGGAGAGTGTGTCAGGAGAGGACCGTATTCCTGGATGAACCATTTGTGAGGATGAGATCTTGTGTTTTCATGGACGTGTGTGGGTTCCAGTAGACATATGCAACGAGATGATGTAAGAAATTCATTCCTCTATTTGGAAAGTTTATCCTGGTGTCACGAAGATGTATCGTGATATGCACCATCAGTATTGGTGGCCAGGTATAAAGAGAGATGTTTTTGGTTTCGTCATGAGGTGTTTCACCTGTCAGTAGGTGAAGGTGGAGCATTAGTGACCAACATGGCTTTTACAGCAGTTACCCATCCCCGAGTGTAAGTGGAATGATGTCGCGATGGATTTCGTGACAAGTTTTCCAATGTTTCCTCATGGAAATTATGCATTTTTGGTTTTCATTGAAAGAATCAAGAATGTTTCTCACTTCTTGACGATCAAGGAGATCTTCAGTGTTGATGAGCTGGGATGGTTGTACATTTGGGAGACTGTGCGTTTACATGGTGTTCCACTCACCATTTTTTATACATGGATTCATGACATACTTCTCGGGTATGGTAAGGGATTCATAAGTATTTGGGATCACAAGTACTTTTGAGTACAACATACCACCCCAAGACAGATGGCTAGTCCGAGCGTATGATTTAGGTGCTTGAGGACATGCTTCGGGCATGTATCATGGATTTAGGAGGTTCATGGGAGAAACACATAGCTCTTGTGAATTTTCCTTATAATAATATTTTTCATGCAACTATTCAGATGGAACCTTATAAGGCTTTGTACAATAGTCTGTGCTGATCACCCTTATGTTGGCAGGAGGTAGGAAAGGTAGCTATGATGGGACCTAGTCTTGTCCAGTAGACCACAAAGGATATAGAGTTCATTCGGAAGAGGATGGATACTACACAGTCACGATAGAAGTCTTATGATAATCGATGGAGAATACCTCAAGAGTTCGAGGTCGGAGATCAAGTTTTCCTATGAGTCACACTGAGGTTGGGAAACATGAGGATTAGGATACATGGTAAGAATTTTCAGAGTTACGTCAGACTGTTTTAGGCATTGGAGAGTGTTGGGCCGGTGGCCTACCGGTTGAATTTACCTCATAGGAATCAGCCTATGCATGATTTCTTCCATGTTTCTCAGCTTCGAAGTTACTTCATAGACTCGTCTCATATTTTCCCACCTGAGGATGATGAGCTTAAGGTGGATGCCTCATTCGAGGAGAATCCTATCCAGATTGTAGAACGCAATGATAAGATTCTCCATGGCTGGTATGTTCCCCTGATACGTGTGTTATGGTAGCACGGGCATGTACATGAAGAGACTTTGGAGAGGGAAGCCGATGTACGATCGCAGTGGCCAGAGCTGTTCGAGGTTTCTACTTCTATGCAGCCTTGCAATGGAAATTCGGGGACGAATTTCTTCAAGGGGGGATGTTTTTAAGAACCCGAATCTTATTTTTAGGTATGTCTGTCCTTTTTGGTGTTTTTTGAGGAAAATAGGAGTTATGGAAATTTTAGTAGTACACACAGTGTACTTATAAGTACATGTCGTGTACTTGGTTTTCGCAGGTGACCATATACTGGCTGTGTAACAGACAAGTTCATGGATGTGTGGGCTGACCTGGAGGCCGCCTAAAGCGGGGACAAACAAAGGAAAGTACACACCGTGTACTTCTAAAGTACACGTCGTGTACTTTATTTTTTTCATTAAACGAACTAGGGTTGTGTCTGATGGACAGAACACACTTCTTCTCGACTTATTTTTTCCAGGAACATCTATATGGCCTCATATTTTCTCTGAGCCCCCAACTCGTTGTTTGTTATTTGAATCGACCATTGTCGATTACGTTGGAATCGCATTGGTGAGTTATCTATTGTTCTTGACCACTATCTCATGATTTCTCTTACCTCATGAGATATAGTTGGGTGAATGTTTTGGACTTGTTTGTAGATCTATGGATTCCTTAGGTAATTCAAGGACAAATATTAAAGTATATCAATCTCACAACACCGATGTATGTGGTTTGTGATTTTCCATAGACATTCGTTGAGTTATATGTGAAAAAGTGCACAATAGCCTTCAATGAGGTATTTTTTATTTATGGTTTTAGCCCTTTTTATTTCCTGCAATCCCTAGTTTGATTGGATAGAGGTTAATTGTTGATAATATGGTTATCTTTGTTGTGTTATGGATGTTTATCTCATGTTTACTTGTTTTTGACCATTTGTTATATCCTTCCATGTTAGGTTACTACTTTTCTTTCTAAGCCTACTATTGATAGGATGGAGTTTTTATTATCAGACATCCATTGATATGATATAGATTTTTTATCCGATTAGTTATATTGGTTTAAATTGGTTGTTGAATATCATTTGTGCATGATTTCATTTCACGAGGCTGCGGGAACCTGGTGTAGTGAGACCATAGAGGGAAATTGATTTTGAGGGATTTCCTAGAGTGTCTGTAATAATTATCACGCTGGAAGACCATAGCGGGGATTGATGATGAGTTCCCCCTTAGAGTGTCTATAGTTACATTATGTGACCATAGGAGGAATTGACATTGAGTGATTCCTCAGAGTGTCTCTAGTTTACGGCTGAAGAACTATAGGGGGAAATTACGGTGAGTACTTCCTCAGAGTGTCTTTAAATCACAGATTGCAATAGGGGGAATTGACGGTTAGTGCTTCCACAGATAGCCTTTTGTATATATTTTCATGTGTTTGTTTGGATGAATCATATGTGTTAGGGTATGAGAACTATCGAGAGGGTTTCTTGAAAAAAGAAAATTGGTTGATTAAATACTTAAAAGTAAATAATGGTAAATGAAATTTTAGGACTTTTTTCTTTTGAGTACTTCCTTGTTTACCACTTCCTTTTGAATATTAACTACCATATATATTCACTAATTGTTAAGAACAGATCCTTGGGTGGTTTTCTGATGGGATTAGTCTCCCAACCTGTTTGGGCCATGATTTTGGAGCCAAATTGATTATATTGATGCAAGTATAGATAAGGGAAAGCGCCCTTCTACTTTAGGTACTTGACTACTTTAGAGCTGGGGAGTAGGGGACCAAGCTGAGGCTTGAGATGTTGTTGAGTTGTTTACTTACATCTCTTTTGTACTTTGGTTAAGTATTGTATTTAACAATTGTGGGGTGTTTGGATGCATTCATAGACTTATGTATCGTGCAAAATTTTTATATGTTCTCTAGATGTTTATCTCTTCAGTCTTCCATTGTTTACTTATTACATGTTTTACTACTTCCGTTATTCCTATCTGTTTTTCTTCCGCTATGTTACTCTACAAATGAGGGAATAGTTTCCCCACTATCATATCCAAGGCCCTCACTACTAGTTGGTAGCCTCTGGAATTCGGGGAAATGCGCTTGAGTCCATGTGACCAACCCGATATGGGGCGCCTCTGGGTGGCTTCTGGAACCATGACGTTACACTTAGATGCCATTGAAATATTCTCTATTATGAATCATTCTCCTTTATCTTTTTTAATATTACTCGAGTAAGGATTACCACATTCCATTGTCTTTGATTCATCTCTAGTCAACTTTATATTATATATAGAAATCATTTATGCCTGAATTTGGTAGGAATATTCATTTTTAGTTCCATATGAATGAAAACCAAAAAATATATTCCTAATTTTTATACTCACACAATGATAGCATATCCTATTCTCATTAGGAAAATTTTGTTTCATGAGTTTAGTACTACTATAATGGAAAAACAAATGTTTAATAATCCATTAAGAATAACCAAATCATGAAAATTATTTTTTAGCTTCCTCCATATTATGAATTCTCTTGATGTCTCTTCGTCTAATAAAAACCAAATCTTATCTCTCTAGAAGAGGAAAAAAATCAGTCATTGTATTTCTATTCAATTTATCTTCCTTAACTATGGTTGACCTATTTAGTATCACCACATCGATTTTTAAATAAATAATAATTTCACTTAATGTAATATGAAGTCTATGATACATTTAAAATAATTAGTCATCTAGGCTACGATTTTTTCTGAAATATAGTGTGAAAGAAAAATTTCATCAAATAATATGCTATATAATAAAGAACATATATATTCCATAACCTAAGATCTAGGAACTCACATTCCATTATTTTCATTAATGATTCATTATATAACAAATAACTAAATATCATCAATAATCCTCATATATATTTGTTTCCACAACCATCTCAAACTAGTTTTGAGATTCTCCCCTGAGTATGTATGTAACACCCAATGATTTTCTGACTTATGTTTTTTAATTAATTTAATCTTGTTGTTATTTTTTCATTTCACGCAACAATGAAAATAGTTTATTTTATATTAATAATATTTTTTGGCGTGTGTTACTTAGAACACCATGTTAATCATCCACTACATGGTACAATGTTTTTTTACACAAGGAACAGTGAGTTTTTATTTCATTACATGAAACAATGACATTCCTCTATTTCATGCATAACACACATTACCAATTTTTAAGGAACAATAGTATATCAAAAAATGATAATATTTAAAATAGTATGATATGACCAATATGTTAAATTACAGGTTATTGATTTTATTAACTAATTTTTGAAGATATATATTTTACACAAATATATTATGAATTCATAGGTTACCAATTAATTATAAATGAATTCCAAAACCAATGGAATATAAAGAAAATATTATTATTTTGATAGAAACAATGATGTTTTAAGCCAATAGATTAAATTAATTACCATTAATTAGTGATATTAATGTAATATATATGTTATATATTCAATAAAATATTTTTTATTTTCATCCAATAGATTCAATTTCATAAAATTAGAAAAAATACAATTTTATGCATATAAGCCTATATTTTATAATAAAAATAGTTTTAATGACTTTTATTAGAGAACTAATTTTAAATCCAATTGTTGGAACATTAATAGACTTAATATTTCAAAATAATAATCTTCTTTGAAATAAAAACATAAAAATTATGTTAGGATAATTTCTTGGTATTTTTCTGTAATGTTTAATTTTTTAATGAATATTTAAAAATACTACATTTTTATTCAAGACTATTTTTTAATTTAATTTATTTATAAGGGTATGTTGTATTTTAAATTTAATTACAAGTTTTTTTAAAGTAATTTTATCAATTAATCAAATTTATGTAATTGGATAAAAAATTAAATGGAAATTGGATATAAAATTTTTGAAAACATGTGAAAATTTTTACTTTAACAACACATAGTGTCATCCCGTCGTCGAGATTAAAATTAAATAATCTTCGGCCACTTATTTTATTGGAATTGAGAAAAATGGTTTCTATATTTTTAATAATAATAATTAATAATTTTTAATAAGGTAAAATAAGTTTTTGAAAAAAATATGTGTGAATGAAATTTAAATTAATTATATTGATGAAGGTAAAATTGAGCTCTAATTAGAAAAAACCATAAATTTGAGAATCAAAATGACCAATAAACTTTTATAGGATCCATTGGATGAAAATATTTCAATTATATACTAGATTTTATCAAAAAAAAATCCATTATTGTATCCAATTGCAGCATGGAAAACATCGGTGCAATTATCTCTTAAAAAATTTACAAGTGTGACACTCCACCTCCACTTTAAAAATGTCTCTTGCCCACCTGCATCCTCGCACCTCTAAATCCACTTATCTAGAAAAATATAAAATAATTCAATTACACCTATAATCCTCCAATTTTTTATAAAATAACTCGAGGAAGCCTTTTGGTACAAACCAAAAGTAGTCACCCTATTAAGAGGTAACATATTCTCTCAAGCTCCATTCTATTATTTTCTTTCTCTACCTCTTCCATTGTATTTATTTGAATATTGTATAAAAACTCATATCATACATATACTAGGATGTTTTTATCCAATGTTTTTTACCTTCACATACAAAAACCTCCATCTAATGTGTAATGACCTTACTTTTTATGTGTACGGTCAACTACCACCTTATGAAATGATGTTGGTTAATATTTACTTTACAGCTTCTCATGGTGGAAATTATGATGTACTATATATTTTTAAATATTAAATATTATATTTAATATATGTGTAATATTATTTATTCCTTTTATAACACATATCTTTTTTATTTCCATTTTGTGTAAATACGATAATTGCTTTTTAAAAATTATGGACTACCGCCCCCTCAAAGAAATGTGATTCATTCACACAAAAATGGAATGTTTTAAGGGATGGTTTAATGAAATTATATGATATATTTATCTTTTTAATTATAATATAATTATTTTATATACATATATACATATATTTAATTTACTTTCTTTCTTTTAATGCAATAGTTAAACTGGAAACATTGTTCACGCGAACGTACGGCTTACCATATCCAAAAACATTGTATTCCATTTCATAATTATATTTTATATATATTATTATAATAGAAATTTACATAATATAAATTAAATTTATATCATTTTTTACATTATTTAATCATTATATACATATAAAGAGAAAATATATAATAAATTAAAATATATGTCCTGAATAAAGAAGATATTAACCGATATGAAACCTTAACATATGATTCTTAACAAGAGGGTCAAATAACGTTTTGATAATAAGATATATGGTTTTAGATATTATAATATGTTTCTTTATAATATTTATAATAAATTTATATTTATTTTAAAGATTGTTTTAATGAGTATGGAGAGATTCAAGACACAAGGTAAAGGGATTTCATCTCTCTTTTATTTCTATGAGATTCAAACTTTATTCACCACCCATTCCTTTTATGTGGTGTGTATAATACCCATGTATGTATTCAATTATTCATATAACTAAATTTATGGTTATTTATATTTCCATTGTATTATATTTAGTTCACATGGTAAATGTTTCAAAAGCTACCAATCTATTAGACAGTTTGTCTCAATTATCCTTTATCGAGACCAATGTTTTATTATGCACCTACATTATTTTTCAGGGTGTATATACATTGATTTTACATGTTATATCTTTAACATACATAATTTCATTATATTTTATGCTTACTTTAATTGAAAATTATTACATGGTGGTATTGTTCCATGTTATTAAGTGATAATATTTTATTGAAACAGTCTATTCTTATTTCATGATTGTATAAGAATATACCTATTCTATTGATATATTTTAATACATATCTGAAGAATATTCATGAAATTTAATATCCTTTAGTTTTTTCATGATATATTCATGCATTGGTACCATTTTTCTACTCTTTGTTCCATAATATAGTTAAGAACATGTTTTTTAAGAAACTAAACTGTACCCTCTCTTTAGCCAAAATTTTTATTTCTTCAAACCCATTTTTTCTAAAAATCGGTTCTAAGAATATTGTAATATTATACTAAAATATTTAAAATAAATATTTAACCTTTTCTATTTTATAAATGTTTTAATTTAATATTCTTATTTTTTTAATGAGTCATTTTTATAACATTTTTACCGTGAAATAGGAATGTTCTTTTTACCACGACTGACAAGTACATATTTACCCACCATCAATTCTGTACAGATTTAATTTAATTATTAAAATGACAATTTTTAAGAAAATGTTTTAAAAAATATATTTTCAATTAAATAGTATTCAAAAGTATTTCAAGATTATTTTATATGTTTTTAAGGAAAGGTTATTCAAACTTATTTATGTTTTAAATATCCTTTTTCAAATAAGAAATGATATTTACCTCAAGAAATGTTTTCAAAAAATTGTTCGATGTTATTTTCCTTATAAGAAAACAACTATTGATGTTACTCATGAAATTATCATAAATTATATGAAGTTTTCAAATATATTATTTCTTTAATGGTTTATCTTTTGATTGAATGATTCTTAAGACCCTTTTTTTTACATCCATGGGTTTTATGATTTTGAAGCTCACTACTTTTCATGAGTTATTCTTTAATAAAGTGATCATGAAACATATTTATTTTATAGGTAATTATGTGATTAAATTTTAACTATAACCACTTCATTTCATGGGATAAAAGTTTATTTTTTAAAATATATCTCTTTTTACGGGTCACGAAATGATGAAATTTTTATTTTCTTGTAGCACATATATGAATTATTTTATCACAAAACTGGTGGGACCTATATCAACATCCAATGAATTAGGTAATGATATTTAGTATATGAGATCAAAGGTTACATGAGTTGTATCCCAATCCTGAAAAAAATATGTTACATGGGTTTTATCCCAGGCCTGAAAACAAGAAGGTATTTGGGTTGTATCCCAAGACTAAAATAAAAAGAGACATGGGTTGTATCCCAAGAATAAAATTAAGATGGTACATGGGTTGTAACCCATGCTTGAAAACCAGAAGGCACATGGGATGTAGCCCAATGTTAAATGTAAGAGGTTATACAAGTTACAACCCAAATATAAAAACAATATGGTACATGGGTAGTAGGACAACCATGAAAACAAGAAGGTACATGGGTTATATCCCAAGAATAAAAACAATAATGTACATGGGTTATATACCCATAAATAATTTAATATCATACATGTGTTGTAGATGAATTCAAAAAACAGTAAGTTACATGGGTTTTATCTCATTCATAAAAACAGGATGGTATATGGGTTTTATCTTAACACATAAAGTAAGAGGGTACAATCATTGAATCCTATACCCAAAAACAAGAAGGTAAATGGTTTTTATCCCAAGAATTAAGGTAATAGGGTGTATGGGTTGTTATCCCTTTCCTAAATGATGTAAATATGTCACATCCCAAGCCTAACATGTTATAATGGACTTGGTAGGTACCGTAGAAATAATATTTTCTATTCATATGTGCATGCCACTAATTCCATGGCTTATTCTGATTTTTTATTTCTTGTCTTATACTCTTGATTCAATTATGATCTATGGCTTATAATATTATAATCTATATTATGATCTCTAATATAAAGGGGGTGATCATCAATTTTTATGCACATGTTTCATTCCATTTTGTGTATTCTATGCTTAAGCATTTCTTTTATTTACCCTTACTAAGCATATGTGGTCACCCCTTTATTAAGATTATATTCCTTGTTTTATAAAGAAAGGTTTTAGTTATAAGTAAAAATGTTAGATATTTTTATGGTAAAGTTTGGCGATCATTCACTAGGATAAAATATTTTTTGAAGATCCAAAAGACACTATTATATTATAGTACCCAAATATGTATTACTATATTACACCAAATATTCATATAAATATATGCAATATCCATGTATTTTAATCCTGGTTTTCTATAATTAAATTACCAAACTCAAACATGGATTACATATAGTGTAGAGAAACATTGTAATTTTTTTGATTCAATCCAATTGATCCTTAGCTTCATCAACATTTCTATAACCACTAAATACAATATAATTAAATGTTTATAACTAGAAATCATAATCCACATTTAGGGTCACTCTGTATATGATCCATTTTCATGAACATAAATCCCTTATAATAGTGTGTTCAAGAGTTTGATAACACTATCCAAATTCATATCTACTTGATCATGCATATGTATTCCTACCACAATCCAAGCATCTTCTTCAAGAGTAGTCCCACAATATAAAATTATATCTATAACAAAATGGATAACAAAAATTGCTTGATGCAGTATGTATAAATTCCCTCTAAAAACTATATAACCCATAAAAAGGGAACTCGCTTCTATAAAATTTTATTAATTCTCACCATATAGTGATTCTTTCAAAAAAAATCTACAAAAAAATAATTTCAAAAATTTTATTTTAAAACCTAAAAAAGTCATGTATCCCTTTAAATTCCCATTAATGTGAATTTAAAATGTTGAAAAAATATTTTAAATATTTAATAAATATCTATACTAATACACATTCTTATCATTATTCCCAAACATTTTTCTCATTACAATGTTCTTGATATATTCAGATATATTTGGAATAATTAACTAACTTCCTATAAAAATCATTATTTTTCATTGTCCAATCCAAACTCCCTAGTAACTCATGTATCTACATATATATGTTATTAATTAATTTTTAGGGGTACCACTTGTGTTTTGGCCAACCTAGTTTCTATTTCCACAAACATCCTAATATAGGAACATAATACCCACTATGTGATATTACATGCTGGTGATCTTATCTAATTATATTCTCTTCCAAAACAAATGTTAGGACTCCAGATAAGGCATTTGGATCATTCCCCAATTAAGAGTCGTGGGAAAATAATTTTAGGTTAGAAAATATTTTTTAGAGAATTATTTGTCATCACATGAATGCCCATATAATTGGATGAAATATAACTCTTTTAAAAATTTATAAATTATAATACTATTTAATGAAGCCCACCTAATTCATGTCAGTTATAACTGAAACAAACACTATCATCAAAAGGCATAATTTTGGGGAGTCATCACACACTTGTTGGGAATGATTCATATACTAATTTAATGTGTGACTAAACACTACCATATCTTCTACAAAATCAACTAATAATATCATTATCCCAAGATCATCAGAGCCCTTTCCCCAAATTTATTATGATATAAATCATCGATGAACAAATTCTTGGATTTTTGATTATCGGTTAGTACAGATATCAAGTATTATTTCACCAAACTAAACTCATGGAATCCCGTGAAATAATTTTTCCAATTCGCATAACCATTACCATTGGAAATGTGTTAATATGTTTAGAAAAAAACAGTTTAACAAATTTTGGACAATATAAAATAGAAAATTAAATAATAAAAAACTATTATTTCTATTAAAAATGAATCCCATAGGAGTTACACTTCAATATGAATTCAAAAAAACAGAATATATTGTAGTGATATGTGAGAAATAATAAAAATAATAAGAAAATTTCTTGGTTAATATCATAAAAGAAACATGTCAGGGATTGTCACCCACCACAATTGTCATGACCCGACCCAACACAGCCCGAATTGTGACTACCCAATCCATACCTCCAATAGCCCAATAGTAGGGGACCAATATGGGTTAGGTATATAACACAAATGGGGGGCCTTATAAAAATGTACATATACACATGCACACATATCCATCCCTATAAAATGATGAAATTTAATAAATACTGATACCACTGCATGCATACTTGTATGATTCCATAATAAAAGTATGAAATTAATGTAATTAAATAGAAAAAAATTAGAAAATACAAGACAAAACATAAACTCTATAGATTCCAACATTCTCCAAGGGATTGGAGTATGATAATATAAAACCACCCAAATCATTTTGTCCAGCTCAAGAGAGGCTCCACTGGCTCCATGTCCTCCCAAAATATCATCAAATGTGTCGTTATCTTCAAAAGACATGACACGTTCAGGTAGATCCCATACTAGGGTGTGTTTAAAATACCCATTAAGAAATCCCCATAACTACTAAACAATTATCATCATAAATTTTGAGCATGTAAAAATGACATTGCAATCAATGAATTACACAAAAACATATTTATACTCTGTAAGGACACTGCGCCTCCATGAGGTCACAAAAAAACATCAAGTGAATGGATTATTCTTGATGAAATTCACATTCATTAATAATTTACTCCGTGATTCATTCTATAACGGTAGACACTCATCCAAGAGGTCATGATCCTTGGGCCCCTCCTATGAAATCTCACTTGTATTATAAGACACTGATATGTAGAAATGGAGTAATGATTGAGATTATTCGTGATCACCACAAACCCAATCTGTATCAACCAAATAAATATAGGATCATATTACAATGATGCAGTGAAAATTTATTATATGGAAATAAAGATAGAGGACAGATGCTTTGCTGAAGGAGATCAATCTGATTCAACAACCCCACCTAGGGTATATAAATTTTAGAGAATCACAATACATTCTCATGGATGTACACCGTGAACATTACCAATTACTCATTCTCCATATGGCATAAAAATCCAGAGATATGGATTTAATGTAACATTTTTTCCTTAAATTAATGGACCAGTGGAAGACAGTCAATGGATACTGGTCTTGACTGAGGAAATTAAGGTCTACAATCACCATCAAAGGGGGTACACATAGTGTAGTGGGTGCACACAGAATGTCCAGATAACAGCTAAAATTATCGTGTGGTGCTTCACCGCACGTAATGTAAATCATCATATAAAAAGTGATTGTTATTAGTTTACAGTGTGTATAGATTACCATTCACCTTTCATGTTGTGTCTGTCCGTTCCTATGTCCCGCTTGTCATGCCCATGCACTTACCTGGGTACACCTAGTCATGTCTATATACTTGGTATGACGATGTCCATGTATCCTTCGAGATACATTTCATGCCTTTTAGCATGTTTCACATGGAATGTGATAGTTTCACAAGATGTGTGGTATTAAAAACTACGCAAAAACCCTAGCACTTTATGGGGGTCTTGTATGGTTTGTATTGCTAGATTTCACACTGTGTAACACTATATTTTCCAAATCCACTAGTTCTTCATCCACATCATCAAACACATCAATAAATACACAATTATCAGTGGAATACATGTATTGGATGTTTTTTGACGTTGAAATCACCTACTCACCTAGTTCCAGTCCTCAATATTCTTGGAAAAGGGTCTGCCAGGCCCATCAAACACCACCGTGAGCTGTCGTCATGTATCAATTGTGGAAATGGAAAATTAGGTTTGATATAGTATCATTCCTCATCAAATAATCCACCATAATCATGGATAATTAAATATGAACCTCTATCAGGTGTAATTCCCACATTATTTATTTGTATCAATGAAGAATGTTTTATCAATGATCAAATATCGGGAAATGAAAAAACATCGAGACAATGGAAATAAAAAAGAAAAACATATGAAAATATAGGGGAAAAAACCACGAGCCACAAAATGTGAGGAAGGAACATCAAGAAACTTTTTGTTTAGACATGATAAATTTTTTTTAATCAATGAATAAAAGGGGATAAATAATCGTTAAAAATATAATAAATCCCTAAATTTTAATATTATGTCTATGCACGAATAAATTATTCTTACTGAAATTAATCCATGTTTTAATGGGATTATGGAACAGGATGGAAATCCCAAATCCAAATCCTACCATGAGTTTTTATTGATCATTGAAAACTAATGGTCTTATGTTACAAAATTTGTAAAACCTCATGAACTTCAATGGTGTAACAAACATCAATCATGATCTAATATAATGTTTTTATCTATGAATATTGTGCAATGTTCCACTTGATATATTATGTTTAGATGACAAACATAAATAATTCCTATAGTTATATATTTATATACAAATAAAATTATTTCAATTTCACAAAATAGAAATTATTTATTTATTTTATTAATTCCTCAACCACAAATTGTTTTCACAAACACCCTACACCAACAATGGTTATCTCACATCATGTTTTCAACCCACTCTCTAAACTCAATAGTGCTCATGGATTTATTTTTCATTCCCCTGTTAATGGTTTATTTCAATTTTTTAGAAAAACTGCATCCATGTGACATTTAGTATATTTAATGTATTGTAAAATCTATTTTGGGAACATCAGGCCTCAAAATCTCACACTGTCTTCTTGGATAGCTCCAAAAATAATACCTATAATATCAAAAAGAATAAATTGAAAATATGAATCCTTACAGGAGTGGTAATATAATTTCATAGCCTTTCCAATCCATATGAAACCTTTTAAGTTAGATCCTATCTAACCAGAAACCCTCTCCTGTGAATAGGTACTTGATAATACTCTATCATTAATAATACATGAAAAATTAAATTTTCCAAAAAAATATCAGTTTTCTAAATATTTTCCCAATGAAACCCTATAATCCTATGAATTAAATTCACTGAGTTTATGATCGTCCAAATATATATTAATAGATTAATATATTAATCCAAATTTTAAGGTTTATGGAAAGCTCCATGCAAAATAAAATGACATCATTTAATTCAGAAAAAATAAAATCTATTGTTCTGTATATTGTTTGTCATGACCCGTCCTCGGGGCCCGTGCCGTGACTACCCCAAGCCCGCCTTCCATAGGCCAGGGGCTGGCGACTAGCACCAAGGCGTAATTCCCGGTAAAAAAGGGAAGGCATTGCCTTTGTAAAGTAAAAAAGCACCACAGAGTAAGCAAGCAGAAAAGTAAACACTAAGAAAAAATAGAGTACAACTGAAAGTGCAGAAAATTAAGTGGGCCAGTATAAAAACCCAAAACTGAAATTAAAGTACAACTCGAAAGGGAAAACAGCAACTGAAAAGTAAAAGCTGCAATGCCGAGCTGTCCACTATAAACCCCACCTGAAAGGTGGGTATAGATAGCTCCTCTACTCCTCGGGTCCCGTCGTCCGCTCTGAGTACGTTCCACCCAGTGGTCCACCTCCAGGTACCATCCTGCTCTGCGAGCCTCAACCACAATCAACGCTATCCGTTGTCTGCAACCAACACAACGTAGTGCGGGAATAGCCCGTGCAGGGGTGAGTATAAGCTACTCAGTAGGGACCCCGAGACCCCTGAAGGTCTCCCAAAATCCACAAAGGATAAACCACAAAGGAAAGATACAATCATGAAGTAACAACCGACACTGCTTAGGTATATGCCCATACATATACCTAAGTCATCAATTCCAATACGCTCTATCCTCCGAGCCCAAGAAGAACTCAGTCCACAAAGGAAAGTATACGTATTCCACACAGGAAAGAAAAACGTAATCCACACAAGATATCACAACACAATCCACACAGGAAGGTAAACAGGATTCAGCTCACACAGGTATACTTCTTCGAAAGACGATAGAGATGATCACTGATCCATCTAAGTCATCAGACCCACAAAGGATCGATAGGTACTAACCCCCGCAAAGACCCTCACAGGATCGGACCCACACAGGATCTGTAGGCGTTGGTTCACACAGGACTGCTGAGCGCAGACCCACACAGGATCGGACCCACACAGGATCGGTAGCACTGATCCACACAGGATCGCTGAGTGTTGTAGTCGTCGTTGTCGAATCCACTGAGGATCTCTGCACAGTCGTCGTCGCAGTCACAGCAGCGGACGCAGCCAGCTCTAGCGTTCCCGCACACAACAAGCTCATTCGGGAGGGTCCACTCCACAAGCCGAGAGGCTGATACATCAACTGTCACATAGTCCAGAGTTGATGTATCCAAAAGTTCTGTACCGTCAACAGGAACTCAACGCAACAGACGGCGCGTCAATCGGACGTCCGGTCTGAGAGTTATTGGCTTTTTCGTTCCAGGGGCACGGTTGGTTTTTAAGGAAAAACCAACCCGACCGTACTCCACCTGCGTCCAAACCTCGGGAGGAGTATGCCAAAAGATCCGTCTCACTAAGAGGAACTCAACAAAGTTGACGGCACGCCAATCGGACGTCCGTAGCTCAAGATATGAGTGTTTCCGCTCCGAGGGCCCAATTGGTTTCGTGTACGAACCAACCCAGACGAACTCAAAGTATTCTGAAACCTTGCGTGCGATATACCGAAACGACCATCTCGATCCAAGGATCGCATCGCCGCTGACGGTGTGTCGTTTGGAGGTCCGTAGCCCGAGTTATGGGCATTTGAACCCAAATAGTTCGGTTTTGGGGGTTTCGGGCCAGGGCCGACCCGGCCCGAGCCCCCCGGCTAGCCAGAACCGGGTCGACCCGCCCCGGATAGGGTCGGACCGGCCCGGCACGGCCCGGTCCGGCTCAGCGCAGTGCGCCCAGCCCGGCTTCCCATTTTCTGGCCGGCCCGACCTGGCCGGCCGCCTCCTCCTCAACGGGACCGGCAAGGGCCGGTCCCCTTCCGGCTTCCGACACCGGCGGCCCGACTAGCTGCCGATCACCTTGTTCCACCGCGGCCCGGAACCGGCCGCGGCCTTTGCCGTCCGGCGCGGTGCGACGGCACCGCGCCCCTCCGCCGTGGCCCCGCTCCGGCCGTGGCGCTTTCGACTTCCTTCGACACAGCGCGACGTCGTCGCGTTCTTGAATTTCTTTCCACGGCGCGGCGCGACGGCGCCGCGCAAATGTTCCGCATGTAACCGCGTGGTGCGACGACACCACGCTCCCTCGTACCAACCACAAAGAAAACATTTATGAAATAAGGAGGGGGGTCGGCCTAGTTTGTGCGGACCAGCCCCCTCGCATTAGTCGATAACAATTAGTTGAAAACCACTAAATTCGACATGCCAGAATCAAGAACGGAAACAATTAATAAAATAACAATAAACCCCTACCTCGGTTTCAATAGCGGAGCACGTCAACAAGCCGCGGAAGACAAGCGTCGTGGAGGTCCGGCGTCGCGGAAATCGAACGTCGATTCTGTTGACGTCGAGGTGCGTCCGAAGAGGTAACGTCGCTTGGAAAAGCTTCGTAAGCTGACGGAGAATGCCCAAGGAGGAAGCGGCATCTCCTTTCGTTGACATGGGAAGAAGATCGATAGAAGCGGCGTCGTCGATCATCGGAAACACACTGGCTGTGAAGAAGAGAAGAGACGGCACGTCTTTCTCTTCTTATGGTGACGGTGTTCTTCATCAGAGCCTAAGTGTTTTCGAGTTCTTCGTCATGGTTGAAGAAGAAGAAGAAAGCTTCCCAAACTTCTCAAGGTGGCAAAAGGAACTAACCAAAATAAAATAAGTCTAAGGCTTATTTAATTTACACAACTAAACCACTTTGAATTTCAAAAGTTTGAAATTAATAACTCAACTCAATTAATAACTCAAGTTGTCAAAATTAAAAAGAGAGGAGTTATTGGGAGTTTTAAGGGGAGTTGAAGAGTTAGGGTTCGTGTGGGCCCCACCACACTTAATCCACTCAAGGGAGGTTAAGTGGATGTGGTTCCCACCTCTAACTCCCTTTGGGAGGATAAAACGAACATGGATAAAAACAAATTGTGTTTCCACAATTTATTTAACTTCATTTTATTTCCCCCAAAACTAACTTTCAACCCGCATAAAACGCAACCTCAGAATAGGTCTCCTTAAGAGAATATCGGCTCTGCGAGTTCATCGGTTCCCTCAGAATTCGATTCCGGGCACCGGTTCAAAAGTTAGAAAAACCTGCTAGTTCGTTCACTGAACGTACCCGAGCCAAACTTCGGAAATTGATTCCAAGCACACCGGGCCTCGGAATCAGGTGCCGTCAGAAACCGCGCTCTTGTAAAATTCCAAAGAAAATTAAGAAAAAATTTCCCTTGAATTTTATGGGTCTCTACATTACTCCCACCTCAGGGATTTATGTCCCCGTAAAGATACATCAAAACTAGGGAAACCAATGAGGGTACTGAGCACGCATCTGAGCCTCCCGCTCCCAAGTGCTCTCCTAGAGATTCACGTGCTGCCATCTGATGTTTACTAGAGGAATCGACCGTCCACGTAGGACCTGCTCCTGTCGATCCTCGATCTCCACCGGGACCTCCGTAAAAGTCTCCACATCATCAACGTCAAGCTCCCCATCGTCAATGATGTGCGTCGGGTCGTTCACGTATCTCCTCATGTGAGACACGTGGAAGACGTCATGCACCCGGTGCAACTGAGGTGGTAGAGCCAGGCGATAAGCCACCTCGCCAATCCTGCTGAGGACCTGGAAGGGTCCGATGAAGCGCGGAGATAACTTGCCGCCTCGGCCAAATCTCCGTATACCACATCGATGTGAGACCCGCAAGAAGACGTGGTCGCCATCCTCGAACTCTAGTGGCCTCCGACTCCTATCAGCGTATGACTTCTGCCGGCTCTGAGCTGTCCTCATCCACTCCTGGATGACCTGGACCTTCTTTGTCGTGGCCTGGACCATCTCCGGTCCCACAAGTGCTGACTCCCCAGGGTCTGTCCAGCATAAAGGAGATCTACAAGGTCGGCCGTACAATGCCTCATACGGTGCCATCCCGATGGTGGAGTGGTAGCTTTTTTTGTACGCAAACTCCACCAAGGGTAGGTGGTCCTCCCAGCTACGACCAAAGTCGAGGACACATGCGCGGAGCATGTCCTCGAGAGTCTGAATGGTCCTCTCTGTCTGACTATCCTTCTGAGGGTGAAAGGATGTGCTCAGACGTAGCTGCGTCCCGAACGCCTCCTGCAATCCCTTCCAAAGCCGGGAAGTAAAGAGAGCATCTTGATCGGAGACAATAGATGATGGAACACCGTGAAGCCATACAATATCCTGAATGTAAAGACGTCCCAACCTCTCCACTGAGCCCTTCTCTCTGATGGGTAAGAAGTTAGCCGACTTGGTGAGTCAGTCGACAATCACCCAGATGGAGTCGTGACCTCTGGATGTGCGTGGAAGTCCATTCACGAAGTCCATAGATATTTCGTCCCACTTCCACTCCGGAACCTCCAAGGGCTGTACCAAGCCTGCTGGTACCTGATGCTCAGCCTTCACCTGCTGGCTGGTGAGGCATCGAGAAACGAACTCCGCCACAACCTTCTTCATGCTCGGCCACCAATGCTGTCGTCTGAGATCTTGGTACATCTTCGCCACTCCAGGATGTACCGCCAAAGGAGAAGTGTGAAACTCTCTCAGCACCTCCCCTCGCAAAGAGGCTGGTACCATGGTACGTCCTCTGAAAAGGATGTCGTGCTCTGCTCCAAAGGAAAAACCATCAGGTGTCTGTCCTGAGGATATCTGTGCATGTCGTGTCCCACAGTCAGTGTCCCCACACTATTCCTCTCTGACTCGCTGCAGTATTGGAGGAGTGACTGTGAGAGACTGAAGTAAGGCTGCTCCATCTCTATCCATGAAGGATATCTGCAAAGAGGCTAGCCGCTCTGTCGCCTCCTCAAGCAGTTGAATGCCCGTCCTCCTGCTGAGGGCATCGGCTACTATGTTCCCCTTCCCAGGAGTATAGACTATCTCAAAGTCATAGACCTGGAGGAACTCGAGCCATTGCCGCTATCTCAGGTTCAGGTCCTTCTGCGAGAAGATGTACCTGAGACTCTGATGATTAGAAAAGACTGTAAAGCACTCGCCCATCAGATAGTGTCACCATGTCTTCAGAGCGAAGACCACTACTGCTAACTCTAGGTCATGGGTAGCGTAGTTCTGCTCATGCGGCCTAAACTGACATGATCCATAGGCGATCACTGCCCGCTCCTACATTAGTAAACAACCAAGTCCGGTCCCTGATGCATCGCAGTAGACTACGTACCCTACTCCCTCATCAGGCAACCTCAAGATAGGTGCCCTGGTCAATCTCTGTCTCAGCTCCTGGAAGCTCTGCTGACATATGTCTGACCACACGAACGGTCTTCCCTTCTTTTTCAAAGCTGTGAGTGGTTCCGCAACTCTAGAGAAGTCAGGAATGAATCTCCGATAGTATCCAGCTAGTCCCAAGAAACTCCGCACCTCCGTCACGCTCTTGGGTGGCTCCCATGCTAACACTTCCTCGATCTTCGCAGGATCCACTACATCTCCTGCCTCAGAGATGATGTGTCCCAAGAAGTGGACCTCACGTATCCAGAACTGACACTTCGAGAGCTTACCATAAATCTAGTTCTCTCGGAGTGTGTCTAGTACAACCCGCAAGTGGTAGGCATGCTCCTCCTCAGACGTCGAGTAAATCAAAATGTCGTCGATGAATACCACGACAAATCGATCGAGGTATGGATGAAAGAACCTGTTCATGAGGGCCAAGAACACTGCTGGAGCATTGGTTACACCGAAGGAAATAACCAAGAACTCATAGTGGCCATATCGACATCTGAAGGTCGTCTTCTGTATGTCCTCATCTCGAACTCTGATCTGGTGATAGCCTGACCTGAGGTCTATCTTCGAGAACCACCGTGCTCCCTTGAGCTGATCAAAGAGGTCATCAATCCTCGGTAACGGATACTTGTTCCTCACTGTCACCTAGTTCAGGCGATGATAATCGAAACACGGTCGCAAACTCCTGTCCGCCTTCTTGGCGAACAATATCGGGGAAGCCCAGGGTGAAACACTGGGTCGGATGAACCCCTTGCCCTGCAAGTCCTCCAACTGTACCCGTAGCTCTCGAAGCTCGGTGGGGGCCATCCGATATGTTGGATTCGATATCGGAGCTGTCCCGGGGTACATGCCAATATAAAAGTCTACCTCTCTGCGAGGAGGTAACCCTGTAACGTCGTCAGGAAAAACATCCGCAAACTGATCCACCACTGCAGGAAAACCAGGACTCCGCACATCAACTACTCCTAGGATGAGGCTAGCCAACTGATGAATGATGGGTTGTCCTCTCCACTGGAGAAGTCCATCCTGTGCTGCAAAGGCTCCCTTCTCGCCGGTGAAGGTGAAACTGCTCCCGTCGGTGCGTACACATCGCACCTTGCGCCTAAAACAGTCAATCTGTGCATGGACTGTAGATAACCAATCCATGCCCAAGATGACGTCGTGAGGCCTCGACGCTGCTACAAGAAGATCCCAGCCGAAGCACTCGCCTCCTAGAGTAAGCTCACACTGCCATCACCAGTTCGTAATCGTCGATTCTGATCCCGTAGAAGTCTCTAGCCGTAAGGATCAAGCCAACGGCTCTATCAGAATCTCCATGCTCCGAACAAGAGCAGCGACTATGAAAGAGTGACTCACTCCTATGTCTATAAGTACTGCAGCAAGGGTGGAATAGACACATATAGTACCACGAATCATCTCTGGCGTGCCGTGGTCGTAGGCTTCTGCTGCCTGGAGCTGTGCCTGTCTCTGCCCGCCAGCTCCCTGTGGTCAGGGTGGACCTCCTGGTGGTGGTGGTGGTAGAGCCTCAAAGCATCGCCCACCACCTACTGCTCGGCCAGCTCCTCTGCCTCGTCCGCCTCCTCCCTGCAGACCACCACGGTCGACCCTCTGCCTCTGCCTCGGTGGTCCCTCAACCGTTTGCTGCTCCTCGACACGGTGGGTCGGGCAGTCACGAGCCATGTGGCCCTACCCACCGCATGAGTAGCACTGTCTGCCTCTCGAAAGATTGGCTCCACGCTGTGTGCCCCGCACTGCTGAGCCAGTGTCCTGAGGTTGTCTGCATGAGAGTATGGTCTGCCTGGACCCAAGAGTCATCCGTCGACTGCCAGCTGCATAAGACTCTGCCACGTGTCGCCCTGCGGTGGGTCTCGGCGCTGGTGTAGACTCAGCAAGAAAGCTCTCGATCAAAAGGGCCCACTCCATTACTCCCTTCTAAGTCAGAATGCTGAGGGAGATCAGCGATGCCCTGATCTCGTGTCTCAATCCCTGATCAAAGGTCTGGGCCCGGAAGAATGGGTCCCGTACCATGTCGGTTGAGTAGCGCGAGAGATCGGTAAATCTCGCCGAGTACTGAGCGACCGTCATGCTACCCTGCCGCAGCTGAAGAAGCTCCTGAATGCGCACTGTACGGAGGGTGGCTGGGACAAACTCTGAGCAAAAGAGGCTCTAAAAGTCCGTCCAAAGTAGAGATGCCTCATCGTGCACTTGGAGCATCAAGCTCCACCATCGGCTCACTGCTGCGTGTAGTAGGCTCGCAGCGAGGATCACCATGAGGTCTGCTAGTGTCCTCACTAGCCTGAAAACTCATACGACTGCCTCCAGCCAGTCCTCGGCTGCCTGGGGGTCCATCTCCCCACGAAACCTGGGCGGTCGCTGGCGCTGATACTCATGCAGTGCGCTGAGGCGACGTGCATCATCAGCGGCTGGTGCTGGAAGTATCGGTGGCTCAGCGGGTAGTGCTACTGCCGGTGCCACTGCTGACAAAGGGCCCTGCACCGAGGCCTCGTCGCTCGGTGGGCTGTTGTCAAGCTCGACTCTCGGAACCCTAGCTGGCTATTGTCGTGGGTCCATCCTGAAAAGGAAACAGGTGTGCCACGGTCAGAACAGTATACCTGGTGAGCTGATACAAAGTAATCACAAAGAAAACTTGAAACACACACGCAATCAATGTTTTCGTGCATTATGTCGGAAATCAGAATTCAGGTTCCTGGTGTACGGATACGTCAGCCGCCGCACCAACACTGGACTCCCTGGACTGATAACCACACTCAATACGCTAAACACTGTTGCTTCACATAGAAATGATCAGAGTTCGCGGTAGAACAGAACTCCTCTGATACCAATTTGTCACGACCCATCCTCGGGGCCCGTGTCGTGACTACCCCACTAGTGCAGAAAACGTTTTTTACGTCACCATTTTTTACGTCGGTTATATAAAACCGACGTCATAATATGTAAAACGAGGTTTTTTACGTTGGTTATTTAAAAACCGACGTAAAAACCTGTGTTCGGTACACCTTTAACGTCGGTTATTTTTATAACCGACGTTATTAATCGCGCGGCTTCGTTTTTTACGTCGGTTATACATTAACCGCCGTAAAAAACAGAATCGGGGGGTGTTTGTTACATCGGTTATACAATAACCGACATAACAAATCGACATATGTACGAGTTATTACGTCGGTTATTCAATAACCGACGTAAAAAACGCGGTTTTTGAAGGCCTTTTTACGTCGGTTATAAAATAACCGACGTAAAAAATGAATCCGCAGAGGTTTTTGAGGTCGGTTATGGAATAACCGACGTAAAAAAACGTGGATTTTGAGCCCTTTATAACGTCGGTTATAAAATAACCGACGTAAAAAAAAGAATCGGAGGAAGGTTTTTGCGTCGGTTATTGAATAACCGACGTTATAAATGTTTTTAAAAAAATTATAACGTCGGTTATTGAATAACCGACGTGATAACTCATTTAAAAATTTACCCAGACCCGTGGATTGTCATTCGCGAGTTTACCTTCGACAGTCGCGACTCATCTCTCTCGCGCGTAAACCCGAATCGGCTCGTCCATTTCGTTGGTTTAGATTCGTTTTGCGATCATCATTTCTCATATTTAATCTCCTCAGATCAATCATCTAAACTCGCAGCACTCAGGTAATCCTCCCACTCGTTCGTTTTTTTTCGCGGATAGTATATATATGTGTGTTGTGATTTTTTTTGTTGAAACTAGCTAAGATTCTTCGATTGCAAACCCTTTTAACTCGTTTTGGCACCATAATCTTATTTATCATCCCTAGATCTATTAGTTCGACTTGCAATATTGACTAATTTTATGATATCACTAATTTTTCATCGTTTTCTATAAATCCCCGAGAGGGTTGGGGCGTGTCCATTTGGATGGGTTGCCCTTTTATAGTTGTTACTACTTTATTCACACACAACCATGGCATTGGTTCATGGATTTGGGATCACATCACCATTTTCACCCCCTGCAAACAAAGTTTCACGAGGAGGACTCGCCAGATTTTCCCTCGGCATGTTAAAAATTTTAGATACCCTCTTTTCAGCAAGTAAAAAATTAACTAGTTTTTTCTTCACTAATTATCCTAAACAAATAAAACCACCATTCTTTCTAGAACCTCTACTAGATCCATTGCATCCATCAACATACATATTTGGATCTGAAAGCATCCCTTAAGCCTTATGTTTGATGCTGACATCCTTTACTGATCTATAGAAAATATGATGGTCTGCTAAGCTCTCCATTTAAAAGTCAAACCCCACCAATTATTCATCCTCATCATGAGAAAATGGCATAACATCTGAATTTCTGATTCAATCTCTTGGGTCACTGAACAAACATTAACTCCTTCAAATCCACACCTGGAATAGACAACCTAATGTCGAGTTCCTTCTCTATCTATTGAAACTCAGTTCTTCCTCCACACCTAAAAACATTCTTTGAATGGCCCAACTTCTTGTTATGGTAAATTTTCAGTGATTCCAGGGGGTGGGAGGGCTATCAAGAGGGTTGGGGTGTATCCAGGGGGTGTCTAAGGGGGTAGGGTGTGGGGGGTGGTGTCCATAAGGGGTGGGGGGCTGTCCAGAGGGGTTGGGGGTGTCCAGGGGGGTTTACAAGGGGGTGGGTGGGTGTGGGGGGTTGTCCAAGGGTGTGGGTGGGTGTTGGGGGGTGCCCAGGGGGTGTCCAAGGGGGTAGGGTGTGGGGGTGGTGTTTAGGAGGGGTGGGGGGATGTCCAGAGGGTTGGGGGTGTCCAGGGGGTGTCCAAGAAGGTCGGGGGTGGGGGGTTGTGTCCAGGAGGGGTGGGGGTGCTTTCTAGAGGGGTCGGGGGCTGTCCAGAGGGGTCAGGGGGTGTCTAGGGTGGTGTCCAAGGGGATGGGTGGGTGTGGGGGGCTGTCCAAGGGGGTGGCGGCCTGTCCAGAGGGGTCGGTGGGGTGTCCAGGGGGGTGTCCATGGGGGTGGATGGGTGTTGGGGGCTGTCCAAGTGGGTGGCGGCCTCTTTAGAGGGTATTTGGGGTTGTCCGGGTGGGTGGGGGGCTTCCCAGAGGGTTGGGGGATGTCCAGGGGGGTGTCCAAGGGGGTAGGGGTGGGGGTGGTGTCCAGGAGGGGTGGGGGGCTGTCCAGAGGGGTCGGGGGGTGTCCAGGGGGGTTTACAAGGGGGTGGGTGGGTGTGGGGGTTGTCCAAGGGTGTGGGTGGGTGTTGGGGGGTGTCCAGGGGGGTGTCCAAGGGGGTAGGGGGTGGGGGTGGTGTTTAGGAGGGGTGGGGGGCTGTCCAGAGGGTTGGGGGGGTGTCCAAGCAGGTCGGGGGTGGGGGTTGTGTCCAGGTGGGGTGGGGGTGCTTTCTAGAGGGGTCGGGGGCTGTCCAGAGGGGTCGGGGGGTGTCCAGGGTGGTGTCCAAGGGGATGGGTGGGTGTGGGGGGCTGTCCAAGGGGGTGGCGGCCTGTCCAGAGGGGTCGGTGGGGTGTCCAGGGGGGTGTCCAAGGGGGTGGATGGGTGTGGGGGGCTGTCCAAGTGGGTGGCGGCCTCTCCAGAGGGTATTTGGGGTTGTCTGGGTGGGTGGGGGGGGGCTATCCAGAGGGTTGGAGGATGTCCAGGGGGTGTCCAAGGGGGTAGGGGGTGGGGGTGGTGTCCAGGAGGGGCGGGGGGCTGTCCAGAGGGGTCGGGGGGTGTCCAGAGAAGAAGGCTCTCTGTTTGGTCCACCGGTCGGTCGGTGCTGATCCAGCGGCCGGCTGGTGGTCCAGACAGAGAGGAAGGCTCTCTGTCTGGTCCACCGGCCGGCCGGTGGTGATCCAGCGGCCGGCTGGTGGTCCAGACAGAGCAAGGCTGTCTGGTCCACCGGTCGGCCGGTGGTGAGCCAGCGGCCAGCCGGTGGCCCAGACAGAGCAAGGCTGGCTCACCACCGGCCGGCCGGTGACACCAGGCGGTGGGCAAGTCTACTTCCTGGGTCCTCCGGCTGGCCGGTGAGCTCACACCGGCTGACCGGTAGACTCAGTGAGTCCACTTTTCAGCAACAAGGCATCATCGAATGCGGATATTACATGTTAAGATTTATGTATGAAATAATAACAACTGGGACAGTTCTGAGTTTTGACCTGGTAAGATTTCCTCTTTCTCATAATATTTCAATTTGATTTATTCATTATACACGTTGACTACTATCCTTTTCCTTTGTAGCTTTTTCATGACCCTCAACCCTTTACTGCTGAAGATATCAAACACTTACAAGTGGAGTGGTCAAATTATTTTACAGGTTTGATTGACTTTTAGTTGTTTGTAATGTAAAATGTAATTTTGAATATTGTCAATGTAATTGTGTATTTCGTAGTCGTTTAGGTTGGATTTAGTTTTTTTTAAGTTGACAGTGTAAGTTTTGAACGTTATATAAGTGAATGTTTAATTTTTCTCTACTTCTTGTTTTGGTCTACTATTGATGGTTTTTCTGGTCTGGATTTTGGTATGGGGGGAGAGGTTCCAAGGGGGTGGGTGGGTGTTTGGGGGGTGTCCAAGGGATATGGGAGGGGTGTCCAAGGTGTGTTTGGGGATGTCCTAGGGGTCGGGGGGGTGTAAATGAGGGTGGGGGGTGTCCAAGGGGTGGGGGTGTCCAAGGGATATGGGAGGGGTGTCCAAGGTGTGTTTGGGGCTGTCCAAGGGGTCGGTTGGGTGTAAATGAGGTTGGGGGGGGCTATCCAAGGGGTGGGGGGTGTCCAAGTGGTGGGGGTGTCCAAGGGATATAGGGGGGTGTCCAAGGGGTGTCTGGGGTTGTCCAAGGGGATGGGGGGGTTTCCAAGGGGTCGGGGGGTTTCCAAGGGGTCGGGGGGGTGTCCAGGTGGTGGGGGGTTGTCCAAGGGGTGGGGGGGGGGGTGTCCAAGGGGTGGGGGTGTCCAAGGGATATGGGAGGGGTGTCCAAGGGGTGTTTGGGGCTGTCCTAGTGTTCGGGGGGTGTAAATGGGGGTGGGGGCTGTCGAAGGGGTGGGGGGTGTCCAAGGGGTGGGGGTGTCCAAGGGATATGGGAGTGGTGTCTAAGGTGTCTGGGAGTTCTGTCGAAGGGGTCAGTTGGGTGTAAATGAGGGTGGGGGGCTGTCCAAGGGGTGGGGGGGTGCCCAAGGGGTGGGGGTGTCCAAGGGATATGGGAGGGGTGTCTAAGGGGTGTTTGGGGCTGTCCAAGGGCTCGGGGGGTGTCCAGGGGTCGGGGGTGTCCAAGGGGTCTGGGAGGGCTGTCCAGGTGTGGGGGGTGTCCAATGGGTGTTTGAGGCTGTACTAGGGGTCTTGGGGGTGTAAATGAGGGTGGGGGCTGTCCAAGGGGTGGGGGGTGTCCAAGGGGTGGGGGGTGTCCAAGGGATATGGGAGGGGTGTCCAATGGGTGTTTGAGGCTGTACTAGGGGTCGTGGGGGTGTAAATGAGGGTGGGGGGATGTCCAAGAGGTGGGGGTGTCCAAGTGTTGTGGTGGGGCTCCAATGTGGTGGGGGAGGGCTGGCCAGGTTGTTAGGTGGGTATAGATGAGGGTGGGGTTCAGTTGGGGCTTGGGGGAGGGCTGGCATGGTTATTTTTGTTGTTTGGTTTCTGGTTGCTTTTTGGTGAGAGCGGTGCAATTATTTTAAAAAAAATATATCGCTTTCATGTCGGTTATTTTATAACCGACGTGGTAAATAAATCGGTAGGGGTTTATCACGTCGGTTTTTTTTGAGAACCGACGTGATAAACCGTTCCCGGGCCTTTTATCACGTCGGTTCTTAATATAACCGACGTGCTAAAACGTTTCCCAGGCCTTTTTATCACGTCAGTTATTTAAGAAACCGACGTGATAATAGGCCCGGGGAAGGGTTAATCACGTCGGTTATTAATGAACCGATGTGATAAACACCGTGATGTTAGGGATGTTACGTTGGGTTTTAAATAACCGACGTAAAAAATGTTATTTATAACGTCGTCCGTATTAACGTCGCCTAAAAACCGACGTAAATAATGAAAAATAACCGACGTAAAAAATGTTTTCTGCACTAGTGCCCCAAGCCCGCCTTCCATAGGCTAGGGGCTGGCGACTAGCACCAAGGAGTAATTCCTGGTAAAAAAGGGAAGGAATTTCCTTTGCAAAGTAAAAAAGCACCACATAGTAAGAAAGAGGAAAAGTAAACACTAAGTAAAAACAGAGTACAACTGAAAGTGCGGAAAACTAAGTAGGCCAGTATACAAACCCAAAACTGAATGTAAAGTACAACTCGAAAGGGAAAACAACAACTGAAAAGTAAAAGCTGCTATGCTGAGCTGTCCACTGGAAACCCCACCAGAAGGGTGGGTACAGATAGCTCCTCTGCTCCTCGGGTCCCGCCGTCCGCTCCGAGTACGTTCCGCCCAGTAGTCCACCTCTAGGTACCGTCCTGCTCTGCGAGCCTCAACCACGATCAACGTTGTCCGTCGTCTGCAACCAACACAACGTAGTGCGGGCATAGCCAATGGAGGGGTGAGTATAAGCTACTCAGTAAGGACCCCGAGACCCCTGAAGATCTCCCAAAATCCACAAAGGATAAACCACAAAGGAAAGATACAATCACAAAGTGACGACCGACATTGCTTAGGTATATGCCCATACATATACCTAAGTCATCAATTTCAATACGCTCTAACCTCCGAGCCCAAGCACAACTCAGTCCACACAGGAAAGTATACGTATTCCACACAGGAAAGCAAAACGTAATCCACACAGGATAGCACAACACAATCCACACATGAAGGTAAACAGGATTCATCTCACATAGGTATACTTTTTCGAAAGACGATAGAGATGATCACTGATCCATCTAAGTTGCCAGACCCACAAAGGATCGATAGGTACTAACCCCCGCAAAGACCCACACAAGATCAGACCCACACAGGATCTGTAGGCGCTGGTTCACACAGGACCGCTGAGCGTAGACCCACAAAGGATCGAACCCACACAGGATCCGTAGCACTGATCCACACAGGATCGCTGAGTGTTGTAGTCGTCGTCGTCAAATCCACTGAGGATCTCTGCCCAGTCGTCGTCGCAGTCACAGCAGCAGACGCAGCCAGCTTTAGGGTTCTCGCACACAACAAGATCGTTCGGGAGGGTCTGCTCCACGAGCCGAGAGGCTGATACATCAACTGTCAATAGTCCAGAGTTGATGTATCCAAAAGATCCGTACCGTCAACAGGAACTCAACGCAACAGACGGCGCATCAATCGGACGTCCGGTCTGAGAGTTATTGGCTTTTTCGTTCAAGGGGCCCGGTTGGTTTTTAAGGCAAAACCAACCCGACCGTACTCCACCTGCATCCAAACATCAGGCGGAGTATTCCAAAAGATCCTTCTCACTAAAAGAAACTCAAAAAAGCTGACGGCACGTCAGTCGGACATCCGTAGCTCAAGATATGAGCGTTTCCGCTCCGATAGCCATGTCGGTTTCGTGTACGAACCATCCCGGCCGAACTCAAAGTATTCCGAAACCTTATGTGCGATATACCAAAACGACCGTCTCGATCCAAGGATCGCATCGCCGCTGACGGCGGGTCGTTTGGAGGTCTGTAGCCCGAGTTATGGGCATTTGAACCCAAACAGTTCGGTATCGGGGGTTTAGGGCCCGGGCCGACCCGGCCCGAGACCCGCCGGCTGGCCCGAACAGGGTCGACCCACCCCGGGCAGGGTCGGCCTGGCGCGGCCCGGCCTAGCCTAACGCGGCCCGGCGTAGCCCGGCCCGGCTGGGCTGGGCTCGGCCCGGCCTGGCGGACCGCCCAGGCACCGGTCCGGATCAGCGCAGCGCGCTGGGCGCGCTGCCAGCTCGGCTTCGGCCGAGCTGATTGAAAAAATGGGGGGCGCCTGCCCCCCTTTGTAACCGCGGCCCCCCCTCATTATGGGGGGCCGTTTTGTTCTGGCTGGGGGAATTTAATTCCCCCGACTTCCCCTTTTCCAGTCGGCCCGACCTGGCCGGCCGGCTCCTCCTCAACAGGACCGGCAAGGGCCGGTCCCCTTCCGGCTTCCGACACCGGCGGCCCGGCTGGTCACCGGTCACCTTGTTCCTCCGTGGCCCGGAACCAGCCGCGGACGTTGTCGTCTGGCGCGGTGTGATGGCACCGCGCCCCTCTGCCGCGGCCCCGCTCTGGCTGTGGCGCTTTCGACTTCCTTCGACGCGGCGCGACGGCGTCGCGTTCTTGAATTTCTTTCCACGGCGCGGCGCGACGGCGCCGCGCAAATGTTCCGCATGAAACCGCGTGGTGCGACGGCACCACGCTCCCTCGTACCAACCACAAAGAAAACATTTATGAAATAAGGAGGAGGGTCGGCCGTGTTTGTGCGGACCGGCCCCCTCGTATTAGTCGATAACAATTAGTCGAAAACCACTAAATTCGACATGCCAGAATCAAGAACGGAAACAATTAATAAAATAAAAATAAACCCCTACCTCGGTTTCAAGAGCAGAGCACGTCAACAAGCCGCGGAAGACAAGCGTCGCGGAGGTCCGGCGTCGCGGAAATCGAACGTCGATTCCGTTGACGTTGAGGTGCATCCGAAGAGGTAACGTCACTTGGAGAATCTTCGTAAGATGACGGAGAAACCCCGAGGAGGAAGCGGCATCTCCTTTCGTTGACATGGGACGAAGATCGATAGAAGTGGCATCGTCGATCATCGGAAACACACCAGTTGCGAAGAAGAGAAGAGACGACACGTCTTTCTCTTCTTATGGTGACAGCGTTCTTTGTCGGAGCCTACGAGTTCTTCGAGTTCTTCGTCGTGGTTGAAGAAGAAGAAGAAAGCTTCCCAAACTTCTCAAGGTGGAAAAAGGAACTAACCAAAATAAAATAAGTCTAAGGCTTATTTTATTTACACAACTAAACCACTTTGAATTCCAAAAGATTAAAATTAAGAACTCAACTCAATTAATAACTCAAGTTGTCAAAATTAAAAAGAGAGGAGTTATTGGGAGTTTTAAGGGGAGTTGAAGAGTTAGGGTTCGTGTGGGCCCCACCACACTTAATCCTCTCAAGGGAGGTTAAGTGGATGTGGGTCCCACCTCTAACTCCCTTTGGGAGGATAAAACCAACATGGATAAAAATAAATTGTGTTTCCACAATTTATTTAACTTCATTTTATTTCCCCCAAAACTAACTTTCAACACGCATAAAACGCAACCTCAGAATAGGTCTCCTTAAGCGAATATCGGCATAGCATGTTCATTGGTGCCCTCGGAATTCGATTCCGGGCACCGGTTCAAATGTTAGAAAAACCTGCTCGTTCGTTCACTGAACGTACCCGAGCCAAACTTCAGAAATTGATTCCAGGCACACCGGGCCTCGGAATCATGTGCCGTCAGAAACCGCACTCTTGTAAAATTCCAAAGAAAATTAAGAAAATATTTCCCTTGAATTTTACGGGTCTTTACATTGTTTAAAAAAATATCTAATCAATTTTGATTAATTATTTCATATTTAAAAATCAATGGAAGACATACTCAAATTATTGTAATTACATATTAAGGAATCATAATATTATAATAATTTACTAAATCTACCTACCTATTAAATGAATACTGGAACCTTAGTTCTGATATCATCCACTACAACACATACTTAAAACCATAAAAATAAGACCATGGGATGATAATTCATTATATTATAAGACAAATAAACTATCTAAATATCTACATAAAATCCTATAATATATATCAATATAGGTAATTTTATATAAACATGTAGATAAATAGATAGATTAAATTACATATAATACCACCATTGTAGATCCTTATATTTAGTAAAAATTCAAATGATCTCATTTAAAATATAATTATTCATTGAAAAAAAATTAACAAAAATCCTCAAAGATTCATATATTAAATAACTGTAATTTTTGGGTAATTAATGGGTATTACATAATGATAACCTTGTTTCTTACAGTCAATTCATAATTTAGGGACCCAACTACTTGGTAAGGCTACACGATTTGTTGGGGCCAAGGGTAAACTTATCATCTACAACTTCCCATATATGTAGAAATTAAGGGATGATCCATATAGTCACAAATAAATATTTATTATTAGAGCAATCACCATGGAAACTCCCAAAGAGGACATTAACATTTATATTCACAACCCCAATAGATGTTCTCTCAAACTTTACAGACCCACTGAACCACCATGAAGAAAACAAAAACTATAAAATAAAAATATAGTAATTTGGATTCCCATATCAAAATATTGTTGTTAAAATTCTCAATACCATATAACATTTCACCAATAAATATTTATCAAAATTATTTCTCAATAAAATATTTTTCTTAATGCTATAAAATTTTATGATTTATGTTCCACCTATCTTCCTGGTCCATTTTTTTCCTAGCGATGATAATATTTGAATGATGATTCAGTCATGAAATAAAAAATTCAGGGACCCTAAAATCCATTATTATAAGACTTATACCTTATTTAATCAGTCACCCATTACATATTTATAAGGTGAATTCTATTTATTATCCCTTTTACTATTCTATGTTACAAAAGAGTTATATCCCCCAACTCCAACCAATATAATAGTGAATTTTAAAAATATAAATAAATTTATTTTCATGGATATTTCTTAATGGTTATTTGATATATTTTATTATAGATGCTGGTGAACAATTTCATATTATCTTACAATATTCTCCAAAAATAAATTATATAAGATCATTGAAAATCCTATAATGTATGTGGAGTGTGTTTTTTAATCTTCTCTATCAATGGGTGATATGTTTTCCTCACCTTCATATGAATACCCATCTATGTTTCTATCCTATCCAATATCATGATGTAAAAATTATCTTAGTATAAATTCATTAATTAATTAACTCTAGGTTTCCAGAAAACATCATCCACATACATCTTACCAAGGACCAATTTTATGAATATTTACTAAGAATGAAAATATTATTCCAACATTATCAGGTAAAATTTTTTACAAAACCATATCATACCTCTATGGTGATCATGGGAATCCAATTAAGAAATCCATAAAATATCATGCCACTCTATTTTTGTCATAGATGGAAGCTTTAAATATCCCACTACTAAAGTAGATTCACATTTATCTATTTGTAGGTAAAGCACCAAGGTATATTATCTTCCCTATCCCTCTATATCCTTGAAAAATAATACAATCATCTAAATTCTGGATACATCTTCAAAACTATATAATGAACATTCAAACCCGATTTATCAAAAAAAGCATAATATACCTATTTAAAATATTAATGGAACCACCTCAATACCTTGAAAATAGTCTTCCACATCTATGAATTTTGATCTAATACCATGATATCTAAACATTTTATGGTCCCACTAGTTATCTTTAATTAATAATTATTCTGTTCATCCATATATTACTTCTCCCACAATCATTTAGTTTCCAATAATATAATGTTACATATTTTAACATAACTTTTAATAATCTTAAATATAAAAAAATATAATAAACCATATCAATTATAGCTTATATATAGATTCCATCACCACATGAGTTTTATTTTTCAATGTATCATATATAATGTTTACCATCTATATATTTTAGATAACTCAAAATTTAAGAGTTTATGAAACTTTACCCATCTTTTATGACTTCATGTAATTTCTTTTTTATATAAGATATACCTCAGTATATTATAATCTAAATAAACAATGAATTATTCACTTAATAATAAATGAGAGAAATCATCAAGGATGATAAAATTGCCAATAACTCTAAAACACTTATAGGATAGTAATTATAATATATTTTTAATTGAATTTAAATATATAGAACCAGATTATACATTTTCATTAAAATATTGTGAAATCCAAACACAGATACATCAGAATGAACAGATGGATCATAACTAGGATTTTTTAATGTCAACACTATCTAATATTTTGGCCACATATTCAACTTAGAAAAATATATTTATATTGTATCACATCACTCAAAAATGAATCCATTTTAATTAAATTTTATAATTTAATTCAGTATCCTTAAAATTAGTTTAATTAAATATTTGTAATATCCTAGCGATCTAATGAAAATTTTAATCTGAAAGGCATTCTTAGCCATCACCCAAAATAAAAACAACTTGAATATGCCTGGATATTCTAGTAAAACCATCCAAAAATATCATATATCTCTTGAAACTCAATTATCAAATCCTAAAATTAAATTTTGATATCTTGGTGTAAGACCAGTGCTCCCACAATAGGATTTTTAAAATCCTAAATTTCAGTTTTTTAATCCTCCTCTAATCGAGAATAAATAATTATTTCCTCAATTTAACCCAAGATAAATTTGATTTTATTTATATGATAAATTATTAAATAAGGATATTATTGTGAAATTTTTGTTATTAACCTCAACATACATCACTAATGAGTAACAATTCTCATACCTTATCCTAACTACTATAATTGTAATTTTTGTATAGTTTACCCCCAACTAGTGATATATTAATTATAAATTGATCTTCAAAACAATTTTTATGACATAAAATTATATATAATTTCCTTTATTTTAGGTCAATGTTATTTATTAATCATGTATACCTAAAAAAGATGGTTGTTAATTCATATATACAAGCTACAATAAACATATTTGGAAAATAAAATATATTCTACCTATGTCGAACCACATTGTTCTCTAATTTCAGCACCCTAAAAATCCTCCAATAGCATCTTCAACTCCCATAAATCATAATGAAAGAAGTGATATGGGGTATTATTTCAATTAAACGAACTCAAAATGTCACATCCCCTTCTTCTTGTATGGCATTCCATTTTTTTGAAAACATATCTATGAAATAATTCACCACAGCAGAAAACTAGATATAATTTGTATATTTTATTGATATATGAACAAACCAAGATTATTGAAATGTTAAATACCTTAATTATATAAATATTGGTTATTTTCAACAAGATTTAATGTTCCAATCAGCTTGAAAATCTGTGAAAACTCTCATCATGAGAAGTAAAGAAAACCTTCCACTCATAAAAATTAACAAAACGCATGAAATTAACCATAAAATAAATATGAATGATGTAATATAATAGGCCCATCTATAAATACATCTATTCACATTTTATTTCCATGCCACTAATGACCATGTAATATAATGCGCACATAAATCCTCACTTTATCCTTTCTCTAAAATCCATATCGATCATCAATGATTAACATATAATTTCAACAAAAAAATTGTACTATTAAACTAATATTATAGATATAAATGAGTAATATGAACAAAAATTAGTCAAGGTAGATAATATAGTATAAAAAATATGATTATCACCTTTCATGTAACACCACAAAATTCTAATGTAATAATGATGTATTTAATAACATGTATGATAGAGAACACCAAACATAGAGAGTAATATAACAACCCAAGACTTTATGTTATATATAATATTTTAAAAATATTAGTTCTAAATATTTTTATGAATAGAACAGTAATTTATCTTCTATTGCATGCATGAATATCTTTGTTCGGTAGATTGTGTTATGCGCAAGACTGAGTTTTACCGACCAAAAATATATTCTTATTTAATAAAATAAGATATAAAATAGAAATTAATTTTGTTTTATAAATATTATTAAAAAACTTATGAAAATATATGTTTCAAGTGATTCCAAAAAATTTATTATAAATGATTATAAGAACTCGTCAAATATAAAGAGAATTTTTTTTTAAAAAACTATATTTATACCCACAAAGCTATTTTATCCTAATAAGTTAAATTAAACACATTTAGTGATTTATATTAATGTAACATATATATATATTATACATTAAAAATAATATTTCTAATTTTCATCCCATAGATTTTGTAGGCATAAGAACATATGAAACCCAATTTTATGTATACAACCTATATTTCTCTATGCAAGTAGTTTTTCCACCTTTTAATAGAGAACCTATTTATAAAAAACTATTTAAGTAATTTATTTATTTTATATGTCCAAAAAAACTTAATATTTTAATGTTTAATATAAAAATTATCTTATGGTGAATTTTTAGTATTTTATTTTTGGTGAAGTTTCATTTTTTGATGACTTGTAAAAAATAGTAAAATTTAATTCAAAACTAGTTTTTATATATATTATTTATAAAGAAAAATTAATATTTTTAATTTGTTTTAAATTTTAATAAGATTAATTATTAGTTAATTTATCTCATTTTAATTATTGGAATAAATTTTAATTTGAAATTCAATATAAAAACATATCAATATTTTTTATGTTTTCTCTTTAAAAACACGCATTATCTCCCCATATGTGAGATTATATTTAAAATAATTTTTTTCTAAATATTTCATTTTAATTTATAAATATAGATTATATTTTTGGAATTAGAATAATATATAATTTTAAATAAGTAAAAAATAGATTAAAAAATAAGTTCTATTGGAACTAATTTTAATTAATTTCCATGATCAAGAAAAATATTAGCATAATGAGAGACTAAATCTATATAATTAGAGCTAAAATGACCTAGAATATTGTCCTACAAACAATTTATATACAAATGTTTTCATTTAATCCCTTTTTATGTCATTGCATCATTATTAGAGAAAATGATATTTTGGAAAATGTGGGTGGATTTCCCTTTTCCAAAATTTACAAGAATTCCACTCACCCTCCATGATAAAAAAGACACCAACCACTACAATTTCCTCACACCTCCCTAGATACATTACCTAGAAATAAATATACCCAAGTAGCTCCTCCAAATTAATCCCCTAAATCTATAAGACTAACTTTTTCCATAAATCAATCCATGGAAGACATTTGGTGAAAACTAAAAGGTGTTACTAGAATAAGAGGGAGCATCCTTCCTCAAGCTCTTTAGTTTTATTTTTCTCCCCATTCATTCAATTATCGTTAATCCTTGATTATATAACCAAAATAATATACTAAATATAATAATATTTTTATGTTAATATTTCTACCTACACTTACAGAAATATCTATCTAAGTAGTAACGAACTTACAATTTATGTGTACGGTTAACTACTACCTCATGAAACGATGATGTTCATTTTTCATTTACCACATCTGATAGATGGGAATTAAGAAGTAAAATATATTTATATATGTAATATAGGATATTTAAAATGTATTTATGCTTATTTAATACTTTTATAACATATACCTTTATTCACTCCATTTTGTGGTAATATGATAACATCATTTGTGGAAGTTTGAACTATAACCCCCTCAATGCGGTTAGATTCACTCGCGGTATAAATGGAATGTATAGTGGATGGTTTTAATAAAAATATGTAATATTACATATATATAATAATTTAATTATAATATAAATGTACATATATATTATTTACTTTTAATTCTTTTAAAATATGTAATGGAAACGAAGGTATCATTAATGTGTATATACAGTCTACCATCTCGATTAACAGTACATTTAATTTCCAATCGAAAAAATTATAGATTATTATGAAAGAATATATACTAAATATATATGATATTTATATCATGTATTAAATATTTTATATTATGATACCATGATCAAATTAATTTGAACCATAAGTAACAAGCTAAAACATACTCAACAAACTATTCAATTAACACCCAAAATAGTGAAAATAATGAAAGATTACTATCAAATGGGTAATATGATATTATAAGAAGAAAGTATACTATATTATAAACATGAATATGGTTCTTTAAAAAGATATTAACACACTTAAAACCATTATAAAATAGGTTAAATCATGATACATTAAATAATATATAATGTAGGGTATTTCTGATAATTTACATCACACTGAAACTTATTTGGTGTAATGAACCAATTTAATTTTATCTGGTGTATATAAATCCAAATTACATGTTATATAATTAATATAATTATACTCATAATATTATATTTTTTATTTAATATTACTCACTCACGGGGATTATGATTTCAAATGTATCAAAGTGGTATATGACACATTGGAATGATTAAAGATTATTCTCCTCAAGAATGTTTTTAATGATTTCCTTCCAATCTCACTTTCCTTTGTGATTTTTAACATTGTGAAGAAGTAATCACTTTATAATGATCATTCCTATGGTACATTATAAATTATTTAAATATCCACATTCTCATTTAATATAATGTATTATTTCTTAAATCGTATACCTTTCCACATACAATGTTCACTTTAACAGTTATTTTATTAACTGGGGAATTATTAACAAATAATAATATTTTATTAAATATGTGTATTTCATAAGGAAGATTGGTAAATAGATTATTATATATATAATTAATTCTTTATATAGGTATGTCTTGGTTGGGGTCCAACTATAGATATCCCATTGAATCATCGGTAGTCTCATGAGACGAAATAGTTAACCAAATTATCAGGCCCTTCAATCAATATGTTAAAATTTATTTTAAATTTTTTTATGGTAATGGATCCTCATTCGATGGAAACATAGAATACAATCATTAATAATATCTCTAATTTATCTTCAATTATTAATTATAAATAATATTTTTGATCAACATATCTATTGATTTGTTTCATACTCAGTACATTAATTAAATTTAAAATGTGTTCAGTTTCATACCTTTCCATATTGATTATTCCATAAATAGTTATTTGAATGGAACATGTTCTAAATTAATTTATTTACATGATTATTATTCTCATGAATTTTTTATTTCATCCATTATACATACCCTTACTAAGAATTTGAATGAAGGATTATTATTTTTTATTTCCCCGAGTTATTAAGAATAAATAATTGAATAATCATTCATGGATTCATTTTATTTCATTTTATTATGTATCATGTTCTATTTTATTTTCCCAATGTATTATAGGTTTCATTTATGCAATATTGAGTTCCGAATATTATAAACAAGTTATTATTTCAAAACATTGTTTCTTATAATCATAAAAAATTAATAAAATAATGCATCATATCTAGGTTCTTGGGTTTGGGGCATTATATTTCTTATAAAAAGAAGTTTAGAAAAAACCCTAGAAACTAGATTTAGAAGAAAAATATTATATAAAATGACCCTAAGATATAATTTTAGTAATATTATAGATTAACATCTTATAATTTAGGTAAGGAATATATGATTTTATTATTCTTCATAATATATCAATGTTGGGATACGACAAATGGAAATAGTTCTGGAACATATGTATATAGGGGTAAAAACTCTAACAAATTGTGTTAGGCATGACTTGGTGTAACTTGGCACATGACAATGGTAACTATTGTGCACGTGGTTTGAAAATAATAGGGGGGGTACTCTTATGATGGTTCTAATTTTCATTAAAAATCATTATGATGTATTTCAATGAAAATCTATCCCCATAGAAACCATTTTTATTATTATGAGATTAATTATAGAGAAAATAAATTTATGATTTGTGTATCCCAATGTGTTGGGATTAGTCATTATGTTACATAATTTAATGACATAATCTAGCATATTCCATTGTTTATATGGAACATATAATGACGAAATGTATCAACACTCATGGAAAATGCAGAGAATGGGCTTTCGAGTAACCCAATACAGCTGGTTTTGGAACTGAGAATGTAATAGAAATATTAGGGAATCATAATTAGTTGTTGACACAAAACATTGATAGGATGGGGGAACCTTTCTACACTGATATTGTTTAATTTTTTATCACTATATACAATATAGGGCCCCATAATTTAAAGGTACTATTGACATAATTATAATAGATAAATGGATTAAGTATTTGGAGAAGATATTCATGGAATTATGATGTGGTGTAAAGTAAATGGATACACTTTCCTTGTGTTGTAATAATGGAAATGACGATCAATGGTTTTTGTTGATCTAGAATACTATAGAGGTTGCAGTAATAAAACTCAAGGAATACAAAACTTTTAAGGAGAAATTATTTAATAAATACTACCCTAGTTATAAATACACTGATATGATGAGGAGGTTCCTTGGTTTAAAAAAATTAGTTTGAAAGTGTAATGTTGAATGAAGATATGTTTACAAGGATAACAAGTTATTCTACAGATATCATATGAATCACGAAGTACAATATTCACCACTTCATTAAAGGTATAATACCAAATACTTGAATGGAACTTGTCTCTCATAATTTTTCATCATATAATGGAATTTTTTAATGTTCCCTCAAGATGGAGAAGTAATTTTCTAGATTCATTATGTGATAGTGAAACCAATATAATAAGAGTCCATCTTAGCACCACAAAAATTGAATAAGTCAAAGATGAAGAATAGAAAGAATGATTTTCTCATTTATGATAACTAATTAATTAAACACCATTAAAAATGGTTGAAAGGATTTGGAGTCTATTATAATCACTTAGAAAATGGTCTCTAGGAAAAATAATTCAAATTAATTGAAGAGAATGATACTAATCAATGATAAAATTACAAGGAGATGGGGAAATATGAAAATGAATAACCAAGAATCAAGGGAATATATCTCCAATGATGATAAGGTATCAAGGTCAGGAATATGATATTGATAAAATTAATGTGGAATTATTAATGTGATTCTATATTTTGATCTATGAAATTTTATGTAAAAGTATTTTTTTTTTTGATTTTCTCATCGTATATTTACGAAATATATAAGGATTGTACTTCATTAATTTTTTGTTATGTATTTGAGATAATATGTTGCATGGTACCAAGAAAACGGATTCAGTATAAAGTTAATCCTTTTTGTAAAATACATGATTATAGAAAATAGAATCCTTAATATTTTCCAAATTTGGAGACAATGTTGTTTGGATAATGAAATGGTTGACTTGAATATGTGTGGACTACCTTGAAACTGATTAATAATTTTTTTTAAAAGAGATTATTCTATCATTTATGAATTTAAAACACTTTTGAATTCAAGAATTGTACCCAATAACTTGTGTCTTAATTAATGAATAAGGAATAAATTATTTTTTCAATAAAGAATTACGGTAATTCATTTTATTATCATATTTCAATAGAATACATGAGAATGGTGTTAAAATTCTTGGTATGTGATTATTAATGAGATGCATTATTTTTATTGAATTATAATTATATATTCATTTAGTAAATTCAGTTCCCTTCTTTCCAATGAGTTTTATCATATTATTTTAAAAAAATTAACCATTTATAAAATGGTTTCACTGGATCCGAATATGATATTTTGGAGGTTTATTTATTAATTAACCATATGATGAAAATTTTTCTATGAAATTTTTTAGAAATAGTTCATGTAATGTAACACTCCAAGCTTCCATGGTACGCTCCTCTTTGAATAATAGAGCAGCGTGTGTTGTACGCAACCTCGAGTTCTAACACACCGCGACTAATCAAAGTAGCCTTTATGAATAGTAATACCAACTTTTTAAAATTATAGAAATTTTATCTTTCAAAATGGAATTCATTTTTGTATTCCTAATATTGAAATTATCCTATGTTGAATTTTTTGTAATTTTCTGAGAACTTCCAAATTTTTATGAATAGTGAAAAATACTTAAAACAAATTTTTTAATAAAAATAATTTATAGTGATCAGTTATAATATTGAGTGGTTTTTAAGTATAATTAGAATATATTTTTACCATTTTATCCAATGGTGGTCATTAGAATTAATTTAACATTGAAATCGGGCATGAACAATTGTCAATCTTTTGATATAAATTGTTTCTTAAAAACACACTATTTGTTGTGAAAGCGGAAATTAATTATAAAATTAATTAATTCAACTATTATGTTTGGAATTTTGTAAAATAGACATCATTTTTGAAATCGGAATATCAAATATATCTTAGGGTGAATTTTTGGGATTTTTCTGAAAAACTTCAATTTTTGATGAATAGTGAAACCACTAAGTGGTATTTATAAAAACTGATTTTTCGTTTATACAAGTCATATTTTTTACTATAAATATTCATTGGAAAGATAAAAATATTTCCAACATCATAGTATTTTTTTATAATTTTTAGACATTAAATAAATTAAAATATTTATGACATCATGATGATGCAGCGATTACCTCATTATTTAAGGATTTAAATAAAATAAAAAGATAATGTAAAATCAAAGGCTTACACTTGTCAAAAACCTATTGGATGAGTATATTTCGAACCCTTATCACCTTACCCTCGAATTATATAAGTTTGGGACATCTAAAATCCGAAACTCATTTTATAATAATGTGACTTTTCTTTACTTTCCAAGAGTGCCCCTCCTCTCCACTTATAAAAGGCTCCCACCTCTACCACCATACTCACAATTTCAAAGCCTTTTAGCTCGGCCAGCCTCTACCAAAATGCTCTCCCACCTTCCCTCCCTTACTCATAGAAGCCTCACTTTGGGCAGAAGTCTTCCCAAGGAAGCCTTTGGCTCAAATCAAAAGAGTTACCCAATTTTAAGGTAATGTTTTCTCTTATGTTATTTTGTTTTAGTTTGCTTATCCAAACCCCTAAACTCTTTTTATTCCATTATTTTGTAACAACACCAGTATACTCAATATACTAGGATGTTGTTATAATGAGTATTCGAGCTACACTTACACACACATACATCTAATGGTTAAAGAACATACGGTTTCTGTGGATGGCGAATTTCTGCCTCACGAAACGATGATTGTTCAACAATCATAAAACACCTTCAAAGGTGGACATTAAGACATCAATATATTTATAAATGATATATAATATTTTATGTTTTACTTAAGGTTCTGTATTTTTCATTTATGGGATACCTTTATTGTTTTCATTATGGGTAAACGCGATATTTTCATTTTAGGAAGTGCTGACTACCGCCCCCTCAAAGTGATTTGAATCGTTAATGCCATATGTGGGATGTATAAAGGATGGAGTAAATGATATTATATATGATGTTATACTGGAATTATAATATACCTTTATATCATTATGATTTCATTAAATATGAAATAGAAATGAAAGTAGCGTTCATGCGTACGTACGGCTTACCGTCTCCATGAACGGTGCATTTCATTTCTTACCTCTAAACGTTATGGAATATTATAAATGCATGTATATACTGGATATATATGAGATATATGATATCTATATCATGAATATAATTCTGGATATAATGGATATATCACCACATGAACAACTTGTAATTATAAGAATGTTATTTTTGACTCAAGTACCTAAGATCGAAAAAATGACCGTTATAAACTTAAATAATTACATAATGGTCATAACATGGTAATAAGGGATATAAAAGGAATAATGGACATGAAAAAGGTTCTTAAGTAAATAGGAATTAACTCTAGTTTATTATTCATGAGGTTAAAGAACGGTCGAGTCAGGACAGGATGCAAGGTAAGGGAACTTCTTAACCCAATTTCCATTCTTTGTGTTAATCTCCTACTTTCAAATTATGTCATGATATTATTATGTCTTATTTTGTATTTTTACTTTCTTTATGTGTACCTATAGTGAATACACATAATAGATCTATTTTATTTTAAAAATGATATTTTTAAGGACTTCGTCTCAATCTCCTTTCATTGAGGCATATTTGGTTTTATACACAACTTTCTTTTATACGGTGTATAAACCCCTTTGACTTTTACGTTTATTCAAAAGGAATCTTTTTTATACGAAGCATTTTACTAAATGACAAAAAGGGAATGTTTTTCTTTCCGTACTTATGCGGTGACAACGACTTCTCCGCCGCCGTGACCATTATTTGAGTTTCGGCTTCCTCTACAAGCCATCACTTTTTTTTAATGAAAAATAAATACAAAGTTTTAAATTTCTTTGATTTTAATATTTAAAATGGTTTTGAAAGCGCTATTATTATATCAATGTGTTGTATTGATATCTTGTGATTGAAATGTGGAAAGTTTATGTTTCCTTTATGCATGTTTTATGTGATACGATTTTGTTATGGTTTATGATATGTTTAAACCTATTTATATGAGGAATGCATTGGACTTAATAAGTGACGGGTGGAGCCCGCTATAGCTCCTCGATGCACCGGCAGGTCTCATGAGACAAACTAGTGTCTTGACACGAGGCCTTGACAAAATCTTATTTGTGGTCTTGGCACGAGGTCTTGGCTATGTGGTTATGATAGTCTGGAATTATACATTCCATCATTATGAAAGTGGTTATTGATATTGCATGGGATTATTCGATTAGTAGAATATCCATGTGAGTAAGTAAATGGCATTATTTAATTTTATTTTTGCCATATTATGCTAATGTTCACGTTTAAAAAGGCTTTTGTTTTAGTTATACATTGCCTTAAATGTTAATGATTATTTATGAAAGCTTCCCAATATTGTTATCCTTACTGAGCATCTGAGCTCACCCCTTTCAATGTTTTAATATTTTCCAGGATGTGAAGAGGTATTTTATGAATGAGCTGCAGGGATAGTCAGAAGAGGATATGAGTGTGAACTATAGAGAATTTTTTATTGTAGTTTTTCACTTTATGATGTAATGTAACGTTTTTGAATGTATCTAGTGTTTCCAAGGCTACTAAACTAATCGGCCTTTCGAGACTTGATCTTTTGTGATCATGCCAATGTTCCGAAGTAATGCACTGACTCTTGGTAGCTAGGTTCGGGGCGTTACAGTTGGTATCAGAGGCAGTTTAGTACTAACCTTGGAAGCTAGATTTAGATAAACTCTGATTATAGCACATAGCCCGAAGATAGACATTGAGGATTAGTATAGAAGAACTTCCTAGAATTTTTGTATTATAATGATTTTTTAGGTTTTCTGAGCAATACATCCCTGTCTGGATACGAGCAGGTAGACGCGGCTCTGGCACAGATGTACCTAGGGGTAAAACCCGAAAACACCACTTTGAGCTAGACTCGAACGGGAACTGGTGCATGACAATGGGCCTTGCTGCACTCTTGGCTACGACATTCCCGGGGGATATGCTTAGGATAATTCTCATTTTATTTACAAACCACTATGAAGGGTTATGAGTATATACTTCCTCAAAGAAAAAAATTTTATGGATTATATCCATAAATAGTTCAATTTATGTTAAGTATTTTACAAGTATGGAATTATGTATTTTGATTCATAAACTAATCTAGTTTATGCCATTGTATAGAAATGGAACCTAGTGGAAGGAATGGAAACCGTATCAATGCATGCACTCCGTGTAGGGATTGCCCTCCTGCACAAGATAATTATTGTGGATCTGGAGATACAACTGGTGTTGATCAACTTATTACCATACTGGGACAACTCACTCAAGTTATGAATAAAAACCTTACTCGTATAGATCACCCTGATCCACAACGTGGAGGATCAATGTTAGACCACTTCATGAGGCAACAACCACCAACATTTAATGGGGGTACAAATCCATTAGTAGTTGAGCAATGGATAAACTCCTTAGAGAAAATATTCCATGCCTTGGGGAGTAGTGAAATGGAAAAGGTTATCATGGCAGTTTACCGCCTCACTGGAGATGCCGATCAATGGTGGTTGCTGATTCAAAACACAAAGGAAGATGAAGAAGTATCAAGTATGGAATGGAGAGAGTTCAAAGATATTTTCTTAGAAAAATACTTTCCTCGTGACCATCGAGCAGATATGGAATGACAATTTCAGAGTCTGAGACAAAAGGAGGATGAGAATGTCGCAAAGTATGAGGCCAACTTTACAAGGTTAGCAAGACATGCTGCAGATTATATACGTAACCCAAGAAGTAAGATTGATCATTTCTTTGATGGGTTAAAACCGTTTCTCCGTCGAGCATTAGTCTCACAAACCTTCTTGTCGTACGAAGATATAGTCTCATGTTCTATCAAGACTGAAAAGGAATTATCTAAGTCTTATGACAACAAAGTAAAGCAAGAGATGAAGAGAACGGTGGAACAAGAGACAGATAAAGGGAAAAAGGGAAAGAAGGATTTTCCATTGTGTGATAATTGTGGGAAGAATCACCCTGGTACTTGCCTAAAAGGAATGGGAGTTTGTTATAAATGTGGAGAAAAAGGTCACCAGGCTCGTGATTGCAAGGGAAAGAAAGAGGTTATCAATGTTGAATGCTACAATTGTAGGGAAATGGGTAATTATGCAAATGAATGTCCTAAGCGTCAGGGAATCTTACCTTAAAAAAGGCCAAGGGATCAAGGCCAATCTTATGTTGTGACTACAGTTAAAGCGGAATAATTAATGTATTGGTGCTTTTGGACTCATTGATTATATTATGGTTATTAGAATAATGTGATATATATATAAGGATCGTTCTGCAGTACATGTTGATTTCATTAAGGTTTTAATATGATGAAGGTAATCATATTTTTATTATGTGACAATAAGAGAAACTTTACTTTTTTTGGGGAATCTGATAAATTGATTTTGGAATTAAGAGACCTTTTAGAGAGAGTTTGGACAGAGGTATTTTGGATAACTATAAATTTTGGGATGGATTAAGTTGAACTTTGAATAGTATTGTTTAAGGTTAAAACATTTCTGAAGATTATTTTTGGAATACTATAATACTATATTTTTAGGAAAAGAACAACCTGTAGGGTGGGGCATAACTCATCGCGTCGGAAAAAGCTGCAGGAATCGAACCCACAACCATAGTGCGACAGGCCTTTATTACCTACCACTAGCCTACAGGAAGTCCCTGGTTATTACAAAATATTTTTTGTAATCTAAATGGTATGTTCTAATATTTTGAACCTTGTACGGTTAGGATAAATATATTATTTTTGAGTTCTATTATCTTTTTGAGTGAAAGATGAGTTTGTTGTAGAAATTAGTTGAAGGTTGAAACTATAATTGTCAAGAATAAATATATATATATACCTATATCTTATTCTATAAATAAATTAATTCTTAAACTTTATTAAAGGGATATTAAAACAAAAAAATTTGTTATCCTAATACCTTATGTCTTGTTGAACTGATGATGTTTTAAATCAACATAGATTGAAGGCTTTGAGGCCCTCAATTTGAGACTTGTTTGTGATTGATGACCTCAATCACTCCCTACAAATATTTATGTTTTTCCTCCAATTATATGTCTCTAATTTCAACCAATGTTCTCCTAATCGAGATCATAATTGGGTGGTGACTTTTTCATTTCCCTTTCCCTCTTATTAAGGCTAAATTTTATTAACCTTATTTCCGATGTGTGTTTCCAAAAAGGTATTTTCTATTCTCAACCTTTTATTTTCAAAGAAAAATTTCAAATTGAGAGGATGCAATTTATTGAAGGAGGGGAGAATGTAACACCCCAAGCTTCCATGGTACACTCCTCTTTGAATAATAGAGCAGTGTGTGTTGTACGCAACCTCGAGTTCTAACACACCGCGACTAATCAAAGTAGCCGTTATGAATAGTAATACCCACGTTTTAAAATTATAGAAATTTTATATTTCAAAATGGAATTCATTTTTGTATTCCTAATATTGAAATTAGCCTATGTTGAATTTTTTGTAATTTTCTGAGAACTTCAAAATTTTTATGAATAGTGAAAAATACTTAAAACAACATTTTTAATAAAAATAATTTATAGTGATAAGTTATACTATTGAGTGGTTTTTAATTATAATTAGAATATATTTTTACCATTTTATCCAATGGTGGTCATTAGAATTAATTTAACATTGAAATCGGGCATGAACAATTGTCAATCGTTTGATATAAATTGTTTCTTAAAAACACGCTATTTGTTGTGACAGCGGGAATTAATTATAAAATTAATTAATGCAACTTATATGTTTGTAATTTTGTAAAATAGACATCATTTTTGAAATCGGAATATCAAATATATCTTAGGGTGAATATTTGGGATTTTTCTGAAAAACTTCAATTTTTGATGAATAGTGAAACAACTAAGTGGTATTTATAAAAACTGATTTTTCGTTTAAATGAAATTTTACCACTTCTGTGTTTTTAATTTCAAAAGATTGACATAAAAGGTTTTCATTAAGAAGTAAAATTTGGTTCAATGAGATTAAAATAATTTTTTGGTGAATAGTAACTTTTAAGTTCGTAATCGTGATTAGAGGTAATTAGTGTAGTTTAAGTTAAAAATAATGTTTTAATAATATGAGATGAGCTTGACACATGTCCTAACCTCATTTGATGTGCCATGGAAGACCAAGAAAATACATGGGTCAACTTGGGGACCCCATGGATCCACTTTAGTTGGAAAATGACATAAATACCTTTTATTTAATGTTAAAGTAAAAAAATGACACAAACATGAAATGTTTTACTAAAACAATTTTTACATGAGGTTATAAAAGTCATATTTTTTACTATAAATGGTCATTGGAAAGAGAAAAATATTTCCTACATCATAGTATTTTTTTATAATTTTTAGACATTAAATAAATTATAATATTTATGACATCATGATGATGCAGCAATGACCTCATTATTTAACGATTTAAATAAAATAAAAATATAATGTAAACTCCGAGGCATAAACTTGTCAAAAACCTATTGTATCAGTATATTTAGAACCCTTATCACCTTAACCTCGAATTATATAAGTGTGGGACCTCTAAAATCCGAAACTCATTTTATAATAAAGTGACTTTTCTTTACTTTCTAAGAGTGCCCCTCCTCTCCACTTATAAAAGGCCCGCACCTCTACCACCTTACTCACACTTTCAAAGCCTTTTGGCTCGGCAAACCTCTGCCCAAATACTCTCACAACTTCCCTCCCTTACTCCTAGAAGCCTCACTTTGGGCAGAAGTCTTCCCAAGGAAGCCTTTGGCTCAAATCAAAAGAGTTACCCAATTTTAAGGTAATGTCTTCTCTTATGTTATTTTGTTTTATTATGCTTATCCAAACCCATAACCTCTTTTTATTCCATTATTTTGTAACAACACCAGTATCCTAAATATAATAGGATGTTTTTATATTGATTATTCGATCTACACTTACACACAACTACATCTAATGGTTAAAAAACATACGGTTTCTGTGGATGGCGAATTTCTGCCTCACGAAACGATGATTGTTCAACACTCATAAAACACCATCAAAGGTGGCCATTAAGATGTCAATCTATTTATAAATTATATATAATATTTTATGTTTTACTTAAGGTTCTGTATTTTTCATTTATGGCATACCTTTATTGTTTCCATTATGCGTAAACGCGATATTTTCATTTTAGGAAGTGTGGACTACCGCCCCCTCAAAGTGATTTGAATCATTAATGCCATATGTGGGATGTATAAAGGATTGAGTAAATGATATTATATATGATGTTATACTGTAATTATAATATACCTTTATATCATTATTATTTCATTAAATACGAAATAGAAATGAAAGTAGCGTTCATGCGTACGTACGGCTTACCGTCTCTATGAACGGTGCATTTCATTTCTTACCTCTAAACGTTATGGAATATTATAAATGCATGTATATACTAGATATATATGAGATATAGGATATCTATATCATGAATATAATTATGTATATAATGGATATATCACCACATGAACAACTTGTAATTATAAGAATGTTATTTTTGACTCAAGTACCTAAGATCGACAAAATGACCGTTATAAACTTAAATAATTACATAATGTTCATAACATGGTAATAAGGGATATAAAAGGAATAATGAAAATGAAAAAGGTTCTTAATTAAATAGGAATTAACTCTAGTTTATTATTCAGGAGGTTAAAGAACGGTCGAGTCAGGATAGGAGAAAAGGTAAGGGAACTTCTTAACCCAATTTCCATTCTTTGGGTTAATCTCCTACTTTCAAATTATATCATGATATTATTATGTCTTATTTTTTATTTTTACTTTATTTATGTTTACCTATAGTGAATACACATAATAGATCTATTTTATTTTAAAAATGATCTTTTTAAGGACTTCGTCTCAATCTCCTTTCATTGAGACATATTTGGTTTTATACATAACTTTCTTTTATACGGTGTATAAACCCGTTTGACATTTACGTTTATTCAAAAGGAATATTTTTTATACGAAGCATTTTACTAAACGACAAAAAGGGAATGTTTCTCTTTCCGTACTTATGCGGCGACAACGACTTATCCGCCGCCGTGACCATTATTTGAGTTTCGGCTTCCTCTACAAGACATCACTTTTTTTAATGAAAAATAAATACAAAGTTTTAACTTTCTTTAAATTTGGTATTTAAAATTGTTTTGAAAGCGTTATTATTATATCAATGTGTTGTATTGATATCTTGTGATTGAAATGTGGAAATTTTATGTTTCCTTTATGCATTTTTTATGTGATACGATTATGTTATGGTTTATGATATGTTTAAACCTATTAATATGACGAATGCATTGGACTTAATAAGTGACGGGTGGAGCCCGCTATATCTCCTCGATGCATCGGCAGGTCTCATGAGACAAACTAGTGTCTTGGCACGAGGCCTTGACAAAATCTTATTTGTGGTCTTGAAACGAGGCCTTGGCTACGTGGTTTTGATAGTCTGGCATTATGCATTCCATCATTATGAAAGTGGTTATTGATATTGCATGGGATTATTGGATTAGTAGAATATCCATGTGAGTAAGTAAATGGCATTATATAATTTTATTTTTGCCATATTATGCTAATGTTCAAGTTTAAAAAGGCTTTTGTTTTAGTTATACTTTGCCTTAAATGTTAATGATTATTTATGAAAGCTTCCGCAATATTGTTATCCTTACTGAGCATCTGAGCTCACCCCTTTCAATGTTTTAATATTTTCCAGGATGTGAAGAAGTATTTTATGAATGACCTGCAAGGATAGTCAGAAGAGGATATGAGTGTGGACTATGGAGACACTTTTATTGTAGTTTTTAACTTTATGATGTAATGTAATGTTTGTGAATGTATCTAGTGTTTCCAAGGCTACTAAACTAATCGGTCTTTCGAGACTTGATCTTTTGTGATCATGCCAATGTTACGAAGTAATGCACCGACTCTGGGTAGCTGGGGTCGGGGCGTTACATGTAACAACAAAATAAATATATTATATTTATAGAAATTCACATTAACTCCATAGAGTGAGAAAGAATTTGTCAATTCTAGGAAAAGGGTCTAGAAAAAAAGTTCTTCTATTATTATCATTTTTTATGATATCAATGACCTTTATTCACACCTATAATTTATTGTATTGTAGTCAAAAAAATATCTTGTACAAGTTTTGTATTATCTAAATCATATCTTTATAGATAAATTTCTCATCCGTATCTATGTTTTCATTAATGTTCTCCTCTTCGGAAGCCTTGTTTTATGGTGAACATCATATTTTCCATTCCCTTTTATTAAGAAGATTTTTTAAAATTCCTTTTTTGTTGTGGGGTTTTGATGAAATTTATTTTAAAATATCAAACCATTTATTATCAGTATCATGTTAAAATTTCTATCACACAATTTTAATTAATGTGGGGAAAATGTAACACCTAGAAATTATAAAGTTTTAATATTGTATTGAATAGTGTGTATGACATGAATTACCAAGAATATAACAAAATATAAAATCCCGATACATTTTGTTTTGTATAATATTTTTTATAAATATGGTTTATATATTTTAATTTAAGAAACTCTGAGTTATCTTGCATTACATGCATGAATGAATTTGTTTGGTATATTGTGTATCATCCACGATTAAGATCTACAAAAAAAATAATATATAATTATTAAATATAAAAAATTATATCCTAGAAATTTAATTTATGGTTAATAATATTATTATATTACTTTTAAAATTTTATGGTTTAATTCAATGGTTATCAATTAATTACTAATGAATATATGAACCAGTTGAATGTAAAGAGAATGCTTTTACGGAAACATGTATTATTCCCACAATGTTTTTAATCCTAATAATTTAAATTATTTATAATAAGAGAGTGATATTAATAATATAAATACCTATATATATATATATTATAATCAATAAAATATCATTTATATACATTAAATATAATTTATAGGAATAAGATAACAATAAATCCAATTTTTTGGATAGAAACATGTATTTTTTATAATGGTATTATTACAGGGTTTTAATGAAACCCCTATTCTAAATAATCTTTTTGGAACATTAATTAATTTAAAATATCATAATAATATTTATCTTTGATATATGAAAATAATAATTAACATAGGATTTATTTTGCATATTTTTCTATAAAGTTTCATTTTTTGGTTGAATAGTAAAATTACTAAATTTAAAATCAAAAAATATTTTTTGACTAATTTATTTATAAGGATAAATAATATTTATAATGTATTTCAAGATTAATTAGAATTTTTTATTATATCCAATATAGGTAATTATAATCAATTTAAAATAGATATTGAATATAAAAACATAGCATAGTTTCGAATGTTTTTAAGATAAAAACTCAAATTATCGCCTCGTATCTCAGAATATATTTAAATTAATTTCTACTAATAATATTATTAAAATTTTTAAAAATGGATTCAATATTTTTAATCCGTATAATTTTTAATTTATAATATCTTCAAGATATTTCATTAGAAAAAAAAGTTAAATTAATAAAAATTATTTACTAAGAATATGAGAAAAATTTGATTAACAAGGGACTATAACATAATCTTAAGAGCCAAAATAACCTAGAAAATTATCAAAAATAAATTAGTCTGAAATATTTATATACTACACTCCCATTGAAATAAATTTTAATATTCTTTTTTACACTTTTCATAGGAAAATGTGGGTGGGATACCTTTTCCAAAATTTACACATATTCCATTCTTCCTCCACTATAAAAAGGTACTCCCACCTATGCCTTACTCACACCTATAAAGACATATTGGCTCAACCAAGATTTGAAAAAATAGCTCATAATAATCCCTAAACTATTCCTATAATCATTGCCTTATTTATAATTCCTTTTAAGGAATCCCTTTGATGAAAAACAAAAGGAGTTACCCTAATAAAAGGTAACATCCTTCCCTAAGCTCTTCATTTTTATTTATTTCTCCACTCCTTAAATTATATTTATTTCAGTTATTATATAATTAAAATATTATATTCAGTATACTATGATTATTTTTGTAATTTGTTTAATCAACACATACAGCCACTTCCATCTAATGGATAAAGAACTTACCATTTATGTGTATAGTGAATTATCGCCTGATGAAACAAAGTTTTTCGTTCTTCAATTACCACCTCTATTGGCTAGTAATTATAATAGAAAATATGTTTTAATATTTTATATATGATATTATTAATGTATTTATAATTATTTAATGATTTTATAACACAAAACATCATTACTTAATATTTTTGGAGTACGATAACATAGTTTGGGAATTGTGGACTACCTCCCCCTCAATGAGATGTGATTCATTCACGCTATACATGGAATGTATAATGAATGATTTAATAAACCTATGTAAAATATATGACATATATATAATATTGTAATTATAATATACATATCCTTATATATAATTTACTTTTCATTATTTTAAAGTATGATAAAGAAATTAAAGTAACGTTTATGTGTACGTATGACATACAGTCTCTATAAATGGTTAATTTAATTTCCTATATCCAAACATTATATATTTTTATAAATTCAAATATAATTAATATATAATATATTTAAATAATGTTTTACATTATAGATATGATGAACACATTCTCTGATTAATAATAAAAACATGTAATAAGTGAAAACATTCTCGATAGACTAGGAAATTAACAATCAAAATAGTGAAAATAATGAAACATTGTTATCAAACAGGTAATGATATACTCAAAGAAAAAAATATATCATATTATAAAAATTAATATGGTTCTATAATAATTTATTAATAATCTTAAATAAATTTTAATGTTTGTTAAATCTCGTTCACAGAAAAGTAAATGCAAGGTAAGGGATTTTGTCTCAATTTACATTCCATTGAGAATTTTTGGTTATTATGCACCAATTCACTTGTATATGGTGTATATACTTCCATTTGACATGTTATATCAATAATATACATATTATCAAGATATGAAATGTTTCAATTAATGTATTCCTTCAAGGGGATTACGATTTCAAATATTTCAAACAAGTATGGGACACCATTGAATGTTTAAATATTATTTTACTCGGAAATGTGTTTAATGGTTTCCATTGAATCTAAATTTATGTGGTGATTTTTAAATTTCCCTTAAATAAATAAATTTCTTATGATCATTTTTATGGTGTATTAATTTTTTCTTCAATATCCATATTCTCATGAAATGTTTGTTATTATTTCCTAAAATATATCCTATATCATATATGGTGTTTTCATTAAAATATTTTTTAACAACTAGTGAATTATTGATAAATGTGTATCATTTAATCAATAACCTTTTTTTATAAGGAGTATTGTTAAATAAATTATTTGATATGTGAGGATATCATCGGATAGTTATGACATAATTGTTCTTCGTTATAGATGTCACCTCGATGCGTCTGTAGTCTCAGGTGATGAAATAATTGTCCAAATTAGATGCGTTTTTATCTTATATGATAAAATTTATTCTAAGATGTCTTGATTGGTGTGGTTCCATATTTCTAGGAAACAGGGAGTCTAATAATTAAGTATTTCCCAAATATAATGTCACTTATTCTTAATTAATTAGATTTTTTATTGTCATATCTCTAGATGTGTCTCATTTTCTTTTCATTAAGTAAATGGAATCTGTTTTTGAATTGTTTCCATTTCATATTTATATTTCCATATCTAGTTATTTTTGTGTATTTTTTTAGTTATTTACATTTTGAATTGTATTATTCTGACCAATTCATTATTTCACCCATTTTAATAACCCTTAATGAACATCTTAGCACAACCATATTTTTTTCCATTCCCTATATGAATATTAAATCATTGAAAAATATTTAAAAGATTAAATTTATTTAATTTTATTATGTATCATGTTTTATTCCCTTTTTCCAATTTATTATGTGTATCGTGTATATTATCTGTCATTCCAAAACTATTATACTGATTTGTCCTTTGGGATTTGATTCTTTATAATCATGCCAATGAAATTACATGATGAACTTTTTTCCAGGATCTTGACGTCATGATATTACATTTCATCAATACAAGTACTACCAAATATAACTATGGGATATACAACATAGAAATAAATATACCCCTGACCCTTATTACTCTAATTCGGGTCAGGATTACTAAAATTAAACAATTAAAATTCAGATCCATAGTATATTTAATCTCTAGTATATTTACCTGACCTCTAAAAATGGATTAAAATTATAACTCAAGAAAATTATTCTTGAAAAATAAATAATAAAACTAGATCAATGATTTTCTTTAAAAAATACATTCATGGAATTATCTTTATTTCAATTCCACTTCCTTGAAAAATAATTCAATTCATAGGATAGGTATGAATATTATTCGTTCCAATTTTATTCATCATATCCACCCATTCATCTTATAATTTTGATGTATTCCACATTAGTTCATATATCAATGAGAATAGAAATTTATAAGAACTTTTATTGATGATTTTTTCAATCCTTCACCACAGTAGTCTATAATTAGTGGTATCTTTACCCTAATACAAATTTTTTTTATAAAACTAATTTTATACTCCATAAATAATATATGCGTATGAATTATATCTAGAATCACACATGAAGTAATTTAGTTCAATATGTTTAGTATAAACAATATAGTAAATACCATTTTGATTCTAACCTAAATCACATCCTCAACCATTTCTTCTTCCATGGGTGTTAATTAATAATTAATATCTTCCTCCAAAATCATGTATATAGTGAACTCTAAATTTAATCTTTCTATAGTATATAGAAACCTAAAGGATAGGATGATTCTATCCAAAAAAAATCCATGATATATATATTATTCCCTGAACTCTGAAAATAATAGAATTATCATTCTGGAACACTGAATCACAATCCACTCAAGTAGGTCATTATAGATTCATTACATTATCAAGAACCTGGATCATGAAAACAAACATTATCCTGGAATTACATTCATAAATATAATAGCATTTTAGGTGGATATTTAATTCCTTATTCAATAGTACATTACTCATTGTAGTAAAGGATTGGTGTCTTTCAAGGAAAGATACATAATCAACATTTTTCATGAATGATATTCAACATCTATTAGAAAATGTTTCTCAAATTATTCCATTAATTGACATACCCAACTTAATAACTTTCACCATAACCTCTGAAAGAGGAAACAAACTAATGGTTGAAATTACATTCTTAGTACAGGAAAACATATAACATATTAATTGTTGGTTATTTGAGAGTATAATATAAGCATAATGGTATGTGAACAAGATCATAACTTATAAAATATAATAACCATTTCATAGAAAATAGATCTTGATTCAAGGAATAAGGCTTTATTATAATAAAGAGACATCAATAATATATCTTGTTCTATGAGGGAATATTATAGTCATCAGAAAAAAAATTCTGGCATACACATAAAAAATGATAATAATTTCCTTAGTCATTTATCAACATGAAGACTATCATAATAGATATAGTAGAATAGTGGATTGGATCCCCTCCTCATTCACATAATTTTCTTATAGTAGGTTCACTACCAATTATATCATAGTGTAAAATACCCTACTAAACTAGGTTCACACCCCATTCAACATCATATTATCTCATGAGACATAAGTCATTAGCCAATTCATTAGAGGGATATATAATTATGAACCCATCCACCCATAAATAAATTGATACATATGTGTGCCACAATATCATAAAAAACATCCATCATAATTTGACATATGGGATTAGAAGAAGATACATTAAATCCACTATTATAAATCACCCAAATAAGACATATCGAAAACTTTGAGAGCATGATATTATCATATCCTTATTAAATCATAAAATTTTAGTAAGGGTGTACATGTAAATGAAAAATATATTATACAAAATCATTTAAAATACTCTTTGAAAATAAATATAAAATATCCCTTTCCAGTTGGTAACATTTAAAAAATAAAATACCTAGAGAAATGGGATTATGATTTTGTTTAAAAATCTATTGAACCATTTAAATGATGGCCATATAAAAATCCATTCACTTCATATATGTTCAAAGAGAACATTCAATACACACTTTTGCAATATTTAAATGCGAGTTTTATGAAAAACCATTGAATATAATCACTTTACTAATTTTTAAATAAACATAAAGGAAATAGATATATCAAAAAAAAATTATTTATTACACAACAATTTATGATTTATTACATAAAATTACACATCATAAGATCCAAAAATTGGTTAATTGAACGGTATTATAAAATTTTGAACAAATCATATTATCTTGATCCTGTGATATAATAACATTATGGAAATATTCCTTAACATGCATATAAAATTCCATCGATTTTAGATCTTCATGGGATAACCTAGGGAAAACATCAGAAAGTAATGAGATATAAATCCCAGTAAGGGAATAAACAATGAATAACATGAAAAAGATAATACATGTTAGAAAATAGGCATATCATTGTGGTATAAAAGGAACATGAATAATAAAGATTCATATAACATGATAATTATAACAAAGGAAATGTGGTAACAACATAAAACACTATATCAAAAACATTGTTCAATGATTAACCTATATGAAACAATCATGGACAATGTATCAAAAATGAATCAGGTTCACATCCTATCCCAACATGATGCATCATTATACTAATCATTACAAAATATATTGGAGCACAATAAAATTTTGGGTGCACCTGTCATATTCATTTCATTATCATGAAAAGGTGTGCAACATTGATCATAAACCATGGTTTCATTAATCATAATATTTGATTCCAAGATCATGGAGGGTGGAATAAATAAATTTAAATACCCAATAAAAATTATATTTTTATAAAGGTGAACACAATTTATTTGAAATGGATATGGTATTCACTCCACAATTGGTGTAGCGTCCCCGTCCTGGGAGACACCTGAATGGTTCCCCTTACTAGTTTGGCCACATAACCTCATGAACATCTCCCTGAATGTCGGAGGCTACCGACTAGTAGTGATGGCCTTTTTGTGTCTGAGGGGAAGACTATGACCGCATTGGTAATAGATATTATCCCAATAGAAGTAAACAATAATTATTAATAAAAAAAGAAAAATCATATAAATACATAAACTACAGTAGAATTAATGTGAATAATATTACTAAATAATAATAATGCTTAGAAGATCACAACACAATGCAATGCCATTATGTCTATATAAACTAAAGGTACGGAAAATAGGAACCCAATAAAACAACCAGCTGAAAATAAAATATGAAAAGCAACAACTACATCAAGAGCCAAGATCGGTCCTCTACCTCTGTCTCCATCCTCAGCAGTAATAAATAGTCAAGCACTGGGAGTTTCATGCTTCCCATTGTCAAAACTGGAATGCATGTAATCTACTCGGGTGTCAAAAACACCCAAGCTGGGTGTGAGATAAAATCTCAGTAGGCTGGAACCCATAGTGTCTAAACTTTTCCATTTCATGCATTAATAAACTACATTGTTCCATTGTATAACAATTCCAGATAATTAATCAATTGCAATGATATAAATAACTAAGACCGGTTTCAAAACGGTACCCATCCTTGATCACCTAATTCGGCATAATCCAGAATTCTGAAAGGAGTACCTATAAAAATAATGCACATATGAATATATATATATAAAGCCTAGAAGAGAAAGGTAAAATAAGGAAGAGGTATACCCCCATGATTTTGCTTTATCTTGGGGTTTAAGTCATGTGTCAACCAGGTGTGCTTCAAACATACCAGAAAAATATCACAAATCTCAAGAGGCTCAAAGGGGAATTAATATAAACCTTAAGTGCATCATTATTAAGGGTTCAAGTTCAGGATTAGAGTCTGATATTTTTCCAAAAGTATCAATACATAACATCATTCAATTTATCCAATACCACCCATCAAATCCTAGATAGTCTTTCGAAAGACCATGTATCGCTCGTAGAATGGAATTTTTTATGAGTTTGTTCTGATCTCGCAAAAAGTGGTCGAGCATCATCTAAGGCAGCCTTAGTCGTATTTCCCATGGATCCTTCTTGATGGGAACTTTTGGAATTGATGTCACTCTTTAAGTATTAGAAAACTAGAGGATTCCTTGGTCCGACAAAGCCAAAGTCACCCCCACCCCCTCCCCCCCCCCCCTCCCCCCCTCCCCGATGCGTAGTGGTAACTGTTTGGAACTGAGGGTCTAAGAATGGCCCTTAATGGAAGACCCAAATTCTTTATCCACCCTGAATTTAATCATTATTTTCAAAATTGTAGATATGACATAATAAACATATGAAATTGAAACTTGAAAGATAAATAGATACACCCATGCACCACAATGTATAAATTAAAAATTTCAGCGTAACAACTTAACAAGGCAATATACCACTTCAACATAAGAAGATAAACGCACTTTTTAATAAATAAATAATTCGGCACAACAAATACTAAAGATACAGCAATATAAATTTTGTGATCAAAGTTATCTAATTATATAATTTAATTATAACAAAAATGGGCTATGCAACACATGTAGATAATTAAATTGAATACTCGGGAAACAAAAATTTTACTGAACATATAGGCAGAACTAAAGGGGTGTCCAATCTCTTTTCAATAATTTAAAAAAATTAATTCATGATAAATAGGGCTTCCACAGTTAGGCGAAATAAATAAATTAAATAAATTGGGTGAATTTTCACAAAGTCGGTTGGCACTGATGAAATACACAATGGTGTGTATTTTTAAATCGCAAGGAAATGGGGGGAAAGAAAGTAGACACCCTAGCTTATGGCCTCAATTTATTCTATGATATGTGTTAGTATTTTATTTGACCTAAAGCGGACGAAAACATAAGATTTTAGTAAAACCCCAATATAGGGTAAAATCCTTCTATGACGAACTGTGCATAGGATACTCAATGAAATCTTTCAGTTCTAATTACACAAGGTTATCCTTGCCTTAAGGATTACTGTTCACCTAACAAAGAAGAAAAAAGATGGGGAACAGATATGTGGAGGTCTTCTGAAAGGTTTGTAGGGTGGTGTGCCACCTAGGGAGAGGGAGAGGCACAACGTAAGGGAGAGGATGAGAGGATGATAGAAAACAAATAATGAAAGAAAAGGAAGAAAAAGATATGAAAAAATAAGAGACAAATAAATTAAAAGGAAATGAAAAATAAATGAAAAATAAAATAAAATAAAAAGTTTGGAAAGGGAAAATGATAAAACTAAATAAAAATTAAAATCTCCTATTTTAATAATTTTTACTTTTTCCATAACCCCCTTTCTATTTTATTTCTAAATTTCTTTTTATCCCTTATTTCTTTATTTTAAAATTTATTACATATATTCTTATTTTTTTTAAACCATATTTAATTATTTTAATCCTGAACACCCTGATAATGTGCAACATAACATTTTTCAAAAAACTCAGATGTTATTTAGTTAATTTAAATAGCTGCCCCGGACTCACAACAGGGTGTGCAAGTGTGCACCCTGGTTACATTAATAATCAGATAGAAAAAATTTAAATGGTATGTACCAAAATAAATTCGGGGTGTTATAACATCCCCTACATAAGACATCTTGTTCCCGAGTTTCCCTTCTGAGGGTAGTGGAACGTCATTAGAGAAAAGAACGGGCCACTGTCTACATACATCCATCTCTCGCCCCCAGGTCTCATCCTGAATGTCTCCGTGTTTCAATAACACCTAGAAAAGAGGGACCAGCTTTCCTAAGAGGACATTTGTGTTATGGTCAATGATATGGATCGAATCCTTCACAAAGGATGCATCTGCCTCAAGATCGATTTCATCATATTCAAAAGAATGAGACATGTCTTGATGATATTTTTGGAGCAGAGATACATGGAAAACATTGTTCATGGCACGGTACCTATGAGGTAGTAGTAACTGATAGGCTATTGGCCCATCTCTCTCCACTATCCCAAATGGCTCGATGTTTCTCAGTGACTACATTACATATATCCTAATACGCATGTGACCCAACCTCAAAGAAACATGAATGAAGACTCGATGTCCCATACCGAACTCCAGAGGTATGCGACGACGATCGATATAAGACTTATGTTTGGACTGAGCTGTAGTCATGTGCTTCTGAATCAACTAAACATTCTCAATAGTTTCCTAACCAATATGAGGACCCAAAATAGCTGACTCAAATACTTCGAGCTACCATAAAGGTGAATGGAATGTTCTACCATAGAGTTTCTTATACTGAGCCATTTGAATTGTCCCCTGGGAGATGTTATTATAGCTAAACACAACAGAAGGTATATGTTTCTCCAATGAATATAAAAAATCAAGGATAAATGCATGTAGAATCATTTCTAACACTCGTATCACACTCTCGGACTGACCATCAGTCTGAGGGTGATATGACATACTCAAAAGTATATGTAAACCTAGCAAATTTTGCAACCCTTTCTAGAAAAATGAAGTAAAGCAGGAATCTCTATCCGACACAATAGAATGAGGTATGCCATGAAGTCCCAGAATCTCCCAGATATACAGCCTCCCCAACTCATCAATCGTAAAGGCCTCTTGAATATGAAATAATTGTGCAACCTTGGTCAACCTATCGTAAATAACCAATACTGAATCCCTGACTCAAGGAGATCTTTGCAAGCCTATAACAAAATCCATGTGATGTCATTCCATTTCCATTCAAGAATGGATCAAGGTTGATAGAGTCCATCCTGTCACTGGTGCTCTTCCTTCACCTGTTGAAAGGTTGATCACTGAGTGATTAATCTTGCTATCTTCTTTTTCATACCAGGCCACCAGTACTGTCGACACATGTCTCTATATATCTGGGTCAGCTTAGGATAAACTACCCAAATAGATCTATGATATTCCCTCATAAACTCTTCCTGTATACCTGATGGTGCCCATTCATGTATTTGGTAAAGTAGAGTTTCACTGCCATCAACAACCTAGACAAGAGGTGGGTTCTCTCCTGTAACACTATTCCTCAAAATGAACCCCTCGGGATCAGTCAGTTTTTGCCTACGAAATTTCTCTTGGAGAAAATATGTCACCGTTAGAGCTAATAGAACTGGTTTCCCTCTCTTCTCCTGATCCTTCAGATGCATCTATGAATACAAATCCATCATCTTCCACTCACTACTGGATACCTTCACGGTTAGCATTTGTTTCTGGTAGATTAAACTATATACCACAACAGTACCCTTACTAGGGTTATACTCAAGCTCAAAGTCGAATGAATTCAAGTATTCAACCCACCTGTGCTTCCTTATGTTCATGTCATGTTGAGTGGTGATATATTTTAAACTTTTATGATCCATGTAAAAAACTAATCTCGCACCCAAAAAATTGTGTCTCTAATAGTTTAGAGCATGAACCATAGATTTCAAATCAAATTTGTGTATAGGAATGTTCCACTTGTGATGTCTCAACTAGAAGGATCCATATGTCATGACTCGATCAACCTACATCAAAACTGCACCTAGTCTGATTCATCAAGAATTACAAAAAAAATATATTTTCCCCAGTTCAGGAAGAATTAGGATCGTGGCTGAGGTTAGTCTTCCCTTCAACTCCTGAAAATACTATTCAAAAGATTCTAACAAGCTGAAATGTAAACCATTCTTAGTTAGCATCATGAGAGTTTCTTCTATGCAGGATAAATCCATGATGAAACTCTTGTAATATAGAGAAAGACAAAAGAAACTACGGATGTCGAAGACATTCTTGGGCTACTCCCATGAAACTACGGTTCTCACCTTTTCTAGATCAATTGATACTCCTACTTCAGATATAATATGATCCAAGAAGTGTACTTTATCAATCTAGAAGTGGCATTTTATGGGCATAGTGTAAAGTTGGTGATCTCTCAGTGTAGTCAACATGATCTCAATAAGAGTTTCATGGTCATTTTTGGAACAAGAATACAACAAATTGTGTTCTATGAAGGTTACCAAAAAGGAATCAAGATATAAGTGAAACCCCCAGTTCTTCATATCCATGATGAATGACAGCGCACTCTTAGGGCCGAATGGAATATCTAGATACTTGTACAAGCTGTATATTTTTTGGAATCTCTTACGCAGTATGTCAGATGGTCGCACACAAACCTGGTGATATCCTAACCTCTGATCAATCATGGAAAAAACAGTTTCTCCCTGGAGATGGTCAAAGAGATCATTTATACAAGGCAGTGGATATCGATTCTTTACCATGATCTAGTTTATTTGATGGTAATCCACGAATAACCTGAAGGGGTAATCTTCCTTCTTGGTGAAAGTAACAGGTGGACACCAAATTTATGTGCTAGGTATGATAAAACCATTTGCCTTGAGGTATTTATGTTTATTTTTTAGTTCTTATATATATGTTGGTGACATCCTATATAGAGGAATAGACCCTAGTGTCGCACCTGGCTTGAGCTCGATAGAGAACTCCATGTCCCTCATAGGAGGTAATCTAGATAAATCATCAGCGAAGACATCCCTGAAATGATCCACCACTGGAAGGAATTAAACTACCTGTGTTCCCTAATCGCTCGTGAAGAGACATGAAAACGGAGCTATCACTATTCTCAACCCTTCATATCTAGTCTTATCTCAATCTGTCTACATATCCCATTCTCCGTTTTGTAAATATGTTTTGCTCTCAGGGGATGTAATGGACACCCGAAGACTATATCTATCCACTTGAGAATGATAAGTATCAATCTAGTTAATACCAAGGATGAATTTAATGGAATACATATCGAGGATATAGAAATTAAAAATTTAATGGTACCCACTTATCCCAAGGGGGCACTCTTGGCACTGGCATATTCCCTCTTAACTGACACTCAATGGATTTTCGAGAGACATGACACTTCAAAATTACTCAACTGGAAAACCAAGACTTCCACAACAACTGTACTAAAAGGAATGTGATGTGTTGGTATCAAAGAGAGTAAAAAATAATGTAGACGATTCTAGAATAGTAGTTTTAACCATAAATGGTCCTGCACTCTGCTCCTCTGGTGCTCATTACACTGTGTACATGAGACCTAAACCACGACCCTGAGAAGGTTCCTGGTTGGCTTGAGTAGGTTCACACTGTTGTCGTTGATATTATAGAACATGATTTCTTCCACCATGACCTTTACCATTACCTCTTCCTGATTGGGTAGTGGAAAAAGAACTTCCCATCTACTATAGAGTCACAGATCCCATACCTGAAAGAGGTGCCTACCACTGTATGTTGAAGAGAATGAATGGAAGATAAATTGAAGGTGACCCATATTGCCTCAAGCTTGGCACTCCATCGGGTCTCCCATGAACTGTAGCTTCTTGTGACCATCTCTTCCACACTAATAACAATGAAAATATCACTCTAAACGTGCATTTTGGTTAGGATTACCACCACGTGAACCTTCAAAATAGAGTTTCCTACTGTCAGAAGGGTCGTCACCCTGTCTCGAAACTGAACTGCCATGGCTCACTGGTTTAGATTCCCTAACATTTATCTTTGAGATTAGCGAATGATTTAATATATACTTAACAATGGTGAAATGAAAGACGTTCACCTATGAGAGGATAGTATACTCAATTATGTCCTCAAAATGTATCGCAGTAGTCTGTGCGTCGCGAGTCAGAGAAGGGAAAAATGATGAGGTTATGTGAAATGTGTAGAATACTCTAACACATTCATAGATCTCTGATAAATATGTAGGAACTTCAACGCATTATTATATCTTGATGTCTATGGAAAAAACTGATTGTAGAAGTCTTCTTGAAAGTCAACCCAAACCATGTCATCAGTCTACTCAGCCTGATAAACAACGCCCCACCAATGCTTGGCGGAGTCATTAAGAAAGTAGATTCCTAGTTTGACCCTTCACTCAGGAACTATATCAAGGTGGTCGAATATAGACATTATGGATTCTATCCATGACTCTACAGCATGAGGGATGCCACTCCTCAAGAAGGTGGGAGGGTGTTGTTGTAGAATGGCATACCTAGGGTCTTCCATAGATGGGGTAGGACTGGGGGTACTCTAAACTGACTACATGAACCTAAGGAGACTATCCCTTAACCAAGCATCAGGGTCCCTTGGATGGTCGGTAGTATATAGCACCACAAGAGGCACAACAACAGGTACCACTGGTGGTTCAGGGCCAACTATCTCTGGAATTTGCTCATTGCCACTCATTAGAGGCATGACACAAAGACATAGTGGATGCATTGTTCTAAAATATCCAAACATAAAATTATATACAAATAGTATTGAAGATGAGAAAAAATAGGTAAGGCACAAAAGAGGTTAGCTACATAGCCTGCCTCTGAGCACTAAACAAAAGATAACTACTTTATGAGACAGTTTTTGATGCGGAAGAGGAAAAATAAAAGGATTAATAAACAAGGTCTATTGTCAATTCCCATTTTATGTTATGTTAACATCTATTAGACTATCCAAAATTTATATTTACGAAACCAAAATTTCAAAAAAATTACCACTAGGTACAATATCACTCACATGAAAAAATGAAAATGCATGCTGAAAGTATATATGGCATAGCAATATGAATTTCATTTTAATCCTATGGTGCCTAATATTATTTATGTAATGTATTGCCCTTATATAATTGGGATACAACGGAAAAAACCCATTATCTCAATAATACCAACACAAATAACAATGAAAAACACGTGATTCACCCAATGGTGAAATCATATCATCAATAATCATCATAAACAATATCTTTAATCCCAACACAAGAATTGGTGTTTCCCCTATAAATGGTTTTGCTACATTAAAGCCTAGGGTACATTCCAAATCCCTATATCCTAGTCTCCTGTCTAACCGAAATAGTAATAAAAAGGAAAAAAACCTATGATACCACATTGTAGCATCCCCATACCAGGAGTAATCTGAAGGGTGCCCAAATCTGGTATGACCACATACCCACATGCACATCTCCCCAAACACTAGAAGTTGTCGACTAGCTGTGAGGGACTTTTTGTGTATTTGGGGGAGATAGTTCCCTCATAGGTTATAGGTATTATCATAGCAGAAGTAAACAAAAATTAATAGTAAATAGAGGAATAATATAAATAAATAAACTGCAGTAGAAGTAATTTGTATAATAAAACTAAATAATAATCATGTGCGGAAGCTCAAAAAACAATGTCATGACATGATTTCTTTCTAAACTGAAGGTATGGAAAACAGAAACCCAAGAAAACAACCAAGTGACAGGAAAAGACACAAAGAAACAACTACATCACGATCTGAGCTCGGTCCTCGGCCCTAGTCTCCATCCTAAGCAGCATGAAATAGTCAAGCATCGAGAGTAGAACACTTCCCATAGTCAAAACCAGCAAGCATGTAATCTAGTAGGGAGTTAACGATGTATGAGAAGGGTGTGAGATAAAATCCCTATAGGTCGGCACCCAAGGTGTCTAAACCTCTACATTTCATGAAGTAATAAAATGATGTGTTCTACTGTTCAACAATTTTAGATAATTAATAACTTTTAATGAAATAAATAACTTTGACCAATTTCCAAATGGTACCTATCCCTAATCGCATGCTTCGGCCTTAGTAGGAAGTCTAAAAAGAGTACTTGTAAGAAGAATACACATATGCATATATTTAAAGACTAAAATATCAAGGTAAAACAAGGAAGAAGCATACCCCCAAGCTTGTTCATTAACTTGGGGTTTAATTCATGTGTCAACCACATCTGCGATAACATACCAGAAAATATCAAAAATCTTAAGATGCTCAAAGAAGAATTAATATAAACCTTTAGTGCATCATTATTAAGGGTTCAAGTTGAGAGTTTGAGTCTGAGACCCTCTCTAAGGTATCACTACATAACATCCTTCAATTTATCAAATACCACTGAGCATGTCCAAGGAAATATTTTGAAAGGCCATGTATTGCTCGAGTGGCATTACCATGAATCTGTTACAATCTGGCAAAAAAGGGGTCGAGAATCATATGATGTTGCCTTATCCATATTGCCAATGAATCCATATCAATGGGCCCTCTTGAAACTGATGTCACTCTTATGTATAAAAAATCATGGGAAAGTCTCGGTCCAGAATATCCAAAGACACTACACCCCAACAGATAGTGGTAATATTGAGGAACAAAGGGTCTAAGCATGGCCCTTAATACAGGACCCACCTTTTTCCTTTCTCTGAGTTTAATTAATGTTTCTATAGCAGTAGATATGCCATCATAAGAATTTGAAATAGCTGCTTCAAAACTAAACATATAGACCCATTCATCTCAAAGTATAAATTATATATTTTAGCATAACAACATAATAAGTAATGATACCACCTCAGCATAAGTAGATAAATGAACTTTTTAATAAATAAATACTTCTAAATAAAAACAACCAATGATCCAATAATTAAATGTTCGTGATCAAAGTAAAATAATTTTTTAATTTAATTACAACAAAATGGGTTGCACAACACATGATTTTAAATAAATTGAATATCGGGGCTAATGGAAATTTTACCGACCACAGTGGAATTCCCAAAAGGGAGTTAGATCTTGTTTAAATAATTTATACAATTTAATTCATGATAAATAGAGATGAAACATTTTTGCGAAACAAATAAATTAATTAAATTGGGTGAATTTTATCTAAGTGGGTAGGCCCTGAGGAACGACACACCTGTGTATTTTTATATATCACAATGAAACGGGGGAAAGTGAGTAGACACGCAACCTTATGGTCTTAGATAATTCTATGATCCTTGAAAGGCTTTAATTTGACCTCAAACGGAAGAAAAAAAAGATTTTAGAAAAACCCCAAAATAGGGTAAAATTCTTCCACGACAAACTGGACGTAGGATACTCAACGAAATACAACTATTCCAAATTCTTAAAGATAGAAAATACATAAGGTTTACTTCTCACAAAATTTTGAAGAAAATAAATGATAGATGGTGGTATAACGGTCTTTCGACGTGGCTGTATAATGGTGTTCCACCTATAGAGAGGGTGGGGCACGACATGAGGGAGGGGAAGAGAGGAAGAGAAAAAAATAAATAAATAAAAGGAATAAAATGAAAATAAACAAACAAGAGAAAAAAACGAAATGTAATAGAAAAATAAAATGAAAAATAGAATAGAATAAAAAGGATGGAATAGAAAAAGGAGAAAAATATATAAAGATGGAAATATCCCATCAATTTTTTTTATTTTTTTCATAAAACGTTTTCTATTTTATTTCTCAATTTATTTTTATAAATTCTTTCTCTCTTTTAAATTTCTTTAAATATATTCTTATTTATTTTTAATCCTAAATTCATTATTTTAATCCTGAACATCCCGCTAAAGCATGACATAATAATTTTTATAAAACTCAACAGTTATTTATTTAATTTAAATAGTTTCCCAGGACCCGTAGCGAGGTGCACGGGCGTTCCCCCTAGTCTATTTAAAGAATTAGAGAGAAAAAATTAAAATATTCAATTCTGTACTAAAGTCATGATATTACAATTTGTTTGGAATGGAAAATCATGGTGATATATCAACAGTATAACTGCATCACATATAGATTGATGAAAATGGGTTGATGAAAAATAATAGGGTTTCTTGTCACGTATACACCAAATGTGAAGTAACCAGTACATGGAAAAAAACATATCCCAACATTATAAGTAGGAAATATAAGCATTAAGGTAATGAAGAAACATGAATGAAGAAAATAATCCTAACTATGTTATGGTAAGGTAGTAGGTCGACATAAAAAATCATGGGAGGATTAGTGGGAGTTAAATGAATTACTAAATATTTATAAATCAAACTGAGAGTATATGGGATATGTGAGAACAATTCCCAGAATAATAAAAAATGAAAGTTAGTGATGTTACAAAAATAAGTTCTTGATACAAAAGAGGAAAGTGGAATATCCCTTACAGAATTTATGCAGAGTAACTGCTTTGGTATAGGTCCAATTGAGAGGGGATAAGTGATCTCACGTTAATATAAAATCCATTGGATTCTGAGGTAATAATTTCAAAATATTAAAAAAATAAAAAATATGAAATATGAATATTATTCTCAATGAATGTGCTTGAATTTAGAGGTTTGAAAGGTGACCATCCCTTACATGAGTGTGAGACTCCAAAAGCATAGAGGGGATTCATGATAGATTTTGGGATCCTTCGGAGGACTCCAAAGAGTGTAGTTATGTGTAAGTGTATTTTATATTGAGTTTTACCAAAGATTAAGGGGATCCTTAATGGGTTTTTATAGAAAATTAAGGGATGCATTTATTATTTTGGTTTTGGACTCTACATAATAAAATAACCAAAACCAGAAAACATACCATGGATTTTCCCAAGGTTTATACAAAATAGGAGTCATATTTATTATTTTATAAGTTAAATTATATAACATATTAAAATAATTCATTTTCATATGTCGAGGTGAGTCACACTTATAAATAATGTATTTCAAAATAGAAAAATAAATTATAAGATATGTAATATTCATAATGGATTTATAATATAAATAAAATAAATTTAAAATCATATGATTCGGATTTTAAAAAAAAATATTTGGTCAGGGATATGATTTATTGTATTTATTATATCACTTTTGCCTCATTATTTTGTGATAAAAAAAATGTATATTTTTATGATATTTAAATTTTAACCAAAAAATATGACTTTCTCAAAAAAACATGATTAATTAACCTTTAGATAATTTCAAAATTATGATTAAAAAAATAATACTAATTTTATCTAAATAGGTTTTTAAATATTTTAATTATCACTTTTAAAATGAAATCGATATTTATTAATAAATGCTGGGGTTTTTTGACATTATAATTTTTCGAACCCTTATAAAAATACCAGTGGTATGATCATTTAAATTTGAAAAAAAAATATATAATCGTAATATTAAAATATTATTTATTTAAAAAATCCATTAATTCAATATTTAATCAATTGAATTTGAGTTTTAACCAAAAATACAATTTTTATTTTATTGTATTAAAATAAAAAAATATTTACAAAGTAACAATAATCTTATGAAAGTATATTCATTATAATATACAAATTAATTTTCTTATTAGTATTACTATGGTTCTGATGCATATCCCTTTAATAACCCAGAAAACTCTACAAGATTATATTTACCTTCTTGGTGTGTTTCAATGAAAATTGTTTGGGTCGTTATCTCGATAAGCTTGACCTTCTTTTGTAAATGTGTTTTCTCATGCTTATGATGTTAGATATTAGCTTGGTATTTATCAAGGGAAAATTCCATTAATGATATCTCTCCTAGAATCTCTGATAAATGGAACTCATATGGTATGTTCCTATTGGTTGAGGCCATCACTTCTTTTCTATTTCTGAATTGGGTTTGTTACAACCTTTATCTATACTAATAATGTGATAACTATTCAATCACTAGATTATGATGGTGAGGATAATAAAAAGTATTTTAAATGAAATTTTATACAATAAAAAAATATGTTCATGTTTATTATATAGCCATAGTACCTAATAAGGAATTAAATTGAAATAAATAGTGGCATTTTATTTATAACAGTTCATGTTGTTTTAGTCATCAAAATTTAAGAAATTTCACCCTTTAAATTTTAATTTCCGACAATAAATCCATTAATGGTTAATCTACTTTATGACCTCCACATGTTCCCACTTCGGTTCATTAAACTTGTGGTATATCCAAAAAAACTCTTTCAAGGTGCATTTTCTTATTTCATAGAACTCTTTGTCTGTTATCTAATATCATCACCAGCTACTCCCTATAAGAAGGGTCCTTATCCAATGGGACTACCTATAGATTGAGTACATGTGAGGGGTATAGTATGTACTTTTTTAAGAGGGATACAAAAAACACATAATGTACTTGACATAGGTTCATTGGGAGTGTTAGTTGATTGGTCACTACCCTGATGTGATCAAGGATCTCAATGGGGCCGATGAATATTGGGATAATCATTCCCTTCTTCCAAATTTTCATTAATTTATTCCATGGAGATATGAAGTACAATAACATGTCTCCCATGTTAATATTTAGGTATCATCATTGATTTTCAGCATAGATATTCTATCGACTTTGATAATCCCTGATGTCCTTCTTAGTGGTCTTAATATTCTCCACCATTTCCTAAACCTTGTTAGGAACTAGATGTTTTCTTTCCCCAAAATCATTCAAACATGTTGGTTTTCTCAACCTTTCCCATAAAGGGTTTCATATGGATACATTTTTATGCTTGATTGGTAACTATTATTTTATAATCACTCGAACAAAAGAAAATGTTGGACCCATCATCTTTGAATTCTAAATAATTTTCAAGTAACATACTGGTTCTGAATCCCAGTCAAAGGTTCTCTAACCCCATTTGGTCACATAGCCTCAAACTTATCACCCCAATTTCTAGAAGATTCTGATTAGAATATAGGGCCTAGTTGAGTTATTGGGGTTACTATTCTATTATGGGAAGAGTGTAACATAGCAGAAAAACTATAATAGTTCAATATAAAAAGATATAAACTATAGAAATAAAATAATCATTAGAATACTGATAAATGAAAAAAAGAGAAATAAACTATCACTGTGTATATGATAAATATTCTCTTTTGGGGATACAGTTCTGTTATGAGGTTGGAACCAAATAGTATATATGATTGCAGGGGTGACCCAAGTATTCTCCAACCTTTGAATGATTGGACTTCATTTACTCACATGTAAATAAAATGATAACATGATTTCTATTCTTGATAAATTCATTACATTGTACGGTATCCTCAAATGCCACACTGTAATTTTCATATACAATGCATCACATGCATATTGAAGTAATCAAGGGGGATAAACTCTATTTATCTCACATGGTCTTATAAAATCAATGTTCTTTAAAATAATCACATATCCATTTAAAATCAAACAATACTAAACATCCTATCATGCTACCACATTACTTAGTTATCATATATCTGACATGGTAATATCAACAGTTTAATCAATTCAATCCAATTTCTTCAATTCATGAAATAGCCTTTACATTACTCACTTGGGAAAGGAAACCTAAGCGTGATTTAATCAAGAAATGAAATGCATGGTTCTAAGGTCCAATCATCCATCCCATACCATTAACTAATTTAATTTAAAATTCCAAACATTTGTATTCATTTCAAAGAACAATTCACATTTTGACATCCCATGGAATGGGGTAAATAGTAGTCTTCATAGGAATACAAGAAAAAATCCCATCAAAGGTCCATTTTAATAAAAAAATTCTGGTTTAATCATGTTATACTACCTATAACAAACATAATTAATCATATTTAACTAAATAGGGAATACCTATCAAATGTAGGATTTAAATCCATTTTAAAAGTCTCGTAGAAATTGGGCATACGGCACCCCAACATTTATAAAAATCTCGACTCAAATTGGAAGGCATGAGGAAACATACCTTATGTTACTACTAGAGAGGACTTCTAGTGTCATTCTTTGATTCGACCTATATTAGATGAAATATGATGAATGGATGAAGAATGTGAAATTTAATAATACGAGCCTAAATATAAATAGCATAACCAATTCCCAAAATAATAAAGAATGAATAAAAATTAATTCATTCCATACTGATATGTATCCAAGGAGACAGATGCTAATTAAATCTTAGTTTGGATGTAGAGTAGATCTAAAATTAAAGAATATCCTAGAGGATATCTTTTCCACATCCCCCCTTTTTTCTGGGTGATGGGAGAACTCAAAATAGGTTTAAAATAGATTTTAATTTTATTTAAATGTAATTAAATATCCAACATAGAAATTCCCTTCCAGTTCAGGTGTATCAATTAGTAAACCATGCATTGATCATTAACTATTCATATTGGAAAAGGGGAACCTAGATAGTTTACAAACCATGAAAAAATATCATTTGATGATACACTATCCAAATCATCAAAAATTTAAAACATGGACATATGTCATGGGGCCCAACTTACATAGTTTTCAATAACCATTTGACCTCCTCTTTTTATGAAAATACATGATTTTTGGTCTCTATACTATCCATGGACAACATCTATCCCTCCAGTACCACAAAAGTCATTCATATTAGGAGATATTTAAGCAATTAAACTATGAATTGAAAAAAATGGGATATGAACCTCAAATAAGAACTGAGTTCTTACAAACTCCCCCCTTAATGCAATACATCCCCGAATTTTCCTTCTAATGGTAGTGGATAATCATCTGAGGACAACTCGAGACACCATGATCATACATTGGCCTCCCTCTCCCAAGCTTTTTCCTCTTCTCGGTCATGCTGCCATAGCTCCCATTCTAAAGGAATAAACTTTCCATATAGAACATTACTTCTATGATCCTCAATACATTTAGGATTCCCCTCAATGGATGAATCCTCCAACAAGTCAACCTCCTTAGTATAAAAATAATGAGTCAGGTCTGAATATTAGCTCTTCATATGAGAAACAGGTAATACATTGATCATAGCCCAGTACCTCTAAGGTAATTTCAATTTATTGGCTACCGGCCTGACCCTCTCTATAATCTCGAATGGATCAGCACACTACGGTGAAATCATAACCTGTCTCTTGATTATCTTATGTCCCAACCTCGGTGAGACAAGAAGAAATAAGTGACCTTAACCATAAACTCAAGAGTTTTCTATAGTGATCAGTGTATGATTTCTGATAACACTGAATAGTATCGACCTATTTCTAAATCAAAGGCATTTGCACCATGGTCTCTTGGAAAACACAAGGTCCCAGAATAGCTGCCTATCCTACCACCAGCCAAAATATGGGTGATCGGCATGGAATACCATATAAACCTCATATGGAGCCATCCAAATAGTATCCTTGGAGTTAATATTGTATAAAAATTCAACCATGGGTATATTACTCTCCCATAATCCCCTGAAATCATCGAAACACGCTCAAAGCATGTCCTCATTCACCTGAATCATGCACTCTAACAGACCATTTTTCTGGTGGTGGTATATCATGCTCAGAAGTACCTATGTACACATTTATCTTTATATTCTGTTCTATAATTTAGAAGTAAAATATTAGTCCTAATCTAAAATTATAGTATGTGGAACCCCGTGTAGTCATACATTCTCATGGATGTACAGATTCCCAAGATCAACTACATAGAAGGTTTCTCGGATCAGTAGTAAATGAGAATCCTTCATGATACTATCAATAACAACCCATAAAACATTATTATCTCATGGTTTCCTAGGAAAAACAGTCATGAAATCCATCATGACATACATACACTTCCACTTGGGAATGGATAACTACTATAAAATTATGGCTACTTTATATTGTTCTACCATATCCAGCTGAAAGGTAGAGTACCACATGAAAAAATAAGTTACATCTCTTTTAATGCCAGAACACCAATACTAAAGATGTAACTCTCAATACATCTTGGGTACAACAGGACGTATGGAGCAAAATAAAGACTGAAAATCCCACATCATCTCCTCATGCATGTTTGTAGAGATCCATGTGTGACCATGTACTTGTCGGATCTCATCCTCACATACAGTCCAACGAAGTGGGGGTAGTCACCTTACCCACTCTCCCATAGAATTAGGCCATCATAATCGGATAAATTCCTCATCCCTATTATATCCAGTAATTTAGAAGTCATATATACGTATTAAATAAAATTCTTCCTATGACATTTTTGCACATCTATGTGAATCTCAGAAAAAAAAGGCCATAAGTTTCCACTCGCTATGATTTTTTTTCAATTCATGTATCTAATTCATCCAACATAATGTATCATCTGTTACATTACCTTTAAAAAGAATGTAGGATATATAAATTTTAACAAACTGAAGGTATAAAACCCACCATCATTTAATCATATTCATATCACACTGTGTATATGTATACATGGGGATGTTATGGTCCTTGTACACCAAAAAACGATCTCCCAATATGTATGCCTCCAACAGAGCAATGTGTAAACTATTTTATCTATAATGAGATCGCGATTCAAGTAATTCATCTTGTGTGGCCCCAAATATCGAGACTCATACACAAATACTTGATCCCACATTTTAAGATCATCCCCCAACCTGATACCTATTACACCACAATACACATTGTAACTCATGCTCGGATCTGGAAAAATTGGTATCAGTGGTGAAGTCAGTCTACCTCTCAACTCCTGAAAGGTTATCTCATAAGAATCTAAACATAAAAACTTCAAGCCATTCTTAGTTAATCCCATCAGTAGCACTAATAGGAATGGCAAGTATTCTAGTAAACATCCATAGTAACCATATGTACCTAAAAAACTCTGCACCTCAATTATATTTTGGGGATTCTCCCAGGTAACTACCACTCTCACCTTATCAAGGTCCCTTGATACACCTATATTTATGATGAAGTTACCCAATAATGGAATTTTTCCCATCCAGAAGTGTCAATTTGTAATCTTAGCATATAACTTGTTATCTCTCAGTCTATTCAAAACGTTCAAAATGCTTTTGGCATGTTTGTGATGATTTTGAGAATACACCAAGATATCATCCCTGAAAACCACAAAAAATTAACAAAGATATGGATGAAACACTTTTTTCTTATCAATTCCATGAACACCACTGGCATGCTTGTGAAACAGAATATGATAATTAAATAATCATATAGATTTTACCTTCTCTAGATGGTTGTGTGATGTATGAATGATTTTCTAACATGAAACTGATAATAACCAAATCGAAAATCAATATTTAAGAAGACATGATCTCATTGAATATGTTCAAATAAATCATCTATCTATGGAAGGGGATAATATTTTTTATCCATCATTTGGTTCAATTTTTGGTAATCCACAAATATCGTAATGGTAGAGTCGATATTTTTCTATAAAAATGGTAATCCCCAAGGGGAAGTACTAAGAAGAATGAAACTCTTTTCCTCTAAATCCTCTACTTACCAATTGCGCTCTTATAAATATATCTTAGACATCCTAAAAAGGGAATGGACACTAGTGTAGCTCCTCGAGCTAGTAGGATAGAGAAATATACCACTCTCACTGGAGGTAATCATGAGATGACATCCATGAAAATGTCCCTAAAATGGTCAACAGGTGACAACTAGATCCTAGTGATATCACATACACCCCATCTTTAATAGGTTCATTGTTTCCTGACCCGCCTGGTACCATCAGTTTCCCCTGCTGACACATGGTCCCCACCCTAGGGCCAACCCACGTTCTTACACGGGTCATCTTACTAATGATTTTACCCATAGGCCAACACATGTCCTTTCTAGTGTTCTTTGTCCTAAATCACACACACCCTAAGAAACATCCCAGAAGGTCACCCATCCTGATCACTATTTCAGGCCATGCATGCTTAATTGTGGAGTTTTAATCAGGTAGGCTCCCTAAACAGAATGTGAACGTTGTTTACATATATCATATACATTAGTTCTTTAACAATTTATCATTCAAGGGTGTTAAATTAACCCCCACCCCCCACTTTTGACCACAACATCCTCATTGTGGGTCCTATATCTCAACCTAGTTAGGGAGCCACACATAAGGCTGGGTACCACCTATGATACCAAATGTGACGACTGGGTCCCAGTGACAGCACAAACACCTCGTCTTTAACATGATTATTGGGTCCTCACCCAATAGGTACCACCAGTTTCCCATGCAGACACGTGGTCCCCACCTTGGGTCCCACACACATGCCTTCCCAGGTCATCTAACTAATGATTGTCCCCACAGGCCAAAACATGTCCCTTCGAGTGTTCTTGGTCCTCACTCACACACAGCCTAAGAAACATCCCATAAGTTCACCCACACTGATCACTACTTCAGGCCAAGGACACTTAAATTTGGAGTTTTAATTGGTTAGGATCCCCAAAAGGAAGGTACACCTTGCTGACATTGGTCATATCATTTAGTTATTTAACCCTTTATCATTCTGGGGTGTTACACAACCACTATTGGGAAATTTGTCTGACATTTACCTAGATCATCCAGATATAAAATCACAATATAGGATATCATCTTACCCAGAACATGATTTTCATGTTCAACTTGGATAGCTTAAATATCTCATTAACCCTTGTGAATAAACTCCTCAACCTATGGTTGTGTAAATATTACCCGATGCTGATATCAATAAATAAATTCCTAAAAATTAATCAACCATTCCATCCCAAAAATGGTGTTGAAACTCATCATCTCGAGGATGTACAAGTCCCATATGAATTGAAACCTACCAAACATAAGGGGCACTACAAGTAATATAGGAAACCCACTATTATGATCCCCAATGGATAGTCTTGTGTAATAAAAAACCCATAAGTATAAAAAAAGATCCCAACAATATCCACAAGAGGAACATATATTAAGCAATGTGAATCCCATGTATCAAACAGTACATAAAATAAAACAGAGGCTACTAGAATAGTACCTATAAAATAATAAGGGATATGATCCTTCTCTAGATGTTCATATTACACTACATAAGACTGGCTTGTACCATGGCACAGTAGAACTTCCTGGAAACCCATAACTGATCAACCCTAATATCACTATGAACCTAGGGGATGGCTACCATGAACATGACCAACACCCTAACCTGATCGTCCTTCTATACCATATTTCCCATTCATGTGGGAAGTAACACACCATACCCTTGAACATGTAGTTGATGAAGACCATCTCCCACTAGTTTTGGGTGGAACCGTTCTGTAGAAGAACTATAGATGGCCCATCTTGATGGAAGATCGACAATGAACTGGGTCGTTAGTACACTACAACATCGTATGTCCCATAAAACCACACTAGTAGCACCTCAACTAGATACATGATGGATATATTTACTACTAATGTCACAGTGTGGATGCTCCAGATGATGCTACATACTACTAGTGGATTAAGGACAAGACCTAGCTTCCAATCCACCATAACTCGAACCTCCAGATTCCCTCTTGTAATGCTCTGTGATCAACACCTGATTCACTATCCTAGATATAGTAATCATATGGATGAAATTTACCTATAATCATATTTCATATCTAATATCATAATCTATTTACATTCCTTTTGATAATTCATTTCCCATCACCATACTTTTGATTTCTAAAACCTAGTAAAACAACCCTAATAGTACATTAATGATAGCGCAACCAACTCCATATGTAAGAACTTATGGGCTCTATTATCCCTTATCATATTAGGATAGAAACAATCATATAATTACCTATGAAACTAACCCCATTCAGTCTCCCAATAATGATAATTGTGTGCCATAACATCCTGCCATCTCCTAGCATAATCACACAATATGTACTTAAGGAGACTCAACCACCTCTTAGGAGGAATCTCTATGTTCTCAATGATAGACATCATGGACTCTAGCAAGGAATCTATATCCTATGTTCTTACATCCCCCAAAAATTTTGGTGTATTATTCTTCTAAAACTCTCATATCGAGTCTTCCATAGTCATGAAGGTCATGATGATCCTCGAACATTTTTCATAAACCAAAAAAGGCATTCATGGAACTGTTCCTCAACACATTCATCTGATATAATAGTTGGTTTCACAACTAGAATGACTACCGGTTCTAATGGTATCCCATGGCCTACCACCTTTAGAGTGTGATCATCTCCTCCCTCCATGTATACAACATGGGTTCATTGTGTTTTCTTGTCTCTATAGTTTCAAACACACTTATTTGTTTTGGATCATTTTCAATGATCTCTTCTCAAAAGTGCATATATCAAATCAGAATAGGTATAAAATTTAAGATATTTTAACTCACCCATCATCCACCTCCATGGGTTAGTTTTAGGTGTCAAAAAATGTTAGACACTACCAAAACCCCACTACTAAGTTCGGTTCTGGTCATCTTCTCTATCATAAACCATTTTGGTTTCAATTTTCTTCATATTCATCTCAATTCAAAATGAGTTAAATTTTCCATTCAATGAATTGATACAAATATTATTCTTATCAATGTTTATTTAGAAATTCAATTTGCTGGCATGTGAATTTCTAATCTTTGGGGGGTTATACTCCCCATGAATCATAGTATGGCATCAAACCATGGCACATTATAACACAATGCAATTTATGACTGAAGCATGATCTTCAATGTTCTGATCCAAATAAACCCATAAACCAAACGGAACAACGATTGGAATCCATCTATTTCACACCCCAATACATCACAATCTACTTAACAAACTGGTAGGAAAATATATCACAGAAACTATCACAATAGTAGGAAATAAGTGATGCATCCAAAATGGCCTGGAATAATACTTATCATGTGAAATCTAGTTGTTCCCTATATGATACATGATATGGAATACCCTCATCTCATCATAATGAATTATAATAGAACCCAAATTAATATCAATAATAACATAATAATTCATGTGTATCAACCAACTATGGATTTAATTCAAATGTAATGTTGAAAATATTGAAAATAACAATTCAATTCAAGTAAATTTGATTTTTTTCTATATGAATTTTAGAAACTACCAGTAGCATATCATTACCAAATTCATATTACATCCTATCCAATTATAATTACACAAAATAGTTAGCTATGCGTGAATGAATTTCATGGATACCACTTTGTAACATCCAAGTTCCAGACCCCACCAAATGGTGCCCTACACCCGGTGGGCCACATGGCCTCAATGGAATCTCCATAGATTCCAGAGGTTTCCAACTAGTAGTGATGGCCTATGTGAGTTATTGGGAGAATATTACCTCATTATAATAGTTAAAACCCGTAGAACAATAACAAAAATTCAATAATAGAGGTATTAAACCATAAAATTGAAATATATAGAATAAGACTTATAAATTGCAATAGGAGAATAAGTCTCATATATAGAATGATGTTAAAAGTCAAGTTTCTATAATAGAGATTCCAAAATTGGAATACAAATGAGATGTAAAATCCTTAAAAAATATTACAAAAGTCCAAATGATATCCATGTAGCATCTCAATCCACATCTTAGCCACATTCTCTCTTTCTCTTAACCAGTAAATCCTGTACTGAAGGAGGAATATTTCCCTTATAGACACCTGAAATCATATCGCCTATTTTTTTCCAAAAAGGTGACCCAAATAGCATGTGATAAATAATCCTAGTATGAAATCACCCAAGATATATTCCTCACTATCAGTGCATATATATGATATGCAGTTTTCAATATGAAAAGTAGTAAGTAGGGTAGTACTCAAAAGTAAACATCCTACCTGAACTAGTTTCCATTTACCATTAATTAATATTCATTTCACAGATCAGTTTCTTTTTAATTTGTAATCCGCATGATCAAAATCATTCAAAAAATTCCATATGTAACTAAAAGAACAATATATGTGTTAAATGGAGATCTAAATAATACAAGTCAAGAACGAATATAAGATTATACCTTGTCTTGGCTGATGCTTCATAAGTCATTTCTTTTACAATTAAATTCCTATCCTATGCTCGTCCATGTCATTACTAAGTTGGAATTCATGTATCACACCAGGTAAGACATCATCCATAACCCTACAATCTCGTCCCTATCAAATATCTCATGAACCAAGTATTTCTCTATGTGAGATATAATATGTCATACAATCGAGTATGTGCTCAGCACATCGCCGAAAAGCCTGAGTATATCCCTTGAAATAACTGTCAAATTCCCATTGAGTTTGGAAATATAATTATCATAAGAATCCATATATCACTCGGCATATAATTCTATCCTAAATGAGTCTATTTTTTATATCCATTTATGGATCCATGTATCATATATGGTTTAGTAGCATTTAAACATTGAGTCCATCCATAGAATCCTAAGGTGGATCCATGTATCACCCAAGGTATAAAGGTCAATAGTCAAATGATTCCATCAATTTAATTATTATTTTAATCTATGTATCACCCAAGTATGTTCATCATTTAACTAATTAGATCAAATTTTAACAATTCATTTAACATTACAAGGTCAAAACCAAGAGTTTCTTTTAATAAACTCACCTAAAGGGGTTACTCAGTTATTTTCCAACCATAGATGGATTTTCCATAATTTATTCACATGGGAATAACTAGAAAGCAATCTTCTAATTATTAATAAAATATTTACATAACATGGTATAAATATAAGTCACATGGGAATTTTCATATACAAGGAATCACATGTATAAAAAAGAATCACAAGGCTTAAACATTATTTTGCTCACATGAGATTAGAAATTCAAGGGATATTCATATAGTTAAATGTTCATTTTAAATATAACAATCCTAATAAGACTATCATTATATTTCATGGATTATTTATCATATATTTCTTTAGTAAGATGAAACTTTTAATAAATTCTATCAATTGCATCTATTTATGGCAAAGAATCTACTTTATCCCCATTGGAAAGGAAACCCGATGACAGAATTCCTTAATTAAGAGATGAAATACCTAGGAATAGGGGAAAATCACCTATCCTATACCATTAACTAATTTAATTTATAATTAAATTCCTCATAGGTATCCATGGCCATGAGCCAAAAAAGGTCCATATTAATATAAAAACCCAAAGGGGAGGATTAATCAAGTCATAAAAACTACAAGAATTATGATTCATCCTCTTTAAGTTAATATTATATACCTATCGATTAGAATATTTAATTCAATTTAGGCAATGCTTGGAAATTGGGCACACAGAACCCCGACATGTATAAATAGATTGACTGAAAGAAAAATGCATGAGACCAACTACCATAGCTTCATGCTATATATATAATCTAGTATAATGATCTGATTCAACCCATATTGAAATAAATATGAATAATGGATTGATAATGAGAAAATAGGGAATATAAGGGTAAATCCAAATAGTTCAAATGATTCCCATAAGAACAAAGGATAGATAAAAGGGATGTAAGGACATACCATTATAGATCCAAAGAGGTATGCCTGTATTGAATCATTTTACAAGTGGATAATGGATCTAAATATCAAGAATAACAAAAAGAAGTTATTTAATATTCCCCCCTTTCTATCAAGGTGAATAATTAACTCAAAATAAAATTTAAAACGAGTTTCATTTATTTTTAATTTTATAAATAATAATTTCTAACATAGATTATACCTCATGATTTAGGTTCATGATTTAGATAATTGTTCTCCGATTGTGCACGATTTCTGTAGGAAAATGGGCATCTGAATGGTTTACCCACAGAGTTCCGAAACTTTGCATAAACCATACAAAGAGACACTGTCCAAATTTGGTAAAATTGATTACATGAATGAATGGACTTAAATCCCAACCCACACATTATTCACTAACCATGTGGCTGCCTCTTTTCATCCAAATCATTGGTTTTGGGCTCCAGGCCATCCCCCGAGACACATGTTCCCTCTATTACCTCAATGATCATTCATATTATTCCATATTTAAGAAATTAAACTGTGAATTGATGGAAAACAAGATATATGTACCTCAAAGAATAATAGGGTTCTTAAAATTATTAGACCATTTCTTCTAATGTCTTAATAGACTGGTCATATTGGACATTAGTTTGTGTAAGATAGGATGTAATAAAGCTTAACTCAGTGTTTAGATAATATTGGATAATTTTTTGGAACATGGAGGGGAATCTAGGATCTTGATTGGATATTATCAATAGTGTTATTCCATTTAACCTTAAAACATCTTTGATGTATATACATGCAATATGATCTAGTGAGACATCCGATAAAATTATGTTAATGTGATATGTCTTTGTAAGATGATCCACGATATCTAATATAGAATTATTTCCCCTGGATGTATTCATATGTCTTGTAAAAATTTACATTGATATGTAATCCCATTTGAATGTTGGTATGGGTAATGGATGCATCATCCACATAGACATCTTCCTCTTATCCTTCCCTTGTTGGCATGCGAAGAACATTAATTTATATTCAGTTATCTCATTCTTTATATATTCCCACTAATAGTGATCACAATTATCATGAAACATCTTTTTCTCTTATTGGGTGATTGGAGAAAGTATAACTATGTTCATCTACAAAAAATTCATTATTTAACTCAGGATTTGATGGAACACAACATCGTGACCCAAATCACACATTTCATTTTTCATAAATTTTAAACTCCGAGGATTTTCTCTTTCTAATGTCTTCCACCGTATTTGTAATTTCAACATTATTTCTTTTAGCATCCTTTACATTATTTAGGAGGGATAGAGGAGATTTCATTTCAGAAAGTATTGAGGATGTTCATTATTTAATGATTCTCATATCAATCCATTGATGGTCTAGGATTATTGGATCCTTCTCAATTATCATTATTGATAAATATATAGGATATTTTCTACATAGAGCGTCATCCAACTTTTTTTTGTTACCAGGATGGTATTGGATTGAGAAATTATATAACTTGATGAGTTCTAACCATATTAGTAATTGGGTATTAGGCTAAATATATGTGAATATATATTTTAGGATCTTGTGATCAACATATATCTCACACTTCTTTCTATCTAAATAATTCCACTATATTTTCAACACAAAGATCATAGCAACAAATTGTTGATCATGTTTCAGACAGTTTTACTCATGGATTTTCAACTACCTTTGTGTGTAGGATATTACATTAGGATTTTTCATCATTAGACACACTGAGCCATTATCTGACGCATCTCTTTATATAATAAAGTGTTCCCCATGAGTTGGTACTATGATCAATGGAGCGATGATAATCCTCTTTTTTATCTCCTTAAATTTTCCTCATATTCTAGTATCAAAAAAATGTTCACTCTATTCCAAGTAGGATTGGTATGTGGGTTTTAAAATCATGATAAATTACTCACAAATCGACAACAATACCCAAATACCCCAAGGAAACTATGTATATTTATCACAAATGTTAGCCTCAACCATAATTCTATTGATTACATAATTAAAGGGTCCATAGATAAACCATTTAGATATGATTATTTTCTCTAATAAAGACACTTCTTTCAACCAAAACTCACATTTTTTATTATTGGTTTAAAACTTCTCATTTCATAGGGTATTTAGCACAATGCTAAGATTCTCCTCATGCTCCTCCATTATTTTGTAGTATATTATAATATCACCTATAATTAATACCACAAAATTTTAATATTAATCAATAAGTACTATATTAATCATGTACATGAATATTTATGGATCCTTAGTGGGGCTGAATGGAATCACTATGAATTGATAGTTCCAATAAAATATATGAAATTTGTTCTTTATTATATATTCCTTCCTTACTAAAACATTATAATATCCCAATCGAAGTTCCACCTTGGAGAAGTATTGTTATCCATGTATCAAATCGGAAAATTATTCAATCAGAGGAAGATGATACTTTTTTTGTATCATGATGTTGTGGATCTTACAATAGTTAATGAAAAGGCTCATTAACCCATCCTTCATCCTAATGAAGATTACTTGCTCACCTCATGGTGAAGAACATGGGAATATTAACTTTTTATATAGATTTTCATATAGTTTTTTTCATAGATTCTAAATTTCTATAACATCCATTCTATACTAAGTCTTTGATAATGGTAATGCCCTAGGTGTAGGATCCATTAAAAATTTATCCCCTCCACCAGGAGAAAAAATTCACAATTCATAGGGAAACACATCATTGTATTCTCTCATAATGGGCATGTATTCAATGATGATTCATTCCTTCGAATAAATAATTTATATATGATAAAAATTTTCATAGGGAAATAATACTCATTTTGGAGATGTTGGTGCTTAAATAAGATTCATTCTACTCCTCACACATGAATATATCGTAGAAAAATTCATGATCTGGAGAGTTATTTCTTTCTCCAAAAAATTATTTTGGATCTTTATAGGGACACCCAATCCATGCCCATAATAGCTAAAAATTCAACTAAAGAGAGTATTAAATGGGTATATATTATTTTCATCCCATAAAATTGAATTGGGGATGAGTGATATACATGAGAGGAAACAATTTACCCTTTTGAAATTTTCTCTAAACCCACTACTTACCGGATTTTTGGGGGTGTTTAGATAGTTATAAAAAATGTTTGTGATGTGAAGGAATACGGAGAACCATAAAAAAAATTTGTTCACTATTATTGAATGAATAACTATAGTACCTTTCACCACTTCGCCGTTGAGATCCACCACAGCAGTTGTGATGGAAGAAATATCTCTCGTAATACTTTGGAGTTAGTTGTATATCTCTGAAAACCCTTTTATTAGGGAATTGTATGGAAAATATCCCTAGTTATTTGTATTTGAAATAATTAAATATGAAATGTGTGTTGAATAAAACATCCCATTCCTTCATATCATTATTGGGTTTCTCCTGTCAAAAATTTTGAGTCAGGTTCCCTATATTCCCGCACCTAAACAATTTCTTCATCCCCCTTAGTCAATTTCTAGGGTACTTCATTTAACACCATTGACAAGTAGAATGGTGAAATTTCATAGAACCATTATATTACTCTATTATACCACCATAATTATACTCCACCTTATTCTTATTATCCCTATGATACCATTGAGATTCTCTAATCTCCATTTCGACTTTGAGGGAACATGATACAATCTCCCCATATCTGTCAAAGTCACAGATCTCGAGGGACTTTTGTAATCTACGTTTTTTTCCAACAAAGAAGTGGATAACCTTGAATTTGGAAGTAATGAATAAGATGGAGGCATATCATGAATGCATTGTGATGTTTTCCTTCCACACCCTGTTAGATTATTAATATTTATTCTTGATGGCCAAAAAATTTCTTTTCATTTTATATCAGAGAGTGAGAGTAAAATATATATAAAAAATTATTTTATGGAATTTCATCCACTCCATCCTTTCAATACCATTAATAGGATTCTCATTTGTTTATCAATTCTAACCACTAATCATCTTCTCCCTCTATAGAACAAATAGCTAGTAGAACCATCTCTTTTATCAGAATATGGAAGGACAGAGAAGATATTCTCAATTGAGTTGATCCGCTGTTTGGGGAATGAGGGATCAAATAATCTACTGAAATTATGAGGCCTTGGTCGCATGAAGCACTAAATCACTACATATTCTTTATTATGGGGGTTTAGAATATCCTCCTAATCGAGGTTTCTGTTTAGAACCTGAGTCATCTAATATAGTAGCATTATAATGTTCTCAATTCATCCTCCCATTAGGTTGGGTATCTCATTGGGGAATCCATCATTATGTCCAACTTATTGATATTTTACATGATTCCACCTATTTATGTCCATTTTATAGAATAAAAGGATAATTAGTGATGAGAATATTAATGTTATGAAGTAGATAAAAGGGGATAAAATAAAAGTAAAGGGGTAACTTATAAATTTAAATTATTTCTTTATGTTATGAATTTCATGGATTTAATCTGTGTTATCCATGATCTATTTCCTAACATATATTATTATGGTCATTTTTTGTTCCCATAATAATGGTACATCAATAAAATGTGAATTGACTAGAGTATAAACCCTAGGAGTGTCAAACATGGTGCGCAGTAAAGCATATTTTCATGTACCAGGTTACCTCATGTCACGCCCAAAACACCTTATCACCTTCTCATAGTTATTATGCCAAGGTACATGTGTGCCAAAACCATGTTCAATTGTAGAATCAATAAAGGTATGTATTGGATCGAGACACAACATACTCTACACATATGAAAATTTGAGGATGTTTTTATTATAAATATAATTATACCAACGGATTTATCTAGATTTTTCTAATCATAATATAAAAATTACAAAATAATTCTATGATAACTAATATAAAGACCATGTTCATATTATAGATTAATTCATGATTTATTAGTAAATTTTTACATGATAAAACCAAAAAGAAAGATATTTATACTGTATTTGGGAATTATAAACATAAAATTAAATCATGAACATGGGATACAACAACATTATTGAAAAAATCCTTAACTCGCTTCTAAAAATACATCGATTATAAAACTACATGTGATAACTTTGGGAAAAACCTCCAAAATGAATAAGATATAAATACAAGTAAGGTAATAAACAAGGAATAACTGGAATAATATAACACATGTTAGAAAATAGGGATATCAATGTGGAGTAAAATAAACATGAATAATAAGGCTTGATAAATAATGACAATCATAAAAGGGGAAATGTGGAAAAAACTTAAAAAACATAATCCTAAATATTAGATAGGGATAAACCAACCATTTTTCATGGTGGAAAAATTCCTATAAAGAATCATGTTAAATAAATATCCCCAAATGATGTACCAGGACACTAAACATTACCATGTTCATTCTAATGTTATAATTTTTTTGGCCGCACCGGTCACATTCATTTCATTATCATGGTTAAGTGTGCTACAAACATCATAAAAATTGACTTATTCATCACCATATTTCATTGAAAGATCAATAAATGCAGAACATATACATTTAAATCCCTAATAAATACTAAATGTTCATAAAGGTGAACACCCTTGATAGAAAATTGGTACGGTATTCACTACATAGTTGGTTTTGCATGGAAAATCACGTTGATATTTTGGCTGCATAACAACATCACTTAAAAACTCATAAAAATGGTTTAATGAAAGATAAATGGGTATCTCATCACATAAATACCAAATGGTAATTATTAGGTACTTGAAAAAACAAATATCAAAAATATAAATAGGAAATAAAAGGTATAAGGTAATGATGAAACATGAATGATTAAGAGAATCATAATTATACATTGGCATGGTAATTTGTGTACATAAAATATCATAGAAGGATTAATGAGAGTGAATGTAATGTCTCATTATTTATAAATAAAATTTATATTAAGGTAGTAATTTAATAACATATCCCAATATATGAAAAAATATTTTTAGCAATATTACAAAAAGAAGTTCATGATAAAAAAATGAGAGTGGAAGAATACTCGTGGAATTTCGACATAGTAACTGCTTAGGTAAGTGTTAAAATGAGAGAGGATAAATTATATCTCATTAATATAAAATCAAATATATATAAAGGGAATGATTATAAATGAATTAAAATATAAAAAATTGAAATTAATAAGAATAATTCCAAAAAATGTGCTTGAATTGAAAGGAGGAGAGGATAGTGAGGATCCATTATATCATTGCGAGACACCCAAAGCTTGAGAGGTGCTTATAGAAAGACACATAGTGCCTTGGGGGAACAATATATAGTGGAGGGAAGATTATTGTCGCTCTATATACAGTTTTAGTGAAGATAAATGTGATCTTGGATGGGTTTATATATGAAATATGATGGAATACATGATTATTTTGATTTTAGACTCAACATAATAAAATATTTAAAATGAAAAACAAATCATGTTTTTTAAATGGTTTCTTCAAAATGGTAGCGCTTTTTATTATTTTATCAGTAAAATGGCTAAAAATATTAAATTAATTCCCTATCATATATAGATGTGAGTCACACTCTTAAATAATGTATTTTAAAACCATAAAATATATTTTGGGTTTTGGATTATTCATAATGGCACTATAAGAAAAATAAAATAAACTTAAGGTAAAATTATTTTAATGGGGAAACATAAACATGGTCATCTATAACCTTTATAGTATTCATTAAATCACCTTTTGTTCATTATGATTTCATTAAACACAATGTGTTCATATATAATATTTCATTTTTACTAGAAAAATCGATTGCCTAAAATAAATATTAAAAATTCATAGTTTGGTAATTTTGATATTTTGATTCCAAATATAATATTCATTTATCTAAATAATTTTATAAAATTTTGAATTTTTATTTTTAAAATTAAAATCAATATTTATTATGAAATGTTGGGTTTTGAACATTAAAAGTTTTCAAACCCTTATAAAAATTACATTTCATATGATCACTTATGTTCGATAAAAAATATTTTATAATAATATTAAAATATTATTTACACATAAAATCCATTAATTCATAAATTCATTAATAGAATTTGAATATTAACCAAAAATACATGTTTTCATTATTGTGTTAAAAAATTACAATGTAACAATAATATGATGAAAATAAATTCGTTATAATATAAAAAATGATGTAGGTAATCATATTGTTGGGATCATGATACATGTCCCTTTATTAAACCAGTAAACTCCCTAATAGTGAGGTGTGAAACAGTAGAAAAATTCATGGGGTGGTCCAGCAAACATGGTTTGGTCTGTGATCTCAATGAATATGAACTTCTCACATAAATAGTTTCTTTCATTCTAACGTTATTAGATCTTGTCTTTTGAATGGTCAAGGGTGACGCCCAAAAATGCTATATCCCTAGAAAGATCTGATAAATTGGCGTCAGAGGGTATGGTACTGCTAATTGAGGCTATGTCATCAATTATCTAGGTCAGTTGGATTTGTTAAAACCCTATATTTATTCTAATAATTTGACCATTATTAAATGGATATATTATAAATGGTATAAACACATAGTAGTATTTTAAATCCAATTGTATAAGATAAAACAAAATAATTTCATGTGCGTTCTATAACCATAAAAAATAAAAATATATTTAATTTAAATAAGTGAAATTTTATTTACAACCGTTTGGTTCATTAAAGAGGATATTTCCATTATTAAAACATATATATAATTTAGAAAATCCAAAAAAAATTCCAAACTATATATGGTATAGAAATATTCATGAAAAATATATAAATAATGTATCATTTTTATTAAAACATGTTTTATATCATTTTCAGTCAATAAATGATAAAAATTTGGAACTAATAATTGAAAAAATAATAAATAAAAATAGGATAAAAAAACATATAATGTTTAATAAAAAATTAATATAAAATCTCCATCAATTTAAATTACAACAAAAAAAATCACAAAAAAATTATATTTTAAAAGAAACTCATACATCGGATCCTGATAGTCTTTTTATGCATTCCTAACCTCCAATATAATTAATTTTAATTTTTTCTACATTTATACTCAAATCATATTCAAACATATCATACAATATATCATTCACTTTTAAAATATAATTTTAGATTTATTAACAATTTGACATTAAAATATATATTTGTGTCTTATTTATATGATTCCCCTACATGTTTAGGTTTGGTGGTTTTGGTAATTTCACCATGGTAATAGATTCATTAAATCAAATTTCTAAATAATTTAATTACCATAAATTTTATTTATTATATAAAATTTTTAAAGAGTTTATAAAATAGTTTTGATAAAAAAAAATTAATTTAATCACATCATGGAGATGGTAGTCCTTATGTACATATGAGTGGTGGTTTAATTTTTTGTTGAATGAAATAAAATAGATTAAAATAATGGAATATCATTATTGAAAAAAAAAATCAAATATATTCTTTAAATATACCCTTAACTCATCCATGTAAATAAAAAATGAAAAATGATTCACATCGCATCACCGAGGTGGTAGTCCACACATGTTCCCCATCGATGTTATGATTTTACAATGGATATAAAGGTCAATAGGTAGTTAATATTGTATCTTAAAAGAATAATTATAAATTTATATGAATCATATATAAACTATATATATAACCATCATTGAGTTCTGGTAATGTAAAATAAAATACATCTCATCATGGAGATGGTAGTCTTTACATATGCATGAGAGATGTTATTATATTCAATCGGAAGGATTTAATCCATTAAATGGTTTTAAAATTTGAATAAAAATAGTTTAATTTAGTAAATATCCTTATTTTATATCTTTAATGTGGATTTATAATATTTCAGGAGGTTAATACTGAAAAAATCATAAGACATATCGATAAGGAAATTAACTCTTCTTTTTGTGTCCTCCTTTGTCATAACTATAAAGCATTATTTAGATAGTTTTCTGGTGTGATCGTGACTATTAGGTACTGAAATGTAATGATGGGAAATGATTTGGGAAGCTCTTTTATTATCTAGATTCCAAAAATAGTGTGGATTAGTGAGAGGTGTGGGTGAACTTTTATTAGTTTGCTGGGTTGAAAATATGTAAATACTAGAAACAATATTATATAATATATTCCATAGAAAAGAGAATGTGAAAATAAATACACACAATATTGAAGGAATTTATATATTTTTTGATATAATTTGAACTAAATATTATTTGATATGACAACATTTGGCTCTTTCATATCGTTTAATAATCAATTAACATGTTTTACCCTTTATGTTTATAGCAATGTTTAACCATGGTTACTATTAATAATGAAAAAAAAGAAATTAGAATCATTACTAAATTTTAAAATAATGATTCCATAAATTGAACTCCTTTTTCAAAGCCAATTTCTATATGGGTTGTCAATTTATTTTAAATTAATATTAGAAAATTAATTGAAATTTTATTTTAGAAAAATCTATTTTGAAGTATAAAATTGAATTTAGACTTATTCCATTCCAAGTAAAAAAATAATAAATGGAAGTTAAATTATTTTAATGAATATATTAACTATATTTTTTTTAAATAATTAATAAATAATGATTAATTTTTTATTTACCTAAAAACACATTGGAGCATAAAAATGGTTTTTAGGTAAACAACTATTTTTACCTTCAAATGCTTTTATTTTCTCTTCTATCCAATTTATAACCAATGAATTCATTTAATACATGTGTATATAGTGATATAATAAAATTTTATTATTACAAATAAACATTTAAATAAAACATATTTCAAAAAATAAATTCTCATAAATATCAATTCATCGTAGTTTTTTTGTATCAATTATATTCTATAAGTGAATTAAAAATTACTATTGACAATTAAATTATATCTAAATACCAAATAATGACCTTCACTCTATAGTTTTTTATAATTATTCATATAATATTAGTGTCTTCTTCATCACAATCAATCTAAAAACATCAAATTTATTAATGGGAAATTTATTATAAAAAATTTTGTTTTTAGATTCTAAACCTTATAATAATTTATAAATCGAACCTTATTTATTCTGATACAAACAATATAGGATAAAGAAGCCACATCAAATACTCAATTTACCATGTTCCATACTCATTTATTAGATTCCACTTGAGAACAATAAATACGTTATTAGTCTTATAACATATAATATAATATCTATGATCCAATATTTCTACTCAATACACATTATAAGAATGACCACGATACATTGATATGATATGTTGGTCATGTACTTGTGAAGTATTATTTTTGTTCTGATTCAAAAAAGATACATACAAAACATCATGAACATGGGATAGGTTTAGACATATCATGATACTATAATCTACTTCCTTGATATATTTTAGGATATCAGAGGGACTGATTTCTCTCATTCTTATGTTCCCCTTTATTCCAAAGATCTTTACCTACACACTATTTGATATTCTATAAAATAATTTATCATTGAAAATAAACTCTATATTTCACCAATTATTTTCATACTAAATTTTTATTAATTTCATAGATTCCCTAATGTGTTTTGAATATATCTAAACTTCTCTTACACATCCTTAAGTATATTACGTCATAATAACAGCGGTTCCCTAATAAATCCTAGCATTTTAAAAATCCACATTTGATTTCATATTTGGATTTAGAAGGATCAATATAAATTCTCTTGTGATAATTAATTTTGTATTTAATTTACATAATATGATGGTGTTTCTTTCAGCCAATAATGAGATAAATGTAGAAACCTCTCTGCATAACATCTTGTGTCTTAATGGTCCACTAATATTTCACATCTATAGGAAGACGGTATACAGTGCCAAGACTCAGTTATATATTCATCACAGTCTATGTAATATTATATAACATCGAGTTAGACATTGTGTAAGAACCTGGATGTTCTTTTCACGTCTGGTTCGTCCGAGAGATCCCATACCTCCACAATCATTCCCCGAGCCCCCGATCGAGCACTGGTTATCCGATTGGACCACCATATGTTGCATTGGGATCACCTCGATATATAGTGTTCTTAGGATATTAAAATCTGTAAGTTCGCATATATCAATCTCCCAACATCGAGGTAGGTGTTTTGTTCCTTTCCATTGAAATTATTTGAGTTATATGTGCAATTTTGACCAATATCATTGAAAGGGTTATTGCGTGTTTACCATTTTAACCCTGTTAATTTCCTACTATTCTGGTATGCGTGAGTAGAGGTTAATTAGATGTCAATAGGGTTGAATTCTAGACTTTGGATGTGTTTTCCCATGAATGTTCTGTTTACGTCTGTGTGGTCCTGTTTATCCCGTTAGGCCTGCTTGATGTTTTCCCATGCTTAGTACTGTAGGATGGAGTGATTATTTTATCTTAGAGGCTTGATATTCTGTACACTGGTTATCCAATTAGTTCTTGAGGTTTAAATTGTCCGTATTGAATTTCTATTCATGCTTTACATACACAGGACCATGAGAACTTGGTGTAGTAGATTATACGGGTAATTGACAGTGTGAGCTTTCTCAGAGGGTCTTTAACCACTTTTTACAATAAGGGGAATTTACTATGTAAGCTTCCTCAAAGAATCTTTAATAGCTTTTGACTATAAGTGGAATTGACTATGTGTGATTCCTCATAGAGTCTTTGTTATATAATTACAACTGAACCAGAGTAGATAGGATGTGTGTACTTCCCAAAGGGCTACCTGCTTTGATTAGCTTCTTACTTGATATGTGGACTTTAATGCTACGAAACTGTGGAATTGTTTACTACTGAGTACTTCCTTGTTTACTGCTCATTTACTTAATGTCTTCCATATACATTCACTGACTATTAGGCATAGATCTATTGGTGGTTTCCTATTGGGATTAGTCTCACACCTTTTTTGGGTAAGGCTTTTCGGCCCAAAAATATTATAATGTTGCAGGTATTGATAAGGGAAAGCGCTCGTCAACTTCAAGTACTTGATTGATGTGGAGCTGAAGAGCATGGGACCAAGCTATGGATTGTGATGCAGAGGATTTATTTAATTGTTTTTCTTTTGTACCTTGGATTAGTATTGTATTTATCATTGTGACTTGTTGGTATATTCTCCTAGACATATGTATCATGCATCATTTTATATATGTGCTCCAGTTATTTATTACTTTCGTTGTCTACTTATTTCTTATTTACTGCTTCTGCTATTTCAATTTGTTTACTTCTACTTTGTTACTCTGCCAATGAGTGAATAGTTTCCCCACTATCACACCCAAGGCCCTCGCTGCTAGTCAGAAGGCTTTGGCGTTTGGACAAATTCTCTTGACTCAATGTGACCAACCGGTTACGGGGCTCCTCTGGGTGGCTTCCGGAACCGGGACGTTACAAAGTGGTATTAGAGGAATTTTTTTCTTCTTGACATATAGTTTGGGAAATATAGCTGGGGATATGAAATAATTGGTACATGGTAAGTAGCTGTTACCGAGAGTAGCTAACCCATGTACAGGGAAAAGCCAATCTACCTTGTTATTGAAATTTTTCTGGTTTTTTAAATGTTACAGTTGATTTGATTTCACCTTGAGTGATTCACATGTTTCATGTTGTTACTGTTGATGTTATTGGGGTTCTGTTTCTGTCACAACCTGATGAGATTAGGGTATTCCATCTCATTCATCAGATAGGCACTTTCTAGAAATCACATGTCATGCATTCTTGTTATTCCATTTAGGGTGCATTAGTGATTGCATGTTGTTGTAATAGATGTTTTTCTATATATGCTTGATGTTGTGATAGATTTTTTTCTATATATGATTGTTTTTTTGAATTATGCTTTGATTGAATACCTGGTATTTGATAGGGTATTTGATTATATATGGTCTTGTTAGAATGAACGCCAAACATTGGTTCTTGAGGTGTTATGGGACCTCATGAATCAAAATATGGTGGATCATTGACCTGTTTACCTTGTTTATAACATGTATACGATGTCAATCATTGATTCGAGGGGATTATGGGCCCTCATGGACTGTAATTTGGAAAATTAATGTTCATTTTAGTGTTATTCTAGGTTCTGGAGTAGCTTCAAAGGCTTAATATCTGTAAAAACCTAGAATACATGGCGTGTAATGTCAAATATATGCCATGTGTTATTCTGTTTCGGAAGGAATTTTTTTTCTTAAGTACACATTGTGTATTATATATAAATGTCGTTTAATCTCTAACCATGTTGAAAACTGTGTGTGAAGGGACACAGTGTTTAGAAATATTTGGTAAGACACACCATGTACACCATGTACAGGCCGTGTTTTAGACTGTATAAACTGGTCATCTCACTAACAACGCGGGTCGGTTGGGTATTTTATAAACACACACCGTGTACGTATGGAGCATACCGTGTAGTGTAAACTGAGTACCCGACCATGTAATGAAGAACATTGGTCGGAAAAATCTTCCAAGTACATGCCATGTCAATCTGGAACACACAATGTAGTTTGAGCCATTTATACGGCCGTGTCACTAACAACACGGGTCGATGAAGCTCGTCTAGTACACACCGTGATGGGCACGAACATACTGTGTAGTCTTGTTCATGGGGATTCTTGTGTCTTAGCCGTGTACGAGAACTCCGGTAGGGAAAAAAGATTCTAGTACACGGTATGTGTTAGGACAACATGATGAGTATTTGGAGTGTTACACGACCAGTTGTGGCAGGAGTACACGCCCATGTGAAAGGTTTCATGTAACACATCTTGTAGTCATTATACACAACGTGTATCCATGTTTTCATAGACATAAATGATTTCCTTCTCTAGTTCCCTTCTCACACTTATATGTTTTAGTCCCTGTTAATCTTGATCTGAGGTGTGTGCTTGACCTTGCAGAGACTTGCCACCGAGACATCCTCCAGTTATATGAAAATTACAGGGCAGTGATCAGAAACAAGATATGGTTGATCAGGGACTGCCAGCAGATCCTCCAGTTGTGCCAGTCTTGGCACCAGAATTTATACCGTATATAGGTGTCGATTAAAAGTTTAGGGAGGGATTTATGAGGATGATAAAGAACTTCCAGGAAGTACCGCCTCATGCCCTGTCAATGGCAGTATTGATGTGGCTCTTTCAACAACAACACCCTCCCAATTTCAAGGGGATGGAGGACCCCAGGATGGAGAGTCATGGATAGAAGCCACGTTGACGATAGTCGATCATCTGGAGACACCTCCAGAGAGGAGGGTCAAGCTCTGTACCTGCATGTTTCGCAACTCCGCCAAGAGGTGGTGGGATGTGATCTCAAAATCAGGACACCAGCAGACAATGGATTGGGATGAGTTCCATTTCACCTTCTATGATTAATTCTATTTAGAGACCTTGAGGGCCAATCAAGCCCGAGTGTTCATGAATATGGAGCAGGGTGCTCTTTATGTTATGGAGTATTTATCTCGCTTCATGGAGTGGAAACACTTTACACCCTTTTTTGGAGGGGGTGAGTTTTTCCTTTCATGGATGTTTGAGGATTGTCTCAGGAAAGACATCTGATCCGAGGTGAACATCTTCAGGTTGCATTTGATATCTTCTATAGTCAACCAGGTGCTGATCACAAAGAGTAATCTGATGGATTCTAGAGTACTGGGACAGGGTGGTTCACCATCCAGGGTTAGTGCTTCTCTGACCGATAGCAGGAAGCCCCGTAGGGGGACTTCATAAGGAAATATGAGTAGGCAGGATACATCTTCTAGTATCTAGGTAGTCTGCTACCAGTGTGGGAAGAGCGGGCATACGAGACCACATTGCCCGACAGAACCAGTTGAGTGTCGATCTTGCGGCAAGATGGGCCATCCGTAGCATTTCTGTCAGATCTTATCACCACCAACTAGTGACAGGGGTTCTCCTATAACTCCGCATTCAGTAGTAGTACCACCAATTACTCCTCAGTTGGGGAAATATATTTCTTCTTGTTGTTCAAGCCAAGGTAGAGGTCGGGGTTGTGTTAGTCGGTCACCCGGTTTTTAGCAACAACATGGTGGATCAACTCAGAGTGGTGAAGCAATGTCACAGGGCCACGGTGTAGGCTAGACATTTACAATGGAGCAGACCCAACATGGGCAGGATCTTGTACCCTCTACAGTTCGAGGTATGATCCTAGTTGCCTCAGTTTAATCTTCATCTCTTTTCAATACAGGGGATTCCCATAGCTTATAATTTTTGTTATTAGGGAGAGACTTGGGCTCTGTATCTTTTATTCTGCCGATATATTGATGGTATAAACTCCGTTGGGGACTATAATTTCTAGTTTACCTCAGTACAAGGAGTTCTTTCTAGAGTTTGGTGGGTGTCACTTGTTATGGGACCTCTATGTCTTAGAGATGAAAAGGCTGGATGTCATTCTCATAATGGATAGGTTTGTTCCCTTCCAGGCTGTTGTCGATTGGTATCACTGGAGGGTGAGTTTCCCATCACCTAAGGGAACATCGTTTCTTCAGAAAGGTAAATGGGATGTCCAGGAGAGCAGAGCAGGACCTGAGCATCATGGGTTGGAAGGAGTTACAGCCCATATTCCTAGTCTATATATGGATGAACAGGGGACTTCATAGCTAGACTTTCCTAAAGTGGTGGATTATTTCAGTGACTTATTTCTAGTGGACTTTTTCAGTTTACCCCTAGAGAGAGAGGTGGAATTTTCTATTGATCTTGTGACAGGAGATGCACTGGTGTCCATTCATCCTTATAGGATGGCTACACCAAAGTTACAGGAGCACAAGAAGTAGTTGGAGGTGTTTCAGGAAAAGGGTTTCATCTAAACCAGTACTTCTCCTTGGGGTTCGCCTATCCTATTTGTGAAGAAGGCAGACGGCACCCTCATACTTTGTGTGGATTATCCAAAGTTGAACCAGTTGATATTCAAGAACCGATATCCCTTGATCAGTATTGATGACCTTTTCGATCATCTTTGAGGAGCCTAGGTGTTCTCGAAGATCCACTTGAGATTCGGTTAGCATCAGTTGCATGTTCGACTATATGATATGCCTCTTATATCCTTTTGAAGTAGGCATAGTCTCTATGAGTATGTGGTTATGTCGTTCGATCTCACAAATGGGCCTTCAGTCTTCATGGCACTGATGAACCGAGTGTTCCATCAATAAATGGATTATTTCATGGTGGTCTTCATGGACGATATCTTTGTGTACTCTCACACTCAACACGACCATGCTACCCATCTTGATATCATTTTGGGTACACTAAGAGAGCACCAATTATATGCTAATCACTCAAAATGACAATTTTGGATGGACCAGATTCACTTCATGGGAAATGTTATCTCAGAGATAGGAGTATCAGTAGACCTAGAGAAAGTGATAGCCGTAGTTTCAAGGGAAAATCCGTCGAATTGTTTTAAGTTATAGAGTTTTCTAGGGTTGGTTGGATTCTAAAGATGTTTCATACATGATTTTTTACACTTAGAAGCACCACTGACGAGTCTGACTAAGAAGGGTGCAAAGTTTTTATGGTTGGATTCGTGTGATTCATCATTTCAGGAAATGAATGGGAGGTTGACATCAACACTGATACTAGTATTTACAGAGTTAGATAATAGATATACTATTTACTGTGATGCTTCAGGTATTGGTCTGGGTGTGGTGCTTATGTCGGGGGAAGGATTCATTGCGTACGGGTCTTGGCAGTTGATGCCACATGAGAAGAATTACATGACCCATGATCTAGAGTTGTCTATTATTGTTCAAGATTTACGTTATTGGACACATTATATATGGGAGAGCATTTTGTGGTTTTCACTGACCAAAAAAGTGTCAATTACATCTTCACCCAGTGTGACATGAATTTAAGATAGTGAATGTGGGTTCAGTGCCTTCAATCATTTGAATTTGATCTTGCCTATACATCGGGGAAAGGCAACACAGTGGTTAATGCGCTGAGCAGGAGGACCTAGATACAAGTTGTTCAGGAGGCTAGCAGTGAGTGGAAGCTTATGGATTTGTTCTCTGAGATGCATTTGGAGGTGCACGACATACAAGGGAAAACTTTTATTTCTTCTATAGCTATTACCTCAACTCTTCTTGATCGAGTGAAAATGAGGCGGCTATTAGATATTGAAATCCAAGTCCTACCAAAAATTGTGTCATGAGAGGACCCTATTCCTGGATGGACCATAGGTGAGGATTAGATCTCGCATTTCTAGGGGCGTGTATGGGTGTCATGAGACATACACAAGGAGTAGATGCATGAATTTATTTCCTCAATTTGGCATTTCATCCTGGTGTCACCAAGATGTATCGCGATCTACACTGTCAGTATTGGTGGCCAGGTATGAAGAGATATGTTGTTGGTTTCATCATGACATTTTCCACCTATCATCAGGTGAAGGTTGAGCATTAGTAACCAAAAAGGATTTTATAGTAGACAACCATTCTCGAGTGGAAGTGTAATGATGTCTTGATTGACTTTGTGATAGGTTTTCTGAGGTCACCTCGTAGGAATGAATTAGTTTGGGTTGTCATTGACAGACTCATGAAGGTTGATCACTTCTTACCGATCAAGGAGACATTCAGTGTTGATGAGATGGGAGGGATGTACATCCGAGAGATTGTATATCTACATGGGGTTCCACACTCCATTGTTTCATATAGGGATGCACATTTTACATATCAGGTCTGGAAGGGGTTTTAGAAGGATTTGGGTACAAAGGTGATTTTGAGTACAACTTACCATCCCCAAACATATAGACAGTCCGAGCATACGATTCAGGTGCTTAAGGACATGCTTCGAGAACGTATTTTGGATTTTGGAGGTTCTTGGGAGAATCACATTCCTCGTGTGAAGTTTTCCTACAATAATTGTTTTCATGAAACTATTCAGATGGCACATTATGAGGCTTTTTATAGTAGGCTATGTTGATGACCTTTATCTTGTCCGGAGGTAGGTTAGGCAGCTATGTTGGGACCTCATCTGGTCCAGGATCCCATTGAGCTAATAGAGTTTATTTAGAAGAGGATGGTTACTGCACAGTAACAACAGAAGCCTTATGCTGATCAACGGAGTTGACCTTTGGAGTTTGAGGTCAGAGATTAGGTTTTTCTATATTTCACACTGAGGTTGGGACATTGAGGATTAGGAGATAGGGTATTCTTTCACTAAGATACTTCATGCCATCTGAGGTGTTGGAGAAAGTTGTACTGGTTTCCTATCGGTTGAAGTTACCTCATAGGTACCAGGCTATGCACGATGTTTTCCACATTTCTCAGCTTCAACGTTACTTCTCAGAATCGTCTCATGCTTTCTAAAATGAGGAAGTTCAGTAAGAGGTGGATTCATTGTTCGAGAAGCATCTTATCCATATTTTTTATTGAAGTATGTATGTTTTATGTAGCCGGACTATTCCTCTGGTTTGAGTGCTATAAAAACATGGTCGAGTGCAAGATGAGACTTAGGAGAGAGAGGTCGATGTACGATCATAGTGGTCGGAGCTGTTTGGGGATTTTTCTTCTATGCTTCCTTGCTAGGGAAATTCGGGGAGAAATTGTTTTAAGGGGGGATGTTTGTAAGAACTAGAATCATTTTTCAGGTCTGGTTTGTCTGAGTACTCCCATATGACCGCGACCTTTTCCCAAACCCCTGATCGAGGACCGGTTATGGAAGTAAACCATGACTACCAACATTGTTATGGAAGTGAACCATGACTACCATGGTGGTATGGGGAGTCAAACCATATGACTAAGATTTCATTGACTATTGTGACTTGACTAATATGGATATTATTTTAAAATTATTATGTTTCTCTCACCAATACCATGTATTATTCCTATGTTATGATTTCATGGACCATTTTATTTATTTCCTTATAATTCAAGTCTAATAAACTGTAAAACTATAAGCAATGTATCTTGTTTATAGTCAATGATATGAAGGGTATGATCTTCTATTTTCAAGATAATGTTTTTATACCCTTATTCTCATGATTATGTTTACAAATGTCCCTTCTTACTCTTATTGAGTATCTTAGATCACCAATTTTCTTAGGTTTTTTTCCTGAGTTATAAAGAATGGTTTTATATAGGGGAAATAATGTTGGAATATAATTATGGGAGATGTTGAATATATATCACTAAATTATAAGAATTTTATCCATGTTTCCTAATCAACTAATATAATATGGTATTTGGGTATTTGTTTTAGTAAGGTGTTAAGTGTTCAAAAATGTTATGTAATGTTAATGTATGTCAATCTTGGGATGTTATAATTTTATCAGAGAAAAGTTTTTGTAATCCTTCGAAAACTAGGATTATCAATATTTAGTGATATCCTTATCGATATATCAAAAGATATTTATTTGGGTATCTATAAGGATTATTCTAAAGATGATTTATTTTTTATAAAAATGTCATTGAATTTTGATAAAGGATAGAGTATGTGGTTTCCTTTCATTACATCCTTGTATGGATACTACAAGTGGATGGTTTTTGGAATATATCTACTTATGGGTAGAAACTCTGACAAGGTTCATCATGGCTGATTTGATCATGACCTGGTATATGAAAATGGGCCTTGCTACACACCTGGTTTGACACTCCGAGGGGATATACTTGGGGAATTCCAAACATATTTTTGATCCATCATTAAGGATTTAAAAATAACAAATTAATGAATGAACTATGATAAACATAAGTTTACATATTTTAATGATGCATGTAACATTATTTATACATCGTAAATATAATTTTACAAGATTATGTGGAATCAATTATTATATTTTTTTCTTACACCATATGATTTTTGGTTTTTACTCATAGTGGGAACTAGAAGGAACTAGGTTGACAATGAATATTTCATATGTTGAGAGTATGGGAAATACGAAAATCGATTTACAAACTATAAATCTCAGGATGTTAATAAAGAATCTATTATGAGTATTCATTATAATACTGTGGATAAAGATATTGGAAATAAGGTGTAAAATTTATAAGATGTTCTAGAGTTATTGTTTACATTGAACCTCCGAAGCTTAATTAGATTAAAGTCGAGAAACCTTAAGACCGTATTTGTATCTCATATAAGAATAATATGATGGATCCTATGTAGTTTTTTATGAATAATGTTTGATGATTGAGGTGGATATGATTTGGAATTCAAGTATTATATTATAATAATCATGAAATATATAAGTATTTTCACTATATGTATTTCATTAATAATTAGGAAGGATATGTTTAATTGTTCTAAATAACTAGAAACCTGATTCAATGGTAAGGTTATATAATCAGTGAACCCATGAATAAGGTAAATATTGTGCTTAACATGTCCCTTATGTTAATATAAATATGTTCGGATAAATATATGTCAAATATGAATACATAAATATCAGGATTCTAGTTTCTTGGGAAGTATATATTGATTTTTTGAAAAATGGGTTATCCTATCATGGATGATGTATACATGTTTTTAGACTTAATGAATATATCCAACAATCTTTATAATATGGAAACATTATGTTTTCAATGAGGTTTTATTATAATTTAGTTTACTAAAATATTTAATGAATACTTGATAAAGGTATTAAAATCTTTGGAATCTTACAATCAAGAGATACCATATGATATATGGGGGATAAGTGTTATGATTTGTTAGTAATTTTTTTATAGAAATCTAAATTTTCAACTTTCAGAAGGATTTTATGGTTATCTATTTATGGGGAGTGGAATTTAAACATCCGATAATGTTTTCGACATTAATTTATTGGCTCAATATAGGCAGACTTATTCATATTTTATAACATGTTCTAGCATTTTTATTTTGATAATAATGGATGAATGATATATAATTCTATTTATGGATCTCATTACAAACAAACTCTTTAGGAGTGGTAAATTCAACATCATTTCATGGTATAATATATTATGTGTAAATTATTTAAGGCAATATGAAGGGTGATAAAATTCCAAAATTAATGAAGTATATCTTTTCAATATTCTTAAATGTTAGAAACAAATATCTAGAAAACAAATATGTTATCATCATACATTCATTTATAATGATTCACTTGGTCCCTTGGATCATCATGGATTTATGAATTTTCGATTGCTATCTTTTTTCTAACCATGTTCTCTACCACTCTCCATCAGAACATGACAGTATGATTTCACTTCCATGTCAATATTTTCACATGAGACCTATGTTCTCGTATCAGGAAACCCAGTTATGAGTTACATTGGGTAACCATTATGTTTCTAACGTGCAATTTTACAATTATGTCTTAGTATTCATTTTTATGATATTGCTTTCTATGAAAGTAATTTTCAATAATTAAACCGTTTATACCACGACAAATTTCAAGGGTGAAATTCATTTTAAGGGGGTAGAGTGTAACACCCTAATATTGTGTGATTTATTATTTTTATGAATTAATTTCATCATTTTTATATTTCAACTTCTAAAAAATGATAAATGATTTTTGTTATTATATAAATGCACTATGTTTGAATAATTTTGTACACAACACCAAGTTAGGTTTCTCTACACAAAACACTGACATGGCCTGTGTTATACCCAACATCCAGTTTCCACAGAACATCACTTTATTTAACTAATTATTTAAATAAGATAGTTATAATCGAGACATTTAATATATTAATATATATTAGTAACTAATTTATTAAAAAAATTCACCAAAATAAAACCTATATACAATGAAATATATACTATTTGGTAATATCATTATATATTTTGAAATACTATTTTCTTAAAGAAAATTATTTTTATGTCTCTTTTTAAATAATAAAAAAACAATAATTTTGAAACTCATAGAAATATTGTTTGGTAAAAAAATCATTTTTGATTTTTTAATGTCAACATTAACATATAAGGATTTTTTAGTATTTTTCTCAGATGTTTCATTTCTTGTTGAATAGTGGAAAATATTGCATTATATTTAAAATTTATGTTTTTTATTTAAATAATTTTTAAATTTTAAATTTATTTAAAAGTAATGATAGATAAATTATAAATATATTAATCCAATTAAGGTAATTATAATCTCTAATATATTATAATTTCAAATAAATACTTATTGAACTTTTGAACTTTCTTTTTAATGCCTTCTGGCAACGAATACAAGATTAGCGTTAATTTTTTTTCAATTATATTAATTTAGTTTTTTTTAAATATGGTTTCAATTATTATAATATTTATAGTAAAAAATGATCATCTAAATCTTTGATGAATAGTACCTTTAGTATTTTTTACTAGGGCGGAGGGTAAATCAGGTAATTAATGGAAAAAATAATATGATAATATGATAAAATTACCCTAACGCATTTCTTAATTACACTGTATGAGTGTGTTTCCTCTAATATCATTATTGAAATGAAATTATAACCTTTTAATGCCAATTTTTTGAGAATATTAGGTTTAATATATTTTATTTAAAGATAATTAAAAAATATCATACATAATGTTTTAATAAATATACCAATTTTAATTTCAGTTTATACAAAAGTTAAATTTGACTATAAATATTCGTATGAAATATAAATATTTTTTAATAATTATATTAATTAAATTATAATTTTTATTAAATAAATATTTACCGTAAGGGCTCAAAAGATGGTCATTTAGTATTTTTTTAATTAAAGGAAATATAAAATAAATGATATTAAAAATAAAAAATATATAATTTGAATTAATAAAGGTTAACCATGAATTTTATAGGTGAAAATGACATGATATGCGTATCTTAAATGGTTTTTTTCCTAAATTATCTAGCTATTTAGACTATATATGAAGACAAACTTTATAATAATGTAAAAATTGACACTGATGATATTTTAAAAATATATATATTATTAAATTAATTAAAATTCATAAAAATATTGATGCCTAAAAAATATATTATGATATGGTAAAAAATATCCTAAAGTTTCTATTTTTGGAAAATTGACCACAGATAATTGATAATTGTTTACCGCTTTAAATTTAAATTTTTGTTACCGAAATTAATTTTACAATAGATTAATTAAGGGTAAAACAAAATGAAAATGTTTAAAATAAAACCAATACATGTAATAACATTATTGGATGAAAATTATTCAACCATTATCATATTATGTTATAATTTTATTTTTTAATGGACACTTTACTATTAAAATAAATAATATATTATTTAAATCAATAATATTTACAAAGTATCACTCTCTTGTATTTAATATCTTTTCTGTGTAAATATAGGTGTAAAATCAACCTATGAAAAAATAAAAATATATATTTTTATATATTTGAGATTATATTTATAATAGAAATTTTTTTTTAATTTTTATTGGTTTTATAATTACCTTACAAGTATCTTGATTGGTAAAAAATATTTTTTATTTCACATTATAGTAGAATAATTGATATTAATGATATTAATTTTGATATATTATGGATTAGTTAATGAATATAAAAATTTTAATAGCTCTATAAGATATATTATAGTTGTTTTAAATCATTATATTCTAATTCCCACTTACTATTAATGTATTTGAAATCAAATTAAATGAATGGTATTAATATTGACAATAATGATATCTCAATGATTTAATTTTTTATTAAATTATCTAAAATTTTAAAAAAAGTTTTATAATCACAATGGGATAGTATATGGTCTAAAATTGATTCTATTTTTCATTTATTGTTCGTTTTTTTATATTTATATCTATAATAATCTTATTATATTTTAAGGTTTTCATGATTTCAAAAAGTGCCACTCAACTCAACTATAAAAGGGCATGTTGTCCCTTAATTCATCACATAACCTTGAGACTTCCAGCTATAAAATCCCATAAAAACATCCTTCCCAAATTCCCTATTTACATTATAAATGTTCTTGTGTTCTCATTAGACCAACACTAGGGTTTCTAAGAGGAGATCAAGAGGGATATTTTCGAAGAAGAGGTAATATCCTTACCAACTCTTTCAAAAAAATCATATACATCCTCTCCATGTGTTGATTACATTATAAATTTATTACTACATTGTCGCCTATATTTTTAGATTTTATTTTTTTATATAACAACAATATTCAATCTTTTATTCGTCCTACAAAAAACGAATGTACCACACGTGCGTATATATGGCTTACCCTCTGCACGCCATGGTGTAATATTTTTGTCATTCCTACTTTAGTTGGATTGTTATAATTATGGATATAATATATTGAAACAATAAATATAAAATGATATTTATTCTTGAAGAAAATATATACCATACACTTCCTTACTTTTTCACAATTAATGGAATGATATTATTGCTCGTACGTATGAACGGCCTACCCTCTCCACAACCCAGTGAGATTCATTTTCCATATTAAACATTTCAAGAATGATTATAAAAGAATAATATAATGAATAAATATAAAATATATTTCTTAGTAATTATAACGGAATAATATGTACATATATACATATATGTATCTTCTTCCATTCCCTTGGATAACGAAACAGAAACAATGTTTATTCGTATGTACGACTTAACATATACATGAATAGCGTATTCCATTTCATATATATAACATATATATATACTACATGTATATGATATAGAAATAATGTTCTAAATAATATATGTAATTAAATCATGATCTAATTAGTAGGATCTATAAGAACTTGTAAAACATACATTATAATTAAATCATATGTTAACTGAAACATTTTTTTAACATTGATTTTTTAATAAACGGGTTATATATAGTCATACATTAATGATATACGATATCATAAATATTATTATTATTCTGGTATAACTTAATAATATGTTTAAACAATATAGTAGTTTTGGTCTCGTACAAAGGCAATTAGACAAATGGTTGGGGATATTTGTCTCAACATTACTTCTGTGAGACACATGCCTCAATGATTATTATTTCTTTTATATAGTTTATATAATTAACATCAATGTTCATTATAAATATTAAACATATTATTATGGTATCTTCATATAAATATAATTTTATTTCTTCCATGGGGCATAAGATAATACTGATTATAATGTTGTAAGAATTAATTCCACAATCTCATTATCATTGGGATTGTTAATACATAAGAATCAACTAGGGAATATTTAGCATCCATGTCCATGTTTCTTAAAAAAATGTTTTAATTTTTTTTTTAATATTAATAAAAAATTTAATGTTCATTTTACCCATATAAAACTTTTTATTAAATGGTTTCAAATGAATCTTTTTTTGTTTTCCTAAAGTGGTACTTGTTGGTTTTTCCATCAGAAGTACGAGAATAATATTTTTTAAAACTTATTCAGGATGAATGGTTTTTTACAAATTCATGACACCTTATTTCCTTGATTATTATCTTACATAATTAGAAGGTTATATTCAAATTAAATTTGTAATTTTATAAATTTATGGATTTTTATAAATATAAAATTATTTCCCTGATGAAAAGGTATTTTTCTCAAGAAATATTTTAAATTATTTTTCATGATTCCTTTATATTTTTTTAATTTGGATTCAAAGAAAAGGGTTGTGAAAATATTTTTTGTTTTAAAAATTTATTTTTATGTAAATTTTATGTTTCAAGTGATCATTAAAAATCATTCCCCATCTAAGATTACATCATTTTTTATAGTTCAAAAATATCATTCATATTATTTCTATGAATAGTTTATGTATTGAATGAATGCTCTTTAATAAACCCATTTATTTTCATGGGTTATGTTTCTCTTGAAATTATTATGAATCATGTATCATTTCCATAGATTATGATATGATTTCATGTTTCTAAAAACCAATTCATTTAATGGGATACTATATGATTGGTTATGATATTATGTCACATGTATATATTATTTAACTATAAGATATGTGGTACTTATATCTCTATTTTATATATTAGGTAAATATTTATATCTCATGAGACAAAATAAGATGGCATTGTGAGTGATCATTGAATACCATGATTTTCTATGGAAGAGATCCATGACTACCAAGATGTTTATAGAAGTGAAACATGACAACCAGGAGGGTTATCAAAGTGAAATATAACTACGAAGATGAATATAGAAGTGAAACATGACCACCAAAATTTTAATTGATGTAAACCAAAATTAATAAGATGTTAAGGGGACTGAACATATACTACTATGATTTCCTTGGAAACGATGCCTTGACTACTATGTAAATCATTATTATATGCTTATGTTTCTACCACAAATCCCATTTTTTATTCCAATGTTATGATTTCATGGCTCATGTTCTTTATATCCTTATGAATAGAGTCTTTTGAACTAGAAATAATCATCTCAACATTCCTATTTATAATGATTGATATGCTATGAATGATTTTACAATTTCATGACAACGTTCTCAAATGATTATTCTCATGATTTTTTACATATTACCCTTGTTTACCCTTACAGTTCATCTAATCTCACCCTTATTCCATTTTTTTCATTTTCCCCATGTGATAAATAAGGATTAATGTTATGGGTACTAAAGGGGATTTTCCTTATCAAATATGTTGAAGATAATTCAAGAAATTATAATAATGTATTTCATATTTCTAAAGTCACCAAACTAATATTTTATTTGGGTGTTTTTTTTGATTAATTTGTTAATTATTATACAAAATTGATGTAATGTTTATGTACGTAATGATTGGGAAGTTATAAAAATGGCATATCAGTGGTTAGCCGACGAGATAGAGTTGGGTGTGAAAGAAAATTGTTAGAGGTACTTCATACCAATGTAATAGTTATTTTTCAATTTCCATTAATTACTAAATTGGTTGGCCTAACACATTAGAGGATTTTGATTTATTATATTTTCTGATCTAGATGGAATTGGTTATTGTATAATGAAATCATTTTAGATTACAATTTGTTTTTATAGATTTTTTATTTTTTATTTGTTATGATAAAAGGGAATGGATATTGTTTCATATAGTATAGTATCCCCGCAACATAGTTTATAACCTCACCATTATTTTTCATCCTCCTGAAATTTGGGAGGCACACATGAGGTCATATTTTAATCTGTCGTATGCCGAGTGATTTTTGTCTGGGTGTTACAAAATTCTGTGAAATTTTGGATACATTTTTATATCTTCTTGAATATATTTAATAAATTATTGAAATTTTATAGGCTATTTAAAACTCGAATAGGCATGTATCCTTTGTGAATTTTTTTCACATATATAATTGACCACTTTTTTGCGAATGATTTCATTAATTTTACCTGTTATTCATTTATAGTTTCATGTTGATTATGAGTATTATTGTTCTATTATGGTTTCTAGTGTTTGGGTCCAATAATACATCATAAAAAGGAATATTGGTTTACATTTGATATTGTAATTTATTTTATACATAGTTGTTCAATTAATTAAATTTCACAACCTATATTTTTTACTTTTTTGTAAAGGAACTGAAATTTATATTATAAGACAGTGATCATGTCAAGTTCTATTATATTTCTATGACTTGGACAAGCATGAAGGTAATGAAAAAATGACTTTGACCATGGGTACTATTAGGGTCTTATTCTTTATAGGTGTGGGAAGTCTACAAGGATAGGTATTCTTATAGAAATTCCATCGGTTTTCTTAGAAATTTTATGAGTTGTCACCCTACATTTGTTGTTATTGGAGTTGTTAATTGCATGTTTTATTTTTGGATAATGTCACTAGGAAGATTATATATGGTGGTTAAATGAAGAATCTAGATATAACACTCCCGCACGGGAGTATAATAATATGATACATCTATAAGTATAGGGTGATATATTTGATCCTATATTTACAACTTATCCAATTGTTTAGGTTTCATAACAACTTTCACATAGAGTTTTTCATATAGCTTCTATTCATTGTGGAGGTTCTAAATGGACAACGAACGATAAAGATTACGATATTTATCCACAATGTCCCCCTCCTTTAAAGGAACATATAGAACCTGGTATGGATTGTATATGATTGATATAATCAGATGAATCTTTGATATATTAAATAATAGGGAGGTTTTGAAAGTTAGTCTATATTTTTTAATGCTTTAGAAAAAAAATAAATGATTTTGGGGTGTTATAAATCTTGTGGGGAGACATGAAGGTCTTACTTATGATAAATTTGAGAATGTATTCTTTCAGTAGTTTTCCCGAGATACACTAAAGGTAGATCAATTTTTGGATTTTATGGACCGTCAGTATGGTGTGATATTAGTATATTCTGATTCAACTTGTTTCATGTAGATTTATAACTTTAATCCTATCTAATTTTGGAATTAGGCTAAGAAGGGTGATATTTTTGGGATCTTCCTTTTATTAATGTTGAGTTTAAATTATATAAATTCAACATAAAGACATATATGTATGGACTATGCAATTACATAACGGTCAAAATGGGTTCAAATTATAATAGAAAAATAGGGTTTCTTTAGGGATTTGGTTTACTAGGGAGAGGAAATAGTAGATATGTATTGGATGTATTTTATAGTATTTAGAATAGAATGTATGAGGATTTATGTAAAGTATAATGTAGATAATATGAGTGTACTAGAGTTTCTATAGCATCAAATATGGAATTATGTATCACCCTTTTCTTCAATTATGAAAAAATAAGACATTATATCATGTTTTTCTCGAATCAAAGAACTAGTGTTAAAGATTTTGAATGATTGGGAATCTATATAATTTATATTTTAATAAACTGAGCACATGTTTCATAAGAGGGTTTGTGAAGATATGGTCAGTGAGCTATGTGACTAATAAGGGATCATAACAAAAGGCCCATATTTCATAGAGGTTAGTGACTCAACCAAATTTGGGGTCTTGGGGATAGAGTAATGGGACTAAGGAAGGCAGGGTGTTTTTTATGCACTAGGATATGTCTTATAGTGTTTATATAACATCAATTATTAGATTTATGATATTTATTTCATCAATTATTTCTACTTTTTTGTAGATATTAGAGCTTTACAATCATTTTTATCTGTTCAAGTCATTTTTGGGAGAATGTTTTTACATATATAAAATTAATTACATTATATTGATACACCCTATAGAAATTTATAGAATTTTATGATTTTATAGATGTATATAATTAGTTTGATCTATAATATGATGTTTTTGATTGGTTACTGAGTGAACATCGACTAATATAATATATGATTATACTTCACTATAACTAAGAGGGATAATTTATTTTAATTGGTGAATGGGATGTAGGAGTTATAATAATGGGACTATTCCTATGTAATATTGGATCTATAATGGTGCACGTAGTAAAGAATGATCTTGTAGAATAATAGGTAGTATCTCAATCCTATTTACCTCTAAGGGTGGGGAAGTACCAAGATTTATTTTCTAATCATTTCTTAAGACTTTATCCGAGTTGTGGAATTTATTTTAAAATTAAACTCATTATAGAAGTTAATAATTTATCATTCCATTTGTATTGAATGGAACTAGATGAGTTGAAGGAGCTCACGATATACCATGAGTATTTAGAGGTAAATGGCTTTACCAGATGGATAACGGCTTTGTGGGTGACTGCAGTTTTTTATAACAAGGTACATATAATCCTTTAGCTATAAAAAGACTATATAAATTTGTATTATGTCACCTGAAATAATTTGTACTTGTTTCCTAAATTGATGATTTTATTTGACATTTGATGGTATATTGATGGTTCTATAAGATTTTTTTATGATAAAAAACCCACTAGATTTTATTTATGGAAGATGATATACATAAATAATCATTAAATTTATATATGGATGGTATGTGTATCATGTCAATAATTTTAGATTAATGAATCATATAGTGGAGTTCATTAATCTTATGAATAGGACCATCCATCCAAATGTTGACTTCTTTGTCATTTTTTTCAATATAATCCTGATATACTCCTTGAACATAGATATACATGTTAGATTCCTTGAGATCTTTTTCAGTACTCTTAGAGCTCGCCAGGTTAGTGGAAAACATTCAAAGTTCCCCTTTTGGGTCAATGATGTGTGCTTCTTTGGGTATTTATTTTTGAAGTGTGAAACATAGTTGATAAAAATAATATAAATGTAGTTATTTCTTGGCCACATCATATGAACATGTTCAATATTTGAATTTTTATATATTAGTTATGGTATTGAAAATTCTTCATTTAGTAATTTAAAAATAAATTAGTTCATATGAAGGAGTATACGAAAAATATCCTCATGTCTAAATTGATTGTTCAATGTATAGTGGACATCCTACAGAAAATGCGGAGAATGAAATTATCTCCAATTTTTAACATACCTAATCCTATTATTGGATATTTAGTTTATTGTGATGCCTCTAGTGTTTGTTTAGTATATTTTTTGATGTATAGGGATCTATTAGTAGTTTATTTTCCTCATAATGATCTGGAGATGGTGACAATGGTCTATGATATTTTTCTATATGATTATATCTTTAGTGAGTGTTTTTTATCTATATGGACCATAAGATCTTCTGATATAATGTCCTTCTATGGTATTGAATCTATGTATGAGTTGTTGGCGTTACATTCTATAAAAATTGATATTTTTAAGGATTATACTACAAGAAATGGAAATATTATTGTATATGCTCTTATTTAAAAAATTTAGGAGAATTTATAGCCTACATCCATAGAAAAATGTTGATTAATGACCTCAATAGCCGAGTCATTGTTAGGTGAATATATAGATCAAGGGGTAAGGAAGTGTTCCACTGAATTTATCACATATTCTTTTTTTTATCAGGAAAAATCTAGTTTAGAGTCATATATCATGCTCATAGTGTTGTGGTAATGGTTCACATTGAATGGAACAATGTGAATATGGTCTTTGGATGGATAAAAAGTATCTACATATCTCAAGTGTTTTGGTTCCTTCTTCACTAAGGGATATGATATGTAGGGACTCTCATTATTCACAGTGGTAAATTCAGTGGGGAAGAACCAAGATATATCATAATATCAGCTTATGGTTCTACTGGTTGTATATGAAGATGTAAATTATATGTTTTCCCTTATTGTCTTACCTATTAGAGAATTAACATTGAGAATTAGAGACCAGGAGGTCCTCTTCATCCACTTTATGTGTCCAGAAACATATTAGAGGAGTTGTGAATGGCCTTTTACATGGTAACCCAAAACCCTGAGCGGTCACAATACTACGTGGGTTTTAGTTGACCAACTAGAGAAGTTTTCACATTTCACGCTAATCAAAGAGACATATTCTATAGAAGAATCAGTTAAACTATTTGTTTAAAATATTTTGTTTCTTTTGGAAGTTCCTAGGAGCATTGGGTAGAATTCTGGAATTTATTTTATATTGTTATTTTTACACGTGAAGATGAATAGAAGCACACAATTGAATTTGATTACAACATATCATCCATAAACCAATATGATGTCGGAGAGAATAGTTTTTAGGATATTATTCATGCATGAATCCTTTATTTTGGTAGATCTTGGGTTGATCATTTATCCTTAAATGAGTTTCATCATTATTTCATAGATATATCTTTGATTTAGATGGAACCATTTTAGGCTCATATTGGTAGATCAATCCATTCAATACTATGTTGGAACAATGTAGATGAATTTGATGTAATTAGGACATATATTGTATAAGAGACCTTTGAGTGGGTGTTTTATATTCTGAAGTGGTTGGATCCCACTCAGATTAAGAAATGTTCATATACAAACCAGATATAATGAACCATGGACATTATTATGGGGGCTGATTTTTCTTATGTGTGCCACCTAAAATGGGGCATTGACAATTTAGAATATAGGGAAGATAGAACCATGGTTTTTGTTATTTCTTTAGAGCATTGAGAATAATAAAATAACATTTTACAAAATGGATATTTGAAAATGGTATCAATTTATGCATAATATGTTCCACATGTATTATATTTAAAGGCATGATCATGATCCTATGTAAGTGATTGATTATAAGGATTTTGATTTAGAACCAAATAAATCATTTGTGGAACAACTAGTTTATATTGTGGAATAGAGTAATAATGTTTTGAGGTAAAGGATTTTACCACTTCATCATGTTTTATGGAATCATGGGTGGATCTCCTTAGAGAAATGTGAGTGATAGTTTAAAATTTAGGCATGGTATCTGAGGTAATTAATGAATTAATTATAGACATAGTTTTAAAGGATGATAATTAAATAGTGTGGATGATTTGTAATATCACTGAATTTCAAGGTATGATTTTATTTTTTGGGTGCACCCTTGGTTCCTTTCTCTTTGTATTTTGAGGTTTCCTATAAAGAGTATCAGTATGCTAAGATAGTAGTGGTCATTCCAATAGGAAAAAACTATTATAGGTTAACTAATTTTCCATTATAGAACCCTTTGATATTTGGTGTCTTTCTTAAGAGATATGAAATTATTTGTAAAATATCTCCCAGTAAGTGGGATTCTACCAGCTCTTTGGTGATTTGGAAAGAGAATCTTGTATTTACGTAGATCTTGTGGATGGTTGCATAGTGGTATCCTCATAGCCCAGTAATTGTGGAAGCTATCAGAAATTTTCTCCAACATGTCATTTTGATAGTTATATCCCTATATGAACCGTTTTTCTATAAAAAACCTAATACCTCTCTTTTAATGGATTTACCCTCTCCAACATCCATATTTTTTACTCCATGAATAGAAGAGTCTATTGGCTTCCAAATATTATGTTTTTAATTTTCTAGAGAAACTATTCTCATTTTATTTAGATGGGTCACTAATCATGGATATGATATCTAGACCAATAGATACTATCATTTTATTTTGTGTAATTATTTTTATATTAACTAAAAAAACATTAAATATATAAAAATTTTATCCTTATATTGAATGGATTTAGATTTTCCGTTGGCATCTGATATCATTAGGTAAGTTGGAATATCTCTAAAATATTACATTTTCTATTTATTTAATCATTGATCTGAAAGATTGTTTTTATATGAAATGGAATTGGTTCTATAGACTGTATATCTAGATGCATGTTCAATTATATCTCAAATAAATTGACTTCAATTCACTTAAGATAAGAAGTAATAATAATTTTGATCCCATGTATCGAATTGTATATTATGATTCACATGTGTGGTTCTATAATGTATTAAGGTCCATTATGTGATATTGTATGCTTTTTTATTTGTGTGTGGGTGTCCATGAAACATTTACACTATGTTATTATATGTTTTATAGTGTCACATGAGTCCGATTAATTTGAGCCATGTTTTTTACATTCATTTTCATGATCTGTCATGAGTAAATGCTTGACCAATGGAGGTTTTTTATCTTGTGTCTAGTGATATTTGGAATCACTAGGGAATGGGTATCCATTTTTTGGGTAATTTTGTAGTTTGATGTGTAATTTTAATTATTAAGGGTCCTAGACACATAAAAGGGGTATGATTTTCTTATTGCATGACCTGAAAAATATGATAGGGTATGATGACCTTGTGGACTAACTTAAGATCGATGAAGGGGTAAGATGAAATGTTATTTAGAACCAATATAGATGGTGGGGAATTACATCTTGCATTGAAATCTCAATAGTGTTTTGGGTGTGATGGCCCTTGTGGATTTAACCACTAGTGATAGGGGATTAGTGACGTTGTTTCTGGACTAAGGATAATCCAAGGGTTTGACAGCCATGTGTCTAGACCCATGACTTGTTCTAAAATGGGATTTGATTGAAGATATGCTCTTTCCCAGTTTCCTGATATGATATATTCTAGATTATGAGGTCACAGTAATGGATCTAAATTATGCTAGTTTAGGTCTCATGGAATCATAGTACGTAAAAAATTATTTGGAATATGATTGGTTTCTTTCTTGTACATTTTTTTCGATCTTATCAATAATAATCATACAACTGTGCACATTATGTTCAGGGCACATTGGTGGTGAACTAATAAATCTATACCCAAACATTTCACATTCATCTTAGTTCCAATATAAAACTCCTGACCATAAATCCATGAAAGGGAAAGGGCCCAAGGTCATGTAGCATAAGAGATTGAGTTGGGAATTTTTAGAGATGTTGGGAATGACTCTACATCCTTACTAAAATTCCTATTTTGCATCCTTTTTAAATTACATAATCTAATCTACAATATTTTGGGTTTTTTGGTTTTTTAATTTCAATTACCTTGATTAAAATTTTTATATCATGGCGTTGTCCTTTTAGTATTTGACGTTTTTCTAGGTTTTTTATTTATACTTTGTTATAATAGTGATGTTATTGGTAACAAGGGTATATTCTCCATGAAATACGGTCTGAATCCTAACCACTATTATTTTTCCTCTATGGTCTAGGAATGTGTGCATGTGTTCATATAGTTCTCCATATCATAACAAGTGATTCCTATATTTGTGATATATATAGCAATATAATAGTTCAAGAAGAAATTGTATGTGTTTCACAAACACCTTCCTGTATAAACCAAAAAATGGCGTTTCTCAATATATCCAGAAGATTATGGTAAACATAAAAAGAATATATTAATGTTTTAATATAATTAGATCAAAAATTTCCAATGGAATTTCATTCACATGTACTCTATTTTACATGGTATCTTAACAATTTTCAATGTCATTGATTATTCTAATGAATTTCTAATATAAGAAATTTCCTTAAGGATTATTCTAGTTAAAAATTATTTAATTATAATTGATGGAAACAATCCAACATGGTGAGTTAATTCAAAAAATATTTACCCTATTATTTTGAAATTATTGAAAATATGGAAACTAGGATTGTAATTTATTGTTTTTAATGTTGTATATCTAGTAAAAATGTGTAAAAAATCAAAATAAAAATAAAAATTAGTCAGAATTATTGATTATATAATAATATAGGATTCATATATATAGACATTGCATTATTGTTTTGGAATTTTTATTGCATTACATAAATACATTCTTGATATCCATAATAGTGTAGTGCCTCTAAAAACATGTAAAATAAAAAAACTAGTCTATAAGTGTGTAGTTTCATCTCACACTATGTTATCCATAACTAGAACCCTTCATAGAAATGACATACATAATACATGTCTTTATAGAATACTGAAATGAATCATAATAAATAGTGATATAATATGCTCAGTATAGGTAAATAAGGGAGATACAAATGAATAACATGAAAATAGTGGATATGATAACATGATAATAACATTTCAAACCCATACACTACAGATCAAGGATCATAACAATTATTCAGGGAACAATGTTTAGTAGTTCATAAGAAATGATTTATAATGGAATAAAATAACTAGATCTATAAGATAATAAAAAATTGAGTTTTTGACACACACATAAGAATAAGAGATCATTTCCATATTATTCAAGGCTCACTAACAAGACCATCATAATGAGCCAAGTCCTTTATTGAACTGCATTCACTCCGCATTCCAACCATGTATTACTAAATCAGCTTATCTTTCCGTTACATCCCTGTATAACTAAAACATAATCACTCCTCGTTCTAGTGTTGTCTATATGATGATATATAAGTATTTACTTAATTCCTTGATGGGGTATATAGGGGCTACAAGTCACATAATGACAATAATAGGTATTTATGCCTAAATATCAAATAAATCATCACAAAATAACTCATGAATGAAATGGGTCACGTAAACATTTATAAATATCATAATTTTCAAAAGAATTGTTTTTCATAAACTTCTTACCATGTTTAAATAGTGGAAGAGAAACTTGTAACGTAAATATCATTCCATCAAAACATAAACCCTTTAGAGAAAGAATATGAATTGTTTCCTTGCATCATATCCTCAGTAAGGTATAGATAATAAGACCAAATTTCATCTTATTAGGAAAATAATTTTGAAATATCATTTAAACAAATTTGAGTAAAATATCATTTTCTTCTTGGGAAATTATTTTCAAAAAATAAAACATCTTCAAACACTTTTTCATTGAAAATAGATTTGAAAACATATCAAGTAATTTTAAAGTAAATAAAATTATTTTATTTAAAAGTAATCATTGAAAACATATTAAGGATCCCTTGAAAATTTTTGGAATACATTTTTTGAAATTATATTAAAATATCATTTAAAAATTTGAAATAATTTTTAGAAAACATGGTTTTTGAAGAAAAAAGCTTTTTGATCTAAGTAACAAACAATGCTGGGGTTTTATGAAAACATTTTCATAAATATATTAAGTAACAATGAGTGATAAATAGTACCATTACATGAATATATCATGAATAAAAATAGGATAATAAAATATATGATAATAATTGAGTTATACATCATGATATTTCATCATTAGAGACTTAATCGTAAACAATATCGATAAATGATGATATTATAGTATAAAATATTTACCAATTATATATCATTAAATGCGAATACCTATGAAAAACTAAAATAAAAGGGATCCTAAAATATAAAAATGATAAATAAATTCATGATATTACATGTTAAATGGGATGTATATATACCTTGTAATGTAAAATAGGTGAATAATATAACATATATATGAAACAAGTAAAATTGAGGAAGAATTCCTGACCAGCTTTTGTAACTATAAAACTATAACCCTGTGAAAGATATATTCTCAATTGTATATTTAAATAAAAAATATTTTAGTTATAACTTTCATAATTTACATTCATGTTCATTATATAAACCACATTTAAGAAAGTGGTAATAAATATATTGTCTGTCTCACAAAAGTAAAAAAGTGTTATGGTAATCCTTAACCTTAATTATTAATTTTTTCCCAATCATTCAATCATCCTTTATAATAAATATTAGTTTATTAGAAAACTATTTATTAATAATTTTAATATATATCACACCATACATTATTTTTTAATGACTTCATATTACCCATTTATTAATGGTTCCATGTTAACGTTATGTTTCTGGTAATAACCGCTTTGTTTTCATAAATTTTTTGATTCGTTATATCTTTAATTCCCATTAATTAATCATGATTTCAAAATATAAGGAAATATAATAATCATATAAATATCATATATATATATATATATATGTGGTATATATGTGTTCATAATAATTTATAAAATATAGAAATATGAAATGAAATACATCGATCGTGGTGATGGTTGGTCATACATATGCATGAATGTTATTTCCATTTTTATGGATTGAATAAAACAAAATTATATGATAGATTATCATTAAAAAATAATTTTTATGTCTTATATATCTCATATTTTATTTAAAATCATCTTTAATACATTCTATGAATATCCTGAATGAGTCACATCGCTTCGCAGGGTGAGAGTCCTCCATACACATGAACCACAATATCATATTCCCAAAAAAAGAAATCATGATGTTTTGTGTGATATATAAATTTATGGAGTCATAATATCATAATAAAAATAATATATATCATATATAAATAATAAATCCATAAAAATGACTAGGCTTGATAGGTGTTAATTGAAAAATAACATCGATTCATAAGGCAGTAGTCAAACTTATACATGAACGATGATTGTATAACCCATTTGATAGAAGTGGATTTGATTTTAGGTCATGAACATATCAGAGCAACATATTACTATATAAATTATACTATTTTTTGATAATCTTGATATAAGAGTAATCAATTCGGTTTAAGGAAGAAATAATATATTAATGTTTATTGATGAATGTTACCTCTTCTCTGGATACCCTATATAAGTTTTCAATAAAATCCATCCCATGATGGTTTTATACCTAAAAAGGATTCTAGGATGATGAGAGTGGATTTTAGAGGTTATTTGAGAAGTTATCAGTTGAACCCATGATGTTTGATGGTGTAAATAAGAGATTATTGGGGGTAGCCTTTTATAATCAGGGGACAGAACAATCTTGGAAATTTTCAAAAGGGTCATGGGCACCCATGTTGTTCACAAGTAAAAAGGGTCAAATATTTACCGAATTTGAACCTTATGAATTATAAATATGAAATTTTTCTAGGAATTTTTCTAAAAATATATAGGTAAATTTTTCCATCATATTTTCATTTTATTCCCGTAGTAAAAAAATTAACTTCAATCGTAGAAATTTATTTTTTCTGTATTCACTATTAATTTTGGTCAAAAATAAAATTTAACTTGTTAAAAATTATAAATTATTATTATTTTAAATATTTAATCAAAACTTTTAAACTCTATTCAAATTTGTGTAAAGAAGATTTTAAAATTAATCCCACAAACATGTGGAAGAACATGGTTTTTATATAAGAAATGAACAAAATTTTATAGATCTTTAATACCCCATTTCAATGTCAAATTGACTAAAATGAAAAAAAAAATTAAATCATGGATATATAATTGTACTAATTATATCTGAATTTTTTTAAAAAAAATTATATCTTTATAAATAAATTAACTGAAAAGTTAGTTTTCAATTATAATTCATTATTTTTCACTATTCATAAAAAATGATACTTTTAAAATAAATCATGAAAATTTTCTATGAGATAATTATGAAATTATATATTAAAAATGATTTTTATTTTATAATATTACATTTCCAAAATTATTAAAAATTATTATAATTAGTTTTTAGAAAAATTCATAAAATAATTTTTTTAGGAAATAGTATTTTGAAAACATATAATGAATTTACCTAAAATTAGTTATTTTATTATCAATATATTTTCATTATATAAAATTGTTATATTTAAAATATATTTATTTCTATTCTCATTACAATTTTTAATGGATATGTTATAATGGTCAGCTTAAAATAAGTATATTAATTATATAACATTGTTTTGTTAAAAATCAGTGTCACATGAAACACAAGGTAAGTCTGTGTTTAATGTTTCACAAGATTAACATACTATAGAATGAAAAACAATCCCTCAAATAAATTTAATTTCATTAAAAAAAATTAATTCATAAAAAACTCTGGGTGTTATATTTTACCCCCTTAAAAAGAATTTCTCCGTTGAAATTCATCACTATAATAAATACAAATAAGGATTCTTAGGTCTCATCATGTCTTAAAGCTCCCACATACCTTCCATAAATTGTTTTTCTCACCATAAGACATTTACCAGTTGATTGGTCTTGTTTCATATAACATTCTTTATATAATCATGAATCTCCACTGGTTTTCCCCCTAAGAGATATCATTCTCCAGTGGTATGACCTTTGCATTAAGTACATATGAAGGGTTAGTTATATACTTCATTATGAGCGACACATGGAACACATCATGAAAATGAGATAGGTTTTATTGATTTTACAAGGGATAAAATTTCATCTTAATATGATGAATAATTTCAAAGGGACCAATATACCTTGGTCATATATTCTCTTTCTTCCTGAATCTCAAGAACTTATTCTAAGGAAAAATTCTTAGAAACAACTTGTCACAAATATAAAATTATAGATCATGTTGATGGTTAACAACATATCGTTTCATCCAATATTTATATTACATGATATGATACTAAATGGATTTAACCTTTTGGAAATTTCTTTAGCTATATCAGGTCTCAAAAGTTTTCTTTCTACATCTTCATTTCAGAAAATTAGAGCTCAACATTTCATTACCTAGATGGATTCCTAATGATCCATATGAATAATTTATTGAAATTTATCATTTTAATAAAAACAATAGACGAAGGATTTGATCCCAACCAGCATTTAATTTTAATGAATAAGATCTCAACATATCATCTAGGGTTTGAATTGTTCATTCAGACTGACTATCATTTTTATGATCATACAATGTATTGAAACTCAATTATATATCAAGAGTATGATAAAGGACTCACTTGAACATTTTGGTAAACCTTATATCCTAGTAAGATACAATGTAATGTGTTAATTCATGAATCCTTACCATTACATTAATGTATATCCTTGATGTTTTTTCAATGGATAATTCTTCTTTGATAGAGATGAAGTTTGCTGATTTAGTACGGTAATCGACTGACACCCGTATAACACTATTACTTTTCAAGCTTTGGGGACTCTAATAATAAAATAAAAATTAATGTTATCCCATTTTTAATATGGTATTGGTAATGGATGAAACATTCCCATATATTTTTTTCATCCTTTTCTTTCTGGAATACCAAGCACCGAGATACAAACATTGTGATATCTCTCTTCATGTCATCCCACAAAATTAATTCTTTGAAATCTATATGCATGATAATACATAAAATATTAATAGATAATAAAGAAAAATGAGCTTCCTTTTACAAATCCTTCTTCATGATTTCTATTAATGGAATGCACACAACGTTCTTGATCCTTCTCATTCCCTCGTGATCAAGAATATACTTAGAAAACATTGTAAAAAAATTTTATAGCTCTACCTCATCCTCCTACACTTCTTTAATTATCACATAGATATGTGGTTAAAAATTAAACTATGAAATATAATATTTATCCATTTATTATATTATTTATATATTTATACTTTTCAAATCCAAAGAAATTGTAACTTTGGTGATGCTCATCATGGATAATGTTTCACGATTCATTAAACTCAAAGTATCACCCACCTCATTTTCTTTCTCATGGTGGTAATGTATTTAGAAGTCATATCCCTTAATCTGTTAAAACTATATTATATGGAAAATTTTCAACTCCTTAAATGTGAATATATACATCAAAAAGTTATGATGTTTATATATATCACACTTTTCTCCACAAAGATAATTCCACCATATCTTTAATTAAAAAATTACTGCAAATAACTCCAAATCATGAGTTGGGTAATTTTTATCATGAATCATAATTTTTCATTAGGGTAAATTAATAACCATGTTATTCTCCATAAAAATAAATCCCAACACCATATTTTATGTATCTATAGAGATTAAAAACCCTACTTCACTATACGGTAATGTATTCACAGGTTCACAGACTAACCTTCTCTTCAGTTCCTTGAAATTTTCCACAAAAACATTCGTCCAGAGGATCTTGGCTCCCTTATGAGTTAATATTATCAGTGCTTTAGGTTATCATTATAAATTAACCAAGACACATTTTATGATCAATATAAGAAAAAAACTATGGATCTTAGTCTCTATGGTTGGTCTGGTCTAACATTCAATATCCTCCAACTTTTATGTATCTTCTAATATAATCTACCTTAAAATGATGTGATCGAAAAATGAAACCTTTTTAGTCAAAATTCATATATTATATATGTTTCATGAATATTATCCTTACATAAGGTCTTTAATATAATTCTAAAATTTCCATTATTCTCATATTTTCTCATTCAGTAGATAACAATATCATCTATAAATACTACTTAAAATAATAAAGTTAATCTATAAAGAATATACTCATTTAATCAATGACAACATAAGGGTAATTAGTAACATCAAATATAATAGATATATATTCATTTCTTCCATACCATATAATTAATTTCAACTTTCATATATCCTCCTACTTGAGCCTAAATTAATGATATCTAGAATGAAGGTAAATCTTGGAAAAGTATTGTTATTTCTATAGTTGATCAAAAAAGTAAACAATATAGGGAAGTTGATACTTATTTATAATTTTTTCCTTTTTTATCTCTTGATAATAAATTTTGAGTTTCATTTATCCATATCTATGTTTCATAAAAATAGTAGGTGGAGCCCAAGGTGACACACCTAGAAAAATGAATCCCTTATAAAAGTTTTATTAGGGATTTTTCTTCAACTATAGTAAGTAAATCCAGACCATTCTATCTAGAGTATTTAAAATTTGTGTAGTTCCATGTTTGTTTTTTATTTATAAATATACATTAAGTACTGGTGGAAGTCTTGTAAACTCTTCTGAAAGACATCAATAAACTCCAAAAAATATTCATATCATTGATGTGATGTTTTCCCCAACCATGTATGATAAAATATTGTTATGAATGGGATATAATATCCATAAAATGGATGGGGACTCCATAAAAAGTTCAAACTTATCATAAAATTTATATAAGATCACAGTCTGGTCTGCAATATCAAATGTTACTACCCTTCAATGACATGTGACGTGGAATTTATAAAAATAAGTCCAATCCATTCCTCAGTTGACATTAAATTTAACTAGAGAAATAATGAAAAGATTTTTAGGAAGCACATTCATACCATTGTTAACTAGAGATGAATCATAGACTTGATATGTCCTTATCATACCATAATGTTTTTTACATCTACTTCCACATTTAACTGTTTGGGTGAAATATTGATACACTTACAAAATTATTTAGATATGAAATAACAAGTAGTAAAAGTGTAAGATAATAGGTTATTAGTTCTAGAATGGATTGTATTTATACCTTTTACCATGTTGTTATCGCACCCATCATCAAAAATAGTGATCTCATGAGATTTACCCTTGAAACTCACCTTAAAAATATTCCAACATCGATCGCATTCGTTAAACCATCGGTTTGGGAATTGGTTAACATATTTCCCATTGTCCATAAACATGAGGAACTAAATTATGGTATATGAATTATATACATCTCTCTCTCTAATTGCATCATTAGAGAACTTCTTCCCATCACATCAGTTATCAATTTCCTGATAACCTTCTCTACAACACTTAAAATATTTTCTAGTCCCCCTAAGGAAATTTACACCATGATTCTTCCAATAAATATATCATGAAGGAAATATAATCTTCTTCTCTTTATGGTTCTTATATTTTTCATTAAACATCATATTTCGTTTATTTTCCAGACCAGAAATTTGAAAAATAATGTAAACCTCCATTTTCACCTAGATTTTACATCGAAAAATATATTCGTTGATACTAATGTTTCTTATGGATAATTTTCTTAAAATAAATTTTTTTAAGGGACTGAAAATTTGATCAAACATACTTTTATGTGGGATGATAGAACTAGGAGATTATCTCTTAAGTCTTGTAAAATATTCTTCATAGGTACCGATGGTTTCATAATAATTTTACATTATCTAAAGAATCTCTTTCTCTATATTTGTATGACGAATATGAGGAATGATATTTTTGATAAATAATTTCTTGAAATCATCCTAATTTATGGAGTCAATTTCATCAAATTTCCTTAAATTATTGATATGACTACACCATTGATGTACTTCAACTTCCAAATGGTAGATAGTAGAAAATCCAATTTCGTGTTCTGAACACCAGAGAATAGAAAAAATATTCTCATATGTATTAATCCATTTCTAAAAATCAAGATTATTAATGGATCCACTAAAATAAGGTGGAAATTTCCTCTTAAAGGATTCAATATAATATTGTTCCTGCATTTTTTTGTTGGTAGCCCATCGTGATTCATTACTTAAGAATGTTTTGTATGAATAGAAACAATATTTTCTATTCCAACTCTAGTAACATTTTGACTCTTAGAAATAAAATCTTTGCATTATCTATCACACTCGTCATTAATGTGCATCCTTTAGGTTCCAGCCATTAACTATGGCCAGATTTCATAATGTGAAAACTATAATCATAGTATAGAACCACATAATCATGAATAATAACTTATAGGATGACTAAATCTTGAAGAAAATTTATTTAATATAATAAACCTTCAGTATATTGTTGGTAATTCATAGTCAACTTCTATTCAAATCCTTCATGATGGTTTGTAATTTGATTCTAAATTTCCAAATAATATCTGCTAGAGTGTCAACCTAAGTGTGTAGTATGGATCATTATTATGAACCAGTTACCAATAAGGACTATCTCAGTAAATTATTTTTGGACTTGTTTCCCCAAGGTATATCTATGCTACATCCACATCTCAATGTAGCTTCTAGAGTAGGAATTATTTTGAAGAACCTACTCACTTTACCTTTACCAAAAATCCTATAAATTTTCATCTACTTTGACCTCACCCTTAAACTTATCCTTAAAGATGTTCTTTGGGATCAAGTAAATGATTTATAATCCTAGTTTCTAATGGTTAACATAACCTTTTCTCTTATACCTACTACAATAAACCAAGTTTCTCCTACAAAACAATTTCATAATTTATATAGAATTTTTATTAAATTACATAAATAAATTCCTACCAAAAATTATAAATAAGGAATTTGGAAATTTTGAAACATAAACATTGGTCCATAAGTGAGATGAATTGTCTCCTCCTGTGTTCTCTATAACTATACCCCTTATTAGATATATCATAAGTAATACATACATTCATAACCTGGGAAAAGGAAACATAATAAAGGGTGATCATATATGCTTAGTAAAGGGAATGAAGGGCGATATATAATCATAAAATGAAAATAAGGTTATGATAACAAGATAATAACATTTTAAAACCATACCCTATATATAAAAAATCATGACCTTGAGTCATAGAAAAGGGTTGGAAGTTCCTAATACAAATGTAATAAGACAATCAAAGAACACGATCCATGAGAGAATATTACCTTGAATTTGTATCATATTTATATATATATATATATTGAAAATAATTTCCATATTTTTTATGTCTCATTACCAAGTCCATCATAGAGAAAAAGTACATTAATTAAAGTGTTCACTCCACGTTCTAGCCCTATATTACTAAACCAAGTCAACATAATATTCCACCCATGTATTACTAAACCATGTTCACTTCCCATTCAATTCCTCTGTATCCCATGAGTTATAAATATTTATATAATGTATTTTAGAAAGATATAGGTCCCACTTATCAATTAATTAAAACCATATTTATGTGTTCCAAAAGATCATAATCATTCATCATATAATAACTCGTGAAATGAAATGTGTATCATAAACATTTAATCATATCATTTCCTAAGAAATTATGAAGTTTTCATAAAAATATTATTATGGTATAACTCATGGAAGAGAAACTAGTATCATAAACATCATTACATCAAATCATAAACCATTTAGAGAAAGAATGTGAATTTTATCCTTGGATAATATCCCTAGAAAGGTCTAGGTCATTCTAATGGATTTCATAATAGATTTAAAACAATTTTGAATGATCAAATAAAACATTTTTTGTTGAAAAAATCCTTTCTTATTTGAAAAATTATTTTTAAAAATTAATTAATTTTGAAAACCATTTTATTTTCAAATATATTTGGAAACATATAATGAAATCATTGTAATAAATGGAAAAACAATTCACTGAAAATAACATTTTAAAACATATAAATGTTTTGTGGAAAATAATTTAAATCCTTTTATTTTAAAATGACCATAAATTATCATTTACAAATATTTTTAAAAAAAATCAAAAACATGGTTTTGGAAGAAATTATAGTTTTCATTAAAAAGATAAATAAAGTAATATTTTATTTAAAAATTTAATTCTATTAAGAAACAATGGGTGAAAATAATGTTCCATTACCTAAATATATCGTGAATAACTAGATGAAAAATAACTTATGATAATTAATTAGATGTATATCATGAGACTTCTTCATAATAGTTTTAATCATAATTTTTTTATAACTGATGGGATTGTCACATAACATTTTTTCCACTTTCATGATATTGACTAATAATCCCAATGAAGTAATAATAAAATAGAACATAAAATATCATTAGGATAAACAAATTCAGATTTTACATTCCAACAAGTATGTATATATGCCTCATAAAGTAATATAGGGTTATAACTATAACAACTGAAAATTTTACTAATTAAAATTCTTCTTCATCTAATTAAATGTATTACTATATAAAATGGATATGTAAATCATATGCACTTACTTGGTTTTATGTTTTTGTATTTTAAAATACCATTAATTATTGTTACCATTTTTAATATTGATGTTGAACACTGAACACATTATTATTATAAATATAGGTCTTTAACAAATCCAATTTACTCAGACAAAGGAAGAAATTACCTCATCCAGTTGAATTTATCTATACGAATCCCATTTATCAGAGCTCGGAAAGGAGGTAGAGTTAATGGGATTCTCTCTCGACCAAGCCCAATACGATCTTCAACACATTAACCATGAACATAATCTCCTACCGGAGAAATTTAAGTTAATAGAGATTACCACCCCAGTGATGTTATCAGAGCCACCCCAAGATTCTATCACCATCGCACACCATACCATTAGTTCTTATGCAGTTTTTATAAGGGTTTCTTTAACAAGACCCTAGAACTATAATTTTTTGTATTATTTTTTTATATAATAAATTATATACATTCATTTTATTATTTTCACCTTGAAAATATTTTTTAAAGCACAAATAATATTTTTAGTTAATATTATATTAAATAATATATTTTGATTAACTAATTTATTTTTTAATTAAATAATATTTTAATAAAATATTAACAAAACAATTTTTTATTAAAAATAAAGGACCATCTAATTTTTATGAATATAATTGTTATTTTCATTACGGTTTGAAAGCTGTTTCTGACAAAAACCATGATTTTTTGATAAATGTCGGTTTTTATTTTAAAAGTAAAAACTACAGATATTTAGAAAATTATTTAGATAAAATGAAAATTATTTTTGGAATCAGAACGTTGAAATTATCCATTGCTGGATTTTTCATAACATTTTGAGAAAGTAAAATTTTTCGATAAAAATTAAATACTGTATAAATATATATTGTGTATTATGACATAATAATGACACAATAGTGATGTAATAAAATAAAATAAATGGTATTTTTGGCCAATATATGTTTTAGCTTTAAAATATTGTGATTTTATGTTTTTATTTATTTATTTTACAAATCCTTAGTAGACCATCCAAGACTTATAAAACATTTTGACATTTTAAAATGATTTCGTTGAGAATGTGACTCACCTCCACATAATCAAGCCTAATATTTTAATATGTTCAGCCAATTTAATTATAAAATAATATTTTCTACTCCACTTTTGAAAAACCATTAGAAAAAACCAATGGGTTGGTTTGTGTTTTTGATTATTTTAATGTGTGGGGTCCAAAACCAAAATAATAAAGAATTATCTATCTTTTCCTATATAAACCCACTCAATTTGAAATTTCTCTTCACAAAAAAACATGGGAGCTCGACCAAACCCTTCCCTCCTCTCTCTCTCTCTAGAGTCCTCCCCAGGCTCCCCAAGCTCCCTAGAAGCCTCTCTCAATCCACTCCCATGCCTTTGGGATCACACTTCTTTTAAGGTATTTCTTCCTTTATCATTCTTTGTCCTAATTTCGTTATCTTTGTATGAACATTTTTTCAATTACAAATTTTGGGGTATGATTTTTCACCTCCCTTATACTGACCTCTATATGTTTTAATTATGAGATACCCCTTTATTTTTCATTAATGTCTCCAATATACACTCATTATCATGCCAAAATCCCATAAGGAATTTCTCTCTTCACATTTGAATTTATGAAATTCTTTTATATTATGCATCTAAATTCCATTCCTTATGTCAAAACATTTATCTATATGACCCCCTTAATTTCCATTTCATGTAAATACTGTGAGATACATTTTTATCTCTCATAATCCATTTTTATGAATTCATATGTCACGTCGTTATGCTGCTAAAATTTCACCGTGATTTTCTATGACAATGTCATTGTGTAGCGAATATCGTGCCAATTTTTATATAAAGGTTATTCACATTTTCACACATTTACTTATTGATTACATATTTATATGTATGTATTCCACATTCTTGTTTCACAGAATAAATTATGATTTTAAATGATTCCATGTTGTATGATTCATGTGGCACACTAATGCATGAAATGAAATGATTAAGAAGGGTGCGCCCTGATAACGCTCCATTAAATTGGGTAAAGATTAGAATCATTATAATGTTGATTCAATAAATTTTTCCTTATGACATTTCCATTCCTTCATTTAAGGGGGAGATTGATAAGCCATCAAGGTTTCCTTATGACTTGATCGTTCCTCTTGTTTTGAAAATCAGAAACACCTCTTCTTAAAGAAAATTTTATTTTACCCCTATAAGGAAATTTTCCATCCCTATGGAAACTTATCCTTACCATATTTTCTTTGATAAAATCAAAAAAATTAAGTGTGTAATTTGGATAGAGTCCTCGGAATCATATAATAATTAGATATGAGGTATTCTGTTTAAGACTCTGAATTCTTGTTACAAACTTTTATGAAGTTCTACTCTGAATTCCCTGTTACGCATTTTTATGAAGTTCAAATATGAATTCTAATTATGATCTTATATAAATTTCTAACTACGAATTCTGATTACAAAATCTCATTACGAATTCTGATGATGAATTCTGATTATGAATTCTCATTACGAATTCTAATGAAGAATTCTGATTACAAATTCTCATTACAAATTCTGATGATGAATTCTGATTACAAATTCTCATTATGAATTCTGATGAAGAATTATGATTAAGAATTCTCATTAAGAATTCCATAGAAAAATAGAATCTGAATATCTTAGTATTACATACCCCAAATTCATTTTTTCCTACACTTCGAACTTTAACATTCTCCATTCCGAACATTCATTTACCTTTATTCCAAATATCGGTTTTTTGTTATACTTAAATTTTTTCTATTACAAAACGATGTCATGCTTTCAGTTATTAACTAACTGTTGTTGGAGTGACACATGTACTGGTCCCTCCTAAATTCACGGAAGAATATGACCATTGGATGTGGGAGCCGACCATTGGAGATTCACCAATAAATAGGATCTCATTTGAACATGCTTAGTACTTTTGTAATTTCGATGCTCATAATTTCCTGAAGTGATTTCTAGAGAGAGTGTCTCTTATCAACTCCCATGCTTCGTGCAAAACATTTTAACAACTTGTTCAAACTATTCCTTGTGTAGATTTTCTTCGTGCGACTCTGATTGTTGTTGTGTACAATCTATGGCTTCTGGGGATAGGAAGACAGAGGTTCCAACACCTTGAAGTTGAGGGCTTCCATGCTAAGGAAGATAGAGGTGCCGACTACCTGATAGTTGAGGGCTTGTGAGGATAGCAAGACAGACTTCGATCTTCATATTGAGGGCTTACCCTAGTGTAGGTAAGATAGAAATTCTTGAAATTATAAATCAAGGGACCTATTATACAGGGTTGTTGGATACCCTTCCCTTTGTGTCAAAAGAGTTATTGTTTGTTACTTGCAGTATTACTACTTTGTTTTCTGCTGTTCATTTTGTATTGATAAGGAAAGTATAACATTCTTATACTTCTTTACTTGTACTCTGATATAGTACGATTCGATATGCTTTAAGGTAGAATATTAATCTTTGTAAACATTTGTGAAGTTTCATTTCCGGAATCACTTTTCCTGAATTTAGCAAGTGGTTAGAACTTATAGAGGTGTTGTGAATTATCTTGGTTAACCTTTTTAAACGTAACCATATTTAAAAGTTCCAAAGGAAGTTTTAAAAGGTTCAATTAACCCCCCCCCCCCCCCTCTTGTATTTGAGAATCTCATTCTTATTACGATACTACATTTGGTATTATAGAGTATATCATACTCAATCACATACCATCTTAACAATTGGTATCAGAGGTTTTGGTTCAATCTGAATTAATCTCATGATTAGATTCAGAAGAGATTTCTCAAAATGTAATTTTCATTTTCACACTTCTGGATTCATATTTTTAGGAATCTTTTTTTCAGACTCATATAGTTCAGATTTAATTTTTTTAGAGATACCATTACTCTATATTTTTTCTTTCTTAGAATATTTTCCTTGTTTACAAACTTTTTCTACTAACATGTTTCTTTGGAAGGACTTTTCTTAAAAGATGGCAGGAATCAATGTTGGTTCCATGGACAATCTTAATCCAACCAGACCACCTATATTTTATGGTAATGATTACGAATATTAGAAATATCGCATGAAGAATTTCATTATCAACCCTGGGGTTGAAACATTTTGTTATGCATACCGATGGATACAAAATTCATGATAAAGAAGTAAGTGCCTTTAAAAATCCATAAAATCATGATTAACAACTAAACTATAAGGTATGCAATACTTTACTTTGTTCAATGACAAGAAATATATATATATCCAAATTTCATCTTGTGAAGCCACAAATTCTATATCGAAGAAACTAGAAGTTACACACTTTGGAACTTCTAAAGTAATTGAGACCAGAAGAGCCATGCTTAGAGATGAATATCATGGTTTTAGTTTTTCTTATATTGAACCCATATGCAAGGTGAAATAGAGATTCATGAATATTGTGAATAGTTTACAATCAATGGGTGAAAAAGGATTGGAAGATGAAGCCCTTGATGACAAGATCATCGACATCATTCCAAATGAGTGGGAATCTAAAAGGACTACAATTGATGAGAATAGAAAGGTTACTCAGATAACCCTTGATGAGCTGTTTGGAACTCTTCTTCTGCATTAGACTAGAATGAAGAGAGATGCTGATATTGTGAAGAAGAAGAATGGAAATGGTAGTGTAGCTTTTACTACTACTTCCAATCATATGAAAGCCAATACTCCTGAGAGAGTTACTAGATCCAGATCAAAGAAAGTTGTTATCCATTCCGAATCTAGTGGTAGTGAATCCTCAGAAAATGAATTAGAAAATCTTTCTCGAAGGATGAACAAGATAGCTGGACATAGGAACATTCAATCCAGATATAAGAAGAAGGAAAGGAAAGACAAGAATGATTCTGAAGTTACATGCTATGAATGCAATAGAGCTGGACACATAAGACCTGATTGCCCTATGCTCAAGAGAAAATAATGAAAGGAAAGGGATTCTGAGAAAAACAAAAAGAAGTATTACAAGTCCAAAGGTAAGAAAGTGTTGAAAGCCAATAACACATGGAGTTCCAGGGGTGGAGACTCTTCATATTAATCTTCAGATTATGAATCTTCTAGATAGAAGAATCTTGGTCTTTTAGCCAGGATACCTATCGATAATCATTGTTTGATGGATAAGGTACACAATGCTGAATCAATGACCAATTTTTCTGTAAATTCTAACGATAGTAAATATTATAACTCTTCAGATGAATAATCTCCTTCTAATGAAGATATTACTTTACCTTCCTATGAAGAAGTTTCTAGGTTTTCCAAATTCTTTGAGAATGAGAATTAAAAACTCATAAAAAACATGATAAGGAAAATTCTAGGAATGTTATTCTTACTCAGGAAATATCAGATGTATCTAAAGATATTGATAAGAAAAATGATGATTTTGAAAGTATTTCAAAAAATATTGGGGAAGTAAGTTCTGGGAAGAATAAACTTTCTAAAGATCATGAAAACGTAATTTCTAAGAAAAATGTTTTTGAGCCTAGCTCTAGTTCAAATGTTTTTGAAGAAGAGATCATAGTTATAAAACTCAAATCTGAAATATTTCCTTGAGGAATTGTTTGTAAAACGTTAACCTAGGTAAAGAAAATTTTGATAAAATGTATTCACAAATCCGACCTCGAATGATTACTTTTGGTTTTGTTTACACAATTTCTAAACCAATTTTTAGTAACAATTACCTTGTTCCTCAAAGTTCCCCATTCTGCTCTAAGTGTCAATGTAGTGGACATTGGGAAAACTATAGTTCTCTAAACAAAACCCAATCGTTAGGATTCCATAATGCTTATTTTTCTAAGAAGATGTGGGTTCCCAAAATTTTACTTTCTGAGATTTCTAGATCCAAGAATGTCTGGATTCAAAAAACCTAAATTTTTCTTATTTTCTGGAAAATAGGGAAAGTACCAACAAAAATACATAGTACATGGATAGTGGCTATTCCCATCATATGATTGGTAACAAAAACTATTTCGAAACAATTATCAAGATGAAAGGAGGAAAAGTAACTTTCTGAGATAATGCTTAGGGAGAAATTATTGGTATAGGTAACATCATTCTTCTTGGAACAACATTGATTTCAAATGATTTATTTGTTAAGGGTCTTAAGCACAACCTTATCATCATAATCCAATTATGTGTTGAAGGCTACCTTGTGAATTTTAGGAATGATAAGTGCTTAGTACACAATTCCAAGGAAGAGTTTATTCTTTCTGCCCATAGGCAAGAGAATGTTTGCACACTATACCTAGAATACCTTAGGAGCCAAGACAAACCTTGCCTTAGTGCAATGGAAGACCATTCTTGATTATCGAATAGAAGGCTAGGACACTGTAACCTTAGGAACTTATGCAAAATTTCTAATAATATACTAATTAAGGATCTACCGGAGCATTGATTTGATTCTTCAAAAGTTTGTGAAACTTGTCAATATAGAAAGCAACACAAATCAAGTTTTAAATCCATTGGTGAAGTCTCAACCACTAATGCATTACAGCTAGTGCATATGGATATTTGCAGTCCTACACAAACTGGAAGCATTGGGGGAATGTATTATGTATTTGTCTTAGTTGATGTTTACACTAGATATACGTGGGTCTATTTTCTAGAAAATAAGTCTGAATCTTTTTCTTATTTCAAAAGTTTTAGTGCCCAAGTTAAAAATGAGAAAAACCTTCCATTGATTACTATTCATAGTGATCATGGAGGAGAATTTCAAAATTCTGATTTTGAAACTTTTTTGTAGAATATAAGGCATTACTCGTAACCTTTCAGCACCTGGAACACCTCAACAAAATGGTATTGTAAAAAGAAGAAATAGAATTATTCAATATATAAATAGAACCATGTTGAGTAAGTATTCTATTGCAAAACATTTTTAGGCTGAAGCTGTAAGTACTCATTGTTACACTATAAATTGAGTTTTGATTAGACCTTTTCTTAATAAAATACCTTATGAGTTATGGAATGGTATAAAACCTAGACTTTCTTACTTTATGTTTTTTGGATTCAAGGTATTCATTCTTAATAATAAATATAACTTACACAAATTTGGACCAAAATATGATGATGGAATTTTTCTAGGCTACTCCACAACATCTAAGGCCTGTAAAGTTTTCAATAAAAACACTTGTACTGTTGAAGAGACAGTACATTTTAAATTTGATGAAACTGATCCTTTTTTTTAAACAACCTCAACCTACATCCTTGGATGTGTTTCCAAAAACTGATTATCAACCTATGATAGAAGATCCTTCTGATAAGTAAAATGTTCAAGAAGATACTCCTGAAATATTTACCCCAGAATATTTACTACCCTATATTGATGGACAGGTTTTAAAAAACCCAAATCAGTTGTTTCTAAAGAATAATCCTAGTGATAGTGTCATTGGTGATGCGAATCAACCTGTAAGGACTAGAAGTTCCATAAGAAATGAAGTATAACATCTAGCATTCCTTTCCCAATTTGAACCAAAAATCACTGATGAAGCTTTAGGTGATGATGATTGGATAAAATCCATGCAAGATGAACTAAATGAATTCAAAAGGAATAAAGTCTAGACATTGGTTGAAAACCCTAAGGAAACTTATGTAATTAGAGTAAAATGGGTCTTCATAAATAAGTTTGATGAAAATGGAATCATCGTATGAAATAAATATAGATTAGTTGCTAAAGACTATAATCAACAATAAGGAATAGAATATAAAGAAACCTATGCTCCAGTATCTAGACTAGAGTCTATTTTCATTTTACTTTCCTTTGCAGCATTGTTCAATTTTGAACTTTTTCAAATGGATGTGAAATGTGATTTTCTTAAAGGTTATGTTCAAGAGGAAGTTTTTTTGAACTACCTCCTAGATTTGAAGATAAAAAACATCCTAATCATGTTTTTAGACTTACCAAAGCTTTTTATGGCCTTAAACAAGCCCCTCGAGCTTGGTATGATAGACTTACAGGATTTTTGCTTCAAAATAACTATGTTGAAGGAAATGCAGATCCAACCCTTTTTATAAATAAAGATAAGAAAAATGTTTTGATTGTTCAAATTTATGTTTATGACATTATATTTGGTTCAACAGAGAAATATTTAACTAATTCTTTGAGGATCTAATGAAATATGAGTTTGAAATGAGTATGATGGGCGAGTTATCATTTTTCCTTGGTTTTCAAATTTCTCAAAAACCAAAAGGAATATACATATCCCAAACTAATTATGTTAAAGACCTTCTTAAAAAGTATGGATATGGAAACACTAAGAGTATAAGTACTCCCATCGGTACTTTAAACACACTTGATCTTGATGAAGCTGGGAAACAATTACATCAAACATCTTTTAGAGGTATGATAGGAAGTCTACTTTACTTGAAACCTAGTCATCCAGAATTAATGTTTTCAGTATGCTTATGTGAAAGATATCAATCCAATACTAAGGAATCTCATTTAAAGGCAGTGAAAAAAATTCTCTATTTAAAGGGAACCATTGATTTAAGACTATTTTATACTTCTGGAAATGATTTGGTCTTAAAAATATTTTCAGATGCTGACTTTGGTGGATTTAGAAAGGATATAAAGAGTACATCCAGAACTTGTTATTTCTTAGGAGATTCATTAGTTTCTTGGTCCTACAAGAAGCAACACTATGTAGTACTCTCCACTACTGAATCTGAATATGTACCCACTGGAAGTTGTTGTGCTCAAGTGTTGTGGATGCAACGCACACTCACAGATTATGGCTTGAGTTTCACTAAGACTCAAATTTTGTGTGATAACACAAGTAACATTTCCCTTAGTAAAAACTCTGCACATCACTCTCGTGGAAATCACAAATACTTTAGGCATCACTTTCTTAGGGATCACACACTAAAAGGAGATATCATTCTTCAATTCATCGGAAGACAAGGTCAACTTGCTGATATTTTCAAAAAATCATTACCTACCGATAGATTTGAATACATTAAATAGAAGTTTGGAATGATAACCGTGAGGTAATCTTCCTTCATTAACTTCATGTTGATTCAATCTCCTTATAGTAATAAAATCCTTTTTATAGGGGGAGTACATTTGTTATTGAAGATTTTTCAAATTTTTCAAAACAAATTTTTCGTAGTCGATTTTTCAAAAAATTTCGTAATGAAAATTTTCATAGTCTGTTGTTCTAAATTTTTCATAATGAAACTTTTTGTAGTCTGTTTTTTAAAATTTTCGTAATGAAAGTTTTTGTAGTCTATTTTTTCAAATTTTCGTAATGAATTTTCTCGAAGTCTGTTTTTCAAATTTTCGTAATGAAAATTTTCATAGTTTTTTTTTCAAAATTTTAGTAAAAAAATTTTCATAGTTGGTTTTTGAGAAATTTCGTAATGGGAATTTGTGTACTCATAATTTTCGTAAATGAGTTTTGGTACTCAATGCTTTTGCAATAAAACATTTCAATTATAAGTTTTGTAGTCAGCTTTTCGTAGTGAGTTTTTTGTAGTAAGTTTTTTTTTAAGTCAAATTTTCTTCAAGAAAAATATCACATATTATGAATAAACTTCATATAAAATCTGAAAAGTATGATTTATTTACTCATGTTTTCATAGTCATTTTTAATTTCTAGTATTTTCTTTTAATATTTCAGATTTATTTCATCTTAAATCCAAATGTTTTTAAATATTCAAAAGTTAGGATTCAAGATTTAATTGCGTGTATGTTTTCAACCATCAGATCACATCAGAGAATTCTTTCAACCATTATATTGGATTTGGAAGTTGAAAGGTCACCACCATCACCTATATAAAGGGTAACCCCAATGGTTTCCCACATCGGTTTCCAAGCTATCGTGTCTCAAAGCTCTACCTATGTTCTTAAGCCCATTCCAAATATCCCAAAGCTCCTCAGTCCGAATGTTTGCAGAAGATCCTTCTCAGGATATGTCTTCAGTCAAGCCAATGTTGGAGTGGCAGATATATAGGCAGAGGTTGGTACACCTAAACTTTTTCAATAAGTATGATTCATTGATTTCCAATAATATTAAGCTCAATGGGTGGGATGATGTATCCATTTCTAAAACTCGAGCTCAAGATGTGGTGTATCCAGACTTGCTCGTAGAGTTCTATGAGTCAGCCAGTTTTTTCAAGGAAGATGGAAGGGAGAAGATATCCTTCAAAATCTATGCGAAGATGTATACTTTCTCTTATACCAAGGAGGCTAGCCTGGTTGGAATACCCTATGAAGGAGAGGCATAATTTTTCTCTCATAAGTTTCCATAGGTTCAGGGTAGTTTTGTTAAGGCTAAGTCTATAGAGTGACTTGGACTTTCTCATATCACCACTACAAAGAAAATAGCCCATATTTCAACCAATAATCGGATTCTACAATTATGGGTGCAAGGGTTTATCGTACCAAGGAAGGGTGACAAAGATACCCTTAAGAAGAGCGACATGTACATATTAGATTTTTCGGTAAATCTAAGGAAAATAAATATGATAAGTCACATCCTCATTACGATTCAGAACATCATGAATGGGAACCTTAGAGATCAGATCATTATGTATTCGGCATTGCTTTCTAATTTGATAGTTCGGTGCCTAGAATCCTTCAAAATCCCATGTAGCTCTAAGCCGAGAAATTGCAAGGTGATGCTAATCAGTGATGAAACTCTGAAAAGAATGAAATTTGGTTTCTCAAAACTGTCAGGTGAGTTCTTTGATCTTCCATAGGAGGAGGCAGAAGCCAATCCGGAAATTGGAGAAAAGCCTGAACCCTCAAAGAAGGCCGATAAGAAGAGGAAGCTGAAGGAAGTGCAAGCTGAAGATAAAACCCCAAAACAAAAGGAAGTCCAATCCGCACCTCCTAAAACCAAAAATAAAAAAGCATATCCAGTTGAAGTGGTTGAGAAATGGAGGTAAGTCAAGGAAAAGAGGAAAGAAGGGGATCCACAGTTCATCTTGGACCCTACTGAGGCTAAGGCCTTAAAAGAAAAAGTTGCTGATTCTACTCCTAATTCCATGTTACGAATTTTTATGATGTTCAAATCTGAATTCTGATTACAATATTATATAAAGTTCTAACTACAAATTCTGATTATGAATTATCATTACGAATTCTGATGATGAATTCTGATTACAAATTCTCATTACGAATTCTGATGAAGAATTCTGATTATGAATTCTCATTACGAATTCTGATGATGAATTCCGATTACGAATTCTCATTACGAATTCTGATGAAGAATTATGATTATGAATTCTCATTATGAATTCCTTAGTAAAAAAGAATCTGAATATATTATTATTACAGACCCCAAATTCATTTTTTTCTACACCCAGAACTTTAACTTTATCCATTCCAAACTTTCATTTACCTTCATTATGAATATCAGTTTTTGGTTATGCTTACATTTTTTCTATTACAAAATGATGTGGTGATTTTAGTTATTAACTAACCGTTGTTTGAGTTCACATGTATAGGTCCCTCTGAAATTCAAGGAAGAATAAGTCTGTTGGAGGAGGGAGCCGACCGTTGGAGCTTTACATTTAAATAAGAGCTCATTTGAATGTGCTTAGTACTTTTGGAATTTTGATGCTCAGAATTTCCTGAAGTGATTTCTAGAGAGAGAGTCTCTTATCAACTCTCAAGCATCGTGCAGAAAGTTTCAACAGCTTGTTAAAACTTTTCCTGGTGCAGATTTTCTTCGTGAGACTCCGATTATTGCTATGTACAATCAAGGGCTTCTAGGGATATTAAGACAGATGTTCCAACACCTTGAAGTTGAGGGCTTCCTTGCTGAGGAATATAGAGGTGTCGACTACCTGATAGTTGAGGGCTTTCGATAATAACAAAACATACTCTGATCTTCATATCAAGGGCTTACTCTGGTGTGGGTAAGATAAAATTTCTCAGAAGTATAAATCATGGGACCTCTTATCCAGGGTTGTTGGATACCCTTATCTTTGAAAAAAAGGGTTATTGTTTTTTACTTGTAGTATTACTACATTTTTTTCTGTTGTGCGTTTTGTATTGATAAGGAAAGTATAACTTTATTATACTTCCTTACTTGTACTCTGATACGGTTAGATTTTATAAGCTTTATGGTAGAATCTTAATCTTTGTAAACGTTTTTTAAGTTTCATTTCTGGAATCACTTTTCCAGAATTTAGCAAGTGATTAGAACTTATAGATGGATTGTGAATTATCTTGTTTAACCTTGTTACACGTAACCATATTTAAAAGTTCCAAATTAAGTTTTAAAAGGTACAATTCACCCCTCTATTTTATCTGAGAATCTCGTTCTTGTTTTGATCCTACGTTTGGTATTATAGAGTATATCATACTCAGTCACATACCATCCTGACATATAAATCAAGTGAAATGAGATATTACTCAATATAATTCAAGTGAAATGAGGTTTTACTCATTCTCCATATGCAATGATCCTTGGATCATGCTAATATCATGTTAAATGTGGTTTCCATATTTCCATGTTATGATAATCATGTTATATCAGGCCTTTATGTTCATGTTTATCTTGTGCACCATTGATATGCCTATTGCCTAACATGTACTATATTATTCATGTAATGCCTTTTTTACTCACTTACTATGTTTTATATCTCACCCTTTTCTTATGTATGTCCTCAGGTTATCCCATACAAAGATACGTATGAAGGATTGTTGTGGTCATATTGATGAGGTTCTCAATAATGATGTTGTGTTTTATGTTCTATGTTGTTATGTAATGTTCCTAATATCCTAATACAGTATAACTATTGATCCTATTAGTTATCTTAAGTGTAATTTTATGTAAAAAATCAGGATTAAGTGTGTAATAATGAGTAGGGTTGTTATAGATGGTATCATAGGATAGGTTTCGTTATTTTTAAGGATTAGGATTAGAAAACCCAAGTGAAATCCATATCGATAGGACTATGAATAATAGAAACATCCCTAAATTTTGGTGAGTATTTAGTAAGTTTTCTATCAATCATATACATCCATGTCTGCATATTAGAAGGCAGAGGAGGCTCTGACACTGATGTATCTAGGGTAATACCCAAAAAGACCGCATTGAGCTATACTTGAATGGGAACTAGTGAATGACAACGGGCCTTGTTGCACTCTTGGTTACGAAATGACTAGTGGATATTCATAGGTAAATTCATATTCTTAGTGTGAACCATTATTAATGGAATTAAAAAATTTCCCTTAAGAAAATATGTTGGGTAGTAGATCACGGATAACATAGATAAGTTATGGAAATAAATGTAATTTATAAGTTATACCTTTTTGTATTTGGATTCCCCTTTATGTGTTACCCCCATCATTCCTTTTATTCCATCCACTTTGTGTTAATAGGAGGAATCAAGCTAACAACTTTTGCGAAGATCAATGTGATTACTTTTCTAATGAGATTCCCAATTCGATGGGAGCTGGAATCGCAAACATTTTCCTGATACTCTATCATTTTACTCAAGTTTTTAATATAAAAATGGGCCATGTGGAATGTTCATCCCCACATAAGAAATAACAATTTTCAATCGAGAAATTCATGAGACACGTGTCTCTTACTTTTAATGGATCATCATATCCCTCAATCACCAAATAATTGATCAACTCCATTGAAATGATCTTCTCCATCCTTCAATGTTCCGAACAAGATAAGGTTCCTCTGGATTCTTATCATATAAAGGGTGAATATGTTCAGTGGTGTACATTGATAAAAATAAGAACCCTAATGGGGAGATCAAGGCACTAGAATTGATGGATTTTTGTGAAACAAATTGATAAATATTTTCCGTGAACCCTCTGAATAAAGATGGAAATGGACTTCTTTTCTCTCAAGAAAAAAAATATGATGAATCCATCAAATCGTATGGGGAAAACGTCACAAGGATTACATGATATACCTCTGCCATTGTCATTATCCTCTAATCCATGGTTTACTGCTTCATTGGTGGGCTAAAACCTAGCCTACAGAAAGCCCTAGAAATCTGTGACTTCAAGAGCTATGAAGAAATTTTTTGATGTTCCCTCAATGTCGAAATGTAGATCGTCAAATCTCAGGGGTATCATAGGGAAAATAATCATAAAGAGAACGTTAATTATGGTGGTCTGATGGATAAATACAATGGTACTAAGAAATTGCAGCACCCCACTTTATGAGGGTGTGGAAATAAAAACCCTGTAAATTTCCTGAAGGTGATGGAGAAATACTTTATATGTGGAATAAAAGGACACCTAGCTATTAAATGCTGACAAGAAAAACGCGTTGTTGCGACAGACAAGATGAAAGCTCCATTCGACCCTTATTTCATTGTTCATTTCTTCAACTACAATTAATCATGGCACTTTGAAAACTTGATCTCTAAGCCAAGGGTTTTTGGAGTCAACCAAAAACCTCCAAGGTGGAAAGGATGAGCTTTTTCTATCACTACGGCCAATGTGAACCTCAACAAAGAAGTGGTGATAGGTACACTAGTTATTCATTCAATAATAGCAATCATGATTTATTATTCTAGTTCTAAGCATTATTTTATATCCCAAAAGATTACTAGAACTATCCCAACCCCACCACAAATCCTCAAACTACATATTTTAGTGAGAATGAAAAATGGGGAAATCATTTCATCCTATCATGCCCCGACCCCAGTCTTCCCCAAAGCTAGTGTGGGGCTTAAATAAAACATGGTGTATAAATTTTTTATAAGAAGAAAAGATAAAATCAGACACATGTTCCACTAGATAGGGTCTTTTTGGTTTAGGTCCTATAGAATCAGATACAATTATTACAATTCTTTCAAAACAGAAAAGAAATTTCTTCATTAATTAGTCACCAAATAGAGGGAATCAAATCTAATTTAAATTTAAAAGAAAACATATTGAAAACATAGTGTGAGCATACGAATGACCTGTAAGGAGTTTTAAAATAACCTAATATACAAATTATAAATTTTTTAAAACATTCCTCTAAAAGTATCCATAAAAAAATTTCATAAGGATTGATGTAACACATGTATCATAACATAGAATTTAGTCTAAGAATTATAAGAACACATTTCAAGGAATACAAATAGAGTAAAATGAAAACATGTTTCAATTATAAGAAGGCTCGTATAAAATGTATGGTTTATATAATAACAAGTAAAAGTCATACTAATTTTAATGGATATGACTTGTGAAAGTGGAAGTACAAAATTTATAACTAAGAGTAATACATGATCAGAGTTGTGCATAAAAACAATAACTTAAATTTCATCCTTTAGTATTGTGAATCATACACTCTATGATAAATCTCATAGTGTTGAATAATTAATAATCCATAAGCTTTTACAAAATCTGTTTCTCATAAACATAAGCTCTTTAACCAAGAACATTCAATTATTCGAGTATTATTTTGGTTAATTATATTACATAATCATAATGAGGAAAGTACATATGCAGAACTATGTCAAGGCCTTAGCAAGGATGTCTAAAATGATTAAGGACTCATCCAAAATCCATAAATAATAATTGGGAAAGGCCTCAGTCAATTCCATGTCTAGTTGTCTCATGAAACATATTGATGCATCAAGGGGCTATAGCGGGCCCCACCCGACAAGAAATAAGTCCAATTAATTCCTCATTTCCATTAATCAAAGTGCTCATACAACTTTTATTTATTAAATTACTTATCACTTATCATTCGAAGTGTCACATGTTACTTGGTTTCTTTTTTCATATTATTAAAATTGTCCCATACCATGTTGAATAATTTAATTTCTCATTGCATATTATTCGATGCGTCCCATGCCACTTTGAAAAAATTAGAATATTTATTCCATAAAAGGCCATTTTAGTTTAGAAATTACATATATAATGTGAATCATGAATATCAGTTTTAATAACAATACTATCAACTGTATGGATATAGAATGAAATGGAAAGTATGATAAGAAAATTATATCATATGTGATGAAAACTAATGCACAAAAATAAATAGATGTTTTGTCACATAAAAATATAACCCTAAATTCTAAAATCATATTAATAAAATACATATTGGAAACACATCATGGATTGGATGAAGAAATAATTTAAAGGTAAAACAAATATTTCATGTGGGGTACAAAATGTATTGAGGCCAAAACATTTATTACCGGTATACTTATGCCTAACATATCACAAGGGTACACACAATGTTAAATGTGAAATGTATGGAATTCAACCATACATAATACCATTTAATATTTATGAAAATATGTGATTCAAACAAATGTATATAAGAGTATCAAACCCCAAAAATTATACTTATGAATTCACCATGATTACTAAACTATTAGGGTTTAGTGTTGTGTAAAACGGTTCTTAAACAAGGGTGTATATAAAGGTTTGTATAAAAACCATTCATATTTGAAAAACCAAATTTTCCATTCTTTCAAAACAATCTTAGAAAATCTAAATTTGATTTAGGATCAAAATTTAGTTTTGCATGTATATATATAAATGTATAACTAAAAAAACATGGTGTATAAAAGGGACATACAACAAAAATCCAATGACACCTATAATGACATAAATATATTAATCATATTAATTAAATATGGTCCGTAAATTTTAAATGATGATATAAAATTTAAATGGTTTATTTATTAAAAAAATTCATTGATATGTTTATGTAAACATCTAAATACATATGTAATTTTTGTGTATAACCAATTATTCATGGCCTATATAAGGGTTTTACACCTAGATTAAATGACACTTACATATTTTAAATATATTAGGGGAATTAGTTAAAACATGGGTTATTTAATTTCAAAACATGCAATTAAATATAAAAAGTTTCATTTATGAAATATATATACATGTATACATGCTTATGTATATTTCAACTTATATAGAATCGCAAAACATCATACATACTTTGAATGATCATGAATTAAGAATTACATGTAGGATCAAGGACTCATGATCATAGAAGGAATCAGCATGTCTTATACTCAACCATATATATATATATATATATTCATGTATATATATCTATATGTATATATATATATATATATCTATATGTATATATATATATATATCTAAACCGAAGCATGGTAAGACAACATAGGACCTTTACCTGATTTGTATGAGGAGGAGAGGCTCAGGGAAGCTCACTAGAGGTTTGAGAGGGGAGGTCAACATAGAGGTTAGGGGTGCAACGAATTGCATATATATAAACTATATTATAAATAAATTACATAGAAAATATTAATGCCACTTTTGGGAAAACTGAGGCCTACTCAGTTTATAAAATGAATGAGGGTGTCGGTCTATGTGGAAAATGTGTGAAGGGACCACTAGTGTCCTAGGTGGAGCAAAACAATTAGAGAAAGTGTAAAATAAAACTGGTGCAGCACATGAGAAGTAATAAGAAGAGGGAGATGGGGAAGAAAACTGGAAAATTATTGAACGGATAGGATCTAACAGCGTAAGATCCAGTGGTAGTGGAGGGTCTGTGGATTATAAAAATAATGAACAGTTGTGATCCAAGGGGGAGATAATCTGACGACTATGGGTGAAGAGGGTTTTTAAAAGGAGATTGACGGCCACGATTATGTAACATCCTGGTTTCAGAAGCCACATAGTGGCGCCCCATAACTAGTTGGTCACATAGCCTCAAGCACATTTCCCTAAAATCCAGAGTCTTCTGACTAGAAATGAGGGCTTTGGGTGTGATATTGGGGAAATTATGCCCTCATTGGAAGAGTACCCAGCAGATGTAATAAATATATATACAATATAGGAAGTAGTAAACATACCATACAACAATAAACATCGGAAGACTGAATGTAAGTAGAAACTGGAGCTCATATATAAATGATGCATGATACATATGTCTAGGAAATCATCCAAACAAGCCACAATACTGAAATACAAATAGTACTAAACCAAAGTACAATGTAAAATAATAAACAAATCCTCATTATTGAAAGCCTCATTTTGATACCATGCTTACCAACTCCAAAGAAGTTAAGAACCTGAAGTAGAAGGGAGCTTTTCCTTATCTATACCTGTAGCAATATAATCTGTTTGGCCCCAAAAGCGTGACCCAAACAGGGTGTGAGACTAATCCTAGTAGGAAACCACGAAATGATTTGTGCCTAACAGTTAGTCAATATATATGGAAGGAAATAAGTAAAATAGTAGTAAACAAGGAAGTACTCAGTAGTAAACAATTCAACAGTTTCAAAGCATTCAATTACACATATCAAGTAAGCAGTTAATCATAGCAGGTAACCCTCTGAGATGTACACACAACCTATCTCCTCTAGTTCGGTTATAAGGATATAAAAAAGACTCTTTGGGAAAGCACTAACAATCAATTCCCCATATAGTCAAAAGTGAGTAAATACTCTCTAAGGAAGCTCACATTGTCAGTTCCCCTTATAGTCAAAAGTGATTAAAGACTCTACGAGGAAGCTCACACCGTCAATTACCCTAATATTCTACTACCCCAGGTTCCCACGGCCCTGTGTAAGCTAAACGATCATAGAAATGCAATACAACCAATGTAATCCTCAAGAACTACTAGGTTAAATAGTTGACATCATATCAAGAATGTGAGATAAAATAATCACTCCATCCTATAGTACTTGGCATGGGTAAACATCAACGAGGCCTAACAGGCTAAACAGGACCAAACAGTCGTAAATAGAACATGGATGGGAAAACACATCCAAAGCATAGAAATCAACACTATTCACGACCAGTTAACCACTAATCATTCATAAAATCATAGAAGGAAATTAAAAGGGTTAAAACTGTAAACACGCAATACCCCGTTCAAGGGTACTGGAAAAAATTGCACATAAATCTCAAATAATTTCAATAGAAAGGCATAAACAATCTACCCCGGTGTTGGGAGATCGATATACGTGAACCTAAATCCTTGAATCTCCCACGAACACCATATATCTACAAAAACTCCTAAATAATTCATCCAAATATAACTATTGATTGAGGATGAATCAAGAAACGAATCTCTAGATGAAGGAAGATCTTACTGAGGTGATCCCAATGCAATTGGTAGCTATCGATTTGGAGGATGGATGCTTGGTCAGGGGCTCGAATAAGATTCTCGATCATACGGGTTCTCTCGAATGAACCAGACCTAGAAGAAGATGGTTGTGTCCATAATACATGACCCCGATATGTTTAATGGAAAAAATACATGTCGTGTACATTTTAAGTACTTGGAGTGTACATTCCCATCATAATCCCCACTTTAGGCGGCCTCCAGGTCACCACACATGGCCCTATGCACTGACGTGACACGGCCAGCACACGGCTACCCACGGTAAACGAGTACAGGATGTGTACTCATAATTTACACGGCGTGTGCTTAGGAAATTTCCAGAAATTCCACATTTTTCTCAAAAAAAACAGAAATATAAAAACATACATTAAAATAAGATTCGGGTTCTTATAAACTTCCCCCCTTACAGAAATTTTTCCATGAATTTCCCTAGTAAGGTTGCATTGTAGAAGAAACTTTGAATAGCTCCATCCACTACAATCGTACTTCGGCCTCACTCTCCTATGTCTCTTCCTGTAGTCGCTTGTGTTTCTATTGCACCTGTACCAGAGGAATGGACTGGCCATAGAGAACCTTCATACATCGATCCACAATCTTGATAGAATGCTATTTGAAAGATGGATCTACCTCTATCTCAACTTCCTCTGGTTGAAAAGCATGATACGGGTCTGAGGATTAACGTCGAAGCTGAGAAATGTGGAAAACTTCATTCATAGCTAGGTACCTCTGAGGTAACTAAAATCGATAGGCAATCATCCCAACTCTCTCCAAAACCTCAAATGACTCGATGTACCTCAGCGAGAGCTTACCTTGTCTCATAATCCTTCTGTGTCCCAACTTTTGTGTGACACAAAGGATAACCTGATCTCTAACCTTGAACTCTAGAGGTTGACTCCGTCGATCAGCATAAGACATATGTCGAGACTGTGCAGTATCCACACTCTTTCGAATCAACTCTATTTGCTCTATGGTCTCTTGGACAAGATGAGGTCCCAGCATAGCTGCCTCTCCTGCCTCCAGCCAACTTAAGGATGATCGGCATGGCCTAATGTACATAGCCTTATAAGGTTTCATCTGGATAGTTTCTTGAAAACAATTATTATATTCAAACTATACAAGAGGTATGTTCTTCTCCCAAGAACCTCCAAAACCCAAAATGCATGCTCGAAACATGTCCTCAAGCACCTAAATCTTACGCTCAGACTGGGCATCTGTCTAGGGATGGTAAGTTGTACTCAAAAGTACATGTGTACCCAAAGCCTTCTGAAGTCCTTTCCAGACACGATAAGTAAAAATAACATCCCTTTCTGAAACAAGGGAATGTGGGTCTCCATGTAAATGTATAATCTCTCTGATGTACAACCTTACTAGATCATTAACATTGCAGTTCTCCTTGATCATTAAAAAGTGAGAATCATTCATGAGTCTGTCAATGAAAACCCATACTGCATCATTCCTATGAGGCAACCTATGTAGACCAATAACTAAGTCCATCGAGACATCATTCCACTTCCACTCGAGAATGGGTAACTGCAAAAAAATCCCTACCGGTTGTTGATGCTCTGCCTTCACCTACTAACAGGTGGAACACTGCATAACAAAACCAGAAACATCTCTCTTTATACCTGGCCACCAATACTGACTGTGTAGATCAGGATACTCTTGGTGACACCAAGATGAACTGCCCAAACTAAGGAATGAATGTCCCACAACAAAAACTCGCATATTTCTGCAGACACCCACACGCGCCCCTGGAAACGCAAGATCTCATCCTCACCTATGGTCCATATAGGAATAAGGTCTTATCCTGAAACAAATTCCCATAGAAATAGGACTTCAAAATCTGATATTTGCCTCATTCACACTTGATCAATAAGAGTAGAGGTAACAACTACAGAAGAATGAAAAGTATTCCCATTTCTGTCATGCACCTCCAAATGAATCTCAGATAACATAGCCATAAGATACCACTCACTACTGGCCTTCTGAACTGCATGTATCCGAGTTATCCTACTCAATGCATCAACCATATCATTGCCTTTCCCTGGCGTATAGGAAAGATCAAAGTCAAAGGACTAATGGTACTCAACCCACATTCGATTTCTCAACTTCAGATCATGATGAGTGAAGATGTACTTGAGATTTTGTGGTTGGTTAGACCCAAAAAATGATCTCCCAAAAGATAATGTCCCCAACAGTATAAATCATGAACTACAACATCCTACTCGAGATCATGTGTCGGGTAGTTCCTCTCATGTGGCCTCAACTACCGAGACTCGTACATAACGAATCCTTCACCCTACAAAAGCACATATCCCAAACCGATACCTGAAGCATCATAGTACATAGTATAGCTCTTGACCATCACTAGAAATACTAGTATCGGTGATGAGTTAAACCTCTCTTTCAAGTCCTGAAAGGATGAATCACAAGAATCTGACCACAAGAACTTTGTACTCTTCTTAGTTAGGGCTATCAACGGTGCTGTTAAACATAAAAAGTCGGGTATAAAACGCCTATAGTATCCATCTAGTCCTATAAAAATCTTCACCTCAATGATGTTCTTCGGCTACTCTTAGAAAACTACTGCTCTCACATTCTCTAGGTCTACAGATACTGTGGTCTCTGAGATAACATGACCCAAGAAGTGAATATGGTCCATCCAAAAGGAGCATTTTTAGGGCTTACCATATAACTGATGCTCTCTTAGTGTACTCAAAACTATCTCCGGATATGCGGCATGGTCGTGTTGAGTGTGATATTACACCAAGATATTGTCCATGAAGATTACCAAAAAATAATCCATGTATGGATGGAACACTTGGTTCATCTGTGCCATGAATATTGCAGGCGCATTCATGAGACCGAACGTCATAAACACATACTCATACAGACCATACCTACTTTGGAAGGTTTTAAGAGGTATATCATATGTTCTAACATGCAACTGATGAAAACCGGATCTCAAGTCCATCTTAGAGAACACCTGGGCTCCTCGAAGCTGGTCAAAAAGATCATAAATCCTTGGCACGAGATATCAGTTTTTTACCATTAACTAGTTCAACTTCTGATAATCCACTCCTAGTATGAGGGTATCGTCTGCCTTTTTCACAAATAGGATAGGTGAACCCTGAGGAGAAGTATTAGGTTGGATGAAACCCTTAGTCTACAACTCCTCCAACTGCTTATTGATCTCCTATAACTCTGATGTAGCCATCCTATAAGGAGGAATGGATACCAGTGCCACTCCTGGAACAAGTTCAACAGAAAAGTCTACCTCATGCTTCAGAGGAAAACCTGAAAAGTCCTCTAGAAAGACATCCCTGAAATGATACATCACTAGAGGAATGTCAATTTGTGATGTCCCATAGTCATCCAAATATAGACTAGAAATCTGGGCAGTAACCCCTTCTAACCCATGATACTTGTGTCCCGTTATTTTTTCCTAGACATCCCATTCTCCCTTGTGAAGAAAGGATCTACCTTCTGGTGACGTGGATATCACCCTACGACGATAAAAATCAATAACTATCTAGTAGGGAACTAACCAGTGCATTCTGATAATGACATCATATCCTGTCATCTCTTTGACATAGATGTCCCATAAAGAGTGACTCCCACCAAACTCTAGAGGGCACTGCATAGAATGACATACACTAGCTGTTCTAGTCCCCAACGATGTGTCTAGAATTAAGATGTCAGTAGAATAAAAGATACAGATCCTAACTCCCTCCACAAAAGCGATAGATATAAAGCTATGGGAAGCGCCTATATCGAAAAAAGGCGAAGATAAAACTGAGGCAACTAATATCGTTCCTCATACTGTAGAGAGTCCAGGATCCTGCTCATGTTGGGTCTACTCCACTACCAATGTTTGGCATGTACCGCGGCCGTGTGACCATACCCGACCACTCTGAGTTGATCCACCCTTTTGTTGATGAATAACTAGCAACTGGCTACTATGGCCATGACCTCCACCCTGGCCTGAACAGCCAGAAGAACTCCAGTTACTAGACTGCTGAGAAACTGGTGGTGCTGCTCCTAAATAAGGAGTGATTGAAGACCCATGTCACCATCTTCTGGTGAGAAGATCTGACAGAAGTGTTGAAGATGTCCCATCTTTCCGTAAGATCAGCACTCCACCGGGTATCTCGGGCAATGTGTCCTTGTATGTCTAACCTTTCCTCACTGGTAGAATACCACCTGACTACCTAAAAGTTCATCCAGCCTACTCAGATCTCCTCAAGCAGTCTCCCAACGACACTTCCAGCTATCATACAAAGAAGCAATAACCCTAGATGCAGAACCGCCCTGGACCACATCTTCAGAATCCCTCAGATTACACACTATGATCAGCGATTTGTTGACTATAAAGGATATCAAAGTCAACTGGAAGATGTTCACCTGGGATAGGATATCCTGCCTTAGACCATCCTCAAACTTCCATGCAAAGAAGAACTCATATCCCCTTAGAATGGTTGTAATGCGATGAAGCTCAGTGAAGCAAGGGGAATACTTCATAACAAAAATAGTTCAATGCTCTAGACTCATTAACTCTCGGGCTCGGTCGGTCCTCAAGGTCGTCGGATAGATGTAATCGTAGAAGGTGTACTTAAACTCATCCCAAGACATATTTTGTTTGCATCCCAACTATGAGATTACATCCCACCATCTCTTAGAGGAATCCAAAAGCTTATACATAGCAATCTTGACCCTCCTCTCTGGAGGAGTCTCTAGATGATTGAAGATCATCAGCATGGCTTCTCGCCATGACTCTGTGGCCTGGTGTCCTCCATTCTGTAAGAAAGTGGGAGGATGCTACTTCTAAAAGACCCGTGTCAATTCTTCCATCGACGGGGCAGGAGGCGGTTCCCCATAAATGGTATGCATCATCCTCATAAAGCCCTCCCTAAACTGTGCATCGGCACCTGTGTTAGGTATAACTGTTAGTTCCCTGACTGGAAAAACTGGAGGGTATACAGGTATTCCTTGATCAGCCATGTCCAATGTTTGACCACGGCCCTGCAACTAGCATACAATCGGAGGACGTCTCAGAGGCATGACTCTACAAGGTCAAGCAGACACTTTAGATCATGATTAACATGGACTAAAAACTTGATGTAAGAGAAAGAAACCGGAAAAAGAAATATTTCATGTTTTCTAGAACATGTATACATGGCATGTATCACTACCTACACAATGTGTTCCCCTTGAGTCCTCACGTGGACATTTAATTCTACCAAAATTAGTAATGTAACACCCCATAAATATGGCGTGTTGTCCTAACACATGGCGTGTACCTGACTTCTATTCCCCTGCCCGAGTTCTTCAACATGGCTAAGCCACACGACTCTCCGAGAATAAGACTACATAGCATGTTCATGTCTGACACGACATGTATGAGATGAGCTTCACCGACCCATGTTGTCAGTGACACGGACGAATATACCTATCACACTACACGGTGTGTTCCATATGGACACAATGTGTACTAGGAAGATTTTTCCGACCTGTATTGTTTGTTTCACGGCTGGGTACTTGGGTTACAATACACTGCGTGTTTCAGACGGACACGGTATGTGTTTAAAAAAGACCCAACTGACCCATGTTGTTAGGGACATGTCCAGTTACATGGTCTTACGGCACAGTGTGTACATCTAGTACATGGTGTGTCCTACCAAAGATTCCAAACCCCATGTCCCTACCCACATAGTCTACGACACGGATAGAGAGTACACGGAGTGTACATACAGTACATGGCATGTACTTAAGAAAAAAATTTCTTCCCGAAAAGAAGAACACATGGCATGTATTTGACATTACACGTCATGTATTCTAGGTTTTTTTAGATAGTAAGCCACAGAAACAACCCCAGAACCTAGAAAAACCCTGAAACAAACATTAAAGTGCCAAATTCTATTCCGTGAGGGCCCATACTCCCCATCAATCAAATATTGTCATCTCATATATGTCATATACAAGTAAAACAAGCCAATGATTTACCAAATTCCAATTCATGAGGGCCCATAACACCTCAAGAACCAAATATTGGAGTTAATTAAAATGATACCTTACACAAAGCAATACCCCTATCAAAAAGAATGTATTCTATCAAGGCATCTATCACAACAACATGCATATCTAACACAATTTATATCACAACAACATGCAAATTCTAATGCACCCTAGTTGGTATGGCAATAATGCATGAAATGTGATTTATAGCAAGTTCCTATATGATGCATGAGATGTCATAACATCATATAATCAGGTTGCAACAGAAATAGACCCTCAATAATATCAATGATAATAGAACGATACATGTGAGCCACCCAACAGTGAAATCAAATCAACTATAAAATTGCAAAACCAAAAAATTGAAATAAACAAGGTAAGATGGATTTTCCTTGTACACGAGTTAGCTACTCCCGGGCACAGCTTATAACCAAGTACATATTCCATCATATCCCTGGAAATAGGCTTCAAATATTAATCCAAGAAGAAAAGAATTTCCTATGATACCACTTTGTAATTTCCTAGTTCTTGAAGCCAACTAGAGGCACCTCGTACCTAGATGGTCACATGGCCTCAAGAACATTTCCCCAAATGCCAGAGGCTGTCAACTTACAACGAGGGCATTGGGTGTGATAGGGGGGAAACTATGACCTCATGGTCAGAGTACACAGTGGATGTAATAAACAGATATATAGTAGCAGAAGAAGTAAACATACCATACAACAATAAATAGAGGAAGACTGAAAGTTTGCAGGAAATGGAGCTCTCATATAAATGATGCATGATACATATACCTAGGATAGTATCCAAACAAACCAAAATGATGGAATAAAACTATAATGAAACCAAAGTACAAAGGAAATAGATAAACAACTCCTCAGCATCGCAAGTCTCAGCTTCGTCCCATGCTCACCAACTCCAAAGCAGTTAAGAACTGGAAGTAGAAGGGTGTTTTCCCTAATCTATACCTGCAGCAATATAATCTTTTTGAGCCCAAAAGCATGACCGAAACAGGGTTTGAGACTAATACCAATAGACATCCACTAAAAGTACTTTTCCTAATATTCATTGAATATATATGGAAGGAAATAAGTAAAAGAGAAGTAAACAAGGAAGTACTCAGCAGTAAACAATTCCACAACTTCAAAGCATTCAATTCCATATATCAATTAATCAGCTAATCAATGCAGGTAACCCTGTGAGAAGTACACACAGCCCATCCTCTCTGGTTGGGTTATAAGGATATAACAAAGACTATTTGAGGAAGAACTCACAATAAATTACCCTTATAGTCAAATGTTATTAAAGACTCTCTGAGGAAGCTCACATGGCCAATTCCCATTATAGTCATAAGTGATTTAAGACTCTCTGAGGAAGCTCACATGGTCAATTTCCTTTATATTCTACTACACCAGCTTCCCACGGCCCTGTGTAAGTCAAACGAGCAAAGCAATGTAATACGGCCAAAGTAAACCTCATGAACTACTTGGATAAATAGTTTACAACATATCTAGCATGTCAGATAAAATAATCCATGCATACTACAGTACTAGGCATGGGATAACATCAATGAGGCCTAATAGGCTAAACAGGACCAAACAGTCATAAACAAAACATGCATTTTCAAACACATTCAACGCATAGTAATAAACCCTATTCACATCTAATTAACCACTACTCACTCATACCAGCATAGCAAGAAATTAACAGGGTTAACATGGTAAACATGCAATACCCCATTCAAGGGTATTGGACAAAATTTCACATAAAACACAAAGTATTTCAATAGAAAGAAAAAAACCACCCACCTCAGTGTTTGGAGATTGAAATACGTGGACCTCAAGCCTTGAATCGCCCTAGAACACCATAGATCTAAAAATGATCCTAAAAAATTAATCTGAAGATAACTCTAAAAAGAGAATGAATCAATAAATAAGGATCTGTAAGAAGGAAGAGGTTACCATGGAAATCCCAATGCAATTGATGGCAGTCGAATCGGAGGACGAATGCTTTCTCAAGGGATCGGAGAATATTCACAGTCGTATGGGTTCTCTCAGAAAAACCATACCTAGAAGAAGATGGTTATGTCCGTTAGATGCGACCTCGGTACGTTTAATGAAAAAAATACAGGGCATGTACTTTTGAACTACATGGCATGTAATTGCCCTTACTGAGCCCTGCTTTAGGCGGACACCAGGTCACCTCACACTGTCTTGTGCACATCCGTGACACGGCCAGCACATGGCTACCAGCGGTAACTGAGTACACGGTGTGTACTCATAAAGTACACAGCGTGTACTTAGGAAATTTATATAAAATCCTCTTTTTCCTCCAAAACACTAGAAAAATAAAAACATACCATAAAAGAAGATTCGTGTACTTACAGATTAGATCTATTGGGATTGGAAGTCACACAAAAATGTGGAAGATAAAACGTTGCTGCTGAGGATCGATAGATGAACCGATCACATGGTTCATATCGCGCACGGTGTGATCAAATGGTCGAGATCCACTCCCAGAAGAAATATCGTCATCCCACATCAAAATGGAGCTAGCTTTGTGTATCCTTTATAATCCTAGAGGTCCAAGACATTACTCAGATTACTCCTTCCCCCTCCTGGTATCGCCCCGTATCGGGTTCTCTGTGGGCACAAACCAGCGCCCCCCCACACCTCCATGCTGCCCCACACGATGGCATGTACGGTTACTTGAATACTCACTCTTGTGCACCCTTAGGGGTAACTATGCCCCCTATGCGTGCTAGACCAAGCACGCACCATGTGTGCACACCGCATTAGGTCATTTCCAAGGGTTGTGGGTGAGATGCCAACGAAGGCCTTGAGGGATGCCTAAGAGGTGGCCATCGGCATGGTGGGGTACTCACCTATATTTTAACAAAGTAAGACTTTATATTTTTTTGATATAAAAATAAATTTTCATATACATATATAGGTTTCTTAAAAAATATGATTTCTCTTATTATGACTAAACAAATCCCTCAAACCAATATTTTCCTCAGTTTTATAAATACATAAGTTTTTAAATAAAATGTTATAAATTAATTTTTAATACATCATAAGAAAATATTATCCTAGTATTATAAAAATAAAAAGATATAGTTTTAGTTAAAAACTTGTTTTCAAACATCTAGGGAAGAAAATATTTATAAAATATTTTCATTGAAATTGAAATATTTGGAAAGTATTTGAAATCCATAACTATTTTTCGAATCATAACACGTGTAACTAAAATATTAAATCAATATCCCTTTTAATGTTTATTAAAAGTGTTTATATGTTTAAATTTATAATTTAAAAACATACATTAATTATTTTGGAAAAATAATTATACCTATATATTTTAAATTAAACCAACAGAATGACCAATGGAAATACTTATAACCATTAGAAACTCAACGGTCACCTAAAGAGGTGACGGTCGGATTAGGAATTATAAAAAATGAATTAGGGTGTTCCATCTCCAAAATTACTTGTTGAAGATAGTGCACATCATTCGAATAAATGTCAATGCAGTTGGTGTGGATCTGGCCATACTGATGTTTATAGTGATGGATCTGAAGTACCCTTAATATCTACTTGGGGTTTTTTATTGGGTGGTCTCCATGTAATATTAATAGGTCTTTTGATAATTATTTTCGGGTAGTATGGTTTTCCATTAATCTTGTTTTAATGTAAACACATTTGTGATTAATTATATAAAAAATCCTTGTGTTTAGTTTGCATGTTATGTTCAGATAACATTTAAATTAAACCGAATAAAACCATAATATTATTAATACATGAGAAAAAAGTTTTGGGCAGTCACATTATCCCTCGCCCCCTCATCAAATGTTGTCCTTGCAATTCCAAAATACTCGTACACAACCTAATGTAAAAACCAGACTCACATAACCTCCCACATCAACTCAAAAAGTCAGGAAATGAGGTCAATATTATGAAGAACCCCTGGTGGATATCTAGATTGATTTCTAGTCCCTTGACTTAATTGACGCCAATACACCGAAAGCAATCAGAGAAGCTAAGATCATCTCTATGCATAAAGAATTTGAGTTTCTCGAATAATGCTTCTATGGTATAGAGATAAGAGTTCTGAGAGTGGACTAGATCATTATAAATTCCTTAAACTATATAATGCTTGAAAATTTGGATGTCATGGAGCATCCCATATATAGAAAAATGTAGGATTTGGTTCATATAGTCCACTTAGTGATCACCCTACAAAGCAGCTCCTTGAAATTTCATCAAATCTTGATAGTTCTCTAATAGGGTAAAACATAGGAAAAGACATTCATAGTACTTTTCCCTTTCTGTAAACTCTGCAAATTGAGTGTTTGAAATACAAAGGTAGATGTATCCTTCCCCGTTGTAGGAACAGAGAATATTCAAGCTGAGGGATACTTTATAAAATCATTTATAAGTCAGGCATAGGTTTTCAAAAGGTTCATAGTCTCTTAAATATGCCTTAACAATTATGTGTGCTAGTAATTCAGTATGGAGAGATCTAATGTTGGTTGGTGAAGTAATGTGTTCTATATGAAATTTTCAAAAGATATTTTTTATTCAGAAATGCATAACCATATCAAAATAGATACTTTATTTGAAAAATCAAGTTAATGTATAAAAATATATAACATTATTCAGTTATACAAAGATCATAAACCCAAGGTGTTACAAAACTACTCGCTCACTCTCCCAATAGTAGTATGGATTTCCTAACATCCTCCATTACCCGGTCCATCATCTTCAAATACATTCTTAGTAGGATCTTCCCGTTAGTTTGATCCCCAAAACATTCTTAAACTCCTCAATTTCGTTTTCCCTTATGCACTTCTCATAGCTCAAGTAAAACTCATGCGGGAAACAGTAGGTCTTCAAAAGGGTGGCATGAGAGGTGTAGAGTTTGGAGATATTAGAATGAAAGAGGATACTATAGACCAATATGATTAATTAGTTATCCAAAAACTAGATTTTGTAAAGCCTCTCATACCTAATAAAACTCAAGATATTGAACATATATTATTCATGGGGGTCTCCTGCCTCCACAGCTTCCCAGAACATCTGTAGGGCTAGATAACCCTCAGATAGAGTGAAACACAAGAAGAGGCCATCATAGTAATTTCCATTATGGGAATAAAAATCAAGTTTCACTTGCAACATGAGGTAGTAAACATGTCTCAGTCCTTGATAACGTTTAAGGATATATGGGTTGTTAGACTCTTGATAAGGATGTTAACAGGTTATATGGAGATTCACAAATGGTAGGTACGTCATTGAACATGACTGGACAGTTATATGTTCTAGTAATTTGGTGGGGAGGGAAAAAAGACTTGTTTCATATGCCATCTAAAAATTTTAAGAAAACATATACTTAGTGATACATAAACATGTTTCTTATATTTTTCTATTTTTCCACGCCCCGCCCTCAGGCTACCCTGAAGCTGGTGCAGAGCATAAATAAATCATGGTGTGTAAATTTTTTTGTAAAATGGGAAGCTAAAATCACACACACATGTTCCACTAGAGAGGATCTTTTTGGTTTACGTCCTGGAGAATAAGATACAATTATTACTATTCATTCAAAACAGAACATACATATCTTCATTAAGCAGTCACCAAACAGAGGGACTCAAATCTACTAAAACTATAAAATAAAATAGATTGAAAATGTAGGGTAAGCATACGAATGCCCCATAAGTGGTTTTAAAATAACATTACATACCAATTATATCCTTTTAAAACATTACATTAAAATTATCATTAAAACATTTTCTTAAGGAATGATGTAACACATGTATCATAATATATCATTTAGTCTAATAATTATAAGAGAAAATTTCATGGAATAATAATAGGGTTAAAAAGAAACATGTTCTAATTATAATCATGATCATAAAGAATATATGGTTTACCAAATAATAAGTAAAATTCATTCTAATTTTAATGGGTATGACATGTGAAAGTGTAAGTACACAATTTATAACTAAGAGTAATACATGATGAAAGTTTCACATAAAAATAATAACTTCAATTTCATCCTTTACTAATTTGAATTATACATTGGCTGATAAATCCCTGACTACTGAATAATTAATAAACCATAATCTTTTACTTCATCTAATTATCATAAACATAAGCTCTTTGACCCAGAATATTATATTAGTCAAATATCTTTTTGTTAATTAAAATACATAGTCATATTGTGGAAAGTGCATATGTGGGACTGTGTCAAGGCCTCATCTAGGACATCTAAAATAATTAAGGCCTCGGCCAAAGTCCATTAATCATAATTAGGAAAGGCCTCAGTCAATTCCACATGTAGTTGTCCTCTGAGACCAACTGATGCATCGAGGGGATATAGCTGGCCCCACCCAATAGTAAATATGCCCAATGCATTCCTCAACTCTCTAAATCAATGTGCTCATACAGCTTTTATTAATTAAATTATTTATCACTTATCATTCCTTGTGTTACATATTACATGGTTTCATATTTCGTATTATTCAATGTGTCCCATACCACCTTGAGTAATTTAATTTCTCATTTCATATTATTCAAAGTGTCCCATACCACATTGAATAATTTACATTATTTATTCCATAAAAGTCCATTTGAGTTTAGCATTTACATATAAAATGTGAATCATGCATATCATTGTTAATAATAATAGTATCAACTATATAGCTATGGAAATAAATGCATGTATAATAAGAAGATTATAGCATATGTGATGAAAACTAATTTTCAAAAATAAATACAAGTTTTTTCACATAAAATGATAACCTAAATTCAGAAATCGTATTAATAAAATGCATATTGGAAATCCATCATGTATTGGATGCATAATTAATTTAATGGTAAACCAAAATTTCATGTGGGGTATTAAACATATACAGACCTAAACATTTATTAATGTTACACTTATGTTTAACTTATCACAAGGGTACACACAATGTTAAAAGTGAAAAGAATGAAATTAAACCATACCTAATACCATCTAATATTTATTAAATTATGTGATTCATACATATGTATATAAGAGTAGAAGATAACAAAAATTATACTTATTAATTCTCCATGATTACTAAATGATTGGGGTTTAGTGTTGTGTAAAATCGTTCATACACAGGGGTGTATATAATGTTTTTTATAAAAACCATTCATATTTCAAAAACCACATTTACCATTCATTCACAACAATCTTGAAAAATCTAAATTAGATTTAGGATCCAAATTTATATATATATATATATATATATATGTATGTATGTATGTATATGTATAACTGAAAATACATGGTGTATATAAAGGACTTACATCAAAAATCCAATGACACCTATAATGACATAAATATATTAAGAACATTAATTAACAAGCGTCCCTAAATTTTAAATCATGATATAAAATTTAAATGGTTTATTTTATAAATATATTCATAGATATGTTTATATAAAAATCGATATAAATATATAATTTATATGTATAATCGGGTATTCATAGTCTATATAAGGGTTTTACACCATGATTAAATGACACTTACTTGTTTTAAATATATTATGGGAATTAGTTTAAAAAGGGTATTTTAATTTCCAAATGTGCAATTAAATTTAAATTGTTTTGTTTATGAAATATGTATACATATATTCATGCTTATGTATATTTCAAATTATATAGAATCAAAAAACATCATACATCCATTGAAAGATCAAGAATTTATAACTACATGTAGGATTAAGGACTCATCATCTTAGAAGGAATTAGCAGGTCTTATAATCTACCATATGTATATATATGCAAGTATATATATCTATATGTGTATATATATATAATAATCCAAACTAAAGCATGGAATGACAATATAGGTCCCTTACCTGATTTTAATGAGGAGGAGAGGCTTGGGGAAGATCTCTTGAGGTTTGAGAGGAGAGATCAACTGAGAGGTTAGGGGTGTAATAGATCATATATATATAAACTATATTATAAATAAAATATATATAATGTTTTAATGCCACGTACTGGAAAACAGAGGCCAACTCAGTTTATAAAATGACTGAGGGTGCAGTATTTGTATAAAACGATCGAAGGGACCACTAGTGTCATGAGCGAAGGAAAACAAATGGAGAAAGTGGAAAAGGAAACTGGTGTAGTGCATGTAGAGGAAGAAGAAGAGGGAGATAGAGAAGAAAACCAGAAAAATAATGAATAGCTAGGATCTAACCGTGTAAGATCCAGCGAATCTGTGGATTTTAAAAACAATGAATAGTTGTGATCCAAGGGAGAGATGATTTGAAGACTAATGGTGAAGAATCATTTTAAAAAGAGATGGATGGTCATGATTAGATCAATTGGGATTAGACAGCAAACAAAAATGTGGAAGATAAACCGTGGCAGTTGGGGATCAAAAGTCGAACTGACCGCATAGATCAGATTGTGTGTGGTGTGATCGAACAACCCAGATCCACTCCCAAAAATAAAAATAGTTCTCCCACATTAAAATGGAGTAATCTATGAAGCTCCTTTATAAGCCTGGAGCTCCGATCCATTTCTCAAATTACTCCTTCCCCCTCCCAGTACCGCCTCATACTGGGTTCTTTATAGGCACACTCATGTTCCCACCCACACCATCGTGATACCCCACATGATGGCATGTGCAGTTCCATGAACATGTACTTGTTTTCTCCCTTATGGGTATATATTCTCCATGTGTGTCCTAGAACTAGAACGCACCATGCATGCACACCTCCCTGAGCCATTTCCAGGGGTTGTTGGTGAGATGCCAACCATGGCCTTGACGGCTTCTTAAGAGGAGGCCCTCAGCTAGATGGGGTACTCACCTATATTTTAACAAAGTAAAAGTTTATTTTTTTTAAATATAAAATTAATATTTAATATACATATATTTTTTTCTTCAAAAAAATATTATTTCTCTTATTATGACTAAAAAAATCTTTCAAACTAATATTTACTTTGTTTTATAAACAATATAGTTTTAAAGCACAAATTTATACATTAATGTTTAATACAACATAAGAAAATATTTTACTATTATTATAACAATCAAATACATAATTTTAGTTAATAACATTTTTTTATACATCTAGGGAAGAAAACATCTATAAAAACCATTAAACACATTTGAAATATTTGAAAATTATTTTAAATAAATACCTCATTTTGAAATTATACTAAGTCTAGATAAAATATAAAATTACTATCCTTTTTAATGTTTACAAAAATATTTTATCTTATTAATGTTATAATTTCAATATAAACCTTAATTTTTTTGGAAAACTAATTATACGTAGATATTTTAAATTAAACCAACTGAATGACCAACGGCTATACTTATAACCGTTAGAAACTCAATGGTCACCTAAAGAGGTAACGGTCCGGTTAAGGCTTTTTAAAAACATGAATTAGGGTGTTCCATATCCAAAACCACTTGGAGAAGATGGTGCAAATAATTCCACTACGGCTCAATGTGGTTGAAATGGCTCTATCCATAATTATGTTCATAGTGACTGATCTGAAGGACACTCACTACTGGAAAACTAACATATACCAATGGTTTGGAACCGTTGGTATAGGCCTCCAAACCTTTGGTATAGCCTATACCAACGGTTTGGAGAACCGTTGCCAAGTAAGCCGTTGGGATAGGTCTATACCAATGGTTTTGCGAAAATCATTGGTATAGACCTATACCAACAGTTTTGGAAACTGTTGGTATAAGTAATATGAAAATCTATACCAACGGTTATGGAACCGTTGGTATATATATTTCAAAAAAAACATTCGCTGGTATTTGATCCCAGGACCCCTAGTTTATCATTGAACGACTTAACCACTAATCTAACATGAATTTTGTGAACATAATTACATAAATATATATATATGTATTGTCATAATTATTTTTAATCTTGATTTATATAATGTTCTCAGTAAGAAGATATGATAAAAATTCTCAAGACCTATACCAACGGTTGTGACAACCGTTGGTATAGTTGTTGATTCTAGAATTCTTTCTGGGTTGGAGGTTGATTTCTAGGGGACCTTTCCCAACAGTTTGGCCAAACCCTTGAGAAATCCATACCCTTTCCCAACGGTTTGCCAAAATTGTTGGGAAAGGTGGCCACAAAGTGGGATTTCCCAATGGTTTGGCCAAACCGTTGGGAAAAAGGACCTATACCAACGGTTTTTACAAACCATTGGTATAGAAGCATTTGGAAAATCATATTTCCAGTAGTGCATTACTATCTTTTTGGGGTTTTTGTTGTATTGGGTGGTCTACCTGTAATTTTAATAGGTTTTTTATTGGTTTTTTAGGGTAGTATGGGATTCCATTGATCTTGTTGTAATGTAAACACTTTGGTTTTTAATTAAATAAAACTCCTTGTGTTTAGTTAGCATGTTTTGATCTGATAACAAGTAAATTAAAGAAAATAAAACCATAATACTATTATTACATGATAAATAATTTTTGGGGTGTCACACATCCCATGAATATAACTCGTCCCCTATCACAATTTGTGGTCTGAAATTCCCAACAAACCCCTTTAGACTCTCTCTAGTGGAATTTGTAGCAATTATTAGAATGGACTGTCTTTCCCTATATAGATCCAACATAAATTTCTGTTTGAGGGAAATCATTCTCCATATGGCAAATAGACCCCTGATTCTATACAAGTGCAAGGAAGAGGATTAATATTCTTTAACACCATCATCTAAAGAGTGGATATTACATCCCAATGAGCATGTGTATCTTTCTCATATAAAAGTGTCTAAGGAAGAAACTATCCTTGTAGACATTCCTATTTTTAGGGAATTTGTTGAAGTGTTTCGTAAGGAATTTCCTGGTCATCCTCCAAGAAGAGATGTTGGACTCCTGGTTGATCTTATACCTGGGCCTTTCCCAATATCCAAGACTACATATAGAATGGCTATTGTGGAGCTTAAGGATCTAAAAAACAACTATAGGAGAATCTGGAAATGGGATTATATGGCCAAGTGCTTCACCGTTGGGTGCACCAGTCCTCTTCATCAAGAAGAAGTATAGGTCAATGTTCCTTTACACTGATTATCAAGAGCTCAACAAAATAACGATATAGAGCTAGTATCCTCTACCTCAAATTGATGACTTTTATTATCAACTACATGGAGCACAATACTTCTCTAAGGTGGATTTGTGGTAGGGAAATTACCAAGTAAGGGTGAAGAAGAAAGAAAACACCAAGACTTCTTTTTATACAAGGTACGGGAACTATTAATTCATATTAATTCATTTAGGACTCACTAATTCTCCATTAATCTTCATGGACATGATGAATAAACTCTTAAGGATTACCATGAAAAATTTGTGGTAGTATTTAAAGAGGATATTCTAATATACTCCAAAACCAAGGAGGATCATGGGGAGCATCTAAGAACAAATCTAGTGACCTTGCAAAAGGAGAAGCTCTATGAATATTATAGAAATTATGAGTTATGGTGGAAGGAAGTCTCATTAATAGGTCATATCATCATAAGAAATGGGATATCTGTGGATCCCTCCAAGGAAGCTGCAATTGAGGGATGTCTAAGGCCAACATCTATGAAGGATATCTGTAGCATTCTTTGGATAGATAGATATTATCGCCGATTTGTGATAAATTTATCATAGTTTTCAAACCCTCTCACCCAGCTAAATCAAAAGGGAGTCATGTTTTCTTTTATTTTTGCGTGTGAAGACTGCTTCAAGGATTTTAAAAAGAGGCTTATCAGAGTGCTCGTTCTCACACTATCCACATGTGGAATACTATTTGTGGTATTAGTTGATGCTTCGAAGAAGAGTATGGGTTGTGTGTTGATGAAAAATGTCAAAGTCATTGGATATGATTTAGGGAAATAAAATTTTCATGAGAAAAACTATCCAACACATGATCTGGAGTTGGCTACAGTAATCATCACTTTAAAAATTTGTTGACACTACCTCTTTGGGGAGAAGTGTAAAATATATACGAATCACAAAAGACTTAAGTGTATATTCAAACATAAAGAGTTTAATATGCACCAGAGAAGATGGATAGATCTGATCAAAGACTATGACTACTCAATCCATTACCACCGTCGAAAATTGAACAAGGTGGAAGATGATCTAATTAAAAAGGACCCAAAGATTCTATCATTTATGGGAATTGAAAAGAATAAAATCATCTTAGATTTGATGAATATGGACATGGGAATCATAAATAAAGGAACATCATAAATCCTTTCACAAAAGATTGCTCAACTGTCTCTTTTGGAAAGGTTACTGGATGCTCAAATGGATAATATTGGAATTTAGAAGAAAGTGGAAACTATTAGAAAAGGGAAATCCTCATAGTTCATTGTTAATGAAGAAGGAATTGTGAGATTTGGGACAATACTATGTGTTGCATTAAATTCAGAGTTAAAGAATGAACTTTTTGATGACGCACATAGTTCAAATTTATCCATTCACCTGGGAAACAAAATAATGTATCGAGATCTCTGAGATCATTATTTCAAGGATAACATGAATAAGGGGATCACTGGGTATACATCAAAGTGCCTGATATGTCAGCATGTTAAGGATTAGAGGTCGAATTCTAAGGAGATGATGCAAACATTACCCATACCAATATGGAAAAGGGATAAATCATCATGGAATTTGTCACCAGACATCCAAAGACATCCAAACGAAACAATGATATATGTGTTGTTCAAGATAATCTTACAAAGATTTCACACTTCTCTGCAATTATGGGGGATTTCTAATTAGATCAAAAAGCACATATATACATTATAAAAGTGGTAAGGCTTCATGGAGTACCACTATCTATTATATCTAATCGATATCTAAGATTCACCTCAATGTTCTGGAATAATATCCAACACACTATGAATACTGAGATAAACATCAGTATGGCTTATCATCCTCAAACTGATGTTAAATCTAAGAAGACTATCTAAAGACATTAAGACTTGTTGAGACCATGCTCAATGGTCTTCAAAGGAGTATGTGATCAACATCTTCCTCTGGTTGAGTTATCATAGAATAATAGTTTCCACTCAAGTAACCATATGGCTCATTATTAAGCCCTTTATCGGAAGAGGTGTAGAACACCATAATGTTGGAATGATGTTGGTGAGTGAAAACTCCTAGGTCCATAAATGGTCGAAGAAATGATGGATATGGTTAAGACCATCCAGCAGAACATTAATGTTGATCAGATTTGACTAAAGAGCTATGATGATAATCAATGACGAGACCATGATTTTGATGTTAGAGACATGGTATTTCTCTGAATATCACCGTCAAAAAGAGTTATGAGAATTGGGAAGAAGTAAAAGCATAGTCCGACATACATCGACCCATTAGAGATACTTGATCACATTGGAGCAGTGGCATACCAGCTAGAACTCCCACTGAACATGTCTCAAGTACATGATATATTCCATGTATCAAACATGAGGAAGTACATACCGAACCCATCACATGTACTCAATCCATAGGTTGTACCATTGGAGAATGACCTCTCCTATAAATAGATGTCAAATAATACAATTCCCCTCATCAAGGTGTTTTGGTGAAACCAAAAGTATGAAGAGGAAACATGGGAATCAGAGGAAGTGATGAATCAAAATTACCTTCATAGGTTTTAGTGCGGGAAAATGAAATTTATAGGGTGAAATTTCTCAATGGGGGGACATTGTAATAACCCAAACATTTATTAATAAAAATTATTCTTGATACAATTAAATGTCTTATTTTGTAAAATGGTTATGTAAATCATATGCACTTCCTTGGTTTTATGTTTTTTTATTTTAAAATTCCATTAAGTATTTTTACAATGACTAATATAGTCATTGAATAATGACCACATTATTAGTATAATTACAGAGCTTTAAAAAAACAAATTTACTATGAAAAAGGAATTGATGGCCTCATCTATTATAATTTCTCCATATGAAGCCCATTTTTCAGAGGTCGGAAAGGAGGTAGCGACATCGGTCTTCTCTCTTGACCAATCCCAAGCCAATCATTAACAGGTTAAGCATGAACCGAATTGCCTAAGAGAGAAGTGGAAGTTAATAGAGATTACCACCCGAGCGATGTTATCTGAGCCACCCCCAGAGTTTGTAACCATCACACACTTTATCCTTTAGACTTATTTGGGTGTCATAATGGGTTATGTGATAGGACCCTAGCACTATTAATATGTGTATTTTTAATAGAATAATGAATATTAATTTATTTTATTATTTTTACCTTGTTAATAGTTTTTAGATCACAAATAGTATTTTTAATTAATATTCAATTAATAAATCTATTTTGATGCATTAATGGATTTGTGAATTAAATATTATTTGAATAAAATACTATTACTAAATTACTTTTTACTAAATATAAATGATTTTATAAATTTATGAATACAATTATTATTTTTATTAAGGTTTGAAATCTATTTTTCCCAAACCCCATGAATTTTTTATAAATGATGTATTTTTATTAAAAGCAAAAAATTAACATATTTAGAAAACTATGTAGATAAAATGAATATTATTTTTGAAATCATGACATTTATATTATCCAATGGTGAAATTTTCATACTTTTCTGAGATAGTTGAATTTTTGGTTTAAAATTAAATATCGTTTAAATATATAATGTTTTTATGACATCATAATGACGCAATAGTGATGTAATAAAATAATATAAATGTGATTTGCGTCCAATATATGTTTCATCTATTAAATAATGTGATTTTAGGTTTGTTTTATTTATTTTATAGATCCTTAGTGAACCCTAAAAACTTATAAAATATTTTATCATTTTAAAATGATTTCCTTGAAAGTGTGCCTCACCTCTACATAAGGAAGCCTAATATTTTAAGAAGTTCTTACATTGTCCTTATAAAATAATGTTTTCCACTACACTTTTTCAAAAACCATGGTCAATAAAAATGGGTTGGATTGTGTTTTTGATTAGTTTAATGTGTGGTGACCAAAAACTAAATAATAAAAAATCCCTCTCTTTTCCTATATAAACCAACTCAATATCCCATTCCTCTTCAATAAATCCCTTTTGAGAATGACCAAAACCTGATATCGCCTCCATATAATACTCCCAAGGTGCCACAAGATCCATATATGCTTCTCTCATTCCTCTCACAAGCCTTTGGGATCACACTTACAAGTATGAGATTCCTGCTTTTCTCATTTTGTTTCCTAATTTTATTATGTTTTTATGCCCTTTTAATTTCAAATAAAAACGTTTTGGTACGATTTAGAACCTCTCATATACTACCCAAATTATGTTTTAATGATTATAGACCCCTTTATCTCTCATTAATGCCTCTCATGTACACCTTTTACCATGTCAAAATTCTCTAAAGAATTTCTCTCTTCTCATTTGCATTCATACAATTCTTTTATATTATGCATCTAAATTCCATTATGTATGTCAGTAAATGTATCTATGAGACCCAATTACTGTAAATTTCATTTAAATATGATTATATACCCCTTTATATCTCATAAAAAATTTATTAATTCTTATGTCATGTCGTTATGTAGCAGAAATTACAACGTGATTTCCTATGCCAAAGTTAGTGTGTAGTGAAAACCAGGCCCATTTATCTATCAAGGGTATTCAACTTTTCTCACATTTACTTGTTGATTATATAGTTTAATGTATTTATTCTACATTCATATATCATGTAATAAATTATGATGTTTAATAATTCCATGTTGTAGGATCCATGTGGCACACTTATGCATGAAATGAAATGATTAAGAAGGGTGCACCCTGATAGCGCTCCAATGCATTAGGTAAATATTAGTATCATGATACGTCAAGTTAAATGAGGGTTTACTCATGATAATTCAGGTACAATGATTTTTTACCCATTATACATGTTCAATGAGACTTGTATCATGATAAAATATTGTAAGATGTTATTTCCACATTCCAATGTTATGATAATCTTACTATATCATGCCCTTGTGATCATGTTTCTCTTGTTCTCTATTGATATGAATATTTCCTAACATGTACTAGATTATTAATTCTATACCTTTTTTACCCCCTTAATGGGATATATAGGTCACCCATTTCTTATACATGCCCTCATGTTATCCCACGCAATTCTAAATACGAAGGAATGTTGTGGTCATGTAATAAGAAGTTTTCAGTAAAGATGTTGTGTTTTATGTTCTATGTGTTTATGTAATGTTCCTAATTTCCATAGACACTAGACCTATCGATCCTCAAAGTTGTCTTAAGTGTATTTTTTTGCAATAAATCGTGTTTAAGTGTGTAATAAAGAGAAATTTTGTTATAATAATGTAATTTACGTCTCAAACAAAAACAAATTGAGACAAAATTCCCTGATCGCTTTGGAAACCTGGAAACTGTATCCCCATGAAAGAGAGATAATAAAATGGATATGTAAATACCAAATTTTTTATTTAGAATAATAATTAATTAAATTCATGATATATATATACACCACATTATATAAATAGGTGGTGAAGATAGCATATGTCTCACAAAAGTAAAAAGTGAGATGGAAATCCCTTATATTAAGTATTGTATTATTTCATACTCATTAAATCTCCCTATATATAAATATAACATTAATAAAAATCCATTACAGAATAATATTCAAATATATCATACCATATATGACTTTACTATTCCTTTTTGTTACACCATTATTAATGATTCTATGTGAAATTTACATTTCGGTTAAAAACATCTTTGTTTTCCACAAATATTTTGATTTATTATATTTTTTCTTATCTTAATGTAATAATTGTCACATTATATCCATAATTATAAACATTATATAAATATAATATATATTCATTATTTATGTATTTATATTAAGTTATAAAAAAATAAATGGGAAATTAAATACACCCTTCGTAGAGATGGTAGGACGTGCGTACTCCTGAACAACGATTCCATTTTATTATCAGATTGAATGAAATAAAATCATATGATATATTATAATTAAAGAATAATTTTTATGTGGTATATTTCATATATATTTATTTAAAAAAACCTTAATACATTCAATGTAATGGGTGAATGAATCATATCGCTTCGTGAGACGGTAGTTCATCGTACATACGAATGACGATATCATATTCCAAAAAAATGGAAATCATGAAGGTAATCATTATATAAAAATTAAAAAATAATAAAAATAACTGAATAAATAATTTATATCATATATAACTAATAATAACATAATTATGCCATGCATTGATATGTGGAAATGTAAAAAAATAAATATATCAATTAATTATTCGGTAGTCTTCCATAAACACGAACAATGGTTTTGTAAAAAATTTGATTGAAGTGGAGATTATTGTAGAACATTTTGATATCAAAAAAATTATAAGTATATAGAAGATAGTGGGTTTATTATAAAATAGTTATATAAAAATAATTAAAGTAGTTTGGGGAAAAAATAAAAACTTTTTTTGATTGACACTACCTCTTCTTCAAGTATTGTCTTTAGGTTTTCACTAAAAGGCTTACTAGGATGTATTTTTAACCAGACTAATGATTCATTGATAAGGGGAGTGAATTTGATATTTATTTTCAGTATTTATTGTATTTTCTAATGATGTTTGATGATTCTAATTAGGGGTGATAGGAGGTGGCATTTTATAAGTGGGGGAGAGGATAAAATTGGAATTTTGGAAATGAGTTTAGTTATCCATATTTTTTACATAGAATAAGGGTCAAAAGAGATAAAATTATGAAATTATAAATTAGAATATGTTAATGTGACCATAAAATATTTTTTTACAAGTATATTGTAATATATTTACCAACATTCTTAGTTTAACCCCTGATAAACCCATTTTTTTATTTAACCACGTAATTTAATTTTTCATGCATTCATTATTAATTTTTGAATAAATGTAAGTTGAAATTATTAGAAATAATAAATTATAATGGCTAAAAATAATGAATATATTTTTTCAAATTTCATTACCATAACTAGGGAATGTTAATTTAAAATTAATCCGACATACCTATTGAGAAAACATGTTTTGAATGGTAAAATGAGAAAAAATGTTACAATATATTTGATTCCAATTTTATTCTGAAATTAATTCAAATGAACTAACCTATATTAATAGATATATAATTTAATTAATTATAATTTTAAAAAAATTACAATATAAATTATCCCTATAAATAAATTAATCAAAAATTTAGTTTTAAAAAAAATCAGTATTTGTAACTATTTATAAAAAATGAAACTTTTAAGTGAAATTCTAAAAATTCACCCTATGTTATTTTTGACATTTTAATTTAAAAATTGAAGATTATTATATCAATTTGATTTTATAAAAGTGTCAAAAATTAATTCGGTTATTTTTTAAAAAATAATATAATATCAATTTTTTGAGAAAATTGTATTTTCCAAACATATAAAGACTTTAACAAAAATTATGTACGTTATTATAAATATATTTTCTTCCTATAAAACCATAATATTTAAAAAAAATTATTTAATTTTAATATTACTATTTTTATCCAATATTTTATAATAATTGGTTTTAAATAACTATATTATTAATATATCATTGTTTTGTAAAAACTCATTGTTGCACATAATGTAAGCTATTATAGTATTACATGTAATGTAGTCTTAAATTGGTGTAGTATGAAATGAAAGTCCACAAAGAAATTTATTTTATTCAAAAAAAATACTAATTCATAAAAAATGTAGGTGTTTATAGATAAGGTTTATAATTTACATTCAAATGATGTTGCAAAGGGTTTTTTAATTAGTGATTTGAATAAAAATTATTTTCTAAAGATTACATAGATCCAATTAAAGGATGTGTATAGTTATATAATCTGTCAAATATAATAAGATAAGTTATATACTAAATATTGTTTTTATGAATTATATTACCAAAATAAATGCATATGGGATGTGATTCATAAGATTCTATATCATGTTTTCATATAGTGGAAATGATAAAGTTATTGCATCAAGAATAAAGTGTATATTGAGATGTTTTTAAATTTGGGGGGAGGTGGTAACACCTCTGATCGGTGGTATATAAAACTGAATAGAAAATTTATTCAGATAAAAATACTCCAAAAACATATAATATAATATATGATATGGAAAAAATAGTGTATTTGTTAAATATTCATAGTAAAAGCACATATGAAATGCATCTATAAAATGAGGAGTTTTTTAATCAAATCATTATATAATGAAGATAATATAATGTCTCAAATTATAGATAGTGTATATTTGATCAAAATGAAGGTTAATGTTTAAAAATAAATTTTTATACCAGTCAAATATTAATGAAATTTTTTATTAATAACAAGAAAATTTTTTTTATATGTGATGTTATGAAAATGTAATGAGTTATAACAAGATTCTATGAGAAAGTGAATATAACTATTTCTTAAAGGATTTAACGAGTCAAAATAAAATTTGAATTACATTTAACATCGTGAAAGATATATAGGGTATCACAGTAAAGAAAATTAGGAAATAGTTATATAGTTATGATGATAAAGTGAATGTCACTACATAATTAACTAGTTTGGGAATCTTTTGTAAGTTGTGATATAAATAGTTACATTATTTATGAATTGACATGAAGTAAAAATCATGGTGGAATGAGTTCCATGGATGATGATGTTAATCATAAAAAAAATTCAATTCAGAAATAAAAGTTAATATTATATAGTTTTATATTTAATAGTTGAAGACTATGTATGTGTTCAATGAGTAAGAAATTAGGGATATGATTCCTAAATCTCATCATGATTCATAATTATATTCTTCATAGAAGCTACTCACTAAAGAGTTTACTAGGAGGGTTTTGTCATGGTGTAACATAGTGATTTTTGATGATTTATATATAAATGTAATAATGCTCATGGTAGCCTCCATCATTTGGAAATCCATGAATGAATGTTTTTTTAAATAATAAATATCATTAATGGGTTTTGGTCTTTTAGGTTAATGATGAAGGTGAGTATTTAAGTAGCATGAATATTTATTTATTATTATTTACCCTTAGTTTTTGTGCCTTTATGAGGTTGGGAAGTGGTGGACATGAGTATAGTTTGACAATTTTGGATTAGAAGTATAATATGTTCACATGGAATAGCTTTTCCCATAGAAGGTAAAGTGGACCTGAAAGCCCATTTCAAGGCTTATTTTTTTAAAGTGGATATCACATAAATTTCCTCTGTAATTTCCTTCAATTTTTTATATTATTGTTCCTGGTTTTTTGAATAGTACTTGGATCTTTATTTTTTATACTGGGAAGTAATGTGGTTATTTCAAATAAAATATATATTTAACTTTTGGAGGATATGGAGATTGTTCTTCATCAATCTATGGGATAATTTATTAAGGGTATATGTAATAAGAAAAAATTAATAGGGACTAAATTGTAATTTTTCTCCAAAAAAAATATTGAAAATATAAATATCTATCATATATAATAATTTATAAATACACATATGTAATATTATGGGAACTATTTATAAAAAATACTAAAAATATAAAAATTATTTTATAAAATTAAATATATACTAAATGATTAATTCATGTTGTGATGAGTTTAATTTATATTTATTTTTCCTTTATTAATTATATATATGTATCAATGATTTTTTCCTAATTATACTTGATTTAATTTTGTAAGGAATAAAAATGAGTTTCATTTTTTTGTGGTGATTTTTTGTTTTTCTTTGTGGAATGATGAAAATAATGAAATTTTATTCTCTGAAATGGAAGATTTTAAATTTTGGAAAAAAATGAGAGGATTTTGGGAATAAAACGAAGCATATCACCCATCCATTGTTTATCCTCAGAGAAAGCCACATGGCCACCCTGAAGGGAATATAGCCAAACCCAAATGGGAGGACACCTTGGTGCAGCATGACCCTATGTAGTTTGGTGAAATGAAATGTGTGTGTGATCATACAAGGGTAATAATTGGGTTCATGATGGAATAATGTGTGTAGGTGTTGGGGGAATAATGGTTAGCAGACACATTAGAGTGCTTCTACTTGTGGAGGGACCATGACTGGTAATTATGTCTATAGAAGTGATATATCACTTATTAAGAGCTGGAAATATCTTTAAATGATTGATTTGGGAAGAGTCATAAATATTTATTCATCATAACATAACAAAGTAGTTTCAATCAGTGTATTTGTGTGTTCCAAGTACCTCACTTAGACGAAAAAAAATCCACCGCCACTTTAACTATAGTTTTTAGCCTACACTGTGGATATTTGATATAGATAATATTTTCATAATTTTTTATATTTAATTCAATTATTTAATTTCAATAAATTCATCAATTTGTGCTTATTTTCATTAATTTTGGATTTACGATTTGTTTTGGGCTAAAATTGGAAAGTTGCTTAATTCTATAAAGTTACTAGATTTTAATAGCATTAGTAATTAGAGTATATATTTTAAAATAAAAATCCAATTTATGTGATAACTTTTTTATTGGATCATTATACTTATTTTATTCATATTTATCTTCTTTGACATGATTTAATTCGGCCATCCAAGGGTCCTAAAAATTATATTAAGTTGGATAATTGTTCTGGATGACCATGTGGACCCCACGATAGTGAATTAATCATAAATATGTCTACATAAATCCAATTGATGTGATTACAATTATATTTGGCATAATATTTAAATGGGAGTTTGGATGGTGATGATCATAGAGATATTGCTTCATTAATGTGGCCCATGGATTCTCAATGTTTTGGGATGAATAAAGGAAACATTAATCTAGAATATATTATCAGAAATAATTGGCCATATATCATACAAGAAAATAAGTTTAAATCTGAAATTTTGGTATAAAACGTAAAATATTTTTTGTAAGATCTTCCAATCCATCACTATTCCAAAATTAGTCCATTAAATTGGCTGACCAGGATCAAACATTCGCTGGAAAAAATCTGTAGGAAATAGTAAACATAGATTTTGAAGATCTGAAATTTGAAGTCCCAAGGATAGAATCCCTTGGACTATATAAGGAATAATTAACCCATGATGAAGTGGGAGTTCAAAACCACCATTATAGTGGAGGCAAAGTGAAATTCTTCTGACTTATGAATTTTATATTTTATATTTTTTTATTTTAGTTTTCATTTCAATTGAAACACATTCATTTTTTATTAAAATATTTCCAACTTCTTCTTCAAACCCTAATTTAATTTTTCTCCCTCTTCCATATTCCACTATTTTATCATTTCACTTCACAATTTAAATTGATTAATATGTTTATTGTCCACAGGGGAGGATTCATGGTGTTCTTCTTTATTGTGATTCAATCAAAAATTATTTTGAATCAATTTGTGGGAGATGTGAGTGTATTGCACGGGTGCGGCTATCGTCCACCATGTCATTATTTTCAATTCCATTTATTTTCCTTAATTAATACATTGTACCTCCATTATCATAGGCAAACCCTTCATGCGGTGGAGTTGGGGTTTCCATAAAGGATGTAACGACTTACGATGGAGCCGAATCTTTTTGGGATATCATTCTTAGTTAAGACGTTACCCAATTTGACTATTAGAGGGGGTGTGATTTGGTGCGCCAGACACATACGAAGACCACACACACAATAAATCATATAAATTTAATTCACCAATTAGGTTTCAATAAATTTATTATCAAATTGAATATAAAAAATACATAATTAATTAACGAACCTCTATTATTGAACCCTAGGACAATGTTCATTTTTTATAATCTATATTTTTTCAGCATCTGCATTTAGATTTAAATTTTGCATTTCGTTATTTTAATTTAATGTTTTCCAAAAAAATCATTTTAAATAAATAATTAGATTATGTGAATTAAAAATTTGTGATTGAACTAACTGTGATTCCCCTCAAGTGAGACGACCCTAGACACAAACTATACTGCACTAGGAAAACATAGAAATTTTCTTTCGCTACGCCCTGCAACAGGAATGCATGAAAATTGGAGCCATTTTTGTTGAGTTAAATATTTATTTCAATCACTTTTTTAAAAATCAAATATTTATAAATAGTTTTCATTTAAAAAAATAGGATCTTTTTTCAGGATGAATTCAAATTCAAATTATTATTCATGGAATAACTACTCATAGGTGCACGAAGAAGAAACCGACTACATTGAGGAGGTCATCCAACGAACAATTGATTCATGAATTATAAGGTTAAAACAGAAGGAAAGAGGATGTATAACATGGATATAACTTTAAGATTTTATGGCCACGACTGATGAACTCAAAACTGACATTCAAATATTTGAGGAAAAGAAGGAAGTGCCCCAGGTCTTTCTGGATTTCACTAAAAAATCCATGATGTTCAGTCCAAACTCGAGGTGGTGGAGCATGGCTACCTACCTCCATCCAGTTATAATCAACTCCAAGAGGCACTTTCGAGTTAAGAAGATATTGAAGATGAACAAACTCTGTGATTTTAATCTTTCATTGACTCTATCTCGTCAGGTTTTATTGAATCTGAATTTTATTTCACTACCTCTTGTTTTACAAAATCAGATTGTCTTTTCTATGCCTTGGATTAAGAAGAATAAATTGCACCCATTAAGGAACACCGGGAGCTCCCTAAAAACATTTATCATCTAATTTAGTAATCCCATTAAGAGATACAAGTGTTTATTTCTAAAGAACTAAATCTTCAAGTTACATTCTTTAAATGGAAAGATTTTAAATTAAAACATAAAATTTAAATTTTGAATCTCCCTTTGATTATTCTTTTTAATAAGCACATCTAGAGCAACAAATTGATTTTATATAAGGAATTTCATAATTAGAAACTTAATAGGATGAGGTTTCAAACTTCATCATACCCCCACCAAGCTATTTATACCAAATTGATAAGGGATAAGATCTGGTGTACTCTATCTATGGAGTCCTCCTCTATAAGAACAAAGATCTACAAGCTGGGAAAAGAAAAATGTGGTGGTTCATGCAAAAGAAGGTCCACCCAAAATTAGATTATAGATAAAAGTTGGTAATTCCCTCTGAAGGTAGTAAAAGATACATGGACCCACATGGGGGACCATACCAAGATTTATCATTACTTTATTTCTAGGAATTTATATTTCAATTTCATTTAATTGGAAATAATTTATCATGTAGCCACCTCCCTCTATCCTTTTAATCATAAAATACAAGGTCCTTGTGATTAATTGTGTAATTATATTTGTAGGTTCATTATGGAAGAAGGAGTCTCAAATAGTGGAAGAGAAGGATGAATCTTTATTTTAAAAGGTATTTCATTTTTATTTTTCAAACATTTGAACACCTTAATGTTTTTTGGTCAAAAACATTTTCTGAGCTTTATTGATAAGAATTGTGTGTCGGAACTTTAATTATCTCTTTACTTGACTTATATAGGAGACATGAGTTTCTTAGGAATCATGTGATGCCATGTTTTAGATTTCAATGTCAATGAAATTGAATGATTAAAATGAATAATTTAATTTTTAAAATGAAGCACGTATATATAGATAATAACTCATGATTTGAATGAATTAGTTGATTCATGTAAATGAAATTTCCCCACCGTATTTCATGCATTGAATTTCTAAAATTCATGTGAATTTATTTTTTATTATTAATCCTTCCATGATTTATTTTACAATATAATATTCCCATTCCCAAGTGGACTTCTAGACCAAATATTTCCTATATTATCTTGAACATATTTATTGTAACGCCCCGACCCCGGTTACCCAGATTCGGTGCATTTTTACATAACATTAGCATGATCACAAAAGATCTAGTCTCTATAGACCGATTAGTTTAGTATCCTTGAAAACACTAGATACATTCATAAGTATTACATTACATGATAAAGTGAAAAACTACAACAACATAGTCTCCATAGTTCACACTCATATCCCCTTAGACTATCCCAGTAGGTCAGTCATAAAATACTTCTTCACATCCTTGGAAAAATAAAACATATAAAGGGGTGAGCTCAGATGCTCAGTAAGGATAACAAAATAGCAGAAAATTTTATAAATAAGCATAAACAATTAAGGAAATGTATAACTAAAACAAAATCTTTTTAAACTTGAACTTCATCATAATATGGAAAAAATAAAATGAAATAATTCCATTTACTTATTCACATGCATATTCTACTAGTCTAATAATCACATGTAATATCAATATCCACTTTCAGAATGATGGAATGCATAATGCCAGACTATCATAACCACATTGTCAAGGCCTTATTCCAAGACTACAACAAAGATTTTGTCAAGGAATTTTTCCAACACTAGTTTTTCTCATGAGACCTACCGATGCATCGAGGAGCTATAGTGGGCTCCACCCATCACTTAATAAGTCCAATGAATTATTTATATGAACAGGTTTAAACATAACATAAACATTCCTATTAAAACTAGAATATGAGATTTCAATACTTTCTCCATAAACCATGAAAAGTATAAAAATAAAACATCAACTGTCAAAAATATCAAAAAACCATTGATACAATATGGATCTTTGGTATCATAATAAATCAACTTTAGATAAGCTTAAAAACCATCAAAGGATGTTGACATAGATAAAAACAAATCAATTTGTGAGAAATATCTCTTTTTTTGAAATCATTTAAAAGTCAAAAAAATGTAAAAGAAAACATTTACTTTGAAAATATTCTTATAAGATTGTAAGGGAAGATTCAACTATTTTCTAACAATGGAAAAGAGCCACACTAGCCGAATAAGTTAACATAACATTCTTACCTTAATTTTGTCGAAAAGGATAAAAGGACCTGGTTTGGAAAACGATGGAAAGATTCCATTATAAACATCTTATAAAAATTAAAACAGGGGTATAAATGACTTTAACACATAGTATATAAAATATTAAGAATGTTTTGAAATACATTTTTAAGAAACATGGATATGGATGATAAAGAGGTCCTAGTAGATAATTACGTATAAACAACCTTGGATAATGAAGAGATTGTGAAATAAACCATTACCTTGTACTTTTCCTTGGTCAAGGGTAGTTTAAAATCCTGTATAGTGGTGAAATAATTGTTACTAAATTATAAAATAATCATATACATTAATATTATATCATATATGATCTTTAAATATAGTTTCGTTAATAATATCTTAGTATTATCGTCATTTCGGGTGTTAACGAATTCGTTTTCCTTTATATTATTTGTAATGTGAGTCTTATTTTTTATGGATGGGATGTATCATATTCATATCCAGAATGATATCAAGTCTTTAAACATTATTTTTTATCATCTAATGAATATCAGTCTTGAATGGATATGATGGAGAATGAATCTCATCGCGTTCGTGGAGACGGTAATCCGTACGTATGTACGAGTGACAATATCATTCTTTTAATATTAAAATAATATATAATTGGATGTTATATCATATATAAGGAATAATTATCATGTTATATTTATTATTTACATTAATTTCACATCATTATTATACCCATCCAAATAAAAATGTATTGAATAACAATTACACCGCGACGTGGAGACGGTAATCCGTACGTATGCACATATGGTGACATATCATTCAAAGGATGGTTAGAATAATGAATACGGTTGTACCATATTTATAATAACAACACATTATATAGAATATACTAGAGTTATTATTTTAGAATGGAAATAACAACAAAAGAAGAAGTGTAAGAATAAAAGAACTTGAAAGATGGTGGTGAAATTATTACCTCTTCTTCGGGTTCTTCCTTTTGATTTCATCAAAATGGATCCTTATGTTGGCTTTATGACTAAATTAAGGCCTCTATGGTGATGTGAGGGAAGTTTAGAGGGTATTTGGGTAGATTTTGTCCAATAAAAATGGCTTTGAAGGTGTGAATTAGAGAGAAGGGGGAGTGCCATTTTATAAGAGGGGTTAGGGGAACCTTTGGAAAAGCTAGAAATATTATTTTATAATAAAATAATTTTCGGTTTATAATGGCTAAAATTAAAATATTTAAATTATAAGGTGGTTACGGGTCGAAAACCACTCAACCAACAGGTTTTAGACATGTTTGGGTTAATATATTAACTTTATCTTTTAGATTTAACTCTTAGTTAAATAGTTTGACAATTACCATGTCTCTTTGTAATTTTATATTATATGGTTAATAAACATACTATATAATTCCAAGATAACCACAAGTGGTTCATTAATGATACAACTGTAATTATATAAGTTCTTTGGTAGAACCTTAGATTTTTAGGAATAGAATATAAATTAATAATATAATATTTGTTTTAAAAACTCTTTTATGTCAATTTTGACACTATTTGGTATTTTGTTTTTTATAAATTCATAACAGCATTATTACTTATAAAAAAATTCATCTAACCAACCCAAATATGTCATAGTAACCTAAAAAATTATTTGAATTCATTAAAATACGCAAATTACATTTATTTTGATGTTTATAATATCAATTATATTAATATTTCATTAAATAGGGAATTACTGCATCACCATTGTGTTATAAATAAATTAAATTATTTAATGTCTAAAATTATTAATAAAATACGATTATGTAGGAAATCTATTTATCTTTCTAATAAATATTTATAATCAAATTTATCTTATGTATAACCCTGTATTCAAAAAAATTCAGTTATTAAATTTTGATTTTTTAACACTTTTAACTCTTATTTAAATTAAATAATAATAAATGTCATAATCTAATCCACGTGGACAAAAAAGGTTCATATTTTATTCCTAAGGTAATTTTTGGTCGAATTATACTTATCTAATAGAATTAGGACAAGTTTTAGGGTAATAATAATATCATTTTTACCCTTAATTACCATATATACTTTTAACCGTGGTAAATAAAAGTAAAAAGTTACTATTCACCAAAAATTATTTTTAACTCATTGAACCACATTTTACTCCTTGATATTAACCGTGTGTCTTGGATTTTCAAAATTCCACTCACAGAAGCAGTAAAATTATGTTTTATGTGAATTTTCAAATTCTCCTAGGAGATGGGTAAAAGATGTTGAAAAGTTCAATAAAATTTTTATATATCTAAAATTATTATAAAATTACTCCAATTGATTAAATTTAACTTATATAGGTATTATTTATCTATTTTGACCTAAAATAAATTTAAATAAAGTAAATAATTATTTAAATATAAAAAATTAAACTATAACTCAGTGTTTTCACTATTCATCCAAAATTGAAAATTTTCAGAAAAATACCAAAAATTCCCCCTAAGATAATTTCGATATTCTGAATCAAAAAAAGAAGTCCATTTTGGAAGATAAAATTTATAAATTTTCAAAAAGTGGGTATTACTATTCATAACGGCTAGTTTGATTCATTGTGGTGTGTGTTAGAACTTGATGTTGCGTACAACACCTGCTATTGTATTATTCAAAGAGAAGTGTACCATGGAAGCTTGGTTGGTTACATTCTCCCATCCTTCAAATAATTTCTTACTCGAAATTTCTATGATATTACTGCATAAAAAGACTTGGTTGGTTATTCATGATAAGTTCTTCGGGTTCCCATGTTTCCTCTTCCATCTTATGGTTTCTCCATAGAACTTCTACTGGACAAGTCATCTGGTTTCTCAACACTTGTTCTATGGTATCAAGAATCCTGATGGGCTCTTCGCAATAAGACCGATCGGGTTCCTATTCCACTTCCTCATAGGTGAGTACATGCATTGGGTCAGGCATGTATTTTCTCAATAGTGATACATGGAACATATCGTCAACTTGGGAGAGATTTGGCGGCATTGCCAAATGATAATCTACAGCCCCAATTCGTTCTAGAATTTCGAAAGGTCCTATGTACCTGGGACTCAATTTACATTTCTTACCGAAATATATAACTCCCTTCCATGGAGATACCTTCAAGAAAACATGATCTCCTACCTGAAATTCCAAATCCTTCTTTCGGTTGTCAGCATAGATCGTCTGCCTACTTTGAGATGCTTTGATGTGGGTTTGGATTACCTTCACCTTTTCCATCATTTTCCTCCACATGTTATGGGTCTATGAGTTTTCTTTCACCAACGTCATCCCAACAGGTTGGTGTGTGACATCTCTTTCCATATAACGCTTCTTATGGTGCCATCTGAATACTTGAATGGAAGCTATTGTTATAGCTAAATTCTTCTAGAGGTAAATATTGATCCCACTTACCTTGAAAGTCATGTGAGAATGATCTCATCATGTCTTCTAAGGTTTGAATAGTCCGTTTTGATTGTCCATCAGTTTGGGGGTGGTAAGCAGTGCTCAAAAAAAGCTCAGTATCCAGGGATTTCTGAAGACTTTTCTAGATTCTTGATGTAAAATGTGGATCAAGATCAGAAACAATCGATAGAGGTACTCCATGAAGTATCACTACTTCATTAATATATAGTTTTTCTAGAATTTCAAGTGGTAAATCCTCTCTTATAGCAAGAAAATGTACTAACATGGTAAGACGATCAATAATGATCCATATTGCATAGTTCCTTCTAGGAGTCTTTGGTAGTCCCATTACAAAGTCCATCGTAATATTATCCTATTTCCACTCCAGTATGTGAAGAGGTTGCATGACTCCTCTAGGCTGTTGCCTTCCATCATTCACTTGTTGACAAACAATACATCTTAACACAAAATCATCAATATCCCTCTTCATGTTGTCCCACCAAAAATGTACCTTCAAATCTCTATACATTTTGGTGCTCCCTGGGTGTATATAGAAATTGGAACTATGAGCATCATCCAACAATTATCTTTTTAAATTAGGTATATTGGGAACACAAAATCTCTTCCCAATTTTCAAAATTCCATCTTCATACACAAAGCCACTCAGTCTCCCATCATTCATAGCTTTAATCTTCTTTTGAAACTTGTCATCATCATCCTGAGAACTTTTCATCCTTTCTAGTAAAGATTTTTTGGAAACAATTTGAAAAAGAATTGATGTTTCACCTTCCATGGTTATCCCCATATCCATCTTTACTAGATCCATGAAAATAAGATCCATTTAAACTCGCATCTTGTTCAAAACTCCACGATCCTTTCTGCTTAAATCATATTCCACCTTATTTTCCTTCCCCGGGTGGTATTATATCGTGAAATCATAATCCTTGAGTTGTTCAAGCCATCACCTTTGCCTCATTTTGAGTTCTTTCTATGAGAAAATATAATTCAAACTCTTGTGATCAGTATAAATCTCACATTTTTTACCATAGAGATAGTGTCTCCAAATCTTTAAAGAAAATATTACAGCTTCTAACTCAAGATCATTATTAGGATAGTTTTGCTCATGAATTTCCAGCTGTTGTGATTCATAGGTAATAACCCTATCATTCTGCATAAGGACACAACCAAGTCCTTTCTTCAATGAATCACTATAAATAATGAACCCATCATTCCCCAATGGTATAGTCAATATAAGAGCATTGACTAATCTTCTCTTTAGTTCTTCAACACATTTATCACACTCTTTTGTCCAAAATATTTTAACCCCTTTACGTGTGAGCTTCGTTAATGGGTTAGCCAATCATGTAAAATTCTAGATGAAACGTTGATAATAACCTTATAGACCAATAAATTGCATACCTCGGTTATACTCATTGGTGCTGGCCATTCTTGGATTGCTCTTGTCTTATAAGGATCAACAAATATTCCATCCTTAGAGACAATATGACCATGAAAAGAAATCTCTTGATGCCAGAATTCACACTTGCTAAACATCCCATATAATTCATGTATTCTCATAGTCTTTAGGATAATGCGCAAGTGATTTTCATGATCTTAGTAGATTTTGGAGTATACCAAGATATCATCAATAAATACCACTACAAATTCATCAAGATATTTCTTGAAAACTATGTTCATTAGATTCATGAAAACATAGGGTGCATTAGTCAGCCCAAAAGGCATTACTGTAAACTCGCAATGCCCATACCTAGTTCGAAATGCTATTTTTGGAAAGTCTTCCTTCTTCACACACAACTAATGATATCCAGATCGAAGGTAAATCTTTGAAAAATATTGAGCTCCATGAAGTTGGTCGAATAAATCATCAATGTGAGGTAGGGGATACTTCTTCATTAGTGTTATAGCATTGATCTCCCTGCAGTCCATGCACAACCTCATAGATCCATCTTTCTTCTTAACAAAAATAACAGGGGATCCCCATGGAGAAAAACTAGGGAGAATAAATCCTTTTTTACTCAATTACTCTAGTTGTTTATTTAGTTTCACTAATTCCACAACTGTCATTCTATAAGGGGTCTTCGATATAGGCCTTGAACCATGAATTAAATAAATTGAAAACTCAATTTCTCATTCTAGAGGATGTCAAGGTAAATCATCTAGAAACACATCAACATATTCTCTCACAATAGGTACGTCCTCTATTTGAACATTCCTTTCCTCACCCACAATAATTTCATTCTCTTCCTCCCAAATAATTGAATTTAGTTGATCTACTAGGGGTGGATCTAGATAAGAATTAGGTGGTGAAGATTATGCTCTAAAGATAAGGTGTTCTTTATCATCATAATCAAAAATAGTAACATCCTTCTTCTTATAATAAATCTTCACATCATGGTCCAAAATACAATCCATATAGAGGATTATATCAAATTCAATAATGTGTATGACGATGAGATCACTAGATAAAGAACATTTATATGCCCTAATGGGAACTGATTCACAGAAAATTGTAGCAATGATACTTCCCTTAGGAGTTTTGACTGACAAATCCCTTGTTAAATCAAATTTGAAATATCTAATTTTCTTATCAAACTGGGAAGATATGAAACAATGCGATGATCCAGAATCAAATAATGAATTTTCTAGACTTGGGAAAACCATTAAATTACCTGCCACCACATTTTTAGAGCTTCTACCTCAGCAGTAGTTATGGAATAAGCTTGGTCATGATCCCTTGGCCTATTCTGAGTAAGTTTCTCTGATGCTTAGGACATTAATTCTCATAATGTCCCATCTCACGGTAATTGTAGCATTGAACATTGGTATCTTCTTTCTTCCCTTGAAATCACGAGCATGGTGGCATTTTTTCACCACACTTGTAATAGACTCGCAATCCCTTCAAGCATGTACCGGGGTGTTTCTTTCAAAATTTATCACATATTGAAAAATACTTCTTTTCCCTCTTCCATATATCCATCTTTATCTCTTCCATCTTTTTCTACATTTTCTTCACTTCAAATCCATAGGACTCAGAGAATTCATTACATATCTTATTAACACATGATACTATTTCTTAATATGTTGAAGATACATGGTAGACTATTTCCCTTATAAATGTTGTATTAATACTATGAAAGATATGATACTTCTTACATTTTGGATCATACGTATTTCTGGAGTTCACATTCCTTCAAATGGGCGCCATTTCTATACAATGGCATACACTAGGTCAGTTTATGAAAGGCAATGAAAAATTACAAACTTGTAAAATACCTAACATAAATTTAATTGTTTATGGATATAATCCCTAAAAATATTTTCATTGAGGATATATATACTCATAAATCCTTTATAATGATTTGTAATGAAACTGAGAATTATCCAAAGCATATCCCCTGGGAGATTAATAAGCAAGAGTGCAGCAAGGGCCACTATCGTGCACTAGTTCCCATTTGAGTCTAGACCAATGTGGTGTTTTCGGGTTTTACCTCTAAGTACATCTGTTTTAGAGCTGCCTCTACCTGCTCGTATCTAGACAGGGATGTATTTTCTTTGAAAACTCACAAAATCACTACATTACCAAAATTCTAGGAAGTTCTTCTATACTAATCTTCAAAGTCTATCTTAGGGTAATGTGATCTAATCAGAGTTTATCTAAATCTAGTTTCCAAGGTTATTGCTAAACTTCCTCTGATACCAACTGTAACACCTCGACCCCAGTTACCCAGAGTCGGTGCATTATTTTAATACATTTTCATGATTACAAAGAATCAAGTCCCGAAGTACCGATCAGTTTAGAAGCCTTAGAAACACTAGATACATTCATAAGTATTACATTACATGATAAAGTAAAAAAACTATAACAACATATTCTCCATAGTCCACACTCTCATACCCTTAGACTATTCCTAATGGTAAATCATAAAATACTTCTTTACATCTTGGGAAAAATAAAACATAGAAAGGGGTGAGCTCAGATGCTTAGTAAGGATAACAATATAGCAGAAACTTTCATAAATAAGCATAAACATTTAAGGAAATGTATAACTAAAACAAAAGACTTTCAAACATGAACTTTAGCATAATATAGAAAAAATAAAATGAAATATTTCCATTTACTTATTCAAGTGGATATTCTACAAGTCGGATAATCACATGCAATATCCATAACAACTTTCATAATGATGGAATGCATAATTTCAGACTATCATAACAACATATTCAAGGCCTTGTGCCAAGACTAAAAATAATATTTTTTCAAGGCCTTATTCCAAGACACTAGTTTTTCTCATGAAACCTACCGATGCATCGAGGAGCTATAGTGAACTCCACCCGTCACTTATTACGTCCAATGCATTCCTCATATTAACAGGTTTAAATATAACATAAGCATTCGTATTAAAACTAGCATATGAAATGTCAATGATTTCTCCACAAACCATGAATGGTTTAAAAATAACACATCCAAAATCAAACATATCACAAAACCTTCAATACAATATGGAAGTTTTGTATCATAATAAATCAGCTTTAAATAAACTTAAAATCCATCAAAGGAAGTTGACATAGATGAAAACAAACCTATTTGAGAGAAATATCTCTTTTATTTGAAATAATTTAAAAGTAATATAACTATAAAAGAAAACATTTACATAAAAAATATTCTTATAAGATTGTAAAGGAAGCTTTGACTATTTTATAACGGCGGAAAATAGCCGCACCCACCGTATAAGTTAAAAAACATTCTTACCTTAATTTTGTCGAAAAGGTTAAAAGGACCTGGTTTGGAAAACGACTGAAAGATTCATTTATAAACATCCTATAAAAAGTAAAAAAAGGGTATAAATGACTTTAACCCATAGTATATAAAATAGTAAGAATATTTTTAAATACATATTTAAGAAACATGGATATGGATGATAAAGCGGTCCAAGTAGATAATTACGTATAAACAACCTCAGATAATGAAGTGATTGTTAAATAAAACTTTACCTTGTACTTTTTCTCGATAGAGGTTAAGTTAACCTTACATATAATGGTGAAATAATTGTTATTAAATTATACAATAATCATATACATTAATATGATATCATATATGATCTTTTAATATTATTTTGTTAATAATATCTTAGTTTTATCGTCATTTCCGGTGTTAACAGATTCGTTTTCCTTTATATTATTTGTAATGTGAGTCATATTTGTTATGGATCAGATGTATCATATTCATATACATAATTATATCAAGTCTTTAAACATTATTTTTAATCATCTAATGAAAATTAGTCTTGAAGGGATGTGATGGGGAATATATCTCATCGCGTTTGTGGAGACGGTAATCCGTACGTACACACGAGTGACAATATCATTCTTTTGATATTAAAAAAATATATAATTGGATGTTATATCATCTATACAGAATAATTATCATGTTATATTTATTATTTACATGAATTACACATCATTTTTATACCCATACAAATAATAATGTATTGAATAACAATTACACCACGATGTGGAGACGGTAATTCGTACGTACACACGTATGGTGACATGTCATTCAAAGGATGGATAGAATAATGAATATGACTATACCATATTTATAATAACATCATAGTATATAGAATATACTAGAGTTATAATTTTAGAATGTAAATAACAAATAAAGAATAAGTGGAAGAAGAAAATAACTTGAAAGAGGGTGGTGAAATTATTACCTCTTCTTCGGGTTCTTCCTTTTGATTTGATCAAAAGGGCTCCTTAAGTTGGCTTTCTGACTAAATAAAGGAATCTATGGTGAATTGAGGGAATTTTAGAGGGTAATTGGGCAGAGGTTGGCCGAACAAAATGTCTTTGAAGTTGTGAATTAGAGAGAAGGGGGAGTGCCCTTTTATAAGAGGGGTTATAGGCACCTTAGGAAAAGCTAGAAATATTATTTTATAATAAAATCGTTTTTGGTTCATTATGGCTCCAAAATGAATTATTTAAAGGCTAAGGTGGGTATGGGACGAAAATAACTCAAACAAAAGGTTTTAGATAGGTTTGGGTTACTATATTAACTTTATCTTTTAGATTTAACTCTTAGTTAAATAGTTTGACATTTACCATGTTTCTTTGTATTTTTATATTATATGGTTAATAAACCTACTATATACTTCAAAGAGAATCCCAAGTGGTTCATTAATGATACACCTATTATTATATAAGTCCTTTTGCATAACCTTATATTTTTAGGAATCGAATATCAATTAATAATATAATATTTGTTTTAAAAACTTTTTTATGTCAATTTTTACACTATTTGGTATATTGTTTTTGCTAAATTCATAACAGCATTATTACTTAGAAAACAATTCATATAACCAACCCTAATATATCATATTAACCTATAAAATAAGTTTAATTCATTAAAATTCTCAAATTACATTTATTTAGATATTTATAAAATCAATTATTTTAATATTTCATTAATTAGCGAATTACTGCATCACCATTGTGTCATAAATAAATAAAATTATCAAATGTCTAAAAATTATTAATAAAATATGATTATGTAGAAAATTTTTTTAACTTTCTAATAAATATTTATAATCTAATTTATCTTATGTATAACCCTATATTAAAAATGTTTTAGTTATTTAACTTTGATTTTAACTCTTTTAACTCTTCTTTGAATTAAATAATAATAAATGTCATAATCTAATCCAAGTGGACCAAAGTGATCCATATTTTATTCCTAAGGTTTTTTTGGTCGAATTATACTTATCCAATAGAATTAGGACATGCGTTAGGGTAATAATAAAATCATTTTTACCCTATTTACTTTTAACCGTGGTATATAAAAGTAAAAAGTTACTATTCACCAAAAATTATTTTTATCTTATGGAACCACATTTTACTCTTTGATATTAATCTCATTTCTCGGAATTTCAAATTTCCACTCACAGAAGCTGTAAAATTACGTTTTATGTGAATTTGCAAATTCTCCTAGGAGATGGGTAAAAGACAGTGAAAAGTTCAATAAAATTTTTATATATCTAAAATTATTATAAACTAACTCCAATAAATAACATTGAACTTATATAGGTATTATGTATATATTTTGACCTAAAATAAATTTAAATAAAATAAAAAATTATTTAAATAAATAATCAGTTTTAAACCATAACTCAATGTTTTTCACTATTCTTTAAAAATTGAATGTTTTCAGAAAAACACCAAAAAATCACCCTAATCTAATTTTGATATTCTGAATCTAAAAATGAAGTCCATTTTGAAAGATAAAATTTATAAAATTTCAAAGGTGGATATTACTATTCATAACGGTTAGTTTGATTGGTTGTGGTGTGTCTTAGAACTTGAAGTTGCGTACAACACACGCAACTGTATTATTCAAATAGAAGCGTACCATGGATGCTTGGGGTGTTACATTTATTGAGTGATATTATGACATGTCACCTATCATAACTTATAATGGAAAATGTCGAAGCTATGACACTACAAAAACACATTTAAAATGATTGAGGCACAACATTGTCTAGCCACATAATTGCATGATACCCACCATTACATGTATGCTTCATTAGCCCATAGAATCCATGAAATGCCTTATAGGTTCAAGACACATTAAAAGATGATATTTCCCTACCTACCTGCACTTTTACTATTATTTCATGCATATTTCGTGTTTCCATGTGGGGGAGGTCCTTTTCATGTGTGTTCATTTAGATGTGTATCATTTGTTTTTGGTGTGTGGTGTGCATCCTCATTTTGGGAAATGTATTATTAGAATATTTCCCATGAGTAATCATTTAATTAGGCTTCATTCATTTCATCCAGTTCTCCTTAAAAAAGATAAAAATCTAAAAATAATGTTTTGCATGTCTGGAGCTTACAAAAAGGGAAAAAATAATGTTGTTCCATTCTAGATCTTTACAAAAAAAATATAAAAAAGGGGAGAACTCAGATGATATCATTAATTTTTAATCAATTATTGACTCATGTCCCATTTCATAAAAAGGTTTGGTGTTTTGTTTTATATTCTCAAGGGGATTTCAATGAGATTCTTCATTTTTTCACATGATTAATCACGATTTGTACTTAAGATTCAAACCCCCTAATTCTGGACATAAATTCTTTCAATAATTTCCCCATCAACCATAAGCCTCAGAGTCATTTGAACCTTTATTGCAAGTCCTCATGATTTAATGTTCCTTTGGTCTTTAAACCGTTGAGAAAGTAGTGTATTTACAATATATGGATATGTTTTATTTTATCATGATGTTATCTTAACTCTACATTAATTGTATCATGTGGTATGAGAGAAAAGATTCAAAATAGAGGTAGATCATGAATTGGCATGTTTAATAATAATGAATTGAGAATCATGAATGAATGAAAGGAGAATGTTCATCATTTTTAATAGGGGAAAAGTAAAATTGGTGAATTGATTGTATCTTTGAAAAATTAGAAATTAAATTGATATTTTATGTGGAACATGAAAATTTGATTCGTAATTGAAAATTGTTTGATTTTATTATATTGGAAATTAAATATTGGTAACAATGGTTCCCTTTGAATTCCATGTTGATATTTTATGCTTTAGTCAAGCATTGTTTAACTATGGGGTAATTGATAGAGATAATATTTTCAAAAAAATTATATTTAATTCAAAGATTTAATACATATAAATTTATCAATTTGATCTTATTTTCATTAATTTTGGATTTATGGTGTGTTTTGTGATAAAATTGGAACGTCGTTTAATTATGGAATGTTAACAGACTTTAATAACTTTGGTAACTAGTGTATATATTTTGAAATATAAATTCATCTTATGTTATTTTTTTATTCTTATATTTATTTTCATCGTATTTTTCTTCTAGAACAGGATTTAATTCACCCATCCAAGGGTCTGAAAAATTCAATCAAGTTGGACATTTATTATGGATGACCGCATGGACGCCATGACAGTGAATTAATCATAAATTGGTCTACATACATCCAATGGATGTTATTTTAATTTCATTTGAAATAATATTTAATTGGGAGTTCGTCTGTTGATGATCATGGAAATTTTTCTTAATTAAGGCGGATGATGGATGCTAAAACATTGGGGAAGAAAAAAGGAATCATTCATCTTGAATATAATCATAGATTTCATTGGACATATCTCATACTAAATAAGGAGGATAAATCTAAAATTTTCGGATGAAATGTAAAATATATCTTGGAAGATCATTCAGTAATACAATATTCCAAAATTATTCCATTAAATTGGTCTACCATGATCAAACATTCGGTGAACAGAATCTATAGGAAATCTTAAACATTTATTTTGATTATCTGAAATTTGAAAACCCAAGGATGGAATTCCTTGGCCTATATATGGAGAATTTTACCCATGATTAAGGGGGAGTTTGATTCCACCATTATAGTGATGTTCTATTGAAATGTTTCTGACTTATGAATTTTATTTTATTTTATTTTTTCATTTTAATTTCAATTGTAAAGCATTTATTTTTTATTAAAAGTGTTCCCCCCTTCTTCTTCCATCCCTAATCTAATTATCCTTTCTCTTCCATCTTCCACTGTGATCTATTTTCACTTAATAATGGCATATGAATAACATTTGTCTTGGCACTAGGGTTGGATTCATGGTGTTCTTCATTATTTTGATTCAATTAACAAATATTTTGAATCTAGTTTTGGTGAATGTGAGGGTGTTGCACCGGTGCAGCTGTTGTCAACCATGACATTATTTTCAATTCCATTATTACCTTGATTAATTAATTTTCCCTCCCTTATAATAGGAAACCCATTCATACGTTGGATTTGGGGTTTCCATAAGGGATGAAATGACATATGGTGGATTGGGATCTTTTTGGGATAGCATTCTTGGTTGAGGTGTTACCCTATTGGACTATTGAAGGAGGTGTGGTTTGGTTTTCCAGACATATACTAAAACTAAACACTCAATAAATCAAGGGAATATAATTCATCAATGAGGTTTCAAAAAATTAATTATCAAATTTAATTTAAAAAATAAATAAATAATGAATGAACCCATGTTATCGAACCCTAGGACCGTGTTCTTTCTTTTTAATCTGCATTTTTTCAGCATCGACATTTATATTTAAATTATGAATTTCATTATTTTAATTCCATGTGTTACAAAACTAAAAAAACATCGTTTTAAATAATTAATTAGATTAGCTGAATTAGATATTAGTGATTGAACCAACTGCGATGCTCCTCACATTAGACAAACCTTGTAATCTGTTACACTGTAGTAGGATTTTCCATGCCCCCTGACATGTGTGATTCAATATTTCAATTCCATCGCTATAATGAACCAACCGAGGTCAACTTGAAATATCTCCCAATAATTTAAACAACAAGGTGATGTGAAAAAAAATACAAGAAGCCTCATGTATGAAAAAAAAAGATAAACTAACATAGTCAAAAGTTAAAGAATAGTATACATCCATGACACATACAATGTAAATAAAAATGTATAGACATAAAAACAACATAGAAAAAACTAGAAAAACTCCATATGACCATATACCACCACAATGACATCCCACTATGAACATGAGAAAAACCAAGAGATGTTTACAATCTACATGAATCCCTTCCCATTACATTATTCTTGCAAAACTACATATACAAACACATCAAAGTCAAAGTTGGCTGTAAAAAAACTCATTAGGATTTCACTAAATTTTCCATTTAGAGTATAATATCTTGAAATAATTTTTTAATACCTTAAAAAATACATTTTATACATTATTTATGAAAGAGAACCCATTTTGTAACGAATCCTTTGGTTTTCATAAAATCCTTTCACATACACATAAACTGAAAATATGATATTTAAATGATAAAAACAAGATACTGTGAGAAAATCCAACCATGGATACACCGTATGATAATAATGTGAGAATTCTACTATGAAATATACAATCATGTGTATAAAATTTCATTTTTGATGAATCATAGTATTACGCCATAGAATATGGGAATATATACTTGGAAACATAATGAAATAATAATCCATGCATAATTTGAATCCAATAGATATCAATTCATATCACAGTTTATCGATTTCAAACATCTATTGGTGTTATAGACACTATAGTTACATAAATCAATTTCCCAATGCACGCAAGGTTCCCAATGTTCTATTTTGTTCTCTATTAACCCTTTGAAAACCATTATCATGATTCATAAAACATTTTCATTGAAAGTAATTTTTTATTCTATTATTAAAATCCAATTTAATAATCAAATCCACCTTTAATAAATTTCATCATGTACCTAGTGTGGCACAATATATTTTTAAATAAAACCACCAATAAAACATTTATATACTGAAATAAAAAGAAAATGGATACAAAATCCAACAATTTTTATAAGGTAACCGTTAGGAATTAACAAAACCATCATGTAATTCATGAATTATAAAATTTATATAGAGAAACACACCTACCCAATTCACCTTTGAAACTAGAGATTGGGAATGAGAAGATTGGGTCCTCCCAAGAATAGATCAACAACAAAAAACATAAAATATCCATCAAAACCCTTAGATCAACAACCCATATCCCAATCTGCTTCTCTTTTTGATAAGGGGGAAGAATAGTAGTGAGGATCTAAGAATAAGAGAGATAAAATTATAAAAAAATGTAACATACCTTGAATAGATGAATCATGAATGAATGGGTGTATCAATATTCCATTGGAATAATCCACAAGATCCATATATAATGTTTAGTTCCGTCATAATAAATATTATTTTTCATTAGATATAAAAATAACCAAGGTAAACGAACTAAATTACAACTATTAAATTTTTTGGATCGGGGAGCATGTTTGGTCTGCATGGTTATAAAAACCATATACCATACCATGTATTTCATATGATCCTTTGAAATAAAAGGGAGACATTTATCCAGAAAGAGCCACATTGTTTGAGAAAACCATTCTCAAGTTGTGCAACACCTTTGGACAACCACCAAGTCACACACACATTTTCTTTGGTGAGTTATATGGTTTGACTAAAGAAACTCAAACCATGTGAAATACCACAAGAAACTGACAAAGCTATACCAAATAGTTATTAAATTGTTAGTTACAAATATACACCCAAAATTCAAAAATATATTATTATCTAAAATAACCATGTTTCCAAACATAATATTTAAAGAACCTCTAGAAAAATATATGGGTTAATCCATGATCAAACTAAATCATACCTATGATCTTTAGGAAATCATAATTGTACCCACAATAATATATTTCAATCCCCATAAAGAGATCGTGTTTTTGAACTTTTAAAAAGATATGTACATTTCCACCTCATTACCGAATCCCACTCTCATGTCTCACGGATAGCATTTCTTCACTTACATAGTACATAAACTATAGTATTTTCTTTATAGAATAGTCCCTTTTATTGGTGATACATAATCTAAACCATATTTACAACCATAATGGTTGCATCCCCCATATCAACATATTACCAATCAATAACATGGGAATGGTCTGAATGATACATCCTTAGATGGGAAACATGAAAAATATCGTGAATCGACATCAAGTGAGATCAAATTTACTATAGATAAACCACCATTCTGTGTCATCCAATGGTCTCAAAGGGACAAGAAATATCAGTTCCAACTTATCATGCATATCTAACTTATGATTTCCTTTAAGAAGTGAAATAATTTGAAAAGCCCAATCGCTATATTCAAACTCATGATGTTAATGATGATGATCCATATAAAACATTTTAAGACTCTATAATGTGACCAATATCTTCTATAACCACTACATTCATTCCATAATCTCCTGATTAAGGCTATTCCCAACCAAGGTAAGATCTCCCAACTATACCTAGAGAAAGGGAGATATACATGGCCACCGATACAATTATTCTAAAGAAACCAACATAATATAAAAAATATGACTATTTTTTATAGATATTTCAACCTGAGGAATATGATTTTTCCATCAACCCATAAAATTAATAGTTCATACTAGAGGGTATCCCCAATAATCGGAATATTCACTAATTTTTTTCATACATACATTAATGATATGATGTTGTTAATTTCCATTTGGAACACATTTCTTCTTTAAAATCAATCCAAGAAAAATATTTGAATAGACGGTGCCTATTAGAATAAATCATAGTGGGAATAACATGAAGATCACAACCTATTGGATGTAGAGTTTCATGATTTACTCCACCGTCATCATGTCCAAGATATGTAGGAAATGATATTATTTTATAAATTGATCAATGATCACCCAGATCACATATTTTCCACTAGGTTTCTTCGGAAAACTAACCATGATGTCTATGATGATATCACCCCACATAAATACTAAAATGTGTAATGATTGAAAATGACCAATGGATCTCTGGTGCACCACCTTAATTCTATAACAAGTAAGGTAGTATTACATGAATCCTTCAATTTACTAACTCTTATCTAGCTATAAATTCTAGTGTCTCGTAACATACTAAATCAATGGTAGTCCCAGGGTGAATTGACCATTAATACACGTGCCCCTTTTCCACCAACTCCTACCATAGAGATATTGGGACAACCAGGAAACAATAAGAAATAAAATCCCAAATGGGAAAACCAGAAAACTCTAGGAGGTCTCCCCACTATTTATGGGTATACAAAATCACTGTAAATGAGTGTATGACAACATCATGAGAAAACATTACCCATAAAATCATGATTCTTCATTCAATATTTCTAGTAAATCCTTCCCACTAGCATCATGAACTTCCAATATCATCCCATAAAACTAAAAAATCATAGAACCCTCCTCTACTGATTCATCCAAGGGTTGAATTTTTTAATTTCATAATCAACACATCAGTAACCAAATATTATTCTTGTGAGTATTATAAATATCAAAATTGATTCTATGAATATACTCAACATAGTTTCTATGTCACAATTTCAGAACCCTTGGAGTAAAAAAAAACCACAATATTTAATTATGATAATATTCCACAAACTGATGCATAATATGGTAGTGGAAACAAGTTTTTATTTTACGAATAATATAAACTATCTCAGTATCATTGGTAGGATATTTCATCGCATGATAGAATAATTATAGATATCCATATGCCACCACATGTTTTCCTTTCATCAAGACACGCCCAAAACCTATACATAATGTACCATAGAAAACTTCAAAACCCGAGCCTTTTTATAAAGAATCATTATTGGTGTTTATTTAGTTTCTATAAATATATCTAATTTTTTTGATTCTATTCAATATTAATAAAATTATAATTTAAATCCTTCATTTTAGATGATAACAATGAGATGTCCTAAACCATCCTCCTATAACAACCCATGAAACCCCAATATATTATGATCTAAAAAAATATTCTCGTATCGTATGAAAATACATATTGAATATTTTAAGGACCTAATAAGATGTACCTTTTTATATAAAATTCCCCACAATGTTTACTTCGTGTATCCAAAACTCACTCTTGAAAATCATTCCATTACAATGATGTTATTTCATATTTCTGAACATGAAATTTATATGATCATTGTGTTCCTTATCTTCTATTGAGTACAAAAAAATATATTCGATCAATATTAAAATAAATGAATCAAAGGACCAATGAAACATTCATTTTATTAACACCATAAATACCTCAGGGGTAGTCATGTGACTAAATGGCATAACTTGAAGCTAAAAATATAAAAAAAAATGCATCTAAAATATTGTTATAGTTATATCCCCATATTGGGAACATAACTTATGGTACCCCAAATGAGATTAAATATTTTTAAACCAATAAGACTCTCAAAGTTGATCAATGAGATCATTAATTCATGGTAAGGGGAACCTATTCTTAATGGTCAAATAATATAACATTTAATAACCAACGTTAATTTTTTTGTTTGTATGAATCATTAGTAAGTCGAATAGGATAATCCCAAGCTAAAATAGTAGGATGAGTAAATTCCATATCCTCATAGTCCTCAATCTATACCTTTTTCCCCTATCTTAAAAGGTTATATGCGATATGGAATCATAAATAAGTTAATCATACTATGGAGAAGGTAAATAGTAAATACAACCTATATTTGTGCTAGTAACCTATATAATTCATTAGGAAATACCTCAAGGTATGAACTCAAAACTATTGGAAATAGACTTATCAAACATAAGTTAATGAAATCAAGTAATATCTCTAACACATGGGAGGAAAACATTCTAGAATAAGGAACACTAAACCTCATTATCCCAGATCAAGAAACCCCTTCACCCTGAAATATATGAAGGACTCCATAATAAGTTAATTAATGAACAATATAATTGTAACTATTGATCTATCTCATATAACTTATCATCTAATACATTCAAATAATATTATTAAAGGCATAAATATCTTGTATGATTAGGTTTCATTTCGGTTCAATGTCGGCAATCATCGCTCAACATGTGGGAAATCAAAATCATTATTCATAACTCATTCCAAAATGAAAGTAATGATCAAATAATAATAGAATATGTTATAAAAGAATTCCCAAAATTTATGTAAACATTATTGATATAAATTCATTAATTTCAACTTTATCAAACACATATAGTACCCTAGAGGATGAAATAATCATTGTACCTCTAATAGTAGTAAGCACTACATCTGATTCATCTTGAACAAACACCACTGTATAAATGTTTCTAGTCGTAGCTCCTCACTAAATATTCATAGCTAGTTTTTTGTAACTATGGAATTTTTATGTGATCCACCATACCATAAAGATTCATATTAATCCTTTGAACTATTTTTGAGAGTATATCCAGAAATACTGTGTGAAGAAAATATTTTTCAAAATTTCTATAAATGAACATATATTATAAAATTTAGAAAATTCATAGGATCTTCCAAAAAAATAGGATTGGTATGACCATGTCATCCACACTGATTCAGAATAACCTACTTCTATTCTAGTGGATCCATTAAAACCATCCTAGATTGAAACTAACTAAATCTACACATCTATTTCATGCCAAAATAAACACCCAATATGGTAGATGCTATTATTAAATCTACACATAAACCCATTTCCCCAGTTATGCCTACCACATCCTATAAACTACATCTATAAGTTTTGGAAACTATAATAGAATCAATATCGATTGAATATTTTCCCTTATACCCATCTCAAAACGTTGAAAATTAAGTTAATCATTAGTAACAGGCATGGGAGAAAGGTGAACCAACTCAGTAAAATGGGTATAATACTCCAAAATTATATGCTTTGTTATCTCTTAGGTCTAAAAAACCATGGTATTTCATTTTTTAAAAATTTTATAATAAAAATAATGTGTGAATTTATTTTATAAAAATTATCTATATAAGATCATAATGCATCTTAACATGACCAATTTAATCCCACCATATCCTTCATGTTCCATGAAGCTTATATATAGAAAACCACACCTTAGATTCCCCCAGATATTTTAGAAAATGGATGATCCCTTTAATCCACTCAAGACACTCTTATGATTCAAAAGGTCCATTGACTCCATAATATATGGGTGTATTTGTATTACTATATTCTATGAAATGATCAACTATTTTTCCATTGTTCTGAATGTTAGTCTATCCAAAAGTCTGAATAGTTTGGATTATAACCAGGAAAGCTCAGCTAGAGGTAAACCTCTGACTATTTATTAATAAAAAGAAAACGTATAGAAAGTAGGAAAATCACAACAAGGAAAACAACTAAAAATAATTGAAATCATCCCTAGCACTATATTCTTGATGAAAAGTTTCGTCTGCGGTAGCTGATTCCCACTCTGAGCTTTCATATTGATTCAGAACCTTAGCATACTTCCTTCTCAGATTCATATTTTCCAATGATAGAAACGTCGTGGGAGATATAATTCCCTTCTTCACACCACTAACATCCCTCGAAGAATTCCCCCTCTTAGCAGATGATCTGGAGGTAACTGGGTTCGGTAGGTAGGAGTAATCATTTCTCGGTCACCTTTTTGCTGGAGCATTCATACCACCTTCAAATGCAGCCAGTTTAGTCTTTTCACTTTGAGCAATATCACTATAGGATATTCTAGCAACATCATTAAAGTTCTCTTTGTCACTATCAGATACACTTCCCCATTTTCCAGTGATGTGCACAAGACCAAAATTTTGACATCCATCAGTTCCTCCAATCATCATACCCTATGAAGCATACAAACAACATCCTCCTGCCGACTGAGATTGCACATCAATCGGGTTGAGGCATTGAAGGGGAAGTTCACTGACGCAATTATAAAAGTACCCCTTTCCATGAGGGTCCTTAGTCATTACGGGCTGGGAATAAAGGAAAATCTGCAAATTTTCAGACTCATGCCTTTGCACATCTTCCTCTGTAAGAGGATTCCTCTCGGTCTCCAATAACTCAAACTGATTATGATTGACAACATGAGCCACCTATAGTTGGCCATTTCCATTAGCCGTAGGAAGGGGCCGTTTCTAGCCCCCAATATATGATTTTAGAGTTTCAAACACTTTCTTCACAGAGGGATTCAATGCAGGTGGCACTGCCTTCATCCCTGCTGTAACTTCTGTAACTTGTAGAGCCTCACCTTCCGTAGCTGGACAATCCTGCCCATCAACCTTCATTCGCTGCTCACAGGAAATCACAGTTCCAGAGCCACTAGGTCCTAAAACCACTTCTTGCGAAATTCCATTCACAGTTGGCAATGCCTTCAACACAGTATCCAACATGGTAGACTGTACAGCCTCACCTTCCGCAACTGGCTGAGGCTGATCATCAAATAATATCTTCAAGAAAACATGTTAATGCCTTTAAATAATTATAATTCCAAAAAATTATGATTTCTAAGAATGAAATATATCTTATAAAGAAGGGATTGGTTATTTCAAATAATACCCAAATCCAATTCAATTAAACAACCCCCAATGACATGTCTAATTCTTCTAAAAATCATTGGTCATGCATGATAACAAGAGTCTAGGCATGAATGCTAGCTATCCAGGAACCCTCCCACACTTACGACCTAAATTATGGTAGTCCTAACTTCTATATCACTAATATTATAAACAAAGATAAGAATTTTCTTATAAATTTTGGATAATTATAAACTTTGATATCTTTTTTTAACTAAACTAGATCAACCAGACCTGTCACCAAAGAAGGACCTCCACAATGTGAGGTGAAACAAAACATCCAAAAAGTCTCATGTATGACTAAATAGAAATAAACTAATCGGTTCAATATAAAAACAATAATAATATATAAAAATTATTTCATACAACATCAATTCTAATGTCTATACTTGAAATTAACTAATAAATTACTAAAACAAGTCCCTATGTGTCCATCTATCACCATAAATTTTTCTTACAACAAAGGTGACAAAAACCAAGAGGATCCATTGAATAAAGAGACTCACTTATAAGTACTTATGTCTTAAAAACCCACATTTATAAACACATAAAGTTAACAAAATATTTATTATTAAAAATCCAAATATGATTCCACTAAAAAATATACACATTGTCTTTTACAATGAAAACATTATTTATAACAATAAAACCCTTATTTATGGTGATTTTTCATATTTAAAACCGTTTTTTATATAATCATTTAGTTTTTATATAATGATAAAAAATACTCATAAACAAGGAATATGATAAGTACATGATTATAGACATGAGATTATAATAAATACTAACCATGTATACCCCTTCTAAAAGAAATTTTGAAACAAACTATGAAATATAACATCGTGTGTATAACCGATAAAAATGGAAATGCATGAGATTGGGTCTAGTATATTTGAATACATTCAAAAAAACATAATAAAAGACTAATACATGAATTATGTAAATCCAACTGATATCTAGTTTTGTCACAATATACTAATATCAGACCTCTACTATTGTTACATGATGTAAAGTTACATTTGTCCATTTCCTAATTCAATTTGGGTTCTAAATGTTATTTGATTTATAATAATAAATCGAAACCCATTGTCACAATTTATAAATAATTTTCTATAAAATTAATTTCATTTTTCATGATTTAAAACAAATTTTATAATAAAAATCATCTTAAACACATTTCATCAAACACCAATTGTCTAAAAAATTATTTATAATGAATAACCCGTTAAAAAATATTATCTCATGAAATAAAATAACATTCATTAGAAATCATATTGTTTCATAAAAAATGATATAAATTATCCCAAAATTAAATTAACTCGTGAGTCAAAACCTTTTTGTAGATCCATAAACCTTATAAATAGAGTAAAACTAGTCAATTTTGAAGATATTTATTGGAATCAAGTAGATCTGGTAATCACGAGGTTATATAAACAATAATCAACATTAAATAAATATTAAGCCCCTTTGATCCAGCATCCAAATACCAATCATGTTCCCACAAGACAAGGAAATAATATATCTAGTGAGGATTAAATAAAAATAGATGGAACATGGTCAAAAATATTTTCTTTCATCAATAGATCCATCATGAATTAAAAAATATTTTCACTAATCCATGCAAGAAGACTCAACTACATTAGGTAAGGATATGTTTGAGCCTAATGAATAATTGTACTGACTAGTTATGAAAATTATGGTAAAATATGTAAATTGAAGACATTTAATGGTCTAGATCAGGGATAATTGTTAGGTTTAATGGTCAAAAAAAATTTCCCCAATAGTTCATGACATTTTCCCATTCAAAATAAAAGGTTTATGATAAGCTAGGGTGATCCACATGATTTGATAAAACCATTGTCAAATCATTTGACACCTATAGATATCCAACTAGACACCCACAAGGATTCCTCGGTGAGCCACACATATTTACTAATCGAGTTCAAACCAAAAAACACCACCCGAACTACACCAAGACATACTACATGAGTAACACACTATTAGTACAATTTCTGTTCCCAAACCAAGAAACCAGATTTTTTTATATTGAAAACTATTTTTAACACCATATCAAATAAGACTATAAAATTACCCAATTAAATATGTAATCTCAAAAGAAAGTATACATGTGACATTGACGGATTCACAATTTAGTAGGAAGCTCAATCTGCACTATATCCCCCAATCTAAAATATTAGATGTATATTTATTCCCATTAAAGATTCCAAAATAGGTAGGTTATGTTTCATTGTTGTAAATATTGTACCATAATGGTTTTCCTAGAATGAGGAGGTGTGTCAATGATCCAATAATGTTCTACATATAGTTATAAAAGGAATGGGTTTTGAAGCATCAAGAAAATTATTTATGTTTTGGATTTCACAGTTGCACAATAGAGTAATAATGAATTTTCATTGAATGAGAGGCTATGTTGTTGATATTTCCTTATGTTATCGGAATGTGTGAAATAATATAATATCTTTTCATGGATATAGGATCCTACACCAAAACGTTTTTCTACACCAGTAGGGTGCCTCTTGGTAGGGATGAAATTTTTAATGATACAAAATCCCACACCAAACCTCACTTCTCAGTTCTATAGTGTAGTTTGAGTAAAAAATGGAGTTTCACATAGCTGGGTATCTATAGTGATATTATAAATATGATTTGAGGGAATTAAAAATAACGATTTTTTGGATGTCACTTGACTGATTTCCCCAGACAAAATATGATACTCAAACAAAATATTAATGATCAGCAATGAATTATACATCATAGTTTGGTTTCACACATCAAAAAATGCATAGTTCTTGTGGATTTAAATTTTAAAACTCTTATATTATCAAAGTATCAAGGGTAGCATAGGGATAGAATCACCTTTAATTTTAATGAAAATGATTGGATGGATTTTCCTTTCATTAAATATAGGATAATAAATGATTACATGTACAAATAAATAAAAGTGTAGTTCATTAAGTTTAGATATAGCTAAGGGTTTTAGGAGTAATTACCACTATAGAAAGAAAATGATTTGTTTTATTTTTGGGTCATCAAGGGATGTGATATTAGAGAATAATATCACCATAAAACATGAGATATACTTGGAATATTTTATGTATTATAAATATTTCTCTTCATTTCGTGATAATAACCACATGTGATGATTTTATTTTTATAATTAAAGTATTATTTATCTCGTCACACAATTTCATTATTTCATTGATTATTTTCTAAAACCTATTTCATGAATTCTATTTCTTATATGGACAAATAACAATCAGTAGTGACTGGATGAACACATAGAAGTTTGTGGTTCTGATTAATTAGGATGTGTAATTTATCTTTCCATTATACTTTTACTATAAAATTTTCTAAATTAGATTTCACACATTTTTATTTAATAATTATTATATCCTCCAATAACATAGAGAATGAACTAAGGATTAGTGGATAACACACAGTGTGATAGAGGGGAGTGAGGGAGTGAGAGCACAAATAATTCTACCTATTTCATGTATATTTATCATGTTAAACTACGGTTTTCTATATCACCTTGAGAGACTAGTTTACAGACCTAGACGGTACAGTCTATACTGAGGGTAAGGATTAGTTAATTCAAGGAGTCCTAAGACTTTTAATTAGATTAATTCATAATTAATATTTTTTTATAATTATAAAAAATCATCCCTTGACAACAGTTCCCCACTCTACATCCACTCTAACATAGCTACATTTCAGTTTATATTTAATTTAATTTTATTAATGTCAAATTATTAAAAAAAAAATTATAATTATAAGGGAGTGACTATGAAGACCTAAAAATTAGTTCTATGATTATCTGTACTATTCATTTTTCCTCATGCTATTGACTGCATAATTTCCAATGTTTTAGGATTTTGTAGTGGTTATAGTTTTAGTAAAAATAAATCGTTGAGTTTTATAATACATGTCATCACCATCCTTTTATTTTTCAAATTTTGGAGATTATTATTTATAGAACCATGTAACTATAAAATATATATCCCCTTCTTAATTATCTTCATTTTAAATTTGATTAAAATTTGTCACTTCAAACACCTCTGGATACAACTATTAATATTCTATATTATTTATAATATTGTATGATATTTATTCTTCTTATTACCCATGAATTGAAACTATATGTTTATAGATATTAACAGCCTACGTACAGTCCTTTTCCACCACTTCATCAGCCTTCTATGGATTTACCTATTTATCATTAGCACACCCCTAATATCATTCTTCATTGTAAAGAACTAACCCAGAATAAACTAAAAATTATCTTAACAAGTAAAAATTGTATGAAATGTAATTCCACAACCCCATGGGATTATTAGAAGAATATGAGAATAAATAAACATCATTTGGGTATTATTTCTCCAAAAATTAAAATGGAAAAATCAATTATCACAAAAGAACATAATAAAAAATAAATACAACCACAGTTGGATATGGGGAGATGATACCAAAACATCTTTAAATAAAAAGTAAATAAAACAATCTACCCAAACTTGTGTCCTGGTGGTCTCCATCCACACATCATACCTGAATCCACATTCCCTCGAGAAACCAAACATGAATCCACAAAAGAAGACAAAGAGAACATGAGTACATTATATGGAAAAAATGGAGGTTATAAATAGAAAATTTCAAAAGAACTAATTCATCTAATAAATCCTATTATGATCCCAGTAGGTAGTCTATAAAATTCCTCTACCATGAAATTTTGATAATCTTTTTTGAAAACGGGAGATATAAAATATTGTTGTTTCTATTAAAATAAAATAAGGTAAAACATGATACACTTTAAAAAGAGATATTAAGTTCTAAAATTTAAAAACAAACATATTTTAATTTCCAAAATTAATTTAGGAAAAGACATTAGAATAACATTTAAAAATCCTTTTTAAATTAATTAATAACTTTTCCATTAAATAAAAACAGACGTTAATAATTATATCAAAATAGAATAATGTGCCAAAGTAAACTGAATAATGTAATGAATGAGTCCATAACAGTTATGAAATGGATGAACAATATACTAGATAAAATAAATTGACAAAAAAAATTCTCATTAATATAAATTTATATAATAAAGGATGTAAATGTCTAAACTTTTAATGTCCCTGATAGAGGAGCCACTAAACGGGTTCCATTAGATGGGTCTCCACAAGACCTCAAGTGCACCTCCCCATATTCCAAAGGATTCTGACTACCAATGAGGGTCTAAGAGTAATTTGGGGAAACAATACCCCATTTATCAGACTAAACCACAACATAAAACATACAAAATAGTGGAAACAACATAAACAAACTAGTGAACATGCATAAATAACCCTCACCAAAAATGGGTACAAACAACAACCATGACTAAATATGTCATGACATGCAACAATGTCAAGTGGAAAATCCCCACATAAGGATAAACAATGGAATCTCCAAAATGGTTTTGACTCCAATTCCAGAACCTCATCCATGAAAATACCCAATTTAACTCAACTCACGCACCCTAGACCATTTCCATTTACCTAACCTATAACCATTAAATAATCTTGGGTACCCGATGACTTCCCATGTAGTGTGTGATTACAACTCAGTATGCCACCAGTAATAATGTCAACAAAATATCTAGTCTAAATAGATAGTGAATGAAAGTTCCATATAATGAAAAGTAAATAAAAGACAATACAAGTAATCATTAGTAATAATGTTTTCACCTAAGATATTCCACCATCAAATCCATATTATTTGATTATCACATATATGTGATTTATTCAACTTTTTCATGTTTCTAATGGATTAGTTAGGGTCAATAATCGCAAGGCATATGTGAATAAATCAACTTATATCTCACTAGGTAAACACATCACCACAACCACCATATCCACACCTAAAATCATCAGTGAGGGTTTAAGGAAACCATTGGGTGAATATAACATCATCCACTTCCATTAACCATGCGTTTAGGGTGGATTTTAGACCCTCAGATCAACTCGGCCCCTGGGTATAGAACCTAATATATATCCCCCACTCTACGAAGCCATGTGCACATTCTTACTTATTAGTTCACCACACATAACCACATCACAACAAAGCATAACCTATATGATAGAAAAATCAAAACAATAAAAACTAAAGTGGGAATATATAGTATGCCACAATTGATTAAAATGTTTAACATTTAAATCATATTACCATTTATCCAAGTTCATATTCTCCATTCCTAACTCACTAAGAATATTCAAGTACAAACATGATTCGTTTACACATTCCCTTTAGATCCTTTTACACGTAAAACTAAACAACCCCTTAACCATAATCTAGAACAAGATATATTTAACCATACTCTGTTCTTACTCATTATATTAACAAATTTACACATTCATCAAGGACCCTACTTAATTACAAGTCAATTTCACACTAAATAATACCTTTAACCATGTTTAGAAGGGCTGGCACAACCCATGGTTGGCCTTAAATTTTTCAACTCATCCACCATGAATCCCATGGGGTTCATTATGGGGTTCAATTAGTTGTTTCAATAGTCACTATATCAAATCATGTAATTGAAACTGAGAACAAATCAACGAAAGAACAACACTACAACCCCACATGCACAAATCTATTTAAAAAACCATGGGATATAAATTGTAGACCACCTACATCAATTTTTTTTGATAATTCACCCCTGATAGAATCCATAGATCCTAATTCAAGAAACCTTTAATCCCATAACATATATCTCACTGAAAAAGTATTGTTTTAGTGCATTGGATGGATATAATAGAAGGAAGTAAACCCTACATCAAAAAAATAAGCAAGAGATAGAATAGAATTACTCGAATCAATGGTCCACAATTAACAACCCAAAAAATAACCTAGGATTGATGTAGAATTGCCCTTGGTATTGTTAGTTCATCCAAGCTCGCATCTAGGGTTGTAGGATGAGCAGAGAATAAAAATCATGAGATAGACATGAAAATCCTAAGGTGACAATTTTGTATTTTTTTCCCTTATTTAATGGGCCACCCAGTTTACCCACACAGTTCTCCAAACCCTGTGCATGTCATTATCCAAGGAATTTGAGTTTCATGGTTACCTATAAAATCCACACGGTTTGATAGACCATGTAACAACCATGTGTTGATTATCTTTCCAATTTTGTATGGTTATTTCGGAATCCCACACGGTTTTCTTAACCATGCACCCACCATGTTCCTTGCACATATTAGCCATGTTCCTCCCTTTCTCATGTCCAAAACATTTTCAACATACAAGACCCAACATACTCCTCATAACATTCTCATTAAAAAAGCTAGATTGAAACCAAAATTTAAATTGGGACATGACTCCATGAAGTTTGAGATCTTATAAATATCATGTCTTTATTATTGATAATGTGATCACTGACATATATCAAGTATCATTTAAAAGTTTTGAGGTCCTATTTTATGTACAATTCATCCATATTTCCCAAAGTCAATCAATGACATGAAAAAAAATATAGACCAATTTCATGGAATTCTAAAATCAATCAAAAATAGATGATTTTCGTCTTTGTGAACACCCTATCCTTAGAGACCATCCATAGCTTTCTTCTGCATTATATATGGTGATAACAAGGTTCACAATGGGGATACATAATGAAATTAATATTCTCAATCATTATTACTTTACACATAAGTATCACATCTCACCCACACCCCTGGGCTATAAAAAAGAGAACAAACCCTATTCCAACACTCATTATCATGTTCATGAAGAACCATTCGTCATGGAAGAGTGCATATAAGAGGTTAATAAAGATATTTCAATACAATATAGTTTAAATCATCGTGTTCCAAATAGTAATTTAAGGTAATTAATTTTTTAAACCAAAAATCATTAAACTTAGTAAAACATGGAATTTAGCCATCCTTTTCAAAAAGGATATATGTTTGTGATTCCATTAAAATACATTTTAAAGTGCTATGTGGGCCTTCAAAAAATTCACCAAAATTCCAACCAATCTTTTCAATGTTTTTGAATATCTATTTCATAAAGAATTTAAAAACTATACATTGTATTTCAATCATTAAATCAATATAAATAACATTTTCAAGGAACAAACCCACATACCATACCATATGGAATTATATTTAATTAATAAATAAATCTTCATTAAAGAAATTATTTTATTTGGAAAAATAAATCCACCAATGTTAATAAAATAATCCAATTTATTACAAGTGAATATATTATTTCACAACCTCAAACCATCTCTGTCAAATGCCAATTTTATCAAAAAAGGGTTGTTTTAAGCCTCAAGACATGTGTTGTATGGTTAACCAATTTCAAATTAAATAAATATTAATTTAATAATAAAATGAATCATTTTGATAATAAATTACATAGAAAACCATATATGTAATATTCAGGATCAAAATGAAATGAATCTAACATGTGTCCACTCAAATGGGGAACACCCAATCAAAGAAGATAGATATTAAGACAAGAAAAAAGAGATCATAAAATCAAAATTCCGTATGAAATAACTAATATAATATAAAATAAATTACTTCTATATCCACTATAAGGATAAATTTAAGATAATAATAGATATAAAATTCATGGGAAGGACATACATGAAGATGTATTTTGCTTCAATGGGAAGTTCAATTCACCATGAGATGATGTTATGAAAGAAAAATATTTCAATTAGGGATCCATATTATAGTTTGGATTGAGAAAGGTTTGGGGGATAGGAAAATATAAATAAAATTGAGCTTTTATGGTGAAACTATCAGGTTTCCCAAATTATAGGTCTCGTCAAGATACACCACTAACATCATGGTGGAATGTAAATTACTCCTAGAAACCCCAATTTTATTTATCTTCTCCACTACCATGATCTTTTATTGATATAAACAAACTATGAAATCCTAATTTATTCCCATTGTATATCACAACCTCTTATCATGGTGGATTCTAGTTTTGATTGAAGTGGTTATCATATTCTAATATGTTCTTCTCATATGGTCCTTTGATCTATCTTATTCCCTATATTTTTTCTTTCTATTGGTTATAGAAATCATGGGTTTTGTGGGATCAATTATTTTTTATATGAATTTATGATTCTATGATTTCTTATTTCTTCTATAAATATCAGTCTACTATAATTGGGAAATTTTAATATAACGCGACACATCTTTGACCCATTATAGTTTGATCCAGATTATTTCATGAAGGTGTAACTATAATCAATATTATTCTTATAATACATTTGTTTTTTGAATTAATGTATGTTTTCATTGAAATTTTTTAAAAATATACTAATCATTTTGAATATTAAATTAACATTTTTTATGATTTTTTTGACATAGATGGTTTAATATTGTGAATTAATCATTTTTTTTGAAAAAATATATCTTGTTTTCTAACTCTGGAGGATTTGGTTTTCAAAATACAATTCTTTCTTTAATTAAGATAACATAATTCATTAAATAAAACACAAAATGGTTTTTTATGAGTGTGTTTTTCATTAAAAATTATTTTTGAATTATTTAAATAATATAATTCAATGTATTATTTTTAAACGGATGACGGTATTGGTATTTCCAATCATTTAAGGGGTAAATTTGATTTTTTATTATACTTTTTAAAATTCATGGATGGTTCTTTAAGTTAATTTTATATAATTCAAGACTATATGGCCCTTCTAAAATGAATTAATCAATGTGATGTTATATCCATTTGATAAAGGAGTGTCTTATCAGTTTGTCTTACTATGAATTTTTGTTTGGATATTTTTTATGTAAATTCTCTTTTCATACAAACTTCGGATTAACCCCTTATGTGTACTCACCCAAAATGAATGTTTTTAATTCACACATGAGTATAGGTGTTGAAATATGGTATGTACACATTGAGTGATTTCATGGGTGAGGTGGATATGTTATGTTTTTTTCTGATGGAATGATATTTTTCATGTTGTTGTTATTTTAGATCCTTATTGAAATATTTATTACATTAAATATCAGTAACACTATTTTTTCAGTCACTAGAACATGGGTAAATATATTAGATTCTATATCAATATTTTATTATTTTATAGACCTGCATCCTAACTTTCAACACCCTAGAGAATGTGGATCTAGGCTAGGGACGTGCTCTAGGGAGGTGGGTGTGAGAGGAGATGGTAAAATTTTGTTACTAATAGATTAAATAATTACGTTCATTCATTAATGGTTTATTTCCATTTATTTAGAAGACTCAATAACATATGTAGGATGTTCCCATCCCATATTAGATCATCACATCTCATTCATAATTGGTATATAACTATGATCGATCGATCATTACTCAGCACTAGAGATTCCCTCTTTAACTAACTTTATTTTATCCTTTAATTGGTCTGAGGTAATTTATGTATCCATTTATATTATCATTTAACTTATAATTCCTCCTGATATAAAATAGTGAATCATAACTTTAATTTAATTTTTAACATTGTAAAATTAAAATTATTTTAATTTTTTATCAAAAACACATGTTTTTTATTTTCAAAATGGGTTCTTTAACTAAAAGTTATTATAACATGATTTCCTAATATGTTTTTCAAAATGGTATTTTTTATAGAAATGGTATTTTTCCCTCTCTATATCTTCATATAAACTTTTATATTTTTGTGTTTTCCTTCTTCCATTATAATAGGAAAACCCTGATTTCCGACATTTGTTTTGAAAATTTTATATCTAATTTGGTTTCAAAATTAATTTCATGGAAATCTATTTATGATCCTACTTGGATTAAATTTCTCACCCCATTTGTGTACTAATTATTATTTTAAACCTTCATGTATCTATATAATGATATCATATTTTCTTCTTCTTTCTTCCTGGGTTTATGTTTTGTTTCCCAAGGGTAGTTTACTTGGGATGCAGTGGCTGTTCATGGACCCTCAGGATATGGCTGTGGTAGTTTTGTTTTTTACTTTTATTTCTTACATCATTTTTAAATGGCATGGACCCTCTAGGTCCATTATATTTAAAATTTATGGTGTTTGGGATACTTGAGACCCAATCAGTATGTCTGGATTCGAGGGGCGGCATATCGGTTGCAGGATGTCACTGTGGTGTCACCCATTGGTTACACGGATTGGTGAGTCACCGATCAGTGAGTCATTGTTTAGTGAGTCACCGTTCGGTGTGTCACCAATCAGTGCCATAAGGGATTTCTGGGTTTTCTTTCCCTACTTTCTTTATAATGCCACTTTTGAGTCTTTTAACCTTTTTAAAGTGGTTTAAATTCGTTTTTAGCCCCATAAAAATGTTTTAAATCCCCTAAATGTGGTGTGATCCTCAACAAACCTGTTTTCGTCTCTTTAAATAAAATCCTATAATGCACAACTGTTATGGACACATATCAGATGAGAATTATTTAATAACAGTTAATTCCATCATGTATAACCATCCAACTACGTGGTGAAACCACAATCTGCCTTTAAAGGTATTCAAGATTTCATATCTTGTAACTCGAGGATCTCACTTTTTTATCACATGAGAATGCCTTCTTTATTCTTCATGGCTAGTCTCTTTCCATTCCCTGGTTCATTTGGAGTCCCCCATTCCAGAGGCTAGTGGTGCGCCTATGTTGGAACCTATCCTACTCACTCTTGGATTCCCCAGAGTTACTCCCTTGAAAGTCGTGCATCCCACTTATTGGAGTGATGAGAAAAACATCGATCATTGATCATCCATAAAGGGTTCTTCCTTCGTCTCTCTTTACTTTGAATCATGCATGGTGGGTATGATATTGTTTCCTTCAGGGATGGATGAAACCAAACCTAAAAAAAGATGGTAAATGGACATTTAAGGAATGAAGGGGTGTGTTTGATGATGCCCCTGTACTCTTTTACCCTTGCTTATATGTTGTGAATTGTATGGGATTATGTCCATGGAAAATCATGGCCATTGGATGTCTTTCCTTTCACACTAATCAACCCCTATCTTATGTGATGATTGAGTGGTGGTAACATGAAAAATGGTTAATCATGTAATCTCAGTTGATTAAATGGATACCCAATGAACAATAATCCGTGTCTGATCACCCAGGTTAACCAAACGTAAATAAGGAACTTAATGAATGGTTTGGTTAAATCTGAAAAATCATCTGCTCTATTTTCAGGATGTGTATGGTGGTTCTGCTTGATGCTTGTGAGGTGACGAGGATGGTGATGGGACCCCCTACATTGATGTAGTTGTTAGTTTTTGGATCGGAGGTTGTGTGGGGCTGTATGTTGGGCTTGGTTTGGTTCCCGTACTTCGAGGGATCTCAAAGATTTTTTTTGTTGTTGTGACATTACAAGAGAACCGAGTGTGAATGCTTATTTTTTAGTGCTTGGTTGTTTCTCCTTCTTTGTCTTGTGGCTATGCCTGTTATTTTCCATGTTATGAATAATCATTTAAATGGATCCACTAGAATGTGATAACAATAATGGGATCAAAAAAGGGATTTGTTTTTCGGGAATGAGTTGTTACATGCTTGTGGTTGTTGTGCTTTTTAGGAATGAATAGTAATGGGGGTGTTTGTGTGTGTGCTAGTTTTGGAACCCCTATGTTGGGATGATTGATTTTTTTACAAATATGTATAATTTACTTCTTCTGTCTCTTATTCATGCCACACCAAAGTTGAGTACTTCGTGACAAACACCCCCATTTCATGGGGGAGGGTGTTTTTTCCAACACTCTTATGAGTGGATGGTTAGTAGATCCTTTTCTGATCCCTTCCCCAAGTAGCCTGAGACTCTTCAAGCAGGATATGGCGGCCTAAGGTCCATTTTGGCCCAAGATTCCTTGGACATGGTACATTGTGTGGGTTTTCCCTGGCGTTTGTGGGAAGGTTGTTTCCCTAGTGTCTTCGGGATGAGGCCCAGGTGTCTTTGGGCGTGGAAGTAGTTGTTCTGTCCCAGGTGTATTTGGGCATGATTACATGTGTTTGTTGTGGCCCAGGTGATTTCAGGCGAGATGTGTGGTTGTGTTAGCCCAGGTATGTGCGGGCGGGGTATGGCAGTTGGACTACGGTAAGAATGGAGGGGGAGGTCTGATGCATAGTATGTCTTCAATTACCAGTGGGAAAGTGGTGTGGGGTTCCCGAATATCGATGTGCTAGTACTATTACTTTACATGACTTTCATTATTTGGATAGTGTTCCTTGGTGTGGTTGGGTGGATAGTTTCTTTGCTAAGTGTGTTGGTTAACTCTTTTTTCTCACAGGGCATTAGAATGCCTCCACACTTGTACACGAGAGCTTTTGTTTTTCCCTACATAGTATACATGTATGCTCACCCTACATATATAAAACAACTTTCAAGATTCTAGGTGGACTTAGAAGGTCATTCCAGACTCTATTATCTTGGATGTCGGGACTATTGAAGTTGTTGGTTTTCTTTTCTTTTGGTACTTCCCTTTTGAGTTTTTTGTATTTTTTATAGCAGTTAGTATTGGAACATGTATATGGTAATTGTTTTGTATTTACTTTTGCTTACACTATTGGTTTTGTTGGGATTTACTATCTTATCTTCTGATCTTACTAAATTAAAAGGGTAATGCCTTCTATATTATGTGTGATTCTATACCCTTGGTTCTAGTCGCCACTCCGGGGCCTATTGATGTTGGGTCTTGGGGGATCATCATCTCTTCTTCAACTTTATAAAGGAAGGGTTTGGCAATCTATGGTCCCTTCCATCATCATGTTGAATGTGGTTCGTGATAGAATGGTATCAAAAGTGATGGTTGAGAGATAGGATGGAGCTCGAGGTTAGTCACAGGGAGTATTTCATGGGATGGTAGGGAAACCCTGGTAAGAAATCTTAGTGCATGAAATAGGCCAGGGAATACTGGCTAGGACATGGGAATTTTGGACCCCCCCCCCCCCCCCCCCGTGATCTGATGCAAGGACTCGGGACCTACCAAATGACCAACTGAGGCTACACTGATTGTAGGGTTAAGATCCTATGAAAGGTGCATGCATCATACTGACTTGTGTTCTATGTGTTCTGGGTGTTTTTGGAATTTAAATAAATAAAAATATTAAGAATAATTTAAAATAAATCTTCTACACTACTCAGGTTTGGCATTCCTTATTTACCATGAACCTATGGCACTTGAATGAAAACCAAGAGTATTGCAGGAAATCGAGGCCTAGGAGGATGATCAGGTTGATTAGTGGAGGACTGATCGAGAGGAGAAGGATGACTAGTGGAAGATGACACTTCCTTCCTTTTAGCAGCAGAACCTCGAGAAATATGAGGGCAGCATCTCGGACATGGAGACAGAGAGATGGATCGAGGAGCTATTTATATATTTAATCTTTATCTGGGATCCAAAAGAGTATTGGGTTCCTTTTTCTATAAGTCAGATGTAGGGAGTGGCACGTTAGTGGTGGACTCTCTATATTGGGGAGAAGTGGGAGGCTGAATTTTAATGGACTGACTTTGAGAGGGAATTCCGGGAGAAATTCCTCTATTTCACGATGAAGGTGGAAAAGAGGTAAGAGATACTCTCCCTTCAGTAGGGGAGCATTTTAGTGAGGGAGTTGGGGATGAAGTTCAAGGATCTCCTTCTTTTTGTGTCGGACCTTTTTCCGTAAAAGGAGTCTTAGGAGAGTCATTTAGAGGAGGCACTCCAACCTTATCATTAGTTTGTTGTTACTACCTTCACCCTATTGACATACTTGGGGGTCCAAATGAAGGACAAAGTGGTTGATAGGATGCACATGCTGGGAGGTCTGATGTGAGAGGGTAGCCGGTTGGGCTCGTAAAAGGGGAAGGCCTACAGCAGCAGGCCTCCAGCACTGGGCCTTCTAGGTTATGGCCAGTGGGGAGCAGGCCCCCGGAGTTTGAGACTTGATCTCCCAGTCCCCACCCATTCCTTCTGGGCCCAGGACCGAGGTGCTTCATCTGTGGCAGTTGTGGGAACCTTTGAAATCAATTCCCAGACTGAGTACAGTATAGTGGGGGTGGGTAGGTTTAGCGTCCACCTCAGCAGCAGCAGTTTTCAGCCAGGCCATTCTAAAAGAAGCAGCTGGGAAAGAGAGCTTCCACTCCTCTGAGAGAAAACGTTGCAGGAGTAGGTGGGCATATGGTTTCACTTCAGGGACATTGACCAGGGCATGGTCGGGGAGGCAGCTGACAGTCGAGAGGAAGAGGAGCTAGGCATTGGAATATGCACACCGTAGAGGCAACAGTTCTTGCAGGGCCGGAAGTCGTTCATGGTAAAATCATCTTGTTTTAGAACTCTTGAATGGGCCTTGTTTGATTAAGGATATTTTAACTCCCTTGTTACATCCAATCTATCCCATGCCTTGGGCATAGAAATAGAGAGAATATAAATGCCCCTAAGGATGAGTATGCCAGTTGGGGGTCATACCATCCTATTTGATCTTTTTCGAGGATGCAGACTGATGTTGGGGCCGCATCAGTCTTGTGGGAATATCCTTTTGCTACAAATGAATCCATACAATGTCATTCTAGGAATAGAATAGATTTTTTATGTTCATGATGTTATTGACTGCTTCCAGAGAAGAGTCATGCTCTCCAATTAGGATGGCCAGCATGTAGCTTATATTGGCGAATGGAGTTGTCAGCTGGGGAGACGACGTGTGGAGCCTCTTTTTTATGTTGGCGGAGCTTTCTGCCTAATCAGTGGATGTTGAGATGATGGATGATCTGGTAGTTTTCATCGATTTCCTAGATTTTTTCCCAAAGAGGTTGTGACTCTACCCCCGTTGATTTGATGTTCAATCCGGGATATGCTTACAACCCAGTTCTCGTTCGATTTCGATAGCTCCTTATCAGACGGTGCCTTTTGAGTTGCGAGAGTTGCGGATTCAGATTGACGAGATGAGGAATAATGGTTTTCTATGACCCATCATATCACCATGGGGTTCTCCAGTCTTGTTCACGAAGAAGGAAGATGGTGATATCAGGCTATGCATAGATTACTGAATATTGAATTATGTAACGGTCAAGAAGTGTTACCCTCACACAATGATAGATGATCTCTTTGACTAGCTAATGGGAGAAGGTTGGTTCTCTAAGATCGATCTGCAGTCTGGGTATCACCAGTTAAGCGTGAAGAATAGTGATATCTTGAAAACTCTTTTTAGGTGCAGGCATGGAAACTTTGAGTTTGTAGTCAGACAGTTTGGTGTTACGAATTCACCTGATGTGTTTATGGGGCTCATGACCTCTTTTTTCTTATAGATTCTGGACTGGTTCATCATTGTCTACATCGATGAAATTTTGATCAACTAATGATCATAATAGGAACATAATAAGCACCTCAGGATGGTCCTGGAGTTCCTTCGACATCACCAGCTCTATGGGAAATTGTCTAAGTGAATGTTCATGACATGAGAGGTGTATTTCCTTGGACATGAGGTGTCTCAGAAAGGGGTAACGGTTGATCCTCTAGAGGTTGAAGCAGTTGTTTCTTGGGAATCACCCAAGAATGAGATAGAGGTTTGTAGTTTTCTAGGTATGGAAAGATATTATCGGAGGATTGTACCAGACATCTCTCAAGTTTCAGATCCCTTGATAGCTTTGACCAGAAAGGACCAGGCCTTCGTGTGGAGTGAGCAGTGTCGGGTAGCTTTCAGATATCTGAAATAAAGGTTGGTCAGCACTCTAGTTCTCAGGTTTCTAGAGAAAAGGGTGTTGTATGCGGTGTTTTGTGATGCTTCTAGAATTGGCCAGGGGAGTTTGTTAATGTAGAAGTGGGGAGTGATATCTTATGGGACTAGGAAATTACATCCTCATGAGCGTAATTATGCCAAACATGACCTAGATCTTGAAGCAGTAGTGTTTGTGTTGAAGTTGTGGTGGAATTACTTAATTGGGGGGAACATCATATTCTTCACAAATCACAAGATTTTGAGGCATATCTTTACCCAGAGGGACCTGAACTTGAGAAAAAGAAGATGGATGGAGTTTCTTCATGACTACAACTTTGAGATCTCTTACACTAAAGGTAAGGGGAACATTGTGGTTGATGCCTTGATTAGGAATTCACAGAGAAAAACTATTTATGAATCTATGTATTCTTGGAAGGAAATGTAGGAGTTTCCTTCCCTAAACCTCTATGAAAGGGTGGATGGTGGTAGAGGTTGTCTTTTTCAGATGAAAGTACATTCCTCCCTATTTCAGTAGGTGGAGGAGTCTCAGTGGGGAGACGTAAAGGCTTAAGGGTTGTGCAATCATGTTAGGTATGGAAATTCACTAGAAGGTTGGTCAAAATAATTCCAGAATCAGATGTTGTTTCATTGAAATCTATTTTTCTCGGTGGAAATATTCAAGAGAATTCTTGGTGTGTTCCACAACTCACCCCTAGCGGTACACCCAGGAGTTTACAAGATATACCAGGGTTTGAGGGGTTAGCTTTGGTGGCGCGAGTAGTGGTAGAGTTTTTGGCAATGTTCCTCATGTGTTTGCAGGTGAAGGGTGAACACCGCATCCCCGGAGGTCTATTACAACCTTTTGATGTTCCCAAGTGGAAGTGGGAAGACATGTCGATGGATTTCACCACGGTACTACCCAGAGTTCAAGGGGGTTGCTATGCTATCTAGGTAGTAGTAGACCGAATGAAGAAATCAGATCACTTCCTAGAAATCAAGGAGTCAAGTGCGGTGGATGCCATAGAACAAAGGTATGTGGATGGGGTGGTGCGGTTTCATAGAGTTCCTAAGTCCATAGCCTTGTATCGGGATACACAATTTACCTCACAGGTCTGTAGAGGATTGCAACGTGCTTTTGGAACCCATTTATGCCACAACACTTTTTTCCATCCCCATACAGATGGGAAGACAGATCGCACCATCCAGACGTTATAGGATATTCTACAAGAACATGTTTTAGACTTTGGGGGTTCGTAGGTATGATACTTTCATATGGTATAATTTTCCTACAATAATAGCTACCATTCTTCCATTGATATGGATCCATTTGTAGCTTTTTACAGGAGGTTGTGTCACTCACCCATGCATTCAGTGGAGGTCAGGGTAGCAGGTGTTCAGGGCCTAGATGTGGTGCAGAGCATGACAGAGAAGGTTTATCTTATACAGGAGAGGATGAAGGTGTGTCAAGACCGGCAGAAGTTGTATGCTGATCATAAGAGGAGGCCCTTGTAGATCGAGGTTGGGGACCATGTTTTCATAAAGGTATCCCCTCAACGTTGGAAACAGAGGTTCGGAAAGGGGAGTGAGATTTATCCTAGGTTCGTCTAACCCTTCAAGGGGTTGCGACGGGTTGATAAAGTGGCTTATGAACTTGTGCTACCACTGCCGCTACTGAGGGTGCATGACATCTTCCATGTGTCTCAGCTACATATATATTTACACAATGACTCCCACGTCCTCCACTAGGGAAAGCTAGATATCGAGGACGACAATACCTTCGTAGAGAAACCAATGAGGATCATGGATGATGAGGAGAGGGTTCTTTTTGGACAAACCAATCCCTAGGTTTTTGTGTTGTGGAGGCATGGTGTCCTCGAGGACAGTACCTGGGAACTGAAGGCACATATATGTGTCGAGTACCCCGATCTATTTTGAGTTTTGTTCTGTTTTGTTTCAACTTGTTTGTGATGTAGTGGTAGACCAAGTAAACTATGAAATTTGTTGTTTTCCTTGTTCTCTAAATGTGTATGAAGAGTCCTGAATATGAAAAAGTCGAGGACCTGATCCCTAATCAATACACATTAAAGTGGATGTGATTGAACCTGTGCAGGCAAGACATAGTCGCCCAGAGTGGCTAGTATCTTTACATGGGGGAAGGGACTCCCTAATCAATATGACTGGATGGTGTGAAATTTATATGTTGTGTGTTCACATGAGGGAGTGGTGTTCCTAGATGTCTAGGGTGGTTTGGCTGTGATAGGTATCTTTTGAGGTGGTCAATCTGAACCATTCTTCAGAAATGAGTTTAGTTTTGATTCTTGAAGATGATAATAGTTTGATAGGATTCTAGTGTAATTTCCCAGACCCTACAGGTCCATTAATTTTCTAATTTTTGTTGTTTGGGATGACCGAGACATAATCAGTATGTTCGGATCATAAGGTCGGTGTATCAGTGGCAGGATTTCACTGTGGATTCACCTATCGATGTGTCACTGATCAGTGTGACAATGAGAAGTGTGACACTAATAGGTGTGTCACAAAGCAGTGTGACACTAATAGGTCTATCACCGATTATTGTGTCATCAATCAGTGTGTCACTGACCGCTGTGTCACCGATCGGTGAGTCACAAATCGGTGCTATAAGGCCTTTTCAGGTTTTCTTTCCCCAGTTTTCCTGTAACGCCACTTTTGAGTCTTTTAACCTTTTTAAATTAATTGAAAGCATTTTTTAGCCCCATAAAAAATGTTGTATATACCCTTTGTATAGGTAGACACTCAACGTACCCGTTTTCTTCTCTTTAAAGTAAATACTTTAACACATAGCTGTTATGGACAAATCTCTGATGAGAATTATTAAATAATGATTTATTCCATCGTGTGTAACCACCCAAGTGAGTGGTGAAACCATGATCTACCTTTAAAATTATTTAAGATTCCATATCCCGTATCTCCAGGATCATGCCATTTTATTCCATGGGAATTCCTTCTTTCTTCTTCTTGGCTGGTCTCTTTCCTTTCCATGGTGCGTTTGGAGTCCCCCCTTCCAGAGGCCATTGGTGCGCCTATGCTAGAGCCTTTCTTACTCAGTCTTAGAGTCCCCAAAGTTCCTCCCCTACAATTCGTGCATCCCAGTTATTGGTACGAGGAGAAAAAATTTGATCATTGATCTTCCATGTAGGTTTCTTCCTTCATCTCTCTTTCTTGTGTACCATGCAGGGTGGGTATGATAATGTTTTCTTCTGGGATGGATGAAACCAAACCTTAACGAAGATGATAAATGAAAATTTAGGAAATGAAAGGGTGTGTTTGATGATGTTGTTGTTCTCTTTTAACCTTTATTATATTTTGTGAATTTTAATTGGCATATGCCAACTGAAAATCATGGTTGTTGGTGTTCATTCCTTTGGCACTAATAAACCCATGTCTTCTATCATGATGGAATGGATGTAACATGAAAAATGGTTAATCACGTAAACTCATTTGATTAAATGTATACCCAATGAACAATTATCATTATGTGATCACCCCGGTTAACCAAACGGAAAGAAGGAACATAATGAACGGTGTGGTTAAATCTAAATAATCCATTTACCTTTTCTAAGGATGTGTACGATGGTTTTTCATGAATCTTCTGAGGTGATGTGGATAGGGATGGGATCCCTTGTTGGGGTGTAGTTGTTGGTTTTTGGATCTGAGGCTATGTTGGGCCATATTTTGGGGTTTGTATTGGTTAAAACACTTCGATAGATCTCACATATCCCTTCTGTTGTTGTGACTTTTCAATTGAACCGGGCATGAATGTTTATTTATTGGTACTTGGTTATTTTTCCTTACTTGGATTGTGGCTATTCCAGTTAGATTCCTAGTAGTGAAGAATCATTTAAATGGAACCACTAGAATGTGATTACAATAATGGGCTCAAGAAGGGGATTTTTTTTGGGAATGAGTTGTGACTTGGTTGTAGTCGTTGTGCTTTTTATGAATGAATAGTAATGAGGGTGTTTGCGTGTGGGCTGGTTTTTGAACCCCTAGGTTAGGATGGGTTCTTATTTAAGTATATGTATAATTTAGTTCATATGATTCTTATTCTGACCCCACCCAAGTTGTCCACTTCTTTCCAAACACCCCAATTTAATGGGGGAGGGTGTTTTCCCAACTCTCATATGAGTGGATGGTTATTAACTCAATTTATACCCCATTCCCTGAGTAGCCCAAGACTCTTTGAGTAGGTTGTGATAGCCTGAGGTCTATTTTAGCCCAAGATTACATAGGCAGCATACATTATGGTGCTTTTCCCAAGTGTGAGCAGGATGTTTGTTTCCCATGTGTCTTCGGGATGAGGCCCAGGTGTCTTCAGGCTTCGCAATGGTTCTTCGATCCCAGGTGTCTTTTGGCATGGCTAAATGTGGTTGTTGTGGACCAAGTGTTTGCGGGAGGGATGTTTGGTTGTGGTAACCTAGGTGTGTGTGGGTGGGGAATGGCAGTGGTACTACCGTGAGAATGGCGGGGGAGGTTTGACGTGTTTGATGTCTTCAATAATCAGTGGGAAAGTGTTGTGAGTTACCCAAATATCTATGTTTTATTACTATTACTTTACTTGACTTACATTATTTGGGGAGTGTTCCTTGGTGATATTTTGTTGATAGTTTCCTTTATAGGTGCTTTAGTTAACTCCTTTTTCTCACAGGGCATTAGAATGTCTCCCCACTTGTGCACGAGAGCTTTTTATTTTCCCTACTTAGTATACCTGTATGCTCACCCTACGTATATAAAACTATATTTAGGTTTCCAGGAGGACTTCAAAGACCGTGCCAGACTATATTGTCTCAGACACTCGGACCATTGAAATCGTTGGTTTCATTTTCTTTTGGCACTTACCTTTGGAGTTGTATGTATTTTTTTCATACATATTATTGGTACAAGAATATAGGAATTGTTTTGTCTTTACTTTTTCTTCCACATTTGGTGTTGTTGGGATTTATTATCTTATCTCCTAATCCTACTAAATAAAAAAAGTAATTCCTTCCATTTTACATTTTATTCTATACCTTTGGTTCTAGTCTCCACTCTAGGGCCTATTGAAGGTGGTTCTTGGGGGGACATTATCTCTCCTTCAACTTTAGGACGGAAGGTTTTGGAAATATATTGTCCCTTCCCTCATCTTGGTGAAGGTGGGTAGTGACATTTCTTAATATATTTCTACACATTTGTGATTGTATTGATTTATTTATAAAATTTCTCAGCTATAATTAATTATTTTTTAATATTATTTTTTAACTAACTATTCCCAAGGGATATTTCTTGTTGGTTAAAAACTTGTCTCATTCCCATAGGGTTGAAGAATTCCCATCAAGCTAGTTAAAATTGGTCAAAAGCTGATTCAAGTAATATTATAGTTTAGTTTTTCATAATTTCTATCAAAAAATTGTTTCCCTAAAAGAAATATTATTTTAATTCTCTTTTATTATATATTTTGGTTGAGTCCGGATAGAAATGAGAATCAGAATGTGTCATGGCTCATAAGGATGTTCACTAATGAGTGAATGATCATCACCATTGGAAAAAGGACATTAGTTAATAGTTAATTTAGGGAAAACAATAGTTATTTAAATTACATGTAATATTGGGTTGATTATATTTGCATTTCTGATGAGACAAACACAAATTTTTTAAATCACTCAGGATTTTTTAGTTGTATAATAAAACTGAAAAGATTAACACAACGCCTTCATGGTCTAGTAAACTATAAGGAATTGTTACGGTTGATCTGGAGTTAATCTAAGAATTTTTGTGAGGTTAACATGTGGTTTACTAGCCACTACAACCAACCCATTTATAGCTCTACATTAACCTATAACTTTTAACCTTATCCAATTGCATCAGAAAATGACTTATCTTATGTAAGGTGTTTTTAAAAGGGTTATTTTTTGAGTGGAAGTTATTTTGTTTGGTATTTTCTATTCTATTTATTTGATATATACATTTAGCCCATTTTGTTATCATTTTAGATCTGTTGAACAACCAAATTTATAACATTTCGGTTTTGGATAATTTTTTTAATGGTAAAATAAATTACCAAAAACATGTATTATATGAAATTTTTGGTTTACAAAATTAACTTCCAATGACTTATATGTAATCATATTAATGTAATTTTTATGTAGATATTTTGGTTTTTTAATGGAATTAATATGGAATGAAAATGGTAATTTACTTGAAATTATAATATGATATTATTATTTTGATACTATGGAATTTGTTCAATGAGATAACAAAATATTATTTTTAAATTTTGGTTTCTTTTTTTAATATAAATTTTTTCTAAATGATTGAATAATATTTTATAAATATTTAAATCAAGTTTATTTTATAAATACATGTTTTATTATAAAATTATTTCAGATAATCCTTTCAATATTTTTTTATTTTTTTCCTTATCGTGGGTTTTTCTTTATGTTTGTGTCGATTCACTGATGTTTTTAGAATTCTTGAAATATCTACCATAATTTTTTCCCAGTTATATATGAATTTATATTTCTATTCAGGTATTTAAGGTATCCAATTATGTTTTCTAGAAGTGTAATATCTAGTTGTCTACTTTTTATAAAATCGTAATTGACTGGTGGATCCATAATCATTTTAGATTTTTTATCCTTATTATAACATATTGAAACATTTTCCAACATATTTTGGAGGTGACATGGGGTCTCTTGATGTAATGATGTTTCTTAGATAATTGTATGTAATATCTGATTCTCTCAAGGCATCTGAGGCACTGATGTTGATGTATGTATCTCCCATGTTTCAAAGATCGAGCTTAGATTAGTTGTAAGTCATGGTCCACCCTATGTTCATGTGATAACGTCTTCAGAATTCATTATGTCACTCTTAATTGAGTGGTAATTTCATTCGGAAGGGTATAAGTAGAATTATTTTGTTCTTATGATTCTTAATGAAGGAGAGTGATCAGTTATGGAATATTCCAATAATCTTTTTATATTTTTATGGTTATAACCTAAGAATATTGGCGATGAATCTACAAAGTAACATTATTTCAAATAAAGTCATCTCATGGGCCTTAAAATTATCATATATATGGTTTGTATGATCTCTTATCCAATGGTTCTTGAAATGACCATGTTAGTGGAATCATAACTATGAATGATATAAGAGATGGATATTTCCATGTTTATTTTTAAATTAGGAGAAGATATCACATCCATTGAATTAATATATTTGGTTGAGTATGGAAAGACATATCATCAATAAAATAAGTAACTCATTTGATTCTGTTGTGGGAAACCTAGTCAATATAAAAGTTTTTTTAAAGTTATGAGATTTTATCCTTTGTGTGGAAACCAAGGTATAATTAATAGGTTTTTTATCATATTATGGAAAATGGCTATTTTGGTGTATGATGAATAGATCTAAACTATGATACATCGGAATCCCCAAGACAGTAGATCTCCATCCATAGTCCCTAGAGTGATGTTTTTTCATAGAGGAGTGATACTGGTATAAGATAGAGCTTCTAGACATAGTTGATCTCTATGTCTAAGGGGTGATAATTTGAGTTTTCCTTATTGTAGTTCATCAGTTCGTGGTAGAAATATTGTTCTTATGATATCTTAGGGATTGTTTTTGTAACATTGTTGTTTAGATCTTTTGGATTATAGAGATATTTCCAAGAGATCACTTTAAATGAAAATTCTGGATGTAAAATATTTTTTTCCATACTTAATTTTAGGTGGCTTAAATTCCTTGAGATCTATCACACACATGAGGAATAAATTAAAATATAGTTCTTAAAAACTATAAATGTTTTGGGTTTTGTTATTTTAAAATCCATTCTATTCGTGAACTTTTTTTCATATCAGATACATTTATTCATCATTTGTTGTATTGATTTCTTTATTTTAGGTTTCTGATATAATATATTATTACATTATCATGTTTATTGGATAAATTGTTCCCAAATAAATTTTCTTCATTTGTAAGAACATATTTCCCTCTCATAAGAATCAGGAACACCTAAAGGACTAGTCTTGATTTGTTCAGATTATGGTTTATATGGTTTTAAGGCATTTTCATTGTAATAAATTAAAAAATAATTTCCTATCACATTAATATGTTGAGTAGATTTTGAGTTCCAAAATATTTTTCATCATCTTCAAGGATAGTAGTTTCTTCTTATTGGATAAATTCATTATACTCACTTGTTTCATTCACTTTTAAATTCTTTGGTGGTCCCTCATTTCCCTTAAAACTAATAGTTTTACAATAGTTATTATCTTTACTTTGTGTTGGAGTTTCATTATCAATAAAAATTATACAAAATACCCTGTACTCATCCTCCATTTCATTGTTTATTGCTCTATTAATGTTTTGTAGAATATAAGAACATAAATAGTAAAATCATTTTTTCTAGGTGTTAGAGTTTTTCCCTCTTGAAACCATGCGTCATTGTTACTGAATTAAACCATTAGATCCACATATTCTCATGGAACATTATGTATGATGATTTTATCCATTAAATTACCCAATCTATCTAATCCATCGTTTCATTAATTATATATTCCAGGGTAGTTTACACTTCTTCCTATAAGTGTAATAGGGATTTTTATTCTTGCACTTCATTGAAAACATTAGTGACTTTAAAATATTTATTCTCACCATTCCACTTATTTTCAATATCTTCAACAATATTTAATTTCACTATAATTACATTCTTTATTTTCCATCATGTAAAAGAAATAGATAGTCTAGTAAAAAGGAAATAAAATAGCTTATCATGCTTGGGAATGTATTTAATTAGAAAAAATTTTTTCTTTAAGAATCATAGTGTGATGCTAGAACATTTATCAATGTCATTCTATCACCCATTCAGTGTATGAAGTGAATTAAAAAACATCATTCATAAAATATTCTCATACATTTCAATCCTATGGAATTTAGAATGCATATACTTCATGGTGTTTCTGCTCCTGCAATTGATCACTTAGGTAGTAACTAAAATTAGCATCTCCTACACAAAATTGATTATTGGTGTTGGTCAATTGTTCAATATGTGTTTTATAATTTCTATTGAAGTTAAAATCACCCAATATTCATCCTTATTTTGACCACCATCCTGAATTTGGTGCTTTCCAAAATGTTAAATCCTCTTGATACCAAAATTAATGCAATTGTGGTGTGTAATGAATACAAAAATATACAAATTGGTACTCATTTCATTAAAGGTCATGAAAATTAACCATTATAAGTTTTCCATTGAGTAATCCCTAACCAATATTCATCACATTGTATTATAGGTTGTACTAAATTTTTGATGTTGTTATGAGTAGGATTTTGGTATGGATATTTAGAATATTATCATGTTTTTCAAATAGTGTTTTTAAGTTCTGGATGCCCCACTACGTATAACATATGGTCTGTTATGAAAATTTTATTCAGTATAATATGGGTGTGTGGATCATATTAGAGTCCCCATTAATTCTTTTTTGTGATATACCTAGCATGAAAACCATAACTGTTTGATAAATATCTTAAAAATCCTTATGGGTTATCTAAATAATGGGTGTATGGGTATATTTTTGATTATTTTATCATTTAGAGATCAAATAAGGTCACATTTGATCACTTCTACAACATGTAAGAAAAAATTATCCTAAATTGAGATAGATAGTGGAGTGTATAACCACAAAAAGTTAATACCTATGATGTACTTATGTATTGAAATGAGGAACATTTGATGCCATTATCTAAAAGGGTGAATGACATGTGATGCATTAATAAACATTTTCAGTCTATAATAGAAGAGTTGAGAATAAATGAGATGGATATATGGTATTTAAATATATCATGTTTTAAGGTTACATGATATCTAAGTTGAAGGGAACACATAATAATGTACCATAGAATGTGATTAGACTATTGGATACATGTATAGAGATACATGTGTTTGATTGAAATCATGTCAAAACCCTCTATAACATGAATGGAACTAATGGTTTTATAGATTCAAAACATATATTATATTTATGGATACATATATTATTATTTTATATCAACTCTACAATACACCTTGGGGTTATACATATTTCTTTACTAAATGGGAATTGATTTTACTTATACAATTTCTTTAAAATTGTATAATAGTTAATCCATAAGAGAGTTGAATGGGTATTGACATGGTTTTTTAGAAGATCTAAAACACTATGGGATTTATGTCATCATTCCAAAAAAAATTATAACCATATTATTTATTTATATAATTTTATAATTAATAATATTTTATATCATATATTATAAAATGTAATGTAATTATTTCATGATTTAAAAAATTTGGGATATTAAAAAAAATATTCTATAAATTAATATATAAATGTTATGAATATATATATATATATAGTTGTAGTTGGGGTTTGGAATAGTGGTAAGCACCCCATAATCCTACATGAAAAATGGGGGTTAAAAACCCATTGGGAGTAGGCACTGTAGCAGTACGGTAGCAGCACTGTAGCAGCGGCGGCACTGTTCATCAGCGGGTACTGTAGCAGCGGCAGGGCACTGTAGCGGCAGCGGTACTATGCGGTACTGTAGCGGGTAGGATACTATTCACAGAATGTGAATTGGGCCAAAAATTTGGGCCTACGGTCTATGTAATGGGCTACAAGCCCACTGGACCTTCGGGCTATGTAATGGGTTTCCCTCTACCCAGTTAAAAAGAGGTCTTTGATTTTATTTAATAATAAAAATGAGGCTTCGGCCCCAACATTTTAAATATATATATATATATAGTTACCCAAGACTGATTGACCACTGATTATGGGTTGAATCTATGGTTTATTTTTACAAAATTTTTTATTTTAAATTAAACCTCTTGAAAATGTTATGTTTCTTAATCCACTCAACATTATCTCTCAATCTCACCTCTTTTGCAGTTGTGATGATGGAGAGTGAGAAAAACAAATTATTTTCAAGGATAGAAAAATAATACTACTCATTATTGTATCCATTTATTCTCCCTAGTTTTTGATTCTCCACTAGAAAACAAGTGAATAAAATTTAAACTAGTTCCAAATGAAGGACTTCATGTCTAACACAAACTAGGAGACTCTATTTTCATTTTCCATTGAAAAAAATATTTCTTTTGAAAGCACCAACAGATAGACTCTATCATCTTCTAGATGAAACTAGGGGGCTTCAAATAGTCTTGGTACCAACTAGAATAATTATCCTATAATTAAGGATTTAACCACTGTATGATTATTATATTTTATTCCTCCATTCCCTTATAGGTACTAAATTGGTCATGTTTCAGTTCAAGTACCATCAACAACCTATAGTCATGTCTATTTTCCTTTCTCAATTAATTATAATGACATGTAAATAATCAATTTCATTAGTGTAATAAATTTTCGGGCTATGTTTCCTTCTTACTGAAGTCCCATCCTTACTCAGATGTCTGCGACAAATGAATGAAAAGTTCTCCAACATTTTATTAGAGATCAAACACTAAAATATCCAAACTATTTACCCTCATGAATTCTTAATTCTAACTGTTCAATAACACTTCATGCATGGAAGTGTAAATCATGAAATATGAAATCCGAGATTTATGTATCTCAAGGTTGTTACATATGCATTTAAGAATGAATGTACCACATTAACCTTCTTTATTATAGATTTACACAACCTTTATGAACATACACACCTTCTACCTTGTGTTTATTCACACACACCTTTTATGTAAGAAAACACAGTCTCAATTTTTCTTTACATGTGATGAGAATGTATTTATGCATGCACTGACTATATTATGAAAAATGAGTGGTCAATGTTTATTATTAATAAGTACTTCACACTACTAAAAATCATCGTATCACTTCTTCATGAATCCAAGTGAACTTTTTTTCAATTAAAAACCTTTTAAATATTTTTTTACACCTTCACGCAATACAGGCAGGCATGGGTTCTTGGTAGTTCATTTAAACAAGGATGAATATGTTTGAGTGTAATCTCACTTCTCTGAATGCTTCACAGAACTCAGTTCATTGTGAATCAAAATAACTATACTTTTAACATGTCATATTCCTATCGAATCAACTTCTCCCTCATATAATAAAAGGTTTCATAGAATCTCCTCCTCATGAAGCTATTTTGTTGTAGTGTAGTGAAAAAACACTGAAAAAATGAGAGCCTCTTTAGTCTATCAATATTGTAACAAGGGCTTTAAAATTATCCATTGATAGGAAGAACTCCACGACCATTGATCTGATAAAAATGTTCCATAAGATCTCAAGGACTCATGCCCTATCCTGTATCATCTTAAAAAAGTCAATTCATTCAGTTTAACTCAATAGTACACCTAATTTAATGAGTTTTTTTCTTAAATGATTTGTATTTCCTACATTTAAGTGATACCCTAGAATTCATGTGATGAAGAGGAATGATTAATAATTTTTTAAAATATTTTAAAAAATCCATTGTGATCAGACATGAAAAATGCACAAATACAATTGAATTTCAAGTTCAACTGAAGAAATTTCATTGAATTATTCACCTGAATAAAAGATGATAGATTGAATCCATGATTTTGGTTCGATATGATCACCTTATACCATTATAATAATAGTGGGATATGTTTTGGTTAACATTAATCAGACATTCAGATTGTGTTTTAGTATATTATATATCCTCGTGGATAGCTGAGGAAGAACATGACCATGTGGTGGTGAATATATAGTTTAGATATACCTTTTTGAGAAACCAATGTTTTTTCGGTCATTTTAATGTTGTAGGAACAATACACTACTCATTTTTGTCCAATATTGATTCTTCCTAATGGTGTTCAAAAATTTTATCAATAAAAGTTTGGCTATTTCTTGTTCAAGAAATATTGTTGGGATCAACACTAGATACACCAACATGCACCAGCACTAGGCATCATCCCTGCAAACTTTTGGGTGATATTCATCCTCCTTAAAATAATTATACATGATCTCTCCATGTGGGCACCCTCCTCTACCCTCTCATGTTGCCTTCAAGATTTTATGAGATGGTTCCTAAGGGAATTATTAACCCCAGAGTCCCACAAGATCCCATGGTCATGCAAGAAAAGGTACCCCCTTTGGGTTGGCCTATGTTTATAAATAATCCCATAACAAAATAATTTACAAAATTATATTTATATAAAATTATAAAAAGCCTCCTTAAAAAATTTCAACCAACATATTTATTCTTCTATTATCATATACCTTCTTCAGGTATCTTCATTCAAATCATATGTTTATTTTTCATGTCCATATTTTAATAACTAATTTAATTTATTAAATATGAAATTTATTTTGTGTGACCTTCTTTAATCATACATTCATTATTATAAAAAAATTCCCCTCTTAACATATTTCATGGATATTTATGATTAGAAAAAAGATTCATCCAATTGATCCATGGAATATTTTACAAGAGTGACATCCAATTGCACTATATGACTTCATAACAATTATCCAGGAATAAAAAATTTCTCATAACACACTAAACATATATTGGAACATAATTGGAAAAAATGAGACAATAGGCCTAAAATTCTCACCCTTTTTATTTTGTTGTCAAAATCTTTTTCACCCATTTAAAATTCAATATGAATGCTCAAATGATAGGAACCCCTCCCTCCATAGATACCATAATAAGGGGGGAGAGAAATAACCCCCTGAGTCCCACCTCCATCATGAGTCAAGTTATAAATAAGAACCATGTGTATAAAAATATAATTAAGTAGAAAGAATTACCATCTATAAAAATATAGGACTGGGAGATAAGATTAATCATCCATAAACATCACCATGGAATTGTATAAAAAGAATCCAAAACGAACGCACATGAAAATACAAAGAAAAAATATATAGATAAATGTATACAATGTAAAATTCCTAAAATAAAAGCTAAACTAGTGACTCAAAAGCTATCTAAGGTCTGAGCTATAAATGTTTATAACCATAAATATAATCTTCCTATAAATCTTAAAATAGTTTATATATCTAGGGTGAGAATATGATTACACTCAGCAGGAAAAGCAATGTCTCTTGTGTGAAATTTGAAATAGAATACTAATTCACCCTTGTGAAAATATAAGAGCCAAAATCACCTAAATAGGTCAACAATCCATCCCAACCACACCAAGGTTTTCTCACCAAATAACACAACACATGTAATATAATATAACATGAATCATATTGATAAATGGTACCACACACTACCTTCCGATAGTATACCTCTCTCACAAAACAACTTCATCCTTTTTGGAGCTCACATATCTTCTTTATACTACACCTACCCACAATAATGGTAACCTCACATCACGACCAAATACACCTGGGCCTTCCTCTCGACAAGTGGAGCAACATCACGTCTCACCTAAAAACACCTGGTCCATCAAACATCTACAACTATTACCAAAGAAGAATCATATCATGAACGTGAAGGACATAAACCATGTTCCCTCCTCCTATAATGCATTAACCCCCACCATAAGCCCCCCACAAGCATGGTCTATTACATCTCATTCGAAAACACATGGGCCATCGCCCCACAAGCAGGGTAACATATCACTCAAAAACATCTTCTCTGTCACAACCAATATATCATTCACTAAAAGACCTCTGACCATCACATAATGTACAATACCAAACTCACCTAGAAGAGAGAGTATGAATGAGTGGGTTCCTAACCATTTATCCTCCTCACTGGATGTCAGAAAAAATAACCCCCCTCATGATTATGTGCATGTTGTCACATAGTTCTCAATGTGGGGTGGGGTGTGTAGAAATCAATGGAAAATAAAATTATATACATATATCCACACACACAAGCCCAACCTATGGGATCACAACCAAACAAAAACCAACTAACAACATTGTCCTCTTTGTTTCCACATCTATTTTCATAAAACCATACAAACCATAAGCCACATTTCTCCACTAACAAATTCCCATTATCTATCCCATTTGTTCTATTATTTAGAACCATCCCCATTTAACAACAAAACCCATCATTTATTCGTTCTTTTATCATTTCAACCCCATTAACTGAGATGAATCTTCTCCATTTCAATCATAAATAAATAATTTTTTATTCGATCACTACATGGGAATCTAGAAAAAAGAAACAAAAAATCACACATGTATCAACATCCTCATCATACAATAACTCCCCCCCCCCAGAATTTTCAAACAACAACAAACTCACACCCCCAAAATTACATAAAAAACCACCTCACAACCCAAAATTCATGTCCAAAAAACAACCTCCATTCCACCCAAAAGTATGTCCAACTAGCAACCTCTCCATACAAAAATCATGACCAATCTTCAATATCACTGCCCCAAAATCATGACCAATAAATAAACTCACCACCGCAAAATCACGTCTATGAAACCAACATCTCCCACATGCCCTAACCACACATAAACTAAACATCAAACAATTTTACTAATTTATATAAGATTTTTTGTCACATTATATGTTATGTTTGGTGAATTATCACACAAACCATTATCCATGGTAAATAATATTATTAATCAAATATATGTTTTTAAATAATGTACATTTTATGGTGATATCACAATAATCACAACAAAAGAGGAAGTAAAAGAACGATCATCTGGTGCCAAAAAAATCCCCCAATGGCCCAAATTTTTAACAGGTCACCAAGCCTCTATAATAAAAATATCAAAATAATAATATGGCTAAAAAAATATTTAAATCAAACCCTTTTATCATAAAATTTAAATTTAACAATTTTTTATTCTTTGATTAAGTTATCAAAACAATATCCCATAAATAAAAATGAGCAAACCCCTCATGTATCAAAAACAATATAGTGAAACATATTATTCACTACCATAATGAAGCATTACAACTCATTGTGCACTATAGGGTGAAGAAAAAAACAAAAAAAAACCACAATCGCTTCATGATATAATATGGATTAACATACATTGCACCAAATGATCATAAAAATGAATCTCTAAAAACATCCCAAAAAAACAACATCGCTGAATAAAATCCCTATGAGAGGAATGGATGAAAACATCCAATAATAAAGAAAGAAATTCCAAGAATCAACCACATATTACCAATGGGGATAAAAAATGAATTAAAAAAAGATAGATTAGGTCTAAAGGTCCTCTCGGGGAAACTGGGACTCATCCAAAATGAGAAAAAATAAATGAACTCATAGTGTTTGAGTGAAACATGAGTATTATAGAATTTAAGTTCCCTTTTCTTGTGGTATTTACACGACATGTATTCCTAGTTCACATTGTGTAATTTCAGCATTTTACATTAAACTAAAAAACGCATCACCTTGAAGGATTTATCACCTAAATTATTACATGTAATGAATTCGACCTTCACAATCCATGAACCCCACTATCACATAATTTGAGTTTTATATCCCATATATTTAGTCTTAGTTGATCTTCTAGCAGCCAAACTCTTTCAGGCCTACTCTGGGCCTCCTCTAATCACCACCAACACAAAAAATCAAAAACATAATGGGTTAGGAAGGAACATTCCATTACATTAGATACCTCTCAAATAATTATCATCCTTGAGAAATCAATACCAGTCACAAAAGAAAAGGGGTCCTATCAATAAAAATATGAGATACATCTTATGTATCTCATCATTCTTCAGGGTTAAAATTTTCCAAACATTCCAACCATGATAGCTAACAATTTTCTCACACTACCTCATCACCACACATCCACATCACTAGAACTATCTCAACCTTTACATAGCCCAAACCAACAACCATTGAAACTAACTAACCACACAACTCCAAACACAAAAATCAAGGAATTTCATCCTCCATGTCATGATATTATACAAACTAAAGGGTACTGACTCCCTCGCATGCGTTTAATCAGATCATAGTTAATGCAAGATTATTCAGAATTAGGTCCACCCCTTTAAATATGTTGAAAATTTATCACACATATCACCCCACACATCACATCAGGGGAGAAAAAAATATCATAAAAAATAATGATCCAAACTTCACATCAAATAGAAAAACATACAAATAAAAACTAAAAAATATTTTCAGTACTAGGAACACATATATGTCTCCTTATCCCAAGGACTCTCCTCCAATACAACATGCCTCCAATACACACAAACCAAAGGAATGGTTCATTAATGTAATTTCTTCTCTTGGTGATCCTAGATCTCTGTTGGCTACTCCATAAATGTCGTGTTGTACTTGATCTCAAACTCTCCCTAGTCAATGACATGGGAGTCATCATGAAGATACAGAAGATCATGAGATACATGGAAGATGTCCTGGATCATCTCAATCTATGGTGTAAATAGAAACCGATCAACCACATCTCCAACTCACCCCACCAACTAAAATTTCCCAACAAACCAAGGATAAATCATACTCCATCTGCTAAATATCCATTAAAATGGTGCCATACCAATGGATGAGTGATAGACATTATTATAAAAAATCTCATCCAATGGATGGTTTCATACCTAAGATCCACAAATATCCAAGTTGTGTAACAACAATATATCCTCTATCATCTAGATAGTCCACTCCATTTACCCATCTGTCTAAGGATGGAAAGTAGTATCGAGGTTCAACTGAGTGCCAAAATCATGTTGTAATCACCTCTATAAACATGAGGTAAAACATATGTACTTATATGAGATAATGGACCTCAAAACTCTTTGAAACTGAACCATCTAATTCACATTCATCTTATCCTCATAATTCACTATTCTTGACTCCTTAATCACTATGAAGTATCCCAATTTCATCAACTGATCCATGATCACATAGATAGCATCATAGACTCCCTGATCTCTAGGTAACCATGTGATAAAATACATCAATATTTCATCGAATTTTCTTTAAGGATTGTCCAAGGTTTTTGAAAAAATACAAGGAACATGATGTTTGGTATTTGCCTATGGGATAACCAAAAACTATTCCACAAACTCTTCAACTGCCAGTTTCTTCCCAGGCCATCAAATTTGCATCCTCATGCCCTAGTAATTATTAAATATTCCTAACTTTACTCCGAAAGGCGAGATATGAATCTCACCAAGGACTCCCTCATACATAACCACCATAATGAACAACCTCCCATGAAATAAAATTTGGGTCCAATGATTCTTCAACCATCCCTGTGGAGCATCACCATGGAAAAAACAATCATGTGTCACCTCTACCCTTATGTGTCCCTAGCGACACTCTTCCTCCTACTGCATCAAAGAATACATTACCATCATCTAAAAAAATATCTTCTACAACCATCCAACCTTTCTTTTAAATGCAAGTTTTATTGTCTCTCAATTTCTCTCCAAGAATCCATTGTCTCATGAAAAACATCCTTCTATGACTTCTTTCTCAATATGTCGACCACATCATTCCCCAGTCATGAGGTGTATGATAGAACGAAATTGAAATATATCAGATAATTCATACACCTATATTGCTGAGAATTTAGATCATTTAGAGAAAACATATACCTCACGCTCTTGTGATTTTAGAAGACCATAAATCTCTCCCAAATGTGGTAATTCCACCACAACTTCATCCCAAACACAACCAATTATTTATGGGTGGAATAATTATTTTCATGGGTACATATCTACCTAGACCCAAAATATATCACCTCCCTATTCTACATCAACATACATCCCAATAATATATGGGAATCATCATAGAACACCTCAAACATCACCACCTCCCTAGGAAATAGTAGCACTAGTGCATTGACCAAATTCCCCTTCTGGTAGCCGAATTTTTAATAACACTGATTACTCAACAAAAAATCCTAGTCTTTCCTGTTCAACACATTAAATTGGGTTGTAACTCAACAGAAATTGGGAACAAAACTCTTATAATAACCCAAAAAAACCATGGAAACAATGTGCCTCTACCATTTTCTTGGGTTCTTCCAATGACACAAATTCCTCAACCATTGACATGTCTACTAACACACCCTATTGATACAACAAATTCCAAAGTAAATTCACCTCTCATGTTCAGAACATACATTTTGATGAAATTCCATTAGTCCAGTCATTTCAAGGTAATTTCAAGACACCTATGAAGTTATAGACATGATCCTTTTCTGACATTTATCGTATCAATATATCATTGATGAATATAATAATGAAACAGTCCAGGAACACATGGAACATAGATTTAACAAGCCCCATGAACATAGATACTCCATTCATAACACTTAATGGAATGATTAAAAACTAAAAGATCCCATTACTTAATCTAAAGGATTTTTTTGTGATATCACCCTCTTTCACACGAAATGGGTGATATTGAGACCATAGATCGAACATTGAAAAGTAACTCCACCCTCCCAAATTGGTTGAAAATATTTTCTATTCTCAGAATAAGGTAACAATTCTTGACCATCAGTTGATTCAACATTTTATAGTCTATACACAACCCCATACTACCATCCACCGTTGTGGAAAAAAATGGAGAACCCTATAGAAACACACTCATCTAGATAAAACCCTTCATCATTAGATCATTTATTTGAATATTCAACTCCCAACAGTCATAAGGTTCTATCTAATAAAATCCATCGCAGTTGTAGAAGCACCAGGATGCAAGTCTATTCTTGAACTCAATATATTTTCCAGGGGGTACCGTCACAAACACCTTAGGAAAAACATCAAAAAACTATTCAATGACCCTGGGGACCTCCACTACCCAGCATCCACTTGATTTCACCAACAAATCATCCTTCGATAAATTATATTTCTCCACACGCTATCCATCAACATCCAAATACCTGACTATCCAGTAAATGAAATATAAAAGATTATGTATGTAATATAACAAGACTATGTTTGGATAACATCATAGGGATGAATATGTAGCATAAATAGTTCAACATCGGAATTATGTGTCCTGATAATCACTCTACATCCCAATCACCAATAAAAAAACTATCCTCTGACTAGAATAGTAAACACTAGGGGAACATGAATCCTCTCCACTTATGGTCCCATAACAAGGGATAGATCAGGTGCAATGAAATTGTGTGAATTTCTAGATTCAAACATGGCCTAAAATGGTTCTAAACTAATTGGTCATATCACTAACTATCTCTATAACTGTAAGAAAAATCTACCTCTACTATGTGGAACTAACTATTTCAATGTCATCTACCTCTCTTTGGATAACCACATCTATGACCATGCTTGGGTCAGAGTCCATGGGTATGAGGAACATCCTAAAGTCGTCCTCTTCCTACATCATCTACCATTAGGGGAGCATAAACCTAGTAACCCATTTCTTAAATGGTATCACTAGAAACTGCTACTAAGGTAGGCACATAACCTGTCCACCTCAAAAATACTGAGCTCAAAGAACCACTATGAACTGGTTATGATGATGTCCATGAACACCATTGAAAAAGAACACTAGAAAAAATCCCTAAGGAAAAAATTAGAACCACTATCCTTGGAAGGATGAAATGAAAACTACTTAATTAGATCCCCCACTGGTCGAAACATTGAGGATCCTAGTGTCTCTGACCTAGAATGGTCAACTCTCCTCCTCAAGGAACCCTACCATTTCACCTCTCTTTATAAACATCCTCGCATGCACATCTGCTCAATCTCTTCCAAATTCTTATGAACCGTTACATATGTAGGAAACATAAATAGAGTAATTGTATATTGGATAAAAGGATGGAGTGAATCCTCAGGATGTATCACAAGATACACATCATCTGGAAATATATTTGGGGAAAACTAAAAAGGTCCTTGAACCTGATTCCCTACTCCGACAGTGACATACTCCCCTCATAAAGGGAAAGTAACTCTTTCATCTTCCCTTCATGTATGGTTGATGAAAGATGTTTCGGCTAAAACACATTTTTAAAGTCAACTCATGAAACAACTTCCTCTTTCCTCTCTCATAGATACAACATCCACCACTAAAGCACAAATCCCTATATCAAAATAACTATCAAAGGGACCCAATACTCTATTGAAGCCTGGAAAAATATGAAACTAATCATTAGATCAATCATCCATCTCATTTTCTATACATCTAAAACACTAACCTTAGATTTTCCAAAATATTTATACTAGAAAGAATGGAATTCCCTCTAAAAATCCTCATCATCCTCTACCAGATCAACAATACGGAATTTAATTAGATTAACTTGTTGAAACACAGCTTTTTGAGCCACACAAGGAAGATGAACGGATCCATAGCTATTATGAAAATGAGAATTTCTTAAACGACATGCAATGGAATTTGATTTAGATTTGTTTTTAATTATTTTTATTCACTTTATCCATTCTAGCATTCCCTAATAACTGAATACAAAATGAACACAAGTCATCATGATGCATGTATCTCTACTAAGTCTCTACCCGATAAATAGGCTTCCTAACTTGGTCATTCAATAAGCTTATAGTCTGTTCACCAGATCACAGGGGTCCCAAAAATCCAATGTCCTTTTTAATCTCTCTAGCCTATTTCACACACCCAGTTTAGTATGAACAATTTTTATACCATCCCATGAAATCATCACTACACAAAACTCTAAACTGCATCATATCTCTCATATAGCACCTCAGATACCACTCTTTCATGACCCCATCCTAGGAAAGATACCGCAATAAGGGGAGAGATATAATGACCCCTATGTCCAACCACCACTATGTCCTGGGTTAGAGACTATAACCAAGTGTTTTAAAATATCATGGATTGGGAGGAATTACCTACTATAATAATATTGGATATAGGGATAAGATGAATCATCTAGAAACAACAATACGGATTAATATAAAAAAGAAACCAAATACATCCCACATGAATGTATAAATAAAACTGATACTGAAGAAAGTATCGAAATTAAAATACCAAAAATCATATCTAAAGCAGTGACATAACAGCTATACTGCTTTTCAGCTAGTAATTTCCATCATTGTTTACATAATAATCCAAGAAACATGATAATTGTTTATATACATAGGGTGAGATTACATGTATACTCATTTGGAAACCCAAATTCATTCGTGCACATTCTAAAAGAGAATAAAAATACACCAATGAATAATCAAAAGATCCAACAACACCTAAAAAGGTCTACTATCGATAACAACCTCACTAAGACATGATCGAAGAATAATAAAATCCATGTAATATAATATTACATGAATCACATCGATGGAGGGTAATCAAAACCACCTTCCCAATTATATTCTACTCTCACACCCCAACATCGTACCTCCAGAATATCCCATATATTCTGTATACAACACCATCCCACAAGAATGGTCACATAACATCAAGCCCACAGACACTTGGGATCATCGCCCCACAAGCATGGTGAAAACATGTCTCACCTAAAAACACCAGGGTCATCACACATCCACATCCATAGACATATTGTTATGGTATCATGAAAACGAAGTAAATAAACCTATTTAACTCCTCCTACCTTGAATGAACCCCGCCATAACCCACCCCACAAGAACTATCAAATCACATCTCACCTGAAAACACCAAGGGACACTGCCCCTCAAGCATGGTCACATATTGCTTGAAAAAACCTAGGATATCAAAACCACCATCTAATGAACTAACAGACCTCTAGAAAGGAAACCCTATGAAAACCCAACCACCCATAGAATATAGTTCAGGAAAGAGTGTGTACCTATCCATTCTTCCCCCTCACTGGATGTGGAGAAAACACGTCCCACATGACTATGGGGGTGTTGGCACATATTTCTCAACATGGGTGGGTGGGTATATAATTCTTAAAGAATATAATTGTATATATATATCCACACACACAAGCCTAAACTATGGGTTCCCAATCAAACAATAACCAAATCACAACATTATCACCTTTTCTACCACCTCTAAATGAAAAGAACCACACAAACCACATTTTAGATCACACAACCATCATATTCTCATTATCCATCCCAGTTGACTCATTATTTAGCATCATCCACATTTAACCACATAGTCAACCATTTATTTGTTCACTTATCATTTCCATCCCACTAATTGAACCAAATAAAATTTTTTCCAATAATAAATAAATAATTATTTATTCAATCACAACCCAGGAATATTTCAAAAAGAGAACACACATCACACAGATCTTGACATCTTCATAGTGACATTGCCCCACCACCCCACAAGCACGAACAAACAAAAACCACCTCTTCACAATAATAGCATGAAAAAAAACTACTTATCCTCCTGAAAATCACATCAAAATAATGAACTCTTTATCCCCCCAAAATCATAGTCATCCAACATCCTCACTACCCAAAAATCTTGAAAAAAAATGAAATCGCCAACCCAAAATCACGATCATCAAACCATTAGCTCTCACATGCCACAACTGCACATCAAGCGCAAATATAATCCTTTTAAAAAAATTTATAAATAGTATTTTATAACATCACACTCTTTGTTAGGTTTATTATTACACAAACCAAATTCCATGGGAAACCATTTTTATAACCAAATATAAGTGGTAATCCAATTTTAATTTTATGGTGATATCATAACAATCAAAAAAAATATCTAGTCATATAATGATCATCCAATGAAGAAAAATTCCCTAGCAGCCATAATTTTCATAAAGATATCAAGCATTTACAATCACAATATCAAAATAATAATAATAAGGATGTATAATCATGCGATTAATACCCTTTTACCCTTCAATATCAATTTAACTGATTATTTATATTTTATTGAGTCAAAAAAACCATCTCCCATCAATAAACATGAGTAAACCCACCTATAGGATACACAATAAAGAGAAATGGGGGATTCCCTTCCCCAAAGATGATTTCAAACTCATTTTTCACCATAGGGAGAAGAAGAAATGACCACAGAACATGACTAGGCCATGAGATAAAATGGATAAACCTACATTACACCCATGTATCATCAAAACATTAGAGAATACAAACACCAACCCCAAAAAACATCATATTAGTTAATCTATGTGACATAAATAGAATAAAAACACCAAAAAGGGAGAATAATTTACCATGAATGATCCATGGAGTGATAATGGGGATAAACTGAAACAAAAATATTGAAGAAAGAGGATATGAGTGTTGATGTTCCTCTTGGGGTTCCTAGGACTCATCCAGAATGAGATAAGGGAAGATCATATGTATGGTTTGAGAGAAACCAGACAGTTGTAGCATTTAAAATCACTCTTTACAGGGTATTTACAAAAAAGGAAATCCCGTTTCTTATCATGTAATTTTGGGAATTTATTTTTTGATTAAAAAGGAATAACATCGAAGTATTTTTCATCCTAATTATTACACATCATGAAATGAACATTTAAAATCCCTAAACCTTCATTAACATCATGTAAGCATTACACAATGGATTTTTCCTCTAATTCCTTCTATTAACATCCAAAATCCTCCTGGACAACTGTAACATCTCGACCTAGGAGCCACTAAACATTGCCCCGAGAGGGTTGGCCACATTCCCTCATGTGCGCCTCCCCGTACGCCAGAGGGTGCCAACTAGCAGCGAGGGTTTGGTAAGTCAATCTTGGGGAGACAATATCCCTTCTGTTATCAGAATGAAATACTAGCAGAAGTAAATAATAAAGATCGGAAATAAATATAAATATTATCATAAAAATGTTACAAGTATAACCAAAATAGTAAATACAATACTCAACTAAAAGGTAATACATGCTATGACAATTCAAGTGCCATGTTTATACAATGAAACTGAAATTAATGTCAAGACGACACCAAATGGGTCCTGACCTACGTCTGGTTCCCTCTCCCAACATCCAACCCCAAACATCAATATAACCAAGGTTCTTTCCCTTTTCATGTCCTACAACAACAAAGTCTATTTGGGTTGCGATCTGGAAGCCTGAGTAGGGTGTGAGTACGACTCAGTAGGTCACCACCAATAGTGTCAAAGACAATTCTAGTCAGAAGTAGTGTATGTAGTTGCATTAATAATAAAATAAGGAAATAGAGGAAATAATTAATATTTATCCAATTAACCTTTATTTAATAACTTAAACATCTGGGTTCCCAGAACTCCCAAAACACTATACCTACTTCAGCCACTGTCAGATCCTGAACCATTTCCCCTGTTCAATTCATAATCATTGTTTCACAATATTAAATTTATGAATAGCCAAAAGAAACCATAGTACAAAATAAATAAAGGAGTGTATAACGTCATGTCTAGCACACGTGTGAGTATTTGGAGCATCATTCCCTATCTCACAACCCCATGTGTATTTTGGAGAATCAGTCCTTGTCCGATAAAATTATAATTTCATGAATGTAATTGGTTCTAGATCGCCATGTCTAGAACCCCTAGGAATATTAGGAGAATCAGTCTGTGTCCCACAACCCTTTCCCCAAATCAAATATCGGTTTCACATATACAACATCATTCAATGTTTAATCAACCCTACCTTTCCATCAGAACACAGTTTCAAAATATTTATTAATTAATTAAACAATTAACCACAACATTTGTTCCATTAATTTAAATAAAGTTATTTAACAAATCTAAAATCATAAAATCTGCATTAAAAAATGACACTATGGTATTTGATTTTTAACCACCTCCCTCGATTTATTGGAGGAAGTTAGCCCAATGAAAAATCCCCAAATATCCGAGCGGGACAAGGTCGTCGATCAAGTTCTAGATTTAAAACCTTAAAACCAAAATTAAGATCAGAGGCATCATGATCCTGCAAAACTAGATCTAGATCCACAATCCTAGATATAAATCTCAACTAATTGGTTTAGATCCATGGAAACGGTGTAAATATCCCATGAAAAGATCAACGAAAGATAGAGGATTGAATGGGAAAAGCAACATGATGAAATCAACTTACCAGAAGGAGAGCGGATATTCAATCTGAGCCTTCAATCTTGAAGAAAGGTGTTCGGATCTCCTTGGAATCTCTCATAGAGGCTTTGGAATCCCCTAAAATTTGTCAAGCCCGAGCCAAAGTCACAAATATGGATGTCCTGGGGGGTTTGGGGGGTTTGGGGGGTTTTGAAAAGAATTTCCAGAATTTTAAACCCACGTGCATGGATTCCTAGAGAGGGACGCATGGTTAGGAAAACCGTGTGCAAACCGTGCGGGCCTCTCTGTCCAATTTTTCATGGTTGGCACGATTTGTCAAATTGTGCACAAACCATGCACAATCCACTTCCCTTTAGTTCTTCTTTAAATGTTCACCCAAATGCACTTCAAGTCACTACTCCAAGTCAAAGGTACATCAAAACATCAAAAATACCTAAAAACGTACCAGATATTGACACCACAAAAGGTCGGGATATTAAAATCTCCCCACCTTATAACAGCTCATCCTTGAGTTGTACTCCCAAACTTCTCTGATAATCTAAGCTAAAAATATTGGGCCACTAAGAAAGCATATCTGCCTCCATTTCCCATGTCTCTCCTACACACGTCCATGTTTCCATAATACATGAACTACCAGCATAGTATTCCCCCTCAACACCTTCTCACTAATATCCAACACACGTGTCGGATGCTCCTCAAATGACCCATCTATCTCAAGCTCGACATCATCGACATCAATCACATGAGAAGGCTCAGGGTGACACCGTCATATTTGTGATACATGGAAAACTTCATGCATAGCACTATATTTCTATGGAAGAGCCAAATTGTATGCTACCAGACCGATTCTCTTCATGATCCCAAAAGTTCTAAAAAACTTTGCTGCCAACTTTCCATGGCTTCCTATCCTGTGGTGACCCAACCTAGGCGTTACCCGAATGAAAATCATCTCACCGTCCATAAACTCTAGAGGTATCCTTCATCTATCAGCATAAGATTTCTGCCTACTTTGAGTCGTTGCCATTTGTTTCAGAATCAACTGAACCAGCTTTGTCGTCTCCTGTGCGAGACTATGTCCTAACAACTTTGATTCATCCCCTTCCATCCAGCAAAGTGGTGATCTACATGGCCAGCCATAAAGAGCCTCGTATGGTCCCATCTGTATAGTTTCCTGGTAAATATTTTTATAGGAAAATGACACTAAATATAGGTGATTCTCCCATGGACCACCGAAGACAAGTACACACTCCCTCAACATATCGTCAAGCATTTTTATAGTATGCTCTGACTGTCCATCTGTTTGCATATGGAGAGCCATACTCAATAAAACCTGCATACCAAGTTCCTTTTGCAAACCCTTCTAGAAGCGCTAAGTATACCATGAGTCATGATCTGAAAAAATATTTTGTGGCACCCCGTGAAATCGAACTATCTTCAGTAAATACAGTTCTCCTAACTGGTCAACTATAAAAGATTCCCTTATAGGCAAGAAATGTTCTACCTTTTTCAGTCGATCTACAATGACCCAAATAGCATCATTATTTCTAAGTGTTTTTGGAAGACCTATTACAAAGTCCATGGTCACGTCATCCCACTTCAATTATGAAATGGAAAAAGGTTTCAGTAAACCTCCATGTCGTTGATGCTCCGCCTCCACCTACTGACAGGTGAAGTATCGTGTCACAAACCCTGGTATCTCTTTTTTCATACCTGTCCACCAAAACTATCGCCGTACTTCACGGTACATTTTGGCCACACCCGGAAGAATGACCCATCTTTGAGGCATGAAATTCCCACATGAGCTCCTTGCTCATGCTTTTAGGAAAAACAACCCGGTTTTTCATATAAACGATATCATCTTCATTTATCTTCCAGTCTTAAGTTGTCTTCATACCATAAAAGTTTTCCCTCAAGGACATGCACCCTGTTTCCTCATATTTCTTGATCCGGATCCATATTAAAAGTGTAGAATCCACTGCAATTGAAACGAGTGTCATTTTCTCTTGTCTCTCCTGAACCACAGAGTGCATCTCGTCTTGCAACTACATCATCCTCCACTCGACACTGGATTCATGAACAATCTGAGTCTGAGTCATCCTACTCAAGGTGTCAGCCATGTTGTTTCCTTTCCCGTGTGTATATACCAGTTTAAATTCAAAATACTACATATACTCAACCCATATCCGTTGTCGAAGATTCAAATAGTGATTTGAAAATATGTACTTCAATCTCTTGTGGTCAGTATAAAGTTTAATCCTTTCACCCAAGAGGTAGTGTCACCAACATTTCAAATCATATACCACCACTGCTAACTACAGGTCATGCGTAGGGTAATTCCATTCATGCAGCCTTAGTTGTTGAGACCCGTATGCCACAAATATATCCCTTTGCATCAACACAACTTCAAGTCCTATCCCGGAAGCATCACAATACACTATGTACTCTTCACCTGACTCAGGTAGATCCAAAATTGGTGCGGATTTCAAATTCTTCTTCAACTCCTGAAAATATTTCTCGCAAGCCTCCGACCATTCAAACATTACTCCCTTTTTGGTCAAGCCTAAAAGTGGTGTTTCCAAATGAGACAAATCTTGGATGAATCTCCTGTAATAACCAGCTAACCCCAGAAAGATTCGGATATCGAAAAATATTCTTGGGCTGATCCCAATAAATCACTACCTACACCTTCTCTAGATCCACCTAAACACCATTTTCAAGATAATGTGTCCCATGAAGTGTACCATATCAATCCAAAATTTACACTTAGATAGCTTGGCATATCCACAATGCTCTCTTAGTGTACTCAAGACGATGTCAAGATGTTGGGCATGATCGCCATGAGTCTTGGAGTACATCATGATGTTTTCCACAAATACCACCACAAACGGATCTAGGTACGTATGGAAGATCCTATTAATCAAGTCCATAAACACTGCCGGTGAGTTTGTTAGCCCAAATGGCATTACAACAAACTCATAAAAGCTTACTCCTACTATTGAAAGAAGTCATCAGTATATCAGAAGTTCGGACTCTCAATTGATGATACCCCAACGTTAATTGGATCTTTGAGAAAACACAGGCTCCCTTCAACAGGTCAAACAGATCATCAATATGTGGTAGAGGATATTTTTTCATCACAGTAATCTTTTTCACCCTCTGGTAATCGACACACAAATGTAAACTCCCATCATCCTTCTTTGCAAAGAGTATAGGAAATCCCCGCAGTGATGTACTTGGATGGATAAATCCTTTATCCTTCTCATCTTCTAACTGAGCTTTAAGTTCTTGAAGCTCTGTCGGTTCCAATATATAGGGTAGAATATAAACTGGATCATCTCCTAGAATGAGCTCAATAATAAATTCAACATCTCTCTTGGGTGGCATCCCTGAGAAGTCTTCTGAAAATACATCCTGAAACAAAAAAACAACTGGTGGAAGGACATCTTTCCTAACACCTTCGTCATCTAGTAAAAGATTAGAAACTTTGGCTATGAGTTCTCCCAGTTGCTGAGTAATTGACCCTACATGGCCTTCCTGGATATCCCACTCCCCAAGGTGAATGTAATGGTCACCTGCAGGTGACATAATTGTCACCCTCCAAAGATAACAATCAGTGTGGGATAGGTATGTGACTAACCATTCCATACCCAGAATTAGGTCTAAGCCTATCATGTCAAGGATATAGAGATCCCACAGAAAATGGTACTCCCTGATCTCAAGAGAGCATCCCTTGAACATACAGACGTCTCTAGATTGTACTCCCAGAGGTGTATCTATCTTCATAACCCCGCTCACAAACTCCACCACCAAAATCAAACCATTAACAAGTTTTGTAGATATATAGCAATTAGAGGCACCAATATCAAATAAGGAACTAGCTAAAGTAGAATCCAAAAGAATAATACCATTCACCATCGATGATCTAGCCTCTCTATCCACAAGTGTAGGATGTACTACAAGCAACTTTGTTTCCCCTCTTCCTTGTGACGCCATCTGACTCCCCTAACTTGTACCACTCTACTGATATGAGCGTTTCAGCCCAAAATCACCACGTCCATTACCTTTACCACCTCAGCCAGTAAAACTCCAACTCTGAGACTGAAATGGTGTAGAAGATCCCATTCCCACACTTTGACTCTGATTAGATAATCCATCACTTCCTGACTACCTTGGGTTCCTATAGAACCTCTGGAGATGTCCCATCCTACCACAGGATCTGCATTCAATAGGGGGTTGGGGACATTGATTACGGTAGTGTCTCGTCCTACCACACTCGTGGAAAAACACTCAGGTAAGGTCCTCTGTAACCGACCCCTAGGTCTGGTTACACTGCTTTCCACCTCTATGGCTGACATTCTCATAATGTCGCTTCATGCTCTCAAAAGACCCACCACCTGACCATCTAGTAAAAACCATTTGTCCTCCACTAGAATCTTTCTTTAGTTTCCCCTCAGAGATGAGAGCCTGGTTTACTACCTACGGAAACTACTTCAGCCTGAAAATATTCACATGAGACTTAATTTCACATTTAAGTACATCCTGAAATCATCTTGCTAAAGTAGTCTCGTCTGCTGCCAATACTAGAGAAAAACATTGTAAGTCTGCAAAGCATCCAGCATAGTCCATCAGAGACATATTCCCTTGAGTTAGCCTCATGAACTCAGCTGCTTTCCCCTGCCCAAGTTTCTCTGAATAAAAATGCTCAAAGAACTACTCTTGAAATTCCTTCCACTCCATAGCTTTCAGCTATCCATCTCGAGTCTGGATGTCCCACCAATGTTTCGCTTGACCGCGTAACATGTAAGCAGCCAACATGACTCTCTTCTTAATAGGTGTCTCCGGGTGATCGAGTATAGTCTGGATAGATTTAATCAAGAACTCATCTTTCTATGGACCACCGTCTCTAGTAAAAGTCATTGGGTGCTGCAACTGAAACTTCCTCGTCAGATTAGACATGCTTTTTCACAACCCGCCTTGGGTCTCTTTCCATCATTTGCATAAAATGGGTGAAGTTCTCTTGAAAATGTTCCCCCACGTCCTCAATTGGTTCTATTTATGCTTAAGGTTCAACTACTATAGGACCATTCCCATCTATGTCCCTCGTTCATCCTCTCAACAAGAGTCGTGGAGGCATAATTCTACAAAGCCAAACACGCAGATTTGGAAACATTTCAAAATGTAATCACAATTACACAAAACCAATTTATTTATATCACTCATCAATTATTTCTCTCAATTTCAAATTTAGACACCATTTTCTTTTTAATTTCAAGAGACTGGAAAATAGTTTGAGTTCAACAACCTACCCATAACCTGTTTTCTTGTGCGTGCCTAAAATGATGCATGTAACAATAATCCTGAGTGCCTAGAGTGATGAATGCGGATGAAACACTCATGCCATTCTGGGCCATGAATCAATACTCAATAAATTCCATAAATAATAATCACATCACAAAACAAGTGCCTCACCCAAGGTTAAATAATATTAAACGGTAACGACAAATGACAATAACCTCAATTCCACCCTGACTACATGAGTTTTCCCCCGCACATGGGTTTGCAACTCCCATGCATGAGCTCATTATCAAGCCCCAACTTTCCCTAATCTATTTTTTACCCTTCCCAAAATAGTGAGAAAAAAAGATTAATGAAAGCATCCTTTGATACCATTTTGTAATGTCCCGACCCAGGAGCCACTAAACGGTTCCCTGAGCCGGTTGGCCACATGCCCTCAAGTGCGCCTCCCCATATGCCAGAGGGTGCCGACTAGCAGCGAGTGTCTGGTAAGTTAGTCTTGGGGAGGCTCTACCCTCTATTATCAGAATAAAATACCATCGGAAGTAAATAATAAATAGAAGAAACACATATAAATAAAAAAGTAAAAATGTTACTAGTATAACCAAAACAGGAAATACAATACTCAACTGAAAGGTAAAACATGCTATGACAATGCAAGTTCCAAGTGTCTATAATGAAACTAAAAGTAAAGTCCCAACGACACAAAATGGGTCCCGACCTACGTCTAGTTCCCTCTCCCATGATCCAACCCAAAACTACAATATAACATGGGATCTTTCCCTTGTCTTGTCCTGCAACAACAATGTCAATTCGAGTATCGATCAAGAAACTCGAGTAGGGTGTCAGTACGACTCAGTAGGTCACCACCAATAGTGTCTAAAAAAATCCAGTCAGAAAGAGTGTATTCAGTGGCATTAATAATAAAATAAGTCAATAGATGAAACAATTTATATTTATACAATTATCCTTTCTTTAATAATATAAACATCTAGGTTCCCTAGAACTTCAAAAACATTATACCTACTTCGGCCAGTGTTGGATCCTAAACCATTTCCCCTATTAAATTCATAATCACTATTTCACAAGATTACATTTATGAATAGCCAAAAGAAACCATAGTACAAAATAAATAGAGTGTAGAATGTCATGTCTAGCACACATGTGAGTATTTGGAGCATCAATCCCCTTCTCACAACCCCATGGGTATTTGGAGCATCATTCCTTGTCCCATAAAATGATAATTTCAAGCATGTCATTGGTTATAGATCGCCATGTCTAGAACCCCTTTGGGTATTAAGAGCATCAGTCTGTGTCCCACAACCCTTTCGACAAATTAAATATTTGTTTCACATATACAACATCATTTAATGTTTAATCAACCTTATCCTTCCATCACAAATCACTTTCAAAATATTGATTAATTAATTCAACCATTAGCCACAACATTCATTCCATTAATTTAAATAAAGTCGTTTAACTAATCTAGAATCACAAAATCCGAATAACAAAATGATACTATGGGATTTTATTTTTAACCACCTACCTCTATTTATTGGAGGAAGTTATCCCAATGAAAAATCTCCAAAAATCTGAGTGGCACAAGGTCGTCGATCAAGTTCTGGATTTAAACCCTTAAAACCAAAATTAAGATCAATGGCCTCAAGATCCTGCAAAACTATATCTAGATCCAAAATACTAGATCTAGATCTCAACTCATAGGTTTAGATCCATGGAAATAGTGAAAATATCCCAAGAAAAGATCAATGAAATATTGAGGAATGAATGGGAGAAGCAACAGGATGAAATCCACATACCGGAAGGAGAGCAGATCTTCAATCTGAGCCTTCAATCTCGATGAAATGTGTTCAGATCACCTTGGAATATCTTCGAGAGGCTTTGAAAACACCTAAAATTTTTCAACCTCGATCCAAGGTTGGAAATAAGGAATTCCCGGGGTTCAGGTGGTTCTAAAAAGGTTTTTTGGATTTTAAAAACCGTGCACACAATTTCCGGGACAGGGACGCACGATTAGGAAAACTGTGTGCTAACCATGCGGACCTCTCTGTCCAGTTTTGCATGGTTGTCATGGTTTGGTCACATGGTTTGGAAAACTGTGCACAAACCGTGCTGACCACTTTGTCCAGTTTTGCATGGTTGGCATGGTTTGGTTGCATGGTTTTTCAAACTGTGCGCAAACCATGCACAACCCACTGTCCTTTAGTTTTTCCTTAAAAATTCACCCAAACGCACTCCATGTCACTACTCCAAATAAAAGGTACATCAAAACATCAAAAATACCTGAAAACGTACCTGAGATTGACTATAGAAAACGCTGGGATTTAACACCAACTCTAGACCTCCTCGATAAACCTCCATCACAAATAACTGGAAATGTAAAGGGCCAGAAAGACACAATCCATTAACTCAAAACATTCACCCCTTTGACAATAAAATTAAAATCATATGTGTGGTCCTCTCAACTACTCTTATTCCCTTATATTAAAATTTCAATATAAAGTCTAATAGAGGATTTATCTCACATGGTTCTCCTATAATATATAATTTAATCAATCAAATATACGTCTATGTGTGAAAACACATTGTATAAATTAAGAGATATATAAGAATGGATTTTAATGTATTAGTAACATAACATATATATGAAGCCATGCACATAATATCTCAATTATCATACAATCTGTAGTAAATAATCATATTTATTAATGAAATTATAAATTGTAATCATATAATAAAAAAACATCATATTTTCAAGGGAAAAATATAATTCCCTACATTGATTTATTATTCCATCAACTAAGAAATCACCTTTTATTAATAATATAATAAAATTAAGAATAAGGGATTAATGTATAATTTTCATACCTTGAACTTTAATTCTGAATCGTTAAAATGGTTTTCATATTCATTATCAATGTTTCACCCCATAAAGGAATCACACTTTTCACCAATTTTAGGGATGTCAGTAAAAAGCATGAATTAAAATCTCATCATACTAATTTAAAGTGAAAACCTCAAGCATATCCTTTAATTCCATGAATTATTAGCTCAAAACATAGAAAATTTAGGGAATTACAGTTACCCCTGGGTTTTTAAATAGTAATATTTAGACTAAGAAACTCCTCTCAATCTATTCCATTATTTTCTTCCATATCAGTATTAGAAGATTTATTATGACTCTTTTTTTATATCATTATTTTTAATATCTTTATTTTTTCCTTTCATATTCTTAGTGATGAATAAATTTATTATCGTTAGTATTATAAATCTTTAAGATTCTCATAGTGGATAACATACCATACTTATTCTCCTCATTTTCTATGACTGCATTCTCTCCTTCAGATTTACTAATTTTCATATATTTCTTTAAGCTATTAGTTATTTTCAACTAATGTGGAAAAAAACTAGAAATTAATTCATGAACGTTTTAATATTCTTAAAATATAAAAAATACGTGACAATGTGTTTTTTGTAGCCTCTTCCATTTCATAGAATAAAGAAGCTCCCCTTCTAGTATTTTCATACACACCTCAGATTTATAACCTTCTAAACAGCATCTACCACAAGCTTCTGCCATAACATGATATTTTTTTTAGATATGCATGGTACATGTATGTTCACATGCTATTTTATCAGAGTTTTTTTCCTTCTATTCTTATTGAATCTCCCCATATATTCATTCCTCATTCATGATAAATACATTTTCAACATGTAAGAATATGATTTTTGACCATGCTTACCACAACTAACCCAAAATACTTGAATCATTTTTTAACAGATTGGTTCTATATGAATCTAGATCTATGTTGTTGTTGTCTTGTTCCCTACTAACCCTCTCTTTTGTTTGGGGGGGGGGGTTGTGGCCATATTGGGAAACATTTATCTTCTCAAGATGTGGAATATTTCCTCCCATTATTATTTCCCCCCATATCCACATTTTTAGTATTCACACCTGAACTATTAGAAGTAACATATCCATCAAAATGATTCAGTTCACTATTACCTTTCTTCTCTTCATCTTGATATGCTTCTCCCTTGATCTCAATTTCTTTAATTAAATAATCTTTATATTTACTCAACACATGTTGAACCCTTACACATATGGATTTTTCCTCCAATAATTCTTCTTCTATATAATTCAAATTCTCATCAAGATTTCATATCATCTAATATTTTTTATAAACTTTCCAATTTTTTCACCTTTATCTCACTCACAAAAGATACTTAATTTCTAATAAATTCCTCCTTATAAACATTAACATGAAATTTTTATTCATTATTATTTTGAGAAATTAATTTTTTTATTTCTTTATCAAGATTCTTGATTTCTTTCTTGAGATATTTGATCTATTCCATACAAAATCTTAATTTTTCTTTCATCTTACCCTCAAGTTATTTTATTTCATCTTCATAATCAGTAATTTTCATGAATCAGTTATTCTCAATTCATTGGAAAACAAACAAGCTTCATTATCTAAATAAAAACGTGATGATGAATCCATTTTATTGTTTCTCATAAGATCTATCTTTCTGTTCTTTTATTTTTTCTTGTTAATCTAATCCCATTTGTATTTATGATATATTTCATCATCTAATTATGATTCTAATTCAGACTCTTTAACATTATTATTTGTAAAATTCATTAGAAATTTACCAATGATACCACAATTGAAGAATTTAAGAGGTTTCTTTCATTTTTCATTCCATTTTTCTATCTTGAACCCTTTTGATATAAGGGAAAAATGTTTTTGATTTTCATCATCATCCTCACCACTCTCTAAATCCAATGATACTTTAGCTTCTTATGGTTGGAATTTTACCTTTATCATGGATTCAAATCCATTTCAATTTTTTTTATTTCATCTTGAAAGATGGGATTTTCATAATCTCTTAATCTTTGAGAATGTTCTTTAGTTCATTAATAAATAATTCATCTCTTTTTTATGGATAAATGTTTTGAATCAAATGATCTATAAATTCCTCATCATTTTTTTACAATGATAGAGTCATCCATATTCTCCCCAAATACTTGAATGTTATTAACTATATCATTCAATATAGTAAAATATATAGAATAATTTCTTCATCATCCATTTTAATGTCCTTAATCTTACTCATCCAAACATATATATTTTCTTCCCTCATATTGATATTTCCTTAATAGATACTTATTTTTTTATCCTAGATCTCATTGGAAATCTGAAGACCCATCAACTTTGTGTAAAATATTTCTCTTAGATACATGAATATGGAATTTTGATCCTTTAAGACTACCACTATATTTCTCAAGTCATCTTACTTCATGTAAGAATCATCAGTAATGGATAGATAACCTACTATGACGTTATCTCTCACTTCTAGGCTAAGTGGTATTAGAAATGGTAGCTTTATGTTCATCCAACTATGATAATTATTCCAATAAAATGTTTTAACCCCTTGGAAATTGATAGATTTAATATTATCCATCTATCATATATATTATTGGATCTTTAGAGGTCACCTAAAACTTAATTACCACATATAGTGCCATATTACATATTAAATACTAATAGAGGAGGGGTGAATCAAGGGTCTATTTTTAAAAATTTCTTTCCTTTTCAATTCATCATAATGAAATTGATAATTTTGTTGACACAATCAATATTATATGTCAATCACATATAATATAAAGTTTTAATAATAGAGAGAGAGATAGTTATAAAATATTTTAAAGGTTTATCCAAAATCCTAATCCTTGTTGCTGTTGGTCATTCCAAAATTTTATTAACACAACACTATCATAAAAATAATATAATTCAATTTTACTCTAACTTAAATTATTATTCTCTATATCTAACTAAGATACCATATTTTATTTGTATTAATCAAAAAAACTTATCTCTCTAGATCCAAAAAAGATACTCCTACTTTTTTCTCCAACCAGAATACTTCAAATACTCTTGGCACAAACTGGTGGACTTCACCTTTTATTATGGATTGATCCATTATAGAATGATTATATTATCTTAATACATGATATTTTAGGATCTTATTTTATAATATAATAATTTATGTTCCCAAAATATTCTTTCTCATGGTCTATTGGAATTTCTCAATTAATTCTAATCACATGTAACTGATTAGTTTCCTTAGTGAAAGAAAAACAAGGACTGTGCCTACTTCTTACTGAAGACTCATCCCCACTAAAATGTGTGAAATAAATAATACCAAGGTTCCTAAATTGTTTTTTGAAAGATAAATATTTAAAAAATAAAATTTATTTACCATCATGATTTATCAATTAAATCCCATTAGAAAAACATAATGAATGGATTTGTAATGCATTGCATCCGAATTATTTTCTTTGGGTATCATAAGTTTGGCATGTATGAATGTATGTATTCATGAACCATGTTCACCTTATTCTTTCATGATTAATATAACTTTTATAAACACCCACATTATCAATTTTTAATTTATCTATACTCACTTTACATAGAAAAATACATAAGATAAAATTTTTATTATGTGTTTATGAGCATGTAATAATGCAGCACTGAATGCATCATACACCCTGAATGTTCACTATATATGGTTAAAAGTGAATACATAGTACTCAAAAAAATTATGTAATCAATTATTATAGAAACCAAGTCAACTGGTTCTCAGATTAAATTCCTTCATGTTAGGGTTCTACACCTTCACACAAGACATGAAGGTAGAGGTTCTTAGTGGTTCAGGAAACCCTAGGGAATACATTTGATGGTTATCACACTACCCTAAATACTTCATGAAACTCGGTTCATTATGAATAAGTTTTACTGTTATTCTAAAATTTCATATTATTGTGGAATCCAAATCCGCATTACATAATAAAAGGCTTAGATAAATATTTTCCTTGCAAAATAGGTTTCTTGAAGTGCTTTATTTTTTCTATAAAACAATGAGATCTAATTGAGTTTATCGGCATAAGATCTCATGGTTTCATATTATCATTTTATAGGATACAATCCACCATCATTGATATAGATAAAATTACATGTTGGCCCTCTAGTTTTAATACAGTTTCATAGATCATCTTTAAACACCCAATTCAATCGAGGTATCCAAAATTTACACTAAATTTCATGGAAATTTTTCGAATAGGATTTCATTTTTCTTCTTAATAGTGATATCCTCATGTTCATGTGATGGGAATCGCATGATTCCACATTTTTTTAATCTTATAACTCATTCATTGGGATCGTATTTTTGAATGTGCTCTTGCACCTCGGTTTTTAGTTTTTCCGAAGTAACTTCTTCGATTTCCTCACATGCATGCAAGATCATAGTTTGAATGCATGATTTCTCGTTTAACGTTATTCCACATACTATAAACATCATTGTGGAAGATGTTTTATTTCTCATTAATTATAAATTCATCATGAATTTCTATGTAATATAAATCCTCATAGAGGGACAAGGAAGAAGGAGATCACGTAGTGGTGAATGGACGACTTAGATTAGCCACATCGATTGGACAATGTTTTATCGGGGAATTTAATGTCACAGGAACAATACTACACTAATATTTATACGACAAAAATTCTATATATAATCATTCATAAAGTTTATAAATCATGTGGATATAACTTCTCATTTGAGGTTCCATTCAGGGATCAGTAATGGATTTACCGACACAAACCAACAATAGGCTTCAGGCCCATCATCGTGCTCATTATAGGCCTTATTCATGGGCTCTCTTTGCATGTGACCACTTTCTCCCACCTGTACCACATTAGGGATTTACTAAGTTGGTTCTTATGCGTTTATTTAACCTTATGGTCCCACATAATCCCATGGTCCAGATGGACTAGGAATCCCCTTGAGGTTACACCATATTTTAAAAAAGTCCACAATAAATACATAGAAAAATGAATAAGTATATAATAAATAGTACAAATCCTTCCTAAAAAATCCAACCAAATCCATTATTCTTACATTATAAAATTCCGTCATCATAAATATTCACTAAAAATAAAATTCTATTTTTCATGGAAACCTTTATATCAATTCATTACACCATGTAATATGAAATTAATATTTAATGGCCTTATTTAATATTCCTATCACTGTTGTAAACAATGTTTCATTCTTATCAAATTTCTTGGATAATTAAGATATGTGTAAACAACCATCGGTGTATTCCAAGAATAACGTTCCATGAATGACATCCAATTCCATTAGATTAATACATAAAAATTCTTTGGGAATTGATACCTCCTCTAAACTCACAAAACAAAAAATGAAACAACATTGTAAAAAATGAAACAATTGGCACAATAGTATATAGAATATATTATGATTATGTATTATCATGAATCCTTGAAATTTTATTTCATGAAACATACTTTATAATTAATTCATACTTTATGATTAATTTATTCCATGATGATACAACTCAAGAATATCAAATAATAAATTTTTTCATATTATAATGTGATTTCCTTTCATGATTTGCATTATATAAAGATCATAGATATAAGTAAAGTGATTCATTCCCATGTTTTATATCATTAATAGATTTTTCATTAGATGAAAGTATATGGTTGGTATATTCAGGTAAACTTTTCCTGAATTTACCCATAACTATATATTATTCATGCATTAACTGATAACAAATGAGTTGATCCATGTACATTGATGGGGCATACTTGAGGGAATTATAATAGGAAATTTCATGTGATTGTTGTGATTCAATTACTCATTCAATCATCATTGAATATAAATTATAATAGATGATATCTTCTTCTACCAATTTTAGATGATGAAGTGATATTAGGAATTTTAGGGTTGAGAATTTTACTTAGGAAAATTAGATATTCAATAGCTCATGCATACCTCTATATAAGGGGATTCATTTTTCTTCAGATATTTTAGTTCTATCAGAAATATGAGAAAGAGATTGATATATTAGAAATAAGTTGTGGCTTCTATGTGAGGTACATGTACAATATCATCACTTCTAGTTTATGTGTTCTATTATATATCTTCTCTGGTTTGATCTTATATTAAATTTTATTGTCTCATCCAATACATATAACATATTTTTTTAGATCCCCATGATGATTAGAATTCCATAAATTCAAGTATTATCCCACACAAAATACCATTATTTAGTTTTGAAACTCCAAACTTACTACGATTTTTTCATCTAAAAACATCAAATATAAATTCTATTTAAAAAAATATTTTATAATTTTCTACCATATAAAGTAACCAAAAACATTATTTGTAATACCATTAGGAATAATAATCACATTGGGTGAAACAAATCCACCTGACATATAATATTATCACATGATTATCCTGTAACGCAATAAATAGAAGCGGCCACAATGACCCAATCCTCAAAAACCAAGTAACAAGATCATAGGATCATTATTCATTCAATCATGACTCAAACCAAACATCAAAAATCCTATATTTAATACAGATCGGTAGATTTTTATATAGAATTAAAAGTATACAAGTAAAGAAATCTACAAACTGATAAATATGTGAGAGAAATAAGATAAACTCATATAACCATTATAGATTCCATATATCTTGAAAATAATTGCAATGATTATTGATGTAAAATCAATAATGTCAATTTTATGGAATCCTAGTATCATCCCTAAATTATTTGGGGACTCTAATAGGGCTTATAAAAGGTTAATCGTTTTTAAAAAAATAAAATCTGGAGATTTGATCCCAATTGCATGGCCATGATGCATGGTAATTTCATAGTGAAAACAAACACTAAAGGTGACATTGTTAATTAACCTATAATTTGATGTTAGGTCTAGATATCCTATCATGATCATTCACAATCCATACTATTTCCCATACCTTTTTAGTATTTTTAATACCCAATAAGTCTCTATATTCACTTTATCAAAAGGAGGTAGTGGTAGAAAGGCTTCAATAGATGTCATGTTAATGAAGATAATGTTCAGATGCATTATTAGTAAATAGAAATATTTTTTGTTCACTTTTCCAGCGGTCCATATAGTCAGTTATCATAAATCGTAACTATTTAGTTGATCAAAACATGGTTCTCTCTCTAATTTAATCACTCTAAGAATGAAATATGTGGGAAATTAGCATGATGTTGAACCACTATTAATATAAAATTTTTTTCCATCCTTCCTGTGAAATGATACATGGTATGTATAGTAACTATTTCCAATGGATGTATATTCATGAAAGTTAAAGTTCTATATAGACAAATGAAAAAATGAGCCCCAATATAAATTTTTGGGGACACCTTTCTGATGTTGTTATCAATAGAGTGATGTATAGTTTTATAAAGTAATCTCCATTGATGTCATGTCACTGGTTTCAATGTTTTAACATTTAGGGAATAATATTTTTTTCTATAGTAATCTGTATCGATGTCATGTCCCTGGTTTTAATCTCGTAAATGGGATGACAATATGGCATTTTTAAAAAAACATCCAAACACTTATAAAGTTTTTATACCCAATATCAAAGTTAAATTGATTAAAATTACCTAAATTGGATTAATATGTAAAAATATTGAATAAATAACCTTTGAAAAAAAATTAATTTAATTTATCTATATAAATAAATTAGAAAAAATGAAATTTTGAATTAAAAGTTTGTATTTTTTCTATACATTAAAAAATGAAACCTTACATAAAACACAAAAAAAAATATGCTAAACAAATTTTTATGTTTATTTTTAAATTTTGAAATTTATTTGTAATTATTCAATATACAATGAAAGTTAAAAAATTTGTATTTACAATGGTTTCTCTACTAAAAGGCACTAAAAGTACCATTATAAAAATATAGGTTTTTAAGCATAAAATTTGTTTTGTTTTTATCTTATAGCTAACAAATATATAGGATGAATATAAAAAATTTATTGAATATATAAAATGTAACAACCCAAAAATTTTATGGTATGTTCTCTTAAATGCATTCTATTCATAACCTAAATTACATAAAGCACTGAGTTTCTTTAAAACAGCCCTTTTTTATTTAAGATATAGTCATAGCCTAGCTATTGAACATAAATTTCCCACATGTGTGTTTTGAATTTTGAAAATCTGACATACACATTTGTGTTTAGGATGATATTTAGTGTCTGATAGAATTAACATAATTTTCAATAAATAGTAACCTACCATTATAAATATTAACCTACCCATTTCAATAGTAACATACCCTTATGAATAGTAATATGACTCTTATGAATGGTATCCATACCAATGAATGTATAAATAAATTTAGGCACCTTAAAAATGAATATCAATATTTTACTTGTTTATATTTTTTGATCAAATAATGAATTTAATTAAATATTTAATAAATCATATTTATAAAATTATTTATGAAAAATGGACTTCATATTTTGATTCTAAACATCAAAAAATGATTAGGGTGAATTTTTGGTATCTTTTTGAAATACTGGAATTTTTTATGAATAGTGAAATATCATAATTTGCAAAATATGCTAAATACACTAATTATAGGGTAATGTATGATTTTCTTCTGATGTAAGCCCAGTTGATTCGAATTAAAATGATAAAATTAAAATTATTGGTCATAGAATACTCACTATTCCTTACCTTTTGGAGAAATAATAAATTAATGAATATAATATCAAGAAATCTCATCTCCCCTCCACAATATAAACCACCCCTCACCCACTCTTCCACTCTCACCACTCAAGCTTCATGGGTTTCCTAAATTCTTCCAAATACACTTCAAAATCCCTATCCCCCCGTACAAGACCTTCTAGACTCACCAAAAGGCCAAAAAACAAAGTTTTTAAATAGTTTCTCAAGGTGGAGTACTCAATCAGTGAACTTATTTCCCTTTTTCTTTCAATTTCTTTTACAAGTTCCATTGTTTTTTAACTCTTCTCACCTCAACCCATCCAAATACCATGATAATTCTAGTACCAGAAATTTACTGGATTTTTATTATGCTAATGGAATATTTTATCATCATCTCTCTTTTCCTCTCCTTTTATACTATAAATGCAAACACCGTCCGAGATTTGTTAATTTATCACACTCAAGGAAGATGGGTTTTAAATTTGCATTAATATCTTCGATACTGGTCATTAAACCTTTTTAATGATTGAAACAGATCATCATATAAGTATTTTATCATATTTAATGTTCTGGAATCCTTACACACTCATAATATAGATTAATAAAACAAAACAAGGTCATTATGCACAAAATCGCCAAGGAAAATCAAGCGTTTATCAGCAAATTGTCAAATGATTCATCCTAATGGTATATGACCTAAATCATTATTACATAATTTATATATCTTTAATTTAACTAATAATATATATTATCAATTCTGGATTCTTATCCACAATTCAAATGAACTTCAATTCATGAATACAAGTAAACGGATTTAGAAAACCAAGGAAGAAAATGCTTCCAAAACAGTAAAATTGAATCACTTAAACCCATTAAAATAGCATGATTGAACCATATAAGTTTGTACCATATCAATTAAATGTTGTTTATATTCTAGAATTATCAATTAATTAAGCTAAATTTTATTATTCAGGTTGTTTATAACAAACACGAACACCATTGAGCATAAGGTAAGGGACATCTTAACTCAAATTCCATTCGTTGAGTTAAACATAAATGTCATTGGTTTTGTATTTTTCAATAATATTTGTTAGTTACCTATTTTTTTATTCAATATATCCACTTTTATTTTGTGGTTTTATGTTTTTCACACATAATTATTTCATTGATTTGTTCTCAATCTAATGATACGTTCTTTATAAGGGATTCTCTCTCTCACTTTTGGTCAAGGATTATCTCTATGTTGTGATTTTTTATTTTTAATTACTAATGATGGGATATATTTTCTCACCTCCCCCATACTTACCTTATGATATATAAATAATGGGATACCCCTTTACCTCTCATTAATCCCCCACAAGAACACCTGTTACCATGCTGAAATATTTTTAAGGGGTTTATCATCTCACTTTCATTTCTGTTAGAATTCCATTGATCGCCATTTATTTCTTGTATGTGGTATATGTGAACTTCCAAATGATATATAAAAATATGAGTCTATTTATATTCATGTTATTCTATGATTAATTTGGTTATTATTGACTCTAGGTCATACGATTCAACTTTTAACAATATTGTAAGGGTCTTTTTCCCAATTCCATTTCATTGTAAGTTACATGGTATTGTGCACCTAGTATTTCTTATGTGGTGTATCTACTACCAATTTGAGATCATTTTTCATTTGAAAGTGAAGATATTATATATATCAATATTCTGGATTCATGGATATTAGTATTGTCTTAAGCCGTATACCCTTTTACATATAGTATTTATTTGAAAAGTTATATTAACTATGGAAAAATTAATGAATCTGAATTTGCTACTCTATACGGATATAGAGAAGGAAAATTTTACTTTTATTAAGTATATGTATAGATAATTATTTGGGAATGTAGTTTTCTGGACCTAGGGTATCCTGGTACACAACAAAGGGCCTTAGTGCACTCTTGGTATTGACACTCCCGGGGGATATTCTTAGGATAATTTAAAATTTATTTACAAGCCATTATGAAGGATTTTAATGTAAAATTTTCTTTTGAGAAACCATGTTTATGAGATAATATATGCATATAATTTCAATCTATGTTAAGAGATTTTATGTTTTACATTCATAACATAATCTAGTGTATTCCATTATTTAGAAATGGATCCTAATGGAATAAGGGGAATAAATACTCGTGGATAATGTAGGGATTGACCCACTGAGAAAGTCAACACAGTCAATGTCAGGGCAGATCAGATCATGACCATATTGGTAAAACTTACTCAGGTTGTAGATAATTACCATTCCAAGCCTGTGTTGGATCTTTTCTTGTGGTAAAATCCCTCTCTTTCAGTGGGACTACTAATCCAATGGTAGCTGAGCAGTGGATCAAGTATCATGAAATGATATTCATGGAGTTAAGATGGAGTGAAAATGAAAAGGTAGTGCTGGAAGTATATTGTATCAAGGGAGACTCTGATGAATGGTGGTCCTTGATTCATAATACCATAGAGGAAGGATAAATATAAAATACGGAATGGAGGAATTTTAAGAAAATATTCTTTGAAAAATATTTACCTTGTGGGCAACGAACCGAAATGAAGAGGAAATTCCATAGCTTAAAACAAATGTAAGAAGGTAGTGTTAGAGAGTATGAGGCTACCTTCACAAGACTAGCCAGGTATTCTATAGATTATGTATGAGACTAGGAAGACAAGATTGATCATTTCTTTGAAGGTATTAAGCCAAGTCATCGAAGGGCACTGGTTTCTCAATCATTTTCATTATATGATGAAATTGTATCAAGTGCCATCAAAACAGAGAAGGAATTTTATAGATCAAATTTGTTCAAGGGAAATGAATATAAGAATTGGTACTCTGATAACCAAGTAAATGGTGAAGCGCCAAAGAAGAACAAGTGAAAAAATAAATTCCCATTATGCGAGAACTATGGAAAGAATCGTCCCAGTAAATGCTTAAAAGGAATGGGAGTCTGCTATAAGTGTGGATAAAAGGGTCATCGATCTAATGAATGCATGGGGAAGAAAAAATTCAATGATTTTCAATGATACAATTATAGAGATATGGGACACTATGTGAATGAGTGTCTTATGTTCCAAAGAAACATGCCTTAGAAAAGGCCAAGAGAGCAAGGGAAAACTTATATGATTACAACTGTGGAGGATGAAGTTCCTAATGATGTGGTGGCAGGTACATTAATTCTTTCCTCAAACTTGGAAAATTAATTATTTGATTCGGGATCATCGTATTCATTTATATAATCCCAATTTTCTAGGAAAATTAGACAATTACAGTTTGATTTAATAAAGGATTTGTCAGTCAAATATCCTATGGGATGTATCATTGCAACAAAGGCATGTCGATTAGTCCCCCTCATGACACATAAACGTACATTATATTCTAACCTTATTATCATACTGATTATTGGATTTTATATAATTGTTGGTATGAATTGGATATCAAATTATGATGCGAATGTCTGTTGCATGAAGAATGAAGTTATAATTTTTGAAAATGGTGTAGAATCATTTATATTTAGAGCAGAAACCTCTCCACCAGAATCTTATCTAGATCCACCCTTAGTAGAGATACTAATTGAAATACTTAGAGATTAATATAATCCAATATCTATGGGTGTGGAAGGAAATATTCAAATTTAATATGTTCATATAGTGCAAGAATACATTGATGTATTTCTAGAGGATTTACCTAGACATCCTCCAGAGCGGGAAGTTGAGTTCTCTATTGATTTAATTCCTGGAGAAAGACCTATATCAAATACTCCCTATAGAATAGACACTCTGGAATTAGTGGAGCTAAAGAAACAACTTTAGGAATTGATTGAAAAGGGATTTATTTGACCTAGTTTTTCTCCATGGGGAGCCCTTGTCCTATTTTTCAAGAAGAAAGATTGATCCATGAGGTTGTGCATTGATTACAGGGAAATAAATTCTATTACAATAAATAATAAGTATCCTCTACCAAAATTTGATGATTTATTTGATAAAAAATAGGGAGCACAATAATTTTCAACGATTGACCATTGATCTGGATATCATCAGTTGCATCTGAAGGAGGACGTTCCTAAGACAGCATTTTGAACAAGGTATGTGCATTACAAGTTTACAGTGATGTATTTTTGACTGATTAATTCACCCTATATTTTCATGGATTTAATGAATAGAGTTTTCACAAAATATCATGATAAAATGGTTTTGGTATTTATCAATGATATCTATGTATACTCCAAAATCTATGAAGACGATGAGAATCACTCAAGGAGTATTCTGAAAACTCATAGAAGTAATTAATTATATGAAAATTTTAGAATGTGTGAATTATAGCTTCAATTAGTTTCTTTTCATGGAAATATTGTCCCTAAGGATGGAATATAAGTTGATCCTACGAAGACAAATGCATTCCAAGAATGATCCATGCCAATAAACATAACCGAACTACACAGTTTTATTGGCTTACTAGGTTACTATCAGCGATTCATTTAGAATTTTCCCCACCTGGATAAACCGCTAACCAAGATCACATGCAAAGGGGTTAAGTTTTTATCGACAAAATAATGTACAAAATTATTTGATGAATTGAAAATAATACTGGTCAATGCTTCAATTGTGACTCTTCTATCTAGAAATGAGGCTTTTTTTATATATATTGATTCATCAAAGAATGGACTGGGTTGTGTCTTTATGAAAAATGATAAAGTTATTGCTTATGAATCAATAAAGTTGAAGGCTCATGAGAAAAATTATCCAATTCGTGATCTTGAGTTACCATCAGTAATATTTTCAATGAAAATTTGGAGACATTATCTCTATGGAGAAATATGTGAGATTTATATTGACCAGAAGAGTTTGAAATGAATTTTCAAAAAAAAATAACTCAACATAAGGCAAAAGGTATGGATAGAGTTACTCAAAGATTACATTTTTTCAATACATTACCATCCAAGAAAGGCAAATAAGGTGTCATATCCATTAAGCGGGAAAGATCATGGACTTCTGACTCAAATGTGGATTGAGATATATCTTATATTCAAGGATCTACTAAAGATGGATGTGGGGGTTGTAAAAGAAGGGGATACATCTTTCTTCATTCAAATGACTGATAAATCATCATTACTAGAGAAGATAAAAAGATCTCAATATGATGATGAGAATCTGCACAAGAAAATTAATGTTGTTAAGGATGGGATATTGGTAAAATTTGTGTTTGATGAAGGAGTTCTGAAATTTGGGAAGAGGTTATGCATTCCATTAGTAGCTGAGTTGAAAAGGGAACTATTATACAATTCTCATAGCTCAAATTGCTCTATAAACCCAAATAGAACAATGATTTATAGAGATCTGAAGGAATATTTTTGATGCGATAACATGAAGTGAGAAATTGCAGACTACATTTCAAGGTGTCTAGTTTGTCAGCAAGTGAAGGTAGAGAGAAAACATCCTAGAGGGCTGATGAAACCTCTACCTATTCTTATGTGGAAGGGGTATGGAATTACGCTGTATTTTGTCACAGGGCTACCAAGGAAACCTATAAGGAATGAAGTAATATGGGTAATTATTGATCGCCTCACAAAATCAGCACATTTCCTTTATATAAGAGATGATTTACCAATTGAGTGCCTGGAAAGAATTTATATTTATGAAGTTGTAAGACTTCATGGTGAAACTCTATCGATTGTGTATGATCAAGATCACTAGTTTACATCAAAATTCAGGAAAAGTCTCCAGAAGGAATTGGATACTGAGCTTCATATGAGTACTTATTGTCACCCCCAAACTGATGAATTGTCTGAAAGGACTATTCAAACTATGGAAGACATGCTGATATTATTCTCTCTTGACTTTCATGGTATGTGGGGTTAATGATTTCCTTTGGTGGAATTTTCCTACAACAATAGTTTACATTCTAGTATTCAAATGGCTCTATATGAAGCATTATATGGAAAAATATTTCAAACTCCAAGATGTTGGGATGAAGTTGGTGAGAGAAAATATATAGGCCCTGAACATGTTGTGTAGACCATGAAACATTTAAAGGAAATTAAAGCCCATAATAATGCAGCCCACAATATGTAGAAGATTTATGTTGACCACCAGAGAAAATACTTGGAATTTCATGTGCGAGATCATGTCTTTCTGAAGGTATCCTTATGGAAGGGTGTCTTGAGGTTCAGTAAGAAAGGGAAACTGAGCCCAAGGTACATCAAACCATTTGAAATTCTGTAAAGAATAAGAGTTGTAGCTTACCGTTTAGTAATTTTTCCTTGTCTCTCCAAAGTTCATGATGTGTTCCATGTGTCATTGTTGGGGAAATGCATGCCAGACCCAATGCATGTACTCACCTATAATGAAATAGAACTAGAACCTTATTTGTCATGATCTGAAGAGCCTATCGGGATTCTTCACACAATAGAGGAGGTATTGATAAATTGGAAAACTCTTCTAGTAAAGAATATTTAGAGAATCCAAAATATAGAGGAAGAAACATGGGAACATGAGGATGTTATAAAGAATAACCACCCACATCTTTTTGGTGGGATTTATACATAAACATTTGAAGATGAAATTTCTGAAGGAGGGAATAATGTAACACCTCAAAAATTTTATCATATGTTATCCTAAATACATTCTAGTCATAGCCTATATTTTTTAATGCACCGAATTTTTTGAAACAACACTTAGTTATTTAAGATATAGTTATATCCTAGCCACTGAACATAAATTTTCCACAAGTGTGTTTTGAATTTTGAAAATCTGACATACACGGTTACGTTCAGGATGATTTTTAGATTTTGATAGAATTATCTTAATTTTCGGTGAATAGAAACCTACACTTTTGAATAGTACCCTACCATTTTGGATATTAATGTACCCATATTAATAGTAATATTACTCTTATGAATGGTATCTGTACCTATGAATGTATAAATAAATTTAGGCACCTTCAAAATGAAGAAAAAAATTTTAAGTGCTTATATTTGTCAAGTAAATAATTATTCTAATTAAATATTTAATTAATCATCTTTAGAAAATTATTTTTGAAAAATGGACTTCATTTTTTGATTCTACACATTGAAAAATTCTTAGGGTGAATTTTTTGTTTTTTTCTAAAATACATGAATTTTTTATGAATAATGAAATACCATAATTTATAAAATAAGCTAAATACCCTAATTATAGTGTCATTTATGATGTTATACTGATGTAATAACAATTTATTCGGATTAACATGATAAAATTACTATTCATGGTCATGTAAAACTCATTATTCCTTATCTTGTGGAGAAATAACAAATTAATGAATATAATATTGAGAAATCCCCTCTCCCCTCACCTATTTAAACCACCCTCACCCCCTATACCTCCCACAACACTCAAGCTTAAAAACATACCTAAATTCTTCCAAATACTCTTCAAAATCCCTCTCCCCACTTCCAAGACCTTCTAGTCTCACCATATGGCCAAAAAAATGGTCTTAAAGAGTTTCTCAAGTTGGATTACTCAAGAGTTTGACCTCAATTCCTTTTTCGTTCAATTTCTATTACAAGTTCCATTATTTTGGTATCTCCTCTCACCTCACCTAATCAAAATTAAATGATTTTTCAGGTACCTTACATGTACTGGATTTTAATTAATCTAATTGAATATTTTATCATAATCTCTCTTTTACCCTCCTTTTAAACTATAAATGGAATCATCGTCCGATATTTGTTAATTTATCACACTCAAGGATGAAAAGATTCCAATTTATGTTACTATCTTCAAGACTGGTCATGAAACCTTTTTAATGGTTGAAAAATATTATTATATATGTATTGTATCTTATTTAATGTTCTATAATCCTTACACACTCATAATATGGAATAATAGTACAAGACAAGTTCATTTTGCACAAAATCGGCAAGCCAAATCCTAGCGTTTATCATTAACATATCAATTGAGTCATACTCATAGTATGTAACCTAAATCATTATTAGATCATTTATATCTCTTTAATGTAACTAATAATATATATATTAAAAAATTTGTATTCTTAACTACTAATCAAACTTACTTCAATTCATGAGTACAAGTAAACTGATCATGAAAACCAATGAAGAAAATGCTTCCAAAACAATAAAATTGAATCTCTTTCACCCATAAAAATAGCATCAATGAACCTAATAAGGTTATACCATATCAACTAATTGTTGATGATATTATTTAATTATCAATTAGTGAAGCTAAATTTTATTATTCAAGTCATTAATAACAATCAAGAACGCCCTCGAGCATATGGTAAGGGATATCTTAACTCAAATTCCATTCGTTGAGTTAAACCTCAATGTCCTTGGTTTTTAATTTTCATAGAATATGTGTGAATGACCTATGATTTTTTTCTGTATATCCAATTTTATTATGGGGTCTTATTTCTGTCACACATAATTATTTCATTGATTTTTCCTCAATCTAATGTTATGTTTTTTTGTAAGTGATTCTCTCTCTCAATTTTGTTCAAAAATTCTCCCTATGTTGTGACCTTTTATTTTTAATTCCTAATTATGGGGTATGTTTTTTTAACTTAAACCATAATTCCCTTATGATATATATATATATATATATAATGTTATACCCCTTTAACGCTCATTAATCCCTCAATAGAACACCTGTTACCATGTTGAAATATTTGTAAGGGGTTTCTCATCTCACTTTAATTTCTGTGAGATTTCCATTGTTCGCCACTTATTTATTTTATGTGTGGTATATGTATACTTCCATTTTATATATAAAAACAATATTCTATTTATATTAATGGTATTATGTGATTAATTTTGTGATTATTAAAATTCGTTAATATGATTCAATTTATTACAATATGGTGAGGGTCTTTGTCCAAATTCTATTTCATTGTCAGTTACTTGGTATTGTGCACCTAATATTTCTTATGTGGTGTATATATTGCCCATTTGATATAATTTTTCTTTTAAAATTTTAGATATATTATATATCAATATTCTAGTTTCATGGATATGAGTATTGTCTTAAGCTGTATACCCTTTTACTTTTTGTGTTTATTTAAAAAGTTATTTTAACTATGAAAAAATTGATGAACCCGTATTCTCTAATTTATAAGGATATTGAGAAGGCAGATTATAAATGTATTAAATATATGTATAAAAATTCTTTGGATATGAAGTGGCAGTTGGGGCCCTCTATAGCCCCTCTATGCATCAATGGGTCTCATGAGACAATCAGTTTGGCGACAAACCCTTTGAGTTTTTTCCAAAAATTAGATGGGTTTCTACCCACAGAACAAAACATTTTTAACGGTATTATGGTATCATGTGACAAATACATTAGGTCCAATTAATAAACATTTTCATTATTCATTTTTAGTTATTTCTATCTATGAGGTTTTCACTATGAAAAAATCTATGGATGCTGGCTCTTTCTCAGTTTATTAATGGCGTGTGTTTTTCGTTAGTTCGCCATGCCATATTGATTATGCCAAGCTATTTATGATTCACTTATTATTGATTCATTCTTATTCTATTTGTAACCCTTACTGATAATTTGATCTCACCCCTTTCTTTTGTTTACCTTCTATAATTTATGAAGACAAATCATTTATTGAGTTTCTATGGATGTAGTTTTTAGTTTTTGTTTTGTATTGTATTTTCTTACCTTTTCCAATGTAATTTGATTTACATCTACATATCTAATTTCTTCCAGACTACTAAACTAATCGTTCCTTCGAGATTTTTTTCCTTATCACAATTCCAATGTAATTAGTAATTCACCAGCTCTGGTCTTGAGGGGTCGGGGCATTACATAAAATATATATTAAATTAATATTAATCACTAATTATAATTAATTTTATTTATTTGGGTAAAACTTCTTTGTGCACTAAAAAATAATATTATTTCCTTTTATATTCAATAAATTTTTATATTCATTTCTAATTAATTAGTAACCTATTAATTCAATATATATTCGTGTAAACTATATATTTTCATAAATTAGTTAATAATTTTCATAAATACTAATTTCATATCAAGTTTTTATATTATTATATTCAATAATGATATTTTAATATTATATTATTGTTCCATAATCCTCAGCCATGTATGTTACACAGGCCATCATAGAATGTCACTATTTCATGTAAACAAAATCTAACCATAGTGTTCCATATAAAAAAATCTAAAAATTATATTGTGTGTAATGGAAAATTAACATGTTTTTTCATATAACATAAGCCAACCATAGTGATTTAAAATAAAATAAACTATTTTCAGTGTTCTATGAAATGTTAAATATCAAAAAGATTAAATTAATTCGAAAAAATATAATTCAAAAAATCTCATGGTGTTACGTTATATCCCCTTAAAATGAATTTCACCTTCGAAATTCATCTGGGATATCAATAAATTACTACTTTAAGGATTTATTCATAGAAACCCACATCATAAAAATGAATACTAATACATCCATTAATAAGGGATTGTTTTAACAATAATGGGAAACCAAAGTAACATATAACTAGGTTTCCACATAAGATAAAATAATTTGTGGTGAATATTGGACATAGAGGAAAAACGTAAATAATTATAGGGATGTATTGACTTTATCAATCATAAACAAGTGAATAATCAAAGAAATTTTGATGGAATAAATGTCAAAAAATGTGATGATTTAAATTTCCATCAGTTCTATAGCCATTAAGGTAATATGAAAACACATTTTTTTCATTATCCTAACATTTTGTAATTATTTAATTGACCAATATTATAAGGATATATACATACATGATATGTTACAATAAGAAAAATTCATTCTATAGTTTTTTATCTATTTATTATTCATTCACTACTTCATGAAATGTATGTTTTGAAATTAACATTCATGCCTAATGAACTAAAATTAACATTTAGTAGATCATAAGGCTCATAAAATAATGAAAAGGCTAACTATTTTCTCTAACTATTCATAAAAATAATTTTTATTAATAAATTAATCTATAAATATAATAAGTAACTCTACTGGTTCATCATTAAAATTTATTCATCAAAAATAATTTTTCATTAACCATGACATCGCATAGGTCTATGGTAGGTGAGAAACTATTATCATCCTTTGGTCAAGGGTTTAAGACCTGCGAAGTCGGTGGACCTGATTTTTTTTCCAATAGATGTACATGATTTCCGTTTCTAAAACCACAATCATATAATTTTAGAATAAAAAAGATGGAAATATTCGAAATAAGTTTAATAACTAAGTATCCTTTTATCCAAGGTTTTCAATATAAATCAATACATAAATACTTCCTCAAAAGTATAACTTAAACATTTCATTAATGGTTCACCATATAACCACTCAGAAAGATGAAAAAAAAATTTATAAAGAAATTAATGAGAATAGATTAATATTAATCTCCCATATATCAAAAAGCACCACTGGGTTTTCACATTTAGAAAATGATAACACCCTCATCGTATTTTCTTTTGAAACGTGATAATTATGAAAATTACAATAAATACATATTGAAAACGTTCATGTTTCTTTATTACAATTTATATTGGATCAATTTATTAAATCCATGAATGTTGAAAATGTCATCAAGGATATCGTAAACCTCTTGTCAACAAGTCCATACATGGTTACAAGGTAATCAGTAATGTCTAATTTACTTATTAATAATCAACATTTTTTTATCCAAAAAAAATTATCCTAACATTAAGAACACATTAATTGTTACCATACCATATTCAAAATATCACCATTTCATTAAATCACTTTTCTATTCCATCTATAACAATCACCATAAACTTTTAAAAAATGAGCATAAAAATAAACAAAACAAACCTTTAATGTTTTATAATTAATATAACATAACTTTTCAGTCCAAATTAATAAAAACATTGATTATTCCACTTCTTGAATAATCCATAAGAAGGATTCATAATCCAATTTCATAATACCCTCTATCATTCACATATCATATATACTTTCATAATCATCAGCAATATAACCATTACGTGTACCACCTTGAAGATTATTTTCTAGATATATAATCATAGTACATTGAGTTTCATAATGATAATTTTTTCCATAATTAAACCCCTTAACCTTTTATGATTCCTTATGGAGGACAATATTCTCATCCATTTCATTAACTGTACTCTTCATTTCCCCTTTTTGTCACTTTCTTGGTGTCTTTCTTCCAAAATTCAAACACCTTCTTGTTTTTCTAAGATATTCACTTAGGAGATTATTTCTACATTCTAAACACAAATGATATATAATCTTCCTTCCTCCATGGTCCATATTACCCTAACTCTTAGATAACTTTTCTTTAACTGCCTTAGTTAGCCCAGATCTAGTTAAGGTACATTTTGTCAATCATGTTCGATGAAAATTGATTACGCATGATAACAACATCTTTCACTCTGTTGATCATACCACTTCATTGCCCATCAAAAAATCATCCATCACATTCAATTTTAATCCAATTCATTTTGGTTCATACATTTCACTGAACTGGGAATCATAGTGTGAGAAATACTTATCATAGTAGAATACCACATTGTTATGAAAATAATTACTTATAGGATGTCCAATCATGACACCTTAGTTAACCAATTAAACCCTAGTTGAATACTAGGTTATTCAAAGAAAAAAATATGTATATACTTCATGATGGTTCATGAGGAGTTTGTGAATTTCAAAGACATATCCCCTATGAGTGTTAAACTAATTGTCCAGAAAGGACAGTTTTCATGTACCAGATTACCTTGAGATATGCCCAGAACATCTGGTCTTATTTGTTACTCCAAGGGTCATATAATCCAAATACATGTCTACTTTTATTATCTATAAAAGTATTAATTTTTAAGAAACCAATAACTCTATCCTTTACTTAAATTCTTGTACATTTTCTTAAATATTGACTCATACTTGTACTTACCAATAGAGACATCACATGACATATCCTCAGAAATATAACCATGTATCTCACTAATGTTTTCTCATCCTTATTTCCAATGGTTGACTAAACCATCACTGTAATACTATCTGTAGGGACCCTCCCATATCATACATTAACATTACATCACATTTACTAAATACATACAACATTATTAAAACACATTCCCATATACCATATTAGTTTAGTGCCATTGACAATAGAGAAACATAAACAGTGGTACATGAGTGAGATACATTATCTCTTACTAGGCTATCTAAGACTAGAACCCCTCTTAAACATATCATACAAGAAAAATATCATCAAATCAAAAGGTAAGTATGCATAAAAAGGCATGGACTTAGATTCTCAATAAGGTTAAACAAGGGATACATGTAATAATAAACACATACGTAGAGGTATGAGAACATGATCATGAAAATAGAAGATCATACCCAGCATATCAAAGATTATATACATAAATCGTCGCATAAATCATTGAAATTCATAAGACAATAATAATAAATAAATAAATAACATAGGAAATAATAGTATAACATTGGAATAATATAAGGAATTTGGGGAGGCACATAAGTTTATATGATGATTTCTATAGTATTAAAGGCATATAATCTAAGTCCATATTAGTGGAAAAATTAATTTACTAAATTGGGATCAATCCCCATTTCATCCTTATATTGCTGAACTGATTCCATTCCTTGTTCCCACCCTGTAATAATAAACCGAGTGCATTTCTCATTCCATCCATTTCTATATCATGAGATATAAATATTTACCTAATGCATTGGGGGAGATATATTCCCCACCCATCTTATAATGAAATCATACATACATGTTCCACAAAATCATAAGAAATAATATCATAACCCATGAAATGAAAAGGGTATCATAAACTTGTAATAATACAGTAACCTAGGGCAAAATATATTGGTTTCATAATCATCCATCAAAAATCATATCTAGTAAAAAGAAGCAGGTTTGAAAATCATATAATGGATGGAAGAGAAAAGAGTGTTATAAAAATATTTCCAGGAAACCATGAACCATTCAACAAATAAATTGAATGGATCTTTTGGATCAATTATTTGAGTGTTATTAGTAATATTAGAAGATTTTTTTTATATGGAAAATAACTTATAAAGATATTTTGAAAACATTTCATGATGAAAATATCATTTCTACTATGAAAATGGCTCATTAAAACATAAAATAATATTTAAAACCATTTTCATGAAAATTAACATTAAATATTATAATTAAATATTTGAAAAACTTTTAGATACCTATTTCTTTGAAAAAATATATATATTTTTAAAATGTTTTAAAATCTGTTTTCATTTCAAACTTATAAAAGGAGCTTGAGAATTTTTAGAAAACAGTTTCACTGAAAATACATTGAAAATTAATAAATAAGGCTGGTAAATTATTTGAAAACCACTTTCCTTAAAAAATATAAAATAATATTACAAACGTTTTGAAAATAATTTTCTTTAAAAAAATATATAATCTTGAAAACATATGTAAAATAATTTTCCTTGAAAAATTATAAAAAAAATCTTGGAAAATATTAAAAAAAATTAAAATGTCCTTTACAAAATTTATAGGAAGATTCATAGAAATAATTATGGGTAAATCTATATATTTCACATGAGGAAAGAATAAAATTCCTTTTTCTTAGTAAATGATTAGAAAAATGCCTCATCTGGAAAGATATAAGTATATTTCATTACAAACATAGTACAAGAAAAAAAGGTAAAAAATTACTTATAATACTTATAAGATAATATTATAATATTCCTAGAATTCATTTTTATAAAACCTGGTTTCGAAGGAATGTATATTTCAGACCGAAGAATGGGTTAAGTCGGATTTATTTAAAACAGTTTTTTAACTATACTACTGAGAGAAGAGTAGAAAATGGTATCAGTGCATAAATAAATCTTAAATAACCATAGGAGATGAAAAATCCTGAATTTTATTAAGAGTTTAATCAAAATATTTCATCAAAGGAATCATAAACATAAATAATCTTGAAAATCAATGAGATTGTTTCGATAATGTCTTACAACTTGGTTACATTGACCCATAAACCCAATGTAAAAAAATGAAATTAATTTAAAATTAAAATATAATTAAAAGAAGTATATTTATTACATGACATTTAAAAGTTAGTATATACACCTCATGGAAAAATATAGGTCCCCGGCATGGCATGTGTCTAAAAGAAGGAAAATTGAGACAAATTTTGTATTCCTATTAGGTAACTCTTGAATCATAAATCTCGTGATAAAAATATCATATAATCGGTATTGAAATTCCAGTAATTTTATATATAATAATTATTAAATATATACATGGTATGTAAACACATCGCATATAAGGAATGGGTGGTGAATAAAGCATGTATCCCATCGAAATAATATGTGAGATGACATCCCCTTACCCTGTCTCCTAACTCTCATAATACTCATTAAAACCCCCTTTATAATAAATTTAAATATAACATAATTATATAAAAGAACAAAATTCCTATGTATAATACCATATATTGTTTTCTTATGACTTTATATTACCCAATTTTTAACGATTCCATGTTAAGGTTATGCTTTACACAATATTCTCTTTGTCTTTCATAGGTTTCATAATTTGTTATATATTTGGTCCTAATACAAATATCATGGTTTGAAAAATGTAAATCATGTAATAAATATTATTTATATTATTTATATGTGTATTATAATTATCTATATAATATATATGTATGAAATGGAATAAAAAAGTAATTAATATGGTAGGTTGTACGTATTTATGAACATTGTTTATGTTTAATTGACATATTGAAAGAAAGAAGATAAATAACATATATGTATATATATGTATATATATCATTATTATTATAGAATTATTATATCATACATAATATATTTTCATTATACCCATTCTTAATACATTCCATTTATCCTGTGAATGAATCATATCACTTCGAGGGGGCAGTAGTCCACACGTCCTCAAACAAAATTATCATATTTACATCAACTGGAAAGTGTACTGATATGTTTTTTCAAAGGATTAAATAAGAATAAACACATAATAAATATATTATATAACATATATAATCATATTTTCCATCATAATATCATCCATGAGAGACAGTAAAGAAATAATGATCAATCATCATCTAGTGAGGAGGTAGTTCTCCATACACGTAAAAAGTATGTTCGTTAAACATTAGATGAAAGTATGTGTATGTGTTAGATTGAACCTTCTATAAAACTAATAATATAATATTCAAGATCCTTTTTTTATAAAATCATGGAATAAGATGTTTTTAGGGGGTAGATAATGTAAATAACATAAAAGAACTTGAGGAAGAATGTTACCACTTATTCGGGTAACTCCTTTTTGTTTGCACCAAAGAGATTCTTTGGATGGAATACTACCAATATAAAGGTTTATAGGATAATGTTAGGGATTTTTAGGAGGTATTTGGGAAGATATTTTTCTTTAGAATTTTTATTGAGATGTGTGAGGATGGTGGAAGAGATGAGGCCTTTTTATAGTGGAGGAGGAGTCCCACTCTTGTAATATTTTGACAAAGGAACTCCATTCACGTTTTCCATAGGTGCATTGGATCCATTAATGGATCCACTTCAATAAAATGGATGATAGGGTATAAATATTACCATTAAATGTTCCTTGAACAAGTTTATTAGTCTTTTTTGGTATTACGTAAAAGTGTTATTATATTATTAACCTAATTTTTCTATTTAGCATCGTAATTAATTTTATCTTCATTCACTAATAATTGGTAAAAAATTAAGTTCAAATTTTTATATATTATAAATAATTATTATTCTCAATATTTAATACACTTTTATTAATTAAAACCACATATTTGGAGTAAATTAATTTAATATTTATCCCGCATATGGGATGACAGGGTATGTTTTATAAAAAACATTCAAAATTTTGCTAGGGTTTTATACCCAATTTCAAAGTTAAATTGATTATAATGCACTAAGTTGGATTTATTGATAATAATATGTTACAATTAAAATATTCAAAAAATTAAAAATAAAACTAAACCTAATAAATAAATTAGATGAAAAAGTAGTTTTCAATTAAAATATAGTATTTCTAACTATTCAATAAAAAATAAATCAAAGAGAAAATTACAAAAAAAAATTATCCTAACCAATTTTTATGTTTCTATTTAACAATAATTTTTATTTTGACATATTAAATATTTAAATTTATAATATTTTATTTAAAATGGGTTCTCAATTAAAATGCGTAAAAACTACCATTATAAAAATATATGTTTTAGAGCATAACGTTAGGTTTATTCTTATCTTATATCTCTAAAATATATTTTATGAATATTAAAAATATTTTATTGAATTGATAACATATATATTACTTTAATATGACTCAATAATTATAATTAAATCAGTTCCCTAGGGTAAAATATCTTTGCCACCATAAAAATAATTATAATTCCTTTTATATTGAATCAGTTTTCAAATTCGTTTCATATTAATAGGTAAACGATGAATTCTTATTAAATTTGTGTAACCCAAATATTTTCATAAATTTGTTAATAATATTCATAACCACTAATTTATCATCTAGATTATATCTTATTATTTTAAATATTAATATTTTAGTAATATATTATTGTTTGGTAAACCTCAGTAATCTGTGTTCAGAAATCAATTGAAGAATGTCATTATTTCATGTAAGCTAACTTCAGAGTTTTATGCAGAAAAATATAAAATTTATGTTTCAGGTAGTGAGTTATTAACTTGGTGTTTCATAAAATTTAATCCAAACATTGATATTTAATATAATATAAACAATTTTCAGTGTTCCGTGAAATAAAAAATATTTAAAATATTAAATTTATTTGAAAATCTATATTAAGTCATAAAATATTATGGTGTTACAAGATAGATATGGATTAATAGTAATGGATTTTTCATAAGTTATGTGAATTTATTTTTATTTCATTTAAATAGAGTTTTATTTTCGTTTTTGAGAAAAGAAAATAGTAGAAGTATTGATTATTGTCCTAGCCAATATGTATGAAAATCCAAAAAAACTTAAACAGACCTTGCAATTCATAAGTTATTTGGTAATAAATATTTAAATGGAAGAATATCAACATAACAATATATAAATATTTACATAGTATGAAGTCATCTAGAGTTATAAAAAGTTGTTTTCATGAATTAAAATTGGTATTTTTTTTAACAGAGATTTTGGAAGAGATGTTTATTTCTTTACATAGTATTACTATACAATTTGAAAAAATGTTTAAAGTTGTTTTGAATTTAATCTTGAATGAAAATCTCAGGTGGAGTGACGTTTTGGAACCTAATTATAATGTTTTGAATAAATGTTATAATAGAATATACACCAATCCAAATTTTATGTCAAAAGAAAAAAAATAATTCCATCGATGAGATTATTAGAAAATCTCCTAAAGATGGACCAATGTGAAAATAATAAAGTAAGTGGGTGAATCTCAATAATGGTTTCAAGAATATGATACCAAGGTCTATAGGATTAACCTATGAAGGGTCTGATTATTTACATTGAGTGGAATATTATATTATCTTTTTATTATGTGTTCCTGTTCTAGAGGAATAAGAAGTTTTTGATTCAGCTGAACCATTTCATTCTATAGCAGAGTGATATTTCAAAAAGAATTGTGTATCTAGAATATTTCCTAAGGTATACATGGTTACTGATGACACAATTGATGTTTTCATAATGTTTTATGTGAATGACCTAATTCAAAATGGATTATTATATATGTAGAAGTGATTTAAGAACATCTCATGTTAAAAAATAAATAAAATTATGGTAAACTAGAATAAGAAGGATTGCAAATACATTTCAAATATGATTTTTGGAAGGTATGATGAGGATCAATGGTTGTGGGGAGGGGAGTTAATTATGGGACCTTTTAAATGAATTGATGTTAAAATAATTTTCTTTGATTTAATTAAAACTACTAGACATCTAGAGTTATGGTACTATCATCTTTAAAATATTAGAGAGAATAATGAAAAGGATCCAATGGAAGAGTGTATAATGATTAATTATGATACGGATAACTAAACATGTGATGGATATATAATATATAAATAGATAAATGTTTTGTTTAATTTTAATAGAATAAATCATTACAACTATAAACATCAACATTTTGATTGATATATTTAGGTACCCTCCCCAATATGATATCATGGTGGTTCCTTATACGTTGTCATATTTATTGATGAAATAACCATAAATTTGTGAATATATTTCTTAATGCACAAGATAGAAGAGTTTTCTGTTTTCATTTAGTATAAGTACATGGTTGAAAGGTAAAATTGATAAATCATTAAATTCTTTTGGGTGGATAACAGAGCTAAATAAATCATGTGGGGATTAAATAAATTTTTTTAGAATAATGGAATTAGTTATGATAAAATTGAATCAGGTAGACATAGAAAAATAACATTGCTGAAATGATGATTCAATCATTGATTTTCATGAAACCTAATATGAATATTTACTCTAGTATTTCTATTGAAATTTCTACTGATGAACTAAATTACATTTTTTATATAGTAAACAAAATGATACAAGAACCATTGCGAATGGATATTCCTAAGTAGTTCTTTGCTAATAATCAAATGAAAATTAATTTTATGAATTTTTTTGAATGATTACCAGAATTTAACATTAATTATATGGAGATGGAAAATCTCAAAATCATAATTTGAGGAGTATTTCTCTATGGGATATGAATATTGGACCATTGGTTATAAAATATAGGATAAATATCATCTAAATATATTCATATCTCAGTATTTTTACATTAATTATTGGGTCATTTATAAAGACAGGAACATAAAATCACTGTAATATGAGCACAATGATGAAAAAATACTAATTCATGTTATCCTTTCTGAATTCATTAAATTATATCAAGATTTGTTACATTTAAATGATAAAATAAGCTATTTGAAAGTATATTTAGTGGTACATATACCTAAGAGTTCTAGGGATATTGAGATTTTAGTGGGAGAACTAGAATTTTAGTCTCTATAATATAATGAATTGGAAGATATAGGAAAAGAATGTGAAGAATAGAATGTTAAATTATTAAGGCCTTTTATAGTTAGATGTCCAATAAATAGGTTTGATCCTAAATTTCAGTACTAACATCAAAATAATTCAGGGAAACAATAAATTATAGAAATATTAGGTTCCATTCAAAAATTAAAATAAGAAGTTGTTATATATAGAGGTGTAAATAGAGTAATTATATTCTTCTAGGACCTATGATGTAATGGATATACTATGAGGAAATAAATTTCATGACAATAAAAAATTGTATTTATGATTTAATTATATATACCTACTATGTATAATTTAGGGATGGTTTTGAAAGGTTTTAAATATAAAGGAGTTCATTTCTATATGATATTTTCAATCTTAGTAAATCTAATTAACAAATATAATGTTGTAATCTTAGTAACTAATGATGATTTTAGATTAGAACAAATTTATGTAAATACTAATCTACATTATTTTTATTTTTATAAATTAAATTACATGATTTAACAAACTATTCATGAGGTTGATATAATAAATAAATGGTTTTTATGTTTAAGTGAAATCATTATGGCATGAAATAATAATAAAAATACAATAAAACCATTAATTTCATGTTGTTATTGAATAGAAGTGTCTTATATGAAGAAAATATAATCACTATTTCATCTACAAAACTTAGGAGGATGTTTGATTTATCAAATTGGTCAAAAATACAGATGATATGATTTTGTTGGGTCATAGAATTTTATGAACCAAGGAATTGAACTATGTTTTATATGATTATTTTGAAATAATTTATGTTGGTGTTGAAAAAAATTGTTTTCAGAGGATTGAAAGAGATATGAATTCTTGAATTATACTCTTATCTCTAAGGATGAACATATATAATATCATTGATCAGTTTTAAATGAACAAATGTATATCATTTTTTACTATTATATCCAGTCAAATTAAATTTGAAATGTGGAATATACAATGATCATAATATGAGGAATGATATATTATAATGGTTCTTTATGCTTCAGTATATGGATATTTAATTTATTTCTTGTCTTATAAATTCCCTAAACTTTCTTTTACTATGGGTTCCATCCACCAAAATATGGAAAATATGGAGAAATAACACAAGGAGGTTGGGAAATGGATTACCAAATATATTATGTAAATGGACTACACATCTTTATGGTTTGGTATATATAATCAATTTCAAAGTTATGCAATTTATAATTTTTGTTGGGAATATAATAATAACAGGAGTAAAGTTGGGTTTTTTTTCATTTCAAGGTAAAAATTTGTTTGATATAGATGCTATAGTAGGGGGTTTCGAAATCAAAAATGGCAGTTGAATAAGTTTATTTAATGGAAGTGGTGAAAGAAATGGTTTTTTGATATATATACTGGTTGAAAAAAAAATGGTATGTTAAGATTTACACATTTTTATGATAAAAAAATTGTAACTAACTTATAGAAAACTCAAAGGATTCATTCTATCACTAAATATATCAACTTGAAATACAACAAGATTCAAAATTCTATTGAGTATGGATGGTATGAATTTTTAAGTATTTCAGGATAGAATAATATAGATGACATTTTCACTAAGGTTATAAAGTATGAATCTCTAAGGAAATACAATGAATCAATTAGATTAGGGTAATAAGATGGTGATCTATATTACTTCATGTATATTGAAGAATGATTAGAGATTTGATTTTTTATGTGATGATGGTTACTTAGGGATCCTTGAAGTAGTTTTCATGTCGAAGATTTGTAGGGTTATGATTTATTTTTATGTATCTAAACTTAGTTTACAAGATGAAAGTTGTGGAAAAATACATCGAACAATGACATGAATATTAGGTGTAATTACATGTGGGTTTTTTGTTTATTGTATGTTCATTTCATCTTTTTTTAGATGTATATTTAGTAACAACACATGAGGTCCAAATTCTTTTTTATCAAAATGTATATGGGTATTTTAGTGAATCACTATATGCACATTATTTTTTTATGAAGGATTGATATATTAGATAAATATTTATATACAAGTGGTTTGTGGTATGGACTTTATAACCATGTGGAACCCAAAAATAAATTTTTTGGGGCCCACATTATAATATGGTTATCAAATTTTAATGTGATTACATTTTAATAGTAACTCATGTGGACAACAAGTTACCTATTATATTATTTTTATTCCATGATAAATAATATTAATAGTTTACAATTTTGGAGATAGCATGAAAATATGAACCAAATAATCCATATTGTTATTTACTTTATACTTTTTCATTTTCTTATATTTATATTAATGAGTATGTTTTTTAGATATCATTCCGCATCATGATTTAGGATGAATTTTAGCTTCATATTTTGTAGTGATCCCACTCAAAGAGGTTTGGTGTGTTTATGATGTGTGTATTATAGAAGGTTATAAACAACCCATGGATTTAAGAACTATTTAATGGGGGTTTAGCTTATGGTGATTTATATTTTTTATCAAATCTAAAAAAAATCATAACTCCCAAAAAGATAACTAAACTGGAACATTTAATTTTCCACATGAAAATATACTCTGACCTTAGACTCCCAACAAAGCCCCAAAAACTCAAAACTAAATAATAAAATCTCCAAAATAAAACTGTGGACATAAATATTAATCTTTGGATGATATATTGGGTTTCCTTATCATTAATTTTTTTAGTTTAATCTAATGAAATCTAACTTCCCTTTTTACTAATTCACTACCAAAGTGTTTTTTATTCATATTTTTTTTAATTTTCCCTTCAAATGTATTTTTCCTCCCACTTATTGATGGTTCTATGGATATATCATTAGGTTTAGTATCAACCATTAATACCACACATTTTATCAATCCACCCTAATCAACCATCCACTAGATAGGTTTTTGTGTTGTTATTATCCTATCAATGGTATATCATTACTCATTTGTCATTATATTTATATTTTTTCTCTGTTGTGGAGATCCGCCCATTTCAATAATCGTTTTGGTTATCCTTAAATATATTAATTATGGTATTAATTAGAAAATAATAGTTTCTATCATATTTGTATGAGTTTATTTTCAAGGATATTGAAGTGTCTCATAATAGAATTGGTAGCTCTAGAAAACTATATAATCTAAAAAAAATTTATATTTACATTGACCCATAATATTACTTCAATATATTCAGATATTGAACCTCTATTTCCATTTACATTTATGGTTTCATCCCTATTTCAATTTTCTTCAATGTTCAGTATTCAACATTATAGTGATAATAAACTATGACATTTGGGGTTTATTCTCTAAGATATTCAGCATGTATTTCATCAGTTAGGTGATATCTAATACCTTTATATTACAGACTCTTTCATTATATAATTCCTATTATTCATTCCTTATAATAAGATTCTCCTATTTTTCACTTAATCAACTCATGTGTTCTTTAGTCATTTTCAATTTGATATCATATTCTCACTGTATGATGACTTTATTCATGGTATTTCCTTTTTTTGGTCTTCATCACCAGAACCTTTATAATAATGATTGATCCCAATTTATAAACATTTTTATTATATAATACCTTTTTAATATCCCTTACTAATTCATAATATATTTTTATTTACCGCATATTTAGTTTATTGGAATAATTTTGTGCATAATGTTATTGTGGCCTAAAATTTTGAAATTAATTATTTACATGAGTGTAAAGAAATTATTTCCATATTCATACATTAACATTGTGTGTTTTAAGGATATTACATAAAACCAAATAAATTCATTAAAAATTTAGAGTAATGTGTAAAATATATGAAAATGTGAGATGTATATGATATGTTCTTAAGCTACTAGATCATGCCTCGGTTAAAAATAAGGGATCTAACATAAAATTTTTGAAGTCCTCCCTGAATCACTATAATGAATGTGTTGTAACATAATGTATCCCCACATTATGTAATAAGTCCAACACATGATATAATATAACATTAGAAAATATCTTAATTATATCATAACCATTGAATAAATACTAATAATATGATATTATTCCTACAAAACCAGAACAGATCCCATTGATTGTGTGTCAGTACACAAATTATTCCTTATTACTGAATATAATGATCCATCAAAATTAGCATTAATTTATTGAAATAACTATTATATTATTCACACCAAAATGTATTCTTTTCTCCCAGAACACATTATTCCATAATCCCAATGTCCTCTCAAAATATTTCATCATGATAAAACATGACCGAGAGTTATGGGAATTAAAATTCATAGATATGGGGGTTGTGAGTCGATATACTCATCACATAATCTTTTATACAATTATATATGCTATTTATACAAAAGCATCATTTTTTCTCTAGTAAATGCTACCCCACATAATAATGAATCATCCAACTATCAATAAATGCAATCTAAAGCCCATTCATGAGATTATAATCTCATCTGAACACATCCTCTAACTATAATGTGCTACTATGTTGGAAGTATAATATTGAAATACAATTACTAATTATAAAATTACCTAATCTGTATATATAATGGATATAAATCTTAATATAACCATGCCCGTTTTTAAAAGGAAGTCCATATAGAATGCATGTAACATATGAGTTGAAAAAATATATTGCAGGTACTGTTACTGAACTTATTCAAGAATATATATAACAAACAGGATACATTGAGGATAGATATTAGTGAATTATTGCACCAACGAAGAAATAATAAAACTATAAATGTATATGAGAACATATGGAATATTAAATTCCAAGACTCATGAATTTTCATACATAGAGATATAATACAATATTAATATTTGAAAATTTCAATTTAATAATTTATATATTCTAAAAAATTATCGAATTAAATTCATGGGGAACTAACCCTTAGGATGATCTGTGTTGTAATAAACCAGTGATGTTTTTTTACTTTTCAATATTTATTTCCTATATTGGAAATATTTTTGTTCTGAATTAAAGTGGAGTGTTGGTAAACATGTTAGATGTAGTAATATTCTTCGTTAACGTTTATATTTAAAAAATTATAAATAATTATTAGTCTTTCAAATATTCCCATACTAATACAAAACATCATATTATGGTTTTCGAATGAATGGTGAGTAGTGGTTTCATGATTTCAGACTCCTTATAGTAGATATTACTATATGGTTAATCCTAAATTAGGGGATATGAAATATCTTATTAATAAAATTTGAGGTATTAAGACATCTACTATTCTATGATTAAATGTTTATAAAAAATCAAGATCTTGATGCAAGGGTGATCATAGTCCTTGATCAGGTGAGGTTTATGGAGAATGATATTGACTCTCTTGACTGAGTAGGTATTTGATTACGGTACAATATATAGAAGAACATTGATAAGACCCACCGAGTGGAACCTAACAGTGTTAATTAACTTTCAAGATTACTCTTCATCAATATTTTATTTAGAATTCTTCCATATATAACTCTCTCCCATTATTTACATTCATTTCAATTATTTTGAAATTAAAAACATAAAAATAGAGTGAATATGGAGAATTTACCTAGTGTGATATCATTCCATCCATGGATATATACTTGGTCACCCATTTTGTTGGGTATAAAAGTATATAAATTCGTTTTTGATTTTAGGATAACGATAGGACACAAAAAAAGTTACATGATAATGTTGTTATTATCAAGGATGGTGTTCTGTTGAGCATATACTGTCATGGTATATAGAAACTTTTTATAGTACATTATCAATCATCAATCCACACTATGAGGATGTGAGGAATCATGTAACTAGAATCACTGAAATTGATGTATATCTATGTGATCATGAGGATCTAGCACACTAGAGGACTTCATTACCTCTATAATATCATACTCGTCGATGTCCTAGTCTCATTATGAATTATACATATCTATACATCCTTGATTGTACCACATCATGGTTTTTATTTTTAACCTTCTAATGGAAATAAATGGAAATTTAAAAATTGTTTTTTCTTAAAAAATATAATTTTTAACTTAGGTTTATTTTATTGAATACAAATGTCATATATATGTTTCTCAACCCAAAATCCTCTTCAAATAATGGTTTTTAAATTTCACATTTTATATCTATGATTTTTATTTAAAATTTATTTAGATGGAATAAAATTATTCAATAATATAAAATCTTCCATTGAAAATCCCTTAAATAATAGAGTGTGAGAAAATAAAATCATCATTAATAAAACAATTCCCAACAATGTATGATTCCACATTATAGACACACTGTTCCACTGTGGTTTTCATAATGTAATCAGTTCTAATTTTTTTAATAATTTCTTAGATGATTGATTTATTCCTTGGCCAATAATTCCCCACCAAGGCCTAATTAGATAATAATCGTACTAATTTTTGAATTTACCCTCTCATATTTTTTTGAAAAACATGATTATTTTAATGCTTTAAATCTTTTATCTCATTGAATAATGTAAAATTTATTAACTGAAATCATCATTTAATGTTATAACCTATCCATTTTCACTGCACTCTCGAGTACTTATTTGTATATATACGTCAATTTTAATATGATCCATTTATCTCAATTTCCCTCTTATATTCTCTACCAAACAGTTCTTTTGTCAGTTTACCACGTAAATATGACTCATAATTTTCAATTTATTCATATTCTATTAAATCTAACAATTCATATATATAGTGTGCATCAATATATTTCTCATTTTTATATCCTAGTAAATAATTTAAAATATATATGGTGTAATAATCAACATTGATGTACTTATCTTAAATGTTATAGATTAGTTTATTTTTCTATTTAATGTATAATAAATTTACAACACTACCAATATCATAAAGAATTTCATTCATGTATAGAGATTATATTTTAATCTGAATAGATAATGAAAAGTCTTTCATGACTGAATAAGATATAGAAATAATTTTTTTATTATTTATACAATATACTATTAATTCAATAATTCTATGATTAATATGATATGATATCCTATATCATATTGTTAAACATATAATACATAATCACTTGCCCCATTTATAATATATTTATACAAATCTTAATTCTATAATTATATCTTTTTTATAATTTCTTGTTATTATTATAAATAGGTAATAAACAACTTGTTTCTAATATTGATTATTCAAAATTATAGAGTTTTAGGTATATGATATTCACTTTTAAATTATCAGAATGAATATCTTTGAGGACACTTTTTAACCATTATTACCAATATACACAATTGTTATATGTTATACCATTTAGATACATTCAAATTAATTTCATGATACATAAAATAATTATTAATGAAAATATATCTATAGGGATGTATCATGTTTCTTATGTTTTCATAGATGAAATTTAATTAAATTACTCCCACTAAAATTATAAGCATGTAAATTATTACAATTAATGATACATAGATTACTATTTAACTATGTTTTTATTCCATAATAGTTTTACAAAACATAATAATAAATAATGAATTCCACCATTCAAATCATTTGACATGTGTTTTAGGAGAGTTGGGTTGTTGATAATTTTTACAAATACATTATACATACAAAACTAAAATCTATTCCTCATGTATCATAACATATAGGGTTCCCCAACAATGTATAACCCAAATCCATTAGTGGGATTTGGTTACATAACCCTTAGAGGTAATTATTTTCTATAATTCATTATGTTAGATAATCCATGTCCATACGTCTTTATGAAACCATCTTAAATAATATATCTTTATATAACTAATAACTGGAGTTCATAAAAAATATTATAATACATATAAATCTCACCACATTAAAATAAATCTTATGCACAAGGTTGTTGAGAAAAATTCATGCAATGTTTTAAAATCATAAAAAACAAAAAAATCCTTATATGATTATGTTTTCATGATTGGTAACCAATATCAATATTTATATATAGTGAACTATATCATTGTACAATGATTTATCTTACTAAATTTTCTACTTACCATGGTTTAATATATAAGATATATCTCAATTCCATTCTAATTTTCTTATCTAATGTTTTATATAGTATAATAAACCACTAAATTGAAGTTATTAACTAAATAAAACCTAATGTTTTTGTAGAATAAAACTAAATCAAATTTTTTATACCTATCATGTAATCTATTTCATATATATTATATAGGATCAATTTTTTAAAAAATTTATATCATATATATTATTCAAATAAAAAAATATATATCATTTATTTGAATGTTTATTCAGGGAATGAAATAAAATAATTATCATTTATGTTATCTACCAATAATAGGATATTAATAAAACATTTAACAATCCATTTAGGTATATAAATATTCAATTCATAATACCTAAGAAATATTTTTTATACCTACTTTATAAACAATAAACATTTTATAAAAAATGAATAAAAAATTTCTTGTACTCTTTTTATTTGATTATAATCCTTATAATATGTCATGATCCAAATAACTATATAATATCATGATTATTATTATTAATTAGTTATATTTTATAATATATCTAATATTTTAGCATAATTGTAATGTCTAATCCCGACTAACCATTTAAATGGTAGCTGGACCGATAGCCACATGGTCTCAACAACACCTCCCTGTATACTAGAGGTTGGTGACTAGATGCGAGGGTCTAATGGTGGTGAAGTGGGGACACTATACCCTCATGGAATTAGGATCGTAATGGTATATCAGTTGTAAATCAATGGAAAGAAGAAATATTAGTAATAATAAAAGTAAAAGCATTGGAAGATAAATACAATGATTGATGAATCGTAAATGGACAACACCAATTTGTATAAAAATGCATTCATGTCTAGATGATGATAAATGATATAGGAATTTGGTGAAATATATAGTACAACATAATAAAAAGGAAAATTTTCTAAAGTATAAATCCATGGTCATCCTGAGTACTTGCTCAGTTAAGTGCTCTATATATGCCACATACAGAGATCATCAAAAACCAAAAATACATGGACTAGTAAACATGATGATTTGATCGAGTTCCCTTATGAAATGGTGGCCTGAGAAGGTGTGAGATGTAATCCTAGTAGTCCAACACCAAATTGTTTCTATATAAATCTAGTTCTTACAATATAAAATGAACAGTTTTAGAACTTAGTTGAATACAAGGATATAAAAAAATAAATAAAGTACACTTTGGTTCAGGATCCGAAATAGATACCTGACCGATTCTACCTACTTCAGCCTAATCATGATGTCTTTACCAAGGGAATCTATTAAGGTAATGTGGTATATAAATGGAATCACATATGAAGAAAAATATATGGTCCAACCCCCTGATTGTGTTATCTATTGATGGCTCCACCCATAGGCCATCATTAAATAACAATAATATTAATATTAATAGTAATCACAGGGGTTTCTATTGGATCCCACAATGTAAATAGTACCATAGAGTCCATCCAAGGTGTCTTGTAACCGCATCCCACATATCACTCATGGTATGGAAAATATTGAGTCTATATGAGTTATCTCCCATAGGGGACTGAGTATCACCTGAGGCATAGAGTATCCATCATTCCAATGAGTTCATACATGTTTTCTCCCCTAGGGAATCAATGTCACCCAAGAGTATGAATAATCTACCTGGAGAGATCATAAAAGTCATGCTAAGCATCGCTCTAGGACATCCATCAGTCCCATGCCAAGAACTGTGAGTCCATCCATGACATCATAAATTTGGTACTCGTGTCCACGCTTATCCCACAAGTAGATGAGGGATACCATTCTCAAACACATATCATCAATGAGTAAAAAAAATTTTCATGAAAAACATGCTATACTAACCATTTCATACAAGGCTTTTAGATAACGAATAAGTCCAAAGTAAATATTAATAGAGTCTAAGAAAAATGATAAGTCTAAAAGGATATTCACACATGGAAATAACACCAATAATTTTGATTTAATAATAAGAGCATGGAATTTAACATATAGAACTACGAAATTGGTAAAAGGTATATGAAGATAGAACCAGTAATGAGGCATATATCATAATCACAATCCAACAATCTTGGGTCACTAAGAAGGAAATATAATGCATAATGCCCAAGGAATAATTCATGATCAGTAAAGACATAAATCATAGGGATTAAAAAAATTATTAAAAATTATCATGACCAACAAGATAAAAGCGGTCTACAATGTTTAACCATTCACTGTAATTCAAATAACTAATTTAAGACATTTATATGGGTGAACCCCCCCCCCCCCCCATGTGTTGAAAAAAATCAAGGCTCACGAGAATTAGGACTCAATGAAGGATGTGAACCCATCAGAGTGGATAAAGTCATGGAGATCACCCAAAGTGGTGATTCATCACTCACTAGGGTCATTTAGGACATGTAATCACATTCAATTTAGTTTATTTTAAAATTAGAGATGTCTTAAGAATGGTCTGGGGATGATAACAATGGTGAACCACATAAAAATTGATGAAACTTGTGGAAATTAAGCAGGCCACCTACAATATAACATGAATGACCTACACGTCTAATATCATGTCCTGATTTGTTATAGTTTGATGAAAAATTAGAGAAACGGTTGAAAACCCTAAAAATTGATTTAATTATCTCACATGAAGATAGCACTGTAGAGGTGAATAGAAACTTAATAAATGAGAAGGGGGAATGTAGATATTATCAAGAGGAATCCATAGAGACTGAGGGAGCTCGAATCAGACATTGGACGAGGGATAAATTTCCATACCTAGAAATGGAGAGGAGAGGGGCTTATGGGAGAGAAGTAGGAGTCACATGACGATATAAAATGTAGGAGGAAATAAAGTAATTAATAATTTAAGTTCATTAAGGGAGAAAACATAATTTCACCTAACATATAGGGGCACAATGTTTCCCACATAGTCAGCAAAACTATATTCCAACTATGCACTTTGTCCCTACCCTTGAACCCCCCTCACACTGGTTGGACGTACAATTTGGCTAACCATAGGTAGCCTATGAAAAATTATAGAATAAAAAACCTACAACACCCAATATGACCATGTTAATCCAATAACATGTTAAAAACATTAAATATATAACCACTTTATACACCATATTAGGCCACACATTTTCCTCTAAGGGCCGCATAGTTTCAGAAACACTGTGCAGCATGCCTACTTCTTCCGTAAAGCCGAATTTCAGGACCCAATTCTTTTGAAACTTGATGGAACACCCCGAGGACCCCAAGGGAATAATCCAAGTATGAAAACAACAAATTTATGTTTTAAAACACTAAAAATTATATTCTAAATCTTGTTTTACAAAATATACCATCCACCAATGACAAAATACAAATTCCTTTGTAATTTGATATGATCCAAAAAACAATATGCTATAATATCCCAAAAATAAAACTTCTCATCCATGAGAATCCTTGAGGAAACTAAGAGAACATAACTCGACCTAATAAGGTAATGAAGTCTTATTCAAATGGACTCTTTTTGTTACCACATTCCCAACACACCTCTATGAACCCCTTAAATATATAGAACATATGTCCTTGAAACTCAATCCAACACTAGTTTTTTATGAACTGAAACACCAAGGAAATTCCTACCCAATTTTGTCTTATCGAATAATTAATCACATCATTATCTCATTCACCAAAAGGTTATATTATTTTTAAGTCCAAAACAGAGTCATAGTATTCCACCAATGGAATAATTAAGCATTACTTTAGTGCCCCAACTGTTCACATTGAATTATTATAGACATAAAAAATTGGTCGACTCATAATAGACCTCAATATATTGATCGAACCGATAGTTCATGAAAATATTTGGTAAACACTCACAAAATTTTCATCAACCCAAAAAACATGCCACTAAGAGGATCCCCACTAACATGTTATGACAAGAGAGAATAAAAACTAGTCAAACCATATCTAGTTGACTAGCCTCAAAATAATAAACATAGGGGGATTCTTCAATCAAAAACAAAGACTGGGACCTTTTTGGTAGAGGCACCTGGAGATTTATCTGAGCATGCTCAATAAATCCTATAACTATCTTTTAGTGATTACCATAGACAAAAATACCCACTTTAAGATTTATTTACAATAAATGAACATGGTTACATGCCTGATCCAGGACTCTTGGATTGATAACATTTTTATTCAACCCTTGTGATCCCAATTAAAGTCCCAAAAAACCTCAAAATCATCAACTGGAGCTCAGGGGTTTCATTCCATGCAAACTGTACTCTGAAATTTACAAGCGAGAATTTAGTAAAAGGTGAAAATGACTACTCATTGAGTACATTTACTGGCCTTAATGTGAAATCCTTCTAGATATAATGTCAAAGGGTTGGTTTTGGTCCTTGCATCCAACCACGAAGTTCATACTTGGGAACTCAGGTATCACTCAGGACTAACCAGGCCTCTAAGGAAAACTATGCTTCATAAGAACACTCTAAGGGAGACCACTTTTCAAGACCAACTTCATTTAAATTTATTCTAGAATATAAGAAATTTTCTATTGGTGTACTTAGATGATTTCAATATCATATATATGTTCTTCATTTAGTATAGATTTCAATAAGATTATTTGAATGTTTTTGAAAAAGGACTAGATACACTTCCTCTCTTATGATGGAAATGTGGTTAGTATGGTTTTGAACCAACCCTATTAGCTACATAGTGAATGGGGTTTCGATATTATTATGTTGACCTCATTTTAAAATGATTTTCATAAACCACTTACACATTTCCATTTACCAACCACAATGAATTTACTCCTAATGCATCTCTATATCCCTCCAGAACAACCACTGAGATCAATCCTTGACCAATGGTGTTTACAAACGATTCACATACAACTAGGAATATCATCATCATTATCTCCTTCAAGAACACACTTAAAACAAAATATTACAATACATTGGTAATTTTATGCAAGGACATCAATTTCTAAATGTTCATTTCATGGTTTCACACCCTATAAATGAATGAAACACAATGACACTTCCAGTATGACACTCCCCGACTTAATAGTTTCCTAGTCATTACATCTTCTAAATAAGGTATCTCATCCCATGTTGTACACTCCATTTACCACTGAATGTGGGTCTAAGAGGCTTTCATAAAACTATAGAAAGTGTTTAACTAAAAATATTGAGAACCACCACTTAGGAGCACAATATTAGATTGAAATTTAGATATACATGTGACTATCCTCCTAGTTTATGTCCATGTGTTCCATAACATTATGTGTAAAAGAAAAAAGACTAACTAGTGTGTCAAAATCCTTATTTTGTTATAATGAAATCTCAAGCAATTGGATAGGAATTATTTTTTAAGAGGCTTATATCACTATACTCTAAATATGACCAGTGAGTGATGTGTCATGGATCCCATGTTAAAGATCTTCTAATGAAACCAAATGGTTCATTTTACCCTTTAACAATATGAAGGTAGCTTGTATGCTGACACATTCTACACCAAGATCACCTAATAAAATAACACTTCCCAAAGTCTATCCATGGGATTATCATCCCTAGGAATTCATGTGTCTAATTCCCCTTGTAAAATAATTATACAAGAGGCACATTACTTCGTACGACTGTATATTAAGCAGACAACCTCTTGATTAATCCAACACTAAAGAAGAAGGAAAAGGAGGTCCATGTGACCTACTAATCATCCTACCATTCCATTGGGTTTTTTAGCCTGCTATAAATGAGAATTCTGTGTTTTTCACACTAATATAAAAGGTAAAAACAACCAAAACTCATGCATTAAAATAAGTAGTAAATATTTCTATCTATGATTCCTACAAATAAAATGGAACCAGAATAGTTCCACTCATGAAATATCTCATAGCATTTTGCAAGGATTTTAAGGATATAGGGGTTCTTCCTACAGTGGGTTATCCCCATACTGAAGCTCAAAGAATTGGCCCAAAATTAGTTCATGTGTTTGAGAGGTTACTAGGCTTAATAACATATCATTTATGTTTGAGTGATAATAAAATTGGACTATAACTAATATCTCATTCTCATTTCAAGGAAGCTACTAAAGGAAAAGGAATAAATGATTTAAATTACCCTTATATGAGGGATGAAGATAAGAACACACATTCAGGTTTCATTGATCCAATTCATCTATTTACATTTAAACTCTAGCATTTTTATGTCTCACTTTTAAAACAAATGATACCAGTCCGAATACAACGTTAGTTGGTACTCTATATCGCTAAATCCAAAAATAAAAATTGGAAATTTGTGTTAACTTCATTTTAAACACTATTATTTATTGACATACCATTGTAATCATGTCATTTCATATCATAAACCCATTTTAAACACCATTAAATTATTTATATATCCTCATAGATTACTTCTTTAAAGAAATTCTAAATGGTAATATATAGAGCATAACACCCTTCAGGTTGTAATTTAGTATTTTAATTACTGCTCAAAGATAATTAAAAAACCTATATTAATTAAATAGGTACTATTAAAAATGGATTCCACCTTATATTTACCTAAAACCATTATATGAATCTATAGGAATAGTAAATGACTCCCAACACATAGCATAAACATGCCCCCAAGGGGTTAAACACTAAGGAAGAAAAGGTAATGCATGGGGAATATAAGGGTCCTAGTAAGAAATCATGGGTTTACCTAAATGAAACCACATTTTATTTATAAAAATTGATTTGTAGAATTCTAGTTCACTTCATAAGCAATGTTCCCTAATTTACCTACTTGGGTCTATTTTTCCTTAACATGTTTAGTCATATGTGTCATTAAGCCCTAGAATTGGAGGTACATTCCATAATAAAGAGTCCAATTCATTTAAAGAGAAAAATATTTTATATTATTAAAAAGTCTCTAAGTACATAAGAATAATAAAAGATAATTTGGTTTTATGTGTTATATCTTCTCAATTTGTAATGTGCACACACACATTACAGCTTGCAGGTAAGATCCCATTTAACCACATCATCTTTATTTAGGATAAATTTAAAATTTTATAGTTTTAATATTTTCACAATATACCTTTATTATATAAAGTGAATCTAAAATGGTTTTATTACATGGGATACCATTATTCAATTTATAAAGTTACCATAAACATTAAAAATTAATATTTGGATCTCATTTAACTAAAATTAGTACATTTCATCCCACGAAACCAATGGTTCATGGATCAAACTTGTTAGAATTGATTTGATAAATAGAATTTCACCATCATTTTATGTTGTAAAAAACACTTATATTGATGTTTTTATTTATTTTATCCACTATTATATAAAAATTATAATGGAATATTATCACAAGTATAGAATAAAATTAAACATGAGGAATAAGAACTAAAGAATGATTGACCACTATGTAAGCATTAGAAAACACCCAATCCTGGCATATAAAGAAAATAATGATAATTAAATAACATAATCTTGTTGTACTATAAAATTTTCTAAAATAAAAAAAAATCATGTTATATAAAAATAAGTATAATAAATACCTATCTAGGGATAAATTTGATCATGTTAGTAAAAAATATCAAACATGGTATATAACATGAAGGAAGATAACACACAAGGAGAATCCAGAACATCCAATATCCAAACAATGAAACCTAAATAGCATAGAATATGATAGGAATATGAATCCATATCTGCCTATAATGATACATGTAATACTTCCTCTTCCCCATACTCGGGTAAGGGGAACAAACCATAATTTCATAAGTTAGCATTTAGTGGAAAGTACTACAACAACTTTATGTGAAATCAAAATCAACTCTACTAACGAACATTATAAAAAATAGTCACATACATGGCCACATAGACTTTACCCCTTAGTTGGTTTGATCTCTCCCACATATGGATTTTTACAATGTTCTGACACATTCCTAGTCTTCTTTCCACCAAAAAAAAATAATATGGAAAAGGGAAAAAGGGATCTCATGCCACATTATAACATTATGATCTGAATGACCATTAAACTAGTAGTCCAACCAATCACCACATGGACTCAATAAATCCTACCGATACACCAGATACTTTTTAATATAACTGAGGTTCTAATGATAGTATGGTGGGGATAATATTCCCTCATGGCCAGAGTTTTATAGTAGTATATTAGGTGTAAATCAATAGAAAATAGTGGAAGTAGTAATAATAAAAGGAAAATAAGTGGAATATAGATACAATTATTGAATAAAAGTGTATGGACAATGCCAATACATATAATAATTCATACAAGTATAGATGATTCTATATTAAATAGTCATTATATAAAATATGTAGTAGAACACAGTAAAAGTAAAAAAAAATCTCAAAGTCTAAATCCATGAGAATCTTTTGTACCACCTTAGTAATGTTCTCCCTAGCTCCCACATACATAAAACAATACATGAAATATATCCATGGACCAATAGCCATGATGGTATGATCATGTACCCTAGTGTAATGTGGCCTAACTAGGATGTGAGATATAATCATAACAGTCCATGACAAACGATGTCTTGTTCAATCCTATTCATGAACTATAATGTCAAAATTGTCCCAACATAGGGGAATAGAATGTGATAATCAAATAAATAAATTACACTATGATCAGGGATCCTAAATGGATACCTAACCAATTCTACCAACTCTTTCTTAAGCCTGGTGTCTAAACATGGGGAACCTGTAAAGGTAATATGGTATATACATTTCATCGTATATGAAGCAACAGAAGTGGGATGTACCCATGCTGGTGCTCTATCTTTTCGGTCACACTCCTAGGAAATCTTTTAAGAATTATATTACTATAATGAAAACATTAATTGTGAGGAAATATAATTAATCCTTCCAATGCATAATTAAAATCAAGTAATTTAATCATGAACCCATCCATGGACATCTATAACAGAATCCCAAGGGTCACTAAAGTAGCCCCCAATATATACAACACCACAAAATTCATCCAAATGTAACTCGTAACAAAATTCCTTGTATCACTCTATGTATGAAAAACTCTGAGTTATTACTAGTTATCTCTCATAGGGGTCTGAGTATCGCCTTAGGAATAGTGTATCTGTCTTCCCATTAACTCCATCAAAATATTATCCCCTATTGAACCAACGTTACCCAACAATATGTATAATCCTTCGAGAGAGCACGTACATGGAAAGACAATTATTGTTCCTGATGTGTCATTTATTATTATGTGAAGAACGTTGAGTCCATCCCTGATATCCATAATTTAGGACCCATGTCTTCTCCCATGATGATATAAAAAGAGTCGTAGCATTCTCAAACTCATATAATTAATGACGTAATAATTAATACATACTAAACATATTAGCACAAAAATTTATACATTCCAAGATATTATGGCTAGTGGAGAAAGATAATAGACACCAAAAATAATCATAATAAAGTTGATAAATGAAAATTCACACATGTAAAAAATCACAAGAAGAAGGATTTAATCATAAGAAAAATGAATTTAACATAGGTCACTAGAAACAAGGTAAGGGGTATAAGCAGATAGGCCAAGTAATGATCAATACGGAATAAGCACAAGACAAATAACATAAGTCACCAAGAAACATGTTTAACATATAAGGACCATGGAATAACCCATGAGAAATTAAGGCATAAATCATAGGTATTATGAAACTTGTATAAACAATTTATCATGAGAATCAATCTAAAAGTGGTAACTAAAGGCCTACCATTAACCTTAAGTCAAATCATTAATATATTGAATTTATTGAGGGTGATACACACCCTCAAGGGTGTTCACAAAAATAAATGATCAAGGTAAATAGGTATAAAAATTAAGTGCATCCATTAGAGTGGCTAAAGTCAAGAGATCACCTAATGTGATGACTAGCCTCTCCCTGGGGTAATTCCTTACATGGTAACACATTCAATAGAGTTCATTCAGAAACATATAGCTGTCTTCAGAATGTTCTCATGCACGAAACAATGTAGAGACATTTTAAATGTGATAAAAATTGTGGGACAGAACTAGACCACCTACAATATACCATGGGATACCTGCACATCCAATATTAATTCCTAATTTTTTCAGTTCAAGAGAAATTATCAAAATTGATGGACACCCTTAAAATAGAGTTAGTTAGCTCACATGAAGATAAATCATTTTAAGAGAATGGAAACATAAGAAAGGATATATATGAATCAATATATTACCAATATTAATAAAATGATATTGATGGATCTTGAATCTGAAATTGGATGAGGGATATCATGCCACACCTAGAAGAGGAGAGGAGAGAAGATCACTGGAGAAAAGGAGGATCCTCCTATGGCCCGAAAAGTGAGAAATACTGGATTATATAATTTATTTTCATTAAATAAAAAATGATAAATTCGCCTAATAGATTGGGACTTAGGGTTTGGCCACATGGTTTTCTAAACCGTGTGACATTTGTGCTCTATGGAACTGCCCAGTAAACCTACTCGCACAAGTCAGCCACACAGTTTGGCTCACAATGTGTAGCCCATAAAAAATACCACTTTTAAAAAACCTTCATCAAGATGTAAAATTTTGTGTCTCCTCTCTTATGGTAATATAAAACCATGAAGCACCAACATCTCCACTGGACTAGGCCACATAGTTTCCTCTATAGGCCACATGGTTTTAGGAAAACCATTCACCCTACATGCTTATTCTATAAGTTGGTCTTTCAGGCCCCAACACTCCAAAAGCTGGACGGAACACCCAAGGTAATCCTTTGGTCTCCAAAAAAGTCTAAAAATAACACATATAAGTGTTATAACACTTGGAAATCAATTCCTAGACACGTTTTTCAAAACAAACCACCTACCAATGAAAAAATTCAAATTCCTTTGGAATTTCATGTGGTCCAAAAAAAACATGGGATAATATAATCTCCCCAAATTTAAAATTCTTATCTCAGATAATCCTTGGTATAATGAAGAAAACATCACTCTTACTACATGGGTTTTGATGTATTGTTTAAACATTCTTGTTTTATTTCAACACTCCTGATACACCTACATGAACCCCTTATTTATATGGTACATAAGCCATATAAACTCAAGCTATATCTTTTTTTCTAAAATAAAACACTGAGATGGATCCAACCCTACCATGCCTTTCCTGAGACATAATCACATCATCCTCTCCTTACCAACTAGGTTCTATAATTTTAATGTCAAAACCCAAGTCATAGTATTCCACCAAAGGAACTATCGATTTAACCATGCACTTAGCACTCTAATGATGAACATGGCATGATTCTCCACATAAATGATTGATCAACTCCCAAAAGACCTAAAATTCATGGTAAATATGAAATTTCATGAGAACTATCAATCAAAACTCACCTCACATAACTCAACATGATAATGTTTCATTAATTGTTTCCTCACTAATCACCTACGATAAGAGAGAGGAAAAATGAGGGGAACTATCTCCAGTAGACCACAATCAAAACACATGGCTTATATGGATGGTACACTCCAAAACTAATCCTATTATCTTTTTTATGGAGGAACTTTGAGATTTATTGGAGAGAACTCAACAAATCCTATTACCAGCTTCTGGTTATGTACCTTTCAAAAACATCCACTCTAAGCTTTCATGACATAGCATGAACATGGGTGCATGCCTAATCTAGAACTCTTTGATCGATACAAATTTTATTCATCCCTTCTAAGCTCGATTAATGTATTAGGTATCCTAGGAATCATCAAATAGAGTAAAAGAATCTCACTCTATGAAAACCATTCTCTAGTATATATAAGTGAGTTGTTGGTTCAAGGATAAAATGACAACACGTCAAGAACACTAACTAATCTCAAAGTGAAATCCTCCTGATGATCAAGTCAAAGGGATATCAAGTTTTCATAACTCTGACCATTGAGTTCCTATATGGGATCCCATATATCACTCTGGACAAACCATGCCACTATGGAGAACTATGCTTCCTAAGTGAATTCTGATGTAAAAACATATCAAGACCAACGTCGTTAAAATTTTTCATCGCATATAACTGAAACTCTATCAGTGTACCCAGATGATTTCAAGATAGGGTACATGATCATCATTTATAAGATAGTACAATAAGAGGATTCTAACAGGTTCAAATAAGGACATGATACACTTCATCTCCCATGTGGGTAAAGTGATCGGTATGATTTTAAACTAACCATTCCAACTTCATAGTGTAAGGTTACTCAGTCCTATTAGGATTATCTCCTTTGAAAATGATTGGAATCACCCATCAAAGAATCTACATTAACCATCCACAATGCCTTTACCACCCTATTAATCCCATGATCGCTCAATGAAAACCATCACTGTCTATCCATGACCGATAATGTTTTCAAAGGTTGCGCATAAATCCAATCACAACATCATTATTCTCTCTTGTAGGAAATAACTTAAAACTAATGATTACCATCCATATGGAATTTTAATTATGAATTAAAATTTCCAAATTCCAATTCCAAGATTGGCCCCCCTCTACTTGCAGGACACATTGCCTTAAGAGTTTACTGCTCATCGGATCTAGTGAAGAATGGATCTCATCCCACTGATCATGCTATATCAACCACTGAACATTGGTCCTAGAGGTTACCATCAAGTGTTACCAAGTATTGAATGTAAGATATTGAAAACCATATTCTTATTATTGATATATTTTTTTCATATTTAGACCTACACATGACACTCCTCCTATGTTATGTCCTCATGTGTCATAGTATTAGGCATAAAATCCAAAATGACTGAGCTATGAGTCAAAAACCTGATTCTCATAGAACATCATCCCAATTATTGGGACAAATTTTATTTTTTTCAAATACATAGATCACTCTACTCTGAAGATGACCATGAATGATGAATCACAACTCGAGGATTAAACAGCTTCAACCAGACACAATAGTTTCATTTTACGATTTAACAACATGATGTTATCTTTTATATCGATGCATTCTAAACCAAGATCACCCGATAAAATGGAAAATCATATATATTATCCCTAGGTTTATCGGTCCTAGGAATTCATGTACTTGATTCCCTACATAAAATAATGACCCCAGAGTCATATTACTCTATATGACTATAAAACAAGTTGATGAGCCCCTGGGTCATCCAACGTAAAGAGGAAGGAAAATAAAGGTCACATGACCTACTAAGAATCCAACCTTTCCCATGGAATTTCTATCCCCCTATAATAGGGAATTTTATAATTATAGAACTTGTAGAAAATCTTAGTAAAATATACAACCAACAAAAAAATTATGGGTTTCTTTTTTAAAACTATGAGTCTTATCTGGGAAATGACACCTGAATAGCTCCACATCTTAGAGAGATCATATCATTTGGCTAGGATTTCAATGATATGAGGGAAGATCCAAAACCAGGAGATCCCCTTTCAGAAACAGAAATAATCAACCCAAAATGAGGACACACCTGTGAGAGGTCACTGGGATTAAGATCCTATCATTCAGGTTCAAGAGATAATTATAGAAGCCTATTGATAATGCTCTTGTTTCCGTTTCAAGGAAGCTACTCACGAAATAATGTTGAAAGGATTCAAACAACACTCACATGATGGAGAAAGGTAAAAACACAATTTAAGGTTTCATTGATCCAATTCATTTATTTACATCTAAAATCAGACATTTTAAATGATCAGTTTTGAAGTATCAGATACCAGTCATTAGACAATGTCATTTGGAACTGTAATTATCTAATGACGCAATGAAAACATGTTTGTTATATTAACATCATTTTAAACACTATCATTTATTAAAATCTGATAATAATCATGTAATTTCATCACATAAACCCCATTTTAGACATCATTCATTTATTTATATGACCTCATAGTTGCCTTATTTAATGTACATGTCTATGTAAATCTATAGAGTAGAACACCATTTGGGTTTTAATTATAATTTTAATTATAAAAGGCCTCATAAAATTACTACTCAAAACATTTTAAAATAAATTTTATTAATTAAAGATTCACTAGTCAAAAATGATGAACATTATGTTTACATTGAAATCAATATAGGTGAATAAAAACACTTTAAATGTACCCCAACACATAACATAAACATTCCACCAGGTTTTAGCACTATTGAAGAAAAGATGAAGCACAGGTTAACTAGAATGATCCCATTAAGACATCCCAGGTCCACCTGAATGAAACCCTATTTTATTTAAAAAATTATGATTTTTAGAACACCCTTAGAATTTAATTTCTTAAGAAAAAATCTCCAACTGACCTACCTAGGTCCAATTGTGCATTTGGATGTTTATTCACATGGGTAATGAACACCAAGGAATGTACATACATTCCTTGATAAGAAAACAAATTCATTTAATGAGAAAAAGATTTTATCTTATTCAATAGTCTCTAATTACATAAGGCTCGTAATGGATGGTCCCATTATATGGTTCTACAATTCTAAATTTTTCACGCACTAATACACTTTACAACTTACTGCATGGATCCCATATTACTACACCAAAATTTTTTAGAATAAATGAAAATTTTTATTGTTTTAACATTTATACAATAGTACATAAGTATATAAATCACGTCTAAAATGGTTTGATTACATGGGTTACCATTTTTGAATTTATAATGTGCCCACTAACATTGTAAATTGTAAGTTGGCTACCATTTAATGACAACCAGTTTGTTTCATTCAATGAAACCAACATTTAATGGGTCAAACATGACATTATGGGTTTTTTAAATATAATTTCACCAACAAAATATGCATGAAATCATCACATCGATATATTTTGTCATTTATTTGACCCACCTTTATATTACAATTTTAACAGCATATAATCACAAGTTGTGAATAAAAGAAAACATAAGGAACAAGAAGTAAACCCTAAAAAGCCACTATGTAAGCAGGAGAAAACACACAAGCATGGAATATAATAAAACGAATGATAATTCAATTACATAAGCAGGTTCTATGGGAAAATGTTCTAACATAAACACACAAAATTTTATATAATTTGGCTGATAAATACCTGGGGAGCAATATATCTGAACATGTTACAAAAAAATACATGACATGGTATATAACTAGAAAAAAAATAACACACAAGGAACATCAACAATTTCATATAGCCTAAAAATGCATCAAATATGGAATGGAATATGCATGGAATGTGAATCTTGGTATGGATATAATGATGCATGCAATGTTACCTCATTTCCATACCAGTCCAAGGGTAAAATACCATAATTTCATAAATTAGTGAGTAGTATAAATAACTCCAATCACTCTACGTGAAATCAAAAGAAACTATAATAATTAACATCATGAACAATAGTACCATTCATGTCCACATGGATTTTTCCTTGTATATGGGTTGATCACTCCCATGCATGACTATTTACACAGTTCCAACACATTCCTACACTCCCACCTACTAGCCCAAAACAAAATTTCTGTTGAAAAATATCTATGATACCACTTCAAAACATCCCCACAAAACTGCCCATTTAATTGGTAGTTGGGTCGATTTCCACATGGCTTCAAGAACACCTCCCAATAAACTAGATGATACTGAGTAGGAGTGGTTATGTAATGGTGGTATGGTGTGTATACTATACCCTCATGGTAATACTCCCAAAATGGTGTATTAAGTGTAAATAATTATAAAATAGAGGAACTAATGATAACAAATGTAAAATAAGTGTATGATAAATAAAATTAGTGAATAAAACTAAATGTACAGGGCCACTGTTTATAATAATTCACGCATGTACAAATAATGATACAAGATAAAGGATGGAGGTATAATATGTATCACAAAATAATAATAGGAAAAATATCCCAATGTCTAAGTCCAAGAGTATATGAATTACTAGCTCATTCATGTTCTCCCTGGGTCACAAGTACATAGAACAACCTAATAAATAAATAAATAAACCTGTATAGTTAATGATATTCTCGGGGACCCCAGTGAAATTGAAGCTCATGTTGGGTGTGAGAGATAATCCTAGGAGACCACTCCCAATGTTGTATAGATTAATCCATTTCATGTACAATAAAATTAAAATTCTACCAACATATGTGAATAACATGCAATAAATAAATTAACAAATGAAACTTCTCTTTGTGCTCCTAAATGGATACCTGACCAATTCTACCATCTTCAGTCTATATTGGATGTTTGAACCAAAAAACATATGCAGATGTAATATGTAATATACATGGAATCATATATGAAGAAATAGATGTGGTCCAACACCAATCTTAAGCTATGGCATGATGGTCACACCCTGCAACATCATTCAATCATTCCCTTACATTAATCATAATAATAAAAATAATAAGGATCCATAATTAATCCAGGATATATCTTCACCAAATCTAGTAGTGACGTCCCAATATCATCTGAGGTGATCCATAATGGAATCTCTTGGGTCACTATAGATTCCCTTGAAATAACCAATACCACAGAGTCCATCAAAAGCAACCAGTAACAGTGTCCCATGTATCACTCTTTGTATAGTAAACCCTGAGTCTATACAAGGTATCTCATATAAGTGATATAGTATCAACCGATGAATGTGTAGAAATCTTACCAATGAGTTCATATATGATTTCTCCCAAACATAATGACTTTCACCCAATATTATGATTAATCCTCCCATAAATACTGCACAAGTCAATCCAAGTATCGCTCCATGTATGCCAATTAGTACCAATCGAAGAAAGGAGAGTCCATTCACATTATCCTTATGTCTGGACATGGGTTCTCTATTGGCCTACAAGAAGATGATCCATAACATTATCATACATATATCATCAATGAGGAAACCATTAATACATACTAAACATGTTATCCAAATCATTTCATACAATCTAATCAATTAGTTCATAAGGAAAAATAAAATTGACATATAGTCTACTCATAAGAACCATGCTAAAAAGAAATTCAGACATTGAAATAAGAATAATCCTAAGGATTTAATCAAAATCATATACAGTTAACATTTTACACTAGGAAAAAGTTATGTGGAATAAGAATATATCACATGTAATGAGGCATATGACATATCCAAAAGTCAAAAATCATAGGCCATTAAAAAGAATGTATAATTCATAATGCACACAACATAATCCATGAGCATTAAATACATAAATAATAGAGATTAAGAAACTTGCATAATCAATTTATTGTGAGCATCAAGCTGAAAGGTGTATCTAAGGGGATATAATTCACTGTATGTCAAATCCTTAATCTAATGTAGTTATTGAGGATACATCACAAACTCAATAGTTTTTATAAAAATAAAAGATCAAGGGAATTAGGTCTCAAAGGATTAATCACACCCATTGAAGTGCATAAATTCAAGGTGATCGCCTGATGGGGTGATTCTCCACTCACCAAGATTATGTTAGACATGGAAACCAATTCAATATAGATTATTTAGAAAATTAGAGGTGTTTCTAAAAAGTTCTAGCATGTGGGATAATAAATCACCATATAAAAAATGATGAAACAATTGGGAAATAACTATACTACCTAACATATACTATAGAAGACCCACACGTCAAATATCAAGTCCTGTTTTGGGCTGGTTCAAGAGAAATCCATGAAATAGTTGAACATCCTATAAATAGGGTGAATTAGATTTCATGAAGATAATAAAAGAAAAGATAAGGGAAGAATACTAAAAGAGATATAGAAATTAATTTCTTACCAAGATGAGTCCATATAGACCTAATGATCTCGATTCCAACATCAGATGATAGATAATAGTCTACACCTAGAAGAGAAGAGGAGATAAGATCACATGAGAAAAGGTGGAGGATCACGTGGATGGAAATGAAATAAGGAATGAAATAGATTTAGAATTTGTGTTCACTAAGTATGAAATCATAAATTCATCCAACACACATGGGTGCATGGTTTGGCCACACCGTTTAAAAACCTGTGCGCCAGCCGTGTGCTTCGGAACTTCCCAAGAGCCTCCCTCATGTGAGATCTCCACATGGTTTTCCTAACCATGAATATATCGTGAAAAAATACACTATAAAAAACCTTTTTCATGATGAATTTCCATGTATCTCCTATGGTATTTTTAGATCAAATCATACATCACCTTCTGCTCCACTGGACTAGGCTAAACAGTTTCCTCAAAGGTATGTATGGTTTCAGACAAACTGTGTGCCCTACCTACTTCTACCTTAAAACAAAATTCCAGTCCTCGATTCTCTAGAAACATAAAAGAACATCCAAGGGAACCCTTTTGAATTAAACAATGTCTAAGAAAACAAATTGATATGTTTCAACTCTTAAAATTCCATTGTTATGCTTGGTTTATAAAACAGACCATCCACCAATGACAAAATTCAAATTCCATTGGAATTTCATCTGGTTAAAAAATATGGCACCCTACACTATTTCATGATTGTAACAGTATCATAATTTTGTAAATCCTATATATCTCTATTAAAACATGAAACATTGTTTTTATATATATCATTCTATATTTTATATCATATGATTAAACTTATTAAAACATATGATACTATGTGAAATATTGGGTTTTGATGAATCATATGCTATTATCAATCATAGTATTAATTAAGACATAATAATATACATAAATAAAAAAATATTATATATATTATATAAAAATATATCATGATAAAAACAAACATTTAGATTCATCATTAGAGAACATATGATATAAAAAATAACATAAATTGATAAATATACTAAACAAAACATTACTAGAACATGTTATCTCAGAATAATTATAGATCTGATACCATAGATGGGTTTTATTTGAAAATAACTTGCTCAGGAAAATTATAACAAACCCATTTAAATATAGGTAAATCATCATTTAATTAAAATAATATTTAATGAAACTAGAATTACTATGTGTACCTGTAGACCCCGGATCACGCATCCCCAAAATTTTTCAAATGCTCTCATACATGATCCAAGATCATAGTCCATTTCACAAGGTTCAATTTGGTAGGTCGTAGGGCCCAAATGGAGTTACATATTAAGAGTTATGGACATTTGAAGTTGGGCTGGAAACCTGGTTCGTGAAACCCATTCACGAAGCCCCCTCCATGATCGCGGAGAGCCGCCACGAAGTAATGAGGCGAGAGGCACCGCGAACCCATATGACGTTCGCAGCGTGCCGCGAAGACACGCCGCGAAGCACAGGAGGCTGGATACTCCGCGAACAAATTTTACGTTCGCAAACCCGCCGCGAAGAAAAGGAGGCGGGACGGCTCCGCAAAGTGCTTTGACGTTCACGACGCGCCTCGAAGATCCGCCGTGGAGCAAGCTCCGTCTTCACGCCGAGCGAGCTTTTCTTCGCGGCACCCCTGCCTATAAATACCCAGCTCACCCCCCTCTCTCAAAGGACGACCACGGCCACTTCAACCCTTGGGCGGCCGAGCGGAGCTCCGCATTGCCGCTCTGTGAGGCCATGCTCCGCGAGCGGCTTCCTTTGCGTTGCATCTTCGTGAGCCGAGGCTCCGTGAGTCCATGCTCCGTGAGCCAATGCTCCGCGATGCTACTCCGCGAGACCATCCTCCGTGAGTCCATGATCCGCGAGCCCATGCTCTGAGATGCTACTCCGCAAGACCAAGCTCTGTGAGACCCCTTTGCTCAATGAGACCCCTTTTCTCCGCGAGATACCATTGCTCCGCGAGGCCATGCTCCATGAAGCTACTTCGCGAAGACCTATCCTTTGCAAGGATCCTACCTTCACGCCCACCGGTCCATACCATGGGGGCTGCGCCCGAGCTCCACCGCTCGGGGTCAGTGCCGAGCTGTGGTCTCGGCCCTCTGGGCCGGTCCCTTCCCAACCGTCACAGACCCCCATGAAAAATGGAGAGTCGCACTGCGAACTTTTCGGGCCGGGATGCCGGGATTTTCCATTGCGCCCTTATGTGCTCCCACCTTCAACCTATGGAATACCATGATTTGATACACTCCTCCACACACCATGAAACACCTTGAGTTAATATATTCCTCTTGGTTTGTTTCTTATGTCATGAGTTGAGGTCCTCATCCTCTATTCCCCGAGTACCATGAGTCGAACCATTCCTCAGGAAACTCCTCCAAACCCTATAACTTGGATCCTATGCCAGGTTGAACCACAAAGGGTTGCCCTTGTGTAAGTCCTGACACCAACCATTTATAGGAACCTTCTGCCTAACAGTCCTATCTATATGACTATAAACTATAGTACACCCTATGTTCCTAACATAGGATGACTCTTTCTCCAAATAAGAGATATCTTATGCTCCTAGCATGAGATGCCAACAGTTCTATCTACATGACTATAAACTGTAGTACTCCCTATCAAACAAACGATAGGATGCCTCTTGCTCCAATCAAGAGATGCCTTATACTCCTAGTATAAGAAGCCAACAGTTTTATCTTTATGACTTTAAACTGTAGTACACCCTATGTGCCAATCATAGGATGCCTCTTACTCCAAATAAGAGATTCCTTATGCTCCTAGCATGAGATTCCAATAGTCTTATCTACAAGACTATAAACTGTAGTACACCCTATGTGCCAATCATAGGATGCCTCTTGTTCCAAACAAGAGATGCCTTATGCTCCTAGTATAAGAAGCCAACAGTCCTATCTACATGACTATAAACTGTAGTTCCCCCTGTCTAACAAATGATAGGATGCCTCTTGCTCCTAACAAGAGATGCCTCATGTTCCTAGCATGAGATACCAACAGTCCTACCTACATGACTCTAAACTGTAGTATTCTCCCTATGTTCCAAACATAGGATGCCTCCTGCCCTATACGAGAGATGCCTTATGCTCCAAGCATGAGATGCTAACAGTCCTATCTACATGATTTTAAACTGTAGTAATCCCTATGTTCCAAACATAGGATGCATCTGGCTCTAAACAAGAGATGCCTTGTGCTACAAGCATAAGACGCCTAATGCCATGATTACAGTGGCATAATTCCAACACCCCATTGGTGTTATCCCACTTGTGAACTAGCGCATAGGTATAGAATCATAAACCTCAACCCACCAGTGAGTCGGGATGACCTCATGGCCAGACATGAGGAAGACATTACGGGAAGCTTCCTAGCATAAGCCCCATTCACCAGTGCCGCTCAATAGCGGCACCCGGGAAGCTTCATAGCGTAAGCCCCATTCACCATTGCCGCTCCATAGCAGCATCTGGGCAGCTTCCTAGCGTAAGCCCCATTCACTAGTGCCGCTCCATAGCGGCACTAGGGTAGCTTCCTAGCATAAGTCCCATTCACCATTGCCGCTCCTTAGCGGCACCCGGGCAGCTTCCTTGTGTAATCCCCATTCAAAATTGTTGCTCCATAGCGGCATCCGGGCAACTTCCCTGCGTCATCCCCATTAACCAGTGTCGCTCCATAGCGGCACTCGGGCAGCTTCATAGCATAAGCCCCATTCACCATTTCCGCTCCATAGCAGCATTCGGGCAGCTTCCTAGCATAAGCCCCATTCACTAGAGCCGCTCCATAGCAGCACTCGGGCAGCTTCTTAGCGTAAGCCCCATTCACCATTGCTGCTCCTTAGCGGAACCCGGGCATCTTCCTAGAGTAAGCCCCATCCACGATTACTACTCTATTGCGGCACCCTGGCAGCTCCCTAGCGTAATCCCCATTCACTATTGCCGCTCTATAGCGGCACCTGGGCAGCTTCCCAGCGTAAGCCCCATCCACGATTGTCGCTCCATAGCGGCACCCTGGCAGCTTCCTAGCGTAAGCCCCATTCACCATTGCCGCTTAATAGCGGCACTTGAGCAGCTTCCTAGCGTAAGCCCCATCCACCATTGTCGCTCCTTAGCGGCACGCCGGGAAGCTTCTTAGCGTAAGCCCCATTCACTATTGCTGCTCCATAGCCGCACCCGGGAAGCTTCCTAGCGTAAGCCCCATCCACGATTGCCGCTCCATAGCGGCACCCTGGCAGCCTCCTAGCATAAGCCCCATCCACCAGTGTCTCTCCTTAGCGGCACACCGGGAAGCTTCCTAGCGTAATCCACATTCACTATTGTCGCTCCATAGCGGCACCCTGGCAGCTTCCTAGCATAACCCCATCCACGATTCCCGCTCCTTAGCGGCATCCGGGAAGCTTCCTAGCGTAAGCCCCATTCACCATTGCCGCTCCATAGCGGCACCCGGGCAGCTTCCTAGCATAAGCCCCATCCATGATTTCCGCTCCTTAGTGGCATCCGGGCATCTTCCTAGTGTAAGCCCCATCCACCATTGTCGCTCCATAGCGACACCCGGTCAGCTTCCTTGCATAAGCCCCATCCACTATTGTCACTCCTTTTCAGCGGTAAGATGTTGACAACCCTATGTCGTGGTAATTCGTTGACATCCTTATCCAGTGGTAAGCCGTTGTGATCCTTATCAAGCGGTAAGCCGTTGAGATCCTTATCCAGCAGTTAGCCATTTCGATCCTTATCCAACGGTAATCCGTTGCGATCCTTATCCAGCGGTAATCCGTTGTGATCCTTATCCAGTGGTAAGACGTTGACATCCTTTTCCAGCGGTAAGCCGCTGCGACCCAATCCAGCGGTAAACCGTTGCGACCCCATGCAGCGGTAAGCCGTTGCATCTTTATTCAGCGGTAAGCCATTGCGACCCCATTCAGCGGTAAGCTGTTCACATCCCCATCCAGCGATAATCTGTTGTGACCTATCTAGCGGTAAGCCGTTGTGATTCCATCCAGCGTTAATCTGTTGTGACCTATCCAACGGTAAGCCGTTGTGATCCCATCCAGCGGTAAGCCGTTGTGACCGATCCAGCGGTAAGCCGTTGTGATCCCATCCAGCGGTAAGCCGTTGTGATCTCATCCAGCGGTAAGCCGTTGTGATCCTTATCCAGTGGTAAGCCATTGTGACTCAATCCAATGGTAAGCCGTTGAAACCAACCAATCGGTGCTAATCCATCATCAGGAGAACTACATGGACTTCGATTCCCTGCCACGGGGATACGTAGGAAGCCTATTCAAGGCCCAAGCCTGAAACCATCGTCATCCTTTTCTTCGGGCCTCCATCCTGGTGTAAGTCCCAACACCATGGGCCGCCTAACGCGTAAGCCCCTCTTCGCTTCTCATAGATGCATCCTTCGCGACGTGATCGTCAGGTCCCTACAACCTCTTGTTTCTCACACTGAGCATGAATCACGTGGGCTTAGAGTGAGCACCGACCCTGACCCCCACCCTAGAGAACTACGGGGACTTTGATCCATGTCAAGGCATGGTACGTAGGAAGCCTCCACGAGGTTCAATCCCGCCACTCGGTCGTTTATTCACGTCGAGTTCCACCCTCGTCCAGCATGACGTTAAATTGTATTCCCTCGTCCAGCATGACTTTAAATTGTATGCCCTCATCCATCATGACGTTAAACTGTATGCCCTCGTCCAGTATGATGTTAAACTACCCACCCATTTTAACTACGAGGACTTTTATCCATGTCACAACATGGTACGTAGGAAGCCTCCATGAGTTTCAAGCCCACCTGTCATTTATTCACGTCGAGTTCCTCCTTCGTCCATCATGTTGCTAAACTGCAATTCCAGTCTGATGGCAAGCTGTTGTGACCAACCCGAACTACGAGGTCTTTGATCCATGCCAAGGAACGGTACGTAGGAAGCCTCCCTAAGGTTCAAGCCCATCTCCCATCGGACCAAGTTCCCTTCCTCACGTCGGTTCGCCGACACCCACCCTCCGAACTACGAGGACTTTGATCCATGTCAAGGCATGGTACGTAGGAAGCCTTCAAAAGGTTCAAGCCCACCACTAGTGGACCCCTGGGTCTACTTTCACGTCGGTTCACCAATGAAACCATTTGAACTACGAGGTTTTTGATCCATGTCAAGGCATGGTTCATAGGAAGCCTCCCCGAGGTTCAAGCCCATCTCTCATTGGACCATGGTCCACCTTCACGTCGGTTCGCTGAAGACTTCCATCATTTGAACTACGAGGCCTTTGATCCATGTCAAGGCATGGTACGTAGGAAGCCTTCCTGAGGTTCAATCCCACCACCCATCGAACCAAGGTCCACCTTCACGTCGGTTCGCTGACGAAGCCCCCTTTGAACTACGAGGTCTTTGATCCATGTCAAGGCATGGTACGTAGGAAGCCTCTATGAGGATCAAGCCCACCTCTCATCATTTATTCATGTCAGGGTTCATCTTCATCCCGCATGATGCTAAACTGCATTCCGGTCCAGCGGCAAGTCGTTGTGACCAACTTGAACTACGTGGTCTTTGATCTCTGCTAAGGCATGGTACGTAGGAAGCCTCCACGAGGTCAAAGCCCGCCACCACTAGGACCCCCTGGTCCTCCTCATTCACGTCGGCCTTCCGGCATCTCACCTAAACTACGTGGCCTTTGATCCATGTCAATGCATGGTACATATAAAGCCTCCCAGAGGTTCAAGCCCACCACCTGTTGGTCACTCCGACATTCTTCACGTCAGGTCACCAGCACCTGGGCAGCCTAGTGTGTAAGCCCCACACCATCTGGACCAAGGTCCTCACTCGTGTCGGTTCTTGGACACACCCTTCGAACTACATGGTCTTTGATCCATGTCAAGGCATGGTACGTAGGAAGCCTCACGAGGTTCAAGCCCACCACTCGGTCGTTCCGACCTCATTCACGTTGGTTCACCCTCGTCCCGCATGACGTTAAACTGTATTCCACACCTCATTCGAACTACGTGGGTTTTGATCCCTGTCCTCTACACAGGTTACGTAGGAAACCTCCAAGAGGTTCAATCCCAACCAATGGTAATCCATGGTGTACCCCATCCTGGGGTGCACTTCCCCTGATTCACCCTCAGTGGTGTTCAGATCAGCCATTACGGTGTGACATCCCCCCTCTTAGGAGCGCACCACCTCGGATCCGTCCTCATCGGGCGTCCTAATCTATCCATATTCAAGGTATTCCTCCCTTGGGATGTACCAATCTGATCCGTCTCTATGGTACGTTCTGATCACCCTCATTCTGTCTCCGTAAGATGTTAAACTCATGGCCTACCCCATGATAAACATGAGATGCCTGAGGAAAACCTTGGATGACACACCTTTGGCGTAACCGTCTCCGTAAGACGTTAAAATCACAGCCTACCTCGTGATAAACATGAGATGCCTAAGAAAAACCTCGGTTGACACACCTTTGGCGTAACCCTCTCCGTAAGACGTTAAACTCATGGCCTACCTCGTGATAAACATGATATGCCTGAGGAAAACCTCGGATGACATGCCTTTGGCGTAACCGTCTCCGTAAGATGCTAAACTCACGGAATACCCTGTGTTAAACACGGGAAGCTGAGGAAAACCTCAGATACATGCCTCGGGTTCTGCACCCTTGAGATGCCCTCTTATGAGGAAGAATACAGTTTCCCCTATGTCCACGCACCCAGAGATGCCCCGACATGCCTGATGTTTCCATCTACTCCGACTAAAGGTCACGACCATGTCAAGACCCTATGGAAAGTCTTGATAGAAGTAGTGTAGTTAACCGGAATCCAGGAAGATATGGCACTGGGAATGAGATTCATGAACAACGTATTAAATCTATGAGGGAGACCCGGACTAGGAGATGAGTTATGAGGAGGACTCCACAGATGGAAGAACCGACATCCCATCATCCCGTTTCGATCAAGGAGCAGACGTACCTGAATAAGGAATGATTGTTGCCCACCTTTGGAAAGCGGGAATGCGGGGCAACAACAGCACGTCCTCCACAGACGGATGTGCGCGCCCCGGTGAAAGCATCAGAAACAGTGCCACAACTCTATTATTCTATATCTTGATGTATTATTATCGATGATAATCATAAAAAACATCACTTAAATTTATCGATCCAGTGAAATTAAATAAAACACTATAATCATTGTATATTATGCGAGGAACCCTCAATCTATAAATAATTTTCTGTCACTATATTTTGGACCAAGAATGTAGAACATGGAATAATATTTATTCAAACTAGATTAAAATCTCAATAAAATGAAAAAGAATAATCTCTTTCTCTTTATATAGATTCATTTTAATCATTTAATGTTCTTGAGTTGCAATAATAATGATTTTAATCCATCCTACATTAAAAAATATTTCGATTTTATGTTAGTGATCATAACATATAATCTCAGAATAAAATTAATCATATAAATAAATTATAACTGAATAGAAACTATTTATTAAATTTGGTATGTAATAAAATATATTATATTATATATCACAAATATATATTATAGTATGATATATTCATCTAATTCCTATCATGAATTATAATCCAACATTATACCATAACCTATGATATGTATTACTTTCATATTATAATAGATTGGGACACAAACACTGGGATCCAATGATAAAAAAATAATCTTTAAATTATGGATATCATATAAATTGAGTTGGATCAATTTTAACCATCCATACATATAATAAAAATAACATACACTTATTAACATACAACCACAAAACCATTTTGTTTTAGAGTTTTATTAAATTATTAAAACCCTATTACATATCAAACTCATTTCATTCTCATAAAATGCATATTTTCTTGTTATACATAGAAGTCATTATTCCATTGGAAGACTTAAACATCTCCAAAACAATTCTCCACACATCATACAATTATAGACATATATCGTATAATATAAATTAATTATAACTAGGGGAAAGTTATGTATAAGAAACCTTTAGATTTGATTCTCAGTAAAGGTAAACATAAGATATATTAATCAACGATCATAAGTGATCATAAGATTAAAATAACTACATGAGAACATGATTATAACTTTTGAAAATCAAACCCAATATTTCAATGGTCATTAATAATAATTCATGGTATATGTATTTTTCATTAAAAATTCATCAGTCATTCGGGTCTAAAATTTTCAATAATTAATCATAATCCATAAGATCATCTCATTATAAAAAGGCATGTGTTTTTGGAAAACACATATTAATAAAATATTGTTCCATATTATAATGTCACAAAAAAGAAAATCTTGGAATGGAATGTCCCATATTTTTTTCGGTTTACTTCTCATTACATAATATCCATAGTCAAGGATCAATACTAAGATAGTCATTATGGTTATATTCCCATATTTGATTAGGTTATCTCCCCATCCAATCATTTTTATAATATAGCTTCACTACTTGGACAATCATACTGGATAGATTCCCATACTTAACATGGTTCAATCCCCATTTTCTTTCAAATTATTTCAAAAGAGAGTATTCTTCACCCAATGCATTAGAGTTCTATATAATTATAGCCCCACATTGGATATATTGAAAACCTTGCATATTCTTCACACAAGACAATAAAAACATATATCAAATCATACTATCATAACCTAGGGAAGAAAATTTTGTTTTGTTAACATCTCTTAATCACATCATTACAATCCATCTATATAATGGAAGTTGATGGTATCATAAAAAAAATAATTATTTTAAACCAAATTAATTAACCAAGGAAATGATATAGGTTTAATAAAATCACTATAACAACATTATCGTTATAATTCATCTTTACAAGTGTATGGTATCATTATCTCTTCTCATTAGTGAAGAAAACAACTTCATTAAAATATGTAAATGTATATTACAAATATCTTTTATTAATATATTCTAAATATCCTTGAAAAATCATGAGAAAACATCACATACATTTGATAACATTTAAAATAATAACAGAAAAATTTGCATATAATATAATTTGTAGAGCCACTGGAACATGTAAATAATTCTTTATAAGGATGAAAATACCCAATGGATGGAAACTTTGTTCATGGTGTAAATGTTAAAAGAAAACATTCATTTCATAATTTTTTTAAAAATATTAAAGTGATTCATTTGAAAAAAAAAGTAAAAGATTGATTTTAACAATTATTAGCGAAATTTAAATATATAAAAAATTTCCTTTTAAAACATTAAATTATAGAGAAAAACATCCATTAAAACATTTTTATAAAAATGAAAAGGAGGATAAATAACCCATTTTGAAAATGAATAAATAAAATAATATTTTCATAAAATAAAATTTCTCACTAATTATATGTGATAAATAGGGGAAAATGTAATGGAAACCTAAAAAAATCTTAATATAAATATATGAGAAATATAAATTATGTTTAATGTTTAATTATAATATAATTTCCATTTATATAAATTTAACACATTCAATCCTAAAAAATTATAATTTAATATAAAAATGTATAGTTGTGCTAACATCTAAATTAAATCCACATAAAAGAGACGATAATAGATTTATTGTTAGGTCCTTTTAATTTTCATTATAATATTTATAAAATTCATTCTTTGGTGTCATATACAATTAAACAAATAATTTTTGAATCTAGCGAATATTTGACAAAAATAACTATGAGATGAGAAAACCTTACCCTAAGTCTTGACTTTCTTCGTAAGTTTTCATGCCTCCTATAAATTTAATATAGATTTATTATAAATAATTTACTGAAAAAATATTAATTTATATAAGACTATATGTCATTTCCTTATATTTTTTTATTACCATTTCATTAACAACCCATTTTTAAAATCATTATTCAGTTGAAAACATCTATGTTTTTCATTAATAACTTCATTGTAAAATTGTGGGATTTACACATTGGTCATGGTTTCACCATGAAATTAATCTCAATCATGTAACTAATATAATATTTTTTCACTATATACTCAGTTATGACAAGAAATAACTACTGATGTTTAAAAATGATTTACTTCACTTTGTGGAGATGGAAGTGCATAAGTACAAATAACTAATGTTTCTGCTTTTCAATGAGTGGAATGAAATAAATTTATATAATTATTCAACATTATAAACCCATTTTAATATCATATATATCATAAATATTATTTAAATCCATCCTTATTGATATCCAAAGAATTTGTAATTGAAAAATTAATATCATCCATTCGTAAAAGTTGTAGTCTACATGTATTACCAAGTGAAATTGTAATCATCGAATTGATTAAATTTAAAAGTGGTAAGTAATATCTTATATTTATATATTAATTATTATTTAATAAAAATCACTTATATACACTAAATTTTCTATATAACCATCCAATTTAGATAACGATTAAAAATAAAATGCAGTTCTTCTAAGAGACAGTAGTCTTTTTGTACACAAGAGAGGTTTTTTACTTTACATTAGATATAATGGATATTGAAAATGGTTTAAAAAATAATTTAAAATAATTTTAGTATAGTAAAAAAATTATTTCATCATTTTAGAATTGTTATAGGTGATTTTTAATGTGTTTGAGGTTAAATAATCATGAAAAGGGTCAGTAATATCTTATACAACTTCTTCGGGTATCCTTATTTGAAAAACACATTGACACTTCATGAATGGGTATTTTAGGGAGACCATCACATCATGATCATGTAAAATTTTATTTTTTATGTATTTTTTAATATCTGATTCAAGATAAATGGATCATTTGTTGTGGATATAAGAGAAGATAATGTGTACTTTTATAAGTGATGTCAGTGGATATCATATAAATACATGAAATATTAATAAATAATATGTCGATAACTCTTGTAAAATAGCCATAAAATTTCATATACACTAATATAAAGGGGATAAGGTATAAATAAAATCATTTAATTATATTTATGGAATATTTATTTTTGTAATTTTTTACCTTATCTCTTAGTTTAACCACCTTGTTAACCATTTTAAACTTCATCATGGTAGCAATTTTTTCAACCTATAAGGGTCGTGGAAGTAATTTTAAAAATTACAAGTGGAACATTAATTTCCAAATCCCATTTCCTTATTCTATGTAATTATGATATAGTGTATATATTATATTAGTTTATTATTTTTTGGGGGTCTTTAGAGGGGGATTTTTTGAAAAAAAACATGGGGATTTTTCAGGGTTGGTGCATGGTAAGGAAAAACATGCGGTTTGGACCAATAAATTGTTTTCCCTTTTTAGAGCCACTAGTATGGGGTTTGGATTTTTCAAACCATGATTGAAACACTTATATACCATTCAACCTCATATAGTGTTTACCTTCATGATTGGTGCATGGTTTGTCAGATTTTGTGCCCTCCTAAGAGAAATCATGCACCCGACCAACATGGGAATAAGGTTTGTCTAACTGTGCGGACCTATACAGTAAAAAATTAGTATGGGTTTTAATTCATCCAAAAAATTATTTTAAAAATATAAAACCCTATTTTTTGTTTTTAATCACCCCCATCAAACCCTAACACATTTTTAATCCTTGGAGGCTCCCAAGAAGTGATTTTGGATCCTTCAAACTCTTTTCATGATGAATCATAGGTCTAGTGAAAGATATGATCCCTATCCTGTAAGTGTATCTCATATATTATTTTTTATTATAATTTATCATTCTCTTCTCCTTAGATAATGATATATCATCATGTTATTTGTGGATATAATCACTTTTTGAAGAATCGTTATTCTATGTTGTTTTTTAGGATACCCCCAGCTCGTTCTTAATTAGAGATTATATTGTGGGTGTTTTCTTTTACCATGTGATTAAAGTTAGGTGGTTGCATAATTATTTTCCCTATTATTTTAAACATAAATTTTTATTATTAAATTTAAATGAAATGTAAATTGATTTAAAACTCCTGGTTTGAAAGTATTTGACATGATATTTGAATAGGCATGGAAATTTATTAGAAAACACCAATTCTAATGGAATTGAAATCTGGGGTGGATTTTTATAGACAACGGATTGATTTTTAAATGGATTTGATAAATTTATATTTATTTATTAACCCTAATATAGATGTATTAAATTTAATGTTTATTTTAAATGGAATGAATTAATTATAACCTTGGTTTTTTTATAAAATGGGAATGTCATGTTGAAAATTAAAAACAATAATTTTTTTAATTTAATTGATTTTTTTTTGAATTACCTATTTTTAATTTATTTATTGTCTGAAACATGAGTTAGAAATGATATTTAGTGGAAACTATGATAAGAACGATGGGATCTCGATTCCAAATCAATGAATTGTGGATAACAACTATAACTACAGAACTGTGGTATCACTTCCCATGTTGGGTTCCTATATTATGGTGAATATTTACCAAGATGGGTTACTATATTAGGGTTTATTTTGTGTGTTCATGCTTGAGAAGATCCAAGATAATTTTTTAGATGTGTGAGGATCCTCTTACATGAAAAATTATCTAAACCCATGGATTTAATACATGGATTCCTTCTATGATTTATTGAATTTATTATAAATGTTAATAATTTTTAAAATGTTTTACCAAATCCTATTTAGTTATATAATTGATTTATATAAAATATTTATTTAATATAGTTTTGATATTACTACCATGTTTTTTATTTTGAAATCATGTTTTCATTAAAATATGAAAATCTAATTTCATGTCATGATTCATTATAAAATATTTCATAAATGGTAAATTATTGTTGTATTGATTATGGAAAATATGGTGAGACACCAATGGTTTTCATATCTCAAACACTACCATATACTTTAGTTTTTTATTAAATTTACTAATATTAGTGTGATAAACGTAAAGGTTTACAGGGAGGCTCTAGATTTTCATGATCTGTGGGAATTTTGGGTGGTGATGGTGGTCAGTGGAGATGTTTTTAACTTGTTACACATGATATTTTTTTATACTTTTTTATGGTTGAAATTATATATTCCTTTTGGATGTTTATATTTCTATTCTGTAACTATTTTACATCTATTTTTCACATATTATTTCTTATTGGGAGTATTTAGCATGTTGACATTTATTTTTAATATTCTAGTCAATTTGAGAAAACAAATTCTCCTACTTGATCTGGTATGATTCCTTATGTTGGTCACTAAAACTATGAAATTGGGAAAAACCTTAGGTATATTTAATTTCTCTGATTTTCTATGTATTATTTTTTATATATTATATAAAATTATTTTGAGACCATTCCATTCGACGGCGTACGATTCTGAGGCCCGGAGTGACTGAAATAAATGTTTGAAATAAATTAAACATTAAACAGTGCATGTGAGAGGTTTTCTTGATAAAATGGAATAACTTTTAAATGGGTGCCCAGATAAAAAAATCTAAGGGTATTGTTGCATTAAATTGCAGTGAATTTTCCTTAGGTGGGGCCTAACATCAACTGACATGGGTCAGCTGGAAGAGTTAGTTTTTCTGACGTTTTAATGGAAATAAAATTAATTAGTATTTTATTTTATTTTAAATGTTTACTTTTTGTGAAATGACTTTATTCTCTCCTATGAATACATGCTTATGTAATGTTTGTCAGGTTATCCATATAACCCTACGAATTTAAGATTCTCTTTGGATCTTTGTAGGAGAAACCGAGGGCAGACGACGATGATGCGATCAATCGATGCATCTCGGATTCGACTAAACTCGACAACGAATGTGACACAGAGATATTTATTCAACTGGATCGAGGTAGGTGTAGTTATTTCGATTATTCTTTTCCCCATTATTATATTAAATGAAGAAATAGGATCAACCCACAAAAAGGGTGATTTGTGGATCGTGCCTTCTTACAGGAGTGTTATTAATTTTACTTTTCTTCAGGGATTTTGATTTGGGGGATTAATCCATGCTAGACATTTCTATTGTTTTTATTTCTCTCTATTTTATCCTACTAATGGGAGTGGATAAAAACCGTGACAAACTATGGTGATGGTTCATTCCTCTAATTTTTCTTTGGAATTTATTCCTCCTCCACCCTACATTCTTTGGGTTCATTGTGGAGCAATGAACAACGGATCGTTGTGACACAATTTCTCAATGAAACGATCCCAAATTGGATATCCAACATCGCGATGAATCAACAGAGGTGGGATGGATATAATGTCAGACGAATCAACATGGTTCAGGAGTTCTTGTTCTTCGAGCATTCTTTATGAGGGTGGATCAGAATGTTTATTCAGGGCTGATCGGAAGCCCAAAACAGACAGAATCATCTTCGTGATGTTGGGGAGACCTAAAACCTTGAGTTTCAGAGTGATTGGATGACAAGATCAAAGAACAGAGCATCACAGGAGGCGCACTGGAGAAGAGTAGCATTTATGGAATTTTCGATAAAACACGGCGTGTATCCCTAAGAACATTCAGTGGAGTACAGGCTGTGGTGGCTAGGGTGTCAGGTGTCAAATAGGTTTCACACAACTTATTGGACCTTCCCCGAAACTCAGTGTGGATTATGGGAAGTACACAGACATGGGATAGACTACACGGCTTAGCAACAATGTGTGTAGACCTTACACAGCATGGCAATGGTGGGTAATGTGAGTTACACCATGCATCGATCACACGAGATGGCCCACATGGGTTAAAGTCGTGTACAAGCACACGACTGCATACGCGGAGGTAACCCCGGTTACGTGGACAGGGTGTTTGGTCCATACTACATGCTATGTACTTACATTTTGACACATCATGTTCTATCTACCCCAGGCCATTTCACACGGGCAGTACCCAGAGTCACGAGACATGGCGTGTAACCATTTCTACACACCGTGTATATTTTGAAACATGGCTAGGTTTTCTTGTACACCATTTCTTGGACAAGAATTGTTTGGGTTAGTTCCCCTTTTTCTCATTCCTCTGAAGTTCAGGTATCATTTCCATTTAAAGGAGTATGATCCCTTCAGCAGGACTTCCCAAGATAGAGTCAGGTATCCCTCCAGGAGGCCTATAGTGAGATCCTATATCCATTATAGACCCTAGGTAGAGTTGGGTATTGACATGAATACTCTTACAAGACGTTGATTCTATACTTAGCAGGTGAATCCGGATGAGTCGTGGTATCCGTGAAGGGACTGGAAGTGATCCTCATCTGTGTATCATTATCCTTACCCAACTCAAGAGTGTGTTCTCCTACAATGAGTGTATATATCTCTCATAGTTTTTCCAGAAAAACAGTACATCTTGAACGAATTTCATCAGAGCTATCAGACTCATGGAGTGAGTTTTCCCAGACGATTTCTTCGTGGAATCTTCAAACTGAATCCCTAGTGTGGAAATGTTGTTGTGTGACTTTTCTATAGACTACTGGTCTGGGTTTTGAGTATATCCAGATTTTTTTCACCTATTATATATCCAGTAGACATATACTACGTAGAGATTACTATACCATTCCTTTGATTATTTCTTTTTGGTTTTCAGGGTCCTCTATTGAGTATTGTTTTAATCACCCCTAAATGGGATTTTCCTACATTTGGCATGTCTTGTGCATATGAGGGGCCTTTTAACGGAGTCTAGGGAAGACCCAGGAAGGACCGAGCTTTCTGACTTCCCAAAAGGTTGATGTTTTCCTACGACTAGAAGTAGTAGTCCTACTACCACATTGTGTGTATAGGATGGAATTTTTAGTTTGAATTTTTAGTGGGCTTGTACTCTGGCCCAGTTTATTTTTCATACATTACATCTATTGTACTCTGTTGTTTGGGTTTAGGTGTATGTATGCATTTTTTCCCTAGTGGTTTTTTCATTTCATCAATTGTGGGATTGGATATGTGTACATGTGTACAGGTACTTAGTAAATTCATTCCATGTAAGTAATATGCGTACTCGGTTCTAATCCCCATCCACTGGCCTATGGGAGGCGTGTTTGGGGAGTCGTGGCGCGGGCCCCAGTAGGACGGTTCGCGATAGAGTGGTATCAGATCTGGTCAGTTCTACCTTAGAACCATGAGTCTGTGAGGTTGGTTTTGGGAAACACTGTTAAGTGTTTCAAGCGTGGATTTCAGGCCAGAGACTCTAGTGTGGGTGTGGGCGGCTAACGTATCCATACACCAAGACTTTTATAACCTTCATTTTGACTCGGTACATGAAAAAAATAGTTGCAGAGAAATAATAGATTGGTACATGCATCATATAGGAATGGGTTGTGTTTTCCATATCATTTGTGCCACCTATCCAAATATACTCTTTCACTATGGTACATATTGTTTCCTTATAGGATTCCTCCATGATGCATACCCGGTAGGATTTAGCAGTATGATCATGAGGATGACCCCCTCAGTGACGAGGCTTCAATACAGGGACCAGTTCCCTAGGCGTTGCCTCTAGGTGGTGCACCTGCTATACCACCACTAGTAGAGAAGCCAGTGGTACCTTTAGTACTGACAGACGAGGGGCATAGGCTGAACGTTCTCTATGAGTTTCAGAGATAGATACCCCTCAGGTTCTGAGGCGAGCCAGACCCTCAGGTGGTTAAGGAGTGGCTTGAGGAGGTGACTAGAGTTTTCTATCTAGTGAGGACAGTAGTGGACCAGATAGTGATCCTAGGAGAAAGCCTTGTTTAGGGTGTGGTGAGGCGATGGTGGAGTCTTACCACATAGACTCACAATGAGGAGATCCTTTCATGGATGTAGTTTGAGTGACTCTTTAGGGAGGAGTTCTCTCTGGTTACACTGATAGTGATGCATATCTAGGAGCTTCTTCAACTCCAACATGGATGTTTGACGGTTCCTGGCTATTCATCGAGGTTCACCAACCTCTCCAGGTACTCAATAGATATGTTCAAGGATCATTATTTCAGATCTCGGACCATCAAGTGATGACTATGATGATACATATGATCTACTGTCATGCCACTATGCATAATGACTTATGGTGGAGTTCTCGAGAGGGCCTTGGTGATCAAGATCTTATTGGCGGAGCAGAGATAACTGATGGTAGTTAGCAGTAGGAAGACAGGTGTGGAGACCACGGAAGTAGGGAGTTGATGTCAGGAACAACGATTAGGATGTGGGAGACGTCACATGATGACCCAGGATTGGGGTTTGGCGGTCTGGGGCTCTCTAGCTGGATCCAGTCAGCCTAGGGAGAGGTGATGCTAATCGTGCGACAGTAGGGGATATATTTCTAGAGAGTTTCCTACCCATCGAACTATTGACAGGGAGGCGGTGGATGGACCACCAAGGTAGAGGAAAATAGTGGAGCAGACAGACTCAATAGGCAGCGAATGTGTCAGAGGAGCAGGGAGAGCTGCAGGTGGTGGAAAACACTTTGATCTACATCCACCACCACCATGAGGAGGTCTACACCATGCTCAGGGAGCTGGGGGACAGGGGCAAGGACACCTGCATGTGGTCGAGGCGTATGACTCGGGGACACCAGAGATGATCTAAGGTACGATCGGTGTCTTCTCTATATTAGATGTTGTACATATAGACATAGTTACAAGTCATTCGTTCCTCGCCACATGCCTTGTACAAATCCATGAGATTCTAGTATAGTCATTGACTCGACCGTTATGCTTGGAGACTCCTATGGGAGGAGACTCAATGATAAAACACCTTTGAAGATAGTTTGATCTTACCCTTGGAGGTGAGAGTTTAGGTTGGAACCTCTCGGTGGCAGCATCAAGGCCTTACGGTGTCATTCTCGGTGTGGATTGGTGATCTTTGTTCCAAGCCCAGAGTGACTTCTTTAGGCGAAGAGTGTGGTTTGTTCACAACGATGGGACGAGGTTTTCATTTGTCGGTGAAAATGAGTCTCTGGTGGCACAGAATGGGATCATGTAGAGGAGGGTGCTGCCGATAACTCATGAGTTAGAAAGCCTTACCCTTGGAGTAGTAGATGTTGTGAGCTTCCAGTTCCCAGCTGTAGTGGCAGAGTACGAGGAAATATTTCCCAATGAAGTTCCAGGACTACCTCCCCATCGAGAGATCGAATTCTTCGACAACATACACCTTGGGACATAATCTATTTCCTCCTCATAATATCATATGGATCCTGCAGAGCTTTGCGAGATGAGGGTAATGTTTGAGGATTTTCAGAGCAAGGGTTTCGTGGGACCTAGGGTTTCACCCTGGGTGGCCACATTTTTGTTTTCCAAGAAGTCAGATGAGATTTTGAGAATCAGAATGGATTATAGGTGATGGTGAAGAAAAAGTATCCACTACCGAGGATTTAAGACCGCTTCAATTAGCTCATAGGGGAACAATGGTTCTCAAAGGGTTACCTTCAGTCAGGTTACCACCAGTTACGAGTATGGGATGATGATATACTGAAGATGGATTTCAAATGCCTCTACAATAACAATGAGTATTGGTGATGCCTTTCGGTGTGATGAATTCCCCTATAGTGTTCATGGGACTTACGAACTGGATCGTCCAGCTATATTTAGACTGGTTCATAGTGGTCTTCATCTATGATATCCTCGTGTACTCGACGTCAGAGGAGGAGCACATGAGACACCTGCAGATAGCTATGGATGTACTCTAAGAGCACCAACTTTACGGGAGTCTCTTGATGTGCCAGTTCTGGATTCAGGAGGTTCACTTTTTGGGACATGTCATCTCAGAAGATGGAGTAGCTATGGAACCATCCAAGGTGGAGGTAGTGTAAACATGGAATCCACCTCTGAGTGTGATGGAGGTGTGGAGCTTCCTTGGGTTGATAGGATATTACTATTGATTCATTCATGATTTCTCCCAAATATCAGCACTGATGACAGCATTTACCAAAATGGGGAAACTCTTCATGTGGATGGAAAAGTTCCTGTAGGCTTTCGAGCAGTTCAGGAGGAGTTTGACAAGTGCCCCAATTTAGATATTTCTAGAGAAAGGAATCAGGTACATAGTTTTCTGTGACACATCGGGGACCAGGCTTGGTTGTGTTCTGATACAGAGACAAGCAGTGATTTCTTATGGTTCATTCCAGCTTATGCCACATGAGAAGAACTATGCAACCCTTGATCTCGAGTTCGCAGTGGTAATCTTCACGTTGAAGATGTGGCGACACTACCTTATGGGTGAGAGGTTCGTCCTCTACTCTGACAACAAGAGCCTAAAGTTCATCATCTCATAGAATGATCTCAATCTAAAATATAGGAGTTGGATAGAGTTCCTCCATGACTATGATTTTGAGATCATCTATACTCCTGAGAAGGGGAATGAGGTGGCAGATTCTCTTAGTAAGAGATTGAGCTTACAGCTACTGAGTGATGCGACAGAACAGTTGGCCTCATTATAGTTATACTTCATGGACAGAGAGGATTCACCTTACCTTTAGTCTATGGTTGTCACCCCTCAACTCTTATAGTGAGTTAGGGAGGCACATATTAGGGATGTCTACTCTAAGCATTTACATGCTCAGTTATCCTTAGGACATGACCATGATGGATTTTCTCAAGTTGGGGAGCACGTAGTTCTTTTCATTGGACGCACTGTTGTACCAATGAAATTGCAGGAGGAGGTCCTGAGGGATTTCATGGATACCACTTGACGGTACATCCTAGAGTGGAAAAGATGTACTAGGGTCTCCGATGAAAGTTCTGGTGGTCAGGCATGAAGAAGGCAGTAGCATAGTTCATTTCTTGATGCCATACGTGCCAGCATGTGAAGGTTGAGCACCAGGTTCTAGCGGGAGTAGCTCACCCCTGGAAGTTCCAGAGTAAAAGTGGGATGAAATATCTATAGAATTCGTGATGGTATTACCACGGACATCGAAGGGGAATGATTCCATCTAGTTGATCATTGACTGACTCACCAATTCGGCCCACTTTGTAGCTATCAGGTAGTAGAGTTCCATAGAGAACTTGGGATGCCTCTATGTAAATGAGATGGTTCAGCTTCATGGCATCCCTTTGACAATAGTCTTGGATCGAGATGCCCGTGTCACATCCCAGTTGTGTAAGGGATTATAGGAGGCTTTTGGGACTCAGATACACTTGGGAACAACGTTCCATCCCCAGATAGATGGTCATAAATAGAGGACTATTCATGTTCTAGAGGATATGTTTCATGCCTATATCTTGGACTTTGGTCATTGTTGGGAGGACCACCTACCCCTGGTGGAGTTTTTGTACAACAACAGCTACCAATCCACCATTGGTATGACACTGTTTGAGGATTTATATGGTAGACCCTATCGGTCACCACATTTCTAGACCGACCCTAGAGGGTCAGTGCTTATGGGTCTAGAGTTGATGTGATCTACCACCGAGAAGGTAAAGATAATTCGGGAGCGGATGAAGACTACACAGATCAGGCATAAGTCTTATACTGAGAGACGATAGAGACCATTGGAATTTGAGGAGGGGGTTCATTTCTTCCTTAGGGTCTCATCTCGATGAGGGTTGTAGAGATTTGGATATGGTGGAAAATTGTCTCCAAAGTTCATCGGCCCTTTCCAAATACTGTGTAGAGTTGGAGTGGTGGCATACTGCCTAGCTCACCTGCGAAAGTTGCACCGGGTACATGATGTCTTCCATGTGTTACAGTTAAGGAGGTACATGCATGACAGATCACACATTATCGGTTGGGGTGAGATAGACATTGAGGATGGAATGACATTTTCTAAGTTCCCAGAGAAGATTGAGGATCGGCATGAGAGGATCCTTCATGGGAAATAAATTTAATTGGTGTGTGTTCGATGGTAGCATGAGAATCTTTAGGATATCACATAGGAGCGGGAGACTCAGATCCATGCCCAGTACCCACATATTTTTTAGTAGCCTATTGTTTTGGCTTACAGGGACGTAAATACCAAAGGAGTGGAGAATGTAATGTCTCTTCTTTTCCATGTATTATTTTTTAAATATTATATTGAATTATTTCAAGACTAGACCTTTCAAGAGCGTGCGATTACGAGGCTCGGAGTGCCTGAAATAAATGTTTGAAATAAATTAAACTTTAAAAATCATGCACAAGAAGTTTTCATGAAAAATTATAATAACATTTAAATGGTTTCCTAGATCAAAAATTGGAGGGAACCATTTATTTCAGAGTAGTGACTTTACCTTAGGCTTAGCCTAACATCGACCGTTGTGGTTCAGCTGCAAGAGTTAGTTTTTTTGGATGTTTTAATGGAAATAAAGTAAATTAACATTTTATTTTTTTTAAATGTTTCCTTTTTGCACAACGAAAAAATCCTCCACTATTAACACCCACTTATGGAAAGTTCACATGGTTAGCTGCATAACCCTACAAATTGAGGATTCCATTTGGATATTTAGAAGAGAAACTCTGGGAGGACGACGATGACGTGGTTGATCGACACATCTCAGATATGACGAAGCTCTCCAATGAACATGACACGAAAATCATTCTTCAACCGGATCGAGGAAGGGGTTTTTATTTTGATTCTGCATTTCTTTGTCCTTGTATTAAACGGTCATTGTGGATCAATCCACAAACATGGTGATCCGAAGATCATGTGTTCTTACAGGAGGGTTATTAATTATCCGTTTTGGGGGGGTTTTGATTCGAGGGATTAATCCATGCATGAATTTTCTTTTTTTTTTTGACTTTTCTCTATTTGATCCTACTAACAAGAGATGATTAATGCCATGAAAAATGACAGTTGAGGTTTGTTCCTCAAATTTTTATTTTAATTTCTTCCTCCTCCACCTTACGTTCTTCATGTTCTTCGTGGAGCGATGAACAATAGATCGTTTCATGACATTTTTTCAACTCAACAACCCCAAATTGGAGATACAACATCGCGATGACTCAACGGAGGTGCGACAGAGATAGTGGTGGACGAATCGACATGGTTTGGGAGTTATCATTCTTCGAGCATTCTTCATGCGGGTGGATCAGAACGTGTTTTTGGGGCCAATCGAAGGCCTAAAACCAATGGAATCATATTTGTAATGTTAGGTTGACCTAAACACTTTAGTTTCATGGTGATCATATTTCCAAATCAATGAATGGATCATCGCGGGAGGTGTGTCAGTGAAGAGAAGCGTTTGTGGAATTTTCTAGAACACACGGTGTCTATCCTAAAGAACATGTTGTGTGGTATAGGCAGCAGCGACTAGGTTTTCGTGTGTCAGACAGGTTTCACATGGTGTATGGCCCCTATCGCACGGCATATTAGACCTTCCATGAACCTTGGCGTGTATTCTAGGAAGTACACTACCATGGGGTGGACTACATGGCTTATAAACACAGCGTGTAGACCTTGGGTGGCATGGTAGAGGCTGGTTACGTGGGTTACCCCATGCATCAGTCACACGGGATGGACCACATGGATAAAAGTCTTGTACAGGAACATGAATCCATACATGGAGGTAACCCCTATTACTTGGACATGGCACGTGCTTCGTACTATACATCGTGTACTTACCTTTCGACTCAGCGTGTTCCTTCTACCCGAGGACATTTCACATGGGTAGTACCCAGAGTCAAGAGACAAGGCGTGTGACCCATTCTACACGTCGTGTATATTTTAGAAGATGGATTGGTTTTCCTGTCCACCGTTCCCTGGAAAATTCTCATTTGGTTTAGTGCTCCTTTTTCTTGTTCCTATAAAGGTCGGGTGTGGTTCCCATTTAGAAGAGTTTGATCCCTTCAGTAGGACTTCCCGATATGGAGTCAGGTATCCCTCATAGGGGCCCGGAGCAAGATCCTCTATCCATTTTGGACCCCAGTTATAGTTAGGTATCGATGTGACTACTCTTATAGGACATTGATCCACTACTTAGTAGGTGAATCTGGCTGAGTTGTTGTATCTACAGAGGCCCTCGCAGTGATCCTCTTCTGTGTATCGTGATCTTTCCCCACCCAGGAGTGTGTTGTCCCAAAATTAGTGTATCTTTCCTTCATGGTTTTTCCCAAAAAACGGTCCTTCTCGGACAGACATCATCAGAGCTATTAGACTTGTTGAGTTACTTCTCCCAGATGAGTGCTTCGTGGAATCTTCAAATAGAATCCTTAGCATTGGTATGTTGTTTTGTGACTTGTCTCTAGATTATGGGTTTGGGTTTTGATTATATTTGGATTGTGTTCTCCTATTATATGTTAAGTATATATATATTGTTTAGAGTTAACTGTACATTTCCTTTTTGTTTTTCTTTGTGGTTTTCGGGGTCCTCTACTAAGTATTGTTATACACAACCCCACATGGTTTTTTCCCACACGTTTTGGGTCTTATGCAGACGAGTGGCCTTTTGATAGAGTCCATGATGGACCAAGGTAGGACCACGCTTTCTGAGATCCCTACTGGCTGAGATGTTCCTAGTAGTCCATGTACCTCTTTGTTCTTACAGGTTGAACTCTGTCAATAATAGTCTCTTGTTTTTTGTGATCTTGTATTCTGGCCCAGTTTATTTTCAATACATTAAATCTATTTTACTCTATTGGTTGGGTTTAGTTAGATGCATGCATTTTCTTCCTTAGTGTTTTTTTCATTTCAGCATTTGTGGGCTTGGAGACGTGTGTGTGTGTATAGGTACTTAGGCATTGCCTCCCTTGTCAATAATATGCCTACTCGGTGCTAGTCACTAGCCCCTGGACTATTGGAGGTGGGTTTGGGGAGTCTCGTCACAGGCCCCACTGGGACGGGTCACGATGGACTATGTCAGAGCCTAATTGGATATCAAAGTACGATGGTATTTGAGATAGCAAGTAACAATGTATAATTATAGGTATAGGTTAATTATCTTTCATTTTTGTTAGTATGTTCTTTGGAATTCCTTTATGGGACTTGGGGGTAGTTTTGAGCAAGTTACCACCCCCATCTCACCATAACAATCCACAAGTCACCATGGGTTCTTATGGAATAGTGTTATTGGGGAATGTTTTGATTTTATTCTTGTATTTTTTCCTTCCATTGATCTGAGTTTAAGAAATACCAATCTAAACTTTATTCATAATTGAATTGATAGTTATGTAACTTTGTTAGGTGTAGTTTTCTTCATGTATTCAACATTTTATATTGATGTTTTTTAGAAAAAAGACTCTGTATATATGTATCAATATGCCCTATGAAAAAGCTAATAGTGGACTATAGAATGAAAATACCAAGGTTGTCCATAAGCATATTGAGATGGTGGTGAGCGATTTACCAGCTCTAGGATATGTACCGACACTCATTCCCACTCAGAATCCATTTTTCAAACCTATGACGGATTAATCTTAGAGTCATGCTCAAGAGTTTATTATTCTAAATTCTTCTTATTTCCAAGTCTCTAAAAATCATGAAGAGGTTGAGGAATTTTTTAGAAAGATATATCTTATTTTTTTTTATTCCCAAAAATTCCTAAATGTATTAAGGAAAATGTGTCACCCTTAAGCTCTACAGGAATAAAGGAGATGGTGGGATTCAATGGTGGTAGAAGTAAACATCTTTATTTTTGATGGAAATACTTTTGATTTCATTTCACTAATCAATTTTATCTAGATTATATGTTCTTAGGGAAATACATAGAATTTCTCAAACTCTAGAAATATGACATGGCAATCACTCAGTACGAAAAATTAATTTTCTAGTGCTTTGAGTAGGAAAAATTCATCCCATGTGCTGATAGAATCATTATAAGAGTGTAACGTAATTGTTCTTCTTCCATATCTTTATTTTGGAGTCTGGGAGCTTGAGGTCGTGGTTGTATTTAAATTTTTTCAGATTAAATGTGCTCTTCTTGAGATGATTCTTCAAGATTAGTATCTTCATTTTTAATTCCATAGCATTTGTAAATCTCTTTATGGTGGGGATACCATCAATGAATGTGTATTTCCTTCTATGGGAATCATATTTTTTTATATTGGTTACTTATTCCTTTCCCCGTAAGAACATTCAATATTGGGTATTTCCATAATTTCTGATTAAAGTTCACCCTCGAACCATGATGATGTTTTATGATATATATATATATATATATGATTCTAGTGGCCATTAATGAGATGATACATCATTTAATATCTTTAAATTGTTACGCCTATAAACAATTCAAATATGTTCACTAGAGACCATCGAGATTTCCTCAACCACTTCTATAGATTACATGGTTGTGGAATGAGATTTCGATGGAATTTTTGTTCGGGATATCAAATACCCCCACAAAAAATACTGTGACATAATTTAAGGTAAATCGATGGAATAAATCATATCACTTCATAGCCCTCTGGGAAATAACCAATTTTCTAGAATTAGGACGCCTCTACATAAATGAAATTTTTATATTTCATGGAGTTCCTTCTATTATAGTCATGGATATGGAACCATATTTTACTTATCCCTTATAGAGAGGCCTCTAGGAGCCACTATGATATTTGGTACATTTGTGATGGGAATGTAATCTGTAGAGAGGTAACTGGACAGACTGATCTATATAGATCCTTGAGGACATGATTTATTCTTGTATCCATGATTATGGTGGATCTAGAGATGTACATTTGGGAAAATTTGTGATTTTTTATAATAATAGTTACCAATATGCAATTTAGATGGCTCCTTTCGAGACCATGTACAATTAGACTTATAAATCTAGGTTGTCTGGGATGGATATTAGTGAACGCCTTTTAATTGGGCTATGTTTGTTCCAATAAATAATACAAATGATTAAATTGATTCATTAGAGAATTTTGACGGAACAGAGCTAGTAAAAATCTTATTCTAACCATCGTGGATGATCAATGTAAATTTCAATTGTAAACCAAGATTTTTTTATTGTTTCTCCCTATTTGGTGACTTCATATCATGGGAAACTGGGGAGCTTTCCCCATTGTTTGTGCGACCTTTTGGGTTTTTTGGAGGTTAGTAAAGTGACTTACCTTTGAAAACATCCACCATAGTTGGAATTGATATATACTGTGTTCCATGTATCTTAGCTTCAAAAATATCATTTTGACTCATCTCAATTATTGAGCTAAGAGGATCTTGATGTTGAGTCTTCTTTATCCATGATTAAGCATCCAATCATGATTTTTTAATCTGAGAGAAAGTACATTGGGGGAGGATGATACCTCTGGTCTTTGTTCTATCAAAACATGGTTTTGATTCTTATGTGACTTCGGAGAATGAGGTATTGATAAGATAGTGGTGGACTCAGCACTTTGTTATGGATATTTCTTGACCAGATTTATAGAGATACAATGTTTTTTTTGGTGGGAATATTATAGCATCTAATTACCATAATTATTTTATTCCTTTAACATTGTTTTGATATCCTATATTTTAGGTATTATATGGTGTTATTTTTTGTAGTGTTTTTGGAATTTTTTGAATCCTACCTTACTATGAACTATTGGCATGTATTTAGGTAAAAATATGAGGTTTGGCATAAAAATTATGAACTCTCTTATGATCCATATGAATGGGAACATGATAGGTTTAGTTTTCATCATGTATTAAACAATTTATATTGATTTTTTTAGCATTATGCCTCTTTGGATTTGTGTGAATAGGACCTAAGAAAAAGCTATTGGTGAACCATAGAATGAAAATAACCAAGTTGTCCAGAAACATATTGAGATTGTGGTGAGAGATGCACAATATCAAGGATATGTACCTGCACTCATTCCCACTCAGAATCCATTTTTCAAACCTATGATGGATGGATCTCAAAGTCATGCTCAAGAGTTTATTATCTGAAATTCAGATTAATTATAAGGCTCTAAAAATACTGAATAGGTTGAGGACTGGTTGAGAAAGAAATATCTTTTTTTTAATTCCTACAAATTCCTAAATACATAAAGGAAAATGTGTCACCCTTAAGCTATAAGGGAATAAAGAAGATGGTGGGATTCAATGGTGGTAGAAAAAAAATCATGTTAATTTGGAATGGAAATACTTTTTATTTCATTTAACTAATTATTTTTATCTAAAATCTACATTCTTAGAAAAATCCATGTAGTTTCTCATACTTTAGAAAGATGACATGGATATGAATCTATATGAAAAATAATTTTTCTAGTGATTTGAGTAGGAAACATTCATCCCAGGTACTGATAGAATTATTATAAGAGTATAACTTAATGGATCTTTTTTCATAGATTTATTTTTATGACTGGGAGGTAGAGGTCGTGGTTGTCATTAAATTTGTTCAGTTGAAATTTTCTCTTCTTGAGATGATTATTCTAGAGTTGTATCATGATTTGTAATTCCATAGCATTCAGGACTCTCTTTATGGTGGGGATACCATCAATGAATGGGAACTCTCTTCTAATGGAATCATCTTTTTTTTTAATTAGGTTCTTATTCATTTCCTTTTAAGAAATTTCAATATGGGTGATTTCTATAACTTCCAATTGAAGTGTACCCTGGAACCAAGATGATGTTTTATGATATATAGATATTATACTAGTATCCATTAATGAGATGGTACGTCATTGAATTTCTTCCAATTATTACACCTATAAACAAGTCAAGTATGTTCACTAGAGACCATCAGGATTTCCTCAACCACTTATAAAGATAACTTGGATGGGGGATGATATTTTGATGGAATTTTTGTTAGGGATGTCACATACCCCCTCAAAATAATAATCAGATATAAGGTATGGTAAATCGATGGAATAAATCCCCTCACTTCTTAACCCTTTGGTACACAACCAATTTTTTAGAAATACGATGCCTCAACATGAATGACATTTCTAGATTGCATGGATTTCCTTCTACTATAGTAATGGATATGGACCCATATTTTACTTCTCCCGTATGGAGACGACTCTATGAGACACTATGATATTTGGTACATTTGAGATGGGGATTTCATCTTTAGAGAGGTGTCTAGATAGAATGATCTATATAGATATTTGAGGACATTATTCAATAATGTGTCCTTTATTATGGTAGATCTAGGGATGTCCATTTGGGAAAATTTTTGTTTTATTAAAATAATATTTACCAATATTCCATTCTGATGGCTCCTTTTGAAACTATGTATGATAAGGCTTATAAATCAATGTTGTCTAGGATGGATATTAGTGAACATCTTTTAATTGGGATATGTTTGTAATAATAAATTATGGTAATGATTAGATTGAGTCATTAGATAATTTTGATGGAATAAAGCTAGTAAAAATTTAATGATATCCATATTGGATGATCATTAAAACATTCAATTGTAAACTAAGAGTTTTTTGTTGTTTCTTTCTATTTGGTGCCTCGATATCATGGGAAACTGGGGATCTTACCACATAGTTTGTGGGACCTTTTGAGGTTTTTGATAGGGTGGGAAAGTGACTTACCTTTCAAAACATACACCATAGTTGGAATTGATACATACTATGTTCAATGTTTCTTAGATTCATAAATATCATTTTGACACATCTCATGTCTTGATCTAAGAGGTTCTTGATGTTGAGCCTTCTTTATCCTTGATTGAGCATCCAGTCGCAATTTTTTATTCTAAGAGAAAGTACATTGTGGGAGGATGATACCTCTAGTCTTTTTTCTGTAAAAACATGGTTTTGATTCTTGTGTGACATTGGAGCATTCAGTATTGATTATGTAGTGGTGGACTCACCACCTTTATATGGATATTTCCTGACCGGATTTCTGGAGACACAATGTTTTTTTGGTGGGGATCTGGTATAATCTCATTACCTTCATTCTTGAATTTTTTTACCATTGTTTTCTTCTCCTATATTTTAGATCTTATATGGTTGTATTTTTGGGATATTATTTGAAATTTTTATATGCCTAACTTACTATGAACTATTGGCATGTAGTTACGAAAAACTGTGTGGTTTGTCCTAAATATTATGCACTCTCTTGTGAGCCATAAGAAGGGGGTACATGGTTTTTCAGAACAATTTGGTCATCCCCTCAAAAATTTGAAACCTCATACAATGAGGGATTTTATGTTTCCCGAATTATTTTCCAAACATTGTTCCCTACAAGGAGAAACTAGTCACCGTACCCAAAGGGGTGGCCAGTTCAGTCGAACAATTTTTCAAACCATGTGGCCCAACCCAGCAAAACATGCATGTGGGTTTTAATTAATTTTAAAATAATTTTAAAAATATCTAACCCTCCCCTCCAATTTAGTTTTCTAATCACCCCCATTCACCCCTAAAATGTTTTTTAATTTATTAAGGAACCCATGACTTGATTGTGGATCCTCTAAACCTTTTTCAGGGGGAATCAATGTGTTGATGGAAGATCTGATCCCTCTTAGGTAAGAGGATCACCTCTCTTGTGGTTTCACATTATCACAATTTATCTAATCATTTTATTTTAATATATAATCTTGTAATTGATGAATCTAAACTCTATTTTTATGGATATTGGATCTAGGTTGTGTTTTAAGATCTCTACCACCTCGTTCTTCATTATAGCTCCCATGGTGGGTGTGGTATTTCACCATCTAAATAAAGGAATATGGTTCTATATTTTTTTCCTTACAGTAGAAACCTTAAAATTTATAATTAAATTCAAATATGTTTTAAAATAATTTTAAAACCATAATATTAATGGATTTTATGTGAGATTTGGAAATAGCGGGATATTTATATGAAAACCAAAATATTAATCGAATTAAAATGTGGGATGGGTGTTTGGGATAATTATGGATTGATTTTCAAACTAATTTTAAAAAAATGGTTTTTTAAAGTTGAGAAAAATGGATTGACGTGAATGTCGGTTTGAAATGGAGTGAACTGATGAGAACCTTGGTTTCATTTTTAAATGAGAAATTCATATTTAAAATTGAAAATTGAAAATTATAATTTGAATTTATTTGAAGTTTTTAATATTCCTAGGTTTAATTGATTAATTGTTTGAAGGAAATTTATCTTAGGTAGTCATTAGTAGTTAGTGCAGGCATGTTATGACCATCATACGTTAACAATATATTGTTAATGAAAAATCTAACTAAATAAATGTTTCATTTCTATCCATTGTGGGTTCCCCTACTGGAATTTAGATTTATAATGGTTGGTTAACCTATTGGGGTGTATGTTTTTGTGTGCACACCAGACTAAATCTGAGATCATTTTTTAGATTTTTGAAAATCTAATTACCTGATAATATTACCTACCACATGGATTTCCAACATAGTTCCTTCCAAGGATTTATTTACTTGTATATGTGTGTCAATGTTTGTAAAAAATTTTATTCTTCCTTATTGATACATATAATTTTTTTTATAAAATGTTTCTTTAATATAGTTTTGATATTCTGACTATATTTTGATTAAAAATAATGTTTTGCTATAAAATATCAAAAATGTAATGGCATATCGTGTTTTATTGAACTGATATAATAAATTAAAAACAATTATGATATTGATTATAGAACTTTACTTGAGACCTTATTGGGCTTTATAGATCACGTCATATCTTTTCCTTCAGGAATTTGTAGACTTTATTATGATAGGTCTGAGAAATTTGAAAGTACCACTTAGATGTGTTTGGTGTTCTCGATCCTTAGGACCATGTTGTAGGGATGGTTATCAGTGATTTGTTGTCTACTTGTTACACATGATTTTTTTCTTCTTCCTTGTTAACATTGTATCTTCTTTTCGAATGATTGTTTTTCTATTTAGGTACTTCATTACCTATTTTTTCTTGTACTATCTCTATTTGGGAGTGTTGAGAATTTTTTTTGTACCTTTTTTCTTCCACTATTTTTGGGGGAATTTTGGTCCCTCCTTGATCTTGTATTATTCTGGTTCTATTTTCCAACCAATGGGGATCAATAATGACCATCAAGCTCTGTCATTTTCGACTCGGGTACCAGGGTTCCAGTGTATCTAGGCTGGTTCGTGACATACCTTAACCATGAATGATAGGATTAATAATTTTTCAGTCACTAGTGTCATGATAAGAATTTTATTATATTATAATGATTTAAATATATTTTCTAAAAAATAAATATCATTTGAAGTCACTTTTAGGATTGATGAATTATCTTGATCTTAGAGGCATCAATATTATAATGGAATTTTAATATAAATACATTCAAAATAATTTATAATTTATAATTATCCCTAATAGTAGTGTTATAGTATTATTGATCTGATTTTAAAATAATTTTCATTATTATTCAACAAATTTCACAAGTGTTTCATTGGTGTTCCGTAAGAGTTTTTTGAATTATTGATTTACAAATAATAAATAAATAAATTACAATAGTAGAAAATAATTTTAAAAATACTCATTTATGATCACGGATAACATCTTTTTATCGAAATGATAGCATATTATAGACATTAGATAAAAGTGAAGGACATTTAGTAATAATTCTTATCCTAACATGATATAATGGTAATAATCAAGTGCATGCGGTCCAAACATCCCATATCTATATTTATAATAAAACATTAAAATTCTTGTACATATGTCATCTTCATGTTAATCACTTTCCCACTTAAAATTTTCACTTCTATTCTCATTCATATATTTCATATTCCTCATTCATTAATCTTCATCATGATTTCCTCCACTATCACCATTCAAAATTATCCATTTCATATTATGAAATTATAATTAGGGGAATTCATTAAATTTCATCAATAATAAAATTCTCAATGTGCATCCTCTACTCCTGGAAAATTTTGTGTTGTGCGAGGGCTCTCTTCCCCCTTATCCTAAAAGGCCTCTATTGTAGAAAAGTCCAATTCAATAATACATTTTTCTTTTTAATTTTCCCCATTTATTACTTTTATTAGATATATAAAAAAGGATTCCATATAAGTATTAAATTGATGATTTTTAACAGGGGTCAATTACTCCATCTATCTTCTGGAGTGAAATTACTTAATTTTTATTCAGTGAAATCACCATTCTAAATGGATTCATACATACATACAAGTTAGTATCTCTAGAACCGGGGTATCCATTTTATATTTGTGATTCTTATAGACACTAATATTAATATATTAAAATTTTAGGGTTTTTATATTTAATTTAAATAATCCACTTCTAATTCAATGTCATCTGGTCACTTGAATTAGTAAAAACTATGTCTGTTGGTTATAAGGTTTAAACTCACCTTATCAAATTATGATCCAAATTTCAGGGCTGTATTAATTTTAATAACCTAAATACTGTATCAATACATGGATATTGTATATTGAATTAATTATCAAATAAATTTTCTATTTTTAGAGAATGAACCGACCACACGTTCGTCCAGTGATTTTCGATGGTAACAAGATTATTAAAGACTCTTTTTTCATCATCATGGTTTTAATATCATTTTTGTCTGTTTTATTAGTTCATACAAATATCTAACCATGAATCATAAGTTTATCTTACTAATAACATTACATTATGCAATGGCTCGGAATCCCATGGATTTTTTAAATTATAAATGAGATTTTTTTGAGACCACACGCTCTGACGACACGTGATTCCGAGACCCGGTGATCCTGGAACGGAATTTTAAACTTTTTTTTAAGTATGAATAAGTAAATGTGCAAGATTATTTTCCTGACTATGGAACTGGTGGTCAGATCAAAAATATGAGGGCTTCGTTGAACTCAGAATGCCGGGATTTTCCAAGAAATGACTTAACTTTGGCCGATAAGGGTCAACCTAAAAAGAAAATTTTTCAAACATTTAAAGAAAAAGTAACGATTAAAATAAAATTATTTTATATTTTTTAAAATTTCAAAATCCTTCCAGCATAATGATTTTCTACTTGAGCATAACGGCCACGTTGTTTCATTTATGAAACAGCATTGCGATAATGTAACAAATCATAACTGAAACATTGATCTATGTTCAACCTTGAATGTCAATGCGAGAAACACTGAATATTGATTCGCCACATAATGGCTAAGAAAATAAAAAAAGTCGAGTGAGGATGTTCGATTCCTTTTGGAAATATTCCTCGAAGAATTCATGGGTGAACAACGATGAGACGGCGGATCGATGATCAGAGTTTGGATCAGATGTCGACATGTCGACGAACGACGAACACATACTTCATCATCATCAAAGATCGACCTACTCTAGGTAGGACTGGTCTTGGGTATTTTATGCCTTTGATTAAACGACTATGCATGGTGATAATTAGTTTTTCAATCTACGCCCCTTGCACCTACATCTTTACTAAAAATATATTGTTTCTCATTTGTTTAATCTATGTTCTAACCAAGGTGCCCCATCCTAGTTCACTGGCCAAGAACACTTTGCGGGTGATATTCAAGACTCTGGTTTTTGGTGACACGCTTCCAAATTTGTTCACGTTTGTCACAACAGAATCCCCGAGGATCCGATTAGGACATTTTTCAGGAAACCAGAGCCCGTTCGGGTGCCCAGATTGGTAGTGAGTCGAGAAGACATGGACGATTTGTTGATCCGACCATAGATGTGTAAACCTCGTCAGATGAGGATGATCGATCTGGAGTTTTTACATCAACGTCGTGAATAAGGAAGACATGGTGCCTCGCCGAAGGTGCGGGGACATCGTGCGGTCTGGCGAAGCTGTGTCGGTGCGAGCAGGGTGGCTAGGGTGGCTGTCCAGCGCGGCCCGAGGCGGTCAGTGGTCTAGGAGGCGGCAGTTGACGGCAGTACGTGATGCTGAGGGCGGCTGATCGGTGCCAGACTGTGGGCAGATCGGTGTTGGACTGTTCCATGGGCCACCGCGTAATGGAGATCCCAAACTAGGGTTGCAGCGTTTTTCACGGGGAAGAATAAGTCTAAATCGAAAAATGATGTTAATAGTTTTTTATCATTATTACTATTAAACATATATAAATATATTTTATTAGTCCTCCACACAGGACTCTTCCATCTCTCGAATAACGCATATAAGGGATTTATACGAGTTTTTTTTTTTCATTTTTTCGAAAAAAAATTTAAAAATACCGTCAGGTTTAAAATATTTATTTTTTTACATCTTTAAGGTGGCATATGGTGTGCCGCCTTCGGTTCAGTTTCCGCCGGGCCAAAGGCGGTTCACTAGAAATCGTCTTGCGCCTTTGGGGAAACGAAAGGCGGCACACCAGTGCCCGCCTTTCGAATTGTTTTCTGCGAAAGGCGGCTTTAGAAGAGCTATCTTTCGTGTTTCAAATGGCCGAAGGCGGCTGCCCAGGTGCCGCCTTCGCCAAAAAAATCCCTATAAAAGGGAGCCGCCCCACCCATCCTCCCTCACTCACAAATCCCTCTTCTCTCTAAAATTTTGAGAGTTCATCTCTCTAAGTTGAGTTTTCTTTCGTGGTGCTTCCGGAGACGCAAGGAGTACAAGATTTTTGTGTAAAGCTTCATTTAGAGGTATTTTTTTAATTTTAAAGTTATTTATTTATTTATTTGTAATAGTTAATTTTAAATATTTAAGTATGTAGTAGTAGTTATTTAAAGAAAAGAAATAAATAGTTATATTATTAATGTTTTAATTAGTTAATATTTAATGTTTGATTAAGGTATATGTAATTTAATATTGTCAATGAATGATGATTAGGGATAATTTATTTAATGTTAGATTAAAGTATGTATAATATAATATTATTAATGGATGATAATTAGGGATAATAATAATTTATTAATATTTTAGAGATAATTATAGAATCATTAAATGATGATTAAGGAATAATTAAGTCGTGATTAAAGGGGTAATTAACTATGCATGATTAATGGGTGATTAAGGGGTAATTAAGGAATGTTTAAGGGGTGATTAAGTGATGATTAAGGGATGATTAAGGGGTCATTAAGGTAATTAACGAATGATTAAGTGATGATTAAGGAGTAATTAAGGAGTGATTAAGGGGTGATTAACTAACGATTAAAGGGATGATTAAGAGGTAATTAAGGAATGATTAAGTGATGATTAAGGGGTAATTAAGGAGTGATTAAGGGGTGATTAAGGGGTAATTAAGGAATGTTTAAGGGGTGATTAACTAACGATTAAGGGGTGATTAACTAACGATTATGGGGTGATTAAGGGGTCATTAACTAATGATTAAGGAATGATTAGGGGGTGGTTAAGGAGTAATTAAGGAATGTTTAAGTGATGATTAAGGGGTAATTAAGGAATGTTTAAGGGGTCATTAACTAACAATTAAGGGGGTGATTAAGGGGTCACTAACTAATTAAGGGGTAATTAAGGAATGAAGGGGTAATTAAGGAGTGATTAAGGGGTTAAGGGGATGATTAAGGGGTAATTAAAGAATGATTAAGTGATGATTAAGAGGTAATTAAGGAATGTTTAAGGGGTGATTAACTAACGATTTAGGGGTGATTAAGGGGTCATTAACAAATGATTAAGGAATGATTAGGGGATGATTAAGGGGTAATTAAGGAATGTTTAAGTGATGATTAAGGAGTAATTAAGGAATGTTTAAGGGGCGATTAACTAACGATTAAGGGGTTATTAAGTAACGATTAAGGGGTGATTAAGGTTTCATTAACTAAAGATTAAGGAATGATTAGGGGATGATTAAGGCGTAATTAAGGAATGTTTAAGGGGTGATTTGTAGCGACCCCCAAAACCGGGGTGCTTAATGAGACATGATGTACTTTACATTACATCATTACAAATTAAATATCATGTCTCATTTACAACAGAAGATCGCGAGGCTCAGGATTCTGGGAAACCAGCTGCTTCTGATTAGCTTCATTAGTATCAACCGTTCCTGAAAATTTTTAAACAAAACGTAGGGTGAGCAAAAATGCCCAGTAAGGGGTTTTAAAACATTTTAAGAAAGTCCTTTCTTAAGTCCTTTTGAAAAGAATAAAAATACTTTGCTCAAACAAAACATTGTCATTTCTTAAAAACATGAAATCCATCTTTCTTTGAAAACTACTTGCACAAAGAGGCACGTACTTGAAATAGGCTTTAATGTAAACATGATCAGAGTGCACAATATAAACAATGCATAAAGTGGAACAAGGTTACTTCAATTCTAAGTGAATTCCATGGCTAAGCAGGAAAAAACATGCATATCATGGTTCATGAGTAAAATGCAGTTCATCTAACAGTTTACCATATGAAAAACAATTCTTGTTACATAGAGTACATTTTCATGATCTTGGGAGCTTTCAACTAAGGGTTGTCCTGTTAGTTGAACAAACCCCTGGTTATCCTTTATCATTATATGTAGAGGGAATGTATAATCCTGGACTTTGTCATGAATTTTCATCATGACAGTATAAAATACTTAACAGGTCGAGGCTCACCGCCCACCCTGTTTCTTTAGCACAAGTCAAGGCTAGCTGCCAAGACCGTCGCACATGTTCGTCTCATGAGACTCTTGCTTTACCCAATGCATTGGAGCGCTGTATAATTCCGGGCGCACCCGTCACATCATTCTTGTTGCGCTATATAATTCCGAGCGCACCCGTCACATGTAAGTCCTATACATCCCTCACATATCTTGACATGGTCATTCGTTAATGGGGTATCATGCATTCTTACTTTTAACCCCATTTTCACATACATATACATAACATGAAAACAATTCTTTCATTAAAAACATTTAGACATGCATGCTCATGCTTCGTGCACAAAAAAAGTTAATCATTTGAAAACATGGGTTTTAAGAAAGTAAACATAACACTTAACATTCCATACATCAAAATTCCCAATTAAAGCATGGTCACTCCTAAATTACACATGTGATGATAAATGGATATCCTAGGCGTTTAATACAGGCAGTTGAGGTTACAATGTGCATAATCAAGTTCATCATGTATATTTGTGTAAACTCTTCCATTATCACTTTAAATAGACATGAGAACACACCTACTAATACATGAATGCATTTATAAGAGTTCAAGAAGCCCATACTATCCATTTTAAGAAAAATCCTGATTATCCAAAGTAGTGATAAATGAAAATTCTCAGTTTCGATAATGATTTTGAAATCCAACCAATCCAGAAACTTCAACATACATATAAACATGATTATAAATAGTTTTCAGATACTTTTCTTGAAATAACAATTTAGAAAGAGGTCCATCTAATTTGTAATAAATCCTCGGTAATGTGATAAACTTTTAGGAGAATTTAGTAAACTCGTCCTCCAATTCGCACCTAGATGTACATGTAACCTTATATAATCACATGTACATGCATATCTATATGCTTCATATGTCTGCATAATCCTACATATTTATTAAATTTCATGCATACTCCACTTGCATAGGGTAGAATCAAAAATAATAAACAGGGGTTACATGCAGGTGGAAGGAAGGTGTTCAAATGCATGTTTCGTTTTATATATGCAGGTATACATTTTTATATCTACACACAAGGTGTGTGTCATTAAAACCGAATTAGAATAATCACCAAAAAGAAGGAAAAGAAAACTTTCTATAAACCGGTTGATTTCTGGAGGAAAAGAACAGTGTAACCGGTTCTTAAAATTTTTTGTATATATATTTATATACACTTGTGTATGAGGTATATATAACCAGAGACAACCACCAAAGAAGAAGATTCGAAACGAGACCTCACCTTCATTTGCCTCTCAAAACAGAAGATGTGCAATGGTGAAATACAATTTCTTTTTCAACCTTAAATACATATATATATATATTGATATATATACGAGAAGCGTATTTGATGTAAAATATCAAAACTAAAGGAAACTAAAGAGAATGCAAGGACTTTCCTTTACCAGTCCGAAGAGGTGGAGAGGGAGGCGACGAAGCAAGTAATATCGGGTGCAAAACCATAGGATGTGTTCAAATATACATAACACATATATATGTGTATATATATATAAAAAAACCAAAACTGAAACAGAAAACACAGCAAATCTTCTCCCTTACCTTAGCTCGGAGAGGAGGTGATCAGGTCACGAACGAGGCCGGTCCGGCGGTCTAAGTGGCTTCGGTGTAGAACACCCGATCCTTGGTGCAAAGCAAGGTTTTTAAAAAAAAACAGAGGAAGAAAGCCGGACTTCGTGGAGGTCGTCGGCCCGAGGTTTCCGAGGCGAGGAGTCCGCGTCGGCTTGTGGAAAGAAGGGAGCAGCCTGGGTCTCTTCGCCGGCCTACATGAAGAAAATAGGGCACCCTACGATCCCTGGTCTGGCAACGTGCGGAAGGAGGAGAACCACGGGCGCGAGGAGGAAGAAAGATGGAAGAAAAAGCGGACGACCGAGATCGCACGAGGGTTGATCGTGCGGCTCAGAATTGGCGCGATATTAAAAGGAAACAATGGCCGCGATCAAGGGGCGGAGATGATCGGACGGCTCGGAGTTTCACCGTTGTTTAAAAAACGCGGTTCTCTATAGTTCAAAAAAAAGTTGTTCTAATATTTTATTTTTAAAGTATTAAACGATTATTCCAGCTTTTATTATTATTATATATATATAGATATATTATTTTTAAAACACCAATAATTCATATTATTCTATCATTATTATTATTAAACCACTTTTATTATTTTAGTAAAAACATTGGTCAAATAAAATTATAAATTGATCTAATCAAAACATCTTATTATATGTACATACATATATATTTCATTTTTTTTAAAACATCCACAATTTTTATTATATTATCATTATTATTAAACCTTATTTATTAACTACTTAGTATTTCATTATGAGAATTAAGGATCAAGAACATTGAGTAGTAAAAACATAACACAAATATATATTTTAATTTCCTTTGCTAGTTAACTACCCTAATTTTCTTAATTAATTAATATCATTTAATGCAACTATATTTTATAACACATAAAAGTGTGTTGATGAAAATATTATCACCACAAAACACACAAGTGAAAGAAACCATAATTTTACATAGTTTCCAAAATAGTTAAAAAAGGTTAAATTATACGAGAAATAATGTATCTAATTTGATGTAGTATAAATATATAATTCATAAAAGAAATCCATCAGGTTTGATATAACTATAAAAACAAAAGTTTAATTGTTCAAATCAAAATGTATAGTGGAAGAAGACAATAATATTAATTTTTCTCCATTTGAAACATAACATAAAATTCTTATTTTGGAAAACAAGAGATAATTAACATTGATGTCATTTTAAAATATTAAAGGAAAACTACACATTTATCATTCCGATCATTTTATTTCCAACGTTCAAAATGGACATTGGAATCTTTGGGAAACCAACGGTCCGATTTGTGGCCGTTTGAGGTACAACGATCATATTGGTGCTTATAAAAGGGTTTGGTCTCGGGTGTCCCTTACTCCAAGTGACAGAAGAAGATAAAGGAAGATGGTTCGTGTGGTCCCCTTGGTGCTGAGCACGGTCGCGGTGGTGTCAGCCATACTTATGTTCCTTATGATGGATGCTCGAAATCCCTATCGCATTCTCGGGCTCCTAGTAGTTCTAAGAAGTCTTCCCATCGTTGTAATTGGGTTCTTGGTTGGAATCTTTGGTTAGTGATGTTTTGATCGTGGGAAGTTGTAATCGTCATGTTTCTTAATAAAGGAGTATTTCATTCATGCTTGTTGCTACGGGTTTTTCATTTATTTTCATTTTCTTTTTATAGAAAGATGGTCCAATTAAAGGGAAACATATCATTACGCGAACCATGAATTCTCGGGTCGTTACATCATCTCCCCTTCAAAAATTGCGTCCTCGCAATTCTATTCATAAAAGACAAGAAAAAGACCTCGGTCGCACAACATTACCAAAACTGAAGGCCTGGCTCAGTTAACGGAACCCCTAAACTGGTACACAGCTCCGCTGTTTCCCTGACCCAGATACACTTTGAGCAATAAGACTTGTACTCCTGCTCATGGGCACTACACACAGGCTTCCACAGGGAGGCCCGTGCAATAAATAGCTCTGAGACGTCCGAGCGGACGAATCCCCTAGTAACCCTTCGAACTTCATCACGCTCGAGGTAGTCGAGGGGGACGACGCGATTGAGAAGGCTGACGTTCAGGATCTGGAACATGTAGGCGGCATTGAGGTGGCCATCCTGAGCTGCTATGAGAAAGAAAGCTCTGGCGGAGAAGTTCTGTGCCATAGAGAAACACTGAAAAATCCCTTCATGGTATCCCCCCTTCGCCTATAGTAGGGGAGCTGGGTGGTGGCAAGGAGGTGAATCACATGTTCATTCTCCTGACATGCGCGGAGAATTTCCGGACTATTCCCTATGTACAGAAGACGTTGACAGGACCCTCGTAGGTGGAGAAAAGAGGGAAAGTCCATCATACAAGTTCTGATCAAGATAACCTCTACCAACTCGTCAGGTAGAGACGATAGGTTCATATGACCTGCCATCTGGAAGAAAAGGTAAACAAGAGAGGTCACTTAACAACACTAAGAAGAAAGGGATCATAAACTTTTTAATTAAGAAAGTTTACACATTGAAGTCTGAGTTTTCCAGACGGACACCACAAAGAGAGGCTAAACTCTCTAACTCCACAAACCATACACAGGATGAACATACAAGACTAAACTCATGGGAACATTTATAACGCCTCTTGAGTTTCGCGTGAGGGGTGTGGAGTTGGGAAACGTCGGTGTACACTTCTTGCCTAAGAGACACACGTGTGGAATCATTCTCCAACACTCCGAAGTCCATTAACTGACCCCAGAAGCCATAGTGCAGGACCTGGCACAGATAAGCCGCTCGAAGATCTCCGGCAGCAGCAGCTTCTTGGAAAGGGTTATCTAGCATTGTTCCAAACTCCTCGCCCGTAGTAAACACTCGGAAGAGTCCTTCGTGATACCTTCCTCGACGTGCATACGTGGGAAACTGAGTCATCATCATTAGGAGATAGTCCATCCCCATTCCCCGGTGGAGACTAAGCACCCTAGATGAGTTTGACACATCGTATAGGCGTTTACACGTCATACGAATTTGGGCATAGTTCAGGAAGTTTTCACGGCTAGCTAGAGATATAATGTTCTCTAGAGCCTCGGTGGGGAGTGAAAAAAGGTCAGTAGGTACATCACCCATATGAAAATCATAACGTTTTTACTTAGTTAGTCTTAGCAATATATTTATATCACCTGGTTTTCCAGAGTATCCTGAACCCATCCTTTGATACCAACTGTAGCGACCCCCAAAACCGGGGTGCTTAATGAGACATGATGTACTTTACATTACATCATTACAAATTAAATATCATGTCTCATTTACAACAGAAGATCGCGAGGCTCAGGATTCTGGGAAACCAGCTGCTTCTGATTAGCTTCATTAGTATCAACCGTGCCTGAAAAATTTTAAACAAAACGTAGGGTGAGAAAAAATGCCCAGTAAGGGGTTTTAAAACATTTTAAGAAAGTCCTTTCTTAAGTCCTTTTGAAAAGAATAAAAATACTTTGCTCAAACAAAACATTGTCATTTCTTAAAAACATGAAATCCATCTTTCTTTGAAAACTACTTGCCCAAAGAGGCACGTACTTGAAATAAGCTTTAATGTAAACATGATCAGAGTGCACAATATAAACAATGCATAAAGTGAAACAAGGTTACTTCAATTCTAAGTGAATTCTATGGCTAAGCAGGAAAAAACATGAATATCATGGTTCAAGAGTAAAATGCAGTTCATCTAACAGTTTACCATATGAAAAACAATTCTTGTTACATAGAGTACATTTTCATGATCTTGGGAGCTTTCAACTAGGGGTTGTCCTGTTAGTTGAACAAACCCCTGGTTATCCTTTATCATTACATGTAGAGGGAATGTATAATCCTGGACTTTGTCATGACTTTTCATCATGACCGTATAACATACTTAACAGGTCGAGGCTCACTGCCCGCCCTGTTTCTTTAGCACAAGTCAAGGCTAACTGCCAAGACCGTCGCACATGTTCATCTCATGAGACTCTTGCTTTACCCAATGCATTGGAGCGCTGTATAATTCCGGGCGCACCCGTCACATCATTCTTGTTGCGCTATATAATTCCGGGTGCACCCATCACATGTAAGTCCTATACATCCCTCACATATCTTGACATGGTCATTCGTTAATGGGGTTTCATGCATTCTTACTTTTAACCCCATTTTCACATACATATACATAATATGAAAACAGTTCTTTCATTAAAAACATTTAGACATGCATGCTCATGCTTCGTGCACAAAAAAAGTTAATCATTTGAAAACATGGGTTTTAAGAAAGTAAACATAACACTTAACATTCGATACATCAAAATTCCCAATTAAATCATGGTCACTCATAAATTACACATGTGATGATAAATGGATATCCTAGGCGTTTAATACAGGCAGTTGAGGTTACAATGTGCATAATCAAGTTCATCATGTATATTTGTGTAACCTCTTCCATTATCACTTTAAATAGACATGAGAACACACCTACTAATACATGAATGCATTTATAAGAGTTCAAGAAGCCCATACTATCCATTTTAAGAAAAATCCTGATTATCCAAAGCAGTGATAAATGAAAATTCTCAGTTTCGAGAATGATTTTGAAATCCAACCAATCCAGAAACTTCAACATACATATAAACATGCTTATAAATAGTTTTCAGATACTTTTCTTGAAATAACAATTTAGAAAGAGGTCCATATAATTTGTAATAAATCCTCGGTAATGTGATAATCTTTTAGGAGAATTTAGTAAACTCGTCCTCCAATTCGCACCTAGATGTACATGTAACCTTATATAATCACATGTACATGCATATCTATATGCTTCATATGTCTGCATAATCCTACATATTTATTAAATTTCCTGCACACTCCACTTGCATAGGGTAGAATCAAAAATAATAAACAGGGGTTACATGCAGGTGGAAGGAAGGTGTTCAAATGCATGTTTCGTTTTATATATGCAGGTATACATTTTTATATCTACACACAAGGTGTGTGTCATTAAAACCGAATTAGAATAATCACCAAAAAGAAGGAAAATAAAACTTTCTATAAACCGGTTGATTTCTGGAGGAAAAGAACAGTGTAACCGGTTCTTTAAAATTTTTGTATATATATTTATATACACTTGTGTATGAGGTATATATAACCAGAGACAACCACCAAAGAAGAAGATTCGAAACGAGACCTCACCTTCATTTGCCTCTCAAAACAGAAGATGTGCAATGGTGAAATACAATTTCTTTTTCAACCTTAAATACTTATATATATATATTTATATATATACGAGAAGCGTATTTGATGTAAAATATCAAAACTAAAGGAAACTAAAGAGAATGCAAGGACATTCCTTTACCAGTCCGAAGAGGTGGAGAGGGAGGCGACGAAGCAAGTAATATCGGGTGCAAAACCATAGGATGTGTTCAAATATACATAACACATATATATGTGTATATATATATATAAAAAACCGAAACTGAAACAGAAAACACAGCAAATATTCTCCCTTACCTTAGCTCGGAGAGGAGGTGATCAGGTCACGAACGAGGCCGGTCCGACGGTCTAAGTGGCTTCGGTGTAGAACACCCGATCCTTGGTGCAAAGCAATGTTTAAAAAAAAAACAGAGGAAGAAAGCCGGACTTCGTGGAGGTCGTTGGCCCGAGGTTTCCGAGGCGAGGAGTCCGCGTCGGCTTGTGGAAAGAAGGGAGCAGCCTGGGTCTCTTCGCCGACCTACATGAAGAAAATAGGGCACCCTACGATCCCTGGTCTGGCGATGTGCGGAAGGAGGAGAACCGCGGGCGCGAGGAGGAAGAAAGCTGGAAGAAAAAGCGGCCGGCCGAGATCGCACGAGGGCTGATCGTGCGGCTCAGAATTGGCGCGGTATTAAAAGGAAACAACGGCCGCGATCAAGGGGCGGAGATGATCGGACGGCTCGGAGTTTCACCGCTGTTTAAAAAACGCGGTTCTCTACAGTTCAAAAAAAAGTTGTTTTAATATTTTATTTTTAAAGTATTAAATGATTATTCCAGCTTTTATTATTATAATATATATATAGATATATTATTTTTAAAACACCAATAATTCATATTATGCTATCATTATTATTATTAAACCACTTTTATTATTTTAGTAAAAACATTGGTCAAATAAAATTATAAATTGATCTAATCAAAACATCTTATTATATGTACATACATATATATTTCATTTTTTTAAAAAACATCCACAATTTTTATTATATTATCATTATTATTAAACCTTATTTATTAACTACTTAGTATTTCATTATGATAATTAAGGATCAAGAACATTGAGTAGTAAAAACATAACACAAATATATATTTTAATTTCCTTTGCTAGTTAACTACCCTAATTTTCTTAATTAATTAATATCATTTAATGCAACTATATTTTATCACACATAAAAGTGTGTTGATGAAAATATTATCACCACAAAACACACAAGTGAAAGAAATCATAATTTGACATAGTTTCCAAAATAGTTAAAAAAGGTTAAATTATACGAGAAATAATGTATCTAATTTGATGCAGTATAAATATATAATTCATAAAAGAAATCCATCAGGTTTGATATAACTAGAAAAACAAAAGTTTAATTGTTCAAATCAAAATTTATAGTGGAAGAAGACAATAATATTAATTTTTCTCCATTTGAAACATAACATAAAATTCTTATTTTGGAAAACAAGAGATAATTAACATTGATGTCATTTTAAAATATTAAAGGAAAACTACACATTTATCATTCCGATAATTTTATTTCCAATGGTCAAAATGGACATTGGATTCTTTGGGAAACCAACGGTCGGATTTGTGGCCGTTTGAGGTACAACGGTCATATTGGTGCTTATAAAAGGGTTTGGTCTCAGGTGTCCCTTACTCCAAGTGACCGAAGAAGATAAAGGAAGATGGTTCGTGTGATCCCCTTGGTGCTGAGCAGGGTCGCGGTGGCGTCAGCCATACTTATGTTCCTTATGATGGATGCTCGAAATCCCTATCGCATTCTCGGGCTCCTAGTAGTTCTAAGCAGTCTTCCCATCATTGTAATTGGGTTCTTGGTTGGAATATTTGGTTAGTGATGTTTTGATCGTGGGAAGTTGTAATCGTCATGTTTCTTAATAAAGGAGTATTTCAGTCATGCTTGTTGCTACGAGTTTTTCATTTATTTTCATTTTCTTTTTATAGAAAGATGGTCCAATTAAAGGGAAACATATCATTACGCGAAACATGAATTCTCGGGTCATTACATGATTAACTAATGATTAATGAGTGATTAAGGGGTGATTAACTAACGATTAAGGGGTGATTAAGGGGTCATTAACTAGGGATGATTAGGGGATGATTAAGGCATGATTAAGGGTTCATTAACTAACGATTAAGGGGTCATTAACTAATGATTAAGGGATGATTAAGGGGTCATTAAGTAACGATTAAGGGATGATTAAGGGGTCATTAAGTAAAGATTAAGGGTTGATTAAGTGGTGAATGACCAACTCCTAACTGATTAACCAGCACTTAAGTAGTGATAAACCAGCACTTAAGTAGTGATTAACCAACACTTAATTAGTGACCAAAACTTAAGTAGTGATTAACCAACAATGAAATGAATCTTATTTTTTAGAGATCATTGAACATATCTTTATGAAGGTTAAAAATTGTTCTACAAAACATTAGTGGTTTAATTTAGGAAGGTTTTAAAATTTTGGTGTCATGAAAGTTTATGTCGTTATCTAAGCAATTAAATCCCTGTTTGGATACTACAAGTGGATGTGGCTCTGGCACAGATGTACCTAGGGGTGAAAGCCCTGACAAGGAGTTTTGGGCCTGGCCCCGGGGTATCCTGGTACACGACAATGGGCCTTGCTGCACTCCTGGTTTGACACTCCTGGGGGATATTCTTTAGATGATTGATATTTACTTCATGAAGTACTAAAATACATTTAAGAAGATTAAAAATGTAATTTAACACGTAACAAAACATTATTGACATATTCAGTGATCAGTAAACATTTTTCATGTAGAGAGACATGTTTTCTTGTTTGTACTGCTATGGAAAGGTTATTCAAACCAAGAAAGGAGCTTCTTATAGTATACAACCAACATCTATGGTTAACACATCTGATTTTGTAACCATAACTGATCTTCAAGAGAGAATTTTTGGTTTCTTAAATCTCAGTCCGCATCAAGAGATAAAGTCAATTAGTTATATACATTTTCAATTCCCTACCACGTTATGGCATCTTGATTGTCCATTGGCTGCTGATGAGCACTGGGTACAAGCGGGAACTTTATTTTCCCAAAGGTCTGATGGTGAAATGATGAAGTTATATGTTGAAGTTTATAATGTACAACAACATAAAAATGTTCAAAGTCGTAGACATGAACAAATAGTTGTTGAAGAAACTTCCTCCCATGAAATTGAGGATGTTCACCTTGTTGCGGAGGATGACAACTTATATGATCTTCCAGATTTACATATAAATCATTCTTTAGATGTGGAATTTAATAATGATGGAACAGACGGAGAAGACAATGATGATGGGGAGGGAGCTGGAGATGAGGAGGGAGATGGAGAAGATAGGGTAGTAGTTTCTCGAAATAGAGTAGTCCATGAACATTATCGACCAAAAAAAAATCATCCACCACACTCTGAATCTTAGTCCAAAGCAGTGGAACATGTACCTGAATTCAACAACAATGTTCTAACACCTGCAATAGAGTTTCCTGGAGTTATAGTGGACATGTTTAGTGAGTTGGACAAAACATTATATAATGGAAGGGATTTTACAAGTAAGGATGCATTAAAGAGATTATTAAAAAGATTTCATATTGAGAGGCATTGTAGATATGTAGTTGAGGCATCATGTAGAAAAAATACGTCATACGGTGTGATAAATTTGATGAAGACTGTATATTTAAGTTGTGGGCGATTCTAGACGTTGCATTTGGTGGATGGAGAATTTCAAAGATTGAGGCAGCTCATTCTTGTGTTCAGCCAAAATTGACACAAGATCACACTACTTTGGTTGCCGAATTTGTGTCAACTGTTATCGTCGAGATGATTAGGACCTGTCAAGATGTTCCTATAGCCCTTGTGCAAGAGAGGATACTTCAAACTTTCGGTTATAAGATTTCTTATAACAAGGAATGGACATTGAAACAAAAGGAAATTGTGAAGGTCTACGGTGATTGGGATGACTCGTATCGGGTGTTGCCGAAATTATTATCCATACTGAGCCACAAAAACCAAGTTGTATACTATATAAATACGAAGGAACATGTGTTTAAAGATAATCTATTGGATCAATCTCATGTTCAATTTCATCGATTATTCTAGGCATTCCTCCCATGTATTTCCGCATTTTGTTTCAGTAAACAGTTCATACAAATTGATGGAACATTTCTATCCAGAAATTATAAGGGCATATTGATGATTGCGGCAACCCAAGATGAGAACCGTTCACCACTTCCGCTTGCATTTGCAATAGTGGAGAAAGAAAACTATGAATCTTGGAGCTAGTTTTTGGCATGCATCCGCAACCATTTCACATGCATTCGAGGTGTCACTTTGATATCTGATCGATATAGGGAATTCGATGATGCAATAAATGAGGATCCTAATTCATGGAGGCCCCCAAATGCACATCATTGATACTGCATCAGAAACATTTTTAGTAACATGTGAAAAAGCTTCCATAATGAGGCTATGAAGAATGAAATCACGAGGCTTGGTAAGAAATGTCGTCATTGATTTTTACTGTTTTAATGTAAATAAAAATATAATTTCTATGACATATGATCATATTTATGTAGCATATGATCCAGATCAACGAAGGTTTGAGGCACGTTACGAAGAAATCCTCAAGGCTAACCAAGAAGTGTATGATTATATGATGAAGATTCCAAAAGAGAAATAGACACTGGACTATGAAGGGGGGAAGAGGTACGGACACATGACCACAAAAATTGTGGAGTGTATAAATGGCGTCTTCAAGGGGCTTCACAAGTTACCAATTACTGCCCTAGTTCAGGAGAAATTTTATCGTTGTGTCAAGTACTTCATTGATAGACAGAAACTAGCCTTAGATGGGATTCAACAGGGGACAAGATTTGGAAAATGATTTCAATGATATATTGACAAGAACATTGAAGAAGCTTCCGGTTATTGAGTGTGTCTATTCCATCAGGAAGACTCACGATTTGATTTTCAAGAGTGTTTTAACCCCATCACAGGTAACAGTGGTGAAAAAGTAGTGGTACTTCTAGAAGGAAAACAATGTCAGTGTGGAAAGTTTCAGGCATTAAGGTTTCCATGCACACATGCCATCGCAGCATGTGCGTCTGTGAACGTATCATGGGAAGCTTATGTTGATCTAGTATACCGATTGGAGGCCATGCTAACTGTTATGTTGCGCCATGGATGCCTGTTGGGGAGTTTCGATATTTCCCAATGCCTAAATCCCAGCCCATACTGATTCATGACATCAGTAGATTACGACCACGGGGAAGACTGAAGACCAACAGGATACGAAATGAGATGGATTGGCCTCAAGAACAAGGGAAAAGGTTGAGATGCCATCTATGTCATCAAGAAGGGCATAACCAGAAACGATGTCCTAACATTGTTGGATCGTGTTCACACAATCAGCCACAATGATGTGTTGTATCCAATATGATCTTTTCATGTAGTCAGTTATATATTGTTAATATCAGAGATGACCTTTTTAAGAATTGTTTCACATTTACAATAAGCAACTTCTCTCCTTCCAATAACGAACCTCTGTATTCAATACTTTTAAATCCACTAATATGAATGTAATCTTATAAAACAAAAACATTATTAAAAAAGGTTAGTTGTCACTGAAGACAAAAAATTATTAAAATAGTTATCATAAAGGATATTTATAAATAATACATAACCAAGATAAAATGTTTATGTATAAAAATATATGACACCATATCTTAAAAAACAAAATTTTCATGGTAAAAAACATATCTAAAGACATGATAGATAAATATTCTCCAAAATATGATGACATTCCCTTAAAATTTTCTAAAAAAAAATCACATATCATTCATTATACCAATCATAACATTCTATTAAATTTAACATTATATTTACATTTTATAGTGAAGACTAATTTCCTTTTCTGGCGTCCAGATGGATGATATTCCACACCTCACCGAGCAGCATAGGCATGTTTCTTGTGATGTGATAGAGGGTCAGGATGTTCGATGGATTAGGGTGCGGCAAGCACACCATTTTCGACACATAGTGCCTCCAACTACAATTATACCATACTTAAATTGTGCTGGCTTCTACGGCATTGTCGTTTCTAATTTCACTTACATTGATCATCCCCTTCTTGCTGCCTTGGTCGAGACATGGAGACCATAGAATCACACATTCCACTTGCCAGAAGGAGAGATGACTATCACCTTAGAGGATGTGGCAGTGCTACTCGGTCTTCCTATTCAGGGAGATGCAATTATTGGACCCACCAGTGGGGATTGGGCTGAGATGGCATATAGATTATTAGGTGTCGATATTTTGGCTGATTATACTTCTACGGATGGAGGGTCCCTATCTATGCCTTGTCTTTCTTTGTAGTTTTCACATTTACCTACTGATGCTGATGAGAAGACCATCATTTGTTATGCTCGGGCATATATCTTACGATTTATTGGAGGTACATTGTGTTCGGATCACTTGGGTGTGCATGTGCACATGATGTATCTTAGTTTACTAGAGGACTTTGATCGGATGGGGAGATACAGTTGGGGATCTGCATGATTTTCCTACACTTATAGAGCATTATGTACGACATGACGCTCAGATCACACAGATCTCGGAGGATGCGTCGTCCTTATACAGTTGTGGGCATGGGAGCGCATCCCTTTCCTCGCCCCTGTTACTGTTGGTCAGAGGCTTCCTATAGATGTGCTACAGGACGCTCCACGTGGACGATGGTATGATCAGTCATATTTATTTGTTTCTAATTGTATTATGATTGTATTATATTTAATTTTTGATTATTTATCACTTTCAATGTTGTATTTGATAGGTGGAGTCCGGCACATCGCTTCGTCGATGCTCCGACACACAATTTGGCTACATATTGTATCTTGTTGGAAAATTTACTACCCGACAGCGTAAGTATATATCATCATTTTCTTTTCTTGTTAACAAATTTCTCTGATGAAATGCCACGTGTCATTACAGATTCATTGGATGCCATACTGGAGTCTGGTTTAGGACTTACCTACATACTATACTGCTAGACTTCATGAGGTTATGGCTATAGTTCCACTCATTCACTTTCATATCATTGAGTGGCACCAGCCCGATAGAGTTATGCGTCAGTTTTGCTGTGTTCAGCTGATTCCACCTACACCATGACAGTTACCAGCTCTTCACGTCTTGAAGCTCACGGGGAGACAGCATGTCGATTGGCGACGACGATATGCACAATATGCCGCCATCTGGGACAGTCGAGCAGAGCATCGTATCATAGGTGTACGTACGATGCGATTCTACCTATCAGATCAGGTAGAGTATGAGCCATGGTATAGAATGAAGTCTATATTGTATCTGACTCAAAACGAGAGAGGGATTCAGTATATGGTAAGTCAATAAAATTAACATAATATATTTATTACGCTATTTTATAATTCATTTTGAATCTCTATAAAGCATAGCAGTCTACGACGACTATGTCGCATGACTGATCCAGAGGAGGAGGAGGTTGATAGTTTATCTGTGATCCATGCTGCTTTGGAGGAGACGGTGCCGATTTGTCGATCTATTCATGACAATATCATCCATCCTGGACCCCAGAGACATGATGTTCCTACTCAAGAACATGATTCTTCTATCCCAGGAGATGAGGGTCCTGCTCAGGAACCTACAGCAGCAGCTGGTGCTATTGCCCAAGGACGACAACAGCGACGGAGACCACGTCCTGCTGCACGTGAGCCCTCACCTGTTCCAGAGGCACAGGTCGGTGCTCTATCAGTCCAGCTTGACCCATCTGGGTTTGTGCAGCAGGATACAACATGGGATCCATCTTTTTTGACCGGATATCCACAGTATTCTCAAGATATTAATTTTCCAGGGATTTATCAGGGGTCATCTCCCATGCCGCCATCTTTCATACCGGATCCTTCACAACCTATATGGTTTCCCGAGGGTATGATGATAGCCCCTTCTACTTACGTAGTGGGAGAAGGATCTCGTGCACATGATGACATCCCTCCGACACCTCCTTCCATGCAGACTATGACAGAGGATCCTGTGATTGATGTTCCAGTGCCCGAAGATCATCCCTCTCCAGGTCATCATACTTATCCCAGCATGGAACACGTCGATCTCGATATGGACGTACCATTCGCACACCACCTTGTGGGATAGAGCCTCACCATAGACACTGACTTTACTTCTTCAGGTATATGTTTTCTATTTATTAAAAAGAGTTCATAACTTTTACTCTAAAAGAATTTCTTAAAAATTATCGATGACACATAATTTACAATTTTGTCATGCCCCTGAGTATAAATCAACCTCAAAAGCTCTAGATAATTTTTCCAGGTAAGGTTAGATGAGAAGGGAGGTATCATACCATTAGGAAGGGAGATTATAGGAATGTGCAATGCTATGAAAAACCTTTAGATGAAATGTGTCAGTTCCCCACTAGAAGTGAATGCTCCTCCAAAATTTTCAGGATGAAGATAATCCACCTTAAGTTCCACATAGCCTTATGCCTTCCATGGATTAAGTGTTTGACATTAATCCACCTTCAGTGAACATGATATTAGTAGTTTTTCTTTCAAAATGATGATTGTATATGTCCATGGTAATGTGCATATTCAAAGGAATGAGGTTGTACTTCCCCATAAAGTAAACAAATGGGATGAAATGTTTGACATTAATCCATGGAAGGCATAAGGATATGTGGAACTTAAGGTGGATTATCTCCAGCCTTAAAATTTTGGAGGAACATTCACATCTAGTGGGGAACTGACACATTTCATCTAAAGTATTGTCATAGCATTGCACATTCCTAGAATCTCTCTTCCTGATGGTATAATAGCTCCCTTCTCATCTCACCTTACCAAGAAAAATTATCTAGAGCTTTTGAGGTTGATTTATACTCAGGGGAATGACAAAATTGAAAAGAAGATTTTATTGTGTGTAAATCACAAAAGCTGGTTGAGGTTTTTATTGCTGGAATGCATCTGAATGCTATGACAAAGTTAGAAGGACTAAGTCTTGGCTTGAGTCTGAACCTCTTTTTTTTAATCCGTTGTTATTTAAGAATTTGATATATTTTATTTGAGGAGTTTTAAGTATATTGTAATGGAATATTATGGCTTAGATTGTACAAGTGTGTTTCCTCCTCTTAGAAATATTTCTATAAGAAATCCACTGAAGCTACAAGAATGGGTGGAAGTAACCGAAAATAACGATTTGAATATTTTACCTTCTCTTGAGGAGATTCTTATTTAATGGTTTCCAATGTTTAAAAATGCGGCGAATAATTTTCCATCCCTTAAATAATTTTTTGTTTTGGACGTGGGGGTTCAAAAGCACGAGTTTAATAATGTATCTTTAACTTCGGTAAAAATGAGGGGCTGTCCAGATTTTATGAAATTGGATTGGGAGGTTAATATGGATGTATAAAGTTGTGGTGATGTGCTATTTTGTTTTGAGGGGCACACCACCATTGCTTCCTACGCCCATATTAACCCCCCAATTCTGTTTCATTAAATATGGGCATCCCCTCATTTTTACCGAAATATCACTCACATATCCAGATCAACCCTCCAATGCTGGCACCCCTAGGTTCAGACAGTTCGATGGAGGAGAGGAGACAATGGTAAACCTATGAGTGAGAGTGAATGGAGACATGCTTAGTGTTTTAGATAAAATTCCGCTATTGACAGGACATTTAATCGTGAACTCACATTTCTGATGTCATTGATATTTTTTATCTATTAAAAAATGTTTTATTTAGTTATATGATATATATTATATACCTTATCCTTTTATTTAAGACTATTTTTTATATCATATAGTATGTGATATTTGTACTTTATTTAACACATGTTATGTGTTTATGTAGACACAAAAACATTAGTAAACAAAAAGCAAACACAAATCATGCACCAACATACAAAATAATAAAAAAATTGAGAATAAAACCATGTTTGATATGTGATTTCTAATTCCGTAAAAATGAGGGGCAGTCCATATTTTAGTTTTCATTTAGATTTCTCTTATAGTTTATGTTTTATAGTCTTTCAAAGATGCGTACTTGAAACATTTTTAAGTTTCTAGTATGTGGTTTTGAAAGCATATAAATTAGTTGTCATCAATATTTTTGATGAAATTCCTTTTGTTTTCAACTATTTATTATATGTTTAATAAATGTTTAAAGTTTCATTTATATTGGTCTTATAGTTTATGTTTTATAGTCTTTCAAAGATGCGTACTTGAAACATTTTTAAGTTTCAAGTTAGCAGTTTTGAAAGCTTATAAATTAGTTATCATCAACATTTTTGATGAAATTCCATTTGTTTTCAACTATTTCTTATATTTTTAATCAAATTTTAATGTTTCATTTAGATTTCTATTATAATTTATCTTTTATTGTCTTTCAAAGATACGTACTTGAAACATTTTTAAGTTTCTAGTATGTGGTTTTGAAAGCTTATAAATTAGTCGTCATCAAAAATTTTGATGAAATTAATTTTTTTTCAACTATTTATTATATTATTAATCAATTTTTATAGTTTAATTTATATTGGTCTTATAGTTTCTGTTTTATAGTCTTTCAAAGATGTGTACTTGAAACATTTTTAAGGTTCAAGTAGGTGGTTTTGAAAGTTTATAAATTAGTTGTCATCAACATTTTTGTTGAGATTGATTTTTTTTAAACTATTTATTATATTTTTAATCAATTTTTAAAGTTTCATTTAGAATTGTCTTATAGTTTATGTTTTATAGTCTTTCAAAGATGCGTATTTGAATCATTTTTAAGTTTCAAGTTAGTGGATTTGAAAGCTTATAAATTAGTTGTCATAAACATTGTTGATGAAATTCATTTTGTTTCAATTATTTATTATATTTTTAATCAATGTTTCAAGTTTCATTTATATTGGTCTTACAATTTATGTTTTATAGTCTTTTAAAGTCGCATACATGAAATATTTTTAAGTTTCCGGTTGGCGGTTTTAAAAGCTTATAAATTATTTTTCATTAACATTTTCTTGATTTTTTTGTTTTAAACTATTTCTTATATGATTAATCAATGTTTAAAGTTTCATTTCTATTGCTGTTATAGTTTATGATATATAGTCATTCAATGATTTATACTTGAAACATTTTTAAGTTTCAAGTTAGCGGTTTTGAAAGCTTATAAATTAGTTTTCATCAACATTTTTGATGAAATTCCTTTGGTTTTCAATTTCACGTACATGAAACATTTTTAAGTTTCAAATAGTTGCTTTTGAAAGATTATAAATTATTTTTCATTGATATTTTTTATAATTTTTTTTTCAATTCAAATATTTGTTATATGTTTAATGAATGTTTAAAGTTTCATTTTTATTGGTGTTATAGTTTATCTATTAGAGTGTTTCAAAGTCACGTATTCGAAATTTTTTGAAGTTTCAAATAGGTGGTTTTGAAATCTTATATTTATTATATTTATAACTATAAATTTCTTATAATTATATAATTCTATTTAAGTAAATTATAATATTATAATGAATATATAATTTTAAATATAATAATTATAATAAATATAAAAAATATATAATTATAATAAATGTATAATTATAAATATAATAAATATATAAAAAAACCAAAGCCCTAATTGAAGTGGCGCTAACCAGATCTACGCTATTATAATAAAAAAAGAACACACCCTCTGCTAAAATTTTGTTTATATATATGTATAAACAAAACAAAACAAAAAATAAAAATAACAATTTTAAATATAAACAAAGGAAAACAAAAAATAAAAAAAATAAAAACCTATATATATCTAAATAAAACAGAACAAAACAAAATTTTTAAAGACAACAAAAAATAAAAACAATTTAAATTTTCAAGAAATATATAAACAAAACAAAAAGTTAAACTTAAAATTTTTACTAATTTTTTTTGTCCAAAGGAGGCACCTGGTGTGCCCCCTTTGTTCTTTAATTAAAGGCAAAGGTGTCACACCAGGTGCTGCCTTTCTTTAGTGCTGAAATTCCCCAAAGGTGGCAAATGGTGTGCTGCCTTTAAGATGTAAAAAAAAATATTTTTAACCTGGTCGTATTTTTAAAATTATTTTTTTGAAAAAATGTAAAAAAAAAACTCGCTTTATACCCATTCCGCTCCACTTCCGTGGAATTGTTCTACTTTATTAATGATATAAAAAACTGTTAACCTCATTTTTTATTTTAGACTTCCTCTTCCTCGTAAAAAACGGTGCAACCCTAGATGGGGATCCCTATTATGCAACAACCCATGGAACACTCCTACACTGATCTGCCCATGGATCATAACCAATAAGTCTTTCACATCAGCACGTGCCGCCCTTGATGACTGCCTCCTAGGCCACCGACCGCCTAAGGCCGTGCCCGACAGCAACACTGGCCACCCTTCTCATACCGACCTAGCTTCGTCAGACTGCACGATGTCACCACACCATCAATAAGTCACCATATCTTTGTTCTTCATGGTGTTGATGTAAAAACTCCAGATCAATCATCCTCATCTCGTGAGGTTTCTAGATCTGTGCTCGGATCAAAAAACATTCCATGTTTTCTCGACTCACTATGAATCTGGTCACCCGAATGAGCTTATGATTCCGGAAAAATATCAAACATGGATCATATGGGATTCTGTGGTGAAAAATGAGAAGAAATATGGAATAAAGGCATGAAAAACCAAATTCTTGAATATCACTGTCCAAGAACTCTTGGCCGACGAACTAGGATTGGGCACCGTGGTTAGAACATAGATTAAACAACTGAGAAACAATTTATTTTCAGTAACATTTTTGTGCAAGGGGAACAAATTGAAAAACTAATTATTAACATTCTCAGTCATTTAATCAAAGGGGTAAAGCACCAAATACGAGTCCTGCCTAGATTATATTGATCATTGATGAGGATGAAGTTTGTGGTCGTCATTCGTTGACCTGTCGACGTCTGATCTAAACTCTAATCATAGATCCGTCATCTCGTCATTGTTCACCCACCAATTCTTCATGGTATATTTACAAAAAGTATCCATTATTTTCCCTCTACCTTGGATATTTACTAAGACATTATGCGGCGAATCAAGATTCAGCATGTCACACTTGTCCATTAAAGGTGAAATGCGAATAAGAATTCCAATTACGATCTGTTATATAATCACTATACTATTTCATAAATGAAATAGTGTGTTGGTTATGACTGTGTAGGAAATCCTTATACAGAATTTTTTTTGTAAATTCAAAAATAAAATAAAACAAGTTTATTTTATTTTTTATACTTTTCATTAAAAGTGGAAAAATTTATCTTTTCTGTTTAACCCCTATTGGTTGAAGTTAAGTCATTTCTATGTGAATCCCAGCATTCAAAGATCAAAGAATTTGATATCATTAATATTTTTTCAAAAGTATAAAACTATGGTTTTAAAAATAAATAGACACATAAAATTCTTTTCATACACCATTGAGAATACAAATCACATTGGAACCATTATTTTGAAAACATTTTCCATTTATTTCAAAATATTTCATATAAAAAATATTTTTTCCCAATATACACATCATTGGTTTTCCAAATATTTTACCATGGAAAATAAATTTCAAAACCCATTTAACATACATATATTTCTCCATAATGCTTTAAAACCCTTCCTTTTGAAAATAATCAAATTTTAGGGAAAGAAACTATACATTCAATCCCAAATGAAATATTTGTGGCCACTAGTTGTGTCACTTTTTGGATAACAGCTATTTGAGGTTTTGGATTAAATCAATATTCCTAATAAACACATCTACTACAGAGGATCCGAGTTTTATAAAAAAAATTATAGGGTTCATTTAATCATTTAATTTTTACTAAAAATCTATTCATAATTTTAGTTATAGTTTTCAAGATTATAAAATTTTATCTCAAATAACTTTTAGAAAAATTCAATTGTATTAAAACAACATATGTTAGGGTAAATCCATATGTACCATTTATAATATAAATAATATATATAAATAAGGGGATAAACAGAGCCAGATGTAATGAATAATAAAATTATGAAATGTCAATGTCATATTAAATATGGCCATATCTACTATTATTATTAATTTCCTTATATTGAAAATTTTATTTAATGTATAAAATGATTTCTATAAAATCCATTTTTACTTGTAAATAATTTTATTAAAATATACGAACATAAAATAACACACATTGATATTTAAATATTAAGATTGAATCATGAAAATTAAAGTTTATTTTTGAAATGAATTACTTATTTTGGATTTAATGTGTTTGGGAATATCATTTCCCACATGAAAAATAATAGTTTCAAAATATAAATTAATTCAATAAAATAATAGTGATTATAAATTATTATTCCATTATATAAAATATTTGATGATAAATATATTTTTAAAAGTAAATTTATTATTATAAAAAAATTCCCTCACATTGGGTCTTATCATTAAAAAAATAAGATGATAATTTAAAAAAACAATTCAAAATATAATTTGGAAAATATATATCCCTTATATAAAAATGAATTTTCATAAGATAAATTATAACTTATAAAAAAATAATTCCATTAAAATAAATTACTTACATAAAATATTATATTTTTTACCAATATAATCATATTTATCTTTCTAAAAATTATAATACCCTTAGATATAATATAATAGGGTTTTTAAATTAGATTACCCAAGACTAAAAATAATAGTTTTGGAAGAAAATAATAAATTTTTGAACAATTTTAATTCCCTTTATAAGAAATTATAACTTTAGAAAAAGAGGTTTACCAAACATTAGTTATTAATAAAAAAATTTTCTATTAAATATTCAAATTATATAAAAAATAAAAAATATTATAATTTGAAAATATAATATCTCCTAACATTAATTGTAAGAGTGGATCTATGGAAGTTCCTTCTACCTTCTAGAGTGCCGAACTCAGGTGGAATGAGATGGAGAGAGAGAGAGAGAGAGAGAAAGATAGAGAGAGAGAGAGAGATAGGGGGAATGGGAAGGGACATTCAAATACGAATGGATGAAGGAAAATTATATATATATATATATATTCACAAATTCTTCCCAAGATAGGTTTAAAAAAATGGTTATACTAATTTTCAACTATGAACATAAGGCTATGAATTTTAAATTAATTGATTTCCAAGTATAATGAATGATATACAAACAAACCAGATTAATTTCTAAAAATATAATGTAATATAATATATATATATATATACCTTCATATACGGATATCAAATCATGTCGTATATATATAAATATATTTATACACCTCGATTAATTTTTTCTTTCCTACATTCCCTGATAATGAAAATATTTCTGATGGATTTCAGGGTTTGGTGTGGGTCGAAACCTAATAGAGGGTAGTCCAAGGATATAGTTATTTTTCACCGAGGAAACAAGAAAGTGGTGGTAGGGTCATGTGGTGCACTGTTTTTTTGAACATCTACAATCATGTTTTCTTATGATGAATAGATGTGGAAATCAAGGGAGCTGAGATCGAAGGTTAGTGGAGATTCAGAATGGCGTGTAAAAGAATGAGTAATAGTGATGTTATTTGTTAAAAAGATGAAGACAATACACTTTATGATTGATTGATAAATAATAATTTAATCATATGGATATGGATATATAAATTGTTCTTAAAATGTGTGAATAGTAACCTAAGATCAATTCCCGCATCGAAATCTTAAGAAGGTTTAGTGATTTGATAACATAATCCCCATGCCCTTGAGTGCTTGATCAGGCATGTTGGCCTGAACTTAGAACATTATAAAGACACATATATGGGATGGGATGATCCTGCTGATCCCCTATGTGTCTACAGGTGTACCATACAAGCTCTATGACTGTGCATCCTATAATATATGTGATAGTACAAATCATATACATCCTCTAACTAGTAAGTCAATCTAGTTTAAAGTGTAGTTGAACTCTATTATAACATTCTTGGTATAGATGGCTTCTAGGATGTCCATCATTTTTATACAAACAGGTAATTTTTTAAAAAATATTTTCTATCAAAAATTTTTTATCATAATTTATATGTTAACATATAGTTTAACCTTTTAATTTTTTTATATAATAATATTTTTATTAACGTAATTTAAATAAAATAAAATAAAATAGTTTCTATATATATTTTATTCTTTAAAAAAAATTCAAATTACCATAAGTGAAATAACTAAAATATTATATGCATGTGAAAATGTTTATTTAATCCTTTTAGAAAGTAGGTTAGTATTAATATATATACATACATATTTCTAAAAAACTAAACAAAATAGTATTAAAACTAATATAATTAATATTAATATTCTCACATGTCCTTGTTTTATAACATAATGTTTTTAATTATTATTATTATTTTTAAATATTATTAGTTGAGTAATAATAATATATTTTATTACTATCCATAAAAAATTGTAATAAAATTTATATTTTAATATTTCTAAATTGAAAATAAAATTATAAAAAATCTGAATTTCCATAATAAAATACATTTTAATTTAAAAATAAGTTATTTTTTTAAAAACTATTTTTAAAAAAGAATACTAATTACATCTTACCGAGAATGTGGACATTTAATATTTTTTTCAAAATTATATTTTTTATGTCAATTATATATTTGTTATATAAATAGTTTTAAATACATATTTATAATATTTTGAACATATAAAATTAAATATATTTTTTAAAAGTATTTTTAATGAAAAATTAACATAATAAATCATATCAATTTAAAATACTACTGAGATTGATTTAAAAAAGTTAATTTATTAAAAAAATTTAGAAATATTTTCATTAAAATATTCTTTAAAAAACATATCATTTCATGGAAAATTAAATAAATATTTATGAATTTTTATGTTTTATTTAAATTTGTAAACAAAATATATATTTATTATGGAAAAACATTTATGTTTACGTTAAATTATAATTTATTTCATTTTAATTATAACAAAAATTATTTAATTTAATAAACATTAAAATAAAAATATACACAAATACATGTAATGATACCGTATAGTCATCCAATATTTTAGGATATGGATTCAAATTACATAAAGGCATATTAATGGGATGTATTTTCTTTTCTAGTAATTATCATGACCCTCAAAGTAGAAAAAAATTGTTTACATGGTATGTGCGAAAAGGGTTAATGGGGAATTAAAACTTGAAGATAAGCCTAAAATTATGATCTAAACTAGACAAAAAAATTTTTGACGAGAGGAATGATACACATCTTCATCATAAATATGACTATATATTTGGATCCTTTTAGAAATCAAAATCAATTTATATTAAATTATTATTTTATGAAATTTAATCAATGCAGATACCCTCTTTTATAAAATGGAAACACATCTTCTCATTTATTGGCACTTAAAAACAAAATTTTCCCATTATCAACCCAAATACATTCCTAAAATCCCTCCATATGTTATAGAGTCCATATTTTGGTATAATAACCATCATAGAATCCTTAAGGTGTTAAAAAGTGATATATCTAAAGAAGACATATAGAATTAATTGTATATTTTTGTATTATTTCTTTTTCCACATCCTCAAAATCTTATTAAACCATGATAAAAAATAACCCCATTATCTTCTATATAGTTACATGTTATTATATTAGTGAAATTGTTGATTCCTACTAAATAAACATCACCAAATCTATAATTGAGGAAATACACTAATCTTCTGCGTTATGATATCATCAAAACTAAGGAAGTTAAGGTGGTAAAAAAACCCGGATCATGTAACCTCCAAAAGGAAATGTGATCACAAGACCCTATTAAGTTCATGAGAATGGATCATACACTATGAATCATCACGTGAATCCCCTATGAAAAACCCTCCAACTCTTGTGAATGCGTCCAGACAAGCATTGATTCCCATGTGAAAGCTACCAAACAAGATTCCATGATCATGATTTGTTTCAATTTATAAAAACATGAAAACAATAGGAATCCCATTATAAAATAATGTCATAAAAAGGTGGAATCCACATGAAATTTATAGTTTTGTTTATATACATGTGACAAGATTATGTGATTCACAATACCCTATGAATCCCCCATTTACATGTCAACCATGTCATGTGATAACATGTTGGTATGCACCATTTATCATGAAAAAGACATATGACATGACCATCAAACCATGTGATACGCCTTTGGAACTAATGATTGACAAAGTGGTAGTATGTGACAATATTCACACAACATAATGAGATCTATCATTGATCACATGACATATCACAAATAGTATGATTTAATGTTCATGATAATTGTGAGATCCATTAATGATCATATGGAACATCACTGAAAAGAGGAAAAATCCATCCATGAAAATTCTAGCACACCATCACATGATCCACCATTTATCATGTAATTACTTGAGAGACAACCAATGGTAAAAGATTTTGGGATTTATTGAATATGGTTGAAAATATAATTTTAAATGAAGGAAGCCTCTCACAGAGTGATGATATGATGGTATTCATGTGAAAGGGGTTATTTGACTCATATAATAATTATTTATCATGTAAAATCTCATTTAAATGTAAAATTCATCCCACAGAGGCCCCTTGATAATTCATTTGAATCTCATGAAAAGGCCCTTGGAAATCTATGTAGATATCATGAAAGTCATCTAACAAATTGTTCAAATCTCGGAGAGGACCACATACACTTCATCATTAATCATGTGAGATACTCTCCACATGTTTCTTTATCTAATAAGGGATATAATATATACCATATTAATTTCATAAATACCATAATACATTTCAAAATTATTATGTGAAATTGTTAGGACTAATAGGGGCCTATATACCCAGAGAGGGGGGGGGGGGTGAATCAAGGTATGGATATTCTTTTTCTAAATTCTCCCTGTCCCACTAGATCTTGAAATCTTTATTAAAAGGGTCACTTTTTTTTCACTTGTGTGTTTATTATGATCACTTCTTTTCTTCTTTATATGATGATGATGCTTTGAATGTAATGAAGGGAAGCAAGCAGGCAGACATAGAGACTTTTACTTGGTTCACCCTCACTGGGCTACGTCCAGGGAGCGTACACCGACGATTTGCTGATATACCAAATCCACTATAGAAAACTAATTTTTCAAGGTTAGGGATAGTTTACTTCTATTCCCAGGCTCACTTCATTTACAATGTTTAGGGTCAGCTCACTGCTTTCCCAAGGGTCACTCTCTGTTTCTCTCTCTCTGGCTCACTGCTGGTGGAGAGGATCACCTTTTTCCTCTTCATTTTCTCACTACTCTGGAAAGGATCCACTCACAGTTTATATACCTATAGGTCCCTTCATTATCACTAATGAATACATCCTCTGTTGTATGTGGATGCTCTATGGAAGTTCAACTTTCACCCGTAGATGAATCTCACTTTGCACCGAAGGTATCCAACAATCTTCCAGCTTCCACGCAGCCCTGAATCACTACCATGGATCAACCATACCTGGCTCCCTTCTCTAAGTTGGAATTCAAGTATCGAAGTTAATGTTATAACTGGTTCGCAAGTCCACCTCAACCACTTGCGCGACACAATCTTCTGCAACTCCAAACTTGCACGACTCACACCCTTTTACGCCCAAACCAATGTTGGCGCGCAACAACCAACTATCACGCTTCTTCAAAACATGGCACGCAAATCCAACTTAACCACTTTCACAAAACCTCCTTCTTCAACTCTAAACTTGGGTTACTCACTTCCTTACTCACCCAAACCACCTAGGGTGCGCAACTATCACATGGCGCGCAACTCCTACTTGCGCGACCCACCACCACATGCGCGGCCACCACACCTGCGTGATGGGAGCTCTGATTTTCTATAAGTGTTGAACTCCAACTGAATGAGGAGGGGTAGACCTCTATTTATAGGCATTTGGACACCCTACGCGACGGTGTGCAAGTCTCCTCTCAACATGCAAGTTTTGGCGCGCAAGTCTCTGTCGCGCAAGTCACTTGTGCAACCAACCCTAAAACTTGAGCGCCCATTTCCCTTTTCCATATTTTGATGTTTTGATATTGAAAAAAATATGATGATAAAGTTTACTATCCTTCAAGATAATGGTGTGCAAGTATCTTTTCGAAAACCACTTTTCTCCATTTGTAGATTTTCAGGCCCAAAAATTTGGCAAACACTAGAAAACGGCTTCCCCTTGTATCTTCTCTTTTTGTACTGCCTCCAGATCATCCATTCCTTTTTCGATGTTCTTGAATCACAAATGGATCGTTAACTATAGACCGTTAACTTGACATGCCACCTTGAAATCCCCTTGTCAACAAATTTGTGTGTCATGGTTTTCTTTGTAAACAATCACAACATAGATGTCCACTTTTTCAATAAACACAATCACATCAAAAATGCCTCAATGAAACCTTGAGGGTTTTTTCCAAATAGAAATTCCTATGATAATAAACACGTACAATTAATATGGTGATGAAGGGATTTTCTTGGAGTCGAAAATTATCATGAAATGCCTTAGATAACACCCAATAGGATCATGAAAAGTGCATAACAAAAAACTCCCTTCACAAGATATATAATATATCTACTCTCTATGTAATGTTAAAGATGTATTATCACTGGGGTGTAGTGTATTATAAATATATCCCCCTCAGCACAAAAAATGGGACCACTATGTAGGATACAATTCACACATGACAAAAAACACACCCAATAGGAGCGCAGAAGAGAAGACTTATGGGAGAAGAATTCCTCATGATCATAATAGTCTTGCACCAAGAACAACCTATGGAAGGAACTATGGTATCCAATGGATGGAATATGTTCTTTTTGTGTTCGCTTCGTAGATCACATGAATGACTTCCAATGATCCATCTAGAAAATGAGAAGGAGTTTCCACATGTCGACTTGGTCACATGAAACCTAAAAAAAACTAATACATGGAGAACCATGAGGCACATACGACAAAAACACTAGAAGATTTTTGAATTCTTATAAAAATATGAATACAATAAAAAAATTTAAAGGTAACACATGATTTATATGATCCATTGAGATCATTCCATAGTGCCAAGACATGTCTTAAATGTCTTTTGAGTCCTCCAAACATATCTTCATAGTCAAGAAGTAGCACCATGACATATAAAAAAACTCTTGTAAATCCCTCTATGCATGTCTCCCATGTCATTTGAAAGAACCAGGACTTGTCACATGATTATTTCTATGTATTTCGTACATATCACCTATGTTTTTCAAAGACCTATAGATTAGTCAACTCGGTCTTTAAATGTCCTCCATTCATGTCGTCCAAGTCATACGATGACCTCCATACATGTCATTCAGGTATTGGGAAGTCCTCTTGACATGTCATGAAAGTTGTGAAATATCTTCCAAACATATCATCCATGCCATGTGACATCCTCCATACATTATATCCAGATCATGTGATGTCTTCTAAAGATGTTAATTGGATCATACAATTGTATTTCAATAAGACCTCTAGGTAATAAGGACATGTCAAAAAACCTAATAAATGTCAAGAAGATATCATCATACATTTCATATAGGAACCCCAGACATTTTGGGCAACCAATATAGATATCACATTAAAAAACTCCAGGACATGATAACCTTTTCCATTACACATATATGTGAATACCACAAAATGAACTAATAGAACTCTAATTATTTTCCAAACACAATGTTTTGGGATCATTTATATGTCCCGATCACTAATAATAATCCACCTCAGTGTACGTCCATCCATTCCCATGACACTATATCACCTAGGACCCAATATCTCTTACAGGTTTATCTTATTCCTCATCCATTAATGGATTTTTAGGCATACTGAACTGTGAGAACTATACTTCCTATCAAAAAAGGATACATTGGATTCCTTTTTTATGACAAGGATTCTTATCAAACACCCTATAAGGGAATTCCTAGTGCATAATTCCTATATACATATGTGGTGAGATGTGTCACTTGTTATCCATTATTATTCAAATCGAGCATGGATCGTGTAGGATTAGGTATTTACAATGATCATATTATTCACTTCATTGATTTCAACATCTTGGGATACCATATTGTGTTTTCCCTACTTAGTGGAATGACATGAATTCAAAAATAAGGTAATCCATCTCAGGGTATTTCTAGATGTAATGATTCAACTATGATGGCTATGATTCTTGCTATAAATAGTAATGCAGGCTACATTCATAAGGATCAAGATCCCAACATAGTGTCTAAGTGCCCATTAATTTGTTCTTTATACAAGAAGATAAGTTTCATTGATTAAATTAAGTATTTGGTTTTTGATTCATGTAATAAAAATGATATTTAGGGAACCTCCTAAGGGATCAATATAATCCTTGAGATTTAAATGGCGACCCTAGATGGAATTAAACACTATAGTGACTATTTATATTGATTAAAAATATAGGAAAATTTTCATTTCTATGAAATAATGCGAAATTGTTGAAGAAAATTAGATACATATATATGGACTTATTATTCGAAACCCCTTACAAATAAAAGGATTCAACACATGATCATTTTTTTTGGAAAACCAGTTTTGTGTTTTTATTAAGAAGATATTAAAAAACATAACATAAATATATAAGAGAGTCCTTGAGTGGAAAATAATTCCCCCTAAAAGGTTTTTATAATCCCAAACTCCTTCCATCTTGACCAGTGCGAGTTTCTAAGTGTCTTGAGGTCCAAACCCCCATTGAACCACCTTCCTTTAAAAAGCTATTCTGTACTCAAATATTGATGTGTGAACCGTTGGGAGTTTATATGATATGAAAATGGTGAACATTTTATGAATGATTGTATAGCCTTAATTGAATCTAAAAAATAAACCCTCGAAAATAATACACGACCTAACTCCCATTAGGTAATTTTTTACCTACCATTCATCACATTCAAATAGAAAAAATGGATAACCCATCATGAATATCTCAAATAATATAAATGATAAGTCAACCATGAATTAGGTCATCCGTTTTTTCTTCTCCTATAAAAAATGATGTATTTCTAAAGTGAAATCCTATATAACTGGGGTTCCTGTGTAATAATTCTATCCTCACTGTGGTAAGTCCATGTGAAAATAAAATGTACAAACCGGGATTAATAAAGAAAATGATGTTATGTATACCTATCTGATTGAGAATGATTCATATTCATGATGATGCACTGATCAATGGACTTGTTATTTTTTACCTTTTGGAAAAATACTTATCTCACAAAAAACACCATGACATAAGATAAATTCTTTATCCAAAGTTTCTTTATAGAATATCATATATGTATTCAACCACTATACATCAAATAATGACCTCATCAATCGGACACATTAAACATCAGGTGGAGAATATAATTGTTTGATAATACCACTGATGTGGTATGATTTCATCCCATGAGGCTGGATGTAAGGATCTCCAGATGATAAATCTAGAAAGTCCACCACGTCCATGAAAACATTCAGTGAACCCAATGGTCCTTGATTCCACTACTAATCACTTTGGAATATTATCCTCAAAGAAATATAATCATAACTATATGTATCAGGGGAAGGTGTATCATGGATTTGACTATGGCTTCATTCCATGTTAGGGGATATTGAGGGGAGATCCAATTAACTGTCTCCACTCGCATCATCCCTTCAGGGCCCCTGAATCACCTATTGACGGCGCTATCCAACACATTTCCACTCTAGGTACTCATAGAAGGGTACCAAGGAAGTAACATTGGGACAAAAAGATATGGCTAAATAGGTTTGGATTCATATCCCTACAAACTCCAATGAATCCCATAAGCATATTCTGGTCATATCTAGTGGAGAGTCTCATATATTCACCCACTCAGATCAAGTCTTTAGGCATATTTTTGTAGCAAGAAAATGGAAGGCACATATCCCTTCCATCATGCATGATCTCCATTATCATATTTTGATGGAACAAAGTTGAAAAAAGTGAGATTATATTCCCTCTTCAGTCAAAGATATCTTCCAGTATGTATTGGAAACTAAAAATATAAAATATTACATACATATACACAATTTTATAAAGTGAATCTATATTCTTGTAATAGCTAAATAACACTGCTAAAAAATACTGGCATGAGTACAGATACAAGTACAATAACATATTCCTTTCCCTACACCTAGGGAAACTCATCACCCTGATCAGTACAAATAGGTGGATGATATGGAGCACGAAAACATTATTTCTACGATGAATGTGAATTATAGAAATATTTTGATAAAGTAAGAGGCACCAGACTAGGCTCATATTCACATTCCAACCAAGGTTTACCTACATAGAGCAGAAAATTCCTCGAGATAGGAGTACACACCTATCAAAAAAGACCAGTGGAATATTCCAATGGTGTAGGACTGGTCTCATACTCTTGTTATCACCATATCTTACCAAGTTAGAGAATCAAATTCCTTAGGAAAGGATCATATTTCTATTGAGGATTATGAATTACATACTATGAATACACCAAACAAATATTATATTGTCATTCTAACCAAATCTCACCATGAGAGAGAATCACATACCCCATGGCTAGCCAATATCCCCACCAGTAGTGATACATGTTATATTCCAACACCTCACTGAAGGAAGTATCATATCTCTATATTCACTAATGAATGACTAAACTATAATCCTTCAAATTCTATACATGAGGAGGATCATATCCATTCTCCCATTCTGGAGGTCCATCAGTAAATTCCCTTGATGAATTCATACTTGAAATATGGTCATATCATTGCTTTAGTCTGAGTGAACTTGAATATTCTAGAAACCACCCACCATTAGGGTCTTGTTCCAGTTGATAATATAGAATCTCACTAGCATAATCTGGTATCTTATCATAAGAAAGCTCATATTACAACAAAATGTGATGGTTATCAACATATTCTGAAAACTATCAGAAAGTAGGCTTATATCCTTAACCTCAAAAGTCATCTTAGCATATTCTATCCATAATGTAGAATGACACTCATATTCCTAAGCTTCTCAATGTTGGTTTCCTTAAAGAAGATAAACCCATATCTTCAACAACTCAAGTATCTTCTGACTCTTCAATGAATGAAAAATTAATTCATTATCACAATAGGCCTCCCCACGGTAGTGTGTGTATGGATCATATAGACTCTAATTCTAACGTCCACCGTGTTCAAACTCCCTTCAATGATAAATTCCCCAGATAATGAAATAATCCCCTTTCCTAGACACCTTCATATAAATAGGTTCTCAAAACGCAATCACCATCATAATAAGAGGTTTTAAAAACAACAATTTTAATCATATTTACCTCCTCATCAACTATCATCAGTATTTATCCATAGTCAACAGGAGACCAAGAGAAGGGATCTCTATTTTCTAACCATGTATAATTATATAAATATGATGAAGATGAGTCCAAAAAATTCATATTGATTAATTTATCTAGAAACAACCTTCGAACCATGTTTTAACTATCTCCACTTATGAATATGAGATACTTGACGAGATATAGAAAGAGTGTATGCCTTTCCTACATGAAAATATATGGGAAAATCGTTAACGATTAAATGAGAAAAACATCTCATATCAAGGATATATGTTTCACCATTAGATCATTAATGCACTCTATTTTCAGCTGGACCTTTTCACATTCTCCATAGCCCAACCCTACATGATGGAAGAGAATGGAAAACTTCTACACAATGTTTCTCTTCGTATCACAACAAATCATTATTTAATAGTATCTTTAGTCCAAAAATACGTATGTATTCAAAGATGGGAAAAATAGGGATATTTTAATTTCAATATATATCTAAAATAATAGACCTTGCCAAATATGGTGCGTTATAATTTCATATCCACCATATAAATCTGGGGACTGGGTAATTCACATTTTAATTGGTCAATACGATGGAATAAACAATTTAAAAATTAAAAGGAGTCACAAATGGAGGGAGATGACTATCAATGGATTATTATGACGGGGTCTTAAAAACAATGGAAATGCATTTTTGACACAGAAGTAAATGTTATGTCCAAACCAAAAACTTCATATACAAACTATCTCCCATCATGGGCATCCATTACACCCACCTCATACAGAAGAAAAATTCCACCAAATAAAACTGGTATCAATAGCTAATATCATAGTAGTTTTCATAATGTGTAGCTATCAAACTAGTATTCTGGAATATTTAACACCACCTCCCCCCATAGGATCATCAATCCCTAAAAAGATTAGTTACATATTGGTGGTAGCAGCAAACAAATCCCATCCTATAGGGAAGGGGGTTTTATCCCAATCATCATCATCATATTTTTCAAACTACGAGATTATCAAATATAAATCTAAAGTAGTTCTATATAAAACTAATACCATAGGATTGAGGGTATTTATATCTCAATTACCATATTAGAAGTCATCAAATCCTCAACTGGAATCAACAAACAATACAAGAAATGATAAAAAAGTTCCAATATTGTTCTTAAATGACCCTAACCCCAAGGCTAGGGGAATCATTATCATTATCATCACCTGAGATACAATAATACTTATATAGTTTTGGAGGTAATTATAAATAGTTGGTATCCCATATATTCCTCTCACTGAGGGACAAAACACTATTATTTAGGGACCATTCAACAAACATGGTCAGAAAATCCATCAAGGTCACTTTATATATATATTGAGATAAAATGAATGTATTGTGATGAAAATCAACCCATGATAGGGACAAAAGCTGAAAAGGTACAATATGTCCATGGATCAATGAATTGAACCTCATGAAAGATGTTTAGAATCACCCAGTTGCATTGAGAGTAATGGGATAACTACCATTTCTAGATATTCCTAAGTGAATGTCATCACCATCAACACAATGGATGATGTGAACCAATATGAGAAGGAAGAGGGACACAATATGGAAAGAATAACCTGATAAGAGGGTTATCGAGGTGCACCAAATAATTCTGAATTTCCATACAACCTGAGGAGAATCCTAATACTAGAACATCTGAATAATGATCTACCACCTCTACTTGAGAACACTTCCAATGATAAAGATAAAGGTGTGGATTCATCCCAATTACCACCTGGAATATCCATAATTCATTCCATATAAGATTTTATGTCCTAATATGATAATGTGACTCAAAATCCTAGACAAATCACTCATGAGCTACTCATCGAAAACATTCCCATAGGGTATCATATTTAGACAAATATTAAAATCTCTCCTCCTAGATATCAGGACATAGATAAACCACCTTCAAGAGAGGAATCTGTGAATCATGTAATCTCTATATCAAGGTAGCCAGTATATATAAATGAGGAAGTATAATACAATAATGACCTCCATTCATTTCAGAAACATCCAATCCACTGCAAGGGTAATTTTTCCCATGAACAAATTAAGAATTAGTAGGATATAAAAACATGGCCACCTCACTAAGCCCTTCATGATCCCACTATATTGGTGGAATCCTAGGTCGTAGCACCTCAAAAACTTTTCAACTCCACTAGATCCCTGGCTACTCGAGTGGAATCCATGGTATGGTGGCATGCATATTTTTATTCTATGATGTATCCATATCCTTTAAAGGTGTATGACACCCCCCATCAGCAATACTACCTTCTCGGCCTTTTATGGTGCTGGTGATCCATAACAGTATCTCACACACTTTAGGTCCTGATATAGCCGGATGATGGGCCCTCGAGATCAAGAAGAGGTGACCAAGCTAATATTTTTCATAAAGACTCGGGTGAGAATAGCCTTTTTTCAATCCAAAAACCTTTTAGTGGGATCCATTACCAGACTGGAAGACCTTTTTCATCATTTCCATTATTATTTAAGCTCCATACTAATAAAAATTTCAATCATCTACCTAATAACTACTGGAAATGAAAAAAATGAGAGGTTTTATTATATCATATCCATGTGGAAAAGGGTTAACCTTCTCCCTTATGATCCCTCCCTTTGAAGGGAAACTACTAGAACTCTGTGTCTAAAATATATGGGACGAGTGACAGAAACCTATCATCACAATGAATTATCTATGTTGATTCCATGAGTTTAATAAAATGGAACAATAACATGAATATTCCATCCAGTGAACCCAAGCCTATTCTCAACTCATGCCTTGTACATATGGTAAAAATCATGGTAAGGTAGAGACTTCTGTTTTTACTCTAATACTTGTAACAATTACCACTTAAGCATCAAGGGATGACCCGAATCACCTAGTTCCTCCTTCTGAGTGGAAAAAAGTCACCCTTTTCCATGATAAAATAGTTATCCAGGTTGCTATCAAATTGAGGAGCAGATTAATAATGTTTACTACTTCCAAAATGACCGAGTTCTTAGTTTTTCCTTATAGACATGGAAAATAACATACTAATGAAATGGTATCCCCGTAAACCCAACAAGTTCAACCTCATTGATTATCCTGACTAAAATCCTATCCATAGGATCCTATGCCACACCATCTAGGATTTCATTTTAATTAATTATGTCTTCTAAAGAATTTTTTATTCTGGATTGGTGATGTTAAATAATTCCCCAACATAGGTAGATCATGTAAATATCACCCAATTAGAAGATGGGGTGATTAAAAATAAGTTCTTTCGAATAATGTATTGATGATCAATAAGTGGATGACTTGAAAAATATATGACTGAGTTCATGCCACCATGAGTGGATAACTTCATAAATAAATAACAATCCCATCACCAAGGGTGGATAGATAAAAAATACCTCTCAAAAGTGGACATAATTGTAAGATATAGTAAGAGATATAAGAAGAAGATTTATATTTAGCTCTTATTGAAGTGATTTTTCATGAAGATCTCATTCCTTTAATATACGAGGAACCATCACCACCCCACTAAATGCTATCCTCATTTTATTATGAGATCAACAAAAGGTAAATTAAATTAGTTCACTTAGAATATACCTTCTCTAATGATGAATATTACTTTGAGTATGAGGTCTCATACCTGAGGCAGAAGATAAAAGGAAAAGGTGTAGGATCTAAGGATATAGGGAACGACACAGGCATAGTAAAAACCAATATATTGGTCACATCCCCATAGAAAATGTGTATTCAGTGAAACCCATGAGAAATCAGTCCATCAATCTCAAAATAGACACTAAAGTGTCCTAGATGCCTATAGTAGATATCCATTCTTGCTCATCGTATATGACCATCTGGTAGAGGTGTGATTTTCTGATCATCCCAGACAATGTGAAAGCTGGTATGACCCATGGGAATGGTAGAAGATTCTACGTCATCCTCTTATCATGAACCAGAACCATCCACCATGAACACTTCAGACCTTAATCCATACAATAGGTAGAAACCCCACATCACGAAGCACTGACCTTTATCATAAATGTACTCCACTCTCAAATAGTTGGTGATTATTCCATCCAAACTCTCAAAAATAGATTCTCTATTCTATCCAAAATAACTAAATGTGGGACTCATGGAAGCCCTTTAGATCCAAAATGAGTTCAAGATAGAAGTTTATACAACCTACGTTTACCGATTAGAGACTAAGAAATCGGAATTCCATATCACCATCTCGTTTACAAATCAGAATCAGAAATATGACTTTCAGGGATATATAAAACCACTATATGTTTTGGGAAAACATGATGTTGATATATGAAGTAATCTGATTGAAAATTATTTTGGGATCAACCTAATCCCGATTCGAACCCTTCGATATTTTTGGATATAGTGATGGGGTCTTTTCTCTGATGAAGATGACCATCCAAGGGAATGATTATAGAGAGAAAATACCTCTCAGGAAGATCATGATCAAGCATTAATTTTATTATTTCACATCTAATATTGATTTTATGGTTATCAAATAAGATATCATAGATAATATCCTACACAAAATTCCTTGGCTTCATATCCATGTGGCAATACCTGAAAATTTTCATCATTGTTTGAAATACCCCATTGATGGGTACTTTAGCTTACTGAATGATGAAAATGCCCCCTTTGAGTATTGAGAAACTATATATTCTAATGTGTATTCCAATAAATGTTAAGGAATGCAATAAATTATTGATATCGATATGTAGGTTGCAGTCCCCAATGGCTTGGGGACCTCTGCTTTAAATCCCTAGAGTACGCTCGATGACTATTATGTGATACCCATACTCATGATTAAGGTTTTAGACTGAATCATATATTTGTAGGATCCTATAGTCCCAAGGGATAGTATTAATGAAAATAGTCATCTTGGGAATATATATTTGATGGCCCTTGCAGTCCAAGATGACAACGCCTCTTCTCATAGCGATTTTAACCTCAATAGTAATAGATACGACCCTAGATTACACACCATGTATGAAAAATACACCATAGAATCAAAGGTGATATAATAAGGGAATGACCTCAATAACACTACTCCTTCTTTGGAGTAAGGAATATCCCCCACCATCAATGAGCTTAGGTAGGTGAATATGGGAATAGAATAATACCCACATCCCCAATTGATTAGTGTTTTTATGCCTCTCAAGTAGCATGGGATGTATATATAATTTCTACAGAATCATCAATACATGTAATCATAGAATTATAATAAAATTCCTTGGTTAAACTAAAATGTGACCACACACCATCTAGTCTTACCCAATGACCATCGAGGATTCTTTTAGGAAGCATGTAGGATGAACCCCTCCCATGTCACTAATTTTGAACCATAATTTTAAAAATTAATCAAATATAACATTTTGGGAAGTGCAACACCCAAGATTTATCACCAAAATCATCCCTATGAAGATGAATAATGTGAATATTCAGAAATTATTCTATTTTAGTGACCTTAATCGACACTTATCGTTGGATGATTTCCCTTTTAGAAAATATAACTACACTTCAATGAAACTAATGGATTATAATCCCTTTCCATCAAGGATAGGTATTTGAGGCACCATTAGATAAGTATGGATAGTGAATACAGAGGATAAACAAATTTTAGAGCACCTTAGGTGATCTTTTTTTTATTTGTTCATTCTGTTTTGATTATTGAATTCTGACACTACATAAGATCACTTCATTCATAATATATTTAATACCTTTTTAGGATGAATAAAACAATTTTATATTGAATACTTGGTTATAAAATCATTATAGTGAGGTGATCACCCCTCAGATATTCAAAAAATCATTAACCATTTCTAGAAGGACATTTCGAAAATACATCATTCGAAGTGTTCATTCAAGGTAACATCATGGAAATTCCTTGTATTTGTGTTATGCCATCATGACATTTGAGATTGGCCCAATAAATAGTAGTGAAAGACAAGGAATGTCACCAGTATATAATTTTAATGAAATTAGGGGGATTCAAGGTACAGAACATATATTCATTTTTTAATAGCTATCATAGCCTGAAAATCCCTTCCCTTCACCATGTTAATGAAGAATTGGGTCTCCTAACAATGGGATGAGTATTTCCAATAATTCTTTGAGTATATCAAGAAATAGATGAAGGATCCACCAACCATGATGCTACTGATAAAAGAAAATCCACTAATATTATATGTGGACACCATGTAATAATATTTTGGGATCCTGATATGTAGAAAAATTATGCAAGGAGTGAAAACATTCTCTACTATATCATCTAAATTATGCTAGGTTCTGATACCCATTATTTTTTCATTGAGGAGAACTACCTCACTCTCATAATTTTGGTGGAAATGATAATGAATTACCATTATCATCATGAAATCCACAATGTCCCTTGTATTTACACAGTCATTTAAATTCTTTCAACCCTATGTTGATTGGGATTTTGGGTTAATGAGAGATTACTATATAGTAGTATGACATTCGGTTTCAGTCATACACGGTAGTTAAAGGGAAATCCCTTGACGATTTTATTATGGAACATAATTCCCAAAAAGTAAACCATTGGAAAATTAAATTAAAAAAAGAGGTTTAATATTCTCATGATGTTCCTTGAACAGAAGAGATATAGTTCTAGGGTGCCTCCAGAAGTCCTCATGGAATGTGGCTGGAGAACCTGAAAATCAAATGGGTTAGTTTAGGGATTATATTTGTTTCTATAGAGAATTATTTCCCTAATATTTCTCACTACCTAATGGCTACAATAATATTGAAGAAAAATATTAGGCCTTCATTTCTAGATTATAACTAATCATACAACTATATAAAACCTACATAATCTTAAAAGGGGATTTGGAGATGGTTATAAAACAAATTAGTTGGGAATATTCCTTCAAGAAATAAGAATTGGATCCTCTCACCCATTATGTAATAGGAATGATCGAATGGTTTCCATTTTAGCCCATATTATGTTATGTACTTCAATCACAAAATTATCATGTTGATCCATTGGCTAATGTATCCATAAACTGCAATGACCCTGGTTAGGATCAGGTGGTCTTTGGTATCAAACACTGAAGGATGGAATCCTCAGTCATTGCATATTACATGGAAAAAATTGATCATATTTAGACTTCACCATATAGTGATGAATATATATCCAATAATGGATAGATGGATACCATTATTGATTATTTATAAAATGGGACCCTCTTTATGGAATGAGCTGATTTAAAATAGACTCGGTGCCAAGCAGCAAACTCTATCCATCCAGATGGGTCGAAGAAGAAAAATTACTCTAAAAATAAGACATTTATCGAATTCTACTAAGATGCATAATATAAAAAGAGATTCCTTACATCGTGGAAGATGTATATTCATGCTATTTGGTTCCCATAAATCTATGATCAGGATCTCCCATAAAATTTTTAGGATTTTTTACTAATGGAAATCAATGATACAAAAATATGAGAAATTAAACAAGATGTTTCATACATGAAAAGTCCATTAAAACGTTATCAATCAACCCCAAAATATCTAAATGTAGATAAATATTTCAGGACATTTTCTATTTGGGGAATGGATGTTGTGGGGATATATCCCCCAGCTATAGCTAACTAGTTTAAGTACATCCCTACTTCCACAAATATCTTCATCAAATTGGCTCAACAAATACACCTCAAGAAATTAGGGATAAAGAATATCATTAAAATCATACATTAAAATATAATCACTGGGTTCAGAGATTGTCATATGATATTAATGGACAATAGAACCAACTCTTTTTTCACAAATTTGAATAAATTGTACTAATGGTACAACAATGAGTCTAGAAATTTGTCATGTTATCATGACGCATAAAATATAATAATAGAGGAATTAAATATTACCCTATAAAACCAACTCCAAAAAATTGTAATCAAAGATAATAATTCAGGTCTAGAAAATATAATTCTTAGTTTATGGGCCAGCTGTACTAACATACAGACTAATACAAAATAAACACCATATTCACCAGTGTACAGAACTACATCAGTGTATCCAATAGAAGTCTAGGTGACCTCGCTTGGAATAACTATTTGTGAAAAACTCTCAAATGATTATAATTAGAATAAAAAATTGTTTGAGTTAAACTAGCTCATTGAGAAATGGTGGTGTAGACTTAACATCCTTGAAGTCCATCAGAATCAAGTCACACATGCCTTCAATAAAAATCTTTCCTTCCACTCATTCCTTCAAGGAGATTGTGTTTTGTCCATTAAAACTCCAATGATGTAAGGAATGAAACAACCAAATATGTTACACAAATTGAAGTGCCTTAAATCCTACAAAAGTTCTAACCCAATGAAGCTTACTCATCAACCACAATGAATGGGGAACACATCACTCCCCAAGTAATGAATTGTTTCTCATGAAGTAAATTGCATAGCTGATATATAGTATCTAACATCCTGGTCATGTGATGTTAAAAGGTATGATACATCCTAGATGTATGATGTTCAATAGTAAGAAAATCATCATGGTCACATGATGTTAAACTACATGAGTGGTCCTAGACGTATGAAATAACACTAAAACATTCCATTCACCCTTACTACATGATGTTAAACTGCATCATAAATGTCACTTCACCAATGTCCCACTATACATGATCTATATATATATAAAAGTGAAATGAAGTTTCCCCATAAATGTGTGTGATTCAGATCCATATAGAGAATCTATGCACTTATAACTACGTGTGGTTTGATTCCTTCCATAGTGGGATACATAGTGATACCCATATCATAAATCCAAGGTCCAACCCCAATATATATGTCCCAGTCACAAAACATCAGGCTATGTGACAACATCTACAACACACAATGTCTGAATTTAAAATTACCATATGTTCTAACAATATGATTCCTTGTAAAACTAACATAGTAATCCTTGTATCATAAACATCTGGGGCCTCTCCTGAGATGATTTCTTCAATGCTTTGATTTCATTTATAAGGAATCATTCTTTATTTACATGTCATGTAAACTTTATCCTTCACTCAGGACGTGAAAATACATGTGTTTCCAAGAAATTTCTATCAATTGAATCTCATTTCAATGAGATGCGTAGGAATTACAGGATCATATATCTTTTCCTAGAAACCACATGATGAAAATTCCCATTTCCTTTCATTTTAATAGCCTGTGTGTGGTGAAAGTAACATTCTAAATTCTTTTTTCTTGCATTGATAATAGCTCTTGTGAGTTTATGATTTTTGTAGGGGTTCTCCCCATGTTATAAATACATATTTGGTCACCTCTGGGTGGACATGTTCCTATATAAAATAACATAAATGGAACACCATTAGTTCTTGCCTCATGATATTATAATTCATTATTGATGTATCTTCCATGACATAAAACTATGAATTACTATAAACCTCACCTAATAGGACTAGTATCCTTGGTGTTAGTATCCCACACCCCCTCTATTCCTAAACTATTTGTGTCATGAATAATATCATCCAAGGATATGTATAAATTCCTAAATCTCAAATACTGGGCCTAGTCATGACAATCATTAGAAACAATTCTCCACTCATTGTATGGTTCCAAACAACATTGGGTGTTTCTTGTTGAAAAATAATGTTTTTCTTGATATTTATCATTGTTGGATATGTATATATGCCCATATATTTAATCATGGTCCTATTCGTGAAAATCAAATGGATATGTCCCCCCATCTACATATGGTTCAAACTTATGGGGATAGTTTTCGATTTAAGAAATATACAGGGATTAATTCCTAACATTATAGGATACATAGTGATGCACAAATTTCCAATCTTGGACCTATCCATGATAATATATGGGAACAATTTCCCATATAGATATGGTCTATAAATGCATATAGGGTTGTTTATTCATGAAATTCATGTTTTTTGAATCATATCATCACATGATACATAGAGGCACCCAGATGTCCAATCCGGAGCACATACATTCCAATCAATAAGAACAATTCCCTCCATTTTATATGGGTCAATCCTATGTGTATATTTTCCCCATAAAAAAACTATGTGAATCTTGATTCCTATCATTGAAGGATACATAGTGATTTTTGGATCATCAATCATGGTCCCATCCATGAAAATAAATAGGAACAATTCCCCATGTATATGTTGTTCAGACCTCTGTGGATATTTTATCATTCAATAACTATGTGTGGCTTGATTCCTAACACTAAAGTATACATAGTGATTACCATATATCCAATTATGGGTATGTCTAAAAAACTAAATGGGGAAAATTACCCCCTCTACGTTTGGGTGAGGCCTTCATGGAGAGTTTTTCGTTCACGAACTACATCTGAATTGATTACCAATATTACAGGATGTGTATTGAAACCTGGATCTCCAATCCTAGGACCAAATTCAGCAATAAACTAGAATAATTCCCCATATAAATATGGGTTAGGCCTACGTATATAGTTTCCCAATCATAATTTTTTTTTGGCATGATTCCTTCTATTATAGGATATGTAGTTAGACCAGTATTTCCAATCATAGTTCAAGTCACAATAATAAATGGGGACAATAACCCATATGATTATAGTTCTAACCTACAAAGGGATATTACCATGCATGAAATATGAATTTCATGATTCTTTCAATCATATGATACAATATGGTTCTTTTATATTAAATCCAAATTTCATCCTCTATGAATAAAAGGATAAAAATTCACCCCTAAATTTATATGGTTTTGACCAATGCAATGACCCATATGAGACCCACTCTTTCATGGTTATGTTAACTATCTATTTGTCCCTTTTTCTTGCAAAATGTTTGGATCATGTGAAATTAAGGAACCTAGAATGACACTATGGAAAACATGACTAAGATTAAACTCATATTTGGGAACCATTCCTTGGTCTTGTGATGTTAAACATCATGAAAACGGGGCTTCAAAATGAAAAATATCTCTTATGATGGTTTCAAGTATAATAATCGCATGTTTTATTTATTCCCAATGAAATGTTTTCAATACACACCAGCATAGCCTTTAGGTTTTTCAATCCTCTATCTAATCTTACATTTTTAGGAACCAAATTCATATCTTCATTATCTCATCTAACACAGCATGTTCTATGAGTTAATACCATTATCATGGAAACCCATCAAACATGGGATCCATTTTAATTGGAACTTCTAATTGAAACTGGTAACTATTTCGGGTTCCTTTAAATGGACCATTGGATCCCCAGAAGTCCACCCATAAATCCATGGATTATTCTCCGGACCACGTGGAACAATATTGGCTCCCTCCATTACTAATACTAGACCATTACCCACTGGTTCCCACCTCTAGTTAAACTATATATTCTTAGGTTTTGGTTTACACCGTTTGTGAACCAACTATTCAAATATTTATGGATACCCTTGATGTTACACATATGTTCATTGTAACCATTTTCAAATAAATATTCTGAATTTTTTTTGTACCCTTCCATTTTGGGGTATTCATCTTCTGTGAAGACATAATTTCTCTGAGGTACCCACCCCACTCCCCTACATAAAAGTCATATATATATATATATATATTACCTTAATAGATATTATTGATGTATTATACATTACCATCAAATAATCATAGAGAAATATGGGGAATCATGACCATAAAAAGTATAAAATACCTCTATTTACATTGGGTCAAGTCATACAGACTCACTCTACCTACACATGAGTCATATATATATATATGGTGTTTATAATCATGGTAAAAATCAATAAATAAGGGTTATGAATTATGGTTACCCATAAATAATCATATACATATATAAAATGTGCTCCTGATATTTAAATTCCCCTGAAATTTTCAAAGTATACCCACCGATATCATGAAAAAATTTCAAATAGGTTCCCACATCATTACCATATTAGGCTAAACATAATGGTAAAATACTTACCAAATTATGTTAAATAGAAAGGAATGCCCCTTAGACTAAATTTTATGACAATAAAATTTAACCTTTGATTGTCCAAATCACATGATCCTAAACTACTAGTGAAATAGAATGAAAACCTATTAGGTTGAAAAACCCCAACGATTTTCCTAAATAAAATCCATATCTCCTCTCACTAAAATATTCAAATCCAATTTTTAGGAAAATATGGAGTGTGAACAAACAAGTCATAAAACACATAGAGACTAATGTTTAGCCCGTGTAAAAGATGATTCATGCACGATGGACCCCCTGGTCCAAGAAAAAGTATGATTAATGGTTTTTCACATCTTATAACAATGATAACATGTTTAATAGGTAGACAAACAAATTTTATAGTGATACAAACCATCTTGAGTCATACACTTTTCATAAAAATCCATCATGCATTTAATGTATGAGCTAATACAACCAGTTCCTAGAGTTGGGTTCCTTCTTTTTGAATCCCATATACCATGGGTGTCCTCTCTCTTGGATATTACTTGTATAAAACTGGTATGAGGTAATAATTCCTCCAAATGGACCCTTGGATCTAGGTACCACCCCTTAAAATCCAGGAGGTATTCTCCTCACCATGTCGAATACTATAATAATATTCCATTTCCAATGGTTGAATTTTAACCACTGGTTCCCACCTCTATTTAACTCATGAATTACTATATAATGATTTACAATCTTTATAATCATACTATTCTAGAAGAATTTACTTCCTTGATGTTACGTCAATAGGTATTTTAAAATTTATCAAATAAGGAAGGTGAGACACCATTTCCAATTATTTTGATGGACCACACCACGCCACTCGAAACAACATTGAATAAGGGTTGATATCCAAAAAAAAAATCTTCATGTTGATATAATTCTCTCTACTTTTAAAATTATCATCCAGATGTTTGAATGTTCAAAAATATTCCATGTCCCATATAACATATTGGGGATCCAATTAACAAGGCATTACATATAACCCTAAGGACTCATGCATGTGGGGTTATGCCCTTCAAATTATAAGGGTCTCTTAATTCTTTGAAAGGAAGCCGAATCCTCATGAGACCCCGTAACACAGTGGAAGAACATAGAGCCTTAGGGTGTTCTATGTCATCCTCATTATGCCTACCACATTCCATATTCATCGATTCAAATACCTAGACACATGATTTACCCAACCCATATTCCAACTATCTAGGTGGACTTAGCTTCCCTAATATTTTATCTTCCCCAAAATACAGTTTCCAAAATAATGAAAATCCCTCGAAAATTAGTGGGGAAACCTTTATTAACCATACCTGAAATCCTTATTGGGATGATGTCTAATGGATTCTGACCTACAAACTAGAGGTATCTACTCTCTATAAAAAGGGAATTATAATCCTTATAATCCATGGAAACAACATTGTAGAACTCAATGCTGTAGGATTTTTGGGTCATCCACATGATTTCTTCCCTATTCTATATTCACTGACCATGTCTTGGAATCAAGAAAATGAATTTAATATCATTTTAAATCCTTAATAAATGAAGTTAAATAGAATGGAAGATATCTTTACCATGTGATGTTAAACTATATGGTAGAAGTCCTCACCACATGACATTAAAATTCGTTGACAACATCACCTTATGAAGGTTATATTACCAAAAATATAAGGTCTATATGTAATACATTAAAAAAACATTAATGGTCTCGTTTTCAAGACCAAAAAATATTCAAATTAAGGAGGCACAATGCTTGATATTTAGAAAACCCAAAAATTTAGTCCAGTGAAAAAGTCAAATCTCTTTTTTTAATACATGAACACTTTCTTATCCAAGAAATATTGAGCACTTATACAATAGAAAATAAAAAGAACATTGTTGTTTGAAATCCCATAAGAATGCAGTTTGAGAAAAATCCACTTCCATACCTACTAAGATATCCACTATATAAATATTTAGAAAACATTATGGATATATAAAATAAAAAAGATAAAAGTCTAGTAGTGATCATTTTTTATCCCTAATTAAATAAATCTCTACTCACTATGTTAATTGACAGAAGAAAAAATTAGAGCACTCTCCCTCAGGGGAATTCATATTTTACCCAAATTATCAATATCAAATCAGGTGATCCCACGAAAACTAGAGAATTTACATCAATAATGAATCTTATATTAGTGGTTATTCATGAGAAATTCTCAAGTGAACCCTATAATGATTCGCGAATTAAAATCTAGGTTCTTAGGATTTATCAGTGTTATGAAAATGATATGTATCATTAATGATTCATCTAACATCTGATTAATGAAAATACATACACATCATTATTCAATGAAATATGGACAATGGCATGTAATTTTCTAGGGATTAATTCATATAAAATGTTCACAATAAGGATAATTACCCATATATCTAAGTCTCTTCCATGAATATGAAAATAATAGGAGAATCATGAAACTATAATCCTGTCATATAATTCACTCGATTAATTCCTTATGTTCTCTAGAAATCTACTCAAGGGTAAAAGTTTTTTGGAATAGTTCATCAACCCATTTAGTTTCCTCCTTCAGAATCCTTTTTATTCCCCCTATCATAGAAAAAATATCATATATGGTCTACTACGCTAGGTCAAGGAGCCCTTGTTTATCTAATATAGTTTTCCCTAATATTGGAGTTGGATTCTTAAATCAAGATAATACTTTTGAACATGGGTAACTATATAGTGTAAATTCATGATTTCAACCATACCAAAAATTTCCACATCTTGGTGAACTTCCTCCACCACTTTGAACTAGGAATATTCTTTCAAAACCTCATCCTAACATTTTCTTATTGAAGATGAAGCCTCTACTACTACTACTACCCATAATTTGAGGGCCCTCATTTTCACACTCAAGGAGAACACTTCCTTCACTCAAGAAGGAATAGGAATGTGTTAAAAATCATCATAACAAAGGGTGGTGGACATAAGCCTAATATGAACAAGTCATACCATTACTTCTTCCAAATTGGCCTATGTAATTAATGTCAAAATATCCTTCCACACTTTCTACTGCATCAGTTGATTGAGTGACATAGACATCATGCCTTGACTCAATCCAAACCTGGGAAGATGTGTATATTCTTGGAATAAGTCATTAAGGGAGGAATCATGCTTTATTTATTTAATGATGTGGGTATGGAGCCATGCTCTACATTAGTTGACAGAGTTGGAGAAATTCCCAATGAAGAAACTGGAACTTCATATCTCTAGAGTTACGTATCTACAAAGTAGTTAAATTTTTTTATCAGTTATTAGATATATGATATGAATCTATATGATAGACAAAAATATGTAATAGATTTTGGAATCATTCCATTGTTATTTTCATCACTTTCAATGTCAGTTTCCATAAATCCATATTCTAGTAAAGAGGTGACACCCTCATCTGACGAGTGGCCTAGTGGAACCACTAATTGTCTTTGGTTATTATACATTACTCATAAACTTTAAGGGATTCAATATTGAGGGAAATTTTAGACGACCTGAAAAAAATATAACCATAAGATGAACTTATGAATAATTTCCCACCTTCTCTGAAACTTCCCTCCATCAAAGAAAAGTTAACATAGGAAAATCAACAGTCTATTGTCCCATGTCAAGTCAAATTGAACAACCACTGGAATCTTAGTAATATGTGTCAAGAATACCTGATCTATCACATTATCTATCTCTAATACATGATAATATGGGTCCAAAAAATTAAGGTTGTACTTGAGAAATATAATTCACACTTGTACGTTCAAGAATATATGTATATTCATCAATATTTTCTCAGGGGGGACTAGTGAATTATTGTAAAACTAGAATGAGTTTCTGAAATGGTCTCTAGAATGTTTTGACACTAATGAAATTGAAAAGGTAACTATTGTAAATGCTGATTTTGATACCCCAAGGATATTAATTTTATTCCACATCAAAGCTAGTTGACCTAGGGAACCCTTGTAATTGGTCCCTAGATCACTAATCAGTCTGTCCACGACAATCATTAACCTAGGATAATATACTTGGGATGGAAGCAGTGGTCGATCTCATACTGTTTCTTGTCATGTTATTGAAAATGAAAAATACATCAGTACGTTCAAAAAAACACCACGACCGATTAAATATTTTCCATGGTCATCCTTACCACTACCTTGATGATGGGACAACACTTTTCATCCATAGTAATATGTGATCTTCCAAAAAACCACCTTCTTTTTCACCAAAGGTGAGTAGTGGATCCAGAACCACACCCTTTACACTGTTTCATCATGGTGTTGAATGATACAATTTACTTAAATGGGATGGTTTTTTATATTAACACATTTTAGAGTACTAACATGAGAAAATCATTCTATATGTGTCTCTTCATATGGTAATGTTTCCCAAATATCAACTTATGAGTTCACTATCCTCATGATCATCCACTACTAAAATGAAGTGGGTAAAAATAGTGTGGGTGTAGGTTCACCCACAGGTGATGCACTCAATATATTGATGGTAGTTGATGATTTTATTGAAATCAAAATTGATGGAAAATGTATAACATAGTTATAAGACATTACTGGGGGGTTTTGATCTTATCCATTAAAGATACATTCTATTCCATTCTTGGGATATTGAAATCAGTAGATACATTGTATCCTCACTTACTTATGTAGATATTTTCTCATTCATATATGAGTAGATAAAAATATTAGCATATTGTTATTAAAACCAAATCATATCATCACATGAAGTGATGATTATATAGACATGAGTTTATTTACCTAGTAAACATATGCTAGAACTTGCAATCCACCACTGAATAATTATCTAATCAATCATAAAGAGTAAAAGGAAATTTAATCTGAATACATGAAAACATACGAATGAATCAACAAGGTGCATAACATTCATAGGGAATGCTCCCATAAGTTATTTTATAAAGTAATTCATAAAAAATTGACACCATATATGACTAATCCTAAAGTATTCTCTAATCATTATAAATGATTAAATAATAGGGAATTGTCTCATTGGGTTTAAGTGTTACAAAATCATGATTCCACAATAATACCATGGTTTCTACATCCTTTAGATTGACAGGCCTCGCCCCATTGATTCACTACAAAAAGAGGATTGAAACACACATATTGAGTGTTATGGATTAAAATACACTCATATCTAATGAGACTAGACCATATCAAATCCAATAATATATGAAAGGAACCAGAACATCTATGTGTGGATCTTCCTTAGTAAATGTGGAATTGGATGTGAAATATTTTGGAAAACAAAGGAATATCTAGCCCAATGTGCCTCACTCCATCCCTATAGTCCATCATCATGAATGTAGAAACTCTTACTATACCCTTCTTTTTTATTAGTAGAAGGTACCAACATATGTACATGGAAAGGAAACCTGCTAACTAAACAGTCCTGTCAATGATAGGAATAACCTCCCACCCTCAGCTGGTAAATAATCCTACTTTAACTATCATCCAATAGAAACCCTTAAAACCATAGAAATAAATTTTGGGGAAGGGATTAGATCATTTAGGTTGGTATTTAGAATGACACTTCTTGATTAAATATCACACACATTTCTTAAACATGATATCAAACCCAGGAAGTGGGGTCTTCTCAAGGGCCTTTTTTGCTATGTTGATCAACTTCCTGTAAAGGGTACGTGTCATATCTAGGTCATCACATAAGGAATATGGGGGGGGGGGGGATCTCATTATAAATCTATCCTAAAATGGATTTTCTTCAAATATCCATGAACCCCAAGAGATTAACACCCACTTTTCCATCCATCAGGTGGAATGTATTTGTATATATCCTCTATGAGATGACTATGTCGACCATCAAGAACTTAATATAATAGGGTAATGTTTGAAATATCTATAAGGACTTGTACATCACTATCTATTTTACGTCCATGGAAAATTCAAAGGCGATGCAATGCACCCTGAAGGGCAATTCCCAATATATTCCAAAGATCCCTCTTTGTTTAAGTTCCTAGTAAAAAATAATTATATCCTCTGTGTTTTGGAATATTTTCTCATTATTATGTGGTACATGTGGATATGAAAATCAGGTTTAGGAAGATTCATTCATAATAAATTGTGCTTAAATTTTATTATATACTCATATTAGTGATTCTCCAAATTAATATAATGTCATATATGGGTGATTTATTCTCGGAATGTATTATGAGTCTCTAGAATCCAAGAAGAAAGAATAATTGACGAATGTGGTAAAATCATAGGAAATTCATTTGTATGAACACCATGTAGAGAAGAATAATTTCTATGAGAGGATATTCTAAAAGTTTCATTATCATCATGTTTATTAGTCCAATATTTGATAACTCAACAATGCAGAGGAAGCTAAAATCCACACTTGTAACAATGGAATTCCAATGGGCCACCACTATTCTGGCCATTTTCATTGAAGACATTGGAGAATTGGAATCCACATTCCAAAAAACTGCAATCATATATTAGATTATTTAAGGACACCAATCCAAATTGTATCATGACTTTGACATCTTCAAGTGAAATGTATGAATCAATGAAGGTCATGTGACCGCACGACCAGATGTAGGTCTCATGAATTGTAGTACACAAGGATAACCTCCTAAATCCCATGACCCCCAAACATCTCACTAATTGCATAAACCATATAGTTTCATTAATGCTGGATAATTTAGAATACATTTTATCTATTGAAACTAAGATGTTTTCAGGAATATCATAATGATCATTCAATCATGCGAATAATGGAGTGGATCAATCGAAGCCTTCCAAGTATTCATTCATCCAAAACCACATGTTATGTATCATTAAAATTTATAATAACTGATTCATCATTTATTTTAATAGGATTTTGAAAAAATTCATTACGTGTCATGAATGTGTAGTCAAGCCTCATGAAATTATCCCAGGAAACATTATTCTGATAAGTTTGTGCAGAGAGTTCTTGCAAACTGGATCATGAAGTGATGTATTATGAAGCAATTACATGAATTGAGAGGTTTTAAGAGATCTGGTGTATGATGCCACTAGTGGAATGAGCCACCCTATAACCACTATTCATAGTATATTCATGGGATACCAATGGTCTCCTAGAAGACCAATCCTCACCCAAGACACTAATCAGTTGAAGCCCCAAATACCCTTGCAGGAATTTACTTTCCTCAAAACTATGTCTTTATCCCTAAACATATCTCTTCATGGGGTATTTTTTATTTCCCACCAAATGAACATAATTAATTTAATAAATGATGAAATACTTGATGAATGGACATTATTTTCTATAAAAAAACAAGGTCAATGAAGGTGGCTGAATCACATAGACCACATAAACTCTAGAAAGACACGTGATTGAATTACCCTAGGAAGGTAATGTGAATTAATCATAAGATTTCCATGATAATTTTAAGACCATAAGGAAAAAAATTACACTTTTTTGGAGGTATCTATAAGAGTTTCGATGGCCATGTGAAGTATACTAGACATTTTCCTCTGATCATATATTTTTTCTAAAACTAGACCCCAAAAAATTGTTCAAACCCTCTAATAAAATAGAGGCAGAAAAATAAATAAGCCTCATGTGATGGTGAGTTACATCAATATTCATGTGTCATTCTAATTTTTTTCACAATACCCCAAGAATCCCCTGTTGACATGTCGACCAAGTCAGGTGAGAGAATTTTGGAAAGTCATCTTCATCCTGAGAAGGAACTCTGGCATTGCCATTTGACTAGGTGATATCCCTTTAGTTCTACGGATAGGTGAAAGGGTATTCTGTGACATTGGTCACACATAATTTTGAGAGTAATCATTTATCATGTGATGTATCACTGACAGGTGGATGTATTGTCCATGATAATCATGATATCCATTTGTCGTCACACGTCCTGTCGATTACAAGTTCAACAATCATCCATGAAAATTCTCACAGGCCATCATGAGATCTTCTATTAATCACGTAACACCCTAAAATAAAACAAATGTGAAATGGGTTATGTCCATGTAAAATTAGGTAGAAAATAAAATGATAAAAGAATGTATCCTCTTATATATGGAGGAGACACAACATTTAATGTGAAATGGTTTATGTAACTCATATGATCACCATTGATTACACAAGGTCTCTTTGACATGTCAACATGATCCCATGGGTGTAACCTTGAAAACTTATCAAGAGATCATGAAAATTACCCTATCAAATCATCTTGATCTCATTATTGTCCTCTCTTAATGCCCCTAAATCTCACAACATACCCAAGATAATTATTCCCTAATCACATGATATCATTTCTATTGGTATCTAGATCTCGTGAAGTATATTAGATATTTTGGATAAAGGATATAAATACTATTTGACATTTCAACAAAATTATGTGAAATCCTTTTGATAATCAATGTGACTAATGAATATGGAGATTAATGGATATTCTTGTAGTTTTTGAATATCATGTGACACCATGGATGGCCTATGGCATGATCATGAAAAGAACATGATTTGATACACCCTTCACCGTCTCCATCTTATATCAGTAGTATATGTTTTGTACTAGGTGGGGTATAATTGGGTTATTGAGGCCTGTAAATATCTCCCCCTCAACATAAAAATACACCATTATGCTGGAGAAAATTTATATGTGATGGTGACTATGAATCCAAGAGAACAGAAGAGAATAATTCTCAGACCTATAGCCCAAGTCATGTGGAATCACCAGGACATGTCATAAATGTGTTGAAAAGTACTCCATGCATGTCACCAATGTCATGTGGAAGAATTAGGAAAAGTCACCTGGGTCGTGTGAAATCCTTTGGACATGTCACTCAAGTATTAAAAATACTAATAAATGTGTCAACCAGGTATTGTGAATTCATTTAAACATGTCATTTTTGTCTCATGACATTATCCTCACAAGTCATCCATGTCATAATACATCCTCCAGACATGTAAAATGGGTTATATTATTTCCTCCTTACATGTCATACAAGTTATTCTACATCCTCCATATATGCCATCCAGATCATGTGACATCCTCCAAAAAATTTAGTTAGATCATATGATTGTCTTTCGATATTAACTAATAGTTTCTAATACATGTCCATACATCCTCATACATATTAAATAGTCATCCTCATAAATATCATATAGACACCATAGAAATTTTAGGAAGACAATTAGGACATGATAGGTATGAACCATAGGAGATGATAACCTTTTGTGTTAGACATTGTCTGGAATACCCTAAACATAACTATGAGAACTTTTGATTATTCCAAACAGGACATGTAACATGAATTTCTATGGTCTGATATTTAATGGTAATCCACCTTAGTTTAAATTTATCCATGTATCATAAACTATATTAGTTGTGATCCAATATGTCCTAGGGGTTCGTCATTCTTCCTTATACATCAGCATATGGAGAGTTTAACTAATCTATGAGAACTCTTCCTTCTATCCAAACATGATAGGTGGGATTCCATCTTGAGGATGGAGATACATGAGGTCCTCCTCACTACATAAGTTCCATATCCAAATGTGGTGAGATTGATCACTTGTTATCCCTTGTTTCTCATGCCGAACATGTATCATGTCGGTGTAGGGATTTTCAATGATCATATAATTCACATCATGAATTTCCCTATCCATGTAAAACTTAGTTTGTAATCCATGCTCAATGGAATAACATAAATTCCCCCATATAAGGGAATCCTTCTCATGGTATCTCTTTAAAGAATTATTGAGTAGTAATGACACTAATTACTACTATAAAAGTGATATGTAGGATACCTTCCTAAGGCTCAGGCTCAATATCAGGTCTCTAAGTGCCCATTTATATGTCAATTTTACATGAAATTTAAATAAACGATTTAAATGAACTATGCGGGAATTGGTTATTATCATACACAAGATATGTAGAATGACACATAATGGTTCAATCCCATCCTGTAAATATCAATCAAATCCATAGATGGGATTAAACTCCAGAGTTCCTAGTTATCTGGATTTAAAATATAAATTTATTCCCATTACTAGGAAATAATGGGATGTGGATGAACATCCTAGGATATGTATAGATGAACTCATTAATAGATCACCAATTTAAAAATAATGGGATTAAATTAAGACTTATTTATTTATTTTCACTGGTTATGTATCGATATTATGATGAAATTCATGAACATATATTAAATAAATATGATAGTCCTAAAGAAGGAAATAATTCCCCCAAGAAGGGCGTAATGAGCCCGAACTCCAATCCTCTCGGCCAATGTGAGTTCCAAAGAACCATAGTGTCTGAAACCCTAACTTAATTCACATGTTTTGAATACATGTTTGTACTCAGTTATAGATGTGGAAAATGTTGGAAGTTTATAAGATGTTAAAATGGTTGACCAGTGATTAATGATTTTGCAACCATACATGAATCCCCAAAATCAAACAATAATATGTATAGAATACCTAGATCGTATCTATCCGTTAAGTGTTACCAGTCACCACCTTATGATTGAAACCAAAATAACATGTATCCATCTCCTATTCTATCAAATGGGATCTGAATCTATCATTCATGTGTATGGTGGGAAACCACCTCATGATGTGATGTAATTCGTTTTCCATAATCATCTCTCACTAATGGATTGTACGGATGTAGTTAATTTTTATATATGATATTGGTGACATATCTATAATTTTTTAAAGGTAATATATCTTTTAAATTATTACCATTTCATTCACTAAAAATTGATAATGTTGTTCAAGTGTACGTGTGGACTACCAACTCCATGAAGTGACATGATCAATTATTCATCACCAAATTACATAGATTATATATATTAATATATTTAAAATTTTAATATGATATTTATGGTATTTTTATCATTATATAAATATTAAATAATAATTTCTTTATTTCTATAATGATCATTGAAAAATGGAATCGTTACCCGTGTGTTTGTGCGGTTTACAGTCTCCGTGATTGTAACATAGTTAATTTTACATAGCTATATTTAATAACTGATTTTAAATATAAAATTGATGCATAAAAATGATAATTATTTCATTTTTATTATTATGGAGATGATTTTATAATGATTTATTTTACCATATTCTACCAATCAGAGTCATTTTGGACTTACGGACCGAATATCATCAAAACATTTGATGTGAACTAAAATGATTAAGTAATTATTACAACAACATAATATGTCTCATTAATAAAAAACAACCTGAAACATTGTCCCAATAAAGTAAAAAAAAGGAATATAATGAACATATGTGATGAGTCGACTGAAGGTAAGGGAATTTTAAAATATCCTTTTAATGTTTTTTCAACTCTTTTTTGTCTATGTACCAAATTTTAAAACTGTTTTATATATGTTTTTATTTGCACATAAATTATTTAGAAAATTAATTTTATGTCTCATTTTAATTTATTTATATGGTTTTTAGATGGAATATTTTTACATAATGTTTTCAATTTCTTTTCAAAAATTCAAAAATAATGTTTAATTTTGACATATATATTTAAAATGACTTTTCCTAAAAATTTAACCATTATTTCATGTTTATAATCTTTCATAAGAATTCATTTTTTTCATATAAAATCCACTTCATATTTATTAATGTAATTTCAATTTTGAAAATTGTATTTTAAATAAATATTATATAACAATAACCTAAAATTCTTACTAATGGGGGAAAAGAATGTTTTTTTCAAGAAATAATGTGTTATGATTATGTGATAGTTCATGTGAATTTTTTATGATGACATAATTTTACTATATGATCCAAAGATATGTAGTTTTTATATAATCCAAAGTAGGGTGGTTAAATTATTGATGATGCATAGGTGGTTCTGTGGTAAATTAAAGTTGGGCGAGCCTCATATAGATTTCTATTTAATTTAGTAAAGGGACATAGATAACTGATAAGGGTAATCCTGATAGAATATCAGAATATACTACAATTATTAGTCAAATTATAAATGTGATGGTTATTTAAATTGTAACTATGATTGTTACTCCAAGTATTAAACTATAACTATGAGGGTTACTTCATATGTATGATTGATATGAAAATTATTCCACAAGTTAAATATATGATTTATTTGGGTTTTTAGAGTAATATTATAATTTTCTAAGGTATGATAATTACATTATTATTAATGGAAATTATATACTACACTATGAGGGTGAAAATTATAAATTGGTGAAAAAGTTTTTATGAGCATTTTCTGACTGCAAATATACCATTATATGTTATATTTTTTTTCCTTTAATATATACTATGATTATTCTTTTGAATTTTTTTGGGTGGTGAAGTGATTTCTTGAGTAATAAAATTTCTATTTTAAACCCAAAGTATTATTTTAAGAAATGAAAAATATTTTGAGTATTCTTTGAAAACTGGTTTATTTCATTCATCTGATTTCCCTCGATAAAAATAAATTTCTTATAATATAATTTAAAATATTTGAAATAGGGTTTTAAGGAGGGTTAATGTAAAAGAAGAAGTTATGTTGGAAGTCATGGAAATTTATTGTGAAAAAGAATCATGTTTTATTTATGTGTTTGTATTATGGTAATAACTGAAACTTAATAGTTTCTTCCACTTTGTTTACATATGGGTTTGTTAGTTAATAATTATTAATTAACTCCCTAAAAATATAAACCCTAATTATATTTTGGAATATAATAATTTGAATTATATTTTATGGATACTATTATATGTTATATTTAATGTTCGGTTCTTATAGTTTGTATCAAAGTATGGTTTAGACAACTTTAGAGAATATGATATTTTCATGTGAGGTTATCATAAGTGATATACATACTATTATGGTTTAATAAGTTTTTGTACGATTATATTTTCTATGTTTTAGACACCCCTTGTAAGGTTTTATGTGATGAAATTCTGTAGTTACTAGAGATATTTTAGGAGATGTTTTATTAGGTTAAGATATATATAACACATAGGTTTTACATGAAGTATTATTTGATGAGTCATGGTTTATTAACTTATGTGATAATATAGGAAATCAATGATTATTTATAGTGATTTTTGTTATTTAGTAAAATGACTAGAATATCTTGGACACTGTATTACTATGTAGTATAAAATTTTGAGTATATGACTTCATGAGTGACTAATGATATTTTGAGATAAATGTTGAATATATCTTGGAATAATTTATAACAAGTCATTATTTTGAGTTTTAATCTAGGTCAATAATATTTTTTATGAATTATGAGGATTATTATTTATGAACTGATTTAGTTCATAATTTGGGTATCATTATTGAATTTTTTAAATTAATGTATAATTTCTTTATCGAATGGTTTATTAATTTTGGGAGTTATATTTCAATGTGATTACCATTTTGGTTTTGGTAAACATAAAAATACTGTAGAAATATATTTTAATAATTTTTTGGAAGTATATGATCTAATAGATGTTGATTGTAGTACAATAACCATGAAATATATATCTTTAACACTCATCAATTGAAGAAAAATATGAGATTTCAGTGGAAATTTATTAGATGGTTAAATTCTACTTTTCATGTAAGTAAATATTATTATTTTCTTATGCTATATAGTAAAATAATTCCACATAACTAAGAAAATGATGTTGACCCAAAAATGATAACCTATTACCTTAATTTCTAATGAATCAATATTCTATTTCACACCACTAGGGTTTATGGTAATGTGGTTGTTTACTTGCTCGTGATCATTCAACTTCATGTTATCTGCGATCATTTTTATTCTCTATAATTATCTAAAAATTAAATTTTCTTTATTATACATTTCCTCACTTCTAACTAATATTATTATATTTTTAAACCTATTATTTTTTATTTCGTATGACCTTCATATTTTCCCTTTCCATATTTTTAGAGGATTATTTATGAAACCAGTTTATGATGTGGGATTTCAGAAAATGATTTTTGAAAATTCAAACCCCTTGTGACCGAGTTTGAGTTTAAATCATGAGAATGAAATTAATTTTAGTGGTATAATGTAATATCTTCACATTTTAAATAAAATTCTACTTACGATAGAGTATGTAATATGAAACATTGAGCTTAAATGTACCCTAAAATATTATTATTTAAATTTTTCCATTGTAACATTGTCATGAACCAACCTGGGTCGACCCTAAACTAGTCACCCAAGTCGATCTTTGGTAAGGCTCGAGAGGCATTCCCGATCCTCATGTGATGGCAACAAGTTCCAAGGGAATCATAAGAGTTGACAATGGGAATGACTTCTCCCAATAAAAATATTAGTGAACAAAAGAAGAAAACTACTAAAAGGAGTAAACCAAACTAAAAATGATTCTCAAAAAATTAAATTATTTATTACAAATAAAAATAGTACAAATTTAACAACCAATTCCCAGGAAAACTCATACTAAACCTAATTTCATAAAATCTACAAGTGACCCTGATGGTCCCTCTCAAATGTACAACTAACTATCACCCAGGGAAATCAATCCCAAGATGGAACTTGGAATAGAAACAAAAAAACAGAAAAGTCTATAACCATGAGTATTAAAACTCAGTATGTAGGCCTGAATAATTATTTTATTAATGCACATCCCTTAAATAAATAAACATTGAATAACAAATTTGAAATAAAATATACAAATATATGTTTTTCCACAGTTTTCTTTTTAAAACAAACAATCATAATCTATTTATCTAACGATTTAAAATAAGGCATAAAGGAAGAAAGGGAAAAGGAAAAAAAAAATAAGAGTTCATTTTTTTCATAAATGTGAAAGGAAGAGAAAAATGCTCATTCTATAAAAAAAAGTATCAGAAACATTTTTATACAAATACATTCCCTCACAATTTCATAAGAAAACACCAAAACCAAATACAAGGAATATTATCCTACACAATGAGTGAAATGAAATTAACCATACTAGCACAGTAAGATCATGGGATGTCCAAGGAACTCATAGGAGAACAAGAACATACTAATACATGAGACCACATCTATATTAGGATGCCACACATGATAAAATCTAGACACCCAAACACCCAACCACCCTAACTCAATACATACCAAGGGGGAAAATCCCATAGTAATAAACATAAATATCTACCTACTATAGGCCACTGGTCAGGACGTGACCTACAAGTGTTACAATCATTCATAAAAATCCTATTTTCTATTCTAGGTTCTGCTTTTATGTTCATAAATTTTTGTCCCACATCAAATTAAGATACTAGTCACATATTCACACGTCATCATACCTATCACACTAACCGGAACCACCTCGGCCACCCCATGGGTAGTCCCTTACATTAAAAACAATTATCACACAATGGGGTCCCGTAACAAAAAAACTCCCTTCTCATAGTCAAACAACAAGGAAAATTAATCACCTATATGAGGGATTTCTAAATGAAACACATTATTAAAAATTCCAAATGGGCCTTAAGTCATTTCCATATATTAAACCTTTTCAAAAAAACTTTATGAAAACCATTTTATATACAAAAACAACTTCAAAACCCCTTTTGTAAATACGAATCACCATTTTTAATATCACACAGTCATTTATAAAACTAAAACATTCCTTTTAAATTTTTTAAAATACATAGTAGAGACAAATATGAAATTTAACAAACACTTGGTGTGAAATACCAACCAAATCCATATCACACATATAAATCGATTAAGAAAAACATTTTATTTTACATGGGACAATCATTATAAGCATAAAACAACAGTATTTAAAATTTAAGGGGATTAGAAAATCAAGAAATCAATGAAATCATATCTTTAAAGGATATATTCAAAGGGATCCTAACTCAAATCACTTCCTCTTCAACAATTCCCAACCGAGAAGACTTCACAAAGATTCCAAGAAGAAAGAAAATCCCCAAAAAACCCTAACAAAGAAAACCAACAAAATATGAACCACCATAGGAATGAAAATCATCCAATGATATCCACTTGGATTGGAGGATAATAAGAAAATTGATGATAAGAAAAGGGGGTGAGAAGGTATCCCTAACCAATCAATCTAGGTGAAGAATCACCATGAAATCACATTCAATCTTACATAAAGGGTATTCGAGGTTCCAAAACCCCATGTAAAGAATCAAGGAAGGAGAAGATCGAATGGGGGGTACATGGGGTAAAACCCCAATTAAAAATATAGAAAACCCCCAAATAACCTTTATTATGCAGGCTACATGGTTAGCTCACACAATTTTGATTACCATGCACAAACTGTGAAATCCGCCCCTGACTATTGAATCCTAGGAAAATAGTTCGTTTTAATATTTATATAAACTATGCACAAACTATTTAACCCCCTACACACTTAATACATTGTTAAATAAACAATGCTCCTTAACCGTGCAACCAAGAAAAATTCCCTAAAATCACCATTTTCACCCCCTAAACTCTTATATTTCAAGGGGATAAACTTTTCAATTAACATACACCATAAAAAAGATTCTACTATGAGTGTTATAATTTCCAGAACACCTCCACATAAAGTGTACCCCTCCTAGTCCATAAATGTGATAAGGGAGATAGTGACACCAGAGTCCCACCTCAAGTAGGCCCTAGGTTGGCGAGTAGCACTGAGGGTACAATAAACACACAAATGGGAGGCATTACTCTCTATGAGAACACGAGAAAAAGACATAGATAAGAAATACACCAACCAACACCTTTTTATACTATAATATATAAGAAATACCATGTTCACATATTTAACGTCATGAAATAACTACTACAACTGAACAGAAAAACTAAAAGAACCAAAAGAAAGGTAAAAAGCATCAACCACAAAAGCTCGAACATCTCATGAAACCCTAATCTATTAGTAACCATCATGTTATTCAACCAGTTCCAAGTGACTTGAAAAATAGTTTATATATACGTAGGGTGAGTATTATATTATACTCAGTAGGATATTTCCCAGTGCCTCGAATGCAAAAGTAAAGAAAATATGCTAAATCACAGGGAGTAATAACTGAAACTCACTCATAACCTAAATAGGTATACTATGATCCCATCCTCACCATGGCTACTCTCACCATTTATTTCATAAAAGTGTATAAAATATAATAAGAATAAAAATGATACCCCACTTCCACTTCCCTGCTAGTTTGATGCTTTTCCCCAATGCTACACATCCTTATAATCTCTGTTCAAAAAGGTTTTCCCGCATACTCCTGGGCCAATCACCACAACATGAACCTCATGAAACATAACCACCACGTCCACCTAAACAAGGTTACCAGGTAGTTTCTGGGAGCCACGATATCTCTCATAACTTTTATTAGACATCAAGTATTATTACTTAAGCCATTATAGCCCATAGACTGAGTAAGGATCCTCAATTCACCACATCCTAATAATTTTTCACCTATACTAGTCCATAGGAAATGATGTCAAGAATATATGTTTGTGAACAACCACAAGCCATTACAAACCTATAAACACATATATGGGGAAAAATAACTGAGGAGACTACTAGCACAATAACTTCCAAGAGAAGAGAGCGAGGCCAAAGGGCGTAGTCATCCATCCATCCTCCCAATGGGATGTTGGGGAAAACACCCCCTCTCACCCATGGCTCTAAATCCATAGGGTTTCAGTCTCCCAAACTTACAAGGTAGGGTAGTGTATAGAAACACAAAAGTACATTATAAAATATAGCTCATAACCACACTATGGAAAAAACCTATGGTGAGAATAAGACATAGATAACGTCCCTCGTAATCCAAACTACCACTACTAAGACTAGATGTCCTATAAGAATACAACCATTTAGGGAGATTTATTAAGTCATCTTGTCCTTTTTAAACAGTTTCACTTTTATGTTAATTAATTCATTATCCATTAATTAATCATTATCATTCCACATTACATTTCATTAGCAATCATACCATGATCCATAGTTTGTTTATATTGTAATATCATCATTTTATTACACTAATCTCCAACCCCATTGGTTAAAATCATTTATTCCATCATTTATTAACAACATTATCACATTCCCATATTTTCTAAAATACATTCTTTTCTACCAAACACAAGGGGACCAATATAGGGATTAGATGAAATACTCATCAATTCCTTTTCACATATAGTAGAATTGTAGACCCATCATTCCTCTATAAGCAAAACACGTAAAGCACATGGCATACCCCACACATTTTTGACGCTTTTGGATGATGTTTAAGAAATATCAGATGCATTATAAGGTGGGTAAATTAAAGAAGATAAACTACAAAAAAAGATTTATAAATCATACAAAATTCATATCTTACCCGTTTCATCATCTCTAGTGTCCTCCTTGACACCCACATGCATAAACAGATGCACCTCGCCACTCTATGCATCAACTGCTGTAAGGACCTTTGTTTTTTCAAAATGCAGTATTGAGTAGAAATTTGAATTATTACTGTTGGATGATAGGGAGTGGTAAATTGGTCTTTTCCCATACCTGTTGATCATAGATAATTATTTTGACATCTCCGTTTGTCCTGAAATAGGGTGTTTACCATAGGACAAGAGTTTGGTGGAAATATGATCTATTTGAATTTTAGCAGAAAATTTAATATTTAAAATTATTATATTAAATATTAATTTATTCACAAAGGATCTTTCAGTGATAACTTTCAAATGGAGTATTGGATTGATATTCCTTCTATGTCGTTGATTTTGTAATGGGGTGCTTAGCCAACACTTGGCATAAACATGAGTCAAGCATTGGGGTCAGGTCATGCCCCTTTTTCTTCTTTTCCTTTTTCATTTCATTTCTTTATGTTCTCTTACTTACTCATCCTTCTTGTTCATGATCCATGTATGGATCCTCCTTGTTCATGTCCTTTGGGTAGAAATAGAGATTTACAAAGAGAGAGAAGGAAGGAAAAAGGGTACTGTTTCGAAGCTCTCGTCACGCTGAGTTGGGGTGCATTATCTGTGGATGGTGAAATCAGCCGAAGCTTCGACGATTTCCACATGAAGGTAAGTCTATTTAAATTTTCATCATATATCCCCTTTAAATGTGTTTTTTATGTTCTTAAAGCCTTATATTTCTTCCTTGTGGCTTCTTATGTCCGTATTTGTTGTTTCGAGGGGGGGGGGGAACGGGTGTTTCAAGCGTTTTGAGGGTTTTCTTGTGAGAAAACTAGGTTACACGACATGTGTTACAAGGGAAAATGATGTGTCTTCTTCATGTTAGGGGAATAAGAAGTTCCCTTAAGTTCACATAGTTTAATATTAGTACACATCGTGTTGTGGTTGTCCATGTTTTCAGCTGTGTGAAAAAGAAAGACATAATAGTTGTTTTTAAAGAGGACACGAAGTGTACTGGGATTACACGCCGTGTAGAGGAACATGGGAATGCGTCCGAGTAAAAGCCCACATGGGATGACACTTTGTGAACTGCAAAATCAGTTTACAGTAACTTACACGCTGTGTACTACTACACAGGAAGACCCAATGTACTCTAGATTACATGCCATGTACTTCGTCCTGCCTGTTTTCATCCGGGTGGTTTTTAAACCCTTGTAACATGAAATCCAGGGGTCAGTTGTGCATGCCATCTATGGCCACATGACCCTTGATTTGAGGTAGACCATTGGATTCCAATTAGAGTCTGTTTTGTTTTAGGAACGATACTAGGTAGTATGAAACTTCCAAAATAATAATAATATTTTAATTATTATTATATAGCGATAATTGAATCAGAAGAATCTTCCACATTCAATGTCTATTTGATGCACCGTCATTAGTGTCACAACCCTAAATTAAATTTGGAAATTTATATAATGTTTTCAGGATCTAATCCGGAAATCAGGTGTGATCCCCACTTAGGGTCGTTATGGTGAATAAAACCTTTTAACCGATTGACCATTTTGGGCGTGTGAGTAGTCCATTCTTAGAATTTTTCAATATAGATCACAATGGTAGGGTCCCCATGAAATTTAGTGGTAATATAAAATATTTTTTTTTTGGTTTTTTACCTGAATGGAGAGGTTCTTCCTCCAGTTATCGAGTTCAGTTGTCACCAGGGAGTGAGACTTGGCGTATATGATATGTTGGGTGTTCGGACCAACCTAGTTGATCCCTTTGATCTTAGATGAGCTGTGAGCTATTTTATGTGACCTATGATTTTGAGGACTTCCTCCAGGTTAGACGTTCCCTTCTGGACTACGAGGCCGTAAGACCAGATGCTTCCAAGGATCCCCTAAGGGATGCCTTTACTTATGTGCTGACCTAGAAATTCCTTTTAGGATATCTATATTATTTTCCCTTTAGAGGATCCCTATTATAGGATTCCTCTATTGTTATTAGTTTTAGGTTCCCATATAGGATTCCTCCCTTACTTTTCACTAAGGATCCCATGTAGGATTCCTTTTCTCATGCTTATTGGAAGGATCCTGAGTATGATTCCTTCTCTGTGTTTGACTTCAGGGACCCAGTGGGTTCCCATTGTTTGAAAGACCTTGAGTTGTAATGTTGGGTTTTGGTATAGATGGTGTTTAGGTGTCACCTAGAACCCATATCGAACTGGTAAGTCCATGGGGCTTTGGATGTAGTTTTGGGTTGGGTGTTTGGGCTACCCTTACTCGCTTGTTTATATATGACTTGGTTTTGTTGATGCAGTTGTTTTTACCATAGGTGCTTCCTATTTGGTGGCTATTGAGCCTCACATGAGGTGTCTTTCTATATTTTTTTGTGATGAATGCACGTTCTCTCTTGGGATCTGTTTTCTAAGACATTTGATTTTTGATATTTACTATACCCATAGGTATTATCTAGGAATTTGATGTTGAGACTTACTTGATGCAATTGGTTATGAAAATTTTCTCTTATGTGGGTTGATTATATTAAAACATGTGATAGTTTAATACAAATGTGTTTTTTTAAAATGGAATTTGAAATGATTTAAAATAGGAAATTAGAAATGGGTGAGCCATAGTCTCAATTAAAAGGCATTGTCAGGCTCATGTGACTTAAAGAATCTTATATAACTTGGGTAAACCATTATCTCTATTTAAAGACAATGGATGGGCTCAAGAGGTTAATTATGTAAAGGCCATGATCAGGCCATGATAGGGTGGTTAGGCTATTTGATTCTTATTTTGAAAATGTTGAGCAATCCTAGGATCCATTTAGGGAATACTTGGATGGTCTCTATCGAAAAATGTTAAAAATGTGTAAATGTTGAAATGCGGATACACCGGATCGGCCTTCCTTCATGGGGAAATTCTGATACACCGGGCTTTTCCCTGATACATGATGAGATACTGATACACCATACTTGGTCCTGATAAATACTGAAATGCTAATACACTGGGCTTGGCACTAATACATGTTGAAATGCTTATATACTATGCTCAACCCATATTGACTGTTATGCCTACGATGAGGTTTTTACATGCTTGCAAGTGAGGTTTTCTGAGTCTCGGTTGGATTTACAGGCTTATGATCAGTATTTTATGACCAGTGTGCTTTTACATGAATGACCATCGATATACTGTACTTGAGATTGTGATTGGACGTGAGAACATGTGAACCCAGGAGTAGGATGAGCATTCCCCCTGTGGTGATGTGGCTTTCTTAGAGATTTAATTCTGGCAATGGCTGAAGCAGTTATATGTCGATGGGATTAAAGAACCAGAGATCAACTTAATGATACATGGCTTGAGTGGACGGACATCCAACTTAATTACCTTTCACAAGATATTAAGTTGATCGGTCTTATGGACCCAAGGATCGACTGTTGATGTGGTATCTTGTTGTTTGATTCATATACTCATGAATATTCTTAGTTATGTATATTTGTATAGGTATGGGACTACACATGTTTAGATATATAGATATGGACATCAATGGTTCCACTTTCCCAGTTGACAGGGATTACAGACCATGGGTTTGACAATGGTTGCACGTTTGGTTTACTTCTTTCTTTTTTTGTTCTTGTTAGGATGAGGACATTGAGGTTGCATACACTTCTAGCAACACAGTTATAGGATTTTTATAGAGGTTCCCTATCTAGATTAATCCCAACCCCTATATATTCACCTTGGTGTACATGTAGACCTTATGTGTGCTTTTCAAGTTGAGCATGAGTTGCGTGGTTCATAGGGTAGATGCCCAGTGTTTCATGATCCAGTAGAGCTGCTCGAGTGTTTCTACTGATCAGTATGGTGTTGTTCGTCAGTGTCTGGAGATCACGTACATGGGTTGGCTCAGAGTTAGTAGTATATACCTATACATTTACTTTAAATTTCTTTTTTACTTGTATCTATTTATTTATCTTATTAGGAGACCAGTGTTGTACTGTAATGCATATTTATTCACGATTTTATAGAATTTCACTATTACAGATTATTCTATTTTAGTGGTTTATTTCTTCCGCACTCTATCTACTTTTCTCTATGTAGGATACATTGTTTTTTTTAGCTTTTTTCTTACTCTAATATGAGATAATATTTTCCCCAATATCAACTCTTAGGACATAACTTCTAGTCAGAATCCTCTGGTGTATGAGGAGGTGCGCTTGAGGCATTGTGGTGAACTGTTTTAGAGCACCAGTTTAGTGGATTTTGGGTCAGGATGTTACAAAGTGGTATAAAAGTAGTTTTATTTTCTTGGTCATTACTATAAGGGGTATATTATATAGGAGTATTAGGAATGTGTTGTAACCAGTGCTTGATATCAGACTAGTGTGTCGAGAAAAATTCTTCCTATAGGAAGTCACAGTTTCCATGCTTTGGGATTATTGTTCAAATTCTGAAATGTTACAGTTGTATATGATTTTCACCACGAGTGACACACATGTTTTTTGGGAGTCTTGATTTACTATAGATCTTTGGCCCTTTTTTATTGGTAAGCGTCCAGAGATGGACTTTGACTCTTGTCCGACAAAGGTAAGAGGCTTGTCATGCATTATACTAGGCACGCAGGATTCACATCATATTGACCTACTAGTGTGTTTTTTTACTAATGACTGAGACCTTTGGGTCTGCATACACATACTTTTACTTTGATGGAAGGTTATGTGGATCTACATTGAGGCATTATTGTTGAAAGGTTTATTACTTAGTCCTCATGCACAGGTGGTGCAGTGACCCTAATAGGTTGATATGGCATGTGACGCCTTTTTATTTAACCCATTTTTGGGTGTTATATCTTAGGTCTATGGTTATATATTTTGATCACTAAGTACGATGTTGATTGATACAAAGGCTTTTCCTATGAACTGGACCTTTAGGTTGTATTTTTGTATATGGATACCTGATGAGTGTCAGTTCAGTTTCTCTTATTCTTCACTCGTGACCTCCAAGGATTAGTTCTTTCTGAGGATTCCCAGAAAGGATCATGGACCTTTTAGTCTGTGTTTCAGTTTGGAACCTCATTTTTCATTGTGTCTGTTACCTTGTTTTGAGAGTTTTTGGATTTTTAAGGCTAGGTGGTAAACCTAGAGACCCTTAATTTAGACTCAGACCATTGTAGGTCAATGTCTATTCTGTTCTAGGGAAACATGTCTGAGAGAGGTTTCCATGTTCTATCCAATGCCTTTTTGTGGGGAGCTTTATTTAATGCTCATATTGGGATCAAGGCATGGTAGGTTCTCAATTTTGTGTTATAGGAATGTTGATCTCTTTATATTTTGATCGAGGTAAATCAGGCTCTTTCTTGAATAAAAATCAGTTAGTGGTCATGTATGAGACAAGGACTGATGTTTTTAGACTTTTCGTGGGTTTGTATCCCAGAAGTTGTGATGAAATGTCACTCTGTGGTAGAGGCAACATCGGGGAATAAATCAGGTACCATAAGATGTTTGAACCGTGGATGGATCTTGGTCATGTTGGTAGGATGTGAGCATGGCTCAGAGGGAGCTGTACATGCCTTTTTGATGAATCTCGGTCTACTCATATTAGAGATAATCAAATAAAATCTTGATTTGTCTTCACAATGATGAGAGAGCTTTGGTCCAACTCCAAGAACCTTTTTCTTTCATAATGTTCTTACCTATTGATGAGGGAACTTGTTTTGGTTGTGGTCTAGGAGTAATGTAAGGAAATCCATGTGGTGGGGAGTGAACCATTGGCTGTTTTATGGTGGTTTTCCTTGTTTTGGTTAAAAATTGGTGTTTTTCCTGAGCTTTTGAGTTTGGAGGTTTTCTTTTAAGATGATGATAGGGGTATTCATGTGGTGGGGAGTACTAGATTGGTCGTATTTGATTGTATTATATGTAGGAGGAGAATGTTAATACTATTTTACTGGTCATTGGATAGTATACATAGCTTGGTTGTGCTTTTTTTGGGTTGGGAGGATGAATGGTGGTCCTTACACATGGTTTTTCGGGGACGAGAAGGTTTATGGTGGGGAGTTTGTAAGGACCTATGTTTTTCAAGACTACAGTTTTGTGTAGAAATTTGAATTTTTGTTTTTTGATGCTAGTTTGGGGTAAAATGGTCTTTTCCCTAAACAGTTGATCTTGTATAATTTTTCTAACAACTCAATTGGCCCCAGAATTTGTTGTTTACCCAAGGAATGAAGTTTGGGGGAAATCTTAGTTGTTCGAATTTTAGCTGAATAATTATTATTTAAAAATATTACATTAAATATTAATTTATTCACATATTTTCGTTCAATAATTACTATTAAATGGAGCATTGGATTGTGATTCCATCTAAACAACTGAGTCTATAATTGGGAGTTTAGACTAGGCGAGGCATAAACTCGAGTCGGGCACTGGGGACGGGCTGGGCCCCTTTTTCTTCTTTTCCTTTTTCTTTTATATTCTTTATTTTCACTTCCTTCCTCCTCCTTCTTGTGAACACTCCATGTGTGGCTCCTATTTGGATGTTCCCTTTAGGGAGAAATGAATATTGATAAATAGAGAGAGATGTAAGGGAAGAGGGGTATTGTTTCGAAGCTCTCGATGTGTAGAGTCGGCGTGCGACATCCATGGATGGTGAAATCAACCGAAGCTTCAGTAGTTTCCACTTGAATGTATGTTCTTTTAAATTTTCATAAAATATCACCTTTAAATGTATTTTTTATTTTCTTAAAGACTTATATTTCGAGCTTGTGTTATCTTACGTTCGGATCTATTGTTTCGGGGGTGAAAATGGGTGTTTCGGGCGTTTTGAGGGTTTTACCATCAGAAACCCAGGTTATATGAATTATGTTCTAGGGGAAAATTCCATGTGTTCATCACATTAGGTGAAGAATAGTTTTTCTTAATTACACTTTGTGTACTCTGAGAACACACCATCTGGTGGTTGGCCATGTGTTCGGCAGTGTGAAAAAGGAAAACACGAAATAATGGTTTTTAAGAAGTACAACTCGTGTACTGGGAGTAGACGTCGTGTAGTGGTACATGGGCATGTGTCTTGGTGAAAATAAACATGGTATGGAATTTTGTAAACATTATACACTGTGTACAATAACTTACATTTCCATACTACTACACATGCGGACCCCATGTACTCTAGAGTACATGCCATGTACTTTACCCAGACTATTTTTGTCCGGGGGTTCTTTAAACCCTTGTAACATGCAAACTACGAGTCCGATTCAGAATCTGTTTATGAACACATGACCCATGATTTGATGTGGAAATTTTTAGGCTATCTGCAGAACATCTTGTGTTGGTCATGATACTCGGTGGTACGAAACATCCAAAATAATAATAATATTTTAATTTTTAATATTTGTAGATTATTGAATCAGAAAAATCATCTACATCTGATGTCCTTTTGATGCACCGTCAGTGGAGAGATGATGATGAATTAAAGGTAGAAATTTATAGAATGATTTCATGTGGTAATTAAGAAATCAGGTGTGGGCCCCACTAACAGTCATTATGGTGAGTACTAACCTTTTCACTGGTTGACTGTTTTGGGCCTGTGAGTAGTTCATTCTGAGTGTTTTTTCTATGTATATTACAATGGTGGAACCATCCTGACATTTAGAGGTCATATAAATGATTTTTTGGCGGTTCTACCTAAATTTAGAAGTTCTTCCTCCACTTATTGAGTTCAGTTTTCACCTCAGAGTGAGACTTCGCGTATATGATAGGTTGGGTGTTCGAACCAACCTAGTTGAGACATTTGATCTGAGATGAGATATGAGTTGTGTCTCGTGACCTATGATTTTGAGGACATCCCCCTTGTGAGTCATTCCCTTCTGGTCTACGAGGCTGTTATACCAGATTCTTCCTAGGATCCCCTAAGGGATTCCTTTACTTATGTACTGAGCTTGGAATCCATTATAGAATCTTTATCATGTTTACTTATGAAGGGGATAAATATTATAGGATTCCTCAATTTATCTTAATTCTTGTATTGTATGTTGGATTCCTCCATTACACTTCACTATGGATCGTGTGTAGGATGCCTTCACTTGTGTTTATTGGAAGGATCCTGAGTAGGATTACTCCTCAGTGTTTGACTTGAGGGACCCAGCGGGTTCCCGTTGTTTGGCCGACCATTAGTTGTTATGTTGGGTTTGTGTATATATGGTGTTTGAGTTTCATCTAGAACCCATACCAAACTGGTAAGAGCCTGGGGCTATGGATTTAGAGTTGGGATGGGTTTTCGGGTCACCCTCACTCATTTATTATATCAGACATGGTTTTCCTGATGCAACAATGATTACCAGATGTCATCCTTAGTTGGTGGTTGTTGATCCTGATGCGAGGCATCTTTCTATATTTTTTGGGTATGCCTGGACCTACTCTCCTGGGGTTTAGATTTTGAGCCATGTTATTTATGATATTTTTTATACCTAGAGGTATTACCTAGGAGTTGGTTGTTGAGACTTACTTGATGAAATTGGTTATGTAATGGTTTTTCCCATGTGAGTTGATTATGTTAAACCATGTTACAGTTTAATTAAAATGTGTAGTTTTTGAAATGGAATGTGAAATGATTTAAAAGAGCTAATTAGAAATGAGAGAGCCACAACCTCAGTTAGAAGACAAGGTTTGGATCATGTGACTAATTGCATCTTATATACCTTGGTTGAACCATTGTCTCGTTTAAAAGATAATGGAAGGGATCAATAGGTTAATTATGTAAATTCCATGACAGAGCCATGATAGGGTGGTCGGGATCACTGAGTCTTATTTTGAAAATGATGAGCGAACCTAGGATCCATTGAGGGATTCCTAGGACATGCACTACTGGAAAATGATATAAATGATTAAATTCTAAAATGCTGATACACCGGGCTTGGCCCTGATACATGATGAAATGATTATTCACCAAACTTGTCCCTAATACAAGATAAAATGCTGATACACTGGGCTTGGACCAAATACATGCTAAAATGATGATACACCGTACATGGCCCTGATACATGCTGAAATTCATATATACCAGGCTTGGACCTAATTGACTGATATGCCTGCAAGCGATATTTTGATATTCAAGGGAGTGAGGTTTTTTGAGTCTCTATTGGATTCACGTGCTTATGCTCTACGTTTTATGACCAGTGAACTTTTACATGATTGATCATCAGTATATGGTATCCATGATTTTGAATGGAATTTAGTATGTGTGAACCCAATTGTAGGATGATCTTTCCCCATGTGGTGATGTATCTTTCTCAGAGATATAATTCTGGTGTTGGCCAAAGAAGGTACCTATCGATGGGATTAAGGACCTATATATTGACTTAATGATACATGAATTAAGTGGCATGATGTCCAATTCAATGGCATTGCACCGTTTGTCCACGAGATCAGGCTTATAGACCCAAGGATCGACTACTAATGTGGAATATTGTTGTTTTATTCACATACACATGAATATTCATATTTATGTATATGTGTATTTTTATGGGACTATACATGTATGAGTATATAAATATGGAAATCCATGGTGGTACATGCATAGTTGATAGGGATTACAGTCCCCGGGTTCGACTATGTTTGCACGTTTGTTTTAATTCTTTTTGTTGTGCTCCATCTCGGTTGAGAACGTCAACGTTTCATATACTTCTAGAAGCACACTAAGAGGTTTCTTGTCGGGGTGCCCTACTGAGATTATTTTCCACCCCTTCATGTGAACCTCAGTGTACATGTAGACCTTATGTCTTCTTTTCTAGTAGAGCATGAGTTTTATGGTGGATAGGGATGAGGCCCGGTATTGCAAGATCGAGCAGAGCTGCTCGAGTGGTTCTACTGATCAGGTTGGTTCTGTTTGACAGTGTCTAGAGATCTGGTACGTGGGTTCTCTAGGTGTTAGTAGTAGAGCCTTGAACATTTAAATTAAGTTTATTTTGTACTTTTATATATATGGTCAGCTCAGTGGGTGACCATTTTTGAATTCTATTTCATAGTGGTTTGGGATTTTATATCATATTACTATTACAAATTGTTCTATTTCAATTTTATATTGCTTCTGCACTCTATTTAATTCTGGTTGAGTATGATACATAGTTATTTTGATAGTTTTAATAATATAATATGAGGGAATTGTTTCCCTACTATCACCTCTTAGGCCCTCATTTCTATTTAGTATCTTCTGGTGTACGGGGAGGTGCACTTGAAGCCTTGTGGCGAACTAGCTCGAAGCACCGGTTTAGTGGATTCCAGGTCAGAAAGTTACCACTTCTACCACAACCACTAGGCCCCCCTTCCCCCACATCTCACAAATTCCATATAAGCTCATGAAACAACACAGAAAGGAGGTAATAACAAATTAAATGGTCTCTTGGATCTTAACAAGGCATTCTTCCTTCACATGCAATGAGCTCTCATGGCTCCAAAGTAGAATCCTATCAGCCTAACAAGAAAGAGGGAAACTCAGAACCCTTCCCTGAATTAACTATTATCGATCAACGAACTCTTTAATATATATTGAATTAGTCTATTCATTATTATTAGGTTCCAAGTATGGGAAACCTAATCATAAAGCTAACATATCTATCACAAGTTAATTAAAAATTCTTACTGCATCAATTTGATTATCGTCAATTTACAACAACAATAACCGAATTCATTTACATGCATCTTTATCATTGAAAAATAATTTAAAATTAATCCATTTTTACATTATTTACAAATTTACATCAAGAATGACATGCTAAACAAGGATTCTATAAATATCACACTATCTAGAAAAACAAGAGGCAATAACATATGATTGATACTAATTTATTTACACGGTTAATATATTTATTAAGAAAATTCAATTGTGATCCTATGGTATAAATCATTCTAAATCTAAAATTGCACATAAATAATTATATAAGAAATGAATCCCCTATGTCAAAAGTTCTTTAATGCTATTCGCATGAGATTGATCCACACAATGGAACACGATCACCTTTCCCCATGATAACAACATCAACCCGAGGACGTCGTGGTATGACTACACCAACCAACACCCAAGAAAACAAAAATAGAAACATGGAGTTCACATGACACAACATGAAAAGGGGAAATCAGATAAGAAGTGTCGAAGAAATCACAAGAATGTAGGAAGGTCATACCTTCTATCGAAGACATATCACCACTTGTTGCTTACACCAAAACAAGGGGGGACATGTAGTTGGAAGAAACATCAAGGGGAAATGATCTAAGGATTATGGTTTGATCAAAAAAATCCTATGGGAAGAATGTATCGGGGTTCCTCACACAGAAAGAAAGGATATGGAATAACAAGGCAGAAAATATCTCGATCATTTTAAAATCTAAATGGAGTAGTGGTTTAAAATTTTCTAGATTTTCCATTAAGATCGAATCTATAAAAGATCATGCATTTTGAGTAAGTAATGGCTTCCCGACCCTTAGGAAAATTTATTTATGAGTTATGGGATTTTAATAATCCTTAAATACATTAAAACTAGGCCTTGAATACTTTTTTTTCAAAGAAAATGTTAAAGGGGGAAACATTATGAAGCTGGAAACACTGTTCACAATGACTCACCCACACCAATAGATAAAGATGAATCACTAATGCTAATAGTACATATGAATCTCTGATGTTGACAGTAGAAATTACTCACCTATTCTGATAGTACAAATGACTCACCAATGCCGAGAGTAAAAATGACTCACCAATGATCATAGTAAAAATGACTCACTGACACTGACAGTAAAAATAACTCACTGACACCGATAGTAATAATGACTCACCGGTGCCGAATGTACAAATTAATCACTGACGCCAATAGTAAAAATGAATCAATGATGCTAATAATACAAATGACTCACTGAATGTACTATTCAAAAAATAAGAAACACTATTCACAGAACTAGAAATATGGAAAAGTGTTGGGGATAAGTCACCTTTATCTCCCGGAACACCTCAAACACCAGATCTCAGTAATGGAATGGGTCGAAGGGCTCCAATCCATTACATCAGATACCTCTAAAAACATTCTCATCCTCAAGAATTCAAAACCAATCTAGATAATAAATAGAAAAAGGGGTCCAAACGACCACCCTTCGACATACCACTCAAGGAAGCCACCACAAAGGAATTCAACCGCTTCAAAAGGGAACACATGAAACCACACGACAACCATAAACATATCCTAAACACTTTATCATGGAATACCTCTCAAAATAGAGCATTCTATAAAATTAATCAAAAGAAATTCCTTTCATAAAAATGAATGATCTACAACCACAAACGAACATCTTTATAATAAAAGAGTTAAACATCAAAAAACTCACGGTACTGTGCGGGTATCTGCGACTCTTGTTCCCATGTACCCTCATCCACAACACCGTGTCTCTACAAGACACGAACCGAGGGGATTTTATGCCCATGAAACACCTTCTACTTGCAGTCCTAGATCTCTACAAGCCACTCCTAGAAGGTCGCATCATTGACATAAATCTCTCCCCAATTGATGACATGAGAGTCTTCATAAAAATAACGGTGGATATGTGACTCAAGAAAAACATCATGTATCTAGATCTTCCACAGGGGAAGTGCTACCCAATATTCCAAGGCTCAAACATGAGCCAATACCTCAAAAGTCCAAACAAACCGAGGATAAAGCTGACTCTTATAGACAAACCATCATTCCCCACAACAGGGAGTTACCTTCAGAAACACATGATCCCCAACATCGAACTCCAAATGTCACCTACTATGATTGTAATGGGATTTATAATGATCATGTTCTACCTTCACCCTCTCATGAATCACGTGAACCATATCTATCGTATTCTACACCAGTCCCGGTTTGAGAATTGCGGATTCTCCGACCCCATTCGAGCACAATAGAGAATGAAAAGGTCAACTATACAAGGCATCAAATGATTCTATACCGATGGTGGAGTGAAAAATTTTGTGGTAAGTGAAATCCATCAAGGATAAGTTCTTAATCCAAGAACCTCCAAAATCGAGGGCACAAGATCACATCATGTATTCAAGAGTATAGATGGTCCACTCTATCTGACCATCATTGTGCGGGAGAAAAACAGTGCTAAGAAATAGTTGAGAACAAAAATCATAATAGAAAACTATCTACACCCTAGAGGTAAAATGAGGATATCAATCAGAAATGATCATCCTCACGAATATGTAGAGTCTCACCACCTCCTCTAGAAACTACCTAAACAAAACCTCCACCGATCTCTAATCCTTGATTGATACAAAGTGGGATGATTTCATTAAATGATCCAATACCACCCATATAACATCATGACCTCCCTAAGCACAAGATAAACCAGTAAAAAATTCCATTGAGATGTCCTATCACATCCATTGATGAACATCTAATATCTGGAGAAAACCACAAGGGACACGTTGCTTAGCCTTAACCTTCTAGAAGAAAAAACATCCAGACACAAACTCTGCAACTACACGGTTCGGCCTAAGACACCAAAACTGAATCCTCAATGCTCGATACAACTTTGTCACTCTATGATGCACCGTTAAATAAAAACAATGGAAATATCTGAGATCTATCTCATGCATCACTAACATAATGAAAAGCCTTCCATGATACAAAACTTGGTGTTGTTCATCCTCAAACCAACCATCAAGGGACGCACCATGAACAATTCGGTTTCTCCAGACCTACACCTCAAGATCCACCAACTGGTAATCTTCCACCTTCTCACCAAACATTACTGCACTGTCATCTAAAAAAGACATCCTCTACCACTAAATTCTCCCATATCGAGATGTAATGTTGAATGTTCTTCCATTACTCCCCAGGAATCACCTGATTCACTCATTGCATTACTACGTGACTTCCTTCTCAGTTATTTGGAAAGAGAATTCCCCTTAACAGATGTATAGAGTATTTCTATGTCATAATCCAATAATAACTCCATCCACCGATGATGGAGAAAGTTCAAGTCATGTGGGAAGAAAACATACCTCAGGATTTTATGATCGGTGAAGACCACAAAGTGCTTTACAATGATGTAACATCTCCAAAAATTCATCTAAAACACCACTGTTTCGAACTCAATATTGTGGGTGGAATAGTTATGTTTGTGGAGACACAATTTATGATACCCATAAGAAAAAAATAATCTCTACTGCATTATAATGTAGGAAAACCCCAGACGTGATGTATCACAGAAAACAACAAAATGAACTCCCTCTATTGGCAGAAATGAACCGAATCACTGAACAAATTCTCCTTCAGACACTCAAATGATGCCTAACACTGATCAGACGAAATGAATTTTGATCCTTCCTGGTCAACACTATCAGAGGTGTCACATCCAGAGAGAAATCAACTATGAACCTCTAGTACTAGCCTACGAGACCAAGGAAATGTTGTATCTTTACCACTATATTGAGGGATTCCCAACACCAAACTTCTTATATCTTTGATAGATCCATATTTACTCCCTAATATGACGCCACATTCCCTAAGAAATTAACTTCAGAAGCCTAAAACTCACACTTTGAAATATTTCCAAACACCTACTATTGATGAAGAACTCCCAAAACGGCATGAAGATGCTCTGCATGCACCCCCTCAGGCGTAGAGTACATAAGTATTTCATCGATGAAACCCACCATGAACATATATAGAATCTCATGGAACAAAATGTTCATTAACCCAACAAACAAAGCTTGAGAATTCATTACAATGAATGAAATTACAACGAACTCGTAATTCCCATGACGACAATGGAAAGCTGCCTTTAGGATATCATAATCATTCACACACATATGATGATATCCTGAATACAATCCAATATTAGAGAATAAACATGCACCTAATGGTTAATTGAATAAATCATCAATCTGAAGAAGAGGATATCACTTATTCACTGCCACATTGTTCAAGTGACGATAATTGATACACAGCTACAAATTATTTTCAACCTTCTTCACAAACAAAACTTGTTCACCCCATGGTGACGCACTTGGATGAACAAAAACACACTGTAACAAACCTTTGAGAAGTATAATTTACTATCGTAACTCATACAGGTCCATCCTATACAAAGAAATATAGATTGGAGGCACTCATGGTTGTAGTTCGATCCCAAAAATGATCTCCGGTTTAAGGGGTAATGCTAAACCCTATTATAGAAATAAATATGGGTACTCTTTTATGACCCTAGGAAACACTAACTACTGAACCTCTTATGAACTCAGCATCAACTCAGAAATCATGGATGACAAGGAATGAACGTGCCTCTAACCCATCTGAGGGTCTCGCTCGCCAACAAAAAATATTGGCTCTCCTTCAGCATCAATGAACACAACCTACATCTAGAATAAATCTATGATATACTGCATCGAAGAAAACCAATCCATGCCGAGGATGACATCGTATGGTTATATCTGTAATCATATAAAATCACCATAAGAGTGGTGCTTCCCCTGCACTATCTCACCGTCTCAACATATGTCAAACAAGTAAGATCGACCTCCAACTAGAGTAGTCAATTCCAGAGTCACTAGAATCCACTCTACCTCAAGTCCCAAAGCATGGGAAAGGGATGGTGATATGAAGTAGTGTGTTTCCCCTGAGTAAAACAAGGTATAAAACCACGTAGAAAACTAGAAAAGGATACCTTGAAGGATGTCTGGGTCGCCTGGTGTAGTCAACTCTAAAGAATGAATCTGACCACGACCTTTTCCATAACCTCTATGACCTAGATGAAGACCACCAACACGATCTTTGTATTATCTCTAGTGGGAGCTATTATTGAGATATCGGCTGGAAATTCCTTAATGGAGGAACTTTGAGTATAACACCTGGTGAATGCTGACCGCTATGATAGGTTGGGAAATCTGGCTGCTGATAACCTCAGCTTAAAAAAGAAAAACAAGTGCATGATCACTTTGAATAGGCCTGAGAGCTCACTACTAGAAATGCAGGCTTTCCCAACACTTCTTTACTAACAGTTTTCTTAAACCCTTGGTAAAGAAGGGCCAGGACACCCTTTCCCAATAGTTTTAGGAAACCTTTGGGAAATGGGTGTCCAAGGAACCCTTTCGCAATGGTTCTAGTAAACCGTTGGGAAAGGTTGCCCCTTTACCAACGGTTCTACTGAACGATTGGGAAAGGGTGCCTTGGACACCCCTTTACCAATGGGTTTTAAAAACCATTGGTAAATATTTACCCCAAATACAGTCAGGCCGCTGCTCTCCCCCATTTGCGACAGAACCCTAAATCTCTGTAGGGCTCAACTCTTCTCGCGACTTCCCCCATCCGAACTGGTGAAACTCCATCGGAATCATCTCAAATCAAGTATTTTTTTATTTATACACATAAAATATATAAGTGATACCTTGTTTTTATTGTTATTCATCTAATATTTTAGTTTTATGTTTTTATTTTGATGTGTATATCATTTTTTTGTGTTTTTATTTAATCTAGACTTTCTCCATTCCAATCCATTTAATTAATTAAATCTTTAACCCTCCATCGAAGAAGAAACATCTCAAATTCATTGTGGTTGGATTCTATATTTTTTAAGTAAGTGTTTTCATGATTTTTATTCATCTTGTAGTTAATTGTTACTTGGAAATTTATTTATATGTGTTTATTAATTTTTAGAAAAGTTTATAGGAATGTGTTCCTTTAAATTCCTTAAGGAAACTGTTTTATTAAAATGAGATTTTTTTAATAAGGCTTGTCTACTGTAATTTTTTATAGTACACTTGTTATGTGACTATGTTTGGTATTTAGTAAAACATGAGATAACTAGTGTGTGAGAATGTGTTGTGAAAGAGATTCCATGGTTGGTTCAAAATTATATTTACGTTTTGAGCCTATTAATGAGTTGTTTTAAAGATATTATGAGATATTTACCTTATGTTTATTGGTGAAAACTGGGAGCCGTAGAGGTTGTTCAGGATTAAAAAATATAATTACTGCTAAAAATGTGGATAAACCATGCATAGTAGTGAATTCTTGAAATTTTTGATTTTTTAGTCCTTTTTTATTTGGAGTTTCTTTTGATGATGATGTTTATTATTGATACCTATAATAGGAATTTATTTTAGTTTCTAAATCGGCTAAGACTCCCCTGCCATACACAGTGTATGCAACCTCTACCCTTAATTAATCATTATGTTTACATAGCCAATGCAACCTCTACCCTCATTTAATCAGTGAACTCAAGTCATTAATTTCATGCCTTCATTCTCACTAGCATGTAAGAAATTTAATGATGTAAACCCATCCTCACATGATTTCTTACCTTAGATAGTGTCCAACATATGAAATACAAGCTTTTGAATTTATCAGTTAACTAGGATCATATATTCCATTTCCCCCAAGATGACTATACTAATATAACTTTAGGGTCAATTAAATATGGTTCTCATTGTACGTTGTATATTATGTGTCCTTCTTAGCTAATACTCACTTTTATGACGGTGGAGTGATTTTCACTAGCCATGCTGGAATGTGTAGACATCCATAAAAATGTTAGATAAGTCACAATTTTAATTCAGTAATGTTGTTATCATTGACATACTTTATTATTAATCTCAAATTTAAAAATAAATGTTTTTGTCTATACCTAATGAAATTAAATATTTTTATAAGCCAAGAACAACCTATTAGTGTAGAAGACTACAATTTATTCACCCATGGGGTGCGCTTGACTTGGGGAAGTAATTGGGTAATGAAATGTATGTCCATAGAGGTTCCAATAATGAGTTATTGAACATGAGTGAATGATTTGGGATGCCTATAACACATAATGAGACATGAGGCATGTGCCTCTTATACACCTAATGAAAATGAATACAAATAAATTTTAATTTAATTTATGAGTACTTGTTCTTTACATTATTTTGATAGTTCACTACATCGACTAGAATATTCTTCCATTATCGTTTACATAAATGAATTTTCTATTAAAGTTTAATCCTATTGAATTGGTTATGACAAAATGACTTATATAAATTATTTTTATAGAATGGATAGAAGTTGGATGTATGAAACCGATCGGATCTCAAGCAATTTTCAAAACAATTTGGAGAGCTTTATAGATTTTTCATTTCACAAATCTTCAGAGAGTGGTTGCATATACTTCCCATGTTTCAATTGTGTTGGTAGACCTTGGTTGAGCTGTGAAGAAGTCAGCTACCACATAACCAAAAATGGTTTTCAAGAAAACTACTTTGTCTAGTATTACAATGGGGAGAAAATAAAATCTCAAATTGGCGATGATCGAAATGAAAGGACTGGAATGGAGAATTTATTAGATGATCGGTTTCCATTTATTCGTCATCATGAAAAATAAAGGATTTCGACTCAAGAAGACTTCGATATGAGGACAGCTGATGCATCTAGTGAAAATGATGATATTGATAGGGTGAAAAAATTGAATGATGCTACCATGACTCCAGTATATTGACAGTGCGATAAAATGAAAAGGCTGGAATTATTAATCCAATTATTTCATGGGAAAACTATGTATGGGATTTCTAATATAGCAATCGATTACATTCTTACCCTCTTGAAGGATTTACTTCTAGATGATGCAGATATTCCCTCAAACCACTATATGGCATGGAAGTTAGTTGAGGAACTTAGATTTTCATGAAACAAAATTCATGCTTTCCCGAAAGATTGAAGTTTATTCTAGGAGGAAACCTCTGAACGAAATGATTTTATAAAATGTGGAACATCCTGCTGGAAGTCAAAATCTGATGGAACGCCATCCCAAATTCCGCAGAAAGTAATGTGGCACTTTCCATTGATCCTTAGACTCCAGAATCTTTTTATGACTGATGACATATCAATAAAAATGAGATGGAATGATACTGAGAGAAAGAAGACTAATGATTAGTTGTTTTATCCTACAGATGGATTTGCATGGCAGAGATTTGATGCTCGACATCCTGATTTTTTAGCTGATGTACGTAATGTGAGGTTGGGTCTTTCATGCGATGGTTTTAATCTGTTTGGGAAGATGCTTACTTCGCACAGCACATGGCCAGTTTTTATACACATTTATAATCTTCCCCCATGGTTGTGTATGAAAAAACCTTTCACTTTTATGAGTATACTCATATCTGGTCCTTATGATCCCGAAATTGATATTGATGTATACATGAAACCTTTAATAAAAGAGTTTAAACTTCTTTTGAATGTGGGTGTGCGCACATACAATGCATGTTCGAAAGACATATTTCAGATTCGTGCTGTGCTTATGTGGACGATCAATGATTTTATGGCTTATGAAATGATTTCTGGATGGTGCATGAAGGGAAAACTGTCATGCCCAGTTTGTATGAAGAATACCTGATCCAGAAGACTGAAACATCATTGTAGGTTCAGTTTTATGGGACATCGACGATTCTTTCCAAATGATCATCCATATAGAATTAATCGTCGAAGATTTTATAAAACCATAGAGACCGATGATCCACCTCAGTTTATGTCTAGAACTGATGTTATTAATGAATTGAATGATTTCATTTTTTCATCCGGGAAGGGTCAAATGAAATCTGGAAAGAGAAAGAATGTTTCCACTGAAACCTGTTACAATTGGAGGAAGATGAGTATCTTTTTTCATTTTCCTTATTAGTCGACCAATTTTTTACTTCATTGGTTAGAAATAATTCATATTGAAAAGAATATATGAGAAATTTTTCGTTCGGTTCTTCTAAATGTCAAGGGGAAGACAAAAGATGATTTACGATCTCGGCATGACTTGGTGGGTTGGGGCATCAGACCAGAATTGCATCCTGTGCGTATTAGTGAAAATAAATGGAAACTTCCATGTGATTCTTATGTGATGACACCTACAAAAAAAAATTTCTGGATGTATTAGAGACTATTAGAGTTCTTGATGTCTATTCAAGCAACATATCTAAATGGGTCAACAGAAGAGAGTTGAATCTAAAATCTTTGAAGACTCGTGATTATCACATTCTACTACAAGAGTTGCATCCAATAGAAATATTTCATCTTTTGTCCAATAATGTAAGGGTGACTGTTATTCGGTTGTGCCATTTGTTTAAAGATCTTTGTGTTAAGAAGTTTTCCATGTCTTTCTTCAAAAAAATATTGACAGATGCCCTATTAATTTTACGTGAGTTGGAGAAAATATTTCCTCCATCATTTTTCACATGAATGTTGTATTTGACTGTCCATATTCCCACTAAAATACTTCTCGGAGGACCTGTTTCTTTTCATTGGATGTATCCAACTGAAAGAAATATGTACACATTAAAGTTTTATGTCCGAAACAGGAATCTTCTCTAATGTTCTATCATGAACGGTTACTTGGCTCAAGAATATATGGATATATGCTCAATGTATTTTTGTGATTGTACTAAAAGAATTAACAAACAAATGAGAAATGAAGAAGAACAGTATGAGAAAATTAAACCCAGTTTTCCATCACTTCCTCAAACAGGAGGAATTCCTAGATTATATACATTGAAGACATTAATCCATGAAGAGTAGGAGATGGCACATCACACAGTTTTGTTCAACTATGATTTGTTTTATTACTATATCAGGTAACTAAATTGAATATGTATATCTTACATATATATATATGTTAAACTATTCATATTTTTTATCTACAGGTAACATAAAACAATGATAAATAGTAAGCATTGTTCATTATCTTTGAGAAAGAGAGAGTCTTTGCATAGAAAAGAGTTTTCTGTTTGGTTAAAATTGAAGGTAAAAATGTTACTATTTAAAATAAATATATCAATATTTAATTAAGTTTAATAGTCATTTATATTGCAGGTATTGAGTTTTTCTACTGACTCTATCTCTGAGGAAACAAGATCTTTGGATTTTGGTCCTAATACCGTGGTTCATGACTGTAAATTAGTTGTTATCAATGGGTAAAAATTTATTGTCACTGAATGAGAAAAGAGCATGATAACACAACATGATGGTGTTAGGGTTACTACCACAACAGATTGTTATGCCAGTGCATCAGATAGTAGACCACGATTTGAAAATGTGTGTTATTATGGAGTCTTTGAGAAAATAATAATATTGGATTATTACTCTCATAGACGAGTCACAATGATGAAATGCCATTGGTTTGATTCAATTATGAAACAAGGCACATTTATTAATGATTTTGGATTTAGAGTAATTAATATGACTCACACTCTAGCTATCGAAGAACCATATGTGTTGTAATCAATGGCTAAACAACTTTTTTATGTCAAAGACCAACTTCGACCTGAATTTGGTTTCATAGTTGAAGTAATTGCAAGACATATTTTTGATGATGGTGATGATGGAATTGACACTCTCCCTAGTTCCATTGGAACTGATACATTTATATTTTTTGATGACTCCAATAGCTTAATTGCGGAGTTTATTGTGAACCTGAAGTTGAGGTTGAAAATATATCGAATCATTCATCCATGTTTTCAATTCTTTTGGTTTACCTCGAGTTGGGTTGTTAAGGTTGGTAATATTCAAATTGATTTAGTATTGATCAAAAATATGTTTTAGCTGCCTTGACTGTTTTGTGAATTTTCAATGTTTATTGGTTGCAGTTTTATTTGAATTGCATTTTCTAATTTGGAATTGAAATGTATTCAAACCTAGTCAAACAATATTTCTAACATGGTGAACATTACAACTTGTATGATTTATTAAATCCATTCAATCTCTTCTAAAAAAATTGATAGATAAATTACCAATGAATCCCCATATTCCCTCATATATTTAGTTTTTTTGGGTTACACATTAGTTTCCTTTATCTAATTAATTACATATTTGTTTTCAAAAGCAGGAAATGCAGCCAATTGAAGAGAGGTGAAGGAAAAAAATGATGGATAGAAATCGTCGAATGGTGGAGATGGGCGCTCCACCATTAGTGCCTATATTGAGTACATTATTTCAAATATATATATTTAAATAATATATAATGTCATGTGATTAATTTTTTTGTAAACATTTTTGAAGGATCTACCTACACATCGACAATTATTCGATGAGGAGCCTAGTACTGGTCCTAGTACTCATGCCGGTGGTATGACGAGGGTTCATACCAGAGGTGGATGGCCAGCTTCGCGTACCCGACTAGACCCTGCCCCTCCCACTGAAATTTCATCCTTCCTACATTCTAATCACGGTGTGTCATTAAGGACACACAGGATATTTAGGCCTCCCATGTTTTCACCACTTTTGCATCTTCTGGCCCATCTTTTTTATATCCCATGATGATTCCCACTCCCCAGTCAGAATCTAGTCATACAGCTGTCCCATCTTCTTTTCCTTCTACTTATGTCTCTCTAAGCTTCTATATTCCATCGTCTTCGACTCCTATTCCACCACAGGGTGTTCCATCAGTTTCTATGGATCCAGTGGCGCTTAGCGATCAGACTAGCACATGCATATTTATAGAACCCTAAAATATTTTTATAGCAATATTTATTTTCATTATAACATGTTTTGATAAAATATTTGTTTTTCTTTGATGATAGATACATCTACTAACAGGAGGCGGGGGAGAGGGTGTACACGCATACGTGCGGTGTGGAACCGCCGCACACAGGTTATGGTGGATTACAATGAAGACAACCAAATTGTTGAGAAAACAGGGCAGCAATGTCGGAGTTGTTTGGCGACGCTTGCCAAATACTTTGACATCATTCCCGTCAGCCCGCTATCATGAATAAATTTTTCACATGAGGTCAAGGATAGAGCTTGGGCAGAGATATGGGTAAAAAAAAGTTTTATTTAATTCCATGAATTATTTTTGTATTTATATGAATTAATATTTTGATGTCATCTTCGATTTAATTTTCCCGATGGTGAGGGTGCATGACCAGAACGTCTAAAGGATTTAGGCGAGATTTGGAGATTCTACAAGCATGAGTTATATATTTCTTGGCGTTCTAGAGTTGACACTAAGTTAGAGGCCGTACCAGTCGTGGATGATTGTCTTATAGAGCAGTATCGTCAGATGATTACTCATTAGACGACTTCCCAGTTTAAGGTATTAATTACATTTGAGGTATTGAAATAATAAATTTAATGTTTTTCATTAAAAAACATTGATGCAAAAAAATACCTCCACACACTAGGACGTACTATGATGCCAGATCATGAGAGGATGCAGGTATGAAAATTGTTTATAATTTTTATTTACTACTTACAATTCCTTTTGTTTCCTAAATTATTTAATATTTTGCTAATGTTTTCATATAACTATAGTTTTCAATGTCATTGTAAAGTAAAATACTGAATATTGAAGGACATGTGCCTTAAGAAAAAATGTTTTGCTCGAGTAGATGAAAAAAGGATGGAAGTGCCGTCAACGAAGTGACACAGTAACAAATTGTAAGTTTTAATCTGTTGATTTTATATTTTAATATCTATTTTGTAACTTAATATTATATTTATATTTGTAACAAGATGCTTTAGAGGTACTCGATGCCCAAGAACCAGACAATTTTGGGCCAACTGATCACTTACATCAGGTGTTGGGAGAGGAGCATCCTGGAAGAGTACGCTGCCGACCTAGGATAGCCCCGATGAGGTATTGGCCATCCTCAGGTATGAGTTTTAGTGCCACTGAGCTGTAGCAAATTAGGGCATAGGCAGAACAGGCTGAAAAAAGGGCCATAGAGATGACATGATATTCTGCTAGGGAAAACAGTGCATTTATGAAATTTATTGAATTTCTATGTCCAACACCTCCACTAGAGGCCAGCCCAAATTTTGATGAATATATGTCATCGATATATTCTATATATGGTGCACCGTGTGGTAGTTCTAGTTGTGTTCAAGACGATTTTCAGCCTAATGATGATGATGGAGAGGAGTGTGATGCGAAAGAGGAGGGAGAGGAGGAGGGCGAGGCGGATGGCTAGGGCGAGGAGGAGGTCAAGGGAGAGGAGTAGGGCACTGAGGAGGGTGAGGATGATGATGGGGATGAGGATGGGGGTGATGATGATGGTGATGTGAAAAAAATTGATCCGTTACATTTTTGACTAATATTACTGAGATTTTATGTTTAATCTATTCTAGTTGTTGGTTTTAACTAGACTCGTAGTATAGTATTGGAGTTGATTTATTTTTATATATTGACTATTTTCATGGATGTTGTAGTCTTTTAGTGTTTGAGGTGTATCATGAGTATGTTTATAGAGTTTTGTGTTTTTGGGAACTCCCTGGATAGCCCCCTCCTTCCTAGACCCTGGACAACCACCACCATCTTTTTTGGACCCCGGACAGCCCCCCCACCCTCCTCCCTGGACCCCAGATAGCCCCCAGACAGCCCCCACCCTCCTCCTTGGACCCCGAACAGCCCCCAGATAGCCCCCCCGCACATCCCCTCCACCCTCCTCCTTGGTCCCCGGACAGCCCCCCCCCCCCGGACATCCCCCGGACACCCCCCCGGACATCCCCCGGATAGCCCCCCAGACAGCCCCCGGACAGCCCCCCCTCCCTCCTCCATGGACCCTGTACATCCCACCAAACAGCCCCCCAGACAACCCCACAAACAGCCCCCCACCCTCCTCCTTGGGCTCTGGAAACCCCCTCCCCCCAGAACACCCCCCTAATATCCCCCCGCACATCCCCCCCTCCTCCTTGAACCCCTGACAGCCCCCCGAACACCCCCCTAACAGCCCCCCAGACAGCCCCATGGATAGCCCCCCTGGACAGCCCCCCCACCCTCCTCCCTGGACCCCCAGACAGCCCCAACCTCCTTGATTTCACATGGATTTTTTTTAATTTCTCTGAACATGCAATGTTATTTATTATTACTCCATTTTTGTATGCCTTGAATTATATGAATGTCTTGGTGAGCTTATTAGCTCATGCTCATAAAATGGACACCATTTTAAGTGAAAACAAAAACTGACATACGAAAGACCTACCAAATTCATTTGGATTCCGTTGAAACTTTTGGGAAACGATCCATGAGTCATATGTGATATGTACGAGTCAACCCAGCCTTAATCCAAGGCACGATGTGGCCGACACCACTTGAACTATATCTTTATAGTTTAAAATGGACAACATTTTAAGTGAAAAAAACAAATGACATACGGAAAACTGAACAAATGCATTCAGATTCTACTGAAACTTTTGAAAAAAGTTTCATGAGTCCTTTTTTATGTGTATGAGTCAACCTATCCTCAATCCAAGGTCCGATGTGGCTAGAACCACTCAAAGTATCTCAGGTTTATTTGAAATGGACAACATTTTAAGTGAAAACAACAACTGACATACAAAAAACTGACCAAACACATTATGATTCTATTAAAACTTTAGGACAACGATCCATGGGTCATATGTGTCATGTAAGTGTCAACCTAGTCTAAATCCGAGGTGCGGAGTGGCCAAAACCACTCGAAGTGTCTCTCTATAGTTTAAAATGGACTTCATTTTAATTGAAAACAACAACTGACATACGGTAAACCAAAAAAACACTTTCATATTATGTTGAAAATTTTGGAGAATGATCCATGGGTTATATGTGACGTGTACGAGTCAACTACACATCAATCTGAGTTGCAGTGTGGCCAGGATCACTCTAAGTATTTCTCTTTTGTTTAAAATGGACATCATTTTATGTACATACAGAAAACCAACCAAACATATTATGATTGTGTTGATACTTTAGAACAAAAATACATGGGTTATATGTGATGAGTAAGAGTCAATCTCGCCTCAATCCGAGGTGTGGTGTGCATACACCATTCATAGTTTCTCTCTTTTTTTAAAAATGGACATCATTTTAAGTGAAAATAATAACTTACATACAAAAAACTGACCAAACGCATTTTAAATGTGTTTATACTTTAGGAAAATGATCCATGGGTCATATGTGACCTGTATGAGTCAACTCCGCCTCAATATGAGGTGTGGTGTGGCCGGAACCACTCTAAGTGTGTCTCTTTTGTTTCCAAAGGACATCATTTTAAGTGAAAACATCAACTGGCATACGGAAAACCAACCAAACACATTTGGATTATTTTGATACTTTTGGAAAATGATCCATGGGTCATTTGAGACATTTACGAGTCAACCCTATCTAAATACGAGGTGTCGTGTGGTCGGTACCACTCTAACTGTGTCTCTTTTGTTTAAAATGGACATGATTATAAGTGAAAAGAATAATTGGCATACAGAAAACCAACCAAATAAATAGGGATTCTATATATAATTTATCACAATGGTCCATGGGTTATATGTGACGTGTATGAGCCAACCCAGGCTCAATCTAAGTTGCGGTGTGGCCGGGATCACTCTAAGTGTCTCTCTTTTGTTTAAAATGGACAACATTTTAATTACAAACGGAAAACCGACCAAACGCATTCGGTTTCCATTGAAAATTTAGGAGAACGATCCATGGGTCATATGTGATTTGTATAAGTCAAAATCGCCTCAATCCGAGGTGTGGTGTGGCTGTCATCACTCAAAGTGTCTCTCTTTTGTTTAAAATGGACTTTATTTTAAGTGAAAACAACAACTAGCATATGGAAAACCGACCAAATGGATTCTGATTGCATTGATAATTTATCACAAATATCCATGGGTCATATGTGATGTGTATGAGTCAAGCTCGCCTCAATCTGAGGTCTGGTGTGGCCGACACTTTTAATAGTGTCTCTCTTTTGTTTAAAATGGACATCATTTTAAGTGAAAACAAAAACTAACATAAGCAAAACTGACCACACGCATTCAAAATGTGTTGATGCTTTAGGAAATAGATCCATGGGTCAGAGGTGACATGTATGAGTTAACCTCACCTCAATACAAGGCACGGTGTGGCCAAGATCACACTAAGCGTCTCTCTTTTGTTTAAAATGGACAACATTTTAAGTACATACAGAAAACTGACCAAATGGATTCTGATTGTGTTGATACTTTTGAAAAATGATCCATGGGTCATATGTGATGTGTACGAATCAACCCTGTCTCAATATAAGGCATGGTGTGGCCGAAACCACTCAAAATGTCTCTCTTTTGTTTCAAAAGCACATCATTTTAAGTGAAAACATCAACTGGCATACGGAAAACTGACCAAACTCATTCAGATTGTGTTCATACTTTAAGAAAATGATCCATGGGTCATTTGAGACATGTAAGACTCAACCTCATCTATATCTGAGGTGTGGTGTGGCAGGCACCACTCTAAATGTGTATCTTTTGTTTAAAATGGACAGGATTATAAGTGAAAACAACAACTAGCATAAGAAAAACCAACCAAACACATTTGGATTCTACTGATAATTTATCACAATGATCCACGAGTAATATGTGACGTGTACGAGCCAAACCGGGCTCAATCCGAGTTGCGGTGTGGTCGGGATCACTCTAAGTGTCTCTCTTTTGTTTAAAATGGACAACATTTTAAGTACATACGAGAAACTGACCAAACACATTTAGTTTCCATTGAAACTTTAGGAGAACGATCCATGGGTCATATGTGACATCGAAGAGTCAACCTCACCTCAATCTGAGGCCTGGTGTGGCTGACACCACTCAAAGTGTCTCTCTTTTGTTTAAAATGGACTTCATTTTAAGTGAAAACAACAACTAGCAAACATAAAACTGACCAAACGGATTCTGATTGCATTGATACTTTATCACAATTATCCATGGGTCATATGTGACGTGTACGAGTAAACCCTGCCCCAATCCGAGGCATGGTGTGGTCAACACCATTCATAGTGTCTCTCTTTTGTTTAAAATGGACACCATTTTAAGTGAAAACAACAACTGACATACGAAAAACTAACCAAATGCATTAAAAATGTGTTTATGCTTTAGGAAAACGATCGATGGGTCATATGTGACATGTACGAGTCAACCCTGCCTTAATCAGAGGCACGGTGTGTCTGACATCACTCTAAGTGTCTCTCTTTTGTTTAAAATGGACAACATTTTAAGTACATATAGAAAAATGACCAAACAGATTCTAATTGTTTTGATACATTATCACAATGATCCATGGGTAAAATTTGACATGTATGAATCAACCCCACCTCAATCTAAGGCATGGTGTGGCCAGCACCACACAAAGTGTCTCTCTTTTGTTTCAAAAGGACATAATTTTAAGTGAAAACATCAACTGGGAAACGAAAAACTGACCAAACGCATTCTGATTGTGTTGATACTTTAGGAAAATTATCCATGTGTCATTTGAGATGTGTACAATTCAACCCTGTCTAAATCCGAGGCGTGGTGTGTCCGGTACCACTCTAACTGTGTCTCTTTTGTTTAAAATGGAAAAGATTATAAGTGAAAAGAACAACTGGCATACAAAAAACAGACCAAACACATTCAGAATATGTTGAAACTTTAGGACAATGATCCATGGATCATATGTGACGTGTAAGAGTCAATATCACCTCAATCCGAGTTACGGTGTGGCTGGAAGCACCCAAAGTGTCTCTCTTTTGTTTAAAATTGACAACATTTTAAGTACATACGGAAAACCGACCAAAAACATTTGGTTTCCATTAAAACATTAGGAGAATGATCCATGGGTAATATGTGATGTGAACGAGTCAACCTCGCCTCAATCTGAGGCACGGTGTAGCCGAAACCACTCAAAGTGTCTATCTTTTGTTTAAAATAGACATCATTTTAAGTGAAAACAAAAACTCGCAAATGGGAAATCGACCAAACGGATTATGGTTGCATTTATTCTTTAGAAAAATGATCCATGGGTCATATGTGACATGTAAGAGTCAACCTTGCCTCAATCCGAGGTGAGGTGTGGCCGACAACATTCATAGTGTCTCTCTTTGGTTTAAAATGGACATCATTTTAAGTGAAAACAACAACTAACATACGAAAATATGAACAAAGTCATTAAAAATGTGTTGATGCTTTAGGAAAACGATCCATGGGTCATATGTTATGTGTAAGAGTCAACCCTGCGTCAATCTGAGGCACGGTGTGGCTGGGATCACTCTAAGTGTCTCTCTTTTGTTTAAAATGTACAACATTTTAAGTACATGCAGAAAACTAACCAAACAAATTATGATTTAGTTTATACTTTAGAACAATGAACCATGGGTCATATTAGATGTGTAATAATCAACCCTACCTCAATCTGAGGCGTGGTGTGGCCGGAACCACTCAAAGTGTCTATCTTTTGTTTCAAAAGGACATCATTTTAAGTGAAAACATCAACTGGCATACGGAAAACCGACCAAATGAATTCAGATTGTGTTGACACCTTAGGAAAATGATCCATGGGTCATTTGAGACATGTATGAGTCAACCCCATCTAAATCCGAGGTGCGGTGTGGCCGGTACCACTCTAACTGTGTCTCTTTTGTTTAAAATGGACATGATTATAAGTGAAAAGAACAACTGGCATACGGAAAACTGAACAAATGCATTCATATTCTGTTGAAAATTTTGGAAAACGATCCATGGGTCATATGTGATGTGTACAAGACAACCCAAGATCAATCCAAGTTGCGGTGTGGCCAGGATCACTCTAAGTGTCTCTATTTTGTTTAAAATGGACAATATTTTAAGTACATACGGAAAACTGACCAAACACATTTGGTTTCCATTGAAACTTTAGGAGAACGATCAATGGGTCATATGTGATGTGTACGAGTCAACTTCGCTACAATCCGAGGTGCGGTGTGGCCGACACCACTCAAAGTGTCTCTTTGTTTTTAAAATGGACTTCATTTTAAGTGAAAACAACAACTAGAATACGGAAAACCGACCAAACAGATTCTGATTATGTTGATACTTTATCACAACGATCCATGGGTTATATGTCACATGTACGAGTCAACCATGCCTCAATCCAAGGTGCGGTGTGGCCGAAAACATTCATAATATCTCTCTTTTGTTTAAAATGGACATCATTTTTAGTGAAAACAACAACTGACATACGGAAAACTAACCAAACGTATTTGAAATGGGTTGATACTTGAGGAAAACTTTCCACGGGTCCTATGTGATGTGTCAAAGTAATTCCTGCCTCAATCTGAGGCACGGTGTGGCTGAGATCAATCTAAGTGTCTCTCTTTTGTTTAAAATGGACAACATTTTAAGTACATACGGAAAACTGACCAAATTGATTCAGATTGTGTTGATACTTTAACACAACGATACATGGGTCATATGTGATGTGTAAGAATCAACCCCGCCTCAATCTGAGGTGTGGTGTGTCCAGAACCACTCAAAGTGTCTCTCTTTTGTTTCAAAAGTACATCATTTTAAGTGAAAACATCAACTGGCATATGGAAAACTGACCAAACGCATTCGGATTGTGTTAATACTTTAGTACAATGATTAATGGGTCATTTGAGATGTGTATGAGTAAACCCCATCTAAATCCGAGGTTTGGTGTGGCCGATACCACTATAAATGTGTCTTTTTTGTTTAAAATGGACATGATTATAAGTGAAAAGAACAACTGACATACAAAAAACCGACCAAACGCATTTGGAATCTATTGAAACTATAGGACAATGATCCATGGGTCATATGTGACATGTAAGAGTCAACCACGCATCAATACAAGTCATGGTGTGGCCGGAACCACCCAAAGTGTTTCTATTATATTTAAAATGGAAAACATTTTATATACATATGGAAAACCGACCAAACAGATTCTGATTGTGTTGATATTTTATCACAATGATCCATGGCTCATTTGTGATGTGTACGAGTCAACCTCGCCTCAATCCAAGGCGTGGTGTGGACAGGACCACTCAAAGTGTCTCTCTTTTATTTAAAAAGAACTTCATTTTAAGCGAAAACAACAACTGACATACATAAAACTGACCAAATGCTTTAGGAATATGTTGATACTTTAGGACAGCGATCCATGGGTCATTTGTGATGTGTACAAGTTAACCTCGCCTCAATCCGAGGCACGATGTGGCTGGTATCACTCCAGGTGTACGTATTTTGTTTAAAATGGACATCATTTTTGGTAAAAGCATATGGTATATGAAAAAACTGATCAAATTATGAATTTAATTCTGAATTCCACATATAATTGTCATCAAAATTTTAAATTGAATTCTAAATGAATTATGTATGTTTATAATTAACTTATGAATTCTGGTTTAATTCTAGAAGTGTATAGTTCCACGATGCATTATATGTTAAATGTGTATGAATTTGTTCTCTATATGTATGTGGTAGTTGGTTATTGCAGGTACAATAATTGTATATGTATGTGTTAGTTTATTGCAGGTAAAATAATTGGAAATGATTAGAAATGAGAGGGAATTGGAAAGGAGAGGGAATGGACTGGCTGCTGTGCAAATCGCAGGCTACTGTGCAACTTGAACAGCATAGGCTATGCCAACGGTTTCAAACCATTGGCATAGAATTCCGAGTATTTTTTACCAACGGTTATCAATGAACCCTTGGTAAAAAACCTTTCCCAATGGTTTATAAACCATTGAGAAAGAAGTCATCTGGTTGGTTTTCCCAACGGTTCAAGCCAAACTATTGGAAAAAACTATCCCAATGGTTTGGAACAACTATTGTGATAGGTTCATTTTTTCTAACCTATCCTAACGGTTCAGTGTAAACCATCGGGAAAAGCTTTCCCAACGGCTTAATTTACTACGATTTGCAGAACCATTGATATAAGATATACCAATGTTTCTGAGTCATTGGGAAAGCCTGAATTTCCAGTAGTGGCTATTTCCCCTTGAGAAACAAGATGCTAAGGGCTAGGACCTACTCATGACCTAATGAAAATTGTTCTGCCCCGAAAATCGGGAACCCTGAACCACAACTCTGGTTCATGATAAATCATGACGAATCACCTCTCATGAAGATCCAGTTCTAGTTAACATCCTATCGATGACCTCTTCCATCACCATCACTTAAATATATGTCTTCAGCATAAACATGGTGACCTGGAACTAGATCTCTGGATGAAAATCCTCCTCAAAATGCCTCGCACTGGCCTCCTTATCTAGAAATTACTTCAAGTCATATTGTAGATGTTTCTTTAAGTGGATCCTAAACACTCACACAGTGGAGCTTCCCTACTAAAGGGTAATCAGCACCTGGTGATTGGTGACCTTTACAGTCGAAGAAAGATACTCGACTCTAAATATGTCTTGAAACTCCTCCCTTGAGACTATCACCTCATCATTATACATTATGAACAAGAACCACCATAGCCTCACTGCCCCACCCATTATACTCACAACCAATGACACACAATACTCCTTATGAGCACTGATCTAAATGAATGATATCTTAACCTCTTCTATCTAGACATGTGTGACTATACCTGAAACATTTCCCTCATACTTATGCAAACTCTAGCATTGAGACTCTCAGAGTTTCATCCACCATGTATCATTGTCATCAACCTCCACTATGTGGTGATCTGCTGGTGTAACCTATATGAAATATTCCATACGAATGTGATGAGGACGTCGACCTGGATCCATAACATGAAAATAAAAAATAGTTAGAGATCCAAAACAAGAATATGGAATACTCAACATTAATTATTATTCTTTTATTTTAATCATTTTAGGTTAACCTATCCTAAGGTCTACCCATTTAAACAAAGGAACAAAGAAGAATGATGCATTGTCCTTTCCTAGGTATCTACCCCACAACAAGTATCACCTCATTTTGTAGTCATTGTAAACTTAATGGTCCATGTGTTAGAAAACAAGGGGTCCTAAATACTTGTGTGTCAACTGGTCTCCTATGTATAAATAACATTCTAAACTTAACTAACACCATCGCGCTACCAACTCAAGAAAAATCACATGTTCCAAACTCCAAACTCCATTCTATCCCTCAACCAGACCTCTGATACCACTATGTCATGACACCCTCCCCATTATGTTTACCCCTCCGGGACTAGAAATGTGACAAGGGAGAGAGTGACACCCAAGTCCTGCCTCTAGTAGGTTCCGGGTTGGAGACTATCACTGAGGGTATAGTAAATACACAAATGGAAGGCATTACCCTCTAAGAAAACACATAAAAAAGATAGAGATAAGATAAAAACCAACCAAATAAAAATAAAACTGAAATATTTAAGAAAGACCAAGTAATTATTGGGAATTTCATTCAATAACTACTACAACTAAATGGGAAAACTAAAAGTACCAAAACAATGAAAAACATCAGGGACCAGAAATCCTGAATAGCTCCTCTAAACCTAAGCTAGTAGTAATAGGACTGATTTTTAACCTACTCTAAGTGATCTTAGAAATAGCTTATATATACATAGCATAAGTATAATAGAATACTCAGTAGGATCCTCCCTGAAGCCGCTCATGAAAAATTAATGAAATCATGAAAAAGAACAGTGAACAATAAGTGAAACATTCTCATCACATAAATAGGTATACTATGTTCCCAGCCTCACTAGGGATAATCTCACCATTTATCACATAAAATAGTATATAATATAATAAATAATTAAAATGGTTCCCCACTTCCACTTCCCCACAAGTTTTTTTCTTTTCCCTTACATCGCAAGTCTTAAGAATCTCTCTCCAAAACGGCTTTCCAGCATACACCTGGGGGAAGCACCACAACATGAACCCCATGTAAGAAAAAAACCAAATCCACATAAACAAGATAACTAAGGAGTGTTTGGGATCCACCATAGCTCACATAACATGTACCATAAATCAGGTATTATACCTTAATTCATTAATGTCTATATGCCGATTAAGGATCCTCAAGAAACAACAACCTATACACGTTACATATATAGAAGTCCATAGGGAACTATATCCATAATATATGTGTGTGAATAACCACAAGACCTTACAACCATATAAAAAAATGTATGGGGAAAACTAACTGACCTTATTACTAGAATAGTAAATATAAATAGATGTGATCGGGGATAAATGGCGTAGTCATCCATTCATCCTCTCATTGAGATGTTGGTGAAAACACCACCCCCAAGGCTTAGAATCCCTGGGATGTCAGTCCCTCTAACTTATGGGGTGGGGTAACATATAGAAACACAAAGGTAAAATATAAAATATATCTCACAACCACACTATGGAAAAAACCATGTCTTAGATTCAACTCTAGCTAATATATCTCGAACTCCCAGATACCACTGCTAAGAATAGATATCATAAAATAACACAACCATTTAGAGAGCTCTATTAACTCATCTTGTCTCTTTTTAACAGTTTCACTTTATGTTAATTAATTATATAACCATTAATTAACCATTATCATTCCACATTACATTTCATTATCATTCCAACCAAGAACTATAGTTACATTTAAATTGTAACCTTGTCATTGTATTATAGTAAGCTCTAACACCATTGGTTAACATCGTTTATTCAATCATTTATTAACAACATTATCACTTTCCAATATTCCCAATATTTATATAAAAACATTCTCATCTACCTAACACTAGGTGATCAACATAGCGAGTATATAATCTACCTGCTGAGTCCTTTCAACCTGTACCAGGTGCGTAGACCCGTCCTTCCTCCAGAATCTAAAAACGAAAATCATGTGGCATACCCCTGATGTCTCCTCCCCTTTTATAAGGAAGTTTAGAAATACCAATTACCTTATGTTTTGGGGAATGTAAAGTAGATAAATAACCAACAAGATTTTGTAAGCATCAAATAGTCACATCCAACCCATTTCATCATCTTTGGTGTCCTACCCAACACCCACATGCTTTAACCAATGCACCTCGCCACTCTAGGTGTCAACTGCTGCCACAATCACTGGGCCTCCCAAACACCACATATCACAAGAACCATTTAGGAAAATATCAAATCAAAATCACTAGGAAATAAAAAATCAACTAGGATCTTGGCTGTAAACAAGGCATTCTTCCTTCACATGTAACAAGATTTTATGGCTATAAAGTAGAAGGCACTCAGCCTTACTAGAAAGAGGGTAACACAAAAACCTTCATAGAATTAAATTTTATTGATCAACTGGGTATTTAGTCCATCTAGAATTAGTTGACTCATTATTAGTAGGTTCCAAATATTTTAAACCAACATAGAAAACTATAATAGATATTAAAAATTAATTAAACATGCTTACAACATCAATTTTATTATCATCAATTTACAACAGTAACTACCAGAGTTATTTACATACCCCTTAATAATTGATTTTTTTTTTAAAATTAATACCATTTTACATTCCTTACACATTTTTTTCAATAATGACATACAAAATAAGGAAAGCATAGATATCATAGTATCTAGCAAAAAATAGGCAATGACATATGATTGACACCAGATTATTTATCTAATTCAAATATTTATTATGTTAATTACATTGTGATTCAGTGATCTAAATCATGATAACTCAATGATTTCATGTAAATAATTAGAGAAGAAAATAATAACCAACCTCAAAAGGATATGGATGAAAATTTTAAGGGAATGATCCATGAAACAGATCATGATCACTGGTCCATATGACAACTGAATCCACTTTAGGATGTCGCAGCATGACCACACCAACTGAAGCCCATGAAAAATCCATTAGAAACCCAGAGAACACATTCCATAACATGGAAAAGAGAAAAAGGATAAGATGGATTGAAGAAAACACAAGAACAGAGGTAGGTTGTACCTTCTATTGATGATAGATCATCACATTCAACTTACTCCAAAATAGGGGGTGCACATGCAGTAGGAAGAAACTTTATGAGAAAAATATCCATGGATTAAGGTTCAATCACACCACTCCTATGAGAATAAAATCTCGTGGTGCCTCACATGTAGAGAAAGGATAAGGAATAATAAGGTGAAAAATATCTCGGCCTTTTGAAAATTTAAATGGTGCAATGATTTAAGATACATTAGTTTTTCCATTAAGATTGAATCTATCAAAGATCATGAATTTTTACCGAGTAAAGGCTTACCACCCATTATGAAAATTAAGATATGAGTTATGGACTTTGAATCGGCCTGAATCCCTTAAAAATTCCTTGAATGCGTTTTTTTAAAGGAAATATTAAAGGGGTGAAATTGTATGATGTTGGAAACACTGTTCACAATGTCTCACCGAGGCCACCAGATCAAGATGACTCCCCAATGCCGAAAGTATAAATGAATCACTGACACTGACTCACCGATGCCGAAAGTATAAATGAATCACCGACATCGACTGTGAAAATGAAACACCAATGATGAAAGTACCAATGACTCACTGATACGAACATAAAAAACTAATCAACAACACTGATCGTACATATGACTCATTGAATCTGATTGTACAAATGATTCGAAGACGACGGCAGTAAAAATGACTCATTGAAGCCGATAGTACAAATTACTCACTAATTATGACAGTACTAATGACTCACTGATGCCAACAGTAAATATTACTCACCAATGATGAGAGTAAAAATGAATCACAGAAAATGATGGAAAAAATGAATCACAAACACTGATAGTGCGAATGACTAGTTGATATTACTATTCAAAAAACAAGAAACACTATTCACAGATCATGAAATTGGTAAATGTTTTGGGGATAACACACACTGACCTCCCAGAACACCTGAAACACTAGATTTCAGTAAATTATTATACCGGAGGGGTCTAGAAAATTACATATAAACCTGTTTTCCATGATACGTCCTCCTTATACCTTTTACACTTACCAATAATATATTTAAACAAAAGCACACAAAACCTACAAAAAATAACACTTAATTCTGGAATACTCGAAACACAAAAGAAAAACTAAGATCCAAATGATAAATCAGTACAATGGATGAAAAAAATCGTGGTGTGAAAATTCTCCCCACCATTAATGCTTTCTACCCGTAGAAAGCCACAACAGTTTCCATTATATTGATCAAATACTAATTGATATCAAAACCACAAGATCCAACACCTTGATATAAAGACATCCCAACATAGTCAAACAGAACTTATACCTCTATCCCATAATAGAACAAAAAACCAGAACTAATCCCAAATAATCAATCAAGATATCATACCCACAACCTTCACAACCATTCTTTGAATAGAACCATTGGGAACACTACAGAAATCACAATGTTTACCCAAACTATGAATGAAACTTATAAATACAACAAATTAAAAATAAAACCACTTAAACTGGACTAACACCAAAACCAAAATAGACCAGATAACCAATGGAGGGAGGCTGGAATAGAATCCCCACCATTTGAGGAAACATGTTACTGATTTATCATAGATGAATTTTTAACAAGGCCCGTGGTTGCTATCCCCATCATTAAGAATTAACGAAGGTAAAAAAAATGAAAACTTCCTTGCATGAACCAACCAACTCCCCACCATAAGGGTAGGGGATGGGAGGTCCCAATGATTGGAGCACTGAATCCACAACCGATAACTACTAGAAAATAATAAACTCCTAACAACCATAAACCAAAGTCCTAACTGATTCCTCGGGGTAGTCCACTTAAGGACAGTGATTGAAAACTTCCATCCATAGAGGGAAAATCATAGACAATACTAGATGGATAAGTCCTTCATTCTCTCTTCAACAAGAATAAAGTTTTGCAATAGAGAGACCATAATAGAAAAATTGAAACTGTTTCACAATAATGGTGGAAACCCGACTTTAGCCAAACTCCCACACACCCTTAGCATTATTGACTATGCACCAAATTCACTCTAAGGCATTTTGATGGATCCCTAATGTTTAAAGCATCCACTACCTCGTATTCAAGAGCTAATAATCCCAAATCAAAAATTCTTTTCTTGCCACATGCAGACACACAACACTCCAAGAAAAAGCAGAAGATCAAGAAACACCAAGAAACTCACTTCCTTAAACAACACACCATTACACAAATATGTACTTGGAAGATGCACAAATAAAATTTTCTCACACTGAATAAGGAAAAAAATGAAAAAGGAAACCAATGAAATACAAAAAACAACATTGATCACAACTTCTATAACTAAGGGAAACACTACATAGGAAGGAATTTTAAATCAAGTACAAAAAACTCTCTACCACAAAAAACAGGTTGGGGTTTCCTTTGAAGGGGTTGATTTTACATTTTAATCTCATGAAATGAATCATTAGGTTTATTAACAAAAAATATTGATAACAGGGGATGACCCATAGGTGAACACATGGAAAATAACAACCTAGGAGCTCTATCAAAATCATCTCATGATCCAAAACACACATAAAACAAACACTATAACAAAGGGAAACTAGCTTAAAGATTCCTAAAACCATTCTAGAGACCAACTAAACACTACTACATGAAAAAGATTCCAAAAAATTTTAAATATAAAAAAACATAAATATCACCTACAAATGACAAGGAATTGCAAAAAATAAACCACACTTCTAATGCATATAAAAATATTCCACATGACAATTGGCTTATAAAAACTCCACAATTTAAATCTTAAAAACAATTTTGAATAACAAAACAAAATTGATGTATTTTTATACTCAAATGTGGTATTCAGTAGAGTCTCAGTCACATGTACATTACCATTCCCCCCCTTTCACCAATCAACCATGCCTTACTAAGAACTCATTCTCCCATAACTTCATCTTTCCACATTCCACACATATCTATGCATGTGAGTACTCAAGGAAGTACCAAAGGTTTAAACAAAACATTTATGATTTCCTAAAACAAATCATTCAACCCATGTTTTCGCAATCCCCACCCACTTCACATATCAATATTTATATAACATTCAAAAAATTTATTTACTACCAAGTTAAGAACCATTTTAAAATTCCACATTACAAACAATTTCATCATTATCAAAAACAAAATCCCCTAAATTTCCATCCAAAACTATTTTTCATCTCATTCAAATTTTTTTTTTAGAAAATTAAAAAATTCCATTTCATCAAAAAACATTTTAATAAAACCCACACCTTTTCTTTTAAAAATAGAAAAAAATAATATCCACTTTGAAACAATTTTTTTCCATAAACCCCACTTTTCACGTTTTTATGACACATGGGAATTGTACATGGTTAGACCATAAGGTTTTCCAAATTTTGGGCCAACCGTATGACACATACTAGACAACATGGTAACTCACATGGTTTGGTTATATGGTTTGGGAAGCCATGCACCCACCATTAATCAAGGTTCTATCCAGATTATAGTACCATATACATGCCATCTTCACAGTTTTCCTAACCATTATTAGGTTTTGATCCCCTAACTAGAAGCAAACCAAATCTTTCACTATTACCTATAGTAATTATCATGGTTTTATCAAAAAATGCGTTGACTGTGCACTAAGATAAAACAACCTTGAAACTAAAAATTTAAATTGGAATAACCCAAGAATCAAAAGAGAATCTAGGGAAAAAATAATGAATCACAATACAACCAATCCATCTCCTTTAAAAAATTTCCACTAATTCTAGAAATCTCATTTCATCAAAAATAATTTGATGATAAACTCATTTTTTATTTATAATTAATTCCAAAACTCTATTTATAAAAAATTTCTATTTTAAGAAAAAAATGATTTCAGTAAACATTATATTTAAGTTAAAAATATCAAAACCCATTAAACCATTTTTATTTCAACCCAAAAAATAATTTTACAAAATCCCACATTTCTAATCATTTTTAAAGTTGAGTTACAAAAATCCATTTTCCACATTAAAAAACAATTCCTTAACCACATTAAACTCATCTTTTCACAATTCCAAAAAAAATATTTTTCAAAACAATATTCCGAATAAAATAAGACCCAAAACAATAAACATTGTGAAAATAGTGTCAATGATTGACTTGACAATATGGTTAGAAGCCATATGCCAATCACACCAACATCAGGTGGAGTTATTTAGGAAAACTCTCCCATCTCCACCAAGATTACCAGGACCTATGAAGTCATGGAGACCATGTGTCCATCTCCATGTTCAATTTCAAAAACCAAAAAATCCACAAGAACAAAAAGACACCAAAAAAATCGAATATCCCATAGTAACCCAATGATCAGAATGAGAAAGGTTTCCTTACGTCCTTCCTATTATTACATCTAGAGCCCCGACAATCCTACTCCTTCTACATTGACATCCCAAAGTAATGATGGATGATCTGAAAATCAAGGTCCACTAAAGATCCAACATCCCTTTGATAACATTTTTTCCTGAACCAATCTGCGTCGACCTTGAACCAGTCACCTTAGACAATGTATGGAAAGGATCGACATGTGTTCTTGATCCTCTCGGGATAGCAACAAGCTCCAACCGCATCATAAGAGTCAATAATGGTAACAATTTCACACAATAAAAATATTAATGGACAAAAGAATAGGAATACACAAAGAGGGAAACCAAATCAAACATTATTATCAAACATGACTTCATTTATTAAAAATAAAAGAACAAAAAATTTAGCAACCACAACCAATTAACACTTAATCTAAACCTAACATCCCATCATCTCTATGTGGCCCTTAAGTTCACTCTACAATCCAACCCAAAAATCTCCCAAGGCGATCGAACCCATGCTTGAACCTGCATAAGAAAGTAAAACCATGAAAAGATTATATGCATGACTATTAAAACATAATAGGTAGGCCCGAGTAATTCTATTCCCAATTCACATCCTTTAAATAAAGAAAAATTGAATAATATGTTTGAAATAAAATATATAAATATATGTTTTTCATACTTTTCCTTTTAAAACAAACAATTATAATCCATTTCCCTCATGATTTCAAACAAGGTTCAAATGATGAAAGCAAAATGGGAAAACCCATAATTGTTCATTTTTTTCATAATGGTGAAAGGTAGATAAATGTTCTCATTCATTCAAAAAAATATTCTTATAAACCTTCTTAGATAAATCCACTAACTCACCATTTTTATGGAAAACTCAAAAACCAAATACAAGGAATATGATCCTACACATTGAGGGAAATGTCACAATCTGTACTAGAATCTTTGGAACACATGAAGACCTAGGAACTCAAAGGAGAACCAAAATATGCTAATATATAAGACCCATCACTGTTAGCATGAGACAAATGATGAAATAAATTTCCCAAACTTTTAGCCACCATAACTTAGGACATACCGAGGGGCCCAATCCCATAGAAACAAACCCAAATATCCACCTACTATGTGCTACTAGTCAGGATGTAACCTACCAGTGTAGAAATCATTATCATAATTCATATTTGTTATGATAGGTTCCCATGCTATGTCTATTAAGGGGTGTGCCACATCAAATCAGAAAACAATTCATATACACACATGCCATCATACCTATCACACAAACCATCACCACCCTAGCTACCATATGGGTGGTCCCTTACCTTAAAAATAATTATTACTCAATGGGGCCACATATTGAAGACACTCCAATATAATAGTCAACCAATAAGGAAACTGACACTCCTCATAGAGGGTTTTCCAAATGAGACCATTTAATAAAAATCGAAAACATGCCTCTTGTCAATTCCACATATTAATCCTTTTATAAAAAACATTACACAAACCATTTTCCATTCTAAAAAAACCTAAAAAACACTATTGGAAATACTAGTCACCAGTTTAAATATTACACTATCATTTATAAATCCACACAAAGCCTTTAAGATTTAAAAACTATAGAGAATATCCAACTATGAAATTTTAAAAAAAATTCGTGGGAAAAAATTTATCAAATACATATCACACATACAAAGTGATTAAGAAACAATATTTATTTCAGAAGGGAAAATAATTATAAGAATGAAAAAACACTATTTAATAATTAATATGGTTGTGAAAATAAATAAATCAATGTAATATTAACTTTTAAGGATAGGTAAAAATGGATCCAACCTCAAATCACTTCCTCTTCAACAACTCCCAACCGAAAAGACTACACAAAGGGTCTGAGAAGAATGAAATTACCCAAGGGACCCTAAGAAAGAAAAACCCCCAAATCTCCACCACCATAGGCATGAAAATCAATCAAACATGGCCACTATGGTTATAAGGGAAGAGGAAAATGGGTGATAATCAATGGGGAAGGGGACGGTATCCCCGACCTTTCGATACGGGTGGACAATCACCAAAAAAATCACCCTAAATCCAACTTGGAGGGGCTTGGAAGTTCCAAAACCCTAAATGGAAGGAATATAGGGAGGGGAAGTTATGATTTGGGTCCATGGGGAGATAACCAATTTAAAATAATGGAAACCCACCCTAAAATACACTTTATTGAGTAGGTTTTATGGTTAGATGGCAGGGTTTGGAAAACTGTGCACAAACTATGCAATCTGCACCTATCTAGTGCAGGTAGGGATGAACACATTGGATGAATGGTTTGATAAACCTTGTGAAAACTATGTGACACCCTACACACTTATTTTATGGTTAATCTAAATGTGCACCTTAACTGCGAAACCTGAAAAAACTCCACAAATATCATATTTTTCAACCCAGAACACGTCTAACTCAATTGGATAAACCACCCAACAAATGTAACCCATAAAAGGTGGAATTAGGAGTGTTAAAAACTCATTTTACATGCCACCTCATCCTCATAACATTCTCACTAAATAATAATAAGTTTAAACAACAGAACCAAAATCCTATAAAACATTAAATTTAAATCTACAAGACCCTAAACTTGGAAGATAAACAAAGATCCAAATAAAAAGATGGTACAAAGGATGAAAATAAATGTGTGTGTAAAACATAGTCATTTAGTTATTGGAATGTAATAGTATTAAACTAATATTACAATATATACAGGTTCTAGTCAATAATAATTAATTTATTATTTCTTACTAAATAATGATTGTCTTTTGAGTAATGTTTTAATATTCATCAAAAATATGTTTTATTAAAAAAAATATATTTTCCTGAGAAATGTTTATAACTAATTGTTGAATCTTCTAGAAATTCTATTTGATAAAATTAAATTCATTTTTAGATAATCATGTAAATATTATATTAAGGTGAATTTTTTTGACTTTTGTGAAATGTTTGATTTTTCGATGAATAGTGAAAATATATACTAATTTTAAATGAATATATAGTTTCTTTCAACATGTTAATAAATAATTTTTTTTGGATTAATATTAAAATATTATTATTTAATTATTATTTAATATAATCCAATTATTGTTTTTAAAGTTAATTTTATACTCGGAGTTTGTGTAAAAAAAAATTTATATGTAAAAGACCATTTTTATGATAAACTATTTCCCTCGCATTTTAAAGATTTAATTTTCCCTAAAAAATTTGCACTGATATTTTAAAATTTTTGAATAATTGATTCCATATTTGGAATCAGTGGGTCATGTTTTAGTAAATATTCCCCTTTTATTTTTTGAAAATATGAATAGTAACTGTAGTAATTTTTATTACCACAATAAGGGTAAATCAGGTATTTAAGGGTTAAAATATCATGATCTGTACTTGAAAAAGGCCGTATTACTTGCCTTAATTTTATTTTATACGTTAAAATTGTCAATACACATCCAATGTTTAGTTATAAGAATATTATTAAATATCAATTTGATTAGAACCTTTATAAAATTTTATTAAAATAAAAGTAAAAAATGACACACTCTTTCTTTAAATTATAATAATATTTTTTATAGTATAATAACCAGAAGATATGTTAACTTATAAAATTATTTTTGGAATATAAATGATTTAAATTCATTAATATAATTTATTTTTAATTTTTATAGGTTATAGAATTTCCTCAATTGCTTACACAACATATATGAAGTAATTATTTAATTGAAACAATTATATGATAATGAAAATATTAAATGATTTATAATTTCAAATAATTAAGGAGGACTAAGAAATTAATATAATAAATAAAAACTGTATATATTTATTTATCTATTTATTGAATTAAATTTTTTATTGGTTTTTAAAACTAAAATTACATTAATAATTTTAAAATTGATCTTTTTGAAATATTTGAAAATAATATTTTATTAAATGATATGAAATTACAAAAAATCATATAATAGGAATATATATTGGTATATGATTGTAAATATCATCGATTACCCAATTATAAACCATTTTATTATTTATATTAATTATCTTGATCGTCAAAACGTATAAAAAATATTGTCACAGTATGTGTGAGAAGAGTTATCAGGGTGTTAAAACCAAAATATATGGATAATAATGTGATAAATACATTAAAAAAAATTATTTTGTAAGATTATTTTTAATAATAATCCTATTATAATGGTATCATATAAATTTTAATCCTTTTGAACATTAAATTTAATTTACATTATATTAATAATTTTATAAATTATAAGGGTGCCCCACCTAAGTGTTATACAAGGGAACAAATTATCTACATTTATTCACATTTAATAAAAAAATTACATCATTAAATGTTACCCATATACACTAATAACGAAAAAAAAAATGTTATATAGGACTTATTTTGGGAATAATTAAAATAATACTAGTCTTATAGTGTTAAGAAAACCAGATTTTCCAAAGAAGTGGTATAGTTTTAACCGCATATTTGAGTATTATTTATTATTTCACCTCCTTAAAATATTATTCAAACAAGATAATATTATAAAATTATACTCCTCCATAAAGATAGATTTTATTATTTTGATTCCATAATAAATATCCACATCCTCATCTATCAAATCGGAAATGAAACCATCGTCTGAGTGTATGGACAACCACCTTATCACTAAGAGATGTAATTTATTTTCCATACCCATATCTCAAGAATGGATAATAATTATGGTATTTGTTTTATATGTGATATTCATGACATATATATCATTTTTAGAATATAATATATCATTTCACTTATTACCTTTCCATTCACTAAAAAATGATATTGTATTCTGTGCATATGTGTGGACTACCACTTCCACGAAGCGATAAGATTAATTTTTCATCACAAAATAAAAAATTTGATATATATATATATATATTTAAAGAAGTAATATTATATATATGATATTATGATCCTTCTAGATAGATTAAACAATACATAACTTCTTTCCATAATGATTATTGAAAAATTGAAACATTACTCATGTGTATGTACATCTTACTGCCTCCATGATTATTTTGCAGTTCATTTTTCCTAACCATATTTAAGGATGAGTTATTAAATTTTATTTTATTCATAAAAATATAATTATTTAAAGGATGAATTAAAACTTTTACTATAGTCATCCTTCCGAATACATTTTCAACTTATGAACCAAATTTCATGAAAAAATTTAACATAAACCAAAATGATTAAGTAAATATTATAACATTTTAATTAGTGGTATAATCAGAAAAATAAACTTGAAAAAGGATTTCATGAAAGACAATATTTTCATAATTTTATTATTCATGATGATAATTAATGTGTGTGGCGATCCAGACCCATGATAAGGGACATTATTTTAAAATTATTCTTTTAAATTTTCCCTTTACCCCATCATTCATCCATATAAATTTTTTCAAAATTATTTTATGGAGTTATTTATTTGGAAAATAATTATTTATAAAGGAAATTTTATGTCACTTTTGAATTTATTTTTAAGGTTTTAAATAGGATCATTTTTATGGAATTCTTTTTGACATGTTGTAAAAAAATGTTTTATTTTAATGTATATGGAAACAGAAACATTTCTTACTAGTATAACCATTATTTAAAGTCTATAGTCCTTTTTATTATTCAATTATTTCTTAAAATAAAACTATATTTCCATTTTATTCTTGGAATATTTGTTTTAAAATTGGATTTTAATGAAAATTTATATATCAATATCATAAAATTCTATGTTATGGGAGGAAATAATATTTTTCTTATGAATATTTTATGTGTTATGACTACTTTATGGTTATTGGGAAGTATTAATGATGACGACTGATCAAATTATAAACATAGGATTTGTGGTTCTATTATAAACCAAGGATGGGTGGATCTATGATAAACCATTATCGGGTTCTCCTGATATAGCTCTCTAATGCATTAGTTAAATAGATGGTGTTATGTAATTATTTGTTTCCAAAATTAATATGATAATATAATATGATGGTTATTACAGGTATAATAGTCATTGTTATTTTAGGTATAACATTGATGGTTACTCCATGTATTCATGTGTAACCACGAGGGTTAATCCATAATTAATATTGATACGATATTGATGCCCAAAGAAACCTTAATGTTTATCAATGATTTATATGGGGTTTTATGAGAATATTATCATTTATCATGGTAAGATAGTGACCATATGACTAGCAGAGTGTATATCCTACTTCTTGAGGGTAAAAATCATACTTTTTCAAAATGAGTTTATGGGGTTTTTACTACATGAAATAAATCATTATAATTTTTATATTACAATTAATATTTCTTATGATATGTTTTTTTTGAAATTATTTAGGCAATTAGGTTGGTTTATTAGGTAAGAAAATATTTATTTTGAACCTAAGGTTAATTTGAAAAAAATGGATAATTTTTTATGTATTCCTGGGCTAATGGTTTTTTATTTCATTTTAAATCCCTTATTGAGTTTTTGTTCTAATCCCATGTTATAGAAATATTTTTACACTGTAATAAGGATAGGTATAAGTATAGAAGAATTCAAGTTGATTTTATGACTTTTTTTCATTAAAAATCATTATTTATCTTAAAAGTTTTGTTTTATTAAAAAATATATACTGAGTAGATTTTTAAACATTGTATATATATGTGGTTATGATATTAAATTTATGAACAAACATTATAAAACTCTAACCCTAAAAGATATTTGGGAATTTAGGAAAGAGAAATCTACTTTAAAGTACCTAGAATATGTAATGTTTAATTTTAGGTCCTTCCATGTAAAATGCATTAGATTTATTAAATAATGTTATATGATAATGTATTTAGCAGTTACATTTTACACCCTGAAATATATTTCACCATCAAAATTTTTATATCATGATTAATTAACAAGTGTTCAAAAAACAATTCCAAATTATTTCAATAGTGGTTGATAAATGTACCTATGTGTAAAGAAATTATATTTAATCCATATCAATTACATTTACAGTTAAAAATGACTTCAATAACTATTTTTAGAATAGGAATCATATCATTTCATACAGAATTTATTATAATAATAATTATTTATAAAACACATACATGTGAATAGGCTTCCAAAATCATATATTGATAGCTAACTGATATTTTCCACAAAGGACACAATATATTTATCTTCCTCTCACATGAGTGTGCTGAAATCATTTAAAATTGATATAAATATTCTGAGAAAAATATACACACTTAATTTATTTCCCCAATTTCTACGTTTGGATGTGTTTTAATCAGTATTCTACATCACCATAAAAATATCACTATAATGATTTTTTCATACATGAATCATTGAAATTTAAATTTAATGGATCATAAGATCCATAAAATAATAAAAAGTATTCATCATGTCTCTAGATATTTTTGTAACTAAAAATGTTTGGAAAAAGATTATATAATATTAAATAAAAATAAACCATTCTATTTATAAATAATACATTAATCATTAAAACCAAAATAAATAAAACTAAAGATTAATCTTAATAATTCAATTACTAACTAACCATATAACTCTTCAAAAATTATCTAACCAATTTTTAGATCCAATTTTCAAAAATATTTGATTAAATATTTTACCAAGATCTCCATTACATTTATCCCCAAATAGTATTATTCAAAAAATGTGTATAGACTAACCACATATCTATATAATATTTAATTAATTTCTATAAATATCTCAAATTACAATAAAGACATAAAACTAAATATATGCTTCTTAAATTTAACTCAATTTTTATTCATCATATAAAATACTAGCATAGAAAACAATATTTTGTTACCTTAATAATATAATATTATAATATAATGAAAATCCTTAAAAATATCATTAATCAAATATTTACCAATAGATTTTTTAGTTTAATTAATATCAGAACATATGATACCAAAATATGATAACCCCTTTACTCCCATAAACCGTAATTACCTTGTTATCCAAGAATTATTTGACAATATAAGTTCTGTTTTACTTTCAACTTATATTACAAATAAAATTCTTCAAAAATTACTTAAAAATAAATCACATGTTGTACCTAGGGGTTAAATACATCTCATTGTTAGATTAAAACCTAACAAACACCTCTAAAATTATCATTAAAAACCTTCAAATTCTATAAAATAAAACAGAACAAGGGTATTTATGCCTTTAAAATTATGATCAGCCTTAACATTATAAACTAATACAAGTATCCTTAACCCATAAATTATCTTCACATAATAGCTTAATAACCTCTAAGGTTATATAAACATTGATTTTGTCACCAACTATCATAGATCAATACATTTACACTAATATCTAGCACTAAATATATAGTATTCTCATTCCATCTTGAATACCAACTATAAAAACCATCAAACAACACACATGGATTGAGAACTAATTACATATTATATACATATTATATTTGATGACACACACTTGTTGTGGCAGGTTAAAAATTCTAATTTCTTTCCCTGAGTAATTTAGTGTCAGTGGTAACCTAGGGTTGTCTTCAAAGAAGAGTTCACTAAATCAATTTTCCATGTGTTATAAATAAATTAAGTAAAATTTGGTTTCTAATTATATCTAAGAAAAAATAAATAATTTTAAACATAATGGTGAGATATAAGTGATCATGTTGGGTATATATTCAAAATTATTTTATTATCATGGTCTTCAAAATTAAAACATTTTTCCTTTTTAATCCATTTTTAAAAAGTTTAAGAATTGTTCTCCCTATTCACCCAAGATTATGTATTTATAATATTAAAAACAATCATAATATTTTCACTTATTTTGACTACTCTCATTGATATGTGTGAAATATATAGGTAACCACAACCAACTCCCTTAGGTAATACCCAATAGTGAAATAATGTTCCTAGTAAACATATAACAGTTGTAACTTCCTCACATGCTTGCAATTTCTAAACACATCCGTAATTATCCACATATTAATCAATCTAGATGATATAGGAAAAAATATATGGGGATAATTAATCCTTAAACAAGGAAACAAGTAATATGATAAAAATAAAATTAACAAAAATACATCGACGAAATAATTTTTTTTACATAATGAAAAAAATTATAAGTGAAAAGGAAATAGTAATTTCATTGAATGTGTTGAAACTCTAGGATCAAAAATGGTTCTTTATCCCTTCCCCAATCAATCTGTATTTTTACCCCTCTATTAGAAATAATCAAGAGAAAAGTATAGGAGTAAATGACATATAAAAAGTAAATATGAATAGAAAATTGAAATCCACGGAAATGGACAACTCTCACATTATCCTCCCTTACCTATGTCTATCTCTCTATATTATAGACTTGGTGTTTATAAGAATTTGAAGCCAAAGGTTTCATACTTTTGATGCTCTATAATAAATCATCAAATATCCAAATCTATCTAACCTTTAATTTTTTGAATGAATATATTTTAATTTTCATTTGAAGTTCTCCTTTTAATTTATTTCATTTAAGAGAGAGAAAATAGGTAATTGACTTTCCCAAATTACAATATGTCCATCTTTAAATAAATCACAATTTGATGATTTCAACATAATTTTGAAAAAAAATAATTCTCAATAGGGTCACATATTCACAAAGATGAATCCATGAAATATAGATTTTTGTTGCCATTTGTTAGGCCCATGTTGTGTTTTGGTTGTATGGGTTGTCAAACGATCAATATTTTTAAGAAAGAAAGTATGTTGAGAAACATGATGGATGGGAATCCAGATTGAAGAATGTATTCAATAAAATCCATGACATCTGGATGAGTCAATTCTATACATTAGATTGGGATACTGATAAAAAGTCAGGAGATGTTTGAAATTTAATTCCCCATTGTAATCGAGAGGAAGTTTGTTGGTGATTTGTTTTTATGGTAAAAAATAAAGAAATTTTTAATCACTTTTATTTTTCTAAAATTTGTACTGGTCATCGTATATGGTGAATTAGACACAAAATGATTGAAAATTCCATCATATTCAGGAGATTCTAGCTCATTAGAGTCACACTGAATCGGGAAGAAAAGGATGGGTCGTATTGAGGTAAAATCTTGGTGGAAGAAAATTTTCATCAGATTCACTTTGAATCCATCATTGAATTAGTGATGATAATGGGAGAATCAAAGATTGTATGAATATGATAAAAAAAAGTGAAGATGATTTTCTGATTTTTCAATTTTAATAAATCATAAGTATGTTGTGAAACTTAAGATGAAAGCTCAATGTAAGAAAGAATAAGTGAAAGATGTGTTATTGATCGTATATAGATTTATCGGATCTAGTTTAAAAGAAATAAGGGTTCTAGAGATCAACTACATGATAATAATATTCATGAAAATTTATTTCTTGAAAAATGGATTTGGGCTAGTAAGGAAAGAAGAGTGTTGGTGAAAGAAAGGTATGTTACAATAATTTTATTTTAAAATTTGACGATGATAAAGATGATATGAAATGTGTTCAAATTCACCAAATAATTCATCATGCAATATTTTTTTTGAAAGAATGAATTTAATGAGAGAATAGAATGAACCTAACATGTTTTATCATATTCAGAAGAAAAATAAGCTACTGAATGGACTCAGAATGAAATTGTATTCATAAGAGGAATTTCTTGAGACCGATGAATGAAAATAATAGAAAATAATGTGATGAACAATTAATTAAACCATTGAAAATAAATTAATTTATATTTTTTATCAATCATGTGGGTCAAGATAAAGAATATTTTTATTACATGTGGGCCAAGAAAAGATCTAAATAAAAGATATGAATGTGTAATTAAAGGGATCATACATTTCAAAGGTTGTTTCATCCATTTTGTACAATGTTTCATATTCTTCAATCAAAATGGAGAAAAAAAATAGGATGGAGAAAATCAGATTCAAAAATAAGATCTAGACTAATGTTTGAGATGAAATTCAATTGAAGAGATAAAGTTTACAGAATATTCAAGAACGATCGAGAATATTTGAGAAGAGTTTACGTGGTCAGGATTTCCCCAAAATTCCAAGAAACATGGAAATTCAGGAAATTTTAGTGTGTGGGAATGTTTTAGGGATTCTCACAAAAACATCTCATCGGTCACCTAAAAAGGAAGAAAAGTAGTTTTTACTTTGTCAGAAATATGTACTATTCATGAGAGAAGTGAAAGAATCTCCAATTCTCTAGGGAGAGAATGATTTTTCTATAGTGATCGTATTTGAGTATGTTTCGATAGAGAAAAGTGAAAAGACAAGAAACAAGATCACAACATTTTATTCAGTTGATCATCATATTTAGTGACCATCGTATTTAATTCCCTATCATATTCATCTTGACATCATATTCAACTAATCATTATTTGGGGATGAATTAATCAGATTTTTGATTTCCTTATTGGGATTCCCGAATAGAGGAATGAAGTGTTCTGAATTGTCTTGATTGTATTTCAAAAAATATGCATTTATAATTTTGTGAAATTAGATTTGAATATCAAAGTGATAAGATCAGGTTGGGCAACCAGATCTGGAAAATTAGAGTGAGTATATCAGACTTGAAAACATAGTTTTTATTTTGTATCAAATTCCTGAAGTTACTACCATATTTTGTGTAATAAATTGATGAATTGTTTTAAAAAGATTATAGTTGTGGATGTTGAAAACAATAACAACTAACATAAGTTGTTACACAGACATTTTTTACCCTATTTTTTCTAAGAGGGTGCACACACACTTTTCTATCATCTTCTTCATGTTTCATGAGTGAGAGTGTATATCCTACTCATTGTAATCCAAGGATTTTTTTCTTGTCGATTGTGTGGGATTGTATTATTTCCAAACCATACCAAGGAAATATATATTCTTATTGTATAGTGAACCTTGTAAATATTTCTGTTTCTATGGATGTATTTTTCAATTTCATTATGTAGGGAAAAAGTATTTAAAAGGATGTAATGGTCTTTTCAATAGAAAAGAAACATAAAAGAAAAATTATCACTCATTCAACCCTCCCCCTCTCAGTGATATAACTATCCTGACTCGACACTTTCAAGAGGTATTATAACTAGAGGTTCCCTTCAATTATTCACTGATGATGTTTTGGAGATAAGCCTATAGAGAATTTGAATTGTGAGAACAGTAAATTTATTCCAATATTAAATGATAGGAATTTTCATATGTAGAATGGAATAATATTTTTATATCCTATTTATCATTGGTATAATGTTTCAAGAGATGTTATAGATGGTGTCCCTCATCGTATTGAGAATTCTAGTCTCACAAATATTGAAAAGGAAAACCATTAAAATGATGTAAGAGATAAGAATTATTTACTCTCATCAATTTCTAAAAGTTAGTTTCTAAGAGTAAAAATAGTATCCACTCCCAAATTAATCTGGAATAAGTTGAAAAAATATTATGATTGAAATAAAAAAGTTATGAAGGGGAAGTTTCAAATATGGATATTGAAGTATGAAGACCTCAAGAGGGGTGATGATAAATCTATTTATGACTTCGTTACCATGTTAAATGAAATTGTATGATCTATTATATGTCTTGGTGAATGGTTAAAATATATTACGACTATTGAAAAGATCTTGATAATTCATCCTGAAAACATTGATTCCATGTTTTCTTCATCAGAACATAGAGATCTAGTAACATTGTCTCTGGAAGATTTATATAGTACTCTCATCACATTTGAAATGAGATTGAATAATTCTATTAATGGGTGGAAAATTTGATAGATAAATGTCATTTGAGGCTCTAATAAGTAAAATTTAATGAATATTCACGAAGAAGCTAAAGATGGATATTTTAATTATGAAAATTAGGTATGTAAAAATCCTGATTAAATTTTATCCTAGATTTCTAAAATCATGAAAAGAGGTACAAAACGTATAAAGGGAAACAACCATTAAAATCTTCTGTATGGGGATTCATTGTGAATTTTTTTCAAATTTTCAACGAATAGGTAATAATGAATAAAGTGATGAAGAATAAAGTGATAAAGAGGAAATAATATCAATAAGATCTTAGATGAAAAATGGTGATAATTAAAAATTCAATTCCAAGAGGAATTATAAGAATTTCTCCAGATCCAAAGGGAGAATATTTCTTCCTATTAATTATGATAGTTAGGAGGTTACAAATGATGTTTAAGAGAACACATTTTTTTCAATGGTTACTATGGGAAGTTCTTTTTGTAGTGAAATTCATTGTTATGAAGAATTATAAAGTGATGTTTAATCAAAAAAATCGGATGATTATGTTAGTAGAAATAATTTTATTGAAATAATTAACGATGTATAATTATTAATAAGTAGTTATAAGGATGAATAATCGCAACATGAAGGGAATTTGAAAGAAGAGTTGAAGGAGTGTTTGAGAAAGATTAGATGACTTTAAAAGAAAAATAGAAAGATAGAAGATGAATGTTCCTCAACAATTCAATAATTATTTTTGAGAGATAAGAACAATATGATGGTGTGGATTTCCTATTCAATGAAATATATTGAATAATAAATGAATCGTACAGAGAATCTAGAGGTGAAGTTCAAAGAAAAAGAACAACTATTGAAAGTTGAAGAGAAAGGTACAATTTTCAAAAACACCATCAGAAAAATTAGAGAAATATATCATGTTGAGAAACCCAAAAATATTAAAAATAATACTTAAAATATCATGAAGTGTAATGTAATTTTTTATAAGAAAAATATTGTTGGGAAATTTATTTATCTTACCAAGACCAAAAAATTTGGAGATTCAAAAGTTAAAAAAATACCTTATGTGCAAACAATTTTCTAAACATTTTGAATCTGAAAAAGTTTCCAGTTATTTTTAATTTGATAAAGGTGAAAACAAAAAAAAGACTCTGATTGATGACAAAAGGTTGGTGGGTCTGAAAAGATAGAGAATATGGTTTATGAGTTACATATTTAGAATTTTGTTCAGGAAATATGTTTTAGAGGAAAAAACGATTCACAGTATATTTATCATGTTGTGGTGGATTAATACATACTATAAATATTTATTTTTTAACCAATAACATTACCATTATTTCATAAGTTATGAAAGGAAACTTTTTAGGGGGATTAAATCTCATCAAAAAAAGTAGTTTGGGAAGGTAACTTTGAATAAATATGAGAAGGTTGGAGTAATGACTGAAAATAGATTCCAACCATTTGAAATGACTTTTCAACGGTATGAACAACCTAATCAACTTAAAAAATTATGTATTTTTTTTCACCAGTATAAGAAAATATGATTTACAATTCTTTAATCCCATAAGTAAAGAATGAAAAGAATCATTGCTTAGTAATCTTGCCAGAAAACATTGACTTGGCTAGGATGTTAGAGGAAGCACAAAATACATAAAGAAGAGTAGAAGATATAGATTTATAAATATATAAAATGTGATAATAAAATGGTATCAACACATTATGGATATAAGAAATAGAGGCATGATATTAAAACTAGTTGAACTATCTTCCCAGAAGAAAAGTCAAACATGGGGAAAATGATACAAACTAATTGTAATAGAGATGTTCCTAAAGATAAAAAAAGTTGACATCCTCAATAAAATAATCTATAAATAAGAATAAAGTTATTGAAAATCCTAAGAAGGATGAAGATAAGGAAGAAATATCATCTAATGAAAAATTTCCTGAAAAATAAGAAGAATTTAAGACAAAAAGAGGTATCTTACTCTAATTATTGTTCATGTTGAATATTAAATGTTAATCATTATTCCAAAAATCTATTTATACATGTTCTATATTTTTGGGAATTTAAGGAGTAGAAATAAGGAAGCTGGAATTATTGAGACTCTTAATATTCTTGCAATAGAAAGAAATGAGATTATGAAAAACATGTGGTTTTGAAAAGTAGTTTTTTTATACACCTAATACTTTTGATATTTTTGTTGATATTGGAGAGGGTTATCGTTATCCTAAACAAATTCCTTCAAGAATTTCCCCAATCATGATAACATTAGAAGAAACATAAAAATTTATTACTTGAATGTTTTGTTATTGATAAAATTTATCACCTTGATTATAAAATGTTATTTTCAAAACTGGGGTTCGCCACGTATAATTACAGTTGTTTAGATAATGTTTCTTTTTTACGAAACTCATGTGATTCCCATATTGAAGAAAATATTCAACATTCATAGATGAAAATTTAAAACCCTTTGGAATGAGATTATTTGGTAGAAACATTACTTGATAGCCCCTTTGAATTTGGTTTTTAATAAAGGGGAGATATAAAATAAATAGGGTGAGCAAGAAAGGAATGGATAGAATAAAAAGTGAGAATATAAAATAATACCACATATTAAAAGTGGATGAATTTGGTATTGACAAAAATAAAAATTCAGAGATATTTTGGCCCAATTTGTGTTTTGGTTGTATTTTTGGTCAATTCATCAGCATGTTGAAGAATCAAAGTTTTTTGACAAAGTTTGTGGATGGGAATCTATATTGCATAAAGTATTCAATCAGATCTAGGACATTTGGGTGAGGTAATAAGATCCACCAGATTGAGATATTTATAAAATGTCAAGAGATAGTAGAAATTAAATTCCACATCATAATATTGAAGAAGTTTGTTGGTGATTATTTTTGTTGGAAAATAAAAAAAATTATGTATCACATTTATTATTAGTTAAATTTCTACTGGTCATTGTCTAAAGAGAATTGGAATCAAAATGCATGAAAATTCCATCATATTCAAGAGAAGGTGGCTCTCAGATTCACATTGAATATGGAGAAGAAGGATAGATTATATTGAGATAGAGTCTTGATGAAATTAAATTGTCACTGGATTCACTCTGAATCCATTATTGAATAAGTTATCACAATAGGAGAATCTGAGTCTACGTGACTATGATAAATCAAAATGATGATGGTGTGCTAACCTTGGAGTTCTCATAATACATAAATAGGTTATGAAACATATGATGCAAGATTGATAGATGAAAAATAAGAGAAATAGATGATGTTGGTCATATTTAGATTGATTGAATCTGGTTTAAAATTAATAAGTGTTATTGAGATCATATTTAGTCTGATCATATTTAGGGAAATTGTATTATGAACCATCAGATTTGGGATGATAAGGAAATAATAGTTTTTATAAAAGAAAGTTAAGTTATAATACTTTTCATGTCATATCTTATTATGGTAAATTTGATCCTCTATGTGATCAAATTCATGATATAATTCATGATACAATATTAGGTTTGTCAAATAATGAAGTTTATGGGAAAAGAGGAAGAATCTATCAACTGGTACCTTATTCAGATGAAAAAGAAGTTGCTGAGTAAACATGAAATGTAATCGTATTCAGAAGAGGGATTTCTTGAGATCAATTAATGAAAACAAGATAAAAAATATGATCAATAATTTATTACACCATTTAAAAGATGTTGAATTACTTTTTTATTGATTAAGTGGGTCAAGAGAAAGAATACATGTATTGAAATTGGATCAAGAATATAGGTAAAGAAAAGAGATGAATGTGCTGTTGAGGGGGAGAATAAATTTTAAACATTGTTTCATACAATTGGTGTAGAGTATCATATTAATCAAAGTGAATGATGAAATAAATCAGATTTAGAAAATATGATTCCAAATTCAGATCCAGACTAGTGTTTGAAAAGAATTTTGAAGGAATAGATGATGTTGATAGATGATTTGAGAAGGATTTATATGATTTGAGAAGATTTTATGAGGTCAAGATTCACTCTAAATTCCAGGAAACAAGAAAATTCTATAATTTTTAGTGATCAAGAATGTCTTAGGGATTCCTGCTAAAACCTATCATCGGTCACCTGTAAAAGGTGAAAAGTACTTTGTACTTTGTCTGAAGGATGTATTGTTGATGAGATAAGATAGAGAGGCTCTGAATTTCGTTAGACATAAATTGTTTTCTTATTGTTTTTTGTTTAATATTTTTTCATGAGTGAAGTGAAATATGAAGAGACATGATCTAAATATTGTATTCAGCTGATCATTGTATTCTGTGATCATTTTATTAGTTTAGATTAATCAGATATTGGATTTCCATATTTGGATTTCAAAACTGAGGAAGGATTTATTCTAAATTATCTTCATTTTATTCTGACAAATATGTATCTATTATTTTGGGAAATCAGATTAGAAGATCTTAGTGAGTAGATTGTACTGGATAATTGGATCTGGAAAACTGAAGTGAGTAGATCAGAATATAAAATTGAATATAAATACTATATCAATTACTTATTGTTATTAAAATATTCTGGGTAATAATTTGAAGAATTATTTTCAAAATAATATATTTTTGGAATTTTAAATTAAGCACATGTAAGATGTGTTTTTATAGAAACTTTGTTTTAACATATTTGTGATAAGTGGGTTCACACACACATTTGGACCTTCTTAAAAGTACAACATGAGTGAAAGGGTATATCATACTCTTTGTAATACAATGATTGTTTTCAAGTGGATTTAGTGGTATTGGATCATTTCTAAACCATACCAAGGATGTAGCTATTCTTATTGAAAATTAAAACTTGTAAATATTTTTTATTCTTATGGATGTGTGTTTGAATTATTTTTAGTAGGGAATTAAATATTTAACAAGAGGAAATGGTTATTTCAATTGGAAATAATCATAAAATAGTTTGTATACCTGATTCACCCTGTTTCCCTCTCAGTGATACAAATATAATGACTGGGAACTTTCACCAATTCTTTCAATGTAGGAAATAAATCAACATAGTCGAAGCGTGGTGTATATTTCTAAACCTTCTCCACAAAATAGACTCCATTAAACATCAAATGATTCATGTTGATCTCCAATGGTAATCTATGTTTATCTCAAGATTCATGGAGGAATATTTGGTCAAGGTAAACCTCCAATACCATCAGTTGTGGCATTCATCGATGGATCCTATGACCTTGATGTAACCTATGTATGTACAGAGTTTCCCATATTTGACATTAAATTACATTAATTTACACATGTGTGTATTTTTTCTACAAAAATGTATCTAGAAGAAATAAAACATTAGCTTTACACATTACCTTGAAAACCCACGGTACCATTATGTATCATCTATGTTTAATTTATATATCATACTCTTACCTCTATACAGTGCTTCTTGACCTTTACAAATCATCCATATAAGTTTACATTGTGTGGGAAAAGATGAGGATACCTAAAAATAGTTATTTAATTACCATAATGCATTACTTCTAATGCTTACATGCTTGATGAAGTACCATTACATAACATTTATGATTATTAATCAACTTTTTTTTCGACCCTTATATAGAAAGTGGAATTTTTAGGGAACCCTTATGGGATTTTGAAAACCCTTACAATTTGAATATATAACCTTTTTACCTTTACATTTACAATGTGTAACATTGAAAAACACATAACTATCCTTTATGTACAACTTTAAAATTGTGGGTTACATTTACATAGTGGATACAATACCTTCAAATAGATGTTGGGAAGAAATTTTTAATCAACAATAGGTAATTCCCTATGGAGTAACTTTTTTCTCTAGTTTTCCCTAAAAGGATTCATATTCACCATTTTCATGGAGTAGTTGAATAGATTATTATTTCAATTATCAACAAGAAAAATAATTTTCTCTCATTCGGGGAATGTATTACTATTTTCAATTGTGTCTTATATACAATACTTATGTATATGATTTTTTTCTATACATGTTGAAGGAGGTTCAATGAAACATTAGAAATATTATGGATTTATTTTTCCAGGATTATCATATGGAAGGAAGATGTAATTGGGTATCCTAGAGTAGCATGGATAGGGGTGAGAGCCAGTGGTATCAATATTAGGAGTGTCTCAAGGTACATTCATACCCTTAATTTTAATTTGGAATGGTATTACTAAGAGGTCTATTATTTGTGGGCCAATTTTATTACTGACAAATATGGCAATCATTTGGATAGTACAAGGGGGTTTCTCAGTTATGGATTTCAATCTCTTGACATATTCCAGTGTTGTTGAGACAATAAAATTAGATTATTTTATATAGATATATTTACATCTAGAAACATAATTGGGTGGGTTTAGATAATGTATTTCCTTGTTTCTTGAAATGAGACATCATGTTCTCTCATTTAGGCAAGTCTAATCCTTTCATTCATGAAATTCTCAACCTGCAATAATTGGATATCTTAAAGAGTCTTACTGTAAATTATAATCGTGATAAGTTCATTTTCAAGAGATCTATATTGGTTTATTTCTTAGAGAAAGGGTACCATATTACGACATAGGAAAATGTAGAGATGGATGAGTGGGGAGGCATTATATGGTGCATTGATATCCCTATTAATTTTAACTTCTTTAGGTGGTTTATTTTTAATCATTTCATTCCTGGTGATGGTGACATTAGGAGGAAAGGGATCATGATTTCTTATAGATGTTTGTGTTTTTGGGTCTCTAAAAAGGAATAATCATCTCTTCTATTCTTTGAATGTTCTTGGGATAAAGTGGTCAAGACTGATCTGGGTTTTTTTCATCAGGCTTAGAGATCATGTCTTTAGCATAGATAACCGCCTTCAAACATTGTTTCTTACTACTGATAATAATGTATTGATATGGAATGCCTGATCACTTCTTCTGGAAGAAAGAATATGGAGTATCTAGAGTGTGAATAAAAATCTACAATGAAGGAACCCATAGCTAACTCCTGGGTGTGGTGGTTAGGATGAGAAGTCTTCTGGATCACCTTGTTACTCTTTTAAAATACTGAGAACTCTCACCCTTGATGATAAGGATCATGTATGAAAAATGTATATCCCCTCCCTCACATGAACTTACCATGTTGGGAATTTTGGTGATATGGATACTTCCAAACATCTATTACATGATGAATATGAATGGGTCATTTGTTTTTGGGTTTATTTTTTGGGATTGATTTTCATTTACTATCATCACAGATCGATAGTTCTTGATTTCTATAATAGTTATGCTAAAGAGGACTCCCTTATGAAAGATTCATGTGAATTGTGGAAAGGTATTGAGATATCTCACTACCAAAATATCATACTTTATTAGGTGGAAAATGACTTGATTATTATTCATGGTCTCTCCATGAAAAACTCCAAACCCCATCGTCCATCACCTATCTAATGTGAAAATAAAAAAAGACTCCATGATTTATGGGTGGCCATCCGTCATACCTGGGGTTAAGGGAATTTGTTCATGGAAATTATTTCTTCTTATATGTATCAATCTGATCGATGTTTTTTATTTTTCAATATGGTTTCGCTTCCCCCCATGTGTGGTAGTCCTGTTAGAGAGGATGCTCTATTCTTATACTATTTCAGACTGTCGTGACTCTGTTGGGAAATTTCCCTCCCTTATTTTCTAAAAAAAATACTTTGGTTGATTGAAAATCCCCTTAAATATGATTATTCCCTCAAAAAATCACCTTTTACTTCTTTATATTAAGGAAAACTTCATATTGAACTTCTTTATTACATTAGACTATAGAGTGATCAATGACTTAGATTAAATGAGATACAATATGATTCTCTTATGTAGTGGTCTCTTCAAAGCGTAATTTAGATTATTTGATTACTCATAAAGGTTAATTGGTATTATTAATAATAATAATTTCCCAAACATCACATGCATCAATAAGAGAGTCTCAAACTGGATAAAAAGACACTACATGTCATGAGTTGTCCTCACATCTATTTGATCTTAGTGTTTTATTTCAAAAGAATTGTTTATTTAAATTGATAGACCTCTTCTATTTAAAATTATTCTTGTTATTTTATGGATTTATGTGTCTAAAAAAACTAGAAAATTATATTCTAATTCACATAAAAAATAATCCAATTTTATATTTCCATATAACCAACCATTTCAAAAAATGAAAAATATAATAATACTTTTGTAATTTAAACATTAAAACCAATATTATAATTATTAAAAATAAAGAAATTACACTTTATGTATTTCCAAAATATATCAAAAAAAAATTCATTCAGAACATCACAATAAAAAAGTAAAATAAACAAAAAATTATAAATTAAATACAAAATTAAATATAGAATCCCACTTTAATATTTTTTTATCTTATGCATTTGGGAAGTTCTTTATATGTATACACAAAACCTCAAAAAAATTCTTATTGAATGTTTTGATAATATTTTACAATATTTTATCATTAAATTTGTATATAGTATCTATTGTCTTGCAATTAATAGTTATTTTCTAATACACTAATATAATTTTTGTAATAGTCTTATCAAATGAAAAATATTTTTTATAATGGATATCAAACACATTATATGAGTTATATAACACATTATAAGGGTTTTATAAATAGTATAATTTATTTGATAAAAATTATCAAATATTGTTTTATTTAATGTTATAATAGTTTTTCAAAATTTTTTAGAAAAAATATATGTATTCCAGGATGCTTCTAAAAAGAACTATTTGAAATTACATGGGGAATAATCTATGAAAGATTAGAAACCATCTGATGTTGTTGGGGATTAAAATATATTATTGACTACATTCTCACCACGGGGAGGGAGGGTTGTTGATGGAATATTACAATGTGATAAAGATAATTAGTTGAGGGGGGGATCGAATAAATGGGAGTGGTGTAAATGTGGAATGAATAATGGTTGATGTTGAAATGGGATAATGAATGGAATTTGGTTCAAGAGGTGGTGTACAAGGAGGATAAATTTGAGGTACATTTTATATTTAGAGAAGGTTTTTATAGGGGAGGAGGAAGCTACGAGAGAGGAAAAAATGAAAACAATGAGATTGGGGTTGATAATTTAAGGGGGTCGGAAATTTAGTTGTTTTTTAACAAATACCATTAATTTTTTTTACGTATTATAAATTTCTAAAAAAATATTAAAATTATATTCACATATTTATTATTTAATTATATAGTCCGTTCTATTGAAATAAATAAATACTTAATTCTTAGAAGGAATTAATTTTTTTTCAATATTTATAAAACACATCTTATTTATTATTTTTATTTTAGAAGGATAACTTTTATATTATTAAACTCATTTCTAATTTTTGTTACATAAATATTAATGCTAAAAATATATGAATCTACCTTTAAATGGATTGTAATTTAAATTCTCTTTTTACTGATCTCTATTTTTCTATGTGGATTTTATATTGTAAATAGAGAGAATAGATTTTATTTAAAGAATATAAAAAAATATCTAAAATATATTCATAATGATTTTATTTACTATTTATAACAATAATTTTTTCAAATCATGTTGATTAAAACTAATTATTATTTATTTTCAATAATAAAAAGTTAAAAATGGATATTTTTATTGAATTTTTTAAAATTTAATAAGGAATAGTATATGTTTAAAAGATATAGATTGATGAATTAATCACTATTTCAAAAATTTATCATTTATACTTTGGCATATGGAAAATGGGAATATAGACTACAGGGTTGGTATATACTGTGTTCATATTCGGTGGTAGAAAAAAAAATAAACAATTTAGAGTGTAAGACTATGTACTATGAAGCAGCTGATTTACCGATCCATAAATATAATTATAGAATCTAGGACTATGTTCTCCCTAATATACCCTCCATTTCTATTTATATTTCCCCTTAAATAAATATTTCCCCAAATCATTTGTCTCACACACAATACTATTCCTAAATTAAATCCGACACCTTTTAAATATAAACATTTTTACGTATTCATGGAATTCATATGAATAAATTGATACCCCCATAATATATATATATATATATATATTTTATCAAAAATTAGACTAAATATATATACAAAAAATAAAATTATTTAATATTTTGAAATGTCAATTTCCATTGAAAAATAGTTTTTATTATACTTTTAGATTATATTTAAAAAATAAACTCTCAAATTATATAATTTAAAATATATAAAATTGACATCAGTAGTGGAATTCTCATAACAATATTATATTACTATTAATATTTGGGATTTTACTAAAATGAATTATTTTTAGTTGAATCATGAAAAGTACAATTTTTTACAAACACCGTGAGTTTTATAACATTGATAGTATATAAATATGACGTAAAATATTATTTAACAATTTTATAGAACATTTATTTATATTAAAAAATATAATTTAAGTTTCAAACTATTTAATTCATATTACAAACCTATGCTTGATATTTTATAACATAAGTTAAACTATATCCAACAACTATTTTTAATAAGAAATACATTTATTATTTTAGAATTAATTTTAATTATTTTTAAAATTACTTTCAAATAAAATGTATCAAAAAATTTGAAATTATATGTTCCATATAATTTAATAATTACCTTTTTATTTTTAGGAGAAAATATATTACTTACTTAAAAACTAGTTATTATGGTTGAAGCCAAATTTGGTAAAATGGGTTAATCAAACGAATAAAAGTACTAACATGTAAAAATCATGTTTCTAATTGAGTATATGATTTATTTATTGATTAAATAATATCTGATCTCAATTATTTTATTATTTTTCGGCATTATTTTATTTGAAAAAAGTTCTCTCTTTATTTTAAGAAGAATTATTCACAATAGTCTCATTCTCACAACTTATTATATGGCCCTCCCACTTCCATTCCATGACCACTCTAAATTTCTTGTATTGAATTTAAAATAATAATTTTTCATTCTAATATATTCTAATTTTACTTTTATTATCATTTGGTCACAATATTCTTCTCCAATCCCTCTGTTTCTATGGATTTGTTCATGGGAAAACTGAAGTTCTCATCATGAGTACTAATTTTTCCCTAAATTATTATCTTTTCTTTCTTAAATTTTCAAACCTAATTTTATAAATCATATATAGTGAAGCAATTATTTGTTTATATTAAATTTTATTATTATAGTTTATCAATTATCAACCACCATTCCAATTTTCCATTAAGTGAAATGAAAAAAATCATTCGTGTGTTTTTGTGGACTGACTGCATCGATTGAATTTTTACTTAATGGTGTGAGTTCTATTGTGTCATGATGGATTCTGCTACTGTGAGCATCCCTTCTCTGGCGGAATTGTTCAATGGCCTTCTGACAGGGTCGTCTGCCTTGGCATCGGGATCTAGTTCTCCTTCACTATAGGAGAGGGAAAATATGCCCTCGGTAAAGGGGTTTTTGGAAACACCTCCAGTAGAGGGGCAGCATAGATGTGCAGCTAGAGAAGAGGGAGTGCCGATGATGGACCTATCAGGGAAGGAGCTTCGAGAGGCGGTGGTTTATCACCAGCTGTCCTTAGTGGATCATTTTGGATGTAGCAAGCCGACGCTCAGCATGTTTAAAAGCTGTGTGGTTTTTTGGGGCCTAAAGAGACTTGCGGCTGTATCTGAGTCACCAGAGTGGCCTTCTGCATCCATACATTCTCAAGGGAAGATTATGTGGCGGTGTGGGAGTGTGTTGCTTGTAGGTGTGGATCATGGCAGTTCTCTCTGTCCCGGTGGTCTTTGGACTACCACTATGGAATGAATTCTTCTTCAGAGGTGGTTTGATGAATATTCCAAGGCTCCCTCTCCCTTTCCAGAATCCTTCGATTTTTAAAGCGGTTGGTGACTCCTTGGGGTCATTTCTTTGTATGGATTGAGAGACAAGATGTCTTCAGGCGATGACTTGTCCTCGTATCTGTGTGGAGATGGATATGTTGGTGGAGTGGCCTTCGCGTGTTCTTATTGGATCGGATGATGACTAAAGTTGGTAGGAAATAATTATATTCAATGAACTGGTGAGGTTATGTGGTTGTTGTGGGTTTCAAGGGCATACAGTGGCTGTGTGCAGGTGCAAGTCGGCAACAGAGACAACCTCGAGGGGACTTGCTCTGGTTAGCATGGTCATGGAATCATCATTCCTGAAGGATTTGAATCCATAAGTTCGTGCGGTGGAGAAGGTTACTGTTGGAGGGGGACATTAAATTTTGAATTCTGGAGGTAGGCTCCATGCACCAGACGCGACTTCGGTGGGGCGGATGGACATGGTTACCAAGGAGTCTCTGTTTGTCTCTACGTGTCTTGGTGATTCGGTGTCGAATGCTGATGTTTTTATGGAAAGCCTACACCCTTTTCACATGGGTTCCTCCAGTAGTACTAAGGACATGGCGCCAGTGGTCTCCCCGGTGAGGGACCACTCGATCCCTTGGGATCCATGTGGCCATCTATATGGCCTTGTTCAGCGAATTCCTAGGGCAGTGTTTTCTTCCCAGCCACCGTTTTGTATTTCTCAGTAGCTCTTTCTGGAGTCTCAGAAGAGATCTCTGTCTACTAATCTAGTGTCAGGGGTAAATGGTCAGGAGATGGGGAGAGCACTATCGGCGGATACGGTGGGGAAACTCAAGGCGGCACATGACTCTGCTCCTCATATTCTCTTGGTCTCTCTTCTACATGGTGAGTTATATGACTATCTTTTTTCATCACAGCCTAATTCTAGTGGCTTTTCTCTATCGAAGGTTTCATATGGTTCATGTAAGAGGACCATTGTCACGCTGAAATAGGGATCCTCCCCTAGAGGGTCATCAAGGCTGATCACTCACACTATGTTGAAGGAGTCAGTTGACATAGAGTTCATATCCCTGCCTAATGGATCCAGTCAAAAAGACCGTAGGTGCTTGTGAGTGTGGTATCACTCCTTATATGGAATTTCCAGGGTCTCGGGGCATCCGCAAAGTGTTCCTTCTGGGAAAATGAGACCCACAAACATTCTACTTCTCTCGTGGCCATACATCAACCCATGAAAATCCCAGATAAGCTTCCCATGAAGGCGTCGAAAATTAGGTATTCCACGTTCTTGCATGGGCATCCATAAAACACTCATATATGGGTTTGCTGGAAGAATAATCTTGTGTTAGAGTTGGTGGGGCTCTCATCATAGTGCATGGACATTAAAATTTATGGTAACGGTCTGGTGATTATTTTTATTATATTATATGCGAGTAAAAATGTGCATGAGAGAATGCTACTATGGAAACACCTAGAGTCCGCACAAAAAAATGGCCTACCGTGGTTCGTAGGGGTTTATTTTAATGTGATAGAAGACCTCTCAGAAACGAAGGGCGTTTTGGAAACTGCATCGGAGGGTATATTGGATTTTTAATACATCATGACTACGGAAGGACTATTTGACCTGGGATTTTCAGGTCCTAAGTTCACACGGTGCAATAATAGAAGGAACAATAATCATGTATGGAGTCAACCTGATCGGTTTCTCGTCAATATCCAGGGGTTGGATTTATTCACCAAGACAATGATGACTCACATTCCCAGGGAGTTTCGAACCATGCTACGCTGTTGTTGGACGTCAAACAGAGAGACATGTGTAGGTGGTTGTTCCAATATAACATCAACTGGAACCAAGAGGAATGTTTCAAGGACATGTTTGAACGATCATGGGGCAAGGAAGGGGTGGGGAGGTCCTGGAATGGTCTATCATACCGGTTAAGGCGCCTTAAATATGATATAAAAATATGGATGGCAAATAAAAATGTGGACAAATCTGGGGTGGAAAAACTACAAGCTGATATTTAAAGCTTAGAGGAGGTTCTTCTAGATTCATGGGTTGATAATGAATTTTCCTACTTTGTGATAAGTGTGTGATTCTAGCTGAGAAGTTCTTAGAGGTTGAGTGGGATCTTAAACAGTGGTCTCGGGTTATGTGACTCAAGGAAGGGGACCGAAATAGTGCTTTCTTCCATGCATGTTTGAAGGACCAGAGTTGCAAGTAAATCAATCTGAATATGGGGAATGGAATCTTCACAACAAATGTGGAGGTGGCTGGCGAACTGGAATTAGAGAATTTTAAAATTCTATTGGCAGAGGAGTTGATTCCGAGGAGTGGGAAACCAGGGATCCGGCAACGAGGTGGAATTTTTGGGTTACTTATCACTGCTTCTCAATGAGGCGGATAATATGAATCGGTGTGCATTACCTTCTGAGGAGGAGGTTAATGAGACAATATTTATCATCCCCAGGGACAATGTGTTGGGTCCGGACAGCATCCCAGGGGATTTCTATGTTGCGACTTGCGAGGTTGTTGGACCTTAAGTTGTGGAAGCGGTTCGAGATTACATTCATGGGTGTCCATTAACTAGGTCCATCTATGCTTCTTGCATTGTTATGATTCCAGAGGTCAAGGACCCAACCAATATTGGACAATATAGATCCATATGTCTCTGTAATGTGTCTTATTGGATTTTGGCTTCTCTAATTTCAACCAGGCTGAGCAGATTTCTCTCACGACTTGTTTCAAAGGAACAACATGGCTTCATTAGAGGATTTCGTATACAGGGTAGGTTGTGATTGCAAGTGAATTGGTGAATGATATCAACCAGAGGTTAATGGTCTAAAATCCTATTCGTTATGTGGATATGGATAAGGCATATGATTTACTGGAGTGGATATTTCTTATTTAGGTGATGAGGAGGTAGGGGTTCTTGAGTGGTTTTGTGATATTTTCTTCAGATGTTTCTCGTCTGCATTTCTATCTGTCTCCATAATGGGGAAATGCTTTGGTTTCTTTAAACTAGTTCGGGGGGTTCGATAAGGGGATCCCCTTTCCCCAAGCTTATTTTGTTCGCACAAGAACTTCTTTCTCGCAATCTCTACAAAGGAATGGATGAGGGAAAGTTGACAACCTACCGCAGTAGAGGAGGAATGGTAAGCATCTCACACATAATGTTCGCTGATGACTTTTTAATCTTCACTAATGGGCAACGAAAATCCTTGTTGAATCTCATGATGATATTGGGAACTTATGGGCAGTTGAGCGGGCGGGTCATTAATGCTTCAAAAATATTTTCATATATCTCCAACAAGTGTTCGCCAAGTCATTATAAGATCATTCTGGATATTCTGGGATGCCAGTAGAGACAGATGCCGATTATTTATTTGGAGGTTCCTCTTTCCTTTGGTCGTATCAAGAAACATCAATTTGAGGACATCATTTTACGGTTTCTTGGAAGGATTAAGAATTGGAAGAGAAAGTTTCTTTCCATTGGTGGGAGGGTGGCATTGGTAAATAGCATGATGACATTGATCCCTATACATGTGGTTTTGGTGCTCCAGCCACCCAATGGGGTTGTTAAGAGGATCAAGACCATTATGAATTTATTTATGTGGGATGCCAATCAGTTGGGACGAGCTCATTGGGCATCTGGGGATCACATGGCCATAATTGTGGAAGAGGGGGGAGTTGGTTTAGGTGATGTTAAAGGATCCATGAAAAGCATGCAAGGCAGGATGGCATGGGATATCATTGCAGGTGAGTCACTGTGGGTGGTGTTTTTTAGGGTAAGGTATGGAGAACAATGGGGGGTGTCGGCTACTGTATCTTGGTTCACACAGTTGGCTCAGAACGTGGTGTCACATATTGAGGATATCTCCGAATCAGCTAGTTAAATTGTTGGGAAGGGGGATTTAAGTTTCTAAAAGGCCAATTAGGTGGGGGAAAATTGGAGTTTCCTGGATGCCCCCACACGAACATTTCGTACAAGGAGGCCGGCCTTCAACCTGACCTGTTGTCAAACTTTCTCAACTCGGAACAATGGAGGGTTCAATAAGGAATCATCTTTAATGAGGAACCAAATAAATGTTTCTACATGGGGTCATCTTTGGGTAGGTTCTACGCTAAGTACTATAGGAGAAGGATGATCTCAGAAGGTCTGCAGCATATGAGATGTAGTAACATGTGATGCAAGGAGATCCCAAAAAAGATGGATTTTCTTATTTAGTGGGTTAGAAACAAGGCATTTCCTATGGATGAGAATTTAAAATGGAGAGGCATTGCTTTGGAATCCCAGTATTTTTGCTGTGAGTGACCGTAAGCTAAAACAATTGTTCATCTTTTCATTCGGAGCACCTGGGGGCAACACCTTTGGTCTCTATTCTCTCCAAAACATTACCTTGTGTAGGATCAACTTACTATGAATGGGGTCATCAATGCATGGTTTCTTGGAGTCTAAGGATGGGCTGAAGGTTTCAAGGTTCGGGCAGTCATTCTTTCTTCGGTCTATTTGTCATATGGGAAGCACACAATCATGCCAGAGGAGGTATTAGGGGGTCGGCCTTGCTCTTGCAGGTTCGGTTGATGTTGTTGATACATGTGATGGGTTTTTTGTTCCTGGGGAACCAGTTAATGGCTCCAGTTTGTAGAATTACACACCGACTGGGTAGCCTCAGGAAAAGGAGGGTATGTGTATTAGGGGGATACCACCTCTGTGGCGCTGGAATTTGAATGTGGATGGGTCCTGTATGAGGGTATTAATGAGAGGAGGAGGGGTTCTTCGGGATCATAGGGGTTCAATTCTCTTTGGGTTCAGCACATTCTATGGTATGGGGTCTTCTCTAGGGGCAGAGGTGCATGTGCTTGTCACTGAAATGGAGATTTTTAGGGAACTGGATATATAGGTGGAGGAGATTGAGTGTAACTCGGAAATTCTCATGTCTTCAATTTTGAAACGGCAGGAAGCTCCAGACTGGATTTATCTACATCGGAGGTGCATCACGGAGTTCAAACATGGAAACAATCTTCATCATATTAGGAGGGAAGGTAATTTTGAAGTTTACTTGCTTTCTCAGATTGTGAATCCTATTAAAACTCATGTAATTTTGGATATCATAGGTTCCCTTAATTCAGAGTGTAGGAAGTTGATCCAAGGGGATTCATTAGGCCTCCACCATTTTCGTCCTCCTTGAGGGGTTTTTTTATGCTCTTCGTGACCAATTTTAATAAAATATTATGTTTAATTAAAAAAAAACAGGACTAACAACACCATGAAGTAATGTTACTCACATTTTCTTATACATTTTTTATTTATTCAAATATATTAAAATCTGTTTAAAAATTCATAAATATCTAAAAAATATCATTATTCTCTTATAATAATTATTTTTATGAAAGAATCCACTTTCATAACTATACTCATCCAATAATTATGTTATCTTTAAGTTTCAATCAGTCTAAACGACCTACTAGAATAATGATATAAAATAATATAATAAATGACTGTACAAAATTAATTACTAATAATTTATTCTATAAATAATTAGATAATTATTTTTCCTCCTAAATAGTAATATTAATAATAATTTCATTAATTACTATATTAACATCTATTCATTAAAAATAACTGAAATATTCTCATCACAAATTTCATCATAAAGGATCATGACCAAAACCCAAAAAAATTAAATAATAATAATATAGAAAAATAAAAATAATTAATTAATGAACCATTATTGATCTAGGAATTATGAATATTGGGGTGTTAATAAGGAAGAATAATTGTATTATGAAACTCATTTAAAACGATCAAGATTACTCACACATGATATTAAAAATAGATAATAACAAACTAATATACATATAAATAATAATTATAATTGAACATTATAAAATTGTATAGATTTGAATAAGGTTTATGAATAGGTTATTAATATATTTATATTGTTATACATTAGATTTAAGTGCCTTAGTGGAATACATCAATTATTTTAAGGGGTTATTCGTCTCAAATTTAATTTCATTAGAAATATTTCATATTCTCTACCATAAAATCCTTCCTTTTGTGTGATTAATTAATAATGAATTTATTTTACCACATTAAAGTAATTGATTGGTTTTTATGGAAATATTATTTTTTCATTAAACAGGTTTAAATTCAAAAGACACCATGTTTGCATGTGGTTTCATGACATAACGTATCCTCTAATGTTATAATGATTTCATTTTTATGATGATTATTTCAATATATTTTTCGTCTATTATATAATTATATTATAATTTATTTACTATTTTTTATTGTTAATTAAATTAATAATATTATTTATTTGTAAAGTCTAATGATGTTAAATATATTTCCTGTTATTTCAAATTAAGCCCCTTTTCATCCATATCTATGACATATTTTATAGTGATCACAAAGATGTCTTTGATATTATATTATTACTAAATAATGATTTTTTTAAAATGTAAATTTATTTCATGGGGTTTGAAGAGAAATATCATGTTATTTTTGAACTGTATTTTCATTAAAAGGATATCAAGGTTATAAAGGTATTTCTTACCTTAACACTTCTTCCGGAGTCATAAGGATTTCTTTTTAGTATGATTGTTACAATTTGACATCTTTCATTCCATGTATATATTATAATACCTTTCCATTTTATTCTATGGAATTATACTGATGAACATATTTATTTATAAATTATGGTAATGTTAATAATAATTCTCCTTCATTTTAAATATGGACCTTTTCTTCCATTTCCATATGTAAATTTCCTACTAATGTTCTCATAATAATGATTTAAAATCAAAATAAGAATTATTTATTTTAATAATTAAATTGATAATTACAAATTTTAAAATTAATGAGTTATCACTGTATTTATGACGTAGATTTCAATAAATATATTTTCAAAAACTAAAAAGGATATACTATTTTTGTTTATGTTTTTATCAAAAACTCCAAATTTCTTATGAAATAATTTTAAATCATTTTTATGTCTCAATTATTTGGATTTATTTTAAAGTGTTTTTATCATAATTTCATAGTTTTACCATCATCAAAATTACTTTTGAAGTAGATTCATAATTTTGTTTCTAAATAAAATTCATCTGAGTTTTGTAAAGATATTTTTCAGTTTTTCACTTTCATTTTTTGACTTAATAGTTAATAATTCTATTGACATATATAGTGTGATTATGGTTATATATTCACTACTTGAAAATATCCATATTCACATGGTTTTCCCCAAAACTGTGGGTATAGGGCACCCCTATACCCATAGTTTTTGTGAACCGTGGGTATAAGGGTACTATGGGAACATATACCGATTGTTTTGGAAAACCATCTATATATGTCACATATTCCCACAGTTCTGGGAAAACTATGGCTATATGATTTTTTTAAAGACATATTCCCATGGTTTTCGAAAACCGTGGGGAAAAAATGTGTATATCATTGGTTTTAGTCAATACCGTGGGTAAAGGAATCTTTTTCAAAGGGCTATACCCATAGTTTTTCTAAAACCATGTATATAGGCTTTTTTTGAAGACCAATACCCATAGTTTTACAAAAATGTTGTTATAGGGTTCTCACATTATGGTGGGGAAAAAAATTCTACCGGAAAAAAAGAAATTTTGTGGGAAAACCTATACACACTGTTTTCCCTCCTATACATGTGGTTTTGATTAATATATTTATGTAGATAGAAATTTACAATAATAAAACTCTTATAGGTTGGTTGGTGTAGTGTTGTTTGGTATTCACTATGTGATCTCTGGTTCGAATCGCGTTGATCGATTTTTTTCTAAAATAGGGAGTAATATTAATGTATTACAAAAATATTGATTTATTTAATTGTAATCACATTTGATTAGTTGGTTATGCGTTGGATGTATGACACAAAATTCGTGGGATCAAATCCCACATGTTTTTTATGTGACCTTTAAAATTAATATAATTATGAAAATGTATATATAACAAACCATAACTTACGTAAGCTGAGTGGTAAGGAATCTTCTATTCGAAGAAGAGGTCACAGGCTCTAATCCTGATGTATGTTTGTTTCAAAATCAGATGAAACATGATAATATTTTTAGGTAAATGGATCTATATATTTTTATAATAATGTTTAGAAGGTGAGATCATAAGATGTTTCATGAATGATGTGCGGGTTGCAGGATCAATATGAAACACATGTGCTTTATTTTTTAATATATTTAAACCCACTATTTTAAAACTATAGGTAAAAGGAAGTGACACTGTGGAAAAGAAGTCAGTGGCCCAATAGAAAAATCTATACCCACGGTTTGAAAAACTGTGGGTATAGTCTATGGACCTATGTCGACACCTCTGTTTCCCATGGCTCCCGAAGCTATAGGATATACCCACGGTTTTGGGGGCTATACGCATGGTTTTGAACCATGGGTACATATCATTTTTTTGGTAGTGATTAATTTATGAAATAAAATTGTTAGGATATTGATATTTTTGTTTCAACAGATCTTTTTTATATAATTTTATATGATTCCATTTTGAAATGTTTAGAAATATATTTTCTTTTGATGGGCTTGAATGATATATTTAATGATTGATGCCTTTGGATCACATATATATAATAATGATATGTGGGTTCTACTATCACCCTCTAATGTGTTGTTTAATGTTCTATATCTCAGGAAATAATTTTGTGTGGGCCTTCTTGGATATGTTCAAAAATTAATGGGTAATACTTTTTTAATATTCTCATAACATAATAGGTTTGTTTTGGTGACCCAATTTTTTAATAAAGAAATATTACATCAATTTAGAGGAATATTAAATAAATATCACAACAATAAATTACCCAAAATCATAATGATTATTGTCTACAGATACTAAATACATAATATTTTTTTATAAATATATTCGATATGTCCCAAAAATATCTTATCACATAGTACACATCTTAGATATAACCTACTTGAAATCATTCTTTCTACAATGAGGAAAGGAAAAAAGGCATGGAATGTTTAAATTCTAAATGAGGATAAACATATTATATACCAATAAAAGATCATAAGTTGTGATAATATATGTATAAAATTATTTAAATCACTCCAAGTCATTCATAGATTATTAATCATAAATCATTTCATAAGGAATTTTATTATAAATATATATAAGTCATAAGTGTGAAAATTAGTCAATCATCAATCATGATCCATGAGAACATATCATAATTATCAGACATAATTTTTTTCTACCACATAAGCATGTAAATAATTTCTATAGTCAAGGGCCACTACCAAAACAATCATAATGGATTGGTTGTACTCCTTATTCCATCATTTATTTTATAAATGTTCACTCCCAAGACAATCTTATTGGATAGATTACCTTACTTACTATAGTTCAATACCCATTCCAGTTTTTATTATATCATGAGATGTCCATCATTACCCAATTCAATAGATGGATATATAATTATGGTCCAAACATTCACATAATGGATAAAATACAAATGAGTTCCATAAGATCAAAAAACATTCATCATATCAACCTACCATAAACCATAGAAGTTAGACAAATTTCATAAAAATTTCATCATTCCATCCTAGCTTAACCTGTGGTAAGGAAATGGTTCTCATAAAAATTTCATCATTTCTTCATAGTATAACTCATGGAAAAGAAACTGGTTCTATAATGGTATGATCATCACATAATTAAACATTATAAAAGAAACATGTATCATAAAATCATTGTTGAATTGTACTCAACATAATACATATGGATAAATAAACGTGATTCCATCATAATATCATATTCTTAAAAAATTATAAAAATCCATAACCAATGCCGAAATTCATGGAAAATAATTTAAAAGTATTGTTCAAACAATTCATTGAAAAACATTAAAAAATTCCTTTTCATTGGATAAAAATTTATCTGAAGCTTCCCATAATATTGAGAAAATATTTTTATTTTAAAATAACCATATATATTATTAATGTAATATTCAAAGAAAATAATGATCATGATATAAGTAAAAATTTTCCATATCATATATTTTAAATAACGAACATTATTTTTTATGGTTTTCCAAAAGATAATCACAACTTGTTTGGAAAATGTTTCATTAAAAATTTTCATTTAAAAAAATTGTGAATAATGTAAATGTTAATGAAAATTTCATTCAAAAAAATATAATGTAGATATCATATCTCTCAAAAAACGTTTTTGAACAGAATAGATATTTAATAACAATTTCATCAACTAAAAGGAAATAAAGATCACTTTTATTTAAATAACATTATACCCATAATTTTATGTTCCCAAGTAGGGAGAATGGTACTCATACATTGAAATTGTAGTAAAACCACAGAAGATAAAATTATAATGGGTTTACAGGATACTATTAATATAATATCATTAAATATAAATTTCTTATATACAATCTGGTAATGAAATGAAATTTTAACAAAAACCATACCTCAAGTCTCATCATGATTCATACAAGTAAAAAACTCCAATAAAATAAATATATAGTTTATATATATATATATATATTCATAAAATAATATTCAAATGAAATTTACAATATATCATTCATGTATAATTTCCAATAATCCTTTTATTAACTATTTTTTTATTAAAATTAATATTTGGGTGAAAACTGGATAATTTTCAATCCATGTTTTTGTTTGATGGTCCTTGTACATTCACCTTTCAATGGTTTCATAATCTCAATAATATTAATAAAAAAATAATTATTTTATATATTCATAATATTCACATTTTATAACAATTCGTATAAATATTTTATGAAAAACAAATCACATCATTGTGTGGAGGGTGTAGTCCACACATATGCTAGAGATATGTTTTCATTTTTTAAAAGATGGAATGGTAAGATGGTAGATTAGATATTATAATTATAGAATCATAATCATTTAATTGAAATAATATAAAAAAATTAAATCTTTAAATATATAAATATTTATTATGTGATTATGTATAATGAATAACATCATTGCTAATAGGTGATAATCCACATATACACACGAGTGATACTAGTATGTCCCATTTGAATGAAATGAAGTAAAAAATGGTTATAAATTCATAATAATAACACATATGTATATTCATGATGATGTTTTCATCATGTTATTATAGATTAAATATATTTATATAATTTTGAATAAGAAATAAAATTAACAATACTCAGTTAAAAGTTATGCCTCTTTGTGAGAATGCTCATTTGGATTAAAACGTATGACCTCAAAGGATGGTATTATGATCCAAACATACCTATAGGGAATGGGGATGGTATTTATAAAATTATATTGTAATATATTGGCTGATATATGTTTCTCTTTACGTATAAGGAATATAGGATAAGTATTTCTCTCTTATAAGGGAAGTAAATGACACACTTGGATTTTTTAAAAAGAAAAATATATATTAATAACATAATTTTGAAAAATGGATCCAAAATGATTAATCATCAAATATGATATGTGGTAAGATCAAAATAGTTCAATAAAATATGATTTAAAAATAAATTAGGTCATTTTTACCCTTAAAATTTTAGTTTTATTCATTTTATCAAATTTTAACTCTTGCATGGAATTTCTTTTCCAAAGTTACTATCCATGATCACAAAAAATGAATGTTTCCTCCTTAAAAAATTTAGGCACAATGATTCCAAATATTGAATCCATTTTATCATATTTTATTTATAGAAGTGGAAAATTTTAAATTCAATAGAAACCTCCAAAACATGATGAAAAAAGGTTTTCCATAAAAAATGCATTTTTAACTATAAATTGGTTATTATACAAAAACTATTAATAATATATATTACTATTAAATTAATTGTACTATTTTTAATCATGAATAAATAATGAGATTGTCACGAACCATCTACTAGGGACCATGGCATGACTACCCCAAGCCCGCCTTCAATAGACCAGGGGCTGGTGACTTACACTGGAAAGGCATATCCCAAAAAGGAAAAGAATTTTCATTAGACTTGAGCACACACACACCAAACCAAATCCCAACACACTAAAATGGGAAAATAATTATACCACTAAAACAAGGCTGAGATCATGTACATGTGAATGTAAGTGGACTATAATACAAACCCAACAAGTAATTGAAAAAATAAAGTACAAAAGAAAACTCTGATGGCCATCGGGGAAAACCCCAAGGCATCATGAGAGTAGTGAATATAATGGAAGCCATATTTGTATGTCTTCTATGCCCGATCCGACTAGGTCCCACCCAGTCCTAGGCCACCAAGCCAGCCATCTTAGCATCCGCCAGTTCAATCCTTCTGATCACTTTTTTCAAAACATCAATCGTCTGCACCACACACAACATGTGGGGGCGAAGCCCGTGTAGGGTTGAGTATAACAATACTCAAGAGGGACCCTAAGACCCCCAATGGTCTCTCAAAAATCCAGGAAGGAAAACATCACAAAGAAAACACCACATAGTTAATTCCACTAAGAAAGATCTCAAACACATAGCACAAATAAAAGACGAAACTCACACAAAGTATAAATTAAGTAAAAAGGCAAAGATGATTAGTCATAAAGATAGATCATATAATTCTTTTGAGAGGCTATATTTCTTACCCACATATGGTCTCAAGGTGTTTCCCCATATATGATCGCTAGGTGTTGACCCATAGAGGATTTATAGGTGTTGACCCACGAAAGATCTTCAGGTGTTAACCCATGTAGGATTGATAGGTGCGGACCCACATAAGATCGCTAGGTTCTGACCCACTCAGGATTGCTAGGTTATGGCCCACACAAGATCACTATTCTTTATTCATGTCATAGTCATCCACTATATTCCCATTATTAGCATGCTTTAATTATAGAGGATCTTATACTCAATCCATTTGTTGTACCTATATCGCCATTAATTTCCACATATAGTAACACCAAACAACTATCTTGTCATAATGGTGTCAACACAATAGAGGACGTGTCGTTTTGACGCCTGGTCTATAAGTAATGGGATTTTTAGTAAAAAGGGACCAGTTGGATTCGAGTCCAATCCCACCCGGCTATACTCCAAATTTCCCAAAAGCTCAAGTGAACTATCTTAAAAGGACCACCTCATATAAAGTGTTCTCCCATAGAAAATGGTGCGTTAATCCGATCCTTGGTCTGCTTGTCCTAATCGTTTTAGTAAAATGGGGTCGGTCAGGTCTGACCGAGCCGACCCATTGGTCTTGTGGGTGTGCCTTGGTTGGATAGGTCTGGCCTGATGAGTCATGGGTCTGGCCCACTAGCTGACCCGGTCTACCATAGACAGACCGGTCAGCCCAGCCGGGAGGCAATATACAGTCGCGTCCGGCCTCCCTCCCACCTTGCGGTCGACATGGGGCGACCTCCTCGTAGCGATCAAGCAACTGAGGTGGATCCACACAGCCGGGCAGTCTGGCTAGTTGTTTCGCTCCTACATGGACTGAGTCCGCATGATTTCGGCACACACGAGTGGCATGAGCATGCCGCTCCTCCACGTGGCACCGACGAACGTCATCCCACCTCGCCTCCATGAAGCACCCACTCCCCGCTAAGGCGCGCCAATAGGAGCACCTCCATTCTCCACATGCGGCGGCTGCCACCGGCCACTGCCCACCATTACCGGCACCGACTGAACATTCTACAGGCCACCCGAGTCACTTTGGTGATCTGTTCCTCGATCCTCTTGTGGCTACAGGATTGTTAGGTCATCCCCTATGCTGTGACGACCACAAAAATGCTTTTACACTATCTCGAGAAATAATCCATGAATAAATAATAATAAAAACCCATGGTGGAGGGTCTGGGATTTGTTCGGGGTAGCCCGCAGAATCCGCAGTAGAGGTTTTAAATCATGGGAAGGTTCGGGGATTTAAATTCGACCAACATGAGTGATAGTGAAATCCCAGATAAAGAAAACCCAAAAGAAGTCACCCACCGGCATGAACACACTGTTCGTGGATTTAACTATTCATGGGTTAATCCGCCTTCATCATTTGAAATAAGAAATGGGAAAATTTATAATCAAATATCCCCAACCTCTTTAATGTTCGATGGTGAATGATTCTCCCTCTTGGTTTCTGAATTTTGGACGTCACTTCTGGGTCTGTTCCTTGAGGAACATCTATGTCAGTGATGATCCATCGGCATGTCATTCATCATTATTCGTTGGAGGGGGATTCCTCTAGCGGTTCATCGAAGGTTTCCCCACATTTTTTATTCCCCCAAACTCTAACACGTTGGATTATTAAAAGAAAAATAAAAAGCGCAGTGATTCTACGTCCATTAATGATGCTCATTAAATGAGTCAAATTTAATGATTCATTAATATAACATCATCGTAGTTTCAAATGAGAATTATTGACCCTCCATTAAATTTTCTCATCACCACCATGTCGTTGCATCGTAGCGTTATCGTCTGCCACTCAATGGTGAGAATGAAATAAAATAATTCTTTTAGATTCTTTTATTATTTTTCTCGAAAGTCAAAAAAATAAAATTTTCACTTATCCCTTGCCAGACAATGTTATTTAATTTCTAGATGAGTCCCAGCATTCCAAGTTTTAAAGTGCCCTAGGATTTATGATATGATCACCAGTTCAAAATATATAAAAACCCACTGGCATGTTTACGGAACATACATTAAATAAAGTTCAAAGTTATTTTTCAGGCTATCTGAGCCTCAGAATCATGTGCCATCAAATTTCACAGTCTGTAAATAATTCCATATAATTAAAAAATTACATGGAAATTTAGAGACATTAAATTCTACCCACCATTTTGATTTACGTCCCCAAAATCCAAAAAAATAACTAAAAAAACAGATGGGGGGGTATTGAACATGAATCTGAGCCTCCTGCTACCATGTACTCTCCTGGAGAATCCAATGCTACCACCGAACTTACACTAGAGGAATTGACCACCCACATAGGACCCTATCCTGTTGATCCACTATCTCTACTAGTAACATCGTAAACATCACCACATCATCAATGTCCATCTCTCCCCAATCGATGATGGGTGATGGATCATGCATGTATCTCATCAGCTGTGACACATGGAAAACTTTATGCACCTGGAGCATCTGTGGGGGAATGAGCTAGGTGGTACGCCACCTTAAAAAATCTACTCCGGATCTTTAATGGTCCGATGAACCTTAGAGATAGATTGTCGCCTCGTCCAAATCTCTTTGGTCATCGTCGGGGTGAGACCTGAACAAAAACATGATCGCCCTCCTCAAACTCTAATGGTCTCCATCTACTGTCGGCATAAGACTTATGCCTACTCTGTGTAGTCCTCAAATGCTCCAAGAAGATCTTCACCTTTTCAGTGGTATCCCATACCAACTATGAACCTGTTAGTGCCGACTCCCTGGGTTTTTTCCAGTATAGGGGTGAGCTACAAGGCTACCCATACAAGGCATCAAACAGTTCCATGCCAATGGCGGAGTGACAGCTATTGTTGTATACAAAATCAACAAGTGGTTCGTGATCCTCTCAATAGGGACCAAAATCCAGGACATAATAATGAATCATGTCCTCAAAGATCTATATGGTTCACTTCGTCTGGCCATCCTTCTGGGGGTGAAAAGTTGTCCGCAAGAACAGCTGCATCCCGAACGCTTCTGGTAATCCCTTCAATAGCCTGGAAGTAAAGAGAGTGGAATTATATGAGATGATTATTAAATGCACCCAGTGGACCCACACTATCTCTTGGATGTAGAGGCATCCTAATCCCTCTACCATTCCCTTCTCCCAGATGGGTAGAATGAGAGACAACTTGGTGTGTCGGTCAACAATCACACAGACCGAATCGTGGCCCCTGGATGTATGTGGTAACCACATCATGATATCTATGGAGATACCATTCCACTTCCACTATGGTACCTCTAGTGGGTGGGCCAAGCTGGGTGGGACCTGATGTTCAACCTTCACTTGTTGACGAGTTAGCCATCACGAAATGAACTTGGCCACCACTTTCATCATCCTTGGACACTAGTACTTACGTTAAAGGTCCCTTTACATCTTCTCCATAGAAATATTTACCTCCAAAGGGGATTCATTGAACTACCTTAGAACCGCCTCCCCCAATGTCATTGGTACTATGGTGTTCCCTCTAAAAATGATGATGTGGTCCCTACATATCCAAAGTCCATTAGGAGCCCATCCTAATGATAACTGGGCACATCGAGTATCACAATCATCATCTTTGAGATGTGTCTCCTTGATGCACTGTAATATTGGGGGAGTGATAGTCATATACTAGAGGTAATCTGTTCTATAACTATCTAGGAAGGATATCAGCATCGTGGCAAGCTACTCTATTGGCTCACCCAAGAGCACGAAACCAGACCTCCTATTGGGTACATCTACCACCACGTTCCCCTTCCCAATAGTATAGAATATCTCAAAGTCATAATATTGGAGGAAATTCATCCATTGTCGATGTATCAGGTTATGGTCCTTCTGGGAGAATCTATACCTGAGACACCTATGGTCGGTGTAAACTGTAAACCACTCACCCATCAAGTAGTGTCACTAGATCTTCAAGGTGAAGACCACTGTTTCTAACTCCAAGTCATGGGTCACATAGTTTCTCTCATGATGTCTAGACTGTTTTGATCCAGAAGTTATCACTGCTCGATCCTGCATTAGACACAACCAAGTTCTATCCCTGATGCCTCAAAATAGACTACATACCCAAATCCATCATTTGGTAGTCTGCATATGGGGGCACCCGTCAGTCTCTACCTCAGCTCTTGGAAACATTGTTGGTATCTCTCCATCCATACGAAGTTTTGTCCCTTATTTTTTAAAGTCAATAAGGGAGATGATATTATGGAAAAGATAGGTATGGACCTCTGATAGTAACTGACCAACCACATGATGCTCTACACCTTAGTCACACCCTTGGGTGGCTCCCAAGAAATTATTTTCTCTATCTTTTCCTGACCCACTACAACTCCATCCTCTGAGATGACGTGTACAAAAAGTGAACATCCTGAATCCATAATTTGAACATTGAGAGATTACCATAAAGTTGGTTCCTTAGAAGAACGTCTAGGACTATCCTCATGTGTGTAGCTTTCTCCCCCTCTAATGCTGTTTACACCAAGATGTCCTCAATTAAGACTAACAAAAAACAATTGATGTACTGGTGTAATATCATTTTAATGTGTCCCATGAAGAGTACTAGGGTATTTCTCATACTGAAGGGAATCTCCAAGAACTCATAGTTGTCGTACCAGCATCTGAAGGCTGCATTCGGTGCATCTTCATCCCACAACTGAAGATGATGATAGAATGATCTAAGGTATATCTTCAAGAACAACCTTGATCCCTTCAGATGGTCAAAGAGGTTGTCAACCCTCGACAGTGGATACTTTTTCTTCACGGTCACCTAGTTCAGGAATCAGAAGTTCATGCAAAGCCTCAAGATCCTGTCTTCCTTCTTGAAAAAAAAACTGGGGCTACCCATGGAGAAACACAGGTCATTACAAAACTTTTCATCTTAAATTCTTCTAATTGTACCCTCAACTCATGAATCTCTACAGGAACCATCCTATTTGAAGGTTTAGATGTCAGTGTCATCCTTGGGCACAATTCAATGTAGAAGACAACCACTCTACGAGGAGGTAGTCAGGGTAAATCTTTTGGAAAGACAGACTCATTCTCATCCACTGCTATAAGAAAGACCAGATTCCCCTCATCCACCGCACTAAGGGTGAGGCTATCCAACTGGTGAGTGATCAGCTGAACCCTCCCCTGAGGAAGTATTTTCTATGCTACAAAGGATCACTTCTTTCCAGTGAAGGAAACAATAGTCCCATCCTCACATACACACCACACTTTGTGCCTAAGACAGTCGATCTGAGCATGGAAATTGGATAACCAGTCCATAACCAAGATGACGTCATAAGGCCTTGATGCTGCTAATTGGATATCCCAGCCAAATCTCTCACCTGATAGAGTAAGATCACAATGATGGAACTAGTGTGTAATCACCGAATCCCCTCGAGTATGAGACTCTAATCATAAGGATCGATCCAAAAACTCCATCAAAAACTACAAGTGTAACACCCCGCCCTTACCTCATTGGCTTGGGGAGGCGGTGAGGGTTACTTGGCCTTAAGCGACGTTCCCAAGGTGCTAAAGGCAGAAAATAAATTTTGAGGGCTCCTAGAAAAATTGTGGAATGATTTTCCCATAAGACAAAACCGACCAAACAACCACAAATAAATGATTCATGTCGACAAAACCAAACTCATACATTACCAAAGACAACCAGATAATCCATAATCTTACATGACAACACAACCAAATACAACATCAGAGTACAATGAAGAAGACTCAACAAGAACACCACGAGCCATGACACCACCACAGCTCCACACGAAGCTCCAAGCTCTGAGTTCCACCAAGACATCACAACGCACCACTAAAGGAGGTTGACACCTTACCATTTCCCATGTCACAGTACATAACATCTGCAAAGACACCAACGTTCCAAAGCAGGGGGTGAGTACTAAAACTCAGTAGGATTTCCCCAAATGACTTCCCTACACATGCCACTAGGATAAAACCATTAACACATTTATATAAAATATTTTATATAAAATAATCATAAGTACAACCATTTCCAAAATCAAAACATGCCCTTAACAAGCTATCTTACCCAAATCCAACCACCATAAGAAAGCCAAACCAACATGTCACAATTTCTAACTTTTAAAGTGATGCACAATAAACAAATAAACAACCAATGGTGGAGCCTCTGTCCAAACTTTTATCCATTCACAACCAATTCAATCTACGCAAATTAGTACACAACAAGACAATCACAATGGTGGATCTTCCGTCCAACCTGTTTCATCCATTTCCAACTAGTGGCTCTTCCCGTACACTTATCATTGATGGTGGCACTTCCGTCCACCATCCACCCCCTTTATTATTGTGGTACTTCCCGCCAACTTCCAAAAAACAATTCAACAAATCACAACCAAGAATATAATCCATCAAGGTCACAACAACATCATGTAATCAACCAATTCCATTACATGTCAATTCACTTCAATAAATCACCCATTTATTGAAAACCATTTTCTATGAAAAACCCCATTTCAATAAAACAAACTTTTAATTGAAAACCATTTCTATCGATCATTTTCTCAAATCAACCACAACATCCCATTTTAAAATCTCCATTTTAAAATCTACAACAAAATCATTTCACCACAAAACCCTATTTTTCCCAAAAATCCCGAAAACATCGCCCAAGGGATTTTAAACCAATTTCGCACATAAAAACACAATTAATTTCAAGCACAAAAAATTAATTGTAACACAAAAAAATATCTCTAAGCATGTGGAGTCGAGAGAGAAGCCACCTTCCTTTAGGGTTCCCGAGAAATCAACCCACGAACAACCGCGCCTCAAATCCGGCAAATGCACCACCAACACCACTCTAGATCCCTCCCCTAACAATAACAAGCCTCAAAATCATCATCTAAGGCAACCCCAACCCTAGATCAACACAAAAAAAGTGCAGATCTAGAAAACCAAGAAAGGGATGGATGTAGATCTAGAGGAAAACAAAAGGGAAGCACGAGGAGAGACTTACCCGGGAGAAACCACTTTAAATCCACCTTGAAACCCCTTTAAATCGCTTCCAAAATGAGTGGGAGAGAACCTAAAATCCTTGAGAAACGAAAATCCCGAGTGAGGCTCGAGTGGAAGAAGATTTGTATTGAAATGAGGCAACCCCGAGTGAGCCCGAAACTTATAACCCTAACTTTAAGTGGTTGCACGGTTAGCCCGCACGGTTTGGAAAACTGTGCACTAACCGTGTGCATGCCACTGCCTCGAGAGCTAGGGTCTTTATGGTTTCCTCACACGATTTGGAAAACTGTGCGCAGGCCGTGCGAGGCCTACTGTCTCAAGAACAAGGGTCTGTACGGTTTTCTGGGGAACCCATACGGTTTCCAATAACCATGCTCAAACCGTGCACCCCTTTGAAAAGCCTCCAAACTCATCCAAAACCATTCCAAAATCTCAAATACTCTTCCCAACTCATTCCATGCACTTTAAATACATAAACATGCATACAAAAAGTCCACATACCACAAACATGGTATGCTACAACATTCTCCAGATGATATTCATGGAAAAGAAAGAGTTACTAGAACTTGTGTCTATAAGAATGGAATCTATGGTGTATTAGACCCAGATCATACCTATAATAATCTCTAGATCACTGTGGTCATAGGCCTGCAGTTCCTGATGCTACCCCTCCCCTTTTCACCAACTTCTGGAGCTCAGGTTAGACCTCCTAGGTGTTGTGGTGGTAATACCTCAAACCCTCTTCCACCTCCTACCGCTCAACCTGCTCCCCTGCCACATTCACTGCCCGACGGACATCTTCGCTCAATTCTCTGTCCTGGTCTCGGTGGTCACTTGAACACCTTCTGGTCATCCATGCGAGGAGTTGGATAGTTACATGCCATGTGACCCTTCCCACCAAAATAGTAACAAAATCTATTACTCAAATGACATCCTCTACCTCGCAAGCTCCGCACCTCCTACCCTGCGTCATGAGGTAATCCTACAGAAGGTCTGGCCCATTTGGGCCTCTGCATCATCTACCTACTACCATCTACAGATTACTCTTCTTCCTGTCTTTCGATGTTGGCTCTCACCGTTGGTGCCTGCTTACCTAAGAAGGTCTCCACTAGTAGGGCTCACACTATCACACCAACCTACGTTGGGATGCTCAGCAGAATCATAGATGCCCTGATCTCCCATCGTAGTCCATGATCAATGGTCTGGGACCTAAATAAAGGGTCTCATACCATGTAGGTGGTGTAGAGAGAGTGGTAGGTAATCTTTGATGAGTACTGATCCATAGTCAGGTTGCCCTGATGCAGGTGTAATAACTCCTGAATATGCACTAAGCGTAGTGCCGCTGGTATGAACTCTGCCCTGAAGAGGCTCTCAAAGTCCATCCAAAAAAAGGTCACCTCCTCCTATGTATGAAGGGTAAAGCTCCAACCCCTCCCTACCATGACCTCAAAAGGCTCGCAGCTAGAACTACCATCTAGCATGTGGGTTTATCTACTGGGTGAAAACCTCGAGTAACTGCCTCCAACCAATCCTCAGCAGCCTGAGGATCTGTCTCACCTAGAAACCTCAAAGTACACTATCTTTAGAACTCATTCAGCATCCTCAGTCGGTGTGAACTATCTACTGGGTGGGCTGGTAAAAACTACTTCTCTTCGGGTGGTGCTACTACTGGTCCACCACCCTAATGTCCTATCAGTGTAAGCTATCCGTACACCAATACCGCATCAGTCAGTGGACCATCATCATGATCTTATACTGGAATCCTATATGTCTATCTACATGGAGGAAACCTGTAGGGAAAAAGATGCACCGAAATCAATAAGTTATACCTGATGAGATAAATCAAGAGAGATCAAGATAAAAACACTTCAAAAACATGTACAACCATTGTTTTCGTATACAGAGTCAGAAAATAGAATTCAGGGTCCTGGTGTGTGGATACGTCCGTTGCCATCCCAAAATTGGTCTCCATGGATTGAAATCCAAACTCAAAATACTTAAGACTATTTACCCATAAAAACATCGACTCTTAGTTCTTTTGGTTGAAACAAACACCCCTTTGATGCCACTTTTTCCAGACTTGTCCCCCGGGGCCCATGTCGTTACTACCACAAGCCCGTATTCCATAGGCCCGGGGCTGGTGACTAGATTTGGAAAGGAATATCCCAAAAGGGGAGGCATTTCCATTAAACATGTACACAAACATGCCTAACCATATCCCAAAACGCTGAAAGGGTAAAACAATTATACCACTAAAATAAGGTTGAGTGCATGTACAAATAAAAGTTAGTGGGCCAGAATACAAACCCAACAAGGAACTGAAAATAGAATGTACAAAAGGAAACTATAATGGACATTTGTGGAACTCCCAACCTAATCACGAGAGTAGTGAAGCTACAGGCAGAATAATTAGTACGTCATGTCCACCCAGTCATACATGGCCCCAACTGGTCCTAGGACAACTATCCCACCATCGTAGCATTTGTCAGCCCCGTCCCCCTGAGCACCTCTATCGAAACGTTGATCGTCTAGATAGGACACAACACATATGAGAGAATCCCATGTAGGGGTGAGTATAAAAATACTCAGTAGGGACCCCAATCCCGCCGAAGTTCTCTCATAAATCCATGAAGGAAAACATCCCAAAGAAAATACCATAGAGGTGATACCACCTTTAAAGATATCAAACACATAGAACAATGTAAAAGATGTATCTCACTACAAGTATAACATAAGTAAAAAATTAAATATTATTACTTGAAATGCTAGATCATATTATTCTTTCAAGAAGCTCAGTTGCTGACCCGCACAAGGTCGCTCTGTGTTGACCCACAGATAATCGTTAGGTGTTGAACCAAAACGGATTGCAAGGTGATGACCCACAAAGGATCACTAGGTGTGGATCCTCAATGGATCACTAGGTGCAGATCCTCAATGGATCACTAGGTGATAACCCAAACATGATCTACATATGATAACCCACTCAAAATTTCTAGGTGCTGACACACATAAGATCCCTATTCTTTCTTCACATCACATCCAACCACTGTATTCCGGCACTTAGCACACTTGATTTCTGGAGGATTTTCTCCTCAAACCATCAGTCACACCTCAACCACAAATATGTCCTACATAGAGTAACCCCATATGGACTTCTTTTCGTAAGGGTCCCAAAGCAACATATGGGGCGTCGTTCAGTCGCATGGTCTGTAAGTCATGGGATTTTAGTAAAAAGGTCATGATTAGATTCGAGTATGATCCAACCTAGCCCTACTCTAACATCTGCCAAAACATGAGTGGGTTATCCAAAATTGACCATCTCATCACAAGGGTCATCATGCCCTAGATGGTGCCTCAATCGAACACTCAGTCGGCATGTTATGATCGTTTTGGTAATATGGGCCTGGTCGGGTCCAGTCTGACCCAGTCAGACCGACCCGACAAAACCCTGTCCGAGGGTCCTATGTGGGTCCCTCATCAGTCCATCATAGCTGGACCATTGGGATCTTGGGGCCGTCTTGGTAGGAAAGGTCCAACCTAGTGGCGAGTCCAGCCCGACGTTGCAGGTCGGGCCCGATGGCGTGGGTCTGGACCGGCAGTGCGGGTTCATCCCACTGGCCGACATGGTCCACCATAGACAGATCCATCTGCCTGGCCGGGAAGAGGTAAAAATCTATATCTGGACTCCATCCTACCTCGCGGTCAATGTGGGGAAGCCACCTCACCGCGGTCAAGCGACTGCGACAACTCCACACGGCCGACCAAGTTAGCTGACTATTTCACACAACTCAGTATGCTTGCATTCGGCGTGCCCGAGCACCCTGTGCGGGATGATCCTCCATGTGGCGTCGACGAGCGCTATGCCACCACACCACCACAGAGCACCGATTGGTGCACCACCAACCTCTGCCCACCGCCACCCCTGTGGGACACTGCCCGCCACTGACGGCACTGGCAGTACATTCGACAGGCCACTCGAGTCACTTTGGTGGTCCGTTCCTCAAGCCACGTGTATCTACATAAACTCTAGGTCTTCACCTTTGCTGCAATGACCTCAAAATTTCATTTCCTCAATCTCAATAAATCATCCCCAAAGAATATACAATAAAAAACCTTGGAGAAGGGTCTATGCCATGTTTGGGTCATCCTGTGCCTTCAGAGTTAGAGGTTTTAAATCATGGGGTGGTTCAAGTATTTTAATTCGACAAACACGAGTGATTTTATAATACGAGATAGAGAAACCCCAAAAGAATTCACCATCCCATATGAACGCACGGTCCAAAGATTAACATGATCATGGGTTAATCCATGTTTTTCATTTGAAATAAGAACGGGGAAGAACAAAATCAAGCAATCCATACCACGTTGACATTCGATTATCAAGAGTTCATCCTTGAGGTTTCCATATTGCCGACGTTGCATTTGGTTCCAGTTCTCTAGGCACCTCGAAGCTGGTGATGATAAACTAGCACGTCGTTCTTCATTGGAGAGGGATTCCGCCTCTGGTTCTTCGGATGTTTCCCTACATTTTTTATTCCACAAAACTCAAACATGTTGGATTATTGACAGAAAAATAAAAATCACATCAACACTGCGTCCATTAATGATGGTCATTAAATGATCCACATTTAATGAGTCATTAAGATAACATCATCACAGTTTCAAATGATCCATTGTTGACCCTCCATTAAAGTGTCTTATTGACGCCTCATCGATGCATGACAACATCTCTGTCCGCCACTCAATGGTGAGAAAGAAATAAAATAATTCATTAATATAATTTTATTATTATTCTTAAAAGTATGAAAATTAAATTTTCCACTGGGCCATTTCCGGTGAAAGGCAAGACATTTCTAAGTGAATTTCAAAGTTATGAGTTCAATGGTTCCCTCAAATCGTTGATTGGATGACCAGTTGAAAATATAGAAAAACATGCTCGCACGTTTACTGAATGTACATTAAAAAAAGTTCAAAATTCTGTTCTGCAATCTTCAGGCCTTAGAATCATGTTTTTTCGAAATTAGTGGTCTCGAAATAATTCCTTATAATTAAAAATAAATTTAAACAGAATTTTTGAGACATTAGAAAAAAATTTATGTTCCTTTAAAAAATGGTACATTCTATATACATGAATGGAAAATAAATGTTTCTTTTAAAATCTATGGTTTTTTAAAATTAAGTTAAAAAATAGACCTTTGATAAAAATAAAAAAATTTAACATTAAGATAAATTTTATATTATAATTAAAAAATTGATACTATTTTAATTTAACAAGATTTATAATTTTTTGTAAATTAAATATAATTTATGTGCACAAAATTCAATGAAACCCATTATTGAAAAAAACATATTTATAAAGAATAAAATAAAATTATTAAAAATTAAATACTTATTTATTGTGAAAAAATAAATAAATTTTCATTATATTGAATATTAATAAAATATTTAACAATGTGTTCATTACTATTCATACTACCAATTAACTACTAGGTTATAATAGTATAATATATCATAGTTCATTGAGACTTGGGGTTTTTTGTATTGAAATCTATCGAATAGGTAATGCTTATTTAAAGGGAAATAAATTTAAAATCCTATGGTGTTACATTCTACCCCACTTAAAATTAATTTCTCCCTAGACATTTTTTTCTATTTGATATAAACAAATGATGATATCTCTACTTAATCATATCATAATGATTAAATATAGATTTCTCAAATTTCTTATTCCTTAGGACAACTTTAACAATGTGTGTAGTATTTCTCTGTAGAAACTTTTATCAATAAGGAAATATTTATAAAGTTAATCCTAATTAGAAATATCATGATCTAGGGGTAAAACCAATTTGTTTAGATAAGGGAAGGATTAGTTTTGTACTTACTCAAGAGAGATATATGGAAAAAATCCTGAACATGAGAGAGGATCGATGGAAGACACAATTTATAACCAACCATTAAAATCAAATACAAAATGATGAAGGGAAAAATATATATAACAGCCAACTATAACTTCTTTACAAATATAAACACATTTATCTAAAGAGAAATTTTCAAGAATTTGTTCTCCCTAACGTTGAATTATAGATCTCACATAGGAGTGTCTGCATATCTCTTCTATCAACCATGATATACATGGATGTGATACTAAATGGATAAAACATTTTATTCCATTAACTCAGCTTATACAATCCCTAATGCATTTTATTATCTAATAGAATCCATGAATGTTTTCATTTTCACTAATTTATACTGACATATTCATATAGAGTTATATAAATTGTAGAGTGAAAGTTATTATTATATGATAATTTAATAGAAGGAATGTGTTGATCCCAAACAATATTGAAATCTAATTAAAGGGATATTATCACATCTTCAAGTGTTTTAATTGTCCTCTAATAATGAACTTCTATTTGATTATGATATGTAATTCCAAAGTTCAAAATGGAATTCAATGCCTACAACTGGAATGTCCGGAAATTCAAGATAATACGATGGTCCTAATTAGATATAATAGAATGTTGTACTCCATGAAATAATACCACTTCTATAATGTATATCCTATAATATTTATCATGAGATAAAACTTCTCTAATGATAATGAAATGATCTAATTTCATAAGGCAGTAGACTAAAACACACATATTAATTTATACTTTGGATATTTTGGGGATCCAAGTAATTAAATCCATGTAAGTCACTACTATTTACATTATGTTATGCGTAATGGTTTTAATATATTTGTAAACTTCTTTTTACTAGCCTTAACATGATGACATTATCGGAATTAAGATACATACAATTCAATATCACTTTCCATGTTTCCCAAAAAAATACTCTTCTATATCTCTATAAATCTTAATAACTCCAAGATAAATATAGAATGATGAATTATGAGATTAATAAAAAATATAATTTATCAAGTATTGTAATAATAGTACATATACCATATTCCTAAAATAGATCATTCCATCATAGTAATGGTTGAACGTAGGAACACTTCTCACCTTATATAGTTCCAATCCTCCTTTTATGCCTCATTATATTCACATGGATGGATAGATGATAATTATAATGAGAAAGATATATTTTATCCCCTTTAAATAAATTTCATGATATATTTTCTAAAAGTAAATAAATATTGAATCTTATGTAATCTTAGTCCTAGAAAAAGTAGCATGGTCATTCTGACTCAAAGCATTTCAAATAATTTTTTCCTTCCCATGGCTATAAATCCCCACCAAATAGATAATTAATAATATATTTATCTTATTATATGTGAATATATAATTACATGATTCATTATAAATATATATAACTCTATTTATCAAAAATATATTTCCATAATATTTTAAATGAAAAAATATTATTGTCAACTTGAAGTCACGAGTCAAGTAATTTTTCTACAAAACTTTTAATTAGGATAAGTAAAAAGTTATCACCTTGTCATTTTTCATGAGTAAATATCCCATTCCATTATTTTATAAATCATAATAGATCATAACCCATTCTCTTCTGCAGGTCACTATATGAACATGTTCATTTGACCGTCGTTCTTTTAAGATACTTAAAATTTTCCTCATATTCATCCATCTAATGGATTGTTTCTCCCTTTTGAGTCAAATATTTTATTTTATTATATATCCATGAGAAACCCCTCTTAAATACCTAAGAGTATCTAGAGAAACCCAAAAACTATGGGTCTCGATTTCCATTGTTTGTCTTGAAAATTTCATAGAAAAATAATTCTTTGAATGATCCACTGATATACCCACTCTTGAGATTATTTAACACAAGAATGGACCTTTTTCAAAAAATAATTCATGAATGATGATTTTTTGATATGGATTATCTTTCCTCGAGGTCTTTAAAAAACCCTTAAATGATCTTCATGGTGTTCCTTTCTCTTAGAATATATAATAATATCAATTATAAAAAACACCACAAACAGGTCAAGGTAATTTAAAATGTATATATTCATTAGATCCCTGAAAATTATAGGTGTTTTTCTAATTCAAAATGGAAGTGAAATAAATTCACAATGACCATAAAATTTACAAAAGGTTTTCTCTGGTATCACATGTTTATTCTCACTCAATTGATGATATCTGTCATGAAGTTAAATCTTGGAAATTTATTTTGCTCCCCCTTTTTATTAAATAATCAATAAATATAGGGAATATGACACTTTTTATTGATAGTGATACTATTATATTCTCTATAATCAATGAAAATATTCACTAACCCTTTTTCATTTTAACCAAAAGAATAGGTGAACTACATTGTTATATACTGGGGTATGTGGATCCCTGATTAAGATTCTCATGTAAGTTCTTATTAATTATATCAACTCAATCAAGAAAATAATATATGGATTCTTTTTAATATGTATAGTACTAGGTATCAGTTTTATTGAATACTAATAATCTCAATTTGGGGTAATACTAATCAAGTGTATAAGAAATAATTTAGTATAATCCACAACTATTGGTATATCTTTTAGTTAGAGATTCTCCCAAACCATTTACGATAAATATCCCTCATTAATTGGTTGTAACACCCATATAGTGGAGTTAACTTCCATTATATGTTCATATTAATACACCCATTAAAATTAATGATAGATTTATCTATAATATAAAATGTAAGTTCCCATAATAAAATATTTATATATACACTATATAGAGAGATCCAATCCATGACATAAATGTCCTAAAATTTAAAAAAATAATGAATTTACAGATTTATAGGAAGAAAATTATCACACACAAATATAAGAGAAGAGATATGAACTTGAGATATGATCACCACACCATTTTGTTTTTTACTACTAATTCACCACAAAATCCTATAGTTGGTGATTTGATACCATTATATATTTCTTCATATATAAAAATTTGTTTCAATACAGAATAAAATAAATCATTTGGATTCTAGATTGGATGTTAAGTGTACCTTTCAATCCATTTTTCTCATTACCATCTTCATAAATTGTGATTATAAGTGATTTCAATTTTTTATTGAATTAAGAGGTTACTAAGATAGATTATCTTCATTTACATTTTAATTCATTCATTGATTTGTGTAAGTTCTATACTTTTTGAAATTACATAATTTGAGTGTAGGTTGCACATTTTTTTTAGCTTTTTGACCGTTACTTTCAATGACTCAACTCTCCATATCAATTTGACCATTTTCTTGAAGAATTTTTTTTAAAGTTAAAATATTTACCATATAACATATATAAATTTCCTCTAATCTTCCATCCACTCTTATAACATGAAAGATGATTAATTTGTTTCCGATATGGGTTTGGTCATTAGAATTTATTTATAATTCAATATTTTTTCATTTTCTCCCCAAAACCATGGAAACACTAGGAGTATCACATTTCCATTTCTATCTTAATATCACCTAATTTTATTTCTTCAAAGATATTAAATCCACTTATAGACTATTTCATTTTGAGACTTCATCTCTAAACTCTAAATAATAGTTAATTAGTTCTTTTAGGAACGATGATAAAATATGTATCATATCTTGAAACTATTATAAAATATTCATCATATTTACTAATATATTTTACATAAATAAATTTTTTCATTATTAATTTCACTTCCAATTTTATGTGATGATTTTAGGGAGATTTATTATTAAAAAATACCATATTAATCTCTTACCATCCCATAAAGTCAATTTCCTCTACTTGCCTAAAATTAATGATTAGATTCCTTTATTATTTAGGTTCTATATCCAAAAGATAAAAATATAGAATAACCTTCTAATGGTTTGATATTTTTAAAATAGATAATTCCACTTCAATAGTATTGATCCATTTCTCAGCAATTAGTGGAATATAGGAACCACTCAAGGATGTGGATGTTTCTTCATTTATTTGTTTGTTTGTTCAGTATGATTCCTATTACCATTCATAGATTACGATATTTGGGAGATAATAGTTTCATGATTTCACATCACGCCCCTAGTGGATTTGATTTCTCATAATTATGGTTATTTTATTTCCCATAACAATCATAATTAACATGATTTCTCCTAGGTTCATACATTAAAAAAGACAAATAATCATACTGTGAGAAACAATAATCAGAGTGATTAATAATTTAATCTTAAAAACCCATTTATTGTATGTATAAATAGTGACACATACTTTTTAATCAATCAAACCTTAAGATTATCCTAGGTAATTCAAGGCCATTTCCTATCCAAATACTTCAAAATGATTCATAATAAAAATGTGAATTAACCCAGATGTATCCCCTATGATTGTATATGCATGTGTCTAGTATTAATAACACTTATAATGAACCAGTAATGATCATGTTAATTCCTAATACAAATATAGATAAGTTTTTACCCCTCGACGTATCATATCCACAGAAACATCCACTTGATAGTATCAAAACAAGGATGAACTTTATATGAAAATGTATAATGTTTACCTTACAAAAACATTAATATATAATCATTCTCATATAATTATCCTTATAATTATCATAAATGTTATCTAAAACTAATCACAAATAATTATCTAATACATACTTATATAATAATTGTGGTGTCCAAAAGATTTCATACATATATGTTACATAATTTTAGATAAATATTAAACTCATATTATAAACATATATACCCTATATTACTAATTATTTATTGTATTTTGAGAATATATAATTTATCATATTATTTCATAAATGATCTCTAACATCACCCAATATAATCCTCTCACATAGAAGAGAACATAAATATACCTTATATAGAACCCTTCTTTATAACCTAAGAAAATAAAATAAAATAACATGTGAGATACAATTTCCAGTAAGGTTAAACATAGGTTATATTAATCGGTAGTCTTAAGTGAGCATAATATAATCATATGGTAATGATAAAATGATCATAAATTATGTAAATATTACCTAATAAATCTAACATTGGTAATAATTAATCATGGAATAAGGTTTTTTCATAACCGAATATAAAGTCCTTTTGTGTGTGGAATATTAAACAATCATTCATGATCCAAAAGAATATATCATAAGCATAAGATATAAGTTTTTGGAATACACATAAACATGGATATTGTTTCCCTTATTTAAGTCTCATTACCAATTATTTCAAAGTGTATTCGGTTTAGACTATAATCCATAATTCCCATATTCATGGTTCACTACAAAAAAATCTTATTGGATATATTTCCTTACTAAATTGGGTTCACTCACCATAACTATACTTATTATATAATGAGATAAGAGTATATACCCAATTACATTATGGTCTATATGAATATGATCCCACCCATTACAAAATGATAACCATACATATGATTGTCCCAAGAACGTAAACATTCATCATATCATCATTGCATAACCCTTGGAAAATAAATATGTTTCATAACATTTTCATTATATCATAACTTATGGAAATGAAATAGTGTTCATAAAAATTTTACCACATCAAAATAACATAACATTTGTTAAAAAACAATGGTTTCCTAAAAGATTCATCATTACATAATTAACATGTGGGGAAAATGGTTTTCTAAAATCATCCTTAAATCCCCATCACCATGGGACATAATAGGAATGAAATTAATGGTATCAAAATAATAAATTCTAATTGAATCATGAAAATAAATATAATGTTCTTAAATAGAATAAAAATAATTTTAAAAGATCGTTCAAAACATTCCTTGAAAGAATGAGAAAAATATAATTTTCTTTTCCAAAAATTTTAATTGAAAATTTTGATAAATTTTGAACAAATAATTAGCCTTAAAATCTACCATTGAAAATTATAAACTAATATTCAATTAAATGAATAAAATCAATTGGTTGAAAATCCATTCACACATCATATATTAAAATAGAACATTATTTTCATGACTTTACAATAAAGTCAAAAAATGATTTCTTCATAAAACATTTCATTAATTACTTTTTAAACCATTATAAATAATTTAAAAGGTAATAAAAATGATCATTTTAAAATATTCTACATATTGTTAAAAATATACATAAAATAATTTTTAAGATCTTTGAAATTGATGAACATTTCTTCAACAAAACATGAAATAAGGTTATCTTTAAAATAAACATATATTATCATACCTTAAAATTACACAATAGTGGAAAACTATACTAATAAGAAAATTAGAAAAATATTAAATAGAGAATAAAATATATGGGTTTTTTAGGATCGGATCCATATATTTCCCTAAATGTAATTTTTCATATATAATCTTGAAAATATTTGAGGTTGTAACACAAACTCTTATTTCGAGTCTCATAATGATTCATACACATTAAAAACAAAAATCAAATAATTATATACTTAATATAAATTTATTTTAGAACAATATATATATATATATATATAAATAAGGTAATATGTATCATTGTTTTTATAAATTATTAATTATCCATTTATTAAAAATTTCATCACTAAATGAACCTTTATGTGAAAACTAGTCCATTTTCAATACATGTTTCAGTTCGATAGATTCAATATTTCAACCTTATAAATTGTTTCATCATATCAAGAATATTAATAATTAAATAAATATAATATTTATTCATAATTTAAACTTTAATCATTATTAATATAAAACAGTGATGAAAAATAAATTACATCACTCCATGGAGGTGGTAGTCCACACATACGCATGAGTAACATTATTTTTCTATGATGGATGGTTTAGTAAGGAGGTAAATATGATATTAAAATTACATAAAAAATTATTTCCTAAATTTAACATGTAAAATTAAATCCATTGTTATAAATTTTCATGTGAGGTGGTGACGGAAAATGAATCACATCTCTACGTGGAGGAGGTAGTGAATGTGTGGGTATGATAAATAATTTCAATTCTCATTTGATGGGAAATTAGTGAAATGGTTGTTAAATAATCATAATAACATATAATTATATATATAATATTGGATTAATCAGGTTTTAAATTATAAAATAGGGTTATAGAATATGGAAGAAGAAATAAAATTGAAATTACTCGGTTAAGAGTTACCACTCTTCATTGAGAATCCTCCTTTAGATTACGTGTTAATCCATGAATTGATGGTATTATGATAAAAAATTCTTATATTATGGGGATAGGGATGTTATTAATCGAATTGGGATGGTATTTTATGATCTAAGAGGCTCTTGAATTGGGAGTATGAGATAATAAGTGGATCTATTTCATAACGTAGGGAGGGTAAACACTTGGATTTTTTCAATATATAAAAATATTTTATTTTCATACTCATTCTAAATGAATCCAAAATGACTCATATTCTAATAATAGATGAGATAGGGATTCAATATGACCATAAATGGGACTTATAAAGATTTTAAAGAAATCTTAACCCTAACTATAAATGTTTTATACCGTTAATATGTTTTTACAGTTACCATGGTAACACACATTTTTACCAAAGTTAATATTAATAATGACAAAAAATTAAAGTGGAATAATAAAAAAAAAGGCATACTAATTTTAAATTTTTATTACATTTTATAGAATTAATTTTAAATAATGAGGAGAAAATAATTTTAATATAAACCTTCCAAATGCAATGAAAAATATTTTTTCCAAAAAATGTATCTTTAAGTATAAAAATGTTTTCACACAAAAATTAAGAAGTGTGTCAATTAATATGAAATTGAATGGATAATTTTTAACAAAAAGGAACTAATGAAATTTTATAATAATTTAAATATAAAATGGGAACATGTAAATACTTGAACATAAAATATAATGTTTATTAAATTTGGTATATATTTACTATTTATTGAAAAAGTAATATTTTTAGAAGAATCCCAAAATTTCACCTCAAGAAAACATTCATAAGATTATTTAAAAATGATATAAATTTTATAAAATTTTATTTCAAAATATGTAATAAATTAATTAAAATTTCTATGTATAAAATTGAATAAAAACCATTCCTAATGAAAATATGTCTTTGAAGCATAAAATGAATTCACATATAATTTATTAATAATTTATTATAAATTAATATATACATTTGAGTTATATAAAACATTACTAAATATTTTTCATAATTTGGTTATTACTACCCATAATTCCAAAATTAATGATTATGTTATAACAGTAAACTACAACAAAATTAATTTAGACTCAAGGACGCATTTATAATAGGTTATCTAATTATTCATGTTTATCTCGAAGGAAATAAATTTATAGAATTTTATTTTTACATGTTTCATCTTTGATATTCTTAAAATATGACGATACCATGTAATTATGTTTATTTTATTATTCTTTGATATTATATGTTTCAATGAAGTGTTACATTTCCATGTAATATCCCTATTATTTTTTCCCATGGATTATAATCATTTTATCTTAAATCTTCACTATTTTTCCATGTTCTATGTTTCTCATATAAGATTGAATGTCCTCTTATAATATTTTATGGACACAAATTGGATAATGTCTTCTATATGAACAATAGAAAATACCATCAACATATAACCAAGTGTAAAAAATGGTTCCATATATAAGTGAGAATAATTCATAACTATCCCAACCCACCAGAAGACAACATGAATCCGGATACCCATCCTCTATATGATTATCTTACCAATAACATTATCATGTAAAACTGATTCATAAAACTCCAAAAAGAAAAAATAGGGTGTGATCTCTTCGTCTCAGTGGGATACAACTAATAATCTATAAAATTTCGATGAATATTCATCCATAATTTCATGTATAAAACATATTTATAATTCATTTCAAAGATAATTAATTTAAACACTAAAATAAAACATAGGTTTTATTTTCAAAACATTCCATATTCAACTAAAAAAAGTTTAAAAAATAGTTATATCCACGAGTCACAACAATATTAAGAAAATGGGTTTTAGGAATCAATATCCATATCATGTGGGAAAAAATAATATCATATTAACATGCCTGTAATGTATCCACAATTAACCAAATGGAAATCCATAACATGTGGTTCTACACAACCTAGAAAAATAATAAACACTAGATAGAAAAATAGAATATGATAACTATATTTTATATACATATTTTTATGTCTTTTTATATATGTTTTCATTGAATATTAATCAATTTAATATAATATTTGTCCTTGTTATTAATGTCTTATGAATTCTTTTGTAGGATTAAAATTTAGATAAATAACAAGGAAAAAAAGGAAATTTTTAGACAAAACGAAAATTTTCACTACCATATTTTCTTACAGAATCACATCATATATTGAGTATGATCATGGAGAAATTTTGGATGAAAAAAACTAAAGTAGTAGGGAGAAATGGAGATTTATATGAAAATATTTCATTTTACAAGTCATGTAACATAATTACATGACATGAAGTTTCAAGGCATGAAATTTTTACAATCCTTGAGAAAAATAAAACATTTTATAGGATTACACGACATGTAATCATACTACACATCATGTAATTCCCCGATTTAGTAAAAAAATTATGATTTTTTGGGGATATTCTGAAGGGACATTGGGAACTATGTTGACCAAAATGGCCATTTTATTCTATAATGGATTCATGGAAACCCTTGGGATGACTATGAGTCTTAAAAAATGGGGATTCCAACTAATATAAAAAATTTCATCCAACATTGTAGGTGCAACCACTAGGAGGTTTTCTTAAGTTTGCAACCCATATTTCATCACATCTAGGTTTTTCTTTTTCTTTTCTTTCATTTATGTAATAATTGGATAATTTCTTGTATTAATTACAATCTATTTATTTTATTCATTAATTTATATTTCATTATTTTATTATCTATCTATTATGGGTACTGGTTTGTAAATCATTTGCATCCACCTAACGATTATTGGATAAACCCCATAGAGGATAGTGAGATTGGTTAAGGGTGGTAATACCAACAAATCATTATTTTCCTTCAATCGTAAAGATAATTTTGTTCAATAGTACAATGTTTTGAATATGCAACTATTCTATTCCTCATTGAATCATTGAACATTTTTTTTCAATAATTATCATACCCCAACATTATTGACAAGATTTATTCATGACTAGTGAATGTAATTATTCTTCTAATTTTGGAAATTTGAACATATTTCACTTTATATATTTTTATTTATCTTACCCTAATGAATTTTGATTCTAGTATAGTTTAATAGAGAATCGTAATTTCATTTATTGATGTAATTTTTTGGTTGTGTAGTTATTTGATTGATTTTTTTGTGAGATAAGTTGAATTAACTTAATTAAGAAAACAATTCAAAGAAAATGATTCCATTATATTCTATTTCTCTATTTGAATTCATTTATTTTAATTTGAATCTATAGTTAAATTAAAGAAAATTAATATTGGAAAATCCTACCCTTTAGTCTAGAATTTCCATCACTATGTTTCAATCACTCTATGGGTTTGACCCCACACATCTTCTATACTATTAATTTTTAGTTAGTGTTGTTTGGGATAATATAATTTTTTTATTTTATCTATGCCCCAAAAAACATAATGACACCGTCGGGTGCATCAAAATCATAGTTCTATTACCCTTTTTTCATTATTAAATGTTACCCGCTAACTAAATTGAATCATGAGCACCCATACTAATGATATATAAGTCCACTAAGTCTTGAATATGTATAATGTTTTCATGTACCCTATGGTATAATAATGTGCTTCTTCAATTTAAATACTTTTAACAAACCAAATCCTTTTTTCATAAAACTTTTTTAAGGAAAATCAATTTCATTACCATATACACATTTTCATAAATAATATATTGAGATTACACACCTCATCCATGCTTGAAACCCCACTTTAATTTCAAGAACCATCATTGAGGCATTTTACAAAACACATCAACTATATTAAAATGGTTTCAAACAAAAACCCTTTTATAGAAATCATTTATATTGTAATAAAAAATAAAATTTAGATCTAATTGATTTCAGATCATCAATTTAATAAATTAAAACCAAATGAAACTATATGAATAAAATTATTTCTAAGGGACAAACCAACGTATTGTTACATATACAACAAGATAAAATAAAAAATCTTTTATATTGAAACTAGTAATTTAAAATTAATAGATCTGGTCCATATGAACCAATATATATAAAGAGTATTCCCATGAAGAATGAGAACACCTAAATGTACTTTTTAATGGAAGAATAAAATATAAAACCTAATTCTAGAACATGATCAATCTGAAATTCGAGTCAAATGAATGAGAACCATTATATTAGAGTCTCTTTAAGTCACAAGATAAATTAAAACACCTCATTGAGGTTACAAATTTTTATAGTAACCTTCCGTATAATATTAGGTGTCCATTCGGTTATTCCAAAATAAGAAAGATCCATCACCATGACATGTTGATTCCCATCATGGTGTGGTAGCTTTGACCAGAAGACAGATCATATGGACCATCCATTGCATGGTGTAAAATATATAAATTGTATTAACCCACCATGACTTCAACCATGGTCTCCTGAGGTACCTCTACCCCAAGATGATTGGTAAACTCCACTTACCCAATGTTTAATACCAAGTTCAACACCGGGCGTGGTGGATCTTGTCGTTCTACATAGGAGTCCCAAATTCACACCACATACTTCGTAAAAAATGTGGTCCTATCCATTTTTTACCAAATTACCCAAAAAAATTCCCTTTCTAGGCACCACCGACAATTCTAAAACTAAAAATACTAGCTCAGAGATCAAGAGAAAACATACTAATTATCTGGATGGTCTCATATATAATCTGAACCTTAACATGTTGATAATTTTTTTTATACTATGTGTTTTATCTCTCCACTTTTCTTATTTTTCTATTCCCTAGGTAACAAAGATGGTTATATATTAGGATAATTACAAATGGGATTCTATTGTGGATAAATTAAGGAGTAATGTTCACAAATTTGGTAGAATAAGTTATCTTTGTAGATATTCCTCAAATAAACCAATCCATTCATTCTTTGGATTGTGAGATCATTTCTTATTTTTTATTTTTATCATATGGAAATGATGTAAAATAAAGAAATTCTTATATATTTTTTATATACCAAGATGCCTCTAGTGGTCTATGACCTACTCAAAATAGATTTTGAGAATAGTATAGTGAACTACATGAAGTACAACATTCCTCATTCCTTTTTTATGTGTAATACGACTCCATAAATTTCAATATATAACTAGTTCAATCTGCACCATAACCCTGGGTTTCACTAGTAATGTCAACAAAAACATCCACAATCCAAGAATCTTAGTAAAATTGAGAAAAAAAGGTCTAACTTCTGTTCATATTTAATGGATGGGGAAAAACGTGGGCATCATTAGAAATATACTTTAAATAAAATATGAACACAAGAATTACATTGGTGTAATACATATCAGGATTAGTATGGGAAGATGTATCTAAAACATCAGAGAACTATTGTTGGTCCTTAGTTCCATATTATTTCCTCAGTTTTTTTAACACATAAATGATTTTTTAAAATGCATTATAATGTTTTAATGTCAAATATTACGCTATAGTTATTTTATTTACTTGTGAACTATATAGAAAACCTTTCACTATAAAGGTGTGGCCTAATATACAACTTAATTTAAATGTATATGCCCCTTCAATATAGTATAATAAATAGTGCATATTTTAGTCGGAGTAAGTTCAATTTCTTCTTTTTATAATTCATCAAGGGTTTGATAAAATAGTTATCTCTATACTAATGAATAGGTTCACATAATATTTCTTTCCAAAATTATCAAAATTTTAAAATTAGGATTAAAATATCCTATATTAAATCTTAACCTCTACTTTCTTCTAAAAATTATTTTTTTAATAAGTCATTTGATTATTTAAAATTCACTATAAAATCTTTTAGAAACATAATTTTAAATATAATCATAAATTATGTTGAAAAAATAACCTTAAATGTCAATTATAAATCGAATATATCAATTTTAAAGTTATATTAACCATGTCTTGCTAATAAGTAAATATGAAAAAACTATTTACATATTATTGGTATTTCAGTTAATATAATCATATATTTTATTATAATAATAAATTTGAATGTGGAAACATAGTAACACAACATGTAATATGGCCCCAAATGTGCTTATCTATAAACACATACTCGGGATGCATGAGACTCAAAAATATTTATCTTAGTCAAAAGTGGCCACGAGGAAACCCATTCATACTAACAAATTACTTGATGATATGAAATAGTTTTATATCTTATATAAAATCAAACCGAGTATCATAGGATCTAACACTATTTTATAACAACCATAAATAGTTATACCCAATTAGTTCTTGACTTCCATCATCACAATACCTCAAGTACAATATCTAAATTCAAGAAACTAGGTTAAACACATATTAGGTATGGAAAACATGTTTGGGAATCCATTTAAATCATTGATATTTAGTTGCAATAAATATGATTAGACTATACAATATAAATTATAATTAAATAAATTGAATAAAAGGAAATGAAATATAATATTTCCCCCCATGAGAGGAAATATATGTCATCATTATAACTATAGTTTTAAAGATTATACCATAAAACATTATATATTCAATTTTATAACATGAATAATTTAAAATATGTATACAAAAAAATTCCAAAAAAATCAGTAGAAAAAATATACATAACCCAAAGGAAAATAAGAATATTATACAAAAGGGTGCATGGTGAAGTTCCAAGAACATGGTAACCCAACAAGGTAATCTTACAGTTATCCCATAATATACATTTCTACAAAGTCAAATAAAATTCAAAACATATCCCTTTCTACACAAAACATTCCATCCAAAAAATCATCAATGTGTAGTGATAATAATTTTTCTTGATCGTGTAAAAAATAATATAAATGTATCCAAAAAACGTAAATATATAACGGGTGAGTAAATTGTTTATAGTAAGAAGGTACCACCCAACCCTTACAAATATGTTATTAAACTGTGTAAATGATATAGAAATAGAAGGTAATTAATGTAATAAATAGACATATAATAATAAATTTATAACATATTTTGTATTGTAACTAATACATATGGAATAAATGCTTTATCACATAAAATCATATGTAAGATAAGCCTGATAACAACATATATAGTTTCAGGGTACAAAAAAACACACAAAATAAATATATTAATATAAGGACCTCGCCTTAAACATTACATAATATTGAATTAAATGAATAAAACACATTGAGGATCTTTTTAGGTTTAGAGTTTTAGAGAATTAGGCCATAAAAATTACATATCAACATGAAAATTACATGTAGACACTACTACTCAGTATCCATTTTTTAATATATAAACTCTTAAAATGAAACATGTCTAGTTCCATGTTTTAAACAGCATGACTTTTCCTTGATCCCATCCTTGACCCTATTCATCTTCAAGTCCTATGGAAAAAATTTCAAAAACTTCGTGTGAGTATGAAAATATAAGTAAGGGTTATAAAATAAGGAAAGGAAACATTAACCCATCAATAAATACAAATCAATGAAACTAATAATTTTCAATCATAACATACCTCATGAAATCATATGATTTATGAATAACATACAGAAATCATAAATCATATAAGTAAATTATGGAATTCAAAACATACTTACATTATAGAATTTTTAGCTACATAGGGAGTCACATTTGGAATACCAATCACAATATATTCCATAAATCTCTTAGTAGAAACATTCATGTTTTCCTCCATCACGTTACCCAATGCATTGGAGAGCTATATCGGGCTTACCCGCCCAAGGTTTATCAAAGAACCACCCATATATGTAAACAATTCCCAATAACCACAACATATTAATAACACATAAAACAAGCATAAAGGAAAAATAACATTTCCAATATATCATTTCAAGATATTGACAAAATCGTTGCTTTATCAAACTGTTTTCAAAACCATTAAAAACATTTAATAAAGTGACTTTTGAATAAAAGTGTCCCATACCAATTTGAAGATTTAAAATGAATTATCATTTGAAAACATTAATGTCTATATAAATAAACAAATCCTAAAAACCGTATTTGAAAACATGGACATTAATGATAAATATTTAGAAGAATAAATCTTTAAAACATTTAAAAAGAAATTTTAGTTAAAGAGTTTTTAACAAAATGAGAGACTCTTGAATACAAATAATTGAGGAATAACATTGAATAAGAACTTCATTATATCATGGTAATAAAGGGAAACATGATATAATATTCCAAAGGATAGAATATACACCATATAATAGTGAATTGGTGAATAACAACCATGAAGTCTCAATGGAATGTAAATTGAGATGAAATCTCTTATAAAGACGGTATCCTTTGATTTAGGATAAATAAATTACATAATAATATGTGAAAAATAAGAATAAACTCAATATAAGTAGATATAAAGTTCTAAACAATCAGATTTTATTCCCATATATTCATATCACAACACAATTAATAAGTAGAAGTGTAACCAAAAGAATTGAAATTGGGTGAAGGAGTTATCTTACAAAAATTCGACAGCCTAATGGTGTCAATTAAAAATTCAGAATGAATGAATGAGAGGGAAAAGGATCTCTCATCACATGGACATAAAATTTTCAGCAATAAAGATATAGAATAACATATCCCAACATAAGGATATTTAAATTAAAAGATAAAACAAAAAGAAGTCTTTTAAAAAGATGTGGGTGAAAGGTTCCCTTACCGATTTGGTAACTTACAAAACATACACCCCATGAAAGAAGGATAAAAAAATGGGGATAGAAATACCCATTAATTTAAGTATATTACACAGTTAATACAATATTGGGCAGTACATAAACCACACTAAAGGAAAATAGTGTCAATATAGCATGAATCTCACAGGAATAAAATGTTAGATGAAAACTTCTTACCACATCATAATCAATCAAGTCGTATGATCAAATTTTAATAACCATAAAATGAATCATAGAATACCATGAATATAAAAATAATCATGATAATATATATCAAATGTAAGTACACAATACACCACAGTCAATAAATTAGTGGTGAACAATGGAATTCTCAAGGAATTGAAAATGAGATAAGAAATCCCTTAACACGTGTCTGACTTGACTCATTCATTCTTTAATTCACATAATAATAAACTAAAGTTAATTTCTACTTGATTAATTACCCTTTTCAAGTTTATTATTCATTTTAAATCAATTATTATCATGTTATAAACAATATTTAATCATTTAAGTCAGTAATGGTCGTTTTGTCGGTATTTGGTACTTGAGTCAAAATTGTGCTTCTTATAATTACAAGTTGTCCTTTTGGTGAATAGTAAATTAAATACAGAATTATATTAAAGATTTAGATATCTTATATATCATACATATCCATTATATATATGTATTTATAATTTTACATAACATTTAGAGGTAAGAAATGAAATTCACCATTCATGGAGACGGTAAGCCGTACGTACGCATGAACACTACTTTCATTTCAATATCGTATTTTAATGGAATTAAAACATAATTATACATAGGTATATTATAATTGTAGTATAATATCATTAACTAAATCCGTTATATGTCCCACATAAGGCATTAACAAGTCATATCACTTTGAGAGGGCGGTAGTCCGCACTTCCTCAAATGAAATTATCGCGTTTACCCATAATGGAAACCATAAAGGAATGATATAAATGGAAAATACAGAAGCATAAATAATACATAAACTTAATATATATCATATATAAATACAGTTCCATCATAATGGCCACCATGAGGGGCGGTAGGAGGTAATTGAATAATCATCATTTCGTGAGGCGTTAGTTTTTCATCCAGAGAAACATTATGTTCTTCACCCATTAGATGGAGGTGTGTGTAATTTTAGTTCGAATAATTATCATAACAACATCCTAGTATATTTAGGATACTTGTGTTGTTATAAAATAAACTAATAAAATGATTTTAGGGGGTTGTAGAAGTATAATAATAGAAATTAATTTAAGAGAAATTGATTCCTTTAATTCGTGTAACTTCTTTTGGTTTGAACCAAAAGGGTTTTTTGAAGTGACTTTAGCCTAAGTTAATATAAGTCCCCAACCTTAAAAATTACTTAATATTGAGTTACTTCAAGAATCCACATTTTTTTATCTTTTCCGGGTTAGAGTTTTAGAGAATTTGATGATAAATCATGTATTACATTCCACATTTAAACAAGGCAGTTACATAAAAGGCAGTATTCATTTTTCCAATCAAAGGAGTCATATTTAAAATAAAACATGGATTCTTTCGTGACACTTCATCGACACTACCAATACATCATTTAATTTTCCCTTGACCTGTGAAAAACATTTCAAAAAAAACTTCGGATGAGCATAAAAATCTCAGTAAGGTATATAAAAATACGGAATGAAAACATTTGTCCATGTATACATAAGAATCAATGAAATCATACTTTACTCATAAAACATAATAACTTTAACATAACTCATCAAATCATGAATAAATCATAGAAATCATAAGACATAAAGGAAACTTGAGGCATTCATAACATTCTTACGTAGGGAGTAACCCTCATGGTTACATTTGGAATGCGCATCACAGTATATTCCCGAAATCTCTTCAGAGAAACCTTAGAGTTTAACCCCTTTGTGTTACACAATGAATTGGGGAGCTATATCAGGATCACCTGCCCTTAGTTTATCATGAAACCACCCGTCTTCATAAACAATTCCCAAGAACCATAACATAATAGTTCCACATAAAACAAGCATAAAGGAAACATAGCATTTCAAATTTCAATCAATGATATCAATACAAAACATTGGTATAAAAATATTATCAAAATAATTTTCAATACCAAAATAAAGGAAAATAAAAACAAGGTATTTATTTTTCATTTAAAAAAAGTTATGTCTTTTAGAGGAAGCCGAAACTCATATAATGGTCACGGAAGCGGAGAAGTCATTGTCGCCGCATACATAAGATAAAAACATTCATTTTGTCATTTAGTAGAATGATTTATATAAAAATATTCATTTTGAATAAAAGTTAAAGTAAAAAGGGGTTTATACCCCATATAAAATAAAGTTGTGTATAAAACAAAATATGCCTCAATGAATGGATATTGAGACGAAGTCCCTTACCTCGTGTCCGACTTGACTCGATCGTTCTTTAATCTCTTGAATAATAAACATGAGTTAATTTATAATTGCTTAAGAACCTTTTTAAAGTTCATTATTCCATTTACATAATAATGACCACCATGCATGTAGGATTTTTGAAATTCAATACCCAGAAGTGGTAAACTTTAATTTACACGAAATATCAGTTTGTTTAACTACCACTTAGTGGTTTAACTATTCATCAAAAATTGAAGTTCTTCAGAAAAATACAAAAAATTCATTCTAAGCAATATTTGATATTCAGAATTAAAAAAATGATTTCTATTTTTCAAAATTCAAAACATATAAGTTTCATTAATTAATTTTATAATTAATTCTCATTGTCAAAACAAATAGCGTATTTTTAAGAAACAATATCTATCAAAAGACTAACACTTGTTTATGTCCAATTTCAAAGTGAAATTAATTCCAATGACCACCATTGGATTAACTGGTAAAAATATACTTTAATTTCACTTTAAAACCAATTATGAAGATAATATATCCTTATAAATAAATTAGACTAAAATGAAGTTTTGAATTAAAATACAACATTTTTCACTATTCATTAAAAATGAACATTATCAGAAAATACCAAAAATTTACACAGAGTAAATTTGGATATCTTGATTCTAAAGAAGAATTTTATTTGGTCCAATAGAATGTATAAGAGTGACCACAACTGAATTTAAAGAGGGTTCTCCATCGAACATAGCAAACCCTTTAAAGTAAATTTAATACTTAATTCAAAAAATATTAATAAATATGAAAATGTCTTATTCTTTATTTACCAGGGATGTTACATCCCTCCCCCCTTTTGGGAATTGCGTCCTTGAAATTTATTCACTTAAATAAAAGGGGTTATTTATCCCTCATATCATTTTCAGATATCCATGTTGCCTCTTCAATCATGTAGTTTTTCCACAAAACCTTTACTTGATGAATCACCTTATTCCATAATACCTACTCCCTATGGTCAAGAATCTGGACTGGTTATTCCTCATAAGATAGACTGTTTTCCAGCTGAACTACCTATGGACTCAAAACATGATATGGATCTGGTATGTACTTCCTTAACATTGAAACATGAAAAAAAATTTGTACTTGAGATAAAATCGGAGGTAAAGCCACTCGGTATGCAACTGATCCAACTCTCTCCAGAATTTTGTATGGTCCAATGAACCTTGGACTCAGTTTTCCTTTCTAACCAAATCCCATCACACTTTTCCATGGTGAAAATTTGAGGAAGACATGATCACCTACCTCAAAGGAGAGATCCTTTCTCCTATTGTCCGCATAACTTTTCTTCCTGCTCTGAGATGTTCTCTTGTGTTTCTATATCAGCTGAAATTTTTCTGCCATCTCTTCTGCCAATTATGGTCCCATCAACTTCCTTTCACACACTTCATCCAAAAAAACTGGAGTTCGACACCACTTCCTATATAATGCCTCAAATCATGCCATCTGTATACTGGAATGAAAACTGTTATTATAAGAAAACTCAAACAAAGAAAGATGTTGGTCCCATCTTGTAACACCCCAGGTAAATAAAGAATATAAAAATTTCATATTTATCCATATTTGTGAATAAAATATTAATATGAAATTAAAGGGGATTCTATGCTCGATGGCATACCCAACACACAATAATGAGTTTCTTGGGAATCTTACGTTGCACTCTAATAATAAAATAATGTTATTTTAAATGGTAGTTAAAGCCTAGATGTTGTGATGGTGGGAATGCATAGAACTAACTAAAAAATTATTATATATGTTTGTCAAATATTTTTACTTTTTACAATAAATGTTAGAGGATTAAAAATGCGAATGAATCCAATTTTAAGCGTAAACATTCTAATATTCTTTAAAATGTCGATTAACCGACTTTTGATGGAAAACCTCTTTTAAATCAACATTTTGATAATGGTATGTGTTATATTTTACAAAATAAAATTATTCTTTAGAATCGGGACATCAAAATTTACTTTGTGTAAATTTTTGGTATTTTTCCAAAAAAGTTCAATTTTTAATGAATAGTGAAAAATGTTGTATTTTAATTCAAAAACTCTTTTTAATCTAATTTATTTATATGATTAGATTATATTTTGAATTTGTTTTAAAGTTAAATTAGAATATATTTTTACCATCTAATCCAATTGTGGTCTTTGTAATTAATTTCACTTTGAAATCAGACTTAAACTAGTGTCAATATTTTGATACATTTTGTTTCATAAAAACACGCTATTTGTTTTGAAAGCGGGAATTAATTATTAAATTAATTAATGAAACTTATGTCTTTTGAATTTTGTAAAATATACAACATTTTTGAATTTGGAATATCAAATATATCTTAGGGTGAATTTTTGGTAATTTTCTGAAAAACCACAATTTTTGATGAATAGTGAAACCACTAAGTGGTACTTATAAAAACTGATTTTTCCGTTTAAATGAAATTTTGTCATCTTTGTGTTTTTAATTTCAAAAATATGACATACATGTTTGTCATTAAGAAGTAAAATGTGGTTCAATGAGATAAAAATAATTTTTTGGTGAATAGTAACTTATTAAGTTTTTAATCGCGATTAGAGGTAATTAGTGTAGTTTAAGGTAAGAATAATGTTTTAAAAAAATTAAATGACCTGGACACATGTCCTACCCTAATTGGATGTGTCATGGCCGAACAAGACAATCCATCGGTCAACTTGGGGACCCCATGGATCCACTTTGGTTGGAAAAAGACATAAATACCTTTTTATTTAATGTTAAAGTAAAAATGACACAAACATGAGATGTTTTACTAAAACAATTTTTACATGGGGTTATACAAGTCATATTTTTGACTATAAATAGTCATTGGAAAGATAAAAAAATTTCCTACATAATTGTATTTTTTATAATTTTTAGACATTAAATAAATTAAATTATATATGACATCATGATGATGCAGCGATGACCTCATTATTTAACGATTTAAATAAAATGGACAGATAATGTAATATATATGACCTAAACATGTCAAAAACCTATTGGATGAGTGTATTTCGAACCCTTATCACCTTATCCTAGAAATACATCAATGTGGGACCTTTAAAATTCGAAACTCTTTTGAAAATAAAGTAACATTTTGTAACTTTACAAGAGTGCCCCTCCTCTCCTCGTATAAAATGCCCCCACCTCTACCTCCATAACCACACTCCCAAAGCCTTTGGCTCAGCCAAACTCTGCCCATTTTGTCTCCCCAATTCCATATATTACTCCTTGAAGCCTCACTTTGGGCAGAAGTCTTCCCAAGGAAGCCTTTGAGCTCAAACCAAAGGGAGTTACCCGATTTTAAGGTAATGTCTTTACTTGAGTCCTGTTGTTTTATTTTGCCTCTACAACCCCCTAAACTCTTTTTATTCATTTCTTTTGTAACAACTCCAGTATATTCAATATACTAGGATGTTTTTATAAGAAGGATTAGAGCTACAATTACACACACCTACATCTAATGGTTAAAGAACATATTGTTTCCATGGATGGAGAATTTCTGCCTCACGAAATGATGATTGTTCAACACTCATATAACACCTTCAAAGGTGGCCATTAAGATGTAACTATATTTATATATGATATATAATATGTTTATGTTTTAATTAAGCTTCTGTATTTTTCATTTATGGCATACCTTTATGGTTTCCATTATGGGTAAACGCGATATCTTCATTTAAGGAAGTGCGAACTACCGCCCCCTCAATGTGATGTGATTCGTTAATTCCATATGTGGGGCGTATAAAGGATGGATTTAAAGTTATTATATATTATGTTATAATGGAATTATAATATACCTCTATATCATTATTATTTCTTTCCATTAATTTATGAGATAGAAGTGAAAGTACCGTTCATGCGTACGTACGGCTTACCGTCTCCATGAACGGTGCATTTCATTTCTTATCCCCAAATGTACTGTACTAATATAAGTACATATTTATAATGAATATATATAATGTATGTTACATATAAATGATGAATATAATTCTTGAATTAAAATATACATACCTCTCATTTAGTTTTAATTCCATCAATATGACAAAGAAATGAAAGTAGCGTTCATGCGTACGTACGGCTTACCAGCTCCATGAACGGTGCATTTCATTTCATACCTATAAATGATGATGTAATATTATAAATACATGTATATTATGGATATATATGATATATATGATATCTAAATCATGAATATCATTTTGGATATAATGAACCATTGACCACACGAACAACATGTAATTATAAGAAGTCCACTTTTGACTTAAGAACCAAATATCGACAAAACAAACATTGTTAACTTAAATGATTACATAATGTTTATAACATGTCAATAATTGATATGAAAGGAATAATTAACTTGAAAAATGTTCTTAAGAAATTATAAATTAACTCAATTTTATTATTCAGGATGTTAAAGAACAATCGAGTCAAGTCGGACCCGAGGTAAGGGATCATACTCCTCTCTTTCTTTTTAAGTACGCTCTTTATGTCATTCCTTTTAAAGCTCATATTTCTTGTTATTAGGATGTTATTTTATATTACTCTTACTGTATTTTTTGTTGTTCATATGATGAGAGACCCTATTTTCTCTCATCAATCCATTTTGGAAGTTTTAAGTGGCGCCGTTAGGCTGCCGAGTTTTCGTAAGGTATTTTTCATCTCAATTTTATTCCCGTGAGATTTATGCAACATTTCACACAATTTCCTTTGAGTGGTGTATTTACTTACCATTATTCTACTCTTTGTGTAATATAATTTCGTTTATGAGTATTTACATCAATGATTTATTGACCTTCTTTCATGGGGTGTATGTTTTGAAAGATACCCAAGTCGGTAAGGGAACCTTTCACCCTCCTCTTTTTAAAAGACTTCTTTTGTTGGGTCTTTTAATTCACATATTGTTATGTTGGGATATGTTCTCATATATCCTTATTGATGTAAATTTTATGTGATGAGATACTTTTTTTTATCTCTCATCAACTCTTTTTCTGAATTTTGAAGTGATGCCGTTAGGCTGTCAAATTTTTGGAAGGGAACTTTTTAACCCAAATTTGATTCTTTGGGATAAACTTGTACTCCTTGACTATGTCGTTCTATGAATATGTGTGAATAACCTCTGATTATTTTACACATAATATCCACTTATATTTGGTGTATTAGTTTTCACACAAAATTATTCAATTGGTTTATCCTTAAACCAAGGATACCGTCTTTGTAAGGGTCTTCGTCTCAATCTCCATTCATTGAGGCATATTTTGTTTTATACACAACCTTCTTTTATACGGTGTATAAAACCCTTTGACTTTTACGTTTATTCAAACGGAATCTTTTTTCTATGAAGCGTTTTACTAAATGAAAAAAGGAATGTTTCTTTTACGTACGCGGTGACAACGACCTTTTCCGCCGCCGCGAGTATTATTTGGTCTTTGGCTTCCTGAACAAGCCGTAATGTTTTTTAAAATGAAATAAATACCATATACTCTTTTATGTATTTTGGTATTGAAAATGGTTTTTATAATGGATTTGTTATGTCAATATATTTAAGTGATATATTGTGATCAAAGTGTGGAAATGTTTTCTTTCCATTATATTTGTTTTATGTCTTATGATTTTTATAATGGTACTTGGACATTTAATGGGTGGTTACGTGATAAACCATATGATGGGTGGTGCCGTAAATACCAGGACGGGTGGTTACGTTATAACCTCCAATGCATTGGGTATGGAAGTCGGCCGTATGGCTACTCCATTATGTTTGTATGGAAGTTGGCCGAATGGCTATTCCATTAAGTGATATGTGTGGAAGTCGACCTTATGGTTATTCTACATAAGTATGTTTATGTCCCAAGTTACCTTTATATGTCATGTGATCTTTATATGGGGTTTATGGTAATCTTTTGGTTGCAGAAGGGTATGTAATGAAATTTTATTCAGCGAAGAGTTTTTACTACTTCAAAAAGGTGAAAAGTATTACTTTGAAAAAGTATACATGGTTTACTTGTTGTTTTGAAAAAACTAACAGTTTTCATTCTTTGTGTATCCCTTACTGAGCTTTTTATGCACATCCCAAGTTTTTGAAATGTTTTTTCACAGGACTTAGCATGGAATAGGGTCAAGGATGGGTTCAAGGGAAAGTCATGCTACCTAAAACATGGAACTAGACATTTTTCTTTTTAAGAGTTTATATTTTACGGAAATTTTATTAGAAGCGACTACTTTGTAATCTTTTGAGATGTAATAGTTATGTCCTAATTCTCTAAAACTCTAAACCTGAAAAGATCCTAAATGTGAATTACTCATTTAATTCAACATTAAGTAAGGTTTAAGGCTGGGGCCTTATACATCTTCCTTAATAATCCATCGAACAATCACATAGCATATCCTCCAATGTCTGAATTGTTCATTCTGACTTCCCATCTGATTGAGGATGAAAACGTTTACTGAAATTTAATTCAATACCCAACGAATTCTAAAAGCCTTTCCAAAAGTTAGAAGTAAACCTGTGATCATTATCAGATACAATGGAGAGGGGAACTCCCTGTAACCTGACTATCTCTTTATGATACAAACATGAAATTTGATCTAGGGAAAAAGTATCTAGTATAGTAAGGAAATGAGCAGATTTAGTCAAGCGATAAAAAATAACCCAAATTTCATTATTACCTCGAGGTGTCTTTGGAAATCCCACAACGAAGTCCATGGATATATTCTCCCATTTTCACTTTAGCACTGGTAAAGGCTGAAGCATCCCTTTCGGTAACTACCTCTCTACTTTAAACTGTTGAAAAGTCAAACACTTCATAGTAAAATCAGCAATATCACTTTTCATTCCATCCCACCAGTAATACTCTCAAAGATCTCTATACATATTATTACTGCTTGGATGAATTGAAAACAGAGAACTATGAGCTTCAATAACAACTCTCTCTTAAACTGTCAATTATAACGCACACACAATATCTTCCCAAATCACAAAACACAATCATTATCAATGTTGAATTCAGGATACTTACCCTTCTGAACCAGCTCTACCTTTTTCTGCAACTTACTATCTGGCTTCTGTGCTTTTCTTAATTATGTCTGATAGAGAAGATTTCACTAATACCTGAAACAAAATAGAAGAACATACTACAACAACAACTTCAATGCCAAAGTTAATCAAATCCTTAACTAAAGGATCATGTTCCAAACGCAACATTGTTAATGAAGAATTATTTTTTTGACTCAAAGCATCAACCACTTTATTTTATTTTCCCGGATGATAAATAATTGTATAATCACAATCCTTGATTAATTCCAGCCATCTCCTCTATCTCATGGTCAATTAATTCTGAGTGAATATATACTTTAAAATTTTGTGATTGGTATATATTTCACACTTTACTCCATAAAAATGATGCCTCCAAATTTTTAAATCGAAAACAACAACAACTAATTCCAAATCATGTGTAAGGTAATTTACCTCATGTGTTTTCAACTGAAGTGAAGCATAATCTATTACCTGATCGTTCTTCATTAGGAAACAACCAAGACCATTAAATGAATCATCACTGTAGATAACAAACCCACCATTCCTGGAAGGTAGTGCCAAAACTGGAGAATTCACTAATCTTCATTTAAATTCCTGAAAACAATCATCACATTCTTTTGTCCAGATCAACATAACAACCTTCCGAGTTAGCATAGTCATTGGAATAGATAACCATGCAAATTTTTTAACAAACCTTTGGTAATAGCCTGCCAAACCATGAAAAATACGAATCTCAGTTACATTTGTGGGTCTTGGCCATTCTTCAAAAACCTTTGATTCTGCAGGATTAATAGTTATTCCATCTTTAGAAACAATGCGACCAAGGAAAGAAATCTTTTTTCAACCAAAACTCACACTTTCTGAATTTCCCATACAAATTTTTTTCTTTTATGGTTTGAAAAATAACTCTTAAATGACTTTCATGATCCTCTCTACATTTTGAAAACAACCAAAATTTTTCACCTGAGTCAACTGATCCATCTCTACAACAAATTGTTTAGTTCTGATTCTAAACATCTCAGGATACTGATTTGAAAGGTCATTTCCCTCTGTATGCCATCCCAAAAAAGCTGTTCTGTTTCCTCTACGAAAAACCATTCTTAACACATAAATATCATAGGCGAAGCAACATGGTAATCTTTAAATGCTATATCATTTAAATTTGGCCATTAAAAAAATATTTTTGTATAATCATTTAATAGAATTCTAACTCTGAAAGTTATCTAAACTAACCTTTGATAACAATTATAAGGCCCCAACATTAAACATTACTTAATCTTTATTTATTTCAAGAATGAACATTGAGGATCTTTTCAGGTTTAGAGTTTTAGACAATTAGATCATAAATCATGTATTATATTCCAAATTTAAATAAGGCGGTTAAATAAAAGGCAGTATTCATTTTTCCCATAAAAGGAGACATATTTAAAATAAAACATGGATTCTTTTGTGACACTTCCTCGACACTATCAACCCATCATGATCTTTTCCCTTGACCTGTGAAAATCATTTCAAAAAAACTTGGGATGATCATAAAAAACTCAGTAAGGTATATAAAAATACGAAATGAAAACATCAGTCCATGTATTCTTAAGAATCAATGAATTCATAATTTACTAATAAAACATAAGCACTTTAACATACCTCAATAAATCATGAATAGATCATTGAAATCATAAGACCTAAAGGTATCTTGAGGCATTCGTAACATTATTATGTAGGGAGTAACCCTTATGGTTACATTTGGAATACCCATCATAGTATATTCCCTAAATCTCTAAGGAGAAACCTTAGAGTTTAACCCCTTCACATTACCCAATGCATTGGAGAGCTATATCGGGCTCACCCGCCCGTAGTTTATCATGGAACCACCCGTCTTCATAAAAAATGCCCAAGAACCATAACATAATAGTACCACATAAAACATGCATAAAGGAAACATAGCATTTACACATTTCAATCACAAGATATCAATACAAAACATTGATATAAAAAAATTATAAAAACCATTTTCAATACCAAAATAAAATAAAAGTAAAACATGGTATTTTTTTCATTTAAAAGAATTTATGGCTTGTAGAGGAAGCCGAAACTCAAATAATGGTCCCAACGGCAGAGAAGTCGTTGTCTCCACATAAATAAGACAAAAACATTCATTTTGTTGTTTAGTAAAATGATTTGTATTAAAATATTTCTTTTCAATAAAGGTAAAATTCAAAATGGGTTTATACACCATATAAAAGAAAGGTGTGTATAAAACAAAATATTCCTCAATGAATGGAGATTGAGAGGAAGTCACTTACTTCGTTTCTGACTAGACTCGATCGTTCTTTAATCTCCTGAATAATAAACTTGAGTTAATTTCTACTTGTTTAAGAAACTTTTTCAAGTTAATTATTCCTTTTATATCACTTGTTACCATGTTATGAACACTATGTAATTATTTAAGTTAATAACGGTCTTTTTAATGATCATTGGTACTTGAGTAAAAAATAAACACTTTATAATTACAAGTTATTCATGAGGTAAAATATACATTATAATCAGAATTATGTTCATGATGTAGATATTTTATATATCATATATATCCAGTATATACATACATTTATAATATTACAAAACATTTAGAGGTAAGAAATGAAATTCACCGTTCATGGAGACGGTAAGCCGTACGTAAGCATGAACGCTACTTTCATTTCTATTTCGTATCTAATGGAATGTAATAATAATGATATAAAGGTATATTATAATTCCAGTATAATATCATATATAAAATCATTAACTCCATCCTTTATACTTCCCACATATGGCACTAACGAATCAAATCACTTTGTGGGGGAGGTAGTCTGCACTTCCTAAAATGAAATTATCGTGTTTGCCCATAATGGAAACCCTAAAGGTATGCCATAAATATAAAATACAGAAGAATTAGAAAAAAAATAAACATAAAAAATATCATATATAAACATAGTGACATCTTAATGGCCACCTTTAATGGTGTTAAAAGAATATTGAACGATCATCGTTTCATGAGGCAGAAATTCGCCATCCACGGAAACATTTTGTTCTTTAGTCATTAGACGTAGGTGTGTGTAGGGGTAGCTCAAATAATTCTTATAACAACATACTAGTATATTTAAGATACTGGTGTTTCTAAAAAAGAATTGAATAAAAAGAGTTTAGGGGGTTGGAGAAGCATAATAAAACAAAAGAACATTAGAGAATACTTTACCTTTAAATCTGGTAACTCCTCTTGGATTGAACCAAAAGGGTTTCTTGAAGAGCTTTCTGCCTACGGTAAGGATTCTAGGATGAATAGAGGGATATTATAAGCTTATTTGAGTAGATTTTGGACAAGACAAAGGGCTTGAGAAGTGTGAGAGATGGGTAGGAAGTGGTGTCTTTTTATAAGGGAGAGGAGGGGCTCTTTTGGAACTCTTGAAACTATTATTTTATTATAAAATGAAATTCGTTTTCTAAAGCTCCAAAAATCATTAAAGTCGAGGATAAGTTGGTACATGCTCGAAATAAAATCATCCAATAATAGACAGGTGTTGGATATTATTTTAAACATTATCTTCTAATTTATTTAAATCATTCATTAATGACGTAAACACTGCATCATCATTATGTCAGAAATAAATTAATTTTTTTGATGTCTAAAAATTATAAAAAAATTACCATGATGTAGAAAATATTTTTATATTTCTAATGAATATTTATAGTAAAAAATATATCTTATATAACCCCATGTAATAATTGTTTTAGTAAAACAATATATGTTTGTGATTTTTTTTATTTTTACTTTAAATAAAAGGTATTAATGTCATTATCTCACTCAAGTGGCTCTATGGGGTCCAAAAATTGACCCATGGATTGTCTTGGTCGGTCATGAGCTATCAAATAAGATTAGGACATGTGTCAAGATATTTTTATATTTTTATAATATCATTTATATCTTAAATTACACTAATTACCCCTAATCACGGTTAACAAAACTCAAAAGTTACTATTCACGGAAAAAATATTTTAATCCCATTGAACCAAATTCTACTTAATAATGACAACCATGTTTGTCGGATTTTTGAAATTCAATACACAGAAGCGATAAAATTTCATTAAAACGAAAAATCAGTTTGTTTAACTACCACTTAGTGGTTTCACTATTAATCAAAAATTGAAGTTTTTCAGAAAAATACCCAAAATTCATCCTAAGATATATTTGATATTATGAATTCAAAAAATGATTTCTATTTTGAAAAATTAAAAACATATAAGCTGCATTAATTAATTTTATAATTAATTTCCATTGTCAAAACAAATAGCGTGTTTTTAAGAAACAATATCTATCAAAAGACTGACACTTCTTTATGTCCAATTTCAAAGTGAAATTAATTCCAATGAACACCATTTCATTAAATGGTAAAACTATATTCTAATTTCACTTTAAAAACAAATAAAAAGATAATCTATCCTTATAATTAAATTATATTAAAATGATTTTTTGAATTAAAATACAACATTTTTCACAATTCATTAAAAAAATGAACATTATTAGAAAATATGAAAAATTTACACAATGTAAATTTTGATGTACTGATTCTAAATAAAAAATTTATTTGGTATAATAGAATCTATAAGAGTGACCAAAACTGTATTTATGGAGGGTTCTCCATCGAACATAGCAACCCATTTAAAGTAAATTTAATACTTAATTCAAAAAATATTAATAAATATGAAAATGTCTTATTCTTTATTTAACTGGGATGTTACAGTTAAGGATTCTAGGGGGATAAGAGGGTTGTAGGGAGATTAATTTGTTAGAGTTTGGATGAGCCAAAGGGCTTGATAGGTGTGAGAAATCGGTTAGAAGTGAGGGCTTTTTATAAGGGGAATGAGGGGCTCTTTAGGAAAGTGTGAAAATATTATTTTATTATATAATGATGTTTGGTTTATAATGGTCCAAAACTCATTAAGGTAGAAGATAAGATGACTCATGGTCAAAAGAAAATAATCCAATAATAATTGGACAGGTATTGAATATTATTTTAATATTTATATTCTTGTTTATTTAAATCATTTATTAATGAGGTAAATGCTGCATCATTATTGTGTCATAAAAATTTAATTTATTTGATGTATAAAAATTATAAAAAATATATAATGATGTAGGAAATTTTTTTAGATTTCTAATTAATATTTATGGTCGAAAACATGACTTATATAACACCATATAAAAATTAATTTACTAAAATATTTTTGTTTATGTCATTTTTTCCATTACTTTAAATTAATTTAGCTAAAGTGTCATTTTCACTCCCAAGTGGCTCCATGGGGTCTGAAAATCAACCCAAGGATTCCCTTGGTCAGTCATGACTCATAAAATAAGGTTAGGACACGTTTTAATGTAATTTGGAATAATTATAATATTCTTTTTACCTTGAATTACCCTATTAACCTTTAACCGTTGTAAATAAAAGTCAAAAGTGACTATTCACCAAAAATTATTTTCATCTAATTGAAACAAATTTTACTTACTAATAACAACCATGTATGTTGTATTTTAAAAATTCAATTCAATGAAGCAGTAAATTTTCATTTAAAAGAAAATGTCAGTTTTTTTAACAAATACTTAGTGGATTCACTATTCATCAAAAAATAAAGTTTTTCAGAAAAATACCAAAAATTCAGCCAAAGCTATATTTTATATTCCGAATTCAAAAATTATTTCTATTTTATCAAATTAATAACATATAAGTTTCATTAATTAATTTTATAATTAATTTCCATTGTCAAAACAAATAGCGTGTTTTTAAGAAACAATATCTATCAAAAGATTGACACTTGTTTATGTCCAAATTCAAAGTGAAATTCATTCCAATGACCACCATTGGATTAAATGGTAAAAATATAATCTAATTAAACTTTAAAATGAATTAAAAATGTAATAAAAAAATATCAATAAATTAGATTAAAAGGAATTTTTGAATTAAAATACAGTATTTTTCACTATTCATCAAAAAATGAATTCTATCAGAATAATACCAAAATTTACCCCAAAGTAAATTCTGATATCCCAATTCTAAATAAGAATTTTATTTTGTCAAATGGAACATATGAAAGTGACCAAAACTATATTTAATGAGGGTTCTCCATTAAAAGGTGGTAAATAAACCTTTCAAAGTAAATTATGGTTAAAATTAGATTCATTCACATTTTTAAGCCTCTAAAATTTATTGGATAAATGTAAAAACATTTAATAAACATGTATATTGATTTTTTAGTTAGTTATGTTCATTACCCCATTATAAAGGCTAGGAGTTAACTACCATTTAAAATAATAATATTATATTATTAGTGTGCAATGTATGATTTCAAAGAAACCCATTGTTGCGTATCGAGTATGCCATCGAACATAACATCCCCATTAAAGTAGAATTAATATTTAGTTCACAAATATTAATAAATATGAAACATTTCTTGTTCTTTATTAAGATGGGATGTTACATCCTTCCCCCTTTTTGGAATTTCATCCTCACAATTTTCAAACTAAGCTTGGAAACTTCATTAAAACTCCCACATCAGAAAAGTGTCGGTAAAACTCTCACTTTAAAAGAAAGAAAGAGAAGTATAAAGGTCACAAGAGATAACCCATACTAGGATTACATGTAAGAAAACATGTACATCGAAGAGAAAAAAATATTCAATTTCAAATGGAGAGTGATAGAAATCTTGATTAGGAGAATGTTAACCACCATAAAATAACAAACTTATGATGTGTTAAATGGTCTTTGATTACCTAGTAGGAAACGTAAACTAACATCATTTTTGTTTTATGTTCCTTTTCATAATTTTGAGGAATTAATTTACTACATATAATAATAACATAATGAAATATACTTAACATCATCTAGAGTTTCATCATTTAATAAGTTTCTACTAAAAACTAATATTTTCTCCAAAAAATGAGCATTAAAAAAGACTTGGTCACATCAAAATCACAAGATTAGTCTTCTAAAGAATCACATAATCCACAAAAGAAGGAATATATATTTCATTTTTAATTACACATCAACGAAAACTAAGATGGTCAGTGCAAGATCGTGTAATATTAAAAAAGGACAACCTTTTACAAAAAGATTAACTACTATTAATCTCCAAAATTTGTCAAACAAAACCCAAAGATCAAAAAAGACCATTCAATAAAACATTTCCCATAAAAGTTTTCAAAAGTAATCCAAATGAAGATTGAAACCCAAATCTCATAAGGATTTAATTACATAATCTTCCAAGAAAAATCATAACATTTATCTCTAAATAACATCAGTTACTCCTAAAGTCTCATATTGAAAAGTAATTAACCTAATCACAAATTCTCCAAGATTGGTTAATCATTTTCATAAAAAAACCAAATCTTCATATGTCCGAAATAAAAACATAGATTATTCAAAACTGAAATATCAACCATTATTCCACAATTTAAATCCCATAGCATTTTATTTTCTTTAGGCATACAATGTTTCCTCAAATGAGAGAATTTCTTCCAAAAAACCTTTGATCACTTAATCACTAAATCATTTTCCTATACTAAGTATATCCATTTGATAAAACGTAAGTTACCAAAAATAAACTTATTCTTCTTCCATAAAATCATTTTACTAAAATAATAAGTCATACTACCCAGGGAATTCAATTAGGCCAGTAGTAGGTGATGCGCCCCTGTCGCCCTTCGGTTGTGGGTTCAATTCTTGCGGCCTTGCAGGATGCAACAAGTTTTCACCCATCCTGTAGGTTGTCCTTTTTATAAAACTCAAAAATAACCCTAACATGTTTTAACCTTAATGGTTTCATTATACCTCTCATTTCCATCCCAATTCATTATGATCTCAACATCTTAATTCATCAATTCTTATATATATTGACATTTTTTTATTTCACCCACATATGATAAAATAAAATTACACCCAAAAAGAAGAACATCATACCCTGATCATGGTGTCCATTTGGTTTCATCGTCATATTGTTCACAAAGGAATAAGGTCCATGCATTGCAAAAATGATTTAGGGATTCTTCAAAACCATTTGCTTCCTTCATCCAAATACACCTTGTACAACATGGGTCATATGGGTGTTCATAGAAAAAATGTTTTCGAAAATAATCATGTATGACATATAATTTCAAAGCATCTGATAAAACATGATTTCTATAAAATAATTGGACCGAATTTGAGTTGAAACTTTCAATTAATGGTCCTTTTAAAATACCATATGAATGTGATGAGAGAATAGTTTGTAAAAGATAATATAAATAGGTTGTGCAAGGGTCTCCTTCTTCAGCAGCTTTTTCAAAATCCGAATATGCTTCAAAATCTTGTAATAAGGTAAATTATTTGAAAATGCATTGATAATATTTACCTTTCTTGAAAATTTGAGAATATAGTGAAAAAAGGATTTGTTTAAATACAACCCATGATCCATGATGATAACAAGATAAAATGGAGGTGTTTTATATCTTAAAAAACTGCTTGCAAGTGAGTTGTACACAAGAAAATGTTTCGTAATCATCCGAACATGACTTTGAAATAATTATTGCTAGCAAGTCATCAGGAAGAGATAAGAACATTTTTTGAGATCCTCCCCCTCCCAGTTGTAATTGACTGTCTTTGATCTGAAAATGTTATAAAACAATGATTTAACTAAAATAATAGACATAGGGACTAACCTTGTGTCTAAGGAAAACTAATCATCCCTAAAGTTGTCCAAACCGACCTCTGATACCAACTATTAGGACACAACCTTAAACATTGAATAATCTTGACCTAAATTAATAATTTACATTGAGGATATTTTCAGGTTTAGAGTATTAGAGAATTAAGCCATAACTATCACATATCAACTTTAAAATTACATGTAGACAATATTAATCAGTATCTATTTTTTTAAGATATAAAATCTTAAAAAGAAACGTGTCTAGTTCCATGTTTTAGAAAACATGACATTTCCTTGATCCAATCATTGACCCTATTCATCTTTAAGCCCTATGGAAAACAATTAAAAAACATGGGGTGAGCAGAAAAAGCTTAGTAAGGGTTATAAAATAAGGAAAGGAAACATTAACAGATTAATAAATACAAATCAATGAATCCAATACTTTTCAATCATAACATTCCTCATGAAATCATAAGATTTATGAATAACATATAGAAATAATAAATCATAAAAGTAACTTATGGAATTCATAACATAGATACATTTTAGCTATAAAATCTACATTGGGAGTCACATTTTGAATACCCATCACAGTATATTCCCTAAATCTCTTAGGAGAAACATTCAAATTTACCTCTGTCACGTTACCCAATGCATTGGAGGGCTATCTCAGGCTCACCCACCGTAGGTTTATCACGGATCCACCCGTATATGTAAAAAATTCCCAATAACAATAATATATTCTTAACACATAAAAAATTATAAAGGAAAAATAACATTTCCACATTGCAATCACAATATATCATTTCAAGCTATTGACAAAATTAATGCTTTATTAAACCATTGTCAAAACCATTTAAAACATTTAATAAAGAGTTTTTGAATTAATGTGTCCCATACCACATTGAAGATTTTAAATGAATTATCATTTGAAAACATTACCTTCTATATAAATAAATAAATCCTAAAAACCATATTTGAAAACACAAACATTAATGAGAAATATTTATGATAATAAATATTTAAAACATTTAAAATAATATTTTAGTTAAAGAGTTTTAAAAAAAATGAGAGACACTTGAATACAAATAATTGAGGAATAAAACTGAATCAGAACATTATAATATAATTAGAATAAACAGAGTCATGATATAATATGCCAAAGGACAGTATGTACACCATATAATAGTCAATTGGTTCATAATAATGATGAAGTCTCAATGGAATATAAGTTGAGATGAAATCTCTTATAAAGACGGTATCCTTAGATTAAGAATAAATAAATTACATAATAATGTGTGAAAAATAAGAATAAACTCAATATAAGTAGATATAAAGAGTGAAACATTTATAGGTTGTTAACACAGATTCATAGCACGACATAATCAAGAAGTAGAAGGGTAACCCAAAGAATTGAAATTGGGTTAAGGAGTTCTCTTACAAAAATTCGACCACCTAACAGTGTCAATTAAAAATTTAGAAAGAATTAATGAGAGGGAAAATGATATCTCATCAAATGGACATAAAACTTACAACATTAATGATATAGAAACACATATCCCAACATAAGAATATTTAAATTAAAATACATAACAAAAATAAGTCTTTTAAAAAGAGGAGGGTGAAAGGTTCCCTTACCAATTTCGTAAATTACAAAACATACACCCCATGAAATAAGGACCTTAAAATGAAGATGTAAATACCCATGAATTGAAGTATATTACACAATGAATACAATATTGGGCAGTACATAAACCATACAAAAGGAAAATAATGGAAATATTTCATGAATCTCACGGGAATAAAAAGTTAGATGAAAACTCCTTACCACGTTGTAATCAATCGAGTCGTATGACCAAAAATTAATAACCATCAAATGAATCATATAATACAATGAATATATAAATAATCATGATAATATATATCAAATGGCCATAAAAAATACACCACATTCAATAAATTAGTGGATAACAATGGAAATCTCACGGAATTGAAAGTAAGATAAGAAATCCCTTACCTCATGTCCGACTTGACTCATTCGTTCTTTAATTTCTTGAATAACAAACTAAAGATAATTTCAACATTCTTAAAAAACTTTTTCATGTTTATTATTCCTTTTATATTACTTATTACCATGTTATAAACATTATTTAATCCTTTAAGTTAATAACTGTCATTTTGTTGGTATTTGGTACTTGATTCAAAATTGAATTTCTTATAATTACAAGTTTTCCTTATGATCAATAGTACTATATCTATAGACTGATAATCATGATTTAGATATCATATATATCATATATATCTAGTATATATATGTATTTATAATATTACATAACATTTTGAGGTAAGAAATGAAATGCACCGTTCATGGAGACGGTAAGCCGTACGTACGCATGAGCGCTACTTTCATTTCAATATCGTATTTTAATGTAATTAAAAATTAATTATACATAGGTATATTATAATTCCATTTTAATATCATATATAACTTCATTAATTCAATTCTTTATATATCCCACACAATTCTTTAACAAATCATATCACTTTGAGGGGCGGTAGTCCGCACTTTCTCAAATGAAATTATCACTTTTACCCATAATGGAAACCATAAAGGAATGATATAAATGAAAAATACAGAAGCATAATGAAAAAACAAAAATAATATATATCATATATAATTACAGTGCCATCATAATGGCCACCATGAGAGGCAGTAGGAGTTAATTGAACAATCACCGTTTCATGAGGCGTTAGTTTTCCATCCACAGAAACATTATGTTCTTCACCCATTAGATGGAGGCGTGTGTAAGTGTAGTTAAAATAATTCTCATAAAAAAATACTAGTATATTTACTATAGTTGTGTTTGTATAAAATAAAGTAATAAAAATAGTTTAGGGGGATTGAGAAGTAAAATAAAAGAAATGAGTTTAAGAGAAACTGTTGCCTTTAATTTGTGTAACTCCCTTTTGTTTAAACCAAAATGGTTTGTTGAAGTGCCTTCTATAACAACCAGAGATTTTATGAGAATTATTATTTTTAATTTAATTTATGTATTCTGTTTTACACTGCACCAAATGGATCTTTCACTACACGAATCCATGACTTGGCTTGCATTACACGCAATCACGACCTTCCTCGATAGCGTGTGTAGTACGCAATACCGGGTTTCACTAAACTACTATATATTGTTATAATATTATTATGGACTAACCATTATAAATATTATTAACTAAATTTTGAATTTTATAACATTATTATTCATCTTACACATTTTCTAGAACATTGTATGAGAAAAAAATAAATTTTTCCGGTAAAATAATTATCTTTTTCAAAAAATGCAGTTTTGCCGCTTTTTGATGGCGCACCCAAATTAAATCTAGTTTTTGACATGATTATAAGTTAAATTTGACAAAATAAAATTCTTATTTGGAATCGGGAAATAAAAATTTACTTTGGATAAAATTTTCATATTATTATTGATAACTTTCATATTTTAATGAATAGTAAAAATACGCTATATTTTAATTAAAAACAGCTTTTTCATCGCAATACTTTATATGGTTAAAGTATAATATTTAATGGTTTTAAATTATATATATAATATATTTTTACCATTTAATATAATGTATGTCATTAACATTAATTTTATATTGAATTTATAGGTAAAAACATTTCAATCTTTCGCAATGTTTTAACTTTTAAAACCCATTTTCTTAACAACGAGATTAATTTTAAATTAATTACTACAACTTCTGTGTTTTGAATTTTGAAAAATGGATTCCATATTTGAATTCATTGGGTCCAAATTATGTTAATGGGTTACCTTTATTTTTTTGATATTATGAATAGTTTCTACGGTAATTTTTCTTTACTGCAGTTAAAGAAAAATCAGTTAATTAAGGGTAAAAATAAGATTATAAAATTACCATAACACCTAAAAAAATTATACTGGATATCTAAAAGTCAACCCATATCACCTAAGGGTCTGAATAGATTTATTTTATGGACTTTTTACCATGAAAATAATTTAATTATTATTAAAACCAAAGAAAGTGACAACTTGTCACTCTCTTAAATCTTATAAGTATAATAATTTTAATTTTGTGATACAATTCGTGATACTTCAAACATGATTAGTCTCCAAAAAGATAATAAAATTATCTACATCATGTGAAGTTATGTAAATTTTTTTGAGATTAAATAATTATAATTAAAGGTGACACAATAGTGATGTTGAAATTATTTTAGTGAATGAAATATCAAATAAATGGGTTTAAAAACATTAAAATAATTATTGTATGAAATATTTAATATGATCCATGAATTTTATAGATAAATATGATATGTTATGAATCTATTAAATATTTTATTTCAAACATATCTTATGTGTGTATTTTATATAAATTCAAATAAATGAATAGTGTCAAAATTGACACTATTGTTATTTTATAAAAATAACATAATATAAAATTGTTTAAAAATCACAAAAAAAAATTAAAAATTAAAAATTAAAATTCATATGGTCTAAAATGTCATAAATTATCCAATTATTTACAATTAACAACACATAAGTAAGTATTTTTAACAATTAAAAATTTAGAATCTTATTACCCCAAATAAGATTAAATAAATTAAATAAGGATTAATCAAGTTGATAAGGTTTAAAATAAGTTCCAAAATTGTCTAAATTTTATTTTTTTAGGACAGTACAACCCTATATCATCTAATATTTATATTTGAATCATTTTGGATGTTTTTATGTGGGTTTTGAATTTATATTAAATTAATATTTTTGAGTTTTCTAAAGTTGCCCCTCTCCTCCCTTATAAAAGGGAACCTCCCCCTCTCCTCTTCATAAAATTTTGAGCCTTCAAGATCAGCCAAAAACTACCCATTTCACTTCTACACTTCCATAGAAACCTAATAGAGGTCTTGGTCTTCTTCAAAGACCAACGTTAGTGCCCTAAAAGGAGGTTAAGAGAATGAGCGTTGAAGAAGAGGTAATATCTTCTATCGATTCATTGAAGTTTCTTTCTTTTTCAACTTCCTATTATTTAGTTGTTTCTTTGTAAAGTAATAAAATAAGTATCACTAATATAATTATATTACATTATAAATATTAAACAACCCCATTTCACCTTCTATCCATCCTATGGAAAATGAAATCACCACGCGTGCGTACATACAGAATGCTGTCTCCACGCTGTGGTGTAATTAGTTTTTCCACCACCACCATACTTGGATGGGTATAATGGAGTACAGAATAACTATACATGATTATTATAAAATTATAATTATTCTTAGATATTATATCATTCACTCTAATTCTATTCAAATAATTATGGGAAAGATATCATCGCTCGTGCGTACGTACGGACTATCATCTCCACGAATGCGATGAGATTCATTTTCCATGATTAAACATTCAAGTATGATTATAAAGTATATATATATAAAATAAATAATCCTGAAAGATATTACATAATAATTATACTGTATTTATGTACATATATTTTTCATTTACTTAATTCCATTCAATTCAATAAGGAATCGAAAATAGCGTTCATGCGTATGTACGACCTACCATCTCCATGAACGGTGTATTTCATTCCATTTATCAATCTGTTATATATACTTATATACTGAATATATATTATATATAAATCCTGTTTTACATTCTGGAATTAAGTAAATCACGATATGAGTAATAATATCAAGAACAACAAATCGAAACACGTACGATAAATGAAACCATTTTACCCAAAACACCGCTTTAACATGGAATTTACAAAAGAAAGGGTAATATAAAGTCATAATTGAACCATATATGATATCATAACAATGAATATTATTATTTAATTATTCAATGAAATTATTAAAATCATTATATAGTAGGTTTGGATGCATACGAAGCATATCAGACATAAGGCAAGGGATAATTTTGGAAATCTAATTATTATCCGAGATTGCTTATACGTAAGTATTTACTGGGGTTATATTTTTCATCCATGTCCATAATAATGTTTTCATAATGTGTTTAATATTTTTACATGTATGTTTACAGTCAGTTTTACCCCTATTTTACTTTTACATTGTGTTATGGAAGGAATCTTTCTTTTGTTTATCATATGAGAACTTTTTGACTTTTCCAGCAAAAATATGAGGAGAGTTTTTTTAACTTATACAGCATGAACAGATTTTTAAGATTTCATAACACCTAATTTTCATAAATCTTACTATATAATATTTCATGATTATTTTCAACAAAATCCTTTTCTTTTAAAATTTAATTGCATTTTTTGAAAAGAAAATGATTTTGAAGAAGAAAGGATGTTTTCTCCAAGAATTCATTTCAAGTGTTTTGTTAAAAATATTTTCCATCTAAGATGACATTATTTAGTATGATTATGTTTCAAGTATAATGTCTATATTATTTAAATGGTTTTATTCTTCTTATGATGAAATTATGTCCATTTGTTTTATATAGATTACGTTATGATGGGATTATATTTATGAAACCCATTTTATTCTTTGGGTTATGATGAATGATTTATGTTTATTTTGTGGCACAAGTAAGAATTATTTAATTATGAGATGTGTGAGACCTATATCTCCCTCCAATCCATTGGGTAAATATTTATATCTCATGAGATAGACATGGCTGGAATGACATGTTAATTCGATTCAGTGATACAGGACTGGAATAAGGAGTGAACTCGATTCAGTAAGGGACTTTGTCCACTAAGATGGTCTAGGAAGAAATGAATTGGATACTATGGAAATAAAATCAAGTGATTAATGGTTTTACACAATTACATGTTTTATTCCCATTCTATTTTATCATTATTGATGTTCTATTATGATCTATGCCTTAAGTACTACCATATTTTATTTCATTGCTCAAGATTGTGATGTTTAAACATTATGTTCAAGTTTTTAAGTTCAAATATATATGGTTTGTTTTATTTTCTCCATGTTTACCCTTACTTAGAATTTGAGCTCACCCTTTATATGTTTTCTTTTCCCCAGGATATAAAGAATGGTTTTAGGTAAGAAAACAAAAGGGGAAGATCTTTATGTGAGATGTTGAAGATTTTTCACCATGATTAGAAGATTGTGTTTAGAGTTTCCAAAGACACTAAACTATCACAGTCCTTGAGTGTTGGTTTTTGTTATGTATTAGATATTATGAAAAAGTAATGTAATGTCCATGTACGTCATGTTTTGGGGTCTCTACAGTTGGTATCAGAGGAAAGCTTTAGTCAACCTTTGGAAACTAGGATGCGAGAATTTTAGTGAGATCCCTAGAGATATTTCTAAGGTATGTCTAGGGATGTACCTAATGTTAATTATAATTATAGGTTATAGTCCTAGAATTACGGTAACAATATTATAATCAAACCTAAGATGTTAGATATTGAAGGTACTCCCCCTTTATTATGTTGTTTTCCCTAGCATGATTTTTTCCTCTCACACTATTCTTTTTGGGTTTTAGATGACGGCTAAAACCCGAAATAACCATGTTGATCAATGTAATGGACAATGCAATGATTTTACTCCTGAAAAATCCAATGTTATGTGAGATGGAGTGAAAAATCTTATTGGAATACTTTCACAAGCTATGAATCATTCTGGACTTCCAAATGAGCAGAGAAGGGAACAATATTCTATTGAGTCCTTCATGAGGCAACGCCCACCTTCTTTCAGTGGGTCTTCTAATCAACTTGTTGCTGAACAATGGATCAGTACCATTGAAAAGATATTTTCCATACTTCATTGTTCTAAATAAGAAAAATTCATTTTGGCTATTTACTGTTTAGAAGGTGAAGCAGACCAATGGTGGACTCTAATTAAGAATACGAGGCCCTGAGATGAAATTGAATCCCTGGAATTGGATGAGTTCAAGAACTTATTTTTCAATAAGTACTTCCCTAGTATTCTTTGAACAAAGATGGAAAAGGTGTTCCTTGAGCTTATGTAAAAGGATGATGAATCTGTTGGTATATACGAAGCTAATTTTACAATGATTGCAAGGTATGCATCTGGATTTATCATCCAACCTAAAAGTAAAGTTGATTGATTCTTCAGTGGCTTAAAACCAAGTCTTTGAAGGGAATTAGCTATAAGAGACTTCATTAGCTATGAATAAATTATGAGTTGTGCTATCAAGGTAGAACTGGAATTTGGTGTTACATATCTATCTCATGGTTTTGACAAGAAAGAAAAATGGAGTTCAATGAAAAATCACAGAAATATGGTGAAATGAAGATGAATGTTACTTTATGCTCAATGTGTGGAAAGAAGAATAGTGGAGATTTCCTAAAAGGTAGTAGAAAATGTTTTAAGTGTGGAAAATAAGGTCATCAAGTAGTTGAGTGTCAAAGTAATGGGAAAAAGGTATCTAATGATGTGAATAGAGAAAATACTATAGAGAACGCTCCACCAATAATTCAATGATTCAAGTGCAAGGAAATGGGGCATTATGATAATAAATTCCGTAATCCAAGGGTTAATGATGATCGACGTGAGAAACCTCTTATGACCAAGGATAAAGGGAAGTCACATGCGATCACTATTTTTGATGTTGAGTATGACAATGATGTTGTGGAATGATTAAGTGTTTATGTAATGAGATTCCAAAATAGTATCATGGAATCTCATTTATGGTATCGTGGAATTTTGGAATATCTATGTATTGGATTTCAATAATTATATGGTACCATAACCATGAAAAGTTATTGAAATATTTTTGGAAATAAGATGTTATGTGCATAATGAAGGGATAAAGAGAAAATGAAATGAGGTCATGACTGATATCATGGTATGAGTATATAGAAATTTTTGGATTTTGGTAGGTGGAAAGAGTTAACTTTTGACAGAATTCATGTTTTCACTAAGGTTCAATGGGTATTCATTTTTTCAAGATAATACATGATTAAGGTGTTCACATGTTTGGAATGTGACCAACATGAAATAGCGTATGATATATGGGGATAACTGATGGTATTCACATGCTCTGTAGATGACATTTCTAGTAATTGTTTTCTTTATACTATGAGCTTGGACATAAGTATTTTAGATAAGACTAAAGATTGGAACGGATTATGTTGGACATAAGTTAGTATTTTTTAATGATAGAACTTTTTTTGATATTATTGATGGGATGTTATAATAATATAGTTTTAGAAAAAGGACAACCTGCACGATGGGCGACAACCCGTCATGTCAGACAAGGCTGTAGGAACTGAACCCACAACTGAAGTGCGGTATGCCTTTATCGCCTACCACTAGCCTACAAGAAGTCCCTGGTTAGTAGAAACTAGTTTTATTTTATTAAGAGGAATGATAGATGAATTATAAGTCCATTTTTGGAATCATATAAGAAGAAGCTCACCATAGATGGACTTATGTATATTTGATAACTTTTTCTAACCTTTTGTTTGAGATAGATGGAATAACCCATTATTCTATCACATGAGCTGCTAACACTTCAAGAATGACAAATTCAACTTCATTTCTTTAAGAGATTAAGTGGAAATTGTTCAAGGCACAAACAATAGTGAGATTGTTCAAAGTAAGTATTTATTTTAATTATTCAATATGAGGGAAATGATCTTGAAAACCAAAAATTTTGTCCTAGTGTCTTCATATCCGATGAATCAAATGTTACGTTAGATCATCACAAATTTATGGCTTTGTGATTGTTGGATTTTTCATATTCATGTTCTCTACCACTCTCCATCAGAAAATGATGGTGAATTTTCTCTTCCATATCCATATTTTCACATATGTTATCCTTTGTGGAAACCCAGTGATGAGTTAATTTGGGTAAGTGATATGTTTTATAATTCACTTTATAAAATTAAGTTTTATTATTCCTTTTTACGATGTGGGTTTCTATGAAAGAAACTTTCAAGTGGTAAACCATTTATAACCCCAATTAATTTCGAGGGAAAAATTCATATTAAGGGGGGTAGAATGTAACAACTCGATATTTTATGAGAATTATTCTTTTTTAATTTAATTGATGTTTTGTGTTATACACTACAACAAATGGATCTTGCACTACACACATCCCTAACATGACTTGCATTACACGCAATCACGACCTTCCTCGATAGCGTGTGTAGTACGCAATACCGGGTTTCACTAAACAACGATATATTGTTATAATATTATTATGGACTATCCATTATGAATATTATAACTAAATTTTTAATTTTATAAAATTATTATTAATCTTAAAAATTTTCTAGAACATGGTATGAGAACAAAATAATTTTTTCATGTAAAATAATTATTTTTTAAAAAAATGCAGTTTTGACGCCTTTTGATGGTGCACCCACTTTAAATCTAGTTTTTTACATGTTTATAAGTTCAATTTGACAAAATAAAATTCTTCTTTTGAATTACGATATAAAAATTTACTTTGGATAAATTTTTCATATTATTCTGATAACATTCATATTTTAATGAATAGTAAAAACACGCTATATTTTAATTAAAAACAACTTTTTTCATCGCAATAATTTATATAGTTAAATTATAATATTTAGTGGGTTCAAAGTAAAAATATAATATATTTTTATCATCAAATATAATTTATGTAATTACCATTAATTTTATATTGAATTCATACATAAAAACATTTCAATCTTTGGTAATATTTTAACTTTTACAACCCATTTTCTCAACAATGAGACTAATTTTAAATTAATTAATATATGTTTTTTGTTTTGAATTTTTAAAAATGGATTCCATATTTAAATTCAGTGGGTCCAAATTATGTTAATAGGTTAATTTTATTTTTTTGATATTATGAATAGTAACTACTGTAATTTTTATTTACTGCAGTTAAAGGTAAATCGGGTAGTTAAGGGTAAAATTAAGATTATACAATTACCCTAAAACCTGAAAAAATTCTATTGGTTGAATAAATTTCGACCCATATAACCTAAGGGTATGAATATATTCATTTTATGGGCTCTTGACCACGAAAATAATTTAATAATTATTAAAACCAAAGAAAGTGACAACATGTCACTCTCTTAAATCTTATAAGTATAATAATTTTAATTTAGTGATAAACTTCATGAAACTTCAAACATGAATAGTCTCCAGAAATATAATAAAATTATATACATTATGAGAATTTATTTAGAATTTTTAGGGATTAAATAATTATCATTAAAGGTGACACAATAGTGATGTTGAAATTATTTTACTGATTGAAATATCAAAAAAATGGTTTTAAAAATATTAGAATAAATATTGTATGAACTATTTAATATGATCCACGAATTTGATAGATAAATATGACATGTTGTTAATATATTAAATATTTTAGTTCAAACATATCTTTTGTGTCGATTTTATTTAAATTCAAATAAATGAATAGTGTCAAAATTGACACTGTTGTCATTTTATAAAAATAACATAATATAAAATTGTTTAAAAATCACAAAAATATTTAAAAATTATTAATTAAAATTTTATTGTCTAAATTTTCATAAATTATCCAATTATAGAAAATTTAAAACACATAATAAATTATTTATAACAATTTAAAATTTAGAAGCCTATTACCACAAATAAGATTAAATAAATTAAATAAGGATAAATTAAGTTGATAAGGTTTAAAATAAATTTCCAACATGTCTAAATTTTATTGGATGATGTGATTACAACCCTATCGTATAAAATATTCATATTTGAGTCATTTTGGTTGTTTTTAAGTGGGGTTTGAATTTATATTAAATTAATATTTTTGAGGTTTCCAAAGGCGCCCCTCTCCTCCCTTATAAAAGGGCACCTCCCCCTATCCTCTTAAAAATAATTTGAGCCTTCAAGAACGGCCAAAACCTGCCCATTTCACATCTACACTTCCATATAATCCTATTAGAGGTCATGGTCTTCTTCAAATGCCATATTTAGTGCCCTAAGAGGAGGTTAAGAAAAGGCGCGTCGAAGAAGAGGTAATCTCTTATACCGATTCTTTCAAGTTTATTTCTTCTTCAAAATCCTCTTCTTTAGTTGTTTCATTGTATAGTAATTCAATTAGTATCAATAATATACTTATATGATATTATAAATATGAAACAACCCCATTTCACCTTCTATTCATCCTATGGAAAATTAAATCACCGTGCATGCGTACGTACGGAATACCGTCTCCACGCCGTGGTGTAATTAGTTTTTCCACCACCACCATACTTGGATGAGTATAATGGTGTAAAGAATAACTATATATGATTATTATAAAATTATACTGATTCTGAGATATTGTATCATTCAATCCAATTCTATTCAATAATTATGGGAACGATATCATCGCTCGTGTGTACGTACGTACTACCGTCTCCACGAACGCGATGAGATTCATTTTCCATGATTAACCATTCAAGTATGATTATAAAGTATATATATAATAAATAATCATGAAATATATTACAAAATAATGATACTATATTTATTTAAATATATGCCTCATTTACGTAATTCCATTCAATTCAATATGGAAACGAAAAGAACGTTCATGCGTACATACGCCCTACCGTCTCCATGAACGGTGTATTTAATTCCATTTATCGATCCATCATATATATTTATATACAGAATATATAATATATATAAATCATGTTTTAAATTCTGGAATTAATTAAATCAGGATATTAGTAATAATATCAAGAAGAACAAATCGAAACACGTACAAAAAATAAAACGATTTTACCCAAAACGCTGTTTTAACATGGAATTTAAAAAAGAACGGGTAATACAAAGTCATAAGTGAACCATATATGATATCATAACAATGAATATGATTATGTAATAATTCAATGAAATTATTTAAATCATTATACAAGAGGTTCAGATATATATGAATCATATCGCACATAATGTAAGGGATAATTTTGCAAATCTAATTTTTATCTGAGATTGCTTATACATAAGTATTTAATGGGGTTATATTTTTCATCCATGTCTATAAAAAATAGTTCATAAAGTGTTAAATATTCTTCCATGTATGTTTAAAGTCATTTTTACCCCTCTTTGACTTTTACATTGTGTTTTGGAAGTAATTGTTCTTTTGTTTTTCATACGAGGAACTTTTTTGACTTTTCTAGAAAAAGTACTAGGAGAATGTATTTTTTAACTTATACGGCATGAACAGATTTTCATAGTTTCATAATGCCTAATTTTCATGAATCTTCATCTACAATATTTAATGATTATTTTCAAAAAAAATCATTTTCTTTTATAATTGAATAGCATTTTGTGAAAACAAAATGATTTTCAAGAATAAAGGATATTTTTTTCATGAATTCATTTCATGTGTTTCGTCAAAACTATTTTCCATCTAAGATGACATTATTTAGTAAGATTATGTTTCAATTATAATTTCTCTATTATATACATGGTTTTATTCTTCTTATGATGAAATAAAATCCATTTGTTTTATATGGATTATGTTATGATGGAATGATGTTTATGAAACCCATTTTATTCTTTGGGTTATGATGGATGATTTATGTTTATTTTGTGGAACAAGTAAGAATGATTTCATTATGAGATGGCTGGGACCTATATCTCCCTCTAATGCATTGGGTAAAGATTTATATCTCATGAGATAGACATGGTTGAAATGAAAAGTTAATCTGGTTCAGTGATACAGGACTGGAACGAGGAGTGGACTTGATTCAGTAAGGGACTTTGTCCACTAAGATAGTCTTGGCAGTAATGCCTTGGTTACTATGGAAATCATATCATGTTCTTAATGGTTTTACAAAATTAAATGTTTTATTCACATTCTATTTTATCATTATTGATGTTCCATTATGATCTATGCCTTATGTACTTCCATGTTTTATTTAATTTCTCAAGATTTTGATGTTTAAACATTATGTTCATGTTTTTAAGTTCAAATGTATATGGTTTGTTTTAATTTCTCTATGCTTACCCTTATTGTGCATTTGAGATCACCCTTTATGTGTTTTCTTTTCCCTAGGGTATAAAGAAAGGTTTTAGGAAAGAAAATAAAAGGGGAATATCTTTATGGGAGATGTTGAAGATCTTTTACCATGATTAGAAGATTATGTTCTGAGTTTCCAAAGACACTAAACTATTACAGTCCTTGAGTGTTGGTTTTTGTTATGTATAATGTATTCCTCAAATGTAATGTAATGTCCATTTACATCAAGTTTGGGGTCTCTACACCTTCTCCCTATGTTAAGGCTTCTAGGTTGAAGAGAGGGATGTAGGGAGCTTAATTGGGTAGAGGTTGGATGAGCCAAGGGGCTTGAGAGGTGTGAGGAATTGGTTAGAAGTGAGGGCTTTTTATAAGGGGAAGGAGGTGCTCTTTAGGAATGTGTGAAAATATTATATTATAATGTAATGAAATTCGTTTTCTTAAGGTCCAAATATCAATAAGGACGAAGATAAAATGATTCATGGTCTAAAAAAATCATTCAATAAGAATTGGACAGGTTTTGGATATTATTTTAATATTTATATTCTTATTTATTTAAATCATTTATTAATAAGGTAAATACTGCATCATTATAGGGTCATAAATAATTTAATTAATTTTATGTCTAAAAATTATAAAAAAATATCATGATGTAGGAAATATTTTTATCTTGGAAATTAATATTTATTTTGGAAAAGATGACTTATATAACACCATATAAAAATTAATTTACTAAAATATTTTTGTTTATGTCATTTTTCCCTTTACTTTAAATTAATTAATCTAAAGTGTCATTATCACTCCCAAGTGGATCCATGGGGTCCCAAAATAGATCCAAGGATGCCCTTGATCAGCCATGACTCATCCAATAAGTTTAGGGTAAGTGTTAATGTAATTTTGAATAATTATAATGTTCTATTTACCTTGAATTACCTTATTTACCTTTAACCGTGGTAAATAAAAGTCAAAAGTTACTATTCACAAAAAAATTGTTTTCATCTTATTGAACCAAATTTTACATACTTATAAGAACCATGTATCTTGTATTTTTAAAATCTAATTTACAGAATGGGTAAAATTTTATTTGAATGAAAAATCAGTTTTTTAACAACTTCTTAGTCGTCTCAATATTAATCAAAAATTGAAGTTTTTCAGAAAAATTCTAAAACTTCAGCCTAAGCTATATTTTATATGAAGAATTCAAAAATGATTCCAATTATATTAAATTAGAAACATAGAAGTTTCATTAAATAATTTTATAATTAATTCCTGTTGTCAAAACAAATAATGTGTTTTTAAGAAACCATATCTATCAAAAGATTGACACTTGATTATGTCCAATTTCAAAGTGAAATTAAATCTAATGACCACCATTGGAATGAATGTTAAAAACATAATCTAATTAAACTTTAAAACCAATTAAAACAATAATCTATCCATATAAGTAAATTATATTAAAAGGAATTTTTGAATTAAAATACAGTATTTTTCACTATTCATCAAAAAATGAATTTTATCATAAAAATACCAAAATTTTAACCAAAGTAAATTTTGATGTCCTGATTCTAAATTAGAATTTTATGTTGTCAAATTGATCATATAAAATTGACCAAAACTATGTTTAATGAGGGTTACCCATTAAAAGGATATAAATAAACCTTTTAAAGTAAATTATGCTTAAAATTAGATTCATTCACATTTTTAAGCCTCTAACATCTATTTGATAAATGTAAAAACATTTAAAAAAAATTTATAATAATTTTTTCAGTTATCTATGTTCATTCCCGCCATTATAACGGCTAGGCGTTAACTACCATTTAAAACAATAATATTATATTATTAGTGTGCAACGTAAGATTTCAAAGAAACCCATTGTTGCGTATCGGGTATTCCATCGAACATAGAATCCCCTTTAAAGTAGAATTAATATTTATTTTATAAATATTAAAAAATATGAAAAATTTCAAGTTCTTTATTTACATGGGATATTAGATCCTTCCCCCTTTTTTGAATTTTGTCCTCGCAATTTAAAAACTGGGCTTGGAAACTTCATTAAAAGTCATACATCGGAAAAAGTAGGTAAAAAAATAACTTTAAAAGAAAGAAAGGGAAGTAAAAAGGTCTCTCGAGATAACCCATACTAGGATTCCATGTAGTAAAACATCAATATGGAAGAGAGAACAAACTGTCATGTTCTGATGGAGAGCGATAGAAAACCTGATTAGGAGAAAGTTAACCACTAGAAAATCACAAACTTATGATGTGGTAAATGGTATTTGATTACCCAGTAGGAAAAGTAAACCAATAACATTTTGGTTTAACGTTCGTTTTCATAATTTTGAGGAATTAATTTACTAAATATAATTAGAACATAAGGAAATATACTTACCTTCAAGTAGAGTAACATCCTTTAATAAGTTTCTCCCAAAAACCAATATATACTCCAAATAATGAGCATTCAAAAATACTTGGTCACATCAAAAGCACAAGAGTCATCTTCTAAAGAATCACATTATCCACAAAATAAGTACTATATATTTCCCTTGTCTTAAGACATCAACGAAAACCAAAATGGTAAGTGTGAGATCAGGTAATACCCCAAAAGGAAAATCATTTACAAAAAGAAAAACTACTCTTAATCTCAAAAATTTGTCTAAAAAAACCCAAAGTTCAACAATGACCATTAAATAAACAACTGTCCATAAAATTATTCAAAAGTAATCCAAATGAAGATTGAAATCCAAATATTATAAGGATTTAACTACATAGTCTTCCAAGATAAATCTTAACATTTATCTACGAATAACATCAGTTACTCATAAAGTCTCATATGGAAAAGTAATTAACCTAATCACATATTCTCTATGATTGGTTAATCATTTTCATAAATAAACCAAATTGTCATATATCCACAATAAAAAGATAGATTCTTTCAAACTAAAATTTCAACCATTATTCCACAATTTAAATCCCATAATATTCTATCTTCCTTAGGCATATAGTGTTTCCTCAAAAGAGAGAACGTCATCCATAACAACCTTTATCACTTAATCCCCAAATCAATTTTCTATACTAAGTATATCCATTTGATAAAAAATAATTTTCCAAAAATCAACTTATTATTGTTCCATAAAATCATTTTACTAAAATAATAAGTCATACTACTCAGGGACATCAAGTTGGCCAGTGGTAGGTGATGCTCCCTTGTAGCCCTTTGGTTGTGGGTTTGATTCCTGTAGCCTTTCCAGATGCGATGAGTTGTCACCCATCCTACATGTTTCCCTTTTTATAAAACTCAAAAATAATCCTAACATGTTTTAACCTCTATGTTTTCCTTATACCTCTCATTTTCATCCCAATTCATTATGATCTCAACATATTAATTCTTGAAGTCTTATATATATTATCATTTTTTTATTTCACCACCATATGATAGAATAAAATGATCCCCAAAAAGAAGAACATCATACCTTGATCATGGTGTCCATTTGGTTTCATAATCATCTTGTTCACGTAAGTATAAGGTCCATGAATTGCAAAAATGATTTAGAGATCCTTCAAAATAATTTTCATCCTACATCCAAATACACCTTGTAAAATATGGATCATATGGGACTTCCCAGAAAAATAGTTCTGGAAAATAATCATCTATGATATATAATTTCAAAACATTAGATAAATCATCATTTCTATAAAATAGTTAGACCTAATTTGAGTTGAAAATTTCAATTAATGGTCCTTTTAATATACCATAGGTATGTTACAAGAGACTATATTGTAAAAGAAAATATAAATAGGTTGTGCATGGGTCTCCTTCTTCAGCACCTATTTCAAAATCATAATATTCTTCAAAATCATGTGATAAGGTAATGTATTTAAAAATTCCTTGATAATATTTACCTTTCTTAAAAATATGAGAATATTGTAAAAATGGGATTTGTTTAAATACAACTCATGATCCACGATGATAATGATGTATAGTGGAGGTGTTTTATACCTCAAAAAACTACTTCCAAGTGAGTTTTATGCTAGAAAAAGTTTCTCAATCATCCAAACATGAATTTGCAATAATTATTTCAAGAAAGTGATCAGGAAGAGATATGAACGTTGTTTAAGATCCTCCTTCTTCCATTTGTAACCGAATTTTATTGATCGAAAAAAGTTATAAAACAAGGATTTAACTGAAATAGTAGACATAGGGACTAACCATGTGTCTAACAAAAACTCCTAATCCCTAAAGTTGTCTAAAACTAACTCTGATACCAACTATATGGACTAGGCATTAAACATTACAAAATCTTGAATTAAATTAATAATTCACATTTAGGATCTTATCAGGTTTAGAGTTTTAGAGAATTAGGCCACAACTATTACCTATCAATATGAAAATTACATGTCGACACCACTATTCAGTATTAATTTAGTAAATATATAATCTCTTAAAAACAAACATGTCTGGTTCCATGTTTTAGACAACATGACTTTTCCGTGATCCCATACTTTACCCTATTCATCTTTATGTCATGTGGAAAACATTTCAAAAACTTGGGGTTAGAATAAAAAGATCAGTAAGGGTTATAAAATAAGGAATGGAAACATTAACCCATAAATAAATACAAATCAATGAAACCAATACTTATCAATCGTAACATACCTCATGAAATCATAATATTTATGAATAACATATAGAAATCATAAATCATAAATGTAAATTATGGAATTCATAACATACTTACATTGTAGCTATCACAACTACATAAGGAGTCAAATTTGGAATACCCATCATAGTATATTCCCAAAATCTCTTAGGAGAAAGAGTCACGTTTACCTCCGTCACGTTACCCAATGCATTGGAGAGCTATCTCCGGCTCCCCCGTCCTAGGTTTATCACAAAACCACTTGTATACGTAAACAATGCCCAATAAACATAACATATTAATAACAGATAAAACAATCATAAAAGAAAAAACATTTCTACATTGCAATCACAATATATCATTTCAAGATATTGACAAAATCAATGCTTTATCAAACCATTTTCAAAACCATTTAAAACATTTAATAAAGGGATTTTTGAATCAAAGTGTCCCATACCACTTTGAAGAATTTAAATGAATTATCATTTGGAAATATTAATTTCCATATAAATATATGAATTCTAAAACCCATATTTTAAAACATTGACAATAATGAGAAATTTTTAGAAGAATAAATCTTTAAAACATCTAAAACGTTATTTTAGATAAAGAATGTTTAACAAAATGAGAGACTCTTGAATACAAATAATTGAGGAATAAAACTGAATCTGAACATTATAATATCATGATAATAAAGGGATTCATGATATAATATTCCAAAGGATAGCATATACACCATATAATAGTGAATTGGTGCATAAAAACAATGAAGTCTCAATGAAATGTAAATTGAGACAAAAGATCTTATAAAGACAGTATCCTTAGATTAATGATAAATCAATTACTTAATAATGAGTGAAGATTAATAATAAACTCAATATAATTAGATATAATGTTTGAAACAATCAGAATTTATTCACACATATTCATAGAACAACATAATCAAGAAGTATAAGTGTATCCCAATGAATTGAAATTGGGTTAAGGAGTTCTCTTACAAATATTCTACAGCCTAATAGTGTCACTAAAAAATTCTGAATAAATTAATGACAGAGAAAAAGATCTCTCATCACAGGGACATAAAATTTATAGAAATATGGATATATAATAACACATACCAACAAAAGAAGATTTAAATTAAAATACATAATAAAAAGAAGTCTTTTAAAAAGAGGAGGGTGAAAGGTTCCCTTACCGATTTGGTAACTTAAGAAACATACACCTCATGAAAGAAGGATTGTAAAATGAAGATGTAAAGACTATGAATTGAAGTATATTACATAATTAATAAAATCTTGGGTAGTACATAAACCACACAAAAGGAAAATAGTTGTAATGTAGCATGAATCCCATGGGAATAAAAAGTGAGATGAAGACTCCTTACCACGTCGTAATCAATCGAGTCGTGTGACCAGAAGTTAATAACCATAAAATAAATCACAGAATACCAAGAATATAAAAATAATCATGATAATATATATCAAATTTCAGTACACAATATACCACATGACATAAATTAGTGGCGAACAATGGAAATCTCAAATAATTGAAAGTGAGATAAGAAATCCCTTACCTTGTGTCTGACTTGACTGGTTCATTATTTAATTTCCTGAATAATAAACTAAAGATAATTTCCACTTTCTCAAGAACAGTTTTCAAGTTTATTATTCCTTTTATATTACTTATTACCATGTTATTATCATTATTTAATCATTTAAGTTAATAACTGATGTTTTTTCGGTATTTTGTACTTGAGTCAAAATTGAACTTCTTATAGTTACATGTTGTCCTTGTTGTAAATAGTAAATTATCTCCAGAATTATATTCATGATTTAGATATCATATATATCATATATATCCATTATATATATGTATTTATAATATTACATAACATTTAGTGATATGAAATGAAATTCACCATTCATGGAGACGGTAAGCCTTACGTACGCATGAACACTACTTTCATTTCAATATCGTATTTTAATGGAATTAAAACATAATGATACATAGATATATTGTATGTCCAGTATAATATCATATAAAATATCATTAACTCAATCATTTATACCTCCCACATAAGGCATTAACGAGTCATATCACTTTGAGGGGGAGGTAGTCCGCACTTCCTCAAATGAAATTATCGTGTTTACCCATAATGGAAACCATAAAGGCATTCTGTAAATGAAAAATAAAGAAGCATAAAGAAAACATAATCATAATATATATCATATATAAATATAGTTCCATCATAATGGACACCATGAGAGGAGGTAAGAGATAATTGAACAATCATCATTTCATGAGGTGTTAGTTTTCCATCCACAGAAACATTATGTTTTTCACCCATTAGATGGAGGTTTGAGTAAGTGTAGTTTAAATCGTTCTCATATCAACATCCTAGTATATTGAGGATTCTGATATTGTTATAAAATAAAGTAATAAAAAGAGTTTAGGTATAAGGACTCGACCTTAAAACATTACATTATATTGAATTAAACGAATAATTCACATTGAGGATATTTTCATGTTTAGAGTTTTAGAGAATCAGGACACAACTATTACATCTCAAAATATTACAATTTAGACACTTCTACACAATTTCCATTTTTTTCATAAAATATAAACACTTGAAAAAAAAGGTTCATGTATAGTTCCATGTTTTAGATATAATGACTTTTCCTTGATCACATCCTTGACCCTATTCATCTTTAAGTCATGTGAAAACATTTCAAAACATGGGATGAGCATAAAAATCATAGTAAGGGTTATAAAACAAATAATGAAAACATTTCTTCCAAAATACATACAAAACATGAACTCTTTTACATTCCTCACGAAATCATAATATTTATGATAGTCGCATATAAATCATAAATCATAAAGGTAACTTGTGGCATCCATATCATACTTACATTATAGCTGTCACTGCTACATAGGGAGTTACTTTGGAATACCCATCACAGTATATTCCCTAAAATCCCTTAGGAGAAACATTCACATTTACCTCCGTCATGTTACCCAATGCATTGGAGAGCTATCTAGGGCTCACCCGCGACGGCAGTGGAAAGGTCACTGTCACCGCTTATGTAAAAAAATATTCCTTTTTTTCGTTTAGTAAAACACTTCATATAAAAAGATTCACTTTGAATAAAATGAAAATTCAAAGGGGTTTATACACTGTATAAAATAAATTCATGTATAAAACAAAAAAATCCTCAATGAAAGGAGATTGAGACGAATTCCCTTACCTCATGTCTGACTTGACTTTATCATTCTATAATCTCCTGAATAATAAACTAAAGATAATTTCTATTTTCTTAAGATCATTTTTAGAGTTTATTATTCCTTTCATATAACTTATTACTCTGTTATAAACATTATGTAATCATTTAAGTTAATAATGTTCGTTTTGTCGATATTTGGTACTTGAGTCAAAAATGGACTTCTTATAATAACATGTTGTTCATTTCTTCAAAGGTTCATTATATACAGAATTATATTCATGATTTAGATATCATATACATGTATTTATAATAGTAGATAACATTTAGTGGTAAGAAATGAAATGCACCGTTCATGGAGACAGTAAGCCATACGTACGCATGAACACTACTTCCATTTATATTTCAAATTTAATGGAATTAAAAAATAATGATACAAAGTAGTATTATAATTACAGTATTGTATCATATATAATATCATTAAATCTATCCTTTATACGTACCACATATTGTATGAATGAGTCATATCACATTGTGGGGGTGGTAGTACGTACTTCCTCTAATGATATTATCGCGTTTACCCATAATGGAAATATAAATGAATAATATAAATAGAAAATACAGAAGCATAAAGAGAATATAAACATAATATATATCAAATATAAATACAGTTCCATCATAATGGCCACCATGAGAGGCGGTAGGAGATAATCTAACAATCATCCTTTCGTGAGGCATTAGTTTGTCATCCATAGAAACATTATGTTCTTCATCCATTAGATAGAGGTGTGTGTAAGTGTACTTCTAATACTTCTCATAACAATATCCTAGTATATTGAGGATACTGGGGTTGTTACAAAAGAAAGGAATAAAAAGAGTTTAGGGGATAGAGAAGTAAAATAAAAGAAAACAATTTTAGAGAAATCGTTACCTTTAATTTGGGTAACTCCCTTTGGTTTGAACCAAAAGACTTCTTGAAGTGCCATCTGCCTAAGGTAAGACTTATAAGAGGAGGATAGGTATGTAGGGATCTTAATTGGGCTAAGTTTGGACTAGCCAAAAGGCTTGAGAGGTGTGAAGAATTGGATATAAATGATCTGTTTTTATAAGGGAGATGAGGGGCTCTTTAGGAAAGTGTAAAAGTATTATTTTATTATATAATTATATTCGGTTTCTAAAGGTCCAAAAATCATTATTGTCGAAGATAAGATGACTAATAGTCGAAATAAAATCATTCAATAGGAATTGGACAGGTTTTCGATAATATTTTAGTCATTATAATTTTATTTATTTAAATCGTTTATCAATGAGGGAAATATTGCATCATTATTGTGTCATAAATAATTTAATTTATTTGATGTCTAAAAATTATAAATCAAATACCATGATGTAGGAAATATTTTTATTTTTATAATTAATATTTATAGTTGAAAATATAATTTATATAAACCCTTCTAAAAATTAATTTACTAAAAGTTATTTTCTTTTGTCATTTTTTCCCTTACTTTAAGTTAATTAATCTAATTGTCATTATCACTCACAAGTGGCTCAATTTGGTCCCAAAATCGACCCAAAGATGACCATGGTCGTAAATGACTCAACCAATAAGGTTTGGACAAGTGTTAAGGTAATTTTAAATTATTATAATATTCTTTTTACCTTGAATTACCCTATTTCCCTTTAAGAGCAGTAAATAAAAGTCAAAAGTTACTATTCAACAAAAATTATTTTCATCTTATTGAATCACATTTTACTTGTTGATAACAACCATATATATCATATTTTTAAAATTCAATTAACAAAAGTGGTAAAATTTTATTTAAATGAAAAAGTCGGTTTTTTAACAATACTAAGTGGTTTTACTATTCATCAAAAATTGAAGTTTTTTCAGAAAAATACCAAATATTCAGCCTAGGATATATTTGATATTCTAAAATAAAAAATGATGTTTATTTTTTGAAATTAAAAACATAAAAGTTTCTTTAATTAATTTTAAAATTAATTCCCGTTGTTAAAACAAATAGCATGTTTTTATGAAACAATAACAATCAAAAGATTGACACTTGTTTATGTCCAATTTCTAAGTGAAATTAATTCCAATGACAAAAATTGAATTAAATGGTAAAAATATATTCTAATTATACTTTAAAACCAATAAAAAATATAATCTATCCATATAAATAAATTGGATTAAAACTCTATTTTGAATTAAAATACAATATTTTCACTATTCATTAAAAAATGAACTTTATATAAAAAATTCCAAAAATTAACACAAAGTAAATTTTGATGTCCCCATTCTAAAGAAGGATTTTATTTGGTCATATAGTTTTTATTAAAGTAACCAAAACTAGATTTAAGGAGGGTTAGCCATTAAAAGGTGATAAATCGACCTTTTAACGTAAATTATGCTTAAAATTAGATTAATTCACATTTTAAGCCTCTAAAAGTTATTGAAAAAATATAAATAGATTTAAAAAACATGTATAATCATATTGTAGTTAGTTTTGTTAATTCCCTCTAATAAAATGGCTAGGAGTTAACTACCATTTAAAATAATAATATTATATTATTATTGTGCAGCGTAAGATTTCAAAGAAACCTATTGTTGCTTATCGGGTATGCTATCGAACATAGAAACACATTTAAAGTAAAATTAATATTTAATTAAAAAATACTAATATGTTTGAAAATATCATATTCTTCATTTACTTGGGATGTTACATCCTTCCCCCCTTTTGGAAATTGCGTCCTCACAATTTTTATTCACTTATCAAAATAAGTGGGGGTATTTATCCCTCATTGAATTTTAATATTCCCACATTGCCTCTTCAACCATATGGGTTTTCCGAAAAACTTTTACCGAGTAAATTACCTTATTCTGCAACACTTTCTCTCTATGGTCAAGAATCTGGACTGGTTGTTCTTCATAGGAGATATTCTCTTCCAACTGAACTACCTCTAGGCTCAAAACATGAGATGGATCTGGTATAAACTTTCTCAACATCGAAACATGAAAAACATTGTGTTCCTGGGATAAAATTGGAGGTAATGCCACTCTGTTTTCAACTGATCCAACTTTCTCCAAAATTTCATAAGGTCCAATGAACCTCAGACTCAACTTTCACTTCTTACTAAAACGCATCACACTTTTCCATGGAGAAACGTTGAGAAAGACATGATCACCTACCTCAAAAGAAAGATCCTTCCTACAGTCATCTATATAAATTTTTTTCTTCTCTAAGATGTTCTCATGTGATTCTGAATCAACTGAATTTTCTCTGCCATCTCTTCTACCAATTCTTGTCCCATCAGCTTCCTCTCACCTACTCCATCCCAAAAAGCTAGAGTTTGACAACACGTTCCATATAATGCCTCAAATGGATCCTTCTGTATACTAGAATGAAAACTATTATTACATGAAAAATAAAACAAAGAAATATGTTGGTCCCAACTTCCCTGGTAATCTATCAAGAAATCACGTAGCATATCCTCCAGTGTCTAAATTGTTCGTTCTGATTTCTCACCTGATTGAGGGTGAAAAGCTGTTCTAAAATTTAATTCAGTACCCAACGAATTCTAAGGGCCTTTCCAAAAGTTAGAAGTAAACCTATGATCACGATCAGATACAATATAGAGAGGAAATCCATGCAACCTGACCACCTCTTTAACATACAACCGAGCAAGTTGATCAAGAGTCAAAGTATCTCGAATATGAAGTAAATGATTAGATTTAGTCAATCGATCAACTATAACCCAGATTGCATTATTACCTCGAGATGTCTTTGGTAATCCCACAAAGAAGTCTATGGATATATTTTCCCATTTCCACTTTGTAACGGGTAGAGGATGAAGCATCCCTTTCGGTAAATGTTGTTATGCTTTAACCTGCTGACAAGTCAAACACTTCACAGTAAAATCAGCAATATCTCTTTTCATTCCATCCAACTAGTAATATTCAAGGAGATCTCTGTACATATTAGTACTACTAGGATGAAATGAAAATGGAGAACTATGAGCTTCACATAACAACTCATTCTTCAACTGTGAATCAAAAGGCACACATATTCTCTTTTCAAATCTCAAAACACGGTCTTTATCAATGTTAAATTCAGGAAACTTACCCTTCTGAACCAACTCTACCTTTTTTTGAAACTCACTATCTTCTTTCAGTGCTTCCTTTATTCTATCTGATAGAGATGATATCACTGACACCTGATACAAAATAGAAGAGTTTTCTGCACCAACAACTTCTATGCCAAAATTCATCAAATCAAAAAACTAAAGGATCTCATTACAAACTTAGTATGATTAATAAATCATTAATTTTTTGACTCAAAGCTTCAGCCACTTTATTTTCTTTTCCTATATGGTAATGGATCATGCAATCCTAATCCTTGATTAATTCCAACCATCATCTCTATCTCATATTCAATTCTTTTTGATTGAATATATACTTAAAAATTTTGTGATCAGTATATATTTCACACTTCACTCCATACAAATGACGCCTCCATATTTTTAATGCAGAAACTACAGCAGCTAATTCCAAATCATGTGTAGGGTAATTTAACTCATGAGGTTTCAAATGTTGTGAAGCATAAGCAATTACTTGATCATTCTTTATTAGGACACAACCAAGTCCTTTCAATGAAGAATCACTATAGATAAGAAACTCACCATTTCTGGATGGAAGTTCCAAAACTGGAGCATTCACCAATATTCTTTTAAATTCCTGAAAACAATCATCACATTATTTTGTCCAGATGAAAGTAACACCTTTTCGAGTTAACTTAGTCATTGGACTAGATAACCATGAAACTTTTTCAACAAACCTCCAGTAATAACCTTCAAACCAAGAAAACTACAGATCTCGATTATATTTGTGGATCTTGGCCATTCTTCAACAACTTTTGTTTTAGCAGGATCAACGGTTATGTCATTTTTTGAAACAATATGATAAAGGAAAAAAATTTGTTGTAACCAAAACTCACACTTGCTGAATTTCCCATAAAGTTTCTTTTCTTTTAATGTTTGAACGAAAACCCTTAAATGAATTTCATGTTCCTCTTTAATTTTGGAATAAACTAAAATATCATCAATGAACACAACCAAAAAGTTATCTAAGAATTCACGGAAATTTTTTTTCATAAGATCCATGAATACAGTGGGTGCATTGGTTAAACAAAAAGGTAAAACTAAAAATTCATAATGGCTATATCTAGTACGAAATGCGGTATTTGGAATTTCTGCTTCCATTACTTTCAACTGATGGTACCCCGACCTCAAATCAATCTCTAAAAAATACTGAGCTCCCTGGAGTTGATCAAACAAATCATCGATATGAGGGAAAGGATACTTATTCTTAATAGTGATGTTATTCAATTCTCTATAATCAATGCAAAGTCTCATTGAATAATCTTTCTTTTTAACAAACAAGACATGATCACCCCATGGTGATGTGATAGGTTGAATAAAACCTTTATCTAATGATTCTTTCAATTGTTTCTTTAAATCTAAATGTTCAATTTGATCCATCTGATAAGGGGGTTTTGAAATTTTCTTAGAATAGGGAACTAAGTCAACAGTAAATTCAACTTCCCGATCTGGTATAATACTAGGAAACTCATCATGAAAAACATCAACGTACTCATTTACCTCTAGCACATCATTAATCTGAACAGTTCCTTTGTTTTCAACAATATGTTCAAGGTAACATTCATTTCCATTATTTACTAGTTTCTTAGCTTCCTAGTATGTTATCAAAAGCAAGGGTTCATTTTTTATAAAAACTGAAAAGATTTATGAAAAGAAACCTCTTTAGCTTTGCGGTGGATTTTATAATGATCAACAGAAAGCCAATCCATGACCAAAATAATATAAAACTCTACTAGAGGAAAAAAATAAGGTTTGCAGGTAGATTCTTTCTGCAAAAAAGGATAGAAATGTTCTTATGTTTTCTTTTTTTTTTCTCTAAATTTACTCCAGGTGTTTTTACTATAAGTTCTATATTCATATATTGATATGGATTTCCCAATTTACTAGAAAACTTCTCAGAAATGGAAGTGTGTGTAGACCCTGAATCAAACAACACATTGGCATAATCTGAACAAACAGATAGTTTACCTGATACAACTTCATTTGATGGCCCAACATGTGCTTAAGTAGTTGGAAAGGATTTCACCACCCCTTTCTTCTTGTAGACTGTATGATTTCCCTTAGTTGAGTTCTTTGTTGTATAGTCATTTTCATAATGACCCATTTCATTTCACTTAAAACATTTTTCTAAATATAAATCAGATTTTTTCCTACCATTAGCCTGATCTTTTTCAGTGCAATTACGAGCCTTATGTCCCATTTTACCACATCGGTAGCACTTACCATAATTTAAAAGACAATCCCAAGAATGTTTTTACCACAATTTTTACAAACTGTAAACTTAAGTTTATTACCATCAGACTTTTATGAAGAGTTATTCCCTTTAGATTTCCACCTCGACTTCTTATTCTGTTGTTTTCAACGAATACCTGATCATCGGAAATCTCCATTTCCACCTTCTCCACCCAACGAACAAGTTTTTCATAACATTTTAACTCACGAGAAGCTAATTACCTTTGATACTTTGGATTTAATCATGAGTAAGAATTTTTTACTTCACTATCAAGATCTGGTATGAAATTTAGAGAATACCTTGTCAGTTGAGTGAATTATTCTTCATAACCAGCCAATGATTCATCCTCCTGCCTCAATTCCAGGAATTGTTTTTCCATCATAAGACGAACCACCATAGGAAAATATTTCTTAAGAAGCATACCATTGAATTCATCCTGTTCAAGATCATTAATCTCCTCACTATCCCGGATATTTCTTACCATCGACCACCACTGATTAGCTTCACCTTCAAAATGGTAAACAACGAGACAAACCTTTTGATGTTATGAACAACCCATGACATCAAAAAAAATTTCCAGTGCTTTAATCCACCCTTCTACTAGCACAGGGTCAGATGATCCTCTGAATGATAGGGGATGTTGCCTCATGAAATACTCCACTACTAAAATGTTCCTCTATGGTTGATCTGGCTGATCTCATACATGGATACCACCACCATTTATATCATGATTAAACTGTTCCATCACTACAAAAAACTGTTCAGTTCTGATTCCAACCATCTCAGGTTTCCGATTTGGAAGGTTATCTTCCTCCTGATGTCATCCCAACATAGCTGCCCTATTTTCTCTACGGAAAACCATTCTAAACATAAAAATATCTTAGGCTAAGCAACATGGTAATTTGTAAATTCTATATGATTTCAATATTAACATAAATTACTTTATAGATATTAATTTAACAATACCCTAACTCCTAAAGTTATCTAAACTATCCTATGATACCAACTATTATGACCAGACCTTAAAACATTACATAATATTGAATTAAATAAATAATTCACATTGAGGATCTTTTTAGGTTTAGAGTTTTAGAGAATTAGGACATAACTATTTCATCTCAAAAGATTACAAGGTAGACACTTCTACACAGTTTCCATTTATTCCTAAAATATAAACTCTTGAAAAAAAGTGTCTTGTCTAGTTCCATGTTTAGATAACATGAATTTTCCTTGATCCCATCCTTGACCCTATTCATCGTTAAGTCATGTGAAAACATTTCAAACATGGGATGAGCATAAAAGGATTAGTAAGGGTTATAAAACAAAGAATATTTTTTTTTCATAAATACATACAAAACCTGAACTCTTTTACTTACCTCAAGAAATCATAAGATTTATGAAAGACTCTTAGAAATCATAAATCATAAAGGTAACTTGTGGCATCCATATCATACTTACATTATAGTTATCACAACTACATAGGGAGTTACTTTGGTATACCCATCACAGTATATTACCTAAAATATATGAGGAGAAACATTAACGTTTACCTCTGTCACGTTACCCAAGGCATTGGATAACTTTCTCGGCCTCACCAACCCTAGGATTATCACAGAACCACCCGTATACATAAATAATTCCCAAGAACCTTAACATGATCATAACACATAACATAAGCATAAAGGAAAGATACCATTTCCAAATTACACTAATACAATGTCATTTCAAGATATTGAAATAATAAACCCATTCTCAAAATAATTTTCAATACCAAAATACATAAAAATTGTATATGATATTTATTTTTCCTTTTAAAAACATTTCGGCTTGATAAGGAAGCCAAAGATCAAATAATACTCGCGGTGGCTGAAAGGTTGTTGTCACCGCTTACATAAAAAACATTCCTTTTGGTCATTTAGTAAAATGCTTTGTATAAAAACATTCCCTTTGAATAAAATTAAATGTCAAAGGGGTTTATACAAGGTATAAAATAAAGTCATGTATAAAACTAAAAATGCCTCAATGAAAAAAGATTGAGATGAAGTCCCTTACCCCGTGTCCGACATGACTCGATCATTATTAAATCTCCTGAATAATAAACTAAAGTTAATTTATAATTTCTTAAGAAAATTTTTCAAGTTTATTGTTCCTTTTATATCACTTATTTCCATGTTATAAACATTATGTAATCATTTAAGTTAATAATGTTCGTTTTGTCGATATTTGGTACTTGAGTCAAAAATGGATATCTTATAATTACATGTTCTTCATGTGGTAAAAGGTTAATTAAATAAAAAATTATATTCATGAATTAGATATCATATATATCATACATATCCAGAATATACATGTATTTATAATAGTATAAAACATTTAGAGGTAAGAAATGAAATGCACCGTTCATGGAGACGGTAAGCCGTACGTACGCATGAATGCTTATTCCATTTCTATTTCACATTTAATGGAATTAAAAAATAATGATAAATACTAGTATTATAATTCCACTATTGTATCACATATAATATCATTAAATATATCCTTTATGCATACCACATAAGGTATGAACGAGTCATATCACTTTGAGGGGGCGGTAGACCGCACTTCCTCTAATGAGATTATCGCGTTTACCCATAATGGAAACCATAAAGGAAAGCTATAAATGGAAAATAAAGAATCATAAAGAAAAATTAAACATAATATATGTGATATATAAACATAGTTCCATCATAATTTCCACCATGAGAGGCGGTAGGAGATAATTGAACAATCATCATTTCATGAGGTGATAGATTGCCATCCACATAAACATTATGTTCTTCATCCATTAGATGAAGGTGTGTGTAAGTGTAGTTCGAATATGTCTCATAACAACATACTTGTATATTGAGGATACTTTTTTTTACAAAATAAAGGAATAAAAAGAGTTTAGGGGTTGGAGAAGTAAAACAAAAGAAAAAAATTTATGAGAAATCGTTACCTTTAATTTGGGTAACTCCCTTTGGTTTGAACCAAAGGACTTCTTAAAGTGCCTTTCGCCTAAGGTAAGGCTTCTAGGAGAAGGAGAGAGATGTAGGGACCTTAATTTGGTAGATTTTGGACGAGGAAAAAGGCTTGAGAGGTGTGAGGAATTCGATGGAAATGGTCTCCTTTTATAAAGGAGAGGAGGGGTTCTTTAGGAAGGTGTGAAAATATTATTTTATTATATAATGATATTCAGTTTCTAAAGGTCCAAAAATCATTATAGTCGAAGATAAGATTACTAATTGTCGAAATAAAATCATTATATATGAATTGGAAAGGTTTTGGAAAATATTTTAATCATTATAATCTTATTTTTTTAAATCATTTATTAATGAGGTAAATCCTGCATCATTATTGTGTCATAAATAATTTAATTTAATTGGTGTCTAAAAATTACAAAAAATACCATGATGTAGGAACTTGTTTTATATTTATAATTAATATTCATAGTCCGAATGATAATTTATATAACCCCTTATAAAAATTAATTTACTAAAAGATATTTGCTTTTGTTATTTTGCCTTTACTTTAAGTTAATTAATCTAAATTCTCATTATCAGTCCCAAGTGGCTCAATGTGGTCCCAAAATCGACCCAAAGATACCCATGATCGTAAATGCCTCAACGAATAAGGGTTGGACAAGTTTTAAGGTAATTATGATTTATTATAATATTCTTTTTACCTTGAATTACACTATTTCCCTTTAACCGCGGTAAATAAAAGTCAAAATTTACTATTCACCAAAAATTATTTTCATCTTATTGAACCACATTTTACATCTTGATAACAAAAATGTATGTCAGATTTTAGAAATTCAATTCACAGATGAGGTAAGATTTCATTGAAATGAAAAAGTCATTTTTTTAACTATTACTAAGTGGTTTCACTATTCATAAAAAATTGTTGTTTTTTTGAAAAAATACCAAAAATTCAGCCTAAGCTATATTTGATATTCCAAATTAAAAAATGATGTTTATTTTTACAAACTCAAAACATAAAAGTTTTCTTAATTAATTTTAAAATTAATTCCCGTTGTTAAAAGAATAGTGTGTTTTTAAGAAATAATAACTATCAAAAGATTGACACTTGTTTATGTCTAATTTCAAAGTGAAATTTATTTCAATGACCAATATTGGATTAAATGGTAAAAATATACTCTAATTACACTTTAAAACAAATTAAAAATATAATTTAACCATATAAATAAATTTTATTAAAACACAGTTTTGAATTAAAATACAATATTTTCACTATTCATTAAAAATGAACTTTATCGGAAAAATTCCAAAAATTTACAAAAAGTAAATTTTGATGTCCCCATTATAAATAAAGATTTAATATGGTCATATATAATTTATTAAAGTAACAAAAACTAGTTTTATGGAGGTTTCACCATTAAAAGGCGATAAATCGTCCTTTTAATGAATATTATGCTGAAAATTAGATTCATTCACATTTTAAGATTCTAACATTTATTGGATAAATGTAAATACATTTAACAAACATGTATAATAATATTGTATTTAGTTTTTTTCATTCCCTCCAATACAACAGATATGATTTAACTACCATTTAAAATAATAATATTATATTATTATTGTGGAACGTAAGATTTCAAAGAAACCAGTTGTTGCGTAGCGGGTATGCTATCGAACATAGAAACACTTTTAAAGTAAAAATAATGTTTAATTCAAAAATATTAATAAGTATGAAATATATAATTCTTCATTTACTTTGGATGTTGCATTAGGGGGTTGGAGAAGTAAAATATTAGAAATGAATTTAAGAGAAAATGTTACCTTTTATTCGTGTATCTCCCATTGGTTTGAACCAAAAGAGTTTGTTCAAGTTCCGTATGCCTAAGTTAAGGATTATAGGTAGAATAGAGTGATATAGGGGGATTAAGTTTGCAGAGGATGGATGAGCCAAGGGTCTTGAGAGGTGTGAGGAATCGGTTAGAAGTGATGGCTTTTTATAAGGGGAAGGAGGGGGCTCTTTAGGAAAGTGTGAAAATATTATTTTATTATATAATGATATTTGGTTTCTAAAGGTCCAAAACTCATTAAGGTCGAAGATAAGATGAATCATGGTCTATTGAAAATCATCCAATAAAAATTGGTCAGGTTTTGGATATTATTATAATATTTATATTCTTATTTATTTAAATCATTTAATATTGAGGTAAATATTGCATTATTATTGTGTCATAAATAATTCAATTTATTGGATTTCTAAAAATTATAAAAAAATTATCATGATTTATGAAGTATTTCTAGTTTTATAATGAATATTTATAGTCGAAAATATGACTTATATAAAACCCTATAAAAATTAATTTACTAAAATATTTTTGTTTATATCATTTTTGTCTTTACTTATATTAATTAATCTAATGTGTCATAATCACTCCCAAGTGTATCCATGGGGTCCCAAAATCGACCCAAGGATGCCCTTGGTCGGCCATGACTCATCCGATAAGGTTAGGACAAGTGTTAAGGTAATTTTTAATAATTATAATATTATTTTTACCTTGAATTACCCTATTTACCTTTAATCGCGGTAAATAAAAGTTAAAAGTTACTATTCACCAAAAATTATTTTCATCTTATTGATCCAAATTTTACTTATTAATAATATCCATTTATTTAAAATTTTTAAAATTCAATTTATAGAAGTGGTACAATTTCATTTAAAAGAAAACGTCTATTTTTTAACTACTACTTAGTGGTTTCACTATTCATCAAAAATTGATGTTTTACAAAAAAATAACAAAAATCCAGCCTAAGCTATATTTTATATTCCGAATTCAAAAATTATGTCAATTTTATTATAATAAAATCATAGAAGCTGCATTAATTAATTTTATAATTTATTCTCATGGTCAAAACAAATAGTGTGTTTTTAAGAAACAATATCAATCAAAAGATTGACACTTGTTTATGTCCAATTTCAAAGTGAAATTCAATCAAATGACCACCATTATATTAAATGGTAAAAATATAATTTAATTACACTTTAAAACCAATTAGAAAGATAATATATCCATATAAATAAATTGTATTAAAATTAATTTTTGAATTAAAATACAGTATTTTTCCCAATTCATCCAAAAATCATTTTTATCCGAAAAATACCAAAATTTTACCCAAAATAAATTTTGATGACCCAATTATAATGAAGAATTATATTTTTTTAATTGGAACATATAAAAGTGACCAAAACTATATTTAGAGGGGGTTATCCATTAAAAGGCGGTAAATCATCCTTTTAAAATAAATTATCCATAAAATTAGATTCATTCACATTTTTAAGCCTCTAACATTTATGGTATAAATGTAAAAACATTTAAAAAACATGTATAATAAATTTTTTAGTTAGTTATGTTCATTTCAGCCATTACAACGTCTAGGTGTTAACTAACATTTAAAATAATTATGTTATATTATTAGTGTGTAGTGTAAGATTTCAGAGAAACACATTATTGAATATCGTGTATGCCATCGAGAATAGCGTCCCCTTTAAAGTAGAATTAATATTTAGTTCACAAATATTAATAAATATGAAAATATTTATGTTCTTTATTTACCTGGGATGTTATATCCTTCACCCCTTTTGGGAATTGCGTCCTCACAATTTTAAAACTGGTCTTGGAAACTTCATTAAAAGTCCCACACTGGAAAAGATTCGGCAAAACTATCACTTTAAAAGAAAGAAAGAGAAGTACCAAGGCCGACTGAGATAACCCATACTAGGAAATATACTTACCTTCAAATATATTTTCATCCTTTAATAAGTTTCTACCAAAAACTAATCTTTTCTCCAAACAAAGAGCATTCAAAAAGACTTGGTCACATAAAAACACAAGAATCGTCTACTAAAAAATCACATTATCCACAAAAGAAAGACTATATATTTCCCTTGTCTTTAGAAATCAACGGAAACCAAAATGGTTAGTGCGATATCAGGTAATACCCAAAAAGGAAAATCATTTACAAAAAGAAAAACTACTCTTAATCTCAAAAATTTGTCAAAAAAACCCGTCGTTCAAAAAATACCATTCAATAAACAACTGTACATAAAATTATTCAAAAGTATTCCAAATGAATATTGAAACCCAAATCTCATAAGGATTTGATTACATAGTCTTCCAAGATAAATCTTATCATTTATCTCCAAATAACATCAGTTACCCATAAAGTCTCATTGTCAAAAGTAATTAACCTAATAACATATTATCCATGATAGTTTAATAATTTTAATAAATGAAACAAATTTTCATATGTCCACAATAAAAACATAGATTCTTCCAAAATAAAATTTCAACCACTATTTCACAATTGAAATCCCATAGTATTATATCTTCTTTAGGCATATAGTTTTTCCTCAAAAGAGAGAGTGTCTTCTACAACAACCATTATCACTTAATCACCAAATCAATTTCCTATAATATGTATATCAATTTGATAAAACATAAGTTTCCAAAAATTAACATATTCTTGTTCTATAAAATACTTTTACTAAAATAATATTCCATACTACTTATGGTCTTTAAGTAGGCCAGTTATAGGTGATGCACCCTTGTCGCCCTTTGGTTGTGGGTTCGATTCCTATGGCCTTGCTAGATGCAATGGCTTGTCACCCATCCTATAGGATGTCCTTTTTATAGAACTAAAAAATAACCCTAACATGTTTTAACCTTAATGGTTTCCTTATACCTCCCATTTTCATCCCAATTCATTATGATCTCAATATCTTAATTATTGAAGGCTTACATTGTAGTTATCCCAGCTATATAGGGATTCACATTTGGAATACCCATCAGAGTATATTCCCTAAATCTCTAAGGAGAAACATTCACATTTACATCCATCACGTTACCCAATGCATTGGAGAGCCATCTTAGGCTCACCCGTTCTAGGTTTATCACTGAACCACCCATATATGTAAACAATTCCCAATAACCATAACATATTCATAACACATAAAACAAGAATAAAGGAAAAATAACATTTCCACATTGCAATCATAATATATCATTTCAAGATATTGACAAAATTAATGCTTTATCAAACCATTTTCCAAACCATTTAAAACATTTAATAAAGGGATTTTTGAATAAAAGTGTCCCATAACACTTTGGAGATTTTAAGTGAATTATAGTTTTAAAACATTAATGTCCATATAAATAAATAAATCCTATAAACCATATTTTAAAACATGGAAATTAATGAGAAATATTTAAAAGAATAAATCTTTAAAACATTTAAAATGATATTTTAATTAAAGAGTTTTTAAAAAAATGAGAGATTATTGAATACAAATAATTTATGAATAACATTGAATAATAACTTCATAATATCAGGATAATAAATGGATTCATGATATAATATGACAAAGGACCTTATATACACCATATAATAGTGAATTGGTGCATAACAAAAATTAAGTCTCAATGGAATGTAAATTGAGACGAAATCTCTTATAAAGAGGGTATCTAAAGATTAAGGATAAATCAATTACATAATAATGAGTGAAAAATAAGAATAAAATCAATATAAGTAGATATAAGGTGAGAAAAAAATCAGAGGTTATTCACACATATTCATAGCATAAAAAAATCAAGAAGTAGAAGTGTAACCCAAAGAATTGAAATTGGGTTAAGAAGTTTTCTTAGAAAATTTTGACCACATAACGGTGTCAATTAAAAATTCAAAATTAATTAATGAGAGTTAAAAGGATCTCTCATCACAAGGACATAAAATTTAGAGCAATAAGGATATATAACAACATATCCAAACATAATAATATTTAAATTAAAAGACATAACAAAAAGAAGTCTTTTAAAAGGAGGAGGGTGAACGGTTCCCTTACCAATTTGGTAACATACAAAACATACACCCCATGAATGAAGGTTCATAAAATGAAGATTTAAATACCCATGAATTGATGTATATTACACAATCAATACAATATTAGGCAGTACATAAACCACACAAAAGGAAAATCGTAGCAATATAGCATGAATCTCAAGGGAATAAAAAGTGAGATGAAAACTCCTTGCCACGTCGTAATCAATTGAGTCGCATGACCAAAAGGTAATAACCATAAAATAAAACACAGAATACCATGAATATAAAAATAATCATTATAATATATATCAAATGGATGTAAAAAATACACCACATGCAATAAATTAGTGGAAAACAACGAAAATCTTACGGAATTTAAAATGAAATATTAAATCCCTTACCTCATGTCTGATTTGACTCGTTCATTATTTAATTTCCTGAATAATAAAGTAGAGTTAATTTATACTTTCTTAAGAGAATTTTTAAAGTTTATTATTACTTTTATCTCACTTATTACCATGTTATAAACATTATGTAATCATTTAAGTTAATAACAGTCGTTTTGTCGGCATTTGGTACTTGAGGAAAAATTGAACTTCTTATAATTACAAGTTGTCCTTGTGGTCAATAGTAAATTATATCCAGAATTATATTCGTGATTTAGATATCATATATATCATATATATCCAGTATATATATATATGTATTTATAATATTACATAATATTTAGTGGTAAAAAATGAAATGCACCATTCATGGAGACGGTAAGCCATACGTACGCATGAACGCTACTTTCATTTCAATATCGTATTTTAATGGAATTAAAACACAATTATAAATAAGTATATTATAATTTGAGTATAATATCATATATAATATCATTAACATAATCCTTTATACGTCCCACATAAGGAATTAACGAGTCATATCACTTTGAGGGGGCGGTAGTCCGCACTTTCTCAAATGAAATTATTTCCTTTACCCACAATGGAAACCATAAAGGCATGATATAAATGAAAAAAACAAGAGCATAAAGAAAACATAAAAATAATATATATCATATATAAATAAATTTCCATCATAATTTCCACCATTAGAGGTGGTATTAGGTAATTGGACAATCATCATTTCGTGATGTGTTATTTTTTCATCCACAGAAACATTTTGTTCTTCACCCATTAGATAGAGGTGTGGGTAAGTTTAGTTAGAATTATTCTAAAAAAACATTCTATTATTTTTAGGATACTGGTGTTTTTATAAAATAAAGGAATAAAAAAATTTTAGGGGGTTGGAGAAGTAAAATAAAATAAATTAATTTAAGAGAATCTATTACCTTTAATTCATGTAACTCCCTTTGGTTTGAAACAAAAGGTTTGGTTGAAGTTACTTCTACCTATGTTAAGGATTCTAGGTGGAAGAGAGGGATGTAGGGAGATTAATTTGTAAGAGGTGGGATTATCCAAGGGGCTTGAGAGGTGTGAAGAATTGGTTATAATTGAGGGCTTTTTATATGTGGAAGGAGAGGCTCTTTAGGAAAGTGTCAAAATATTATTTTATTATATAATGATATTCGGTTTCTAAAGATCCAAAACTCGTTAAGGTCAAAGATAATATGACTCATGGTCTAAATAAAACAATCCAATAAGAATTGGATAGGTTTTAGATATTTTTTTAATATTTATATTCTTATTTATTTAAGTCATTTATTAATGAGGTAAATACTACATCATTATTGTGTCATAAATAATTTAATTTATTTTATGTCTAAAAATTATAAAAATTTATCATGATGTAGGAAATATTTTTAAGTTTCTAATGAATATTTATAGTCTAAAATATGACTTACATAACAAAATATATAAATTAATTTTCTAAAATATTTTTTTTCATTTTTTCCTTTACTTTAAATAAATTAATCTAAGGTGTCATTATCACTACCATGTGGCTCCATGGGGTCCCAAAATCGACCCAAGGATTTCCTTGGTCGGAAATGACTCATCCAATAATGTTAGCACAAGTTTTAAGGTCATTTTGAATAATTATAATATTCTTTTTACCCTGAATTACCCTATTTACATTTAACCGCGGTAAATAAAAGTTAAAAGTTACTATTCACCAAAAATTATTTTCATCTTATTGAACCACATTTTAAATACTAATAACAACCATATATTTCCAATTTTTTAAATTCAATTCATAGAAGCGGTAAAAATTATTTTAAAAGAAATCGTCAGTTTTTTAACTACTACTTAGTGGTTTCACTATTCATAAAAAATTGATGCTTTTCAGAAAAATATGAAAAATTCAGTATAAGCTATATTTTATATTCATAATTCAAAAATGATGTCTATTTTATCAATTAAATACATATAATTTGCACTAATTAATTTTATAATTAATTCATGTTGTCAAAACAAATAGCGTTTTTCTAAGAAATAATATCTATCAAAAGATTGAAACTTTTTTATGTCCAATTTCAAAGTGAAATGCAATCCCATGACCACCATTGGATTACATGGTAAAAATATAATCCAATTAAAATTAAAACCCAATTAAAAATATTATCTTACCATATAAATAAATAACATTAAAAGGCATTTTTGAATTAAAATAATTTTTTTTCACTATTCATCAAAAAATGATTTTTATCCGAAAAATACCAAAATTTTACCCAAAGTAAATTAAGATGTCCCGATTCTAAAGAAGAATTATATTTTGTAAAATTGAACATAAAAAAGTGTCCAAAACTATATTTAAAGAGGGTTCTCCATTAAAAGGTGATAAATCAACCTTTTAAAGTTAATTATGCTTAAAATTAGTTTCATTCACATTTTTAAGCCTCTAACATTTATTGGATAAATGTAAAAACATTTAACAGAAATGTATAATAATTTTTTAGTTAGTTATTTTCATTCCCACCATTACAACGACTAGGTGTTAACTACAATTTAAAATATTAATATTATGTTATTAGTGTGCAATGTAACATTTCAAAGAAACCCATTATTTCGTATCGGGTAGGCCATCGAACATAGCATCCCATTTAAATTATAATTAATATTTAATTCCCAAATATTAATAAATATGAAGAATTTATTGTTCTTTCTTTAACTAGGATGTTACAACTAATGCATCCTTTCTTTCATGATTGGATTTATAGCCAATTAAAAAATACATTATAATAAAAAAGTGAATAATAAATATATTTCCCAATGCATGTTAATATAGGAAAAAATATATATAAACACTTCTATTAACTAAATATTTATAATATATATATTTTAAGGTTTGGTATAAGATAAAAATATCCCAAATATGAACGTATATATAAGGTGTGGTTTGAGTACATATACACATATTAAGATAGTGTATGCATTTCCAATTTGTGTACATTGTTAATAGATCCTAAAAAATTATCATTTTGAAAATTTATTCACCTGATATAATCTAAAACAAGTGTTGATAAAAATTATATAACAATATTATCCATAACTAGATTGATGTGTTTTTTATCAACATGTTAAATTAGAATGTTACAAAATCATAAGAAGTAGACGCAAAATTTATATATACAAATCAATCATCGTATACCCATTTTATTGATTGAGGAATATAAAATAACAATTCAACCCTCAAGATCATTTTTTTCTATCATCATAGTGTATTCATAATGATGATCACTAACAGATAATACTATATTTCTTGCATCCAATGGTAGTACATTAGACACTAGAACACACATATTTTATGTATGGACCCCTCAATATTAAAAAAACTATTATTGAACCCTCTTTTCAAATATAAATACTGAATAAGGTGAAAAAATTTGGAAAGGATTATATTCATAACACATTTAATTCTAAGAATGTATTCATTTATATATGACATCTCTTTATTTAATAACATAGATTGATAAGTGCTTCCAATTATTTTCAATCCTCGCAAATTTCACGTATTATAAACCCATTTTATATTTCTTAGCATTGAAAATATCCATAATCATATAATAGTAACAAAGCATAAAATTAATCACCTTAAAAATTAAATAAAATAAGTTAACATTATTGAAATATGAAATACCAAACCATATTATATATTTCAGGAAAAATATTTATTGTATTCTATAACATAAGAATCTATTTCCAATTATAATATATGATTTAGTAAAACATTATTATATGTTGTATAAATAAAATCCACAATAAAATTTATGATATATATGAATTATAAACATATTTTTATTTAAAATTGAGTTATAATCCATAAATATATTACTTGCACATAATTTGTGTAAACATTTAAAAAAACACAACTTATTTATAAAATATCTACAATACTTTGCATATGATTTATCAATCATTTATTTTGGTAAAAAACATTGTCCAAAAAATATTCTCTATTAAAGGGCATAACAATATGACCCTACTTCCTATTATAGTATATGAAAAGAATATTTATTCTCTTATTGATAAATTTAATCATATATTTTCATCAAAATGAATTAAATTTATACTCAAGCTACAATTACTTGTGGTTTAATATTGAAGAAATATCCTAAAATATCCATATGAAAATTTACACATTATCATGTGTAGAAGACATCATATATATATATAATATCTATTGTTCCTAAAAATTGATTAAATATTATACAAGGAACATGTTAGTATAGTAAAGGATAACTCAAATATTTTTTATTATCTGAGTATATTGATCATACAACATCATTACATCATAAGTATATTATTCTAATAGATTAGGACTTTACATTTTACCTAGATAAAAATATACATTCATCTCACCAATCATTATATTTAAGAACAATATTAATTTTATAAAATTAGATAAATAAGATCTTTGATAAAGTCAATTGTTTAAAAGATATGAAACATACATAACAACCACCTGGTTCGCTCAACGTTATCATTATTATAGGTAAGTTTTCAATATATAATCGTTCACATAATACGTATAATTAAATACATATTTAATTGGGATTAAAATAATGTGATTGAATTCGCCCCAAAATTTAAAAATGACCATGTGGTTTTCAATCTAATACACTTTACAGAGTAGTATATATAATAATTATCCACTTATTTTTCCTTGATTCTACTTTGTAACATATATTATACATATTATCTTATTAATATTAACATATAACCAATGACCATAATACAGAAAGATGATATTTTATTTAGTATAACTGAAAATAGAAATTCTATGGATTTTTATTATTACATTATTTGAGTTTAAATTATATAGCATTCTTTAGTGAATGATAAATATAGATAACCATTATTAGAAAATGATAATAAATTTTGCAACTGTTATGACCAATGTACCATATATTTAGACTCTATGATTCAGCATTACCCTCATGCATATCTTGTGGTAATGTTTTTCTAAAGGATAAGTAATTTTTTATCAACAGCCACACATTATATCTATATAAATTTTATACAAAGGTTTGCAATGTTAATTTTTTTAAAATCATGTTTATTTGGAGTTATTATAATGAGTGAAATAAATATGGAGATTTTTGATGAATATTTAAGGGATTTTATGGTGAATAATATCTCACCATTAAAAAAAGAGTATGTGGAAAATTTTAAGGAATTGTGAATGATCCAATTACAGAAATTTGATTTTTTTCATAACACAATGATTAAAGTCATATAATAATTGTTCTTATGTTGGATTATAGTTAAGCTATGTCTGTATAATTTTTACTAAGTTTCATAATATTCTAATGTTTTGGAGGGTTATTTATTCCCTCGATAATGATGCCATTCCGTAATTGAATTTTATGAGAATAAACCAAGGTTATACAAGATTATATCATAAAATGATTACATGTCATTGAAAATTATGGGATTGCCTAATAGTGGAACAATTAAAACTTGTACTATGTGTAACATCCTAGGTAAATGAAGAATATTAAATTTTCATATTTATTAAAATTTGCGTATTAAATATTAATTTTAATTTACAGTGGATTCTATGTTCTATGGAGTACCCAATACACAAAAACGAATTTATTTAAAATCTTATCATTTACACAACATTGAGTAAAACTAATAAATAATAATATAATATTATTATTTTAAATTAGAGTTAATTCATAGCCATTGAATAGTAAGAATGAACAGAACTAATTAAATTATTATTACCCATGTTTTTGAAATATTTTTAAATTTATCCAATAACATTTAGAGGCATAAAATGTGAATAAATCTAATTTTGTGTTCCAATACTCTATAATTATTTAAAAGGTCATTTTACCACCTTTTGTTAGAGAAAAATTTTTAAATATAGTTTTTTTTAACTTTTATATGTTCAAAATGACAAAATAAAATTCTTCTTAATAATCGGGACATCAAAATTTACATTGGATGAAATTTTGGTATTTTTCTGATAAAATTCATTTTTTAATGAATAATGAAAAATAGTTTATTTGAATTCAAATCTACCTTTTAATATAATATATTTATATGGTGTGAATATCTTTTTAATTGGTTTTAAAGTGAAATTTGATTAAATTTTTACCATTTAATCCAATTTTGGTCATTATAAGTAATTTTAATTCTAAATTAGACATAAACAAATGTCAATCTTTTAATAGTTCTTATTTTTAAGAACATGATTTTGTTTGACAACAAGTTTTAATTTTAAATTAATTCTTGTCACTAATGTGTTTGAATTTGGAAAATTGGATTAAATATATGGAATCAGGATGTCTAAATTTTATAAATGGGTAACTTTTATTTTTAGACATTATGAATATTATTTCAGTAAATATTTTATTAACCATAGTAAAAGGGTAAATCCGGTAAATAAGGGTAACAAAATAATATTATAATAATATTAAATTACACTAAAATGTGTCCTAATACTATTTTTTGATACATGTCGGATCTTGGTCATCATTGGGTCGATTTTGGGATCCCATGGAGCCACTTAAGGATTGTAATGACACATTTTATTAATTAATTTAAAGTAATGAAAAAATCACATAAACATATATCTTTTAGTAAATAAATTTTTACATGGGGATATATAAGTTATCTCTTTGACTATAAATATTTATTTGAAAGATAATAATATTTCCCACATCATGGGAATTTTTTTTTATAATTTTTAGACATAAATTAAATAAAATTATTTATGAAACAATAATGATCCAGTGTTTATCTGATTAATGAATGATTTAAATAAATAATATTATAAATATTAAAATAATATCGAAAACATGCCCAATTTTTGTTGGGTGATTTTATTTATAACAATAGACATCTTATATTCTAATTTAACAAGTCTTGGACTTTTATAATTCGAAAATCATTATATAATAAAATAATATTTTTAAACCTTCCTATAGAGCCCCACCTCCCCCTTAAAAAAGGCCCTCACCTATAACCCATTACTCACACCTCTAAAACCCCGTGTCTCTCCCAAAATCTACCAAAATGATCTCTCAGGATCCCTCTATTTGACTTAGATGCCTTACATTAGGCATAAAGCACTTGAAGAAATCATTTTGGTTCAAACCAAAGGGAGTTACCTTATATAAATGTAACTTCTTCTCGTAAGTTCTTTGCTTTTATTTTACTTCTCCAACACCCTAAACTCTTTTTATTCCATTATTTTATAAAAAACAGTATAATTAATATAATGGGTTTTTTATGAGAAGTATTCTAATAAACATACATAGATCTCCATCTAATGGATTTGAACATACTGTTTCTTTGGACGACGAACTACTACCTCACGAAACGATGATTGTCTAATTATCTCCTACCGCCTCTCAAGGTGGATATTATGGTCGAACTGTAATTATATATGATATTTATGATATTAATTTTATCTATATTATATTTTAATTATCTTGTAGAAAATAACTTTATCATTTTCATGTTGTATATATACGATAAGTTTATTCGAGGAATTGCGGACTACCGCCCCTAAAAGTGACAGACTCGTCCATACCATACATGGAATTTATAAAGGATTGTGTTAATGAACTTATGTAAAAAATATAAAATATTATATTATAATAGAATTATTATATATCTATGAATCATTATTTTTTCATTCCGCTAAATATGAAATAGAAATGAATGTAGTGTTCCTGCTTACGTACGACATACCGTCTCAATGAATGGTGCATTTCATTTCTTCCCTCAAAATTTTATGTACTATTATAAATACATATATAATGGATATATATTATATATATGATATCTAAATCATGATTATAATTCTTTAGATAATAGACTTTTGACGACATGAACAACTTGTAATTATAAGAAGTTCATTTTTGACTAAAGTACCCAATATCGACAAAACAACCATTATTAACATAAATGATTTAATAATATTTATAACATGGTAATAAGTGATATAAAAGGTATAATAAACTTGAAAAATTTTCTTATGAATTTAAAAATTAACTTTAGTTTATTATTCAGGAAGAACACGAAACATATGAGACAAGTCGGACACGAGGGAAGGGGTTTCTGATCTCACTTTTAATTCTGTGATATTTCCATTGTTCACCACATATTTATTGAATGTGGTGTATTTTTTTATTAAATTTGATATATATTATCATTATTATATTTATATTAATGGTATTCTATGATTAATTCGATGGTTATTAACTTTTGGTCATACGACTCGATTGATTACGACGTGGAAAGGGGTTTTCATCTCACTTTTTATTCTCATTAGATTCATGATATATTTGCCACTATCTCTATTTGTGGGGTATATGTACTGAACATGATTTTATTAATTGTGTAATATATATTAATTTATTGTTATTTAAATCTTAATTGTATGATCCTTCTTTCATGTGGTGTATGTTTCGTATGTTACCAAATCAGTACAAGAACTTTTCACACTCCTCTTCTAATCAAAGTCTTATTTTATGTTATTTATTTAAATTTAAATCTTAAATTTATGGAATATGTTCTACTGTATAATTATTGCTTTAAATTTATTTTCCATGTGATGAGAGACCCTTTTCTATCTCATCAACTCATTTTCTGAATTTTAAAGCGACGTTTTTAGGCTGTCGAATTTCTGTAAGAGAACTTCTTGACCAAATTTCAACTATTTAGATTAAACTTATACTTCTTTATTATGTCATGATATGAATATGTGTGAATTTCCTAAGATTTTTTTACACCTAATATCTACTTATATTGGGTGTATTATTATTGTTCACACATAATTATTTCATCTATTTTCCCTTAATCTAAGGATACGATATTGGCAAGGGACTTTGTGTCAATTTACATTCCATTGAGACTTATTTTTTTATAAATAAATTCACTTTTATATAGTGTATATAAATCTCTATGACATATTATATCATTAATATATTTATTCTCATGATATTATATGTTTTTATTAATGTTATTCCCCAATTATTGATATTCAGGCATCTCTTATTTAGTTAGGAACTCTTTAACTAAAATATTGTTTAAAATAATTTAAAGATGTATTCTTCTTAATCATCCTCATTAATGTACATGTTTTTAAAATGGTTTCAATTATTTATTTTTATGGGAATGAATATTTTTAAATTAAAATTTCTTTCAAATTCTTCAATGTGGTATGGGAAACATTGATTAAAAAATAACTTTATTAAATGTTTAATTTTTTTAAAATGGTTTGATAAATAATTGATTATGTTAAAATCATGAAATGATATATTGTGATTAAAATGTGAAAATTGTATCTTTTCATTATGATTGTTTTATATGTTTAGAATATGTTATGGTTATTGGTCATTGTCTACACGTATAGGTGGTTCCATGATAAACCTAGGGTGGGTGAGCCAGAGATAGCTCTCCAATCCATTGGATAACATGAAAGAGGTAAAAGTTAAAGTTTTCCTAATAGATTTAGGGAATATATTTTGATGGGTATTCCAACTATAACTCCCTCTGTACCTGTAAAGGCTATAATGTAAGTATGATATGGATTCTATAAGTTACCTTTATAATTTATGATTTCTATGTCACATTCACAAATCTTATGTTTTCAGAAGGTATGTTAAAGAGCTTATGTTTTGTATGTATTAATGAACTAATGTTTTATTCATTTATTTTTTAACCCTTACTGAGATTTTTATGCTCATACCATGTTTTTGAAATGTTTTTCACATGATATAAGGCAGGATAATTTAAATAAATAACTCATGATGATTTATATCTAGAAAAGAATTATTGATTTCTTTTAATATTTTTTATTTAATAAAAAATAAAAACTGAGTAAAAGTGTCTAATTTGTAATTTTTGAGATGTAATGTAATAGTTAGGGTCTAATTATCTAAAACACTAAACCTAAAAAGATCCTCAATTTTATTTATTGATTCAATTCATGATTATAGAATGTTTTAAGGCTGGGTCCTTATTCTGAAAAATAATATTTTATACCATGATTGGTTTCATGTATGGATAAATCATGCCATAGTGAAATGGTCATGAAAATTAGACTCTATTCTATTTGGAAAAAAATTGAAATTTCACCCTAAATGGAATTATCAAACTATATCTTTTTAGTAAATTAGAAAAAAATGATTTAAAAATACCTAAGAATGGATCAATGATGATTTTCACACATTTAATATTTAATAAATGTAATATTAATTAGATTTTGTTTATTTGAATCTATTATGTAGTTTATGTGGTTTGTTGGATTTTAACTAACTATATAAATAAAATTCATTAGTGGATACTTTCTATAAGAAAATATAATGGATGGAGTTAAATTATAGGTAAATTAATTTATATAGGAATTGGAATTTACATTTTAAACATTAAATTGTTGTTTTTGAGATAAAATAATAAATGTTATAAAAGAATGCTGTGAATAGTACATATAAAGAACCAAAGGTAGATGAGAATTTATGAGAGAAGTTTTAGTTGTCATTAAAAAAATATAAAATTTAAAGAGTGAGTTGTTATTGAATTATATATCTTTTAAGATCAAATAAAGAAGTAAATATTGATACAAATTCATGTAAATATGATGTGGTGATGATTAGATCTTCTTAGATAACACCATTATTGTTTAGTGATATTTATTTTTCTAATATTATCTTTATTTTGAAATATTTATCAATATAAAAATTCCATATAAATCACTGGGATATTAGTACGTTGATAATAGTAGGAGATTGTGTCTCTTGGATGAGAAATGATCATGTCCATAATATTATAATAAAAAACTTGTTAAATTGTGATTATTATAAATTTCAACACATCATAGAAATATTATCCATGGATATAACATATTTTGAGTGAACAAATAAAAATATCAATGTTCATTCACTATAATTTTTGGTATTTTTTTTAAATTATGTGATTATAATGATGGGTACCGCATGATTTTGAAAATATAAATACAACATCTATTTGGGGTCATGACTGTAATAAAAAATTTAATACCCTAATTCCCACAATTTTAGGGTGTGTATTGGGTCCCCAAGTTACAACATTACATCAACACTATCAATGACTTATAAAATGATATGGTATTGTTAATGTATGTAATAAATCATTTTATAAGAAAAAAGTTCTTTTTCTGGATAAATATCTTAATTATTATAAAATTAAAGACTAGTCACTACATCAATGTAAATAACCACCACAATATTGTTATCAAACATATATATAAAAAATATTCTTTAACATCATCTTATGTTATGATACACTATATCCCTATAATAGAGTCCACTATAATGTCATATTTTGAACACTACTGGATTATATCTCAACCATTAAGGAACAAATGAATCCAAATTTATATCTTATATCATCTTTGTAAATTTAGAAATATTCATTAGTGAGTCCCCTTAAATTGATCTCCCCCTCACTGCTAAATACCATAACATATCATTACTCAATCGTAAATACATATGAATGTTCTTCATAAAAAATGAGGACTATAAATATAATTAGATTTTTATCTACTTGTTATGTTTATAGTACAAGTGACATATCGTTGAGTTCATAACATGAAATTTATGATATATTTTATGGTTGATGTCTTGGGAATTATATCCCTTCATTTAAATTAATTTGAAGAACCGTGAATCATCGAAAGATTCATTCCCTATAAAATTATTTAATGAACCATTCCTTTCAGTTTTCTATATAAAAACTATTTACAACATTACTAATATATATGTTTTATATCTATCTAGGTCTCATTCTAAATCTTTCTCTATGGATTTTTTTACCAAATATTTAGTCTAATTAACTAATTTATTTCATAAAGAAGTACATTCGCGAATATATAATTATTGATAAATAATTTGTTATACAATTTCCAATAAGATTCCTGTCAACCAAATAAAATAATATAAACACTACATCACTATCATAGACTAGATTATATATGAAAAAATAAACAATTTTCTTAATGAAATCGAAATCATTGATTACATTAGTAAACTATATATTCCAATATAGAGATTATTTTTTCAGAACATTAATCAACTGTTATTAGTGAGATTAATATGAAAAAGGTGGTTTTTGAATCCATTATATATATATATAGATATAATAATCATAATTTTCTATATTGTAATGAAATATCTGAGGGGGATTTATCATTAGATCTCGGGAAAAGGTATCATCATAGTAAATACTAGGAATACCTTTATACCATTTTCTACAAATATTTATTAATATCTATATACTATATCATCCATTTCATATTCCTTATATAATCCCAACATGACCCATATAGGAATTTCTAGTTTGGTAACAGCTACTATGTTCTAATTATGGTGTGTAGACATGAGTTTCATCTCATATCTTTGGGAATATAGCCATTTCATGGAATAAAAAATCTTAATGGTCTCCCAGCAGATATTAGATTCATATTATAGAAATATTATATCATAATGATTTTCTATATTAAATCCATATATATAATTATATAGAACAATACTCTCAACAATTCAGTGTTCTTTTATGACCTAATTTGGTATTGTTTCCACTACCACTTGTGAATATTACAAATTAAATCATTTCAGAGACTATTAATATTTATTAATTTCTATTTTCATAAAGATTACATATCCTCCCATTAACACAATATATTGAAACCCATGTTATATTTCGTTTATTGAATACTGAAAATTTTCCCAAATTCTAGAATTTTTTGATAATTATTTTGGATTAATTGAATCATTTAATAGAATTTTCATTTTTATATTTGTGATTTAGTATGGAATTAAAAAATTTATGGATTTAAAATTATGTTATTTTGAATATAGTTTTTGTATCCATAATTGGGTTTGTAGTTCAAACATTCTATGTGATGGTTCCTCCTATAGTTTAAAATTTTTAGTGGCATTAGGTACCTAGTGGACTGAGGTACTAATGGGGTGGTTCTTAATGAGCACTAAGTACTTATTATCTCTATATCAAAAAAACATAGTAGAATAATCCTATATTTTTATGGTCGTGTTTTTCATTTCACCCCATTATCTAAACCCCTCAAAAGGTTTCCTTCAACCCCCACACTATATTGTAGTCATTGGAAACCCCCTTGGTTCCTTTGGGTCTCCTACTTCCTTCCCGATATATAACTATCATTGAGGTTGATCAAAGGGTGTTTCTCAGAAAAATCATTTCTAATATTTAAATATTATTTTATTATCCTATTTTCTAGATTCATTTTTATATTTCACAAGTCCAAATATGGGGATTTATATTTTTTAAATTTAACGATGATAAATTTATTTACAAACTAAGACTTGGGAATCATATATCCATACCTAAAAAAATCCATAGTGGAATATATTTCCATCATTGGTCACTATTTTTAAATTAATTGGATGTTGATTGATATATACTAGGTATTTCATGATTTTATAAATGATTTGATAGATTCATGGTTGAATTTAGTTATGAGTTTTTGTTGTTTTATTATTGGGTTTACTTTTGGTGTTACCCTTGAGGATTCCGTTAAGGCTGGGATATATTATATTGTAGTGATTGATATAAAAGGATTAATTTTTTTTGGAATCTCATTTAATAGTTAATAAGAGTGGTTTGATAATTTTTTTGATACATGTTATTGACATTAGTATGGGTAAATATCCATAATGATTATGGTAAGTGGTATAACCCCTTGAGTAAATTTTTATGACATACATGCAATTTATTTTCCATTTGAATAAAATGTTAAACATTAAAATTAATAGTCATAAATTTTCAATGACATTTGTATTTATCAAGAAAAATATTTCAATGAGATTTTACATGAATATATATAATAGTTTTAATTTATTCATTCTTCTTATAAAACCCATGGTTTACTTTCTTGTATACAGTTTTTGACCACTAATGTTCAAAATAATGTTGAAATTTAATAAGTCAATTTCAGAATATTTTTAAAATTTTTTATTGTAGCTTCATTATATATCATTGTATGTTTAATATTTCATATAATTTATAGTAATTAATTTATTTTATGAATTTAAATTATTTATATTATATTTCACACCTCACTTTGTAAGAACCCAGATCTTCGTTTCATGTATGTCTTTCCTTTTTGGGAGTATTTGAGAAAAATGGTGTTTCTGGAAATTTTTGAAGTACACACTGTGTACGTTCTGAGTACATGTCGTGTACTCTTTTCCGGCTCAAAGCCATGTGCTGGCCTTGCCCGGGCCACACACACGGGGTGTAGGGGTGATGTGGAGACCGCTTAAAGCGGAGTATGGAAAAACCTAGTACATGCCACGTACTTTAAAAGTACACGTCGTGTATTTTTTTTTTCATTAAACGGACCGGGGTCACGCCTAATCTACGAAAAGCTCTTCTTCTCCAGCTTCTTGGTCCGAGATCGCCAAGAATCCATAGATCTTTGATTAGTTTTTGTTCCTCTATCCGTTCTTCGAATCGATCGTCGTTGATTGTATTGGAATCACAGAGGTGTGTTCTTTCTTTGGATTTAGCCTCGTTCCATGTTTCCTCCTCATTTCTAAGTTATCTTCGGTTGAACGTTTTGTGAATATTCATAGATCTTCTTTGTTTTAAGGTGAATCAATCTGCGTGGCTCAAGTATTTTGATCTCCTAGCATCCAGGTGGGTGGTTTTTTTCTTTTCCGTATGATGTCTATGAATATTTTGTGCAAATGCCACCAATTCCCTTGAATGGGGAATTGTGGGTTTCCTGTTTTTCCCCTGATGTTTTTCTTCTTTTCTTGATTTCTTGAGTAAAGACCATTTCTTGAAAAATTGGATAATTTATACTGTATTCTTATGCTTCACCTTGCATTTTTTTCTTATTAGGCGTTTTTCCTGTTTCCATGCCTAGTTGTAGGATAGTGGAACTGTTGTACTGTTATGCTGTTGTGCCTTAGATTGATAGACAAGTAGTTCTTGAGGTTTACTTGGGCTGATACGCACGCTATGCTTGTTTTTTTCACACTGGACTGTGAGAACCTAGTGTAGTAGACCGTAGGGAGAATGGACATAAGGGCTTATCCAGAGTGTCTTTTAATACGATGCAAGACCACATGGGGAATTGATGATGAGTTCATCCTCAGAGAGTCTGTAGTTCCTCGACGCAGGCCACAGGGGGAATGAGACGTTGAGTGCTTCCCCAGAGGGCCTTTAGTACGATACGAGACTATAGGGGGAATTGAAGGAGATTGCTTCCTCAGAAAGTCTAATCTTAGCTAAACCAGAGGGGTGAGACTGTGTGGGCCTCCTAGAGGGTTTCCAGTACTTGTAGGATGAACCATAGAGGTTAGGATATGAGAGCTACCCAGAGGATTACCTATTTTCTACTTGTTGTTGGTTGATTACATGTGTACTTTATATGCTAGAACTGTGGATTGTAGCTGCTGTGTGCTTCTCTATTTACAGGTTCCTACACTTTTACTTGCCTTGTATTCATTGACTGTTAGGCACAAATATTTGGGTGATTTCCTACTGAGATTGTATCTCACACCCTGTTTGGGCCATGCTTTTGGGCCCAAACAAACTTTGTTGTTGCAGGTATAGATAAGGGAAAGCGCCCTTTGACTTCCGGTACATGATTGCTTGGATCTGGAGAGAAAGGGACCACGATTAGGCTTGTGATGTTGTATGAGTTGCTGTTATTTTAGTACTTTGTTTTTACTTTTATTTCAGCATGTCATTGTGTTTGTTGCGTTCCTTAGATACTTGTACCTACTGCATCATTATCATCATTACTATATATTCATTGCTTCCGCTGTTTTGTTTTAGTTGTTGCGTATTGTTTACTACTTTTTCTATTTAATTATAATTTCTTTAATTTTTATACCTTACCAAATTTGGGCATAGTTTCCACAATAACATTCCAAGGACCTCACTGCTAGTCAGCAGCCTCTAGAGTTTGTGGAAATGCGCTTGAGGTCATGTGGCGAACCGGGCACGGGGCACCTCTGGGTGGCTTCCGGAACCGGGATGTTACAAAGTGGTATTAAAGGGTTTCCTCTCTCTTGACTTACTATTTGGAGCATTAGCCAGTGATAGGAAGGATCTGGTACTTGGTGTTAGGATGTGCCAAGGAGTAGCTAACCCATGTACAGGGAAAATCCATACTACCTCATTTATTGCAGTTTTCTGGTTATGAGATTTACGGTTGATATGATTTCACCTAGAGTGATTCAATTGTCCTGTGTTGTTGTTTTTCTATTGCGGTACTATTTCTATCGCAACCCGATGAGATGAGGGTATGCCATATCATGCATCATATAGAAACTTGTTATAAATCACATACCATGCATTATTACCATTCCATCTAGGGTGCATTAGCGATTGCATGTGGTTGGGATAGACTTGTGTAGATTTTGCATGCTGTTGTGATAGATGCATTGATAGAATCTATGCTGCTTGATATAGGACTATTTGAATTTTACTTTTCTTGAATGAACCCCAAATTTTGTTTATTGAGGTGTTATGGGCCTCTTGAATTGAGAATTGGTAGATAATTGACCTGTTTTTCTTTGTATATGACTATATTGGATGCAAAAATTTGATTCACGGGGAGTATGGGCCCTCATAGATCGCAATTTGGCACCATCATGCCTTATTTTCATATTTTTCTGGGCTTCGGTACAGTTTCAGAGCTACCGCATGGAAAAAACCTAGAATACACGGTGTGTACTTTATATATAAATGCCTTTTAGTTTTAAACCATGTCTTTGACTGTGTGACCAGAAACAGAGGTTGTGAAAATCTCCAGGAACACGCCATGTACGGTAGGTACACGCCGTGTAGTAGTGAGCATGTACCCGACCGTGTAACTAACAACACGGGTCGGGGAATCTTGAGTAGAACATGCCGTGTTGGATAGCAACACGCCGTGTAGTCTTGTTCCAGGTACCCAACTGTGTCATGAGAAACATGGGTCGGTGTTATCTTCTTCCATACATGCCGTGTTTGTTCGAAACATGCTGTGTAAGGGTCATCTGTGTACTTGGCCGTGTCACCAACAACACGGGTCGGGAAAAATCTTCAAGTACATGCCGTGTTTTTTCGGAACACGTCGTGTAGTCTCAGCCGTGTAGCCGACCATGTAGCTAGCAACACGGGTCGTTGAAACCTTGTCTACTACACGCCGTGTCCACTAGGTACACATCGTGTAGTCTCAATTTAAGAAGAACATGTGGGTTAGCCGTGAAAGGAGACACAGGTAGGGAAATAGAGTTAAGTACATGCCGTGTAGATTTTATACACGCTGTGTAGTATTGTTTTGTAAATCTTGTGTGTTTCATTCTTCTGTTTTCATTTGGTACTCCTTGGTTCTCTATCCTTGTTTTCCTAATCTAAGGTATGTTTTGATCTTTCAGAAATATGCCTCTGAGACGTCCTCCGGTTGTACGTCAGTTGTCAGGCAGTGATCAGACGCCAGATATGGCTGATCAAGTACTTCCTGCCGATCCTCCAGTCGGCCCAGCCTTGGCATCGGCTGTCATACCAGTTGGAGGCACTGTTGCACAGTTTAGGGAAGGTTTTATGAGGATGATGCAGAACTTTCAGGGATCACCACCTCTTTCCATGACTATGGAAAACTTGACGCAGGTTTTCCAGCAGCAGCATCCTCCCATTTTCTCGGGGGAAGGAGGACCTCAAGCTGTAGAGTCATGGCTGGAAGCCATGTTGACCATTTTTGAGCATCTGGAGATGCCTCTAGAGAGGTGAGTCAATCTCGCTACCTACATGCTCCGAGAGTCCTCCAAGTGGTGGTGGGATGTGATCTCACAGGCAGATCATCAGCAGGTTATGGCTTGGGAGGAGTTCTAGTGCGAGGTCTATGACTACTTCTACCCGGAGACCCTGAGGGACGATCGAGCCTCAGAGTTCATGAGCTTAGAGCAGGGTAATATTTCTGTTATGGAGCACTCCTCTTGTTTCACTGAGCTGCAGCGATTCACACGCCTCTGGGGTGGGGATGGGATGTTCTTAGCGAGGAAGTTTGAGGATGGTCTCAGGAGGGAGATCCACTCATAGTTGAATCTCTTTCGGTTGACTTCCATCACATCCATCATCAAACAGAAACTGATTTCGGAGCGCAATATGAGAGAATTCGGATCAGCGATCCAGGGTGGTTCTACTTCCAGAGATAGTTTTCCTCCAGATGATAGCAAGAAGAGTCGTAGGGAGTCTACGCGCGTTGATCCGAGGAAGTGAGATGCATCGTCAGGAAGCCATGTGATATGCTACCAGTTTGGTCGGTCTGGGCACAAGAGGCCGTAGTGCCAGAGAGACCTTGTGGAGTGCCAATCTTGCGGGAAGATGGGTCACCTTCAGCATTTCTGCATGGTTTTTTCACCAGAAGCTGGAGACATAAGTTCTTCTATGACTCCTCAGTTAGGAGAAACACCACCAGTTTCTCACCAGTCGGGGAACTCGATGTCTTCCGGCCGTTCGGGCTGATGTGGAAGTTGAGGCTGTGGCAGTCAGCCACCAGTCTTTCGGTGTCATCAGGGTGGATCAGCTCAGAGTGGTCAGGCAGGGTCGTAGGGCCGCGGTGCAAGAAAGTCTTTCGCCGTGGAATAGACCTATCAGGAGCAGGATCCTGGACCTTCTACCGTCCAAGGTACTATTTTTGTAGCCTCTATTTTGTCTTCAGCTCTTTTCGATACTGGTTCTATGCATAGATTTATCTCTATTGCTGTCGTGGAGAGCCTTGGGCTCTGTATCTTTTCTTCTGCCGACTCATTGACACTAAACACACCATTGGGAACAAGGACATCTAGTGTACGTCAGTGTAGAGATTTCCCTCTCGAGGTTGTAGGGTATCATTTCTTATAGGATCTCTACATCCTAGAGATGACAGGATATGATTCCATTCTTGGGATGGACTGGTTGGTCCCCTTCCAGGAATTCATTGACTGTTATCGCCACAGGGTGAGTTTCATTTCCCTAGAGGGTGAATCTTTTCTTCATAGAGGCGAATGGGATGTTCAGGCGACTCAAGCAGGACTCAAGCATCTTGGGCTAGGAAGGGTGATGGAACAGATTTCTAGTCATTATCTCGATGACTAGGGGACTACACAGTTGGACATTCCTCCAGTGGTGGATCGTTTCAGGGATGTCTTCCCAAGGGACTTTTCCAGTTTCCCTCCAGATTGTGAGGTGGACTTATCTATTGAGCTTGTGGAAGGAGCGGCACCCGTGTCCATTCCTCCCTATAGGATGGCTAAACCTGAGTTGCAGGAGCTCAAGAAGCAGTTGGAGGAGTTGCAGGTAAAGGGTTTCATCTAACCTAGTACTTCTCCTTGGGGTTCGCCTGTTCTGTTTGTGTAGAAGGCAGACGATACCCATAGGCTCAGTGTGGATTATCGAAATCTGAACCTGTTGAAGGTCAATAACCGGTATCCCTTGCCTCGGATTGATGATCTTTTTGATCAGCTTCGAGGATCCTAGGTGTTCTCGAAGATCGATTTGAGGTCTGGTTATCATCAGTTTCATGTTAGACCATCAGATATACCTCTAATAGCCTTCAGGGGCAGGTATAGTCTCTATGAGTATATGGTAATGTCGTTCGGTCTCACGAATGCCCCGACAGTTTTCATGGCACTGATGAACCGAGTGTTCCATCCTTAATTGGACTCCTTTGTCATGGTCTCCATGGAAGATATCTTGGTGTATTCTCACACTCGACACGACCATGATACCCATCTTGAGATTGTTATGATTACACTGAGAGAGCATAAAATTTATGCTAAACTCTCAAAGTGTGACTTTTGGATGGATCAGATTCACTTCTTGGGTCATGTCGTATCAGAAGTCTTAGTCCTGCGAGAGAGTGTGTCAGGAGAGGACCCTATTCCTAGATGGACAGTGGGAGAGGATGAGATCTTGCATTTCCAGGGATGCATATGGGTGCCAGCAGACATACGCGAGGATCTGATGTGGTATTTCCATTCCTCAGTTTGGGCAGTTCATCCTGGCATCACCAAGATGTATCAGGATCTTCATTTCCAATACTGGTGTCCATGTATGAAGAGAGATGTTGCTGGTTTTGTCTTAAGGTGTTTTAATTTTCAGCTGGTGAAGGCAGAGCATCAATGACCAGTAGGCCTTTTATTGCAGTTACCCATTCCGGAGTGGAAGTGGGACGATGTCACAATGGACTTCATGACCGGATTGCCGAGGTCGCCTCGAGGGAACGATACTGTTTGGGTTGTCGTCGAAAAGCTTATGAAGTTTTCTCACTTGTTACCAATCAAGGATACCTTCAGTGTTGATGATCTGAGACTAGTGTACATCCGAGAGATTGTACATGTGAACGGAGTTCCAAACTCCATCGTCTCAGATAGGGATGCATGCTTTATGTCTCGGTTCTGGTAGGGGATTCTGAAGGCATTGGGTACACTGGTACTTTTGAGTATAACATACCATCACCAGACAGATGGCCAGTATGAGCGTACGATCCAGGTGCTAGAGGATATGCTCAGAGCTTGCATTATAGACTTAGGTGGTCCTTGGGAGAGGCATATTCCTCTTGTTGAATTCTCCCACAACAACAGTTTTCAGGAGACCATTCAGATGTCACCTTATGAGGCTTTGTACGGTAGGCCATAACGATCAGCCTTATGCTGGCTGGAGGCAGGAGAGGCACCTTTTCTCGTACCTCATCTTGTTCAGGAGACCTCAGAGCAGATAGAGTTGATTCGGAAGAGGATGGTTACAGCACAGTCTCGACTGAAGTCTTATGCTGATTAACAGAGACGACCACTAGAGTTCAAGGTTAGGGATCAGGTTTTACTGCGTGTCGTACCGAGGTTGAGACACAAGAGGATTCAGAGATAGGGTAATCTTTCACCACGGTACATCGAGCCGTTTGAGGTTTTGGAGAGAGTTGAGCCGGTCGCCTATCGGTTGAAGCTACCTCTGAGGTACTGGGATATGCCTAATGTCTTCCATGTCTCCCAGCTCTGACATTACTTTTCAGACCCGTCTCATTTATTTCAGCCCGAGGAAGTGGAACTCGAAGTGGATGCATCATTTGAGGAGCATCCTTACAGGATTTTCGATCATATTACAAAGGTTCTCTGTGGGTGGTCTGTTCCTTTAGTACGGGTGCTATGGAAGCATGGGCGAGTACATGAAGAGACCTGGGAGAGGGAGGCCGATGTACAATCCCAGTGGCCGGAGCTGTTCGGGGTTTCTTCTTCCATGCCTCGCTATTGAAATTCCTGGACGAATTTCTTAAAGGGGGGAAGTTTTTAAGAACCCAGATCTTCATTTCAGGTATGTCTTTCATTTTCGGGAGTTTTTGAGAAAAATGGAGTTTCTGGAAATTTTTGAAGTACACACCATGTAATTTCAGAGTAAACACCGTGCACTCTTTTCCAGCTCAAAGACATGTGCTGGCAGTGCCCGGGCCCTACACATGGGGTGTAGGGGTGATGTGGAGGTCTCTTAAAGTAGAGTATGGAAAAACATAGTACACACCGTGTACTCTAAAAGTACATGCCGTGTACTTTTTTTCAATATATGGACTGGGGTTGCACCTAATCAATGAAAATCTATTCTTCTCTAGCTTCTTAGTCCGAGAGCGCCAGGAATCCACAGATCTTTGAAGAGCTTCCGTTCCTCCATCAGTTATCCGAATCGATCTCTCTTGATTGCGTTGGAATCGCAGCGGTGAGTTCTCTCTTCTTCTTTAGCCTTGTTCCATGTTTCCTCCTCATTTACAAGTTATCATCAGTTGATTTTTTTGTGTCTTCATAGATCTTCGTCGTTCTAAGGAGAATCAATCTACGTGGCTAAATTATTTTGATCCCCTAGCATTCAGGTAGGTGATTTGTGCCTTTCCGTAGGAAGTCTGTGAATATTTTGTGCAAATTATACCAATTCCCTTGAATAGGGAATTGTGGGTTTCCTGTTTTTCCCCTATTGTTTTCCTGCATTGCTTGATTGCTTGGGTAGAGATCATTGCTTGAAAAATTGATAATTTATACTATATTCTTGTGCTTTTCCTTGCATGTTTTCCTTATTAGGCGTTTTCCCAGTTTCCATGCCTAGTTGTAGGATAGTGGAACTATTGTACTGTTATGCTGTTGTGCCTTAGATTGATAGCCAAGTAGTTCTTGAGGTTTACATGGGCCGATACGTGCGATATGCATGCTTTTTTTTCACACTGTACTGTGAGAACCTAGGGTAGTGGACCATAGGGAGAGTGGATGTAAGGGCTTCTCCAGAGTGTCTTTAAATACGATGAAAGACCACATGGGGAATTGACGACGAGTGCTTCCTCAGAGAGTCGATAGTTCCTCACCGCGGGGAAAAGGGGTAATGAGATGTTGAGTGATTCCCCAGAGAGAATTTAATACGATACAAGACTACAAGTGGAATTTACTATGAGTGCTTCCTTAGAAAGTCTACTCTTAGCTGAACTAGAGTTGTGAGACTGTGTGTGACTTATAGAGGGTTGCTAGTAATTGTAGGTTGAACCATAGGGGTTAGGCTATGAGAGCTACCCAAGGGATTACCTGATTTTTACTTGTTTTTGGTTGTTTAATTGTGTACTTTATATGCTAGAACTGTGGATTTTAGCTGCTGTGTGCTTCTATGGTTACTGCTTTCTGCACTTTTACATGCGTTGTATTCATTGACTATTAGGCAGAGATCTTTGGGTGATTGCCTACTGGGATTGTATCTCACACCCGATTTGGGCCATGCTATTGGGCCCAAGAAGACTTTGTTGTTGCAGGTATAGATAAGGGAAAGCGCCCTTTGACTTCCAGTACTTGATTGCTTGGAGCTGGAGAGCAAGGGACCAAGCTAAGGCTTGCAGTTTCTGTTATTTTTGTACTTTTTTTACTTGCATTTCAGCACGTTGTTGTGTTTACTGTGTTCCTTAGATACTTGTACTTACTGCATCATTATCATCATTACTATATATTCATTTCTTCCGCTGTTTGGTTTCAGTTGTTAAGTATTGATTACTACTTCCGCTATTTACTATTATTTTATATTCTTTGTATACCTTACCAAATGAGGGAATATTTTCCCCAGTAACTTACCAAGGCCCTCACTGCTAGTCGGCAGCCTTTGGAATTTGGGGAAATGTGCTTGAGGTCATCTGGAAAACTGGACACGGGGCACCTCTAGGTGGCTTCTGGAACTGGGACATTACACACTTAATCTATAGTGTTGATTAAATTTTTTTCATTGGTTAGTTCTAAAAATTTCATTATGAGAAAAGTTTTATAGAATTATTTGTTCACAATTACGATTTTTTAAATATGATCTCTTTTCTCGACCTAAATAATATTTAATATTATATAATGTGAAATTTTAATTAAATACATCAATTGTAGATTGTTATTTTGAGTATTCAATTCAATGTTGTTTGTGAGGTTTTTTATGGAACTAATTTCATTACACATTAAACTATATGATTTATAAATCAATGATGCAGATATAACTTAGGATAACCATCTACTCTAATAAAAAACAACTTCCATCTTATTTTTTTTTGAATTAAATGATATTTTTCATAAACATATTTTTTTCTTTTATACATGTTATTCTGATAATAAAAAAAATGTATGGAAAATTTAAATTATTTCTATTCTATAATGTAATATGTATGGAATAGTTATATAAAAAGACTAAATATTTTAATTTATTATATGGGTAACTATTTCTTTGCTGAAACATATGTTTCAATACATTTTACATAATTGTTAATTTCAAGGTTACCATTGTATCAATTCTTTTATTTAAAATGGTGAGGTGTAGACATTTTATAAAAAATGAATCTTCTTATTTAAATGATTATTTTACTCAATGTATGATTTTTATATTGAAAAATAATTTGAAAAATAACATTTCCTTTTACTAATTAATTAAATATTATACTTTTGTTTCCCTCTAATATTTACTTGGGTTATTATGTTTGTGAATTAGGGATCAATAATTATACAATTAATATATTATGTTTTTTATTATTTCACACATGCTAATATCTATGTATAAATAATAGCCTACTTTAGTACTTTTATAAGGATCCCATGATAGTTACATAAACTGTATCATTGGTTTTTTGTTTTCACTAAAATATTAGAGAGAACATGTTATACCATAACATGTGACATGGTTATATTAATTTTTATATATCTATTTTCTATCATAACTTTTTAATATCCTTTTATATTGAGTTATGTTAGTCTTTGGATAGATGTAATTTAGTGTGGAAGATAATGGATATGGTTTAATTAATTTCGATCATGGTAACTACAATATTTTATCTTGAGTATACTAGATGTGTGGTATTATTATCACATTAATTGTAATAAGATTCACTATCCATTAATGTATAACCATTAATGGGATGATTTTCAAACAGTGAATACTATCTACCCATCCACTTTCATTAATGGGATTTGAATCTTGGTTATACTAACTATAGTATACACATTCCCATTTACCCTAAATGTGGTTTTGATTCACTATATCTCTTATGTATCAGTTATCATAGATTTTTGTAATTGTCATGAAATAAGTATCAAAGTTATAAGCCTTTCTAATATAGGTATTTATTCATTATTTTTAGTATTCAACTAAAATGTACCTCTAATTGTATTTGTTTAATTTTTTTATTAATAACACTAATCCTTTTTTCTAAATAGATGTAAATGAGAAGATATATTCTTCCACTTTAAAAATTATTCTCATAAGGTTTTTATCTTTATAGGTTCCTACTATATACTTGTTCTCGTGCCCTGAATATGATATTCAGTGTTTGTGAATATTTCAAAGTAATATTTTAGTTATTAAAGATATGTTGGTAGCTAATTAGTTTATTGATGATTATCTTTATTTAGTTATGGATTCAAGAATTCAGTCACCCTTATGGTGATGAAACTAATATCATATTGGTTTGGGATGTGTTAAGAATATCTTCTTATACATTATAATCCATATATATTATGTTCTATTTAGGAATGCCATATTTTATAATATATTATGTGTTTCATGTGATTTATTCTTTCCTGTTTAATGTTTTATCTAAATTCATATAGATATATTGATGTTATTTTATCTTATTTTTCAATTGAATTGGGATATCTTATTATATTACCTGTTTTCATCCAATATATGTAAAATTTATTTTGACTTATGAATAGAATATATTATGACATATTATATAAATTAGAGTTGTTAAATAATTTTCTATGTATAATATCATATCCTTGTCACTAGACTCTAGCCCAATAGAATTAAAGGGTGACCTTGGGTTTTGTGATGGTCCTGATTCTTCTGAAGATTGAGTATTTAGGTAAGAATCGCTTTAAATTGTATCAATGTTTTGTTAAGATTACTAGAATTTTTTATCTTTTTTTCAATGGGAAATAGGGATATCAAGACTTGACAAGTAACCCATAAAATTCATTATTAACCACTTTATGTTAAAATATCATGTTACAATGGGATAAACATGTAATGAGGAGGGAATAATTGAGTATATAAGGATTTTAATGAATGTATCATGTATAAATGATATTAACTAAATAATTTCCATTGGCCACATCCTGTATATAGTTTTTTCTTGGATTTATGAACTATATAGTCCAACAACATGATAGGACTTGATGATATAGTTTATCATCAAATTAATATATTTTAATTGATTAATTAATTCAATAGTCGATAATAAATAATATATTTGTTCTTATATACCTTTTGAATTCATATATAAATAATTAAATTTACTCACATATAAATTAATGTTGATATTTATTATATATTCCATTTTTATTTTCATGTGATTACTTTTTTTTTCCAAATCTATGTTCCAAATCATGTTAATTATTTTCAATATAGTTTTTAATATTGATCACTCTATATTTCATTTTCCAAAATATTCCTGTACTATTGTAATTTTCATTGTATAATCCTTGAACCTGTACTCTTAGATTCAGTTCTAAGAAAAAAAACATTACATTTCTGACTTTTCTAATGAAAAATATGTCCCAATTTTTTCCATCCAAAACATTCAAACTCAAAATGAAATATTGGATCACACACCTACCTAGTGAAATTTATGGTTTACAGGTTTATAGAATTAGTAAAAACTCTTAACAACATGGATTCATAAGATAATAGTTTATAAAGATGAATATGATCTCCCTCTATACACAACATTTTATATTTTATATTAAGACTTTATCATCTCTAGAAACTTTCATCACATATAAAACATTTTATACAAAAATAATTGAACATGATTCATTATAACTTGGGGAATATAAGTAATAATATAGGTGAGATATAATTCTCATTACTGTTAAACATAATCATTAAAAAATGAGTGTCCTCAGTGAGAGTAGGATTTCCATAAAATTGGGATGAAATAATCAACGTTCGTGAGACTAATATAAGAAAATTCATACTAATAATTACACAAATCATCAATCATGAAATACAGAATAAATATTTACCATAGGATGACAGTCATAAGAATCATTAATCAGGATAAATGTGATGTCATCTTTGATCAATGTAAACATTTATAAACCATATAATGCCTAAAGAAAACATTTTTCTATCCAGTAACATTTTCATATCACTCATAGTCATGGAGTAACTCTAATGGATACACTTTAAGTAAAACACATAGTTCCACTTGGAATAACTACTGTGGAATACTCTAATAATCTCTTGGGGAAAGCCTGATCAGTTAACTGAGTACCATATTTAGAATAACTATATAGTTGAATTCCATACCAAATTCATTGTAGTGACATCATAGACAACTCATATTTTGATTCTAATAGAACCACATGTAAATGATATATAATGGAGAAACTCATACATGGTTTATAACAGAACCACCTATCATCATAAATAACTTCCATGACCCCTGACGTGAATAATGTATATAGATCATGTTTTTCATCATAGAACTCATAGAAATAGTGAGTATTCCTTTTATAACATCCTTAACTGAAAGAAAATAATAGGGTTCCATGAAAATATATTTGAAAAAATCTTACTCCATCAAGATAAATAATGACTATGGTGTCAATAAAAAATAACTACAATGGAGTATATCTAATATAATGCTCTATTGTCTTAGATTAATGGAAAACCCAATATATATATATATATTAAAATAATTTTTATTAAAATAATCCTTTCATTTGGAAATTCACTTATCAAATTTAAAAACTATATAAATTTTAAGAAATCCATTTTATTTTATATGATTGTTTTAAAAGTTTAAAGGAATCATCAAATCATTCAGGTTTTTTGATGTCAGGAAAATCAGTTCATTTTGTAAATGGTTAAAACAAGAATATTTCTTAACATTTTGAAATGAAATTCAAGAGAGACCCTTGAATAAAACATTAGGAAATTTCATTTTAAACCCACGTTAAAAGAAGATTAAATATCATTTAAAACAACATTATGAGGTATATTATGTCTATAAAAGACAAATTGATAAGTCATTTTATAAAACATGAATATGGAAGAGAATGACGTGTAATGTAAAAAAGATACATTATTGGTATCACCTACAAAAATCGTCATGATTTTTCTTTATCAATAAGGTATGGAATGGAAATTAAAGAAGAAAAAAACCATAATAACCATATAATAATAAAAGATATGTGGTTCAAGAAAACATTAGTGCATGATCTATTTCAAAGGAACCTTCAACACAAAAAATATTTAAAATAAAATAGATTGTAACAAAAATACTTTCCCACTTTGGTAACATTTCAATCATACAACCCTAAAGGAATAACTTCATATATAATATCAAATATATTTAACATAATTATATTTGTTATATAACATTTCAATGGGTCATTATATACTCCTCGTAAAATATTTTATGTTTAAAAAATCAATATAATCCTAATAAAATAGAATTTCTGATGAATAACCATTACAAAGATCATATCATTGAATTAATAATTAATAATTGGATATATTATGTTTAAAAAAACCAGACCCACAAAAACAAGATGAAGTATAGAATAAAATAATTTAGAGATAAATCCACACATAATAATTGAATAAAAAAGTTGATGAAAAATATTTATAGCCTAAAGAAATGAAATTATGTTATGAAACCCTTTACCACTTCATAACTTTCAATTAAATTCCCCAGGGATGAAATAATTAAATTTGAAACATAAAATACCATGAAATATAATGGATTCATGGGATAATATATAAAATTGTTGTATATAAACAAAATAAAATAAATTTTGGGCATAACAACAAAATATGCCTCAATTAATGTAAATTAAGATTAAATCCCTTACCTTGAGTCCATAATTTTCATTTATATACTTTAACTCTTATATAATAAACTCTTATAAATTATTTTATTTATTAATAAAAATTAAAAACCTAAATTAATTATTATTAAAAAATTCAATTATTTTTTTATATTAAAGATATTTGTAATTAGATAAACACATAATTCAACATCATGTGTTTTGAGGACTTTCGGTTTATAAATTCAAATCAAATTCTACAGGTTGACTGAGGTCAAAGAGAATATTATTTAATCATCTCCTAAATAATAATAATTTTAAAATATTTATAATTAAATATAAATTATAATTTCAAATCAAACCATTAAATATTGTTATAATAAATGAGATATGTTTCAATCATGGAGATTGTGGGTCTTACATACGCATGAGTAATGTTTCCATTTTTCAATAATCATTATGGAAAGAAATTAAGTTTTATTTCCCATTTCTAGAAATATAATTACATAATAAAATTCATATTACTTACTTAAATATATTTATATAAATCACTCATGTTGAGTGGTGGTGAAAAATGATTCATATCCCTTCTTGGAGAAGGTATTACACACGTACTGTAACACCCCAATATGTTTTGAAATATTTTTTTCTTGAACTAATTTAAAACTTTTGATATTTTGAATGTTTTATTATCTTGTGGAATAGTAAGTATGATTTAATTATATGATTGGTGGGACCTATATCTACCTCTAATTCATTGTGTAAGTATTTAAATAATTTATATGATATAAATGGTTGGAATGAGGATTCAATTTGGTAAATGATATACGGAGAAAACAAGGAGTGAACTAGGTCTAGTGATACATGGTTGGAACAAGGAGCAAACTCAGTTTGACAATATAGGGCTAGAATGAAGAGTGAAATCGGTTCAATAATACAGGGCTGGAATAGGATGTGAACCTGAATCAATAATAATTGGATGGAATGGTAGGTAAACCAAGTTCAATAATATATGGCTGGAATGAAGAGTGGACTCAACTCAGTAATATAATGATGGAACGGGAGGTGAACCTAGTTTTGTAATACTGGGTTGGAATGGGGAGTGACCAATATTTAGTAAATTAAATTTCCCACTAACATGGTATTTAGAGTGAAACTTGACTATAAAGATGCTTTGGGAAGTGAAACCACTCTAATAAGATGTTATTTTCGTTAATCCTTGACTACTATGGAAATCATTTTATATGTTTATGTGTCTCCCACAATCACATGTCTTATGAATATGTTATTATCTCATAGATTATACTTTTGATTTCCATATGATTCTTGTCTTATAAACTACCAATATTTATTCCATGACTCTTGATTATGATCTATAATGTGAAGGGTAATATCTTCTAATGTTAATAACATGTACTCATACCCTTATACTCTTGTTTTTCTTATATATATCCATGGTTTATCCTTACTGAGCATCTTATCTCACCTCTTTATTATGTTTCCTTTCCCCATGTTATGAAGAGAGGATTTATGTGTGAGTACTATAGGGGAATATCTTTAAGGGTTATGTTAAAGATCTTTCACCAAATTATATTATTAAATTTACATGTTTCCAAATAAACTAAACAATTATAGTCCTTATGAATTTATTTTTTATATGTGATGAATATTCTTATAAAATGATGAAATATCCCAGTATGATAAGATTGAGTCACTATAGTTTGTATCAGTAGAAATATTTAGTGAACATTTGCAAACTAGGAATAGAAAACATTAGTGAGATTCCGATGGATATTTCTATGAACATGTTTGGGGATGTATCTAAGGATAAGCCTAATGTGTCATAGATTTAAAAGTTGGTTTCATGATTTTTGAATCCTGTATGTATTTTTTTATGATTATTTAGTTCTCTACTATGATAAGCGTTTCTCATACTATGTTTTATGGTTTTATTAAACTGTGGGAGCATTATGAAACTAGGTTCAAATAGAATGTTTCATATGTAGAATGTATGGGAATTTGGAAAGTCAATTTCCTATATCGAAATTTCATAGAGAGACTCAGGAAGGTGTTCTGATTATTGGTTATATTATTGAAGATAATGAAACCAACAACTACATGTGATTGGTATAGATTGTTCTAACATAATTTTTTTACATTAAACATAAGAATCAAGAGTTTATTTAGGTTGAAGAAACATAATAAATGATTTATATTTGATATTCTAGGGAAGGGGTATTATGTAATAAGATGATGAAGCATGAGTAAAATTTTAAGTACAATATAGGATGATTGAAGTGTATATGTTTTGGAATTAAATGATTATGTTACAGGAATCATGAAATATATATTTATTTTTAGTATATTATTATCATCAATGATTTAAAAGGATATGTCCAATAGTACCGTAGTCATACAATATTGATTTAATGGAAAGGTGATATTTTGATTAAGGCATTGTAACCCTTAATTTTTTTATAATATTGTGTTAATTGTGATATGATAAAAACAATTTCTATATGAATTAGAAAATGGGATGGTACTGATTACCATGGACTTGATTAAGGATTTTTTGACAAATTTGTTTATGATATCATTAATAAGTTTGAAACATGTTGGATTTAAGGAATATATCAAGTAAACATTATAATAATGGAATGTGAATGATTTCAATAAGTATTTATGGTAATTTATGTTGAAATCATGTTTCAAAAGTATTCATGATTATGGTATTAAAATGTCCAGTTTCTGGCTAATAAGAGATACTTTATGATATACTGGGGATCACTGCTAAATTGTTTTTAAGAAATTCAGTGAAATTATTTATAAAGGATTATTTTATTTATATTTAGGATGGGTTATGAGGTTGACCATTTATGAAATGGTTTATGTTAAAATACAGAAAAGGTTTCAGATATTAAATTATTATCTCTCCATATGAGGATTTATGTATACTGGATAAACTATACTAATAATTTTAATGTGATGGTAACTTATGAAAAATGAAAGAACCTAACATTCTACATTATGATATGTTAATACTTTAGGGATAAAAAATCATGTTCATTCTATATAGTAATAGGTGTAGTGAAAATCGAGAAATGCACAACCATAGGGTGAGATTCTATATTTGAAAAGGAATAAAATCACGTAAGTATATTTCCATATGTTCATAAATTGTAAAATAATTCCTCAACTTGAGGAAAATTATACTGAAAAATATTTTTCTTAATAACATAATTTCAATTGAACCGATGGACTTATAAATTATCACATAGTTATTATTTTGTGGTCCTTATCCTTCAAATTGATCAATCACTTATTGGTGATCAATGATCTTTATCACTCTCTATAATTATTTATGTTTTGTACTCTATATTCAAATTTACTTCCCAACCTATATTATCCTATGTGAAAACCTATTTTTGAGTTACTAAGGGTAAATGTTAAGGTTCCAACATTCCCCTTTTAAAGGATGTTTTAGTATTCATTTTTATGATTTTGGATTCTAAGAAAGAAAGTTTCAAGTATTAAACCTTTGAAAACCAAGTTTAATTTTTATAGAGAAATAATTTTTTAATGTGGTAGAGTGTAAAAACCTGAGATTTTGTGAAATATATATATTTTTTAATTTATTTATTTTTATATTTTTCATTTCAAACAACACTAAATATAGATTTTTTTATATGAAACAACATTGTTTTTCCTACATTATACGCAACACCAAGTTTTTCATCTACGAAATGCAATAATTAAATGAACATTAATTATATAAAAAACTATTTTTATCTTTTGTGTCACTAAATACTGAGTTCCTTTGATAGATTTTGCTACAAACAACTTCACGTTTTGTTGAACTACAATATACTATTAATATTCTTATTAATTTTTTATTAAAGTTACCACCTAGCCATTGGAATGGAATTTTTAGAATAATACTAACTAAATTGGGATAATAATATTTACACATGTATAAAAAATTAATACTTTGGTTATAAATTAGTTATAAATGGATGTACATGCTATTTTAAAATAAAGAAATTAATTTTTTGAGAATACGTTTTTTCTTTGTACAAACAAAATTTTATCTCAATAAATTTAAGAAACCACTTTTGATTAATTTTTAATTAAATTTTATATATTATATATTCAATAAATATTTTTTTTCTCATACAATTGATTTGATCGGTATAATATAGGAATAAATCCAATTTTGTGTAAAAAAATATGTATTTTTCTAAAATGTAATTTTACATCCTATTATTGGATAAACCATTTTAAATATAAATTATTACACATTTAATTTTTCTTATAAAATAAACTTCATTTATGAAAATTTGAATATAAATTTTTTTGGGTGACTTTTTGTTATTTTTTTGAAAATATTCATTTTTTGTTGAATATTGAAAAATATTAAATTTTAATATAAAATTGTATTTTTCCAAATTTACATATTTTTTTAAATAATATATTAATTTGGTTTTAAATTATATTTAGATAAAATATATAATAATTAATAAAATTTAGTTCATTGGAAGACATTTCAAATTTAAATTGGATATAAAAACATTTCAAACTTTTGGACGTTTTCTCTATAAAAATGGCTTTCCGAAAATATATGTGAGATAAAATTTAAATTAATCTCTGCCACTTATCTATTTAGAATTTAAAAAAACGGATTAAATATTTAGAGTCAGAATAAATTTTAATATTTATTAAGGTAAACATCGTTTTCGACCGAAAATATTGGTGAAAATAATTAAAATTAATTATAGTTATTAATATTAAAACTATTTTAGTTAGTCATTAAACATTAACTTAGGGGGAAAAATACCCAAGACAAGTTCCCAGAAAACCATTTTCTATCCATATTTTGATTATATCCTCTCTTATATCTAAAATGTACAACTATTGGAGGTACATTATGTAAGGGGAAAATCATAATAGTTTTTACCTTTTTATATTTACAATAATTCAAGTATTCCTCCACTATAAATGGAACTCAAACACAACACTTCCTCACACATCATAATCCATATTAAATTATACAAACCCTACAAAAATAAGGTCACAACATCCATAGTCTCATCCTAGAGCCCTAAATTTGGGTAAAAGCAAAAAAAATATTTCATTGGTGCAAACAAAAAGGGATTACCTAAAGAATTTGAAGTTTGAACATGTATGAAGACAAGTAAAGAGATAAGGAATTGTTTATCTTATCTCACATTTATTTATGTGGGATTTATGACTTATTAACCACCAATTTCTTTGGTGGTGTATATAAAACCCATGAATATATTAAAATAATATTATCCTTAATTTTATGGTTATTTAAATTTTTGTTGGAGGCTCTTTCATTCATGGAGTTTATAGTTCTAAATTTAAAAAATCGGTAAAGTAATTTAGTCACAATTTTTATTCTTTGAGTCACATGCCATGTTATGTACCTATATTTTTATATGAGGTGTATATACTACCATTTTTCATGTAATATCATAAATCTCATTATATTCATTATATTTTAAGCTTCATGTAATGTTATTATTTATATAATGTTATGATTCAAATTTACCAAAGTGTTAATGATTTTTTTTCTAAAATCACATCATTCATCGTGATTGTTTATGATTATGCATACATTGATGAAGTCTTATAAAATATATATCATGAAATCTCATATATTTCCTTATCCATTGGTTATCTGGGATATCTCCAAGTATTGGTTCAATTCTTCCACTACATGGTACCAAAGGTAAATAAGTAAGTGTTTTTAATAAAATATAACATTATTTCTCTCTTTGGTCAGGAAGGTTTTTTATTCCAAAAACAATGTTTTCAGAAATTAAATTCATTTTTTGTTAATCTGATGTTAAAAATTACTTTCTATTAATTTTTCTACTTTTTAATAAAAAAGGCTTTTAAAAGTAACCCCTTTTTAATTTTTTGATCATGGATATTTTCATAACCTTTTTTTATAAAAAATGAATGCACAGGTTTTACAGATTTACCAAATTTTATTTCCTTGGTGATTCCTTTAAAATTTTATAGAGTAATTTTTAAAATAATTTTTTTACCTAAAATTATATAAATTCACAGTTTTATTTTCATTTTCAATAAAAAAATCCAAAATGTTTAATATTTTAAAAACCATTTAAAATGGTTTTCAAAGAATATTTTATATTATTTCAAGGTTATTTTCAAAGGAGAGGTTTCTCACAATGTTCTATATTTTAAAAAGAGTTTTCAAACCAGAAATGATATTTTCCACAATAATTTTTTAAATTATTTCTCATGATTACTTTATTTTTTTCAAAATCATTTCAAAGAAAGGTATTTTGAAAATTATATATGTATTAAAAGGTGATTTACAAAGAAAAATTTTGTTCAAAGTGATCAATAAAAATCCATCCACATATAAGATGATATTATTTGATATATTTTATGCCTTACATGGGTTATGATCCAAGGATATCATTCTTATTCGTTCATTGAATGGTTTATGAAAAATATTACAAGTTGTTTATGATAAATGTGTCCCTTATATGGGTAATACAACGATAAAATGCTTATGAAACCTACTTATTTTTATTGGTTCTTTAATGAGGAAATAATTTTAAAAAGTATCTGTTTTTTAAAGGGTATGATATAAAAAATTATAATACCCATTTCATCTCATGAGTTATGATATGATGCTTATGGAATCCATATCTTTTTTATAGTCCAGGATATGAATAATGTTTTATTATCATTCGTAAAATGTATGTATGATTTCATTATGTGGTGGGTGTGGCCTATATCTCCCTCTAATTCATTGATAAATATTTATATATCTCGTCATATATACACAGATAGAACAAGGAGTGATCTCTTTTCAGTGATACTGTATTGGAATGAAGATGCAACTCAGTTAAGTAAAAAAGGCTAGAACGACGTGTGAACTTAGTCAAGTAAAATAGGTCTAGGATGAGGAGTCAAATCAGTTTAGTAATACAAGGATGGAATGATAGGTGAACCTAGTTCACAATACAGGTCTATAATGGGGGGTGATCGCATTTTATTAATATAGGGCTGGAATGATGAGTTAACTTTTTTCAGTAATATAGATCTAAAAAGTAATGTGGACTCAGTTCGGTAATACTATGATACAATTGGGAGTGAGCCTGGGTAGTAAATCTATTTTTCCACTAATATGGTATTGGGAGTGAACCATGGCTATTGAGATAGTTTGGGGAGTAGACCCATTCCATTATGATGGTCTTGGAAATAATCCCAGACTGTTATGGAAATAATTATATATGATTATATTTCTTCTATAATCACATGTCTTATAAGTATGTTATGATCCCATGGATTGTGCTATTTAATTCATTATGATTCATGTCTTATGAATTTCCAATATATATTTAATGACTCTTGATTAATATATTTTATCTTTATTTTATGATCTTATGATGTTAAGATCATTTTACCATACACTTATTCTCATGTTATGCTTACATATCTCCCTTGTTTACCATTATTGGGAATCTAAACTCCCCACTTTCTTAGGTTTCCTTTCCCCAGTTTATGAGGAAATATTTTCAGTAGAAGTAATATAGAGGAATATCTTTATTAGATATATTGATTATATTTCACCAATTATGAAGATTATGTTTCCATGATTCCAATGAAACTAAACTATTATGGTCCTCTGATATTTATTTTTTTAATGCGTAGAATATTTATCTAAAATGATGTAATATACATGTACGTTAATCATGGGTATCTATAGTTTGTATCAAAAGAAAGGTTTATTCAACCTTTAGAAACTAGGAAGAGAAAACATCAATAACAACCCTTGGGACATTTATAATGATATGTCTAAGGATGTATCTAATGATAAGCATGTTGTTTTGTATATTTAATAGTATGCTCCATGATCTGTGAATACAATTTGTAATTATTCATGATTATGTGGTTCTATTCTATGATAAGTGTTTATCACCCAATGATTTATAGATTTATTTAATTTAAGGAACTACAAGAAACTATTGGAACATTGAATGTTTCATATGTGGAATGTATGGCCATTTTGTAAATCAATACTCTATGTGAAAATATCATGAAGATAATGGGGAATGTAGTCCGATTATTGGTTATACTACTGAAGATAAAGATACTATAAACTATAATTGAATTGTAAAGAATGTTATCACATTATTTTTTTACATCACACACATGAAACATGATTAGATTTTTATTGGGGAACCCTAATACATTATTCTTATTTCATATTCTATGAAATGGTTATTAGGGAATAAGATGATGATGCCTGAGAGATGGTTTCAGAATAAGGTTGGATGATTTATGTGTATATTTTTTTGGTATTAAATGATTATGTTATACGAACTATGAAATATATAATTATTTTCATTATAAATTTTTCTTTAATGATTTAAAAGAATATGTTGAATGGAGATGATGGCTTAGAATATTTATTTAACAGAAATATGGTATTTTGATTAAGGGAAGGAAACCCTTAATTGTTCTTAATGCTGAAATAATGATATTTAGATGATGATATTTTAGATATGAATAAGTAAATTGTACGGTACTGATTACCATGGAACTAATTAAGGATTTTTTTGACAAATTCGATTAGTCTATCATTGATTAAGTTTAAAAATTTTTATATTTAATTAATATATCCAATAAAGATTGAAATAAGGAAACATGTATGATTTCAATAAGGATTTATTGTAATTTAGGTTATTAACATGTTTCAAGAGAATACATGATGAAGGTATTGAAACATATGCTTTCTGAAAAATCAGAGATACTTTATGATTTATGGGGGATCAATGATAAAATATTTTTAAGAAATTTAATGAACTTATTTATAATGTTTTGGATTTTAATCTTTTCGAATGGTGACATGGTTGACCATTTATAGAATAATTTATGTTAAACATCATATGATGTTTTAGAGAATAAATTATTATCTATCTATATGAGGAATTATGCATATTGGATAACTAATGCTAACACATTTTTATATGATGTTATGCAAAGACATATGGAAATAAATTTCATTCCACCTCATGATCCATTAGTAATTTAGGGATGACACATTCACCATCATTTCTTATACTATGATTTGAAGTAAAAATTGATCGGGGCATAGCCAAAGGGTGAGATAAAACATATAAAAAGTAATAAAATCAAGTTAATATATTTACTTATGTTCTTATATGGTAAAATAATTATTAACATAAGTAAAAGTATTATAAAAAATATATATAACAATACCTTAATTTTGATTGAGATGTTGTTCTTATAAATATTCATAGATTTGAGGTTTTTATGCACTTAACTTTCCATTTATTATTCACTTTATGGTGATCAATGATCTTTATCACTTTCTGTAATTATTTATAAATTTCTTCTATGCCCAATATTTACTCCCAACCTATGTTGTCATATATTGAAGCCTAGTTATAAGTTACTTTGGGAAACCATTAAGGTTTTAACTTTACATTTGTAAAGGATGTTTTATTATTCATTTTTAGGATGTGGGTTCCTAAGAAATATTCTATCATTTATTAATATTTTGACATCCCAGGAATATTTTTGATAGAAATTTATTTTACGGGGGTAGAAAAAACACCCAATTTTTTTTGAAATATATTTCTTCTTGAATTAATTTAATCTTTCTGATATTTTTTAATTCACACAATAATGATTACATATTTCTTAATATGAAGGAACTCAGTTTGTCATACATTGTATGCAACACCATGTTATGATTATACATCACAAAACATTAAGATTAACAATTGGTAAACACAATTCAGTTATTATATTGTTTTACACACAATGAGGATTTCCTTTGATATCTTGTGTTATATGTAAGAATGAGTTTTACCAAACTATAATATAATAATCATAATATTATTAATGTATTATTATAGTTACCACATAATCGTTGGAATGGAAGTTATAAATAATATTAAATAAAATTATGAAAATATTATTTATATATATGTAAAATGAATCCTTTAATTAAAAATTATTTACTAATGAATTTAATAATAATTTGTAAAAAAGGAAATTACTTTTCTAAGAAAACTATTCTACTATATAAAAATGCAATTTAATATTAAAAAATTAAACAAAATACTTTATAGGAATATTTTCAATAAAATTTATATATTATGTACTAAAAAAACATTTTATATACCTTCCTAATATATTTTATTGGTATAAGAGAATAATAAATCTAATTTTATAAAACAAAGATGTATTTTCATCAAAGGAAATTTTACAAAATTTTAATGGTGAACCCATTATAAATATAAATTTTTTCACTTTTATAATTTCTATTTGAAACTATAGATATAATTTTTTAAATAGGGATATCAAAATTTAATTTGGATAAATTTTTAGTAATTTCCTGCTATGTTTTATTTGTTGATGTACCGAATTTTTATTCAAAACTACTTTTTCATCAAATTTATTTATATAATTAAATTAAACTTTAATTAAATATTGATGTAAAATTAGATAAATTATAAATAAAGTAATTTTATTAAGTTTATTGGATTTATTTTTACATTGAATTTGGATATACAATACATGTCAAACTTTTAGAGTTTTTTCTATAAAAACCTGGTTTTGCTACACTTCTCTAGAATTAATTTTAAATTTATTTATACCACTTCAATGTTTAGAATCTGTAAAAATGGATTCCTTATTTGAAATAAAAACAAAATATAATATATATTAATTTAAACATTTTTTTGACCAAAAATATTAGAGAAATTAATTAAAATTAATTACAGTGATTATGGTAAATGTGACTTTACATAGTTGTTAAACACTGACTTAAGGAGATAAAATACCCTATACACATATACAAAATCCATTTGATGACCATATTTTTAATTAATCCAAAATTGTCTCTAAAATAAACAATTATCAGAGGTATATGATGTAATTTAGACCTCTCAATGGTGTCTCCCTTTTTATTATTAAAATAATTCCTCTCTTCCACCACTATAAAAGGGAACTCACCCCTCTCACTTCCTGACACCTCTCATGCCATTTTGTCTCATCCAAAACATACCAAAATAAAATAACTTATTCCCTACCCTCAAACTAGAGTCATAAATATGTAAATCAAATTAAGTTATTCATTTGGTAAAAATAAAATCTAATTACCCAAAGAATAGGTGGTTTCAATGTTTATGAAGAAATTCAAGTCTTCAGGTAAGGGTTTTCTAACCCCAATTTTATTTCTATGATATATATTCCTTATTCACCACAAATGTATTTTGTGTTGTTTATATACATCACATGAATATTTTTTTTTATTATTATTATTAAATTTATGGGTATTGAAATATCCATTTTATGAACTTTCTATCATCCATTTTATGGTCCTAAATTTACCAAATCAATAAAGTAATTTTAAATCAATTTTCTTTCATAGAGACACATTCCATGTTATGCACCTATATTTTTATATGGTGTATATATAATTCCTTTTTTCATCCCATTTCATTAATATTATTCTTTTCATGATATTTTACGCTTAATTTAATTTTATTACTTCCATAGTATTTTTATTCAATTTTACCAAAGTGGTAACAGTTTATTGATAAAATCTCATAGTTTATCAAGATTGTTTCTGATTATGCATCTATTGATGAAATATTATGATCAATATCTCATTAAATCTCATGAACTTTATTTATCCTATGGTTATTCATCATATCTCCTTGTATTGGTACCATTTTCCACTCTTTAGTACATAAGATAATTAAGAAAGTGTTTTTTTCTTCAGAAAATATAATTTTATTTCTATCTTCAGTTGGAAATTTTTTTATTGACAATAACATTAATTAAAAAATTTATTACTATGATGTGTAAAAACAATAATATATGGTTTACTTTTTTTATTAATTTTTTAAAAAGGAATCACCCTATTGTTTTCTAATCAAATAACTTTTTGAATCCTTTTACAGTGAAAAAGGATTCTTTTCCATGCAATAACATATGTACAATCATTTCCTTGAAACTTCATTTTAATATTTACAAGGTTATTTTTAAAACAATTTTTTTCTTGATATTATATAAATTATTTTTAAGTGGTATTCAAATAATTTTTTTTTCAATATTTTATGAAATTTAAAATGGTTTTCAAAGATTCCATTAAATGTTTTCAAGGTTATTTTCAAAGGAGAGTGTTTTTAAAATGTTTTTTTAAAAAGAATTTTTTAAATCAGATAAGATATATACCATAAGATATGTTTTAAAGTATTTTTCATGATTCTGTTATATTTATTCAAACTGTTTTAAAATGGAAGCATTTTGAAAATGTAATATGTCATAAAAAGTTATTATCAATGAAAAGTTAGGTTCATTGTGATCATTAAAAATCCAACTCCATCTAATTTGATATCCTTTGAAATATTTTAAAATTTACTAGGTCTATGATCCTAGGACACATTTATTATTATTTATTTTAATGTTTTATGATTAATATTAAAAGTTATTTATGAAACCCACCTATCATCCAAGGGTCATACTACGATAAAATTATTATAAAACCCATTTCCTCTCACCGTTTATTGGATGGTGAAATAATTATGAAACATATCACTTTTACATAGGTTATTATATGAAAAAAATATGATACCAATTTAATTTCATAGGTAATTTAATAATGTTTTTGAAACCCATATCTTTTTTTGGTTCATGATGTGATGAATGTTTCATTATCATATGACCCATGGTTGTATGATTTAATTAAGAGAATGGTGGGACATATATATCCCTAAAATGAATTGTGTAAATATTTATATATCTAATGAGATAGATATGGTTGGAATGAGGAGTGAAAATAGTTCAGTGACATCAGGATGGAATAATAAGTGAAGTCTTTTCAACAATACAGGGATGGAATGAGAAGTGAACATAGTTTGGTAATGTAGGGCTAGAATGAGGAGTGATCTTGGTTCGTAATATAGGATTCAAATGGAAGGTGATCCCATATAAGTAATATATGTCTAGAATGGGATGTGAACTAAGTTTATTTGTACAGGATTGGAACGAGGAGTTAATTCATTTTAGTAAAAAATATCTTGAATGAGAAGTGAACTTATTGTACTAATATAGGGCTAGAACATGGAGTGAACCCTGGCCGGTAAATGTATTTTCCCAATAAGACAGCATTGGGAGAGATCCGTTACTTATTAGATCATTTGGGTAGTGAAACCATTCTAGTAATTTGGATTTTTCATTAATCCATGACAACTAGGAAAATTGTTATATAATTTTTTATGTCTTCCCCAATCACATGTCTTATTCTTAAATTACGATATCATGGATTATGCTCTTGATTTCCTTATGATTCAGGTCTTATAAACAACCATCTTTTTAGGAATATTGATTATGATATATTATATGCATGGTATGATATTCTAATGTTAAGATCATGTTATCATACCCATATTCTCATGTTATGCTTACAAATCTCCCATTCTTACCCATACTGTGAATATGAGATGACCCATTTCTTATGCTTCCATTACAGCAGATTATGAAAAATGGTTTTAAGTAGAAGTAAAAAAGGGGAAGGTCATTAAGGGTGATTTTGAAGATATTTCACCAAGATAGAAGATTATGTTTCGAAGATTCTAAAGAAACTAAACTACAATGCTCCCTGGGCATGTATTCTTTTAAATATGATGAATATTCATCTAAAATGATCTAATATCATTGTAAGTTGACACCAGGAGACTATATATACGTAAAAATGCTGTTATTATTTTACAATGATTAGAAATTTAAGAAATTAAATGATATATTATATTTTAAGAGTGATAAAAATGTCATCACTACAATATATATACACTAATTTCTTCGCTATAAACAGACATATAAGGTTGTGATGGAAAACATATTACATTGGTCTATGAGGTCATAGTCTATCTAAAACATATTCCATTGGATTAATTTACAATTTTATGAAATGTGAGATGTATGTAGTTAATTATATTAACATTATAAAATCTATGATTATTATGGATACTATTGTTATTATTTTATCATGCTTCAAAAATATTTTCATGAGGTGAAAGAAGAAATAGATCTAAAACATTTTATTAAACTCTATATCAATTATTTGGAAAACTAGATGTTCATCCTATATTATGAACTCTAAGGTAGGTATTCATGCCAAAAAATGACATATATAATATAACTATTTTTAAAAAACAAATTAAATATTTTTTATGAAGCAATTAATTTTTGATGAGTGTATAAAAGTTGAGAGGTAGTTTTATTTTATAAGTGAATGGCAGGGGACTTTTGGATTTAGTAAAAATATGAAATTAATATATATTATTTTTTAATTAAAAATATCTCCAAATGATTTATTTAATATATAAGATAGTTATTGTTATAAATACTCTCATAGAATAAAAACTAGACAATTTTTACTATTTATTTTTCTATTATCATTTGGTTTTAACCCCTCATTATCCTCTTTTACACTTACTTTGATAACATGAAATATTACTCATTCAGGGTCACTATACAGACTATAATTGAAATAATTGAAAACAAATAAACCATTTTTGATATCATGATCACTTGAAAAAAAATACTATTTTTATCAATTGTATATAATTACCAAATTATTATTTCATATAATATATAATTTTTGTGAATTTTTAAAAATAATCATTACATTGATTTTAATAACATCAACACAAAAATAAATAAAAAAATACATCCCTAACATGTTATTTCAATCTATAAATATTTTTGATGATATTAATTTCCTCAAATTAATTTATGTTAGTATTATTAATGTCATTTATTTAAATTTTCCTTTACGGGAAAAATTGTTGCATCTGCATTCGAAAAAAAATTTAGGGTAATTATTTCATCACTAAAAATTAAAAATCAATTATCATGATGAATATAAAAACATTATTTATCAAAAATTTATTTATAATAAAATATATCCTCTTTTTTATATTATTTTAAAAATATTATAGTTATTATAAATAAGAGTGTTACCTTTATTAATTTTCACAAAATAAATTATTATAAATGTTATAATCACATAAAACTGGAAGAATGTCCCACATAATTGAATATCAGACGGCCATGTAATAAATTAACTCATATAATAAAATCTAGTAAGTTTTAAGGGTCATTTTATAATACTTATAATATTATATTTATCAATTAATTAATTGATTTACCTTTTATCGTGGTAACAAAAAATACTATGGTTACATTCCATACTGGTCAAAATTAAAATTAAACCATTAAAAAAATTTCTAACTCATAATTATAAATTTTTAATAAATATTTTAAAATTAAAAATATTTAATTGCAACATTTTAATTTAAAATCAAACCATAAAAATCCATCGAAATGTTTTTTTAGAAATTCAATTTTAAATATAATTTTTTTATAATAAAATAATGTATAAAGATTATTAAAAACCACATAATGGGGCAATTTTAAATTCAATATAACTAATAAAATTTTAAAACTAATCTAGAATATAATTTTACATTATTATTACATTAAAATAAAATACGTATTTCCATAAAAATGGTATTTTCACTATTCATTGAAAAATCTATCTTTTCAGAAAAATACCAAAATCTCACCCGAATATAATTTTTATATGATGATTTAAAAATTAAAATTTATTTCATAATATGATGTTTATATAATTTATAATAGTAAATTATAATTTGAAATTATAAAAAGACATTGAAATCATTTTTATGAAAATTTATTTTTGGAAAATAAAATGGGTTCACTTAAAATAATGTGTTTTTTTAAAAATAATCCAAAAATATATTAGAAATGATTAAGACTATTATATATTTCATGATATGGTTAATAATATGCATTCTCTATAATTTTATGCCTATTTTATAATGGTCAAATTTATTTAATAATAATCTGTTGTTCATCTATGCATGGTGTTACATATGTTGTATGCTATCAAATATTGTCTTACATTTTAAAATATAAGGTTATTAAATCCACCTGTTAATAAATTTAATCCTTACAATTTTAATTTGGTTTTGGTAACCATAATTTTATCTTTTGAAATACCATTTTTCAAAACCCACATCATAAAAAGGGTCAATAAAATATCCTCATGAATTGAGATAAAGGGAAGTATGATGGTCATCAAGAATAAAAAAATTCAAGATTTTATAACATTAAAGGGATGTGAAAACATGTATGTGAAAGAAAAACCTATATCCCTAGGACATATAAAGTGTGATAGAGAACTTGGTCATTATAAAAATAACCACCAAAAACTGTAAATCTTTGATTGGTTAAAAGTCCATTGATTTATCAGTAATAAGAGTAAATGAATAATGAGTTTATTTAAATATCATATTCATAGATTCGAGTAATTACATTCTAATATATAGTAGAATTATATTTAATCATAATTATTATACAAGTCACATTTTATCATGTAATCAATTTCTACTGTAATCACATCTTTCCCTGTAAAAGATGAGTATTGAAGTTGAATTTTTCATGTTTAATAAACTAAGGAAATTTTTCAATAAAGAACGTTTTCTATAAGAGAATAAAAATTTATTCCACCTATATTTAAACGTTAAACCAAAAAAAAATTGTTAGCATATGGTAAAACATTTTCCTAAAATAATACATATTCATACGAAGAAATATTATATTTTTCCTCAAAGAATCAATAATGACACCAAAGGATCAACATAAATTATTCCATAAATAAATCAAATTATATCCCAAAGAATCTCAAAAAACTAAATATTAAATAATTTTTACAACTCATTATTTAAATCATACCCTCCATCATTAATCTCCAAAAATTTAATAGAATTATTTCCCAAATAATTCTTCATGTTAGACCTCATAAAACACCTAAGTACTAATTGAACAAAAACCCAATAATATACCTCCAAAAATATTATTAATCACTTTAAAATCACATTACATAAATCATTAAATGGGGATTCTATGAAAATTAAATTATGATCAACGATAAACATATAATCCCATGATTGTATCCATTTCTATTAGGATAACCCATCATGAAAAAAAAATCCTAATTTACAATGTTATCTAATCCCTGATTTGATACTAACTACAACAACCATACACCTATACTCTTTATCCATTAATAAAAATAATGAAATTTAATTTATATCTTTGATATATACAAATGTGACCCAAGGTTTTACAAAAAAAATATACAACATCAAAATGAAATATTGGTCCACACACCTACCCAATAACCTTTTAAGATTAGAGTTTCTGGTAATTAGGATAGAATATTAACATCAATTATTCATAAATAAATTGTTCACAAGGATTAATAACATATCCCTTGATACCCAACCCTTTCTATTCAATATTATGTCATGATCGTTTTCCCAAATTGTCTTCATATATAAAACATTTCATGTATAAAATCATTTATCATAATTTTGAATAAAGTAATATTAATGAAACTTAATATTTTTTATCTCAAATGATTGATAAGAGTAAACATATGAATTAACAGTTAAATTTTATTAGTGAGAGTAAGATTAATATAATATTATGGTGACATAATCAAAGTACATCAGCTGAAAAAATAGAGTGCATACCAATCAATGCACGGATCCTCAATAATGAAACATGGAATAAATTTTTTTAGTTGACTATTTTCATGAGAATCAATAATAAAGTCCAATTTTAACATTTATCAATGGAATCATTTATAACATATAAAACCATAGAGAAAAAGTCTATGAATCTTTGAACATTTTCATATCACCCATACATATTGAGTTACCTTCATGGATAAACATGAAGTAACCCACACTATTACACTTGTAATAACCACCACAATATATTCTCATACAATATTAGTATAAACAAAATTAGTTAACCCTTACCATATTTGGAATAATCATATAGTCTATTTTCAAACCCAATGCATTGGATGGGTATGACCGACCAACATATCTTTGGTATATAATAGAACCAACCATACATCGCCTATAATAGAACCACCTATAATAGTTTTATATAAACACCTGACATAATAAACAATATCCAATAAACATAACATGAATAATGTATATCGAGATTGTGTTTCATCCTTAAACCCATATAAACAATCATTATTACATTCATAACTTCATTAACCCATGGAAAAGAAATGGGCTCCAATAAAATAAACTTTGAAAAAATCATCATCAATCCACATAAAGAATGGGAATCATATCAGTACTAAATAACACAATACAATATAAGAAACATAAAGGTTTATTACCATTGATGAATGGAAAACCAATTAAAATTTTATTAAAAAAATCCTTAAAATGTTATTTTCATTTAGAAAGTCATTTTTAGATTCTAAAAACCATGAAAATATTAATAAAACAATTTAATTTGAAATGAATATAATAAACTTGTAAAGAATGATGAAAATCACCAAGGAATCATAAAATCTAGAAATTTTTTTTAATTGTTAAAAACATTATTTTGAAACTTTTTTAAATTAATGTCAAAATAGATCAATGGAAAAAATATTTTGAAAATACCTTTTCAAACACATTTAAAAGAAAATAAAGGATATTGGAAATTATATTAATGAAATAATTTATTTTTAGAAAAGATCATTTTTTATCACATTTTAGAAAATATGAAAATGAAATAGAATGATTCATGAGGTAAAAGAAGATACAATATTAGTATCACTTACAAAAAACATTTTGATGTTTTTTAACCAATAAGGGGAGAAATATAAATTTATCTTCTAAACTGAATTCATAACCATAGGAGAATAAAATTTATTTATTTAAATAAAACAAGATCACAATATTTATTTTAATAGAACCATTAACATAAAAAATATTAAAAATAATGTAGACTGTAATATAAAGCAATTTTCCTTTTGTTAAAATTTTAATCATATGCCCTGTGTAAGAATAACATAAAGTGAAAATCTAAATATAACAAAACAAAAAATATTCTTGATATTAAATTTCAATGATATATTATATATACCTCATAAAAAATTTATATGAATACATAAGAATATGCCCCAATGAAATAGCATTTTAGATAGTTAAGCCTTAAAAAGATTATATAATTGAATTCAGAATTAATAAGTGGATACATTATTTACACCAAATTAAAATAGATAAAAAAATTAAAATAAATAATAAAAAATATAGATACAAATTCTAAAAAAATCAGGTTATAATAATCCCATTAAAATATAGTTATAACTCAACGAAAGGAAATTTAGCTAGGAAACCCTTTATCACAAGGTAACATTAATTTCAAATCCACATTGATGAAATAATTCAAATTGAAACATAAAAAAATTAAATATAAATGATTCATGATATAACATGTAAACCGTTAGTATATACACCATATAAAATTAATTAGGTTTATAACAATAAAATATACCTCAATGAAAGTAAATTGAGATGAAATAACTTACCTTGAGTTTATAAATTTTATGTATATAAAAAACACATGTCGATTATATGATTGATTTAAAAAATAAATATTCAATACCTTTTCCATAAATGATTTATTTCATATATCATAATGAAATTTTTAGTTATTTAAATAGTTATGTCCACATTAGGTGATTTGAGGAAATTCGATTCATAAGTTCAAAATGACTTTTTAGGTTGAAAATAAAGTGATTATTATTCTACCCACTCTAGAGTAACAATAAAAAATTATTTATAATTTTTATATACAAATAATAATTTTAAATCTTACCATTAAATATAGTAATGAATAATGATTTATGTCTCAATCATAGAGTTGGTAGGTCAATCCTACACATGAGTAACATTTCAATTTTTCAATTATAATTATGGTAATTAATTTATTATTATTTTAACTTTAAACATTGATCATAAGATTATAAAAATCATATTACTACTTTAAAAATACTTATATATATCATTAATGTGATTTTGTAATGAAAAATGAATCACATCACTTCATGGAGTTAGTAGTCCACATGTACCTAGGAATGATATTATCATTTTTTAGTGAATGTAATGGTAACAAATTAAATGATCTATTATCTTTTAATAATGATAAATATTTCCGTAATATCATTCTGTTAAATTCTAGTCCTCTTTTTTGGAAAACCTGCATTTCAACCCACCTAAAGAACACTATGTTTTGTATGATCACAAAACAAAGTAATATAGAGTTTCTAGAGGGATTTGTTTTGAATTTATTAGATTGATATTTTATATAAAAAATGGTTCCTTATGTGTGTAGAGAAGTGGTTCGGTTGTTCTCTTTTATAAGCAAATGGATGGGTACATTTACAATTTCCCAAAATATCAAATTAATATTATTTAGTATTTAATTCAAAAAGTTCCAAATTGATTTATTTTGATTATATTATGTGGATGGTTCTAAATACTCTCATAAAGTAAAAATTATACATATTTTGATTATTTATTTTACCCTTATAATTTTGTTTTATCCACTCATTGACCCCTTTCACACATACTATGACAATTGGTATTTTTACTCCTTTGAGTGTCACTATTGTTACTATTAAGGGAAAAATGAAACATAATTAAACCATTTTTGAGATCATAAATAATATAATTATTCCTTTTATAAATATATTATTTTTAAAAAATTTATTTCATTTAATAAAATATTATTTATTATAATATATCCTTAATTTCAATTTTTGTAACTATTCATTACATTGATTTTAATAACACTAATAAAATAATTAAAATTTCACCCAATATTTTAACAAATTCCTAAAATTTTATTTGAATCTACAAATTTTATTATGCATATTATTTATCTCATATTATATGACTTTTAGTATTCTTAATACCATTTATTTGATCATTGGTTGAAAAATTGGTGTATCAACATTATGAAAATTTTGAAGGTAATCATTTAATTACTAAAAAATAAAAATAAATTACAATGATGAATATAAATAATAAATATTCCAAAATAAAATATATAACTAAAAATATTATCTGTACAACCTTATGCTAAAAATATTATTTTTATTAAAAACCTGAGTGTGACATTATTTTACTTTTATTTAAATAAAATACTGTAAATTTTATAACCACATCTTTGTGGGAAAAAGACCACATAAAAGAATCCTTGATTATTATGGATTAACATTAAACATCTAATAAATTTATGTAAACAATAATGGTCATTTTATAATCCTTGTAATATTATATTCAACCCTTAACTACTAGGCATTCCCTTTATCATGGTAAACAAATCAATATGATTACAATTCTTATTTTCCATAAATATAAGGGTCATATTAACCAAATTTGTACCTTCTGATTCAAAATATAGAATCCATTTTTCAAAAATTCAAAACACATAAGTGGAATATTATAATTTAAAATCAAATTTGAAAAACATAATGGAAAAATAATATTTTTTGAATATTACCCTTTTGAAATATAAAATGTTTGCGTACTACATTCAAGTCATATATAGTTATTTTATAAAAGATTAATTTGAATATTTTATATCAAAATAATCTAATTAAATTTTAAAATTAATCTAAAATATATTTTCACATTATAAATAGTTTAAACTAAAATATATTTTTTCAATAAATGCCAGTATTTTCACTACTCATTGAAAAATCAATCCTTTCATAAAATAAAAAAATATCCCCCATAGATATTTTTTATTTGAATATTTTAAAAAAATATTTATATTGTATTATGAATTTTCTATAATAATTTAAATTAATTATAACATTCATTCATAAAAATTCATAAAAACATTTTTCAATGAAATAATAATTTTGAAGAAACAATGAATTTTCTAAAAATAAATGTACTTATTTAAAATTAATTAATCAATATAATAAAAATGAATGGAAAATAATACATTTCATAATATTCTAAATAGTATTCATTATGTCCAATTTAATTACTATCTTATAATGCTCATATTTAAATAATAATATTATGTTTTTGGTGTCATAGTTGTGTTATATATCATGTATACTATTGAAAATATTATATCCTTCTAAAATATATGGATATTATAAATGTGGTAAGTATATGTAAACAATTATATTTATTAACTCTCCAATAATTGGTTCTATATTTTTTATATAAAATTATTTATTTTTAAATCCATATGGTTTCTTCTAATAGTACACTGTTATAAGTGTTTTGAAACATGATTTTAAGAATGCCTTTAACTTATTACTTATTATGTTTACCTGGTATATATGTTAATATAACATATTTATTAGAAAAATAATTTAGATAATTTAAATGTTAAAAAATAGTGTTAAAAAGTTTTTTTTAAAATTGGATACTATTTTGGAATCAAATGTATATTTTTGGATTGATTTAATTTGGTAAGTGATATTAATAATTGTTCATTATACAATATTAATATATATATATATAAGTTATATTTTATGGTAAATTTAAGTGATTTGAAGACAAATTTATCATGTGGATTCTTTTTCTGGAATAAATAATATGAAAAATAAGATGATTTTAATAGTTTTTAAAGCATTAAAAGATCAAAAATAAATATATTTTTGCAATTTATTTTTGTGGTGATCATCATAAAAATAAGGCTTAGAATATTAATGGATTATTTAAGGATAACTGGTATGTATTTCTATATATTAGTAAAATGAACATGTGGAATTTGGTAAATCATATTGGTATTAATAATTTCACAACAAAATCATGGAAGATTATTTGGAATTATTATTTCTGTTTTGATCGGTAGTTGATAATGTGGGTACATCATGGATTTTTGATGAAAATTAGATCATGATATTTTTGGATGAGAATAATTTGTTTTTGTGGTTTTAATGGCCTTTTACATATTGGTTTTATTGAATATGGAATTCTTGGGCTGGTTTTTGAATTTAAGGATTTTAAAAAATGATTATTTGAATTGTTATTTTAAAATATTGGTGGTTTATAGTTCAGGGATTTATTCTTGATTTCTATATTTGGTGAATGGAATATGAGGTACATTTTATTATCATTTGATGTTATAAGGGAATTTTTAATGTTAAATTAATTCTAATAAGTGGTTCTATGATAATTATAATGTTATATATGACATTGGGTACTCAGCGGGAGGTATCTGGTGCCAAATAGAGTGACGTATTGAGATTAGTTCTTTTAGAGGGATATGGAGTATCCATTGGACCTTTACAGAGTACCTTTTATAACCAACCAATATTTTTATTTGAAAAACATTATTTCATTTATTTCATCTCATTCTCAAAACAAAATTATGGGGTTTTTTTAAAACATTATACCCAACTCAATTTTTATATCATACCTTATCACATTTGGGTCTCCTCCTTCCTCTCTATTACAATCCCTTATGAAAGGGGGATCTAAGGGGGTTCCCCATGAAACATAAATGGTAATAATTCATATTCCTATTATCATCACTGATACCATCATTATATTATTTCCCATTTCCAAATTTAGGGATTTTGTTTTTTTTATTTCACGGTGACTTGGTGAAATAACCTCTAAGATAAGGGATCCATCCATCATTTTATAAATGGTTCCTCAATTAAATTAATTTCATTGATTCTGAATTATTTTTAAATGATGTTGTTGAAGAGTAATTTAATAATGTAATTTTTTTCAGAATTAAATTTATGGATTATATTTCGGAGTTAGCTATATATTTTTTTTATTATGATCATGGATTATTTTCAGGAGTAATCCAGCTATAATTTTTTTTTAGTTTTGGTAATCTTTGATTATATTTTTTTGATATATTAGAATTTAAAAGATAAAAAAATCATATATTAAATAATTAGTGCTATTCTGCTTCCATTGGGATATTACATTATGACTATTAAAATTTTTAATGCTGTTAAAGGATTATGGGAAGTGGATTCAATCCCATTGGTGATTTTTTTTGGAAATTCAGGCTGAATTCCTCCCACATAATTATAAATGAATAATAATTTTATAATATTATTTTTATAAATATTAATTTAGTATTTTCATTTTTTCCAATATATTATGAAAAATATATTAAATGAGTTTCAACATGAAATTATTAAATAGTTGTAACATATTTATTACAATACTAAAACGCAAGATTTATATCATTCTATAAAGTTTGTTGTTATATGAAAAAATAATATTCCTTTTAATATTAAAATTAGGTAATTCATTATTAGAAAATATTATGAATATATATCATTTTTTAATATATATACTTTCATTTACTAGATATTATATAAAATATTGTAAAATATTATTTATATAAATTTATGATACATATATAATATGTTATATAGGGACTATTCTATAGAGATTACTTGGCATGTTTCATTTCTTAGTTTTGATGGTTTTATGATTTTTAAATTTTGTTGGATTATTTGGTTTTTTGTATGCATTCCTTTATATTTTCTCAAGTTTTGTATTTATAAATATTTTGGCTTATATAAATTATAATCAATGGGACTATGTTTTTTTACAAAATTTTATTCTATACTCTATGTCATACTTTATTAAGTAAATTGTTTATTTACAATTTAACCATTTTGATATATAATTAAATGTAAAAAACTTGACATCAGTTAGCATTATAAATTTATGCCTAGGTAATAGTTGCATTAATTTAGGTTGAATAGAATGATGTGGTTTATGAATGACTATTATTTTAGTGACCATGTAATTTCTCTTAAAAAAGTAATGTTTGAAATATCATAATGTATTGTTTTTTATGAACTAATACATATTGTTTTTGGTTTTATAATAATCTTATTGATTTATTCATAAATATATTGATATAATAATTTTTAAAAACATATTCATCGATAAAGTTTTGAAAATTATATATTTCAATGTAAAATATGTGTAATTTCTTATATGATAAAACGAGTGAACTATAAAAAACTCATTACAATTGAATCATCCATTTTGTAAGGATATTTTTCTTCAATGATTTAAATCATGAAAATAATTTTGGAATATAAATTAATTTTTTAATTAGAATTTAATTTTTACACAATAATAATAATTTTGGGTATTATTAGTGTGAATTTATAATAAATAAATATCAAGTTTATAATTATATTTTTTTTATAGAGTGTTGTAATGAAAATTTTATTTCATGTATTTTGATGAACATTGATTAATATTTTCATATATTGTTATTCTCCTAATGTTTTCATATAAAAAAAATTCACTTTTGAAATTTCATGCTAACATGTCTTTTAGTGAGCATTATAATTTCTATGGATTACTTTTTATTGTGAATCATTACTATATTGGTTGATGTTCAATATACTATAAGGGGTTTATTTGTGTTACATGAATTATATGAAAGTAATTCAACCACTAATAAAACTGCTTTAATGGGGTGGGATTCAAACCACAATTACTATAACAATATTCTCATATCGTTGAATATGATGCTTAAGAGATTTATCTAATTTTTAATATAAATATTCCCACTTCCCATAAATGTGATGGGTGTTTCAACCTAACTTATAATTATTGATTGTATTATATTTAGATAATTCTATCAAAACATTAATTATAGGTATAAACCCTCCTCATAAAGTTAATTATTTTCTTTTATTAGTATCTACCTATAATATACCTATTCTGATCATTATTTACATATTTAAATGACTTATTTTAATGTTGTTTTAGTTAATGATATGTAAATTTGTATACATGATCATCAATTTACTTACTTATTAACAATTGAGTGGAGATATTTTTTTCATCATAACAGTGTAATTTTTCTATCACAATTCTTATGCACTTAAATGGACATTAAGATTGAATTATTTCATTTAAAGTAGGATATGTATGTTTATTTATAATGAGGGTGTCGTTGATTACTGGGGAGTAAGCATAGGTTCTTGTATTCAGTCTTTACATCGTAATTGGAGTTAGTGACAAATTAGTGGGGGATGATATGGTTATATAAACTTTCTATTATTCTTATTATTTCATTTGTACTATTTTATAAAATCTTGTTTCAGGACTAATTTTATGTGCATTGGGATAAATATTATTCTATTTTAAATTCTTACAGAATCCATATTGAGGTATCATTATTCCTTTCGTATTATAACCTAGTTAAAGTAATATTTCATCATGTTTATATTTTTTATTTCCAATATATTTAAAATTTATACTATCATAATTGAGGAAATTTTCAAGACATATTATTCAAATGAATGTTTATAAATCATGCCTTAATGAAAATCCTAGACCATCTATGCTAGTCTCCAAACCCTAAGGATCATAGAGCACCCAAGGGGTTTGTAATAGATTTAGTTAGGGTGGAATATTTTCTTACAAGTGGTATCATAGTACTGTTTCATTTACTAGAATTTTTATATTTTATTAGATAATATTTTGGAATATATAATCTTTAGAGATAAACAATAATATTTTTTTAACATCCTCTTTATGGTCGAAGATCAAGTTAATAAGGGGTTCTCAGGTAATGAGTATGAAAAATAAATTTTATTGTGGACTTTATTAAATATATTATGTACGTCACAATGTAACATGATAATACTCATATTTTTTATTAGGTTTAAGGTTATTTTTTGATTCATGTATTCTATGATTTACAAGTATATTAAGTCATGTTCATCTTGCTTATAATGAAATTAATAATTTTTGGTGGACTAAATTAATTTCATCATATCTAATTTGGTAAAGATAGATTTCATGAATTCCTACATACATTTTATATAATAATTAAATTTCACATACACAAACATATATTGAGATTTATTTATTTATTTATATTATATTTCCTTTATTATTCATTTATACTTACAATTTTTTATAAGTTGTGTTCCTTAACATGTTACTTTTTTCAAGACTACTATTTTCTACTATGCATTCTAACTATAGATTTATTGTTTATTCATACACTATATGAATTATTATTGTTTTGATTTATAAATAATGATATAGTATTCTTATATAGTAATATATTGTATAATTATCATACTATTTAAATTCTTTAAAATTTCATATGTTTTTTAATTACTAGTACATTATTTGATTTATTTTCAAACATGATTATAAGAATGTCTTAGTTGTTTCCTTGATATGTTTATATGTGATCTATGTTAATATATTAGTATTAAATATATAAATAATTTGGAAACATTATAATTTGATAAATATGTTTTATAACCATAATTTTTAAATGGGTAGTGTTTCTAAAAAAATAGTAGCTATTTGAAAATGGTTGTATTTATCTATTGTAAAATTGGAAGCATTTATACCTCAATTTTATATTTAAAAATATATTGATCTTGTATAATTCATTGTTTTGAAAATTAATTTTCACGTGTATCAAAATACAATGTGATTAGAAACCCCTATAGGCCATATATCAAAAAACATATTTATTTCTGGATGCGACATACAATAGAGAATGTCTTTCTGACATTCATTATAGGTATAAAAGGTAAAAATGTCAGGAATTTCCCATATAAATGTTAGGATCATAGGAAAAAGACCATAAATACAAAACATAATACGAAAAAATTGATATCTTATCATACTTGTAATTTCATACTAGGTAGAGTCTCAAAAATAAAAAATAAATTAGAAAATCCCAAATATTTGACTTTAACTATGGCTATAATCTATACACCAGTATTGCCTAGATATATTAGTTAACCCCTATTGGAGTCCAAAAAGTATTAAAATATATATTTGTGGGAAAATATATATAATTATATTTATCCTCCTCAATATCTTAGGTGAAAATGTTGAAAAATTATACAAATGGATCAGTGGATAAATAGTTGAACCGACACAAACATAAAATAGGTAATCTATCACCTAATCCTGCTAAGGATTTTTCACATAATATTATATAAAATATAATAAAATACTATAAAATAATATTTCAATAAGGTTACCCATAAAAACATCCCCATTAATTTTAATCTCACATGACCAATGAAAAATGTAATATGCTTCCATCACATCCATATCGCCAAGTCCAAACCACATATCCCAACTGATATACCACATTACTATCACAAATAAATTATCCACCACTCTCACATCCATATAACACATCTTTATTACAGTAGGTTATAATGAACTTAAAATATATAATACTATTACCATCCTTCTATGATTAATGACCCCCACCACATATTGTATCCTCTATCACATAATTATCCAAGCATCGTCACATCAACTCATCTCTCTAACTTATGGACAACACAAACATTGTGTCATACCATTCTCCTATAAAATATGACATTATGTCTAGATGGGGGATTATAAAGGAGGGACTAAAATTCCATTAATTCCCTATCAAAGCAATAAATTAAAAAACACCCAAAACCCATTAAAATGGGGTACTGAGAATGTTATATTACTTAAATTTGGTGTGTATGAAATATCAAGAAAATATATCACATATATGGCCCCCCAGAAGACCAACCAATGGGATCAAGACAAATTAACTTCATTATTTCCCATAATAATAACTTCATGAAAACCAACAATACCTATCAATCATAAAAATTTCTATGAAAAAAACAATACCAACTTCTAAACACATAAAAAACTAAACAAAATCCATAGTAATTCATTACTCATATCTTTTAATTTTTTATAGATTTACTATTTCAGAGACACATTACATTCATTATAAAATTCATTTTTATATTTAATATCAATCCATTTATAATTAATTTCAACAAAAAAATATTATTATCATCATCTACATATTATATTCTAGAAGATTACCACAATCATATTCATTATTATCAACCACATTCCATTCCTATGATCACCACTAACAAATTCTCCATAACAAGAAACTAACCACTAAAAAAACACCCAAAAAAGTGATAATGAGAATCACTACCAACAATGACCCATTATAATTTAAAAACCACCATTATAAACCACATAATAGGTATCTTTTATTTGCATCATCAACTTCGACATCCATTTCTTCCAACCTTGTATAACTAGACAAAGAATTTCTTGACCAAATCCATTCGAAATGTATAAACTAAAACATATGATATGAAAATTGGCCATTATAAACCCAAAAATAAGACACAAAAAATATATATTTTAATCTCATATTTCAAAATAATAACCCATGTATAGCATAAATATCATTTCCACATATTTATAATTACAAAAAAAATAATTACAGTAATTAAATAATTAACCTTTTATAAGTGGTGATTTTGATAATTCAATCAAAATAATATCTATATATATATATATATCGATTTCACAACTAACACATTCACTAGAAGAAATAGAAAACCATAAATAATATCATAGTAAATTAGAATCATATTTGAAAATAAATGTTTTCTCTTTTTCCTTAAATTTACGTTAACCCATTCATTATCATCATTAGGTTAATCTGTACCATACACACATATAAATCAAAAAATTTGTACATTCATAATTTAAACAAAATAATTGATATGTGTTGAATACACTTACTAAATTAATGATTCATGGAACACTATACAATAATTGAAAAAAATACAAACCAACCATAGACAAACATGATAAGAACCACATAAAATAAATGACCATAATGATTCTTCCCCACAAAAAATCAAATAACAATAAAAACAAAAATATAAAACACTAGTATACCCTCCATAAAGAAAAAAATAATGAAAAATGGGGGGAATATTTAATGGGTCACATTGGATCAAGAGATTCCAATCCCAATGAATCAATGGGGTTAAACCCATAAGATAGATGGTTGGGAGGAACCAAGGAAGGAATGGGGTTGGATTTTTTTCAATGGAAAATTAAAATAGTAAAGTTGAGAGAATAAAAACATTATATTTATATATAAAACAAAATGGGACTCCACTAAGATAGGGATACTTCAACCATGGATATCTTAAAACATCTACCTCCCTCGTCCACAATATGGATAATTTTTTGTTGATCCCTATATATCCACCTTTAAATGATCATTGAATGGTACTGGTGAAATTTATAGGTAATTAATTAAATATTTATTACATTTCCAAAAATACCTTGCACCATAATTTGGAACCTCGACACTGACCATAATGGGACCCACCACCTTAGGGGGAACAAACATGGTAAAGACAAAAAACAAAAATGGGTTACTTAATCCCTTTGTTCACCAAACATCAATATATCCAACTTTAGATGTCCACATCCAGAAAATTTTCCACAATAATGCATCTACTTGGCAAATTTTATACCACATCATGATGACATCCATATTTTCACCCCTTAACATCCTTTAAACAACCACTCGACACCCCCAAATTCTAGTGAATCACTATGAAAACTTCTTGGAAAGTCGAGACCATTACATTAGATAACTCCAAATTGATTCGCATCCTTAAGAATCAAAAGAATGCAAGAAAATAAAATATCAACCACCAAACCAAACACTCTATAGAATTAAATCATTAATAATGAATAATGAAGAACACACATTATAAAATATGAAAAAAAATCCTCATCAACTATAATAACTTATTATAAAATATGAAATAATGATCAAAATATTATAGTTAATTTGTGATTAGATATTAAAATAATGTTCCCATAAATGTTCATCCCTACCACCATGTATTATTAAAACATGAAACAATGTATTGATGTTTATAGGGAAGAAATTCTCCCAACTATCCTAGATCACAACCATCCACTGCAAAAATGTCACATCATCCTCTATGTATAATTCTTCTGAATCAATGAATGTTGTTTCTCAATGATGATATTGATAAATTTTCATCACATGAAAAATTGTGTGGATCTGATCTAACTCGGGGGAAAGCATTGCCTCGAATTACACCTCACCAATGTAAAAATAGCACCTCAATAATTCCCCTACACCACATAAAATTTTTAATCATGTGGATTTACCTTCACTGCCCAATAAATACATAAAATCCCAAAGATACAGTAGTAAAAAAATTTCACTCACGGGTAATATAACTCTAGTTTACATAAGAATTTTGATGATTTTTCCCACCATTATATAATCTTTAATCATCTAAATATTCTTGATCATTATTTCCACCACATCTAGTTCCAGGACCACTGAATATCACCTTTATAAAGTGTAATAAATATTTATAAGGCCACACATGAAATTATAAGAATATAGAAATGAAATTTGAAATGAGATATCTATTATTTAATTAAATATCAAATAAAGGTAATTTCATTTCCCCTGATCAAAAAAATACAAAACAGGGGCTGGAAAAAATATCTATAACCTTAGAATGGTTTGGTCCATCTGACCATCCTTTTGAGAAAAAATCATATTGATAATGTGTAGATTCTTTCAAAAATCAAACTAAATACATCCCCATACTCATAAACTAAAATGGGGATCCATAAAAATATTATGGAACTATTTATCATCGGGAGATTTAATTTATCATGAGAATACATCCTAAAAAATTGCAACACATCACTTGATGATTTCGAAGAAATGAGAAAACACCATCAACTAATAACGAATTAGAAAAATATCACCACATCATCATTAAGTCCATGTAAAACCATTCAATATATCCATAAAAAATATCATCAGACTTCTACATGTGGATATCAAATGGCTGAAACAACCTTCTAAGAACATAAAGATCTTCCTTCACCTACTTATAGACTAACATCATTACAAAACCCCCACCAAAAGTAACATCAACATTTACCCACAAAATTGACAACAAATGGTAAAATTAGTCTTGTATATATATGGATTAAAAACCAAGGATGATCTCTAAAACTCATGAAGAAACATCTATCCCATTGATGATGGAATAAATATGCCCCCATGGAATAATATCTAATGCTGGTCATCCTCTAGGAACCTCTTTGAATCATCACTATAAAAGACATGACCCTTAATCACCTCTACCTATAAGAGTCCCTTTTAATTATCATCCACCTACTAAAAAAAGGATGACTGAACATTCATATGGTATTGGAAACTGTTGGAATCACCTTTTTTGATAATCCCAAATCATGTTTCATTTATGTTATAATCATGCTTTCATTTTACGATAATCATGATTCATTAATGCTTCTTGATTCTATAAAGTAACTTCTATATAATTTTAGTCTCACTACTTTTTTGGTTCATTTTATAGTACATAAATTGTCTAAGTACAAGGTCACCGCTACTAGGTCACCATTACAAGGTCACCATTACAAGGTTACCACTACAAGGTCTCCATTACAAGGTTACTGCTACAAGTTCACCATTACAAGGTTACCGCAACATTGTTACCTCTATAAGGTTGTCATCACAAGGTTAATGATACAAGGATACCACTACAAGGTCACCGTTACAAGGTCCCCGTTACAAGGTTACCGCTACAAGGTTACCGCTACAATGATACCGTTACAAGGTCACCGATGAGACAATACCTGAGACAATACGAGGTATGAGAAAGATTTCATGTGATCTACTCATTCCCAGTGTCAAACCACAAATATAAAAAGTGAAGACCATGAATGAAACTGTTTAGAGTGACTCATACACACGTACAAAGAAGGGTGGAATACAAAGTGAGAAATAGCTTTGTTTCTAGATCAAAGCAGAACCGTCCAACACTAATACTCTGAACCCACAAGAATCACAAAGATAATTATGGGAAGAACTCACTTATTCCTTATATTCCTCATCAAATCTTGATCAAAATCTGAAGTAGAGCACTAAATGTTAGAACCTGGAGTTTTGACAGTCTGTTTTCAAGACAAGTTTTAGAAAAAGACTCCAACATCAAATTCCTCACTCTGAGGAGTCAAGAGCTGAACTGCCAACACATAGAGCTTTCTAAACCCATGATTATTGTCTTAAGCTCTATTATGTTCATTTATTTTACATATGTGAGATGTTTGTTAGTATATTACACACACTATCTCTTGTGCTTGAACTGGAGGATGCTGAATATCCTCATATCGAACATCACTAATTATTTTCCCATGTATAACTGTGGAAGAAACCGTGTGTAGTTTGTGCTGTTTTTTTTCATGAAGAACTATGTAAAGGGTTTTGAACCCTGAATAGTTTGTAAAAACTTTTATAAAGCCCGATACAGGATATATATCATGTTTATTGTTAATATAAACTTCTTAGTGGTAGGTGATTACCAAGTGTAGAGGATTATGTCTTGACTTGCGACTGAACCTCTTGTTTTACTTCACTTAGTAATTTATTTAGTTATACTCTATTTTGATATTATCTATTACTTATATTTGCTAAAATATAAAACTGTATTTATTTCACATTAATAATCAGTTTTGGTTAGTGTGTGTATTTGTTTAATTCCGTAAACTTGTTTAAAAATTTTAATCAGTGTTCTATACTAATCCATATGAGGATTAATCACCCTATAAAAAACTGGTTGAACAACTGAACATTTACATTCTACTACCTTAACTGACTGGGCCATTTTTAAATTGGGGTTTTTAGCCAAAATGTTTTTGATAGAAATTTTAATTGGAACTCAATTACCCCCCCCCCCTCTTTAGTATCCACTCCGACCAACATTTGGTATCAATGGTATTTTTATCCAGTGTGAAAATTATTTTTAACTGTGATTTTAGTTGTATCATAAAGATCATAAAATATCATTCATATCTAAATTTTCAGTTATTTAAATTCTATGTAACTATTGAAAATACAATTGATGGTGTTGCTACTGACAGGTTACCATTCTTTAATGGTAATAACTATGCTCAGTGGAAATTAAAAATGAAAATGTATCTAGAGAGCATGATACCTGAAATCTGGGACACAATTGAAAAACATCATATATTGCCTACTACAACTAGAGACACATGGTGTCAGTTGAAAAAATTCACATATAATAATAACAATAAAAAAATTAATGCTTTGTGCTATTCTCTAGGTGATGCGGAATTTAGTAGAATATCTTCTTCAAACCTGCATGTGAAATTTGGGATACTTTATATATTTCTCATGAGGGAATAACCAATGTTAATGAAATGAGATTAAATACATATACTGTTAAATATGATTTTTTTAAAATGAACCCTGGTTAACTTATTTATGAAATGTACATCAGGTTCAATGAGATAGTGAATACTATGAGTCTGTTTGGGAAACAAGTGGACAACAAGGACCAGATTATGAGATTGCTTTGATACCTACCTGACAGATGGAGAGGGGCTTCTATTTCTATCTAAGAATATTTTGACATAGGCAGACTACTAGTAATGGAATGAATTGGAAATCTTATGATATATGAAGAAGAAATAAAGGTGAATCAAGAAGTTGATGAAGAACCAAGGAAGAAATCTGTAGAATTCAAGACTACTACCTCAAAGAACAAGGATAATGAAAAAGTTCAAGATCCTATAGATACTTCCACAAGTGAAGACTGAGACAGTGATGCTGAGATGGCTCATCTTGTAAGGATATTCAAGAAGTTTTACCGAAATAAAAAGTTCTTTAGAAAATCAAATTAGAAAGGAAGGAAAGACAATAAAGTACAGTGGAAAAGTACATAAAATTTAATGACAACGCAAATTAAATAATCTGATATTAGTGAAAATGAAAAGTTAATGTGGGGGAAAACTGCCCCAAGCTGAAATTTAAGAAGAAATATGAAGATAAGGGAAATGGTTATAAAAAATCTATGAAAGCTACTTAGAGTGCTTCAGAAGACAGCTCTGGTGGATCTGATGCTTCTAATAGTGAATAGAACAATCATTCCAGCTTATGTTTCATGATGAAAAAATCTAAGGTAACACCCAATTCCCTTTTTCTTAATGATTATTACTATGGGAATGAAGGTGAGTCAAACATTGATGTAGAGATGACTAAGGATGAAATATTTGAATATCATGGAATGCTTGAGGATACCTTTAATGAACACAAGGATTAATATAAACTATTGAAAAGACAACATTTTTTGAATACTAATTACAAATATGATCTAGATATTGAGAAAGAAAAATGTGCACAGCTATTAAAATAAAATACCCAACTCAAATTATCAAATGATAAATTAAAAAGGGATTTGGAAAAATGTACCACTGGTAGAGATACCTTGACTCAGTTACTAAGACAACAGATCTCCCCAAAATATATAACTGGTCAAGGATATCAACTAGGACAATGAAAGATTATTAAAACTAAATTTTTTCCAAAATCTGGATAGTTCACTACAAGTTTGAGTTTTGGACCATATTTTGAGAGACAATTTTCTAAAGAACCTAACAAAGTATTTATGCCTCCAAATATGTATTTTGATCTTTGAAAACCTATGCGATAGATATTGGTTCCCAAAGTTTTACTTTCTAACCTCTCTAGAACTAAGAAAATCTGGGTACCAAAGTTACCCCACACTGAATCTGTTTTGCCGGAAAATTTCTTGAAGAGCTCCTGTAAAACTCTGTGGTACATGGACAGTGGATGATCAAGACATACGATATGAGAATACTCATGTTTCAAAAGTCTAATTAATGTTGATGGTGGATATGTCACATTCGGTGATAGTGCTAAATGAAAAATCGTCAACTTATGCCAGATTGGTAACCCTTATACTGTATTAATTTCAAAAGTACTTTTTCTTGATGGGTTAAAATACAATATGATAAGTATTTCTCAGTTGTGTGATGATGTATTCAATGTTAAATTTGAAAATGAAGCATGAAATGTTTTTAATTATAAAAATGATTTAATATTTACTCCTTTAAGAAATGATAATGTATATGATGTTAATCTAGATTCTTTAGTTAAGAAAAATGTTTCATGTTTGAATGCATTTCATAAGGAGTCCTGGTTGTGGCACAAATGACTAGGACATTGTAATGTGCAATCATTTAGCAAAATAAATAAATGTTTAGTTAGAGACTTACATTATTTATAATTCCCTTTGAACAAAGTGTGTAATACTTGTCAAAAGGGAAAAAACACAAAGATTCTTTCAAACCAAAGAAAAAGGTTTCTACTTCTCAACTGCTTGATTTGGTTCACATGGATTGGTTTGGACCATCAAGAGTTTCAAGTTTAAATGGGAAGCACTATGTTTATGTTCTTGTAGATTATTTTTATAGGTACGCATGGGTATACATTCTTTCTCAAAAAAATGAAGCTTGTTCTTATTTTATCAAATACTCCATGTCTGTAGAAAATCACAATGTACATATATTTAAGACCTTGAGAAGTGATCATGGCTGTGAGTTTGAAAATCAAGAGTTTGAATCATATTGCTCACACAATGGCTATAGTCACAACATCTCTTATCCTAGAACACCACCACAAAATGGATTCATGGAAAGAAGAAATTGGGCACTTCAAGAGATTGCTAGGACAATTCTCAATGAATATAATTTGCCAATTTAGTTTTGGGCTGAAGCTGTTAATACACCTTATTAAATTATCAATAGATTCTTTATTAGGTTGGTTCTTAAGAATACCCCTTATGAGATTTGGAACAATAGGAAGCCTGAGGTTAACTACTTTAGAGTTTTTGGCTGCAAAGTATTTATTATTAACACTAAAGATAATCTTGAAAAATTTTCTTCCAAAAGTGAGGATGGAATTTTTCTAGGTTACTCAATCTCGAGTAAAGCCTATAGAGGGTTTAATAAAAGAACCAAATGTGTAGAAGTGTCAGTTCATGTCAAATTCTTTGAGACTGGTCCATATGAACCTAAAACCTCCCTTAAATATGTTGATGAAGATATGTCAATTCTGGACATTAATGACAAGAATAGTGAACCCTTAGTGAAACAACCCGTTCTGAAAACGTTCTAGAATATGTTAATGGTGAATTTGATCCTACAAAAAATCATGAGGTGTCTTGTTCAACTATTTATAGAGGTATTCAAACTCTCAGGAATCATTCTTTATATGCCATAGTAGTTGATTTAAATAGAGGGACACAAAATAGAGCTTCTCTGAGAATCTAGGTTGAACATCAATCTTTTCTTTCACAGATTGAATCTAAAAATATCAATGGTGCAATCAGTGATGAATTTTGGGTAATTTCTAAGCAAGTAAAATTGAATTAGTTTGAATGAAATTATGTTTGGGAATTAGTGGAAAGACCTAAAGATACCTTGACCATAAGCACTAAATGGGTGTTTAAGAACAAAGTTCATGAGTCTAGAAATATAGTTAGAAATAAAGTTTGGTTCGTTGGACAAGCATATAGTCAAGAAGAATGAATTGACTATGATGAAATGTTTTCTCTTGTAGCTATACTAGTAGCAATCAGGACACTACTTGCTTATACAATTCATCTTAATTTCAAACATTATCAGATGGATGTCAATAGTGCATTTCTAAATGGATATATAATTAAATATGTATGTGTTGAAAAACCCCCTGGCTTTACAAATCCCCATTTTCCAAATCGTGTCTTTAAACTGGCTAAAGCCTTATATGGTATAAAGAAAGATCCCAGAGCTTGGTATGATAGACTTAGTTCCTTTCTTAATTCAAAAGGTTTTACAAAAGGGATAGAAAATCCTACTCTATTTATTAAAATAATTTCCAAATATGTTTTAATAGTACATATTTATGTAAATGATTTAATTTTGGGATCTTTTAAACATTATTTATGTACTGATTTTTCAACAATAATGCAATATGAATTTGAAATGACTCTAATGGAAGAACTAAAATTTTTCCTTGGATTTCAAATTTTTCAAAACAAAGATTGTATTATTTTAAATCAAAATAAATATACTGAGGTTATTTTAAAACTTTTTTGTTTGGATAGTAGTAAAGGTAGCGATACACCTATGAGTACCACTTTCAAATTGGATGCTGATGAAAATGGTAAATCAGTGGATCAAACAAATTACTGTGTTATGATTGGGAGCCTACTTTATTGTAACAACCCAAACTTTTTAAATAGTATATTAACTTACTCTTAACGATTAAATAGAGATGTTAATGGTTAATGTAGAAAGAGGAGCCGATGGCTTCATCCAGTAGACTCGAACCTTATGAAGCCCACTTATCAGAGCTTGGGAAGGAGGTGGCATCTTTAGGCTTCGCTTTGGACCAAGCCCAAGCCGAACTACAGTGTGTCAAGCTTGAACAGAAACAGCTATGGGAGAAGTTCAAGTTAGTAGAGATTACTACTAGGGCAATGTTATCTGAGCCTCCCTCAGATTCTCTCACCATAGCACACCTTACACTTAGGTCATATGCCGGTGTTATAAGGGGCTATGTGACGAGACCCTAGATTCTTTGTGTAATCCTTTGGGTTGAATGAATTGAGATTTCTTCCTTTAGTGATGTTTGTGAAATTTCAAATGTCCGGATAATTTTAGGAAGTATTTTATTGATGAATTTTGAAAAAAGGATATTGTAAAATATTTATGTAAACCCTAAATAATTAATTATGTGTAATGATTTTCAAAAATGGTTTTCTACAAAAGTGTTCAGTAAGGAATTTGGAGTCTAATAAGATCAACATAATTTTTGATGAATAGTAAATTATGAATAGTGATTTTATGCTTAGGATTAGTAATGTGACCAAATGGATTAGTAATTTCACTTAAAGAAAGTTTTAATGTAATTTAGACACCTAGATTAAGTAATGTGATTCAATAAAATGGGTAAATAACGGTTTCATAAATTATTAGTCAAGTATTAGTTTTTTCGGGTGAATAGTATTTTTTAATTAAAAATTTAATTAAAAATAAGTAGAAAATTATTTTTATAAAAAGGTCTTTATTTTTGAACTCAGAGCATCGATATTATGTTATGGTAATTTTTGGGGATTTTTCTGCCAAAAAATGAATTCTCGATGAATAGTTCTTTTATTTAAAAATTAAATTAAAAATAATTAGAAAATTAGTTTTATAAAATGGAGTTCATAAATTTAATTAGATAATCAATCTTTGGTTACGGTGAAATTTTGGGATTTTTCTGAGAAAGTTGAATTTTCAGTGAATAGAAAAAATACAGTTTTAGGGTTTCAGTATGTTTAATGACATCATCACTGTGTCATGATGATGTCATCAGATATTTTAAGGGTTGTCCGTCCATGGGTGATGAATTATTGTATTGGCGGCCCCATGTGGCCTAACTCCATTGTAAATTCCATGGGGGAGCACATGGTTTTGAGAAAAGCACTTGTGAGGTGTCCCTTGGCCAATAATGCCTTGTCCCCTCACTTTCCCTATAAATACCCACCCTTTCCTCCTTTAGTTTTCACTCCCAACTCTCCCCCAACGAAGTTCTGGTCTCCTTACCTCCCAAGGAGTCCTCCCAAGGTGCCCCCTAGCCCTCAAGGTTCAAACCATTGAGTCCTAAGAGTTATGTTTTAAGGTAAGGGATCCGACCTCTCTCTTTCTTTTCATGTAATCTCTTTTATGTCATTCCTTTTATGATCCATGTTCTTATGTGATAGGATGTTCCTTTATATTCGTCTTACTACCCTTTTAATTTTTATATGATGAGAGATCCCCTATTACTCTCATCATTTCGTTTTATGAATGTTTAAGTGACGCCGTTAGGCTGCCGAATTTTTAAGGAATTTTTTCACCCTTCTCAATTTTCAAGTTCGATTTTCATGTTAAGTATTTCAAGTTTCATTTTATTATGTTGGGGATTTATCCCTATATATATTATACTAATATCTTATCATAATATTATGAGATACCCTATTTTATCTTTTCAAATCATTTTTTATTGAAGTTTAAGTGATGCCGTTAGGCTGCAGAATTTTTATAAGAGAAATCTTATTTTTGTCTTACTTCCATGTTTTTCATTTCAAATGTTATGTCCTTAAAATTTCATTACCATGATCCAAATCCCTTATATTATGCCCCTATACTATTTTTATAGATCATTTATGAGTGTTTGACCCATGTCCCCACTCTTTTCAACGTTTTCTAAATCCCTGTAACGTAGCCGTTATGCTGCAGAATTTTCGTCTCAAAATGCCTCTCTCTTTTTCTCAAAATTATTTTATTTTATTAATTGAATACTCAAAGCTCTTATTTCCATATGTTTATTCACATATATTTCAAAATTTTCTGTTTTAAATTCTTTAATTTACATACATGAAACCCGCTTTCCCTTTCCGTGGGTTTAAAGTGACATAAAGATCATATATTTAAAGCAGTTTTTAAAACGTTATGATTATGAAATGAAACCCATTTATTTTATGCTATATGGGTTGTTTATGAAATGATTGATGATGATATATGTGGCTCACATGATAATAAAGACATGTCAAGGGTGCTCCCAGATAGAGCTCTAATGCATTGGGTAAAGACTTAATCTCTAGAGATGACTTTTTAGACTGATACCTTGGTGAATAACCTTGGTAATTTTTAATGACACCTTGGGGATGTACCTTGGTGAAACGAAATGACTATGAATATTAAATGTTGCATCCAAATCTTCACGTTATGAAAAATGTTATTTTTATTATGATATATCTCATGATTTCTTTCTTATTCCTTAAAGTTCTTTTCATGTCCTTATTGAAGTATCGCAAGTTCACATGTAAAATGTTTCTCTTGTTTCCCTTACTGGGCCTTATGCTCAACCTTTCTTTTGATGTTTGTCCCCAGGTTATGAGATGCAGTAATGAACCTAGTATAAACTTAAGGAGAAGCCTTTAAAGTGTTTAAGAAGAATGTTTTACGTTGTTTTCATGTATTATGTTCCTTGTTTCCAAGACACTAAACCTTAAAGATCCTCAGTTCCGTGTAATGAAATGAAAGTTTATGTTATAAAAAGAAGGGATGTTGTAGTTGGAATCAAAGGATGGTTTTGTTATTTGTGGAAATTAGGATATAAAAAATTTAGGAAGAACCTTATAGAAAAGTTTAAATATAGGAAAACCTCCTGGTATTTTGGTAAGTATTGAGTGAGTGGTTTATCAAAAAAATACATCCCTGTCTAGATATGAGCAGGTAGAGGCGGCTCTGGCACAGATGTACATAGGGGTAAAACCCGAAAACACCTCCTTGAGCTTGACTCGAACAGGAACTGGTGCACGATAACGGGCCTTGCTGCACTCTTGAGTATGACACTCTCAGGGGATATGTTTGGTTAATCACATGCTTTTTATGAATCATTATGAAGGAATTATAGAGAAGTGTAATTGTCTAAGAATGAAGTCTTAGTTAAAAGATTCATAAATGAAATAAGTTTCTTACTAAGGTTTTATTCTTTTAGAAAATGGTGGGAAATAGGAGGAACCGTGCCGATGGTGACCGCAATGCACCATGTGCGGACGGCCCTCCGTTGGAAACCGGAATGGAAACATTCATGCGAATGATGAACCAAATGACTCAAGTTATGAGTAATAACTTGAATCAAGCTGAGAGGCCGATCTCACCATGAAGGGAACAACACTCTGTTGAGTCCTTCATGCGTCAACGACCACCATCATTCAGTGGATATATAGACCCATTGGTTGAGGAACAGTGGATAAGCTCTATTGAAAAGATCTTTTCTGTACTCCTTTGTTCGGTACAAGAAAATGTCACCCTTGCTGTTCATCGCCTAGAGGGAGAAGCTAATCAGTGGTGGTTACTGGTCAAAAACATGAAGCCTAGAGGAGAGATGGAAGATATGGAGTGGGAATAATTCTGGGGAATATTCTTTAACAAGTATTTCCCTCTTTCCATGAGAACGAGAATGGAGAAAGAGTTTCTCGAGCTGAAGCAGAAGGAGAACGAATCTGTCGGAATCTATGAGATGAACGTCACCCGACATTCACGATATACCTCTATCTTTGTCATGGATCCAAGTGAGAAGGTTGATAGATTTTTCGGGGGGCTGAGACCTCATCTGCGGAAGAATTTAGCCAACCGGGACTACGATATCTACGAGGAGATCGTGTGGAGTACAATGAAAGTCGAGCTAGAGTTTGGTGAGACATAGTGGTCTCATAAATCAAATGAAAAGAAGAGATCGTTTGAGGCCTGTTTATGGAATACTTTTGATTAGGGAAGAGGTGGAAAGCAAATGCAACTTACCACATGCAATAAATGTGGGAAGAAGCATTCGAGGAACTGCTTGGTCGGAAGTGGAATGTGCTACAAGTGTGGAAGAAGAGGCCATATTGCTCGGAATTGTCGTAGTGAGGTGAATCCTCAACTCCCCAACACTAATGACATAGGAAAGATGGTTATGTCCTTACCCAAAGTCCACTGCTTCAAGTGTGGATAGCTTGGGCACTATGCTAATCTCAGTCCAAATCCAAGGGCAGTGGAGGGGAATCACCATCAACCTCAGCAAAGGACAAGGGAGCTAGGTCGTGCTTTTGCTATCACAACAACCGAAGTTGAAGCTCCGAATGATGTGGTAGCAGGTACTCTTTTTGTCCTCTCAAAACTAGCAACTACTTTGTTTGATCCTGGTTCTATGCATTCCTTTATTTCTTCCAAGTTTGCAAAGAATATAGAATCAATCCCTGAATTTCTTGAGGTAGAGTTTTCAGTCAAGACTCCAAGTGGGATTATCCATGCATCAACAGTGTTTAGAGACTCTAGTGTTTACTTTAGTGAGAACAATATTATCGTAAATCTAGTAGTCATTACCATGTTGGAATTCGACGTTATACTAGGGATGGACTGGCTCTCAAAGTATAATGCTAAGATCAAATTCAGAAGTAAGGAAATCTCAGTAGTCTTGAATAAACAACCTACAATTATCTTCCAAGGAGAGATATCCCGAACTGATCCCTATCTAGAAGCACCTCCTATAGATTTATTTATGGAGTTAATCAGTGATGATAAAGAAGGAAAAGGGAGCACACCAATAGAAGATGTTCCAATTATTTAAGAATACATGGATGTATTTCCTGAGGAGTTACCTGGACCTCCCCCAGAAAGAGAGTTAGATTTCTCTATTGAACTCGTACCTGGATCTCAACCGATATCAAAGACCCCATATAGAATGGAAAATGTGGAACTAGAAGAGTTAAAGAAACAACTCCAAGACTTGTTGGAGAAGGGGTTTATCCAACCGAGTGTGTCTCCTTGGGGGGCACCGGTTCTCTTTGTGAAGAAGAAGGAAGTATCCATCCGGCTATTCATTGATTATAGAGAACTGAATGGGATCATAGTGAAGAAAAGATATCCTCTTCCATGAATTGATGATTTATTTGACCAACTTCATGGGGCTCAATTCTTCTCTAAGATTGACCTTCGACTTGGTTATCATCAACTGAGGGTAAAGAAGGAAGATATGCCAAAGATTGCCTTCCGATCAAGATATGGGCATTATGAGTTTATTGTTATGCCCTTCGGCTTGACTAATTCTCCTGCTATTTTCATGGATTTGATGAATAGAATCTTTAAGGAATACCTTGATAACTTTTTGGTAGTTTTTATTGATGATATTTTGATATATTCAAAAAGTTGTGAGGAGCATGAAGATCATCTAAGGGTTATTTTGAAAACTCTATGGAAGGAAAGGCTCTTAGGAAAGTTCAACACATGTGAGTTTTGGTTACAACAAGTGGCTTTCTTGGGGCACATCGTAACCAATGAAGGAATCTTGGTTGAACCTGCAAAGACAATGGTTGTGGAGGACTGTCCTCAACCCACAACAGTAACTGAGATTCGTAGTTTCCTTGGTTTAGCGAGATATTATAGGAGTTTTGTGAAAAACTTTTCACGGATTTCTAATCCACTAACCAAGTTGAATCAAAATGGGGGTTAAGTTCATCTAGACAAATGAATGCGAGGAAATTTTCCAAGAGCTGAAGAAAAGATTGGTTACTGCACCTGCGTTAACACTACCCCTTATCGGAGAAGGATTCATTATTTTTAGAGATGCATCACTGAAAGGGCTTGGGTTAATCCTCATGAAAAATGACAGGGTAATTGCTTATGCATCTTAACAATTAAAGATTCATGAGTAGAATTATCCTACGCATGATCTAGAGATGGCAGCAGTAGTTTTTTATCTAAAGATATGGAGGCCCTATCTTTATGGGGAGAAATGTGATATATACACAGACCACCAAAGTCTAAAGTACATTTTTACACAGAAATAATTGAACAAGATACAAAGGAGATGGTTGGAGCTTATTAAAGAATATTATTGTTCAATTAATTATCACCCTGGAAGAGAAAATAAAGTCACAGATGCGTTAAACAGGAAAGACCCTGTTGTTCTGGCAACAATGAGGATCCTAGGAGATCCCTTGATTAAAGATCTAGTAAAACTGGACATGGGAATTATTAGGAAAGGGACATCATCAACCCTATCCAAAATGATTTCTCAACCTTCATTACTAGAGAAGATCAAGAAGGCTCAAAAGGAAGATCCTTTGCTCTAGGAGAAGTTGGAGGCTGTAAAAGATGGGAAGTTCCCTGATTTCAATATTGATCAAGAAGGTGTATTGAAATTTCGTACAAGACTATGTGTTCCATCTATTCCGGAGATAAAGAAAGAACTGATGGATGAAGCTCATAGCTCTACTTTATCTATACATATGGGAAGCACTAAGATGTATAGAGACCATCGTGATCATTGTTGGTTGGATAACATGAAGAGGGAGATTGCTGATTACACTATAAGGTGCCTGGTGTGTCAACAAGTGAAGGTAGAAAGACAAATTCCTAAGGGGGTATTACAACCACTACCCATACCAGTATGGAAGTGAGATAATATCACTATGGACTTTGTAACTGGTCTCCCAAAAACATCCAAAGGAAATAATGCGATATGGGTTATTGTGGACCGTCTCACCAAGATATCCCATTTTATCTCTATTCGGGAAGATTTCTCTCTTGATCAGCTTGCCAAGATATACGTAAAGGATGTGGTGAGGATGCATGGGGTACCACTATCCATCATGTCTGATCGTGACCCAAGATTCACATCAATGTTCTGGAGAAGTCTTCAACATGCTCTGAATACTGAATTGAATTTTAGTACAGCCTATCTTCCTCAAACTGATGGCCAATCTGAAAGGACTATTCAGACACTCGAAGACATGTTGATATTATGCTCAATGGAATTTAAAGGTGGATGGGATCAAAACCTCCCATTAGTTGAGTTCTCCTATAACAACAGCTTCCATTGGAGAATTCAGATGGCACCCTATGGATCTCTGTATAGAAAGGGATGTAGAACTCCTACTTTTTGGGATGAAACTTGTGAGAGGAAGCTTCTTGGGCCTGATCTCGTGCAAGAGATGACGAAACAGGTTCATTCCATCCAACAAAACATAAAGGATGCTTAGAGTCGGCAGAAGAGCTATGCTGACAATCGTCGAAGGGACTTGGAGTTTGGTGTTGGTGAAAAAGTCTTCCTTCGAATTTCTCCATGGAAGAGAGTCATGCGGTTTGGGAAGAAAGGGAAGCTCATCCCTAGGTACATTGGCCCCTATGAAATCCTTGATCACATTGTATCAGTGGCCTATCGTCTAGAACTTCCACCGAACCTAGCTCAAGTTCACAATGTCTTCCATATATCTCTCTTGAGGAAGTACATACCCGACCCTTCGCATGTACTGAACCCAGAGGTGGTACAAGTAGAACATGACCTCTCTTATAAGGAGCGGCCAATGGTGATCTTAGACTGAAGAGACAAGGTTCTAAGAAACAAGACTACCCACCTTGTGAAAGTGTTGTGGAGGAATCATAAATATGAAGAAGTGACTTGGGAGCCTGAGGAAACAATGAAGCAAAAGTACCCTCACCTTTTCGACTAGGCCTCAAGTATAAATTTCGGGGACAAAATTTCTTAAGGGGGGAAGAATGTAACGACCCAAACTTTTTAAATAGTATATTAACTTACTCATAACGATTTAATATAGATGTTAATGGTTAATTCAGAAAGAGGAGTCGATGGCTTCATCCAGTAGACTCGAATCTTATGAAGCCCACTTATCAGAGCTTGGGAAGGAGGTGGCATCTTTGGGCTTCGCTTTGGACCAAGCCCAAGCCGAACTCCAGCGTGTCAAGCTTGAATGGAAACGACTACGGGAGAAGTTCAAGTTAGAAGAGATTACTAATAAGGCAATGTTATCTGAGCCTCCCTCAGATTCTCTCACCATAGCACACCTTACACTTAGGTCATATGCCGGTGTTATAAGGTGCTATGTGATGAGACCCTAGCTTCTTTATGTAATCCTTTGGGATGAATGAATTGATATTTCTTCCTTTAGTTATGTTTGTGAAATTTCAAATGTCCGGATAATTTTAGGATGTATTTTATTGATGAATTTTGAAAAAAGGATATGTCAAAATATTTAAGTAAACCCTAAATAATTAATGATGTGTAATGATTTTCAAAAAACGGTCTTCTACAAAAGTGTTCAGTAAGGAATTTGGAGTCTAATAAGATCAACTTAATTTTTGATGAATAGTAAATTATGAAGAGTGATTTTACGCTTAGGATTAGTAATTTGACCAAATGGATTAGTAATTTCTTTCAAAGAAAGTTTTAATATAATTTAGACACCTAGATTAAGTAATGTGATTCAATAAAATGGGTAAATAACAGTTTCAAAAATTATTAGTCAAATATTAGTATTTTCGGGTGAATAGTGTTTTTAATTAAAAATTTAATTAAAAATAATTAGAAAATTATTTTTATAAAAAGGACTTTATTTTTGAACTCAGAGCATCGATATTATGTTATGGTAATTTTTGGGGATTTTTCTGAAAAAAATGAATTCTCGATGAATAGTGATTTTATTTAAAAATTAAATTACAAATATTTAGAAAATTATTTTTATAAAATGGAGTTCATAAATATAATTAGAGCATCGATATTTGGTTAAGGTGAAATTTTGGGATTTTTCTGAGAAAGTTGAATTTTCAGTGAATAGTAAAAATACAGTTTTAGGGTTTCGGTATGTTTAATGACATCGTAACTGTGTCATGATGATGTCATGAGATATTTTAATGGTTTTCCGGCCAAGGGTGATGAATTATTGTATTGGGGGCCTCATGTGGCCTAACTCCATTGTAAATGCCATGGGAGAGCACATGGTTTTGAGAAGAGCACTTGTGAGGTGTCCCTTGGCCATGAATGCCTTGTCCCCTCACTTTCCCTATAAATACCCACCCTTTCCACCTTTAGTTTTCACTCCCAACTCTCCCCAACTAATTTCTGGTCTCCTTAGCTCCCAAGGAGTCCTACCAAGGTTCCCCCAATCCCTCAAGATCCAAACCTTTGAGTTTTAAGAGTTACGTTTTAAGGTAAGGGATCCGACCTCTCTCTTTCTTTTCATGTAATCTCTTTTATGTCATTCCTTTTATGCTCCATGTTCTTATGTGAGAGGATGTTCCTTTATATTCCTATTACTTCCCTTTTCATGTTTATATGATGAGAGATCCCCTCTTACTCTCATCATTTCGTTTTGATGAATGTTTAAGTGACGTCGTTAGGCTGCTGAATTTTTAAGGAATTCTTTCACCCTTCTCATTTTTCAAGTTCGATTTTCATGTCAAGTCTTTCAAGTTCCTTTTTATTATGTTGGGGTATGATCTATATATCTATCATACTGATCTATTATGATCATATAATGATAGACCCTTTTTGATCTTGTCAAATCATTTTTTATTGAAGTTTAAGTGACGCTGTTAGGCTGCTGAATATTTATAAGAGAAATCTTATTTTTGTCTTACTTCCATGTTTTTCATTTCAAATGGTATGTCCTCAAAATTTCATTACCATGATTCATATCACTTATATGCTGCCCCTATACTATTTTTATAGATCATTTATGAGTGGTTAACCCATGTCCCCTCTCATTTCAACGTTTTCTAAAACCCTGTAATGTAGCCGTTATGCTGCAGAATTTTCTTCTCAAAATGCCTCTCTCTTTTTCTCAAAATTATTTTATGTTATTAAGTGAATAATAAAATCTCTTATTTCTATAGGGGTATTCACATATATATCAAAATTTTCTATTTTAAATTCTAGGATTTACATACATGAAACCCGCTTTCCCTTTCCGTGGGTTTAAAGTGACATAAAGATCATGTCTTTAAAGAAGTTTTTAAAACGTTATGATTATGAAATTAAACCCATTTATTTTATGCTATATGGGTTGTTTATGAAGTGATTGATGATGATATATTTGGATCACATGATAATAAAGACTTTTCAAGGGTGCACCCAGATAGCGCTCCAATGCATTGGGTAAAGACTTAAAAATCTAGAGATGACTTTTTAGACTGATACCTTGATGAATAACCTTGGTGAATTTTAATGATACCTTGGGGATGGACCTTGGTGAAACGAAATTATTTTCAATATTAAATGTTGCAGCCACATCTTTAAGTTATGAAAAATGTTATTTTTATTATGATATATCTCATGATTTCATTCCTATGCCTTAAAGTTCTTTTCATGTCCTTATTGAAGTATCTCAAGTTCACATGTAAAATGTTTCTCTTGTTTCCCTTACTGGGCCTTCTGCTCACCCATTCTTTTGATGTATTTCCACAAGTTATGAGATGTAGTAATGAACCTAGGATGAACTTATGGAGAAGCCTTTCAAGTGTTTAAGAAGAATGTTTTATGTTGTTTTCATGTATTATGTTCCTTGTTTTCAAGACACTAAACCATAAAGATCCTCAGTTCCGCGTAATGATATGAAAGTTTATGTTATAAAAAGAAGGGATCCTATGTTTATCTTACTGCTAGTAGACCTAACATTATTTTCAGTGTATGAATGTGTGCTAGATTTCAAGATAATTCCAAAGAGTCTCACCAAAATTCTACTAAAATGATTTTTAAATATTAAAAGTATACTATAAATTTAGGATGATTTTATCAAAGAGGACTGAAATTTGATTTAATAAGTTATTCGGATTCTTACTTTGATGGTTGAAAGTTAGATAGAAAAATAACCTCTTGAACATGTCACATTATAGGCAAGTCACTAGTATCATGGTGTAGTAAGAAACAAAATCCTTTTTCATTACCTACTGCAGAGGCTGAATATATAGATGCTGGTAGTTGTTGTGCTCAAATTCTGTCGATGAAACATGCTTTACTAGAATATGGATATCAATTCAAAGTTGTCGCTATAAACTGTGACAACACAAGTGCTATTAACATATCTGAAAAAATTTAGTATCTCATGCTAGGACAAATCATATTGATGTAAGACATTAATTCTTAATGATTATTATCAAAGAGGCGATATCACTCTTGAATTCATTGGCACTGAACACTAATTGGCTAATATATTAAAAAAGCCTTTGAATTCTGAGAGGTTAAATTACATCAGATAGAAGTTAGGTTTCATAAACTTTTGAGAATAAGACCTCATCATTAGACCCTACCTATAGGACCTCACCATATGACCTTACTAATAGAAAATCACCATTAGACCTTACTGATAAGACCTCACTGTTAGATCTTACAGATAGGACCTCACCGTTAGTCCTTACTAATAGGACCTCACCATTAGACCTTACCGATATCACCTCACCAGTAGACCTTACCGATGCCTCCTTACTGATAGCTGACTTGAGTCAGGGACTTTTCGATTTTCTATTCTCATCCAGAATCTGAATCATTTTCTATATTTACATATTTATTTTATCTGTTTCATTTTTTCTCAATCCCTAAATGATAAAAATAAACATAGATCACTATTCGATCCACATCAAACCCTATCCTGAACCTTTTCTCCCCAATATCAGAACTTAAACCTCTAATGAAACCTTGAACCACTCCAGATCAATTTCAAGAGTCAAAATGCCTTCTTTTGCTCATGATAGAGACACTCCAGATCCTAAGAGACCAAGAGATGAGTCGAGTAGTTGAATCTGGACAGTGTAAAAGGTGCGTAACACACATCTATCCAAGAGGGAAACAGTTGATGAGAAGGAGTTATGTTCAGAGTTTCTACTGTCTAGTCGATCTTTAGTACAAAAGGCACATGTCTATCAGGGATGGGTCGAGTTTTTTGCAAAAAACAATGAACCCTATTACCCAAAATTAGTGAAGGAATTATATGAGTATCTCAAATTTGGACAGCATGAGAATGAGCACCAGCTGACTTCCAGAGTAAATTGAGTAAGTGTGAGTTTCTCCTCTACTAAGTGGGCTGATTTCTTGAGTGTTCCACATGAATGGATTTGTGATTAGTACTCAAAAGTAGTGCCTCCCACTAGTGAGTTATTCTGCTATGAAGAATAATTAGTAGAATTGATAGGGAATGGAATTCCCAGGAAAGTCATTTCCACTGAAATGGAAGGATAGGATAGATTGATTTTCATTTTTTTCCAGCATGTTCTATGTTCCAGAAGAGAGGACATTGCATCTTTAATGTTTTAGGATGTTTTTCTCTTATATCAATTAAAGCATTAATAGAAGATCAACTTATGTAGGATGTTGATAATTCAACTTGAAGATATGACCAAACCTATTTCCAAATCCAATTCTCTATTTCATGCTATGTTGATATCTCTTATGTTAAAAGTGAATGGAGTTCCTAGATATACAGAGGATACTGTTGTCTTACAAGATAACCATTGCATAACCAAAGTGATTTTCAAGATGATGAAGATCAACTAGAATCCATGGCTATGGAGATGGGTGAATGATGAGGCTAAGGTATATGAAGAGTTTAATCATTTTTTTCAACCTACTAGGCCTAAAAATAATAAAGACATTGTTCTTATGCCTAGTGAAATGGAGCCAACTTATTCATATGAAGAAGAAGATAATGTTGGTTTACCGGAAAGTTAGGATTCTAGTATAGATGATAGGAGTGATACCGACCTTCCCTCAAATCCTTATGTTAATACTATATCATTTGGTGAGCCTAGCCCCCCAAAGAGATTTCCTAGAAGAGTGACTTTCTTAAGGTACAGTGATGAGGAAATTAGTGAAGAATAAGGGGATGAAAATGTATTAAGAGACATTATAGATACCTCAGATGAGGATGAGGACACTGATTCAAGTCAAGATGGCTTTGAGGCTGCTACTACAGAAAGTGAAGAGGAAAGTTTAACTCTCAGTCCTCTAATATGACATATAGAAAGGGTAGAATTTGGAGATAAAGAAGTGGCTAATTCAGTTGAAGCTGGACTTGCTTTGGAAGTAGTTGAAGATTATATAGAGGAAGTAGTTGTGGAACTTCATATTTATGAAGTTGATCAAGGAGGACTGTTGAGATAGATGTGGCTGATAAGGATAATTCTCCAAGTGAGGGGAGGAACCTATTGTTATAGGATCATATGTTGTTGCTCATGAGATAGTGGACTGGGAAGATGCTCTTGAGTTTGGGGTTTTTGGCTTGGATGATGGAGATTCTAAAGATGACCAGCCTATCAGAAATGCTCGAATTTCTAATATCTCAAAAAATACCATTGTACAACCAGTGGTTCTGTTACATTGAGAATATGTTAAGAAGGATGAATTGTAATCTTTGAAATCAAACCTAGAGAGACATTTTGAATAGAAATCCACTGAAATAGCAAGAAAAATAACAGTCAATCAAGGACTCATGACATATATAGTGGAATGGATAGTCTCTACCTCTCACTCAGCTATGATACATGGGGTCAAGGAATATCAGAATCATGTAAATGAATTGTAATATTCAATGGTTTCAGTGAGATAGTCTATTTCCATCGTAGATTCTTACATGTATTCAAGGGATCCGGTGGACAGAGACCTTGGATATGTAAAAATTGTGGTTCAATAAATGGTTACAGTGTTTGAGGATTTCAAGAAGTCCATGAAAACATATGTGATAGTCCAAAATTATGATATCAAAAGGCTGATCAGTGGATGGACCAAATATTTCAAGGAGACAGTGGACTTCTCTCTGGAACCTCTAGCTAAATCTGCTTCCACTTCAGCCTCTCCTCCAGTTTATTTTGAAGCCTTCAGGACCATTGTTTGAGAATAAGTTGAAATGTTCTTTGGTTCTATTACCTTAGAAACTCAGGTCATTTCCATTACCAGAGAAATTCAAAAGCTTTTTGGAGACTATTTAAGGGTATCTACTCAAGATAAGAAGACCATCAACGATCATATTGAATTCTATTACAAATGAGTATACACTAAGCATCAGATGGATAGTCAATTTAAATTATTGTTAGAGAACTTAAGGATCCCACCTATCAATCAGCCCTTTAAGGATCAGGTCAGTAGGCTTAGGGAATTGACTCCTGGCTTAGAAAGATTCATGGAAAAAATATTATTTCATCTCTTCTATGGAAAGAGGGGGAAGCATCATTATGGACTCCAGGAATATTTTGTTACCCTTCCTCCATGTGGACTGCACTCCCATCATTATTCCTACAACATTTCTTACTTCCTCAGCAGCCTCAGGTTCCACCAGTACTACTCCTTTCATGACTCCTACACATTCCATCAAAAGTTTGACCCCAACGATTACTCAGAGATCTACTCATTATAAGTATACGGATGCCTCTATGGCTGCTCCTCTTACCCTGCTCACTGCCATCCCTCAGCCTGTCCCTCCACCTTCAGAACTTTCATCCTCAGCTTCCAAAGAAAAATCTCCATTGGACATCTCCAATGTGAATTGAGTGTGGATTGTCTTAGCTGATAGGGATTGATATATTCTTTTTGTCTATTTTACTCTTGTTTTATTAATACAAGCAATCTCTTTTATCTCTTTCTCTAATGAATGATTTTTGTTAATCACAAAGGGGGAGAAGTTCTCAGTGTTTCCCTTGTATATCCTTAGTTGTGTCTGCACCTCACTGATGACTTTAGCAGATGTGTGTTACCATTAATTCAACACTCTTAAACCTAACGATTCAATGACATAATTTGTGATTATCAAAAAGGGGTAGATTGTTGGACTGACCTGTTTTGCTAATCCCAAATCATTCTTCATTTATGTGATAATCATGTTTTCATTTTGTGATAATCATGTTTCATTAATTCTTCTTGCTTATATAAATTAACATCCATGTACTCTTAATCTCACTGCTTATTTGGTTCAGTTTACAGTATAGAAATTATCTAACTATAAGGTCACCGCTACAAGGTCACTGTTACAAGGTTACCGCTACAAGGTCACCATTACAAGGTTACCGCTACAAGGTCATCCTTACAAGGTTAACACTACAAGGTTACCGCTACAAGGTCAAATTTAAAAGGTTATTGAAATAGGGTCACCGCTACGAGGTCACCGTTAAAAGGTATCTGTTACAAGTTTACCGCTACAAGGTTACTGCTACAAGGTTACTGTTACATGGTCACCATTACAAGGTCACTATTACATGGTCACCGATAAGACAGTACCTGGGACAGTATGAGGTACGAGAAGGATTGCACATGATATACACATTCCCAGTGTTAGATCTAAAATATAAAAAGATAATACCACGAAAGAAGTTGTGTAGAGAGACACATATGTGCATATGAATATGGCTGGCATACGAACTGTGAAATAGCTTACTCACTAGATCAAAGAAGAACCATCCTGTACTAATACTCAGAACCCACAATAATCACGAAGATAATTCTATGACAAACTCACTACTGAATTTTGGGCCTCATCAACTCTTGATCAACATCATAAGCAGAACATCGAATGCTTGAACCCGGAGTTGCGACAATCTGTTTTGAAGACTAGTTTCAGAAAAAGACTCCAACATAAAATTCTTCACTCAGAGGAGTCAAGAGCTGAACTTCCAACACATAGATATTTATAAACTCAAGATTATTGTCTTATGCTCTGTTGTGTTCTTGTATTTTACATCTCTGAGAAGTTTTCCAGTCTATTACACACACTATCACCTGTGCTTCAACTGGAGGGTACTGAATATCCTCACATCAAACATCAACTATTTTTGTTTCCCGTATATAACTGTGGAATACACCGTGTGTGGCATGTTATGATGGGTTTTCCCAGGATGAACTATGGAAGAGGGTATGAACCCTGGATTGTTTTTGGAAACTATTATAAAGCCTCATACAGGCTTTGTATCAAGTTTATTGTTAATTTAAACTGCTTGGTGGCAGGTGATCACCAAGTGGAGAGGATTAAGTCTCGACTTGAGACTGAAACTCTTTTTTCACTTCACTGAGTAAATTATTATGTTATACTCTTTTTTGATATTATCTGATGTTTATATTTTATAAAACATAAAAAAAATTTCATTCACTTTGATGGTTAGTTTTTGTTAGTGTCTGTATTTGTTTAATTTAGTAAACTTGTTTCAAAAGTTGAACAGGTGTTCTAAACCGATCCATCTGAGGATTAATCACACATTAAAAAACCAGTTGATCAACTAATAATTTACATTTCAATTGCCTTAATTGACAGGGTGGATTTTATATTGGTGTTTTTAACCATAATGTTTTTTAAAAAAATTAATTGGAACTCAATTCCCCCCCCCCTTTGAGTATCCACTCCGACCAACAAAAACACCTACCCCAAGACTCCAAAAACTCAAGATATGTCAGGGTAGTATCCTACATTACACTCCATGTATAATTAGACTCATAAATTGCATATTATACTGAATCAATTTTTAGTTCCAGAGCAACAATATTCCATTTTCTCAATGAATTAGATATATCAAAGTAAAAAAGCAATAAATACTCTATAAAAATCCACATATAAAGATTAAAATACTATTGAAAGAGAATAAAACTCATGTTCATGTTATTTATGAAGACCATAACAGAATTTTCTATGAGGTGATACCTTCTCATATTCAAAGGAAGAAAAATTATCTCAAAATTTAAATCATGGGGGTCATAGTTATTCTCACAGGGACATAACTACTAATTCTTATATGGGATCACCACCAACTTATTCATTAAAAATTATCCCAAAAAAATATAGGAAAGGGTATTAAAAACCTCAAACACAACTACCTTCACCAGAAAGTGAATAAAATGAGCACTAATCTACTTATTCTTCTGATAGTTAGTGGATTCCAAACAATAATCAGTCAATATTAAATATTTTTCCATCTTGATTATGGATATAAATAAGTATATAAATTTTGAAAAAAAATTACATGAACCTATTATAATATCCTATGAGAAAATGGAAAATAAAAACCATTATATCATTCATTAGTTCTTCACAATTAGAAACAAATTTGATGTTCAAAAGATCAACAAAAACTCCCTACTAAGACCCATCATTTTCACAAAAAAGTATCACATACATAAAAAAACTAGACATAAAAAACTTTTCTTTATGTTTATTTTTTTTAGGACTTGTATAATATAATTGAGATTCTCAACATGATCCTCCTCAAACCTTCAGTATAATAGAATTCATTAATGAACACCTCCATGAATGGATTTGAAAAATAAAGAATCCTAGTGTAAATGAGTCCCATGAAAATAAATTGGGAATTCATGAAAATGAATGACATTTATATAGAATCAATTCTCCTATAAAAATACATGATATAAGTGTTTCATATATCTAGAAATATCACCCACATAATATTATAACCAAGCCATATATTGATGTTCAAAAACTAAATACCCCATTAAAGTACTTAAATGAATCATCTATCCATGAAATGAGTTAATGGTTCTTGACCGTCACGTAATTTAACCACTGGTACTCTAGGAAAATTATTATACCACCATACACCTTCTTGGAAAATAAATCAGTTTAACCCCATGGTGTCACATGGGGCTAGATGAAACCAGTACACATCATATAATTGATCTAATCCCACAAATATCACAACTCATAATGTTCAATATGATATATATCCATCCATATCAATGATTCATTTAGTTTGAACTCTATCCAAAAATAAATATAATATTTATGGGCTAGTTCCACAAACTCAGTAGAAAAAATATCTTTAAAACATTTCCAACTCTAAGGAACTACCCAACTTGTCCCTCTGTTGAACCCATTGAATACTCATCTAGCGGAAATAAAAGTGGCTTCAAATTACTAAGCACTAATTTTTGATCCTACTAGATAAAGAAAACTATAATTTGGTATTCTTCATTATAGAATAAAATCTAATCTAGAAAAAATCAGTGACCAAAAACATAAAATACCACCAATTATTTCCAAGGAAAAAATTATTTTTTATACCTATAGAATGAAAACATCCATTAGTGACTACTGTTACCCTATAATTAACTCACAAACCTAATACCAATCAACAAAATATGATTGGAATCCGACTGATAGATCCAAAAAATAGACACTAGATTACCCTTCACCTTATTTAAAAATATATGAACTAAAATGGGTACAATATAGGATTTGGGTTCTCTAAAATCAAATATAGAAAATATTAACATATAATATGAACAAAAAATAAATTATAAAATCACTATATCTTATGGAAATTACATATATATATATATATATCATGTTAATTATTATTATAAGATCCTCAACCATCATTTCTCTATTTTTGACCACCTTTATGGCCACACTCAGACTTATATCCCTAAGTACATGGTTTAACATTAGAGTATTACCTACTTATCTATCTCTCGTAAGCTGAATAGATTCTTGTTAACCTTACTACAAATATGGACTCTTGGAAACCACTATTATGGATAAAAATTAAACTTCAAAACCACTTCCTGATATCCCTAAATAATGGTTTGGTTCATGAACTGGTGGTGACCTCAACCTCCATAAGAAAAAAAATATGAATAGAGTACCTAGTGCTCATATAGGAACTACCTTAGGAAATATGATAAGGACTATTTATTATTACTCCCATCTTACCATGCCATTATCTTTCCCAGCATCTAGGTTCTGACATCTATAGCCTGACTAAATTGGAATCTCTAAGGATTTACCTCCCTAGTTGAGAATAATTGATAATGCATCCTCTTTATTTCCACAAAAATCTTCCAAACCACCAAATAAGTATTTAATATAAATGGGGTAATCTCATAACCAATAGATAGATTTAATTCCTCCTAAAAAGTTCATTTATCCATCTTAATTGGGAAAAATATTTTGGTAAATTCAAAGTAAATCCTTCATTCAGATATAAATTTCATACCAGCTCATGAACTTATAAAATGGGGATTTAAGCCCATTCTATTTGCTATATTTTTCATTAATTAAAGGAACTATGATTAGAAATTCCTTTGATAATAAACCCATGAAACCAACACCACTATACACACTCAAGGGAACATGGTGAGACAATATTGGGAGACCCCTATCATATGACTAATATCTAATGGGACATAATTTTATATCTTATCATATATCAAACAGAATTCATTCTAAATCTCTTATATCTAGTTCCCCATCCTTTATCGATCACTAACACTAGAACTGGTATATAATTCTACTCTAAGACACACCCTCCTCAACTGGGTAAGTGCTCCTTTGGTCAATCAGATCATCATATTATCCCTCCCCAACCCAAGAAACATGTTGACAATGACTAAGATTCATCTCTCAAATCATGAATGGATTCTCAAATGGATTGTATCAAGGAATTGAAAATAACATTTAGTCTGATTAAACTAAATGTATCTTAAATAAAAATATTTCAAACACAAAAATAAATAAATAAATGTTTTTACCTCTCCAATATCTATAATTGGTAATAAAAATTACCTAAGTGATGGTTTTTATTAATATTAATTTCCATTTAATAGATCATATGGTTCCATAATCTTCAATTTCCTCTCTAGTCACTCTCTCCACATCCCAAATTATACATAACTAGTAATTTTTTCATATTATTCCCATAAAATCCTCTACTATAACAAATGATAATCATTAATATGACTGTTATTTCTGTTTTTGATACTAGTTTTTCAAGGAATGATTCCACTAGTGACCACTCATATGGTTTTGGTAAATATGACAATGAACACAGAGGGCTAACAACAATTGGACATTGGATGGAGATAGACAGTGAGGATATAAAACATATAAATTGGATATTCATACAACATAAATTCCAGGAATATATAATTATTACCACCAAGAAAAAAAATAATATAAAATTAAAATATTTTTTTATAATACATATAATTTCATACAAAGACGATTAATTAATGTGTATACCAAAAAGTAAACTCTTATGGTAGTGACAGAAACCACAACTCCAATCCATATTCTAGATGTTTAGGTTGATCACTGAATGATTCCTAGAAAGATGGATATATATATATATATGTGCATGGGTTATTATATAGATAAAATTAATAGGGTTTTCCATAAAATATTTCCTAAAACTATGGAAGTAGTATACTAATGCCTTAGTGAATAAACAGTAGAACAAACACAAACCTATAATAGGTCATCTATAAATGAACCTCGCTAATGCCCATTCACCAAATATCACAAAAAATATAGAAAAAAAGATGACATAATATATCAAAAAGTTCCCTCACAGCAGCTTCCTAATAAGTTTGTGTCTCTCATTATTGAACGATAAATGTGTTATTATTTAATCAATTCTAGGTCATCATGACCATAACTAAATTTCTGTAGCCACATACCATGTACCCATCACTACCACATACCCCATAAAAATAAAAATATATATATAATTTCCACTTTATGTTAGTTTATTATTAATATGAAGGACATAAAACTTATGGCCTCGTCTTACCATGAATGACCAAAAACATATATAACATCCTTTATCAAATTATTGTCCATAAAAGATCACAAAAACTCATCCACTAAACACAAAATTTGGGCCTCCAAAACTAATTAATCATAACCTTAGTGCATCTTAACTAATACTAGGAATAGTATTTATATCATAGAGAGGGGGTGTTTATTAATCCATTCAGTCACTAACCATGATGTTGGGTAAAATACCTAAAACCCAAAAAACAAATAATCATCAGTTAGGTCATTAGAATCATGTGGGGTAATTATGAAGTCAAAAAATATATATAATATATATCTACATAAAATAAAAACCGAAGTGTTCATTCCAAATTAACTCCACCATTATTCATAACTATCACCCCATCAATACTATCACTCACTATTTACCACTTCCATCTCTACAACACCTTCCAAGATCACTTATTTACATAGATCTTACATAAAAATAATAAAATTTTCCTTTTAAGAACATCAATTATCTAGTTCCAAACATTCAATTTACTATCCACATTTCTCTCATTATTTTTTTCATTTATATATTTAATTTCAATTCATTAAAATTTCATTTCAAGCATTCAAAATTAACTAAAAATAAGTGATTTTTAAATTATTGATTTTTTTATTTTATTCATTATTACTAACAACATATCATACCACCAAGAACCTGTAGAACAATATTTCACAAAAAAAACTTACCACCGTATAAAACACTATGTAATATTAGCCAACAACCACCACTACCTCCACAACACCATTTTAACATCCACACCACTATTCTGGACTTCTTACCAATATATTCATCTCTCTCACATCAATATACTCATTAGATCATGCATACCATTTCTAATAATCCATAAATATTTCTACGCAATACAATTCTCAAAAAAATAAAGGAAAACCCAATCAATGATAACTATATATTATAAACATAGCAATGAAACATGCCAAAGAATCTATTTTAATACTTATTTTATTAGTAATGGATTTTTTCCATCGTGAGTAAATAATCATATTTTAAAATAAAAAATTTATTTCAAAATATAATAGTTATCCTTTATTGAGGGGTTGTTTTGAAAAATCAATTACAATGTCTAACATATATCAATGTAAGAAGAAACACATATAGGATAAGTATCATAAAACTATAAAACAAACATATTAACAATGAATTATTTATGGAATATTTGGTACAAACTTTTTTATTCAATTTTTATTATCTTATTAATTATACTCATAAGAATAATCCATAAAATCCACCCAAGGAGAAAAATATAATGTCAATTCAACAATTTATTTAAAATAAAGGATACCCCGAAATTCACCTTACATGGATGGATATTAAATGAGTGTTGTATATGAATGGAGGAACTAAAGATCTATGACAACCAAACTAACTGGGAACCACATTATGATATAACAATAATGGGTCATTACAAAACAAAACATAAATACCAAAAAATATATGGAAGAAACCACTCATTTATAAAAACTAGGTATAAGGTGATCAATTGGAATGAGAGATGGAATGTGCGGTGAATATTGGATCCATAAATAATAGTTCCTTAGAAATAAGGGGGTTTAGATCTCAATATATATTTATTGAAGCTACCATGGAAGGATTGAAATCAAATAAAGGTTGATTAAAAATAATTATATTCCATATAGAGAAGTCTGGACACCCTATTTATAGATAATACACAATGAGACTTTATCATGACATGGATAATTAAAAAATGTGTGTTGTTTATCAACATAAAGCCAAATCTCAGTTCTTAATAACATGAAATGTCTATATCACATGAAAATCTTATAACTTGAACTATATTAAATGTCAATAGTACTATAATCACATCATGGTCCCTCCTAAAAAATTTATATAGTGTTTTTGTTTCCAATCAATAGTATATTCCAAGACATATGACTCCCAATTTTCAACCTCATACAGTGTCTACAAATCAACCCATGAATTCCACAACCGAGCTGTAACCGTACACAAAATTTGATGGAATTCAAAATATAAAAACTTCCATTGACCATGATGTGTATGATGATGTGTTGATCCCCAAATGACCTCCCTTATATAATTAAACAGGGTAGATGTTTTGTTACTTCATAAGAAACAACTAGGAATCCCTGTCAATAACCTCCTACGGTGTGATGATCTATACTTTTTTTTTAATAAAAGTCTTGAAAATTTATAATTATGAAAGATTGTATATGGGTCACTATAAAAAATGTTATTAATATGTGTAAATCATGTTCAATTTACTACTTCGTCAAAAAAACCCCTCAATCTAAGAAAAAATTCGTTTCGAGCCACTAAAATTGGCTCCACCAAGGAATGAGGATCCACCATGGAAAGCAAACCCCTCAAAAATGGTCTTTCATGCCTCAATTTTACAAAACATAAAAAAGGGAAATAAACATAAGGAAAAAAAACCATGTCCTATACTATATGGTACATAACAAAAATCCTATCATAAATCCACCTATCATTATCAAACCATAGTAAAAATTCTTCTCGACACCCTCATAGCCTAAATTATGGGTATGGCGAATTATGATTCACTACATTGTGGTTTTGAAATTAGATTTTGATTTCATTGTAATAACAATTTTTATAATTAGGAATTTATTACGAACCAGAAAATAGTGACAAGGATAGCATGTAAATATCATTAGTATTTCATATATTGAGAAGCACCGTATGAGTTATGGTTATTCAAGAAATAGATTTTTATAGATATTAGGCATGTTAAACTATATTTTTGAATTAGGATTATTTCCTACATATTGAATCATGTATGTATTGAGAGTAATATATCTGAATCCTGATAAATTCTTTAAGACAACAAGGGAAGAAAATAGACCTTGATAGGGGGTTTAATCAAGTTGATAGAAAATTTATGCATTTCTAATTTGAATTTTTATATTTTTCTTTTAGGATCTAGTTTAAAGGATAATATGAAAATTTATCCCACATATTATTTTAGTTAATCACTAAAACCACACAAAAAAATATAATGGAATATTTAGGGACACTAGTTTTTTCATGGTTTATCGAAAAAGTCTAGTAAAATGATCACACAATAATAATTTATTAATATAATAGGGATGTAATACCTATAATAAGGATATTACAATGGATTTTGTAAATGGAGCGCTACTAATACATTGAGTAATGAGTCTTCTCTACTCACAAATACTGGTTAACTAAGGAATGTTTAGTTTATATACTTAAGGGTTTCTTTAATAATTTATAAAATTATGAATTTCTTGATAACAGTATATATTTATTAGAAACCATTTTTCATTTTCTCTCAGTATACTCACTTTAATCTTTAATATGTTTCTACTACCTCTTATTATTCATACTATATTTACATAATGTCTTACAAGTGTTGGTCCTGTATATTTTTTTCTTTAGCCATGATGCGTCACTTTCTGCATGATTGTGATAATTCAATACAATATAATTATCCTTTAATTATTCCCTTTCACTTTTTTCCAAAATATAATAAGTAAAAACACATTTCACCTACCAAATTCAAGCACTCTAATTATCGTCATATATTTGAAGAGAAGCCCAGTGTATTAATGTTAATAGTCCCATTTGAGTATCTATAATTGCAAAAAATTCTCATATATTGATATCACATATTTTTAGATGAATAATCCCAACATAACATTACAAACGAATTCTATAACCATAGGGGTTTTATGCATTTGAAAACATTGAAACATAAAAAACTAGTTCATAAAATATCTACATCATCTCTCGCTTATTCCATCATAATTAAAACCATTTTTGATATATAATATACAATAAAATTTTTCATATATTGGGAAAAAGAATAATAAGAAAGTGTATGATCATCTATACATTCTGTATAAGTAAAATCCATTTTTTCGTAACATTATAAAAAGAAACATTAATGAAGTGTTTTAAAAATAAAGTCCTTTACAAATAACATTAAACTGAACACTTGGAATTTATTATTTATATCATCTATAAGTCCAATTAAAAAATTAGAAATACAAAATAATGTAATCAAAATTCATTTTACCCAGAATTTTATAATTACATAATAAGTAAATTATATGTTTAACTCAATGAATGAAAATTGAGTTAAGAATTCCCTTACCTCAAGTCTTTCATTGTTTTTTCATTTTCAAACATCCTGTATAATAAAAATGGATTTATTACAAATTTATTCCATAAAATTAATTTTATAAAATCATGTATTATTTATTTATAACAAAATATCACCCATTTTTAATAATTTATTATTAAAAAACTTTTCTGTGTGATAACTGCTTTATTTTCCAAAAATGATTCAGTTTGACAGTCTTGGTCCATATAAAATTATCTTGGTATTATCATTTTCATGAAGTTAATAATAGTATAAAATATTATATTATAATTATATACATATTTATAATCATTCAGTGACGATATGAAGAGAAAAAGTAATTACATTGTTCATGGAGACAGTAGATCATACGTACGAGTGAAGGTTATTTTCATTTTTACTTTAATGAAAATAAAGAAAAATTTATAAAAATTAACATTTATAGAATCATTATTATATCATATATATCATATATTTTCGTTAAACCCATCATAACACTCAACCATAATATATAGTGATGAATAATTAATTGTATCATTATGTGGAGATGATAAGCCGTACATATGCACAAGCGATACTTTCACTTCTAATTTTTTTGGAAAGAGGGTGTATAATAGAGTCCCCATAATTATAATAAAATTTCATAATATTTATTATTTTGAATTTATTTTTTATGATAAAAACCTTATATTTAATAGAATTAAGGGAGAGTAGAAAATGGAAGGCATCATTTAGAGCGATTACCTCTTCTTCGAAACGTGTCCTTTGGATCACCATTAATGGGTACTAGAGTTAAACTTATGAGAATATAAGAACCTATTGAATGTATCTAGGGAAATATATGAGATAAATTTTTATTTTATGGTCAATATAGAATGATAAATGTTGTGTAATTTAGTGATAGAGGTGGTTCCCTTTTATAATTTTGGTGGGGGCACTTTTGGAATTTATCAAGATATTAAATTATAATAATTTTTTTCTATTAAAGTACCACCAAATGAACATGAATTCAAATATAAGATATGATACTATTCTAATATCATAATCAAATATATTTTAGAAAAAATTTGGTCTTATTTTATAATTTATCATTTTGATTAACCCTCAGTTAACGTATCATAATTTTAATAACAGTAACAAGTTTTCTCATATTAAATGAATATAATTTTAAATTATAAAATTTAAATGGGACAATGAATGGACAATTTATCATGTTTCAGAACATAAATTATCTAATTTTGTCTTTTTATTATGATTTTAAAGTAATTTATTAAAATATTATTTTCATAAAATATCATTTGTTGAAATTTTGACATTATTCATTACTTTCACTTTATGAAAATTGATATTAAAATAAATATTTGAAAATAATTATTTACTACAAACATAATATGTCATATTTGTTTAAAAAATTCTTGGATCACCATAATTAATTCAAATTATAATTTATTTTGTATTATTAATAACACTTATCTTATTTTTAATTACATCAATAATTATGGAATCATCATTGTGTCATTACATAAGGTAATTATTTACTTATTAAAAGATAAAAATAAATTATCATGAGGTAGATAAATATTTTTTATTTAATAATAATAGTTACATTAATCCAATATACTTGACAACCATATAATAAAAATTTTATTGTATTTAAAATAAGAATGTGACATCTTTGACTTTTCATTAAATAAAATATTATAAACATCATAATATCATCCAAGAGGCCCAAAAAGTTAGAAATAAATTTATATCATGAAACTAAGTTTAATAATTTCAAAATTGAAACATAGATACAATCATAAGATACTTTTTCCCCATGTTGATAAAAATGAGATATTTTGGACAAATAATGTGACATTTTGTAATTCTTTGATTTAAATAATATATAAGTTTGTTAGAAAGAAAATTTTAAATTAAGCCACACAATTTTGAAAATTAGGTGTTCCGTGAAAAACTGAATTCAACCAATTAAAAATAGGACAGAAATATAGGGCCTTATCACTTATTTTTAAACAAGATTAGTCCATTTTAAAATTTTCCGAGGTAATAAATTTTTCCATAGTTACAATTCATATTAAAGAAAATATAAATGTGTAAAAAATAAAAAATTTGAACCTACTGATTATAAATATGTAATTAATTTTATATAATTTAAAACAAATAAGTTTCATAATATAATTTTAAATTAAAAAGAAAAAATTCATTGAAAACAAATTTGTTTTCGAAAAAATCCCTTCTTAAAGTAAAATATTTTTATACTAAATTGAACTATAAAATCCATTTAAAAAACCATAATTGGACTGTTTTTTATAAAAATTAAATAATTTAAATTTTAAACTAATAAAAAACATAATTTTTAATTATAAAAACATTTAAGATAAGATATAATTTTCAATAAAAATATGTATTTTCACTATTCCTTGAGAAATAAAAGAATTTTTAAAATATTAAATAACATTAGTTTAAGAAAATTTGATTTTTCAAATTAAAAAAATGAAATTAATATTATAAAATAAAATTTCTAGAACAAATAAAAAATTATTAATCACTCGTTAAAATAATAAAAACTCATTTTTATGAAAACATATTTATTAAAAAATAAAACGACTTTACTAAAATTTTTGTCAAATTTCCAAATAAAATACCAATATATTCATATTGTGTTGGGCCATCATATTTAATTCATAAAATATTTATTCTTATTTATTCACACTAATTTTACATCTAGGATATAATGGATATATAATATTTTAATAATATTTTGTGGTTCCTCTAAACTTAATGTTTTATGTAATGAAATATACAAAATAAATAAAATTATTTTAAAAATATATTTCATTAAAAAAACTTAGTGTGTCAGATTCTAACCCCATTAAAATAAATTATTCTCTCAAAATTGTTCTCCTTGGTATCATGAAATGAGGATAATTTTTTCTCATTATAACCTCAGTTTCTCACTTAGGTTCCTCAAATGGGTGGTTTCTCCACATAACATTGACTAGGTTTGTGGCCTTATTTCGTAGAACCTTCCCTATTTGATCAAAAAAATCTACTAGTTATTTTTCATGAAGAATATTATTCACCAAAATTATTCCCTTGTATTTTACTATATGTGTATGATCTGGGATGTACATCCTTAAAAGAGATACATGTAACACATCGTGAACCTGAGAGAGGTTTAGTTGAAGTTCTAATCGATATATCGTTGTCATGATATAATCAAGAATTTAAAAGCGAATGGTACATTGGATATTATTTTTCCGTTATTTATTACATGGTGAAATTAATAGATTTACCATCTCACTAACATAAAATTCTATATTGTTTTAGCTATTATTATTATAACATATTTTCTACATTGTGTAGTCCTTATATATTTTTGAATAGCACTAACCTTTTATGATATATAATCTTCTTGCTTAGGTCCCAATAACATTCTTCCTACCACATTATTCTAGTATGTTGGAGTTATACAAAAAATTAAATAAAGGTTCTCATGAGGATGCATGTTCATTCTTGACTGAAATATATTATTGCATGAAAACTCAACACGAGGAAGGTGTTAATCCCAAACACCTTTAAAATCCATAGAAAAGAACATAATATATTGTCTAGAGTTTTTATTATTCTCTTAAAATTAACTTTATATCATGATCTGGTGGAATAATTCACCACAAAATAGAAGGAAAATCTATATTATGATAAAATACTATTTAATGTTTGATTTTATGCAACCTTAAAACTTCATTATGGTATATTCTAGAATTTATATCCATAGGTAAATCTTTTCTAATTGAAATGATGTGTGATGAATTCTTATAATGATCTACTATAACTCTTTATTATCTCAAATTAATTGTAATGTATACCCTAACACCTCTAATCATATGTCCACAATGTTTAAAGGCATTCCTCTTCATATAAAGTTATTGATATAAACAATATCAAAGGGTTATATTTCAATTAATGTCTCTAAAAATATCCTAAATATTGATAAACTACCATAACATTAAAAATAAAAAAGGTGTTTCAATTAATATTAACTAATGATCAACCTTAAACTCATAATCCAATATGGTATTCATAACTCTTATTTTAATATTTTATGGAGACATATATGCTCCAATATAGAATTTGAAAAATACTTCTCAAACATAATTATTGAATCCAAATACATAAATACTTTGATCCTTCCACTTCAAATGTTTTTATAGAATATGTACTTCCATATTCTAGAAGTTTATTCGTGGTTAGAGGCAAATATTTGTATAATTCTGATGTTCCACAAGAATAATAAAGTCAACTCCTTGAAAATATTATAATATATGACCTTATTTTCAACATAGATAAAATATTCCCCTCCATTTGGGATATTTTGTTAGGTTATTCACCCCTAATTTGTGACATATATGTAGTGGAGTCTTCTTTCCTCTATTTCCATAACCACATTTACTTTCATAAAATCCCAACTTCTTATTATTCTATGTGTTTTTAATTTCACTAAATTTTATGTTTTTAATCATATATCCCAATATATTATTAGGAATAATCACAATATCCATCCCTGCAGTCATCATCCTACTTGGTTTTCCATATTCACCAAATTTTCCATCATATTCAATGTTAACACGATTCCTTCTTGTTCTAGAGATCAAATAATCCCAAAATCATAATTTAAAAAAAATAAATCATGGTGGAAAACCAGATAATCAAAATAAATTATGGGATGTCGAAATAATGAAACCTTCCTTTTAATCTTTGACTCATTATGCTTATACTAGGTCATTTATTATCATAAACTATTAAATCCTTCTTAATGATTCATAAATAGTTTTTTTGTATCCAAGACATATCACATGTTTTTGTGTCAAACCAGGTGTGTAGCAAGGCCCATTATTGAGTACAAAGTGATGAAAGTGTCCATCTCAACCTGCCCTTTTTATAGTTACTACCCCTGTATACATTTGTACCAGAGCAACATCTACTTTTAGTGTCCAGACATTGATTTACATTTATGTAAATGAAATTCTATATCCCTTACCAAAATTATATGATATATTTCTATATGTTTAATTATCCTTCACTTATACTAAGAGATATCCCTTTAAATATCATTATAAATATCCCTTGGGGTACCACTAATGTTTTCAAATATAGTTTCCAAATCTTAAATAAATATTTCCTTTGATACAAAATATTGTGATCTGGAATTATTTCTAATGGACTATAATTAATACCTATCAGGGTACTCCAAGTGTCGAAACACCTCCAGGGTGGAACACACCACCATAACTAGTGGCAACCCTTTCCTCATTAAGCCATGGGTAAGATCCATTCTTTGTCTAGTTCTCACTAGTGAGAGTTACCAAAGATTTTATTCCTTTTTTTCCCTCATACAAACAAAAAAACCCATACATTTCGTGAATATATATTACATATTTTTATATGAATATTACATAAATAACATAACAAAACCAAGCCATATCCATATGGGTTTAGTGTCTTAGGAAACATGGAAAGATAAAAAAATGGTTCATAAAATATTTACATCATCTCGAACTTATTCCATCAAAACTATAACCCTTTTTTACATATCATACATAAAAACATTCCATATATCCTAAGAAACAGAAATGTAATAAATGATGAGCTCAGATGATCGCTATGGGTAAAAAGGGAGATAATAATGATTTCATATGCATAATATGGGCATAACGGTATAAGAAAAATTACAAAATGTTTGGAAAACATACCCTGTATAAAAAAGATCATAATAGTGAATAATAATATAACTATAGGTAGTTCATAAAAAATAAATCATAAGTAAGACAAAGAACATGATCCATAAGTGCATAATATTTGCATAGTGTGTGGAATTTATGGTGTATACATAATAATAGATAATCATTTCCATATTTGTTATGGCTCACTTCCAATACCATCATAGAAGAAGAATCCCTTTACTGAACTAGGTTCACTCCCCATTATAGCCTTGTATTATTGAACTGGTTTTACTTCATTTTTGAGTGTTGTATTGCTAAACTAGGTTCAATTCCAATTCTAGCCGAGTATTACTGATATGAATTTACTTCCCATTATATTCATGTCTATATCATGAGATATAAATAATTTCCCAATTTATTGAAGTTAGATATAGGTTCCAACCATCACATTATTAAAACCATACATATGTTTTCCACATGAACATAAATTATTCATCATATCATAACCCATGAAAAAAACGGGTTTCACAAGAATTTCATCATTACATAACTTGTGGAGAAGTAACAGAATTCAAAACAATTTTGCCACCATAAACATAATAATTCTAGAAGAAGAATAAGGATGTGATCCTTGGATAATATCCCCCAAAAATCATAAATAAAATAAATTTTTTGTACTAGATGGAAATTTATTTCAATTTATCACATGAAATAATTCTTGAATAAAATATCATTTCTATTTGGAATACATTATTTTAGGCTATTTAAGTATATAAGAACATATATTATTTGAAAAAACCCAATAATCTAATATATGAATCTTGAAAACATTAATGAATCATGAAATAAGTATATATTCTCATTCTAAAAAAATTAAAAAACCTTCTTTTTTATTTCTATAAAAAAATATTAAATGAGTATTTTTAAAATAAGTTTCCTTACAAATAAAATTGAATTGAACATTAAAAATTAATTAGTTTTATCCACTATAAATCCATAGAAAATATGTGGAAATAATCGCACAATATAATGAAAATTATTTTCACACATAATATTAGTATGAAATAATCAATGATGTATAATTTTATCTCAATGAAAGGAAATTGTGTTAAGAATTCCCTTACTAAAAAGTCATGAAAATATTTGGTAATGTTGAAACTAATGATATAATAAATATTAATTTATTATATATTTATTCTATAACCTTATTTTTTGGAAATCATTTTTTATTTATTTATAACCTTGTATCGCCCTCTTTTAAATAATTAATTATTAAAATCATTGTTATGGGTGATAACTACTTCATTTTCCAATCATGGATTCATTCGGCAGTCTAGATCCTTAGTCTTTGATCATAATATTGTAAATTACATAAATTTTGTTTTTTTATAAATATATTATATATTAATTATTTACATATTTACATTCATTCATACACAATATATAAAAAATAATTAATTATATAGTTTATGGAGACGATATTCCATACATACTCATGAATATAATATTCATTATTTGTTTGAATGAATTAAATAAAGTTAAATAATAAATAATATTTCAAGAATCATTATTATATCATATATACCTTATAAATTAACCAAAAATATCATAATGCCCATCAATAATTGACATTATGAAAAATGAAATATATCACTATATGAAGACGGTAAGTTATGATTATGCATAAGTGATAGATTCACTTACTCATTGATTGGAAAGAGGGTGTAAAATGGTTTTTTCCTAATCATAATAACATTTCTGAAAATTTATGATAAAAATTATTATTTTATGAAACAAAAACATAGGTTTAGAGGATGTATTGATGTGTATAAAAAGAAAGTGGTCAACTAGAACAATTACCTCTTCTTTTAAAAGTCTCATTTGGATATCATTGAAGGGGATCTAGGGTTGGTATTTCAAGAAGATAATCACCTCTATAATGTATCTGGGAAATTTTATAATATAAAATTTCTAATTATTGTGGATATAGAAGGATCAATGTGGTTTAAAGAAGTGATTGATGTGGGCCCCTTTTATAATTGAGTTGAGGGGACTTTTGGAATTTATCAAAATATTGAATTATAAAAAGTTTTATTTCTCTCCAATTACATAAAAATGGACATGGATTAAAATATAAAATAATATAATATTTTAATTTCATAAACAAATATATTTTATTAAAATTTTGGTCTTAATTTAATCCTTAATATTATGATTAACCCTTAGTTTACATATTCTAATTTTAAATATTGTAACAACTTTTAAAATTCCAAAAGGTTGTAGTTTTAAAGTTTAATGTGGTTTTTGGAAAATAAATGGACAATTTATTATATTTTGAGCATACCATATCACTTTTTTCCTTATTTCTTATTTTTTTATTTTTAAATAATTTAATAAAATATTATTTTCATAAAATGTCATTTCTGTCAATTTTGACACTATTTATTACATTGATATTAATAGAATCTAGAAAAAACATATCTTAAAAAACAATAATAGACCACTAACATGTCATAATAATCTATAAAATTAATGGAACACCTTAATTAATTAAGATTTAATTTCATTTAATATTTTTATTTTCATTTATTTGATTTTTCATTATTTGATGAATTCTTGAATCATCATTGTGTATTATTTTTGTTTGTTATTTAATTATTAAAAAAATTACCACAATATAGATAAATATCTTATATTTTAGACTAATATTTATAGTCAAACATATCTTATGGATTACCCTATTGTAATAATGTTATATTACATAAAACATGAATGTGAAATCATTGATTTTTCCATAAATAAAATATTATATGACTCGTAATATAATACAAATGGAGAAAAAACCATAAAGAAATTTATATCATGACAATATGTATAAAATGTCCAAAATTTATCCTTATATTCGTTCATAACCAACGTTTTTCACCATGTGGGCACATAAGAGTCATTTAAGACAAAAAAAGTGACATTTTGTGAATTTATTTGATTTAAATAATATATAAGTCATTTTCACTAAAAATAACTCCATTAATCAACTCAATTTAGGATCATAGGTGTTATTGATAGAATTAACATTATCTAATAATAAATTGCACGATAATGTATGTCCGTATCACTTATTTTTAATCCAGATCAACCAATTTTACCCTTTAGTGAGGTAATATATTTTAACAAAGTTGTTATTAATATTTACTAAAAAAAAGACATAATTTGAAATTATTAATATATTAATTATAAATATTAAACTCATTATATCTAATACATGACATATAAGGACAAAATATTAATTTAAAATTCAACTAAACAAATGAAATGAAAATTGGTTTCTTGAAAAAAACCAAACTAAATATAAAATGTTTTTTTATTAAATTCATGTATAAAATACATTTCAAAAAACAATAACTGAATTATTATAAATAAAAATTAACTAATTAAAATTTAATACTATTCCAGAAAATATTAATACCATTAAATAAATTTTAAAAGAAAATATAATTTTCAAATAAAATATGTCTCTTTTACAATTCCTTAAAACAAAAATATTTGTAAAAATTATCAATAAAACAAATTTATTATAATTTGAGGTTAAGAAATAAAAATGAAATTATTTTTTAAAATTATTTTTTTTGAAAGTATATAAATTAATAATCACTCATAAAAAAGAGAGAACTCATTTTTGAAGAAAAAAAATTTGTTTTAAGAGTAAAATTAAATTACAAAAAATTAAGTTATATTTCATAAGAACATACTAAAAAATTAATATTAATCTGGACCATTATATTTAATTCATAGATTTGTTATTCCAATTAATTTAATAAAATTTAATAGCTTGGATATAATGGACATTTAATATATTAATTTTATTTTTCGATTCATATAAACTTTATCTTTCATTAAATAGAAGCTATCAAATAATAAAATTATTTTAAAAATATATATTTCATAAAAAAATATTGTGGAATTACATTATATATCATCCAATTCAATTATTTGATGAGATAAAATAGATATTTCAATGTGGTGTAGGTCTCTTCCACTCTTCTTGACAAACTTCAGGCACACTATATTTAGATGTGCCTATATGAAAGATACTTGATCTTTTCATTGGTGGTGTAGAAAACACCTTGTTCATCCAAATATTAATAATTTATTCTTGATACACATTCAAAAACATGATTGAAATTAAAATTATCACTCCATGAACTTTTATAATGTTTCAAATATTCTTTAATTCAACTTGAAAATTATGATATATGATTATTCCAAATTAATAATATCCCCTGTCCTTAAAACAACATTAAAAATACTAAATATAACAGTACTTTACATATACTTAAAAAACACAAAAAAATGTGTTATAATATTTCAATATTATTCTATTATTAAAACAACCAAAATTATCAAAGCATAACTCCTTCATTTTTATCTCTAAATGATGCACCATGGGAAATGTGAACCTCAGAAATCATCTTAATGTGAGGCATGTTGTTGGCCAAATCATCGAATTTCCTAAGGTTTTATTTTATATTAACCTACATAAGTATAATAATACCATTCACATGGACAAATGTTATTTAAAAAAAACTTTCTTGGATGGTAGCCATCCCGTTAATACTAACCACAACCATTCATATGTGTTACCAAGAAATTATGAAACTACTATATCTTTCATATTTTATATTCATAATTACATATGAAAAATATATCCTATAAAAAATAAATTATAATAAATTCCTTTAATAATATATTCAAACAAATATTCTTTTATGTTTTCCCATCATTTCCATAAATTTTGAGAATCACTCTCTTTATCTCTATAGAATCAGTATTTTCTTTTTTTCAATTTGGATTGAAATTGAACCCCTTGAACCAAACCCATAGTCATTAAAACACTAATTAATGTATTAATATTCTATAAAGTTAATAATAAAATTTAATAGGTCCAAATCAATGGCATGGTCTTCCCTATATAACTTTCTTAGAACCTACTAGTCTTTTTTTATACAACATGTCTTCGACCATGTCAACAATTATTTCAATGTCAGGCTTCCTGATTTCCTATAGAAATATCAAGTGTGATAAACATTTCTCTATACTTTAGTTAAATTAATTGGTATATTTGGAACCGTAAATTGTTTTGTTCCACTTCCTCTATGGTGTGGTTCACCATTCATTATTATAAAAAAAATCAGTTTACCTAAATCTTGTACATGATAATCCTTTATCCCATATCATAATTTTATTTCATCTGGTCTTCATCTATTGGACCAACTATGCTACACTCTACTTTATAACTCATGTTGTTCTACACTACAAAATGGGCACTTCACTATTATGGTAGTGAATGAGACTATGGAAACTTTTAATTCCATAGTTCTCACTCATACAACATGTTGTCTCCTCTACATAATCCGGTATATCCTTTCATTCTCATTCCATGGATTTGGAATTCAATCCATATTATTTTTTATATATTATTTTAATTTTCCATATACTTAACCAAAATTATAATTTTAATACAATTGTACATGACCACCATAAATTTTCCTAAATTACTATGGCATGGTGAGACTTTTCATATTCAGTTGGTAGGCTTCTATGTAACATAGTTAATTTTAAAATTAAATTTTCCTCCGAAGTACAATGTCATCAATATCTTGATTCTCATGAAACCCAAAACAAAAATTAAATCTTGAATACATTAAAATAAAAAACCTTATAATACAACCACTAAATTAGTTATTATAAAAGGATGTAGCCTTATTATGAAATCTATCAATGAAATAAATGACATCGGGTAAAAAATTTCTCCCTTATCCAGCTCATTTGTCAAATATTTTAAATTATGAAGATTCAAAATCATTTTCCCCAGACCATTCCCAAGCCTAAAAACAACATTTTGGTATGCTCAAAATCATATTTAATATAACTTCAATTTCATGAAAATTTACAAGAGATCTATACTAGTGGAATCACAATCCTAGACATCCACCATAAATTACCTTATGTTTTCATCTTATATGAAATTTTTTAGGGGAGATGTAACTATAAATATGGATTCTATAATCTTTTAATAATTAATTTATTAAGTCATTTATCCAATTTATTATACACATTTTCATTTTACCTTTAAAAATATAATGTTTAATATTCAATAAAAATATATTTTCTTTATATTTATAATATAAAATATATATAATTTTTAATTTTAGGTTTTCAATTTTATTAAGAAAATAAAAAATTTATTAAATAAAATAGTATTATCTTATGATGAATTTTTTAAATTTTTAAGGATTCAATTATTTTCTGGTGAATAGTGAAAAATACTTATTCTTCTAAGATCATCACATTTAATAAATTATCATAACAAAAGAAACAGATAATATTTTTAGAAATTTTTATATAATGAATATATATATATTTATAAAATAACTTAATTCATTTATAATATTATGGTTCATTTAAAAACACATATCTAATGTTTTGGAAGCATATAAAATATTTTACTCTAAAAATAGTATTTCTCACTTGTATGAAAAATTAATTTTCATCACTTAGATAAATTAAATATAAATTTTGTTTTATTTCATAATGACAATATAATATAATAATTTTAACTATTGAATAAAAATTATATTACATTTATTAATGTAAATTACTAAAATAATTGTAAAATAATTTTTTTAAAGAGATTTTTTATAATGTGTAATTTTTATCAAATAAATTAAATTAATCACTTATTAATAATAATTATAATATTTATTTTAAACAAATATTTTATTATATTAAAACTCATTAATTTATTAATTGATGATTTATATCATTATGTATTTTTAATTATCAATACATAATATTTCTATAAAAATTTATTTTTTTACGAAGAAACAACTTTTATATATATTAATTTTTTTAATTGAAAAGATAATTATACAATATTTAAAATTTTAATTTTATTACAATGTGTCTAAATTTAGTTTTATCACCCATGATTTTGGTAAGTGGTGTTACGTTATAATATTGATAAAATATAAATTTACTAATTTAAAACCTTTAACCAATGTAAAAAAACATATTTGTAAAACAGAAAAATATAATGATAAATATCTAAAAAATGAATAAAAATTGTATTTTTATTATTTTATAAGTCTTTAAATAAAAAATTATACACTAAAAATTATTATTTCATAATTTTGGGGTCACTTACCCAATATATAAACAATAATATAAATAAAAAATAATTATTATTCAGAAAAGTGAGATTTTCTTCACTTATAAAAGTGGATCACTTCAAACATTTTAGGGTTAGACATAACAATAAATTTACACACGAAAATATACCAATATTATATCTCCAAATTTTATTTTACTATATTTAATATGCTAGTCTCTAAAAGTTATCTTATTCCTTTCATTTCCATGGATATCTCTAATAGAAGATGGTGTCTCCAATGTAAGTATTACACAATTTTTAATAATTTATTTTAAAATATTTCTTTAAAAATTATTATATAATTATAAAAATAATTATATAATTATATTTATTATACTAATTTGTTATTGTATTAATGGAATAACTACTATTTATTATTCTCCATCCACTAAGAAAAACAAAACTATCTTTAGTTCACGTGTGTAGACTACCGCCTCCTTAAAGTAACATATTCCATTTCACATGAGAATCATTCATGGATGGTAATAAATATTTTATAAATGAATAAATATGATAAATAAAATCAAATTATGGTTCTTATATGAAAAATGATCATATACATTAATTTATTACCATTCAAAAAATGAAAATGGAATGTGTGTGTGTATGGATAGTCGTATCCATGAATGACATGTTTTATTTTTTTAACAACCTCAAATGGGTTTTTCAAAAATGGTAATTAATTAACTAATATTATATTTATAACCTAATTAAGGTTCTTAATCTATAAAATATTCCTTATATCCATCCCTCTCTATAGAAGAAATGAAATGTTCCAACATGCGTATGTACATACTACCACCTCAATAAAAGTGATTTATTTATTTTTCCTCTAGTAATTTTTTACATATAGAACAATTAAAAATATATTTCACCAAATAATAACATATAAAAAATTAATTATAATTCCCCAATAATTATATTGTAAATATTGTACCCCATAACCATGATCACCCATAAACTTATATTGTGTCCATGGTTTAGCCTTTTTAGCATCCTGTATGAATAATGCAATAAATTTCAATCATGGATTAAAATGTAAACGTAATAAAAAGTTATATTTCATAATAATAACTAAAAAAGTATTTTTTATAGAGTTTCTAAATATTATATAGGAAATTATATCATTTTTATCAATAATTAACGACTATAGTAAACTGAATCTCTATAAGTGAAAATACAGAGGAATCTTTTTAGATTTACCCCATTATATAAACAAAAAAACAATATTAATTTATAAATAATGTAATAATAAAGTAAATAAAACTATATATTTTTTGGATTTTGTTACGAAATTTGACAACATTTTTTACAATGTTGAACATAACAAATGATTTATGATGATATTTACAAAATAATCTCAGGTAACTAACATTTGTGAAAATTTAAAGTAAATAAAAAAGAAATTATAATATGTAGGCCTTAGAATATGAAATATAGATGAATTAGGATTCTTATAATGTTTTTACTAAACTTATTTTTATTATTCATAATGTTAGGTGCACGTGCAGAATGAATCTGAATCGAGGTAAGGGAATTGTTGTTGCAAATTTCTATTCATGAGGAATAATTATTATTTTGATGAATGACATATTTAATACATTGTGATTACTGAATAATTAATTAATTCTTACATAATCATGTAATTAATTTATTTTTAAGAGATATATAATGGTATTTCTTTGAATTTATATCAATTCAAAAAAATACTAAAGTTGTATTGATTTCTTGGTCTCATTTTTGATTCATTGAGACATATTATATTTTGGGAACCATTTTTCAGTTATTATGGTGTTATTATGATTTCATTACCACGAATTTATTGTACAATATTTTCCTAATGTAATTAATGGGATAAAAGAACCCAAATTGATTTACTTTCTTATTTTTTTATTCTTTTGTTACCCAAGCCGTAGTGGGTTATTGTCCAAAATTTAATTTCTAAATCCATATTTGTTATTGTACACCAAATAATATTTAATAATATTTTAATATTTACTAATGAAATCATTTTTACCATATTCATGTCATTATTATGGTTTGATGAGGAATATCATTTTATTTGTTTAAATTATGTGTGATTCAAAGGGTGTAATAGTTGTAAAGGTAATATTTCTCTAATCTCAAATCCTTGGGACAAGCTTAACATTGCACAAAAACAAAATTCCTTTCAATGGTGCACCTACTTCCCAATAAGATTATCTAATTAATATTAAAAATTATTTTAGTGTAATTTCATGTTTATATCTTATTACATGCCTAAAATTCTTTAAGACACATTTGTTACCAAGCTTTAAGAGTTTTTTTGTAAAATTTATTTCTTTTAATTTGTTCATAAACCATATTATTTGGGGATACTCATTTGTTTTTATATTATACAATTATTTCACCATTGTGCATTATATTTACAATTTTATTTTGGGAGACTAATTATATATACATATAACCATTAATCTATATGGTTTTATTTTTGGGGAATTATTTCATAGAAATAACTTCCATTTATTTATTAAGAGAATATTGGAAATCCATATGCCTTTACATCTGTAACGTTAATTACGGATTACGAAGAATATTGGTTATTTGTTCTTTGGATTGATAATTTCAAATATTTATGAATGAATTAGACATAATTTGTGATAGGTGAGAACTACTATAGATATCCCCTTGATGCATCAGTGTGTTTCATGTGACAAAAGAGTTTATAGATATTGGTGTATTATAGCCGAGAACAAAATAATTCCTAAACACAAGGATTTGATTGTAAGATCATGATGTATAATATCATGAGGTGTTGGACTAGGATGTAGAATTTTCAGTCCAAAAATATTCTTTATATTTGAAATAAACTATATATTGTTACATATGTGATCTATTTATTTCCATTTTCAAATAAGGATATATTATGCAACCATTTTCATTCTATTATGGATTTATTGTTTTTATTATTTATTACATATTTTATATTTATGCACTTTTATGTTAAATTATTATAATTGATTGATATCACTTTTCCAAATTCCATACAACTATATGTAGATGGTAATAACCTTTATCTCTTACCAAGCCCTAACTATTCTTATATAATTATATTAAACATCATCAAACACCATTAAGAATTCCTCCTCTACAAGTGAATCCATCAAATTCCATGTTCCCCAATTCTATATATCTACTATGAATAATATTTTATCACAATTTAATCAATGTGTTACTATAATTAACCATACAAATATTTAGTGATTCAAATATCCAAGACACTACCATATTATTTAAACACTATATCTCATAACCATTTCACAGTGCACACTTTATCACCTTAGAAATAGATTTCATTCATGATCGTACATCAAAGTTATATCTATACATTTTTGAATTTTTATTTATTTAGAAGAAAATAAATTATGATTCATCATGTTAATTTTATCTTAGAATGATATTTATATTTTTTTTTTGAAATATATGATATTTTAGGGAAGAGTGGGTAATACAATTTTTAGAAATACTGCCACTAATGTGAAATTTTCATATTATTATAATGTACAAAAATATTATGAAAACATTTTTCAAGGTAATATTAATATTTAAATAAACCATTTAAAAATATTAATTTTGAATTTAGAAATCCATGTTTAACATTTTAGACCCTATGTGAGATTTTAGTCTAATAAAAGAGTAATTTTTTTATCATTTTCATTAATTAAGTAATAATAAGAATAAATTTTGTTTTGGATTGATATAAAAATTTTATAACACAATTTTCTTATTTGTAAAAATAAATATCTTGGAGATAGATACACCATATGATGTTGGATTAAATTAATTTTTATGATTCAATGATATTTTATATAAAAACTATTTCTATTTCATTAAGCACACTTTTATTAAGATTATGATTTACCACCACTAGAAATTTCATATTGTAAAATTGTTTTGAAATTTTTAAATATCATGTTAAAATTATTTAATTATGTAAATTCAGTTTTTTTGGAAAAAGAATAAATTATGGGGGTTAAAAGTTAATTTCCACAATAATGGTAAAATGGTAAATTTCAAGGAATTATTTTTATGTGTTATGTAATTTTCTATATAATAATTATATCAGATTTTTGTAAATAATTATTACAAAATGATGTTTAAGAATATAAAAAAATAAATTTTAAAACTCATTTAATTATTAATATATATCTAATTTGGTTAATAATTCTTTGTGATTAAATTAATTTCTCTAAAGAAATAGTATTTCTATATATTATATATGTCACACCTATGTGTTATTTCTTCTTTTGTTCTAGCTCAGGTCAGGGTTTGGGGGAGTCCTTGATTAAATTTTTGATTTTTTTAATGATGTGTTCTTTGAGCTCAACAGTACAGGGCACATGGGCAGGGCAAGTTTCTGGGATCCTAAGACCTTCCTGGTTTTCAAAAATAAAAAAAAATATTAAATAATAATTAAACAAAGTTTAAATTTTTGTTCAAAATAAATTAAAAAAAATGTATGTTTTAATTATAATAATAAAATTATTATTGTTGCAAATAATAATATTATTTTTGTTATTAAATTTGTTTAGTTATTAATTTTTATTACTATTTTTAAAATTGTTATTAAAATTATTTATATTAAAAATGGAATGATGATTATTATTATTATTTACAGTTTCATTACTACTATCATAATTACTAAAAATGTTATTAATATTACTATTATTAATAATGAAGTAAATGTTAATAAATAATTCTAACATTATATTATTATTAAATAATTTATATTTCTAAGATTATTATTTTCCCAATTTTTATATTTGTTTTATTATTATTATATTTATTATTATTATAATTATCAATAATATTATAATTATTATTACATATTAAAGGTTTATTATTTCTATTTGTTCTTCTTTAATTTTTTGTTATTTTTTTCTCTTTTTTTCGTTTCCTCCTAACCATAGAGAACACTCTCCCCTATCCTCTACTTATCCATGTGTTCCAATTATCCTCCTAACCCACTATCCTCTCCCTCTCCTCACCTGCCACCTCCCCATCTAATCGGCGCTGCCCTATTCTGGCGCGCACTACACCAACCCATCAGCATGCCCTCCAGGCTCCGCCTCCGCTTCCTGCCAGTGCAATGTCATCGCCACCTTCAGTTTCTACCAGTGTGCCCTCGGCACTACCTCCACCTTCTCATAGTGTCTCCTGGCTTCCGCGAACCCCTGGTCATGTAACCTCCAACCACACGCCCTCCCGTCGTGCGCCCTCCCACCTCACGCCCTCTAACTACAAGCCATCCGACCGACCGCACACTCTCTTCCATCAAATTCTCTAGTTCCCCATAGCACCTCACTGACTTTCTGTGTCCTGGAAACCAGTTCTATCAGATCTCATTCAACCTTTTTTCGCATAAGAAGTTTCATGCCTTGTTCTTAATTTGGATCACAATGGATGCCCACCGCTAAAGGGGAGCGGTTTGGGTTAATTCTATTTCCCCAACACTTGAGCCAAGGTGGGTTTTGCATTGTATATTCTTTTGGATTATTTTTATTTTTGGTTGTTATGTTTTTAGTTGTTTTTAAATTTCTACAGTGTGTTTGTAAGGAAATCTATGATACCACAGTCAGAAGGTTGTGCGTACTTGTGTGCAAGTGTGAGATGCGTCACGTGGTTGTGATCAAGCTGCGAGCTGAGGTTGGTCCCCCAATGCACATTCCTTTGAATTTATAATTTATTAATTACATATTATTTCACTAATTTTCTTTAAATGTAAATTAATATTAATAAATATGTTTAGAATAATTATTTTCAATAAATGAAACATTTTATTTTAATAATTTCACTAAAAATAAATTTTTTAATGACTTTTTTCAAAAAGGTGAAAAATGCATGTTTGGCCTTTGAACATAAATCATGAATTTTTATGTTTGGATCTTGTTTGACGGGAAATTATTTCCTCTGGCACATGAACAAATTTTTTGGTCTCTCTTGAGAAATATTGTTTCTTTTAAAAGTTACACACTGACCATTGGGGCTCTTGATAAAAGTGGGGTGCATTTGGATATTTGAAAATGGTTTTACTTGTGATTAAAATTTGATGGATTATTTTTGAAAAGTGTAGGTTTATTGAAGGGTGTTTAAGTCCCATTTGGAATTTTAAAAATAACTGGTTTTATGTAAGACTCTTCATGGATAATTCTCTTTCCTCGGTTACATCGAATGGGGTGGGAGGCCGATGTAACATGGATACATTGTGTTTAAATTGTTAAAAAGAAAAGAAGTTGTTCATTGTGGTGACTGAGGTGATGGATGTTGTCTGAATTATAATTATATCTGTGCATGTGATTTTATTCTTGATTGGCATTGGTTGGATCACCTTTTTTGTTACATATGATGACATGGGAACCTGGTATAGTAAGTAATTTTTTTGTGAACAATTTATGCACTAATTTAGATTATTTTCTAGCTAGTGGCCAATAGTATGGGAATGTTTTATTATTGTTTATATGGGATTGGGCCCCTCGACCAGGTTAGGTAGGGTGAAGGTTGGACATTAAGGCGTTATGACATCATTTTGTAGGGTATGCCTTAAGGATGAGTCAAATGTATAGTACGTTCTAGATTGTTCACAAGCTCCAAGTTTCGACTAATGTCTATTGTATTTCTATTTTTTAAGGTGATAAATATGATTGTATTATTTATATCTACATTTTCCATGTTGTGTGATTAATATTTTCCATCATGTATTTTGTTTTTCATGGAATGTGGTTATATTATTTGTATTAGTTTTCTAAAAAGGGTTTTCAAATTAAAGTTTTTTACTCACTTTGTACAAATATTAAAATGTAAACATCACATTCCTTTTGAGAATTCTATTATCACTAATAAAAATAATATAGTTTTGAATATGAATATGGTCAATTCTCTGTACTTTTCTTTTATGTAAATTATTTAGAAAAATGGTATTTTTAAAATTTTAGTTCAAATATAGAATTAGTAAATTATTTATTTAATGGTAATGTGTTGGGAATAGATTTTTGGTCATGCCTACTGAGTTTTAATACTCATGGAAATAGTATTTTATTGTCTTTAGTTTCTCCTACAGGTTCCATCTCTAGTTTGGATTGCCATGGGTGATGTTTGGTTTGGGTATCAAAGAGTGCTCATGGGGGTCACCTGGAGTTTTGGTCATGATCAAGTTAGTGTGTTTTTGTTGGTCATTATTTACCTTTTCATGTCATTTGTTTATTTTTTGTTGTACTACTCTTTCTACTTCTTTGTTTTATTTATTTTTTGTAAATCAATCCCATTGTTCTTTGTTGATGCTCTGGCACTTGTCCCCATCTTGAGAGGATCAAGAATGCCTATCGGGCCTTGCTGCCAATCGGTTGGGTGATTGGTTTAGTGTCGACATAGGTTGGTTCGTGACAAAATGGTATCATACCTTGGTTAACTCCTTACTAGAACTTTATTTTCTGAGTGCCCATCATAATTTGGGGTTGTGAAGGTAAACAATGTTTAATTTTTGGGACATGATTTGTTGGGATGAGAAGGACGTCATGAACCCTTGCTCATTCTGAACATCGGGTTACCATTGGATGTCTAGGTTGTTGGTGTCTTTTTTGTTCTTTTGAATTGTTTTATATTGGGAAATGAGAAGGGGGTTGGGAAAGTTGTCTTTGGGAGCTCGCATGGCCTGGAAGGCCATGTGGAGCTGGAGACATTACCCTAGAATTCTCTCAATGATGATGGTTTTACTGGAATAGATGTCCACCAACCATATTTCTATGTTTTCAATCAACACTAGTTTTCCCTAGTGAATTGGTTAGGGTCTTTTTTAATTCTAAAAACAGTTTTGTGAATTTCTATTTAGGAAATTGTGAAAAGTTTAATTTAATGTGGTAATGAACATTTTATGACCCAACTATTTATCTTCTTGTTCCTCATTTTTCACCCCCATAATGGTTTGATGGACACCCATGGTGAATCATAGGGTGGTGTATCCATTTAAAATCGTCATGTTGATCAACCCATAGACTACGTCCTTGAGTTATGAAATTTGAACCATCCCCTCTTTTATAGTCAAGAAAACCCTCTCGAGGCGGAGGAGTGGTTGTGGATGATTGGGTGGAAATTTTTTTTTCTCACAACACCTGGGTCATTGAAGTTGAAGTTGGATACTTTTATGCTTGAAGGTCCAACATAGAAATGGGGGAAGTCTGTGTCTCAATGAAATCCTCGAGCAGATCTCCCATGGGATTTCTTCAAGTCTTCGTTCATCCAACAGTACTTCTCTGAGTTGACAAAGATGAGGAATATGATGTATTTATGTTTTCTTCTTTAAGATGTTCAATCAGTATTATAATTATATCAACGCTTCTTATACCGAGTTCCACATGAACAATGGTGTTTTAAAATTATCCCAAAAAGGCTCAGCAATTTGACTTTGGGCTCCGACCTGAACTGTAGTCGAAAGTGGCAGAACTCAACCTAACTACCTTCTTTGACAGGGTGAGGAAAGCCTTTCATGATGAAACTATGTTTTTAAGAGGAATTGTGATGTTGACTCCCCATATGTCCCCAGGAATCAGGCAATGTGATAATGATATGAAGAATGGAAAGAGGCATGATCATGGTGGTGCAAGTAGGGTAATTTAAAGGCCTTCACACCTACAGTAATCTTCCTCTGAACGTAATGTCATGACCTGTCATCAGTGTGGAAGGAATGGTAACAAAAATCTGGCATGCCCGAGGGCTCAAAGAACCTACCAAACCTGTGGATGCTTGGGTCACCTATACAGGTTATGTCATGGTGCTTCCAAGAAGCAGTGTGAATCTAGACCCAACTCTTCGATGGTCACACTAACCCATTCATAGGAGTAGAGTGATATTTGGAATCATTATGGGGTTCTATTTCTATAATTTTTCTTGGATGTTATAACTATGTCTTGTGACTTTTTTTGTTTTTTCTTTACCTTCAGTCATATGAATAGTTGATGTCAAACCCTTTGAACTCTTTTTTCAATGGATGTGTGTTTTGTGAAATTTAGGTTTGTGTGCTATGTATGAGGGTTTTGGGTCCATGTAAAAAGATTCTATGTTAGTTTGAATTCATTAGTTCATATGGTGGGGAGACCCACTGTGGGTCATGCTGTGTTACACCGGATCTAATTTACTGTTAAACCCATCCTTATCATTAGTATCTCGTTCACCCCCCCTCGAGGTGTTAGAAATAGAGTTTCGTTTCAGATATTTTTTTGGTGGTGGGTGGTCTCTTGTAGAACATCCTAATTATAAGTTATTCCTCTTAAGTAAACATTGGAATTGGAGTACACCCAATAGTTCTATTGGATTCAGATTATTGGAATGAACATCAGAGGTGGTTTATATTAGATCGTACCTTGGATTAAATGGGTGGTCTGGATTCTACATGGTCGTGGATAAGGTGTTCAATTATAGAGGATGAGTTGTGCTTCATGGTTGTTCGGTGTGTGTTTGGATCAATCAACTGTAGGGGATTAAAATTATGGGGGTGGGTGAAAATTAAAAAGTTTAATCTTTGGTTCTAGATCTAGTCATGGCTTTTGGGGGGAGGAATGCCTTTTGGGGGGGAGTTTCGTCACACCCGAGTGTTATTTCTGCCATAGTTCTGGCTTGGGTCAGGGTTTGGGGGAGGCCTTAGTTAGTTTTTTTATTTTCTATATAAATACATGTGCTTTAGGCATAACAGTACTGGGTACATGGGCGGGGCACTGTTCTAAGAACGTGCGACCCGCCTGGTTTTCAAAAATATATTAAAATTTTAGAAGAAGAATTAAAAAAAGTTAAAGTGTGTGTTAATAATAAAGAAAAAAATGTTACTTTTAACCATAATAATAATATTTTTATTATTGCGAATAATAGTATTATTTTTTATTAATTTATTTTAGTTATTAATTTTTATTAAATTTGCTAAAAGTTTTATTAAAATTATTACTTTTAATAATGAAATGATTATTATTTTTAATATCATTATTATTAGTATCATTAATATTATCATAATTATTAAAAATGTTATTAATAATATTATTATTATTAACGAATAAAACATTAATAAATAATAATAATAATATATTATTATTATTAAATAATTGGTGTTATTATGATTATTATTTTTATCAGATTTTATATTTTTTGATTATTATCATGTATATTACTATTATAATGGTCAATACTAATATTATTTTTATTATAGATTAATGTTTTTTTGTTTTTTTTATTTTTACTATTTCTGACTTTTTCTCTTAACCCTAGTGAACCCTCTCCCCTCTCTTGTCTCTCTCTCATAGTGCACCGCTTCTCCTCCCTCCCCAATCTCCTCTCCCACTCCACGCCTACCACATTGCCCTCCAACCGGCACTGCCTTGGCTCGACGTGCACCACACCGCACTGGTCGTGCTCCCTCCGTCCACCTCCTCTACTTCTTACTGGTGCATCCTTGCTGCTGCCTTCATTTTCTTCTAGTGTGGCCTTGTAGCCACCTCTATCTCCTTCTGGTTCCTTCCAGCTATCATTCACCCACCAGTCGCACGCCCTCTGGTTTCTTGCCCCCTACAGGGGAATTCTCTGGTGCCTCACAGCACCTCGTCGACCTTTCGGGGCATGGAAACTAGTTTCATTAACTTTAGTTCCACCTTTATTTGCGTGACTAGACACACTACTTGTTCTCAATTGAGTGTGAAACGAACACCAACCTCTGAAGGTGAGTGGTTTGGGTTCATTGTTTTTCCAGTGCATTGGATATAAGGTTGGTTTTGTGATTTATGTTCATTAGGATTATTTTAATTCTATGTTTCTGTGTTTTTTTTGTTTTGTGATTACTGAAACATGTTGGCAAGGAAATATGTGATACAATGTTCAATAATGTACATGTACTTATGCTCAAGTGTGAGATCTGTTATGTGGTCAGGATTGAGCTTCAAGGTGATGTTGGTCCCCCACTACACATTATTTTGAATTTAGAATTATTATATTCTTTAAATTAAACATTTTATTTTTAATCATTACACTTAAAATATTTTTTTATGGATTGTTTCATAATGGTAAAAAAAATTCCATGTTTTTCCTCTGAACTTACTTCATGAATTTTTAAATTTGGTTCTGGTTTTATGAGAAATGATTTCTTCTGACATGTGAACAAAGTTCTTGTTTCCATTAAGAAATAATGTACCTTTTAAATGTTACTCAAGGACCATTTCAGATATTGATGATTGTGGGGTGCGTTTAGATATTTTAAAATGGTATTACTTGTGATTCTAATGTGTTGTTTTATTTTTGAAAAGCGTCGGTTTTTCTAAAGGTGTTAAAATACCATTTTTAATTTTAAAAATAAATAGTTTCTTAGAAAACACTTCCTGGATAATGAACTTTCTTTGGTTGTATTCAAGGTGGTTGGAGGCCGATGCTAAATGGATCCCTTCTATTTGAATGATTAAAAAGAAAAGAATTTGTTCCATGTGGTGACTCGAGTGATGCATGTTTTCTGAAATATTATTATATATGTGCATGTGATTTGATGTTTGGTTGGAATCATTTGGCTCACACTTTTTGTTACACGTATTGACATGGGAACCTGGAATATGATGTAAATTTACATTGAATGATTTCTTCACTAGTTTATATTATGCTGTGGATATTGTCCCATAAAAGGGGAATGTTGTTTAATTATTGTTATGGGATTAGGCCCCTCGACCAGGCCGGGTAGGGCGACGATCGGGTGTTAAGGTGGAATGATTCCATTGAGTAGGGCCTACATTTAGGATGATTCACATGTATAGTACGTTCTAGATTATATTCCTTTATATATCTTTATTGTAATGAACTTGGATTATGAAGAAATATATTTAAAATTAAAGTGAAAAAAGTGAATAATCATTCATAAATTTATTATCAATTAGTTAAAAGTGAATATAAAATCAATATTAATGTTAAAAAGATATATTTTCAAAATAATATTTTTTTTTGTGTGAAATGTATTTTATCATAATAAATTTAAATAATTATTTTATATTTATGAATTTAATTAATGGTATAGATAATATATTAAATCCAATATATTAACATTCATAAAATGGTTTTTGATAGATAAAGAATACAAATAAATTAAATTTAATGCTTGAAATAACATTATTATAAAAACGGTTTCCTGTGAATTTAGATCACATATTTTATTTCTAATTTCTCAAATTATTGAAATTTAATTTTATAAAATGGTTTAAATATTTGAAACAAAAATTCTAAAATTTGTAATGATTTAAATTTCAATTTTGGTCATTATAAATATTAACCAAGGTAAAAATTCATTTATAGTAATGTTTGAACAATCTAATGGGGGATTGTTCTAAATAGATAATAGTTAAAATATCTATTAGGTACCGTTCTTCCAAAAATTCCAATTTATGTTTCATTAAGTTGCCTTTGAAGGGAGAAAAATTGAAGAAGAGGTATATGTTTTTACCAACCATTTTCACGTTTCTTCCCCCATAAACCTCGTACAAGTATTCTATAACCATATCAACATCATGATATCAGAATATTTACTATACTAAAATTTTTTTATTTTAATTTTATGAGAATTTCCTATCTCTATTATATCTAATATAAAATCTGAACATCGCTCATTTGAATGTACATAATACCATCTCCATGAAGTGATGCATTTTTGTTTTCGTAAACAACCCTATTTGATATACCTTTATATTTTTTCAATATATATATTTAAATATATGATATTTATGACTTAATTATTTTACAATAAATATATTACATTATCTAAATTCTTACATTTCCATCTGTTGGAAAATGATAACATCATTCATTTATATGTGTAGACTATCACTTAAACGAAGTAGTGTGACTTATTTTTCATTTATTTCTCACAAGGCTGGTAGTAATGATATATTAAATGAATATATATGATATATATGATATAATAATTATCTAGAAAATTTGAATTATTATTTAAAATTATTTCTTTCCATTCATCAAAAAGTGGAAACATTACACATTGGTATGTATAGACCACCATCTGCATGAAGTGATGTAATTAATCTATCATCAACACCTATATTGATTTTCATAATAGTTTATATAATGAATAAAGGTGATACTCATTAAATTATTTATATGAAATATATAGTGAAACCATGAAAAAGGTGTAATAACCAGAACTGTAAAACCAAAACATGCTTGGAAAATGATCATGTTTTTAGGTGAATAATGATTTTAGTAAAGAATTGTTAATAAAAGGGTAATTTAAAATTATATGTGATTATTTTATTAATATGTATATATATTAATATGTTTATATAATATATTTATAGTAAATATATATAATTTATCTAGTAGGTTTTAATATATGTGATTCACTATGAGACATTAGGTAAGGGATAATGATATAATCTCATTTATTTTTGGGATTGTCCACAGTAAATTTACATTTAATATAAAAATTAAACGTTAAAACCAATATATTTTATTCTACACAATTTCGTTATAAGGCTTAAATTTTTTCCCTATATTTTTGTCTCATTAGTAAATAAAATGATCAAGAAAATGTTTTTAGGAAAATAGAACCATATTTCCTATTATTGGGATGGAAATCATTCTCCCCAAAGTCCGTGTTTAAAAAATTGTCTTTGATTTTTTTTCAATACATAATTAATTGAGAAATTTTATTTATACAATATTTTAATTTCTTCACAAATGACAAGAAAATTCTTAAATTAATGATTTTACATGTTAATTACATTTTACGTTTACAAAAATTTAAAATGAATGTTTTAATTTACCTTATATGGTATGAGGGGATTTTACCATCATATTTATTTTCCTTCTTAATAAAGATTAATTTATATATTTAAAAGGTTTTATAATAAATCATATTTCTATTTCTTCAGGGATTTTTGGTTTTAAAATTTACCAGAACAAAAAGGTTGCTTATTTTTATTTAACGAAAAATTTTAATGCTTTTATAAAATATATTTTTCATCCATTTCAACACCCTTTAATGATTTTTTTCTCCACTGGGGATATTCTCATTAGATACAATCAAATTTTTGGATAAATTGATATGATTATGTTATTAGGATGATTTCAGGGAACTTATTTCCTTACAAATTATTAATTAATATATTATGAAATACTTAAAGCTTTAATGATATCATCCACCTACTTTATCTGGATAGCATGTGATTATGTAATGATGGCATGTATAGAAAAAAAAAATTATTTTACATTCCTAAATATTTTTATAATCTTGTGGAACACTTATGAATTTAATTCGTTATGTCATATGTGGGACCTAAATTATATACATAACTAATTCATTGGTTAAATAATGATATATAAAGAGATAATATGAACTATAATGAGGAATGATCCTAGTTGAGTAAGGGAAACCATCCACTTTGATCATCTTGGGAGTGATCCTTAACTAAGTAAGTGATGGAATGATGAGTGAAGCCAGTACACTATGGGACTATGTACTCTATGATTTTCTTGGTAGGGACCCTTGACTATAGAAAATATTATTTATTATTATGTGCATTCCCCAATCTTAAGTATTATTCTTATGATATGTTCTCATGGACCATGATTCATTATTGATGATTCTACACTATTACGAATTATGTCTTTTACCAGGACAATTACTTATAGCATAAATATTGAAAGATGATATTTTATTGATTGCGTTTAACATTTTAATGTTATTATCTTGTTTAGATACCCTTATGATTATCTTACCCCACTTATGATCATTCATTGATATCTCCTATGTTTACAATTAGTGTGAATCTAAGATCACACTTTCTTATGTTTCTTTTTAAATAGGTTATTAATAGAGGTAATAGTACGGTATATCAAATGAGAGTAATATGTGATAGTAAATTCAAGGATATGTTCAAGATCATTCATGAATAATTACATCATGTATCTGTTCCCCAATGACAAATAACATTGTAACGACCCAAACTTTTATCAATGTAATTTCTCCCTTATTGTAGTAATATCATATAGTATAATCACATAAAATAGCATTAGAAAACACAATACCACATCATTATTAAATGAACTACTAAATTAAATGTGACCTTTATACAAAAATTTTACACTTATGTAATTAGAATTTTGAAATGAAGACATACACAGTTGTGATCAGTAAGATGTTTGGAGTCTGATAGGATAAACATAATTTTTTGAATAGTTGCATACCCTAATGAATTGTAATGTTATCCATATGAATATTAATATGACCCTTATTAATTTTAAATCATCCATGTGAATAGAAAACTTACTAATGATAGTTTAAATAAAAATTATCCATCCTATAATTGACAATATGATATAATTATAGTGTTGGTATTATTGTAAGTCATGAATATTTAATGATTAATTTAATAATTTAAAAGAAAATTTATTTTCATATATTTTATTCATAAACTACATTTTTTTCTTGTGATAATATGATAATTTTATGAAACCATAAAAAAATTTCAAAGTGTTAGAAAAGCAGTTTTAATTTAAAAATTTATATTTTCTCAACTAAATTATGATTTTAATTAAAAATTAAAATAATCATATTTACAAAATTAATTTCATAAAATTAATTTCATTTTTTGATTCTACACGTTGAAAAATAGTTAGGGTGATTTTTTGGGATTTTTCTGAAATAATTGTATTTTGTGAATATTGGAAGTTCGATAATTTACCAAATGTGATAAATAAATGAATTTCTATATCATGCTTGAGTCATGGATTATTTAAATTGAAATTTATTTGAACAAAAATGCCTTATATACTGTATTTAGTTAGTTAATAATCACTACTTCTTGGATTCAGATAAATAAATAACTTATGAATTAAATATAGAGAAAACCCCTCTCCCCTCCACTATAAATATCACCCTGCAAAGCAACATTTTCTCACACCTCTCAAACCTTTTTAATAATCCAAATTATGCTAAAATATCACCCCAATCTTTTCCAACACTTCTATAATCTCTTGGTCTCATAAAAATACCAAAACCTATCCTCTAAAGAGGCTCTCAAGAAAGATATATTCAGGATGTAATTTCTATCTCTTTTCATTCAATTTCCTTTCAAATTTCATTTTATTCTTGTATGATACTCATATTCTCTTATCCAAATGTCATGATAACTCTATTTTAATTTTTATACTATTATTATATCATTTTAATGGAATATTATTCATTATAATCTCCCCCCTCTTTTTTTATAAAAATAAAATTGTTTCCCGTTATGTGTTAATTTACCAACATTATGGGCGATGAACTTCCATTTTCATCCAAATCCTTCTAGTTTGTCAATAAAAACATTAAATGTTTAAAAAATAATTTTAATATGTATCTTTTAACCACTTTTATGTTTTGTAATCAGGTTTTTTACATAACGCAATGTGATAAAACAAAACATGTTCGTTGTAATCCAGAAACCAGCAAAATTAGCCCAAAATGATCATCATTAAATTTTATCAAATGATTCATCATCATGTAATATAAAAAAATTCATTATAATATCATTTAAACTCCTTTAATATCATTGATAATATATAAAATAAATTCTGGATGTTTATCCATGTTCTACAAGTACTTCCATTCTTCTTTACAAGTGAACCCTTCATAAAAACTATGAAAATGAACACTCATAGAAGATGAAATTAAAATAAATAACTTTAACAGAGGAACATAAAATAACATAATGAAACCATAATGAAAAATATTTTTTATAAAATGTTTTATATGTGTTAATTAATAAATATAATTTAATTATACAAGACATTAATGTGAAGAATTCATTCAGATACAAGGTAAAAAGATTTCTCAAAGCCAGCTCTCTTTAATTGGGTTTTCTCTCTTTCACCCCATTAGAAGTAATGTTATTACTGAAATAATCTATTCATATTTATCTTATATTCTCTAGGATATAAATTTTTACTTAAGTATTTTATCTAAATCATAGTGTTCTCCAAAAGAGCTATTCTTCCAAAAACATACCTTTTACTTCTCACCCAAGGTCGACAGATCTTGTATCTAGTATGTTATTCCCTCTTTCATTTTGGAACTCAACGTTTATGAATGTCTTTTTTATGATTTTAAAAAAATTCTTATCCATGGTTTGTTTTATGTTATATATTGATATATTTTCTACGTGTTGTGCATGATAATGTAAATGTTATGATGTGACAGTTACACCTGGAACTATAGAGCGTAATGAAAATGTTCTGATGTGATGGGTGTGCCTAGAGTTTTATAGTGCTCCAATGCATTGGGTAATTTTAATAACCTCATGATTAAATTTATGTTTGTATGAACACTATTCTATCAATTTTCACAACTATTTGTGATATTTGACCACTAAGAAATGATGTTTTATTTTTTATGCATCTCCACATTCCATGATATTATCTGATGCTTCTTCTCATTATGATGATGATGTTATGATTATGATCACCCCATATTATATTGTCTCATGTTCTTATCCTCTTACTGATATTTAATCTCATCCCCTTTGAGTTATATCTTTAGGTGATTACATGTACTAAGGAGAACTCGAGGGCTAGTAAAATTCTAGAGAAGAAGGAATTTAATAAATGTTTATGTTTATATTGTAAAAGTTATGTATGGTCCTAGTTTTCCAAAGTTATTAATATTTTGGATCATAATCATGTAATGATTTTATGCTTCTTATCTTTATAATAAATTATAGGTAATCTGAGAAAATCATGGTTACTATAGTTGGTTTCATAGGCATCGTTTAGTTAATTTGGGAATTAGGAATGGAGAACCTTTGTGAAAACCCTCATGTGAGACTTCGTATATGTATGCACACAAGAAGCCTTGATAAATATATGCATCCCATAAGATATTATTTTAGTGTTAACTTAACAATGGAATAAATTATTTATTCATGAATTGTTGACTTATGTTTTCTTATAACCATTATTATTTTAGAAAATGGTGGGACCTAGGAGAAACTAGGCCAAAAACCTTTACGAGGGACAATATACAGATTTCCTGAACAACATCCTGAATTCTTTGGGAGGGGGAGTTCAAAACTTCATGGTTATTTTTACCTAGTTGTATCATGTTATGAATAATAACCTGAATAATTTGGATCGTCCTCTTTCACCTAAGATGGACTATCTAGCTATCTAGCATTTTATGTGTTGAAGAACACAAAAGTTTAGTAGATATTCTGAATCACTAGTTATATAATAGTGGTTTAACATGGAAGAGAAGATATTTTTTGTTCTTCACTATTCTGAGATAGAGAAGGTGACTCTATCCATTTATCATCTTGATGGAGATTCCAACCAATGGTCAGTTTTATTAATAACAAAAATACTAGGGATGAAATTATAAATATGGAGTGGGAAGACTTTAAGATAATGTTTCTTAACATGTATTTCCCAAGAACTCTTCATATTAATATGGAGAGAGAATTCATAGATCTAAATAAAAATGATGGAGAATATTTCACGGCCTATGGAGAAAATTTCACAAGGATTGAAATTGCTTCTTCGGATTTTTTATCTACAGAAATAAAAAAACTTATAGATTCATTAGTGGATTAAAAATAAACCTTCAAAAGGAACATTCAATTTGAGGATTTGAGAGTTATGAAGAAGTCGTTCGATGTGATCTCAAAGTGGATATGGAGTTGGTAGATTGATCACATGGTTATGGTGATAAGAAAATAATGGTGTAGTTTCATGATGGAGGATTTAATGAGAACGATGGTAAGAGAACTCAGCCACCCACATGTCAAAAATGTGGGAAGAAGTATCATGAAAATTTCCTCAAAGGGGTGGGAAACTTTTTCAAGTGTGGGAGAGAAGGATACCAATCTCAAGAGTTTAAGAAATACATGATAAGGATGGAGAATGTGGTTTAGAAAAGGAGACAAACACCCATGGTCCAATGCTACAACTATAGATATAAGGGTAATTATTCAATCAATTTCACTAAACCTCAAGTCCTCAAGGGTAATCAACTTCAACATCATCCAAATCCAAATGAACAAGGTAAGGCTTATTCCATCACTACCACTAAGGTGGAGCATGAAAATGAAGTCTTAGAAGGTACACTTCCAATTCACTCAAGACTATAAAAGGTCATATATGATTCTGGTTCCACACATTATTTTATATCTTGGATGTTTTCAAGAACTATTTAATTGAATCCCCAAATACTTGAAGTATATATATCCATAATAACACCTAGTGGTGAAATCATTGCAACCCAAGTGTTGGAATCTTTACCTATGGGAATATGTGGAAATATTCATCCATCAAATCTCATGATACTTCCATTGGTGGAATTAAACACTATAATAGGAATGGATGGGATGTAATTATATATAGAACATATCAACTATCAAGAAATTGAAATATTTTTTCATAATCTGAACCACCCTATTCTCTTATACAAATTCTTGTATGATCATGCATCTGGTTTGAAAAAAACCTTCAGTGGCATGGGTGTTGATTCCCTATGAAGAGGAATACCTCACTGAAATGGTTGATTCAATGAAATTTATCCACTTAGGGGAAATGACCATCATTATGGAATATAATGATGTATTTCCCGAAGAGTTACTAGTTCTACCCCTAGATTGTGAGGTAGAGTTATTAATACAACTCATACCCATAGATACTCCTATCTCAACATTCCTTTATAGGATATATCCTATCAAACATGGGGAGTTAAATAATTATTAGCAAGAGAATTTGGACAATGGGTTCATATACCCCAGTTCATCACATTGGGCTGTGCCAGTGCTCTTTTTGAAGAAAATGGAAGGATCAATGTGACTGGGTATTGATTATCAAGAACTCAACATGATCACAATGAAGAACAAGTATCCTCTCCCAAGGATTGATGACTTGTTCTATCAGATATAAAGAGATCATTATTTCTCAATGGTGGATCTTCATTATGGATATCATCAGCTAAAGGTGAAGAAGGAATATATTCAAAAGACTATCTTCCATACAAGGTATGGGAACTATGAGTTTCTGGTGAGGCCCTTAAGACTTACTGATTCCCCTACAATCGTCATGGATTTGATTAATATAGTCTTTATACATTACCTTGACAAATTTTTGGTAGTTTTTATCAATGATATTCTGATCTAATCCATGATCGGGGAGGAACATGAAGAACATCTAAGGATTTTTTTGGTGACATTTAAAAAGGAAAAGTTATAGTCCAAGTTCATCAAGGGTAACATTTAGATGAACCAAGTCACATTCTTGGGAAATTTGATCACTAGTGGGAGAATTTCAATGGATCGTTCAAAAAATGTGGTTAGCGAATGGCCCAGACACTATAGTGTCACAAAAATATACAATTTTCATTGATTAGATGGGTACTACCAACATTTTTGTGAGAAATATCTCATGATATTAAATCTCACCAACTAAGATAACATGGAAAGGGGTGAAGTATGCCTATAATGAAGAATGTGAGGAAAGCTTCAAGGATCTAAAGAGAAGGATGATCACTTCACCTGTACTCACATTAAAAAAAAGTGGAGAAAGTTTTCTTATATACTGTGATGCTTCAATGAAATTCTTGGGTTGTGTACTCATGTAAAATGATAATGTGATTGTGTATGCTTTATAGATGTTGAAAATTCATGATCAGAACTACCTTATTCATGATCTGGAGTTGGAATCCTTGATTTTTTCCTTGAAAATATTGTGGCACTACCTCTATGGTGAGAAGTGTGACATATATACAGGTCACAAGACCCTAAATTATATATTAATAAAAAAGGATCCCAACATGTTTCAAATATGATGGTTAGAGATGATTAAGGACTATGATTTCTCTATTCAATATCATTTTAGCAAGTAAAACAAGGTAGCTGATGCTCTAAGCCGAAAATAAATCCTTGCTATATCTATGTTGAGGATTGAGAAATACACTATCTTAATAGATATGCAAAGGATGGATTTGGAAATCAAAACGATAGGTATTACATCCTACCTTTCACAAATTGTTTCCCAACCATCTATCTACGATATGAGTTAGGAGGCACGAATGGATGATCTTGAGTATCAAAAAAAGGTGAATGCAGTAAAGAATTTGAAGCTGTAAGAGTTACATATCAATGATGATAGTGCGATTTATTTTTGAATGAGTATTTGTGTTCCTTAATCACCTAAGATAACGAAATATCTATTTGATAATTTACATATCTCACTTTATCTATCCATCTTGGGAGTAACAATATGTACTGTGATATCTAAGAACACTTTTGGTGGGGAAATATGAAGAAAGATATTTCTACATATATCTCAAGGTGCATGATATGTCAAAAAGTTTAAGTATATTTATAGAAGTCCAAAGGGTTGATTCAACCATTTCATATACCCATTTGGAAATGGGAGAATTTCACTATGGACATTGTCACGAGTCTCTAGAATACATACAAGGGAAATAATGTGATATGGTTATGTAGTGGACTGACTAACTAGGACTACCAACATTATCATTTTTTGGGAATATCTCAGGCTTGAACAACATTCAATGATATATTTGAAGTATGTGGTGAGATTGCATGGGGTTCCACTCTTGATTGTATCTGATCGTGATCTATGGTTCACATCTAAATTATAGAGGGATCTTTAATATTCCTTGGGTAATGAATTAAATTTCATTATGGCCTATCATTCCCAAACTTATGGCTAATCTTAGAAGACTGTTAAGATGTTTGATGATACACTAAGAGCCTAATATTATGAATTCAATGGTGGATGGGGTCAACATCTCCGATTGGATGATTTCTCATATAACAATATCTTCCCCACAAGTATTAAAATGGAACAATATGATGCTCTGTATATAAAGTGATATATAACTACAACATGTTGGTATGAAGTTAGAGAAAGAAATATACATGGACTTGAACTTGTGTATGTGATGACATAAAAGGTACAAGTCATCCGGAAACATAAAAAATTTTCTCAGAGTCAGAAAAAAATATATGTTGACAACCATCGAAGGGAATTGGAGTATGGCATTGGAGATGATGTCTTCCTTCGAATATCACCATGGAAGAGAGTCATGTGTTTTTTAATGAAAGGGAATCTAATCCAATGGTACATTGTCCACATTGAGATCCTTAACTACATAGGATCCATGGCCTATCAGATTCACTTCCACAGAATACCACTCGTGTTCATGATTTGTTTCACATATCACTTCGGAGGAAGTACATACCAGATCCCTAACATTTACTAAACTCAAAGGTTGTATATTTAGAAGAGGGTCATTCTTATTATGAGCTTCTAGTAAATATTCTACACCAAAGATATAAGGTTCTATGAAATACTACAAACCAACATGTTAATGTTTTTTGGAGGAACCACAAGTATGATGAAGAAACTTGGGAACTAAAGGATGCAATTAAGGAGAAGTACCCTCACCTATTTTTGTAAAATGAAATTTTGAGGGAGATATTTCCAATGGGGGAAATAATGTAACAACACAAACTTTTATAAATGCAATTTCTCCCTTCTTTATGTAATTTCATATAGTATATTCACATAAAATCACATTTGGAAACACAACACCACATCATTTTTAAATGAACTATTATATTCTCTATGACCATTAATCTTAAATTTTCAACTTCAATGAGTTTAATTTTAAAAATCTGACATAAAACGTTGTGATCAATAATTTTTTTGGAGTCTGGTAAGAAAAACATAAATTTTTCATGAATAGTAACATTCCCTTATGAATAGTTATATTACCCACATGAATAGTAAATTGTTCAAGTTAATAGAAACCTTACCAATGATAGAATAAATAGAATTAATCCATCCTATAAGTGACAATATGATATAATTACAATGTTGGTATATTTTTATGTCATGAATAGTTAATGATTAATTTTATAATTTAAAAGAAAATTTATTTTCATAAAATTTATTTTCATAAAATTTATTTTCATAAAATTTATTCATAAACTAGTATTTTTATGTATTATGATTATATGATAATTTTATGAGAGTGTAATTAATTTTTCAAAGTGTTAGAAAAGTAGTTTTAATTATAAAATGTTTATTTTTCAAGTAAATAATGATTTTAGTTAAAAATTAAATTATTAATATTTATAAATTTTTTTATAAAATGGGGTGAATTTTTTTATTCTAAATTTCAATAAATTATTAGGGTAAATATTTGGGATTTTCTGAAATACTTGAATTTTTTGTTAATAGTGAAATTCAATAATTCACATAATATGCTAAATAAATGAATTGCTATATCATTCTTAAGTCATGGATGATGTAAATGGACATTGGTTTGAACTAACATTCCCCATTTTCTGTATTTAGTCTTGGAATATCCACTATTTCTTGACTAGAGGGAAATTAACAAACAAATGAATTTAATATTGAGAAAACCCCTCTCCCCTCCATTATAAATACCACCCCTCACAACTTTATTTCACCACCCCTATAAAGCCTTGTAAATTCTCAATAGTCTTCTCAAATATCTTTAAAAGATCCTCTCCCACGCCTAGTCTCATAAAAATTCCAAAACATCTCACACAAAGAGGCTCTCAAGGAAGATATACTCAAGAGGTTATTTCTATCACTCTTTTATTACTATTTCCATTCAAGTTTCATTTATTTTCTTATATTATCCTAATATTATCTTATCCAAATTTCATGATAATTCCATTATTAATGATCTAATGGTATTATATCTTGTTAATGCAAAATTATTCATTATACTCCTCCCTGTCTCTCTTTGTTTAAAAAATGAAATTGTTGCTTGTGATGTGTTAATTTACCTACATCATGGGTGATGAACTGTTATTTTCATTAAAATCCTTAAATTTTATAAATAAAACAATTAAATTCTTAATAAAATTAATATGTATCTTTTAACCCCTTTTATGTTTTAGAAAAATGTTTCATACATAAAACTAAGTGATAACGGAAAACAAGTTTGTTGTAATTCAAAAACAACCCAAATTTACCCAGAACGATCATCATTAAATTCTATCCAATGACTCATCATCATAGTTAATAAAAGAATTCATTATAAGATCACTTAAAATATAAGAAGATAATTAATAACATCTAATAGAAATTATGGATGTTTCTCAACAATATACATGATCATCAATTCATGTGTTCAAGTGAACCATTCATGAAAACTAAAAAATAAACACTCATGAATGATAAATTAAAAATCAATAACTTATCCAAAGGACCATAAAAGAACATAATGAAACCATAATGAAATATATTGATTTATAAAAGATTATTTAATAGTTATTTAATAAATATAATGTCAATATATAGTAAATTATATTGATGATTGTGCATGGATACTAGGTAAGGGGATTTCTCAAACACAACTCTGTTTCATTGCGTCTTCCTTCTGTCACCCCATCTTCAGTATGGTTATTCATTAAAAAAATTATGCACAATTATCTTATCTTTTATGGGATTCACATGTTTTCCAATGTAGTTTATATCAAACAGAAAGTTTTCCAATAGAACTATTATTTCAAAAACACACATTTTACTTATAACTCAAGGTTTATGGTTCTGGTATCAAGTTTGTTATTCCCACTTTCATTTCAGAACCAAATTTTAATGAATGTATGCTCTATGAATTGAAATTAATTACTTTATATGGGTTGTTTTATGTTAATCATTGATATATGTTCTATGTGGCAATCATGATAATCTAAATGTTATGATGTGATTGGTGCGCCCAGAATTATATAGCACAATGAAAATGTTACGATGTGATGGGTGTGCCCAACATTATATAGCGTTCCAATGAACTGGTTAATGTAAATAACCTCAAAAGTAATGTGATGTATCTGTGATTATGATGATAGCTTTGTTCACATATATATGTGGTAATTGACCACTAAAGCATGGCGTTTAATTTTTATGCATTTCCATATTCCACGCTATTATCTAACGCTTCTTCTAATTATGATGATGTTGTTATGATTATACTCACCCAATGTTATATTGTATCATGTTCTTATCCTCTTTATATGATGTTATCACACAACATTGTTATGTATATCCTTATGTGGTTATGTGTACTATGAATATATCAAGAACCATTACGAAGGAAGAGAAGATGGAATTAAAAAAATTATTTTATTTATGTTGTTAAAGTTATGTGTGGTCTTAGTTTTCCAAATACACTAAATATTTGGATCATCATCATGTAATCATTTTATGTTCCTTTTCATAAAATTTATGTTGAGTTAATGTGAGAAAACTAGGGTCTTAATAACCTTCATGGTACTGAGATATGTATTACTCTGATATGTGTTTAATATTCATCTAAAATGTTGTGATATTTATATATTAAATTCTTGGGCATCATTACATTAGGTCTCCCTCCTCTCACTCATAAACTACTCAACCAAAAATAATATGATTTAGAAATAAATAAAGTATAGAATTTTTTTACAATATTCATTCTTAAAATCCTACTTTTTACCCTGATGTTTTAGTCACCCAAATAATCCATTCTCTAATATATGCCCATGTGGTTAAACAGTGTCTCATCCTGATTCCATCGACATAGATACCCAATATTTTTATGTCCTAGAGTCACATTAAAAAATTAAACATTCCACTACATATTAAAAAGGTATTTTCCAAAATAAGAAATATCACACTTTTATTCTAGTGTATTTTACACCTCTTCATTCAGATATACCTCCACTAATTAGCTATATTAATAGTCCCACTTGTGAAAACTTATTTAAGTACCTTGGTAAATAATAGTAGAAATAAAATCATCTATTATAGAACTCCAAAATTAGATATTTATAAATTTTTATCTTCCAATATCAGCTGAATAATTTAGAATTTATGTATTCTTCTTCTAAAAAACAACTTATCGGTTTAGTCACTTCTTCGTTTCTTCTTCCTTTGTTACAAGGATTATCTACTTCTTATAATTACTCTCCAATATGTTTTTGGTTTTCTAAATAGACTCACACATATTGAAGTGTTATCAAATAACTTCTCTATATATTCTCCTTTTATGGTATTTTAAAATTCATACAATAATTTCATAAATATTTTTTCTTGAAATTTTAGGTTTAGTCATTGATTCATTTAATATTTCTTGGATACAATGATTATAAGCTTCATAGAATTCATCTCTATCTATGTTTTGGTTTTATATATATTCTCACACATTTTTAAGTATTTTATATGAATACTCTCCATATTATCCTATTCTGTTATATTTATATTCATATAATAATGTCATGAATATTTTGTTTAAAAAGTTTCATTTAAAAAATGCTCAATCCTTGGAAGTAGTCAATATTTTCATTCAAACTCATTCAATCCTAATTTAAATTCTATGTGACTTAGTATATTTATTCTCAGTAAATATTTAATATTTTAAATTCTATTTGTGCACAAAATATGTGCATTTAATTAATTTGACTTATTCATCTATATATTCTTTGTTTCAGGCATCATGATTTGGCATATGAGATTATAACAAGGATCTCATCCCATCATAGCCTCATGTATCCTTATATTGATCTTGTAAAACATCATAATTTAGATCAAAAAATGTTATACTATAATAATAAAGAGAATATTCAACGAAAATTATGATTTGGGTATATTATTCACCATATTAATCTATTCTAAAATTTTAATCATTTTTTACATAAGAAATTATCTAAATTATGAAATGTATTTGAGTTATATAGTTTCTATGGAATAACTCATATGAGGTTTGGTATGACTCATATGTAGATCATTATTCATTTATATAAATAAATATATAAATCCCACTCAACCTTAAATGACATGTATATAGATTTAATGAGTATTACATAGAATAAAATTACTCTTATATAGCTTCATTTAACTCATGCAGTGATTAGATACTCTTGAATATTCATATAGTACCTTTTCTAATTTTCATACACAAAATCAAATGACTCATATGTAGTTCCATTGTATGACTCATATGCACATATAAGGAATTATCAATATTTCTATTTTAGTAATGTAATTATTTTCATTATTCCAATACTTTCATAATGTTGTTAACAAAATTTGAGTCCTTCTCAAACAATCCAAATAAACTCAAAACCTCATTTGAATATTTTATTTCAATGGATAAAACATAAGAAATACATTTTTTTCATGATAATAATTCACCAATATCCCAATTAGTTTGTTTCTCCCAACTACCGTTTAATGTTATAAAAAATACTCTTATCATCATCACATTCCTTTAACAAAAATATCAATTGATCAATGTTCACATTGAAGGTTCTACTACTAGAAAATGTCTGTCCTTATTCTCCAAGTAGTAGCATGATCTTACTCTAAAATTTTTCATGATACTTTCTTTATCATTTGTTATATACCTCAAAAAACACATTGATATATTCCTTATACTTTGGTAACTTGTTCTATTTGATAAATAATAATATCTATTCAATTAACACTTCAATATCTTCTTTTTATTTACTGTTAATAATACTTGATACCACTTATATAAATATATTTTATTTTCCATCTCCTAATTATTTATAATAAATAAAAATAATATGTATGGGTATTTTTGTAACACCACGAGATTTTTTGAAATATTTTGTCAAATTAATTTCAACCTTTTTTTTGAAATTTTTTTATTCCATACAATACTGAATAAAGATTATTTATATGAAATAAATAAGTCTTCATTGAATTATATAAAACACCAAGTAAATATTATAATACACACAACACTTAGATTAACATTTGTTACAAGAAAAATTTTGTTTGTATTGCGTTACAAAAAATATTTATTTCCTTTCATACCTTTTATTACAAACAATACCGAGTTTTACAAAACTTTAATATACTACTAATATTAATATTAAAGTGCTCTTATTATTACATCCAAGTTGTTGGAATGGAAGTTACGAAAAATACTAAAAAAATTCTGAAAATATAATTTAAATAGATATATATATATAATGAATCCTTTAATTTCCAATTAGATAGAGAGGAATGTAAGAACTATTTGAAAATAAAGAAATTACTTTTCTAAGAAAACCTTTTTTCTATGTTCAAAAAAAATTCTATCCCAATAAAATAAAAAACCACATTTGATTAATGGTTTAAATAAAATTCATATATTATATACTCAATAAATATTATTTATACTCATCCAATAGATTTTATAGCTATTAAATAATAATTTTTCCAATTTGATGAATAAATAGATGTATTATTCTAAAACGTAATTCCATCACGTTTTAATGAAGAACCCATTTTAAATATAAAATATGTAATTTTTATAATTTTAATTTGAAAAAATAAACATCATTTTTTAAATCATAAAATAAAATTTTACTTTTGGTGAGTTTTAGGCATTTTTCTGAGAAGTTTCATTTGTTTATGAATAGTGAAAAATAATGACTTTTAATTCAAAACTGCTCCTTCATCTAATTTATTTATATAGTAAGATTATTTATTAATTTGGAATTAAACTGTAATTAGAGAAATAATACATCAATTAATCCAATTTATGTAATTTTATCCAATTTCAAATTGAAATTGGTAATAAAAACATTTCAACCTCTTGGTCTTTTTTCATTAAAAACACGCTTTCACAACATGTCTACAAGATTAATTTTAAATTAATTAATTCCACTTATTAGTTTTGAATTAATAAAAATGGATTATTTATTTATAATAATTTTAATTTATTTAATATATTTAGTTCAAGTTATTCTATTACCAAAAATACTAGTAAAAACGAATTCAAATTAATTAAAGGGAATAAAGTAAAAACTAGTTTACTTAGTGATTAAACATAAATTTATGGGGAAAATACCCGATACACATGTCAAAAATCCATTAGATATACATATATCAACTAAATACTACCATATCTCGAAAATATAAATTATTGGATAATATTATTTAAGGTATTCCTCTCAATACTATTTACAAGAATTCCACTCCTCCTCCACTATAAAAGGGAACTTTCCCACATCACTTCATAGACCTCTCAATCCACATTGGCTCATACAACAACCTCCAAAATAAGATCCCAAATTAATAATATTCAACCGTGAAGAATAACATTGAGATGAAGGGAAAAAATTAGTCCTTTACTGAAAACCAAAAGTAATTACCCAAAGAAGAGTAGGCCTAAACATGTATGAAGAAAGTCACAACTTAATGAAATGATTTTTCTCATCTCACTTTTATTTATTTGATATTTATTCTTTATTTGAAACTTTATTAATTTTTTGTGGTCTGTATAATACACATTAATAAATTATATGATTATTATCATTATATTTATGGTTATTTTCATATCCATTTGATGATCTTTATTTCAAGGGGTTTATGGTTCAAATGTTAAAAAATCGGTAACGTAATTTTGACTCAATTTTCCATCTTTCAGGAACATGACGTGTTATGAACCAATATATTTCTATGAGGTTTATATAATACCATTTTAAATTTTATATCATGAATCTCATTCTTTTCATTATATTTTATGCTTCATGTAATGCTGTTATTTCCATATTATTATGATTAATAGTTATAAAAGTTATAATAGTTTATTACTACAGTCTCATCACTTATCAAGATTTATTATGATTATACTTCATTTGAAGAAATATTAGGATCCATATATCAATAAATATCATGAAATTTATTATACTATGGTTATCCATGATATCTCCATCTATTAGTATTATTTTTCGAATCTTTGGTACTTATGATAATTAAGAAATATTTTTTAAAAACATTAATATTTTATTTCTATCTTTAGTTGGAATTATTTTTGAAAAAACCACGATTAATAAAAATGTTTTCAACAATTTTTCCCCATTATTTGTAAAATAAATTTTTATCCCTATATTATATTTTTAATAAAAATGGTTTAAAATAGAATATATTTTTCATTTTCCCATCAAGGCACTTTTCTAAACATTTTACAATGAAAAAAGGAATGTTCATCATGTAAGGATTTACCTGCCATAATTTCATTGAATATTCCTTTAAAATTAAACAATGGTATATTTTTTTTAAAAAAAGTCACCTATTATTTTGGAAATTCATTTTTTAATATGGTTTTCAAAAAAATAGTTTTTCAATTTTTTTTATAATTTTAAAATGTTTAAAATTGGATTCAATGATTCTTTTATATGATGAAATTGGTATTTTCAAAACAAATTTTTTTAAATAAATTATTTATTATACATTTTTTTCAAATATGAAAGGATATTTTTCACAAGAAAATTTTCGAATTATTTATCATGGATCCTTAATATGTATTCAATTTAGTATCAAGGAAAAGTATTTTTAAAATGTTATATGTTTTAAAAAATGATTTTCCAAGGAATGTTATATTCCAAGTGATCATTTAGAATCCATATCTATATTAGATTATATCTTTTGATATATATTATGATTTACTTAGTTTATGATCCTTGGACATAATTATTATTCATTATTTGAATGGTTTATGATTAAGGTGAAATGTTTTTTATGAAACCCTTTTATCTTCCATGGGTTATTCCATGATAGAACGCTTATGAAACTCACTTCATTTAATGGGTTATTCTATGATTAAATAATCATGAAACATGTTTCTTTTCTATATGTTATGATATGAGAAAATGTTTATGATACACATATCAATTCATGGGTTATCATATAATTTTTATGAAACCCATATCCTTTTTTATGGTTCATGATATAATGAAACGTTTATTATATTGTGGAACATGTATGTATGATTTCATTATATAATGGGTGGGACAAATATCTCTTTACAATGAATTGGGTAATGATTTATATATCTCATGAGATAGACATGGTTGGAAGGAGGAGTGAACTTGGTTCAGTGGTACATGGGTTGAATGATAAGTGAAATTGGCTCAGAAATACAGGGTTGGAAGAATGAGTAAACATGGTTTAGTAATACTAGGATGGAATGGGGAGTGAACTCAGTTCATTAATACATGACTGGAATAGGATTTGAACCCATTTTAGTAATACATGGATGAAATGGGGACTAGACCCAGTTCATTAGAGTACTTTTCCCACTATGATGGTCTTGGGAATGAACCATTACTTCTAAGATTGTTTGGGGAGTGAACTAAATCCACTAATACTTCATTTTCTTTAATCCTTGAATTCTATGAAAATAATTATATATCATTATAAGTCTACAAAAATAACATGTATTATGATTATTCTAGTATATCATGGATTATTCTCTCGATTTAATTATGATTCATTTCTTATTAACTACCAATATTTTTCCATGACTATTAATTATGATCTTTGATATGTAGGGTATGATTTTATTATGTTTAGATCATGTTATCATATGTCACGACCCGTCCCCAGGGCCCGTGCCGTGACTAGCCCAATCCCGCCTTCTAGAGGCCAGGGGCTGGCGACTAGCACCAAAGAGTAATTCCCAGTAAAAGGGAAGACATTTCCTTTTTAAAGTAAACAAAAAACACCACATAACTAGCAAGAAGAAGTAAACACTATGTAAAAACTGAGTACAACAGTAAGTGCGGAAAAGTATGTGGGCCAGAATAAAAACCCAAACTAAAAGTAAAGTACATCTGGAAAGGGAAAACAACAACTGAAAGTAAAGCCGCAATGTCGATCCATCCACTAGAAGTCCCACCTGAATGGTGAGTACAAAGAGCCTCCATAGCTCCTCTGGTCCAACCGTCTGCTCCGAGTACATCCTGCCCCGTGGTCCACCTCCAGGTACCATCCTGCTCCGCAAGACTCAACCACGATTAGCACTGTCCGTCGTCTGCAACCAACACAATGGAGTGCGGGCATAGCCCATGCAGGGTTGAGTATAAGATACTCAGTAGGGATCCCGAAACCCCCGAGGGTCTCCTAAATCCAAAAAGGATAATCCACAAAGGAAATATATAATCACGAAGTGACATAAAACACTGCTTAGGTATATGCCCATACATATACCTAAGTCATCAATACCAGTTCGGCTCCAACACCCAAGCTCAAGTACAACCCATTCCACACAGCAAATCACAACCCAGTCCACACAGGAAAGAAAAACGTAATCCACAGAGGATAGCACAACACAATCCACATAGGAAAGTAAAATAGGATTCATCTCACACAGGTATACTTTTTCGTATGATGAAAGAGATGACCAGATATATCCACTGATTCATCTAAGCCGTCGGACCCACAAAGGATCGATAGGTACTGACCCCCGCAATGACCCACAAAGGATCTGACCCACAAAGGATCGATAGGTACTGACCCCCGCAATGACCCACAAAGGATCTGACCCACACAGGATCAATAGGTAACTAACCCCCGCAATGACCCACACAGGATCAGACCCACATAGGATCTGTAGGCGCTGGCCCACATAGGACCACTGAGCACTGAACCACATAGGATCAGACCCACACCGGATCGGTATCACTGATCTACGTAGGATCGCTGAGTGCTGTAGTCGTCGCCGTCGATTCCACTAAGGATCTCTGTACAGTCGTCGTCGTCGTAGTCACAACTAGCTCTAGGGTTCTCGCACACAACAAGCTCGTTCGGGAGGGTCTGCTCCACGAGCCGAGAGGATTATACATCAACTGGCACGTAGTCCGGAGTTTATGTATCCAAAAGTTCCGTATTGTCAACAGGAACTCAACGTCATAGACGGCGCGTCAATCGGACGCCCGATCTGAGAGTTATTGGCTTTTTCGTCCCAGGGGCCCGTTTGGTTTTTAAGTCAAAAACAACCTGACCATACTCCAACTACATCCAAACCTTGAGAGGAGTAATCCAAAAGGTCCTTCTCACTTAGAGGAATTCAACAAAGTCTACGGCACGTCAATCGGATGTCCGGAACTCAAGTTATAAGCATTTCTGCTCATAGGGCCCGGTTGGTTACATGTACGAACCAACCCGGCCGAACCCAATGTTTTCAGAAACCTTGAGTGTAATATACGAAAATGACTGTCTCGATCAAAGGATCGCATTTCAGTTTACGGTGCATCGATCGGAGGTCCACAAGTCATGTTATGGGCAACGAACCGAAAGAAGTTTGGTATTAAGGGGTTTGGGCTAGGTCCGACCCGGCCCGATACCCCCAGTGTCAGCCCGAACCGGGTCGACCAGAACTGGGTCCAGGTCTGGCCCGCTTGCGTACAGCCGGGCTGGCGTGGTCCGGTCCGGCTGGGGCATGGCCCGGCCCGGTAGGGCGCGGCCTGGTCAGGCGGACCGGCAAGGGCAGCCGGCCCGGTGCGTGGCGCTCTGGCCACGGGCTCGGCCGAACGGCCGAGCCGTTCGGACGCGGGGGGCACTGCCCCCGTGTGTAAAAATCACATCCCCTTAATAGGGCCGCTCATGTCCATCCAGTCGGGTGTTTCAAATCTCTGGTTCTTCCACGGTCCGGCCGGCCCGCTCTGGCCGGCCGACTTCTACCGCCACGGGACAGGCAAGGCTGGCCCCCCGCTCAGATGCCGGCGGCTCGAAACTGGCCACCGGTTCCCCTGCTCCGCCGTGGCCCGGAACCGGTCGCGGCCTTCGTCCATATGGCGCGACGCGACTGTGCTGCGCCCCTCTACCGCGGCCCCGCTCCGGTTGCGGTGCTTTCGTAGTTCTATAGTGTGGTGCGACGACGCCGCATCTTTGGTTCGTTTTCAACAGTGCGGCGCGACAACGCTACGTTTCTTCCCCTTCTTTAATATTTTCTGCGCGGTGCTTCGGCACCGCATTGCCTCGCTCGTGCCACAATCAAAATCAAACCAACAAGGGGGAGGAGGGTCGGTCATGTTCATGTGGTCCGACCTCCTCCCGTTATTGTGATATCAGGCCGCTCAAAAGAAAGGAAGATGGCAACGGAAGAAAACACAAAATAAACCCCTACCTCAACATTGTCGTCGAACGAGCGTTCGTTGCGGAATTAACCGTCGCGGAAGAAGATGATCTCCGTGAATGAAGAGGAGCGCTGCAGAAGAAAGTGTCACGGAAGGAATGTCGTTGGCGTTAGGTGAGCTCCGAGGAAGGTGTCTCTCACCGTCGTCCGCCGTCGGAGGTCGGTGTTCTTTATCGGCGGTGGTGCGTTCTTCGCATTCTTCGTCGAAGAACGAAGAATCCTCAAGACCACTCCTTTTTCTCCCATGGACTTAACACAACAAAAACCCAACCATAATAAAATAAGTCCTTAACGTATTTTATTATCAAAACAAATAACTTGAAATTAAAAAAAAGGAAACAAACAATTAATTCAATGAATTAATTGTAACGATTTAACTGCCCAAATTAATGAGGCATTTCTTAACCAGAATAAACGCACGGTTTGACTTCATTAAATGGAGGGGGGGGGGGGTGCGTTACGTAGAAGTAAAGAAATGGTGGGTCGTGTGCGGGCCCCACCTCACAAATATCCTTCCAAGTGGGTAGGATATTGTGGGTCCCACCTTGTCCTCTGTACTTAGGTTAAGCCGCTTTATGTAAAATAAAATAAAAAATGTCGCACCACTTTTATTTTATACCTTAACTTAACCCTGAAAATTAAAAACCACACCTGAGAAAACACAACTCTGGTTTCTATGCAATTACTAGCGCTGTGATTCCATTGGTGCCCTCGAAATTCGATTCTGAGCACCGGTTCAAAAGTTAGAAAAACCCGCTCATTCGTTCACTGAAGGTACACGAGCTAAACATCGGAAAAAGATTCCGAGCACACCGGGCCTCGGAATCAGGTGCCGTCAGAAATTGTGTTCTTGTAAAATTTCCAAAAATATTAAGAAAAAAAATCCTTGAATTTTACGGGACTTTACATTACTCCCACCATAGGGATTTACGTACCCATAAAGATATATCATAAACTAGGGAAAAAAATGTGAGTACTGAGCATGCATCTGAGCCTCCCGCTCCCAAGTGCTCTCCTGGAGGTTCCCGTGCTGTCATCTGATGCGCACTAGATGAATCGACCATCCACATAGGACCCACTCCTCTCGATCCTCAATCTCCACTGGGACCTCCGTAAAAGTCTCCCCATCATCAAATTCCAGCTCCCCATTGTCTATGATATGTATCGAGTCATGCACGTATCTCCTCAGCTGAGATACGTGGAAGACATCGTGCACCCGGTACAACTGAGGTGGTAGAGCCAGGCGATACGCCACCTCGTCAATCTTGCTGAAGACCTGGAACGGTCCGATGAAGTGAGAAGATAACTTGCTGCGTCGGCCAAATCTCCGTAATCCACGTCGAGGTGAGACCCGCAAGAAGATGTGGTCACCATCCTAGAACTCTAGTGGCCTCCGCCTCCTGTCAGCATAAGACTTCTGCCGGCTCTGAGCTGTCCTCATCCGCTCCTAGATGACCTGGAGCTTCTCTGTCGTGGCCTGGACCATCTCCGGTCCCACAAGTGTTGACTCCCCAGGGTCTGTCCATCACAAAGGAGATCTAGAAGGTCGGCCGTACAATTCCTCGTATGGTGACATCCCGATGGTGGAGTGGTAGCCGTTGTTGTGCGTGAACTCCACCAAGGGTAGGTGGTCCTCCCAGCTGCGACCAAAGTCGAGGACACATGCACGAAGCATGTCCTCGAGAGTCTGAATAGTCCTCTCCGTCTGACCATCCGTCTGAGGGTGAAAGGCGGTCCTCAGATGTAGTTGCATCCCGAATTCCTCCTGCAAACCCTTCCAAATCCGGGAAGTAAATCGAGCATCTCGATCAGAGACGATATATGATGGCCCACCGTGAAGCCGTACAATCTCCTGAACGTAGAGACGTCCCAAGCTCTCACTGAGCCCTGCTCTTCGATGGGTATGAAGTGAGGCGACTTGGTGAGTCGGCCGACAATCACCCAAATGGAGTCGTGACCTCTAGAATTGTGTGGAATTCCAGTCACGAAGTCCATAGATATGTCATCCCACTTCTACTCCGGGACCTCCAAGGGTTGTAGCAAGCCTGGTGGTACCTGGTGCTCTGCTTTTACCTACTGGCAGGTGAGGCATCGAGAAACGAACTCTTCCACAACCTTCTTCATGCCCAGCCACCAGTGCTGTCATCTGAGATCCTGGTACATCTTCGCCACTCTAGGATGTACCGCTAAAGGAGAAGTGTGAAACTCTCTCAGCACCTCCTCCTGTAAAGCGACTAGTACCAAGGTACGTCCTCTGAAAATGAATTTGTGCTCTCCTCCTAAGGAGAAATCATCAGGTGCCTATCATGTGGATATTTGTGTATGCCGCGTCTCACAGTCAGCGTCCCCACACTGTGCCTCTCTGACCCACTGCAGTAGTGGAGGAGTGACTATGAGTGACTAAAGGAAGGATGCTCCATCTCTATCCACGAAGGATATCTGTAAAGAGGCTAGCTGCTCTGTCGCCTCCCCAAGTAGCTGAATGCCCATCCTCCTACTAAGAGAATTGTCTACCACGTTCCCCTTCCTAGGAGTATATACTATCACAGAGTCATAGTCCTGGAGGAACTAGAGCCATCACCACTGTCTCAAGTTCAGGTCCTTCTGAGAGAAGATGTACCTGTGACTCTGATGGTCAAAAAAGACTGTAAAGTGATCGCCAATCAGATAGTGTCGCCATGTCTTCAGAGTGGAGACCAATGCTGCTAACTCCAAGTCAAGGGTAGCGTAGTTCTTCTCAGGCAACCTCAAATGACGTGATCCATAGGCGATCACTGCCTGCTGCTACATCAGGACACATCCGAGTCTGGTCCCTGATGCATCTTAGTAGACTACATACCCTACTCCCTCCTCCGAAAACCTCAAGATAGGTGCGCTAGTCAATATCTGTCATAGCACCTGGAACCTCTACTGACATCTGTTTGACCACACAAAGGGTTTCACCTTCTTTTTCAAAGCAGAGAGTGGTTCCGCAACTCTAGAGAATTCTGGCACAAATCTCTGGTAATATCCAGCTAGTCCCAAAAAACTCCACACCTCCGTCACACTCCTGGGTGGCTCCCAAGCTAGCACTGCCTCGATCTTCGCAGGATCCACCGCAACTCCCGCCTCAGAGATGACATGTCCGAAGAAGTGGACCTCGTGTATCCAGAATAGACACTTCGAGAGCTTACCATAAATCTGGGGCTCTCGGAGTGTGTCCAGTACAACCCGCAAGTGGTAGGCGTGCTCCTCCTCAGTCGTCGAGTAAATAAAAATGTCATCGATGAAGACTACGACAAATCATCGAGTTATGGCTGAAAGATCCTGTTAATGAGGCCCATGAACACTGCGGGAGCATTGGTTACACCGAAGGGCATAACCAAGAACTCATAGTGGCCATACCGACATCTGAAGGTTGTCTTCTGCACGTCCTCGTCCCGAACTCTGAGCTGATGATAGCCTGACCTGAGGTCTATCTTCGAGAAACACCGTGCTCCCTTGAGATGATCGAAGAGGTCGTCAATCCTTGGTAGCGGATACTTGTTCATCACTATCACCTAGTTCAGGCGATGATAGTTGACCCAAAGTCACAAGCTCCCGTCCACCTTCTTGGTGAACAATATCGGGGAAGCCCATGGTGAAACACTATGTCGGATGAATCCCTTGCCCTGCAAGTCCTCCAACTGTACCCGTAGCTCTCAAATCTCGGTTGGAGCCATCCGATATGCTGGGGTGGATATCGGGGTTGTCCCAGGGTACAGATCAATATAAAAGTCTACCTCTTTTTGAGGAGGTAGTCCTGGAATGTCTTCGGGGAAGACACACACATACTGATCCACCATTTCAGGAAAACTAGGACTTCGTACGTCAAATGATGCTAGGATGAGGCTAGCCAACTGATGAGTGATGGGTTGTCCTCTCTTCTATGAGAGTCCATCCTGTGCTGTGAAGGCTCCCTTCTCACCAGTGAAGGTGAACCTACGCCCGTCGGTTCGTACATATTGCACCTTGAGCCTAATACAGTCGATCTATGCATGGACTATAGATAAGTAATCCATGCCCAAGATGACGTCGTAAGGCCTTGATGCCGCTACAAGAAGATCCCAGCCGAAGCTCTCACCTCCTAGAGTATGCTCACACTGCCGGCACCAGTGAGTAATCATCAAGTCTGCTCCCATCGGAGTCTCTAGCCGTATGGATCAAGCCAACGACTCTGTCGGAATCTCCGAGCTCTGAAAAAGGGGAGAGTCTATGAAAGAATGACTCGCTCCTGTGTCTATAAGAACTGCAGTAATGGTGGAATAGACACAGATAGTACCTCAAATCATCTCAGGTGAGCCATGGTCGTAGGGCTCCGCTGCCTGGAGATGTGTCTGTCTCTTCCCACAAGCTCCCTCTGGTTGGGGTGGACCTCCTGGTGGTGGTGGTAGTAGAGCCTCAAAGCATCTCCCACCACCTGCTGCTCGGCACGACGGGTTGGGTAGTCATGAGCCATGTGGCCCTGCCCGCCGCATGTGTAGCATTGTCTGCCTCTCGAAAGACTGGCTCCGCGTTGTGTGCCCCGCACTGCTGAGCCAGTGTCCTGAGGTCATCTGCCTGAGGGTCTGGTCTTTCTGGACCCATGAGTCATCCATCGACTGCCTACTGCAGAAGACTCTGCTACGTGCCACCCTGCGGTAGGTCTCGCTGCAGAAGTAGGCTCAGCAAGGAAGCTCTCGATCAAAAGGGCTCGCTCCAACACTCTTGCCTGGGTCGGAATGCTGAGGGAGATCAGTGATGCCCTAATCTCATGCCTCAAACCCTACTCAAAGGTCCATGCCTGGAAGAATGGGTCTCGTACCATGTCTGTCAAGTAGCGCGAGAGATCGGTAAATCTCGCCAAGTACTGGGCGACCGTAAAGCTGCCCTGCCACAGCTGTAGAAGCTCTTGGATGCGCACCGCATGGAGGGTGGCTGGGATGAACTCCGAGCGCAAGAGGCTCTCAATGTCCTTCCAGAGAAGAGATGCCTCATCATGCACCTGGAGCATCAAGCTCCACCATCTACCTACTTCCGTGTGTAGTAGGCTCGCTGCAGGGATCAACATGAGGTCTGCTGGTGTCCTCACTAACCTGAAAACCCATACAACTGCCTCCATCCAATCCTCGGCTTCCTGGGGGTCCGTCTCCCCATGGAACCTGGGCGGTCGCGGGTGCTAAAACTCATGCAGTGCACTAAGGCGATGTGCATCGTCAGCGGCTAGGGCTGGTAGCATCGGTTGCTCGGCAGGTAGCGGTACCGCCGGTGCCTCTGCTGTCAGAGGGCCTTGTACCGAGGCCTCATCGCTTGGTGGGCTTTCGTCATGCACAACTCTCAGAACCCTAGCTGGCTGCCATCGTGGGGCCATCCTGAAAAGATATAGGTGCGCCACAATCAGAACAATATACCTGGTGAGCTGACACAAAGTAATCACAAAGAAAACTTGAAACACACATGCAATCAATGTTTTCGTGCATTAAGTCGGAAATCATAAGTCAGTGTCCTGGTGTATGGATACGTCGGTTTCCATACCAAAACTGGACTCCCTGGACTGATAACCACACCCAATACACTTAACACTATTGCTTCACATAGAAAATGATCAGAGTCCTATGTTCTGCGGTAGAACCGAACTCCTCTGATACCAATTTGTCACGACCCATCCTCAGGGCCCGTGCCGTGACTACCCCAATCCCACCTTCCATAGGCCAGGGGCTGACGACTATCACCAAGGCATAATTCCCGGTAAAAGGGAATGCATTTTCTTTGTAAAGTAAACAAAAAACACCATAGATCCAGCATGCAGATGTAAAAACTAATTAAAAACTGAGTACAACAGTAAGTGTGGAAAAGTAAGTGGGCCAAAATAAAAACACAAACTGAAAGTAAAGTAAAACTGGAAAGGGAAAATATCAACTGTAAGTAAAGCCGTAACTGCGAGCCGTCCACTGGAAGTCCCACCTGATGGGTGAGTACAGATAGCCTCCACAGCTCCTTGGGTCCAACCGTCCGCTCCGAGTACGTCCCACCCAGTGGTCCACCACCAGGTACCGTCCTGCTCTATAAGCCTCAACCACGATCAGTGTTGTCTGTCGTCTGCAACCAACACAACGTAGTACGGGCATATCCCGTGCAGGGGTGAGTATAAGCTACTTAGTAGGGAGACTGAAACCCCAGAGGGTCTCCTGAATCCACAAAGTATAATCCATAAAGGAAAGATACAATCATGAAGTAACATCAGACACTGCTTAGGTATATGCCCATACATATCCCTAAGTCATCAATTCCAGTTCGGGTCCAGCACCCGAGCTCATGTACAACCCAGTACAGACAAAAAATCACAACCCAATCCACACTGGAAAGTAAAAAGTAATCCACACAGGATAGCACAACACAATCCACATAGGAAAGCAAAATAGGATTTATCTCACACAGGTGTACTTCTTCGTATGATGATAGAGATGATCAGATATAGCCACTGATTCATCTAAGTCGTCGGACCCACAAAGGATCGATAGGTACTAACCCCCGCAATGACCCACAAAGGATCTGACCCACACATGATCGATAGGTAACTAACCCCCAAAATGACCCACAAAGGTTCTGACCCACACATGATCGATAGGTAACTAACCCCCATAATGACCCACAAAGGATCAGACCCTCATAAGATCTATAGGCACTGGCCCACACAGGACCGCTGAGCGCCGACCCACATAGGATCAGGAGCACTGATCCACGTAGGATCGCTGAGTGGTGTAGTCATCGTTGTCGATTCCACTGAGGATCTCTGTACAGTCGTCGTCATCGTTGTCGCAGTCTCAGCCAGCTCTAGGGTTCCCGCACATAGCAAGCTCGTTCGGGAGGGTCCGCTCCATGAGCCGAGAGGCTGATACATCAACTGACACATAGTCCGGAGTGGATGTATCCAAAAGTTCTGTATCGTCAACCAGAACTCAATGTCACAGACGGCGCGTCAATCGGACACCCGGTCTGTGAGTTATTGGCTTTTTCGTCCCAGGGGCCCAGTTGGGTTTTAAGTCAAAACCAACCCAACCATACTCCAACTGCGTCCAAACCTTGAATGGAGTAAGCCAAAAGGTCCGTCTCACTTAGAGGAATCCAACAAAGTCGATGGCACGTCAATCGGACGTCCGGAACTCAAGTTATAAGCGTTTCCGCTCCGAGGGCCTGGTTGGTTTCGTGTACGAACCAAACCGACCAAACCCAAAGTTCTCCGAAACCTTGAGTGTAATATAGAAAAATGACAGTCTCGATCCAAGGATCACATCGCAGTTGACGGTGCATCGATCGGAGGTCTGCAGCTCATGTTATGGGCAACAGACCGAAAGAGGTTCGGTATTAAGGGGTTCGGGCCCGGTACGACCCGGCCCGATACCCCTAGGGTCGGCCCAAACCGGGGCGACCCGAAATGGGTCAGGGTCCGGCTCACATGGCCACGGCCCGGCCAAGTGGCCTAGTCTAGAGGACCGGCCAGGGCAGCCGGCCCGGCGCACGGCGCACTGGCGATTTGGCCAGGGGCTCGGCAGAACGACCGAGCCATTCAGAGGCGGGGTGCGCTGCCCCCGCATGTAACAACTGCAGACCCTTAATGGGGCCGCTCACATCTGGACAGCCGGGGGTTTCGAACCCCTGGTTCTTCCACGGTCTGGCCGGCCTACTCCGGCCGGCCGACTTCTGCCACCACGGGACCGGCAAGGCCGGTCCCCCTACTCCGATGCCGGCGGCCCAGAACCCGCCGCCGGTTCCCCTGCTCCACTGCGGCCCAGAACCGGCCGCGACCTTCGACCGTCCGGCGTGGCGAGACGGCATCGCGCCCCTCCGCCATGTCCCTGCTCCGGCCATGGTGCTTTTGTTGTTCTTCGGTGTGGCGCGATGGCGCCGCATCTTTGGTTCGTTTTTAACGGCACGGCGCGACGAAGCTGTGTTTCTTCCCCTTCATTAATATTTTCCGCACGGTGCTTCGGCACTGCGTTGCCTCACTCGTGCCGCAATCTAAATCAAAACAACAAGGGGGAGGAGGGTCGACCATGTTCGTGCAGTCCGACCTCCTCCCGTTATTGTGATATCATGCTGCTCAAAATAATGGAAGATGGAGACGGAAGAAAACACAAAATAAACCCCTACCTCAATGTTGTCTCGAACCAGCGTTCGTCGCTGAATTAGCCATCGTGGAAGAGGAGGATCATCGCAGAAGAAGAGGATCTCCGTGGAAGAAAGCGTCACAGAAGGAACGTCTTTGGCGTTAGGTGAGCTCCGAGGAAGGCGTCTCTCGCCGTCGTCCGCCGTCGGAGGTCGGTGTTCTTCGTCGGCGGCGGTGCGTTCTTCGCGTTCTTCGTCGAAGAACGAATAATCCTCAAGACCTCTCCTTTTTCTCCCAATGACTTATCACAACAAAAACCCAACCATAATAAAATAATTCATTCCCTTATTTTATTTTCAAAAAATATAATTTGAAATTCAAAATAAAATAAACGAACAATTAATTCAATGAATTAATTGTAACGATTTAACCGCCCAAATTAATGAGGCGTTTCTTAACTAGAATAAACACAATGTTTGAATTCATTAAGGGGGGGGGGGTGCGGGTGCGTTACTTAGAAGGAAATAAACGGTGGGGCTGAAGTGGGCCCCACTTTATCCACATAACTTAGGTTAAGCCGCTTTAAGTAAAATAAAATAAAAATGTCGCACCACTTTTATTTTATTCCTAAACTTAACCCCAAAAATTTAAAACCACACCTAAGCAAACAAAACTCCGAAAAAGGTGTTTCTAAGAAATTACGGGTGCTGCGATTCCATTGGTTCCCTTGAAATTCGATTCTGAGTACCGGTTCAAAAGTTAGAAAAACCCACTTGTTCGTTCACTGAACGTACCCGAGCTAAACTTTGGAAAAAGATTCCGGGCACACCGGGCCTCAGAATCAGGTGCCGTCAGAAATTGTGTTCTTGTAAAATTCCAAACAAAATTAAGAAAAAAAAAATTTCCTTGAATTTTATGGGTCATTACATCATATCATTATGGTCATGTTATGATTACATATCTCCCTTGTTTAACTTTATTCATAATGTTATCTCAAACCTTTATTATGCTTCCTTTCCCCAGGTTATGAAGAAATGATTTAAGTAGGAGTATAAAAGGCAGAGGGATTTAATGGAGATTTTTAAGATCTTACACCTTGTTATTATATTATGATTCCAATTTTCAAAATATAATAAACTATTATGGTCCTCAACTATTTATTTTTATAATGTGATGAATATTCATGAAAAATGATGTAATATATATGAATGTTAAGCTTTGGTCACTATAGTTGGTCTTAAAGGAAGGGTTAATTAAACCTTTGGATACTAGTATGATAAAACATTAGTGACATCCCTAGGGATATTTATAAGGATATGTCTATGGATATCTCTAAGGATATTCTTATGGAGTCCTAGATTTTAAAGTAGGTTTCATGGTTTATGAATCCTATGGGTAATTTTTCATGATTCTGTGGTTTTATATTATGATAAGTGATTCTCTCCCTATGATTTATGGTTTTATTCAATGGAGGTAACTAGAAAAAATTTCATTAGCATTGAATTTTTCATATGTCAAAATTATGGACATTATGAAATTCGATTTACTATATGAAAATATCATGAAAAGAATCCAAAATGTGGCCTGTTTATAGATTATACTACTGAAGATAAAGAGATAAAAAATACTTACGAAAGGTATGGGATGTTGTAATAATATTTTTTACCTTAAATATATGATTAATTATTATATTGAGGTTGAGAAACCTTAAAACATGATTTTTATTTCATAATCTAGGAAATGGGTATTACAGAATAAGAGGACGAAGCCCGAGTAATGGTTTAAGAATAAATTCGGATGATTGGAGTGTATATGTTTTATAAATTAGTGATTATGTTATACGAATCATGAAATATATAATTATTTTCAGTTCAAGTTTTTCATTAATGTTTTAAAAGGATATGTTGAACGGTTCACATTATATAGAAAATTGATTTAATTAAATGGTGATATTTTGATAAAGGGAAGGTAACACTTCATGTAATATTGATGTTGAGATAATGTTTCCAGAATAATGATATATTGTTTCTAAATAATTAAATTGTATGGTACTGATTACCTTGGAACTGATTAAGGATTTTTTTGAAAATGTGGTTTAGAATGTCATTGATGATGTTTGTAACTTATTGGATTTAAGGAATATATCCAATAAAATATGGAATATGGAAACATGCATAATATCAATAAGTATTTATGGAAATTAAAGTTATTACCATGTTTCATGAAAATACAAGATAAAGGTATTCACATATTTATTTTGTGACAAATAATATCCACTTTATGAAATAAGAAGGATCAATGCTAAATTATTTTTAATAAATTTAGTAAACTTAGTTATAATGTCTTGGATATTCATCATTCATAATGTTTAGAAGGTTTATCATTTATATGATTATATATGTTAAAAATTGGATGATGTTTTAGAGATGAAAGTATTATCTATCCTTATGAGGATTTCAGAGTATTGGATAAACTATGATAACCATTTTTGTGGTTCTCTCTAAAGACATATGGAATGACTTATCATTCTACCACATGATATTTTAGTACTTCAAGAATGAAAAAAATCAAGTTCATTTCTTGGAGTATGAGATTAATTTGAAATAAAGAAATTCATAACAAAAAGGTGATATTGTGTATATTAAAATGGATAATGTCAAGAAAGTATATTTCTTTAGGTTCTATAATGGTAAAAAAATTCCTCAACTCAATAACAAGTATACTCTAAAATATTTATCCGAATACAATAAATTTTATTTAACTTATGGTCTTATAAATCATCAATATTTTATGGTTTTGATTCCCTGAACATTCCAAGGACCATTCACTTTCTGGTGATCACTTATGTGGACACATATTAATGAGTTACATTGGGTAACAATTAGAGTTCAAACATTCACTTATTTAAATATATCTTAGTGTTTATTTTTACAATGTGGGATTTTAGGAATGTAACTTTGAATTATTAATCCTTTTATAACCTAAGTATTAAACCAATGTATTATGATTCAATCTTACAAAAGTGGTAATAGTTTATTGCAACAATCGCATTGTTTACCGAGATTATTTCGGATTACACTTCCACTGATGAAATATTATGATCCATATATCAAGAAATATCATCTATTTTATTATCCTCTAGTTGTAAATGATATCACTAAATATTGGTACTATTTTTTCACTATTTGGTTCTTAAAATAAATAAGAAAATGTTTGAATGAAATTCATACCTTATTTCTCTCTTTGTTCAGAAATTTGTTTTATTCAAATAACCCTTGTTTTCTAAAAATGATTTCAAAAATGGATTTATATGATGTATAAAATCCATTTTTATCCAAAAATTAACTTTTTAATAAAAATTTGTTTTTAAAAGAATATCATTGTTATTTTCTAACCAAGGCAATTATCTAAACATTTTATTGTCAGAAAGGAATGTTTGGCTTATATAGATTTACCTGATTTTATTTTCCTAAATTATCCTTTGAAAGTTTACAAGGTTTTTTTTAAAAGAATTGGTTTCTTAATGCACTGGATATTCTTTATTTTGAAGTGGTTGTCAAAGAAAATGGTTTTTAGAAATGTTCCATATTTTATAATGTGTTTAAAACTGTTTTCAACGAATCCTTTATATGTTTTCAAGGTTATTTTCAAATAAAAATGGTTTCAAACTATTATTTATTTTAAAATTAGTTTTACAAATCTATAAGGATATTTTCATCAAGAATTGTTTTAAATAATTTTCCTTATTCCTTTATTATTTTTCAATTGGTTTTAAAGTAATGGATTTTAAAAATGTTAAATGTTCTAAAATATTATTTTCAAATATATAATATGTTTTAAAAGATATTTTAAAATCCATCTCCATCTAATATTATATCCTTTGATATGGTTTATTCTTTTCTATGGTTATGATCCAAGGAAAAAATTCTTCATCTATATTTGAATGGTTTATGATTAAGATGAAATGTTTTTTATGAAACCTGTTTCTCTTATATGGTTTTTACCCTAATAAAATGCTTCTGAGACATATTTATATCAACAGGTTATTCAATGATGATATTATTCTGAAACTGAACCTATTTTCCATAGGTTATTATTCGGGAAAATGTTTATGATGCCCATTTAATTTAATAGGTTATGATATAATGTTTATGAAACTCATCTCTTTTTTGGGGTCATGATATGATGAATCATTAATTATATATTGGAACGTGTATGTATGATTTAATTATGTGATGTGTGAGAAATATATCTCCCTATACTTAATTTGGAAATGATTTATATATCTTATGATATAAGATTGGATGGAATGAGGAATGAACTCAGTTAAGTGATACATGGCTGGAACAAGGAGTGAACTCCATTCAATAATATAGGAAAGGAACAAGGAAAGAACTATGTTCAGTAATATTGAGGTATAATGAGGATTGAAATCAGTTTAGTAGTATAGTCCTTGAATGATAGTTAATACCAGTTCCATAATATAGGGCCAGAATGGTGAGTGAACCTAGTTTAGTAATGGAATTTTTCACAATAATATGTTCTTAGGAGTGAACCTTGACTACTAATATGGTGTGGCGAGTGGACCCATTCCACTAATATGTCCTTATAATTAATCCTCGACTACTAGGAAAGTCTTATTAAATGTTTATGTGTATTCCATAATCACATTTCTAATGCTTATGTTTTGATCTCATGGATTATGCTATTGATTTTATTATGATTCATATCTTTTTAACAACTAGTATTTATTTCATGAATCTTGATTATAATATTTGATATGCATGATATGATTTTATAATGTTATGATCATGTTCTCATACCCTTATACTCATGTTATTCTTACATATATCCCTTGTTTAAACTTATTTTGTTTCTAAGCTCACCCATTTTTTATGTTTCCTTTCCCCATGTTGGAAAAATGATTTTAGTTATGATTACTTAAGGGGAATATCACTAAGAGAGATGTTGAATATTTTTCACTAAGTTAGAAGATTAAGTTACCATGTTTCCAAATACACTAAACTAATATGGTCATCAGGAATATATTTTTGTAATGTGATGAATATTCATCTAAAATGATGTAGTATCTATGTATGTTAATATTGGTTATATATAATTCTAATATCATATTTCCCCATTCTAAAATACATTTTCTCCCACATTTATTTAGAATCATATACAACTCCACATTTTAAGAGAAGAATGAAATCAATTAAAACATATTAAGGAGGGATATTTTAATTTACTCATAGTATATATGGGTTGACCTAGTGGACAAAACTGAGAGACATCACCATGAAATTAGGGTTATTCATTAATAAAATAATCATGTCAGTCCATTCTCAACATCATATTCTGTAGTCTAATTTAACAATTTCATACATATATCATTCCCTCATCTCAACACATATATCAAAGAAATTAAGTGAAATATATCATTACTCCCCCTTTTATGGACAATATTTACTAACCCATGCTAATATACTAAAAATAATTCAATATAAGTACTTAAGAGTATTCTATTACATTAATTTTTAATTATTTTCTGGTGTTAGATATTCTAGTATTTCTATGAAATGAATTATATTTATAAAAACATATCCATGATGGTTCCCCCTCAAGGTATATAGTAATCTAATTCTTTTAATGAATTTTTTAACTCCATGATGATTAAATTAATTTAAATATATTATATACATCGGATATATTTCCTTTTCAATTAAATTCATGTTAGATCAGCCTAAATTTTTTTAAGGGGATTAGTAAGGGACATATATTTCAATACCTAAAACCAAAACAATTATACTCTCTCCTGAATAAGTACTTCACATTTCATATAATCTTATTAGGATAATATTTTTCAATTTCTATTTTTAAATTATGATTATTAACATATTGTATGTCATTTTTATTCCTTTGAACTAATTTATTATGGGGAATTTAATTTTATACCTTTTTCACTATGTAAATTTCATTTTTTAGTTATTGCATTATCTTTTTTATCAACTATTATTATGTGGGTAGGATAGTCAGGGAATCCCTCATTCCATCTCTATTCTTAAAACATATTCCACGCATATCTTCATGAATATATAAGTAATAATTTTCTAGATAACACCCCATGTTCCTATGTATTCTCACATGAATTTACTTACATACCTTTAGCATTATAATTTTATTATTATTTCCATATATCATTATCCATCTCCAATTGGGTTTGAAAACCTATTATACATGATTTATTTTCATGATTAGTCTATTTAGATTTTCTTAATTAATTATTTTTAATCTCAATAAATAATGAATTTAATTTCTTGATCTTATAAATTTATATACCTCTCACGCCATGGGGAATCTATTTGGGTAGTATAGTCATGAGATCCTCAATTTTGTATCTCTCTTATTCATATTTTTTTACAAATTTCATGTATAAAACTAAATATGTTTTGAGTTTATATATTTTTTTAAAAACTAGTCACAAATATCTTTATCTAATAATAAGTCCTCATATTCTCGGTATAACTCCCCCTTAGTTCAGAAATATTCCGTAGAAATTACATGTTATTCTAACAAGAGTTGGATATTTTTACCTATCATCCATAAAACCACTAAAATTTGTGGAACATTCATCTTCCACCTTACTGAAAAATATGTTGAGAAAATAATTATTTTATTCCGAATTTAAATTGATATTAATTTTTCTTTTGGGGAGTGTTCATCTTGTATTATTTTGATATTAATTTTTTGTGTATGAACATCCCTAACCTTAATTATTAGTTTAAATTACATGATATTTTATTATTTAGACCTAATCTACTAATAAAATAGATTATTTAAAACTAATTAGGTATAGACTAGACTTTATAATTGTATCCCTTTATCTCACTAATATTAGAAGATTAGATTTTATCCCTAACTTCATTATTGAAGTATTCTATGATCCTATTCAACTCGTTTTTATATTCTAGTTAAATTGAACAAATATTCATTATTGAAGTATTCTATGTGTTCTACACAATACAATATAGAAACTCAGTATTCAAGATATATTTTTATTATGTTCTTGGTTCTCTATCATCCCTTGTTGTCTTATTTAAAACTCTATCAACAAGACCCCTAATTTTGAATTAATTATCTAATTTATTTCTTGATGATGATAAATATTTTTCTATATTAAATATTCAATAATTGTTCTTTCTGTTGGAATCCTTTTTTATATTTATCATTATCTACTTATAAGATTGCTCGTCCTCTTTATGTTATTATATTTCAATAACCTTCTAATTTGGGTAGTCTATTTAAATTCATGTCATTACATTATAATTTTTTCGTATGGTAGTTTATATTATTTTCCACCTTATTTTGCAATCTGAATCTCTTTCAATGAATCTAAATATTCAATTTTAAGTCTCCAATCTCTCCCTCATCTTCAGAATCACTTTGTTTTGCTTATTCGTTGTCTTTTATTTTGATTTTTCTCATTACCTCAAAGGAAATGTCATCTTTCCCTATCTTTTAAAAATCTCGGGACATTCTCATTTCAAAATTGATGAGAATATTATGTAGCTCATCTTATTAAATATCATATCTATATTCCAAGGATGATAGGTCTAGATTATGCTAATCTAGAAATTTTATCATCACCTTTTAAACAATAATATAATCCTATTTATTTTCTTGAAAACCTGAATATTTTTTAAAATATCACTAACTATAGTAAAATAGTATGACATATTTTTATCATCATCAATTTTAATATCATTAGATATTGTCCTCCAAACATATATATTAGATTCCAGAATAATTATATTTCACTCATAGTTGATTTTAAATTTATCCCAAATTTCTTTAGTGATTTGTTATATTATAACTTTTTTATAAACATTCCCTGAATTTTATAAAAATATATATTTTGGACCATTACATCAATATCCATATTTCATTTATTTATTATATACATAGGATAACCCTTAGTAATTGGTGAAAATACTATAGTTTTTATATCTATTACCTCCTAGAAAAGTGATAGAAGTCGAGGAAATATCGTGTTTCTCTATCCAAGGTAGTTCTTGAAATAAAAAACATATACACATATCCCATTAATATAATTTTAGATTTTCATACTCAAATACATATTTTATCCTTTATTGGATACATGGATTAGCATTTAAAAATTTGAATAGAATAAATCAGTTAATACAATCGATTGTGATGGTGAATTAGTGGTGCATGTTTATATTTCTTATGTTTGGAATTATCTTCATAGACCAGTTAATGCATTGATACTCATTCTCCTAAATTACTCATCCTCACCTCGTATATAATAAAAATAAATAAGGTATAAAAAAAATTTATTTACAACTTTTGACATTAAAATCATACTCCATGTGTTTATTTTATAGTCACCCATGTCATATATTCTCCCTTATATACCCAAGTTGTTACACTATGTATCTTCATGAACAAAACAACATAGATTTCCATTATGCTTCAACTCTAGTTCCCCACTGGAGAACAAATATTATAACTACCTATAATAATATTATGATTCAAGAAGAGATCTGATTTTTTTGGAACCTTTTCCCCACATTATGTATATTTCCTACTAAAACGACATTGGATTAACTGTTCTACTCATGTATACTTCTTTTGGAACTTTTTTATTTATCATTCATAATCAGATATTCTAATATCATTCACTAAATTTAGATCATAAATGATCTGGATATTCTTCAATCCACTAAATACTATGTCATATAGGTCCTATGTTTTTTAAAAAACATAAGGATTTAGTAACTTCTTTTTTTATTCTATCTTTGTTACAATTTGTATCACATTCTTCATTCAACTAGTTTTTAGTTTTCAATATATTTTCACAAATAAAAAAGGGTTTATCTCATGAACCCTCTCTTTAATATTCGAACTTGTTTATTTATATTCACTAAATATTATTGATTAAAAAATTTCACATTTACTTCTTTAAACTCAGAAATTTTTTATTATAAGGGATATTTCCATCCAAAATTCATTCCATATTTAAATCCTATAAGGTTCAAGATATCTATTATCATGTCATATTTAAATATCATATCTTTTTTTCATAAATAATATCTATATATGTACATATTCTAAAATATCTATCCATGTATGCATGGAAGCATGCATCATGATGTGTCATAGTAGCTCTCAGACTGGGTCCAATCACATCTCAACCTCATCATATGATCAATTTTACTAAGAAAATATTACAAATTACATAAATTATTGTTATTATTAGATCATAAGCAGAAGATTAAAATCATCCTCTGATTTATTTTACATTAATTTCAAAATAATCTATTCTAAAATGATTTTTATTTATCACGATGAAATTATATAAATTTAAAAATGTAGATAAATAATTTTTTGTATCTTAATAGACTTCTATAGAGTCTTGAATAACTCATATTTGGATATTAATTAATTTATAATTAGTACCAGATGACTAATATACACCCATAAAGTAATCACATATAAATTTAATGACTACTACATAGAATCCAATCAATTTTTAACAAATTTCATTCCTTAATATAGATTCTACATTGGAAATAACAATTATATGGTCAATTTTTTCAAATTTTATCATAGTTTTATAATGAATCATCTAAACTAAGTTAGTATGGATCACACCAAATATCATGATAGAGTAAAATTTCTACTTGAGTATTAGATTTCTAAATTTTCTCCAATACCAACATATACTCTTTAACTCTTTCAGAGGACATCTCAAATATATAAAGTCAACTCAAGACCTTCCAAAACCATTTATTTAATTGGATAAAACATTAGCAAGCATTTTTATCCTTGAAATTAATTCTTCAATATCCCCATTAGTTTTTCCTATAAAATCGATTATTTTTTATACAAAATACTCTCATAAATAGAACAAATCATTAACATAATTAATAGTTCATCAATCATCACATACTAGTTTATTCTACTTGAATATATCTAGACACATTAATCAATAATTACCATGATCATTATGTGAAGTATATCATAGTAAAACCTTCATCAATATTTTAAGACCACTAAACACAAATTAAAATCTTATCAATGATAAGTTATCATATAATTAATGGAAAAAAATTATCCATTAAGTGGTTACATCATTAACCTACTATTAGAACAACTGTGTATGAACTCCAATATTCATAAGTATCAAACTAAAAAGAGAAATGTAATGAAAAATATCATGTTATTAAAGAAACAATAAAGGATTTAGAAGGGAAATATCCATGAATTAATCATAGATGATGTTATTTATATATTATATGGGGAATAAAATTATTAAAGAACATTACAGATTTCAAATAAAAATAATTGATATTTATGAATTATGGGTCACTCATAAAAATGAAGTCAGTACAGTTATTATTATAAAGGAAAAATAATATCTATGAATACCTTATAGGCTAATGGACTGGAACACAACCAATTAACAATTTCACATCTCAATGATGAATAGTATAATATATGGATAATTTTTTGGAAATAGGATAGTGAACAAAGAGTAATTTAATTTAAGTGGAATATGTATTGAATCATTTCTTCCTAATTAAAAAAATAAGAAATAAATCTATGGAATATAAGTATTTATCACTCTGTGCAATACATCAGGTGTCACAATGTTTTTATTTTTGAGTTATTTATATCGTAATTGAGGGGGTTTGAGATCTAGTAATTGGGGGGAATAAAATTTAAATTTTGGATTATTTTTATCCACTGCATTGTTTTCTGGAATAGTTTGTAGTGACCATACAGTGCTCATGCAAGTGACCAGGTGAGTTTGAGGTGTGGTACATGGCTTGTGCTCAGTCTATTAAATAATTTGAGAAGTGTGTAGTTGGGCTCTATAAGTTGGTAGTTTTACGTGTCATAGTTTTACCATATTTTAATCAATCATGCATCTACATATAAAAAACTGTGCGATGGATTACATGGACTTGACAGTGGCCAACACATGGTTAGCACTTGGTTTGGTAAACTATGTGAATACCATGTGGTTTCTGTGTATTTTAAAAAAAAATAGGGTTCTTTTATTTTGATTTTATTTTTTCCTATTTTTCCTCCCCTTATTCAACCTCGTTTCACGTGATCCTCTCCATTTCCTGATTGTTACGCACCTCCCTCCCCCTCGACCAACCCTTCTTACGATGTTACCACTAAATTTCAACTAGTTTCTTGGTAATTTATTTTAGAAAAACACTTATCTCATTATTATACCTTGATTTTGAGGATTTTTCCTTTCCCTATCACCCAGTTTTATTCAGTCAATCCCTATGTCAATGGCTAATCTAATTTTCTATTCCTCCTTATATTGATAGGGCATGTGGTGGATCTATCAGGTCATCCTTATTCATATTCCGATATTAATTTTTGATGGTGAAGTAGTTTCATGGTTTTCATTTTTCCAACCTCTTATGATGTAGGATTTTATTCTACTGGTTTTATAGATTAATTTTATTTCTGTTATTTTAGAGAACTTGTGTTCCTTGTATTTTTGGTAGTGCATTTTGGTCATCCTTGACGCGAGTTTGAGTCTTTGGAGTTGAAGGTAATTTACCTATGTATGCATAAGTATTCATATATATATATGTGTGTGTATTGGTTCCCCTATTATATATATATATTAACCCATGGTTGAATGATTATATATATTGGGGCTAGGAGTGCTTATGTATATATATGAAAAATACATACGCATGTATGTGTAAACTCATATATTCTTATATAAGAATATATGTATGGTTCCTCCTATACATGTCTGTGGCCATGATAATATATACATATGGGCTATGTTTATTTATGAATATGTGAAAGTGTATTTTCTCAGAGGTTGGGAGCAATATCATGGATTGGTTACTAATGAAAGCATCATGTTATAAAGTGTTCTTGCTTGATCCTATTCTCCTTAAGGTGGGTGTTACTATACAAATAATTTACTTTTGGAATTATGATATTCCAATGATTTTTTAAATTCAATTTTATGAATTTTTAGATATATTGACATCCTTGTGATGTTTTGAAACCATTTCGGTGTGTTTTCTACATGGAATAGTTAGTTTTTTTATTTAATTTGTGTTTATCGTTTGAAATTTCATGATTAGTTATACAAAGAAATTATGAAATTACATTAGGGAATATTTAAAATATTTTTGAGAAGTGAGTGATGGGTTTTAAAAATGTTTTATACTTTTTATGGTTTTCACTATGTGAATGTAATTTTTTAAGGATAGTTTGCTGTTAAATTTAGTTGTTGACCTAAATTGACCTAAAAAGGGGGTTTTTATTTTATTTAAAATGGTGATTTTAAAATTTTAGGAGGTTTAACTTTTGTGTAGGAGACCTGTTGGGTTATTTAATGGTGTGTTGATGAAAATTAAAAAGTATTTTTACTTTTTTTGGTTTTTTACAAGGTATATTGAAATGTTTTTTTAAATGATTTATTTTTTTGGAACCTCAAAAATTGTTCTATGTTGTGTTATATCAAAATTGTGATGGAATAAAGGCCTTCTTCCATGTTTTGAATTTTCATAGAAGAAATCCATTATGTGGGGGTGACCGTGATAGGATTTAATAGCTTGGGTTATTCCTTTGTAAAGAATGGGTGTATTTATTGGTTAAATGGAATGTGGTTTTAAAGTGTGATCCCTTTTTATGTTTAATGATTTTACATATTTTTAAAAGTTTTTTTCGTTTTACAAGGTGAAAATGGAGTTTCCCTTGACAACTGTGGTTGATATTGGAAGTTTTTATGCTTCCCTTTGGAATTATAGTTGATTTTCATATTTTTTTATAAATGTATTTTTAAATGATCATGATATGAGTGAAGGCTCAGTTGGTACATATAAGGGGATGTTTGTTTTTACACATATTTGTTTTTATATTGGTCTCTTATGTTTTTATTTTTGGTTCCTTTGGTTATAATGAGATATTAGTTTTTTAAATGACATTTTGAAACCCTCATGATCCTTGTGGGATTCATGGAGGATGTTGGGGATGGAATTAAGGGTACATATGGGGTATGCTTCATTCATGAATGTGGGTTCATGTAATTAAATATCAAATATGTGGAAACTAAGGGGTAAAGAGAAGGAATGTTATGTTTATCATATTAAAATGGTTTTATGAAAGGATATTGTGAGAATTGGTTTTTTAATAACATTTATTTTAAATTTAATCGATGTTAATTGTGCTTAATTGATAGCATATAATGAGGGAGTGTTTGGATTAATGTTAATGGGATATAGATAAATTATTTAAAAATGTTTATGTGTTCATTTGTTATAGAATGAAAATGATTTATTTTTTGAGGAATTATAAATTGTGAATGTTATGTTATTTTTTACTATGGTTTTGAAATTGCCTTTGTGGTAAATTGTTAAAGAAAAATGTGCACATGGATTAATGGATGTGTGTGGTATTTGATTGAGGCTCCTCCCATGGGTCGAAAAGATTGATGCTCTAGGCCCACCGATGTATTGCAACATTTAGGTTGTAAGACTGAGAATTTAGGCCCATAAAGGACACATTGGATGAGAAAATATAGATTGATGCTCCAAGGTAAGTGTGATAGAATTATTGTACTGATGCACAGACATAAGTTTGATTGACTACCCTGACTAAGGTTGTATAGAAACTGAGATATAATTGTTAAGAAATTATTTCCTTGTCGAGACAGGGAACTTGACATATCCCATCATGCATAGTAGTTGACCATCATAGGCTATAGTGTAATGGATAGAAATTCCTAACCATAGAACAAATGAAGAAAATAATAAATGTAAATATTGTTTCTAAAAGAACCTTGTATATTCTTATTTACATTTCATTCTTTTAGCACCTTCTCTGTGTTTGTTAATTTATGACCTAGATTTTAGGATTACAGGACACAGCATTCCAAATCCCATGGGATGTTTTTTGTTTAGTTGGGATGGTTTTATTATGTATTTTATTTTTTCCATATTCAATATTATGTAATTTGTTATGTTATGCCTTTTTTTCATTGAGTAAATGTTGATGTTTATTCCCGCCTTTTGCATTCCTTATTTGGATATTTGGGAACGTGCTCCTATGTATCCTTGGGTGATTAAATGATCCTTTTTGGAAATTGTTTTAAAATTATTATTTTTCATTTTAGTAGAAAAATTCAGTTATTTTGAGAAATTGAATAGTGTGTGTGGTTTTTATATGTCTTAGTCCAATGTATTGGTGTTGAAACATGTTGGTTCGGTTTTTTAAGACAAGGGAAATGTTTCGAAGTTGTCTATGGATTTCATTTCTTTTTCATAAAGATGATTATATATGTAAATCTTACTTTCTAGACTTATTTTTCAAAATGGAATTTATTTTTATCCATATGAAACATATTTCTTAATTTTGGAGGGTTTATATTACCTTATAGGCTTATAGATCATGCCTATGTCTTTCTAGGTTCCCAATTTGATTCCTTTTGTTCTTCATGGTTGGCGTGGTGGAGAGTTAGGTGGATATGTTTGGGTTCTTTTCCTGATTCAGTAAGTTTTCCCTTATTTATTTTTTTATTGGTTTTTCTTAGGAAATATATATATATATATATATATCTTACTTCCCTAGTTATTTAATTATTTTTGTTATTGAATTTACATATTTTACATTCATTTAACTATATGTTTGGGGAAATCATTCCCAAAATATTTCTGGTGATACCCAAGCACTAGTCTTAATCCCATGGGGTTTAGAATGTCCTTTAGGACTTTTGGTGTATTGGGTTGGGTGTCAGGTTGGATGAAATCCCAAGTTGGCTTGTTGAAAAGTTGAATTAGAGCATAAAATCTTAATGGGACCTATGTTTGGAATATCCCATGTTATTTGGTGATGTTTGTGAGGAAGGGAGACTAAGGTTATCTTAGCTTGAGAGGTAAGGGCATGGAGAGTATATCTATTTCTTACATATCCCAGTCCTTAAGATACTAAGGGAAGCAGGGTTTTAAATCATGGTTTTAGGTTTGTTTTTTAAGTTTTTATTGTTTTGATGTTATTTATTTTCTGATCCCCATTTAGAATGTGCATGATATTGGTGGTCACTCTTGGTACCGGGCTAGAAAAGAAGAACAATATGAGATTCGTGGTAGGAATTCATGGACCAGGAAACCATATGGTTCCCAAGAATTAAATTATACCTTTTATATGGAGTGTATTGCGAGGTTGGATCGTGGTACCCCAACCATGAGTCCAATGCTTACTTAACACTATTTCCTTTCCATTTTTCCTCTATTTAACTCCTCTTAATTCAATATTTTTGAAAAGGTGGTTCCTACTCATTAGAGGTGGATTGAGGAATGTTTTGGGATGTGGTTTTTTTGATTCTTATAACGGTTCTTTTATAGTACTTGTGTATTCTTATTTTTAAAAACATTGATTGCCAAATAAAATGTTTATTAAGGAAAGCCTTTCTTTTCAATATTGGTTTTGTAGAAAATAGGGAGGATTTAATATCCTTAGTATTATAAAATGATTTATAAAAATGGTTGCCTCCATGTGAAATAGTGTTTTCAAAATGAAATCATTTTAAAAATGGGAATCGTTGGGTTATTCATTTTCAAAATGAATTGAAATTTTGAAAGCGATTCCATGTCGGTTCCACCAAGGATGTTGGTTTCAAAAGTGTGATGGATTGGTTGTTATAAAATATATTGGTGGAGGATGATTTTTAAAATTCATTATTGATAATGATGTTTTCAAAGGAAAAGTTATATTGGTGAAATTTTGTGTGCCACTTTGAGGATTCTTATTCACCTTGTTATGGTTTGAAGTATGTTTTAATTCCCTGATTTAGAAGGAATATTCTGCTTTTTTGTTTTGAGGTGTGTATTTTTGTGGTCTATTTATAGTGTTGTTGTTTCCATCCCGATGAATGGTTGATTTAGTTTATTTGGATATAGTTCATACCAAAACTCTACGTGAAATAGTGGACTTGAAATTGTCCTTTTAAGAGGCGTTGAGCATTAGATTGTCAGTTATAGTTATGTTTGAAGAAATGAGTTCCTTTGGGAAGTCTTATTTTGGTGGATGTGATATTTTTTTGAGATTTTTTTATGGTTGTTTTGATCTTGTGGATGTTACGCCCATTTTATCATCGATCCATTGAGTTTCTCATTGATTTGGACATGAGATAGGCCATTGGTGCACAATCAGGTAACTAGGGTGTTTGATCTACCATCAGGGTTTGGTATACTAGTTTTCATTTAACTGTAGTTTTTTTGGATGAAATATGTAGGGTTGATCTCTGCTTTGGACCCTTGGTTAACCACATGTGTTGTAACCCGAGATGAGACATATTTTCATGTTTTGAGGCTCTATGTGGTGGTTTCTTCTTTCTTGTGTTTGGAAGTGATTATTACTAATAATTTGTCTCTCATGGATGTTTTTTTGAAGATATGTCTTCTGAATGTTCTTCTTAGAACCAAAATTTTAGAGGAACTCTAATTGGTGGGGAGACCATGTTAGGGGACCACGGGATGAATAATATTACTTGTTTGAGGTTCTAGTTCTAGTATTTCGTGAAGATGTAGACGATTATTAGTTTATTATAGGGATCATTTTGGAAGATTTTAGTAGTTTCCATTATGGTTAAGTCATGTAGAAAGTTTCTTTTGGTTCGGGCATCTTTGGACCTTTCATTTTCCTTATACATTCTTTTGATCGTGACTTTATTGGGATAGAAATTTTCATGGTGGAGAGACTGTAATACCCCAGTTTTCATGTTTTTTGTATTTTTTATCACGTTATAGAGAGGGATTGAGAATTGGTAGTTGGAGGCAAGAAAAATTAAATTTTGGAGTCTTTATAGATGTTGTTCGGTTAACCCGCATAGTTAGAAATAATTGTGTAGTGCCCCAGAGGGTTCACATGTGAGTATGAGGTGTGGTGTACGACTTGTGCACGGTCTACTGAACCATGCACTATGTGCGTGGGTAGGATCTGTAAGTTCATATTGTCATGTGTCATGGTATGATCATGGTTTTCTCAATCATGTGTCTTTTCATAGGTAATCGTGTGAGGGGGTTCTTGAATTTGGTGGTGGATAATGCATGTTTAGCACATGGATTGGTAAACTGCCTACAAATCATGTGGTTTCCCAATATTTAAATAAATTAATGATCTTTATTTGGTTTTTATATTTTTTATATTTTTTTATACCTTTTTTTCCATAGAATCATGTGAGGCCCTCCCCCTTCCTCTCTAGTCATGCACCTCCCTCCCACTCGGCCCTCTCTTCATCCAGTGACACCACATGATTTCTTATGGTTTCCTTTTCAGTTCTTCTATGTAAGAACTTATTTAATTCTTCTCCCTCTATTTGGACAATTTTACCTTTCCCAATCAGTTGTTCTTATTTGGATTAACCATAGATCAAGGATTAATCCAATTTTTGGTTCCCTCTTCTATTATTAGGGTATACAATGTCTCTCTCAAGTCATCCTTGTTCATATTCTAGCATCCACCATCGAAGACAAAGTGGTCTGGTTTATTTTGGTATTCCACCACCAAATGACGTTGCATTTATTTCTACTTTTTTATGTATACTAATTTTATTTTGGCTATTTTTGAGATTTTGAGTTCCTAGTATTTTCTATAGTGTGTTTTGGGAATCCTTGAGGCGGGTTTGAGTTTCTAGAGTCGATGGTGACTTACCTACGTAAGAATAAGTTAGAATATATATATATATATATGTGTGTGTGTGTGTTCCCCCATTATATATATTTTCCTCAATTCTTTCATGAATATATATATTGGGGTTAGGTGTGATTATGTATATATATAAAAAATTAAGACATGTGTAAGTGTAAATGGGTATATGAAAATATAAGAATATATATAAGGAACTTCTTGTATCTATTCATGATGATGTGAATATGTACCTATGGGATACGTGTCTTTATTTATTTGAAAAGTTTCATACTCTTAGTGGAGGGGAAGAGCATATTTGTGTGGGTTCCAATAAAATCATCTAGTGGGAATGTGTTCCTACTTGATCGTCTTCTTCTTGATGTAGGTGTTAGTATGAAATTCATTTCCTTCTGTAATTATAATATTCTTGTGCATTCTTAAAGTACCTTTTATATATGTTTGGATATATGGATATCCTTATGATGGGTTGAATCCTTTTTGGTGTGTTTTGTACTTAGCATATTTGGTTTTTCTTGTGCAATATGTGTTCATGTTTTCAAATGGTAAGATTAGTTATACAAAAAAAATTATGAAATTATATGAGGCCTTTTTGAAATTGTTTTTATGAAGTGGGTGATGGGTTTTAAATAGATAATAAAATAGTTTTGGTTTCACTAAGTCAATATAATCCTTTAAGGGAACTTTTTTATTAAATTTATCTATTCACCACAAATAACATTAAAAGGGGATTTTAGTTTTATTTCAAAGGGGGATTTGAAGTTTATGGGTGGATTAACTTTTGGGGAAAATCCCGGTTGTCTTCTTTAAAGGTTTTTTATGGAAATGACATGCTCTTTTTCCTTATTTTTGTATTTCACAGGGTAGTTTGAAATGTTTTATAATATAAATGATTTTTATAAACCTGTAAAAATGGTTTATGTGGGTTTTTATGGAAATTGTGATGGATGAATGGCCTTTTTCCAAGTTCTGAATATTCAAATAAGAAATCCAATGTGTGGGGGGTGACCTTAATATAAATTAAGGGCTTGGATTATTCCATTTAAATCAATGGTTATATTTCTTCTTTCAATGGAATTTGGTTTTAAAGTAGACTCCGTTTATATGTTTGATGAGTTTCCTTGTTTCAAAAAGGTTGTTTAGTTGAATAAAGTTAATATAGACTTTCAATTGAAATATATGGGTGTTGTTGGTAGTTATGATGGTTCTGTTTGTAATTTTGGTTAAAGTTCATATTATTTTAGAAAGGGTTTTTTAATGATTATGATATGAGTGAATCCTCGATTGGAACTAGTGATGTGATGTAGATTTGAACACATATCAGATGCATTTTTAGTCTCTTCTTGTGGTTCTTGGGGGTTACCTTGGTGATAATGATATATTGGTTTATTAAATGATAAATTGAAACCCTCATTATTCCCATGGGATTCATAGAGGATGTTGGCGTTTGGATTGAGGCTACCCATGGGGTGTGTCTCATTCATGAAATTGGGGTTGAGTTGTTAAATATGAAATTAGATACACATAAAGGGTTAAACCAATAATTTTAATTATTGACATGTAAACATGGGTTAGTAAATGAAAATTGTAAGATTTAGGATTAGTTTTCTAATATGGTTTGTAAATGAAATTAATGTTAATTGTGCCTAATATATATCATGGGATGAGCGAGTGTTTGGTATAATGTTATTTTTCTAATATGAATTTATTTGAAAATGGTGATTTGTTCATGGGTTATGATATGAGTATGATTTATGTATTGATGAATTATGAATTGTGAATGTCATGTTATTATACGACTATGGTTTTGAAATTTTCTATGTTCTAAATGGTTAAAAAATAATGTGAATATGGATTAATAATTGTATGGGGTATTGGATTGAGGATCCTCCCATAGGACATCTGAACTACTGCTGCTGTCCGACCGATGTATTTCAAGGGTTAGGGTATCATACTAAGGCTCTATTCCCCAAATGGATGCATTAGATGACACTACATGAGTAGTTTCTCCATGGTATGTTTGATAGAATATCTGGACCGATGCTCTAATGTAAGTGTGATCAACTACCTGGATGGATGCTCCATGAATGTATGATAGACTACCTGGACTGATGCTCTATGGTAGGTGAAATATTTTTATTGTGAAATGATTTCCCTACTAATATAGGGAACATGAGTTAACCCATTATGCAAAGTAGCTCACCACCATAGGTTGTAGTATAATGGATAGAAATTCTTAACCATGGAAGAAATGAAAAAAATGATTAAAGTGAATATTTTTAGCAAATTAAAACTTGTTATTAAATATTTTTCTTGTCATTACATTAGCATATGATCCATTTTTTCTATCCTGTGAGCTATTGGATGGGATCACTGGACATGGCATTCTAGATCTGTTGTAATTTTTTCTTCTTGGTTGGTATTGTTTTTTTATGATGTATATAGTTTGTTTCATGTTTGAAATTATGTAATGATGTATGTTATTCCCATTTTTTTCATTAAATACATGTTGATATTTATTCCCAAATTTTCCATGCATTTTTTGATAATTGGAAACATGTGGCTATGTACCCATGAGTGATTAATTGATCCCTATTGGAAAATATTTTAGAGTTATTATTTTTTATTTAAATAAATCAGGTGAATTTTTTTATAAATGGAATGGTGTTTGTGGTTTTGATAATTCTTTGGAATGGTCTGTGGTTTTTAAATGTGTGTGTTTTTTTGTGAAACCCGGGAAATTTTTGGATGTTGTCTACAGATTTGACTTTTTTCTATTGAGATGAATATGTATGTAAATCCTACTTTATATATTTATTTTTGAAACTATAATTGATGTTTATCTTTATGAGACCCATCACATAGTTTTTGCAGTTTGTGGTGACCTACTAGGATTCTAGCTCCCACATATAGATTTCCAGGTTCCCAATTGGATTCCATTTTTTCTTCACGGATGGAATGGGGGATATTTGGGTGGAGATGTCTGGGGTATCGACTTGAATCAGTTAGTTTTCTCTAATTTATTTCATGTAGCTGTTTCTTTTACTTAGTTTGTTTCTGTATATCCTTCTTTCCTTCTTATTTAATTATTTTGGTTATTTTATTTATATATTTTTCTATAATTTAAATCTTTTTTTGGGTGAAATATTTACCAAAAATATTTATGGTGATGCCCTGGTGCTTGTCTCTATACTATAAAGATCACCAATACCATTTGGGACTTCTGGCGAATCAGGTTGGATGTCAGAGAGAATGAAATTTGTGGTCGGTTTTTTACACTATGTCCAATGGAATATGATTTTTATTTTCCAAATATAAAATTTTCTGGATATTCCTAAGATAATTGGATAGAAAGAATATTGGATCCCCAAATATAAAGGGAATGAATAGAAATTATTATCCCATTAATATTTATATTCATAAATATCAACATTTGGTTATTATTAAATAAATAATATATAGGACCATGAGAATGAAATTAATAAATAAACATAATTATTTTATTTCCTTTATTTTTTACAATAATATATTTACTTGTATTATATTTAAGAAAAATAAATCAAAGGTACTTGAAATGCTCAAGAATTTATAGAGAATTTACAAAAAATAGTGTGGTTACTATATAAAGATGATTTGGAAAAATAATGGTGCTTAGTATAGTAGTAAAATATTTGAAGAATACCTTGAGAATCATGATATTCACCATGAATATAGTGAAACATAAAAAGCACAAATAAATTGTTTGAATAAAAACAATAATAGAATCATGGCGTAGATGGATTGAACCATTTTGATAGAGTGTGATGCTTCTTAGTAAATTGGATAAATGTTATTAGATTATAAATTAACATTTAAAATAACTTATTTTATAGAAAAAATCTAATCTTCCACCATATGATATTCATTATAATAATGTAAAATGATTGTAATACATAATGGTTTTTTTAATCCTCTGTATTATCAATCCAATGGCCAAAATTTAGGTATGTTTCATGAAATATTTATTGATGGAATATTATAAGTTATCCTCAAAATGGCAGTGGTCCAAAATGATACAATAGGGTAAATAGAATATAATTGAGGGAAGTAATGGAAAATTATTAGTACATTAAAGGAAAGGAAACATACATGAAGTAAAAAGTTCCAAAAGTGATGATGAGAATTTTTTTTAAATAATGGGATATATTTTATGAAATTTGTAAATATTCCCAAGGATTACACATTAATTATATAGATTACTAAAAATTTCATTATATATAGAAAAATATCTCATTTTTTTATAGATAATATGATAGGTGAGTTCTTGAAAATCATTTGATGTTAAGAATAGTCAGTTCAAACAATGATGACATTGAGGATAGATTCACATACTTAATGATTTTTACATCATAAACCTGGGGATATTGAAAAAGTATATGAGAATCATGAGTGGGTTGATTCCTTAAATGGGTAATTAGATCATACTAAGAATAATGGATCTTATAACTAGTACCCAAACCTAAAGAGAATAATGTTATCTGAAAAAATGGTTGTCTCAAACAAATATGAAAAAATGGATAAGTTGTTTCAAATAAATTGAGATTTGTGTGTAAGTGGTATACTCATGATGGATTCATTTATTTATATGAGACCATTGTATAATTTTAAAGATTTTAAACCATTAGGATATTTCTATATATTATAGAACAAAGGAAATATAATATTTCCCAAATTTATGTCAGGTCTACTATTCACATTAAAGATTTGGAAAACGACTTTTAGATTGAGAAAATAAATATATTTATTCTAGGTAAAGATTGGGACTACGTTTTTAGGCTTAATAAGTCTCAATATGTGTTTAGAAAAGCCTGAGGATATTTTTTTATTCTTTGGATACTTGTTTGAAGAATTTGATGTTTAGAAAAAGTAGTGTGGAAAATAATATCTACCTCAAATATGAAAATAATGTATTATTGATTTTCTGTTAATATAGATTACATAATTTTCACTAGAAATGGACAAGGTTATTGTGAAGAATTTAATCTGGATATAAAATATTTATTTGAAACATCCACCTTTTCAAAATCAGATACATTCCAGTTTTTAAAATTTCTCAACAGAAAGACCACATATTTCATTTTCATGATAATTATTATTAGTATCTATTAGCTAACTTGGGAATATAAGATTTAATGAATATTTTTAAAGATATATAATTGGAAAAAATTACTAATGTATGGGGAAATAAAGGATGTTGACCTCCAATAATTTTATAATGTTATTTGTTATTTTTTCATTTAAAGTGTATAGATCGGAGATTATCCTTATTTTCACCCATTGTGCTAGATTTAGAATTGAACCAAAAAATAAAATATTATTTATGGGAAAATAATTCTCCAATATATTAATGGAATAACATATTAAGTGTTATGGTAAAATAAGGACTGATATATTTGGCTATATATATTTATATTATGAAGGCATTGTTAATTATATAAGATCTGCAGCTAGATAGGTTTTATTTTTTAGTGAATAGTATGTGTATTGTAACACAAAGTTTAAAAGATTCATAATATTGTGTATTTATAAAGTATAATATGTAATCATATATAAATACAATACCCAATTTATGTGGATGATAAATTAGTTTGATGATTTAAGGTTAGAAGTAAAGTTACAAGTATTTCATTCTTTGACAACCACTTCACTATTAAGTTTTCAAGGAATATTTTTGTAACACCCTATGTAAATAAAGAATATGAAATTTTCATATGTATTAATATTTTTGAATTAAATATTAATTTTACATTAAATTGGATTCTTTGTCTGATAGAGTACTCAACAGGCAACAATGGGTTTCTTGGAAATCTTGCATTGGACACAACGTTGAGTTATACCAAAAAATAATATAATGATATTATTATTTTAAATGGTAGTTAACACATAACCATTGTATGTTTGGTAACGAATAAAACTAACTATAGTATTATTTCAAATGTTTGGTTAATGTTTTCACATTTATCTAATAAATGTTATAAGCTTAAAATGTGAATGAATCTAATTTTAAGCATAAATACTGTAATATTCTTTAAAAGGTCGATTTACCGCCTTTTGATGGAGAACCATTTTTAAATATAATTTCTATCAATTTTAAATATTATATATGAAAAAATAAAATTCTTTTTTAGAATCAGGACATAAATATTTACATTGGAAGGAATTTCGGTATTTTTCTGATAATGTTCATTTTTTATGAATAGTGAAAAATACTGCATTTTAATTCAAAAATACCGTTTAATCTAATCTATTTATGGGTTTAGATTATCTTTTTTATTTTTTTAAAGTGTAACTGGATTATATATTTATCATTTAATCTAGTGTTGGTCATTGGAAGTAATATCACTTTGAAATTAGACATAAACAAGTGTCACTCTTTTGATAGTTATTTTTTCTTAAATACATGCTTTTTGATTTTGACAATGGAAATTAATTTTAAAATTATTAATGAAACATCTATGTCTTGAATTTTTTAAATTAGAAATAATTTTTTAAATCAGAATATCAAAATTATATTTTGGTAAATTTTTGGTATTTTCCTAGAAACATTAAATTTTTTATGAATAGTGAAAAACAATACATAGAATTTAAAAATCGACTTTTTCATTAAAATATAATTTTACCTCTTATTTGAATTGAATTTAAAAAATACTACATACTTGTTTTTCATGAGTAAGTAAAATGTGGTTCAATATGAGGAAATTAATTATTTCTAAATAGTAACTTTTGATTTTTACTTACCATGTTTAAAGGTAAATAGGGTAATTTAATGTAAAAATAATATTATAATAATATAAAATTTCCATAAAACTTTTCATAACATTATTGGATGAGTAATTTCAAACCAATAAAATTATTGGGTGAGACTTTTGGCCTTTTAATGTCACTTGGGTAAGATATTGACATTAAAACGTTTTGTTTAAAGTAAAAATAAAAATATCATAAACATGAATCTTTTTACAAAAATAATTTCTATATGTTGTAATATAAGTGATCTCATTGACTATAAATATTATTTTAAAAGATAAAAATATTTCCTACATCATGGTAATTTATTTATATTTTTGAGACATTAAATATATAAATTTAATTATGACACAATGGTGATGCATTAATTGCTTCATTAATAAAGGATTCAAATAAATGATATTATAAATATTAAAATAAATTTATTTTGAACCTATTTATGTCATAAACTAATTTTATAGATTATTATTACTTGTTATATTTTAATTAATTAATGTTTTTTCTAAATATTCATGCTGGTTTGGATTTTTTTAAAAGTCATGATATGAATAGTATAAAAATTGACATAATTGAGTTTTTAAATCAATTAATATTTTATTAAATGAAAAAATAGTCCTAAAATTAAAATATTCATCCAAATGACATATATAATGTTAAAAATGTCATTATGGATCCATTTTGGGTCTCCTGAAATTTTATAATAAATATATTAACCATATAGTTTGAACATACAAGAAGACATAGTAAAAGTTAAATAAGAGTAAAAAAGATAAAATACAAAAGATAAGGATTAAAAAATAACAAAAAACTCTCCAATTATTAATATATGATTTTTATTTGAACATATATGCACCTTACCTTTGAATAAAATAAGTTTTGGACCTTCTGAAACCGAAAATAATTTTATAATAAAATAATACTTTCAAACATTTCTAAAGAGCCCATCTTCCCTCTTATAAAAGGCCACCACCTCTAACCCATTAATCACACCTCTCAAGCCCCATGGATATTCCAAAACCTGCCCAAAAAATCTCCCAACATCCCTATATTACTCTTAGAATCCTTACCTAAGGAATAAGGCACTTCAAGAAATCCTTTTGGTTCATACCAAAGGGAGTTACCCGATTTAAAGATAGCGCCTTTCCTCAAGTTCTCTTCTTTTATTTTACTTCTTCACTCCCTATTCTATTATTTTTCTTTGTTTACATAAAAAATAGTATCCAAAATATAATATATTTTTTATAATATATATTCTAACTAAACATCCACACACCTCCATCTAATGGATACGAACATACTGTTTCTCTTGACGGCGAACTACTACCTCACGAAATGATGATTGTTCAATCTTCTCCTACCACCTCTTATGGAGAAAATTAAGATAGAACCATATTTATATGTGATATATATTATATTTTTATATTTATATGATTCTTTATTTTTTCATTTATATCATACCATTATGGTTTCCATAATGGGTAAATATGACAATTCCATTTGAGGATGTGCGGACTACCGCCCCCTCAAAGTGATGTGACTCGTTAATACCATACATGGAACATATAATGGATGGTGTTAATTAACTTATGTAATATATGTAAAATATGATATTATAATTTAATAATAATATAACTATGTATCATTTGGTTTTCATTCCCTTAAAAATGAAAATAATGAAATGAAAGTAGTCTTCCTGTGTACGTACAGCTTACCGTCTCCACGAATGGTGCATTTCATTTATTATATCAAAATAATATGGAATATTATAAAAATAGATACACTAGATATATATGAAAATTATTATATCTAAATCATTAATATCATTCTATTGATAATTTACTTTTGAGCACATGGACAATTTGTAATTATAACAAGTTAATTTTTGACTCAAGTACCAAAAATAGATATAATGACTGATATGAACATGAATAATTATATGATTATTAGAGAAAGGTAATACATGGTTTAAAAGGAATAATAATCATGAAAAGTTTTTGACGTAGTTAAAATTAACTTAAGTATATTATTTATCGACATAAAGAATGAACAAGAAAATTCGGACACAAGGTAAGGGGTTTTCATCTCACTTTTTATTCCCCTGAGATTCATGCTATATTTGCAACAATTTACTCTTGTGTGGTTTATGTACTTCCCATGATTTTATTACTTATGTAATATAATTTATTTTATGGGTATTTATATCTTAATTGTATAATCCTTATTTAATGTGGTGTAGGTTTCGTAAGTTACCAAATCGATAAGGGAACCTTTCACCATCCTCTTTTTTGTCAAAGACTTATTTTATGTTATGCTATTCTAAATTTTTATTTTATTATGTTAGGATATTTTCTTTTATATACTTATTTATGTACATTTTATGTCCATGTTATGAGAGACCATTTTCACTCTCATCAACTCATTTTCTAAATTTTAAAGGGATGCAGTTATGCTGGAAAATGTATGTAATAGAACTTCATAACCCGATTTCAATTATTTGGTTTAAACTTATACTTCATGATTATGTAGTTATATGAATATATGTGAATTGATATTATTTTTCTACAGTTAATATCCACTTATATTGGGTGTATTATTATTTTTCACACATAATTATGTCATTGATTTTTCCTTAATCTAAGGATATGATCTTTGCAAGGGACATTGTCTCAATTTACATTGCATTGATACATTCTGGTTCTCATACACCAATTCAATTTTATATGGTGTATATACTTACATTTGACATATTATATCATGAATATCTTTATTCTCATGATATTATAATCTTTGATAAATATTATTCCTCATTTATTTGTATTCAATCATCTCTCATTTGGTTAGGAACTCTTTAACTAAAATATCATTTTAAATGTTCTAAAAATTTATTCTTCTAAATAATTATCATTAATTTCCATATTTTAGTAATGGTTTTAAGGATTTATTTATATGTACATGAGTATTTTGGAAGTAAAATTTCTTTCAAAATCTTCAATGTTATATGGGAAACCTTGATTTAAAAATCTCTTTATTAAATGTTTAAATTAGTTTTGAAAATGGTTTGTTAAAGAATTTATTATGTAAATATATTGAAATTATATATTGTGATTGCAATATGGAAATGTTATTATTCCGTTATTCTTGTCTTATGTGTTATGAATATGTTATGTGTATTGAGAATTGATTACGTATACATGTTGTTCTGTGATAAACCTAAGGGGTGAGCCTGAGATAACTCTTCAATGCATTGAGTAATGTGACAAAGGTAAATGTTAACGTTTATTCTAAGAGATTTAAGGAATATAATGTGATGGGTATTCCAAACATAACTCCTTATGTACCTGTGATAACTAGAATCTATGTATGATATGGATTCCAAGTGTTGCCTTTATGATATATTATTTCTATGTGTTATTCATAAATCATATGATTTTGTGAGGTTTGATAAAGATATTATGTTTTAAGATTGAAAGATATGATGATTTAGATTTGAATGTATTTATGGAAAAATGTTTTCTTTTCTTATTTTATATACCTTACTATGCTTTTTAGGCTCATACCTAATTTTTTAAATGTCTTCCATAGGACTTAAAGATGAATAGGCTCAAGTATAGGATCATGTAAATGTCATGTTGTCTAGAACATGGAACTAGAACATTTCCTTTCTTTAATAATTTTTATTTTATGAAAAAAATGGATACTGAGTAGAAGTGTCTACATGTAATATTCAAGTTATTATGTGTATGTTATGACCTAATTCTCTAAATTTCTAAACCTGAAAAGATCCTCCATGTGAATAATAAACATCATTCACGATTATGTAATGTTGAAGGTTGGGTACTTATAGTTGGTATCAAAGGTTGGTTTAGATAACATTATAGGTTCGGGTGTTTTTTATGAAAAAGTTACATAACCATAATGGTTAGAATATTATAAAGATTTATAGTTATTTTAGATAAATTTAATGAGTTTTAGATAACATGAATAAGTATATCTTATTGATTACCCACCTCATAAGATAGTATATGATATTTTTTCTGATATAATCACACTAACTGTTTTGGTTTTATTAAATGGATGGATCTATCAGGAACCAATGTAAAAATAGTTGTGAAGGAAACTTTGGTGGTTTTCTTAATGAGGAACCGAAATAAAGGCAAGTGGCAATGAGAACTCTTGTCGTTAAAATATGTTATAGTTATTTTGGTGGAATTTAGGTCATTTTTAGGAATGTTATAAAATTATATGTTTTTAGAAAATAGATAACATGCAGGAAGGGGGACAACCCATCATATCCAGAAAGGCCACGTTAATCAGACCCACAACCGAAGGGAGACAAGGCACATTGTCTACCACTACCCTACGTGAAGTCCCTAGATAGTATTCCTTATTCTTTTTAGTTAAATAATTGTATGGATCAAGAATAAGATGATTTTGGGAAGTTATGATTTATCAAATGGATATACTTAGTATTGGAAAATGATTTGGGGATTAAGTGATAATGGTCATTTTAGAATACTTTCTCTCTTTTTGGAACAATTTCTGTTTATGAAAAATAGAATACTTTGGGATCTCATTTGTGGAGTAATGGTTGAAATTTTATTTTGAAAGAATATATGTTTTTATGGTGGATATATGGTGAATTGGGTTATTTATTGAAATTATTAACCTATCATCGAGAATACGTGATTAGGTTAATTACACTTAAGTATGAGACTTTAAGAGTATTTAATTTCATTTGAAGATAAATGTTAAGATTTACTATGGAATACTATGTGATTAAATTCTTATGAGTTTTGGGTTTCAATATTAGTTTGGATTATACTGATGTATTTTGATGAAAATTGTATATTTAATGGTATTTGTTTTACTTTGGGTACTATTTGTTGAATTTTGTATATTAAGAGTAGAATTTTTTATAAAGGATTGTTCTTCTTGGGGATTATCTGATCTTGTACTAACCAATTTGGTTATGGTTAATGTTTAAATGTAGGGGAAATATATAGTTCATCTTTTATGGATTATGGGATTCAATAGAAGTTGATCTTATCACTTCAGGTGTGACCAAGTCATTTTGAATACTCATCGTTTGGAGAAAAGATGATTTTCTGATGGAATTTTATTAAAGGATGACACTCTACATGACTGGTAAGTATTTTTTCTTATGATCTTAGTCTAGGTAGTAATAAAATATTTCAACTCTAAAAAAATAATCTTCAAGAAAAAATGTTATAATCTTTCATCAATCAACAGACTATTACCCAACCAAAAATTTATGGTATTATGGTGGGTAACTTCATGTGATCAATTTCTCTATCACTCTCTTTTAGTCTACAAGAGTTTGTTATTCTTCCATATCCATGTTTTCCTATATAGAATCCTAGTAGGCATTATCTTGGGTGACCTTTTTTACCTCACTTTATTCCTTTTGAAGTGATTGTTTTATTGACCCTTTCCGATGTGGGAGTTTCAATGAAGTTTCTAAGCCCAATTTTAAAATTGTGAGGACATAATTCCAAAAAGTGTGGAAGGATGTGACATCCCAAGTAAAAAATGAATATGAAATTTTCATATTTATTAATATTTATGAATTGAATGTACATTTTACTTTAATGGGGATTCTATGCCTGATAGTGTACTCAACATGCAACCAGGCGTTTCTAGGAAATCATACGTTGCACACAATGTTGAGATATACCAAAAAATAATATAATATTATTATTATTTTAAATGGTAGTTGACGTATAGTCATTTTATTTGAATAAATGAACATAACTAACTACAATATGATTACACATGTTTGTTAAATGTTTTTACAAATATACAATAAAAGTTAGGGGCTTAAAATGTTAATAAATCCAATTTTTAGCATAAATACTCTTATATTCTTTAAATTGTCTACTTACCAACTTTTGATAGTGAACCCTTTTTAAATATAGCTTTTGAAATTTTTATATTTTATATTTGAAAAAATAATTTTTTTATCTAGAACCGGAAAATAAGAATTTACTTTGGATGAGATTTTGGTATTATCCTGATAAATTTAATATTTTAATTAATAGTGAGAAATACTACATTTTAATTAAAACCTTATTTTTAATCTAATTTATTTATGTGGTCAGATTATATTAATTATTAGTTTTAACATATAATTGGATTATATTTTTACCATTTAATCCATTTTTTTTTCATTGGAAGTAATATCACTTTTAAAATGGACAAAGACAAATGTCAATATTTTGATAGTTATTATTTCTTAAAAACACACTTTTTCATTTTGACAATGGAAATTAATTTTAAAATAATTAATGAAACATATATTTTTTAAATTTGGTAAAATAAAATAAAAATTCATTTCGAAATATCAAAATTAGCATTGGGTTATTTTTTGTATTTTTCTGAAAACCTTAAATGTTAAATGAATAGTGAAAAAAACTGCATAGTAGTTAAAAATTGACTTTTTCATTTAAATGAAATATTAACTCTTTTGTGAATTGAATTTAAAAAATCCAACATACATGGTGGTCATTAGTAATTAAAATTTGGTTCAATAAGATGAAAATAATTTTTTGTGAATAGTAAGTTTTGATTTTTATTTAACATGATTAAAGGTAAATAGGGTAATTCAAGGTAAAAATAATATTATAATAATATAGAATTACCTTAAAACTTGTAATACCATTATTATATGATTAATATATAACCAATAAAGTCATTGGGTGAGACTTTTGGCCTTTTAAAGCCACTTGTGTAAGATAATGACATTGATAACTTTTTATTTGAAGTAAAATTATAAATATCATTGACATGAATCGCTTTACTAAAACAATTTTTATATGGGATTATATAGGTGATATATTTAAATATAAATATTTTTTTGTAAATCTGTAAACATTTCATAAATCATGCTAATTTATTTATAATTTTTAGACAATAAATAAAAAAAATTAATTATGACACAATGGTGATGCGGTAATTTCTTCATTAATAAAGGATTCAAATAAATGATATTATAAATATTAAAATAAATTTATTTTGAACTTTTTTAGGCCGGAAAATAATTTTATATACTATTATGACTTGTTATATTTGAATTAATGATGGTTTTTTGAAACAATCATTTTGGTTTAGAGTTTTTTAAAAATTCATGATATGAATAGTATAAAAATTTGCATAAATGAGTTTTTAAAACAATTAGTATTATATTAAAGGATAAAATAGTCCTAAAAATATAGGAATTGACCAAATTACATATATGATGTTTAAATTTTTATTGGGGATCCATTTTGGGCCTCTTGGAATTTTATACTAAATATATTAACCATATAGTATGAATATACAAGAAGACAAGGTAAAAGATAAATAAGAGTAAAAAGAGTTAAATAAAAAAAATTAGGATTAAAAAATATCCAAAACCTATACCATTCAAAATAGATGATTTTATTTCAAATTATATTCACATTAACTTTGAATAAAATAAGTATTGGACCTTTTGGAAACAAAAATAAGTTTATAATAAAATAATACTTTCAAACATTCCTAAAGAGCCCCCCTCCCTCTTATAAAGGGCCACCACCTCTAACCCATTAAACACACATATCAAGCACATTGTCTTGTCCAAACCCTTCCCAAATAAGCTCCCAACAAACCAATCTTACTCCTAGAAGCATTAATTTAGGAATAAGGCACTTGAAGAAATCCATTTGGTTGTAACCAAAGGGAGTTACCCGATTTAAAGGTAATGTCTTCCCCCAAGTTATCTTCTGTTATTTTACTTCTTCACTCCCTATTCTCTTATTATTATTATTTTACATAACATAAATAGTATCCCTAAAATACAATGTTGTTTTATCAAATTGATTCTAACTACACTTCCACACACCTCCATCTAATGGATGAAAACATATTGTTTCTCTAGATGATGAACTACTGCCTCATGAAATGATGATTGTTCAATTTTCTCCTACCACCTCTTATGGTGGACATTAAGATGTATATTTGTTTATATGAGATATATATTATATTTATATTGTATCTATGATTCTTTATTTTTAATTTTTATCATACCTTTATGCTTTTCATAATGGTTAAATGTGATAATTTCATTTGAGGATATGTGGACTACTGCTCCCTCAAAGTGTTATGAATCGTTAATACCATACATGGAACATATAAAGGATGGTTTTAATTAACTTATGTAATTTATATAATATATTTTATTATATTGTAATAATAATATACCTCGGTATCATTTGATTTTCATCCCTTCAAAAATGAAAAAAATGAAATGAATGTATCGGTCATGCGTACGTATGGCTTAATGTCTCTATGAATGGTGCATATCATTTATTATATCCAAATGATATGGAATATTATAAATACATATATAATACATATATGTTATATTTATTATATCTAAATAATCAATATCATTCTATAGATAATGAAAATTTGACCATATGGACAATTTTTAATTATAACAAGTTAATTGTTTACTCAAGTATTGAACATCGAAGAAAAGACCGATATGAACATGAATAATTATATGATTATTATAACAAGGTAATACGTGAAATAAAAGTAATAATAAACATGAAAATGTTTCTGAAGTAATTATAATTAACTTATATTTATTATTCAGGGAGATAAAGAATCAACAAGACAAGTCGGACATAAGGTAAGGGGTTTTCATCTCACTTTTTATTCCTGTGAGATTCATGCTATATTTGAAAATATTTCCTTTTTGGTTGTTTATGTATTGAACATGATTTTATTCCTTGTGTAATAAAATTAAATTTATGGTTATTTACATCTTCATTGTGTGATCCTTATTTCATGTGGTGTTTCTTTCGTATGATACCAAATCAGTATGGGAACCTTTTGTCGTACTTTTTTTGTCAAAGACTTATTTTAAGTTATGTCCTTTTAAATTTCCATTTTATTATGTTGGGATATCTTCTTCAATATCCTTATTGTTGTACATTTTATTTCCATGTTATTAAAGACCCTTCCCTCTCTCATAAACTCATTATCTAAATTTTAAAGTGACGTCGTTAGGCTGTCAAATTTCTATAAGAGAACTTCTTAACCAAATTTCAATTCTTTGGGTTAAACTTATACTTCTTGATTATGAAGTTCTATGAATATGTGTGAATGAAATCTGATTTTTTTACACTTAATATCAACTTATATTGAGTGTATTATTATTTGTGACACATAATTATTCCATTTATTTGTCCTTAATCTAAGGATATGATCTTTGTGAGGGACTTTGTCTTAATTTACTTTCCATTGAGTGTTTTTTTTGTTCTAAACCAATTCACTTTTATATGGTGTATATACTTAACTTAGACATATTATATCATTGTTCTACTTATTCTCATGATATTATAAACATTTATTAATTTTATTCCTCAATTATTTGTATTCAAGCGTCTCTCATTTGGTTTGGAACTCTTTAACTAAAATATCGTTTTAAATGTTTTAAAGATTTATTCTTATAAATCATTATCATTAATGTCAAAGATTTAAAAATGGTTTTAAGGATTTATTTATATGTACATGAATGTTTTGTAATTAAAATTTCATTCAAAATATTCAAATTTGTATGGGATACTTTGATTTAAAAATATCATTATTAAATGTTTTAAATGGTTTTGAAAATGGTTTAATAAAGAATTGATTTTGTCAATATCTTGAAAAGATATATTGTGATTGAAATGTGGAAATTTTATCTTTCCTTTATGATTGTTTTATGTGATATGAATATGTTATGATTATTTGTCATTGTTTATGTATACATGTGGTTCTGTGATAATCCTAGGGCGAGTGAGCCCGAGATAGCTCTCCAACTCATTATTATACGTACTGGAGGTAAACATTGATGTTTCTCCTATGGTATTTTGATAATATACTGTGATGGGTCTTCAAAATATAACTCCTTATATACCTGTGATAGCTATAACATAAGTATGGTATAGATGCCACAAGTTACCTTTTTCATTTATGTTTTTTATATTTTATTCATAAATATTATGCTTTTGTGAGGTATGTTAAAGATATTATGTTTTAATATAGAAATCTATGATTATTTTTATTTGTTTGTATTCATGGACTAAGGTTTTCATTCGTTATTATATATCTTTTAATGAGCTTTTTATACTCATCCCATTTTTTGAAATGTTTTCCAAAGGACTTAAAGATAAATAGGGTCAAGGATGGGATCATGGAAAAGTAATGTTTTCTAAAACATGGAGGTAGAAATGTTTATTTTTTTTCTAATGTTTATTTTATTTAAAAAATGGATACTGAGTAGAAGTGTCTACATGTAATATTCAAGTCATTATATATAAGTTATGTCCTAATTATCTAAATCTGTCAACCTGAAAAGATCCTCAATGTAAATTATTAACTTAATTTAAGATTATGTAATGTTCAAATCTAGATCCTTATAGTTGGTATCAAATGTCAGTTTAGATGAATTTAGAGGTTACGGTTTTATTTAAGAAAAAGTGACATAACCATAATGGGTAGCATAATAGAAAGAATCACAATTATTTTTGATAAATTGAATGAGTTTAAGATAACATGAATAATTATATCTTAGTGTTTACCCTCATCATAATATAGTATATAATTATTTTAATGATATACTCACAATGATCGTTTCTGTTATAGTAAATGGATAGATCTAGAAGGAACCAATGTATGAATATATGTGAAGGAAATTGTGGTGGTTTTCTTAATGAGAAAGCAAATGAAATTGGAGCTACAATGAGAACTATTATGGTTAAAATACGTTATTGTTATTTTTGATGAATTTATATCATTTTTGGGAATGTTATAAAATTATATAGTTTTAAAAAAAGGATAACCTATAGGAAGGGTGACAACCCATCACATCTAGAAAAGCCACGGGAATTGAACCCACAACTGAAAGGAGAAAAGGGTGCATCGCCTACCACTAGCCCACGTGAAGTCCCTTGTTAATATGACTTATTATTTTTAGTTAAATAATTTTATAGATCAAGAATAAGTTGATTTTGAGAACTTATGTTTTATCTAATGGATATATTTAGTATAGGAAAATGATTTGGTGATTATGTGATTTTAGAATTCATTCCCTCTTTTAGGAATGATATATGTTTATGGAAAATAGAAAACTATGGGATCCCATTGGTGGGGTACTAGATGAAATTTTATTTTTGAAGAATCTATGTTTTTATTTTGGACATGTGGTGATTTGGGTTATTTATGGAATTGATTAACTTATCAGAGAGAATTTGTGATTAGGATAATTACACATCAGTCTGAGACTTTAAGAGTTGTCAGTGTTATTTGGAGATAAATGTTAAGATTTCTTGTGGAAGACTATGTGATTAAATTCTTATGATTTTTGGGTTTCAATCTTAGTTTGGATTATATATTAGTATTTTAACGAAAATTGTTTATTGAATGGTCTTTGTTGAACTTTTTGTAGTGTTTGTTGAATTTTAGAGATTAAGTGTAGTATTTGTTTTTATAAAGGATTGTTCTTTTTGGGGATTATCTAATCTTGTACTAATAATTTTAGATTTTTTAATGTCTAAAGATAGGGGAAATATATTGTTTATCTTTTATGGATTATGTGATTCTCTATAAGTAGATTATAGAACTTAAGTTACCCAAGTCATCTTGAATACTCATCGTTTGAAGAAAATATGATTTTGTTGAAATTTTTTATTAAAGGCTGACACTCTACATGACAAGTAAGTATGTTTCCTTATGATCTTAATCTATGTAGTAATAAAAAATTTCAACTCTATAAAAATAATCTTCAAGAAAAAATGTTATACACTTTCTTTTACCAATATAATTTAACCCAAAAACAAATTTATATTATTGTGGTGGTTAACGTTATGTGATAAAGTTCTCTATCACTCTCTTTTCGTCTACAAGAGTTAGTTTTCCTTCAATATCCATGTTTTCCTACATTTAATCCTAGTATGTGTTATCTTGGGTGACGTTTGTACTTATTTTTCTCTTTATTAAAGTTATATTTTTTTTGACACTTTTTCCGATGTGAGACTTTCAAGGATGTTTCCGATCCCAATTTTAAAATTGTGAGAATGGAATTCCCACAAGGGGGGAAGGATGTAACATCCAAAGTAAATAAAGAATGTGACATTTTCATATTTATTAATATTTGTGAATTGAATATTATTTTTACATTAAAGGGGATTCTATTTTTGATATCTTACTCAACATGCAACATTGGGTTTGTTTGTAATCTTACGTTGCACACAACATTGAGATATACAGAGAAATATTATAATAATATTATTATTTTAAATGGTAGTTGACACATAGTCGTTGTTTTAGAGGGAATGAACAGAACAAACTACAATATTATTACACATGTTTATTAAATGTTTTTACATTTATCGAATAAAATTTAGAGGCTTAAATTGTGAATTAGTCCAATTTTAAGCATAAATACTCTCATATTCTTTAAAAGGCTGATTTACCATCTTTTGATGGAGAACCCCTTTTAAATAAAGTTTTTGTCACTTTTATAAGTTCTATTGGAAAAAATAAAACTCTTCTTTATAATTGGGACATCAAAATTTACTTTTGATGAAATTTTGGTATTTTTCTAATAATGTTCATTTTTAATGAATAGTGAAAAATACTGCAATTTAATTCAAAAATACCTTTTAATCTAGTTTATTTATGTTGTTATATTATATTTTTTAGTTTTTCCAATGTTTAGTTGAATTTTATTTTCACCATTTAATCCAGTGTTGGTCGTTGTAACTAATATCAATTTAAATTGGGCATAAACAAATGTCAATATTTTGATAGTTATTTTTTCTTAATAACACACTTTTTGGTTTTGAAACTGGAAATTAATTTTAAATTACTTAATGAAAAATCTATGTTTTTAATTTTTTAAAATATACATCATTTTGAAAATTTTAATATCAATATTAGCTTTGGGTGATTTTTTGGTAATTTTTTTAAAATGTTAAATTATTTATGAATAGTGAAAAACACAACAAAGTAGTTAAAAACAGATTTTTTCATTTAAATGAAATTTTACATCTTATGGGAATTGAATTTCAAAATTCCAACATAAATGGTTGTCATTAGTAATTAAAATTTGTTTTAATAAGATGAAAATAATTTATGGTGAATAGTCACTTTTGATTTTCTTTACCATGGTTAAAGGTAAATAGGGTAATTTAGGGTAAAAATAATATTATAATAATATAAAATTACCTTACAACTTTTTATAACCTTATTTTATGAGTAATATCCAACACAGACAACCCTTGGGTGAGACTTTTGGCCTTTAAAAGACACTTGGAAAAAATAATGATATTAAAAACTTTTTATTTAATGTAAAATTAAAAATATCATAAACAATAATCATTGTACTAAAATAATTTTTATATGGGGTTATATAAGTGATCTCTTAGAATAAAAACCATATTTTAAAAGAAAATGGATTTTTTATATAATTGTAATTTATTTATAATTTTTATAAACTAAATAAATAAATTTAACTATGACATAATGGTGATTTTGTAATTGCTTCATTAATAAAGGATTCAAATGAATGATATTATAAATATTAAAATAAATTTATTTTGGAACTGTTTATGCCATCCAAAAATTTTATAGTTTATTATAACTGGTTATTTTTTAATTAATGTATGTAATTAAAAAGAATCAAGTTGGTTTGGATTTTTTTAAAAATTCATGATATAAATAGTATAATAATTAACATAAATGAGTTTTTAAATAAATTAATATTTTATTAAATTATAAAATAGTCATAAAAACCTAATATTTATCCAAATGACATATATGATGATCATATTTTCATTAATGATCCATTTTGGGTCACGTGGAATTTTATTGTAAATATATTAACCATATAGTATGAATATACAAGAAGACATGGTAAAAGTTAAATAAGAGTAAAAAAGGTTAAATAAAAAATATAAGGATTAAAAATATCAAAAAACTATCAAATTAATATTGTATAATTTTATTATAAATTATATGTTCTATATCATTGAATAAAATATGTTTTGGATATTTTGAAACTAAAAATAATTTTATAATAAAATAATACTTTCAAACATTCCTAAAGAGCCCCTCCTCCCTCTTATAAATGGACACCACCGCTAAACCATTTAACACATCTCTCAAGACTATTTTATAATCCAAACGTTGACCAAATATGCTCCCAAAATCCTTATATTCCTCTTATAATAATTAATATAGGCATAATTCACTTCAAGAAATCATTTTGGTTCAATCCAAAGGGCGTTACCCAATTTAAAGGTAACGTCTTCCACCAAGTTCTCTTCTTGTATTTTACTTATTCACTCCATATTATCTTGTTATTAATTTTTTACATAAAAAAATTATATCCTCAAAAAACTAGGTTTTTTTAGATGGATTCTAACTACACTTCCACACACCTCCATCTAATGGATACAGACATATTGTCTCTCTTGACAATGAACAACTGCCTCACGAAATGATGATTTTTCAATCTTCTCCTACAACCTCTTATAGTGGTCATTAAGAAGTAAATGTATTTATATGTGATATAAATTATATTTATATTGTATCCATGCTTCTTTATTTTTCATTTATAGCATACTTTTAGGGTTTCCATAATGGGTAAATACAATAATTTCATTTGAGGATGTGCGGACTACCGCCCCCTCAATGTGATATGACTCGTTAATACCATAAAATGAACGTATAAAGGATATTGTTAATTGAAATGTGTAACATATATAAAATATGATATTATACTTTAATAATAATATATATATGTATCATTTGGTTTTCATTCCATTAAAAATGAATAAAATGAAATGAAAGTAGCGTCCATGCGTACGTACAACTTACCATCTCCATGAATGGTGCATTTCATTTATTATATCCAAATGATATGAACTATTATAAATAAATATATACTAGATATATATGATATATATTATATCTAAATCATGAATATCATTATAGATATTATGGAATTTTGACCACACGAACAATTTGTAATTATAACTAGTTAATTTTTGACCCACGTACCGAACATCGACATAAAGACCGATATGAACTTGAATAATTATATGATTATTAGTTCAAGGTAATAAGTGATATAAAAGAAATAATAATCATGAAAATTGTTCTGATGTAGTAATAATTAAATTAAGTTTATTATTCAGGGAGATAAATAATGAACAATACATATCGAACACAAGGTAAGGGGTTTTCAACTCACTTTTTATTCCCGTGAGATTCATGATATATTTGAAACTATTTACTTTAGTGTGGTGTATGTACTAAACATGATTGTATTACTTTTTTAATATAATTTAATTTATGGGTATTTCCAACTTCATTTTATTATCCTTCTTTCATGTGGTGTATGTTTCATATGTTACCAAATCAGTAAGGGAACCTTTCACCATCCACTTTTTGTTAAAGACTTATTTTATATTATGTCCTTTTAAATTTCCATTTTCTTATATTGGGATATGTTATTCTATATCCTTATTTATATACTTTTTATGAACATGTGATTAGACAAACTTTTATCTCTAATAAACTCACATTATGAATTCTTATGCGACGTCGTTAGGCTGTCAAATTTCTATAAGAGAACTACCTAACCCAATTTAAATCCTTTGGTTTAAACTTCTACTTATTGATTATGTCATGATATGAATATGTGTGAATGAAATATGATTGTCTTACACTTAATATCTACTTATATTGGGTGTATTATTATTTTTCAAACAGAATTATGTCATTTATTTGTCCATAATCTAAGGATATGATCTTTTTAAAGGACTTTGTCTTAATTTACATTCCATTGAGACTTTTTTGTTGTTATACACCAATTCACTTTTATGTGGTGTATATAATCCCCTTTGATATATTATAACATGAATCTCCTTATTCTCAGGATATTATAATCTTTGATTAATGTTATTCTTTAATTATTTGTATTCAAGCGTATCTCATTTGGTTAGGAACTATTTATCTAATATATCGTTTTAAATGTTTTATTGATTTTTGATTCTAAATATTTCTCATTAATGTCCATGTTTTAAAAATGGTTTTAAGGATTTATTTATATGGAAATGAATGTTTTGAAATTAAAATTTCTTTCAAAATCTTTAATGTGGTACATAACACTTTTATTTAAAAATCTCATTTTTAAATGTATTAAATGGTTTTAAAAATGGTTCCATAAATCATCGATTATGTCAATATATTGAAATAATATATTGTTATTACAATGTGGAAATGTTATCTTTCCCTTATGCTTGTTTTATGTGTTATGAATATGTTATGGTCATTGGGCATTATTTATGTATATGGGTGGTTCTGTAATAAACCTAGGTTGAGTGATCTAGATATAGCTCTCCAAAGAATTGGGTAGCGTGATAGAGGTAAATGTTAATGTTTCTCCTAATATATTTAAGGATTATACTATGATAGGTATTCCAAATGTAACTCACTATGTAGCTATGATATCTATAATTTAAGTATGATATGGATGGCACAAGTTACCTTTATGATTTCTGATTTCTTTGTGTTATTAATAAATTTTATGATTTTGGGAGGTATGTTAAAGATATTATGTTTTAAGATTGAAAGGTATAATTATTTTGATTTTTATGTATTCATGGAATAATGTGTTCTTTCCACATTTTATATCCCTTAATGATATTTTTATGCTCATCCCAAGTTTTAAAAATGTTTTACACAAGAATTAAAGATAAATAGTGTCAATGATGGGATCAAATAAAAGTCATGATTTCTAAACCATGGAACTAGAAATGATACTTTTTTATGATTTTTTATTTTATAAAAAAGGAAACTTAGTATAAGTTTCAACATGTAATATTCAAGTTGTTATGTATAAGTTATGACCAAATTCTCTAAATATCTAAACCTGAAAATATATGCAATGTGAAGTATTAACTTATTTAAAGATTATGTAATGTTTAAGGTTGGGTCCTTATAATTATTTTACATTCAAGGGCCAAGTATATTGATATAAAATATCTCTTTATCAGAGATCTTGTGGATATAAATCAGTTAAATCATGATTTTTTTTGTCAACAAATAAATACAAAGGGATGAATTTTAATGATTGTGATTAAAAAATGGAGTTTAACCCCATTCTTCTTAAGCATATTTTATGGTGTTCTCATCTCATCCTCCATATTTTTCAATGGAATTTTTTTAATGGGGGATAAATATGGAAATATAAATAATTTTATGATTAATCCTTTTTGTATTAATTTATAATATTTATATATGGAGGAAAACTATTTTTTAGAATATTTAATTAGTGTGGTATTCCATAAGGGAGATATATCTCCTTTAAGGTTGCCTGTATTTTGATAGATTTTTTAAAAGGGTAAATATATGAGGTATATTATGTGTTTGTATGTTTTAATTATTAAATTTTTCTAATTACATTAGAAATTATGGATGAAATAATATATTACATACATGTTCAAGAAAAGTTATTTAATTGTGGAAGTAGTGTTGATCTGAAAATTACATCGCAAGTGGAATCAAGGGTTGAGAAAACTTAAACACATTATCAAATGATATCAAAGTATAAATATCCATGAAGATTTTAATATAAGTCACTTATTTTTTGAATTATATGATGTCATATTTTAATGTTATTTGTTCTTAAACTAATTTCACTAATATAGTCTTAAAATTATTTAATAATGATTCTTTTTTTATGTAGCATTATATTTAATATGATTCACGATCCATGGTTGTAAAAATAAATTGAAGGGGGGAGATTTTTTGAGTCTAGGATATTTTTAAAAGATGTTGAGGATCTTGGGGAGATTTTTTAGACCTATGTATGATTTTTTTTGATTGAAAATTTTTTATAAGAGTAAAGTATTATGTATAATTTTTTCTGGAGAAGAAAACATTGAAAAATTGAAGTTGGTATGTTTATTGTATTGAATTTTTTTTTCAATGAAAAAATCATATTAAAAAATTTATAAATAAACAATAATATATAATGTAAAATTATTTTTATATGTTTAATAGAGTTAATAATAATTCTAGTGTTTTATTGATGTATTTTGGAATTATATAACAAGATCTTATCATTTATAATTAGATATGCAGACTTCCATTATGTCCTCAAAACATCATAAGATTAATAAATTACCTAAAAATGGACTAAGTGATTGAATTGGAAGATTATATTGATAATTTAAAAGCGGAAGTCCATAGTTTAGAAAATTACACTAGTCTATCAGAAGAATAACACAAATATTATAAGGTCAAGTTACAGTAGAATAATATGTTAATGATTTTAGAAGAGTACTCTGCAACCTCATAAGAATAATTTATCACTTAAAAATATTATTTAATAGCATATTATGAGTAAATTAGCCTTTATAAGAGTAAAAAAGGATTTTTGTAGAGAAACATCAGAGTTTATAAGAGTTTGCGATGAATTTATAATAGTCGCAAACTCCATGATATTTTAAATTTTAATGAAATAAAATTTAATATTCGGTGACTCTGAATGATCTATTATTAATTTTTTTAGTATAAAACTTCTTTAGAGAAATTTTTATTTAAACTATATAATGAATGAAGATGAAGATGATTTAGAGAATATTTTTCTATCATGACATGATGGTGATTGAAAATTTATAATGGTGAATGTTTCCATGTTTGAGAGGAAAAGTTGAAATAATTAAAAAATAGTTTTTTTAAGAGAGGATTATTTTCAGATTTTTTGGAATATATAGAAGAGGTTATTAGGGAACAATATTATGGGTAATTTTAAATTATATATTATAAATTTTATATTTTTAGAAAGCTTTAGAATAATTCAGGAATAGTCCAAAGTTATGGATGTGTCCAAAAGTGGGTGGTAATTTATTTTATAAATTTATGGAAATAAAAATAACCAAATATAGTAAATTTAAATGTATAACAATATAAATAAGATTTTGATGAATGATTGGGGAGATTATAATAATAATTTTTAATATTTTCTTTTCCTAAAAACCAATTATATCATAGAGAAAGAAAATATTGAGATGGAGAATAAGATTTCAACTCATTTTATTCAAGTTGAAAAAGAAGGATAGGGTAAATAAGAAAAATGATAAGATGATTGAATTCATAAGGATGTGGAAGACACTAATGTTGACAAAAAATAATGTTAATATCCTCATAAATATATGTCATAGACATATGACATTTAGAGATATATAAACTATATACATAGATAAAACATTAACTTTATTATCTACAAGTATATATAAGTATATTTTTTAATATGATATGATTCAAGATCATGTGAAGGAATAACAACTCACATTATGTATTGAACCATTAATATATGATGTTCCTTTTCTATTTGTGTACTTGTGTGTGTTAAAATAAAGAATTTAATAAATCTAATATGTGAAAATCATTGTTTTATAAGGGTAAACTTCAAATAATTCTAAATAAATGATTCATCCTCCCTCAATGATGTATTTATTGGGTGGGTGGATTTTTATTTTATAGATTTGATTAATCTCAATGAAAATTGTGTTGATAGTTAATATAAGACATATAATTTTTTTCTAAAGGAACCATTAGGTTGTTGAAATGTTATCAATGATGTCTAATATAGATTAAGGAATGTTAATAAGGTTTTCAAATGAATAGTCATTATATATTAATATGACTGTATAGTCTAGATACAAGGTCAAGTGGGACCATTCACCATCTATGTAGAAACCTATACATACATTCCATGTGCAACATGTTTTATATGTATAGTAAACTGGGATCCTTCCCTGGTTTAACTACCACTTCCTCAACCTTGGAGTCTAATATGTAAACACATCATTTTTCTCTTTATAGTGAACTATAATTTTTTTAATATCTATAGTTTCCCCCAAGAACTCATAATCAAAATGTATAATCACTAAAAACTAGATGGGTTATTACTTTTCAAGATAGATAAATTTCAATTCTACCCACCATATGTCATTCATCATCCTAAAAGAAAACAATAATTTTTTATTATTGAAATATTCCTAAAACACATTGAGATATTTATGAAATATTTATGTTTAAATAATTTTATTTCTTTGATGGATTTTGTTACATGTTTTTAGGTGGTTAGATGAACCGCATAAAATTATTAAAATATTATCTATATTTTACAGACTAAAAATTCTTTTATTGGTATGAATTGTAAAATCAAAATTAGGAAAAATATATTGTTTAAAAATTTATAAAATTAAATAAATAGTTATCAAAATTTTATAATTAAAATAATAACAATTTGAAAATAAAAGTTCTTTTTAAACTATTTTTAATCGTGCATTGTGTTTTTATTATTAAATTAAATGAATTATTATTTTTAAATTATTTTAATGAAATGTTTATATTTTTTACATGATAAAATATTTTAAAAATTCATTAAATATTTTTCTATGCTTACGAAATACTAAATTTAGTTTTATGGTTAAACAATATTTTTTCTAGAAAAGACAGTTTTTTCATATTTTTCACATTAAACTTAAAATTTATTTATATCAATTATTGGTATTTAAATAAATTAAATACATTAAATATTAATAATTAGTAGGTTAAATTTTTTTAAATAGGTACCTTTTTTTCAACATTAATAGTAAATGTGGTAACTTTATCACCTCACTAATGGGTAAGTCAAGGAAAAATATAATAAAAATAAGTGATAATGTCATAATTTTTCATTCTAGTTATTATTGTATGAAAGATAATTATAATATTATAACCTTATCGTATATATTCATTACATTAATGGTCATTTTCACTTGAATATATTTTATATATTATTAAAATAAAAGAAACATAAAAAATGTCACTCTGTTTAAACTATCATTTATGTGTTCACGTAGAGAAAAAAACTTGTTATGATTTAATATTAATTGTAATTTTGTAAATAGTGAAATTATATTCACTATGTTAATTTATTACTAATTTTTAAATATTATATAATTACCTTAAATTCATACACGATGCTAAAATATTATTTATTCCACTAATGGAAAAATAAAATAAATGATTTGAAAATACAAAAAAGGTATAATATGACTAAATTATAGTGTTTCATGGATTATATTGTTGAAAATTACATATTAGTTTTATCTTAAAATATTATATTAGAATTTATAATTTCCCTTTATGTCTTTTATCTAAAACTCAATGAATAGTGTCTAAATTGAAAATAATTTAATTTTATCAAAATGATATTTTATTATATTATTTAAAAATAATTAAAATTCTGAAATTAGGATAAGTTGATAAAATATGGTCTTAATAGTCATAAAGTTTCAATTTATGTTCCAATTACAACCTTATATGTAAAAATTGAAACCCTTTAAGATAGAAAACTGTGTCACTGTGGTTAAAAATACAATTGGTTAACTATAGGTCAATCAAAATGATATGGTTTAAAATGAAAAAAATATCTGTTTAAATTATAGTAGTTAGTGGTATTACATCCCAATAATACCTATTATTTTAATCCATTTCCATTCAGAGTCTCTTTTCTTCAGAATAAATTTATTACAATTTAATCTTTTTCGAAATTTTAAAAAGTGCCCCTCACCTCAATTATAAAAGGGAATCACTCTCTCACTTCATCACACCACATTGAGAATTATATGTCAACATAAATCATCAAATTTATCAAATAAAGTTTCTTATAATTTTTTTTTGCTTCAATTCTTCCCAAAATACAAACTCTATAGCAATTTAGAAAAGATCTAAAAGAGTTGTGTCAAAGAAGAGGTGACCTCCCCAACATATCACATTATTTTCAACTCTTATTTATCTCTTATAAATATACGATTTAAATCATAAAATAAGAAAATAAGTTTCCTAAATATAATTAATTTTATTATGATTATTAAAACACAATTATACACCCTCTTTCCCATCTAATGAGGAGTGTAAGTATCCCTCATATGTATGAATGGATTACCGTCTCCATGTAGTGATACAATTCATTTTTTGATCACAATATATTATGGATAGGTATTATGATGGTTTTAGTGTTTATATGTGATATTTATGAAATAATTATACTTATTTAATTACAATATAGTATCTTCCTACTTACCTTCTAATCCTTTGGAAATATGTAAGTTTTCTTGTGCGTAGGTGTAGACTGCCACCTCAACAAAGCGAAGTGATTATTTTTTTCATTTACATTTAAATCAGATGGTAATAATGAAATATTTAATAAATATATATACTTTATGTAAGTATATAATTTCTATATAAAGAATAATTATTATTTATCTTTCTTTTATTCTATTGGTTGAAAAACGAAAACATCATTCATGAACACAAAGGGTATGTCGTCTCCATAAATGGTGTAATTAATTTATATATCTCAAAAGTTTATAGATGATATAATATATATATATATATATATAATGACTATATATTATATTTATATCATGATTAATATTATAAAGATTATAGAACAAAGATAAATGTATATTAACAAGAAATACATAACTAAAATACTAATGATAAATGAATTAGTTATCACCCAAAAATGATGATTATAACAAGGAATTGTTAATAAAAAGATGGTTATAAAATATTATAAATGGAACATATAAGTAATATAATTATGAAAATAACCATGGAATATAATTATAATAAATTTAAATTTACTAATCATGAGTTTAAAGTGATTTCTAAGAAAGAGTAACTCAAGGTAAGTGTTTTATTCGCAATGTGATTCTCTATCGAGATTGATTATGACAATGCCTTGGATGATGTAATATTATGATCCAACTCTCAAAAAACATATTATTTTTATTCTCCTATAGTTAATTCTATAAAAATCATCTTTTTAATTATTTTTCATCAAATTATGTACTCAATAAATAGAAAAATAGTTTATAGATAATCGACTTCATTTCTACCTTCAGTTGAAAAAACATTTTCTTCCATATCACTGTATTATAAAAGGTTATATTGAACATTTTTACTATTATTATATGATTTTGTAAGTTTTTTCCCCATATTATTATTTTTACTAAATTTTTTGAAAGTGATCTTCTTTTCATTTTCCGGGGTGGTACTTTATGACTTTTTCATAAAAAGTGTTAAATGAATATTTTTAGCTTTTATGGAATGAATGGAATTTACCACCCTCATGGATTTTCAATGACATTAATCTTAATTTAAACATATTATATGGTAATTTTTAATGAAAATATTTTTAATATTTTTTGGAAATTTTTAGATTTTAAAGAAGTGATATAAAAATGATAAGGTTATTTTCCATAATAATTTTTTAATGATAATATAATTAATCAATTACAAAAACCAAGAATGTTTATTATTATTTATGGAGAATCTATCCAAGTATACTACCCTTATTATTTATATTGATGGTTTATTTTTGTGATAGTATGGTTTTTATGAAATGAATTTATATTCCAAATTTTATGTTATTTTGAGACACTTTTGAAATCAATTTCATTCCCTTGGGTTATGATTGATGAAATTATTATGAAAAACATTTATTTTCCATGGGTTATTATATAATGAATTTTTTATGAAACCCACTTATTTGTATGGGATATAATCTAATGAATTCTTAATGAAATTATGGAACTCATATGTATGATTTTTAATATGTTATGGGTGGGAAATATATCTCCCTCAAATTCATTAGGCAATGATTCATATATTATGAGATAAATATGACTTCAATGGGGATTAAAAATAGTTTTAAAAGATAATTATTCCAATATAATAGTTTTAGGGTAAACCATGACTAAAATTATGGTTTAGGGAGTGAAATCATTCCACTATTATAGTCTTGGAAAATATTATTGACAACAAAAGAAATTATTTTCTATGATTATGTTTACAAAACATTTCCATGTCTTATGGAAATATTATGCTCTCTAGTCCCAGGATAATTGATTAATTTATGATTCATGTCATATAAACATCCAAGAGTTATTCCATGACTCCAAATTATGTTCTATGATATGTAGATTATATTTTTAAAATGATTATATCATGTTCATATAGAATTAGTGTCATGGCATGCTTATATGATCTTTGATATCTCCCTTGTTCAACATTATAGACAATCAGTTCTTGTCCAATGTTATGTTTCCTTTCCCATGTTATAGAGAAATGATTTATGTATGATATCTCTATGAAGGATCATAGTTATGAAGATATAAGAGGTAGATTATGTTGAAAAATTATGTTACATTTGATTTTGTTTCCATGTTTCCAAAGATGAAAACATATAAAATTATGGAATTGTTCATTATGTTATGTAAATAATTATTATTTATTTTTAAGAAATATATATTTATTAAATGTATGGGTAGTTTTAGTTAGAATCATAGAACGGTTTACATAACCTTTTGAACCTGGGAAGAGAAAGCATTAGTAGTAAGCCTAGGGATATGTCTAAGTATAAGTTAAAATCCTAATGTTTCGGTAAAAATAATGAATGGAATAGGTTAAACCTGAGGTTTCACAGTAGAATGTGTCATGATTTAGATATAAAATAAAATATGTTTCTATAACTATGCAGTTTCCCACCAAGATTATTATATTTATAACTACGATTTTTTTCTTTTTTAAATTTCAAGAACCCAAAGGAATTTTGTTATTACTGAATGTGTTGGAAAATTAGATGATTGTCCACCTAGAAAACTGAATGTTCTGGGGTCTTTAAGGAAACATATTATTTCTATTTCCACAAAAAATACTCATTATATGAATCATGTAGAATGTACAAAAGAGAAAATGATTGGAAGAAGATTAGGTGATTTTTATGAGGTAAATTCCACCTTTTCTTCTGAAGTCAACTATTACACTATTCACAAAGAAATGGATTAGTACTATTTAAAATATATTTTCCATTCATCATCACTTATAACATGAGATTTTTATTCTATTTATTTATCATTTTGTAGGAAAATAAGATTAGTGATGAACTCTGACCAAGAATAGTGGATAACATGATGAAACTAAATCAATGATGTTGGGTAGATTTGAAATATTATTTTTCAAAAAGTATACTCATCATATTTTTAATATGAAAATGGAAAATGAATTCCTCGAGTTAATGTAGAATAGTACTAAGTATTTTTTACTTATAAGGAAAATTTCACATCAATTTCAAGGTATAATTCCAACATTATCATCAAACATAAAATTAAATTTTATAGATTATTTAGTGACTAAAAACCATGTCTAAAAATGGTGTTATAAATAAGTGAAATTAAAAGATATAAATAAGTTGTTTGATGTGATATCAAGGTGGAGGTGGATGTTGGAGTTTTCACTCAATATTAGGGTTTTGAAAAGAAAGTGAACATGTATTTTGAAGGAACTTCGAAAAAACATAGAGAGAAGAAGATAATGTATTCTATATACATGAAGTGTGGAAGGAAAATGGGGAAGCTTTTTTAGGGGATTGGTAACTGTTTCAAGTGTGGAAAAAAATTTCATCAAGATATTACATGCCAAGGTGATGGGAATAATTTAACAAATAATGCGAGTAATTAAAAATCCACAAAAATAAACCATCCAAACTCTGATGTTTTAAATTCAAGGAGTATGGGAGTTATTATAACCATTTAACAAATATGATGGTTATTGGTGATGGTCATGTTAATAGCCTTTTAATCCTAGACAAAAAGTAAAATATCATCCATACACTATTTCTGATGAGGGGTATGATAAAAAAGGTGAAAGATACCCTAAACCATCCACTAGAGAACTGTTAATGACTTATATGATTATGTATCTACCCACTCATTCATTTCTAAAACATTTTATTAGGTTATTACATCACCACCTCAAAAAATAGATGTTGAGTTAGCAGTAAAAACCCATAATTCTATCATGATCTAATCCCAATTATATAATTCTTTTATGGTTTATGATTTTGGGAATTTCATTCCTAAAAATATTTCAATTATTCTTATGGTTGAATTTGATGTTATTTTGGAAATTAATTTGATTTATAAATATAGAAAAATTAATTTCCATGGAAGGTAAGTGACAATTTAGATTCTAAACAAATATATAATCTCATATCATTCTGATGAAGAAATAAACTTTTAATTGAAATTACATCCATCATATGGGTTATGATTCATATTAAAAATCAGGGTATATATAAAATGATTAGGAAGAAACTCAAAATCAAATATATGACTATTTTGTGGGTTTCTATTTAAATATTTTTAGAATAGTTTTTTATTATTCCAAGGAATAATGAATTTTAGTTTTTAGTAGAACACATATATGGTGTTACACAAATTTCTAATAATTCGTATTTAATGGCCGAGAATGAGTTTACAAAATTGAATAAGATTCACCATGAGAATATTTATATGGGACTAATTCACCCAAGTGTGCCACCTTGGGGTGCACGTACACTATTTTTTAATGAGAACGATAGATCAATGTTGTTCTACATTCATTATTGAGAACATTATAAGATCAATATCAAAAACAAGTATCCTCTACCCAGTATTGATGGCTTATTTCATCAACTATGAAAAGATAAATACATTTCCCAATTTGATATTTGTCTGATATATTTTAAATTTAGGGTAAATAAGGAGGATATACCTAATGTATCATTTTTTTTAAAAGTTCTGTACACTATGAAATTCTTTTGATGTCATTTGGTCAACTAATTCCACCACTATATTCATGGATTAAAGGAATAGAGTCTATAGTGAATGACATTATAAGTTTATGGTATCCTTTATATATGATTTTCTTATTAATTAAATCATTAAGGAATATAATGAAGATAATTTTAAAAAATTTCTGGATAACCCAAAGAAGGATAGTCTTTATGAAAATCTACCAAGTGTTATTTTTGGCATGAGACAGTTACATTATTGGATTATATAATTTCTAGTGAGGGTACATTAGTGGACCATTTAAACAGAAAATTTATACCAACCATTGTCGTTGAGATCCATTGTTTTCTTAGTGTCGATAGATATTATCAGTTATTTTTGGAGAATGTTTATTAGTTATTGAATCCACTCACTAAGTTGACTCATAAGGGAGCCGATTACTTTGGATAGATAAATTTGAGGAATGTTTTAAGGTACTAATGAGAAGTTTATTCAGTGAACCTTTTCATATATAACCCCACAATAGATTAGGGTTTTTAATCTATAGTGATGCTTCAATAAAGGTACTATGATTCATCCTTATATTTGATGATATTATTATTGTATATTTCTTATGATAATTGATGTTCTATGAGAATAAATAACTAACACATAACATTGAGTTAACTATAGTAATTTTTTACTAAATTTATAAAGGAATAATCTCTATGTAAAATGGACAATATATATATATATACTGGTCACATAATTTTAATGTATATTTTTACTAAAAAATATATTAACATGTACCATAGTTGAAATTGGTAGGTGATTAAATATTATGGAGGATCAATACATTACAACCTTGGAAAAGTGTACAAGGTATTAGTTTCTCTATGTCGAAAGGATCATTCTATATTTTCATTTATTAGGATCATAAAATATCCAATATGTTTGAACTTTCAATGTATAGATATTGAAATCAAGAATCAAGGATAGAGATATTACCATTCTAAAATAATTTTTCAACCATCTATCTAAATGAAGATTAAATTTTAACAAAATTAAGATGTAGAGATTAAAAATAAGGTGAAAAATAGTCTTGAGTTAAGACATTATTATGATAGAATAATATTTTTTATAAATTATTTATGTTTCTCTTTGACACTATAATTTTTTAATGATCTAATGGATGAATCTCAATGTTATTTATTATATATTCATCATGGAATTATAAATATGTATATATATATATGAAATAGTATTTATTTTGGGTTAAAATAAATAGTGATATTTTAGAGTATGTTTCTTGTTTAATGGTATGTTAGCAAGTTAAGTCTAGGAAATACAAGTCTAATGTGGTGTTAAAAACATTACCCATTACATGATAGAATTTGGAAAACATCACAATGTATTTTTTTCATCATACACCATAAAAATTTAAAGGGAATTATTCTATTTGTGTTATATTGAATCACCATTTGAAATTAGTGCACTTCATTTCCATTTTAAAATATTAATCCCTCGATCAAATTACTCATTTATTCATTAAGTGATTTGTAGTATTCCAAGGTTCACCACTATCAATTATATCTGAGAGGGAACTAATATTTCCCTTGATTTTTTGGAGAAGTATTCAGCATGCTCTGGATAAAGAGTAATGTTTTAGAAATGATTATTATCCATGTATATATAGTGAGTCTAAGAGGAAGATTAAAACTCAATAATAAATTTTGAGATATTTATCAATGAATTTAAATGTTGGTTGGGATCAACACTTTCATTTTTTGGAATTTTATTACAATAATACCTTTCACACCATTATTTAGATGGCTCCTTATGAGGTCCTCTATGGTATGAAGTGTATAATACCATATTTTGGGAATAAAGTTAGATTAATCAAGAAACTAGTACGTAATATATATGAGGAAATCTAAAATAAGGTTATAGCTATGCATTGTCACATTATAGTAGCTTAGCGTGAACAATAAAGCTATGCTAACAATCGTTTAAAGATCTGGAGTGTAAAGCTAGTGAAAAGGTATTCCTATGATTATATCTCTAGAAGAAGGTGATGATATTTTAAAATAAGTGAAATCTAATACCTCAGTATATAATTCCTTTTGAAATTATTGATCATATTATCAAGGTATCTTATCAATTGACACTTCCACTGAATCTCTCTCAAGTTCTTGATTTGTTCCATGTCTGCCTCTTGAGGAAGTATATACCTTATCCTTCTATATACTAAACTCAAATTTAGTACTCTGTGATGAAGATATTTCTTATTAATAATATCTGGTAGAAATTATTTATTGAAGATAAAAAGTTATAAGAAACAAGACCACTTACTTGGTCATTATATTGGGGAAAACCTACCAATTTGAGGAAGCTATATAAGAACCTGAGCGTGTGATGAGGTAGAAGTACCCTCATATTTTTGTATCAGAGTGATGAATTTATAAGAAAGAATTCATTTTCAATGTGTTAAAATAAAATTCTTATATATTATTTTGAAATATGTTCTTAAAAATAATTTTATTTCGTTAATAGCCCGTGAAATGTGGTAGTGAGTTTAAATGAACCAGGTAACATTTTAAAATATTTTGATTCTAGAATATCCTACAAATTAATTTAGATGGTATGAAAAGTAATAACTAAATAACTTAATATATATATATATATAATTTATAAAATCAATTTGTTAGTTACCAAATTATTTGAACTAAATACAAATATTATTTGAAAATAAAATGATGTTTTTTCTGAAAATAATTTATTCATATAATGTATTATTATTAAAAAATTAATTTATCCAAGATTATACAATGATTTTAATTAAATATATATATTATTTACTTGATAAAATATTTTAAAATATCAATTAGTATTTTTCTATATATTAGTCATTCATTAAATCAGTTTCATGGTTATAAATGTAATTTTTTCAAAAATGTTGTTTCTGTAGTTTTTTTAACACCTATATTAAAATTATAATCTACCTTTTGTAGTAACTATATTTGATAAAATGAATTAAACAATAAAAATTATGTGGTTTGAATTTTATAAATATTACCCTATAATTTTTGGAAAATATTAAAAGAAACCATTGTGAAATTTACCACCTTAGTAAAGGGTAAATCATGTTAATATAGATTAAAAATAATTGATAAGGTTGTAATTTTTCATCCCAATACTTATTATATTAATTTAATTAAATTATTATCAACCTAGTTACTAAATAAATTATTTTTAATGGATATAATTTTATGTAAATGATATTTATATTAATTAATTTATAGAATGTTACAAAATGTTACACTCCTTTATGTGTTCACAAAAAGAAAGAAAGATAAAAAATAATATTAATAATAGTTTTGTAAATAATGTAATTATATTAAGGATTCTTATTTACTTTAGTTTTTAAGTATTTTATAATTACCATAGATTCTTACACAATTCCAAAAGAGTATTTATTCAATTAGTGAAAAAATAAATGATTTGGAAAATACTAAATTTGGTATAATTTGAAGAAATTATATTGTTAAAAGAATTTTGTTGTTTAATTTTTAAAATTAGTATTATTTTAAAAGATTATTTTCTAAATATAATATTTTATTTATGTATTTTTTCAAGTTAAATGAATAGAGTCAAAATAGACAAAATTGGTATTTTAAAAAAAAATTAAATGATTAAAATTTCTTAATAACATTTAAATAAGAAAATTTCAATATGAGATGGTCTTAAAAGTCGCATATTTTTAATTTTTGTTTCAATTTTCACCTTATATGTAAATATTAAAGACCTTTATTATTTAAAAAGTTGTTACTTTAGTTAAAATTAAAATTTGTTAGCTAAGGTTTAATCAAAACGATATGCTCTAAAATGAAACCAAAATTTTTATTAATTATATTTCTTCTAGGAAATAAAACCCTATCCAACCTAATATTTTAATCCATTTCTATTTGGAGGTATTTTTCTTGATAATTATATTGTTATAATTTAACCTTTTTTCAAATTCTAAAAGTTCCCCTCACCTCAATTATAATAGGTCACTTACTCCCTCAATTATTAAAACCACATTGAGATTTAAATTTCAAAGAAACTATAAAAATTAATATTATAAACCTAAATAACCATATTATAGAGGTGAAATTAATCCAAAAATACCAATAATATATCTCATTATAAAATATTTTAAGGACTCATTTCAAAGAATAAGAAATCGATTTTACCAATCACCTTTTTTATACTATTCTTTACATACCCTAAACTAATAGGATTTACCATAAAATAAAAAATAATGTATAATAAATATGATGTAACTTTATTATGATTATGAAAACGCCATTATACATATTTTCCCATCAAATGATTAGTAAAAGTGTCTGCCATGCATATGAACGTCTTATTGTATCCATGTAGCGATAAAATTAATTTTTCATCACCATATTTTATGGATGTCAATTATTATGATTTTAATGTTTATTTATGATATTTCTGATATAATTATACTTCTTTAATTATAATATCATATATACCTACTTACCTTCCAATCCGTTGGAAAACGATAACATCAATCATGCTTATGTATAGACTACCACCTCTATGAAGCGATGTGATTCGTTTTAAATTTTCATTTTACTTGAATTGTAAAAAGAATATATTTAATTAACATATATTTTTGATATAAAAATATAATTATACTATCAATGAGGTTTTTATTTACCATTCATTATTTCTATCTTTCAAAAAAATTAAAACATCATTTATTCATATGTATGACCTACTATCTCCCGGAAAGGATTAATTCATTTTTAAATCATTAAATCACATGGAAGACTTTAAATTTATATATATGATGAATATATAAAATTTTAATATCAGGTTTAATATTCTTTCTACGACATAACCAAGCTAAATTTTCAATGATCAGAACTAGTAAACAGAAATAATCATGATAAATGAAATAGTTAACGCCCTAAATATTATGATTTTAATAAGTAATTAATGATAAAAGAGGGTCTTGAAATGTCATGAAGGGATAATATATGATATTATAAGTTTTAAAATGACTATGTTATTTAATAATAATAATTTTAACGTTATTATACCTGAATTTATTGTTCCTTTTAATGAAGGAAAACTTGTTGTAAGTGAAATCATCATTTTCTCATCAAAAGATAATTGAAATCACCATTTTCTGGGACTATAATTGTAAGTAAACCTAGTTCAGTACAAGAAATTATCCACTATGATTGTTTGGGTAGTGAAAATTGAATAATATGATGGTTTAGAGGGTGGAAACATCCCATTATGATAGTATTATAAAAGATCATTGAATACTATCGAAATGATTTTCTATGCTTATGTGTACTATACAATTCCATGTATTATTCATATATTATACTCACATTCCCTAGGGACATTTATTACTTTTCCATTCATGTATTATAAAATATTATGTTTTATTCAATGAATCTAGATTATGATATATGATATGTTGGGTATTTTTCCAATGTTAATCTCATGTTCTCAAACATTTTTATCATGTTAATCTTATATGATAATTACTATCTTCATTAATTACCCTTATTGATAATCAAATATCACCCTTTATTTTCTTTCAACTCCTAGGTTATGAAGAATGGGTTTATGAATGATATCTCTAATAAGAGAGATAATTATGAATATCCAAGTACGAAATGTTTTAGAATAATTTTTTATCATTTTTTTATGTTTCTTAGTTTCCTAATATACTAAGCATATACAATTATATAGTGAATCATTATATTCTATTAATAATATTCATCTATTTAGATGTAATACCTATGTATGTAAATTATTTTTCATTATAATTTTATCTAATAATATAAAATTTAATACCCTCACTCTTATATATCCACGTCAATCATCCATACTAATGAAACATTATTACTAATAGAATACTCTTACCCATCAAGATATTATTTCCCCATTTAAAAATCACATTCTTATACATTAAGATAACATTAAGCTAAAAACCCATGAAATGATATGGAATAATTTTATATGGATCTGGTCGGTGTATCTTCAATTGAAAGATGTAAAATATGTTTTGAGATGAGTTATAATTAGAAATGTCATTATATAATATACCATATCTACATAAAACTTGAGTATAAATAATAAACCCACATTCCTATGTGAGAAATTCTGTTTCATCATAGGATGGGTGATTCCAATTTGTTATGATACTTGAAAAATAAGATTATTTCCACCAAAACAATTTTAAACAACCATTAGTGTAAGAATTATAAAATGTGAATTCTATCACTCATTAATTATTGATCGGGATGAACCAATGTATCCCCTAAAATAATGTGCTACTTCCCAACAAACATCCACCGAACACAATAGTAACTTTAATAACCTTAAATACATAACATTGAACACACACACACACACACAGATATATATATACATAAATATATATATATCAGTTATTTTTAGCTATTATAGTAGAAAACTCATCCATTCCCCCATTGTCCTCCTAGGATCTCCAGAAATCCCTCACACAAGATCTAAAAATATCCTCCAATTTCTTTATAGTCTATTCTCTATTATCCTATGACTAGGTGTGATATAATATACACTTATTTAATTGAGTAAAAATTTAATTCAGAAAACCTCCCCAAAATCTCAATGTAAATAAAGGATCTCATTCTAACATGTTAGACAAAAAAACTCCATTAATCCTAACCACTTCATCCTTATACAACTTAGATGGGTCATCTACTAAGAATATTTATTAGATATAAAAAAGGAGGTTTGACTTATTATGTCCACAAAAAATCACTTGTTTCACAACATGATTCAATTTTTATTTAAGTTTTATAGTTAGTAAATCCATAGTTATATTTTCCAATATCTATTCCTGTAGTGGAATTGGTTGTAAATGTCCCATAGGCTACTGATGATCTGACTTTATGTGTAAACGATTCAAGCACTGACAAGCATAATCCACCACATCTTTATTCATCGCCAACAAAAATAACTTTAGTAAAATATCATGATATATCATGACTACTCTAGGATAAACTAAAAAATTTGTGTTATGGATTTCTCATATAACATACTCCTTAAAAATTAAAATAATCACTACATTACCATAAAAATAGTGTGCTACATCAACCTATAAATGCCAACCATCCATGGTCGCACCATTATTTAAGGTGTCACTAGTCTTTTCGATATTTATAATTGATACTTTTTCCCTATATTAAGCATCTATAGTCACAAAATCAATATTGGCCACATATAACATCACACTGCATCCCTTTTCATGAGCTCCATGATGGTCACTTAATAATAACTATATTAGCTACCACCCCTTCTCTAATAACCTAACCACTTGATTTATTTAACTCAATGGATATTCTACAAAATTCTCCTTTTTATAGTGTATGTGATAACTCAAAATTAAAATTTAGAAGTTTTATTAAACATATCTATTACCTCATGTTAAAATCCTATAAATGAAATATATTCCTTAGAATCATATTTTTTAAATAAACCATGAACCACTAACTATGTAATCTCTCTAACTCTTTACGGAATATGAATAAACTACTAAATCCAAATCATATATAGGATATTAATTCTAAAGTGACCTAATTTTCTTGATATTTTTGAAACCACATTAGACCCATTAAATATAAAACACCAATGTGTGGCTCTAGATGCCTTATAATTATAATATAACCCTTCAATAAACTCATATAATATCACTATTTACTAAAATGTTAGTTTATTCTTCTACTAAATGAAATATACTTGCCAATTTTTATCCCATTCAAATTTCATTCCATTTTTAGTCAAAAATATTATAATAGATACTAAAATTAAACATTATTGAATGAAACATCAATATTTACATGCCATTACAAGGAAACTCTATCTCTAACACATTCATCGGTTACTCTATTTGAATCTATAAAAAAACATCCTCTATATCAATTGAAACTCTCGTCCCAATAATTTCATAGATGAAGAAATATAATTACCACATCCAAAATATTAATTTGGATATATTTACATATAAAATATTTTATCACAATATCTATAGAATAATCTTCAAATATATTTTTTGATCCTCCTTTATTCTGAAATAAATTATAATTTCATCCAAAAATACTAGGAAAATGGGTCATGGAATTTATGGATGATGAGATTCATTAAAAATAATAATATTATTGGAGTTTTAGTTACCAAACTAGAATCACTATAACTATAAAATACTTATACAAACATTGGAATTATATCTTTAGAATATCTACCTCCATTACCATCAAGTTATAGTATCCTAATATCAAATTTATCCTTGAATATAATTTACATATTTTTAACTTATCAAGAAAATCCTTAGTGAGGGTCCAATAATATTTATTATTTCATACAACGTGATTCAAATTATGAATAATGATTAATAACCTCCAAATATTATTAGACTTATAGTAATATAGAACTATATCAACCTAAGAGAAAAATTGTTTTCAAAGAAATACCTTTACCTATAAATCTTATAACTCATTTTTTAGTTATCACAATTGTATAGTAACCATAGGATACAAGCAAAATGAGATAAAACACCCTTCAAAAAAATAATCGGAGATGAAATCCATGTATCTCTTGGTTTGAATCCAAAATAATAATTCTAGAAAAACATCAATGAAATATTTCACTTATTCTAATAACAAAAATAAATTACAACATTCCACTGTCTATGTACCAACCCATAAAATATAAAATTTATTATTTATTTAACTATTAGTCTAGTCTATATACCATTTATGTCCAACTAACATTGAAAACATAAAACACTCTCATTAGGTGAATTAATGGAATTTTTTTTCTTATAGAATATTCTTTGAACATTGCCATCCAATTCATCCTAATGATAACATCTAACATTTGGATCATCATAACTATTAAATTAAATATTATTTCCTCATCACTAATCTATATAGAAAATGATATATGTTAAGCCCACCACCTCCACCCCCATTGTTGATCCTTCCTCTAGAAGGAGTCTTAAACTAAAAAGAATAAGAAAATTACTCCACCTGAATATTCAAATTAACCACTACCTATGTATATATGAATTAATATGATTAAATCGTATTAAACATTTGGAATATCATAGTATAATAAATAAGATAAGTACCTCTCACCATAAAAAATATTTCCGAGGACACCTAAGTAATGTGATATATAGATAACATTAGTCCTTGACCTTTAAAGGTCTATCCCTCGGGAGGATTACAACTAATACATGCCTATAATTTTTATTTAAACTACCTTATATTCTCATTAAAAACAATTAATATCTTTGTTCATTTAGATCCTATAACACTAGTTCCTTGTGAATAAAATCATATAACATATTTAGACCCCAAATTTAAGGCATATCCTCAGATCACAAGGACATTCCCACATTATTGGATTCATTATACTACACTAAAATGAAAAAACTTCCTCCTCTATTTAGAATAACCCAAGACTATTGAATTTTTCTTCATTCCTCTATTGAAAATTATCCTACATCCTCATCTTCAAAAATATGTTTTATTATATCAGTACATGGAATAAAATAAATCATATTCTTTACATTAATTATATACACCTCATCTATCACTTCTTATTTTACTAAAACTTAATAGATATGTAAATCAATAAGTATCTCCCTTGATTGGATCTCGGGTAGAAGATTGATGTCAAAACATCACTCGTTGAGACTATCATTAGTTATTAATTTTAGAATGAATAATATTTATTATAAAATAACATGTTTAAGAATCCATATTTCACATGTTATCGTACATAGGTATAGGAACACACATGCCTTTATTTTTTCAACATGTTTGGATTGAACTACCAAATTGAGAGCTTAAAGAATCTGACCCATATTTGATAGACCTCTAGATTTTATTCCAAACTAGTTTCTCACTAATTATGAAAATATACCACCATTATTTAAGTAAGTAAATCTAAATTAAATTTATCAGAGGTGTGGTGAAATTGAGAAGTTTTTTTTGATTATATCTAAATAGTCCTAATCTTCATGAACTTGATCATTGACCCAAAATACAAAAGTATTATACTTCTAGAAATCTAAAAAAATGTCCACTTCTTTAGGAATATCTTAATCAAGTTCTTTCCAATGAACATGGATGGCATAAACTATAATATTTAAGTATTTTAGAAAAAGTTCCATAATCACATATCCATTCTCTCACACATACTCACCATCCACATTCCGAGACTTTTGGTTGTTAACAGGACCTCTCAATGGATGTATCTCTCTAAAAACGTAAATAAAATATCAGGATGAACATTGTAAAAATTACCTCTAATTAAACCATAAAACATAAATAATAGGATCTTAATTTAATTTAAAAGTGGGTATATTCACACTATACTGATTCCTACAAAAATTATTCATAATAAAGAAGGGAAAAACAATTTCAACAATATTATTTATTAACCCAATAAAATTTCATAAAATATTGAATCACTATTAAAACTATATTCAAGAAAAAAACTAGTTTTGAGAATTATATAAAATTTAATATCCCTAAAAATTACAATAATAATTATTTTCCATGATTTAAATTCTAACCATCATGGGTTACAGATACCTATAGGGTATAATTGACCAATATCCTATAAGGGGTCCTTTTGATCACTGGTCCAATCCAAACTCCCTTGTAACTCATTTATCTCCATAATGAGGTCATAATTAAATGTTTATGGGTTGTAATTGAGTTTAAAACACCTTATTATCTATTCCTACAAACTTCACAACATAAGGCCTTCATAACCACAACCCAAAACTATTTCTTGGTAGCCCCATCCGGGGTCCATTGTCCTAATACCAAATAATGGACTTCCCTGAAGGATTTAAAAACATTAACTAATCACTAAAGGATGGAAAAAATAAGTGGATAAAAATAATCATTATGGAAATGTTTTAATTCACATTGTTATCCATCAATATGGAAGGAATATAATTTGCATTAAAATAGAATACAAATATTAAAATATAATTTACACTTAAATAAATAAACATAGTATAGTAGAAAAAAAGTAAACTCTTATACTAAAATTACATGAAAATTAAGATTTGAAACCCAATTTAAGTTAATAATGAATCTCTTATTCTATTTCATGGAAGAACACCACCATTTGTTCCATAACCCTAACTTTTAAGAGCTATAACATAGAAGTATCAACCCCTTTAACTTATCTAAATCATGACAAACTTTTTTTAAACACACCAAGAAGTGTTATTAGGGTTGAGTATAAATACCTTGTAATATTTATATAAATGAAACTCATGTTATCTTGTTCATTAATTATTCTTATTCATGAAACTAATACCATTAAAATGATATAAAATTTTTAATAAAGGGAAATTTATCAAAATTTTATATAATAAAAATTAGCATATGAAATAGTAAAACTCTTTATTTATCTAAAAAGGTAACCCTTATTGGTTCCACCCAAATAAATGACATATAAATAAACAATGTAAGATAAGTAGGTGTGGTATATAATAAATCATATAACATTATTTCCAACTAAATATCAAACAATACACCACTCATGGATCATCATCCACTAGAGTCTTTTCCAAATTTTACATTGTGGTCAACTATATCACACTAATGATGGTACCCCAATCAATCATAAAAAATATCCCTTAAATATATGATCAATAATTCTTAATCATTAATCATAAATAAACCATTAAACTATCTAAAACAATTTTACATGTCAAAATAATTTTTTATAAGAAAACCGTCAATACTAATCCATAAATTCATATAGCTTAGGATAATTTGAAAACATATTCATTAAAAACAATTTAAACCCAAAATAATAATGTTTAATAAAAATCTCTAACCAAAACAAACACTTAATATTTAATAAAAACCCCGAAATTTCTATGTGTTTTCTGTCTTTAAGAAAATAATTACAAAATCAATTTTTAAAAAATATTGGAAAATTACACATTAGAAGATGATAGCATAAATTTCCCAAATTAAAAAATAGGGAATCATAATCTCATATTTATTTAATAAGATAAACCTAAATTAGATAAGGATCATGGTACTATAGATAGTATATTAGAAAATGTGATAGACTCTTCAAATCCCAAGGTACAGTACCATAAAGTCATGATAATTTATTTTATTTGTAAAATAAACAATGAAAATGTCTGGATATAATATACGGAGATAGATTTATCGAATAAATATGAAATGATAAAGTAATTAAATAAATCAATTAAAGAACATACAAGGTCACCATGATTAAATCTTATATCTGGTGGTAATTTGATCAATATTAGAGATAAATTTTTTCTTATCATTGGATAATTGCTACTTTTTTTCAAGGAATCATAATTTTATCCTAAGCAATGTTTTGGTGTCTAATAGGTATTATTTTACTCTAGTTTTGTTTTTAAAATTGAAATGTATAAACAAGACTACATGGTTAAGTTTCACATCCATTTTTTACTTTTCGACGACTATGCCAGAGCCTCTACCTTCATACTAAGAATTGAATTATTGATAGGTATAGTAACTAAGGAATATACATCAATAATGAAATAACCACAACAACTCTATAATATCTCATCAATGTCTTGTTACACGATTCTTAAGATGGTGGACCATAATTTGGTTATCCTCACTACAAACCCATGAACCCATAAATGAAGTCAATTGTCTTTAAAAATAATGGGTAATACATATCAAACACATGAAATTATAATTATTTAAATAATATCACTTCTAGCCTTATAAAATTCATCCAGGTTTATTCTCCTTAAACAATGTTGGAAACATATAGCATATTTTATCCACAATCTTTCATATCTCCTCCTAAATCAATAATGATACCACAACACTTGCACCAACATATTACTTCATCCTAACAAGATCTTCTCCTACATGTCATAAATAACCTTCATTCATTAAAAAAATTTCACAGCTAATTCCATCGCGATTTTATCATAATTTGTTATGTGATATAAAGTGTTTTATTAGTTTTCTATGTAATATAGTTGAAAACAATTGTAAAGACCTGTAAATTTCAAGGATTTGTTTTCTTAAATACTTTGGAATTTTACAAGTCTGCGGTTTCTGACGGCACTTGATTCCAAGGCACAATGTGCCCGGAATCAATTTCTGATGTTTTGTTCAGGTACGTTTAGTAAACGTATGTGCGGGTTTTTCTATCTTTTTAACCGGTGCTCGGAATTGAAAACCAAGTACACTGATGAACTCGCAGCACCGATATTCTCTTAACAGGACCTTTACCTCAGTTTCACTGTACGTGGGTTGAAAGTTACATTTTGAGGAATTAATACTAAATAAATAAAATTGTTGGTACACAATTTTATTTATATTTGGTAGTTATATCCTACAAGGGGAAGTTATTGGTGGGGGCCACACCCACATAACCTCTCATGAGAGAATATTTGTGAGGTGGGGCCCACACAAGCCCTAAATTATCACCTCCCCTAAACTCCCCATTAACACCCCCTTTAATTAATTTGAAAACACCCCCTTAATGAATGTGATATCTTTACCTCCCTCTCTCTCACATTAATATTTTCCAACAATTTTTAATTAATGAATTGAACTCTTATATTAATTATTAATGTGTTTGAATTTTTAATTACACGTGTGAATAAAATAATAGCCATAGTTATTATTTTAGTTTGGAACTCGTTGTGTTGGGAGAATTTTGGGAGAGCTCAAGAGAAGAATAGTGTTCTTCTTTCAATGAAGAACACCATTCTTCAACGATGAACAACTCTGACGAAGAACGCGAGCAACACGATCACCTTCCTCCACTACTTCAACCAGGGAAAGGAAGGAGGTGACCCCACAAGAATGCTACCTACCTCTCTCTTCCTCCAACGTTGATGGAACGCCATCGTCATCCGCGGCGCCCGACCACTGCGACGCTCGTCTTTCGTGGATCGTCAATGAACGAACCATAATCATGATAAGGGGTTTGATTCAATTTTTAATAGAATAAATTTTTTATTCGTTATTTATTGAAACCATGTTTTATCTTCAGCTGTATGATACCGCATAATGCGGCAGGCACTGGCAGAACGAACACAGCCCGATGACCCTCCATTGATCCGTGTTCTATTTTTGATGACAATGGTGATGGAAGAGGTGGTGGCCACCGGAGAAAGCGGTGGTCGTATGCCGAATGTGTGGAGAGGAACTGTGGCCTTCATCTATGGGCTGCTCAGCCGAAGAAGAACCGGCCGGCTGTAGCCAGCCGTGTAGGTGGAACCGTGGTGCCCCAAGGAGCTGCACTGTGGAGATCGATTACTGGAACTCCACAGACTGCTTCGGCGGGTGAACCGGACCGCTTGTCAGCCGACCGAGTTGAAGGAGGCCTCCTAGCACCTCCTGGCGCTGCATGCGGTGGACAGCGGCCCGCCCAAGTGGGCCACTCACATTAGAGAAGTCGACTAGGCATAAGGGCGGCACCGCTCAATGCCGCTGGTTCAAGAAGTCGGACCCCCCCCCCCCGTATCGCTCGACTGGTTGGGCTGAGCAATGGACCACTGGGCTAGGCCTCCCTGCACCGCACCCCGCCACCCTGGGCCATGCACTTCATTAGGCTGGTCTGACACCAGCAGGGTGGGACCCACCAAAACTGGGTCGACCTGACCCGTGAGCCACTAGGCTTAATAGGTCGGGCCTGTTACGCTTAAGTGAGAATAACTTCACGATCGTGCATCTGATCGACGTGCCATCTGTGACACATGGACCCTTACTAAAAAACAGTCCTTTTGCGATACTCTATGTGAGTTTTGGACAACTTTGAAAAAACTTCTTGGTTTGGAACGGGCGTTTTTTCACCCAGGCCCCTGGAATGAAAATGCTAATATCTCTCAGATCGGGCGTCCGATTGACGCGCCGTCTGTCACATTGTGTTTATCATGACGAGATTTAAATTTGGGATACATTAAATCTAGATTCATGATAGTTGATATATCTACCCCTTGGCTCGAGGATTGGACCCTCCAGGAATCGAGAAAGTTGTGTGCGGGAACACTAGAGCTAGCTGCGATGGCAACGAATCCTCCGTGGGTTCCATAGTGACGAAAACTGTACTGGAATCCTCTATGGGTTCTCCAGCAATAAAAACTGTACTGGAATCCTTGGTGGTTTCTCCAGCGATGAAAATTGTACTAGAATCCTCCATGGTTTCAACAGTAATGGGACTGGACTGAATCCTATGTGGGTTCGACAGCAATGATACTAGACTAAATCCTATGTGGGTTCGATAGCAATGATACTAGACTAAATCCTCCTTAGGATCGACAACAATCATACTAGACTGCATCCTCTATGGGTTCGACAGCAACGAGACTGGAAAAAATCCTCCGTGGGTTCGACAATAACAAGACTGGACTGAATCCTCTGTGGGTTCGACAACAACGAGACTGGACTAAATCCTTCGTGGGTTCGACAGCAACGAGACTGGACTGAATTATCCGTGGGTTCTATAGCAGTGATACTGGACTGAATCCCTAGTGGGTTCGACAACAACGAGACTAGACTGAATCCTTCATGGGTTCGACAGCAATGACATACTACTATTTATGTTTCTGCGAGTATATGTCGTTCGATAGTGATAGATTATTCAGTGGCTACAACTAATCATCTCTTACTCTCTTTAAGATGTGTATACCTAGTGTGGGCTAGGTCTTGACTTTCAATCATTTTCAAAGATGTGTTTGAATTCATTTTTATGTGGTATGGGTTGTGCTTGGGCTCGATAGTGGAGCCAAACTGAGATTGATAACTTAGGTATATGTATGGGAATATACCAAAGTAGGATTGGATGATACTTTGTGGTTGTATCTTTCCTTTTGTGGTTTATCCTTCATGGATTCTGGGAGACCTTTGGGGGTCTCGGGGTCTCTACTGAGTATCGTATACTCACCCCTACATGGGCTATGGCCGCACTACATTGTGTTGGATGGAGACGACAGATATCACTGATCGAGGTAGAAAATTATAGAGCTGGATGGTACATGGAGGTGGAACACTTAGTGAGACGTACATGGAGCAGACGGAGGGACCCGAGGTGCTGAGGAGGCCATCTAAACCCACCCTTTAGGAGGGGTTCCTAGATGATGACTCAGTGGTTTTTGTTTTACTTTACTACAGTTGTACTAGCTTTTCAGTTGTATTGTACTTACTGTTGGGTTTTTATTTCTGGCCCATTTACATTTCAGCACTTGCTTTTGTATTAAGTTTTACTTAGTGTTTACTTCTGTTGTGTACTCTGTTGTGTTTTTTTACTTCTATAAAGGAAATTTCTTCCCTTTTATCGGGATTTACGCCTTTGGTGCTAGTTTCCAACCCCTGGACTATGGAAGGTGGGCTTGGGGTTGTCACGGCACGGTCCCCGATGATGGGTTGTGACAAATTAGTATCAGAGGAGTCAGTTTTACCGTATAAGTCAAAAATATGATCATTCTTTTCAGTAAAGAAATAGTGTTAGGAGAATTGAGTGTGGTTTTCGGTCTAGGGAGTCCAATGTTGGTGTGGCGGCCAACGTATCCATACACCAGGACCCTAACCTTTGATTTTTGACTCAGTGCACAAAAACAGTGATTTCATATGTGTTTCAGAAGTTTTATTTGTGATTACTTTGAGTCATCTCACTAGGTATACTATTTTGACCATGGAACACCTATTTCTTTTCAGGATGTCCCCTCAAATGCAGCTAGTTAGGGTTTCTAGATACATACGAGATGGTAGCTCACTGAGTGACAAGGCCTCAGTGCAGGGCCCCATCGTAGCGGAGGTACCAGCGACACCTCTGCCCATTGGACCACCAATAACACCAGCTCCAGCGGTAGAGAGTGAACGCCTCCTGAGTTCGTTGCACGAGTTCCAGTGACAGAAGCCTTCGAAGCTTCGAGGAGAGATAGATTTTCAGACAATCGGGTGCTGGCTGGAGGTTTTAGCATGGATTTTCCACACAGTTGGGACACCCGCCGACTTGATGGTGTACCTAGATGATAGTATCTTTTAGGAAACAACTGAGAGCGGGTGGAATTTGATGATCTAGTTTTACGATGATGCGTCTCTCACCTGGGGAGACTTCATGGGTCTTTTCGGGGCAGAGTTTGTACCAGCGACTCTACACTCTGTACGGGATCAAGAGAAAATGCTCTATCCACAGGGCTTTCCGACTGTAGCGGAGTCCTCTGAAGTCGAAAGTAGATAGAGGACACAAAATACCAAGTGGACTAGGCCAACAGGTGTGCGACCCCAGGATGCATGTATGATTTTGTAGGGAATACGAATTAGAGCTAGTCATATGAGGAGAAGGTAGTTCTATTCATGCGGTGACCAGGGTCACTTGGCTTGAGACTTCCCGACATGTCCTGCAGATGAGCAACAGGCAGTTGAGGGACCTTCCAGGTAGAGCTAGAGGTTCGACCATGGAGGTCCGCCGGGAGCAGATGAGTGTGTATTAGGAGTTGGTCGAGCGGCATGTGGATAGGAGTGAAACTAGATCTAGACTTGGAGTCCTTTATTTATGATGCTCCTAGATTTGTTTATGTCGTTGTTTGTGGATGCTTTTTGTCTTTGTACTTTGAGCTGCAGTAATAAAAGACCCTTGTTCTTGTGACGTTTTCTTCCCTGTCATTTTTATGGGGTTGATACTAAGTGGTTTCGGTTAAAATCGTTGGCTTGACCCTCACTTTCGAGATACCTATTGGAGGAGACCTAGTGACCACACACTATTGTCGACAGTGTGACTGGACCCCTAGAGGTGAGAGTAACAGTTTGATCTCTTGGTAGTAGCACCGAGGCCTTATGACGTCATCTATGGAATGAAATAGTGTCATTCATGTCTGGATTTACTGTATTAGGAAAATAACATGGTTCATCCAGGGGATGAGACCAGATTTCACTTTTTTGGAAAACGAGAGATCTTAGTAGCTCTTGTAGGTCATAAGAAAAAAAGGATATAGTCGAGTTCTTTACAAATGGTTATTCACACCCATGGTTTGTTGAGTGAATGGTTGATGATTTTCTATAATCTCAAAAGTCTCTAGAGTGTCTTCTCGTAGAAGGACCTGGACCTGGGATGATGACGTTGGCTCGAGTTCTTCCATAACTATGACTTAGAGATAGTATATACTCCGAGGAAGGGGAACTTAGTAGCTGATCCTCTCAGCAGGAGATTGGGTATTCAGCTGCTAGGAGAGGTGAAAAAGCAGCTGGCTGCGTTGAAGATATCCTTTGTGGATAGATATGGGGAAGCCTTTCATCAGTATCTCACAGTCACTCCTCCACTTCTTCAGCGATTCCGAGAGGCACAGCGTGGGGACATTGACTGTGAGATGCGACATGCTCATATTTCCTTAGGGCAGGCACCTGATGGATTTTCTGAAGGAGGGGAGCACATCATCCTCTTCAGGGGACACACCATGGTACCAGTTGCACTATAAGAGGAGGGGTTGAGGGATTTCCACAATTCCCCTCTAGCAGTACACCCAAGAGTGGTGAAGATGTATCTGGACCTCAGACGACAGCAATGGTGGCCGGGTATAAAGAAGACATTAGCAGAGTTTGTTTCTCGATGCCTCACTTGTCAGTAAGTGAAGGCATAGGACCAGGTACCAGTAGTCTTGGTACAGCCCTAAGAGGTCCCAGAGTGGAAGTGGAATGGGATATCCATGGATTTCGTGACGAGGCTTCCACATAAATCCAGAAGACATGACTCTATCTTGGTGATCGTAGACTGAATCATCAAGCCGGCCCACTTCCTACCGATCGGAGAGCATGGCTCAGTAGAGAGCTTGGGACGCCTCTATGTACAGGAGATCATACGGCTTCATGGTGTGCCATCTTATCTCATTTTCGATCTAGATTCTCGATTCACTTCCTAGCTATGGAAGGGATTACATGAGGATTTAGGGACGCATCATCACTTGAGCACCGCCTTTCATGCTCAGACAGATGGCCAGACTAAGAGGATTATTCAGAATCTCAAGGACATTCTCTGTGCATGTGTCCTCAACATTGGTTGTAGTTGGGAGGATCATCTACCCTTGGTGGAGTTTCCATACAACAACAACTACCACTCCAACATTGGGATGGAACCTTATGAGCCACTGTATGACCAAACTTGCAGATCACCTCTATTCTGGACTAACCCATGGGAGTCAGCACTTGTAGGACCAAATATGGTTCAGGCTATGATGGAGAAGGTGAAGATCATCCAGGAGGAGATGAAAACTGCACAAGGAAGACAAAAGTCTTATGCTGATAGGATATGGTGACCACTGGAGTTTGAAAATGGTGACCATGTTTACCTACGGGTCTCACCACGATGAGGTCTACGAAGATTTGGCCGAGGTGGAAAGTTATCTCCTCGTTTCATCGAACTTTTCCAGGTCCTCATCAGAGTAGGTGAGGTGGCTTACCACCTGGCCCTTCCACCTCAGTTGCACCGGGTGCATGACATCTTCCATGTATCTCAGCTGAGGAGATACGTGAACAACAAGAACCACATCATCGATCATGGGGAGCTAGACATAGATGATGGGGTGAAATTCACAGAGGTCCCGGTGGAGATCTAGGATCGATAGGAGCGGGTCCAATGTGGATGGTTGATTCCTCTGGTGTGCATTCACTGGCAGCACAGGAACCTCCAGGAGAGCACATGGGAGCGGGAGGCTCAGATTTGAGCTCAGTACCCCCATTTATTTCCCTAGTGTGTGTTGTATCTTTATGGGGATGTAAAGCCCTGAGGTGGGAGTAATTCAAAGACCCAGAAATTTCAAGGAATTTTTTTCTCAAATACTTTCGAATTTTACGAGTCTTCAGTTTCTAACGACACTTGATTCTGAGGCCCGGTGTGCCCGGAATCAATTTCTGATGTTTTGTTCGGGTACGTTCAGTAAATGTACATGCAGGTTTTTCTATCTTTTGAACCGGTGCTCAGAATTGAAAACTGAGGGCACTGATGAACTCTCAGCGCCGATATTTTTTTAAGGGGACCTTTACCGCAGTTGCATTTTACGCGGGTTGAAAGTTATATTTTTAGGAATTCATACTAAATTAATAAAATTATTGGTACACAAATTTATTTATATTTGGTAGTTATACCCTACAAGGGGAAGTTATTGGTGGGGCCCACATCCACATAACCTCTCATGAGAAGATATTTGTGAGGTGGGGCCCACACGACCCCTAACTTATCATCTACCCTTAACTCCCCATTAACACCCCCTTTAAATAATTTGACAACTCCCCCTTAATGAATGTGATCTCTTCACCTCCCTCTCTATCTCATTAATATTTTCCATCACTTTTTAATTAATGAATTGAACTCTTCAATTAATTAATTAAAGTGTTTTAATTTTGAATTGCATGTGTGAATAAAATAATATCCTTAGATATTATTTGAGTTTGGAACTCGTTATGTTGGGAGAATTTTGGGAGAGCTCAAGAGAAGAATAGTGTTCTTCTTTCGATGAAGAACTCCGTTCTTCAAAGATGAAAAACTCTGACGAATAACGTGATGGACACGATCACCTTCCTCCACAACTTCAACTAGGGAAAGGATGGAGGTGATTCCACAAGAATGCTACCTACCTCCCTCTTCCTCCAACGTTGATGGAACGAAACCATCATCCGCGACGCCTGACCACCGCGATGCTTGCCTTTTGTGGCTCATATATGAACGAACCTTAATCAAGTTAGGGGGTTTTCTTCAATTTTTAATTAAATAAAATTTTTCTTTGTTCTTCATTGAATTCATGTTTTATCTTCGGCCATATGATACCGCCTAACGTGGAGGGCGTGGGCCAAACGAACACAGCCAGACAAACCTCCATTGTTCCTTGTTCTATTTCGATGGAAACAGTTACGGAAGAGGTGGCAGTGAATGGAGAAATCAGCGGCCGTATGCCGGCTGTGTGGAGAGGAACTGGGGCCCGCATCCACGGTCTGCTCGGCCGAAGATAAACTGGTCAGTCGTAGTAGGCCGGGTTGGTGGAACCGTGGCGCCCCAAGGTGCCGTGATGTGGAGATCCGCAGCCCGCATTCCATGGGATGCTTCGGCTGGTGAACCGGATGGCTCGTCGGCCGAATTGGTCGGACGAGGCCATGGTGCCACCTGGCACCGCATGCGGTGGACAACAGCCATCCCATGTGGGCTTCTTGCACTAGAGAATCCGAGCGACTTCAGCCGGATGGGCAGGAGGGTGGCGTCGCTCGGCACCTCCGATTTGGGAAGTCACCCCCCCTACATCGCTCGACCACCCAGAACGATTAATGGCCCACCAGGCCGCGTCCTGCCAGGCCGGGGTGACAACAGCTAGGTCAGACCCACCAAAATCAGGTCGACTCAACCCTTCAACCACTCAGCTTAACGGACCGGGCCCGTTACGCATAAGTGTGAATAACTTGACGACCGTGTGTCCGATCAACACTTGGTATGCGGAATTGGGACCCTTACGAAAAAATGGTCCTTTTGAGATAATCTATGTGAGTTTTGGAAAAATTTGAAAAAATGTCCGGGTTTGGAATGAGCGTATTTCTAACTGGGCCCCTGGAACGAAAATTCAAATATTTCTTTGACTGGGCGTCTGATTGACGTGCCGTCTATCGCATTGGGTTTCTGTTTAAGAGACCGAACTTTGGCATACATCATCTCTAGCTTCATGACAGTTAATGTATCGACCACTTGGCTCGAGGAGCGGACCCCCCCCGGAATTGATCGTGCTGTGTGCGAGAACCCTAGAGCTCGCTATGACTACAACGACACCTCCGTGGGTTCGGCAGCAATGAAAACTGTACTGGAATCCTTCATGGGTTCGAAAGTGGAAAAAACTATACTGGAATCATCTGTGGATTTGACAGCCATGAAAACTATAATAGAATCCTCCGTGGGTTAGATAGAAATGAGACTGGATTGAATCCTCTTTTGGTTCAACAACAACGAGACTGGACTGAATCATTCGTGGGTTCGACAGCAATGAGACTGGACTGAATCCTCCATGGGTTCGACAGCAATGAGACTGGACTGAATCCTCCATGGGTTTGATAGAAATGAGAATGAACTGAATCCTTTGTGGGTTCTACAACAACGATATTGGACTGAATTCTCCATGGGTTCGACAGTAGTGAGACTAAACTGAATCCTCCGTGGGTTCGACCGCAATGAGACTGGACTGAATCCTTCGTGTGTTCGACAGCAGCGAGACTGGACAGAATACTCTCTGATTTCAATAGCAATGAGAATGGACTGAATCCTACATAGGTTCGACAATAATGAGATACTACTATTTTAGGTTTCTGTGATTATCTGCCATTCGATAGTGATAGATGATTCAATGGCTACAACTAATCATCTCTTACTCTCTTTAAGTTGTGTATACCTGGTGTGAGATGAGTCTTTACTTTCAATCATTTTCAATTATGTGTTTGACTTCTTTCCTATGTGGTCTAGGTTATGCTTGGGCTCGAGAGTAGAGTCGAACTGAGAGTGATAATTTAGGTATATGTATGGGCATATACCTAAGTAGGATTGGTTGATACTTCGTGGTTGTATATTTTTATTTTGTGGTTTATCCTTCGTGGATTCTAGGAGACCTTCAAGCGTCTTGGGGTCCCTACTGAGTATCGTATACTCACCCCTGCACGGGCTATGCACGCACTACGTTGTGTTGGATGTACATGACAGACAACACTGATCGAGGTAGAAACTTGTAGAGCTGAATAGTACCCATAGGTGGACCACTTAGCGAGACGTACACATAGCAGACAGAGGGACTCGAGGTGCTGAGGAGGTCATCTGTACCCACCCTTCAGGTGGGATTCCCAGGGGATGACTCAGTGGTTTCTATTTTACTTTACTAAAGTTGTATTAGCTTTTCAGTGGTACTGTACTTACTGTTGGGCTTGTATTTCTGGCCCATTTACATTTCATCACTTACTTTTGTATTCATTATTACTTAGTGTTTACTTCTGTTTCATATTCTGTTGTGTTTTTTTACTTCAATAAAGGCAATTTCTTCCCTTTTATCAGGATTTATGCCTTTGGTGCTAGTCGCCAGCCCCTGGCCTATGGAAGACGAGCTTGTGGTAGTCATGGCACGGGCCCCGAGGACGGGTTGTGACAACAATCATTATACCATAAATAGTGGTAACTATAAACAATATACCACATCATTATCCCACTATATTACCTATAATAGATCCACATATTAAGTATAAATCCCCCATTTAATCATGGATATTTTTATACCTCTAATGATGATACTCTTACGATGTCTCAATCCATAATATCAAAATATTACTTGCATCAACTATAATGGCATGAACCTCTCTCGTCTATTCCTTTGTTGAAATTTGGTGTTTGAGGTGTTATGGGAGGTGAAGATGACTAATCCCCAACACATTTCCAAATTTCCATTTCCGTGAACAGTACTTCCTATTTTTTGAATAGTGTTGTAGGTGATTCATCTTCATATGTCGGTATCTATGGGTCATCTTTATTTTTTAGTGTTATTGAGTCATCTTCATATGTCGATGATGATGATTCATCTTTATATGTGGATTTTCGGGAGTCATATACATCTATTGATGTTGGTGATTCATCTTTATCTATCTGTGTCAGGGATTTATCTTCATCTGTCAGTATTGGTGAGTCATCTTTATCTGTCAGTATAGGTGATTCTTATTCTGTCAGTGTTCGTGGGTCATCTTTATCTTTGGGTGTCAATAATTCACCTTCAAATATCACTGATTCATATATATGTGATTCATATTTAACATTCTATGAGTCATCTATTAATGAATCATATTCAACTACAGGTTATTCATCTTCCAATATCGGTGTCCGGGATTCATCTATCTGAGTCATTATGTGCTACAGTGATTCCAGTTCAACTGGTGAATAGTGTTTCCATCTTCCTACAATTTATCCCCATTTACATTTTCTTTGACGTAAAATGCATTCAAGGCCTTGTTATAAGGGATTTAAAGCTGATTCAATTCCCATAACTCATGTATTATTTTTTCTAATGGTATTGGTTCCTTTACTCGGTCAAACCACATAGTATTGACAACTTCTTCCTTTAATGGAAAATTTAAAACCATATCTTAAACAATGCTCCGTTAAGATTTTCAAAAGTTTTAGAAACATTCCTCCTTGTTCTTCCTTATTTTTTTCCCTAGAAAAAGATTCCCAGAGTTCTACCCATCCATGAACCCCTATACGAGTCGTGCAATCGAACTGTTATCCATGGATCATTCTACATAGTTTCTTTCTACTGCAAGTGCACCCCCTATTTTTATGCAAGTATGAATTGTCAATCTTTCTCCGATATAAGGTATTTTCTACAACAGATATTCGGGGTTCCATTCCACCTATCAAACCATTATTCATGTTATGAAATGTGATCATGATGTTTCTAATGGGGCTTCTTGGGTTTTTGGTTAGTGTAGTGGTGTATCTACATCCTTGGGTGTGTGATTTCGTACAGGAGTGGTGATCGCGATCCGTATTGTTGTTCGGTCTCATGTAAAGAACATCTAAAACCTTTTGAGGTAGGGGATTCATGGATAATCTATTCTTTTAATGGGTAGTAGTAGATTTATCATTATTTACCCCCCTGGGTCACAATGGAATTGACATAAAAATAGTTGAATTGTATTAAAAAATTCATATCAATTGCTTTGTGATGTTTTTGACTCTTTTTTTTGATAGTGTCATATCTTTATTTTTATTATTTAACACATCGTTCTTTTTGGGAATTTGTAAAGAACGTAAAGATGGACTTAATTTTAAATCAATTTTATAAAGGTATATAGGTATATTAATGAATTTCGTTGTGGAATATATTCATGTTCAATTGAGGTGATTGATAAACCTAAATAATTTTGATTCTTTATATTTAAATCCATGTAAAATTAACTATTTGAGTAATTTCTGATAACAAAAATAGATTTCTATTTAGGTTTCCCATCACTGGAACCTATTAATAAAGAATCGGTTAATTAAAGATGGATTAAAGAACTGGTTTTTTGATAAAAGGCAATTCCTGGTATGATTCTAGGTTACCCTCTTACTTGTAAAGGCCAAGAGCTTTATGTTTTGGCGCCATGAGGGATCATTCCGTGTGAAGGAGGAATGCCTTGTTTAGGGACAAGACCCAGTTTCTTTGTTGTTTCATACTGATTATGATGTGTTGTGAGCCTTGATAAATATTGTGAGATGTGGGGGTAGGGAGTCCCATTGGTTGTGGTAGCTGTTTACACATATATCGAGGAGATGCATCAGTTCAAGCATGCGGGTGTTTGGGAGGACATTAGGGATGATGAAACGAGTTGAAGTTGGGCATGCCTATTGATGTGGAAGTAGTTACTTATTGAAGCACTTTTTTGTTAATATAATTTACTTTCCCCACTACATGAGGCATCTATAATATAATGGACTCCTTCCAAAAGGGTTGAATACGTGCAGGGTATTACCTGTGCTTTTCTTGTTTAGCTTCTGGAGGAAGGATGGGCCTACACTCCTACTGTAGGTGGAAAATAATCAACTGGTAGTTCATATACTCTTCATGTTGAGTCCCTTCTGATTAGAATCACAGAATATTTTTCTAGAATGACAAGAATTATGGAAATGTTATAATTTTTTCAATAAATGGTTGACAAAATGATGTTAACCCTTGGGGTTGGGGATTTCTAAAATGCAATGATGTGATAATAATTGAAAAAAATGGTGGACTCGATTTGGTTATGTTCGGAGGGCACGAAAATTTAGAGTGATACTAAGGGTAAGTAATCTATAAATGATAATGTTTAATTGATGGTTAAATAATTAATTAATTTAAAGTGAAACTGATAAAAAGTGATAATGTAGTCTAATGTATCTCTTTAAATGGTTGTGTGCTTATAGGATACCTCATCTTCACAGTGGTAGTCAGGAGTCTGAAAGATGTTTTCTATAGTTGATTCTAAGAGTAGGTTATGACCATAGTGTGGTTTTGATCTATATTATATCCTTTTATTTTTGTGTTTCTATATTCTTCTCCACCCCGTAGGTTAGTGAAACTCACACCCTAGGGATTATGACCAATGGGTGAGTGTTTCCCCAATAACGTGATGAGATGGTGGATAGCTGACTCCCCCCTCCGGCCTCACTCCCTTTTCATGGAAGTTACTTGTGATGGTATGCATGGTGGTTATTTTTATCCATATATGTGTGTAGTGTGATATAATGGATGTGTTTATTTCACATGCATATATTTTGGATATATTTTCCTATGAACTACTATAGCTATAACGCGTATAGGATGTGATGGCTTGATGATCCTTACTTTGTGTATGGGCTATAATGAATTGAGGTATAATACCCAATATATGATACACATTATGTGGGCTATGTTGGATCCCAAAAACTACCTAGTTATATTGGTTACACGTATGTAGTGGTTGTGTTTCACGACGTGCATATTTTGTTGCTAGGCCTAGGTGTCTGTAGGAAACCCCTTTTAGAGAGCTATTCTTAAGAGGTGCGACATTTGAGAAAATTGGAAAACGTATGGGGAAGTAGTAGTGGTGTACCCTTAATATTATTTATTATATTATATACTCTAGAATACAAAAATTAGTGAGAGTATCCAGGGTGTGGATGGAAACATAGTATACATAATAGAGGGATGAGTTAGTTTCACTTGTTGTTTACTATACTTTAGCATAATTTATTTTCTTTTTCACAAGGGAATACATGTAGTATCCTACTGATTATACTTCTATACTCACCCTAAGTATATATAAAGTATTTTTAGGGTACTTGGAGAATGCTGAAGATCAGGTTGTTGACTACTAGCTTGGGGTTGCATGAGTTGTTCAGGCTTCGTGGTTGTTGATTTTTTACTTCCTTTTTGTACTTGCAGTTTTCCCAATCATTTGTAGTAGTTATTGAATGAAATTACATATGTGTAGTTGGGATTTATTTTATTTTTAAATATTTTTTGGAGTTGGTTGGTGCATGTCTTATCTATATCTTTCGCATGTGTTCTTTTATAGTGTAATGCCACACATTTGTGTGTTTATTATACACTCGGTGCTAGTCACCATCTAGGGGCCTACTGTAGGTGGCAGGTGGGTGTCACTATCTCTCTCTATTCATTTCCAACCTAAGAGGGGTACACTTTTTGGGATGATGGTCATGAAATAGTTGAAATAGAGTTCTAGTTAATGGATAAGATAGATTTTGGTGTTAGGCATAGGTGATGTTTCATGAGTTGGTAGGACAGTGGTGTCAGTCATGTATAGAAAGTGTTGTAAAAAATAGATATTTACTAAGACATGGGCATTTAGGGCCCCATGTGATCTAATTCATGGACCTTTATGTTTTTAGTGTTAGAAAAATAATGTAATATTGGTTGCAGGGTAGATACCTAGGAAAGGATCATGCATCATTCTTCCATGTTTTTGTGTTTGAAAGGGTATACCATGGTATATGTTTACCTATAACGAATAAAAGAAAAAATTAATTAATAGATTTTTATTCATTCATATTCCAGGTTGAGGAGCTTTATCATTTTTTCCTCTGGTAGGTATGTCTCCAGGTTGATGTCCTCATCAGGTTCACGCAGAAGATATTTAAGAGACTATGAAATACAATCATTGTATAATAGAAGTTGACGACGATGACATGTGAAGGGGGACACTCTAAGAGTTCTAGTGCCAGAGTCTATAGAAGTACGAGGGCTCTGCTTTAGATGCAATCACAAAATATGGGTTAGAGGAGCTTGAGATAGCTTTCAGTTAAATCCGTTCTCAAAAAGAGTACTAAGTGTCGTTGGTTGTGATGATGTTGTGTGGGGAAGAAAACCGGTGGTGGTTCTTGTTCCTCGGGTATCATGAGGAGTTAACTATCTCATGGGAGTTTTTATAAGACTAGTTTGGTGTTGAGTTTCTCTCTTCGACTGCAATGGTGTCTAGTCACCAGAAGTTTCTTATCATTCAACGTGGGAGCTCATGTGTGTGAGTGTTTGGAATCAGTATCAGGCGCATTTTACGATATGATTCAGCTATGTTTCTAGATGAGGAGGCTAGTGAGAGGAATTTCGAGGAGGCTTCACATATATTGATCTAGTTCTTGGTCACCCCATTTATAGTTAAGACATTTCTTGAGGTTATGGAAGGGTCATAGGTCATCGAAAGGATGTTCCACAAAACTAGATCATAATGAGAGGGGAATCATGAGGATTCCTCATGAAGTAGAGATATGGTTCTGGGTTCCCAGTTTTTGGGGACGAATAGTTTCATTTCAGTTGGGGGTATGTCCCGACCCTTAGTATCTCGTTACATTAGGGGAAGTGGATCTAAGACCTAAACCAAGGGATCATGCACTTTTTCTAGTGGATGTTGAGGTTATCATCAATGATAGTGCCCGACCTTATAGAGCAGTTATCATGTGCAAGGTTTTCCACTTCAAGTTCCCCCATTGAGGTAGTTTCAGATAAGGCATGAACAGCAGGTTTCCCCACCTTTGGATCAGCATAGAGTATATGGGAAAAGCATAGGACATCCCTGAGATGCACCCCATCCTCAAAGAGTAGAGTGTGGCTATGCGGTGGTCTTTATCAGGGTCATAGAGGTAATGCAGTAGACCATGGTCAACTTCAGGCTTTAGCATTTCCAGTGTTAGTCAAGCCAGAAGTCATTTGTGGTACCTTTTTCTTGTTTTCTACTTGGGTGTATTCCTTTTTTGATTCATGAGTGACACACTAATTCATATCACTTACCCTTTTCAATGCCATGGGACTTGAGTTAGAGAGGCTTCTGGTTCCCTTGGCATTGAATACACTAGTTGGAGGTCGAGATGACTTGTTTGACGTATATAGATACTATGATCTAGTGTTGGAGAAGAACCGATCATGGGGAGAATTCCTATTATTACAAATAAAACCATATTATTTCATCCTCATAATGGATAGGTTTTATACGGTATAGTCTATCATAGAATAATTTACAACGCAAGTGGTGTTCTTGGATGCCGATGGAGTTCTAGTAGTGTTTGTTGGTGAGTGAGACCCTTATATGGGTTAGAGGCATGTTCCTTATTTTTCACCCTTGATGGATGATTCGATGTTGTTTCATAGGTTTAGTAGCCGGCGTTTCCTAGGGTCATGGAAGAGTACCCTGAAATCTTTATGGAAGAGGTCGTAGTGTTTCCCCATCGATGAGAGATTGAGTTCAGGATCAAGATACAGCCAGGTACATCTCCTATCTCAACTTCCCCATATATGATAGAAGCTTATAAGTTCCATGGGATTTATATATAGCTTGATTTTATATTGTAGTGTATGTTTTTTTGTCTCTGTGTGTCACTGTGGGGCATACCAATTTTTTCGTGAAAAAGGATGTCAACAGTGCGCAGTTGTGTATCAATTGTCCTTGCTTGAACAATGTGACATTAAAGAATCCCTATCATCATCCATGTATTGATGATTTATTCGATCTAATGAAGGGTGAATGTTATTTCTCGAAGATCGAATTGCGGTCAGGATATCATCAGATGCGTGTGAAGGAAGAGGATATCCTGAAAACTGCTTTCCATTATCATCATAGGAATTGCGAATTCATTGTGATGTTGTTCGGTGTGATGAATTCTCCAGTTTCATTCATGGGGTTTATGAACACTGTGTTCATGGGGTTTTGGGATAAATTCGTGGTGGAATTAATTGATGACATTCTTATGTACTCCCCATCTGAGGAGGAGCATTCATAGAATCTTCATGTGGTTTTGGGAGTTCTTCGTCAACAGTAGTTGTTTGGGAAGTTGTTGATGTTTGAGTTTTGGGCTTGAGAATCCCATTTCATGGAACATGTTGTTTCCAATAAGGGATTATATATTGATCCACCGAAGATAGAAGTTGTTGTTTCTTGTGAAATTCCCAAGACAATGTCAGAGGTACAATGTTTTCAACGTCTTGTCAGCTATTACAGGAGGTTTGTTGTAATGCCCTGACCCCAGTTACCCAGATTCGGTGCATTATTTTAATACATTAGCATGATTACAAGGAATCATGTCTTGAAGGACTGATCTATTTAGAAATCATGGAAAATATATTACATACCTGAATGATACATTACACTTTATAACATACAACACAACATAAACAATCCTTTATGAATGCCATTATTCCCTTATCTTAACCCAACATATCAATCATAATACACTTCTTTGAATCCTGGGGAAAATAAAACATCGAAAGGGGTGAGGTCAAATGCTCAGTAAGGGTAAGAAATACAATGGAAGATAACATAAATATTAAGCATGGTGAATAATTGAAACCAAATTCCTTTAAAAATAATAAACATGAATACTTTTATGGAAAGAATATGAGCTGAGTAAATAATTCCATAATAAAACATAATAATGGGTATTCTACTAGTTGAATGACAACATAAACCATCAATATTATTTTCATAATGAGGGAATTTATAGTACCAGACTTTAATTTCTATGTCAAGGAATCGTGCCCGGACCTAGGGGCTAACTATAACCGGGTCCAAACCCAGAGAGACTATGTAACCGGACTCCATCTCGGAGCTCCTCTATAACGAGACTCCAACTTGGAGAGTCTCTGTATCTGGGCTCTAAACTAGAGAGCCTCGGTAACTAGACTCCAACATGGAGGGTCTGCTGTAATCAGATCCCAACCTGAAGGGCTTACTTTTACCGATCCCCAACCCATAACATACTAGCCCAACACATTCATCTTAAGAAGAGGTTGAAATATAACATAAAAATTCGTATTAAAACTAGAATACGAAATGTCAATACTTTAACCATAAAACATGAATGGAAAACGAATAGCACATCCACAGTCAAAAATATCACAAAACCTTCAATACAATATGGATGTTTTTTATCATAATAAATCAACTTCAAATAAACTCAAAATCCATTAAAAGATGTTGACATAGATGAAATCAAAACCTTTTTTAGTGAAATTTAACATTCTATTTTGAAATAATTTAAGAGTCACATAATTATAAAGAAATAATTTATTTTGAAAATATTATTATAATCTAGTAAGGGAAGCTTTGGAAATGTTATAATGGTGGGAAATAGCCGCACCCGTCATATAATTTAAAAAAAATTCTTACCTTAATTTTGTCGAAAAGGTCAAAAAGTAACTTGTTTGGAAAACGACACAAATATTCCTTTATAAACATCTTGTAAAAGTCAAACAAGGGTATAAATGAATTTAACCCATAGTATATAATATAGTAATAATGTTGGGAAATATGTTTTTAAAAGACATGGATGTAGATGATAAAGAGGTCCCAGTAGATAATTATGTATAAACAACCTCAAATAATGAAGAGATTGTAGAATTAACCCTTACCTCATTGTAATCAATCAAGTCATATGAAAAATTGTCAATAACAACCAAATGAATCAAAGAATATCATGAATATAAATATAATCATGATAATATATATCATATGGCAGTACACAATACACCACATGCAATAAATAAGTGGTGAACAATGGAAATCTCATGGAATTAAAATTAAGATAAGAAACCCCTTACCTCATGTCCGACTTGACCCGTTCGTTCTTTTAATATCCTGGATAATAAACTGAAGTTAATTTATACATTCTTAATAACCTTTTCAAGTTTATTATTCCTTTTATATCACTTATTATCATGTTATAAGCATTATGTAATGATTTATTTTAATAACGTTCGTTTTGTCGATATTTGGCACTTGAGTCAAAATGAACATCTTATAGTTACAGGTTGTTCACATTGTAAAAATATCATTATATACAGAATTATATTCATGATATAGATATCATATATATCATATATATCCACTATATACATTTATTTATAACATTACATATCATTTTGGGGTAAGAAATTAAATGCACCGTTCATGGAGACGATAAGTCGTACGTACGCATGAATGCTACTTTCATTTCTATTTCTTATTTTAATGGAATTAAAACATAATGATACATAGATATATTATAATTCCAGTATAATATCATATATAATATCATTAACTCCATCCTTTATACATCCAATATATTGTATTAACGAGTCATATCACTTTGAGGGGGCGGTAGTCCCTACTTCCTCAAATGAAATTATCTCGTTTACCCATAATGGAAACAATTAAGGTATACTATAAAAGATAAATACCAAAGAATTAAGAGAAAATAAACATAATACATATCATATATAAAATTAATTCCTTTATAATGGCTCCATGATAGGTGGTAGGAGGTAATTGAACAATCATCATTTCGTGAGGTGTTAGTTTACCATCCACAGAAACATTATGTTCTTCACCCATTAGATGGAGGTATGTGTAAGTGTAGTTCGAATCCATTTCATAAAAACATCCAAGTATATTTAGGATACTGTTTTTTTTATAAAATAAAGGAATAAAAATAGTTTAGGGGTTGGAGAATTAAAATAAATTAAAAGAAGTTAAGAGAAAATGTTACCTTTAATTTGGGTAACTTCGTTTGGTTTGAACCAAAAGGACTTCTTGATGTGCCTTATGCCTAAGTTAAGACTTCTAGGAGGAGGAGAGGGATGTATGGAGATTAATTTGGCAGATTTTTGTTGAGCCTAAAGTCTTGGAAGGTGTGAGTAATTGGTTAGAAGTGGTCTCCTTTTATAAGGGGGAGGAGGTGCTCTTTAAGAAAGTGTGAAAATATTATTTTATTATATAATGATATTCTGTTTATAAAGGTACAAAAATCATTAGGTTTGAAGATAATATGTCCCATGGTCGAAATAAAATCCTCTAATAATAATTAGACATGTTTTAGATATTATTTTAATATTTATAATCAAATTTATTTAAATCATTTATTAATAAGGTAAATAGTGCAACATTATTGTGTCATAAATAATTTTATTTATTAGATGTCTAAAAATTATAAAAAAATACCATGATGTAGGAAATATTTTTATCTTTACAATTAATATTTATATTCAAAAATATTACTTATATAATACCTTATAAAAATTAATTACTAAAAGATGTTTGTTTATGTCAATTTTTTCCCTTTACATCAAATTAATTAATCTAAATTGCCCTTATCATTCATAAGTGGATCCATGGGATCCCAAAGTCCAAAAAAGGATGCCCATGGATGGAAATTACTCATCAAATATGGTTAGGACATGTGTTAAGGTAATTTTGAATTATTTCAATATTCTTTTTGAATTATTTCAATATTCTTTTCACATTGAATTACTCTATTTACCTTTAACCATGGTAAATAAAAGTCAAAAGATACTATTCCACAAAATTTATTTTCATCTTATTGAACAACATTTTACATATTGAGGTTAACTATGTCTCTCATATATTTGATATTCCACTCACATATGTAGTTAAATTATGTTTTATGCAAATTTGCAAATACTCCGAGGAGGTGGGTAAAATATGGTAAAAAGGTCAATTTTTTTTATATATCTAAACTTATTATAAAATTAATCCAATGAATTATTTTGAACATATATAGGTATTATCTATCTATTTTTAACTAAAATAAATTTAAGTAAAATAAATAATTATTTAAATAAAAAGTCAGTTTTAGGCAATAACTCAGTGTTTTTTACTATTCATCATAAATTGATGTTTCTCAGAAAAATACCAAAAATTCTGCCTAAGCTATATTTGATATTCCGAATTCCAAAATGATGTATATTTTACCAAATTCAAAACAAATATGTTGCATGAATTAATTTAAAATTAATTCCCGTTGTAAAAACAAATAGCGTGTTTTTATGCAACAATATCTATCAAAAGATTGACACTTGTTTATGTCCAATTTCAAAGTAAAATTAATTATAATGACCTACATTTTATTAAATGATAAAAATATAATTTAATTATACTTAAAAACCAATCAAATTCATAATTTAACACTATAAATTATTTCGATTTAAAATGTTGTTTTTATTAAAATTTAGTATTTTTCACTATTCACCAAAATATGGAATTTATCAGAAAAATAACAAAAATTTATCAAACCTAAATTTTTGTCTCCAGATTATAAATAAGAAGTTTATTTTGACAAATTGAATATATAAAAGTGTCAAATATTGGATTTAAAAAGGGTTCTCCCTCAAAAGGTGGTAAAATTTCATTTTCTGAATAATACTTCCTTTATCTAAAAAATTGAATTTGTTATTATATTATGTATAAGAAACACATAATATGGATGTAAAAATTATATGGAGTATATAAAATTAAAATTTCAGTTATTACTATTCATATCCTCTTTTGAACGGCTAGATTGGTAAGTCATGGTGTGCTTGAACTCAGTGTTGCGTGTAGTGAATGTTATTGAATTACATTAAAGAAAAAATGTACTATGAAATCTTGGGATATTACATTATTCCATACTTCAATAAATTTCATCCTCGCAATTTGAAATTTTTCTTTGAAAAGAGAAGGTTGAAAATATAAAATACCTTTGTGAGAAAACCCAAATTGGAAATTGGGTTAATAAAATTTAGTCTTAATAAGAGGAAAAGTGGAATGAAAAAGTCACCACCAAATTATGATCTCGATTAGGAGAACATTGGTGGAAATTAAAGAAACATAATTAGAGGAAGAACATAAATATTTATAGGGAGTGATTGAGGTCACCTATCACAAACAAATGTAAAATTGATGGCCACAAAGCCATCAATCTATGATGATTTAAAATATCATTAGTTCAACAAAATATAAGGTATTAGGATAACAAATTTTTGGTTTTAATATACCTTCCCTAAAGTTTATGAATTACTTTATTCATATAATAATAGAAATATATATATAAATACATGACAAGTAGGGTTTCATCCTTCAACTAATCTCTACCACAACTCATCTTTCATTCCAAAAGATAATAGAACCCAAAAAAATATTATATTTATCCTAATCGTATTAGGTTCCAAATATTAACACATAACATTTAATTGAAGAAAAATATTTTGTAATAGCCAGGGACTTCTTATAGGCTAGTGGTAGATAATAAAGGCATGTCGCACTATGGTTGTGGGTTCAATTCCTACAGCTTTTTCCGTCGCGACAGGTTATCGCCCAACCTGTATGTTTTCCTTTTTAAAAAATAATCATAAGAAATGTTTTAACCATAAACAACACTATCCAAAGTTCAACTTAATATATTCCAACCTTTAGACTTATCCAAAATAAATCTATCCAAACTCAGAGTCCAAAATTTATATGGAAGTTAAACACAAAGAAGATCCTTTTTTCCTTGTAATAACATTTGAACACCTTTATCATGTATTATTTTAAAATTTGGTAACACCCTTAATTTGCATAAAACCTTATTGATTACATTCATGATCCCTTATCCTCTATATAATACTGGATATATTCTTTATATCCAAAAATATTGAATATTCCAACAATGATGAAATAAAGAAACTATTACTCTGTTCCAAGGAAGTCAAGAGTATCCAATATAATTTATCTAAATCAACCATCTCTTATTCACAAATCACAACCTCAGTATCAGAACCATATTATGTTTTATCTTTCTCTCAACCATATATTTTCCAAAAATTTAACCTGTAATTGATTCACTAATCTTGGTTCCACACAATCTCAAGTCCTTAATGAAATAGTACTGCAGTACAATCTTTATATACTCTATAATTCTTATAACATGTACATCATTAATATAATACTAAAATAAAACAATAGTTTAATAACAATATAAGAAATCTAATCATTCCACTTCACCTTCTATATATCATAACTTTATTATTATCCCATAGCAGCATTTGGGGTATACCTTGATGATTTAGACATTGATTCTCATAATGTCCCAACTCTTTGCAGATTAAGCATTGTACATTGGATAATTTTTTATTACCCTTGAAATCATGTACATGGTGTCCATTATCTCCACACATATAACAAACTCCTATTCCCTTCAAGCATTTACCAAGGTTATTCTTTCCATTGTTATCACATATGGAAAAATCCTTCATTTCCCTCTTCCCTTTATCCATCCTTCGCTCTTCCATACTTTTCTTCTTGTGCGTCCCTTGAAATCGATAAGACTCAAAGAATTATTTTCTTATATTATTAACACATGATACTATTTCTTCATATGCTGAGAATACAAGGGATACTATTTCCCTTCTAAATGTTGGCTTAATACCGTGAAAGATATGATCCTTATTACTCTTTGGATCATACGTATTGCGGGAGTCCAAATTATTTCTAATGGGGACCATTTCTATAGAATGGAATAAAATATATTAGTTTATGAATCTAAATATATAATTCCAAACTTATAAAACACTTATCATAAATTGAAATGTTTATGGATATAATCCATAATCATAAAAAATGTTTTTAGGGGGTATATACTCATAAACCCTTTATAATGATTTGTAATGAAAATGAGAATTATCCAATGAAAATCCCCCAAGAGTGTCATATCCAAGAGTGTAGAAAGGCCCATTGTCATGCACTAGTTCCCATTCGAGTCTATCTCAAAGTGGTGTTTTTATGTTTTACCCCTTGGTACATCTGTGCCAGAGCAGCCTCTACCTGCTCGTATCTAGATAGGGATGTATTTTCATGGAAAACTCACAAAATCTACACATTACCAAAATTATAAGAAGATCTTATAAACTAATCATCAATGTCTATCTTAGGTTAATGTTCTCTAATCAGAGTTTATCTAAATCTAGTTCCCAAGGTTATTGCTAAACTTCCTATGATACCAATTGTAACGTCGTGACCCAAGTTACCCAGAGTCAGTGAATTATTTTAATACATTGGCATGATTACAAGGAATCATGTCCTGAAGGACCGATTGGTTTAGTAGTCTTGGAAAATAGAATACATAAAAGAATGTTACATTACACTTTATAACATACAACACAACATAAATAATCCTTTAGGAATGTGATTATTCACTTAGATTAACCCTTAATATCAATCACAATACACTTCTTAGAATCCTGGGAAAAATAAAACATATAAAGGGGTGAACTCAAATGCTTAGTAATGGTAAGAAATAAAGTGGAAGATAACATAAATATTAAGCATGGTGAATAATTGAAACCAAATTCCTTTACCAATAATAAACATGAATACTTTTGTGGTAGGAATATGAGATGAGTAAATAATTCCATAATAAAACATAATCATGGGTATTATACTAGTCTAATGACCACATGAACCATCAATATTATTTTCATAATGAGGGAATGTGTATTACATGACATTAATTTTTGTGTCAAGGCCTCGTGCCAGGACCTAGGTGCTAATTGTAATCAAACCCCAACCTAGAGAGCCTCTATAGCTGGACTCCAACCCAGAGAGCATCTGTAACCGGACTCCAACCCCAAGGGTCTGCTGTAACCAGACTCCAACCAGTAGGGCTTACTTTTACCGGTCCCCAACCCATATTATACTAGTCCAACACATTCATCTTAAGAAGAGGATGAAATACTACATAAAAATTCGTATTAAAACTAGCATACGAAATGTCAATACATTAACCATAAACCATGAATATAATACGAATAGCACATACATATTCAAATATATCAAAAAACCTTCAATACAATATTGAAGTTTTATATCATAACAAATCAACTTCAGATAAACATAAAATCCATCAAATTATGTTGACATAGATGAAATCATAACATTTTTTAGAGTAATATCTCTTTGTATTTTGAAATAATTTTAGATTCACATAATTATAACGAAAAAATTTATTTTGAAAATATTATAATAAGCTTTTAAGGGAAGCTTCGACAATGTTATAACAGCGGAAAATAGCTGCACCAGCCGTGTAAGTTAGAAAAACATTCGAACCTTAATTTTGTCAAAAAGGTAATAAAGTACCTTGCTTGGAAAATGACTGAAAGATTCATTTATAAAAATCTTATAAAATTAATACAAAGGTATGAATTAATTTAACCCATAGTCTATAAAATAGTAAGAATGTTTTGAAATACATTTTTAAGAAACATGGATGTGGATGATAAAGAGGTCCCAGTAGATAATTAATTATAAACAACCTCGGAAAATGAAGAGATTGTAGAGTTAACCCTTACCTCATTATAATCAATCAAGTCATGTGAAAAATAGTGAATAACAACCAAATGAATCACATAATATCATGGATATAAATATAATCGTAATAATATATATCAAATGGTAGTACACAATACACCACATGCAATAAATAAGTGGTGAATAATAGAAATCTCACGGAATTAAAAGTGAGATAAGAAATCCCTTACCTCGTGTCCAACGTGACCCGTTCATTCTTTAATATCCTTAATAATAAAATAAAGTTAATTTGTACTTTCTTAGGAACCTTTTTCAAGTTTATTATTCCTTTTATATCACTTATTGCCATGTTATATACATTATGTAATCATTTAAGTTAATAACATTCTTTTTTTCAATATTTGGCACGTGAGTCTAAATGAACACCTTATAGTTACAATTTGTTCACATGGTAAAAATTTTATTATATTGAGAAGGATATTCATGATTTAGATATCATATATATCATATATATCCATTATATGCATGTATTTATAACAGTACATATCATTTTGGGGTACTAAACGAAATGCACCATTCATGGAGACGGTAAGTCGTACGTACGCATGAACGCTAATTTCATTTATATTTCTTATTTTAATGGAATTAAAACATAATTATACAAAGGTATATTATAATTACAGTATAATATCATATATAATATCATTAACTCTATCCTTCATACATCCCACATATGGTATTAACGAGTCATATTACTTTGAGGGGGCGGTTGTCTGCTCTTCATCAAATGAAATTAACACATATCACCATAATGGAAACAATTAAGGTGTGATATAAAAGAAAAATACAGAATCATTAATAAAACATAAACATAATATATATAATATATAAATATAGTTCCATCATAATGGCCAACATGATAGGCGGTAGAAGGTAATTGAACAATCATCGTTTCATGAGGCGTTAGTTTTCCATCCACAGAAACATTATGTTCTTCACCCATTAGATGGAGGTGTGTGTAAGTGTAGTTTCAATAATTCTCCTCAAAAAATCCTTGTATATTTAGGATACTGGTTTTGTTATAAAATAATGTAATAAATAGAGTTTAGGGGTTGGAGAAGTAAATAAATGAAACAAAGTTAAGAGAAAATGTTACCTTTAATTTTGGTAACTTCCTTTGGTTTCAACCAAAATGACTCCTTGATATGCCTTATCCTTAAGGAAAGGCTTCTAAGTGGAGAATAGGGATGTAGGGATCTTAATTTGGCAGAGTTTGGACGAGCCTAAATTCCTGGGAGGTGTGAGGAATTGGTTAGAAGTGGTCTCTTTTTATGAGGGGGAGGAGGGGCTCTTTAGGAAAGTGTGAAAAAATTATTTTATTATAAAATGATAATTGGTTTTTAAAGGTCCAAAAATCATTTGGGTCGAAGATAAAATGACTCATAGTCGAAATAAAATCATCCAATAAGAATTGTACATGTTTTCGATATTATTTTAATATTTATAATCTAATTTATTTAAATCATTTATTAATGAGGTAAATACTGCATCATTATTGTGTCATAAATAATTTAATTTATTCGATGTCTAAAAATTATGAAACAAATACCATGATGTATGAAATGTTTTTATATTTCTAATGAATATTAATAGTAATAAATCTTACATATAAAACACAATATAAAAATAAATTACTAAACGATGTTTGTTTATATCAATTTTGCCTTTACATTAAATTAATTAATTTTAAAGTGTCATTATCATTCATAAGTGGCTCCATGAGGTCCCAAAATCGACCCAAGGATGCCCATGGATGGCCATTACTCATAAAATATGGTTATGACATCTTTTAAGGTTATTTTGAATTATTACAATATTCCTTTTACCTTGAATGACCCTATTTACCTTTAATCGCGGTAAATAAAAGTCAAAAGTCACTATTTACCAAAAATTATTTTCATCTTATTGAACCATATTTTATTTACTGAGGTTAATAGTGTCTTTCAGATTTTTTAAATTCAACACACAGAAGCGGTAAAATTATGTTTTATGCAAATTTGCAAATACTCCTAGGAGGTGGGTAAAAGACTGTAAAAATTTCGATAAAATTTTTATATATCTACACTTATTATAAAATGACACCAATGAATTATTTTGAACATATATAGGTATTATGTATCTATTTTGACCTAAAATAAATTTAAATAAAATAAATTATTATTTAAATAAAAATTTAGTTTTAACTAATAACTCCGTGTTTTTTATTATTCATCAAAAATTGATGTTTCTGAGAAAAATACAAAAAATTCATCCTAATCTATATTTGATATTCAGAATTCAAAAATGATGTCTATTTTTCAAAATTTAATACATATAAGCTGCGTTAATTAATTTAAAATTAACTCCCGTTGTCAAAACAAATAGCGTGTTTTTATGCCACAATACTTATCAAAATATTCACACTTGTTTATGTATAATTTCAGAGTGAAATTATTTATAATGACCTAAATTGTATTAAGTGATAAAAATATAATCTAATTATACTTCAAAAACAATCAAATGCATAATTTTACACTATAAATTATTTCTTTTAAAAAAAGTTGTTTTTAATTAAAATTTTGTATTTTTCACTATTCACCAAAATATGAAAGTTATCAGAAAAATACCAAACATTTATCAAAACTAAATTTTTATCTCCCAATTCTAAAGAAAAAGTTTATTTTCTCAAATTAAATATATAAGTGTCAAATATTGGATTTAAAAAGGGTTCTCCCTCAAAAGGCGATAAATTTGCATTTTCTGAAAAATACTGCCTTTATCTAAAAAATTGAATTTGTTCTTATATCATGTCTAAGAAACACATAATATGGATGTTAAAATTATATTGAGTATATAAAATTAAAAATGCAGTTAATTCTATTCATAACCTCTTTTGAACGTCTAGATTGGTAAGTTGTGGTGCACTTGAACTCAGTGTTGCGTGTAGTGCAAGTTATTGAATTACTTTGAAGAAATAATGTACTATGAAATTTTGGGGTGTTACATTCTTCCCTACTTTAATAAATTTCATCCTCACAATTTGAAATTTTTCATTGAAAATAGAAGGTTGAAAATATAAAATACCTTTGTGGGAAAACCCACATTGGAAATTAGGTTAAGAAAATTTTGTCTTAATAAGAGGAAAAGTGGAATAAAAAAGTCACCACCAAATTATGATATCGATTAAGAAAAATTTGGTGGAAATTAAAGACACATAATTAGAGGAATAAAATAAATATTTTTAGTTATTGATTGAGTTCATCTATCACAAATAAGTGTAAAATTGAGGTCCTCAAAGCCATCAATCTATGAAGATTTAAAATATCATCAGTTTAACAAAATATAAGGTATTAGGATAACAGATTTTTTGTTTTAATATCCCTTCCCTAAATTTTATGAATTACTTTATTCGAAGAATAAGGGATATATATATATATATATATATATACTTGACAAGTAGAGTTTCATCCTTCAACTAATTTCTACCACAACTCATATTTCATTCCAAATGATAATAGAACCCAAAAAATATATTATATTTATCCTGATCGTATAAGGTTCCAAATATTAACACATACCATATAATTTAATATAAATATTTTGTAATAAACAGGGAATTATTGTAGGCTAGTGTTGGGTAATAAAGGAATGTTGCATTATTGTTGTGGGTACGATTCCTGCAGCTTTGTCCATCGCGACGGGTTGTCGCCCAACCTGCAGGTTGTCCTTTTTCAAAAATAATCATAAGAAATGTTTTAACCATAAACAATACTATCCAAAGTTCAACTTAATCCATTCCAACCTTTAGACTTATCAAAAAATAAATCTATCCAAAATCACAATCCAAAATTTATATGGAAGTTAAGCATAATGAAGATCCTTTTTTCCACATAATAGCATGTGAACACCTTCATCATTTATTATTTTATGACTCGGTAATACCCTGAATTACCATAAAACCTTATTGATTACATTAATTCTCCCTTATCATTTATATAATACTAGATATATTACTTTTATCCAAAAATATTGAATATTCCAACAATGATGAAATAAAAAAACTATTAATATGTTCTAAGGAAGTCAAGAGTATCCAATATAATTTATCCAAATAAACCATCTCTTATTACAAAATCACTACCTCTATATCATATTCTTATTATGGTTTATCTTTATCTCAACCATATATTTTCCAAAAATTTAACCTGCAATTGAGTCACTTTTCTTGGTTCCACACAAGCTCAAGTCCTTAATGAAATAGTACTGTAGTACAATCCTTATATACTCTATAATTCTTATAACATGTACATAATTAATACAATACTCAAATGACACGATACTTTAATAACAACGTAATAAATCTAATTATTCCTCTTCATCTTCAGTAGTATCATAACTTTATTATTATCCAATAGCAGCATTTGGGGTATAATCTGATGATTTGGACATTGATTCGCTTAGTGTCCCAACTCCATCCAGATGAAGCATTGTACATTGAAAACTTTTTTCTAACCCTTGCAATCACGTACTTGGTGTCCATTTTCTCCACACTTAGAACAAACTCTCATTCCCTTCAAGCATTTACCAAGGTGATTCTTTCCACAGTTATCACATATGGAAAATTCTTCTTTTCTCTCTTCCCTTTATCCATCTTTCTCTCTTCCATCATTTTCTTCTCGTGCTTCCATTCAAAGCCATAGGACTCAATGAATTATTTACTTAACTTATTAACACATGATACTATTTCTTCATATGTTGAGAATACATGGGATGCTATTTTCGTTTTAAATGCTGGATTAATACCGTGAAAGATATGATCATTCCTACTCTTTGGATCATACGTATTGCTGGAGCTCACATTACTTCTAATGGGGGCCATTTCTATACAATAGTATAATCTAGATTAGTTTATGAATCTAAATACATAATTCCAAACTTATAAAACAGTTTATATAAATTGAACTGTTTGTGGATATAATCCATAATCATAAAAAATGTTTTCATTGAGGGGGTATATACTCATAAATCCTTCATAATGATTTTGTAAATAAAATGAGAATTATCCAAAGCATATCTCCCTACAGTGTCGTAAAAAAGAGTGCATCAAGGCCTGTTGTCGTGCAGTACTTCATGTTTGAGCCTAGCGAAATCGGTGTTTTTCAGGTTTTACTGTAACATCCCAGGTAAATAAATAATATTACATTCTAATGTTTATCAATATTTGTGAATAAAATGTTAATACTACTTTAAAGGGAATTCTATGCTCGATGGCGTACCAAATACACAACAACGAGTTTTTTGGAAATCTTACGTTGCACACTAATAATATAATAATATTATAATAGTTAACGCCTAGCCATTTTAATGGAGGGAATGAATAGAAATAACTACAAAATGATTATGTATGTTTGTTAAATAATTTTAAATTTATCCAATAAATTATAGAGTCTTAAAATCCAAATGAATCAAATTTTAAGAATAAATACTCAAATATTTTTAAAAGATTGTTTTACCGTCTTTTGATGGAGAAACATTTTAAAATCTATCTTTTGAAAATTTTATAAGCTATATTTGTCAAAATAAACTTATTCTTTATGATTAGGACATTGAAATTTAATTTGTATAAATTTCTGGTATTTTTCTGATAATGTTCATTTTTTAATGAATAGTTAAAAGTGTTGTATTTTAATTCAAAACCACTTTTTAATAAAATTTATTTATATAGTTATATTATAATTTTAATTTGTTTTAAAGTGAAATTAGAATATATTTTTACCATTTAATCCAATGGTGGTCATTGAAATTAATATCACTTGGATATTCGACATAAACGAGTGTCAATCTTTTGATAGATATTGTTTTTTAAAAACACGCTATTTGATTTGACAGTGGGATTTAATTATAAAATTAATTATTGCAACTTCTATGTTATGAATTTGGTAAAATATACATCATTTTTGAATTCGGAGTATCAAATATTTCTTAGGGTGAATTTTTGGTATTTTTCTGAAAAACCATAATTTTTTATGAATAGTGAAACCAGAAAGTGGTAGTTACAAAAACTGATTTTTCGTTTAAATAGAACTTTACCACTTATGTGATTTGAATTTAAAAAATCCAATATAAATGATTTTAATTATTAATTAAAATGTGGTTCAATGGGATGAAAATAATATTTGATGAAAAGTAACTTTTATATTTTATTAATCGCGATTAAAGGTAATTAGGGTGATTTAAGGTAAAAATGATATTATAATATAATAAAATATCATGAAACTTGTCCTAACCCTATTGTATGATGCAGCGATTACCTCATTATTTAATGATTTAAATAAAATAAAAATATAATGTAAAATATAAGACCTACACATGTCAAAAACCTATTGGATGGGTGGATTTAGAACTATTATCACCTTATACTAGAAATATATCAATGTGGGACCTTTAAAACCCGAAAGTCATTTGAAAATAATGTAACATTTTTTGACTTTCCAAGAGTGCCCCTCCTCTCCTCTTATAAAAGGCCCCCACCTCTACCTCCTTACCCACACCTCTCAAGCCTTTGGCTCGGCCAAACCCTGCCCATTTCATCTCTCCACATCCCTTTATTCATCATTGAAGCCTCACCTTGGGCAGAAATCTCTTTAAGAAACCCTTTTGGTTCAAACCAAAGGGAGTTACCTGATTTAAAGGCAAAGACTTCTTTAATGTTTTTTTATTTTATTTTGCTTCTCCAACCCCCTAAAATATTTTTATTAATTTATTTTGTAACAACACCAGTATCTTAAATATGCTAGGATGTTTTTATAAAAAGTATTCGAGCTACACTTCCACAAACCTCCGTCTAATGGTTAATGAACATACTGTTTCTGTGGATGGCGAATTTCTGCCTCACGAAACGATGACTGTTCAATATTCATTTAACACATTAAAAGGTGGACATTATGATATAACTATATTTATATATGATATATAATATGTTTATGTTTTCCTTAAGCTTCTGAATTTTTCATTTATGGAATACCTTTATGATTTCCATTATGGGTAAACGCGATATCTTCATTTTAGGAAGTGCGAACTACCGCCCCCTCAAAGTGATTTGATTATTTAATTCCATGTGTGGGATGTATAAAGGATAAAGATAATGATATAATATATTATACTATAATATAATTATAATATACCTTTATATCATTATTATTTCATTCCATTAAAGTATGAAATAGAAATGAAAGTAGTGTTCATGCGTACGTACGGCTTACCGTCTCCATGAATGGTGCATTTCATTTCTTACCTCTAAATGATTATGTAATATTATAAATGCATGTATATACTGGATATATATATAGTTTATATGATATCTACATCACGAATATCATTCTTGAGATAATTGATATTTGAATACATCAACAACTAGTAAATATAAGAAGTTCACTTTTGAATCAAGTTCCAAGTATCGACAAAATGACCGTTATTAACTTAAATGATTACATAATGTGCATAACATGGTAATAAGTGATATAAAAGGAATAATGAAATTGAAAAAGGTTTTTATGAAAGTATAAATTAACTCAAGTTTATTATTCAGGAGATTAAAGAACGATCGAGTCAAGTCGGACACGAGGTAAGGGATCCGACCTCACTCTTTCTTTTCAAGTACCCTCTTTTATGTCATTTCATTTATGATCCATGTTCTTATGTTGGAGGATGTTCTTTTATATTAACCATACTGTAATTTTTATTTTCATATGATGAGATTCCCCCTCTTAATCTTATCAATTCATTTTAATAATTTTTAAGTGGCGCCATTAGGCTGTCGAAATTTCGTAGGGGATCCTACCTCTCCCTTTCTTTTCTTGTATTCTCATTTATCTCATTTATTTTAAGCTCCATGTTTTTATGTTGGGTATGTCATTTTATATTCATCCTACTGTCCTTTTTGGGTTCATATGATGGGAGACCCCCTCTTTCTCTCATCAACTCATTTTAATAATTTTTAAGTGGTGACGTTAGGGTGCCGAATTTTGGTAAGGGATCCAACCTCTCTCATTCTTTTTAAGTACTATATTTTATTTCATTTCTTATAAGATCATCATTATTATGTTTGGGGATGTTCTTTTATATTCATAATACTGTAATTTTCTTGTTAATATTGTGATAAACCCTATTTTACCTCATAAATCCATTTTTGGAGGTTTTAAGTGGCGTCGTTAGGCTGCCGAGTTTTCATAAGGGATTTTTCATCTCACTTTTATTACTGTGAGATTTATGCTACATTTTGGACCATTTTCCTTGGAGTGGTGTATGTACTACCAATTATTCTACACTTGGTGTAATATACATTCGTTTATGGGTATTTACATCGATGTTGTATAGTCCTTCTTTCATGGGGTGTACGTTTCGAAAGTTACCCAATTCGATAAGGAAACCATTCACCCTCATCATTTTAAAAGAATTCTTTTTTAGGTCTTTTAATCTTATTATAATGGGATATGTTCTTATATATCCTTATTGCTATAAATTTTATGTCCAAGTGATGAGATACCCCTTTTTATCTCTCATCAACTCATTTTCTGAATTTTGAAGTGACGCTGTTAGGCTGTCAAATTTTTGCAAAGGAACTTCTTAACCCAATTTTGATTCTTTGGGATAAACTTGTACTCCTTGAATATGTCATTCTATGAATATCTGTGAACAACCTATGTTTTTTTTACAATTAATATCCACTTATATATGGTGTATTTGTTTGTCACACATAATTATGTAATTTATTTATCCTTAATCCAAGGATACTGTCTTTTTAAGGGACTTCGTCTTGATCTCCTTTCATTAAGGCATATTTTTGTTCTAAAACAAGGATTTCTTTTATACGATGTATAAAACCCTTTGACTTATACTTTTATTCTAAATGAATCTTTTCTATACGAAGCGTTTTACTAAATGACAAAAAGTATGTTTCTTTTTAACGTACGCGGTGACAATGACCTTTCCGCCGCCGCGAGTATTATTTGATCTTTGGCTTCCTCAACAAGCCATTGTATTTTTAAAAGTAAATAAATACCATATACTCATTTTTGGTATTTAAAATGGTATTGATAATAGATTTTTTATGTCAATATATTTAAGATATATATTGTGCTTGAAATGTGGAAATGCTTTCTTTCCTTTATAATTGTTTTATGGGTTAGGATTTTATAATGGTACTTGGAAATTTGACGGGTGGTTAGGTGATAAACCATATGACGGGTGGTGTCGTGAATACCAGGATGGGTGGTTACGTTATAACCTCCAATGAAATGGGTATGGAAGTCGGCTGTATGGCTATTCTATTAAGTATGTGTTGAAGTAGACCGTATGGTTATTCCATTTAAGTATGTTTATGTCCTAAGTTACCTTTATTTGTTATGTGTTCTTTAGATGGGTTTTATTGTAATCTTTTGGTTACAAAAGGGTAAGTAATGGTCTTTTATTCAGTGAAGAGTTTTTACTACTTCATAAAGGTGAAAAGTATTTCTTTGGTAAAGTACTCATGGTTTACTTTTTGTTTTGAAAAATTAACACTTTTTCTTCTTTGTGTATCCTTTACTGGGCTTTTTATGCTCATCCCATGTTTATGAAATGATTTCCACAGGACATAAAGATGAATAGGGTCAAGGATGGGATCAAGGAAAGGCATTCTATCTAAAACATGGAACTAGACATGTTTCTTTTTAAGTGTTTTTTATTTTATGGAAACTTAGTTGAAGTGTCTACTATGTAATCTTTTCAGATGTAATAGTTATGACTTAATTATCTAAAAATATAAACCTGAAAAGATCCTCTATGTGAATTATTCATTTAATTCATGATTAAGTAATGTTTGCGACCGGGGCCTTATATTTACCCCTAGGTACATCTGTTCTAGAGCTGCCTCAACCTGCTTGTATCCAGATAAGGATGTATTTTCTTGGAAAACTCACAAAATCTCTACATTACCAATATTATAAGAATTTATTATATACTAATCCTCAAAGTCTATGTTTGGGTAATGTTCTCTAATAATAGTTTATCTAAATCTTGTTTCCAAGGTTATTTCTAAACTTCCTCTGATACCAACTGTAATACCCTGACCCCAGTTACCCAGATTCGGTGCATTATTTTAATACATTAGAAGGATTACAAGAAATCAAGTCCTGAAGGACCGATCGGTTTAGTAGTCTTGGAAAATAGATTACATATATGAATGTTACATTACACATTATAACATACAACACAACATAAATAATCCTTTATGAACGCCATTATTCCTTTAGGATAACCCTGCATATCAATCACAATACACTTCTCGGAATACTGGGAAAAATAAAACATAGAAAGGGGTGATCTCAAATGCTCAGTAAGGGTAAGAAATACAGCAAAAGAAAACATAAATATTATGCATGGTGAATAATTGAAACCACATTCTTTACTAATAATAAACATGAATACTTTTATGAAAGGAAAATGAGCTGAGTAAATAATTCCATAATAAATCATAATCATGGGAATTTTACTAGTCGAATGACCACATAAATCATCAATATTATTTTGAAAATGAGGGAATGTATAGTACCAGACTTTAATTTATGTGTCAAGGCCTCATGTCAGGACCTAGTTGCTAACTGTAACCGAACCCCAACCCGGAGAGCCTCTGTAGCCGAATTCCAACCCGAAAAGCCTCTGTAACCAGACTCCAACCCTGGGGGTATACTATAAATAGACCCCTACGCAGAGGGCTTACTTTTACAGGTCCCCAACACAGAACATACTAGTCCAACACATTCATCTTAAGAAGATGTTGAAATATAACATAAACATTCATACTAAAACTAGTATAAAAAATTTCAATACATTAACCATAAAACATGAAGGGAATACGAATAGAAAATCCATATTCAAACATTTCACAAGACCTTCAATACAACATGTAAGTTTTGTATCATAATAAATCAACTTCAAATAAACTAAAAATCCACCAAATGATGTTGACATAGATGAAATCAAAACCTTTTTTAGAGTAATATATCTTTCTATTTTGAAATCATTTTTGATTCACATAATTATAAAAAAAAATTATTTTGAAAAAATTATTATAAGCTTGTAAGGGAAGCTTCGACAATGTTATAATGACCGAAAACAGCCGCACCAGCCGTTTATGTTAAAAAAACATTCTTACCTTATTTTTTTCAAAAAGGTCATAAAGTTCCTTGTTAGGAAAAAAATGCAAAGATTCCTTTATAAACATCTTATAAAAGTCAAACAAGGGTATAAATGACTACAAACCATAGTCTATAACATAGTAAGAATGTTGTTAAATGCATTTTTAAGAAACATGGATGTGGATGATAAAGTGGTCCTAATTGGTAATTAAGTATAAACAACCTCGGATAATGAAGAGATTGTAGAATTAACCCTTACCTCATTTTAATCAATCGAGTCGTATGAACAATAGTCAATAAAAAAAATGAATCACAAAATATCATGAATATAAGGAGAATAATGATAATATATATCAAATTTTAGTACACAATACACCACATGCAATAAATAAGTGGTGAACAATGAAAATCTCATGGAATTAAAATTGAGATAATAAACACCTTACCTTGGGTCCGACATGACCCGTTCGTTCTTTAATATCCTTAATAATGAAATAAATTTAATTAATACTTTCTTAATAACCTTTTTTAAGTTTATTATTCCTTTTATATTACTTATTACTATGTTATAAACATTATTTAGTCATTTAAGTTAATAACGTTCGTTTTGTCGATTTTGGCAGTTGAGTCAAAATGAACACCTTATATTTACAATTTGTTCACATGGTAAAAGGTTCATTATATCCAGAAGGATATTAATGATTTAGATATCATATATATCATATATATCTAGTATATACATGTATTTATAACAGTACATATCATTTTGGGGTAATAAATGAAATGCACTGTTCATGGAGACGATATGCCATACGTACGCATGAATGCTGCCTTCATTTCTATTTATTATTATAATTTAATAAAAACATAATGATAAATGGGTATATTATAATTACATATAATATCATATATAATATCATTAACTCCATCCTTTATATGTCCTACATATGGTATTAATGAGTTATATTACTTTGATGGGGCGGTAGTCCACACTTCCTCAAATGAAATTATCGTGTTTACCCATAATGGAAACAATTATATTGTTAAACAAAAGAAAAATACAGAATAATGAAGAAAACCTAAACATAATATATATCATATATAAATACAGTACCATCATAATGGCCACCATGAGAGGCGGTAGGAGGTAATTGAACAATCATCATTTCATGAGGCGTTAGTTTTCCATCCACAGAAACATTATGTTCTTCACCCATTAGATGGAGGTGTGTGTAAGTGTAGTTTTAATAATTTTCATAACAACATCCTGGTATATTTTAGATACTATTTTTGTTATAAAATAAAGTAATAAAAAGATTTTAGGGGTTGGAAAGTAAAATAATTGAAAGGAAGTTAAGAGAAACGGTTGCCTTTAATTTGGGTTACTTTGGTTTGAACCAAAAGGACTTCTTGATGTGCCTTATGCCTAATGTAATGCTTCTAAGAGGACAATAGGGATGTAGGAAGCTTAATATTTCAGGTTTTGGGTGAGCCTAAAGGCTTGGGAGCTGTGAGGAATTGGTTAGAAGTGGTCTCCTTTTATAAAGTGGTGGAGGGGCTCTTTAGGAATGTATGAAAATATTATTTTATTATATAATTATATTAATTTTCTAAAGGTCCAAAAATAATTAGTGTAGAAGATAATATGACTCATGGTCGAAATAAAATCATCCAATAAAAATTGGACATGTTTTGGATATTATTTTAATATTTATAATCTAATTTATTTAAATCAGTTATTAATGAGGTAAATACTGCATCATTATTTTGTCATAAATAATTTAATTTATTCTATTTTTAAAAATTATAAATAAAATACCATGATGTATAAAATCTTTTTATCATTACAAGTAATATTGATAGTCAAAAATATTACATATATAACACCATATAGAAATTAATTACTAAAAGATGTTTGTTTATATCAATTTTGCATTTACTTTAACTTAATTAATCTAAAGTGTCATTGTCATTCATTAGTGGATCCATGTGGTCCCAAAATTGACCCAAGGAGGCCAATGGTTGTCATTACTCATAAAATAAGTTTTGGACATGTGTTAAGTTAATTTTGAATTACTAAAATATTCTTTTTACCTTGGTTTACCCTATTTACCTTTAACCGTGGTAAATAAAAGTCAAAAGTTACTATTCACCAAAAATTATTTTCTTACAATTGAAACACATTTTACTTAATGAGGATAACCATGTCTCTCATATTTTTGAAACTCAACTCACAAAATCGGTAAAATTTTGTTTTATGCAAATTTGCAAATACTCCTAGGAGGTGGATAAAAGACGGTAAAAAGTTCAATAAAATTTTTATATATCTAATCTTATTATAAAATGACTCAATTTAATTATTTTGAAAATATATAGGTATTATGTATCTATTTTAACATAAAATTAATTTAAATAAAATAATTAATTATTTAAATAAAAAGTCGGTTTTAACCAATAACTCAGTATTTTTTACTATTCATCAAAAATTGATGTTTCTCAGAAAAATACCAGAAATTCAGCCTAAGCTGTATTTGATATTCCAAATTCAAAAATAATGTCTATTTTACCAAATTAAAGACATATATTTTGAATTAATAAATTTAAAATTAATTCTCATTGTCAAAACATATAGTTTGTTTTTATGCAACGATATCTATCAAAAGATAGACACTTGTTTATGTCCAACATCAACGTGAAATTAATTATAATGACCTAAATTGTATCAAATGATAAAAATATAATCTAATTATACATCAAAACCAATCAAATTCATAATTTTACACTATAAATTATTTTTATTAAAAAGTTGTTTTTAATTAAAATTTTGAATCTTTCAGTATTCACCAAAATATGAAAGTTATCAGAAAAATACCAAATATTTATCAAAAATAAATTTTCATCACACAATTCTAAATTTGTAGTTTATTTTTTCAAATTGAATATATAAAAGTGCAAAATATTTTATTTAAAAATGGTTCACCCTCAAAAGGTGTTAAAATTTCATTTTCTGATAAATACTTCCTTTATCTAAAAAATTGAATTTGTTCTTATATTATGTCTAAGAAACACATAATATATATGTTAAAATTATATGGAGTATATAAAATTAAAAATGAATTTAATACTATTCATAACCTTTTTTGAACGACTATATTATAAGTAGTGGTGCACTTGAACTCAGTGTTGCGTGTAGTGCAAGTTATTGAATTAATTTGAAGAAAAAATGTACTATAAAATCTTGGGGTGTTACATTTGTGGACAATTTTTTTTAGGTTGTGACTCCTCTGATAGCATGGACTAAAAAGGATTAGGATTTCTTGTGGAAAAATCAGAGTGAGGAAGATTCTGAGTATCATAATTAGAATTTGGTGAGTGCTCCAATTATTTATCTTCTAATAGAAAGAGATCAGTTTGAGTTTTTATGTGATTCTCTATGTTTGGGGTTAGGTTGTGTTCTAATGCAGCATATATCAGTTATTTTGTTATGGGTCTTGGTAGTTGCATCCCCATTAGCATAATTATTCGACCAACAATCTAGATTTGGAAGTAGTGGTTTTTTCCTCGAAGTTGTTGAGGAATTACCTCATTGTAGAGTGCTTTGTGGTCTTCACCGATAATAAAAACCTGAGGTATGGACTTTTTCAGTGTGACTTGAACTTCTAACATTGTTGTTGAATGGAGTTCGTACTAGATTACAAATTCAAAATACCATATACACCTGTTAAATGGAATTTTGTAGCCAATATTCTGAGTATGATGTCACGTAGTGATCTAGTGCATGAATCGGGTGATTCTTGGAGAGAGTTGGAAGATCTATCATTATTTCATCTAGATATAGGAGAAGTTGGGGGGAGAAATTTTCTCTTTCAGATGAAGGTTCATTCAACTCTCGTGAAATAGGTATGAGATTCCTAGTTGGGGGATCTAGAGGTGGAGTTATGGAGAGACTGAGTTGTTTGTGCAAAGGCCCCTTGATGGCTGGTCTGAGGACAAAGAACATAGGGTGTTTTTAGGGAATACTTTTTGTTCCATTGGTGATGCATGAGACAGTTCTTGAGGAGTTCCATAGTTCTCCCTTAGCAGTAAATCCTGGTGTAACAAAGATGTACCAAGCCTTTAGGAGTTAGTTTTGGTGGCCTAGATTGAATTGGGTAGTTGCAGATTTTGTGTCTCGATTTTTGGTCTGTCAGAAGGGGAAGGTTGAGCATCATATTCCTGGTGGGTTACTCTAGTCATTATATATTCCTTAGTGGAAGTGTGATGACATATCTACGGACTTTATTATCGTTTTACCTCGATCTTAAGGAGGATATGATGATATATGGGTTGTTTTGGATTGTTTGATGAAATAGTCCAACTCTACAGCAATCAAGGAGTCAAGATTAGTGGAGGTTTGGTCGAGGAAATATCTGGAAGAGGTGATGAGACTCCACGGGGTCCCTAGGATGATCATTTACAATCAAGATCCTCATTTTACCTCTAGGTTGTGGAGAGGTCTCCAACATTCTTTCGGTTCTCAATTATTCCTTAGCACTAATTTTCATCAATAGACGAACAGTCAGATATAGCTGACCATCTAGACTCTTGAAGACATGATGTGCCCTTATGTCATGGATTTTGGAGGTTCATGGATGAGGCACATAACCTTGGTAGATTTCTCCTAAAACAATAGTTTCCAATCTTCCTTTGGTATGGTGCTGTTTGAATCCTTGTATGGCTGACCTTTCCATTCTTTATTGTGTTGGATTGGAGTTCGAGAGTCAGCAATTCTCAGATTGGAACTAGTACAGAACATGATAGAGATGGTTTATGTGATTCCTGAGAGGCTGAAGGCATCCAAGGATCATCCTAATTCTTATGCCGATAATAGGTGGAGACCATTGGATTTTGTCATTGGGGATCACATGTTTCTAAAGGTGACTCTCCATTGTATGCAGTGAGGTTTTGGTTGTGAGTGTAAGTTTTCTCCCCAGTTTGTTGGGCCTTTTGAGTTCTGGGCTCATGTTGGACCCATGGAATATGAGGTAGCACTTCCCCCGCAAATGAGTAGGATGCATTATGTTTTCACATGTCCAAACTCTATCATTATATTCATGATGACTCTCATGTCATCTATTGAGGTGAGATCAATGTTGACGACGATGTTGCCTTTGAGGAGTGGCCTATAGATATCCAAGACCACAAGGTGAAGGAGTTTTTTGGTCATGTAATCCACTTGGTTTGTGTCTTTTGGAGACACAGTGAAGTAGAGGATATTACTTGGGAACATGAGTCACAGATATGTACTCAGTACCCATAATTTTATGATTTTTAACTATTTTCTTATTATGATGTCTGTTTTGTGGTTTTAGTGCATTATTGTTATGAGAATGATTTATCTCATTGATTTATTCATGTGACTTAATCTCTTTTGAGAGGTATCTCCCCAGGGAGAGTAGTTACAATCTTGTTACAGTTTTTTCATGGTTTCATGTTGTTCCTTTGAGAAACTAGTTAAGCTACTTTGGTGGTGAGAACCTTGAGAGGTATCTCAAAGGTTAGTTATTTAGAACCTTTTTCTGTTTCTTATATGGGTTGGTATTAGATTCTCAGGGATGAGAATGTTTTTAGAGGTATCTAATAAAATGGACCAGACCTATCTGGTCGATTAATTTGTTGAAATCTGGTGTTATATTTTTTTGGAGGTCAAGATGACTAATCCATAACACATTTCCAAATTTACAAGTCTGTGAACTATGTTTCCAATTTTGTGAATGGTGTTGTCGGTGAGTCATAATATTCATTCAGTGTCATAGAATAATCTTCATTTATCGGTTTCAGTGAGTTATCTTTATCTATCAGTGTCAGTGAGTCGTCTTCATCGGTCAATGTGGGTGATTCGTCTTCATCTATCAGTGTTGTTGAGTCATCTTCATCTATCATTGTCGGTGAGTCAGCTTCATCAGTCAGGGTCGGTGAGTCATCTTTATCTATCAGTGTCTGTGAATCATCTTCAATTTTTGGTGTCGGTGATTTATCATCATCTATTAGTGTCTGTGAGTCATCTTTATATGTCACTGTCGGTGAGTAATCTTCAACTGTCGGGGATTCATCTTCAATTTCCATTGTGTCATATTTCGGTGAGTCTTCTTTAACTATTGGTGAGTCATTATTCTATGAGTCATCTTAAACTGTTGGTGTTTGTGAGTCATCTGTCAGTGTCGGTAGGTTCTATAGTGTTTCCAGATCACCTTTGGAATAGTGTTTCCTGCTTCCTAAAATTTCACCCCATTAACATTTTCTTTGATATGAAATTAATTTACAGCCTTGCTTTAAGGGATTTAAGGTTGATTCAAATCTCATAAATCCTATATTAATTTTCTAAAGGGTCCTACTGTCTTTACTCAGTCCAACCACATAGTATTGATGAGATTATTCATTAATGGAAAATTTAAAACCTTACCTAAACCGATAATATATTTATATTTTCAAAATTTCAAGATACCTTCTTCCTTGTTCTTCCTTCTTTTATTTCTCCTAGAACAAGATTCCCAGAGCCCCCCCCCCCCAATAGGATTTGTGTGATCGAACTGTGATCCATGGACCATTCTCCTTGGAGTCTTCCTACTACAAGTTCAACCCCTATTTTAGTGTAAGTAAGAATTTTTCATATGTCTTCGATATATGGTATGTTATTACACATTTCTTATAGGTTATTATCCTCATATTCCTCCTTTTCCATGTTATGGAATACCATCACCATGATTCTAATGGATTTTTTGGGTTTTCAGTTGTTATGGTGGTGTCTTTTCGTCCACGGGTTGATGTTGTCTTCTAGGATAAGTGATTGTGATCCATAGTGTTGGTCACTCTCGTGCAAAGAATATTTGAAACCTTTTGAGGTAGGGGATTCATATATTATTTATTATTTTTATGTATAGTAGTAGAGTTCCCATTATTTATCCAACTGTATCAGAATATAATTGACATAATAAATAATTGAAACTAATTAAATAATTGGTATCAATTTCATAGGGATGATTTTCCCTCTTGATTTTATTGATAGTGTGATATTTGTTCTTTTCTTATTTAGCATGTCTTTCTTGATGGAATTTGGTAAACAATGTTAAGTTGGAAGTAATTACAAATCAATTGGATAAATATAAAGAGATATGTTAATGAATCTGGTTGTCGCATATATGAATGTTTAATTGTGTTGATTGATAAAACAAAAGCATGTTGATGATTATTCATTAGAGGCATGTAAAATTAACTATTTCAAAAACTTGTGATAGCTACGATATCTTCATGTTTAGGATTCAAATCATTAGAACCTATTAATAATGAATTTTTTAATGAAATTTGAATTAAGGAATTTGGTTTTTGATAAAAGACAATGCTTGGTAGGGTTCTGAGTTACCCTCTTGATTGTAAAGGCTAAGAGCCTTATGTTTTTGAGCCATGGGGGATTATTGCATGTAAAGGTAGAATGCCTTGTTTAGGTCCATGGGCCCATTTGATTTATTGTTTCTTACTACTTATGATGTGTTGTGAGCCTGGATGGATGTTTTGAGATGAGGGGGCATGGATTCTGAGTGGTTGTGGCAGCATTTTACGCTAGAGTAATGAGATGCATCAATTTATGCATGTGGGTGTCAGGAAGAACACCTGAGAGGATAGAAAGAGTTGAATCTAGGCTTACCCATTGATGTGGAAGTGGCTTAATGGTGAATATATTGTTTTTTATTATAATTAATTTCCCCACTACATGATACAACTGGTCTTCCTTACCCTCCTTCCAAAAGGGTTGATGACATTCTTGTATGCCATGTGATTTTTTGTGTTTATTTCTCAAAGAGTTATTCATCTATACTTCTGCTATAGGTGGAAAAGACTCATTGTGTAGTTTATCTACTAACCATATTGAGACCCTTGTGTTTGTAATCATAGAATTTCTTTCTAGAATACAAAGAATTATGAAAAAATTATAATTATATTAATAAATAATTAAAAAAATGAAGTTAACCCATGGGGTTGGGGCTTGTTGGGATGCAATGTTGTGGAAACAATTTTAAGGAACTGTGGACTTGGTTTGGTTATGCCTGGAGGGAAAGGAACTTTGGTCTGATGCTAATGAAATGTATTTCTGAAATGATAATGGTTAAGTAATTAATTATTGCAACGTGAAAATGATAAAAAGTGATAAAGTTATCTAATGTAGCTCTTTAAATGTTTGTGTGCTTATAGGATACCTAGTCTTAGTAGTCGAAGTCGGGTGACCGATAGATGTTAGAAATATTTGAGTCTAAGACTAGGTTATTCCCATAGTGTGGTTGTGAGATATATTATATCCTATACTTTTTTTGTTTCTATATGCTACTCCACCATGTTGGTTAGGGAAACTGACACCCCAGAGATTTTGAGCCCTATGCGGTGTTTTCCCTAATATCCCAGGGGGGATGGATGGATGACTCCCCCATGTGGCCCCACTATCTATTCGATTTGTAGTTATTTGGGCTAGTATTCATGGTGTTTATTTATTCCTATATATCTGTGTTGATAGTTTTAATGGATTTTGGTTATTTCATACACATATATACTAGATATAGTTTCCTACGGACTACTATAGGTATAACGTGTATAGGGTGTGATGGCTTGAGAATCCTTACTCAGTGTATGGGCCGCAATGTATTGAGGTATAATACCTGACGTATGATACACATTATGAGATATGTGGTGGATCTGGGAAAATAGCTGGTTACTTTGGTTACATGGACATACTGGTTGTGTTGCATGAGGTTCATGTTGTGGTGCTAGGACCAAGTATCTATGGAAAACAGTTTTTGGAGAGAGGTTCTTAAGACATGCAACGTTGGGGAAAAGTAGAAAAATAGTGAGGATGTACTAACAGGTTACCCTAGATATTCTTTATTATTTTATATACTCTTGTATGAAATAATTAGTAATAGATTACACAGTGAGGATGGGAACATATTATACCTATTTGGGGGATGAGTTAGTTTCTCTTGTTTTTTTACTATTCTTTAGCATTCTTTCTTTTATTTTTCATGAGAGGATCCATGGAGGATCCTTCTGAGTATACTATTATACTCGCCCTAGGTATATGTAAACAATTTTATGGTCACTTGGAGTAGGATGGAGATCAGGCTGGATACTACTACATTTGGGTAGAAGGAGTTGTTTGGGCTTTGTTTTTGCTTCTATTTTACTTTATTTTGGTACTTGTAGTTATCCCTTTCAATTATAATAGTTCTTGCATGAAATTACATATGTGTACTTGGGATTTATATTATTTTCCAATATGAGTTGGAGTTGGTTGGTATCTTTCTTGTCTCTCTCTTTCTCAAGTGTTCTCTTAGAGGGTAATACCTATCTTTGGTGTGTTTACTTTACCCATAGTTATAGTCTCCAACTCAGGGCATATTGGATTCCAGACTCGTGTGTCACTACCACTCTCCTCTCATTATCGGTCCTGGAGGGGTATGCATTGTGGGGAGGATTCCTGACATCAATAATGATGGGTGTAAGTATTATACATTGATCAGTATATAAATAACATATTCTAGATTAGGTGAAACTCATCCATTAACACTAGATCAATGTTGGGTCCCAAAATAGATCCCTCTTTAGATTCCACCCAACACAATGGTGACTAGTACAACCATATATATAATTATTTGAATATAGCCCTCAAAATTGACTCTTAATAGCTATAATTGTAGAGAAACTCTACTAAATTTATATATTCATCCCAGGAGCTCCGAAAACCTATCAAAAAATCCTAAATAATGTCCTATAATTTATTCAATGTAAATTTTGTCTGATCATATATCTAATAATTACATGAAGTTCCCAGCTTTAATTGAGTACCCATTTCCCTCTATTACTGCCTCCACAGTCTTGATGTAAATCAAGTATCTTCATCATAAATGAAAAATTCAAAAACTCCAAGAACCCTAATAACATCTTCCAGATATTACATTCCTTGGTTCTATATTGAGATCGTTTTCCAAATAAGTGAAATGCAGTACAACTATAAGATTTGATCCATAATCACCAATATCAAATTATTCATATTTGGTGAAATAAGAATAATAATTAGTAAATCAATAATAATATCATCCAAAATCAATGTTACCTTAGGAAAAGGCCATAAAATTATTATTTTTCACCGATTCCCTATATTTAATTATTTATATTCCAATTACTGAGACACATAATAAACGGTGTCCCTTGCTATTCCTTCATATTAAAACTAACATCTAATTCAACGAATCTTCTTCACAAATATGTTATTAAATATCCAACAAAATTTACGTAATTGTACTATAATATATCTCATCAATTTAATTAATCACCCACTATAACCTAAAAAATAGATAGTTCTATCCCCCTAGCGATCACCGAATCATGGTCTCCCAACCATTGAAGGTATCCCTGCTCATTTTTATTTAATAATATTTATGTTCACTTACTTTTAAATGGTCTTAGGGTAAAAATTTGACATTGATCTAATTTCACATCTTACTATATCCATTTTTATGGTCTTCTAGATGAAAAATATCCATTGATATCACTGGATAATAGTACTCCTTGGATTTATTTACCACTATAATATTCTAGTTATTGGTGTCCACTTTAATACCAATATTTATTAGTTTATAGGATTACTCAAAATTGAATATTTATTGTTACTTCACCCAACTCTATTTCTTCGGGTGACAATATTAATGAGAGAAGTTTTATCAGGGACTAATATGCTCTAAATAAACTATGAATGACTCAATGAATAGGTAATATCCATAACATATGAAGGAATCTATAATTTTCACTAACTTTAAAACATGTTTGGGATATGAATCCTCAAATTTTCATAACTTCCATGATCTATACAAAACTAAATTATACGATTATATGATCACGCACAAAATTATCATTTTAGATACATCAACATAATTATATAACCCTTCACCAAAATCTAGTATGGTCAAAACAATCAGTTTTGGTGTCCTAGAAAAAACTCCATTGAACTTTTGGTAAAATTTATAGTTATATAATTAAATATTAATAAAAGTATCATCACATATTGATTATTATTTTTTAATAAATAGTATTTACCACTCTGATCAGAACCTTGATGTGAAATGTTGATATTTCTTAAGCCTAATTCAAATACATAGGATGTCATTCTATGATTGGGTGCATAATGTTTTTACTATCTTATGTGATTACTCTTAAGGGTATGATCCTTTATATCATGAAGTTATAACTTGGTAATCTTTATACATGATATTACAGGGATATACTCTCCAGTAAAGAAACCATATGTTTTCATGTCACCGAATATAAAAATCTACTAGTCTGTTTAATTATCCATACACATTAACATTATTATAAATAGAGATGATGAGTTTCATATATATATATATATATATGAATGGTTGTAAACCATGATAACATGTATTCATGGTTAATTTGGTTGTGTTTAGTGCATTATGAGTGATATATTATTAGTGAATAAGTAGATGAATGATTTATCTATTCTATACTTATTTATGATGATATCATACCCCTTTAATTTGAATGGAAAAATTAATCAAATATCCAAGGCCATTGTGTATGGATGGATTCATTTCAGATATTAAAATAAAGATGTATCCGGGAAATTGGTTGATGAATTGAGTATGCATCAAAATTATTTAGATATTGAGATGAAGGTATTATAATACATAGTGAGTGTATGTATGTGGTTTATTTCATTGTGACATATATTCATTATTTTTGGTGCCTCAACCTATTACCAGACAATAATATTTTACTTTAAGAAATCATATCTAATTTTACTAAAGAAATATACCAAATGGACCACACACTATGTGTTTTCGATATCCATATTAAATTCTATTGTAATTTAATATTTTGAGACATTAATATTCTTAAGACCAAATGTATTATTTATTTAGTATTTTCTGATCAAATATATAAGATAAATATTTATTCACAGTGCCAAAGAATAGAATATTTATTTTTCTCTTTTTTATTAGTCACAAGTTAAAAAAATAAATAATTATTATTCAAATGGTCACCAATAAATTAATATAAATATTTATTTTTATGAATATATATAAAATAAATATATATTCACAAGTCTATAAATATAAAATTTATTTATTTATTTATTTAATATTTTTTATCAATTTTTTTTTGATAAATAAATAATTTCTGATGAGTATTGTTAGAAATATTTTTAGGTCATGTGATAAATAATTATCTCTAATACCATATAATAATATTTATCAATCTGTAGGTTTTCACACTCCGTGAGATAAAATAATATTATTCTTATTTTAAATTTCATTGTGTATATAGTTGTATTAGTACATGATTAAGGGCGTTTATGAAACTAATTAATATCAAACCCTAGATTTGGTACTATATATACTTTTTTATATCATTTGGATGTAGATAATCTTTAGAATGATTCATTGTAAACCCTAGAGAATTCACTCACAATAATGAAATTCTTAAAGTTTTTCTCTAAAACTAGGGAGAACCTCTTCCTCCTTCCTTATCCTCTCAAGAATGAGAGAACAAGATTAAATCCTTCATGACTACATGATTTTAGAGGAATCAAATTAAGTGATGCATGATGATTGGTTCCTCCCCGATGGAACCGAGAGTATTATAGGAACTACTATGAGATCAAGGAGAATCTGTGGATCACTACTAGAGGGTATCAACTTTGGTACCTCATCATGAAACATTAAAAACATGAATAGGATTCATGAAATAAATATATTATTTGAATAAACATTTCAATACTGGTATATTTATATTTTCTATTAAATTCGATATAAAATTATTTTTAAAAAGATCCTTTCACTTGGTCTCGAACATCTTTTTCAATTTTAATTGAAAATAAAAATTCATAGTTCAGAAAATTTATCATCATGTACAATTTCCATAAATAGAAGAGAAAAATAATTTTTAATATCCAAATTAATAATGTTCAATAACACAACAATATTTTATATGTAATTTATTTTAAATAAACATGAATTATTTGATATCTCTCCTTATAAAAAACCCTATCAAAATGAACAATGTTATAGTGGTCCTTTAAACTATAGTAATTAAATTGGAATGTGTGAATATTAATAACCAAATTATGAAAAATATGTATATTATTTTTTAAATATATTTAATTTTTTTATTAATTAATAATAAATAACAAATCAATTATCAGTAAAGCCGTTTATGCTACAAAAATATGTTTTCCTCTAAAATTATTTTTATTGCTTTTTTTGTAGGGGAATTATAATTAATTAATAAAAAAATAAAATTTTATTTTAGGGAATTATTATGATTTTTATGTCATCATTTAAATATTTACTTAGTCTTATTTTTTATTATTTTTTAAAGTATTTATCTTTCAGTGAATTTGTAAATATACGTATTTTTCTACAATTGACATTTCCTTTCATTAAATAAAGTAATTTCAAATCCCATTTTGTTTTTAATTTGATTTTAAATTAAAATTATTCTCATTTTATTATAAATATTAAAATAAATAAAATATGCATACAAATTATACATCAATTTGATATAAGTTTATTTTTGGACTTAAAAACATTTTTTCGTAAAAAAACAATATGCATGCAATGTATTTTAATAGTAATAAGTAATATAAATAAATATTTCATAAAAGTTTAAATCAAATTCATAGATTATAAATTAAATTAAATATCTTAAAATTCATATCAGGGGTTTTACTTGTCAAATACGAGATTTAAATTTAGTTTTATGCTTAAAAACAACTTTCTAAGAAATGGTTTTCATTGCATTTTTTTTTTCTTATTTTAAATTTTATTAGAAAGCATAAACAAATTTAATCTTGAAAAATGGATTAAATAAATTGAATCAAAATAATTAATATAATTTAATAGTTTTTACATAATTTTTTGTCATAATGAATAGTAAAATCAATTAAATTTTGTTAATGTGAATACAGTTACAACAAGTTTATAGGGGGTTAAACTAAGAGATAAGAGTAGGAATGCCCCAATAAACATTTATAATTCTTATTGGATGAATATATTTTTATATTATATTATCTTATATATGTGTAATTGAAAATTATTTTCCACTTTCTCATGAAAGTGACATTATATTATTGAAATCATTTAAGTAATTCAGTGTGTGTGTCTTACATCTATTATAAAACGACACATCTTCTTCTCCATTATTCACAAAATTTAAGCCTCATTTCCTAGAAAATACGAAATAAAAAAACAATATATTTTATTTAAATTCATCCTTGTTCCCCTAGTATTCTCATCAGACCAAACATTCAAGGCTAAAGGTGTAATTTAAGGGAGTTCTCTCAAAGACGAGGTATTAATCTCTACCAACTCTTTCAATGTTATTTCTTCTTAAACCTTATCTAAAATGGTTGTATCCATGAAAAATTGTGACAATGTTATCATAAATATATTTATATATAATTATTATGATCGTATAACAACATCTCTCCACTTATTCGTCAAATGGTAATTGAAATTATCCCTTATGCCTATGTGTGGACTATCAACTCTAAGTAGCAATATAAATCATTTTCTATCACCATCATTCAAGAATTTTTATTATTATAGATTTATTTTTTATATATAATCTTTTTTATATTATAATTATTATTTGAAGGTGATTTATTATTTATCTATCTTGTATTACATCCATTTAAAAGTGTAAAGCATTACATGTGCGTACGTACAAACTATCATCTCTATAAAGTGATGTACATAATTTTTCAAATTCACTTTATATGAATAGTTATAAAAGTGTATATATTTATTAAATATTATATATATAAATTAATAATATTCTAGTGGTAATGTACCCATGATCAATATGTAGGGACCATAACTAGTGAACCAAATCATATATGAAAGAATAGTTAACAAAGGAAATGGGGATTTTAATTAATAATTCTTAATAAATGGGTGTTGAAATGTTATAATTATAAGATATATTATATTATATGTATGAAATTTTTTATTATAAATAATTTCAATACATTTATATTTATTTTAAACGGATATAGAGTTCTTATTATTCAAGTTAGGCTTGTGGTAAGGGTTTTACATTACAGTCTAACTATTTAAAGGGATTGTCTATGATTAAATTTTTGATGATGAAATTATGTGATATATATACAAAAAATATTATTCCTTTTAACCTCCATTATTTTTTTATTGAGATAAATTGATAGATTCATTTTCATTTTTTATGTACTCAACAGAAACATAAAATATTTTTATAGAAAACTAACATTATTTCTCACTTTGATTGAGAATATTTCTATTCCAAATCAATATATTACTTAAAATGTTTTCAAAAATGTGTTTACCAAAACATAATTATTTTATAAATTCGTTTTTACACAACTTTTACTTTATATAAAAATATCTAAAATGAATTATCTTTTTTTTCTAAATGGGTAACATTTAAATTTTTACTGAAAATGTTAATAGAATAATTATTTTAATATACACCTCAGGGAAACAATTCCTATTATAATAAAATCTATTCTATTAAAATATTATTTTTATATGATTCTATGGTAATTAAAAAAAACAATAATATTATGAAAATTTTATAGTTCATATATGTTATTTCAAAATGAAAAGGGATTTTACCTAAAAACTCCAGTGGTATTTTAAAGGTATTTTTATATATAACAATATCATTCCGTGTTTCTTATGCTTTATTGGGGATATGATCCAATGTTTCCATATTCTTTTTTCTATGGATAATAAATGATTTTGATGATGAAATATTCTTAATATATTTTTTTATTTTAATGGGTTGAGTTATGATAAATTAATATAAGGTTTTATGATCTTGAGGAATGAATATGAATGGATGATATATATGTGGTGAGTGGGAATGCTATATCCCTAAAATGTATTTGAAAATTTTAATGTTTTATGAGTTTAAAGGCTACACTACAGGTTATCTCAACCCCAAAAAGGGTACACAGGTGTTATCCCATTCCCAAAAATGGTATATGGGAGGCAATTCCAATCCCAACATAGCACATAGGTGGTTATCCCAAGATTAACATCTGTTTAATGACTTTGTGGTATCCTTGAAAGGATATTTATATGATTATGATTATGTAAAACTTCATTTCACAATTTTATGACATGATATTATATCAATTCTATATGTTCAAGGATCATATAATTCATTAACAATATGATTCATCTCTTATTAACTACCAATATTTATGTCATGCCTCGTGAGTATATGAATTATTGGGTATTATTTTCAAATGTCAAGCTCATGATCTTATAAAATTACACTCATTTTTTCTTATAAATGACCATTTAGGGATATATAACTTTTTTAACTATACTGTACATCTAATATCATGATTTAATATGTCTTATTTTCTCAATGACATGAATAAAAATAACAATAACGATATTCTTAGGATGACAGTTAGTTGTGAACAACTAAGTGGGAGATGATTTAGATCTTTTATATACCAGTTTTTTATGTATCCATGTTTTCAAAAAAATTAAAAAAATTAGGTTTTGATTTTGATTGTAATTATATGTAATGAATAATCATCTAATATGATATAAAATTTATGTTATAAGTAATTGGATCACCTCTATTGGAATTATAGAATCTTTTAGTAACATTTGGAAACCATAATAATAATCATTAGTGAACAAACATAGGATAAAGATTATATAGGATAAAATCATAAATTATAATAAATAAAAGAGTGTGGTTTTCCTATCAAATACATCATGTTTTGGATACTAGTAAGTGGATGTTTTCATGGAAAAGATGCACCAATGGGTAACAACTCTTAATGGGGAGTATTTTTCATTAACATGATCATCATTGGTGAATGATGAGTGGGGATAATACTTCACACATCATTACACAGTTTTGGGGAATTTTATTGGGTTAATTAAAGTTTTAATTATGAGCAATTATGAAATATTAGAATGAATAATAACCATGGATATCCTAAGATAAATCAATGTTATCAGATATTGGAAAAAATGTGTAAAGATTACAACAACATATAACTGATTTTATTTATTATATCATTTCTCACTATGATTATTATTATTAACACTATTCTTTTTTGTTTTAGTCAAAGGATAAAACCAGAAGGAATTGCATTAATTCTTAATATGACATAAAATTAAATGATTTTCCACCTGATAAATTGAATGATAAGGGAGATTAAATGAAAAATATTATTGTGATGATTATGAAACATTCTCAATAAATTAATCATGGTGATTTTCCAAATGATAAAAGGGGGATCAATGTACTATTAAATTTTCACAAAACAAATTGGGGAAACCCCAAATAGGACACTTGATCTTAGCATGTCAAGGATTGAAGGGAACTATCGATCACCACAGTTTGGAAAACGTCATATAGGCCAGATAAAAGAAATAATGGGAATAATTTACCTTGATAATAATTAACATAAATAGATAAATTGTGGAAAAAAATTGAACAAGTCATAATTTGAGATATCCCAAAATAAAATAATAAACATAAAAAAAACAAACTGAAATAAAAAGGATAGTGGATGGTAAATTTGAAAAAAATATATATATGGCCAATCACAAATACCTCAATGTGAAATTGGTGACATACTACACTCATCTCCAAAAAAACTCAATCCAAAAGATATACAACTATCCAATATGGCTGAGAAACCTAATAACCCTATAATATAAATATATATGAGCTAAAAAACTAGTTGGTAACCAATCATCCACCAAAATTATGACACTTTAATAGAAAATATTTTTAATAAATGTTTCAAAATAAGGATAAAAATTTAGGTATTCTAGATTGATTTTTTTAAAACATTTATAAAAAAATTTCTTTGGAAACACCCATTTTTTTAAAAAACTCCATCCTATAAAAATAAATCTAAAAATAAATTTCTTCTACAAAAAATCAATATTAATTTTGTTTAAAAATATATTTTATGGAAACTCATATAGGAAATGATAATATCATTTGGAAAATTATGTTTGAAAATATACATATATCATCATTATTTAATCCAAGGGGCTAAAGGGAAATAATCTATAATATAGATAATATATTAATCAATGATGAAAAGTCTATGCAATGGGAAAAAACTACACATCAATTGACCCCTTACTAATCACATGTACATACCATTCATCGAATAACTAATATAAAACATCCCATATGATGCCATAAGTCTTTCCTAGGGACACTAGCCATATAATAATTCAAAACTAGTGTACATATGCACCTAGAAATCCCATTTATCACTCAAGTCATCCATTGACATATAAAAATTTTAGGTGCTATTTTATAAGTGTAATAATAATATATAATCATATTAAAAAATAACTATTCATTCAATCATCTCACTCACATGTCCAGATATCTATTTATTAGATCATCTTCATCGAATAAATACTATATGCACCAACTCCCCCCCATCAAATACGTTTATCATCAAAATCCATGCTCATATAATTTCCTCCAAACATAAATGGGAATGTCCTATAGGTTTTCATTTTCCTAATAAACCGTTAAAATGAAAACTAGTCCCCAGAATCATTCTTTAAGCAGAACTCCATGAAAATAGCTTTAAAAAACATGGTTTACAATTAATCATTTGAAGACATCAATAAATTATATTTTTTAATGAATTTATTTAAAAGTTCCAATACACTTGATCATTAAAAAATAAAAAATTTCCACTCATTTTGGAAAACAACATTGTAAAATGTTTCAAGGAAAATTTTCCAAAATCCAATTAGGAATTTTCATTTCCAAAATGAATACATTTTTCTTTAAAATAGTTTTCATATCAAATCATATGAAAATACCCCTTCTATATAATTTTATAAAAATATCAAGAAAAAATAATTATTTTATATATCATTTAGATATATGAATAATACATTGAAACTCATGATTAAGTAATAATAAATTGTTGATTTGATTTTAAATTGAGGTTAATTTTACACAAACAACTATATATAGAAACAATTTATTACCACAACATCAATCAACTGAAACACATACTAATATTCATTTTTTTTCAATAGAATGGTATGGAAAACAGAAACATAAATTAAATATGAGGTAGAATAAATAAAAAGGACAATTAATGTATATACAGATCACTTACTATGAAAAACCTCATGTGTTTTAATAATGATATAAATATATGAATATATCTTCCCCTACAAATGATTAATCTAATAGAAATATTTATTTTTATAACTCGATCCTTAGATATGATGGAAAAATACATAATCTAAGATTAATTTCAAGGAAATAAAAGAATACATTTATAATTGATTAGGAATGAAAAAAAGGATACATAAAATTTATTTCCACTATCCAATTCCCTTCGGAATGATGGAACCACTCTCATGAAGTAAGTAAAAATTGAAAATCATCCATGGTTGGCCTTATGTTTTTGATCCTAATATATATAAGGAATAATGTGGTCAGTATAAGGAAGTTAGGGTTCTAAAAATGTTCTTAATAATTAATTTTCTTCAAATATTTTGGCTAAAGGGTTTGGTAACATGTGTGCCAATGGTTATCCTAGATCTAGACACTTGGAGGACCTATATAGTTTAATCTCATAGTTTGACCAACCTTGTTCTAATAATTTGAAAAACCTCTATCCTAAGATTCATTTATAGAAACCTTGTATTTAAAAAACATTAACATTTAATAATTTTTTATAGAAATTACACATTATACAAATAGGTTCCCAAGTACCATGATTGGTATAGTACATTTGGAAACATGGAAACAAAAACACTGGTACTTATGTTAGCTAAACCAACTCCCAATAGGTTCGAATTGACTAGAAATATTCTTAGACATATTAAACATAGTACATATAATCATAAATTGGGGGAAAAGAAAACATAAAAGTGGTTATATCAAAGGATCGGTAAGGGTGAAAAAGGGATACATGTAAGCATAAACCTGAGCATAAGGTTATGGGAATGTGATACTGAAAGTAGATGATCATACCCTGCATATCAAAGATCAAAATAGAGATCATGGAATAAATATTGGTAGTTTATAAGACATGAATCATAATTAAATAGAGATTATAATCTATGAAACCATATCTTAGGAATAAAACATGGAATTTTGGAAAACACATAAGCATATAATGATTTCCATAATTGCTAAGGAATCACTGCCAATACCATCTTAGTTGTTGGGGTTCATTCTCCATTAAATAATAGTACTCATGGTTCACTCCCTTGGTAATCATAGTAGAACAGGTTCACTCTTAATACCATCTTAGTAGTCATGGTCCACTCCCACGGTATCATAGTAGTCAAGATTCACTCCTAATACCATCTTATTTTATCTCATGAGATATAAAACTTTACCAAATGCATTTGAGGGAGATATAGGTCCCACCCATCACATAATGAAACCATACATACATGTTCCACAAGATCATAAATAAACATACCATTACCCATGAAATGAAATGGGTATCATAAACTTGTAAACATATCACAACCTGTAGAAAAATTACAGGATTCATAATCATTTCATCAAAAGAATAACCCATAAAAGATTAACAGATTTCTTATAACCCATGAAGAAGAAATGGGTATCATAGAGACCATGACATTAAGAATAACTCTTTTGTATAAAGTATATAAATGGAAACATTATATTTAAATGATTAACATAAATAGATGTTCTATTAAATGGATTTTATTTAAATAACTTTTAAAAACTATTCTTCAGGAAATATCTTTTCCTGTATGAAAAAGTATTTTTAATACATAAAACCATTTGAAAATAATTTTCATAGAATATACCTTGAAAACATATAAAGAAGTCTTGAAATCATTTTGAAAACCCTTTTCATTTAAAACTTATAAAATAATCTTCAAAAAAAATTTAAAACCATTTTTTTCAAATACAATTTGAAAAATTATAAAAAGATCTTTAAAATGTTTTTTAAACAATTGTACTTGATAACTTATTAAAGAAGATAAAAAAAATTGACAGCCATTTTTCTTGAAAACTTATAAATTAATGATGAAAAAATTGTGGAAACAATTTACATTTAAAATATCATTTAAAAAAAATTATTAAATATTAACCATTTAAAAATGAAAATGGAGCTTTGAAGAAATCACAGCGGGTAAATTCGTACATGTTGTACGGGGTTAAAAGAATATTTATTTAATATGATAAACTAGTTAAAAAAGTTCCTTTTTCAGGAAACAATAAGAATATACCATTGAATAGATTGGTAAATTAAATAAGGGTAAAAATTTATTTAAAATATTATAGAATAATTGTATAATATTCCTGGAAAACATTTTTAGAAAACATAGATTTCTGACCAAATAGACTGTAATGTCGGGATTTCCTATAAACACATTCTTATCAATATTATGTACCAAAATGTAGAATATGTTACCAATAGTTGATTATATAAATAAATAACAGAGTATAAAAAAAATCATTAATATTCATGAGATATTGATCATAATATTTCATCAAAGAAGCATAAATATAAATAATCTCGAAAAGTAATGAGATTGTCTCAATGAAATCTTATAACTTGGTATCTTGGGTTCATACTCTCCATGTAAGGAAAAAAGTCAATAAATTATATAATATCATTAAAATATTTAAATTAATTATATTTAATGAAAAATTTAAATATATTCACCTCTAAAAAAATTTAGGTGCATAATAAAACATGAGTCTCAAAGAAGGCATATTGAGAAAAAACATTTTACCGATTTGGAAACTTTTGAAAGTTAAACGACATGAAAGAAGAATAATAAAATAGACACGTGAATACCTATAAATAGAATTATAAGATACAAATAATAAAATAATGGTAAGAACATACACCACTCAAATGGAAATAGTGGCGAACATAACTTGTCTCTCATGGAAATTGAAAGTTAGATGAAATCCACTAACCTTGTCTCTTGACTCTCTCCGTACTCACACAATATTCCTGTATAAAAAATATAGGTTTACTAAACATATTTTATAGAATAATATTATTTAATCAATTTACATATATGGTTTTATTATGACCATACAGTACCCTCTTATTAAAGATCATAGGTTAATGTTTCTCTTTTTGTAATATTCTATTTGTTCTTCGCAAGAGTTAATTTGTTATATACATGATCCTTATACTTATATCATGATTCTAGAATTTAGACCATGATAATAATATCAGATATATCCATTATTTTAATATTATAATAATATATATATATTATAATGAATTATAAAATTTAATACACTGTTAATGGAGATGGTAAGTTGTAAATATGCTTGAACGCAGTTTCAGTTTTTTTTTGTCGTATTGAAAGAATGTATGAAAAAGAAATATATATATATATATATATCATAATTTAAGTAGAAATAATATATCATATATATCATATAAGTTCACTAAAACCATCCTTAATACATTCTATGTGGTGTGTGAACGAATCACATCGCTTGGAGGGGGAGGCAGTCCATACTTCCTCAAACGATATTATCATATGAACAACAAATGGAAAGTAAAGAGATGTGTGTTGTAAAAATAATACAAAAGATTAAATACATGAAAATAAAATATATGACATATGTAAATATAGTTTCCATCGTAATGGAAAACATGATAGTTGGTAAAAGAAAATGAACAATAATGGTTTTCTGAGGAATTAGTTCACCGTGCACAGAAACAATATGTTCGATATCCATTGGATGGAGGTTTGTGTAAGTGTAGGTTGAAATAATTTCATAAAAACATCTTAGTATATGTATTATACTGGTTTTTTCACACAATAATGGAATTAATATAGTGTATGGGTGAAAAAGAAAAATAAAGGATAAAAGCTTGAGAGAAGACATTACCACTTTATTAGGTAACTTCTAAGGTTTTATTCCAAAAGGATTTATTCAAGAGAATTAATCCCAAATTGTGTCTTCACAAATGAATGGAGTATTTTTGTGAGGCTACACTTGAACATCTTGGATTAACATAAATGTTTTAAGAGTTGTGAGGAATGGGTAGAGGTGGTGGCCTTTTATAGTGGAGGAGGAGTGATAGTCTTGTAAATATTTTAAAATAGAATTCCACCCACGTTTTTCATGTTGAATGTGGATCCAATAATGATCCAAATTCAATAAAATTTATGATATGGTCAAAATATTTGTTTAACAAGTTTATAGGTCGTTTTGGATCTTAAATTTAAGGTTTATCACTTTATTAACCCAATTTTTAGCTTAATTGATGTAATTAATTTTAATTACATTCCCTAATATTTTTGGTCAAAAACAAACATGAAATTATTAGACATTATAAATTTTTCTGAATCCAAAAATGGAATATATTTTTCAAAATTATAATAACAATTTTTGAAGATATTAATTAAAATTAATCCTATTGTTGGGACAACACTATTGGGTTTTAAAGTAAAACTGGTCAAAATTTTGATAAGTTTTTATATCCAATTTCAAAGTGAAATTGGTCAAAATGAACTAAATTGCATTAATTGGAATAAAATTTATATAACCTAAATAATAATCCATTTAAAAATATAATTATTCTTTACAAATAAATCAGATGAAAATTAATTTTTGAAATAAAATCCAGTATTTTTAACTATTCATTAATAGATGAAACCTTTTTGAAAAATACCAAAAATTTATCCTAACCTTTTTTATTGATTCCAAATTTTAATTTTATTTTGATATATTAAAATTATAAAAGTTCAAAAAATTGTATTTAATGTGGGTTCACCATTAAAAGGTTGTAAAAATGGATTAGAAAAAAATTGGTTTCTTAAGCAACAAATTGTGTTTGTTCATATCTTATGTCTATATAATCTATTAGATGAATAATAAAATATTTTATTGAATATATAAAATATTTACTATATTAATATCACATAATATTTTTAATTAGTTAAATTTACTTAGTTAAGATAACTTTTTGACTATAAAAATATTTTCCATTATATTTAATCTCTTTTCATATTCATTAATTGCTAACAAATGAAATCATCTTATATTTGTGTAAACAAAAAAAATTCATAATTTGGTTAATAATATTAATATTCATTAAAATAATGACTAGGTAATATTTCATTATAATAATATTTTTAGTAATATATTATAGTTAGGTTACACTCGGTCTTGCATGTTATGCAATCCATCAAGGAAGGTCAATCTTACGTGTAATGTATGTTAACATTGTTCTTATGTGTAATGTACACTGAGTTGGGATTGCATGTAACATAATCCAAGTCAAATATATGTGAAATTAATGTTTGAATTAGTGAAAATCTATTTTTTAGTGTTCTGTGAAATGAATAACATCACAATATTAAATTAATTTGAAAAAAATCACCAAATTCTTTGGGTGTTACATTATACCCCCTTGAAATAAATTTCTCCCTCAGAATTCATCTAGGTTATCAATATTTTAATATATTAAATTTTCATTCATGGAAACCACATCATAAAATTGGATTCTAAAACTTCTCATAAAAAAGGAAATTTAGAACCACAATGGTTACCAAAATTAATATATAATTGGGTTTCCATATAGGAGAACATAGGTTGGGAGTGAAGATTGCACATTAAGAAAAAGAGTAAATATTTATAGGTAGTGATTGAGGACATAAATCACAAAAAAATTGAAGTATCAAATGAATATTTAGGTACTCAAGGAAATAAATTTGTAACGATTTAAAAGGTAATCACCACAATGAAAACTAAGGTATTATGGGAACAATTTTTTTTCTCATTTTCAGAACATTGAGTAATTACTGATAAATTTCTATAAAAAAACTTTCATTATTTGGTGGTGCTTTTAAAAAATTTTATTACATCCATTACCTCATGAAATGGATGTCTAGAAATTAACTTTGATGAATAAAGAACTAAAATATGATTTTAATGGATCTTAAGTCCCATAAAAGAATAAAAAGTATAACTATTTATCTCTTAAAAAATAAACATGTATAATATATTATAATAAAAATTAACACAACTAGTTCATCATAAATATTTATTCAAAAATAATAATTATACATTAACGACAACATAACATAGGCTAGTGGTAGGTGTGAAACCCTTATCTTCATCCATTCATGGGTTGAAGACCCGTGGCCTCACCGGACTTGAATTGTTTTCACCTGACATACATGATGTCCTTTTCTAATACATCACTAATATAATATATAAGATATACATCCTTGAAATAAGTTTGATATCAGATTATACTTTTAACCAAGATTTTCAACACTAACACAGTGCAGAAATACTTATTCCAAATTTTAACATAAACTTATCATGAACGTTTAACCTTATAACCATTATCAATGATGAAAAATCCAGAACATTAGAATGACGATCAAAAAATCCGATTAACACATATTCCTCGATATATCACAATGTAGCTCTTGGTTTTCATAATCCATACATTTTAATACCCTCATCATATATTCTCTTGAAACATGGTAATAACCTAAATTACCATAAAAACTTTTGGAAAACATTCATTCTTCCTTATTCCAAGGTATATTGGATTTACTCCTTAATCCAAAAATGTTGTAAATTTATGTATTGGTTGCATAAACCAAAAATAATTAATTCCTTAAATAATCTATACTGTCCAATTAATTTATTCAGATCCTCTGTATATTTATCCAAAAACATTATCTTATAATAAAGAACATATTAAGGGTTACCTTTCCTTAGTAAAAATATTGTCTTGTCATTAAATCACTTCACCAGTCCAACATAAACTTGTAAATATTGAGAAAAAAATATAAGTATAAAATTCCCATTATATTTCAACATTTATAACTTTTTAATATAAATATATAAATACTTCTATTACTTCATCCTTAATCTATTTACAATAATACTTCTTTCCCTTCACTTTTCATCTATAGTTATTCATCATCTAAATTGTTACCATTACTCACACCACCCTGCTAATTCTCTTCCTGAACATTCCTCTTGGGACATTGTGTTTCATGATGACCATTTTCACTATACTTAAAACACTTAACCTTTGATGGAAACATAGGGAGGTGAAAATTCCCATCCATTTTATTAGCTTAACTCTTAATTTGTCCATTTCATTAAAGTTATTAGTGTCCTTCTGTTCCACAGTCAAAAAACCTTCTCGTTCATATAATAAATTCACATAGGGTATTTTTTCAACATTATTGACACAAAGGAAACCAAATCTTCTTTCCTCTATGGTCTCCATTACCCGAACTCTAAAAAAACTCCTTCTTTCTCTTCCTCGGTGAACCTGAGAGTTGGATAAGGTAAACATTTTTAATCATTTTCTATTAAAAATTATTATGAATGATGAAAAATAAATCACTCTAGTGATCATCACACTTTACCACTCATTAAAAACCCTCCATGACATTCAAAATTAATTTAGTTCCTTCTAGTTCCTACCATTGACTAAAACCAGAAGCATACTCTCAGCATTACTTATCATAGCAGAAAACCACATAGTCATGCAAAAAAATTAATTATAGGATTTATAAATCATGAAACCTTCCATAATACATGATGCCTTGGGTTTATACTAGATTATTTATATCAAACGAATATATAAATCCATTATAATGGTTCCTCAAGAGTTTATCAATTCCCAATGCATAACCACTGGGAGTGCCAAACCAGGTGTGCAGCAAGGCATATTGTAATGTTCCAGATTAACCCGAAGGAAGCCGGGAACATCTTTTTCGAGTTTTTACCACTAGTTATATCTATTCTAGAGCCACATCAACTTTAAGTATCTAGTTAGGAATTTATTTCTTTGAAACCACTCACTCTATCCTTTACCAAAATTCCAGGACATTTTCCTAAATGTGAAATCATCCTTATACTTATCCTTAGATACAGCCACATAGATATACGTATAAAGATCCCTATATATGCCACTAAGGTTATATAATCCTAATTTAAAAAGTTTAGCTATACCTTTTCTTTGATAACAAATATATAAACCCTCTGTTTTTAAAAAATAAAATTACATAAGTTTTTGAGAACACTTAAACATTGTACAAACCGACGCCCAAAGACCATGGCTGGTACAGTCCCTTTGCAAACATGGTACCGTAAACACTGGTACATATGTGAGCTACATCATCACCCACTAGGTTATTCATGACTATAACCCTTATTAGAGATATCAAACATATTACATATCATCAGAAACTGTGGTAAAGGAAACATAAAAGGGGTGTGATGAAATGATCAGTAAGGGTAAATACGGGAGACATGTAAGCATAAACATGATTATATGGGTATGAGAATGTTATCGTGAAAGTAGAAGACCATACCATGCATATCTAAGATCATAAAAAAGATCATGGAATAAATATTGGATGTTCATAAGACATGAATCATAATGAAATAGAGAGAATAATCCATGAAAGCATAACATAGGAATAAAACATGGATTTTTGGAAAATAAATAAGCATATAATGATTTCCATATTAATCAATTAATCACTTCTAAGGCCATATTATTATTACGAGTTCACTCTCTATACCATCATTGTAGTCATGGTTCACTCCTATGGCCATCATAGAAGCATTATTTCACTCCTAATACCATATTAGTATTTATGGTTCACTCACATGGACATCATAGTAGTCATGGTTCACTCCCAATACCATCTTAGTTTATCTGATGAGATAAAAACATTACCCATTTCATTTGAGGGATATGTAGGTCGCACCCGTTACATAATGAAATCATACACGCATATTCCAAAAGATCATAAATAAATATATCATAACCCATGAAATGAAATGGGTATCATAAACATGTAAACATATCACAACCTATGGAAAAAATAAAGGTTTCATAATCATTTCATCAAATTCATAACCTGTGACAAAGTAACAGATTTCATATAACCAATGAATGAGACTTTGGTTTCATAAATAACATGAAAATTAGTATAACATATTCATAGAAATGATTTGAATGGAACCTTTAGATTTGAATGAGTAACATCAATATATGTCATATTAGATGGAAATTAATTTTGATTTATCTTTTGAAAACATATCTTGAGGAAATATCTTTCCATGATTGTAAAAATATTTTAAATATAAAAAATTTTTTGATATTTTTTTTATAGAAATTACTTTGAAAACATACAAAGAAGAAATGAAATAATTTTGAAACCATATTTCCTTGATGATTTTTTTTATATATTCAAAAACATTAAAAACCCATTTTCTTCAAAAAGACTTTCAATACATATAGGAAGATCTTTAAAAGGTTTTGAAAACTAATGTACTTGAAAACATAAAAAAGAAGATTCAAAAAATATTGAAAACCATTTTTCTTGAAAACTTATAAAAGAATCTTGAAAACATTATGAAAAAATTTTAAATTAAAAATATTTTTTAAAAACATATTCTTATTGATTAAATATTTAAAATTGAAAAGTGGGATTCAATGAAATAACTATGGGTAAATCTATACAAGTCGAACGAGGTCAAAAGAACATTCATTTTTCATGATAAAAAGGTTAGAAAAGTGTCTGGTTCAAAAAGAGAAAAATAAGACCCATTTGATAGATTGGTAAAAGTAAAAAAATGGTAAAAAAACTCTTATAAGTCTTATAGGATAATGGTTTGATATTCCATGAAACCTTTTTTGTAATTCATATATTTCCAACCGAAGAAAAGGGTAATGGCGGGCATTTCTAAAAACACTTTCTTGACTATATTATGTACCAAAGAGTAGAATATGGTATAAATACATGATTATATTGTGAAATAAAATAGGATAAGTCAAATTAAGATTATTATTGAGATATGTATCATAATATTTAATCAGAGGAATCATAAACATAAACAATCTCTAAAATAAATGAGATTGTATCAATAAACTCTTATAACGTAGTATCTTGGGTCTATACTCTCCATGTAAGGAATGTATATTACATGAAGAATAGAATATGATGAAATTATATAAATTCATTATATTTCATGAAAAATGTAAATATATGTACCTCTAAAAAAATTAGGTGCATAACAAAACATGAGTCTCAATGAAGGAAAAATGAGACAAAACATTTTACCGATTTGGTAACTTTTAAAAGTTAAACCCCAGGAAAGAAGGATCATAAAATGAACATGTGAATACCCATAAGTTTAAGTATAATATATGTAGAGTATAATCATGTGAATTACGTAACCCACACAAAAGTAAATAGTGGAAAATATTACAAGTATCTCATAGAAATTAAAAGTGAGATGAAATCGTCAAACCTTATGTCTTGACTCTCTCTGTACTTGTAAAATATTCCAGTATAATAAATATAATATAATTATAAATCTTTTATTGAATAATATTATTATATATATTACTATATATGGTTTCATTATGACCTTCAATTACTGACTTTTTAATGATCCTATGTTAAATTTTCCCCTCAGGTAATATTCTCTTTGTTCTTTGCATGCGTCTTAATTTGGTATATCATTAATCCTTATACTTATATCATGATTCTAGAATATATATAATGATATGAATAAACAATAATATCCATTCTTTTTATGCTATAATAATATATATCATAATCATGTAAAAAATATAATACACCTTTCATAGAGACGATAATACGTACGTATGCATGAACGGTGTTTCCGTTTTTTCGTATATAAAGAAAGGATTTAAAATGATATATATAAATATATATTTGTGTGTGTGTGTGTGTATGTATGTGTGTATGTATGTATGTATATATAATAATTAAATTATCATGAATATATAAAATATATCATATAAGTTCTCTAAACCCATCCATAATGAATTCCTTTTGGTGTGTGAATGAATCACATTGCTATGATGGAATGGTAGTCCACACTTCCTCAAATAAGATTTTCATATTAACAACAAACGGAAAGTAGAAAGATATGTGTTATAAATGTAATAAATAATAATAAATACTAAATAATATTAATATATAAGTTATATAAATATATTTTATATCATAATGTACAGTAATATAGTTGTTAAAAGAAAAATGAACAATCGCCGTTTTGTGAGGTAGTAGTTCATCGTACATAGAAAAATATGTTTGGTATCCATTAGATGGAGGTGTGTGTCATTTTAGGTTGAAATATTTTCATAAAAACAACATATTATATTTATATTACATTTTTTTAGATAAGAATGCAATAAAAATAGTGTAGGGTGTGAAGAAGAAAACAAAGGAATAGATCTTGAGAGAAAACATTACCTCTTGATCTGGTAACTCCTTTTGGTTTCTATATATGAGATTCTTTGAGGTACTTTATACACAAAGAGGGGTTTCAAGGTTTAAATTAGAATTTTTTTAGGATACATGGTCATTTTTTGGCCAAACCTAAGAGTTTTGATGGGTGTGAGGAATGGGTAGAGGTGGTGGCCTTTATAATGGAAGAGGATTGGGACCCTTTTAAATATTTTAAGAGAGAAATACATCCTCCTTTTTATGATGTAATTGAATAAAATAATATACCAAGATCTATACAATTGATTATAGGGTTGAAATATTGACAGTTAATGGTTTTTTTTGGAAAGTGTCTAGGTTGATTTGGGTCTTAAATTTAAGGTTTAATACTATATTTACCTAATTTTTATCTTAATCAATGTAATTAAATTTAATTACATTCACTAAAATTTTTGGTCAAAAAATGATTAAATTCTTATAAGTTTTAAATTATTCTGATTAAAAATATATAATCCATTTTTCCAAATTCTAATCACAAAAGTGTCACAAATTAATTTAAAATTAATCCCACTGTCAGGACGACAGTACGGTTTTTTAAAGTAAAACTTATCAAAAGTATGCTAAGTTTTTATATTCAATTTCAATGTGAAATTGGTTAAAATGAACTAAATTTGATTAATTGGTAAAAATATTATCTAACTATACTATTAACCCATTTTAAAATATAATTTAAATCTATAAATAAATTAGATGAAAAAGATGTTTTGATATAAAATCTAGTATTATTAACAATTCATTCAAAGATAAAACCTTTTTAAAAAATAAAAAACATTTATCCTAACATAATTTTCATGTTTATATTACAAATAACATGTTTATTTCGACATATTAAATCTATAAAAGTTCCAAAAATTGGATTTAAAATGGGTTCTCCATTAAAAGGATGTAAAAATGCCTTAACAAAAATATATGTTTTTTATGTATAAAAATTAGTTTATTCTTATCTTATGTAAATAAAATATATTATATGAATATAAAAAAATATTTTATTGAATATATAAAAAATATATTTCATTTATATCACTTACTAATTGTAATTATTTTAATTTACTTGGTTAAAATAGCTTTGTGAATATGACAATATTTTCCTTTATATTCAAACAATTTTCATATTCATTAATTGGTAACCTAAGAATTAATCCTATATTTGTGTACACCACATATTTTCATAATTTATTTAATACTATTAGTATCCATAAAGTTAATGTCTATGTTATATTCCATTATAATAATATATATAAAAATATATATTATAGATAGTTTACACTCGGTCTTGCATGTTACGCAAACCATCAAGGAAGGTCAATCATGTGTGTAACATATGATAATTTTTTTTACATGTAACATACTCCATGTTGGGATTGTGCCTAACATAAAGCAAGTTGGATCTATTTTAATGGAATGATTGACTTACTGAAAATATCTATTTAGTGTTGTGTGAAATGAGTAATATCAAAATATTAACTTAATTAAAAAATCACTAAAATATCAGTGTGTTAAAGCATGTATCATTTAGAGGGAATAATATTATATATTAGTCATGTTCCAACCATATTTACTCCAAATTCACCCAAAAACTAGCTACATGGTTTCCTAGATATGACACTTAGTTTCTCAAAACTGTGCACCAACCTTGAACCACACATAACACTATGAAATTATGAGAAAATGCACGAAAAAGAGGAGTAAAAAATATATAATCAAGAATAAAAAAATAGTAGAGTTACATGGGGATAGAATTTAAAAATTCTCCCCATGATAAGGATTTCCCCCATATAACTTATCAATAAAATGGTCAAAAAAAGGAAATTGAAATTAATAACTAATGAGGAAAAGGTGGATACACTATAGAAAGTAATCACTAAAGATGGTCCAAATATTGAAATCTCTAATAATACAACGTAAAAATACTATAAACTAGACTAGGAAAGAAAATTAGAATATAATACAATGACTATAAAGTATTGATCCATGAAACTAATATTTCAGATAAAGCAAAAGAACTGGTTTAGAAAAAAAATAAACTCTCTAATGAAAATTTGAAAATCAATTTGTCTTTATAAACTAGATAATAAATCCTCTACTAAAAAATTAGAGATAAAAAAAACTATAAATATATATATGAAAGCTCATAATAATGACACACAATAACCATAGACATCGAATAGAAACAAGAGGCCCAAAAGGATTACCACCTCAAGTAAATCCATCAAAGAAGATCACATATGAGAATAAGAAAAAAAATTATAAAAGACTAATAATAAATAATACCTTAATAATAGACACATTAACTATATTTATATAAATTAAGGGTAACCCAGGATCATTCAAGATCCCAATGAAAAGGAAATCTTCCTTCAAAGGTTCCCAAGAAGGTGAAGGCAACCCCTACTGAGCTTGAACCACTGTAGGTGAATTATCTGTCATAGAACTACCGAATGCTGAAATGGAGAGCGATGAATCTGATTTTCACCATATAATAATTTAATTGATAGAGTGTGATGAGTGTGAAACCATCATATATTACAATGAATAATTATTTCGCAAGGGTTTAGAGTTCATCACTATAAAATAGGAGTTTGACAGGCTAGTTGGGAGGTGTATTCAAAACAACCTTACCAAGGAGAATGGTACCTTGTCTTAAAAAAACCTTGAATACTAGAACATGGATTAAACATAAAGAAGAATATTGTGGAATAGATCATTCAAACCTGGGTCATGATAGAATAAAATTTTGAAAATCTCCTCAAAGATGATCTAGATGAGAATGACACCATTCTTCAGTGGAGTCACCTAAGAGGTAAGGTCTCTAAAAGGAATAAATTAAAACTCATAGATTTGGCTATTATATATCATGTTGATTGACTATCTAATTGTGTAGTTGACTAGTTTTTTGCTTTTAATTAAAATTTTTTTCTTGATAAGAACATATATTTTTTGGAGTCATAATAAACTAAAAAAAATGTTGAAGCATAACTAGCATCGACTTCTGGTTACCCCAACACCTACCAATGTTTTCTTATTTGTAATAACTCAACATAAATGGTCCAACCGAATTCCCTCCAAAAAATAGAATGAAAATAAGAAAACCACTGAGGAAAGATAATTTCAAATAAAATCATCATCCCATTTGGAATAATTCATGTAAAACAAGAAAGGACAATCGGGTAAGAAACACTGTAAATGTTTTCAACATCTTGACAATTACATCGGTTCCTGCATCCAAAACCAAAAAAACAAATCCAACATAAATTCAAGTGAATACATCTATATGACATAGAAAACATATAGATTTTGGTTTCCCCATCATATTAAGACATCTCACTAATTCAAAATCATCCATCTTAATTAACCAAAATATGGAAATTAAATATAAGATATATATATATATCACAATAAAATCCCAATAAATTTAATTCTTTCATAACAAATATATAATCCAAAAATGAGAATATAAATCTCAAAACATCACAATATAAATTCTAGGATATCCATGAAAACCCATATCCAATATCATTATGTCAATAAGAGAAATGAATTAAATCAATAAAATTAAAAAAAATAGTTTTTACACTAACATCAGGAAAAATGTGTTGAACAAGATTTCTTAGAAAGGGGAAGTCTTCACTCCACCTATTTTTTGTAAAACTCTTCTATATAAAATTTGAATATGACCCAAGCTACCATAATAATAAAAATAGTTTAGAGTTCTATGAATAATTCGTTTTTTATATCCATCCGTTTACACAAAAATAGATGATAAGGTGAATATTTCAAGAGGAATTGAGTGAAAAAAAAGATGGTCTCTATATACTACAACATTCATGGCCCAACTTGGATGGCATCATTTTTTCCTTTTTCACACCTAGGAATAAGAGAAACATCTAATGCCTTTAGTTCTCCTTCTAAATCTACTTCAACCTTGATAAACTAATTTACTATCGCTTTGTATGAATCAAGGTTTAGAGAAGACAAATCCTATAATATATCTAGATTAAGACCTTCTTTAAATCATTAATCCATTAGAGAACTATCCATTAATAGTTGAGGAAGATACAAAACTAACTTCATAAAATGTCTTTCATACTTCAAAATGGTTTTCTCTATTTCTTATAGACAATAAAATTACATAGATTTTGATGCACTAACTGAATTTTAAAATAATTAATAATTGAACTGTGACTTCATAGACTCCCAATAGTAGTCCATTTATAGCATATGCTGGATAAAAGACATCCAAAAATTCTAACATATACTTTACATCATGAATTTTTCAAACATAACCTTGAGAGATTTTATAATCCCAAGGTAGTGAAATTATCCTCATCATTCTTAATCAATATCAGTGTTTCCTAACAACATTGATTCCAAAATAAATGTAGAGGATTCATGTATTGGAACTCTCAAATTAATCCCTCACACTAGGTAATGAGAGGAACAACATTGATCCCTGATATTCGATATGAAAAAAATAAACATCCCAATATAATTTTGATCATCTTAGGAGTTTCTCAAATTTGAACGTGTATGTACTCTAAAAACACAGAGTGAAAAAACTATTAAAAAATGCCATAATAAAAAAAAAATCAAAAAATGTAATTAATTCACAGTTTTAAATAATTTAAAATCCAAATATAATTAAATTCTAAACCATATAATAAAAATAATTATTTAATTAAATGGTTTAATGAAATTCCCCTGTTTGAACCCAGAGGGTTATATCAAAACTCTTTTCGAAAATAATATATGTTTTTTAAACTTAAATTTAAACATCCTTGTAAATACATAAAAGAATATTCCCTTCAGACCAAAATATATTTAAACATTTAATTTATAAAATTCCACGCACTCTTTAGAATATTCTAATAAAAAAATATAAACATCACATGAAAAAATTTAAAATGACTAGGAAAATAATTTTCCCCAAAAAACCAAAAAACATAAATCTATCATTTTTTTAAATTTATAATATTTTCAAACATTTATAAAATAAAATATCAATATAAATTAAAAAAATTGAATGAAACCCCAAAAATTTAAAAAATATGAAACCTTTTTTTAAAGAAAAAATACTTAAAAATTATTCAAATATTTTTCAAACAAAATATGGTTTTTATTTAAGTGATAAAACATTAATGAACCAAAATATCATTTAAATTCAAAGTGAAAGACTCAAAATGAAACTCAATAAATATAAAGTGAAATAAAAATAAATCCAACAGATGTGTGTAAAAAATATAAAAAATTAAAAATAAATATTAGTTGTGAATGGTTTGGCTTCAAAGTTTTAAAAACCAAGCGTTAAACAAGAAAATTTCATTAGAAGTCAACCAGGGTCAGCTGTCTGGTTTATACATAGTTTTAAAATCTATGAATAGTAATCATGTGCCCCCTAAATTACCTCCAAAACTATTCCAAAACATATAGCTTCTTAAAATAGTTTATGAGTTCTCAATTCCATAAAGAAATAATCAAATAAAAACTCAAATTCTAGGAAACATCTATAAACTCATATTGTGTTCGAGATATACTCATTTCGGACATCTCTAGAAACTCAAGTATCATGTTAGATGTGGTTTTATAGATATATATCACGTGATTAACTACATAAATTATAAAAATCATACCCCCAATCAACTGGAAATCCTATGAGACAAAAAAAATCCTCCCTTGGATACCAATTTTTCATGAACCATCTTAGGTCATCCATATATAAGACAGTGAGGCTAGACATGGTAAGTCCCTAAGGGAATTCCCAATACCCTCAAGCTATTGAAATGTGGCTTAAAATATGTTAAAATGAAATAGGATGGGTTTCTTAAAAAATAATGAATATAAATTATAAAAAAATTGATATAAAATTCAAATAATGAATAATTTGACACATCCAAAACTATAAGAATCAATAAAAAATATACAAAATTGAATGAAAAGGGATTATGACCTATAAAAATGAAAACAAGGAAAAAAATCACAAACACTTTCATTTGAAAGTGTGGAAATTCTACATGTAAGTTCACTAAAATATAATCACATAGATATAGGAATGTATGTTACTATCAAGAAAACCGTTAACAATTTCATATTAATAGGTGTGTGTTAAAAAAACAAGTAGGTCACCACCCACGAGAACAACATATCAAATGTTAAAATAAAATATTTTTCATAATATTTTGAATATAAAGATATAAAAATATATTTTCTATATTTCATTCAATAAAAGATGTGTGAAATATTTTTATTTAAAAAAAATGAATCTTCACATAACTAATGTAATTTTAAAAAAAAATATATTATTTTAATAAAATTGTGAATAAATTTTAGATTATGTTGTTTCAAGGAAAATATTTAAGAAAAGAATAATGTCATTTCAAAAATTTACATCCAACATACACACATACCGACTTAACTGAATTCACAATGCTAAAGGTAGATAGTATAGAATAAATATAACATTTTCATAAATGAAGAAATGTTAATGAGACATAAAAAAACTACACATCAATAAATCCCAACCCAAAAATGTGATCCCACCCTTCCAGATATAACCAAGTGAAAATATCCCATAGATTGAATTAAGTTCCACCCAGGCCCACTAGCCAGAACTTTATTCTAAACTAGTGAACATGTGTTCCTAGACTTCCTACCTAGCCCTTTAGTCATCTACTGAGATATTAAAATATTATGTGATCATTTCACAGTGTATGAATATAGTATATTCATATAAAAACTATCATTAATTCATTCATCTTGCACACACCATCAGATATTCACATAGGAACATCAACTTTATCTATGAATAATAATATAAATCAACTCCCCATGATAGGAAAATTAATCACCAAAATTAAATATTACATAATATTCATAAAAAAAGGGAATGACCTCTTGGTTTTCATTTTCTACATAATCCATTAACATCAAATTATTCCTAGAAGTAATTATCTATGGTTAAATCCAGGAAAATAATTTTGGAAAACCAAATCAAACATTTCATTTGTTAAATATCAAATTGATATGATTTTTTAAAGAAATTTCATAAAAAGGGAAAACACACATGATCTTTAGAAAACAACACACGTCACATCATTTATGGAATTAAAAATTTAAATAGTTTTAAGAATTAATTTCCAAAATCTACCCTAGAATTACCATTTCCCAAATAATTTCTAATTCCATTAAAAATGTTTCGTTATAAAATCATATGATAAAAAAACGTTTTCCTAATTTTATCAAAATTGCATGAATAAAGTGTTCATTGATATAACTATTTTATATAAGTAGAAAACATTAAAATATATTTAAATCCCATGATGAAAGCACAATAAATCATAGATTCAATGTTAAAAATAGATTAATAAAGATCCTATATCAATATCATTCCACCTTAGTTTAGAGATACTTCATTCAACTACAACATGGACTAAGATTCATTAGTGATTTAATATAATCCATATATGGAATAAACCCCTAATTAAATTCAAGTTAATTTGAATACCTACATCAATGAAGATAAAATTAAAACACTAAACACTAAAACTCTCAAAGGCTTTAACAATGATTAAGGGGTCTTTAGATCTCATCCTCTTCTAATGATCAATATAATAAAAATATTTATAGATCATGACATTAACCTTATATGTGGTGAAAACATCCCCAATATAATATTTATTTCAACTAAAATAGTGTATATCTAAAAAGAAAAATAATAAAGATGAATAATGGATCCATATATTTTATTTCCAAGATACAATGCTCTTAGATCCAATAGCGATTATCTCTAAAATGAAAGAAAAAAACAAAATCATCCAAATTTATCCTTAGGTTCAAGATCCCAATACATATAAGGAATAATTTCGTCAATAGATGGTGTTTCGGGTTTTTAAATCTATTTTGGATTAAATAATTTTCATCTCATGGTTTGATCACCCTGTTTGGTAAACAATGAACCAATCTTGATCCTGGATCTAGAAACCTATAGAAACTACATGGTTCAGTCAGACTATTTGAATAACCATGTTATAATTTTGTAAAATTCCTCTATCAAATTATGAATGGTTCTTGGAGAATGCATCATGGATTGTCCTAACCATATTGAAACATTAATCCCCTCCCTGGAATAAAAAAACATTTTAAATAGATTTCTAGAGATGGGACATGGTTTCCTAAACCAGTTTTCACTTATCTACCACCCAAAACACTAAAAAATCGGAAAATACACATATAAGAAAAGTAAAAGTACAGAGGATATTAAATATATAAAGGAATAGAGTTTCCAAGGTTGTGATGTTGCATGAGTCCTTCACAAGGAAACAAACATATTTTTTTATTGGGAAAAATACATATTTTTTTATTGGGTCCACTGATCTACTAATTTCTAAGAAATATATTAGATCAAATTTAAAATATATTTTCTATTCTTTAGTTTTATGATTACGAAATTTTTTTTATCTATTTATACTTTGGAGGGTTAAAAAAATCAATGGTGGAATATTATCATTTATATAGTTAAACTAAAATAAATTTACTCAATTTAGTGGGATGTTTTTTCTATGTTGTTTTTTAATAATTACTTTCCTTATATTCTTCATTAAAAAGTGTAGAGGAATTCCTCTATATTAAAAATAAGGATGATGAATCTATTTTTAAGAAGAGGAAAATTTTACAAGGATGGTGTTGTATACTTATATTATTGTAATTGAATAATAAAAGAATATTTATTGATTCTACAGTGTCTTAAAACCATGTCACTGAAGGAAATTATCCTCAAGAGATGTAAGTATATATGAAGAAATAATTCACAGTGATACAAGGTGGAAGTGGATATTTTAGTAACCCATCAATATCATAGTTTTTATAAGAATATAAATATGTAAATTTAAAAAAAAATAACAAAAACCATAGAGGTAATAATATGAGTCTTCCTTTATGCTAGAAGTGTGGAAAGAAACATGATGGAAATTTCCTAAAGGGTGCAAGTAAATAATTAGTGTGTGTGAAGGAGGGTCATCAAGAAATTAGATGATGAGGTAATGGGAAGAAGTTGTCTAATAATTTGAATAGAGATAATTATCAATAGAATTAACCACCTGAAACAACCCCGACCCCAGTATCCTAGAGGTTGTGTTAGTTTTTTACATTGACATAGAAATAATGGGTCAAATTCTGATAGACTGGTTAGTAAGGTAGTTTTATAGAATTAGATTCATCATAAGACATCATGAATCAATAAGGAATAATCATTAAATAAAGGTAAATAAAACTATACACATTCCATTTAAATAGCATGATTTCATGAATAGATTAAGAATCTTCCAAATGTAATGCTGAATAACTGAACACATGTGCCTTTAAATCAATAATCTAAGAATGAAATACATCTATAGATAATATCTTTGGTAAAATATAATGGATAATAAAAATAACTGGATTTATAATGATGTATATTATTAATTATTGAATGTCTTGTTTTCTAAGCACATGATACCTTTTCCATCAAAATATATCTTCAATATAGTTAAAACAAGATAGGTAAAAACCCATCTAATTTGTCCAACTAATTGGTATAATGAGAGATTCAATACGTCCAGGGGGTATATAAATTCTATTCCCCACCTATCACATATGAATTCTATTTAATTCAAAACATGAATGGGAGAAATAATAATAACCAAAACATTAGTAATGAAGACTACCATAAGAAATGAGAATACATTCCCCACTCAATAAACATGTCTGTAAAGCATCTAGAGTAATATGGAGAATTGTGTTAAAATAGATCATCCACATTCGAAAAATTCATAAACAATTTGTAGAAATAATAGGTATGATATGAATGAAACATATCCCCAGTTTATTATAAGTACAATAAATTAGGTATTTCATTGATTAATTGATATACCATTAAAATAACATTAAAATAATTCTTGAAAAAAAATATACCTTTCATTTTGAAAATAATTTTTTTAAAAATAAAACATTTATAAACTAAATTTCATTGAAAATAAACAATGGAACATATGAAGGATGTTTCAAAACATTTTAGTGGTCATGAAGGTAAGAAATTTCATTCATGTCAAATAGTTATAAATAAATATTCCTTTCACTTTTTCAATAAAATCCAAATAGGAATTGTTTTGAAAATTACATGAAGATTCATTTAAAAAAATTTAAAAATATAAAAATGGGTAAGAATTACTTTAATAAATCATTTTTAAATGTTCAAAATCATATTTTAATACATTTTTTTGAAATATCATTTTTTATGAAATTAAATTCTGGCAGAAGAGAGAAATAATGAGAGTATTTTTTAAAAGTAATTTCACTAGTAATTTCAGTACCAAAGAGTGGAAAATGTAACTATTACATGAAAATATTTTGAATAACTAGGGGAGAATAAAATGAAATGGTTTTTCGAGGAAATTCTCAAATAATTTCCTTCAACTGAATTTTCTGAGTAAATAATCTCGATTAAAATTGGATTGTGAAATAGACCTTTATAGTGATCATAACGTTAAAGTGATCATTAATCAATGAATCCATTAAGTGCTTAAGATATAAATAAAAATAAAAAAAGTGGAAATAAAACAAAAGTAAATAGAAATTCATTATTCGCATAATCATATAATGACATAATTAATGAAATATAAAATTTACACATTGAGTAGAAATTATGTTATGAAATCCCTTTCCTCAAACATAATTTTGGATGAACATGATATAACTTCTTTTATAGTGGTTTTAAACATGTTATAAACTAATTAAAGAACCATATTATTATTTTTAATACCTTATATGATCCATTTATAACATATTGTGTTTTCTTTGTGAAATATATTTTGTTATTATCATTGTTTCAGGTATTGATTGCCTTATTCTCTTATACATGTTATGTAATTACAGGACTAGTTATTTCACATATTATTGATTTCAACGATTAAATGATAAGTATCATGACATAATTGTCAAATATATAAATCAATGATACTTTTAAAAAATCAAGAATGATGTTTATAATAAATGAAGGGTGTTATGATCATGGAGGAAGTCGGTCGTCAGTATGATTGAGTAATGCTTTCATTTTTCAAAGACCATAATGAAAGAAGGGGAATAATTTTTTATCTTTAGAGAATAATAATATTATAATATATATCATATTATATACTTATATATATCAAACATGTGGTTTATTTGATTAAAGGAGAGTCACATCCCTTTGTGAATGTGGTATTCCACATGTATATAAACGATGTTATCTTCTTTATGTGAGTAAAAAGAAAAGAAATTAAATGATATATATTATCATTACAGAATTATAAATATGTACTAAATATCATATTTATTACATGTATATCACATATAATAATTTAATTTATCTTTATCCCCTTACATGTGAAGCATTAGATAAAGACGAATCACATCGTATCGCGAGGCGGTGGTTTTCCATACCGACAAGCGTCATCATCATATCTTTTATGGAATGGAAGGTAAATAAATTTATATATATATGTGATATAGTGAATTTATAGATATAAATATTTTATATATTATATATATATGACATAGATATATCATCATAACTAACCATCAAAGGTGGAAATGGAAAAAGTAAGGACATCGGTTCGTGAGGAGGTAGTCTTTCTTGCACACGAATGATGATTTCATAACCCATTTTATGGAAATGTAGATGGTTTTTTTCATGACCATATTATAAACACAACATATTAAATTAAATATAATTAGGTTATTTTATCATGATGTTTTAATAAAAATTTATTGAGGTAGAAAAAGAACTCAAATAAAGACGCTCGTTGAAAAAAATTATCTCTTCTTCAGGTATACTACATTGGTTTTCACTAAAGCCTTCAAAGGTTGGATTTTTTCAAAAATAAGGATTCTGGGATTAGGGGATTGAAATTTTAAAGTTATTTCTGTATGGGTTTAACGAACCAAATTGGTTTGAATCTAAGGATAAAAGATGATATAGGTGTCCTTTTATAATTGGGGGAGGGGAAACTATGTATTTTTTAAAGGAATAATTTTCTATGAGACTTTTAATATATAAAAAATGGTTCAAAATGGACCATTATATAACCATATAGGTTTAGTTGTCTCAATATGGTCATTAAACAGTCTTTACAGAAATTTTAGGTCATTTGTACCCTTATCTTTTTAGTTTACCCCGCTTCCCCCAAAAACACATTTTTACCATAACTATGGTAATTAATTTTTCTAAATTAGTTATTATTTTTTGTCATAAATTATGATAATATTATTATAAATTAGAAAATACAATTATCCTAAATATGGAATCCATTTTTCCATATTTAATTCAAAGAAGTGGATAATTTAATATAAAATTGATCCCACAAACATGACAAGAATGTTTTTTAAGAGAAAATGTGGAAAATACTACTTTGTCTTTTTATCAAATTACATTACAAAACTTCTTATAATAACCTAAATTTAATTAATTTATATATAATTTAACTAATATTTTTTTAAAACCTATTTAAAATAAAATTTACGATAATAAATTATTAAAACAAAACGAAATGTTTTAATTAAAATTTAGTATCGTTTAATATTCATCAAAAATAAAGCCTCTAAGAAAAAATTCACTCTAAGATATTTATTATATTATTATATCAAAAATTATTATTTATAAAATAAATATTCTAAAAATTTTATAAATGAATTTTTAATCAAGTCTGAAAAGTGTGACGAGATAGTGTTTTGTTTAAACGTATTGTGCATCACAATATGTCAATGAAATTAAATTTATTTTAAATAAATATTTATTAATTTATTTTTCTTTTTTCATTATACATTCCTAAAAAATATCACCCTTAATTGTTTTTGGATATTTCCTTCTAAATATAGTAAGGAAGTTCTTATTTATAATATATTCTGGTTCCCATGTGGCTTCATCCATTTTATTATGTCTCTAGAGTACCTTTACCAGACATGCCATCAGATTCCTTAATACTTTATCTCTTCTATCTAGAATAAATATGGGTTCTTCATAGAAATACAGATAGAACATCAATTATATCTCATTAGATGTGATAAAATGCATTAGGTCTGGCATATACTTCCTTGATAATGATATGTGTAACACATCATGTGCTTTTGATAGATTTGGTGTAATTTCCAAATGATATGAAACAACTACAATTATCTAAAGAATTTCAAAAGTCCCAATGTATTTTGGTCACAATTTCACTTTATTACCAAATCTTATAACTCCCTTCCATTGAGATACATTCAATAAAACACGATCTCCCACCTAGAATTCCAAATCATTCTTCTGATTTTTGGCAAAACCATTTTATCTACTTTGAGCTGATTTAAAGTTAGTCGGAGTTGCCTTTACCTTTATAATTTTCACATCAAGATTTTTTGGGACTATGAGTTTCTTTTCACTAATTTCACACTAACAAGTTGTATTACATAATCTCTTTCAATATAAATCTTCAGACGGATCCATTTTAATGACTGAATGGAAACTACAGTTATAGAAAAACTCTACTAGAGGTAAAAATAGTCCCATAAACCTTGAAAGTCATGTAAGCATGGCCTCAACATGTATTCCATTTTGGTATTAGTATTTTTGGACTATTCATCAGTTTTAGGATGATAGGAGGTTCTCAAATGAATCTTAGTATCATGATCCTTCAAATTATGCTTCTAGAATTGTGATTTGAAATAAGGATTATGATCCGAAAAAATTGATAGAGGTGCACCATGAAGTCTTAAAAATTTATTAATATAGAGTCTTGTAAGGCACTAAAGATGCATATCTTATCTTATATAAATTTAATGTAAAAATATTCTTATGAGATCAATGATAACACCTATTGAATTATTCATTATAGAAGACTTTGGTAGTACTATCACAAAGTCTATAGTACTGTCATCCCATTTACACACAAGGAATATGAACAAGTTCCATGACTCCAATAGAAATTTTATCACAAATTTTACTGTTTGTAAACTAAACATGTAGACATATAATTTTAAATTTCTCACTCCATGTTATCCCACGAAAAACGTTCCTTCTTATCATTATACACATTTCTGCTAACAAAGTGTATATGAAAATTTGATGAATGAGTGTTATCCAACAATTCCCTTTTTATCTCAAGTATAGATGGATCATATTATCTCTTTTCAAATTTCAGTGAATTACCTTCACAAATGAATTATAAAAATTTCCCACCATTCACAACTTTTATTTTCTTCTAAAATTTCTCATCATAAAATTATGAATTATTTGTATTCTCTAATATATATTTTTCTTTTAAATCATTTAAAAAATGACTAATATCTCCCCATCCTTTGTGATTCCAATATCCATATTTACTAGATACATGAACAAATGATACATCCCAATTCTAATTTAGTTTATAACTCCATGATATTTATTACTCAATGAATATTCTTCCATATTCACTTTCCATGGGTTATATTTTTTAGCAATCGTAGTCCTTTAGTAGTTCGTGTCATTTCCTTTGTCAAGTATTGATCTCTTTTGGTGGAAAGATATATTTTAGGATTTTATTTTCCATGTATATCTCACATGTTTCACTATAGATATAATGTATCCATATCATCAATGCAAATATTAGAGCTTCCAACTCAAGATCATGGGTTGGATAGTTTTTTTCATGAGTCCTTAATCGCCTTGATTAATATGAAATAACTCTGTCATTTAACATTAGGGTACTACCATGTCCCTTATTCGATGCATCACTATATATCAAAAACCCATAACATTCTGATAGTACAGTCAAAATTAGATAATTTACCAATAACTTATTTAATTCATCAAAAAATTATTCACATTCCTTTTTCCAAAAAAAATTAACCCCTTTTACATGTAAGTTTCATTAATGGGGTTTCCAATAGGGAAAATTTCTAAACATCTCTTTTTATATAATCCATCCAAACTAATGATTCTATATACCTTAATTTTTTTTATTGGTGTAAGTCATTCTCTGACTTTCTTTTTCTCTACCAGATCAACTAAGATTTTTTCCCTGGAGACAATATGGCCAATATAAGAAACATATTGAATCCAGAAATAACAATTAATAAATTTTCAATGTGAATATTTCCTTCTATGAGTATCAAGAATGATCTGAATGTAATTATCATATTCCACATAGCTTTTATAATACACCAAAATATCATAAATGATTACCACTTAAAAATCGAGATGTTACATGAATACTCTATTCATTAGATCCATAAAAATAAAGGGTGAATTTTTCAATTCAAATATAATTACTGTAAACTTATAAGGTTCAAATTCATTCGAAAATATTTCTTCAGAAAGTCTACATTCTTTACTCATCATTGATGATACCTAAAATGAAGTTAATTCTTTGAAAAATATTGGTCTCTTTGAAGATGATCGAATAATTCATCAATTTCTGAAGGATGATATATATTATTTATAATAATTTTTCTGATCTTCCTATAATCAATGCACAACCTCATGGATCAATATTTCTTTTTAATGAAGAGAGTATGGGCTCCCCATGGTGAACCACTAGGGTGAATAAATCCCTTATCACACAAACACACTAGTTTTTTATTCAACTCTACTAATTATACAGTATGCATCCAATGTGGATTATTTTATATTGGTCTTTCATAAATGATTAAGTCAAAGAAATACTCAACATCATGCTCTGAGGGATTTCTAGGTAATTCCTTAGGAAATACATCAATTTATTCTTGTATAATAGGTACATCCTTAGTTTGATATTTACATTATCCATCACTATATTTTTTTCTTTTTAATCCCAAATAATCTCTTTCTATAGAGATACTTATGGTGGATCTATATATGACTCAAATCATGAATTCTCTAATATTTGTAAATATAATTCGATATCATCCACTAAAATAAAAAATTTCTTCTTCTTATAATAAATTTTTACATCATATTTTGAAATTCATCCCACACTAAAAATTATATATATAAGTAACCCAAATGTATGATAATATGTTGAGTGAATAAATCTCGTTTTTTGTGTCATAATGGGGACTTCCTAACACAACATTTTTTCAATGAGAAATTCCTTTTGAGTTTTGAATGACAAATACCTTATTAAATTGAAAGTAAAATGGCTAATTTTCATGGAAAACGTGATAGATATAAAAGAGTGTGAGGTTCCAAAATCAAATAAATCATTAGATAAATTTTAATATCTAACTAAAGTATCTACCACCAAATAATTTGGTACCTCCACCTAAACTATTGTGGTCACATAATCTTGTCCCTTCTCCCCTTGGCCTATTATTTATGGGATTCCTTTGATTGTTGGGGTATTGGTTTTCATATTTTACCATAGAAAAATAGTTTAAATAAAGAATAATAGTGTTTTCCATATTCCCCTGTCAGTATTTACCCCGATTAACATTTTCTCTACACTTATAACCGACTCCCAATCACTTGCAAAAATTCACAGGTTGATTCTTTCCACAATTCTCACAAGGTGTAAATTGCTTCATTTTGTTCTTATTCATTAAACATTCCCATTTTTATTATTTCCAAGTGACCAATTATTATCTTTTATTCCATTTAATATGTAATATCATAATAATTCACACCCTATTTTTTCAGAACATAAAACAATTTATTCATATAATTAAAAATATAAAAAACCATCACCCTTTAGATACTAAGCATTAGACCCTCAAATAAGTGATCAATATTACACTCATTTTTTTATATGTAATCTATGGAATGCCATGATAAACCTATAAAGGTGTCTAAATACTTAGAAACACATTATTCTTAATTTTTTATTTATGTTAAATTATATTCTATTTATATAATTTTTTACTCATGAGGGAATTATTTTTTGAAACTTTTTTCATTCATATCTTTCTATTCCACAAGTTTTATGTACTCTTCATCCCAAGTATTTTTGATCAAGAACCACCATTGATCAGAATCACCCTTTATAAAATACACTATAATTGTAGACGTTTCCTTTTCACTACATCACAATGACATAAATATCTTATCTAATGATTTATTCCTTTTCTCAACTACAATTGGATTAGTAGTCCAACAAAATGTTGGTGGCCTCTACCATATAAAGTGGTAAGACATAGAATAATATATCTATGGAATATGTTGTCCATATAAGAAAGTTTATTTTTCATAACCTCAATATGCTGCCCTAAAATATCCAAAATTTTCTCTGTTCCAGTACAATCTATAATGGATTTCTCATTAGGGAAATTTATGCATTAACTATGAGTATTGATGAATTTCTTCCTTAGAGAATCCATTTATAAAAAATTGAATATACTGTATTATCACAAGAATTATGAATTTGGAATCATAATTTATAATACAAAATATTTTATAATTCTTAGCATAAATTAAAAATTTATTCATTTCTGATTATAGAATCATAAACATTGGTTTCTTTGGGGACATATTTACTTTCAAAGCCTTCGTAATAGTTTTTATGAAAAATGAGAATTATCCTAAGAACATCTCATTATGTTTCATACTAGGTGTGTAGTAAGACCCATTATTGTGTACTAGGTATTGCTCAAATAAATCCCCACAATAATTTTTCAAAGTTATTACACCTTGGTACCTCTATGACATAACTGCATCGACTAGTAGTATCTAGAGATGATGTATTTCTAGGAGGACCCCCGTAATACCTTCCTTAAAAATCGTTATAATTTTCTTCAATGATTATCCTCAATGTCTATCATAGAGTTATATTGACTAATTTATATTTTCTATAATTAAGTTACCAAATTTCCTACCAAAATTTATCTGACACCAGTAGTAATGACCTCTACACCAGCAACCTGAAGTCAGTTTATGCTTTATTCCATTGGCATAGATACGATTTGTTGAATTCTGAATACATGTTCATTTTAGTAGTTTTAGAGAACTAGATACATACATTATACCCATTTTATATTGGGGAATTAGAATAAAATACAATACATAAAAAATGGACAAGCTCCTTGAAATATTTTCAAACATCTCTTATTCATATCCTCGGGAAAGGAAACAAAATAAGGCTGATCTCAAATTCCCAATAAGGGTTATGTCTGGTGGAATAAATCATGAATCATTAATGAATAATACCTATATATAAGTAAATAAGAAGATACCCATGACATTTAAATAACATCATTGCTTGAATAGATCATGAATAATCAAAATGGCATGATAAATAACTTAACACACATTCCATAAAATAAATAATATATGAATGAAATACATACATAGATAATATAATTGTGAATGTACCATGGATAATAATAATAACTAAATTATGAATGAAGTTCATTCGTAATTATTTACTGTCATGTTTCCAAGGAAAATGATACCTTTACAAGGAAGGTCTATCCTCAAGATAGTTTAAAATTTTTTTCATTAAAAACGACCGAATTTGACCAATTCATTTATCTCAGGAGATTGATATTGCATCAAGGTGCTATAAAAAGTTTGATCCCCACCGTTCATATACTAAGTCTATTTCATTCTTCATAGAAAGTGGAGAAACATAAACAACATAAACATTCATAATTAAAAACAAGAACATGAAAGGTGAATTATTTCCCCAATCAAAAAAATAACCATAAGCCATCTAGAATAATTTGTAGAATGATGAAAAAATAACACATCCACAGCCAAACTGATCAGAAAAAATACAATGAAATTAAAATTATTATATCAATAGAACATATCCGTAATTTAACATAAGCATAATAAATGGATGATGTTTTTGAGGAATAGAAATACCATAAAAACATATTCAAAAACATTCTTGAGGAATATATACTTTTTATTTTTAAAATCATTTTTTTAAAAATAAAACATTTTGAGAATAAATTTCCTTGAAAATAACTATTGAAACTTATTGAGTATTTTTAAAAAAAATTATTGGTAATGAAGGTGGTAGATGATGTTCATGTAGTACATTTTAAAACAAATATTTCTTTCACTTTTTCAATAAAATCAAAACGTGATTCGTTTTGAAAATGACATGAATATTCAATTAAATTTATTTTTAAAAATGTAAAATTGGGAAAAAATTAATTTAATAAATCATTTTTAAATATTTCAAAACATTTTTAAAATAATTTTTAGAAAACATGGATTTGGATGGAAATAGATTTCAAACTGAAAAGATATATAATGTCATATTTTATTAAAAACATTTTTAAAATTAGTTTAGGTACCAAAGGGTGGGAAAATGGTAATGTTACCTTAAAATATCATGAATTTTTTGAGGAGAATAAAATGAAATGGATTTATTAGTAAATGATCATATAATTTATTTAAATTGAAATTCAAGAGTAAACAATATCAATTACAATAACACTTTGACATAAACCTTTACAATGATCAAATCATTGAAGTGAGAATTAATAAATTAGTAAAATATTTGTTTCAAATGTAAATAAAATTAAAAAAAGTGTAAATACAAAAAAATGTAATAAGAATTCATTATTTTCATAATCTTATAATGACATAATCAATGAAGTATAATATTAACCCAATGAATAGAAATTGAGTTAAGAAATCCCTTACATCACCCTTCCTGTTGGTTAAACTTGATTTAACCTCATGTATATTAGTTTTACACAATACATTAACTTATTAAGAACCCATATTAATATTTATAATATCATATATGATCCTTTTAAAAGGCATTATCACCGATTAATTAATAATATTTTATTACTCTCCTTGTTTTAGGTGTTTATTTCCATATTCACTTATATGTGTTTTCTCATAAAACAGGTGGTTCTTGCACATATTATAGTGTTTAATAATCTAAATAATAATAATAATTAAATAATTGTGACATATATAAATCAATTATATTTTTAAAACTAATCATGAATTATTTTTATGAAAAATGAGGTACATTGCGATCACGGAGATGGTAGGTCGTATGTACGCTTTAGTAAAACTTCCATTTTTCAAAGGTTGTTGTGGAAAGAATGTAAGTACTGTTTTATATTTTCATAATGATAATAATATAATATATACCATATTATATACATATATATATATTCTATTTTTTTCGTGATGAAAAGAGACTCACATCTGTTCGTAGAGGTGGTAGTCCACATATACACGAATGACGTCATCATCTTTACATCAGTGAAAATGAAAGTAATAAAATGATATATATTATATTTTTAGAATGATAAATATTTCATGGATACTATAATTAATTACTTTATATCAAATTTAATAATTAAATCCATATTTATCACCTTACATGTTAATCATTAGTGAAATATGAATCCCACCGCTTCGCAATGTGGTAGTTCACTGTACACACGAGGGACGTTATCAAAACTACTAGGGACTGGATGGTAATATATATATATATATCATCTAGTGAATATATAGGTATAAATATGTTTTAAATATCGTACATATACTTTTTATCTATCATCATACCTGACCTTTAAAAGTGGAAATAGAAAAGTTTACCTCATTAGTTCGTGAGGCGGATGTTTTTCATACACATAAATGATGATTTCATAACCCATTTGATAGAAGTGGAGATTTTTTAAGGTAATTACCTTATTATAACAACATCATAGTATTTTTAAGATACTGAAGTTATTATATAATCTTGTTTTAATAAAAATTGAATAATTTGGATAATGAAGAAAAATAAATAATCATGTTGAAAAATATTACCTCTTCTATGGGTATCCTACTTAGGATTCCACAAAAGAATTTAGAGACTGGATTTATGAAAAAATAAATAAGTCTTATAGGATGTTTAAGGGTATTTTGATTCATTTTTTTGTGTAGGTATTCTCTGAACCAAAGTGTTTTCAAAGTGATAATAAGAGAAGAGAGGTAGGGTCCTTCTATAAGTGGGGGAGGAGACAAACATGGTTTTTTTTTTAAAAAAATTGAGTAATGTCTCATTTTTCATGTGTCAAAATGGTCCAAAATGGACCATTATAGAAAATTATAGGTTTTTTGTCTAAATACTTTATAAGATAATGTTTATATAAGTTTATAATTCCTTTTTACACACATATTTTTAGTTTAACCCCTGGTAAACAGAGTATTACCTTAACCGCATTAATTAATTTTTACTATATTCACTATTTTTTTGGTCGAAAATTATTTTTGAATATATTATAAATTATAAATTATAATGATTCAAAATGTTGAATAAATGATTTCTAAATAAATTCACATAACTTGAAAATTTTAATTTAAAATTAATCCCCCAGATGGGGTGAGAAAGTATGTTTTTAAATAAAAAATATCCAAATGTTTATAATGTTTTTATATGAAATTAAAATATAAAAATTATTAAAATGGACTAAATTGGTTTTATTGATATATAGTAGATCTAATTTTACTTCAAAACATATTCAAAATATATATTAATTTTTTAAAGTATTTAAATGAAAATGTTGTTTTAAATTAATATTCAATATTATTCACTATTCATAAAAAATGATACATCTTATAAAATACCAAAAATTCACCAAAAGTAAATTTTGGTATTATTATTTCAAAAATGATGTTTATTTTTTAAAAATAAATTTCTAAAAAAATTGAAAATTATTTTTTAATTAATGTTAAAAAGGGTGATTAAATAGTGTTTTCTTTAAACCAAGTGTGCATCGTAAGGTATCAATGAAATTAAATTTAGTTTAAAATAAATATATAGTAATTTCATGGGGTGTTAAACTAGACACACTATAGTTTTTAGAATTCATATTTTATTTTAATTTTTTTTACCCATTCTTGAATCATAGGGTCAATTAATATGGTTAATGTCATCAGTATTTTATGCCGAGAGATAGTGGGAAATATTATGTAATCAATATTATAGATATGGGATATGATGAAACTTCCTTTGATTCATTATAATGAATATTCTTTAGATCTATCAACATGATACATCCTTGGGTTTATTACTAAGAAACTTCTTCAACTTCAGCTTTCTCTTCTCGTTATAATTAACTTCCTCAACTTCAGCTTCCATTTATCATTACTATCTTCCTATATTCATCATATCATTATGATATACCTTTCTTTATCAACTCATAATGATCTAACTATCCTCTTCAAGGTTAGTCCGATGGAATCCTCATAATGATGGAATCCCCATTATTATAGAATTATCATTATGTTGGAATTATTTTTACAATGTTCTACATTTCATGATAACTCCACTCAACAACATTGACATTCTTCAAAGTTTATCAGATTTTAAAAAAATTACATTGAAAATATTCTAAATCATGAAATTATGGATCCAATATTCTGTGGTTGGGTTTCTAGAACTGATAAAAACATTTTGATTACTTCATCTCTTCAAATACATTTTTCTTTATAGTTTTCATGGTTTGTGAGAACTCCATGACCAACAAAGCTTCCTCTAATTTTAGGTTAAAAATAATGAAAAAAATTTAACTCCTGACAATATTAACTTCTTTAAAAACTCTTCTGCAACATTATGGATTCATCAAAAATCAACTTTTGACTTTCCAAAAAAAAACTTTTTTTCGGTTGGATATTGAACTTCAAACCGATGGACCTAAGACCGATGGAGTTTCTGATCATCAATTTCATCTTTTTGACCAACTCTGTGTCATGTGATGCTTGGTCTAATACTATGAGTTTGGTGATTCTATGTCCAATTCATTATGTCTAGAAAACATATTTATAAAAAATAAAACATTTATCCATGTTTATATTTGGATTATAACTTTTATCTACTTTCAACATTCTTACAAGGGTCATTATGATGGACTGGGTCTGATCCTAAATAAAAAAACTGTCTTTTATAAAAAGGTTTATTGTCAAAAAAAAATATCTTATCACTAAAAAAACAACGGTTCTCCAATATCACCCTTTGTATTTGTTTACAACACTCGTTAATAACTTTTTCAAATCTCAGAAATTTTATATAAATCTACATCAATAAACAACTACAGTTTTATGAATTTTACTAAAACACTACCTTTCTCAAAATAGAGTTTCATAACACCACATTACTAGATAAATAAAATTTTTGGAAGGAATTTCATCCCCTTGTTGAAAGTATATTTTGTGGCCATGTTATGAAAAACACCCCCTCTCTTTTATCTTTACTCGCTTTTTTTCTCTCCCCATTTTATAACAACCACATATTCATATTCATAAAATAAATGTAAATAAAAACATATTAAAAATTAAAAACTTGTTAATTGTTTCCCCCATTTTCAACATAATTCAAAGAGTGGTGGGGGACTTTGGATATTTAGGAAGTAATTTTTGTATGTTAAACATGAAGTTTCATCCTCAATTCCAAAAATCATTCTTTTTTTATAGATTTTGTGAAGTTATCATAAATTTGATATTTTGTTAAGATATATTACCACATAACATATCATTTAGAAACATACTATTTTATAAAGTGAAAAATTATATAAATTTGTTTCAAAATTCAATATTGGGCATGATTTTTAGAAATATAAATTTAAATATGATTATCACAAAATATCTTCAATGATTTTGAAACATTCACTTTAACGTTCTTATATATAAACTTTCTTCCACAAAATTTCTGTAAAAGACTGAGTAGCTGCAGAATATTTTGATTCAACTATTCTTAAATTTAATAAACATTTTTTATTACTATTCCAACTCACTCAATATTCACTTAAGAAATATTTTCCTTATGAGGTTGATTTTTTATCATTACAATCTCAATCCTAATCGGCAACATTATAACCATGAGACTTCAGCTCAAATTATCTTTTATATAAAAACCCATGTGACATTGTTAATTTTACATATCTCATAATTATACTTTCTTCCAACAAGTATTATTATTTTTGATTACCTTGTTACCTAAAACACAAATTCATTACATAAAAAATATCAGGAATTGAGGCTGAATTGTAATATAGACTTCCTATCATCTTCTGAATATCTTTCTAATTCACACTTTTCTAGACTCATTATTACCCAAATTTTCACTCAAAGATATATGAGTATAAAAATATTTGGATTCTTTTACCCCAAAAATCATTTATAGTTCCCATGAATAATTTTCTTGAGATAAGAAAATGTATTTTTTTTTGTTGAATTTGAAATCCAATGAATAGAGTTAATTCTCCCAACATTGAAATTTCAAAATTCATCTGCATTTCCTTCAAAAATTATGGATAAATTTTTTCTTCCTCACCAATAAAATATATATCTACCACATAAACAATTAAATTTATAGTTCTAAAGTAAATATATTTCACATATATGTTTCTATAAAATTTGAATTAAAAAAAATTCAACATTATCAAACAATATTCAATATTAGAATACCATGCATGTGGAGTGTGTTTCATCCCATAAAAAGAATTGTTCATTTTACCAAAAAAAAATTCATCCTCATAAAGAAGAACCCTAAAAAGTAGTTCAAGGTAAACTTATTCCAAAATTTCTTCATTGAGAAATGATAACTTTAAATCCATCTGATATACATTATAATTCAAATTATAACCCATAATGGGAGACATTTAAACAGTTTCTAACCTTCAAATAGAGGGAAATGGTTTAATCAAAATCCAAACCATCCACCAGTGCATAACGTTTAAAAAAAATCCTATCTTTGTTTCATGAAACTTATCAACTTCTTTTAAACATTTTTTCTAAACACACATTGTTCCGGTAACATTTTTATGTGTTGGTCATGGAACAAGTTACCATGTTTAATTTTTTATCAATATATCCATCTCATCATTCATATAATCCATACATTATTTGTGTTGAAAAGATTCCTATAAGAAATTTAAAAAAAATCCAGCAGAATTTTTCTCATCACACAAATCTACTAACTCTTGATAATGATGTTTATAATTAATATCTCTATTATTAGAAAGCACCAGTTTATCCTCCCCAACATTCATAACAAATTTTATTAAAGAATTTTTTTTCCAATTACATTAAAATCATATGATTCCACTAACTTTTGTGAGTATTTATTCTAATATTTTAAACTTCTTCCATTGGTTGGATGAACCATCAAAAATTCCTTCCTCATCATTCTCATCAAACTTTTCCATATGTAGTTTTTTTTATTTTTAGAAAACATGGACTTCCAAAACCATTGAAGTAAATCAATGAAGGTTTTTTGTTCTCCCACATTTAATAATAAGTATTTTTGTTTTCTAGTCTCTTCAAAAATATGTTTTGGACATGTACATAAACATTAACATCTTCTTTCTAATGAAACATTGAAGGTTATTATTCTTATAACATTCTTATTCACATTTCCAACAAGATTCTATTATTTATTTCTATTACTAATTTTTTTTTTGTATATTATAGGTATCACTATATAGATGATTGATACCATGCTTTCTCAAATAACTTTCAAATGTATTTCTTCTGAATTATGTACCATTATTTTTTCTCAAATTCATTATATAAACCCCCATTTCTTTCAAAAAATTGTTTATGAAAAACCTGAAATTTTCCATAGCCTATGAATTGTGTTTCATAAACATGATGTTTTTCATTTTATCGAATTCATAAATTAAAGTGATAAAGTATAAATAAAATTTTGTTTATAGATGTCTCATTGGACCATATAAATCAGAATAAGTAAGCTCAAGTGGAATGGTATATTGAATCTTAACTCTCTTATGACTTTTCATAGTAATATTCAATTTTTGACAAGTAACAATAAAATATTCATCTTAAATTTTTAAAATTGGAAAATACTGGAAAACATCAAATTTAATAGGTTTTTTCTTGTTTTTCTAACAAATTTTGCTAAGTCTTTGGGGAGACAACTTATTTCCATCTTCAATACTCAAGTAACATGAGTTATTAAATTCCCTTATTTGGAAGAGATTCTCATTGGTTCATTCACCTTTTGAAATAAATATTTTATATTCACACTTTTAATAACATGGGAATATTTTCAAAATATCACATATTCTCTATAATCATAATGTTGACTTACATTAAAGAAGATATGTTTTATCCCATCAAAAAATAAATATTCCTTATATTTTAACTTATATACTTCAATATTTGTCATTATAATTCCCTAAATATTTCAGGAATTATCATTAACAAATCTATCTACTCCACCATCGTGAATCTAATCGTTTTTAGAGATTTTTATATCATATCTCATATGTGAAGAACAAAAAATATCAAGTATCCAAGGTTTTTTCCTTTTACATTCTTTCATATTTTTCTCAAAAAATCCCTTTCCTTAAATTTCTTCTTTCTATATTCCATTTCTTTTAAACTTTAAAAAACTTGTTCAATAGGTAGTTTCATACATCATTCGGTATGAGTACCATCTTTATCACATCTTCCTAAAATTTCTTATGGACATCAAAAATGATTTTTTTTATTATAATGTTTCTAACATCTTGAGTATTTCATTTTCTAACTTTACGTGAATTAAAAATGACACTCATCCTTTTCCCACAATTTCATTCTCTTTGTTCAAACCTTCTTCCAAGAAGTGACAATTTATGCCAACAATTATAATCATTATGACCATAGATTCCAAGAACAAAAATAATAGTATTAAAATCATAATTCTATACTGAAGAAAGATCTTTTACTTTTGAAACTTGTTTAGGTTTATATCTTCTTTCCTCTCTATCCAATTCATGACATGGACTATATTTCCTCATGAGGTATTTTTCATCTTTTATTGATTGAATAGGCTTCTCACACCCTTTTCAACCCAATATTCCCCAATATTTTTTTGGAACCTGAAAGGTTATAAAAATAAAATGAAACATTATTTTTGTTGGGTGAGTATTTCACATCATTCTTAATATGAGTTTACGCAGCTGCTTTATAAGTCTCATATTTTACTTCAAAAATATTTTTTAAGTTTACATTATTCTTCTCCAAGGTAATTTCATACTCAAGAAGTTTTTATAGGAACTTTTTATCTTATTCTTCCATAGCTTATGGAATTTTGATGAGATCTTCAACCATTTTTCACTGTTAAAAATTTATACGTTTGTAAATTAATATCTTCTGGATTCATTGTTCCTCTTTCTTAATGGAATAATTTCTTATTTTATCAATTCCAAAAAAATAGTTATTCATAACTCTTATTTGTTTTTTGAGAGTATCATTTTTCTCAAGGAATAAAAAAAGTTTGATTCTAATTTGATAATATCTATTTGATTCTTCACCACCTACTTCACTATCAGAGGAATCTTTTTTTAATCTTTTGAAATGATTTTTTTAAGTTTTTATGAAATTTCCACTTCTAAATAATTTATTTATTTGATTAAAATTCATCTTTCTAACTCGATAATCTTCCCTTCTTCCTAGTAAAATATTTTTAGATTTTTTGGATGAATATTCCTCTTTATAACTTTTATTCCACTTCTTCCATTATAGTTTTTCATCAGTATCATCTCAATATTCTCTGAATTTCATATTGGGAAAATTCAAATCAATGTATTTTATTCCACCAAACTCAAAACATTTTATTTTAATTTTACCTCTATATTTTCTTCATCTACTTCGATAGTTCTTTGAAATAATAGACATGGCTTTCTCATTCAACTCATAATCCAATTTATTATCTGAGTTTCAAGTATTATCATCTTTAATATATTGTATTTTAATTTTTCTCATGGAATCAAAATCAATTTCATCATTCATATTCTTTTGAACATAGGATATTTCCTCATTTAATAAGAAATTTCAATGTTCTGTAATTCATAAAGATAAATCATCCATTTCTTCAAAAAAGAAAATTTTGGAATCGAATTTTCCAGGAAAGTTTCTCATAAGTGTGTTATTAATTTTAGAATCATCCCAAAAATATTTTAATCCTCTGATGTTGCAAAAAAATAATTTTCTTTGGTGAAGTGTTCAGAAATAGTTATTTTCTTTTATAATTCTGATTTCTCTATACATACTATGTCATATTTTTAGTTTTCCATCCTTGAATTTATTATTCCTTTCAAAAATACTTTCCAAGTTGTCCCACACACTCTTTGAAATTTTTAAACCCATCACATTTATATGTAAATTTTATGATAATGAAATAAGGATAGTTTTTCTAGCTTTTCTATCAACTTCGATATTTATATTATCAGAAAAAGTTATTAGTGCATCCTTCTCAACAGGTAGAAACCTAATATTAGTTTAATCAATAACCTCTATGCCAATATATAGGATATAAGGAACCATTCTATTTTTTGATCCATAATAATTTTTTATAAGATTTAGTAATTCCAATACTATAGATAGAATTTATATTTTCCATGATAACGATTCGAGAAAGTAACCTTAACTATGATAGCAATTGATGTATCAAGTGATCAAATAACAACATAGAAGGGGGGGATATATTAGATGTTCACTTTTTATAAGTTTCGATACTTTTTCAAACATAACCACAAAAACCTATAAAATTTCATTTCTTATCACCTATTTGTAAATACTCATGCATGAAAACTAGAAAATCAAGTAAATAATGAGAGATTTATAAGGTTTATCCTAAGTATGATAACCTATATAATTTCTATATCCACTCCTTTGGGTCTATAAAAACATAATATTATAAACAAGTGAATATAACATGAGGAAACTCCTGTTATACACCTTTTATCTCCTGATAGAAAATATTGTACTGACTCCCATCAATTTAAAAGTTTTCATATAAAAATATTGAGCTAATGAAAAGGTAAAAAATTGTTAAATTTGATCTGCAAAATTTTATAGGGTCTAATAAACCTAAATTTGATGACCTTCATTTTTATTAAACCATTATAACTATTTAAATATTATCAACCCAATATGATCATACCTTTTTCAATATATATATCTCAAACTATGCACAAAAACTTGATATGATTTTCCTTAGTATGATCAACTCAATACGATCTTCTCAATACGATGTTTCTCAATATCAATATGAAAAAATCCAAATCAACTCAAACGCTCAATACAGTCTTCTTCAGTTCATTGAAAACATTCAGGACTCTATTATTATTTTAATATCTCTATATAGAAGGAACTATTACTCTGATTCCTCAGTTCTTATCTTTTCCCACTCTATTTAGAAAATTTGCTAAATTTAGAAGATGTGTGCATATATTTATAGGTGACTTTAAAAAGAAATAGTGGGAAATTGAAAAACTTGTCCCACTTACTCAAATTTCAAAACTCCAAAAACCACTTGCATTTTAAATTCAAATTTCAATTCCTAAAACCTTATCAATATTTCTTTAAACAAACTTGTATTCAATATAATTAACTTCTTTAACTTCATTATGATGAAACATCCGCAACTTTATTATGACGAAACTTCTTCATTTATGTTATGATGAAACATTATTAGGTTCATTACCACGAAAATTCTTTAGTTTCCTATTCTCATTATGATGAAATTCCTTAGCTCTGTCTTCCTTTTCTCATTATGATATTATATTATTTCTCATATCGTTATGATCTTAATTTCTTTCTCAGCTCATAATGATCTGATTATCCCCATTAGAGTTAGTCTGATGGAATCCTCATATTTATGGAATTTCCATTACTATGGAATTATTATTATGTTGGAATTATTTTTATGATGTTATGCATAGGATGATAACTCCACTCAAAAACTTATGCATTCTTCAAAATTCATCAGCTTTACACATTTTGACTTCTGATAAATTATCAATTTTGTACTTCTAGATTTGATCATCAATGTCTAGGTTTTTGGAAATAATACAAACATTTTTATTCCTCCATTTCTTCAAAAACATTTATCTTAATATTTTTCATGATTTTTTATGCCTTCATCACCAGTAAAACATCACCTGATTTTATGAGAGAATGTATAAAAAATGTAAAACCCCTCACTTCACAAACTTGTTTCAAAAACCTTCAGCAGAATTACAACTTCTTCACTCTAAATCTTTTGACTTTCCAAAAAATACCATGTTTGGTGAATCTTGAACTTCGAACCGATGGATCTAGGATTGATGTTCCATTTGATCATCAACATCATCTTTCTAACCACCTCTATGTCTGGTGATGATCATTCTAATACTTTGAGTTTGGTGTTTCTCATTCTGATCCTTTGATTTTGGAAAAAATATTTCTTAAAAACAAAACATTTCTCCTCTTTATGCTTGGGTTCAAACTTTCATAAACTTTTAACATTCCTACAAGGTTAATTATGATAGACTTGGTCAAATCCTGAATAACAAAAAATATACAAAAAGGTTAGTTTTAAACAAATAAAAAAACATTGTTAACACAAAACATTACAAAGCTTATTCATGAAAATTTTGGATATAAGTGAAAAACAATTACATATTGAGATAATATTAGGGAAATAATACTATTGATACTTTTTCTAGCTAATGAAATAAGAGAAAAGGTTAGGTCTATTCCCGATCACATTGAGGTTTTACAAAGTCAATAGAAGAGTTATGGTGACAATCATCACAGACATTTATAATTTAAATTTGGTAAGAAATTATTCCTATTATGTTCTCAATAGAATAATATTATGGAATTTGGGAATAAGGTAAGGTTGATCCTAATATATATCATTACTTTCGACATTATTCATCATGTATGGACTATAGCTTATTGTTTGGCACTAAACCTCTCTCAAGTTTATGATGTGTCCTGGTGTGTATCATATGGATGTATATACCTAATATATGACATGTTATAAAATCATGGTTCATACCAAAGGAGCATGACATCTATTATAAGGAATAAACATTAGTGATTTTTTATATAATAAAAAAAGTTTTGTTATACAATACCACTCAGATTCTCAATGATTTATCACAAAACCATAAATTCTAGGAATCTATAAATGAACTTGAGGATTTTATGAAGTAGATATATCCTCAGTTTTATATATCATAGTGATGTAATTTTGTGGATAAAATTCAATTTCAGTTGAATAAAATGTTAAACCCTTGTATTTTATATATGTTTCCATTGAAAAAAACATGAGGTATCTGATAGATTTCAGTACACATAACCCCGAGTCTAAATAAACTGTGATATATATATCCTTTACAACCTAACCATTAAATTGGTAGTTATGAATAATAATTATCAAATTAAGAAAAATATTTACAAATGTTATAAATAATTCATATATATTGATTAATTCATAATAAATAATTACTCTATTTTTAGTAAAGTCACTTTATACTTCAAAAATATGTTTTGTTCCAATATGGTTTTTATTGAATTTTGTGTCGGAAAATTATAATTAATTCATACTATTTACTAAAATTATATTTCAGGTACTAAATATTATTTATTAAATCCCCATTTAAATTTTTACATATGGTGATTTGTTCAATTTTTTAAAATATTTATTTTTCAATTTATTGTGAAAAAAGTTGATTTTTGTAAAATTTTAATTTATTTTCATTAAACAAAATAGTTTAAAAAATGATTATGTTTTAAATTTTATCTAAATGAAACATAAGACTCATTTAATTTTAAATAATCTATTTAATTAAATGTGTACCATCATTATAATTTCATTTGGTAAAAGTTAACTCTTGGGCTTAAGAAAACATTTTTCTAAAAATAGTTTTTATGTTCACAATGTGTTTTTATATAAATAAATTAAATAAATCTCTATTTATTAATTATTTTTATTAAATTTTTATATTATATATTAAATAAAATATTTTCACATTTATTTTATGGTTTTTATAAGTCCATTAAGGGAATTAAATTCAGATGGATGCTTAATAAGGCATTTTATTAAAAATGGATTTTTGTTGTGTTTTTCATGCTTATTTAAAATTAATTTCTCAAAATTATAAAAATATGATCAAGTAGAATGGATTAAAAATTTCCAATTTGAATAATTTATATATTTTAATTGGTTCACCTTAATTTTTAATTATAATGAACAGTAAAATTTCATTACCATGCTTATGGTTAAAACATGATTATAGGGGGTAAACTAAGATTTATGGGATAGAAAAACATATAAACAGTATAATTCTTATTGTTTAAATATATTACAGTTTCATAATATCTTATATTTTAAATATTTTCAATTTTTATTACTTACTCGAAAAAGTGACATAATATTATTGAATTTTTCTGTAATTCCAAGTATTGCTCTCCCCACTTTTATAAATGGTCTCATATTATCCTCCTATATTAAAAAATTTAATCCTTATAATTCAAAAAATAAAAACTTTAAATCATTACTAGATTAATTACCTTCATCCCTAATTCCATGTACTTCTTATAAGACCAATATTTTGAGGCTTAAGTTGTATATCAAAGGAGGTGTCTCAAAGAAGACGTATAAATATTAACCAAGCTCTTTCAATTTTATTTCTTCTTACACCTTCACTAAAAATATTGAATTCATAAATAAAATACTAATATAGTATCATAAATATAATTATATTTTATTATGATTATGAAATATCTATTATCCACCACCTCTCTATATAATGGGAGACAAAAATATTGATGGTACGTACATGTAGACTATCGCCTCCGTGTAGCAATATGATTCGTTTTACATCACCACTTTTCATAGTTCATTATTGTTTTATGAATTTAATGTATATATATATGATATTTATGATATAATAATTATTTTTAATGTTCAATTATTAATTAATTTTATTTTTTCCATCCATCGTAAAGTGGAAAAAAAATTGCATTTGTGTACGGATAGACTATCATCACCAAGATGTGATGAAATTCATTTTTCATCCATGATTTATATGAAAGGTTATTTTTATATAAATATAAAATATTATAAATATTAAATTAATAATATTATCTAGAAATTTTAACCATTATCAATTTTCAAGGACCTTAACTATTGAACTAAAACATATATGAAAAATGATAACACTGTAATTAAAATTTTAAATAAGGAATTACTAATTTATGAGTTTCTAAATATTATAAGTAGACAATATATGATATTATAAGTATAAATATGGTTTTTTATATAAGTATAATAAATATAAATTTATATAAATGGAGTTAGTATTCTTATGGAGGAAGTAATATGTGAGGTAAGGGTTTTATGTTTCAAATTCAATTTTTACCGAAATTGTTTATACTCAAAAAATTTATGATGAAATTATATGATATATCTTTTTAAAATAATATAAATTTTATTATACTTTATTTATTTATAGATATTAATTTTTTTTTCCTTTCATTTTATTTTCTCTGATTACAAAATATACGAAAAGAATGTTTTTAAGGAAAATTACTTTACTTCTCTCTTTGTTCATGACTCATTTTATTCCATATCCAAATTTTATTTAATATGTTTATAAGAGTGTTTTATAATTACCTTATTATTTTAAAAACGTATTATTATCCACATTTAATGTTATATAAAATTTTTAAAGGGTATCCTCCTGTCATTTTCCTAATGGGGTACTATTTGACTTTTTTCTAAAAATGTGAAATAAATATTTATTTTATATTATACCACATGAAGAGATTATCCTGCCATCATAACTTTTATTTTATATAAATAATCCATTATAAATTTCCATGTTTAATTTAAAATAATTTTTCCCCTAATAATAAATAAATTTTTAGGTTTTAAATAATTGATTTAGAAATTAAAAGGTTATTTTCCTCAAGTTATGATCCAATGATATTTTAATGGTATTTTTATATATAAAATTATCCATTGATGATTCATACAATTTAATATAGATATGGGAAAATGTAACATATTTAATATATCTCAAGATGGCTTATGATTGTGATGTTTTAATATTGATGAAACATGTTCACTTTTCCATGGGTTATGTTATGAAGATATGATAAATGTTTTCATGATATTTTATCTAATATATGAATAAGATATGATTATGTGATGGGTAGGTCTGTTATATCCCTCCAATACATTGGGTAAACATAAATGTTTTATGAGAAAAAGTATACATTGGAGGTTACCACAAGCCTAATAATGGAACCCTGGTGGTTATCCCATTCCTAACAAGTGTACACTAGAGGATATACTAATCTAAAAGTAGGTACATGGGTGGTTAGACCAAGGCAAAATGTGATGAATTTCTATTTTTTAGTCGGGGAATAATATATCTATGATTATTGTCAAGGATTAATTTATTCCACTCTTTTATGACATGATATTATGCTAGTTTTATTCTCTCATAGTTCATTTTATTTTAATTTGGTATGACTATGTTTATATGTACTTCCAATATTTATGTCATGCCTCACGATTATGTGATTTTTTTTTTGATTTTCAAATGTTAAGATCATGTTCCCATACCCTTATTCTCATGTAATGATTAAAAATGAACAATTATTGGTATATCCATTTTTTAACCATGCTAATCATCTAAGATTATCCCTTATTGTATTTCATTTTCTTTGCAAATTAATAATTGTTTTGTGTATGATCTGTATAATAAGGATTCTAGTTGTAAAGAAATAAGTGGTATATAATGTATATCATTTATGTTCTAGTTGTTTATATATCTATGTTTCCAAATATAGTAAAACTATGTTGTTCTACAATGGATCCTAATGATATGTAATGAATATACATCTAATAAAATGTAATATTTATGTATGAAATCATTGTGTATCCTCACATAAACAGAGTTCAGAACCTTAAAGTTATATCAAATTAGTAACATTTAATTTTATAATTATTTATTAATCATTGATCATAATACACATTAACCCTATTTTTTCATTTTGATAAAATTTTCATTTAAATATAGTCGTTTGTATTTCTTCTTCTTCTTCATTCACTATCATATTACTAATAATTGGATAAAATTACATGTAGAAAATCAGAAGAACTCATTCAGAGGTGTTGATATTTTCATTTAGATAAATGGTATTACACAGTGTGTACCCAAAATGTACTTTTCATGCACACATATTCACTAAACCAGGACCAAGCCACAAAAAATACATATGGTCATGTGGATGAATATGTAGTTTTATTGCATCATTTTTTATAAGAACAAGTTATTTCCTAGTATTTTTGACTACACATTATGTAACATACATACACGTCACATAGTCCACATGTTTTCAACATGGAAAATTTTTATTCAATAATATGTATTTTATAAATTATATAATGTATGTGATTGATATCCATGCAACAATGTGGTTACATGCTATGTGGGTTTCTTAAACACCTTGCACCTCATAAATTTTTAAAGCCTACAAACATGAACTATCCCATGGGGTGTGTCACAGACATGGAAAAAATACATTAAACACTATTTATCCCACTATATATATTGTGTAACCCATACCTGTCCAAACTAAGTACAATCCAAGCCAAGATGTATATAATGAAATAAATTTTACATAGAATGAAAATAAAGTATACCCTTAAACCTAATCAACATCTTTCTCTATTTCATTAATTGATTTTTTACTCCATGTGACTTGTTATAATTAATATTAAATGCTAAATTAATTCCATGTTAAATTTAAAGATTCACAAAGAGCATGGTAATTACAAACCCTATAATCCATGTTCATTAATAGTATTATAGGATGCATAGTTTTCAGGTGTTTGTTTCATTAATTGAAAGTAAAATTATGTGTTATTACACAATATATATTATATGATATATGGTGAGTGAGTGTAAAATATATGGAAAAAACTATAATATATATTTCACGTGGGTACATGTTGTGTTTCCTACAAGTATACGTCATTTACATGACTAAATTTAAATAAATTTAATTTTTTAATTTTTAAAAAATTATATTGTATTGGAATATCAATAACTATTTTTATAGACATCAAGATAAATGAATTTTCATGAATCAATCTTGTGAAAACCCCTACTAGGACTACCATAAAGGTGAGAGTGATCCCAAAATCTTTCCTCCTATATCCCCTAGGTTGGAAAAAAGAACCTAGTAAAAAAATTCACATATAGAAGGCATTACCCACATAAAATCCTATTAATAATAATAATAACCCCCAACCAACACCAAATAATTTTTATTACTAAGATAAATTCCCAAAACATAAATGATACTTATATATCAAATAAAAAAAAGAAAAAAAATATGTTATAAAAATATAAGACTCTAAGGATTCGACAAAATATAAAAAACTCTACCAAAAAAATTCAAAAACTTGATTGACTTTCACGTAAAAACATATAAAATTGTGGTGGGATGAGTGATTTTTTTGCACAATAGGATCATCATTTTAAAAAATCATTATCTATTTTTAATAAATAATAATGAATAAGAATGAATTATATTAACTAATAAAATTTAAAATCTAATATAATCAAACCATACATAATAATAACAATCAATGAACACCATGTTCATTTTCATTTTTATTATTTCTGTAGTTTCTTATAACCTTTTAAACCATTTTTTTAACCATTCAATAATCACAACAAAAAATATCAATAAAATATTACTATCACCTCCACCACAACCTCTACAGAATAATCAATTACCCTAAGCATATAAATTCTAACCCCTATCAGATATCAGTAGTCTCACTTCATCATTATATTGTTGTTAAAAGGTTTGATAGACACTCTCAGAATATGATCGGTAACATAACAATGAAACCACGATAATATCATATCATCAACCTCATCACATTCCAAAATTACATCACACAATACATCCATGTGTCATACTATCATATTTATAAAGTTGTATCCCCATTTATCTGTAACTATATCACCACAATTCAATATATATGACAATAAGTATGTAGGGTTATTTAATCATGAAGGGAATCAACCACATTCCCTTCACTTTCCATGTGTGTCCCCTTCCCATAAATACATAGACACATCCTCCACTAAGGTAGGGTATCATGATCAGGTACAAAATGAACCTTATGACCTCCCTGAAACATTCATTCCCACCACTATATATTACTAAATCAATACCATATTAGGTCTAACAGTACCTGGAATACTTCACCTTATTCCATTACATTCCATATAAGCATAACTACCATAATCAATTACATCGAGTGAATGATAACTAATTGAGATCCATTACTTCCAATTAAGTCTCCACTGCATAATTACCCAATTCTCAACATCATTTAATATATCCACTTCAATAATTTCATCAAGATATCATAGAAGACACACCAAACAAATTTCATTACCAAAACATTATCATCAATAACACTACTCTTCTATAGAAAAGATAGCCACATAAAAAAACTTTTCATCTCAACATCATACCCATTCCCATTGATTTCTTTTTCCTAGCATCATTAGATTAATTATTCCTTTTATTTATCATAGACAATTCATTAATCAAATAACATCCCTTTCCATGTAATTTATTCATCATTCGTTATAATTATTTCAATCATTTTCCTAAATTTTGTAACGGACCAGACCAACCCATGATCATGATATTGTCCGCTTTTGTCCTAGCCCGCATGGTTTTTCTTTCCCCAGGCACTGACCCTCAATAATCTCCCAAGAAAAGGCCTCGTGATGGGATAGGTATCCACACCACCTTATAAAGGGGTGCTTCGTGCTCTTCCTCATTCAATGTGATATTTCCATAACCCACCCCCTAGAAGGGCCCGACGTCCTCGCTGACAATCCCACATTGATAGAGGAGGAGCACGAGGCACCCCTTTATAAGGTGGTGTTGAATCCTCTCCCATCATGAGGCCCTTTCCTGGGAGATTCTTGAGGTTCAGAGCCTAAGGAAAGAAAAATTGTGTGGGCTAGTCCCAAATCGAACAATATCAAGATTGTGGGTTGGACTGGGCCATTACAAATAGAATCAGATCTGGTGTCCATTTGATGTGCCTATAAGGACGTTGGGCCCTTCTAGGGGGTTGGGTTATGGAAATCCTGCATCAAAGAAGAGGAGCATGAATAACCCTTTATAAGGTGGTGTGGATACCTCTCCCATCATGAGGCCTTTTCCTGGGAGATTCATGAGGGTTGGAGCCTAGGGAAAGAAAAACAGTGCGGGCTAGGCCCAAATCGGACAATATTCTGATAATGGGCTCGACTGGGCTATTAAAAATTAAAAAAACAATAAATTTAATATCATATAACTAAAAAAATTTATTATTTATCATGTCAACTAAAATTCATTTACCCTAGAGACATTCATTTCACATATCCTTCCCTTCCTTTATTATTTAATTTATCTTTTCTTAACCAACAAGAATAAAGTTATTAAGTGATGTATTTAGTAGTTAGATTAATCCTTTATCTCATTACCTCGACATTTTAATTTCTGTTTCCCACTACTATTTCATTATTCATTTTGTCTATATTTAATTAAAATATAATAATCACTATCATCACAATAAACACTATATATAAAATGGTTTAATTTTAGAAAACACAACCTCAGGAGCCAATAGTATTTACAATTTTAAAATTATAGTCTCTGTAAATTTCTGTTTTACCATCATTATGTGGTTATCTCATTATAATGGTGTAAAATTTATTTAATGGTTTCAATGATAATGATATTATACCACTAATCATAAATAAATAATAATTAACACATAAAAAATGTTATGGAAACATAATACACTTCTAAAACTTTCCCCATCAGTTAAATCCTTATAGTTTCTTTATCGTTATTTAGCATTCACATATTTTTTTAAAAGTGGATCCCTTATATTCATCCCTCTCTTCATAAAATGAATATATTAATATTAAAAACATTTATGAAGTATATGATAATTATTTTATGTAATCACAATAATCTAATCAATAATTTTAATTCAAGATTACAGGTGTTTATATTAGAAGTCCCATAACAAAATTTATTTTGTACAGTCATTGTATAATCAATGGGAGAAACTGGAGATGAAAAAAAAATTAATTACCAAATAGGAACCCTAGAAGATCCAAAATAAAATCAATCCCCCAATAAAATATGATTTAAAAAAATTAGTTATTTCATGATGATAGAATATGCGAATAATGCATATGTATAAGGAAAAACTCAACTCAGATCATATGGAACCAATCTCCTAAATATGAGTCCTATGGTCAAATAAAGGGTACTCTAAGGCCTCTGAAATCAAACTGATAACTGACTAGTGTTTGAGGGAATAAAAAACTGAATGAATTTATAATAACTACATAATTTATAAAAGTCCTTTAAATTTTTTGCATCGTGATGTGACACGATTCATTCACAATGTGATGACTCTGATCCTATTCCCCAAAAATCAAGACACATGTATCGCTCATTCAAAACATGTTCAAAATTAGATCTGATAAACTAAATGATGATTCATAGCTTGAAAATAGTGTTCAGACACATAATTCCTACAATTAGTAAAGGTTTGGTAACTAAAACCACAATGAAAACCTTGATCTATAGTGAAACACTACCCAAAGGGTTGAATCCTAAAATTTGAATCCTTATGGATCCATGCATGGGTGTTTATGTCCATGTCATATCCTTAAAATACATAAGAATAAAAAAATTCCATATGACCTCTCTCATGTCATGGCCAATGACACTATTCCATGATCAATCTCAAGGAATAATTTCCAAACCCAACCTCCATGTCCTCATGCCATGAATCAAGGACTACAATATAAAGAACCTCAATAGGTGAACCAAGAGAAAATCCAAAAATCATCCTAGGTCTCACTCATTAAATATACAAAATCACTATGCCATGATGAGACATTATAAGGATTATTTAAACTCTAATTGACTCCCTTAACATAGAAACAATATCTATCATTCCCCAACACCAGAAAATTCTAAAATTATACAAATTTCCTCATACCATAAACACGCCACTACTTGAACCTTTAGGAAGAATGACACCAAAATAAAAACGCATCCTTCCTCTTATACATGTAAAAACATCAAGACATAGTCCTACATGAGATGAAACCACTCCTATAACAAAACTATAGCTTTTATCCTCCCCAATCCTCATCCATACATCCCAAAAAACAAAATTAAAAAAAATAGGCCATTAATTTCTTATTCATTAAATTAGATACCACTCAAATTATTATTTTTCTAGATATTAAAAATTAATCTAGATGAATAGAAATATCCATTTATCATGAAAAAATGGTGATTCTTATAAAATTGAGGAAAATCACTATTATCACCATCATCAAGGGCTGAGTAACAACTCCCCCAATAAAAATATAATCTAGAAACACCCACTAACACATGTGATTCATCCCAAACAAGGATTTCACCATTGAATGGATAAAAAAATCTAATGGCCCTTACTCGCAATCTTCTCCTCATTGGATATACTTTTCACCACAACAGTGGTTCAAAATAGTTACCTCTTTTAAATTTATTCCTCTATAAATATGAAACCTTCTTAAATGAGATACATTTATAGGATATTAATGAAAAGATAAGTATTTAACTTCCAATCATTATCCAATACTCACTTTTAAATGTGTTCTGAAATCAACTACAAAGTATTAGTGAAATGGGTACTTTCACCCTAGGGAATACTTATAAAATCACCCTAATAAAGACTAAGTATCAGGATAAATCTTATGATAGTCATACTAATAATTCAACATTTAATTTTATCAGAAGTATATCATCTCACCAGACATAGCAAACCTCAGGACACTAAACCCTATTGTAGCATCCCCAATAATTATAGAATAATAAATATTCATATCTATTAATATTTATGAATTAGATAGTAAATTTACTTTAAATGGGATGTTATGTCTGGAAGTGTACCAGACAAGAAACAATGGGTTTCTCTAAATTCATGGGTTACACAAAAGACTATGTTATACCAAAAAATAATATATTATTAATAATATATTTATTAGTTATTTCCAAGACATTGTATTGGAAGTAATTAGTAGAAGAAACTTTATTATGTTTAAACATGTTTACTAAATATTTTTTTAGTTTCTCCCAATAAATTTTGTTGGCTTAAAGTAACCACAAATCACATTTCAAGCATAAATGGCGCTAATATTTTTAAAAGATATTTTTACCACCTATTGATGGTGAATATTTTTTAAATCTAATTTTTTAAACTTTTTTAATTTTTAAATAAAAAAATTTTCTTTTTATTTAGAAGAGGAGTATAAAAATTTACTTTGGTTTAATTTTTGTTTTTTATGATAATAATAATTTTTTTAATAAATAGTGAAAAATACCACATTTTAATTCAAAATAGCTTTTTCATCAAATTTATTTATATAGTTAGATTATACTTTTAATTGGTATACAATAATAATTAAATAAATCATTTATAATTTAATCCAATTTTTATCATTGGAAAAAATTTCAAATTGAAATAGTAAATAAAAACTTTGTGAACTTTTGAATGTTTTTAATCTAAAAAACTTGTTTCCTTGATCTGTCAATGGGATAAATTTTTAATTAATTTTACCCACTTATATGAATTTAATTTTTTAAAATGGAAATACAAAATTGTAATCAGTATGAAATTTTTTTTCTAATAGGAAAAACTTAATTTTTTTGTGAATAGTAACCTTGGTAATTTTCTTAAATCTTGTAATTAAATGTAAAAATAAAATTATGATGTTATAAAATTACCTCAAAACTTGTCCTAATTTCATTAGATGATAGGTTTTCCACCAAAATAAACATTGTATAAATTTATAACCCTTTTAACCCAATTGGGTAAGAATATGACATTTATTATATTTTATTTAAAGAGAATCTAAAAATGTAATAATCGTATTTTTAATAAGTTAATAAATTTTAATGTAGGGTTATATAAAGGATAAATTAGAAAATAAATAGTAATTTTATAGAGTAAATTTTTTTGATACATCACGAAAATTTATTTACAATTTTTAGACATTAAATAATTAAATTTTATTATGACACAATGATGATGCAGAAATTGACTTATTAATGGGAGAATCAAATAAATGATATTAATAAAAATAAAATAAATATATTTTTAAAATTTTGATGTTATAAAATAATTTTATGAATTATTGTGACATATTTGGGATGAGATAAATTAGTTTTTTATAAAGAATAATATTTTTGTGATATTTTTAAAAATTCAATTATTGAATAGTGTCAAAATTTACATTTATGAGATTTTAACATAAATGATATTTTAGTAAATGACATAAAATTAATAAAAATATATCCCTGAAAAAAATATTTTGGGTAAGACTAAATATTTCATTAATGAATTATTTTCTATCATTTGGAATTTTATTGTAATTATATTTTCTTTCAAAGTGTAAATTTTATAATGTCTCGGTAAGAATTAAAAAGGATTAGAACAAAAACTATATGATTTAAAAAATAATAAAAATTTGACTAATTTTAGTTGGATGAATATATTTAGATCCAAAATCATATTATATTATAAATAAATTTGTTTGGTGACATTTTTAATAGAGATTAATTATATTAATTTATTACTTTGAATAATTCCATGAGTGCTCCACCCCACTCCAATAAAAGGGAGAGCATTCATATCTATTCCTTACACTTCAAAAACGATTTGGTTTAGATAATATCTTCACAAACCACATTTTATTTTACCCCCACCCCACACATTATATATTCATTATTATATGAATAAAACCCTTCTTATAGGTGTTAAGGTGTTAAGAAAAGGTGACCATCTGAAGGAAAGTAAACATTTTTATTTAAGTGTTTTTATGTAATTTCTTCTTCATCTTCCTTAAAATATTCTCCAACCACTAAGAGAAAATAAATCCATTATCCTCAATATATTGATATTTTTTTAGGTTAACATCATCAACTAAATCCATCTCTGATTCCATTATCATTCATCTGTACATGTGAACTATCACCACAATGAATTGATACAATTTTATTTTCATTATCATCTATCAATACTTGTTATATTGATAAAATTGATTTATATATATCATATTAATGAAATATTTATCATTTTTAAATATTAATATATCATTTATGTTCTTACCTTCTATTCACATAAAAATGATAATGTCCTTTGTGTGTATGTGTGAACTATCACCACCACGAAGCGATGTGATTCATTTTTCTTCACCACATCCCATGTATGAAATATATAAGTATATATAAATGATTAATATGATTTTAATTATATTAATATACTTTTTAAAATATAAAATGACAATTTATTTCTTTCCATAATGATGATTGAAAAATGAAAATGTTACTCATGCGTACGTACGCCCTACCGTCTCCTTGATTATAACATTGTTCATTTTTCATAACCATACATAAATGGTTTTATTTAAAAGTATAATTTATGTATAAAAGTTATTATTATTTCGTGAACATAATTACTGATATGATTAAATCATTACCACTTTGACTATGGACATCTTACCAAAGTTGTCTTGAACTCTAGTACTGAATATTGAAAAAACATCCGATGTGAGTTTAAATAATTAAAAAAAATTATCATATTTCTATAAGAGATATTAAATAAATAATAAATATGAAAATGTTTTCAATAAATTATAAATTAGCCAATTTTTTTATTTATGATGATAAATAATGTACAAGATGGGTCGAACTTGAGGTAAGGGACTTCGTCTCAATCTCCTTTTATTGAGGCATATTTTGATATTATAGACAAACTTCTCTTATCAGTTGTGTAAAAAAAACTATGAAATTTAATTTAATTAAAAAGTTTAATAAAGGTATACTTTTATACAAATCATTTTACTAAATGGAAAAAATAACATTTCTTTAAGGTACATGATGATAATAAATTTTCTGCCATCATGACCAATATTTTATACTTTTCTTCCTCTACAAAGCATAATGTTTTTAAAAGATAAATAAAAACAATATTCCATTTTTTGGTTTTTTGGTATTGAAAATGGTTTTGATAATTGATTTATTATATAAATATCATGATATTATCTATTGTGATTGCAAAGTGTAAATTTTATTTTCCCTTCATTCTTGGTTTATATATAATGATTATTTTATGGTTATTGAGAATTATTTATTAGTATGGATGGTTATGAGATAAAATGAGGGTGGGTAATAATGTGATACATTACCCAATGAATTGGGTAATGGCACAGAGTTAACTAGTTAGGTTAATCCTAATAGATTTGATGAATATAATTTGATGGGTATTCCAAATGTTACCATGAAGGTTACTCTCTATGTATTCGAGAAAGCTACCATATAAAAATGGTATGGATGCCACAAGATACCTTTATAATTAATGATTTATATGTAATTTTATAGAAATAATATGATTTCATGAGGTAAACTAAAGGGTTTATCTTTTATGGGTGAAAATTATGACATTTTGAAAATGTTTTGATGACTTTTAAATATTCAGAGACCAATGGTATATTTTTTTATTCTATGCATCATACTGGTCTTTTTGGTTCTCATCCTATGTTTTAAAAAAATTCACAGGTTATAAGGATTGGTAAGAAAAAGGAGGATTTCAAAATTAATGTTATAAATATTTTTATCAAGAAAATGAACTATATTTTAATTTTAAAAGATTTATATTTTGATAAAAAAATTGACACTATTTTTGTTCTATCCACTTCTTGTGTATGGGGGATATTATGATTGAATGATGGCCTAATTATCTAAAACAATAAACCTAAAAATATTCTCAATGTGAATGAATGAAAATTCTTGAATTTACTCAAAATTATGTAACGTTTAAGTTCTAGGACTTATAGTTTGTATCATAGATCATTTTAAATAACTTTAGAGGTTTGGATATTGTTAATAAAATATCCATAAATGATATTTACTTTATGTTAAAATTGAAATGATATAGAAATTGAAGAACACTATGTTTCATTACCTAAGATATGTCTGTTCAGAATGGTTTTTGGTAGGGAAAACAGGGCGGCTATGTTGGGATGGAATCTAGAGAAAAACAACCTTCCAAATCAGTAACCTAAGATGGTCGGAATCATAACTGAATAGTTTTATTTTGTGATGGATCAGTTGAAACATGCTATAAATGGTAGTGGAATCCATGAACAGGATCAACTAAATTATCCAAAGAGGAATATGTTAGTAGTAGATAATTTTATGAGGAAACAACCCTCATAATTCAAATGATCACATCACCTTGTGCTAGATGAAGGGTGTATTAATGAAATAGAAAAGATTTTTAATGTCATGGGGGGTTCAGAAAATCAAAAGTTTAGTCTTGTTTGTTACTATTTTTAAGGTGAAGTTGATCATTGGTGGTTAATGGTTCATAATATCAGGGATAGTGAGGAAATTGATTCCCTGGAGTGGTATGAATTCAAAAATATGTTTTTTGAGAAATATTTCTCTAAGGAGGACCAACTTAGGATGGAAAAAATATTGGAATTGACACATGAGGATGACTCGTTGGTTGTATACGAATCAAAATTCAGTCGACTGGCAAGGTACTCTCAAAATTTCATCTAAGAACATGATAGACAAAAAAATTACCATGGATTAAAGATAAAATATCGAATGGCGTTGTCTTCTCATTATTTAAAAAGTTATGAAGAAACTTGTTCAATATTTGGAGAAGGTGGAAATTGAGTTTTATGGTGATCAAGTGTTCTTTGAAAACCAGTATAAAAAGAGGTTGAGATGGTAGGTGAAGGGGAAGAATTCATCAAAAACGTCTAGGGGTTGGAAAATTAAGTCTTGAGTTTGTCAAAATTATTATAAAAACAAACTGGGGAATGCCTTCAAAATTATGGTAAGCTCTTATTATGTGGTTAAATTGGACATATGGATCGTAACATCAATGAAAAATATCATTCAAGTGATAAGAAAAAATCTAACTTATAGTGAGTAATATATTTTGAATGCAATGAGATGGTTCATTATGAAATCAAGTGTCTAAAGTGGAACTTGAATGATGCGAAGTAGCAAGACCATTAGAAGAAATGTGTTGTTAAGTCCATTGAAACTACTTTATAAGATGTTGGGACATCAAACTAAGTGGTATCAGGTACGTTTTTTCATATTATTCCAATGTATTGATTGATTCAAGGTCTACACATTATTTCATTCCTGATAAATTTTCTACTAAATTGAAAATTGAACCGTATGAAATGAATACATAACTTTTGGTAAAAATATCTAAAGGATGTGTTAAGGGAAACCCAAATTATAATAATATTTCTATCATTGTCTGTGGAAATAATCTACCTACAAACTATGGATTATTTCTTCTAGTAGAGTTTGATGTTATTTTGGGAATGGATTGGATTTCAATTTACTATGATAATATTGAATATAGAGCAAAATAAGTTTATATTTAAAAAGAGTTTAAGTTTGTTTACCATAATTAACGCAACCATTTATTACATATCAAGAAGATATGAAACTAATAAAACATGGAAATTAATGTTATCTTGCACATATTTTTTTTAAAACAAATGAACTATTCCAATTAATGATGTTCCAATGGGAAATGAGTATCTTGATGTCTTATTTGATGAGTTTCCTGGTATTATACCTAATCAAGAAGTTAAATTAATTGTTTACTTAGTTTCTAATGCTAATCCAATTTCAAAACCTCCTTATCAAGTTGCTCAAATTAAACTTTTAGATTTGGAGAAATTTTTTGGAGTTATTAGATAAAGGTTTCATTCAATAGAGAACATCACCATAGGGTTCTCTTATATTATTTTTTAAAAATAAGGATTTTTCAATGATACTTTGCATTGATTATAGGTCCTTTAATAACATAAATATTAAGAAAAAGTATTATATTTCCCATATCGATGATTTTTTTTATCTGCTAAAGGGAGAAAAATAATTTTCAAAGGTTGACTTTAGGTTGGGATACAATTAGCTGAAAGTAAATTAATTAGAAACTATGAATACTATGTTTTGTACTAGATATGGACATTATTAATTTTAGTTATGTCATTTCGGTTAACTAATGAGCCTACTATATTCATGGATATTATGAATAGAATACTCCATGAGTTCACGGATAAGTTTGTTATTGTGTTTATTGTTGACATTTTAGAATATTTTAAATGTATTGAGGATCATGAAAGTAATCTATGGGTTTTTCTGAAAACCATTAAATAAAATAAATTTTATGTGAAATTTTTCAAGTGTTAAGTTTATTTGCAACAAATTTATTTCCTTGGTCACATTGCTTTTAAATATGGAATAACTATTGATCCTACTAAAACAAAATTTGGTAAAGAATGGAAAAGACCCCCAAATATAACTGAGATCCGTACCTTTATTGGTTTAGTAGGATATTATTGAAGGATTATCGAAAAAATTTCATGGTTCTCTATCTCGCTGACTAAGTTAACTAGAAAAAGTGTTAAATTTATCTGGACAAAATAATGTAATGATTGCTTTCAGAAATTGAGAAGAATTTTTGGGATTTCTCTTCTTCAGGACATGCCTTCAAAAAATAGTGAATTTATCATCTATAGTGATGATTCATTGAAATGACTTGGTTATGTCCTAATGAAGAATAATTTGGAAATTTCTTATGTTTCACATGATTTGAAACCTCGTGATTCAAATTACCCTACACATGATTTGGAATTAGCTTCTATTGTTTTTTCTTTAAAAATTTAGAGGCACTATCTGTATGGTGTAAAATGTGAAATATATACAAACCATAACAGTTTAAGGTATGTATTCACATAGAAATAATTGAACACGAGAGAGTTAAGATGGTTGAAACTAATCAAGGATTATGATTTCATGATTCATTTCCATCCTAGAAAATAAAATAAATTGGTCGATGCTTTGAACTAAATAAGTAATTAAACAATAACCAGGTTGCATTTAGAACATGACCATTTGGTTAATGATTTGATGAAATTTCCCTTAGAAGTATTTGGTGTAGTAGTTTCCTCTATCTTGTTTCAGGTCTCAATGCAATCATCTCTATCATGTAGAATTAAGTAAGCATAGAAGGAAGATACTTAATTGAAGAAAATGGTATAATTTGTTCAAAAGGGCAAGTTTCCTAAATTTAACATTGATAAATATTCTATTTTTAGATTTGGGAATATAATATGTATGACTTATGATTCATATTTGAAGAATGAGTTATTATGTGAATCTCATAGTTCTCTATTTTCAGTTCATCATGGAATTACAAATATGTATAGAGAAATTCTGGAGAATTACTGGTGGGATGGAATGAAATGAGATATTGTTGACTTTACTATGACGTGTTAGACTTGTCAGGTGGTCAAATAATAATGACAGTTTCCAAATGGGATACTTCATCCTTTTCTAGCTCCACAGTTGGAATATTAAAATATATCAATGGATTTTATAGTTGTATTACCAAATACATCTCCAGGTAAAAATATGATTTGGGTTATTATTAATAGACTGACTAAATATTCTATTTTTCTTCCAATTCTAGATACACTATCTCTAGATCAACATTTTTAGTTGTATATTAATGAGATAGTTAGGTTACATAGAGTTACTCTCTCTATTGTATCTGATCATGTTCCTAGGTTTACTTCTAACTTCTAGAAAGGCCTTTTTATGTCATTGGGAACTGAATTAAATTTCAACATAGTATTTTATCCTCATTTAGATCGGTAGTCAGAATGAACAATTCATACCTTGTAGGATATTCTATGTTCTTGTTCAATGGATTACCAGGGAAGTTAGGATCAACATATTTCATTAGTTGAGTTTTCTTAAAATAATTGTTTTTATTCCAGTATACATATAGTACCATTTGAGCCATTATTTAGAATGTCATTTTAGACACCATATTTTAGGGATGATGTTTGGGAAAGTATGTTAATGGGAAAAAAGTTGGTAGAGGAGATATTAGAGAAAGTTCAATTGATTTAGATGCACATGAGGATAACTCAAATAAGGAAAAAAAATTAATATGGATAATTAGAGGAAAGATATTATTTTCTAGGCTAGTGATTATATTTTTCTCAAAGTGTCTCTATGGAAAAGGGTGATGTTTTTTGGTAGAAATAGGAAGCTAAGTCCATGATTCAGTAGACCCTATGAAATCCAAGATAAACTGAGATTAGATTCCTACCTAGTCACTTTACCTCTGATTTTATTACAAGTACTCAATTTTTTTCATGTTTTAAAGTTCAGAAATAATATTTAAGATCTATACCATGTTTTGAGTCCAGAAGTAGTTCAGTTGGAAGAGAATTTTTCTTATAAGGAAGGCCATGTTAAATTACATAACCACATAGAGAAAGTGTTTTAGAATAAGGTGATTCCTGAGTTTAATCTTTTAAGGAAACCCCATATGGTTGAAGAGGCGACATGGGAATAATAAAATTATAAGAGGGATAAATACCCCACTTATTTGATAAGTGAATAAAATTGAGAGGATATGATTTCCAAAAGGAGAAAGGATGTAATATCCCTAATAATTATAGAATAATACATTTTCAAATATATTAATATATATAAATTAGATAGTAATATTAATTTAAAGGAGACACAATGTTTAATAGTGTACCTCGCATGAAATATTGGGTTATCTAAAATCCTACGTTGCACATAAGACTGAGTTATACCAAAAAATAATATATTATTAATATTATCATGTTAAGTGGTAGTCATCACCTAGCTATTGAATTGGAAGAAATGAATATAAATAACTATATTATTTTTTAACATTTTTATTAAAGGTATTTACTTTCTTCCATTAGATTTTATAGGATTAAAATAATAATAAATCTAATATTAAGCATAAATAGATCTACATTTTTTTAAAAGTAAATTTAGCACCTATTGATGCTGAAATTTTTTTAAATATAATTTATTAAAAAATTTTATTTTTTATATGAAAAAATAAAACTCATCATTAGAAGAGTAGTATAAAAAATTAAATTGGTTAAATTTTTAGTATTTTTTTGATAATATTTATTTTTTTAATGAATAGTGAAAAATACTCTATTTTAATTCAAAAATAATTTATCTAATTTAAATATTTATATTATAAATTAAATGGTTTTTAAATTATAATTAAATAAAAATATATCATTTAATCAAATTTAGTTATTGGGAATCAATTTTAAATTGAAATTGGATATAAAAACGTTGTGAACTTTTGAATGTTTTTACTTCAAAAAACATGTATCCTCAATCTGTCAATGGGATTAATTTTCAATTAATTTAACCATTTATATTAATTGAATTTTAAGAAAACATACATAAAAAGTTGTAATAATTATGAAAAATTTGGTCTAATAGGATAAAATTAATTTTTATTTTATAGAAACTTTAGTATATTATTTACCACATTTAAGGGAAATCAGGTAATTAAATGTAAAAATAATATTATAATATTATAAAATTACCTTAACGCTTGTTTTAATCTCATTGGATGATTTATTTTCTACAAAAATAAAACTTAGACTAAAATTATAACCTTTTTAGTCCACATTGGAAATAATATGACATTTATTATATTTTATTTAAACATAAGTTAAAAATGTCATACTCATATTTTTAATATACAAATAAATTTTTATGTATTTTTCAACCAAAGATAAATTCTCCTATAAATATTAATTTTAAATATAAAATGTTTATTTACATTATTATAATTTATTTATAATTTTTAGAGATTAAATAATAAAATTTAATTTAGACACAATTATGATGTAGTAATAGATTTATTAAAGGAAGAATCAAAAAAATTATATACATAATATTAAAATTAATATAAATTTAAACTTCTTTGTAATGCATGAATTTTATCGATGAATTTTAAATGTTAGGGATAAAATAAAGTAGTTTTTTAATGAATAAAGTTTTTATTATATTTCTAAGAAGTCAACTACTGAATAGTGTGAAAATTGACATTGATGAGATTTTAAAATAGAAAATATTTTATTAAATGATATGAAATTCATAAAAATATATCCTTTATCCAAATGATCGGGGTAAGTCTACATATTTTATTACTGAATAATTTTTGGTTGTTTGAAATTTATTGTAATTAAATTTACTCTCAAAGTATAAATTACATAATGTCAAGATAAGAATTAATAAGGATTAAAAGAAAATAAATAAGGATTAAAAAATAATCAAAACTTTCCTAATTTTAATTAGATGAATGGATTTCTACCCAAAATAAACACATATTATAAATAATTTATTTTTGATCCATTTGTAATAGAAAATTAATTAATCTTAATTTATTAATTTGAATAATTCCAAAAGTTCTCCTCCCCTCTCCTATAAAAGGGAATCCATTCATCTCTATTTTTTACACTTAAAAACAATTTGGTTAAAAAAACTATGCCCAAACCCTCTTCCTAGAATACCTTCCCCCCTTCCATTCACACACATTATTTAGGCCTTAGTTTAGGTACAATACCCTATTTAGAGTAGTTTAGGTGTTAAACAAAGGTGATCGTTTGAATGAAATGAAACGTTTTTGTAAGTGTTTCAATATTATTTATGATTACACTTCATTAAAATATTATCCAACCATGATGAGATAATAAATCCAATATACTCAATATATTGAGATATTTTTTGTTAATATCATCAACTAAATCCATCTCTGATTTGATTGAATTGGAAAGAAGAAATTATTCATGTGTGCGTGTGAACTATCACCTCCACGAACCGATATAATTCATTTTTCATTCTAATACATCAATAATTGTTATAATAATTAAATTTATGTTTATATATGATATTAATGACATATTTTTTATTTTTAAATAATAATATATCATTTATGTTCTTATCTTCCAAAGAACATAAAACTGATAACGTCATTCATACGTATGTATGAACTATCACCTCCACGAAGCGATGTGATTTGTTTTTCTTCACCAAATAACATTTAAGATATATATACTTATATATAAATGATTCATATGCCCTTTTCGATACTATTAACATTATGAAAAGATAAAATTACCATTACATTCTTTCCATAATGATCATTAATAAGGGAAATGTTTCTCATTTGTACGTACGACCTACGATCTCCATAAAAATAATTTTGTTCATTTTTCATAACCATATATAAATGGATTGATTTAAAAGTATAATTGATGTATAAAATTGATTATTATTTCAACAATATTGTTCTTATGATGATTTAATTCTGACCACATTGACTATAGACATCATACCAAAGTTATCTTGAACTCAAGTATCTAATATTGATAGAAAGTCTATCGTGAGTTTATATAATTAAGTAATTGTTATGAAATTGTAATAAGTTATATAAAGGTAATAATAAACATGAAAAAATTGTAAATAAAGTATAAATTAACGTATTTTTATTATTCAGTAAGATAAATAACTTACAATATGATTCGGTCTTGAGGTAAGGGACTTCATCAGAATCGCCTTTCATATAGGTATATCTTGATGTTATACACCACCCTATTTTATAGGGTGTATAATCAACCCATTTGACTTTTAATTTCATTAAAATGTTTTCAAAAGTAAAATTTTCATATTAATCATTTTACTAAATGAAAAAAGTATTGCCTTTTTAACATACACGGTGACAATGAATTTTCTGCCGCCATGACTATTATTTGATATTTAGATTCCTTTACAAGATGTAATGTTTTTAAAAGAAAAATAAATACCATATTCACTCTTCAGGTAGTTTGGTATTAAAAATGGTTTTGAGAATTGATTTATTATATCAATATCTTAAAATGATATCTTCTGATTTCAATGTGTAAATTATATTTTTCTTTTATTATTGTTTTATGTGTTATGATTACGTTAGGGTTATTTGGAACTGTTTTTGAGTACGAGTTGTTACATGATAAACTAAGGGCAGGTGAGCCCATGATAGATCTCAAATTCATTGGTTAATCAGATTGAGTTAACAGGATTTCTTTCTCCTTCAATATTTACTGAATATACCATGATGGGTATTCCAAATGTAACTATGAGGTTTTCTCTCTATATTGTCATGATATATACAATTTAACAATGGCATGGATACCACATGTTTCCTTTATAAATTTTTATTAATGGGGATTTTAAAGGATTATTATTTCATGAGGAAATCTAAAGGGTTTATGTTTTATGGGTGAAAATTATGATTTAATGAAAAAAATTTAGGAGTTTACAATATTCATGGACTAAAGATTTATTTCTTTATTTTATGCCCCTAACTAGGATATTTGTTCTCTTCCCAAGATTTAAAATGTCTTTTGTAAGGTATACAGATGGGTAAAAGAAAGGATTATTTCAAGAATTATATGTTATGAATATTTTTATCTATAAAATGAAATCATATGTTATTTGAAATGTTTTTAATTTTGAAAAAAATAATTGATATTGTTTTAGTGTTACCCACTTTGTATATATGAGGGTTGTTATGTTTGAATGATGACATGAATCTCTAAAACTATAAACCTAAAAATATTCTCAATGTGAATAAACATAAAGTCATTACTTAACAAAATATTATATAATGTTTATGTTATAGGCCTTATACTTATGTTTTCAATACACACTATAGATATAGAAGATCACCTCACTCTCTTCCTCCTCAAACTCTATGTTCCACAAATCAAAAAATTGAAATCAACCTTCCCATACACACAAGAGGGGGATTTACCCGGACCAACTATTATAGTAAAAATTCTCTCAATGTCCTCTGGTTTCCCCCCCTGATTTCCTAAGACATCAAATAAATAGGCATGACTGACTGTTGAATCTTCATCCTTAGGGAAGACTTGAAATGTAATGTGTTTTCTCTATCATTGATCTAGAAATGAAAAACAGTCTAATTAGGGCCAAAAAAATCTAACTAAATTGAAAAAACTATTAAATCATACTGAATCTTATGGAGATTCACCATATTATCTTGCATCTACACTAGGGAAAAGAAACCCTTCATGAATAAATAAATAAATTCCTCCCATTACATCTCCACTATGTTTCCATGGTTCATCTCCCACCACATTATTGAAACTTTTTAAAAGAATAAAAATAAAAACACAACTCATAATTCATTGAGATACTTTAAAAACTGAAAATAAACCTTAACCTATTCAAATTAATCCTTAGAATCATGGTTAAAAGCATAAAAAAAGAACTTATGTACTTACTTCCACTAAACTTTCAATAATATTTATCATGAGATTCAAGATTCCCCTTTCCATTCCCATGATTTTGATGACACTCCAATGGAATTTATTTATATCATGTATCTCAAAGGTTAAGAAAAAACAACAAATAACACAATTATCCCAGAGAAAAAAAATCCTGGGTAACACATCAATATGTATACCCCCCTCCATAGATCAATTCGATCACACAACATTCCACACAACCACATCATTGATCCCAACCATGAATAGCATGTTTCTGTCTCTACATGAAATCCAAGGATGTAAAATAAAATGAAAAACACTTATCACTACTTACATCTCCCCATTATAAAAACAAAATCATCTCCCTCCCATATGAACAACTATACGAGCACAATCCACCAACACAATTGTACATCCATCACTCTACAACAACACGTTATGAAAACCAAAAATAGCCTAAAAATTTACCACATTGGACTACATATACTAGAGAATGGGATATATAAAAAATGAAAATAAACCCAAAAACATAAACAAATCAAATTTTCAGCATTCATTTCCGAATAATGTAATGATTTCCAGTAAATAAATCTTTTCTAAATATCATATTTTTCAAAAAACCACTATTGTTTTCATATTAAATTGATTAAATTTTTCTAGATGACGGTATCATCATATTATTAATAGTAAAAACACATAACCATATTAATAATAAACATGATTGAATATAATCACATTACATATATTTTAAAATACATCATAAAAATTATTGGAAATGATTTTATTAGTGGAATAATTCATGTTAATCTTCTTCTGGGAATCTGATTTATGGTCTAAAAATATATATTTTTTTAAAAAATTCCACATCTCAAGGAAACCAATTCTCAAAAAATATATTAGAAATGAAAATTGATTTCTTCAAGCTACTTTTTAAAAAATCAATATTTTTTCACTTTAATAACATTAACATGCTTGAAAATTATATACGAAAATTTTAGATTTTGCGTTACTACACACCATTCAATACATGTAAAAACTAATTATTCTTTAATAAATTATTCTATGATGGAAATAATATTTCCTATTATATAAAGGGTGAAATGGTTTCCCTCCCATGCTTAGGTACAAAATTCTAAATTCACAACATGTATTGAAAAATATATGTTAATATATTCATTAAAAAACATATGAATTTATTTTTATTATAAGAATGATTCTCAAAATAAACAATCCAATTCATATCTTTACACATTATCAGCTTCATTGCAAAATCTACACATGGTATGTCAATCATGTTTTATGTGTAACAAATAAACATTTAAATATTATAAAACATTTTCTATGTGTTAAAAATGAGGGATATGTTTGTTTATATAAAACTTTTCAAATTTGATAATTCTTTTCAATAAGCATGATTTTCATCTTATAAGAACTAAAAAATATATTTTTAAAATATAACATTCTGATAAATTTATTAGACATATATACTATGTATCATGAGTGGATGTTAAAACATGGAATAAAACATTTTGTAGAAACTAAAATAATTCTAGTAATGTTTTCAAAAAAAAAATAAGAATAACATCTTTGAATTTTATTTGGGAAACATTTTTGATAAAAAGGTTCTCAAATAATGATATGGAAGCTTGTTTTACCTATTGTTAGGAAAGCACATCCATGTTTCACCAAGGTTTTAGTTCAATAGTATATCGTAGATTACTTAGTTTTTATCTCTCTCTTTTAATATTACATAAAAATTTTAGGAAAACAGATAAATCATCTACAATATAGTAATTAATTATAATATAATATTCCTATATAAGATCAAAAATGAAAATTATAATTCTTATGGTTCCACTTATGTATGTACCTTCCCAAATTTTATAGCATCTAAAAAGTCACACTTTCACCAAAACATTTCATTAGTTTCTCAAAGTCCTAATTTTGGATCATAAGGAAGGTCTAAATATCTATTTCGTAGTCAGTATCATTGGTATACATTAAATGTTAGGCTCATGTTTCACCACTTTCCAACCAATGGAATGATATTATCACATGTACCAAACTCCAAAATCCGCCCGAACTCTCAATCAAAATATTTGAAACCACTCAATCAAGACCCACCCTAATGAAACCCTTTGTGAACTAATAATGAAGGTGACAGTGACCCTAAAATACCACCAATAATAATACCATGTTTACTATCTAGTATCAAGTTTATAAAACATACATATGTGATGTATTACACACACAAAAAACTAGGAATAATAATAAAACCCATTAATTAACACACACACAAAATATTCCATAAGATAAATTCCCAAAACCCATATGCTACATATATTTCAAATAAAAAACATACTATAAATACATTATAGAAGAACACTAAAACATTAATACTTCCACTAACATCATCCAAGAAACTTAAACAAGTACTCCAATTAATTTTAGATTTTCTGACAAACACATAGAAAATAGTGGTAGAGTGTGAACTTGAAATACATAGTCAGATTATACCTCTAAAAAATCAAAATCCACATATAATAAATATTTACTATTAAAGAAGAATGATATCAATAAATAAATAAAAATTCAATCTATGTAGTGAAAAAAAAGAGTAATAATAAACAATAATATAATTATATATCATTACTACCATTTATTCAATTTCCTACAACAACCTCTACCATTTCCTAAATCTACCAAGAATAAAAAATAAAATTATGAAAAAAAAATATTGAACTATCATATTATCCATAACCTCTATAAAATAATTCTTTAACCCATGCCTATAAATTCTCATCACTCTCACCTATCAGTAGTGTCATTAGAAAATGAACTGGTAGTAAGATAGTAAGATATCCACTCTCCATTTCTAATCAAAAACATGAAAATGAATTGTAAATAGTACCATATCATTTACTACCTTCACATTTTATAACTACATCTCACTACATATCCACATGTCTCAATATCAAATATCATAAAATGAACCCCACATATTTATTATTAAATCATAATAATTTTTTATATCTATGAATAATTAAGTAGGGTGACATAAATAAAAATGGTATCAACTCATTCCCTGCAAAATCAATGTACACTCCCCACCCAAAATCACATATCTACATCCTCCACCGTGGTAAACTATTGTAAAAATGTTTGGAATCAACCATGTTCCCTCACACTACAATTCACAACCCCAATCATATATATGTACATTAATACACTGCCAAAAATTAGTGTACACCACATAATTTACGTTAACAACTTACATCCTATATGATTATACCCACCATGATCCATAAAATCCAATAAATGGGAACCAACTGAGAGTTGTTATGACTTATAAATTCATAAGAATATAATTACTCTTTCCTTAACATCATTTCAAATATCTGCTTCCATAATTTCATCCAAACATCATAAAAATTATAAAAAAAAGAAAAACATTTTTTAGGAAAAATATCATCCTTAATAGCACAACCAATCCATATAAAAAAACCACATAGGAAATATATTTTCATTTCAAAATATTACATATTCCTATCAATTGTTTTTTACCAACATCATTAGATTAATTATTTCCTTCATTTACTATATATGTTTTCTTTTCACCAAACCATATCGCATTCTAATTCATTCTTTCCTCATTCATCAATTTTTATTCATGTTCATTTATTTTAGTAATAAACCATTTAATAATATCCTACCACCATTTTAACTTATTAATCATGTCAACCAACATTAATTCACCCCAGACACATTCATTTAAAATTATCTTTTTAAAGGCCCTATCCCCTGTTACCCAAATATGGTTCCTTACTTTATTACATTCATATAGCTGTAATGCCACAACCCCAGAAGCCCAGATCTGGTGTATTATTTAAATACATTTGCTTGATTACAAGGAATCAAGTCCCGAATTACAAATCAGTTTAGGAGTCTTAGAAAATAGATGAAATACATGAATGTTACATTACACTTTATAACATAAAAAACAACATAAATAATCCTTTTATAATTCCATTATTCCCCTATATTAACCATGTATATCAATCATAATACAATTCATGGAATCCTGGTAAAATAAAATATAAGGAAGGGGTGATCTAATATTCTCAGTAAGGGAAAATAATTTAGAGGATGCTATAAACATTGAATTAAATATGTATAATAAAAACATCGTCCTTTTAAATAATAAATGTAACATCCCAGGTAAATAAATAATATTACATTCTAAGGTTTATCAATATTTGTGAATAAAATTTTAATATTACTTTAAAGGGAATGTTATGCTCGATGGCGTACCCAATATGAAACAACGAGTTTCTTTGAAATCTTACGTTGCACACTAATAATATAATAATATTATAACAGTTAACGCCTAGCCATTTTAATGGAGGAAATGAATAGAAATAACTAAAAAATGATTATATATGTTTGTTAAATATGTTTACATTTATCCAATAAATTTTATAGGCTTAAAATCCAAATGAATCCAATTTTAAGAATAAATACTCTATTATTTTTAAAAGATTGTTTTACCGCCTTTTGATGGAGAACCTATTTTAAATCCATCTTTTGACAATTTTATAAGCTCAATTTGTCATGATAAACTTATTCTTTATGATTGGGATATTGAAATTTACTTTGGTTAAATTTTTGGTATGTTTCTGATAATGTTCATTTTTTAATGAATCGTGAAAAATATTGCATTTTACATCAAAACGCCTTTTTCATATAATTTAAATATATGGATATATTATATTTTTAATTGGTTTTATAGTTTAATTATAATATATTTTTACAATTTATTCAATGGAGGTCATTAGAATTAATTTTACTTTTAAAATGGACATAAACAAGTGCCTAACTTTTCATAGACATTGCTTCCAAAAAACCCGCTATTTGTTTTGACAACATGAATTTACTATATGATTTATTAATGAATCTTATATGTTTTTTAATTTGGTAAAATGGACATCGTTTCTGAATTTGAAATATAAAATATAGCTTAGGGTTAATTTTTGGTATTTTTCTGATAAAGCTTTTTTAATACAGTTTTTAATTCAAAACTGCCTTTTCATCCAATTTATTTATATATTTAGATTTTTATTTTAATTGTTTTTAAACTATAATTGAATTATGTTTTTATAACTTAATACAATTTTGTTCATTGGATGTAATTTCACTTTTCAATTGGATGTAAAAACAGGTCAATCTTTTGATAAATTTTACTTCTTAAAAACCCATCTTTTGTTTTGACAACGGGATTTACTTTTAAATTAATTACTACAATTTATGTGTTTTGAATTTAATAAAATTGATTCCTTGTTAGGAATTATATGTTCCAAATTATTTAATTAAGACGCTTTTGTTTTTGGACATTATGAATAGTAATGACGGTAATTATCTTTAATTATCGTGTTTAATTAGTAATCGGGTAATTAAGGGTAAGAAAATAATATCATAAAAATATAAAATTACCCCAAAATGTGTCCTAATGATATTATTGGTGTCATGGCCGACCATGGTATGCCTTGGTCCAACCTTGGGACCCCATCTAATCACTTTAGTGTGATAGTGACCTTTTATCATTTTTTTCAAAGAAAGGAAAATGTAACCAAAGTATGTATCACCTAAGTAAAATAATTTTAATTTTACCTAATTAAACTATCTATTAGACTATAAATATTAATTGGTAATATAAAAATATTTCCTACATCATAGTATTTTTTTTATAATTTTTAGACATTAAATAAATTAAATTATTTATGACACCATGATGATGCAGCAATTACCTCATTAATGAACGATTTAAATAAAATTAAAATATAATGTAAAATATAAGACATAAACTTGTAAAAAACCTATTTTATGAGTATATTTCGAAACCTTGTCACCTTAGCCTCGAAATATATCCTTTTGGGGCCTTTAAAATCCGAAAATCATTTTATAATAAAGTAATATTTTATAACATTCCAAGAGGTCCCCTCCTCTTCTCTAATAAAAGTCCCCCAACTCTACCCCCTTACCAACACCTCTCAAGCCTTTTTATCAGCCAAAACCTGCCCATTTCAACATTCCACATCCCTCTATTTGTTATTTAATCCTCACCTTAGGCAGAAATCTCTTCAAGAAACTCTTTTGGTTCAAACCAAAGGGAGTTACCCTATTTAAAGGTAATGTCTTCACTTGTGTAATTTTGTATTATTTTGCTTCTCCAAACCCCTAATCTCTTTTTATTAAATTCTTTTGTAACAAAACCAGTATATTCAGTATACTTTGATGTTATTATGTGAAGGATTTGAGCTACACTTACACACACCTCTATCTAATGGTTAAAGAACGTATTGTTTCTGTGGATGGTGAATTACTGCCTCACGAAACGATGATTGTTCAATATTCTCTTAACGCCTTTCTTGGTGGCCATTATGATGTAACTGTATTTTATATATGATATGTATGGTATTTATGTTTTCCATATTCTTCTGTATTTTATATTTAAAACATACCTTTATGCTTTGCATGTTTTGTAAATGCGATAATTTCATACGAGGAAGTGTAGACTACCGCCCCTCAAGTGATGTGACTCGTTCATGCAATACATGGAATGTATAAAAAAAATTAATTAACTTATGTGACCTATAGAATATATATATTATACTGTAATTATAATATATATATCTCTCTCAATTATTTTTAATTTCATTAACATGTCAAAGAAATGAAAGTAGCGTTCATGTGTTCGTATGGCCTACCATCTCTATGAACGGTGCATTTCATTTATTTTTATCTCCAAATGTTATGGAATAGTATAAAATGAATATTTAATGGATATATATGATATTTAAATCATTAATACTATTCTGGATATGATTTAATTATAACTACATGGACAATCATTTGCAAACAAGTTCATTTTTGACTCTTGTACAAAACATCGACAAAAACGTCTGATATGAACTCACATTATTAACCAATTATTATAATATTATAATATGTGATATGAACTGAATAATAATATTTAAAGTTTTACCTTAAGCACTTATAAATTGACCAATGATTATTATTTAGGAATATAAAGAAACGAACAAGAAAAGTTGGACTTGAGGTAAGGGATCTGACCTCTCGCTTTCTTTTCAAGTACCCTCTTTTATGTCATTTCATTTATCCCCCATTTTATTATATTGGAGGATGTTATTTTATATTAACCATACTGTAATATGTATTTTTATATGATGAGATACCCCCTCTTACTCTCATCAATTCATTTTTTAGAATTTTTAAGTGGTGCCGTTAGGCAGCCGAGTTTTCGTAAGGCATTTTTCGTCTCACTTTTATTCCAGTGAGATTTATGCTACATTTTCCACTATTTATTTTGAGTGGAGTATGTACTTCCCATTATTCTACTCTTTGTGTAATATACTTTCGTTTTTGGGTATTTACATCAATGTTTAATAGTCCTTCATTCATGGGGTGTACGTTTCGAAAGTTACCCAAGTCGGTAAGGGAACCTTTCACCCACCTCTTTTTAAAAGACTTCTTTTGTTATGTATATTAATATAAATCTTATTATGATGGGATATGTTATTATATATCTTTATTTATGTAAAATTTATTTCTAAGTGATAAGATACCCTTTCTGTCTCATCAACTCATTTTCTAAATTCTAAAGTGACGTCGTTAGGATGCCGAATTTTTACAAGGGATCTTCTTAACCCAATTTCGATTTCTTTGGTTTCAACATATAATTATTGAATATGTCATCCTATGAATATGTGTGAATGACCTTAGATTGTTTTACACTTAATATAAACTTATATTGGGTGTATTTATATTTTTCACACATAATTATGAGATCGATTTATCCTTAATTTAAGGATACCTTCTTTATAAGGGATTTCATCTCATTTTACATTTCTATTGAGAATTAATTGTTGTTATGCACCAATTAATTCTTATATGGTGTATATACTGTCCTTTAGAATATTATATCATGAATCACTTTATTCTCATCATATTATAATGTTCTGAAAAAATGTTATTCCTCAGTTATTGAATTCATGTGTCTCTCATTTTGATAAAACCCCTTTAAATAAAATATCGTTTTAAAATTTTTAATGATTTATTCTTATAAATATTTCTCATTAATATCCATGTTTTCAAAATGGTTTTATGTATTTATTTATATGTATATTAATGGTTTAATATATTAAAAGATTCAAAGTGGCATGGGAAACTTTGATTCAAAAATATTTTTATTAAATGTTTTAAATGGTTTTGAAAATGGTTTTTAGAATAGATTTATTCTTTCAATATCTTAAAATTTTATATTTTTATTGAAATATGGGAATTTAATATTTATTTTATGCTTAAGTTATGTGATATTATTATTATATGGTTCTTGGTCATTGTTTATGAAGATTGGTGGTTTCGTGATAAACTAATGGTGGGTGATCCCGATATAACTCTCTGATGCATTGGGTAACGCGAAGGGGTTAAATGCTAAGGTTTCTCCGAAGATATTTAGGGAATATAATATGATGGGTATTCCAAACGTAAACATGAGTTTTACTCCCTGCATAAGAATGTTATGAATGCCTCAATTTACCTTTATGTCTTATGATTTCTATGAGTTATTAATAAATCTTATGATTTCATGAGGTATGTTAATGTGCTTATGTCTTATGAGTAATGTATGATATCATTGATTCTTATGTATACATGGACTAATGTTTTCTTTTCGTATAGTTATAACCCTTACTAAGAATTTTATACTCATCCCATGTTTTTTTGAAATGTATTTCACAGGATATAAAGTTGAATAGGTTCAAGGATGGGATCATGGAAATGTCAGGCTGTCTAAAACAAGGAACTAGACATGACTCTTTTTTCCAAGAGTTTTTATTTTTGTGAAAAAAATGGAAGCTGAGTAGATGTGTCCATGTTGTAATCTTTGAGATGTAATAGTTATGTTATAATTCTATAAAACTCTAAACCTAAAAGATCCTCAATGTGAATTATTCATTTAATTCAATAATAAGTAATGTTTAAGGCCGGGTCCTTATAGATGGTATCAAAGGTCGGTTTAGATAACTTTAGAGGTTAGAGTGTTGTTTAAGAAAAAGTGACAAGTTGTGTATAACCATAATGGTTAGTATATTAGATGGAGTCATTGTTTTTTTTTTTTGAAAGTTATAATGAGTTTGAGATAACTTTGATAAGTATATATTGGTTTTTATCTTCCTCTTTATTATATGATGATTTTACTGATATACTCACACTGACCTTTCTGGTTTTAGTAAATGGATGGATCTAGCAGGCACCAAAGCGACAATGGGTTTGGAGTAAACTGTGGTGGTTCTCTAATGCATCATGTACGATAGAACCAACTCGACATAGAAGTTTAGGTAATAATTATAAAGGTAACCATTAGGGTTTATGTGATCCTCAATTTTGAGGTAATTATGGGTTACTATACATTATGATGGAATATGAATGACATGAGATAAACTTGTGGTTAAATTATGTTATGGTTATTTTTGAATATTTTATCTCATTTTGGAAAAGGTTTTAAGAATTATATAGTTTTGGAAAAAGGACAACACGCAGACCGTGTGACAACCCATTGCATCGGACAAAGCAGCGAGAATCGAACCCACAACCAAAGTGTGACTGGTATTTATTGCCTACCACTAGACTATGTGAAGTCCCTTGTTAGTTTGACTAATTATTTTTAGTTAGATGATTTTATGAATCAAGAGTATGTTTATTTTGGGTTATCTATTGAAATTATTAACCTATCATGGAGGATATGTGATTAGGTTAATTAGTTTTCTGTATGAGACTTTAAGAGCAATAGATGTTATTTGGAGATAAATGTTAATTTGTACCTTGGGAGACTATGTATAAGGCCCCAGCCCTGAACCTTACTTAATATTTAATTAAATGAATAATTCACATTGAGGATCTTTTCAAGTTTAGAGTTTTAGAGAATTAGGACATAACTATTACATCTCAGAAGATTACAAAGTAGACACTTCCACTAAGATTACATAAAATAAAAACTCTTAAAAAAACATGTCTAGTTACATGTTTTATATAGAATGACTTTCCCTTGATCCCATCCTTGACCCTATTCCACATTAAGTCCTTTGAAAAAAAATTCAAAAAAACTTGGGGTGAGCATAAAAAGCTCAGTAAGGTATACACAAAGAATGAAAACTGTTAGTTTATCAAAACAACAATTAAACCATGTATGCTTTATCAAAGTAATACTTTTCACCTTTATGATGAAGTAAAAACTCTTCACTGAAAAAAAGATCATTACTTACCCTTTTGTAACCAAAATATTACCATAAAACCCATATAAAGATCACATAACATATAAAGGTATCTTGGGACATAAACATACTTAAAAGGAATAACCATACGGTTGACTTCCACACATATCACTTAATGGAATAGCCATACGGCTGACTTCCATACCCAATTCATTAGAGGTTATAACGTAACCACCCGTCCTGGTATTCACGGCACCACCCATCATATGGTTTATAACGTAACCACCCGTCAAATGTCCAAGTACCATTATAAAATCATAAGACATAAAACAAATATAATGGAAAGAAAACATTTCCACACTTTGATCACAATATATCACTTAAATATATTGACATAACAAAATACATTATAAAAATCATTTTCGTTACCAAAATATATAAAAGAGTATATGGTATTTATCTCATTACGGTTTGTTGAGGAATCCAAAGACCAAATAATATTCGCGGCGGCGGAAAAGGTCGTTGTCACCGCGTACGTTAAAAGTAACATTCCTTTTTGTCATTTAGTAAAACACTTCATATAAAAAGATTACTTTTGAATAAAATTAAATGTCAAAGGGGTTTATACACCGTATAAAATAATGTTGTGTATAAAACAAAATATGCCTCAATTAAAGGAAATTGAGATGAATTCCCTTACCTTGGGTCCAACTTGACTCGATCATTCTTTAACGTCCTGAATAATAAACTTGAGTTTATTTCTACTTGCTTAAAAACCTTTTTCAAGTTCATTCTTACTTTTATATCACTTATTACCATGTTATAAACATTATTTAATAATTTAAGTTAATAATGTTTGTTTGGTCGATATTTGGGTCTTAAGTCGAAAGTGGACTTCTTACAATTACATGATGTTCGTGTGGTCAAAGGTTCTTTACATCCAGAATGATATTAATGATTTGGATATCATATATATCATATATATCCAGAATATACATGTATTTATAATATTAAATAATAATTTAGTGGTAAGAAATGAAATGCACCATTCATGGAAACTGTAAGTCGTACGTACGCATTAACGCTACATTCATTTCTATGTTATATTAATGGAATTAAAACTAAATGAGAGGTATTTATATTTTAATTCCAGAATTATATTAATCATTTAGATTTAACATAAATCATATATAATAACTTTAAATCCATCCTTTATACATCCCACATATGGCATTAACGAATCAAATCACTTTGAGGGGGCAGTAGTCCGCACTTCCTAAAATGAAGATATCGCGTATACCAATAATGGAAGCCATAAAGGTATTCCATATATGAAAAATACAGAAGATTAAGGAATAAATAAACATATTATATATCATATATAAATATAGTGACATCTTAATGGCCACCTTTGAAGGTGTTGGAAGAATATTGAACAATCATCGTTTCGTGATGCAGAAATTCACCATCCACAGAAACAATATGTTTTTTAACCATTAGATATAGGTGTGTGTAAATGTAGCTAGAATTATTCTTATAAAAACATCCTAGTATATTGAAGATACTGTATTTGTTACAAAAGAAATGAATAAGAAGAGTTTAGTGGGTTGGAGAAGTAAAATAAAACAAAAGAACACAAGAGAAAACACTACCTTTAAAACTGGTAACTCTTTTTTATTTGAGCTCAAAGTCTTCATTGGGAAGACTTCTGCCCAAATTGAGGCTTCAAGGAGTAATAGAGGGATGTGGAGAGACAAAATGGGCAGGGTTTGGCCGAGCCAAAGGCTTTTTAAGTGTGGGTAAGGAGGTAGAGGTGGGGGCCTTTTATAAGAGAAGAGGAGGGGCACTCTTGGAAAGTAAAGAAATGTTACTTTATTTTAAAATGTGTTTCAGATTTAAAAGGTCCCACATTGATATAATTCGAGGATAAGGTGATAATGGTTCGAAATATAACCATCCAATAGGTTTTTAACATGTGTAGGTCTTATATTTTACATTATCTTTTCATTTTATTTAAATCGTTAAATAATGAGGTAATCGCTGCATCATCATAGTGTCATAAATAATTTAATTTATTTAATTTCTAAAAACTATAAAAAAACTATCATGATGTAGGAAATAGTTTTATATTTCTAATGAATATTTATAGTCAGAAATCTGACTTGTATAACCCCATTTAAAAATTTCTTTCGTAAAACAAGTCATGTTTGTGACATTTTTATTTTAACTTTAAATAAAAAGATATTAATGTCATTTTCCTACCAAAGTGGCTCCATGGGGTCCCCAAGTTGACCCATGGATTTTCTTGGTCTAAAATTAGACATCCAATAAGGTTAGGACATGCATCAAGTTCATTTCATAGTATTAAAACATAATTTTTACCTTAAACTACACTAATTACCTCTAATCGCGATTAAAAACTTAAAAGTTACTATTCACCAAAAAATTATTTTAATCCCATTGAACCACATTTTACTTCTTAATGACAACCATGTATGTAGTATTTTAGAAATTCAAAACAGAGAAGTGGTAAAATTTCATTTAAACGGAAAATCGGTTTTTATAAGTACCACTTAGTTGTTTCACTATTCATCAAAATTTGATGTTTTTCAGAAAAATACCAAAACATCACCCTAAGATATATTTTCTATTCAGAATTCAAAAATAATGTCCATTTTAAAAAATTCAAAACATAGAAGTTACATTAATTAATTTAATAATTAATTCCCGCTGTCATAGCAAATAGCGTGTTTTTATGAAACAATAAGTATCAAAAGATTGACACTAGTTTAAGTCGAATTTCAAAGTGAAATTAATTCTAACGACAACTATTTGATTAAATGGTAAAAATATATTCTAATTGAACTTTAAAACCAATTCAAAATATAATCTAATCATATAAATAAATTTGATTAAAAAGAGGTTTTGAATTAAAATACAACATTTTTCACTATTCATTAAAAAATGAACTTTATCGGAAAAATACCAAAAATCTACACAATGTAAATTTTGATGTCCCGATTCTAAAGAAGAAATTTATTTGGTCTGATAGAATGTATAAGAGTGACCAAAACTATATTTATAGACGGTTCGCCCACAAAAGGCGATAAGTTGTCCTTTTGTGAATGTTAGAGTATCTATGCCTAAAATTGAATTTTTTTTCTTATTTTAAGCCTTTATCCATTATTGGATAAATGTAAAAACATTTAAAAAACATATATAATCCTGTTTTAGTTATTTCTATTCATTACCGCCAATACAACAGCTACGTTTTAACTACCATTTAAAATAATATTATTTTATTACTAGTGTGCAATGTAAGATTTCAATGAAACTCTTTGTTGCATATCAGGTACGCTATCAAACATAGAAACCCCTTTAAAGTAAAATTAATATTTAATTCGTAAATGTTAATAAATATGAAAGTGTTTTATTCATTATTTACCTGGGATGTTACATCCTTCCCCCCTTTTGGGAATTGCATCCTCGCAATTTTATTCACCTATGAAAATAAGTGGGGGTATTTATACCTCATTGCATTTTCAGATTCCCATGTAGCCACTTCAACCATATTGTTTTTCCACAAAACCTTTACTGGATTAATTACCTTATTTTGAAAAACTTTCTCTCTTCGGTCAAGAATCTGGACATGTTGTTCATCATAAGAGAGATTCTCTTCCAACTGAACTACCTCTGGGCTCAAAACATGAGATGAATCTGGCATATACTTTCTCAACATAAAAACATGAAAAACATTGTGTACCTGAGATAAACTCTGAGGTAAAGCCACTTGGTAAGCAACTGATCCAACTTTATCTAGAATTTCATATGGTCCAATAAACCTTGGACTCAGATTTCCTTTCTTACCAAATCACATCACACTTTTCCATGGAGAAACCTTAAGAAAAACATGATCACCTACCTCAAAAGATAGATCTTTCCTCCGGTTATCCGCATAACTTTTCTGTCTGCTCTGAGCTGTTCTCATGTGTTTCTGAATCATCTGAAATTTTTTTGCCATCTATTCTACTAATCCTAGTCTCATCAGCTTCCTTTCACCTACTTCATCCCAAAAAGCTGGAGTTCGACTCCACTTCCCATATAATGCCTCAAACGGTGCCATCTGTAGACTATAATGAAAACTGTTATTATATGAAAACTCAACCAAAGAAATATGTTGGTCCCAACTTCCCTGATAATCCATAGAGCAAGCTCGTAGCATATCCTCCAAGGTAGGAATTGTTTGTTCTTGACTGCCCATCTGATTACTGATAAAAAACTGTACTAAAATTTAATTCAGTACCCAAAGACTTCTGAAGGCCTTCCCAAATGTTAGAAGTAAACCTAGGATCACGATCAGATATAATGGAGAGGGGAACTCCATGCAACATGACTATCTCTTTAAGATACAATCGAGAAAGTTGATCTAGAGAGAATGTATCTCGAATATGAAGGAAATGAGCAGATTTAGTCAAGCGATCAACAATAACCCAGATTGCATTATTACCTCGAGATTTCCTCGGTAATCCCACAACAATGTCCATGGATACATTTTCCCATTTACACTCTGGCACTGGTAAAGGATGAAGCATCCCTTTAGGTAACTGCCTCTCTACATTAACCTGCTAACAAGTCAAACACTTTACAATAAAATCAGCAATATCTCTTTTCATTCCATCCCACCAGTAATAATCCCACAGATCTCTGTACATCTTAGTACTGCCTGGATGAACTTAAAATGGGGAACTATGAGCCTCACATAACAACTCACCCTTCAACTTTGAATCACAAGTCACACATAATCTCTTCCCAAACCTCAAAACACAATCATTATCAATGTTTAATTCAGGAAACTTACCCTTCTAAATCAGCTCTACCTTTTCCTGCAACTCGTTGTATTGCTTCTGTGCTTGCTTGATTCTGTCTTATAGAGAAGATTTCACTGATACCTAAAACAAAACAGAAATAAATCCTGCACCAAAAACTTCTATGCCAATGTTCATCAAATACTTAACCAAAGGATCACATTCCAAACGCAACATTGTTAATGAAGCATTACTTTTTTGACTCAAAGCATCAACCACTATGTTTGCTTTTCCCGGATGGTAATTAATTAAACAATCATAATCCTTGATTAATTCTAGCCATCTCCTCTGTCTCATGTTCAACTCTTTCTGAGTGAATATATACTTTAAACTTTTGTGATCAGTATATATTTTACACTTTACTCCATACAAATGATGCCTCCAAATTTTTAAAGAAAAAACAATAGCATCTAATTTCAAATCATTTTTAGGGTAATTTACCTCATGAATTTTCAACTGGCGTGAAGCATAAGCAATTAACTGATCATTCTGCATAAGGACACAACCAAGTCCTTTCAATGAAGCATCACTGTAGATAACAAACTCACCATTCCTGGAAGGAAGTTCCAAAACTAGAGCATTCACAAATCTTCTTTTCAACTCCTGAAAACAATCATCACATCCTTTTGTTCAGATAAACTTAACACCAGTCCAAGTTAGCTTAGTCATTGGACTAGATAATCGTGAAACATTTTCAACAAACCTTCGGTAGTAACCTGCTAAACCAAGAAAACTACGGATCTCTGTTACATTTGTGGGTCTTGGCCATTCTTCAACAACTTTTGTTTTAGAAGGATCAACTGTTATGCCATATTTTGAAACAATGTGACCAAGGAAAGAAATTTTTTGCAACCAAAACTCACACTTGCTGAATTTCCCATTAAATTTCTTTTCTTTTGAGGTTTACAAAATAACCCTTAAATGACTTTCATGCTCCTCTTTACTTTTAGAAAGAACCAAAATATCATCAATAAAAACAACCAACATTTTTCACCTAATTCACCTGATCCATCACTACAACAAACTATTTAGTTCTGATTCTGACCATCTCAGGATACTAATTTGAAAGGTAATTTCCCTCTATATTCCTTCCCAGAAAAGCTATTCTGTTTCCTCTATGAAAAACCATTCTTAACACAGAAATATCTTAGGCAAAGCAACATGGTAATCTTTAAATGCTATATCATTTCAACCATACCATAAATTAATTTATAATTTAACAATTTTCTAACTCCTAAAGTTGTCTAAACCGACCTTTGATACCAACTATATGGCCCCATCCATGAAACTTACTTAATTTTGAATTAAATGAATATTTCACATTGAGGATCTTTTCATCTTTAGAGTTTTATAGAATTAGGACATAACTATTACATCTCGAAAGATTACAAAGTATACACTTCTAATAAATTTCGATAGAATAAAAACTCATAAAAAATCATGTCTAGTTCCATGTTTTATATAGCATTACTTTCCCTTGATCCCATCCTTGACCTTATTCCACATTACGTCCTGTGAAAAACATTTCAAAAAAACTTGGGGTGAGCATAGAAAGCTCAGTAAGGGATAAACAAAGAATGAAAACTATTAGTTTATCAAAACAACAAGTAAACCATGTATACTTTATCAAAGTAATACTTTTCAACTTTATGAAGAAGGAAAAACTCTTCACTGAAAAAAATATCATTACTTACCCTTTTGTGACCAAAATATTACCATAAAACCCATATAAAGATCACATAACATATAAAGGTATCTTGGGACATAAACATACTTAAAAGGAATAACCATATGGTCGACTTCCACACATATCACTTAATGGAATAGCCATACGGCCGACTTCCATACCCAATACATTGGAGGTTATAACATAACCACCTGTCCTAGTATTCACGGAACCACTCGTCATATGGTTTATCACTTAACCAACCATCAAATGTCCAAGTACCATTATAAAATCATAAGACATAAAACAAATATAATGGAAGGAAAACATTTCCACACTTTGATCACAATATATCACTTAAATATATTGATCTAACAAAATCCATTATAAAAATCATTTTCGTTACCAAAATCCACAAAATAGTATATGGTATTTATCTCATTATGGTTTGTTGAGGAATCCAAAGACCAAATAATACTCATGGCGGCAGAAAAGGACGTTGTCACCACATACATTAAAAGAAACATTCCTTTTTTTGTTTAGTAAAAAGATTCATATAAAAAGATTCCTTTTGAATAAAATTAAAAGTCCAAGGGGTATATACACCGTATAAAATAAAGTTGTGTATAAAACAAAACATTCCTCAATTAAAGGAGATTGAGACGAAGTCCCTCACCTTGGGTCCGACTTGACTCGATCATTCCTTAACGTCCTGAATAATAAACATGAGTTAATTTCTAATCACTTAAGAACCTTTTTCATGTTCATTATTACTTTTATATCACTTATTACAGTGTTATAAACATTATTTAATCATTTAAGTTAATAATGTTTGTTTTATCGATTTTTGGTTCTTAAGTCGAAAGTGGACTTCTTACAATTACATGATGTTCATGTGGTCAAAGGTTCCTTACATCCAGAATGATATTAATGATTTGGATATCATATATATCATATATATCCAGAATATACATGTATTTATAATATTACAGAATCATTTAGAGGTAAGAAATGAAAGGCACCGTTCATAGAGACGGTAAGTCGTACGTACGCATGAATGCTACTTTCATTTCTATGTCATATTAATGGAATTAAAACTAAATGAGAGGTATTTATATTTTAATTACAGAATTATATTTATCATTTATATGTGACATACATCATATATAATAACTTAAAATCCATCCTTTATTCGTCCCATATATGGCATTAACGAATCAAATAACTTTGAGGGGGCAGTAGTCCGCACTTTCTAAAATGAAGATATCGCGTATACCCATAATGGAATCCATAAAAGTATGACATAAAAGAAAAATACAGAAGATTAAGGAATAAATAAACATATTATATATCATATATAAATATAGTGACATCTTAATGGCCACCTCTGAAGGTGTTGGAAGAATATTGAACAATCATCGTTTCGTGAGGCAGAAATTCGCCATCCACAGAAACAGAATGTTCATTAACCATTAGATGTAGGTGTGTGTAAGTGTAGCTCTAATTATTCTTATAACAATATCATAGTATATTTAAGATACTGGAGTTTTTTAAAAAGGAAATAATAAAAAGAGTTTAGGGGGTTGGAGAAGCAAAATAAAACAAAAGAACACAAGAGAAAACACTACCTTTAAAACGGGTAACTCTTTTTTATTTGAGCTCAAAGGCTTCCTTGGGAAGACTTCTGCCCAAATTGAGGCTTCAAGGAGTAATATAGGGATGTGGGGAGACAAAATGGGAAGGTTTTGGCCGAGACAAAGGCTTTATAAGTGTGGTTAAGGAGGTAGAGGTGGGGGCCTTTTATAAGAGGAGAGGAGGGGCAGTCTTGGAAAGTAAAGAAATGTTACTTTATTTTAAAATGTTTTTCGGATTTAAAAGGTCCCACATTGATATAATTCTAGGATATGGTGATAAGGGTTAGAAATTTACCCATCCAATAGGTTTTTGACAAGTGTAGGTCTTATATTTTACATTATCTTTTCATTTTATTTAAATCATTAAATAATGAGGAAATCGCTGCATCATCATAGTGTCACAAATACTTTAATTTATTTAATGTCTAAAAATTATAAAAAAAATATCATGATGTAGGAAATCATTTTATATTTCCAATTAATATTTATAGTCAAAAATCATACTTTTATAACCCCATTTGAAAATTGTTTTAGTAAAACAACTCATATTTGTGACATTTTTATTTTAACTTTAAATAAAAAGATATTAATGTCATTTTCCTACGAAAGTGGCTCCATGGGGTCCCCAAGTTGACCCATGGATTTTCCTGGCCGGCCATGACACATCCAATAAGGGTAGGACATGTGTCAAGTTCATTTCATAGTATTAAAACATTATTTTTACCTTAAACTACACTAATTACCTCTAATCGCGATTAAAAACTTAAAAGATACTATTCACCAAAAAATTATTTTAATACCATTGAACCACATCTTACTTCTTAATGACAACCATGTATGTCAGATTTTTGAAATTCAAAACACAGAAGTGGTAAAATTTTATTTAAACGGAAAATCAATTTTTATAAGTACCACTTATTGGTTTCGATATTCATCAAAAATTGATGTTTTTAAGAAAAATACCAAAACTTCACCCTAAGCTATATTTGATATTCTGAATTCAAAAATGATGTCCATTTTAAAAAATTAAAAAAATATAAGTTAAATTAATTAATTTAATAATTAATTCCCTCTGTCATAGAAAATAGCGTGTTTTTATGAAACAATAAGTATCAAAAGATTGACACTAGTTTAAGTCCAATTTCAAAGCGAAATTAATTCCAATGACCACTATTGGATTAAATGGTAAAAATATACTCTAATTTAACTATAAAAACCAATTAAAAATATAATTTAATCATACAAATAAATTAGATTAAAAATAGGTTTTGAATTAAAATACAACATTTTCACTATTCATTAAAAATGAACTTTATCGGAAAAATACCAAAAAGCTACACAAAGTAATTTCTGATGTCCCGATTCTAAAGAATAATTTTATTCGGTCTGATAGAATTTATAAGAGTGACCAAAACTATATTTATAGATGTTTTCCATCAAAAGGCGATAAGTCAACCTTTTGTGAATGTTAGAGTTTCTATGCCTAAAATTGATTTCTTTTCTTATTTTAAGCCTTTATCCATTATTGGATAAATGTAAAAACATTTAAAAAACATATATAATCATATTTTAGTTATTTCTATTCATTCCCACCAATACAACAGCTACGTGTTAACTACCATTTAAAATAATATTATTTTGTTACTAGTGTGGAACGTAAGATTTCAATGAAACTCTTTGTTGTGTATCGGGTACGCTATCGAACATAGAAACCCCTTTAAAGTAAAATTAATATTTAAATAGTAAATATTAATAAATATGAAAATGTTTTATTCATTATTTACCTGGGATGTTACACTATGTGATTAAATCCTTCAAATATTTGGGATTCAATCGTATTTGGGTTTACTTTGAAGAATTTTATGGACAAATTGTTTATTTAATGTTCTTCGTTGAACTTTGGGTTTTTTTGACAAATTTTGGAGATTAGGAGTAGTTTTTCTTTTTGTAAAAATATATCCTTTTTGGGTATTATCTGATCTCGTACTAAACTTTTTGGTTTGGTTTTGGTTGAGATCTAAAGACATGGGAAATATATAGTTCTCTTTTGTGGATTAGGTGATTCTCAAGAAGGTGATTATAGTACTCTTAATGCAAACAATTCTTCCTAAATACTTGTCTTTTGGAGAAAATATGAGTTTGATTAAGGAATCTAGTAAAAGTTGAAAGTCTGCGTGACATGTAAGTATGTTTCATTATGATTTAGTTATGATCAAAAATAAATTCCTCAATGAAGAGTAACGTAAAAAAATGTTGTCTGTTAACTTTCCCTACTGAGGAATCGAATACCATTTAACCCATCACAAGTTTTTGATTTTCTTGTGGTTAACTTTCTCCTACACATGATTACTATCACTCTCCATCAGAACATGACCCTTTGTTTTCTCCTCTATATCTATATTTTCCTACTTGGAATCCTAGTATGGGTTAACTTGGGTGACCTTTGTACTTTTCTCCCTTTATTTTATAGTGATAGTTTTATGACACTTGTTCCGATGTGGGACTTTCAATGATGTTTCCAAGCCCAATTTTGAAATTGCGAGGACACAATTCTTTAAAAGGGGGGAAGGATATAACATCCCAGGTAAATAAATAATATTACATTCTAAGGTTTATCAATATTTGTGAATAAAATTTTAATATTACTTTAAATGAAATGCTATGCTCGATGGCGTACCCAATACGCAACAATGAGTTTCTTTGAAATCTTATGTTGCACACTAATAATATAATAATATTATAATAGTTAACGTCTAGCTGTTGTAATGGAGGGAATGAACAAAAATAAATACAAAATTATTACATATGTTTTTTAAATATTTTTACATTTATCCAATAAATGTTATATGCTTAAAATCCAAATGAATCCAATTTTAAGAATAAATCCTCTAATATTTTTAAAAGATTGTTTTACCACCTTTTGATGGCGACCCTTTTTTAAATCTAACTTTTGGCAATTTTATAAGCTCTATTTGTAAAAATAAACTTATTCTTTATGATTAGGATATTGAAATTTACTTTGGTTAAATTTTTGGTATGTTTCTGACAATGTTGATTTTTTTAATGAATAGTGAAAAATATTGCATTTTACATCAAAACCGCTTTTTCATCTAATTTAAATATATGGATAGATTATATTTTTAATTGGTTTTAATGTTTAATTAGAATATATTTTTACAATTTAATTCAAAGGTGGTCATTATAATTAATTTCTCTTTTAAAATGGACATAAACAAGTGCCAAACTTTTCATAGATATTGCTTCCAAAAAATCTGCTATTTGTTTTGACAGCGGGAATTAACTATATTATTTATTAATGAAACATCTATGTTTTGAATTTTTTAAAATGGACATCATTTCTGAATTTTAAATATCAAATATAGCTTAGGGTTAATTTTTGGTATTTTTCTGATAATGCTTTTTTTAATACAGTTTTTAATTCCAAATTGCCTTTTCATCCAATTTATTTATATATTTAGATTGTCATTTTAATATTTTTAAAGTATAATTTAATTATTTTTTTATCACTTAATACAATTTTGTTCATTGGAAGTAATATCACTTTTCAATTGGATGTAAACACAAGTCAATCTTTTGATAAATTTTACTTCTTAAAAACCCGCCTTTTGTTTTGACAACGGGATTTACTTTTAAATTAATTACTACAAATTATCTGTTTTGAATTTGATAAAATGGATTCCATATTTGGAATCATAAGGTCCAAATTATGTAATTAAGACTCTTGTTTTTGGAAATTATGAATAGTAATGACGGTAATTATCTTTAATTATCATGTTTAATTATTAATCGGGTAATTAAGGGTAAGAAAATAATATCATAAAAATATAAAATGACCCCAAAATGTGTCCTAATGCTATTTTAGGTGTCATGGCCGACCATGGGATGCCTTGTGCCAACCTTGTGACCCCATTGAATCACTTCACTGTGAGAGTGACCTTTTATCTTTTTCGTGAAAGAAAGGAAAACGTAACCAAAGTATGTAACACCTAAGTAAGATAATTTTAATTTTGTATAAATAAACTATATATTAGAATACAAATGGTCATTGGAAAGATAAAAATATTTCCTACATCATAGTATTTTTTTATAATTTTTAGATATTAAATAAATTAAATTATTTATGACACCATGATGATTCACCAATTACCTCATTAATGAGCGATTTAAATAAAATGAAAAGATAATGTAAAATCTAAGACGTACACTTGGAAAAAACCTATTATATGGGTATATTTCCAAACCATATCACCTTATCCTCTAAATATATCCTTTTGGGACCTTTAAAATTCGAAAATCATTTTATAATAAAGTAATATTTTATAACTTTTTGAGAGTGCCCCTCCTCTTCTCTTATAAAAGGCCCCCAACTCTACCACCTTACCCACACCTCTCAAGCCTTTGGCTCGGCCATCCCCTACCCATTTAGACTCTAAAAATCCCTCTCTTTATTATTGAAGCCTCTCCTTAGGTAGAAATCTCTTCAAGAAACCCTTTTGGTTCAAACCAAAGGGAGTTACCTGATTTAATGGTAATGTCTCCACTTGTGTTCTTTTGTTTTATTTTGCTTCTACAAACCCCTAAACTCTTTTTAATCCATTATTTTGTAACAACAACAGTATTAAAAGTATACTAGGATTTTGTTATGTGAAGGATTCGAGCTACACTTACACACACCTCTGTCTAATGGTTAAAGAACATACTGTTTCTGTGGATGGCGAATTACTGCCTCACGAAACGATGATTGTTCAATCATCTCTTAACACCTTTCATGGTGGCCATTATGATGTAACTATATTTTATATATGATATATATGGTATTTATGTCTTCAATATTCTTCTGAATTTTATATTTAAAACATACCTTTATGCTTTGCATGTTGTGAAAATGCGATAATTTCATACGAGGAAGTGTGGACTACCACCCCCCTCAAGTGATGTGACTCGTTCATGCAATACATGGAATGTAAATAGAAATAAATTAATGAACATATGTGACCAAAAAAACATATATATTATAATGAAATTATAATATATATATCTCTCTAAATTATTTTTAATTCCATTAATATGTAAAAGAAATGAAAGTAGCCTTCATGCGTACATACGGCCTACCGTCTCCATGAACAGTGTATTTCATTTCTTTTTATCTCCAAATGTTATGGAATAGTATAAAATGAATATTTACTATATATATATGATATTTAAATCATTAATACTATTCGGGATATGATTTACTTATAACTACATGGAAAATCATTTTCAAACAAGTTCATTTTTGACTCATGTACCAAACATCGACAAAAATGTCAAATATGAACTCACATTATTAACCGATTATTATAACACTATAATATGTGATATAAACTGAATAATAATATTTAAAGGAGGACCTTAAGCAATTATAAATTGACCAAAGTTTATTATTCAGGAATATAAAGAAACAAACAAGACAAGTCGGACTTGATGTAAGGGATCCGACCTCTCGCTTACTTTTCAAGTACCCTCTTTTATGACATTTCATTTATGCTCCATGTTCTTATGTTGGAGGGTGTTATTTTATATTAAAAATACTGTAATTTTTTTTTATTTGATGATATAGACCCTCTTACTCTCATCAATTCATTTTTAGAATTTTTAAGTGGCGCCGTTAGGCAGCCGAGTTTTCGTAAGGCATTTTTCGTCTCACTTTTATTCCAGTGAGATTTATGCTACATTTTCAACTATTTACTTTGAGTGGTGTATGTAATTCAAATTATTCTACTATTTGTGTAATATAATTTCGTTTTTGGGTATTTACATCAATTTTTAATAGTCTTTCTTTCATGGGGTGTACGTTTCGAAAGATACGCAAGTCGGTAAGGGAACCTTTCACCCTCCTCTTTTTAAGACTTCTTTTGTTATGTCTTTTAATTTACATCTTATTATGTTGGGATATGTTCTTATATATCATTATTTTTGTAAAATATATTTCCAAGTGATAAGATACCCTTTTTGTCTCATCAACTCATTTTCTGAATTCTAAAGTGACGCTGTTAGGCTGTCAAATTTTTACAAGGGAACTTCTTATCCCAATTTCGATTTCTTTGGGTTCAACATGTAGTTATTGAATATTTCTCCTATGAATATGTGTGAATGGCCTTTGATTGCTTTAAACATAATATCCACTAATATTGGGTGTATTTTTATTTGTCACACCTAATTATGAGATTTATTTTTCCTTAATTTAAGGATACCGACTTTATAAGTTATTTCATCTCATTTTACATTTCTATTGAGACTTAATTGTTGTTACGCACCAATTCACTCTTATATGGAGTATATTCTGTCCTTTGGAATATTATATCATGAATCCCTTTATTGTCATGATATTATAAAGTTATGATTAAATGTTATTCCTCAGTTATTGTATTCAAGTGTCTCTCATTTATTTAAAAACCCTTTAACTAAAATATCATTTAAAATGTTTTATTGATTTATTCATATAAATATTTCTCATTAATATCCATGTTTTAAAAATGGTTTTAAGGATTTATTTATATGGATATTAATTGTTTAAAATATTAAAAGCTTCAAAGTGGTATGGAAAACTTTGATTCAAAAAAATTTTTATTAAATGTTTTAAATGGTTTTAAAAATGGTTTCTAGAATGGATTCATTATTTAAATATCTTAAAATGTTATATTTTTATTGAAATATGGGAATTTAATTTTTCCTTCATGCTTATGTTATTTAATATGATTATGATATGGTTCTTGGTAATTTTTTATGAAGACGGGTGGTTCCGTGATAAACTAAGGGTGGGTGAGCCTGATAAAGCTTTCCAATGCATTGGGTAACGCGAAGGGATTAAAAGCTAAGGTTTCTCTGAAGAGATTTAGGGAATATACTGATGGGTATTCCAAATGTAACCATGAGGGTTACTCCCTACATAATAATGTTATGAATGCCTCAAGTTACCTTTATGTCTGGTGATTTCTATGAGTTATTCATAAATCTTATGATTTCATGAGGTATGTTAATGTGCTTATGTTTTATGAGTAATGAATGATTTAATTGATTCATATGTATACATGAACTATTGTTTTCTTTCTGTATTGTTATAACCCTTACTGAGCTTTTTATGCTCATCCCAAGTTTTTTTTGAAATGTTTTTTACAGGACAAAAAGTTGAATAGGGTCAAGGATGAGATCAAGGAAATGTCAGGCTGTCTAAAATAAAGAACTAAACATGACTCTTTTGTCCAAGAGTTTTTATTTTTGTGATAAAAAATGGAAGCTGAGTAGATTTTTCCACGTTTTAATCTTTGAGGTGTCATAGTTATGTCCTATTTCTCTAAAACTCTAAACCTGAAAATATCCTCAATGTGAATTATTCATTTAATTCAATAATAAGTAATGTTTAAGGCCGTGTCCTTATAATAAAAATGAACAAGATATGGAAAAAATAAATCCACTATTAACATATAAACATGCACATGGACATTCTACTAGTCAAATAATCACATATAATAACTAATTTCATAATGATGGAATGCATAATACCAGACATAATAACTATTACATCAAGGGATTGTGAAAATAACATTCAAATATATTCTATCAAGGACTTGTACAAAGACACTAGTTTATCTCAGTAGACATACTGATGCATTAAGAGTCTAAAACAGTCCCCACCATTCACTTATTATGTCTAATTCATTTCTCATTTGTAAAGGGTTAAATATAACCTAATCATTCTTATTAAAGCTAGCATACAAAATTTCAATAGTTTAACCATAATCCATGAATGGTATAAAAATAGAACATCTACCGTCAAACATATCATAACTCATTCAATACAATATGGATGATTTTATTATAATAAATCAACCTCCAATAATAACAATATTGAAAAAGGATGATTACATAGTTAAATATGATTAGTAAAACTCTTTGAGATTAATATCCCTTTTTCAAAAAATAATATAAAAGTCACACAATTTATAAAGTAATTCATTTAAAATAGATTTTTGAATCAAATTTTCCTATTCCACTTTGATACTTTTTATAGGAAATAACATTTTAAAACAATAATGTCTATATAAATAAATCCTTAAAATCATTTTGAAAACATAGACATTAATTAAATAGATTTAGAAAAATAAATCCTTAAAACATTTAAAATGATGATCTAATTAAAGAGTCTAATCCTTAAAACCTTAAAATATTACTTTTGAAAACATTTTTATGAAATATGCACTTGGATGATAATTATATCTCAATAAATACTTACACATAATCAGTCTCAGATAATAATGAGATTGAGGAATAAACCCTTACCTTAGGTATGATACTCTTCGTACGTTACTAAAACTCCAATATAATGTGTTTAAACATATTATTAACTTATATTAGAATTATAATAGAATTTATTATATCATTTATGATTCTTTTATGACATCGTATTACCCTTTTATTGATAATTCCAAGTTAATGCAACATTTCAGGTAATAATTTCTTTGTTTAACGTGTGTGTTTTGACTTTTTATTCTTGATCATATTACCTAGATCATGAATTATATACTTCAAAAATGTAAAATATGATTTATATATCATAAATATAAATATATATGATAAATATGTATATGAAATGGAATACACCATTCTTGGAGACGGTAGGTCGAACGTACGCATGAATGTTGTTTCCATTTTCATATCGTATGGAAGTAAGTGAATGATATATATATATAAATATATATATATATAATCCAAGTATAATTATAATGTAATATATTTCATAATTTTTAAAAATATTTTTTCTTATAATCATTCTGGGATGGTGAACATGGAAGAATAGTTTCATCGCGTCGTGGAGACAGTAATTCGTACGTACACTTGAGCGATGGTATTATTTCCTTAGAGGGTAAATGGTATGGAATTGGATGGAATATGAATTATAATGAAAAAATATCGTGTTATATTTATTATTTAAATCCATTATATTCATCATTATACCCAGAGAAATAAAGTGTACATGGAAAACAATTTACACCACGGTTTGGAGATGGTAAGTCATACGTATGCACGCATGGTGGTATTATTTCAGATTGGATAGATAAAAATAGGAATCTGGATATCCCATAATCATAAAAAATCTCATAATATATTAGATTATGGATTTTTTATTTTATTATTCCAAAAACATAGTAAGAGGAGGTAGAAGAAGAAATGAACTTTGAAAGAAGGGATACAACAATTACCTCTTCTTCGGGTGTCTCCTTTTTATTTTCACAAAAGGACTCCTTAAGTGAGATTATTCCACAAATTTTATCCTATAGGATGAATTTAGGGAAGTTGGTAGGATATTTGGATAGGTTTTGGCTAATACAAATGGCTTTGGAAGGGTAAATTAAAGGGAAAGGGTGGTGCCCTTTTATAAGAGAGGTGAGGGGCACTTTAGGAAAAGCCTAAAAAATTAATATATTATAAAATTATTTTATTTTTATATTATGTTAAAATGTATTTATTTAGAGGATAATATGATTATGGGTCGCAATAATCTCAACCAATATGTTTTAGACTTTTTTAGGTCAGAAAATTATCCTTATCTTTTGGGATTAACCCATAGTTAAACGGTTTAACTCTTCCATGTCTTCTTGTATTTTTATACAATAGGGTTAATTTAGTTACTATAAAATGACAAGGGAACCTATAGTGGATAATTAATGAAATTTTTATCATTATATAAGTCAGTTTTTGGAATATTATAATTTTTATATTTTTATATCATTTAATAAAATAGTATTTGTTTTAGAAACTCATTTACCTCGTTCTTTACACTATTTAGTAATTTATTTTTGTTAAAGTCATAAAAACATTATTACTTAGAACAAAAGGTATTAAATAATCTATAATATGTCAATTTCATCCATAAATTATTTTTATGGAACAAATATGTTCAAATTACATTTATTTTAACATTTAAAAATTAATTTATTTGAATAATTGTTTAATAAGGTAATCATTGCATCATCACTATGTCATAAATAAATATATTTATCTAGTGGATAAAAATTATAAATAAAATACCATAATGTATTTAATATTATCAAATTTATAATGAAAATTTATTTACATAGAGATCAGTTATATAAACCTTTATTAAAATTGATTTAGTAAAATATATATGTTTATGTTATAATTGTCTTTCCTTTAAATTAATTTTTATAACATGTCATTATCACCCCCAAGTGGTCCCACGGGGACCTAAAATCGTCCTAAGTATACCCATGGACATAAATATCTCATAAAATAGGATTAGTACATGTGTTAGGGTAATTTAATATTATTATAATATTATTTTTTACTCTTATTTACCTGATTTACCCTTTAACCTGGTAAATAAAAATAATTACTGAAGTTGCCATTCGAAATGTAAAAAAATAAAAGTTACCTATTTAAACAATTACTACCTTAATATTCCAAATATGGAATCCATTTTTTCAAATACAAATCACAGATATGGCAGAAAAAATTTAAAATTAATTCTCATTGTCAAAACTAGAAAGCGGGTCATTAAGAAGTAAAAACTATCAAAAGATTGACATGTGTTTATGTCCAATTTAAATGTGAAATTACATAAAATGTCCTAAATTATATTAATTAATTAAAATAAAATATAATTATAATTTAAAACTAATCAAATTTATAATTTAACAATAAAAATTATTTTGATTAAAAAAGTTGTTTTTGATTAAAATTTAGTATTTTTCACTATTCATCGAAATATGAAAGTTATCATAAAAGTACCAAAAATTATCCAAACTAAATTTTTTTGTTTTTATTATAAATAAGAATTTATTTTTGTTAAATTGGATATATAAAAGTGTCAAATATTGGATTTAAAAATGGTTCTCCATTAAAAGGCGGAAAAGATGCACTTTTTTAAAAATACTTCTTTTTTTTGAAAAATGAATTTGTCCTTATATTATTTATAAGAAACACAAAATATGAATGTTAAAATTATATGCGATATATATAAAATTAAAAATTTGCTTAAAACTATTTATAATCTCATTTTAAATAGCTATTTTGGTAGTTCGTGTTGCGCTTGAACTCGGTGTTGCATACATCGCAGGCTATTGAATTTTTAAAAAGGAAGTGTACCGTGGAAGCTTGGGGTGTTATAATAACAAACAATGAAATTGATTCCAGAAGGATGGAATAGTTTAGTATATTTGGAAAACTAGATACCAACATAATAATTACCTTACAACTTGAAATGAATTGCAACAAAGTAAATCCATTGTAGGCACCCCTATTCTCCTATATTATCCATACATGCCAATCAAAATATAAATGTTGTCATTTTGGGGGAAAAATAAATATTAAAAGGGGTGAGCTTAAATTCCTGGTAAGTCTAATTATACAGCGAATTTTATCATAAATAAACAAAAACAATAAGGTAAGTTGATAAACTAAAAATACCTTTCATTAAAACATAATATTTATCATGATATGGCAGGAATAAAAGATGATGAAATAATTCCATGTAAATAATTTCATGATAATGAACCATAACCATGGATATTATACTAGTATAATAATAATAATGATTATCAATAACTAATATCATAATTATGGAATGCATAATGTGGTGCATCATAAATATAGCATCAAGGCCTCATCTAAGAAGTCTACCAAAATGGGTAAAGCCTCAACCAAAACCTGGTCTAGTTTCTCTCATGAGGTCTAAGATGCATCGAGGGGTTATAATAGGCCCTTCTCGACACCTAATAAGTCCAATACATTCATCATATGAATTTTTTGAGACAGAATCATCATGTACATTCATATTGAACCTTGCATATGAAATGTAAATAATTTCTCAAATCAGTAAACACAATCATAAACCACCCATAGTAATATGGAGAATGGTATCAAGATAGTACATCCACAGTCAAATTGATCATAAAATATTAAATAAAATATGGTAGATGATTTTATAAGATATATACTTCAATTAATCATATGATCCAATATATGGTGTTCACCAAAATTAAAATACACACATAAGATCATTGAGAAATTCTCAAGAGAAATACTAATTTAATTTGAAATAAATTAATTAAAATGTTATGAAATTATAAAAGAAAAAATTTTATTTTAAAATAAACTTATAAACTTATAAATTATACCTCATGAAATTAAGGTCTCATGAAATTAAAAAAAATTTACTTGTTCATATATGTTTTAAAAAATATACTCCTTTTAAATTTTCAAAAATAAACCATTGAAATAGTATTTTCAAAATAATGTTTGAGTATTAAACAAATGAATATATTATGTGTATCAAATGTTAATTAATATAAATAAAGTTTAAATACAAAATAATATAATAAAAATATCATTTAACAGGTAATCATAGCATGACATAATCAATGGAGTATATGTTTGACCCAAAGAATAAATATTTGGTTAAGATTCCCTTACCACTATGTAAATAGCTGAATGGTATGCCACATAATATAAATGACAATAAATTGAAATGTGTAATAACATTAAGATAAATAAATTCATGATATGATATATCAAAAGTTAATTATACATAAACCAAACACAATAAATAAGTCGTGAATAATACATGTCACATAGAAAAAAAGAAAGATGAGAAACCCTTACCTTATGTCTGAATGTGTTTTGTACTTATTTTTAATGTCTTTGATAATAAAATAAGATTAATTAATTAATTAATTCAGAACTTATTGAACATATATTTTATTTTTTTTAATTTTATTAAGTTAATTTATGGACATATTTATGGGTTATAATGTTTACTTTTGTTCTTCACGGAGTGTTCATTTCATGGTTTTATGGTCGGTTCCCTTGATTATAAATATCGAAGTTCTTGTAAAATGGAATAAAAAATACCAAAGTAGAATGGAATGATATTTATTTACATCCAATATTTAAATTTCCTTCACATATCATTTGGTTATATGGTATGAGGATGATTCATTAGATAAAACGTTAATGAAAAATGATTTGGTTATTTTGGTCATTTTTATGACCATCATAAAGTAGTATTGTTTTATTTAATATTTTTTTTATATTAGTTAAAAAAAATTAAATAAGATTTCATACACATATTATAATATATTTTAACCCAATATATATATATATATAACTGGAATTGAAGGAATTAATGAAAAATGAAAACTTTTCATCCATGAAGGTAGGGAATCGAAACCTTATGGAAGATGTTTTAATTATTAGAAAACGAAGAAGAATATGGGAGACTTGATTATTGATAATAAATTAACACAATTAAATTAAATTATTTGTATGATAAATTAGTTACCATTCTACATTTCATAGGGTAGCTGAGGATACGATAATAAAATAAAATAAAATAAAAGAGAAAGAGGGAGGGTTTTACCAGATGGGTGTCATCTCCTTGAGAACCTCCTTAAGGAACATAGATATGATATTTTGGTGAGACCAGAAAATGGGGATGATGTTTTGGATATTTAATTGGAATAATATAAGCAAGATACAAATCGTATAAGGTGTTATGAGAAGAATTGTTGAGGGGATGTATTTATAGAAGAGGAGAGATTTTTGGATCATTTTATTCATCAGTTTTTTATTTTGATAAAGACTATCAATAGTGTTGATTGTTTTTAGTATATATAGTAACGTGAGATTTTGAGTTTTAAATAACTAGTTATTAAATCATCAACAACCCAAAAAATAATGTATTTGTCTTAAAATGTCAAATACCATAAATTAACGTATTTCCCTATTCACTAAAAATTCATCTATTTGAGAAATTTCCACAAAATTCACCATAACAATTTTTCAACATGTAGATTTTAAAAAAGGAATCAATTTTATGAATATAATTTTATAAATATGATAAAATTAATTTTTAATTTAAAAACATTATTTATTCGAAAAATAATGATTTTAATATTATAATTGATTTTAAGACACTTTGAAAAATTAATTATGGTCACATAAAATTATAATATATTTTTAATGAAAAAAATATTAAATATTAAATGTATTTTCTGAAAATAAATTTTCTTTTAAATCATTATATTAATTATAAAACTGAAAATTTACATTTACATTTCACAAAAATACTAAAAATTAATTTATCATTTTAAAAACATTATTTACTTATTCTATGATATAAATATATAATATTTTCATGTTTGAGATACGAAAATTTTAGTAATACGTTCATTGATGATTTTATTATTATAATTTTAAGATAATTATTTCTAACAATTATAATACTATTCCAACGTTCGTGTTAATATTTAATATTTTATCATGGTTAATTTAATCTCAATGTTGAATGAAACATAAGCTATTGAAGATGTTAAAATTAAAAGTGATATACCTTAAAATATTGGGGCTTTTAGTTATCTCATCCTTCCATAAATTGCGTCCTTAGAATTTGAAATTATATTTAGAAATTCAAAGTTTGATACTTGAAAATTCTTTGTCGAAAACCCCCATCATAAATAGGGTTAATAAAACATCCTCTTAATAAGAGGAAAAGGGAAATGTAAAGGTCACAACCAAATGAGGATTTTCAATAAGAGAACATTAAAAGAAAGTGAAAATATGGACATGGAAGATAAATATAAGTATTATTATATGAAAGATATTTATAGAGAACATGGTCATTAGAAATTTTACCAGCACAAACCATAAATTTTTTATCCGATAAAATACCATTTATTTCTTAGTAGGAAAAGTAAACAGTTAACGTTTTTATTCCAAAATCATTTTCCTACAAGTTAAGGTATTATTTTAATAAATAGATTATCAAATTAAGAAACAAAACTTAATTTATTTGTTTTTATTTCATAATCATAATCCATTACTTTGGATGTTTTTTATCTATTTTCACATAATTTAATATACTAAAATATTGATATTCAAGATGATTTTTCTATACTTGAATCACTTTTAACTAATCATAAGGACCTATAGTGATTAGTTTTTTTTTCTAAATATTTATCAAAACAAAAATGGTTAAAACATTTTATCCATAGGACAAATCATACATTAACCTCAAACAATAATATCCACAATTCAACTTAATCTATTCCACATGTAGTTACCTTAAGACTAATTCAAAATATATTTTTCTAAATACAAATTCCCAAAAACATTCAAGTAGGGTAACTAAATATATATAATAAACATAATATTAGATACCCCAAACAATATAATGTAGCTCTTATTTTCACATATCAAATATATGAATACCATGATCACCCTAAAACCATAATGAAAACATGAATGCTTCAAAAAATAAAATATCAAGGTGTCAAATATATTTCTTAAATCCAAAAATATAGAAAACCGAACAAAGATAAAACAACTGACCAATTTCATGGTCATAAATATTATCCCATAAATATAAATTTATCATTATTATCTCAACATTGGGAGCATAGTTAGGGTTATCTTTTCCAAATCATGTGTTTTACAGAAGATCAATTTACAACGGAGTCACATTTGTTGCTTACTAGTGATATCCATGACATGCTTCGAATTACTTAAAGAATAATTATTGTGGTACAATCCTTACATATCTTATGAATCTTATAACTATATAATTATTTATAAAATACTCAAGAAACATAATTCTTGAATCCAACATAGTAATATTATTCATTACTCTGCATCTATGGTAATAGAGTCAACTTAACAATGACCCATTAGACTTTTTGCGGTATATTCCATTATTGCTTGAGTAATTGAGTTTCATTGTTTTCCATCTCATTTATCTTGAATCATTTCACATTAGAATCATTTTTCATATGATTTCAGTCATGAGGGAAATGTAATTTGTCTCCAGAATTGTAGAAAACTCTCCTTCTTTTAAAGAAATTACCTGGGTGTTTATTTCAACAATTATCAAAAGTGGTTAAATACCTATTTCTATTGTTTACATTATCCAAATTTTTCAAATAGTAACCTTATTCTCCTGATTCAATTTGAATCCATAATACATAGATAATTCTTTCTTTTTCTCATTAGAATATGATATTATGCACTCATATGATGAGAATTTTTGGGGGACTTCCCCCTTTGAAATTTTGTCATAAAACCGTAAATAAATGATCCTTGAAGCTTTTTGGATCGTGTTAATTTATGAGGTTCGCATTAATTATTCTAATATCTATTTCAAAATGATAATGTACACTATATTAGGTCATGTCATTATGTATAATCTCTATAAATGTAAAATACTTAACATAAATTAAAATTTTCATGTGTAACTAATTTCAAAATCATTTACATGGTTTCTTTTGAATGTCATTATATACTTATCCTTAAAGTCTATCATAAGGTTAAGTTTTGTAATCTATGTTTTCCTAAATATGGTATCTAAATTTGATACTAAACTTCCTCTGATACCAACTATATATTCCTCAACCCTAGTAATACAGAGCTGGTTCCTTAATTTATTACATTGGCATAATAAATAATGAATTTTCATCCCGAAGGACTGAATAGTTTAGTGTATTTGGAAAACTGGATACAAACATAAGAATTATATTACTACTTGAAATGAATTATGACATAGTATCTCCATTGGATACACCCCTATTATCTTAGATTATCCCTAAATTACATCTTAATATACATATTGGCATCCTAGAGAAAAAATAAAACAAAATGAAGGGGTGAGATCAGATTCTCAGTAACGATAAGAATATATTGGAAGATATCATTAAGAAACATAAAAAATATGTCAATGTGGATAACTAAAAACACATTCCATTAAAACATATTGGTTAGAATAATATGGCAGGAATAAAAGATACTCAAACAATATTGTATAAATAATCACATGGTAATGAAACATAACCATGGACACTCTATTAGTCGAAAAATAACAAGGATTATGAATAAATAATGTCATAATAAGTGAATTCGTAATTTTAAAAATAATAAACATACCCCTGATTCTAGGACCAATAAGTCTATATAAATGGGTAAGGCCTCATCAAAAACTGGGTTTATTTTCTCTCAAAATTCATACGAATACATCGAGGGGCTATAATACTACCTTACAGACACTTAATAAATATAATTCATTACTTATATCAAAGGTATGAAATATAATAAATTTATTCAATAATATTGAAACTAGAAAATGAAATGTAAATTATTTCCCCAATTATTAAACACAATCATTCACTATCCTAAGTGATATGGAAAATAGAATCAAGATAGTGCATCTATAGTTAAAGTAATCATAAAAAATTTAAGATATTATGGTAGATGGTATGATAATAGATAAACATCAATTAAGCATTAGATTTAACAATGGGTTTTGGCATAGAAAAAAATAATCTAATAAAATCACTGAGAACTTATTGAGAGAAATACCACTTTACTTTGAAATCATTTATTTAAAAATTTGATCATTTTAAAAAGTAAATGTCTTCTTTGAAAATAACCATGAAAACTTTTAAAGTATTCTTAATGGAATTAAGGTAATAATAAAGAAATAAAATCTTCTCATGTCGTATATGTTTTAAAAAACAATACTTTTATGTTTTGAAAAAGAAACATTTAAAAGATTATTTTTAAAATAATGCATTAGAATTATCCAAATGAGCAGATTCTATGTATCATCTATAAATCCAGATAAACAAGTTTAAATATAGTATAATCAAATCAAAATTCTTTCCAAAAATAATCATATAATGACATAATAAATGAAGTATATGATTAACCCAAATAATGGAAAATGGGATAAGAATTTCCTTTCCACTCTATAAATAATGGAAAGGTACTCCCTATAAAATAAATTATCATAAAATGAAGAATTTAATACAATAAATATAAATATATTCATCATATTATATATAAAAGAGAATTATACATACACCTCACACATGAAATAAGTGGTGAATAAGACATATCTCACAGAAATTAAAGTGTGATGAGAAACCCTTACCTTATGTCTGAAATCATTTTTTACCTGTACTAAATGTCATCCATAATAAAATTAGGTTCATTAATTACTTAATCAATAACATCTTCAACATATATTTTATTTATTATAATTATATTATGTTTATTTATGGACATATCAATGAGTTATAATGTTTAATTTTGTTATTATGAGAGCATTTCATTCATGTTTTTATAGTCACTTCCCTTGAGTATAAATATGGGAGTTCTTGTGAAATGGAAGAAAAACTCCAAAATTGGAAGGGAATGAAATAAATATAATTATAGTATTTAAATGGTACTCATATATTATATGGTTATATTGTATTATTATGATTCATTATGTAAAACATTGATGAAAAATGACTAGTTTATTTTGGCGGTTTTTACAACCATCACAAACTAGTATTATTTTAATTAATATTATATTTATATACTAGTTAAAAAAATTAAATAAGTTTTAATACACATATTATAATCATTTTTAACCATAAAATGGTTTTATTTCCATCCATTAAGTTGGTATTGAAAAATAAAAACTCATTAAATATGAAGACAGTGAATTGACACCTCACGGATAATGTTTTTATTTTTTGAACAAAAGGGTAAGAGAAGAGAGTTGATGATGGATATTACATTAAAATAATAAAATTATAGTATATTTATAATACATTATTTACCATTACACTTTATATAGGGTAGTTTATCATACGATTCTAAAAAAATAAAAGAGAGAGATGGAGTGTTTTACCTCTTGAGTATCATATCCTTGACAACCTCTTTAAGGCACTTGGAAATTGTCTTTTAGTGAGACAATAAAGACAAAAATGTGTGGAAGAGGTTTGGGACAGGATTTGGGAATAATATAAGCATGCTCAAATGCTTATTAGGTGTGAGGTGAAGGGGTGGTGAGGGGTGGTATTTATAGTAGAGAGGGTGGTTTTTTAATTATTTTATTCATTAGTTTATTATTTCAGCTCAAGACTATTAATAGTTTTGATTCTTCTGAATAAGTAAAATTAATAAAGAATTTTTTTCGAACTAATGTGTTCTTACATCACAAATGACTCAAAAATTCATGTATTTTTCTTAAATGTTAAATTTTGTAAATTGTTATACTTCACTATTCACCATAAATTGTATTATTTTATAAAAATATGAAAAACTCACCCAAAACATATTTCAATTATAAATTTTAAAAATAGACTCTATTTTCTCAAAAATAACCTTCTATTTATGATAAATTAAATTTTTAAATAAATTCATCATTTATTTGAAAAATAGTTATTTTAATATTATAACCGATTTTAAACACTTTGAAAATTAATTATGGTCTCATTAAATTGAATTATAATTATAATGAAACAATATAATAATTATGAATTTATTTTATGAAAATGAATTTTCTTTGAAATCATTATATTAATTATAAAATTAAAAATAAATATTTTTTCCCAAAAAATACCAAAACATAATTTATCTTTTTGGAAACATTTATTTACTTATTTCGTGATATAAATATATCATAGTTTCATCTATGAGATAACTAAATTTATTATAAATTTCAATGTTGATGATGTTATTTTAATAAACATATTATTATTCCTAACGATCACATTTCTATTTCAATGATCATGTTAAAATTTAATAGTATGTCATGGTTCGTTCAAGCATGGTGTTTCATGAAACATAATCTATTGAAGATGTTAAATTTAAAATAGACATACACTAAAATTTTGGGGTTTTATAATCCTTCCATCATTTAATTGTTTTATTTAAGTTCACATATCCATCAAGAATCATCCTATTAAGATATGTATTCATATTTCTGATTAACCCTTTATAAAAATACTTCCAAATTTCAATGTGTCATTACGATTACTATTTCATAAATAACTTTATTCATATTCAAGTAGAACATTATAAAAACTAACATCACAACACTCTTTATAAATACACGTCCTAATAGTATAAAACACACCCTCAAGAACAAATATAAGTTTAAATTTTCAAATTCTAGTTTCTAAAAATTCTTTATTTGTTGTCATCCTTAGATTATATTCCATTTATGATGGTGTAAAAGTTCATGAAAAGCTACAGTTAATAGAAAACCACATCATCACGAATAAAAAAACAAATATCAATATAGAATAAATTGTATTAAAACAAAAAATCACACTTATCTCTTTCCCCTTTTAATTATATCTTACCAAGTTCATTATCTTCATTTATTTTTCAATTTTCTTTTAAAACAGTGATTCTTGAATTTTCACCCCTCCCCCAATAAACCAAAAAATATCACATAAAATAATGTATATTATTTATATAATAACATATTAGTAAGGAATAAAATAATCTAATAAATAATATTAATTAAACAAGATATATTAGGAGTTCAAAAATCACCTACTATAATCAATTCATAAAAACATATTCTCAATTAAAGAGAGAATAAATAGATGGACAGAAGGCATAAACTACATGAGGGGAACCAATTTTGAATCTAAACCATAATTAAAAAGCATAAAATATGAATATATACCACTTAAACAACCTTAAAATTTTGATAGAATAGGGAAAAATAATTAATAATAATAAATAATATCACCTTGGGTCATAACGAACCGATCTCATGATGTTTAGGGTGATGGTCAGCAAAAGGGTACTCTAATAACTCAAAATTATCACCAAGTATTTATTCATGTTGGAGGGGAAAAGGTAAAATAATATATTTTTATGGAATTACAAATTTATACTTGTTATGTAAATACACTTCATTATGATGTGATAGAATTTGGTCATGTTGTGTCAATTATAGTCCCCCAAATACCAAAAAAATACACAGCGTATCTCCTTTGTTCAAATTGTTCTCAACAATAAGTACGAAAAACCTTATAGGGAGTCATAGTGTGATGATAATAAAAAATTGATATTAAATTCCTTAAATTATTAAAGTATTATGAACCAAAGCCATAACACAGTCATTGTGACCTGGCGTAATGGTATCCCAAAGGTAGAACCATCAAACTCAACTCCCTTAGGCTTCATATTGAAGTTATTAAGTCAGTGTCATGGCCTCAAAATACCATCTAGTAAAGAAATTATCTATTATATCTCACAATACAAGACAAACAACACCTCATTCAAACTGATATGAAATAATAATTACAAGACCCAGCCACCAGTTCCTCCCATGAAAATTCTTGGACCGCGCTGGAAATACCCCTAACCACAGAACCAGAGAATAAAACCCTAAATATTCCCATTTATCCACCATCAAAAAACCATAACTACATGAAAAGATGAATATTTTAAAGAGTAATTGAAAATATAAAATGATTCTCTCACACTATTGTATAATGTATCTTATTGTTACACCCAAAAACTAACAACTCCATTAATGGACCTCAATCCATACCCATGTTGTGACTGTAACCTTCACAACACATCACACAAAACTATAGAATCATTATTACACCTAGACACGTAACCATGAAATGTTACACACTGAAATACCCTTACACTACTCTTCAAACTAAAACTATTGCTCCTCTCCTCATCAGACCTTCTATTTTCACCCTCAACAATGGAAAAAAATAAATGGATCTAGACGGTTAAGGAAATTACGTGAATTAATTAATTTGAACATGTTTTACCTTAATATATAATTAATTAAATTAATTCTCGTTTATTAAATTTTTATTCATTTTATGTGTGGATGATCATGATCTTAATAGGCTAGTGTATGTGTTTTATTTCTTTTAATTTAAATATTTAAGGGTTTATGAAAATTAATATAATTAAATTTAAGTAATAACATCTAATTCCTCCCATATACTTATTTTGTAATAACATGTGTATTAATGGGTTATTTTTTTCAAACCCCATAACAATTCTATTGGTTCCACCACCTACATGTTGGTAAATAATATTTTAGGATAGATCTCTTAGGATATTTATGGTTTCTCAAGACGAAGACATAGTGAAATCAGCCCTAGTGATTCATAGAACAAATGTAGAATACTATGACTTGATATGATACCGAATCATATATTTTTTCCTATAATTTTAATGAATTTTTTTATACACTCAATAAAAAATCATACGTAAATCTCAAGATAATTGAGCATATTTAAAGTTTTTTTTTCTTCATGGTCACTTATTTTATTTTATGAATGATTGATCATGATCACCAAAATAAGTGAATTAAATTAAAAGACACCTTTAACTAAATAAAAAAGGATTATGTGTAAATATTTTTTTTAACATAATCATAATGAATTAAGAAAGATACACTTAATATTATCTAGACATGTAAAAGGATAAATTAATGAAATTAATTAATAGTAAAAAACCGCAAGAAATATTAAATTAATGAGCCTTCCGCCAGAAGATTTAACATGAACCCATAATAAAAGTGTTGGTCAAGACAATACTAGGGGACACATTAAATAATGGGTAAATAACAATAAAGGTAATTTCCTAATTTAATTGAATTGTAATTGATTTTAATTTGGAAATTATATTTAAAAAAATATAGGAATGAATTGAGGAAATAAAATTCAAGTTTCTATTATTAGAGGGTCCACTCAAAATATCATCGAGTTTAATGTTCACAATTGAAAAGAACGCCTACCTAAAATCAATAAAGTAACATATAGGAAAAAATTCAATGTTATTAGAAGAGAAATATGTGTTATTTCCACTATATGTTTCATGTGAAATGATATGTTGATCCAGGTGGTGAGGGATATTGGGATTTGATAAAATAGTGGGAGGATAATATAATTAAATTTATTATGACCCTTCTAGTAATAATTTAAATAACTAAAAATAGGATTTTATTTTTTTCAGTCAAATGGAATGTTCATTGACCACTAAAAACATACCCATGAAGAATGATAATATTTTTAATAGTAGAGACTTCTAGGTATTGTATAGGGGCTTCAACATTGTATTATTCCAAGAAAATAAGCTATACAAGATGGGATTTCTAATTTATGATGAGCCTATTAAGGAGGCTAATAAGAATTATTCTTTTCATAAGGAATGTGGATAATGTAATAGATATCCAATTCATTATACATTCATCAATGTTTAGTGATATTCTAAATACCCAAAAATTCATTAATTGTATGAAATTGTTTCCCAACCTCTATTATATTTATTGTGAGAAGGATTTGTTAGAGAGATATGAGATCTCCAAGGAACTATTTATGTATATTCTTAGATAAGGGTCTCTAGTAGGACCTCATATAGTAAGTATGATTGGATATAATGAGAATATAGATATCATGTGTTTTAAACTAACCATGGAGTTTTTTGTTTATATAATGCTAACTTCATTACATTATACCATCTAAAAATACATTTTTAATTTTAATATGAATAATATAGATAATTATCTCCTAGTTCAAACCACATTGATTCACTTTAATAATAAGGATAAAAAGTATAAAAAATCATTTTTACATATATGTTAATAAGGGGAAAGTAAATTTAAAAATATCTATGACTAACTCCATGTATAAACATTCATTATAATATCATTCCAGGAAAAGGAAGATCAAGGGGGAATCATGGGAGCTAGATTCATTCTGTTTAAGATGTGGAAATAGGGTCCACTAGAAGAATAAAAAACCCATAAGAAAGTATAATGGGTAATCTCTCTATGTATTCATTATCGAGTATAATATTTTCATTTCAAAAAATAAGGAATTTGATATAGATTCTAGTTATTATATTTCTATCTGAATACAGTAACCAAATAGATTTTGGTGGGTTGTTTGTGGTGACTTGGATCTATAACAAACTCAATAAGTTATGATAAATGTTGTTTAAATTGGATAAAACCGCCTTATATTTCCTACTAGAATGTTTTTTGTTTTGAGAAACTATTATTATGTGTCGTTAATTACCAAAAACATTTTCTGAATGTCCATTACTAATAATGATGGTTTTATTTTAATATTTAGGAATAATTTTATCCTCTAGTGTAATGATATCATTCTTTATATTAAGTAACATTTTAATAATAGTCATTTTTTATTGGTTACACAAACTAGGTAATGAAAATCAATAATAAATCTAGTTTTCATGACTTATATGACACTAAATTTTGGAATCACTTATATGGTCATGTAAACAAAATATTTTTTAATAAATTATAAAAAATCAATATTTAGATTATTTTGAAATAAAACAACTTGGATATTTTATTCTATTTTATAATGAAAAATGTCTAAATTACCATTTAGTGTAAAAGATGAAAGGTACATAGAGAAACATAAATTAGTTCATACATATTTGTGTGGAAAATTTCTAATTTGAGTAAGGTATGGATAATAATAATTCATAACATTGATGGATGACTTTATTAGATATATATATATATATATGGATACTTTATAAGTAATAATTATAATTACCGAGATATGCTCAACTAATATAAGAATAATGTTGATAATAACTTTAAAAAAAAAGATAAATAAACATATCTTAGGCCACAGTTTGGAATATAATAATCATGATTCAATTTAACATCTATTGGAGTTTGTAATTCTATCCAAAATTACTCCTCCTTATTCAAAAAACAGTGTATGTTATATGTAAAAAGAGGAATTATTCCATACGAAATATGGAATGTTTAGGGATGAGTGATTCAATTTGATGACAATCCCTTTCAAGATAATCATTACAGATAGTGGAATATGTAATAACCAAGTGACAATTAAATTGTACAATTCGGTTCCATATATGTTATAGAGTAGGAAGAAGCCTATATTTTCTAATCTAAGTGTATGGTATTAAAATATGTTTAGTAAGTCTATATATTCAAACATTATTCACCATAAGTCACAAAGAGTATATTTACCTAAAATTCCTACAAAGATAAAAATTATTTCCTAAACAAACCCACAAAGAAGAATGTTATGGTAAATTGAAATCCCTTTTTTCCATTATAGGGATAAAATATCTAATATATATAATGGTAGTGAGATATACTTTGATCATATCTTGCTAAATATATATAATATTTGACAAAATAATTGATTCTATAAATCCATGATGAATAGGATGTTCCCGAAACACAACTAATGCATATGAGTAGATGATAGGATAGAGAACCTAAAAGGTATAGTTTTATATTCAATGAAGATCATGATGCATTATTAGTTGATAAATTTTATTCTTTAACATATGAGGAAGTATTATGTGGCATATAAGATTCCAAATTATACGAAATTATTGGTTTTAAAATGGATACTCAATACCAAAACAATGATTGGGTTTTCTTTGATCCTATGGTGCTTGTAAATCCTATTGGTAGAAATTAAATATTCAATAAAACATTGGACATGCTTGTACAATTCAACAACTATAATGAAATAATTGTTTCATAATGTTTTATAAAATTACAAGGCATATTATATGAAGAAATCATTTTACTGATTGTTATACTGAAATCTATCTTAATTCTTCTTTTCATGGAAACATACCATAGAAATGATATTTTATATATCGTTTTAAAAATAGTTTTCCTTATAAAAACCATTAGAAAATTACCATACTATAAAACCAAAATGTTTTGGGACTCAAAATTATGCTAAAAATGTTTTCAAACTACAAAGATCAATTTATGGATTAAAGAAATCATAAAGGTTATCGATTATTCAATTTGATGAATCCATAATTGAAATTAGTTTCATAAAAATTAGTTTTGACCAATGTTTCAATAAAAAATCTTTAATGGGAGTGATGTTGGTTTCATGGTAGTCTATGTTGATGGATAGCTATTTTTTTAAATCATATACAAGTCTTAAATCCCATTAAGATTTGGTTAAGCAAATGCTTATTCTTGAAGGACTTACATGAGGTAGCATAAATTATTTGGATCATGATCCATTATGATACATCAAATATTCTGGTAGGAAAAAGTTAAATTAAATATAAAGGATATATACTAAATAAACTTAGTATGTAACAATATAAGTCGTTATTGTTTCCAATATAACATGCCATTCATCATTCTAAGAATATTTATCCTCTAAAACATGGGAAAATATGGTGAATGAAAATTATTCCATATGTATCAGTGACTATGTCATTCGTATATTCCATGTTACATGCCAAACTACGTGTATCATATTCCTTAAATATGGTAAAATATTTCATATGGATTGGTGAGACCTGTATTGGATGGAAGTAAGGATTATCATAAACATTATAAGGTTTACTAAGGATATTTTCATTGTTTATGGAGGAGAAGGGGAGCTAGTAATTTAGGGATATAGATATTAAACATTATTTTGTTTTTCTAATATGTATCAATTTATTTTAATTCTCCCAAAACCCATTTCATATATTACTAATTAAGATTCATTGAATTCATTTTTTGTTAATGAATAATGTTTGATTAATTTTTTTATATATGATTTTATTGTCCTTGAATGATGATAATTTGTTTTGAAGTAATTTTATTTGTTATAAACTATGTGAAGTTATTTTTTTACGGTATATAGAAATATTATCAAATCTATATTAGTTTTTAATGACTCTAAATAGTTTTAAATTATTTTTTGAGAAAAAATATCAATATTATATTAAAAGACATAAATTATTATTTTTTGAGAAATCTATTTAGTTTGAAAATGGATTTTTTACAAAGGGGGTGTACTTTACATTGGAAATATTATACACTATATAGATAGGTATAGGCTCTACATTGGTAGAAAGAAATGTTATGTGACTCTTTATTCACTCTACAAGGATCTATGTCAACTATATGTTGGAGAGTTGAACTTTGTGTAGGAATCAAACCTATATAGTAATAATCACTATATAGCAATGAGAACTATGTTAAGAATGAACTCAACATTGACTGTAACCCATACTGAAGTGATGAACCCAATTATAATCAACTACATTATGATATTTGAATTTTTAATCATATAGGAATTTACTCTTTATATTTATTGACATAAATAATCTGATAATATTATTTATTATAATTTTTGGATCATTTTAAATGACCTTTTATAAAGGGTTAATCTGTTGAAAAAATTAAAAAAATTCATTAAGATTAAGTAATAAAAAAATAGTTACAAGGAAAATATTTTACTAATTAGTTACTTATATATTAATGTATATAATTTTAAAAAAGTTAATTCAGAATAATTTATTTATTTTCTTATTCAACCTTGTAATATTAATAATATTAATATTTTTTCAACTTTTCTAAATATATCTCTCAAACAAAAAAAGTGTATTGATATTCATAAAATATGATACTCATAATATTATTCTCTAGAAATATGTGAATATTATTCTTCTTCAATTATTTAGAAATCATTATTTAACTCCATTAAGAATAAGTCTATTTGTTGTTACCACTGGTGTGTGTACCTATACTTCTCTAATATTGTTCAAAGATATTTTAGGAAGAAAATTTTGATAAATATCTTCATATCTATAATTTTCAATTTATCTAATGTTGATTACTTATTCTATAATAGTTTGACTCTACTATATTTTTTCTAAATTAATATATATACTCCTTTAATGATAAATCCTTATATTAAGATTAAGTACAACTGGTGTTGGACGTATAAATTGAGATTGTGGTAAGATCTTGTGTACCTTATTGTAACAAGTGTTTTCTACTTAAACATAGCTATCAATGTCCCTAAAAAAATTATATAAATAAAACCCACCAAAATCACATTGAGTGTGTGTATAGTAGACTAATATATGTTCATGTATCCCCCGACCACAATAAAAATTCATGTTACCTACTCTTTTTATTTTTATTATCTATAATCATCTTTAAGAGAGTTTATAGGTTTTATTGTTCTAAATGGGTTTAAAATAAATGCTTCAATTTTACTAACGGACTTAGTTTAACCCCCCCCCCCCCTTGATTTTTTCCCTTTTATATTTATGAAATCAATTGGTATTCAAGAATACACTTCAATGTTATATCATTTGGACTTTTAAATCAATAGGTAAAAGTTATGTATAAATATATTAATTCATATTATACTATGATAGATTAAAGTGATAGAATTTCCATACTAAAATATCAATATTTCAATGGTCATAATTATTTATATTTAAAAGATAGAATAATAATATATCTAATTAATCTTAACTTAGCTTTTTACCAAAAATCTATTAAACCTTATGAAAACACTAATAGTGAAGATAATAATTTTAAGTCTACATAATATATTGGGTATGATTAAACTCTTAGGAAAGGAATTATATTATATGTGGTCTCAGATTATGTGATTTTAATGGAGTTTTACTATTACCTTAGACCTATGAGATGTGGGACACTATTTTTATAGCTTATGAATGTACAAATAATATCATATAATTTAGTTAAAATTATATTAAGAAAAAACTTTATACTTTTCTAATGTAATATGGTGAAATAATTACTCAGATAACTTGGTGGATGAATAAAATTCTCAATGATGTTGCTGCTTTGAGAACCTTATATCATAACTTTATCAGTCCTTGATGGAGTGTAACATTTAATACTATAAGACTATCTACACTATTAATGAATCTGAAAATGGATTATTTAATTTGAACACCTAATATTTATGAAGTGGAGATGCATGAATAAGCTTATAATCTCTAGTTAATTTAAAAATAAGTTTATATAAGCAATTAACATTTTTAAAAATATAGGAATAAGATCAATGAAACATATTATGACTCGTCTAATGAAGGTGATTCAATTTTCTTAGAATCAATATGTGAGATTACTTAATATGAAAGATTCTTCAATAAATTTTATAAGAGATGGGTTTCAAGAAGTCCATCAATATGTTCAAGAAGAATGAAGGAAATGTAAAAATGTATGATGTTGTGAACATAAAAAATATTCCTAAGATCATAAATAATTTTACACAACCCATAGATAATAAAAAATAAGAAATGAAATTCAACAGGATGGTAGATTATAAATATAAATTTTTTATGGATTTAAAAGCCGCAAAGATTTCTTCAGAGTATTACAGTGAAGAATTGTAATATATTTTTGATTTTTAATAACCTAGTGAAATTTAAAATAAGTTATTTATAAATCATTCTGATGAGGTACAATATTTCTATTCATAAAATTAAAATTCAGATAAACTCTCATTTGATGAGTTAAACGAGTATTGTTAAATGATTGAAGGTAAACATGGTATAATAAAAATGAAGAATAAATCTATTAGAAAATCATACGATGTCATTTTAAATGAAAAATATGATTTATCAAAATTGATTTTGGATTTAAAGATAAATCTTGAAAAAACTATCTCAAACTATATAGTCATTGGTAAGAAAATAAAATATTTATCTACTAAAATTGAATCACTGAAGATGGAAAATAGTATGTTTACTCATGGGGGGATTATTTAAATTCTATTCTTGGAAATAATAATCCAAATAAGGGTAATCATGGTGTTAGTCATATTTTAGAAAATTCAAACCCATATAGAAATTATTTTTTATCTCAAACAAGAAGAAAATAATATATCAAACATTTCTTTTCCACTATGTTATTATAGAAAATTATTTATATGATTTAAATCTCATAAATCCAAATTTTTGTGGACTAAAAATTTATAATATTACTAAGATTTTACCTAAGGTTAATGTGGTAATTTCTATTAGATATAGATAGATATTTTTTTAATATCATTACATGTTAACATAACTAGACCCATGTCAATATGGGTATAAAAAAACACATTATTTGTATATTTTAATGGTAAAAATATATTGGGTCATCAATATTAAATTGTATTTTCATATTGGTTGTTCAATACATCTGAATGGATAAATTTAACATTTTCATTAATTATCTATGATTGTTGGATGATTTTATATATTTAGTTGAAATTAAAATGGGAAGATTATTGGAGTATAATAAGTTAGATATTTTTATTCGTATCTCATCAACAAGGTTCTTTATTTTCAAAGTTTGAAGCAATACATGATATTTTTTTCAACATTGTGAATATGGCTATTTTATTAATTTTTCATAGAATTTATTTTCTATTTTTAGAGATAAGAAACTTAAATTTAATGAACCTTGAACTAAAAATGGTTATATATTGGACCTTATTTACTTGTGTAAATATAATATAATCTATTTGAATATTGAAATAAATGGATATTAGATTTTTTACATAAGTATTAGGAATTCTAACATTTATTCCATTTTTAAAATTATCTAATAACATACTTTAAATGTGTTTTCTAGAGTAATTTTTATTAAAAAAGATTCTATGACACACATAAAATGGTAAAGTAACATAAATCCTTATTCAAATTAGTAAATAAAGTTTCAACATACATAAATTTTGAAATTTCCACATGGGATTTTTTGGAATTTTTTTTTGTAATGGTTGGTGGTAAATATTTTAATTTCTTTAGTTAATTATTTATATATATTTAAATTTATTTAAATTTTGCGGAATAAAAGTAAAACTTTTACAATTTCTTTTTTGTAATATTGGAAAAATTATTCAATATAAAAATAATGGTTAAATAATTTCTTCTAGAGGTGACCATCGTGATGAATTTGAAGGAAAGGAATTTAATCCATTTTGTTTAAATCTTGGTATTAAAAATACATTCTCTCAACCTAAAACACCACCAAAAATTGTATTTTTGAAATATGAAACAGAACATTGAATTAAATTTATACAATGATGTTGAATTAATATATTATTATTAATCACTTTTTGGTTGAAGCTGGTATCATAATATATCATATCATTAATAGAGTTTTAATAAAACCTATTTTTAAGAATACCTCCAATGATCTATGTAATAATAGAAAATAAAAAGTTGGGTGCCTAAATTTTTTGATGTAGTGTGTATATATTGAACTCTAAAGATATTCATGGTAAGTTTGATCAATATTCTAGTTAAGGTATCTCTCCAAGGTATTTCACCACTCATGAATATTATAGAGTTTTTTTAAAAAACAAGTAACGGGGTGTTAAATAATCTATTCATGTGATGTTTGATGAGATTGATTATTTTGATCACAAAATATGTTAAATTGATGGAATCAATGAACCTTTAAGAAATATCGAACAAGGTTATTCTTTTAATAATAAAAATTATTATGATTTGAAGTATTATTTTAAACAATATTATCCTAAAGTGGTTGAAATCGTTAAACCTGAATATGTATTTACTAGATATCCTACAGATATTAAGAACCATTTCCTAGATATAGTTACACGAAACCCTGATAAGGGAGTTAAAACTAAAATATGGACAGCTAATTTTTTTATGTTTTCAACATTTTAATTTTAACTTAAACAATAATTATTTAATTAATACTTTATATATGATGTTTGGTTTATTCCAATATAATATAACATATCCAATTTAAAAGAAACAAGGTTTGGGAGTTAGTCTCTGATTTATATTATTATCTGTTTATGGGAATTAAATGTTTTTTAATAATAAAATATGATAATTACATTTCGATCCATATAAATAAGGTGAGATTTATTTCTAAAGGTAATTACCTAGATTAAGAAATTGGTTTAAAAAAATTACACTAATTTCTAGGTCAGAGTCCATTGGAAATATTTAATCCCACGAATCATTTATTAATATTAAATTATTCTAGTTTGACGAAAAGTATTATTTCTTATATGGTTTTTTAATTGTGAATGTTAATGTTGAGAATCTTTAGGGTTTTTACAATACCCATTTTTTAAATTATTTTGTTAAAAACACTGAATATATTTGTATTTTTAAATTAGAAATAAAGATTGTGTCTAAAAGTATAACCAACTATATTTTATATAAGGTTTTCTCTATGGGTTTAGAAGATCCTATAATATTTAAAAAAAACATATGTATATATTTTTTGGTTCAAATTTATATAGATGATGTTATTTTAAATTCAACTAATATGATGTTATGTGATATTATTTCAAAACTCATTAAAAAAGTGATTAAAATGAGAATTATGGGTGAGTTAAATTTCCTTAATAGTCTTCAAATTTTTTAGAAAGTCATTGGGAATGATTTAAATCAATGAAAATACATACATAAATATGTTAAAATGTTTTGACATAAAAACTTTATTCCACAAAACTGACACCATGTGTTCCTATATAAAATTAGACTTAGATATAACTGTAAAATGAGTTGAAAATTTTTTATACTTATAAATATTTAGAAATTTGATACATATTTCATATAGTAGACTAGAAGTTATTCTTGTTGTGTGTTTGGGTGCTATATTTCAACCTAATTCTAAATAGTATCTATTAAATACTATAGAAAAAAATTAATGTAATTTGAAAGATTAATTTCATTATCTCTACTGTATCTTAAAATTTCTTATTTTGATTTAAATTCAACATTTGATATTGATTTTTAAGGTTTTATATTTGATTGAAAAATTAATTTCGGAACTTAAATTATTTATAGAAATATTTAGTCTCATTGTTAAGTAAAAAATAACAATTTTTATGTGTTATCAAATTCTAAAGATGAATACACTTCAACTTGTGGTTATTATTCCCAAGTGTCATGGATTGAACCCACAATTATGGATATAGTATTTAATTTTGATCATATACCTATCAATTGTGATAGTACTATTAATATAAATATTTCAAAAAAATATAATATGTTATTATAGAAAAAATAATATTGATATAAAGCATCATTTCTTGAGGGATCACACTCAAAATTATGATACTTCATTATAATTTATTCATACAAAATATCAGTAGGATGGCACTTTACTAAGACTATTCCTTCTGTTTCATTTGAATTTATCAATATTGAATTAAATTTATTCAAATTTAAATAAGTTTATCTTCTATTCGATGTTTTATTTTACTTTAATTTAATTCATTATGTGAAATTTAATTAATTTTAATATATAGTATTTAATATTTAACCTACCTATATAAATATTTTATTTATTATATATTCATCCATTAAATAAACTAGAGATATTAATTTACTAAATATTTATTACCTATTTATTTTTAATTATTTATTTTATTTTTTTATTTGGATAATTGTCATTTCATGTGTATCATTTGGAATTATTTTAATTACAAAGTTTGATTCCTTCACTCAAAAAAACATTTGGTTTTGAAAAAATATGAATGTTTTAATTCCTATCCTGAATCCTAAAACCTTTAAAAAATGAACCATTAGATATTTCATTAAAGTATCTGGAATGAAAATTGAGTTAATAAAAGTGATCCAAGTAGTTTAATTAAGTCATGTCCTTTTAAGATTGATTATTATTTTATACAATGTAAAGTTGTTAATTTTCATTATTATTTAAAACTATTTTTATATTCAAGTAATTTCTATGTTATCAAGTATGGGAATTCATTTTTAATGAAAATAACACAAATTTAGATTTTTAAAAGTAATTCAGATAATTTTATGAGAATTACTAATTTAAATTTTTATTTGATGTGGATATAATTACTTAAAATTAAATAGAATGGTTTTTTAAAATTCCACCATCTAGATGGTTGATGTTTTGTATATTCCCCACAATAGAAAATTTTATTTTCATCTTAAATCCATTGGAAATGAATCATTTATTTATAATGATTTAATGAATTTTATTTTTTGTAATTTCAAAACATAAGAATATCACTTTATATGATCTAGAAATTTATTAGAAAATACTTATTTATTTTATTGGAACATTAATTTCCTAGAGATATAGAGAAATAGACATAATATTACTTCAATATATTTATTTTCTCAATTTTTTTGGAATTATATAATTGTCAATCATTAAAGATATGTACTAATATATATGTATCACTATATTTAAAAGGAGATGAGTGTAAGTATTTGTCCTTATAGAAGATTTTATGAATTTTTTTTACAAAAAGGATATGGTTTTGAATGAATTGGAAGGTTTTAAGTTCCATAACATTAGTGTGTTAACTACTATTCCTATATGTAAATATAGTTCCTATGGTATAACATCTCAGTTAACATCATTATTTTTGGAAGTAAAGATTTTAAACCAATAATAGGGAAAGATTCCCATAATCTTTCTTTTTTATGATGGGGGGCTTGAGAGCCTAGAGCTTCTCTTACTAGTGAATACACCTACAAAAGACCCAAATTAAGATTTTAATGTAGATGAAGAGGATAATTATATAAAATATATTATGTTTTTTTAATATATTAATAATTGTTTATAAGATTGATCTTTTTAAAATTAATATTAATCAACAGTTGGAAATATTGGTATGGATGTTCTGTTAGATAAAGTTATTCATTGGGTTGTTATTAGTGAACCTTTAGTTAAAAGATATAAATAAAAAATCTAATGTTCCTCTAATTTTGAAACTAGAATAGCGTAGTTCTCCTATCATAAAACATCATATTCAATAACTTAAATGAGTTTTTCCTTCTGGTTCAGAATAAATAGAATCAACTTTTTAATAACATATTCTATATTTTTTATTATTTATGTTTCAAGAGTTTGGAAATATGAAATCCATATTTGGTGAGATAAAAATAGGGATTTCGGATTTAAGAAAATATTTTTATAACTTAAAGGATTATTTTGTATTAAAATATAATTTTGATATTTTAAATGATTAATTATAATCTTGGAAAGCACATTCTGTTTTTAGTCTTACATTGACAGTTTAAATTCATGGATGGTTTTTAAATATATTATTAAAGAAACCAAAGGAAAAAAATGATGTCAATAACTATTTGTATAATTGTAAAAGGTGAATATTTCGCAGTTTCAATTCATTAAATTTTTCATACCTATTCATTCTTGTGTATACTCTTTTTTATGGAGATAATAGAAGTTATGGAGTAGTTATATAATTTTTATTCCTGTAATGTTTATTTATATCGAAATATTAAACATTTATAATGTGGTATTATGACATGGATCTCTTTTCATGAGTTGGATAAAAAATTTGGTTGAGTAGCCCATGTAATATTTATTGATAATTAATAGACTGTAATATTTAGATATAATTTTTATTACTAAAATAAAATTTTATTATTGTATGTATACCTCTTTAAATCAAACCAGTTGTTAGACTCTAGAAATAACAGAATGTTTTTTAAAATGAATCAGAGACTATAATGATCTAATAAATAAAAAAGTTAATATTTTATATGGTATTATTAAAGTTATTCATAAATTTTTTTATGGAATCCTCTTTTGAATAAGAATCTTCATTAGAGAAAACTCCATCTTCCTAACCTATAGTGGATAAATATTTAGTTATAGGATACAAATATATTATTTATAAGGAATAACCCTCATTTTCTATTTTTGTTATTTATTTTTCTCAACAAATCATCTCAAAATAAGTTTTTCTACTCTTCAAAAAATTTATTGAATTGCATACTTATATCAATAAAGGAGGTAATGTTATGGAATTTACTCTATAGTAAAAATATCAAGAAAATATATATGATATCTTAGACATTCAAAACAATTATTTTCAAAATATATGAAATGATTATTGAACTCTATTATATTTTTAAAATGTGAAAAAATTGATTATAGTACGTATGTCTATCAATTTCTTATTTAAAATAAAAGCATGAAACCCCCATATGAAAATTAAAAATTACCATTTTTTTCTTCTAACGGGTACTTAGAAGGTAAATTTGGTCCTATAAGAGAATATAAAGATATTTTTGTGGAAGTGGTTATAGTTGGTCACTGTGATAAAGAAATTTCTTATTCCTCTACCTGTATAACTCATATTAGTGTCATAGGGTGATTTTTCATTGACATTATTTATGGTTAATTATTAATGTATTATTATTATTTTTTATATAATAATTTATTATTCTTTGATGATGATAATTGTTTTTAAAGATGTTTTTTATTTATTGAACTCTATGATATTAATAATGTACTCCACATGGCCTGATTATCAACTCTATTTTTGATTCTAAGAACTCTACATAGTGTGAAATTATAGTTTTAAAAATGAAATAAACTATCCATTGAAAACTGTGAACTCAATATTAGTTGTTGAGAACCTTGAAAAATCAAAAAATTTAGTTTTTTTTTAAAATATAATGCACACCACATTGGTTTTCTTGTACACTACATTGATAAGAATGAACTCAATATTGATCGAAAACAACTCTATATGTATCATTATTATCTCTATGTGGATCTAATTCAACTCTATATTTTTGAGTTAAAATCTATGCATGAATAAAATCTACATGGGTGAACTTCCCCAAGCTAAATGAACCATTGAGAGGGGGTGAATCCATGGTTTATTTTTATTAATTCTTTTACGTTCCAATTCCATATATAAAACTTTTTATATTTCTCAATCCACACAAAATTATCTCTCAATATAACCACCTATATATTTGTATAATAAGAGAGTAGAATATAGTATTTACAATTTTATATAGAAAATACTACTCTTTTATGAAATGATTTGACCCCCCCCCCCCACATAATTATGATTATTCACTATCAAGTAAGTGATTTCAAAACTATACAATATCAATATGATCAAAATAGAATTCCACTACGTTCCTCCAATTCCAACACCAAATTGAACATATATTTTCTTATTCAATGAGGATCCATAATAGGAATTTAATTTTCCTCCCAATGGTTTCTTATACACAACATGGGAATACAATCTTCCTTCCCGGTCAAATGGATCAGATGTTTTACACATGTACTTACTCAAAAGAATCAACACTTCAAATATTGTGAATATTATATAAATTTTTTGGGATCTAGATTATCCTCAACTTCTTTATTCTTGATATTGATATTTTATCATTTCATAGATGAACATCCAATATGGAAATGATTTTTCACTTTTCTCTATATACCTTGGTCACCTTCATATATTATTTTTACTCATAAATTATATATGATGAATATGATAATCATTATTATCAACATAATTACCGATGAATATGGAAATACTATTCTTATTTATAGTGGATATATTCCTCATTTATATTTTAAAATTAAATTAAAAAATATCTCCTCAATTATTTTGGATGTTATTTCATGTTAAATGTCCCATAAGGATTCTTTATATAAATGATCACTAAGATACCCAACTACTCAGGTTTTATTGTCCTTCATTTAGTGGAATATATTCATTAAATACCATGGCTCATTATTTTGTACATAAATTATGATCTTGTATAATGATATTCTTCATTCAATGCCTAGAATAATTGTAACATCATCAGTATTTATTTAACTCTATAATATTATGGGTATTATTTCATGATTAATAACAAAAAATAATTTCTCATTAATTCCATGAGAAATATACTCTAAATCCTCTTATAATTTCTCAGATAAATGTTTTGAGGAATTCATGTATTTTTTTATCTTGTGGTTAATGAATAATCGTGTTCTTATTAATTATTCAAATCATTTATTCAATAATGTATCATCCATGAAGTATTTGATCAACTTTATTCATACCATTTAATTTATCATATAAAATAACCAACAAGAAAGGGAATAACTCCCCATGTCTTAATATGATAAATAAATATCATGTATTATCATTAATACATGAAATATTGGGATTAACTCATTATCCATGAAATAAAATTCATTGATCTCATCTAATATTCATTCATGAAATATGGAATATTAATGAACTCGAGCCACTATAAAATACCCAAAAAACTTTGGATGACCCATTAAAGGATATGAATCTTGGTAAAAACTATTTTATATTAATTTTTTTGGTTCAATTCATATTCATGTATTTTAAGATTTCTAACCCTCTATTTTACAAGGTATAATGGATAATTCCATTAGGAACTAATATGTAGCATTTTCTTCCATAGGATGACATATCCATATATAAATGTCATTGTTTTTTTTCTCATCCTATTTTCATGAATTGTAGTGACACTAAATTCATAAAAGATAATTTTTATCTCACTCATCCTATCTATCAAGTAAGAATGGATATTCAATTTTCCACCACACGGAATATTAATCTTCATTCACTATAAAAATATCATTCGGAATAGTGGATCGAGTTTTAATGGGTGATCCACATGTTCTTCATTTGATGCCTCAAGATAAACTCGTGGTAAATATTCATATTCTCCTCAGGTTGATTCAATTTAATTGATATAATAAACCCTATAAAGTGGTTGATCCTTAGAAATTATGTGGTTGATCAATGGAAATAATTATGGTTGATTGATGGTAAGACATACGGTCTATCTTCCCAATCATTTTCAATCCAAATTAGTCACAAAGACAATCCAGTTTTTGAGTGCAATAATATCCTTTTGGAAATAGTTGATCTAGGGCCATCATACAGTAAATACTAAACATTTGGTCGATCTTTGATAACACATGTTTTTAATCCAATAGATTGTCTGTAGAAATGTTACATGGAAGAAGAGGATTTTTCTCATATTAATCCGATAGTGTGGATGCATCAATCAGACAACTGGAGTTATATCCACGTTTTTTAAAACACTATATAGTACAAAACTTCCCAGGTCCTATAAAGAATTTCCATTCATTCTGGAACTAATATATAAGAAAACCCATTACCATAGCCGTTAATTTTTAAATAATGGGGTTTGTTCTTATATTTTTATAGCACTGACCTATGTGGCATTCCTCCTCCATTATGTTATCCTACATGGTGGTTCAACTACTCCTCTACATGATATAGGCACTCACTTTATAACAGTGAAGTATATATTATCTTCCACCCTAGATAACCTAGTAGACCTACCTCTCACATTGTCCACCTAGTTTCTATATGTGGTTGAGTTGGGTCCTTGGTTTCCTATAGCTGGCCCATTTTTTAAGTAAACTCCCATTCAAAGAGTTACCCAAAATATTTAAAATCACCTCTATAGATTTCTCAACACAAATTAAAATTATATTAAATATTATTATTTTTAATTCTGAACTATTTATCATCGTATATTATTAAAATATTTCATTATCATCTCAAACCATTATTTAGGGTACTATGAAATTCAGCATCAATTTTATTGACTAATATGAATTCCAAAATTCTTTCTTCAAAACTTATCATCCGTAATTATGAGAAGTTCACAAATCATGTGAAGGACCCCCAAGAAATATAAGAGGGGTGGGGTGATTTAGGGTGTCAACATTTTCTTTAAATATGAAAGATCATGTTCCCACATTCGTAAAAATCTATTAAAACTGCCTGATGAGAATGAGCAGCAAAAAAAATCTCATGAAAAATGAAATGCGTCAATTTTAATTGGTTCACCGATAAGGGATAATACAAGGAGAATATGTCGACAGTGTATCAGTTGTACCAAAATCCACTAATATTAATTATTCTTAGAGTAAAATAGCTTATACTTATTCACTAGGTGTTTGGCACACTTCCTTTACAATATTTTAGTGATAACTCACTTTATCCATCAGAACACTTTTGACAGCTCCCCTAGATAACTATGTTGAAAGACATCCACTAAAAGTTTATGAACATGAAAGTGCCTGAAATTTCATGAATTAATTCATACTAAACCATATATAGATTCTATTTTTTAGTCTCATTTTCACCCGTAGATGTAGTAGAGTTTTCTGCACTCTATTGGTTCATGAATTGTTCCTCCGTGATCTAGTCTTCTTTATCTTCTAACTGCGCTACACTGCTTAGCGTGTGTGCTTCATAGACCACCTCTCCTCTCTCGAATACCTCAACATCTATGGAACTTATCTCTATTGTGTACCACTTCTTCCTCTACAGACTAACCCTCTATCCGAAAATGGCCCTTCCTTCATATATAAGTTAATTTTTTATGAACCATCACCTATTCTGTGAACCATCTTCCTTCTGCAGACTATTTTCTTTTTTGGGATACAGTGCCTCACAAAACCCCTTCTATAAACTATCTCTAAGGATAACTTCTCCTTTTCAAAATCCTTCTTGTCAACCTCTTCTCCATTATGGGGTTTTCTTCCCATTGACCTGTTTGGACTTCACCAAATTCCTCCCATATTTCTAATCAAAATTCATCTATATAATGAATAGATTAGTGATCCTTATATAGGAAAAATGAACTGAAAATATCAGTTATCTAATTTCCAAAAAAGTATCATTGTGGTACAGTCTTCACCACATACCATGAACCTCTCTCGAACCTTTTTCAATCTGTGGTACGTGTAGCGCCTTTCTTACTTTGCAACAGTCGATATCTTCTACAAAAAAATACATTCTTGGTTCCTCAAATCACCACCAATGTTCCACAAACAATGATCCATCCTCATAACTATTTGACTCTCACAAACCAAAAGGCTTCCACAGACCACTTTCCCTACATTGTCCATGTACCGTGCTTCGTGGTCCTCTTAGCACTACCATACAAAAATACCATTTCTCATATTCGCTTTGTGTTCCATGAACTATGATTCCAGGTCCACATATTATTCACTCCTACACATAAATCCTTCCTTTTCCAAACAAACTAATGATTTTGAGGCACAGAAATTTTGAAAACACTGGAAAATGATGCCACCTTCAATACTATTATTAGTTTGAACTATAAGATCCCTTTTCTTTCAATCTCCATGATCTTCTTTGTGAGGATTGTCAGCAAACACATAACATACTCAATTTCTAGAAAATAAAACCCTTGTATATAACCTCATCGTCTAATTAAGTAGAATATATCAGCAATCACATCAAAATTCATTATCTAAATTAAAAATACTTTAATCATAATAAATTTATCTTCACTCACCAATGCATATGATCTTATTGAGAAAAAAATACAACACTACACCACAAAAATCTACCCCATTTATTTTTTTGTCAATATCTCTTCACATTGTTAAGGTCAATATGTGTTTCCAAATATTTCTCCCACATAACTCATCTCATTATTCTCATCATTCACACTCATACTCTTCCCTATTATCATCATTTCATTCATAGTTTTTCAAGAGAGGGTTGATATCACAAATTTTCTCAAAAAATATCCTTCAATTATTCAACTATATGATTACATGGGATAACATGGTGTAAATATATATATATATATATATATATAACCTAGGTTTCCCATTCTACCATAAAAATGATTATATTTGGTTCCATGGTCTTAACATAGTTATTTAACAAATTAGAAATATTTAAACCAAATTTTTAAAGAAATATGTATTCATGAAAACTTCAAAAAACACATAAAAATGTTTAATCTTTGGATATGCAACTCTCCCCTCTCTCATTATTCTCATTGATAAATTCTCTTTCTAAAAAATATATTTATAACAATCAAGAGGGAGGATCTTAAGATTCATTTGTATACCTAAATCCACAATTTCTAAAACCTTTCCAAAATTTATAGATTTACTGGAATTCAAAAATAACAAATTATTCTCAAAGTTTCTCTCCATTAAGGTATAAACTATTCTTAATTAATTTCATGGTATTCAACAGACTCTGGGATGTAAAAAACCTTCATGTTTTCTAATAGTTATATCCTCAGACATCCCCTTTAATTAATTTCATGTTATCTAATAAATAGATTAATAGGGAACAAGGAGGAACCTATGATATCCTCATAAACAACTTTTAGACTAAGAGTTACCTCTCAACCCAGACTGCTCTTTTCTTCCATTCTCATTGTGAGATATTTTCTTAGGACTCCTCTTTCTATTTTGTGTCTCATTTATTTGATAATATTTTTTCCTGTTAAACTTATTATCAATGTAGAATATCTTTTTCCAATACATTATTTTAAATATTCAAGTCTCTAGTTATGGAAAAAATCTCAACAACTTACACCTCACCTTATGAAGCCAACTTTTTTCCTTTAACATCAATATTTTTTTTTCATATTCTAATTTTTTGGCCAATATTAATTGTTTTTGATAAAAAAAATAGGCATACTTTCTTGAAAATCGCAACCTTAAAAGAATCATAACATTACATTCCATAATAATTATTTATAAAACTCTTCCCTTTAATAGAATATAGAACCAATCCATACAACCTTTTCATGTATGTGCCAGCCTAGTGACATTCCAAACTGAATCTGGAAAAAAAATCTTCTAGAATCTAATTTTTTTTTGTATAGATAGTGCTGATGAATATCTGGTCACATGTGTCTTTATCTGAGATTTGTTCCTTTAGTTCACATTGAAACTCCCCCCGCACTCATCCATGATTCCTAGTAAATTCAAATTTAAATTACATGAATTTCATTTGTTTCCATTCTACCCACAACACCAATAAATCCCTTGAAAGTTTCTTCTTTTGGATTGGTCCCATATTTGTGTTTATTTTTTCCTATTAAAAATTGATACTTAGTTTTATTGGGGGGATATTATATCCTTATAATATTCTTCCCTTCCTTTGATTTGGAATATTTCCACTATTTATTATTGGACCAATATTGTATTGGATTATTTTTAGACTGTCAATTTATATTATAAGATATTTATTTTTAGAATTAAAACTATCAACTTTTAACTAAAATTTGGGACCTTTAATCTCTTTAAATAAATAAAATTATCTAGTGAATTACGCCAATTTATTATATCCTTATCTACCATTGTTAAACTCATTTTAAATTGTGACCCATATGTCTTGTGTATAAAACAACCTTTCTTCTTATTAAGCCATATTTTTTACAAAATAAATCATCATCTTTTCAAAATTAGGTGGCATAAATTTATTTTTCTTGATCTCATCAATATAGGGTACTTCTTTCTTTTATATATCTTCCTTCTCAAAAGACAAAATTTTATTTTTATTATCAGACTTTTTCTTTTCATTCATGATGTATTGTATATATCCCATTCAAAATTATAATTTTTCATTCTACTTTCACTCAAATTATGACCCTTCATTTCAATCATCACTACAACTTATTGAATCAGTTCCATTATTTACATGATAAAAAAACATTATTCATCATCTAAAGAAAAAAATAATGATGAAGCTTTATTTTTTCACATTAAATTTCCCTTTTCCCTATTGAAGTTCCCCTTCTTCAAACCCAATTTTTTGTATGGTCTCTCAAAATTTGATTCTAATTATTTTACCATCTTCCTTGGAAACAATTTGGAAAATTTACTATATTCTGCATGGCTGAATCATTTATTGGTTTCTTACACTTTCACTTCTACTTTCCCCTTTTCAATCATTTTTATAAAAGGGAAAAAATTATTAGAATATTCATAATCTTTATCAGAATCTAGATCACTTGATTCAATAATATCTTTTTATTTATATTTCTTTTTTATTATTTTTTAAAGACCATATAAAAAATTACATTTTTCTAAAATAATAGAATATTATATAAATTATAATCTATTATGAATTTTAAAATATATCTATTCCTTCAAGGTTATAATTTTTTTAATCAAAAAAATATAGAAAATTTATCAATTTTTTTTGGAAATGATAGATTCATTCATCTTCTCCTAGAATCATAATAGTTTTTTGACAATTTCATTAACTCTTATGAAATAGTCATCAATATTTTCTTCATTATTCAATATTATGTCCTCAAACTAGATCCTTCAAACATGAAATTTTTGTTTCTAGACTTTAACGTTTCATTTATAGTTGCTTATCATATTTTCAAAGATATCCTTGATAGTTTGGAGACTCATGAGATTTTTTTATACCTTATTTGATACACACATCAGGATGGAATTTTGAGACTTTCCATGTAACTCCATATTTCTCTTACCATCATATGTTATAGAACCATTATCAGAAATGGGTGTAAAACCCATTTTTTCAGCATATGTCACTTTTATTACAATTAATAGACGGTAAGGTAACATATTATTACTCCCCCTATGTTAATTATTACAATAAAATGTGAAAACACATTGGATATTTACTGAGATAAGATCAAACATGTCCCATAATTATTCTTGGATCTTTCTATGTTAACCTAGATCTAATACCAGTTGAATTTCCCCATGCTTGATGAACTATGGATAGGGGATTGAATCACCTTTTTGGGTGTTATTTTTATTTTCAATTCAACCACTCAAACATTTTAAGGTTCTGTATCCAATCAAAATTATATCCCAATCTCACTTCTTTTGGATTTTAATATAAGAGAGTGTCATACATTATTTTCTTGGTTAGTATTAAAATAATAAGACTTATTACACCTGTTAAAACCCACACACATATTCTTTACTATAAAACAAGTGATTAAAACCATATAAAATCTCAGTTTTATCATCACAAAGTCCCCCTACATTCCTCCACATATAACGCTGAATAGAAGATAAAATCCTATTCTTCAATAGGACACTGGTATAAAAATATATTTTTCCTATCCAAGGTTGCTTTTACACTACTTGGGGATACAATCTACCTACACGGTTAGATGGGCCAATAGGTTTATATGTGTAATCCCTCAAAAGCTTTAGCACTCATTTTCTTGAGCCTTCTCTCCAGATCTAGTGTAATCTAGATTCTCCTCTACTATGTTCTCCTCGATACAGATGTTGTATCAGCTGATAGGTGAAATTATGATATGCGTAATATTTATATCTTTTTTTCTAAAAATATTCATCACCTGTATATACTTTTTATATTCACAACAATAATATCATGAACATGGCTCTCATTATTATCATAGTAATAGTCAATGAATATGGAAACAAAACAATCATTTACTATAGGTAATTTCATTATTTTAATATCATAATTAACTCCCAAGTCATCATAGAAATTATTTCATTTTAAATTTGTTGAAATTATTCCTAATATAAATTCTCATAAAAATTAGAAATATTCATGGGTATTCTTCTACTTCTTCACATAGCTTATAATCATAAAAAATCTCAAATTTTTATTTTCTACATAAATCATGATATTCTTCATGGAAATATTGTACAAATTTCATTATCAAAAAAATTACATTAACTCTATTATTATCATAATTATTTAATTATCAATAACACATAATAATTAATCATAAATTTCAAGTTAAATACTCTACACACCATTCAATAATTCCTTATATTAATTATCTATATAATTTAGGTATTCTCTTTCCTTCATCGTATAATTAAAAAATAATCATGTTCTTATTAATTCATAAACTCAGGTATTCAATCATGCATCAAACCCATATCATGATATCACCTTCATAAATTCCATCACATTTATCATTTAAAATAAACAACTGACATGGGCATATCTCACCATTTCTTGATGTAATAAATTAAACGTGTATATTGTCTTTAATACCTAAAATCTTGGGATTAACGAATCCTAAATAAAATAACATAACACATTATCATCCAATATATAGACATTAAACATTATATATCCATGAATTCGAGCATCTTAAAATTTAATAACTCGTAATTAACCTGTAAAATACATGAAGCTCAATATAAACTAGAAGTCAAGTATTATTCTTAGACATAAATTAATATTATTGTATTAAATGATACCTAAACCTATTATTCATGTGGTACAAATGATTATTCTATTATAAACTAGTATGTATCATTCTTTGGCCTCGAGATGACCTGTCAATACATGGATGTCGTTGTTTTTCATTTTTTCTACTGATTTTCATAAATACAGGAAACTCTATATTCATGAAATATAATTTCGATCTCACTCATACCCTCTCTCATAAATAAACATATACCCTATTTTCCACAACATTATAGCTCAATATTCATGTATGTTTTAAAGGCCCCGACCCCAGTATCATGGATTAGGTGCATTAATTTATTACATTGACATAAGATACAATGACTTACATCCCAAAGGACTGAAAATTTTAGTAGTCTTGTTACACTAGATACATATATGAAATTAAAATTAAATTTTAGACATAAAATAAACAAATTATTTTCTTTGTGAATACCATTATTTTCCTAGCATAACCATGAAAATCAGTTATAATAAACATTTTTGCATCATAGGGAAAATAAAACATAATAAAGGGGTGATCTTAAATGATCAGTAAGGGTGAAGTAAAATGGAATATAACATGAATAAATAAGAATAATCTATACAGAATGATAAACTACATAAATACACATGCCATTTAATCGGTAAACTAAAAATTAAAAGAATCCAAATATTTTCATAGTGAAAATACTCTAGATAATAATAACGAAATTATGAATAAAAGGAATGATTAATTATTAAACACCATGTATCTAGCACATGAACCACTACTATTATGTCCTTTCATAATATGGTTTAAATATAATGGTAGAAACCCATCTTATTCGTGTTGGAGATAATGATTAAGGGTCTGCCACCATTTAATTTGTCTCATGAGACCTTTCAATGCAGTGAGGGTTGTCTATTATTGGGCCCCACCCATGTCTACCAGTATAAAAAATTGATCAAAAATTAAAATTAGCAATTTAATTTAATAACCAATAATCCTTTAAATAATCCTTTTTGAGAAAATGATATATATTTAACATTATTTCCCCAATTAATCCAATAACTTTCAGAGTAAACATCATACGTTAAAATGGTATATGGATTAGAAAATAATCCTATCAATGATACAATAAATATGGATATTAAAAATAATATTTAACTATTAATGATCATAAATAAAATTTATAGTCAATACATATCATAAAATAAATAAGTGATGAATATATCATATGTCCCACATAAATAAAAGTGAGATGAAAAACATTTAACTTATGCTTTACATTAGATTATTATGATTTAACATACTATATAATGGTTTAAATCATGTTATTGATTTATATAATAACCATTTCATATTTATTATATCATATATGATTCTCTTATGTCATCTTATCACCCATTTGTTTATAATATTTCACCATTACCCTTATTTTAGGTGTTAACTGCTTCATTTTCCTATACATGTTTGGTCATGTAATTCTTGATTCTTTACATAGAATATTATTACATCATATACAAAATGATATTAAGGTAATAAATATCCTATTTATTCATTTTATACATTTTAATAGTCATTCTTTAATGGTTAACATAAAAAATTAATCACACCGCGTTGTGAAGACGGTAGGTCATATGTACGCACGGGCGACGATGTCATTCCATTAATGGGTAAACTGTAAGGAATTGGATGGTATATTAATTTTAAAGAATCAATATAATGTCATAATTATAATATATAACCATTATTTCTATCTTTATATCCATCCAACAAAATTGGTTATGAAAAATAAATTACACCATTACATGGAGATGGTAAGCCGTATGTATACACACACGGTGCTTTCATTTTTTATATGATATATAAAATGTGGAATATGGTTTTCCAATCATAATTATAAAATATATTCATGTATATTATACTTTATTTATTACCTTATAGTTTAAACAGTACATTAAGATGAAGAATAATAAGAAATACACTTGAAAGTGTTGATAAAGATGATTATATATTCTCAGGTATACTTCTTTTAATATCTTCTTAAAAGTTATAGATTTGATAATTTAGAAGTTCCAATACCTCTAGGAATTAACTAAATATGTTTATAAGACAAATTATAATATTTTGGACAATATATATGGCTCAAAGTGGTGTAAATAATTGAGGGAGGAGGTTCATAATTATAATTGAGGTGACGGGTACTTTTGGAAATCCTCAAAATATTAAATTAATATAAATTAAATTTAAATTCTAAATGTCTCCAAAATGAGTTACATAAAATATAAGATGATTATAGGTCAAAATAATCTCATAAAATAATTTTTATAAAAGTTAATATTACATTACTACCATTATATTTTGGTTCTAAACCTAATTTGATTCCATTAACTCATACCTTGACAACGTGTATTTTTTCTCTTTGATGGTTAATATATTTATTATAAAATAAAAAAACCCATAAATGGAGTATTTATGAAAATTTTAATATTATAAAAATATTTTTTATTAATTTAAGATATGGAGGAATTTTATATAATTTAAAAAAAATATTATTTACTTTAAAATGTTATTAATGTTAATTTTGACATTATCCATTACATTGACTATTAAAAAAATCAAAACAGCAAGTTATATTCGAAAAAAATCTTTTAATAAATCCCACATATGTAAATTTCATATAAAAAATTCATTTATTATAATAATTATATAAAATTATTTTTATTTTAGTTGTTTTAATATAATATATTTTATTTTTCCATTAACATATAAGTAATTTTCATGTTTGAACCTTGGAGTGTTACATTCTCCCCTCCTTCAATAAATTTCATCCTCAAAATTTGAAATTGGAATTTAAACATCAAGGTTTTAAAAATGAAAATTTCTTTATGGTTAACCCCTATGGGAAATAAGGTTAATATAAAATATTCTTAATAAGAGGGAATGGAAAAAAAGTGAAGGTCATCAAAAAATTGGGTGTTCAAATAGGATAACATTAGTGGGATGTAAAACCCTGGACATGGAATAATAATATAACTATCAAGTGATGATGTAGAGTGATAGTGAAAATTTTCATTTTAAATTTAACCATCACAAAAACCTAAATCTATGATCATTTAAGAGACCAATGATTTCTGAGATAGAAAATTAAATGGATAACATTTCTGTTTCAAAATCCTTTTTCAAGGGTTAAGGAATTCTTTTACTATCTAGTGAAGTACTTGATAAAATAAACATACTTGATTTATTTACTTGTCATAAGTATAATATCATCCTTTGGTTGCCCATGGATCTATTATCACTTCATCCCTTATTCCAGGAAATGAATGTTCTTGATGAATTTTTTATTCTCGAAGCACTTTTATTAAAAGATCCATAAGTCATCACTTTGTCCTTTATATATTTACCAAAATAAAAATGGTTAACACATTTTATCAACTAAAAACAATATACAAAGTTAAACTGCATCCATTCCATATGTAGTTAATCTTAAGACTCATCCCAAATATTAATGTCCAAATTCAAACACCAAAAAAATTTGGACAACGTCTCTAAATTTACAAAATAGACTTAACATAATATTTTCCCCCCAAAAAATTAGATTTTATTGTCACATACCAAATATGTAAACCCCAATCACCTTTATAACATTATGAAAACACGCATTCTTCCAGAAGAAAAATCACATATTGTTGAGTATATTCCTTAAATCCAAACATCTAATAATTTTAGAAAAAGATAACATGAACCATAAAATCATTAACCACCTTTATGGTCACCAATAATATCACATATAAATATATTTATTATCATCTTAACATCAAGCACATATTTAGAGTTATCATTCCCTAATTACATGTTTTCCAAAATATCAACATACAAGAGAATAAATTCACTTTGTTGATGGTGTTATTAATCACATTCTTCAAATTACTTAGAGAATATATACTCCAGTACAATCCTTATATATATCATGATTATTATAATAATATAATTATTGATAAAATACTCAAATAATATGATTTATTGAATTAAAAATAGGCATATTAATCATTTATCTTGTTATGGGGTAGTAGAATAATCTTGAACATGATCTATTAGACTCTTTTGGGGTATATTCCTTTAGTGCTTGAGAAATTTATTTTCATAGTGTCTGATATCATTTATGTTGAAGTATTGAACATTGGAAACATTTTTATTACCATTGAAATCACAATCATGGTGTCCTTTCTCTCCAAACTTGTTTTGAACTCTCATTCATTTTAATCAAGTAACATGGTGTTTATTTCCAAAAATTATCATATGTAGAAAAATAATACTTTCTCTTATCTCCTTTATCAATATTTATCGTAGATTTACTCATGTTATCATCTTCCCTTATATGACATAATACTTAGAGAATTATTTTTTTACGTCTTTATCACATGATAATATGTCCCCATATTATAAGAATGTCTGGGAGACTTTTTCCATTCAAAATATTGGGAAAAGACCAAAAACTATTTGACCCTTTTTACTCGTTGGATCATATGCATTGGTGAGGTTCAAATTTCTTCTACGAGGATAAATTTCTAAATGACTATATATACTAGAATAGATCATATCATTATGAAATATAATGTATAATCCCACAACTAGTGAAATATCTCACATAAATTGAAATTTTTATTCGAATATAATCTCATAAATATGGTTTATTTGGGATGTTCCTATATTATTATCCTAAAATTCTATCATAGGGTTATGTTATCCAATCGTGGATTTCCTAAATCTAGTTCCCAAGGTTTCCACTAAACATTATCTCATACCAAATGTAAATACCCTCACCCCAATAGCACGAATTCAGTGACTTACATTATTACATTGTCATAAGATACAAGGAATAACATCCCAAATGACCAAATAGTTTAGTTTTATTTGTAAACTAGATACATAGGTTAAATTAAAATTACATTTTATAAAAAAAATGAAAAAATTATTTTCTTTTAAAATTCCTTTATTCTCCTAGATTAACCCTGCATATCATTCATAATAAACTTCTCAGCATCCTAGGTAAAAAAAAACATAAGAGATGGGTGAGATAAAATTTTAAGTAACAGTGATGTATAGTGTAATTTAACATGAATCATTAATAGTAATATATATATAAAGTTATATTATATAAAAACACATTCCACTTAATGAATAAACTGGGAATGAAAGGAATCCATAGATTTTATCAAGGTTAAAATCCTCTATATAATAATAACATGATTATGAATGTAGGAAATGCTTAATTATTAGATGTAATGTATTAGGAACATGAAACACTACCACCAAGATCTTTTACAATTAATTTTATGTTTCTGTGTAGAAACTCAACTTATCTTTCTTGTAAAAAACTGTTAATGGTTTGTCGTTAACTGACTTGTCTTATGAGGCCTATTAATGCATAAAGGGGCTATCTATTGTCTGGACCTACCTGTACCCAACAATCCAAATGATTACTCACATATTAAAATGATCAATTTAAATCATGAATCAATAATCATTAATAAAAAATCCATATTGAGTAAAATATATGTATTTAACATTATTTCTCCAATTATTAAAATAACCTTAAAAGTAAATATTGTATGAAAAAAATGTTATACGATTATAAGAGAATAATATCAATGATACAAGAAATGTTTATATTTAATAAAATACTAAATGATTTATTATCATATATAAAATTTTTACTACATACATCACAAAAATTATATAATTCATGAATATAGCATATGTCCTACATAAATAAAAGTGAGACAAATACACTTACCTTGCACTTTACTTTAGTTAAACACAATTCCAACACCATTATAACTGTTTAAAGTATATTATTAATTTATAAAATAACCATATTCATTTTTTTATATCATATTATCCCCCATTTGTTAATAATATTTCGTCATTACCCTTGTTTTGGGTGTTAACTGCTTCATTTTCCCATTTATGTTTTTCTCTGTAAGTCCTAGTTCCCTACATATGACATAATTAAATAATTTAAATAATTATATTAAGGTCATAAATATCATATTTATTCATTATATAAATTTTTATAATCATTCTTGAATGGTGAACATGGAAAATAAATCACATCACATCCTAAAGATAGTAGGTCGTACATAGGCACGAGCGAGGATATCATTCCATTAATTGGGAAAACTGTAATGAATTTTGTAGAGACCCAAATCTTGATGTACATAGACATTACATTAATTTTGTAGAATAGTTAGAACATAACAAAAACACACACACGAGGACCATAATAGTTTAGTGTCTTTGGAAACTCGGAATATAATCTTCTAATCGTGGTGAAAGATCTTCAACATCTCCCATAAAGATCTTTTTTTTAAACCTGTATCCTTTATTTATGTCTTGGGGAAAAGAAAACATAAAAGGGTGATCTGAAATGCTCAGTAAGGGTAAACAAAAGAAATATCAATCACGTCATACTCATAAGAACATATCTTTTGGAAATATTAACCTGCAAAAGAGATAATAATTTCATAACATGGTATAAATCATAGTAGTGAAATGGAATCCCAATAATCATAACATAAAACATGAAACTTTGTGTCATACACACATAATCATAGAGAATCATTTCTTGTTAGTCAATACTCATTTCCAAGACTATCTTAGTGGACAAAGTCCATTTCTGAACCGAGTCACCCTCGTTTCAGTCCTGTTTCACTGAACCGGTATAACCTACCATTCCAGCCATGTCTATCTAATGAGATATAAAATATTTACCCAATGAATTGGAGGGAGATATAGGTCCCACCCATCTCATAATGATACCATTCTTATGTGTTCCAGAAAATCATAAATCATACATCATTGCATAACCCATGTAGTAAAAATGGGATTTTTAAACAAATGACATCATAAAATAATTTATATAAGATAAAGGAATTCAAAAAAATATTTCCATCACAACATAATCAAATACATGTAATAATAGGGATAGAAACAGAACCCTATATTATCTTAGATGGAAAATAATTTTGATAAAACACTTGAACTCCATTCTTGAGGAAAATATCCTTTCTACTTCAAAAACATTTTTCCTTTCTTAACATGTCATACAATTTTAAACTAAAAGAAGTTTATTAAAAATAAACTTTATAACTTGTAAAGGAAGATTCTTGGAAATATTGTTTTAAAAATCCATTCATGTCGTATAAGTTAAAAAAACATTCTTCTCGTACTTTTGTCGGAAAAGTCAAAAAGTACTTCGTATGAAAAATGACAAAAGATTCCATTCATATAATTTAATAAAAACTCACCGAAGGGTAAAATATGATTTAAACAATTTTAGGTGGATGGAAATAATATTAAATATTGAGAATACATGGATTTGGATGATAAAATACACCCCATTAAATACCAAAGTATAAACAATCTCGGATAAAAATGAGATTGTGATATTTTCCTTACCTTAGGTCCGATTTGCTTCGTAAGTGTCCTAACCTCCTGTATAATGATTTAAATAATGACATTGACATATTACAGAATCATATTCATTTTTATTATATCATATATGGTTCACTTATGACTTTATATTACCCGTTCTTTTGTAAATTCATGTTAAAATAGCGTTTTGGGTAAAATCGTCTCATTTGTCGTTCGTGTTTTAACTTGTAATTATTAATATGATTACTTAGATCAGGATTAATTAATTCAAGAATATAAAACATGATTTATATATAATATATATTCAGAATATACATATATATAATGGATCGATAAATGGAAAGAAATACACCGTTCATGGAGACGGTAGGTCGTACGTACGCATGAACGCTGTTTTCATTTCCTTATTGAATTGAGTGGAATTAAGTAGATGACAAAAATATATATATACATAAATACAGTAGTATTATTATGTCATATATTTAATTATTATTGCTTATATATACTTTATAATCATTCTTAAATGTTTAACATAGAGAATGAATCTCATCGCGTCGTGGAGACAGTATTCCGTATGTACGCACGCGTGGTGATTTCTTTTTCCGTAGGATGGATAGATGGTGAAATAGGGTTGTTTCATACTTATAATAATATATCAGTATATTAGTGATACTGATTTATTACTTCATAATGAAACAACTAAAGAAGAAGAAGTGGAAGAAGAAATAAAGATTAAAGAATCGGTAACAGACATTACCTCTTCTTTGAAATGCTTCTTTGAGACCTCCTTTTAGGGTACTAAAATTGGTCTTTCAAAAATACCAGGACCTCTAGGATGTCTCTAGGGAAGTGTATAGGAGAAATTGGTAGGTTTTGGCCGAGATTGAAGGCTCAAAGTGGTGTGAGGAAGAGAGAGAGGAGGTGCCCTTTTATAAGGGAGGAGAGGGGTACCTTTGGAATAACTAAAAATATTATTTTATTATAATGCCAAATTCGGATTTAAATAGCTCCAAATTTATTTATTTCTAAGCTAAGGTGGGTATGGGTCAAAAGCCTTTCATCCAATAGAATTTATACCAGTTTAGGTTCCTATTTTAACCTTATCATTTATATTTAACTTTAAGTTAGATAATTTTACTTTTATCGTGTCTTCATGTTTTCTTACACTATAAGGTTAATAAACATACTATATCAAGACAAACGAACCCCAAGTTGTTTATAATTAATATATATAACCTTATCTAAGTCATTTTGCCGAACCATAGATTTTTAGGAATAAAATATCAATTAATAATATAATACTTGTTTTAAAAACTATTTTATGTCAATTTTGACACTATTTAGTAATTGATTTTTGTGAAAATTATAACAGAATTATTAGTTCAAAAACAGTTAATTAAATCAATAATAACATGTCATATTAACCTAGAAAATTATTGGAATTCATAAAAAGTCTTAAATTACATTTATTTGGGTATTTATAACATCAATTATGTTAATATTTCATTAATAAGACAATTACTGCATCATCTTTGTGTCATAATAAATGATAATTATTTAATCCCTAAAAATTCCAAATAAATTACTATGATGTAGATAATTGTATTATATTTCTGGAGACTATTCGGGTTCGAAGTTTCATGAAGTGTATCACTGAATTAAAATTATTATACTTATAAGATTTAAGAAAGTGACATGTTGTCACATTCTTTGGTTTTAATAATAATTAAATTATTTTCATGGACAAAAGTCTATAAATGAATCTAATCCGACCCTTAGGTGATATGGGTCGAATATTAGTTACCCAATAGAATTTTTGAATGTGTTCGGGTAATTTTATAATATTATATTTACCCTTAATTACCTGATTTACCTTTAACTAGGGTAAATAAAATTTATCATAGTTACTATTCATAATTCCCAAAAATAAAAAGTAGCCTATTAACATAATTTGGACCCACTGATTCCAAATATGGAATCCATTTTTTCAAATTCAATACACATAAGTTGCAGAAATTAAATTAAAATTAATCCCATTGTCGAATGAGAACAGGTTTTTGTTTAAAACATTGCAAAAGATTGAATTGATTTAACCTACGAATTCAATGTAAAATCAATACTAATGACATAAATTATATTAAATGGTAAAAATATATTCTATTTATACTTTAAAACAATTCAATATTATAATTTATCCATATAAATTATTACGATGAAAAAAGTTGTTTTTCATTAAAATATAGCGTGTTTTTACTATTCATCAAAATATGAAAGTTACCCGAATAATAAGAAAAATTTATCCAAGGTAAATTTTTATTTCTTGATTCCAAAGAATAATTTTATTTTGTCAAATTGAACTTATAAACATGTAAAAAACTAGATTTAATGTGGGTGCGCCATCAAAAGGCAGCAAAACTGCATTTTTTGAAAAATACTTATTTTACCCGAAACATTTATTTTGTTCTTATACCATGTTATAGAAAATGTGTAAGATGAATAATAATGTTATAAAATTCAAAATTTAGTTAATACTATAAATAATGGCTAGTTGATAATAATATTAAAATAACATATCGTTGTTTAGTAAAACTTGGTATTGCGTACAACACACGTTATCGAGGAAGGTCACGATTGCGTGTAATGCAGGCCAAGTCAGTGTTGCGTGTTGTGAAAGAATCCTTCGTTGTTTTGTATAGAAGAATACAACCATATTTCATTTATACATTTAATATATATATATATATATATAATCCATGTTGCGTAGAATAACTATTATCAAAATTGTGTGTAACACGATCCAAGAATAGTGTTGCGTATACTGCAAGCTAATACGGTGTTGCGTATAGCGCAAGGTAATCTTGGTGTAGCATACAACACAAGACATTAATAAAATTAAAATAATATTTTTCATAAAATCTCAGGGTGTTACATTCTACCCCCCTTAAAATGAATTTCGCCCTCGAAATTCGTTGGGGTTATAAATGGTTTACTACTCGAAAGTTTGTTTAATATAAACCCACATCGTAAAAAAGAATACCAAAACATGGATTTAAAAACTAAAGTATTAAATGTAACGGTTACCCAAATTAACTCATCACTGGTTTTCCACGTAGGAGAACATAGGTGAAAATATGGATATGGAAGAAAAATCTAACCATCACGTTCTGATGGAGAGTGGTAGAGAACATGGCTATGGAAAAGCCAGAAATCACAAAGCCATAAATTTGTGATGATCTAAGGTACCATTTTATTCATCATATATAAGAGCACTAGGACAACATTTTTGGTTTTCAAGATCATTTCCCTAAAGTTGATAAAATTGGAATTATAATAAATACTTTCGTGATTTTGGTATAGTCTCGTCGTTTTTCATTCTTTGGACAATTTCCACTTCATCACTTAAATAAATGAAGTTGAATTTGTCATTCGTGATGTGTTAGCAGATCATGTGATAGAATGATGGGTCATTCCATCTGTCTCAAACAAAAGGTTAGAAATGTTATCAAAAAATACATAAGTCCATCTATAGTGGGATTAATCATATATGGTTCCTAAAATGGACATATAATTCATATATCATACCGCTTAAAAAAATAAAACTAGTTTCTACTAACCAGGGACTTCCTGTAGGCTAGTGGTATGCGATAAAGGTCAGTCGCACTTCGGTTGTGGGTTCGATTCCTACAACCTTGTCCGACACGATGGGATGTCGCCCTTCCTGCATGTTTTCATTTTTCAAAAACTATATTACTATAACATCCCATCAATAATATCGAAAAAAAACTTCTATCCTTAAACAATACTAACTTATGTCCAACATAATCCATTCCAATCTTTAGGATTATCCGTAATACTACAGTCCATTCTCATAATATAGTGAAAATGATTACCAGAGATTTAATACCATCTTTGATCCCCATATATCATAAGATATGTCTTGTTGGTCACATTCCAAGAATTCAAAGGCCTTAATCATGTATTCTCTTGAAAAATGAATACCCATTGAACCTTAGTGAAAACATGAATGCAGTTAAAAGTTAACACTTTCCATATACCAAAATCCTCAAAATTCTATATACTCAAACCATGATATCACTTAGTCTTTATATCAATCATGAGCTCATGAATACTGTCAAATATGTCATTTTCTCGTTTTCCCTTCATTATGTGCATATAATCCTTTTTTCCAAAAATATCTCAATCACTTTTCATGGTTACCGATGCCATAAAATTATTGAAAACCACAATATACCAAAACATAAATATTCCAATATTCCACGATACTATATAAAACATTATTTTGGAATTCCATTACATAAACAGTTAATCATTCCACCACATCGTTGTCATATTCAACATCACCAATGGTGATCACATGTGACTTCCCTTTGTCCTTTTCCTGAAGTAGTTGCTCATGTCGATAATCATTAACCCTTGTATTAGGGCATTTATTGGAATAATGTCCCATCTCCTTGCACTTGAAACATTGAAGTGTAGTAGGTTCATTCTGTGTATCCCTTCCTTTGTTTGCATCATGAGACATCTTCTTCCCATCATTGCGGCATTCAAACGCCCGATGACCTTCCTTTCCACATTTCAAATATTTACTTGTCCCTTTAAGACAATCTCCACCTTGCTTCTTTCCACACTTTGAGCATAAGGAAACATTCATCTTCTTTTCACCATTATTCTGAGATTTCTCCTTGAACTCCATATTTCGTTTCTTGTCAAAACTATGAGATGGATAAGTAACACCAACTTCCATTTCTACCTTGATAGCACAATGCACAATTTCTTCATAACTACTAAAGTCTCTTATAGCTAATTCCCTTCGAAGATTTGGTTTTAATCCACTGAAGAATCGATCAACTTTACTTTCAGGTTGGATGATAAAGCTAGATACATACCTTGAAAGCCTTGTAAAATTCACTTCGTATACACCAACAGATTCATAATCCTTTTGCATTAGTTCAAGAAACTCCTTCTCCATCTTTTTTCAAAGAATACGAGGGAAGTACTTATTGAAATATATGTTCTTGAACTCGTCCCATTCCATGGACTCAATTTCATCCATTTGCCTCGTATTCTTAATAATATTCCACCATTGATCAGCATCACCTTCCAAACGATACACTACTAAGATGACATTATCATGTTCAGAACATTGAAGAACTGAAAATATCTTTTCAGTAGTACTAATCCATTGTTCAGCAACTAATGGATCAGTAGACCCGCTGAAAGAAGGTGGACGTTGCCTCATGAAGGACTCAATAGAATATTGTTCCCTTCTCTGCTCATTTGTAAGTCTAGAATTATTCATAGCTTGTGTAATAATATCAATAATATTTTGCACTCTGTCTCCCATAACATTTGTTTGTTCATGAGGACAATCATTGCATTTTCCATTACATTGATCAACACGGTTCCTTCGGGTTCCAGCCATCGTCTAAAACCCAAAAAGAATAGTGCGAGAGGCAAAAATCATGATAGGGAAAACAACATAATAAAGGGGGAGTACCTTCAATATCTAACATCTTAGGTTTAATTCTATGATCGTTAGCGTAATTATTGTAATATAACCTATATGTATACTTAACCTTAGGGATATCCCTAGACATACCTTAGAAATATCTCTAGGGATATCACTAACGTTTTTTTCATCCTAGTTTCCAAAGGTTGACTAAACCTTTCCTCTGATACCAACTGTAGAGACCCAAATCTTGATGTACATAGACATTACATTACTTTTGCGGAATAGTTAGTACATAACAAAACCACACACACAAGGACCGTAATAGTTTAGTGTCTTTGGAAGCTCGGAATATATTCTTCTAATCGTGGTGAAAGATCTTCAACATCTGCCATAAAGATCTTTTTTTTAAACAAATATCCTTTATTTATGTCCTGGGGAAAAGAAAACATAAAAGGGTGAGCTCGAATGCTCATTAAGGGTAAACAAAATAAATATCAATCACGTCATATTCATAAGAACATATCTTTTGGAAATCTTATCCTGCAAAAGAGATCATAATTTCATAACATGGTATAATTCATAGTAGTGAAATGGAAGCCCAATAATCATAACATAAAACATGAAACATTGTGGCATACACACATAATCATAGAGAATCGTTTCTTTTTAGTCAAGACTCATTTCCAAGACTATCTTAGTGGACAAAGTCCATTTCTGAACCGAGTCACCCTCCTTTTAGTCCTATTTCACTGAACCGGTATAACCTACCGTTCCAGCCATGTCTATCTCATGAGATATAAAATCTTTACCCAATTCATTGGAGGGAGATATAGGTACCACCCATCTCATAATGATACCATTCTTATGTGTGACACAAAATCATTAATCATACATCATTGCATAACCCATGTAGTAAAAATGGGATTCTTAAACAACATGACATCATAAAATAATTCATATAAGATAAAGGAATTCATAAAAATATTTCCATCACAATATAACAAAATCTATGTAATAATAGGGATAGAAACAGAACCCTATATTATCTTAGATGGAAAATAATTTTCATAAAACACTTGAACTCCATTCTTGAGGAAAATATACTTTCTACTTATAAACCTTTTTCCTTTCTTAACATGTCATACAATTTTAAACTAAAAGAAGTCTATTAAAAATAATCTTGATAACTAGGAAAGGAATATTCTTGGAAATATTGTTTTAAAAATCCATTCATGTCGTATAAGTTAAAAAAACATTTTTCTCGTACTTTTTTCGGAAAAGTCAAAAAGTACCTCATACGAAAAATGACAAAAGATCCCTTCATATCATTTACTAAATAATCTACGAAGGGTAAAATATGATTCAAACAATTTTAGGTGGATGGAAATAATATTACATATTGAGAAAACATGGATGTGGATGATAAAATACACCCCAGTAAATACCGAAGTATAATCAATCTCGGATAAAAATGAGATTGTGCTATTTTCCTTACCTTAGGTCATATTTGCTTCGTAAGTGTCCGAACCTCCTGTATAATGATTTAAATAATTTTATTGACATATTAAAGAATCATATTAATTTTTATTATATCATATATGGTTCACTTATGACTTTATATTACCCGTTCTTTTGTAAATTCATGTTAAAGTAGCGTTTTGGGTAAAATCGTCTCATTTGTCGTTCGTGTTTACATAATTCCAGAATATAAAACATGATTACATAATTCCAGAATATAAAACATTATTTATATATAATATATATTCAGAATATACATATATATAATGGATCGATAAATGGAATGAAATACACCGTTCATGGAGACGGTAGGTCGTACGTACGCATGAACGTTGTTTTCGTTTCCTTATTGAATTGAGTGGAATTAAGTAGATGAACTAAATATATATATACATAAATACAGTAGTATTATTATTTCATATATTAAATTATTATTTCTTATATATACTTTATAATAATTCTTAAATGGTTAACATAGAGAATGAATCTCATCTCGTCGTGGAGACGGTATTCCGTACGTACACACGCGCGGTGATTTTTTTTCCGTAGGATGGATAGATGGTGAAATAGGGTTGTTTCATAATTATAATAACATATCAGTATATTAGTGATACTGATGTTATTACTTCATAATGAAACAACTAAAGAAGAATAAGTGGAAGAAGAAATAAAGATCAAAGAATCAGTAACAGACATTACCTCTTCTTTGAAGTGCTTCTTTGAGACCTCCATTTAGGGAACTATAATTGGTCTTTGAAGAATACCTGGACCTCTATGATGTCTCTAGGAAAGTGGAGAGGATAAAGTGGCAGGGTTTGGCCGAGCTTGAAGGCTCAATGTGGTGTGAGGAAGAGAGGGAGGAGGTGCCCTTTTATAAGGGAGGAGAGGGGTACCTTTGGAATAACTAAAAATATTATTTTATTATAAAGAAAAATCCGGTTTTAAATAGCTCAAAATTTATTTATTTCTACTATAAGGTGGGTATGGGTCGAAATAATTTCATCCAATAGAATTTAGACAAGTTTAGGTTCCTATTTTAACCTTATCATTTATATTTAACTTTAAGTTAGATAATTTTACTTTTACCGTGTCTTCTTGTTTTCTTACACTATAAGGTTAATAAACATACAATATCAAGCCAAACGAACCCCAAGATGTTTATAATTAATATATATAACCTTATCTAAGTCATTTTTCTGAACCTTAGATTTTTAGGAAAAAAATAACAATTAATAATATAATATTTGTTTTAAAAACTATTTTATGTCAATTTTGACACTATTTAGTAATTGATTTTTGTAAAAATCATAACAGAATTATTAGTTCAAAGAAAGTTTATTAAATCAATACTAAGAGGTCATATTAACCTATAAAATTAGTTTAATTCATAAAAAGTCTTAAATTACATTTATTTGGGTATTTATAACATCAATTATGTCAATATTTCATTAATATGACAATTACTACATTATCATTGTGTCATAATAAATGATAATTATTTAATCCCTAAAAATTCTAAATAAATTCCTATGATGTATATAATTGTATTAGGTTTCTGGACACTATTCACGTTCAATGTTTCATTAATTTTATCACTAAATTAAAATTATTATACTTATAAGATTTAAGAAAGTGACATGTTGTCACATTCTTTGGTTTTAATAATAATTAAAATAATTTCCTGGAAAAAAGTACATTAAATGAATCTAATCCGACCCTTAGGTGATATGGGTCGACTTTTAGTCATCCAATATAATTTTTTCATGTGTTAGGGTAATTTAATAATATTATATTTACCCTTAATTACCTGATTTACCTTTAACTATGGTAAATAAAATTTACTGTTGTTACTATTCATAATTCCCAAAAATAAAAAGTAGCCTATTAACATAATTTGGACCCACTGATTCCAAATAAGGAACCCATTTTTTCAAATTCAATACACAGAAGTTTCAGAAATTAAATTAAAATTAATCCCATTGTCGAATGAGAACGGGTTTTTGTTTAAAACATTGAAAAAGATTGAATTGATTTAACCTACGAATTCAATGTAAAATCAATGCTAATGATATAAATTATATTAAATGGTAAAAATATATTATATTTATACTTTAAAACCATTCAATATTATAATTTATCCATATTAATTATTACGATGAAAAAAGTTGTTTTTCATTAAAATATAGCGTGTTTTTACTCTTCATCAAAATATGAATGTTACTAGAATAATACGAAAAATTTATCCAAAGTAAAATTTTATTTCTTTATTCCAAAGAAGAATTTTATTTTTTCAAATTTAACTTATAAACATGTCAAAAAGTATATTTAATGTGGGTGCTCCATCAAAAGGCGGCAAAACTGCATTTTTTTGAAAAATACTAATTTTACCCGAAACATTTATTTTGTTCTTATACCATGTTCTAGAAAATGTGTAAGATTAATAATATTATTAAAAAATTCAAAATTTAGTTAATACTATTCATAATGGCTAGTTCATAATAATATTATAATAATATATCGTTGTTTAGTAAAACTTGGTATTGCGTACAACACATGCTATCGAGGAAGGTCGTGATTGCGTGTAATGCAGGACAAGTCAGGGTTGCGTGTTATGAAATAATCCTTTGTTGTTTCGTATAAAATAATCCAACCATATTCCATTTATACATTGAATATATATATATATATATACTCAATGTTTCATAGAATAACTATTATCAAAATTGTGTGTAACATGATCCAAGAATAGTGTTGTGTATACTGCAAGCTAATACGGTGTTGCGTATAGCGCAAGGTAATTTTGGTGTAGCATACAACACAAGACATTAATAAAATTAAAAGAATATTTTTCATAAAATCTCGGGGTGTTGCAAATTTAATGATATATTAATTTTAAAAAATTAATATCATACCATAATTATTATATATATTAATTATTTATATAATTGTACCCATCTATGTAAATTGGTGACGAAAACTAAATTACACCCTAACATAGAGATGGTAAGTTATACTTACGCACGTGTGGTGCTTTCATTTTTCATACGATAGATAAAATTTATATTATGATTGTACCATAATAATAATAACATATAAGAATATATATTAAAATGGTGTTATTAATTTATAATGGAAAAAATTCATGAAGATAAAATATAAGAATAAATAAATTTGAAAGAGATGATAAAGAGGATTACCTCTTCTTCAGCAGACATCCATTAATATCTTCTTAACGGATCCAGGTTTATACTTTTTTAGTTATAAAACCCTACATTAAATATCTAAATATGTTTATAAGATAAATGGGAAGTTTTTTGTTGATATATATGGATCAAATTACTGTAAATAAGTGAGGTAGGAGGTGGCCTTTTATAATTGAGGTGAGGGGTACTTTTGGAAATCCTCAAAATATTAAATTAAAATAAATAAGTTTTCAATTCAAAATGGATCCAAAGTGTGTTATTTAGAATATAATATGATTAGGTATTTAAATCCTCTTGTAAAAGAATTTTTAGACAAGTTTTGGTTACATTATTACCCTTATCATTTGCTTTTGACACTAATTTAATTTCTTTAACTCTTACCGTGACAACATGGATTTATACTCTTTGAGGGTTAATATATTTTCTATAAAAAATTAAAAACGACACATAAATGGATAATTGATGTAAAATTTAAAGTTTTCATTTTCATTTTGAATAATTTAATATTTTTAGGAATTTTATATTATTTAATAAAATATTATTTACATTAAAATATCATTAATGTAGATGTTAACACTATTCTTTACAATGACTTTTAAAAAAATTAAAAAAAGATATATTCAAAAAAAAATGTTTTAATAAATCTATAATATGTAAATGAAATCTAGAAAATTCATGTATGATATTAATTATCTAAAATTATATTTAATTTTAATGTTTTTTTATCATTTATTTGATTTTTTTGTTAGCAAAATAATTATTGCATCATCATTGTGAGATCTATTAAAATAATTAATTATTCACTAAAATTTGTAAATAAATTAATATGAGGAAAAATATATTTTAGATTTCAAAATACTATTTATAGGTGAACTTACTCCCTAGATGACCCTATATTAAAAATATTTCACTTATTAAAAACAATAGTATAAAAAGTTTGACTTTTTGTTGAAGAAAATATTATAGAGGTTAAATTTTCATAAAATAGACCATAAATGGTAAAATAACCAATCCTTTAATACTATTGAAGAAAAATACTCATCCAATAAAATTGGTTCAAGTGTTAGGGCCATCTTCTATTATTTATAATATTATAGTTACCTTTAATTACCTGATTTACCCATAATCGTAGTAATAAAAGTACTATGTTTACTATTAATATTGTTAAAAATTAAAATAAAACTATTTACTTAATTTATAAATTTCTATTCAAAATATTGAATCCATTTTTCAAAACTCAAAATCCATAAGTGGCTAAAATTAATTGAAAAATAATCTCATTGGTAGGGCATGAAAGAAGGTTTTTTAAGTGAAAATGTTAAAAAGATTGAAATGCATGTATATCGAAATTCAACATTAAAAAGATTCAAATGATCTTTATTGGTTTAAAATATGATTAATTGATCTAATTTTACTTTAAAACTAAATTATAATGTAATTTAACATAACTTATTATTTAGATGAAAAGTCAGTTATCAATTAAAAATAAGTATTTTTTACTATTCACTAAAAAATAAATCTTTTCATAAAAATACCAAAAAATTACACCAAGATAAATTTTATATTTAATTTTTAAAAATAAAGTTTTATTCAGACAAATATAATTTTAAAAAGTTTCAAAATTAAATTTTAAAATAAGTGAGTCATCAAAAGGCGGTAAAACTGACTTTAGAAAAATATGTCTTTTTAAACATAAAAGTCTATTTTATTTTTATATCATTCCAAGAAAATAAATAATATGAATGTTAAAAATTAGATAGAATATATAAAATATACATTTCATACTATGGTTAATAAAATTAATTCCCTCTAATTTAATGACTATGTTATTATAATATTTCATTGTTCACTAAAGCTTTGTGTTGTGTGCAATGTAAGCTATCAAAGATATTGAATTTGTTTAAGAAGATACATACTATAAAATAATGGGGTCTTTTATGTCATTGGTTAAATAATGGGTAAATTTCCTCAATATTTAATATTTGATCACTGTGTTCTTTATGATATAGCTCAAGATGAACTCACTATCACTTTAGATCATCATACAGTCTCATAGAGTGTTTTCACATAAAAAACTCACATGTGGTTTATCCATAGGCTTTATATGGTTGATTTAGTGAAACAATTTTGGTAAATTTATGTTAATTCATATGATCTTCTTTTTCAGGTATGCTCTATCCAAAAAATTTCTTGTTCAGGCTTATTGTTTTCATATAGGCTGATCCTTTTGGGAAAGGACGATCCAAAGACTTTGTGCAATTGATCTTGAATTTGTGTTCAATCAATAAAAACACATGATGTTGAACCAAGATATTACACATATATAGTTTTAAAATAATAAAAATGTTATTCTAATATTCATCAAATATAGGGGATTCATCAATTATATAGGTCGAGTTCTTTCCACATTTTTAAAAATGTAGTTACAATGTTGGGCTTCCCTTATCCCACATTAAGAATACAGTGTGTATGGTTCTAAAATAGAATAAAACTCATTCCCAAAACATTTAATCTATTAGTAATGTTGTCCACACCCATATTCTAATGGAACTTACTCATGTCGATGCCCCACTATCATCATGTCACCCCTCACTGATGCTCCCCCATTGTGAAGTTTGGTAAAGATCATTACTCTCTTATGATGTTCTCTAGCTGCATAAACTATTAGAACCTCTAATGTGTAGTGTTGATCTCCATATTGAATAAAAAATTTCTTTGTTTTCCTTTTTTTTATGTGGATTTCATTTGTACATGGGAAAGGGAGGGTTGGTCCTACGGTCAGCAGAGGTTCCTTCCCTTCTGGTGGTCACCTGATCTACATAGTGGTAAGGACTCCTTTATGGTTGTGTTGTGGATATGGGTCCTTGATGTCCCACTTCGGTTCTAGAATCTAGATGTTCTCGAATCTGTATGAAATTATTTTGGTCACATTATTTTTTTTTATTAAGCCAATCTTTATATGGAATATACAGTGTTGTCTCGTATCTGCGTGGAACTTGATTTACCTTCTCCACTCCCACACGTGATCCTTCTTTATGGACAGTCTAATATATCTCTATGGAAGAGCATTTTTTATTCATTTTCTCTTGTATTTTTATCTCGTTTCTCCCTTAAAGGTCATTTGGACTCCTTCTATAGGAATCAAGACATTCACAATCAGTCTTCATGTGACGTATCAAGTAAAACAAGGGGTTTTTCTATGGTTGTTACTCTAGTGACTCCTAAGATAATTGGGGAAGATGCCTCTATGAAAGAACATCCTCATTCTAGACCTAGTTCCCCCCCACCAGACTCTTGTGTTTTGATTTTAGTTACTCCTTTAGTATAAGAATCTCTTTCAAAATATAATCCAAAATATGATTCAATTACAGTCCTTAAAGAATTTATTTCGGAAATGTATCTTATTTCCCATGATGGTGCTAAGGATCTTGTCTCCCCTAAAATTCTTGAGTGAATTCCTCCTGTCACCGTAGAATAGATTCCTCTACCTACTAACTAGTGTTATTCTCCTTCAGAGGTGATGGGATTGTCTACTGAAGACAATGGACCATCTATTTTGGATATCCATCCTTATAGACTACTGGTTTGGGATTCTCTTATCCAAGTGGATTGTTCTATTGCTAGGTGTTCTTCCCCAAATAGTGTTCCTCTACAAGATCATAAGGAGTCTTCTAAATATTTGAATGCGTTCAGTTATTAATCCTTCTTTTATGAATCCCCATGAACTTTCTCCTTTGTATAGTAAGAAGATGATCTTCAATCCCCTTCCCAAGACTCCCTGGAGTAGATTTACACGTTCCATGTTAATTTCCTATTATAATTTTATAGATTTATTAGATTTTTCATCAGACCCTAAGTTCCCACTTCAAAAAAACTCATGATTTCTAAATATATCATTAATTTTAGGGGTCTTGGCTCTCCAGATAAGTTGAAATACATGTTTAAAGTCATTTTCAGTAAATAAATTTCATTTTTTTAATATTAGAACGAAAACAATGTTTTCATACTCTTGATGGATTTTCTTTGGATCTTCACATGAATAATAGAATGGATTTTTATCTGACTAATTTAAATATTTGGATGCTCTATAAATGGAATGTTCAAGCTAATATTTTTGATGGACCTTCACAACATATGTTAGTTGAGGTTGCAAAAGACCGGTCCCCATTCTTTATGCCAATATTTTTTGCATGTTTTGTTGTAAATGAAAGGGTTAATATTTGGAAATACCTATCTTCCATCAATACCAGTATTCAAGCATGGTTTTTAGGGGAAAATATCAATACCATTTTGTAAAATTCATAAAATAAGGGTGGAGGTGTTTGTTTGATTAGGGATATAAATGAATTCAAATATTTTTTAGCTCAAAAAAATTCTTTATTTGAGACACACAAGTAATCAGTTCACCTTTTACAATAAAAAATAGTGATCTAGTAGGATTTAGATCATACTGGATAGATTTTTGGGTAATATTTAATAAATTGGTACTTTCTAGGATTCAATAGTGAATCAGTTTAATCGATCTCTTTCTGACCATTCATCTTTTCGTCTACAAATAAACTATGTGACCTCTGTCAAAAGAAGTTACTTATTTTCTAAAAAATGGATGGATTTTATGGGTTCTGTGCTTTGTTTCATGATTCCGGGTTATCACCACTTTTTTTCCATGGGTTATTATCATCAAAAAACTATGAAGACTTAAAGTGAATTTAATTAGCTAGAATAACAGTCAAGAGCCTTGGGATTTTAATATACAAGGTCTACAGGAGGAAATTCAGCTACTTGATATGTGGATATAGACACAATGAGATTATAAAGTTTTTACTTTCTTGTATCAAAAGATAAATATCATTGAAGAAGTTATCCTAAAGAATAACAAGTATCTAGATAATGTTATTGAAACAAATGGATTAGGGAGTGTGATTGAAACATAACTTATTTTCATGAATGCATCCAGGAGAAAAAAATTCATTGTTAAATCTAAATTGAAACTATGGGATAGTTTTCATTCTAGTGATGTTGATGTTGTTTAACCCATTTTTGTTTCCTATTTTTCTAAACTACTTGAAGGCCTAAGGCTTGGTATATGTGATGGGTCTCAATTTCTTTACCATACTGATCATTTTTAGAGACATTGTAAGGAAAATTAATGATTCCCACAATCAATCTATGATTTTCCCACCAAAAGTAGAGGAAATTATAGATACCATTAAAATCCACAATCTAGAGAATACTCCAAACCCTAATGGTTTTCTATAATCCTTATTTAGAATTTTGGGACATCATCAAATTGAATTTTGTCTCTTCCATTTAGGATTAATTTAAAGGTTCTCCCCATGGTCCTTATTCCTAATTTCAATAATCCTTGTAATTTTGGTCAATTTTTTACTTGTTATTCATGGAAATTTTTCTAAAAACTTCAGGCCATCATTCATAACAAAGGGCTTGATTATCCTCTGGGGTCCTTTATTTCTATACAAAAACATTTCTTCTGAAAAGGAAGGAATATGAAAGGATCCATCATCTTGTTTCAAGAGATGATATCATATATTTATAAAGGTTTTTTTGGATCCAACATCATTAGAAAAATTCATATTGAAAATTATTATGACACAATGGAGTGGAGTTCTATATTGAAGGTTCTTAAACAACATGGATTCTATGAATGGTTGTGTGAACTTATGTTCAGATGTTTTCCTTCCACTTGGTTCATTATTCCATTAATTGGTAGGAGATTTGGATTCTTAAAATAAGTCATGGGACATTTCAAGGTGATCCCCTTTCTCTAAACCTTTTTATTCTTTCCGAGGACGTTCTTAGTAGAAATCTTAACAGATGCATTTCTGATATAATTGTTGATTCCATGATAGGTCAGCTTGGTTTTGAAGGCATATCTCACTTATTCTTTTCCCATTACATTCTTTTTTCATTAATGTTAAAATTAATTTAATTTCCAATTTCAACAAAATCCTTAATTCATACATTATAAAAAGTGTACATTGCATCATATTTCAAAATAGTAGTGTTTATATCTCCAAATATTGTTCCAATATGTGTTTTAAATGCCCAGAGGACAGACTTGGAATCCGTAAAAAGAAAATTACAATAGAATATCTTGGATCCCCTATTTCTAATAGAATAATTCACATTCATAATCTTGATGGTATATTTAATAGAATCTCTAGAAGGATTTATAATTGGAAAAGTAAATTCATCACGTTTAGAGGGTGAATCACTCTGATTAATAGAATCATGTCCTCTATTCCAATGCATCATTTTTAGTTTTCAACTATCTAAAGGATATGATTACAAAAATATAGAAAATTATTAACTCTTTTATTTGGTATGGACATCTTGAAGAGAGATACCACTGGTCCAGTTAGCATAGACAAGATAATCCTGATAATGAAGGGGGAATAAATCTCATATTCATAATTGAAACAATATAATTCACATTGGCCAAACATTCTTGGGAGGCTCTCCCATGAAATTTTCTCTAGGAAGCCCTTATTAAACATAAATATAGATATTTTATTGAACATTTTTATGATGGAAATTTTGGATCACATGTCTAGTGTGGGATCCATAAAATCATAAGGATTGTTCTTGATAACTCCTACCCGAATATTAGTCACGGTGAAATTTCTTTTTTAACTAGTACAGTTATGTCCTTCATTTTCTAGGATGTCCTATTCCCAAAACAAGATTTAAATATTCCTACTATTATTATCATTTCATGGAAACTATTATCAATGAATAACAAAAAAAATGTTTATAGAAGGATCTAGCTGGAAGATATTTCAGACTATCTCATCTTCACTCCCTTCCATTTGGGGGAGTTTAGGTGTTTAATGTTTTGTGATCTTGCACATTCCCATAAAAATTTTTTCATTTAGACAAATGTTTTATTGTATATACAAATACCCATAAAGATGTATTTTTTTCTCTAGAACCTTTAGAGAAAATGACTCCTTACTGAGGGTGAAGTTCTGAAGTAGGGTGTTACTCTTGTTTCCAAAAGTTTTTTTCTATTTCCCTATTACCGAGTTCATATTCTTCTTGATCATGGAAAGGGATTGGACTCATTATATTTTTGGAATATTATTGGTCGAAATAAAGGGTGTGATTGTATGGAACTATTTTTCCCCACTATTTTTACTCCCATACGGGTGGTGACATGAATGACATCAGGTGTGGAATTCAATTTTTGGTTGGGTGTATGGCTATATGGACTACTTGAAAGAGTGCATGTAACTAGGAAATAAATCCAAAATTTTGTTACCTTAAGGGTTGATTATTATATGATATCCAATCCTTTCCCTTAATTTGAAATGTAACCATCCTTCCATCCACTATTGTCAATCTTTTTCCTCAGGTTGGGGTATTGGGGATGGTTAGTTCTACGGATAGGGGTTCGTATATCTCTTAGAAACCTCCTTGGGCTGGTCTTAAACTCAATATTGATGGTACATTTATTCAATGGTTCATTCGTGGGGGTTGGATCATTCATGATATAGTTTGATCAGTCATCCTTGGATTTTTTTCCATTCATGGTGATGGGTCTTCTCTTATAACGAAGGCTTATTCCATGCTCATTGTCCTTTACATTTTCATGTCTCATAGTATCACATTGTCTTTTGTTGAATCTGATTCAAATTTTCTAGTTAATTCTTTCATGGGAATCAATATGATAAATTGGAGTATTATTTATTCTATTAGGATCTTTCAGAGCATGCTGCCTTCCAATATTGATATAATTCAAACTTGGAAAGAGGGAAATAACACTTCTGATTTACTCACTTCAAAAGTTAATATGCATATTAAATTCAAAAAAAATTCTATCTTAGGATCTATGCCTATATATTGTAATAACATCATTCATGGGGATTTATTTGGTATCTTTCACCTCAGTACTCCATGACTTTTCTCTCTTGTATTTAAGTTTTTTGTTTCTTTTGGAATAATAAAAATTCAATTTTCATTCAATCATAACAATCCACTAAATATCATTTGTTATAACATAGTCATATTTTTCTTATATTTTTTTATAAAAAACACGATTTTTTTACAATTTAATTTATTATTCTTGCTGGTATTTATTTAATTCTTTTTAGATTTATGGTAGTATTCCACAATTCTTCAAAAGTCCGAAAATAATGAATTAAACAGGATGAATGTGATTCACGCCACATCATGAAGCATCATGGAATGATGTCAGTTTTTTAAGGAAGATTTGCTCTTCTAAAGAGTCAGGGGAAATTCAAGGACCATGTATGAATCTTGAAATTGAATAATCAGTCCAAAATATAGTGGAACCAGCTATAAAACCACATTATAAATAGTGAAATATATTCAAAATGTGTAAATTATAAAAGACGTGGAACATTCCATGAGAAGATTCACATCCACATGAATTACAAGTCATTAATAGTCTTCAAGTCATGAAAAGATATAAGTGGACCAAAAATGAAAGAACTGACAACCCTGCACATTATACATCATGCAAAATTGACCTGATGTTAAAGTCTCTAATATATTGAAAAGGTAGATGTTTTGATGTCTTTAAGTGGTTTGACCCCAATTTTTTCTACTTTCTGTATCAAGACCATAAGAGATTCCATTTATGATTCCATTGATGTCACTAGAGAATATAGAACTCTTATAAATAGAGTGTTATTGTAGAGGATAATGAATTAAACAGTTCCTGAGGATCTACCAAAACATGATGTAGTTGGGATTATGTTTGTAGGATTTATTCTTTTCCTTCTATTTTCAATTCCATTTTTCATCTAACTTATCTAAATTTTTTTAATTCAATTGTTCCCCCTTTCTTATTATACCACCCTTTCTCTTACAACACTAATCACATTAAAACACTCTTCCATCTTTCATTGTGACTTCTTTTAACTTTTCAATGGAAAGTGACGGACCTGAGGCTTGGCCCTTGGGGGTTATGGTGTCCTTAATTATTACTCATAATTCAAAAAAAGTTTTATTTGTGATGGATGTCATAAAATTACATGGGTGTGATGGTCATACACCTCAACATTATTTCTAATTCCATTCTTTTTCTTTGATTCATTATTTTCCCATCCCTTCTCTCATTAAAACACTTCATGCGATGGACATGGGGTTTCTATATTGGATGAAACGACATATAGTAGAGCTAGTATTTTAAGGAATTTAAATCTCAGTTAATGTGTTATCTTATTTAAATATTGTGGGAGATGGGGTTTGGTACGCCGAGGTAATGCTAAAGTCACACACTCAATAAATCAAAGGAAAGTATTTTATTAATAAGTTTTTATCCCACGAATTATAAAATTGAATTTTTTTAAAAAAAATAAAAAATAAACCTATGTTATCAGACTTTTTTAATATTTCATAATAGTTTAGTTGTATTACTGTGTTTAATTTATTTTTCAAACCCCTAAAACCTAAAATTTCAATTTTTTGTAAAATAAAAAAATAATTATATTACATGAATTAGAAATTAATTATTGAACTAACTACGATTAACCTCAATTGAGACAACCCTTGTTAGGATTTGAAATAAATTGTGATAATAACATTACTATTTTGAACATCCCATGATAGGTATTTTTTAATTTCATCTCCACTCACCAAAACATATTTACTCATTGAAAACAAATTCAACACATGATATCCATAATAGGAATCAACTATATGCAGTAATGAACACTATATTCAAAATGAACACTATGTTGAGTGTACCTTATACCAAAGTGATAAAGACTGTATCAATCATGTACATTACAATATTTTAATTTCAAATCATTATGATCTTTTCTCAATGTACTTTTTAAAGTAATTTGTTTGATAAACATTTTTATTGTCATTTAAGTATAATTTCAAATGATATTGGACTGTGGTTTATTTGGATGAAAAAATTATAGAAATTCATGATGATTAGAGAATACTGAATTATTTATAATATAAATATTGGACAATTTATTTTAATATATAATTTTTTAGATAATTTGAGTAGAGTTAATTTTGAATAATATATTTATTTTTTTATTCTAATATTTGGGAATAAGAAATATGGGTTTTCATCTTCTCTGAATACATTTATTTAATGAATAATTATTTTAGGTATTCTTACCATGTGATACTAAAAATATTATTCTTTATAAATCTATATAAAAATTTCCTCTACAATTATCAATATTTATCTATTTCACTTGGTGTATAAGAAGAAGAAAATTTTAATTAATAATGATTTTTTGAATTGTTTTTATCTACTATATTTTGAATATATATAAGAGGTACACTTTTGAGACAAATCTGCATCTATTGATGTTTCTATTAATCTATTACCTGTTGTCCCTACTACAATTGTGTGTATCATCTTGATTTATTTAAACATTAATTTCTATTTCCAAAATTTAACCATCCTTTTACTAATTATTGAGAATATTGGTGGTGGTATTGTAATGGTAGAAACTAGAAAAAAAATATTTGGGCCTTTTTATAATAGGTGATAGCTATTTTCACACAGCTATGGAGGTTCCTAGAAAATAGACCATAGTAAATATAATTAAACTCGCATAGATCATTAGTTGAATAGACTATGGGATGTTCATGTACCCTTAAACCACAAAACAACATGTGTCATGTTCATTTTATTTTCCATTTTTTTACTCATCTTTAAGGGAGTGGGGAGAATTGAATTATTCCTTAGGGATTTAAAATTAATGTTTAGATTTTTTTTAAATGGGATTGATTCCCCCCCCCCCCGTCTTGTGTTTCTATTATTATATCTAGTAAAACAATATAGATTCTAAGTTTATAATAGAGTAAGATTATATATAGTCATAGTTAGAATATATCTTTACTACCCATGGGGGATTTTTGAGATGGGAGATATCAAAAAAAGATGTGGTCACTAATTCTATAGTGGAGTATGAGTATATTATGTATTATAATGATGTTAAGGAATCAATTATAATACACAACTTCATTTAATAGCGTAATTTTGTTCTTAGTAATAAAGATATTAGAACATTTTATAGAAATAATATTGTAAAGGTTTCTATTTCTAATGATATATGGTCACATCAGCAGATAAAGAATATACCCCATAAGTGTCACCTCTTGAGGGATTTTTCATAGATGGGTGAGGTCACATAAAATAGAGTTTCCATGGAGTACAATGTGGAGGACATTTTTATTAAATCCTTATCTTAGTATAATCATGAACATCATGTGAGAGTTATAAGACTAACAGTTCATAGTAGTTGGCTCTAGTACAGGCAGGATTTTGTTAGATTTGGTTTCAGAGAACCCACTAAATTGTACTTTTTGTCCAAATATATTCAATGAAATTAAGGAAATAAAATTTGTTATCATATATTGAATTTTAATGAATGTTAAATTAATTTGATAATTCCATAGAGTATCTTTTACATCAAAATATGTTTTATAAGTTTCCCACATTGATGAGAACCTTAAGTTACTATGATAATATTACATAAGCATATTTCATATGGTCAGGATAGTATTCTATATTTTTACACATAATATGTTGGATTTTAGTTTTGAGTACTCATAAGTGGATGAGACTATTACTCGTGAAGATCTCACTTGGTAAACTTCAATATGGGAAATTTTGAGCATAAACCAACAAGTAGTAAAATATATATGTTTTATTTTCAATTGATATTAATGTCATTGAGAATGTGTAATGATCCTTATACATTAATATTATGATTAATACAATCCATGAGTCGTGTAATTGGATGTATTTTTTAAAACCATGACAAAATAAATTCATAGTGAAGTTTGGTATCTTGTGAGTGTCATGATTAATATAATAATAATGATTTTGTCTAATAATTATTGTTTTCTTATATCTTAATGGAAGTTAAAATCTCAATAATTTGATCAAAATTGAACAATAAAAATAAAATTCACAGTCATGGTGTATTTATGGATTCATTTTAGACAGTTAAATAAATATATATCAAGAAAATAAGTTGATGACATGATTCTTCATTATACTTGAAGATATTTCAAGACAAATGGATTATATAATACTATGATAATTTTCATGTGGTTTATTTGATTACAACATATCTTACTTCTTTATACATTACACGGCCCATTGCTAAACATAAATCCTAGAAATTAGACAATCCCACCCAATGACTAAGTGGAAGAGACTTAGAGGGTCACAGAAAAAGAATATATGAGATCTCAGTTATATTTTATTTTAATTTAACAATCTTACTAAATAAAATTCTCAATACCAAAATTAATATTTATTCTAGATTTATTTATCCAAGTATTAAATTTGTTTTTTTTTCAAGACCATTGAATAAAATATTTATCTGTCTCTTGTTTATTATTCACGTGGTAAAACTATATATATTTATTATTCACAATCCCATGAATAACTTAAATTAAATATTAATTTTTGTGAATGTATATAAAATAAATATTTAATCATGATATTGTTAATAAAGTATTTATTTGTTTGTTTCATGAGTGAATAATATTAATTTAAATATATATATATATGGTAATTTAAAAAAATCAAAGTAGGTGAGTAGAAAAAATTATAAGTCTAATGATAAATTTTTATTTTCAATATTGTTATATAATATTTACCATTACCCAAGTTAGAACATTCCATGTGATAAAATATTATTATTTTATATCTTATTTAGTATATTATGGGATTAATATATAATTTATAGCCACTGTGCATTTAATTAAAATTAAAATATTTCCACCATTTTATATATAACTTATTATATCATTAGGAGAGAGATAACTCTGAGAATCACTCACTATTCTTAAAAATCACATTCCTAAATAATTCAATCTAAAGGAAGATTTTCTATAGGTTTTTCTCTCAAATGTTATAGGACCTATTCCAACTTCCTCCCCATAATAATGAGAGAACAAGTTATAATCCATTAATCTTCAGGATTGTGTGGAAATAAAATATAGTGACATAAGATGGTTGGTACAACTACCCATTCACCTGGATTACAATATACAATGATTTGGCATCAAGGGGAATGACTAGATTACCACTAAAGGGGATTTTATTTGGTTCCTCTTCACATGAAAATGAAACCATGTGAATTGAGCTTGTCAGATCAATATCTTATTTGATGAAATAATTCTAGATGAATTTATTTTTTTTACTTTAAAATAAATTATAAATTGAATTAGAAAAATATATTATCTCTGGGTTTTGACCATCATTGTCAATTTTCATCAAAAAAATCATTGGACATGATGTTTTTCATAATTTATATTGTGGATTTTTCATTGAATCAAACAAAAACTAATTTTTTTCCTGACTCAGATAGGTTCTTCTACTACTCCCATAACCATTAAAGAAAATCTTAGATGTTATCCTATTCCTAAACATATCAACATATCTGTGTATCTTCTCACCACATTCGACCATCATGAATGTTTCATTATATTTAATCATCAGTGATTGTATCATCAAAAAGTATAGATTGAATCATCAGTAATTTATTTCCAATCTAAGGATAATTTAAATATAAAATTCATTTTTAGGACACTCTAAAAATATTCCCACCATGAATTTATCTAGATCCAATAATAAACCCATCTCAGAAATCATTACCATGATAATATTAATTCTCCCATCCAAAATTGAATTTTAAATAGATTTTTATATATCCCTTACTCTTATAGTATCTTTATAATAATATTTATATTGTTTTTTTAATCCTCTAATGATGTATAATTAATTAAAAAGTTATCTAAAAACTAAAAGAAGAACATGTCAAGTTATTTATAGAAGAAATGATTAAATAAAAGATATAAAGATATCATGAGTGTTTTTAATTCCAAATAGAATCACCAATGACTAATAGTTCTTACACCTACTCTATAATTCTATATTTGGAATGTCTACCTCCTTCACCCTCAACCGGTGATATCCCGATCAAAATTTGATCTTTGAAAACTATATAACTTTCATAAAATGAAGGAATATACAATCAATGGAACATATAGAGAATTTATTCTACATGGTTTTAAGATTAAAAAATAAATATTTTATAGAAAATGTAAAACCGCTATTAACCTTTTGGGAAGAAAAATAAGTGTTACCTAAGGTGGAACACTCATTATAAAAAAACTATTACCCTCTAAATCCATTAGCTAAATATTCATCTCTCACAACTCTATAGACACTAATTGATACAAAGAAAATCATATAAGACTCATTCTAAGAAATAAATATATGAAGAACTCAACATATTGATATAGTATAATCCTATATATTTCTTATGGAAACATTTCTATGAAATCACACACCACAACCAAAAACTAAATGGAATTCCTAGATTCTACTAATTAAATAAAAACCCATTCTAACTGGAAAGTTAAATCCCTAAATTCATTAATGGTTACATCTTCTCAACAATAAGGATAGTCCCACTCACCTAAAAAGGTAAAAAATAATCCATCGGGTAAAGCAAAGAAAAATACCCACTCATAAAAAACTAATAATATATATATGACTTAAACATCACTAATAACCATTGAATAAGATTGAAATATAAACCATTGTTCTGTCATTTCACTAGGAAAAATCTCAATATTCAAGGAAAACACATTAATACCATATATAAATTCAACTGATTAAGTACCTATGTAGATATGAATTAATGATATTCACCCAAATTAAAGATATAAAAAAATAATAAAAGAATTAAGATGAGTGCTACTCATTATCACAAGTCTGGAATCTGAATCCTCTATCTCACACTCAATAGAAAACATATATATTTGACCTTTTTTGTTTGATATTGGTGAGGATTAAAAATAATTCTCACCTCAATTTAATCTCAGTCCTACTTTTGGTTTTTTAAAGATATCCTTGATCCCAGTATTGAGATAGAACATCCAAAACTAGCACCATGAAAGATAATACCATAGATCATCCTTAGATACCAATGTTCCCACATTGATTTCATATCCTCGGATTTTTAGGATGATTCCACATTATAATTTTATTGTTACCACATTGAAATATTCAATTTTCCACCTCCCTTGAGAATAACCTCAGATAGAATATTTTTTATTCTTATTTCTGTATGGGTATCGTACTTCTGCTTACACCCACAATAATACTTTACATCCTTAGTCTAGGTAATAAAATCCTTTATTAACTTTTCATTCAACATATCCACCTCATAGAACCCCAATTTTTTTACTACCAACGCATTTATTAGTAAATAATAAAGAATCTATCGTGATTAGGTCTTTGGATGAAGAATAATTTCCAACATTTAAACCATAAAACTATCATTAGTGATAAATTCTTATAGAAAATATACAAATTATTCAAGATGATTTGAATTTTACACAACTGACATATTCCCATACCCCATCTCAGTGAACTCACAAAACATCATAAGGTTTAATTTGTTAGTTTATAAATATAGAAAAAATATATTTTATAATATGACCTATATCAAATCATCATCCATCATTGTTTCCACAACAATATCTTCTAATTATGAGATTCTTCCAGGATAATTTAACTATCAAATTCAACCTTTGAATTCTTTGGGGTGTGAATAAACTGGATGATTTGGTTGATTTTATCCCACTATTATTCTATATCCTGCACTCCACTATCACCAATAATATTAGAGTATTATACTTCTAGAAATTTAAATCACAATCCACATCATTATGTATCTATATATCCTATAATTTCATAAGTTCCTAAATCTCTTAAACCACCATGTTTATGATATTAAGAACACTTTACATGTTATTAACTCACTGATCATATACATGATCTCGTCCCACATTCATATCCTCTACCAAAAAAAATCTGTATTTATAGATATATATCTATAACACCATATTTAAAAAACCAACCATGTTCAACCTGACATGTCACCCAAGCTGGATGGACACAATACCCAAAGTATATTCTTATTATCTATAGGTTGGTGATAAGAACAAGGTTATTAATATAAAAAACCATGGGAATGATTTTACCCTAAAAATAACAAAAATATATAATGTATAACAAAATTAAGATAAAATTTCACAATATAATGAGGAAGAAAAACTAAAAACCATGGTATAAACAAAAAAATGACAAAAGGCTAAACCCAAAAGAAAACCCATCCAAGACCAAAACCAAATCTCTCTATGACTATATATCACCACCATTTCACTCCACTGTGAAGGTGATATCAATAAAGATAATCTTTCATTCCAAATAATTCTCTACTCTTTACCTATATCCTAAAAACCCAACAATTGAAACACCTAATGTAAAAAAGTAGTGTGTGGGAACTAAATTCCAATAAGACACCACCACTAATCTACATAATGGAAGTCACTATGAAACTGTTAATTTTTTTAAAATAATAAAAAAATTAGAAAGAAATTTCATTTTAAAACACTTTACATAAAACATGTTTTTTTTCCTTTAAAAATGATCCATATTCATTGTAATAACAATATTAAAATCAATATGTGTTTCATTGTAGAGGGAAGTAAACAAAACATTCATATATCAAAAGATAAACAATTAGGCAACCAAACATGACACAAAACAATCATATAATAAAAAAACAAGTTGGGATCTGGATTATTGGAATATATATTATGACATGTAAAGGAACACTAAGATATGAATGCAATGAATCCAACTAATATCGAGTATTTTTATAGATTAGTGGTTATTCACTGACTAAGCATATTATATTTCCGTAACCAATACACCTGAGGTTCCCATTATTCTATATTTTCCAAAAAATCTAATAAACACATTCTCATAATTAAATATAACATTTTATTAACTGAATAATCACTATTCAGATGATATAAAATCCATTTTTTTAAAAACCCATCGTTAAGGAATATAGTCAAACTCATTAAATTTATAAAACTATTTTTAAAGAAAAATAATTTAAAACATCGTTTTTATTCAACCTAAGATTCAAATCCATATATAACCCATATTTGATACTAGATCAATCATTTTTATAATTAAATCGAAAATAATTTGCAAGAAAATAAGTTAAATCAAGGGATATAACCATTGTATAGAGACACCTAGCTCACTAATGTTGAAAATCTAGTCTCCTTAAAAAGTGTTATGGGAAACAAAGATATATAATCCACACAATAATATATTATAAAGAAACACCATAAATTATCTATAAAAATCTATATATCCTTCAATCATAGTATAATTAGGTTCCAAGAGAATAAGGGGGGAGATAAAAAGAGAAGATCTATAAATATATGGAAAAACATGTGGAAATTTGAACATACCATGAGTAGATCCACTAAGATTGAAGGGGAATCCCCAATTATCTATCGATAAAACCCTATATAGGATTAAAAAATGGTTAGATTAAGATAAAGAGATATTAGGAGGAGATGATATGTAAAAATGACCAATGTAATTAGGGTATTTTCCAAATTTAATAATGTTGTATGGGTTGCATGGTTAGGATGCAGGGTTAGAAAAATCATGCAGTAACCATGTGGTAACCACTAACCCTTGGAAACCAAACTGCATAGTCAACTAGGGATATTTTTATTGTTCTAAAAACTGTTATCATGTTATACAAAAACCTCTAGACCGAATCATATTCACCAGTATTGTTTTATTGAAAACTCTCATGGTAATACAATCCATGAAAAAAATATTGAATTAACCATTGGAATAAACATATAAATTCTCTATAATGACCCAAGATTTTCATAGATGGATATTATATATTTTTAAATTAATATTCATTAAATTACACAAACACATGCTCGGGGATTTTAATGGTTTAGTGTCTTTGGAAACTTGTTGTACAAACTTCTAGTTTTGTTAATGATATTAAATGTTACCCACAAATATCTTCCCCTTTAGTACCCCCACTTAAAACTTTTATTCATAACCTATGGAAAGGAAACATTAGAAGAAGGTGATCTCAGATTCTCTGTATTGGTAAACATGAAAGATATCAATTTATTATCTTATGAAAGAAAAATATAATAATTATGGGTATGTGATCATAAACATAACATAAAAATTTCATACCCATCATGTCATGGATCATAAAACCAAGTTATGGAATAAAACATTAACATGAACCATAAGAATGAAACATCATGATAACACATTCTTAAAACATATGTTTAATTTTAACTATGTGTGGAATAATCATAAATAAAAAAAATAACACATCAATGTTAACTACCAAGACTCTCATATCATGACTTATCACTTTTTTCACATAACAGATCAAGCACATCGACTTTTTTCCCATCAAAGATCAAGCACATCGACTTGTTTCCTTTAACTATCTCATGAGATTTAATTCATTACCTCATAAATTTGAGTAATATATAGGTCCCACCTATCACATAATAAAACCCATACATATGTGTGCCATAATAACATAAATCATTCATCATATCATACCCCATGTATAGAAATTATTTTCGTAAACAATTCATCATAACATAAATCTTGGAAAGGAAATATGTTTCATAAATATCATGCCATCATAAATAATAAAAAATTCAAAAAAAGAATAAAAATGGTATCCTTGGGTCATATCTCCAATAAATAACTAGAAATATCATATAATTTCAACTTAGATACAAAATTATTTTTGAAATATTACGTGAAATAATTCTTCATGAAAATATCCTTTCCTTTATGAGTTCATTTTTTAAAATAGTTGTGAAATTTTAAAAGAAAACATTTTTCATTAAATATAACCATATACTAATATAAGGTAATCTTTAAGGTATTAAGGCATTTGGATGGACGAGAAATCATTTCATGTCATATATGTTAAAAACATTCCTTTATTTATTTTGTTGGAAATTTCACAAAGTACATCATTTGGAAAATGGAAAAAATATTCCTTTCAAACCATTTAGTAAAAAAGAAAATCATGGGTAAAAATAACTTTAAAAATTCATAGTATAATTTAAATAACCTTTTTTATAACATTTTTATAAAAAATTTATGTGGATTATAAATATTCCACAATGGATATTTAGAACTATATAACCTCCAATGTTGAGGAGATTGTGAAATAATCCCCTAGAACACTAAAATCAGTTGAATTGTATTCCCTATGTAAGAAAGAAAATTATATAGATATGAAAATTAAATAATATTTATAATAACTCTAATAAAATAGATTTATGAGAATTATATATATCATGCAAAAGAAATAAGTTCGGTATAAGGCATGTGTCCCATAGAAATAAAAGTGATACAAAACACTATTACCTCAAGTATCATCTTAACGTGAACACGTAGAAACCTCCTGTAAAATAAATATGTTTTTATTATACAATTTTTATCTAAATAAATATCTATAATACCATATATTATATGATAATAACATCTTATCACTTGTTTATTTATAATTAAAATCATTGTTCTAGGTCATATCGGCTTCATTATCCAAGCATGTTTTGGTTCGACAGTCCCATTTATTATACGTTGATCAGGGTACCATAATTTATAGAATAAATATTATGTTACATATATCATATATATTCATAAAATTAATCCTAATTTTCACCCATGTGTAATATATATGAAAAAATCACATAGCATCGTTGAGATGGTAAGACATACGTGTGCATGAGCGATGTTATCATTTACCAAAATATTATGTGGAAAAAATATAAACATGATCTTTTATTTTTAAAAGTATATTTAAATCATAAGTATAATTTATAAATTTTAAAACCTTCATAATTTCCACTCATAAAATATAGTGATTAAAAATGAATTGTATCTCTACGTGGATACGATAAGTTGTACGTACGCACGAGAAATAGATTCACTTTTTATTCGATGGGAAATGGGTTGTATAATGATAGGTTTATAATAAAAATAATGTTTTAGAATATTGAGTTTTATAAAGATATTATTTTATGATATATGTCATATATTATCTAGAGGTATATAAGAGTAGAAAAAATAGAGTGATCGATTAGAGCGATTACCTATTTTTTGAAATGGATCCTTCCTATCTCCTCTAAATAACTCAAGAGATTGTCCTTTCGGAAGACCAGAGCCTCAATAATGTAGATAGGGAAGTTAAGAAGAATATTTTATATATATTGGTTGATAAATAATACTCAAATTCATTGAATGAGATGAGGGAAGATGTGTCATTTTATAAACAAGGTAAGGAGCACTTTTATAATTTCACAAAAGATTAAATTATAATAAATTAAATTTCAATCAAAAAACCTCTAAATGGAAAGGAATTAGAATATAATAGGATGATAATTTCTTAAAGAAATATATTTTCTTCAAAAAAATTTATAATTTTAAAACATATACTTTGGATTAACCCTTAGTTAACCTATTTTGATTTTAACTATGGTAACAACATTTTCACTATTAAAAGGTAGAAATTTTTACATATAAGGTGTCAATTGAACCATAAATTGTAAATTTATGGTATTTTAGACCATAATTTATCTCATATTTTCTTATTTATGATTCCTAGTATTTTTAGCTAATTTAACAAAATTTAATTTTCATAAAATAACATTAGTTTCAATTGTGAAACTATATATTACATTAAATATAAAAAAAATCAACAAACTAATATAAATTTGAAAATTTTAATTCAATATACCCCAAATATTTCCAATTAATCTAAAAAAATTATTTTATTACCTTAATTAAATATTATTATATCTTTTTTAATATTTTTAATATCAGTTAATTGAGTTCTTAATTAATTGAATAATTATTTTATCATCATTGTGTAATTATTTATGATAATAATACCTTCACTACAATTTTTTAATAAATTTAAATGATGTAGAAAAAACATTAAGATTTTAGAATAATATATATAGTCAATAATATCTTTTAATTATCTAAATATTAATTATATTATTTTTATTAAAAGTATGAGTGTGACATTCTGCCACTCTATTTGACTTTAATTATATTTAATTCATTATCATGTGTAAGTGTACATTAAATTATAAAATTTTAAAAAATATGTGTTAATGGTCTAATTAAATACATCCAGTAACATTTTTTCAATGTTAGGGTAGTTTTATAATACTTACAATATTATTTTTACACTTAGTTACCCAATTTACCCTTAACTATGATAATAAAAATTAATAAAGCTACTATTCATACTTCCCAAAATAAAAGCTTCCTATTTTATAAATCTGGAAACTATGATTCAAAATATTGAATTCTTTTTTCAGAATTAAAAATAGTTTATTTTCTAAAATTAATATAAAATTAATCCCACTGACAGAACGAGAAAACATGTTTTTAAAGTGAAAACATTCAAAAGATGGAAATGATTTCATATCCAAATTCAATGTGAAATTGATTCCAATGGATTAAATTGGACTAAATAATAAAAATTAACTTTAATTATACTTTAAAATCAATCAAAAATATAATTTAACACTATAAATTATTTCAATGAAAAAGTTGTTTTAAAATTAAATTCAATATTTTCATTATTCTTCAAAAAATGAAACTTATGAGAAAAATACCAAAATATAAACTAAAGTAAATTTTGATATCCCACTTGAAAATAATAAGTTTATTTTTTCAAATATAATTTTAAAAAGTATAAAAAATTATTTTTTTAACATGTTTTCCATCAGATGGCGCAGAACTTCCTTTTTTGAAAAATATATATTTTATGCATAAAATTAGATTTCTTCATATATCATGTCTAGAAAACACATAAAATTAATGTTAATAATTATATTGAATTTATTTTATATATATATTATCAAAATAATATAAATATATTTATTTTTGTATTTATTATTATAAAACACACATGTGCACATTGGAAAGATTTCATTTCAATTTTAAAAGCTTTTTACATGTGTAAAGCATACTTTCATAATTCAGTAAATCCTATTCAAACCTTCCATTTTAAAACATGGGTTATAATTTACTTATTTAAATATTTACTATAATAAAATTTTGTTTCGTAGAAACTCAATGTTGTGTGTAGAATAATCTATGATGTTGTTGTGTATAGCCCAATATTAACATGGTGTAGTGTTCAATGGAAGATATTAAAAAAATCATATTGTTCAAAAATATATGTCATAAAAATCCCTGAGTGTTATATTTTACCCGCATTAAAATGAATTTCACCCTTGAAATTCATCAGGTTCATCCAAATTTTAATACATGAATGTTTCTTTTATAGGAACCCACATCATAAAAAGGAATGCTAAAATATCTTTAAAAAAAGAAATTTTCAAACGTAATGGTTTTCCAAAGTAACTCATAATTAGGTTTCCACATATTAGAAAATAGTAGGAATGTGAAAACATGGACATAGAAGATAAATCTAACTATAATTTTTAGATAGAGAGTTATATAGAATGTGTTTAAGAGAAACTTGAAAATCACAAATCTATAAAACTATGATGATATAAGGCACCATTTGATTCATCAAAAATTAAGTTACTACTAATAAATTTTATTAGTTTCAAGATATTTTACCTAGATTTTAATAATTTCCATGCGAATAAATACATAATTCATTTCATTATATTTCATAAGAACAATCCCATCCTTTCGTTGTGCCTTAATCAATTCCCACCTCATCTCTTATTCAAATAAATGAGGGTGAATTTTTTAATACCAAATCATTATAAAATCATGAGATCCATAACTATAATGATATGTAATTCTATCTATTTTTAGTTAACATTACAACAAAAAGGTTAAGATAAGTTACCCAATACACATAAATCATCATATATAGAGATAATCTCTAAAACCTTATCTATATTTCAACTTAAAAAATTTCATAAATGATACTTCTAAAAGATTAAAATCCATGACTTTTGAAAGAAGGTAACTAACTTTTAAAAATCAATTTATCATTAATATCTCAAACAACTTGATGTACAACTTAATTATCACACACAAAACATGTAATGAACAACATCATGTATTCTCTTGAAATATGGTAATGACCTGAATTACTATAAAACCTTAGTGAAAACATCCATACTTTCAAATAATAACTCTTTCCTCATACCATAAAACAAAAAAATCTATAATCACAATAAATGATATCATAAATAACTTTATTATCTAATGATTCCCAGGGTCATCAATATTATCCCATTTATTTTATCGAAATAAAAAATCTCTTTATTTCATTATCTAAACATCAGGAACATGTTAAGGGTTATCCTTTCCTAAATCATGTGTTTTCCCAAAATATCATCATACTAAAATAATAATTTTTAATGGTTACTAGTTCCATTTAGAATATAATCTCAATTCGTTCAAGAAAAACTATTGTGTACCAATACATAGATGTCTCATTATACCATAACACAATAAAAATATTTCTACAACATTATTCATTAATTCCATTACAAAATAACTCAATCATTACATCACTTCATTTTCATACTCTGAATATCCAATAGTTATCGTTTGATATTTCCCTTTATCTTTGTCATTAATAGGTTTCTAACATCAATCATCATCATTATCCTTTGGATTTTTTGCAGTTAGATTAATTCCCATTTTCTTTACACATAAAGCACTAAACTATGGGAGGTACATTATCTGGCATCCTCTTTTCCATTATTTTATTAATTGTAATATACATTAACTTTCAACATCCATGAGATTTATGTCATGACTTTACATATTTAAATCACCTCCAAATGCCAGAAAACACTTCCCTTGATGTTTCTTCCCACATTTCTAGCATTAATATTATAGTAATTTCTCTCCATCAAGTCATTTAGGTGAGTTTTAAAGAGACTCAATCGTTCTTTTCATATAATATCCATGGGAATGGTGGATATCTCTAATTTCCATTACCACTATAAGAGAACATATAATTATTTCTTCATAGCTACCAAAGTATATTATGGATAGTTCCCCTCAATGACATTGTTTTAATCCACTGAAGACATAGTAAATATTACATTCAGGTTGGATAATAATGCCAGAAACATACCTCAAAAGCCTTGTAAATTTTTATTCATATATTACAACAGATTAATCATCATTTTTATTTAACTTTAGGAATTTCCCTTCCATTTTATTATGAAAAATATGAGGACTTTACTTTTTTAAAAATAATTGTATGACTCATCCCATTCCATGGAGTCAATTTTATATCGTCTACTCGTATTTTTTATAATACTCCATCACTGATCTTTTTTACCTTCCAAATGATAGATATCCAAAATTAAATTCTCATGATCTTAATATTGGATAACTGAAAATATATTTTCATAGGTACCGATCCATTTTCCATCCACTAATGGATTAGAAGACCCACAGAAAGAAGATGGATTATGCCTCCTAAAGGACTCAATGGAGTTTTGTTCCCTCATTTTCCCATTTGAATGTTGATCATGATTCATTTCTTGAAAACATTGTGTGAGAATAAAAACAATATTTTACATTATTTCTCCCATAATATTCATTTTCTCATAAGTACTATCATTTAATTGACCATCACATTCATGATTAACGTAGTTCCTTCAGGTTCCATCCATTGACTAAGACTATAAATCAAAGTGTCAAAAACACTAATCACAGTGGTACATCCAGATAATCAAGGTAAATTATTTATAAAATTTTTATCTATAAAACCTTAGTTTTACTCCTGGGTTATTCATGATTACTATGAAAACTCTTGGATTGTAACCTATAATTAGACTTATCCTTAAAGGAATCCCTAGACATATCCTTAGAAATAAATCTAGGGATATAACTAAAGTATTCTCATCCTTGCTTCTAATGGTTGACTAAACCTTTTCTCTGATGTCAACTATAAGAACTTAGGATTTTAACATATAGATATTACATCTTTTATATGAATATTAATTAAATTACACAAACACATACCTGAGGAGCATAATATTTTTGTGCCATTGGAAACTTGGAACACAAAATTCTAGTTTGGTGAATGATCATGAATGTTACCAATAAAGAGTTTTCCCCTTAGTACTCCCTACTTAAAAATCTATTCATAACCTATGGAGAGGAAACATAAGAAAAGTGTGACCTCAGATGATCATTAAGGGTAAACATTGAAGATATCAATTTATTATTATTTTTAAATGATAAGATAAGAAATATGGGAATCTGATAATGAACATAACATAAAAAGTTCATACCCAATCTCTCATGGATAATAAGCACAAGTTATGGAATAAAAACTAGAATGAACCATGATAATTAAAGTTCATCTTATGTCATTCATAAATCATATTTTCAATTCAATAATTTGTGTGGAATCATAGGAATTATAGAAAAATATTTATATTTGAATTTTACCTACCAAGACTCTCAGATCAGTCATTTTCACTTATTTCCATTAATGGATGAAGCACCTAAACTTTTTTTCCCATAACATATCACGAAAATCAACTTGTTCCCCTTAAAGATATCATGAGATATAATTCAGTACCCAATTCATTTTAGGGAGATATATGTCCCACCCATCACTTAATTAAAACCATATATTTTTATTCCACAATAATATAAATCATTCATCATATCAGATCCCATGTAAAGAAATTAGTTTCATAAACACTTAATCATAAAATAACTCAAGGAAAAGAAGTTGGTTTTATAAATTTCATGCCATAACAAACATAAAACATTAAAATAAATAACAATAATGGTATCCATGGATCATATCATAAGTATTGAATAATTAATTCCATATAATTTCAACTTAGAATAAAAAATATTTTTGAAATATTACTTGAAATATTTCTTGAAGAAAATATATTTCCCTTCATGAGATAATTTTCCAAAAGTGATCCTCAATTTCAAAGTAAAACAATTTCTTTAAAAAAATAATCTTGTCAGGGAAGATTCAATGTAATAATGAATCATTATGGTGCAGAAATCCCATCATTTAGAATAAGATAAAAAACATTCCTTGATTACTTTTTCTGAAGAAGTCACAAATTACCTTGTTTGGAAAATGTTAAGAAAGATTGCTTTAAAACCATTTAGTAAAAAAACATGCGAAAAAATAAAATTAAATGTTCTTAGGATAATATTAAAAACCTTTTTGAATAAATTTATAAAACATGGATGTGGATGATAGATATTCACCAACATATATTTAAAACGAAACAATCCTGAATGTTTATGAGATTATGAAATAAGACATTACAATTTTATATTAAGTAGAATTGTATACCCCATGTTAGAAAGAAAATTATTTGGATATTAAAATACCATAATATTCATAATAATACTCATAAAATAAATTCAAAGTAATTATATAAACATAAAAAATAAATAAGTTGTGTATAAGGCATGTGTCCCATAGAAATAAATGTGAGACAAAAATTTCGTACCTCAAGTTTTCATTTCCTTGTTCATGTTAAAACCTCCTATATAATAAATATGGATTTATTATAAATTTATTCTTTAACCTTATATCAATCATCCTGTGTATGAATTTTTTATAATATCTCATCACCTATTTATTAATAATAAAAAACATTGTTCTATGTGATCTCGACTTCGTTTTCCAAGAATGTTCGGTTCGGCAGTTCTGATCCGTATAATTAGATAATGGTACCACAATTTTTAGAATCATTATTATGTTATATATATAATATATATTACTAAAATTCATCCTTATTATAACCCATTTGAAATATATTTTAAAAACTAATTACATTACATCGTGGAGATGGTAAGTCATACGTACCCACGAGCGACGTTATCATTTTCCAAAGGATTTGGTAAAAAATGATATATATGATATTATAATTCTAAAATTATAATTAAGTAATATATATAAATTATAATTATTAAATAAAATATAATTTCTACACATAAAATATGGTGATGAAAAATGAATTGTATCGCTATGTGGAGATGGTAAGTCGTATGTACGCATGAGCGATACATTCACTTCTTCTTTGATGGAAAGGGGTTGTATAATGGTGTGTTCATAATCATAATAACTTTTAAGAATATTTATCATGATTATGTTATTATTTTATGATATTAATTATTTATATATAGAGTAGTTATATAATAATATAAAAAATAGGTCAATCGATTAGAGTGATTACCTCTTCTTTGAAACGAATCCTTTAGATCTCCCCTGAAGGACTTTAGAGTTGGTCATTTGGGAAAACATAACCTCTATAATGTTGATTGTAAATTTTAGAAGAGTATTGTTCATATTGTTTTGAGATATAATACTCAATTTGGTTAAATTAGATGATTGAGATGGTTTCCTTTTATCAAAAAGGTGAGTGGATCTTTTCGAATTTCACAAAATATTAAATTATAATAAAATAAATATCAAAAAAATAGCTAAAAATTAAAATTTATTCTAAAATAATGTGGTATAGATTTATAATACATTAAAACAATATATTTTAGACAATTTTTTTACAATTTAAACCTTATATTTTTTGTTAACCCTTAGTTAACCTATTTTAATTTTCAATACAGTAATAATATTTTCAATATTAAAAGGTTAATATGTTTACTTATAAGATGTCAAATAAACCATAAATGGTCAATTTATTATATTTTCGACCATAATTTATCTAATTTTTCCTTATTTAGGGTTTTACTATTTTTCACAAATTTCCAAAAATATTAGTTTCACAAAATGTCATTAGTGTCAACTTTTACACTATTCATTACACATGCTTTAATAAAATAAATAAAATAATATAAATTCAAAAAAATTAATTTAATATACCCCTAATATTTCATATTACCCTATAAAATTCATGTATCACCTTAATTATTTGGAATTATATTTATTTTAATTATTTTATTATCACCTAATTGAGTTTTCTGTTAATTGAGTAATTACTACATCATCATTGTGTAATTATATATCATAATTATTTATTCAATAAAAATTTAAAATAGATTTAAATGATGTATATAAAATTTTGATATATCACTAAAATATATATAGTCAATCATATCATCTATTTATCCCCATATTAAGAATATTATTAGTTATTAAAAGTAAGAGTGTGACATTTTGTCACTCCCTTTGATTTTAAAAATATCAAAGTCGTTATCATGGGAAAGTGGCCAAAAAAATTTAATTTCGATCAATGTGTTTTGAGGGTAGAATTAAATTCATCCAATAAAATTTGGGAAAGTTTTAGGTTTGTTTTCTAATACTTAAAATATTATTTTTACACTTAATTACATGATTTACCCTAACCGTGATAATAAAAATTAATAAATTTACTACTCATATTACACAAAAAAAGGGTCCTATTTAAAAAATTTAAACATTATGATTTCAAAAATTTAATCCATTTTTAAAAAATAAAAAACATAAAATTTTCGGAAATTGATATAAAATTAATCATGTTGACATAAGGAGAAAAGTGGTTTTAAAAGTTGAAACGTTCAAACGATTAAAAAAATTATATCCAAATTCAATGTGAAATTGATTCCAATGACTTAAATAGGATTAAATTATAAAAATTAAATATAATTATTCTTTATAATATAACAAAATTATAATTTTACCCTATAAATTATTTTTATGAAAAAGGTTTTTCAATTAAAATTCTTTATTTTTCACAAATTATAAAAACATTAAACATTTACAAAAAATACCAAAAATTAAAACAAAGTAAATTTTGATATACCCCTTTAAAATAAAATTTTTATTTTTTCCAATATAATTTATAAAATTATCAAAAACATTATTTTTATAAATTGTGCCATCAAAAGGTGTCAAACCTACTTTTTTAGAAAAATACTTCTTTTATGTGTAAAATTAGATATGTTCTTATATCATGTCTAGAAAACAAATAAGATTTATTTTAAAAATTAGGATCAATATTATATATATATATATCATTAATATAATCAAACAAAAGTTATTTGTTTATTTATTGGTATAAAACAAACCTGGGTGCATTGAAAAATTTTAATTTTAAAATGGTTTTACATGTGTAAACCATACTTTTATAATTATGTTAATCCTATTCATACCCACCATTCTAACATATATGTTATAATTGTAATTTTTTAAATAATTTCTATAAAAAAATGATGTTTTGTAGAAACTCAATTTTTCATGTAACTCATGCTGAGCCAGTTTTTTTGGTTGTGTAATCTTAACTTGTTGTAGCATTCAACGTAAGATATTAGAGAAATTTAATTATTTAAAAAAATATTTCATAAAAATGTCAGGGTGTTACATTATTTATAGTTATATAAACCATGTGGATACTGTGTCTCTAAACTATTTATCTAAAAATAATTAAAATTTCTACCCCCGGCTATTGAGAACCTTTAGAAACTCAAAAGTGACAAACATGGACCTAAATATTGTATACATGTGACCCAAAGGTAATCAAAATTCTCCCCACCATGAAACATTATTCCCCCATATATCACTCAATATTCTATACTCATGAACATATAAGGCCACTTCTATCTTGAAAACACATCTCACTCCCACGTCGCATGGTTATCTAATCTACTCTTTCCAAAAACATGGACCCAAGGGTTCGTTTATCTGTTCCTCACCTTATTTTAGTGATCCATAATCTAGGATGTTTTCTCAACTGCTAAGGTATTGGGATCAATATCAACATTATCTCATTAAATCACATAGGATAGGTTTCGTGGACACCTCTTCATTTGGGAAACATTAAACACATCATGAATTGATGCCATATAGGATGGAATGTCCAACTGATAAGCCACGTTTACATGTTGTTTGACAATCTAAAAAATGAAAACAAAACTCATTTCAAAATTACTCTACTAACCCCAATGGTAATGTCCCAAATGATTTGAAGCCCTAATAAATACATAGTCACCTTTTCTAAACTCCAATATACAATGATTTTATTCTATATACAACTTTTTTGGCTCATAACTATTTCCACACTTATTCAAGATAACCACAATAACACTATAACTAGGGAAAAGACTTGATCCAACCAAAGAATGTTCACCTACCCTTTCCCGACATCAAGGAGATCTCAAGGATTCACTTTCAACACATCAAAGTGTATATCCTAAATAAAAAAAGAATAGGGTAGTTTCCAAACCTAAAACCATTAAAATCAATCACACACACCTAAAAAATAAACCCAATACTATTATGATTCATCTCATTCCAAAAATAAATTTCAGGATTGATCGCCATGCTTAACATCGAACGATAACCCAAAAAATTCTTAAATCCATTATATAATTGTATTTATATTCATAGTTATCTTATATAGATGGAAACTAAATGTAAATCATGGACATTTGAATCCCCATTATTAAGAAAATGTTCAATCTGATCTTCCATAACCATCTCTTTGGAAGGAAAGATTTGTACTGATTACATAAATCATTTAAAGGTTTCCTAAAATCATATCTTATTCTCCTCTAGGAGTTGGTGGTAGTTCAATTCTATGTTTCATTGGTAGTTAATCCAACCTCCATAATAGAATGTATAAATACACATCAATATGGTTGTTATGTGGTGTTTTACTCACTCTTCCAATATACAAGGCATCATGACATAAAGTATTCACTCGAATATATCATTCATGGAAACCTACATCAACATATCATATCAAGAAATGTCTTTGTAACCACAGAGTGCATAGAACATATAGACCTATGTTCATGATCTATTAACCCTTGACTTAAGGCCTCAGTGAGATGTATTTCTCTAATGTAACCTCTTAAGTCTTCATAGTGACATCATCAAGAAAAAATTATGCATATAATTAAACAACATTGGTACTGAAGTTAATCTCACTTCCATCCTTTCAAAGGATTCCCAGATTTCAAATTTTTCAAGAAATGGTTCTAATGAAAACAAATACCTAACAGGAGTCACCCAACATTTTTATTAAATATAAAAAGGTGTGATAACAATAAAATACTTCAAGAAAAGAGAGAATCAAAAAGATAAATAAGGATTCACATTTCACTCAAAGGAAACCACCAATATTTCCATCCCTTACCATGGAAAATGTTATGCTCTCATTAGGTACAAAAAACTAATGGGAAACTAGATCAGGCCCATGAAAAGTAACCATCCCCAAGAAACATTAAGAAATTTCATTAGGCTGAACCAAAATAATTATTATTAGGAATACATGATACAAAGAACTATATCCAACACATCCCTCATAACTAATAAATAGTTAAAATGAAGTAATTCTTCAATAAGAAACAAAATGGATATATTTTCGGGTCATGAGAAAACATTCATGGTAACTCTGGTTTATATAATACATCGCATGGGATCTCTCAATCTGTCTAGAAAAAAAATACCTTTGATGGATTTCTTATATCATATAACAATAAAACCAAACCTAGTTACTCAATCACTTACCAAATGAATTCCATGTTTAGAATGTGAATCCAAAAATTAAGGCATAAATTTTTCTACAAAACTTTCCCTTGTAAAAAATTTCATAGTGAGAAATTAAGAAATGAATCGTGAAGAAACATGATATGTACAATGCTTTCAATAGAGCATCCCAAATATTATATCAAATGTCACACTTCAACAAGTTTATCTCAAAATGAAAACTGCTCTAAAACTGTAAGTGAAAACCCTTGAGGATCATCACCCAAGTTATAGTATGTAATCCAGATTCTTCCCCTCTTGATGAATACTAAGAATCAAATAAAATCGTTACTTATCAACTCAAATACCTTTAATTGCTTGTATAATTATTTATTTGGGATATAAAAAACATCAAGAGAGAAGAAAATGCTTTCCACTCAATTCAGATATCAATTTACAAAATAAAAGAGATCCATTTGATCATTTCAATCATAGTACATCAAGTAACTCATACAAAAAATAAATGGTTAATCTAAATATATAAATCAATATAGAAATAAAATAATTATATATAGTTTTTAAAAAATTATATAATGAGTAGAAACCTATTATAAAAAAATTAATTTTTTAAACCTTCTTACACTACTTGAAATGGTGTTATATAAACAACCAATCTCAGAATGTATCTTTAAATAATTTAGAGAACATATGGGAGAAAAACATTTCACAAATCCCCAATTACAATATTAACCCTCTTATATTTCAGTCCAAATCATTAAAAAAATTCATTTTAATTATAAATTTCATTATTCATGTTTGAAATTAATTAAATGAAACATGAATTAAAATTATAAAACTAGATTTTCTTAAATTTCATGACCTAATTTTGATTATAAATTTTTATTTAAAACCCATTGTATCTTCTTTATTACATACTAAAAAATGATTTTTTCCTTTAAAACAGAACACTCACCCCTTACAAATTTATGGTAAATGGCCATTTATTTTAAAACATTTAATCCTTATTTGATATATTATTCAAGTTTGTAATATTCTTATGTGTAGATCATTAACCACTAATAATACCAAAAAAAATTCTACATTTTCGAGATGAAATAATAATTTCCAAATACATGATCTAGAAATCAAACATCATTTTACAATGAATCATTAAAAATATAGTGTTAAAACTAAAATCATATTCAGTAAAAATCTGTTTTTCACATATAAAACAAGTTATACTACACATACACAACAAAAATAATGACATAACTATAAATAAATATAATTATATATGTCATCATATCTCAGGAGACACCTTCTGAAGTTCACTGTGTTGCATTTGTTGTCAATGAGGTATGTTATTGTCAAGGAATGAATGGATGGATGTCAAGGAGTTTCAATATGTGAATGAAAAAGGATGTGATGGTGTTGGTGATGAATGGAGAATGGCCATGGTACTAAGATGCATGTCACTTAGGAGATTCACTAAGTGACATAGGATGTTGTGGTTGAAACATTCTCTATGGAAATCAGACGATTTTTGAACTGATCTTTAAGTTCCAAGAACTTGTATCAACTGGATACAATGTCACAACAAGCTCTAGAAGGCCATGCATTGTTAAGAAAATGCATGAGGAAGTGAATGGGATCCATCCACAAATTCTAAGTGGATGAAGTGGATTAATGAATTCCATGCACTAACACTTAGTGCATGTGAATGTGAAGAAGATCCAACTTGATCTCTAATTAGATCAATGAAGAACATTGAAGAAGTTATTTGATTAAGGAGCTCGGTAGATGAAGAAGAACCTTCGGGATGTCAATTCTTAAGAAGAAGAGAAGAGAAGAAATGAAGAAGGGAGAATGGATTGGAAGAAGTGGCTTGGAATTTGGTACTTAGTAACTTTGTTTTTACACAAAGTCTAGGTTCTATACTTTAGCAAAAAATAGCCACCAAGGAAGGCCAGCCGAGGGTCATCACCCAAGGCTCATGTGGGACTCGAGGTCACCACGCCCATGGGGAACCCTCAGGCCAAGGCAGCATATCCCTGAGGAAGGAGATCGGGGTCGTGTATAAGCCCCGAGGCCACGCGGTGATCAAGCCCGCGCAGCGTGAGCGCGAGGAGCGCGCCCGTGACAAGCATAGTGGGCGCCAGTGGCGCGCCCGAGTGGCAGGGGCGGGCGCAAGAGCGTGCCTACAGAGAGAACTCGATGCGGGGTGGCACCGAGAGGGGAGGAGATTCAATTGGCCATCTCTGGGAGCGGATGGGTGATAAACTGTGGAAAATCCGCTCGCCGTTTCGATGTGGGACGCGCAAAATTCACCGGGAGCGAATCATGGCCGCTCGATCGATCGCGCGCCAGATCTCGACCGCACGATCGATCCCGCGCGAGATCTTCTGATCGCGGCCGTCCAAAGACACACTCAAATAATATTTTATGGTGACTTCATCATGGTATCCTTCATCTTGAGACAGGATAAAGGACTCTCTATAAGGCCACATGCACATTAATTAATCACAATAGGCTTATAACTAGTACTAGTGGAAAAACATAATCATTACTGAATTATTTTCCCGTACAAGAATTATTAATTAAATAAAAATAACAGAAATTTTATTTAAATTGAAAACCAAATATGAAATATGTTTAATGGGAACCAACTAAAGAGAGTGTATTGAAAAATAAAATAGACATGTGTCCCAACATGAAATGATCGTGTCATGATAATACATACTTTATGTGTAAGGTCTACGTCCTCCCCCAATGCATGAATAAACACCACCTCATCCACCATAAACTTAACTCATATGATTTATACCCTATGAACATATGATCTTGACCCTTTATTGTATGATGATATAAGTCATCTACACACACATTGATGTCTGGGTGGGGTTGAGTCTAAATACCCAATAAAAGTTCCCCAAATGATTGTCATACCATATCATCACAAACTTATTCCCAACCCTATAACCAATACAACATAAAACACATTATAATATCTAAAACAAAAATTATTGTCAAAATTACAGATATGTAACACCCTGAAATTTTAGAAAAGAACAATAAATTTGATAGCATATTTGACACACTACACAAATCCTAAATTACCCATGAAATATATAACTGTTAATACCTATCTGTTTAATTGGAAGGTATGAATGGTATTGACAACCATATCAAATACATATATATAATTTTTCTACTCATTATGAATTATTTATAAATTCTTACAAATTAATATATCAATTTTTTAGTAAAGTCATTTTATTTTTCAAAAATAATATTTCTTTACAAATGAATTTTTTTATTTTCATGAAAAAATTATTATAATTATTTTTTTGAACTTTTAGAAATGTATTTGATAAAATTTACTTCATTTATAAAATTGGAATATCAAAATTCCTTTTTTGTGACTTTTTTGGATTTTTAAGGAAATATTTATTTTTCAGTTAAATTATTACATATAGTATTTCATTATAAGGTTTTATTTGGATTTATAATGATATTTTTTTTGAATACTGTTTTCAAGTGCATAATGTTTCCCATTTTTAATTAATTCAAACAAACCCTAGTGATTACTGATTTAAATGACATTTATATATTATATATTACTAAATATTAATTGGGATTCATTCAATTTTTATTATTATTCATAGAATTAATAATATATCATCTTTTTCTGGAAAAATATACTTCTTCAAAACCTCGTTTTTCACATCATCTATAGGTTTAATTTTCAATTAAATTTTTACAATTATATGAATTAAAATTGTTAAAATGGATTCTATATTTTTAATTAAAATTATTTATATTATATAATAAGTTCTAATTAATTTTTTACGATAATGTATATTGAAAATAGTAAAAAAATAAATTACTACAATTATGGTGAAAATGGGTTTATATGGGGTTAAACTAAAATGATAAGGGTTAAAATGACCCAAACACTTGTGTATATTATCTATAGTCATAAATATAGGCATTAAATCACCACTACATATAATTTTAAACACTCTAAAAAGAATATAGGCTCCAAATAAATTATCCTTAATTATAAAATATTAAAATAATGAAAACAAAGTATAAATAGAATTTTTGAACCGATGGAAGAATAATTTTTTAACTAACGGTAGCATATTTTTTATAGTAATGATATAATATATTTTTAAATAATGATTACATAAATTGTAAACTAATTTTATCATATCTTAAAATTAACATTATAATATATTTGGAACTAACAGAAGCATAAATTTTGAAATAACATTAGCATAGTTCTAAATGAATAGTAGAATAGATTTTTAACTAATGATAGAGTATATTTTGATCTAATGATAGTACAGTTTTCATGAAATGGTAAAATACATTTTAAACTAATAGTGGAAGAAATTTTGAACTAAAATAACACATGATAAATATATATAATTTAACACGCCAGAATGATATAAATTTTCACCTATGTGGATTTAAATGACTTAAATCATGTGAGTAATTATAATCCAACAAATCAAAGCACCTAATATTTAATGAAACCATGAAAAAACATTCTACCTGTGTAATAATATAAAAAAACATACACATACTTCCAATTTTATTAAAAAACAAAAATCCTTTTATTTTCTCCCTCTTTTTGTAAGTAAACAAATAGATAAAATAGAAACTCCTCCAAAACATGTACAGAGATAATATAGTTAATCTGTAAACAATCCAAGATCAAATTTAATTTTTTTCAAAGTGGGAAAATTTTAGTTGATTAGATAATATATCTTCAAGGTGACTCTCAATATGGATAAATTATAAAGAAACCTCACCCATATTCACTTCATATATAATAAAATTAAATCTAACATCAATATTATTTGATCTATAACATTGTAAATGATTTTTAGAAATATAAATTCATATGTACTATCATAATAAATAGGTAATGTATCAAAATAAATATTTAAATTTCATAATATTTTATTAAACCATAAAATATGACCACAACAACTAGTAGAAGAAATATACTCATCCTTAGTAATATAAAAATTCATAATTTCTTTTTAGAATACTATAAAATTAAAAAAATTCAATGAAAATTACACATACATAATGTGATTTATCTTTCAATTATAAAACCTTGAAAATCGAATTCAGAATATGATATTAAATCAAAATAAGTAAAATTATAAAAAAACTAACTATAGTTAACAATAACTTTTTCATATATAATTTATCTATTAGAGAATAAATATATCTTTCTTTAGGATCATCTTGAATCATTAGACAAAAATAAACAAAAAACATGTTATCTATTCTATATGTAGATAAATAAATTAAACTAACTATAGTTACTCTATAAACATTAAAATCAACATATTTTCCAAAATCATTAATATCTAATTTATGACTAGTACTCATATGAATTTTCAAATATTTAAAATAATTGGGGAAAAACATTTTAATCAATTATTCATCTTACTTGGATAAATTAATAAAGATCTAATATTTCTTATGAGTAATTTGAATCCCAATAAATAACTTTAATGATCCTATTAAACACCTATTGAACTCAAATGACATAAAAGTAGAGAAATCATTATAAATATATTCATTAGAACATCTAAAAACTATATCATTTTTATAAATTTTCACAATTAAAATATAATTAAAAACAATTTTAATAGAAATATTTGGATCAACCATACCTTTCATGAAAACATTAATAACATAAATAAATAAATCCTATCATAAATATAATGAGGTTTTTTATACTATAGAAATATTTAGATAATTTAAAATCATGATTAGAACATTCTTCATTTCCAAACCAGGGGTTGATTAACATTAACATCTTTAGATATAAAGACAGTTAACAAATCAATATTAACATCCATTTGATACATGTTAAAACCATGAAAATGATAAAATTAAAAACAATGTTTATAACCTCTAACCTAGTAGTAGGAGAAAGTAAATCATAAAAATATATACCTTCTTCTTGAAAATATCCTTAGGAAATTAGTGTGGCTTTATTTTTTACAATCTTTCTATATTGTTTCTAAATATACATTTACTTGTGATTACCTATTTATCCTCAATAAATTCACCTAAATACAAAAAAATATTTCTAACTCATTAAGCTCATCCTACATAGAAAAAATCAAGTTAGAATTAATTAAATCATCAACAAAATTAGTTGTAACATGAGAATAAATAAAATTACAGTTAGTAAATAAGTTTAAAGAAGAGATTCTATTTTTCATACTAGAACCAACATTGACAATAACTTTTTCAAAATAATGATCCTTTTGAATCCTCCAAGATCTTGTATTTAATTTAAAATCATCTTTTTCCCTATCAATATATACATTATCTAGAAGTTTTTATATTCAAAAATTGAAACTCCTAAAATCATCGACAATATTTTCAAAAATAGGTTTTCTCTATCATAAGATTCATCAAACATTATATGCACAAACTATTTAGTAGCCATGGTATTCTTATTATAAACTCTATAAGAAATATTATTACAAGAATAACTAAGAAAGATAATTTCAACACTTTTAGAATCAAAATTATCTAAATTAATCTTTGTATTCAATATAAAAAACCTTTACAAACAAAAAAAATTAAAATAACCAACCACTTGTTTTATACCATTAAACAATTCATATGGGGTTTTCTTTAATAAATGTCTAAAAAACTCTCTTCATAATATATTAGAAATTAATATTATTTTGTACCCTAAAAATACTCAGGAAATTTATATTAATTGAGATAGTGTGATCAATTTCTTGAATAGTTCTATTTTTTATTTTTATAAAATGATTTTTTTAATGGGGTTCTAAGAGAGAAAAATTATGATAATTACAATTTTCATTAGAAAAAAATTCAAAAATAAATATTAAAATACCTACCACCTTTATCACTTTTAATAGTAAAATTTAAAAAGCTTTCAAATTTTGAACTGGATTAAGAAATTAATAAATATTGATAAGGTTTTATGCTTCTGAGACAAAAAATAAATTCATGTAAATCTGCTGATATCATTAAAAAATATATATGTCTTACCACCTAAACTGTCAGTTTTCATAGGTCCAAATAAATCATGATGTCATAATTTAAGAGGTATAGAATAAGAAAAATTATTAATAGATTTTAAATATTCCATGTGTTTCTTAACTTCATATAATAATCAGAATGAAAATAATTTCTTACCTTTCACTTGGGTAAATATAGAACTTGTCCATGTATGGAAAAATTTTGTAACATTTCTAAATGATAAATTTTAAGTCTTTTTCTTCCATAGAACATCGTCTATTACTATATAATTAAAGCACTTAATATTTGGATTATATAGATTTCAAGAATTAATAAATTAAATATTATATTTTCTATATGAAAAAAATAAAATAAAATCATCTTTAAATAATAATAATTCATCACATTCAATCGTAACATGAATTTAATAATCATAATGTATTTATATATTGATTATATTATCTTTAATCCATCTAATATATTTCAATTTCTCAATTAAAACAACATTAAAAATACTTAATTAACTAAAAACCTTAACCTTTCCTTTTGTGTTATCTCAAAAAGTGATAGAGCCTCTATTTTATTTGGTATAAGAGTAGAAATTTGATAGGTCACAACTCATGTACCATGAATAGACAATATCTATGCACCATGTTCCTTAATAATTTTAAGGTGGAAATACTGGAAATCAAAATTATATAGTGAAATTTTTTATATTCCTGCTTTTTTTTATCCAACTGGGTTAGAAATAGAATTATTAGTCCCCCAAAAAATATTAAAAAATTTATTATTCGGTACTCTATTATTTAAAATATTTATAATAAAATCTATAGTATATCCAATAGATTTAATAAATCTATGAGAACATTCATTATCATAATTTACATGAAACTTGCACTTAAATCATATTATATAAGAAACATTTCCTAAAGAATGTTTAACAAAATTAATTTTGTACAACTTAGGAATCAGCAGACTATACCCAAAACCATTTTTTCTTTTTTTGGTTTCTTAATATCCAATATATTTTCATATTTTTCATTTCATTGAACAAAATTAGATATCATTTCTTTTATTAAAACAACTTATTTTCTAATATTATCATTGTCATTAAGAATAAACTCAAAATCATAATAGATATTACCTTTAAAACATGAAGTGGAATTTCCCTTTTCTTAGTTAAGAGAATCATTCTCTTTATTAACTTTGTTACTTTCCTTAATAAGCCTCTTATTTTATTAGTTAATTTATTAATACAACTCTATAACTATTAAAATTTATTTTTTAAGATTTTCATTTACATCATAAAACTCATTGAATTTATAACCATCATTTATATAATAATAACTAGAATTAGAATCATTATATACCTCATTTTTATCAACTACTACCAAAAATAAGTTGGAAGACTATTTCTCACTTCCAAATTCACCACTTGAATTGGATTATTCAATGAAATTCCATCCATCATTATAAGAAAATTTCAACTACTTATTTTATTTCTTATCATTCCCTTATAGATTCATCTTTGGCTAGTCGGTTTGATGTGACACTCCATTAAACATTCATAACACATTACATGTGGTACATATATAGTACCCTTATTTTCTTTTTGATCATTCTATTGATCTTTACATGGTCAACAATTGAACTTTTTCTTTCACACAATAATGTTGTAAATCACATTTCTTATATTTATAATTTTTATTTTATCAATTTCTTTTTCCTGGGATTTAGAAGAGTTTGGAGAAACAGTTATATGATATTTTTAAGCAACAAATTTATAGTTCAAATTCTATTCTTCTGCAGTATTCTTCATCTCATGTTCATATTGTAATAATGATCTAATGATTTATTCCAATTTCCACTCTGTAAATCTCTTAATTTCATCTATATATATCTTTTTTCATTCCATATATATTTTAATTCTTGTATAAATCTTTCAACAAGTATACATATTCTATAAAAATTCTACAAGATAATTCATTCTATTCTATATGATAGTGAACTAGTGGAAAATTTGATTTACTGTCTCACCTTCAACTATTTTGAAATATTGGTACTCTACTTTATGCATTCTAATTTTGGATCTAATCAGCTTTTTAGATCCAAGATGTGGCACTTAAAAAATATTCCAAATCTCATGAACTATCTTACAATAACTTACTTGACCAAAAACACTTCTATTAATTTCATAGTAAAAAATAATCATAATCATATAATTGAAAATATATTTATCTATTTCATTTCCTATAAGTGTATTGGGGTCATAATTTGAAAATTTTTAATGTTTTACCAGGTCCATCCAATGATCAATGGTCATTTTCATCAAATAAGATTTCATTCTAGTTTTCTTCCAACCATAATCATTACCATATAAGTTATGAGGTTTCTAAGAAATCCACACATAATTTGGATGTATCCCTACCATATTAAAGAATATTTATCCTTAGTCTGTGAGTTATATGAATAGGTTAGCACAAAAATAATACTAGATATAAAATAAAATTCATAAAAGTGTCATCCTTTGATGTTAATTTTTTGGTATCCGAAAAAAATAGTTCTAAACTATCCTAAATAAAGTCCACACTCTGAAACCAATTTTTTAATCAGAAATAATTGAAGGACTAAAATGGGGGGGTTAATATGCCTTATGAAATTTTGAATAGATAAAGTAGTGGAAATAAATATAATATAGATGATAGAAATTTTTTATAGTAGTTCATTAAAAAGTGGACCAAGTTTACTATTACACATACTTACTCGATGATATATGCTTTATACTACTACATTTTGGAGTGTAATCTTAAATGATATAATATGTTCCTTTTATAGTGAAGGGTTAACTAGAAACACATAATGTATTTTGTATGAGAAGTCACAACCCATACAAACTATTTGAGGATGTTCCAACCTATCCTGACATTTAGCATCTTGGAGTCAAAACCCGAATGACATGGATTTAGAATTTTAGAGTCAGAACCCAAATAGAGGGAATTATTTTGTATGGGAAAAGAACAAAATGATAGAGAAATAATGGGTGAGAGATTAAAAGTATTATTGTAAATATAATAGAACAGGATGAAACAGAGAGATAAAAAACATTCATTTGAACTAGTTCTTGAGTATTGGATCATCTTGTCTCATAAAGTTAATAATTTTCAAAGTAGATATAGTATAGAACTTGATAGATTTTCTAGATAATGAAATAGAGATCAGACAAGACACTATAGATGTGACAGTACATTGAAAGTTAAAAAATTTATTTTCAAGGGACATGAAGAGTGTACAACATGTTATCAACTATCTTATATACATCCTTTGTGTGATTTATAGAAATTTATCATTGCAATAATATCTAAATAATTCATGAAAATTCTTAAAATAATTTAAAATAAAAAAAGTATTTATCTAATTTTATCAAATATAATATTTCTTCTAGAAATATTAAATGAATGCAAAATAATTTATATACATTATTTGAACAATTTAAAATAGTTTATTAAATAAACCCTAAAAACATTATAATGTTTCCCATTCAAATAATTCAATATGCTTATCAAGTAATTTGATTATGTAAAATTACATTCTAAATTCATGCATCAAAAATGAAAACAGTTTAAATATGTATTTGATATTCAAAAAATACTTTGAATATGATCATAGAAGTATAATATTAATCAAAAAAACATTTAAAAAATACAAAGCATGCAAAAAAATTGTAATTAAGTACACAAGAAATATGTTTTTTATATTTTCTAAAAATAAAAAAATAGGTATTAAAACATTTCTATATATATTTTTCAACACTCTATAAAAAATTATGATATCCCAAAAATAATTAATATTTAATTTAGAGACCAATAAAATATTAAAAAAATTAAAAATATATAAAAATTTGAAGTGATGTTAGTATATTTTTTGAAATAATGGTAGCATATTTTTTGATAAATTGATATCATGAATTCTTAACTAGAGGGAGCATAATTTTTGAACTAATAGTGACATAGTTTCGAACTGACAGTAGTATAGATTTTGAACTAATGGTAGCATAAATTTTGAATTAATAGTAGCATAGTTTAAAAATAATAGTAACAAGTATTTTTAACTAAATGAAGGAGAAATTTTGAACTAATGGTAGTATAAATTATGTACTAATAATATCATAGCTTTTAAAAAATGGTAGAATTGATTTTGAAATAATGGTAGCATAAATTTTTGAGTATGGTCGAATTAATTTTCCAAAAACGATAGGTGGTTTTTTAACTATTTTTATCATATATTTTTAACTATTGGTACTAGAAATTTTTAACTAATGGTGTAATATATTTTGAACTAATTGTAAGAGAAATTAAGAACTAATGGTAGAAAAAATTTATAAATAACAGTAGCAAAGAAAAATTAATGAATTACTTTTTCTAAAAAAGAACACCTAATAATGATATGTGATATAACAAACAAAATGCAATAAATTTTATCATATAAGGATTTAAATGAGATAAATATTGGGAGTAATTACAATAAAATAATAAATTTAATCTTTAAATAACCCATTTACAACAATATAACTATATAATTAAACAAAACATAATAAAAACAAAAAATAATTCCCCATAAATCTCAATAAATGGGATCATTTTTATGAAGTCAAGACTTTCTAGTCATTTATCACACCCAAACCATAAAATTATCCAAAACATATTTTCATTCTAAAAATATACACAAACAACCCATCAATCCAATGAATTAAATTCAAAATTTATAAGAAATACAAATTTTTTTTCATTGAACATCATTTTAAACATCAATCACTTGGTTTAATTTCAATTCCATCCTAAAAACTACTATGTTTTATTCCAAAACCCTAAAATTAACATTTTTTTCTTTCTATAAAACATCAATTCTAAATTTAATTACGAAATATTATTTAGTAATTTCATAACATAGTAAAATAATCTAAAAATACAGTAATCATATAAGAAGGAATAATAAGCCCAAAAATATTGAGTAATATCAACCTACTTTAAATGAAAATTATATAATGGTACTGGAACCCCAGATCCAATTCCTGCAACCAAAATAAGATCCACCAAAACCTAAAAAAAGAAACATGGGATCATGATTCTTACATTAAAGATTCAATCCCAAAATAAAAGAATCTATGTCTAATAAAAATCAATATATCTATCAAAAGAAAAATAAATAGACAATTAAATAAATAAGAATAGCAAAGAATGTGTGAGATCACTGAGATCAACCCTTAGAAACAATTTATATTTTGTCAATCATAGAAATAATCATATTTTTTATCAATTAATAAAGATTAAATTTTTAATGGAATCCTTGTTTCATCACTAATCTTGTTTACTTCTTAATAGGGATTAGGGGAGGAAATTAGGTATTTAAAATTCAAATCATGATACATAAACCCATAAAAATTGTCTAGTGGAACACTCTATTAGAACAATGAACCAAGCATGTGGGTACATCAGTACATAGATATATAGTTTCACGGTCAATATACATAGTCTCTTGAGACCATGAACCAATAATTCAGTCACCACTACCTCACCCAAGGGGCTTGCATTGACCACTTACAAAGTCAGTATGATTACGTACGGCAACCTTTTAGAGCTCAATGTACCCCTGTAAACCAATAAATAATGAAATAAATCATAAAATAATTTGAAATTACCTATCAATCCTAGTATGTTATATTTGGTTTCCTTCTCATTCCAATTTTTTTTGTTTCGCTCTATTATCTCACAATTTCCCCCTGAGTAATTTTTCCTCATGGTTTTTTATCCATAATTGTATAGGATTTCAAATACTGGTGTCTCTTGATTCCTCACTATATAATATAGAACTAATTATTTATCCTTAGGTTGTGATACGACCATTATTGTATCAACATCGTTCAATATACCAGGATCTTCCCTTTATTGTATTGATTTATGTTGTCATTCTCATCTCATAAGGGATAGATCTTAAATGGTTTCAAATAAAATTTGGAATATTTTACTCCTTTTTATAGATCCACCTAGACTAGTAGTTGAAATGGGTGTCCCTCTATACACCAAAAATGGAATAGATTTAGAAATATATGTGTATTTTATATCTAAATGTTCTTAATATTATGTACTGAGGAGTGGAACCCAATGGAATTAGTAAATCCAAGATCCTCTAGGATCTGAAATTTTTTCAGTTTCCCATCTCCTAATAGGATTAATTTTTAAAATTTTGATATTTAATCTTTAGATATATTTATTCTTACAATTTAACCCCATTTAATTTTTCTTCTATGTTCATCATTCCTCTCTATAGTGATGTTTTTTCTCTTTATTTGTCATTTATTCTCTAAAATGTTCAACTTTTGTATCATTTATTGGGTTTTGTCTATTAAATTTTAGTTATCATCTCTTATGTTATTTTTTCATTAGACTTCATACACTTATCATATAATTCTCCAATTTTAGAATTATTCTACTCAAATACTATTCATTATTTTCTATTTTGACCTCATAACATAATGGTATAAGAGATATGTTTATTCTATTATCTTTCATTGTTTTTTATTATTCTTTTTTAACTGGTCCTTATGAAAGACTCATTTAGTGATGTGGTTCTCTATTATAGTGGAGGTTAGTTAATATGATCAATGAATCATTCATCATCCATTGATTCTAGATAGATTATTTCGCATAGTTTTTGTTTTAAATATAGTGAAACCCTACATCACAATTTATCATCATATTTCCATCCATCAATGTATTGTCAATACCATTATTTAGATTACATTCTCTTATCAAGACATCCTCACAAGACAATGTGGTACTACTTTGGAAGGCTAATATTTACATTAAATTATGGGCTCTAGAAATCACCAAAAAATCAATAAGGGGGAAGAAACCTAATCTCGCCCTGTTCATTGATGAAAATTCAATGCACACGGGATCCATATAACTTAAGTGGAAAATAAAATATTCCTTGAACCATTGCCTAACCGAATCAAGAACATCAATAATTTAAATTCCACATGGATTCTAATCATAGATAAATGATAAAGAGATCTCATGGACACTATCATATGTTATTTCCCACGGATTAATAATGACTGAAGTCACATAGATGTTTCGTGGGGATGTTGGTTAATCAGATCTAGCTATAAATGTAAATGAGGACCTAGGGAATAATAAATTTCAAGAATATAAAATTTTCAGACCTAGATACATAAGGAATTATTTACATTGGTGAACATATATTATGTATTTTGTTCTTCCTCTATAATTCTATAGTTATATTCATGGAGTACCTTCCTGGATGTTGATATGAGGGGGAATACACTAGGGAAGTAAATTTTAATTTTGATTATATGTTTCTTTCCATGATTATTTATGTGTTCTGTGTTTTGGTGGAAATTAAGTAAATTTTTTAAATAGAGTGATGATAATCCTTCCCCTATATAGTTTATTCCCTACTGTGCATAGGTTATTTCCACTTGGTTTACTATCTTGAAAATGGTTTTTATGGATGGTTTTGTTTGATTTTCATAGGTTTGATGTGCAATGATAGGTTTTTCTAGTCACCAAAGGATGAAGCATGAATACTATGCATTATTTGGATATTAATAAGGGAATTAGAGGATTTTGGACCATTTTAACATGATTCATGCTGATTTGGAGTCCCCCGAGCTGAGTTTCATGACTTCAAGGCTGGGAAAATTGAGAAATTTCAGGATCGGGGAACCCCGTACGACCTTCGTACGGGTTTATAGACCATGAAAAAACTATGAGGTTGAGTGTAACTTTGAGGAAGAGATCCCCACACGGCCTCCACATAGCCAATCAAGTCATGTGACTCAGCACAAAACCATGTGAGGGTGATGTTTTTGAAGATAGAGGTGTTTGCAATTCCATCACACGGTCTATCAACCTGTGCGTCCTAGCAACCAAGCCATGTGAGACTTGGAGATTTTGGGACATTGAGTCCCGTATGACATTTGAACGGCCTACCAAACCATGTGACCTAACAAGGAATGTTGTGCACCTTTGTGATTAAAGACAGAGTCATACTCAAGGTTGGGGAATAGCCTACCAAGTCGTACACCCAAACTGTGTGGATCACTACAGCCTTTTGCTTTTCCTTTCCACTTTCTACCTAATTATTTACTAGGTATTTCCTTTCTACCTGAATTTGGACCAATGAAAAATGTGATTTTTGATAGAGGGGGCCTGGGTGGAATCCAATGGGAGGGGAGTAGTTATTCTACTGTGGTTGGAGGCTGGTTTTTGATGGATTTTTTAGAAAGAAGTTGGTTTTAGCATTTTGTTATTTGTAATTGTGATTTTTGTTTTGTTCTTCTATTTTACACTATAATGAACTCATCGATATATTTCATTAATTTTCTCATAATATTTTCCATGAGTAACTAACCCCCCCCCCCCCTTGTGTTGGGGATGTGGGTGAATTACGGGTTCGTTAACAATCGGATTTCCAATCCTTGTGTATTTCATTATTCCTCACATGATTCTCCCAACACAATTGTCTAATTTCACAGGGAAACCCCGTATAGAACCAAGAAAAAGAGTTTCTAGGGATCCTTGGGGAAATTACGGTAAGTAAATCCATGATCTTTCCGAAAAATTTTTGTTTCTAGAGTGAGGAACTTAATTTAAAGTTAGTAAAAATCAATTTCTAGACCAAGGAGTTGATTTCTATCGGCTTAGTCAGAACTCACCGGACCAAGGGAGTTCTGACACCAATGAAACCCATAAATGTGTGTTATTGTTAACAATACAACATGATAGGTAAATAGGTTTCTAATGGTCCAGATAAGCTCACAGCCCTGACACCCTTTCATCATCATTCATCAAGAACCAGCTTGAACATTTTCTATATTTATGTTTAATCCATTGTGAATTGAAAAAGTCTAAGTAATTAGTTTCTTTTATAATTATTCACCACGAAAAAAATCAATAATATTTAAATTCCACATCTTCAATTAAGTAATTTCCAATCAAGAGACACAAACATTGAAACTATTCTTTAAGGATCGATCCCATACTTGAACTGTACTAGTTTCAAGTTAGGGAAATAAATTTGGTTTTTCGAAAAAAATAACTTAGCTTAAACAACCACCAAATTATATTTTTATTGCTAGTTATATGTTTAATGGTGTTCTGTTAATTGAATTTAATTTACTAGGTCAAAACAAAAAGAAAAAAAATTCTAAAAAAATCTTTTCATAATTCCATTGTTGTTTGTCATATGTTTTTCCCTTTTACATTGGGTTTGTTGTTTGTGCTGTGAAAATTGTGGGTACATGGGTGGTTGGGTCACTCGTTCCTAGAGTGATGAGTCATCAGAGATACATACACTTGATCCAGAAATAAAAAGAATGTTATCCAGTTGACGTCGTTTACTTATGGGTGATCACAACCCGAATGACCCCATGGTGAACCAGGAGGAAGAACCGAAGGATTTCCAAAGAGTTGGAAAGTCGTTCATCGTTTATGGAAACCCTCCACTAAATGTTGATTAAGATCCTCATCATAATCAACCGGAACCTTTCATGTAGTACGTGTCGATGAACAAACAAAGACCGCCATCTCAATTTATGTCTAGGTTCGAACTGCCACAACCACGACAATATATTCAGCGAGAGCAGCCTCTATACCTTCCATAACATCATTAGGAGTATTACCCATAGGAATATCAACAGCTAATTCCCCAAGAACCTTAGTAATTGATTCCTCTATGTAATACTCTTATAGAGTACATATTACACTCCATTTAGGGATCAGATACTGGTATAGTAACACAACCGGTGCAGGCCCAGCATTTTGAGATCAAGCCGGAAATCGTGAAATTAATTCAAAATATAGTTCAGTTTTGTTTCTTGCTAAGTGAAGACCCAAATGTTCACCTGTCAATTTTTTTGGAAATATGTGACATGTTCTGGTACCACAAAGTGTCAGAGGATTTTATCTGCCTTCGGTTGTTTCCCTTCTCATTATAGGATAAGGCGAAGGATTGGATCAAGGGGATACCTCAAAGGTCCATTCTTATCTGGGAGGAATTGGCCCAAGATTTTTTATCCAAGTATTTCCCTCCCTCGAAGACATTCACCTTGAGGAATGAGATACACAATTCCAACATCACCACTCGGAGTCTTTATACGAGTCGTGGGAATGCTTCAAAGAGATGCTGAGAAAATTCCCTCATCATGGGCTACCATTATGGATGCAAGCTCAGAATCTCTGTGGAGGCCTAACCATTAATACCAAGTCAGTGGTGGATTTAGCAGTTGGGGGAACCGTAATGAGAAAATTCCTAGAGGAACTTTTTGAGTTGTTGGAGGATATGTCAACGAATAGTTTTTAGTGGCATTCTGAGAAGGGAACCAAGAAAAGGGGCATGCATAATATTGATTCCACCACGATTCTTGTAGATCAACTTGATTATGTATCAAAGAAAATCGATTCTCTGAATATGAAACATCATCTGAAGTTCAAGCTATTAATCAACCAGCAAGTAGTGATTGTGGAGAGAATCACCCTATGGGTGAGTGCTCGGGGGAAAGTGTTGGACCGTCTACAAGTGAGGTGAATTGTGTTACATAGAACTAAGGATTAGGTAATTACCCTAAATACCAAAACTAGTGGTGGAAGGAGAATTATAATACTGGCTGGGGATAGCAACAGAAGATTCCTCACCCCTGAACACAAAGACTACCCAGTTATGGCCAACAACACCAATTTCATAATCCATATCCAAGGTAGAAACAAGGAAATCAATTTCATAAAGGATCATATCAGCAGCAAGGGTATCAAAACCCTCATCCTTCTCAACCACCAAGATATCTACGTCCTCAAAAGTTTCCTCAAAACCTCGGTAGGAACCTCCCTCAAGGTTGGAGAAATGATTTCAAATTTTATATCAACTACTGAAACAAGGTTACAAAACCAAGAAGCATCAATTAGAAGCCTCAAAAACCAGATTGGGAAGATGGACAATCATCTCTCTTCTAAGAAGCCTGTCACACTACTAGGAAACACCGAAATGAACTCGAGAGAGGAGGCTAATGTTATGATTTTACGATGTGGGAAAGAGTTGGCCCTAAAATGACTACGATTATAGGTGAAGCTTCAAACCCAAAGTAATCCAAACTCTCCTAGGATAGAGAAGTTGAAGCATATAAATCTTCCCCATAACATGAAGTGGTAAAAGAAATGGGAGCCCCACAGATTAAGGGAAAGGAGGTGGTTAACGCCTATGAACCCCCCCCCCCCTTCCATTTCCAACAAGGATGAAGCAACGGAAGCTGGACCAATAATTTTCCAAGTTCACAAAAGTCTTTCGGAAGTTGCACATCAACATTCCCTTTGTAGTGGCATTAACCCAAATGCCCACTGATACAATTTTTATTAAATAAATCCTTTCAAATAAAAGGAATATGGAGGACTTGGGAACTATTCCCCTAACCAAGGAATGCTCGGCGGTGGTCCAACACACTCTTCCCCCTAAGCTCCAATATCTAGAAATTTTCATGATCCCAAGCACTATCAGACCTTACGAGTTTGGAAAGGACCTCTGTGATTTGGGGGAGAATTTCAATATCATGACCTTCAGAGTTTCCAAGATGCTAGGGCTAAATGATCCCAAGACAACCCAATTGGAATTAAAATTGGCTAATTGTTATATAAAATACCCTTGAGGGTTATTGGAAGATGTGTTGGTAAAAGTGGGAAAATTAATTTTTCTGGAAGATTTCATTATACTAGATAGGGAACAAGGTCATGTGCAACCTTTGATTTTGGGAAGACCCTTTTTTGGATATCAAGAAGGTTTTAATTGATGTAAACCAAGGTGAGATGATCTTATGAGTGGGTGATGAGAAAGTCTCATACAACGTCCTCAAGTTTGTGAAACATGTTTCACTTATGCAAAAAGAGGTTTGTTGTGCATTGACAATAATGGTCATTCTCTTTGTCCTCAAGGAAGATGGCATGACACGTTTCACATTCAGAAATGAATCAATCATTGAGGATGACTATCTTGAAGAATAACCAATGAATTTAAACTTTATTGTGGGCCAAGGTGTCCATTTCTGGGAGTGGGAAGTGGTTCTAGATTTATTAGAGCAGGCTCAGGTTGAGTTGAATGTACCTTCTATTCTCAAGGCCCCACGGCTTGAGTTGAAACCTCTCCCATATTAATTGAAATATGAATAGTTGGTAGAGGAAAATACATGTCCACTGTTCCTTAATGACTCACCTACAAAAGACCAAGAAGTGTCTCTCTTTCAAGTCCTCGGAAAAAGTAAACAGGCCCTTGGTTGGACAGTTGCGGATCTCCAAGGTATAATCCCCACAATTTGTACTCATAAAGTACTTCTGGAGGAAGGGGAAAAAAGTTTTGAGGCAACCACAGTGGAAGATAGATCCCCCCATGAAAGAGGTGATCAAGAAAGAGGTGAGTAAACTTTTAGATACTGGAATTATCTATCCAATCACCAATTTTCCAGGGGTAAGTACTCTACAGATGGTTCCTAAAAAGGGAGGCATCACAGTGATGACCAATGAGAAGAATGAGATTATCCAGACCAGAACAGTCATGGTTTGGTGAGTGTGTGTTGACTACAAGAATTTGAATGATGTTACATGGAAAGATCATTTCCCCCTTCCATTTATGGATCAAATGCTAGAAATATTGTCTGGGCATGAATTCTGTTGTTTCTTATATGGTTATTTGGGATATGACCCAATATCCATTTCCCTGGAGGATCAAGAAAAGAGTACACTCACCTATCCTTACGAAACCTTCTCATACCGTTGAATTTTATTCGGGATATAAAATGCTCCAGCCACTTTTTTGAGGTGCATGTTATCAATATTCCATGATATGGATGATCAGATTCTAGAGGTTTTCATGGATAACTTCTCGGTATATGGGTAGTCATTCACTACTTTATTGAAGAATTTGGAGTTGGTCCTTGAACTATGTGGGCACACAAATCTGGTTCTCAATTGGGAGAAGTTCCATTTCATGGTGCAACACATTATCATCTTAGGCCATAGGATTTATATAAAATCAATTGAGGTGGATTTGGCCAAAATTATAGTTATCTTGCTGCATCTCATTCCCACATCAGTCCGGGAAATTCAGATCTTTTTGGGCATGTGGGATTTTATCAACGATTCTTCCATGAATCATCCAAGATAGATCATCCCATAACCAATATGTTTTCAAAGGATGAAATTTTTGAGTTTGATGAAAAATGTACAGTAGCCTTCCATATTTTTAAAGAAATATTGGTTGCAGATCCCATTATGATTGCCCTGAATTGGGAGGAGCAGTTTGAGCTGATGTGTTATGCGAGTGACTATGTAGTGGGGGTGGTTCTTGGACAGCATTTGGACTATATTTTCAGAATATCTATTATTCTAGAAGAGCACTTAATGAAGACCAACTTAATTACGCCACTATCGAAAAAGAAATTCTATCTGTGGTTTTTTCATTCAATAGATTTCACTTGTACTTAGTGCTTTCCAAATTTTCCATTTACACAAACCATGTTGCACTTAAGTACTTTCTGAATAAGAAAGATTCCACCCCACCACTAATCTGTTGGGTGCTTCTCCTCCAGGATTTTGATTTAGAGATCAAGTAAAATAAAGGAAGTGAGAATGTAGTGTCTAATAATCTCTCCAGGATGGAACTTCCCCATTTAGAAAGAGAAGAATATCGGGATATTAAGGAGGATTTCCCAAATGAGAATCTATTCTCCATTGAAGTACCACCTCAGCCATTGTTCAAAAACATTGAAAACTACATGGTCACAGGAGTTGTCCATCTGGAATTGTCATTTCAGTAGAGTAAGTGATTCCTATCCGAGCTAAAGAGGTATTTTTGGGAAGACCCCCTCCTCGTCTGCTCATGTGGTGATGGGGTAATCTTCCATTGTGTACCAAATGAAGAGATTAATATCATTTTGGAATTTTTTTCACTCTTCTCCAACAGGATCACATAATGGACCAAATTGAACAAAAGCAAAGATCTTACAATATGGATTTTTTCTGTCCATACATGCACAAATACACTCGTCATTTTGTTTCTTACAGTGATCAGTTTGAGAGAACGGGAAACATGGGTCATCGCGCTGAGATGACGCAGCACCTTATCCTTGAGGTGGATGTTTTTGATGTGTGTGGAATCAACTTTATGGGGCCCTTTCCCCCATCCTTTGGGAACACATATATTCGCGTATGTGTTTATTATGTCTCCAAGTGGGTCATAATAGGGCCAATGTCATCATATATTTTCTTAAATAAAATATCTTCAGCCGTTTTGGGACCCTACGATTATTGACCAATGACCGCGACACACATTTTGACAATACTTTGATGGAAAATGTGATCTTGAAATATGGGGTTAATTATAACTAGGTGACACTGAATCATTCCCAACCCAGTGGTCAGGTAAAGGTGTCTAACTATTAGTTGAATCAGATATTTGAAAAAATGGTGGGAGCATAAAGAAGGGATAGGTCCAGGAAGTTAGATGATGCATTGTGGCCCAACCGAACAGCCTTCAAAACACCTTTGGGTATGTCTCCATTTCGGCTGATTTATTGAAAACCATGTCACTTGCCAGTGGAGTTGGAACACAAGGCCTATTGGGCTGTCAAGGACCTAAATTATGATCTGAAGGCTGCTGAAGAAAAGTGAAATTTTCAGTTAACAGAGCTTGATGAGATTAGGTGGGAGGCCCACGAGAATGCTAAATTATATAAGAAGAAGATGAAGGTAGTCCATGACCACAAGATCTCCCAGAAATCCTTCCAGCTAGGTGTCCAGGTTTTACTCTTTAACTCTCATCTGAAACTTTTTCTAGGAAAGTTCAAATCCCAATGGTCGGGACCCTATCAAGTTATCAAGGTTTTCCTCCATAGAGAGGTATAAATTGCTAGGGAGGATTTTCAACCATTCAAAGTAAATGGGTAGTTCCTAAATCCTTATTTCATTTTGGAATACATGGTGGGAACGGTATCCACCGTGCATTTTGGGTAGCTTAAGGCCCATGTAAGTTGATCTTTGTACATTAAACGTAGAACTGACCAATAGGTAACCCCGCATGCTAAAAATCTTCTGTTAAAATTAATTGTTTATTTGAGTGTTATTAGGACCTCATGTTAGTGTGATTTTAATTTCATGTGTGTTTTAGTTTAAAATTCTCACAATAAGTCCATATATCTTATTGAGTTTGTATAATGCTAGCCTTGCATTTATTATGTAAAATCCCATTTTTTCTTTTATAAATCAAGGGGGGCCCATTGATTTCAATGTTTAAGGGGTGTTTTAAGTTCAAAACAGTAAAATTTTCAACATTTCCTCAAATGGAACCAACCGCGTAGTTTCTGCATGATTTGGAAAACCATGTGTTGACCGTGCGCCTTGAACTCTTACAGTGGTGGTCGCACGGTTTATAAAATCGTTCACCTCAGGTAGTACAGCCACATAAAACCCAAAATTTCTTAAAACCCAATACCCCACCCCACCTCTCATTTCATGAACCCTTCCCTATCCAAGCGGTGCAAGCCAGCACCTACCTCCTCTCCTCTTTCTTCTAGCAACTCTCCTCCTTCGTTCGGCTCTTCAAAAGAAGTATGTTATCTCTTCTTCTTTCTCTCCTCTTTTTATTCTATTCTCTTCCTTTATTTTTCTTCCTAGGGTTAGTCCAATCCCTTTTCCCCCTTTCTAATTTTCTTTTCTTCTCTTTTTCTGCTTATTCTTGCCATCCCTTTCCTCTTTCTTCTGTTTTGATTTTCAATTATTCATCATGGAACACGTGTGCACCAATGTTTTTGAACCAAAAACCTAATTTTGGAACATTAATTTCTAGATTTTGGGATTTTTATTATGTTTTATCGATTATTTAATTTTATAAATTACATTTTCTATCTTTACTTATTGTGATTGTGTGAAATATTTTTGCATTCTTGTTCCTACCTACAGGTGCTAAAACCCAAAAACCCAACCAACCATGTCTTTTTCCAAAAGAGCATGTGGCTCTGGTTCCGCTTCCTCCCTTGGACCACATGTTAAATTCAGTAAGAAATAGGAACTTAAGTGGTATATAATCCTTCTTAATCCTAAAATTAATACCCACCATGAGTTTAACATTGAAAATATTGAGTCGTTAGGGATTGTAGAAGAAGTGGAGATGTATATTTCCCAGGGCAATTTTACCCATTCCCTCACCATCCATTATCCAACCTATAACGAACTTATCCTTGAGTTTAGGGATACATTTCAATTCCAAGAACGATATAGTGAGCATGATTGGGGAATCACAATTTAATATAAAGGTGATGTCACATTTTTCTTAGTAAACAAAAGGTTTAGTTTCTGGTTGAGTAAGTTTTCCACCTTTGTTGGCATTTATGATAGTGCCCATGTGAAGAGTGTTGTATATGCTGAGGCGCCACTAGAGAGGGATCCCACTTCCACTCGAGCTTTTTGGTCTACCATTGCTCGGCCTGGTGAAGGATTTTTTCCTTATAATTCCAAGGCCTCCAAATTTATCAACCTAATTCATTGAGTGTTGCATTGCATTCTCACCACATGCTTCACCACTCGATCTAGACAGCATGAGATTTATTCTTTTTAGCTGCATCCACTCTTCCACTTGTCAAGATCTCACACACAACCTGTGATACATTTTGTACTTACATTTATGAGAGTTTTTTCATTTTTCAATGCTACTTCATTTTTTCCCCATCCCCTTACATTCATACCTTTCCCACCCTTCTCTACCTTAATACCTTCATAGGGGACTATGCTCTATTTTATGTGTGGGGGAGGGAACTCTCCATTGGATCCCCATACAGTTGATTTCTTTCCCTATATACCTAGGATGGCATGTTTTCTTAGGAATTTTTAAAGGGTTGTTATAGATGTTATAGGCTTATATCAATTAAATAAAAATGAATTTTGGAAATTATCTCTGAAAATGGATCATATGTTTAGATTGAAAAACCTCATTTGTGATATGAATAAACATTATAATTCTTGAAATGGAAGATATAGTCATTCATTTAGAAAATAGATTGTTTAAAAATGATTTTTGTGATGGATTATTTTGAATTAAGGAACCCCTTAAAATGGAATTCAAGTTGTGCATAAATAGGGGTGAGGTTTTGGGGATTTTTTTGTCACACTAGTCGTTACTACACGGTCTTAATTTCATAAACTCTTGACTTTCTCTAAATTTTCATCATGTTTTGACATGAGAAATTGGGCTAAATTTTATGATAGTATCTCACCCCATTGAAAAGAAAAAAAATTGAGATATGAAAACTCATGCTGAATAATATTTTATGACCATTCATCATTTTCTAATAAATAAAAGTCACTTAGAGTGTGTAACATATAAAATTGGTATCCCTCCTACTAGTGACAATGAAACTTGGGCTTAACTAATCTAAGAGTATAATGAAATGGAAATGGAGGTCGGTACTCTCTTTGAATGAAGAAGGGAAAAATTAGTTTTAAGGAGAATGGATTTATGAATGAATGATTGGATGTTTTTTATTAATTAAAATCTCTTAGATAACTTCATAGACTTGTGGATCTATTAAGTATGAATGTTGTAGTTTTTAACGATAACTCATTCAAAATTCATATTCATTTGATTGATATAATCTGTGATTTTTATACCTGTCTCTTTGGTAATTCCTTTGAAATACATGTCTAAGGCTTTGTTTGAGGACAAACAACCAATAATGGGTGGGGAAGATTGATGCACTACTATGCATATGGAATTTTCACATGGTTCAATATCTCGAAAATGGTTTTTTCGATGGTTTTGCATGATTTTCATAAGTTTAATGTGCCTTGAAAGGTTTTTCTAGTCACCAAATGATGAACCATAAATATTGTGCATTATTTGGAGATTCATAATGGAATTAGAGGCTTTTGGACCCTTTTACCATGATGAATGCTGAATTGGAGTCACCTGGGCCGAGTTTCATTACTTGAAGTCCAGGAAAATTCCAAATTTTTAAGACATAGGCACCCCACACAGCCTCTACACGGGTTGATAGACCATGCTCCAACCATGCGGTTGAGTGTACCTTTGAGGAAAAGAGCCCTGAACAACCTTTACATGCCTATTCAAGCCATGCGACTCAGAACCAAACCATGCGAGGTTGATTTTTTTGAAGATAGAGGTGTTCGCACGGCCGTTGGATAGTCTATCAACCCATGCGGTCTAGCAACCAAACCGTGAGAGACTCGTTGATTTTGGGGTAGTGATTTTTACACATCCTCTACACGGACTACCAAACCATGCGACCCAATAAGGAAAGATATGTGCCTTTTTGATTGAAGATAGATCCATGTGCACGGTTGGCGCACGACCTACCAAGACGTGCACCCAAACCGTACAGATCACTATAGACTTTTTCTTTTCCTTTCCAATTTGTACCTAATACTTTCCCCAAGTCTGCCATTTATACCTACATTTGGACCAATGAAAAAGGTTCTTTTTGACAGAGGAGACCTGTGGGGAATCAAAGGGGAGGGGAGGAGTTATTCTGGTGTGGTTGGAGGCTGGTTTTGACGGATTTTTCATAAAGAAGTTGGTCTTACAATTTTGTTCTTTGTAATTGTGATTTTTGTTTCATTCTTCTATTTTATGCTATAATTAACCCATAAATCTTTTTCAGTATGTTTCTTATCCTATTTTCCATGAGTAACTAAACCGCCCCTTTTATTGGGGTTGTGGGTGAATTTTGGGTTTGTTAAAAATTGGATTTTTCTATCCTTGTGTTTTGCATTCTTCCTTACATAATTCACCCAACGTTTTTTTCCAATTTCACTGGGAAATCTTGTATCATACCAAGAAGATATTTTCTAGGTATCCTTAGGGAAATTACGGAAAGTGAACCCATGATCATTGGGGGCACTTGTTTTTTCTAGAGGGAGGCTCTTAATTTAAAGTTAGTAGAAATCAATTTCTAGATTGGGGAGTTGATTTCTATCAGCTTAGTTGGGGCTCACAGAACAGAGGGAGTTATGACACCAATGAAACCCAGAAATGTGGGTTATTATGAACAATACAAAACGATAGGGAAATAGATATATAATGGTCCACACAAGCTCACATCCCCGACACCCTTTCATCATCATTCATCAATAACCAGCTTGAACATTTTTCTTTTAAGTTTAATCTGTTGTGAATTGAAAAGGTCCAAGTAATTAGTTTTCTTTTGGAATCAGTCACCATGACAAAAATCAATCACATTTAAATTCCACATCTTCACTTAAGTAATTTAAAATCAAAACACACAAACACTGAAAATACTCTCTATGGATCGACCCCATACTTTCATTATACTAGTTTATGTTAGGAAAATTATTTTGGTTTTCCAAAAACAATACCTCGGCTAAAACAACCACTAATAGAACTCTTATTCAAAATAAAAAGTGGCATACTAATGCTTCTCCTTATTATACTAACCATTATATGACAGAGTTTCAGGTATAAATAACTATAGTTTCTTGATAGTGTACCATGTATAGGGGATTATTCACCTTAGTTAGGCTTTGTTTATGGATTTTTCTATGTATTTATAAATTAAATAAAGATATGAAGACTACCAATAGACTAGGAAGGAAATTATTCAATGCATTCCTATTCTCAATGTAGGAGTGATTAAATTCCTAGAATAAGTGAGTTTGAGTGGTGAAAGGTATTAATCCACTCAACTAAACAAGAATTCCATTAGGTATGCATGCTTTAAAGAGAAATGATAGGATATACCTAGTTAACACATTGATTATTTACTACCATTCTAGTTAACTCTATATTTGGAACACGTTTTTCATTCCACCAAAACCGACCCCTGTATTTATATTCTTATTAATCATTTTATATTAAAAAATATGAAAATCTATTTAATAATGACAATGAACTATGTGTAGTATAAATATTTCCATAGACACAACCCTGGTCATCCATCATTATATATTTATCATTTTATAAATTGGTATTGATTTTAGGCTCACAAAATTCTTGAATTTAATAACACTGATGGTGGTATGATTAATAGTGATGAATTTGTGATGTGAGTATGTTATCAATAATGATTTAATGTTTTTATGGTATATCCTCAATCACTGATCCATTTTATGAGATCTTAAGGAAATTAATGACTTTATTCATAAAAATTTTTTCTTAAAAAAGATGTCCTATATGATCTTTCCCACCTAAGGTTTTCCACAGTTAGATCATATCATTTTCTATTGTGACATATCCCAGTCAATAATTTTAAATCACTATCTTATAATGATTATTTTATCTTGTCATTTGTATTATTACACCTTATAAAGTCCTATAATAAAACAATTCAACAATAGTATTCTTAAAAAGGAACCTTTTAAATTTGAGATCATATTTTTCCTAATACAAATAATGTATGTATTGTTCATGCACATTAATCCACCAAAAATTAAAATTGGTACATTTCACCTTCCATGTATCATATTAGTTTCTTTATATTTTCTTTAGATTGGATATAATTGTGTAGGAATATTTTAGTTTCTAGAGAATATCCCCATGATGATATTGGATTTTCACATCAACTCGTCATCAATCAAACCAAGTCTTACATGGTATGATTCCTCTTCTCATACACACCATTACATTATGTTCTTTTAGAAAGTGTTAGTTGTAAAAACATTTCATAATCTATAAGATGATTGATGAATTATTAGACTAATTATTCACAACCATTTTCTTACTTAACAATCATAATACTTTTTTCTAATTTATTTTTCACTTTAATTTTGATCGATATTAAATTTAAAAGGGATTCAAACTTTTTCTAGTTTAATAATGCATAACCATATTAATTTAAATCATTTGTAAATTTTACAAATAATCTATACACACAACATTCTTGTGTAATAATTAGTTAATATACATCACTATTTATAATATCTAGTAATTAATTAGCCCTATTATGCATTCCACTAAAAGCTACTATTTTCATATTTCGTAGTTGAAAAGACTCAAAATTTTCAAATGATTCATAATATATTAAATACAAAAATCCATATCTATGGAGTATTAAAATTCATTTTCATTTATATATATGTTGAAAAAACTTCAAATATATGTGATGTTAATATCAACCCTAGCCTGCTTATCTTGAATATTGTAGATTAGATTACCCTTTCTTAAAATGTATAGACCATTCACTATATTCAAAATACAGTAAATCGTTTCATTCAAATATATATTAGAAATTTTCTTCTTAATAGAGAATTTAAACCCTTACATATCTGACAAAAATACATAAATAAAATTCTATTATTATAGTATGAACATAGTAACAAAATTCAAATTATAGAAATAATATAATATATAAAATTAGATCAGAAGTTCAATCCTTTAATGCAGTTACACTTTCCCAATTTCTAGTACATGGATATACATATCCATTCATTAATTAGCTATTATTTATAATTTTATAATTGTTAATATTAATGATTGGTATGCACCGTGAATCCAATACCCATGAGTTAGAATTATATAAATTGAAAACTATTATATTGCAAAACAAATTCATAGAATAGTTCTATTTGATAACACTTATCAACCATTGGTATGAATATAGAACTTTATTATAGGTCATAGTTATTAGAGACCTCAAAATTATAATCATGATTCATGGATTAATCTTAAACATAGAACTACCTTTAGGGGAGTATCATGTTTAATAATTTTCCATCAATAATTTTTAATAAAAGTATTTCCACTAAGTTTATGTCACTATAAATCGTTACCGATATCTTTTTATTGTTTATATTTCACTATGTTTTTAGTAAACAATATTGTTCTTATCAAATCATAGTTATATAGGAAGGAAAAATTTATAATCATATGAAATAGTATTTTTAGATATTTTTGTGGATAATTATTTATCCAAATCCATCATATAGAAAATGAAAAACATTATTCCTCTTGTGTCCTATCTCATAGGGTTTCCCAACTAAATTTAACCAAAAAATCATATAGAAATTTCATTATATAACTAATATACTCATCCATTTTCCATTATTTCATAAATAATATTAACCATGGGTATCCAACTTCATAAAAAATCTATCATGTAGTATGATCAATGTTAGGACCAAAAGGGGCAAAAATAACATGAGAAGGGGTGAATCAGGGTACAGATATTCTATTTCAAAATTATTCCTGCCCCACTGGATCTTTACCTCAATATTATAAGGGTCACTTTGGTTTCAATTATGTGTTACTATTTATCTTATTCATCCCTACTTTATCTGATGATTATGATGCTTTTAATGTGATGCAGGAATGCAAACAGACAGACACATATATTTTTACTTGGTTCACCCTCACTGGGTTACATCCAAGGAGCATACAAAGGAAATGTACTGATGTACCAAATCCACTAAAGCTCATTTCCAATAATGTTCGGGCTATATCACTTCTATTCTCATTCTCACTACCTTTAAAATGGTTAGGTTCAAATTGCTACTTTCCCAAGGGTTACTCACTCTTTCTCTCTCACTGGCTCACTTCCAGTTGAAAGAATAACATTTTCCCTCTTCTTTTGCACTCTACTTTAGGAAGGGATCCACTCACAGTTTATAGACATGTAGGTCTCTTAATTTTCAAAAATACATGCATCGTCAACTATTGATAGATGCTCTACTAAAGTCCAACTTTCATCCATAGATGAATACCACTTTTCCTCTGAAACAAATGGAAATTACTTTTGAAACTCTTTTGCTAAGCACTCTTCCTTCAAAAAGCTCCCGCTTTTTCAAAGCTCAAACAACCCTTTACAATAATCCAACCTCTTTGCGAAGATCATATATTTTCATAGCTCATAAGTTCACAATTCTCACTAGATTACAGATTTCACACTAGTCTTTGGGATTTTATAAATCTAAGTAATCCTTTACGAAGCGCACATCCTCTAAAAAACCAAATTGGCCTTCTGATACCTTAATGTTTTTAGTTTGATCTCTCTGCTTCTATCGAGGGGGTCAAGGCCTATTTATATTTTATTCCACTAACCCTTGAACCTTCTATTCATAATCAGTGCCACATCAGATCAAATCACAAAGATCTGCAATTTCCGCCAAAATTCACTCTGTTTTACAAAGCATAATGGATATTTTTATGATTCGCAAAGCTCTTTATAATTGAAAATAGTTCTATCAAATAATTTTCACCATTGAAATTATCCTTACTCCTTTGCACTATTGCAATGATCCTTCTTCCTTTGCTTCGAAAATATTACTTGCAAATCTATTCACCTCTACTATTCTTGAAGCTCGTTTTAATCCCGGAGAACATTGTCAACATCCTTCATGACTTCATGAAATATACTTCATGAATCCCATATTTTTCAAATTAATTCCTTTCATATATTTTTATGAGATCTTCAAGGAAATACACATTTCACAATGCTCACCGAATTCCAAATTTTGAACCCCAAAAATTTGGCAAACACTAGAAAATGGTGCTACCTTATATCTGTTCTTTTGTACCACCTCCAGATCTTTTCTTCTTTAGTCATGGTTGTTTTTCAACATGGATTGTAAAAAACATCTTTGTAAATAAAAAATTCAACATGAAAACCTCCATTTTCAACAAACACCACCAACCCAAAAATATTGCGACGTTACCTTGAGGGATTTTTTCCCAAAAATCAAAGACTTAAAATATTGTTTTAGTCAATAAAATCTAAAACATAGTATTTGATGGGTCTTATTATAACTCCATTTCAATATTACTTTTATTATTATTGATTCATAAATATTTTATCACATATAGTATTTATTATCTTAACTTTCATTCTTATATTCATGTGTGCTTCTAAAAATTTAGTAGTAAAATCTATATTTCTTGCACCAAATTAACAAGTAATATCCATATGGATGTGTAAGTATTTATTAAACTTATATTTTATATCATTAAACCAAGAGAATAAGTCCAATATATCTATAAAAATAAAATTTATTCTCATGAACATGGCTGATGAAGACCTATCTTATAGAGGCATTGAATCTTATGAAAACTAAAATCCCCAAAAGAGTAAGAATGTTTTGATAAGTAGACAACCCATAAATTTTTATATAATGAATAATATCTTTACATAATAATTAGACTAATTTAATTTCCCATTTACAATGGTTAAATCATCAATAGAGTCCATAATTCCACCGTATTTCTATTACTTAATATAAATAAACAATAATCAACCTGTAAATTTAGGATCATAAATACATAAAATCTAAATTCATTGTATAAGAAATATAAATCATTTATTTTTTATCCCAAAATGTAATTCATCATAAAATAGGTTTAAAAGAATAATTTTAACACAAAACATAAAATAATACTATTCATATCATATAAATAATTTATATACATGAATAATTAATTTAAGAAAAATCAATGAATGATAATGTAATGGATCAGACCTCTCCAGTCCATTAATTTGTAAAAATCCAGCTGTTGATGTTTTTTTTATGGTCAGGGTGATTTATTTCAACAATTTGAATTTTTTCTATATTTTTAGTTTTTCCAATTGTGAGTCGCAATGGTGAGTCGTGACGGCAAGTTGGGACTAGTGATTTAGGACCAGTGAGTCACGAAGGTAACTCACAATTTTAGCATGAACTGGTAACTTGCACTGGTATCTTACAGAATGATGACTCACAATAGTGACATGCACCAATGACTCATCTAACGGGGAGTCATTTCAAGTAGTTTTTCCTTTTTCCCATTTTTTCCAGTTTTTCCCATTAACATTTTCTTTGATGTAAAATGAGTTAAATACCATATTAGATAATTTTTTGAGATTTTTTGAATCCCATAAATCTTTTAAAAACATGAATCTTCCTTTGACATTCAAACCATGTTTTCTCGGTCAAGATCCACCTTTAATGGGTTTTAAAAACTATTTCTACCATTGATTTACGGTCTATACATTCTAAAATTGATATCTTATCTTCCTTGTACACTTCACTTTACCTTGGTGTAATACACTATAAAACTTTCTTACCGGTGGTTTTTTGCATTTGTGTTATAGCCTTTGGATTTTGTTTTCCCTGGAGTATTTTCATGTCGCATGTGCACCCCAGCTTTGGCGCAATAGGGATGTACTAATTTTTTCTTATTCTAGGTAGGTTTCATTCATCCCTATTAATTTTTTATCATTTAGTATTTGTGTATGATTGTTTTCCATGTGATAATAGTTTAATATAACTTAAATAAATATAATTTAATCATTTTAAGTAAGGACTAGGGGCAGTGACATATGATCGTACTGTTTGATTGATATTTTGATCAATGTCATGAATTGTATGTGATATATTCCTACTTAAAATCATGGTTGTTGGTGGTACGTAGTTGTGCATAGAATGTTTGTGAAATCCTGTTTGTCTACTTATGTCTAAACAAATACATAGAATCTACAAACCATATATATTTATCTCAAATAAATGTATTCCCCGGGATCAAATGGTTTCTATAACAACCCATGAGTTAACAAGTAGAAATTGAGGAAGGAATTATTTGTTAAATCTAAATATGTTCTTCTTTGGATAGTGATGTGGGGTGGTTCCAGTAATGTAATGGAATATTAGGTTGGTATATTTATTTATTTTAGAATGTATGGGAAGTGTTGTACATTGGGTATGTGATCGGGTTGTGTTGTTATGTTTTGCTAGGTGCAACTATGATTTTGGGGGTTTTCTCTGTTGAGAGGATGGATTGAGAAGAATGAATTTTAAGAATGGAGAAGGACGTTTTCTTCATGGGTGCTTCTCCATTAATAACCTTTATAAAGATTTTTGGTATCTTGGTATCATTATGTTATGTCGGGAATAGGTGTTAAAAAGATAGGAATGTAAAGTTGGTTAATTTAACATGGTTCATCTTCCTCTGTGTGACTTTTTTATGTGGTTTTTTGTGTTATTCCTAGTAGTTTCCTAGGGTGGTGATGGAATGAATAAATCAATTTTTTATAAATAATGACAATTGGTTAATTTAATTGTTTGGTGTTATGATTTGATTTAGTGTCTTATTGTGTGGTGGATCATTTAGAGGTCGTAATAAGGGAGATATTGTGAGTTGATTTTTGGTTGAAAACCCAAAAGTTGGGCTTGAGAGATTGGTATCATATATGTTTTATTTATATTTTTCTTGTGATTTTTATACGCATCCCACCATAGTTGAGAACTATGTGCCGAACACCCCCATCGTCATGAGGTAGGGTGTCTCTCCCAAAAATCATAGTAAGAGGATGGATGGATGGAAACCTGTTCTTCCCTTTTCCTTCTTCCTGGATGTGGTATCCCAATATTCTTCAAGTAGTTTTTAGTTTTTGATGCCTAGGTGTGTTCAAGAAAGTTTTTCTTTCCCAGTTTTCTTTGGGATGAGATATGGTGTGATTCCCAGATGTTTACGTGTAGGATGTGATGTTATTCATTTTCCCAGGTGATGAGACTAGCTCTGAGGCCCATGTTTGTACGGATTGGATATGATGTGCGTCGTTTTCCCCAATTAAGAGACTAGTTGTGAGGCCTACATGTGTGTAAGAGGGATGTGATGTGCATCATTTTCCCATGTGATGGGACTCGCTATGAGTCACAGGTGTGTGCGGGTGAGCTGTGATGTGCTTCTTTTGGAAGAGGATGGATGTTGGTGATGTTTTCCTTTAGGAAAGACCAGGAAAACCATTAGAAAGTGATGTGAGTTACCCAAATCATCGATGTGTTTACTGTATTACATTACATGACTTGTTTTACTTGTTGACTGTCTCTTTTTGAGGTTAGAAAGTCTAAAATACCTTATTAGGTGTTGTTGGGTTCTTCTATTTTCACACAGGAGCATTATTATGCTTCTTCCACTTGTAAATGAGAGACATTGGTTTTTGGTACTGAGTATACGTGTATAATCACCCTATGTATATAAAATTGTTTTCAGGTTTTTAAGAGGATTACATATACCGTGATAGACTATACCCGCTCAGACTTTGGGATAGATTTTGTGTCACTACTTATCCTTAATTTTGTTATTTAATTTGGAGTTTTCATTGTATTCATAATAGCTATATTTTAAAAATGCCTGTGGGATGGTTTTGGATTTCTTATATATCCATAGTACTTGATTTTTTTTGGTATGGATGATATTATCTCCTGATATTATTTCTTAAAAAAAGTTCAATACCTCCCATTTTGTGAGATTTTATACCCTTGGTGTCAGTCACCACCCCAGGGCCTACTGGAGTTATGGCTTGGGGTTCATTATCTCTCTTCCTCTATTTCCATATCAGGAGGGGAATTTGGGAGGGAGGGGATCACGAAATAATGGAATTAGATGGATATTTGAGAGATAGGAAGGGGTTACGAGTTAAGCACAGTGAAAATTTCATGGGTTGGTAGGGAAATGGTGTCAGGTGGCCTCAATGAAGACATAGGCCAGGGGAGTCCGGCTAGGACATGGGATTTTAGGGCCCCCCTTGATCTACTGCAAGGAATATGGGCCTACCAAATGACCAAGTGAGGATGTACCATTTTTAGGGTAGATAACCAAGGAAATTTTATTCCATCATAACGACTTGTGTTTATGTATGAATTGGGTTGTTATTTGAAATTTAGAATGGATGATGGAATGATTTAAATGAGTTAAAATGAATCTTAATTAAAAATTACACTATACGTAGGCTTCCGAATTCCTTTTTTTACCATTTAATCTATGGAAAACAGTTATTTTTCGTGTGTGGCTCAGGTAGTTGAGGCCCATCAGGTCAATATGGTTGACCAAAATAGGTTTGATCAAGAGGAGGAGGATGAATAGTGGCAGAGAACATTACGTACTTTCCAATGGTAGGCCTTGGGAAAGTACTAGGTATGTGTTTCATACATGGATACAGATAGCTGGATAAAGGATCTTGATATCACCTTTAGTTTGATCTAGGTTCTGATGAAGTATTGGGTTCCTTTGGCAGTGATCCAGATGTGGGGAGTTCCATGTTAGTGTTTGACGCTATACCTGGGGGAGAGGAAAGAGGATGACATTTTCTGGGTAAATTTCGAGAAGGAATTCTGATAATATTTCTTTTAATTAACCATGAATGATGAGAAGTGGTAGGATTTACTCTCTCTCAATCAAGGGAGTATGTCAATATGGGAGATAGGGATTCAGTTCAAGGACCTCCTTTATTTTTTCCTCAATCTCTTTCTAGATGAGGAGTCAAATGTGAGATGACTAGAAAAGGCACTTTGTCCTTCAATATTGTATGTATTTACTCCCTCAACATTGAAAATGTACTTGGTGGTTCGAAAGAATGAATAAGTGATTGAGAATATGAACTTTTGAGGAGATACACCATGAGAGGGGATCCATAATTTTCATTGAGAGGCTGCATTACCAGTAGCAGGTCTCAAGTACTAGGGCCTTTGAGGTTTTGATTGGTGGGGAGTCAACCTCAACAGTTTCTAATTTGACCTTATAGTTATTGTTCCCTTTCATTCATCTTGGGACGAGGTTTTGTTAATGTGGGGTCCACATCCATTTTTGGAACTCGTTCCCAATGGCAGATTGATCTTGTTATGGTGGAAGGGGCAGTTTTAACGTCAATGTCAGGGATAATTTCTAGCTAGGTTGTTTCAGCTGTTGGGACAGCATGCTCATGATTCACCAAGGGGAGATGGAGCTAGTAGGGACCAACCTCAGGGTTTTTCTTAGGTACCTAGCCCTAGGTGTGGTCGTAGATCGGATCATTAGTAGAGGGGAAGAAGAGGAGTGTGCGGTCAGTTTCAAGCTATAGAAGCAATATTTTGAGCTGGTCTAGATAACATCAGAGGTATGATTGGTTTTTTCATTACCCTTTCTTTTCACTCATTTATGAACCCATTATATCCCGTTATCTGGGACTATATGTAGATAGGATTCTCATTCCCATGGTTTTTATTGCACCATTCGAGGTCCAAGACAACTTTTTGATGTGTGATGGGGGTGTAGACTAATGATGGGACTACATCAATCCTCTGGGGATCTTTTCTTTATATATATGAAATCATATGATTTCATTCTCACCATCAACTGGTTGTATTTTTTTCATTCCATTATCATCTTTTTCTAGAGTAGAGTTTTGTTTTCATATGTGTATAGCCGACATGTGGCTTTCATTTGTGAGAGGTTCTATCATGAGGGAAGTCGGCTTATAGAGCCTCTTCTTTCTTTTTTGGTTGAGATGTTAGTGGAATCAATAGATTTTGGGATGGTGAAGGTTCTCATAGTTATTTGGGAGTTCCTAGATTCTTTTCCTTAGGTTTTCTTACTCTAACCCATTGACATAATGTTGAGTTTGAGACATACTTTCAGCCTAATACTTCTCCTATTTTGATATCGCCTTATTGGATTACACCTTCTAAGTTGTAGGAGTTGAGGATTAAGATAGATGATCTGATTAAGAAGGGTGTTATCTGTCACAGTGTGTCATCGTGGGGTGCTTTGGTGTTGTTCTCATAGAAAGTGGAATGTGGTCTGAGGTTGTGTACAGACTATAAGAGGCTAAATCAGGTGACATTCAATAATTGATACCCCCTCCCACGGATAGATGATATTTTTGACTATTTGATGGCAGAATTTTGGTTTTCTATTATTGATATGTGATCCAGATATCACCATTTGAGGGTGAAGGAGCGTGATATCCTGAATACTGTTTTAGATTTAGCTATGAGAGCTTTCAGTTTTTTGTCATGTCATTTGGTGTTATGAATGCCCCATCCAAGATCGTAAGGATTATGAAATCCATCTTTCATGTGTTCCTAGACTGATTCATCATTATATTCTTCGATGATATCCTGATCTACTCGAATTTAAAGGAGGATCATTCCGACAATCTCAGGACTATCTTGTGGATTCATTGGAACCACCAGCTCTATAGTTGTCCAATGGTAAGTTCCGGACATGAGAGGTGCATTTCCTTGGGAATGTGGGGTCTTGGTAGGGTGTTTTAGTTGGCCCATCAACGTTTTAAGCAGTTTTTTCTTCAGATCACCTAAGAATGTGGTATAAGTTCACAGAATTCTTGATCTCGTAGGCTATTATCATAGGTTTTTTTCCCAATTTACCACAATATTTAACTCTATTGAAAGCCTTGTCAAGGAAGGATCGTGATTTTTTATGGGGTGATTAGTTTCAGGTAGTGTTTGGATATTTGAATGGGAAGATATTTAGTGCTCAAGTGATCATGTTTCCTGAGGAATGAGTGATGATTGTGGTGTTTTGTGATGCTTCTCATCTGGGTTTGGGATTCATCTTAACGCATTAACAGGAATTTCTTTCTTATGGGTCTATGTATTTCCATCCCCATGATAATAACTATGCTAGACATGATCTGGATCTAGAAACAATCATGCTTGTGCTAAATTTATGGTGGCATTATCTCATTAGGAGAACATTGTGATCTTCATGGATCACAAGAGTTTGAGGTATGTCTTTCCCCAGTGAGATATGAACTTGAGACAGTAGATATGGATGATGTTTCTTTAGGACAATGATTTTGAGATCTCCTACACCTTGGGAAAGGGGAATGTCCTGGACAATGCTTTCAGCAGGAAGTTTTAGAAAGAGGTTATTCGGTAGTATATTGATGCTTAGAAGAAAATGGAGGAGTGTTAATCAATGAACTTGGATTCAAGGGTTGAAAGTGGTAGAGGATATTTTTTTGATAATGGTGTTGTCTTCTCTGATGAAAAAGGTGGAGGAGTATTAGTGGGGAGACTCATAGGTAGAGTTGATGCGTAATTGTGTTTCCCATAGTGATTCTCTAGAGGGATGGTTGGTGGATGGTCAAAATCATATCATCTTCCATGGAAGGTTGTTTGTTCCTATGTAAATGCACAAAGGAGTCCTCTTTTATTTTCATAGCTCACCCTTAGTGGTAAAACCCGAAGTTTCCAAGATGTACCATGGATTTACGATGTAGTTTTGGTGGCTCGGGATACAATGGGTAGTGGTGGAGTTTTTAGTGAAATGACTAGTGTGCCAATAGGTGAAGTTTGATCACCATTTTCCCATTGGTTTGTTGTAGCCCTTAGATGTCAATGACTAAAAGTGGGATGACATCTCATTTTATTTTTTCATAGGGTTACCTAGGGATTAGGGAGGATATGATGTTATCTGGGAAGTAGTGGATTAACTGAGGAAATTGGTTCACTTCTTAGTGATTAAAGAGTCATTCATAGTTGATTTTTTAGCCAAGAGGTATATGGATGAGGTGGTGCAGATACATAGAGCTCCAAGAGTAATTGTCTCAAATCGGGATGCATGTTTTACCTCACGATTTTGGATGGGATTATAGCATGATTTTGACACTCAGTTACACCTTAGCACTTCCTTCCACTTTCATACATATGGGAAGATTGAATGGACAATCTAGACACTGTAAGATATGTTGTGAGCATGCGTCTTGGACTTTGGCAGATCTTGGGTACCAAACATTCCTTTGGTAAACTTTTCTTAAAATAATTACAAGAAGTATTCCATTTGCATGGCTCCATTTAATTATTTTTATGGAAGACCATACCATTCACCATTGTGTTGGACAGAGGTCGGTGAGACAGTTGTTCTTTGCCCTAAGGTATTGCATATCACGATATATAATGTTCATCTCGTTCGTGAGAGGATGAAAATAGTGCAGGAACAGAAGAAGTCATTTGTCAATCATAGGAGGACAAATTTGGAGTTTGAGGATGGGGACCATGTTTTCTTGAAGTTCCCCCCTTAATGTGGGAAATGGAGGTTTGGTAGAGGTAGTAAGCTTTCTCCCAGGTTTATCGGACCCTTTGAGGAGTTGGGGAGAGTTGTCAAGGTGGCATACTAGTTAGAACTACCACTGAAGTTAGAGAGGATCCACGATGTATTTCAAATCTCTCAACTCTATCCGTATCTTCATGATGATTCCCATGTCATTTACTGGGGTTATTTGGATATCAAAGATGACGCAACATACATGGAGTGGCCAGTAGAGATCTAGGATCATTTATAGAAGGTGTTATGTGGGTAGACGATTCCATTGGTTTGGGTGTTGTGGAGTTATGGTGGCCTATATGAGAGTACTTGGGAATGAGAAAAGCATATTTGTGCCTAGTATCTAGAGTCAATTTATGTTTTTCCATGTTTTCTCTTTCCTTGTGATGTACTGTTTGAACTTTTTTTATGTAATAAACTATTTTCCCTTGAGTTGAAATGTGTGTGGTGAAATGTGTAATGAAGTATTTACATGTGAAAAGGGGAGGACCATAATACTAATTGAGACAAATAAACTATGATGAAATTAAACCCATGTGGGAAAGTTAGTGCCTCCTAGTGTGGAAATTATCTTGACATGGAAAAATTAATTCCCTGATTCTTGTGTTCAGGATGGAATGGTTGTTGTTCTTGTGTGGTGTGTCTTCTGGTTGGTTGGGTTAGCATATGTTAGATGGGGTTCTCTTGGATATCAAGATTTCACTCCAACTTTATAACAACATATGGTGGTTTATTGTTGAACTTTGATTTTAGTAGAAGTGCTTCAAGGATAGAGAGTTCCTTGATAAGTATCTCATGGGGTGTTTTTTCGGATTCCTCTTTTCTTCTGGGTTTGATTTTTAATTCTCAAGGGTGAGAATAGTTTTATAGGAATATGATGTAATGTCCTGAACCTATCTGGTCCATTACTTTGTAAAACACTAGTGGTTGATGTGTTCTAGGAGGTCATGGTGGCTTATTTCAACACTTCTCAATAGTTTCCAATTTTTCTGGTTGGTGAGTCACAATGATGAGTTACAATGGTGAGTTACGATGGTGAGTTGTAATGGTGAGTTTCAGCAGTGACTCATGATGATGATTCACGACCATGAGTCGCAACGGTGTGTCACAATAATGAGTCGAGATGGCAAGTCATGACTAATGTGGTAAGATTAGGGAGTCGCAATGAGGACTTGTGATGGTAGCATGCACCATTATCTCACACCGATAGATCTCCAAATAGTTACTCTCACTAGTGACTCATATAATGGTGAGTCATTTCTAGCAAATTGTTCATTTTTCAAGTTTTTCTGGTTTCTCCCCTTTAACGTTTTATTTGAAGTAAAATGAGATAAATAACATTTTTAATGGTTTTTAGAGACATTTAGAATAATATCTATCTTCTATATACCATAATGTTCCTTTGACTTCTGAACCGCATGGTCTTGGTCAAGATCTTCCTTTAATAGATTTTAAAAATTATTTCTCCCATTGATTTAGGATCTGCATTTCTAGAGATGGGATCTTCTCTTCCATGTACGCTTCCCTTTCTCTTGGTGTGAGATGCCCAAAACCTTTCTTCCCCAAGGATTCGTGCATTTGTGTTGTAGTCTTTGGATCATTTTTTACCTAGATTATTTTCTTTCTATATGTGCATCCCCTTTTTGGAACAATAAGGAAATACTGATATTTTCCTATTCAAGGTAGGTTTCCTTCATCCCTCTTAATTGTGTTTCATATGTGGTGGGCGTAAGAATGTTTTCCATGTGAGAATAATTAAATCCAAATTAAATAAAGACAATCAAATCTATTTAATATTAATATGAGGGGGATGGGGAAAGTTAAGTATGATCATACTATTTTATTGATATTTTGATCAATGTTCTGGATTGTATGGGCTATATGCCTACTAAAAATTATGGTCATTAGAGGTCCTCAATTTCACACAAAATGTTTATGAATTAATGTATGTATGCTTTTGGTTAAACACATTCATAGAATATCTTAACCATGTATATTCGGCTAAAATAAATGGATTCCCCAGGATTAAACTATTTCTATTAAAACCCCTAAATTAATAAGTATAAATTGAGCGAGGAATTCTTGTTAAATAAGAATATGCCTTTACATGGTTTGTGCAGTGGTGTGTTGTGTCGGGGATTGTTCTGAATTGTGTTATAGTAGGGTTTTGGGTGTGGATGTGTGATTTGGGGTGGTTTCGGTGGTGTAATAGAATCTCATGTTGAGGTCTTGATTAATTGTTAAATGGATTGGAAATATTGTACAACCGGATTGTGAGCAGGTTGTGCAGTTATGTGTTTCTAGGTTAAAATGTGAGTTGGGGTTTTTATTTTTTGAGAGGATAGATTGTGTGGAATGAATTTTAATAATGATTGTGGAATTAATTTTCATGGGTTAATATAAATCTTTCCTTTATCTCTGGATTAGTATTTTATGTCATGAATGGGTTTTAAACAAAGATGAATGTGAAGTGGGTCAATTTACCTTGGTTCTTCTTCCTCTATGTGACTTTTCTATGTGGATTTTTTTTGTGCCTAGTAGTTTCCCAAGGTAGTGAAGGAATGAATTAGTGAATTGTTAATAAATAATGAGAATTGATTAATTGAATTGTCTGGGGGTATGATTTGAGTTATTTTATTTTCATGTGGTTCTACATTTAGACGTAGCATGAAGGGAGGTATAGTGATTTGGTTGTTGGTTGATGACCCATAGGTTGGGCTTGAGTGTTTGGTATCAAATATGTATTCCATATATTTTCTATATGATTTCTATATTGACTCCACCATAATTGAGCACTATGTTCCAAACACCCCCATCATCATGGGGGGTCTTTCCCAAACATCTTTGTGGGAGTATGGATGGATGGATATCTTTTTTTTCTACTCCTTTTTCCATGTAGTGGTATCCTAATATTCATTGGGAAGGTTGTGGTTTGTGAGTCCCAAGTGTATACAGGTGAGTTGTGCTTTCCTAGGTGTCTTTGGGGTGATATGTGGTTTGAACCCTAGGTGTGTACTGGTGAGATGTGGCATACTTAATTATCCCAGTTCTTGGTACTAGCAGTGAAGCCCAAGTGTGTGCAGGAGGGATGTGATATGCTTTGTTTTCCTAGGTTACATAACTACTTGTGAGGCCTAGGTGTGTGCAGGTGTGATGTTATGTGCTTTGTTTTCCTAGGTTATGGGAATATTTTTGAGGCCATTGTGTTTGCAGGATGGTTGTGATGTGGTTCTTTGAGAAGAGTTGTGAGTGCAAGGACATTTTTCATTAGGCAATAGCGGCTAAACTAGTGGGAAGTGGTGTGTCATACCCAAATCATCGATGTGGTTACTATATAACATTACATGACTTTCATTACTTGGTGAGTGTTTCTTGGTTAGGTTGGGATGGATATTATAACTTATAAGGTGATGTTGGGTTCTATTTTTTTCCCACGCAAGCATTATTATGCTTCTTCCACTTGTACACATGAGACTTTGGTTTTTCCTACTAAGTATACATGTATGCTCACAATGACTATATAAAACTATTTTCATGTTTCCATGAGGATTATGTGGACTATGATGGACTATAAAATCTCAAACATTGGGACAGTTTTTGTGTCACTACTTATCCTTGATTTTGGTATTTACTTTTGAGTTTCCACTATATTAATAATAGTTGTATTTTAAACATGCATGTGGGATGATTTTGGCTATCCTATATATCCATAGTACATGGAGTTGTTTTGGATGGACCATATTATCTCCCAATCATGTTTTCTTTAAAAATGTAAATGCCTCTCATTTTATGAGATTGTATACCCTTGTTTTTGGTCGCCACACCAGGGCCTACTAGAGGCGGGACATGGGGATCATTATCTCTCTTTATTTATTTTCATCTCGAGAGGTGAATATTTGGAGGCAGGGTTTGTGATATATAATTTAACTTATTAACCAAACATGAGATATTAAGAAAAACCTTTTTCTTTCCATTTAGGGAAAAAATATTTAATTTACAATTCCTAACACATATCATTGATAAAAAAATTATAAACTAAAAAAATTACACCAAATAAAAAATATTTGTACTTTTTTATAATATCATATTTGATGATATATCTATATCACATATCATATTTCAAATACCTAAATATGATCAATTTTATGATTAGAAATCAATGAATTTAAATTATATGTTCTATCATATAACACAACTCATTATTTGAATTGTATTGAAACTGGTGATATCCCATATATATCTACTATGAAATGACATATAGTTTTGTAAAATATCATTCTATTACTCACATCTTGTGATAACATTTATCATTCCTTATTATACAATGTAAAATCATGGATTTTGATGAATATTTCATAAATACTCATCATAACATTCCTTTTGACATCAAAAAAACGTAAATATCATCATAAGATATCATATAGTATATAAAACTATAGAACCCACATGGTGTGTGCTGTATTTGACTTCAATATCGAATAAATAAGTAGTCTTGATGTAAATTTATAGTAAGAATAATTTTTTAGAATAAGGAAAAGAAGATGGATTAGATTTACAAATAAAGGTGTCATTGGATAGTGGGATATGAATATTGAAATAGTATTAGGGAAACATGATGAATATTGGAAGTAGTGTGGATACTATAATTTATATGAAAAACAAGGTTTTTATATTTAATAATTGGAAAAAGAATATATATGTGATATTATACCATTAGTTTTTTAAAATTATATCAATTAATATTTAAAAACTAGTTATAAGGTAATTTTTTATATGTTACATGTGGAGAACCATTTTAAGTAGGTTCAAAATAAGTTTTAGAGGTTTTTTCCATAATTTTAATGGAAAGAAAATGGTCTTTCTATAAATATTACATAATGAAAAAAAAATATAATGATTGGATTGGAAAGACTATTTTTGATTATAAGAAATTTGTTTTTTTATAATTTTTTTAATTTTTCAAAAATATTTTAATTGACTTAAGGTTTTTTTTCATGGATTTGGAAGGCTGATGATCATTATATATCTGTAAAGGTGATTTGAATGTTGTTTTTGAAGTATATCCCTTATAATTATAAAGATTAAAGTGTGTTATAACATATGAAAGTATTAATGGAAGATTATTAAGGAAGAATTGAGTTTATTATGTGGAATATTATTGTAATATTATGAGTTTTAAATGATTCATTATACTTTAGAATTATACTGGTGATTATTGCAGTTTAATTGAAATTATAACAAAGTAATTTCACGTTACTGAGAATGATTGAATTAATTTTTGAGTTGAATTGTGGAATATAGATATGAGTCTATAAATTATTATTATATACTATTAAAAATCAGTAAATTTACTTAATACATAAGGTATATTTATTATACTCTAAAGATCCACAATGGCGTGGATTTATTTATTTTTATGTGTAAGATTTTGGAATTCCTGAAATCAAAAAAGGATGAAATGATCATAAATATAAAATAAAATTTTATTCCATATGTAACTTATTTTAGGGAATAAATAAAATAATGAATCAATGTATTGCTATAAATAAGTAATTTTTCAATCATGCACAATATTTTCTAAGAAATAAAAATAAGGAAAAGTCCTCAACTCTCTGTGATGTGTAATTTATTTAATATATTACTTAAGTTACTTTTTTGTAACATAAATATTTTAAAGGAATTGGTATAGTGTGATACAATATATATTTGAGTATATGAATATTTTTTAGATTCTTACATAGAAATATGAAAAATTTATCTATCATACACAATACCTTTTATTAACATGATCTTACATATTTAACATAAAAATGAGAAAACATAAAAAAGGGAAGAACTATATTGATAATTGTAACATATTTTTAATATTAAATATATTTAATCACTTTGATTAATTTTTCTGAGTGTGACAATTTCTATAAATTAAACTAATGATTGTAGGAGTTAATAATTTGGTAAGAATAATTCTAGAAATAATAAAACCAGAAAATGATGTGATTTTTCTTAATGTATAAATATTTTTATGATTATATTGAATCCATGGTTAAAAATATTAGTTTCAATTATCAATAAGATGAATTTTTCTATGAACCACGAATAGATTTTAAGCCTAAAATGTGTAATAAATAATATAGTAGTGTGAGATTCACTATTGTGACCAAGAAATTTCATGTCAACATATAGACATAAAATTTGATGTGTGTGGATTTTATGGAAGATTAAGGAAGGATAATATTCCATTATTGTTGGGAGAGATCAGTAGGTAGTAAAGGGTGAGATGTTTTGGAGCCAATGATGGAAACTATTAAATATTATTATGATAGTTGTTATTGAATTTTTATCAGCCAAAGATCAAGGAGAGATCATGTAGGAATCTAAATTTTTTATTAGTGATTTTAATACTATATATAATATTATACTAACTGAATTAAGAATCATAGAGATATTTAAAGTGCTAAAAATTAATAGGTTTTAAATTTTATAATCTGGAAAATAATATCTAGAAAGATACTAAATATAATAAATTATATTTAATGAAATAATATTCAAGTGTTATATAGTTGTATATTTTGAGAAATAAAAGAAGAATGTTATTAATACTTTAACCTATTTATAAAACTATGTATCAATTAGAGATAACTAAGATTTTGACTATTCAAAATATCCAATGTGTAAAGGATTCATGGATAACTAGAATTTCTATAAAGGATTGATCATATTCATCAAATAATTATAAGAAGAAAAAGGGTGAGAGATCATCTAGTTATCTATTGTTTATCATTGGAGTAAAATAATATGTTGTATGATCTTATCTTACAATATCCCAATATTGATAAATTTGAAGAAGAGGTAAAGAAACAGCTTGGACTAATTCACATTAAGGAATTTGATCATATCAAATAATCAAATAAAATCACAAGTCTTAACTACATTGATCATACATCAAAAATTTATAGACCGAGTGTTCTATTTTAAGTGCTCTAGCATTTTTCATTCATTATACATGGTTGGTTCTAGAAAACTAGTTCCAAGGATATTGACATTCCCAAGTCCTTCATAATAAAATATGAGTTTTTTTGTGATTGGGATAATAATAATTTTATATAAAGGATGTATTCTTCCACATTTGAGGTTGATATAACTGAAATTTTCAATATTTTTCATTTGTAATTCAATTTTTTATTCCCCAAAATTTTTGTAATTTGATCTTAATTGAATCATTTTTGGACTTTTTTTGAATTTTAAGACTAATTGGAGAAATTACATAATTATATATTTTTATCTATTTTTTATCACTCGTATATTTTAATCAAACACATTCTAGATTAATACAAAGTGTGAAAATCCTTTTTTTACATTCCATAAATATTTTTATTCCATTATATCAATTGGAACAATAGCTAATTAAAATATTATAAGGCCCAAAAAGTTCATTTGAAGTGGAAACCATATTTCCCTAGAAGAATTTATAAAACTTAATTAAAGAAAACATATCTCTATATAAAAAAAATTAATTCTAATTTTCAATGATATAGAACTAGACATTGTACATTGATATTAAATTTCATGGGAATATTATATCATTAAGGTAATGTAATTACATGTTCTAGTGGTGTAAAATAAACTGTATCCTCAAACAAAGATATTTTTTCTCTAGTAATTTATAGATATCTTTTTCAAAAACAGTCAAATGTATATAAATTTTTTTAAATTGACTTAAAACACATTTTTTATTATATTATAATAAGATAACCTTTCGATATTCAATGATCTTTATGTGAAACTGTTTATAGAATTTTTATGGACATAAACTATTGATAACTTTTTCCTCATAGTTTCATTGTAAATTTTTGTCTCTACTTCTATAGAACTGATTTAGATAAGGATAGTGGGTATTATGCAAGATAATTCAAAAAATGTAGTGTATTTTATTTTCATTCCTATTTTCAATATCTCCCACTTCCTTCTTCTTCACTATGACCCCTCAAATATAGGTATAATAGATGAGTGATGAGGGAAGTGAGGAGATCACTTTTTTAATGATTTAGTCATCTTCTATAATTTAAAATACAATTTTTATATTGAATGATTTATATTTATAGTGGAGATCAATTCTATTAATTTGATGGTATTTAGGGTTTTGTTATTATTAATTGTTTATATATTGGGTTTAAGTACTATAAAATACCTACACATAATGTATCTTGTCTCTATTGATAAGATTGTGCTGAGTGGTGAGTGTCTAGAGATATATGGAATTTTTTTGTAATTATTTATTTTATTTTATTAAAAATGAGAATCAATTACTAAATGGTATTTTCAATGAAATGTTTCTAATATTTTACTGATATTCATTCACATAAGAGTGGTTTCCAATTTTTCCTTTAACCAAGGGTGATTAGAAACTCAATTGAGATGTATTTAATTTAAGATTCATAAATAATAGGGTTAAAAGGAATTCATATACTATAATATATTTTCAAGAATTAGTCCAACTCTAACCCTATCAATTGATCTATAAAATATTTTTTTAACCATTTCTTACTTTTTCAATTTAGTTTTCAAAGAATGACAACCAATAACACCACCTTGTCTGGTAATTTAAAGTGAATAACTTGATTATTGTGTATTAATCTCTTGATTCAACATATTTAAAAACTATATTTCATTCTAAAATAGGATTTAATATATTTTTTCAAACCCCGTGATAGGTGTGCATCAAAACATGGCATTGTTTCACAATAGTTTTTATAATAATATAATTCATATATTTTTTTACCAGAACCACTAAAACTAATCCTTATCCATAATTTCATTATATTATAATAATTTTTCTATATAAACATATAAATATTAATTCTCAATTTAAATTTGATTAAATTTTACTTTGATACTTGGATAAACCCTCAAGTGTTTACTCTAAGCCTTTAAACATGATTAAAAATCTCTACCATTCCCTTAAAGACCTCTATTCACTGAAATTTTATTATTATAGAATTTGACTTATTATTCCGTAATTTTAAAATTAATTTGAAATAAAAAATAGAATAATATAATTTATTTCTAAATATCATGGATTTCTAGGATAAGACCCAAACAAAAATTTTAAGGATTTCACATATGTTTGCTTCACTTTTAGGCTCAATAGAGTAGCACAGGAGAAAATAAAGTGGATAGAATTTTAATTTTAACTTGAAGTATGTTACAAAGAATGGTTTTATAGCCTAGAACATGGTGAATTTCATGAATATAATTACATACAGAGATGATTCATTCATAAAAATCCCATATCCATAATTGTATCCATAGGAAAATATATTTATGACATCACACAAAAATTTGGAGATACCCTTATGTGTACTAGGGGAAGTTAAATAATATATGTACTAGCTTACCACATCAAAAAATTGAGAAGGATCACATAATTTATTTCCTTTATCAATTCTTAATGGAAAATGGAAAAACTACTAGATATAGTATCTAGAGGATCTTTGATAGACACATCACCAGTGGAAGCCAAGTGTAACGCCCTGACCCCAGTTACCCAGAGTTGGTGTATTATTTTAATACATTGGCATGATTACAAGGAATCAAGTCTCTAAAGACCAATCATTTTAGCAATCTTCTAAAATAGATTACATATATGAATGTTACATTACACATTAGAAAATAAACACAACATAAATGATCCTTTGAGAATTACATTAATCCCCTAGCTTAACCCTGCTTATCAATTATAATACACTTCTTGGAATCCTGAGAAAATTAAAACATAGAAAGGAGTGAGCTCAGATGCTCAGTAAGGATAAAAATATTGAGGAAACGTTCATAAATAAGCATTAACAATTAAGGAAATGTATAAGACTAAAACAAAAGCCTTTTAAACTTGAACTTCAGAATAATATAGAAAATATACAATAAAATAATTCCATTTACTTATTCACATGGATATTTTACTAGTTGAATAATCACATTCAATATCAATAGCCACTTTCATAATGATGGAATGCATAATTCCAGACTTCATAACCACATAGTCCAGGTCTTTTGCAAAGACTAAAAATAAGATTTTGTCAAGGCCTTGAGCCAAGACACTAGTTTGTCTCATGAGACCTAACGATACATCAAGGAGCTATAGCGGTCTCCACCCATCACTTACTAAGTCCAATGTATTCCTCATATGAAAAGGTTTAAACATAACATAAACATTCGTATTAAAAAAAGCATACGAAATGTCAATACTTTATCCATAAACCATTAATGTTATAAAAATAACACATCCACAGTCAAACATATCACAAAACCATCAATAAAATATGGAATATTTTTATCATAATTAATCAACTTTGAATAAGTTTAAAATCCATCAAAAGATGTTGACATAGATGAAAATGATCAGTAAATGCTTTGGGAGAAATACCCCTTTTTTATGAAATCGTTTAAAAGTATCACAATTTATAAAGGAAGTAATTTAAAGATATTCTTGAATCAAAGTGTCCCATATGACTTTGAAGCTTTTGAAAATAATTATCATTTCAAAACATTCATGTCCATATAAATAAATCCTTAAAATCATTTTTAAAACATTGACATTAATTTAAAAGGGTTTAGAAAGATAAATCTTTAAAACATTTAAAATGATGATATAGTGAAATAGAACCTCCCATAAAACCTTAAAATATTAATTTTGAAAACAAATTATGAAATTTAGGTATTTAGGATAATTATGTCCCTGTAAATACCTAAACATAAACAATCTCGGATAATAATGAGACTGAAGAAATAACCCTTACCTTGTACTTTCCTTTGGTCGAGGGTACGTTTAACCTCATATAAAATGACCAAAGTATTTTATTAAATTATACAATAACCATATTAATATTTATTATATCATACATGATTAATTTATGACGTTATACTACCCATTTAATAATGATTTCCATGTTAAATTATCGTTTTTGGTAGTAACTGCTTTCTTTATCGTATATGTTTTAACTTGTTATTATTGATCGTATCATTTAGATCATGATTTAAATGATTCCAGAAAATAAAATTTTCTTTGTATATCATTTATATTTAGAATATAAATATTTATAATATATGTATATATGAAATGTCAGGCACCATTTTTGGAGATGGTAGGTCGTACGTACGTATAAACGTTGTTTCTGTTTTCATATTGTATTGAACGGAAGTAAGTGAATAATAAATATGAAAGTAAATACATACATATATATATATATATATATATATTAGAATAATTATGTCATATATTACATACTTATTAATAATACATATTTTTATAATCATCCTTGAATAGTGAATATAGAAATAAATCTCATCGCGTTTGTGGAGACGATAATCTGTACGTACGCACGAGCGACAATATAAATATTTTGATATTAAAATAATATATAATTGGATGGTATATCATATATAAAGAATAATTATCGTGCCATATTTATTATTTAATTCAATTACACATCATTATTATACCCATCCAAATAATAATGTATTGAATAACAATTACACCACGACGTGGAGACGGTAAGCCGTACATACACACGTATGGTGACATGTCATTCAAAGGATGGATAGAATAATGAATATGGTTGTACCATATTTATAATAACATAACAGTATATAGAAGATATTGGAGTTATTATTTTAGAATGGAAATAACAAAGAATGAGGAAATGGAAGAACAAAGGAACTTGAAAGAGGTGGTGAAATATTTACCTCTTCATTGGGTTCTTCCTTTTGATTTGATCAAAAGGGCTCTATAGGATGTCTTTATGACTAAATTATGTCCTCTAGGATGAAGGGAGGACAGTTGAGAGGTTATTTGGGTAGGGATTGTCTGATCCAAATGGCTCTGAAGGTGTGAATTTCAGGGAAGGGGGAGTACCCTTTTATAAGAGGTGTGAAGGGCACCTTAGGAAAAGCTAGAAACATTATTTTAGAATAACATTATTTTAGGTTTTTAATGGCTCCAAAATGAATTATTTAAATTATAAGGTTGGTGTGGGTATATAAACACTCAACCAATAGGTTTTAGATAGGTTTTAGTCACTATATTAACTTTACCTTTTAGATTTATCTCTTAGTTAAATAGTTTGACATTTACCATGTCTGTTTGTATTTTTATGTTATATGGTTAATAAACATACTATATAATTACAATAAAACCTCAAGTGATTAATTAATGATACACCTAACATTATATAAGTCTTTTTTCTGAACCTTATATTTTTAGAAATTAATATAAATTAATAATATAATATTTGTTTTAAAAACACTTTTATGTCAATTTTGATAGTATTTGGTATTTTGTTTTGTTAAATTTATAACAACATTATTATTTAGAAAATAAATCATTTAATAAACCCTAAAATGTAATATTAAACAACAAAATTATTTTAATTCATAAAAATTATAAAATTACATTTATTTGGATATTTATAATATCAATTATTTTAATATTTTTTTAATAATGTAATTACTGCTTCATCATTGTGTCATAAATAAATTAAATTATTTAATGCCTAAAAAATATAAATAAAATACTGTTATTTAGGAAATCATTTTATATTTACAATTAATATTTATAGTCTAAAATTTGACTTATATAACCCTATGTAAATTGTTTTTACAAAAAGATATATTTTTATGTCACTTTTGTATTTACTTTAACTTAATTAATATAAAGTGTCATTATCACTTACATGTGGCTCCACAGGGTCCCAAAATTGACCCAAATATGCCCATGGTCGGACATGTATCAGAAAATAAGGTTACCACATGTGTTAGGGTAATTTAGTATTATTATAATATTATTTTTTACCCTTATTTACAGAATTTACCCATTAACCATGGTAAATAAAATATTTAACGAAATAATTATTCAAAATGTATATAAATAAAAGTTACCTATATTCAAAATTTTAACAATGTGATTTTAAATATGGAATCCATTTTTATAAATTCAAAACATAGAAGATGAATAAATTAATTTAAAATTAATTCCCATTGTCAAAACAAAAAGCGTTTTTTAAGAAATAATAACTATCAAAAGATTGACACTTGTTTATGTCCAATTTCAAATTGAAATTACTTCCAACAACAAAATTGGATTAAATGGTAAAAATATAATCTAATTATACTTCCAAACCATTAAAATTTATAATTTAACACTAAAAATTATTTTGATTAAAAAAGTTGTTTTCAGTTAAAATATAGTATTTTAACTATTCACCTAAATATGAATGTTTTTAAAAAAACACCAAAATTTTATTGAAACTAAATTCTTATGTCTCGATTATATAGAAGAAGTTTATTTTTTCAAATTAAATATATAAAAGTTTCAAATATTGGATTTAAAAAGAGTTCTCCATTAAAAGGCGGTAAAATTACATTTTTTGAAAGTACTTCTTTTATCTAAAAAATGAATTTATTCTTAAATTATGTCTAAGAAACTCATAATATGGATTCTAAAATTATAATTATTATATAAAATTAAAACATTAATTAATACTATTCATAACTGCTTTTGAATGGCTAGTTTGGTATGTCGTGGTGCACTTGAACTCAGTGTTGCGTGTAGTGAAAGTTATTGAATTACTTTGAAAAAATAACGATAATGAAATCTTGGGGTGTTACATTCTTCCCTCATTCAATAAATTGCATCCTCATAATTTGGAATTTTTCTTCGAAAATAAAAGGTTTGAAATAGAAAAATACCTTTGTAGAAAACCCACATCGAAAATTGGGTTTATCAAATTTAGTCTTAATAAGAGGGAAAGGGAAATGAAAAAGTCACCACCAAATTATGATCTCGATTAGTAGAACATTGGTGGAAATTAGAGAAACATAATTGGAGGAAAAACATAAATATTTATAGGGTTGATTGAGGTCATCAGTCACAAACAACTATAGAATTGAGGGCCTCAAATCTATCAATCTATGATGATTTAAAATATCATCAGTTCAACAATACATAAGGCATTAGAATAACATATTTTTAGTTTTAATATCCCATACCTAATTTTTAAGAATTAATTTCTTCATAGAATAATATAAAAAGAAAAAATATATACCTGAAAAGTATAGTTCTGACCTTTAACTAATTTCAACCACAAAATCATCTTTCCTACTAAAAGATAATAAAAGTTAAAAAATATTCTATTTATCCAATTCATATAGGGTTACAAAAAAATAAATTTATAATTCATCTACCAGAACTTTTAGAAAAACAACATTATTCAATCCAGGACATCACGTGGGCCAGTGGTAGGTGATACACCCTTGTCGCCCTTCAGTTCCAGGTTCATGTCTCACGGCCTTGCCGGACGCGACGGGTTGCCACCCGACCTCTGGGTTGTCCTTTTTATGGAAATCCAAACATAATATCAAACTAGACTTATCCAAAATACATCTATCCAAACTCACAGTACAAAATTTATAAATAAGTTAAACACAATGAAGATACTTTTTCCTAGGTAATAATATGTGTACACCTTCATCGTGTATTCTTTTAAAACTCTTCAACATCCTGAATTACCATAAAACTGTATTGATTGCATTCATGCTCTATTATCCTTTATATAATACCAGATATATTCCTTATATCCAATTTTTTTGAATATTCCAACAATGATGAAATAAATAAAAGAAACTATTAATCAGTTCTAAAGAAGACAAGAATATCCAATATAATTTATCCAAATCAACCATCTCTTATTCCAAAATCACTACCTCATTATCAAGACCATATTAAGGATTTCCTTTCCTTCAACCATGTATTTTTTAAAAAGTGTACCTTACTATTAACTCACTTTTCTTAGAACTATATAATCTCAAATCCTCAATAAAATAGTACTGCATTCCAATCCTTATTAATATCCATAATTCATATAACAAGTATATTTCTAATACAACACTCAAATTAAATAATTCTATAATAACATCATAAGAACACTAGTCATTCCTCTTCATCTGAGGTAGTATCATAGCTTGATTATTATCCAATAGCTTTTTTTGGGGTATACTCTGATGATTTGGACATTGATTCACGTAGTGTCCCAACTCCTTTCAGATGAAGCATTGTACATTTGAAACCTTTTTCTTACTTCTGCAATCACGTACTTGGTGTCCTTTTTCTCCACACTTATGAAAAACTTGTATTCCCTTCAGGCATTTACCAAGGTGATTATTTCCACAGGTATTACATATGGTAAAATCCTTCTTTCCCTTATTCCCTTTACCTATCTTTCTCTCTACTATCCTTTTCTTCTCTGGCTTCCCTTCAAAGCCACATGACTCATATAATTCGTTACTTATCTTATTAACACATGATATTATTTCTTCGTATGATGATAATATGTGGGAGATTATTTCCTTTCTAAATATTTTCTTAATATTGTGAAATATATGATCCTTCTTACTCTTTGGATCATACGTATTGCTGGAGTTCACATTCCTTCTATTGGGCGCCATTTCTATACAATGGAATACACTATGTCAGTTTATGAAATGCATTGAATAATTATAAACTTGTAAAATACTGAATGTAAATTGAACAGTTTATGGATATAATTCATAATCATAAAAATATTTTCATTGAGGAGGTATATACTCATAAATACTTCATAATGATTTGTAAAGAAAATGAGAATTATCCTAACCATATCCCATGAGAGTGTTGTAAACAAGAGTGCAACAAGGCCTGTTGTCGTGCTTCAGTTCTCGTTCGAGTCTAGCTCAAATCGGTGTTTACAGGTTTTACCCCTAGGTACATATGTGCCAGAGCCATCTCTAACTGATCGTATCCAGACAAGGATGTATAGCTTGGAAAACCCACAAAATCTCTACAATTCCAAAATTATAGGAAGTTCTTCTATATTAATCCTCAAAGTCCATCTCAGGGCTATGTGCTCTAATCAGAGTTTATCTAAATTTAGTTTCCAAGGTTTGTACTAAACTTCCTCTGATACCAATTGTAACGCCCAAACCCCTGTTACCCAGAGTCAGTGCATTATTTTAATACAACGGCATGATTACAAAGAATCAAGTCATGAAAAACCGATCAGTTTAGAAGTCTTGGAAAATATATTACATACATGAATGTTACATTAAACATTAGAAAATAAAACAAAAAATAAATGATCCTTTGATAATGCCATTAATCCCCTAGCTTAACCCTTCTTATCAATCATAATACAATTCTTGGAATCCTGAGAAACTTAAAACATAGAAAGGGGTGAGCTCAGATTCTTAGTAGGTATAAAAATATAGCGGAAACATTCATAAATAATCATAAACATTTAAGGCAATGTATAATACTAAAATAAAATCCTTTTAAACATAAACATCCGCATAATATGGACAAGATACAATAAAATAATTCCATTTAATTATTCACTTGGATATTCTACTAGTCGAATAATCTCATGCAATATCAATAGCTACATTCATAATGATGGAATGCATAATGCTAGACTTCATAACCACATAGTAAAGGCCTTGTTCCAACACTACAAATAAGATATTGTCAAGGCCTTGTGTGAAGACACTAGTTTGTCTCATGAGACCTACGGATGCATCGAGGAGCTATAGCGGGCTCCACCCATCAAATACAAAGTACAATGCATTCCTCATATTAAAAGATTTAAACATAACATAAACATTGGAATTAAAACTAGCATAGGAAATGTCAATAATCTATTTATAAACCATGAATAGTATAAAAATAACACATCCACAGTCAAAGATATCACAAAAACATCAATAAAATATGTAATATTTATATCATAATAAATCAAATTTGAGCAAGTTTAAAATCCATCAAAAGATGTTGACATATATGAAAATGTTTAGTAAATTCTTTGAGAGAAATACCCCTTTTCATGAAATCATTTAAAAGTATCACAATTTATAAATGAATTAATTTAGATAGATTTTTGAATCAAAGTGTCCCATACCAATTTGAAACTTTTAAAAAGAATTATCATTTCAAAACATTCATGTCCATATAAATAAATTATTAAAATCATTTTTAAAACATTGAAATTAATTTAAAAGGGTTTAGAAAGATAAATATTTAAAACATTTAAAATAATGATCTACTTAAATATACCCTCCCGTAAAACCATAAAAGATTAATTTTGTAAAAAAATTGAAATATGGGTATTTCGGATAATTATGTCCCAGAAAATACTTAAACATAAACAATCTTGGGAAATAATGAGATTGAAGAAATAACCCTTACCTTGCACTTTCCTTTGGTCGAGGGTACATTTAACCTTCTGTATAATGACCATAGTATGTTATTAAATTATACCAGAACCATATTCCTATATATTATATCATACAAGATTCATTTATGACTTTATAAAACCCATTTAATAATGATTTCAATGTTAAATTATCATTTTGGGTAATAAATGCTTTCTTTATCGTATGTGTTTTAACTTGTTATTCTTGATCGTATCATTTAGATCATGATTTAAATGATTAAAGAATATAAAAATGATTTATATATCATATATATTTATAATATAAATATTTATAATAGCTTTATATATGAAATGGAAGGCACCATTTTGGGAGACGGTAGGCCGTACGTACGTATAAACGTTGTTTCCATTTTCATATAGTATTGAACAAAAGTAAGTGAATAAGATATATGTATGTACATAAATACACATATATATAAATATATCCATTATCATCATTATGTCATATATTACATCATTATTAATAATATATATTTTTATAATCATCATTGAATGGTGAATATAGAAATAAATCTCATCGCGTTCGTGGAGACGGTAATTCGTATGTATGCACGAGCGAAAATATCATTCTTTTGATATTAAAATAATATATAATTGGATGGTATGTCATATATACAGAATAATTATCATGTTATATTTATTATTTACATCAATTAAACGTCATTATTATACCCATCCAAATAATAATGTATTAAATAACAATTACACCATGATGTGGAGAGGGTAATCCATACATACGCACTTATGGTGACATGTCATTCAAAGGATGGACAGAATAATGAATATGGTTGTACCATGTTTTTAATAACATCACAGTATATAGAAGATACTAGAGTTATTATTTTTGAATGTAAATAACAATGAAAGAGGAAATTGAAGAAGAAAAGAACTTGAAAGAGGTGATGAAATATTCACCTCTTCTCCGGGTTCTTCCTTTTGATTTGATCAAAATGGCTCCTTAGGTTGGCTTAATGACTAAAAAAGGCCTCTAGGACGAAGGTAGGACAGTTGATAGGGTAGTCAGGCAAGGTTTGGCCATTTCAAATGGCTTTGATGGTGTGAATTTGAGGGAAGGGGTAGTGCCCTTTTATAAGAGGGGTGAGGGGAACCATAGGAAAAGCTAGAAATATTATTTTACAATAGAATAATTTTCAGTTTATAATGGCTCCAAAATGAATTATTTAATTTCTAAGGTGGGTATGGGTCTAAGGACACTCAACAAATAGGTTTTATAGAGGTTTGGGTCACTATATTATCTTTATCTTTTAGATTTGACTCTTAGTTTAATAGTTTGACATTTACCATGTCTCTTTGTAGTTTTATATTATATGGTTAATAAACTTAGTATATACTTCTGAGAGAACCCCAAGTGATTCATTAATGATACACCTATCATTATATAAGTCTTTTGTCTAATCTTTATATTTTTAGGAAAATAATATCAATTAATAATATAATATTTGTTATAAAAACTCTTTTATGTCAATTTTGACACTATTTGGTTTTTGGTTTTTGTTAAATTCATAACAGAATTTTTACTTAGAAAAAATTCATTCAATCAACCCTAAAATGTCATATTAACCTATAAAAATTATTTTAATTCATAAAAACTCTCAAATTTCATTTATTTGGATATTCATAATATCAATTATTTTAATATTTCTTTAATAAGGTAATTATTATGTCATCATTATGTCATAAATAAATTAAATTATTTAATTTCTAAAAAATATAAATAAAATACCATTATTTAGGAAATAATTTTATATTTCCAATTAATATTTATAGTCAAAAATATGACTTATATAACCCCGTGTAAAAATTGTTTTACTAAAATATGTAAGCATATGTCATTTTTGTATTTACATTATCTAAATTAATATGAATTGTCATTATCACTTACAAGTGGCTACATGGGGTCTCAAAATAAACCCAAGGATGCCCATGGTCATAAATGTATCAGCCAATAAGTTTATCACACGTGTTAGGGTAATTTAATATTACTATAATATTATTTTTTACCCTTATTTACCACATTTACCCATTAACCATGGTAAATAAAATATTTAACGAAGTAATTATTCCAAATGTATATAAATAAAAGTCTCCTATTTACACAATTTTAACCCCCTGATTCTAAATATGGAATCAATTTTTCTAAATTCATAACACATAAGTGTCATAAATTAATTTAAAATTAATTCCTGTCGTCAAAACAAAAAGCTTGTTTTTAAGAAATAATAACTATCAAAAGATTGACACTTGTTTTTGTCCAATTTCAAATTGAAATTACTCCCAATGACCAAAATTAGATGAAATGATAAAAATATAATCTAATTATACTTCCAACCCATTAAAATTTATAATTGAACACTATAAATTATTTTGATTAAAAAAAGTTGTTTTCAGTTAAAATATAGTATTTTTCACTATTCACCCAAATATGACAGTTTTTAGAAAAACAACAAAAAATTATTGAAACTAAATTATTATGCCAAAATTCTAAAGAAGAAGATTATTTTCTTAAATTGAATATATGAAATTTTCAAATATTGGATTTAAAAAAAGTTCTCCATTAAAAGGCAGTAAAATTGCATTTTTTTAAAAGTACTTCTTTTATCTTAAAAAATAAATTTATTCTTAAATTGTGTCTAAGAAACTCATAATATGGATTCTAAAATTATAATGATTATATAAAGTTAAAATTCAGTTAATACTATTCATAACCACTTTTGAACGGCTAGTTTGGTAAGTCGTGGTGCGCTTAAACTCGGTGTTGCATGTAGTGAAAGTTATTGAATTACTTTGAAGAAATAACGTACATTTAAATCTTGGAGTGTTACACCAAGGGCATAATTGAGAATATTTCATAGAATTTGAAAAAAATTGGTACAATATGTACTAGAAGAAGTGGTATTCTTGAGGTAGGAACTTCCCATCCACTACCCTTATTAGAAACTATGCATGAAGATAACATGTTTGGTCAGACATATGTACTTGAAATAAGTGAGTAAACAATATACTCTATCTTAGTTATGTGGTTTATTCTCATCACATGATAATTTTACTAAACAATGTACTAATGTTCAAGGAAATAAAATTTGTGAAGTAGACTTTTAGTTAAGGTAATAACAAAAATCCTAGGGTTATATAGAGTATAACCAAGTCCAATATGGGTTTGGAAGTTGATAGAATCAGTCTAGAACCCTACCAAAATTAACACCCAAGCCAACCCCCATTCCACCATCAATTCCCAAAACAACCACCATTTCAAAAAAAAATCAATTCGATACTCCGAATATTTGAAAAGAAACTATTCTTTTTCAATTAAAAGAGACCCTATGAAAATATATCCACAATTTCATAAACTGTTATGTAGTAACAAAAAGGATATGAGGATGAGGAGTTGAATAATAGAGTACATAATATAAACAACATAATGTAATATCTTCCATAAATTTAGTCTAAAATTTCAAGGAATCTAAAAACGCAAATTATTATAAACCCCATGGAGAATATTATTCTGATAACAAAATTAAGTGGTGAATAACTTCCATAGCTATTCACCCCTAAACCCCAATAAATTCAACCAAAACTAAAGGATAATGAGGCTCTAAATTCTTAAAAGTATGGGAAAATACATCAAGAAGAGGAAAAGAAATAGGAGTAGGATAATCACAGGATAAGTAAGAAGAGAAAAGAGACACCACTTTTCTATAAAGGTCGATACAGTCGAATAAAATTCAGGAGGAATAACATTAAGAAGAAATTATAGACAGCTTATAGAAAATGGAAATTAATATCCCCCTCCAATAATAATTCAAAAAAATCACTAGGTTTTCTTAATTATTTAAGGATATTTTCTTTAATAATATGATACACTTCTAGGGAATGAGAGGTTCATATTTGAGAGAAGTGCCCTATGATTTATCAAACCATAGTATCTAACCAATTGTCAAAATCTAGGAACATTTTATATTCTATGGTAATTGGATATTTAACTTACTATGATTATTTTAGTTATTTGGTTTCTTCTATATTTATATATGCTCACTCGGTGATTACATCATTGTATATGAGAGATTTTAATCACACAAGACTCGTGACACGGCTCAAAAATAGAACAATTTTATTTCCCGTATAAATGTTGGAAGATTATTTTATTAATGTCCAAGATATTTTATTCTCAACTGAGTTTTTTTGGCTCATCATATAGGAGGATAGAGTACCAAGATACTCACCCATAATTGTTTGTATAACTTTCTTGATTTCATCCAAAACTATCTTTAATGTCCATAAAGGAACAATCGCCATGAAGTTTAGAGGTAAAAATATAAACATTAATATTATTTCCTCCATGAGACACCCTTCAGATGACCATTCACCTATTACACTCTCTCATGATGAAGAAGATGAACTAATTAAATAACCAGGTATATTTCTTGAATTTTTAGCATTAGGGAAGCAGTTATTCATTAAAAATACCATTAAAGATAATGATATCTAGAATTTTTAAAATTATATACTTTATATAAATTCTTATTTAAAATTTGAATAATAGGTAAACATTGAGTTTTCTAATGAATCTAATAATTTATTTCATGATGAACAATAAAATAGTTTTCCTCGTGTAAAGGAAATTAATGCCATTTTATTGTGGAACCTCAATTTAATTCCATCACATGGTTAGCCACAGAATAAAGAATTAAAACCACTTCAAACTAATTTGAAATATGTATTCCCCAGTGAAGGATAAAAATTACTAATGATAATGGATAATAATAAATATAAAACTGAAAATAAAAAATACATTTAAAATTTGATAAGTTATTTCAAATAAATAATGTGGATCTTAGGTGATATACAATGAATAAAACCAAAATTATTCTCACATAAAATTCTAAATAAGGGAGATTAAAAATATTTTTGGAATCCCCAAAGGAGGATGAATCTCAGCTGAATGGATGTTTGGAATAAATAGATAGAAAATATCATGGAATTATGGATCCTTTATACCATCTTAGATTCAAAATGGTTCATCTATATCCATGTAGTCCCAAAGAAAATTGGATTAAACATTTTGTGAAATGAAAATAATGAACTAATACCTATATGAAATTTGAACATATGTAAATTATATATAGACTACAGGAAATTAAATATAGACACTAGAAGAGATCATTTCCAAATTCTATTCATTGATTATATCTTATTGTGATTGGTGGAGTGAACTCATTATTTATTTTTGGATGGATTTATAGGTTATTTTAAAGTACCTATTTCTTTGATGGGATAGGATAAGACCAAATTTATTTTTCACTTTAATAACATTAATTATGAGAGTATTCCATTTGGATCATATAATATTCTAGGTAAATTTAATAGGTGTCTGGTAAGTATGTTTTTCGGTGACATTAAGGATTTCTTTGTTTTATTCATGGATGATTTCACATTTTTTGGAAATTATTTTGACCATTATTTTAAAAATATTGAAAAATAATTAAAATAATTCATTGAAAGTAATCATTCTTTAAATTTTGAAAAGTCTCATTACATGTTCAAGAGAATAATATAACTAGGTTATTTAATATCACAAAAATAATTGAAATGGATGGATCATAAATCAAAGTTATAAATTCCTTACCAAACCTAACTTGTGTGAAAGATGTTAGATCAATTTAAATATAGGAAAGATTATAAAAGATATTTCTAAAAGATCTAAAAAATATTAATCTCCCCCTCTATATATTACATTTTAAATATAATAATTTCATAATAAATTATTATTGTAGGGTATCCTTTTATGAGTTTTAAAGAAGATTAATAACTCCACCAGTGATACAGCCCCAAAATTAGGATGAACCATTAAAGATACTTTGCGATGCTTACAACCAATAAGTTGGGGATGTAATTTCATAAATAATTTAGAATAGAACTCAATAAATTACATATTCATTAAGAACATTATAAGTGGTTCATTTTAATTACACAACCATAGAAAATTAGTTTTTGGAATTTTTATTTTCTTTGGAAAGATTCATATCATATCTCCTTAAAGATAAATTCAATGTGTTTTCTAATCAAGAAGATCATATATCTTTGATGAAGAAGGTAGATTAGAAGGACAACATTCTGAGATGGATTACACTACTATAAGACTTCCACTTAGAAATAAAATATAATAAGGGGCTAAGAACCATGTGGTTGATCAATTAATTAAATGTCCATACACTACTAAATTTAGAATCATAGACAAAGAAAAATAGAACAATCACATCCAATGAGAGAAGTTATACTTTTTTGAAGGGGAAGTGACTTTGTATGCAAACACGGTAACTTTTTTGGAAACTAACCTGGTATCATATCACTTAAATTCTCACCAAATTCAAAAACTTAAATTATAATATAGAATTAATATTTGGTAAGATCCATTTATTTAGAAAATTTTTAATAACCATGTGATAAGAAGACGATTTCCAAAAATAGAAATTGGATATTTTTTGGAGTTTTTTAAAAAAAATTATCTGTTAGATTTCACTTTGGGACTTAAAGTATAGTAATGATGTTTTTAGAATATGGAATTTTATATCCTATTTTATTTAAAATTTACATGAATTTTGTAAATAATGTGAAAAATAAAATTTTTCTAGAAATATTTTAAAAAGAAAATAAATGACTCAAATACCCATTAAATTTTATGAAATTATCAGGTTTCAATAATATATTTTGTATGACCTTTCCCCATGTAATATAAAAATTATTATATCTTATTTGTATTAGTTTATGTTTCAAAATTAGTGGAATCTAATGAATCCAAATCTGATTATTCTCATGTTTTTTGATGATTTTTTCTAGGATAACATATTTTTTTGATTTGGAGTGCCCAGATCCATCATCGGTGATCTAAGGTATCTCATTTAAAATAGTAAAATAGAGAATTTGATGAGAAATTATGGGGTGTGTCATTAAACATCATCAACCTATCATCCACAAACAAATGTAAAGGATAAAGTGTATATTAGGTAAATAAAATTAATTTTATAAAAACACATTAAACTAAATAATAGGATCTGAGAAAATGGTTGGAGGATAACTTATGGGATTATAGTTTATCCTAAAAAATCCTTATTGGCATGATCACATACTGGATAATTTAGGGAAAATTTTGTTACCTGCCTATGGAATTAAAGCACAAGGAATACTACACAATCATAGAGGTGAATTTGGACCTATATAGAACATGAAATGAGTGAAAATATAAGCTATAATAGCTAGATGAAATTATAAAAGATGATTTATAAAATTCAATGATTTCTATAGAGATAATAAGAGTTTCTCATTATAAGATCATCTAGTTTAGATATTTCCATCTAGGACATAAATTGTTGTTATAAAATACAAGACTCAAGATGATATAAGTTAAACATTATTTCAGATAGGAATTTACATTTATAGTAACTCATATATATCCTTTTTCTCTCACAAAAATTGTGAAATAAGGATAATAAAACCCATTCATTGTTAATGGGCATAGGCTAAATAAATTACATATAAATTTTTCCCCATAGACCACCAGAGGGGATCAAACTCCTCTAACCAATTTATCAAAAAACAACAACTAATTGTACCTATCCTTAAAACTTCATTTATTACTATGATACAATTTTGAATCTACTTACATGTTAAATCTACTTGAATTCATGGAGGAAATTTATAATATAACGTATTTTTTAAGGTATATTCATATTTATTATTTGGTTTAACCTCTTTATTTTTTGTAAATGACTATTTTTCCTGGTGTAAAATAATTTTCTGGAGGTGTGTAGGGGCTCATAGGAGTCGGACTTATAAAGACTAGTTATGGAATGTAGCTGGGATAAGTTGTAGTGCCACTTGCTGTCGGTTTGGGCTTGGGAAGAAATTTGTATCTTAAAAAATATCTGTCATCCTTCTGGTGGAGGCCCTCCAAATGGCCTATTAGGTCTCTATCCATGTAGGTAAAACAGAAAATACCATCATCGAGTCGCTGTTTCTCATTGGATAACTAGGGTCGCAATCCATAAAGGTACATTATCAAACTCTACCGGTTAGCTGGTGGTTCTCGCTGGCCATAAAATGGTGTTGAGTTGTTCCGACACATAAAGGGTAATATTTATATCCCCCCAACCTATTTTAAACTCTTAATTACCTATAATTCATCCCAAACTTAGGAATTATGAACGTGAAGGGTAATCAAAGGATATTAAGGCCCCTATAACACCTTTACTTGGCTCTAAGATCCAAGGTTAGATCCAAACAACTTGAATCCATAAATTCTTCTTACAATTTATGAATTCATCTTGTCTTCCTCATGGATTGTCTTCTTCCAACCTTGATAGGATGTGTTAATCACTATTTGTAATGGATGATGGTGTTTCACATTGATTAATCACTAGATCTTGGTCTACGTATTCTTCATTTCTTAATGTATGTGTTCTAAAACTACTCCCTAAAAAATGTTTCACTTTTCTAGTATGTGTATAGTATCCCATAATTTTCATACCAAGATATTACATCTAAATATAAGAATATTCATTACATAAAATTTTGATCCATGAAAGAATCGTTTAGGTCTAGAATATTTGGAAACATATAAACATAAAAACTGATTCATAAAATATATACATCATCCCCCACTTATTTCATCACAAAAATAACTCTTCATAAACATATAATACTTAATACCTTTCATCATAAACTAAACAAAGGAAACCTAAAAAATGGTGATCTCATATGCTCAGAAAGGGAAAACAAGAGCGATATAAATGACCGCATAAGAATAACATGTGTATAAGGGTATAAGAACATGATATTAATGTTTGAAAACAATACTATTCAAATAAATGATCATAATGTTATGTCATAGATAAATTATTTGAAATTTATAAGATATGAATCATAAATAAATAAAAAAACATCAACATTGAGATCATAGTATAGTCATAAGACATAGAATTGTGGCATACATATAATAATAGAAAATCATTTAATTAGTAGTCAAGGATCATTACCAAGTATATCATAATTGAGTGGGTTCACTCTTCAAACCAGTATAGTTTCCAAGGTTCACTCCCAAGACTATCATAGTGGACATAGTCTCTAATTAATCTGGTTTCACTCCACATTCCATTTCAATTTATCTCATAAGATATAAATATTTACCTAATGCATTGGAGGGTGATATAGGGCCCACCCATCGCATAATTAAAATATTTAAATATGTGTTCTAGAAGATCATAAATAATTCATCATATCAGAATACAAGAAACAAATGGGTTTCATAAAATTTAGTAATGGTATAAACAATGGAAAAGAAATGGGTTTCTTGAACATTTCATATTTTCATCAAAAAAATAAACCATCTAGAGAAATAATTAACATGGTATCCTTGGATCACATCCCTAGTGAATCATAAGTAACATAAAATAGATTCATATTAGAAAGAAAATTATTTTAAGAGATTAATTTGGAATAATTATTGGGGAAAATAACCTTTCGATTTTGAAATCATTTTTTTAATCTTTTTAATTATAAGGTAACACATTTTATTTGAAAATGGCCTCGTAAAATTGTAAAGGAAGTTTAAAATAAATATTTATTCATAATGGTTGGAAAATATGTTCACGATATATAAGTTACACAAAACCATTAGTTCTATATTTTTTATAAAAAAATCAAAAAATTAACTCATTAGTAAAATGAATAAAAAATTCATTTCAAACCATTTTGTCAAAAACTTATCAAGGGTAAAAATGACTTCAAACAATCATTAGATAATAGTAAAATATTTTTACAAAACATGGATATGAAAAAAAGATATTCTCTAATTAAGTCTTAAACATAAACAATCCCAAATATTTATGAGATTCTAAAATATAACCTTACCCTGAGTTCATCTTGCTTCCAATTCACTCCAACCTCCCCTTATCTAAAATTATTCCTTTATATCTCATCTAAAGTGCTCTAGGGTTGGTATTTTTGGAATATCATCGCCTCTAAAATGTTTATATGAAAGTTGATAAGGTAAATTGGGAAATTTTAGTGATCTAGAAGACCCAAAGTGGTGTGGAGAACTATGGGATGATGTTCCCTTTTATAATTGTGGTGAGGGGAACTTTTGAAATTTCTCAAAAGATTAAATTATAATGAATTTATTCTCAATCCAAATAACACCAAATGGATATGGATTAAAATATAACATATGATAAGGTTATAATACCATAAAACAGTAGTATTTAGGCATGTTTTGGGTTGTTTTAAAACATATCCTTTTAATTAACCCTTAGTTAACCCATTTTAATTTTAATTATGGCAACACATTTTTCAATTTTAAAGGGTTGTACTTTTTACTTATAAGGTGAAAATTGTCCCATAAGTGGACAATTTATTAAATTTTAGACCATGTCATATCTACTTTCTCTTATTTGATTTTCTATATAATTTTTAGAAAAAATATTATTTTGATAAAATACCATTATTATCAATTTTTAAACTATTCATTTAATTAGAAAATTAATACATTAAGAAAATGGTATATTTGAATATAATTATTTAACAAATATAAATTATTTTATATATATATAGAAACTTTGTGGGTCACATTAACTCATTCAAATTATATAAATTTTAATATTTCAAAAAACATATATTATATTTTTTATTATTAAATAGATAAATATATCAACTATCTTGCATAAATAATTAACATAATTACATAATTACTAAAAATTAAATATAAATTTATATCATTGGATTAATTTTAATTATATCAAAATAAAAACTTATATCCATTCATAAGTTACTTATTTCTCTATGTGGACACATTAGAAATATTAAAAACCAAGAGAGTGACATTTTGTAACTTTCTTTAATTTAAATAATATATCAGTGATTTTTATAGAAAATTTTCCATTAAAAACTAAATTAAAAAACATAATGTTTTAAGTTGATAATTCCATTTATCCAATAAGAATTATAGTGAAAATTATATCCATATCACAAATTTTTAATCAAGATAAAAATGATTTATTCTTTATAGTGGATAAAAAAATTTCAATGGTTATTATTCATATTGATCAAAAATAAAAGGGGTCTAATTAGCAAATTTAAACATCCTGATTATAAATTTATAATTGATTTTATCTAATTAAATACCTAAAAATTATATAAATTTATTTTAAATTATGTGTGAAAAAATGTGACAAAAACATCTTTTTAGAAATATGCATTTTTTAAGCATAAAAATGTATTTATACTTATCTTATTTCTCTAAAAATATTTTTTACATTTTTTACAACAATTTAACAATTAGTTAATATATAAATTTCATTAAAATCATCCACCACAAATATTAATTTAATTTATTAAGATAAAAATATATTGTGGTCATAAAAACTATTTAGAAAGAAAATATTTCTTGTTTTCTTTAATTAATTTTTATTTTCATTTATAATGAGTTGAAAAAAATGAATTAATTTTATAAATACATATCCATATATTTTTCATGAATTTTTTATTCCAATTCATACCTTCTAATATATCGGTTAGGTGTTAAATGGAATTTTAAATAATAATATTTTAATAGTATAGAATGGTTCATTTAAAGTCGGTGTTTCACGTAACACAAGATATCAAATAAATCAAATTATTTAAAGATAAATATTTCCTAAAAACATATGGGTGTTACATTATAACACCCTTAAAATTAATTTCACCTTAAAAATTCATTACTCTAATACAAATTATATGAGTATACTCATACCTCCTCATATCCTTGGGTTTCTATATAGCTCCCTCAAATTGGTCGTTTTTCCACAAAATATTTAATAGGTGAGTGGTATTATTTCATTTAACGTTATCTCTAGGATCCATAATTTATACCATCCATTTATAATAAAGTTATTTCTCTCATGGAATGACCAATGAGTTTAGTACGTGTGAAGGATTAGATATGTAATTCCTTTGGAGAGATACATGGAATGAATCATAAACTTGAGAAAGATTTTGTGGAAACACTGATCAATAAGCTAACATCCCTATATAATAAATAATTTCAAACGAACTAATATACCTTGGGATTATATTTATGTTATTTAAAAATCTTACCACCCTCTTCAAGTGATATATTCATAAGAATACTTTATCACCAACTTGACACTCTAGTTCTTCCAAAAAATCATCAGTATAAATTTTTTTGACACTAAAATATATTATGTGTTGTTGAAAGGATCTAAAATTATCTTCAATTTACATAGTTATATAAGGTCCCAATATTTTTATTTATTTAAATGCATTCTATAATGTTAGTTTTTTTACATCCTAACATAGACTGCTTCATAAGATGTCATCTGAATACAGGAGTGAAATCTATGGTTGTAAGGAAACTCCACCAAAGGATTGTGCTGATACTAACCACCTTTGAAATTCATAAATAAATCTCCAAAAATGAATTCTAGAGTTAAAATGGTATTATTTGACTAACTATATATCATAGGATTATAATAAGTGATGGAACTTAACTCTGTATTTCGAGCTTACTAAAAACTACTTCAAAAAATTGAGGTAAACCTCAGATCCTAATCAGATACAGATGATAATTCTACACAAATAAATCTTACCACTTTATTAATGTATAACTAAGTAATTTTATCAAGTCATAAATTTTATCTAATAGAAATTAAGTGTATGGAATTCATAATATGATCTACTAAAACCCATATAACATTATTACCTTTAGATTTTTTTGGGAGTTTAAAGACAAAATATATAGAGATTTTTTCCCATTTCAATTCCCTTATAGGTAATTGTTGTAACATCCCCTTAAACTTATTTCTCTCAACATTAACTTTATGACATTCCAATCACTAATAAGCATACTATACAATATCTCAATTAATTGCATCCCCCCATAAATACTCATTAATATTTATATACATCTTCATTCTTCGAGGATGAATAGATAATGAAGAACTGTGAGCTTCATCCATCATCTCCTTCTTCAAATAAAGTACTTCATGGACACATACAAAGTTCTAGAAACTTATTAGTCCATCCTTATCATGGTTAAACTCAAGAAAATTTGTCACCTTCTTTTGAAACTCTACATCTACATTCTATAGATCTTCTTCATAAGAAGATTGTGCTAAACACACATTTGATACATAAAAGATTTATCCCCTTACTTTAAGATTCCAAACTTCACTCTTTACAAATCCATAAATATTGGATATTTTTTTATCCTCATCATAGATAATCTAGTATGATCCTTTCAACTTAGATCATTTTCTACCTTGTTCACTTTCTGGGGGTAGTAATATATTGAACATTAATAATCATAAATCAACTTCAACAATCTTATTTGGCACTTATTCTATCCATTTTTAGTGAAAGTATACTTTAAAATTCTATGATCTGTATATATTTCACACCATTATCCATAGATATAATTCCTCTATATCATTTATTCAAAAATTACTAAAGCTAACTCTAAATCTTGAGTTGCATATTTTTATTAATGGACAGTCAAATTTCGTGAAGCATATGCAATAAACATATTATTATTATTCATGAGGACATATAACATTCACTTATCTGATGCATAATTATTGAATATAAACCTTTATCCACTATAGGGTAGTGTAATCATATATTCACCAACTATCCCTCTCTTCAGTCTGAAAAAAATTCCTCACATTCATTCATCAAATGAAACTTGGATCCCTTATGAGTTAACATGGTGAGAGGATTCGATAGCCACAAATATTATACAAAAAAACTGATAATATCTAAACAAAATAAGAAATCTATATATCTCAATCATAGTGGTTTTTTTACTAATGTTCAAAAACTTCATTCATTGAATGGTCTACTGATATACCCTCACATAATATTTTATGACCCAAGAATGAAACTTTCTATATCCAAAATTCACTCTTGGTATATTTTTCATAAATACTACCCTTCATTGAAGTGTTTATAATAATTATCAAATAATATTTATGCTCTCACATTACTATTGAATAAATATGAATATCATCAATAGAGTGTACCAAAAATGATCAAGGTAATCTCTAAAGACTCTATTCATTAAATATATGAAGAAACTGGGAGAATTAGTAAGACCAAAACTCATCACTATAAATTCATAATTTCCATACATTGTATGGAATGTTGTCTTGGGTATATCCTCCTTATTGACTCTCAATTGATGATATCCAGAGCAACGATAAATTTTGGAAAAGTATTGACTTATGTGAATTTGATCAAAGAATTATTAATACATGGTAAGGGATACAAGTTCTTGATAGTGATATTTTTATGTTCTGGATAATCAATGTATATTTTCATTGATCTATTTTTCTTATTAAAAAATAGAATAGGTGCATTCCAAGGTGATACACTTTAATGAATGAATCCATTGTTAATATTATCTGGGAATTTCTTATTTAATTCTTGTAACTCAATTTGGGACATTATATATAGAGTCTTAGAAATATTTTTATCACAAGGTATGATTTATATTAAAAAATCAACTTCAATATTTTGAGGAAGACTAGGAAAATATTCCAGAAAGGCATCAATAAACTTATAAAAATTAGGAATATCATTGATTATGATTTTATCCCCAACTATATGAGATAAATTCCACTTTTGAATAGGAATCATTAAACATACAATGGATTAAATTTCCATAATGAGTTCATTTTTTCATCACACTAATAGAAGATCATTGGTTGGTTCAAAATATAAAACATAACTTGAATTATTCTGAAATTTATGTGAACATTATGTAAATAGATCAAATCTATTCCCAAAATATCTTTGAATTCAACTAAAGCAATAATTACAAGATATGAAGTAAACTCATTCCCGCAAACTTCAATTGGAGAAGAATCATATATTTGGGATGTGATCATTGTACCATTGGGGTTTTTAATTCTAAATCGACATCTAATTTTCCATGTGGTATTTTGATACACTCAAATAAGATATTAGTAGTTATATATTGGGTGGTAAGAGAACCTTTTAATACATTATTATCATGACACTCATCAAATATAGCAATCACATGATATTTCTTGATTTTCATTATGATTTAGAGGTTTTTTATGTTGATCGTCATCATTATCCTTTTTTTTGTCACTAGTTATCATAATGACCATACTTCTTACATTTAAAACACTAGAGTATCATTGGTGTATTCTATGGAGATTTATCTCTATTCATATCATTATATAACTTCTTCCCAATGCATCAGTATTTGATTGCCCGATGACTTTCCTTTCCACACTCGAAACATTAACATGTTCCCTTAAGACTATTTCCCATTTTTCCTTTTACAATTTGTTCATGAAGTAATTATCAACTTCTTCTCTCTATGGTTTTTATAATTTCATTTTAATTTCAAATTTTCTTTTCTTATAAAACCCATAAGATTGGATGGTAACTCCAATCTCTATCTCCAACTTTAGAGAACATTGAAAATTTTCTTCCTGGATATTGAATTCTATTATGGATAATTATATTTGGATACTTTTTTAAAATCTACTAAATAATAAATCAATATTATATTTTGGTTGGATGATAATACAAGAATCATACCTAATAAGTCTTATAAAATGAACCAACAGTTTCATCACCCTTCTATATTAACTCATGGAATTATTTCTATATTTTCATTGTAATAATATGAGGGTAGTTATTATTGAAAAATATTATTTTAAATTCATGCCACCTGATAGAATAAATTTATTCTTTTTCTTTTATGATCTTGATAATATTTCACTACTGATCAACTTCTCCTTCCAAAACATAAACATCTAGAATAACTTTCTCATGTTTTGAACACTGTATAATAGAAAATATATTTTTAGTGATACTGATCCATTTAATAACAACTAGTGGACTACAAAAACCCACTAAAATAAGTTGGGTGTTTCCTTATGAAGGAATCAATAGAATGTTGTTCCATACTTCGGTGATTTGGAAGATCAAAGTGATTCATAACTTGAAAAAATTCTGTAACCATAAAAATGATACTTTTTTAACTCCAATGAGATTCATTTTCGCATGAGGAAATCAATTATTTTTCCATCACATTCAAAATTAAAATGATTCCTATGGGTTCTGTCCATTCTATAGAGCCAAAAGGAATAGGATTAGAAATAATAATCTTGATGGGAATCCACATAATCATGAAAAATCATTTTTAGGATTTCTAAATCGTTGAACCTTCTTCTATGAAACCATATTTTTAACCTAGGTCATTTATGATCATTACAAAAACTTTAGGATTTTATCCTATTCTTAAACTTATACCAAGGGTTCTAAATAAAGTTTCCACATCATCATTTCCAAATTTTGACTAAAATTTCTCTAATACTAAGTAGAGAGACCCGTAATTTTCATATATAAATATTAAATATTAATATATTAATATTCATTACCTAAAATTTTGATCCAATCCCTAATCATTTAGGTCTAGTATCTTTGGAAACATGTAATGTTAAAAAATGGTTTCATAAAATATCTACATTTTCTTCTACTTAATTATTCATAACTATAACCACTCTTCGACATATCATACTTAATTCCTTTTTTCATAACCTAGGGAGAGGAAACATAATAAAAAGGAGAGATCATATTCTTAGTACTAGTAAATAATAGAGATATCAATGATAACATAATAATAAAATGAGAATAATGGTATAAACATGCTCTTAATTTTTTAAAACTATAACTTGTATACAAAATACCACAATCTTAAGTAATGGAATTGATCATAATATTTGATAATACATAAATCAAAATGGAATCAAAGAAAAATAACTTTGAGATCATAATATAGGCATAAGAAATAGAATTATGGAATACAAATAAACATATAAAATAATTTATTTAATAGTAAAGGATCATTTACAAGGCTATCATAGTGGAGTAGGTTCACTCCCCAAACTATTGTATTAGCTATGTTTCAGTCAAAAAACTATCATAGTGAACATGGCCCCTTACTAAACTATGTTCACTCCCTATTCCAATATTGTTTATCTCATGAGATATAAATTTTTAACCAATGCATTGGAGGGATATATAGGTCCCAGCCATCACATAATGAAAATAAAAAATATTTGTATAAAAATATCATAAATTGTACATAATGCTATAACCTATGAAAAAAATTGGTTTAATAAACATTTTATTGTAGCATAACCTTTGGAAAATATATGGGTTTCTTGAAAATTTCATCTTTTCATCATAAATATAAACCATATAGAGAAAGAATGAATATGGTATCCTCATATAATATCCTTATTTAAGCATAAGTAACATCAAACAAATTCATGTTAGATGGAAAATAATTTTTAAATATTACTCAGAATAATTATTGTGTAAAATAGTCTTTCCTTTTTAAAATCATTTCTTTTTTAAAAAATCTATCAAATTATAAAGAAAAAAATCACTAAATATAACATTGTAATATTGTAATGGAATGTTCAAAAAAATTAGTCTAATGAAGTTAAAATCTATTCATTCCCTATACATTAAATAAAAACATTCTTTTAATGTTTTTTTTCAAAAAATTCATAAATTACCTCATTTTCAAAATGATAAAATGATTCCTCTCAAAAAAATTATAAAATTGAAAAAATAGTTAAAAATGACTTTAAAAAAATATAAAAGAGAATGGTAAAACCATTTTTAAAAAAAAAATAAAACATGGGTATGGAAGTTAAATATTCCCTATTAGATACTTAATCATAAATAATCCATAATATTGATGAGATTGTGAAATAAAACGTTACCTCGAATTCCTTTTACTTTTAAAGCACTCTGACATCCTCTTATCTAAATTTTTTTCTTTATATAACCTCTAAATCTCTCTATAGAAATTATTTTTGGAACACCAAAACCTTTATAATGTGTCTAAGGAATTTTATAGGATAAATTTGAAGAATTTAGTTAATATATAAGGCTCAAAGTGGTTTGAATAAATGAGGTAGTAAGTGTCCTTTTATAATTGATGAGGAAGGTAACTTTTTGAATTTCTTAAAAGATTCAATTATAATAAATTAATTCACAAGAAAAATACCTAAAATGGAAATGGATTATAATATAAGGTAGGTTAGGGTTTTTATCCCATAGATTAATAGAATTCAGATAAGTTTAGGTATTTTTTTTAAACATTAGTATTTTTATTAACCCATAGTATACCAATTATAATGTAAACTATGGTAACAACTTTCTCAATATTAGAGGGTTGTAATTTTTACTTATAAGGTGAAAATTGGATCATAAATAGATAATATTTAGTGATTTTATACTATATCATATTCACATTTTCTTAATAGAATATTTTTATGATGTTTAAATAATTTTATAAAATATTATTTTGATAAAATATCATTATTGTCAATTTTGACACTATTCGTTTAATTTGACTATCAATACTCATGAAAAAGGGATAATTTTAATATAATACTTTTACACCTCCCTAATATGTCATATATATATACAAAATTCATGGTTAACATTAACTCGTTCAAATTATATAACTTTTAATTTTTTTAAACATTGATTATATATTTTTTTATTAAAAGTTTGAATATTTCATTAGTGTTTTATAAGAAATTAATATCATTATACAATTACTAAAAAATAAAAATAAGTTTCTATTAGGAAAATAATTTTATTAAACTCAAAAATAACACTTATATTCATTCATTACATAATTTTCTCTCTATGTGGATACATAAGACATATTAAAAACAAAGAGAGTGATATTTTGTAACATTCATTTATTTAAATAATATATTAGTCATTTTCATGGAACATTGTATATTAAACAATATAATTTCTAACTTAAGGTTATAAGTGTCTAATTACCTTTATCCAATAATATTTATGATGCAAAATTATGTCTTTATCACTTGTTTTTAATCTAGATTAAAATGATTTACCATTTACCGATGTGATAAATTTTACAATGCTTACTATTCATATTGACCAAAAATAAGAGAACTAAAATTAAAAATTTCAAGACTCATAATTCTAAATATGTAATTAATTTTATCTAATTCAATACCTTTAAATTTAATAAATTATTTTTAAATTTAGTGTGCAAAATGATACAGTACTTTTTTAAGAAAAAATATATTTTTTATCATGAGATTTGATTTGTTCTTATCATATAACTGGAAAATTATTTTATGATTTTATAAATTGAATAATATATAAATTTCATTAATAGAATTAAAAAAATAGTGATTAATTTAATTTATTGTTATAAAAATACATCGCGTGCATAAAAAATGTTTTTTTTAAATTTCTTTTTTTATTTCAAATGATTTTTATTTTCATTTATAATCAATTGATTACCAATGAATTAATTTTATACATATATAACTATAAATTTTTAATAACTTAGATATTACTATTCATACCATCCAATCTTTTGGCTATGAAATAATTTTAATTTTAACTAATAATATTTTAATACTATATTGTGGTTCATTTCAAATCAGAGTTTCATGTAACATAAATTATCAAATAAATAGAATTATTTAAATAGAAATTTTTCATAAAATTATTAGGGTTTTATAATGTGAAAATGTGTTCTTAAACCTATATTCCATTCATGTGACCTTCCAAAATGATATTTTTTTATTTCTTCATGATTAAACAATCCATTGATCTTGTTAAATCTATTTGAATTAAACTCGGGACTTGAGGCCACTAGAGAGGTGTAGCAACCATTGACCCCATGTTAGAACATGGATTGACTGTACCTAGGAAATTTATTTTATTGTAATTAGCTTTGAATCATATTTTATTATTCACTTTTTATTGGCATGCTAATTGGGTAATGCGTTTATTAAAGAATCACTTGGACTAAAAGTAGTTAATTTGAATGTAATAGAAATTTTCATGATAATGTAATTGAATATGATGATATTTACTTTTGAATTGTAATTGGGTTTAATTGATATTAGTAATTGAATTTTTACAATTATTTGAGGTAATTTTTAACTTTTAATATTCGAATAAAGGGTTGATAATTGGTCATTTATATAAATTAACCAATATGGGATATCAAGATATGTTTGGAATGTTTAATGACATTGAATAAATTGGGTATTTTTTATTCTATTTTTTAAATGGTAATTTGACTCTCCCATGTGAATTCACATAGATTATAATGTCCTCTCAGCAAGTAAGTGGACCTGGCATGAGAATTTCAACTATGTCATGTGATACTTTTTCCTTTGGCCTGGTCTTGCACCCTGGGAACACGTAATTGTCTCTAGCATGGGAATTCGCATAAATTATGGTATTAAATAGTAAATTGTTTCCATAAAATGGTCTTTTACCCTAGGAACATTTAATAATTTCTATCCTAATAATCCACATAGAAACTATATTACTTGATTCCGAAGGGTTATGCAGAAAGGCGACTAGAATTTGTTTAGGCTTGGAAATGAGCTTGTGCACAGGATCAGCCAGTCCATTTGTTGGGGACAACCTAAGTTCTCTAGGATGGAATTGTTATTATTGATTTTCATTATTAGTTTTGATGATATTTCATCATGGGTGTTGCACTTGTTTTAAGATGTTACTATTTTATGAGATTTTACACATGGGTCAGTATGGAAAAAAATTGCATGCATCACAGTAGGCACATAGGTAGATATGTTGACATGCATCACTCTTGGTAGGGGAATATTCATCACATATGACATATATACCTATCTAAACAATGAAATTTCATTACTTGACATATCTGATAAATAAAAATAAATAAATTTGTTATTACATGTTAATTAAAATGCTAATCCATGTTTTTTAGTGTCCTTATAATAGTGGTTTGTTATTATTGTATTCACCTTATAATGTTGATCTTATTATGTATCTTGTGTTCTCAGGAGTGTGTTAACCTTTATAAGGAATATATATCTACATAGTGATTGGGTTGATTGTTAAGATACTGGTAACCAACGCATCCCTCACAAATTTGAACCAAAAATTCATGTAGATCTAGAAAAATTGAATGATGTTTAGCTTCAAGATAGTTATATATAGGTCATGTGATCCATAGATAAGTGGAATAATCTTGTTATGGATTTTATTTGATATATAACAAGAGAGTTCTAGCTGCAGCATCCACCCATTTTCACTAGGTAGGGATGCCCCCATTCAGTTGAGTTTTGATTCGATTCTATAGAGATAATATTCAAACACATAGGGTCCCCATGGATCTTGTTGTTTATATACTAAGATTACAATACAAGATCTGGTGGGGAATCTTTGAGAAATCTAGGAAGTAAGAGGAGCTAACCTGGAAAATATTTGAGGCAATGTTCCTCAGTCACTTCTATTAAGAGATGTTGATGGATGATAAGGCAGGAGAGTTCATGCACCTTATGAAGGGGATCATGTAAGTGATAGACTATGATAAATGTTTTACTAAACTATGATGTTTTTATTCATCTTTGGAAGAAGATGATAAATCTATAGTGAAGTGATTCTAGGATGGGGTTCATTATGATATCAAGGAACATGTCAAAATCTTCCTCCTAAGTAACTTCTTTGATATGATGAATCAGGCTCTCATTGCATAAGGGAACCTAATGGATGCCCTAAGTGGTTGGAAATTAGTCTCGGTAGGATGATTATTTAGATCTTCTTCAAGATATAAGAATTATTTTTATGGTACTTTCCACCAGGATAGTAGTAGGGAATATAAGGAAAGGGAGTGGATAGATAGAGTAGTATAGTAGTGAGGGGAAATAGTTTCAGTGTAGTAAGGTTTGCTATAGGTTCTTCCAGTATCTTTTTTATTTTGTGGAGAAATGCATTTCAGTAATATGTTTCTTCTGTAGGGTTTTTGTAGGATCACTCAATAGTTGAGTAGTGGAAGAGGATCAGGGAAGGCATGAAAATCTGTAAAGGACCCAACTACCCCTCGGCATACAACTAGTTGTAGTTCCACCAGATTCTCAGGCTAGTGTAATAGATGTGGTGCTCTAATACTAGATTATATCTATCAATGAGAGGGACCATCATAGGTGATTCAAGATGGATCCTAGGGAAAGGGGGTTAGTAAGATACATGTTCTACAATATACACTAACAAGTATGTATATGGGATGTTCCACTATCAGTGCTATGATTCTTATTTCATATACCATTTCATGTGATTTTTTAAAATAGATCATCACATTCCATTATATATTCTCTATTTAGAAATGACATGGGTTGGGTTATAGAGAAATTTTATGGGGTTATGACCACTAACAAAGTCCTACGGGTGTGATCAGAGGGTTTGGAAAACTATAATGAGTGATCTCATGAAAATGATGGCTACTATTTATTTTGGGATCTATTCATGTTTGAAATGGATGGACTCAATATGATTATGGATATGGATTGGATAGTTTTGTACAAGGATTATATAAACTAATATTGAAGGATTGTGAATTTCCTATCACCAAAAGGGTAAAACAATATTTATCAAGGTGAATGAGATATTCAGGCTGGTTGTGTAGGACCAATTTAGTGTAGATTGGATTTTCTCATGGAATATATTTCAAGACTTATTTTGGAAAATGGGGCATTGTAGTGGATAATTTTTTTTCTAGAAGTGGACTAATTTTAGGAAAGATTTCCTAAATAGTTCTATGGATTACCACTCAAAATGGAGATTGGGTTAACTATCAAGTAGGTGTCAGGAACCAAATCAGTTTCTATCCTTCCTTACAGGATATCTCATGTGGAGATTTAGGATTTGAAAGTGCTATTGGAAAATCAAAGGCTAATGGATTCATATGGATTAATAATTCGCAATGGTTTAATTATATTCTTTTCTCCAAGAATAATTATTATACTTTTTTATGTTTTGATTATTTTATACTATCCCATATAATAATCAAGAATTGGTATCCACTTTTGTACATCAAACATCTATTTGATCAGTAGATAGGTGCCCAGGTTTTCTCCAATATTTACATGAGGTAAGGGTACTATCAATAGAAGTTTAGACTATCTCGCATAACTCGAACTAATTTTAAGTGTACATATGGATTGTATGAGTTCATGGTGATGTCATTCGGCATAAATAATGCACAGGTGGAATTCATAGCCCTTGTCAATCAAATATACCAAATTATTCTTGGTCTATTTTTGCTGGTTTTCATCGATGAAACTTTATTGTACTCCCATTCTAGAGACAATCACACCCTATATCTTCAAATATTACTAAGTACACCAAATTATCATTGTAAATACACCAATATATTTAAATTTTACTTATATATTGAAAAAGTTTACTTATTGGGTTATGTTATATCTGAGGGTAGAGTATCAGTAGGTCCATAGAAGGTAGAACCTGTGGTATCTTGGAAACATCCCAAGAACGCCTTTGAGATTCATAGTTTTATTGTTCTAGATAGATATTACCATTATTTTATCCAGTTCTACTCATATTTGGCGGTTCTGATGTTTGAGTTTTCCAAGAAAGTGGTGAAGTTTGGTTGGTAGGATTCTTGTGAGGAATATTTCCTAAAATTGAAGAGAATATTGACCTCAATACTAATTATAATCTCACATATGTCGATTTAGAAGGATACCATGTACTTAGATGCATCAGTAATTGAGCTCATATTATTTCTGATTTAGGAGGATTGAGCGACTTCTTATGGCTCCAAAAAGTTGAGGTCGTATGAAGGGAATTACCCTACTCATGATCAAGAGTTAGTTGTGGTGGTACAAACCTTGAGATATGAGAAGCATTATCTATTGGGAAAGGGTTTTTGGTGTTCATGGATCACAATATTATTAAGTAAATATTTTCAAAATGGGACTTTAATCTTATGTTGAGGAGGTGGGTCGAGTATCTAGACATCTTTCACTTTGAGTTGGAATACACCCGAGAAAAGGGAATTGTCATTGTTGATTCCTTATATAGGATGATGCAGAGAGAGGATGTGTGTGAATATTTTAGAATGTAGTGGATGATATCACTTTTTTTATATATTCACTGGGATGTTCATGAGCCCTAGGAATGAACAACATGACTTTGACATCTGTTGTTCTTGTGATTATAGATTGAATAATAATATAGAAGTTACATTATAATATGTATGAGCTCTATGGGATAGTGTATATGGTTTGGATCCACTATTAGGATGTTCTGTCAGCAACGATGAGGTTCTTGCCTTTAATGGTTGTATCTAGATTCATACAGGTTTCTGTGAGGAGTTTAATAGGAAATTTAATTATTCTAAATGGGTGTTACATCCTAGTTTGACAAAGATGTATCATGATCTCTATAGGAAAAACTAGTGTCTAGGGATGAATCAAGATATAGTGATCTTTATAGATTGAATTTTCACATGTCTATAGGTAAAGGCTAAGAAACAGTGGCATGTTAGGTTATTACATCATTTTTTGAATTCATAATGGATATGGGATAATGTCTCCATAGACATTGTGATAGGGTTACCTAGGAAATATCAAAAAATGATGTAGTATGGGTGATAATGGATTTATGGATTAAGGTATCCCACTTTATTCGTATGAGGGAGACCTTCATCATCGATGATATATGTAATCTATATATATGGGATATATTTTGATTGTATGGTGTTCCTAGGAGTATCATTTCTAAACAATATCCCCGTTTCTCATCAAGGTTATGGAAAGGATTTCATAAAAAATTATGATCATGGGTTCTTCTGAGTATGGCCTATCATCCTCAAATGAATTGATAATCTAAATGAATGATTAAGATAATAGATGACATGTTAGGAGCATATGTTTTGGAATTTGGTGGTTCCTAGGAGTCGTAGCTAGACCTCATGGAGTTTATTATTGATTACATATTTCATTCAACAATAAAAATGGATCCATTTGTGCAATTATATGGAAGTCCATGTTGTTCTCCTTTGTGAAAGTTGGAGGAGGTAAAGTCAGTTATTATTATACCTAGTCTTGTTCCTGATACATCATTGTAGGTTTATAAGATTAATAATTTGTTGGAAACCATATAATGTTGGAAAAAATAATACATTGTCTGTCAGATATGAATTATAGTATTCTAGGTCAGTCATTAGGTTTTTCTTTAGGTGTAAACCAAGCTATGGAAATTCCATATCTGGAAGTGGTGAATGATATATCCTAGGTACATCAATATGTTTGATAAATTAAAGAATGTTGGTCTAGTTTCATAATTATTTTTCCATCCATAGCACTATAGTGCCATACATGACATGTTTCATGTGGCATAGCTTCAGATATATCACCTTAACCCTTCTCACATGAAAGATGTTTTTTATGTTTGGATTTATGTAAATGAATCCTTTAAAAAGTATCTGATCCATATCATAGAATTTATTAAGAAGAATATATGAGGGAATATTGTTCCACTATTGTGAGTATGGTTGAATCATGGGCATGTTTAATAGAATACCCCATAAAGGGGTTTGATATATGGGAGAAGAAGTATGATTCTTTCACTAATAACCCACAATGATGCTTTGGATCATAGCTCAAAGGAGAGGTATTATATGGTGGGGAGGTTGTAAGATCCCATATTTTTTCACATAAGTTACTATTTATGTTGTGGTTTAGCCACTTTATATTTGGTAAATGAGCCTTGTTTTTAGTGTAAAACAAGGTCTTGGAGGTGTTCAAGGGATCACAAAAGCCAAACCAATGGAGACTAATCATGGAATTTGGCTTGGAGAAGCTATAGTGATATCAGCTAGAAGATGGGATGAGGATGAAAATGGTTTTCTACCAAATACCCACTATCCAACCAGTGGGATCTTCATCCATGTAAGTACATGAGAAAACACAACATACTCAATGTTGGTGTCAACCTGGACGAGAATAAAAACAGTACAAATTTATATCCCCCACATAATAAACCTATATCAAATGAATAATTACTCTTAATTCAATCCAAAATCATAATTTTTTAATGTTAAGGGTTTTATAAGGCTCTTCATTATTCTCTAAAACCTTTCCTTAGTTATTCGATGAGGAAAACATGAATCGGTAACTTATTCTATAAATTGATTGATTCCTCTAGGATTATTTTTTTCCAACCTTGACAAGATTTTCCAATCATAGTCTATAGGGGATTATGGTGTTTTACATTGATATAGGTCTTGATCGTGGTTTCCTTCTTCTTCATTTCTTGAAGTGGGTGGTCGAAAAGAACTCCCTAAAGTCTATTTTTGTTTTTCTAGTATGTAAAACCTATGTGAGCATGCTAACACATTATGCATGAAACCTTTATTAATGGGATATTTTATTTCTTCATGAAGAGACCTCCCATGGATCTCATTGTATTTTTTGGCATTAATACCATTACTTATGGGCATCCAAGAGGTGTTCCAAACTTTGAACCAATTTTGGAACTTTGATTAATTAAGCAGAGATCCCAATGTTGAATTAGAAATTGGTTAGTAATTGTATTTTCATTGGCACTCTAGATTAGCATGTGAATTGGTTAATCAGTTAATTAAATAATTGCATAGATTGAATGCAGCTAATTAGAATTGGCATGATAATGTGATACAATAAGATGATAAGGATTTTTGAATAGTAATAGGGATAAATTTAAAAGTGTAATGGAATTGAAAAAATTATTTTAGATTATTTGTAGCTTAGAATAATGGAATAAAAGTTTGATAACTTGTAATTTGGATAATTTAACTAATAGAGAATATCTTAACATGTTTGGTATTACTGATGAATTTGAATGCTTTTTATATTCTTAATTTTGTTTTTTAAATGATAAGTTGGATCTATAATGGGAATTTTCATAGTTTTTAATGTCCTCTATATACATAAGTAGCCCTATCATGGGAATACACATTTGGTCACGTGATACTTTTTCAAATGGTATGGTATTGTGACCTAAAAATAAATAATCCTATATAGAATGGGAATTCAAATATATTCTAGTATTCCATGGTTACTTTTTCCATGGTATGGTCTTACACGCTAGGAATACATAAGAGACTCCAGAATAGGAATTCATATAGATCCCATTATTACATGGTTACATGATTATTAAGTGTGATATTCTTGGTTAATTTTTTTTATAAGAGAGATATATATATTGTTCCTTGATAGAAGATATGGATGATTCATCCAAGGAAATAGAATCTAAAAATGTAAATTTTTACTACTTAATAGAAACTTGTTAATGGTGATTCATCCTGGAAAGATAATTCACAAATAGATAGAGATATCCAACATCATACTGAAGTGCGTTGGGATAACCTCAGGTGTCCACATGGAGATTGAGGTTTGACATGTTTATTTTATGTTCTACATTGATTTATAATTTAATTACCCTTTTATCGTAATATTGTTTGAATTATTTATTCAGTATTGATTTTTTAGACACCATATTTTTCATCCTAATTCATTTTAATCAAACCCTATTTGGGTCATTGTTTGGTACCTAGGAAGACATCATAGATACAGGTATGGTAAAGGATAAGGCGTTAGGTTCTTGATTGACTACTTTTCTAAAGAGGATTGGATCATGGAGATAAGAAAATGCATGGGGTTTGGGATTGGGGTTTTGGAGACTTATTTATGGATTTTGTTTTATTTGCTTACTTATATGACTTTTAGTATGACATTTACTTGGAATATAGTTTGGAATGGCATGGTTTATTATTTTTATTTTTATTGTTTTGTATTCATCTGTAATCTTCTTGATTTGTACTTCATGATTGATTTATCTTATTTCCAATATGACTTCTACTTTGTTATAAATGGTATAGTCTGCCCACTATATTCCTTATACCATTTTTGTTAGTTAGAAAACCACTGGCATGTAGAGATTAGTGCTTGAGTTTATGTAGAGACTCATCTCAGTCACATATGAGAGAAGCTGGTCGAGGATGTTACACCGCTATAACATTTTTATATGTGGGGGATCCTTTGTAGTTTAAGAGTTTTAAATTTATATGCTTAAATTTTTTTTCATATTTTTTAAAAACAAATTAGTGTTTATTTTTCAATTTTAGTATGTTTTTGAAACATATGAGCAAAAATGAGTATAATTTACATTTTTAAAACCCATTCTAATGACTGAACAAATTTATTCTATGGAAATGATATTAAATAAATTCTAAAAAAGCCATTTTTTTGAAGTTCAAAACACTGAACATTTCTTAAAAATACCAATGATTTATGAATATCACGCTACATATCACTGCCTTTATCATTATAACTACCTTCTTGTGATGTTTTAGAACCTTTTTGACATATTTTTTTACATTCACCTCATTTTTTCATAGAACCAAATCAAGCTTAATTAATTTGAATTTGGTTCATTTTAGTTAAAATGTACGATATTGAGGTTATTATATTGAAAAATTTTGGGGAACTTATATGATTTTAAAATCCCCATATTAAAGTAAATCCTTTTTATATTTCCCTATATATACATTTAATCCTTGTAGCCAATATTTTCTATTACAATACTATAGTTACCCTCATTATAATAAATTTTTAAAATCTACCTTACTCTAGAAAGTATAATTTTATAATCTAGTTCAATTCAAGTGTGAGGGACATATATTTTGGTTTTCTATTAAGAATTTTCATTCAAAATTATTTGGGGGGATCTTAGATTTAGGAAGGATATCTCCGCTTTATGTTGCATTTTATCCACAATCCTTCTACTTTGGGTTCTTTGGTAGTGAATCCCCATGGAATGGTGGATTAGATGGATTGGTCTAGTTCTTAGTGGACCTAAATGGAGTAATTTGAAATGTGTACCAGTCATTATATTGTGATATCCAATTGTGTCTTGGTGTGACACTCCCTTGACGGCAGTCCCTAAATAGTGTTCAATGTATTTTTGGTGCGATGCCCCCCCTCAATGATGGTGTGATAGTACCCTGATGGTGCGATGGTCGATGGGTGGGAGTTTTTTGGGTGATCTGTCGGTCAGAAGCTTTAGGATTGGGGGGCGACTCTGGTGGAGTTAGTCATCCTCAATGGAATAAGTCGATGGTGGGATGGCGGTCCCTCTATTTTGGAATCATCTATGCAGTCGTAGTGGTCGGTCGGTTTTGTTAAGGGTGCGACACAGGAGGTAGAGTATAGCCCTCAGCAGCATCTCAGGTAGCGATCTTGAGCATTGTTCTCCAGAGGTGATGGAAGATTGCATTATGGTCTCCCTTAGTAGCCACTCAGGTGGTGGAGGATAGTCTTCAAAAATAGGATTTTTTTACCTCAATTATCAATGTAGATCCAAATGAGGCTTCTGAGTAGAAGCAGCCAGCTTTACAAGGCTCTAAATTTTAAGAATGGGAGGGTTTGGCTTCGGTCATTGGTAGCGAGTCATGTTCATTTATAAATGGTTCTATAAAAGTTGTGAATCCCTACAATGTTGGGTTCTTGGTTTATTGTATCCAATTATTATGGGAGTTTATGTTCATTGGTTCAAGTTTTTGGGACCTTCTGGGTCATGTTTTAGACTAAACACATATGGGCCTATGGTTCATGCATAGGGTTATCACGTAACCATAAAAGTCATCTTTTTGAAAATAAAAATATTGAATTTTTAGTATATTATTATTTACTAAATTATTTTTTGGATATATAGGTAGGAAAATTATAAGGTGAAGAATATTTTTCAAAGGATGAAAGTATTTCCTTTCTAGTGATTTTTCTATAAAACTCTAAAAATTATTCAAGTCAGTATTTATTCAAAATTAAAATAATAATAAATTTTTTTGAAGTTAAAACTACGTATTTAATTCAATATAAGGGGTGTGATGTTCACACTACTTTTTAAATATCAATGTTTCCTATTGTTTCCCAAAACTCTCAAATTTTTGTTGAATTTTATATATGAATAAAACTAGACATCACTATTCTAAAATGGTGGGAGATGGAATAAAGTTCATGTAACACCCCGAGATTTTATGAGATATATTATTTTTAATTTCTTTGATTTCATCTATTATACACTACACCAAGATTAGATTGTACTATACGCAGCACAGTATTAGCTTGCAGTATACAGAACAATATTCTTGGATCGTGTTACACACAATTTCAACTTCGTTTTGTGGAAATTATTTTACGCAACATTAAGTATAGATTTCGTTTAATGTATAAATGAAATAAGTTTTGATTATGTTATAAGAAACACCAAATGGAGATTTCACTACATGTATCCCTAACTTGGCTTGTATTACATGCAATCAACACCTTCTTCGATAGCATGTGTAGTACGCAATACCAAGTTTCACTAAACAAGAGTTTATTATACTATTATTATGAAATAGCCGTTATGAATAGTAATACCCACTTTTTGAAATTTTATAAATTTTATCTTTCAAAATTGACTTCATTTTTGGATTCGGAATATCGAAATCAGCCTAGGGTGAATTTTTGGTACTTTCATGAAAACTTTAAATTTTTGATGAATAGTGAAAACACTGGGTTACTATTTAAAAACCAACTTTTTATTTAACTAATTACTTATTTTATTTAAATTTATTTTAGGTAAAAACTTATACATAATACCTATATAATTTCAATTTAATTCATTGGAGTCATTTTATAAAAAAATTAGATATATAAAAAATTTATTGAACTTTTCATCATCTTTTACCTTCCTCCTAGGAGCTTTTTGCAAACTTACATAAAACTTAATTTTACAGCTTCAGTGAGTGGAATTTCGAAAATCCAAGAGACACTATTAATATCAAGAAGTAAAATGTCATTTAATAAGATGAAAATAGTTTCTGGTGAATGGTAACTTTTTACTTTTATTTACCACGGTTAAAAGTAAATAGGTTAATTAAGGGTAAAAATGATATTATTATTACCCTAAAACGTGTCCTAATTCTATTGGATAAGTTTATTTCGACCAAAAACGACCTTAGGAATATAATATTATCATTTAGGTCCACTTGGATTAGATTAGGACATTTATTATTATTTTATTTAAAAAAGAGTTAAAATAGTTAAAATAAAGGTTTAATAAATAAAACATTTTTAATATAGAGTTATACATAGGATAAATTAGACTATAAATATTCATTAGAAAGAAAAAGAAATTTACTACCTAATGGTATTTTATTTATAATTTTTAAACATTAAATAATTTAATTTATTTATGACACAACAGTGATGCATTAATTACCTAAATAATGAAATATTAAAATAATTGATATTATAAATACACAAATAAATGTAATTTGAGACTTTTTATGAATTACAATAATTTTATAGCTTAATATTACATGTTATAATTTATGTAAATAACTGTTTTTGAACTAATCATGCTGTTATGATTTTCACAAAAATCAAGTACCAAATAATGTCAAAACTGACATAAAATAGTTTTTAAAACAAATATTATATTATTAATTGTTATTTTATTGATAAAAATATAAGGTACGGCCAAATGAATTAGATATGGATATATATATTAATAATGAACCACTTGTGGTTCTTTTGTCTTGTTATAGTAAGTTTATTAACCATATAGTGTAACAAAACAAAAAGACACTGTAAAAGATAAATTATTTAACTTAGAGTTAAATCTAAATGATAAGGATAAAATAGTAACCTAAACTTGTCTAAAACCTATTTTTTGAGAGTATTTCGACCAATAATCACCTTAGTTTCAAAATAAATCAATTTGGAGCTATTAATAACCTAATACGACTTTATTATAAAACAATATTTTATGTTTTCTTAAGATGCCCCTCTCCTCCCTTATAAAAAGCGCACCCCTTCCCTCTTCTCTTCACACCTTTTTGAGCCTTGAAGCTCGGCCAAACCCTACCAATTATTCTTCTCAACCTCCCTAGTTATATCATAGAGGTTCTGGTCTTTTCAAAAGACCAACTCTAGTTCCCTAAGAAGAAGTTTAAAAGAGGTGTGTCAAGGAAGAGGTAATCTCTTCTATCGATTCTTTCTAGTTTTCTTTCTTCTAAAACTTCTTCTTATTTAGTTATTTAATTATAAAGTAATAACATAAGTATAAATAATATAATTATATGTCATTATAAATATTAAACAACCCCATTTCACCTTCTATCCATCCTATGGAAAATTAAATCACCGCACGTGCGTACGCACAGAATACCGTCTCCACACCGTGGTGTAGTCTGTTTTTCCACCACCACATTACTTGGAAGGGTATAATGGTGTAAAGAATAACTATATATGGTTATTATAAAATCATACTGATTCTGAGGTATTATATCATCCACTCCAATACCATTCAATAATTATGGGAATGATATCATCGCTCGTGCGTACGTACGGATTACCGTCTCCACAACGTGATGAGATTCATTCTCCATGTTAACCATTCAAGAATGATTATAAAGTATATATAATGAATAATAATGAAATATATGACATAATTAAGCTACTTAATTTATGTATATATATATATATTTCATCTACTTACTTCCATTCAAGTCAATAAGGAAAGGAAAACAGCGTTCATGCGTACGTACGGCCTACCGTCTCCAGGAACGGTGTATTTAATTTCATTTATCTATCTATTATATATATATATATACTGAATATATATGATATATAAATAATGATTTACATTCTGTAAGTAATTAAATTATGATATAATTAATAATAACATCAAAAAAACAAGTCCAATCAAGTACGATACATAAAACGATTTTATCCAAAATGATGCTTTAACATGAAATTTACAAATGAACGGGTAATATAAATTCATAAGTGAACCATATATGATATAATAACAATGAATATGATTCTATAATAAGTAAATTACATTATTTAAATCATTATACAGGAGTTTTTTATATGTACAAAGCATATCGGACCTAAGGTAAGGGATAATTTTGCAAATCTCATTTTTATTCGAGATTGCTTATACGTAAGTATTTACTAGGGTTATATTTTTCATCCATGTCCACAAAAATGTTTTTCATAAATTGTTTAATATTCTTCTATGTATGTTTAAATTCATGTTTACCCCTATTTTACTTTTACATTGTGGAAGGAATCTTTATTTTATTTACCATACGAGGAACTTTTTGACTTTTCCGGCAAAAGTACAAGAAGAATGTATTTTAACTTATACAGCATGAACAGATTTTTACGGTTTCATAAAGCCTTATTTTCATGAATCTTCCTACACAAGATTTCATGATTATTTTCAAAAAAAACCTTTTCTTTTAAAATTTCATGGCATTTTCTGAAAAGAAACTGATTTTGAAGAAGAAAGGATATTTCCCTCAAGAATTCATTTCAAGTGTTTTGTCAAAACTATATTCCATCTAAGATGAAATTATTTCATATGTGTATGTTTCAAATATAATGTCTCTATGATTTATATGGTGTCACATTTCTTATGATGATATGATATCCATTTGATTTATATGGATTATTTTATAATGGGATGATGTTTATGAAACCCATTTTATTCTATGGGTTATAATGAATGATTTATGTTTATGTTTTGGCACACGTAAGAATGATTTCATTATGAGATGGGTGGGACCTATATCTACCTCCAATGAATTGGCTAAAGATTTATATCTCATGATATATACATGGCTGGAATGATAAGTTAATCTGGTTGAGTGATACAGGACTGGAACGAGGAGTGAACTCGATTCAGAAAGGGACTTTTTCCACTAAGATGGTCTTGGCAGCAATGCCTTAGATACTATGGAAATAATATCATGTGCCTAATGTTTTTCCACAATTACAAGTTTTATTTCCTCTCTATTTTATCATGATTGATGTTCCATTATGATCTATTCCTTACATACTTCCATGTTTTATTGTAATTTCTCAAGATTTCGATGTTTAAACATTATGTTCATGTTTTTATGTTCAAATGTATATGGTTTGTTTTATTTTCCCCATGCTTACCCTTACTGAGAATTTGAGCTCACCCTTTATATGTTTTATTTTCCCCATGATATAAATAAAGGTTTTAGGTAAGAAAACAAAGGGGAAGGTCATTATGGGAGATGTTGAAGATCTTTCACCACGATTAGAAGATTATGTTTCGAGTTTCCAAAGACACTAAAATATTATGATCATTCGGTTTTTGTTTTTATTATGTATTAAGTATTACGAAAAAGTAATCTAATGTCCATGTACGTCAAGATTTGGGTCTCTATAGTTGGTATCGGAGGTTCAGTTTAGTCAACCTTTGGAAACTAGAATACGAGAACTTTAGTGAGATCCCTAGAGATATTTCTAAGGTATGTCTAGAGATGTCCCTAAGGTTAAGTATAACTATAGGTTATAGTCCTAGAATTATGGTAACTATATTAAAATTAAACCTAAGATGTTAGATATTGAAGTTAATCCCCGTTGATTATGATTTTTGCCTCTCACACAATTCTTTTTGGGTTTTAGAAAATAGCTGGAAATAGGAAGATTCACGATAATGGAGGATATGATGGACAATGGAATGATATTCTTCATCAGCAACCAAATGAAATTGGATCTGGAAGTCCACATATCGTTATTATGCCTAATCAAAAATATTATAATATGATTAATAATCTCAACTTTGGTATGTTTCCCAACTCTACTAATAAGAGAAAGATGGAGTTTCATGATGATCATAGAGGAAAGAAAGTTCAATTTCCCTCATGTAAATCATGTGGGAAGAGGCATCTGGGAGAATGTTTCAAAGGAACTGGAGGATGAATTGGGTGTAGAAAAGAAGGACACAAAGCTAGTAATTGTAAAGGAAAAGGTTTAGTTAACACTATGTACAAGGATAATGGTATTGATAAGACATCAACAACGGTTGATTGTTTTAAATGTGGAATGTAGGGGCATTATGAAAACCAATTCCCTAAGGGAAAATCTCATAAAGAGAATCATCATGGTCATATAGGTAGTATTTATGTGGATGATGATAAGAGACTATAAATGAAATATGAGATGGAAGAAATGATGAAGCTCAGTTAGTGGTTTAAGAGGTAGTGTAATGATTGTATGTTTATCAAGAATAATGTATAGTACTATGGAATAAAGAAAAATCTAAGTATTGTTACACTGTTGCCTTTCCTTGAGTTTTGAAGCTATATGTTGAATGGTACCGGTAACCATGAAAGGTTATTCAAATATTTTTGGAAAGCACCTAATATGCACATAAATAAGGGATAAGAATATAAAGAAATGTTTTATAGTAATAATGAGCTCATGACTAATATAAGGAAAAAGTGATATTATGGTTTGAGTATATAGAATTTTAGGGATTTTGGTATATGGAAAGAGTTACCTTGTGAAAACATTCATGTTTTCATTGTGGTTCAAGAGAATACATGATTAAGGTATTCACATGTTTGGAATGTGACCAATAAGGTACATTGTATGATATATGGGGGATAAATGATGGTATTCACATGCTTGGTAGATGACATTTCTAGTAATTGTTTTCTTTATACTATGAGCTTGGACAGAAGTATTTTGGATAAGCCTAAAGATTGGAATGAATTAAGGTAGACATAAGATAGTATTGTTTAAGTATAGATATTTTTTCTATTGCAGGAATGTTATTATAATATAGTTTTAGAAAAAGGGACAACCTACAGGACGGGCGACAACCCGTCGTGTCGGACAAGGCTGTGGGAATCGAACCCACAACTGAAGTGCGACAGGCCTTTATTTCCTACCACTGGCCTACAAGAAGTCCTTGGTTAGTAGAAACTAGTTTTATTAAGCAGTACGACAGATGAAGTATAAGTCCATTTTTTGAATCATATACGATTAACCTCACCATAGATGGACTTATGAATATTTGACAACTTTTACTAACCTTTTGTTTGAGACATATGGAATGACCCATCATTCTATCACATGATCTGCTAACACTTCACGAATGAAAAATTCAGCTTCATTTCTTTAATAGTTGAAGTGGAAATTGTTCAAGGCATAAACAACGGTGATATTATACCGAAATAATGTAAGTATTTATTCTAATTCAAATTCTTCAACTTTAGGGAAATCATCTTGAAAACCAAAAATGTTTTCCTAGTGCCCTTATATCCGATGAATCAGATGGTACCTTAGATCATCACAAATTTATGACTTTGTGATTGATGGCTTTTTCATAGAAATGTTCTCTACCACTCTTCATCATAACATGACGGTTAGATTTCTCTTCCATATCCATATTTTCACCTATATACTTATATGTGGGAACCAAAGTGATGAGTTACTTTGGGTATCCATTTTGTTTCTAACATTCCTTTATAAAATGATGATTTAGTATTCCTTTTTATTATATGGGTTTCTGTGAATGAAACATTCAAGTAGTAAACGATTAATAACTCCGACGAATTTTGAGGGCGAAATTCTTTTTAAGGGGGGTAGAATGTAACACCCTGAGATTTTATGAGATATATTATTTTTAATTTCTTTGATGTCATCAATTATACACTACACCAAGATTATCTTGTACTATACGCAACACCATATTATCTTGAAGTATACACAACACTATTCTTGTCTTGTGTTACACACAATTTCAAGTTCGTTTTGTGGAAATTATTTTACGCAACATTAAGTATACTTTTTTTAATGTATAAATGAAATAAGTTTTGATTATGTTATATGCAACACCAAATGGAGCTTTCACTACATGCAACCCTGACTTGGCTTGTATTACATGCAATCAAGACCTTCTTTGATAGCGTATGTAGTATGCAATACCTAGTTTCACTAAACGATATATTATTATAATATTATTATGAAATAGCCATTATGAATAGTAATACCCATTTTTTAAATTTAATAAATTTTATCATTCAAAATGGACTTCATTTTTTGATTCGGAATATCGAAATCAGCCTAGGGTGAATTTTTTGTATTTTTTTGAAAACTTTAAATTTTTGGTGAATAGTGAAAACACTAGGTTACAATTTAAAAACCTACTTTTTATTTAAATAATTATATATTTTATTAAAATTTATTTTAGGTAAAAATTGATACATAATACCTATATATGTTCAATGTAATTCATTGAAGTCATTTTAAAATAATTTTAGATATATGTAAATTTTATTGAACTTTTCACTGTCTTTTACCTTCCTCCAAGGAGCTTTTTTCAAACATACATAAAACTAATTTTACCACTTCTATAAGTGGAATTTTGAAAATCCGAGAGACACAGTTAATATCAAGTAGTAAAATGTGGTTCAATAAGATAAAAATAATTTTTGGTGAATAGTATCTTTTTACTTTTATTTACCACGGTTAAAAGTAAATAGAGTAATTAAGGGTAAAAATGATATTATTATTACCCTAACACTTGTACTAATTCTATTGGATAAGTTTAGTTCGACTAAAAACAACCTTAGGTATATAATATTATCATTTATGTCCACATGTATTAGATTAGGACATTTATTATTATTTTATTTAAAAACGAGTTAAAATCGTTAAAATCAAAGTTTAATAACTAAAACATTATTAATATAGGGTTATACATAAGATAAATTATACTATAAATATTCATCAGAAATATGAAAATATTTCCTACCTAATTTTATTTTATTTATAATTTTTATACATTAAATAATTTAATTTATTTATGACACAATGGTGATGCAATAATTACCTAAATAATGAAATATTAAAATAATTGATATTATAATTACCCAAATAAATGTAATTTGATACTTTTTATGAATTCCAATAATTTTGTAGGTTAATATGACATCTTATAATTGATTTAATTAACTTTTTTTGAACTAATAATTCTGTTTTAATTTTCACAAAAATCAAAAACCAAATAGTGTCAAAATTGACATAAACTAGTTTTTAAAACAAATATTAGATTACTAATTTATTATATTATTCCTAAAAATCTAAGTTTCGGAAAAAGGACTTAGATAAAGATATATATATAAATAATGAACCACTTGGGGTTATTTTGGCTTGTTATAGTAAGTTTATTATCCATATAGTGTAAGAAAACAAAAAGACACAGTAAAAGTTAAATTATTTCACTTAGAGTTAAATCTAAATGATAAGGATAAAATAGTAACCAAAAATTGTCTAAAACCTATTGGTTTAGATTATTTAGACCCATCCCCACCTTATATTCTAAATAAATTAATTTGGAGATATTAAAAACAGAATGTGACTTTATTATAAAATAATATTTTAAGTTTTCCTAAGGTGCCCCTCTCCTCCCTTATAAAAAGGGCACCCCTTCCCTCTTCTCTTCACACATTTTTTAGCCTTGAAGCTCATCCAACCCCTGAAAATTACTCTTCTCAACCTCTCTAATTATATCATAGAGGTTATGGTCTTCTCAAAATACCAACTCTAGTTCCCTAAAAAGATGTTTAAAGGAGGTGCGTCGAGGAAGAGGTAATCTCTTCTACCGATTCTTTCGAGTTTTCTTTCTTCTTCAACTTCTCCATATTTAGTTGTTCCATTATAAATTAATAACATAAGTATCACTAATATACTAATATGTTATTATAAATATGAAAAAACTTCATTTCACCTTCTATCCATCCTACGGAAAACGAAATTACCACGCGTGCGTACGTACGGAATACCGTATCCACGCTGGGTGTAATCATTTTTTCCACCACCACCTTACTTGGATGGGTATAATGGTGTAAAAAATAACTATATATGGTTATTATAACATCATACTTATAATTAGTTATTCTATCATCCACTCCAATTCCATTCAATCATAATGGGAACGATATCATCACTCGTGCGTACGTACGGATTACCGTTTCCACAACTCGATGAGATTCATTCTCCATGTTAACCATTAAAGAATGGTTATCAAGTATATATAATGAATAATAATGAAATATATGACATAATGAAGCTACTGAATTTATGTAAATATATATATATATATATATATTTCATCTACTTACTTCTATTCAAGTCAATAAGGAAAGGAAAACAGTGTTCATGCGTACGTACGGCTTACCGTCTCCATGAACGATGTATTTCATTTCATTAATTTATCTATTATATATATATATACTGAATATATATGATATATAAATCATGATTAAAATTCTTTAAGTAAGTAAATCATGATATAAGTAATAATAATATCAAGAACAACAAGTCCAAACAAGTACGATAAATAAAAAAAAATTACCCAAAACGATGCTTTAACATGGAATTTACAAACGAACGGGTAATATAAAGTCATAAGTGAACAATATATGATATAATAACAATGAATATGATTCTGTAATAAGTAAATTACATTATTTATATCATTTTATAGGAGTTTCGGATACGTACGAAGCATATCAGACCAAAGGTAAGGGATAATTTTTCAAATCTCATTTTTATCCGAGATTGCTTATACGTAAGTATTTACTGGGGTTATATTTTTCATCCATATCCACAAAAATGTTTTTCATAAAGTGTTTAATATTATTCTATGTATGTTTAAAGTCATTTTACCCCTCTTTTACTTTTACATTGTGGAAGTAATCTTTCTTTTGTTTACCATACGAGGAACTTTATGACTTTTTCAGAAAAAGTACAAGAAGAATATTTTTTAATTTATACGGAATGAACTAATTTTTATGGTTTCATAAAGACTTATATTCATGAGGATTCTTCCACAAGATTTCATTATTATTTTCAACAAAATCCTTTTCTTTTAAAATTTCATGGCATTTTGTGTAATGAAAATGATTTTGAAGAAGAAAGGATATTTTCCTCGATAATTCATTTCAAGTGTTTTGTCAAAACTATTTTCCATATAAGATGAAATAATTCCGTATGTGTATGTTTCAAATATAATGTCTCTATGATTTACATGGTTTCACTTTTCTTATGTTGATATGATATCCATTTTTTTATATGGATTATGTTATAATGGGATGATGTTAATGAAACCCATTTTATTCTTTGGTTTATGATGAATGATTTATGTTTATGTTGTGGAACACGTAAGAATAATTTCAATATGATATGGGTGGGACCTATATCTCCCTCAAAGGCATTAGGTAAAAATTTATATCTCATGAGATAGATAGGGATGGAACGGTAACTTAATCCAGTTTAGTGATACCGGACTGGAACGAGGAGTGAACTTGATTTAGAAAGGGACTTTATCCACTAAGATGGTCTTGGAAGCAATGCCTTGGATACTATGGAAATCATATCATATTCTTAATGTTTTTCCACAATTACAAGTTTTATTTCTAAGCTATTTTATCATGATTTATGTTCTATTATGATCTATTCCTTACGTACTGCCATGTTTTATGTAATTGCTCAAGATTTCGACATTTAAACATTATGTTCATGTTTTTATGTTCAAATGTATATTTTTTGTTTTATTTTCTCTAGGCTTACCCATACTAAGGATTTGAGATCACCCTTTATATGTTTTCATTTCCCCAAGATATAAAGAAAGGTTTTAGGTATGAAAAAAAGGGGAATATCTTTATGGGAGATGTTGAAGATCTTTACGTCAAGATTTGGGTCTCTACAGTTCATTATTATAGTGATATGAAAAAATCTGTTGACTTTCCCTTAACATTTTAATGGTTTTGGATTTGATTTGATGTTTATGAGAGTCAGGAAGAGACCCATTAATGAGTGTAAATTTTATTCATTAATTTTTTATCTTCTAATAAAACCAATCCTTCTAATTCTAACTCATAATTATTTAAATATAAAAACTAAAAAACTTATCATATAAAAAACCCATGAAAATATATAATGATAAGTATATGTCCTTTAACCACATCAAGAGGATATTTATAAATTTATCAATTCTATTGTTACACTCACACATGTTAAAAATAGGAAATATGATCAAAAATCATATGTGTGTGATGAGAGAAAACTCCAATAAAAAAAGTGTTTTTTGTATATAAGAGGATAAATGATGTTAGAATAAGTTTAATGAACTCAATGTAGAACTTAATATAATATTTTTTGAGGTTTTATATTATCTTTTCTTTCTTTGTGTTAAATAAGTAGATCTCATAGTTATATGGTTTGAATTTTCGTTGATTTGATTTTGATGTTTACTTATTCAGGATTCCAAGGTTTTACTATGGGGGAATTGATAGAACAATTTTTTAAATACTTTTCATCTATATTTAAATGATTTAATCCCCAAAAATTTTGTATTTTGGGTTAAATTTAATCATTTTTTTATTTTTTGTGAATTTTGGGCTTCATTATGAAAATTTATTTATTCTATATTTTTATCTATTTTAATTATTTTTACAATTCATCCAAAAATATTTATATACTAATCTAAACTATAGAATTATTTTTTTTCAGGTTACGTGGTTTGTGGGATTCAATCCACTAGATTATACAATGATCTGATTTGAAGTGGATGAAATGAAAAATTATTCATGAAAATTGGAAATCATTTTTGGATGGAAGAATTGATAAACCTTCATTAAAGAAACCATATCATAGGATGAAAAACTCCAAATAATCTGGTTCAATTTTCTAATAAAATATAACTTATCTTCTCAAATTTACATTAAATTTCATGGAAATATTCGATAAATAAGGTAGTGAAAGGGAATGTGATAGTAGAGGTAACTAAACAGTATCTTCATCTGAATAAGTGTTCTCTGGTAATTCATCAATATTACATTCTATATGTGTCAAATGGATATAAAATTCTATATTTATACACCCCACATATTTTCTATCATATTTTGAGAATACAACAATTAGATATTTAGTTGTCTTAGGTAAAAAAATGCTCTAACTTTTAATTGATAGAAATTGGAGGGAAAATATTCCTCACCTTTCCTTTATAAATATGGGTCACCACATCCATTGAATGTAGTTAAATAATGGGATAGGGGTATATTCAAGATAATTCATATTTTCTAGTATGTATTTAATTTTTCTTTTTAATGTTAAATATCTCTCACTTCCACCTTCTTCTTTATGACCCCTAGAATGGATGATTAATTATTGAGTAATTTGGGAATGGAGGAAAACTATTTCTGTAATGCTTGAGTATTTTGATATAATTAAAGTTATATTATTTTATTGAATTATTTTTCATTAAATTGGTGATTAATTCTATTTATTTTATTTTATTTTTTGTTTTGGTGTTATTCACTATATACATATGTAGTTAAAATTTAGTGAACTCTCTCCACCTAGTACAACTTGTCTCGATTGATCAGAATGTGCTATGTGGTAAATATATAGATATTTCTAGAAAGTTTGTGGAAGTAGTGAGATATTTCTATTTTTATAGGGATCACTAATTCCTAATTTTGATTGTCCTTGGTGGCCTATAAATATTTTACCAACATTCATTCATTTAGGAGTGTTTTATATTATTTCCATTGACAATGTGTGATTGTAAAATCGATTGAGGATTCATTAATATTCCATTTAATTAGGTGATTGGTAAAATGAATGTTTATACATTAATATAATTCAAAAATTTAATCCAGTCCTAACCCTATCACATTAACCATTATTCTTTTTTCAACCCTTTCTTACTAATTAACTTTAGATTTCATTGAATCAAAAACCAAAAATAGAAGAAAAAAAAATTAGTTTAAAGTGAACAAAAAAAATTCACTCATATCTAAAGAAAACCTAGGTTAACCACTTCACTACATTCTAACATAGAATATAATTACTCATTTCACACCTTTATATAGGTTTTTATTATAGGTGAACCCCATTAATAACCCCTATTGTTCTATGTTGTTATTTTTTACTATATTTATACTTTTCTATAGTCTAACATAGATAAAAGAGAGTGGGATCCATTAAAATAATAAGAGAATAGGTCAAGAACAATAATGGTTTAAAATGTTTAATAATTTAGAAACCTTAATCCCCATTCCACTAATTGTTTTCTATCCCCTAACTGACACTAACAAGTTGTATCATATATCATGGTTACACCTCTAATTGGATTATAATCATTTTAAAAATTTAATGATTTTTTTATATTTTTAGTTTCCATTCTAAAATTCATGGTATAATTAAAACATAGAGAATTAATATTTATTAAAATCATAAATATATCACTTCCAATACACTGAGGAACATAAAAAATATAATGAAAAAAAATATGAATATGGCATCCATAATATTCAAATAGAAAGAGGTCTCATTTTTCTCATGCTATGATATTAAAAATGACAGATATATCTTGAAATAAGAATAAATAGTGGTTAAATCAACTACCAAGGAGTCATAAAAACTTTTTATCTTGCAATACTTAGAGAAATCAGGAGATTAATGGGTAATAGAAACTTCCTACCACAATTTTCTAATAAAATATACAAGCATACATATAGAAAATCATACTTTATAATAATTGAATGATAATGCATATGTTGTTTTGAAGAAAAAAATTTGGAATGTTCCTAAATAAATTACCTCTTAAATTTATGGATTTTAAATGAGATGTAGGATAATATCAACTATCCTAAAGTCAAATTTGAGAATAGGGAGGCAGTAATCGTACAAAAGGTTATGATGAACATAGATCACATGATGAAATGAAATTATAGGAATACTATAATTATACATCAAGAATTAAACTTCTCCAAATCTAGAAATTATTAGTTATAATATGTATAGAAAAAATATAAATTATATAAAGGATTGAAAAAAGTTTCATCCATTGGAAAAAAATCCAAATTATATTGTTGGTGTCAAAAATAATCAACTTGTAATAAAATATAATAAGGTAAAAGGGATAGAAAATCTATTATAGGAGAATAATAGGTTGTTGGAATATAATATTGATAAAATAATCAAATAATGTGAAGATAGAATAAATTTAGTGGAGGATGATAAAATTATCATCAATATGAAATTTCTTGGTCTTAAAATCAAACATTCAAATCTATGAGGAAATTAAGTTATGTAATCACAAGAAGCTGATAGGGGATCTTATGGAACACCAAATTTCATATGGGATTATTTTTTTTAAAGACATAAATTCGATGGAAAGAATACATTTGGATCATTTAATGATCAATCCAAATTAAATTTTAAACAGAATATTCCATTCATACCAAAAAATTAATTATATGTTAATTATGATTTCATGTATAGTTTAGGTTGAAAATTAAAATGTTTACCGAAGTGAATGAATAAAAATGATAAGGAATCCTCTAAAATATCATAGGTAGATATTATAATGTATATAAGAAAGTCTTACCCAAATAAATCCTAACTAAATAGTTATAAATCATAAAAATATTAAGCACTCATTTATAGGAATATTTTGGTTAATGAAAAGAGGTAATGGTTTTTAGGGTATTTTTGGTATTATGTTAGATTTGGGTTTAATGATTTGGATTGTTTAAAAAAATCAATCTACGGATTAAAAAATTCAATATCAGGGGGAGAAAGGATAGGTAGTTGGAAGATTAAAAAATAATAATGGAAATATATTTATCTTAAACATATTTGAAGGTATTTAATCTTTATTTGTATGTTTCAATGGAAGTTTCCATTTTATACATAAATTATTTGAAAAATAAATCCTATGTATTTCTAAAGAAAATTATAGAGGAATAGCAATGAAGTACAAGTGTGATGATATTTCTTTGAGAAACAAGAAATAAAATAGTGTTAAAGATAATATTCCCAATAAGTCAACAATTAATATTAGAGAGTATTCAATGAGATACAACGAAAATAATATTTCAATGAATATAAAACACAATTTTCAAATAATAATTCTTCATCTAGAAGAAAGTGCTGCTTTTATTGAGGAAGAAAATGAAACATCATAGATTTAAAAAAATTAATGAGTGTGGGTTTTAATGGATATAAGATAGTGGAAAAAATGAACCCATCCATGAAATAAGAATGTGGATTGGTTAGGTGCATGATATTCTATATTTATCATGTGAATTTTATAAGAATTATGAACCTGATTATAAAGAATAGAGAATCATTTGGATTGATTAATTGGGAAAAAGGATATATATGGAAAAATAATAATTGAGTGTATGTGTTGGTATTAAAGAAGATATCTCACATGAATAAATCAATCTCCATGAGTGGTTTTTATAAAATTGTGAGCTAATAAGGCTACATGTAATTATTTTGATTTTTTGTTTATCTTTTTAACTCAAGAATAAATACATAGGAAGAAAATTTTAACACTAATAGATATATTTTCAGTATTGAATTATGTTAATAAGTAAATTACACACAAATTGAATGAAAATAATGTAACAAAAACCATGTTTCCTAATAAGATAATGAAATTGGAAATTAAAATATCTATCATGAAGAAACATTTCACCATTATAGTGTAAAATTAACAGGAATTATGTTTGGGAAGAAACTCTCAACCATACTACTCTTATTAATGACCAAATTCATTCCACATTATTATAATATATATTTTCTTGTGATTGTGTGTTAACTATATAGGTAAGTGAATGTGATGCAAGTTCTCAAGGGGGAAATAAAGAAAATTATAATGTTGTAAAAAATATAAAATAGATAATAAATCATCATCTTGGTATTAATCTCAACATTGTGTACCCTACTGTTTATTAATCAATATTGATGTAGTGAAGATAGTTTTTATTACTTTAGGGGAGAGGTTTTAGATGCTACATGAATAATAATCTCAACATATCTATAAGGTTTTAGAAATATGACACTAAAAGGTACGTTTTTATAATCTCTCAATCTTGTTTTGAAATAATGAATTCTGATTTTAAGGGGGATAAATTGAACATATTTATTTCATAAAAAATAAAACAAGTTTGAATATTATTTTAGATGTTTAAAATAAGTTAGTTATTTTTAAAAAAAATTATGATCTATGAATTTTGTTCCATTTAGGAATTTCATGTTGAAATTTTCATGAGAATATTCCTAACAATTGGTATCAACAATTTTTATCAATCACAAAATAACTGAGAAGCCTCTAACTAAAGAGACTCATAATTGTTTCATAATCTAGTTAGTTTATGGATAGAATTATCTTCCTGATTAGACCCCCTTGTTTCCTACACTAAGAATGGATCATGTAGATATATAGTGGAATAAATAATTGTTCATTTATTTAATTGAATTGATACCTTACACTCTCAACTGTCATTGTATTTATTATAAATAATGGGGAGAGAGAAGAAAGTTAATAGAACATATTGACAAAAAAATTCAATACTTGTACTAACAAAAAATTATAAAGGGGGTTATTAATGAATGCACAAGATGTTTTTTACATCTATTATTGATAAATAAGATGGAAACAAACATTATGTCAATATATAGTGAGAATATTAGTTTGGAATAAGGATGACAATATGGATTGTAGTTCCCAAGAAATGTGTCATTGAATGATGTGTTTTGATTATTTCCTGTGTATTTGGAAACTATTTGGAAACTCAAAATTAATGCGGTTTTTAGTATTTATGTGAAAAAACTGAGTTTTTTAATTATTAAAACATAATATGAAAATAAAATGATTCCATTCCGTTTTGAATTAAATATCCATTCACATGATAAATCTTATTGGAAGATATGTTATTTTATATACTATATTGGGAATAAATTTTTGTAAGATATAAATAAATTAAAGAGGTTGTTATGATCAATTATTTGGAAAATAGATTTTGTTTTCTAGATATTACATAGATATTATTTTTTTAACTAATTTTTATTTTAAATTTTATTTTATAATATGAGGAAGCTACTTGGATGTTCATGTGTATAATTGATGTAAGATCATTTGAATAATTTGAAGTGATGTTAGGTCCAAGGATTTGGATTAATAGCGATCATTATAACTTTTTATTTATTTTTTGAAATCATGATATGAATTTTTATCCTTTTAATTATCAATTTTAAAGAGTTTTATATCATATAGAATAAACATGGATTATTCTTAAGGAATAATTGAGTTTAGTTAATGGAATTTTATTGAAATATTTGAAGGATTTTTTTTAAGATTCATTATAAATTGGAATTATTTTAGTGATGATTTGAGTTTATTTTACATTATTCCAAAGTAATTTGGATAGGTTGAGTATTAACAAAGAAATTGTTTAGTTTATTTGAGAAATTTAGAGTTGAGTATGGAAATTGTAGTTGCATACTGTGGAAATCAATCAAGATACATGATACGTAAAATGTATTCCTCAGTCTTTGATATTTGGAAAGGAATGTATGGGTTTCTATATATGCATAAGATTATGTAATTCATGAGAATAAGTAATGGAAATAAAATACATGAATAAGAAATATAATTATTATGTTTATGTAAAAAATTATATATAATTTATATAGGAAATCAACAACGAAATTTCATGCATAAAGAACTTCATAAGCACGCATAATATTTTCTTAGGATAAAAAATTGGAAAATTATCTCAGTGTACTATAATAGATAATATATTAAATATATTTTGTATGTTTTTATAATATAAGATAAATTATATAGGCTTTTCCCTAGGTTGATATGTAATATAATCATGTATGTGTAATATCGTTCACTTTGGGGGTCCTAAAGAAATATATAACATATAAGTATATTTTGAAACACATAATATTAATAGAATCTAGTGTATATATCATTAGATTTATAAATTGATAGGTAGGGACGAAATATATTAAGATAAGTAATATATTTATTATATGTTGAATTTATTATTATTTAGCAAAAAACAATTAGCGGATATAGATTCTTTAAAATAAAAATTAATAATTTCATGTACTAAAATTCTATAAGAATAATTTAGAAGAATAATAAGACAAGATAATGTTATGTTATTTCTTGAAGTATAAATATCGTAATACTTCTATTCAATTCATTCTTATATATATCAGTTTTATTAATTAAGAATATGAATTAATATTTACACCCTAATGATATTTCCATCTCATAATATGTAATGAGTAAGATTATATTAATGAGATATTAATGGTTTTTTCCAAGAAACTACATATAAACATAAAAACATGGACCTTTTAGAAAGTGTTTTTTGGGGAATATTAATGATTTTTATGATTTGATGATTATTGAGGGAGATCATAAGGTAGTAAAGGATGAGATTTTTTGGAGTAAAATATGTAAGTTTCTAAATACTAATCTATAGCTATTGTTGAATTATTAAAGTTCAGAGATCAATTATAGATTAAAGTTGCATCTTCTTCAATTATTTGTGTTTTTAATTTTTTGAATAATAATTAACTTACTGAATCAAGAATTGTGGAAAGATTGTATTCACTAATAACTAAATTGGTTTTTATATTCAAATATGGAAACTACTATCCAGGAAGGTAATAAATAAAATAAAAGAGAATTAATGAAATAATATTCACAAAGTTTTTGAATATATATATATATATATATTCAGAAAAGGAAAAGAAAATATTAGTGGAATTTTACTCTATTTCTATCTGATATATTTTTGTGATTCAAAGAAAACATGATAGGATCCTCTAATACAAATTTTTTCTTAAAAATTGTACTGAAGATTGAGAATTTATGTTTTGATTATTCTCTATATCGGGTGTATTGAATAATAGATCAGAACCATCGTTGTTGTAATGTACTGATCATGTTTATTGAGGAAGATAAAAAAGAATAGTGAGGGGCCAGATTTTAATCTATTCATCACCATTAAGTATAAGGAAAGAGATTGAGGATTCTATTCTATACTATATATATATTTTTAGTTTGGAAGAAGATACAGGGTATATAGCTTCATTATTCCACATTAGGTAGGTGATTTTTTAAAACTATATATGAGGGAAACAATTCTTTCATACTCTAATTACAATTTATTATGGTACAAGAAAAATATAGTATTTCAAGTGTTGTGTGTTTTTTCTTTCATTATAACAAGATGGTTCAAGTATTACAAGTCCAAGGATATAACCTTTCTTAAGTACTTATTGATAATAAAATAAGATCAATGAGTTAGTGGGTTAACAATCATAGTACATTGGGGATATAATCATCCACATTATAGGAAAACCACATTATCAAACCCTAGTGTTCTTTATTGTTGTGATTTCTTATCTATGTATATATATATATAAAAAGTGAGAGAAAATATATTGATTGATAATAATTGAAGAATAAAATAGGTCAATAAGGCTAAAGTTTTTAATTGATCAATAATTGACTAACACTAACTAACCCTTAATGATAGTCATTCAAAAAATATGAAAATCTAACAACTATCACTTATCCTTTTAAAATATCATCTTGTGATAAAGAAAATAAGACTGTACATTATACATATGTTCTTTATAAAAATATATTAAAAACATCTGAATTACCTTATGGTGATGGATCTGATACCATTCATTAGTTTTATTAGAAAATAACATTCTCATAAATAGTGGAAAAAACCCAATTAAATATGGATCTATAATTATAGGATCAATATGAAATTTGATTAAAATAAAATAAACATGTGTACCATAACTATAGGGTGATATATCCAGATGGAGTATTCTTGATAATAATAAAAAATAAATGTCACATAAAGTTTTTCCTCCAATGATAGTACAATAAACACTATAATCGATACACATTATTTAAGGACCCCTAAATCTCAATAAATTATTACAGCACACTCTCCTTAAAGTTGAATGTAGAATATTAAATAATGCAAATTTTGTAAGTATTATAATCTTATTATATTGAATATTAAGGATCTCATCCTTTATATATAGCTTCCCTTGAATCTATGAAGGAGATAAATCACCTCTACCAATGTTTATAATACACTATACATTATACACAACATACATCTATCTGATGTTAATGATTATTGATAATTTTAATGATCATATAATAGTATACAAGCCTAAAATGAATCATCATGTTGATTTATAATTAAAGAGAAAAAATCATAAAATTTATAATGAAATGTAATATCATAAATTACTTATCAAAAAACTATTATATACTATGATATTTGCATCTCATATCTATCATGGAATGCGATACTACTCTATATCACTATCTATGATATTCATTACTTTCATATTACCGGTTATGATATAGTTAAACCATATCATAACATTCATCCTATTTTAGTAAACATCAAACATGTATATAAAAAAAGCATAAAAAATATTTTATTTTAACAAGCCATATTCAAATTCATGGGAATTCAAAATGTATAATCACATAAAAGTGAAAAATTATTTAATTTAAAATTAAACCGTGGGAAAAATAGGTTGTTTGAAGAAATTTATTTTGATAAACAACTATTATAATTTTAGGTTCCCTATACCCCATGTATTTACTATCTTTTTCAATGTTATCATGGGATATTAGAGTTGGGTTCGCCTAAAAAAGCTATCCACTCTAGTAGAAATGATGGAATTTGTGTCTATCCTTTCACATCAGTTTTATTATAGTTGATATTAGAAATTATTTCAATATCAATTATAAAAAACCCAATGTGAAAAGGTATATTTAAATGGTTTTTAATTTCATTTTGTATAGAGATGAAATTAAAAACAAACTTATGATATTTTAAAAAAATAAATGTTATATACCTTTTATGAAATCCATAACACATGTATTTAATATTACCTATAATAGTATTTTCATACCCTAAATTAATTATCTCATCTCAAGTTACTTGACTAGGTTTCTCCTATATCATTCCCTCATCTTGAACCTCTAGATACTATTACTCTAGAATCAATCCCCCTTTCCCTCACCCCTACATCACTACTCTATAAACTATGTGCCGCTACACCAATATCCCTACACTGCTCCCCCTTCATTTTCTCTAGTACTAGCATATATCGTAAATATTTAATATAATTTTTAAACCATTTCATTTTATTTCATGTAGAATATTGATTCACTAGTGAAATTTTAACAGTTTTTAAATATTATTATTTAATGAAATTAATTCTTAATTTTTTTATATTTATACAATTGATTTATATATGGCCTTAAAATTTAGATATTAATCATTAATCTTATAAAAATTAGAATATATAATTAATAAGATGCGTATTTTTTACTTTTTCTGTACAACTTATTTTAAATACCTAATTATTTATCTATTTTTATAATATTTTTTTGGAATGAATGCATTTCCTCAACCATTTCATTATCACATCCCTTCAGACACCCATTTCTCTACTATTCATTTTAATTTTATAAGATGGTTTTTTTGTAAAATATAAATGGAATATATCATTTTTATTCGTGATTTTTTTGATTCAGGATAACTTATATATAAATCATTTTCAGAACCAAAATATATAGTTTAATAAAATTTATAAAAAGATAAATTGTTATTATATTATAGATTTTCTAGTAATTTTCCATTTTCTGATATAATTTTATTTAAAATTTGTAAATTAAAACTATTTTCATAAAGAAATTGACATATCCAATTTTTTTAGGTAATTTTATTCATTATTTATTTCCCTTTAAATAAGTTTATTTTTACTCATCTCAAATTAAATACACTAATTTTTAGTATATCCTAATGTTTTAGAAAAATATGTTCTTTTAAGAAGTCATTGTAGACAATTTCACACGTTTATAAAAGGTGGATATACTTATATACATGTATTAATGAAGTGTAATATAAAAATATCTATATTCTTATATAAATATATATCACCTAAATTATTATAAAATTAATATAATTTATCACTTATATAACTATAACAAAAACAAAATATATCTCACTCAAACAATTATATGATAACATGATAAACTTTATTTTATTATCATTTAACCTTTAAAAACAATACAAATTATAATTTATTATATTATCTCTATAATATTTATTAAATATATACTTATTAAATGTTAAATTTAATTTATGTTTATTATTTTTTTGTTAATAAATTCATAATTCGTATTATTTGCTAAGGTAATTTATGGACCATAATTAGATAAATTCAAAGAGATCATGTTATTAATGTGAAAAAGTGGTTGTATATTCAATGAAATTTTTTAAAATAAATCATAAAAATAGAGAATTTTTTTTATTTTATGTGCATGACCTGTTTAAATATGAGAAAAATATGATCTAGGCATATTAAAGTTTATTTTATTTGAAATTATTTTAATCTGAATTTTTATTATTTGATCAAGTATGATTAATTAACATAGAACTTTGGATATAGAATCAATGAAAATTTTCAGTTTGAGATAGAAGAACAACATGAATAATTAATTCGTGTTGTAGGACTGCCAAATTATGGACATGTCATGCTTGATTTGAGTCATTCTTGAATGAAACACCATGCATTACAGTCATTAGTCATTGACTTGAATTGTATTTCTAAACTCAACCCCCTATCACCCAAAGGAAAAGGGGATTTATATGTATAGAACATGTATAGATTAATTTGTTATCATCCTTATAAAAACTATATACTTTTGAATTATTGTATGAATATGATGAGAAAAAGTTTCCCCATTTTGTGAAAAAATTATAGAGTTATCGACAATATTGAAATTTATTAACTTAATAGAGAGAAATAGTTTGACTGCTAAAAATTTTAAAAAATTGATTGAACTTTTTAAATAGTTACTTCTATTATAATGGTATAGCACAATCCAAATAATTTAGGTTGGCCAGCTGAAAATTTCATATACGGCATACCATGCCAAAACCCTCACGATTAGTCCTTCACGGTTGGGTGTCTAGAGGTAGACTTTGACATGGTACTATAGAAACATGTGACGTAGGTACTAGATCTCTACATACTTATTGAGTATCATAAATCACAAGGGACACCATGATAATGTATCATCAATCCTAGTGGATTATATTCCCAAGTATCCAAAATCATAAGGGTTTTTATTCCCAAGTACTATGCATTATAAGGGTCGTCATTCCTAGGTATCAAAAATCATAAGGGATATCATGCCATGGTGTCATGAATCATAAGGTAAACCATTCCCAAGTATTATAAATAATAATAGACATTATACCCAAGTATAATAATTAATAATAATAAGTACTATTCATTCTATAATATAATCCAAGAGATGGTTTCCAACTATTCTACATTTTATTTTTTAAGGGAATATTCCACAATGTATATAAGGGTAACATGACATAGTAATTCCATTTTATTCTATTTAATTTTAATGAATTCATTTCATTTTGTAAATAATACAAGACCCCTTAGAAGGTTGTTTGGTTATATAAGTATTTAATAAGTCAAGGGTAATTTCATAATCACACCACAAGAGACAGAACTATTCGAAGGGGACATCAACCATCAAGGATAAGGGTGTATATGGTAATTTCTAACATGGATGAAAATTAAATTTATGATGAATAATATTTTTTAGGTAATTCATGGAAATTATGGCATGATAAATCATGGTGCATGATATAAAACAACTAAGACTTGAGAGTAATTTGCTAGAACAACTACCTTATGGGGGTAGATGACTCCTCATCTAGTGTTGGCCTATAATATTACCTAGAACTTAAGAAAATGGTGAAAAATAAAATTTACATGAAAATAGGGGATATTAGCTTGAATAGATTGAGAATTTCATACAGTGATATAAATAAATTAAGGAGGGAGTAGGACTTTAGGGCTTAACATTATCTACAAAATGTAATGAACAGTGAAGGAATCAAAGTTCGAGTGGTGGTGGAAACTCAAATCATGTCTTGGATGTCAAAGAAGATATCTCAAAAGGCTGGGGAGGTGATACACATGAAATGAAGGATGAATTAGGTTTATAACTTTTAATAATACATGGTAAAAATTTTAATCTTACCCATCATTGAAGGTTTCGTGGTTCGAACACACAGTTTGGCCAAACCATATGCCAACCATGTACACAGACTGCCTAGGGGGAACTAAGTGTGTGGGATATTTTCATGGTTTGTCCAAACCATTCCGAGATCATATACCCCTATGAAGACCCTATACATAACTATTTATGGTTTTATCCAAATTGTGTGTCCTCAAGTTCATGGTATAAAAAAACTGTGTGCCCTACCTATTTCCTCAAACATTCGGGGCTATGGGCTCTGAACAATTCCTAGACACTAACAAAACATTGTTTATTCTATTGATCACTTTCACATAGATAAAATATAAGGTTTAATAAAAAAATTAAAAGATCCATACCATATAATAATATATATGACCTTACATTATCCAAGTTTCAAAAACATTAATTTCATTAGTTCTTCCATTTTACATTATGATGGTTTATCTCAAGACATGGGTCTTTAATATTTACACCCTCATAGCATTTTAATATAATTAATAACAGTCTTAATTATTTTGTATTGTATCAACATCAAAAAAATATTAACTATTATATAAAAATATAGAATCATTCCTTTGTCACTTGTCTTGATTCCATAAATATCTACAGATGCACAATCATATAATTTATTGGTTGCTACTCAAAGTTTTCCAACAATATATTTAAGAAGTCGCATTTCTTTCCTCATTATTAACAATTATTTTGTATGGGTATTATTACATGTCTAGTGGGTGGATACTTCAATCAATTATCCAACTTCTCTAATCATACATTAATTTCTATAGTATACATTGACAATTGGCAACAAATATAACATTTTCATCATACAATCCAAAATGGCACTTAAATCCACCCATTTCTTTTTGTCAACACCACTTTAAAACCTCAAGTCAATGTTTGTCTTCTCCCAATTAATTAAAATAAATAAAAATGAGGAAATTTTTTTATCTCCCTTTATACAACTAGTTTAATTACCATAGGTTCATTGGGAGTTAATCCAAGTGATAATTCTTCTACCCTAACACATATAATTTCTAGATCCATCTTCTCCCCATTGATCTTACATTCTATTTAGAGATGGAAGGAACCATATATTTCATATCAATGATTCATCAATTAATCACTCTAAGTCTATGTGGTCATTTCTAGCATAGAAAATAAGAGTTTATAACCTAGACACCAAATCTATCTAATCACACTACTCTATGTGATACCAACTTAGAATTTCATTTCATATTTGATTTACAATATATATTAATAAATTTATAATGTTTCCCTCAATGTCCCAAAACACATCAAAGAATTTAATAACAAGTTAATTCTTACCTAATTTTTTGAAAATAAATCCCCCTTAAGGATTATTATAAATATAGTTCATAATAAGAATAGTAGAGTGAATATCATTCATCAACTTCGTCATATGTTAGGGTTGTATAGATTCCAAATTTTAGGAAAATGAAAAACTCGTGAATCCGTGACTTCTTTAATTTCTCTCCATTAAGTGATGAATCATTTACTTTATCTCCATGGTTACTTACTTCTAGAAATAATCTCTAGGATATTGTGATACTAGTTGAAAATAGAATACAAATTTGAATATGAATGCCAAATAAAATTTTAGTCTAGAATTATGGCCATCCTTCCAGGATATATAAGCATTACATACCTCCTTAAAACATTGACACTAATCCCTAGAATTGAATATATATAGCCAAAAAAATTGATCAAATAATGTGGATCTTTCAGTTCTCTTTAGTTGCAGCATAGGGGCAAAGACTCATTCCTCAACAGAGTTTAATTTTTACTGAAATATCTAAAATGTCTATGATTCTATAGTTTTTCTTAATTATTAATTTTTTAGAATTTTACTTCATTAAGAAATATGTATTTCTCTTTATTTGTAGTTTTCTTCTAAGCTTAAATTAATTAATATTCTTATGGTATCATAACAACTTCATTTTTGGATAAATTATCTTTCCTCGTTACTTCTTTCATCTGAACTAGCCATATGATCAATATACCATTATGATAATACTCCCCATTCCTATTGGGTGTTGAATTATTCATTGAATAAATAGTTTTGGAACTTCAAATCACTGGGGAGTTTATATTATTATTCAAACACTCCATTTGTTTTGGTATAGTAGTCATGAATTTTTTTGAGTGTGTATAGTTATATGGAACCTTCCATACACCATTAATTTCATAATTGTGTCACCACTCTTGGGTAACTTATTTTTCAGATTTTGTTTCCTTTGTTAGAGTTTCATTCTCAAAAAAATTCTTCATAGTACTATTTTACAAGGATTAATTGTGTACCTACTCCTCAACATGTGGTCATACATTACTATCTTTATTAAGTAAGTAATACCTGGTAGTATTTTACTATAATTTCCTATAGTAGTGCCCACTAATCATGCATAGCTCAAAAAATCCAATTGATTAAAATTTATTCTTGTAAAAGGCATTTCTTCCTTTATTTGAATTAAAATTTAAACCAACAGGTTTCATTTAAAATAATCTTTTCTCCCCTAATATCTTGAATTTCTATGATTTACATATATTTAAATGGTTTTATAGCAATCAATATCCATATTATCAAATCTCAAAAAATGCCAAAAATGTCTACAAAACCACTTTTTTCATATAGGTTTAGTATAACATGAGTTTTGTGCTCACTATTTTTTGAAAGAAACACTATTATCCTAGGATCCAAAAGAGGAACAAATCTTCCTATAATTCGTCACATCTTCCCTTTATTGTGCCAAACATTTATAATATTTTTTATCATTACAAATGTCTATATATTTTTACTTTTGATTAGAACTTTTCGTTGAGATATATTGAGTGAATCCAGGTTTATTAGGACTTTAGGGGACCTTCCTCTATGGTCATGAGGTGAAGGATTATACAAAGATACAAAATCTATCTTTACCACCATCATGAGTTCCTTTTTATTAAAAAATCATCTCTAAATTTTTATTGGAATCAATTCTATTCATTTTTTATGGTATTTCTTGTACTGAATCTATATTTCTCAATTTTATTTCCTACTCAAGACAATTTAGGTTGAGTGTGTTATTTTCATCCTCCACTAATCTAATCCTATTTTCCCAAATATTTTTCAAACTCAATATTCTATTCTCCTGTATTTTATTTTTCTCTTGTAATAAACATTCCATATCCTTTATCCTTTTTATTTTGATTTCCAATTATGCCCATTTTCAATCCATAAAGACACTATGTATATTATTAAATTAATAGATCACATATTCAATAACATCCTTCTAAAAAGAAACACATTTCAAGTATTATATAGTCAAATAATTTCATTCATTATATAGTATAATTGGTTCTTCCTTTTCTTTTACCAATATTGAGATAATGATAGGCTTTCCAACATGTTTAACCAATGCATCTTCCATTGAATTATCCTATTTCTATAAATATTTCTTTTCCGCCTATAGACTCTTAATATACATAAATATGTGGGTAATGAATTAAATGGAGGCCATTACAAGATAATCCTTAATTTTAAAATGAAAAACATTAATTGATTTATCATTTTCATGCTCTTCAAATTTTTCACTGTTAGAACCAACTTCATTTTAGGAATGTTTCTCACCAATTTTTATATGGAACATAACAATCTATCTATATTAATCTAGTGGTGGTTCTTCTTGATTTAATCGTATATTTATTAGTTTCTTAGACTCTTTCTTGCTCTAATTTTTATAGTCTTGGGGATAACATACATATGTGTAAAAATAGGAATAGAATCATATATTTCCATATAAGGATCTTCAAACCACTCACATATACCCTTCACTAGATCAAATGAGATTCAATGGGTCTTCAAAAATATATCCAATCAGATGATAAAATTTTATGTTATACCAGTTTAGAGAACCAATAAGATCTATATAAACACCAGATATGGGGGTGAATCATGTTTTTACTAATTTTTACCAATTAGAATTCTTATTTCATACTATAAACGAATTTTGGAATTTAACCTATGTTTCCAGTTAGTGAAAATGAATCTTTCAACCTAGAATATAATTCATATATATATAGTCATATGGAAATAAAAATTAACACATAGGATTTATAATGTTTTGTACAAAGACATGTTGTTTTTCATTCTTGATATTTCTATGTCATATATTATCCAATATAATATTTTCATCAATACAAGTTGAGTTATTTAGGTATCATCCTAAAACCACAACTATATCCCACACCAACACAACATCCCACTATGTTTACAAATTCCTACATCCGACAAGACTTATCTCCATATTCACACTATTATCAAATATTCCCACCATAATTTTACTAAATAACCTGAATAACATAGTTTATATAGAATACAACCATGTATTATTTCTACTCCTTGGAATTCAATCAATTGTTTTACATAGGTAAGATCTATATCAATATGTATGATCTCATTCAACTTAATAAATGATCTTAAAATTCCCTTAGTTATTAAAGACTAAAAAGTCAATTTCATCCTTGATCACAACTTAGCTTCAAAGGCTTATAGTGAATCTAATCACCTAACAGTATCACTCAATATTTTGAATAATTGACTCACAAATTATCTGAAAAATAGTAAAATGTTCAAGAATTCCTCTATTCTTATTTCTTCTCACAACTTCAAAACATTTTCTCTGAGCTCAGAATAATGGTTGGATTCGTTTTATTCTTATTTTATATTTTATATCTCGACAGTCATTAACTTAAGAATAAGATTTACATCCTAGTCTAATTATAGAGAGAGAGATATGGAGTTTAGAAATTTTATTATCAACATAGGATCTCTGATATTAATTAATGAATGTTTTCTTACATGTTCATAATTTTATTTTTATACATAGGTTACCAAAAAATAGATTTTAAATATTTTTAGTATTCAGTTTTACATCAAATATTTTGGTGGCAGTGATCCCAATTTAATTTCTCCTATTTATTAATATTTCGTAATGCACTAGATTCTCAGTATTCATTTTCCTCTAAAATGGTTATGTCCCCATAAATACAAGGATTTTCCTTTCTTTTCCATCACTTATTTTCTTAGAAAAATTTCATTATTCTTATAAATACTTCCAAAAGTCTCAAGATCATCTTCCATGTCTTATTATTTATATAACTCAACTAAAATCTATAGAAAACATTTTCTCCATGGTCATATGATAAATATAATAGCACTCTAAATTTTGGAAAAACTCATCTCTTTGTGGAATGTGATCTATGAAATTTCAATTTAATCTCATTTAGTTTAATGAGGAACTTATACCATAAGAAGAACTTAAATAATCATCACTATTAAATATACACACTAAATACACTTCAATATCCTCAGTTGTATAGTAATTAAACATAATTTCATGTATTCATTTAAATTTATCTCTACTTCCTCAATATTCCACTATTTTCAATAATGTGTCTTGAATAATCAGTCAAATAATAACATTGTTGTATTTCATCAAAATTGGTTCCTTTATCTTGAATCACATTTATATGTGATAATTATAAAATTTTAGATATGATCCAGCATCCTTAGAAATATTTCTTCATTTTTATCACACTTTATTATTTTCAAATATTCTCATTTGAAAACCATATAAATATAGGATAATTATATCCTTATACTTCACTTCCATTTGATAAAATATTCCTAAAAATAATCATGGACTATTTCTCTATAATTTCATGATGTTTAGATCACTAAGTAACAGCATCAACATCTATTTAAATGATTCTCACTTATTCGTGGAATTTCTCAATTAACACAACATTTAAAACTTATATAATTATTCTTTCATTGATCTTATTGACCATGTAAATAGATTAGAATATATTTATTTTCATATTGAATAAAAAACCCAATTTAAGGGTTTTGACGATTAAATAAATTAATAATGTATGAGGAATCATCACAATTAAATTTAATCTTCATGTATTAAATGAGAAAAAAATTTCTTTTCATCCAGTAACTTTCTCAAAAAATCTATAAGTATAAAATACATACATCCAAGTAAAAGGTTACACTATAAAAGACTTATGATCAGTCAAAGGTATACACTTAAGTCATATGATGAATAAAGTCTGATTATAAAGACTTATGTTTATCCTGAAAGATATACACTCAATGAAAAGGGATTATATTCGACGAAGTCATGTGATAATGACTTCCAAAGATATAGGCTTTTTATAAAGTACCTACACTCAGTAATTTATCAATTTTTTGTCCTTATATCAAAGTCATATGATTGATCATAAGTTTATAATACTTTCACAAAATCTTATGAAGAAAAAGGATTTGATCCAAGACTTATGTTCTAGTTTCAAAAGACTTCGGATGTGTATATGGAGTCAAATGTTCACTTCAAACTCTAAATATAAATCTTTTTCAGTTAAACTTAGATCACCCTCAAACATTCTCATCACTTATTATTCCGTTAAAAAACTTTATCCAAGTGATAGAAACACTTATTTTAGTATTTCATCAATAGTATACAATGATAGTACCTCTTAATACATTATTCTTTAATCTTCTTAATCAGGTACCCTTTTAACACCATTAATAATATCCCTTAAGGCAGTGCACACTAGAAAACACTTAAAACCTCAGTAAAAAATTGATGAAAAATCTATAATAATTCCTTAAACACTTTTATTGACTCTATAAAGATCATAATAGACATAATAACATCATATATAGGCTTCTACTCAAATTTTTCCATCCAGATATTTATGTAGCAGCTGATCTTTCCTTATTATTACCCATTATATTATTTGGGTAGTATAACATGTCTAGTGGGTGTATACTCCAATAAATCACTAAAATTATCCACTCTTACATTTACCTTCACATCATATATTTATATTTGAAATGAAAAATATAACGTTAGAATAACATAATCCATAAGGGAACATAATTTTCCCTAGCCAGGTAGAATGATGGGTGGGAATTGGTACTTGAGGATTTCATGTGGGTCACCACAGATGGACCACTGGAGATCACTAGCTATAACAGTTTTTAATAGACTTTTAGGGAATGGAAAATTATTACAAGAGACTGATATACCTCTTATATATTTTATATGGGACTTGAGAAAATACAACACTAATCTTAATTTAAATACACATGTTATCAAGCATAAATGACAGTCTTGTATTCGATTATTATCCTCAAAAAATACTGAGTACAATCCAATTATTTAATTCTGTATTCATGTACATATATTGAAGCATAAATCACAAGTACTCCAAATACATTTATAGGAGGATCCAAAGTGAAAAATAGAGGAAAAATAAAAAAAATCATAAGGAGTTGATCATCTAAAGAAGATTGTTGAATTCATCAAAATTTTATCACTATAAAATTAAAATGAATATAGTAAAGCTAAGTTCACCATAATATTAATTGTGAGGTTTTCTGAAGATTTTTTAATATTTATTTTTATTCTTAGTGCAATGAAACTTCATCAAAATAAGAAATATATAATTTTTTAGAATGATTATAATCAATATAAGGATCATTATAACCAATATAAACATCACATATGTAAGTTTCATTGAATCTATGTAAACATATGTGTAAGGATGTAATATTAATAAGAGTTATTTTTATATTTTTTGAAGAATTTGAATAATGGGGTAGAATGGTACTCAATTGATGTCAGGGGAGTAGTTAATAAAAGGAAATAATAATCTTGATCCAATTTGTTATGATTATTTAAAAATAATCAGTATTGAGGAAGATTTATATTAAATATTATTTCATGTTATAAAATAATGTTGTGTCACAGCCCCTTCACTATTATTCATTCATGTAAGAATTAATTGGTTGTTTAAATCTATGTGAAATATTTGGGATGGAAGAGGATGGTGTTGATAATCAAGGAATAAGATCACTATGTTCTTTAATTATTTCATTTTGATATGAATATATTTTATGAAATTGTTTTATAGAGAAATATTGAGACATAGTTTTTTTATCTGGATATACATAAGGAGTGAAGATTCTAGAATTTGGAATTACAAAAATTCATGGTAATTCAAAATTATGTAGTCTTGTGAAATTATGAATATAGAGATGTGGAAAAAAAAGTAAAAACTAATGTTGTAACATATTTTCATATATATATATATATATATTATAGTTTAAAGATATTATGTGCTGTGAATATATCATATTGGTTCTTATTTATAGAAATCTATTGGTATTGAAGAAGGATGAACTCAACTACAACACTAATGAATTTTATGTAATGTTGAAAGACAGTTTCAAAATATCTGAATCTTAAATTATAATATATTATGATGAATTGAATGGAATAATAATATCTAGTATTTTTCATATTTCTCTATTTTTGAAGTATAGAAGTGAAAAATTAAGAGATTATATGACTTCTAGATTCACACAAACATAACAGGAAGTTTTTTCTTTTTGAATGAATGGAAGTTAACATACTTACTGTTGTTAAGGGAAATAAGAGGTTATATGCATCGTTTTTCTCATAATAAATAATAAAGGGTTTCTTTTAAATTTTTATGTAAATAATATAAGAAGGAGAAGATTAATAAAAAACATATAGAGAGTATAGATGAACTCTAAATTATTTAATTCTAATCAGTTTCTAAAAAATCATATCATGTTAGTTTTGGGATGCACCTGAGAGTGGAATGAACCAAATAACTATTTGGAGTTGTGTAAATAAAAGCTTCAAGGTTAAAACATTCTCATTTTTACCAATAGTATGATTCTATCTTGTAGTGTTAACTCATATGAATCCAAATCATACCAAAAATATCCTTATTACATTGAGATATGAACCTTGTAAAACACTATTTTTCTTCTTATATGGGTGTATTAGATGTGATCTATATAAGAACCAAGGTAAAAAAAAATACCATGAAAACCAACTCACATTAATATGTGATAAAGGAAAAACATACATGGAATAAAAGTATAAATTGTATTAAATGTCACCAACACTAATTCACCCCCCCCCCCAATCATTTTTGAGTTCATCCATAAACGGTTCCCTTAATTAGTATCAGATCTAGGATCACCTCTGGTAGGATTCTCTATTTCTGATTTTATTATCATTAGAATATTTGATTCTACTTCAAAATTTATAATTAAGTGCAATTTTGGTGATATTATATCCATTACAAATTAAAATTCAAACTCTACCAAGGCCGTAAATAATATAAGAATGATAAAAAGGATATTGAAAATATGTCCCTCTTATCTAATAAAGATTACCCATTCCATAATGAAAAAGAAAATATATCTTTCATAAGTATTGAAGAACTAATGATTAAAAATACCACCAAATAATTTGATATCCATTCTAATTGAAATCATTTAAGAAATTCAAGTGATAATGAGGCATGTGTGAATTATTTACCAAATTATTATATACAAGATACAAGAATCATTGGGACTGATCATAGATCAATGGATTTATTTGGTGATGTATTAAATGATTTTATGTGTTGTTTTTCAAAGAAAAAGTTACATTATTTTGTGTAATTTTTCAAATTTATAAAAAATATATCACCTATCTTGAAGATATGACATAAAATTTGGAGAAAGGTTTATAGAAAAAGATTCTATCATTGGTAAATATATTCAAACTAGTTAGATCCAAATAATCCATAAATATAGTTCTTGAAGAAAGGTGATCTATTTTTTTATAATATTATCTCAATACAATCCAATAAACGGATGATTCCACTAAATAATATGAATATAATAACCATGTATTGGAGGTAAATTTGAAAAATAAAATTGATTTTAAAAATGAAAAATTGGATGTTAATTCCAATAGAGTCAAGAAACATTACAGATTTCATAAAGAAAAATATATGATTCATAAAGAAAGGGTTTAGAATATAAATTATTATGAGTATAAACTAGATTTAATAAAATATTATAATAATGTTACCTATATGATGTTTCTAGAATCAGAATAAAATTTGACCAACCATGAAATGACACATAATGAGTCTTGAGAATCAATAAAGAAAAGAGAAGATTCCATAGATTGGTCTAAGAAGGATTCTATTATTAAAAGACCTATTTTATATGGAAGGAGGATTATAAAATAATATAATTTTCCTTCTCATGAAACCTTAATAAAAAGGGTAAAATCCATACATAAAACAAATTATTTTTCTAAATCTATTTTTAGGGATAGTGTAGGTTTTAAAACAAAATATGTGTAAGTATAGATGAATGATAAATATAGATAAGCATACAATTACATAAATGGTATATGGAAGAATTATTAGTGATGGTTCCCCTATAATATCCAAAATATTGGTGTAAAATACCCAAAAACAACATGGTTGAAGTCCTGTATTTTCTAGATATAAATAAATTAATGGATGATTAACAATGTTTTTATGGATTTATTCATGTAAAAATAGATTTTAGAATAGGTAATTTCGTTATTTCTATAATCCATAATGTTTATAATTTAAAAATAAGCTCAATTCAAGAGGAATAAATCCAAATAATAAGTATCATCCATATATAAATAAGAATATATCAACCTCAAACTAATTTGGAGTACTCTAAAATATCTCAAATGTTTTAAATAGGGGAGGTAAAAAATGGTGCATTCTTATCACAAAATTTATCAAATTTAAATGATACAATAAGAGAACGTAATTTCATAAAGAAATAATGAATTACCTAGGGACATAAAATGATGGAATATATTGTACAGATTATACCTAAGAAGATTGAAATGAAGAATAAGCCGGCCTTAGAAAATATAAAAAAGAAATATCATATCTAAAATATGTCCAAGAAGATATAGAGGATTTGTTTTACCAAAATAAATAATGGGAATAAAAACACTCTCAATGAACTGGGTGGATAAAATATATATTTTTTGTAAATTCCCAAATACTATTTAGTTATTTGGATAGCTAATTTTGAAAAGGAAATGCAAATGGAAGAAGCATAATTGAAATTTCATTCTAAAGGAAAATAAGGGATTCCACATAAAGATACTAAATTTCTGGATAGGTTATCAACAAATAAATACCCTAAGGCTCAATAAGAACTATGTGGAAGATACAATAAGTTAATAAACAATGTCAATATATTTTTAACCATTCTTCAAGAATATCATTAATAATTATGGAGACTAAAAATAATACACGGTATTATAGATGATGAAAATATAAAATTACGAAAGAAAATATGAATATGTAAAGAGTACAATTCTCTCTTAAAAATCATATTTGAAAAATAGATATAAAATTTGGAAGATTATAAAAACATGGTTTAAAAATTCTATCAACCTTATTTGTGGAATTAAAGATAATAAAAATATACCATATTCCCTTACCTTTGTGTGTTGTATTTTTTTTCTTATAATGCATGGAATTAAAGGTGACACATGTTTATAAGGGAAGAACATGTTAATGTGGTTGCGTTTTCAACACTGTACAAAAATATTATTAAATCCTATATAGGACTGATTTATTGACTATTATAATTTTTTACTTATTAAGGAAGATCATCCTTAGTCAAGATATATATGTTTTCAAATCTATAAAACTACATAAATTGATCTAATTTGGTATATTTTATACATGTAACATTTTAAAATATGACTTTGTAATAGGTTTACCATTGTGATTAGTGAGTGGAGTGTCTCCTTGAGGAAGAAACAGGTGAATAAAGAATTATGCAAAATTATTATCAAATGGAAATCTAGATATTCTACAAATTTATTGAAGATGATATCAATTTAAAAAGTTATTATTTTTTCATCTATCATCCTTGGAAACATAAATAATATCCTAATATATAGGGGTAAATTAATTTAATTAATTACATAAAATATGATTTTTTTTATGAATATTCAAAACTTCTTTCATAAAGGAAATCCTCTCTATTGTACTCAAATGTTTTGGCTTATGTGATTAAGTGATTACAAAGATTTAGGCTGATATATTACATAAGAAATTTTTATCTCAATTATAATTAATAAATTGTATCATCCTAAAATACTTGGATTTTAAATGAGAAATTTAATAATAATATCATTTTAGATGGTATCTTATTAAAATTGATTGTGGAAAGCTTTAATGTCTAAATCAATATCTCTTGTTTTCTATACTAGCATGGTTTACATAGACATAGTGTAGAGTGGTTTATGAAATATTTCTCAAGTATGAATCTATACTATGTTCATTAGTACTTTTTATTTCATTCTAATAAAGTGGAGAACAATTGAAATAAATGATTGATGAGAAAGGGTAGAGAAGGAATATATAAATATCTTATAATTCATATAATTAAATATCATTCTAAGTGGGTATTGATAAAAATACAAAGGGGAAGATTTTTAGCCCACATTTTTTATATTGTATTTGTTGTTAATGAAGTTGATGTATTGATGGATCATGATTTGAAGAATAATTGGAATGAGGAAAAGAATAACATGGTAGTTAGTTATGTATAACCTAGGCTTGTTATTGAAGAAGAAGTTCCCAAGACTTGTGTCACATTGATTTAGTGTATATATTGGAAGGAACGTCTTTTATGATTGGTGTTCAAGTTTTTTACTGTTGATAATCATTATTTATATAAAAAAGAACAATTAATTTCCTTTATAAATTATGGATTGTTTATTCATATGAACGGAAAAATATTTTTCAAGATTTAATTTCCCAAGGTTAATATATTATGATTATTATTTTATCTCTATTAATTTTGGAATTTGAGAATTTATTGGAGATCCATAATTATGTTTACATTCTGGAAGAATAGATTTTATTTTTTTACTTACTTATATGATATTTGAAGTTTGAAAAAGAAACAAAAGGTTTCAGAATGCCAGAAGATGGATCTTGATTAATTTTCATATTGATAGAGTTTATGAATTTTTATAAAAAAATATGGCTATCTCAAGGCCAATTAATACCTAAAAATCAATGATATCACATGTATACTATCATCTCAGTTTAAAGGTAATTGATGCTAAAAAATCATGGTGAAATTATAGTGGTTTTTTGGGTCATCACAAACAATAAGAAATGGTGGTCAGAAATAGTTCTTGAGGCTGGCATGCTGTTCATCAAACTTGGACCACTAAAGATAAATTACTCCATTAGATTTAAACAGACTGCTTAGGGATCAAAAATTCTTATAAGTTAGAGAGATTTTTATTTTATCTCTAATGTGGGACTTAGTAAAATACAACATGTTTCATCATTAAAATCCATGTGTTGTCTATATGAAATAAAAGTTGTGTATTTGATCTCCATCCTCACATGGTATTGAGTACATGCCCAGTATGAAATACCTATGTCATCTGTATCCATTAAAGAAGAAATAATTAGAACTCAATACACTCTTGAAGGTGTATCCAAAGTATATAATAGGGAAGGAAGAATGAAATATCCTAAGGTGTTGATCATTAGAAGATGTATGTTGAATTATTCAAAAGGTAATAAATGTAAAATAAAAATGATAAAAATGGGATTAAGTTCATTGAATCATCCAAAATATGGTTTCTAAAATATTTTAGAAGATCCATAAAAATTATTTGTGAATTTTTTGATAGCATCACAGTAATAAAATGAAACTAAACAAGTTGGATATTATAATAAACGTTCCTCTGAAATTTTCAATCTTATCATTGTAATCATCAGCCAAGAAAATAAATAATGAATATAAGAGGAGATTATTTTTATTTTTAAATCATGAAACCTCATAAAACACTCCTTCTCACAAGTCTTGAAGGCAAGGCCATCTTATGAATACACCAGGCTGTGTAAGTTCAGCATCCCTCATTTTGCAGCTTAGATTTCAAGTCATCGCATGGTTATGAGACACCATCATATTACATAAAATTTTTATGTGTCCATGAGACATTATATTCATTTTAATTCCCAATGATGGTCCTATTTTATGGTCAATCAATATTATGTGGTCACACTCGTGATATCTCTTTTAAGTGAATTATGGATGGAACTTCATGCATCCAACACATATCCATTCATCTTCCTGCACCATTTCACCTTGGTTTCTATAAAAATACTAGGTTTATAGTTCTAAAAGGGGTCACAAGGACACCGATTGAGAAAAGGAGAGAAAATAAGATCTAAAATAATAGAAATATTGGTTGAGATTCCTTTAATTTTGTATGTAAATCTTGAATCCAAAAACAAATAATAACCCATGAGAATGAGATTACCCAGATAAGATGATAGTGTGATACATGACTATGAGAATAAATAAGCATGAATTGATCTATGTGATTCAAACATCATCCACAAATGAAAATAGGAGGCATCATGAAATTTTTTATGATCCCTTTTATGTCCACATTATCACACCATTTTTTGGTACCCATTTAATGGTTGTACGTTCAAAAAAACCTTATACAGGCTCCACCCTTCATGTGATATATCCTCACCCATCAAAGGGGCCTTATAAAATGATATTACTCTCACCCATTTGGATTTTCCATAATACCCCATGGCCTTTATTATCCAAGGTTAAATCTCTAAATAGGAAAAATTGAAACAACCTATAAAGTTGCCTAACATGAACAATTCGGGTATTCATATTGGTATGAATTTCTTGAATTATGAATTCACAAGATAAAATAAGTCTCCCTGGTATCAACTCAAATTCATAGAACCCTTGGGGAACAAACAAATTTTGAATTCCCTTTATAACAAGGGTTTTTATCAGGAAGACACATGACCGGTTTATTATAGGATTTGATGGATTTATTCTCTATTCAATTGGGTAGGTTGGAATAGGGAATCTCTCCTAGAGTAATCCCCTAATATTTATTATTCGAGGCCATATCCATCATAACTTCCATATCCCCTCCCTTATACATAAATGAATAGATATTATATTCACCAATGCAAACCCTATTATGTAATCCCCATTCAAATCAAGTATTTTTCTCCTAGGAAATGTAATTGGTCCACCATTATCCATTATTTCTCACATCGAGCATGACTCACATAGGCTTAGAGATCTAAGTTTACCATGTCATTTTCACCACACATCTTAAAAATCATTCCTCATTTCTAGGTATAAGACATGAACAAACCTTTCCTTCCTCTAAAGGATAATATTCCCAATAAACTATATAAAATACATGGAATCTAATTTATGTTATAAGTGGCATATGTTGGATGTATTTTAAATATTGAGCTCTATATCCAAAATATTTCAATATATTTTCTCTATGTGTGTCCAAATTCTTTATTAGAACCATAATTACATTGTGATATTATCACCAAATGTCCCCCATAAATTGCATGGGTTCCTCCTTAGGCATAATCCCTAGTTCCATCCAAAAGGGTTGCCACATATGAATAAGCCCCACTCAATCTTCTATTGTCATACCTTTTGTGATAAATACATCCCAAATACATGATGTTAAACTATGTGGTTGACATTATAGTTACATGATGTTAAACAACATGTAAATATCATCACTACATGACTTTAAACAATTTGTTATAGTCTCATCACATTAAATTAAACAATGACACTCAAACTACATGGGCTTTGATTCTTACCTTGATATGATACATAGGATACCTCCCCAAGGATCAAACACAAAATATTTTACCCATTAACATACTTAATGGGATATAAACCTAAATATAATCATGCCCCCACCCTAAAGGTTATATTTTATCTGAGTCATATCATATCATCCTCATTGAGATATTATTCTGATAGAATCTATCTTTACATGGACACATTCCTTGTTATGTAAATCCAATCACGTCAGGCCATACACCCTATGAGATCTAATAGAAAGGTTTGATCATGCATAAGTTCTATACCAACCATTTCTATGAACCTTTCTCTTATTCATCATGAATGAATGAAGTTAAACTACATGGATCAGTCCATATCATATAACCATTAAAGATATAACATGCCCTATTAAATGGAACTGAAGTATATGGGAATTGATTCTATTCATAGGGGTATATAGAAAAAACCATTAATTGGAGTAGAACCATCTTTAAGTCCCATATTGATCCATAAATGTCATTAATTTCTAGATTTCCCAAATAATGTGGCATTAAACTGAAGTTTCACTACAAAATCTATTGATCATCATTCATGAGGGTAACCAATCGTGTAACTAACATTATTGGGAAATTTTAACAAAAATTTCTTAAATATATAGAGTATTATATAGAAGGAAATAATCCCCATCAAGAGGGTGAGGCGAGCCCAACCTCCCATACTCTCAACCAATGTGTTTTTCTATGATTTCAATAGTAAAATTCAAGTAACCACCTTCTTTTGTAAAGTAGGCCCACATTGAATCATTATGAGTATGGGTGTGATAGCACATTGAAAACAAACATGGTGAACATAATATGAAACTTAAATCATGAATATTGTATGGTCAATTTCACTCCACAAATAAAAAATTTGGGAATGGTATTAGGTTTCAGTTTTATCACTCAATGTGAATATGCATCAAAAAGAAAAAAAATGAACTCTATGTGAAACATTTAAATATGGAGATGGAAAAATAATATAATTATAATTATTTTATATATGGTTTTGCACTAATTGGTGTTCATTTTTTTATTTTTTTTATGCAAGAGATAAGTCATTAAAATATCACATCAATCGAAAACCATGGAATCATCGTATAATGCCTATTTTTACACATCAGCTATTAAAAAGGCATGAAATCATCTTCAAATATGGAATTTTTACACAATCAGTGTCTCTAGTGGTAGGTTTTTAACAGCCTAGTTAGGGAGTACCATCACAATAGTATTACCCTGACCTTAGATGCCACTCAAGAAAGTCTTTTTGTCTTAAGACCCAACATACCACCTCATCAAAGCTAGTTGGAAATTGGATAGGTGGTACCCTTTCCACATTCAACTATTTTGGTATTATTTCCCCATATTGTGATAATTTATACCATCCATATATAAAGGATATGGATGAATCCCTCATTGAAATAACTTCACAGGATGTGCGAGGCAGGGACCCCTCCACTAGTCGACACCACCATCACCAAAATACTACTACTCTCTATCATTCTATATCTGAAGTTTTCCATTTGACCTCTACCGTAACTACTCATTATAGGTTATATTGAAGGTCTCACCATGGAAAGTGGGATAAAACAATTAAGAAATGGGTCAATATTCTTGATACCTTTGAGTATTCTAGTTATATTATACAGACTTTTAACTAGGATGGGGCATGTATTTTAGTTCCCGTAGATAAGGTCTTCCCATATATAATAGTGTCACCCTCAGAGTCAGCTCATATTCTCGTTCCCACTAAAGGAGATCACCTATATATGGTTGAAACTCTGGAAAAGTGCATATTATTACTCCCACATTACATGCTCATCATCATACTATGGAAAAATATGGAGGAAATGAGTTGGAACATATTCCAAATTCAATCAAATATAACTACTAGAATATCATTGTAAAATCATATGATAATGATTATATTATTTCTCATACAGTTAGAACTTTCGGCATATTCTAGAGGCCATAGAGGATATATATTGGCATATTCTGAAAATTAAAAAGGGAAAGGTGCATACTAATGCTCACATAGTCAGAGTAATTTATCCACATAGTCAGTTAGCTACTCTGTTGTAGGCACATATTCTAACTCCCATTCGTGAGGGTCATCATTATATTCAGTTGAATGGTAAGGGATAGTATTAGGCATTTATTCTCATTCCAACTGGGATTATATAGAATAATATTGAAGTCACCTCAAGAGAGGCATATATTTTAGTCACAAATGTATCAAACTACTAGTAGAAAATTCCAAAGGAAAACCAATGTCAGGATCATATCCCAACCCATATTCCACAAGTTTCCTAGAATATTCTAGCTATGTAAGTGGAAAGTGACTATGAGAATATTCTAATGGCCAATAAGATTCAGGACTATAATCCTACTTCATCAAATGAAAGAGAACATCAACACATGTCAAAATTGATCTAGGGAGGGGAAAATATTCCCTCTCAATCATGGAGGATTCCCATTATATTCTAATGATGGGTGAAAATTAGAACCGAGAACATATTATTATTCTAAATACAGTTTATCAGCATACTTCAGTACTTACTATGAAGCGAGATCATGACCTTGTTAATAATTCTTAAAATTACTAAGATATTTCAATATTCATCCAATAGAAGGTTCATATACCCAAAAATATCATAGAAGGTTATTGAAAAATATAAATATGGAAACCCAGGGACCGTCTTGGAGGGTTCTAATACATTAGGGTTCCCAATGATCATTTATGGCCTTAGCATATTGATTATTAGTGTTTAAAGATAAAAAACATCAATTATCAAATATAGATTAGGATTAGACTGATATTCCTCACTTGATCAATTTCAGTGTACTTCAGTCGATAAAACTCATGTAAACAGCAACCCAAGAGAATGTTGAATCCTTATAAGAAATATAAGGAAACATAAACCATTTAATCCTTACTTGTAGCAATATAGTGAAGGATCATGGGGTCTCCTCCCCAGAAATCCATGGTGGAAATCCTCCCCAGGGTGATATCTCAACCAGATAAGAATATTCTCCCCTTGTCAAAGTACCTACAAATGAAGAGTTACTATAAGAATCAAGTTCAACTAAATATGGAGTCCTATCAGCATCCAATACTCTTTTTCTATGACCATGTGATGATTCAGGAAAATATTTACCATATTTTCCTCCCATAAATAATTATTTTTTTTTCATAGAAAAGCATCCTTTGTTGTCCGATCTGGTAGTATAATACACATTTGAGAACAAAAAAATATCAGGGATATGTGCAAAAGTATAGTCGAAGAAAATATGTTGGTTATATTTTGTCCCAAAACTACCTCCCAATATGATATTACATAATAGATAAGCGCAGTATGTATACACTATATATTCATTAAGCTATGGAAAACATGATTCCACCATAGGGTGAAACATATATCCCATGAGGGACATGTTGATCATATTAAGATTTTTTTTATGTTTTTCTACTTTATTAAGACAGCTACATTGTCTAAAACTTGTACCCCAAATTATTAAAATGTTGCATAAGAATTTTTAGATTTTTTCCTTGATAGTCTAAATATAATTCAATAGATGATTGTGATTTCTACCTCCGGCATGCACATTTGAAGATGTTGGGAATATGGAGTGTTTCATTATAACCCACACCCAATTAAATAGATCTATTTATGGAAGGCATCCTATAATATTATTTCCTTAATCTAGGTTATAGGTCTATGAGGTGAATATTCCAACTAGTTAGTTCAGCGCAGTTGTGCCACATTTAAATCCCAGGGATATCATAGTCAATAATAATAATCCAAATAATGATTATTTAATCCTGATTCTAAGAAATTTGAAAAGGATTAACTATTTAGAACAGTAGGGCCCCCATCCTAGGAGTACACCTTGTAAGAAAAAATCCCACAATGTGCGCTCCACCTAACTCATACCCATATAAAATGGTGACAAATAAGAGAGGATTCCACAATAACAGATTCATTAGAAATCAAGTAATAATACCAAAACATGAAGATGGGGGTATTTTCATCATCATTACCATTTCCACCACCCCTAGAATAATCATGTCCATAATGAATCCAACATGTTAAATAAGTATGAACAAATCAACCCCAAAATGTTAAGTTTGGTTAATTTATACAATTATCATATACTATAATAAGAATTTAATTATTCACCAAGTTAGGATAGGCCTCACGAAAAGTCCTTTATAAATGAGGATTTGATGGAGTACTTCTAAGATGTGTTGAAGGAGAAAATATCCTTATCATCATGTGATATGTTTGTACAGGATCGTGATGAGCCTATCAATCAAGAACCAATATCTAAAATTAGATTAGGATCCTTGGATATTTTTTCCAATGATAATATAATATTGGGTTGAATTTACAAAAAAAAATCCATGTGTGGTAGGTACATACTAATTTCATCCATCTGCCCTCATATTTTTTTTCATACTACTAAATACTCTAGGACATTTTATATATGGGGAATGGATGTTATGGGTCCATACCAATTGCTATTGAAAAGTAGATTAAGTTTATCCTTATTTCTATAGACTTATTTTATAAACTTTTTGAGGTCATAATGCTTAAATATTTTGGAACAAATAATTCCATCAGCTTTATCAAGTAAAATATTATCACAAGATTCGATGTCCCCAACACAATATTAATGGAAAATAGAGCTAACTTAAATTTCATTGAGTTCAAAGGACTATATCAATAATAATAAATCCTTTAAAACCACTCCAAATACTTCCATATAGTAGGAAATGGATAGATAGAATAATTAAATCATAATCTATCTAATATTATTCAGAAGATAGTGGATATAAATAAGAAATTCTAACTAGAAAAGCTTTTGCATGATTTGTGGGCTTATCGCACTATGAATCACATAACCAGAAAAGTTACACAATATTAACTCCTATATGGGATAGAGGTATTCATACCCATTATGGTACAAATATCCTTACTATTAACTACCATATAGAACCAACTAACTAAATATGAGTTTTCCCATAATAATTTTAATAAATTGTAGTGACTAGATGAAATGAGGTTGTGTACAGTTCACAATATTGAAATGTATTAGAATCAAGTCATATGATCCTTAAATAAGAATTTATCCCTTAATTAATTCCTAGAAGGAGGGATCATGTTATCTCTAAAAACTATAATGATACCAATGAAAAAATATATATTTCCCTGATATTTGAAAAGAACACTATGTTCGATTTCATAGATGACACGCAACACGGATCCTAAACGAAACAGGAAATATAATTATTTAAATATTATAATTATAACTTATTCATTGATTTATAGAGTATGAATAATATTAAAAATAATATATCAAATATATAAATCTCATACTCAATACAAATTTATTGATTAATTCATAGGAAATAAGCACTCATGTTTTAGAAAAGTCATTTTTTTCTTTAAAAATATATCTTCTTAAAAAATATTTTTTCTTAGTTTTTTTTTAGAAAATATTAGAATTAATTTGTGAAAAATTCATAAATTCTATTTAATAAAAATAATATCATTTTTTAAATCATCATATATAAATTATTTTAGGGTTGTTATTTTTTTATTTTTCTGAACAGATTGATTTTCTAGTAAATAGTGAAAAATAATACTTTTTATTGACGACTATATTTTTATTTCAATAATTTACAATGATATTTTAATTTTAAAATGGTTTAAAATTATAAATAGTACTATTTTATTATTAATAATACAATTACATTCATTGGAATTAATTTTATGACAGAATTTGGTATAAATAAAATTTATACTTAAAAAGAAATTTTTCTAAAAACTGTTTTTATTGAGTTATTTATTTTAATCACAAATTAATTTCTTCCACTTATTTAAATAAAATAAAAAAATTGATTCCATATTTGGAATCATAGAGCCCAAATTTTTTAAATTGTTCACTTTTATTTTTGGTCATTATGAATGAAAACCAAAGTTAATAATTATCACTATGGTAAGGGTAAATCGGGTAACTAAGGTCAAAAATTATATGATAAGGACTATAAAATAAACCTAACACTTGAATTTATCTTATTTTATGTGTTTATTTTTTTCAATTTCCATCCATGTTTTAAAAAATAAGGACACCTGGTTCCATATTTATTCGATTTTGACCTTTATAATATTTAAGTAAAATATAAAGTCAAAAATGTCACTATCTTGATTTAATATCAATAATATTTTGTGATTGGAATAAAAGATACATATATTTGGTTATGAATTTTTATTTTAAATTTAATTTTTTTTATCATGGTAATTTATTTCTAATTTTCTTTGATGAAATAATTTCCTTAAAGGATTAAGTTATGTCGACACAATGCTTGTGGAAGTAGTAGAAAAGTGAAGTAAATGATTTTAAAAACTCTAAAAGTAATATTATTTGGTTGAGTTAAAGTATCCCACTAATATTTAAGAAAAAATAACATATTATATATTTTTTGAAGTTTTAAATTTTAATTCTGTTTCTATTATGTTATTTTCAAAGTCAAAATATGTTATTAGTTTCAAAAATAAAAATGATATTTTATAATAAATATATGTTATTAAATTATTGAAAAATTATAAAAAAAATAAATAGTATATTTAATATGAGTAATGGTTTAAAATCTAATCCCTTGATAAGTTATGATATAATTATCACCTTGTAATTAAAATGATAACACTTTGATATTGAAAAAATGTTTCCATGGTTAAAGTTAAAAATGGTTAACTAAAGGGTAAAACCAATAAAATTGGTATAAAATGATATCAAAACCTATATAAATTTTATTTCATGATTGTATTAAAATGTTTTAGTCCTTTTATTTTAATCTATTCCATTTTTTACCCATTTTACATGAGTTAGGCAAATATTATATTATAATATTTCACGTATTTTCGAAAATGAAATTAATGATGTTTTATAATGAAAAATATTTTATTTAATAGTTTAAAATTTATAAATATCATATATTTGTAAAAGTGAATGGGATATGGTTTAATATATCAATCATTGTCTATTTATGGGTCACTTTATCTTTAATTGTAGCATTTATTTACCCCTAAATAATAAAAAAATATATTATCAATATAATTGTCAAAAGGGTTAATGGGGAGTTAAATCAAAGAAGATAAGGGGGAAAAAATTACCTAAACTTTTAAAAAAATATTTATTGAGATTAGTTATAATAATATTCATATTATATTATAATATTGTTAATTTATATTTATTTTAACATGAAAATTAATTTAATTTTATTTTATACTTTAAGAAATTTAATGAATTCCCTTCCCTCACTTATAAAAGAGAACACAATATCCTCTTCTATCCACACTTGATTTTCATTTATTGGATTATATTTATACATTTATGAGATGTCTATTATATTTTTCAATTATTGATCTTTTTTTGTGTGTATACATATTCTTTGATGTATTATATAATTTATAAATTTATATTTAGGGTATTTTAAAATTCCCTTCAAAGTTATTTCTTTCAAGAGGTTTATGATTCAAAGGTTACCACAGTGATAAGGGTTTATTTCAAAATCTCAACCTTATTCGGGATTGTTTATGTTTAAATCTATACTGGGGGTATTATATGGTATTCGTATCTTAAAACTAAAATATTTTCTTATACTATATATATTTCTTGGAATAAAATATTCCTCCTCTCTTTAAGTACTTAATATTCTGAAATAATTCTTTTAAGGAAAACCAACTCGGTTTTTATACTCAATTGGGAATATTTTTCATCAATATCTATATTTTTCTTAAAATGTTTTAAATATTGTTTATATGATTCTATAATAATTTATTAAAGGAATTTTTAACCATGTTTTAATTTTTTAAAATGGTTTACAATGAATCTTTTTTTTCATTTTCTAAACGATGTACTTTTTGACTTTTTACCAAAAAATTGAAAGGAATATTTTTTTAGCATAGACAACATATAAAGATTTTCCTACCATCGTGACCAATTAATGATTGGAATAATCCATTACATGTTTCCCAGATTCCTTTCAAAGCAAATGTTTTCTATAATGTTCTGTAAAATTTTAGTTAATTTGTTTTAAAAGTGAAAGTGGTATTTTCCTCAATAATGTTTTAATGATATTTTCATGGTATTTCTATTCATCAATAAAAATTACCTTTTAGTTTACTTATACTCCACCGGGTATATTTTATAATTATAAAATCCTTATTCTTTTTATGGATGTTTTAGTATCAGTTTGACTATATAAATATTAACATTTCGTATGCTAGTTTTTCTATACTAATACTTATATTGATTATGTATTAATTTTTTGTTCTCCCCTTTTATATAATGAATGAATTTGACTTATTAAGTTATAGGTGGGGATATTTATATCCACTTTATGAATCGGTAGGTCTCATGTGACAAACTCTATTGGGTTTTTGGCCAAGGCTTTACCTATATATGTTGGATGTCTTGGCATGAGGCATCGACGGTATTTTTATGATGTTTTTAATTATTAATTCTATTATTATGTAATTATTTATTTATTTCCTTGTTATTATTTTAATAGTTATGATATCCATGGATTAGTTTCAATATCATGTGATTAGTTATATGGAATTATTTGACCATCATTTATTCCTATTATATTATTCATCATGCTCAAGTTATTGGTTAAATGGAATGTGTTTTAAGTTGTTTGTCATTCCATAATAAATATGACTTATTTACTCTCGATTAATTCCATTATACATAACCCTTTATAATCATTTGATATCACCTTATTTTCTTTCTTATCCCTAGGATATTAAGAAAGAATATTTTAATGAGTTCAAGGATGAAGAATATTTAATTTCACTATATTTTATTTTTATGTTTTCAAATGAAATTTTAGATTCAAGTATATATCCAGTTTAATAAGACTAATAATGCATTCAGTCTTTTGGGATTTCTTCTCTTGAATATTATGCTAAGGAAATAGAGTAACCCCTAGCTTTGGGTTATTGGGGTTAAGACATTTATAGAATCCTCTGACATTAGATCCAAAGTGGGTTGACCTTACATCATACATAGGGTTTATCTCAATGGGGTCGATACACTGATCAATATGGATTGTGAGCACATCACACCTCTAACTAATAAAAGGTTTCTCAAGAAATTATTTATATTTTATTCATATAAGATTAACATCCTGATAACATGGTATTAAACTATAAAATATCATAGTCCTCACTGAATCACCCTAAATAGAATAGACTACTATACTCAAAGCAATAAATTAGAATACATATTTTTGGCCCTTATCACATGACCCTAAACTGAATAGAACCTTTGTCTTCATCAAATGACATAAAATTTCATAACATGTGATCACTTTGTGGGATACAAATTCCATTTTCTGTATAAACTTACGCAACTTATAATGTTTTTATTGTGTGGGTTTAACAGTTGATGATTGGGGACAATCTTCATTGGAAATTCATGGTACATGAGATAAATCTATATAGAAAATGAATTTCCTCCATCCTAATAAAATAGTCATATCTATATAGGGATAATATATAAGAACTATGTGTGTCTTGATTACTATTTATAGAGGATATTTAGTGGTACTTAGATCAATTATCCTTGAACAAGCTACAATTTCCAAAGTAATAAATTCCCTTCCCTAATATACAAGCCATGTCTGTGCAGCATATGTGTAATTGTGAACTACATAAGGATTAATTTTTTATTAACTCAAGATATAAATGGTTAGACCATATATTCTACAACCATTTGAAAAACATGATTCATTCACATACATTTTAATTATATATTGGTAGTCATGATATGATAAATTCAAATATAAAACATTTTCATCATCCCCCTCTTGGATATTCTTTGAGATTCTCAAATTTCCATAAAATCAATGGATTTAAGTTATGGATATACCTGAATCCAAGGGAAAATTTTGTTTGAATGTAAATATATTCCCCATTATGGCCTTACATATGTGCCCCCACTTTAGTATATAAATGAGAAATATCTCATTCTGATGGAAGGGACCTCCCACCTCTATTTTCCCTGACAACATCACAACAAGACCCACTACACAGGTATGATTGACATTCTTCCTTTATGTATGTGTCCCATTTCATCACTTCTGATTTAAAAACCTAATTTAGTGGATTATATTATATCCACAATCCCTTTTCTTATAGATATTTTAGTTTCCTCAATTATTGATCTTTCCCCCTTCAATATGGTAAATTTTCACTCCTTCAATATTGAGGTCAAAACTGTGTGACCTTAAACTATATTAATATTTTAATCAAATTTTTTGACCTTAAACACCATCCATTTATAGTGAAAATCTCATGAGATTAAATTAGTAATAAAGAGAGATAAAATGTGTTAGACTAAAAATCTAAAAAGTGTTGTGAGGAAAAAATTAACATCTATACTCGTTAGTCCTCTCATTTTCAATTCTGAGTAAAAATTTAGATTAAAGGTCAAAAAAGGTGAAAGATTACAGGTTCCACCATATTACCTAAGAAAAATAAGAATTATTCTTGTTGGATCCACCAATATTGAAAGAAGATAGGGTGATGATTTTTTATATTTCCTTGTAAAGAATAGTAAATTCCATGGAAAATTTTTACTTAAATTCATGGGAATTTTACGAGTCTGTAGTTTCTGACGGAGCTTGATTCCGAGGCTCGGTGTGCCCAGAATCAATTTCTAATGTTTTGTTAAGCCTAAATTAACGTGTATAAGCAGTTTTATAGAAAAAGTGGAATAAATATTAAATGGTTACTCGGATCATAAATCTAAAGGCACCGTTGTGCTCATGATGGAGGGTTTACCCTAGGCGTGACTTATGATTAGTCGGCATGGGCCTCCTGTGAAAAATCCCAAAAATGGGTTAACTGTGAATAAAATAATTTAATAAATTATTATTTTTTTCAAATTCTTATAACTCACAAACGGTATCTCAGATTAAAAATTTTAGACCACCACTAAACCCATTATGGAATGCTTTATTTAAGCATATACTAACTTTCGCCAGCATGGGCCACCAGAAAAAGATAGTTTTTGGCTGTAAATAAAATAATTAGGTGAAAATTATTTTATTGTAAAATTCATAACTTTTAAAGGGTAATTCGGATTAAAAATCTGAGAGTACCGTTGGGTTTTTTGGGGCGTGTTTCACCTAGGCAGAGCCTAACCTTTACCGGCACGAGTCGAGGGTGACTGATAATAATTTTCAGATCTTTTTTTCAGGAATGTTTAGTAAACGTACGTATGGGATTTTATATCTTTTGAACCGGTGCTCGGAATTGAAATATGAGGGCACCGTTGACCTCACAGCATTAGTAATTGCTTAGTGAGACCTTCACCACAGTGGAGTTCTGACGTGTTTGGAAGATATTTTTTGGGGTTTTTTAATTAAATTGAATAAAATAAAGTATTAACTTTATTTTATTCCTTGGTGGTTAAAACCTCAAAGAGGGGGTTAGTGTGAGGCCCACCCACACAAAACCTCCCTTGGGAGGATATTACATGGTGGGGCCCACCCTAAGTTTTAACCTATCTTGCAATCAATAGTTTGGGGCCCACACGAGCTTCTTAACCCCCCTTAACTCTTGAACTCCCCATTTATGTGGATGAAACTCTCTCTCATTAATTGAGCCTCTCCTCCTTCCCCATTAATTTAGTGCCAACCCAAACAATTAATTAATTGAACTTCTCTTAATTAATTGGCATAATTTGAATTCTTTTTAATTCATGTCAAGAATAAAATAATAGACAAAGCTATTATTTTGGTTGGCACATAATACTTTGGTGGAGCCTTAGAGAATAGAGAGAGAATTCTTCCCACAAAGAACAAGAAAAATGTCTCTTCCGCCACCGAAGCACGACGACGCCATCTTCTTCCTTATTCACTGTTTATCAAATGAGGAAAGGAAAGGGAAGTGACGCCTACAATATCTCTAACGACCTTCATCCACATCAAAGGATAAGATGTCACCCGTGAAGAATATCGCCAATGACGACATCGCCTCCGAATGCTCGTTTGCCAATGACGAGTACCCTTATTCCTTTCTGACACATGAGCGTGAGAATTGTAAGTGTGTGCCAAAGCAGCAATCAACGAATTGACATTCTCCCTTTTTCCGAGATCGTCAATGAATGAAAAATATGAGGTAGAGGGTTTTGTGTTGGTTTTATTCTCATTATTCGGCGTTCTATTTATGGATTGTGAACATCCAATTGTTATCACCATAAACGCGGAGAGTTCGGGCCAACCTCACATGGCCTGGCACTCTCCGTCGATTTCCTTGTGGTGTATTTCGAAGCTTCAAAGAGGCAATAGTGATAAATATAGCAAACAAAGGCCACGCTACCTATGGCCTCCGTGAACTACACCGCCGACCAAGCGGCGCCCGACCCGCGCCCCAGCGCATTGCCCGGCTACCCGCACCTCATCGGTGCACTGGCCGCACCCCCAGGCACCCTGCCTGCCCTGCCCAGCCACCCTAGTGCCCCCCAGGCATGCTGCCCAACCAGCCAGGTGCCCCAAGCGCGCTGCCCAGCCAGCCCGGCGCCCCCCGGCGCGCTTTCTCGCCAGCCCGGCATCCCCCGGCGTGCTACTCGGGTGGCTCGGTGCCCCCCGGTGTGCTGCCCAGCCCCCCCCCCCCCCTCTGGCGCACTACCTGGCATGCCCGGCACCCAAGCATACTGCCCCGGCGCGCTGCCCGTGCCCCTGGAAGCCTGCCCGGCCCCTACCAGTGGCCTACCCGACGCCACCGCGGCCTGCCGCACCCTGATCGGTGCACCTGTGGCCTAAACGGTGACCAGTCGTCCTACTCACGCCCCACGCGGCCTTCCCACTAACCTCCCAGCCATCGGCCTTTTGATCTGACCCGCGACGTCCCCCGCGGTGTCGTAGGATGAACTGGCCCAGTCTCCCGGGCTGATTCATCGAGCCGCCTACGTGGCGACTATCGGGCCAAACCACCCTCGCGGTCTGCTGGGCCAGGCCCAGCGGACCGGGTCAAAACATAGAGGGATGACCCTCCCAATGGGTTGGGTCAGACCAAGAAAATCTTACTGGGTTGGCCTAGACTAGGTTGGGCCGAGTCTGTCCGACCGGGTCAGACCGAACCCAGACTCATTACTAACCCATTAACTTCTTGGGTCACATCATTGGCACCAGACGTCCATTTGAAGAACCGTCAGTGGTGCCAGAATTCTTGGAGCATAACCATACCTTTGATTATACCCCACTAGAGTTCAGGGTATAGTTGAGTTACAGTCAGGTTGGTTCGTACACGAATCCAACTGGGCCCCCTGGACTAAAATGCTAATAACTCACAGACCGGGCATCCGATAAATGTGTCATCTATTGCATTGAGACCCATATGACGTGGAGGTCCTTTGAGATTCTTCCCCATAAGACTTAGTGACACTTGGAGTATCGACCAGTAGCTCGTGGATTGGATCCTCTCAGAGACGAGCAGATAGAGTGCGGAGACCTAGTAGCTGACAGACCTGACGACTGCTTGATCGATTTGACTCGGAGTGATTCGGCTAGCCCAGTGGGAAGCGCCCGGTTTGGTGACAGACCCATGGCGGATGGAGCACCTGGTTTGGCAGCAGACCCATGGTACTCGACAGGATGAGTACCTCTATAGGCTATAGGGGGAGTGCCCGGTTTGGTGGCAGACCCACAACGGACGGAGCGCCCAGTTTGGCATCAGACCTGCGGTACTCGACAGGAGGAGTACCTTAGCAGTCTAAGGTTAGTGAGAAGCACCTCGGTGTTGCGACAGGCCCACCGTACTCGACATAGGATGAGTTCTCCATCATTTGTGGTTTGGATAATTAAAAAAACTGGTTTAGGCTGAGTCAATGACCTTTGTGTTTTCATCATGATTGAGATGGGTTACTTGATAACTTAGGTATATGTATGGTCATATACCTATGTAATGGTTATCCGTTGAAGTCATACTTTGTGGTTTATCCTTGTTTGATTTTGTGAGACCTTGAGGGTCTCGGGGTCCCTACTGAGTATCGTTATACTCACCCCTGTGTAGGCTATGCCCGCACCTCGTTGTGTTGGTTGCAGACAACAGATAGCGCTGACCGAGGTGGAGTGTACAAGGACTGGATGGTACCCGGAGGTGGACCTCACGACTATTCAGTACCCATAGGAGACGGACGGACATGGAGCACTAAGGAGGCTATTTGTACCTACCCTTCAGGTAGGATCTATGGTGGACGATCTAGGAGGCGCTAGACACCTTCCAGCTATTTGTCTTTTTAGTTGTACCTATTTGTCCTTTCCTTGTACTTTACTGTTGGGCTTGTATTCCCGGCCCCTTTACATTCAGCATACTTGTCATACAGTTTTTACTTAGTATTTTCTTTCACTTGTTCTCTGGTCGTGTGTGTTTACAATTTACAAAGGCAATGCCTTCCCAGTTTTAGGGAATTATGCCTTTGGTTCTAGTCGCCAGCCCCTGGCCTATGGAAGGCGAATATGGGGTAGTCACGATACGGGCCCCGGGGGATGTTTTGTGACTAATTGGTATCATAGGCTTCGGTTCTACTACAGAACATAGGACTCTGATATTTCTTTTCTGTTGAGAAATAGTGTTAAGGGTACCGAGTGTGGTTTTCAGTTCAGGGAGTCCAGTATTGGTGCGGCGGCCAACGTATCCATACACCATGAACCTGACTACTTATTTCTGACTTGGTTCACAAAAAAAACCGATTGTTTGTGTGATTCCAAAAGTTTTATTTAAGTCATCTTAAACCATGTTAGCTCACTAGGTATAATCTTTTGGCCGTGTAGCATCTGTTCAGAATGCCTCCACGCAAACAACCAGTTAGAGTTATGAGAGAGTACACGATGACAGCCCACCGAGCGACGAGGCCCTCGTGCAGGGCCCTTTTACTATGTTGAATCCTTCGGGTGGTGTACCAGCAGCACCACCACCCATTGGGTAGCATATCCCACCAGCTGTACTAGCGGACGGTGCATGCTGATAGAGCGTGTTGCATGAGTTCCAGCAGCAGAGGCCTCCGAGGTTACGAGGAGATACTGATTCCCAGGTAGTAGAAGATTGGGTGGAGTTGATTTCTAGAGTTTTATGGCCAGTTGAGACACTAGTAGAGCAGATGGTGATCTCAGCTACTAGTATTTTTCAGTGAGTGACCTTGAGGATGGTCCGCATAGTGATGAGGATTCGGTACTTGGACCGTTTTCTGAGATGGTACCTTCGGGAAGTGTACCAACTATATCATTGATCGTTGGTCAATAAACACTTCTGGTGGTACCGGTAGAGGAAAATTTTAGGCTTAGTGCCTTACATGTTTTTCAGCATCAGATACCCCTCAAGTTCTGAGGAGATCCCGACTCACAGGCGGCTGAGGACTGGGTTGAGGAGGTTGCTGAGAGTTTTCTAGATCTTATACAGCTTCTGCAAGATGATATGTCAGTAGCTGAGTATACATCGAGGCATACAGATCTTTCTTGATACTCGATGAATATGGTACGATCAGTACTTCAGGGCTCGAACTTCTAAGATAGGTGTGTTTAATGGAAATCCAAGCCATCACAATTCCTCTACACATTCCTACTTATATTAGGATGCTAGAGAGAACCTTTTTGGTTGAATGTTCTATGGCTGAGCAGATACATCTAGTGAATGTTAGTAGTGGGAAATCATGAAACTGGAACCAATCTCAGAGACATGAGCATGTAAAATTGTTTTGAGAAGAGGATGTGTTAAGAACATATGAATCTAAAGGGCAGCAGATGTGGAAGCAGAGCTAGTAGAGAAGCATGAGGCGGTGTACATTTCGACATGTTACAACCACCTACCTTTGTAGTCCCCACCAGTCTCAAGGAGCTGGAGGGAAGGGGAAGAAAGTAGCTTCATGTGGTCATGGAGTGTGACCCAAGGGCTCTAGGAATGACTCATGGTATGGTCTGTGTCTACTACTAGCTGCTGTATAAATTGACATAGGTACCAATCATTCCTTCCTTTCATGAATCTTGTCCCAGACCTAGAGTTTCTGGTTAAACCGTTGACTTGACCCTCACATCTGGAGATACATTTGGGAGGAGACTTGAAAATCACACTTATGCCGACGATGTGATCTGACCCTTGAGGTGAGAGTTTCGGTTAGAACATATTGGTGGCAGCATCGAGGCCTTACGAAGTTAGTTTGGGTTTGGACTGGGCAACCACGGTTCAAACATAGATTGATTGTATTAGGAAAAAAAGTTTTTGGTTTATCTACAACATTGGGATGGGGTTTTTATTGGTCGGATAAAAGGAAAACCCAGGCAGGACAGGATGGAATCATGCATAAAAGGGTGTAGTTGATCACTCATGAGTCAGCCAGACTTACCTTTGTGCCAGACTTCCCCAAAGTTTCAGCACCACTATCATCCTTGACAAAGAAGGGGAAACTCTTCGTGTGGTCGGAGAAATACCAGCAGGGCTTTCACGAGATGAGGCAGAGGCTGACTAGTGCCCCAATTTTGAGGCTTCCAGAGGAATGCGTAGGGTACGCAGTCTGCTGCTACGCATCAGGGACCAGACTCGGGTGTGTCCTAATGCAAGATCGAGCAGTTATTGTGTAAGGTTCTCTAAAGTTGAGATAGAATGAGCAGAACTACGCTACTCATGACTTGGAGTTAGCAGTAGTGGTCTTCGCCTTGAAGATGTGGTGGAACTATCTGATGGGTGAATGTTTTACCACGTACCCTGATCATAAGACTCTCAGGTATATCTTCTCTCAAAAGGACCTGAACCTGAGACAGCAGTGTTGGCTTGAGTTCCTCCAAGACTATGAATTCGAGATATTCTATACTCCTACAAAAGGTAACATTCTTGTGGATGCTCTCAGTAGGAGATCATGCATTCAGCTACTTGGAGAGGCGATATAGTATCTAGTTGCCTTATAGATATCTTTTTTTGGATAGGGATAGACCAGCCTATCTTCAGTCACTTACAATCACTCCTTCACTTCATCAGTGAGTCAGGGAGGCGTAGCATGGAGATACTGACTGTGAGACACAGCATGCTCATATATCCAAAGGGCAGGAACCTGATGGATTTACTGAATGTGGGGAGCATGCCATCCTCTATAGAGGATGTACTTTGGTGTCAGTGTCACTTCAGGAGAGAGTATTGAGGGAGTTTCACACATCCCTTCTAGCGTTACATCCTGGAGTGGCGAAGATGTACCAAGACCTTCAAAAACAGCAGTGGGGGCCTGGTATGTAGAGGGTAGTAGTAGAGTTTGTCTCTCAATGCCTCACTTGTCAGCAAGTGAAGGAGGAACATCACGTACCAGCTGGCTTGGTTCATGTTTTACAGGTCCCAAAGTGGAAGAGGGATGGGATATCCATGGACTTCATGACGGTTCTTCCACATACATCCAGGGAACATGACTCTATTTGGGTGATCGTCGACCGAATCACCAAGTCGGACCACTTCCTATCGATAGGAGATGGTACGAGCTACCAAGAAGAAGGTGTAGATAATCCAAGAGCAGATGAACACTGCACAAAGAAGACATAAGTCATATGCTTTTAGGAGACGGATACCTCTGGAGTCCGAGGATGGTGACCATGTCTTTTTATGGTTCTCACCTCAACGAGGTCTATGGAGATTTGGCTGAGGTAGAAAGTTATCTCCGCGATTCATCGGACCTTTCCAGGCCCTTAGCAGAGTATGTGAGGTGGCTTACTTCATAGCTCTTCCATCTTAGTTGCAATGTCTACAACGTCTTCCACGAATCTCAGCTGAGGAGAAACGTGCATGACCCTTCCCACATCATCGACCATGGAGAGCTGGACATCGATGATGGGGCAACTTTCACAGAGGTTTCAGTGGAGATTGAGGATCAATAGGAGCGGGTCCTATGTGGATGATCGATACCTCTACTGCGCGTTCGTTGGCATCACGGGAACCTCCCGGACAGTACATGAGAGCATGATGCTCAAATGTGAGCTCAGTACCATCATTTGTTCCCTTAGTGTGAGTTGTAGCTTATGGGGACGTAAAGCCCTGAAGTGGGGAAAATGTAAAGACCCAAAAGTCCAATGGAAAATTTTATCTTAAATTCATTGGAATTTTACAAGTCCACAGTTTCTGACGGCGCTTGATTCCAAGGCCCGGTGTGCCCGAAATCAATTTATGAAGTTTTGTTAACCTTAATTTAACGTCTGTAAGCAGTTTTCCTGAAAAAGTAGAATAACTCTTAAACAGTTACCTGGATCAGAAATCCAAGGGCATCGTTGCGCTCAGGATAGCGGGTTTACCCTAGGCGCGACTTAATTTTAGTCGGCACGGGCCTCCTGTGAAAAATCCCAAAAATGGATTAACTGTGAATAAAATAATTTAATAAATTATTTTATTTTTAAAATGCTTATAACTCATAAAGGGTAGCTCGGATTAAAAATACAAGACCACTGCTAAAATCATGAGGGCATGATCTATTTATGAAGATACTAACTTTGGCCGGCGTGGGCCACTAGAAAAAAAGTTATTTTTTGGCAGCAAATAAAATAATTAAGTGACAATTATTTTATTGTAAAATTTATAACTTCTAAACAGTAAGTAGGATTAAAAATCAGAGAGTATCATTGGGTTTTTTAGGGCGTGTTTAAACTATTAAAATCCTAACCTCAATTGGCGCGAGTTGAGGGTGACTAATAATAATTTTCCAAACTTTTGTTCGGGTATGTTCAGTAAACGTACATATGGGATTTTATATCTTTTGAACCGGTGCTCAGAATTGAAATCTGAGGGCACAGTTGAACTCACAACATTGGTAATTTCTTAGTGAGACCTTCACCGTAGTTGCGTTCTGATGAGTTTGGACGATATTTTTTGGGGGTTTTTAATTAAATTGAATAAAATAAAGTATTAACTTTATTTTATTCCTTGGTGGTTAAAACCTCCATGAAAAGGTTATTGTCGGGCCCGCCCGCACATACCCTCCCTTGGGAGGATATTACTTGGTGGGGCCCACCCGAAGTTTTAACCTCTCTTACAATCAAAGGGGTGGGTCCCACATGAGCTTCTGAACCCCCCTTAACTCTTGAACTCTCCATTTATGTGGATGAAACTATCTCTCATTAATTGAGCCTCTTCACCTTCCCCATTGATTTTGTGCCAACCCAAGAAATTGATTAATTGAACTTCTCTTAATTAATTGGCACAATTTTAATTCTTTTGAATTCATGTCAAGAATAAAAGAATAGACAAAGCTATTATTTTGGTTGGCACATAATACTTTGGTGGAGCCTTGGAGAAATAGAGGGAGCATTCTTCCCACAAAGAACAAGAAGAACGTCTCTTCCGCCACCGAAGCATGATGACGCCATCTTCTTCCTTCTTCGTTGTTCTTCAACTGAGGAAAGGAAAGGGAAGCGACGCCCACAATATCTCCAACGACCTTTATCCGCATCAAAGGAGAAGACGTCACCCTTGAAGAACATCGCCAACAACGAAGTCACCTCTGAACGCTCATCCGTCAATGAAGAATACCCTTGTTCCTTTCTGACGCATGAGTGTGGGAATCGGGAGTACGTGACGAATGCAGCAATCGATGAATCAACATCTGCCCTTTTTCCAAGATTGTCACAGAATGGAAAATACGAGGTAGGGGTATTTGTGTTGGTTTTATTATCGTTCTCCGGAATTCTATTTATGGATTGTGAGCATCCAATTGTTATCACCATAAACACAGAGAGTTCGGGCCAACCTCACAGGGACTGACACTCTCCGTTGATTTCTTTGTGGCGTACTTATAAGCGGAAAAGAGGCGACAGCGACGAAGACAGCGAACAAAGGACATGCTACCTGCGGCCTCCACGAATGGCACCGCCAACCAAGCGGCGCCCGACCCACGCCCCGGTGCATTTCCTGAATTCCCGCGCCTCACCAACGCACTACCTGCACCCCCCAGCGCATTGTTTGTGCTGCCCAGTGCCCCCCCCCCCCCCTGGCGCGCTGCCCAACCGGCCCGGCGCCCCCAGCGCGCTGCCCAGCCAGCCCGGCGCCCCCTGGGGCTCTGCCCTTCCAGCCCGGTGTCCCCCCCCCCCCCCGGCGCATGACCTGTTCTGCCCGACACCCAAGCACGATGCCCCGGCGTGCTGCTCGTGCCCCTGGCGGCCTGGTCACCCTTGTCGGCAGCCTACACATCGCCACTACGGCCTGCCCCGGTGCCCAGTCAGCTTGCCCGCACCTCGTATGGCCTGCCCACTGGCCTCCCGGACACTGGCCTTCTGAGCTAACCCACGATGTCACTGGTCGAACTGGCCCGGTCTCCTAGGCCGAGTCACCGAGCCGCCTACGTGGCGACTATCAAGATGAACCGCCCTCGCAGTCCGCTGGGCTGGGCCCAGGGGACTGGGTCAAAACTTAGCAGGATGGCCCGCCCAATGGGTCGGGTCAGACCCCGCAAATCTGACTGGGTTTACCTAGACCAGGTCAGCCCAGACTGGGTCGGGCCGAGTTGGTCCGACCGGGTCAGAACTGACCTGGGCCCATTACTGACCCATTACCTTCTTGGTTATATCTTTGGCACTGGACATCTGTTTGATGAACCGTTAGTGGCGCCTGTATTCTTGGAGCACAACCGTACCTTTCTGTATACCCCACTACAGTTCAAGGTATAGTTGAGTTACAGTCAGGTTGGTTTGTAAACGAATCGAACCGGGTCCCGGGACTAAAATTCTAATAACTCACAAACCAGTCATCCGATAGACGTTCTATCTATTGCGTTGCGACCCCTATCACGTGGCGGTCCTTTGATATAATTCCCCATGAGACTTCGTGACACTTGAAGTATCTACCAATATCTCGTGGAGTGGATCCTCCCAAAGACGAGCAGATTGAGTGCGGAGACCTAGTAGCTGACAGACCTGACTACTGCTTGACCGATTCGACTCTGAGTGATTCGACTAGCCCAGTGGGGAGCTCCTAGTTTGGTGACAAACCCATGACGAATGGAGTGTCTAGTTTGGCAGCAGACCCGCGGTACTCGACAGGATGAGTACCTCTGTAGGCTATAGGGGGAGCACCCGGTTTGGCGGTAGACCCACAGCGGACGGAGCACCCGGTTTGGCAGCAGACCGGAAGTACTCGACAAAAGGAGTACCTCAGCAGTCTAAGGTTAGTGAGAAGCTCCTTGGTGTTGTGACAGGCCCACAGTACTCAACAGTGGAGGAGTTCTCCAGCAGTCGTGGTTTCGATAATGAAAAATCCTGGTTAGATCTGAGTTAATGACCTTTGTGTTTTCCTCATGATTGAAATGGGTTACTTGAAAACTTAGGTATATGTATGGGAATATACCTTAAGTAATGGTTATCCATTTAATTCATACTTTTTGGTCTATCCTTATTTGATTTTGTGAGACCTTGAGGGTATCAGGGTCCCTACTGAGTATCATTATACTCACTCTTGCACGGGCTATGCTCGCACCTCCTTGTGTTGGTTGCAGACGATGGACAGCGCTTACCAAGGCGGAGTGTATGAGGACTGGATGGTACTCGGAGGAGAACCTCACGACGATTCAATACTCGGAGGAGACGAATGGACATGGAGAACTGAGGATGCTATTTGTACCTACCCTTTAGGTAGAATCTGTGGTGGATGATCCAGGAGCCGCTAGATACCTTCCATCTATTTTTCTTTTTAATTGTACCTATTTTTCTTTTCCTTGTACTTTACAGTTGGGCTTGTATTCCTAGCCCATTTACTTTCAGCATACCTTTCATACAATTTTTACTTATTTTTTACTTCAACTTGTTCTTTGGTTGTATGTGTTTACGATTTATAAAGGGAATGCCTTCCTAGTTTTAGGTAATTACATCTTTGGTGCTGGTCGTCAGCCCCTCACCTATGGAAGGCAGGCTTGGGGTAGTGATGATATGGTCCCCGGGGGATGGGTCGTGACATTCCTTCACCTCAATGATGTGTTCAGTATATAGTGACATAACTTTTAGGTAACCCTAATCCTTCTTGAGAACCCTTCTTCCATAACCAAATTTATTCCCAAATTATTTAAAACTTTATAACTATTCATAGAATCTAGTAGAAAAAACCCTACTCCATGGGAGACTTTTGTTTCAGTATTCATATATTCCTTAATATGGCCCTCCATATGTGCCCCTATTTCGGTCTGTCAACTAGAAGCACATCATCCTGAGGATAGGGATCACCAACATCTATTTTCCCTAAAATCATCATAGCATAACCCTCTAACAAGATATGATCAGTAGAAACCCTTCATGTACATTTATCATTTCACCATCCCTTATTAAAACTCTTAGGAATATAATTTACAAAACCCATAATCCAAACATTCAAATGGGATTCAAATCCTCAACATTACGCCTCTATATAACATTCTCATTCTTGGGAAAATAATATGATATTTCATTTTTTTAACCAATTAACTTTTTCACCTGATCTTGAGCCGCATCATACATTGGTTCAGGCATCCTGACCATAAACTATCTACACCACTTTTGGTGAGATTAAAGATCATATAAAAGATCCTATTGAACCTACTGGACCTCTATTCACATTTGGATTGACCTTCTCTAGCAATTTAATATCATATCAACCTATTGTTTCAGGCTATACAACTTTAAAAATTAGCATTTTTTGGTCAAAGTTGTTCAAATTTAAAACATCATCTATGATCTTTTAGATCATATAACCTTAAAAATCCTAGGGAAAGAGTCATATTACTCACTATATTGAAATCCCACAATGGGAAACCATGAAAAAAGATTAGCCTCTACTCTGTAGGCATGCACCACACATTTTTTAGTAAAAATTGAGAATATAAAGAAGGTAAAAGGCATAAAACATATCAAGGTGAAAACTCTGAAATTGAGGATGGAGTAAAATTCTATTTCTTCCTTTCTAATATTCCCCATAAAATTCCTAGGAAAATTTTAGGGCTATTGAAATGCCAAAATACTCATAGTGTTTCATGATAAAACCCAATAAGAAGTTAAGTTAGTGCTCTTATTCATGTTTCTTATCCAGATGAATTTAAATTATCTATACTATTATCATTCAAGTATTTGTAGGTTATTGTGAAATTATGGTAAAATTGGTATGGAAATTAAAATTTTGACAAACATTTATATAAAAGTTTTGTTCATTCATCAGATAAAAAAATAAGAGGAACCTATATAGGATATACTCTCTCATTTATTAAGTATCATTTTAAAAAAAACATCAATATAATTCTAAACATAATGGATGTACTTTTTGGCCTCATTTATTTCATGTTGAGGATCTAGAAACATAGTGGCTTCACCCTCTTCAATAAGTTGAATGTTTTCCACCACAATAGATACATCCCCATTTCCTTGAGCATGGATGGATTCATGAAATTAGTGAGGCTTTACCAATCTCTCCTTGTTTTTATCTAAATTTTATTGATAGAAGATCACCTAGATGGATTTTCCAAAGATCATGAATTTATAATCTATGTAACACCCATGTATTTCATGAAAAAAAATTAATTTAATTTAATCTTTTTGATATTTTTCATTTCACAAAACATTGAATATATATTTTCTTATATGAAATCACTAAGTTTTCCTTGCATTATATTCAACACCAAGTCAATCTCCTACTAAATGAGACACTTATATTAACATTCAGTACATGCAACACTATGTTTAGCTTATGTTACACACAATTTCAAGTTCCTTTGATCTATTTTGTTACACGCAAGGCTGAGTTTTACTGAACTACAATATACTATTAATATTTTCATTAAAGTATTATTATAATTACCACCATGTCATTGGAATGTAAGATTCAATAATATTAATTAAATTGTGAAATTATATTTTGTACATGTATATAAAACTATTCATTTTCTTTTAAAATAGTTATAAGTGAATGTAATAACTATTTTAAAAACCCATCATTTTTTGAATAATAATATAAAATTTTACTTTGGATTAATTTTTTTGTATTTTTTTGAGAAGTTTCATTTCTTAATGAATAGTGAAAATACTGAATTTTAATTTAAAAATTATTTCTCATAGAATTTATTTATATAGTTAATTATATATAATTTTTTTAAAAAAGAATAATTTGATAAATCATAAAGAACATAATCCATTTTATGTATTTGGAACTAATTTAACACTGAAATTGGATATAATAACATTTTAAACTTTTGGTCTTTCTCGCTTTAAAACTCATATTTCAAGACACATCTGTAGGATTAATTTTAAACTAATATATTCCACTTATATGTTTTTAATTTGGAAAAATGTATTACCTATTTAGAATAATAATATATTATAATATCTAGTACTTTTAACTTAGTTTTTTACCACAAATATTAGTGAAATTAATTATAATTAATTAAAGTGATTAAGGTAAATATGAGTTTACTTAGCGGTTTAACTTTAACTTAAAGGGGGAAATAACTTAAACACATATCCAAAAAAAATTATGGAAATATTTTGGACATATACTACCTTTCATCTAAAATTTAGAATTATTGGAGGTAAATGATGTAAGGGAGACCTTTGAATATTGTTTTCCTTTTTACATTTACAGGAATACCACTCCTCCTCCTATATAAAAGGGCACTCACCACCCTCACTTCCTCACACCTATAAAGAAACATTGTCTCATCAAAACCCTGAAATAATAATATCCATACTTTCCTCCTTTAAAATTATATTCCTCACTTTGAAAATAAAAAAAATGAAGTGGGTCCTTTGGTGAAAACCAAAATGAATTACCAAAAGAAGAGGTAACATCCTTACACAAGCTCTTTTGTTTTATTTTCTTTCTCCACCACCTATATTATTATTATTACATGATTATATAATAACCCCATTATCTTAAATATACTTATATTTTTTTATTATAAGGGTTCTACCTACACCTACACACACTTCCATAAAATAGGTAACGAACTTACCATTTATGTGTATGGTGAACTATCGCCTCTTAAAACGATGTCATTCGTTTTTATTTTACCACTTATTATGGTTGGTTATTATAATGTACATAATATATATATATATACATGATTTATATTATATTTATGATATATTTATGATTCTATAATTATTAAATAAAAAAAATTCATGCTTTCCATTTTTCTAAATATGATAGCTTCATTTGTGGAAGTGTGGACTACTGCCACCTCAAAGAAATGTGATTCATTCACACTTTACCTGAAATGTATTAAGGATGGGTTTAGTAAAATTATATGGTATATATAGAATAATAATTCTATTGTAATGATAATATATGTACATATATATATATATATCATTTTATTTATTTCTTTCAATATGATAACACAAAAATAGAGTTTATGCGTACGTAAGGACTACCGTCTCCATAAACCGTGTCTTCCATTTCAAATTTATATATTTTATATATTATTATAAATTTTTATATAATAAATATATATCATATTTAAATCATGTTTTAAAGTATTTAAATAATTAAATAGTTATCTAATTAATAAGATCAATAATTACAAATCAAAATAGATACAAAAAACAAAGTGAATATTACTCGAAACGATTCACTAACATGAAATTATTGATAAACAGGTAATATAAAGTGATAATAAAATAATATAAGGTATTATATATGATAATATGGTTATTTCGTAGATATACAATAAACTTATACTTATTATACATCTTAGGACCCGTCCCCCGGGCCCCATCCCGTGACTACCCCAAGCCCGCCTTCCATAGGAAAGGGGGTGGTGACAAGCACTGAAAGGCGTATTCCTAAAAATGGGAAGGTGTTTCTTTTATAAACTGTAAACTCACTAAAACCAAGCACATACCTAGATACAAGCACAAAGTACACTATATAGTAAACAGGGTGTGTACAAAAAGTAAAGGGGGCCAGAATAAAATTCGAACTAGAAAGTACAATAAAAATTGGAAAGTACAAGTAAAACTGAGTACAACTCCTGTGAACACCCACCAAGGATCCTACCTGAAGGATAGGTAAAGTTTAAGAACAATCGTCTCTACGGGTCACCCCATCAAAGGTTTACCTCTGAGAAGTCTCCAATCCAGTTACCTCCATCCTCAGTAAGCGTTGTCTGTCGTCTGCACCAGACACAATAAGGTGTGGGCCTAGCCCTTGTAGGGGTGAGTATAATAATACTTAGTAGAGACCTAGAGACCCCCTAAGGTATCTCAAATACACAAAGGATAAACCAAAAAACTTAGAAACAGTAGTCAATTATACTTAGGTATATGACCATACATATACCTAAGTTATCAGAATATACCCACCTCACACAGAAGGGAAGAATTCCACATAGGCAATGCCACGAGGGTAGGAGTACCACACAGGTATCACCACGAAGATAAAGTACCACACAGGTACACCATGAATATATAAGACATAGCTCAATCCAGGTATACAACTTTGAGAAACATTATTATGATTTGACCCACATAGGATCGCTATGAAAGCTGATAACCAGCCACATGATTCTCTAGGGATAATAATAAGTAACATCCCAAGTCAAAATGTTGAACACCTCGGTTGTTGGATAAATCCTATTATATGGAGTATAGTGGGTATGTCGTGTCACAAAAAGGCACTTTCCACTAACCTTAGACTGCTAAGGTACCCCTCCTGTCGAGTACGGTGGGTCTTCCGCGTCACATAAAGGCGCTCCCAACTGTGGGACTGCTGCGTTACACATAGGAACTCTCCCTCATGGCCTGTTGAGGTATTCCTCCTATCGAGTACCATGGGTCAGCCATGTCACATAGATTTTCTCCCCACCGTGTGTCTGTTTCATCACATAAAGGCACTCCCCACTGGGCCTGTCGAGTCACTCCAAGTCGAAATGGTCAGCAGTCGTCAAGTCTCAGCCAGTTGCAGGGTTCCATATGTAGCGCACTTGGGAGAACCACTCCCTAAGCAATCGGTCATTCCTAAACCACACTGAAGTTCCATGAAGAAGTATCCCAAAGGACTTTCATGTCATAAGGTACTCAACGCAATGGACGATGCGTCAATTGGACGCTCGGTCTGTAAGTTATTATCATTTCCGCTCCGAGGGCCCACATGGATTCAAGGTTCGATCCAACTCGGCCATACTCCATCTTTATCCAAAACTCAATTGAAGTATACCAAAATGACCTTCTTGATCCATGAATTCTGGTGGCATAGATGATTCGTCAAACGGACTCCTGGTTCTCAAGATATGGCCAAAAAGGCATATCTAGGTCCTTAATGGGCGCAGGTCCGGTCCAACCCTGTCGGACCAACCTAGCCCAACCCAGACTGGGCCGACCCGACCCGGTTCGGGTCAACCTGACATGATCTGGGTCTGGCCTAAATGGAATGGGCCTCGATGGACCCAGTCTGATGGGTCGTGGTCCGACCCGAACCGCGCTGGGTGTGGCCCGGTGGCATGGCATGCTGGGGAAGCCTGCTGGCACAGCCCGGTGGTGTAGCCTGTTGGGCAGCCCACGGTCGGGTGGCCCTCCCTAGCCGCGACCTGGGGGTAGGCGCCACCCTGGTATTCCAAATTTCCTGATGGATGTTCGGTCACCCTGCTGGGATATGGGACCGCTCGGCGGTCCCGCTCAGCATGTTGCGGCAGGCCGGAATGACGGGCCGGTTCTCCTCCCAGCGGCATGGACGTGCGCCTCTGTCTACCTGTGGTCGGCTAGGTGATGGCTGCCGTCTGGCCTCCACCGCGGCCAAGGGGTCCGGCCTCCTGCTCCGTTGGCACGGAAACACCCTACCACTTCGTCAAGCAATCATCTAGATGATATCCACCACCCTGTTCCATCGCGGCTGACAGGTCGCAGCCTCCTGCTCAACTTGCAGCGTGAACGTGTGTCGCCCCTCCTTCCTCACGGCCAGCCGGGTGCCGGACGACACCTTCTTCCATGAGCTATCGCGGCATTGTTCCAAGAAAAAAATTAAACGATCACATATTCGAGATCCTTGGGTTGAGGGTTCCGCATTAATATGTCCCTCTCAACCAAATATTGTGTTTCCAACATCATTAAATATTTGGAGTTGTTGAATGCATGAAGAATGTACAAAAAATCAGATGAAAAAATGAAAGTTTTAAGCACAGGACGATGTGCATGTTAGTTTTTCCATCGTCGTTGTGAAATAAGAATATGAAGAATCGATAAATAAATTCAATCATATTAAAAAAAACCCTACCTCTATTTTCTGATGGAGGTGGTGCGAGGAAGAAGACGAAGTCGGTGAAGATTAGCATCAGTATTTGTCACTCCCGCAAGATACTCCAAGTTCGGTTCCTCGTTCTTCAATTTCGAAAGTTGTTCTTCGTTGGAGGACCAAATTTTTTGATAAAGTTCTTTCTAACTCTCCAAAGATCACCTCTTTTTCCAATGATTCTCATGCGATTGGTGTGGTGCCAAAATAAATAAGCTTAAGCAATAATTTAATTAAAGTTGGCATATTAAGTTTGGAGGATTCCAAGGGTTTCCCCGCATTTATTGGGGGTTCGTATGGTTACATATTTTGTGTAACTGGGAATTTAATTCCTAGCAATAAATTCCTGACCATCGTTGTGTGGTTCCTAGCTCCACATATCAAAAAGGAGGTTTCAAAAGAAAAAAATAAAGCAAGTTTATTTTATTTTCTTCCATGAAAAGTCCAAAAACTAATATCCACCATCGACCTACTACGGCTGAGGTGAAGGTCCCCTTAAGAGAATATTGGCACTACGAGTTCAACGGTTCCCTCTAATTTCAATTCTTAGCATCGATTCAAAAGTTTGAAAACACTGCTTGCGTGTTTACTGAACGTACCCGAAAAAAAGTTCAGAAAGTCATTCTGGGCACACCAGGCCTCGGAATCATGCGCCTTCAATTTTCATAGACTCGTAATATTCCCATATAATTAAAAAAATTTACATGGAAAAATTCTGGTCTATAAATTCTACCCACCTCAAGGCTTTGTATCCCTAAAAGCCACAACATAAACTAAGGAAACAAGTGGGGGTACTAAGAACGAATCTGAGCCTCCCGCTCCTATGTTCTCTCCTGGAGGTTCTCGTGCTTCCATCATACGTACACCAAAGGTATCGACCACCCACGAAGGACCTACTCCAATCGATCTTCAATCTCTACTCGAACCTCCGAAAACATCGCCCCATCATCGATGTCTAGCTCGCCGTGGTCGATGACATGAGAAGGATATGTACATATCTCCTCAGCTGGGATATGTGGAAAACGTCATGCCCCCGGTGCAACTCAGGTGGAAGAGTTAAGTGGTAAGCCACCTCGCCAACTCTGCTGAGGACCTGAAAGGGTCTGATGAACGTTGAAGATAATTTTCCACCTCATCCAAATCTCTGCAAACCTCATCGAGGTGAGACCCGTAGAAAGACATGGTCACCATCCTCGAACTCAAGAGGTCTCTGTCTCCTACTAGTATAGGTCTTCTACCTGCTCTGTGTAGTCTTGATCTGCTCCTGGATGATATGCACCTTCTCCATGGTATCTTATACCATCTCTGGTCCCACGAGTGTTGACTCCCCTAGGTCAGTCCAACACATAGGTGATCTGCATGGTCATCCATACAATTCCTCGAATGGTGCCATACCGATAGTGGAGTGATAACTATTTTTTTAAGAGAACGCCACCAAATTCAAGTCATCCTCCCAATTGTGGCCAAAATCAAGGATGCTAGAACGTATCATGTCCTCGAGGGTCTGAATGGTCTGCTCTGTCTGACCATCCATCTGAGGATGGAAAGTGGTGCTCAACCGAAGCTGTGTCCTGAACGCCTCATTAACCCCCTTCCATAGCTGAGAAGTAAAATGTGCATCATGATTAGATAAAATCGTGGATGGAACTCCATGAAGTCGTACAATCTCCTGTACGTAAGGGCGTTCCAAGATCTCTATTGATCCCTACTCTCTAATAGGTAGGAAGGGGTCCGACTTGGTGAGTTGGTCAATGATCACGCAGATAGAATCATGACTCATGGATGTGCATGGATGTCCTATCACTAAGTACATGGAAATTCCATCCCAATTCCACTTTGGCATCTCAAGTGGATGAACTAAGCCTTCTGGAACCTAATGGTTTTCCTTCATTTGATGACAAGTGAGGCATTGAGATACAAACTCTACAATAGCTTTCTTCATTCCCAGCCACCAGTACTACCGCTGAAGTTCCTGGTACATCATCGCCACTCTTGGATGTACCACTATAGGGGATGTATAGAACTCCCTCAACACTTCCTCCTATAGCGCCATCGGTACCATAGTATGCCCTCTGAAGAAGATGATGTGCTCCCCACCTTTAGAAAATCCATCAGGTGCATGTCCTATGGATATCTGAGCACGTCAAGCCTCTCATTCAGCATCCCCAAGATGCACCTCCCTAACTTGTTGAATGAGTGGGGGAGTGAATGATAGATACTGAAGATAAGCTGCTCCATATCAATCTACATAGGATATCCACAAAGCGGCTAGCTACTATATCACCTCACTCAGCCATTGAATACCAGATCTCCTTTTGAGTGCATCTTCTACTATGTTCCCCTTCCTAGGAGTATAAAGTATCTCAAAGTCATAGTACTAAAGGAACTCAAGAGAACACTATTGTCTCAGGTTCAGGTCCTTCTGATAGAAGATATACCTGAGACTCTTATGATCAAAGTAGACTATAAAATGTTCGCCCATCAAGTAATGTCAACACATCTTCAAGGAGAAGAACACTACTGTTAACTCTAGGTAATGGGTAGCGTAGCTCTTCTCATGTTTTATCAGCTATCGAGAACAATACGTGATCACTGCTCACTCCTGCATCAGGACACATCCAAGCCTGGTCCCTAATGTGTCGTAGTAGACCACATACCCAATGCCATCCTCCAGTAGACTCAAGATGGGGCAATCATCAGTCTCTAGCTTAGTTCTTGGAAACTTTGTTGTCATCACTCCGACCACACGAAGGGTTTCCCCTTATTCATCAATGATGATAAGGGTGCTGCAACTCTTGAAAAGTCAGGCAAAAACCTCCAGTAGTAACTGGCCAAACCTAGAAAACATTGCACCTCCGTCACACTCCTAGGAGGATCCCAAGAAAGCACTACCTAAATCTTCGGTGGATACACTGCAACTCTAGCCTCTGAGATAACGTGTCCTATAAAGTTGACCTCTCATATACAAAACTAGCACTTAGAGATATTACCATACATATGGTGCTCTCGGAGTGTGTCCAAAACTATCTGCAGATGATAGGCATGCTCCTCCTCTATAACTGAGTATATCAGGATGTCGTCGGTGAAGACTACCACAAAGCGATTGAGGTATGGATGTAAGATCAGTTTCATGAGTCTTGTGAAAACTCATTGGGCGTTGTTCATGCCGAATGGCATAACCAAAAACTCATAGTGTCCATACCGACATCTAAAGGTTGTCTTCTGCATATCCTCATCTCATACCCTGAGCTGGTGATAGCCTGATCTGAGTTCTATCTTCGAAAACCATCGTGATCCCTTTTTCTGATCAAAGAGAACGTAAATCCTTGGTAGTGGGCACTTGTTCTTCACGGTCACTTGGTTCAGGCACCGATAGTCCACACAGAGTCTCAAAATCCCATTCGCCTTCTTGGCGAACAAAATCTGGGCTTCCCAAGGGGAAACACTGGGCCTAATGAACCCCTTGCTCCGCAAGTCCTATAGCTGTACCCGCAGCTCTTGAAGCTCCGTGGGATCCATCAGATATGATGGTGTAGATATTATTGTTGTCTTGGGGTACAAGTCGATGAAAAATTAAACCTGTCTGCAAAGATGTAGACCCAGAACATCGTCAGGAAAAACATCGGCATACTGGTCCACCACTACAAGATACCTTGGACTCTCAACATCAACAGCTTCAAGGGTAAGGCTATCCAACTAATGTGTGATTGGTTGCACCCTACTCCGAGTAAGTCCATCCTGCACTGTAAAGGTTCCCTTCTCGCCAGTGAAGGAAAACCTGGTCCCATTCATGTGGTACACCACAATATACGCCTAATACAGTCAATCTAAGAATGGAATGTGGATAACAAGTCCATAACCAAGATGACATTGTAAGGCCAAGACATCTCTACTAGAATATCACAGCTGAAGATCTCACCTCCTAGAGTAAGCTCACATTTTCAGCACTAGTGCTTAATCGTCGAATTTTCTCTCGTAGGAATCTCTAGCTGTAAGGATCGAGTCAATGGCTCCACCCGAATCTATGAGCTCGAAATGACGGTCGTGGAAATAAAAGAGTGACTGGCACCTGTATCTATAAGTACTGCATCAAGGGTGTAGTAGACACAGATCATACCTCGTATCATCTCCTGAGCACCATGGTCATAGGTCTCAGCTACCTGGAGTTGTGCTCTTCCCCATCCACCTACTCCCTTTGGTCGGGTTAGACCTCCTAGAGGTGGTGGCGATAGAACCTCAAATCATCACCCACCACCTACTGCACGGCCTTCTCCTCTACTGGTTCTCTATATAGTGGGTCGGGCAGTCGCGAGCCATGTGACCCTACCCACCGCACAAGTCACACTACATGATCCTCACCTATCTTGCTCTACCTCGAGATCCATGCACCACCAACCATGTATCTTATGGTTGTCCACATGTAGTTCTAGTCCTATTGGACCTCTGTATCCTCTGTGTATGGCCATCTTCTAATGACTCTACTACGTGTCATTTGGTGGTGGGTCTCGTTGCCAGTGATTGCTCAGAAAGTAAACTCTCGACTAAGAGCGCTCGCTCTAACACCCCCAACTACGTCGAGATGCTAAGAGAAACCATTGAATCTCTAATCTCCCGTTTGAGCCCCTGCTCGAAGGTCCGGGACATGAAGAAAGGGTCTGGAACCATATTAGTGGAGTAGCGCGAGAGGTTAGTGAACCACCCTGAATACTATTCCACGGTCATGCTACCCTACTGTAAGTGGAGAAGTTCATATATATGTACTGAGTGTAAGGTCGTTGGGACGAACTCTACCCTAAAAGGATCTCAAAGTCCGCCCAGATGAGTGTCACCTTATCGTGAACATGGAGCATCAAGCTCCACCATCTGCCTGTTGCTGCCTGAAAAGGGTTGGCGACAAGGATCACCATAAGATCAACTGGTGTCCCTAAAAGTCAAAAAAACTCTAACCATGGCCTCCAGTCAATCCTCAACCGCCTGTGTATATGTCTCGCCACGGAATCTCGGTGGCCTCTGGCACTGGAACTCGTGTCATGCATTCAAGTGACATGCACCCTCTACTGCTGGGGCTGGTGGTATCGACATCCCAATGGGTAGTGGTGATGCTGGTACACAACCTGATGGTATAACTACCATAAGGGGGCCCTACACCGAAGCCTCGTCGCTCGATGGGATATCGTCATGTTCTCTAACTGAAATCCTGGATAGCTATTTGCGTAGAGGAATCTTGAAAATAAATAGGTGTGCCATGGTCATTAATTTTATACCTGGTGAGCTGACTTCAAGAGATCACAAAGAAAACATTTCAAAAACACATACGCAATCATTGTTTTCATGCACTAAGTCAGAAATCAGGAGTTAGGGTCCTAGTGCATGGATACGTCGGCAGCTGAACCAACACGAGACTCCCCAAATTAAAAACCACACTCAAAACACTTTACATTATTCCTTCACAAAAAAGATAAATGTACTAGTTATTCAATAGAACCAAACTCCTCTGATACCAATTTTTCATGACCCGTCCTCTAAGGCTCGTGCCATGACTACCCCAAGGCCAACATCCATGGTCTAGGGGCTGGCAACAAGCACCGAAAGGTGTATTCCCTAAAACGGGAAGGCTTTTCATTTATAAAATATAAACTCACACAAACCAAGCACACATCTAGATACAAGCACAAAGTAAACTATATAGTAAACAAGGTGTGTACAGAAAGTAAAGGGGCCAGAATACAAGACCAACTGGAAAGTACAAGAAAAACTAGAAAGTACAAGTAAAACTGAGTACAGCTCCTCTGAACACCCTCCAAGGATCCTTCCTGAAGGGTAGGTATAGTTCTCGAATGACTGTCTCTGCATATCACCTCATCAAAGGTCCACCTCTGAGTAGTCTCTTGTCTAGGTACCTCTATCCTCAGTCAACGTTGTCCGTCTTCTACACCAGACACAACAGGGTGTAGGTGTATCCCATGAAAGGGTGAGTATAACAATATTCCGTATAGACCCCGAGACCCCAAAAGGTCTCTCAAATACACAAAGGATAAACCACAAAACATAGAAACAATATTCAACCCTACTTAGGTATTTTCCAATACATATACATAAATTATCAGAATATACCCACCTCACACAGGAGGGAAGAATACCACACAGGTAATGCCACAAGGGTAGGAGTACCACACAGGTATCACCACGAAGATAAAGTACCACAAAGGTACACCATAAAGATATAAGACTCAGCTCAAACCAGGTATACAACTCTGAGAAATAGGATTATGATGCTGAACCACACATGATCGCTATGAAATCTGATAGTCAGCCATAGGATTCTCTATGGATAATAAAAAGTAACATCCCTAGTCAAAACGTCGAACACCTCAACTGTTGGAGAACTCCTCTTATATGGAGTATAGTGGGCTTGTCGCATCACACAGAGGTGCTTCCCACTAACCTTGGACTGATAAGGTACCCCTCATGTCAAGTATTGTGGGTCTGATGTGTTACATAGAGATGCTCCCCACCGTGGGTCTGCCGCATCACACTATCACGAACCAGGCCGGGTCGTCAACCCGGTGCCCGACCCAGTCCGCAGTAAGGCCCGAATGGAATTCCCGATCCCCACGGGCTGGAACAAGTGCCCAGGTATCATTGTAAAATTTTGGAATGATTTACCCTAATAAATAAACATGAAACAAACAGAAAGATGAATATATTTAAAACTAATGTCAACAAACAAACATGCCCATAAATTATACTCAAAATTAATGTTTAAAACTTGAACCAAAAACCCAAAGGGGTGAAAATGAAAGAAAAACTAAGAGGTACTAACTCAACCCTCCAAGAAACATGAGGTGAAACAACCTCAGGTCACGTTCACTAAAGCAACACGAGAGTGCCACTGACAACTTGAATCACCCATGCTATGATTTATTCCTCAACTTGGAAAGAAAAAGAAACAATATCTACATACACCCAAAGCTGTATGTATCGTGTGAGCCAAAATCTCAGTAGGATGTCACTGATAAAAGGTTCCACGCATAATTATTAAATGACAAATACATTTTCAATTTAATAGAAAAAAGATAAATAAATTCTTAAACAATTCTAATGAAAACAGTTTTATGGAAAACTACTTTAAAGAAAAATAACTTAAATTAAAACACACACACACAAACTTTTCATAGTAACCCCAACGTCAAACCATTTGCCGACAGTGAGCGCAAAGAGAAAGAGGAGCAAAAAACATGGGAGAGGCCCTAATGATACTTGCGAGAAGTGGGACCCTATAACATCGTGTCTCGATGAACAATTTTATAGAAACACAAAAATATATGTTCTCGTGAACGAGCCACTAGTAGGGAAACACATTCATAACCTAGTGGTCACCAAATATCATCCAAAAGTTTAGTTAGGGTTGTAGTCATCAATCTAGCTAGGTTAAACCGGGATGATGCCACTTCTGTGTCACTAGTACACTAGTCCTAGTCCACCCACCTAGTACCCAGGCTTCTCGTTTGTTCTCAAGTAGTTCATAGTTAAAGTCTTATGTCGTAATCACATACTCCAACCAAACAAGACATTACGCACACCAAAACCACTATTTTCACACACAAAAGACATTTGAAATAAGATGCACACTAAAAAAATCCAAAACTAAATCCTCATCACTCGCAGAACCAATTAAAATGACTGCACAAACAAAGAAACCACTTTCATCATCAAATACACCATTAAAAGAATTTATTAATCAATTTCCACACAGGTCGCATGACTTTACGCACCAAAAACACTTACACAATTTAACCCAAACAGTTTTTCACCCTTAATAATTATTTAATAAAACAATTCTAATTTTCATAAATATATTTTAAAGAGAAAAATACCACTTTACACGCTAGACTGACTCAAACCCCCTTACATGACTACACATACACAACGCCACCTCAGGAACACAATCTGTATCACGCATGCGATTAAAGAAACCACCCACACTGTTAGAAAGACCATTACAATGGTTAAAAAAATCGCCATAAAAACTTTCCAACCCATTTAAAAATACATCGCACGACTAAAACACCAAAAACCCACTCAAATGCTCGTTTTAGATAGAACACATACCAACACAACACCAAACCACCAATTTCACCCCTTATACATCCTAAAAAATTATCTTCACAATTTATAAAACACTAGTGAGTAGTTTGACATGGTTTTTCACAACAACAACATACTCATATCATCTAAACACACTAATAAACACATTAAGACATATTAAAAATTAATTAAAATTTAAATCAAACCAAACAAAATAATTAGTATGATAATCTCAGAATTAAGAAAAACATTACCAATTAAACAGAGATGAGATTTCAGTAGCATGTATGCATATTATGTTCCCCCAAATAAGTTCAACTTCAAATCAAAACTCATAGAAGATCGACTTCTCACTATAGAAATTAATCAAATAATATTATACATTAATTTAAATTGCAAATTAATTAATCAAATAACAACTAAACATGAAAACACCTACCTCGGTGTCAGAAAACCCGAAATATCAAAGCAATGCTCCAATCTCTCACCAAATTCACCACAATCAACTCAAATAATCTCTAACACCAATACATCAAGCCAATTACACCAAATTCCAAACCAAAACCCCTAACCACAACTTAAAAATTGAAATAATTAACAATCGAGGTATATCGCACCTATGGAAAGGGTCTGAGGAGCTGTCTGAGCTAGATGTAGGGTGCCGGAAGGTGTTGCGCCAACTGGAGCCTCGTCGGAAGAAGGTTCATCCAAGGGATTCATGACTAGGGGAGCTGCGTTGGGGGGTTCCTGTGCGAGGTGGGTAGTGGGGGTCAGTTTTGTTATTGGAAAGGAGAACCAAGAGAGGAAGGGGGTGCATCCAAGGCCGGTGAGTTCTATGTCTTTGAAGTGAGGAGGATATCAAGGGGCTCAGGGGTGCTGGTTGGTGTATCCGGAAGGGGCGTGACCTAAGGGAGCTGGGCTGAGGAGGAGAAGCACGTCAGATGGTGGTCCTAGGGTGGCTCGGCAAAGAGGGAGGTGGTGAAAGGGATGAGGAGGGTGGAGGCGGTGCGAGGTGATAGTGATGGTCTGACGAGGAGAGGGGATATTGTGTGTGTGAGGTGGTCGGAGATCCGGCGGGTGCCTAGTGAGGGAACTGGCTGGGGCGGCGCTGGATGGAGCAGGTTGACGGGGTGACATGGCTCGAGGGTGGAGGTGCTCTAGCCGACTCACCAGAGAAGGAGAACCAAGGCAGAAGGGGGGTGGTTGCAGCGCAGGTAGGGTTATGAGGGGGGTCACTGCGTAAAACAGAACGGAGGGGGAAGGAGTCCGTGCAGGAGGGATGGGAGAGCAAGAGAGAGGGAGGAGAAAAAAAGAGAAAGAAAAGGGAAAAAGGAGAGAGAGAAAAATAAGAGAAAAATAAATGGAAAAATAAATAAAAAATTAAATGAAACTTAAAAAAACAACTTAAATTAACTTAATCATAAAAGTAACTATAATCCAATTAGTAAGTTAATAATTTTATAATTATAATAAAAAATTTAATATTAAAAGCCTTTGTAAATAATTTTAGAAAATAATATTGATAAATTTAATATTATTATTATTATTATTAAAACAAAACAAATATATTTATTTATTTATTTATTTATTTATTTATTTGGGACCACAATTAATTATTAATAACCAAATTAAAATATTAACTTAAATATTAATAATAATAATAAAACTAAAATAATAAAACTAACAAAAATGATAATATCTTTATTAATTGAGGTTAGACATCGTGCACGGTCATGTGCACGGTCGCGCGTACTGTCACGCGACCGTATAAGATCCTAATTTCTTTCAAAATACATCTGTTTCAAACCGCATCACAAAATTAAGACCCAAAATAATTAAAATAAAATAAATCAGGGTCGGGGTGTGACACACACAGAGGTGCTCCCCCTCGTGGCATGCTGAGGTAATCCTCATGTCGAGTACCATGGGTCTGCAATTTCACATAGAGGCACTCTCCACCGTGGTTCTTCCGTGTAACATAGAGGTGCTCCCCACTGGGCATGTCGAGTCACTCCGAGTTGAAATGGCCAGCAGTCGTCAAGTCTCAGCCAGTCACAGGGTTTCGTACATAGCACGCTTGGGAGAATCTCTCCCCAAGACATTTTTCATACCTCAACCGCTCTGAAGTTCCACTAAGAAGTATCCCAGAGGTCCTTCATGTCATAAAGAACTCAATTCAATAGACGGAGCATCAATCGGACGACCGGTCTGTAAGTTATTAGCGTTTCTGCTCCGAGGGCCAGGTTGGATTTGAGGTTCGATCCAACCCGGCCATAATATAACTTTATCCACAACTCTAGTTTAGTATACCAAAAGGACCGTCTCAATCCAAGGATTCTAGTTCCATATACGATTTGTCAAATAGACTGTTGGTTCTCAAGATATGGCCAAAAATGTGTATCAAGGTACTTAATGGGCCCAGGATCGGTCCGACCTGGCCGATCCGACCCGGTCTGGGTCTGGCCCGGATGGCTTGGGCCTCAATGGGCCCAGTCCACGGGGCCGTGATCTGGCCTTGACCATGAAGGGGGTGGCTCGGTCGGGCCCGTGCTGGGCGCGACCCGGTGGCACGACCTGCTGGGGTGGCCCAGTGGTGTGGCCTGCTGAGCGGACTGCGGTCGGGTGGCCTGCCCTAGCCACAACCCAAGGGGAGCCCCCCCCCCCCCGACCTCCCTCTTAACATGTTGCGGCCGACCGGTTCTCCTCCTAGCGACGTGAATGTGTGCCATTGTCTACCTACGGTAGGTTACTGTCTAGCCTCCGCCGTGACCTCCAACTCCAGCGGTGCGGATGCATGTCACTGCTTCGTCATGCGGCCGACCGGATGTCATCCCCCTCCTTGTTCCGCCATAGCTGACGGGTCGCAGCCTCCTGCTCAACTGGCGGCGTGGACGCACACCGAACCACCTTCCTCGCGGCCGGCTAGGTGTCGGCCGCCGCTTTCTTCCACGAACCATCGCAGCTTCATTCCAAGCCCAAAAAATTAAACGATTGCATATTCATGATCCTTGGGTCGAAGGATCCACGTCCATATGTTGTGCTCAAAAAAATATTTCCCTTCCAGCATTATTAAATATTTTGCGTTGATGAACGCACAAAGAACGTGCGGAGAATCAGAAGATAAGAGGCATGGTTTAAGCGCGGGAAGATGGCCATGTTAGTTTGGCCATTTCCATTGTGAAACCAGAATATGAAGAACTGATAAATAAATTCAATCATATTAAAAAAATCCCTACCTCAATTTTCCAATGGAGGTGGTGCGAGGAAGAAGATGAAGTCATTGAAGATTGGCATCAGCGTTCGTCACTCCCGCAAGACGCTCCAAGGTCGGTTTTTCATTCTTCGAATCCAGAAGTCATTCTTTATTGGAGGACCTCCTTTGTTAGAGAAAGTTCTTTCCGACTCTCTAAATCTCTCCTCTTTTTCCAACTATTCTCCCAGGAGAGGTGTGGTTCCAAAATAAATAAGCTTAAGTAATAATTTAATTAAATTTGGCACATTAATTAAATTAAGTTGGCTTATTAATTTTGGAGGATTCCAAGGGTTTCCCCACATTTATTGGGGGTTCGGGTGGTTATATAATTTGTGTAACCAAGGATTTAATTCACAGCCATAAATTTCTGACCATCCTCATGTGGTCCCCACCTCCACAAATCAAAATGGATGTTTCAAAAGAAAAATAAAATAAAGGAAGTTTATTTTATTTTCTTCCATGAAAACTCCAAAAACTAAAATCCATCATCGACCTGATGCGGTTGAGGTGAAGGTCCCCTTAAGAGAATATCAGTATTATGAGTTTAATGGTTCCCTCGTATTTCAATTACGATCACCGGTTCAAAAGTTACAAAACGTCGCTCGCATGTTTACTAAACGCACCCGAAAAAAAAATTCAGAAATTCATTCTGGGAACATCGGTCCTCAGACTCACGTGCCGTCAATTTTTGTAGACTCATAATATTCCCATATAATTAAAAAAATTACATGTAAAAATTCAGGTCTTTACAATATATGATTTTTGAACATGTACGAAGAAATTCAAGACTTAAGGTAAGGGTTTTCTCATCTCACTTTTATTTCTATGAGATCTATTCCTTATACACCACTTATTTATTTTAGGTGGTATATATACTGAACATGTATATATTATATTATTATTATACTTAAATTTATGGTTATTTACATATCCATTTGATTATATATATTTCATAGGGTTTATGGTTCAAAATTTACCAAATCGGTAAAGTAATTTTTTCTCAATTGGACTTCTTTGAAACACATACCATGTTATCCACCAATATTTTTCTTTTAGGTGTATATAATTCCCTTTGAAATGTTATATAATGAAATAATTCTTTTAATGATATTTTATGCTCCAAGTAATTTTATTTTTTCTATAGTATTATGTTTCAAAGTTAGCAAAGTAGTAACGGTTTGTTGCTACAATCTCATTGTTTATCAAGATTATCTATAATTATGCTTCCATTAATGAAATATTATGATATATATATCAAAAACTATCATGAATTTTCTTATCATCTGGTTATCCATGTTATCTCTAACTACCGGTACCATTTTTCCACTCTTTAGTACTAAAGATAATTAAGAATGTGTTTTTAAGAAAACCTTACTTTATTTCTCTCTTCGGTTGTAAATTTTTTTCTTCGAAAGACCATGTTTTCTAAAAAAAATCAAAAATGTTTTACTATGATGTGAAAATAAATTTTTATCCATTTTTTATCTGTTTAATAAAAAAAGTATTTTAAACGGAATCACTTTTTCATTTTCCAATCAAGCCACTTTTCTGAACTTTTTGAGGTGAAAAAGGAATGTTCAACATGTATGGATTTACCCATCTTCATTTCCATGAAGATTCATTTGAAAGTTTACAAGGTTATTTTTAAAATAAAATTTTTTCCCTCATATTCCAAAAATTCATTTTTTTAATGTTGTTTTTAAAGAAAAAGTTTTTCAAAAAAATAGAATTTAAAAAGTCTTTAAAATGGTTTTCAAATATTCCTTTATATGTTTTTAAGGTTATTTTAAAATGAAAATGTTTTCAAAATGTTTTATGTTTTAAAAATATTAAAATCAGAAATTACATTTTCTTCAATAAATGTTTTAAATTATTTTTCATGATTCCTTTATATTTTTTCGAGCTGGTTTCAAAGAAAAGGATTTTGAAAATGTTATTAGTTTTAAATAGTGAATTTAAAAGAACATGTAGGTTCCAAGTGATCATTCAAAGTCCAAATCCCTCAAAGATTATATCATTTGATATATTTTATGATATAATAGGTTTATGATACAATGAAACCATTCCTACTCTTTATTTTAATGGTTTATGATTAAGATAAAAAAAAATTTTATAAAACCTATTTCTCTTCCATGGGTTATACCCTGATAAAACTATTATGAAACCTACTACATTTCATGGATTATTCTATGATGAAATCCTTTTTAAACCTATATAATTTCCATAGGATATGTTATGAAAAAATTATTATAATAACCATTTCATTTCAGGGGTTATGGTATGATGTTTATGAAACCCATATATTTTTTTATGGGTCATGATATTATAAATGTTTTATTATCTTGTGGTACATATATGTATTATTTCATTATATGGTGGGTGGGACCAATATCTTCATCCAATTCATTATGTAAATATTTATATATATCATGATATAGATATGGTTGGAATGAGGAGTGAACTTGGTTCAATGATAGAGGGCTGGAACAAGGAGTGAACTTGGTTCAGTAATACAATGTTGGAATCATGAGTGAACTCGATTAAGTAATACAAGGCTGGAATGAGGAGTGAACTCGATTCCGTAATAAATGTCTATAATGGTAGGTGAAATTGGTTTAGTAATATAGGGCTACATTTGGAGGTGAACCTGGTTCAGTAATATAGGGTTGGAATGAGGAGTGAACTCGCTTTAATAATCGATGGATGAAACTAAAGGTGAACCCAATTCAGAAATATAAGGCTGGAATAGGGAGTGAAACTGTTTTAGTAAAGGACCACTAAGATGGTATTGGGAGTGAAACTTGACTATTAATATTGTGTAGGGATGGAATAATTCCACTAATATGTCCTTGTAATTAATCCTTGACTACTATGGAAATAATTTTATATGCTTATTTGTCTTCCACAATCACATGTCTTATGCTTATGTTATTATTTTATGAATTATGCTCTTTATTTCCTTATGATTCATTTATTATTAACTACCAATATTTATTCCATGACTATTGATTGTGATCTTTGATATATAGGGATGATCTAATAATTTTAAGATCATGTTCTCATACACTTATGCTCATGTTATGCTTATATATATCCCTTATTTACCCTTACTAATAATATGAGCTCACCCATTTCTTATGTTTCCTTTCCCCAAGTTATGAAGAAAGTTTTTATGTAGGATTACTAAAGGGGAAGATATTTAAGTGATATTTTGAAGAGATTTTACCAATTTAGAATATTAGGTATCCATGTTTCCAAAGACACTAAACTATTACAATCCTCAGGCATGTATTTTTGTAATCTTTCAAATATTCATCTAAAATGATTTAATATCCATGTATGCTAATCTTCGGATACTATAGTTGGTATCAAAGGAAATTTTTCATAAACCTTTGGAATCTAGGATTAGAAAACTTTAGTGGTATCCCTATATATATTTATACGGATATTTCTAGGTATGTCTCTAAATATAATCCTAGGGTGTCATAGATTTAAAATTAGGTGCCATGATTTAGGAATACTATAAGTAATTTTTCATAATTATGTGGTTATATTCTATGATAATTGTTTCTCACCCTATTATTTCTTTCTTTATTCAATGGAGGTAACTAGAATAACCCGGGTTAACTATAAATGTTTCATATGGGGAATGTTGGGGAATTATGAAAATCAATTTCTTATGTGGAAATATTATGAAGAGAATAGAGAAGGTGATCCGATTATAGGTTATACTGGTAAATATAAAGTTACCACAAATGACATGTGAAAGGTATAGGATTTTATAATAGTAGTATTTACATTAAACATAATAATCATGATTATATTGAGGTTTAGGATCCACAACACATGATTATTATTTCTTATTCAAGGAAAGGGGTATTAAGGAATAAGATGATGAATCATGACTAATGGTTTAAGAATAAATATGGATGATTAAAGTGTATATGTTTTGGAATTAAATGATTATTATATAATAATCATGAAATAAATAAGTATTTTTAGTATAATTGTTTCATTAAGGATTTAAAAGGATATTTTGAATGGTTCAAATGACTTGAAAATTGATTAAATGGAAATGTGATATTTTGATTAAGGGAAGTTAACCCTTTATGTGTTCTTGATGTTGAGATAATGATATTTGAATATATATATATGTTAGATATAAATAATTAAATTGGACCATAATGATTACCTTGGAATTGATTAAATATTTGTTTAAAAGCGGTTTAGGATATCATTTATGAATTATAAAACTTGTTGGATTTAAGGAATATATCCAATAAACTTTGGAATAAGAAAACATACATGATTTTAATAATAATTTATTGAAATTAAGGTTATTACCATGTATTAATGGAATACCTAATGAAGGTATTCACATGTATAGATTTTATAATTAAGAGCTAATTTATGATATATGGGGGATCAATTATAAACTATTTTTGAGACATTTAGTGAACTTTTTTCTAAATTTTTGGATTTTCATCTTTCAAAATGGTTACAAGGTTGACCATTATTGAATGTTTTAAGTTTAAAATAGGATAAGGTTTTAGATATTGAAGTATTATCTCTCTATGTGAGGATTTACGAATATTGGATAACCTATGATAAACATTTTTATATGATGCTAACTAAGGACAGATGGAATGACTTATCATTATACTTCATGATCTGTTAATACCTCAAGGATGAAAAATTCAACTTTATTTCTTGAAGCAAGTTATGAAGTGGAAATCGAGCAAGGAATAACCAAAGGGGGATATTGTGCATATAAAATGGAATAATATCAAGTATGTATATTTACTTATGTTCTTATATGGTAAAATAATTCCACAACTTGAGGAAAAGGAGACTAAAAAGATTTATCATAATACCTTAGTCTCTATTATACTGATGCTCTTATAAATTATCATATATTGAAAGTATATAGTCCATTAACTTTATATTGATCACTCACTTATTGGTGATCAATGATTTTTATCACACTATAATTATTTACGCTTTTCCTCTATGTCCAATATTCACTACCAACCCATGTTATCCTATATGGAAACCTAGTTATGAGTTGATTTGGGTAACCATTATAGTTCCAACTTCCCCTTTCTAAAGGAAGTTTTAGTATTCATTTTTAGGATGAGGGTTTTTAGGAAAGAAAATTTCAAGTATTGAACCTTTGATAACCCAGAATAATTTCAAGGGTCAAATTCATTTTAAGGGGAATAAATGTAACACCTTGAGATTTTATGAAATATTTTTTTAAAATAATTTATTCTTTTTTATATTTTTCATTTCATAAAACAGTAAATATAGATTTTTTTAATATTAAAGCACTAGGTTTTTCTTGCATTATACACAACACCATATTAATATTTTACTACATGAAAGACTTAGATTAACTTTTCGTACACCAAAAAACTATGTTTAGTTTGTGTTACACATAATGTCAAGTTCCTTTGATATCTTATGCTACATGCAATGTCGAGTTTTACTAAACTACAATATACTGTTAATATTGTAATTAAAGTGTTATTATAGTAACCACCTAGCCATTGGAATGGAAGTTATGAATAAGAATAACTAAATTGTTAAAATATTATTTACAAATGTATATAAAATTAATCCTTTGGTTATCAATTTATTAGAAATAAATGTAATAACTATTTTAAAATAAAGAAATTACTTTTCTAAGAAAACTATTTTTCTATGTAAAAATGCATTTTTATCTCAATGAATTAAAAAACCAATTATGATTCATTTTTTAAATAAAATTTATATATTATATATTAAATAAATATTTTTTACAGTGATCAAATAGATTTGACAGGTACAAGATAATAATAAATCCAATAATATTAATAAAAGGATGTATTTTTCTAAAATATAATTTTACTGCCTTTTAATAGAGAACCCCTTTTAGTATAAATTTTGAAACATTTATAATTTTTATTTGAAAAAATAAAAACATTTTTGAAATTTGAATATCAAAATTTACTTTGGGTGAATTTTTGGTATTTTTCAGAGTAGTTTCATTAGTTGTTAAATAGTGAAAATTACTGAATTTTAATTCAAAAAAACAAATCGTCATATTTATTTATATAGTTAAATTATAAATTAATTTTGTTTTAAATTATAATTTGATAAATTATACCCGAATTAATCCAACATATTTCATTATAACCAAGTTAACATTTAAATTATATATAAAAACATTTCAAATTTTTGGACTTTTTTGCCTTAAAAACCCTCTTTCACAACACGTCTGCGGGATTAATTTTAAATTAATTTCTTCCAATTATGTGTTTATAATTTGGAATAATGGATTAAATATTTATAATTTGTATAAATTATAATATCTAGTATGTGCAACTTAGTTTTTGACCAAATAGATTAGTGAAAGTAATTAAAATTAATTACACTTATCAGGGTAAAAACAAGATTATTATGTGGTTAAACATTAACTTAAGGGGACAAATACCCTAGAAATGTGTCCAAAATCCTTTGTATGGATGTATTTAGACCATATCCTACCTTTTATTATACATGGAAAATTATTGGAGGTATATGATGTAAGGGATACCTATCAATAGTGTTTACCTTTTTATATTAACACGAATGTCACTCGTATGCTATAAAAGGGAAGTCACCTCCCTCACTTCCTCACACCTTGAAAGGCACTATGGACCATCAAACACCTACCAAAATAAGATTTAAACTTCCCTCCTATCAACCTAGTAGCCTAAATTTTGGAATAAAGAAAACCAATTTAGTCCTTTGGTGAAAAACAAATGTAATTACCCAAAGATGAGGAGTTTTGAATGTGTTTGATGAAATTCAAGACTAAAGGTAAATGTTTTCTTGTCTCACTTTAATTTTTGTGAGATTTATTTCTTATTCACCAATAATTTATTTTTTGTGGTGTACATACTTCTGATGAATATATTTTATGATTTTTATCCTTAAATTTATGTCTATTTATATATCCATTGGTAATTGTTCTTTCATGGGGTCTATAGTTCCAAAGTTACCAAATCGGTAAAGTAATTTTGTCTCAATTTTCCTCCTTTGAGACACATTCCTTGTTATGCACCTTTATTGGTCTATGAGTTTTATATAATTACATTTATCATGGTATATCATGAATCTCATTATTTTCATGATATTTTATGGTTCATTTAATGATGTTATTTTCATAGTATTATGATTCAAGTTTACCAAAGTGGTAATGGTTTATTGCTACAATCTCATCCTTTATTGAGATTATTTATGAATTTTCTTCCATTGATGAAATATTATGATCCATATATCTATAAATCTCATTAATTATCTTATACTAGGTTTATTAATGATATCTCCAAGTATTCATACCATTTTTTCACTCTTTGGTACTTAAGATAATTAAGAAAATGTTTTTAATAAAATCTGACTTTATTTCATTCTTCGGACGGAAATTTGTTTTATTCACAAAACCAAGTTTTCAAAAAATGTTTTGAAAAAAAAAATTCTACGATGTTTAAAAGAAATTTTTATCTATGTTTTAAATCTTAATAAAAAAATTTAAAATTAATCTCCTTTTCATTTTTTGATCAAGAATATTTTCTAAACTTTTTACAAAGCAAAAGGAATGTTCGACATGTATGGATTTACACACTGTCATTTCCTCAAAGCTTCCTTTGAACGTTTATAGGGTTATTTTTAAAATAAATTTATTTTCATATTATTCTAAAAATTATTTGTTTTAAATTGGTTTCTAAGTAAAAAAACATTATATTTTAAAATTTGTTTAAAATGCTTTTCAAATATTCCTTTATATATTTTAAATGTTATTTTCAAAGGAAAATTTTTGAAAATTGTTTTATGTTTTTAAAATATTTTTTCAAAGTGGAAAGTATATTTTCCTAAAGAAATTTTTTTAATGATTTTTTATGATTCCTTTATATGTTTTCAAAGTATTTTCAGAGAAAATGGATTTTGAAAATTTTATATGTTTTAAAAAGTGCTTTTCAAAGAAAATTTCTATTCAGAGTAATATTTTAAAATTGATCTCCATCTAATATGATATCCTTTGATATGGTTTATGATTTAATAGGGTTATTATCCAAGGACACCATTATTATTATTTCTTTTAACAGTTTATTATTAATATGACAAGTTGTTTATGAAAATCATTTCTCTTCCATGTGTTATACCATGATAAAACACTTATGAAGCCCACTTCATTTCACAAGTTATTATCTGATGAAATGGTTATGAAACCTGTCTATTTTCCAGATGTTATGATATGACAAAATTTTTATGATACCCATTTCATTTCATGGGTTATTTTTTTATTTTTATTAAACCCATCTCTTTTTTATGGGTCGTGATATGATGAATATTTTATTATCTAGTGGAAAATATATGTCTGATTTCATTATGTGATGGGTTAGACCTATATATACCTCTAATGAATTGGGTAAAGATTTATATATCTCATGATATAGATATTTTTGGAAAGAGTATTGAACTTGGTTTAGTGATATAGGTCTAGAACAAATATTGATCTTGGTTCAGTAATATAAGGATGAATGAGGAGTGAAATTGGTTTAATAATATAGGGCTAGAATGGGATATGAACATGGTTTATTAATATAGTTATAGAGTGGAACCTGACCCTGGTTTATTAATATAGGGCTATAAGGAGGACTAAACTGTGTTCAATAATACAAGGCTAGAATGGGTGGTGAACCCGGTTCAGTAATACAAGGCTAGAACAGGGAGTGAACTCGGTATAGTGAATGAACTTCCCCACTAATTTGGTCTTGGGAGTGAAACATGACTACTAATATGGTTTTTTAGTGAACCCATTCCACTAATATGGCCTTTTAATTGAGCCTTAACTACTATGAAAATCATTTTATATGTTTATGTGTCTTCAAAAATTACATGTCTTTTTCTTATGTTATGATCTCATGAATTATGCTCTCCATTTCATTATGATTCATGTCTTATGAACTACCAATATTTATGTTGTGACTCTTGATTACAATCTTTGATATGCAGGGTATGATTTTCTAATGTTAAGATCATGTTATCATACCCTTATACTCTTGTTAGGCTTACACAAATCTATTTTTTTCCCTTATTGAGCATATTATATCACCCCTTATTATGATTTATTTCCCTAGGTTATGAATAAAGGTTGTAATTGGAAGTACAAAAGTGGAAGATCATTAAGGGATATATTGAAGATTTTTCACCAAGGTATAAGATTAGGTTTCCAATTTTCCAAATACATAAACTATTACAGTCATCGGGTATTTATTTTTATAATGTGCTGAATATTTATCTAAAATGATGTAATATCCATGTATGTTCATCCGGGGTCACTATACTCCATCACCTCTTCAGCATAGTATAATTCCACTTGAGATTTTTTATCTTGAATGTTTGTTAACTATGTTGATATCATGTCCCTCAGAATATTTAAATGTTACTTTTTCTATTTTTATTGTCATTTTATAATCCCATTTATGGTATAATGAAACGATTTGTAGTCAAATATGGAATATCCCATCATGGTGAACATACTGCACAACCTATAGAGTTATGACAACAAGTATTCTAGACTATTCTCTAAGAATAGACTCTATGTATCTTTTCAAACTAAATAGTTGGTGAAAAATAAGGTTATATAAGCTTCATCGTCCGGATTAGATCTACCCATAGAAATATTGATTTATTTAGAAACCATCTTTATCAAGGAGTTTTTAGACATAGAATCCCATGGAGGAATTTTCTTTTCATATATTGATGTACCTATTACCTCATTCAATAGAGATATCCATATTGTCTTTCCTCAAATATCAAGGATATATGTAGGTGTCCTTGAAATGAACTCCCATATTTTATTAATAGAAAGTAGAAGAGAGAAGCAGTTGAATATATGAATACTTACTCACATACATTGAAACATTGATTTCCTCAAAATTATTTGTGATGGGTTGGTATACTTCTGGTAATTCTTGCACTAAGCACGTGGACTACACCACCATTTCAATGGGAACTATATTTTCCTCCATCACTTAAGGAACCATGTACTCTATTGGATAAACGAGCTTGATATGAACCTATAATTTGGGATCTTTAGTTTCACCATAATCAATATTTATATAATAAATTTCCATGAATTATTAAGTAAACATAATAAAAAAAATTGAATCTCCAATATTTAATGGATATAAATATTCTTTCATGGATGCTTCAACTTCATCAATAGAATTGAAAAAATAGTCAGTCATGCCAATGTCTATCATGAGATGATCCACTAATCCTTGTTGGAAATAATTTATTATTGAGTAATTCAGATTGGATAATATTATTACTCTTGTGGATACCTCCTCAATATCCACAACTTCTTATATTCCCCTACTGTAAGTACATAGGATGGTTGAACTTGTGGGTGGTACTCTCCCCTGAGGATTTACCATTTTCACCGCCAATTATGTCCCCTTTGAAGGGTAAATAAATTAGGTAGTCAGATATTTTGTTATTCTTTATCTCTATATTTTTTTGGCTCACCCTTTTACCTAGTTGTTAAGGCATATATTTAGCATCTTCACTTACCTCTACTGAGTGATTTCTAATATGGATAATTTTTTTGAACGAACTACTAGTGGGTGTGGAGGAAGAAATGATCTCATATAATTATCCATAACCTCTCCCATATATTGTTCTTTGTCAGAGGTAAATTCATATATGTCTCCTTTAGTATGAGCATCTTCCCAGAGTTGTGTTCCCACTTAAGAATATTTCATGGAAGGAATTAGAATTTTTTCAACCTCTTATAAGGCTTTATAAAAAATGAGGATCATTATAATATTGAAACAAAAAAAATTAAATTGGAATTTATTCTACCTCTTCAAAAAAATTAGCCACTTATGCCCTCAAACTTAAAAAATCTATTACTCAATATAAGGAGTAAACCCTTACCATGTAATATTGAATCTATTTTTATATCTCTTCAAGATAAACCCTTAATTCTTTGGGATACTCTTGGAATGAGATGTGCTCAAGGTTGGTTGTATGTCTAAATCCCAATGGTCAATATCTTCATCTTGGAGTTTCCTTCAGGCTTCTTTGGAATAATGTAACTTCCTCCAGAAATTCCATTTCATACAAGTGTATATAAAGGTTATTGTGATGGAGATAGAAATAGATAAAGGTGATGCACCGATCAAGGGGGTTGGGTCCAAACACCTTCTTTATTTTCATTTTATCACTAGGGATAGATTCTTCTATCGATTGGGCCTCTTTTAGTGCCTCAATGGATTTACTAAAGTCCCTTCCACCAATTCACCCTTAAATTCTTTCACCAATTCAGTCATCTAACCACTTAGATAAAAATAGATCCATGTATCCACATAATCTGAGTTATGTCTAATGAAATATTCTAATGGTGGGATTCTCATTGGGATACACATCTCCTACTTTATAAACATTAACTATAACTGGAACACTATCATTGGGTGTATCTCAATTTATACACTCATACAAGAAGCTAGACATTTTTTTGAATGTACCTGAACTATCTCCCAAATATGTTGGGGGTATAGCTCTCGTAGATAACTTTCTCATCTATTAAGGAGGCCAAAACACCTTATTGAATAGATATAAAATATGAGTGTGCCTCATGATCATCGGTCATGTCATCAATAATATTTCAAGTTGAGAACCCATAAGTCTTTCATAATAACAGCTTATACCGATTAAATTTGTTCTTCTCCTCGGAGTAGCTAACAGTGCTTAGTTAAAATTCACTAATTCTCTATATAAATCACATTAATTAAGAATCAAGAATATTTTTGATTTTGATAAATTAATATCCTCCCTTATATGCTACCATCCATCCCCACAAAATGTAGAGAATACCAACATTTCTAAATGGATATTGTACTTTTAAAACATACCCTGACATATAATATAACTTTCCATGCATTGGAATAGCTAGAATTATCTATCTATGACTGTCATGTTAAACCTCCATTAAAATGTGTTGATTATTACCTAGATATTTTATTCTAAAATTGGGATTATAAATATTCTTAAAAATATTATCATAAAAGCTTCCTAATTCACTAAACCATGAACTTGAGTAGTAAACTCACATACCCATCTATTTAACTAGCCTTATTTTATAGTGATCCATTTTGAAACCTTAGCTCAATGAGATTATTGAGTTAGAAAAAATCTAGTCCTCTTCACCTATATCCCATGTATATTATTCTTGATAAATTTTTCATCCCATGTTCTGAAATTGAATTCAACCCTTAGATAGAATTATCTTTAAAGGAGTTCACTTTCTAGCTTATTCATCTCATTGGAGATCAGAGTGGTTCACTTAGTATCTCCTATTCATTGACTAAGGGGATGAATTCATCATATATGTATCCTAAAATTGAAGCTCCACTGATCATCTACATATTTTATTATATGGAAAGTGTTGGTGTTCTAACTCTATATTCTCATAAGGTCTGAGACAAGGAATGTGTCTTGGTAAGAAAGAGACTATAAAATACTTATAACCACATAAATATATACTTAATTTAAGCTCCAACAAAAAGTTATTAAAGGTATTATGGGCCTATAAATTCCACCCTAGATCTATGAGAAAATATACACCTGATTAAAACTCTCGATTTTTCAACTATGCAAACTTTTAATTAGTTGATGTTTTCCTAAGGATAGATCATTAGACATGAGTCTTGAGATCTAGTGTGTGTCACTCCTCTTCAAGGTATAGTGGAATGTATCCCATGATGAATCCCTCACCAGGACCATCTTCCATAATAAAATAACCAGGTGGTTATATATTGGAACTAATCCCTTCTATATACTTGATAGTTCAAAGGGGTAGCAAATTCCCCTTATAGAGTGATGGAATATGAGAATTATTCAGAATTAATAGTCCATAAATGTAAATTCATTCTGATAGAGGGTAATCTTGAATATTTATCCCAAGGAGGTTAGTAAAGAAGGTGTGTGCTGGTTGAATATGCTCATGTTGACTAGATCCCATGCAATTTACCATATTTATCTGACATGCCACCACAACCCAAATTTCACAAATTGAATTAATTCCACACGATTTTTAATATATATATATATATATATAAGATAAAAAATCATGAATTTTATGATAATACATGATCCTTGTGCTTTTTGTATGATTATCATGTGGTTGAAAATCCATGACCATATGATTCGGGTTATGAGAGCCTAGAAATTTACCTTAGGTATTACATGGTTTATCTCATGTGATTTCTCTTTTTCAATTCCACAATGTTGTTTCTATTTTTTTCATACCATGTGGTTCCTATCATGTAATTGATTCAAATTTCTCAATCGTATGAATCATTTTCGTGGTTTATCTCATGTGGAAAATTTTAAAGATCAAAGTGTTTTTTGAATTTTAACTAGTGATTATGGGGCCCACTATTAGATTATTTCTAGGGGTTCACCACCCTTGGACTATAAGGACCTTAAAAAATATTTAATATATGGTAAATGATCTCTTCTCATTGTAATAAAACTCAATTTCGAATGGGGAATTTTTTAGTGACATATTTTCTAGAAAATTACTCCCAATAAGTTAGATATTGGGAAAAAGGTGCTCAAAAAATTTCTTTTTTATCATCAAAATCAACAACCAATAGAATCATTAATGAAGATGAGTGGATAAATGTTTTGTATATAAATCATGTAAAAATGTAATACACTCCCTCTTACATGGATCAAATCAAAGTTCATACCATGAAGAAACATGATCGTGTGAGATATGTGTCACTCATTTTGTAGCTCAATGGGAGGCCAATCATAGGGCCATGAGATTCTATAATTTTATGCATAAGTCTTATTATATTTTGAGAATTTATTTTGGTTTTAAAACTCAATAACATGCCTCTTCTTCAGTCGATCAAGATTATGTTTCAAAACTAATCATCCCTTTTACAAAGATCATGGATGGAACTCCATGAATCTACCATATATCTAATCAACCACCCATGCCACATCACCTAGGTTTGACTATAAACATCCAGTTATCATATTTGAAAATGGTGGGACATAAGTAAACTGACTATGAAAGGGATAAAAACTAATATCTAAAATAAGATATTGGTGGGTTGATCTTACACAAATTATACCAGTAAAACCCATATGCTAAAAAAAATAATAACAATATAGAATGAACTTTCCCACATAATATAACCATGAGATCTATTCCTTCAAAATTTGTCATTTTGAACTAGAATGAATGATAAATTTTTCATTTTTATATGCTATGTGGACACACCATGAAATTATGTGATGATCCCATTATATGTATATGTTATCACACCATATTGTGGTGCCCCTTTTACAATTCCCCTTTCTTGGTTTTTCTTTGACAAATTCCTTACACAATCTCCATTATTCATGTGTTCTATCCTCCCTTATTAGGGTGAATTCTAAAATGATATGGTTTTCATCCAATCGAGTTGTCCACTGAACCCCCATGGCCTTCAATCATCATGTTCAAAATCCAAAAAAGGAAAAATTGAAACCTCATCAAAGGTTTCCAAATGTCCACAATTAAGGGATGTGTATTAGTATGTACCCATTAGATTGTAAATTTAATTGTTAAAATTAGGCTCCCAAATGTGTCCTAAAATTCATAGAACACTTAAAAAACTTATAATTGTGAATTTCATTGATAATGATGGTTTGTATCAGGAATACATCAGAGTAGTTTCTCCTGAGAAGTTATGGATTTCTTTTATGTTCAATGGGTTCAAGTAAAAATGGACATCACTCCTAGAGTAATCTGGTAGTCTTTATTGTTGGATACCATTTCACACCTTCCTTCCATATCCCATACCTATTCCATTAAGGGGAATATTGTAGATTCATCAAGGGAATTCCTAGTGTGTAGTCCCCATTAAAATATAGTATCATGCTTCCATACAATGTGTTTGATCCTCCCTTATCTCTTATTTTTCACACTGATCATGAATCACATAGGAATATATATCTATGTTGATCGAATAATTTTCACCATGAATCATTAAAATTAGTTCTCCTTTATAATTATAATCATTGAACATACCTTCCTTTCCTTAAAAGTTTCATATTCCAAATAAAACATATGAATTACACAGACTCTAATTCCACTTATAAGTGGGATACATAGGATTCCTTTTTAAGGATTTAGTTATATATCTAATATAATTTCACATCTTGTATCTCCAAGTGTCCATATTTCCCTTTAATACCATAATTTATACATAATATTATCACCAATTATTCCCTATATATGTCATAGGCCTCCTCTTTAGGTGTAAGCCTCAGTTTTATCTAAAATTAAAGGACCACGTGTATAATCCATACTCAGTATTCTATTATCATGAATTTTACACACAGACATCCCTATGAAATGATATTAAAATTCATTTCCAATTCCCTAGTAACACAACATTAAAATACATGACAACTTTCTTAACACATGAAATTAAAATTCAAGATACGGTCTCATCTCATGAATTTAATCATTGAAACTTACATGGGATTTAATTTCTATCTTGATAGTGTACATGGGGAACCTTCCCAGGGTTCAAAACCAACATCTTAAAACCATTATCATCTATATAATGCAATATTAATAAATAAATTCTTTCCCTAACAAGAAGGGATATATTCCTTCTATGACATATTATCTCACCAACATCGGGTCATACTTCTGATATAATCCATATTCATTGTGCGACATTCCTTATGATTCTAATCCAATTAATTGGGAAATACTCCTTATGAGATCAACTATAATGAGATACTCATGGATAAGTACCACACCAAACATTGATAGATACATTTTCCCTATTCATCCTTACCACATGATGTTAAACTATATGGATCATTCTGTGTCCTAAGACCTTAAATGATATAATGTGTCCCGATAAGTGGTATTGAACTATGTGGGCTACGATTCCATTCATAGGGGTTAATAGGAAACCCAATTAATGGGTTTGATCCTAAAATTTATTCCTACCTATCTCCTTGTATGAAACTAAATTCTATAGTACCCCAATAACGAGGCTTTAAACTAAAGTATCATTCCACCATTCATCAATCATAATTCATAAGGGTAACTATTTGTGTTATTAATAGGTCTTAAACACATAACAGATTCCTAAAGTGTGAAATTATCCCCCTTAAAAGGGTGTGGTGATAAATACCTCCCATCCTCTTGAAAAATGAGTTTATATAAAACGTTTCTAGTAAAATACCAATGAACACATAACATTGGAAAGTAGAACAACATTGACTCATAATGAGTAATGGTGTTAGTGATCATTGAAAATTGCATAGTAAGTGCATCAGAAGAAGAAATATAACCTTTATAAGGATTATGATGATCAATATATGGATTAACAACATCAATTTAAACATCATTTGTTCATGAATCATTGAATCTATAGAAATGTATTTGTAAGGATGAAATATTTATAAGGGTTATTTATTTGTAAAATTTTGTGAATAATAGAAAGATTAAAGTAGAATTATGCCCATTAAATTCTAGGTGAGTAGTTTATAAATTGAAATAATAATCATGATAAAATTTATCATGATTTTAGATTAATAATCAAGATGGGGAAGATTTTTTTATGGTATCATTTCGCATCATAAAATAAGAAGGATCAGTGATTTCTATACTATCATGAAACATTTTTACATTAAATGTAAGTTTAAATTTATGTTATTTATCGTATAAATAAGAGTAAATTTTTTATAATGAATGAAGAATATAATGATAGTTATATGATTTATTTCATGCATACATTGACAGAATTTATAAAGTGGTTCTATAGAGAAAATAAGAGGTTGAGTATTGTGAATATAGCCAATGGAAAAGTGTGAATATTCATTTGATTTTAAACTCCAAAATTTATGGTATTTAAAAATGATTTATGAATGTGGAATTGATAATAATGTGATGTCAAAAAAATTGATAAACTGACATTGAAACTTGTTATCATATCAATATATATTATTTTATAAGTCAAAGATATTATGTGGTGTAAATATTCAATATTGGTTCTTATTTATAGAAAAAATTTGGTATTGAAGAATGGTTTTCTTAACATTAACACTGCTATATATTTTGTAAAGTATAAATATTTAAGAAAAATAAAACTCTTATATTATATGTTTTTTTATGAGCTGAAAATATGAAGTAAGATCTAGTGATATTAATATTAAACTAAATAATAGAGAATAAGTGGTGAGAAGGAAGAGAGACTGTACATTCTATATTCACACATGTATAATAATGATTATTTCCTTTGTATAATATATGTATCTTACATACTTTATATTATGAATAGAAGGAGGAGGATATGTGTATCATTGTTTGAATACCAAAGAATAAGGTGTTGTTTCCATACTACTATGTAGGTAATATAATAAGTATAAGAAGACCATAGAACCAATTTATAATCTTAAAGAAGCCAAATTGGTAAGGGATATTCAATTTTTAAATATAAATTTATATCATGTTAGGTGCTGGATTCACCTAAATCCATGATACACCAAATCGTTATTCGGAGTTTTGAAAATGTGAGTTTCAAGGTTATAACCTAATTCTTTGTAACTAAAAGATGATTCTAGTGTGTAGTGTGATCTTGGAAGAATATATATCACATCAAAAATTATACTTTTCAAAAGAATATGTGAAACTAGTGGAAATATAGTGTGATTCATGTGCGGTTGTGTTGGATGTGTTACATATAATAGAAATGGAAAGATCATAGGATGTCAGAACCAACTCACTTTAATAAGTGGTATAGGTTAAAATGGAAACTGATTAAAGGTATAAATTATATTCCAAGCCACCAACATTGATCCATCCTCCCTAATTCAGTATGAACATCACAGACTAAATGGTTCCCTCAGAATGGTTTTCAAATAAATGATGGTGTAGATTTTATTGAACTTTTCTCACCTATAGTGAATCTTTCCACCATCTTGGTGGTTCTTAGTATTATTTCATCAAATTATTTACATCTTTAGAATATCTATGTAAAGACAACTTTCCTTCATAGATATTTGAATAAGGTAATTTATATGGAGAAACTTCAAGGATTTTTACATTCAAGAAAGGAATACCTATTGTGAAAACTCTAGAAAAGTTTATATAGATCAGATCAAGAAACTAGGGAGTGTAACAATAATTTTAATGAATTAATGGATAAAAAGAATAAAAATGGTGTTTTGTGGGAAAATTATACTATTTAAAATCTTTTATTGATGGATACATTATTTTTCTTATGTATGTGCATGAAATTATCATTATGGGATCATATATATAGTGGATTGGTGAGATAAAAGGGTATCTGGATATTAAATTTTAGATAAAAGACCTTAGAGAAGCTTTTAAGATTTTGGGGATGAAGATAAAAATATATCAATAAACTAGAAACTTAATGTTATCATAGGCATACTACATTGGAACTATTTTTAAAAGATTTAGTAGGCAAGAATAAATTCCAGTTACTTTTCCCCTAGAAATCATTTTTAAATTAGAAAAGGAGAAAGTACCCAATACATAAGAATATGCAAATTACATAGAAAATTTTACATATGAATCTTATATTGGTATCATTATTTTGGCCATCTTTTCTACCCGGTCAAATATTTCTCATGCAATTTGATTTTTGAGAAGGAACATGGTTAAACCTGGAAAGAAACATTGGGAATTTTTGAAGTGGGTACTGAGGTATTCTAAGGTAATAAAGGAAGTATCTTTACACTTTGGGAAAAGAATGTCATTATAATAGTATGTGGATTCTGACCTTTGAGGTAATGTAGGCAATATGAGGGGTAATACAGGTTATCTTTTTACTTGTGGAGGAACTATAATTAGTTGGATATCTTAATTATAGAAGGTTGAGTCACTATCTACCATATAGTTATATTACATTACTATAACAAAATCATAGAAAGTGATGTTTTGGAGAAATAAATTCTTTGAGGATATATATATATAAATTTAGAGGAAATTTTATTTCACAATGATAGTTTTTGTGCTATATATCTTGAAAAGAACCCAAAATTTCATACACAAACAATTAATATTGGGTTGAATTACCATTTAACAAGAAGATTAATATAGTATGTGTTATTGACATCGAACAAGATTTATTAAACAAACAATTTGGTATACATGTTCATGAATAAAGTGGTGATTGAGAAATTAAGGCACTATTGTGTCTATATATGACTTTATTAATGAATGGAGGATGATAGTTTGAATATTAAATTACACTAGGGTAAGATGGAATGAAAAAAAAATTATTTCATGAATCATAAACTTGAAATTAAATATTTGATGGGAAATCACCCATTAGTAAGTGAAATAGTATGAGGACCTAAGAATAATTAATTCATATAATACTAGAAGAATGGAATGAGGTTAGTTTTTATTAGAATACTCCAAGTGGTATATTGTTATAATGATATAGCTCAATCAATCAGATAAATGTGGTCCCACTTCTATAAGATTTTACAAAGAATCAGGACACAACCCTCACAGTTTTACTTCAGTAGTGAGGTTGATATAGGTTACATGGGTAGAGCCCCTTGGTGGGGAGTCTTAGGGTCATAGGGCCTTGGGTACCAAGGGACATTGGCCTATTACCTAAATTTTTGAGCACTATAAAAATATTGATTGACTATAGCATAGCTAACTAGAGACACCAACAGTGGTAGTGTAGTAGTGTGGACATCACCATGGTACTTTTTCAGCATGTGACATGGGTGTTATACCTCTATAAACTTAATTTATTTTTACTATATCATAGTTAAATTACAATATGAATTTTAATTGTGAAAACATGGGATGTTATAAAACCACATTTCTTTACGATATTATTTCAATCTAGGGTTTCTATAACTCTATATGTTCCCCCTATAATATTTCTCCAAAATAGTGAATTATGCTTCCTCTCTATGTAAATAGAGAGTATTCCCAAACTATGTAAATCATAATTTTTCTTTTTCTTCTTCTTTATTTTTTTTGTTTTACCACTTTTTCTCTTCTATATAAAATAATTGAACATTTATTTATCCTAATTTTTTTAAAATAACTTCTATAATTCAGTGACCATCTAGACTAAACCTATTATGCTAAAAAATATCATGTACAATGGGATGATGGGATATAAAAAAATTTCTTCCTTAATTAATGTGTGTTTTATGGTAATAAATATGAATGTTTTCACAAAGTTCAAAATGTGGGGAAACAGGATATAAAATATATTGAATATCAAACTATTATTCATTTTATGGACATACCCAGGTCAACCCCTAAACCAAGCATCCAAACCATCCCATGATATACCTAAAGGGAGTCTACGTTCCCCATGGGATGATGAAAACTTCCAAGTCCATCATAGAATATTAGTTAGGGATGGTTTCACATAATGAATAAATGAACATCATGGGCTTCCATTGGGAAGTTATTTATGTCTAACATATATATTAAATTCCATGCACATAATCATATAAATATAAAAATCTTAGAAGAAGACAAATTATATATGAAAATATAGACATCAAATTGCTCATAAAAAAGATAAAAGGAGGCACTATATAGATACAAAATATTGGATTGTACAATACAATCCACATAGATAACAAAAACTAAAATAATAAAAATGGACTCTATATAACACATGATTTCACCCTATTTCCACAATGTTGATCCACTTCAAGAGTAATCTAAAAATAGAACCTAAACCTATAAAACAACCAGGTTCTACCAACACTGAGTGGAATTAGTATGTTGTAATCATAAAAAAATACGTATGTAAGTGAAAAAAATATATACCTTTACTTCCCCAAAATAGTTTATAAAAACTGGTCTGAAAATAAAGGTGTAAAATAGGTATTTTAACATTTTATAAATCAACCATGATCCCTTTAAAAAACCTCATCAAAACTTATTTAAAAGTATCCTTTGTGTAACCACAATTTCAAAATACAACTTTGAAAATAAACCCAAAAGGGGAAAATTGAAACCCAAACAAAGTAAAGAACTAATTAAACATATAATTAAGGGTGATTAAATAATAATTATAAGAAAAAAGATATATCAGAATAAAATAGTGACAATAGGGAAATGAAGTTGTACTAAAATGTAACTAGACTAGGGCATGAATCTATAGTTTCCTGAAATGATAAGAAATAAAGAGTATATAATCATGAGAAATACCTAAAAATACTATGAGGATACCTTATAAGTAATAATTTTGGAACCATCTACGGGCCTATGAATGAATTCCTTTAGTCCATAACCAACTCAACTACACTCAACTAGTCGCATCGGTGACACAACCCCCAATAGTTTCTAAAACCATATGGAATCTATTACATATCATGGAGACTAGATAGAAACATATATCAACCCTAAATATGATTCTTAGTATCCCATGATGATATTAAATGTAACATAAAAATATTTTAAATGTATTTACTTTGAAATAAGCTTGAATTATTCACTAGTTTTTTATACACGCAACAATGAGTCTAAATTAACTATGATATCGTATACTATTATAACCTAGCCCTTAATTTTATGGGATAAATAGAAATAAAAAATTATGAAATATATGTATAAATAATTTATTTAATTAAAATTAATCAATCAATTAAAAATAAATAATTACTTAATTTTAAGTAAAGAAATTTTACACTTCAAAATATGTTTCCCTAAAAATGGTATTTATTGTTTTTTGTGTGAAGAAATTATAATTAATTTATATCACTTGTAAAAATTTTATTTTAAAAATAGGATGTATTTTTTGAACTCAGAATATAAAAAATATTTTAACGGTGATTTTTACAATTTTTCTGAAAAGATTATTTTCTCAATAAATTGTAAAAAAATGCACATTTTATTGAAAACATTATTTTCCATTCCAGTAAATAAGTGTCCTTTTTTTGAATTTATTATAAAATATATTTGCTTAATTTGGACTAAAAAAATCCATTTAATGTAAATTTAATAATCATTATGCTTAATTTTGTTATGAAATCAATTTTTAACTTTAAAATGCATTTTTCTAGAAAACTGTTTATAATCACATTTTTGGGTTTATTTTTAAAAAAATTTATTCAACTTTAAAAAAATTAATCTTATAAAATGGAAAATATATTTGAAGCTAAAATTTATGAATTTTTTAATGAGTCCACTTTCTTTTTTTACATTATGAATAATAACTTTGGTAAAAAATCAATTACCATGGTAAGAGTTAAACCAGTTAAAAGGGTTAAAACTATAATGATATGGTTTAAAATGGTATAAAACTAAGTCCAAATACTATTTTATAGTCATATTTCTAAAATATTTCATTTTATATTTTAATATGATTCATTGTTTATGTATTTTTCTTGAGTATGACATTAATATATTTTAATATTTTGAAAATTTTCACGTTTTCCTCTCCCTCCATTATAAAAGGAAACCATTGTTCATATCTTCCTCGCACATCAAGAGCCTCTTATATCATCAAATTATAGACCATATCATTTATTAACTTCCATATCCAAATCCTAGACTTCTGGGTATTATCATAATAGCATCCCTTCATGGATTAATGTGGAATCCAAAGGAGGATTCTCAATAAAGTGGTATAACTATTAACTGCATACTTTCTATTTTATTTTTTCTTCCACCTTCTCTAAACCTATTTTATCTATAATTTAATGATATATATATATATATATTATAAATATACAAAGATGTTATTATGATAATTTATCAACCATTTTCAGCCTCATTTCAACAAAATGGGAAATTAAAGTATCACTCGTGTGTATGTGTGGACTATCGTATCCACATATATACATGATTAATTTTCCATCACATCCTCACATGAATATTTATAATGATAGATTTAATTTTTACATATATTATATTATATATAATTATTATTTAGTAATTTTAATATCTTATCTACCCTCTTACCTTTACACCCTTTGGAAAACGATAATGTTGCTCATGTGTACGTGTGAAGTGCCACCTCTACACAGCGATGTGATTCATTTTTCATCACTGATTTATATGAATAATTGTAAAATTGTATACTAATAATAAATATGATAATTATATAATTATTAATATTCTGTATATTCTGAAACCATGAACAAATTTTATGTATGAGAACCATCTAATCAAATCATGCATCGAAAATGGACCGATTCTCACCTGATTGTTCATTTTAATGAATAAATTATCAAAAAAAGTTAATTGAAAATTATAAATTAATGATAAATAGTAAGTTATTTATGAATATAGTTTTTTTAATTTGGTTATATCAAATATATATTTATTATATAAGAAATTTGAACATGTATAATGTAATATGGTACTTAAGGTAAGGGTTTATGTTACAATTTCATTTCTTTTCAGAATTATCTATGCTGAATTTCCATTGAGGTGTATTATATCGATATTATCCATTAAACCTCATGTATTTTTTATACTTTGGTTATTCTTATAAATTTTATATATTATTTCCAATATCCTCTCTTTAGTACATAGAATTATCTTTACTATTTCTTTAAAGAAAAAATAACCTTATTTCATTTTTGGTTAATGAATTTTTTCATCCATATTCAAGTTCTTAAAAATTATTTTATGGATATTTTTATATATACATGAAATTTTTTCAATAATTATTTTTAATTAAATTTTAATTTATTTACAATGGTTTAAATGGAATATTTTTAGTGAAATATTTTCCAAAAAGTCATTTTTGACTTTTTACAAAAGTGTGAAATGAATGTTCACTTTTAACATATATGGTATAAAAATATATTATTATTATAATGAAAAATCATTTATTTTAAGCTTAATATATAATTTTCCATTGTTATTTTCAAATAAATTGATTTTCCAAATATTTTGGAAATTTTCATTTAAAATATTATCAAAATAAAAAAAATTACATGTTTTCAAAGAAAGGTTTTAATGATATTTTAAAATTATTTTTCATATAGGTTAATATTATTTAAGGGTTATTAATATTAATTGGTAATATTATATTATGATACAATACACTTTATTTCTATGGATTTCATATGATTGGGATGATTTAAGGTTGATTCTGTTAAGCTTGATTCTTTCCCACGGGTTAATTAAGTTATGATAAAACCTTTATGGAACTTGTTTCATTTCATGGGTTATGTTATGATGAAATGAAGAAATTTTTATGAAACCTATTTCCTTTCAATATGTTATGATATGGTGAATGTTTTAAGATCTTGTAGAACACATAGGTATGGTTTTAATTATGTGATGGGTAGGCCCAAAATTACATATATCTCTACTGAAAGAGGTAAATAAGGATATATAATGAGATAATAAGGAATGGAATTGTGTGTAAACCTTTTTTAGTAAGGGACTTTTTCTAATAAGATAACGTTGAGAGTGAACCTTGACTAAGGAAATGATAGAATAAGGAGTGAACTCAATCTACTATGATAATCTTGGTAGTGAAGCTTGATTAAATAAATGATTTTCTATTCTTATATTTATACTAAAAACTTATTTATTTTTATTATGATATGTTCACAAGGAACATTATTGATTTTTTATGATTCCACACACTTATAAATTATTTATTTTATTATGAGAAATTTTTATGTCATGATTAATAACTTATGATCCTTGAATGATTCAATATCATTTTTAAAATATATTGTTATGTTCTCATACTCTTATACTTATATAATTCTCACAAATGATCATTGATTTATATCTCATATGGTTACCCTTACTAAGAGTCATAGATCACCCTTTCATTTTTTCCTTTCCCTAGGTAAAAAAGAATGTTTCTAAGTAGTTTATCTCTAATAACTGTACTATGTGGGAAGGTTTTTGTAGGAGATGTTGAATATATTTTATGAAATGAGATAATTATGTATCTAATATCCAAATACACTAAACCTTAATTGTTCTAAGGAATGTATTGTTATGATATGTATTGAATATTCATCTAGAATGATGTAATATATATTTATGGAATGATTACGTTTCCACAATTGGTATTAGAGAATCATTTAGTTATTTTATGGAGATTATGGTTAGAGAATATTAGTGAAAACCTTAGGGATAAGTCTAAGCATAGAATATATCTTAAATTTTTGGTAAAGTAGATATTTTGTGTTTTCATAGAAAATAAATCCCTATATGGATAATGTAAAATGGATGTGACTACGGAATAGATGTACTCGAGGGAAACAACTCTAAAAATGACAGATTGGGTAATAACTTGATTATTATTGGTGCATGATAAGTGTTCATAATACTGCACACATGGGTAGAAACTCCTAGGAGATATTCTTAGAATAATTTATTTATTTTTATGAAAATTTATGAAGTATTTAAATTGATTATAAATATTAATAACATGGGTTATTAAAAGGTTTCATATATTAAAAATAAGGATTAATTATCTAGATATGATATGACTAACTTTTCATGATTACATGATTAATCGATATAATTTTTATTTCTAACACTATTATTTTTTGTCTTTGTTAATGGTTGGACCAAGGAGGAATACTATTAACACAGAATGTGATAGTTAATTCAATGATCATTCATAAGAGAAACCAAATGAAATGGGAGCTGCTATGTGAAATATTGATATTATTCTCACCTAAATCTCTCAAGAAATGAGTGGTAACATAAATCATTTTGAACTTATAAATTTATGAATGATGAACAACTAAATTATGAGTCTTTTATATGGAAAATTTCATGTTACATTAGTGGTTACTCTGATCCAATTATTTCTTGGAAATGGATGAATTTTAAAGAAATGATATTCTCAATTCTATTATGTTAGGACCATGAGAATTTTATTATATTCATGTATCATTTAAAAGGTTAAGTTTATCAATGGTGGACTCTTACCAAGAATAGTAGGAAAGGGGAGGAAATTGACTCTACGACCTAGGAAGAGGTTAAGAAGGAATTTTTTAGTATTTTCTTAATCTATTCACATGAAAATGGAAAGGGTATTCTTAGAGATAAAACAAAAGGAAAAAAAAATCCCTTAGTACGTTTAAGGAAAATTTCACCAAGCATGAAAGTTATGCTTCTGGTTTTTTCATCAATTCTAAAAGAAAATTTGGGATATTCTTTAGTGTCTTGATACCTAGTATTGAAAAGAAATTTTTTATAAGATACACCGATATCTATGAATAAATCCATCAATGTGATCTCAATATGGAATATAAAATGGGAGTCTCTTAGTGGTCTCATAGTTTTGGGTAAAAAGATAATGATAGAGTTTTGTGTAAATTATAATAATAAAACCCATGGAGGAAAGAAAATTCATCATCCTTCATGGCAGAAGTGTGGAAGGAAGCTTGGAGGAAATTTCGTTATAGGGTCTGGTAATTATTTTAAGTGTGGAGAATAATTTTATCAGGAAAATTAATGTCTAAGTGATTAATGTTTTTGGTCAATGAAAGGAACGATAAAAAATCTCAACCAAATGTGACACCTAAACTCCAATGATATAATTATAATTATTAAGGAAATTATGATAATAAATGCATGAATTTGAGTTTTAATGATGAAAATCAGTTTTATCAACCTCTTAATCTAAGATACATAGGTAAATACGATGTGATAACAACTGATGAAGTGAATCATGATAATGAAGTGGTGAAAGGTACACATACCATAAAATCTAAAACTTTAAATATTTTATTTGATTCTAGATCAACCAACTCTTTTATATCTAAAAAAATTGGGTTGGGTACCATGTCACCACCTCAATAATTATATGTTTATTTAGTACTAAAAACTATTAATGGTATGATGATATCATCTTATATCTATATCTAATCTCTGATAGAAGTGTATTGGAATATACTTCCAAAAAGTCTTTTGATTCTCCCTCTAATTCAATTTGATGTCATTTTGGGCATGGATTCGCTATATATATATATATATATTATATCAATGGATAATTAAATGATTTCAATTTTGATATTTTTAATCAAACAATGATTATCTTTAGTGAGAGGATCAATACTAACTTTAAATAGAGTTTACTTCCATTATATTAGTCTTACTACCTATTCATGAGGTATATTTATCTCAAATGGTTTGGGAGAAAAGAAAACTTGAAGATATTTATATTGTTCAGGATTATGTTGACGTATTTTCATAATACTTTCCTAGTCTTCCCCTAAATCATGAATTTTTATTTTCCAAAATAACTCATAGCTATTGCTACACAAATTTTAAATTCTCTATATAGAATGACCCTGATTGAGTTATAGTAATTGAAGAAGAAACTCCAGGAGAATATTGATAATGTATTCATACACCCTAGTGTGTCACCATGGGGTGAACCAATTATTTTTCTTAAGAATAATTATTTTTCAATGCATATTTTCATTGATTATCTATAACTTAACAATATAATTATCTATATCATGTATACTCTTCCCTATATTGAAGACTTGTTTGATTAACATAATATACCTCAATACTTTTACAAGATTCATAATTTTTCTAGATATACTCAATTTATGTTCATGAAGAAGTATATAATTAATATATCCTTCTTTATGAGGTATGTTCGTTATGAAATTATAGTAATTCTCTTTAGACTTACCAATGCCCCCATTAACTTCATAAATATAATGAATAAGGTATTTATACATTATATTGATTGGTTTTTTGTAATATTTATAGATAATATTCTAATATATTTCTAGATAAAGGAAGATAATGAAGTTCATTTGAATCTAGTGTTAAAGACCCAGAGGTAATATAATCTTTATTCAAAATTTAGAAAGCCTACATTCTAGTTGTAAAAAGTTTCATTTATGGATTACATAATCTCAATAGAGGGTATATCATTATATCATTAAAAGATGGAAATTATTGATAAAGGGCTCAAAAAAACCATGGTAACTAAGATATATATTTTTATTTGGGTAACAGGATACAATCATTTCATTGTTATGGATTTATCATGTTTATATAATCTAATAACTAATTGACTTGGAAGGGGTCCATATTACTTTGGACAAATGAATGTAAGGAAAATTTCAATGATATAAAAATAATGTTGGTTGTTGCACCTATGATAAATCTACCTTACATTGAAAAATGGTTTTCGATCTATATATATTCATAAAATGAGGTATTGATATGTTTCCTCATGAAAAATGATATGGTGATAGCATATAACTCATTCTAGTTGAAAATTAAAAATAAAAATTACCCTATACATAATTTTTTAGTTAGAATTTTTAATTTTTTCACTATAGATATGGAGGAATTATATTTTAGTTAAAAATGTTATATATATATATATATAATTCAAAAAATCTTGAATTACATGTTCACAAAGAATGAGTTAATTGTGTGAAAAAAGATATGGTTGTAGTTTATTAAATATTATGACTTTTCAATAAGTTATGACCCTAGGAAGGAAAGAAAAGTGAGTGATGCTTTGAGTCAAAAAGACCATGCTATTTTATCTATGATGAGGATTGAAATATATCTAATATTTATGGATTTGTAGAATATGGATCTTGAAATCAAGAGGAAATGGGATAGATGATATCTTTCACAGATAAATTTCTAACCATCCATCCATGTGAGGATTAAAGAGTTTTATAAGGAGGATGTGGAACTATAGAAAAAGGTGATAAGTGTTCCTAGGTTCAACTATGATTGTGAAGGAATGATAAGGTTTTAGGAACTGAGTATGTGACCCATTAATATAATAATTTAAGTAAGAGTTATTAGATGAATCTCACAGTTCATTATTCTCTATTCATTCAAAAATGATGATAATGTATAGAGATTTTAAAATTTATTTCTCGTGGGATAACATGAAATAGGATATTGTAGATCATGTATCTTAATATCTGGTTTTTTATAAAATTAAGGATGATAGAAATAACTATATGGTTATATTATAACCATTACTCATACCAGAATAGAAATGTAAAAACATTACCATGGATTGCGTCATCAAACTCCCTAAAACATCTAAAGGGAAATGTGTTATTTGAGTTATTGTTGATTGGATTAATAAATTAGGACATTTCATTACCATCGGTGAATATTTCTCCCGTGATTAGATTATCATGATATAAATTTAAAAAGTGGTAAAATTGTATAGGGTACCACATTATTTTTTATCTAATAAGTATTTGAGGTTAATCATGATGTTTTGGAGAATTATTTAGTTGGAATTGAATGCATATTTGAACAATGGCATCGTATATCACCCTCAGATAATCAAATTCCTCTTATCAAAGGTGGTAGGGATAAACAATTTCCTCATATCAAATTCTCTTCTAACAATAACTTTCACATGAGTATTCAGATGGATCCTTATAAAGCCCTCTATGTAAAGATGTTCTAGGATGAAGTTAGAGAAATAAATTTATTGGTTTATGATCCACCTGAAGAAATGTAAGATTTGTTTAGATCTATTCAGGATCACATCAAGGAAGATCACAGTTGATATAAGAGTTATACTGACAATCATCAGTGAAATATAGAATTCGATGTTTGTGATAAGGTATTCCAATGAATTTATAATTTTAATAAGTTTATGAGATTTGGGAAGAATGGAATGTTAATCCAAATATATATTATCCCTTTCTTAATTCTTGATCAGATCAAAATGATTTATCATCATGTGGCACTTCCATTAAACCTCTCCCAAGTTCATGATATATTTTATATATCTCTATTGAGGGAGTACACACATGTTCCTTAAAATGTACTAAAATTAGAGTCTTTATAGTATGAGGTTGATCCTTTTTATGAGTAATAATTGGTAAAAGACTTGGATTGTAAAAAATAAAGTGTTATAGAACAATAACACTCATCTAGTTAAAGTTCTTTATAGAAATAATAAATTTGAGGAAGTTACATGGGAACCTGAGGATATAATGATACAGAGATAACCTCATTTTTTATATCGAGGTGATGGAATTTCAGGGGAGAAATTCATTTGGGTGGGTTATAATCTAACACCTCTAATATTTAAATTTATTTCCTTGGAAATAAACTTTAAGTAATCAATATCTTGTTATTAATGCAACACTGAGTATAAAAAAACAATGATATAGTATACCATTACAACTGAATAATTAATTTAGAGGTATAAATAGGAATAATTATATTATGAAAAATATTTATAAATTTTTAATATAATGAAATTTTTTTAGTTAATTCATAATAAATAAGTACACCATTTTTAGTTATGTAATTTTATGCTTCAAAAATATAGTTTCATCAAAAACAGTTTTTATTAAATTGTGTGAAACAAATTATAATTAATTTTATTAACTTTCATAAATTTTTGATATAATTTTTTAAATAATAAAATCAAAATTATTTTAAGGTGAAATTTTTGGATTTTTGTGAAAATATTAATTTTCAAGTAAATAGTAAAAAAAATACTGATTTTATTGAAAAATATGTTTTTCATTAAATTATTTAAAATTTAATATTTTGTTTTGAATTTAATTTTAAATTTTACTGGTTAATTTTGATTAAAAATATTCCAATTAATTCAATTTTAATTCGCATTATGCTTAATTTTGGAATAAAAATGTTTTATACTTGCAAATTCATTTTTATGGAAAACTGTTTTTCATTATGTTTGTTGGGTTTATTTTAAAATTAATTTATAAAACTTATATAAATTGAATTTAATAAAATAGACTCTATATTTTTAATTTTCATTTACAATTTAATGATTCCACTTTCATTTTTTTCATTATGAATAGTAACTCTAGTAAAAATGATTATTATAATGTTAAGAGTTAAAATGAGTTAAAAGGAATAAAACTAAAATGCTAAGGGTTAAAATAACCTAAAATATTTCTAAATAATATTTTATGTTCATATTTAGACCCTAGGTCATCTTATATTCAAATATGAGTACTTTTGGATCCATTTTTCTTGAGTAAGGCCTTACAATATTTTAATTTTTGAATAATTCTAAGTGTTTCCTCTCCCTGCCTTATAAAACCATACCACATTTCCTATATTACTCAAACTTCAAGAGCCTGTTATATTTAAAAATATAAAAAAATAATATTTTACTAAAATACCTCCCCATGTCCTATATTTTTTTTATAATAATACAATTCTTTCAAGGCTTAATGTGTAATCTAGTGGAGGATTCTCAATGAAGAGGTGTAACTCTTAACTGAGTATTTTCAATTTTATTTCTTATTAACCATTATTTAAACATATTCTATCAATAATAAAATTATTAATATAGTATGTAAAATATATTTATATTTTATTATGGTGATTTCATAACCATTTTCACCAATTTTTTATCAAATGGTAAATAAAATTATCGCTCTTTTGTATGTGCTAACATTGGCCTTTATATAGAAATCTAATTCATTTTTCATCACTGCATCCTACGAATATTTATAATAATGGATTCAATATTTATATATGATATTTATGAAATAATTATATTTTTTAAAATATAATACCTTATTTACCTTCTTACCTTTCCATACATAAGAAAAGTTATAACATCGCTCGTGCGTACGTGTGGACTACCACCTCCACATAGTAATGTGATACATTTTTCATCATTGGTTAATATAAATAATTATAAAAGTATAATGATGAATAAATATTATAATTATATCATTATTAGTTTTTTGGAGATGATGAAACTATGACCAAGGTGAAAGTATTATAACCATGAAACCAAAACATACATGGAAAACAGACCAGTTTTAACCCAAATTTTCATTTTAGTAAAGAAATTGTTAATAAAATGATATTTCTAAATTTTAAAGGAATTATAAATAGTAATTTATTTATCAATATAGTTTTAGAATATGTTTATAATAAATAAATATTTATTATATAGGATATTTGAACATGTATAAAGAAAGACAGGAATTGAGGTAAGGGTTTATGCTATAATCTAATTTCATTTTGAGATTGTCTATACTAAATTTACATTGGGGGACATTATATGGACATTATCCATTAAACCAATTATATTAAATTATACTTGATTTATTCCAATAATTTTTTTTTATTTTTACCATTTTCATCTTCTTATTACATAAAATGATTAAGAAATTTTTTTAAAGAAAAGTCATCCTTATTTTCTTTTTAGTCGACAAAATTTTTCTTCCATGTCCATACAACTCAAAAAAAATTATAAAGGTTTTTAACTAAAAATAAAATTTTTAATTTTTTTCATTCTCATTATATTTTAATTTATTTAAAATGGTTTAAAAGGAATATTTTTAATTGAGTGTTTTTTAAATAAGTTTTTTTTACTTTTTGAAAAGGTATATAAATAATGTTCTCTTTCAACTTATACAGTATGAATAGATTTTACAAATATCAAGATCATTCATCATATTTAATATTTCATTATAATCTTTCATGGTTATTTTCAAATAAATTAATTTTCTAAAAATTGTGGGAATTTTATTTATAATTTTATCAAAATAAATGGATATGTTTCTCAGGATTTCAAAGTAATATTTGAATAGTATTTTAATGTTATTTTTCATCTAGGTCAATATCCTTTAATTATTGTTATAATTCACTAAAAATATGATCTCATGATACATTCCACTTTTGTTCTCTGGTTTTATTATGAAGATGATTATTTAAGGATGATTCTATGCGACCTATTTCATTCCCATGGGCTAACTAAGTTATGATGAAACCATTATAAAACTTACTTATTTTCTATGGGTTATGCTATTATGAAATTATAAAATTTTTATAAACCCCGTTTATTTTATATCATTTATTCCATTATGAGATTATGATATTTTTTTGAAACCTATTTCCTTTCCATGTGTTATGATATGATGATATAATAAATATTTTATGATCTTGAGGAACACATATGTATATTTTTCATTATGTGATAGGGATTGATGATTATATAGATTTCTAATTCATTTGGTAAATATGGATATATCATGAAATAATTAAGATTTTAATGGGGATTAAACCTAATTCTGTAAGGGATAATGTTCAATAAGATAGTCTCAGGAGTGAACCTTGACTAAGGAAATAATGGAATGGGGAGTGGACCCAATCCAATATTCTATTCTTGGTAGTGAACCATGACTAAGGAAATGGTTTTCTTTTCTTATATACATGAGAAAAACTTATATCTTATGATTATTATGTGTTCTCATGGATTATGATTGATTATTATAATTCTGTGCACTTATGACTTATATCTTTTATTATGGCATAGATGTATTCCCTGATTTATGATTAATTATATTTAACTAATTAGGTATGATTTTTGTAATTTATAATCATGTTATCATACCCTTATTATTATATTATAATCGCTTATGATCATTGATAGATATCTCCTATGTATACCCTTACTGGTTATTTTATCTCACACTTAGTTTTTTTCCTTTACTCAGGTTATGAAGAATGGTTTTAAGTAGGGTGTGTCTAAGATGTTTATTATGTGATAAGATTTTTATAGGCGATATTGAATATCATTCAGAAAATAAAACGATTATGTATCTATCCTCTAAATAAACTAAAACATTAAAATTATATTGCATGTATTTTTATGATATTTATTGAATATTCATCTAATATTATGTAATATATATGTATGAAATACTTGGTTCACCTCAATAAAATTTTAAGGTGAAGTTGAATTCATATAAAACTTCTCCATCAATAACTAATTAAATTTAATATCAATTACCTATCTTACCCCCCATACACACACCCATGTGAAATCCTTTCTTAAAATACAAGGATTCCCTAAAGGTGTATGCTTTTAAAGTAAATAATTTTAAGTTTCCAACCATGAGTTTTCCTTTAAAACTAACATCTATTTTCAAAGAAAACAACATTCCACTAAATTTCATTTGAAAATAAAAATTTAATTATCAAACCATATTATCTTGGTGAAAAGGAGGCCTCTAATTCAATATTTAGGAATCACACATTTATATATCATTTTAACAAAACATTTCTGAGTAAGGAACCCCTTTTTAGAAATAATGTATTTGAAATTCTCCTAAAAATGCATTCAAGGTATCAAGAAGAAATTTTAGAACCAAATCTTTATAAAAATTTCCAAAAATACATTAACATATGCATATATATGTTCTCATGTAAATATATATGTATATGAATTCCCATTCATATATTTAAGTGAAATAATAGAAGTTACAAGGAAGAAAACCTAGGAATATAATTAATGTAACCCACCTGAAATATAAATGATTCCAAGAAAAAAAACATTAAGACCCTTAAAAGAAAAATTATCCCAATAAACCATAACTCATACTCTCCAACCAATTAAATCAATTTTATTAATTACTAAACTCTAACTGAGAAACTAAAACCTCTTTTAATGACACTTTGAAATTTTAAAAAACATTTCATATGTATATAAATTTAACATAAGGCATGAGAATTTAGAAATATGGGAAGAACCCTTATTTAAATAAAATTAATAACTTAAAAGCATTCCAAATTAAATTTACAAATCTATTAATATGAATAATTTAATTACAAACTATTTATAAAGGCTCAAGAATCACAAAAAAGAATCCAAAAAGAAAATGGAGGGAAATAACTACCTCAAACATGTGTGGATGTTAAAAAACCCATGTATTTGTAAGGAATAAGAAATAACTAGTTAATGTTACACGTAAACATCAAAAGGAAAAACCCATATAATCTAAACCTCTCCTTATGGTTTTTCCAAGACATCACCAAGCTATGGGGAAGAAGGAAACCGAGGGAGAAAGTAGGGAACACAGAAGGAGAATACAAAACCAAAAAGAACTTACTTATAATCGATGATAGAGATTTAAGGATTGAAGAAGGAGATTTTGGATAGGGTTTTGGGGAATTGACATACTCAAAAATCAAGTTAGGGAGAGGTGATATTGAGTGGTATAATGTTTTTACAAGGGTAGTTTAGGAAAACAAAATGTTTAGGTATTATGGGAAAGTTGCACAATTATCCCAAAAATTTTCTAAAACCATGCTCCCTTTACTAGATATGAAAACCTCCCTCCCATGGTTTGGTTGTATGTTTTGGAAATCATGTACCAATCATGAAAAAAATCTCTATTAAATTTACATACATCACAAAATTCTTACCACATGGTTTTTACTAACCATTTGAAATTCATGTGACAACCCCCAAACACACCATAATACTTCATGGTATAGACTAAACCATACACTATCTATGTGAATTAAACTGTGAAACAAGAAAATGAAGTTAAGGCATCCCTTTTATTCTGGTAGTCACATAGTTTACCCCAAACAGTTTACACTAACCATGCACTGATAAAAAACTTCTTAAAAACATAAAATTTTTAAAATTATATGAAAAACAATTCAAAATTAAATGAGAAGATCGAGGAACCAGATAAAAAATAACAAAAAAATAAAAATTTCATGGTGTGATATAAATCCCCACTATAACACTTTTTTCCTTGAAAATTTCACCAGATTCTAACTGAACCATGGAAAAAGAACCTTAGATAAAAATAAAGTACCTCTATAATGATAATCTCTAAATCAAACCCAAAACTGAATGATGTTACTAACTTCAGTTTGAATACTACCTCCAAAAAACACACCCAGTCCAAATAATAAGAAATTAAAATTCAATACCCAAATTGTGTCTCTCTACCATTTATAAATCTATAAACAGGTTGGTTTAACTAGATAAGGTACTATGGTTAATTATCACCCAACACAAAAAGTTCATCCAATAAAAGAAAATCAATAGGTTACCCTACTAGAACATAATTCATAATTCTATAGTCCACACATATGTCTCCAATCAAACACAAGATACAAAGTCACCCAAAATCAACTCACCAATTGAAAAAAAGCAATGAAACAAAATAAGAAAGACAAAATAATGAATAAGCTACAAGTGGGGTACATCAAAATATAAAATGAGAGAGATATTTATATTCTATAGTTGGAAATGTAATGTTGTTCTTCTCCTATAGATATCCTAAATAGTATAATTTCTAGTGATTTTCAAGCTGACCACAGTGTAGGTAGGTCCTTAGAGCATTCAGACAAGAGTGCTTATAAGGCATTAATCACCCACATTGGAAGCACCTTGGTGATCAACCCTGCCTAGGTGAAGTATTTTTTGATAAATATTACTCTTTTATAATGTGTTACTTTAGTTCACACCTCCCCCATATGGAGAAACTTTAATAACACTATAGTAAGTTTTCCTACCACCAATCATGGGGAACTCTCTAGAACCCAACACAACCAAAAATTACTATTAACTAATTCATCAAATTAAATTATCCCAAAATATAAAACTTAATCACTATGATCCAAATAAATTCCATTCATAAAGGGATGATCTTTTAAAGAATCATTGGGGATCACCTCTTGGGAAAAGGGAACTAGATCCTTGAAGTGATCAAGGTACCCCTTCACCGTGTGCCAACTGTGAAAAATAACCATAACCTCTACCACCGTATAAAATTCCACTTCCTCAAGGAGGAACCACTGAGATAAGGTAGTCTTGAAATACTCCTACATCATCTCATCTTACAATGAGAAAATAATGACCAACTTCCACTAACCTAAACCTAGTCCCTCAAATAGATCTAAAACATCACTGACCCTTAAATTTTATATAGTTCTTAAGGGAAAAAAGATCTATTTAATTACCTATATCTACTACTCAATATCTTCAAGACCTTGATCAACATTAATGATTTGAAATTAAATAAAATATCATGGATCCACCACTCTATCACAAGTATAGGTAGATTTATCCATTGGAAGATACATTCTATGATCATTCTATGCCTTTTGGGGTAGCACACTATAAAAACAAAAATAAAATAAAATAAATAAAAACCAACCAAACATAATTTGAATTTATATAAAATAAACTAGATATAAAACAAAAACTTCAAGAGTAAAATTAAAACACAAATCAAGAAAAGAATCCTAGAAACAATATTTAAAACTCCATTTTTGAACCACAAAACACTAATTTTACACTTCAACTAAATATTTTTTATAAAATACTCTTTAAATTTTCAAAACCCTATCATTTTAATTTTTAAAAAAGTGAATGTTAACTAATTATCTAATTTTATAACAATACATAATACCAAATATTCTTCAAGGGGAACTATTTGTGGTTCATGACATGACCACATGGTTTAGGAGACTACGTTTCAAGAATGAATCAGCCACTATGATACAAATATAACTATGAACCCAAGCTCCACATGGTTTTCTAGGATACGTGATATCACTATGTGATGTAGGTTCACTCTCATTGTCATCCCCCAAAACACATAAATCCAGAAATAAACAAAAACACCATCAAAATAATCCAGAAACCAATATTAAAGTATCAAACTGGAAAACTATGGCAACTCAAGTCTTAGGGTGAGAAAGCCATAACAAAAATCGACACCAACATTCTAATAAATAAGAGGAAACAAAAAGGATCTAGATATATGTGGAATGTTTTTCCAATACAATCCATATTCATAAGAAGAACTAAAATATGAGAAATGATATGTTTATTACCCTGATGGTTATCATCTATCCATAATACTATTTCACTCCAAGAGTGATCAAAAAATAGAAAATAAACCTAAAAAACAATTCAGGTATACCAAAATTGATTTTAATAAGTATATTATGATCATAAACAAATGAAAAGGTAATTAATAAAGAATACACACATTTCCATCCCTAAAAAATTCCATAATCACCGATTTGAAAATTAATGTAACACCCCAAGATTTCATAGTGTGTTATTTCTTCAAAATAATTCAATAACTTGCACTACACGCAACACTGAGTTCAATCACACCATGACTTACAAAAAAAAAAGCCATTCAAAAGAGGTTATGAATAGTATTATCTAAATTTTAAACTTTATATAATCCTTATAATTTTAGAATCCATATTATGAGTTTCTTAGATATAATGCAAAAACAAATTCATTTTCAGTATTGCACTTTTATCAACTTTTAATAGTGAACCCTTTTTAAATACAATATTTTAAACTTTTTGACTAAATGGGGACATCAAAAATTTAAAATGAAACATCCCAAGCTTCCACGGTACGCTTTCATTGAATAATACAGTAGCGTGTGTTGTACGCAACCTTGAGTTTTAACACACACCACAACCAATCAAACTAGCCGTTATGAATAGTAATACCTACTTTTTGAAATTATATATATTTTATATTTTAAAATGGACTTCATTTTTGGATTCGGAATATCGAATTTAGCCTAAGGTGAAATTTTGGTACATTTCGGATAACTTTCATATTTTGTTGAATAGTGAAAATTACTAAATTTTAATTAAAAACAACTTTTTTAATCAAAATAATTAATAATGATAAATTATGAATTTGAGTGGTTTTAAAGTATATTTATAATATATTTTTACCATTTAATATAATGTTGGTCATTGGACATAATTTTACAATTAAACCGAACATAAACAAGTGTCAATCTTTTGATAGTTATTATCTCTTTAAAACACGCTTTTTGTTTTGACAGCGGGAATTAATTTTAAATTAATTTCTGCCACTTCTGTGTTTTGAATTTAGGAAAATGGATTCTATATTTGGAATTAGGATGTTCAAATTGTGTAAATAGGTAACTTTTATTTTTAGACATTTTGAATAATTACTGCGGTGAATATTTTATTTACCATGGTTAAGGGTAAATCCTGTAAATAAGGGTTAAAAAATAATATTATAATAATACTAAATTACCCTAAAACGTGTCTTAACCCTATTGGTTGATACATGGTCGACCCTAGGAATCTTTGGGTCTGTTTTGGGACCCCATGGATCCACTTGTAAGTGATAATGACACTTTATTTTAATTTAGTTAAAATGAATACAAAAATGACACAAGCATATATCTTTTAGAACAACAATTGTTACATAGGGTTATATATGTTGGATTTTATATTATAAATATTCATTAGAAATCTAAAAAGATTTACTACATAATGATAGTTTATTTATAATTTTTAGACATTAAATAAGTTATTTTATATATGACACAATGATGATGAAGTAATTACTATAATAGTGAAAAATTAAAATAATTGATATTATAAATACCCAAATAAATATAATATGAAACTTTTAATGAATTAAACTAATTTTCTAGGAAAATATGATATATTAGTATTGATTTAATTGACTTTTTTAGAAGTAATCAATCTGTTATGAGTTTCACAAAAATCAACTATTGAATAGTGTCAAAATTGACATAAAAGAGTTCTTAAACAAATATTATATTATTAATTGAAATTAAATTCCTAAAAATCGAAGGTTCAGCCAAGAGACTTATATCATGATAGGTTCATCATTAATGTACCACTTGGGGGTCACTTGGATGTATATAGTAAGTTTATTAACCATATTATATAAAAATACAAAGAGACATTGTAAAAGTGAAACTAATTAACTTAGAGTTAATACTTAAAGATAAGGTTAATATAAGTACCCAAACCTGTCTAAATTCTATTGGTTGAGTGGTTTTCGACCTATCCCCACCTTAACCTTTTAATAATAAGCTTTGGAGCCATTAGAAACCGAATATGAATTTATTATAAATTAATATTTCTAGCTTTTCCAAAGGTGCCCCTCACCCCTCTTATAAAAGGGCACTCCTCCTTCTCATTTCTTAACACCTTCAAAGCCTTTTGGTTCGGCCAAACTCTGCCCAAATACTCTCCCAACATCCCTCAATACAACCTAGAGGCCTTATTTTGATCAGAAAGCCATCCTAAGGAGCCCTTTTGATCAAATCAAAAGGAAGAACCCGAAGAAGAGGTAATGATTTCACCACCCTTCTCCAAGTTCATTTCTTCTTCCACTTCTTCTTCCTTTGTTCTTACCATTCTAAAATAATAACTCCAGTATCTCACATATACTATGATGTTATTATAAATATGGTACAACCATATTCAGTATTCTATCCACCCTTTGAATAACATGTCACCATACGTGCGTACGTACGGACTACCGTCTCCACGTCGTGGTGTAATTGTTATTCAATATAATATTATTTGGATGGGTATAATAATGATGTGTAACTCATGTAAATAATAAATATAACATGTTAATGATTCTGTATATATGATATACCATCCATTTATATATTATTTTAATATCAAAAGAATGATATTGTCGCTCGTGCGTACGTACGGACTACCGTCTCCACGAACGCGATGAGATTCATTCTCCATCGTATCCATTCAAGTATAATTATCATTTGATGATTTAAAAATGATGTTTAAGGACTAGATATCATTCTGGATATGAATAAGATACAACAACCATGGCTTATGTAACAAAACATATAAAAGAAAATGAGTAAGTTAACTCCCGAAACGACGATAATTCTAAGATATTATTAACAAATCAATGTTAAAAGATCATATATGATATCATATTATTATATATGATTCTTGTATAATTTAATAACAACTATTTCACCATTATACAGGAGGTTAACCTACCCCAACCAAGGAAAAGTACAAGGTAAGGGTTTACTTTACAACCTCTTCATTATCCAAGGTTGTTTATACGTAATAATCTACTGGGATCTCTTTATCATCCACATCCATGTTTCTTAAAAATGCATTTCAAAACATTTTTACTATTTACTAGAATATGAGTTAAAGTCATTTATACCCTTTTTGACTTTTATAAGTGGTTTATAAAGGAATCTTTCGGTCGTTTTCAAAACAAGGTCATTTTTAACCTTTTCGACAGAATTAAGGTAAGAATGTTTTTTTTAACTTATACGGCGGGTGCGGCTATTTTCCGCCGTTATAAAATCTTCAAAGCTTCCCTTACAAGCTTATAAGAATATTTTCAATGAAAATGTTTTATTTTATATGGATCTTAAATTATTTCAAAATAAAAGGAGATATTTCTTTAAAAAGAATTTTGATTTCATCTATGTCAACATCCTTTGATGGATTTTAAGATTATTTGAAGTTGATTTATTATGATACAAAACTTCTATATTGTATTGAAGGTTTTGTGATATGTTTGACTATGGATGTGCTATTTTTATACCATTCATAGTTTATGGTGAAAGTATTGACATTTCATATGCTAGTTTTAATATGAATGTTTATGTTATGTTTAAACCTTTTCATATGGGAATGCATTGGACATAATATGTGATGGGTGGAGCCCGCTATAGCTCCTCGATGCATCGGTAGGTCTCATGAGACAAACTAGTGTCTTGGCACAAGGCCTTGACAAAATCTTATTTGTAGTCTTGGCACGAGGCCTTGGCTATGTGGTTATGATAGTCTGGCATTATGCATTCCAACATTATGAAAGTGGTTATTGATTTTTGCATGTGATTATTCGATTAGTAGAATATCCATGTGAATAAGTAAATGGCATTATTTCATTTTATTTATGCCATACCATGTTGAATGTTCACGTTTGAAAGGATTTTGTTTTAGTTATACATTGCCTTAAATGTTTATTCTTATTTATGATAGTTTCCGCTATATTGTTATCCTTACTGGGCATTTGAGCTCACCCCTTTTCTATGTTTTATTTTTCCCAGGATGTGAAGAAGTAAGTTATGAATGACCTGCAGGGATTTTATGAGGGGATTATAGTGTGGACTGTCGAAACATTATGTTGTTGTAGTATTTTTTCATTTTATGATGTAATGTAAAACTTATGAATATATCTAGTGTTTCCAAGGCTACTAAACCAATCGGTCTTTCAAGATTTGATCTTTCTTGTGATCATGCCAATGTTATATAATAATGCACCGACTCTGGGTAACTAGGGTCGGGGCGTTACAGTTGGTATCAGAGGAAGTTTAGTACAAACCTTGGAAGCTAGATTTAGATAAACTCTGATTAGATCACATAGACCTAAGATGAACTTTGAGGATTAGTGTAGAAGAACTTCCTAGAATTTTGGTATTGTAGAGATTTTCTGAGTTTTCCGAGCAATACATCCCTGTCTGGATATGAGCAGGTAGAGGCGGCTCTGGAACAGATGTACCTAGGGGTAAAACCCGAAAACACCGCTTTGAGCTAGACTCGAACGGGAACTGGTGCACGACAACGGGCCTTGCTGCACTCTTGGTTACGACACTCCCGGGGGATATGCTTAGGATAATTCTCATTTTCTTTACAAACCATTATGAAGGGTTTATGAGTATATACTTCCTCAAAGAAAACATTTTCATGATTATGGATTATATCCATAAATAGTTCAATTTATGTTAAGTGTTTTATAAGTATGGGATTATGTATTTTGACTCATAAACTAATCTAGTTTATGCCATTGTTTAGAAATGGCGCCCAGTAGAAGGAATGATAACTCCAGAAATGCACATGATTCAAAGAGAAGGAAGGATCATATCTCTCATGGTCTTAAGCTAGAATTTATAAGTGAAATAGTCTCCCATGTATTATCATCATATGAAGAAATAATATCATGTGTTGATAAGATAAGTGAAGAGTTTACTGAGTCCTATGGCTTTGAAGGGAAGCAAGAGAAAAAAAGGATGGAAGAGAGAAAGATGGATAAAGGGAAGAGGGAAAAGAAGAATTTTCCCATATGTGGTAACTGTGGAAAGAAACACCCTGGAACTTGCCTGAAAGGAATGGGAGTTTGTTATAAGTGTGGAGGAAAAGGTCACAAAGTACGTGACTGCAAGGGTAATAAAATGGTTTCAAATGTACAATGCTTCATTTGCAAGGAGTTCGGACACTACGCGAACCTATGTCCCAGTCATCAGACTATGCCGCAAATGATGTTATTGGATAATAATCGTGTTATGATACTACCACAGATGAAGAGGAATGATTAGAGTTCTTATGTTGATTATGTCAATTGAGTGTTGTATCAACAATGTACTTGTTATAATAATTATGGAGTATATAAGGATTGTACTGCAGTAGTATTTCATTAAGGACTTGAGATTGTGTGGAACAAAGAAAAGTGACTCAATAGCAGGATAAATTTTTGGAAAATATATGGTTGAGAGAATGATAAATCATAATATAGTTCTGATACTGAGATAGTGATTTTGGAATAATATGTGATTGTTTTGGATAAATTATATTGGATATTCTTGACTACCTTGGAACTGATTAATGATTTGTATATTCCATCATTGTTGGGGTTTAAAACATTTTTGGATTAATGAAGTATATCCAGCATTCTATATGGAATAAGGGATCATGAATGTAATCAATAAGGAATATGGTAATACAAGATGAAGGTATTCATATGCTATTGTGGGGTAAAAAGGATCTATATTATGTTTACCTTCCTTATAAATGTTGGACTGTGAGTTTGGACAGAAGTATTTTGGATAGTTCTAGTTTGGATTATTTTGGATTTCCATAAAAGGACAACCCGGAGGTCGGGCGGCAACCCGTCGCGTCCGGCAAGGCTGCGAGACTTGAACCCGCAACCGAATGGTGACAAGGGTGTATCACCTACCACTGGCCCACGAGATGTCCTGGATTAAATAATGTAGTTTTTATTAAAAGATCTTTTAGATGAATTATAAATTCGTTTATTTTGGAACCCTATACGAATAGTGTAAATAGAATTTTTTTTACATTCTATTATCTTTTAGAGTGAAAGATGAGTATGTGGTAGAAATTTATTAATGGATAAAACTCTAATTATAAAGTAAGTATATCTCCATATGATCTTAGCCAATCTCATAAAAAATTCCTCAATATTAAGAAAAGCAAATTAGAACAAAAATGTTTTCCTAGATGGTACCTTAAATCATCACTAATTTATGGCTTTGGGATTGTTGGCCTTTTCATAGCAATGTTCTCTACCACTCTCCATCAGGTAATTGATGGTTAGATTTTTCTTCCATATCCATATTTTCTTACATGGAACCCTAGTATGTGTTATTTTCGGTAATCTTCATACTTTCGACTCTTTATTTTAAATAGAGGCCTCGTTAATTCATTTTTCGATGTGGGATTTCAACTAAGATATTTTGAAACGTCAAAAATGTGTTATCCCAATACCCTATATTTTGTTGAACCGATAGTACTTCAAATCGTCATAGATTGATGAGTTTAAGGGCCTCAATTATACACTTGTTTGTGATTGATGACCTCAATCACTACCTATAAATATTTACGTTTTTCCTCCGATTATATGTCTCTAATTTCCACCAATGTTCTATTAATCAAGATCATAATTTGGTGGTGACCCTTTCATTTCTCTTTTCCTCATATTAAGACTAAATTTTAGTAACCCAATTTCCGATGTGGGTTTTCCCACAAATATATTATCTATTTTCAACCTTTTATTTTTGAAGAACAATTTCAAATTGCGAGGACGCAATTTATTGAAGGAGGGGAGAATGTAACACCCCAAGATTTCATAGTGTGTTATTTCTTCAAAATAATTCAATAACTTGCACTACACGCAACACTGAGTTCAATCACACCATGACTTACAAAAAAAATCCATTCAAAAGAGGTTATGAATAGTATTATCTAAATTTTAAACTTTATATAATCCTTATAATTTTAGAATCCATATTATGAGTTTCTTAGATATAATGCAAGAACAAATTCATTTTCAGAATTGCACTTTTATCAACTTTTAATAGTGAACCCTTTTTAAATACAATATTTTAAACTTTTTGACTAAATGGGGACATCAAAAATTTAAAATGAAACATCCCAAGCTTCCACGGTACGCTTTCATTGAATAATACAGTAGCGTGTGTTGTACGCAACCTTGAGTTTTAACACACACCACAACCAATCAAACTAGTCGTTATGAATAGTAATACCTACTTTTTGAAATTATATATATTTTATATTTTAAAATGGACTTCATTTTTGGATTCGGAATATCGAATTTAGCCTAAGGTGAAATTTTGGTACATTTCGGATAACTTTCATATTTTGATGAATAGTGAAAATTACTAAATTTTAATTAAAAACAACTTTTTTAATCAAAATAATTAATAATGATAAATTATGAATTTGAGTGGTTTTAAAGTATATTTATAATATATTTTTACCATTTAATATAATTTTGGTCATTGGACATAATTTTACAATTAAACCGAACATAAACAAGTGTCAATCTTTTGATAGTTATTATCTCTTTAAAACACGCTTTTTGTTTTGACAGCGGGAATTAATTTTAAATTAATTTCTGCCACTTATGTGTTTTGAATTTAGGAAAATGGATTCCATATTTGGAATCAGGATGTTAAAATTGTGTAAATAGGTAACTTTTATTTTTAGACATTTTGAATAATTACTGCGGTAAATATTTTATTTACCATGGTTAAGGGTAAATCCGGTAAATAAGGGTTAAAAAATAATATTATAATAATACTAAATTACCCTAAAACGTGTCTTAACCCTATTGGTTGATACATGGTCGACCATGGGAATCTTTGGGTCTATTTTGGGACCCCATGGATCCACTTGTAAGTGATAATGACACTTTATTTTAATTTAGTTAAAATGAATACAAAAATGACACAAGCATATATCTTTTAGAACAACAATTCTTACATAGGGTTATATATGTTGGATTTTAAGTTATAAATATTCATTAGAAATCTAAAAAGATTTCCTACATAATTATATTTTATTTATAATTTTTAGACCTTAAATAATTTATTTTATATATGACACAATGATGATGCAGTAATTACTATAATAGTGAAAAATTAAAATAATTGATATTATAAATACCCAAATAAATATAATATGAAACCTTTAATGAATTAAACTAATTTTCTAGGATAATATGATATATTAGGATTGATTTAATGGACTTTTTTCGAAGTAATAAATCTGTTATAAGTTTCACAAAAATCAACTATTGAATAGTGTCAAAATTGACATAAAAGAGTTCTTAAACAAATATTATATTATTAATTGATATTAAATTCCTAAAAATCTAATGTTCGGCCAAGAAACTTATATCATGATAGGTTCATCATTAATGTACCACTTGGGGGTCACTTGTATGTATATAGTAAGTTTATTAACCATATTATATAAAAATACAAAGAGACATTGTAAAAGTGAAACTAATTAACTTAGAGTTAATACTTAAAGATAAGGTTAATATAAGTACCCAAACCTGTCTAAATTCTATTGGTTGAGTGGTTTTCGACCTATCCCCACCTTAAACTTTGAATAATAAGCTTTGGAGCCATTAGAAACCGAATATGAATTTATTATAAATTAATATTTCTAGCTTTTCCAAAGGTTCCCCTCACCCCTCTTATAAAAGGCCACTCCTCCTTCTCATTTCTTCACACCTTCAAAGCCGTTTGGTTCGGCCAAACTCTGCCCAAATACTCTGCCAACATCCCTCACTACAACCTAGAGGCCTTAGTTTGATCATAAAGCCAACCTAAGGAGCCCTTTTGATCAAATCAAAAGGAAGAACCCGAAGAAGAGGTAATGATTTCACCACCCTTCTCCAAGTTCATTTCTTCTTCCACTTCTTCTTCCTTTGTTCTTACCATTATAAAATAATAACTCCAGTATCTCACATATACTGTGATGTTATTATAAATATGGTACAACCATATTCAGTATTCTATCCACCCTTTGAATAACATGTCACCATACGTGCGTACGTACGGACTACCGTCTCCACGTCGTGGTGTAATTGTTATTCAATATAATATTATTTGGATGGGTATAATAATGATGTGTAACTCATGTAAAAAATAAATATAAAATGTTAATGATTCTGTATATATGATATACCATCCATTTATATATTATTTTAATATCAAAAGAATGATATTGTCGCTCGTGCGTACGTACGGACTACCGTCTCCACGAACGCGATGAGATTCATTCTCCATCGTATCCATTCAAGTATAATTATCATTTTATGATTTAAAAATGATGTTTAAGGACTAGATATAATTCTGGATATGAATAAGATACAACAACCATGGCTTATGTAACAAAACATATAAAAGAAAATGAGTAAGTTAACTCCCGAAACGACGATAATTCTAAGATATTATTAACAAATCAATGTTAAAAGATCATATATGATATCATATTATTATATATGATTCTTGTATAATTTAATAACAACTATTTCACCATTATACAGGAGGTTAACCTACCCCAACCAAGGAAAAGTACAAGGTAAGGGTTTACTTTACAACCTCTTCATTATCCAAGGTTGTTTATACGTAATAATCTACTGGGATCTCTTTATCATCCAAATCCATGTTTCTTAAAAATGCATTTCAAAATATTTTTACTATTTACTAGAATATGTGTTAAAGTCATTTATACCCTTTTTGACTTTTATAAGTGGTTTATAAAGGAATCTTTCGGTCGTTTTCAAAACAAGGTCCTTTTTAACCTTTTCGACAGAATTAAGGTAAGAATTTTTTTTTTAACTTATACGGCGGGTGCGGCTATTTTCCGCCGTTATAAAATCTTCAAAGCTTCCCTTACAAGCTTATAAGAATATTTTCAAAGAAAATGTTTTATTTTATATGGATCTTAAATTATTTCAAAATAAAAGGAGATATTTCTTTAAAAAGAATTTTGATTTCATCTATGTCAACATCCTTTGATGGATTTTAAGATTATTTGAAGTTGATTTATTATGATACAAAACTTCTATATTGTATTGAAGGTTTTGTGATATGTTTGACTGTGGATGTGCTATTTTTATACCATTAATAGTTTATTGTGAAAGTATTGACATTTCGTATGCTAGTTTTAATACGAATGTTTATGTTATGTTTAAACCTTTTCATATGGGAATGCATTGGACTTAATAAGTGACGGGTGGAGCCCGCTATAGCTCCTCGATGCATCGGTAGGTCTCATGAGACAAACTAGTGTCTTGGCACAAGGCCTTGACAAAATCTTATTTGTAGTCTTGGCACGAGGCCTTGGCTATGTGGTTATGATAGTCTGGCATTATGCATTCCAACATTATGAAAGTGGTTATTGATTTTTGCATGTGATTATTCGATTAGTAGAATATCCATGTGAATAAGTAAATGGCATTATTTCATTTTATTTATGCCATACCATGTTTAAAGTTCACGTTTGAAAGGCTTTTGTTTTAGTTATACATTTCCTTAAATGTTTATTCTTATTTATGATAGTTTCCGCTATATTGTTATCCTTACTGGGCATTTGAGCTCACCCCTTTTCTATGTTTTATTTTTCCCAGGATGTGAAGAAGTAAGTTATGAATGACCTGCAAGGATTTTATGAGGGGATTATAGTGTGGACTGTGGAAACATTATGTTGTTGTAGTAGTTTTTCATTTTATGATGTAATGTAAAACTTATGAATATATCTAGTGTTTCCAAGGCTACTAAACCAATCGGTCTTTCGAGATTTGATCTTTCTTGTGATCATGACAATGTTATGTAATAAGGCACCGACTCTGGGTAACTAGGGTCGGGGCGTTACATTAATGTGGAAAATAAATCATTGATAATTTTTGAAATAAAAAAAAAACCCTTTATAAATCCCCTTTAAAACCTAATTAAAATTATCCTTTATGTAACCCCAATTTCAAAATAAAACTTTTAAAATCAACCCAATGAAATAAAATTGTAACCAAACCAAAGGAAAAAATTGGGTAAATTTATAAGTAAGAGTGACCAAAAACAAAATATAAGTAGCACTGAATATAAAAATAAAACAATACAAAGAGATAAATGAATTTTTACTAAAATATAATTGAATATGGGTATAAATATAAAGTGATAAGAAATGATAATAAATAAAAAGTATTTAATCATAGTAAATTCCTAACCATCCTTTGATTAGACACTAGACATACTCATTTTAGTACTATTTTTAGGCCTATCGATGAAGTCCATATGTCTATAAGAAAACTCAATTGCTCCCAACTGGCCTCTCTAATGGTATAACCCCCTATATTCAATGAAACCATAGGGGATGTAGTCCATATCATTAGGGCTTAATATAAATGTCCCGCAAACATCACTAAGATTTCTTGGATCCCATGATGTTAATAATAGTGATAAGTTAGGTGTCTTTCACATAAAACTTCTCAATCAAAAACCAATACAAATCAGTCTCAATTACCCATCCCACCATCTTAAATTCACCCATGGGAAATCCTTCCATAAAATAGAAGGATTTAATTAAGGTTTAAACTATCAAATGATATAATTTTATGTTTCCAATCATCCATTTTCATATCATACTAACATTCATTTTCCAAGAAAATAAACTTACATAAAATTTAATTTAAAAATATAAAATATATCATTAATCACATTATCAAGGTTCCAAACAGGACTCTAATACAATATTTAGGAATCAAAAGATTTAATATAATTTCAAGAAAACATTTTTAAGTAAAAGAACACTTTTTAAAAACCTAGTATTTAAAAATATATTAAATAGTAATTCAAGGAACCAAGAATAAATTTTTGAAGCCAAGATTCTAAAAGGGAATCCCAAGATATTTCCATAAATACATGCTCATAAACATAATTATTTTCTTATGAACATATATATTTGTATTTATTCACATGAATATATGTATATAAATTTATGGGGGTTCCAAATAAGACAACTAAGTAATATAACTAAAGTTACCCACCCAAAATATAAATAATTCCACGAAAAACCATCAAGACCCTTAAAAGTAAAATTATCCAAATAAAACATAACTAAAACTTAGTAACCAATTTATGTTATTTTATAAAAGTCTCAAAACCAATTAAAATTCCAAAACCCCTTTAAAATTAAACTTAGGAATTTAACTAAAAATTTAGTATACATATACATTTAACACACGGGAAGAGAATTTATAAATAGTTTAAAAATATATTATTAAATCAAAACACTAACATAAAGGGTTTAAAAATTACATTTTTAAAACTATAAATTTTATAAATTTAATTATAATACATTTGAAATGTCTTGACCATTACATGTAATGTTCTAAAAATGAAATGGATGCACACACCTACACAAAACATGTGTGTGTGTGATTAAACCCATTAATTTGAAAATAAAATTGTTTAATGAGTCAACCACACACCTAAAAATCAAAAGAAAAAACACAAATCATCCAAACTTTACCTAAGGGTTTTACCAAGACATCATCAAGATAAGGGGAAGAAGTAAAACAAAGGATAAAAGAGATAATTGAGAACAAGAATCCAAAACCAAGAATAATATACCAATAATATATGATATTACTTAAAGGATTAAAGGATGAGAAAAGGAAGTGGGGTTTGTAAGGGGTCCTTAATGTGATAAATTTTAGTGAGGGAGAGGGTAAATAAAGTATGGTTATGTTTTTAATATGGTAGTTTAGGAAAATTAAATTTTATGAATTTTGGGAAAGTCACAAAATAAGGTCACAAAATGTACCAAATAATGTTCCAAATGTGTTCCCGAAATTATATAGGAAAACATAGCTTTATTGGTTTGGTCACACAAATTTGAAACCCTAAAACAACCATGAAAAATGTATATATTAAAATGATATACATAACTACACACTTTTTGGATGGTTTTTACTAACCGTGCACAATCCATGTGCTAGCTCCCAGACACACCAAACTCTCACATAGTTTCCCCTAATCCTCACATAGTTTGGAATAAACTAGGTGATGCCCATATGGACTAAACCATATAACAATAAAATGAATTTAAGACCTCTCTATTTATTTATTTAATTGCACTTTTTCCTCTACATTATGCGTACTAACCATGAATATAGGGAAAAAATACCAAAACATAAAATATATAAAAATTATCTAGAAAATAAACCTGAAATTAAAAGATGAGATCAAAGTATAATATAAAAAAAGGTTAGTGTGTGATAATTTACCCTTAGCGATAGCAACCAAACTCCCTCCTAATAAAATGAAGTATCTTCAAATAATTTCCCTTTTAAATTTTTTATTTGATAATTCAAATTTTATAAAGTGGTTGAAATGGAATATAGATTACATAATTTACGATAGAAACATATTTCTACTAACTAATCCACTAAAATGGTATTAATTTAATCCATAATTTCTTGATTATTGAAATGAATATATAAATATAAGTATGGGAATATAGATAAGTGGAACGATTCCATATTAGTGCCTAAATGGCCAAAATTATTCCAATATTTTTATTTTTATAGTTCAAAACCTATCCCTAAAGATATGAATAAATTAAAAGTATGTTACTATGAGATAGATAATATTTATACTAAAGTATCATATAAATGATATTGATGTTTACTTATCAACATTTATTTATGGTTTAAAACTATTTCTATAGATATATATTAAAGTGTTTTATGGATACAAAAAAAGAATATTTCATTCATTATGATATGATAATTTTCACTATAATTTTTTTTATACACATGGAAATTTACATAGATATAATATTAAGGGTCATAAATCTTTTCCAATTTGAGAAAAAGATATTTCATCACATCAAATATAGAATGAGAGAAAGATAGTGTACATGGGTAATCAAAGATTTTTTGGAATGGATCACCCTTATTAGATATTAAAAACCATTTAATGGTTTATATGAGTTTTATCTTTCCCCAAAACATCATTAAATGAATTAAAATTATAAAAATATGAAAATAATCAATGAATTATTTTGGAAGACATAATATTTAGGCCATCAAAAAAATAAAAAAATGTCCATTTTTTAATCTATCGTAATAGATAATTTTTTAGGTAAAACATAACATTGATGTTATGCATATTGAGAAAATAAATTTTGATAGTTTTATTGGAAATTTATTAGATATATAAGGAACAAAAAATTTTAGATTTCATGAAATATTTATCCTAATATCTATATAAATACATATATATTTAGCTCCAAATGTAAATAGAAAATGAATATACTTACCAGTGTTTTATTATACAATATACATGGGTGAAAAAATATTATTTTTCATCACTTTAATTGTATGAAAGTTTCAACTAGGTATTCTTCAAATGTAAATAATTTTTTTCATTAAAGGATTTGAAATTAATAGGCTTGAAGTTTTATGAAAATCATGTATTGATTTTTTAACTACATTCAGTTTTACTTTATAGAATTTTATTGATACCTATAAAAACTAATATTATCATGTTTTGTTACTTTATCACTTTAATTTTTTCCAAATTCAAGGGTACTAATTTGTTAAATTTCTTATAGAATTATGTTTCCCTTATAATATTTCTATTATAAATTTATTTTCCACAATTATTTTTTGATATAATTCTATATCATATGATTCATTTGGTGTGAAAGATATTATTGGGTGGTATTGTATATTTATGTAGCATATATACTTTTGAAAAATATATTAAAATTCTAAAGGGATACATCAAAATATAAATCAACCAGAGGAATAAATTATTAAAAAATATATTTTTGACAGGGTGATTAAGTTTTGAACTGATTACTTAAATGAATTATAGAATCTTGTTCACCATACATCTTTTCAATTATCAATCAATAATGAAAGTAAGTTTTTATATGGATTAAAAGTAATTTCAATTGCACATGATAAAATAATGAAGGGATATTTATACATTTTGAATAATAAAAGTGAGTTTCACCCATATTTTCCCATATTGAAGGAATTGTATCTGAAAATAAATGAAAAGTGGTTCACAATATAGCATACAAGACATTTGTTTCATATTTTTTGGAAACTGTTAGCAAAGAATCAAATTTTTTATAAACATTAAAATAGTTAGTTAGGGAAAAGTGTGATAAGATGATCTCATGGTCTAGTTTGGAAAATAATAATTATATATTTTTCACATAAAAAATAGGACAATAAGAGTAGTTTGAAAAATAATACAGTAATGATCATCACAAAATAAATATATTTTTTATGTGTGGAAGATAAAAATACATTTTCCACATCAATAGATTATTTTTGACTTATTTAGGACATATGAGAAATTTATTATATTAAATTTCTAGTAATAGTGTTCAATTATAACTGTTTTTATAGTAATAGTGGTGTAAAACGTGATGATTTCCAATATACATGTGTTTAAATGAAAATATTTAGTTTCAAAGACAAACCCTTTTTTATGGAGATTCATGTGAAAATGATATTTCCTATAATTGATATATCAAAAGTTAGTGCTCCTTCATTCCTAAAGGGAAATAAATTAATTTGTCCAATATGAATGTCAATTTTGTTATGGATATATGTGGGATTCATCTATCTATTACATGATTTTGTAATAATAATAATGAAAATTTTATTGACAGCTTCTATCTTATATGAAATGATGATGTATTAAGGATATTGGAAAACCCTCAATTAATCTCATAATAATTTATGTAAATATCATTTTTTAATTATTTTAAAGTTAAAATTACACATGTAACAACACATAATTTTTTTTATTTAAATATTTAAAAATATTTATGATGATTTATTTTACCATATTTATATTAAATTTTGTATTCATATATTTTAAGTACACATTTTTTCATTGAATAAACCTAACAGTATTATTTTTCAGCTATTATTTATCTATATTCATCATTTTCAAGTACAAAATTTTCATTACTATATTAGATATAAAATATTTTTGTTTTTGTTTCTATTAACATTTTGATATTTACTATATTTATATCAATTATTTTTATTCCAAAATATGTCAACAATAATTAATTATATTATTATAAATCAATTTAATTGAAGGACATTGAGGAAGTATAACATCTTCTAAGGTATGCCTCTGATATATTTATATATTTATATCTAAAATAATTTAATTAATTCATGAAATTTAGATTATGTTTACTCTGAATATATATCACTATAAGAGACCCAACTATTGTTGAGTATTATTCTTCTCAAGAGAAGATATGACCCAAATTTAATAGACATGGGATTGTATGTTTACAGAAACACTCACCTAATATTGATAAGGATCAGAGGTTACCAATTAAATTTTATGATAAAAATAACCTAGTGGGACTAAATGTAAATAGTTTATTAGTTTCATGGCCATGAAAAAATAAGTTAGGATTAACATATTATATAGTTATTGGAGGAGTGTTGTCTAGGAAATTATAGATTAGTTATGAGAGAGCATAATAGTAAAATATCTCAATTATTTAATATTTTTTCCAATGGTTTAAATATTATAAATTTTATATGGACACCATTTTATTGATTAAATAACAAATTAAATTAAACATTCCTAAAAAAAATTGATTAAGTAGAGGTATATGTATTTTAAAACAATTAACTAGAGTGGTTTTAAAATAAATTTGAATTGATATTATATTTTACAACAAGAATAAGAATGTAAATCAATGTTATAAGTATTTGTTTCCATATATAGGGGCATATGATATTTTTTTTACTAGCCAATAAGAGGAAACCATTATGGTATGTTAAAAAAATTATAAAAACAATTTTCATAATTATTTTTTTAATAATTAATGTTTTTTCATTTATTCTTTTGAAATATAAATTCAGGAGATCTCAATAGTAGATCCAGTCATATAATTTATACCCTCATACTTTTTCACATAGAGGTTATATTTTATGACATGATCAAATGATTTTTCAAAAAATTTAGTAATTAATAGTTAAATCATGTATCAACTTTGAAGAGGTTCAATCTAGTCCTCTCTCTCCCCACACTTGTAAAATATTGATATTTTAGTTTAAATTCTACTTTTAAATAAATATTTATTAAATGTGTTATTTTACAACTAAAACAAACTATGATATATTTTATCATGAATTGCCTTTTATAAAATTAACATGTTTCTTCTATGAACCCCATAAATTATAAATTTATTAATTTAATGATATTTATGTTAGATTACTACTATATTATTTGTATTTATCATCCAATAAATAATATTAAAATTGATATTTATTATATATAAAATTTTATTTACTATATATTTTATGAACATATAAGTAATATTTTTATTAAATTAATCAATAATTATTTGGTAAATTAGATAATAGGGGATGATAAATATAAATTCAAATAAATAATATAATTTTTTAAAATATAAATATTATGAATTATGTTAGGAATAAATGAATTAAATATAATAATTATAAGAGAATTATTATAGAAATGAATATATCTAATGATATATATAAAATTTAATACTAATTATTGTGGTAGTTGAAATGAATTAATAAAAATTAAATATATTATATATGAATTTACAAATTATAATTTTTTATGTTAAATATTAATGTTGATAATTATTTTTAATATATATAAGAAAAGGATATATAATAATTTGTTAAGAAGTTAATTTATTAAAGGAATTTGAAAATTATAATATATAAGTTTTGTTAATAATCTATCTAATGGTCAAGTGCGGCTAAGGTGTTGTTTATGTAAAGGTAAGAATATGGATCGCATGTAGGTGGGTAGTTTAATCATGGGTATTGATATTTCAATTTCATATATAGGTCATTGTTAGGATTTGAAAGCTACATAATTTTAGGTTGTATCCTCATGTAGGGGTGGATACTCAGATCTATTCTTGTGTAAGAGTAATATGAATCTGACTTAAAGTTCAAGTGAGGCATAAGGGGAAAAGTAAAGGTTATATGATACTTGTATAAGGGAAGGTTGATGCTTCCTTAAAGGCCAAGTAATGTGGTAGTGTGAAGGCTTGATGTGTATAAGTCAAGCAGGGAGGGGATATTTTTTTAAATAACATTGAAATGTTTTATCTCTATACACCGCAAATGAAAATTATAGTATGTATATTATACCTCACATAAAAAAAATAAAACTCAAATGATCAGAATGCATATTTTTTTATGAACAAGATTAAAAGTATAGAACACAACATGAGTTAGGACATAAATATTTATAAAAATGTTTTTATCAGCCCATATGCACTAGAATAGTTTCTATGTTTTTATATAATCCAATGCATCCTCTGCCACCATGAAAGGTTCAAGTTTTGAATTTTATAAATTATTATATGGTTATAATAAAATAAGATCATAGCATGATCTTAGTTGTTACAATATATGGTTTTATGTGGCCATCATATATTATATAATCATCACTCTAAATGATATCGTATCTAATCATTTAACTTAAGCAGTGATGAGTATAGGGGTTAATTTTTGTACGTCATTTCATGATCAACATTTTGTGATTCAATTATCTAGTAATATTTAAATATGAATATGTAGTTTAATATCAACTATATAAATGCGATCATTTCCCTCACCTTAAAATCTATCCAAGTGATACTTAGGTTCCAGGAAATATCCATACAACTTTAGCTTCAAATGTGGTAAAGGAATGTGAAAGAAAAAAAGTTTCTTCTTATAATCCTACCTTCAGGGAAGGGAGATTCATTGGAAGAGTTTGAGTTTTTATTTGAATCATGGTAAAGGAAAATGTTTTTAAAAGTTTATATTTTAAACATTACCAACAAATTTCTCATGTTTATGATATTTTTGAAATAAAGGTTTTCTAACATGATTATTTTAAAATGTGGTATTTGAGTAATTCCAAAATCATCATTTTATTTTTAAAATTTTTTATTTCAAAAACACATATATTTTTTATTATTATTAAATCTTATTTTCATTTTGAAAATATTTTTTGTTTATAGAAAAACTTATTTCATAATCATCATTCACTTTTAAAAATATTTAATGGAAAATAACTTTTTTTTATGCATATCCATCTACAAATCATTTTTTTAAACCGTATCTCTTCTAGCTTAATTATGAAGTTTTATATAAAGTAAGTTTCCATAAAATTTAAATTGTTTAAAAATAATATTTTTTGTTCTTTAAAGGTATGTATTTCTCGAAAAAAATCTAGTGAAGAATTTTCATAAACTAACTTTGTATCTATGAAATAATTTTTATAGAAATAAAAATGATTTTAAAAGTACATTTTAATGTACTTCAAAATGAGAAAAGCCATACATTATAAACATTTTGTTTAAATTTGAAACATGATATTGTAAATGATGATGAGGGATGTTAATTATACCAAACACTCAAGGGAAAATTATCTATTAAAGTAATAAGTGGTTCGTAATAGAGCTACAATGTTCCAGGTGGCCTCATATATTTTTATAATAATGTTAAATATCATAATATTTCATTAGTAAATTTTTTTATTTTTGTACAAATATAATGGGTTTATATAAAATAAATTTCAAGAATTTTAAATGAATTTAAATATTAGTGATTTTAAAGAAATAGGTATTTAATGTTTTATTATTTTATCAAATAATGTTTCCAAAAGAACTATTTTTTCTTATAAAACTTTTTTTTAGAAAACTATATTTTATTTTGAAAGGAAATTTTATTCTTGAACAAATTTTTTATTAAAATCAAATATTTTTTAAAATAATAATGATTTTAGAATAGTTTTAATAAATTGAAAATAGGAATTCACACTTTTTATAAAACCCTTACTGAGTTTTTTATCCACACCGTAGGTTTTAAAATGTTTTTCATATGTATTGGGATGTAAAGATCAATTATGTTTCTTGTGATATTGATCTCTTTATGGTGATGGTGTAGCTTTTTAGAGTCTGATAAAAAGAAATTGGAAAGAAAAATATTATGGTTTTGATATATATTAGTTGTTCTAATTCTCTGTGGATATGATCCTAAAAAGGTCTTGGGAGTATGATAACTCAATAAGTAATAATGATATTATAAATGTAATACATAAGTTTGGTTTAATTAATATTGTTATAAAATATAGTATGTAATGTTTTAAATTTTAGACACCTAATTTGGGAATGTGGAGCCGATGAGTTATAGTTGGTATAAGATCAAATTTTTAGATAACTTTATAGGGTAGGATTTTTTTGTTAAATATTTTTTATATATTATTTTATGCAATTGAGTATATTATTTGGTGAATAATAGATCATGTGATCCAAGATACCATAATTTTGGTATAAGTCTATAATTTTAATTGTATTTTATTATTTCATAATTATTATTCCATATTTTAAGAATATTTAAGATTTATTAATACCATTATGCGTAGAAATAAGGGTTTCAATGGATAATAAACTTATGTTTTTATATTATTAACATTTTTGTGAATTATTTTCATAACCATTTTTTATTTTATTAATTTATTGATAATAGGATCTTGAAAATGTTGCTATGAGAGGTATAATCTAAGAAAATTTTTAGTTTTATAACTAAGAAAAAATATATGTCACAAATGGAGGTGGAAAATAAAAATCTAGATATATTATAAGGTAAAAGTTGATTAATTCCCATTATAGATAACTCATTAGAAATTATATCATAACTATATTAAAACTTCCCTTATATGTTTTCCCCAATGAGAGAAATTGAAGTTGTGAGATTGCAATTTATTTAAAGGGATAGAATGTAACATCCCAATATTTTAAAATAAATTTTTCTTTAAAATAAATTATTATTAAATGGATCATTTCACAAATAAAAAAACTATGATATATTTTATCATGAATTGTGTTTTATAAAATTAAATTATATCCTCTATAAACACTATCAATAATAGAATAAATAAATTTTAATATATTCATCTTATATAAGTACTACTATATTTTTATTTATAATCCTAGAAATAATATGTAAGTATATTTTTATTATACATAAAATTATATTTATTATATATTTTTTAAATATATGATAAATATGTTGATGAAATTAATTAATAATGATTTAGGAAATTATTTAGTATGGAATGAAAAATGTAAATTCAAATAAAAAATATAATTTCAAAAATATATATATTAAGAATTTAGTTTGAAATAAATGTATACAGGATAATAATTAGAAGTGAATTATTTTAAAAATGAATATATATATTTACAAATATAACTTTCAATTGTAATTATTATGGTATTTGAAAATAATTTATACAATATAATTATATTAACTATGAATGTAAAAATTCTAATATGGTGTGTAAAAAATTAATATTGATAATTATTTTTGATATATATAAGATAAGTTATATATTAATATGTTAAGAAATTAATGGATTAAAGGTGTCATAGAATTATAATTTTAAGTTAAATTAATAGGTTATATAAAGGTCTAGTTCGGTTGCAGTTATGGATATATAAAGGTAAAAAGATAAATCTCATGTAGATAGGTAATCCAATCATTGTTAAGAATATTTGAATCTCACATATATGTCATTAAAATTATTTGAAATATATATAAGGGTAGGTTTTATCCTTATATAAGGGTAGATACTCATATTTATGTCCATGTAAGGGTTATTTGAATCCAATGAAAAGTTCATGCGAAGTGAAAGGGATTTCATAAATGTTAGCTAATACTCGTATAAGGGTAAGATAATGCTTTCATAAATGTTTGGTGAGGTGATAGTGTGATGTTTTTTTGTATAGGTTAGAAAAGGAACATGATATTAGCTTAAAAAGAAGTAAACATTTGTATTCTTCCTCCCCTACATGTGATAGTTATAATATATATATTATATACCTCACGTTGTAAAGATAAAACACAAAGGATTGGAATATAGATTTTATTAATGAATAAGATCAAAAATAAGGCACCCCAGACTCGCACACTCATATCTTTTACTAAAAAACAAACTTTAGACATAGGGTTTCTTATGAATGGATAAGAAACAAGCTAAAAATATATTTATTTTATATAATTTCCATAACCTAAATAATATATCTCATAGTAAACACATAATCCCATGAACAAAAGGTTCGGTTTCTTTGAACTTCAGTTACATATGCAACTTATTCTATAATAATTTGGAACATTTATCCATAATTAAGACACAATATACCCCCATATATAATTATTATAAGTTACACTCATATTCATAAAATGGGGAATGAAAATATAAGAAAGGGTGAGATCAAAATTCTCCATAAGGGAAAACTTATAAACATGTCATCATGGGTTAGATCGTAAGTACATGAGATAACATGATCTAGGGATAAATATATTATTAAAAATAATATATAATAATATGATCTATTAATAATTCATGATATAATAAGATGTAATCTCAAATAAACAAACATTTACCATGGAATAAGACTATTAGATGATAACATGATCCATGGAGCATAGTCATAGGTAAATTAAGATATTTAATGTCTTGGAAGTGTGACATAATAATAAAATATGACACAAAACACAAGCACGTGGAATCAATGTATTGTGATAATATCTAATAATTAATGCACTTTATTTATTTATTGTAATCTAAGAAGGCTCTCCCTTTATATTTTTAGCATAATCCAAGAAGGATTTCTCTTTATAGTGTGAGTATCATCCAAGAAGGTCCATGCTATATTATCTCATGTGATATAAAACCTTAACCAATTCATTGGAGTAATATATAGGGCCTAAAAATTTATAATATCAATCATCCATACATATGTGTTCCATTCTAACATGAAAAAATTTATACTTCATAAATTATATAATTAACCCACAAAAAAGAGATGTGTTTCAAAAATAATTTTCTTAGAACATTATATAACACATCTAGAGAAATAATTTTGATAGTCTCTTAAAAAAATACCTTATGCGACATAAAGAGAATTAAGGACTTTAAAATATATGAAAAATAACTCTTTAATATCATTAAATAAATAACTTAAAAATGATAGAAAATACCCCTTTTATAAAGGCTTGTAAACTCCTTAAAACTTATTTTATTAAATTGAAATGCTTTGAAAATAATAAAAAAATTTAATAATTACCCTTTAAAATAAAGTGGAAATTTTATAAAATAGTTTTCATTAAAAGGAATTATTTTAAAAAAAAATTTATAAGTCATAAAATATTAATGACCATTTTCATAGAAAAAATATAAACCCTTAAACTTTGGTTTTTTAAAATCTAGAATCACATTTTAAAAAACCAAACTTTGATTTTGAAAAATAAAAAAATAATTACCTTAATTTTCATGATCTATAATAATAAAAATCATTTATAAAAAAATATTACAACATAAAAAGTATTCTTCTTAAATAATAATGCTTGTGATAGTGAAAGAAACTGTAAAAATATTTTTAGAAATGGGTTTTACCATACTGGTAAATTAAAAAGTTACAGGTCACATTGGAGAGTCATTTTCAAAAAGGTGGAGTAAAAAATTTAAAAAAATATTATTTTAAAAAGTTTCTTTAATAATGGATCCTTGAAAAGTATATAAAGTTTTAAAACTAAATGTGGATTTGAAGATAAAACAAACGGTCAGGAAACGAAAACCTTTTGAATATTTTAAAATACCTTTGATAAAATACCGCAATGTAAAAATAGTTAACAAAAAATAACATTTAAAAAATGATAATGGAAGGAGAAATTTCACATGAGATAACACATAATTAGGTTTCAAAATATAAATGATAACATTTTAGGGAGAAGAAAATATGGTCATGGAAGAGAATCATCGTTAAATAAGATGAAAATTATTCTTAACAAAGTTATACTTTTTAAGATATAAATTCATTGAGGTAAAATATTTGAATTAAAATTTTAAATTTACCTATATATAGAAGGAATTAAGTTATAATAATATAATATAATAAAACAATCTTGTAAAATAATGTACAAAGATGAATAATTATGACTCAAGAAAAGAATTTTAGTCCTAAAAATCCATTTCGTCTTAAGAAACATTTTCATAAAAACCCCATTGAAAGGTAGATCATATAATTTAATCTAAATATCCATGAATAAATAGTAGTTGAAGATATTATATATTAAACAGGAAGTATACACTCCATTTAAATTCATTTAGTTGTCTATAGTAAAATATTTCTCATAGAAATAAAATCGAGATGAAACACCCTTACATCATCCTTATCTTTCAAATTAAAAACCTAGGAATGTTAGAACATGAGATATATTTTTCAATATCTAACTGTACATAGAAAAATTATGATAAAATAAATATGTGACCAATATATACACACAAAAGAAAAAAAGGAAATAATTCGTGAATATAAATCATATCACAATGAAGAAAAATTGAGGTGAAAAACCTGTAACCATAGTTTCTAATCCAATCTGTGCATTCACCTAAATTATCGAATAATAAAATTATGTTTATTAAAAAAATTATTAATATCCTTTTAAAGTTATATTTAATTTTAAATGGTCTCTTTATTATCATGTTTTATTCATTTATAAAATATTTTCTTCTTATGTTGGTTACTTGAGGAGGTTTGGTTAATTTCTCTAAAAAATCATCAATATATTGATCATGCTCCAAAGTGTTGTCAAATAGGTTCATAAAACCTATAATTTAAGAGTTTTATTTAGATTATTATTACATTATCAAAAAATTTATAAAATATATTATGATTTCCCAAAATAGTCTCAACTTAAAAAAGTAACCTAGATATTTTTATTTAAAGTAGTTAAGTTTACTATAGAAAATTATTATTATTATCACTGATAGAAGATCCAAAATTATTTTTCAAAAATATTAATAGTGTAAAAAATATCTTTTTAAACAATAAATTCATTTTTATCATCATCTATGTTAGGTGGTAAAGGAGAAGAAAATACATGATCCTGTGTATTTGGTAGTTCGCACGTACATAAAAATAATGCTCTCATTTTTTATAGAATAGTAGGGAGGTATCAAATAAAATAATTAATAATTTTATAATCTTAATAATGTATTAAATATTATATTTTTTCATTAAATAACTATTTTTAACCATTTATGTATGGAGGTGATCAAGAATAGAACTCATCGTTCAGGGAGAAAGTAGTCCACACATACGGATGAGGATGTCTTCATTTTTCAAATGGTTTTGGGGGAAATTAGAAAATGGATATTAAAATAGTATAATAAAATTTCACCATAATATAAATACTGATTTTATAATACATTCATTTAAATAAATTAATTTATGGGGTAGAAAAATAAAATAACTATGAGATTTTGGTTGAGAATATTACATCTCCCTTTCAATTTTCTCTCTTAGATAACACCCTAATGACCCTTAGAATGGTATTTTGTAAAGACCAAGTATTCAAGGACATGATTAAAGGGTTAAAGAGATACTATGATAGATTTTTTTGAGGTAAATCTTTTGAATAGGTAGATAAATTTGGTTGAATATATCTCTTTTTATAAGTGTAGAAAATGGATTTTTTATAAATACACATTAATTTTTTAAAGATGGCATGAGACTATTCCTTGGTTAATGGATCTAAATGTGGTAAATAATAAATTTTAAGGTTTTATTGGGTTGATAAATCCTAAAAAAGGATTTTTATGAATATTTTAAACATTTATTGAGACATTTACCATTAAATTTTTACACTTTTTCATTTTTTCTTTTACCTTGTTAATATGTTTTTAACTATGTAATTTATTTTTTACCAAAAATATAAGATAAAAATTAGTTCCAAATTTGGGTATTATAAACCAAAATTTAGTCTCTATTTAATTTAAATAAGTTTCTAAATATGTTAATGTTAATTTTTAAACTGAAATATATAATATTTAGAATAATTATTTTTACAGAACCATTAAGTGTTCTTAATAACATTAATTACAAATTAAATGAGTGATAATATACTTTTATCTATGTGTAAACATAAATAATAGTAATTTTATAGAATATATCAATTTAATTTATTATATAATATCACACAACATTAATAAAACCATTCCTGTAAAATAACCCTTTTATTATTATATTGGTCTCTAACTTTAATCTTAATAATCATAATTTTTTCAGAAAAATGACATTGACCTTACTATGTAATACGAGCATGTTGATTTAAAATATTTAATCCATTTTTAATATTCAATTTATATAAGTTATGAAAACTAACTTTAAATATATGTAAATAGAAGCATCTTTTAGAGTAAAATGTTAATTAAGTTTCTAAAAATTTGAACATTGGCTTTATAAATTCAACATTAAATTTTTTAAATGAAAAATTTAACTCCATAAATAAATTTTTTATCATGAAATTTGTGTCATTTTTTTATGTTTTACTTACTTCTTGATATTTTCATAAATGATTGAATTTTAGTAAAAACTATATTTTTCACTATTTACCTTAAAATCAATTATTTTAGAAAAATCGAAAAAACACATCCTAAGAAAATTTTATAATGCTGAATTTAAAAATTAAGTTCATTTTATAGAATTAAAATTCAAAAATATATATTTTTATCTATTATATGAAATTTCAAAATATATAAAAAAAATTGTATTGAAAAAATCCTTTAAAAACTAAAAGTGTTCTTAATCTTATTTTTTACAAATTAATAATTGATTAAAATATTTTATTTTCTAGTGGATGTATTATTTTTACATTTTCATAATAATATTTATCTAATATATATTGGATCATTTTAATTTGGGGTTGGGTGTGAAACAAGCCATTTAGTATAGTATTAATTTAGAGAAAAATATTTTTTCAAATCTTAGGGTGTTACAGAAAGAGTAGAAAATGGAATTTTCAAGGACATTGGTGTTTATAAAAATGTGTTTATCATTCCACATGAAATTTAATATTTTATATCATGTAATATAGTCCATTTAGTGCTCATCCCCCATAAAATCTTCATGTTTTGTAGTTTTATAGGTTATTATTTTGTTAAAGCTAACAAATTAAGGTCTCATCATTATCTTGGGGTTTTCTTTATGTGTATGTACAAGGCCATCACCGTAATTTGAAGATAGGACTCATTTATAAGAGTGAAGTGTGGTGAAATATTTTATATTCCCATATCCAATTATGATATAAATAGGAATGTTATTTTATATAATCATCATTGTAAATGAAATTCTATTAAATAATTTAACTTACACAATAAGGGGTGTGGGGATCTGTTTTTTCATACCATTTCAAGACCAACCTTTTATGCCTTAATTATACTATAATATTTAAATATGAATATACATTTTATGATTATATATATAAATATGGGCTTTCCATTATGTTACAAGCTATCTAATTCCATCATAGGTTCAGGAAAATAGCCATTCTACTTTATCTTCAAATGAGATAAATACAATGTGATATAATGAGGGTCTATTCTTAGGTAAAAATATTCAAATAAGGGCATTTAATAGGAAGAATTAGGGTTAGTTTAGGAATAATGGTTATGGAAAATGCTTTTAAATATTTATATTTTATAGTGTACAAAAAAATATTCCATTTATATAGTATTTTAAAAACGAAATTACTCTTAGTGAATTATTATTAAATCTAATTTTGAGGAGTTTCAAAATCATTATTTTATGTGTATAGTGTTTTTTTAAAAAAATCATATTTTGTATGTGGATTAAATTTATTTTTACCTATAAAAATATTCTTACCACATGATTCAAATTATTTCACCATCATCATTCATGTTTTAAAACATGTCATTGTAATACCTAATACCTCATTGTGGTAGGTAAACACCATATCCTAAACTATCATAATGTTCTCTCTAAAGATCATGTATACATAAGTATATTTTAAAAGTTTAATGTATGAATGTTTAAATTTTATTTAAATAAAATAAACTTACTTTTTGAATTAATAATAAAGATATTATCTTATGAATGATTTTGGTATTTTTCAAAAAAAAATGGTTTGTATTCGCATAAATGTTAAAATTAGTTTTCTCTAGAAATATTAATTTTATTTGATAAAATTGAATTTATATTTAGAATTATTAGGTAAAAATAATTTAACTATTCCATTTTTATTTTTATTCATTGAAAATAAATTACTTAGGATAAATATAAATTATCATGGTAAAAGAAAAATAGTTGTTTTCAAAGAATTAATTTTATAATAGATTTATAATTTTTATCTAAATAAATTAGATTAATAGAATTTAAAATATGAATAAAATATTATTTTAAAACATATAAAAAATTATACACACTCATTCAATTGATAAATAATATGAAATAATAATATAAAACACTTAATATATAGAAAATGATATTTTTTCAATAAAAATTGTAACATCCCATTACATTCTTTAAAGTACTTTTCCACTCTTGTTTCATTCCCATTATTATTTGGTTGTGTTTAGAGTCTTTAAAGGATGGATAGAATTTATTAGAGAAAATGAACTATGTTAAAGGATGTAGGTTTGTTTTAATTAATGGAGTCTTAGCATAAAGGTGTCAAAGGCCTTAGAAAGTGCACATTGGGTATGGATTGATTTAGAAGCTTTCTGGGTTGTTCTTCAGGGGGATGTTATAGGGAACTGCCTGTAAAAACAATTATGTCATAAATACTTCGTTAATGATATAAAGTGTTTACTAGAAACAAGACATTATAATGGATTATGGCATAAAATTATTTACGCCATAAAATAAGAACTTACACCATAAATTCATTACTCTATGTGTTTTTAAACATATTGTTCTCACTTCTCCCTTTCACCACTGATATCTTAGGTTTCATGGATAAGTCATTTCTTATCCACCTTAGCCATCCTCATTTGGGGGGATTACGGTCATCCTATGATATTTTTGTCTCCCTGTGCTCTATTTTTCTCTCTTTTAACTGACCCTTCAATCCTCCCCATATTTCCCGCAATCGATGTTTTCCCTAAAATCCAGTCATACATTGATGTTGTTCTTTTAGTTTTTATTTCTCCCATGGAGTTCACGCATGCCTCTAGACTGTTGGATCTTGATTTGGTGGGCCTCTTCATGAATCAGTGAAGCTCTATGGATTCCTTTGATAGATTTGTCTTTTCTTTTTTGAATTTATACGAACGGGTGATTGTTGGGATTTTGGATTCAAGGAATATCTTGATCTGTTTTGTGAATGAGGAAGACCAAGCCTCTACTTGGAAAAATTATCCATGTATTATTTCAGGTTTTTATTTTCCCCCTTTTGGTGTTCATTCGATTTTCATATGCTGCAAGATTCCCCTATTACGTAGATTTGGATATCCCTTCCCAGTCTTCCCTTACCATTTTATACTCCCGTGATCCTTAATTTGATTAGAAATATGGTGGGCCAATTCATCTGATCTGATCATTGTACCTGCACTGTTTTCCATTCAGTTTCTTCAAGAATTTGTATTGAAGTCTATATCACAAATGATCCATTTATTTTCATCAGCCTTTAGGTTAAAGGGAACTAAGTTGGTATCAAACTGTATGCTATCAATTGTGAGTGACATTTTGTTTATCTTGTCGGAATCTTGGTCATGATACTCATAGATTCTAGAGAGTATCATTTCATAACTCTTGGTTGGTCCTTCCATTTGATTACTTGGGAGATAATCATCCCATACAGGTTGTGTGGAAGGATGGATTGAATATCTCGGATCCCAGTATAGTGTCCAAAGACCCAAAGGTGGAATAGTTAGTTACTAGTGAGATGGGTCATTCTACAATCATATAGAAAGAGGTGACAACCAGGAATTCAAATATAAGGATAGTGGATATTTTTTTTATTGACTGAGGTTTCATTTGGGTGAATGTACTTTGTCATGGATTATTCAAGGTTGTTCATGGGAGAATTAAGGGGTTCTTGTAGCCCATAAAATAAGTATAAGAAACACTCCCTCATATACATAACTTTAAGACCTAAATTTGATTCTACCTAAGAGGTTATGATCTAGAATATAGGTGATGATGGTCTAACAAGCTTCAACAAGAAAACTGTAAGGTAGGGGTTCTTATATAAATAGGGGTTGGGATGAAAATATTGAACAGATCATACCCAATAAGGGATATGGATACTATTAAACTGGCCAACTACTTTGAAGGACATTACATTGAGTGAAAGGAATAGGAACAGGGATATTCAATATAGGTAGATCATTCCTTTTAGGACCAAGAAACTTATAGTGTAGAGACAGATGATGAGAGTGAGAGTTTATTCTTAGGAGATAGTACATAAGAGATACACAGTAGAGGAATTTATTTCCCAATAAGGAATAAAGGGAAGAAAAGAAACCATGACTCTAGGATTTGTATCTTAACCAAGGGGAATAAATTCAAATGGATGAAGGACTATTCCTACTTTCCTAAACCAATGGAGACAAGGTCTACTAAAAACTACAATTACAAGGTAAGGGATGGTGAGTTATTACGTAGTGGAAATACATGGAATCTAATTATTCATTATAAGGAATAAATTTTGGAGGAGAGATTACTAATTTAGGACTCCCAATAATATTCATAAAGGATAGTCAATAATATGCTTTGGGAGGATACCAATTATGTTCATAGGGGGTGATTCTATAAGCAATAACATATTTTGAAAATTTGTTTCAATGAAATGAAATTAAATGTGGATTATTTTATTCAAATGTGGGCAAAAATGGATAATTGATTTGAATAACTCATCAAGGATAACTCATAAATAAAGGTTATTTCTCTTAATTGTAACTTATATAGAGATAAATCTTCAAATAGACTTCAACTAAAATTTAATAATTTTGTTATCTCTTAGTTTTTGATGCATTTTCATTAGAATGTGTGGAGGTTCTTGTGATGAGTTGGGTGTGGAATATTGGTTCAATTTGGTAATGGTTTCATTTTGTGTGGGTTCTCACGTGACCCTCAAAATTTATCTTTTTATAAAATAAAATATTGATTTTGGATCATGTGTTTTTAACCCAAGGCGATTCCTTTTTCAGCATATATTAATCTTGATGAATTTTCATCATAAATCAATGATTTATGATGTAAATTCATTATTCTTAATAGTTTTATTTATTTTGTTCACCAAATTTCATTAGGTATCCTACAATTACACCTCCCAAGAACCATAGGCTCTCTCCTATGAGTAGTGAACAACTACATCCTTTCCAGACTTATCATTTTGGCATTTGATCTCCCACGAGTTTCCTCTCTATGGTTTTCTTCTTCTCCCCAATACCCCAATTTTTAAGATATGTGGTCTTTTGGTTTTAGATAGAATCATAGTTTTATCTTTATTATTTATGATCTAGGATTTCCTTTTTTGGTCTCCTTCATCGTCGTTCATTATTGGTGTTTCCCTATTGTAGGTGTTGATTTGATCACCAATTAAGGGTAGGTGGTTCCATATTATTTTCCCCTATAATTGAAACCTTAAGTTTCTTGATTTATTCTAAATGAGTTTTTAATTGATTTAAAACCCCATATTTTAGATTATTAATTGATTATTTTGAAAAAGGAATAGAAATTGTGAAAAACTCCCAATTTCAATGTAATTGAAATTGAATTTTGGATTTGAGAAAAATTAATGGACTGATTTGGAAGTTTATTTGATGAAATTATTTGATTTTAAACCTTAACATAGATGGATGAAATTGAAATTTGATTTTAGAATGCATGAATTGATGAAAACTGGTGATTAGGTTTTGAAATGAGAAAGGCATGGTAAAAACTAAAAACAGGAAATTATATTTTGAACTATTTTGAAATTATAAATATTCTCATGAATGGTTGATTGATTAACTAAATAAAAAGTGATATTTTGTAGTTAGTATGTTATTAGGACAATCACACTAGGATATGGCCCTATAGAAATGGATTGATAATGAAAATACTAACATAAACATATTGCAGCATGACTTTTTCCTCTATGGGGAGTTGAGTCCGGATAACCTGAGTCATGGGATGTGTATACATAATGATTTGAGATCACTTATTTAGTAGTGTGATACATGGTTATATGATATACTTGATTTATGTTTACATGTTATTTATTATGGAACTGTTTTATCCATATCAATAATTTTATATAAAGGTTTTATATGAAGTGTTCATTTAATCATTTTTTCATATATCTTCCATATATTTTGATTATAAATGAATATTTTGTTGAAAATACGAAAATTACATTACAGTACTTATTTTATTTAAACTAAAAGAATATTTGGTTTCATTTTTATGGAATTTTCTTATAGAAATATTAGTGATACCCTATTAGTATTTTTATCTCACACCCTACCTTTTCTTTTAGGTGTTTATATATTTTCTTATGCTAGGTTCGGGCAAAGGGAAAGAACTACCTAGATGTGGTGAATGTTCTTGATCTTTGGGACCTAGAGTGTGGAGGTGATCAGCAGATATGGGACCCACTAATTTCATGGGATATGTTTGATCTTTTATCCTGTAAGATTTTGTGTATTTTGATATTTTATTTTTTGGGTATCTTTTTACCTACTTGATTTTCGTACTTTCTCTCTTTGGGGTGTTGATAAAATTCATTTGAATCTTTTATCTTCCATGTTTTTTTTAAAAATCATTCCCTCATGATTATTTTTTGAACCAAGTGGTAGTTTTAAAACCAAAGATATTAAGAGTTCCCTTAGGTCTATCTCCGGGTGGGATCCGATATAGGCGTACTAGGGTATCTCAGCTACTTTGTGACAAAGTGGTATCAAAGATCTAGGTCAGGTTGTGTAACTTTACTTGATTTTATTATGTAGTTGGGTTATCCTGGTTGATAGGAGGTATTGTTGATGGGACTTAGGAGGTAGTTATGAGAGAGTTCCTAGCCATCTCTCATCATAACAATTCTTGAGTCACTATGGGTGTTTGGGAAAATTGTCTTCAAGGACAGTTTTGATATGATTTCTATGATTTTCCTTACTTCTGGTCTGAGTATGTTGGAATCCTAATCTTGAATTTTTATTGATTTAATTGATATTCCTATATAATTTTTTTTATTTATTAATATGTGCATCCTTAATATTTCTCTCAATGTTGTTTGTTGATGTTTTATAGCATCATGACTTTAAGGAGAAATTTGAATTGGATATATGAGTAAGATAGAGGTGAAACAAAGTAGGTGAATCCTCTAGTGTACTATAATCTTGTATAGAAATTGGTGTGTGTTGTCAAAGCTTTGGGATAAGTTCTTATACCCATTCCCATTTAGGCTCTAGTAGTGGAACCCCAAAAGCATTAATCTAGAGATTATGATCAAGAGTTTCTTCTCAAAAAACCACCATCTTCTAAAGGTTCAAATAATCTTCAAGATGATAAGTATTAATTGAAAATATTTAAATTCATTCTAAGTTCTTGGAAATACCAGAAGTTACATAGGTGAAATGTGATACCTTAAATAATAAGGGGCCTAGCAGGAGATGGTTGGATTCAATGGTGATAGTGAATAAGAATGAGGTATTAAAGTATAAAGGATTTAGATTCAATTTCATTTATTATTTATATTATAGATTCAATGGTCTTGGTGAAATCCATGTAGTTTATTAACCTCAAGTAGGGTGACCAGAACGTGACATAGTTTATGAACCATTTTTTTGATCATATTCATTTTTCTTATGAGCTTATATAAAATGAGAAGATAAGGGATCAATTTTTTGAGATGGTTCTCCAACCTGATATATGATCACAAGTTTTATTGATGAATATCACTTCTTATATAGATATTTTTTATAGAGAATTGATGATTACACTTGACCTGGATGGTAAGTTAGGTTGATGGAGTTCATTTTTCTCCTAGTGGTGGTTTTATGATTTCCATTAAACGAAAGTGGAATAATGTTGAGTCTCATGCTAGTTCCAAATTGTATGTGTCATCAATACCTCCTAAAGTTACATTCATATGCCCTTTGACTTGATTTTTGTGTGGTAATATTGGGGATTAGAAATGGGTTTCCACTGAGACACCCAAGATCTATAGTTCATGTAGTCTCTCAGGCCACCTATAGAATGTCTTCCATTTATTTTAGGATATGTGCAATGGAAAAGACTCGTAAACACCTAAAAATACAACAATTCAATCATATTATTTAATAACTAAGTGGTTCAAACATAGTAATCTAGAATAAAGATTCTTCACATAGTGGAAGAGTCTCTAGAGGAATATGATCCAGGTCCAACAACTATGAGATGTTCCATCATTATAGATTTATCGTTATTGATCTATTTATTTAAAAATCTGGTATCTCTATTATTTATATCAACTTGTATTATGAATATTTTGAATAATCTTATAGATCATTTGCCTTATTTGATGGATATTACTACACCACACAGAACAAAGAGAGAGAAGGGTATTTAGTGTCCTACATGTGTTTTCTCTTCATCAAAAATTAAACACACCTGTAGTTTTCTAGTTCTTGACATGAAAACTATTAATTTTATTTCCATGATGTATTATCTAATTTATCATAAGACCTAGATTGATTGTTACCTTAGGTGTATTTTCTTTAGTTTTTCCCAATGGGGTATGTCATGTCTTTTAGGGATAATGGGACTTGGTATTAAGTTGATATGGACATTCTTTTTAAGATTTGGGTAGGTTAATATTGGTCTTTTCTTTAAAATTATAGTTTTAATATTTGAGTGACGATCTCCCTTTGGTTTTCATTTATTTTACTAAAATTTTTCTTTATAATTTCTCTAGATTTCCACTAGTAATATATGTATATTTTTCTATTTATTTAGTACTTAGTAATTATATAGAATATATTAATTTTTACTATATTTCAACATAGAGTTAAAAAAGTTGACAACTCATTTGGGTGATTTGTTGGGAAAAGGTTTTATACGCCTAAGTGTGTCACCTATGGTGGAACATATTCTCTTTAAAAATAAATCTGATGGAACGCTTCACCTATGTATTTATTATTGGAAACTCAATAGAGTCACGATGAATAAAAAATATTTATTACAATGGATTGATGATGTTTTTGGTCCAAATAATGTGGTGAAGTGGTTATTAAAGATCAATCTTTGATGTGGTGATTACCAGTTGAAAATAAAATAGTTTGAAATTCGTAAAACATCCTTTAGGAGCAGTTATTTCCATTACGAGCATATTTTTATGCCATTTTTTATAACCAATTATCCTATAATTTTTATTTTTTGATGAATAGGATATATCATGAGTACCTTGAATTGAACATGGTGGAATTTTTGGATGATATTTAAGTTTACTCTTATACCAAGGTGAACCATGTGCATCATTTGAGAGTAGTTATGGAAATATTTATAAGTATTTGAATTTATATGAAGCTTTAGAAATGTAATTTCTAGATTTGGGAAGTCAAGTTTGTGGGACATGTCTTATTAGAACATGGTATTTCAGTTTATCTTGATAATTTGAAATCTATTATGACTTTGTAGAAACCCTAAAATGTTTTAAATATTTAGATATTATTGGGATTGGAAGGATATTACTTTAGGTCTACTAAGGATTTCTCAAAGTTGGATTCTCTGATGACCTTCATCACTCATAAAGGGGTGAATTTCATTTTGAATGAAAAATTACAGCATCCTTTTGTTGCTATGAAATGTATTGTTACTTCTACATCAATGATTACTATTTGAGAGGCTGGAACGGGCTATGTGGTCTTTTTGATTCATCATGTTTGGGTATGGGATTTATTATTTTGTATTATGATCATGTGGTAGCCTATGGTTCCACACATCTTTCTCCATATGAGATGAATTATATGACCTATGATCTGAAAAATTCAGTGTTAATTCATTCACTTAAGAGTTTGCGGAATTAAATTTTTTGTGAAAGTTTAACCATTTATTCTGACCATAAAATATTGAGTTATATCTTCTCTAAAAAAATATTTGAATATATAATAGAGGTGTTGTGTGTATGCCTGTAGTCTTTTGATTTCAACATTTCCTACACCTGTCTAAAATGGAATTTTTTGGACGATGCTTTGTGCATGAAACATCTTACCCAGATTATGAAATAATATTTAGAATATTGGAATTATATGGATCTCTTTACTCATTTTTATTTGATAGTTTGGGAGAATTTTTCTCAAGTTGTTCTGGGAATTGTGCAATTGACATCCTCTATACTCTCAAGATGATTCTTCAAGATCAGAAGCTTGATGATAAATTTTGCAGCATTTGGGACTCTCTTTATAGTGGAAAGACCATTGGTGAGTGTTCATTCTCTTCATATGTCATCTTATGTTTCCAGAACCAATTTTTTGTACCCCTTCTTATGAGAAAGGTTATGGTATGGGACTACCATAGTTCCCAGTCGGTGGTGCACCCAGGTACCATAAAGATGTTTAATAATATGTCATGATGATTATGATGGTCAGGTATGATATGAAACATCACTAAATTTGTCTCTCATTTTTATAAAGTCTAATATGTCAAATATGAGCACAAGAGACCTTCATATTTTCTTCATCCACTTCCAATTCCAACGTGGAAATGGGATAAGGTTTATATGGACTTTGTGTTTAGATTACTATGTACCCCTTAAAGAAATAATTTTATATGGGTTGTGGTTGATATGTTGACCAAATCAACTCTATTTATACCCATTCAAGATATGACCAATGTTTTGGACTTGGAGAGTCTATACGTATATGATATTTTTATATTTTATGGAGTTACATTTGATATAATCTCTCAGAGGGATCCCTATTTCACTTCATTCTTCTATAGAGGCCTCTAGGAGGCGATAATATACAAGGTACAATTTCTCATGAAATTTCATCCATAGAATAATGGCCAGATAGTTAAATCTATGCAGATTATTGATGAAATGCTATGTTTTTTTCATTCTTTACTTTAGTGGATCTTGGGATGACCATTTTTGGGACTGGTTGAGTTATCTTATAGAAAATTTTACCAGTAAACTATCAAAATGGATCTTTTTTCCCTTGTATGTATATCCTAACATATCACTATTATTTTGGTTGGATATTAGTGAAAGTTACTTGGTTGTAATGAGTTTAGTTTAATACACTATGACAAATATTTATTTAATTCTTCATAAAATATCGATGGCATAGTGTTAGTATAAATCCTATATTGATTGTTGTTAGTGACCTTTGAATTTTTTTATTAGTGGCTAGTTTTTTTTAGATTTTCACCTCAGTTGGCTCACTAACATCTTGGAAAATTAGTAAATCTTATACTGAGATTTGTGGGTCCTTTTGAGATTGTTGAGCGAGTGGGGAAAATGGCCTACAGTTTATAACTTCTTCTGTATTTGAATTTAATCCACAATTTGTTTCATGTTTCATAGATTTAAAAGTATATTTCTAACCCGTATCATGTTTTATGCTTGGATGATAATTATGTTGAGCCTGATTTATCCATGACTGAAAATCCAGTCATGATTGTTTATTCTAAGATAGAGGTTTCTAATGGGAAGATAATACCTTTGTTCTATGTGTTATGGAAACATGGTTCTCATTTTAATGAGACGTGGGATCATAAGGCACTGATGGCAGATCAATGGCCTCATCTCTTTGATATGGAATCATGTTGATGTGATTTATGGGTACATGAAGTGTTTATGGTGGGAAGGTTGTAACATCCCCTTACCTTCTTTTATCTATTTCTCAACTATCGTTTCATTTACCTTCTTATTTGGGTGTGTTTTGGGTCTTCCAAGTATGGAGATAATTTTTTAGGTAAATTGGCCAGAAGTTTGGGGATGTAATTTTTTTGAACTAGTGGATTTTGTGTATAAATTTGTTAAAGGGTTTATAGGGTTTACTTTGGGACCTAATTGAATTGGAAGAATTATGGGTGGTTCTATAGGGATTGTTTCTAGGTACAAGATATAAAATGAATTTGGGTTTTAAATCCTTATTTTATAACATAAATTGTTTTTCAGAAACAAGTAATGATAATGGATTATAGTTAAAATTGATTTACATTGTAAGAGATAAATTTACACTATAAATTCATTTCTCAATGATTTTTTACCTAAGGTGATTCCTTTTTTGGCGTATATGAAAATCAATGCATTTATGTCATAAACCCATGATTTAAGACATAAATTCCTCATGTTAAGTGATTTTATTTGTGTTTCAAACCTTATTTTATTTAGTATCCTATAAGTGAACCTCTCAATAACCATAGTATTCCTCTTGTGTGAAATGATATACTACAACCCTTCTAGATATATTCGTTTTTCATTTGATCTTCAATGAGTTTCATCACTATGTTTTTCTCCTTATCTATACTATCATTCATTGGTATAGGTATTGATATTTTGGTTACTGATTTAATCAAAGTTTTATCTTGATGATTTTTAATATATGATTTCCTAGATGATATCCTTATCCTTTGTTCTTTGTTGGTGTTTCCCTATTAGGGGTGTTGATTTGATCACTGATTAAAGGTGTGTTTTTAAAATAATTTTTCTCTATAATGAAACCCTTAAATTTCTTGATTAATTTGAAATAAGTTTTTAAAATATTTAAAAACCTATATTTATGATGTTTTATTGATGAATTTGAGAATCGATTTGAAATTGTGAAAAAAAACCCCAATTTAAATAGATTGAAATTATTGGATGGATTAGAGAAAAAATGATGGATCGATTTGGAAATTGATTTGATGAATTGATTTGATGTTTAAACATAAGATAAATGGATTAAATTTAGTGATTTTTTAACATAGGAATAATTGATTAAAATGTGTCATTTGATTTTGAAATGAGAAAGTTGTGTAGAAAAATGAAATTAGGAAATGGTATTTTGGAACTTATTTGAAATGATTTAGTTTCCAATTATTGACTGATTGATTGAATAAAGCACATGTGATCTGATGTAGTTAGTAAGTAATTATGAAAATATTGTTGGGATATGACCCCCTAGCAGTGGATTGATGATAAAAAAACTGACATAAACTTACTGTAGAAATATTTTTTCCCTGATGGGGAGTTGAGTCTCGATAGCCTCAGTCATGGGATGTGTGCACACATTGAGCTGATATTATTTATTGGGTAATCTGAGTGTTATATTTCCATAAACTAACATTCCCCAGTGCTATATACATGGTTTTATTATATACTTGATTTTATTATTACATGTTATTTATTTTTAAGTTATTTTTTCCATGACAACTATTGTACATAAATTTTTTATATAAAATGTTCCTTTAATCCCATTTTGATATATATTACTTATATTTTCATTATGAAAGCATGTTTTATAGAAAATATATAAATTCAATTCCATTTCATTTTTTATTTAAAATGAAATAAAATTTCATTTAATTGTTACAGAATTGATTATAGAACACTTGGTGAGACCCTACTAGGCTATTTAGATCACACCCTACCTTTTCCTTTGGGAATTTTTAAATTCTCTTGTTCCAGGTCTAAGAAAAGGGAAAGTTCCCCATGGAGGTGGTGGATGTTCTTTTCTTGGTTCTCGGAGTTATGAAGGTGAATGGTAGATATATAATCCACTTATTTAATGGGAAATATTTGAGCTTTTATCATGTAATATATTGTGTCTTTTGATGATGTACTTTTTGGGTTTCTTTACTTATTTGATTTTGGCATCTTCTCCCTTTGGATTGTTGAACATACTAACTTGTACCTTTTATATTCAATGGTTTTGTGGAAAAATAATTCCCTTGTGATTATTTAATTAAGTATAGAGATATTATCCAACCCATTAGGATCAATAATTCCCATCAATCCATGTGAGATCTATCATAGGTATTAGTGTACAATGGTATCTGGGCCATTTCATGACAAATATAGTTTTACCTATATCTTATGTTTTAATTTAAATTTTTATTTTCTAAAATTTATAAATTTAATATTGATAAATGTATCAAAAATTTGGATTCATCACATTTATATTTTCCAATAATATTCATCTTATGTTTTTTTATTAAAATAATTACCATGATTACTTCTTGAATCAAGATTAATAAGGGTAAAATGGGTAAATGACATATCTCAAATTGTTAACAATTAAAATTTCATATAAATCTTATTAGAATATTTATTAGGTGTGAAAGTCATAAACACATGTCCCACAAACCATTTATCAACCAAATTTTTCTAACTCACCAAAACCACCTAATACCCATGTGATTCCATTCCTACCACTTACCAAACTTTAGTTTCTATGAAAAAATCGCTCTTTCTCCCCAATAAATAGAGCCTCTCACTAACCATTCAATACCACTATAAAAATTCAGTTTCCTCTTAAAATATATATAATTTCCTTCCACTATAATACGATTTCACTCTTATAATATTCTATTCATAATATATTATACCAATCCCTTTCTATGTAAGGAATCCTTTAATAAAAACTCAAAGTTCTGAACATATGTTAAATATTTTTTCTTAAGTATTTTTATTTTTTCCATCTATTTAAAATTTATTTTTCCCAATATTATATAATTAACTAAGTATTGATAGTATAATAAATGTGGTTATATTGTATAAATAAATACTAACAACCTTTCTCATTCCCCTTAACAAAATGAAAATATCATCAATGTGCGGTGTTGACTATTGACTCCACAGCGCAATGTGTTTTGTTTTCATTCACCACTTTAAAAGGTTAGATAAAAGGATGGTATTAAAGTATAATTATGTTTATGATATCATTAAGGTTTTTATGATAGGTTTTATAACCTGTCTATTATATTCTCCATAAACGACCATTAATAATTTATTCATTTAAAATAAGCATACCAAAAGGATAATATTTTATTCAAATTGTGAAAAAATTTCATATCAATTAATTCTTATTATATTTATTTCCAATTCGGACATATCAAAATAATAAAAAAATTATATCAGTATGCTTCTGGTATATTGATATTTCATCAAAACCACCTCATAATCATTCATTAAATCATGGTATGTTAATGTTTCAGTCGGTTTAACCACCTACATGAATATTAATGTGCATTTATATAATGGATGACTATGAAAACTTATTTAGTTGTACAATATGATATAAATTTTTTAATAACAGTTTTTTTTGGTTTTTGAGGATTTATATCAATATTAAATTCATTAATTAAAAAAATACCCTTTGATCATCAAGAATCACTAAAACTTGTTTGTTATTGATTTTAACTTCAAGGGTAAATACTAATTCACTCATGAAATTAATTTAAAACATAATAAATAATTATAGATAAAACATAATATTAAATTTAATTAGATATAAATGTTCAAATTTGGAATAATAATTAATACAGACACTGCTGTTATGAAACTAGTACAAATGATTAAAACTATAAATGCGCGATGTGGAAAATTAATAGAATTCATGTAGAGAGTGACTATTTATGGAGTTTATGAATGAAAATAGATATTATTAATATTATTAATTAATTTATTAATATATATAAGTTTGTGATATAGGATGTTAAATTATGTTTTTAGTATTCAGGATAAGTGGTAAGGGTTTTTTGTCTCAAACTTCTCTCTTTGTAACATGTTCAGTATTATGCACATAATATAATTTATGTGGTGCATATATAATATCTATGTGTGATATTGTATCATGAAATAAATTTAATTATAGTATTTTATGATCAATTTTAATCCCTCTCTTTCATTAGTCTGTGATTTAATTTCTACCCAAGCTATAAGTGTGGTTTTTTGTCTCAATTTTCATTCATTAAGACTTATGTTATATTCACCGCATATTTCTTTTTTTTCTGGTACATACATTTCCAAAGAAGAAATTTTACAATATTAATTTTGAAATTTAAGGTAATTAAAATTATATATTGTTATTTATCCCTTTTTTAATTAAATAGTTACAAAAATCATTGAAATACTCAATCGTTTCCATGGTTGAAAACCCATCATAAATTTTGCTAACATAAATGTATGTGTATTTTTGAAGAAAATAAGTCCTTATATGGATACTGAAAAGTGGATGTGGATATAAAAAATATTCACCTAGGGGTAATAATAATGAAAATGATTAGTTGAGTATTAACTAAATCATCACTCTGATGCATAATGAATGGGTCTAAGACTGCACACCTAGGTAGACATATCTGAGGGATATGCTTTTAAATTTTCACACACTCATTATAAAACCATGGTGAAGGATATTTCCTATAATTTACTTGGTCTCCAACCAATAAAAGCTATTGAATCCAATTACTATCATCTATGTACAAAAAAACACATTGAAAGTGACCTTGCCCATATATTTCTTCGATAAGGGTACTTCCTATTACTTTGACAATACCCCATGGTTTCTAAGTTGATTAATCGATGTCATCCTAGAAATATGAATTATTCTATTGAATAGAGAAGAAATTTAACTCTATATTTATTATTATATGGATATCCAGGTTTTATTCAGTAAAACGTTTCTTAGGGAATGGTATGAAAATTCATAATGACTCTTATGGGGAACGCATGGGACTTAATCAATTGGTGGGTGGGGCTTGGAAATATATTATCCCTAAATGCATCGATAGGTCTCATGAGACAAAACAGGTTGGGTTTTGGTGTATTCTTCTTCCCATAATAGGATATTGAATTGGAACAAGGCCTTGGAAATAAGTTTTAATGTCTATCATTATACATTCCATTAGTATGAGATCAATGATTATTGTTTTCCATGTATTCGTTTATTTAAATGGATATAGAATTATTTTAAATTTAGTTTATTATTCCTTTATATTGTTCATTTATTCTGGCCATATAATGTATTCCATGTTCATATTATAAATGTTTCCACTATATTCTACTCCTTACTGAGCATCTGAGCACTCCCTTATTTGTTTTCCATTCCCCTGGAAACCTAGAGGATAACTATGTATAATTTTTAAGGATATGATAGAAGGGGTAATAATGTTCTTTTAATGTTTTCATATTGTATATTGCGTTTCAAAATGTTATGAATGTATGAATCTAGTCTTCCACGACAACTAAGATGTTGTATCCTATATAAACTCTTGTATTTAGTACCAATAATTTAATATAACTACATTATATAGGTTTCTAGAGTATAGGATATTGTGGTTAGTATCAAATTAAGTTTAGTTAAAACCTTAAAGACTAAATTTATAGGAACCAAGTTAGATATAACAAGTTCTATAAAAATCCCTCATGATTTCTAGGTAACACTCTAGAGAACATAATAAGAATTTTATTTTACAAGTCAATATCATGAGAAAATTATGGGTAAGTAATTATAGAAAGATGATGAAAACAGAAGGAATCTGAACTATATTAACACTTATAGTCAACGTAGAGATATTATACCTAGACAAGTTAATGAATTTGTAGTTTTGGCTAATTTGATAATAATCATATTAGGGTTGTTGAGCTAAGTTATGAAAATTAATCTTGACAGCATAGAGCGACCATCATATTCACTGCATGGTGTAACTAATCTGAACAACCTCATGAAACAACAACATCCAGAAATCAGTGGAACTACTAATCCATTTTTAATTGAACAATAGATCAAGTCCCTAGAAAAAATATTTCCTGATTTCAGAAGTAATTAAAAGAAAAAACATATCATAGTAGTTTATCTTATGAAGGGAGTTGCAGACCAATGTAATTCTCTAATTAAAAACATGAAAGGGGGGTATATGATCATGCGTATGGAATAGGGAATTTTCAAAAGGTCTTATATGAAAAAATAATTTCCTCATGAAAAAATAGAATAACTATGCAAGGTTATCAAATAAATTTTTCAGACTATGTACATAGACCTGAAAGTAATATTGATAATTTATTTTATAGGATAAATATGATCCTTCTAAGGTTACAGGTCTCTTAGACCTTTTCATCATATGAGGATATAGTCTCGAGTGATATTAAGATAGAGAATGAGTTCTCCAATACATATATATTCAATCTAAATTAGGATAATAAGAGTCAAGTTAAGCATAATGGGATGAAAAATGTGGAAAAGGGAAATAAATCAAGGATCGGATTTCTCATGTATGCTAATTATAGGAAAAAACACCATGGGGATTATGGTAAGGGAATATGATTTTGTTACAAGTGCAGAGAAATAGGCCATCAAACCCAATAATGTAAAGGAAAAGAAATCTATATTGAGGTTCAATGATTTAACTATATGGGGAGGAAAATTATACAAATCAATTCCAAAAACATCAAGGTAAAATAACTTAGAAAACGATAAGGTATAAATTCTAAGCTTATGTGATTACCATAGGTGAAGTAGAAGTTCTTGATGACAAAGATACAGGTACTTTGATCATTTACTCAAAGTTAGTTAATGTTTTATTTGATTTTGGATCTTCACACTTGTATATATCTTCCATATTTTCAAAAAAAATAGATATATCCTTATCACTATAGTAAGGGAGTTATCAATTAATACACTATGTGGGAATCTTATTACAATAAATATGTGTAAGGAAGTTCCAATTATGATTAATGGGAATACCATATTTTCAAACCTTGTTATAATACCTATGATTGATTTTAATATGTTCCTTAATATAGATTGGTTTGAAAATCATAATGAATAAAAAATATTTCTAATATAAAGAGAATATGATTCACAATGGTGAGGTGGAATATCTTGTCTTTTGAGGGAAAACTTGATCATCAAAATCATGTCGAGATCCCCCCCCCCCAAATATCTATAATTAAAGAAATTATATAAATAGAGGAATATCATGTGTGATCTATGGATAAGAAATATATCCTTGGATTATAGGATATAGTTAGTGAATAAAAATTCAATGATGTTTTTCAAAAATAATTACTTGTTCATTCGCCAGGGCATGAAGTTGAGTTCTCCATTGAACTCATTCCATATAAAAGGCCTATATCTTAAACTTTATATAGAATATGACCATTAAAGTGGGTGGGGTTGAAGAAAGAGATTTAAGAGTTTAGTGATGAGGGATTCATATACCCTAGTGTTTCACTATTGGGAGCCCTTATTTTATTCATGGAAAAGAAGGATGGTTGTATGAGACTGTTCATTGAGTATAGGGATACCAATTCCATTACTATAATGAATATGTATTTATTACCATGCATTGATAACTTATTTTATCATCTTTAAGTGGCTCAATAATTTTTAAATATCAGTCTTCTCTTTGCTTATCATTAGTTAATGGTGAAGAAGTATGATATAATGAAGGTGAAATTTCATACAAGCTATTGAAAATATGATTTTATGATAATTCATTTTAAATTGAATAATTATCCATCCACATTTATGGGTCTAATGAATATAGTTTTCAAGGATTATGTTGATAAATTTTTGGTGGTATTCATTGATGATATATTCATATACTCTAAGAGTTATGAAGAGAATGGGATACATCTGTAGATAATTTATAAAACCCTCCAAAAAAGGAATTATATGGGAAATATAGTATGTTTGAATTTTTGATCAATTAAATTTCTTTTTTTGGTCATATTTTTTTCTAAGTATGGAATATAGGTTTACCATTAAAAGAATAATTTAGTTAAAGAACAGCCTATAATAATGAATATAAATGATATCTGAAGTTTTATGGGTTTAGTATGTTACTTTTGATAGTTTGATCAAGATTTTTCCAGGTTTTCCAACCCATTAACTAAGTAAACACATAAAGGGGTAATATTCACATGGTTAAGGGAATGTGAGGAAAGTTTTGAAGAGTTAAAGAGGATATTGATTAATTCACGTGTATTGACTTTATGTTAAGGAATTATTTGTAATATATAGTGATGTACCAAATAAAAAACTTGGTTTTGTCCTTATATAGAATGATAAGGTGATTTCTTATGCATAAAGGAAATTGAAAATACATGAGAAGAACTATCACTATGATTCACCCAGGGATAGAGTGTTTCCCTCTCGATGGAGACCTGCCCAACTGAGATCCCCTACATGGATACCCCACCATAATAGATATTTCCAATCAACATAGGGGTCTCCTAGGAGTGAACCTCAATCCTATACTCCCAAATGCAGCTTCTTCCTTGCTACCTACAAATCCCCCTTCCATTCAAAGGAGATCCAACAATCATTTTTTCATATAAAGAGGTCAAGATCCTATCACCAAACATTCATATTATATTAGTAGAGTGATTTAAATGTTATCACCCAAATTAGGATACAATCCACAAGATTATGTAGGTTATTAGATTTTCTAGGGTTAAAATCGATCTTCATGATCATTTACAGGTTACTATTCAATTCAATGACATCAATGAATTTTATCGATGATGGTATCATGAATCATGGATGATTTTAGGTAAAAAAAATGGCTATATCTAAGTGTTATTCATTCATTCTTCATGGTTGAGAATCATCAGTCCTTCTAGTCTGAGTTGGCTTTGCAATCTTACACCTTCATCTATTTCATCAAGATGCCCATTAATCTATTATTAAGACTATTGAAAAACTTATCAGGTTTGAATCCACCTCTCTTTATCTTTTTGGACCCTCTGTTATCTATATGTGTATAGTGTATAAAATTTGATATTTCTAGGGAGATACCTGAAGGTATTTGGATTATTAATGGGTTAGAATACTTCATTCAGTATGTTTTCTATGAAGATATCCCATCTTATTTCTCTCTTTATCATCATTGTGATCATCTGCCTTCTAACTATGGACTTCCTCATATGTCATGGGTAACTAAATCTCATGGTAATTATAGTGGTTTCAACATCTCAGAGGGAATGGGGATGGTGCAGAACCTACCATTGTTGGAATTAAGGAGGATCGGACTAGAGTTCCTTCTGGTGAACTTCCCATAGATGAATGTTATTATGGATATGATCAAGGTAAAGTTGATTATTTAATCCAAATTGATGGTGTTCATGATTCTAGCAAAGCTGATGGATAGGAAAAAATTTCAATCCACATTATTGGAGCTTCTCCTATCCAAGTTCTTGATGCCTCAGTGAAGTAATGACTTGTATTTCATGATGGGGGGAGATTGTATTTTCCTCTTACCTCATTAGATATTTTTAAATCATGTGAGGCTAATGATACACAAGGAATCCAATCTATATCTGATAAAGGAGAAAATAATGTTTTTGATGGGGATGACTTTGAATTTGTAAATTATAAGAAATATCAACCCTAAAGGGACTATTATAATACTCCTAGAACTATGAATATCAGGTAAACCACCCAATACTTGGGGGTGTTTATTCATGGTGATAATTAAAATAAGATCAAATTAGTCATATTCACTGGTATGGAGGAAACAAAATATGGAAAATCTATGGATCATATTATTCATTATTATGATGGAGCAGGGCGGCTCTCATATCGACTTCAGTTTCGGAAAGGAAGGGCAGGAATTGGCATCACAGATTCACCCAGTCCAGCATCAAAAACCTATGGAAAAGGGGATTTTCACTCTCAATTTGACCGCTCTTTGGTGGGTCCTGGAATGGAAAATTTTAAATCTCCTTGTTATCATGGTGAAGGTTCTACTTATCAAAAATCATATTCTAAAAATGATGCATGACCTCTGTTATAAAACCTTAAGCCGGATATCTCTAATTCCGCTCCCCTATCCCATAGGGGATAGGGCAGGATGATAGTACAAGTGAACTCGGTTAATGCTACCTACACAAAGATTCAAACCAAAGGTTTATTCAAGTGAATGATATAATGGTTCCCAAGACCAAATCCTAAATTTTGTATTTAACGAAGGTAAGTTCATGTACATTTTATGAAAGAAACTTATTTTCTTAAATTCATACATAAGAATGTGGTGATGTCCTTTGAAACTTTTTTCCTTTTTTGATGTTTTTATGGTTTGTACATGCGAGGTTTCCTACTTTTTCATTCAAATTTATTTTGAAAACAAAATTTTAAGTTTTATTCGGTCAAAAAAATGAGAAGAATTGTCCAACTCATGATCTTGAGATTCTAGCTATAAACTTTTCTTTAAAATTATTCATATAAAACATCTATGGAAAAATATGTGATATATATACAAGAAATAAGAGTTTGAATTATATATTCTATTAGAATGATCTTGATATGAGGAAAATAAGGTGGTTTTAACTACTAAAGAACTATGATTTCTCGATATAATTCCACCCTATAAAGGCAATCAAGGTGGATGAAGCATTGAGTACGAGAGACCATGTAGTTTTAACCATGATGAGGATTAAAAAGGATCCTATATAAATATATCTTGAAAAAATGGATATGGTGATTTATAAGAAAGGGGATCCATCATTCCTTTTCCAATAAATTGATAAACCATACTTACTAGAAAAGATATAAAAGTTACATCAAGATGATGAAATCATATAAACGATGATTAAAGCGATAAATGTTGGGAAATTTATAGACTCCATCTATAGAGATGGATTGTTGATGTTTGGGAAGATGTTATGTGTTCCATCCATATTAGAGCTGAAAAGGTAACAACTAAATGAATCACATAGCTCAAATTTATCTATACACCCTGGTAGCATATATATGTATAGGTATTTAAGATAATATTTCTAGTGGGATGGTATGAATTGGTAAATCGTGGATTATGCGTCTAGATTCTTAGTGTTTAAATAGGTAAAGGGTGAAAGATAGCATCCTAAGGGATTCATGAAACCTCTTCTTATACCTATATTGAAGTGCGATAATGTTACAATGGACTTTATCAATGGAATCTAAAAGAATCCAAGTAAGAATGGCTCTATATGGTCCATCATTGATCATCTTACTATGTATACTCATTTATTAGTAATAATAGAACATATATCCCTTAATCCAATTTCTTGGATCTATATCATTGAAATTTTAAGGCTTCATGGGTCACCTCAATTGATTGTATCTGATCATGATAGTAGATTTATATTGATATTATGGAAGAGTCTTCAAATGGATCTTGACACTGAGATACATTTATGTACTTCTTATCATCCTCATACTGATAGGTAGTCTAAAAGGACTATCTGGACTTTGTAATACATGTTTAGATCATGATATCTTGACGTCTAAGGTATGTGTGATCAATAACTAACTTTTGTTTAATTTTAATACAATAATAGCTTCCATTTGAACATCCAGATGGAACTATATGAAGAATTATATAAAAAGAGGTTTCATAATCTAACCTATTTGGAAAATTTGGAGAAATAAATTTGGTTGGCCAATACCTTGTATATTAGATTCATGTTAATGTATATAATATTAAATATCATATTGAATCTTCCCAGAGTAAAAAAACAGAGTTATACTAATAATTGAAGGAGAGTTTGAGAATCTCAAGTTGGAGATCATGTATTCTTAAAGATTTCTCCCTGGAAGGGAGTTATAGGAATTGGTAAATGGGGGAAGTAAATACCTATTTATATTGGGACTTTTAAAATACTATAAATAATTGCGGTTGTAGCTTACCAATTTGGATATGCCGACAAACCTTTCTAAAGTACACAACATCTTCTGTCACGAACTGAATCTGGTCACCGCAAAAACTGTCACCTGACCCAACTCGTGGCAAGACCCAAAGGGAATTCTCAATCCCAATGGGCCGGCACAAGTGCATGGGTATCAAAAACTGAAAATTGGGAATGATTTACCTAAGTTTGTATACTTAAAACAACAAATTAATCCAAGAAATAAAATCTGGATTTATCAAACCAAAACATCTTTTACTAAAATTCAAAACTGAATTACACAATTTTAAACAATGTTTGAAGACCACTAAAAAGGTGAAAACTCATGAAATGATAGCCTAAGAACCTCCACATGGAAAGAGGCACCACCCTCAAACCATTTCCACGACACTGCATCACAATTAACCGCTAAAAACCCGAAACAATGGCATAAAACCTGTACCCAAACCTGTGACACAAAATAAAAAGGTATACTTACACCCAATGGTGTAAGTAGGGTTTGAGCCAAATCCCAGAAGTATACCACCACTAAGATATTCCATATGATAAACATTTAAAGATGAAAAGCATGTAAGTTTTCAAAAACATGAAAAGCTAGTTACAATTTCTAAAAGATGCAACTTTGAATAAGAATAGTTTTCAAGTGGGATATTTTAAAGGATTAAAACTTTTTAAATAAACACCAAAGCTACTGAATTTTCCACCCAAATGTACCATATGCCTACGGTAAGTATAAAGTAACTAATGAGCACAAGCAATAGGAAATAACCCCTAGGCACGAGTTAGTTGTGGGTCAAAGGTACCTCGTATCTCGGTGAGAGTAACCATCACAAATATACATTCTCATGCATAAGACACTAGTAGGGAATATACCCATAACCTAGTGGTCCCCAATCATCATCATCACAGTTTAGATAGATTTGTAAGCATCAATATTGCTAATTGAAACTGAGGCCAAACCCCACGGATTCACTGGCATACTAGTACACGTCCACCGACCTAGATACCCAGGTTTTCCCCTCGTGCTCAAACAAGTTCAACAAGTCAAGAAAATACATTGAACATGAAAATATCATTTCCACATCACAAATTCACCCAAAAGCCCATATGTATACTACACAAGTCACAAAAGTCCATTTTTCATTCAAAATGATTTTGAAATCTGACTCACACCAAAATAACCCACAACACATTTCACCTTTCTTAAACACTTCCACAAAACCATTAAAGAGTTTTATAAAACAAATTATAAGATATTGCAACTGATATAACAGCCCACACTCATGGCACATAACACTCCTTTAATAATAAAAATTTCAATTTTTCACATCACACCCACAAAAAACAGTCCACATCACATTCATGTCACTTTAACACCTCAATATCTCCTTCAAAAAATTTAATAAAATATTTCCAAGATGATACATATGACATAACAGACTTTTCAAAAATGAAATGGACCTTTTAAAAATATACTCCAACCAAAACATTTTTCTGATATAGTTTCACCACTTACACAACTCAATAAACCATTCAAAACTTTCATAAAACAATTATAAGGAGTATTCCCAAGCTTTTCACATAAAACCCATTTCAAAAACCTATTTTTAAGCCAAAAGCACACCAATCCCCTACCAAAACAGGATTGTCAGCCCAATAAACATGTAATAATATACTTTTAAATGTTATATAATCACCTTGAACAATAACACAAAAGATACCCATGAGAACACACAAATCCATAAAGCACTTTAAAGGAGTATAACAAGGTTATACACATTAAACCCATTCAAAGACCCCCCCCCCCCTTTTAAGCCCACATGACATTATATCAATACCCAACCAAAATTGTTAGCCCCTTTCAACAACTAATAAATCACTTCCACATTTTACAAAACTACCACAAGATATAACACATGAAATACATTTCAAAAATACACACTTCAAACAAAAATGTAGCTTTAATACCAAATGCTTTACTATTGCTACCAAAAATGGTTTTTTCATAATTAAAAGCATATAAGTAACATGAAAAATTATTTTATCAAGCAAACTAACTCATCATTAAATGGTTACCCATGGAATCACCTACCGAAATTGTTGAATCCCTCAAAATATGGTGTGAAACATCAACCGCACCAACCTGGCACCACAAGGATGATAAATCCAGCCCTGGACCACAAATTTTCACCCAAAAGACTCATGGTTAAATCCTAGGTACGAACCCTAGGTTCTGGACACTTTGTAACATCATGAAAGAGGGATTAAACCCTAAGAAAAGAGGAGAAAACAAATAGAGAAATACTTACTTGCATAAATATTGATAAGATCGCCCTAAATCCACCAAAATATGAATCTCCAAGTACCCAATACTAGTATGGAGGTTATAAGGATACATGTTAGGTCATGTGGGGACTAAAATGGGGGAAAAGGGATGAAAATTGAAGTAGTTATGAAATATTCATTTTAGCTCTTCAAATCTGGTTGATTTGAGAAAGAGTATGAAAGATCGCCCAAATTCATAGTTCACCTGAGCTTTAAAATTTTGAATACGATAATAGGGGTGATCCATGGGATATTTTATTTTAGAGGGAGGTGGAATCATGGGAAACAATTAAAAATGAATGAGATATATAAAATTTTAAAAAATAATTTAAGGCAGGAAATGGGCTTATGGGCACGCCCATTACCTTAATCAAAAACCCAAATCCATCATGATTTTTGATTTCTATGTGGTCCAAAGGGAGATGGTGATTTTAATATATCAGGTTATTCCAATTGGGAAGTGGAATGGGTATAAAATAGTAAAAATTGAAGGAGTTATAGATGAAACAAAATTTGTTTTTAAATCTGGAATTGGGCTCACGGTCTGGCCCACATTTTCAAAACCCGCCATTTTCACCAAAATGAGTGGTAAACCCCCAAAACAAATCAGGAATGGAAATTAAATGAATAATGAATTTTTTTTAAAAAGGTCATGGGTGTGACGTCTTCCATGTTTCTTTACTGAGGAAATGCATTCAAAATCTAATTCATGTGATCACAAATGAGGGAATATAATTACAGACTGTCTTGTCTTATAATGAATACCCTTTCTATATTCTTGACACTTAAGAGCAAGCGTTGCGGAATCAAACAACTCGATTGGTGAAATTCCTTTGTAGGAATCAAAAAAAAATTGAAGAGTCAACCCGCAAGATTGAAGTATACCTGAGGAAAGAATATACACATTTGTTAAATAATTTATATATACCCCAATTTCAAGGATGGAATTATTTAATGGATGATAATGTAATACCCAAGACTCGACTGTACCATATAAAATCCATATTTTGAACTATCATGATGTGAACTCTAAAGACACATTATTTAAATGTATATTTAAAAAACGTGTAAATTTTATAATTTTATTTTAATTTAAAAAACTTCTTTTTTTTATTTTATAATATACATATTATCTTTATAAGTATTTTTGAGATTTTTCAAAAAAAATGGGTTTTAGGCATGCAAATGTTAAAATTAATTTTCCCTACATATATTAATTTTATTTTATAAAATGGAAATAATATTTGTGACGAGTAGGTAAAAATTATGTTACTATTATAATATTATTTTTATGCATTGAAAATAAATTAATTAGGATAAATATTAATTACCATGATAAAATTAAAACAGTTTTATTCAAGGAATTAATTTTTTAAGGGTTATAAAAAAATTAATCTAAATATATTAGTCTGGTATACTTTAAAATATGTCTCAAATATATTTTTTAAAACATGTAAAAAAATATATAAACACTAATTAAATTAATAATTAATAGGAAATAATAATAATAAACACTTAATATATAAAAATACATTTTTATATAGAAATAGATTTTCATATATATATGTTTTAATTTAAAACTTGATTTTCTTATATTTAGAAATTAAATTAGATTAAATAGATATAAAATTAAAATTAATCACATTGAAATTCTTTAATAAGATTCATATTATATTTTTAGTAAAAATTTGATTATCATGGGTAATTTTTTATCAGGATTAATAAGGGTAAAATGGGTAAATAAGGTATCTCGAATTTTTAATAATTAAAATGTCACATAGACCTTCTAGAAATAATTTTTTGGCCTAAAAGTAATTACCAATTTCTTTACATTATATTTATCCACCTGATTCACATAACACACTAAAGTCACCTAACACCCATGTGATTTCACTACCACCCCTTACCTAACATTAGTTTCTATGAAAAAGACCATCTTTTTCACCTATAAAAGGTGAATAACCAAACCTTCAATACCACTATAAATATTTTCTTTAAACCTTAAAATATACCATATTTACATCCCCTATAATCCCCTCTCACCCTCATAATTTTCTAGTCCAAATATATCATCCCCATCCCTTCCTTTCTAAGGAATCCTCCCAGATAAACCCAAAGTTCTCAACATAAGTTCCATATTTTATTTAACAAATTTTTATTTTATCGTTACATTTAAAATTAATTTTTCCAATATTATATTATAAATTTATTATATATAGTATAATTAATTTTTTTATATTTTTTAAATAAAAACTAACCACCTTTATCATTTCCCTTAAGAAAAACAAAATTGTCATTCTTGTGTGGTGAAGACTACCACCTCCACAATGAAATGTGTTTTGTTTTTTTCACCACCTTAAAAGTATATATATAAATATGGGATTGAGGAATAAAAAATATTTTTATAAGATCATTTATGTTCTGGTATGACAAATTTTAGAACTAATTAATTATATGATTAAAAAACTATCATCATTAGTTTAATTGTTTAAAATAAGTGTTCTAAGAGGATGATTTTTATTAAAATTTATTAATATTTTATGTCCCTTAATTCTTATAATTACTTTCAATTATAATATATCACACTAATAAACACTTAATATGATCATTATAATTCTTTTATAATGATATTATAACCAAACCTTCTCATGGTCCTCTATTAAATCTGGGTACGTTTATGTTTGGGTTTGTTTAACCACCTACCTGGACAATACTATGAATCTATATAATGGATGCCTATGAAAAAATATTTTATATTATAATATGATATAACTGTGTAAATAATGATTTTTTTTGTTCTGGATACATTATAACAATATTTAATTCTTTAATTAAGAAAACACCCAGCGATCATCAAGAATTACTGAAACATGCTTTTTAATGATTTCACCATCAAGGATAAAGACTAAAACACTCATGAAAATAATTGTAAACATTATAAATAATTATAAATAATCTTTTAAAGTAAAATTAATTACCTATAAATAATTAAATTTTCAATAATAAGTAATATGGACAAACCTTTATTATAATACTAGTGCAAACGATCAAAACTATAAACACCTAATGTGGAAAATTGATAGAATTCATATACAGAATGACTATTTATGAATATTATGAATGAAATTGGATATGAGTAAATTTATGAGTTAATTAATTAAGATATATTTTTTTATACAAGGTGGTAAAGTATGTTTGTGGAATTTAGGATGATAGTTAATAGTTATTTATCTCAAATTCTTCTCTTTCATGCTTGTTTTGTATTATGCGCCAAATTTCCTTTATATGGTGTATATATACTACCTATGTGAGATGTTTTACAATTATATTCCTTTATTTTTCATATATATATTACTTATATGGTGTATTATGCACCTAATATCCTTTCTTCATATTGTATCATGAAATATCATATTCATTATACATAAATTTTCATAGAAGAAACTTTACAATATTAAACATGAAATTTAAGGGATTTAAAAGTATATATTGTTATCCCTCCTATATATTATTTTGATTCATGATTTACCAAAACTGTAATATCACTCAATATTTTCTATGTTGGAAACCCCATTCTATGTTTTGGAAAAGTAAAATTATGTGTAGTTTCCTAGAAAATAAATCCATGTCCAAATTCTAAAAAGTGGATGCGGTTGTGGAATAAATTCCCCTAGGTGTAATAACCCCAAAAAGGGTTGGTTGATAATTGATTAAATAATCACTATAATAAATTATGAATAATACTAAGAGTGTACACCTTTCTAGACACTCCCAGCGGATTTACTTTAGAATATTCACATGATATTTATGATTCATAATGAATTATATCACCTATGTTAATTTTTGTCTCTTACTAATTCAAGATATTAAATCCAATTACTATATTCCATGGATTAAAAACACATTTAAAGTAAACTCATCCTTATATTTATTTGATAAGGGTACTTCTTTTTAGTTTGAAAATACCCTATAGTTTCTAAGTTTATTAAGGGATTGTCTCCAAGACAAACACATTATTTTATTGAATGGGGAAGTATTTTATATTCATAATTTTCCTTATATGGATACCCATGTTTTCTCAGAAATTGGTTCTTTAGTTAATGGTATGAAATTTCTTAATGACTCTTATGGGTAATTCATTAGACTAAATTAGGTGGTGAGTAGGGCCAAGAATTATATATCCCCTTAATGTACCAATAGGTCTCATGAGACAAAACAAGTTGGGTTTTGGTGTATAACACTTCCCATAATAACATAGTGTCTTTTAACAAGGAATTGAAATAAAGTTTTTATGTGAAACATTATGTTTTATATCAGTATGAGATCAATGATTATTTTTATCCCCGATTTTAATTATTATCAAGAAAAAATAATTCCATCAGTTGTAGCTAATTATGGATTTATGTTGTTCATTTATTCCTGCCATATCACTTATGAAATGTTCAAGTTATGAAGGCTTCCACCGTATGCTACTCCTTATTGACCATCTGATCTCACCCTTATTTGTTTCCTTTCGACATGAAAAATATAGGAGAAATATGTTTAATTTTAAAGGATATAACATAAGGTATAATCATGTTCTCACAATGTTTTCATGTTTTACCACATGTTTTCAAATGTTACGTGTATATATATATATATAGTATTCCCAGACTATAAAGTTGTTAGATCATGTGGTAACTCTATAATTGAGTACAAATAATTTAATATAACTATGAGATTTTGGTTTTTTGAGTCTAACATGTTAGATTCATGGAAAATAACTCTTTTTCTATGTATATCCATCTACAAACCATACATATTTTTCGAAATAATTTCCTTTCATGATTCAATTTAATGTTTAGTTTAAATTTTTTTCTAAATTGTTTTTGTTTTTTTAAAAAAATTCCTATATTCTATTAAAATATTCATTTATGACAAAACATATTTTTAAGTGTTTTCATTAACTAACTTTTCATCTATGGAATAATTTGTATAGAAATGAAAACTATAAGAAAAGTGAAGTTTTAATTGAATTTAATTTGAGAAAATTGATCCCCTAAAATTGTTTTATAAAATTTGTATAACAAGGATATTTTAATTAATTAATTATAATGGGTGGGTAGTGAATCCAAACCTCAAGAGTACTTTTTCAATTAAATTGATGGGTGGGCCCAATATATCCCTTTAGTGTTCCAGATGGACTCGTTGATTTTTTGAATATTCATGGATATCATTGGATTTCATAAGGAAATATAATTATATTTTTCAAAATTGAATGTTTGTATTTAAAATAAAATTCATGGTTTTTAAATGGATTTATATATTGGTCATTTTAATGAAAGGGGACTTCTATATTTTATGTTTTTCTCTAAGAAAGTTTTCAAAAGAACCTTTATTCTTGTGAAACTTATTTTCTGAAAACTCTAACAGATTTTGAAATGAAAATTTATGCTTCAAAAAATATTTTATTAAGATCAAAATATTTTTTTAAAGAAAAAAATTTAGAAAAAAATTCAACCATTTAAAATCATTATTTTATTATTTTAAGAAACCCTTACTAATCATTTTTTACTCAACCCATGTTTTAAAAAAATTCACAAGGCTGATGAAAAGTAAGATTGATTATATCGGTTGTAAGGTCTAGTTTTGTATAGTGATAGAATAGATTTTGTATATTATTATAAAAATCCATTTAAAAGGAAAAAAAATTTGTTTTTATATGTATTTTTAGTTCTAATTATCTAAATCTTTGATCCTAAAAAGGTCTTCGGAGTGTTGTGACTCAGTAAAGAATAATGATATTGTAAATATAATTGTTATTTTTAGGTCACTTGAGATTGGTATGAAAGTTCGTATATAAATATTTTTAATTTTTTACAAAATATATGGGAGTTTGATTCTAGGGACTTACAAAACACTCAATAAAAAATGGAAAAGGGAGATAATGAGAATAAATATAAACTACCTTATAGATCAATTAAAGGATGTTCCTAATAAAATTATATGAAATTATTTTTTTTCAAATTTATTATTTATAAATTAATGAAAATAATATTGAATTTAGTAATTTAATTTTTGGATTCCCTTAAAGAGTAGGATACTCAAGTATCCTCCATATCTGAGGGTGGGAATTACATTGTTTGGACTACTTTAGAAAACAAAGAACACTCGAGTCTTGTAAGAGGATTTGAGGTGTGTGTTAGTATTAAGAAATGTTTTGGGAATCCCTTTACTCTATCTAAAGAGGATGAATATAAGGTAAAAATAGAATCTATGAATACTTAAATTCAAAATATAGACCAATCGGTCAATAAGTGTATTAGATCATTTATATATTTTATGCTTGTGGTGATAGACACAACCTACATAGCCTGTCTATCCAACTACTCTTCCTCCTAGCAGTAACATGGTGTTTTACAATGTGTTTCATACTATAGATCCTCATTCCTATATTATTGTGTAAAAAATGACACATAATAATGGGTATTATATATATCATCATCATCATATGAAACTATATCATGTAATAATAATGAAAAATGATGGTGTGAATCCAAATGCTCCAATCACATTACCTACTAAAGAGGTGGTCATATTTAGATAGAGTCCAAGACATTTTCCACATTGTATAGATATAATTTTTCATTTTATGACACATAATTTATTTTTTTATCTATATTATATTTCAAATTATATAAAATTTATTATTAAATTTTAATTTTATAGTAGTTTCTAAAATATAAAGAATCATTTCAAAACAAACAAATGTTTTAGGAATCACCCCCTTCAGATGCATTTCATTATTCCAATTGGATGATAATGTTATCTATGAAGTCAACTTTTTTTCATTTATATTATTATTTTTCAAATAGGGATGAAATATATCATAGTTACTATGAATGAAAAATATTTATAATTGATAACAAAGAAATTTATATTTTTGAGCTCATGGTACATTTGATGGAATTGTATACTTTGTATGTAAATTTCATTTTTAATTTTTATTTCATTATTTGAATATAAATGATAATTATTTAATTTAATAATTTACTAATATGGTGTTTAAAGGCCAAAAGATTGTCGTTATTTTCCATCGGTTCTAATCAAAATATAAATTTATAAAAAAATAAAACTATTCTACTTAAATTAATTTAAATATATTATTAGGAAAGCTTGGGTTTGAACCCAAAAAGATGATGAATTAGTTTATATAGTTTTTCAAAAGATTTTATTTATTTAAATTGAAGAAATAAGTGAAGAAAATATGGGTTTTATTGTTTTGAAAAAGATGAAGTGAAGTAGATTGGTTGTTTTGGAAATGGTTTTGAGAAAAAAAAAGTGCATCAAATTATTTGGTTTATAATTAGATTTGAAATAATTATAGGGTTTGGTTATTTTAGGGGTTGGGTGAAATTGGATTTTATAATGAAAATTGATTAATCAATGTTTTGTGTCACAGTTGATACAAGGGAGATCCAATATTCATAGTATCCTCTCCTTGTCATTGGAACCCCTTATTTCCCTTGGTCTGGTAATTTAAGGTTTTTACAAATCAAGTATTCTTTGATGCTAATTTTAAACCTAGTTTCCATAAATGAGACGAATTTCATACCTTAATTTAGGGTAACTAGTTACATAATTTAATAATGTTCCTTTCAAATTGTAATACCAATGATTATGATAAACGTAAAATAAAGGGATTGAAAATTTATAGAATGAATTGAGGAAAAAAATTCATGAATAAAGAAAAATAAATAAATCCAATAGAATCTTTCCACTTCTTCTATATAACACTAGAACATGTTTGGTTTACTACCTCATCCTAGAGATGAGATAATAAGAGGCAAGGAAAGAAATAAAACAAATCATAATGAAAATGGAGATAAAATTGGTGAGGAACCTACATAGCATAGCTTCTCGCTCCAATATCTGGTCTCCAAATCTCCCTAATGGTAGAATCCTGGTCCTCTATTTATATACTTCATATAATCTCAGGCCACAATCAATATAATTTAGGACAGGTCAAAAGTTGGTAAAGAGTGGGTCACATGTCATAAAACTATTCAAAACCAAAAAAAATATGTTGAATATAGCCATTTTTGCACCTTCCTAGACTTTACACATCGTGGTGCGATTACACGACGTGTAAATATTGCAAAACATATATGAAATTCATGAATTTGTATGTTTAATGGGAATTCATGGTATCTGTTGGGGTTTGACACATATGTGTCATGTCGTGAGACAAGTGATATTTATTCTAGGATATTTCCCTCAACTTCATGACTTGTATTTGTTTCATGACTTCACTGGTTCATGATGTGTAAAAAATATATGATGTGTAAAGTCATTTTTAAGATCTTGAAGCCTTTTTTTTCCTTGGTTATTCAATTCAATCCCCTAAAAGTTCTCTCTAATCATTCGACTTTGTGAAAAACCTTGTTTTAAGTGGATATCATAATCATTTCCATTCATTTTTCTCATCTCCTATAATTCATATCATCTTAAGAAAATAAAGAAACAATTAGGTGTACAGGAATGAATTAAAAATAAAAATCATCAAAATCAATGCATTTTATTATTAAAAATGTATACAATAAATGAACTTATCAAATCCCCCCACACTTGAATTCATACTTGTCCCCAATAATGGAATCTAAACATACTACTAAGGATGTTCACCTTGACATTTTTTAAATTAAATTTCAAAAAAACAATTGATCAAATGGAAAGTTAAATGTTAAAGTATCACATGTAAAAAATTTATTAAATCCTCATTTTTTCAAATAATAAAAATCAACCACATATTTTAGTTTTTCTTTTATAAAATATCCAAGCCTTTTTTATAGATTTTAATTTTTCAAATCATTATTTATATCCATAACCTTTTTAATTTACCTCATGTGAATTATTATTCTCATCATCAAGGTACAAATGAATAAATTAATTCAAATACCACAAGAACATTTCAAATACCATAGGCTTGGAAGGCATCTAGAATCTCCACTGCATAAAGAAAAAATCACAAATAATCATGAGGGATTCACTATTTACGATCAAATCACTATGAGTCTTAGGGAAGGCAGGTAAATTATATGAATAAATTAAGCCTCAAAAGGGATTTTTTCTCTAAATTACATTGAATTATAATCAAAACCAGATCGATGAAATTCTCTTCTTCCCTCAGTATATTAGAGAAGGATCATAAAGAGAGAAAATGCAATAAATGAAACATCCTAATTTATTATTATTATTATTTATTATCTTTTTTGAATGTTTTTCTAGGTAAAAATTCCACATCCACCACCCAACCCCAAATGATCTCATCATGACACTATTTGTAATAGTTATAACAAGATCACCGAGAAAGAAATGGTTATTTCTAAATTCCCCTAGACATATCCTTTTATTAAAAGAGGTTTTGAAATAAATACAATGAATGTGCCTTCCCCAAATCTCATGAAATTTCCCCCTGCACATATTCATTTCAAAATATGCATCCCTTCAACTAGGCTCCATCTCCCCTAATCTTATTTTTGATAATCATGGAAAATATTTAAATAAAGGTAGGAAAGGATAAGATGGTCTTACAAAATGGATCCTCTCTAGAAAGGTTTTTCATGTATTATATGGGATTTAAAATGGATTAATGAAAGGTGGTTATTATAATAAGGGCTCAAAATTATGTCTCAATTATATTAAAAGTGATTTTTTATTAAGAATTTATTTGATAAGATGAAAATTAAGTTCTATAAGATAACATTCCCTAGTTTTACAATAAATATACTATAGAAAGAATATAAAGTATTGTCTTGTAGGATGTATTGGTAATGATATGAATGGTTGGGAAAAATAATCATGGAAATTCATATGAATAATTAAATCAATTACTAAATATATTAGATATTCAAAGAATGACCAAATCTCAAAAAAGTTTCATTTACAATGATCAACATGCTCCTAAAATCGTGATTTTTAAAATACAAATCCACATTCTTATCCCTAGTAATTATTTTCCATATTTTTTCATTCAAATTTATTTACAAGTAAATTTGAAATTCATGGCATAGTAATTTTCCGAGGTATTTTATGTCTCCTAGTTCAGTGGATTAAAGTAAGAATCAAATGAAGGGAATGAAATTGGTTGTTAAAAATATAAAACCTTTATCTGTGGGGAATAAAATATAAATATTTAGTATTAAAACTCTTACTCCCCATTTGAATTATTCTGTAAATATGGTTTTATATTTTTTTCTTATATGGGTTCATGATGTGTACTTCTCTCCTGACGCGTAATTTGCCTACAATGTCTTCTTATGTTTACTACTTCTTGTTTCCATCCTTGGACCTTGATGGTCCTGGAAAAAAAATAAAAATACACAATTGAAATTACATGAAAAAATAAACGAATTTTGAAATATTTTAAGTGAAATAATTTTCACCTAAAAATAAAATAATAATAATAATAATAATAACTTGGGTTACCTCCCGGAAGCACTTTTGTTTACTATAGTTGGCTCAACCTTGACTCTTTAAAATTCATCTCATGTGAAGAATTATTGAAAAAAATTTACCTATTCAAGGTCCATGAATGGTTTCAATTTTGTCATTTCTACATAGGTCTACCCCTATTCTTACTCTCTAAATAACATAATTATTCCTGATGGTAGTACTTGTTTGATATCCATTAGACAGATCCACCATTTCATTCTCAATACTGATGAACTAAATGGTAGGTCATGTATCATCCATGCCTATTGTCCTTTATTAAATTTGGTGGAGTTAGTCACTCCTATGGTGTTTGCGGTCTAACCCTTTGGATTCTTTATCCCCTTTTTAGTGTTTTTAGTCTTTAACATTCTCTTTCAAAATATCATCTATCATGTGTTACTTTAAATGACACCCTCAACTTTGGGTGTATTTTCTTATCCAAACACATTTACCTCTCTCACATTACTGTTATTCATTTCTTGGTGGGTGTTGAAACTTACTTGATCAGAGCCAACACTCGACCGGGTTTTCTACTATAGATGTCGATCAGCACACACCCAGTGGCTACAAATGGTCTCCCCGTAATGATTGTATTTCTATCCTCTTTCATGTCTAGCACTAAGAAGTCTATAGGAAATATAAACTTCTCAACATTGATCAAAATTTCTTTAATCATTTCTCTTGGGTATTTCACTATTTAATCGGCTAATTAATGAATTGATCTTGTGGGATTTAGGCCTTCCAATCCCAAAATATTAAAAGTAATTTATGACATGATATTAAAACTCAAACCTAATTCACACAAATATTTTCTAAATTTTTTATCTTTAATAAATATGGGAATCAAAAATCTATATGGTTCATGTTGTTTCTTAGGTAGTTCCTTTGATACAATAGCTAAACACGCTTGTGTGGGTGGATTAGTGCTAATTTTCTCCATCTTCTTATTATTGGATACCATATCTTTAAATAATTTTTATAATATCAACATGTTTCTCAGTGCCTCTATAGAAGGTATATTGATATGAAATATTTTAATGTGTTCTAGAAACTTACCTTTTTATATTTTGTTCCTCACTTTTTCATTCAACTTGGAAAAGGTAGTTCTGGCATATATTGTGGTGTTTCTTCTTCAACTTATTCATCTACTTATATATTTATATTTTAAACTTATTTTTCTCTTGATATCATTGGTTGTATTCTTGTAAATTTTATACTACTTCATTGTGTCTTCTTCCCACTTCTAATCAGTACATCTTTTAAATCATCATATGGGAATACTTTAGGGCATCCTGGTAGTACTTATATGGGTCCCTATCTGAGTTGGTCGGAAATTTGTCCTTCTTATTACTCTAGATTAATCAATGTGGCCTTTTGGTTCATTAATTATTCTTTAATTTCCTTGAATACAGCCCCAGTTGTGGTTATGAATATAGCAAATGTTTCCTCCAATTTAAGGACTTGGATTGTCAATGTGTGCCCTTGTGGTGCCTTTTGTTGGTACCCTTATTCCTTTTTGATACCCTTATATTTGTTATTGTTGAGGCCACCAACCCTGAAATTGATTACCATGATTGTAATAATCATAATTTGTATCTTTTATATGTGTACCTTGGGGTTTTTACTGATGTCCCACCATGATTTCCATCTTCTTGGTCAATGATTCCATTTTTGCCTTCATCCAGTCATTGTTTTTTATTACATGTATACCTTTTCATTGTGTCCCTTATCCATTCCACTAGAAAATACTTCTCTCCAATTCATTCAATAAGTTATATCTCTCTTCAGGAGACTTCTTCATCAATGATACTCTATTTTTAAAATCACGAATTGATCTATTTCCCTATGAAAACCCTTATAAAAAGTTTGTATTTGCAGCCACACCTCTATACCATGATGGGTAAATTTACAAGTAATATCTTTAAAACATTCCCATGCAAAGTATAATGATTTTTTCTCAAATTGATAGAATTTTTTCATGTTTACCCATATTTCCATCAACATAGATTGTGAAAATAATTAGGTAAGAAAGTTTTCTTTCCAACTCATCCCATGTAGTATCAGAATGTACAGGTAGGATTTGGATCCAATCTTGAGCTTACTCTCATAATTAAAATCATAAAATAAGGAGTCTTACCACATAAATTGAAACATTTTGGAATTGTAATGTTTTTAAAATCTTGAGTAAGATATACATATGTGTGTTTGGATCTTCATGTTGAATTTTGGAAAATTTCATACTCTTTGATATCATCAAAATTATTCTAAGATTGATCTCTAAGTGATTTGTAGCAATAGGTGGAATTATGATGCTTACTTTAAACCCTATATTTGATGGATTCCTATATTCTATAAGCATTTGTATCCTTGGATATCTTTGAAGAACCCCAGTAGGTTGGTTTATTTCTGCGCCCACCATGGATATAGAGAATTTACTCTCTAGGCTTGGTTTAGAATGGAGGGTGGACTCGATGATGGATTTTCTCATTACCTGAGTATTTAAGTTGTGCATTAATGATTTCAATATGATAATTTTAGCATAAAATACCCAATTTAAAAAGATTAATTGAAATAAAAAAATGAAATTTAAATTTAAATTTAAATTTAAAGAAACCTAAAAACTAACTCGTAACCATCCCTAGAAACAGTTCAGGTTTTTGACAGGACCAAAGGGTGTCAATATTTTCCCTCAGGTCTGATCAAAATATAAATTTATAAAAACTCAAACTATGCTAATTTAATTAATTTAAATACAGTATTAGGAAACTTTGAGGTCAAACCTAAAAATATAGTGAATTAGTATATTTAGGTTTTTAAAAGATTTTATTTATTTAAGTTGAAGAAAGAAATAAAGAAAATATGAGTTTGATTATTTTAAAAAAATTTAAGCCAATAAAATTTATTGTTTTGGAAACCATTTTTAGAAAATGAAATAATAAATCAAAGTACATCAAATTATTTGGTTTGTAATATGATTTTTAAAGCATTATGGGATTTTTTTAAGGTTCAGGTAAAATTGTATTTTTTTTAAAAAAATTGATTAATTCATTTCAGGGGTAGGAGTCGAGAAGATAGAGATTAAATGGTCATTGTATCGCCTCCTTGATATGGAAACCCCCTATTTCCCTTGGTCCAATAATTTAGGGTTTTTCCAAATCGATTTTGTCTTAATATCATTTTCAATCTTGGTCACCCTAAAAGAAACAATGTTCATGCCATAATTTAGGGTAACCAATTGAACTATTTAATAATGTTCCCTTTTATATTCAAATACCAGTGGTCATAGTAAAATTAAAAAAAATGGATTGGAAATTGATTGAATGAATTATAGAAAACCAAATAATTGAATAAAGAAAAAGAATTAAAACCAACAGAACCTTCCCCCTTCCTCTATATAACCCTTGAAAAATTCGGGTTTACTTCCTTATCCTAGTGATTAGAAAAAAAGAGGGAAGTAAAGAAATAAAAGAAATCATAATGAAAAACAGAGATCAAACTGGTGAGTTCCCTGCACAATGCAGCATCTCACTCAAAGCGTTGGTCTCTAGATCTCCTTGATAGCAGCAGCCCAACCCTCTATTTATAAACCCCATATGGGATCGTGAAATAATAAATAACATTTAGGATAGTTTAAAAGGTGGTCACAAGTGGGTCTTGGATCATAAAATAGTTCAAAACCTAAAAATATGTCAAACCTGTCCATTTTTTGGTCATCCAGACCTTTACACAACGTGTAGTGATTACATGACATGTAAATGTTTCACCAAGTTTAAAGAATTTATGACCTGTAGGATTTCTGTGCATTCATGGAATTTTTCACGACATGAAACATGTGTGTAATGTTGTGATACAAGTTATCTTCATTCCAGACTGGTTTCCTCCACTTAATAGCTTGTATTTCTTTCATGTCATTCACTGGTTCAAGACATGTGATAATTACACAATGTGTAAAGTTGTTTTTTAGCTTTAGAAGACAAATTTTTCCTCGGTACTTCAGTTTCATGCACTGGAAGTGCTTTATTGTCATACAACTTTGTGGAAAACCTTACTTAACGTGGATATCATGATTTTTCCACTCCTTTTTCTCATCTCTCACAACTTATAGCATCATGAAAAAAATGAAGAAAATATCAGGTGTACAGGAATGCATTAATAATAAAAATTATTTGAATCAATGCATTTTATTATAAAAAATGTATACAATAAATGAACTTATTAGGTATCATCGTGCTATTTTCTTGAAAAATTAGTGAAATTAAATTTTTACATTTATGAATCCAGAATACATTTCAAAGGATATGTTGAATATGTATCTTAAAGACTAAAAAATATAGATATTCAGTTTTTCTCTATCATTCATAGATGGGTATAAATACTTCAATATTTACAAAAATAATATTTATGAAAATTTCATTCAAATAATACTTTTAAATTATAGTGGACACTATATTTAATGTGCATTTTTTCCATATTAAGTCACAACATATTAGTTATTCTGTTTACTACATGGATTATATGACAACACAAATGATTTTTTGGAATTGTAATTTTTATTCTACTTTATTTTTACTATATTTTTTAATATTTTATGTTATATACATTTTGGTAATATGAAAATCTAACTTTTCATAGAAGATGTTTCACAGGATTAACTTATGGAAAAAGAGATATAATATAATTATTTTCATGCCTCTATAGGTAAATTACATTATTATTAATTAAAATCATTATTGTGAAAATAGTTTTACTATTTCTTAATTTAAAATACATTCTTTAAAACTGAAAAATCATCATAAAAAATTAAATTTTCAATTCTATTGATATATTTTATGATACATGGCTGAGATTATCAAAGCTAGAATGATGATATATTTTCACAAGGTTAGTTTTCTTATAAATATTATATTTTAAACAAATATATTTTATTATTACCTTATAATATTTTTTATTTTTTTCGAATTTTTATGACACTTCATTATAGTATAAAAATGAACTAAACCATCTTCATGATTTATTTTTACACTATTTTATATTTATAACTAATTTTTAGATGAAATTTTGAATTCCATTATTATATTTTAAAATTCATTGATGAAATTATCATGACATGAATGATGAAGGATTTTTACAAGTTTAGTTTCATTATAACTATTATATTTGAAACCAAGAAGTTTTATTGTTAATGTTATGATATTTTTTTATTTTTGTAGATTTTTATGACACTTAATTATATTCTAAATATAGCCTAAATCGACTTTGATATTTATTTGTACATTATTTTATTAAAATAACTAATTTGTGTCTGGATAGTTAAAACATTATTTCTTTGAATTGTATTTATAAATGAAGTGGTTATATAGTTTGTGAATATTTTTATAAAAAACATATATTATATTACTACTTATATGTTGTTTTTGTTGTTATATATTTCTTTTGTTCAAAGGAAATGGGGTGTGTTATTATATATAGTTTTTTTTAATGTTATTTGATTTCAATGTTGACTATTTAGTAAATTGAGTTTGAAAGACATTTTCAATGATGTTTATCTTAATATCCAACTTCAAAATGCCCCAATTTCTTATTTATGGTCATATAGAAGGATATATTTAGAGCCTGTTGATATATGAAATTACATCAAAATGCCTTTTTAATATCAGTTTTATAAAAATGACATTAAATACTTAATTTTAATATTGGTTGCAATTATGTCGTTTTTAGCTATGGTTAAAAATAAAAATAACCTATGTTAAACGGATTTTTCTAATAGTGTCTAAATTCAATTCCAATTTCAAAATAATTAAAGGATACCACTACCTAAAAGATTATAAAAACCTAGGTTGGAAAATTATAGAATTTATATCACTATCCTATAGAAAAAATTGGCATTGAGAGAAAGACGTGGCTACCTTACCACAAGAACACCAATAAAAAGATTTCACTAGCCCATATTTGAAGAACAATCATAATAAATGGTCGATTTAAAAACTAGGTGGGGATGTGAGGTTTGAGATTTTCATTTATAAAAAAAAGTTTATTGAACCCAAGAATAAGGTAAGGAATCATCACCTTAGAACCTCACATGGCACTATGGAAAAACAACCTTTTACGATGGGTTATTTGCCACAGGAATTCATCATGTCACAAATAGTCCGTCGAAAAGGTTATTTGCGATGGGGGCATCAGCCCGTCGCAAATAATTAGTTATTTGAGACAGGAATAGGGGTCTCATCGCAAAAGGTTTGGCACGGTTTGCCCGCCAAACCCCGGGAAGGGTATTTGCGTTGGGGGGGGTGCCTCCCTGTCGCAAATACCTGGCGGCGGTAAATAGTATTTGCGACAGGGAGGCACCCCCCCAACGCAAATAACTGGCGGCGATAAAAACTATTTGTGATGAGATATGCCCTCGTCGCAAATAGTGTGTCAGCATGTCACTATTTCCAATGGGACCCGTCGCAAATATCCTTTTAACCACCGATAGTAATTAATGCGGCCGAAGATATTTACGATGGGGCTCCCATCTCAATTAATATAACCTATATGTACCTCCATCCGTTTTTTGCATTCTTTCTCTCTATTCCTACTTTCTCTCTCTCTCTAAACTCTAATTTTAGAGTTAAAATTTCTCTGAGTTAAATATTTTTTTACGAAGAGATTTTGAAGTCATCTACACCTATAAAAGATCAAGTTTAAAGGTATTTATGCTTTATTTAATTTAATATTTATTTCATTTTTTTATATTAATTTTAATTATTGTTAATTAGTTGAAATTAAATTAGATTTAAATTGTTTGGTTATCAGTATTAATTTGTAGTAATAAATTGAAATTATTGGTGGTAATTATTAATAATTCTTGGAAATTAGGAATTATTAACTATAATTAGTAATGAATATAAATAATTAGTGGTAATTAGTATTTATTAGCTGTAATTAGCAGTAATTAATAGTAATTAAAGCTAATTACTAATAATTAGCGATAATTAGTAATAATTAGGAATAAATAGAAATAATTAGTAATTAATAGTAATTAATACTACTAATTAGTAATAAAAATACTAATAATTAGTAATCATTAGTAATCATTAGTAATAAATAGTAATAATTAGTAATAATTAGTATCAATTAGTAATAATTAGTATTAATTAGTAATAATTAGTAATATATAGTAATAAATAGTAAAAATTAGTAATAATTATTAATAATTATTAAAAATTACTAATAATTAGTAATTATTAACAATAATTAGTAATAATTACCAATAATTCCTAATAATTAGCAATAATTTCTAATAATTAGCAATAACTACTAATACATAGAAATAATTACTAATAATTAGCAATAATTACTAATAATTAGCAATAATTACTAATAATTAGCAATAAATAGTAATAATTAGCAATAAATATTAATAATTAGCAAGAAATAGTAATAATTAGTAATAAATAGTAATAATTAGAAATAAATAGTATTAATTAGAAATAATTAGTAATAATTAGCAATAAATAGTAATAATTAGAAAATAAATAGTAATAATTAGCAAACAATACTAATAAATACAAATAATTAGTAATAAATATTAATAATTAGTAATAAATAGTAATAAATAGTAATAATTAGTATTAATTAGTATAAACTAGTATTAATTAGCAGTAATTAGTATTAATTAGTATTAATTGGTATTAATTAGTATTAATTGGTATTAATTAGTATTAATTGGTATTAATTTGTATTAATTAGTATTAATTTGTAATAATCAGTATTAATTAGTAATAATTAGTATTAATTAGTAATAATTACTATTAATTAGTAATAATTAGTACTAATTATTAATAATTAGCAATAATTAGTTATAATTAGCAATAATTAGTAAAAATTAGATATAATTAGTAATAATTAGAAATAATTAGTAATAATTAGCAATAATTAGTAATAATTAGCAATAATTAGTAATAATTAGAAATAATTAGTAATAATTAGAAATTATTTGTAATAATTAGCAATAATTAGTAATAATTTGCAACAATTAGGAATAATTAAAAACAATTAGGAATAATTAGCAACAATTAGGAATAATTTGTAATAATTAGAAACAATTAGTAATAATCGGAATCAATTAGTAATAATTAGCAATAATTAGTAATAATTATCAATAATTAGTAATAGTTAGAAACAATTAGTAACAATTTGCAATAATTAGTAATAATTAGAAATAATTAGTAATAATTAGCAACAATTAGTAGTAATTAGACACAATTAGTAATAATTAGTAATAATTTGCAACAATTAGAAATAATTAGAAACAATTAATAATAATTAGCAACAATTAGGAATAATTAGCAACAGTTAGTAAAAATTAGCAATAATTAGTAATAATTAGAAATAATTAGTAAAAATTAGAAACAATTAGTAATAACTAGAAACAATTAGTAATAACTAGAAATAATTATTAATAACTAGAAAAAATTAGTAATAACTAGCAACAATTAGTAATAACTAGCAACAATTAGCAATAACAAGAAAAAATTAGCAATAACTTGCAAAAAATAGAAATAACTAGGAATAATTATAAATAACTAGAAATAACTAGCAATAATTAGAAATAACTAGCGATAACTTGCGATAACTAGCAATAACTTGCCATAACTAGCAATAGCTAGAAAAAACTATCAATAACAAGCAATAACTAAAAAAACTAGCAATAACTAGAAATAACTATCAATAACTAGAAATAAATAGCAATAACTAGCAATAACTAACAATAATTAGCAATAACTAGTAATAATTAGCAATAACTTGCAATAATTAGAAATAACTAGCAATAATTAGAAATAACTAGCAATAATTAGCAATAACTAACAATAATTTGCAATAACTAGAAATAACTAGCAATAATTAGCAACAAATAGGAATAATTAGAAATAAATAGTAATAATTAGCAATAAATAATAATAATTAGCAATAAATAGTAATAATTTTTAATAATTGAATGAATTGGGAATAAATTGAAAGAATTATTAATAAATAGAGATAATTGTAATAAATTATAAGAACTTGGAACAATTTTTAGTGGATTGGCAGCACTCCTTTTGCTCGATGAATCTTCTCCTTTCAACTCTCACTGACTCAAAACATTATGAAGAATATACTCCTAGGTATAAATGTCCAATATCGTATGCACGAGATTGGATATGCATACGTAGGAGAACATTTTTGATAATGTTTTTAGGTGGTGACAGTTACAAGAAGGTGATTCATCGAAGAAAAGGGGACTCTTTTGTCTGATGACTCATTTACTTGAATCTTTCTCACACTGAAATCACAATGAAGAAACTTTTCGGAGGTACCCTTATGCATTCTTGTATGCAAGGGAATGGATATGCATACCTCCGAGAAGATTCTTTATTGTGATTTCAGTGTGAGAAATTTGCAAGTAAATGAGTCGTCGTACAGAAGAGCAGCCATCAATCCACTGGAAATTGTGTCACCCGTAATTAGTGATAATTAGTAAGAAGTAGTTGTAATTATTTATATTCTCTTTTTTGGATAGTGTTTTTCTTATATCAAATTATTCAAAAATAGTAATGATTTTATATTTTGTAGAAAAATATGGGACAAGGAACTTGAAAACATTCGTTATTAGATAATCTTTCTTAGATAAATCAGTGCCAAAATCCACACAGTTATAGTTTAAATCATGTATATATTGAGGGTGTTGAACTATTCTTATCATTTGCATCATCAAAACCAGAATTTGTTTCAGAAGTTAAAATTTAGTGTCCTTGTAAAAAATGTATTCTGAGAACGTTTACACATTTGAAAACATTGGGGGATATCTCTTGTGTTTTAGTTTTCAACCAGATTATGTTTTTTGGTATCAACACGGTTAACGTAATTTAATGTAAGATACTAATAATTTGATTTTGGATCCATCACAGTTTCAAAATTTATTACATGATGTTGCAGTTCCATCTGTTCAATAAAATAAAACTCAAGATGATGTTGATTTAACTCCTTAGTTAGAACCATCTGAATTTTATGTGTTGTTGAGGTCTGTTGAGGATGAATTATATCCTGGTTGCAAGACAAAAAAATTATAAGTAGTATAAAAACTTATTTCATTTAAATTAGATAATGGAATTTCAAACAACTATTTTGATCAGATATTTTCTTTGGTTAAAACACTATTACCTGAAGAAAATGTGTTTCCTTTAAATTACTATGATGGCAATAGGTTGTTTCATAATATAGGCCTTAGTTATCAAAAGATCCATGCATGTTTAAATGATTGCATCTTATATTCTGGAGAAAATGATTTTTTTGATAGTTGTCCCACATGTGGACAATCGAGGTATAAATAAGCTCAAATACGGAAGTCTGGTTAAATTCCTATAAAATAGTTGAGATATTTCCCACTTACACTCAGGTTGTAGTGTTTATTTATGTCTTCGAACACAAAAATAATGATTTCATAGCATAAAACCAATATTTCAACAGGTAAAATCTTGAATCATTCATCTAATGGGGATTCATGAAAAAAAATTGACCAAGTTCATCTTCCTTTTTCTTTTGAATCTCGGAACTTGCGATTGGGCCTTTATACTGACGGTTTCTATCCATTTGGTTCTTATGGTAGTCAGTATTCATGTTGGCCTATCTTTATAACTCCGTAAAATTTACCTCCATGGATGTTGATGAAGGAGCCTTATATATTTTGGACCTTATTAATCCCAGGACATCTGAAAAAAAATATTGATGTTTATTTGAAACCATTAATTGATGAGTTAAATTCACTTTGGAGTGATGGTATTAGTACATATGATGTTGCGAAGAAACAAAATTTCCTACTAAAAGCTGCATTGATGTGGAAAATTAGTGACTTCCCAGCATATGAAATGTTATCTGGATGAAGTAAAAATGGTATGAAATCATGTCTTACTATATGGGAGACAACAAAGCATTTATGGTCATCAATAGAAAAAAAACCTTTAAATTTTGACCATCATCGCAGATTTTTTCCAACCGATCATCCCTTTTCAGAGGAACAAATATCATTTCATAAAATGTGAAATTGAAGGGGATAAACCTCCAAAAATGATCTCAGATATAGAGTTAAAATTATTTGTATTTTCATTACCTCCCATCACATTTGGACCAACAATAAACCAACAGAAAATTCATGGCATTGGGAAAGAACATAATTGGATAAAATGAAGAATTTTTTGGGATCTGCCATATTGGTCTGATTTGTTGGTCCGCCACATGTTAAATATCATGCATATTGAGAAGAACTATTTTGATAATTTATTTCATATAGTTTTGGATACACTAGGTTAGACTAAATATAATGTAAAGTCGCGATTAGATCTTGCCCAAATTTTCAGGCAACCAGAACTTGAACTATTTGAAAATGTCAGATCACAGAGGTGAATGAAGCCAAAAGTAGCTTATAAACTATCCAAAGAGTGTATCTTACAATTTTGGTAGTGGATTGAATATTTGATACTTCTAGATGGCTATGCTTCCAATTTGGTTAGATGTGTTTGGAATTGTCATATTATCGGATTAAAAAGTCATGATTGGCATGTTATAATGGAAATACTTATGATGATTTGATTAAGAGGTTTTTTGAATTCTATGATTTTGGATATGATAATAGAAATTTCATTTTTTTTTCTAAGACATTTTTGTGGTGAAAAGAGACTATGATGCACTAAGAAAAATAGAAGAAGATGTTGTTATAATTATATGTAAACTGGAAAAAATCATTCTGCTTGCTTTATTTGAATCAATAGAACATTTTATATTTAACTTTACACATGAATAAAAATGTGAATTTATAGTATAGTTTTGATGGATATACCCATTTGAGAGATGCATGCAGAAATTGAAGAAAAATTATTTAGTAAAGCATCAGTTGAAGGATCAATTGTTAAATATTATTTGCAATAGGAAATTGCTTTTTTATGCGCTCATTGTTTTGAATCTGAATATCCCTAAAAACACAACCACATGGGATAAAATGAGGGGAATGTTGATGATGAAATGGCCAATCAATTATCATTTTTTAATCATCCAGAGCTTGGCTTCGGTAGAGTTCAGGAATGATGGATTTTAGATGATGAACATCACAGATCTCATACAAATGTTCTACTCAACTGTGACATCATTTTTATTGTGAGTGCTTCTATAACTTATTCTATAATTTATGTTACATTATGTAAACTTATTTTATTTGTAGGTTATATGATAATCATATCAAGAAATAGCTTCCGCAAATTACAGAAGCTGCTCTTAAAGAACGCCGACAAAAAAATTCTCAACGGTTTAAAAAACTGGTAACATATGCTATTGATAGTTTAACATATCAATTAAGTTTATTATTTAATATATTAGTAATTGTTTTAGAAATTTTCATGTGTATCAACATACTAATAAAATTGATAAGTGGTTGTGTATATTGATTAACCCACCATCCAAAATGGTAAAATATTATAATGTTTATGTGGTGAATGGTTTTTGATCTCATACACATGCATATGGGGAATAAAAAAACAATTAACAGTGGGGTTTTCTTGATAGTATCTCATCATAGAGAAACTGAAGTTGAATTTCAGGGCATGCTGGATGAAATTATTGAACTATGTTATCTAGTACAAAATTACATAATGATGTTTAAATGTTAGTGGTTTGATACTGAGAGAGGCTTGCATGTTCATATGACTCATGGAATTGTTGATATTAAATATAAAAGTATTCTTTGTAGTAAATTAACCATTTTTACTAGCTTAATGAACACATCAAATTTATTATGCAAATTAATATGCTGCTTCAAGAGACCTAAGTGATTGGTAGAGAATAATAAAAAACAAATTTCAGGAAATCCATTTTACTCAAAGTGAATGTGGTTTAACTGAAGTGAAAGGAATTGAAATTTTTCAAGAGACTACCCAAAATCCATATTTTTCACAAAGAGACATGAATATCAATGATGACACCCCAAAATTAATGGTCGATGGTGACAATGATGTTAATGATGTTACGAAAAAATTTGAAATGGAAAGAGATGATGAAACTGAAACCCATTTGGATATTGATGATGCTGAGGAGGAATATGAATACATTGAAATCGTTAGATATGAAGAATGTTATGAAGGTCAGAATTGAAATAGTTAAATGGTGGTTATAATCATAACTAATATATACGTATATATAATAGTTATTTTCAACTATTTTCTAACAACAATCATTTTGTGTTTCAAATAGATGAGGATCTATTTCGTCAGTTACAGGAGGGTGACCTACCTTTGGATGATGAGTATTTGGGATCATTTAACCCTTATCCTACTGGCAGTTCAGGGGGTACATGGAGGGGGTGTGGTCTTATGTGACTGGTGATTCCTGAACCTATCCCCAAGAAACGTCTACATCTTGGCTTTGATCCACGCATGTAGAGGTATGGTAACCTGTGTATTTTAGTTATCTTTAATTAATTAAATTATATACTCAATATTTTATTATTATTTTTTTTCATAGTTTTTTTCATATTGATTTTGTATAGGGGAGTGCTATCTTGAACAATTATGTTTCTCAGCCATGGATCACATGAGAACAATTTCTCGTCAATGTGAAGCTTGACATGTTCGATCATTGGCTGTTATGTAAATAAATAAAATTTATTTTGAAATTTATTTCATTAATAACTTAATATTATAAATTATTTGTAGGATCTATGGTATCTAATCAATGATATCATGCATGACACTATCCATGCGGAATGGGAGGTGTCTAAGCGTGACCGTTCCTGTCAGTTTTTTAACAATTTGAGAAGGATGACCATGAATAAAGAAGGAGTGGTAGTATTTGATGATTTGTGTAGAGACCACTTACTAGAGTACACTGAATCTCACATTTGGGATGGATTATGTTCACACTGGTTGGGTGGTGGGTTTTAGATGAGTTCTTCATTGGTCCGACAGAACTGGGGGAGACAGGAGGTGACGCATCGAGTCGGTAGTCATACATTTAGTATGCATAGAGAGCATATAGTAAGTAATTTTTTAAATATATTATATAAATTTAAATATAAACGATTTATTTTATATTCATATAGACAGTCAAGCAGCCCGATATTACAAAGTATGACATTTATCGGAAGATGTATAGTGATCCAGCCATTGGAGAGATTAGAGGTGATCACCAGCGTCGGATTGTGGTTAGTATTATTTCTTTTTTAGTTTGAAAATTAACTGCATATAATATTTTCACTATTTTAATTTCTAATTTTAATTGAAGGAGTCATATGTGGTCGCGATCTCTCAGACACAGGCTGAGAGTCAGGCTAATATAGATGATTAGACTAGTGTTTTCCATTTCGATGAGAAGGCATGGATGCAGGTGACCTAGTATTCCTTCTTGAAGGACCGAGTATTTGGTATCAACTCTTGAATGACTCCTGGGTCTTATTTTGGTACTATTGTGATGTCAGCGTCCAGCTCCAGAGGATCTCATGGAGAGGCCTCATCTTCTGGCTCACAGTATTAGAAGCAGCTGCGATCTCAGAGTGAGAGTATATAGAGTTTGTGTAAGGAGAATGAGGAGATACGGAAGTGTCACGACCCGTCCTCGGGATCCGTGTCGTGACTACCCCAAGTCCGCCTCCCATAGGCTAGGGGTTGGTGACTATCACCAAAGCCATAAATCCCTATAGCAGGGAAGGAATTTCCTTTAAGAAATGTAACCACACACATAACAAGAGAACAAGTGGAAGAAAACACTAAGTAAATCAATATAACAAGAGTGCTGAATGTACAAACAGGGCCAGAAATACAAGCACAACAGTAAAGTGCAAGAAAAAGAAAAAATAGCTGGAAGGTGTCAAGCTTCTCCTGGATCGTCCTCCGGAGTCCCTACCTAAAGGGTAGGTACAGATGTCCACCTCATCTCTCTACATTCATCTGTCAGCTCCGAGTACCGTCTCATCGTGGATTCCACCTCCGGGTACCCTCTCGTCGTGAAGTCCACCTCCGGGTACCATCTCGTTGTCACGTCCACCTCCGGGTACCGTCTAGCTCTACAAGCCTCAACCTCGATCAGCGTTGTCCGTCTTCTACATCCAACATAATGAAGTGCGGGCATAGCCCGTTCAGGGGTGATTATACGCTACTCAGTAGGGACCCCGAGACCCCTGAAGGTCTCCCAGAATCCACAAAGGGTAATCCACAAAGGAAAGATACAATCACTAAGTAACATCCAACACTACTTAGGTATATGCCCATACATATACCTAAGTCATCAATTCCAGTTTGGCTCCAACATCCGAGCCTAAGTTCGATCACGTCCATATAGGATAGTACAACCCAATCCACACAGGATAACACAACCCAATCCATATAGGAAAGCAAGTCAATCATATCGAAGATAATGATTGAAAGTCAAGACTCAACTCACACAGGTATACTTCTTCGTAAGGTGATAGAGATGATCAGATATAGCCACTAATTCATCTAATCTAGGAACCACATAAGATACTCGAACAGTAGTCATTGTTGTCGAACCCATAGAGGATTTCAGTACAGTATTCATCACTGCTGAACCCACATAGGATTTCAGTGCATTCTTCATCGCTTCCAAACCCACGGAGGATTTCAGTGCAGTCTTCATCACTGCCAAACCCACATAGGATTTCAGTGCAGTCTTCATCACTGCCAAACTCACGGAGGATTTCAGTGCAGTCTTCATCGCTGCCGAAGCCACATAGGATTTCAGTGAAGTCTTCATCATTGCCAAACCCACATAGGATTTCAGTGCAGTCTCATCGCTGCCGAACCCATGGAGGATTTCATTGCAGTCGTCGTCGTCAAACCCACACAGGATTCCAGTTCAAAGGTCTTCATTGTCGAACCCACGGAGGATTCTAGTACGAAATTCATCATTGTCAAACCCACGAAGGATTTCAATATGAAAGTTTTCACCATCGAACCCACAGAGGATTCCAGTATGGTTGTCATCACTGCCGAACCCACGGAGGATTTCTGTGCAGTCGTCATCGTCGAACCCATGGAGGATTCTAGTACGAAGGTCTTCATCATCGTCGCAGCCAGCTCTAAGGTTCCCGCACACAGCATGCTCGTTCCGAGAGGGTCCGCTCCACGAGCCAAGGATTCGATACATCAACTGACACGTAGTCTGGAGTTGATGTATCTCAAAGTTCCATCTCGACATGAGGAACTCAACGTGACCGACGGCGCGTCAATCGGACGCCCGGTCTGAGAGTTATTGGCTTTTTCGTTCCCGGGGCCCGGTTGGTTTTTAAGTCAAAACCAACCCGACCACACTCCAACTCCATCCAAACATCGAGTGGAGTAAGCCAAAAGGTCTGTCTCACTATGTGGAATCCAACAAAGTTGACGGCATGTCAATCGGACGTCTGGAGCTCAAGTTATAAGCGTTTCCGCTCCGAGGGCCCGATTGGTTTTGTGTTCGAACCAACCCGGACATACCCAAAGTTCTCCGAAACCTCACATGTAATATACCGAAACTATCATCTCAATCCATGGATCGCATCGCAACTGACGGTGCGTCGATCGGAGGTCTGTATCCCAAAATACAGGCATTTGAATGGAACTGTCCGGAAATATGGGGTTTTGGGCCCAGACCGAACCGGTACAAGACCCCCCTGGGTCAGCCCGAACCGGTTCGACCCAAACCCGGTCTGGTTCCGGACCATTAGGGCGTGGTCTGGCCCGTTGGGCGTGGCCTGGCCTGGCCGGCGCGGCCCGGGGCAGCCGGTCCGGCCCGGGGCAGCTCGGCGCTGGTCAAGCGGTCGCGCAAAGGGGGTGGTTTCCCCCTTGATTGAAGCTGTAGCCCCTGCATGGGGGGCCACCCTTCCTAATGGACGAGACCCAGCACTGTGTCTCCCTCGGTCCCACGCGGCCATGGGACTGGTCGCCGGTCGTCGCGGCTGAAGCTGTGGCGGTCCCTCCTGGAGGCACGTCGGGACGTCGCCGCCTCCGGCCGCCGGCGCCGCCGGTGTAGTCCGCGGGCCACCGGAGTTGCTCTGGTGGTCCGTTTTCAATTCTTTCCGTGCCGGCATTCATCTCAGGTCTCTTAATTTACTATGGAATCATCAAACCTCCTATGTGGCCCGTTACGTCATCACCCGTCGATCCGCCGTCAATTAAACAATCTGCAAAGCCTTTGAATTGTTGTAACAGCGCGGTGCGACGGCGTCGTGCTTCTTCTCCCATTTTTTATTGTTTATGTGTGGTTTCGTTGCATTGAACCGCCTTTTCTCGTGCCGCAACAAGTACAATCATCAAAGGGGGAGGAGGTTCGGCCGTGTTCGTGCGGTCCGACCTCCTCCCGTTATTACGATAACAGGCGGCCCAAAAAGAATTCGATGAACGGCAAGGAAATAATTCATAGGTAAAACAATTAACCCCTACCTCATGGTGTCATCGAATGAAGGTTCATCATGGGAAAGAACTCCGTGGAAGAAGGCATTACGAAAAAAAGGAGTCGCGAAGAAGAGAAACTTCGGTGTCGCAGTACACGACGTCGCGTCGTTGATCTTCGAGGGTTCGGGATTCTTTGTCACCCTTCGTCGGAGGTCGGCATTCTTCGTCGGTGACGGTGCATTCTTCGTGTTCTTAAAGGAGGAAGATGTAGTTCAAGACTTGAGCAACTCCTCTCCAATTCTTCTCGCACAACGAAACAAAAAAAATAAGGCCTTGCCTTTTCATATTTTTCATGCCAACTGTTTTTTTTTTTTTTGAAATTCAAAAACAGATCACGATTTAATTATCGAGTGTTGACCAATTAATGGGGTGTTTAATAGTTTAATTAAATGTGAGAGTTGATTTGGCATTAAAGAGGGGGGTGCGGGTGAGTTGCCAAATTAAATGCACGTGGGAGGTAAAAGGAAATAAAGGGGGTGGGGCTTGTGTGGGCCCCACCTCACTAATATCCTACCTAGGAGTTAGGATATCAGTGGTTCCCACTCCAACCACCATTCCTAGGTTAACACTACTTAGAATAAAAATAAAATCTATTACACAATATTTTATTTTATTCTTTAGTTAACCCAAATAATTAATAACCTCACCCGACCAAACGCAACTCCGGAAAAGGTGTTCTTAAGCAATTATCAGTACTGCGATTCCATCAGTGCCCTCGGAATTCGATTCCGAGCACTGGTCCAAAAGTTAGGAAAACTCGCTCATTCGTTCACTGAACGTACCTGAGCTAAACTTTGGAAAATGATTCCAGACACACTGGGCCTCAGAATTAGGTGCCGTCAGAAACTGAGTTCTTGTAAAATCCTAAAGAAAATTAAGGAGAAAAAAATCCCTTGAATTTTACGGGTCTTTACAGGAAGCACCACCAACAGCATGAGGAGGAGCATCGACAACAATAGCAGCATTACGAGGAGCAGATGCTTTGATGGGAGCAGCAACAGCACAAGAAGATAGAGTACATGCACCATCTGACTCGTAGTTTAGGGATGAAGTTTCCTCCACCATCTTCTCCAGCTCCTCCACCATCTTCTCTAGCTCCTCCACCTCCTCTAGAAGACCATCCCCCCCCCCCCCGGTGATTATTTTTCATGTTAAAACCATTTGAATTCAATGTTTGTTGTAATATTAACTATTTACGGTTTTTGTCTTTTATATTGGTTTGAATATTGTCTAATTTAAATTTTTTTATTTTTTTATTATTTTTAATATTTTATTATTTTATTATTTATTATTAGTATTATTTTTTAATGTTTGTTTATTATACTAATAAAAATAATAATATTTTTTTATTTTTTTTATTTTTTGTGAATATTGATAATTTTAATATTTTATAAATTTTTTATTATTTTAATAATAGTAATATTATTTTTTAATATATATTAATAATAGTAATATTATTTTTTAATATATATTAATAATAATAATAAAATTATTATATTATTTGTATTATTTTATTATTTTATTATTATTATTATTATTATATAATTCTTTTATATTATTATTATTATTATTATTATATAATATTATATTATTTATATTAATATCATTAATATTATTATTATTTTATAATATTAATTTATAATAATTTTGTTGAATATATTTTTTTATTAGGTATTTGCGATGTGATCTTTTGTGACGGGTTCCCGTCACAAGTTGTTTATATATTTTTTAAATAACTATTTACAACGGCAAAACGGGCCCGCCATAAATACTTTTTTGTGACAGGCCCATTGCAACAGGTTTTTATATATATAAACAGAGAACAATTTGGGACGGAATGATTTCCCATCGCAAATATTATTTTTTTGCGACAGGCCCATCGTAAAAAATACTATTTGCGACACTGTTTTCTACAATGGGATATTTTTTATTGGACCCCATCGCAAAAGATCATTTCCAATATGATCATATCACAAAAGCTCATTTTCTATGGGATCCTGTCACAAATAACCCGTTGTAAATACCTCAAATTTTAGTAGAGTGGGAAGCCTTTACAAATTCTTGAAGAAGGATTAAGGCCAACATGGTCATGGATCCACATGGGAAGAAGAATTGTGGGGGATCTTAATATTGGAATGGTTAGATAGTTGTAAAAGATGAAATACAAAGGATTCCTTAGTTAAAATGGATTTTAAGTTTTAATTACATAAATACTTTTTTACCCACTTTAAAATGAGGCTACTAGAACCCACATTAAATCTAATGGATTAACAGTTAATGTCCAGTGTCTAAAAATATGAAACCAGACTCCCTAATAAACTTACTTCTAGATTCTCCTCTTAGTTTCCTAAAATACCTTTAGTCAAGATTCTATTATGGGTTTCCAAAAATACATAGAGTCCTAATTCTTCCCTAGGTTTCCTAAAATACAATGAGTCCTTATTTTCATCATGGTTTCCCAAAATTACTTGAGTTAGGATTCCCTTTTTGGTCTCACAAATTGCCTTTATTCTAGATTCATACCTTGTTTTCCTAAAATATATTAAGTTAAAATTTCTCCCCTTTTCCTCCCATAACTCATTTAATTTAGATCCTCATCTTGGTTTAACAAAACTCCTTGAGTTTAGATCCATATTTGGGTGCTTCGAAAAATTCCTCTGAGTGAATCATCTTTTTGGTTAAAAAAGAAAGGGTTGATTTGGTGTAAGTATCACAACAAACCATTAACAATAAGTAACACCCAGTAGTCCACTTCTTAAGAATTGAAATTACTTTTATGTGTCCATGGATTCACTTCATTAAAAGTAACCATATTGTTCCTTATTACATAAACTTAAAAGTTATAGTATGTATAGCTAAATTTCACTAGACTATATGGGTTTTGATTACCTTTATGGGTATATATAGGATTCCCTTTTCATAGAACCAATCCATTAATCACAAAACCATCCAACTCCCTATATGATTATAAATTATATAGTGACCTCCTTTTTGGATTTAAACTCTAGAGTGATTAAAGTCTTTGATTAAATGAGATAAAATATAATTCCATTATGTAGTATTTTATTTACTAAATATTGTTAATAATATGATTTCTTAAAAAGGTTCAAACATATTATTATATAAAATTATTTCACAAGCATGAAATAAATCTATTATAGTTCCCAAAACTAGATAATAAGTTCCCCCATGGGATGATTCAACCTCCTATCCTCTTGATATTTGTGTTTAATGTCCAAAGAATTAATAATTATCTTTGATATTCATTTTCCTTTGGAAATAATACTTGTGATTTATTGAATAAACAAGCATCTAAAAAAACTAATTAATAATTCACATCACTAAACACATAAATTCATTTTTATCATTACATATAATAACTAATTTATTAAAACAAATAATGTTATAATATATTTATTAATTAAACATGAAAACCAATGTAATGATAGTTGAAAATTAATATATCAAACTTTTTTTATTTTCAAAATATATCTCAAAAAATTATCATTTTAAAATTAACTATCAAAATCACACATGAAATAGGAACAAAATAAAAAATGAAATAAAAAATAAAAAATATTGAAAAATAACACATTCTAATTTTATTTGTTCTTATTTTAAATTTCATAAGTGTGTGTGTGACCAAAAATAAATTATAATTATAACTTTTACAATATTTCATTAAAATTTATTTAAATAAATTTATCGAACGTCTAATGGACAAAATATTATAGTTTATTCTAATACATTAAAAAAATTATAATAACAATAAATTATAAATAATATTGTATTTCATAATGTTTTTCAAACACATTATAAAAGTTATTAAATAAATTTTAATGGTTTTTATAATATATAATATATTTTTTAACAATTATTAAATATTGTTTCTTATAATTTTATAAAAAAATTATAATATATTCAATAAAAAATCTATAAATGTATTCCTCTATGACTTTATTATTCACACTTTCAACTTACCTAGGGACTCATCTATAAATGTAATGAACTAACCTAGTTCAATCTACCAATTTAATTGGGTCACCCAACAATATGTCATGAGGTGTGTTCCTAATTACAATAGGTTATTAAGTGTCACCAAAGTATTAATACTAACTCAATAAGAATGATTACAACCTAAAAAAAATATTAAAACATACCATGTATTCCAATCAAGAATTCCTCATGAAATGTCCATAGGGTAGACATCCATTCTAAAAAATAAATTGTTATAAAAATATAAATATTTTCAAATAGTGTAAAGTAACATATGCGTGATAATAAATCATAACCAGTATTAAAATCTAAATAAAGTAGGATATCCCAAATGTCATGTAAATAATGACGAGATTCAAAATATATCAGAGGCTGAATTTTCCAACACATAAATATATATACCAAAATACCAAAATAAATAGGATCCTAAAATTCCTAGTTCGGATATCTCTATGTAGTCATTGGTCACCACCAGACACATACCATGAAATATTATAAAAGCATCAATAATCTCTAATATGAGATGCATCTACTTAATGTTTCCATGTATTAGAAATAACCAATTCTATATATCCCAATGAAATATGTAGGTTTTGATTCAATTCCCAGTAGTATACCACCATGAATCTATATATCTCTTTTCACAATGAAAATCAATTATTCTAGTTTTAAAATAATGTACTGGAAATCATTTCATTAAAAACAAGTTACTAAATCAATTGGATTTTTATAAAGTAATTCATGTAAATGAATAACATGAAAAGTATTATCATATAATATAACTGAGGGAAAATGTGATATCCAGTGTACTCAAAAATCGATAAAAAATATTCAAGGAATAATAAAATTTCATAAAAATCTCAAATTGTATGTGCAACATCGAGGAGCTCTGACCAATGGGATATTGGTGTTTAAGACTCCCTCATGGAACACTGGTAACCACATGTGATCTTAAATATGAGTTAAATCTCAAGGCCTCTCAGGTCCATATAAGAATTTACCCTTAGCAAGCTCATTCCTAATTTTATGGCATCACCCATCCTGAAACCCACACACCCAAGGTCTCCCATGTGCACCCATAATCACATATATCATATAAAAAAATCCTAGGGTCAAGAAATATGGTTTTTAATGAAATCACTATTTAAATTCTCTTTTAAATCCCATTTATAAATAATAATTCTCTTAAATTCCTTTTATCAAAGGTTTTATAGCCATAAAATTGATTTCTAAAGGTAAATCCAATGGAAATCGCTATTTTTTCAACATAATCTGTGAAAAAAATTAAAACTAGATAAATCATACAAGAATAATAGATAAATAAAACCAAAGTATAAAAACATAATAACAAATGTAATCAAAATTAAAATTTCAGATATGTAGTGACACCTAACTCAAAAGTAATGAAATGTCATATCCTTCTCAAAATAACTCCATGGATAGAACAAAGGAACCCTTAAAAACCTAAACCCCAAATAATCTCATGAAACCCCTAACCTAAAACCCATGTTCATCCCTCCATGGAAATTAAGTTTATATGGAGAAGAGTAAAAAAATAATGTAGAATAATATGAGGAATAAGGTAGAAATAAAAGAGGTTACTTGACAACCCTTGAAGTAATCGACCCAAATCTTCAAGTAGGGAGCACAAAATGGAGTGTAGAGAGATTCCATGGCTAGGAGAAGAACATAGTCAAATGTAGGAGAGGAAATTAGAGGGAAAATGGATATAATTAATAATGGGTATAAATTAAATTTTTATTTTTATGTAACATGGGAAGTCCATGTGATTTTCCGAACTAGGAGCCAATTGTGTTGGTCACTCCTCTTCAATAATTTGAGTTCCATCATTTCATAGAAGGACTAACATAGTTTGGATAATTGTGTAGATACCATATGAAAAGGATTTGGAATCACTCACCAGCCCTCATGTATAGGTTGATTCATAGTTACCCCTAATCATGTGACAATAGATAACAGTATCTAGTGTTCCCCAAAATTCATTTTTTTGACCCCAAACTCTTGAAAAGTACAAAAGATCAAATAAATTATATACGAGTCACCTAGTGGATGTCACAATTCTCCCTATCATGCCAATTTCTTCACCCAAAATGTTCTCAAGGTCTAGATTCAACAAAAAATATGTGGTCATTTATCTTTCATCAAGGCCTTCCATTCTAAATTTTCATGGCTATCCTGACTATGTTTATGCAGCACACTGACATAGAGAATAAATTTACCTTGTAGAACTTTGACCTGATGATCTATAATGTGAACAAAAATATCAACCATAGAGGTTTTAGGTTCCAATTCAAAACCATATCATTCCACCTCATGTGATGGTTATGGATCATACATTTTCAGCTGGGAATGTGAAATACATCAAGAATAGAATTCATTTGGCTATAAAGGATAACTAGTAGGATACCTTTCAAAGATACCCTACAATCTCAAAAATTCTTACATAATGTGGCATTATCTAACCCTGATTCCCTAAATGATGATTCCCCGGCTATGGAGAGACTTTAAGAAACACTTAATCACCTATATTAGACTCCATTAGATGATGATGATGATCAAAATTAGATTTATTATGACTCTAATCCTTATTCAACCTCTTTTAAATCAACTTAAAAAAATTTATCATCTCCTGAATGATAATTGGTGCCAAAAATTGATGATCACCCAGCCAATACAATCATTGATGGGACTAACACAATGGTTCATACCAGGCCTCTAAGGGGTCCATCATTATCGTGGGTTGATAGCTATTATTATAGGATAACTTATCCAATGATAAAAAAATTTCCATGATCCACCAAAGATTAGGATATATTATAGGATAAAATATTCAATAATCTAGGTATCCTATACTATATAACCATAGGCCTAGGGATGATAATTTATGCTCAAAATTAACTATTATCCAAGGGCCTTCTAATGTACCTTCCAAAAAATGGATGTGAAGCATGGTTCTAGGTTTGAATTGATCACTAAAGGCATAACATGAAGTTGAACATCTTATTAGACACAAAAGCATCAAAGCTCTTATAATTTCATCAACTCCTTAATAGGAATAAAATGGTATTATTTCGTTAATTGATAGACAATTAACCATATATAATCTTTACCACTAATAGAACATGGAAATCTGATAATGAAATCAATAGAGATCTCATGCCATTTCCACATTTGGACTAGAAAAAGGATACAAAAACATAGTTAGCTTTTAGTGCTTGATAAGAGGTATTTTTCTCAAATCACACTTGAATAAATTATTATCACCTAATAATGGAATATAGTGTAATCCTGAGGTTGGTCTCATATGGAGGCCAATCACACAACATTTATTTCTGATTATCTCTATTTATAAACTGAATAATTTACTTCTAAATGATATTCTAATATAGTGGGGGATTTAAAATTAATATTATAAATATATATATAAATACAAAACATAAATAAATAAAAGACACAAAAATGATAGTAATAAATATGATTTATTATCTTATGTGTTCAAAGTGATGTTATCAATGTTCTTTAAAATAATCACATTATTCTATTTGACAAAGAGATAAATCCCATTACTCTATAACCTCCTTTGTGAATTGTGATTATCCAAAACTAAACCTCGACATATAACAAAGTATCCCCTATATCATCACATCAATGCTAATTCACTATATAGATCATTATGATGACAAAGGATAGTAAAAATGATGAACAAGTGCAAGAAGACAGTTGAAAGGAAAAGGGATAAACTATGTACCCTAATCAATTTAACAACTATAGAAATATGATAATGAAATAAAGAAAATAATTTTATTCCAAGAACTCAAATCAACCATGGGTATTTATTTTATGAGAAAGAACTAAAGTTAGTTCTACATATTCATGGAGATATAAAGTCCCAGTGTGGTAAAACAAAAGAGAAAATAAGAGAATGACAGGAAGATAAAACTAAACTAATATACATTCAAAATATATAATACTATTACAAAAATATTACACACTACCAAGATTCAAAAATGGATAACTACTTTTAATGGTTGTTGAGATTTACATTTATAGGCAAGAGGGGTGAAATATTTTTTCTTCAAATATATTCTCCAAAAGATGGAGAATTTTATGCTCACTAAATGGAATAATATTAGAAATTTGTATTCTTGAAAGTTATTTTTCTATATATTTGATATCGAACCACAGGATTTTGGATTCATTTTCCATTTATAGAAATGGTTATTATAGTTTTACTTAGATAAATATTTATGTCTGAAGACTATTTGAATTCTAATGCTTTAGTTTCTATTACCATTATAACACTGATTGTGCTAGAATCTTGAGTATCCATAGTGATGAAAAATGTTCATGAACATGTTCTATATATCCATTCAAAATTTTATCTCATTGTAAACTTCCATATGTGATATGTGGGACCATTTTAAAAATTATCCAAAACTTGGCATATACTCCATGGACCAGATTATGATCTTATTTTTGGGTCTTTTATTATTGGATTTAATTGAAGTTACATTAAATGAACTATAATGTTATGAATCCAATTAAATGTAATTTCATAATTTTGATTAATGTGAAAAAAGTTATGACTGAAACACCAAGTTGGTTAAAAATTAAAAATTAAACCATTTTCACAATAAAACTCAACATGTTTTTAAAACCAAAAAATTGGACAATTACCCTTAAAATAACAAATTAGTGGGGTTTAAAACATTTAATTATAGAATATGAGGTATGAAAATATGATATTAATAAATCTATAACACTTACCCATTTCTATCTCATTAAATCATCTATACTAAGGTTAAAAAAATATTTCCAAGGTAAAAAATGGTAACACATCTCAATTATTACATCTAAATAAAATATCAGGCCTCCTACATGGATCAAAATTTCCCAAATCCTCACCAATAATAGAATTCTATTCAATATAATATTAATCCCCAACTTCATTTATGACACCCACATATCATTATTACCTTATATTTTATTTTATTTGACTATATTATTGGATGATTTAAAATTTTAGATAATTCTATGTTAAAATTTTCAGTTTCTTGATGTTTTTCCCTTTTTTGTATAGTTTTCATTCATTATTTAGAGGAAACCATGAAATTACCCTTAGGTAAGGAGGTTTTTAGTTAATTTTGTTCAACATGACATCATCCTTCATGGTTAGTCTATATTTTAGTCTAAATCGTGTAAAGTCTAGTGCAAACCATGTGGTTCCTTTATGAATAAGGGTAGTGGAACATGGCTTGTGTGTGGTTAGAAGAAACCATGTGGGTGACTATGAAACGAACTATAGTTTTTAATATAGTGATTTTTAATGTTCGATTCAGGGTTTTTAAACCATGTGGAGAAACAATATGAGCTTATTTTTTTAAGAAATTCTATATATACAGTTGGCACGCAATTTTAAAAAACATATGTTCAAACCATGAATTCTTCCCAATCACTTAAAAATTAAAAATTCAACTTATTTCCCTTTCTTATTCTAAGTATTTTGATCTCTTTATTCCTATCCTCACTCTCATTCACCCCTCCTTAGGTTTTCAAGATATTATCCCCTTCATCTTCTTTATTTTGGTGGTTCTCTTCTTCTATATAAGGGATACTCTCAAGGTAATCTTCTCCTCTTCCATTCCGATTTCATTGATTCCCCCTTCGCTCTTGATTACCATTCTTACCATGAAATATAGAATCAATGGGGCTCAAAATTATCATTAGGTTGAATTTAATCAGGGCGTTTTGGTTAATAGTTCTGGAGAAGGACCCCTTATGGTTTGGCTGGGTGTTCTCCATCGAATGTGACAATATTTTAATTGTTTCTACTTGAAAGAGTTAGGTGTTTATATTTTGTATTTATATTATAATATATAGAGTTATTGAATGTTCTAAAATGGTTTTCCTTTCAAAATTATTCCAATTTATGTTCCCCACAAGAGACCAAAGATGTTTTTTAAATTGTTTTAACCCTTTTCAGGAAACAGTTTCTAATCCAAGTGTTTCTAAAAATTCTAAAATTGATCTCTAAAGGGTGTTTAAATATTTTAATGAGGTTTTTTACACTATTTTATTTTTGTTTTGAATTGTTTTTTTACACCAATATGATTCTAATTAAAGTGTTTGAAGTGTTTATAATGGGTTTTTTAATTGTAAAAGGGGTTTTGACCCATGTGAGTTATGATTTGAAACTTGTTTTTGGGTTTGAAAATTTTATAAGTGATTTTAAAATATGTTTATATCTCTAACTAGATTTTGAGAGGTGAATTTATGATTTGGTTTCAGTATTTTTTTTAATTTGGATTTTAAATAATTTTATTTGGCTTGAAATCCCATGCTTATTTTGAAAACACCCTTTTAGAACCTTATGAAAATGATTTTTCATGAGAATTTTAAAACCCTTTTGTACCCTTAATTATAATTTTCCCTTGTGATTATGGGTAGTGACTTATGTATGTAGAGATTGATTGATGGGTCTATGGGGATATTTTTGTGATAAAGTGTTGGATTTGAGGAGGGATTGTATGAAAGTGTTTTTAAATATAATTTATTCTTTGTCTCTCATCAATTGTTTTATCACAACTATTATTTAATGTCACAAGAAACTTAGGAAGGTAGTGGGTATGATATTTGAGAGAAATCCCTAGTGTATATTTTGAGCTGATTAGGGTAAGCTGTTCAGTTAGACTGAGTAAGCTAATGTGATAGCTTGTATCCCATTATAGTGTTGTTCTCCTAGGAGACTTTATTCTTTAATAGTCTAATAAGACTATATAGGAAATGGAAAATTTATTTAGCAATATCATAGGTTCCTTGTCTTCTGTTCATGTCTTTATTACTAGAGTTCTAGATAGTTTCCTATAACATTTGTATTTTATTTAGGATCATTTATAAGATTCCTTCCTTTACATGTCTTACATCCCCTATCTATTGTGTGATTTCTTGACACCATTTATTTGGTTTTATATTCTCCTTATCATGTTTGATTCGTAATGTGGTGCCTATTTTGGCATATTCCATCCTTTTTACATGTCTGTTTATTCATTGATGTTTTCAAAAGATATTTTTATGATGGTTTTGAATGAATATAAAAGGAATAGTTTTTATTTTCTTTAAAAATATTTTATAAATGGGTTTTAAAGGTATGTTTATTTAAATGTAAATAGATTTATTCTAATGAGTATTTGTAATGTTTTATTAATAAACAATAATGATTTATTTGTTTTTTAAACTTTATAATATTTATTATATTTTGGAATGAATGTTAAAGTAAAGGTTTTAAACTAGGGTACGGGTTTTGAAATGTGATTTTTTTCGGATGTACCTATTTTTATTCAAAAAAAATTTGTGAGGGTTTTAAAAAGGAAAATAGAACTTGTTGATGTTTATTTTTACTATTTTCATTCATTTGAAACGCCTATTTTTATAACTATGCTAAAACCATCAATTAAGGGATGTAATTTGAAAGGGATGGCATAGACTTAGTGGGTGGCTTCCAACTGGGTTTTATAGCTCATTCCAATATATATATGTGTGTGTGTGTGTGTGTGTAATATTGTAGGTTTCAGTTTCTCTATAATTTAAATCTTATTCTTTTTTGTCATTTATGGGAGTTAGGATAAGGGTGAGAAATCATGGGTTATAGTTATTTGTCTTCAGATCTTGATCCTGTTTGGGTTCAAATAGTGACTATGGGTCACAATGAGGTTTGTTATAGTATTCTAGTGTTTCATTTTGGTTTTGGGACATTATATTGGCCACTATAACTTGTGGTATCCTGTGATTTATCATTATTTATATATTCTTCCACTGTCCATTTTTATTTATGGATCCATTTGTATGTTTATCATGGTTTTTTATTGTATTGTAGTCAACTAATTTATCTATTATTTTTTCTACTTATTTATATTTTTATAATATTGATAAATATTCCAAAGTGTATTTCATGATGCCCAAGAAATCGTTGTAAGATCATGGAAATCGATAAATCCCTTTAGACCATTGGTGGGATGGGTCAGGTGTTGGTTTAGGTGAAATATTGGGCTAATTCATTACTAATGGTTTCAAAACCTAGGTCTCGGTAGGGACTAGGTTTGGGAATCACTCTCTTATTATATAAGGAGTTTGTAGTTTAGTTATAAGGATATAAGGATATTGGGACTTGAGAGGTAAGTATGTGAAGAGTTTCGTGATATCTTTTCCATTTAGAGTCTCAGGTTTCCATAATCATTCAGTATTTTAGCTTTGATTTTGGTTTCCAAATTTATGGATTTTATGGATTGTAATTTTATGTTTATGGTTGTGGTCTTTTAATACCCATTGGAATAACTTGAGTTTCCCAATGGTTCATATTTTTATTTTTGGGATAAATACAGAAATGAAAATCAAGTCATAACATTGTCTTCTCGGGCCTATCAAACTAAGCTGCAACCAAGCACTTGATTTTGGAAACACTTTGGGGGCCATGTCACAATTGGCACATGGTTGTCAACCATTCAGCCAAGATGGGATTAGTTTCACATTCCATTGTAGTTTTTTTATTTAAACGTATAGGTTATTGAATATCTATGTGTTATCAAGGGAAAGGAATCAAGATGGTATTATGATATATTAGTAATGTAAGATTTGTTTTTGGTTGAAGGTTATAAAATACCTTTTCTTTTTTGATTGTGGTGGAATTAAATTTTTGCATGTTTGGAAAAGTTATTTTGTGATAAAGGCATTTTTAGTTTGAAATAAGGCCTTGGGGCATATTTGTAAAATGATATTTGATTTCATGAAATGTTTTTAAATTGGTTTATTAAATTAAAATGTTTCTAGATTTTTTTATTTTATCCTGGAATCTAGAAGGTATTTTAATTTTGAAATTGGTTGATGTTTGTTAGAAAATTAATTTAAACAATATTAGGGTGTATTTTAATAGTTATCATTTTTAAAGTGTAGTATTTATAAGGTTTTTTGGTTTTAAAAAAATAATATGTTTTGACTGATTGATATGGGTAATTTGTTCTTGAAGTGAAGAAGAATCCAAAAAGTTGATTTTTTTAAGGGGGTGGTGGTTTCCAAAATTATATTTTTGGGTTTATTTAGGTTTTGATCCTTGGTGAATGTTTAAAAGTTGAATTATTTGAAATTAATTAAAATTGATAATTTTTTGAAATTAAACAAGGTGTTTATTTATATAATCAATTTTCAAAAGTGTTTTCTTTAGGTGGTTTAATTATTGTGATGTTTCCCTACTTTTATTTTGGAACTCCTTTCCATGGGTTCCTAGGTTTTAGGAACTGTGATAGGATTGATTTCACGTCTCATGTCATCTAAATTAATCCTCTATGGAAGGTCTTGAGTGATGTTAGAGTGCTTATCTTTAAGGTTTTTCCTCCTAGTTTTCACATTGCTCGTAGTCCTAGTGAAGTGGCGAGTGTTGTATTTTATTCTTAGTGGTGTGTTTTAGAATTATAAAATGTGATATTTTTTTAGTGGTTATACTTGGGAACCTTATAGGTTGAGTGATTTAAGACCATGAGCCTTGGTTTGAAATATTGATTGATGAGGTAAATTTTTATGGAGACTCATATGTGATATTTGATTTGGAGTGGCTATTTATTTTGGGATGATTATTCAAACAAGATTAGATATGATTGTGATTAATGTGGTGTACATTGTTTAATATATCATTTTAATGCCTTATTGTATCCCATTTTAAATCATTGATCATTTGGTTGGGATCTATTTTTGGATTTATTCTTGGAGGATTTTTGGGAGTTTTGTATTGAGGATATACTTGTTTATTTTATTCTTAGAATTTGTTCTAGTCATTCATTATGATTAATGATGAATTTGGGGATGTTCATTGCTCATTTATTGAGGGTCTTCATCATCACTTATGTATAGCATAGTACATGGTTTGGGTTTAGGCTTATTGGTTTATAGATAGAAAAACAAAGGGTGTGTGGATGGGTAACTAGGACTGTGATTTTTTTTGTTGGTTTGGGAACCTTAGTGTTGAGTCTCTTATTAGGATCATCATGGAATAATGTTCTTGGAGATGACACTTAAGTTTCCTTTATATGAATTTCATGAATCTATGTTTATAATGATAGAGTTTATTGATGATATTTGTCTTTTATTATTGTTCTCCTTAATCTATTATCATATTGTGAATCTAGGAATCATATCTTGTGGTATTTAAGAATATTCCTTGGAAAAGTGATCCCTTTTTGTTTTTGATCCAATTATTTGTGGTTGGATGTTTCTGCGGTAATTTTTTAATTCTTTTCTAGAGATGGTGGAATTGTGTTTTCTTAGTGACATTATATTTTTATAGGATAGAGGCTCTCAAGTTTTCCAACAATTTAGATCAATTATAAGTGGTGGGGAGAACCATTATAGGTCTCAAACTTATTAAAAAATTTAGTTAATTATTTTTGGATTATATCCTTCTTAAGGTCTCGTGATACTATTTGATGATTTTTCATGTTGATTAGAGATATATATCTTTATTTAGAGTTTAATTTTAGTTTGGTGGACTATCTACCTTTTGGATCATCTTTGGAAATATATCCTTCAAATTCTTAAGATTAATTTTCGGTTGTCTACAACTTTGATCTAGACTTTCTTGAGGTATAAATTGAAATGGTGGGGAGAATTTTGACAGATATATTTCATTATTAACACATATTTTATATTATTTTACATTATTCTTGGCTGAGTTTTAAATTTATATAATTATTGGATAAATGTTTAAGTTTTTGAATTTTTTATCCGATGAATAGTTTGCACACATAGTTTTGAGGAAACCATGAATTTTCCCTTATATAGAGAAGTTTTTAGTTCATTTTGTTCATCATGTGGTTGTATTGCACGGGCATCATAGAGTTTAGTATAAAAAATGAGAATTAGAGTGTAAATAGTGTGGTTCTAGTGTGTGTAGGGTTAGTGGAACATGTATTGTGCGTGGTTAGGAGAAATTGTCCAGGTAGCCATGTGAAGCTCTATAGTTTTTAACAAAACGATTTCACACAGTTGGAACATGGTTTGTAATCCATGTGCCCAAACCATGTGAGTTTGTTTTTCATAGGTAGTTCCATCCATAGGGTTAGTATATGGTTTGGAAAACTATGTGTCCAAACTATGAAATATACCTAATCACTTAAAAAATTGAATTTACCCAATTTCCCTTTTTCTATTTTAAGGCATTGGAGCCACCACTTTTTATCCTCACTCTTAATCAGACCTCCTTAGTTCATAAGGAGATTATACCCTTCATTTTATTAATTTTTTTGGTTCTATTCTACCATTAAAGGGAGTATCTCAAGGTAATATCCTTCTCTTCCCCTTATTTTTCCTCTCTTCCCTCTCCCCTCTTGATTTTAATTTCTCCCATGAACCCTAGAAGTCATAGGTCAAAAAATTAGGGTTATTTTAACTCTAATATTAGTTTTTCTAGTTTTTAGGGTTTGAGAAGGACCTCTATTGTCTTGGTTTGGTGTTCTCCATCAAATGAGATGTCTTATAACTTTTTCCCTTATGGAGGTTGTAGTTGTTTATTTGTATTTTCTTTATAATATAGTCCATTGAGTACTTGGGTATTATAAAATGGATTTATTTTCAAAATTATGCATATATATGTTTTCCATAAGGGATCAAAGATGATCTAAAATATTTTAAACAATTTTTATAGAATAGGTTCCATGATTAAAATGTTTTAAAGGTGTGGTTGTCACTAGTTTGGGGTTTTGAATTGGTTTTTCACACCAATAAGCTTCTAATTAAAGCATTTAAAAAATTTAGAATGAGTTTTTTTAATAAAAAGGGTTTTTTAGACCCATGCGAGTTATGTTTTGAACCACGTTGATAGTTTTGAAAAGTTAAAATATTTTTTTAAAGAAAGTGTGTGTCTTTAAATGGATTTAGAGAGGTTATGATTCGGTTTCAAGAGTTGTTTAAAATGATAATTGAAATGGTGTGAGTTGGCTTATAATCCCAATATTTTTCTAAAAATTCTTGTTTGTAACCTTATGAAAAAAAAAAGTTTTCATGATAATTTTTAAACCTAATTGTTCCCCAATTGCTCATTTATCCTTATGATTATGGTTGGTGATTCAGGTATGTGGAGAACATATGATGGATCTACTAGGATATCTTCTATGAGGATATTAAAGGTGAGGAAGGATTTTTTGAATAAATAAATAAATATAATTGATGTTTCATCTCTCATATGTTTTCTTCCATGACTAAATTTTTTATAATATAGAAAACCTAAGTGGATAGTGGGTGACCTGTATGAGTGAAATCCAAAGTAAATATTTTCGATTTGCTTGTTTAAGGTTCCCAGTTATACCAAGTTAGTTAATGGAATATTTTTTTTCTATGGTAATGGTGTTCTCAAATGAGGTTTTATTCTTAGATAGTGTGATAGAACTACCAAATAATTGGGTAGGTTCTTTTGTATCATCTAATTATCCTCATCTTCTATTCAGATGTTTATTACTAGATTCCAAGGAATTTTCTCATGATTTTTTGAACTTATTTAGTATATTTTAAGATATTCCTTAATTTATCTTTCTTTTAGACCCTATTTATTATGTGATTTTTTGGAACCTTTACATTGGATTCATATTCTTCATATCATTTGTGATTGAAATTTTGATGCCTATTTTTGTATATAAATTATTTCTTATATAGGGATTATTTCATCAATTTTCTGGAAATATATTTTGAGGACAGATTTTAAATAAGTAAAATTTATGGTTTTTCTTTCATTCAAGATGTTTTACAAATGATTTTTAAGGGTGGGTTTCATTAAATGTGAATATTTGTATTCAAAATATTGTTTTGAATGCTTTATTAAGAATCAGAAAAGAATTATTATTTTTTTGAAACTTTAAACTATTTATTTTTTTGGAATAAATGTTAATGCAAATGTTTCAAATTAGATTATGGGGTTTAAAATGTGATTTTTGTCCTAATATGCCTTTTTTTCAAAAATGATTTTTTGGTTTTGGAAAGGAAAATAGTACTTTTTGATGTTTGTTTACTCTATGGTTTTTCATGTGAAAAATAATATTTTTATAATTATATTCAAAACATCATTTATGGTATGTAATATGAAAGGGGAGACATAGAATTAGTGGGTGGAAACCTATTGGGATGTATATCTCATGCCTATATATTTATTAGAGGTTTCAATTTATCTCTAGGTTGAATCATATTTTTTAGCTCAGTTGTGGGAGTTGGTATGGGGGTGAGCAACCATGGGTTACTCATGTTTCACTCTAGTGCTTGATATAGTTCAGTTTTATATGGTAACAATGTTTCAAGCTGATTTTTGATGGAGTAGTCCTGATTTCCATTTTTGTTTTAGGACTTTTTATAAGCTACTCTATCTCGTAATATTTTATGATTAAATTTTATTTATATATTCTTTCCAGCCCCGATTTTATTTATGGATAAAGTTTCATGTTTGTAATGGATTTTTTCTAATTATGTTACGTTATTATAACTTATCTATTATTTTTGAATCTTATTTATATTTTATAAAATATGGGGAAATATTCTAGAGTGTTTTTCAGGATACCCATGAACTAGGTAGTCTGTGGGTTTCAGGAATTCCCTTTGGTCCAGTGGTGGGCCACATAGAGGGTTAGATTTTTGGGTATACCGAGATAATTATTTAAAAAAGGTATGAGATATTAGGTTCTCAGTAGGTCTTAGGTTTAGGAAGTGGAATATTTTTATTTGGTGATTTGGTAGTTTGGAGATAAGGATGTCAGTACTCAAGTGGTAGGTGTGAGAAGAGCTTCATGAGCTATCTTTCATTCAGAGCCTCAGGTTTCTATGGGCATTAGATGTTTTATCTTTGATTTTGGTTTTCCATTTAATGGATTTTTTATATTGTGATTTTATGTTTATATTATTGATTTTTTTATCCTCATTGTAAAAACCTAAGTTGCCATGAGGGTATTATTTTTTTGGTTTTGATAATTAATATATAAAATAAAATCAAGGTGTTATGTTGGATTACAAGGCTTGACAAACATTGTAGCAACCAAGCTCTTGATTCCATACATTCTCTATGGAAAATTTCACAATTGGCATGTCGTCATCAACCATGTGGTCAATATGATCTTGGTTACACATCTCATTATGGTTTAGTTATTTAGATGTCTTGGTTCTTGGATATCCTTATGTTATCACGTGTAAAGGAATCAAGATTGTACTATGACATGTTGGTGATACTGGATTGGTTTTTGGTTGAAGTTTGTGATGTGCCTTTTCCTATTTCATTAATATGTAATTGATTTTGGGTGTGTATGAATAATGGATTTCTTGATAAAGGTGTTTTTTTTAAATGAGGCCTTAAATATCATTTTTAAAAATATATTTAATTTAATGAAATATTTTTGAAGTGGTTTATTTCATTATAAATTTTGTAAAGTGTTTGTTTTTATCATGAAATTTAGAAGTTACTTTGGTTTTTGAATTGGATGATGTTTTCTAGAAAAGGAATTTAAACTCTCATGGGGTTTATTTAAAGAGATGTTCGTTGTAAAGTGCATAATGCATAATTTTTTTAGTTTTAAACTAATTTGAAGATGTTTTGAAACATTCAAGTGGGTAAGGTGTTTTTAAAATGAAGAAGATTCCTAATAGTTGGCATAATTTTAAGGTATTTCATGATTTCAAAAATTATATTTTATGTTTTTTAGGGTTTTTACCCTTGGTAAGTGTTTAAAAGGTGGATTATTTAAAATTATTCAAAAGTAAGAATTTTTTGAAATTAAAAAACATGTTTTTTAATCAGTTTTCAAAAACTGTTTCCTTTTAGTGGTTTTATGCATGGGATTATTTTATGGTTTTATTTTTAGACTCTTTTAAAGGGGTCTATGATATTAGGAGGCATGAATATATTGATTTTATGTCACATTTTTTATAATTTAAGTATCCTGGAAAGATATTAAGTGAAGGTAGATTTCTTATATTTAGGAGTTTCTTCTCCTACTAATTTTAACACCACCTAGACTCCGAGTGGAGTGGTGGGTTTTTTGTTTTCATCTTTGTGGTGTGTTTTGGAGTTATCCATGGAGGTATTTTTTTGGTGGATCTATTTTGTAACTTTAGAGGCCTAGTGTTTTAGGCCCATGATCCTTGGTTGGATAGTAAGGTTAATGAGGATTGGTTTTCTAAGAGACTCAGATGTGATCTCTAATTTAGGGCGGTCATTTATTTTGGGATTACTGTTCGAATAATATTTGGGATTCTAGAGACTTATGAGGTGTTCATCATTTGATGTATCTTTTTAATGCCTTGTTATCACCCTTTTTAAAGTAGTGATCAATCATTTGATGATCTATTTTATTATTTATGTTAGGTGGGATTTTGGTATTTGTGCATTGAGGGAATCCTTATTTGGTGTATTCATTGAGTAGCTTATGGTTTATCTTTATAAGGGGTGATGAATTTGGGTAAGTTCATTTCCCATTGATTGAGGGTTTTCTTCATCAATTGAGCATGGTGTGGGCCATATTTTGGGTTTTGGTTTATTAGTTTGGAAATAAGGAAGCCTAGGGTACATGCATGGGTAATTGAGAGTGTGGTTTGTTTCAAGTTGGTTCGGGTGTATCAAGGTTGAGTTTTATATCACGATCACTATGGAACAATATTTTTTGATTTAAGAACTATGTTTCCTTAATATGATTTCCATGACCCTAGGTTTAGAATTCTATTTTTTTCTTGATGAATCATTTTTATTATTATTATTCTCCTTGATGTTTAGAGATATTTTGAATCTTGGAATCGAGTCTTATGGTCATTAGGAATTTTCATTATAATAGTGCTCCCTTTATTGATTTAAGTCATTTATTTATGTTTGGTTGTGGTTGGATAAATTTTTTAATTCCTTTTTGGAGATGGTGGAATTTTGGTTTCTTGGTGAAGTCATCCTTTTATAGGAAATAGGTTGTTAGTTATTCCACCACTTTAGACTAATTCTAAATAGTGGGTAGACCTATTGTAGGTCTCTTAATTATTATATATTTTATTTTATTAGTTATATATTGGATCCTACTTTAGGTCGTATGATGATATTTGAGGAGTTTTACTTTCGATTGAGAATCCATATTGTTCTTTATAGGTTCATTTTAGTTTGGTAGCCTTTATCCCTTTCAGATCATCTTTGAAAATATATCCTATAATTTATTAAGATTCATTTTCCATTATACACTAATTTGATCAGGGGATTTCTAGTGGAATAAATTGGCTTGGTAGGAGTATTATGACACCCACATGTCACTTTTTCATTATATTTTATATAATTTTACCTTATTCTTGTTTGAGTTCAAATTTTGGGGAATTTTGGGCTAAATTTTTATGTTTTTAAAATTTTTTCCTTTCTGTTCATGGTTCACACATATGGTTTAAAGGAAATAGTCTGTATAGGCTTATATAGGTAGTTTATTAGTTCACTATGTTTAGCACACTATTGTCTTGCATGGGTAGTGCATGGTTCACTCTAAACCATGTGAAGTCCATTTGAAACCATTCAGTTCTATTGTGAATAAGGGTAGTAATGTACGGATTGTGAGTGGTAATTAGAAACCATGTGTGTAACTATGTGAAGCTCTATAGTTTCTAAAAATTAAAAGTCCCATGGTTGGATCATGGTTTATAAACCATTCATCCAAATCATACAAGCCTTTTTTTCTTGGGTAGTTTCATCCATAGGGTTGGTGTGTGGTTTGGAAAATCATTTGGTATTTACTATCAATTAAAAATTGGGAATTTACCCAATTTAACTTTTATATTTTAAGGTATTGGAGCCCCCTAATCCTATCCTTCCTCTCAGATGACCCTCCTTAGTGCGTGGAGAGATTCTCCCCATCATTTTCTTCATATTTGTGGTTATGTTCTTCCATTCAAGGAAGTATCTCATGGTAATCTCCACATATTCCCTTCTTATTTCCTCTATTTACTCTCCCCTCTTGATTTTCATTTATTAAATGAAGACTAGAATCCATGGGGCTCAAAATTAGGGATAAAGTTACTCTAATCTTAGAGGGTTTGGTTGTTAAGTCATGAGAAGGACCCCATGTGGCTTGGTTGTGTGTTCTCTATCGAAGGAGATAACTTATAACTTTTTCAATCTTGATGGAGTTAAGTGTTTCTATGTTTTTTAATTATATTATAGACTATAGGGTAATTGTGTGTTCTAAAATGGTTTTACATTCAAAACCATACCTATTTATGTCTTCCATGAGGGATCAAATATGATTTTAAAATGATTTTAACCCTTAGCGTGGAACAGTTTCCTTTCTATGTGTTTGTAAGAATTCCCAAATAGTTCTTAAAATAGTATTTAAATATTTATAAGTGGTGGTTTATATTGTTTTGGGGTTTATAATGGGTTTCTCACACCAATTTAATTTCAATAAAAGTGCTTAGTGTTTATATTGGGTCATTATATTGAAAAGTGGTCTATTGACCCATGTGAGTTCGGTTTCTAATCTTTTTTAGAATTTTGAATAGTTCAAAGGACTTTTTAAAGAAATTTTGGATCTATAAATGGATTTATAGAGAGGTATTTATGATTTGTTTTTTCAATAGTTATTTGAAATCAGATTTTAAATGGTTTGAGTTGGCTTCGCATTCCAAACTAATTTTAAAAAGGACTATTTGGAACTTTATGATAAATGAGTTTTCTTGAGAATTGTGAAATACTCTTGGGTATTTATTACTCATTTTTATTTGTGATTATAGGTGGTACTTCATATATGTTGAGACCATATTATGGATCTACTATTTTTTTCATCTGATGGTATTGGAGGGGAGATTATGGATTATTTGGAAATATTTTTAATTATAATTTATGGTTTGTCTATCATCTATTTGTTTTCTCACATACCTTGTTTGATTTCATGGGTAACCTAGGAAAATAGTGGGTTACCTATATATGTGAAAGACCTTGTATAGTTTTTGAGATGACTAGGTTAAGGTTCTTAGTTAGACCGAGTAAGCTAATGGGATAGTTTGTGGCCCATGGTATTGATGTGATCACAGGATGTTTTATTCCTGAATAATCTAAAAAAACTACCAGGGACATAGAAATATTCTTTATTAATATATTAGGATCCTAATTTATAATTCAATTTATTGTTAGTATAGTCCAATGGAGTTTACCATGATGAAATTATCCTATTTAGGATCATTTAATGGATTCATTCCTTTACCTTTCTTGCACACCCTATCTATTGTGTGATTTATAGGCACATTTTCTTTGGTTTTATATTCTACTTATCATGTTTCATTGACATCTTGGTGCCTATTTTTGTATATTATTTCATTATTATATGGTGGTTTTTACTTCAATGTTTTGAAAAGATATTTTGAGGATGGTTTTGAATGAAGGGAAAAGGCATGGTTTTTCTTTTCATTCAAAGAGTTTTATAACTATGTTTGAAGGGAATGTATTAAATTATAGTATGGGTTTGTAAATGTTATTTTATTCTTGATATACCTAGTTTTATTCAAAAATAATTTCCATTATTTTTTGAAAGGTAAAATGTAACCAGTTGAATTTTTTCTTATAATTGTTCATGTGAAAACACAGCTTTTTATAATTTTGTTCAAACTAGAAGTCATGGGATATAATATTAAATGTATGTAATATAATCATATGTTGGAAACCTAGTAGGTTTTATAGATCATTACACTATATATATTTCATGTTTCAGTTTCTCTCCAGGATGAATATTATTCTTTTGGGTTAGAGTTGGGAGTTGGGATAGGGGTGATCAATCAAGGGTTGTAGGGAGTTGGATTTAGGGATTGATTTGGTTCATGTTTGAATACTGAATATGGTTCATTTAGAGGTTTGGTAGAGTATCATGGGGATTTATTTTGGTTATGGTACTTTTCAACAGCCACTCTATCTTTTAGTATTTTACAATTTATCTTTTTTTTTCTTCTTCCACTATCCCATTTTATTTATGGATCTAGTTGCATGTTTGGCATGGATTTTTTCTAATTGTATTAAGTATTTATATATTTTCTATTATTTTTATTTATTATTTATATTTTTAAGAAGAAAAAATCATTTCTCAGTGTGTTATATTATTCCCAATATCCATTTTCTTTCCTATGGGGATCATAATTCCCTTAGAGGTAGTATTGTGCAGCGTTGAGTACTAGTTCAGGTATAGACCAAACCAGTTTGTTACATCATGCCATACCTACATCCTTAGAAAATTAATTCTTTATTCACTAAAATATTTTAATATGGATATTTTCTCATTCATAATAATAAGTTTTTTCTCTATAGGCTTGTTAAATTAATCAAATATTCACACCATGAGACATAAAAACGTTTTCAATCATGGAGACATTTCGTGTTGATTCGGTGGTAATGTGTTGGTGAGTAAAAACATTTAAAATTTTAAGGATATAAATATGAGGTTAAACTCTTAAACATAGTTCATTAATATTCAAGTAAAAATAGATGAAATATACCCCATTAAGTTCCCCTAAAAATATGTGAAAAAAAACACCACCTTTTTTTAATTACACGAGACATTATTCAAGAAATGAATACAATGAATGAATTCATAATTATTCTATTTTTTTATTTTTATTTTTCTATTTTTTTTTCATTTTTTTAATTTTTTTCATTTCATTCATAGAGGATGATATTTCAAAAAAATAAAGTTAATGAATGATAATTCATGCCCTAATTGTTTTATAGGGACATGAGTAATAAAAGTAAGCACAGTGAATAATTCAACCCCATCTCTATTTTTCCTTTTTTCTATTTTTTTTTCTTTTTCCATTTTTTTCATTTTTTGGAGAAAAGGATTATGTGGATGAATTAAAAAAATGAATAATTACCATGACTTAAATTCCCAATAATTTTCCACATAACTCACAGACCCCATAATAATTTTCACCCTAAATAACACACATGAAACACCATTCCTGCACACTCAATCTTGAAATGTAAATAAAAATATATTATGATTGAAGATATGTAATGAAAAATAGGCTCAAAATATGGATTAAACATATAAATAAATTTTTAGCTTCTATAATAGATAAACAATGTTTGATATAAAGGTGGGTCTCTAGTTAAAAATGTGGTTATCCAAATAAATGCCTTAATCATTTCAAATACATATCATGAAATCCATAGAATTAAAAGTGAAAAATGAAAAGTTCTAGATCAAAAAATATGACTCAAGACTCTAAAAAAATATAAATGTAAATAATATATTAAAAAAATTAGAATCCTATCAGGTTGGGAAGAATTTTCATTTTGAATAGTACTAGTGTACATGAGTTTCATATTCAATCAAACTTCCATAAATGAAAAAAAAACTTAATCTAGAAAAAATACCCACATTAGTAATCATTTAAATTATTAAACATTAAAATAAATCATTGTGAAAAAATACTAATATTTTTTAAATTTACCAAATTATTTTATTAAGCTCAAGATTCTATATATACAAAAATGAAATAGAAAACAAACATGTAAAATTCTAGACATTTAAGCATGGAAAACTGAATAGAAACATACAAAAAAATTTAAAATCAAGTTGAAATCCCCCATACTTTGGATTTAAATAACCCTTTATTTAATTTAAAATAAAAAATATATATAAGGGAATATTAACCGATGATAATGAGAGATATAACCAGGATTTATTTTGAAAGTGGGATCTTTGTGTCATACTTCTAGTTGTGACCACTTCAAAACATCAAGAAGGTAATAAAAAACATAATAAATTTAATAGAATCAAACAATAGCAGTAAAAAAGAAAATATATTGGAAATAGGATTATTTTTAGTGAAACCACCAAAATAAGTGATAGGTTTTTTCTACCCCAAGTTAATAAGTTGCATTTATTCATCCCCAATCCAAAGGTCGATGGGGTTTTGTGGCATGAACCACCATATCTTATTTATCCTAACATCCATAAGTTGATTATAAAAGTTTAAATCCACAATGAAAAGAAGCAATTTTCCAACCACATGAATGAATAAGATGAGAATTGAAAGTGAAAATGGGGAGGGAAGATAAGGTATAGGGGATCTCTATTGACTATAATGGTGTCTTCCTCTATGTGATATTAATGAAGATTGTAGATGAAATAGTTTCATCACTATAGGATACTTGAATGTTTTTTTTCTTTAAATTATAGAACCATTTTTCCCCATTGTTGATCACTTAATTCCCACCATCATCACTCTCTAAGGAAATCATAGGCATTGGTTTATCAAAACACAATTAAGGGTAGTGAACAGGATTTGATAATAGTGTAAAATAGAAAATAAGGTAATTTATTGTTATGTTAAATCCCTTAAAATCATTAGATTAAATTTTTTTTCTTATTTCAATGACTCTAAGAGGAATGTAGAATTTTGTGGGAGAGAAGGGTTGTGTAGTTAATTTTCCACCTCCCTGATATCTTCTTCAAAATTAAGAAGGATAACTTATCACACCCCGGCCTGAACTGTTCTATTATATTATTTATTTTTTATTATTTAATGTTTATCTCTCATATTTGGTGGGGTTTTATTGAGTTTTGTAGTTTCTAGTAGTTATAGAGCATGTTTCATAGTTTAAGCACGTTATTTTTCAAACTGTGCGGCAACTGTATGACAACCACTACAATATGGATAGAGCTGAATCATGTAGTTACAACATTGTTTCTATAAACATGTGTCCTACCCAGGAATAGTGATCCTATATCCCAATATGAAGAACATGGTTTGGCTAATAGTGTCGTTAAACCATGCATAGTTCCCAGATTTATTAAAAATTGGAATTTACCTTTTCCCTTACTTGATTTTAACCCCAATCACACCCCTACTACCCTATTTGGATTACACAACTCCAGGGATCTCTCACCCTTGTTCCTCCTTCACACCATGATAAATCTTTAAGGTTCCTTTAAGATTTTAGGTCGGATATCTTGGGTAGTCTTCTTATAAATACTTATTTCTTTCATTTTCACTTTTTTTCATAACCAAATATGGTTTTTGAGACTTGGGGTTCATGTTCCTTCAATTTTAATTTCATTATTTTCTTTTTTAGGGTTTATTTTGGTCTCTCTCACTTCTGTGTACCTTGTTCAGGTGGATTTTTCCTATTGTTTAAAAAGGCGGAAAATTTTGAGGTATGTTGCCCTATGTTCGAGCCTTTAAATTGAGAAATATGATGGCTTGATTTTTTTTAATATGTTTTTTCATTACATTATAAAGTAACTGTATTGTGTAAAATGTTTTTGATGAATAGAATTGGTCTCTTTCATGCTCACCATACTTTTTCTAGGTTTCTCCATGAGTTGTCTCTAAAAAATAATGTATTAAAATATTTTTTGAAAAATTAAGCACACCAAGTTCTTGATTAATCATCTTAATGGTTTTTATCAAAAAATATTGAAATACCTGATGATGTTTTGGTCATTTTTCCATTTTTTCAATTAAGTCCTAATGGTATACATGGCTCTCTAAAGAGCTTTAAAAGTGGTTTTTAATTTTTATAACTTAAGGTTTTACTTATACACACACGCATATATATATACACTATTGTATATATTCACATAAGGTTATGTGAATATGTAATTTGGGAGAAGAGGTATTAATATATAGGTTAATTTAAATATGTGTGAATGTGTAAAAAGGGTTTTGGAACTTGAAATTTATAGAATAAAATTGGTTTTTCAAATGATCAATATTTCATTCCAAATATTGAGGATCTATTGGAACTTTGTATTATTTACATTGAAAATGAAAACACCACTTAATTAATTACCATTAAATTAGGGAACTTGGTTGTGTTGTAAATTTGTTATTTGTGGTTGATGCCTAGTAAGAAAATGTTTTATTATTTATGTTTCATGACATGGAAAAAGTGGTTTCTCTTAAAAGGGAACTCAATGTTTTGAAAGTGTAATAATCGTTTAATAATGAAATGTATGGAATTTATATATATGATAGATTTATAAACTCACCACTATTTATTTTTCATGGAAGTACTTGGGTAGACATGAGGGAATTATAGGTACACATGTTTCACTATCTTAGTATACACTCTATCTAGTGGCCCTAGGTTGACTAGGATTAGATTATGGGGTTTTCCCCTCGGTTTATCCAGGTAAGGAAACACTAAGTGATGGGGAGGATTATTTTTTTATATGGCACTGATCATTTATTTTAATGGTATAGTTTAGCTCTATCCTAGAATGTTCGGAATAGATACTAGGTTCCAATGATGACCTTTTTGTATGAATCCTATTTTCCCAAGGTTTGGTGATACTGTTCTGAAATTATTTTTACTAGTATGTTTTCCTACTTATGATATTACATCATCACATGGATTTAATTTAAATTATTCATTTCAAAATGTATCATTATTTATAATTTTTTGAAAAAATAAAAAAGGAAATGGTTTTCCAAACTATAATCTTGCTACTTATTTTGGTAAGAGATAAAAACCCTATTTATATGTATGTATGTATGTATGTATGTATTTTCAAACTAGAATGAAATGGTATTATCTTTAAAGATAGGTCATGGGGAATGGTTTTTCTTAGAATCCCTATTATACATCTTGATTCTTAAACCTACTTTATGATTTCATTTATAGGCTTGGTTTTGGATTTGGGAGGCTCATGGAGTGAACAAGTTTTGAGGTAGGAGGGGAATCTTAAGGTCATATAGAGGTTTGTTTAGTCATTTATATTTATTTTTATGATGATTTTTATCTTATTTTTTCTTATATATTTACTAATTTGTTTAATGGGATAAATCATTTCAAGTAGAGTTAAGATTGATTCCTAGAACTAGTTTTCATCCTAGTGGGATTGGGAATGACAATCAGGCAATGTCATGTGTCAACTAAGGTGTCCAGTGGAGGGACGATTTGGGTTGCTTCATGGAAAAAAAATCATGACCCAACCACCTCTTGATGGAACTCCAGAAAGTAGTGCAAGAGTTATTGAATCCTCTTTTCCAAGGATTATAAAATTGATTTTTCAAGGTCTTCATTCAGGTCATATATGATCTCTTTGAATTCTATATTTAAATTATTCATAAAAAATAACATACTTATCTTGCTAAAATTCTAAACATTTCACTAAAATAATGGGAGGATTAATAATCAATGAATTCCATTTTTTATATTTATAATTTATAATTTTTTGTGTTTTTTTATAAAGAATGATGTATGAAATCTATTGGACTCCCCGTTAATTGGTAAAAATTGATAAGATGGATTTTTTTTCAATTCCACTTCAATAAATTATTATTATCTATGAATGAAATATAGTATAATCCTAGGGTTAATCTCATAATGGGGCCACTCACACAACACTAGATTCTAATCATCACTATTTATAAACATACTAATATACTTCTAAATGATATTCTAATATAGTTGGATTTTAAAATGAACATGATAAAAATATATATAAATGAAAAACACAAAGAAAAAAGATACAAATAAGCTAGTAATAAAGAAGATTGATGCTCTGAGGAGTTCACAGTGATGTTATCATTGTTCCTTAGAAATATAATATCATTATCCCATTCAATGCAGAGATCAGCACTAATAGTGTACACACTACTATTAGAATTTTGATTATCCTAAAATAAACTTATTCATATAAGAAAACCCCCCTCACATCATCTCTCAAATACTACTCCAGTGTACAAAAAATTATAATGATAAAGTAGAGTAAAAATTATGAATAGAAGGATGATGAAAATAGCATAGAAAATGGACCAACTTTAAACCCTAAGAAATTTAACAACTATTAAAATCATATAATTAAATAAAGATAGTAATTAAAGTAAAATAAATCACTGAAACCAATACTACTTTACTTCAAACAATAACTGAAGTTAGTTCTCCATTTACTTAGTGATATAAAATCATAGTAGAGGAAAAAAACATGAAATGAGAGAATATAAAAAATTAATATTTATTGAAAATATAGAATACTATTAAAACTACATGAAACCATGCCTAGATTATAAAACTGGTAAATCATTTTAATTGTTGTGGAGATGTAAATCTATAGGTAAAAGGGGTGAAATATTTTTTGTTCCAAATCTTTTCTCCCAAAGTTGTTGCATTTTTTTCCCACAAAATTTCTGAATCTTGGAATGTTTTATTATTGAAACATGTTTATCTCTATAATTTCTAAAAGAAAAATAATATTTGATCATCACTGGACATTTGAAGAAATATTTATTCTAGTTTTATGTGGGAAATATTTTTGGCCTAGTGATTATTTGAATTCCAATGGTATGGTTTCCCATGCTATTGCAACCTTGAAATCACCAAACTCTCGAGTAGCCATAGATAGGGTTAGGAAGACATTAATTTTTATTATTACCATTTATAATATTTAAATAAATATATTTTTTTGGTTGTCATTTTTTCAACCAAATCTGATAACCGTTTTATTTTATTTTTTGATTTCATCTATCAATTTAGACTCACCATTCAGTTATTTTTAAGTTAGATTTTAGTTTAGCATTTTTTTAATAGTTTTTTTTTCAAAATTAAATGTAGTAAATCATAAACTAATTTATATGTTGGATTATTCATGAATCAACTATTCATATTTAAAAAAATTATATTAATTATAAACCAGTTTATATTTTGGAATCATTTTCTAAATCCAAGTCCTAGATCTTGGAGAATACCAACTTGGTGGCTTTATACATATCCAATTATCAAAAAAAAAATTGATCTACTTTAAGATTCACGGTGGAAGAAAATGGGAAATGATATATGGGTTTAATATTTGTAGTTAAGGCTCTACCGATTGGATATGGGTGGAAAGTAGTATAATATATGGAAATCTAATAAAACAATAGATTGAAAAATGTACCACCATTATCAAATCCATAACACATGTTGGAATCTCTTCAAATGGAAGACACATGAAACTGAGGAGGTGGATAATGCACTGGAAATAGAGAATTCATGAAATATAGGCGGTGGGAGATCTGTAAGTTAAGATTTTAAATATATATATATAAATAAATATTTTATTACATGTATGATATATGATATATATACGGTGGTGGGAAATTTTTAAAGAATATTTTACCCATTTATTTTTTTAAAATTTTAAATTTCTAAATACTTTATATATTTTGAATATTAAATAAAAAATAAAAAAATATTATAAAATTATTTATTTTTTGGTTTCATGGTTTTTTTAGTTTTTTATTTTTAAAGTTAATAACCCAAACTAATAAAAAAATATTTCAGTTATTAATTAAAATAAAATTTTATTAATAAAAAATCAATTTATTATACCCTTTCAGGTTTTTTAAATTCTATTTCTAAATACCAATTTGGTTAACCTCCTAATTGTAAACCACTATAAACACTAATAAAAAATGTTCCTCTATATTTTATATATCTACTTTCAAAATTTTATCTCATTTGTACCTTCCATGTGTGATTTGTGGGCCCAACTTCAAAATTCACCAAAACTAGTGAGGCCTAAAATGTGATCCCATTTTCGAAATTTTATTGTTGGATTCAGCTAAAGGTCTAGTTGAATGAAATTTAAACCATAATGTTTTTAATTCTACAAAAAATGAGTTTAAAATTTTAGATTAATGTGTAAAACTTTATGGTCAAAATACCATATTGAATAAAAAACAAAAATTTAAGGCTTTTCACAGTTAAAATCAAAATATTTATAAAACCTAAAAATGTGACAATTATGATTAAAATAATAAATTGGTGTAATTTAAAACATTAAATTATGGCATATAATTCATGAAAATATGATATTCATTAGTGCCTAGCTTTGACACTCCGACAAGTGTGGCACTGAGATACGATGTATGAAATGGTTTAATTCATCCTGAACCACCGATATCAGAATTTTAGATAATAGAACATCTTAGTATCCCCCAGGTGAATGTAATAGGTATGGTGGTAACCGAAATACATCACCTCATACCTCAAATAAAAATTAACTATCACATTCTCCTTTCCCAGAGAGTATGCCAAATCAAAATTGAAATTCATATTCTTCACTACCTACTACATATGTATGATATGTATATATCACTGGGTAATGATATACTTATGAATTTTATAGTCATATTACACCTTAAACTTCTCCCTGAATAGGTAGTGGTTCCCTATATACAGGGCATACATCACTTATTCTAATTAAAGATCGTGAGTGAGGTAGTTATTCTCATAGAGGCACTACAAATATCAAATATGTTCATAAGTCTCTCCAAAGTTATCATAACCTAGATATTCACCTGGTCCTCCGAAATTTATCTTTTAGATACCATGTGACCTAATAATATCACCTCCTAGATCTAAATTTATAATTTTTATGACTTTACATATAGATAGTGGTCCCTCATGGTTCCCAAAACCATGTCCAAATTTACCTTATGCTCCTCCTTTGTTTTGGGGTAAACTAAGATATAGTTAACAAAATACTACAATGAAGGAGGTGATATACTACTGGAAAATATGATTCACTGGGTTTCATGACCCATCCTCGGGGCCCATGTCATGACTACCCCAAACCCGCCTTCCATAGGCCAGGGGCTGGCGACTATCACCAAAGGCGGAAATCCTGGTAAAAGGGAAGGAATTGCCTTTATAAAAGTAAACAAACACAATAGAGTATGCAAGTGAAGTAAGAACTAAGTAAAACTGAGTACAAAAGTAAGTTCTTAAAAGTAAATGGGCCAATATACAAACCCAACCGAAAGTACAGTACAACTGAAAAGAAAGTACAACAGCAGTAAAGTAAGGCGGCAAACACTAAGTCATCCTCTGGATATCCCACCTGAAGGGTGGGTACAGATGGTCTCCTCATCTCCTCGGGTCCGTTCGTCCGCCCCGTGTACGTCCCACCAAGTGGTCCACCTCCGGGTATCGTCCAGCTCTACAAACCTCCACCTCGATCAGTGTTGTCTGTCGTCTGTATCCAACACAAAGTAGTGCGGGCATAGCCAATGCAAGGGTGAGTATTCGATACTCAGTAGAGACCCTGAGACCCCCGAAGTCCTCCCAGAATCCACAAAGGAAAGATAAAATCACGAAGTATTAACCGAATCTACTTAGGTATATGCCCATACATATACCTAAGTCATCAATTCTAGTCTGGCTACAACTCTCGAGCCCAAGCACAACCCAGTCCACACAGTAAAGAAGTCAATCACATCGTTGGTATTGATTGCAAGTCAAGACTCAATTCACACAGGTATAATACTCACGAATAAGGGTGGATATGATTAGATGTAGCCTCTGAATCATCTCTTATGTCGAACCCACATAGTATCCTGGTATAGAAGTCGTCGCTGCCGAACCCACGGAGGATCCAAGAACAGTCGTCACCGTTGTGGAACCCACAGGGGATCCAAGTATAGTAGTCGTCACTGACAAACCCATAGAGGATCCAAGTATAGTCGTAATCGCTGCCGAACCCACAGAGGATCCAAGTACAGTGGTCATCATCGTCAAACCCACGGAGGATCCCAGCACGGTAGTCGTCATAGTCACAGCCAGCTCTAGGGTTCCCGCACACAGCACGCTCAATTCTGGGAGGGTCCACTCCTCAAGACAAGGGGATTGATACATCAACTATCACAAAGTCTGGATTTTATGTATCCCAAAGTTCCATTTTGTCAAAAGAAAATCAACGCGACAGACAGCGCGTCAATCGGACGCCCGGTCTGAGAGATATTTCCTTTTCTGTTCGAGGGGCTCGGTTAAAAATACACTCGTATCTAACCTGGTCATTCCCAAAAGTTTTCCAAAACACACATAGAGTATTGAAAAAGGACCTCCTTATTGCGAGGGTCCGAGTTCCATAGACGGCGCGTCGATCGGACGTGCGGTCTTTAATTTATTAACGTTTAAGTGAAAACGGGCCCGGTCCATTAAGCCTAGTGGGGCGCGGCCCAGCCAGGCATGGCTCGGCCCGAGGGGGCCGAGCGGTCTGAGGTGGGGGGAGCACCCCCCCCCCCCCGGCTACCCGAATTGGCAGCGCCAAGCGGTGCCGCCCTCCCTAACCGGCTAGCCGAAGCCGGCCGGCCTTCTTGACGCAAGTGGCCCACACGGGTGGGCCACGATTCGTCCGACGCGGCGCCCTCCCGGCGCCGCGGCTCTCCTCCACCAGGCCAGCCAATGGGTCGGCCGGTTCCTCCATCGAAGCAGCCCGTGTAGCATGGTTCATGGTCTTCCACATCATGGTGTCGTGGGGTGCCGCGGTTCCTCCCTTCAGCCCGGCCGGCTATGGCCAATCGGTTCTTCCTCGGTCTAGCAGCCCACGGTTGTGGGCCGCGATTCTTCCACACGCGGCCGGCGCACGACCACTTCTTCTCTCGTCATCGCCTCTTCTAATGCGCCTCAATCGCAAACAAGGAGACTATGGAGGGTCGTTGGGACGTGTACGTTCAGTCTGCACCCTCCGTGTTAAGTGGTAGTAATTGTCCAAGGATAAACAGGGTTTCACGAAGAACGAAGAACAATTTTATTCAAATAAAATTTAAGAAATCCTCCCTACCTTGGAAAATCATCATGGTAGTTGAGCGGCGTGGATGACGGTATCGATCCCTTCATCGTCGAAGTGTGCCTGAAGAAGAAGTAGTGTCTCCTCTCTTGTCATGTAGAAAAGAAAAGAAGGCATGTCGTCATCCTTCACGGATTTGGAATTCTTCATTGAAGAGAGTGTCATTCTCCATCGAAGGCATTCTTCATCAAAGAGGGTGGTGTTGTTCTCTATTTCTCCAGAGCTCCCCCAAATTCCAACACAACAATTTCCACCATAAAATAATAGCTAAGCCATTATTTTATTCACACAAGTAATTCAAAATTCAAACAACTTAATTTATTTAATTGAAGAGTTAGAATTAGTTGATTAAAATGTGTTGGAAAACATTACAGAGGGAGAGAGGGAGAGGAAGAGTTCTCATAATTATGGGGGGTTGTCGCATTAGAGGAAGGGAAATCAATTCGTGAGTTTGAAGAGAGTTATGGGAGATGAAAGGTTGGGGATTGTGTGGGACCCACCTCTCAAATATCCACACATGGGAAGTTAGGTGGGTGTGGGCCCCACCAATAACTTCCCATGGGAGAAAATAACTTCCATAGATATATAAAATTATTCTAAACAATTTTAGTTATCTTCTTAATTAAACCCCAATTTTTAACTTTCAACCCGCATAAAACGCAACTGCGGTAAGGGTCCCCTTAAGCAATTACTGGTGTTGCGAGTTCATCGGTGTCCTAAAATTTCAATTCCAAGCACCGGTTCAAAATATAGGAAAACCCGCACGTACGTTTACTGAACGTACCTGAACAAAACTTCAAGAAATTGATTCCGAGCTCACCGGGCCTCGGAATCAAGTTTCGTCAGAAACAGCAGACTTGCAAAATTCAAAAGTATTTAAGAAAAAAAATTCCTTGAAATTTATGGTTCTTTACATTACGCCCACCTCAGGGCTTTACGTCCCTGTAAAGCTACAACATACACTAGGGAAACAAATTTGGGTACTGAGCACGCATTTGGGCCTCCCGCTCCCAGTTGCTTTCCTGGAGGTTCTCGTGCTTCCAGCGAATGTGCACCAGAGGAATCGACCGCCCACGTAGGACACGCTCCTTTCGATCCTCAATCTCCATCAGGACCTCCATGAATTTCTCCCCATCATCGATGTCCAGTTCCCTGTGGTTGATGATGTGTGACGGGTTGTGCACCTATCTCCTCAACTGAGATACGTGGAAGACGTCATGCACCCAGTGCAACTAAGGTGGAAGGGTCCGGAGGTAAGCCACCTCGCCTACCCTACTGAGGACCTAGAATATTCTGATGAAGCACGGAGATAACTTGCCACCCCGGCCAAATCTCCGTAAACCTCATTGAGGTGAGACCCATAGGAAAATGTGTTTGACATCCTTGAACTCCAGTGGTCTCCGTCTCCTATCAGCATAGGACTTATTTTTGCTCTGTGCAGTCTTCATCTTCTCCTGGATGATCTACACCTTCTCCGTCATAGCCTGAACCATCTCTAGTCCTACAAGTGCTGACTCCCCAGGGTCAGTATATCATAGAGGTGATCTGCAAGTTCGTTCGTACAGTTCCTCATAAGGTTTCATCCCAATGGTGGAGTGGTAGCTGTTGTTGTACACAAACTCCACCAAGGGTATGTGATCCTTCCAAGTGCGACCAATGTTAAGGACACAAGCACGGAGCATGACATCAAGAGTCTGAATGGTCTTCTCCATCTGGCCATCCATCTGAGGATGGAAGGCGGTGCTTAGATGTAGCTTCATCCCAAAAGACTCATGTAACCCCTTCCAAAGCTGGGAAGTAAAGAGAGAGTCTCGATCAGAGATGATAGACGATGGCACCCCATGAAGTTGTACGATATCTTGAATGTAGAGGCATCTCAAGCTCTTTACTAAGCCATGTTCTCTAATCTGTAGGAAGTGGTCCGACTTGGTGAGTCGGTCGACAATCACCCAGATAGAGTCGTGTCCTTTGGATATCCCGTCCCACTTCCACACTGGAACCTCTAATGGTTGTACCAAGCCTGCTGGTACTTGGTGCTCCGCCTTCACTTGCTGACAAGTGAGGCATCGTGAAATGAACTTTTCTACAGCCTTCTTCATGTTCGGCCACCAGTGCTGTCGTCTGAGATCCTGGTACATCTTCTCCACTCCTGGATGTACTGCTAGAGGGTAAGTGTGAAACTCCCTCCGCACTCCCTCCTGTAATGAAATTGGTACCATAGTACATCCCCTGAAGAGGATGACGTGCTCCCCACATTCAGAAAACCCATCAGGCGCCTGCCCTACGGATATCTGAGCACTTTGCGTCTCACAGTCAACGTCCCCACACTGTGCCTCTCTGAATCGCTAAAGTAGTGGATGAGTGACTGTGAGAGACTGTAGAAAGGCTTCTCTATCTCTATCCACAAAGGATATCTACAATGCAGCTAGCTGCTCTGTCGCCTCTCCTAGTAGCTGAATGCCAGATCTCCTGCTGAGAGCATCAGCCACAACGTTCCCCTTCCCAGGAGTATAGAATATCTCAAAGTTATAGTCCTAGATGAACTCAATCCATCCTCGTTGTCTCCGGTTCAGTTCCTTCTGTGAGAAGATGTACCTGAGACTTTTGTGGTCAGAGTAGACTATAAAGCACTCACCCATCAGATAGTGTCGCCACATCTTCAAGGCGAAGACCACTGCTGCTAACTCAAGGTCATGGGTAGCGTAGTTCTTCTCATGTTGTCTCAACTTCCATGAACCATATGTGATCACTGCTCACTCCTACATCAGGACACACTCGAGTCTGGTCCCTGATGTGTCACAGTAAACTACATACCCTACTCACTCCTCCAGTAGCCTCAAGATGGGCGCACTGGTCAATCTATGTCTCAGCTTTTGAAACCTCTGCTGACATCTATCTGAGCACACGAAGGGTTTCCCCTTCTTCGTCAAAGCTGAAAGTTGTGCTACAAATCTGGAGAAGTCTAGCACAAATCTTCGATAGTAATTAGCCAGAACTTGGAAACTCCTCACCTCCATCACGCTCTTGGGTGGCTCCTAAGAAAGTACTAACTCGATCTTTGCTGGTTCCACTAAAACCCAAGCCTCTGAGATGAAATGTTCCAAGAAATGAACCTCTCGAATCTAGAACTGGCACTTCGAGAGCTTACCATAATGTTGGTTCTCTTAGAGTGTGTCCAGTACAACCCACAAGTGGTTAGAATGCTTCTCCTTAGTAGTCATGTAAACCAGTATGTCGTCGATGAATACTATGACAAATCGATTGAGGTAAGGCTAGAAGATCCTATTAATGAGACCCATGAACACTACTGGAGTGTTGGTTACGCCGAAGGGAATAACCAATAACTCATAGTGGCCATACCGACACTCAAAGGTCATCTTCTTCACATCCTCGTCTCGAACTCTGAGCTGGTGATAGCCTGACCTGAGGTCTATCTTCGAGAACAATCGTGCTCCCTTGAGTTGATCAAAGAGGTCATTAATCATCGATAGTGGGTACTTGTTCTTTACGGTCACCTGATTCAGGAGATGGTAGTCGACACATAGTTGTAAGCTCTCATATTCCTTCTTGGCGAATAAAATCGTAGAAGCCCAGAGTGAAACACTAGGTTGGATGAATCTATTTCCATGCAATTCCTCCAGCTGTATCCACAGCTCATGAAGCTCACCGGGAGCCATCCAATACGCTGGAGTTGATATTGGCGTCATCCCAGGGTACAGTTCTATGTATAATTCTACCTCTATGCGAGGAGGTAGTCCTGGAACGTCGTCAGGAAAAACGTCTGCATACTGATCCACCACAATAGGAAAACTCGGACTCCGCACATCAACCACTCCTAGGATGAGACTAGCCAACTGATGTGTGATCGGCTACCCTCTCCTCTACATAAGTCCATCCTATTCTACAAAGGCTCCCTTCTCACTGGTGAAGGTTAACTTGGTCCCATCCGTGCGGACACACCGCACTTTGCGCCTAATACAGTTGATCCAGGCATGGACTGTAGATAACTAGTCCATACCCAAGATGATATCGTAACGCCTCGACGCCACTACAAGAAGATCCCAGCCAAATCTCTCGCCTCCTAGAGTAAGCTCACACTACTTTCACCAGTGCATAATCATCGAGTCTACTCCTGTAGGAGTCTCTATCCGTAAGGATCGAGCCAATGGCTTCGTCGGAATCTCCGAGCTCCGAACAAGGGCATTGTCAATAAAATAATGACTCGCTCCTATTTCTATAAGTACTGCAGTAGGGGTGGAGTAGACACAGATAATACCTCGAATCATCTCAGGTGCATCTTGGTCGTAGGCCTCGACTGCCTGGAGCTGAGCATGCCCCTGTCTGCCAGCTCCCTGTGGTCGGGGTGGTCCTCCTGGTGGTGGTGGTGGTAGAGCCTCAAAGCGTCATCAACCACTCGCTACTCGGCCAGCTCCTCTGCCTCGTCCTCCTGCTCCCTTCAGATCGCCACGATTGAACCTCTGCCTCTTCCTGGGAGGTCCCTCTACTATCTACTGCTCGTCCGCATGGTGGGTCGGCAGTCCCGAGCCATATGACAGTGCCTGCTGCATGCATAGCACTGTATGCCCCTTGAATGGATGGCTCTGTTTCGTGTGTCCCGCACCTTCGAACCAGTATCATGTAGTCGCCCTCCTGATGGCCTTGTCCGCTTGGACCTCTATGAAATATTTCTACTACCGTCTGCAGAAGACTCTGCTACGAGTCGCCCTGTGGTGGGTCTCGCTGCTAGCGTCGGCTTAGCAAGAAATCTCTCCACAAGAAGGGCTCGCTCTAGCACTCCGGCCTGCATCAGAATGCTGAGGGAGATCATCGAAGCCCTGATCTCATGCCTCAGTCCCTGCTCGAAGGTCCAGGCCTGAAAGAATGGGTCTCGTACCATGTTTGTGGAGTAGCTTGAGAGGTCAGTAAATCTCACTGAGTACTGAGCTACTGTCATGCTGCCCTGCCGCAGATGAAGTAAATCCTGAATCTGCACCGCACGAAGGGTGGCTGAAACAATCTCCGAGCGGAAGAGACTCTCGAAGTCCGTCCAAAGTAGAGATGTCTTTTCATGCACCTGTAACATAAAGCTCCACCATCTACCTATGGCTACGTGCATTAGACTCGCAGCAAGGATCACCATAATGTCAGTTGTTGTTCCTACCAATCTGAAGAATCTAACGATAGCCTCCATCCAATCCTTGGCTGCCTGAGGGTCCGTCTCTCTGCGGAACCTGGGCGGCCTCTATCGCTGAAACTTGTGCAACGCGTTTAGTCAGCATGCACCCTCTGTTGTTGGGGCTGGTAGTATCGTTGGCTCAGCGGGTAGTGGTACCGTTGGTGCCTCCGCTATGATGGGGCCCTACACCGAGGCCTCGTCACTCGGTGGGCTTCCATCTCGTACGCGACTCGGAACCCTAGTTGGCTGCCTTCGTGGGGCCATCCTAAAAAGAAACAGGTGCACCATGGTCAAATAGTATATGTGGTGAGTTGACACAAAGTAATCACAAAGAAAACTTTTGAAACACACAAGCAATAAATTTTTTTGTGCAATGAGTCAGAAATCATAAGTCAGGGTCCTGGTGTATGGATACGTTGGCCACCGCACCAACACTGGACTCCTTGGACTGATAATTACAATCAATACTCTTAACATTATTTCTTCACAAAGAAGAAATTATCAGAGTCCTGAGCTCTGCGGTATCACCGAATCCTATGATACGAATTTTCCACGACCCGTCCTCGGGGGCCATGTCGTGACTACCCCAAGCCCGCCTTCCATAGGCCAGGGGCTGGAAACTAGCAACAAAGGAATAAATCCCTGTAAAAGAGAAGGAATTGCCTTTATAAAAGAAAACAAACACAACAGAGTATGCAAGTGAAGTAAGCACTAAGTAAAACTGAGTACAAAATTAAGTACTGAAAAGTAAATGAGCCAGTATACAAACTCAACTGAAAGTACAGTACAACAGCAATAAAGTAAAGAGGCAACCACTGAGTCATTCTCCGGATATCCCACCTGAAGGGTGGGTACAGATGGTCTCCTCAGCTCCTCGGGTCCAGTCGTCCGCCCCATGTACGTACTGCCAAGTGGTCCACCTCTGGGTACCGTCCAGCTCCACAAACCTCCACCTCGATCAGTGATGTTCGTTGTCTGCATCCAACACAAATTAGTGCGGGGATAGCCCATGTAGGGGTGAGTATACAATACTCAGTAGAGACCCCGAGACCCCCTAAGGTCTCCCAGAATCCACAAAGGATAAACCACAAAGGAAAGATACAATCACGAAGTATCAACCGACTCTACTTAGGTATATTCCCATACATATACCTAAGTCATCAATTTCCATTTCGGCTCCAACTCTCGAGCTCAAGCATAACCTAGTCCACACAGGAAATTAGTCAATCACACCGTTGGTATTGATTTCAACTCAAGACTCACCTCACATAGGTATAATACTCATGAATAATGGTGGAGATGATTAGATGTATCCTCTGAATCATCTCCTCTGTCGAACCCACGTAGGATCCTAGTACAGAATTCGTCGCTGCCGAACCCACAGAGGATCCAAGTACAGTCGTCAGCACTGTCGAACCCACGGAGATCCAAGTACAGTAGTCGTCGCTGCCAAACCCACGGGGGATCTAAGTACAGTCGTCCTCACTTCCGAACCCATGGAGGATCCAAGTACAGTGGTCATCGTCGTCGAACCCACAGAGGATTCCAGCACGGTAGTCGTCATAGTCGCAGCTAGCTCTAGGGTTCCCGCACACAGCATGCTCGATTCTGGGAGGGTCCTCTCCTTGATCCAAGGGGGGTCAATACATCAACTATCAAAAATTCCAGATTTGATGTATCCCAAAGTTCTGTCTCGTTAAAAGAAACTCAACGCGACAGACGGCGCGTCAATCAAATGCCTGGTCTGAGAGATATTGGCTTTTCCGTTCTAGGGTCCCGGTTAAAAATACGCTCGTTTCAAACCCGGCCGTTCCCCAAAGTCATCCAAAACTCACTTAGAGTATCGAAAAAGGACCACCTAGTCACGAGGGTCCCAGTGCCTTAGACTGCGCATCGATCAGACACGTGGTCTTTAATTTATTCCCATTTAAGTGAAAACGGGGTCGGCCCATTTATCCTAGTGGGCTGACGGGTCGGGTTAACCCAGTTTTGGCAGGACTGACCCAGAAGGGGTGTCAAACCGGCCCGATGAAATGTGCAGTTTGGCCCGAGGGGCGCGGCCTGGCTCGAAGGGGCGTGGCCTGGCCCGGCGGGGCGCGGCCCAGCCGCGGCTCGGCCCAAGGGGGTCCAGCGGTCCGAGGCGGGGGCGCAGCCCCCCGAATACCCGAATTTGCAGTGCCAAGTGGTGCCTTCATCCCTAACTGGCCAGCCGAAGCTGACCGGCCTTCTTGGTGCAAGCGGCCCGCACGGGCGGTCCGTGGTTTGTCCGGTGCGGCGCCTTCCCGGCGCCGCGGTTCTCCTCCCCCCGGTCGGCCGACAGGCCGGCCGGTTCTTCCTCCCAAGCAGCCTGCGGAGCACGGGTCGCGGTCTTCCGTAGCGTGGCGCCATGGGGCGCCGCGGTTCCTCCCTTCGGCCCGGCCGTCTATGGTTGGTCGGTTCTTCCTTGGTCTAGCGGCCCGCGGTTGCGGGATGCGGTTCTTCCGTACGCGGTCGGCGCACGGCCACTGCTTCTCCCGTCATCGCCTATTTCAATGTGCCTCAATCGCAGACAAGGAGACTATGGAGGGTCGTCGGGCCATGTGCATTCAGCTCGCGCCCTCCGCGTTAAGCGGTAGCAATGGGCCAAGAATAAACAAGGTTTCACTAAGAACGAAGAACAATTTTATTCAAATAAAATTGAAGCAATCCTCCCTACCTTGGAAAAGCTTAACTGTAGTCAATCATCGTGGATGACGGTATTGATTCCATCATCGTTGAAGTGTACTAGAAGACTAATTGGCATCTCTTCTCTTGTCACGGAGAAAAGAAAAGAAGGCATGTCATTGTCCTTCATGGATTTGGAGTTCTTCATCGAAGAGAGTGTTGTTCTCCATCGAAGGTGTTCTTCATCGAAGAGGGTGGTGTTCTTCTCTATTTCTCCAGAGCTCCCCCAAATTCCAACACAACAAGTGCCACCATAAAATAATTTCTAAGCTATTATTTTATTCACACAAGTAATTGAAAATTCAAACAACTTAATTTAATTAATTGAAGAGTTAGAATTCATTGATTAACATGTGTTGGAAAACATTAAAAAGGGAGAGAGAGAGAGGAAGAGTTCTCATAATTAAGGTGGGGTTGTCGCATTAAAGGAAGTGAAATCAATTGGGGAGTTTGAAGAGAGTTATGGGAGTTGAAAGGTTGTGGCTCGTGTGGGCCCCACCTCTCAAATATCCACACATGGGAAGTTAGGTGGCTGTAGGCCCCACCAATAACATCCCATGGGAGAAATTAACTTTCATAGATATATAAAATTGTTCTAAACAATTTTATTTATCTTCTTAATTAAACCCTGATTTTTAACTTTCAACCCGCATAAAACACAACTGCGGTAAAGGTCCCCTTATGAAATTAACGGCGCTGTGATTTCATCGGTGTCCTAGGATTTCAATTTCGAGAACTGGTTCAAAAGATAGAAAAACCCACACATAAATTTACTGAACATAGCCGAACAAAACTTCAGAAATTGATTCCGGGCACATCGGGCCTCGGAATCAAGTGCCGTCAGAAACCGCAGACTCGCAAAATTCCAAAGTATTTAATAAAAAACCCCTTGAAATTTATGTGTCTTTTCACTGGTTCTATAATGATTTTAGTGGTATTAGTGAGACCATGTATCACAATAAAGTACTCAAAATTCCCATATTGACTCTAGAAGGAGGTATTTGGAATGTCTACTGTATTCACCCTCAACCGGTGGTACCCCGATCTCATGCCAATCATTGCAAACCACCAGGAACCCCTTGAGTTTATTTAATAAATAATTGTTCTAAGGAAAAAGATACATATTCTTAATCATCATAGTTTTGAGTGTCTTTTAGTCAATTCAATGACAAAGATTTCCATTTTCCTTATTTTTAAAGAGAACTAGTGATGCCCACAGAAACATGATTTAGTGAAAGAACCCTTTTCTCTCAAGATATTCTAACTAAACCTTTAAATACTTAAACTCTAGATAGAAAATTTGGTAAAATATGGTAAGGATATGGGGCTCATCCTTGGAATTAAGACAATGGATAACTCTAACTACCTCTAGGGAAACACCCATATAAATAATTATAGAATACCTCGAGGTGTTAGTCTACCACCCACGGAATTTTTCTATCTAAACCTCATTAAATGGAAACAATAATCAACCCAGAAAAATGACATGATAGAGATCCTACCACTTGAAAAATCAAGCCTAAAATACATGAACTTGAATCCAAATCACCATATAATATGTGATTATTCCCCCTAATAGAGAGGAATAGGTCTTTCTGGTGGCAGCAGTCAATATAATATTTAACACTTACCATCCAATCCATATCGAAGGTAAGGACAAAGATATTAAAATATTGAACAAAGAAATGTAAAACAACCTTAGAATTGGTAAAATTAACATAACACTCTGAGAACTTATATCCATGTCCTCTCTTCTTTCCTAATAGAGTGAAGAGATCTATTACATATGGCATCAACACAGATAGTTTTCCCAAGGAATAAATTAGTTTGGATGGTATAAACGAATGGGATATGCCTATGTCAAATAAAGACAATTCCATATATGAATAAATGAGCACAATACATCTAATTTTCACTGGCTCCACCTCTGAATACTATAGCTCATACTTCGCAGCATACAAGAGCCCAAATTTAGGCCCACTCTAATATTTATTGGTAGACTTGGTGTCCCCCTTCAATTGGAAATGAGATCCCACCCCCTTCAATGCATCTGGTGACACCTAGGTACCCATGTTATGAGTAGAACCCACTTTACTAACCTAGTGAGAGTAGCTGAAATATTGCTAAACATGTCTCAGACATCCACATCGGTGGTATGTCCTTAGATATTCTTATAAATTATTCTTGGTATTCCTTACCTTTCCACATTGATAGAACACAACTAGCCATTTCCTAGAGTAAGTCACTAAAACAAGATCATTGGGACACTACAATATTCCTTTACTACCCTGTTGTGACTCCTCATGCTTATTGGTTTTTCCCTGAAGAGGAACTATAGTTCCCACCCATATAAGTAGGGGAACGACTCATACCAGTCAATCATACTATATCGGTCTCAACCATAGTTTATTGAACCCAAACCTATCAGTATAGAGTTAGTACCTGGTACTATTAAATTGTTATAAGATACATGGAATCACATCCCAAATTACTATTTAATTTATTATTCTTGGTAAACTAGATATAAACATGAGTCTTACATTACATTTGAATGCACAAATTACAACATGATTTTTTTCTAGAAGAACATCATTTCATCTAGAATATCCCTACATATTAGTCTTATTAAACTTCATGGAATCTTGGGGAAATGAAATAAAATAAGTGTGAGATAAAATTATCATTAAGGGTTAATTATATCATAATAAATAATGAATCAGTGATAATAATCAATATATAAAGGTAAATAATTGAAAAGGCGTGCCATATAATCAATAAACTAATAGGGATGTGCGTAAACAATATGGAAGGGTAAATAAATTAAAACATATGTCATTTAATTAATAAAATTACTATCATAATTAGATAAGGCATAATACATATGTCAAGTTAAATAATAGAAACACATTCCATTTAAATAAATGAGAATGAAATGAATCTAGAGATAATGTCATCATCATTATGAAAGTGAAAGGGAAAGAAAAAAATGATGTAAATTATATTTAAATAATGGTAAATATGTCATTGATATCATAATTTTGTCATGTATATCACATATAATAATTATCTTTATCTTTATCACCTTCCATGTGAATTTTTAGTGAAATATGAATCACATTGCTTTGCGAGGCGGTAGTATGTCGTACACATGAATGACGTTATCGTGTCTCCTAAAAATGGAAGGTAAAAATATATATGTGATATACTGACTCCGTAGGTATAAATATGTTATAAATATCATATACTTACTTTATATCTATCATCATACCCAACGTTGAGAGGTGGAAATGGAAAATTGAATTACATCGATTAGTGATGCGGTAGTCCACCATACACACGAACGATGATTTCGTAGCCCATTTGATGGAATTTGAGATGGTTATAGTTCATTAATTTATTATAAAAAATCCCAGTATAGGGAATATAATTATGTAATTATATTATAATGGTTTAATAAAAATTTTAATGAGGTGTAGAAATATGTAAAATAAAGATGCTCTTTGGAGGATGTTACCTCTTCTTCGGGTATCTTCCTTTGGTTTTCACTGAAGCCTTTATAGGTTGTGTTTATTCCAGAAATGAGGATTATAGGATGATTGGAGAGAATTTTTTATTTTATTTGTTTAGTTATTTTATCAACCAAAGTTGTTTTAATGTGTGAAGTGGAGAGGATAGGGGGCTCTTATAAGTGGGGTGAGTGGCACACAAGTAAGTTTTTGAAAGAGTGAATTTCACCCATGTTTTTTTCATGTCACCAAGCCCTAATAATTGTCCATTATGGATCCTACATGGTTTCATGCCTAAATATGGATATAAAATTGGTTTTTTACAAGTTTTCGGTCATTCTTACACCTTATATTCTAAGTTTAACCACTAAGTAAGCATGTTTTTAACTTAATCACTATGATTAATTTTAACTTTTTCACTAATAATTATGGTAAAAATTAATTTGAACATATTATATAATATATATTATTCTGATTCCAAATCTATAAAAAAAAATTAAAAATTAAATTCACATAAGTGTCGTAATTTAATTTAAAATTAATCCCAAAGATGTGGTGAGAAAGAGGGGTTTTAAGTGAAAATGTTCAAAAAAATTACAATGTTTTTATATCCAAATTAAATAAGAAAATTATTCCAATTATCTAAATTTGATTAATATATGTATAATTGAACTATTTTTTCTTTAAATCCAATTAAAATATAATTTATAATTATAAAATATTTAGAAAAAAATGCAGTTTTCTATTAAAATCCAGTATTTTCACTATTCATCCAAAAATGAATCTTTTTAGACAAATACAAAAACACACTAAGATAATTTTTCTATTCAAATTTGAAAAAATAATTAAATTTTTTCAAATAAATTTTCTAAAATTTTTAAATTTTAATTTTAAATTATGCGAGTCAAATGTGACTAAACTATCTTGTAGGAAAATACAGCTTTTTCTAAAAACATTTCTTTTTATTTTAAATGATTCTTATTATTATTTATAATCAATATATAACTGATAGATGTATGTAGAATATATATTTTCATATGTTTTTTAACCCTATTCATACCCACCATTCCAACAGTTAGGTGATAATAATAATATTAATAGTATATTATTGTTCAGTAAAACTTGGTCTTGCATGTAATGCAAGATATCGAAGAAACTTGTTATTTCTTATAACAAAAGATAAAATCAGTGTTTCATGCATTTAAAGCTATATAATTTTTTTAATTTATTAAAAATAGTAAATATGTCATAAATTCTCAGGTTGTTATATTTCTTTCTACTCTTAGTGTTGCGTTTCATACACATTATCAAATATGATGTCTATATTTTAAAATTTAAAGTTTTTACATTATATTAACCTTAAATAAATTTTGTCCTAATAATTTAAACATTATCTCAATAATAAAGGGTTTGAAATTTGTAAATATCATTGTTTAAAACCTCATATCATAAAAGTTTTAATAAAATATCCCCTTAATAAGAGAGAAATGGAAGTAAAAAGGTCATATGGAATAACACAAATTTAGGTGTCTAAGTTAGAGAACATTTGTGGAAAGTAAAGGTATGGACATAGATAAAAGGGGTAAATATTTATAGAGAGTTATGGAGTTAATTTATTGTAATAAATTTAATGATTTGTATAAATTTGATGGACTCAAATCCATAAATCTAATACGTTTGAAAAGGTCATTGATATCATTAGAAATGATTCTAATAGGATAGAATTTTATTTCCAGATCCTTTATCTAAAGTTAAGGAATTATTTTATGATCTAATAATAAAATGAAATATACTTGATACATTTCTATTTCATTAGAATAATTTCATCATTTCTTATCTTCAATAAATTTCCAATTCATCCCTTTACCTTAAAAAATGAATATACAAAAATGAATTTTTTTTGTCTGAAGCACTAAAATTCACTTTTAATGGATCGTAATATCCATAAAACAAGTCTTTACATCTATCTATAACTATTTTCCAAAACAAATATGGTTAATACATTAATCTCTAAACCTCAAAATTAACACTATTGGTTCATCATTAATATTTATTCATAAAATTATTTAACTAAAAACAATGAAATATTAACCAAGACATCACATAGGTCAGTGGTAGGTGTAAAACCCTTATCATCCTTCAGTCATGGGTTCAAGACCCAAGTCCTTGTCGTACATAATGGGTTGTCACCCAGCATATCGGTTTTCCTTTTTCTAAGCTATATTTATAAAATTCCTATATCATTCCCAAAAATATTATGGACATTTTTTAAATAAAATGAATCATTAAATAACCTATTTACTAAGGTTTTTAATACAGTTTGTATTTTTTACAATGTCTATTAATAATATTATTAAAATTTCATTAATTATTATATCAACCCTAAAGGTTTTCAATACCTTTAAACTTTTGTCAATAAAATTTTAAGGCATTATTCCCCAAAAATTATTCCACTAAAACATGTACTTTCCATAAATTTCTATAAAATTTCCTTGATCTTATGACATTCTTCCCACACACATTTTCAAAAGGGGTGTTTAAGACTTTGAAATTTTGATCAACCTTAAACTCATAACCATGATGGTGTTCATAACTATTAAGATAATGAATAAAAATTCTTCTAAAATTAAACACAATCCTTTGATGTTTTATAATTATAATAACCAAATTTTATTGGTAAAATACTTCAACACAAATACTTCATCTATTTTATTTTGAAATAGGTTATTCCTTGGTCTAGGTTTCAACCTAGGTTATTCAATATCATTATCTATTCAAATCCTTCATAATGGTTTGAAAATAAAGTGTGAATTATCCTAATTATATCCCCCCGGATTGTCAAACTAGGTGTGCATTAAGGCATGTTGTCGTGTACCAGATAATGCTTGAGTCAAGCCCAATGCGGCCTTTTTAGATTTATTATCCCTAGGTATATCTATACCAAAACCATGCCCACTAATATTATCTATACATGGATTTATTTCAATTAAAAAACACATAAACTCTATATTACCAAAACTTTAGGATTTTTTTCTATACTTATCCTGAAATTCTATCTTAGGGTTATGTTCCGTAATCTATATTTTCCTGTATCTAGTTCCCAAGGTTTCTAATAAAATTTCTCTAATATAAATTGTAGTTACCCTAACCCCAGCTTCCTAGAGTGAGTTCCAACTACTATTAAATTGGAATAAGATGCATGGAATGACATCATAAAATACCGATCAGTTTATTAGTCTTAGAAACTAGTTATATACATAGTCTTACATTACATTTGAATACACAAATTACAACATATTTTTTTTAGAATAAATTTATTCCATATATAATATCCCTACATATTTTTTATATTAAAATTTATGGAATACTTGGAAAAGGAAACAAAATAAGGGTGATCTCAAATGCTCAGTAATGTTTAAGTATAGTGGAAGCAATAATAAATCAATGTGAATAATCAATATTGTAAGGTAAATAAATGAACACACATTCCGTGTAATAAATAAACTAAGAAATAAGTGCATAAAAAATATATAATGTTAAATAACAAAAAAATCCATTTAAATAAAAACGAGATTATCATAACGGGATAAGGTATAATTGATATAGAAAGGTAAATAACTAAAAATGCTCTATTTAATTAACTGATATTGAAATGCATCCATAGATAATATCATAGTGCAAATTCACTAGATATAAATAACAGAATATTAAATGAATTAAATGCTTAATTATTGGATTTAATGTTTCCCAATTACATAGTAAACTTACCATCAATAATTTTCACAAGATAGTTTAAAATATACTAGGTAAAACTCACTTAACTAAGGCTAGACAACTGATTCATCCCATGATACTACCGATGCATCGAGGGGATATATATAACTAGGCCCCACCCATGTCATACCTATCCAAATCATTCATCATGTATCAAATAATTAATTTAATTCACAAAAAATGTGTCCTATAAAATATTTTTATTGTATAAAGGATACATATTTTTCAATAATTCCCCAGTTAATCATATAAATTTCAAAGTGAATGCCATATGTAAAAATCATATAAAGTTTTGGTAATAATCATATCCATGATTAATAATGTTTATATTTATGGAAAATTTAATGTCTAATGATCATAGGAAATTTAATATTTAAAGGGTAAGTTATTGACTAAAAAATGAATCATGGGAGTGAATTTCAACACATTCCTTAGTCAAAATGATCTTAAATCATTGAGAGGAAGAATGAGGATGGTATTAATATAACATATACCCACTAGAGTATATTTAAAAAAAGTTTTGTTATCATTAATTAATATAATTACCATGAAAATATATTTAAAAACATTCTTGAGGAAAATATCCTTTTTATTTTGAAAATCATTCTGAAAATCACTTTCTAAAACTAAAATTTCAGAAAATATTTTTAAAATACTTTTATTTTAAAATAACCTTTAAAAATTATACATTAATATTTAAAACATTTTATTGGTCATGATGTTTGTAAATTATGTTCATGTCATACATGTTAAAATAATTTTTTCTTTTATTTTTTAGTAAAATCCAAATGGGAATTATTTTGAAAACAATTTAAGATTGTTTTGAAAAAAAATTAGATTGTAAAAATGGGTGAAAATGTCTTCAATAAATCATTTTTTAAGGTTAAAAATATTTTTTGAAAACCTTTTTAGAAAACATGGTTTTGGAAGAAAACAGATTTACGATCGAAGGGAGAAATAAAGTCGTATATTATTAAAAATATTTTAAATACCAAAGAGTGGGAAAATTGTACTATTACTTGAAAAATATCATGAATAACCATAAGTGTCTAAAATGATAAGGGTTTATTATACAATGATCAAATAATTTCCTTTAAATAAAATTTATGAATAAACAATCTCGATTAAAATGAGATTGTGAAATAAACCCTTATAATGATCATAACGTTGGTGTGAGAATTTATCAGTTAATCAATTGTGTATAACAACTATAAATACACATAAAATAATTTTAAATATAGCATAAGATAATCATAATTCATTATACACATAATATTATAATACCAAAGATAATGAATATAATGACCCATACTTTACATACATTGATATTACTTCAAAATTAAAGAATATTGATTACAAAATATAACAAAACCACGACAGGACCATATAGGTATAGTGTCTTTAGAAACTAGGAAACATAAAAAACCAGTTCATAATACATCTTCATTATATCCCACTTATTTCGTCATAATTAGACCCCCTGACATATCTTAATTAGTACCATTCTTCATGACCTAGGGAAAAGAAACATATGAAAGGGTGAGATCAAATGATCAGTAAGGGTAAAAAAGGGAGATATAAATCACATCATAATCATAATACATGAGAACATAAAATTTTAAAATCTTATCCTACTTATGAAATATCGTGATATCATGCCATGGGATAAATCATGAAAGTTTATAAGAATCAATGAATATAATCCCAAAAGTGATAACATTGGACATGAAGTTGTGTGGAATACACATAATCATAGAAAATCATTTCATATTAGTCAAGGATCATTTCAAAGATCATCATAGTGGACAAATTCCATTACTAAACCGAGTTCACTCCTCATTCTAGCCCGTACTAATGAGTTGGGATCATTTCTTGTCCCATCCATGTCTATCTCATGAGATATAAATATTTTCCCAATGAATTGTAGAGATATATAGGTCCAACCCATATCATAATCAAATCATTCTTACTTGTGACACAAAAACATAAATCATTCATCATAGCATAACCCAAGGAATAAAATGGGTTTCTTAAACATCATACCTTCATAACATAATCCATGTAAAACAAATAAATTTCATAAATATCATTCGGTTAAAAACATAATAAAATCATAGAAAAAATAAGTATATTATACTTGAAACTTAACCCTATTAGATAATTCCACCTTATATGGAAAATAATTTTGATATAATACTTGAAATTAATTCTTGAGGAAAATATCCTTTCTTTTTCAAAAACTTTTTCTTTTCTTAAAAGGTCACGCAATGTTAAAATAAATGAATTTATTTGAAAATAAAAATTTAAATCTTGTAGAGGAATCTTCAGGGAAATAAGGTTTTATGAAGATGTAAAAATCCATTCATTCCATATAATTTAAAAAACATTATCCTCATACTTTTCCTAAAAATTTCAAAAAGTACCTCGTATCGAATAACGAAAAACGATTTTGTCCATAAGATTTAATAAAAATTCACCAATGGGTAAAATTGACTTTAATTAATTTAATAATAATATAAATAATATTATATATTTATGAAATAAGGGTGTGGATGATTAATATACCCCATTAAATACTTACATATAAACAATCTCAGATAATAATGAGATTGTGAAATTATCCCTTACCTTTTAGGTATAATTTCCTTTATATGTATAGGAACCTCATGTATAATGATTTAAATAATTTTATTGACTTATTTAAGAATCATATTCATTTTTATGATATCATATATTATCATATTATCATCTTCTTGTTAATAACATTTTATTATTACTTGTTATTCGGGTATTAACTGCTTTATTTTCTTATGCATGTTTTGTCGAATAAGTTACGGTTCTAATTCATAGGTCATAGTTATATCATTAAAAAAATATTAACATTATATATATCATATTTATTGATTCTATACATTTACATAATCATTCATTAATTAATATTGTGTAGAATGAATCACATCGCATCGTGGAGAGGTAGGTCGTACGTACGCACGAGCGACGATATCATTACCATAATTATTGAATGTTGTTAAAGTTAATGGTGTATAATATTTCATAATCAATATCATCTTACAATAATAATATATAGTTATTATTTCCATCATTATACCCATCCAATTAAGGTGGTGGTGAAGAATAGATTACACCACGGCATGGATATGGTAAGCCGTACGTACGCACGCGTGGTGATTTCGTTTTTTATAGGGTGGATAGAAAGTGGAATATTGTTGTCCATAATAATAAAATCATAGTATATAAGTGATACTAGATTTATTAATTTATAATGAAACAACTAATGAAGAGGAAGTATAAGAAGAAATAAGTTTGAAATAATCGGTAGAGTAGAAGAAGTTTAAAAGAATCGATAGAGGAGATTACTACTTCTTCAATGTGCATCCTCTAAAAATCATCTTAGAGCACTAGAGTTGGTCTTTTAAGAAAACAAGAACCTCTAGAATATAACTTGGAAATTTGATAAGGTAAAAGGGTAGGTGATGTCTGATCTTGAAGGCTCAAAGTGAAGTGAGTAGGTGAGAGATGATGTTCCCTTTTATAATTGAGGTGAGGGGCACTTTTGGGATATCCAAAAATATTAATTTTTAAAAAAAATCAAACCCAATCCAAATGCTTCAAAAATGACCCAATTTAGAATATGATATGACATAGGGTTGTCATTTCAGCAACAAATATATTTTATATAAGTTTTTCTATCAATTTAAACCTTATCATTTTAATTAACACTTAGTTATTCTATTTAATGTTTAACTAGGGAAACAAATATTTCAATATTAAAAGAGTGTTATACTTACTTATTTTATGTCAATTAGGCCATAAATAAATATCTTAGAAAATTTTAGACAATATAATAATTATTATATATTTTTTAAAAATGTTTTATTATTTTTAAATAATTTAACTAAACACTATTTTGATAAACAATCAATAGTGTCAAATTTGACATTATTCAATTCATTTATTTTAAAAAATATTAATATAACAAGTAAAATTCAAACAAAATATTTTATTATATTATTAATAGTTCAAGGTAATCTATAAAATTCATTATACATATTAATTATCCAAAATTATATTTATTTTAATATTTTTAATAACATTTATTTGTTATCTATATTTATAAAATAATTACTACGTTAATTTTGTTGATTATTTAATATAATTATTTGTTGAATAAAAATTAAAAATAAAATAATATTATGAATATAAATATACTGGATTTCATAAGAATATATATAGTTGAATTTTTCTTCTTTAAAATAAAACATTTAAAATGTTATACTTATTAAATTATGAATGTGACAACTTTAACATCATATTAAATAAAATAATATAAGTGTCACAATCTCTTCTATAAAGATCCAAATGGTTACTAACTATACCCATGTATGGTTATGGTCTAGATATACTCGAACATTAATATTTGGTCAAGTTTTTGGGTATTTTGATGGTTATTAGTATTTTAATAAATAATGTTTTATTTGTTTCTCATCAATTAATTAATTTTTACATTATCAAAGTATAAGTATTTAAGGTAATTATTTATTTCATAAAAATTACAAATAAATTACCATGACAAATAAAAACATTTTATATTTAAAATGAGTATTTATAATAGAATTTATATTCTATATAACCTTATAAATAAATGACATAGTTATTAAAATTTGAGTAAGACATATTTAATTTTTCTTTAAATAAAATAAATTAAATTAAATATCCTAATCACATCTAAGTGGCTTCCAATGGACACCATTTCAACCAAAATATTATTTAGCTCAAAAAACACTCATCCAATGATATTAATACAAGTGTTAAGGTAATTTTATAATAGTATTATTACCATTAATTAATCGATTTACCCTTTTACTGTATTAATAAAAATTATCGAAGTTACTATTCATAATACCCAAAAAATATATATATTTACATAATTTAGATATAATGATTCCAAATTTAGAATTATTTTTTAAAAATTAAAAACACTTAATTTTCAATAATTAATTTAAAATTAATCTCATTTTTTGGAAAGAGATAATGGGTTTTAAAATTTAAAACATTGCAAAATATTGAAATGTTATTACATCTGAATTCAATGTAAAATTAGTGCTAATGACATATATTATATTGAATGATAAAAATATATTCTATTTATACTTTAAACCCATTAAATATTATAATTTAACCATCTAAATTATTTCAATGAAAAAAGTTGTCTTCAATTAAAATTTAGTGTATTTTTACTATTCATCAAAATTTGAAAGTTATCTGGAAAATATTAAAATTTCATCCAAAGTATATTTTTATATCCCACTTCCAAAGAACATTTTTATGTTGTCATATAAAAATTATTAATGTGTCTAAATATTAATTTAAAAAGGGTTCACCATTAAAAGGTGTAAAATTACCCTTTTGAAAAAATATATGTTTTTATACATCAAATAGGGTTTATTCATACGCTATGACAAAAATATCTATTAGATGAATATAAAAAATATTTTATTAAGTATATAACATATATATTTAATTAATTTCATTTACTAATAGTAATTAACTCAATTTATTAATAAAAAATACAAATAGATAATTGATTTATATTTTTCATAGATAATTGTTAGCAAATGACTTCACCATACAATTTCATAAGTTAATTATATTTATTCCTTCTAATCTAACAGCTATGTTAAAATGGTCATTTTATTCTAAGTAAATCTCATGGTTCTCTTAAACTCATTATTGTTTAAAATGAAAACTATTGTAGAATTAAAATTATTTAAAGAAAATATTTCATAAAAACATCCAAGTGCTACAAAGAAGGGGCAATATAACCCAATGAAAAGAAATTGAGTTATGAAATTTCTTTACCACTTGGTAACTTTATATTCAAATCCACTTAGATTAAATAATTCAAATTGAAACTTAAGATACCATGAATAATTAATTATCCATGATATTATATGTCAAATGGGCAGTATATACACCATATAAAATTAATTAGGTTCATAACATTATAATATGCCTTAATGAAATGAAATTGGGATGAAATCTATTACCTTATGATTCCTTTTGATTTAACATGATTTAACCTACTGTATAGTGGTTTTAAACATGATATTAAATTATTACATAACCATATTAATATTTATAATATCATATATGATCCTTTTATAATATCTTATTACCCTTTCATTAATAATCTTTTATTATCTTCATTATTTTAAGTGTTAATTGTCTTATTTTCTATTGCATATTTTGTTATGAAAGTTCCAATTCTTATGCATATTATATATTTATATAACCTAAATGATAATAATATTGAAATAATTCTCATATTTTTTCATAAATTTAACTTTTAAAACCAATATTGAATGATGGTTATGAAAAATGAAGTATGTAACGATCATAGAGACGGTAGGTTGTATGTACGCATAAGTAATGTTTCTATTATTCACCAATCATTATAAATATGAGATAAGTAATATATTACCTTTATATAATGTTCATGATATCATATATACCATATTATATACTTATATATTTCATCTATGTGGTTTGGTGATGAAAATAGAGTCACATCACTTCATGAAGGTGATAGTCAACAGGTAGATGAATGATGTTATCATCATTACGTGAGTGAAAAGTAAATAAATAAAATAATGTATATTATATTTATATAATTTTAAATATTTCATTAATATCATAATTATTTTATTTATATCACACATAATTATTAAATTTATCTTTTTCAACTTCCATGTGAATCATTAGTGAAAAGCGAATCACATCACTTCGTGAGGAGGTAGTACATTGTACACACGAGCGACATTATTGTGTATCCTATAGTATGGAAGGTAAAAATATGTGTATTATATATTGACTCCATTAGTATAAATATGTTATACATATCATATATATAATTTATATCCATAATTATACCCAAACATGAGATGTGGAAATGGAAAAACGAATGATATTGGTTAGTGAGGCGGTAGTCTATCGTACACATGAATGGTGATTTCATAACCCATTTGATGGAGGTGGATATGGTTTTAGGTCATTAACATAGTATAAAAACATTCCAGTATATGGAATATACTGGGTTCATTATATCATATTTTTTTAATAAAAATTTAGGGAGATGGATAAATAATTAAAATAAAGATGCTCATTGGATAATGTTACCACTTTTTCAAGTATCTTCCTTTGGTTTGCACTAAATCCTTCCTAGGTTGTATTTATGAATAGTATAAGGATTCTAGGATGAGGTTAGGTAATATGTTATGTGATTTTTTTTGTATTTTATTATCCAAATTGGTTTGAAGGAGTGAAGTAGAGAGGAGAGAGGGAAGCCTTTTATAAGTAGGGTGAGTGGCACACTTATGATTTTTTTAATGAGTGAATTCCACCCAAATTTTTTTCATGCCACCAGGACCCAATAATGTTCCATTCATGATAATATAAGTTATAAAGTCAAAATATGTACATTAATTTGGTTTTTAACAAGTTTTGTGTTATTATTAAATCTTATATTCTATGTTTAAACACTAAGTAAACTCGTTTTTAACTTGATCGTTGCAATTAATTTTAACTATTTTCAATAATAATTATGATAAAAAATTAATTTGACCTTATTTTTTAATATAAATTATTATTATTAAAAATAATGAATCCATTTATCCAAATTCAGTTCATATAAGTTTCATAATTTAATTTAAAATTAATCTCACGGTCTTGGTGAGAAAGCGAGTTTTTAAAGTGAAAGTGTTCAAAAGTTAAAAATTCTTTTATATCAAAATTTAAAATGAAAATGATTAAAATGACCTAAATTGGATTAATATATGTATAATTGAACTATTTTTACTTTAAATCCAATTCAAAATATAATTTAACATTATAAATTATTTAGACCGAAAGATAGTTTTCAATTAAAAATCAAGTATTTTTCTCTAATCATCAAAAAATAAAACTTCACAGAAAAATCACAAATATTAACCCTAAGATAATTTTGGTATTCCAATTTAAAAAAATAAATTTTATATTTTCAAATAAATTTTCTAAAAGTCATAAAAATTAATTATAAATTATGTGTGCCAAGCGCGAGTAAACCGTCTTTTAGGATAATACATTTTTTTCGAAAACATTTATTTTTCTTTTAAAATTTTCTTATTATTATTTATAATAAATAGATAAAAAAATAAATGTTTATAAACTATATATTTTTTTAATTTACTTAACCCTATTCATACCCATCATTCCAATGGCTAAGCGATAATAATAATATTAATAGTATATTGTTGTCCGATAAAACTCAATATTGATTATAACACAGCTATCGAAGAAACTTGTTGTTTTGTGTAATGAAAGCTAAAATCAGTGTTGAGTTCATTACAAGATATATAATTTTTTGAATTTATTTAAAATATTAAATATATCATAAAGTCTCAAGATGTTATATTCCTTTCTACTCTTGGTGTTGTGTGTCATACACACTATCAAATATGATGTTCATATATTAAAATTTCAAGGTGTTACACATAGTTCCTTTGTCCACCACTTTAATATAGGTAGGAAAACATGGAATAATGATCCCAAACCTAATTTATAGAATTAATCTCATCTGAAAATAATTCACCTTTATGTAGTAGGTTTGAGAGGAGATGGGGTGAAAGGTGAACAAAATCAACAAATTTAGTGTGGTGCTCCATCAAAGACTGGTCCCCCTAATCCAATATTATAAACTCCTTATCCTTTACCTATCATAAATTCTCTGGGTAAAATTTAGGGTTAAAAATATTTTTCAACCTAGACTAAGTAAGATATTTATGAAGCTTATCTAATAATACTGAGTCACTCCACCTATAAATCATCCCTTCTAGCATATAAGTCATAAATCCCACCATTAATTTTATAGGGTTTTGGAGAAATTAAAAGCTATGTTCTATAATTTCCAATCATTATTCCAGTTATTGGGCCCCCTAGTGACCCCAAAACATGGGAGGATTACACTTCATGAACTCCTAGGTATGATCCATCAATCCGAATTTCCCTTTATTATTACTCTTCTTGAGATACTGAATGGTTATAATCACTGATTCAATGAGATGGGGGTTAATGGGAGGATTGGTTGGTGGGAAATTATCCCTAGATTCATCTCTCCAATTCCTATAGGTCCTTCTAGGAGGCATGATTTAAAAATAAAAAAACATGATAATCCAATAAATTCTTCATTCTCTTAAAAAAACTAAAAAAATAACTAATATAATAACCCCAAAACACATAAGAGAAATAAACCATCTCAAAAACCATAATATTATTCATAAAAATTTCAACCCAAAACAACATCCCTGATCACCCTGGTGATTGGAGGATTGGCATAAAGAATATTTTTCCAATTAATCCCCTATACCCTCATTCGATTCTCAACTATTCTACTCCATACTACCACACTACACCAAATATCGAGAGGGGCTCTTATACCATTTTTCAACAATCCAAACTGATTAAACCTACCATGTCAGCCAGTTCAGCCCATCAAATGTTCTGAGGTGTGTTATTGACCACCATAGGTTGAAAACTAATGTCAGGGTATCAATACTAACTCAATAGTAATGGTTTCACCCTCATAATCTAATAAAACACACCAAGGATTTCAACTGAGAATCCTTCATGACCCATCCATGGGGTCAACTTCCATGATAATAAATAAATGTTTATATAAATTTAAATCATCCCAAATTGTGTAAAGTAGCAGCATCATAATAATATGTCACAACCAGTATCAAAATGCAACTAAATAAGGAAATCCAAAACATCACATAAATAAACATGAGATTCAAAATATATCCCAGAATGAATTGGACAATATATAACTGTTGATCCCAAATACTAAAATAAAAAGAATCCTAAAATTCTTAGTCAGACTATCTTTATGTGTCCCTTGTCCACCACAAGACTCATAAAATGGAAGAAAACATAAGAATCAAGAAGCCCGACCATGAAATGTGGGTACTTTGTCTTTCTCTGTATAAGATGCAACCAAGTATTCATATTCCTATTTTCATATGAAGTGTGTGAATAAAATCCTTATAGGATGCCACCATGAATCTATATATCACCTTTCACAACAAAACCCATTGATTCTAGTTTGAGAACAATGTTTTGGAAATCATTTATTTTAAAATAATTTTCTAAATACATTAGTTTTTAATAAATAAATCTGTGGAAATGAATAACATGGAAAGTGAAATAAAAAAATATAATTGTGGGTATAAATTGATATCCAATATTCTAAAAATCAATAACACATAGGAAAGTAACAAAAAAAATCATAATAATATCAAGGTATATGTGCAATATAGGGGATCTCTGAACTACAATATTTAAGTGTTTAGGACTCCCTCATGAAATTATAGTCATCCTATGTGTTATTAAACAATTATTAAATCCTAGGTCATCTCGATGACTCATTATAAATGACCCGTATCTAAATCATTCCTGAGGCTAGGGAATCAACCGTCCTAAAAATCACACACCCAAAGTATCCTATGTGTACCCATAACTACATCTATAGAATACAGTAGACTCTGGTCACAAAATAAGTTTTGAAATTAAATATATTTTAATAATATCTTTGAAATATTATTTATAAACAGTATTTTTTAATAACCTTTTATCAAATTCTTTGAAGGCATAAAACTAATTTAATAAGGGAATACCGATAGAAATTACTATTTTGTCAACACACCACAAGCATAATAATAAATCATGTATAAAAACCCTAAATAAATCAATACAAGCATAATATATTAGTAAAACCAAAGTTAAAACTCATGAATAATGATAATCCAAAGTAAAATTATATATATATCGAGACACCAACCTTAAAATTGATGAAACTTCATCACCTCCACAAAAGAACACAAAGGATGGAAAGAAGGAATCCTAACAAACTTAAAATCCAAGGAATATAATAAAAACCACAACCTAAACCCTAGTATTTTCCCTCCATTTCCATTATAGTAAGATTTATAGGAGTAAAATAGAATAACATAGAAGAATAATAGGAAGAAGGGAGAAATAAAATAGGGATCTTGACTAACCTTAAATGAATCAACCCAAATCTTCGAGGAAGGAGCACCAAAATGGAGAGGGAAGAGAGGCCACAGTTATGGGGAGAACCTAATATTATGAAGGAGAGTGAATGAGGATTATAATAGTTATAATTTTTTATGGGTATAAAAGTAAATTTTTATTTTTAAGTAACCTAGAAAAACTGTATGGTTTGGATGCACAGTTTTCTAAACCTTGTGCCAAACATGTGGGTCACCCCTCTTCACAGATTTGAGTTATAATATTTTCTTGAAGGTCATGTATATTTTGTATAATTGTGTAGAGGCTATTTTAAATGGGTCTGTAATCCCTCACCCCCCCCCCATTTACATAGTTTGGAGGAAGATTACTACTAATCATGTCCAAATCATTTTCACCATAAATATTTCATTAAAATTGAATTTTTTAGCAATAAACTCCCAAAAAACTCCAAAACACATAAAATGAAATGAAAATGAAAATCAAATATGTACGAGTGACCCAAAGGGTATCATAATAAATAATTAGAAAACATCCAAAGTTGTCAAAGATGAAAATTTATTTCTAGTAGTTAGTTCAATAGAAGGAGGGATGGTTGCTGGAGGTGGCTTATTGAATGTAAGAGGAATAATTTTAGGGAGAGGTAGAATCAACATAGTAGGGATTGGTTCTAAGTGTTAATGAATGAAGTTTCATTTTTCAAGGGGTAGATGAATATCGATTTGTTCAATAGGAGGTTCCTAAGGAGGAGGAAGCTATAAGATGTTAACTATTTAAAGGATGTGTTCTTGGATAAAAATGAAGCTAGGGGAGAGGGATACATGCCTGAAATTGAGAGTGGGTTGAGAATTTAAGGGTTTTTAAAAAAATTGAGATGGTTTTTTAGAAACCATTGTTATAGGTATTTTTTAGAAAAAACTCCTTCTTAATAATTTTTAGGTTATGATTATTTAAAAATATGTTGAATTATGTTTTCCTAGGAGTTGGTGTTGTTTGAAAAATGGGGTTTTGAGAGTCCTGTCTAAATCGATGAAGCAAGTATTCACCATAGCTTAGACCACGCCAATGTGAATTCATATAGGATATGTTTCATTTGGTTATATCAGGAGTTGTTGATCACATTTGAAATGTTGGGTGGTTTGATCTAGAAAGTCATCTATTCAAAATTGTCAAGTCCTCTATAGGCATATTGATTATCATGGTGTGTAAAAATGACTAATTGAAAAGAACCATTCCATTTCAATATGTTCATTAGAATGGGTATTCACCTATGAGACATGAGGAGTCATGCTACGAACTTGGTGGATTTATTTTCCATCTATGAAGCATAGGGAGTCTTTCTATGGTGTGTTGAAGGTCTTGGTTTAGAGGAAATGTTCCTATGAAAAATGGTTCATAAGAGAAGGCTATTGGCATGGTTCTTAGTGTGTTGTAAAAAAACTCCCAAGATTATTTGACAACACCATGTTTCAACCATTTTAGAGATTGATTCAATAATTCTAAAAATATGCTTCACATCTTGAATGGATTTTATAGTATTTGTAAATGCCAATTGATGGATGGTTTTGGTCATTTTAAAAGGTCTTTACTTAATGCATTCATGATATAGATGTAATGTACATTAAAGATAATTTTTAATAATTAGATCCATCTTAGGGGAGGAAGAAGAAGCAGAATATAGAGGTAGAGAGAAGAGGGGTTCTATATCTCTTCTAAAAAGGAAAATTCCATAAAAATAGAGATCCAAAAGTTATAATATCTCACTAGAAGTTCAATGCAACTATAATGAAGAAGAAACTCCATCTATATTGAATAATTTTATCATCTTTGATTGAAGAATAAGATTTCACCATGAGGAGCACTGAATTCTATGGTGTAGGAGAGCAGTAATCTAACCAAATGTTCATAGTAGTTAACTAGGAGGGTCTGTGAGACCACTACAAACTTATAAATGTTGAAGTTGTGAGATTTTATTATGATTGGTGAACTAGAACATTTTCATGCATGATACTTAGATGTAGAGTAGTGCAGGTGAACCGAGTAAAAACTTTTTGTTTATTTACTACTTTATTTTCTCTATAGAGAAATAAAATTAGATATTGAAGTGTTCCTCAAGTTGAGAGAAAAATATCAAAAAACAAGGATCATACTGCAATACCCTAATTCACCCCCCCCCCCCTCTGGGTATATTCTTTGATAACGAACCGACAAGTGGTATCAAATGGTTAGTTTTTTTGTGTGTATTTATCTCTCTAAATCATGGTGATAATTGTCAACCACAAAGTCATTCCGAACATTGAAGATAATAATTTTCAATTATAGGAGAGTCGTATACAAAAAAATTTCCAATAATTGGGTATAGATATTTATGTGTCTAGAATTTATGTTAATTCTATTATAATGGAAATAAAAGTTTTATCAGAGAATGATCATTGATAATTGGATGTGGATACAAAGGTGATTAATTCCCTAGGAAGTGCTCTGGAAAATCCCATTTACACAAAGTTAATGTCTTTTAAATCCTATCATTTTATATTGTAAAAAAAATTAATGACTATAGAGGAGGTTCAATGGTTCATCAGGACAAGTTACAAGTTTTATGGATTAAATATGAGGACTTGATAATGATTCTAATTGATACGGTTAATACCTTTTCTATTGACTAAATTCTCTTGTGGATGACATGTATAGACTAGGTGTGGATCTCAAATATGAGAATCTTGTGAATATAATCATGAGAATACTTCCTAATTGGTTTAATAAAAAGGTATTGGTTCTAGAATAAAATGAACCTAGGTGATTCTATTTGGAAAACTTGTATATGAATCTCATTTTATATGAGATGAGGAATGAATACAATGAGTCCCAGGTGAAGTAAAATTATCATGAAGTAGATTTTAAATCTATGAGGAAACTTATGGGTAAGGGTTTTTTAGAAGAAGAAGAAATATATGACATGATGTCCTTTATTTATTATATCTTCATAAGAGGAAAAGGAAATTTCAGAGATAATATTACACTTTCTTGTTTCAAATGTGGAAAGGTGGGACATATTGCAGCTAAATGTCCCAAGAAATTTCAAAAGGATGATTAGGAAGATGTGAATGGAAAGAAAAGTGTATTCAAAATAAAAATTCTCTCTTAAAATAATTTTATAAATCTAATGAAAGTAAATTTTATGACGTTCAATATTACAAGGATCTAGATGAATATGATCTAATAGTCATTACACAAGACAATAATAGTGATGCTAAAAATTAAGTTAACAAAAGATTTTATATTCAAGATGAACTCAAGGAATGCCTTGATGAAATTAACAATTTTAGGACCAAGAAAATTGATTTTAGTGTAGTTTTTCATGACCCTAAACTATATATATATCAACAAGATTAATAGATGTCAAAATAAAAAATCTGATATCAAAAGGATAAAATCTATAAGTTCAAGAAGTTCAAAGAAAGAGGTTATGTTTAAACTCAAAGTTGATGGGAAATCTTGAGTCATTGATGGGTTATCTAAATTAGTAAAATAAAAATATGGCAAAATTGAAGAGTTATAAGAATAATTCTTTAAATTTAAACATAAGTATGAAGATCAATAAGGATTATCACACTAGGTATGGTACTAAGTTGCTCAAATAATGTTTCTCCTATCAAGGATAAGAATTTGTATGAGGAATTAAATGATAAATGTATTCTTATTATATAATTTGAATGCTTTAAAGATGATGGGAAAACTATTATGTAATATGATGGCATAAAAATGGGAGTCATGCTTGGTGTTAAACCACAAGCATAGACACTTCAAAGGAAGTTGGATCTTCACAGTACCCAACATGGAATTTGTAGAGCGCTAAATGATGAGAAGAAGATATCAAGTGTCAGATTTTTCTATATTCATATGATGGGACACATCTAATATGTGTGTTATATTACTAATAAATATAATTGAGAACAATATTTTTAAATACAGGTAAGTAGGATTTCTACTTTTTATTATGATTTTAAAAACTATTTTTTAAGGTTATAGGCATAAAGATATTATTTTGCATTAAGAGTGAAGAAAATGGTGACAAGAGAATAGTGGGGGTGGAAACAATGGTTGAAACCATATTCTAACAAACTTAAAAGTCAAAATAGTTTCATAGTGTCGAAATATTAATAAGACTCGTTGAATTTAGAATAAAAGAAAGTCTATTTATTATCAATAGTGATGGAATAAAAATCATAGGTAAAGAAAAGAATGGTTGAGAAGGATAATGTTTTTGAGGTTTCTTTGATAACAATAGAAAAATAATGTTTTTGGATTTTGGATAACACATTTACACCTCACTTAACCAGGAATTAAGACCATGTCATGGGAATCAAATATAGAAAATATGGTGGTGTTCATTTTGGAAACGTGAGGGTCTAAAGATCATTGGATCCATGAAATCTAAAGTTTTTGGTAAAGATCACAGGACAACATATATACTCTTAGTTAAATGCCTAAATCATAATCATCTAATTGTTAGTCAATTATGGGACTTAGGGAATCTTTTGAATTTCAACAAGAAATTATGCATAGTTATAGAAGGGGATGGTTTAGCTATATTGTAAGGAAGATGAAAAAAATAAAATCATTAATTTATTAGTGAATAGAATCAATGTATGATGTCTAGGGAAGATAAAAAATAAACTATTTAACACAAAAATTATCCACTTGAGCCAAAAAAAATTGGAAAATCTGATCATGTCTAATACAGCTTGAGATATCCCAAGCTTACATATGATCACACTCACTCAAGTTATTCTTTTCAAAAGGGGAAGATTATTCAAAATAATTAAAAGACACATAAGTGGAAGTCATCAAGACTTCTTGATATTGTTAATGTGTATGTATGTGGGGTGATTGCACTAAAATACATATATGTAAAAAGGTATTATGTCTGGTTTGTTGATTATTTTAGTATAATCGAATGGATTATGGTTATAGCTCACAAATATAATTTATTTAAATTTAATACATGATATCGGATCTTAGTTGAAAATATTCTAGGTGTGAAAATTTAAAATATCTACATAGATAATGGTATGGAATTTATTATCCACCATGTGGAAGAATTTTTAGTAAAATCATGGCATTCATCATCAAGTTTTGGTTATAATAACACATCAATAAAATTGTGTTGTAGTGAGAAAAAATCATATTATCAATAATATGGGTTGGAAAATTCGTAATGATAAAAGTATTACCATATAAATATTTAAAATAGGTGTTTTAATAAGTGGTTTATATATCCAATAGATCCTTACTATATCCCAATAGAGACAAAACATAATATGGAATATTTTATGGAAATAATCCTATACATAAATACTTCTTGGTGTTTAGAAGTGTGTTTTTCATTCTCAGAAAAGAAAAGAATAGAATGTTTGAAACTTATAGAGATGAACAAATATTTCTTTGGATTTTTTCAAAGAGTATAAAATATTTTTTATTTTATAAAAGGCTTGGAAATGTGATTGAATGAAATTATGTTGTTTTACTTGAAAATAATTAAATTATAATGACACATAAACATAGTTTAAATTATGGGGAGCATATTTCACATGAAAGCTATCCAGTTTTTTAAGATGAAAGTAATGAATTATTGTATGTATTATAGATAGTTATAAGGGATAAATATAAACCTTATAACATCTCTAATGGAGAATAAAAAGCATCTAGAATATTAGGTTAAAGCATAAAATTGTGTGGGGATGGAATCACTGAAAAATAATTTGTTTGAGATCTTTCATCCCCTATTCAAGTAAGAATAATAAAAGACTCGAAATATGTGTCTTGATTATCTCTATTGGAACTAAAATATTTTGAATAAGATGATAAGGATGAATTTTGGTTCAAATCTATGTATTAAGATCTTTAAAAAATATAAAAGAAAATACATGTGAAGTTGTTTCGAAGCTGTATGAAAAAAAACATCATCAAGACTAAATGGGTATTATAAAATAAATGGAATGAATATGGAAAAATTATAAGGAATAAAGCATGAATTGTGTTTAAAGGGTATTCCCAAATTTAATGGATTATTTTGGATGAAATATTCACACTGATGAAATAACTTGAAACAATGAGATTTGTCTTGGTCATGGCATTGAAGAAATGATTCAAGGTGTACCAAATATACATTAAATCAACATTTATTAATGTGAACCTTTATGAGGAAGTATACATTGAGAAACTAAATGGATTTTCAACTAATTTTTATGAAACTAAATTATGGTGGTTAAATAATTCCTTGTATGGTCTAAAGTAAGCACCAAGATCCTGGTACTCAAGGATGGACCAATATCTGAATAATTTGTGATTTAAAATGTGGGGTTGATCACCATCACTATATCAAGAAATAAAATTATCAGTGGATGATTGTTCTTGTATATGTGGATGATATTATATTTGGATACATTTATGAAATCCAATATAAGAAATTTTCAGATATTATAAACTGTGAATTTGAGATATCACTTATTGATGAATTTTTATTTTCCCTTGGCATATAAGTGACTAAAAGAAAGAATGAGATCTTCTTATCTATAAATAAATATGCTAATCTGGTTTTGAAAAAAAATATGGATGGTTTGAGGATAATGGAAACTATTTATGAGACCCAAAAAAATTATCAAATGATGATAAAGTCAAAGAGGTCAATGTCACGCTTTATAGAAAATGATTGGAATTTTAATATTCGTGACTTCCACTTGTACAATTATTGTGTTTTTTCTATGCCAAGACACATGATATAAAATTTTCCCCAATGAAAGTCACATGATACTTGTGAAAATGATACTTCTCTATATCAATCATACAATGGAATATGGGTTGTTTTACAACAGAAATTCACTGCATCAATTGTTGGGATATTATAATGTGGATTGGGAAGGTTTATTTGATGACTAAAAATCAATATCTGGTGGATTATTCTATAATTTTAATTAATACATATCATGGTTCAATAAGAAGTTGGACTATATATCTTTAAGCACCGTCGAGTCTGGTTATATTATAAAAACTTAAGTATGAACTCAATTCCTTTCGATGAAACATCATCTTGAAGACATTGGCATAGAAGTTAGATCTCTCATTATAATAATGTATGATAAATCAATTGTTATAAACATTATAAAAATTCCAATACATCATTTAATAACAAATCACATCGAGAGTAAGTATTCTTTTATAATGGAAAAGTTTGAGTATGTTTGATGAAACTGGAGTATGTGTAAACTCCAGAGAAAATTATGGTTATAATAAAATAGGTAGTATACAATGTGGAATTTGAAAAGCATCAAATGGAACTTAGAGTCCAACAGAATCCATATACCTTGATAAAACATGAAGAACCCTGAATCCACCTAAGTATTTTCTCTCAAGATAAATATATTTCACTCTATTACATTTCATAGTTATATTCCTAACCCTAATATGTGATATTTCATAGAATTAATCTCTTTGGGTTCATTAAAAAATATAGATATATATCTTTAAGTTATGTAGGTGTGTTTTAAAGGGGGAGATTGTTTCATGTTATATTTGGGGGAGAATAAGGTATGCTTCAAGGTATGTTCTCATGATAATCTTAGTATGTTTGAAAGGGTGGAGTGTTTCATGTTAAATATAGGGGAGAAGGAGGTATGCTTCAAGTTATGTGCTCATGAGAATATTTTCATTCAAATATCATTTCACACATCAATCATATCTCACATGGTATTATATTTAGTTATTATTGAATCATTGATGCATGAGTTTGAAAGTTGACTGTTGAAAACTTTGTGTTTGTATGGATTTATTCAAAGTGGTTGTGTTTTATAATTATAAAAAATCACACAGAGGTGGGTTGTTTTTAAAAATACACTCTTATAAATTTCTGGGTTGTATTTTTTGAATAATATGATGAAGAATGTTATCCAACCCGTATAATTTGTTTGAACAGAGGAATTTTGAGAGACTTGTTCAAATTAATGAATCTATTTTTTACCATGTATTGGACCACACCATGGTGAATTCATCCATGCTATGTTGAATTTGGTTACATCTTGATTTGGTAACCATGTCCACATGGGTGGTAGTTTTAATCAGGGATGTAATCTATTAAAAACTTCAAATTCCTCTATGGGTATGTTAATTATTATAGTGAGTACAAAGCGAACAACAGAAATGAACTGTGTCATTTCAATAGGCTTTGTGAAATATGTATTCACCTATAAGATGTTAGGAGTCATGCTAAAGGTATCGAGAAAGGCATGGTGAATTGATCATCTATCTATGAAGAAAATGGAGTCTCACTACAATTGTGTTGAAAGTTATGGTTTATAGGAAGTATGCCTGTGAAAAACAGTTTACAAGAGATGGTGGTAGGAATGGTGCTCAGTGTGTTGTGACAAATGGACAATGTTCTTTTACCACTCCATGTTTCAATAAATTTTGGAGATCGATTCATCAATTTTAAAAATATATTTCCTACTTGAAGGGATTTTATGTCATTTTTAACCACCAAATGATGGATGGTTTTGATCAGTTTTGAAGGTATTTACTTTGTGTGTTCATCATAATGGGGAATAGAAATTCAAGAGAAGTTTTAAGAATAGTATCTAGATTATGGTGGAAATAAGGCACAAAATATAGAGTTATAGTGAAGATATGTTACATATATATTATGGAATGGAAAAAAATCGAAGTAGAGAGAGATATAGGAGTTCCAATATCTCTCAGGAACTAAGATACAAGTAGATTGAAGAATAAACACCATCTATGGTGAATATTTCTGTCATCATTGTTTAAAGAAGATGAAGATTAAATCATGAGGAGAAGTGAGTTCCCTAGTATAGGAGAGTAGTGATATTTCCAAACAATCATGGTAGTGAACTAGGAGGGTCAGTGAGACTGCTTCAAACTTATAAAAATTTAAGAAGTAAAATTTTATTGTGATTAGAGCACAAGCACATTTTCATGCATTCTTCTTGGATGTATCCCAATGTGGGTGAACCAAGTAAAAAAATCATTTACTAATTTATTCACTCTAGAGATAAATAAAGGGAGATATTGAAGTGTTCCTCAAGTTTATAAAAGAATATTTAAAAATAATGATCATACCTCAATACCCCGATTCAACCTCCCCCTCTCAAGTTATATTCCTTGATAAAGGAACAACGGTATTATTGAGAAGAGTTTTCAATAAAAATTCTTTGATGTTGTATTCTAATTTTCAATATTTATATATAGTGGTTCATCTCTAAAACCACTAAAATATATAAATATAAGAAACACTTTACAGTTTCTGACATTTTATAAAACTATTATTATTCATCAATTTTATTATAGTAAGAGAATATTTATATTAGTAAATTCATTTGTAATTATAGGTTGTTTGAATTTTAGAGTTAAAAAATTATGGATCCATCTCCAAATGGTTTTTTATTTAACAACTCATTTTACTCATCACAAATTTTCTATATACGTTTTTTATTTAAATAGTGATGGCATATTTTTATTTAGGGAATAAAAATTTGTATTTTGTTTTTTTATTGATTTTACTTATGACTAGAAATAATTATTTTAAAAAAAATATTCACCAAAATAAATTTTAATTTAATTATAAAGATAAAGGGTTAAAAATAAAGACTCATATTGAAGTGTTTTTAATTTAATGAGGAACCCTATAAGTTTTACCAAAATAGTGTAATTTATTCATAAATATGTGAAAAGTCTTTTTTGGAATTTAAACTTTAACATATAAAAAATATTCATGAACATAGAAGAGTTGGTAGATATTTGGTGGATATGGGGGGTGGGCCAAAAAATAACCATTTTAGAGTATGGTATTAATCAGGGTGTACATGTGAAAATGTGGGTCGAGGAGAGGAATAACATTTAGGTGTGGTCAAGCTAGCGGACCCAATTATTCTATTATTTTTAAAAAAAATTTAAAAAATCAAGTATCTATACAGTTTTAACAAACTAGTTTTTTGTGTGTAGAAACCCCAACCCCACTATTGAAATCTTTAGTTTCAAACTGAGTATTCCCTACAATCGCAAATTCAATCCCCTTGTGTCACCTAATAACTTTTTGGTTGATTTGAGTAAAACTGACTCCACCCACACATCCCCACATGGGTAGGATTGGAAAATCAATATAGGCATAATTAAAACTCATTCATATTATAAGTGAGAATCAAACCCCTAACCTCCTGGAGACTAGGATCCCCCTCACTTGTAGGAGGGGAAAATTAACAGGGTCATAATTAGAATTTGGTTGAATTAACAGTGAGAATTGAACCCTTGAACTACTAGAGATGAAGAATCTGACCAATATCTAGGGTACCTCGGTGATTTAACTAATAGTCAACTTGACTATTTGAGATAAAATCTTAAAAAATATTTTTTTGGATTCTCCCAGATGTCCAACAAATTTTCAACATAAATCAAATGAAATAATGTTGTCTTATCTCAATCATTTTCTTCATGATTGTTGAATATGATGATTTTCCTCAATTTTTTTTAGAATTTCAAAAAAAAATTGATAATATTGGTTCTTTTTTTCCATTTTTATAGATTTTTTATGGATAATAATTTTTCTTAATGAGAGATAATTTTTGTAGTTGTTTATATGGGTCATTAGGTAAATTAGGCATTTTTTGAAATATAAGGTAAATGAAAAAGTTAAAACCAAAACATGGTATTCGGGAAATTATTAAGGATTTTACCCTAAGAAAAACTTAGGATCACTGAATGATAGATTGGTATTCATTAATATATATGACATAGAGCGTATGAAATGGAAAACGACAATAATCAAAATACCAATAAGAAATATTCATGAGTCGGGAAGAGAGGAACCATGTATAAAGTGTAAGCATAATAAGAAAGAAAAAAACATAAAAGAACATATGTATTTAACATGTTTTAGACCCTTAAGGATCTTACATGAAAAGAAAGACCGTTGTAATACACATTAAATCTCAAAAAAATAATCAATAAGTACAAGATACAAACCAATAAATATAGATACAATGAAATAAAAGAAACTGGAAACTAGAACAGTTGTAAAAAAAATAGGAGAAGGATTACAGATCCCAGAAAACCTTACCAATATTAGAGAGAGATTCATCGAGGCTTTTGGGGAAGAAGGTTCCTCTTTTTAATATAGAAACATGCACCAGTGGTGAAACTAGCCTAAAACTCCATCAGAATCCCATGGAATAATTCAACTTCACGTATTTTAGTAGAAGGGGTGTTGTTGGGTGGATGATAAGAATAATATCATGGAATCAAAGAGAATTCACCTAACTATTACGGTTTCTCACTATCAGATGAGAGCGGAATCCCAAAGTAGACAAAATTTAAGGATTGATCTGAAGTGACACCACTAGGTGTGATGAATTCCCTTGGAAATGTGTATAAGGTGAAATGAATTTCCCTGATATATGGGCTCCATGAATCAGGTGGAATATCTCAAGTGAGGAAAACCGAACAGGTGGATGACCCTGATAAGAAGGATGGTGCAAGGTAATCAATGACATGGCAAGGGGAAAGGGATATTGTTCCAAAGAAACAACATATTTGAAGAAGATGATTCAAAACACACATCCCAAAAAAACAAAACCCAACTCAAAAATATCCAATAACATATATGTTATCATAAAAATAATTAGAAAAATATTTCATGTCTGTAAATGAGGAGATAGAAATTAAAAACAATAATTTCATATGAGAATCATAATTACATTTCTCCACTATTTTCATATGATATTTTTGATGTTATTGCAACTATAGTTATTGAATCATAACAAAATCTAATAAATCTAAATAGTTATTGAATTGAGATGATGTCACTGGCTTAGTCAAACTATTTGTTGGATTTTCATAAGTGTGTATCTTATTGACACACACATTTACTAATTAAAAAACATGTATAATGAAATGCAATCTAATGTTAATATTCTTTGACCTACCATGACACACTAAATTTTTATACAGGTACATGGTAAATTGACTTTCAAAGTAAAAAGTAACTATAGAATTACTTAAAAAAAATTTAGAAAGAAAATTTTTAATCCAAATATCCTATTTAATATCCTCAATCAAGGATATATATTTGGCCTCAGTGGTTGAGAGTAAAATCATGGATTTCATGTTATATTTCCAATAAACAGGTCCTCCGTAGGCAATAAATACATAGCCTATGAGGGACTTATGGGTATTTATATTACCTACATAGTAAGAATCTATATAACCAGCAACAAGTTCACCAATATTATCATTTTTACCAAAACATAAAGATAATACAAGAGTATGATAAATATATATAAGAATCCATTTTAAGTCTTATTTGTGTGGAGTTCTAGGATTAATCATAAATCTGGTAAGAGTGAAAATAGCATATGTAACATCGGGTCTAGTGAAATTAATGGCATTCATCATGCTGTAAACAAAATTAGAATATAGTATCTTAAACATGTATTTAGAATCATATTTTGTATTAGGTGATTGTGATAATGAAATCTTAAAAAATTTCAATCAGGACATTAGTACATTTTAAAATTTCAAACATATATCTCATCAAAATTTTCACAATACAACTATGTTGCGATAGGTACATAAGATTATTACTTTAATTCCTAATTATTTACATCCCCAAAATTTTACTAGAATTTCCTAATCCTTTCATTTTAAATGCTACCTTTAATTGTGACCAATAGATGTAATGAGTTTTATATCCTTATAAATGATATGCATGTCATATATGTATAGTAGAAAGTAAAGAATAATAATTATTAAAATTTATAATACACACATTAATCTTGTTTAATTATATTAAAATAGTTACTAAGCATGAATTTATCAAACTTCAAGTACCAATACCTAGATTCAAGCTTTAAACCATACAAGGACTTATTGAAAATGCATACCTAATTAGTTTTGAAATCATTTGAATAACCATCAATGGGTTTCATGTATATTTTCTCATTAATTTCACTATTAAGGAAGTATATTTTTACATCAAGATACTCAATATAAAAATCTTGATATGTAATAAAGGAAAGAAACAAACATATAGATAAATGTTTAACCATGAGAGAAAAAAATCCAAAATCATCAATTACCTCCTATTGGAGGAAACCATTAACTGCATTCCTAGACATGAACATAATTTTATTCTCTCCTATGGTGTCCACTTTTCTTTTAAATAATCACTTGTAGCCAATAACTATGGAATTCACTAGTTTATAAACAATAGTCTATGTATTGCTCCTTTTGAAATATTTAATTTCATCATCCATGGTAGAGACCCAATTCTTGGAGTCTCAATAATTTATAGAATTCCTTTAAGTCTGAGGATCCTCAGGCTCAAGGTCCTGGGCAACATGGAAAGTAAAGGATGTCATTTTTTATTGGTTAAAATGATTTAGAGTCCTGATGACCCTCCAAACTCTATCCCAAGTAAGACGTTAATATTTAGGAGCCTCTGAGGGATCACTGTCTAACCCAGTGTGCGGGTTGGACTAAAGATGGTCTTCGGACTAAGGTTCTAGTGGATAAGGTTCACTCGGATCTGCAAACTAGGTTTGGCTATGAGTCTAATCATTCTCATTATGGAGGCTTATGATCACTATGATTAGTGAAAAACTTAGTTCTAGGTGAAATAAACTCATGGAAGACAACATCAAATCTTATAATACATTTTCAGTGACCAGGATTTTTAACCCACAACTAGTAGCCTTTAACCCCTTTGGTTTATCCTATAAAGATTAATTTATGATCTCTCAGTTCAAGTTTATCATTATTTATCTATGCTTATTGGAAGGATTTTTCTTAGACCACAACTCATCAGGAGTCTTGAAATGATTTTTGGTTGAACAACATCAGTTAATAAGGTACACTATAGTGGTTGCATCTTCGACCTAGAAGGATTTGGCTAGGACCGAGTATGAAAGTGTACTTTGGACCCACTCTAATATAGTTTATTTCAAGAAATTGAACAAACCATATTTTTGGGGAGTTTCCCTAATAGTTTTATGCCTAGAAACACTTTCAGAATCGCAAAAGAGTATAAAGATGGGTGATAAGTACTCTACACCATTATATATTCTTAAGGAATTAATTTTTCTTCCTTTTTATTCTCAATAAGGTTTTTATAGTTTTTAATGGTTTCAGAAACATCATATTTGTTTTAAATAATGGTGATCCACACTTTTTAAGAGAAATCATAAATAACAATCATGAAATAAGAACCTTCACAATGTGAGGCAGTTCTATATGGTCCTCATAAATCATAATTAATATATACTCTAAAGGTTGATTGGCCTTAAAATATGGATCTTATTGAATTCCCTAAAAACACAATCCTTGAAAATGGAAGTTTTTTAGGTGTGAAATTACTCAATTGAATTGGTTTACTCGGCTCTTCAAGAACCTTGGAGATAACATGCCTCAATATTATATGCCAAATCATAGTGTTGTTAGTGTTGGTAACATATATAATGGTTGTCTATCTATCAAGATTCCTTCAATACAAAACATAATTCTCATTTATAGAAGAACCCTTGATGATTGTCCTATAACCTTTGGACATCCTTATACAACTATAATTGAACCTGAATGTAAAACCTTTCTGGTCTAATACACCTAAGGAGATCAAATTTCTATATAGGATGGGGAGCCACATTACATTAAGTAAGTTGGAAACTGAATGTTCATAGAGATATAACAAAATTGAGCCTCTTCCCTTAACCCTACACCTCCTGTTTTTTATTATCACAACCCCTCCTTATACTCTCTTAGCTGCCTCAAGAAAAGAGTCTCTATTAGGATAAATGTGGATAGAACACCCAAAATTTATCACCCATTCATTAGATAGTTCACGAATTGAAACATTAAGAACCTCATCAGTATCATAACAACCATCAACAAATAAATATTGATAATTTGATTCATCTGGTTCCACATTTTTTTCTTTGGGCATATAGAACTCTAGATAAATGTGCCCAAGATTGACTCAATTGAAATAGATAACCTAACTACCCTTTTGAATTTGACCTATGTTTTAATTTATTATTGTTATTTACATTACCCTAGTTATTATCCTTCTCCTTGATTTTATTCTTAGGTATACCCCTATTGAAGAGACTCTCTACCTCGGACTTTATTTTATGTTTGGTGTGCGATTCTTTAGAAAGAAAGGATGATTTTACTTCTTTAAAATCTAAAGAGTCTTGACCATATATCTTGGTTTCTACCAAAGTTATATAAGAACTATCAAGATAAATCAAAAATATAATAGATTTATCTTTAATTTTATTTTGAACATTAATATTTGATAGGTCTAGAAATATCTTGTTAAATTTTTCAACATGTGATCAAATTGGGGTACCCGAGTTCATATTAAAGGTAAACAACCTATGTTTTTATATAGGTGATGAACTAGTAAATATTTCATATATAGATTTTAAAATTTCAACCATGTACTAGAAGCTGATTTTTTATATGCTACTTCTTTAAGCATTTTATCATATAGGGATAGAAAAATTGAGATATGGGCATTTTATAATATGTAAACAGGGACATATAGATACGTTGTTATGAATTTTCCATCTTCAAAATGGGTGAAAATTTTATTTTTAGGAAAATGTAAATCATCGATGAGTCCCTATTGTACAAAAAGAAATCTTACCTTGATTCATAAAAGATTGAAATCATTGTCACCATCAAACTTCTCTATCTCATATTTAGCATATGTCGTCAATTATTTGGTAGCTTTGATACCACGTTGTTAGTGAAATCATGAGGGTATTCCCCTAATAATATTTTAGGATCACCTAATGATAGATTGGTATTCATTAATATATATGATAAAGTGAAAATAAAATAGACAAAGAAAATAATCACAGTACCAGTAAAAAATCATGGCGAGTCAGTAAGAGAGGATCCATGAAAGATGTAGGAGTGAAAGAATAAAATGGAATACACACAAATGAACACATGAATTTAATGTTCTTTAAACCCTTATTGATCCTATGTGCACAAAAAGAGCACCACACTACATACTTTTTATTAAAACTAAAAATGAAAACTAAAAGTACAAGATACGGATTGGGAAATACAGATCTAACACAACAGAAGAAACGAGAACCAAGAACCAAAGCAACAAAAAACAAGAGAAGTATTACAGAGCCCAGACGGTCTTACCATTGTTTGGGAGAGCTTCATCATGGATTTTTTGGAAGAAGTTTCCTCTTATGGATATGTAAATGCATACCATTGGTGAACATGGGACGAAACTCCTTCAAAATCTCTTGGAAAATATCAATTGCACATATTTAAGTTGAAGGAGTGTCATTGGAAGGAAAACTGGAATGATATCAAGGATTTCATCATTTAACATCTAGGGTTTATCACTACTAGACCAAAGAAAAAACCTGAATGAGACGAAACTAAATGAATGAGATGAAGTAACACTTACAAGTGTGATGAATTCCTCTAACAATGCATGGTATGTGAAATGACTCACCCCTATCAGCAGACGCCATGAATCCAAAAGAAAAAATTAAGTGAAACAAACCAAACAGGTGGACAACCTCAATGAGAAGGGTGGCACAATTTAATCAACTCTGAGGAGAAGTTGTGCGATAGATCAATGATTGGTTAAGGGAAAAGGGATAGAGGGCCCATATTCTAAGAGGTTGGACCAAAACACTATTGGGATTAATTTCCTCCATCCCTAAGTCATTAAATCCCAACACATATCCCCTTTGGGGTTCCATACTAAAATACATGTGTTTTTGGATGAAACCCCATAAGGTATTATGTGTTCATCTTGGAAGATTTATGCCTGGAGGAAAATGATTCATAAAAGTGGTATCAAAGATATGATGTAGCTCAGGTGTGATGTGGATGGCCCCAAACCAGTTTGGGAATGATAATTATGGTCTGGGTTGAAGAATATTGATTCATGGTGGTGACTTGTATCAAAATTATGCCTAATAACAGTGGTAGGAGGCATGTCTCAGTGGAGAGATAAATGTCGGTGCAATTAAGAGATGATTTGGATCAGATGGATCATCGTTGAAGGGAATGATCAGTTGTGTGATCTTTGGTTTGAGGGGGGTGTGCAGTGAAAACTCAATCCTACATCGGTTTCTGTAAAGGATAGTGGGTAAAATATAATATTGGATGGTAAATTCCTCCTAGAACCCATTTATTTTAGGATGGAACACCACAAGAACCTATGTGTTGAGTCTTAATTACTTATGGGTGGAGGAAATCAATCCCAACAAACACAAGGTCCAAAAAAAACCAAACTCCAACAGATCTAATAGAATGTATTTGATCGTAACAATAATTCAAACAATATTTCATGTAGGTGAATGAGAATTAGAAATAAGAACATCAATTTCATATAGAAATCAAAATTACACAAGGAATAATATAGTATAATATATAGGTTTTTCAATTTAGTTAATAAGAAAAGAATACAGGTAGAAAATTTCATCCAAGAACTCTTTTTGGGGTGATAAAAAATAATCAAACAACAAAGGGATGTGGCTCATCAATGGAGGCCTCCAGTATTAGCTACTTCTTCACAAGATGAACCAGATCCACATATTTTCAACATCATATGTGACACCATACATCACCTAATGCAGATTTCCCAAGATGCTCGGATCCTTTTTCACTTTGAGTAGAATTCTCTGCTTAAGATCAGCGTGTATGATCCACTACCAATAGAGCAGTCACCAAGGTCGAAGGAGAGGTTCCCAAAGATGTATTAATTTTATAGAAGGAAATAACAAAAAATTATACCGAATGTTAGGGTAGTCCCAGACATGACAAATAGGGCACCACTACCCAGATCAAGGACCCCCCATGTAGAGCCTAAGGTCCCCTTGGAGGAATGGGAACATCCGAAGATGATTTATTGCACTGAATCAACTCCAAAACAATCATGTATTTTTTCAAGTATTTTTCCACATATAATAAAAATATAAATACAAATTACATAATTACTATTTAAGGGAAACAATTTCCCAAACTAAGGGTGTATTTTTTTGTCAGCGGTGAGTGGTAGGTGCTTATCGGGAAAGTTCCATCTTTGAAATTTCTTTTTGGAAGGTTATTTCCAAATAAGTTCCTTCCAATAAGTATTTTGTTTGAATGTGCACTCCCTCTTTGAAAATATTTCGATGAAGGCACTTTTCAAGAAAGCACCTTATTCAAAATTATTTTATTGAAGGTGCTATTTAGGAAAGCGCCTTTAGAAAAGGTCTGAGTGAAGAAGGCGCTTTCTAATAAAGTTCATTTCACCACCCTTAAAAACCTCACTCGGCCTCTCTTTTATCCCACCATCTCCACTTCGTCGTTTTCACTCACGTCCTCACTAGTTAAGTGACTCCACCTTAGCAAACTCCTCTCATCTTCTGTGTGGATGGATCTCCATCTCATTATCATCCTCTTCTGTAAAATACTCTACTTTTATTTAAGTTAAGGTTCGGCATACTCGAATCGAGATCCCACTTCCCTAAGAAGCATAGATCTAGTTTTTTGAAACCATTTCAGATAACCTGTGAATGTGTATAGTCAAAGTTCTTATTTTCTATACTTGAATCGAGATCCAACTTCCTGATGAAGCCTAGATATGGTTTTTCAAAACCATTTTACTCAACCCGTATGGATTTTTGGAGACTCCCCTAAGGCATCGTCTTCTACCACATAAAAAATCTCCATTCGCAAAGCTGAAAACATTTCATTTGTGATACCCATTTGTGAATCCCTATTCACCGAGGTCCATCGGTAAAAGGTAATTTTCAATTTTAATGTAATATTTGTTTTATTTTATTGAAATAATATTTATTTTATTTATGATTTTAGTTTTTTATGATTTTATTTTTATGTGTTATATCATTTAGTTGGGAATTGGAAAATGTGTTTTTTGTTTTTTATTTGATTTTAAAATGTGTTTTTTTTATTGTTCATATTTATAAAATTTAGCTTATTAAATTATTAGTGATCTATGATTTTCATTGTTTTATGGTTTGATTTGTAATTTTATTGTAGTATTTTTATTTCATAAGAATTATTGAATTTTATTGTCTATATAAATATATTATTTAATAATATAAAATAAATTACTAAATTAATTAGTGACACATGCCTCAGATTGGGGAACCAGTTGGGGGCTTCCACTCAGTGATTTTCCTTGCTCAGATCTAACTTCCTTCCACTTACCTGTACAACACTCGAGTGGATGGGAGATAAATTCTAGTTTTGCAGTAGACCCACTGCTAAGGTCATCACACCTGGACATGTTGTTGAGGACATTTCACCCAAACTTGTAGATAAGCATGCTCCAGAACGTACTGGATGGACTAGTCAATATGGTAGTACTGTTAGAGAACCTAGGTGTGGGACTGGAGGACACTTATGTACACATAGGCATTGATGATGTATTACTTTCACATTTCATTAACTTAAAATTTTTAATTATGTATAATAATATATATTATTTAATAATAATTGGTGCTATTTATTATTTAAAAAAGGAATCTATTAACTTTCACATTTCATTGACTTCAAAATTTTAATTATGTATAATAATATATATTATTTAATAATCACTTGTGCTATTTTTTATTTAAAAAATAAATCTACATAAACTTTATTTTTTTCATATTGGGAAAATGATACCTTGGTTTGACACATCGTTGGTTACTAAAATTAAAAAATTAGTATAATATATATAATAATATTTTACATTAATTGGAGATCGTTTTCTATGGTTTTAATAGTTAAACGCATGTTTTATCATTTTAAATCACTGAAACTGTGCTTTTGATTGTCTGGGGAAAACGACGCCTTGGTTTGACGCACCATTAGTTCTTAATATTCAAAAATAAATCCACGATTTTTGTTGTGTGATTTCACAACAATCCAATCTCATTTTTGTGGCTCGCCCTCTGTGGCGTACATTTTTTAAAATTGAATTTTTAAAAAAAAATTATCTTATTTAGTATGTTCGAACACATCGCACATCAGATTAACATACCTTCTACTCACACATGTCAAAAGTAATTTTAACATAGTTGTCATAATTTTTCACATCAATTGGAGATATTTTTCTATGGTTTTAATAGTTAAACACATGTTTTAGCATTTTAAATTATTGAAATTATGTCTTCGGTCATCTCTGACAAAGGACAACTTAGTTTGACATGTCATCAATTCCTAAAATTCAAAAATAATTACATGGTTTTTGTTGTGTGATTCTAAGGCAATCCATTCTTATTTGGTCGTCTCTCCTTTTGTGGTGCATGTTTTTAAAGACTAGACTTTTCTAAGAACTGTTTATTTAGTCCATTCAAGAACATTGCACATCACATTGACACGTTGTCTACTCGCACACATAAAAAATGAGTCAAATATAGATTTAATAAGATTTCAAATAAATTAGAGGACATTTTTTGTGGTTTTAATAGTTTAACATATGTTTTAGCATTTTAAATTACTAAAACTGTGTTTTTTATCATCCCGGGAAAATGGAATATGGGTTTGACGCACCATCAATACCTAAAATTCTAAAATAAATCCATTATTGTGTTCATGTGATTTCATAGTAATCTGATCTCATTTTGATGTCTCTCCCTCTATGGTGCATGTTTTTAAAGACTGGTATTTTTTAAGAACTCCTTATTTAGTCCATTCGATCACATCACACATTGCATTGATGTTTCGTCTGCTCTCACATGTCAAAAATAATTCTAAGATAACTTTTATGAACTTTCACATCAATTGGATGTCATTTTCTATGGTTTTAATAGTTAAATGTATGTTATAGTGTTTTAAATTACTAAAATTGTACTTTGAGTTGTCTCAAACAAACAAAAACTCAGTTTGATAGGATGTTAGTTCCGAAAATTTGAAAATCAATCCATGGTTATTTTTTTGTTATTTTACAGCAATCCGAACTCATTTATCTTGCTTACCCTCTAGGGCCCATGTTTTTAAATACAGATATTTTCTAAGAACTCCTGATTTAGTTCATTTGATCATATCACACGTCGGATTGATGTGTCATCTTCTCACACACATAAAAAATGATTCTAATATAGTTTTCATAAGATTTCACATCAATCGAAGAATTTTTTCTGTGGTTTCAACTATTAAATGCATGTCTTATTGTTTTAAATTACTGAAAATGTGTTTCTGGTCATCTTGGGAAAACAAAAACTCGGTTTGATACACCGTCAATTCCAAAAATTCAAAAAACAATCCATGATTTTTTTTTGTTATTTTACAGTAATACGATCTCATTTGACCAGCTCTCCCTTTGTGACACACGTTTTTATAGACTGGAATTTTCTAAGAACTCCTTATTGAGTTCGTTCTAGCACATTGCACATCGGATCGACGTGCATTCTGCTCACACATCAAAAATAATTCTAAGACATGTTTCATAATATTCCACATAAATTGGAGATAATTTTCTTTGGTTTTAACAGTTAGACACATGTTTTAGTGTTTAAAATTACTGAAACTGCATTTTCGATCATCTCGGACAAAAACAACTCGACTTGACACACCATCGATTCCTAAAATTAAAAAATAAATCTGCGTTTTATGCCATATGATTTCACAAAAATCTAAGCTCATTTGGATTGCTCTCCCTCTATAGCGAACGTTTTTCAAGACCGACCTTTTCTAAGATCCCCTTATTTAGTCTGTTCGAGCACATCGCACATCAAATTAACGCAAAATCTACTCGCACACGTCAAAAATGAGTCTAAGATAGTTTTCATAAGATTTCACATCAATTGGAGATTTTTTTCTATGGTTTTAATATTTAAATACATGTTTTAGCATTTTAAATTATTGAAATTGTGTTTTTTGTCATCTTGGCAAAACGAAAACTCAGTTTGACATGCTGTCATTTCCTAAAATTCAAAAATAAATCCATGTTTGTTGCCTGTGATTTCATAGTAATTTGAGCTCATTTGGAATACTTTTCCTCTATGGCAGATATTTTTATAGACCGGTATTTTCTAAAACTTCTTATTACATTTCAAGTGGGTGAATTTGGAAGTAGATAAAATATAAACTATAAGACCAATTTAAATAAAACTTAAAAAATGAATTAAACATATAAGAAATAGTTCAAAATAAAAAAATATAACAAGCCATACATAATTTACCCGAAACAACATTTATTGACTAAAAACATAATATTTACACTTCAATAATTACAACAATAATTATGAATAATGATGCAAATAATATAATTTTTAATGTAACTAATAAATTGGTTAATAATATAATTTAAAATAAATATTAATTAAAATTTTAATATATAAAATATAATTTTTAATAATAATGTATTATTAAAAATTTATAATAGAATTATTAATCATTTATAATAACCATAATAGTAATATAATTAATATTTAAATAAAAAAATATTATATACAATCTAATTATTTATGTATTCAATGATACTAAATAATAATATAATTAATAATGTTATTAATTATAAATAATTATTAAGTCAGAATGATTATATGCGTATAATTATTATTTAATAATAAAATTTTTTAATGATAACATGATTGTAATTTATTTGACTATAAAAAGAAAATATTAATTATTTTAATAAATAAAAAATTATTTTTTATTTTTAATAATAATATTTTTAGTATTTTTATATTTAATATTATTATTATTATTAACCAAACAAATAATAAAATAATTAATATTGATTATATTATTAATTATTACTATTTTTTAAAATATAAAATTATATATATTATTTATTACAATATTTAGATTTGCTATTAGAAATTATTAATAATTATATTTTTATTATTAATTACATAATCCATCAAAAACAAATAAAAACAAATAAAAAACACTTTTTTGAAAGAAATCAAGCACAGAGTTGGATGCCTTTTAGAAAGGCGCATCGTTTAAAATATTTCTTAAAAAGACACATTTCCAGGAGGCACCTTCTAAAAACACTAATTCAGAAGGCACCTATTAAGTAGGTTCCTTCTTTTTTTTGTTCTAAAGAAGGTGGTTTTAAGATCAGTGCCTTCTTTAATACATATGCATAGAATGCATCTTCTAAAAATGTGATCTTCCTTCAGTAAAATGCCCCTCACACTAAACGGTACATTGGGAAAATGTTTTCCTCCAACAGTATAATAGGAATTTATTTTTTATTTTACTCTATAATAAAAAAATTTCCTCCTTTTGCAGTAGCCCTGAGCTACTGGACCCATCACCGTGTTGAATTTTGAACTAACATCTACCATCAGCGCAACTGAATAGGGGGTCGAGCCATATAACTTAGAGGTGTAGAAAACTTTTTCAAAGGTTTTGGAGTCTGAGTAGTTTCCCCAAGTGATTTGGTTGTCAGTTTTTATAACCACAATTATTATCTATTTTACATTTTTTTATATTTGTTTTTGTAGATAACCTTAAATACATAAGGTAGGAGAAGGCCGCGGAGGGACTACACGGACCTACCCAAGCCAATGGCGACAAGATTTGCCTATAAGAAGGGTGGAGGAGAGGAACCTAACTTTTCAACAAGAAATGATGGGAAGAAAAATTACAAGGAGAAGCTAACCAGGGAACAACTTGTCCACAGGAAGTAGTACATTGAACTCTTCAAGAGATATGAGTCTTCATAATGGGAATGAGCTACACCGGATGATGAGGGATCTGATTATGAGGATGGGGATGGGAATGGGTTTTAGGTGATGTAGTTGATTATGTTTGTTTCTCTATTATGCACTTTACTTTATTTTTATAATAAATTTTGGAGATCAGACTTTCGTCTGATCTGAACCTTCCTCGGTATAATAGACCTAGGGGTAACTAGTGGTCATGGAAGAACCTCTACTATAAAGGCCTGATTTTTCATGAGCCATTCCTTTGCATGTTTTGAGTGTTGGAGGTGTTGAGGAGAAAAGGTGAAAGTGGTGATAAGTTTGAATTTCAAAAACATTAATCCCCCATTTAGTAAGTTTTAACCCCCATCTTCTAGAAATCATTCATTGGTGATTTGAGGTCCATTTTTTCTTTTCTGATTGGTTTTGGTTTCTCTTGTTCTCTTTTTTCATGCTAAGGTGGTTTTATTCTCTCTATTTCTAATGATGATTTATAGAGGGTTTTTATGGGTATTATGTCCTTAATAATCATGAGATTCTTTGTAGGAGTGGTGATTGGATATCAATGCTTGTTATTTCATTCTTACTCGGAGATCGTTGAAAGGTTCTTCTCAAGGTAGGTGATTCTTGACTTCTTTTATTTTATATGAAATCTTCCACCCGAGCGGACGCCATATATGGATCGCCATTGATTCAAGGGGCATCCCCCCCCCCAAGGCTAATGAAAATTTTCATAGGATTATGATGCAATCTATGGGGATGATTTCACCCAATAAATAAGATTTAATAAGTAGTGTAATTCCTCATGAAATTTTGGCATGACCTATCCATGCGTTGGACGTCCACACCAAATCAACAGATGGTTTTCTAAAACTAGAATCCACCAGACATGGAATAATCAATAATATAAATCCAACTGATCATAAATAAAACTCAATGTGAATATACACCAACAACAAAGAGACAACACCCAAATAAAAGGGGTCATAATGGCCAATATGACAGATATACAAATGGAAACCCAAAATATCACACCATACTCTCCATGTGACCTCTTGATCTTCATCCATCCACTACTACAAAGTGTGCTTTTAATAGCGCTAAAAAGACTTTTGTTAGCACAAAAAACACTGACAACAAAAATGGTGTTAAAAGTGTGTGGTCTTTATTAGTGATATTAAAAGTGCTAATAAAGGATCAATATATCAACACTTTATTTTAGTGTTGATAAAAGGGCCCTTCATTAGCATTTTTACTAGAAATGATAAAGGGGTGCTTTATCAACTCTTATTTAGTGCTCATAAAGTCCCCCTTTATCATTGCTTCCTTTTAGCACTAATAAAGACCATGCAACTACTTTATAGCTACATCAACCCAACAGGAGCCTTATAACAGCAAAAAAAATTAGAAATCAAACACATAGAAATAAAAATATATAGAAAATAATCGTAAATTACAAATATAGCATTGCACTATCATTTCAATTCAAATTTTACATAAAAATTATTTAAATTTATGTGATATTTACAATTAATCCAAAAAATTTACAACCAATATACAATATCGTAACTCTTATAGCAGGCTTTCTCCAAAAATCAACCTCTATGGAAAAGGTTGTCCCTGCAATAAAACCAATGTTGATTTTAGTAATAATATATACCAAATATATAATTTTAATGTTATTTAATCCACATATGATAAATTATATTATTAATTACTATATATATATATATATATTAATGATATTATTAGTTAATCATGCATCAGATTGATGTGCAGTTAATTCCTACATGTTACAAATTATTTATGGATCGTTGTTCTAAAGATTGAAAATAATTTGATCTTTTTTTCTTAGTCTTGACTATGTGATACACATTTTAAATTAAAATGACTCTTTTTGAAATAGATGTATATCTAATAAAAAAAAATATCTAAAAATAATGTTTTGTCCAAACTAATTCCCAATATAGATGAGTTTTTTAATTTAGTGCTGAACAAAATGCACTTTTTATGAACACACCTTTCATTTAGGTTTTATTTGGAAGGCGCTTTTTAAGAAAGTGACTTCCAAAAAAAATTATATTCAGAAGGCATTTTCTCTAAAAGTGTCTTCATTATATACCCTTTTAAAGGCTCGACACAGCGCTATCGTCCCTCCCCACATATCTTGTCATCCCTCACCTCCTAGACCCGGTCGTCCCTCAACGTAGAGTCATTGTCCCTCCCTACAGATCTGGTTGTCCCTCCCACAAACATCGCCGACTCAACTGTCCCTCCCTATAAAACCTGACATACCTCTCCACAAACCCTTTCCATCATCAACCTTGGCAGGATACCCCTCTCATCGTCGATTCAGTCAACCTCGAATCAGACTTGCACTTCGACTTCAACGAATCGAGATCCAACTTCCGCAAATTGATAACCTTACTCAACAAATCTTAAATACAATTTTTCGAAAAAAACATTTTAAATTTTTTTTATTTTTTTATTTTTTTATTTATTTATTTGTGTTAATATATATTGTAATTTGGATATTATATTTTATAAATTTTATTTTTTGTGATATATTGTCACATGTCGTGTTTGTATTGTCTTATGTTGTTATTATTAATATTAATTCAACTGTTAATCGTTCTTGGAAATTCACATTATATATATCTCATTTTTAACTATAGTTCTACTTTTTTTATTGTAATTTACAAAATAAATCAATTTGGAACACATGTTCTAATTTTTTAAATAAAATAACTCAAAAATCATATGTTTTTTTTAGAAAATCATTAGTTTTTTTATTTTGATATTGTTATATTGCCTTTTGAAAATATTAATATTTTTGTAAAAAACACTTTTTTATTATTATTTTTGAATATAACTTGTTACCTGTATTTTTTAATAACAAACTGTGTATTTTATGAATTTTTTAATATATTATGTGTTTTTTATTCTTTTGTTTTTAATAAAAACACATAGTTTTTATGCCTTTTTTGAATATATCATGTGATATGTATTTTTTTAATGACATAATATATGTTTTCTTTTTTTATTTGCATATTTTTTTAAACAGGTAGGAGCGAAACACCTCCTTTTTTTATTAAACTGTCAAACGCCTCTTTTTTTGGTAGAGGGAGACCATTACATTGCCTGTAGGCCCAGTGGAGATTAAATCTCATTACATCATGGCCTATGGACTAGGTGAACTACCCAGAGGCCCATGATCCAAAGGTATTATGATTTGAACCGCTTCTTGCTTCAGCATCCCATGCACCCACCTCAAATAGTGGATGTCATCATACGTCATCATTCCTATGTCTGGAAAGATCCAGGTTCCCAACTGATAAAAAAATTAGATCAAATAATTCAATTTGACACTTGATAATAGAATAAATATTTTTAAAAATAAAATTGAATTTGAAGTTTAATTTTAATTTAAATATTTTGGTTTTTAATTTTATTATATATATATATATATTACTTAATTGTATAAAATATATTACTAAATTAATTAATGATTTTTTTTTGAGTAATTTGAGATCAGAGCCTCTTAGATTAAAGTAAATAAATATTAAAAAAGTCTAAAAGAGGGTATTTTACATTTATCCCTTTGAAAGATGGGAAGCATGTCACTAGGGAGAGAGTTAGAATAATGGCACACCTCATCAATAACTATTTTGTTGGAAAGACCATCAGCAAGGTAATTAGATTCACGAAAGATGTGTGTGATAATGTAATTCATGGAAGAGAGCACTTCCAAGAAATTTGACCATCCCATTGTTAGCTTCCATGAAAGATGAACCACTCCCATCCGTACACCTTGAACAATGGTGGTGGAGTCACACTCAAACCAAATGTTCCAGTTTTGTTTCCTTTCATAGCAAACATATCTGATAAATCCAGTCATTTCAGCCTCAAGAGCATCAGCATGGCCACAAGGACCATGGAAAAAATCAATCACATCGCCATTATGATCTCTAAAAATGGCTATGTATGCAGGCCTCGGGTTTCCTCTCGATGCCCCATCTTTTTTACATTTAAGCCATCCATGGAAGGGATCCCCATTATCAGCACTTTTTTTAGTAGTGTTGATAAAGTGAAGTCTTTATCAACACTTTTTTTACTAGCACTGACAAAGGATATATTTCAAAAAAGCATAAAAAATAATATTTTAATATATAAGTATATTTATGTTGATATGAATGTAATATATATTTTTTAAAAATGTTTTAGATAAGTATAAATAGACATTTACACTTAATATATAAGATATTTAGTGAAAATGGTTTATAAAATATTTTAAATATATTATTAATTAATAATTTTATAATTATTATCGAGTAATAATCATTTAATAAAAATTTAATGATACAAAAAATTAAAAAATTAATAAAATCTCTAAAATAAGTTGGAAACGCAACTCAAACTTCAAACAGTCATAAATTTTGATCCGGGTGTCCGTTTGAGCTATACCACATATCAAGTCGAAGCTTGCAGTGATATCTATACCCTGTTGACATAAGATAAACCTTTTCTATGATTATAGAGGCTAAAAATGCCCAGAAGGTCTCTAAAACTGAGTTTTTAGTCGAGATACCCAAATTATTTAACATTCGATGGAATTTCAGCCTCGTTTAAGGGGGGTTTTTTACCCTTTTTCAGTGGGGACTGAATTTATTTCTATGGATTACATTCATATTGATATTATGACTTTGAAATTTTATCATTTTTTTCAATGTACTATTATTTATAATCAAATATATAACAATATATCCATTTTTAGAAAAGTGAGCGCAGAGGCTCTTAGATAGAAGTAAAGAAACATTACAAAAGTATGAAAGAGGGTATTTTACATTTATCTCGTTGAAATATCGGAAGAATATCACTAGGTAGAGAGTTAAAGTAATGACACACCGTATTTTTTACTCCTTTGTTGGCAAGACCATCAGTAAGGTAATTCGCTTCACAGAATGAGCAGACATGCAAGGGAGAGGTCTTGGGTTCGAATCCAAACAGAGGCAGGGGTGTGTGGGTGGGTGTAAGGGGGGTAGTGTTGTCAAAGGGTGGGGAGGTGTGCTCTTAGCACTATTAAAGGGGTGGTAGGGGGCGCATGGGTGGGGCTTTCTAGTGTTGTTGAAAGGGGGTAAGCGCTGTTAAAAGGAGGCCCTATGATTTACAGATTTTTTTAAAAAAAATAATTTTTTTTACTTTGATCAATACTTTTAAAAAAGCATTCATAAAAGACCATTTTATCATCACTTTTTTTAGTGATGATAAAAGGGACCCCCTTTTAATAGAACCTCGATTATAAACGTTTTTTTAGCACTAATAAGGACTTTTTTAGCGCTGATAAAACTCTATTTTGTAATAGTGTGCATATCATCTATTATTTATAATTTTCCTCAAACTCATGATAATCTATATTACATGTGTCATCATTTGGTCGATGAAAAAGATTTTATCCTTGCTTATGATACATATCAAGAACATGGAAGGCTTAGTTCGATGGAATTGTATATTGATGTTTATACAACTGAAGATACACTACAAATCGAACAAGAGTACATGTATAGATTTTCCTATAATATATGTTCTTATAGCTGATCCAGAAATGGGAGTGATCAATGATGCCTATGATGACCATTTCGAGGATGAGGAAGTATCTGATAGAGAAGATGAGACGATGTCAGCCAATGATCCAGAAATACATGCATGGTCGGTGTTTATAACACATGATATTACAGAAGTGGTTCCGGAGTTTGATTTGGATGCATTGACCAATAACCGAGTTTCCAGATATTTTCCAACAAAACAATGTTGGAAGGGTTGATGATGAATTGTTTTTTGGAAGACAATTTGAGACCAAAAAGGCATTACAAATAGTTAAAAAGCATTACCATGTGAAGAGACATTACAGTTATTATGTAGATACAAGATTGACATTTTCGATAAAATGTCAACAATTTGGTGACACGTGCATGATGTGATTGCGAGTTTCCCTTTCCAGAAATTCTACTTGTTGGAAAATTACAAAAGTTTCATGACCACACACTTGTTTGAATCCAATGCCTACTCAAGATCATAAACACTTCAACTAAAACATTCATATGCTCTGTTAGTATTGGTATGATCATAATTAATCAGAATGTTTGTGTCGAGTTAATACAGGAATGTGTGAAGAGTGAGTATGGAGATAAAATCTCTTACACTAAGGCAAGGATTTCAAAGAAGAATGCTATTGAGAACGTTTATGGAAATTGGGAAACTTAATTTCAGGTGTTTCCTTATTAGATTGAGTGACTGGTTCAAACTGATCAGGTTGTTTATCAATTTGAAAAGCATGTGGTGAACAATCATGCCCAATTTCATCGGATATTTTAGACATTCCATTTGTGCATCACATCATTCCCTCGTTTCAAACAATTTATACAAGTGGATGTTGTTTTTCAAACAATCTGGACTCGGGGGATTGGTTTATATCTTTAATGTCTGTTCATGTCCTCGATTGGCATGCAATATTCATTATTTTAGATTGTCATCGCGCTATCAAAGAAGCGGTGAATATCAAGAATCAGTTGGCTACATTACCATGCCTACCATCATATCAAGAATGTTGTTTGGCTACCTTCCCATGCCTACTGTCATTACCGTAAAGGATGTTGGGTCACATATAAGGTTGGATGGATAATTTATCCTAGCACCCCTGAGTTTTTGAATGGAACGTCATAATATACTATGTGTTGGGTCCAAATGACCTGAGGTGGAGGAAATCGATCTCAAACACATGATTCAAACCCCAACTCAAACAGATCCAGTAGCATATATTTGATCGTAAAAATAATAATTCAAAGAATATTGCACTTAGGTGAATGAAGAACATCAATTTCATATGGAAATCAGAATTACACGTGGCATAAAACAGGATAATGTGGAGATGTTTTAATTTAGTTCATAAGAAAAGCATAAAAGTTTCAAGTACTATTTTTGGGGTGATAAAAAAAATAGCAAAGGGATGAGGCTCATCAATGGTGGCCCCCAGTCTCAAGTACATCCTCTCGGGCTGAGCCAGAGCTGCATTTTTCTAACATCATAAGTGACGTCGTACGTCACCTGCTGCAGATTTCTCAATACACTTGGCTCAGTTTCACTTTGAGTAGAAGTGAACCCAATGCACATCACATTCACATTGTCTGTGGGATAGAATAAGATCCTCGAACGGTGGATGTCCATCTTGATATCACCTTCGAATCCCAGGGATATGTGGGGCAAGGGGTTGCTTTTATTAATATTGCTTGAGTTGTAGTAGGTATCAAATGGGGAAACAGGCGAGATGGTCATTGTGTAACCCATCATTCCATTTGCATGCGGAAATATAAAACAAGACGACCCTGACTTACTGTACTCGGTCCATCACTCTTAAATAAAAAGTAATTTATTTTAGACAAATTATACAACTCCGCCTAAATTTCAGGGTATTGTTTGATTAAAAGAAATTAAATCTATGGATTAAACTTTATTCAATATTATATTTAAATATTATTTTATTTTTATGTTTACTATTTTTATACAAAATGTCGGTGATTCTAGAGGATAATTTTTTAAAGTGGGTTTTTGAATTTTTTTTTTTACAAAATGGGCTAGGATTCGAATTATTTTTAAAAATTGGTCAGGGGATGCATGAACCCCGTTCACACAAGGTTCACTTATCTTAGGCACGGTGAAAGATGCTTGAACTCTATTCATGCATTATTTGCAAAGTTGGTAAAGGATCCGTGAACAAGGTTCATGCATCCTTCAGTAATTTTAATTTTTTTTACTATTTTTATATTTTTAAAATTTTATTTTTATTTATTTTGTTTTGTTTATATATATATATATATAATAAAAAATGTCAGCAGAATTTATCTGTTATTTAATATCTAGCAGTACTGTCATTACAGCAGTCTGGATTCTGACAGAAACTCTCACTCAGATAAGGGTGTAATTTCATCCCGGCCCGACCCAAACAGGGCCTGGCCGGGATTTTTTGAGTCGGGTCATGGTGGGCCTTTATTATTTTCCAAATGATTGTTTGTTTTAAAACTTGTTTTAAATGTTTTTATTTAAACATTTTTTTAACATTTTTTTTTTAAACCGATGTTTTTTGTGAAAATGTTTATTTTATTTTTTATTAACATTTTACAGTGGGTGGATATGTTTTTTTTGCCTAAATTGTTTTATATATTATGAATCTATATATATTATTTTCAAATTTAAAAAAAAAATAATGAGGGGTTTTGGGGGGTGCGCATTGAGTTTAAATCCTTGTTATTTAAATGTATTTTTAACATTTTTTTAAAACATTTTTTTTTTACATTTAATTTTTTTAACTTATTTATAATTTTCTAAGCGTTTGATAATTTTTTTTAAGTTTTTATTTCAACCATTTTTTAACATATGTTTAAAATATTTTTTTACATTTTTAATGATTAATTTAAAACATTTTTTTATTTTTTTTTTAAATACTTGCTGTTTATAAGTATTTTTTTAAAACATTTAACATTTTTCATATTTTAATGTAAAAAGTATTTTTTAAGTGTTTGTTTACAAAAATAATTTAAGTGTTTGTTTTAAAAACTTTTTTTAAACATTTGTTTGAAACTTTTTTATTTAAACCTTTTTTTAAACTATTTTTTAACACTTGTTTAAAATGTTTTTACATTTATTTTTAGACGTTTAATTTAAAATATTTTTTTGAACACATTTTTTTTCATGTATTTTTTCTAAACATTTAACATGTTTTATGTAAAAACATTTTTTTATTAACATTTTACAGTGGGTGGATTTGTTATTTTTTTTAAATAGATTTATATATGTCTATGAATTTATATATATTATGTGCAAATTGAAAAAATATATATTAATTATGGATTGGGGGTGCGCAGTAGTGGGAAGTGGATTTAAAAGGTTGTTATTGAAACGTTTTTTATCATTTATTTAAAACGTTTTTTTACATTTATTTTTTTAACTTATTTATGAAAATTATTTTTAAGAATTTGTTTAATTTAAAACATTTTTTTAAACAATTTTTAATTTTTTTTGCAGGGTAGACCCGGCCCGCCCCGATCCTATTCAGGTCGGGCCAAAATTACAGCCTTAGGTAACTAGAAAACTACACTGTTTTGGTTCTCCAACCTCTCTTTCACTCCTAGGCAGTACTTGTGTCCCCGAAACAAATCTTTCTTCCATGGGGCTTTGTGGAATCTTCTTCTGTAATAACTCTTGTGTACCTTGAGCCTCGACTTCATCGAAGTCTATCTTGCTCCCACTATCTCTTTTGGAGATGTGCTCCCTCTCAAGGAATATGATGTGTCTTACCAATATAACCTTTTTGTTTGAGGGTTTGTATAGGTAATATTCCTTTATTTCCTTGAGGTATCCTATAAAGGTACACTTTGTGCCTCGGGGAGCAAGTTTGTTACCTGAAGAGGCCTTAACAAATGCTTCACTACCCTACACATGTAAGTTCAATAACATGACTTTTCTCTCCCTCCAAAACTCATATAGAAGACCATTTATCAATTTAGTTGGTACTTGGTTTAGTATGTGCACTACTGTTTGTAACACATGTCCCCAAAAGAATAATGGAAGACTCGCATGACTCGTCATTGATCTCACCATATCCAAAAAGGTGTGGTTCCTCCTTTCACTTACACCATTCCATTGAGGTGTGTAATGAGGAGTAAGTTGTGATAAGATCCCAAACTCCCGTAAGTAATCAATGAAGTCTTGATTAAGATACTCTCCACCTCGGTCAGAGTGGAGTTTCTTAATCTTCTTACCAATTTTGTTCTCAACTTCATTCTAGTATTCTTTGAACTTATCAAAATAATATGACTTATACCTCATTAAGTAGATATATCCATATCTACTAAAATCATAAGTAAAAGTTATAAAGTATGAGTACCCATCCCTTGCTTAAATTTGAAATGGTCCACGCACATCGGTATGAACCAATTCAATAAGCTCTTTGGCCCTTTCACATTTCCCACTAAATGGGGATTTGGTTATTTTGTCTTGTAAACACACGTGACATACACCAAGTGGTTTTAGTTCGGAAGAATCTAAATATTCATCATGATGTAACTTTGTCAAGCGTTTCTCATTTACATGACCAAGCTGGTGATGCCAAAGTTGGGTGTGGTATGACTCATGTGAGACATCTTTGTTATTGATTGTCATTACTTGGTTTGTGTAATCCAACACATAAAGATTGTTGTATAAATGTGCCCTACCAAAACAAATGTTATCTTTATAAAAGAAGAAAAATTCATTTCTAAATTTGAAAAAAAATCCAGTTGTATCTAGTCTGGATACATAAATTATGTTTTTGGTTACAGAATGCACATAAAAACAACCCTTTAACACCAAAATCATCATAGTTGTCAACATGAGGTGGTAGTCCCCGACAGCTACAGCAGCAAGTCTGGCGTCATTGGTGTAATACCCTGGAATTCCATGATTTTTTTAAAAAAATAAATGGGATTATTTCGAGACTAGGTGCTGAGACGGCGTGCGATTCTGAGGCCTGTAGTGCCTGAAATGATCCGTCGAAAAATGTTAAGTTTTAAATAGCGCACATGAGAATTTTTCCTGAAAAAGTGGAATAACTCTTAAACAAGTGCCCGAATCAGAAATTTGAGGGCACCGTTTCATTCAGGATGATGGTTTTACCCTAGATGCAACTTATGTTTAGTCAGGGTGGGGCTCCAGTGAGAAAACCCAAAAATAACATAATCGTAAATAAAATTATTTTATTATTCAAATCCTTATAACTCACGAATTGTGACTCATATTGAAAATCATATACTACTATTGAGCTCGTGTGGGTATGCTTTCTTTAGGTAGAGCCTAATATTGGTCGGTGCGGGTCAACAGTGTAAAGTAGTTTTTGGGCATAAATAAAATAATTGAATAAAGTTATTTTATTTTCAAATCCTTATAACATATAAACGGTAACTCAGATTGAAAATCTGAGAGTACCGTTGAGTTCATGAGAGTATGTTTTTCTTAAGTGTAGCCCAATATCGATCGGTGCAGGCTAGCTTTGAAAGTTAGTTTTAGGGATACAACCGTAAATAAAATAATTTAAATAAAAGTTATTTTATTTTTGAATCCTCATAACTCATAAATGGTAACTCATATTAAAAATACGAGACCATCGTTGAGTTCATAATGATATTTTCTCCTTGAGGACTTAACCTTGATCGGCGCAGGTCGAGGGGAAATGTTATTTTTTTTGGACTTTTTGAAATAAAAATAAACTAACTTAAAAAGTTATTTTAATTATTTTCTTTATCTTTGATCAGTGACACATCAGTGTTGCGGTGTAGCAATGAGGCGACGATGGATCTCATTAACGAGTCAACATAACGACGCTGCAACGCAGCGCAAAAAAAAATTTGATTCGTGTTTCGTCAATTAATTGCCGAACAAGCAATGCAAGATGATTGGCATAATCCTAGAATTTCTCTGAGACTTTGGTGGGTGGCGACGATGAAGGACAACCTCTCCAACTATGAACGCTGGTGAATCGGACGACGACGTTGATGAACGATCATCCTCGAGCAATCACTTTTACCAGGTAGGGGTTTAATTCTAAGTGAATTTCATTTGTTCCTCGTTCTTGGTTTTGAGTGACGAACACGGGTCAACCCACGAACAGGTGACCCGCGGATCGATGGCCAATGCGAGAGGGTTTGATCTCAGGGTTTTCGATCGGGATAATCCATGTTAGAAACCTAATATCCCCATTCATTGTTTTAAAACTCTAACGCGGAAGAATCGGGCCGACATGAACAATGCCCCGATTCCTCCATCTTTGGGCGTCGTGTGTTCTTCATGACCAAACCCCCATATTGATGGAAATGTGACCTCAAGGTCGTATCGGGGATGGAGGCCACACGAGAAGTTCTAGGGAGCAGACGGTTTGAGAATCGGACCACCGAAGCTGACCTGGTGGTCCGTGGAACATACCGTCTGCGCGCCGACGCCGGTAGCAGCGGCCACGGGTAGGATATGGCACACCCCGGTGGTGCATCGAGGCGACGGAGGCCGTGACCCCTATTGGATGAAATAGTGTAGCGAGGTGGTGTCATGCGGGCACCGCGTCAGAGGAGAGGCTAGCAAATGCGGGCCGCGATGTGTAGCTAGCAAGCGGTCCCCGCTGGACTGCGTGCAGAGGGGAGCTGGCCGGCCTCAGCTGGTCACGTGGCCGCTCAAACTCGACACCAGCGCGGCATCCGGGTAGGGGGGGAATCGGCCCACAGTGTTCGAACTGTTTTGATATTTTAAGAATACAATATGTGAGTCATTTGTGACGTGTAGGAGTCAACTGCATATCAATACGACGTGCAATGTGACTAGTATGTCTTCAAGTGTGTCTTTTTATTTAAAATTGATATTAATTTAAGTAGAAAAGAACAATTGGCATACTGAAAACCGAGCAAACACATTCATATTGTTTTGATATTTTATAAAAACAATCCATGAGTCATTTGTGATTTACATGAGTCAATTTCACCTCAATAAGATGCACGGTGTGACCGGTATTACTCCTAGTGTGTCTTTTTTTTAAAAAAATTGATATTAATTTAAGTAAAAAAGAACAAGTGACATACTGAAAACTGAGAAAACACATTTGGATTGTTTTGATACTTTAGGACAATGATCTTTGAGTCATTTCTGAGGTGTAGTAATCAACTACACCTCAATCTGACGCATGGTGTGACCCGTATGACTAAAATTGTCCGTTACCAATTTAAAATTGACATTTTTGTTCAAAACACGTCACTCACTGAAAACCAAGAAAACATGCTTCAGTTGTATTGATAATTTAGAACAACAATTCATAATTCATTTATGATGTGTATGAAGAAATCTCACGTCAAACCGGCGCACGCTGAGATCGGTATGACCCATAATGCATGTTTCCATTTTGAAATGACATTTTAGTAAAAAAACACAACTGATATACTAAAAATCGATCAAACGCATCCGAATTGTTTTGAGACTTTAAGACAACGATCCATTGGTAATTTGTGATATGTAGGAATCAGTCGCATCTCAATCCGACGCACGGTGTGACCGGTATGACTCAAAGTGTGTCTTTCTATTTGAAATTGACATTAATTTTAGTAAAAGAACAAATGACATACTCAAAACCAAGAAAACACAATCAGATTATTTTGATATTTTAGGACATTGATTCATAACTCATTTGTGACGTGTATTAATAAACGCCACCTTAATAGGATGCACAACATGACTGGTATAATTCCAAATATGTCTTTTTTATTAAATGTTGACATTTTATTAATGTATTCTTTAATATTAATGTTTAATTTATTTCTTTATAGTATTACTAACATAATATTTGTTTTCTTATATAGGAGGAATCTTTTTCTTGAGTTGAGATGATGTGTTCGGCAACTGTTACCATGGGCGGACATTTTCGAGAGAGGATCACGAGCATTAAAAGATGAAATATTAATGCTTTAAAATGTTTGTTGGATAATTTTAAAAGTAATTATATAAAACATTCTTTGAAATGTAAATAGTTGTGTTTTTTTGTATATACCATAGGAGGACATTTTTATATTCATTATGTCAATTAAATTTATATAGCATTGTTTGAAATTAAAGATTGTATATAGCATTGTTTGAAATTTTAGGTTTTTTATGAGTGAGATATTATATTAACACCACATTTCACCTAGTTAGGTCTTTATCAGTACTAAAAAAAACAATGATAAAGGAGGTTCTTTATCTGCACTGCGATTAACAATGCTTTTTTAACATTGTTAAAAGACTATTTGTGTGCTCCTAAAGGGAATATGTGTAATAGTGTTAGGATGGAATGTCATGAAATACTATGTGTTGGGTCTGAATGACCTATGAGTGGAGTAAATTGATCCCAACAAACACAAAGGCCATAAAACAAAACCCAACTCAAACAATCCCAGGGTTATGTGGGGCATGGGACTGCTTTTAGTAGTATTGCTCGAGTTGTAGCAGGTATCAAACGGGGAAACAGGCGAGACGGCCGTCGTGTAACCCAGCATTCCATTTTCATGCAGAAATATAAAACAAGACAACCCTGACTTACTGTACTCAGTCCATCACCCTTAAATAAAAAATATTTTATTTTAGAAAAATTATATAACACCGCCAAAATTTTGGGTCATTGTTTTATTAAAATAAATTAAATCTATAGACTAAACTTTATTCAATATTATATTTCAATATTATTTTATTTTATTTTTGTTTACTAATTTTATACGAAATTTTGACTTTTAGTCGGGGATTCCAGCCTGTCATACTCGGTTTTGAACTGGGTTTTACAGATCCACCCAACATCAGTTTTTAGCCAGACAGAGGTCATGTCCAGTATTTATAACCACGATTATCAACTATTTTACATATTTTTATATTTGTTTGTGTGGATAACCTTAAGTACATACTTTTCTAAATGTGATTACACCAACTATGAATATAATATTTTACAAAACTTTTTCTCAACTAAAATAATAATTTAAATTTATAATAGACGATGTGGTCATGGAATAACCTCCACCGTAAAGACTCGGTTTTTCGCGATCACTTTACTTGTTTTGATTTGAGTGTTGAAGTTGTCTAGGTGGAGTGTGAAAGTCGTGATAAGTTGAAATTTCAAAAACTTTAAGCCCCCTTTTGGTATGTTTTAATCCCCCTTTTAAATATTGATCGTTGATTTAAGAATCATGGGATTCTTTAAAGGAGAGTTGATTAGAGATCAATGATTGTTATTTTCTTCTTACTCTGAGAACGTTGAAAGTTTCTTCTCAGGGTAGAGGATTCATGAATTCTCCTATTTTATACGCAAGTTTCCACCCAAACTGACACTGGACCCAACTCACCACTGATCTGAGGTGCGTCTCTGATCCCCCGGCCCAACCACAATCAGCATAGGCTTATGATGAAATCACTAGAGATGGTTTCACCCACTAAATAAGATTTAATAAACAAATGGATTTCTTAGGAAATTCCGACATGACCCATCCATACATTGTACATCCGTGCCAAATCAACAAACAGTTTTATAAAACCGATAGCGCAAACATGGAAAAATCAATAACATAAATCTAATTGATCATAAATAAAACTCAGTGCACATACACAACAACAACAAAGAAACAACACCCATATACAAGGGGTCAGAATGGCTGATGCGACTGATATACAAATGGAAACCCAAAATATCACAACATACTCTCCACATGACCTCTTTATCTCCATACATCCACTACTATAGATAACTCTTTTAACAACGCTAAAAATGACCTTTGTCACTGTAAAAAAAGCGTTGACAACATAAGCGATGTTAAAAGCACTCTATTTTTATCATGGAACAAAGTGTTGATGTCTTATGATGCTTTACTCCTTTTGTGTGGTTGTTCAGTGTTCGGGTTCTCACTCAACCCCTAAAAGTGTTTCCTTCCTCAAGAAAATATTTAATTTTCAGTCATTATCTACGTGAACTTGCACTGTCAATACATGATATTGATGTCTATTTGGCTCCATTGATCGAAGAATTGAAATTGATGTGGGATATGAGTAATAAATTGTATGAGGATCATAGAAGTAATGAATTCACATTGAGAGTCATGTTGTACGAGATGATAAATTACTTTCCTACTTACAAAAATTTTTCAAGCGATAACATTAAAGAATGTTGGGGTGTCTCATTTGTGAAAAATGCATACACTCAGTTCGGTTGAAACATGTCACGACCCGACTCAACGAGGCTTGAGCTGCAATTACCCCTAGCCCACATCTATAGGCTAGGAGGTAGCAATAAGAACCAAAAGGCATAACTAATATAGAAGGCCTTTGCCTAATGTACTTACACACACACGCACCCAACTATCTCCATGCAGAAAGTGCATATGAATAAATGTAAAAGGCAATAACATCTAGATTAACAACCATTCATGTAACAAACTCTAGAGAATACAAGAGTATGACAATGTGATCTAAAAGAAAAGGGGGAAAATATATGCCCAACCAGAAAGATTTCTCAACCTGACAAAACTGGAAAAGTAAATGCTGAGAGAGCCCAACTCTAGATCTCCAAGCTCCGACCACCATATATACTCAATCAAATGCACCAGGCACTACTACAAAAACTGCCTATATCAGTGCTCAAAATGAGCTTTAACAACGCTAAAAAAACCTTGTAAAGCTCAGAGCTAATATAGGGGGATCCATTTTATCAGTGCTCCGAAAAGCGCTGATAAATTCCCCTTTATTAGTCCTTTTAAAAAGCACTGATAAAAGTCAAAAAAATAAAAAATAAAATAAAAAAGATCTAAATATTGCGGGGAGAGCTTTTAACAGCACTTGACCCCACTTTTACTAGCGCTAGGAGGTCTCCCACGTGCTGCCCTTCCTGTGCATCCTCACACGCATGCACCCCTTTGCGCTTCCACCCGAACTCGAACCCGCAAACTCCCCCTTTCGCGGCTGCACCTTTACCACTAAGCTATTTTGTTTTTTTTTTCTATTTAATGATATATCTATTTATATATATATATAGTTATATTTATTCGTATATTGATATAGATTCATATTTATATAAATATAAATATATTTATTCATATATTAGTATATCTATATATTAATTCGTATATTAATATATATTTATATTTATTTATTTATATATATATTTTTAGTTATAAATTTTTATCTGTATATTTATTTGTATATTAATATATACTTATAAGATTAGTTTTAAATACATTTATGAAATATGTTTTTTATGTGTGTTTATAATTAAATAAATAAATACATACATACATATATACAACACACACACACAAACACATATATATTTAAGAATAAATAAATATATATATTTATATTTGAAAAGCCGTAGAATGTTAAAACGATGATAACATATAATCTAGAAGCCCATTTCAACTCCACAACCAATCAAATCGAAGAAAATGAAACAATATTCGATATGATATGTGGTACCGGGCTAACAAACATATGGATCAGAAATTATACTTGTTTGAATGTCAACAAATCCGGATATCCTGACTAAAAACTCAGTTTTAGAGACCTTCTGGGCCTTTTTTGGCCTCAAAAAATGTGACAGAGGCTTTGCCTCGATCACTATCGCGTAGAGCTCGTCGCAGGCTTCAATTTGATATGCGGTAGAGCTCAAACGGACATGCATGTCAAAAGTTATGACCGTTTGAAGTTTGAGTTATATTTTCAACATAATTTAGATCTTTTATTAATTGTTTTGATTTTTTGTGTCTTCAAATTGTTATAAAATTATTTTTAATCGTTAATAATTAGAAAATTATTAATTAATAATATTTTTAAATATTTTAAATCCATTTTCATTAAATTTCTTAAATATTAAATTTAATAGTCTATTTATACGTATCTAAAACATATTTAAAAAATATATATTATATTTATATCAATATAAATATACTTATATAACAATAATTAATTTTTCATGATTTTTTTTAAACATAAAATTTATCATCGGTAGGAAAAATCATTAATAAATCCCCCCTTAATCAGCGCTAATAAAAGCGCTGATAAAGGGGTAGCGCTTCCCTTGCTCGTTTTTGTAGTAGTGAGGGTATCCCTATGCTCCACTTAAGTCATCATTGACTTGTCCATCGTCTACATAACACACAACATGTGAGGGAAAAGACCATGCATGGGTGAGTATATACATACCCAATAGGACACCCTAGAAAATGGAGGGGGAAAGCAATAGGAGACACGATAGAAGAAGAAAATTCAACCCATATCAAGAGATTATGTCATGAACCAGTCCCAGGTTGACCATGAACCGGTCACCTGAGTCGGCCCGTGACAAGTCCCGAAGGGCATTCCCGTTCCCCCCAAGATGGAAACTAGTGTCGGACATCAAAACTAAATAGGTGGGAATGATTTGGCCCATAAAATAAAGACAAATAAATTAATAAAAACTAAACAAAGAAAAAGAAAACTAGTAGCGGCAAGAAAACCAGACTACACATACCTCTTTGTGACCCCTTGGTCACCTCCAACAACTAGAAACCTACCTCACACGAGAAGATGAAACAAGAACCTAAACCAAGCAACCAAACATGCATCCAAGATGGGAGGATAGGCATGATCATTAAAATGATCATTAGGAATGCCAAAAGTGAACCACATAATCCATGCATTTCCAAATTCCAAAATAGTCCAATAATGCTAGTTTGAACTATAGTTATAAAAATAAGGTTTTCAGAGATATACAATACATTTTGAAAACTAACAATCACAATTCCATTTCCCTTATAATTCAAAAACAAGTAAAATAAATAAAGAGGGGCACACATAAACTTTTCTGAAATAGCTACTTTGAAATCCTTTTTAAAAACAACCATACATACAATGTTTTCCCATAAAAGACTGAAACCAAGCTCAAGATTATAATTCTACATACAGGAAGAGAAATGGTATTAATAGTGCTCGTATCAAAGGATCACAAAAAAAACCTAGGAACTCAGAGGAAGACCAGAACATACTAATAATTACGACTCCATCCCCAGTAGCATGCCACACACGACATAATCAAACGCCCTAACGGCCAATCACCCTTTCTCAGGTCAGACCGTGGGGCCCAATCCCATTGCAATAATCATGAACGTCCACCTACTATGGTCCACTGGATAGTACATGAACTTCTAGTGCAGCAATCACTCTCAGTAAACCTCCTTGTTATACTAGGTTTTCGTGCTATGTTCACAAAGGGGTGTTCCACGCATTAGAACAACAAGCCTCGTATCCAACCAAACACACTACACAATCCTGCACCACCCAGCCACCTCATGGTTAGTCCCCTGCCTTAAATAATAATTACCCAAAGGAGGTACTATAATGAGGACCCCCCTGTCTCATGATCAACAACTAAGGCAAGAGACCTAACCAAAGAGGGGTTTTACAAACGTAGATTTCAAAGACGCCAAACGGGCCTCATACAAATCCCACACATCAAACCTTTTATAAACAACCAATTTAAAATTCAAACTGGGCCTTTAGCTTCACAATGATCAACCTTTTATTAAAAAATTAATTAACCATTTCAAAACAACCCCAAATACCATCTTTATACAAAAGTGGCCAAATGGGCCCTTAAATCAAGAGTTCCCCAAAAGTGTTCAAGTTATCTTTAAAACCAAATTAAAATACACCAAATTTTTGCAAGATACTAAATGTTCTATAGATTTCAAACACACACACACTCAACCATGTTTCAAGGCTAACTGGGTCAAACCACAAGAACCCATTTGAAGTTATTTTTGGAATGTAAGGAGTACCACTTCCCCAATTTTTAGAAAACATGGAAGAATTTTAGGGAAAATAAAAAGAAGGGTAGAAGAGGTACTCATGAGGGAAAATAGCTCTAGAGTTCCATTTTCACTTGATTGCACAACTATGTGTGCACCCAATGCACCCATGGTTGTGCCTTCATCTAATGGGACACCCTAAAACCGATCAAAGAATTTGAAATCCAATTTTGTAAATCCATCATTTACTTTCCAACCAAAACCACCCATTTCACTCATTTATAAAATGCAACACATGTCTCCAAATCAAGAAGGTCTTTCAAAATCACGTTCCAGAACACATCAAAGGAAAACACCTTATTTCACATATACAGCCCAAAACATGTTCCAAGCCAACTTAACCAAATATTTCAATGGGAAAAAAGCCAATCACCCTTCCAAATTACCATTGAAAGTTCATTCTACATTTCATCAAACACATTTCGCACAAACACACAAGAGCATAAATCAAGTTTCATGCAAAATCCTTTGTTAATACAATCATTCAACTTGAAAATGTCATAGAAAATTAACTAGAGGTACCATAGAGGTGTGAAACAAGTTAATAAATTAATTTGAAATGCCAAGCATCAAGGGACAATCAATGTAAAGGAAAATTCATGGGTTCACCTACCTCAAAGAGAAACCAGGTCAAGCCGAACACTTCGGCACTTGTTGAAAAGGGTGACAACCGCTCGTAACCTTCCCGCACTCGCACGCACATACCTATACATAAATACATATATCCAGAATCCAATGCACGTATTCCCTAATCCATGAAGGAATACATACATGGAGGACATATATTATATATATATATATATCCTAGGCATATGCATCCACGCACTCTTTCGTTGACCAAAAATTCACTATAACAACAAAAGATACCCAAAATTAAGGCAGCAAAGACCAACGTATTACCAAAAAGTAATGAGGACTCACAAAAACCAAATTCACAAGTCATAAAACACCACAAAACGCTACCAAAAAGATTTATATCCAAAATGCACCCGGATCCATTTTAGAAACCAACAATATTTCTCAAACAACCTAAAAATCACACCATCAAAATCACCATTGCTTCACATAAGAGTCAAAATTACAACCCAACCATTTTAACAAAATAATTATAAGGGGAAACAACACAAAAATCATCCAACTTCACTATTAAAGACCAATTAACATTTAACCGCACACAATTGGCATACACAAACATAAGCACAAATAAGAAAATACTTCAAAATCTATTTTTAGAAAATTCTACTATCGCAAAAACACCAACATAAGTTAACCAAAGCCATTACAATGGTGTGAATCATGCCAAAACAATAATTAGATCTACCAAACATTACCTTAGAGGTGTGCAAACACAATGAAAGTTCAATGGTAGGAAGAATACACCTCGAAGAACAATCCGCATCACTGGAGGGGGAAGATAGGAGGTCGCTGGGGTCGGGTTTGTCGGAGAAGGTCATGGCTGGAGTAGGGAAGTTGGGGCCTCCGGGAGTGGGGATGTCGGAGCCGCTGCCGGTGGAGGGGTGCGCTAGGAAGGGGGCGCGAGGAGGAGGGAAGATGGAGCATTGTTGGAGGAAGGGGGTGCAGTGGCTGGTGCACCGTTGGAGGGGCCACAATAGGAGGCTTCAGGGAGCCACATTGGTGTCTTTGTACTGCTCCAGTGTGTAGAGAGAAGGGAGGAACAACTCTCCCTAGGGTTTCCCATCTTTTTTTTAATTAATCAAATTAATAATAATAATAATATAACAACTCAATAATAAAAAAGACACTAATAAATTTTTTTCATTTTAAATAACAATAATATTTATAACAATTTAGTAATAAAGATAAGGTTATTACCTACAGAAAATATTGTTATTTTAAGCATCAAGAAACCGCATGGTCACCCGGTCGAAACGCTCGGTCACCGCTAACGATGCGATGTCTGCGCACCAGCCCAAAACCCATCAAAAACATTAAACTTCAAAAAAAATTGAACCGGGACCAAGAAGAGAGAAAAATAAATGGAGTCTAAGGTTGGGGTGTGACAATTCTCCCCACCACAGACACTTTATTCCCTTAGAAAGTCCCCAAGCCAACAGTTAACACAATTAAATTCCATGCCCAATCAAAACTAGAAGAAACTGAGAGGCTTTGGGTGACCAATACCAACACATGTCACACCCAACCAACTCAAGAACAATCACTACCCGAGGTTGAGGGGAGAACACGAGAGGGTTATCCCCACTACAATAATTTACTAACACAGAAACCTTAAAACATGAACACACCACCCTAACAAGGATGCTATTACAATGACGCTAAGAATAGAACAAGGAAACATTGGACATTTCCATCCCAAAACAAAAAACAAAAATCAGACCGAGGTTCCACACACCCTCGAAAACTCCTAACTGTGCGCGAGCTTCACCCCGAGACCTATGGTTGGGGCCCTGAGGGCTAAAGCATCTCTTGCCTCATAGTCAGGCATTCGCATCCTTCAGTCCCCAACTTATTCTTACTCACAATGATTCAAATGACTACAATGGTGGAACATTTTCAAAGGGATCCAAGATGATGACTTAAAATGCCTGAACTGGCCACACTGGTGGCACACAAGGGAATGGTTCAACAAATTAGGGTCCAACACCGATGAAGCAAATTTTTTAGAAACAGGTTCCTCTTGCAGGCACCCCTCACCAGATAGGGAACCCTTATGAAAGCTGACCACCACCAACTACACCCCAAACTCTAACAACTATAAGACAACCAATCTCTACTAGACCCAAATCAGACCCTCAAATATACCCGAGACAGCATGAACCTTTACACGCTCAAGAGCTCCCAACAACCCAAAGACACACTATCTCTACAAACCACACAACTACCTTTAACGAACTTCACTTACCTCAATAAACAATCAACACTCAAAAAGAACCGAAAACTGGGCATGACTCATTGGAAAACTTAGCGACCTTTCTGGGTGGCATACTCAAAACAATAAGAAAAATACAACTACGATCGACATCAAACCAAAGATCAATCAAAGAAACAGCCCAAGCCAAGGGAAACAGGCACATAATCCAAACATAAACAAACACAAGTAAATTTTTCTTTCCAAAATCTGCCATTTCTTTTAAATTTTTAACACCCACCTATAGCACCTTATAAACCTTCACATGTGCATTCAATCAATACCTCTTACATCATCTGCGGAAAAGTGCCCCCCACGCACTCTCCGTACATACACACGCACATGTGACCCTCCATAAAGGATACCAAGGTTTAAACACTTCTTTACCTTGTCAAATCCAAACACACACCAAAATGTTTCCAAATCGAAACACTTGATCTTTAAAAACCCACTTCACCAATTTCAAAACAATTTAAAAAACACTATTCCATTTCAAAATCATTCTCACTTTTAATGCACACTCACATAAACCGACATTAAAATGAAACAAAACCAATAACAACCCACTGTAATGAGGAACTAATGCATTTTCCTGACCCGACAACATAGTGGTGAGCCATGCCCCAAGTAAGGCATAACACTAAGAGGACCTTGAGTCAGGCACTTGTGATTCACATGGGTCACCACCCCAAGTGAGGTTTCAAAATAAATTGATCCGCCTATATTGTCATCCCTCAATCCAAAACAACCTAATACAAAAGACTCAAAACCCGAACTACCCTTGGTAAATCAGGTCTCGTCACGAGCGGTGGTGATCAGGAACCGACCTGTAACCTACCTCCTAAGCCCTGACAATCCTAATATCCATCTATCGAACATCCCAAATATCAAGGGCCTCCTATGATACCATTTTTTCACGAACCAGTCCTGGGTCGACCATGAAATGGTCACCCGAGCCGGCCTGCAACAAGTCCCGAAGGGCGTTCCCAATCCCCGCGGGATGGAAACTAGTGTCGGGCATCAAAACTAAACAGGTGGGAACAACTTTTCCCATAAAATAAAGACAAATATATTAAGAAAAACTAAACAAAGAAAAATAAAACTAGCAGAGGTAAGAAAACAAGACTGCACATACCTCCATGTGACCCCTTGGTCACCTCCAACAACTAACAACCTGCCTCGCACGGGCAGACGAAACAAGAACCTGAACAAAGCAACTGAACCTGCATCTGAAAGGGGAGGATAGGCGTGATAATTAAAATTATCAGTAGGAATGCCAAAATTGAACCACATAATCCCTGAATTTCCAAATTCCAAAACAGTCCAATAATGCTAGTTTGAACTACAGTTATAAAAATAAGGTTTTTATATATATACAATGCATTTTGAAAACTAACAATCACAATTCCATTTCCCTTATAATTCAAAAACATGGAAAAGAAATAAAGAGGGGTTCACATAAACTTTTTTGAAACATCTACTTTGAAATCCTTTTTAAAAACAACCATACATACAAGGTTTTCCCAGAAAAGACCAAAACCAAAACCACGGTCAAGATTACGATTCTACATACAACAAGGGAAATGGTACTAATAGTGCTCATATAAAAGGATCACGAAAAACCTAGGAACTCAGAGGAAGACCAAAACATACTAATACTTATGACTCTATCCATGGTAGCATGCCACACATGAAAGAATCAAACACCCTAATGTCAGGTCACCCTTTCCTAGGTCAGGATCAGGGGCCCAATCCTATATCAATAATCCTGAATGTCCACCTACTATGGGCCACTAGATAGTACATGAACTTCCAGTGCAACAACCATTCTTAGTAAACCGCCTTGCTATGCCAGGTTTCCGTGATATGTTCACAAAGGGGTGTGCCATGCATTAAAACAACAAGCCTCATATCCAACCAACCACACTACACAATCTGGCACCACCCATCCACCTCGTGGTTAGTCCTCTTCCTTAAATAATAATTACCCAAAGGAGGTCCTACAATGAGGACCCTCCTATCTCATGATCAACAACTGAGGCGAGAGACCTAAACAAAGAGGGTTTTTCCAAACATAATGTTTCAAATATGCCAAATGGGCCTCATACAAATCCCACACATCAAACCTTTTATAAATAGCCGATTTAAAATTCCTACCGGGACTTTAACTTCACAATGCTCGACCTTTTATTAAAAAATTAATTAACCATTTCAAAACAACCCCAAATACCATCTTTATACAAAAGTGGCCAAACAGGCCCTTAAATCAAGCATTCCCCAAAATTGATCAAGTACTCTTTAAAAACAAATTAAAACACACCAAACGTTCACAATATAACAAACTGGCTATAGCTTTCAAACACACACACACCAAACCATGTTTCAAGGCCAACCGGCCCAAACCACAGGAACCCATTTGAAGTTATTTTTGGAAAATAAGGAGTACCACTTCCCCAATTTTTATAAAACTTGGAATCATTTTAGGGAAAATAAAAATAAGGGGAGAAGAGTTACTAATGAGGGAGACTAGCTCTAGAGTGCCATTTTCACTTGATTGCACAACCATGTGTGCACCTAATGTATCATCTCAAGTAAATAAAAAATATGAAATTTTCCCATTTATTAATATTTGTGAATTAAATATTAATTTCATATTAAAGGGGTTTATATGTTCGATAGCATACCTGATACGCAACAACAGGTTTCTTTGAAATCTTACATTGCACAACATAATATAATATTATTATTTTAAACGGTAGTTAACGCCTAGTCGTTGTATTGTAAAGAATGAACAGAACTAACTAAAATATTATTATACATGTTTTTTAAATGTTTTTACATTTATCTAATAAAAGTAAGAGGCTTAAAATGTGAATGAATCTAATTTTAAGTAAAATTTACTTTAAAAGGTTGATTTACCGCCTTTTGATGACGAACCCTCTTTAAATATAGTTTTGTTCACTTTTATATGTTCTATTTGATAAAATAAAATTCTTATTTAGAATAAAGATATCAAAATTTACTTTGGGTAAATGTTTGGTATCATTCTGATAAAATTCATTTTTTTATTAATAGTGAAAAATACTGTATTTTAATTCAAAATTTCTTTTTTAATATTATTTATTTATATGGTTATATTATCTTTTTAATTGGTTTTAAAGTGTAATTAGAATATATTTTTACCATTTAATCCAATTTTGGTCATTTTAATTAATTTCACTTTAAAATTGGACAAAAAAATGTCAATCTTTTGATAGTTAATATATCTAAAAACACGCTTTTTGTTTTGACAACGGGAATTAATTTTAAATTAATTTCTGCCACTTATGTGTTTTGAATTTAGAAAAATGGATTTCATATTTGTAATTAGGGGGTCCAAATTTTGTAAATAGGTGACTTTTATTTTTAGACATTATGAATATTTACTTCAGTAAAAATTTTATTTACCATGGTTAAAGGGTAAATCTGGTAAATAAGGGTAAAACATTTTTATAATAATAATATAAAATTACCCTAACATGTATCCTAATCCTATTGGTTTATAAATATCCGACCATGGGCATATTTGGGTCAATTTTAGGACCTCATGGGTCCACTTGGGAGTGATAATGACACTTTATTTTAATTAACTTAAAGTAAAGACAAAAATGACATTAACAAATATATTTTAGTAAATTAATTTTTACATATGGTTATATAAGTTATATATTAGACTATAAATATTCATTAGAAACGTAAAAATATTTCCTACATCATAGTATTTTTTTTATAATTTTGAGACATCAAATAAATGAAATTATTTATGACACAATAATTATTTAGTGTTTACCTCATTAATAAATGATTTAAATAAATAAGATTATAAATATTAAAATAATATTCAAAACTTGTACAATTATTATTTGATGATTTTATTTTGACCATGATTCATCTTATCTTAGAATTTAATGACTTTTGACCTTTTGAAACCGAAGATAAGTTTATAATAAAATAATTGTTTCAAACTTTCCTAAAGATCCCATCCTCCCCCTTATAAAAGGACACCACTTATAAACCATTCCTCACACCTCTCAAGCTCCTTGTATCAGCCAAAATCCTCCAAAATAAGCTCTAAATATCCCTATATTCCACCTATAAGCCTTAACTTAGGCATAAGGCACTTCAACAAACCCTTTTGGTTCAAACGAAAGGAAGTTACCCAAATTAAAGGTATCGTTTTCTCTTAAGTTCTTTTGTTTTATTTTACTTCTTCAACCCCCTAAAATCTTTTTATTCCTTTTTTTATAACAAAACCAGTATCCTCAATATACTATGATGTTGTTATGAGAATTATTTGAACTACACTTACACACACCTCCATCTAATGGGTGAAGAACAAACTATTTCTGTGGATGTCAAACTAACACCTCATGAAACGATGATTATTCAATTATCTCATACCGCCTCTCATGGTGGCCATTAATATGGAACTGTATTTATATATCATATATATTATGTTTATTTTTTCTTTTTTTCTTCTATATTTTTTATTTATAACATACATTTATGGTTTCTATTATGGGTAAATGTGATAATTTCATTTGAGGAAATGCGGGCTACCGCCCCCTCAAAGTCATATGACTCATTAATTCCATATGTGGGATGTATAAAGGATAGAGTTAATGATATTATATATGATATTATACTATAATTATATCATACCTATGTATAATTATGTTTTAATTCCATTAAATTACAAAATAGAAATGAAAGTAGCGTTCATGCATACGTACGGCTTACCGTCTCCATGAACGGTGCATTTCATTTCTTATCTCCAAATATTATGTACTGTTATAAATACATATATATACTATATATATATGATATATATAATATCTAAATAATGAATATCATTCTTTAGATAATGGACTATTGACCACATGGACAACTTGTAATTATAAGGTGTTAATTTTTTACTCAAGTACCAAATATCAACAAAACAACTGTTATTAAGTTAAATGATTACATAATGTTTATAACATGGTAATAAGTGATATAAAAGGAATAATAAACTTTAAAAATGTTCTTAATCAAGTAAAAATTAACTTTAGTTTATTATTCAGAAGATTAAAGAACAAACAGCTCAAGTCAGACATGAGGTAAGGGAAAATATTAACCCAATTTCCATTATTTAGGTTGATCTTCTCTTTCTGGTTTATATCATTCTTTGATTATGTGAGAAATGAATTTCTATATCTTATCATGTATTTATACTTTCTTTATGAGTGCTTATATTTAATACATATAATCGATCTATTTTATTTACAAAATGATCTTTGTAAGGGACTTCGTCTCAATCTCCTTTCATTGAGACATATTTTGTTTTATACACAATTTTCTTTTATACGGTGTATAGACCCCTTTGACTTTTAATTTCATTCAAAGGGAATATTTTCTGTACGAAACATTTTACTAAATAAAAAAAGGATTTTTTTTAATGTTTGCGGTGATAATGACCTCTCCGCCACCGTAATTGTTAGTTGGCTTCCTCTATAAGCCTTAATGTTTTTTTAAAAGGAAATGAAATCCCTTATTCTATTTTTTGGTGTTTTGGTATTGAAAATGGATTTTGAAATAGATTGATTATTTCAATATCGTTAAATGGATTATTGTGATTTAAAATGAAATGTTATTAGTAAAATGTTTATATTTAAAATATTTTATCTGTTATGGTTTTATTATGGTACTTGGACATTTGATAGGTCGTTACGTGATAAACCAAATGACGGGTGGTGTCGTAATAAACCAAATGATGGGTGGTGCCGTTATAAACCAGAACGGGTGGTTACGTTATAACCTCCAATGCATTGGGTATGGAAGTCAGCCGTATGGCTATTCCATTTAGTGATATGTGTGGAAGTCGACCATATGGTAATTCCATTTAAGTATGTTTATGTCCCAAGTTAACTTTATATGTTATGTGTTCTTTATATGGGTTTTATGGTAATATTTTGGTTACAAAAGGGTAAGAAATGATCTTTTATTCATTGAAGAGTATTTATTACTTCATAAAGGTGAAAATTATTACTTATGATAAAGTATTCATGGTTTACTTGTTGTTTTGAAAAACTAACAGTTTTCCTTCTTTGTGTATCTCTTACTAAGATTTTTTATGCTCATCCCAAGTTTTTGAAATGTTTTTCATATGACATAAAGTGGAATAGTGTCATGGATGAGATCAAGAAAAATTCATGTTGTCTAAAACATGTAACTAGACATGACTCTTTTTTTCAATAATTTTTATTTTGTAAAAAATAATGGGAATTGAGTAGAAGTGTTTACTTTGTAATATTTGAGATGTAATATATATGTTATAGCCTAACTCTCTAAAACTCTAAACCTGAAAAGATCCTTAGTGTGAATTATTCATTTAATTCAATATTATGTAATGTTTTATGGTTGGGACCTTATAGTTGGTATCAAAGGTCAATTTAGATAACTTTAGGAGTTAGGGTATTGTTAAATTAATATCCATAAATTAATTTATGTTAATATTAAAATTATAGCATTTATAGATTACCATGTTGCTTCACCTAAGATATTTCTATGTTTAGAAGGGTTTTCTATAGAGGAAATAGGGTAGCTATGTTGGTACAACATCTGGAGGATGAAAACCTTCCAAATAAGCAACCTAAGATGCTAAGAAATCAGTATTGAAAAGTTTATTGTAGTGATGACTTAGTTGACTTATGTGATAAATGGTGGTTGTGTTTATTGATGATATTTTGTTTTATTATAAAAGCAAATAGGAACATAAAATTCATTTAAGGGTTATCTTGCAAACCTCAAAAGAAAAGAAACTGTATGGGAAATTCATCAAGTGTGAGTTTTGGTTACAAAAAAATTCTTTTCTTGGTCACATTGTATCAAAAAATGGCATAACTGTTGATCCTACTAAAACAAAAGTTGTTGAAGAAAGTCCAAGTCCCACAAATATAATCAATATTCATAGTTTTCTTGGTTTGGCAGGTTATTACAAGAGGTTTGTTGAGAATTTTTCACGGTTATCTATTCCAATGACTAAGTTAACTCGAAAAGGTGTTAAGTTCATCTGGACAAAATAATGTGATGATTGTTTTCAGGAATTGAAAAAAAGATTGGTGAATGCTCTTGTTTTGGAACTACTTTCAAAAAATGGTGAGTTTGTTATTTATAGTGATGCTTCATTGATAGGACTTGGTTGTTCCCTTATGCATAATGATCTGGTAATTGCTTATGCTTCACGTTAGTTGAAACCTCATGAGTTAAATTACCGTACACATGATTTGGAATTAGTTGTTGTTGTTTTTGCTTTAAAAATTTGGAGGCATAATTTGTATAGAGTAAAATGTGAAATATACAATGAACACAAAAGTTTGAAGTATATATCCACTCATAAATAATTAAACATAATATAGAGGATATGGTTGGAATTAATCAAGGATTATGATTGCATGATCCTTTACCATTCTAGAAAAGAAAATAAAGTGGCTGATGCTTTGAGTCAAAAAAGTAATGCTTCATTAACCATGCTAAATTTGGAATGATATCCTTTGGTTATTGATTTGATGAACTTTGGCATAGATGTTGTTGGTACAATAAATTATTTTGTTTTGTTTCAGGAGTTAGTGAAATCATATCTATCATACAGAATAAAGAAAGTGTAGAAGGAAGACAGTGAGTTGCAGAAAAAGGTATAGTTGCTTCAAAAGGGTATGTTTCCTGATTTTAACATTGATAATGATTGTGTTTTGAGATTTTGAAAGAGGTTATGAGTGCCTTGTGATTCACATTTAAAGAATGAGTTGTTATGTGAAGCTCATAGTTCCCCGTTTTCAGTTCATCCTGGTAGTACTAAGATGTATAGAGATCTTCGGGAGTATTACTGGTGGGATGGAATGAAAAAGAGATATTGTTGATTTTACTGTGAAGTGTTTGATTTTTCAGCATGTTAAAGCAGAGTGAAAGTTACCGAAAGGGATGATTCAGTCTTTACCAGTGCCATAGTGGAAATGATAAAATATATCCATGGACTTCGTTGTGGGATTACCAAAGACATCTCGAGGTAACAATGCAATTTGGGTTATTGTTGATCGATTGACTAAATCTTCTCATTTCCTTCCTATTTGAGATACATTGTCTCTAGATCAACTTTATCGGTTGTCTATTAAAATGATAGTCAGGTTGCATGGAGTTCCCCTCTCCATTGTATCTGATTGTGATCCCAGGTTTACTTCTAACTTTTGGAAAGGCCTTCAGAAATCGTTGGGTACTGAATTAAATTTTAGTATATCTTTTTATCCGCAATCAGATGGGCAGTCAGAATGAACAATTAAGACCTTGGAGGATATGTTATGTGCTTACTAGATAGATTAGCAGGGAAGTTGGGACCAATATCTTTCTTTGGTTGAATTTTCTTATAATAACAGTTTTCATTCCAGTATACAGATGGATCCATTTGAGGCATTATATGGAAAGCTTTGTCGAACTCCAGCTTTTTGGGATGTAGTAGGTGAAAGGAAGCTGATGGGACCAGAATTGGTATAAGAGATGGTAGAAAGGTTCATTTGATTCAGAAGCACATGAGAATAGCTTAGAGTAGGCATAAAAATTATGCGGATAACCAGAAGAAGGATCTTTCTTTTGAGGTAGGTGATCATGTCTTTCTCAAAGTTTTTCCATGGAAAAGTGTGATATGTTTTGGTAAGAAGGGAAAGTTGAGTCTGAGGTTCATTGGACCCTATGAAATCCTAGATAAAGTTGTAACAATTGCGTACAGAGTGTATTTACCTCCATGTTTATCCCAAGTACACAATTTTTTTCATGTTTAAATGTTGAGAAAGTATATGCCAGATCCATCTCATGTTTTAAGCCCAGAGATAGTTCAGTTGGAAGAGAATCTCTCTTATGAGGAATAACCAGTCCAGATTCTTGACCGAAGAGAGAAAGTGTTGCGGAATAAGGTGATTCACCAGGTAAAGTTTTTTTGGAAAACCCATATGGTTGACGAGGCAATGTGGGAATCTAAAAATTCTATGAGACATAAATACCGCCATTTATTTGATAAGTGAATAAAATTACAAGGACGCAATTTCCAAAAGGGGGGAATGATGTAACATCCCAAGTAAATAAAGAAATATTACATTTTTATATTTATTAATATTTGTGAATTAAATATTAATTTTACCTTAAAGGGGTTTCTATGTTCGATGGCGTACCCGATACGCAACAATGGGTTTCTTTGAAATCTTACATTGCACAATAATAATATAATATTTTTATTTTAAATGGTAGTTAACGCCTAGCTATTGTATTAGAGAGAATAAACATAACTAACTAAAATATTATTATACACGTTTGTTAAATGTTTTTACATTTATCCAATAAAAGTTAGATGCTTAAAATGTGAATGAATCAAATTTTAATCATAATTTACTTTAAAAGGTTGATTTACCGTCTTTTGATGGGGAACCCTCTTTAAATCTATTTTTTGTCACTTTTATATGTTCTATGTTATCAAATAAAATTCTTCTTTATAATTGGTATATAAAAAAAGTTTTTGGGTAAATTTTTGGTATTTTTCTAATAAAATTCATTTTTTAATAAATAGTGGACAATACTGTATTTTAATTCAAAACTACCTTTTAATATAATTTATTTATATGGTTAGATTATCTTGTTAATTGGTTTTAAAGTGAAATTAGAATATATTTTTTCCATTTAATCAAATGTTGTTCATTTGAATTAATTTCACTTTGAAATTGGACAAAAACAACTATTAATATTTTGATAGTAAATATATCTAAAAACACGTTTTTTTGTTTTGACAGCGGCAATTAATTTTAAATTAATTTCTGCCAATTTTGTGTTTTGAATTTGGAAAAATTGATTTCATATTTTGAATTAGGAGGTCCATATTGTGTAAATATGTAACTTTTATTTTTAGACATTATGAATATTTACTTCAGTAAAAATTTTATTTACTGTGGTTAAAGGGTAAATCTGGTAAATAAGGGTAACATAATATTATTATAATAATATAAAATTATCCTAAAATGTGTTTTAATCCGATTTTTTGATACATATCCGACCATGGGAATCTTTGGGTTGATTTTGAGACCCCATGGGGCCACTTGGGAGTGATAATAACACTTTATTTTAATTAACTTAAAGTAAAGACAAAAATGACATTAACAAATATCTTTTAGTAAATTAATTTTACATAGTGTTACATAAGTTATATATAAGACTATAAATATTAATTAGAAATATAAAATGATTTCCTACATCATGTTATTTTTTTATAATTTTTAGACATCAAATAAATTAAATTATTTATGACACAATAATGATGCAGTGTTTACCTCATTAATAAATGATTTAAATAAATAAGATTATAAAGATTAAAATAATATCTAAAACTGGTCCAATTATTACTGGATGATTTTATTTAGACCATGAGTCATCTTATCTTATAATTTAATGATTTTTGTTCCTTTTTAAACTGAAGATAAGTTTATAATAAAATAATTGTTTCAAACATTCTTAAAGAGCCCCTCCTCCCCCTTATAAAAGGACACCACTTCTAACCCATTCCTCACACCTCTAAAGCCACTTGGCTCGTCCAAACCCTGCCCAAATAAGCTCTAAATGTCCCTCTCTTCCACCTAAAAGCCTTACCTTATACAGAAGGCACTTCTAACAAACCCTTTTGGTTCAAACCAAAGGGAGTTACCCGAATTAAAGGAATCGTCTTCTCTTAAGTTTTTTTGTTTTATTTTACTTATCCAACCCAATAAACTCTTTTTATTCCATTATTTTATAATAAAACTAGTATCATAAATATACTAGGATGTTGTTATGAGAAGGATTTGAACTACACTTACACACACCACCATCTAATGGGTGAAGAACATATTGTTTTTATGGATGGAAAACCAACGCCTCACGAAACGATGATTGTTCGATTATCTCATACCGCCTCTCATGGTGGCCATTAATATGGAACTGTATTTATATATCATATATATTATGTTTATGTTTTCTTTTTTTCTTCTGTATTTTTCATTTATAGCATACCTTTATGGTTTCCATTATGGGTAAACGCGATAATTTCATTTGAGGAAGTGCGGACTACCGCCCCCTCAAAGTGATATGACTTGTTAATGCCATATGTGGGATGTATAAAGGATATAGTTAATGATATTATATATGATATTATACTTTAATTATAATATACATATGTATCATTATGTTTTAATTCCATTAAATCACAAAATAGAAATGAAAGTAGCGTTCATGCGTACGGCTTACCGTCTCCATGAACGGTGCATTTCATTTCTTATCTCCAAATGTTATGTACTATTATAAATACATATATATACCGGATATATATGATATATATAATATCTAAATCATGAATATAATTCTTGAGATAATGGACTATTGACCACATGGACAACTTGTAATTATAAGGTGTTCATTTTTTACTCAAATACCAAATATCGACAAAACAACCGTTATTAACTTAAATGATTACATAATGTTTATAACATGGTAATAAGTGATATAAAAGGAATAATAAACTTGAAAAAGTTTCTTAAGAAATTATAAATTAACTTTATTTTATTATTCAGGATATTAAAGAACGAACGGGTCAATTCGGAAATGAGGTATGGGAACTTCTTAACCCAATTTCCGTTCTTTGGGTTGATCTTCTCTTTCTTGTTTATATCGTTATTTGATTATGTGAGAAATGAATTTTTATATCATATCATGTATTTATACTTTTTTATGTGTTCTTATATTTAACACACATAATCGATCTATTTTATTTACAAAATGATCTTTTTAAGGGACTTCATCTTAATCTTCTTTCATTGAGGCATATTTTGTTTTATACACAGCTTTCTTTTATACGGTGTATAAACACCTCTGACTTTTAATTTCATTCAAAGGTAATATTTTCTCTATGAATAATTTTAATAAATGATAAAAGGAATGTTTTTAACATTTTCGGTGACAATGACCTCTCTACAGTTGTAATCGTTAGTTGGCTTTCTCTATAAGCCTTAATGTTTTTTTAAAGGAAAATAAATCCCTTATTCTATTTTTTGGTGTTTTGGTATTGAAAATGGTTTTTGAAATAGATAGACTATTTCAATATCATGAAGTTACTTCTTGTGATTGAAAATGAAATGTTATTAGTGAAATGTTTATATTTAAAATATTTTATGTGTTATGATTTTATTATGGTACTTGGACATTTGACGGGTGGTTACATGATAAACCAAATGATGGGTGGTGCCATGATAAACCAAATGATGTGTGGTGGTGTGATAAACTAGGATAGGTGGTTATGTTATAACCTCCAATGCATTGGTTATGTAATTCATCCATATAGCTATTCCATTTATTGAAATGTGTGGAAGTCAACTATATGGTTATTCCATTTAAGTATATTTATGTCCCAATTTACCTTTATATGTTATGTGTTCTTTATATGGGTTTTATGGTAATATTTTGGTTAAAAAAGGGTAAGCACTGATCTTTTATTCAGTGAAGAGTATTTACTACTTCATAAAGGTGAAAATTATTACTTATGATAAAGTATTCATGGTTTACTTGTTGTTTTGAAAAACTAACAGTTTTCCTTCTTTGTGTATCCCTTAGTGAGATTTTTATGGTCATCCCAAGTTTTTGAAATGTTTTTAACAGGACATAAAGTGGAATAGGGTCAAGGATGGGATCAAGAAAAATTCATGTTGTCTAAAACATGGAACTAGACATGACTCTTTTTTTCAAGAATTTTTATTTTTTGAAAAATAATGGGAACTGAGTAGAAGTGTCTACTCTGTAATATTTGAGATGTAATGTATATGTTTTGGCCTAACTCTCTAAAACTCTAAACTTAAAAAGATCCTCAATGTGAATTATTAATTTAATTAAATATTATATAATGTTTTATGGTCGGGTCCTTATACCTAATGCACCCATGGTTGTGCCTTCATCCAATAGGACACTCTAAAACTGATCAATGCATTTGAAATCCAATTTCGTAAATTAATAATTTACTTTCCACCCAAAACCACCCATTTCACTCATTTATAAAATGGAACACATGTATCCAAATCAAGAAGCTCTTTCAAAATCAAGTTCCAAAACACATCAAATTAAAACACCTTATTTCACATATAAAACCAAAAACATTTTCCAAACCAATTTAACTAAATATTTTAATGGGAAAAACACCACTCACCCATAAAAATTACCTTTGAAAGTTCTTTTTTACATTTCATCAAACACTTTTTTCACAAACACACAAGACCATAAATCAAGTTTCTTGTAAAATACTATTGTTAATATAATAATTCAACTTGAAAATGTCATAGAAAACTAACTAGAGGTATCATAGAGGCGCGCAACAAGTTAATAAATTAATTTGAAATTCCAAGCATCAAGGAACAAGAAATGGAAAGGAAAATTCATGGGTTCGCTTACCTCAAAGAGGAACTGGTTCATTCCGAACACTTTGGCACTTGTCGAAAATGGCAGCGACCACTTGTAACCCGCCCTCACTTGCACGCACATACCTATACATATATACATATATCTATAATCCAACGCACATATTCCCCACGCCATGAGGGAATACGTACATGTAGGATATATGTATATATATATATATTATATAAATACCTTAGGTATATGCATGTGTGCCCTCTATCGTTGACAAAAAATTCACTATAACAACAGAAGATACCCAAAATTGAGGTGGTAAAGACCAAGACATAACCAAAATTACTAGGGACTTACATAAAACAAATGCACAAGTCATAAAAAACCACCAAATTCTACCAAAAAGATTTATATCCAAAATTCACCCCGTACCATTTTAGAAACCAACAAATATTTCTCAAACAACTTTCAAATCACACCATAAAAATAACTATTGCTTCACATAAGAGTCTAAATTACAAACCACCCATTTTAACACAATAATTATAAGGGGAAATAACACAAAAATCATCCAACTTCACTATTAATGTCACGAACGTCCCCCGGGGCCCATGCCAGGACTACCCCAAGCCTGCTTTCCATAGGCCAGGGGCTGGTGACTAGCACCGAAAGGCACACTCCCTAAAATGGGAAGGAATTGCCTTTAATCCTATACAAACACACGGTCCAAGAACACAACAAGAAGCAACTGTGAAGAAAAAATATTGTAGTGAAAGAGTGTTGAAAGTAAAAGGGGGCTAGAATACAAGTCCAACTGTAAAGGTACAAGTACAACTGAAAATGCAATACAACTAAAACGAAAAGAAAAAAATCTATTGGGTTGTCCTCTGAGGATCCTAACTGAAGGGTAGGTATATATCACCTCCTCAACTCTCCACATCTGCCCGTCTCCTCTGTGAACTATCACGTCGAATGGTCCACCTCCGGGAACCGTCCAGTCCTGGTACCCTCGTCCACAGTCAGCATTGTCTGTCGTCTGCACCAAACACAACAAGGTAAGGGCATAACCTGTGCAGGGTTGAGTATAAAGATACTTATTAGGAACCCCAAGACCCTCAAAGGTCTCTCCAAATCCACCTAGGATAAACCACAAATCATGTAAACAACTGACAACCCTACATAGGTATATGCCCATACATATACCTAAGTTATCAAGTATACCCATCTCATTCATGAGGAAACTCAAGGCCCAAATCTTTAGACAAAGTAAAACTGTTCCACAAAGTAAATAATACCATGAAGGTAACACCAAAAAGGTAAGTAGCACATAGTTAATGCCACATAGAAGAATACCACAAAGGTATCACCACGAAGGTAAGTACCACAAAGGTATGCCATATAGAAGATTACCACAGAGGTAAGGATTTAGTTCACACCAGGTATAACTTAGGTACAGTAGTAGAGATGTTTATATGAAACTACTGAATCATCTTACTCTGTTAAGAGGCAGACCCCCGTAGGATCCTAAATCATCAGACCCACGTAGGATCCTAAATCATCATACCCATATAGGATCCTAAATCATCAGACCCACAAAGGATCCTAGTACAAAATCAGAACCACATAAGATCCTAATAAAGCAGAGCCACGTAGGATCCTAGAGTAGTCCCATGTAGATTCCTAGAGAGGATCCAAGTGAGATTCTCAAACACAGACCCACAAAGGATACCAAGCATAGACCCACACTGGATCCCTTTCTCATGTTACAGCCAACTACAGGGTTCCCGCACTAAGCTCGCTTGATTTCAGGAGGGTCTTCTTCTCAATCCATAGGTCGATAATACAACTACCACAAAATCCCATGAAGAAGTATCCCAAAGTACCACCATGTAAAAAGGGTCTGAACTCAACAGATGGTTTGTTAATCGGACACTCAGTCTGTATGTTATTGGCCTTTTAGTCTTGAGGGCCCAGTTAGATTCATGTCTGATCCAACCCAGATGTACCCAAAATTTTCCAAAACCTATGTGGGGTATACCAAAAGGATCTTCTCGATCCAAGGTTTCTGGTACCGTAGACGGTTCATCAAACGGACACTCGTAGATCAAGATATGGCCAAAAGAGCGAAAAGAGTCGAAGTTGGTCTGGGTCCGGTCCGACCCGGCCCAACTCGGCCTAGGCTGACCTGACCCGGGTTTGGCCTTGGGTAAAACCTAGCCCGCAGGATCTGATTCGGCCCACTAGGTCTGACCTGGCCTGCTGGGTGGCCTGGCCCACGGCACGGTGGCCCATTGGGCTCGCGGTGCGGTGACCCGCTGGGTTCACGGTGTGGTGGCCCGCTGAGCTCACAGTGCGGCGGCCCACGGTGTGGGGCGGTGGCCCGCTGCAGTTGGCCAAATGGCCAGCCCCCTCTTCTGAGCGGCGCGATCGTGCGCTACGCCTTTGTCAGCGGTCGGCTTGTCTGTCCGCTCTCCATTCGTCATCGCGGCACAAGGCCGTAACTCTTACTCGTCGGGCGACACAGATGGGCGCCGCCATACCCTTCATGCGGCCAGCATCTGTTGGCCACCGCCCTTACTCCACCGCGGCCGATGGGCCACGAACCTTCTTCGGTGTTGTCTTTACACCGCCGCCTTCGTCACGGCCGGTTGTGGTGTCAGCTGCCATTCCCAAGCCCCACCGGTGTCAGTCACTGTCCTCCTCCATCATGAAGAACACATCAAGAACCATAATGATTTGCAGAGAGGTTGGTCTATGTTAGTTTGTCCCGTACCCTCCGCGTTAGATCGGTAGCAAGCGACTCGTGGGAGGAGATTCAACGTGAAGGAAAATTAACAATGATTAATCGAAATCACACCCCTACCTCAAAGGTTCATTGACGTCAGTGAGGAGGGAAGGGAGGATATCGGTTCGTCGTTGTTAAAGACGTCCATCGTTGGAGATGAAACATTATTCATTGGAGAAGATGGCACATTCTTCATTTGAGAGAATGATCCTCCACAATTATCTCAATTTCTCCCCTTCTCTTTTTCCAAACCAACCCTCTCAAAGTTAAATAGGTACCAATATAAATTAAAATAAGTTTAACAGATTAATTTATGTTGGAACACTTAAATGTTGACACATTTATTTAATTTTAGTTAGCTCAATTAAATGTTGACGCATTTAATTAATTTTAGTTGGCTCAATTAAATAAATGAGGAGTTGAAAGGTTTTCTCCCATTAAAGATTGCTCAACTGGTCCCCATCACTAGAATTTAATTTGGGGGGTTTTAGTTCTGGTTATCCCCACCTCTATAACCCATGTAGATAGTTTTCAATAAAAAATAAAATAAAAGTTATTGTTTATTTTATTTTTATTTCCACGAAAAACATGAAAACTAAATTCTAACCTTGACTAACTGCGATCGAGATGAAGGTCCCCTTAAGCGAATATCGGCGCTGTGAGTTCAACGGTGTCCTCAAATTTTAATTCTGAGCACAAGTTCAGAAGTTACAAAAACCCACTCGTACGTTTACTGAATGTACCTAAAAAAAGTTCAGAAATTCATTCTGGGCACACCGAGCCTTAGAATCACGTGCTGTCAATTTTAAAGAACTCATAAAATTCCCATATAATTACAAAAATACATGGAATTTATGGGTATTTACATTCTCCCCACATCAGGGCTTTGCGTCCCGGAAATCCACATCAAAAAAACTAAAAAAACAATTTTGTGTACTGAGCATGAATCTGAGCCTCCCGCTCCCATTTTCTCTCCTCGAGGTTCTTGTGATGCCAATGAATGTGCACCAGAGGTATAGACTTCCCACAAAGGACCCGCTCCTACCGATCCTCAATATCCACTGGAACCTCCGAGAATGTCTCCCCATCGTCAATGTCTAGCTCACCCCAGTCAATGATGTGTGAAGGGTTGTGCATGTATCTCCTTAGCTGGGATACAGGGAAGACGTCGTGCACCCGATGAAACTGAGGAGGAAGTTCTTGTTGGTAAGCCACCTCACCAACATTTCTAAGGACCTGAAAGGGTCCAATGAACCTCAGAGATAACTTGACGCCTCAGCCAAATCTACTCAAACCTCGTCGAGAGGAGACCCTTAGAAAGATGTGGTCACCATACTATAACTCCATAAGTCTCCGTCTCCTATCAGCATAAGACTTATGTTTGCTCTGTGCAGTCTTCATCTTCTCCTATATGATCTGCACCTTCTCCGTGGTAGCCCATACCATATCTGGTCCCATGAGTGCTGACTCCCCTGGGTCAGTCCAACACAAAGGTGATATGAAAGGTCAGCCGTACATAGCCTGGAATGGTGCCATCCCAATGGTGGAGTGATATATATTATTGTATGCAAACTCCACCAAGGGAAAGTGACCCTCCTAGCTACTACCGAAGTCGAGAACGCAAGCATGCAACATGTCCTCGAAGGTTGGAATGGTCCGCTCAGTCTGGACATCCGTCTGAGGATGGAAGGTGGTGCACAAACAAAGCAACATCCCAAAATCCTCCTACAACCCCTTCCATAGCCTGGAAGTGAAACATGCATCACGATCAGAGACAATCGTCAAGGGTACTCCATGTAGCCACATAATCTCCTGCAAATAGAGGCATCCCAAGCTCTCTACTAAAACCTGCTCTCTGATCGATAGGAAGTGGGATGACTTGGTGAGTCAGTCAACGATCACCCAAATAGAATTATGACCCATGTATGTATGTGGAAGTACTGTCACAAATTCCATGGATATCCCATCCCAATTCCACTCTAGGACCTATAAAGGATGAACTAAGCCTACTGGTACCTAATGCTCTGCCTTCACTTGCTGACAAGTGAGGCACCGAGAGACAAACTCTGCTACTACTTTCTTCATTCTCGGCCATCAATGTTGTCTTCATAGGTCCTGATACATCTTCTCTACTCCTAGAAATACCGCTAGAGGGGATTCATGGAAATCCCTCATCACTTCCTCCCGATGTGACACTGGTACTATGATACGTCCTCTGAAAAGGATGATGTGCTCCACACCTTCAGAAAATCCATCAGGTTCCTATCCTGTGGTTATCTGAGCACCTTGAGCCTCGAAGTTAGTCTCCCCACACTGCGCCTCCCTGACTCACTGAAGAAGTAGAGGAGTGACTATAAGATACTGAAGAAAAGTTTCTTCATCTTGTTCCACAAAGGATATCCGTAAAGCGGCCAGCTGCTCCCTCGCCACACTTAACAGCTGTATAACAGATCTCTTTATAAGTTAATATGCTACCATTTTCTCCTTACTAGGAGTATAGACTATCTCGAATTCATAGTCCTAGAGGAACTCGAGCCAACGTCGTTGTCTCGGGTTCAGGTCCTTCTGAGAGAAGATATACCTGAGACTCTTGTGATCCGAGTAGTCTATAAAACATTCACCCATCAAGTAATGTCTCCACATATTCAAGGAGAAAACCACTAATGATAACTCCAGGTCATGGGTGGAATAGTTTTTCTCATGTTGTCTCAGCTTTCGAGAACCATATGTGATAAATTCTCACTTTTTCATCAGTACACATCTGAGCCTGGTCCCTGATGCGTCGTAGTAGACTATGTACCCAACACCCTCCTCTGGAAGCCTCAAGATGGGGGAACTAGTCAGCCTCTGACTCAGCTCCTGAAAACTCCTCTAGCATCTCTCTGACCACACAAAGGGTTTCCCCTTCTTCGTCAACACCGATAAAGGTGATGCAACTATGGAGAAATCTGGAACAAATCTCCGATAGTATCCGGCCAATCACAGAAAACTATGTACCTCCATCACACTCCCATGTGGCTACCAAGAAAGTACTGCCTCAATCTTCGCTGGATCCACCGAAACTCTAGCCTCCGAGATGACATGTCCTAGAAAGTGAACCACTCAGATCTAGAACTGGCACTTCGAGAGCTTACCATAAAGCTGGTGCTCTCGGAGTGTGTCTAGAACTATGAAAATGATAGGCTTCCTCCTCCTCGGTAGTCGATTAGATCAGAATGTCGTCGATGAAGACTACTACAAAGTGATCAAGGTAAGGATAAAAGATCATGTTCATGAGTCCCATGAACACTGATGAAGCATTGGTCATGCCGAATGACATAAACAAGAACTAGTAGTGCATGTACCAACATCTGAAAGCCATATTTTTCACATCCTCATCTCGTACTGTGAGTTGGTGATTTCCTGATCTGAGGTCTATCTTTGAGAACCACCGTGCTCCCTTCAACTGATCAAAGATGTTTTCAATCCTCGGAAGTGGGTACTTGTTCTTCACGGTCACCTGGTTTAGGCGCCGATATTCAACACAAAGTCTCAAGCTCCCATCAGCCTTCTTGGAAAAAAATCAGGGTTGACCAAGGAGAAACACTGGGCCGGATGAATCTCTTCCCCTGCAAGTCCTCTGGTTGTACCCACAGCTCACGAAGCTCCGCGGAAGCCATTAGATACACTGGTGTAGATATCGGTGTTGTCCCAGGGTACAAGTAAATGTAAAATTCCACCTCTCTACGAGGAGGTAGACCTATAGCATCATCAATAAAGACATCCTTGTAATGGTCCACCACTACAGAATAACTTGGACTCTCCACATCAACCGCTCTGAGGGTAAGGCTGTCCAACTAATGAGTGATCGACTGTACTCTCCTCCGAGTAAGTCCATCTTGTGCTGAAAAGGCTCCCTTCTTGTCGGTGAAGGTAAACCTAGTCTCATCCTCATGGATACACCACACTTTTCGCCTAATATAGTCAATATGAGAATGGACTATAGATAACCAGTCCATACCCAAGATGAGACGCCACTACTAGAAGATCCCAGCCGAAGCTCTCGCCTCCTAGAGTAAGCTCACACTACCAGAACTAGTGTGTAATTGTTGAATCCTCTCCTGTAGAAATATCTAGCTGTAAGGATCGATACAATGGATCCGTCGTAATCTATGAGCTTCGAACGAGGTTAGCGGAAATAAAAGAATGACTGGAACTTGTGTCTATAAGAACTGCATCTAAGGTAGAGTAGGCACATATCGTACCTCATATCATCTCCAGAGCGTCGTGGTCGTAGGCCTCAGCTGCTTGGAGCTGAGCTCGCCCCTATCCACCTACTCCATGTGGTCGGGGTGGAACACCTGGTTGTGGCGGCGGTAACATCTTGAATCATCACCCACTGCCAGCTGCACAACCAGCTCCTCTACCACATCCGCCTGCTCCTTGTGGACCTCCTTGTTTGAACCTCTATCTTTACCTGGGTGGTCCTTCGACCATCTGCTGATCATCCATATGGTGGGTCAGGCAGTCACAAGCCATGTGACCCTGCCCGCCGCATGTGTAACACTACCTATTCCTCGCATGACTGGCTTTGTCTCTGGTGCCCCCACACAACCGAACCTGAATCCTACGGTCGTCCACCTGTAGGTCTGGTCCTCTTGGACCTCTATAACATCTTTCTACTACCAACTGCATAAGACTCTGCTATGTGACGCCTGATTGTGGGTCTCACTGCTGGTAACTACTCAACAAGAAAACTCTCCACTAAGAGGGCTCTCTCTAACACCCCCGCCTACGTCAGGATGTTGAGAGAAATCATTTAAGCCCTGATCTCCCACTTGAGTCTCTGATCGAAGGTCCGGGACCTAAATAATGGGTCTCACACCATATTAGAGGAGTAGTGAGAGAGGTCAGTGAACCTCGCTGAGTAATAAGCCACAAACATGCTTCCCTTCTGCAGATGAAGAAGCTCATGTATGCGCACTACGCGAACTGTCACTGGGACAAGATCTTCCCGAAACAGGCTCTCAAAGTGTGCCCAGAGAAGTGTCACCTCATCGTGAACCTGGAGAATCAAGCTCCACCATCTTCCTGTTGCTTCCTGTAGAAGACTGGTGACAAGGATCACCAAGAGATCAGCTAGTGTCCCTACCAGTTGGAAGACTCTCACCATGACCTCCATCCAATCCTTAGCCACCTATGGGTATGTCTCACCCCGGAACCTCGGTGGCCTCTGGAACTGGAACTCGTGCAATGAGATCAAGCAGTGTGAACCCTTTGCTGTTGGGGATGGTGGCATCGGTGGCCCAACGGGTAATGGTACCACTGGTGCCTCCGCTGGTGCCACTACCGATAAAGGGCCCTCCACCGAGGCCTCGTCGATCGGTGGGCTATCATCACGTACTATATCTAGAACCCTAGATGGATCAATGCATGAAGGCATATTGAAAAGAAATAGGTGTTCCACAGTCAATAAGTTATACCTGGTGAGCCATCACAAAGAGATCACAAATAAAACTTTTCAAAACACACATGCAATCAGTGCTTTCATGCACTAAGTCAGAAATCAAAAGTTAGGGTCCTAGTGTATGGATACATCGGCAGCTGCACCAACACTAGATTACCTAAACTGATCACCACACTCACTAAAATTAATACTATTTTTGTTAAAAATATCATAGTCAAATGTTCTACGGTAGAACTGACTCCTCTGATACCAATTTTTCACGACTGTCCCCCAGGGCCCGTGTCATGACTACCCCAAGCCCACCTTCCATAGGCCAGGGGCTGGATACTTGCACTGAAAGGCACACTCCCTAAAATGGGATGGAATTTCCTTTAATCCTATACAAACACACGGTCAAGGAACACAACAAGAAGCAACTGTGAAGTAAACAGCTGTAGTGAAAGAGTGCTGAATGTAAAAGGGGTTCGGAATACAAGCCCAAATGTAATGCTACAAGTACAAATAGAAATTCAATACAACTGAAAAGAAAATGAAAATATATATTGGGTCATACTCTGAGGTTACTACCTGAAGGGTAGGTACAGATCACCTCTTCAGCACTCCACATCTGCTCGTCTCCTTTGCGTACTGTCACGCCAAATGGTCCACCTCCAGGCACTGTCTAGTCTTGGCACCCTTTTCCACAGTCAACAATGTCCGTCGTCTGCACCAAACACAACAAGGTACGGGCATAGCCCATGCAGGGGTGAGTATAATGATACTCAGTAGAAACCCCAAAACCCTCAAAGGTATCTCCAAATCCACAAAGGATAAACCACAAAGCATGTAAACAACTAAAAACCCTACTTAGGTATATGCCCATACATATACCTAAGTTATCAAGTATACCCATATCATTCATGAGGAAACTCAAAGCCCAAATCCTTAGTCAAAGTACAACTGTTCCACAAAGGAAAAAATACCATGAAGGTTACACCACAAAGGTAAGTACCACATAGGTAACGCCACACAGAATAATACCACAAAGGTATCACCACGAAGGTAAGTACCACAAAGGTACGCCACACAGAAGATTACTATAGAGGTAAAGATTCATCTCACACCAGGTATAACTTAGGTACAATAGTAGAGATTATTAGATGCAACTAATAAATTGTCTTACTCTGTTAATAGGTAGACCCACGTAGGATCCTAAATCATCAGACCCATGTAGGATCCTAAATCATCAGACCCACATAGGATCCTAGTACATCATCAGACCCACATAGGATCCTAGTACAGCAGACCCACGCAGGACCCTAGAGTAGTCCCTCATGGATTCCTAGAGTGGATCCAAGTGAGACTCTCGAACACAGACCCACAAAGGATCCCAAGCACAAACCCACATAGGATCCCTTTCTCATGTTACAGCCAGCTACAAGGTTCCTGCACTAAGTTCAATTGATTCTGGGAGGTTCCACTCATCAAGCCACAGGTCAATACTCTAACTGACATGAATTCACATGAAGAAGTATCTCAAAGGACCACCACGTAAAAGGGGTCTCAATGCAACAAATGGCGCGACAATCGGATGTTCGGTCTGTAAGTTATTGGCCTTTTAGTCCCAAGGTCCCGGTTGGATTTGTGTCCGATCCAACCCGGAAGTACCCTAACTTTATCCAAAACCCAAGTAGGGTATACTAAAAATACCGTCTTGATCCAAGGTTTTCAGCGCCATGGACATTTTGTCGAACGGACGCCCGTAGCTCAAAATATGGTGGAAAGAGGAAAAGGGTCGAAGTTGGTCCGGGTCTGGTTCAACCCGGTCGAACCGACCTGGCCCGACCCGACTAGGGTCTGTCCCTGGATCGAACCCAGCTCGCGAGATCCAACCCGGACCACTGGGTCGGACCCGACCCGCTGGGCGGCCCGACCTGTCGTGCGATGGCCCATGGTGCGGCGGTCCACTGAGCTCACTGTGGGGCAGCCCACTGGGATCGCGGTGCGGTGGCCCACGGTGCGACGACCCATGGTGTGAGGTACCCCATGGTGCAGTGGCCCCTCGTGGCTGGCAGGACGACCAACCCCCTCTTCTGTGTGGCGTAGTGGGTCCAGCTCGGCCCGCTGGGTCCGGCCTGGGCCTGGGCCGACCCGACTCGGGTCTGGCCCTGGGTCGAACCCCGCCTACGGGATCCGACCCGGCACAAGGTGCGGAGACCCGCGACATAGCGGTCCGCGGTACGACGACCCACCACAGCTCGTCGGACGGTCAGCCCCCTCATCCACACAGCGCGGTCGTGCGCCGCGCCTTCACTGGCGGCTAACTCTGCGGGCCCCCTTCCATTCGACGCCACGGCCCAAGGTTTCGGATCTTTCTCACCGAGTAGCATGGACATGCACCGTCATCCCCTTCGTGTGGCCAGCCTCCGCTGGCCGCTGCCCTTACTCTGCCGCAACAGACGGGTCGCGACCCTTCTCTAGCGGTGCGGTCATGCCGCCACCTTCGTCGCAGCCGACCATGGTTCTGGCCGCTGTTCTTGAGCCCCACTGGTGTCGGTCGCCATCCTCCTCCATCACGAAGAACAAATCAAGAACCACAATGATTTTCGGAGAGGTCAGACCATGTTCATTTCACCCGTACCCTCCACGTTAGAGCGGTAGCAAACAGCTCATGGGAGGAGATTCAACGTGAAGGAAAATTAATGATGATTAATCGAAATCACACCCCTACCTCGAAGGTTTGTTTATGTCGGTGAGGAGGGAATGGAGGATGTCGGTTCGTCATCGTTGAAGACGTCCCTCATTGGAGATGGAACCTTCTTCATTGGAGAAGATGGGGCGTTCTTCGTTGGAGATAATGATCCTCTATAATTATCCCAAGTTCTGCCATTCTCCTTTTCCAACCCAACCCTCTCAAAGGTAAAGAGGTTCCAATATAAATTAAAATAAGTTTAACGGATTAATTTATGTTGTCAGAATTAAATATGAAACATTTAATTAATTTTAGTTAGCTCAATTAAATGTTGACACATTTAATTAATTTTAGTTGGATCAATTAATTAAATGGGGAGTTGAAATGTTTTCTCTTTTTAAAGAGGGTTCGGGTGGTCCCCACCACTAGAATTCAATTTGGGGGTTTTTAGTTCAGGTGGTCCCCACCTCCATAACCCATGTAGATATTTCTCAATAAAAAAAAATAAAATTCATTCTTTATTTTATTTTTATTTCCACAAAAAACATGTAAACTAACTTCCACACTCAACCAACTGCGGTCGAGGTGAAGGTCTCCTTAAGAGAATACTGGCATTGCGAGTTCAACGGTGTCCTTAGATTTCAATTCTGAGCACCGGTTCATAAGTTACAAAAACCTGCTCGCATGTTTACTGAACATACCTGAAAAAAAGTTCAGAAATTAATTCCGAGCACACTTGTCCTCAGAATCACGCACCGTTAATTTTTGCAAACTCATAAAATTCCCATATAATTAAAAAACATTACATGGAATTTCTGAGTATTTACAATTAAAGACCAATTAACTTTTAACCACACACAATTGGCATAAACAAACATAATCATAAACAAGAAAATGCATCAAAAGCTATTTTTAGAAAATTCTACTATCGTAAAAACACCAACATAAGTTAACAATAGCCATTATAGTGGTGTGAATCATGCCAAAACAATAATTAGATCGACCAAACATTATATGGATTGAATAGGAATGGGAAGATATGGAAACATCTACCTCAGAGGTGTGCGAACACAAAGAAACTTCAATGGTAGGAAGAATACACCCTAAGGAACAATCTACATCACTGAAGGGGGAAGGGAGGAGGTCTTCAGGTTAGGGTTTGCTGGAGAATGTCGTGGATAGAGTAGGTGGGGTTCGTGCCATAGGGGGTGGGGTGGTCAGAGCCGTCTCCGGTGGAGGGGTGTTCCGGGAAGCGGGCATGAGGTAGAGGGCATCCAAAGCACCATTGGAGGAAGGGGCGCAATAGCCGGTGCACCGTTAGAGGGGCCGCAGTGGGCAGCTACCGGGAGCCATGGTGGTGGCTTTGTGCTGCTGTAGCGCACAGAGAGAAAGGGGGGGCACAACGCCCCCTAGGGTTTCCCATATTTTTTTTGATTAATCAAATTAATAATAATAATAATATAACAACTCAATAATAATAAAAAGACACTAATAAATTTGTTTTAATTTTAAATAACAATAATATTAATATCAATTTAGTAATAATGATAAGGTTATTACCTAGAAAATATTATTATTTTAAGCGTTAAGAAACCGCACGGTCACTCGGCCAGAATGCACGGTCACTGCTAATGATGCGGTGTCTGCGCACCAGTCCGAATCCCATAAAAAACATTAAACTTAAAAAAAATAAAACTAAGACTGAGAAGAGAGTAAAATAAAGGGAGTCTCAGGTTTGGGTGTGATAGATTCAACAAAAACCAAAAACATAGATACATATATTCTAAATAAAGAAACTCTAATGAAAGAGAAAGGATATCTCTATCTCATAGACTAGCCTAGAAAATGTGTTTATCATCAGTTCCAAGAGGTCCACCAATGATGTCCAGTATCTCGCATGACTGTTTGAAGAAGTATCCAAGTCAAGCCACACCTCACCACTATGTCACACAATCGAGGGAACACAATCTATAAGTCAAGGACCCATACTCTTGTAAAAAATATGGGTGCCACTATAATGGTAGAGGAACCATGCCTTGATATCGTAGAAGGGTGCCACTCTGATGGATAATGGACTCATTCCCTATCCCTATAGGAGGGTGCCACTTAGTATATAGAGGACCCATGATCTATCCTATAGGAGGGTCACTTTGTAGCTGAAAAAGGACTCATACCCTAACATCGCAGGATGGTGTCACTCAGTAGATAGAGGATTCAATCCCTACCCCAGTAGGAGGGCGCCACTCAGTAGATAGAGGACACATAACCTACCCTAGTAGGAGGGCGTCACTCTGATAGATAGAGGATTCATGCCCTATCCTGTAAGATGGTGTCACTCTAGTAGTCAATATATGAATCATTCCATGTATTAGTAGGAGGGTTCCACTCAAATGGCGGATAGAGGACCCATGCCCTGTGTCAGTAGGAGGGTTCCAATCTAATCTCTCTAATGATCATGTTTGATCACTGCCATCATCGAGCACTGCCAAAAGAAGCATCATGCTCAAAACATATCATATCATATCTCAAAGGACACTACAGAGGATACCATCATGTTCTATGATGAAAAAACTCGGGATATGATACTCGTGGGCCAAAATCCTAGTCCAAATGAAGGAGATACGAGAGGTAGAAGTTTCATCAAAAGGAAGTAAGGGTAAACAACATGTAGGGGACCCACTCAACATGCGGTCCAGCTCTACTATCTATTCATTCCCTCTCCTATTCCTGGATCATTTCCCATATAGCCTTACATGGATTGTAAGGGGTCTAAACGGAGTGCCTCATCCACCTAAGGCTAAGCTGTGTTCTCTTGGTTGTGCTCATGTCTTTTGGGTTGTGCCCGTGTACACTGGTCATGTGCCTGGATGTGAATGTGTCCCTATTCTCCCATAGGACACACCAGGTCACCATCACCAAGTCACATGGTGTGTGTGGCCCCATATGACATGTGATATTTATCTCTCCTGAAACCCTATCCATTGTAGCTAGGTGCTACACATCATGTGTTCTTCCGAACTACTTGGTCTGTAGTCGATATTTTCACATAACCCATAGAATCTGCACATAGTTCTAGATCTGGATCCTCTCAAAAACCAAATCCATCATTTTAACAGTTAAAAATGGTGGAATATTCCTCTGGTCATTGATTTCATCCCTCCGGTATCAGAAAATAGGATCTTCGGCCTTTCCCGCATGAAGGTGTACGTCGTTGGTCACTTTTGGAACCTCCTGCTGCCTCACTGGATCCATGGTGGAATCAACTACATCCCAAAAACATCCCAATACATCCTATAATCACTAATACATTCGTCTCATATGATGTTACCATGAATCTGGGGGTTCGATTGTGCTTGATCCCACCAGGTATTGTCAAACCTAGAACCCGTAGGCCAACAGTGAAGATCATGAAGAACAATGGTGGAAAAACACACAAACTATAGGTGAAAAAATCCTTAGCCAAGCATTATTGGATGAGGAATTATATTGGTGATATCTTGGGTGATAAACATGGAACAATGAATATATATTTAACAACCAATTGAAAATAGGTACACAGGTACTTGCAAAGGCTCATAATAAACGCAGATCAAAGACAAGGAATTGATCGTACTCAATATTTTAATAATATGGGGTGGAATCCAAAAATGATGAGTACTACATAGATTAATATCAACCATTGATGAAGAACTCACTCTCCAATGATGAGGGAAGATCGGTCGCGTTCACTGTGCCTCGATTCCCCTCAATCTAGGAGCTCATTGTCATCAGATCTCAATTCGTCAATGAAGAATAGTGGATTCATCCTCTCAATAGTCCCAAGGTTATGTGGTTAACTGTAGAGATTTATATAACAACATATTTATAGAGGGATTCTGTTTTAGGTCATTTGATGAATTATTTAAATTAATTATTTAATTAATCCACTGAATGTACCACAAATTTTCATTTTATCAGAACGCTCCACATCGACCAACGCTAAGTCATGCTAAGGGTAAATCTCATACTCCAAAATCAACTGTCTCAGATTTTTGTTTTGTGACTCTTTTTAGGAGATATTCCATTATTTATGAAAAACAGTGCATGTTTGATATAAAATATTTTTAATATTTTTATAAAATTAATTTTGGGAACACTAGGTCTCGGAATCTCATGTTGTCTCAGCGCCTAACTCTGTAAATATTTATAGATATATTTCAAAGTATTAAAAGGAAAAAATAGGATCTCTATAAAACATTTCTTGCATACTATTTGTTTTAGACATCAAAATTTTTTACCTCGATAACATAAATATCAATACAACATTCAATGACAACATTCGATGTGAATACAGAACAAGGTACAACACCTTCTATACTAATGGGTGATCAACTATTTGAGAAATTAAAATATATTGACACTATTTTCGATAAACCCTTTTCCAAAAACCACATGAAATTAGCTTGGAAGAAGATTTCAATTTTACATATTTTTAGATTTTTTTTGTGTGCATAACATTAAATATATAATTTTTTAAATGTGATTACAAAAACTATGAATATAATATTTTAAAATACTTTTTCGTTAATAAAATAATAATTTAAATTTAAAATAGACATCGGGTTATCCAGTGGTTATGGAATAACCTCCACCGTAAAGGCTCGATTTTTCATGACACCTTCCTTTGCGTGTTTTGAGTGTTAAAGGGAAGGGTGAAAGTGGTTCTACGTTGAAATTTCAAAAACGTTAAACCACATTTTGGTATGTTTTAACCCCTATATTATAAATATCATTCGTTGATTTGAGGTCCATTTCTTCTTCTCCAATTTTTTTTGGCCTCTCATGTTCTTTTTGGCCATGCTATGGTGGTTCTGTTCTTGCAGTTTCTATCGATAATTGATAGTGGGTTTTTGATGGGGATGATGTCCTTAAGAATCATGGGATTATTTGTAGGAGAGGTGATTAGAGATCAATGTTTGTTATTCCATTATTACTCTAATAATGTTGAAATTTTCTTCTCAGGGAAGGGGATCCATGAATTCTTCTTTTTTATATGAAAGCTGCCACCTGAACTGACTCGCCACGGATTTGAGGGGTGTCCCCGATCCCCCTAACCCAACGAAAATAACCATAGGCTTATGATGAAATCTCTAGGGATGATTTCACCCACTAAATAATATTTAATAAACAACTGAATTTCTTAGGAAATTTTGACATGACCCATCCATACGTTGGACATCCGCACCAAATCAAGAAATAGTTTTATAAAACCAGAAGCAACCAAACATGTAAAAATCAATAACATACATGTAATTGATCATAAATAAAACATAATTCACATACACCCCAACAAAAAAGAGACAATACCCAAATAAAAGGGGTCAAAATGGTCAATACAACTGAGATACAAATGGAAACCCAAAATATTACAACATACTCTCCATGTGACCTCTTGATCTGCATCCATCCACTACTACAAATATCCTTTTTAACTGCACTAAAAATGACCTTTTTCAACACAAAATAAATGTTGACAACATAGGCAATGTTAAAAGAACTTTACCTTTATCATGGAGTAAAGTGGTGATATCATATGAATCTCTACTCATTTTATGTGGTTTTTCAGTGTTTTTGATCTCACTCAACCCCTAAAGGTGTTTCCTATCTCAATAAAATATTTAATTTTCAGTCAGTGTCTATATGAACTTGTAATTTTAATACATGATATTGATTTCTATTTGGATCTATTGATCGAATGTCTAAAATTAATGGGGATACAGGAAATACATTTTATGAGGCTCATAGAAGTAATTAATTCACATTGAGATCCATGTTACACAAGATGATAAATAACATTCCTACTTATAAAAATTTTCAAGCTATAGCATTAAAGAATACTGGGGCATCTCATTTGTGAAAAATTCATTCACTTAGTTTGGTTGAAACATGTCACGACCCAACCCAATGGGTCTCGAGCCGCAACTAACCCAAGCCCACTTCCATAGGCCAAGGGCTAGTGATAAGTGCCAAAAGTCATAACTAATATAGGAGGCCTTTTCATAATGTACCTGAATGCACGCACCCAACGATATCCATGAAGAAGTGAAAATGAATAGATGTAAAAGTCAATAACTTCTAGTGTAGAAACCATGCATGTAACAAACTCCATGTAATACAAGAGTACGACAGTGTAATATGAAAAAAATGGGAAAAAACACATGCCCAACCAAAAATATGTTTCAACCTAAAAAACTAGAAAATTAAATATTTAGAGGGCTCGACTCTAGATCTCCAAACCATGACCACCATACATGGTCAAATTCACTAGAGTATCCATGTGCATATATGAAGTCTCCTTTGACTTGTCCATTGTATGCATAAGACACGACATGTGAGGGAAAACCCCATGCAAGAGTGAGTATATACATACCCAGGTGGATGCCCCGAAATATGGTGGGGGAAGAAAAAGGAGACACGATAGAAGAAGATAGCTCAACCCATATCAAGAGATTCGACAAAAACCAACAATATATATATATATATATATTCTCAATAAAAAGAAGCTCAAAATAGAGAGAAAAATGGTATCCATGTCACAACCCAGCCCAGTAAAATTGTCTATCATCAGTTCCAAGAGGTCCATCAATGATGCCCAACATCTTTCATGACTGTATGAAGAAGTATCCAAGTGGAGCCAAACCTCTCCACTATGTCACACGGTCGAGGGGACAAAATATATAAGTCAAGGACCCATAACCTAGTACAAAAGGAGGGTTCCACTCTGATGGTAAAGGACCCATGCCCTGATATCACAAAAGGGTTCCACTATGATGGATAGTGGACCCATGCCCTATCCTAGTAGGAGTGTGTTACTCAGTTGATAGAGGACCCATTCCCTATCCTGTAGGAGGGTTCCACTCTGTAGCCGAAAGAGGACTCATATCATGACACCACAGGAGGGTTCCACACAGTAGATAGAGGACTCATGTCCTACCCCAGCAGGAGGGTATCACTCTGATAGATAGAGGACTCATGCCATGTCCTGCAGGAGGGTTCCACTTTGGAATTATATAGATGAATCATGCTCTGTCCCGGTAGGATGGTTCCACTAAAATGGTGGATAGAGGACCCATGACCTATGTTAGTGGGAGGGTGCCACTCTAATCTCTCTAATGATCATGTCTGATCATTTCCATCATCGAGCACTGCCTAAAGAATCACCACACTCAGAACATCTCATATCAAATCTCAAAATACACTACAAAGGATATCATCATGTTCTAAGAAGAAAAAACATTCAAGATATGCTACTCGTGGGATAAAATATGAGTCCAAATGAAGGAGATACAAGTGATAGAAGTTTCCTTAAAAGAAAGTAAGGGTAAATGAAATTTATGGGACGCACACGACATATGGTCCAACTTTTATATCTAGATGTGCCCTCTCCTATACATGTATTTATTCCTATGTATCCCTACATGGAATATAAGGGGACTATATGTCATGTATCATCCACCCAGAGATGATCCATGCTCTCTTGGTCATGCTTGTGTCTTTCATGTCATGTCTGTATACACTGGTTGTGTGTCTGGTTGTGACCATACCTATGTACTCCCAAAGTACACACTAGGTCTCCATCACCGAGTCACATGGCATATGAGTTCCCACATGACATGTGATATTTATCTCTCCCAAAACCCTAGCCTCTATAGCCATGGGACTACACGCCGTGTGTTCTTCCGAACTACACAGTGTGTAGTTGGGATTTTCACAGAACCCATGGAATCCTCATGCGGTTTCAGATCTGTCTCCTCTCTACAACCAAATATGTTGTTTTATCACCCTAAAATGGAGGAATATTCCTTTGTTCATTGATTCCATCCCTCTGGTGGTCAGAAATCGGATCTCAGACCCTTCCCACACGAAGTCGTACACTGTTGGTTACTCATGGAACCTCCCACTACCTCACTAGATCTCTAAATCCATGGTGGAATCATATATATCCCAAAAACATCCCAATCCATCCTCTAATAACTGATCCATTAGTCACAAATGAATATATCATGAATCTGGGGGTTCGATCCTGCTTGATTCCGCCCGGTAATATCGAACCAAGAACCCGTAGGCCAACAGTGAAGATCACGAATAATGATGGTGGAAAATCACACAAAAAAAGGTGATAAAATAATTGGTCAAGTGTTCTTGGCCAATGAATTAGATTGGGGAAAACTAGGGGGAGAAACATGGCACAACAGATATAGATTTAACAACCAATTAAAAATTGGTACACGGGCACATACAAAGGCTCATAATAAATTCCGATCAAAGACATGGAAATGATCTTGCCCAATCTTTTAATCATATGGTATGGAATCTGAAAATGATGATTCTTACATGGATTTGTATTGATCATTAATGAAGAAAGCATTCGCCAATGATGGGGGGAGATCCATTGCGTTCGTTACACCTCGATTATCTTCAATCGGGGTGCTCATCATCATTTGATCTCAATCCACTAATGAATAGCAGTGAATCCATCCTCTCAGTGGTCCCAGGGTTATGCAGCTAACCCTAGAAATTTTCTATAACAACATATTTCTAATATAATTATTTTTAAAAATACAATATAAACACTCTTCTTGATAAATTATATGTTTCTTATGTGAAAAAATGATTTATCAGTGAAAATAACTAAATAAAATTTCTAAAGTCTTATGTAAGGGTTAAATCATAGTTAAAACTTTATAATATTCAATCAAATATTTTTGGAGTCATACGCTATATTGGTACAAGATTCCAAGACCCGTAAAGCCTTGACGAAGATAGAATAAAAATATTAAATATATTTTATTAAGTTCGGGAAATTTATTCAAAATAATTGAATAGATCTAAAAAGGTGCATCGTATGAGAATTATGAGACCACTAATTGGTCTGGGATGCGGTTTTTACCTTAGGTGGGGTATAACATTGGTAAGCATCAGATGTTTGGATGTCTTTCTCAAGAAAATAATTTATTTAATAATTTTTATTATATTATTTTTAAAATAAGTTAATATCTCAAAAATGGTGTGTTTTATGAGAAATATGAGTCCACCGTTATGTTAGGGATGTGGTTTTTACCCTATGAGGAGTATAACATTTGTAATAATTGTATGTTTGGATGTATCACTCATGAAAATAACCCTTTTATATTTAATTTGTTTATTTAATCAATTTTTGAAATTTTAAATAATTAATATCTCTCAAACGGTGCATCATATGAGAAATATGAGACCACTGTTGGGTCCAGAATGGGGTGTTTATCCCAGAAAGGGTAGAATCTTTATAAGCAATGAGCATTTGTTCTAGTCATTCGTAGATTTTAAGTTATTAATAATTATATTAAATAATTAATTTTTTAACTTAATTTAATTATTAATTTTAAATCTAAAAACGGATTGTATTATTTATCTTATTTATGTTTATGCGTTCCACCATTTTTGGACACGATGGATCTCCAAAAACTCGGTTTTGACCCTGTTTTAACTTGGAAACTATTACAATAAATGATTTTAGCCAAATTAAAGACTTCTTTAACATCTTTGAATGAAATAGCATAGTAAATCTTCCATTTTAGAAACCCTACATGTATGGGTGTGAATATAGTCAAACCACTCAGGTCTTCTCCTTGTGTCGATCTCATCGAATCTAGGAATCTCTAGATTCTCGTGCAAGTAGTAAGTCGATATCTCACATTCATTATTCAATAATCAATCGGTATCCAGTTTCCTCGTTGCCCTGGTATGGTGTGCTACATAGGTTTAAGAAGGTTTTTTTATTTTCTTTTTAATTTAATTATTTAGTTCTCTGATTATTTATTATAATTCTTTTTTTTTCAATTCTTTTTAGTCCATGAAAAAAAGAAAAAAAGACGGTTTATTGAAAAAATTGATAAAAAAAACTTTTTTAAAAAAATATCAATGATAATTACATAATTATTTTAATTCTGAGGTTATAATCTATAAAATAATCATAAGATAATTTTGTTAAAATAAATTATAATCATAGATAATTATCAAGCATTGAATATTTTTTTGAAGTTTTCAAATAATAACTATGGTGGTTTAGAAAACGACAATTTTATCAAAATATTTTTTGGATAATTGAGTGTATTATTAAAGATAATTATTATTAATATATAGTTTCAAGACTATAAAAGGATAATTTATAAAATAATTATAAGTGGATAAATAATTATCAGAGATAATTATCAAACATAATTATAAAAGGATAATTTCAAACACATGCTTTGTTTTTTAATGATAATTTAAAATAATAATTTTAAAAATTATCTAGAAAATATAAATTATCATCACATGTGATAATTTAAATGATAATTGGAGAATTATTTAGGAGAGATAAAATATCATCGCATGTGATATTTTTATAAATAATTCAAAAATTATCTAGTAGAGAGGATATCATCGTATATCACATTTTATTTATTTTTAGAATAAAATTTTTGTTTTGGTTCTAGGAAAAACCTCGACATACCTCAAGTAATGATATGCTAACAAATCGATACTTTGACATATCACCTTTGACGACAATAAAATTGTGAAGAGGTTTTTCTTCCAACTTTTTAGGTATGAAGTTCCTTACCTCTTGGGATCTAATTTACACATGTTTTCATATTTGATTTATGCATAGACAAATTTTATGATCGTTCTAGATTATGGTCGTATGTGGGTGTGTTGTGTGTAGCCCTGAGAACATTATGTGACACTTGTTTCAATGAGTACCTTGTAGTCCAATGTTGATCACATGTATTGTTGTGCTACCTTACTTATGATGATGTGTTGTGTGTGTGTATCCCATGATATGGTATGATTTGATTCCATGAGATTGATGTGATAGCTTGTTTCCATGATGATGTTTAATTCATGTGTTGATTTATATGATGATTCTATATTTCTCATGATGTGTTCCATGGTTGTTATCATGCGATGACTTGTCATGTTTTCCTTTAGAGTATTGGTATATTTATACTTGATAAGTGTCCATCATGGTATGATTACTCCTTCTGGGGTGAGCGAATGATGTGTGGTGATGATGAAAGCGCAACATGATAACCTTGTAACCTGAAATCTACTCAATGCCTTGTGGATTCTGAGTAGATGGCCTACACATGATGCCCTGTGGATTTTGAGTTTCACCCAATGCCTTGTGGATTTCAGGTAGGTTACAGATACTTGATGACTTATGGATTCCAAGTATTACCTGATGCCTTGTGGATTTTAGTTAGTTTTTTTTCAATCGATGCCTTGTGGATTATGAGTGACTTTCCAACAGCCTTGTGGCAGGTTTTGGATACTTATCGACATACAATATGTTTCTAGCATAGTGACAAAGCAGGAATGGTCGGGGGTTTATGGAAGCTTGGTTAGAACACGATCGCTTGGTTTTGTATTGTGTGTTATTATGTATTTTGAACATTTATTTTGTTATGTAATACACTTGTATACTTGAGAACATTAGGTTAAGGATGCATTGGTGGTGTCCTACTAAGTCTTTCACTCACACCCTTCTTGGTCATTTCGACGCGCTTTTAGATTGAATGTGGGATCTAGCGAATGGAAAGGGCCCTATGGTGGGTAGTTGAGTAGTGGAGTATGGAGATAGTAGTAGACTAGGATAGACTCTGGAGGATCCATTGTTTATTTATATACTTTATTTTATTTATTTCCTTTGTACATTCTTTCCACTTATGGGAGCCACTTTATTTTTATTACATGTAGGTCATCTTTACTTTTCTGCATGTTTACTCTGATTAGTTATTATAATGTTTATTTTTGATTATATATTATAAGACATGATACTGGGGGTATAGTATCCCCATGGTTTCACTTGAAACCCTCACTGTTATTCGAAAACCTCTTATATACGAGGAGGTGCGCATGAGGTCACATAGTATTCCAGCTCGAACCTGGTTGTTCGGTCCGGAGTGTTACTAAATGATATATATGAATTAAGACTCATTAATATGTTTCTTCTCTTATATTATTTTGAGATAAGTTAGACAAGAGATAGTAAATTAGGACTTGTTCAGGGAAATTATGTCAGTGCCTAGCCAAAAATGGATAGATGGACCTCTAAGTTTCCATAAAGTGAGAAATTTATGTTCTTTTGTTACTATTGATTAACCTTGGGTGACACACATGATGTTATATGTTATTTATGAGATTTTACCTATGTTAATGCATCATTAATAGGAATATAGGTTCACATTCCATATATATACCTATTTTTGTACTGTATAGTAGTTCATAAATTAAAAGTCTTGATTTGTGCTAGCTGTTCGGAATAGTTTGTTTAAAGTGATATATCTGTGTTGTCATGCTATGAAATATATATTTATTGGCATTAATTAGTTGAAATGATAATGTTTTTGTGTTAGTATATATATAATTACTGTGAATAACATGAAGGGATTAAGAAAATGGTTATTTTTAGGAGGGGTATACCTTATATTAAGGGTAGAATCCTAAGAAAACCTTGTTTTCTCCCATATAATGGTTTAGAGAAACCTTGTATAATCCCATAGACTAATTAGGGTTTATCCTAATGACTCTGTTTCTTTTATAAAGTGTGACCCTATTCGATACATAATATGTCTCCCTAACATAGGTGATAGAACAACTAGGAAACCGATTTAAATACTTCTATAAAGGATGAGGTTACAATGTTACCACTAGAAGTGTAAGAGAATGCATTTGATCCTTATCCTACACTTACTCTATGGTATAGGCAGTGTGGCCTCTTCAACCAGAAGTCTTTCACTTAGTGTTTTTACTAGGAATAAGAGTTTAGAACTGTGGTCAAATATTCCATGATTTTCAACTCCATCATTCTTAAAACTTCCAGAGGAATGGAGGCTCTCAAGATTATTAAGAATGGGCTGTGATATTTTTGGGAATATTTAACCTAGTAGAGACTCTGAAGGACTGTCACATTAAGCTGAGATTGAGCTCATGTTTGGAGCGCAGTCATTTGAATACCTGTATTATATGGTTCCAACCAAACTGAAGGAGCTTAATGTTTAGCTGGATGAATTGGAGGGAAAGGGATTCATAAATCCAAGTACATCACTGTGGGGTTCACCTATGTTGTTTTCCAAGATGGCATATGATAGTCTTTGACTATGTGTTGATTATAGTAAGCTAAACCAGGTGACGGTGAAGAACCTATATCTTTTTCCTAGAATTAATGATCTTTTTGATCAGCTCTGGGGAGCCCGATGTTTCTCCAAGATTGATCTTTGATCGAGCTACCACCAGTTGTGAGTTAGGGAGGTGGCATTCCAAAGATGACATTTCAGAATAGATATGGATTGTATGAGTACTTTGTAATGTCGTTCAGGCTGACGAATGCACTATTGGTGTTCATGGTCCTCATGAACAATATCTTTCATCCATAATTAGACTCTTTTATCATATTTTACATCAATGATATCCTCATATACTTTCCGACACCAGAGAAGCTTTCTAGATGCCATATTGAGTAAGCTTTGAGTACACAAACTTTACACCAAGCTATCAAAATTTGACTTTGGGATTAAAGAGGTAAAGTTACTAGTACATGTGGTTTCTAATACTAGTATATCAGTAAATCTAGATAAGGTCAAGGTAATCATGTCTTGGACACATCCCCAAAATGTGTTTAAGATTATGAGCTTTCTAGGATTGGTAGGATATTACCAGAGGTTTATCTAGGACTTATATCAACTATCAGCCTCTGTGACAACACTGAAAAATAAGGGAGTAAAGTTCTAGTGGTCAGATTAGTGTGAAGAGGCTTTCCTTGAGCTAAAGAGAAGGTTGACGACAACTTGTGTACAAACACTCCCTAAACATGGAATTGGTTATGTAGTGTATTGTGATGCATTAAGAATTGGTATGGGAGTGTTGTTGATGTAAATAGATCAGGTAGTTTCCTATGGGTCTCATCAGTTATGACCCCATGAGAAGAACTACCCTACACATGACTTGAAGACAGCAGTGATGGTCCACACTCTGACATGTTAGAGACACTATCTCTTCAATGATAGATTTATTGTTTACATGGACCACAATAGACTTCTCTATATCTTATAATAGAGGGACCTTAATCTAATGTAGAGTTACTGGGTTGAATATCTACATATATTCAAATTTTAGATGGAATATTCACCTAGAAAGAGAAATGTTGTAGCAGATTCCATTAGCCAAAAGACTTAGTCTAAACAAGGACTTGGTGATAGGTCCTCAGAGGAGTAGTGACATTTTATGAGTTTATTGGATGATTGGAGGATGGATTCCTTATAAAACCATTGTTATATGAATTTTTCTCCCTTAATGGTCACATCCTCACTTGTGGGTTGGGTAAAAGTTGATCATGAGTTAGAATCAGAGTGTACGGTAATGAGGGAACAACTAACTGGTGATGACTCGATGCTGAGATAGTTGATGGATGGCAATGGTGAGATCTTGGTGTCACAACCCATCCCCCGGGGTCCATTCCATGACCACCCCAAGACTGCATTCCATAGGACAGGGGCTAGCAACTATCACTGAAAAGACGTATCCTTATAACTGGAATTCATTTCTTGTAAACCTGTACAAACACACACCCAGGAACAAAATAAGAAGCAACGATGAAGTAAACTGTTATAGTAAGAAGTTTACTGAAAGTAAAAGGGTCCGGAATACAAGGCCAACTAGAAAGTAAAAGTACAAATGAGAGAGAAAAACAACTCCTGGAACGTCCACTTAGGATCCTGCCTGAAGGGTAGGTACAACTCTCGATCAGCAGTCACTACGTCATGTCACGTCAAACGGTCCACCTCTAAGAATCATCCAATCCTGGATCCCTCAGGCTCGATCAACGATGTCCATTTTCTGCACAAGACACAGTAAGGTGTGGGCATAAATCATGCAGGGGTGAGCATAATAATACTCATTAGGGACCCTGACACCCCATAAGGTCTCCTAGAGTCCCAAAAAGGAATAGCCACAAAGCAAGACCTCAACCACAAAGCACGAAGAAGTAGTCATCAACTCTACTTAGGTATATGACCATACATATACTTAAGTTATAAAAAGATACTCATCTCATTCATGAGGAGACTTAAGGCTTCAACTTTTAAGACATTTTAACAACTGTTCCAAAAAGGAAGAATACCACAAAGGTAACACCATGAAGGTAAAAGTACCACAAAGGTAACACCATGAAGGTAAAAGTACCACAAAGGTAACACCACGAAGATAACTCCATAAAGGTAAAAGACTCATCTCACACCAAATATATAACTTTAGTACAGAATTTTATATGATTAGTTGTAAGTCTAGATCATATTATTCTGTCGAGAGGCTCTACAGCTGACTATACAGAGTCTAACCCACACAGGATCGATAGGTACTAACCCCCATAGATCCACACAGGATCTGACCCACACATGATCGATATGTGCTGACCCACATAGGATCGTTGAGAGTTGACCCACACAGGATATAACCCACACAGGATCGGTGCTGACCCACATAGGATTGCTTGGTACTAACCTTCGTATGATCAGTCTCCAACCTCCGCCTCACTGCCAGCCACGAGATTTCTTCTCATATTATACTTGATTCCTAAAGGATATGCTCCTCAATCCATTGTTCATACCTCAACTGCCATGAAGTTCCACGAAAAGGTACCCCAAATAACCACCATGTCGTTAGGGTTCCAACGCGATATACGAAACGTTAATCAGACGCTCAGTCTGTGAGTTATAAGCATTTTAATGCCGAGAGCCCGGTTGAATTCGGGTTCGATCCAACCCGGTCATAATCCAACATTCTACAAAACTCAAGTAGAGTATACCCAAAAGATTGTCTCACTCCAAGGATCCAAGCGCCACATACAGTTCATCAAATAGACGTCTGGTTCACAAGTTAAGACCCTTTAAGTGAAACTAGGTCTAAGTGGGTCTGGGTTTGACCGGGCTGGGTTGGGCCGCGGTCCGACCTGCCTGGGCTAGGCTACGGTCCGGCCTGGCCTGTAGAGTGCATATCCCATCTCGCAAGGACACAGCCTGCTAGGCTCGCATGACATAACTAGCGTAGGTGTGGCCCGCTGGGCTTGTGCGGCCTGGCCTGCGAAGGTGTGGCCCGCTGGGCTCGCGCGGCCCGACCCACTGGGCACGCGCAACCCGACTTGCGGTGGGGCGTGGCCCGTTGGAGAAGGGCCCAACCTAGATGACATAGGGGGAAAGTCCCCTGGTTTTTCTGAATGTTCGAGCGGCCATTCGGTTTCCTCCACCACGGTGGCGTCACGTGGCGCCGCCTCATCTGCCATAGGACCCGTAGGGAGCGAGTCCTACCACCGTGACATAGAAGTCGCGGCTACTACGGTGGTGCGCCATTGCATGCCACTACCTCCTCTTGTGGTTAGCTGATGTCATCCACTTCTCATGTCCGTCGTGGCTAAAAAGTCAGGGCCACCTTCTTCGGTAGCGTGTATGGGCCCGCCGCCCTCCCTTCTGTGGCCAACCGCTACTGGCCGCGGCAGCTAAAGATCTGAAGCTCGCTTCTCTAACGCTGTTTCGTCACTATTGTGGTCGGTCAGTGCCAGCCGCCGCCATAGCCTACCGGCGCCAGTCGCCGACGGTCTTCCGCGGGTCATCGGGTGAGCTCTGGTGACCCGTTTTTCCATCTGATCGCATCTATGGGCTTCCTGGGATGCCCTCTTCACTGTATGACCCTTCATTCCAGATTCCACTCAACCTGAAAATTTATCAAAAAAGAATTCATAGATTAAACAAATTAGAAAAGGGTCTGAGCCTTGTTCGTTTGGCCCACACCCTCTGTGTTAGCTTGATAACAAAAGGGAATCAAGAAAACTTTCATCAAATATTGGAAAAAACCAAGATTAAACCCTACCTCTTAAATCCATCGGAGAACATTCGCGATTGAAGGTGGGTGAGTGTTCATCATTCCTGCAACAAGGTTTCATTGATGCTGCTCGAAGGACGATCTTTAGTTCTAAATTTTGAGAACTTTTCTTCATCAAGAACCTCAAAATCCTCCTCCTCCTTTTGCCAATGGAAAACAAACACCCAACCTAGAGGAAGAGTTAATATAACTCTTAATTAAGAGGTGATTAATTTATTTATAATTAATGTATCCTATTAATTAAAGGGATTTGTGGTTACATGTTTTGTGTAACCAGGAATTTAATGCCCTAAATTAAATGCTTGATCACCCCCTTTTGATATCCACCACTAAAACCTAAAGAGAGGTAGAAATAAATAAAATAAAAATAAATTTATTTTATTAATTTACCATGGAAAAATGAAAAACTAACATCCCCATCTTGAACCACTGCAGTAAAATTGAATCTTTACTTAATTGAATATCGACACTGTAGATTCAATGGTGCTCTAATATTTTTAATCTGAGCACTAGTTCAAAATTTAGAAAACGTCGCTCGCGAGTTTATTGAACGTACCTTAAAAAAAGTTTAGAAATTCATTATGGGCACACTGAGCCTAGGATTTACACGTTGTTAATTTTCAAAAACTCATAATAAATCCATATAATTAAAAAAATACATGGAAAATATGGGTCTTTACATTCTCCCCACCTTAGTGATTTTCATCCCCAAAAGTCACAACATAGACTAAGGAAACAGATGGGGGTACTGAGCATGAATTTGAGCCTCCCTCTCCCATGTGCTCTTCTAGAGGTTCCCATTCTACCAGCGAACGCAAAACAGAGGTATCGATCATCCATAAAGGACCCACTCCTATCGATCCTCAATATCCACTGGAACCTCTGTAAATGTCGCCCCTTCATCAAAGTCTAGCTCGCCGCGGTCTATGATGTGAGATGGTTCATGCACGTATCTCCTCATCTAGGATACGTGGAAGACGCCGTGCACCCTCTCCAACTACGGTGGAAGTTCCAAGTGATATGCCACATCTCCATTCCTCTAAAGTATCAGAAATGGTATGATAAACATCAGTGATAACTTTCCACCCTGACCAAATCTCCACAAACCTCATCGGGGTGAGTCTCATAAGAAGACATGGTCTCCCTCCTCAAACTCCAAAGGTATCCATATTTTGTCATTATAAGACTTATATCTACTCTATGTAGTCTTCATATGCTCCTGGATGATCTGCACCTTCTCATTGGTATCTCGTACCAACTCTAAACCCATAAGTGCTAACTCCACTGGGTCTGTCTAGCATAGAGGTGATCTTCAAGGTCGACCATACAAGTCCTCAAATGGTGTCATACCGATGGTGGAGTGATATCTATTATTTTATCCAAACTCCACTAGGGGAAAGTGATCCTCCCAACTACAACCAAAATCTAGTACGCAAGCACGAAACATATCCTCTAGTGTCTGAATGGTCTGCTCCGTCTGACCATCCGTTTGAGGATGAAAGGTGGTGCTCAAACGTAGCTGAGTTCCGAACACCTCCTGCAATCCCTTCCACACCATGATGTAAAACGTGTGTCACGGTCAGAGATGATCATCGATGGAACCCCATAAAGTCATAAAATATCATGTATGCAGAGGCATCCCAAGCCCTTTACGGATCCCTGCTCTTGGATAGGTAGGAAGTGGGACGACTTGGTGAGTCATTCAACGATCACCCATATGGAATCATAACCCCTGGACGTACGTGGAATCCCTATCACAAAGTCTATGGAGATACCATCCCACTTCCACTATAGCACCCCTAGTTCCTGCACTAAGACTTCTAGAACCTGATGCTCGACATTCACTTACTGAAAAATGAGGCATCGTGAAACAAACTCTGCCACTGCCTTCTTCATCCTTGGCCACCAGTGCTAACGCCGAAGTTCCTGGTACATATTTTCCACACCAGGATGCACTGCCGGAGGGGACATATGGAACTCCCTCAACACCTCCTCTCGTAACACCACTAGTACTATGGTGCGTCCTCTGAAGAGGATGACGTGCTCCCCACCTTTAGAAAATCCATCAGGTGCCTGTCCTGAGGATATCTGGGCACGTCGAACCTCGTAGTCAATTTCCCCAAGTTGTGCCTCCCGAACTCACTAAAGAAGTGGGGGAGTGATAGTCATACACTAGAGGTAAGTTGCTTCATCTCTATCCACAAAGGATATCTGAAACGCGAATAGCTTCTATATCGCCTCACTCAGAAGTTGTAGATCAGACCTCCTGCTGAGTGCGTCTACTACTACGTTCCCCTTCCCAGAAGTATACACTATCTCAAATTCATAGTTCTAGAGTAACTCTAGCCATCGCTGTTGTCTCAGGATCAGGTCCTTCTGAGAGAAGATATACCTGAGACTCTTTTGATCAGAGTAGACTGTAAAACGTTCTCCCATCAAGTAATGTCGCCACATTTTCAAGGCAATGACCACTGCTGCTAACTCTAGGTCATGGGTAGTGTAGTTTTTCTCATGTTATCTCATATTTCGAGAACCATAAGTGATCAATGCTTGCTCCTGCATTAGGACACATCCAAGTCTAATCCCTGATGTTTCACAATAGACTGCATACCCAACGCCCTCTTCTGGTAGCCTCAAGATGGGAGCACTCATCTATCTCTGCCTCAGGTTCTAAAAACTCTACTGTAATCTCTCCATCCACAAAAAGGGTTGTCCCTTCTTATTCAATGCTGAAAAGGGTGTCACAACTCTAGAAAATTCAGGTATAAACCTCCAGTAATATCTATCCAGCCTTAGGAAACTCTGCACCTCGGTCACACTCCTGGGTGGCTCCCAAGCAAGCACAACCTCTATCTTTGTCGGATCCACTACAACTCTATCCTCTGAGATAACATGTCCCAGAAAGTGGATCTCCCATATCCAGAACTGGAACTTCAAGAGCTTATCTTGAAGCTGGTGCTCTCGGAGTGTATCCAAAACTATTTGTAGATAATAGGAATGCTCCTCCTCTGTCACTAAGTATATCAAGATGTCATCGATAAAGACCATGAAGAAGCAATAGAGGTGTGGCTGTAAGATCCCGTTCATGAGTCCCATGAACATTGTTGGGGCATTGGTCACACCGAATGTCATAACCAAGAACTCATAATGGCCATACCGACATCTCAAGACCGTCTTCTGCACATCCTCATCTTGTACCCTAAGCTGATGATAGCCTGATATGAGGTCTATCTTCAAAAACCAACGAGCTCCCTTCAGCTGATCGAAAATACCATCAATCCTTGGAAGTGGATACTTGTTCTTCATGGTCACCTGATTCAGGTGCCGATAATCCACACAAATCCTCAAACTCCCATCTGTCTTCTTAGCGAACAAAATCGGGGCTGCGCATGGAGAAACACTAGACCTTATAAACCCCTTCCTCTGTAATTCCTCTAGTTGTACTCGTAACACACGAAGATCCAGAGGAGCCATCCAATATGCTGGTGTAGATATCTATGTTTTCTCAGGGTACAGGTTGATGTAAAAGTTTACCTCTCTATGTAGAGGTATTCCTAGAACATCATTAGGAAATACATCGACATATTGGTCCACCACTACAGGATAGCTCATACTCTCAACATCAACTGCTCTGAGGGTAAGGCTAGCCAACTGATGAGTGTTCGGATGCACCCTCCTCTGGGTAAGTCCATCATATGCTGCAATGGTTCCCTTCTCACTAGTGAAGGAAAACCTTGTCCCATCCTTGTGGACACACCACACTTTATGCCTAATGCAGTCGATCTGAGCATGGAATGTGAATAACCATTCCATACCCAAGATAACGTCGTAAGGCCTCTATGCCATTACTAGAAGATTCCAGCTGAAGCTCCCGCCTACTAGAGTAAGCTCACACTACTGGCACCAGTTTATAATCATTGAATCCCCTCCCGTAGAGGTCTCTAGCCGTAAGGACCGAGCTAACGGCTCCCCCAAAATCTACGAGATCCAAACAAGGGTCATGGAAATAAAAGAGTGACTGGAAACTATTTCTATAAGTACTGTAGTTAAGGTGGATTAGACAAAAAATGTACCTTGAATCATCTCTGGATCACCGTGGTCGTAGGCCTCAGCTGCCTAGAGCTGAGCTCATCCCTATCCACCCACTCTCTATGGTCGGGGTGGACCACCTAGAGGTGGTGGCAGTAGAACCTTGAATCCCTTCCCACCGCCTGCTGCATGGTTAGCTCATCTGCCACATCCTCTGCCCTGAAGACCTCCTCGCTCAAACCTTGGCCTCTACCTCAGTGGTCCCTCGACCGTCAGCTGGTCTTCCATACAGTGGGTCGGGCAGTCGCGAGCCATGTGGCCCTGCCCGCCGCACGAGTAGCACTGCCTTCTCCTCAACTATCCTCCTCTATCCCGTGAGCCCCATACCACCGACCTAATATCCTGAGGTTATACTCCAGAAGTTATGGCCCTCTTGGGCCCCTACATCATCTGTCTACTGCCTGCTACAGATGAATCTGCAACCTGAAATCTTGTGGTGGCTCTCGCTATCGGTGCCTGCTCAGCAAGGAAGCTATCCACCAAAATGCTCTCTCGAGCACTCTAGCATGTGTCGGGATGCTGAGAGATAAAATCAAAGCTCTGATCTCCCATTGGAGACCCTGATCAAAGGTCTGATCCCCTAAGAAAGGGTCTCATACTATGTCGGGGGAGTAGTGGGAGAGATTAGTAAACCTCGCCGAGTACTGGGCCACGATCATGCTACCCTACTGTAAGTGCAGCGGCTCCTATATACGCACTGATCATAGAGTCTTTGAGATGAAATCTGCCCTAAAAAGGCCCTAGAAGTCCGCCCAGGTGAGGGATGCCTTGTCATGTATCTGGAATGTCAGACTGCACCATCTTCCAGCTACTCACTAGAAGAGACTGGCAGCTAGGATCACTATCAAATCAGCTGGTGTCCCCACTAAGTGAAAAAATCTTGCCAAAACCATTAGTCAGTCCTCATTCGCCTACAAATCCGTCTCTCCTTAGAACCTCAGAGGCCTCTTGCGCTGAAACTCATGCAATACACTCAGTCGGCGTGCACCCTCTACTGGTGGGGCTGGTGGTAACGGCTGCCCAACTGGTAGTGGTGCTGCTGGTACACCACCTGAAGGTGAAAACATTGTAAGAGGGACCTACACCGAGGCCTCATCGCTCGGTGGGCTGTCATCATGTACACTCTCGAGAATAATGGCTGGCTTTCTACGTGATGGAATCCTAAAAGAAAACTGGTGTGACACAGTCAATAAGTTATCCCTGGTGAAGTGACTCAGGAAGATTAAAAGAAATACTTTTTAAAACACACGTAATCAGTGTTTTCATGCACTTAGTCAGAAATCAGAATTCAAGATCCTGGTGTATAGATAAGTCGGTTTCCGCACCAACACTAGATTCCTCAAACTGAAAACCAAACTCATAACACTTAACACTATTGCCACATAGAAAACATCAGAGCCCTAGTTCTTTGGTAGAACCGAATCCTCTCATACCACTTTATCAGGAACCGTCCCCCGGGGCCCATTCCATGACTACCCCAATCCGGACTTCCATAAGTCAGGGGCTAGTGAATAGAACTGGAAAGGCATATCCCTATAACGGGAAGGAATTGCCTTTAAACCTATAAAAACACACAACCAGGAAAACAACAAGAATCAACCACGAAGTAAACTGCTGTAGTAAAAAGTGTACTGAAATTAAAAGGGGCCGGAATAAAAGCCCAAATAGAAAGTAAAAGCACAACTGAAAGAGAAAAATAGCTCCTGGAATGTCCACCAAGGATCCTACCTGAAGGGTAGGTACAAATCTCGATTAAAACTCACAACATCACATCACGTCAAATGGTCCACCTCTGAGCATCATCCAGTCCTAACTCCCTCAGCCTCGATCAACATTTTCCATCGTCTACACAAGATACAACAAGTTTTGGGTCTATCCTGTGCAGGGGTGAGTATAAAAATACTCATTAGGGACCCCAAGACCCCAGAATGTCTCCTAGAGTTCCACAAAGGAATATCCACAAAGCAAGACCTCAACCAAAAAGCACAAAATAGTAGTCAATCAACTATACTTAGGTATATGCCCATACATATACCTAAGTAATCAAAATATTCTCGTCTCATTCATGAGGAGACTTAAGGATCTAACTTTTAAGCCATTTTCACAACAGTTCCACAGTGTAATAATACCACAAAGGTAACACTGCAAAGGTAAAATTACCACAAATGTAACACCACAAAGGTAAATTTACCACAAAGGTAACACCACGAAGATAACACCAAGAAGGTAAATAACTAATCTCACACCAGATATATAACTTAAGTACAAAAGTAAAAATGATTAGTCATAAATCTATATCATATTATTCTGTCGAGAGTCTTTGCTACTGACTATACGGAGTCTGACCCACACATGATCGATAGGTACTAACCCCTGCTAACACACACAGGATCTGACCCACACTGGATTGGTATGCGCTGACCCACACAGGATCGCTGATCGCTGACCCACACAGGATTTAACCCACATAGGATCGGTACTGACCTACAAAGGATTCCTCAGTACTAACCTCCGTATGATCTGTCTCCAACCTCAACCTCACTACGAGCCACGAGATTCCCGCTCATAGTACACTTGATTTCAGGAGGATATTCTCTTCAAGACAGAGGTTATAGATCAAATTCCATGAATTTACACTAAGAAGTACCCCAAATGACCACCATGTCATAAGGTTTCCAATGCGATAGATGGTGCGTTAATCGGACGCTCGTTCTGTGACTTGTATACATTTTAATGCCGAAGGCCCGGTTGAATTCGAGTTCGATTCAACCCGGATGTACTCCAACTTTCTCCAAAACTCAACTGGAGTATACCAAAAGGACCATCTCGCTCCAAGAATCCCGACATCATAGACAGTTTGTCAAACGGATGTCTGGTTCACAAGTTATGGCCCTTTAAACAAAACTGGGTCTGGGTGGGTCTGGGTCTGGTCCGACCCAGTCAGATCGACCCGACCTGGCCCGATCCGCAAGGGTGCAGCCTGCTGGGCACATGTAGCCCAGCCCATGGTGGGGTGTGGCCTACTGGGCATGCGTAGACCGCTAAAGCGTGGCCCACCTTAGTCAACATGGGGGGGGGTCCCCCAGTTTTCCCGAATGGCCGAGCGGTCGTTCAGTTTCATCCACCATAGCAGCACAACGTGGCGCTGCCTCATCTACCATGGGACCCTCACAGAGCGGGTTCTGCCGCCGCGACGTCATAACCGCGGTTCCTCTGGTGGCACGCCATTGCATGTTTCTCCCTCCTCTTATTTTTGCCCGATGCTGGATGCTTCTCGCATCTGCAGCCCGCTTCTCCGGCGGCGTGTGATGGCATGCGATGGCTCGCCACCACCACCGCGGTCGGCCGCTACCATAGCATGTCGGTGCTGGTCGCCGAGTGTCATCCACGGGTCACTGAGTGAGCTCTGGTGACCCATTTTTTCATCCGATCACATCTACGGGCTTTCCAGGATGTCGTCTTCGCCGTATGACCCTTCATTCTGGATTCCTCTCAACCTGAAAATTGGTCCACGAAGAATGCATAGATTAAACAAAGTAGCGGAGGGTCTGAGCCTTCTTCGTTTGGCCTGATCCCTCCGCGTTAGATTGATAACAAGAGGGAATCAAGAAAATTTTCATCATATCTTGTAAATTAATCAAGATTAAAACCTACCTCATAAATCTATTGGAGAACATTAGCGATTGAAGGTGGGTCAGTGTTGGTCGTTCCCACAAAAAACTTCCAACAACACTGCTCGAACGACGATCTTCAGTTCTCGATTGTGAGATTTGTTCTTTTTCAAGAACCACAAGATCCTCCTCCTCCTTTTTCCAATGGAATACAAACACCCAACTTAGAGGAAGAGTTAATATAAATATTAATTAATATGTGATTCATTCATTTATAATTAATGAATTCTATTAATTAAAGGGATTGGTGGATACACATTTTGTGTGACCAGAAATTTAATGCACTGTATTAAATTCTCGATCACCCCCCTTTGTCGTCCCCAACACTGAAACCTAAATAGAGGTGGAAATAAATAAAATAAAATAAATTTATTTTATTAATTTACCACGGAAAATCCCAAAAATAACACCCCCCTCTCGACCCACTATTGTCAAAGTGAAGCCTTCCTTAAGTGAATCCCAGCACTGCGGATTCAACGGTGCTCTCAGATTTTTAATCTGAGCACCTGTTCAAAAGTTAGAAAACTAGGCTCGTGCATTTAATGAACATACCTTAAAAAATGTTCAGAAATTCATTCCGGGCACACCAGGCCTCAGATTTACATGCTGTAAATTTTTGTAAACTCATAATAATTCCATATAATTAAAAAAATTACATGGAAAATCAGGGTCTTTGAAATTGGTACATGGGATAGTAGTAGTCCTTGATTCCATTAGAGAGGATCCAATGAAGGATTACCATATCTCTAGATCTTCAGTACATTCGGGTGTGACCAAGATTCATCACGACTTCATGTGATAGTTCTAGTGGCCAAGGATGAAGAGTGACATTGCTGGGGGTTTTTTGTCAATGCCTTTCTAGTTAGAGGGTGAATGTAGAGCACCAATGTCCTGGTGGGTTGTTAAGGCCACTATCTATACCTATATAGAAGTGAGAAGAAATCATGATGGACTTTTTAATGGGGTTAACTAGGACCCCAAGGAGTCACAAAACAGTTTTTCTGATTGTTGATCAGTTAATGAAGTCTTCTCACATCTTATCGATCAGAGAGACTCACTCAGTGGAAGAGCTAGTAAAGCTGTATGTCTGAGATATCATGCACTTTCATGGGTTCCATTTTATCATTATTTTAGATAGATATTCATGATTTACATCATGCTTTTGGTAGGGCTTAGAAAAATCCCTAGGGACTCAGCTGAGATTGAGCACGGTGTACCATCAGACTGACGAATGGTATGAGTGAACCATACACATATTAGAGGATATGCTTTGAGATTGCATTCTAAACCTTGATAGATCATGGGATGATGAACTAGGCTTTATTGAGTTTTTATACAATAATAGTTATCAAGATTCGATTTTGATGTCACCTTATGAGGCTCTTTATGAGAGTCCATGTCGTTCACCATTGAGTTGGCATGAGGTCGATAAGGCAACAATAATTGGACCCAATACGGTTCATAAGTCCTCTAAGAGAGTGCAGCTGATATGGAATATATTGATCACCGATCAGAGCATACATAGATCATATGTCAACTGTAGGAGGAGACCCATGGATTTTGCTGTGGGAGATCAGGTTTTCTTAAGAGTGACTCCATGATTGGGGCACAAATGTCTAAGGAAGCAGGGAAAGCTAGTACCAGGTCTAGTTGGACCCTTTGAGATCATCGAGTGGATAGGCATAGTGTCATTTCATCTAGACAAACCTTCTCACTTTTGAGGTATACACGATGTGTTCCATGATCCAAATCATTGGAGGTTCATACTCGACCTTGTGCATTCTATAGATTGTAAGGATGTTGAGCTGGAGACCGATGCATCTTATGAAGAGCATCCGGTGTGAATCATTGATCAAAGTTAGAAGGCGTTATAAGGGAAGACGATACCACTAGTCTAGATTTGGTGGCATCATGGGTAGATCCGAGGAGAGGCACGGGAGTGTGAGTCTGATTTTTGAGCTCAGTGGACTAAGTTATTCAATAAAGACCGCTAAAGATACTTCTCAAGGATGAGAAGTCAATAGTGGGGGATAATTGTAATATCCTTATTTTTAAAAAGATAATAAAAACCCTCTTCTTGATAAATTATAAGTGTCTTATATGAAAAAAATGATTTATCAGTGAAAATAACTAAATAAATTTATTAAAGGCTCATCTAAGGGTAAAAGCATAGTTAACACTATAGAATATTCAATAGAATATTTTTGGAGCCATGTACTAAGTTGGTGTAATATTTTGAGGCCTATAAAGCATCGACAAAGATAGAATAAAAATATTAAATATATTATATTAAGTGTGGAAAATTTATTAAATATAATTGAATAACTCTAAAATGGTGTGTCATATGAGAAATATGAGACCACTGATAGGTCTAGGATGTGGTGCTTACCTTAGGCGGGGTATAACATTTGTAATCATCAAAGAATTTATTTAATATTTTCTATTATATTATTTTTAAAAATAATTTAATAGCTCCAAAATGGTGCATCATATGAGAAATATGAGACCACTGTTAGGTCTGAGACGTGGTTTTTACTCTGGGAGGGGTATAACATTTGTAATAATTAGTCGTTTGGATGCCTCACTCAAGAAAAAAACCATTTTATATTTAATTAATCATTTAATCCATTTTTTAAATATTAAATAATTAATATCTCTCAAAAGGTGCATCGTATGAGAAATTTGAGACCACTGTTGGGTCTGTAATAGGGGTTTTTCCCTAGATTGGGTACAACTTTTATGAGAAATGGGTGTTTGTTCAGGTCATTCATAGATTTTAAGTTATTACTAATTACATTAAATAATAAATTTAATTATTTTAATTTAATTATTGATTTTAAATCCAAAAAATGGATTATATTGTTCACCTTATCCCCTTTTACATGTTCCACCATTTTTTTATGGGGTGGATCTCCAAAAACACGGTTCTGACCCGTTTTAACATGGAAACAATTGCAACACATGACTTCAACCAAATTAATGACTCCTTAAACATCTTTGAGTGAAACAATGGAGTAAATATTTCATTTTAGAAACCGTATGTGTATGGGTGTGAATATAACTAAACCGATCATCTCTTCTCCTTGTTTTGATCTCATCGAATCTAGGTATCCTTACATTCCCTTACAAGTAGTAAGCTAATCTCTGACATTCTTTTTTCAAGAATCAACCAGAATCTGGTTTCCTCATTGCCATGGTGCAGTGTGCTACATAGGTTAAAGAAAGGTTATTTTTCTATTATTTTTAATTTAATTAATTATTTATTTCATTATTAATTATAATTATTTTTTTCTTTTCTTTTTAAACTATAAAAAAATAAAAAAATATGGTCGAATGAAAAATCGATAAAAAACCTTTTAAAAAAATTATCAATGATAATTACATAGATATTTTAATTTTGATCTTATAATATCTAAAATTATCATAATAATTTTTTTAAAAAATAAATGATAATCATAGAGAATTATCATACATTGAATAATTTTGTGAAATTTTCAAATAATAACAATGGTGATTTACCAAATGATAATTTTATCAAAATATTGTTTGGATAAATGAGTGTATTATCAAAGATAATGGTTATTAATTGATAGTTTCTATATTATAAAAGGATAATTTATAAAATAATTATTATTGGATAAACAATTATGAGAGATAATTATCAAACATAATTATAAAAGGATAATTTCAAACACATGCTTTGTTTTAAATGATAATTTAAAATGATAATTTTAAAAATTATCTAGAAAAGATAAATTATCATTCCATGTGATAATCTGAATGATAATTTGAGAATAATTTAGAAGAGAGAAAATATCATCACATGTGATATTTTAATAAATAATTTGAAAATTATCTAGGAGAGAGAATATATCATCGTATATCATATTTTATTTCTTTTTAAAATAAAATAATTTTTTGGTTCTAGGAAACTCTTAACATACATCAAGTAATAACATGTCCAAAACTTGAGACTTTTACGTATCTCCTTTGAAGATAATAAAAACATAGAGGTTTTTCTTCAAACTTTTGAGGTAGGAAGTTCCCTTCCTCTTGGGGTATCGTTTACACATGTTTCCATATTTGATTTATACATATACATTTGATGACTGTGCTAGATTATGATTGCATGTGGGTGTGTATGTGTATCTTTGAAAACATTATTTGACACTTGTTTTAATGAGTACCTTGTAGAATATTATTCAGGTTTGATGTTTATCACATGTATTGTTGTGCTACTTTACTAATAATGATGTTCTATGTGTGTGTAGGCTATGATATGTTATGATTTGATTTCATGATATTGAGGTTATAGTTTAATTCCATGATGATGTTTGATTCATATGTTGATGTATATGATGATGCTATATTTCTCATGATGTGTGATATAGTTGTTATCATGATATGACTTATCATGTTTTCTTTAAGAGGATTGGTATGTGTATGCTTGATAGGTGGTCATTGTGGTATGATTACTCCTTATGGGGTTCACACATGATGTGCAGTGATGATGACGGTGAAACATGTTAACCTTGTAATCATGCATCTACTTTATGCCCTTTGGATTTCAAGTAGATGTCCAACACTTGATGACTTGTGGATTCTGAGTGTTACCTGACACCTTTTGGATTCCGAGTAGGCTACAAATACTCAATGCCTTGTGAATTCTGAGTATTACCCAATTCCTTGTGGATTCCAAGTTGGTTGTTTTCACTTGATTCCAGGTGGATTATGAGTGAATTTCCAACATCATTGTGGCTAGTTTTGGATACTTGTTGACATATAGTATATTTCTGGCATGGTGTCGAAGAAGGTACGACTGAGGGTTTGTGGCATCTTGGTTATTGCATGACTGCTCGATCTTTTATTGTGTGATAATATACCTATTATGCATTTATTTTGTTATGGAATATGCTTTTATACTTGATCACATCAAGTTAAAGACACATTGGTGGTATCCTACTAAGTCTTGTACTCACACTCTACTTGGGAATTTCAATGCAGTTGTAGATTGCATGAGGGATCTAGCGAAGGTCAAGGGACCTGTGGTGGATAGGTGAGCAGAGGAGCATAGAACTAGTAGCATACCAAGATGGACTCCAAAGGATCCACTATTTATTTTTTTTAATTTATCTTCTTTATTTCCTTTGGATATTCTTGCCACTTATGGGAGATTATTTATTTGTATTACACGTATTTTATCTTCACTTTTACGCATGTCTAATCTCATTACTTATTATAATGTTTAATGTTTATTATTGATCCTATGAGATGATACTGAGGGTATATTCTTCCTATGGTTCCACTTGAAACACTCACTTCTAGTCAGAAACCACTTGAATATGGGGAGGTGTGCATGAGGTCGTGTAGTATTCTGGCTCAGACTTGGTGGTTTGGTTCAGGATGTTACAATATTTATAGATGGATTCTATTTCAGTTCATTTAATGAATTATTTAAATTAATTATTTTATTAATCTATTGAAGATACCACCAATGGTCATTTTATCAAAATGCTCTGCACTCACCGACTTTAGGTCACGCTTACGATAAATCCCATGATCTGGATTCAACTATGGTATTAGATTTCCATTTAGCGACTCCTTTTAAGAGATATTCCATTATTTTTAAAAGATATTCATGTTTGATATAAAATATATTTAATATTTTTATAAATTAAATTTCGAGCATAATGGGCCTCAGAATCACGTGTTGTCTCAGCTCTTGACTTCGTAAATATTTATAGATATATTTTAAATTCTTGAAAGGAAAAAAATATGGTCTATAGAAAACATTTCTTGAAGAATGTGCTTTTTGTACATTGAAATTTTTTACCTCGATGACATAAATACCGATCCTGGATGACAACATTCGATGTAAATACAGAACAAGGTACAACACCTTCTATACTAACTAGTGATCAAATGTTTGAGAAAGTAAAATATATTGACACTGTTTTAGGTAAAACCTATTCCAAAAAACATTTGAAATTAGGTTGGAAGATGATATTAATTTTCATTTAATTATCATACTGGATTTTTTTTATGTCAGATATTTTCTTGATTTTATGCATATAGAAAAAAATTGTATTCGATTGTATTATTGTAATATTAATAGATGTTCCTGAAAAAATAAAATATGGAATCAAGGATAGGTTATAGATAATTGACATGAGGATAAAAGAAGAGTTGGTATCAGTGAAGGGTGAAAGACAAAACTTTCTTCCTCCAGTATCCTACACTATATCTAGAAAAATATTTCCATTTTTCGTTTTTCTTAATGGTGTAAAAGTTATAGAGGGGTATTTAAAAAATATTTATAATGTCATGTTAATGAGTAATTTGATGTTACAGAGTCTAAAATCACACAAATATCATGTTTTTATGAAATATTTGATGCCTTTTTCTTTACATTACATTTTTCCTAAAAAATTATGACATATATTAACCTGACTCTACTTCTTTTTTAAATCCATGTGTAGTAAAGTTATAGGCCCGATGAAGTTTCCAATCATGAATAAGAATATTTTAATCATATTATGTGAATTAGAGATGTTCTTCCCACCATCATTCTTTGATATAACGGTCCAACTTATGGCTTAAATGGTTAGAGAGGTTCAACTATGTGGTCTTGTCCATTACAGATGGGCGTACCCTATTGAATGATATATGAATATTTTCAAAGGGTACATCAATAATCGAAGTCCGTTGGAAGATTGTATTGAAAAATGATATATTTTTGAAGATGTTGTATAATTGTTTACCGATTACCTATATAATATTAATAGCACCAGTCTCCCAAAGTATCATCATAGCAGACACCTTATTGGAGAATGGATTTTCATAATAGATATTGTTATAATTACCATAAAAAACGAGTAGTAGGATCATATTTAAATTTTACATAATATTATATATCATGATCCATACTTTTAATCCATCAATGAAATTCATAGAAATTTGAATCCATCGAGGGCTGAAGGATGGATATTTTTTACACATAATCAATAGTTTATAGGATGGTTTTGAGATCATATTTATAAGGAGTTATCTAAAAATCTGAATTCAATTGCCAAAAAACATTGATGGATAGCTAGGGGATCAATTGTAAAGGTTACATATTACACTAGTATTATAATTAATGTTTATACTTTACATATAAATGAACAAGATGAATGTATTACAATGAAAAATAGTGGAGTTACACTTGTGAAAGAAATGATTCACATATTTGGTTCCAAAGATATAAATCCAATTTATATGAATATGTCATATTTTGGCATCATCGAACAAATATATGATTTGGATTATAAAACATTTCAAGTGTTAATTTTTCATTTCAAATGGATTGAAAATAGGTGTGTAGTGAAAGTAAATGAATTAAGCTTCTTGAAGGTGAATTTTAGTGTGGAAGGGTATAAGGATGAGTTGTTTATAATGGTATCACAAGTAGTGTAAGTATTTCCTATCTCAGATCTTGAAAACATGAATTGGTCAATTATCCTATTAGTGACCAAAACAACTGAAGGGTTATATAAAAATACAATTGGGGATGAACCTATCATTAGGAGATCATAATTATTTCATGGCGGTCTCACTATTGAAAATGCATTATATGTTAGAGGGAGCACAAATGGGGGTTTTATATACTCGATATAGGTGTGAAATACCTTAAACCTTTAAAGAAAAACGAAATAGTTCAATAAGAAGGTTAATGTTTTTTTAATATGTTATTATTGTCTTCATAATATTATGTGTTCTCTACTAAATTTAAATAATTTAAATTAAATGTTTTATTACTCATGCAGATAATGACTTTTTTACATGATGATGTTTTCAATCATAAGGAAGAAAAAAATGATTGATGCTAAAAGTATGGAATTATTAGGGGATCAACAACAAGTTGATGAAAAAAACAATAATGGGATAGCATCACTATGTTAAAAAAAATATCAAGGAAAGAAGAAAGGGTATAAAATTTGAGGTTTTATGAAATCAAATAATCCAAACTTTTGAACTTAATAGTTCAATGTTCATTAGTTATGTTGGGGTAAAAATGAGAATCCATGTGCCAATTGATATAGATTCATAGAAACATGTCTTTCTTGTATTTAAGGAAATCATATGGGAGGATATTAAGGTAATGTTAAGTTATACTTTTTCTATTTTACTGAAAAATTATATAATGAAACATTGGTTTACTTTTCATTATCCCTTGTAGATTTTGTTTATTTCAGATGATTTTTCTAAGAAATGTGTAATAACTAGGACCGGCTAACAGCACAGACACCCCACCTTAACATGGTCATCGGGTCCTGGCCACCAGGTACCACTAGTTTCCCCACAGACACGTGGTTCCCACCCTAGGGCCCACCCACATGCCCGAATGGGTTATTTGACTAATGACTGTATGATTGTCCCCACAGGCCAGCACATTTAATTTATAGTGTGATTTTTCCTCACTCACACATGCCCTGGGAAAATTCCTAGAAGTTTACCCATCTAGATCACTACTCCAGGCCAAACACACTTAACCACGATGTTATAATCTGATAGGCTTCCAAAAAAGAAGGTGAACCTTTTTGACACGAGTCATATCATTTAGTAATTTAACCCTTTATCATTATGGGGTGTTACAAAATGTGTATTAATGGTCACTATAAAATCTCATAGAGGTTTCTAAAAACTTCTTACAAAGAATCATCTCAAGGATGCTAAGTGGAAAGTAAACCTCTACCCACCAGTTATGTATTCACACATTATAAAATATGATACATGGAAAGTTTTCATTAGTCATCATGATGAGAAATCATTTCAAGTGAATTTTAGTCGATGATATTTTATTTTACATTATTTATTTTATCCACTTTGATTAAAAAAATTAATTTATGAAACATAAAAGGAGTGCTGAAAATAAACAATGTGCAGCAAATCCAATATACCCCTATCATAAAGAAATGATGGGGTACACTTCACTTGAAAAGAAAATGGTATGTATTTTAAATCTATAAAAAAAAGTTTTATGTGATATAAAAAACATGTGTTTCTTTGTTTATATGAAGATTGATGAATAAAAATTTTAAGCCACTTCCATCCCATGTCATATTCTATAGAAGTATTCTCACATAAATAAAGAGGGAAAACTAGTTGATGAAAACACACAAGCAGTATGGGAATCTTGTGTAAGTATGGAAAAATAGAATTTTTTTATGCTCGTAATGCTTTATAATAGTATTAAATGAAAATATTTATTTATATTTTTATGTTTATTATATGATTTATAAAAAATAATCATCATTAACTATAACTGAAGAAAAACTAATTTTAGTAGATTTGAAGTGACCTATATAATATGATCACATTAGAGGTGTAGGTTTTGTATTATCACATAGAACATATTTCAAGAAGAAAAATCCACAAGGAGATGCATATGATATGATGAAAGGACTATAGGCACAACTAGATGCTTTGAAAGATATTATTTTCCAGACAAGTATGGCATACCAATATATGTGAAAGGATCAAAGAAACCCAGTAGTGGAACAAATATCAGTACATGAAGATCCAAATGACCCCACTAGCTTTGAGCCTGGTCATTCCCCTCAACCACTTACCTTACCCGAGGTGATCAATTCTTTCATTACTCTTTCTCTTAAATGTGAATAAAACAATTTTTGATAACTTTATATTACTAAAATTATCTAGGGTAAATATTTATGTGATTTATATATATCAATACACACACATATCCTAGTTGTGAGTGTTATAGTCTATAATATCCCAAGAGACATTATACACAACAAAGAACTCTCAAAATATCACATGATGAAGAACACACTCTCTAATGATGGGGGAAGATTCACTATTTTCGTTTTTCCTCTATTATCCTTGATTCGGTATATCATTTTCATCCAATCTAAATCCATCAATAAAGAACAATGTGACATCCCAGACCCGGCTGCCCCTCAACTCGAGCCCCAAGCCCAGTTGGCCACATGACCCCTGGCTTGTCTCCCCATAGGCCAGGGGCTGCCGACTAGTAGTGGGGGTATAATGGTAAGTTAGTGGGGAGACTGTACCCCCATGTCAGAGTACACATCATAATAACAACAAAGTAATATATAGCAGAAGCTCAACCAATGGATAAACAGGAGAAAAGGGGAAACATACAAACCAAACAACTGAAGTAAGGAAACCCTGATAAATATACAAAGTCCTCATAGGCAGTGTCTGATACAAAATGGATGCATGGAATGCTGATATAATGGAAATAGAAGACAAGCATGCTATGCAGTAATACAAAAAGAGAAAAAAGTAGTCCACGAGCATCCCTAGACAAGCTCGGTCCTCTACTCTATAACTCCATCTAGAACATATATATAGACATCAGCAACTTGAAATAGGGCCCTTGCCCCTACTGGTACCTACTGCAGAAAAGTCTACACGGGTGCCCAGGGGGCCGCCTGGGTAGGGTGTGAGACAAGTCTCAATAGGGCACCACCAACAGTGTCTACGTGTAATAAAAAAGGGTGATCGCAAGTAAACAGTGTGTATTAGACTGTAAGCAAGTAAAGCAAAGTAAATAGCAACCTTCCCGCTCAGGTTCCGGAAGGACACCTAGCGGGTCTACTTGCTTCAGCTCATAGATGGTATGTCTGAATGAGTCACCTGCTTATTTAGATATATATATATATATATATATACATATATATATATAATACATTGGGTAGGACCGAGATGGAACTCACAGACGTCCTTAACCCAGGGGTAGCGCTCTCGATACTACCCCTAGCCCAACCTTGGGGAAACTCTCACAGTCTATCCCCGGACAGAAGGCTTAATAATTATTCAAGGGAGCTCTCACAGTCTACCCTTATCCCAAAGCTGTAACATAGGGGAGCTCTCACGGTCTACCCCTGGCCCGAATCTGTATCATTTAATTAGGGGAGCTCTCACGGTCTGCCCCTAGCCCAAAGTCGTATCATAGGGGAGCTCTCACAATCTACCCCTGGCCTGAAGCTTAAACATTTAATTAGCATAGTTTATAAGGCATACACTTATTATAACATTCATATCAATAAAACATGGCATTTCCATCTCACAATATCACATAATCACATTTCAAGCCAAACATGCATTTAAAATAATAAAAGGGGTTTAGGCTAACTCATCCTAGCCAAGCCCTAACCAAACCATCCCATTTGCCTCACATGGAAAATGGATTTCAAGACACATCTATAAGGTCCAAAGGTGAAAAAAAGGCTAAAACTCAAGGTATAACACCTATGGGTTTCCATACCGGGGTCATACGGTACCCAAACACCCAAATGGTGGTAGTTCACATAACCTCCTATCACAAGGGTCATTTAGACAGTAAGCAGTCAATAATAATAAGAGTTTTGGCGAAAGTCAAACCTCGACATGACGATATAAACCCGAAAATATGAAAACCCAAAATGAAAACCATGTGACTACCTACCTTAGGGCTGTAGACTTAGGCTCACTTGATATCGACCTCAGATTTGCAACAGGTTAGGAGAGATCTGAGTTCTAGTCCAATGCCCTGGAAATAGGGCATATGATCCTGCATCAAAATAACAAGATGGAAGGAAAGATTTACCGAGGAGAAAGGGGTGTGTGAGGTAAGCCTTACCTTGGACCTTCCAATGCCTCCGTCAGATCAAGGAACGGACACCAGGGGAAGAAACCACAAGAGATTGAGTGAGAAGAGGGTTTGGGAGCTCAAAGAGGCTTCTCCTCTGGTTCTGTCCGCAGAAGGAAGAAAGAAAAGGGTTTAGACTTAAATAGAATTTAGGTTAAAATGGTAAATTTATCCAGAACTTGGTCGCACAGTTTAGTCACACGGTTTACCAAACTGTGCACAAACCGTGCGCATCCCTCTACCTTTAGAAAAAGGGTCGCACGGTTTAGGCGCACGGTTTACCCAAACCGTGCCCAAACCCTGCGCACCTCCCTGCTTCCGGACCAAAGGCCGCACGGTTTACCCAAACCCTGCGCAAGCCATGTGCAGGTCGTGCGCAAGCCATGCGCAGGCCATGCGCCCCTGTCTACAAGTCCATTTCTCAAACTCCTAGGCTCCGAACCAACCCCAGACACTCCTCAAACCTTACTTAGGATGTTACCCACATTACACAAGTTTAAAGGAATGGTTTGAAATAAAAACTAACAATCCGTACCTTTTCCAAAGATTCGGGTTGTTACAACCTCCCATCCTTAAAGAAACTTGTCCCCGAGTTGGCCTTCCGAGGGTACTGAGGTGTTATTAACGAAAAGATCTGTCCATTGGGAACGTATATTAGCCTCTCGCTCCCAGGTCTCGTCCTATACCCGGTTGTGCTGCCACAACACCCGTACAAGGGGAACGGACCTTCCATGAAGTGTCTTTATGCTCCGGTCAACAATTCGCATCATATATTCCTAAAAGGAAGCATCCACATCCAGTTCAATCTCATCAGGCTGAAAAACATGAGTTGGATCTGAAAAGTACCGGTGTAGCTGAGATACATGAAAACATCGTGCATGGCCTGGTATATCTGTGGTAGTGCAAGATGGTAAGCTACTGGCCCGATCCACTTTATCACCACAAAGGGTCCTAAGAACCTTGTCGAAAGCTTACCCTACTTCTAATTACATCTATTCCCTAACATGAGCGAGACCTTCAAGAAAACCCGGTTCCCGACCTCAAACTCAAGAGGTCATCGATTCTTGTTAGCATAAGACTATTGTCTAGACTGAGCTGTCTGTATACACTTCCTGATAAGCTATATCTACTCGGTAGTCTCCTACACAAGACATGGTCCTAGAATAGCTATCTCCCCTACTTCAATCCAACACAAGGGTGAGCGATAAGGCCTACCATATAAGGCTTCATAGGGAGCCATCTCAATGGTAGCCTGGAAGCTATTGTTATAACTGAACTCGACAAGAGGAATGTGTTTCTCCCATGAACCTCCAAAATCGAGAACACATGCACGTAACATATCCTCTAGTACCTGTATTGTCCGCTCGGTCTGTCCATCAGTCAGTGGGTGATAGGTCGTACTCAAAAGCACCTACGTACCTAAAGCCTTCTGTAAACCCTGCCATAACCGAGATGTAAAACGATTATCTCTTTCCAAAACAACCAACGAGGTGATCCATGAAGTCGTACTAGTTCCTTAACATACATCCTTCCCAAGTCATCAACCGTGAAGGTCTCCCGCACTAGTAAGAAATGTGTGACCTTTCTCAGACGGTCGATGATAACCCATACTGCATCGTTGCCACGAGGTGACCTGGGTAATGCAGTTAAAAAGTCCATATAAACATCGTCCCATTTCCACTCTGGAATGGACAATGGCTTCAAAATCCCAGTCGTACGCTGATGTTCCACCTTCACCTACTGATAGGTGGAAAAACACGTGATGAAACCGGCTATCTCCCACTTCATGCTAGGCCACCATTACTGTCATCACAAATCACGGTGCATTTTGGTGATGCCTAGGTGAACTGCCCATGCTGAGGCATGGAATTCCCTCATTAGCTCATCTCTAATGTCTTCTGGGACCCATACACGCCCATGAAACAATAAAGTATCACCTCCATCCACGGTCCAATCTGTAGAGGCATCATCAGCGACACTTTCTCGTAAAACAAGGCCCTACGGATATGATAATTGTCTTGTCCTAACCCATTCCAAAAGAGTAGATGTTACCGCTAAGGCTGAGAGAACATTCTGACCCTGACCCTCCTAAACCTCAACGTGCATCTCCGAAAATAGTGCCATCATCTTCCACTCTTCATCAGATTTTTGAACTACTTGTGACTGAGTTTTCCAACTCAGTGCATCGGCTACTAAATTTCCTTTCCCAGGAGTTTAGTCCAATTCGAAATCAAAGGATTGTAGGTACTCGACCCACCTGTGTTGCCTAAGATTTAGATCCCGCTGAGTGAAGATATATTTGAGGCTTTTGTGGTCAGTGAATACCAAAAAATTCTCTCCCAACAAATATTGTCTCCAACAGCATAAGGCATGTACAACTGATGCAAGCTCGAGGTCGTGCGTTAGATAATTCTGTTCATGAGAATTTAACTGTCGAGAACCATACGCAACGACTCGCTCATCCTATATCAAGACAACTCTAATCCCGATACCTGACGCATCACAATAGACCATATAATCCCTGCCCGGCTCCAGCAAGATCAATATCGGCGCCGAAGTCAGTCTGCCCTTCAGTTTCTGAAAATCTATTTCACAAGGTTCCGGCCACTCGAATCTCACCCCCTTTTTGGTCAAAGATGTAAGCGGTGCTTCTAGGCATGAAAAGTCCTAAATGAACCGCCTATAATATCCAGAAACCCCCAAGAAACTCCTGATATCAAAGATGTTCTTGGGTTTCTCCCAAGAGACTACAGCACTCACCTTCTAAAGGTCAACTGAAACTCCAGACTCAGAAATAATGTGACCCAGGAAGTGAACCTTATTTATCCAAAAGTTGAATTTATTGAGATTAGCATAAATCTAATGCTCTATTATTCTATTCATAATGATCTCAAGATGGGTTTCATGGTCGTGTCTCGAGCGTGAATAGACTAAGATATCATCCAAAAATACCACCACAAAAGAATCAAGGTGAGGTTGAAAAATATAGTTCATAAGATCCATAAACACTGCAGGTGCATTCGTAAGCCCAAACAGCATGTCTAGGTACTCATAGAGACCATACCTTCTCCTAAATTCCATATGAGGCATGTCTGAAGTCCTGACACGCACCTGGTGATAGCCCAACCTCAAATCTATCTTGGAAAACACCTTCACTCCTCGAAGTTGATCGAAGAGGTCATCAATTCTAGGAAAAGGATACCGATTCTTAATCGTCAGCTAATTTAATTTACGGTAATCCACGCAAAGACGAAGGGTAACATATGCCTTCTTAGCAAAGAGAACGATTGATCCCAAAGGAGAAGTGCTGGGATGTATAATGCCTTTTTCTTCCAGGTCCTCCAACTGACTCTTGAGCTCCAGAAGCTCCTTAGGTGCCATCCTATAAGGAGGAATGGTCACTGGTGCTTCTCCTAGTACAAGATCAATGGTAAAATCCACCTCTCGCACTGGAGGTAAACCAGAGAAGTCACCAGGAAAGACATCTCTAAAGAACTCCACTACAGGAGGATAAGCAGTGGGTTGTAACCCTTGGTCATCGATATAAAGACTGGCAACATGTGCCATGACACCACCCATCTTCTGTTGTTCGGGTCCTGCTCATGTCGCACTAAGATCCCATTCTCCCTTATGCACATGTGTGTCGCCCTCTGGTGATGAAAATGTCACCCTCCAATGATAGCAGTAAATAAATGCTCTATAGGGAACTAACCAGTCCATCCCAACTATTACATCAAAACTTGTCTTCTCAAGAACATACAAGTTCCAAACGAAAAGGTAACCGCCCACCTCGAGGGGAAAATTCTGAAAATGGCGTACACCCTCTGAACAGACACCTAATGGGGTATCTAGCATAATCACATCATGATACGACTCAATGTTGAGGCCCAAACTCTCCGTGATAGCCTCCGATATGAAAGATTGAGAAGTGCCTGTATCAAAAAAAAGTTGATACCAATGTAGAGGCAACTAAAATTGTACCTGGTATAGTAGATGGCCCGACATACTGCTCTTGCAGCATAGGCTTGACTACATATAACTGGCCGGTACCATGACCCTGATTCACAACCTGACTAACCTGAGTAGACCCACCCTGTTGGTGCTAAGAGTCATACGCCTGGTTACCTCTGCCTCGACTACCGCCATGGCCTGATCGGCCGATAGTATTCCAGCCGCCTTACTAACATGATCCTGCCGTTATAGCACCAGATCGTGGAGTAGGTGAAGATCCCTACTCACTAGGAACTGGATAAAAAATACTACAGAAATGTTGAAGGTGACCCATCCTGCCACAGCCTCTACATTCCACTGGGTTCCACAGAAACTTCACCCTGAAGGGTCCCTTCCTCCCGCACTGATGGAAAATATAAGAACTATCTGTGCTAGGAGCCTGACTGTTGTCTCCCCCATGGGAAAACTCAAAACGTCTCTTCCACCCTGAAGAAGATCCACTGGAATCTTTTGGTGCTGAACCACCCTGGTTCGCACTATCTACTTCCCTCATATTCTGCTCAGTAATCATAGCTTGGTTAAAGATCTCAGGAATAGATGTCAACCTGAACTCATTTACCTAAGACCAGATGGCGTAACATAGACCATCCTCAAAACGCCTAGTGGACATCAGATCATTGGAAGCTAGTGATGGGGAGAAACGTTGCAGCTCGGTGAATCGGGACGAGTACTCCATGACTTTCGTGGTCCCCTACTGCAGGTTCATAAACTCCCTAGCTCTATCAGCTCTCAAGGTCTGGGGAAAGAAAAAGTCATAAAATACTACCTAGAAATCTTCCCAGACAATGTCTCCCTGCTGTCTCGACTGGATGATGATGTCCCACCACCTTCTAGATGAATCACATAGCATATAAACGACTAATTTGACTCTCCGCTCGGGATGCATCTCGAGATGTTCAAATATAGTCCAGATCGCCTCCAGCCAAGACTCAGCAGCAAGAGGTCCGCCATCTCCCGAAAAAGTTGGAGGATGCTATAACTGAAACACGCGGGTTAACTCTGCCATACTTGGGGTAGATCGCACATCTCCTTGAATATTCTGAATCATCCTCAAGAAACCCTCACGAAACTGGGCATCAGCTCCCATCTCAAGAATAGGAAGAGGATCCACAGGTGGCTCAATAGGAAGATCAACTAGCGGATCAGGGCCTGCCACCTCAGGAACGTGATCGTCGCTGCCTTCAACACGCGCGACTCGAGGACGTCTCAGAGGTATAGTGCTACAATGCCAAACGAACATCTTAAAAGAAGAAACCAACAAATTAAAGGTTGAACTCTAGAAGCTAGGACAGGTACTAATCCTTCCTACCCCTAAGATCACCTATCCACACCCATAGGAAAGATTTAGTAAAACCTGTAATTGGTCAAAATTAACTTAATCCGGTGATATGGAATTTTCCAGCCCATAAGGGCCCATACTCCTCATGAACTGAAATATGACACACACTTGGATGTTATTTCTCATTTACTTGTGCTAATTAGGTATTTGAATTTAATTTTAAGAAAATTATTGGTTTAGTTGTAATGTCATTTTCCGATCCATAAGGTCCCATACACCTTATGAATCAAAGAGTGACACCCACTAAAACCACCTCGTTCCTAAATTCACAACCTGAAAGAAAGATTAGGACAGTTTCACACACATCAACAAGGCATGGAAATAAACAACATGCAATACTCACTGAAAATTTAAACGTGGCATGGAAATATGGATGGCCTACTCATATTGTGCCTATCGTGATGCATGTTCTAATGAATAACCCTCAATTCATTGGGTCGAACCATGAAATCCAAATCCCAACATTGAAAATATCAATAACATCGCAAAACATGTGAAGCACCCAATGGTGAAATGGTATCAACTGTAAACAGAAAAATCAATAACAACATAATTTAGGAAACTTAGTCTTTACCCCGTACATGGCTACACGATGCCCAAGAATAGCTTATAACTAAGTCCCTAAGTGTTCCTATTCTCCATGTATATTTTCTCCAAATAGTAAATCAAGAAAGAAATAAACCTCTGATACCACTTTGTGATGTCCCGGACCCGGATGTCCCTCAACCCGAGCCCCGAGCCCGGTTGGCCACATGACCCCTGGCTCGTCTCCCCATAGGTCAGGGGCTACCGACTAGCAGTAGGGGTGTAATCATAAGTCAGTGGGGAGACTGTACCCCCATGTCAGAGTACACATTGGAATAACAACAAAGTAATAGATAGAGGAAGCTCAAACAATGGATAAACAGGAAAAAGGGGAAACATACAAACCAAACAACCGAAGTAAGGAAACCCTGATAAATATACGAAAGCCTCATAGGTAGTGTTTGATACAAAATGGATGCATGGAAAGCTGATAAAATGGAAATAGAAGACAAGCATGCCATGCAGTAATACAAAAAGAGAACAAAAGTATTCCATGAGCATCCCAAGACAAGGTCAGTCCTCTACTCTGGAACTCCAGCTAGAACATATATATAGACATCAGTAACCTGAAACAGGGCCTTTTCCACTACTGGTACCTACAGCAGAAAAGTCTACATGGGTGCCCAGGGGGCCTCCCGGGTAGGGTGTGAGACAAGTCTCAATAGGCCACCATCAATGGTATCTACGTGTAATAAAAAATGGTGATCACAAGTAAACAGTGTGTATTAGACTGCAAGCAAGTAAAGAAAAGTAAATAGAAACCTTCCCGCTCCGGTTCCAGAAGGACACCTGGCGGGTCTACCTGCTTCATCTCATAGAGGGTATGTCTAAATGAGTCACCTGCTTATTTAGAGATAGATATATATATATACATATATATATATATAATACGTTGGGTAGGACAAGGATGGAACTCACAGATGTCCTTAACCCAGGGGCAGCGCTCTCGATCCTACCCCTGGCCCAACCTTGGGGAAACTCTCACAGTCTATCCCCAGCCTGAAGGCTTAATAATTATTCAAGGGAGCTCTCACAGTCTACCCTTAGCCCGAAGCCATAACATAGGGGAGATCTCACGGTCTACCCCTATCCCGAAGCTATATCATTTAATTAGCGGAGCTCTCACGGTCTGCCCCTATCCCGAAGCCATATCATAGGGGGGCTCTCACAGTTTACCCCTGGCTTGAAGCTTAAACATTTAATTATCATAGGTTATAAGGAATACACTTCTTATAACATTCATATCAATAAAACATGGCATTTCCATCTCACAATATCACATAATCACATTTAAATCCAAACATGCATTTAAAATAATAAAAGGGGTTTAGGCTAACTCATCCTAGCTAATCCCTAACCAAACCATCCCATTTGCCTCACATGGAAAATGGCTTTCAAGACACATCCATAAGGTCCAAAGGTGAAAAAAAGGCTAAAAATCAAGGTATAACACCTATGGGTGTCCATACCGGGGTCATACGGTACCCAAACACCCAAATGAGGGTAGTTACCATAACCTCCAATCACAGGGGTCATTTAGACAGTAACCAATCAATAATAATAAGAGTTTTGTCAAAAGGCAAACCTCAGCACGATGGTATAAACCCGAAATGATGAAAACCCAAAATGAAAACCACGTGACTACCTACCTTAGGGCTGTAGACATAGGCTCACTTGATATTGACCTCATATTTGCAATAGGTTAGGAGAGATCTGAGTTCTAGTCCAATGCCCTAGAAATAGGGCATATGAGCCTACATCAAAATAACAAGACGGAAGGCAAGATTTACCGAGGAGAAAGGGGCGCGTGAGGTAATCCTTACCTTGACCCTTCAGATTCCTCCGTTGGATCAAGGAATAGACACCGGGGGAATAAACCACAAGAGATTGAGTGAGAAGAGGGTTTCGGAGCTCAAAGAGGATCCTCCTCTGGTTATGTCCGTAGGAGGAAGAAAGAAAAGGGTTTAGACTTAAATAGAATTTAGGGTAAAATGGTAAATTTACCCAAAACTCGGTCATACGGTTTAGGCGCACAGTTTACCAAACCGTACGAAAACCATGCGCATCCATCTGCCTTTAGAAAAAGGGTCACACGGTTTAGGCACACGGTTTACCCAAACAGTGTGCAAACTGTGCGCACCTCCCTGCTTCCAGACCAAAGGCTGCACGGTTTACCCAAACCGTGCACAAGCCGTGCGCAGTTCGTGCGCCCCTGTCTACAAGTCCATTTCTCAAACTTCTTGGCTTTGAACCAACCCCGGACACTCCCCGGACCTTCCTTAGGATGTTACCCACATTACACAAGTTTAAAGGAAAGTTTCGAGAGAAAAACTAATGATCCGTACCTTTTCCAAAGAGTCGGGTCGTTACAAACAATGGATTCATCCTCTCAATAGTCTCAGGGTTATGTGGCTAACCTTGATAATTTTCCATAATAGTGTATTTATTGAGGGATTCTATTTTAGGTTATTTAATGAATTATTTAAATTAATTATTTAATTAATACACTAAATGTACGACCAATGGTCTTTTTATCCGAATGCTTTGCATTGACCAAATTTAGATCACACCTAGGGTAAATCCCATGCTCTTGATTCAACTGTGATCTCAAATTTTCATTTCATGAATCCTTTTAGAAGATATTTAATTATTTCTAAAAAACCATGCATGTGTGATATAAAATATATTTAATATTTTTATAAAATTAATTTCAGGCACACCAAAACTTAGAATCATATATCGTATCAGTTCCTGGCTCCATAAATATTTTTAAATATATTTCAATGTCTTACAAGGTAATAAAAATGGTCTTTATAAAAAAAATATCAAAGACTATATTTTTTTGACATAAAGTTTATTTACCTCGATGACATAAATAATGATCCTGGATGACAACATCTAATACGAATAAAAAAAAGATACAAAACCTTCTCCACTAATGGGTGGTCAACTATTTTAGAAATTAAAACACATTGACACTATTTTTGGTAAACCCTTTTCAAAAAATCATATGAAATTTGGTTGGAAAAAGAGATCAATTTTCATTTAATTATCAGACTGGAATTATTTGTATGTCAAATATTTTCTTGATGTCATGCATATAGAAAAAAAAATTTATTTTATAGTGTTATTGGAATATTACTAAATTCTCCTGAAAAAATAAAAGATGGAATCAAGGATAGGTTGGACAAGATTGATATGAGGATGAGGGAAGAGTTGGCACTAGTGAAGGGTGAAAGACAAACTTTTCTTCCTCCAGTTTCCTAAACTCTATCTAGAAAAAAATTATAGATTTTTCAATTTTTTTAATGGTGTAAAAGTTCCAGAGGGGTATTAACCAAATATCAAGAATGTAATGTAAATGTATAATTTAAAGTTACAAGGTTTAAAATCACACAATTATCATGTTTTGATGAAATATTTGATGTATATCACATTACATTTCATTCTTACTAAAAATTTATGACATACATTAACCTGAATCTGCTTCTTTTTCAAATCCAAGTGTAGTAAAGTTATAGACCTGGTGAAGTTTCTAATCATGAATAAGGATATTTTTATCATATTATGTGAATTAGAGATGTTCTTCCCACCATAATTCATTGATATAATGGTGTATCTTATGTTTCACATGGTTAGAGAGGTTCAACTATGTGGTCTTTTCCATTACAGATATATATACCCCATTGAACGATATATGAAGATTTTGAAAGGGTACATCAATAATCAAAGTTTTCTAGAGGGTTATATTGAAAAACAATATACTGTTGAAGAATTTATAGAATTCTGTACTAATTACCTATCATATGTTGATATCACTGGTCACCCAAAGTATCACTATAGTGTACACCTTATTGGCCAATGGATTTCTAGAATATATGTCATTTCAATTACCATCACAAAGTAGTAGCAAGATCATATTTACATTTTACATAATAGAACAGAGGTTTCTCTATAAGTTTAATCCTATAAAGAAATTCATAGAAATTTAAATCCATCAAGGGATAAAAGATGGATATCTTTTACACATAATCAAAAGTTTATAGAATGGTTATGAGATTATATTTATAAGGAGTTATCTAATAATATGAATTCAATTCTTTAACAACTTCAATGGATAGACCAAGTGTAAATGTTATATACTACACTAAATTTATAATTATTGGTTATATTTTCTATATAAAGGAACAAGATGAACGTAATAAAATGAAAAATGTAAGAGTTACACTTACATAAGAAGTGATACACATATCTAGTTCCAAGGATAGAAAACCAATTTATGTAAATATGTCATACTTTGGCATCATCAAAAAAAAAATATGAGTTGGATTGTAAAACATTTCAAGTTTTAATTATCCATTACAAATGCATTGAAAATAGGAGTGAAGTGAAAGTCAATAAATTAAGCTTCCTAAAAGTAAATTTTAGTGTGGATGGGAATAAGGATGATTTGTTCATAATGGTATCACAAGCAATGTATGTATTTCATGTCTTGAATCTAGAAAATAAGAATTGGTGAATTGTTCTATTAGCAACCAAAACAACTGTAGGTTCATATGATAATTCATTTGAGGATGATGCTTTCATTGGGAGATTAAAATAATTTCACAGTGGTCCCAATATTGAAAATTCCTTGTACATTAGAGGGGAGAACAATTAGGGGATTTGGATACTTGATAGACGTTTCAAATCCCTTAAACCTTTAAAGAAAAAAATAGAGAGTTACCGAAGAAATTTAGGGTTTTTTTAATATACTATGATTTTCCTCATAACATTATGTGTTCTCTACTACATTTACATAATCTAAATTAAATTTTTTACTACTCATGTAGATAATGACATCTTCACATGATGATGTTTTCAATCTTGAGGAAGAACAAATGATCGATGCTAAAACTATGGAATTATTATGGGACTAACATCATGTTTTTTAAAAAAACAATAATTCCATAGAATCACTATATTAAATATAATTATCGAGGAAAGAATCAAGGGTATAAAATTTGATGTTTTCTGAAATCAACATGGCCAACCTGTTGAACCAAACAAGTAAATGTTCATTAGTTATGTTGGGCTCAAAATAAGAATCCATATACCAATTGATATAGATTCATGGCACCATGTCTTATTTTTATTTAAGTAAATCCCATGAGAAGATATTAAGGTAATGTTATGTTATGATTTTTCTATTTTGCAGAAAAATTATATAATGAAATATTGATTTAGTTTTCATTATCCCTTGTAGATTTTGTTTATTTTAGATGATTTCTGGAATAAATATGTCTTAATGGTCACTGTAAAATATCATAAGGGATTATATACACTTATTATAAAGCATAATATTAGGTATTAAATTAAACCCTCTCCCACCAATTATGTATGCACACATTATAAAATAGGATACTTGGAAATTTTTCTTTAGTCGTCGTGATGAGAAATCATTTCAGGTGCATTTTAGTCATTAATATTTTATTTAAAATTAGATATTTTATCCACTTTGATTCAAAAAAATTCATTTATGAAACAATAAATTAGTGATAAAAATAAAAAACGTGCAATAAAACCAATATACCCCAATATTAAAGAAATTATGGGGTATGCATCACTTGAAAAGACAATGTTGTGTATTTTAAATCTATAAAAAACTTTTATTTGTTATGAAAAAACTTATGTTTAGTTGTTTATATGAAGATTGATGAATCAAAATATGAAGGCACTTCCATCCCATGTCATGTGTTATAGAAGGAGGCTCACATAAGTAAAGAGGGTAAACTAGTTGATGAAAACACACAATCAGTGTGGAAATCTTGTGTAAGTATAAAAAATAGAAATTTGTTATGCTCATTATTCTTTATAACAGTATTACATGATAATATCTATTTATGTCTGTATATTTTTTATACATTTTAGAAACAATAATCATCATCGATTGTACCTAAAGAAAAACTAATTTCTGTATATTTGAATCTACCAGAAAAATATGTTCATGTTATAGGTGTGGGTTTTGAAGTGTCACCTCAAACATATTTCAAGAAGACAAGGACACAAGGAGATATATATGAGATGATGAAAGGAATACAAGAAAAAAATATTCCTTGAATGATATTATTTTCTAGATTGGTTTGGCGAACCAAGGTATTTGAAACGATCAAAGTGTACTGGTAGTGGAACAAAGATCAGTACATCATGATCCAAATGACCCCACTAGCTTTGAGGCTGATCATTCCCCTCAACCGCTTACCTTACCTAAGGTAATCAATTTTTTCAATAATATTTCTCTTAAATGTGAATCAAATAACTTCTAATAACTTTATACTACTAAAATGCTTTAGGGTGAATATGTATGTGATTTATATCTATCAATACCCACACATCACTTTGTTGAGATTATCAAGTTTGAATGGTCAAGAGTCTCAATTGTGAGTATATACATGAGGTACATTTTCATAATATTTCTACCAAAAAAGGATCTATTTTGTTCATTATAGTTAATAACTATTCATATTTTATATTTTCATATATATTACTACTATATAAATGGAAAACCATATGAAGCACAATTTGGAATCATTAATCCCTATATCATTTCTGTGCATGAAAATTATTTGGAATTTGATGAAATTTAAAAAGAAAAAAAGATGAATTAAGTGAAGTATTTGAGAGGAAAATAATAAACAAAAGACTCTTCTTAATTCGTAAAATGAAGGGGTAAAACTCTAAAAATCTAATCATATAAAATACATTTTTCATTTTTCATTTAATATTTGTTTTTTGTTTTTTAGGAATATTTGGATTCTCATCACAATTGATTTGGATACCCCAAATGTTTATATTTTTGATCAAATACATGTATTTATATCAAACCGATCACACATGATGATTATTTTGAATTTTTAATGCACTAAAATCAACATTTTATAGAAAAACATCAAATTATATGTTTCAGTTTGTGTTTTAATGAGAATTTTGTCATGATAGGGAGATCTATAAATATAGGATAAATCATGTTATGTGTTTAGCGACTAATCATAAGAACCCAATGGATTTATTCAAATGGAAATATATTAAGGTATAAATAGTTATATTTAACTATAGAAACAAATTTAAAAACAATTTATTTATTTTGGTTTATGTTTCTAGATTATCTGAAGGAAAATAATGACAACAATTGTGAATTTTACATTTGAAAATTTATAAAAGTTATCATATACAATCAAATACTAGCATCCCTAAACATTTAATTTTCAAAGGTAACTATAATTTCATTAAAAATATTCATTATTAGCTTTTTTTTCTATATTTTCCCAGTAATACCAAGATTTACAATAATCTACATACTCAAAATAAGAAGTAAATTTGTTTAGAGATGAGTGGGAAGAGTAGATAATGTTAGAATGTTTTCTAACATAAAATTTAGGTGATTACATATTATGTTTATGATCTAGTATGGGATATGAAGTTAGAGATACATTTTGGATGTGAAGGATTAGTATTATAATTATTATATGTTATTTTTAACCTATTTCTCAAGTAGAAGTACAATAGAGGGTTCTTCTTTGTGGATTCTGGCATAGCTAATAAGATATTGGACTTTGAGGTTGGAACTAAGATAAGGGTGATAAGGAAATAAGTTAAGAATGTATTTATAAATCATGAAAATTTGATTCATTACTACTTATTTAGTTAGTTTTTATAGATATAATACTTGAAGATGAATAATAAATGGTGTGATGGTTGAAGTCTTGTTGTTCTCAAAAGCTTGTGCACCTGAATTAGATCACATTCGTGGTGATATTTTCTTATCACCACAGATGTGAGACAATTAAAGAGAATCACCTTTTGAGAACAATAATAAATTTTGTGAAGTGTATTAATCTACTATACCCCCAATCTGATACATGGTGTGTAATGACTTGGGTTTTGACCTTAAGGACTTTAGAATATTTTATAAAATGTTTCTAGAGCTGGGTGCTAAGTCAGCGTGGGAATTTGGGGCATGGGGAGCCTCAGTGCGGTGATATTAAAAATATTAAATATATTTTGGAGCGCATGTGTAGTTTCTCTTGAAATGTAAATAATTTTTTTGGAGTCTCAAATCATATTTTTGAGATTACAGTTGAGTCAGAATGTCGTGTTTACCCTAGGTGCGACCTAAAGTCATCTGCACTGGGAGTTTTGTTCGGGGGTAGTTTTGGTGACGTGGCATCGAGAGAGAAATTAATTTGTTTTAATTTATTAAAACCAATTCTCCCCACCAAACCTCGTATTCATATGACCCAACCAAGGATAAACACACCTCTACTCCCTTTGGTGGCAACGAAACAGACACTGAATCCACACAATGAGGTGTCATTGATCTCTATTTCTGAAGCAGATCATCATCAGATCGAGAACCAAAATGATACGGGCATTGTTATTGATCCAAATATTTATATTTTCACCAAATAGGTAATAATATTTTTGTTTTGGTTCTGATCTATTTAATTTTTCATTTTTCTAAGGCTCTGAATCCCTATTAAAATTATTGTTCATCCCTGCTAGGTAGATCTATGGATTTTAGGTTGAATCAAGGTGAATCAGGTGATTTTTTATATGATGCCTGACTGGAATCCCCATATACATGGAATGTAGTTTAGTGAAACATTCCATTTAGATATTCTTGTTCAGGGAAGATGAACAATTGGGACTACACGCCATGTATAGGGGTTACACATTGTTTAGTTCCCTAAACCGTGTGACCATGGGACATGGATTGGGATAGCCATGTGAAAACAAGTGGAAATTTACTAAAACACGGACAATACATGTTTTACAGTACACGAACATGGGACAACTACACAGGAAAGTGGCTATTTATCCAAACATGCCATGTATTATGGGATACACGACGTGTGAGGTAAACGATCAGCCAATCTTTGTAGAAGAGGAACACGGCTAGGGGCTATGAGATGAGGGACACAATGTGTAACTCCTATATATTTCATGTACCCACACCTACATTGGTTGGAACCTATGTGGACCAGATACATGATAAGCTTCTTGGGTGGGCTCCCACACCGTGTGTGCCCTGGTGCATGTCGTGTACTACTAGGAGATCCTTCGAGGATCTTCCGCCTTCTGTATCTTCATTTATGGGACTCAGATTCAGACTTGTGAGTAGTCCATCCTGAGTGGTTTTACTCATAGAATGTGATGGTTTCCTTTCCTCCATCTTATGATATATGAGGTGGTGTGAATTGAGAAAGATTCTTGTGGAGCGATACTGAGCTGATGTTGGAGATCAATGTGGTTTGTATAGAGAGACGCTGGGACTTTTACTCCCCTGATGGAATAGGGTGTGGGTTTTACTTACCTCTCTTATTAGGTAGATATGGGACTCCCCACATTTTGGGTTCATGTCATTACCTTTGGTTAGTTTTTTCTGTGGGTGTTACTTCCCTGATGGTTTAGGGTGTAGGTTTCCTCATGACATTCATGAATATGGACAATACTCCCCTATTGGACTAGGGATCGAGTCCTCCATATTAGATGTATAGGTAGGGTAAGTACTCCCCTTCCATGTTAGTGAGCATTTTCTCTATCCTAGGAGTCGGTACTCCCCTATTGGATCAGGGTGTGGGTCCTCCATATGCATTGTTCTGGAAAATTTGTTACTCCTCTATTGTGTCAAAGAGTGGGTCCTCTATCCTAGGGTCGGTACTACCCTATCGTGTTAGGGTGCATGTACCCCATAGTGAATGAGCTATCAGAGTTGGTACTACCCTATCCTACTAGGGAGTGGGTCCTCTAGCTACTCAGTGGTACTCCCCTACCAGGTTAGGGTGTGGGTCCTCGATCGATGAAGTGGTACTCCCCTATTATATCAGGGTGTGGGTATTTCATGAGTAGTACTCCCCTATTAGATCAGGGCACGATTCCTCACTTACAGAGTTGTACTCCCCCGTATCCAAGTAGTATTAGGGATCAAGTCCTCCATTAGAGTTGGATCTCCCTCAACCATGGGATATAGTTACAAGGAGTAGGCCCCTCCACTTGATATGAACGATACCAAGATAGGGGTTAGTGCTCCCTCAACGGACTGATGTGGGGGACACTCCTTACAAGAGCAACAGAGGTTTCACGGTTTAGTTTGGAGAAATACTCCCTCGACTGGGGGGTAGTGGAGAGGCGTGAGTCCTTTAATTGTCTCTTGTTAGAGAGGATGCATGTAGTGCATAGTCTAGAGCAGTGCTCCCTCAACTGTGTGTAGTGGTGAAGGTTGAGCATCTTCAATTGGGTTTCATTAGCTTGCACTAGGCATGAGGTAATGATGAAAGTACCTCTGGTTCTAGGAATTTGATTTTAACCTAGAAAGATGTTCCTGATGGAGCACATTCTCTTGGATGTACCATTAGAAATGGTAGAGTTATTATTAGTGGAGTGTATCTCTCAGATGAATGCCATCTGGGATGGCTGAGCTCATGGAGTGTGTTCTCTTTATTTTATGTTAGGGTTAGAGCCTATGAAGAGAATATTCTTAATATCTATATGGTTGGAACCTCATGATACTTAGAGTACGAGACGAGTATATTTGGGTTATTTTTAGGAGTCCTTATGGTGTTTTCACATGTCAAGGTTGAAACCCCAGGTAGATCGAGCTGAATTGTCATGTACAATCGAGGATGGTTTGAGATGGAGTTTCTCTCTCGATTGGGTTTCACTATGGCTATGTCGAGCAGATTGTTGCCTTTCATTTTTTACCATTTTATTTTGGGGGTTTTGGGGTTCCTACTGGGTATTTTTATACTCACCCCTACATGGGATTTTCCCGCACATGTTTTGTGTCTTATGAAAACCATAGAACTTTCGATGGATTCCAAGGAGGACCCGGTCCAGGTAGAGCTTAGTAACCTAGATAGACTAAGGTGTTTACTAGAGCTTAGCCAAGGAGATTTCTAGAAGTTGCAGTTGACAGTGATCCCCTACTTTTAAGATGGTTATATGCTTTTATATTTTTCAATGGCGAGTATTGTTTTTTTCCTTCTTTTAGTTCCATCACTTCTGTTGTACTCTGGTTGTGGGATATATATGCATGCATTCATTGGTTTCTTTTTTTACATTTAATAATTTTGTGATCTTGGAGATGTGTGTGTGCATATAGGTACATAGGAAATGCCTCCCATGATAGTGATATGCCTTCTCAGTACTATTATATGTACCCTAGCCTATTAGAGTCAGGCTTGGGGAGTTGCTGCTCAGGCCTCATCGGGTCGGGTCGTGACAGAGTGGTATTAGAGGTGGTCAGTTCCCCATTGGGACCATAGTGTCGTAATCTTGGTTTGGGTTGTATAGTGACAGTGTTAGGATGTTTAAAGTTTGTCTATCATGCTATATGTTCTAGTGTTGGTACAGTAGCCGATATATTCATTCACTAGGACTCTGATAACCTATTTTTTGACTTAGTACATTAGGATATTCGTCGTTGGGAAATATATGGTACATGAATTATATAGGATTGGGTTTTGGTTTTTTCTATACTTCTTGAGTTATCTCTCCAGATATACTCTTTGACTATGGTACGTTTTGATTATATTTTAGGATGCCTCCACGAAGACATCCATACAGGATTCTACAACCTGATCATGATGACGATCTTCCTTGTGATAAGGCTTCAGTACTGGGAACTGATTCTGAGGTGTTACCTCCAGGTGGTAAGTTGGTGGTTCCACCACCTGTTGAGTATAAGGTTTTACCAGTAGTTTAGGATAATTATGTGTGGAGGCTAAGTTCACTACATGAGATCCAGAGGCAGTGACCTCTAAGGTACCAGGGTGATCCAGAACCCCAGGCAGTAGATGGCTAGATCGAGGTAGTCATGTGAGTTTTCTACATAGTTAGGACACATCCCGATTAGATAGTGTCCCTAGTAGAGATACTTGGGTAGGGTTTAGTCAGGAAATGATGGATTCTAGTGATACAAACTCGTGAAGAGGCAATGATCACTTCGAGCGAATCTTCAGGGAAGAGTTTTAACCAGCTACATTGAGATCAATGTGTATCCAGAAGCTTCTGAAGCTTCAAAATGGTAACATGATAGTGGTAGAGTTTTCAGTGAGGTTCACAAACTTTTCATGATAATCCTTGGATACGGTTCGAGATCTATTCTTTAGAACATAGAGCTTTGAGTAGGGCTTGCCTAAAGAGATGAGGAAATCTATGATTCCACTATGCATTCCCACCTATTCTAGAGTGTTAGAGCGAGCTCTGGTGGTGGAAAGTTTTCTGGATGAGGAATGGGTGGATGTGACCCGTAACGATGGTCATGAGGCTGAGGTGTCTGTAGGATCTGGAAGAATATAGTTAAAAAGATCACAGTGCAGGAGGCATACTCATGCTTAGACACAGATGCATGGGTCTGTAGTATAGGAGCATCATTGAGGATTTGGTCAACTACAGGAGAGGTAGTGTTATGATAGCGATGACCAAGGAAATCTCGACAAATATTTTCTAACCTTCCATGCTGCTGAGAGTGAGATGGATGATGATCCACATTGGTATAGATATATCTTAGAGCAAGGATTTATACAAGGTTGAGGATGAGGTGGAGGAGTTGGAAGATCATATGGGGGTGGCAGGTAGTTTAGGGTTTGTCGCTGTCACCCCTAGGTGGTCCGCGACAAGCTCAGGGAGCTAGAGGACATGGGCGGGGAGAGGTGCATGTTGTGGAGGCCTTTGATCTGAAAGTTCCAAGGATGAATAGAGGTACTCCTTTTTTCTTTTCTACTTTATGCATTAGAAATCGTTAGACACTGTTGTGGACACTCTTTTCTTTCCACTCATCCTTGAGGTTCAACCAAGGTGATGCAGGGTGTTGGTAGAACCTCATGTCAGTAGTTGTAATAGAGGGCCTATTAAGACCCAATGTGTGTTTGGGTAGCCCTTTTTTTTGTTAGTACCCACGTGTGTTTGGTATCATCTTTGTATGCAACGTGCTCAAGGAGGATTTGGTGCAGTTTGATGTAGCTAAGAACTCACAAGGAAGGGGGATGTTTTCCCCACCGAGGCATGTTTTGTGACATGATTAGAACCATGTGGGTGAGTCAGTGTCGCCCAAAATGGGAAATATTGAGGTGTGGGGATGATTTTCTTATACTTGTGTGTTCAGGGAAAGGTTATGTGATGAAGTGTTGGAGTAGGTTCTGGATGTGCCGGTGAAGATTCCATGCTCGACCCCTTTAGTTTGGTGGCCCTGGGAGAAGGAGAGCCTTGCTTAGAATTATTTCGTACTGGAAGAGTTAAACCCTGTGATTTTTTCATAGTATGTATTGGTTATCTACTATCCATACTCAGGTGGGATGCCACTAGTGGGTATGGTTGTGTTTCTGTTTTGGTGAGCTATGTTATAGCTGGAGGTTTGTAGATAAAGGGCCTGGTAAGACCCAGTGTTTACTCTTGGGAAGCCCTGTTTTGTTCATGAATACCCTCTCATGTTTAGCATCAACCTTGAATGAAAAATTCTTGAGGAGGCTGTTGCACAATCCATTCAGTGGTGGATGTGAATTGTAGGGTTCCATTAGTATCTTTGTCAGGTTAATGAGGTGGTGTACCGCTAGACCCCATGACTGCAGATATACCATGGTGCTTGGTGTTTTCCCACCTATCATAGATAAAGAGACATGTGATCATTTTTTAAATGATCATTTCCTGGTATAACTGGTATATAATAGTGGTTTGATCTTGGTGGTTCCTCTATGTGCATGCTTGTAAGTAGCACAGGAACCCTTGGTGAGCTTAATGGCATGGGAATCCAATGGGGAGCTTAGTTTTTTCACTTGTACTTAGACTTTACCTTTTTGAGGATTAAAATCCATAAGGTGGGAAGAATTTAATGTCTTAGGTTTTGACCTAAAGGACTTTGGAATCTTTCAGAAAATATTTCAAGAGTCGGGCATTGAGTCGACGCGGGAATCCGGGGCCCGGGGATCCTCGATGCGATGATATTAAAAATATTAAAAATATTTTATAGCATGCAAAAAATTTAACTTGAAATGTAAATAACTCCTATTCAGATTCTCAGATCAGATTTCAGAGACTGTGGTTGAGTCTGAATGTTGTGTTTACCCTAGGTGTGACTTAAGGTCATCTGCACCAGGAGTTTTGTTTGGGGGTCGTTTTGGTGACATGGTGTTGAGAGAGAAATTAATTTGTTTTAATTTATTAAAACCAATTCCACAAAACCCTCAAACATGAATGACCCAACCAAGGAGAGTCACACCTATCCTCCCTTTGTAGTTGACGAAACCAACACCGAATCCATGCAACGAGGTGTCGTTGATCTCTGTTTATGAAGTATATCGCCATCATATCGAAAACTAGAATGATATGGGCATCGTTCTTGATCCAAAGCTTCAGCATTTCACCAATGAGGTAGTCATATTTTCCTTTTGGTCATGATACCTTTCTTTTTGTGTTGTTTCAAGGTTCTAGAGCCCTATTGTAATTTTTGTTGATCCCTAATAGGTTGATCTATGGATTTTGGGTTGAATCTGGGTGAATTGGGTGATTTTGTAGGTGATTCCCAACTAGAATCACCATCTACACAGGGTTTATTTCAGTGACACGGGTTTTATATCTCTTTCTATTCTAATGATATGAACAATTGGGGCTAAACTCCATGTATAGGGGTTACATTCCGTGTAGTTCCCTAAACTGTGTGACCATGGGAAATGGCTTGGTATAGATATGTGAAAACACATGGTCATGTACTAACACATGGACAAGATTCATGGGCATGGGGTCTGGTACATGGACATGGAAAAAATACATGGGTAGGTGGTCATTTATTCTAACACGTCATGTAGTATGGGATACATAGCGTGTGAGGGACACAGTCGGCCGATCTGTGTTGAAGAGGAACATGGAAAGGGGCCGAGATATGAGGGACATGACATGTACCTCTTCTACACACCATGTAACCCTACATGGGTTGGAATACATGTGGACTAGATACACAGGCAGGTTCTCATGAGGGATCACACACTATGTGTGCCCCGATGTACGTCATGTACTACTAGGAGATCCTTCGGGGATCTTCCGCCTTCCATATCTTCTTCTCTGGGAGTTGAATTCATACTTGTGAGTAGTCCATCCTAAGTGGTTTTAAACGTAGAACGTTATGGTGGTATCCATTATAGATTACAATATAAAAGGTGGTGTGAATTGATAAAGATGTTTGTGGAGTGGTACTAATCCAATGTTAGAGATCAGAGTGGTTCATATAGAGAGACGCTAGGACTGTTACTCCACTAATGGACTAGGGAACAAGTTTTCCTTAACTCTTTGTATAGGTAGAGAAAGGACTCCCTGTGTCGTGGGTGTGGGTTTTTTACCTTTGGGTAGTTTCCTCTGGGGGTGTTAATTCCCTAATGAGTTAGGGTGTGCGTTTCCCCGTGACATTTGTGAAGATGGACAATACTCCCCTATTGGACTAGGGTGCGAGTCCTCCATATAAGACATATAGGTAGGGCTGGTAATCCCCTTCCATGTCATGTAGCGGTTCCTCTATCCTAGGATTCGGTACTCCCCTGTTGGATTAGGGTACAAGTACTCCATACGCATTGTTCCAGCAGATTCAGTACTCCTCCGTCGTGTCAGGGAGCGGGTCCTCTAGCCTGGGGTCAGTACTCCCATGTCATTCAGGGTGTGGGTCCCCCATGGTGAATGATCTAGAAAAGTTGGTACTCCCCTGTCCTGCCAGGGTGTGGGTTCTCTAACCACTAAGTGGTGCCCCCTATCAGTTTAGGGTGTGGGTCCTCAATCTACGAAGTGGTACTCCCATGTCGTATTACGGCACAGGTCCTTCATTAGTAGTACTTCCCTATTGGAGTAGGGTGTGGGTCCTCAATTATAGATTAGTACTTCACCATCTCTAAGTAGTGGTAGGGAGATGGTCCTCTATTAGATTTGGAGCTCCCTCGACTATGGGGTATGATTATAAGGAGATGACCCCTCCACTTGATATGAACTATACCAAGATAGGGGTTAGTTCTCCCTAAATAGATTGACATGTGGGACACTCTTTACTGGAACAAAAGATGTTTCATGGGTTAGTTATGAGAAATACTCCCTTGACCATGGGGTAGTGGAAAGGCATGAGTACCTCCATTATCTCTTGTTAGATAGGATTCATGCAACGTATATTCTGAAGAAGTGCTCCATAAACTATGTGAAGTGGTGAGGGGAGGGCCTCTTCACTTGGGTTTCTTTAGGTTGCGTTGGGAATGAGGTAACAGTGATAGGACCTCTGGTGTTACGCACTAGAGTCGGACCTAATAAGATGTTCTTAATGTAGTACATTCTCTCATATGTACCATTAGGAATGGTAGATTTGTTCCCAATGGAGTTAATCTCTTGGATGAGTGCCATCTGGGATGGTTGATCTCATGGATTGTGTTCTCCTAGTTTTATGTTAGGGTTAGAGCCTATGAAGAGAATCTTGTTTCTAGATATGAGGTTGAACCTCATGAGACTTAGAGTCTAAGATGAGTATATTTGGGTGATTTCTAGGATTCATTGTGGTGTTGTCACGTGTCGGGGTTGACACCCTTGGTAGACCAAGCTAACTTGTCATGTATAGATGAGGATGGTTTGAGATGTATTTTCTCTCACGATTGTGTTTCCCTCTGGTTAAGTCTAGTGTACTGTTTCCTTTTAGTTTCTCTTTATTTATTTTGGGGTTTTTGGGGTTCCTACTAATTATTTTTATACTCACCCTTACACGGGATTTACCCGCACATGTTTTGTGTCTTGTACAGACCACATGCCTTTCGAAGGAGTCCACGGAGGGCCCAAGACATGCAGATATTAGTGAGCTAGACAGACGAAGGAGTTTACCGGAGCTTAGCTGAGGAACTTTCCGACTGTTTCTATTGATAGTGATCCCCTACTTCTAAGAAGGTTGGATGCTTTTCCAGTTTTCTTTGGTGGGGTTTGTTTTTACCTTATTTCACTTCCAGTACTTCTGTTGTAATATGGTTATGGGATATAGATGTATGCATGCATTGGTTTCTTTTGTTTTTTTTACATTTCAACATTTTGTGAGCTTGGAGATGTGTGTTTGCATAAAGGTGTATAGGAAATGCCTCCCATGTTAGTGATATGCCTTCTCGGTGCTAGTCTACATCCCCTGGCCAATTGGAGGTAGGCTTGGAGAGTTGATACTCGGGCCCTGTCAAATCGGTTCATGACATGGTGTGCCTAGTATGACTTGAAGTATGTTTTTTAGTTTAAAATTGACACTTTAGTTAAAAACACACATCACATACTCAAGACTAATAAAATGAGATCGGATTGCTTTCAAAATTTTGGAAAATTATCTATAATTCATTTATGATGTGTAAGAATTGACCACATATCAATCTTGTACATGATGTGGCTAGTATGACACAAAGTGTATGTTTTAATATAAAAGTATCATTTTAGTTTAAAACATGCATCACTAGACAAAAATGAGAAAACAAGAATAGATTGTTTTCAAATATTAGAAAAATGATCCATAGATCATTTTTTACATGTAATAATTGACTGCATGTCAATATGACACACGATGTGGCTGGTATGACTTGAAGTGCATGTTTTTAATATAAAAGTTCCATTTTAGTTTAAAACATGCATCACATATCCAAAACTAAGAAAATGAGATCAAATTGTTTTCAAAATATTGGACAATGATACATAATTCACATTTGGAATTTAGGAATCGGTCACATATCAATCTGATAGACGATGTAGAAGGTATGACTCGAAGTTTTGGTTTTTAATATACAAGTTTCATTTTAATTTAAAACATGTGTCTCATAGGAAAAACTGAGAAAACATTCTCATATTGTTTTCAAAATTTAGGAAAATAATCCACAAGTTATTTACAATGTGTAGGAAACAAATTCACTTAAATCTGATACAAGGTGTTCCAATTATGATTCAAAGTGTATGTTTTTAGTTTAAAATTGGAATTTTGGTTTAAAACGTACGTGATATACTCAAAATTGAGAAAATGAATTAAAATTGTTTTGATAAATTGGGACAATGATTCATAATTCATTTCTAACATATAGGAATCAACCGCATATCAAATGGATACACAGTATTCCCAGTATGACTCGAACTATTTTTTTAGTTTAAAATTCACACTTTAGTTCAAAACACATGTCACATACTCAAAACCAATAAAAAAACTTATATTGTTTTGAAACTTTATAAAAATGACCCATAATTAATTTGAGACTTATAGGAATTAGTTTCATGTACATATGACATATGATGAGTCCAGTATGACTTGAAGTGAGTATTTTGAATATAAAAGTGTCAATTTAGTTTTAAACAAGCATCACTTTCCAAAAATGAGAAAATGATCTCAGATTGTTTTCAAAATTTAGTATAATACTCTATATTTTATTTTTTGATGTGTCGGAATTGACCTCACGTCAATCTAACACATGATGTGGTCAGTATGACATGATGTGTTTGTTTTCAATATAAAATTTCCATTTTAGTTTAAAACGTGAATCACATAGCCAAATCTGATAAAACAAGATCGTATTGTTTTAAAACTTTAATAAAATGAACCATAATTCATTTGTAACATGTAGGTATCGACCACATGTTAATCTGATAGACGATGTGGAATGTATGAATCGAAGTGCGTGTTTTCAATATAGAAGTGTCATTTAAGTTTAAAACATGTGTCACATATCCAAAACCAAGTAAAGGAGATCATATTGTTCTCAAACATTATTGAAATGATCCATAAGTCATTTTTGACATGTATGAATCAACCACTCCTAAATATGATATACAGTGTTCTTAGTATGACTCGAAGTGTTTGTTTTTAATATAAAAGTGACATTTTAGTTCAAAACACACATAACATACTCAAAAATGAGGAAACTCATTCAAATTTTTTTGATACTTTATAAAAAATGCCTATAATTCATTTTTTATTTTTAAGAATCAACCTCATGTCAATATGACATACTATGTGGTCGGTGTGATTTGAAGAATGTTTTTTTAATATAAAAGTGTCATTTATTTTAAAATTCATCAGAGAGAAAAAAAAGAGAAAATGAGCTCAAATTGTTTTTAATATTTAGGAAAATGATTTGTAATTAATTTTTGATGTGTAGTAATCGAATGCATTTCAATCTGACATGTGATCTGTCTGGTATTACACTAAGTGTGTGTTTTTGATATAAAAGTGTCCATTTAGTTTAAAATGTGCATCACTAGCCCAAATAAGAAAATGAGATCTGATTATTTTTAAACTTTAGAAAAATGATCCATAATTCATTTTTGACATGTAATAATTGATCTCATGTTAATTTAACACATGATGTGGCCAATATGACTCAAAGATCACATTTTCAATATAAAAGTTTCATTTTAGTTTAAAACACGCATCACATAGCCAAAACTAAACAAATGATCTTGGATTGTTTTCAAACTTTAGGAAAATGATCCATAATTCATTTTTGATGTGTATGAATTGACCGCATGTCAATATGATGCATGATCAACTGATAATATCATTAATTTATGCAGTGATTAATAATATAATTTATCACATGTGGATTATATAACATTATAATTATAATTTTTTTAATTTTCAAATTATTGTTTCTAAAGTAAAAAATTGGTTTTATTTTAGGGGAATGTTTTTGTATAGAATTTAATAATTGGAAAACATATACTAGTTTTCATTTTGTATATGGGTTATAGTTTTTTTTGTTGATTAATTGTAAATATGACATCAATGTAAATATTTTATATGTAAATTTTGAATTAAAATGATGGTGAAATGTGATATTTGTCTTCAAAATTGGTTTTTTTGTATATTTATATTTTTTTTATGTATTCTAATTGTGGTTTGTTTTTATAAGGCTGTGTATGGCTGTTGTAGGGTTGCAGCTGTGTAGCAGCTGATAAGGTCTTTTTAGTACTAGAGAGAGAGAAAATAAAGGTTCATTTATTATCATTAGAGAAAGTGTTTCTAAAGACATCCTTTATCATTACTAAAAAGAAAGGGCTAATAAAGATGCCCTTTATCACTATTAAAAATAAGCTAATAAATGAATCCTTTATTAGTGATTTTTAGCACTGATAAAGGCATTCTTTATCAGATCTTTTTCTAATGGTGATAACGGTTAGGTTATTTTAATGGCGCTTAGGTATTCAATGTTTTTTCATTGAAAAATCCTTTTTATAGCGCTGTTAAATGCCTCATGTGTGTAGTGAGAAGCGGAAACATAGAGAAAAAATGTAAAGCACAAAATAAATCAGGGATTTAGTGGGCTTTGAACCCTTATGGATCCAATGTGCACACAAAGAACATCACACTACACATGCTATTTATTAAATCTAAAAAAATTATAAGATACAAACCATGAAATACATATCCAATGCAATAGAAGAAACTGGAACCTAGAACTGAAGCAACGGGAAACAAAAGAAGGATCACAGAGCCTTGACAACCTTACCATTGTCCATGAGAGCTTCATCGAGGCTTCGTGGGAAGAAGGTTGCTCTTATGGATCGGGAAATTCACACTAGTGGTACACCTAGAAAGAATTTCCATAGGAATCCCCTATAATAAAATTGATTCATGTATTAAAATTAAAAGAGTTTCATCGAAAGGACAAAAAATGTGATATCAAGGCTTTTTTCGAAGAGAACTCACCAAAAAGAGGTTTCTCAATACCAAATGAGAGTGGAATCTAGGATGAATCAAAATTGAATGAATGGGTTGAAGTGAAACCCAAAAGGGTGATGAATTCCCCTAAAAATGTGCAGGCAATGTAATGAGTCACCCATATATCATCAAGTGCCACACATCTGATGGAACATCTCAATCAAAGAAAACTGGATAGGTGGATGAACCTGATGAGAAGGGTGGCGCAATAAAATCAATGGAGGGGGGAATCCACAAGATATATTGATGACATGGAAAGGGGAAAGGGAGAGCCTGACAAAGAAACATGGTCTTCGATGCGGCAAGGCCGAAACACACATTCCAAAGAACAAAAACCCAAGTCAAACAGATTTAGTAGCATGTATTTGAGCATAAAAATAATTGGAACAGTATTACATGCATGTAAATAAATTTAATATGGAAATCATAATTACACATGGCATAATATAGACTAATGTGGAGGTGTTTTAATTTAGTTTATAAGAAAATAATAAAATTAGACCCTGTTGTGAAATGGAAATATAGAAGCACTCTTTTTGGGGTGATAAAAATGGTAAAGAAACAACAAGGGACCATGGTTCATCAATGGAGGACTCCAGTTTTAACTAAATCCTCCTAGGATAATCCAAATATGTATATTACCAACATCATACTTGACTTCATAGACCATTGGAGGCAGCTGGGAGACTGATGACCCAGAATCTATAATGACCTTTATCTGTTTGATCACTAGTTTCACACCAAAAATCTAGATTTATTAAAGGTCGAGGAAATATAATTACGTAAAGTATCCACCTAATATCAGAATGTATGATCCACTGTTGAAAAATTGGTCGTTTTTACTAAAGGATAGGTTCCCAAAGTTGTTTTCGTCATCCAGAAGGAAATAATAGAAAATCATGTTGTATGCCTTAGAGGCCTAAGACATGATAGAGAGGATTTCGTGGACTTGGCTATGTTGGGACCGGAAATGATTGTCCCACTAGTGAAATGATAATAATAAGATAAAATAAAGTGAAAAATGTAGAAATAAATGGCACCAGATGTAACATGGGAAACCCCCCAAAATGAAAGGGGTAAAAAACCATGGGAAAATAGAAGGATTACTATGGATAAAAGTTGGTACACACTCCCTCATAATTATAAGGACAAAATACTCATAAATATTTCTATTGAATATGTGTAGGATCCACCACACATAAATATGATGGACTATCGGTGATGAGATTGTGAAATTGGTGAGGTGAAACTGTTGGGGAAGAGCTCTATATATAGGTAGCCACCTCCCATCCCGATGCTTTCTCTTATCCTCTACAACTGGTTGGTTGGTGAGGTTGGCCACCAACCATTACTACCACTACCTACCCCCTTTAACAAATCAAGGGACAATGTCATCCTTTAAATGAACAACTATCGATATATCTCCCACTTGAAGATTTGATTGAGAACTAATTACATCTCCACAAATCCTTTCTATCTACCAAACCATGCTACTCGCATCTCTATAAGGCCACTTAAACATTTTCACCATCTAAACTTATCAGATTCAATCACCTTCATTCATAAATCTACCAGATTTTATTTAGTGTGAATTTTATACATTTCTACACTTCCTTCCTCCATCACATCCTAGAAAAAGTGATATTGTACCTCAATTTTATTTGTCCTGGAATGAAAATATGGATTCCTTACAATGTGCAAGGTGTTATGATTATCACAAAATAATGGAATCTACCCCTCTGTTCCCAATATACTCCAAAAACCATCTCATAAAAATCACCTCTTTATAAGCCTATGTAGTTACCATATACTCCGCCTCCATTGTGGATAAAGACACAACTGACTGTAAATTTGAAATCCAGCTCATTGATCCTCCTACAAGAGTAAACACATAACCGGTAGTAGATTTCCTCCAGTCAGAATCACCTTCAAAATATAGATCAACATGTCATCTGATAGTAACATCTGACCATCCATAACATAATGAAACATTTGAGGTCTCCTTGATATATCTCACGTTCCTATTCAGTGTTCTCCAATTCTCCCATATGGGATTCTCCATGTACTGACTAACTTCTCCCACTGCATGTGAAATGCATGGTCTATTAAAAACTATAACAAATATCATAATCCCCACTTATGATGCATACATTACTCGAGACATCTTGATCATCTTTTCTTCACTTCTAGGACTCATCGCAGAGGACAACTGGAAATTAATAGGAAGTGGGGTATAGATTGGTTTAGAGTCTTTAATGTCTTTCAAGAAATTCCATAAGTAATTCTTCTATGATAACCAAATATTCCGATTATTTTTTTCTCAGTAAATTTGTATCCCAAGAATATTTTTTACTGGTCCCAAGACCTTCATATCAAAGTCCCTAGCTAACTGTACCTTTTTCTCTTAGATATGATCATCGTTGGGGCCTGTAACTAACATGTCATCCACATACAATAGAATAATCATTAAATAATTACCATATGAATCTCTAAAATATAAACAAGGATATGAATAAAGTATAATATATCCAAGGATCATGATATATGAATCAAATATCATATACCAACACCTTGGTGCCTGCTTGAGACCGTACAATGATTTTTTTGACCTGCAAACCAAGTTCTCTATTCCTTCTTATGCAAAACCTTCTGATTGGTGCATATAGATCTCTAAATAAAGATCTCCATAGAGAAAAGTAGTATTCACATCCAGCTTCTCTAGATGTAAAATGTCTGTAGCACACATCGCTAGAACTATCCAAATAGATATCAACTTAACAACAGGATAAAATATTTTATTGAAATTGATACCTTCCTTATGAGCACATCCTTTAATTACCAATCTTTCACAATATCTTTCCACCAGGTCATTTTCATCACAATTGATCTTAAATACCCATTTTTATTCGATATCCTTCCTTCCATGAGGTAATAGAAAAATATCCCAAGTCGTGTTCATGTGAAGGGCTTCAAGTTCCTCTTGCATCACTGTCATCCATGAAGATACATCTAGACTCTTTATCGCAACCATAAAAGAATATGACTCTTCATCCTCTTTCAATAGGTAGTACAAAATATTAATTTCAATGACATAGTCTGAGTTCCATACTAGTTTTATTTTCTCCTAATTTGACCATCATGGTCCAAAATCAATTGGTACTTGATCATAATTCTCTAGTAATGCCTGAGAGGAAACTAGTTCTTCCTTGGATTTTTCCTCCACCTCACCTATTTTAGTTTTTGTATTCTCTTTCTCCATATATCCATTAATTTTCATTTTCACCTCATCTTATAAAAAAATGAAATATCTACTGATAATAATTTTGTGGGTAGTGGGGTCCCACAAATGATACCCCTTCACACCATCAGTGTATCCCAAGAAGATACATTTCCTAGATCTTGAATCTAATGTTGATCTTCCCTGGTCATTAAAAAAATTGTATAAAAGACTTCCAAAATTATTTAATTGAGAATAGTTATCGGATTTTCCAGTCCACATCTCCATCATTGTATTCAGATCAATCACCATTGAAGGAGATATGTTGATCACATAATAGGAGGTATTCGCTACTTCTACCCAAAAATGTTCTATAAATTCTTATAGTCTTCAAAATTTACCTTATTCTATCCAACATGGTTATGTTCATCCGCTCTGCCAATCCATTCTCTTAAGGAGTGTATGACACCATACAATGTCTCTTGATGCCTTCTTGTTGACAAAAAATATCAAAATCCTTGCTTGTATATTCTGCACCATTGTCATTACTTGGACACTTGATCTTCTTTCCAGATTCAAGATCCTTCTGTGCTTTGCATGTTTTGAAGACTTCAAAGAAATCACTTTCCTCTTGATTGGGCACACCCAACATCTCATGGAATAATAATCAATGAATGATACAAAGTATTGTGCTCCTCCCAGTGATATAACCAATGATTGAAAAACGTCGGAATGGATCAACTCTAAGATCTATTTTCTTTTTATTATTGATGTCCCAAACTTTAACCTTTTTTTCTTACTCAGAACACAATTATCACAAAATGTTGAGGATACCTTTGTAAGACCAGGCATCAACTTCTGATCTATAAGAATCTTTAGGTTTCATTCTGATATATGGCCAAGCTTATGATGCCATAAATTCATTAATGCTTTCATAAAGGTAGTTGACGAGACAAGTATAGTGACTCAATCCTTTTACACATATTATTACATGACATTAAGTATAATTATCCATGAAATACAAACCAAGGATAAAAAATTATAGTGTCTTTGTAAGATTAGGTACACAATTAGAAAACATGAAACTGAAATAAAATATCATTATATTAATCTTTATAATGAGCTCCTAACTTCCTTTAAGATCCTATAACTATATAGGATAATCTAGGGAATACATAAACAAAATGAATGATAAAAAACCCAGTAAGGGAATAAACATGGGAATAAAGCATAGTACAAGAGTTAAAAGGCATTACATGAAAACATAAAAGGCATGGCTCATGAATAAAAATGAGGAAGCATATAATTTATAACATGGAATCATATGATCATGGAAATATATTAAAGTGAAAGAAACATATAACATGACATAAACATGAGTCAAGGATGGCCAGTAAGACTATATCACATGGTGAACAAAGTCCCATAATGGATTAGGTTTACTCCCTAATCCCATACATAACGTACCATGAGACTAAACATTACCCAATTCATTGAAGTGACATCTGGGTGCACCTATCAAAACATGTTCATTAATATGTGTTCCAAATAAATAAATCAAACATAAAGAATAAACATAGGGGTTACCCATGGAAGGAAATCGGTATCGTAATCATGTCACAAGGCATAATAAAAGGGTGTATCATAATGGTATCCATGAAAGAAGGTATTTAAATCATTCTTGAACATTAATAAAGAAAATGTAAGAATATATTATGAATAATGATGTCTAAATGATGTTAAAACATTAAATATTGGTTAAGAAATTCTAGAAATGTTCTACTTAAACATAGGTTTAGGGAAAAGAATGAAGAGTCTTTGAAGAAGGTAAATGGATAATTATTTCCATAAAAAAGAAATGAACTAAAATTGTTTTTCATGATAAAATGAGTGATTTTAGAAAAATATTGGTGGATTAAAATATATTATGCAATGTACTTGAAAATGGGCAAGAAATAGATAATTTCCCTTTAATTGGGCTTGCTTATCGAGAGGAATTGAAAATCGAACCTTTTAAAACATGTATTTCCTCGTCAAAGAGGGATGAAGTGATATATATACATAAGTGTGGAACATATAAAAAGAATTTAGAAGAATTATATAATAATAATAGAGAAATACATTGGGGTAAAGAGATAGAAAGTGTAACCTAAAGGAGAAAATGGAAGTTCTAAGAGATCCCTTACCTTATCTATAAATGTGTTATGAACTTTCACTAAATGTACTAGATAATAAAACTATATTAATTAATTAATTAATTAAAAACCTATTCTAAATGTATTTTATTTATTATAATTTTATTAAGTTTATTTGTGGCCATTTAGATGAGTTATAAAGTTTATTTTTGTCTTTTTGGGAGCATTCGTTTTCATGGTTTCATGGTTGGTTTACTTGTATATAAGTAAGTAAGTTCTTGTAAAATGGGAATAATTATATAGAAGTGAAATTATATGGCATTAATTTACTTATTTAATTTTAAATGGACCCATATATAATTTTTTTTCTAGTATGAGGATTATTCATTTGATAAAACGTTAACGATAAGTGTTTAGTTTATTTTGGCAGTTTTTCAATCATCACAAACTAGTTTCGTTTTATTTAATATTTTGTATATATATTTGTTCCAAAACATGAAAAAATTTATAATATACATATTAAAATCTATTTTAAACATAATAATGGTTTTATGATCAGCCTTGAAGGCGATAATGGAAAATAAAAACTCATTATCCACGGAGATGGTAAACCGCCATAATTTGGACAAAAGTTTCATTCATTTGAATAAGATGAGATGAAAAAAGGGGGGACATAAGATATTTCATTAGTAATATAAAATTATATTATATACATGATACTAGATTTATTATGATTTTATGGATGAATAAGGTGATGAGAAGGTTGAGAAAGAAATGAGATTAAAAGGGATGGTTTGAAAAAGTTAGATATTGAATATCACCTCTTCGAAGGACACCTAAAGGAACTTGGAATTGGTCTTTTGTTAAGACCAGAATCTCTGGGATGTGAGGAAGAGGCTTGGTAAGGTAATTGGGTAGAATATTGACAATATAAAAGGCTTATAATGTGTGAAGAGAAGGGGTAGTGAGGGGTGGTATTTATAGGGAGAGAGAGGTATCTTCGGTTATTATATTCATTAGTTTATTATTTTGGCTGAAGATTATCAACAATGTTGATTCCTATGAATACATACATTAAATGGTTTAGTATATTTTTAACTAATTTTTTCTTACATCATCCATGACTAAAAAAATTATGTATTTGGATTATAATGTTAAATACCATAAATTACCATATTTCACTATTCATAAAAAAAATCAACTATTTTAAAAAAGATCTAAAACTCACACTAAACATTTTTCAACATGTATATTTCAAAAAAGAAATACATTTTATGAAAATAATTTTCTAAATGTTATAAATTTAATTTTTAAATAAAATCATCATTTATTCAGAAAATAACGATTTAATATTATAATCGATTTTTTGACCCTTTGAAAAATAAATTAAGGTCACATAAAAATATATTATAATTATAAGAAAAAATAATATTAATTTATAAATCCATTTTATAAAAATAAATTTTCTTTTAAATCATTATATTAATTATAAAATTGTAAATAAACATTTACATTTTACAAAAATACTAACACATAATTTATCATTTTTTAAACATTTATTTACATATAAAATGAAATAAATATATCATTTTTTTATTTATAAGATACCTAAATTTTATTTTACACTTGCATAGGTTATGTTGTTATTCTAATAGCTAGATCACTATTCATAATGGTCATATTACTATTCCAATAATCATATTTATAACAGACATATAGGTTCCTTAATTTATATAAATAACTCTTATTTCATTCATTATTCATCCACTTATACTTTCCCTCAAGGTTATATATTTTTCATCTTCAAAATTAATTTTATATTATTAACATTATGTTTTATTTCTATATTTGTGTTCATGAGTGCGATCATTAGTGGATCGAGCATATCTAAATTTTCTCATTTTTATTATCTTATTTTCTATTTATTATCTCATTGTAATATTTTTCATTCTTATTGGTTTATTTACTGACTGTTTTATTATGCTTAATTTATGAGAATAATTTTTTTATTGGGTTCTCTATGTAAGGCATGTTTTTTATGACATAAGAAGGGAAATTCCATTGATAAAATTCTAGATCGTTACAACAACTATCTCTGCCTCCATGTATGTTTCACCCATCAGCACGTACAGGTTCTTTGAGATCTTCTCTATCTTCATCACCGCAAGTGTTCCCTTCACAATACTCATCACTCCATTATCGATATGAGTATTATATATAATATCATCAAATTTTTTCAAAGACAATATGTTCTTCTTCAGACCCTTTATACGGTGTACTCCATGGATGGTTCGTAGTATGTCATCATGCATCTTCAGTTTGATGGTACCGACTCCAACAATCTTCAGGGTGTGATTGTTGCCCATGTACACAAGTCCTTTCGAGATAGTTATATACTAATTAAACCATTCTCGTAGGGATGACATATTTCATATTTCTCTTGAGTAGATTATCCATGCGTCGTTGAGATGGTGGCTACTTCCAGCAGTCATTGTCGCTTCACTAACTCGTATATCTCCATTCCTAGAATACTCTCCACATTTCCATTCATGTCATGAATCTAGCTCCCACTAAAACGATGCTCTATCGTCACACCTACTGATCTTTCACCAATTTCTAACAGGAAATTATATTTCCGCAACACTGCCTCCATCTTCACTTTCCACAATGGAAAATTATTCTAGTTGAATTTTATGACCTCGAATTTCACCGCCATCTAGACATGCAGTCAGTTTAGAACCTTTTTTGTTTTATAATAGTGTATTTAATAATCTCAATAATAATTTTCTAATATGAAAGATCAACCAGAGTCGCAATAACAGAGCATACTATAATTTATGATAATTATTACCCTATAAAAAAGGGGTTTCGCAGCGTTTTTTTAGTGGTGGTTTTAAAAACCACCATTAAATATTACGAAAAAAATTTCAAGGTGATTTCTAAAACCATCACTAAATGTGCTTTCTATATTTTTTAATTTTTTAAAAAAAAATTAAATTTACTTTTAGAGGCGGTTTATAAAAATTTTCATGAAATAGCGGTGGTTTTTATAAAATTGTCGCTAAATTAATGGGAAATATTAAATAAAAATTATTAAATTATGATTTATTATGAATAATTATGATTTATTATTTATATTCATTTATTTTTTATTATTTATAATTTTAATTAATTATAATCTGTTAATTATTAATTATGTTTAATTATTATTTGATAGTTATCTTGAACTTAAATTAATCCTTGTATATGTTGAAAATCATAAATCACTATCAAATGACTAAAACTTTTGATTTGGATGTCCGTTTTAACTTCACAACTAATCAAATTGAAACTTATGAAATGAACTAAAATCACATTAGAAATAATTAGGTAATAACTAATAAAATAAAATTTATTAGAGTTTTAAAAAAATTGAAAATCAAACTTCAACTTCAAATGAACTTTTGATCCGAGTGTCCATTTAGTCTCTACCGCATATCAAATTGAAGCCTTTGATGAGATCTACATTGTGGTGATAGGGGTAGAGCCTGGTCACTATTTTTTAAGGTCAAAAGAGGTCCTGAAAGCCTCTAAAACTGAGTTTTTTTTCGGATATCACGATTTTGGAACATTCGATGGGATTTCATCTTCATTTAAGTGTGTCTTCCTTTTCTTTTTTAGATTCTATGATTTTATTCCATTTATTTACATGTCTATTGATTTGATGGTGTTGCAATTATTATGGTTTTCCCTCTTTTGGTAATTTATTATCTGTTATATATATTTATATTATATATGTATATATTTGTATGTACTTCTATATATCTATGTATATTTATTTATAATTTATATATGTTTATCATTATTTATTTATACATATATGTGTCTGTGTGTCTTTATATATATTTATGTAAATTTCGTTATAAGTATATTTATTTATAGATATTTATTTCCATTTAATATTTAATATTTAATATTTAATTTTATTATTATTTTCATTTATTAGTTATTCCTTTATTACTTATTTATTATATATTCATTTATTATAAATTATTTATTATTAATTATTTTTAAATTAATATTTAATATATATATACTATTTATTATATATTATTTATTTTTAATTTCTTTTTAAATTAATATTTATTATTTATCTATTTATTATTTTCCACTTATATATTATTTATTATATTGATTTATAATTTATTTACTACCTTATTTATTTTATATTGATTAATTTTTCATTATTAATTTATTATTTGTTAATTTTTTATATATTTATCATCAATTTATTATTTATAATTTTTATTTTATTTTTTTATTGCTTATTTATTATATAGGCGTTCTTTATTTATTATTACTTTAGAATTTACTATTATTTATGATTTATTATTTATTATTTAGATATCATTTATATATCATTTATTTATTATTCATTATTTATTAAAACTTATTATTTATATTTTTATGTATTCTATTTATTATTTATTTATTTATTATTTATCTAATATTTATTAATTTATAACGTATTTATTATTTATTTAATATTATTTATTTTTATTATTTATTGATTATTATTTATTATTTAGTATGTATTTATTATTTTTTTATTAGTTATGTATTACTTATTTATTAGTTATTTATTAACTGTTTATTATTTATTATTTATTATTTATTTAATATTTTATTTATATTTTATTTATTATGTATTTCTTATTTATTTATTAATTTTCTATTTTTTATTTATTACTTATTATTTATTATTTATATATTTATTAGTTAGTTATTTATTATTTATTAGTTATTTATTGTTACATTTTTATTGATTTTTTAATAATACTCATTTTAATTGGGTTGGGGGACCTTACATGACCCATAGCAATTGGCCTAATTACATGACCTGAAGTCCCCAAAGATTTGACTACTAGAACACCCCTTTCCCAGCATATTAGATACATTTTTCAAAGCTCCCCAACCTTAGCATATTAGATACATTTTTCAAAGCTCCCTAACCTTAGCCTAGCTGCACACGAAGCATACCTCAGTTATCTTTGCAAGATGTTGGGACCGTAAATGATTGGCCCACTGGTGCTGCGATAATCAATAGATAAAATAATTTACAAAATGCGGAAATAAAAAAGGACACCAGATGTAACGTGGAAAAACCTCAAAATGGAAGGGGTAAAAAACCATGGTCAAATAGAAGAATCACTACGGGTAAACGCGCGTACACACTCCCTCACTATTACAAGGAGAAAACCCTCGTAAAATATCTCTTGAATAAGTGGGGAAATAAAAGTCACAAAAACCACTCTGCTATGGGATCTGTTGTAGTGGTGACGAGAACCGATGATGGGATGCCGCAAATGGGATGAGGCTCTTTCCTTTCATAGGCAACCCGCACCCCTGTTCTTCCTCTCTTGTAGGATAAATTGGTGTGGTTGGACACCCACCACCCACCACCCACACCTGCCTCCCTTGACAAATAAGGGGGCGGCCACCGTCCGTGGAAAAGAACTGCCGACACATATCCCACTTGAAGATTTGATTGAGAACCAATCAAATCTCCACATCCTTTCTATCTTCCAAACCATGCTGTTCAAGTATCTGTGTGGCCGGTCGAGGATCTGCACCATCTAAACTTATCATAGTTAATCTCCTTCGTCAGGAAATCTTCCAGATTTTCTTTAGTGTGAATCTTCTATATGTCCACACTTCCTTCCTCCACCACATCTCGGGAAAAGTGATATTGTACCCCAATGTGCTTCATCCTGGAATGAAAATATGGATTCCTTACAATGTGGAATGCGCTCTGACTATCAAAAAACAAAGGAATCTGTTTATGTCTATGCTTGAGATCCTCCAACAACCTTATCATCCAACTCGCCTCTTTGCAAGCCTGTGTAGCTGCCATATACTCTGCCTCTATCGTGTATAATGCCACAACTGACTGTAACTTTGAAATCCAGCTCACAGATCCTCCTACAAGAGTAAACACATAACCAATAGTGGATTTCCTCTGGTGAGAATCACTTGAAAAGTCTGAATCAACATATCCTCTAACAGTAAAATATGATCCTCCATAACATAATGCATCATCTGAGGTCTCCTTGATGTATCGCAGGATCCTCTTCACTGTGATCGAATGCTCCCATACTGGATTCTCCATGTGCCGACTAACTGCTCCCACTGCATGTGCAATGTCTAGTCTAGTACAAACCATAGCAAACATTAGACTAACCACTACTGATGCATATGGTACTCGAGACATTTCCATCCTCCCTGCTTCACTTCTAGGACTCGTTATTGAGGATAACTTGAAATTAATGGGAATTGGGGTAGATATTGGCTTACAGTCTTTCATGTTGAAGCATTTCGAGACTCTCTATAAGTAACTTTTCTGTGATATCCAAATATTCCCATTATTTCTATCTCGGTAAATCTGCATCCCAAGAATCTTGTTTACAGGTCCCAAGTCCTTCATATCAAACTCCCTAGGCAATTGTACCTTTGTCTCCTGAATCTGATCTTTGTTGGGGCCTGTAACCAACATGTCAACCACATACAACACAATAATGATGAAATCATTACCATCTGAACCCTTGAAATATGCACAAGGATCTGAATGAATTCTATCGTATCCAAGGCTCATGATATAGGAATTAAATCTCTTGTACCAACACCTCGGCACCTATTTGAGACCGTACAGAGATTTGTTCAACCTGAAAACCAAGTTCTCTTTGCCTTATTCTAAAAAACATTCTGGTTGGATCATATAAATCTCTTCATCAAGATCACCATGGAGAAACACAGTCTTAACATCCAGCTGCTCTAGATGTATGTTGTATGTAGCACACATCACCAGAACTAACCGAACAGTATTCAGTCTAACAACATGAGAAAATATTTCATTGAAATCAATACCTTCCTTCTGAGTAAATCCTTTTACCACCAATCTTGCATGATATCTCTCCACCTGGTCCTTTCCATCCCACTTGATCTTAAAGACCCATTTGTTTCTGATAGCATTCCTTTCACGAGGTAATGGAACAAGATCCCAAGTCTTGTTCTCGTGCATGGCTTCAAGTTCCTCCTACATTGCCTCCATCCATGAGGATACATCTGGACTTTGGGTTTCCTCCACAAAAGAATATGGCTCTCTATCCTCTATCAATAAGCAGTACACAATATTGCTCTTAGTGACATAGTCTGAGTGCCATACTGGTGCTCTTTTCTCCTGAGTTGACCGTCGTGGTCCAGACTCAACCAGTACTTGATCATCATTCTCTGGTAAAGCTTCAGAGGAAACTGGCTCTTCCTTGGATTTGTCCTATACTTCAACTGTTGTAGTTTCTATATTCTCCTTCTCCTTGTCTCAATCAATTGTCATTTTCACCTTATCTTCTACAAAAATGACATCTCTACTGATGATAAATTTGTGTGTAGTGGGATCCCATAAACGATACCCCTTCACGCCATCAGCATACCCCAAGAATATACATTTCCTAGATCTCGAATCCAACTTCGATCTTTCCTGGTCATTAAACAATGCATATACAGGACTTCCAAAAGTATGTAACTGGGAATAGTCATCAGGTTTATCAGTCCACATATCCATTGGTTTCTTCAGATCAATCGTCATTGAAGGAGATCATTTGATCACATAACATGCAGTTTTCATTGCTTCTTCCCAAAAAGTTTTTTCAATTCCTACATTCTTCAACATTGCCCTTGTTATATCCAATAGCGGTCTGTTCATCCTCTCTGCCACTCCATTCTGCTGAGGAGTGTATTCCACCATGAACTATCTCCTGATTTCTTCGTGTTGACAAAAAGTATCAAACTCCTCACTTATATATTCTCCACCATTGTTAGTCCTCAGACACTTGATCTTCTTTCCAGAGTCAAGCTCCTTCCACACTTTGAATGTTTTGAAGACTTCAAAAACATATGCCTTCCTCTTTATTGGGTACACCCAACATATCATGGAATAATCATCAATGAATTACCTTGCTCCTCCTAGGGATATAACTGGTGATTTCCAAACATCGGAATGGATCAATTTCAAGATCTCCTGCCTTCTCATTGTTGACGTCCTAAACTTTAACTTGTGTTGTTTTCTCAAAACACAATGCTCACAAAATGGTAAGGATACCATTGTAAGATCATGTAGCACCTTATGATCTGCAAGAATCTTCACGCCTCATTCTGATATATGGACAAGCTTCTGATTCCATAACATTGTCAACGTTTTCGTCGAGGTAGTTGATGCAACAACTATCTCTGCCTCCTTGTACGTTTCACCCATAATCACATACAATTTATTTGAGATCTTCTCCACCTTCATTACCACCTGCACGCCCTTCACAATTCTCATCACTCCATTCTCAGTGAGAGTCTTGAATCTGATGTCATCAAATTGTCCCAAAGACAATATGTTCTTCTTCAGACCCTTCACATGACGTACTCCTTGAATGATCCATACTATGTCATCATGCATCTTCAGTTTGATGGTACTGACTCCAACGATCTTTAGAGTGTGATCATTCTCCATGTACACAAGTCCTTCCGGGATGGTTTCATATTGTTCAAACCATTCCCATCAAGATTTCATGTGTCATGTTTCTCCTGAGTCGATAATCCATGCATTATTGAGATGTTTCCTGATTCTAGTAGTCATTGATGCTTCACTGAGTAGTATATCTCCTTTTCCAGAAGTACTCACCACATTCCCCTGAGAGTTTTTTTCACTACTCTTCTTATTTCAACAATCCTTCTTGACATGACCCTTCTTGTCATAATTGAAACATGTGAAATTATTCTTCTTACTCCTTGATTTTGACCTACCATGATTTTGGCTCCCATTGGAAACACGCTCCATCATCCTTCCTCTCTCCATTGACAGAGCATCTGCTTGGTGCGAAGTTGTTTTTCTGTCCTCCTTGTTCTTGCACCGAATTTATTCTTCAAGAACTGTGGTTTAAACATCATTGAAGGGCATCATATCCGTCAGGATATTGTTGGTGAGGTTTATGATGAGTTGGTCATACGAATCTAGCAAACTCTGGAGTAGAATCTCTGCACATTCAGTATCTACAATCTTATATCCCAACATCATGAGCTGTGTGAACAGGGTATTGAGGTTTTTGATGTGGTCGGTCACCAATGATGAATCTGCCATTCAAAGAGTGTATAATTTTCTCTTTAGGAAATTTTTTTGTGCAGAGACTTGGCCTCGTATAACTTCATCAGAGTTTCCCATATTTTCTTTCACCATCTTTTTCTCCGCAATGCTCGATAGGACCTTGTATGCCAAAGCCAAAAGAATGTTGGCAATAGCATTACTATCCATATCATTCCATTTCTCCTCTGTCACACCTGTCGGCTTTTCGCAAATTTCCAGTAGGAAATTATCCTTCCGCGGCACTGCCTGAATCTTCATTTTCCACAACAAAAAATTATTTCCGTTGAATTTTTTGATCTAAAATTTCACCGCCATCTGGACACGCCGTCAGTCCAGAACCTCTTCCATTTCACAATGGTGTATTTAATAATCTTAATAAATTTTTTTTGATGTGAAAGATCAATCGGAGTCGCAATCACAGAGCATACTAAAATTTATGAAAATTATTAATACCCGAAAACGTGAACAGCACCGGGCCAGAACCTTGCCTCTGATACCACTTGTTGGGACCGTAAATGATTGGCCCACCGGTGAAGCAATAATCACGAGATAAAATAAATTACAAAATGAAAAAATAAAAAGGATATCAGATGTAATGTGGAAAAACCCCCAAATGGAAGGGGTAAAAAACCACGGGAAAATAGAAAGATCACTATGGGTAAAAGCAGGTACACACTCCATCACTATTACAAGGTGAAAACCCTTGTAAAATCTCTCTTGAATAAGCGGGGAAATAAACCTCACAAAACTGTTCTGCTATGGGATACTGGTGATGAGAACTGATGATGGGATACTGCAAATGGGATAAGGCTCTTGCCTTTTATAGGCAACCCTCACCCCTGCTCTTCCTCTCTTGTAGGTTCAATTGGTGGGGTTGGCCACCCACCACCCACCAGCCACGCCTGCATCCTTTGACAAATAAGGGGGTGGCCATCGTCCGTGGAAAAGAATGGCCGAAACAAGAGGCTTGGTGTAGACATCAAATTTCATACCCTCTGGATCATATCAAGGGGTAGTTTCATTTAAATAAACAACTAAGGACACCCCTAAGGTCCCCGTAGAGAAATAGAGCACCCCAAACCATGATGTATTTTTGTAGCAACTATGAGTTGACTCAATTGGATTTGATGGACCCCAAAATCCTGGCTTGTTGGGTGCAGAATCTAATTGAGTCAACTCGGAGTTGGTCTAGGGACATCCAGTCACGTCTCCCGGGAACCATACTCAGGGAGGCTTTCCACTTTGTACCTATCAAGTATATTAATATTTACAGACAAAAATAATGAGAGGAAGAAGATGAAAAAAGAGATTGACCTTTATAAGTGGATGTGGTTGCTAGTGTCGAAGATGAAGGGGAGGCCATTTCCCGGCGTGCCGAGGCTCAGGGCGACAACATAGTTGTCGATGCCTAAGGCATGCCCAGACCTTGCTGGCTGGGAAGCCTTGGATTCGACGGAACCCTAAAGTCTGGATTTCTCATAGGACAGGCGCAATCCAATTGACTCCACTTGGAGTTGGTTCAGGTCCATCCGGTCAGCTATCAAGGGTAGGTCTCACCTGCGAACCACTCTCAGAGAGGCTTTCACCTTTGTACCTACAAGCGAGGAAAGTGAAGAAGTGAAAAATCCAGGCCATTTGATCACTAGCCTTTATCATTTCTATTTTCTACCCACTCCGCAATTGTGTATACTTAGGGAAACTCTAACCCAAAACGTTATTTTGTAGTAGGTTTACTTCATTTTGAAGTATCAATAGTAAAATTTACTCCAACCCAATTACTTCATTTTCTACTCTAAAAAGAATATTCCTTGAATATATCTGATTTTTATATATAAAAAATAAATATAAACCATTTTTATATTGATAAAATGAATATAACTAAAAAACAGGGATAGTGCTGCTATAGTGAAATGCCAAATATAGTGATGCGCTGTAGCATTTCGCCATTATAGCACTCGGAATAGCGCTCGGTTAGAGACCATTTTTACTTCAAAATGGAGTTTTTTCCTTTGGGTTGGAGATGTTATTATACACTAACCCTCTCACCATGATGACTTCCATAAATCATAATTTGAATGTGGAAATATAAAACAAGATGACCCTGACTAACTGTACTCAGTCCATCACCCTTAAATAAAAAATATTTGATTTTAGACAAATTATACAACACCGCCTAAATTTCCGGTCATTGTTTTATTAAAATAAATTAAATCTATGGACTAAAAATTATTCAATATTATATTTAAATATTATTTTGTTTTTTTGTTTGCTAATTTTATACAAAAAAATTAGTTTTAGTTGCGGATTCCAGCCTGTCATACCCGGTCTTGAACCAGGTTTTCTAGTTCCACCCAACACCGGTTTCTAACCGGACAAAGGTCCTGTCCGGTTTTTATAACCACCATTATTATATATTTTACATATTTTTAGATTTGTTTGTGTGAATAACCTTAAATACATAATTTTCTAAATATGATTACATCAACTATGCATATAATATTTTACAATACATTTTGTCTACTAAAATAATAATTTAAATTTTTAACAAATGCTGGTATCCGGTGGTCATGAAAGAACCTCCACATTAAAGTCCAAGTTTTCCACGAGTCCTTTGTGTGTTTTGAGTGTTGGAGTTGTCCAGGGGGAAGGGAGAAAGTGGTTCTAGGTTGAAATTTTAGAAACTTTAAGCGCCCTTTTGGTATGTTTTAACCCTCGGCTTCTAAAGATCATTCATTGGAGATTGGAGCTCTGATTCTTCAATACCACAAATAGGTGCAAGGTCAACCCGACCTTTATCAACGCTAAGAAAAATACGCTGATAAAAGGGGGATATTTAAGAGCACTAACCAAAAGCACAGATAAATCTACCCTTTATCACAATTAAAAAAACGCTTATAAATATGTACCATTTATCAGCGTTTTTTTAGCGCTGATAATGGTTTTTAATAAAAAAATATTACTAATTTATATAAAATTATTATATTTATATTAAAAAAATAATGTTTATTCATATAAATTTTAAAAAAACTTATGTTTATAATTAATATATATTTTTTAATAATTCAAATATATATATAATCTTTTAAAAAGATATTTATAAGATTATAATTAGATAAATATGTATTTAAATAATTATAAGATTATACTAAATTTTATTAAATAATAAATATATTAATTATATTTAAAAATATATATTTATAATTATATATAATTTTTTTAAATATACATATTTATAATTATAATTATAAATAAAAAAATATATATATTTATAATTATAATTATATATATATATTTAAATAAATGTATGTTTCCAATAAATTTGGTGAATAAATATATTGATGTATGAGTATAATTGACATGCATATTCCATGTATTCATCATTAATGTTCATTTATACATTACACCATTATTATTATTCATGTTTTTAATATACGTGATACTCGTTTTTTATGATCTATATTTTACTAGGCATATGATTCATTCATGTTATACCGATGAATCTATTATGTTATCATAAATACTTATAAAAATATAATAAATGTATTTAAAAAATAAATATATTTATTATATTTATAATTATAAAATTTTAATTATATATAAGTACTTTTAAAATTGCAGTTTGCGGTTTGCCCGAGTGGTAAAGGCTCTCCATAATCCTACACCAGACCCGGGTTCAAATCCAGGTGGGAGAAAATTTCCACAGGTAGGCGGTGATGCAAGCATGATGCAGACAGATGGTGATGCAAGAATGGCGCTGCATTGGGCATTCAGGCCAGTTTGTGGGTATACTCAATAATTGTGAGCCCTTAAGCCATGTAATGAGATTCATGCCAACTGGGACATTAGGCCATATACTGAATAAATAAGGCTTGATGGGTGGACTATCTTTTGGGGGGTTATGGTATGGCTTTTCGCTATAATTGTACCCCTAAGTACTTATAATATATATATATATATATCTGTGTGTGTGCGTAAATAATTATAAAATTATAATAAATATATTTATAAATATATACAAATAAATATATATATATAATTATAACTATAAATAAATACATATTTATTATGATTTTTTAATTACATATAAAAATATGTATATTTATAGTTATAATTATAAACAATTATATATTTATTTAAATAATTATAAAATTATAAAAAATATATTTATTATACTTATAATGTTATAAATATATATAATTAAATAAATGTATATATAAATATATAAAATAAATAAATAAATAAATACAAATATTTAAAATTATAATTATAAATAAATACAGATATATTTAAATAGTTATAAAATTATATTAAATATATTAATTATATATATTAATAAAAATAAAAATATAATAAATATATTTCTTATAATTTTATAATTATTTAAATATATATATTTATATAATTATAACTATAAAATATATATATTTATTATAATTTTTTAATTTACAATAAATATATATTTATTTATATTTATAATTATAAATAAATATTTATTTATAAATATATACAAATATTTATAAATAAATAAAAATATTTATAATTATAATTATAAATAAATTTAGACATTTAAATAATTATAAAATTATAATAAATATATTAATTATATACCAAGAAGGTTCACGATCCAAGCCTAATCTACCCCAAAATTTTATTAAAAAAAAGTAAAGTAGATACACCATTACTGAAATCTGACACCAAACACACAACAGACCAACACCATCCAAAATCAATCAAAGCAAGTGCCCAATAAATAAAACAGTTTGAAAATAAGAGGCCTGGAGACCCAAAATCACAACCCACTGCCATAAGCGCACACCAGTTGTCGCCAACAACGGGCGTGCATCCTCTTGAGAAGAAGATCATCCAAACAAACTACCATGACAGCAGCCGAATCGCCGATAGAGCCTTGTCATCGCACCACCCGTCGTCGGGATCCCATATCTGAAAAATCACATTCCCATGAGGAGCCTGCACCTGTTTACTGGATATGTCCATCCCCATCTCGCCATCGCTGGAGGTAAACGAGCATGCCCATAAGACCACCGAGATCCGTCGCTAGCTCCCTTTGCATACACAGCCAGTTCCAGCAACCAAATGCCATCACCGAAAAATTGAAGGCCCAACCGAGCCACGCCCTTATTTGGGAAAGAATCTGGGATAAGGCACAACCCACTCCCCATATCGTCGCTGATAAGAGGTCTTCACCATCCATAGGTCCAAAGATGATGATCTTCAGCAACCGGCTCTCACAGCGTAAGGCCGTTACCTGCCTAAGCCCGAGTGATGCCCTAATAGGGCAAGTCATATCCCTCAAGAGATAACCTACCCATTCTTTATGGCCCGAAGTCCATGTGGTCAAATAGTCCATTAACAAGCTCGTATCCCTACAACTAATTTTTTGCATCACAACTATCTGCCTGAGCCGCTTTTTTACAGCGCAAACCCATTGGCCCTCAACCACCACCTCGTCATCCAGGACGCTGAACCCTGCCGTAGTCCGCTGGGATCTGCATGGGTTTCTCCAATTGGTTTTGGTCTCTCTTGTTCTCTCTCACCATGCTCTGTTAGTTCTGTTCTTGAAGATCAATGTTTTTTTATTCCGTTCTTACTTAGATATCATTGAATGATTCTTCTCAAGGTATGAGATTCATGACTTCTCTTATTTTATATACAGGCTTCCACCTAAGTAGACCCCCAGTGCGGCTCGCCACTGATCCAAGGGGAATCCCTGATCCCCCAGGGCTGATAACAATCATCACAGGCTTATGATGCAATCACTGAGGACAATTTCACCCAATAAATAAGATTTAATAAGTAGTGTAATTCCTTAGGAAATTCTGACACGACCCATCCATGCATTGGACATCCACGCCAAATCAATAAACAGTTTTATAAAACTAGAAGCAACCAAACATGGAATAATCAATAATATACATTGAACTGATCATAAATATAACTCAATGTACATATACACCAACAACAAAGAGACAATACCCAGATACAAGGGGTCAAAATAGCCGATCCGACAAAGATACAAATGGAAACCCAAAATATCACAACATACACTCCATGCAATCTACTGATCTCTATCCATACACTACTACAGATTGCGCTTTTAATAGCACTAAAAAAGACCTTTGTCAATGAAAAAAATGCACTGACAACATAGACGATGTTAAAATCACTTGACCTTTATCATGTAACAGAGTGGTTATGTCTTATGAAACATTACTCCTTTTGTGTGGTTGTTCAATATTCGAGTTCTCACTCAACCCCTAAAAGTGTTTCATTCCTTAATTAAATATTTAATTTTCAGTTAGTGTCAGTATGAACTTGTAATGTTAATACATGATATTGATGTCTATTTGGATCCATTGATCAAAGATCTAAAATTGACGTTGGATACGGGTATAAATTTTATGATTCTCATAGAAGTAATGAATTCACATTGAGAGTCATGTTTTGCTGGATGATAAATGACTTTTCAACTTATGAAAATTTTTCAGGCTATAACATTAAAAAAATGTTGGGGTGTCTCATGTGTAAAGAATGCATACACCTAGTTCAGTCACTACTACAAATAAGGATTTTTTTAGCGCTAAAAATGGCCATTAACAGTGCTAAAAAAAAGCACTATTAATGCCGGCGAAGATAAAGGGGGGTCCCCTTTATCAGCGTTCCAAAAAGCACTGATAAAGACCCCTTTTATCAGCGCTAAAACGAAGCGCTAATAAAAGGGTATTTTATCAGCGCTTTCTTTTTAGCGCTGATAAAAGACCGCTTTTATCAGCGCTGATAAAAAAAATTAAAAAAATTAAAAAAAATAAAAAAAATACTACCAATCTCGGGGGGGGGGCTTTGTACAACGCTTGAGCCCCCCCCCCCCTTTATCAGTGCTTTCCCGCACCTCCAGCGCCCGCCCGTGCCGCCTACACCCTTTATCAGTGCTAGCCCTTTAAATCAACCTTGCGCACACACTCGTGCCTCCACCCAGATTTAATCTCGAGACCTCCCCCATGCGCACCTAAAGCCTTTTCCACTACCCTATATTGATTTGTTCTCTTATTCATGATATATCTATTTATTTATATATATATTTAGTTATATTTATTCGTATAGTAATATATATTTATATTAATATATATAGTTATATTAATTTATATATATATATATATAGTTATATTAATATATACATATAGTTATATTAATATATATATATAGTTATATTAATATATAGTAGTTATATAAATATTCATATATTGGTATTTTAAATAAAATGGATATTTGTTATTATTTATATAAATCTAATATATTTTATATGTAAATATGTTTAATTATTTATTTAAAAAATTTAATTTTTAGGTATGAATATATAAAAAATATGTACATATAGTTATATATTTGATTATAAATAGCAGTGCATTATAAAAAAGGATGAAATTTCAAAAACATAATATCAATATGAATGTAATACCTTGGAATAAATTCAGTCCCCACCAAAAAATTCCAATAATACCCCCTTAAATGAGGCTAAAAATCCACAAAATGTTAAAAAATCTGGGTACCCCGACTAAAAACTCAGTTTTGGAGGCCTTCTGGGCCTCTTTTGGCCTCGAAAAATGCTTGAGTTGCGTTTTCAACATATTTTGGATCTTTTTTTAATTTTTTAGTCTTAAAATTGTTATTAAATGACTATTACTCCATAATAATTAGAAAATTATTAATTAAAAATATTTTTTTAAATTTTTTTATAAGCCATTTTCACTAAATATCTTATATATTAAGTATAATAAGTGTAAATGTACATTTATACTTATCTAAAATATATTTAAAAATTATATATTATATTTATATCAATATAACTATATAAATATATTTATATATTAATTTTTTTTTAATTTTTTTTTTTGAAGTCGACCCTTTATCAGCACTTTTAAAAAAAGTGCTGATAAAGGGGTACTTTTATCAGCGTTTTTTTAGCGTTGATAAAGGCACCCTTTTATCAGCGCTTTTTTAGCGCTGATAAAGCCCCCCCCCCCTTATTAGCACTTTTTCGTTAGTGATGATAAAGGGGTGGCGCTGGCCTTGCCCAGTTTTGTGGTAGTGGGTTGAAACATGTCATGACCCGACCCACCGAGGCTCAAGCCACAGCCACCCCAAGCCCACCTCCATAGGTCAGGGGATAGCGACAAGAGACGAAAGACATAACTAATATAAGAGGTATTTACCTAATGTACTTTTACACACGCACCCAACCATCTCCATGCAGAAGTGTTGAGGAATAAATGTAAAAAAAATAACATATAGAGTAACAACCATGCATGTAACAAACTCCAAGGAATAAAAGAGTATGACAACGTAATTTGAAATAAAGGGGATAAAATACATGTCCAACTAAAAAGATTTCCCATCCTGACAAAGTTGGAAAAGTAAATACTAAGAGAGACCAACTCCATATCTCTAAGCCCCAACCACCATATGCAGTCAAATACACTAGGGATTTCTTCTGCTCCCCTGAAGCCACCGTCGACCTGTCTGTCATCTGCATAAGACACGATGTGTGAGGGAAAATCCCATGCAGAGGTGAGTATATACATACCCAATAGGACACTCTGAAAGATGGAGGTGGAAAGTAATAGGAGACATGATAGAAGAAGATAGCTCAGCCCATATCAAGAGATTCAATGAAAACCAACAACGAAGATATATATATATATATATATATATATATTCCCAAAAAAGAATCTCAAATGAGAGATAAAAGAGATCCCCATCTCATATCCTAGCCCAGGAAAAGAGTCTTCCACTAGTTCCAAGAGTTCCATTAATGATGCCTAGTATATCGCATGACTGTCTGAAGAAGTATCCAAGTCAATCCACACCTCACTACTATTTTTCATAGTTGTGTGGACACAATCTCTATGTAGAGGAATCATACCCTCATACAAAAGAAGGGTTTTACTCTGATGGTATAGGTACCATGCCCTAATACCGCAAGAGGGTGCCACTCTAATGGATAGATGACTCATGCCTTGTCCCATCAGTAGGGGGCCACTCTGTAGATAGAAGACTCATACCCTATCCTATAGGATAGTGCCACTCTATAGTCAATAGAGATCGCATTCCTTGACATTATATAAGGGTGACACTTAGTAGATAGATGACCCATGTCATTCCCCAGCATGAGGGTTCCACTCAGTAGATAGAGGACCCATGCGCTACCCTAGTAGGAGGGTGCCACTCTAATAGATAGAGAATTTATGCTCTATCCCACAGAAGGGTTCCACTATGGTAGTCGATAGAGGACTCATGCCCTGTCCCAACAGGAGGGTGTCACATTAATGGTAGATAGAGGACCCATGCCATGTCTCAGTAGGAGGGTTCCACTCTCATCTCTCTGATGATCTTGCCTGATCAATACCATCGTTGAGTGCCGCCTAAAGAAGCTTCATGCTAGGAACATCTCATACCATATCTCAAAAGACACTATAGAGTCTACCATTGAATTATACATGGAAAACACTCTGTATAGGATACTCATGGGAAACAATTTGTGTCCAAATGAAGGAGATATAAGAGGTAGAAGTTTCCTCAAAAGGGGGATCCCACATGGTGTGTGATCTAGCTATGCTACCTGGATGTAACCTCATATGTACATGGATTACTACCCATGTAACCATAAATGGAATTTATGGGGACTATACAACATGTCTCAGCCACCTGGGGTCGATCCATTTTCTCCTGGTTGTGCCCATGTCCTTCGGGTAGTGTTCGTGTACACTGGCCATGTGTCTGGCGGTGACCATGACCATGTACTCCCAGAGTACACACCAAGTCGCCAGCACTGAGTCACATGGCGTGTGTGGTCCCACACAGTGTGTGATATTTATCTCTCTTAAAAACCTAGCCACCGCATCAAGGGGGTTACATGTCATGTGTTCTTCCGAACTACATGGCCTGTAGTTGGGAGGTTCACAAAACTTTTAGAATCCTCAGGTGGTTTCAGATCTGGATCCTTTTTACAATTGAATATTCTATTTGACTACCTAAAAACGGTGGAATATTCCTATGGACATTGATTTCAGTCCTCTGGTGGCTAGATATTATATCTCTCTCCCTTCTTGCATGAAGATATACGTCGTCAGTAGCTCGTGGCACCTCCCACTATCTCACTGGATCTCCAAATCCATGGTGGAATCAACAACATCCCAAAAATTTCCCAATCCATCCTATAATCATTGATCTATTTGTTTCACATAAAACTTCCATCAATCTGGGGGTCTGATCGTGATCAGTCCTGCCCGACAATGTCAAACCGAGAACCCATAGGCCAGTGAAGAAGATCACGAAGAACGATGGGGGAAACACAAAATCCAAAGGAAAAACAATAATTATCCAAATTTTCTTGGACAAAAAATTATATTGGGGATATCCGAGGTGAGAATAATGACAAAACAAATATATATTGAATAATCAATTGAAAATCAATACACGGGTGCATGAAAAGGCTCATAAGAAATGCAGATCAAAGATAGTGAAATGATCATACTCAAAATTTTAATCATATGGGGAGGAATCCAAAAATGACGAGTCCTTCTTAGATTCAAAACAATCAATGATGAAGAATGTGCTCTTCAATAATGGGGGGAGATATTTTGCTTTCGTTGTGCCTAAATTCTCCTCGATCCGAGAGCTCATTGTCGTCTGATCTCAATCCATCAACGAAGAATGGTAGATTCATCCTCCCAACGGTCCTAGGGTTATGTGGTTATCTATAGTTATTTGTCATAATAATGTATTTATAGATGGATTATGTTTTAGTTCATTTAAACAATTAATTAAATTAATTATTCAATTAATCCACTGAACGTACCACTAATGGTCATTTTATTTGAACACCCTGCACTGAAAAGAATTGGTCAATTGTCCTATTATAAATTAAAGAAACTACAGGGTTAGATGGAAATTCAATTGAGGATGACCCTTTAATTGGGATATCACAATCATTTCAAGGTGGTCACAATATTGATAATGCTTTGTACATTAGAGGGGAGCACAAAGAGGGGATTTGGATATTTGAAATATGATTCAAATACCTTAAATATTTAACGAAAAAAGGAGAGTTCAATGAGAAGGTTAAAGTTTTTTTAATATACTATGATTTTATTCATAATATTATGTGTTTTGTACTACATTTATATAATCTAAATTAAATGTTTTACTACTCATAAAAATAATGGATTTTTTACATGATGATTTTTTCAATTATGTGGAAAAAAATTGAAGCTAAAACTATGGAATTATTAGGGATCAAAAACATGATGATGAAAAAAAAAGAATGACATAACACCACTATGTTAAATAAAATTATCAAGGAAATAAGAAAGGGTATAAAATTTGAGGTTTTCTGAAATCAATGTGGCCAACCAGTTGACCCTGATAATTCAATGTTCATTAGTTATATTGGGATCAAAATGATAATTCATGTTCCAATTGATATAGATTCATGGCACCATGTCTTTGTTTTATTGAAGGAAACTATATGGGAAGATATTAAGGTAGTGTTACATCATACTTTTTCTATTTTACCAAAAAAATTATAAAATAAAATATTGAGTTATTTTTCATTATCCCTTATAGATTTTTTTTATTTTAGATGAATTCCATAATAAATATGTCTTAATGGTTAATGGGAAAGCTCATAGAGGCTTCAAGACACTTCTTACAAAGCAGTGTCTTAAGGATGATGAGTGGAAAGAAAACTTCTACCCACCAGTTATGTATGCACACATTATAAAATAGGATACACGGAAAGTTTTCATTAGTATTTATGATGAGAAATCATTTTAGGTAAAATGTAGTTGATAATATTTTATTTGACATTATTTATTTTATCCTCTTTGATTCAAAATTATTAATCTATGAAACAATAAAGGAGTTTTGAAAATAAACGTACATCAAAACCAGTTTACCTCTATTGTAAAGAAAGGATGAGGTATGATTCACTTGAAAAGAAAATGGTATATATTTTAAATATAAAAAAAGTTTTATGTGATATGAAAAAACATATGTTCCTTTGTTTATATGTATATTGATGAATCAAAATCTAAACCCACTTTCATCCCATGTCATGTTCTATAGAAGGAGGCCCGCATAAAGAAAGAGGGTAAACTAGTTGATGAAAACACACAAGAAATATAGAAATCTTGTGTAAGTATGACATAATCCTAATTTTTTTACACTCATTATGATTTATAATAGTATTATATGAAAATATATATTTATGTTTGTATGTTTTTTATATGGTTTAGACACAAGAATCAACATCGACTATACCTGAAGAAAAACTACCTTCAGTAGATTTGAAGTGACCAAAACAATATAGTTGTGTTAGAGGTGTAGGTTTTGGACTGTCAGCATGAACATATTTAAAGAATACAAAGACACAAGAAGATATATATGAGATTATTAAAGGACTATATCCATAAATAGATTATTTTAAAGATATTATTGTCCATATTGGTTTGGAAGACCAATATATGTTAGAGGATCAAATCGAATCGATAATGGAACAAATATCAGTACATGAAGATCTAAATGACACCATTATATTTGAGAATTTTCATTCCCCTCAACCACTTACCTTACATGAGGTAATTAATTTTTTCATTACCCTTTTTCTTAAATGTGAATGAAACAACTTCCAATAACTTTATTTTATTAAAATTATATAGAATGAAGATGTATTTTATTTATTTCTATCAATACCCACACATCGCCTTGTTGCAAGGGGTATTGTGTATAATATCCCAAGAGACATTATACACAACAAAAAACTCCCAAAAGATCACATGAGTATGTGGATTGAAGTATCTCATGAGCCAAGCAGTGAGTTTCATGTTCGTCTTGATGATTTGGATGTTACTACGGTTGATAATTATATTGGAACTTTCATAACATGGACTTGTAATATTATAAATATACATGAGGTATGTCCTTTAAAAAATCAATTGGAAAACCTTTATTAGTTGATAAAAAAGGTCTAAAATGAGGTATGGTATTATATATGGATAAAATGATGGGGAAACAGAAGATCAGATCAAGAAAATCTAGTGAATCAACCAAGAAATCAAAAGGTCCTTTCGAGAGTACCTTCTCCCTACCAGTTCCACTATAACATATATTAACATTACAAGTTCATGAAGACACAACATTAAAAGATGAAAATATTTTCTTTATTCAATATTATGAAGAAATATTTGGAGATTTCATTATAGATGTGGTTGTTCTGGAGATTATAAATGATATTATCATGTTTTAATGTCCAAGAGTCTCAGTTGTGAGTATATACATGAGGTACATTTTCATAATATGTGTTCCAAAAAATGATCTACTATGTTCATTACAGTTAATAAATATTCATATTTTCTACCGGTGTATATATTACTACTATATAAAGGGAAAAACCTATGAAGCATGATTTGGAATCATTATTCCCTATATTATTTCTATGCACGAACATTATTTGGAATTGGATGAAATTTAAAAATAAGAAAGATGAACTAATAGAGACATTTGAGAATAAAATAATAGATTATAGACACTTCTTTATTCCTAAAATGAAAGGGTAAAACTCTAAAATCTAATCATATAAATTAAATTTTTTATTTTTCATTACTTATTTGTTTTTGTTTTTTTATGAAGCACTTGATTCTCATCACAATCAATTTGGATATCCCAAATATTTATTTTTTTGATCCAATGCATGAATTTCCATCAAACTGACCACACATGATGAATATTATGGATTTTTAATTCACTGCAATCAAAATTTTATAGAAAACTTCATATTAAATGTTTTAGTTTGTGTTTTAAAATAATTTTTTCAGGATATGGAGATATATAAATATAGGCTAAATCATGCTATGAGTTCAGTGACTGATTATAATAAGCCAATGGATTTCTTCAAATGGAAACAAATTAAGGTATATATAGTAAGATTTAACTATAAAACATATTTCAAAACAATTCACTTATTTTGGTCAATGTTTTTTCAATATCTAAAGCAAAATAATGACAAAAATTATGGATATTATGTTTGAAAATTTATGAAAGTTATCATGTACTATCAAAAGACTAGCATTCCCAAACATGTAAATTTCAAAAGTAATTACAATTTTATTAAAAATATTTGTTAATCACTTGTTTGCCTATATTTTCCTAGTACTACCTAGATTTCCAATAATATACATACTCAAAAGAATAAGAAAATTTGTTTATAGATGAGTGGGTGGAGTACATGGTGTTAGAATGTTTTCCAACATCAAATTTAGGTGCTTACATATTATGTTTGTGATCTAGTATGGGATATAAACTTAGAGATTAATTTTGGATGTGAAGGATTAGTATCATAATACTTATATATTATTTTTAACTATTTATCAAGTAGAAGTATATTAGACGTTTATGCTCCATGAATTTTGGAAGATCCAGTAAGATATTGGACTTCGAGGTTGCAACTGAGATAAATTAAATTTGGAAATGAGTTAAGAGTATATATATAAATCAGGAAAAGTTTATTTTATACTAATTATTTAGTTAGTTTTCATATATATACTTATTGAATATGAATAAGAAATGGTGTGATGGTTAAAGGCTTTTTGTTCTTAAAAGCATGTGCTCCTCAATTGGCTCACATCCGTAGTGAGAGTTTCTTATCATCACGGATGTAATCCAATTCTAGAGAACATCCTTTTGAGAACAATAAGAAATGGTATGATGTTTAGGAATCAATTATACCTCAATATGATACACAGTGTTCCTATTATTACATGATGTATATGTTTTAAGTTTAAAATTAACACTTTAGTTCAAAACAGACATCACATAATCAAAACTAAGAAAACGATCTCATATTGTTTTTAAACTAAAGGAAAATTATCTATAATTCATTTACGATGTGTATAAATTGAACATACATAAATATGATACATGATGAGTCAAATTGTGTGTTTTTAATATAAAAGTGTCATTTTAGTTTAAAACATGTGTCATTAGCCAAAAATGAGAAAACGAGATCACATTGTTTTAAAAAATCAGATAAATGATCTATAAATCATTTTTGACATATAGGAATTGACCGCATGTCAACCTAACACATGATGTGGACAGTATGACTCGAAGTGCATGCTTTCAATATAAAAGTTACACTTTAGTTTAAATCACACATCACATAGAAAAAACTGAGAAAACAAACTCAGATTATTTTCAAACTATTGGAAAATGATACATAATTCACTTTTGATGTGTAGGAACATCAATCTGACAGACGATGTGGTGGGTATGACGCGGAGTTTTTGTCTTTAATATAGAAGTTCCATTTTAGTTTAAAATGCATGTTTCATAGAACAAATCAAGAAAACAAGTTCATATTATTTTCAAACCTTATGATAATGATCCATAAGACATTTGGGATGTGTAAGAATAAACCACAATTTAATATGATATAGGGTGTTCCAAGTATGACTCAAAGTGTAAGCTTTTAGTTTAAAATTGAAATTTTAGTTTAAAACTCACATGAAATACTCAAAAATGAGAAAACACGTTCATTTTTTTGATACTTTAGGAAAACAATTCATAATACATTTGTGATATATAGGAATCAACTACACCTCAAATTAATACACAGTGTGCCCGATATGACTCGAAGTTTTTTTAGTTTAAAATCGACACTTTAGTTCAAAAAATACTTCACATACTTAAAACCAAGAATATGATCTCATATTTTTTTCAATATTTAGGAAAATGGTCCATAATTCATTTTAGACTTATAGGAATTAACCTCATGTACATCTGACACATGATGTGGCTGGTACGACTCAGAGCATTTTTTTAATATAAAAGTTTCAATTTAGTTTAAAACGAGTGTCACTTTCCAAAAACAAAAAAAATGAACCTGGATTATTTTCAAACTTTAGTACAATGATCCATAATTCATTTTTGGCATGTAGGTATCAAATAAATGTCAATATGATAGAAGATGTGGCGGGTATGACTCGAAGTGTGTGTTTTCAATATAGAAGTTTCATTTTATTTTAAAATGAATGCCACATAACTAAAACTGATGAAACGAGATTGTATTGATTTCAAGAATTAGTACAATGATCCATAAGTCATTTGTGACATGTAGGAATAAACCTCACATCAATTTGATAAGCAGTGTGCCTATTAGGACTCGAATTTTATGTTTTTAATATAAAAGTGACATTTTAGTTCAAAACACCCATGACATACTAAAAACTAAGAAAAAACATTCAATTTGTTTTGATACTTTAGGACAAATATCCATAATTTATTTGTGATATGTAATAATTGACCACACATCAATCATACATATGATGTAGTCGGAATGAATCGAAGTATGTGTTTTCAATATAAAAGTGTCATTTTAGTTTAAAACACATTACATAGAAAAAAATGAGAAAAAATTGATTATATTTAAACCTTAGGAAAATGATTCGTAATTCATTTTTGACATGTAAGAATTGACCACATATCAATCTAACACATGATGTGGCCGATATGACATGAAATGCATGTTTTTAATATAAAAGTTTCAATTTAGTTTAAAACACACATCACTAATATAGTGACTCAAGAATTTTACATAAAACATTTCATGGTTTTAAGCATAATTAATCATCAGAGTACAAGCCAAGGATTGTTAAGTCTAGTGTCTTAGAAGACTAGGTACATATAACATAAAACATGGGACTAAAAGAAAATTCTTTATTTAATCTCCATAAAGAGCTTTTAACTTCCTTTGAGCTCTTGCATCTTCATAGGGTACCCTGGGGAATACATGAACAAAGGGATGAGCTAAAAATCCCAGTAAGGGAATGAACATAAGGATACATCTCAAGCACATGAGTTAAAAGGCATGACATAATGATATCCAAAGCATGAAACTTATGAAATCATTTAATATAAGCATGGGATTATATAAACATGTAATCATATAAATGTGGCAGAATCATAAATCATATCTTTAGTACGAGTCAAGGATAACTGCCAATCCTATTTCCCATTTCAGTACGGGTTAAGGCTAACCGCCAATCCCATTTCACATCGCATCTCATGATACTTATCCTTACCCAATGCATTGGGGTAATATCTGGGTGCACCCATCTCAAAATTTTCATGAATATTATTGCCACATAAAAATTCTTACTACATATACAATCATACACAATCAACTATACATAAACATAAGGGTACCCATGGAAAGAATTGGGTACCAAAATCATGACATGCATAATAACCAATGGGCGTAACATGAAAGTGTCCATGTAAGGAAATAATTATAAAATACATGTACATTAATATGTTAAAATAGGAATATAACATGGTAAGTGGTGTCAAACATAAGTGAAAACATATGAGCAATGTATTTTATATATATTAGCATTAAAACATTTTTGGGCGGTTTTAAGGAAAATACTATAGAGCTTTTAAAATAGTAAAGAAGACATTATTTTATATAAAACCAGAATTTAACCAATAAGGTTTTCATAATAAAAATACATAATTTACGAAGATAATGGTGTCTTAAAACAGAAGATAGAGTGCACTTTAAATTGGGTAAAAGTTCAGGAAGTTCCTTTAAAACGAGTGTGCTTAATGGGAAGTATCAAAGAGAGATTCACATAAAAGCATGTATATCCCCAAAAGAGAATGAGAGATGGATATTAGAACATGAGTTTGGAGCATATAAACAGAATTTTGAATTTATACATAAAAGAAAATACAACTACATTTTGGTAAAAATAAAGGTAGAGAAACCCGAAGGATTAAAGGATGTTCGGGTAGAATCCATCATGGTTTATTGGCATGGTATCATGTGTAACTAAGAGGGATATATGAGAGATATAAGGGGTTTATCATCACTTATAAAACTTTAGGATAGTATGGGGAAGGTGTATAAACATACCCCATCACTTGGTATTACACAAAAAAAGGCATAGCATAGAGAACAATCTTGATTAAGAGTGAAAATGGGAGGATCCCTTACCTTAAATCCGTTGGTGTTCTCCACTTGTTATTAATGACCTGAATAAAAAAATTAGGCTTATTAATTAATAAGTACAGAACCTCTTCTATATGTAATTTATTTATTATGACCCTTTTTAGTTCATTCAAATCCTTTTTGATTAGTTATAAGGTTCAATTTCATTTTTCGGGCTCATTTGTTTACTTGGCATTAAAAGATCGGTTCACTTATATTCAAGTTTGGATTATATGCAAGATAAAAGTGGTTGTACAGAATTGAAGTTATATTCTTTATTTAATATCTAGTATATTACATAGTTTTAATTTTAATTAGATTACTTAGTGTGAAGTCTAATTATTATATATATAACCTTAGTGATAACCGTTTTTTCTAATCGGTGGATTTGATTACAAAGAATGTGTTTTGATTTATAACTTAATTCCATTTGTACCAAAATATTACAGAATAAAAAATAGGATATATTACATATATAATAATCTGGTTCAACCATAACACAAATGGTTTCATGACCATAATTACAAATATCAATAGAAATTGATAAATCGTTGTCCTTAAATGTGCTAAATTAGCACATCTCAAACGGTGCTTTAATTTCTTTCAAAATAAAAGGGTGGGGAAAGGGGAGAAGATAATGAAATATATACTACTAGAATGAAGAAATTCCAGTACATGTATGTTACTGGATTTTTCATACTATTATGGTGAATGGAGGTGAGGAAATAAATAAAAAGAAAAGAACTTAAAGGAAAAAAATAAATTTGGGAAGAGGAATTTACCTCTTGAGACTTCCTCCTTTGAGAACCTCTTAAGGGGAGAGGTTTTCGTATTTTAAGGAGGCTAAGAGCTTTTGGATGTGGGGGAAGACCTTGGGGAGAGATTTGGGCAGAAATTAGAGAATTCTTGGAGTTTGAGAAGAGTGGAGAGAAGAGGGAGTGAAGGGGGGTTTTATAGTGGATGGGAGGAGGGATTTCATGATATTATAATCCTTATTTTATTATTTCTTCACAAGACAAAGAATAGTAAGTATTACATGACCAATAATAGTAAATGGGTCATGTGAATTCGAACCAAGTGGGCTTACATCAGTAGAACATCATCGATGACTCAATTAATCCATTATTTAGCATTTATTGTGAATTATCAGATTATACTATTCATAAAAAATTCAAGTATTTCAGAAAAATCCAAAAAATTACCCTAACCATTTTTAGACGTGTATAATCCAAAAATGAAGTCCATTTTTCAAAAATAATATTCTATGTATGATTATTTTAATATTTAATTAAAATAAAAATTTATTATGAAAACCAGTTTTAAAACATTCATTAACTCATTCTAAACTATTGGTATATCATACTTCCAACATGAATATTATTTTTATACCACCATATGTTTGGTTACTATTCATTATGGCATATCTCTATTCATAAGGGTATGTTACTATTAATTAGGGTAGGTTACTATTCATCAAAAATTATTTTTGTTTTATTAGACTCCAAAAACATCTGGAACACAACCGTGTATGTTAGATTTTCAAAATTCCAAACACAGAAGTGAAAAACTTATGTTTAAAGATCACTTATCACTTAGTAGTTCATTATTATGTGATTTTATGTCATATTTATAAGAAGGGAATTTCCATTAAAAACATTGGGTCGTTACATTCTTCCCCACTTAAGAAATTTCTCCCTCGAATTTTCATTTTACATTCTAGGCCAAAAACAGATGTGGGTACTTTTCCTTCATTGCTTACTCCAGTTCCCATGTTGCTTCATCAAACTTATGGTTCCTCCACAATAATTTGACAAGATGGGTTGTCTTGTTGCGTATAACCTTATCTCTCCGATCTAGAATCTTTACTAGCTGCTCCTCATATGAGAGATCATCTTCCAGCTGCACCACCTCTGAGTTTAGTACATTTGAGAGATTAGGTATGTACTTTCTCAAGAGTGATACGTGGAAAACATCATGAACTTGAGCCATATTTTCTGGAAGTTCAAGCCGATAGGCCACGACTCTTGTGCGGTCAAGGATCTCAAAGGGGTCAATATACCTTGGGGGTTTAGCTTCCCTTTCTTTCCGAATCGCATGACTCTATTCCATGGAGATATTTGAAGGAAGACTTTATCTCCAACGTCAAACTCCAAGTCCCTTCGACGGTTGTCAACATATCTCTTTTTCTTACTTTGAGCATCTTTGATGTGTTTCTGGATGACTTGAACCTTTTCTGTCATCTCTTGAACAAGATCGGGTCCAAGTAGCCTTCTTTCTTCAACTTCATCCCAACAGGCTGGAGTTATACATCGCTTTCCATATAGAGATTCATATGGAACCATCTGAATACTCGAGTGGAAGCTATTTTTGTATGAGAACTCAACCAATGGGAGATGCTGACCCCATCCACCTTTGAATTCTAGAGAGTGGGATCTAAGAATATATTCAACTGTCTGAATAGTTCTTTCAGACTGGCCATCAGTTTGGGGGTGATAGGTCATGCTGAAATTTAATTCAGTACTCAAAGAATGTTGAAGGCTCCTCCAGAATTTAGATGTAAACCTTAGATCATGGTCAGAGATAATTGAGAGTGGAACACCGTGCAGTCTCACCACTTCCTTCACATATAACTTTGCAAGTTGTTCAATCAAGAGATCTTCCCAAATAGCGATGAAATGGGATGTCTTGGTGAATCAGTCAACCACAACCCATATCACATTATTTCCCTTCGACGTCTTCAGGAGACCCGTGACAAAGTCCATAATAACATTTTCCCATTTCCACATGGGTATATGCAATGGATGCATCATACCTTTGGACTTTTGTCACTCAACTTTAACTTGCTGACATACCAAGCACCTTGATATATATTCCAAAATCTCTTTCTTCATGTTATCCCACCAGAAGTGTTCTCGGAGATCACAACACATTTTGGTACTCCCAGGATGGATAGAGAAGGTCAAGCTATGTGCATCATTTAATAGATCCTTATTTATTTCTGGATCAGATGGTACGCATAATCGTGTCCCAAATCTTACAACTCCTTCCTCATCAATTTTTAAATCGGAGGATTTCCCATTTTTAATAGATTCCACCCTTTTTTGAAATTCCATATCCTTTATTTGAGCAACCTTTATTTTCTCCAAGAGGGATGGTTGAGAAATCATTTGAGAAAGGGTTGATGATGTTCCTCCCTTAATGATTCCCATGTCTATCCTTTTCAAATCTAAGAAGATCAGATCCTTTTCAATTCTCATCATTGATAAAGATGCAAGATCCTTTCTACTTTGAGCATCTTCCACCTTGTTTGCCTTACCAGGATGGTAGTGGATTGAGTAGTCATAATCCTTGATGAGATCTATCCATCTTCACTAGCACATATTAATCTCTTTCTGTGTGAATATATATTTGAGACTCTTTTGGTCAATATATATCTCACATTTTCCCCATAGAGATAATGCCGCCATATTTTCAATGCAAAGATCACAGCCGCCAACTCCAGATCATGCGTGGGATAGTTTTTCTCATGTATTTTCAGATTCCTTGAGGCATAGGCTATCACTTTATCATTTTTCATTATCACACAGCCTAAGCCTTTCTTAGAATCATCACTATACACCACAAAGAGTTCTCCACTTGAAGGGAGTGTGAGTATCGGCATAGTGATAAGCCTCTTTTTCAACTCCTTGAAACAGTATTCACATTTCTATGTCCAGACAAACTGTACCCCCTTCCGTGTCATCTTGGTCATTGGGTTTGACAATCATGAAAAGTTCTTCACGAATCGTCGATAATACCCAGCTAGACCTAAAAAGCTATGAATCTCCGTTACAGAAGTTGGCCCCGGCCACTCTTCAATTGCCTTCATCTTGGAAGGGTCCACATATATCCCTTTCCTGGTGATAACATGCCCCAAGAATGATACTTTCTCCATCCAGAACTCACATTTACTATACTTTTCATACAACTTATCCCTTCGCAAAGTTTTTAACACAGTTTTCAAATGCTCCTCATGTTCCTCCTTACTCTTGGAGTATATCAGAATATCATCAATAAAGACCACCACAAATTTGTTGAGGTAATATCTAAAGAATATATTCACTAAATCCATGAAAATTTTTCGAGCATTAGTGAGTCCGAAGGGCATCACTATGAACTCATAGTGTCCATACCTTGTTCGAAAGGCAATCATGGGAATATCTTCCTTTCTCACCTTTAGTTTGTGATATCCCGAACGAAGGTCCACCTTAGAGAAATAACTGGCCCCATGAAGCTGGTCGAATAAGTCATCTATCCGTGGAAGGGGATACTTTTTCTTTATAGTGATTTTATTGAGCTCACGATAATCAATGCAGAGGCGCATTGATCCATCCTTCTTCTTGACGAAGAGGACTAGAGTACCCCATGGTGAAGCACTTGAGCGTATAAAAACCTTCTCCATATTCTCCTGTAACTGCTTCTTTAGCTCTTCTAGCTCTATGGTGTCCATTCTATAAGGTGTCTTTCAGATTTGAAGAGATCTAGGGATAAGTTCAATTGAGAACTCAACCTATCGGTTAGGAGGAAGACCAAGAAACTCTTCAGGGAATACATCAGTGTAATACCTCACGATGGGCATGTCTTCAAGCATGATTCTCTCCTTTGTATCAATAATTTGAGCTATATATGCATGCTCATAAGGAAGAAATATCCAAACTTGAGATGAAGATTCTAAAGGAAACTCATATTCCTCCTTGCACTTGTAAAGAATCGGAGGATACTTCGGGATGTGAAGAGTAATCTCCCTTTCCCAACAATTGATGTTGTCCTTGTACAAAGATATCCAATCCATGCCCAAGATAGCATCAAACTCCACTAAAGGATGTATAAAAAGATTTGTTGGGAGGTTTAGTCTACAAACATTAACCGGGGAGGATTTATAAACCATGGATGCAATAATTGCCCCATTCATTATTCTCACAGATAACTTGTCCTCCAAATTTTGAGGTGGTGTTTGAATAGTTTTAATAAACTTGAAAGATATGAAAGAATGCGTAGAACCAGAATCAAATAGTAGATTCGCTATTCTTGAATGAATAACAAGAGTACCTGTCACCACATTGTTTTCCAGATCCACCTCAGCAGTAGTGATAGCATAAGTCTATCCTTGTTTCCTTGGAGGTTGTTGTTGATTGCCTCCGACAACCCTCAGCTTAGGGAAATTGTTCGCATAATTCCCAAGATCCTTGCAGTTAAAACACTGCACTACAGGCTGAGTGTTGATCTGAACCTTCTGTTCTTCTTCAACATTAGCGGGATTTTTCATATCCCATCGGTAGTTCTTAGACAGATGACCAAACTTTCCATATTTGAAACAATTCCTGGTTCCCTTGAGACAATCACCAAGATGCTTCTTCCCACAATTCTTGCAAAGGGTAAAGTGAGGCTTCTTTCTATCATGGGATTTGTTTGATGAACCACCCATGTTTTTCTCCATTTTCCCCTTCTTTTCACTAGGCCCATGAGACCACCGAGAGTCTCCAATCTCCATTTCAACCTTCAGGGCACAACGGAAAATCTCCTCATAGCTATCGAAGTCTCGAATTTCCAACACTTTTCATAGACTTGGCTTTAGTCCACTAAAGAAGTGATCCACCTTGATTTCGGTGTTCATGACAAAGCCAGATGCATACCTTGAAATCCTTGTAAAGTTCGCTTCATACGCCTTGATGGACTCATCTTTCTTCTGATTGAGTCCAAGGAACTCTCTTTCCATCTTGAGATGGAGGGTTCAAGGAAAATAATTGTTGAAAAACATCCTATTGAATTCCTCACAATCTATATAATCAATTTCCTATTGGGACTTTGTATTCTTGATCAGTGTCCACCATTGATTAGCTTCCCCATGAAAACGATAGACTACCAGTAAAACTTTCTCTTCTTCCAACCACTAGAGGACAGAGAAAACATTTTCAATGGAGTTAATCCATTGTTCTACGAGGAGGGGATCAGGAGACCTGCTAAACATGGGAGGCCTTTGCTGCATTAAGGATTCTACAACAACTTTCTCTTTCCTTGGAGGAGGGGTACGTTCCACCTGATTCATGTTATTATTCATAACTCGAGCTAGCTGAGAAAGTACTTCCATGAAGTTTTGAGCACCCGCTTCCATCACATTAGGCATGTCATTAGGGAAATAATTACATTGCCTTTCACATTGGTTGTTGGAACATGTTCTTATATTTCCGGCCATTAACTAAGAAAAAGAATGTATAATTAGAGGTCTTGAATACTTATCTATCAAGCATAAAAAGGAAACATTAAACATTAAATGATAAAATTATAAAGAAGAAGTACATCCTAACTTGTGATTCCTTAGGTTTATATCTAGGTTATCCTAGATCTATTTCTTAACTTATATTCTTATGTACTTTTTTCCCTTGATAATGGTTTGTACAAATCTCTTGAATCTACCGAAGAATAACCCCCAGGAGTGTCGTAACCAAGAGTGCAGCAAATCCTGTTATCGTGCACCAGTTCCCGTTCGAGTCTAGCTCAAAGTGGTGTTTTTGGTTATTACCCCTAGATACATATGTTCCAAATTCTCCTCTACCTATTCATATCCATACATGGATATATTTTCTTGATAAACCACTTACTCTATACTCACCAAAATTTAGGACTATTTTCTTATACTTAGACTCATCTTTAAGGTTCTCACTAAGGTTCTCTATTCCTAATCTCCAAAAATAACTAGACCATCCTATGATACCAACTATAGAGACCCAAGCCTTTTACATAAAACATTTCATGATTTTAAGCATAATTAATCATCATAGTACAAGCCAAGGATCGTTAAGTCTAGTGTCTTGGAAGACTAGGTACATATAACATAAAACATGGGACTAAAAAAATTCTTTATTTAATCTCCATAAAGAGCTTCTAACTTACTTTGAGCTCTTACATCAGCATAGGGTACCCTGGGGAACACATGAACAAAGGTATGAGCTAAAAATCCCAGTAAGGGAATGAATATAAGGATACATCTCAAACACATGAGTTAAGAGGCATGACATAATGATATCCAAAGCATGAAACTTATGAAATCATTTAATATAAGCATGGGATCATATAAACATGGAATCATATAAATGTGGAAGAATCATAAATCATATCTTTAGTACGGTTCAAGGATAACCGCCAATCATATTATTCTTGTCTCTGGAATAAGAAAAAAAAGGCTAACCACCAATCTCGTTTCCCATTTCAGTACGGGTCAAGGCTAACGGTCAATCTCATTTCACATCGCATCTCATGAGACTTATCCTTACCCAATTCATTAGGGATCTATCTAGGTGCACCCATCTCAAAATTTTCATGAATATTCTTTCCACATAAATATTCTTACCAAATATACAATCATACACAATCAACCATACATAAACATAAGGGTACCCATGGAAAGAATTGGGTACCACAATCATGACATGAATCATAACCAATGGGCGTAACATGAAAGTGTCCATGTAAGGAAAGAATTTGAAAATAAATGAAGATTAATAGGGTAAAATATGCATATAACATGGTAAGTTGTGTCAAACATAAGTGACAACATATGAGCAATGTATTTTAGATATATTATCATTAAAACATTTTTGGGCGGTTTTAAGGAAAACACTATAGAGATTTTAAAATATTAAAGAAGAAATTATTTTATATAAAACTAGAATTGAACCAAAAAGGTTTTCATAGTAAAAATAAATAATTTAAAAAGATAATGGTGTCTTAAAACATAAGATATAGTGCACTTGAAATTGGGTAAATGTTCGGGAAGTTCCTTTAAAACGAGTGTGCTTAATGGGATGTATCGAAGAGAGATTCACATAAAAGCATGTATAACCCCGAAAGAGAATGAGAGATGGATATTGGAACATGAGTTTGGATAATATAAACATAATTTTTAAGTTCTAAATAAAAGAAAAGATAACTACATTTTGGTAAAAATAAAGGTAGAGCAACCCGAAGGAATAAAGGAAGTTCGGGTAGAATCCATCATGGTTTATTAGCATGGTATCGGGTGTAACTAAGATGGATTTATGAGAGAGATAAGGGGTTTATAATCACTTATACAACATTAGGGAAGTATGGGGAAGGTTTATAAACATACCCCATCACTTGGAATTACACAAAAAAAAGGCATAGCATAGAGAACAATCTTGATTAAGAGTGAAAAAGGGAGGATCCCTTACCTTAAATCTGTTGGTGTTCTCCACTTGTTATTAATGACCTGAATAAACAAATTAGGATTATTAATGAATATATAAAGAACCTATTATATATGTAATTTATTTATTATGACCCTTTTTAGTTCATTCAAAGCCTTTTTGATTAGTTATAAGGTTCAATTTCATTGTTCGGGATCGTTTGTTTACTTGGATTTAAAAGATCAATTCACTTATATTCAAGTTTGGATTATATTAAAGATGAAATTGGTTGTACAGAATTAAAGTTATATTCTTTAGTTCATATCCAGGAGATTACATAGTTTTAATTTTAATTAGGTTACTTGCAGTGAATTCTAATTATTATATATATAACCTTAGTGATAACTGTTTTTGTTAATCGGTGGATTTGATTACAAAGAATGTGTTTTGATTTATAACTTAATTACATTTGTACCAAAAGGTTACAGAATAAAAAATAGGATATATTACATATATAATAATCTGGTTCAACCATAACACAAATGGTTTCATGACCATAATTAAAAATATCAATAGAAATTGATAAACTGTTTTCCTTTAATGTGCTAAATTAGCACATCTCAAACGGTGCTTTAATTTCTTTCAAATAAAAGGGTGGGGAAAGGGGATAAGATAATGAAATATATACCAATAGAATGAATAAATTATATTACATGTATGTTACTGGATTTTTCATACTATTATGGTGAAGGGAGGTGAGGAAATAAATAAAAAGAAAAAAACTTAAAGGAAAAAAGAAATTTGGGAAGATGAATTTTCCTCTTGAGACTTCCTCCTTTGAAAACCTCTTAAGGGGAGAGGTTTTGGTATTTTTAGGAGTATGAGAGATTTTGGACGTGGGGAAGGACCTTGGGGAGATATTTGTGCAGAAATTAGAGAAGTCTTGGAGCTTGAGAGGAGTGGAGAGAAGAGGGAGTGAAGGGGGGTTTTATAGTGGAGGAGAGGAGGGATTTCATGATATTATAATCCTTAATTTATTATTTCTTCACAAGACAAATAATAGTAAGTATTCCATGACCAAGAATAGTAAATGGGTCATGTGAATTCGAAAAAAGTGTGCTTACATCAACAGAACATCATCGATGACTCAATTAATCCATTATTTAGCATTTATTGTGAATTATCGGATTCTACTATTCATCGAAAATTCAAGTATTTCAGAAAAATCCCAAAAATTCACCCTAACAATTTTTCGACGTGTAGAATCCAAAAATGAAGTACATTTTTCAAAAATAATTTTCTAAGTATGATTATTTTAATATTTAATTAAAATAATAATTTATTATCAAAACCAGTTTTAAAACATTCATTAACTCATTCTAAACTATAGGTATATTGTACTTCCAACATGAATATTATTTTTATACCACCATAGGTGTGGTTAATATTCATTAGGGTATATCACTATTCATAAGGGTGTGTTACTATTCATTAGGGTAGGTTACTATTCACCAAAAAATATTTTCATTTTATTAGACTCCAAAAACATCTTAAACACAACCGTGTATGTTAGATTTTCAAAATTCCAAACACAGAAGTGAAAAAATTATGTTTAAAGGTCACTTATCACTTAGTAGTTCATTATTATGTGATTTCATGGCATATTTATAAGAACGGAATTTCCATTAAACACATTAGGTCATTACAACTTACCAAAAATGATAAAAATGAGCATGGATTGTTTTCAAAATTTAGGAAAATACTCCATAATTTGTTTGTGACATATAAGAATTGATCGTACATAAATTTTACACATGATGTGTCCAGTATGATTTGAAGGGCATGTTTTCAATATAAAAGCTCCATTTTAGTTTAAAATGCGCATCACATATCCAAAACTGAGAAAACAAGCTCAGATTATTTTCAAAGTTTAGGAAAATAATCCATAATTCATTTGTGACATGTAGGAATTGACCGTACGTCAATACGGTTCATGATTAACTGATAATATCATTAATATATATATATATATATATATATATTAACAATATAATTTATCATATGTGGTTTATATAACATTAAAATTAATTTTTTTTTATTTTTTTTTATTATTTCTAAAATAAAAATTGGTTTTATTGTAGGGACAAGATTTTGTACAGAGTTTGATCTTTGGAAAAAGTCTACTAGTTTTGATTTTGTATATGGGTTGTAATTTTTTTTATTAATTGTGAATATCAAATCAATATAAATATTTTGTATGTAAATTTTGAATTGAAATGATGGTGCAATGTGATATTTGTATTCCAATTTGGTTTTTTGTATATTTATATTACTATTTATGTATTCTAGTTGTGGTTTGTTTTTATAATGTTGTTGCATGACTATTGTAGGGCTGTAGCTATATAGTTGTTGATATGGCCTTTATCAGCACTATGGAAAGCGCTAATAAAGGTATGTTTATCAGTGCTAGAGAAAGTGATGATAAAAGTCTCATTTATTAGCACTAAAAAGTAATAATCACTACTAGAAATATGGTCTTTAGAGACCACTATGTGACCACTTCTAGAAGTTGTAGTTGATCGGTCGGTGTTGCTCAACAGCGACCGTCATTGGTGGCCACTAAAAATCTCGTCCAATTTTTTTCTATCGATGGTGCGTTGGGTGCGAGTAGGGATGCGGGGGGACATACAGATGGGGTGAGAAATAACTAAGTTGTGGTCACCGACTATTGTCGATCTGCGGCGACTAGAGGGATGGGCAGTCGTGGCATTGAGGGGTTTAGGGCAGGCGGTCAAACATCAGGGGGTATGGCATCCCTTCTTTTCATTAAATAACTTTTCATTACATTTTACAAAAAGAGAATTTTTAAAGTCTAGTGTCTTGGAAATAAGGAACAATATACATGAAAACCGAAGGACCCTAGGGCACCCTGAGAGGGGTGGGTTGAATCAAGGTGTTAACTTTTTCTTTTAAACTGATGGATCTTGTTCCCACATTGGTAGGAACCTGTTAAAACTATCTAAAGAGGAAGTGTAGAATAAAAACAATCACATTCAAAGAGAGGACACAAAAATTTTACTTGGTTCACCACTAAGGGTTACGTCCAAGGAGCATACACTGAAAGTGTGTCAGTCGTACCAAAAACCACTAATATTCACAAGTTGTGGGTTACAAGAGTTTAGCATAGTCACTCTATTCCAGGCGCACTACCTTTATAAGGTTCAGAGATAGCTCACTGCTTCCCTCAGATCACTTCCACTGACTCCCCCTGGCTCACTACCTTGGAGAGGGCTTCACTCAGTTTATTGACTTGAAGGTCGCTTCAATAGTTTAGCATTAATTCATGCATCCTCAACTGTAAATGGATTCTTTGTTGAATTCTCATAATCACGCACATATGTAATTTATTTTTTCTTACACTGATATTTTATAAATATTAATTTTGCAAACAGACTTGGCCAATTTTCAGGGTTCCTTGGGTGTTTGGCGTACTGCTTCTCTTTCTACGTACCATAGCTGTTTTCACATACCATCCAGCTCCTTTGCGTACTGTCTAGCTCCTCCATGAACTGTGCTGCTCCACATTCCACCCTACTCTATGTACTGCTCCACACCTCTACATACTATCCTGCTCTGCATACTACCTGGCTCCACCGTGTACTACGAGAGCTTCCTGCGTAAACCACACACTCTTTCGTGGACTGTTTTCCTTACATGGATGAGTCTCTTCGCGTACTGTCTCCTCCATCATGAACCACTTCGAACGTCTCTGGATTTCTTCCCAAAATTTTAATCTCCAATCTCATCTCCTAACAAAGGGGATTACAGTTCCTTAAATTGGCACATAACTCTACAAAAATTGCTAATCTAATTTACCCAAATTTTCTATGTGGGACAATCTTCATTGTATTGAACTCCATCTATGTACTGTGTTGGCCTCCACCGTGTACCGCTCTTATTTTGAAAACCACATCAATCTCTCCAACCTCCAACATTCCGCGTACTACATGTCTTCACTGCATATCGTCACTACAAACCGTTTTCAGTCGCATTCCGCATACTGCATGCCTTCACTATGTACTGTTGCATTGCTGCGAACTGTTTTCGATTTTCTTCACTACTCCACATACCGTTCCCGCTGCCTTCACCATGTACCGCGCACCTGCACCACATACCGTGCACCCTCACTGCGTACCGTTCTCCTTTACTACATACCGTTGTTAAACTCCTGATTTTTGAGGCCCAAAAAGTTTGGAAAACACTGGGAAACTGCACCACCTTCAATACTGATTTTAGCCTCAAATGTATGACCTAATTCCTTGAAAAATACCTAGTCATACATATACATATTGAAAACAAACACAAAACAAACTCTATTATTAGCAATGAACATCCTTGGTTTCAAAAATCTCTAGATAAAGTCACTAATGCACCAACCAAGATCAAAACCTGAATCTTCAAGAAACAAATAAACCATCACTCTAAGTCTATGTGAGCAGTGTGCTCAGTGTAGAAAATAATAGAGAGAACAGGAATTGAGTTCTCATTATTTTCTTTTATCCCCCACAGTTGTAGTTCAGTATTTTTCCTGTATCCCAAAAAAATACTCTCCATTGAATTCATTGAATTTATACATTCTCCCCCATTGGAAATAAACCTCAAATACCGGTATGTAAACATTATATAGATCAAAACATACTCCCCTTAGATTTTATCTTCCCCATAAACCTGTAACACTTCTATAAAAAGATTAACATAGTTAAAAAAGTTGGGGAGAGGAGAATCTAGGAACCACCTAATGCACTGGGAGGTGGCTGAACACCAGGGTTCAACCGATGTTTCAAAAATATAGCTGCTGATAGTTGCTTGGTCATAATGTCAGTCAACTACTCATCAGTTCCCACATGATCCATTTTGATCAGTCCTTGTTCAACTTTTTCCTTGATAAATTGATATCTAATCATAATATGTTTCGTATGAGAATGTTGAACATGATTCTTCATAAGATAAATTAAGCACTTTTTATCATAGTAAATCACCATTGGTTATTTTACCTCATCACCTATATCAATCAGTTGCTGCTTCATCCAAAGTAACTGAGTGCATGGCTTAGTAGGATATATATACTAAACTTTAGCAGTACTAAGTGAATTACTTTCTTATTTATTACTTAACCAACCCACACATTTATTCCCAATATAGAATGCTCCTCCACTGGTATAATTTCTATCCACTACATCTCCATCCTAGTCAGCATCATAAAATGATGATAATTCACTATCTCTTCCTACATGAAAGTATAACCCATAATTATGTATTCCTTGAATGTATCTCATGATTCTTTTCACTGCCTCTATATGTTCATCCTTAGGATTACTCAGAAATTGGGCCGCAAGGAAAGTTGCAAAGACAATATCTGGCCATGTCACTGTCAGGTATAGTAGGATTCCAATGATTCTTCTATACATGGTGGGATCCACAAAAGTTCCTTCCTCATGCTTTACGATCTTTGGACCAACTAAAATCGGAGTCGACATTGGTTTGGAATCATGCATATTGAATTTCTTCAATAGCTTTATTCCATACTTTTCATGAGAAATAAATGTGTATTTCTTATTCTAAAGTACCTACAACCCTAAAAAGTATGCGAGTTCACCAATCATGGACATTTCAAATTTTTATTTCATGTGATTGAAAAATTCATCCACTGATCCATATCTACTCCCACCAAAAATAATATCATATACGTATACCAATACCATGAAATGATACTATTGAGAGTTTTTCACATAGAGATTGTGATCCAATCCTCCTCTTTTAAACTCAATATTTCTCAGATAAGAGTCCAACTGAGAGTACTATGCCCGTGGTTCCTGTTTCAGGCCATAAAGATCTTTCTTTAATTTTCAGACCTTTAGTTCATCATTTCCAAGCAATAACCCTATGGGTTGTTCAATGTAAACTTCTTCTTCCAATACTACATTTAAGAATGATGTCTTGACATCCATTTGATACACTTTATAACCTCTTTGGATTTCCATGGAAAGAAATAGCCTGATTGACTCCAATCTCACTACAGGAGAAAATTTCTCCTCAACATCAATGCCTTCGATTTTTGAATATCCTTTACAGACCAAGAATGCCTTATTTCTAATCACATTTCCATGTTTGTCAGATTTTTTCTTGAAAATACACATTGTACCAATCACATTATGATCTTAAGGTATTTTAACAAGATCCCATGTCTGATTTTTGTCAATTTGATCTAACTCTTCAATCATTGCTTTCAACCATGAATCATCCTTTGCAACCTCTTCAAATGAGGATGGTTCCACAACTAATAGAAATGTATATTTTTCATTATTCCTAATTCTTTGTGTCTGTGTAGGTGCATTCTGATCCCTAATAATGTTGGACTGATCAATCTATCCACTTCGATTTCTCCTTTGAGGTTCAACCGAATTCTCTCCAGCTATGGATTCCTCTTTTGATTCTTCTTCAGAGTCAACATTATGATGTGACTCCTGATAGTTTTTACACCTTTTTCTACCTCTATGTTATCATTTGTTCCATGTTCACATTCTTTCTCATCTTCAATCATATCAGTATAGGAATTCCTTGAAGCATTTAAGTTTTTCTCTTCAATGATCTTTACATCACTACTTTCCACAATTCTTCCCAAGAGATTATTGAAACACTTGTAGGATTTTCTATTCATTTAGTATCTAAGAAATATTCCTTCATCTGTATTTCCTCCATACTTACCTTGATTTTTTTATTTGTTTAGGATAAAACACTTTCTTATGAAAACACAAATATATTTCAAATAGGGCTTCCTTCCATGCCACAATTCATATGGTGTATTTGTTTCACCCATACATATCCCTTTTCGATTTTGAATATATATTGTAGATTGAACTTCCTCTTTCCAGTAATGTTCATGAATACGACTCTCAATCAGCATCGTTTTGGCCATGTGGTTTACCTATTGATTCCTGAACTCAACTACTCTATTTTTCTATAGAGTTCTCACATAGGCCACCTCATGTTGTATCCCATTCTTCTCTGGGTAATTTTCAAATTCAATGAATGTGTATTCCCCTCCATTGTCAGATTGTAGGTCTTTGATCTTCCATCCAGTATCATTCTCGGTGATTTTTTGATAGGTTTCCATGCAATCAAGCACATGCTGCTTCTTGTGTATAATGATCACACATGACATTCTTCTGTAATCATCTATGAAAAGAACAAAGTACCTATCTCTATGTGTTCCAGCAACATTTATCAGGACACATACATCTATATGGATTAGGTCAAGAAGATTTGATGCTCTTTTATTCTTTGTCTGGTAGAAACTATAGACCAGTTTCCCTCACATGCAAGCATCACAAGTCTTTTCTCATTCATGCTTCAGATTAGGGATATCATTGACTATCTTCAGCTTAGATATCTTTTTAATGTCTTGCTGATTGATGTTCCCCAATCTCCGATGCCATAAATTGTTTTCCTGTCCAACTATTAGGTATAAAATGTTCTCTTTGTTGTGAACCTGATATAAGTTTCCTTCTGTTCTATAACCTTTAATGAGAGAATTCCCAGACTTTATTCTCATAGTACAGCCATCCTAGTTGAATGTCGCAATAAGAACTGATTCACAGATTTGACTCACACTAAGAAGATTGTGACGCAGACCGTCCACATATAGGACTTCATTTTTCTTCATCTCTCCATTAGCTAGCTCAGTACTTCCACTGTATTTTATCTTCAATGCACCATTGTTACCAAACCTCACTATTCCATCGAACTTTTTCTTGACATTCGTTAATAGGTCTATATTACCCGTCATGTGGGATGAACATCTACTATCAAAAATCCAGGTGTTTTTTTTCTTTGTAGCTTTGAGGGCTACTTCTAAAAAATTGGACTTTTCAATTTTCTTCTTTTCTTTCCATAAGATATTCGAATGAGTGTAGGTCTCTAATGGCCTTTCAATTCTCTCTTTTGTGTACATGAGTTCTTCATATTCAAATTATTCTTACAGAGAAGCAACACTATTTGAAATAGAAACATTGTCTGTTTGACATGAATTGACTCGCCTCTGAACATTAAAAGAATTTCTCCCATCATACCTATGCCTGCAATACACAACTTTATGGTCAAAGTTAGAACAATGAAAACAAAATCCATAGAAATTATTTCTTATATAAGAAGTAGGATATGAATATTTTCTTCTTTGTTGAACTCCTAACTCTTCCCCATTCATATAGTTCCTCGCCTCTTTGCAGTATGACATGGTATGACCCAAATAGCCACAAAACTGACACTTCATGAAAGGAAATTTCTTCTCACTTCTATTACTCCTCATGCCTTCTTCCTCAGAAAAATAGTTTGACTGCCTATCATTTCTAGAAACTCGAAGATAATTATCACTTCTCCTTTCAGTTTGATTTGAGGGTTTCATTTTCATCACTTCTGGTGGCTTTTCAACATGATCAAATTTCATCTTTCCATTATTCTAGATCACTTTATTTATAGTATTTGATGTTTCGACATCAAATCCAATTCCACTATTTCCCATGCATGTGGGCCTTTGATTACTCAAGATATTTTCAACTCCATCAGAACCAAATTTTTCTATCTCTAGAAGCTCAACATCCGAGAACCTTCTAAATTGTATTTTCTTCTTTGCTTCTTTTGAAATTGATTCACTTTCAAGTTTAATTCTCAAAGTAACAACTCCTTCTTCGAGTCCCTAAATGGCCTTGGACTTCTCCTCCAGTCTCAAGGAAATGTCATTAATGACCTTTACTTGTTCTTAAATTCTTATTTTTAGTTTCATAACATCATCAGTGCTTTCAAGGATTGATGATTGAACTTTCACAAGTTCTTCCAGTCAATCAATTTCTGCTTCCAGCTAATCAATATATTTTAAAGATTCCTGCACCATTTCTTTCCACTTATTGCATCTCTTAAATTTATTCTCAAGATTAATAAAATCATACTTAAGTTGCAACTTGGGATCATCATCAGTATTCAACTAATTCTCTCTATCTTTATCTATCAATGGTTTTGACTTTTCAATGGTATCCATCATGGAAGCATGGTTCCCAGATTTGAATTTTGTTTCCTCTTCCACAAAGAGTTCATTGTCACCATCTTATTCTTTACAAAAAAACTATTTTGTTGAAATTTATTTCTAGATTTGAAGTATCTATTTTTGATGAACCTTTTATGAGTATTTTTAAGGTCTCCATATTTGCTTTATTCATTGTTAAACTTTCTTGGGAAATAAGAGGAAATGTGCCCAACTCTTCCATAGAGAAAACAAGCCAGATGTAGCTTTCCTTCAAATTTCCATATTCCCTTATTGAGTTTATTAGAAATTAGAGAAAGAACTTATTTTTCCTCATCATCTTCATCAACACATTCTCTTGAAATTTTCAGTTTGTCTGTGGCTTTGAATTCCATTTCCTTTCTTACCTGAGTCGTTGTATCTTCTTGGTTGAGTCTTATCTCATATACCACCTGGCTGCTCAACAGATTATCAAGAGAAAGTTTGGAAATATCTCTTTCTTCAAGAGATGAAACCTTTTCATTATAAATATAAGAAATTCTTCTCAAAATTTTATTTACAATATCAATTTCTTTGATCTCATCACCAAGTCCTCTAATTACTCCTACAACTTCAGTAATTCAATTAAAGAAAGAATCCACATTTTCATTAGGGTGCATCTTTATATCATCAAACATGTTGTGTAAAACTTGGAGCTTCACCTCCTTCACTTTACTATCACCTTCATAAATATTCTCCAGTTTATCCCATATTGACTTGGCAGATGTGCAACTCATTACCTTTAAATAAATATGATCAGAAAGGGCTGTAGTTAGAGCATTCTGTGCTTTTGCATCAGCATCAAGAAATTTCCTATCTGTATCTTTCATCAATAGTCCTGTAGGATCAGTGAATTGTATTCCATATATTATCAAATAATACTTTTATTCCAAGCTATATTAGGCGAGATCTAATCCTGTTTTCCATATTTGAAAATTACTTCCATCGAAGAGGGGAACTCCCCTAACATTGACTAGACTCTCCATGATAGACAGATTCAACACCAGTAACCTTTACCCTCTGATACCACTTGAAGGACCCCATGGCACCCTGATAGGGGAGGGGTGAATCAGTGTGTCAACTTTTTCTTTTAAACTGATGGATCTTATTCCCATGATGGTAGGAACCTGTTAAATATGTCTGAAGAGGAAGTGTAGAATAAAAACAATCACATGCAAAGAAAGGACACAATAATTTTACTTGGTTCACCACTAAGGGTTACGTTCAAGAAGCATACGCCAACAGTGTCTTGGTTGTACCAAAAACTACTAATATTCACTAGTTGTGGGTTACAAGAGTTTATCATAGTCACTTTGTGCCAGGAACACTTCATTTACAAGGTTCATAGATATCTCATTGCTTCCCTTTGATCGCTTCCGCTAACTCCCCCTATCTCACTGCCTTAGAGAGGGATTCACTCAGTTTATCGACTTGAAGGTCGCTTCAATGGTTTAGCATTAATTCATGCATCCTCAACTATAAATTGATACTCTATTTAATCCCCATAATCATGCACATATGTAATTTATTTTCTCGTACACTGATATGTTATGAAGATTAATTTTGCAAACTGATTTGGCCAATTTTTAGGATTCCTTGGGTGTTCCGCGTACTGCTGTTGTTTCCACGTACCATAGTTGTTTTCACGTACTGTCCAGCTCCTCCGTGTACCATCCAGCTCCTCTGTGAAGTGCACTGCTCTGCATTCCTCCCTACTCCGCGTACTGCTCCACACCTCTGCATACTATCCTGCTCTGTGTACTGCCTTTCTCCACCGCTTACTACGAGAGCTTCCAACGCGAACCACAAACTCTTCCACGAACTATTTTCCTTACGCAGATGAGTCTCTTCGCGTACTATCTCCTCCAATGCAAAACACTTTGAACTTCTTCATATTTCTTCCAGAAATTATAATCTTCAATCTCATCACCTAACAAAGGGGATTATTGTTCCTTAAATAGGCACCTAACTCCACAAAAATTGATAATCCAATTTACCCAAATTTTCAATGTGGAAAAATCTTCACTGTACTAAACTTGTCACGACCCGTCCTCGGGGCCCGTGCCGTGACTACCCCAAGCCCGCCTTCCATAGGCCAGGGGCTGGGGACTAGCACCAAAGGTTTAAATCCCGATAACTGGGAAGGCATTGCCTTTATAAAAGTAACAAAACACCACAGAGTACAAGCGGAAGTAAAACACTAAGTACAAAAAGAAGTTCTGAAAAGTAAATGGGTCAGAATAAAAACCCAAAAGAAAGTACAACTACAACTGAACAAAGTAAAACAGAAAAAGACAACAGCTGGAGGAAGGAAGCGGCTCCTGGGTCATCCTCCTCGGATCCTACCTGAAGGGTAGGTACAGATGGCGCAGCTCCTGGATCGTCCACCACGAATCCTACCTGAAGGGTAGGTACAGATAGCCTCCACAGTGCACTCGTCTGTCAACCTCATCCGAGTGTCGTCTCGCCGTGAAGTCCACCTCCGGACACTGACTTGTCGTGTAGTCCACCTCCGGGTACCGTCCAGTCCTCGAACACTCGGCCTCCGTCAGCACTGCCTGTCGTCTGCAACCAACACAACGAGGTGCTGGCATAGCCCGTGCAGGGGTGAGTATAACGATACTCAGTAGGGACCCTGAGACCCTCAAGGTCTCACTAAATCCAACAAGGATAACCACAAGAAGATATCAACAGATAAACTCTACTTAGGTATATGCCCATACATATACCTAAGTTATCAAGTAACCCATCTCAATCATGAGGAAACACAAAGGTCAAAAGTCTCAGCTCAAACCAGGATTTTCATTATCGAAACCGTAACTACTGAAGAGCTCCGTCTCTAGAGTGTACAGTGGTCCTGTCACGACTCTGAGGTACTGCTCGCTAACCTAAGACTGCTGAGGTACTCCTCCTGTCGAGTACCGCGGGCCAGCCACCCAAACACAGTAGTGCTTCCCGCCGAGGTATGTCACTCAAACACAGTAGTGCACACCACCTAGTAGCCTGCAGAGGTACACTCCGGACGAGTACCGCGGGTCTGCACTATCACACAGGTAATGCTCCGTCCGCCATGGGTCTGCACCCAAAAAAAATAGTGCTTCGTCCACTGGGCTAGTCGACTCACTCCAAGTCGAGTCGGTCAAGCAGTCGTCAGGTCTCAGTCGGCTACACGGTCTCCGTACTCCGCACGCTCGTCTCTGGGAGGGTCCGCTCCATGAGCAGCAAGTCGATACTCCAAGTATCTCAAGGTCCCACGAAGAAGTATCTCAAAGGACCACCTCGTCACAGGGGTCTCAACGCAACAAACGGCGCGTCGATCGGACGCCCGGTCTGTGAGTTATTAGCCTTTTCGTCCTAGGGGCCCGGTTAGTTTTGTGAGCGAACCAAACCCAGTCGTATCTCAACTGTACCCCGAGCTCTCATAGGGTATACTCATAGGGACCGTTTCTCAACGTGATCGTCAACGCCGCTGACGGTTCGTCAAACGGACGTCCTGTCTGAGAGTTATCAGCTTTTCCGTTCCAGGGGCCCGGTTGGATTTCGGGTGCGATCCAACCCGGCCACTACCAACTGTATCCAAAACTCGGGCGAAGGATGCCAAAAGTTCCGTATCGTCAACAGGAACTCAACGCAACAGGCGGCGCGTCAATCGGACGCCCGGTCTGAGAGTTATTGGCTTTTTCGTCTCAGGGGCCCGGTTGGTTTTTAAGGCAAAACCAACCCGACCGTACTCCACCTGCGCCCAAACCCCGGGCGGAGTGAGCCAAAAGATCCGTCTCACTAAGAGGAAACTAACAAAGCTGATGGTACGTCAATCGGACGTCCGTAGCTCAAGATATGAGCGTTTCCGCTCCGAGGGCCTGGTTGGTTTCGTGTACGAACCAACCCGGCCGAACCCAAAGTATTCCGAAACTTTGAGTGCGATAAACCGAAACGTCCGAATCGCTCCAAGGATTGTGTTGCCACTGACGGCGAGTCGTTTGGAGGCCCGTAGCTCAAGTTACGGGCGTTTGAACGAAAGTCGTCCGAAGACGGGGGGTCCGGGCCCGGGCCGGCCCGGCCCGACCCCCCCTGGTTGGCCCGAACCGGGTCGGGTCCGACCCGGTTGGCCCGGTCCAGCCCGGCCAGGGCCGGTCCGGCTCGGCTCGGCCGAGCGGCCGAGCGGCCGACGCATGGGAAAGCCGCCGCCACGAGTGACACCCCCGCGGCACCCGCGGGGTGTCGGCCAGACAGCCGGACGTGTCGCGTGACAACCCCGCGACACCCGCGGGGTGTGGCGCTGGACACCCGCGGCACCCGTGGGGTGCCGCGCTGGACACCCGCGGGGTGCCGCCGCCTCCGGCCGCCGGAGTCGCTCTGGTGGCCCGTTTTCCTTCCCGTCTGCGCCTTTGTTCCTCTCGGGTTCCGTTCTTTACTGCGGGATCATCAAACATCCGTTGCGGCACGTTCCGTCGTCGCCCGCCAAATCCGCAAAACACGAAGAACGAAGGAGGATTGTCAGGCCGTGTTCGTTTGACCCGCACCCTCCGCGTTAGATAAAAAAAACGGGAGAAAATAAAAGTTCAACACATGAACGCATATCCGAATAAATTTTTAATGAAATAAAATTGTTTCATAAAAACAGGTTCCTTATTTGAACGGAAACAACAATTTTAATAATTTTAAAATTGTTCACAAATCCAGTTCTTTAACTTTTTAAAGAAACAAATACGAGAATATAAAAAGAAAAGGGGGGGTAATTCCCAAAAATAAATCCCTACCTCGCCATCGCTGTCGGATGCGAGGTCGTCGCGGAATTGACTGTCGCGGAAGGAGGTGATCGTCACACCGCGGAAGGGCGTCGCATCGACGATCTACGAGGACCAAGAACATACGGATTTAATTAATAATAATTAAATCCATGTTGTTGTTGAAATCCAAAAAGAAAATAAAAAGAAGCGCAACCCCCTACCTTGGTTGTTGTCGATCGAAGGCTGTCGCGGGGTTGGATCGTCGCGGAAGAAGCGTCGCGAAGGGAGATTCGTTGGCGTCGCGGTACAAGGCTTCGCGTCGTCGATCTCCGCAGGTTTGGCATTCTTCACGTTCTTCGCGTTCTTCGCCGAAGAAGAACACTTTCCTCCAAATCCTCTCCACACCACAAGTTTCAACCCAAAATAAAATAAGCTTAAGCCTTATTTTATTTACACAACTAAACATTTGAATTTCAAAAGATAAGAAACGAACCATTAATTCGTAGAATTAATTCAATGAAAGAAACATCTCATTTAATTTATGAAATAAACTTCCCAATTAAATGGTCTGTTAAGAATTTAAGAAAACGCGTCAGTTGACTTTCATAAAGACAGGTTTTCACGGGTGCGTTACTTAGCGGAAAGAAACGGCAGGGCTCGTGCGGGCCCCACCTCACAAATATCCTACAAAGGGGGTAGGATATTTCTGGATAGAATCCTATCCGGTTCAACTTAGTTCAAGCCGCCTTTAAGTGGATTCAAGTGGCTTCCAAGTGGCTTAAGTGAAATAAAATAAAGTTGTCGAAAAATTATTTTATTTCTTAACTTTAAGCCCGAAAATTAAAAACCACACCCGAGCAAACGCAACTCCGGAAGAGGCGTTTCTAAGCGAATACCGGCATTGCGATTTCATCGGTGCTCTCAGAATTCGATTCCGGGCACCGATTCAAAAGTTAGAAAAACCCACTCGTTTGTTCACTGAACGTACCCGAGCCAAACTTCGGAAATTGATTCCGGGCACACCGGGCCTCAGAATCAGGTGCCGTCAGAAACTGCGTTCTTGTAAAATTCCAAAGAAAATTAAGAAAAAAAAATTTCCTTGTAATTTACGGGTCTTTACATTACTCCCACCACAGGGCTTTACGTCCCCGTAAAGCTTCACCACAAACTTAGGGAAACAAAGCGGTACTGAGCACGCATCTGAGCCTTCCGCTCCCATGTGCTCACCTGGAGGTTCCCGCGCTGCCAAAGAAAGTGCACAAGAGGAATCGACCATCCTCCTAGGATCCGCTCCTGTCGATCCTCGATCCCCACAGGAACCTCCGTATAAGACACTCATCGCCACCATCTAGCTCCTCATGGTCGATGATATGCGAAGGGGTCGAGCACGTATCTCCTCAGTTGGGATACGTGGAAAACGTCGTGCACCTAGTGCAACTGAAGTGGATGGGCCAAGCGGTAAACCACCTCGCCTACCCAGCTGAGGACCTAGAAAGGTCCGTTGAACCTCAGAGATAACTTTCCTCCCAGGACACATCTCCGTAAACCTCGTCGAGGTGAGACCCGTAAGAAGATGTGGTCGTCATCCTCGAACTCCAGAGGTCTCCATTTCTGTTAGAACTGAAACTCAAAACGACTGCTGCTATGAGGGTAAGGTTGACCGACTCAAGAGTGATCGGTTGCACCCTCCTGTGCAAGAGTTACCCTGCACTGCCTGGGGTTTCCTTTTCCGCCGACCAAGGAAAACCCATCCCAACGTTTGCCTAAAACCGTCAATTTGAGTATGAACAGTTATTTCCCATTCCATACTCAAACTAACGTCGTAAGGCCTCGACGCTGCCACCAAGAGATTCTAACCAGAACTCTCGCCTCGAGGGTCTGACCACACCGTCGGTGTAAGTGTGATTATCGAGTCTCCTCCCAAGGTATCTCCAGACGTGAGGGTCAAGTCCACGGCTTACCAGAAACTCTATGTCTGGAACAAGATTTGTAGAAGCGAGGAATGATTCATATCGACGTCTGTTACTACAGAAGCTAGTAGTGGACATAGACTGTCCCTTGAATCATTTCTAGAGCCATTGGGTCACACTCATTGACCGCATGCAGCCGCACTCTTCCTCCGCCCTCCAGCTCCCTGAGCCTGGCGGGAATAACTAAGGCGGGTGGTTGTAGCATGTTAAGATGTACACCACCTCATGCTGATCTCCTAGCTTTGCCTCCACGTCTGCCGCTTCACAGACTCATCTCTATTTAAAGCTACCTCTTCTTGAAACATTTATCACGCCCGAGTCTCTAAGACTGGCACCGGTTCCTTGTTTCTTACTGCACTGTGCAGTCTTCATCCGCTCCTGGATGAACTGTACATCCTTTAGCCTCACAAGAGCTGCTATGATTTCTTCTTTTCCGATAAGAGAAATCTGGTCTCATCCCCTGGATGAACCACATTCCTTGCCTAATACAGTCAATCCTGACATAAATGATGCATTCATGCCATGGATGACGTCGTAAGGCCTCGACGCAACTACTAATAGATCCAACTGTCACTCTCTCCTCCAAGGGTCGAGTCACACTGTCAGCATCAGTGTGAGGTCACTGGGTCTCCTCCAGTAGGAATTTCGAAAGTGAGGGTCAAGTAAACAGTCTTAACCAGGACCACTTAGTAACATCACAAAAGAGGACAGGAAGGCAAATATCACAAGATAAGTGTCTTTATTTTATTGCAGCTCATGGTACAAAGACACAAAAACAACATCAACATGGAACTAGAAGTACAAGAGACGTATCCACTAGTTCCGCTCCTGTCCACCTGCTCCAGGAGCTCTACTGCCTTGTCCACTGCTCTACTTTTGCCCAAGCATTCGTCACTGCCTCTGCCTCGGTGGCTACTCAAAAGCCTATGGATCAACTGTACGAGGAGTCGGACAGTCACGTGCCAGGTGCCCCTTTCCACCGCACGAGTAACACAGTCTACTTCTGGCACGCCTGGCTCTGACCCCACCCCGGGTGCCCCGCACCACCGGTCCTAAAACCCGAGATCGCCCAACTGCTGGTCTGGTCCTCCTGGACCTCTGCATCATCTGTCTACTGCCCACAGATGAATCGGCTTCTGATCGAAAAACACGCGGCAAAGGCAGCATCTCCTGAACACGCTCGGGGTGTAGAGCTACTGGCACAAACTCCACCCTGAAGAAGGTATCGAAGACTTCCCATGTGAAAGCCATCCCATCGCAAAACTGGAACAAGTGGCTCCACCACCTGCCTGCTGCTGCCTGAAGAAGGCTGGCAGCAAAGGTCACCATGAAGTCTGATGGTGTCCCTACTAGCCTGAAGACTCCCACCACAGCCTCCAGCCAATCCTCAGCCGCCTGCGGGTCCGTCTCTCCCCCGAACCTGGGTGGCCTCTGGCGCTGGAACTCATGCAGTGCGCTCAAGTAGCGGGCATCGCCTACTACTGGGGCTGGTGGCATTGGTGGCCCAACGTATGGTAGTACCGCTGGCGCCTCCGCTAGTGCCTCAACTGCAAGAGGGCCCTGTACCGAAGCCTCGTCACTCGACAGGTTGTCAGCATGCACATCCCTCTGGGCTCTAGTTGGTCGTCCGAGAAAAGGCATACTGAAAGAAACAACGTAACATGGTCAAACGATTATACCTGGTGAGCTGACCTGGTTTGAGCTGTTTTAAGGGGGGAAACCTTTGAAAACACACACGCAATCAGTGTTTTCGTGAACAAAGTCAGAAATCAGTTGCCATGGTCCTGGTGTATGGATACGTCGGCCGCCCGCACCCACACTGGACTCCCTGAACTGAAAACCACACTCGGTACCTTTAACACTACTGCTTCACAGAAAGAAAGATCAGAGTCTGCGGTAGAACCGACCACCTCTGATACCAATTGTCACGACCCGTCCTCGGGGCCTGTGCCGTGACTACCCCAAGCCCGCCTTCCATAGGCCAGGGGCTGGCGACTAGCACCAAAGGCGTAAATCCCGATAACTGGGAAGGCATTGCCTTTATAAAAGTAACAAAACACCACAGAGTACAAGCAGAAGTAAAACACTAAGTACAAAAAGAAGTGCTGAAAAGTAAATGGGCCAGAATACAAACCCAAAAGAAAGTACAACTACAACTGAACAAAGTACAACAAAAAAAGACAATAGCTGGAGGGACGGAAGCGGCTCCTGGGTCGTCCTCCTCGGATCCTACCTGAAGGGTAGGTACGGATGGCGCAGCTCCTGGATCGTCCACCACGAATCCTACTTGAAGGGTAGGTACAGATAGCCTCCACAGTGCTCTCGTCTGTCAACCTCCTCCGAGTGTCGTCTCGCCGTGAAGTCCAACTCCGGACACTGACTTGTCGTGTAGTCCACCTCCGGGTACAGTCCAGTCCTCGAACACTCGACCTCCGTCAGCACTGCCTGTCGTCTGCAACCAACACAACGAGGTGCGGGCATAGCCCGTGCAGGGGTGAGTATAACGATACTCAGTAGGGACCCCGAGACCCTCAAGGTCTCACTAAATCCAACAAGGATAAAAAAAAGAAGATCTCAACAGATAAACTCTACTTAGGTATATGCCCATACATATACCTAAGTTATCAAGTAACCCATCTCAATCATGAGGAAACACAAAGGTCAAAAGTCTCAGCTCAAACCAGGATTTTCATTATCGAAACCGTAACTACTGAAGAGCTTCGTCTCTAGAGTGTACAGTGGTCATGTCACGAATCTGAGGTACTGCTCACTAACCTAAGACTGCTGAGGTACTCCTCCTGTCGAGTACCGCGGGCCAGCCACCCAAACACAGTAGTGCTTCCCGCCGAGGTATGTCACTCAAACACAGTAGTGCACACCCCCTAGTAGCCTGCAGAGGTACTCTCCGGACGAGTACCACGGGTCTGCACTATCACACAGGTAGTGCTCCGTCCTCCATGGGTCTGCACCCAAACAAAGTAGTGCTTCGTCCACTGGGCTAGTCGACTCACTCCAAGTCGAGTCGGTCAAGCAGTCGTCAGGTCTCAGTCGGCTACACGGTCTCCGTACTCCGCACGCTCGTCTCTGGGAGGGTCCGCTCCATGAGCTGCAAGTCGATACTCCAAGTATCTCAAGGTCCCACAAAGAAGTATCTCAAAGGACCACCTCGTCACAGGGGTCTCAACGCAACAGACGGCGCGTCGATCGGATGCCCGGTCTGTGAGTTATTAGCCTTTTCGTCCCAGGGGCCCGGTTGGTTTCGTGAGCGAACCAAACCCAGCCGTATCTCAATTGTACCCCAAGCTCTCATAGGGTATACTCATAGGGACCGTTTCTCAACGTGATCGTCAACGCCGCTGACGGTTCGTCAAACGGACGTCCTGTCTGAGAGTTATCAGCTTTTCCGTTCCAGGGGCCCGGTTGGATTTCGGGTGCGATCCAACCCGGCCACTACCAACTGTATCCAAAACTCGGGCGAAGGATGCCAAAAGTTCCGTATCGTCAACAGGAACTCAACGCAACAGACGGCGCGTCAATCGGACGCCCGGTCTGAGAGTTATTGGCTTTTTCGTCCCAGGGGCCCGGTTGGTTTTTAAGGCAAAACCAACCCGACCGTACTCCACCTACGCCCAAACCCCGGGCGGAGTGAGCCAAAAGATCTGTCTCACTAAGAGGAAACTAACAAAGCTAACGGTACGTCAATCGGACGTCCGTAGCTCAAGATATGAGCATTTCCGCTCCGAGGGCCCGGTTGGTTTCGTGTACAAACCAACCCGGCCGAACCCAAAGTATTCCGAAACTTTGAGTGTGATACACCTAAACGTCCGACTCGCTCCAAGGATTGCGTTGCCGCTGACGGCGAGTCGTTTGGAGGCTTGTAGCTCATGTTACGGGCGTTTGAACGAAAGTCGTCCGAAGACGGGGGGTCCGGGCCCGGGCCGACCCGGCCCGACCCCCCCTGGTTGGCCCGAACCGGGTCGGGTCCAACCCGGTTGGCCCGGTCCGGCCCGGCCAGGGCCGGTCTGGCTCGGCTCGGCCGAGCGGCCGACGCGGGGGAAAGCCGCCGCCACGCGTGACACCCCCGCGGCACCCGCGGGGTGTCGGCCAGACAGCCGGACGTGCCGCGTGACAACCCCGCGACACCCGCGGGGTGTCGCGCTGGACACCCGCGGGGTGCCGCCTGACAACCCCGCGGCACCCGCGGGGTGTCGCGCTGGACACCCGCGGCACCCGCGGGGTGTCGCTCTGGACACCCGCGGGGTGCCGCTGCCTCCGGCCGCCGGCGCCGCCGCGCCGGCGACCCGCGCCGCCACCGGCTTCCGCGGGCCGCCGGAGTCGCTCCGGTGGCCCGTTTTCCTTCCCGTCTGCGCCGTTGTTCCTCCCGGGTTCCGTTCTTTACTGCGGGATCATCAAACATCCGTTGCGGCACGTTCCGTCGTCGCCCGCCAAATCCGCAAAACACGAAGAACGACGGAGGATTGTCGGGCCGTGTTCGTTTGACCCGCACCCTCCACGTTAGATAAAAACAACGGGAGAAAATAAAAGTTCAACACATGAACGCATATCCGAAACAATTTTTAATGAAATAAAATTGTTTCATAAAAACGGGTTCCTTATTTGAACGGAAACAACAATTTTAATAATTTTAAAATTGTTCACAAATCCAGTTCTTTAACTTTTTAAAGAAACAAATACGGGAATATAAAAAGAAAAGGGGGGGGGGGGTAATTCCCAAAAATAAATCCCTACCTCGTCGTCGCTGTCGGATGCGAGGTCGTCGCGGAATTGACCGTCGCGGAAGGAGGTGATCGTCACACCGCGGAAGGGCGTCGCGTCGACGATCTCCGAGGACCAAGAACATACGTATTTAATTAATAATAATTAAATCCATGTTGTTGTTGAAATCCAAAAAGAAAATAAAAAGAAGCGCAACCCCCTACCTTGGTTGTTGTCGATCGAAGGCTGTCGCGGGGTTGGATCGTCGCAGAAGAAGCGTCGCGAAGGGAGATCCGTTGGCGTCGCCGTACAAGGCTTCGCGTCGTCGATCTCCGCAGGTTTGGCATTCTTCGCGTTCTTCGCGTTCTTCGCGTTCTTCGCCGAAGAAGAACGCTTTCCTCCAAATCCTCTCCACGCCACAAGTTTCAACCCAAAATAAAATAATCTTAAGCCTTATTTTATTTACACAACTAAACATTTGAATTTTAAAAGATAAGAAACGAACCATTAATTCGTAGAATTAATTCAACGAAAGAAACAGCTCATTTAATTTACGAAATAAACCGCCCAATTAAATGGTCTGTTAAGAATTTAAGAAAACGCGTCAGTTGACTTTCATAAAGACGGGTTTTCACGGGTGCGTTACTTAGCCGAAAGAAACGGCGGGGCTCGTGCGGGCCCCACCTCACAAATATCCTACAAAGGGGGTATGATATTTCTGGATAGCATCCTATCTGGTTCAACTCAGTTCAAGCCGCCTTGAAGTGGCTTCAAGTGGCTTCCAAGTGGCTTAAGTGAAATAAAATAAAGTTGTCGAAAAATTATTTTATTTCTTAACTTTAAGCCCAAAAATTAAAAACCACACCCGAGCAAACGCAACTCCGGAAGAGGCGTTTCTAAGCGAATACCGGTGTTGCGATTTCATCGGTGCTCTCAGAATTCGATTCCGGGCACCGATTCAAAAGTTAGAAAAACCCGCTCGTCTGTTCACTGAACGTACCTGAGCCAAACTTCGGAAATTGATTCCGGGCACACCGGGCCTCAGAATCAGGTGCCGTCAGAAACTGCGTTCTTGTAAAATTCCAAAGAAAATTAAGAAAAAAAAATTTCCTTGGAATTTACGGGTCTTTACAAAACTCCATATGCGTATTGTTTTGGCCTCCAATGCGTATTGCTCCTGTTTCGCGAACCACATCAATCCCGCCAATCTTCTGCATTCTGCGTACTGCATGTCTTTATTGCATATCGTTGCTGTATACCATTTTCTGTAGTATTTCACATATCGTATGCCTTCACCGTGTACCGTTTCATTGTTGAAAACTGTTTTTGGTTCCGCACACCACTCCATGTACCGTTCCCACTGCCTTCACTACGTACCGTGCACCTACAACGCATACTGCACGCCTTCACCACGTATCGTGCGCCTTCACCGCATACCATTTCCAAACTACTTATTTTTTAGGCCAAAAAACTTGGAAAATACTAGGAAACTGCACCACCTCCAATACTGATTTCAGCCTCAAATGTATGACCTCATTCCTTGCAAACTTCCTAGTCATCCGTGTGCAGATTGACAACAAACACAACCCAACCTCTATTATCGGCAACAAACATCCTTGGATTCAAAAAAAACATAAAACATTCTTCTAATCCACTTATAAGGCTTCACCAGGTTGATCCTAAGCACAACTACTGCATCTCATAATCTATAGACATACATCATGGAAAGGGCGAGCAGAAGGACCAGTAAGGAAAACAAGTGAAATAGTTTACATGTGAACTTGAGCGATATCAATAAGAACATGTAGATAAAGAGGCATATCATAATAACAATAACTTGAAACATAACTTGAAAATGTGGATACAATATTTAATTTAGACATTCATGAACATATCACCAAGGTTCGTCCCCAAGGTGTCATAAAAAATTACCAAGGTTATTCACCAAGGTATCATAAAACTAGTCATCTCTAGAGATTAAATTCTTTACCCAATGAATTGGAGTGATATCAGGTCGCACCCTTAATATGTATTTATATTCATGTGATCCACATATATCATAATCAAAAATTTCATAAATAACCCATATAGAATAAAATAAATGGGTTTCATTTCAAAATCGTGACGTTTTAGAAGTGCTAAAAAACATGATCATTGTGTCATTTATAAACCATGGAAAAGGAATAAGGGTTTAATGTATGCCAATTACAGAATAAAATATATCATTGTTTATGTTTTTATTAATACCCCTAGAAACTAAATAGGTCTGGGTATTCACATAAGTAAAATAAGATAATTTCTAGAGAAAAAGAGAGAGAGATTTTGAGATGAAATTTCTGCAGCATAACAACTATATAACATGGTTTTAGGAAACATTAAAAAGAGAGGATACAAGGGTCACCCACTCATAAATAACTCATAATAAATTATAGAGGAATAATAAAATAGAAATAAGATCATGGTATAGATATTTGAATGACATACCACATGAAAAGGAAACTTGAAAGAAAATAGAAGATGCGATTTCTTTTACAAAAATTCGGTAGACTAACGACATCATTAAAATTCATAAAAATCAGTTGATGAGGGTGGAGAGGGTCTCTCATCATTTGGAAATAATATGGACAATAATAAAAAAATATAATAACATACCCCCATATAATTAAATGAAAACTAGAAGACATAACATAAAGGAAGTCATGACTAAAAGAGGAGGGTGAAAGGTACCCTTACCTTGAAGAGTAACTTCAAAAAAATGAAGGTTAGGAACTTGGGGGTTTTGAGGGCACATTGGTAGGACTCCTTGGGAGGTAAAAAGACCATATATTTGTTGAGGAGTAATTTTGAATGAAATTAACAAAGGAATGAGTTGGTATTTATAGCAAAAGTGATGGAATATTTTATTAATTTCCAAGGGACACTTCATATGTGGTATTTGCAAAACCACGGGCTTGCCCATGGTATTTTCCCATGGTATTTTCCACTTAGGACACCTCATAACATATCTTACTATTAAAAAGTACACCAAAATTAGTACATCATTATAAGGGTGTAATTTTGGCTCGGCTTGGCCCAAACAACCCCATGAGGCGGCCCGAGCCCAACCTCGGGCCGACCCAAACCATCAGGGCGGGCCAGACTTTTTCAAGTCGGGTCATGGAAAAATTTTATTATTTTCAAAATAATTGTTTGTTTTAAACTTTTTTAAATGTTTTTATTTAAATAATTTTTTAACATTTATTTAAAACATTTTTTTTCATTTATTTTTAGACGCTTGTTTTTTGTAACAACACTTATTTTATTTTTTAGTAAAATTTTAAAATGGGTGAATATGTTATTTTGTTTTATCTAAATTGATTTATATATTTTGAATCTAAATATATTATGTGAAAATTTTAAAAAAAATAATGACGGGTTGGGGGGTGCGCAACTGTGGGTGAGTTTAAAGCATTGTTATTTAAACGTTTTTTAACATTTATTTACATTTATTTTTTTAAATTATTTATAATTATTTTACGCGTTTGTTAATTTTTTTATTTAAACATTTTTATTTAAACTTATTTTTAACATTTGTTTCAAACATATTTTACATTTATTTTTAAATGATTAATTTAAAACGTTTTTTAATATTTTTAAACGCATGCTTTTTACAAGTATTTTTTTAAAACATTTAAATTTTTTTGCAAATTATAATTTAAAAAGTTTTTTAAGTGTTTGTTTTTAAAAAAAATTTAAATGTTTGTTTTAATTTTTTTTTAAAAAAATTGTTTAAAACATTTTTATTTAAACATTTTTTAACCATTTTTTAACACTTGTTAAAAAAAAATTTACATTTATTTTTAGATGTTTAATTTAAAACGTTCTTTTAATTCATGTTTTTTAAACATTTAACATGTTTTATGTAAATACATTTTTTTTATTAACATTTTACAGTTGGTGGATATGTTGATTTTTTCTGAATAGATTTATATATGCCTGTGACTTTATATATATTATATGCAAATTGAAAAAAAAACTTAATGAGGGATTGGGGGTGCACAACAATGGGTTGGTTAAAAGTGTTGTTATTTAAACATTTTTTATCATTTATTTAAAACATTTTTTTAAATTTATTATTTTAACTTATTTATGAAAAGTATCTTTAAGCGTTTGTTTAATTTAAAACATTTTTTAAATGTTTTTTTAAATTTGTGTTTTTATATGTATTTTTAACAAATGTTAAACATTTTTTTGTAAAAACGTTTATTTTATATTTTATTGACATTTTACAGTGGGTGGATATATTATTTTTTCTAAATAGATATCTATACATATATGAATCTATATATATTATGTGCAAATAAATAATGAGAAGTTGGGGGGGGTGCACAATAGTGGGTGAGTTAATGTTTTTCTAAATAGATTTATATATGTATATATAGTATATATAATATATGCAAGTTTCATCAAATTTAAAAAAAATAATGAGGTTGGGGGGTGTGTGAACATCATTGGGTGGGTAGTTATTTTTTTGTTAATATATAATAATTTATTATATATATATATTAATAACTTTGTTTATATATATATATTATATTATATCATTTATATATATATATATACATACATACATACATACATATATATATATATATTATTAATGGATTTTTAAAAGCCGCACTTAATTGGTATATATTATTAATAGCTTTTTATATATATTATTAATGGCTTTGTTTATATATATATATATATATATATATATATATCATATCATTGATATATATTATTAATTGATTTGTTTATATATCTATATATACATTTATATAATATGTAAGTTTCATCATATTTAAAAAAAATTAATGAGGTTGGGGGTGTGCGCGAACATCATTGGGTGAGTGTGTTATCCTTTTTGTTAATATATAATAAGTTATCATATACACATATATATATATATAATATTAAATGATTGATATATATAAATATATTTATATTTATATATTTATTATATGAGAAAATTTTAAAAATAATAATTAGGGGTTGGGGGTATGCCGCAATGGGTGGGTTAATTATATATATATATATATATGTAGTCGAGTGATAATATAACAGGCGCAGCGCCTGGACCAGTTGGTGGTCCAAGCGCAGCCTTGGAAGCTTGAGGTAGGAGGATTGAATCTCCCTACCAGCAGTTTCCCGTTATAATTTTTTACAGAAGGGCTTTGCACGAGTTGAGCTTCACGCGGGCCTACGGGTCGGGCTTTTTTGGGCCGGCCCAGCCGGGCCCGCGGGCCTTCTTGGATTGGCCGAGGCCCGACCCGATGTACCTACAGCCCGTACCCGGCTTTGCTCGACGCGGGTTTTTCTAGGCCAGGCCGCTCGGGCTGGGCGCGTCGGGCCAAAATTACACCCTTACATCATTAATGATGTCATTAAATACACTGAAACTCAAAACTGTATTTTCACTATTCACCAGAAAACAAAACATTTTATAAAAATCTCATAAATTCACCCTAGCCTAATATTGATTCTCTGAATTCAAAAATGAACTCTATTTTATAAAAATAATTTTCTAATTATGAGATATTTAACTTTTTAAGTAAAAACACTATTTACCCGAAAAAATACTAATACTGAACTAATAATTTCTGAAACAATTATTTACTTATGCTATTATATCACATTACCATTCCAGATGCCTAAATTATATTTTTTCTTTCTTAAGTGAAGTTACTATTCCATTGGTCACATTACTATTCATAAGGGTAATATTACTATTTATAATTGATTATTCACCAAAAACTAAGTTGATCTTATTAGACTCTAAATTTATTACTGATCATAACTGTAGAAGACCATTTTTTGAAAATCATTTCACATTATTAATTATTTAAAGTATACAAAAATATTTTAAAATACCCCCTTTCCAAAATTCACCAATAATATGGAACTTCTATAAATTCATCCTATATATATTTTAACATTTGAAATTCAAAAAATTTACCATAATAAGACATAAAAATTTTATTTATACAAAAAGATTATACAAAGTAACTAAGGCCTCATTACATAGCACCTTATAACACCTGCATAGGACCTAAGTGTAAGGTGTTCAATGGTGATAGAGTCTTGGGGCGGCTTGGACAACATTTCCCAAGTGGTGATTTCTATCAGCTTGAACTTCTCCCTTAAGCGATTCTGTTCAAGTTTAACGTGTTGGAGTTCGGCTTGGGATTGGTCCAAAGAAAAGACCAATGACGTTACCTCCTTCCCAAACTTCAAGAGATGGGCTTCATACGACCCGAGTCTACTGGATGAGGCCATCAACTCCTCTTTCTGTATTAATTAACCATGATCACTTGTATTTATAAAAAATAATCATAACATTAAGAGTACAGTTTCCAATGGTCATATTGACCAACAATCATATAACAGTCAAAACCCAACGGTCTAATTTTAATTATACTCACTTCATTAATTAGAGAATATAGTTTTGTTGAGTATAAAATAAAATGTCACAAAAAATTAGGAAACAAAAATTATACAAAAGTTCGGGTCGTTACAGGGGGCGATGGGTTCGGCGGCGGGTGTGACAAGGGAAATGGGAGACGATGGGGGTGGAGACGGGGGTGACCGAGGGTGGTAAGGTGGTGGTGGGGGCGAAAGGGGGGTGTCAACAGGAGTTTCAATGGTGATTGGGGAAGACAACAGGGGGGATCCCGTGCATTTTATTTTGGTATTAGCCACCGCACGCCATCATCCATTTCTTTAGCCGCAAAAGTATTTTATTCTAGCAGTGAACTGATAAAGACGCCCATTATCACCACTAAAAAAGAGATGATCAATTCACCCTTTTTCTTCACTTTTTTAGCTCTAGAAATTTTTCTAATTTTGATAAATATCATGCGCTTTTAATGTTGCTTAGGTAATCAGTGTTTTTTCTGCTCAGAAAGACAGCCCCATCTACAGTAGTGAGAAGCAGAAGCACAGGGGGAAAATAGAAAGCACAAAAGAAATCATGGATTTAATGGGCTCCAGACCCTTAGGGATCCTATGTGCATAGCAAGAACACAACACAACACACTATTTATTAATGTTAAAAAAGTACAATTTACAAATCATGAAATATGAGTCTTTTTATGTGTTTTTCGATTTTTTTTAATGTGTGCAGGTTAAAAATATTTCGAAAAATATTTCGTATATTTAAATTTTTTATTTTATTTTTTTTGTTTTGTTTATATATATATATATATAACAAAAAATTTCAACAGAATTTATTTGTTATTTAATATCTAGCATTACTGTCATTATAACAGTTTATAATTCTGACATAAACCCGCACCCAAGTTTCCCTTTTATAAGAGGGATTTCTCTAGAAATCATTCTGTATTTCTGATGTGGGATTTAGCTTCTCCCTTTCCTGTATAGAATACTAATATATTATTAATAATCATTTTAAATCAATTAATTAATACTATTAATAATTAATAATCAATAATCAATAATTAAAAATTAACAATTAACAATTCTATCACTAATTAACTAATTAATTATTATATAATTAATAATTAATAATTAATAATTATAATTAATGATTATAATTAATAAGTAACTAAGTAATTATTATGTAATTAATAATTATATTATTAATTAACTAACTTTTTATTAGATAATTAATAATTAAATAATTAATATTTATATTACAAATTAATTATTATATAATTAATAATTACATTACTAATTAACCAATTAATAATTGTATAATTAATAATTATATTACTAATTAACTAATTAATTATATAATTAATAATTAATAGTTAATAATTAATAATTATATTACCAATTAACTAATTAATTATTAACTAATTGATTATTATATAATTACTAATTAATAATTATAATTAATAATTATATTACTAATTAACTAATTAATTATTATATAATTAATAATTAATAATTATGTTACTAATTAACTAATTAATTATTATATAATTAATAATTAATAATTATAATTAATAATTAATAATTATATGACTAATTAACTAATTAATGATTAACTACTTAATTATTAACTAATTAATTATTAACAAATTAATTATTAACAAATTAATTATTAATTAATTATTAATTATATTACTAATTAACTAATTAATTATTAACTAATTAAATATTAAGTAATTACTAATTAACTAATTAATTATTAACTAATCAATTTAATAATTAATTAAATATTTCTTAATTACTAATTAATTAATAATTAATAATTATATTATTATTTTTAATAATTATACATTATATATTTATTATTTATTATTTAGTTCTTATTAAGATTATTTTTTATTAATTATATATTATTTAATTTCTATTTAATTAAAACCAATTATATATTATTAACTAATTAGAAAATAATTATTTGTTTAATAATATTATAAAATACTAATTAATAGTATTAATTAATAGATTAAAAAAGATTAATAATAATATAATAGTAATTCTGCGCAAGAAAGGGAGAACCTGAATTCCACATCGAATATGCATAATTATTTTTAGGGCAAGCTCTCTTATAAAAAGGAGCCCTGAGTGAGGGTTCTATCAGAAATCCAGACTGTTGTAACAATAGTAATGCTGGATATTAAATATCAGATAAATTCTGCTGTTTTTTTATTTTATTTACTTATATATGTATATATATATATATACAAAACAAAACAAAGTAAAAATAAAAATTTTAAATATGAAAAAAAAATTATATTTTAAATAGTAATTTTGGATTGTTTTGGGTGAAAGGCGGCAGGCCTCTGCCGCCTTTTAGACATATTTTTAAAAATATTTTTAATCTGGACTTTTTAATTTTTTTAGAAAACATATATTAAAAAAACTCCACAAAATACATATCTAATGCAATTGTATAAATTAGAACCTAGAACCGAAGTAACAGAAAACTAGAGAAGGATTACAGAGCTCAGACAACCTTTCCATTGTTGGGAGAGCTTGGTCAAGGCTTCGAGGGAAGAAGGTTCCACTCCTGGATCGGGAAATGCACACCAGTGGTGCACTTGGCATGAAATTCCACTAGAATCCCTTGGAATTTAATAGCTACATGTCTTCAAGTTGAAAGAGTGTCATCGGAAGAGCGAAACGCGTGATCTCAAGGCTTTCGTCGAAGAGAGCTCACCAAAAAGAGGTTTCTCGCTACCAGACGAGAGAAAAATCCTGGATGACATGAAGTTGAATGAATGAGATGAAGTGACACCCACAATGTTGATGAATTCCCATAACATGGTACAAGTAGCATAGTGACTCACCCATATATCATCAGGCATCACGCATCCAGTGGAACAACTCAAGCAAAGAAAACAAAACAGGTGGAAAAACCCGATGAGAAGGGTGGCACAATGTAATCAACAGTGGGGAGAAGCCCCGAGATAGATTGATGACATGTCAAGGGGAAAGGGAAAGCAGGAAAAATAAACATGTACTTCAATGCGTCTAGGCCAAAACACGTAGTCCAAAAAATAAAACCCAATTCAAACAGATCTAGTAGCATATATTTGATCATAAAAATAATTATAACAATATTACATGCAGGTAAATCAATTTCATATGGAAATCATAATTACTCAAGGCATAATACAGGATAATTTGGAGGTGTTTTAATTTATTTCATAAGAAAAGGTACAAGTAGACCCTAATGTTAGATTGAAATATAGAAGAACACTCTTTTTGGGATAATAAAAAGAGTAAGTGTGGATTTATTCACACTTCGTTTTTTCTTTGAAAATTGAAATGGAAATTATTTGTGCATTTTTTGAATTGATATTAAATGTTGGATATTTTTACGAAGCGCATAGTTTTTTTCTATTGGTCGCGTGACTTGTTTGTTTGTTGAGGTGGTTTTATAGGGTTGTTCGACAGCCGTCCACATGTCTCCCGAAAGCTGTAGCGACCTAGGGTTTATGTATCAGATCTGATCCACCTCAATTCCACGACACTGATCCTCAGTTTTGGATTTGTGCTGCTCTAATTTCAAGGGTGATTAGTTTCGAGGGGCGATGAGGTCCTGGATTTGGGGATCCCATCAGAGCATCTCTCATTTTGGGAGCGGTGAGTACCCTCTTCCGATGTTCTAGCTTCGGTGAGAGGGAGGTGCGGCGGAGGAGGTGTTCTTTATGGACCTCTTAATTCACCGGAGAGGAAGTAATGGAAGAGGAGCAGAGGTTGTCATTTTCGGCACTTTGTGAGGTGATTTGACATGTTTCTGGATTTTCTTGTGTTCCTTATGCTCAGACGAAGACCTTGGCTATGACCCTCAACATTTTAGAGCTATGAGGATCCGACTCTTTCAAGATAAGACTGAACCATAGTAAGGTGGTTTCATCTGGCGTGATTTCTTTAGTTTTCAGTTTTCTTATTTACTCTCTTATTTGGTGTTGTGTCGATCACCTTGAGTCTGCTTGTCCAACTTGTGAGTATGTTACCATTCTCGACCCCGACTTGACCACGGGATCCTGAAGTGACAAGAACTCTGGCTTGGATAGCATCCTCGGTCCATCTGTTATGCTCTTGTTGTTTGTTTCCTTCTTGTATTCGTTGTACTGTCTTGTTTATTACATAGTGAAATCATGGTGCCTCTACTCCATGCACGTACGCCAATTATCCAAAGCACATAAACATCCTGGTGTTCATTTCATATTTTATTTACTGCATTTGACGACCAATTGATGTTGATGTATGCTGATTTGATTTGGATGTTTTAGAATTGATTGGATTAATCAATTTAAGTTGTTTCTTGAATTCATATTCAGTTTTGAATCTTCTGTAAGCGTTTACATGAATCTGGAATTTAGTGATCTCTTGTACCTTTTAATTCCACTTGGTTGGAATTAATTTGTATGCTTCCGCATATGAGAATTCACAAATTGTTTGGTGAATTCATGTAATTTTGTTGTTTTCCACTATATACAAATTTCATTTAAACATATTTTATATCTGATTGAAATTTTGGGAGGCTTAATTAATCCCTAGATCCTTTTAGGGTGTTAAATAGGGACTGCACTGTAAGGAATCCCCCAACAGTAAGGAAATAACAAGGCATTGTGGCTCATCAATGGTAGCCTCTAGTTTTAGCTACATTATCCAAGGCTGATCTCAAGACACATCTTACCAACATCATAATTGATGTCATAGGCTATTGGAGGTAGCCAGGAGATCGCCAACCCAGAAGCTATAATGAACTTTATTTGATTGATCGCCAGTTTTATGTCGAAAACCTAGATTTGTTAGAGGTCGAGGAAATAGAATGATGTTGATTCCTCACTTGAGATCATCCTGAATGATCCACTGTCACAAAATCATCCATCTTGTCCTAAGGATAGGTGCTCGAAGTTTTTTTCATTGACCGAAATGCATCAATGGAAAATCACATCGTATGCCTCGATGGCCTAGGATAAGACAGAGATGATGTCATGAACCAAACCATGTTGGGATCGAAAATGATTGCCCACTGGTGAAATGCTAATAATGAGATAAAATAAAATAAAATAATGTGGAAATAAAAGACACAAGATGTAATGTGGAAAAAAACCCCAAAATGAAAAGGGTTAAAATCCGTTGGCAAATAAAAGGATCACTATGGGTAAAAGTAGGAACACAACCCCTCATAATTACAAGGATAATAACCCTAATAAATATCTCTCTTGAATTTTTGGAGAATCCACCTCACAAATTTTTTCACATAAATATGATGGACTATCGGTGATGAGATGGTGAAGTTGATGAGCTGAAACTACTAGGGAAGAGCCCTTTATTTAGGCAAACTCCTCCCCTCCTGCTGCCTGCTCTTCTCCTCTCTTCCTGGGTGGTTGGTGAGGCTCGCCACCAACCATTCCTACCATTGAATTCCCCCTTTGACAAATCAAAGGGGCAATGCCATCCATCAAATGAAAAACTGTCGACATATCTACCACATGGATATTTTATTGAGAACAAATCAATCTCCACACATCTTTTATATCTACCAAACCATGATACTAACATCTCTATAAGGCCACTCAAGGATTTACACTATCTGAACTTATCAAATGCAATCACCTTCATCAGGAAATCTGTTATATTTTCTTTAGTTTGAGGTTTATGCATGTCCACATTTCCTTCCTTCATCACATCTCATACAAAGTGATATTTTACCCCATTTTTCTTTTTCCTTAAATGAAAATATGATTTCCTTGCAATGTGCAAGGTGCTTTAACCATCACAAAACAATAAAATCTACCCCTGTCTATGCCCGAGCTCCTCCAACAACCTTCTCATCCAAACCCCCTATTTATAAGCTCGTGTAGCTTCCATGTACTTCACCTCTATTGTGGATAAATCCACAACTGACTGCAACTTCAAAATCCAGCTCACTACTCCTCCTGCAAGAGTAAACACATAACTAGTGGTGGATTTACTCCAGTCAAAATCACCTACAAAATCTGAATCAACATATCCTTTTATAGTAAAATATGATCCTCCATAACATAATGCATCATCTGAGGTCTCCTTGGTGTATCTTAGGATCCTCCTCACTATTCTTCAATGCTTCTATCCTAGATTCCCCACGTACCGACTAAATTTTCCCACAACATGTGAAATGTCTGGTCTAGTACAAACCATAGTGAAGATTAGACTCCCCATTGCTGATGCATGTGGTACTCAAGACATCTCTATCCTCTCTTCTTCACTGCTATGACACATCGTAGAGAATAACTTCAAATTAATAGGAATTGTGTTAGATATTGGATTACAAACTTTGAAGTGTTTCAATACTTTCCATAAGTAATTCTTATATGATAGCCAAATCTTCCGATTATTCTTTTCTAAGTAAATATGCATCCCAATAATCTTGTTTGTTGGTCCCAATTACTTCATATCAAACTCTCTAGCCAATTTTGCCTTCATCTCTTGGATCTGATCACTATTGGGGCATGCAACCAACATGTCATCCACATAAAATAGAATAATGATAAAATCATTACCATATAAATCCCTAAAATATTCATAAGGATCTAAATGAAGTATGTTATATCCAAGTATCATGATATAGAAATCAAATCTATTATACTAACACCTCATCACGTGCTTGAGACCATACAAAGATTTGATCAACATGCAAACCATGTTCTCTTTTCCTTATTTAGAAAAAAATTCTTGTTGGAACATATAGATATCTTCATCAAAAACACCATGGAGAAAACCAGTCTTCACATCTGAATTCTCTACATGTAAACTTTATGTAGTACACATTGCTAGAACTATCTGAACAGTCGGCATTCTGACAACAGGAGAAAACATTTCATTGAAATCAGTACCTTCCTTATGAGCATATCCTTTGACCACTAGTCTTGCACTATATCATTCTACATGGTTATTTTCATACAAATTGATCTTAAAACCCTATTTTTTGATGATAGACTTCCTTCCATGAGGTAATAGAATAAGATCTCAAGTCTTTTTCTTATGTAGGACTTCAAGTTCCTCTTGCATTTCCACCATCCATGATGATACATCTAGACTCTAGGTCGCCTCCACAAAATAAGATAACTCTCTATCCTCCGTCAATAGGTAGTACACAATATTTCTTTTAGTGAAATAGTATGAGTGTCATATTGTTTCTCTTTTCTCCCGAGTTGACTATCATGGTCCAAAATCAATCGGTACTTGATTATCATGCTATATTAATACCTCAGAGAAAACTGGTACTTTTTTGTATTTTCTCTCCACATCAACAATTTTAGCGTATATATTATATTTCTATATGTATCCATCAATTATAATTTTCACCTTGAATTTTTCAAAAATTACATCTCTACTAATGATAAGTTTTCTAGTAGTGGGTTCCCATAAATGATACCCATTCACACCATATGTGTATCCCAAGAAGATACATTTCCTGGATCTTGAATCTAACTTTGATCTTTCCAAGTCATTAAATAATGTATATACATGACTTCAAAAAGTATGTAACTAATAATAGTTTGTGGGTTTATGAGATCAATATCCATTTAGGGATATTGGTTGATCACATAACATGCAATATTCATTGCTTCTGCCCAAAATGTTTTTGAAATTCTTGTAGTCTTCAACATCTCCCTTGTTATATCCAACATGGTTCTATTCGTCCACACTACCACTCCATTATTCCAAGGATTGTATACCATTGTGAATTTCTATTGATGACTTCTTTTTGACAAAAAGTATCAAACTCATTGCTTGTATATTCTCTACCATCGTCATTCCTCATACACATGATCTTGTTTCTAGATCCAATCCCATTATATGATTTTAATGTTTCAAGGACTTAAAAAACTTCCTCTTTACTCTTTATTGGGTACACCAAACATCTCATGGAATAATCATCAATAAATGATACAAATTACCTTTCTCCTCCCAATGATATAACCGATGCTTGAAAAACATCAGAATGGAACAACTCTAAGATCTATTTCCCTATTTCTATTGACATCCTGAACTTTAACCTATGTTTCTTACTCAAAACACAATGATCAAAAAATAGTAAGGATACCATTGTAAGCCCAGGAAACAACTTCTAATCCATAAGAATATTTAGGCTTCGTTCTGACATATAGACAAGCTTCTAATGCCATAACATAGTCAATTATTTCGTCGTGTTATTTGATGAAACAAATATAGTGGCCCAATCCTTTTACACATATTATTACATGATTTTAAGTATAATTATCCATGAAATAAAAACCAAGGATTGAAAAGTCTAGTGTCTTTGTAAGATTAAATACATAATTAGAAAACATGAATCTAAAATAAAACATCATTTTATTAATCTAAATAATGATCTCCTAACTTCATTTGAGATCCTATAACTTCATAATATAACCTAGGTAATACATAAACAAAAGGGATGGATGGGCTAAAACACTAGGTAAGGGAATAAACATGGGAATAAGTCATAACACAAGAGTTAGAAGGTATAACATGATAAGATAAAAGGCATGGATCCTGAATAAAAATAAAGAAGAATACCATTTATAACATGGAATAATATTATCATGACAATATAGTAAAGTGGAAGAAACATATAACATGACATAAACACGAGTCAAGTCTAACTTACAAGACTATATCATGTGGTGGACAAAGTCCCTTAATGGATTAGGTTTACTCCCTAATCTCATACATAACATATCATCATACTAAACATTACACAATGCATTAGAGCACTATCTAGGAAAAACCATCATAAAATGATCATGCATATGTGTTCCAAATAAATAAATAAACAATAAGGGATAAACATAGGGGTTAACCATGGAAGTAAATGGGTATTATAATCATGTCATAAGGAATAAAAAAGGGTGTATCATAATGGAATCCATGAAAGACGGGATTTAAATCATAATTGGACATTAATAAAGTAAATGTAAGAATATATCATGAATAATTATTTCCAACTAATGTGAAAACATTAAAATGAGTGGTTAGGAAATTTTTGAAATGTTCCACTTAAGCATAGTTTTAGGGAAAAGAATGAAAAGTCTTTGAAGAAGGTAAAGCCTTAATTATTTCCATAAAACAAAAAATGAACTAAAATTGTTTTTCATGATAAAATGAGTGATTTTATAGAAATATTTGTGGTTTAAAATATTTTATGTAGTGTACCTGAAAATGGGTAAAAAAGAGATAAGTTCCCTTTAAGTAGGATTTCTTATCGAGAGGAATTGAGAAGGGAACCTTTTAAAACATGTATTTCCCATAAAATAAGAATTAATTGATATAGATACATAATTATAGAACATATAAATAGAATTTATAATAATTATATAATAATAATGAATAAATACATTGGGGTAAATATAGAGGAAGCATAACCCAAAAAAATGGAGGTTTGGATAGATCTCTTACCTTATGTACAAATGCACTCTACAATTGCACTTAATATCTTTGATAATAAAATTAGATTCATTAATTACTTAATTAAAAACCTATTCTACATGTATTTGATTTATCAAAATTTTAGTGAGTTCATTTTTTGTCCAGTTTTATGGGTTATAAAGTTCAATTTTATCATTTGGAGAGCATTCATTTTCATGATTTCATGGTCATTTTACTTGTATATAATTATAGAAGTTCGTTTCAAATGGGAGTAATTTTACAGAAGTGAAATTATATGGTATTAATAAACTTATATAAGTTTAAATGGTCACATATATTATTTTTTCTTTTATGAGGATGATTCATTTGAAAAAATGTTAATGATAAATGTTTAGTTTATTTTTGCAGTTTTTCAATTATCACAAACTAGTTACATCTTATTTAATATTATGTCTATATATTTGTTCCAGAACATGAAAAAAATTATAATATACATATTAAAATCATTTTTAGTCATAATAATGGTTTTATTATTGTCCTTGAAGGTGATAATGGAAAATAACAACTCATTATCCACAGAGGCGGTAAACCACTATAATTTGGACAACAAATTTGTTTCTTCGAATAAGAGGGGATGAGAAAAGGGGTGGATAAAAGACATTAAATTAGAAATATAACATTAAAGTATATAAATTATACTATATTTATTTTTTTATGTATGAAGGAGGTGAGGAGAAGGTATAAAAATAAATGAAATTAAAAGAGATTGTTTAAGAAATTTACTTCTTGGATATCACCTCTTTGAAGGACCCATTACGGAACTTAGAATTGGTATTTTGTTAAGACAAAAAATCTTAGATGTGGGGAAGAGGCTTGAGAAGTTAATTGGTTATAATATTGACAAGCTACAAGGCTTATAAGGTGTGTGGAGAAGGGGTAGTGAGAGGTGGTATTTATAGGGGGAGAGGGGTGTTTTTTATTATTATATTAATTAGTTTATTATTTTGGCTCAAGAGTATCAATAGTGTTGACTACTATGACTAAATATAGTAAATGGATTAGTAAATTTCAAACCAATGTGTACTTACATCATCCATGAATGAAAAATTCATGCATTTGGCTTATAATGTTAAATACCATAAATTATCGTATTTCACTATTCACAAAAAAATCAACTACTTTAAAAAAACCCAAAAATTCACCCTAATCATTTTTCAACATGTAGATTTAAAAAGTTAAATCCATTTTATGTAAATAATTTTCTAAATATGATGAATTTAATTTTTAAATAAAATCGTTATTTATTCAAAAAATACCAATTTTAATTTTATAATCGATTTTTTGACCCTTTGAAAACCCAATTAAGGTCACATAAAATTATCTTATAATTAAAATATAACATAATATTAATTAATTAATATATTTTATTAAAATTAATTTTCCTTTAAATCATTATATTAATTATAATATTTTAAGTAAACATTTACGTTTTACAAAAATACCAACACGTAATTTATAAATTTTTTAAAACATTTATTTACTTATACCATGAAATAGATTTATCATTTTTTATTTATAAGATAACTAAATTTTATTTTATACTTAAATAGGTGAGGTTACTATTATAATGACTAGATCATTATTCTTAATGGTCATATTACTATTCCAATGGTCATATTTATAACACTCATATATATATTTCTTGATTTCTATAAACACCACTTCTTTCATTCATTCTCCATTCACTTTTAATTTCTCTCAAGGTTATATATTTTTCATCTTCAAAATGAATATTATATTATTAACCTTATGTTTTATTTCTATATCTTTATTCATGAGTGCAGTCATTCTAGTGGATTGAGCAGGTCCAAATTTTCCCATTCTTATTATCTTATTTTATATTTACCGTCCTGCTATAATATTTGGAATTATTATTGGTTTATTTTTTGACTAATGTATCATTATTAATTTATGAGAATAATTTTTTTATTGGGTTTTCTATGTGATGTATGTTTTTTATGAACTAAGAAGGTAAATTCCATTGATAAAATTTTGGGTCGTTACAATAATTATCTCTACCTCCTTGTATATTTTACCCATAAGAACGTATAGGTTCTTTGAGATCTTCTATGCCTTCATCACCAAAAGTGAACACTTCAAAATTATCATCACTCCATTCTTGGTGTGAGTCTTGAATCTGATATCATCAAATTGTCTCAAAGATAATATTTTCTTCTTCAGGTCCTTCACATGGCATACTACTTGGATGGTTCGTACCATTCCATCATGTATCTTCAGTTTGATGGTATCGAATCCAATGATATTTAGGGTTTGATCATTCCCCATGTACACAATTACTTCTAGGATAAGGCCATACTGATCATAAAATTCCCATCAAGACATCATATTCCTTGTTTCTCCTGATTCAATTATCCATGTGTCGTGGAGATTCTGCCTACTTCTAGCAGTCGTCGCCACTTCACTAACTCGTAAATACCCATTACTAGAAGTACTCACCACATTTCCATTCATTCCATGATTCTGGATCCCACTGTAAACAAACTCCATCATCATACCTTTTGGTATTTCACTAATTTCTAATAGGCAATTATCCTTCTGTAACATTGCAAGCATCTTCATTTTCCACAATGGAAAATTATTCTTGTTGAATTTTTCTATCTAGAATTTCACCACCATCTGGACACACCATTAGTAAAGAACCTTAAATATTTCATAATGGTGTATTTAATAATCTCAATAATTTTTTTGATGTTAAATATCAACTCTAGTCTCAATTATAGAGAATAATCTAATTTATGAGAATTATTAATACCCAAAAAATAAGTGAACAACACTGGGCCGAAACCTCCTTTAATACCACTTCTTGGGACTAAAAATGATTGGTTCACTGGTGTAGTGATAATATTGAAATAAAATAAAGTGAAAAATGTGGAAATAAATGACATTATATGTAACGTGGAAAACCCCTCAAAATGAAAGGTGCAAAACCACATGAAAATGAAGGATGACTATGGGTAAAAGTGGGTACACACTCCATTATAATTACAAGAAGAAAAACTTAATAAATATCTCTCTTGATTACATGGGGAATCCACCTCACAAAATAACACACATAAATATTATGAACTACCAGTGATGATATGGTGAAGCTAATGAGTTGAAATCACTGGAGAAGTGATCTTTATATAGGTAGCCTCCTCCCATCCTACTGCATACTCTTCTCCTCTCTCGATGGGTGGTTGGTGAGTGATCACAAACTATTCCTACCACTACCAATGGGGGAGGTTTATTTCATAATATGAACAACTACTGACCAGCCAAGGATCCCCATTGTGGAGTTGAAGGTCCAAATCAGGAACTTGAAGTTGATGTTTTTTATTGAATCCACTCCCATCACCATGATGTATTTTCACATAAGCTCTAAGCTACTGGACCAACTTTGAATTGAATCAATTGGATTATATGTAACCTAAATTTATGGATTTGTCATTGTCAAGGTGGAATCCAATTGAGTCAACTTTTAGTTGGTCTAAGGCCATCTGGTCATCCAGTGAGGGAACATCTTGTTGAACGACTACATTGCGTGATGTAATTAATTGGAGAATAAAAGTAGATGAGGAATAAGATGATAGCCTATCTTAACCTTCATAAGTGTATCAGTAGACCTATTGTGAATACCAGAGAATACAAATCATGAGGAATGTGAGGAAGTTCAAAATTCTAGCCATTGGATGGATCATTGGCCCTTGTGACTACTAAAAACTCTACATTTGTGAATACTTATACAAAAATCCTATTATGATAGATAATTCCATGAATATCTTTAGACACTGAATTGGAATGTGGAAATATAAAAGAAGATGATCATGACTTACTTTACTTAGTCCCTAACCCTTAAATTTCGGGTCATTGTTTGATTAATAGAAATTAAATGTACCGATTAAACATTATTTAATATTATATTTAGGGATTCCAGCCTATCATAACCAGTTTTGAACTGTGTTTTCCACTTCCACCCAACATTGGTTTCTAACTAGAAAAAGGTCTTATCCAGTTTTTATAACCATAATTATTATCTATTTTATATATTTTTAGATTTTTTATGTGAATAACCTTAAATAAATAATTTTCTAAATGTGATTAAAAACATATGAATATAATATTTTAAAATATGTTTTATCTACTAAAATAATAGTTTAAATTTATAATTGATGTAGGAGTATCCAATGGTCATGGAAGAACCTCCATTGTAAAGGCCTAGTTTTTCATAATCCCTTCCTTTGCATGTTTTTGAGTGTTGGATTTGTCTGGGAGGAAGGTTTGAAGTGGTTCTAGGTTTAAATTTCAAAAAATTTAATCTCCCTTTTGGAAAGTTTTAACCCTAGGCTTATAAATATCGTTCTTTGGTGATTTGAGGTCCATTTATTCTTCTCTGGTTGGTTTTGGTCTCTCTTGTTATCTATCACCATGCTATGGTGGTTCTGTTATTATAGTTTCTATTGATGATTTAAAGATGATTTTTATAGGGATTATGTCCTTAAGAATCATGATATTCTTTGAAGGAAAAGTTTTTAGAGACCAATTCTTGGTATTCCATTCTTACTTGAAGATCGTTGAAAATTTCTTCTCAGGGTATGGGATTCATGACTTCTCCTATTTTATATGCAAGCTACCACCTGAACCAACATCCAACCCAGCTCACCTTTGATCCAAGGGGTGTTACTAATCTTATCATAATGAAGAAAAATATCATAGGATTATGATGCAATTTTTGGGGACAATTTTACCCAATAAATAAGATTTAATAAGTAGCGAAATTCCTCATGAAATTCCAGCATGACCCATCCATGTGTTGGATGTCCATGCCAAATCAGAAAACATTTTATAAAACTATAAGAAACCAAATATGGAATAATTATTAATATAAATCCAACTAATCATAAATAAAACACAATATACATATAAACCAACAATAAATAGACAACACCTAGATATAAGGTGGCAGAATGGCCGATACGACTAAGATACAAATGGAAACCCAAAATATCACTACATACTCTTCATGTTGTTGGTTGAAAACCCAATTCCACATATGTTTCCATAAAGGATGGTGGATCACATATAAACATAGATGAGAAATTTCTCATAGAACCCACGAGTTTTAGGATGGAACCCCATAAGTGCTTATGTGTTAGATTTGGAATGCCTATGGATGGAGGAAAACAATACCAACAAGTGGTATCAAAGGAATAGTGTATCCCAGGTGTGATTTTTTTTGGATTATTCCCCCCAAACACAGTTTGGGAATGATAATGGTGGCTTAGTTGGGATAATGTGGATCTATGGTGATGCCTTGTATCAAAAGTTTCTCTGATAATAGTGGGAAGATGGAATGTCCCGGTGGAGAGAGAAATGACGGTGCAAGTGCAAGATGATTTTGATAATATGTATTATCATTAAAGGGAAGACCCAATTATGTAGTATTTGGTTTTAGGGGAGAATTTTTGGGTGAAAAATCAATCCCACATCAGTTCCCTCAAAAGATGGTAGCTCACATATAAGCTTGGATGGACAATTCCTCCTAGAACCCATGGGTTTCAGGATGAAACCCCATAAGGGATTATGTATTGGGCTTGGAAAGCCTATGGCTGGAGGAAAAAGATCTCGACACATGTGACTCATTGACCTCTATCCATCCGCTACTACAGATAGTTCTTTTAACTATGCTAAAAAATACCTTTTTCATCGCACAAAAATCATTGACAATAGAAGTGATGTTAAAAGTGCTTGGCCTTTATCAGCACTTTCTTTTACCATTGATATATGGTCCCTCCATCATTGTTTTTATTAGAAATGATAAAGGGGGCCTTTATCGGCATTTTTAGCTATCATAAATTCCTCCTTTATCAGCTCTTCGTTTTAGTGCTCATAAATTCATACTTTATCATCTCTTTTACTACTGTAGATAAAGGAGTTATATATCAGTTCTTTTGGTAGTACTGATAAAGGTCATGCAATTTCTGCAAATCTACATCATCCCTATAATAGAAAACAAAATCAGAAACCAAACACATAGAAATAAATATATATATATATATAAAATAATATTGAAATATAAATATAACATTTCACTATCATTTCAATTCATAATTTACATACAAAATATTTAGATTGATGTGAAATTTACAATTAATCCAAAAAAATTATAGCCAATATACAAAATCTTAACTCTTATATCAGGATTTCTCCAAAGATCAACCTATATACAAAAGATATTTCCTATAATAAAACCAATGTTTATTTTAATAAAAATATATAAAAAACAAATTAAAATTTTAATGTTATATAATCTATATATGATAAATTATATTTTTAATTAATATATATATATATATATTAATGATATTATTAGTAAATCACACATCAGATTGATATGTGGTCAATTCCTATATGTCACAAATGATTTATGAATCATTGTTCTAAAGTTTGAAAACAATCTAAGCTCATTTGCTTAGTTTTGGACATGTGATACATGTTTTAAACAAAAATGACACTTTTATATTGAAAACACACACTTCAAGTCATAACAGACACAACATGTGTCAAATTGACGTGTGATAGACTCCTTTATGTCAAAAATGAATTTTGGATCATTTTCCTAATGTTTGAAAACAATCTGAGCTCATTTTCTTAGTTTTGGATATGTGATACGCGTTTCAAACTAAAATGACACTTTTATATTGAAAACTCACACTTTGAGTGATACCAACCACATCATGTGTTGGATTGAATTGAATTCGATTCCTAAACATCATAGATCAATTATGAATCAATGTACTAATATTTTAAAATAATTTGATCTTGTTTTCTTAGTTTTGGATACACTAATAGAAAACATACCTATAGACATAGTTTTTCTGAATATCCTGGATATATATATTTGTTCAAAGTCCATATACATGGTTTTCTAAAACCATAGATATAGAGTACACCTATATCCATGGTTTATATAAACCATGGCTATAGGTTTCCCATGAAAGTATGGGAAAAATCCCATGGGGAAATTTATTTCCACAATTTGAGGAATTTTCCCACAATTTTCAAACCATGTATATAGGTTTATTTATATGGTGGAAAACTGATATGGTTATTACCATAGTTATTAAACCATTGATATAGGTCTATTTCCATGGTGGACAAATGATATGGCTATTTCCATAGTTATGAAACCGTGGCTATTGGTCTATTGGCATGATGGACAACCGTGGCTATAACCCTTTTAAATTGTGGCTATAACTCAGAGATATAGCCATTCCAGTAGGATCCATGGTTAGTTAGATCATGGATATAATATATAGACATGGTTTTTACCTATATATCCATGATTTTAGACCATGGATATAGCTGAATTTTCTAGTCATGATATGTGATGCACATTTTAAACCAAAATGAAATTTTTATATTGAAAACACACACTTTAAGTCATACCAACCACATCGTGTGTCAAATTGACATGTGGTCGATTCCTACATGTAAAAAATGGATTATGGATCATTATCCTAAATTTTGAAAATAATATGATCTCTTTTTATTGGTTTTGACTACGTGACATGCGTTTTAAACTAAAATGGAACTTATATATTTTAAACACACATTTTGAGTCATACCTAACACATTTTTTTGGATTGACACATGATAAATTCCTACAAGTTACAAATGAATTATGGATAATTGTACTAAATTTTGAAAATAATCCAATCTCTTTTTCTCAATTTTGTCTATCTGACATGTTTTAAACTTAAATGTAAATTTTATATTAAAAACACAAACTTTGATTCATACTGACCACATCATGTGTCAGATTGATGTGTGGTCGATTCCTACACATCAAAATTGAATTATGATTTTTTTCCTAAATTTTTAATATAATATGAGATCTTTCTCTAGGTTTTGTCTATGTGACATGCATTTTAAACTTAAATGACACGTCTATATTGAAAACATGCACTTTGAGTCATGCTGAACACATCGTGTGTAGGATTGATGCATAATTGATACCTACACATCATAAATGACTTATGAATTATTGAAATAAATTATTAGAAAAATATGAATTCATTTTCTCATTTTTGAGTTTGTCATGTGTGTTTTGAACTAAAATGTCAATTTTAAACTTAAAAAATACACTTTGAGTCGTACCGAGCACACCGTATCTCGGATCAAGGTGTGATTGATTCCTAAGTGTGAAAAATGTGTTATGGATTATTTTTATAAAGTATAAAAAATATATGAATGTTTTTAATCAGTTTTGAGTATATAGAACGTGTTTTGAACTAAACCACCAATTTTAAAATGAAAACACATACTTTGAATCATGCTTATCACATCATATTTTGGATTGATGAATGATCAATTTCTATATGTCACAAATGAATTATGGATCATTTTAATGATGTTTGAAAATAATATAAGATTAGTTTCTTAGTTTTGGCTATGTGACATGTGTTTTAAAATAAAGTCGCACTTATATATTGAAAACACGCACTTCAAGTCATATCTTCCACATCGATTGTCAGATTAGTGCTTAGTCAATTCCTAAACATCAAAAATGAATTATGGATCATTTTATTAATGTTTAAAAACAATCTGATTTTTTTCTAGGTTTTAGATATGTAACATTAATGTTAAAATAAAATGACACTTTTATATGGAAAACATGATCTTTGAGTCATACCAACCACATCATGTGTCTGATTGATGTACGGTAAATCCCTACATGTAAAAAATGAATTATTAATTATTGTCCTGATGTTCGAAAATGATTCTATCTCATTTTATCAGTTTTGGATATGTGATATGTGTTTTAAACTTAAATGACACTTCTATATTGAAAACACGCAATTCGAGTCATGTTGACCACATCGTGTGTCAGATTGATGTGTGTTCAATTCTTACACATCAAAAACGAATTATGTATTTTTTCCTAAGGTTTGAAAATAATTAGACTTATTTTTATTAGTTTTATCTATGCAACACATGTTTTAAACTTAAATGGAACTTCTATATTGAAAACACACACTTTGAGTCATACTAGTCACATAGTGTATCGGGTTGATGTGTGGTAGATTCCTACATGTCACAAATGAATTATGGATAATTTTTTTAATGTATAAAAATAATCGGAATGTGTTTTTTTTATTTTTGAGTATGTCAAGTTTTTTGAACTAAAATGTCAATTTGAAACTAAAAACGTGAACTTTGAGTTATATCAGGTACACCATGTATTAGATTAATGTGAGGCTAATTCATACACATAAAAAATGTGTTATGGGTCATTTTTATAAAGTATCAAAACAATTTAAATGTGTTTAACTGGTTTTGAGTATGCGACATGTGTTTTGAACTAAAATATCAATTTTAAACTGAAAACATACTATTTGAGTCATACCAGACACATCATGTATCAGATTAAGGTGGGGTTGATTTCTACACATCACAAATGACTTATGAATCATTTTATAAAGTACAAAAACAATCTGAATGTGTTTTTTCAGTTTTGAGTATGTCATGTGTGTTTTGAACTAAAATGTTAATTTTAAACTAAAAATATTAACTTTGAGTCATACCAGACACACCATATATCGAAATGAAGTGTGGTTGATTCTTACACATCAAAAATGATTTATGGATCATTTTACAAAATTATCAAAACAATAAGAATGTGTTTGCTCAGTTATGAGTATGTTATGTGTATTTTGAACTAAAATGTACACTATAAATTAAAATCATAAACCTTGATTCATACTAAACACACACTACTAGAAAAGAGAGATTTGGAGACCCCTTACATGGGCGACCGCCATTGGTGGTCGCTATTGGTACCCTATAGAGACCACCAATGGCGGTTTCTAGAATTCCTAAAAAAAATTCATTGGCTCCCCCCTCCCTCCCCCCCCCCCCCCACACTATTGCGCCCGATCCTGAAACCCTACCCCCCACAGTCGCCCGTCCCCTCCTTCACCATACTACCGCCTCCGCCCGTCCCCTCCCTCGCTGCACTACCAACGTCGTCGCCCATCCCCTCCCTTGATACACCACCACCACCTCACCGCCTCCTCCATCAGCTCCCCACCACCGCTGCTTCCCATCCCCTCCCTCATCGCACATCCTCCGACTCTGACTCCCCTCCACTTCCCCTCCTCTCCCTTGCAGCACCACCTCCATCTCCCCTCCCATTCGAATTTGTTGTGCTACTAGGTATGCCATAATTTCCATTTTAGGGTTTTGATTTTGGGAAATTTACATCCCAAATTTGGTATGCATAAAGATTATATGAATATTGTGTCTGAATAAAAAGTGTGGAAATGGAAGTTCATGTGTATACGAGCTTGTTTTTATGAAGAATTATGAAACAATATGTGTTGACAGTGTGTGTATGAGAAGAATTTACACTTTACTTGAGGTTGGAAGTTACATACAATGTAGAGTCCATGTATATGTTGACTGGATTGATATTAAGTTGTGTTTTTATTTTATTTATACCATTATTTAGTTTATCACATGTTTGTGTGAGTGTGTGTCCCATGAGAAAATGTTTCAGGTTTGACCACATGTGTGTTCTTGCATAGCCCATGAGACCCATGTTTGAGTTTGATCACATGTGTGTGTTTTGATACTATATGTTATTATTAATATTATATGTTGTGTATATATATGATATTCCATGTTTCAATGTGAAGTACTTTGTATATTTTATATTGTTTTGTTCTATGCATGGTACCAATGTTACTGGTGTACTCATCGTGGATCGGTATCCCTTAAGGGGGAGCATGATAAGATGATGTATGTTCCATGAAGATTGGATTGAGATATATGATGGGGTATAATGTACTTTTTTATCCTCACATAGGGTCATGGTAGACTTATGTGATATGAACCTTAAGGTGATAATGGGACATGATGGTATTCAAGGACATGACTTGAGATGTAGTTTTGGGATACGAAGGCCCAAGGGAGTGTAAAAATGTGTTGGACTTGTGGATTAACTAAGATAGAGATGGGGATTGATGGCCTTCTATATTTTGACTTGATACTCTTACCTTTTTTTATGTTTTGGAATACATGACATGCCATTGTGGTTGACTAAGTTCATGAATTTGGTTATAACTACATTTCCATCATGGAGCCAAAGTTTTTTTTAGCACATGACCACTCTAAACATGGTTGTGTGTTTTATTTCATGCACATTTATTTATTATCACAACATAAATTCTTATACCATTTCACATGTGTTAAGAAAAAATTAGTTATTTCTTTCTACTTTCATATTCCCACCTTGCATGGGAATCTCAATGCATGTGAAGACTTTATAGTCTAGGATACAAGAATGGTAAAGACCCTGATGATAGGGGATAGGATATGGAGAATGGTGTTTAGAGGTAGAATTGGTATGGAATTTATAGTGATGTATCAATATTTTTTTACATTATTGTTATTTCTCGCACTTTTATTAACCTAACACTTTGGGGGGTATTTCATTTTTTACTATATGACTTGAGATACCTACCATGGATTATGATTTTTCATTGTTTATTAACTCTATTATGTTATTGTTTATCCTTTTCTTTATTGATACCAAGGGTATATTTTCTTCATTGATAACATTCATACCTTTACTGCTAGTAATAAACATCTTGCATATAAGGATACCTGCTTGAGGCCATGAGGAACACTATCTTGGACCCTGTAATTAATCATGGGGCATCACATTTATTGTCCCACATATTATCTATTGATAACATAACTCAAGATAGATTGGTATTTTTTTTGTTCTGTAATTGTATTATTTGATGTTATCCTTGATATAGATTGGTTATTTTTCCATAAATTAGATATTGATTGCTATCATTGATGGATAATCTTTACTGCCTGTGATGACACAAAGGCAATGTGAATCGAAGAGGCAGTGAGACATTATTTGTACAAAGATACAGTTTCTCTAAGTTTGAGAAGACTATACATATTCTTGAGTGATGTATTCATTGTTTGATCAAGATTGAAAAAGTCAAATGGTTTGAAAAGGTATCATGCATACTTATTTAGGTTAATGCACAAGAAAGAGTCTATTCACACATAAATGTAAATGTGCATTGAAAATTATAAGTGGACAATGTGTGCATAGAAGGTGTGTGTCTGAAGAAATTAATACGTGGAAAATGTGTGTGAACTAGGTGTGTGTGAATAAAATAAGAAGTGAAAAATGTCTTATACACACCCTGTGATAATTAAAGATTTGTATTGTACATACATAGAATACACATACATGTGAAGACATGCATACTTGAAAATATAATTTCAATCATACAATTATAAATGACATACAATGTACATGTATGTAGAAATCTGAAATTGGAACTTTAATCACTAATTTATTTTGGGAAATTTCATCACAAATTATATTTGTTGATTTATTGGTAGTCATTAACTTAGTCACTAAGGTTTATAGTTCAAGATTGGTATTTGATGAATTTTTTCATGTACCACATACGCATGCAGGTTATTATGTTATGTTTCATTTTTTTTGATTTAGCATTTGACTTTCTATAGTTATAGTTTCTTTATATGTTTTTATTATAGTGTATCAAAATTTATGCATTATGATATTAGTGGACCACAGATTCCTTATTGTTCATGTTTGTTATCTAATTTTTATTATACACGATATATAATATATTTTGTTTCTTAACTGATCGACTCCCCCACCCATCCAATCAAATGAGTTAAGTAATGTCATTATATATGACCCATGATCTATCCAAATCCATATTATGAAGAAAAATATATTGAAGGGAACCAATGATCATGTTTATAGGAGGAGAATATAATAAGTGTGATTCACTTTATGGAAACACATTTGAGAACCAAACCTGAAATTTAGAGCTCAATGCTAACAAGCTTGTCGTGGATGACCCAATTGGTTACCTTAAGATAAAAATTAACTAATTATTATGAAAAATTAAACAATTGTGAAGAAAAATTAGTATACTGGATGTTTGAATAATGAGCTTACATAGCTATAATATTATTTTCTTGAAAAATTTTTACTCTATTGAATTATATACCAAATTCATTCTCAATATAGTTTCTTCATTATACATATTTTCATCTATTCTTTCAAAAGTTATGAAATATTTCATTTCCATTTTTTTAAGAAAATTTAACAAAAATATGATTAGGGGCTCTTGAATATATAATCATCATTAGATTTACCATACAAACATGGTGGCAATGACATGGGCTTTCACTTCTATTCCATTATCTATTCTCTTGTTTATTATTCAGAGATATAAATTGTTTATTTTATAAATGGTCCACATGTAATCGGTCAATATTTATTTTAAATATATTTGATATGAAAAATTCATGTAATATGAAGTCTTGTGTAAATGTTTGTTATACAAATATTATTATGGATAAGAGTTGGATTGATCTTCCAAATTGAACGTCTACAGAATATTTCAAGGGCATTATGCAGTTTATTGAGTTCACTGGAGGATTTTAAAGTGACTATATTAGTTGTCCATGTAGAAAAAGTGAAAAAAGATATCAATTCACACAAGATACCATGCAGTTTAGATGGATGTTGATGTGAGGATGAATGATCCAATGCATGAAATGCTTACTGAAATGGTATGTAGGTTGGATCTTGAAGGCATTGACATACAGAATGTTGAGACCGGTGAGATAAATCTATGATCTGGTGAAGATCGTGATTCAAGGAGGTTTTATGAAGTACTTGATGATACAAAAAATAGAATTATATCCTAGATGTACTGCTTATAATAAATTTTAATTTATCGTGGATTTTTTGCATTTGAATACTTTGAATCAATGGTCAGAAACATTGTTTGACATGTTTTTGGTGTTGTTAAAAAAGATTCTTCCTTTCGACGCTAAGATTCCTGAGTCATATTACCATTCTCGTAAGTTGACATAGAACTTAGGTTTTTACATATGAGACCATAGATGCATGTGAAAACAATTGTATGTTGTTTAGAAAAGAAAATTCCCATTTGGATATTTTACGGTCAGTGGAGCTTCTAGGTGGAAAGAGAACAGAGGAAATCAGACTCATCAAAGTCAGATTGCGAAATAGAGAAAACTGATTGTCATAAAGAAAATTCGTTACTTTCCCCTAAATCTGAGGTTGAGAATATTTTTTTATATCATCAAATGTTTCTAATTTAATGAGATTTCATGCAGAAAGAAATCAGAAAAGTGATATGTTAACCCACCCAATAGACTCTCATGCATGAAAGGATTTTGATAAGAGACACCCTGACTTTTCTAAAGATGTTTGTAATGTCCAATTAGGGTTGGTAGTAGATGGTTTCAATTAATTCAAGTCTATGGTTGGTGAAACTCATATCACATGGCCCATGGTGTTGGTTCCATATAATCTTCCTCTGTGGCTTTGTATGAAGCAATAAATTATATTACTTTCCACTCTAATTTATGGACCTAGAAGTACGGGGGATAAGATTGATTTTACCTTCAACTATTTATTGATGAGTTGAATGAATTTTTGGGTGATGGTGTGATGACTTATGACTGTGAAATGAATGAAATGTTTAAACTGCAGGGCCTGCTTTATTGTGGAAAATCAAATGACTTCCCAGCTTATGAAAACTTATCAAGCTGAAGTACTAAAGGGGTAATTTTCCTTCCCTTGTTGAAATAAAAGTAAAAAATATATATGGCTTAAACATTCTAAAAAAATGCTCATAAATGGTTCATAGACGTTTTCTCTCCCCTTATCATAGGTTTATAAAGGACAGAGTGACATTTGATGGTTCTTGAGAGTTCATCCCGACACCAAAGATCATGATAGGAGTCAAAATGTTATCACATATTGAGGAAGAAAACATCCACATGATATATGAATTTCATGATTTGGTGGCTCATCCATTACCTAATATTCATGGTGCGGGTAGATAGTGTAGTCACAATTGGGAAAAAAAATTATTTTTTACAATCTCCCCTATTAGAAAAACTAACATGCTAAGGCATAATTTGGATGTCATTCACATTGAAAAAAAATGTTTGTGATAATATATTGTGGACCATTTTAGGTGTTAGTGGAAAATCAAAGGACCATGTTAATGTACGTTTGTGATTTGGAAGAAATGGGTTTAAGAAAACAGTTTAATTTATATTTAGCTGAGGGAAACAAGGCATATATGCCTTGCTACATAGTAATATGATGACTACAAAGGAGAAAGAGACATTTCTTTCCATTTTGAAGATGATCAAGGTGCTTGATGGTTACTCTTCTAACATTTCAAAGTGAGTGAATCTAACGAGAAGGACATTGCAAGGGTTGAAAATCCATGACAATCACATACTACTTCAGTATTTGATTTCAATCGCATTTTTTGATTACTTATCACCCAATGTTGTTCAACTATTGATTGAGTTGAGTAATTTTTTTAGACATCTTTGGTTTAAGAAATCAACAAATGAGTGATCTAAAAAGTTTATAGGACTGAATTGTACTTAGGATTTGTCACTTTGAGAAACTATTTACCCCCTTATTTTTCAATGTTATGGTTCACTTGATAGTGCAACCTAACTAATGAAGTAATGGCTACTGTTCCCTGTGCAATTCAGGTGGATGTATCACATTGAGTGGTATTTTGAAGACATTGAAATGATTCGTACGCAATAGAGCTCATCCAGAAGGCATCAATAACCAATGGTTATTTAATGGATGAGTGTACTACTTTTTGTGAAGAATATGTTATGGATGTTGAAACAAAATTATATAATACCTCTCAAATTCATGATGGTCTAGTTGGAGACATGAACCATATTTGACATGGATAACATCGAGTTGATACAAGTTCATCAATATATCTTGTTCAATATTCCATAAGTTGCACCATTAATGCAGTAAGTGTCTTATAAATTTTATTGTTTAACTTTTACATGTTTTGTTTCCATAAGTTGATCATTTTAAACATTGCGTTATCATTTGCAGGAAACACATTAATGAGATAAAAGAAGAGATGTATCATGCGACTGAGTATCAAATTCAAAAATCTCATTATGCATCATTTCATGATTGGTTCCAGGATTTTGTATGTATAAATTAATTTTAATTATGAGTGAAGTATTATAATAATTTATTTTTCCAGAAATAATTATTGAATTCTTGTGAATTATGTAGGGTTCCTAACCTAAGGGAGTTAGGTGACCCCACGCTAACTAAAGAATTTACCCAACTAGCTAAGGGTCCATCAATAACGACCCGTCGTTATAAAGCTATAGATGCTAATGGATTTCGATTTCTCATTAGATATGTTGAAGACAAACAAGAAACACAAAATAGTGGAATTGGTTGTCGATTCGTCTATTCTAGTTATTACTATGGTCAATTGACACACATCATTGAAGTTGTATATACACACAGGTTGAAGTACATATTGTAAAAATGTAATTAGATTGATCCAATGTGTGGAAGTAAAATCAATCAATATCAGTTTACATTGGTGAATTTTAACTATATTTTATACAGAAATGAATGAGTTGATAATGAACCATTCATTTTGACATCACAGGTGGAACACGTATTCTTCGTTGCTTTGCCTTCGAATCCTAGTTAGAAAGTTGTTGAAAAAATGTCCCGGTGAGAAGTGTTTTTTATTCTGAACAACATGAAATCAAGACTGTTCCCTTTATTTCCGAACATATTGATCAACATACCATAGTTCAATGTGAAGAAGATATTTATTGGGTTGGAGTGGCCATTTAAGAATAAAATAGTTGATTTTCATGTTTAATGAAAGGTATAATTGTTTTCCCTCTCTTCAGTTTAAATCTTTTTTTAAAAAAATTGTTTAAAGCAACCCAAAACTAAAATATATTTGTTAAAAATAATTCCACTACATGGAATTAACAAATGATAATTGGGTAGTTGAACAACATTGCAAACTAGTAGTGGGTATTACAAAAAATTCAAGATTGCTAATTCTCATAGCAACAGAAAAACAAATCTATCCTAATTTATTCTAATAACCCAAACCAAAATATGATATTTTTTCTATATTCGTACATTTCATTTCCAAAACCTAAAAATAGATTCCATGACATATAAAGAACAATGTACAACAATCCAAAAAAGTAACAGAAGTAAGCATTGTCATACCCAAGCATAAAAATGCTTAAATAGATTATTTATCAACAAATGATTTCGAATCAAAATTAATTCAAGGGTGTGTTGAGGCACTTTATATGTCAAAGGTAAGAATAAAATATGGAAAGTAGTAAAGAGGACACACTAAGTGTAACATGATTCTTCCAATTTTCTATACGCATGGGGAAAAATCAATAGGAGTTTTCATTATGTAAGAAAATAGATACAAGATACATGTGGACACAATAGCACACTAACTAATGCAACTCAAAAGGAAAAACATGTATAAAAATAAAACTGATAAAAAAATAAGACAGGAATGTGTCCCCCTCTTACTTGGGGGTTTGGTATCACCTTTTTCACCATGGAACAATATGCCAAACATTACACGCGCATTTTTGTTGTCAATTATGACTTTTCAAAGTCAGTTCTACAAGTCCACAGTTGTTTTCCAAAGTCCTCTGTACCTGTGAAGATGCTCTTACTTTTTCCAAGAATATTCTCCATTGTTCAGGATCACACACCATGAGTCTTCTTTTCTCAAATTAACCCACCCACTACCCTAGTGATCCAAGAACCAATTCACAGGATCGGTCCCTCCTCGTTGATGTCCTGATTTTCTATCCACTAGGTTCAATAAATCAACGCAGCAGACCATGGAACATGATTCCAAGAAGGATATGGGAAAATCCTGCTAATCTCCCATCTTCAATCATAGGAGAAGAAATACAGACCACCAAAAACCATGCCTTCATCCCCCCTTCAACCCTTGCCCCTAAATAGACCCTCCCCCTCCACCTGGACAGCCCCCTCATCCACCAGCCCCTAGACAACCCCCCCATCCCCCCCAGGCCCCTGGACAACCCCTGGATAGCCCCCACCCCCAGCCCCTAGACAACCCCCCCCCAACCCCCAGCCACTCCCCCTACACCCTATCCCCCCATCCCTCATCCCACCCCCCTCCACACTGGATATCCCCCACCCCCATCCCCAGACAACCCCCCACTCCCCAACCCCCCCTTGGACAACCCCCACTCCCAGACAACCCACCCCCCCAAAACTCTCCCCCAGACAACCCCCCCCCCCCCCCCACTTGCACTGCCCCTCCCCCTCCACATGTACACCCCCCACCCCCATACCTGAAAACCCCCCCCACTCTAATCCCCCTTTGGAAAACCCCCCCTGGAACAGCCCCCCCCCCCCCCCCCCCCCAAAAAAATCCCCCCCGGACAGAACCCTCTAAATTCAATCCTTTTGTTATATGTAATTTTATTTCTGTTTTGTTAAGTTTCTAATTTTTTTAAATCCAGTTACAACTAATTATATTATCCTTTTTATTAACATCTGTACAAGTTTGTTTTTTAAAAACAATCCAATTTATCTTTTTGACACTTTGGATGGGTCCCCCTTACTAATGTTTTCTACGACTGCAGGCATGTCAGAGGGAACATGCAGCAGATCTACACCATCCATCTGAGCTATCTACGTCTCAGGGTTGAGTTATTTTTTAATGTAACTGTGTTTATTTTTTTATGTAATTGCTAAATATATATATATGAACATCTATCAAATTATGTATGAAATTTTTTTCAATAGGATCAGACTCGAACACTTATTCCTCTCACAAGAGAGGCCCTGGTCGTGGAATTTCATCATGGAATTCCAACATAACCTTTGATGTTTCATTTGACAAGAGATTTCATCCTATAGGACTGACTGACCCTAAATTTATTTTTCATATAGGTCATATCATACGTGACCCACATCAATTTCCATTGACCACTTGACTAGATTCTATCCCTCAGGGATACATTATATCGGCTTTGGAGGGAAGGTTCAGGTAAGATGACCAATTTAGTTTCTTCCCCATGTTTAAAAAATAATAACATGTGTGATTTTTTTTCTTAAATAGAATAATATGAAAGTGTTCCCTAATGAGTTTCAGCCAGTTTGTATGGTAAAATGTCTTAAGATGTGGAAATATTATAAATTCAAAGTCAAGAGGGAGTAGTGGTTACCAAATGTGAGTGCCCTAGACATTCTGGAAAAAGTCTTGAGAGGTGTTCTCCCATATCAGTGGCGTGACTTAGTTGCATATTGGTCTATTGAGGCTATTTTAGATTAGTATATTTATTTTGGTATATATATTTTAAAGAATTTGTGACATTATATTTGTTTGAAATTTTAATTAATTGAATGTAGGAGGTTGTTAGCACGCCATTCCGAGAATCGAGCATTGTAAGGACCGCCTCACAGGCTTAGGACTCATCACGTGTCTCATATACGAAATGATGTATTTATTATTCATTTTTCAATTTATTATTTAATATGGTTTTGTATTATTTTTTTATATTTTATTGGTATAAAATTATAAGAGCAAGGTTCACCGACTGATAAAATGTTGGCGTGGATGAGAACTCGTGATCAAAATGATCAAGAGGCTACAGCTCTTATAGTAAGTGTTTATACTCATTACCAATACTTACATGCATCAGTATATAAACCTATATATTTATATATATTTAAATATTGCATAGTATCAATTTGAAGCTGAGTTGGAACAGCTTCCAGAGGTCCAGTGACCGATTCTCATGCGAAGGGATGAGATATTCCATCGCATTACTGGTCGTGAAGAGCATGGATATAGTTTGAAATATGGAATGTGGATTCCTCATTCTATAGTATCATGCACTGAGGTTTTTGGTCTTGCTATTGATCAGATGAAACAGTAGTTTTCAAATTTCGAGGCATGATTGTGCGCTTCCGAGGAGGTAAATGCGCAATTGATCACTGAGGTTAGAACACTGTGGGAATACGTGTGTCTGGGTGATGGTGCAAGGGATCATACGACATGGGTTTATACTGAATTTATTTATTTACTTTATATTATTTTCGTTATTAAAATATTTATAATTTTTATTTGTTGTAGGCCCCTGGCACACCAGGTAGAGATAGAAGCCATGACCATGCATGACACATCATATTCACTAGGTGTGTTTCTTTTATATTTATTACTGATTTAGAATATAAATGTATAATTGGTTGAGATTAGAACAATTTATGTTTTTAAAAACTCCATTTTTTTTAATTTAAAGAGTATGATCAGTAATTGGATACCTTATTATGATAGATAATTTCTTAGAATCCCCATTGGAGGATAGAAATTATGCTAGGTGGACCAATGGCCATATGGACCAATGGCCTAATGGCTAATTGGACTAAGGGCCGAATGGTCGAATGGCCTATTGGCCTAACGACCGAATTTCTAAATGCCCCAGTGGACCAAATGGCCAAATACCCCAATGGCCTAAATGGACTAACGCCACAACGGCCTAACGCCCCAATGGATTAACGCCCCAATGGTCTAACGGCCCAACGGCCTAACGGCCCAACGGTCTAACGATCCAACGGCCCAATGGTCGAATGACCTAACGACCTAATGGAACAATTGGACAAATAGAATAATGTCCTAATTACCTAATGTCCTATTGGTCTAATGGAATATTAGCCTATTGGCCTAATGACCAAATGGCCTAATGGCCTTTTTCCCAAATGAAAAAATGTCATAATCGCCTAATGGACAATATTGTTTCTTTATACCATGATAATAGTTTTCCTATTATGTTGCTAGATAGTGTAATATATATACTATTCTTATTAGTATGTTTTGTTATGCAGTGGATTAGCATGTTGTTCTTGATTGAAACTGGTAAAGAATGTAAAGCCTAAATTGATTGATAATTAATTGGATAGAGAATTAAGAGTCATGTTTACTGAATCTGGTTTTGTTTATAATTTGATAATAATCAAATTGACACATTACGCATGTGTAATTAAAAATGAATCTGCTGTTGGGGGATACAATGTGGAGGGGGAGGGTTTGTGCAGGTGGGTGGGGGGGGGGGCTGTTTGGGGGTGGGGGGCTCTCTGGGGGTGGGGTGGCTGGGGGGTTTCCAGGGGGGCTGTCCGGGGGAGTTTTTTTTTGGGGGGGGGGGGGGGGGGTTGTCTGCGGCTGGGGGGTCTTCTGGGGATGGGGGGGTTATCTGGGGATGGGGGCTATCTAGGGGGGTGGAGTGGGGTTGTCCAAGGGAGGGGGGTGTTGTTTGAGGTGAGTATGGGGGGGGTGTCCAGGGGAGGTGTTGGGAGTGGGGGTTGTCCGTGAGGGGGGGGGACTATCTGAGGTGAGTGGGGAGGGGGGTCTGGGGGAGTTTTTTGTTTTTTTTGGGGGGGGGGGGGGCTGTCCGAGGCTAGGGGTGTCCAAGGGGGGCTTTTCCGGGGTGGGGGGATATCTGGGGGGCGTTACGGGGGGTTGGGATTGGGGGCTGTCTGGGGGTGGGGGGGGGTTGGGAGTGGGGATTTCTAGGGGGGCTATCCAGGGGGGCTGTCCGGGGGGGGCTATCCAGGGGAGGTTTTTTTTTGGGGGGGGGATGTCCAAGGGGGTTGTCCGAGGGTGGGAGGGCTGGGGGGATATCCAAGGGGGAGCTTTACAGGGGTGGGGGCTATCCAGGGGGGCTGTTCGGGGGGGGGGGGGTTTGGGGGGGCTGTCCGGGGGGGCTGTCTCGGTGGCGGGGGGAGTGTGGGGGGGGGGGGGGGTTATCCTAGGGGGGAGTGAGGGATGTCCGTCGATGGGGGGTTGTCCAGAGGGAGTTTTTTGAGGGGTGGATGTTGTCCAAGGGGGGTTTGGGAGTGGGGGATGGGGGGTGATGTCCGATGGGGGGCTATTTATGGTGGGGGTTGTCTGAGGGAGTTGGGAGTGGGGCTGTCTAGGGGGGGTGTGGGGGATACAGGGGTTGGGAGGGGGGATCTCCAAGGGGGAGGGGATGGGGGGTATTCAGTACTGAACTTTACTCTATATAGTTCAATGTCGAGCTAACGTAGCTGAATGGTTGTCCTAACCTCTTTCCAAACCACTTCATCGTGTACAAGAAACACAGTAGGTCAATACTAGAGTATATTGGTGAGACTAATAGACTAATGAAATTATATCAAAATTATCCTAATGTCCAATTGGATAAATGGAGACTTGGCCAAATTCCCAAATGCCCTAATTCCCTAACACCCTAATGGCCTAACGCCCTAATGCCATAACGACCTAATCACCGAAGGTACAATTGGACAAATGGATGACTATCCTAATTACCTAATGTCCTAATTACCTAAAGTCTTATTGTATTAATGGAATATTATCCTATTGGTATAATGACCAAATGGCCTAATGAAATATTAAACTATTGGCCTAATGGTCAATTGGCTAAATAGAGACTTGGCTAATTGGCCAAATTCACAAATGCCAAAATGGAAAAACTCCCTAACAGACTAACGCCCTAACAGCCTAATGCCCTAATGGCCTAACGCTCTAACGGAATAACACCCTAATGCCCTAATGGCCTAACACCCTAATGCCCTAACAGTCTAACGCCCTAACGACCAAACGCCCTAGCGACCAAATGCCTTAATGGTAAAATTCCCTAACGGCCTAATGGAACAAAAGACTATTGGACCAATAGCCTAATGGCCCAATGGCCTAATGGACCAATGACCTAATGGCCCAATGGCCTAATGGACCAACATCCTAATGGCCCAACAGCCTAATGACCTAATGGCCTAATGACCCAGAGGCCTAATGGCCTAATGGAATATTGGCCAAATGGACTACTATTCTAATTACCTAATGTCCTATTGGTCTAATGGAATATTATCCTATTGGAAAATTGGCTAAATGGAGACTTGGCCAATTGGCCAAATTCCCAAATGCTCAAACACCCTAATGGCCTAATGGCCCAATTTGATTATTATATATATATAATAACTTGATAAATATCTCCAATTTTCATTTTATTTGTTTAGTTGTTTATTTTGTATCTTAATGTAGGTATATTGAAGAAGAATATTGGAATGAATTGAAGTTGTTTGGATCGCTGGATATGTAAAGAAGTATGCCTGCTATTTTTTTTTGAGGACGATGGTGTTTATGTTGTTTGGAATTGATTTTTTTTCTGATTTTATCTCTATTTTTTCTATTCGAGTAGTAGTACTGTATTTTTTTTAAAAAAAAAATCCCAGGTTAGCGACTGCCTATGGAAGTCGCTAATGGGTGGATTTTTTCAGAGCCCAACAACCACCATTAGGATGAGTGTTAGGTCACCTAAAATTACCGCCAATGGTGTTCCCTATATCCCTACAATGATGGGCCTAATGCGACCTCAATTAGCTACTGTAAGGTGGTCTCTAAAGACCATTAGTGACTGCCAATGGCAGTTTCTAATGGTCCAATTTCTAGTAGCGACATCATGTATCAAATGGAGGTGTGTATTATTCCTACATGTCACATATGACTTATAGATCATATTTCTAAATTATCAAAAAAATATGAATTTGTTTTCTCAGTTTTGAGTATTTCATGTGTATTTTGAACTTAAATTTCAATTTTAAACTCAAAACATGCAATTTGAGTCATACCAGACACGTCGTGTATCATATTGAGATGCAGCTAATTTTGAAACATCAAAAATTACTTATGGATCATTGTCCTTATGACTCCTTGGACCTAGTTCACTCATAATTAACCAAAATCAGTTGGCCACATGGACTCAAGCATGACTCCACACATTCCATAGGTTGCTGACTAGTATAAAGGGTCTTTAGTGGAACTACAAGAATTTTATACCCTCATGATCAAAGTTTAACATAGTGGTATAACCAAATCAATCAATAAAAAAGTATAAAATATAACCAAATAGTGGAAGAATAATCACCCATCATATAAATAATCAAGTGAATCACATCCATCAACATCATATAAAAAAATGATGATCATGGCATAATATACAAAAAGGAAATACAGGGGGATTAGGGAAACATGAATATACAACATTCTATACAAAAATGAAAAAAATACCCAAGGTTATCTCTATCAAATCATGATCATAGGATCAGTCCTATTCCTCTATACACCATCCTACATAGTAATAAATCATCCATATAATCTATCTTTCCCTTATCCCTACCCATATCCATGAAGTCTATACATGTACCCAATCACAGCTCAAACAGGGTGTGAGATATACTCAGTAGGCCACCACCAATGGTTTCTAATTCCATCTAGTTTGTGAGTATATAATAAGTAGTGTATAGGTAATAGTAAAAGTTGAAAATGAAATGCAGTAAATAAATAACCCACATAGGTCCAGGTTCCCATGGAACGCTCATCCTCGGTTACCTACTTTTTCCTAAGCAATAATTTCTATGAGTAAGTAGGCAGTCATGATTTAATTTATAATAAAGTCTTGGGACCTGGCTCATATCCAAGGAGTCTTATGTGAATCATAACTAAGTAAGATATGTATAATAAGGCCACCATGAAGTGTAAGGCTCCTACCAAATCCAAGCTTGCTCTTTGTCTTGGCAATCGCATCATTTAATTAATTTATTACTTAATTCAAAGTCAGACTAAACCCATCCTTGGTGTTACTAATTTAGAACCCATGTATCAATCCAGGAATAACATGAACTCATCACATTACTATCCCATTATAGGAATTTCTCATAGAAACTCTGGTATCATTCTAGGTGTGGTATAAGGTCACTGCCCTCTGAGTCCGTCCTTGGTGGTCCACAAGGGGAGACCAAGTGTCACTCATGGTGTAAATAATGATCTGACCTCTGAGCTAATCCTTGGATGTCCACATAGGGATTCTAAGTATCACTTGTGGCATATACAATGATATTCCCTCTAAGTCTGTCCATGGCTATCCACATAGGGAGTCTAAGTATTAATCATGGAACACATAATCTAGCTTCCAAGTAATTCAGTCCATAGTTTTCATATTATAATCCATGTGTCACCCATGGTGCATAATAATTTCATTAAAATTCATTTATTTAAATAATCTTGATGAGTCTGTTCATGGCATTCCGATTCGGAACCCTTATATCACTCTCGATATGGAAATAGGAATGATCGTGGGTCCAAATTCTAACTTTACCATTTAAGTTCATGTTTAATTAAAATTTCCATCAAATTTATATAAGCAATTAACTCACCTCATAAGGTGTCTCAAACAATAGATTAGGATTAGAAAGACTAGCCTCATGAATCCTCCCATTCATCTTAGTTAGGAATTTGTGTTTTAAAGAACATATCAATCCTAAGAAAGAAGGGATGATGTCCAAGGGATTAAGGACATAGTATTACATTCTCACTTTAATTTAATTCAATTTACATGTCAATAATTTCATTTAATATCCAAAAATAAAGGGGTAAAAAACACCTTAAGATGTGAATCAAATTTATAGGCCACCCATGGTGGTTTTATCCAATTTAGAAACACACCCAAAGGGTGGATCAATTCAAGTTCCTTGACCTATATTAAGATATAAAATTGGTTCCATGTATTATATAGATAATGCCTAATCATTTAATTTAAGTACAATTCCACTTAACAAGAATCACTTCGAAAATTTGATGCACAACACAAAGACATAATACATAAACACCAAGACTTTAAGGTAAAATCATGAGACCACCTACCCTAGCTTGGTAGTAAACTCATCATCCATTTTTATCCACTATTCTATGATAGACCAGAAGAAATAGAGTAAATGGAAAAAATATCTAAAAATAGGGAATATTATCTTGCACCAAAATAACTCCTTTGATAGTGAGATAAATGAATAAAGGTGTAATAGGAATTAAGAGTTTACTGGTGGCTATCCAACGAGATGAATGGAAGTCCAATTAGAGTTTAGAAAGAAGAGAATCCTTAATGCCTAAGAGGATTCCATGGGAGAGATCCACATGAAGGAATTTATATGCATGTAAAGGAAAAGAAAATGAGTGGAATATTTAATAAGAAAGGAGGGGGAAATAATCATTTCACCCACTTTAAGAGTTCACACGGTTAGCCAAACAATGTTCCAACCACGTGGTGGCCACTATCTTTCAACACCCCCCTTTCACGGGCTCAGTTCATGTTTTTAATAACCATGCACAACTCATGTAAACTTCCTTTGAAACACTTGCATGGTCATGTGGCTTAGGCTGCATGGTTAGGAAAAACCATGAAACCTTAGGCAGAGAACTGGACTACCCCACATGGTTTAAACAAACCATGTGGACTGGGAATCACAGTTTATACTAATTGTATGACCCACCTATTTCCTCCAAAATCTAGGGATCTGATCTTTGGAAAAGCCAGAGACACCCCTGTAACCTTTGTGACTATACTAGATGCTTCAATTTGTATAAAACTAAATAATTGAACTAAAAACAAAAGGTTTCATACCTCATAGATAATCTAGGTTCTTACAATATTCCCCCATAAATAAAATCATCCCTGAGTTTTCCTTTCAAGGGTGATACATCTTCTTCTGAGAATAAATCTGTCTACTGGGAATCTATGTCGGCCTCTCACTCCCAAGACTCATCCTATACATAACCGTACTACCATAACACCCATACTGGAGAGACAAGTTGGGATCATAGAACCTTCTTACCCTGGTCAACAATAAAGATTGGGTGCTCTTAAAACTATACATTAACCTCCAATTAAACCTCCTTAAGATGAAGAATATGAGATAGATCTGGATGATATTGGAAAAGATGAGATACATAGAAGATGTTGTGCGTGATCTGGTACCTATGAGGTAATTGTAACCAATAGGCTACTGACCCGACTATCCCCAAAATCATGAAGGCCCCGACATAATGAGGTGAACTTGTTATCAATTCCATTTATGCCTCAGTCTAGGTGAAACACATAAGAAAACCCAAATCCCCACTTCAAGCTCTAGTGGTCGATGGTGATGATCAGTGTAAGAATTCTGCCTAGACTGAGTTGTAGAAATCCTCTTCCTAATAAGATAAACTTTCTCTGAATTATCTTGAATGATATGGGGACCTAGTAATGTTTCCTCTCCCACCTTTAACTAGAATAGCATTGAATGGCATGGCCTACTATATTGAGCCTCATAAGGATCTATATGTATATTCATATAGAATGTGTTATTGTAAGAAAACTCGATGACATGTAAGTGTTTATCCCAATAACATTTGAAATAAAGGATGAATTCTTAGAGAATTTCCTCCAAAACATGCAACATATGTTCAGACTGATCGTCAGTTTTTGGGTGATAGGTTCTGTTCAATAGTATCTATGAACCTAGTGCCTTCTGCAACGCTTTCTAGAACCGCGATATAAATCGAGTGTATCTGTCTGATATGATAGAACATGTAACTTTGTGGGGGTTTATGATATCATTAATGTAAAGCCTATTAAGATTATCCACTAAAAAGGCCTTCTAAATAGGCAGGAAATGGGATAAATTTATTAATCTGTATATGATTTTTAGGACCAAAAGGGGCCTAGATACCCAAAAAGGGGGGTGAATCAAGGTATAGATATTCTTTTTAAAATTATCCCTACCCCATTGGATCTTAACCTCTATATATTATAAGTGTAACTTTGTTTGATCTTATGTTGTTAAATTTTATCTTGTTCTTTCCTTATTTGTCTAATGTTGATGCTTTGGATGCAATGCAGGGAAGAAAGCAGGCAGACACAGAGATTTTTACTTGGTTCACCCTCACTGGGCTACATCCAAGGAGTATACAATGACAATGTGTCGTTGTACCAAATCCACTAAAGCTCACTACCAATTTACAATGTTTGGGCTAGATCACTTCTATGCCCAGGCTCACTGCCTTTACAAGGTTTAGGGTCTTCTCACTGTATTCCCAGGGGTCACTCCCTTTGCCTCTTTCTATGGCTCACTACTGATGGAAAGGGTCACCATCTTCCTCTTCCTTTGCACACTACTTTAGGAAGGGATCCACTCACATTTTATAGAAATGTATTTCTCTTCATTACCACTAATGAAATTTGTATATTTAACTATTGATATATGCTCTGTTGTTGTCCAACTTTCACCCACAGATGAATCTCTCTTTACACCGGGTGTACCAGGCAACCCCAATTTTTATGCGCAGCCTTCACTGGGCCTTGCGTGTAATTCCCTCCTTTTGCGTGAAATTCAATTTTTTTGCAAAACCTCTTTTACACACAAAAAATTATTTTACTCACAACAACCTTCTTTTACGCACAACTTTTTCTTTACGTGCAACAACCTTTTTACACGCAGCCTGAGCTTTACGCACAACCTTCTTTTACGCGCAAACTTTTCATTTACACGCAACTCCCTTGTGTACTTCAATTTCGCGCGCCATATCTAGAATAATCTCTAATTCTTGAGCTACACTGAATGAGGGGGGTTACTTCATATTTATAGTCAAAATCAAACCCTACGCGAAAAACCCTCCTTCCACTCGTAATCCTCATTGAGTGCGAAAAACACATCTTCTACGCAACACCATATTTCGGGCCTTACTCTAATTTTTCGCACACCTCATGCCTTTTCCAATTTTCAAGCTTCTGATCTCGAAACACCTTTTCCAAAATAAACACCAATTCTATATTTCATGCACCACACTAATATTTTTCACACCATTTTCCTTTTTTGCGCACCATGAAAATATTTCGCGCACCACTTTCCTTTTTCGCACACCATGTAAATATTTCATGCACCATGAAAATATTTCACACAGCACTTTCCTTTTTCGCGCACAACACAAATATTTCATGAACCACTTTACTTTTTCATGCACCTCCCTTTTCCAAAAACACATCTCTCCATTTTCTAATTTTCAGGCCCAAACATTTGGCAATACTGGAAAATGGTTCCACCTTGTATCTGATCTTTTTATACCGCCTCCAGATCATCCGTTCCTTTTTTAAGGTTCTTTTTTCAAACATAGATAGCCAAAAACATATCTTGAACCCGAAAAATAACCATGTGAACCCCCTTTTTCAACAAATTATACCTCATGGCCTGCTTTGTGAACAAACACAACATGGAGGTTCACTTTGTCAACAAAAACAATCACCTCAAAAATGATTCAATGATACCTTGATGGATTTTTTCCCAACAATGATCAACCAAACAATTTCACTACCCCAAGGTGATCTAGGAAATCCTATCACAAAAAACATGGTGATGTCATACCACTTCCTCTCCAGAATATGTAACATTTTAAAAATCCTTACTAGTTTCTAGTTTTCTATCTTCACCTACTGAAATGTGGAACACTGAGTAACAAACCCATATATCTCTCTTTTTATCCCTGGAAACCAGTATTGGAAGTGTAAGTTACGATACATCTTGGTAAGACATGGATATACTACCCATACAGAGGCATGATACTCTCACATCAACTCATCTTGGATGTTTTTGGTAACCTAGATGCATCCTTGATGCACAAGATCTCATCCTAATCAATAACCCAACCAGTTGGTATGTCATCACCTATAATGATCTCCCATAGAACCAAGCCCTTAGAATCTAATAGTTGATTCATCTTCACTCTTTCCAGAAGTAAAAAGGTCATTAATAATTATGAAAGTACATACTATCCATGATATTCCTGAACCTCAAAGAGTATCTCAGAAAATAGTTCAATAAGATTTTTCTCACTACTAAACTCCTAAATTTATTGTGTTTGAGTCTTCCTTCTTAAGGCATCTTCCACTGCATTTTATTTACTAGGTGTAAAAGTGTTCTTGAAGTCAAAATACTATAGGTATTCATCCCACCTTTGTTTCCTAAGATTCAATTCATATTGTGTAAATATGTAATTGAGGCTTTTTTGGTCTACATAAACCACAAAAAAACTCTCCCAATAAGTAATTCCTCTAACAGTGTAAGGCGTGAACAACAACAGCTAACTCGAGATCATATGTTGGGTAGTTATATTCATGTGGCCTCAAATGATGAGACATGTATTCCATAACTCGCTCCTCCTACATCAAAATTGTTCCTAATCCAATTCCCAACACTTCATAATAAAATATATACCTTCTTCCAAGCTCTGGTAGGATCAAAATCAGTGCTAAAGTAAATATACTCTTCAGATCTTTAAAGGACTCTTTATACACTTAAAACCATATAAAATTGGAATTTTTCTTGTTCAATATTGTTAGTGTTTTTTTAAGATGTGTGAAATGATAAATGAATCACCTGTAATAACTAGCTAGCCCCAAGAAACTCTTTATACCAAATAAATTCTTGGGCCACTCCCAAGAAACTAGAGCTCTCACCTTCTCTAGGTCAACTGACACTTCTATCTATGAGATAATGTGACCCAAGAAGTGAACCTTATCAACCCAAAAGTGAAACGTTGTGATATTATCATTTAACTGATGCTATCTTAATATATACAATATGATCTCAAGATGTTAGGAATGATCATGTAAAATGTGATAATATACTAAGATATCATCCAAGAAGACCACCACAAATTAATCCAGACATCAGTGGACCGATTCATCAGTTCCAAGAAAATTTCAGGTGCATTCGTAAGACTAAACTACATGACTAAATACTCAAACAATTCATATCAACTATGAAATGTTGTACATGGTATATTTTATGGTCTAAGATGTACCTGATGATAACCTGACCTCAGATAAATCTTAGATAAAAACCTTACTCCCCAAAGTTTGTTGAAGACGACATCTATATGAGGCAATGTATTTTGATTCTTAACCATAAGCAATTTTAATCTATGGTAATCCATGCAAATCCTAAGGTCATCATTCACCTTCTTGGAAAAAATTACTGGTGAACCCCATAGTAAATAACTTGTTCATATATAACCCTTAACTTCTAAATCCTATAGCTACTTATTAAGCTCCTACAAATCTATAGTATTTATCCTGTAAGGAGGAATGGATACTGGTGTAGCTCCTAACACTATCTTGATAGAACAATATACCTATCTCTTAGGAGGTAGTCTTGAAAATTTTTCTGGGAAAATATCCCTAAAATGATATACCCATGGAGGGGAATCTGCTTGATTCATTTCATGGTCATCCACATAAAAAGCTATCGATTTGGGATATTATCCCACCTAACCCATGATGATTGGGTGAATCTTGTCTTCCCTAGACATCCCATTCACCCTTATGAATAAAATTCCCACCCTTTGGTGATGTAAAAGTCACCATTCAGTGATAGAAATCAATATAATCATGACAGGTAACCAAAAAATCTATCCTAACAATGATATAAAACTCTACAATCTTAGGGAAAAAGAGGTACCATATGAAGCAAAACTCACCTATCTCAAAGGGTGACTCTTTTCACTAGTGTAAACTCTCTGATTGAATTCCAAAAAAAGTATTGAGTGTCATCATGACACAAGAAAAATGAACATCAATCCTAATGCTCTCTACAATAGGCACAAATATGAAGGAATGAGAATATTCTATATCAAAAAGAGAAGATACTAATGTAAAGGATACTAGAATAGTACCTAGCATCTTTAAAGGTCTGAAACTCTTCTCCTTAGGTATCATATTCATTGAATACATCTGGACTAATCCGCATCCCTAATATATAGACTCACTACCTGGAGTAGGCCTTCTCTACTAGTGATGTATGTCTGGTGTCTAGCTATCCTAGAGATGACCTCCACCTCGGCTTGATCGGTCGGTCACACTCCCAACTCCATGCCTGATGATAAGCTATTGACCCCACTTCTGAATATGGATTTGGTGTGGACCCTCTCTCACCAAATACTAGAGTAAAATATCTAAAAAAGATTTTAAGATGAGTAATCTCATCATAGGACTGACATTTAACTGGGCCTCTAGTACACTGGGGTTCCATATGTCTTGGACTACTACCCTGATGGAAACTCACCTCGCTACCTGAGTGTGCACCCTAGTTACTAATATCCCCATCTGGAAGATATAAATGACGCTTCCTATTGTTGTTTGATGCAGTTTTGGATCTAGGTACCAAACTGCTCTAGCTCGCATGCCCAACCACTCTCAAGTTATGCTTAGTAATAAGTGCCTAGTTCAATATCCTAGATATGGTAGTAAACTGAAATACATTTACTTGTGATAAAATTTCATACCTAAGACCTCCCTTAAATATCCTAGATGGAGTAACTCATCACCTAACCAAATAGGTCTGAATTGTAGGAGCTTTGTGAAAGATGAAAAATATTCTTTGACTGATAAATAAACCTACTCCAAGTTCATAAAATCTATATATCTATCATCCCTCAACATCTCAGGATAGAAATAATCATTGAAGGCCATCTTAAAATCCCTCCAAGACATATCCCGATGATGATCCATCTGAGTAATAAATTCCCACTATATTTTGGAAGAATCCAAAATCATATATGTAGTGATATTCACTCCCCTCTTGAGAGTTGTCCCAAGATTCTCAAAAATCGACAGCATGGCCTCTATCCATGACTTCACAGCCTGTGGACCACCATCCCTCAAAAATATGGGTGAATGCTTCCATTGAAAATTATGCATAAACTTTTTCATAGTCGGGGTAGGTCATGGGGAACTTCGAATAGTCTTCATAAAGTGTAGGAAACCCTCTCAAAAACTTGTCATCAGTGTTCATATCAGGTATAACTGGTGGTTCCATAAATGGAACTACTGGTGGTTCTACTGGTGGCCTAGGGCCTACCACCTTTATAGAATAGTCGCCATCACCCTATTAGTGCATGACTCAAGGTTTTCATGGTGTAGTGTCTCAACAAATTCCAAACACACACCTCAATACAAGATTTGATAACCACTAGAATCATAGATATAATAATAGGATAGGTAAAATAATTTCTATATAAGAGCCACACTCCTCTACTTGCTCTTAAAGCCAAGTCTAGGCGATGTTAGGATCATAAAGAAACATAAGAGATTCTACTTACTTACCACTACTATAGTTGGGTCAGGTTTAAGTTATCTATTTGTGATAGGGGTCCCAGTATATAGTGGGGGGTCAATTGCAAGTTAGGGAGAAAAACACTACTTAATTTTCAATTACAATCCCCATTTACTAAAAACCATTAAATTTTAAAAGAATTTAAACTCAAAATTTCATGAGAATTTGTTTGTATATGTATATATATATCAATTCCCAATTAGATGGTTTTCCATCTCAAATTTATAAAGGCCTGTACAATTTATAAATATTTTTGGCATCTATTTAATTAAAACCAATTATTTATCCAATAATTGCATGAAATGTTAGCACAATTTCATGAACATAGAATTCAAGGAACCAAAACATGTTTTAGGAAATGCACATAGTAAAATAAACATGGAATGGAATATGCATGAAATATAAATCTTCAAGTGCCTATAATAATGCATGAAGTAATACTTACATGCCATATTGGTCCAAGGGTAAAAATAAATAATCATAAGGAACATAAAAAATAAAGTGTTCCACCCAATAGTGAAGTTAAGAAAACTATAATAAGAACGATCTGGAACAACATGTCCCTTCCTATGTAATTTGGATTTTCACTATATATGGGTTAGCTTCTCCTAGGAACAAGATCACGAATAAACCCCAAAATGTCCTATTTATCCTTTCTATCTTCCTAATTAGTAAGGAAAATAAAATAAAATAAAATAAACTCCTATGATACCACTTTTTTACATCTTGGACCCATTTTACTCATAATTAATAGAACTTGGTTGGCCACATGTCCTCAAGTGCGCCTCCTCATATAGCAGAGGCTCCCGACAAGCAGTGAGGGTCTTTGGTGGAACTGTGGGGAGACTATACCCTTATGATCAGAGTTTATAAAAATAGTATAAACCAATCAATCAATATTGAAATCCTAAAAGATATACAAACAATAGAATAATAATCATCAATCATATAAATAACCAAGTGAATAACATCCATCAACGTCATATTCAAAAATGATGATCATGGGATGCTATGAAAATAGGAAATATAGGGGGTCAGAGAAATAGGAATATACAACATGCTATAAAAAATGAATAAAATACCCAAGACTATATTCAATATCATCTCAATCATAATGTCATTCCTCTACCCCCCGTACACCATCCTAAAACAGTAATCAAGCATCCATAGAAGGTATCTTTCCCTTTCCCCTACCTGCATCCATGAATTCTTTTCGAGTACCCTACAACATACCAAATAGGGTGTGAAATATACTTATTAGGCCACCACCATTGGTATCTAATTCCATATAGTCCATGAGTATATAATAATTAATGTACATGTAACAGTAAAAGTTGTAAATGAAATGCAGTAAATAAATAACCCACATAGGTCCTAGTTCCCATGGAATTCCCATCATATGCTACCTACTTTGGCCTAAGTTGGAATATCTCTCAGTAAATATTTAGTCATGATTTAATTTATAATAAAGTTTCAAGACCTGACTAGTATCCAAGGTGTCCCTTATGAATCATAACTGTGCAATATATGTATAATAAGGCCATCATAAATTTCAAGGATCTGACTAAATCCAATCTTTTTCTTTGTCTTGGAAGTCACATTGTGTAATTAATTTATTACTTAATTTGAAGGAAACCCGATCTTGTACTTAGCATTCCTAATTTGGAACCTAGGTATGGCTTTCGAAATAACATGAACCCATCACCTTACAATCCCATCCTAGGAATTTCTCATAGAAAACCTGGTATTGATCTTGGTGTAGTGTAAGTTCACCACCCTCTAAGTCTGTCCTTGATAGTATAAAAGGGAATCCCAAGTTTTGATCATGGAATATATAATGAACATCCCTCTGAGTCTATCCTTTGCAGTCCATATAGGGATTCCAAGTATCACTCATGGAGTATACAGTGATCTGCCCTATGAGTCCAGTCTTAGTAGTCCAAGTGTCACTCATGGAACAAATTATCTAGCTTCCAAGTGAGTCAATCTATGTTATTCATATGATAACCCATGTTTAACCCACATTGTATAATAATTTCATTACAATTCATTTATTTAAATATTCCCGATGAGTCCATTCATGGAATTTTGAGTCGGAACCCTTGTATCACTCTTAGTATGGAAATATGAATGGTCATGGGTCAAAATTCTAACCATAACATTTAAGATTAAGTTTAATTCAATTTTTTATAACATTTATATGAGCAATTAACTCACCTCAAAAGGTGGTTCAAATCATAGATTAGGTTTAGAAGGCCTAGCCTCAGGAATCCTTCAATTCATATTAGTTAGGAATTTTGATTTTGAATACCATCTCAATCCTAAGATAGAAGGGGTGATGGAAAAGGGTGTAGGGGAATGGTCTTCCATTCCCTATTTAATTTAATTAAATTTACATTTCTATAATTTCATTTAACATCCCAAAATAAAGGGGTAAAATAACATTCCTTAAGAGTTGAATCAAATTCATAGGCCACCCATGACAGTTTTATCCAATTTAGAAACACACCCAAGGGGTGGTTCAATTCAATTTCCCTAACCTCAAATAATACATAAAAGAATCTCTTGAATTATATAGGTCATGCCTAATCATTTCATTTAAGTACAATTCCATCTAATAAACATTTCTTGGAAAATATGGTGTGTGATACAATGACTCAACACATAAACACCAAGTCTTCAAGGTAAAAGCAAGATACCACCTACCTTAGCTTGGTAGTTGACTACTCATATGTTTTCAGCCTATAATATAAGATAGAATGGAATAAATCAATTAAATAGACAAATACTTGGAAAATTGGGCATATTATCTCAAACCAAAATAACTCTATTGATAGTGAGATATACAATAAAATGTTAAAGAGGAATTGAGAGATTACTGGTGGATATCCCATGAGATGAATGATTGTTCGATTGGAGTCTAGACAGAAGAAAATCCTCAAAGAATAAGGGGATTCCATGGGAGAGCTCCAAATGAAGGTCGTGCTTTGTATGTAAGGGAAACGAAAACTTGGGAAGGAGTTAATAAGAAAGGTGTGGAAAAATTGTCACTTCGCCCACTTTAAGGGTTCACATGATTTGGTCACACTGTTGGCCAAACCATGTGACAACCACTATCCTTGGACACCCCCTCGCATGGGATCGATGCATGGTTTGACAAACCATGTGAGGGATATGAAACATGCCTCCAAAATTGGGTTTGCAACACTTGCATAGTTGTTCAGTCTAGGTGGCATGGTTAGGAAAAACCATGTGGCCCAATATAGAGAACCAGACCACTACACATGGTTTAAAAAACCATGTATACTGGGATATATGGTTTATACTGACTATGCAGACCACCTATTCCCTCCAAAAGTTAGGTTTGAGGGCTCTAAACAATCCCCAAACACCCTGTTAATCTCTGTGACCCCACTAAGAACTTCCATTTGGGTAAAAATAAACAATTAAACTAAAAACAAAAGGTTTTATACCTCATATAAAATCTAAATTATTACAATATAACCCCCTTAAAGAAACTTATCCTTGATTTGTCCTTCCAAGGTTGGTAGATATTCATCTAAGAATAACTCCATCCACTGGGCATGTACATCTACCTCCTGTTCCTAAGTCTTATCTTGTACATGGTTGTGCTACCATTGAAAAAGCACTATAGAGATATGATAGCCTCATAAAACCTTCATTCCCCAATCAACAATATGAATAATATTCTCCTCAAAGGATGCATCAAGCTCCAATTTAGCCTCAAAATAATGAAGAAAATGAGATGAATCTACATGATATCGGTGAAGTTCAGATATATGGAAGATGTTGTTCATGGATCTATACATCTAAGGTAACTGCAACTGATATGATACTGGACTGACTCTCTCCAAAATCTCAAAGGGCCCGATGTAATGAGGTGACCCTATTTTCGAACCTATTTATGCCCTAATCTAGGTGAAATACATAACAAACCCTGACTCCCCACCTCGAGCTCTAGTAGTCGATGGAAACAATCAACATAAGACTTCTTCCAAGACTGAGGTGTATAAATTTTCTTACTAATAAGCTAAAACTTCTTTGAAGTCTCCTAAAAAAGATGAGGGCCTAGTAATGTTGCCTTTCCTAACTCTAACCAGCATAAGGGTGAATGGAATGACCTACCGTATAAGGCCTCATGAGGATTCATCTACATGGTCACCTAAAAGATATTATTATAACAGAACTTAGGTATAGGTAAGTTTTTATCCTAATAAAATAAAAAATCAAGGGTGTATGCTTAGAAAATGTCCTTGAAAACCTATATCATGTGATCAGACTAACTTTCGGTCTATGGGTGATATGTTGTACTCATTAGTACCTATGTACCCAGTTCATTCTATAACCCTTGTCAGAATCATGACGTGAAGCGAGCATCTATGTTAGATATTATATAATGTGGAAATATATAGAGTCATATGATCTCATGAATATAGAGTCTCCCAAGCTCATCCACTGAAAAGGCCTCCTAAATAGGTAATAAATGAGATACCTTTGTCCATATGTCTACGATCACCCATACTATAGCATCCCACCTTTTTATAACATAACTTTTCATTACATTTTACAAAACTGAGGATCTTTAAGGTTTAGTGTCTTGGAAACCAGGAACTTAAAACATGAAAACATAAAACATTCTTCTTAAACATTTGAAAGTCCTCTTAATTTGTTCATACTAAGTTCATTACAACATCTAATAACCTGAGAGTATACATCAAAGGAAAGGGTGAGCAGAAGGCCCAGTAAGGGAAAAAAGGGAAACCTTTTACATGTGAACTTGAGATACATAAAAATTCATGAAAAATAACTTTAAGGAATGAGAAAGAGATCATGAGGCATATCATAATAAAAATAATGTGTTTCATAACTTGAAGATGTGGCTACAATATTTAACTTATACAATCATGAACATATCACCAAGTTCTATCCCCAAGGTGTCATTTGAAATTACCAAGGTTATTCACCAAGGTATTGTTAAAATTGTAATATATAGTGGTTACATCATTACCCAATGCATTGGAGCGCTATCAGGGTGCACCCTTAATTTGTCTTTATTATCATGTTATGCACATATATCATCATCAAAAATTTCATAAATAACCCATATATCATAAAAGAAATGGGTTTCATTTCATAAGCATAACGTTTTAAAAACTGCTTTAAAGACGTGATCTTTATGTCACTTTAAACCCACGGAAAAGGAAAGCGGGTCTCATGTATGTAAATCCCAGAATTTAAAATAGAAAATTTTGATATATATGTGAATAACTCTATAGAATAAAGATTTTTGAGTATTCACTTAATAAAATAAAATAATTTGAGAAAAAGAGTGAGACATTTTGAGACGAAAATTCGGCAGCATAATGGCTATGTTGCAGGGTTTTAGAAAACATTGAAAAGAGAGGAGACAAGGGTCACTAACTCATAAATGATCCATAAAAAGTAAAGGGATAGAATATAAATGATATAAGAACATGTTAATGAAATTTAAAAGACATACCATATGAAATTAAAACATGGAAGGAAGACAAAAATAAGATTTCTCTTATGAAAATTTGGCAGCCTAACGGCGTCACATAAAACTTAAAAAAATGAATTGATGAGATAAAATAGGGTCTCTCATAATATGAAAATAAAATATCAGTATGATATATATAGAGATAATACCCCAACATAATAAAAAGGAACATGAAAGACTTGACATGAAAATAGAACTTGAAAACGAGAAGGGTGAAAGAATCCCTTAAAAATTCGGCAGCCTAACAGAGCCACTTAAACATTCTTAAAATTAATTGATGAGAGAAAGAGGGGGTATCTAATAATATGAACATTAAAAGGACATTATGATGAATATAAAAGAACATCCTCAAACATAAGAATATGGAGCATAAAAGAAATGACATAAAAGAGAGTACTTGGAAAGAAAGAGAGAGGTAGGATCTCTTACCTTGAAGAGTAACTTCAAAATCTTGAAGTTTGGGCACTTGGGAGGATTGAGAGGACCTTGGGAGGTAAGGAGACCATAAATTATTTGAGGAGGATTTTGGAATCCAAAGGATTAGATAATGGAATGGTATTTATAGGGGAAGTGAGGGGACAAGGCATTAATGGCCAAGGGACACCTCATTGGTGGTATTGGAAAAACCATGGGCTTGAACATGGTATTTTGCCATGGTATTGGCCACTTGGGACACCACATACCTTATATTACTATTCATAAGTCGGCCATATTTATTACATACTTAATACATCATTTAATGATGTCATTAAACACCCGTAACTTAAAAACTGTATTTTCACTATTCACCAAAAATTCAACTTTCTCAGAAAAATCCCAAAATTTCACCTTAACCAAATATAGATGCCCTGATTTCAAAAATGAACTCCATTTTATAAAAATAATTTTCTAAATATTTTTATTTTAATTTTTAAATAAATACACTATTCACCGAAAATTCATTTTTTTCAAAAAAACCCCCAAAAAATACCTTAACATAATATCGATGCTCTGAGTTCAAAAATGAACTCTATTTTATAAAAATAATTTTCTAAATAATTTTAATTTAATTTTTAATTAAAAAACACTATTCACCTGAAAAAACTGATACTTGACTAATAATTTCTGAAAGAGTTATTTACCTATTTTATTGAATTACATTACTTAGTCAAAGTGCCTATATTATATTAATACATTCTTTAAGTGAGATTACTAATCCATTTGGTCACATTAATAATCCTAAGCGTAAAATCACTATTCATAAATTACTATTCACCAAAAATTAAGTTGATCTTATTAGACTCCAAATTTCTTACTGAACACATTTGCAGAAGACCATTTTTCAAAAATCATTACACATCATTAATTATTTAAGGTTTACAAAAATATTTTAAAATATCCTTTTTTTCAAATTCATAAATAATATACATCCTACATTTATCTAGACATTTGAAAATTTACAAACTTCACCATAAGAAGAAAAAACAATTTTATTTATCTCAAAGGATTACAAAAAGCAGTTATGGTCTCCTTACAAATCCCCCTTATAACCCCAGCATAGGACCTAAGTGTAAGGTGTGCTAAGGTGACAAAATCTGAGGGCGGCTCGACCAACATTGCACGAGTAGTAATTTCTATCAGTTTGAACTTCTCGCGAAGGCGATTCCATTCTAGCTTCACATGATGAAGTTCGGCATGGGTTTGGTCCAGAGCAAAGCCTAGTGGTGCTACCTCCTTCCCAAGTTCTGTTAGATGGGCTTCGATTGGCCCGAGACAACTGGATGAGGCCATCGAATCTTCTTTCTACATTAATTAACCAAGATCACTTGTATTTAGAGACAGTAATCGCAACATTTAGTTTCCAATGGTCATATTGACCAATGGTCATATAACAGTAGAAACCCAACGGTCTCATTTTAATTATACTCATGTTATCAAATGAAAAAGTTTTGTTGATTATAAAATAAAATAACACACAAAATTAGGAAACAAGATTTATTAAAAATTTTGGGTTGTTACATTCTTCCCCCCTTAAGAAATTGCGTCCTCACAATTTTTAAAATTGGGCTTGGAAATTTCATTGAAAGTACCACATCAGAAAAGGAGTCAGTAAAACTATTACTTTAAAAGAAAGAAGGGAAGTACAAGGCTCACCTGAGTTAACCCATACTAGGATTCCATGTACAGAAACATGGATAGGGAAGAGAAAAAAAGGGTCATGTTCAGATGGAGAGTGATAGAAAACATGATTAGGATAAAGTTAACCACAAGAAAATCACAAACTTATGATATGTGTAAACGATATTTGATTACCCAGTAGGAAACATAATCCAACAAAAAATTTGTTTTACGTTCCTTTTCATAATTTTGAGGAATTCATTTACTACATAGAATAAAAACATAATGAAATATACCTACCTTCAAGTATAGTTTCATCCTTTAATAAGTCTCTTCCAAAACTAATCTTTTCTCCAAACATTGAGCATTCAAAAACACTTGGTCTCATCAAAAGCACAAGAATCATCTTCTAGAGAATCACATAATCCACAGAAGATTAACTATATATTTCTTCTATCTTTAAAAATTATCCCAAAAATAGAAAGGGTAAGATAAAACAACTCTTCAAAAAGAAATAACCCCATAGGAAGGGAAACTACTTTAAATCTTAAAAGTTCCACGGTACTACCCAAAGTTCATCATAGACCATTACCTAAATAACTGTCCTTAAAATTCCTCAAAATAAACCAAACTAAGATTGAAACCCAAATATAAGAAGGATTTGATAACATAGTCTTCCAAGATAAACTTTATCATTAATCTCCAAGCTACATCAACCACTCCTAACATCTTATAACAAAAGTAACTAACCTAGACATATTTTCCCCAAGATAGGTTAATCATTTCCATAAGTAACCTAAATTACTATAAATTCACCTTAAATTTATCGATTCTTCAAAATATAAATCAACCTTTACTACTCAATGAAAATACCGTAGTAATATATTTACCTCGATCATATTGGGTTCCCAAAATAGTGAAGGTCTTCCAAAATAATAATAATCTTTTAATCCCTAATCATCTTTTTTTCAAGAAGAACAGCTTCACAACATCAACATGTGGTACATAACAATAGGTGTTTTACTTAATGATATAAAACCATCTTAGGTAGTGACTCTATGTTCTTAGAAAACATTAAATATATGCTCATAGGGCATGAACTAAAATACAACATGACATAGACAATTATTGCGAAGAAGTTACATGTACTTTGTTCATAATGATCTATCTCAGCATAGGACTTTCATTATTCCCTTTTCCTTGAATATTGTTTATGCTCATAATGCTTCTCATCCCTTCCAAGAGATAATTTCCATGGATAATGTCAAACTTCCCCTCATTTATGACATTGAAAAGTATAAGGTACATTAGATCGAACCGTATCTCTATTCATCACATTATCCATTTTTTTAAAGCAATTGGCTACTTTACACCCTATCACTCCACACTTAAAACATCTCCTGGTTCCTTTATGAAATTCTCCTTAGTGCCCCTTTCCACACTTTTTTCACAAAGGAAACTGGGTCTTATTTCCCTTATCAACTTTATCAGATGAACATCCTTGAGACTTCATCTTCTTCTTCCTTGATGAATTTGGGCATTCAACTAGGTACCAATTATTAATTGTGATTTTTGATAGCTGGTTTGGCATAATCACAATATGATCAACTTGATATCTTGTCATCTTTGTCATATTAATAGGTAAATCATCACATTTCCTATCACATTGGTTGTTGGGACATGTTCTTCCATTTCCCACCATTAACTAAGAAAATAAAGTATAATTAGGGGGCTTAAATACTTAGCCAATAATCATGAAAAGGAAACTTAACGCATATAAGGATAAACTTGCAGAAAAAAAGTATACCCTAACTTGTGATCCCCTAGGTTTCAATCTAGGTTATCCATGATCATATATTCTTATGTGAATCTTTATTTTATTTTATCTTTGTCCCTTTAATAATGGTTCATACTAAGCTTATGATTTTACCAAAGCATATCCCCCGGGAGTGTCGTAACCAAGAGTGCAGCAATGACCGCTGTCATGTACCAGTTCCCATTCGAGTCTAGCTCAAGTGGTGTTTTCAAGTTTTACCCCTATGTACATATGTGCTAGATCCACCTCTACCTGCTCATATCCGGATAGGGATGTATTTTCTTGATAAACCACTTACTCAATACTCACCAAAATACCAGGAATATTTCCTATATTTAAACTTTTATATAGGTTTCTTCCTAAATATTTCATATACTAATTTCCACAAATAACTAAACCATCCTTTGATACCAACTATAGCATCCCACCTTTTTATAACATAACTTTTCATTACATTTTACAAAACCGAGGATCTTTAAGGTTTAGTGTCTTTAAAACCAGGAACTTAAAACATGAAAACATAAAACGTTCTTCTTAAACACTTGAAAGGACTCTTCATTTGTTAATCCTAAGTTCATTACAGCATCTCATAACCAGGGAGCATACATCAAAGGAAAGGGTGAGCAGAAGGCCCAGTAAGGGAAACAAGGGAAACATTTTACATGTGAACTTGAGATACATCAAAAGTCATGAAAAATAAATTTAAGGCATGAGAAAGAGATCATGAGGAATATCATAATAAAAATAAAAAAATTCATAACATGAAGATGTGGATACAACATTTAACTTATAAAATCATGAACATATCACCATGGTCCATCCCCAAGGTGTCATTTGAAATTACCAAGGTTATTTACCAAGGTATCGTTAAAATTGTAATCTCTAGTGGTTACATCATTACCCAATGCATTGGAGCGCTATAAGGGCACAACATTAATTTGTCTTTATTATAACGTGATCCACATATATCATCATAAAACATTTCATAAATAACCCATATAGCATAAAAGAAATGTGTTTCATTTCATAATCATAACGTTTTAAAAACTGTTTTAAAGATGTGATCTTTATGTCACTTTAAACCCACGGAAAAGGAAATCATGTCTCATGTATGTAAATCACAGAATTTAAAATAGAACATTTTGATATATATGTGAATACCCATGTATAATAAAGAGTTTTGAGTATTCACTTAATAAAATAAAATAATTTTAGAAAAAGAGAGAGACATTTTGAGACGAAAATTCGGCAGCATAATGACTATGTTGCAGGGTTTTAGAAAACATTGAAAAGAGAGGATACATGGGTCACTAACTCATAAATGATCCATAAAAAGTATAGGGACAGAATATAAAGGATATAAGAACATGGTAATGAAATTTTAAAGACATACCATATGAAATGAAAACATGGAAGGAGGACAAAAATAAGATTTCTCTTATGAAAATTCGGCAGCCTAACTACGTCACTTAAAACTTAAAAAAATGAATTGATGAGATCAAATAGGGTCTCTCATAATATGAAAATAAAATATCAGTATGATAGATATAGAGATCATACCCCAAAATAATAAAAAGGAACATGAAATACTTGACATGAAAATAGAACTTGAAAACGAGAAGGGTGAAAGAATCTCTTAAAAATTCGACAACCTAACGACGCCACTTAAAAATTCTTAAAATGAATTGATGAGATAAATAGGTGGTCTCTAATCATATGAACATTAAAAGGACAGTAATATGAATATAAAATAACATCCTCCAACATAAGAACATGGAGCATAAAAGAAATGACATAAAAGAGAGTACTTGGAAAGAATAGAGAGGTAGGATCCCTTACCTTAAAGAGTAACTTCAAAATCTTGAAGTTTGGGACCTTGGGAGGCTTCAAGGAACCTTGGGAGGACTCCTTGGGAGGTAATGAGACCAGAACTTCTTTTATTAGGATTTTGGAATCCAAAGGATGAGAGAATGGCTTGGTATTTATAGGGGAAGTGAGGGGACAGGGCATTAATGGCCAAGGGACACCTCATTGCTGGTATTGGCAAAACCATGGGCTTTCCCATGGTATTTTCCTATGGTCTTGGCCACTTGGTACACCTAATACCTTATCTTACTATTCATAAGTTGACCATATTTATTACATACTTAATACATCATTTAATGATGTCATTAAACACATGTAACTTAAAAACTGTATTTTCACTATTCACCGAAAATTCAACTTTCTCAGAAAAATCCCAAAATTTCACCTTAACCAAATATTGATGCTCTAATTTCAAAAATGAACTCCATTTTATAAAAATAATTTTCTAAATATTTTTATTTTAATTTTTAAATAAATACACTATTCACTGAAAAATCGTTTTTTTCAGAAAAATCCCCAAAAATTACCTTAACATAATATCGATGCTCTGAGTTCAAAAATGAACTCCATTTTATAAAAATAATTTTCTAAATTTTTTTATTTTAATTTTTAATTAAAAAACACTATTCACCTGAAAAAACTGATACTTGACTAATAATTTCTGAAACAGTTATTTACCTATTTTATTGAATCACATTACTTAATCAAAGTTCCTATATTATATTAATACATTATTTAAGTGATATTACTAATCCATTTGGTAAATTACTAATCCTAAGCGTAAAATCACTATTCATTCATTACTATTCACCCAAAATTAAGTTGATCTTATTAGAATCCAAATTTCTTACTGAACACATTTGCAGAAGACCTTTTTTTGAAAATCATTACATATCATTAATTATTTAAGGTTTAAAAAAATATTTTAAAATATCATTTTGTTCAAATTCATAAATAATATACATCCTAAATTTATCTCGACATTTGAAAATTTACAAACTTCACCATAAGAAGAAAACACAATTTTATTTATCACAAAGGATTACACAAAGCAGTTAGAGTCTCCTTACAAAGCCCCTTATAACCCTAGAATAGGACCTAAGTGTAAGGTGTGCTAAGGTGAGAGAATCTGAGGGTGGCTTGACCAACATTGAACAAGTAGTAATTTCTATCAGTTTGAACTTCTCATGAAGGCGATTTCGTTCTAGCTTCACACGATGAAGTTCGGCCTGAGTTTGGTCCAGAGCAAAGCCCAGTGGTGCTACCTCCTTCCCAAGTTCTGTTAGATGGGCTTCGATTGGCCCGAGACAACTGGATGAGGCCATCGAATCTTCTTTATATATTAATTAACCAAGATCACTTGTATTTAGAGACAATAATTGCAACATTTAGTTTCCAACGGTCATATTGACCCATGGTCATATAACAGTCGAAACCCAAAAGTCTCATTTTAATTATACTCGGGTTATCAAATGAAACAGTTTTGTTGATTATAAAATAAAATAACACACAAAATTCGGAAACAATATTTATTAAAAAATTTGGGTCGTTACACATATGACGTCACTTCCCCTATATGATCTAGGAAATCACATCATGAAATCCATGTTGATGTCATCCAACTTCCACTTGTTAATAAGTAACAACTATAAAAAACCTGTTGGTCACTGGTTTTCTTCCTTCACCTGCTGATAGGTGGAACACCAAGTAACAAACCTGACTATCTTTTTTTTCATCCCCATCCACTATTATTGGTGGCATAAGTCACAATACATCTCAGTAATACTGGGATATATTGCCCATAAAGAGGCATGATACTCTAACGTCAACTCGTCTCAAATGTTTGTGGGAACCTAGACGCGTCTATGAATGTGTAAGATCTCATCCTCATCAACAACCCAACTAGGTGCCAGGTCATCAACTGAAATACTCTCCCATAGGACTAATCCCTTAGAATATGATTTGTTTTTTCATCTTTAATCTCTCCATAAGTGAAGTGGTCACTGATAACGATGAAAGTGAAACCTCCCTGTACACTAGATTCTATTGACTAGTAGTGAGGGTCTTTGGTGGAACTGTGGGGAGACTATACCCACATTATTAGAGTGTAGAACAATAGTATAACCAAATCAATCAATAGTGTAAGTATAAAAGATAACGAAATATTAGAAAAGTAATCATCCATTATATAAATAACCAATTGAATCACAGCCATCAACTTATTATATGAAAATGATGATCATGGAATGCTATACAAAAAGAAAATATGGGGGGTTGGAAAAACAGGTATATATAACATTCTATAAAAAAAGAAAAAAGGCTATATATAGTAGCATATCAAGCATATGCTTGGTCCTCTATCCCCCTATACACCATTCTAGCATGGTAATCAAGCATCCATATCAGGTCGCTTTCCATTATCCCTACCTGCATCCATGAAGTCTTTTTAAGTACCCAATGGAGGCCTAAATAGGGTGTGAGATATACTCAGTAGGACACCACCAATGATGTTTAATTCCATCCAATCCATGAGTATATAATAAATATTGTATAGGTAATAATAAATGTTGTAAATGAAATGAAATAAATAAATAACCCACATTGGTCAGGGTTATCATGGAATGCCTATCCTCTGTTATCTTCTTCGACCTAAGCTGAAATATATATGAGTAAACAATCAGTCATGATTTAATTTATAATAAAGTCTTGGGACCCATATCATATCCAAGGTGTCCCCCATGAATCATAACTGAGAAAGATATGTATAATAAGGCCATCATGAAGTGTAAGGCTCCGACTGAATCCAAGATTATTATTTAGATTGGAAGTCATGTTATGTAAGTAATTTTTTACTTAATTTGAATGAAAACTAAGCCCATACTTGGAACTCCTAATTTGGAACCTAGGTGTCACTCCAGGCATAACATGAACCCATCATCTTACAAGCTCATCCTAGGAATTTCTCATAGAAACCTTGGTGTCACTTTGGGTGTGGTATAAGGTCACCGCCCTATGAGTTCATCCTTGGAAGTACACAAGGGGATCCAAAGTGTCACTCATGGAATATATAATGTTTTTACCTATGATTCCATCCTTTTCAGTCTATATAGGGAGTCCAAGTTTCACTCATGGTGTAGATAATGATCTACCCTCTGAGTTGATCCTTGTCAGTCCACATAGGGAGTCCAAGTATCACTCATGGCACACATAATCTAGCTTCCAAGTGAGTCTATCCATGGTGTTCATATGATAACCCATGTTTCACCCATAGTGCATAATAATTTCATTATAATTCGTTTATTTAAATAATATTGATGAGTTTGTTCATGGAATTATGAGTTAGAACCCTTGTATCACTCTCGACATGGAAATATAAATGGTCATGGCCCTGAAGTCTAACCATACCATTTATGTTAACATTTAATTCAATTGGACATCACATTTATATAAGAAATTAACTCCCCTTATATAGTGTCTCAAATCAAAGCTTATAATTATAAGTCCTAGCCTCATGAATCCTCTCATTCATCATAGTTGGGAATTTTTTTTAAATACCATCTAAATCCTAAGCGAGATGGGATGATGGACACGGAAATAGGGACATTGTCTTTCATTCCCTATTTCATTTAATTTAATTTATATGCCAATAATTTCATTTAACATCCCAAAATCAATGGGTAAAAGATCACACCTTAAGAGGTTAATGAAATTCATAGGCCACCCATGGTGGTTTTATCCAATTTACAACACACCCAAGGGGTGGTTCAATTCAAGGTCTTTAACCTCCAATAAGACATAAACGGGTCCCATGAATTATATACGTCATGCCTAATCATTAAATTTAAGGAAAATTATATTTAACAAGTGTCTCTTGGAAAATACAGTGCATGACATAATAACGTAACACATAAACACCAAGACTTTAAGGGAAAATCATGATACCACCTACCTTATCTTGGTAGTCGACTCCTCGTCCACTATCAGCCTCAAATTCGGGCTATAATGAAAGAAATTGAGTAAATAGAAAAAAATATATAAAAATAAGAAATATTAACTCGCACCATAATAACTCTATTGATAGAGAGATAAACGAATAAAGGTGAAAGATGATTGGATAGTTTACCGATGGCTATCCAATGAGATGAACGGATAGTCCGATCAGAGTCTGGACAAAAGAGAGTCCTCAATGCCTAAGAGGATTCCAGGGGAGAACTCCAAATGAAGGGCCTATTGTGCATGAAAGGGAAAAGAAAAAGAGGGTATAATTTAATAACAAAGGAGGGGAAAATTATTCATTTCACCCAATTTAAGAGGTTACATGGTTTGGTCGTACGGTTGGCCAAACCATGTGTCAACCGTTTGACAACCACTATCCTTGGACACCCCCTTGCATGGGTTTAGTGCATGGTTTGACTAACTGCACATGGCCTAATCAAAGTTCCTCTATAACAAGGTTTGGAAAACTTTCATAGCCATGAAATCTAGGATGTATATATGGTTAGTAAAACCCATGTGGCTCTAGGTAGAGCCCCAGACCACCCTGCATGGTTTAAAAAAACTATGTAGGCTAGGATACATGGTTTATACTAACCATGCAGCCCACCTATTTCCTTCAAAAGTTGAGGCTCCAGGGTCCAAATATGCCCCAAACACCCTTGTAACCTCTGTGACCTCACTATGCCCTTCCATTTTGATAAAACTAAATAATTAAACTAAAAACAAAATGTTCCATATCTCATAGAAAATCCATGTTTTTAGAGTCCTAAAGTATCAAAACAATCTGAATGTTTTTCTCATTTTTGAGTATGTGATGTGTGTTTTGAACTAAAATATAAATTATAAACTAAAATATACACTCCTAGTCATACCAAAAACACTATTTATCATAATGAGGTGTGGATAATTTTTTTTGGTTGATTCTTACACCATTCAGGACAATATTCATGATAGATATTTTCAGAATATATATGTTGCCTTCAACTATTGCATAATGCCTTGGTAGATGTATCCTTATGATTCACTTCACATTTTAGGAAGCACATGGATTACTATTATATTTTAAGAAACATGTTCTCACTTTTCTATCTTAAAACTGATAGTTGAAAGAAAAGTATGAATTCTCAAAATATTTGTGAAAAAAAACTAAATAATTATCAGATAAAAATGATAATAAAATTAACTTAAAATTAATATATAAAATGATGAAAAACTTAACTAAATAAGTAGAAGGAAGTCACCTTTTTATGATGTTATATACATTCTTGAACCATTTCCCTATCACCATTATATCAGTTGCTTCCTTGAAGTCCATTCTCTCATGAGCATGAGCAGCATTGAACATGTTACTGGATTTGTCAGAATCCATAGAGAATAACCATAAATTTTAATTATCCTTGAGAAAAAGGTAAAAAATAATATATAATCATTATGATACTAATGATTCACTTCCCAAATGTATCTCTAAGGTCATATCCTGCACTAGATCACAAAAATAATAGGCAATCACCAAAATTTGATTTTGGTAAACATTATGACACCATGTACTCTGCCCAATCATCTATGAAAAAATTACTTCTTCTTTTGAATACGTAGTTTCAAAATATTCATAGTACTTAGAAAACATAGACAAAAAACGATTAAGAAATATTTTTAATGAAATTGTAATTACCTTAGAAAATTACCTATCCAGAGATACTAGTCTTTTGATGGTATATGATATCTTTCCTAAATTTTCAAATGTAATATCCAAAATCCTTGTTGTTATCTTACTTAGAACACTATAGAAACATTAACCAAAATAATTAAATTGTTTTTAAATATGTTTTTATAGTTAAATATTTCTATATATAATTTAATCTATTTCAATTTGAAGAAATACATAGGATTCTTATTCTCAATGACCGACCCCATACCATGATTTAGACTCTATTTATAGATCATCCTATAATAACAAAATTTTAGTTAAAACACAAACTGAAACATATAATTTGAAGTTTATCTAAAAAATATTGATTTTAGTACATTAAAAATTTACAATACACATCATGTGTGTTCGGTTTGATGGAAATCCATGATTTGAATCCAAAAAATAAACATTTGGGTATTCAAATTGATTGTGATCAACATCCAGTGCTTCCTGAAAAAAAATATGTAATGAAGAAAAAAATATATTTTTTATATGATTAGATTGAAAAATTTTACCCCTGTAGGCATCAGGAAGAGTCTATCACCTATTATTTTCTTCTCAAATTCCTTACTTACTTTATCTTTTTTCCTTATTAATTTATTTCACTTCCAAATAAGTTTTTTTCAAAGAAACTATATAGGGATTAATGAATCCAGGTCATTATTTGAGGGGGTTTCCCTTTATATAGTAGTAATATAAATTCCTATAGAAAATATTAATACTTATTAACTTTAATGAACATAGTAGATCATTTTTTAGGCAGACGGATTATGAAAATGTGTCTCATGTAGGTATTCACAACTGAGACTCTCAACCATTCAAACTTGATAATCTTGTTTATAATCTCTAGACCAACAACATCTATAATGACTTTGCTAAATATTTCTTCTTCATATTGAATTTAAATCTCTAGTTTTTAATGTGGTGTCTGTATGAACTTGTAATGTTAATAAATGTTGCAATTGAACTTACAGGGAGATGGTACTCACATAAAGACCTTTTGTTTTCTTAGTCAATTAACTAGATTTTCTTGATACAACCTTCTGTTTCCTAATCTTTTCATCCATATGTAGTACCATACCTCATTTCAAAAAATTTCTCATCAACTGTTAAAGGTTTTTCATTTAAAAAATTGTTAAGTACATACCTCATGTATCTTTATAAGATTAGGCATCCATGCTATAAAAGTTCCAATAGCATCATTGACCATTGTAACATCTAGATCATCAAGTGGAATTGGAAAATAAGCTATCATTTTGTCATCTTCTTTAATCCCCACTCTCATGTGACATTTTGGAAATTCTTTTTTGTGTATATTGCCTCCTATGATAATATATATTTTACCCCTCGTGACAAGGTGACACATTGGTGTTGATAGATATAAATCATAGACAACTTCTCCCTATATAATTATAGTAATATAATGTTATTAGAAGTTGTTTGATTTACACTTAGGAGAAAGAGTAATTAAAAAATTGATTACCTTAGGTAAGGTAGGAAGCTGTGGGGAATTTCTAGCCTCAAAGCTAGTGGGGTTATGTGGCTCCGCATGTACTGATCTTTGTTCCACTGTCAATCCGCTTTGATCCTTTTTCACACATTGTTCCACCAAACCAGACCGGGAAACAATATATTTCAAAGCATCTATTTTCACATGTATTCCTTTCATCATCTCATATATATATATCCCTTCATCATTTTCTTGAAATATATTTGAGGTGACACTCTAAAACCTGCACCTTTAACATAACCATACTATTCTATCCACTTCAAGTCTACTCAAAGTGGTTTTTCTTTAGGTATGGTCAATTTTGATTCTTATGTCTAAATTGTATAAAAAACATATTAATATAAATAGATATTTTTATGTAATATTGTTATAAAGCATAAAGAATTACTATTATGTCATACTTACACATTACTCCCATATTATTTGTGTGTTTTCATCAACTATTTTACCATATTTATTTATGTTGGCCTCTTTCCATAGCACATGAAGTGGGATGGAAGTGACTTCATATTTTTATTCATTAATCTTCATAAAAACAAATTAAATATGTTTTTTAATATCACATAAAACTTTTATTATATATTTAAAATATATTCCATTTTCTTTTTAAGTTGAGAATATCTCATCCTTTTTTTATGGTAGGGGTGCATTGGTTTTGATGTATGTTGTTTATTTTTAGTACTCATTTTTTATTTTATAAATTTACACTTTTGAATTAAAGTAGATAAAATAAATAATGTAAAATAAAATATTATCAAATAAATTTCACCTAAAATTATTTCTCATTGCGACAACTAATGAAATATTTCCATGTATCCTACTTTATAATGTGTTCATAGTTAATCAGTGGGTGTGGTTTTACTTTCCCCTTAGAATCCTTGAGATGATGATTTGTAAGAAGTTTCTGGAAGCCTCTATGATCTTCTCTAGTGTCCATTAATACATATTTCTTATGGAAATCATCAATAATAAACAAAATATTCAAGGGATAATGAAAATCAAATCAATGTTTAATTATATATTTTTTCACTAAAATAAAGAAAGTATATCATAACATTACTTTAATATCTTTCTAAAGATTTTCCTTCATTACAAACTGGACATAGTTCCACGTATCTATATCAATTGGCTCATGGATTCTCATTGTGATCCCAACATAACTAATGAATATTACTTTTGGGGGTCAAAAGGTTGGCCAAATTGATTCTAGGTAACCTCAAATTTATATAGTTTCTCCTTTCCTTGTTAATTTTATTAAACACAGTGATGCTATGTTTTTATTTTTTTCATCAACTTATTGTTGATCCCCTAATAATTTTTTTATTTTCAACATCAACCATTCGTTCTTCCTTAGGATTGGTAAAATCATCATGTTCAAAACTCATTATCTACATGAGTAGTCACACATTTAATTTAGATTACATAAATGTAGTATAGAATACATACTATTATGATGAAAAGAATAATATATTTAAAAAAACTTTAACCTTCTCATTGAACTCTTTTTTTTCTTTAAAGGTTGAAGGGATTTGGATTCACTATCAAATATCCAAATCCAATGTTTTTGGTCCCCTCTAACGTAAAAGGGATTGTCTATATTGGAACCACCATGAAATGATTGTGATATCCCAATGAAAGGTCATCTTAAATTGAATTTTCATCTGACCCTACAGTTGTTTTAGTCTCCAACATGACAATTGGCCAATTCTTTTTTGATGGATTTGAGACATAAAGTACCTTCACTCTTGTAATTCCATTATGAATTACCCATACTTACAACCTTCCACACTAAAATTCACCTTCACAAATCCCAATTCATTGACTTTCACTGCACTCCTATTGTCAACCCATTTTAAATAGAAAATATACACTTGAAATATTATATAATTCAACTTTTATATATGTTCGATGATGCCAACATATAAAATATTCACATAAATTGGATTTATATCCTTGGAACTGTATGTGTTCATCACTTCTTCCACAAGCGCAACTCCACTATTTTGTATCATATTGAATTAATGTTGTTTCTTTTTGTAGAACGTATAACCATTAATTACAAAACCAATGCAAGATATAACATTTTCATTTGGTCCCCTAGATAGAAATTTATGACGTTTGATAATTGAATTCACACTTTCATATAATTATGTATAAATATGATCTTGGAATCATCCTATAAATTTTTTATTATCTATATTTGATATCCATAATTTAGCCCTTAATGGATTGAAATGTTTATGAAATTATTTGTGGGATTCAACATATGGAGAAACATCTATACTATCATTTAAAATGTAAAGGTGATATTTCTCCCACTCTGTAATGTTAATTGTAGCAACATATCATGCAAAAAACCCTTCACCCATAAGGCGTCCATTGTGATGAGACATTGGGAGACCGATTCTATCAGTTTTTGATAGGTAATTGGTTTAGAATTCAAAAACTTCTTCAAAAATATATTGATCTTCAATAAAAACTTCTGAATTACTTTGATTATTGATATACCCTTTCAAAATATGCATATATCATTCAATGGATTACATCCATCTGTAATAGATAGGACCACATAGTTGAACCTATTTAACTAAATGAACCATCAGATGGACCATTATATCAAAGAATTATGGTGTTAATAATATCTATAATTCATATAATATGACTGTAATATTCTTATTCATGATTAGAAAAATTTTCAGGTCTATAAATTTGCTGAATATGGATTTTAAAAAGAAACATAGTATGGTTAATGTATGTCATACATTTTAAGTCATAATTCAATATAAAGTGACATGCATCAAATATTACAAAAAAAATTATAGTCGTGTAATTTTAGACCTTGTAACTTAAAATTAACCATTGACACGACATTCTTGATATTTTATGAATACCCCTCTATAAATTTTACATCATTAATAAAATTGATAAATTGAACTTTTTATTATCTAGATAGAGTGTAAGCTACTGAAGGAAGATAATTCATCCTTTTACCCTTCACTAGTGCCAACTCTGCTTATTACCATGTCAATAATTGTCAAATTATCCTTGATTCCAGCTTTTGTTTTTCTAGGAACATTTAGTAACATGTCAATAAAATGATCAAATATATTTTTTTATACATGAATGACATCAAGAAAATTTTTTATATTCAAATAATTCTAGTATGATATTTAAAATAAAATTGATCTCTTTTTAAACCAGATTTCATTGTTTTTTCAAAAATGGTTTACCAAAAATAGTTTCAATATCTTTTACTTTATTGAATAGTTGATCACCCATTAGTGGATATGGTTTTATACCTTGTTCGATATTCCTATTGAATCTTGTCATCCATGATCAATATTTACATTGTCGATGAAAAAAATTCAAATGTCCTAAAAAAAGTCTTTGAGGAATGTTTCAACCAAACTCAATGTGTGTGTTCTTCAAAAATGGGATACCCCAATATTCCTTTAATTCTACAGCTTGAAAATTTTCTATAAGTAGGAAAGTCATTTATCATCTCATAAAACATGGACCTCAATGTGAATTCTTTACTTCTATGAGCATCATACATTGTAACACTTTTATCCCACGTCAATTTTATATCTTTTATCAATAGATCCAAATAGACATCAATATCATTACTGGGTAGTTTTGGTATATATATAATAGATACAACATAATGTATTTACACCTCATGTATAACCATGGTGGAATGTTATAATTTACTAACATAACTAGCCATGTACTTTGAGTACTACTTTATACACCACAAGGATTTATTCAATCTACAGATAATGCAAGATAGAGGTTTCTTGGATCATTTCCAAATTCAGAATACTCATAATCAATGTTCTTCCACTGATGAGAGTCTTCTGGATGACGTAGTTTCCCATATTTAATTCTTGTATCTGCATGCCATTTCAATTGTCTTAGGCTCTCCTAACATCTATATAGTCTTCTAAATTTTGGAATAATAGGAAAGTACCATACAAATTTTGAAGTACTTAATTCATCTTTCTTATATCGATTCACACCACACTTAGGGAATTTTCTGAGTGATTCATGGTCCTTTTGAAGTAATATGGGATCATTTGGGCATACGTGTATTTTTTAAAAGATCATGCTCGTTTAACGTAGAATCCATTTAGAATCATATGTTGGATAATGAAGTTCATTTTCTTCTGGTAGCATATCATTCTGGAGACAAAGTAGTTCTATAATGCTGGTCTAGCTCCATCCACTATAAGATTTCAAATTATATTACTTCAATATAGGTAACAATGTTGTGTATTCAGTACAACCAGCATACAATGGTCTCTTAGAAAAACTATTTAACTTTTCAAACAGCTTTGGAAAATAATGAAGGTTATATTTAATTTCCATTATCATTTATTCCCCATGATCTTCATTATCATTTACACTAGTATTCATATAAAATGATCCATAAAATGTAGTATTGACACACCCATTAAATCAGTTGATTTACCACATCATTTAATTACGATTTTGGGGATTTAATTAATTAATTATGTCTAAATTTCCATAAAATTTAACTATTTTGTTTTTGTTGTAAGATTTATTAATTAATCATTTTTTTGTTTATTTTTTTTATCTCTTAATATCATTAAAATTTTCTAGCTTCTTTTTCACTATATTATTTTTCTATTTACTTTTATATTTTAATTCTACTTGACTTAGAATTATTAAATTTATATAAATTCATCATTTTATATTCATTTAATTAACTAAAACATTAATTTAACTTTAAGTCTTTTATATTTTTATTTTTATTATATTTGAGCATAATTTTACGATTTTAATAATAAATCTATTTTCAATTATAATTTTAACACTTAAATTTAATTTTTTTTATTTCGATTATTAATTCAAGCATTAAATTAATTAATTGATTAGAATTTTAATTTCAGTTTCTATTTAAATTTTATTTTTAATTTAATGTAACAGTTTTTGAATTTATTTATTTTAGAAATTTTAACTTTTTTATTAATTCATTTTTTACATTTTGATTTATTTAATTAATTAGTTAAATTATTTTTTAAATTTTAATATATTTATTATTTACTTTTTTAATGGTAATTTTTTAACTATTGCAGTAGGATTCACTGCTCTCCTGACCCACTGCCAGACAACTCAAAATCAGGCAAAACGAGCCACCCCTCCCCTAACTCACCTCATCCAACCTTCCACCAAAGGAGTCACTGTCGTCCAACCTTCTCCCACAGTAAATGACTCACTACCAAAAAATAGAGGATTCACTACGTCAACAAAAATGATTCATTGCTAGAGAATATGTCAACACCACAGTTCTCTTCAGACGAATCACCATTAGAAACCCTTCACCCACTACCAGTCACACATCAGCAATTCCACCACCAATGATCATCCATTGTCACTCACCATCAATGGATCTTCTTCTCCCCACCACCATATCTGAATTGAAACCTATCACAATCAAATTATATCTGCAACTAGACCTAAAGAATCCTGAAGATGATGAAGCCAAATGAGATCTGCAATCAGATCTGAAGATGCCATCTTCGGCACCCGAGTCGGATACACCACTTCTGGAGGACCTCTTTTAATCTTCGTTGTGTGGATTTGATTTCAAAAGAGCCATTGCCGATGTTAAACCCCATAATCGAGACCCACCGAGTCATCATACCGCTGATGTTTAGAATTCTACCGCCTAAGAATGTAGATCTAGAATGAGCCTAACATCGGTGACACACCTTCTAGTTCGAACCCTTTGTATAAGTCACGATCAAATGCTCTATTGCCATCAAGACATGACAAGATCGCCGCTACAGGGGAAGTGATTTGCGACCAAAGCCACGAATTACTAAATAAGTCACCCCACCCTCCTAGATGAAGGAGCCCAATGCTATGAGGAACTCCCCCTTGGAGGAAGAAACCTGGGCAGCTACCCCTACAGATAATAAGAAGAAAAAAATAAAAAAATAAAAAATAATAATAATTAATAAAAATAATAAAATAATAAAATGGTATAATAATAATAAAATCAAATAAATAAATTTAAAATAAATAGATGTAATTTTATAGATTATATTTTAATCTAATAATTTTAAATTTGATAATTTTTATTTTTATAAATTTATTTATAATTATATCATTAATAATAAGCTTATTGGGTTTTAAGTAAATAATAAATAATGATTATAAAAAAATTAATTATTTTATTAAAAATATCTATTATAATAAATATATTTATTTAAATATATTTATTAATATAAATAAAAAAATTATTAAAAAAATTATTTACAACTATTTTAATACTAATTTTATATTTAATTAATTTTGAAATCTATAAAATCTATATTTATTTAATCAATGATAATAATAATTTATTAATTAATTTGTTTTTATTTGCAGATTCAATCTCTAGATAGAGTCTTCATCTAGCTTATTGCTGCTAACCATAGGTATTAATCAGTTTGTACGGATTTTCTAAAGTGATGATGATGGGAGAATAAAGTGAAACATGTTCGGTGACTTCAAGCCCACCAAACTAAGTCAGCATATACTAATGGTTATTAACTAGAGAATGATAAAACATAAATTCTGGTGTCTGATGATAAATACATAATAATTCTTTTAACTTATTCATGTTCTCTTTTTACAAATTTCATAATCGATCGGTGAGATCAATTCTGGGTTTTTTAAAAAATTATTTTTGTTTCACCTCTAATTTTTAATTCAAAAACTTCAGATTCAATCAGCAAGATTGATTCTATTGAATTTTCTTTTAAACTGCTTCACCTTTGGATAATTCTAAGAAGCGAAGAGCTTTAAGAACCATCCACTACAGGAAAACGGATTATCTGCGACGGGTGATTTGCGACGAGATCCAGTCGCAAAAGACCTTTTGCGATGGGGCTCTATCGCAAATCGCCCGTCGTAAAAAACAGCATCACAAATAGTTGTTTTTGTGGCGGTCCTGTTGCAAAAATAGTATTTGCGATGGTATTTTTTCCCCGTAGCAAATTGTTTTTCATTTATACATAAAAAGGTATTTACGACGGGTCGTCGCAGATATATTAGTTGCAACGGGTTTCTCACCCGTCACAAATGGGAAATTTAAAAAATATTTGCGACGTAGGTATTTGCAACAGACCGTCGCAGAAATAGTTTTTGTGACGGGTATTCTTCCCGTCGCAAATGGGACAGTAAAAAAATATGTTACGACGGGACACCCCGTCGCAAATACTCTCGTCACAAATACTAAAAAAATAAAATAAAATAAAATAATTAATACAAATCGTATAATATTATATAAAAATAATAATAATGTTAATAATATAAAAAAAATCTATTATTATAATATAAATAAAAATATATATGTAATATAATTATGAAATATTAATATAAAATAATAATAATATGAATATAAATAATATAATATTATATAATAATACTAATATTAATAATATAAAAAATTAATATAATAATATTATTATTAAATTATGTATATAATAATAATAATAATAATAATAATATAAAGAAATTATATTATTATAATATTAATAATAAAAAATATATATAATATAATTATGAAATATTAATATCAAAAAATAATAATAATATGAATATAAATAATATAATATTATATTATTATATTATTATTATTATTAATATGAATAATTAATATAATAATATTATTATTAAAATAAACATACATATTTATGAAAAAATAATATTAATATTATTATTATTAATAAAATTATAAAATTATAAACTTCTCAATATTAACAATAAATATAAAATATTAAAAGTAATATTACTAAAACAAACAGACATTAAAAATAATACTAATAAGTAATAAAATATTTAAGAAAATAAAAACAAATTAAATCATGCAATATTCTTACCAATATGAAAGGGGAATTGTAAATAGTTAATATGAAAATAAACTACGAACTCAAATGTTTATTACATGTAAAAAAACACTCGGGGTGGATAATCTGGAGGACCAGGAGGAGGTGGTGGAGGAAACTCCATCCCTAAACTACGAGTTAGACGACGTATGTACTCCATCTGCTCCTGATGTTGCTCCTCATATCGACGCCTCTCCTCATCATGCTGCTGATGCATCTGCTCCTGCCATCGATGCATCTCCTCATCGTGCTACTGACGCACCTGGAGGCAGAAGTTTCTTGTCAACCTCAACACACAATTGAAAAGAAAATTGAGGTAGATGAGCGGTCAATCACGTTTGTTTTTCTATTCAATGATTGATTAACCACCCGACCTATATGCATATCTTCGCATATTGCTCTAATATTAATAATTAAATAATACTATTAATATAATTATTTTATTATTATATGTTTAATATTTATAAAAAAATATTACTATTATTAAAATTATAAAAAATTTATAAAATATTACAATTATCAATATTTTCAACAATTTTTTCTCTATTCTTAACATGTTCAAATCTTAAAGGGTCACCAATTTTCAGGTCATGTCCAATAAAAAGTTTGCATCAATCGTGTCCAATGTAAACTCTATAATTGTCCTTACATGGTTGATCACCTTGCAAGTATTGTTGCAATAGGACGACACAAGTAATGTCGTTCTTGTCTTTAAGAATCATTTCGCATGACCCTTTACGTAGACCATTCTTCCTTGAAAAATTAAGATAACTTCAGTATCTTTCCCTTAATTTTTCAAGAAATAATGTTCTATGTAAAAAGTCATGTGATATGATTCTTATAGATGAGAAAGACATGACTTGGATTGTCCTATTGCAATGCTACTTGCGAGGTGATCAACCAAGCAAGGACAATTATAGAGTTTACATTGGACAGGTTGACACAAAATTTTTATTGGACATGACCTGAAAATTGGCGACCCTTTAAGATTTGAACTTGTTAAGAATAGAGAAAAACTTGTTGAAAATATTGATAATTGTAATATTTTATAAATTTTTTATAATTTTAATAATACTAATATTTTTTTATAAATATTAAACATATAATAATAAAATAATTATATTATTATTATTATTTAATTATTAATATTATAGTAATATGCGAAGATATTCATATAGGTCGAGTGGTTAATCAATCATTTAATAGAAAAACAAACGTGATTGATTGCTCATCTACCTCAATTTTCTTTTCATTTGTGTGTTGTGGTTGACATGAAACTTCTGCCTCCACATGTAATATTTGTTTTTACTGTCAAAATTATAAACCTCATCACCTATATACTAGCTAGGAGGTTGATAATTTTGACAGTAAAAGCAAATATTACATGGGGAGCCAGAAGTTTCCTGTCAAGCCTCAACACACAAATAAAAAAAATGAGGTAGATGAGCGGTCAATCACGCTTGCTAATTATCCTAATTGTTTTTAATTGTATCCTAATTGTTTTTAATTGTTTCCTAATTCTTTTTAATTGTTTCCTAATTCTTTTTAATTATTTCCTAATTCTTTTTAATTTTTTCCTAATTCTTTTTAATTTTTTCCTAATTATTTTTAATTGTTTCCTAATTATTTTTAATTGTTTCCTAATTATTTTTAATTGTTTCCTAATTATTTTTAATTGTTTCCTAATTATTTTTAATTGTTTTCTAATTATTTTTAATTATTTCCTAATTATTTTTAATTGTTTCCTAATTATTTTTAATTATTTCCTAATTATTTTTAATTGTTTCCTAATTATTTTAATTGTTTCCTAATTATTTTAATTGTTTCCTAATTATTTTAATTGTTTCCTAATTATTTTAATTTTTCCCCAATTATTTCAATTGTTTCCTAATTATTTTAATTGTTTCCTAATTATTTTAATTGTTCCTAATTAATTTGATAACTACTTCTAATTAATTTTATAACTACTTCTAATTAAATATAACTATTTCTAATTAAATAGAAATATTTCTAATTAAATATAACTATTTCAAATTATTTCTAATTAAATATAATTATTTCTAATTATTACCAAAACAACCTCTGGGAGTGTCGAACCAAGAGTGCAGCAAGGCCCGTTGTCGTGTACCAGGTTACCCCGAGTCAAGCTCGAAGCACCTTGTCAGAGTTTTCACTCCTAGGTACATCTGTGCTAGAGCCACCTCTACTTGTTCGTATCCAGACAAGGATTATTTGGTACAAACACTTAATTTAATTATACCATATAGCTTCTAAACATTCTATAAAAAAATTTAAATTAACAATTAAAAATAAAATTAACAATTAAAAATAATTTAAAAATAAAAAAAAAATATAAATACCTTCGATATTTTGAAGCAATTAATGCCTTCTAACTCTTTCACTCCTCTTCTCATAAGAAAAAATTAAAACGAAAGAAATTTTCTACTTAGAACTGGAAGTTAAAGAGATAAATAAAGAGAGATCTGAATGATTTAGAAAGAAAATGGGTGGGGGTATATATAGGTTAGATTATTTGCGACGGTCTTATTTGTGATGGGATACCGTCACAAATGCCTTTGCCCACATTAATTACGGGCGGCGGTTAAAAGGGTTTTTGCAACGGACCTATCGTAAATAGCTGACTTCCGACATACAATTAGCGACGAATGAATATCCCCATCGCAAATTCTTATTTACCACTGCCAGTATTGGCAACGAGCCCCATCACAAATACCTTCGCCCACATTCATTACGGGTGGCGGTTAAAAGGGTTTTTGCGATGGGCTCGTGGAAAATAGCTTCCTGCCGACATACAATTAGCGACGGGCGGATATCCCCGTCGAAAATTCCTATTTACTGCCACCGGTATTGGAGATGGGCCTCGTTGCAAATAACACCTGCTGAATATTTTTTGCGACGGGACAATTTATCCGTCGCAAATAGTATTTACCACCTTCGGGTAGTTGCGACGGGTAGAAGGCGACCATCGAAAATATTCTTCCCGCGTTTTGGCATGCAAACTGTGCCATATCTATTGTGACGGGTCCTTTATTCCCATCGCAAATAACTGACCATTTGTGACGGGAATACATTCCCATCGCAAATACGCTTTTCGTCGGATTTTTTGAGATGGGAATAAATCCCGTCGCAAATACCCCGTCGCAATAATCGGTTTTTTCCGTAGTGTGAAGAGTGGGTTCCCCTATAACTTATAATTGACACTCTATATACGAAACAATTTAGTGTGAAGTAGAGAACATAACCTTAAAAAATACATAGTAGTGGGTAGAAGGGAGTGTATCTTGTGACACCTTTAATATTTTATATCAGATAGGAATGGATTTAGGAGCATGCTATGGGTTATTGACTCTTGTGTGAGAAGAAATGTTCTTGTCAAGATTTCCCATATGTGATCTATTAAATTATCATGTGTTGTTTCTAGTTGTGTTCTTTTAATTACAGAAATATTACACCATGATGGTGTCGGGTCAAGTGTGAGGAAGGTGGTGATGATCATACTCTAGATGAGTGATTCCCTAATCCACTAGTGTTAACTTCTGTAGTTCCATATGCAGCATCTCCTACTATTCTTGATATTGGAACTGATTCTTAGTTTAGAGTGGGTTTATTATGTTTAGTATAGTATGTACAAAAATATCCATGACCTTCTCCCTCTATGGTAGATTTGAATAGGGATCCCCACGAGAAACACCCTATTTCTTTTTTATGGGATGTCATCCCCCAAGATATAGAGTCATGGGTATAAGCCATGTTGTCTATCTCTAAGCATCTTGAGACACCTCCAAAAAAAATAGTGAATTTCACAACATAAATTCTTCTCAAATAATCTAAAAGGTGGTGGGGTGTTATCACACGAGATGATCTATGACAGTTATGGTTGGGAGTGATTTTTGTACTACCTTCTATGATTTCTTCTATCCCAAGAACATGAGAGCTGATCGAGCTAGGGATTTTATAGATCTCAAGTAGGTAACTATGTACATTATGGAATATTCAACTCTAATTACCACCACTCATCACTTTACACAAAAATTTCTAGGTGAAAAGCTTTTTAGGGATTAGAGATTTTAGGATTGGATCAGGTATGACATTCGATTTCAGGTAAACATCATTAATTTGAATACAATGTCAGGTATTATAAACCAAACCCTGATCAATAATAATAATATATGGGAAGAATAATGTGTGTTATTAGTAATTTAATAACCTAGTCTATATAGAAATTATTGTAGGAAGCATCAGGGCGGTGGCGGTCATAGTATCTAGACTGGTATCTAGGTGTTATGCCATCGGTGTGGAAAGCTAGGTCATAAAAATCCCCAGTGTCTTAAGACCCCATTGAGTGTCAGGATTGAGAAAATATGGGTAATTTTATTTTATATTATGAAAATTAACCTATCGAGTACACTGAGAGGGATCTATACTAACAATATGTTTGGGAGCAGGGTGGGTAGCCCCTCGCCATCCAGACAACTAGACTACTGCCAACCATCTAGGCCGAGGAGGTGGTTATGGATGAGGTTTCTAGAAACATAAAATACAACTCTAGAAGGTAATACCTACTCATGGTAGTCAATTTGCATCATAGGGATTCATATTATTCTAGATATCTATAGTACAAATGAAAATCATGGAGCAGAGTGTCAGTCATTATACAGTTTGAGGTACGAATTTAGTAAGCTATACGTTAGTGTCTTCTTTGTTTGATACAATCTCTTAATATTCATTCATATTTGTAGTAATTATATTTATTATTTACCATGATATGGAGTATTTATATAGAGTGATGACTCTCAATAGTTCACTGGGAGTGTGATCAAAGTGTGTATTTCGATGAATGGAATTTACCCTAGAGATAGGCATTTAAAAATTCACATGGATGCTATTTTTCCTTGAGATGATAGGCTTTGAAATTATTCCTGGGATTGATTGTATTGTAAATTATCATGTTCATGATGATTCTATCACCAAATGGTGTCTTTTAGGAGTGAAACCAATATCTATCATTCCTTAAGGTATGGTTCTTACTGAGATTTAGGAACTCAAATGGTTGTTGGGGGACTAAGAATCAAAAGGGATTATCCTAGCTAGTACTTCTCCTTGGGGTTCACTGGTTTTTTTCTCCATGAAGGTGGATGGAAACCTAATCGTCTCAATGGACTACCTGAAGTTGAATTAGTAGAAAATTAAGAACTAGTATGCACTAACTTGAATACACTGCCACTTTAATCAGCTTCGAGGAGCATGGGTTTTCTCTTAGATTTACTTGAGGTGAGTATATCATCAATTAAGGGTAATACCCTCAAATATACTATATACATCATTTAATTTTTGATATGTCTTGTGTGATTATTTGGAAATTCTATTTAGTCTCACAGATATGCAGATAGTTTCCATGAGTTTGATGAATTTGGTTTTCCACTGATACATGGATTATTTTGTTGTGGTTTTTAGGGTCATATCTTCGTGTATTCTCATACTTGAATCAATCATGAAAAACACATTAAAATCATATTCAATACTTTGATAGGGCATAGGTGTCATTCCAAGCTCACAAAATTCCACTTTTGGATCCATAAGGTTCAAATTTACATAATGGGTAACACCATATAATAATTAGCGGTATCTATGGATCCAGAGAGTAGTATTGACATTTTATCCTAGGAGAATCCTAAGAAAATCATTGATCATTGAAGTTTCTTGGGGATATGTTGATATTATATGTGTTTTATTCAATACATTTCATTCCTTTTAGCACCTCTCACAATATTTACTAAAAAGGTTGTTATGTTTATATGTTCTGATGCTTGCGAGAAATATTTTCAGGAGTTAAAAGGATGTTTGACTTCAAAACCAATACATATTCTTCCAGAGCAAGGAAGAAACCACACAGTTTATTATTATACAATATACATTATAGTGGGAGTTGTTTTGATATAGGATGAGTGAGTCATGACATATGGGTCTCCTTAATTAAGACCTCATGCGGAGTGTTCCCCAATGAACAATCTTGAGTAGAGGCTATTTTCAATGCCTTATATTATTGGAGAAACAATCATCAAATGAATTTTTTTATATAAGCATACCAAATAAGTCTTAAATACATATTCACATAGTGTGACTTGAATCGTAGGAAGTGATGGTGGGTCTAAGACCAACAATATTTTGATTTTGAGCTCTCTTATCTGAATATAAAAGGAAATCATGTGGAAGATTCTCTGAGCCGGAAGACTCAAACACATTCAGTTATAGAGGCCAATAGTTGGTGGTAGTTAATGGATCTTTTTTCTATGATATGCACTGTGATTCAAGATTTTAACCTGAACCTTGTTCTTATAGCTTTGGTAGTGATGTAATCAATTTTGGGTCATGTAAAGATGAGAAAACCTTTTGATCCCAAAGCATTAGTCATAATGTATAGTGTTTCAGGTGAGGAACCACTATTACACCCTCATATTTTAATTGTGTAACAATAATTTTTATAGCTTATGTGACATAAAAGACCAACCTCAAAAAACCCATGAAATATATTTCTTCAAGTCTAATATCCCTGGTTTCTTGTGGAACACACAAACCTAAGTCAAAATGAACCTTAATATATGTATAGCCTAACATTTGAATTAGGTGGTATGAATATTACTAAAATAAATTCTGAAAATTATTCGTATCAATTGATTGTAAATAAAATAAGAATCATTTAAAATCAAATCAAATGTTTTCTGAAACTGTATTTTTTTAAAAAATAGTTTAATCGTGATTTATGCACATAATTTAAAATTAACATTTATCACTTTAAGAAATTTTATTTTAAAAAATAGACATAATTTTCGATATCAATATATAAAAATTATCTTTTTTTTATTTTTTTTATTTTTCTAAATGATTACATTTTTTGATGAATAATGGATATTATAGAATATTAATTGAAAATGAATTTAATTTTAAATTAATTACAAAAATATATTATAATTTAATTTTTAAATTTAAATTATTTCAAATATATATATATATATATATATATATATATTAATCATTACAAGTTCATTATAATCATTTTCATATTAAATTTTATTATAAAACGTTGTATAAACTTTTGAACATTTTGTTTTTGAAAACCTATTTTCTCATCACGTCTACATGATAAATCTTAAATTAATATTTTCTTGTTCAATGAATGGGTTCATATCATAATGAATAATAAACATAGTAAATTTTTTTACCAAGTCTAAGGTAAAAATGGATTTACTAAGATGGTTAGACTAAAAAGAGAATGATTAAAATGACCTAGTAACTAGTCTAATTTTTTTTCAGGAAATTTTTAGACCACATATCTTCTAATATTTTATTATAATCCATTTTTTAACCTTGTGTCATTTTAAAAACCTAGGTACACCTTTTTATTTCAAAAAACTATATGTTTTTCACTCACCTCCCAAAAAAAGGCCACCCTCTCCTATCTTCTTCAAGAAATAAACCCCATTTTTTATTTCCAATAACATCCCAAATGACATAAAAAAATCCCTCCGATCATCCTATAAGAATTTTTTTTGGTATAAATACAACCTATGAAGGATTTTGGTGCAAACCTATGGAGGTTACCTGAAGAAGAGGTAATGTTATTCAATGAGATTTTTTATTTTATTTCTCTCTCCACATCCTTCAATTCATATTTTAAAATGATGATATAATAAAATTATTATCTTAAATATAATTATATATTGTTATGTTATTTTAATTACCTATAACTATCCAAACATCCATCAAATTGGTTATGAAATTATCATTCATGTGTACGAAACACTACCGCCTCATGAACTGATGTCATTCATTTTTCCATTACCACCTATCACAGTTAGGTATGATGATGGATATAAAGAATAGATATGATATTTATAACATAATTATACCTACTGATTCATTATATCATATAATTTTTTTCTTACTTTCCATTCCTTATGGGATACGATAACTTCTCTTGTGTGCGCACCAGACTACCGCCTCATGAAATAATGTGATTCATCTTTCACTAATGCTTTACATGGAAGGTGATAAGGATAATGTTAGTAATTATATGTGATATAAATGAAATAATTATTTTATTCATGATATATTTATAATTATAAAAATATTATACATCATTTTATGTTTTACAATTTTACTCATTGAATGATGACAACATCATTCATCCACGTGTTGACTACCACCTTCACGATGAGACGTGACTCAATTTTCATCACCACACCACATGGATGATATGTATAAATATGTATATTTAATGAAATAATATGTTATATATGATATTTTTATCATTATTTAAAGATAAAATATTACTTAACTTCTTTTCATTGCGATCATCGAAAAATGGAAATGTTACTTATGCATATATACGACCTACCATCTCCCTGATTGTAACAAAGTTCATTTTCCAAAAAAAATATTTCATGATTGGTTTAAAAAGTATAATTTATGTGAAAATATGATAATTATTTCATGGTTAATATCTTGGATATGTTTATATATTGACCACTTAAACCATAATCAATCCACCAAGTTCATTTTTGACACATATGCCAAATTTCTTCAAAACATCTGATGTGAAATCAATTGATTAAGTAATCATATATAAAATATTAATAAGTGAAATTAAAGTAATAATAAAATTTATAATTTTAATTATGAATGTAAATAATAAACATAATTTTATTATTCTATAAGATAAAGAACGTATGTGATGAGTCGAACTCAAGGAAGGAGTTTCTTTTCTCAATTTTTCTTATGTGAGACATACATAGTATTCACCACTTATTTATTTTGTGTGGTGTATATAATTCCATTTTTTTATGTTATAAAATTAATTCATTTATATTCATGGTAATTAATTTTCCATTTAATGTTATTTCTTTCAATGGTATTATGAATCAAAAGTCACCAAAGTTGTAAGAGTTAATTTCAAAATCTCATCATTATTCAGGATTGTTTTTGTCTCAGTATCCTATGTGGGAGTTATTTTATATCTATATATTAAAATAAATCTAATTTCTTCTCCTATATTTATTTATAAACTTTTTTCATGTACCAAAACTATTTTTACTCTATTTGGAACTTAAATTTGTTAAGAATGGTTTTTAATAAAATAAGTCCTTATTTCTATTTTCGATCAGAAATCCTTTTACATCAAAAGACATTTTTTCTAAAAATGTTTCGAAATATGAGTTTAAACATTTAAAAATTATTTATTAAATTAATTTTAACCATTTTTACATTTTATAAAATGTTTTTAAAGGAATCATCATGTTATTTTCAAAACAATGTCTGTTTAGATTTTATTAAAAATGTAAAAGGAATCTCAATTTTAACTTGCATTGCATGAACAAAATTTTTGACCATCATGAAAGTTCAATGTTTAAATTCTTATTTTACATGTTTTGGAACGTTATTTTCAAATAAAATAGATTTAAAAATATTTATTGAACTTTTAGTATTAAAAATACTTTTAAAGTGAACAGGTTTTTGTAACGCCCCGACCCTAGATACCCAGAGTTGGTGCATTATTACATAACATTGGCATGATCACAAAGGATCAAGTCTCGAAAGACCTATTAGTTTAGTAGTCCTGGAAACACTAGATATATTCATAAGTCTTACATTACATCATAAGGTAAAAAAAACTACAACAACATCTTGTCTTCATATCCCCTCATACTATCCCTGCAGGTCATTCATAAATTACTTCTTCATAATCCTGGGAAAAATAAAACATTGAAAGGGGTGAGATCAGATGCTCAGTAAGGATAACATTATAGCAGAAGCTTTCATAGATAAGCATAAACACTTAAGGCAGTTTATAAATAAAACGAAAGCCTTTTAAACTTGAACTTCAGCATAAAATAGAAAAGATAAAATAAAATAATTCCATTTACTTACTCACATGGATATTCTACTAGTTGAATGATCACATGCAATATCAATAACCACATAGCCAAGGCCTCGTGCCAAGACTACAAATAAAATCTTTCCAAGGCCTTGTGCCAAGACACTAGTTTGTCTCATGAGACCTACTAATGCATCGAGGAGATATAGCGGGCTCCACCAGTCACTTATTAAGTCCAATGCATTCCTCATATGAACAGGTTTAAACATAACATAAACATTCGTATTAAAACTAGCATACGGAATGTCAATACTTTAACTACAAACCATGAATGGTATAAAAATAGCACATCCATAGTCAAACATAACTCATTTGATACAATATGGAATATTGTATTATATCACATTAACCTCAATCAAGAATAATGAATGATGTTGACATAGATGAAAATAATTATCAAAACTATTTGAGAGAAATATCCCCCTTTTTCTTGAAACCATTGTAAAAGTCACACTATTTGTCAAGAAGCCATTTAAAAATAGATTTTTGAATCAAAGTGTCCCATACCACTTTGAAACTTTTTAAAAGGAGTTTTAATTTTAAAACTTTAATGTCCATATAAATAAATCCTTAAAACCATTTTTAAAACATGGACATTAATGAGCAAGATTTAGATGAATAAGTCTTTAAAACATTTAAAAATGGTATTTTAGTTAGAGATTCTAACCAAAAGAGAGACACTTGAATACAAATAATTTAGGTAATCAAAACTTTGTGATATCATGAGAATAAAGGGATTCATGATATACTATGTCAAAGTACATTATATACACCACATAAAAGTGATTTTGTGTATATCAACAAAGAAGTCTTAATAGAAAGTAAACTGAAATGAAATCTCTCATAAAGGTCGTATCCTTAGGTTAAGGATAAATCAATGACATAGTTATGTGTGAAAAATATAAATACACTAAATATTATTGGATATTCAGTGTAAATCAATCAAAGGATATTCACACATAATCTTATAAAAACAACACCAATGAATTGGATGTTTAACTCAACAAATGGAGAGTGAGTTAAAATTACTCTAATCAAATTCATATCGATGACTTGAGAAATTATAAATTGACTGATTATGTGTATCAAAAGTATATCCACAGAAAAGGGGAGTGGAAATTATGACATAAGCAAATGAATAGTTATTCCATACATAATCTTGGAGTAAAATAATCAATGAAGTTTGTGTAAAGCCGAATAAATGGAAATTGAAATTTCAAATTCCCTCATTGATTTGGTAACATAAAAAACATCCACCCATGAAATAAGGATAATACAATGATGATGTAAATATACATGAATTAAAGTATATTACACAATGAATACAGACATGGGCAGTACACACACCACATGTAATAAATAAGTGGTGAACAATGGAATTGTCATGGAATTAAAAGTGAGATAAGAAACCCCTTACCTTGTACTTTTCCTTGGTTGGGGGTAGGTTATCCTCCTGTATAATGTTGAAATAATTTTTATTAAATTATTCATGAATAATATACATTAATATGATATCATATATGATCTTTTAACATTGCTTTGTTAATAATATCTTAGAATTATCGTCGTTTCGGGTGTTAACTTACTCGTTTTCTTTTATATGTTTTGTTACATAAGACATGTTTGTCATGGATAGGTTGTATCTTATTCATATCCAGAATGATATAAAGTTATTAAACATTATTTTTAAATCATCAAATGATAATTATACTTGAATGGATATGATGGAGAATGAATCTCATCGCGTTCGTGGAGACGGTAGTCCGTACGTACGCACGAGCGACAATATCATTCTTTTGATATTAAAATAATATATAATTGGATGGTATATCATATATAAAGAATCATTATCATGTTATATTTATTATTTAAATGAGTTACACATCATTATTATACCCACCCAAATAATAATATATTGAATAACAATTACACCACGACGTGGAGACGGTAAGCCGTACGTACGCATGTATGGTGACATGTTATTCAAAGGGTGGATAGAATACTGAATATGGTTGTACCATATTTATAATAATATTAAAGTATATATAAGATACTGTATTTATTGTTTTAAAATGGTAATAAAAAAGAAAGAAGAAGTGGAATAAGAAAGGAACTTAAAAAGGGGTGGTGAAAACATTACCTCTTCTTCGGGTTCTTCCTTTTGATTTGATCAAAAGGGCTCCTTAGGTTGGATCTATGATCAAACTAAGGCCTCTAGGTTGTAGTGAGGAAAGTTTAGAGAGTATTTGGGTAGGTTTTGGCCGAAACAAAAGGCTTTGAAGTTGTGAAGAAATGAGAAGGAAGAGTTCCCTTTTATAAGAGGGGTGAGGGGCACCTTTGGAAAAGCTAGAAATATTAATTTATAATAAATTCATATTCGGTTTCTAATAGCTCCAATGTTTATTATTAAACGTTTAAGGTGGGGATAGGTCGAAAACCATTCAAACAAAAGAATTTAGACAGGTTTGGGTTACTATATTAACCTTATCTTTTAGTTTTAACTCTTAGTTAATTAGTTTGGCATTTACCATGTCACTTTGTATTTTTATATTATATAGTTAATAAACTTACTATATACATCTAAGAGACCCCCAAGTGGTCCATTAATGATATACCTATCATGATATAAGTCTCTTGGCGGAACCTTAGATTTTTAGGAATTTAATATCAATTAATAATATAATATTTGTTTTAAAAACTCTTTTATGTCAATTTTGACACTATTCAATAGTTGATTTTTTTGAAACTCATAACAGAACGATTACTTCGACCAAAGTTAATTAAATCAATCCTAATATGTCATATTATCATATAAAATTAGTTTAATTCATTAAAAGTCTTAAATTATATTTATTTGGGTATTTATAATATCAATTATTTTAATTTTTCACTATTATGGTAATTACTGCATCATCATTATGTCATAAATATATTAAATTATTTAATGTTTAAAAATTATAAATAAAATATAATTATGTAGGAAATATTATTATTTTATATTTCTAATTAATATTTAAAATCGAATTTATCTTATGTATAACCCTATATTAAAAATGTTTTAGTAAATAAACTTTGATTTTAACTCTTTTAACTCTTCTTTGAATTAAATAATAATAAATGTCCTAATCTAATCCAAGTGGACCTAAATGATAATATTTTATTCCTAAGGTTGTTTTTGGTCGAGATACACTTTTCCAATAGAATTAGGACATGTGTTAGGGTAATATTAATATCATTTTTACCCTTAATTACCCTATTTACTTTTAACTATGGTAAATAAAAGTAAAAAGTTACTATTCACCAAAAATTCTTTTCATCTCATTAAACCACATTTTACTTATTGATATTAACCGTGTCTCTTGACTTTTAGAAATTCCATTCACAGAAGCGGTAAAATTAAGTTTAATGAAAAATTCAGTTTTTTTAACTACCACTTAGTAGTTTCACTATTCATCAAAAATTGAAGTTTTTCAGAACAATGCCAAAATTTCACCCTAAGATATAATTGATATTCCAAATTCAAAAATGATGTCTATTTTACAAAATTCTAAACATATAAGTTTCATTAATTAATTTTATAATTAATTCCCGCTGTCACAACAAATAGCGTGTTTTTAAGAAACAATATATATCAAAAGATTGACAATTGTTTAGGTCCAATTTCAAAGTGAAATTAATTATAATGAACACCATTGGATAAAATGGTAAAAATATATTCTAATTATACTTTAAAACCACTAAATAATATAATTTATCACTATAAATTATTTTTATTTAAAAATTTGTTTTTAATTAAAATTTAGTAATTTTAACTATTCATCAAAATATAAGTGTTATCCGAAAAGTTCCAAAATTTCACCCTAGGATAAATTCGATATTCCGAATCCAAAAATGAAGTCCATTTTGAGAGATTGAATTTATAAAATTTCAAAAAGTAGGTATTACTATTCAAAATGGCTAGTTTGATTGGTTGTGGTGTGTTAGAATCTCGAAGTTGCGTACAATGCACGCCATTGAATTATTCGAAGGGAAACTTACCGTGGAAGCATGGGGTGTTACATTCTCCCCTCCTTCAATAAATTGTGTCCTCGTAATTTTTAAAATTGTGCTTGGGAATATAATGGAAATTCCCACATCGGAAAAAGAGTCAATAAAACTATCACTTTAAAAGAAAGAAAGATAGGTATAAAGGTCAACCAAGATAACCCATACTCGGATTACATGTAGGAAAACATGGATATGGATGATAAAATAAGTGTCAAGTTCTGATGGAGAGGGATAGAAATCATGATCAGGAGAAAGTTAACAATAAGAAAACCACAAACTTGTGTTGGGACAAACGTCCATTAGTCTCCTAGTAGGAAAGTAAACGGACAACATTTTTTTGTTTTAAGTTACATTACATAAGGATGAGGAATTTATTTATGATATTGACTAAGAATATAAAGATATATACTTACATTTTAAGTAGAGTTTCATTCTTTAATAAATTTCCACCACTAACTCATTTTTTTTAAACGATGAGTATTCAAGAAGACTTGGTCACACTGAAAGAGCTAGAATAAACTTCTATAGAATCACATGATCCATGTTGGATGAACTATATATTTACATTGTCTTTAGAGATTAATCAAAACCAAAATGGTTAGTACAAGATCTAATGATCCCCCAAAAGGATATTCCTTGAGAGAAATAAACACTAATCTTAATTTCCAAAATTAAACCAACAATACCCCAAAGTTAAATAAATACCATTCAATAATCAATTGTCCTTAGAATCCTTTAATATAATCAAAACTAATATTGAAAACCAAAACTTATTAAGAATGTAGTCTTCCACATTAAATTGTATCTCCAAATGACGTTAATTACTCTTAAAGTCACATAATTAAAAGTAATTAACCTAATCATTTCCATAAATAACCCAAATCATTATAAATCCAAAATAAAAACATAGATAAAAATCCCCCATTACTCCTCAAATGAAATCTCATACTACTCTATTTTCCTTTGGCATATAGTGTTCTCAACAAATCGAACAACTTCCAAAATAACATTTATCACTTAATCACCAAATCATTTTCCTATACTAAGGGTATTCATTTGATAAGACATAAGATCCCAAATCAAATTATTATTGATCAATAAAATCATTTAACTAAAAATAATAGTCACACTAACCAGGGACTTCATGTAGTCCAGTGGTAGGCGATAAATCTCAATCGCACTTTGGTTGTGGTTTCGATTCCCACAACTTTTTCCGACGCGGCGGGTTGTCACACGGTCTACGTGTTTTCCTTTTTCAAAAACTATATTTTATAACATTACCAAAATGAGATAAATTCCTCAAAATAACCATAAAATAATTTAACCACAAATGTTATCTCATACCTTGCATTTTCATCCCAAATTATAATAATTTGTAATTTCCTCAAACCCAATGATCATATAAAACCAAATGGTTATTTATACCTATATCCACAAGAGAAGAGATAATTATTCCTCAAATATCATTCTCACATGGAAAACTGCAGGGTTATAAATACAAGAGAAAATTATTCCAAAGTAAATCCATCAATAAGGAGCGCTAATACTTTTTAATCATTTATCCAACCATTTATTTCCACATATCTTATTCTTTGGCCAAGAAAATATCCTATAGAATAGGGCATTCACTCAGGTAATGGCCAGGTCCTCTACATTTACGGCAAACGACTGTAAATGGACTCTTAGGACCATTTTTATCTTCTTCCATAGTACTCTTCATTTTTCTTCAGTAATTCTTCACTTTATGTCCTTCATTCTCGCACGTAAAGAATTTATTTGTCCCATTGAGACACTTTCCTGGGTGTCTCCTTCCACATTTCCTGCATGATGGAAATTGAGGATTCCTTTCTCCATGGTCTCCACTACTGGAGCTCTTATCATTCATCACCTTTCTCTTCTTTTTTGAGTCCGGGAATTGGTTAATATATATACTGTTGATCATATTTTTTGAAAATTGATTTGTCATAAAGACGATATCTTTTATGCCTATCAACATTCCATTTTTTTGCTCATTTACACCACTGTTCCCACCTTGTACATCATTCTCAAAGTCACTATGACTTCCTTGGAATCCAGCCATTGACTAAAACTAGAAATCATTGTGTGAGTAATAGTAGTCATAAAATCATTTAGAAATTAACATGTCATCATATTCTCAATTTGAAACACATTAGGATTAACCAAGGTCATTTACTCTCATATTATATATTTAATACTTCAAATCGGTTAGTAAAGAAAATGTAAATTATCCTAAGCATATCCCCTGGGAGTGTCGTAACCAAGAGTGCAGCAAGGCCCGTTTTCGTGCACTAGTTCTCGTTCGAGTCTATCTCAAAGCGGTGTTTTCGGGTTTTACCCCTAGTTACATCTGCGCCAGAGCCGCCTCTACCTGCTCGTATCCAGACAGGGATGTATTTCTTGGAAAACTCACAAAATCTCTATAATACCAAAATTCTAGGAATTTCTTCTATACTAATCCTCAAAGTTCATCTTAGGTCTACGTGCTCTAATAAGAGTTTATCTAAATATAGCTCCCATGGTTTGTACTAAACTTCCTCTGATACCAACTGTAACGCCCCGACCCTAGATACCCAGAGTCGATTCATTATCACATAACATTGGCATGATCACAAAGGATGAATTCTCGAAATACCGATTAGTTTAGTAGTCTTGGAAACACTAGATATATTCATAAGTCTTACATTACATCATAAGGTAAAAAAAACTACAACAACATCTTGTCTTCATATCCCCTCATACTATCCCTTCAGGTCATTCATAAATTACTTCTTCATAATCCTGGGAAAAATAAAACATTGAAATGGGTGAGCTCAGATGCTCAGTAAGGATAACATTATAGCAGAAGCTTTCGTAGATAAGCATAAACACTTAAGGCAGTTTATAACTAAAATGAAAGCCTTTAAAACTTGAACTTCAGCATAAAATGGAAAAGATAAAATAAAATAATTCCATTTACTTACTCACATGGATATTCTACTAGTCGAATGATCACATGAAATATCAATAACCACTTTCATAATGATGGAATGCATAATGCCAGACTATCATAACCACATAGCCAAGGCCTTGTGCCAAGACAACAAATAAACTTTTGCCAAGGCCTTGTTCCAAGACACTAGTTTGTCTCATGAGACCTACCGATGCATCGAGGAGCTATAGCGGGATCCACCAGTCACTTATTAAGTCCAATGCATTCCTTGTATGAATAGGTTTAAACATAACATAAACATTTGTATCAAAACTAGCATAGGAAATGTCAATACTTTAACTACAAACCATGAATGGTATAAAAATAGCACATCCACAATCAAACATAACTCATTTGATACAATATGGAAGATTGTATTGTATCACATTAACCTCAATCAAGAATAATGAAGGATGTTGACATAGATTAAAATAATCATCAAAACTATTTGAGAGAAATATCCCCCTTTTTCTTGAAATCATTTTAAAAGTCACACTATTTGTCAAGAAGCCATTTAAAAATAGATTTTTGAATCAAAGTGTCCCATACCACTTTGAAACTTTTTAAAAGGAGTTTTAATTTTAAAACTTTAATGTCCATATAAATAAATCATTAAAACCATTTTTAAAACATGGACATTAATGAGCAAGATTTAGATGAATAAGTCTTTAAAACATTTAAAAATGGTATTTTAGTTAGAGATTCTAACCAAAAGAGAGACACTTGAATACAAATAATTTAGGTAATCAAAACTTTGTAATATCATGAGAATAAAGGGATTCATGATATATTATGTCAAAGTACATTATATACACCACATAAAAGTGATTTGGTGTATATCAACAAAGAAGTCTCAATGGAATGTAAATTGAGATGAAATCTCTCATAAAGGCCGTATCCTTAGGTTAAGGATAAATCAACGACATAGTTATGTGTGAAAAATATAAATACACTAAATATGATTGGATATTCAGTGTAAATAAATCAAAGTATATTCACACATAATCTTATAAAAATAACACCAATGAATTGGATGTTTAACTCAACAAATGGAGAGTGAGTTAAAATTACTCTTACCAAATTCATATCGATGACTTGAGAAATTATCAATTGAGTGATTATGTGTATAAAAATTATATACACAAAAAAGGGGAGTGGAAATTATTACATAAGCAAAAGAATAGTTATTCCATACATAATCTCGGAGTAAAATAATCAATGAAGTTTGCGTAAAGCCGAATAAATGGAAATTGAAATTTCAAATTCCCTCATTGATTTGGTAACATAAAAAACATACACCCATGAAAGAAGGATCATACAATGATGATGTAAATATACATGAATTAAATTATATTACACAATGAATACAAACATGGGCAGTACACACACCACATGTAATAAATGAGTGGTGAACAATGGAATTCTCACGGAATTAAAAGTCATATAAGAAACCCCTTACCTTGTACTTTTACTTGGTTGGGGGTAGGTTAACCTCCTTTATAATGTTTAAATAATTGTTATTAAATTATTCATGAATCATATACATTAATATGATATCATATATGATCTTTTAACATTGCTTTGTTAATAATATCTTAGAATTATCATCGTTTCGGGTGTTAACTTACTCGTTTTCTTTTATATTTTTTGTTACATAATCCATGTTTTTAATGGATAGGTTGTATCTTATTCATATCCAGAATGATATAAAGTTCTTAAACATTATTTTTAAATCATAAAATGATAATTATACTTGAATGGATATGATGCAGAATGAATCTCATCGCGTTCGTGGAGACGGTAGTCCGTACGTACGCACGAGCGACAATATCATTCTTTTGATATTAAAATAATATATAATTGGATGGTATATCATATATACAGAATCATTATCTTGTTATATTTATTATTTAAATGAGTTACACATCATTATTATACCCACCCAAATAATAATATATTGAATAACAATTACACCACGGCGTGGAGACGGTAAGCCGTACGTACGCACGTATGGTGACATGTTATTCAAAGGGTAGATAGAATACTGAATATGGTTATACCATATTTATAATAACATCACAGTATATATAATATACTGGAGTTATTATTTTAGAATGGTAATAACAAAGAATGAATAAGTGGAAGAAGAAAGGAACTTGAAAAGGGGTGGTGAAAACATTACCTCTTCTTCAGGTTCTTCCTTTTGATTTGATCAAAATGGATCCTTAGGTTGGCTTTCTGATCAAACTAATGCCTCTAGGTTGTAGTGAAGGAAGTTGAGAGAGTATTTGGGCAGGGTTTGGCCAAACCAAAAGGCTTTGAAGGTGTGAAGAAATGAGAAGGAAGAGTGCCCTTTTATAAGAGGGATGAGGTGATGGATTTCGTGCTATTGTCAACTGCAATTTTGCGTTGGTGTGTTTTGGATGAATCTGCTCCGGGTTCCCTTGGATTTGTGTTGCGTGATGGTGGAATTGCTCCCTCGGTGATCTGATCTCACTGATTTTCTTGCTGAATGTTGGACCAGTATTTCGGATTTGATTCTCTTCCGTGATTTGTTTTCGCTTTTTCAAGATTTGTTTTCGGGAAGATCTCTGGAATGAAGTCGCGGTTGCAGTAATTGCAGTGAAGATATGCTGTTGAAATCTGGAAGTTTTGATGTTTTTGTTTGATGAAGATGATGAACTGCTGGTTGAAGTGTTGAATCAGCAGTATGGGTCTTTGGTTTTGGGGGTAATGGTTTGTTTTGTAATTGACTATGTTTGGTTGGGACTTCTGATTGGGTTTGGGCAAGATGTTCGTCCTCATCCATCTCCTTATTTACTGCACTTTTTATTTCTTAAAATGGTCAGAGGTTATTCCTCTGACTGAACTTTCCTGGTAATAATAAATGTCCTAATCTAATCCAAGTGGACCTAAATGATAATATTTTATTCCTAAGGTTGTTTTTGTTCGAGATACACTTGTCCAATAGAATTAGGACATGTGTTAGGGTAATATTAATATCATTTTTACCCTTAATTACCCTATTTACTTTTAACCGTGGTAAATAAAAGTAAAAAGTTACTATTCACCAAAAATTATTTTCATCTCATTGAACCACATTTTACATCTTGATGTTAACCGTGTCTCTCGGATTTTCAAAATTCCATTCACAGAAGCGGTAAAATTAAGTTTTATGAAAAATTCAGTTTTTTTAACTACCACTTAGTAGTTTCACTATTCATCAAAAATTGAAGTTTTTCAGAACAATGCCAAAATTTCACCCTAAGCTATAATTGATATTCCAAATTCAAAAATGATGTCTATTTTACAAAATTATAAACATATAAGTTTCATTAATTAATTTTATAATTAATTCCCACTATCATAACAAATAGCGTGTTTTTGAGAAACAATATATATCAAAAGATTGACAATTGTTTAGGTCCAATTTCAAAGTGAAATTAATTCTAATGAACACCATTGGATAAAATGGTAAAAATATATTCTAATTAAACTTTAAAACCACTCAATAATATAATTTATCACTATAAATTATTTTGATTTAAAAATTTGTTTTTAATTAAAATTTAGTAATTTTCACTATTCATCAAAATATAAGTGTTATCTGAAAAGTTCCAAAATTTCACCCTAGGATAAATTCGATATTTCGAATCCAAAAATGAAGTCCATTTTGAGAGATAGAATTTATAAAATTTCAAAAAGTAGGTATTACTATTCATAACGACTAGTTTGATTGGTTATGGTGTGTTAGAATCTCGAAGTTGCGTACAATGCACGCCATTGCATTATTCGAAGGGAAACGTACCGTGAAAGCTTGGGGTGTTACATTATTCTCTTAAAACATGTTTTAAATGATATTTTTTTGTAATTTCTACTAATCGACGACATCAACCCTTTATTTAAATTATGATAAAATGGGGATATTTTGTATTTATATCATATTTATTTTTATGGAATGTTTTTTATTAGTATTATCGAGAGTTTACAATTTTATTACCATTTATATATTAACCTGGATGGTTTATGATTATGTTTATTGATTTGGGAATGTATTATCATTTCGTATGGTAATATTTCAATACTAGTGTTTATGTTTATTATGTTTCAAAACCTTTATATGAGGAATCTATTAAATTTTGTAAGTGATGGTAGAGGCGTTATACAGTCTCTTGATGCATTATTATGTCTCATGAGAAAAACTAAATTGGGTTTTGTATAAGAACATACCAATTTATATATGTGCCTTGGAAAAAGTTCTTTATAGTATTAAATGTCTGGGAACAAGGCCTTGGTAGTATGTTTTAAATGTAAAAAATTATGTATTACATCATTATGAATTCAGTTATTAATTCCCTATCTGGTAATTCTTTTAGTTATAATATCCATGGTTAGGTTTCAAGCTCATATGATTATTTATATGGTATTATTTGATCATAATTTATCCCTACCATATTATACTGATGTTATTGATCAAATATTATTTTTTTTAGTAATTTAACTTTCTATATTGATTATTCCTTATTTATTCATAGATTTTGTTATGATATTATCCTTACAGAATATATAATCTCACCCCTTTTTTATGTTTTATTTTTTCCAGGATATGAGGATGTGTTTTTTATTTTTATGTTGGGATACACTAAGGGGAATAATAGAATTATCAATGAAAATTCTTTGTGTATTTTATGTTATCAATTATAATGAGAATTTAATGTATTTATAAAGTTTAACAACAATATTAAACTATTCAATCCATCAGGATGTGATTCCTTATATCATATTACAATGTAATAATGTAGACACCAGCTTTGGGATACTGGGGACGCAATCACTTCAATGTATATCAGAGGAAGTTAGTAGAAACCTTGGGAACTAGATTTTGGAAAAAAAATATTTTAGAGAAAATAACCCTATGATATATTTTGAGGATAATTATAGAATAACATTATAATGATTTGGTAAATAATATATTATGTACTTATTCCAAGTAAATACATATTATTCGGGATACTTTTAGTGGACATGGTTATGGCATAAATGTACATAGGGGAAATAACTCTTAAAAGGGTGAATTGGGACTGACCTGATTGTCACATGGTGAGTGACAGTGATACTTAATACCCACCAATTTTGACACCCACTGGGGATATTATTTGGGTTAATTCACAACTTCTTTTCAAAGAATTATAATGTAATTGAATTTTTTATGATTTGAAAACATTCCCAAAGAAATCATATTTTTTATTATGATATTATCTTTTCATATCATTTTAAATTTATGTTAAGTTATTCACTAGTTATATGACTATATGTTATGTTTCATTATTTTTTTATTTAATATAGTGTATTATATCATTTAGAAATGGAAAATAGTAGAAGGAATGGGAACTGCTTCAACACATGTAATCAAATGAGTAATAATGATCATTCAATTGAAGTGATTGATCTAATATTTTGATGGGAAGTATTCCCCCAACCATTGTCATCATATGAAGAAATAATGTCACGTTACAATAATATATGGAAATAATTCACTAGGTTTAATGGATTTGAAAGGAAGAAAAAGAATAATATGATAAGATAGAAAAATATGGGAAAATGGATGAATGGAAAGAAGTATTTTTTTCACTTTTGATAATTGTAGAAACAAATACCCTAGTATTTCATAATGGGAATATAAATTTTTGTCAATTTTAGGGAGAAATACCACCATGCTCTTGATTTCAAGGGAATGAAAAAATATAGTAATGTTTAATGATTCAACTGTAATGAGATAGGTTACTACACAAATGAATTCCCTATGTGTCAAAGGAATACACATAAAAAATAACTAATAGATCATGGTCAAGATTATTCTATAATCATATAAGAAGTGTAATGAATAATTTTCTTATGTTTGGATTCCATAATTATGTCATTTGAGTATTATATAAATGATATATTTTTTTATAAGAATTGTGAAATGTATAAGTATTTCACTACAATACTTTTTCATTAAGGATTATAATTATTGTGGTGAACAATACTGACGAATAAGAAAAACGATTTAGTGGGAAGTTGAACATCTTGGAACACGCGGTATTAAAATAAATATAACCCTTAACAAGTTCTTGATGTTGAGATAATGATTTTGGGATAACAATATGATATGATTCTTATAGATGAGAAATACATGACTTGGATTGTCCTATTGCAATGCTACTTGCGAGGTGATCAAACAAGTAAGGACAATTATAGAGTTTACATTGGATACAGTTGACGCAAACTTTTTATTGGACATGACCTGAAAATTGGTGACCCTTTAAGATTTGAACATGTTAAGAATAGAGCAAAACTTGTTGAAAATATTGATAATTGTAATATTTTATAAATTTTTTATAATTTTAATAATATTAATATTTTTTTTATAAATATTAAACATATAATAATAAAATAATTATATTATTAGTATTATTTAATTATTAATATTAGATTAATATGCGAAGATATGCATCTAGGTCGGGTGGTTAATCAATCATTGAATAGAAAAACAAACGTGATTGACCGCTCATCTACCTTAATTTTCTTTTCATTTGTATGTTGAGATTGACAGGAAACTTATGCCTCCACATGTAATATTTGCTTTTACTGTCAAAATTATAAACCTCCTCACCTCTATGCTGGCGAGGAGGTTGATAATTTTGACAGTAAAAGCAAATATTACATGTGGAGGCAGAAGTTTCCTCTCAAGCCTCAACACACAAATGAAAAGAAAATTCAGGTAGATGAGCGGTCAATCACGCTTGCTAATTATCCTAGTTGTTTTTAATTGTTTTCTAATTGTTTTTAATTGTTTTCTAATTGTTTTTAATTATTTTCTAATTGTTTTTAATTTTTTCCTAATTGTTTTTAATTGTTTCCTAATTGTTTTTAATTGTTTACTAATTGTTTTTAATTGTTTCCTAATTGTTTTTAATTGTTTCCTAATTGTTTTTAATTGTTTCCTAATTCTTTTTAATTGTTTCCTAATTTTTTTTAATTGTTTCCTAATTCTTTTTAATTGTTTTCTAATTATTTTTAATTATTTACTAATTATTTTTAATTGTTTCCTAATTATTTTTAATTGTTTCCTAATTATTTTTAATTCTTTCCTAATTATTTTTAATTCTTTCCTAATTATTTTTAATTGTTTCCTAATTATTTTTAATTGTTTTCTAATTATTTTTAATTGTTTCCTAATTATTTTTAATTGTTTCCTAATTATTTTTAAATGTTTCTTAATTATTTTTAATTGTTTCCTAATTATTTTTAATTGTTTCCTAATTATTTTTAATTGTTTCCTAATTATTTTAATTGTTTCCTAATTATTTTAATTATTTCCTAATTATTTTAATGGTTTCCTAATTATTTTAATTGTTTCCTAATTACTTTAATTGTTTCCTAATTATTTTAATTGTTCCTAATTATTTTAATTGTTCCTAATTATTTTAATTGTTCCTAATTATTTTAATTTTTCCTAATTATTTAAATTTTTCCTACTTAATTTGATAACTACTTCTAATTAATTTGATAAGTACTTCTAATTAAATATATCTATTTCTAATTAAATATAAATATTTCTAATTAAACATAACTATTTCTAATTATTTCTATTAAATATAATTATTTCTAATTATTACCAAAACATCCTCTGGGAGTGTCGAACCAAGAGTGCAGCAAGGCCCATTGTCATGTACCAGGTTACCCCGAGTCAAGCTCAAAACACCTTGTCATAGTTTTCACTCCTAGGTACATCTGTGCCAGAGCCGCCTCTACTTGTTCATATCCAGAAAAGGATTATTTGGTACAACCACTTAATTTAATTATACTATATAGCTTCTAAACATTCTATTAAAAAAATTAAAATTAACAAATAAAAATAAAATTAATAATTAAAAATAATTTAACAATTAAAAATAATTTAAAAAATATATATATAAATACCTTCGATATTTTGAAGCAATTAACGTCTTCTAACTCCTTCACTCCTCTTCTCGTAAGAAAAAATTAAAATGAAAGAAATTTTCTACTTAGAATTGGAAGTTAAAGAGAGAAAGAAAGAGAGATCTGAATGATTTGGAAAAAAATGGGTGGGGGTATACATAGGTTAGATTATTTGCGATGGTCTTATTTGTGATGGGATACCATCGCAAATGCCTTCACCCACATTAATTACAGGCGGTGGTTAAAAGGTTTTTTTCTACGGGTCCGTCGCAAATAGCTGCCTGCCGACATACAATTAGAGACAGTTGGATATCCCCATCGTAAATTCTTATTTACTGTCGCCGGTATTGGCAACGGGCTCCATCGCAAATACCTTCGCCCGCATTCATTACGGGCAGCGGTTAAAAGAGTTTTTGCGACGGGCTCGTCGCAAATAGCTGCCTGCCGACATACAATTAGCGACAGGCGGATATCTACGTCGCAAATTCCTATTTACCACCGTCGGTATTGGCGACGAGCCCCATCGCAAATAACACCTGCTGAATATTTTTTGCAACGGGACAATTTACCCATCCCAAATAGTATTTACCGCCTCCGGGTAGTTACGACAGGTAGAAGGCGACCGTCACAAATAGGCTTCCCATGTTTTCGTGCGCAAATTGTGCCATATCTATTGCGACGGGAATACATTCCTGTCGCAAATACGCTTTTTGTCAGATTTTTTGCGACAGGAATAAATCCAGTCATAAATACCCAGTCGCAATAATCAGTTTTTCCCGTAGTGATCATTCTGCATGATTTATCTCTTAGTGAGAGAGATCAATCAATCTTTTCTGTGGCTAAAAATTCAATTTAATTACTCTGAAGAAGATATCTTTTTAAACTAGTAGTATTAGTATTCCCCAAGCATTTGTCTTGATTGTATTTCCTAGAACTTAACTCACAACTTATTCTTCATTTTTTTCAACTTGTTTGAAATCACTTTTATGCATAGAATAGTTCTTTAGAAAATCATTGTCTCGTCATCATTTTCTTTCATTGAAAAGTAAAAAAAATGACCACTGTTTACAATTGGTTTGCTTTAGAAAATTTTCTATACATCCTTTAGGTGTTTTTGGTCTGCCACATTTGGGCTTCATCCAACAGTAGTTCATTAGTCATCATTGGATAACCTCCCCTTGGGTTTGATACCCTACTTCCACTATATTAGTTCTAGTAGGAGTTTATAAATAATTAAACTAGGAATCATATTAACAAAGTATGTGTCAATTTTTTGACGTTGATATTGTAGAAGTCTTCATATGACCATTTTTAAAAAAAAATCATATCCAAAAATTCATATGAAATTTATCAAAATAAAAAAACCTAAACACTATTGCTAAAAAAATTATTTCAATATGTTGTTATTTCTTGTTGCTTTAAACTATTTGTTCTATTGTTTTGTCAGCTGATGTTAGCTATTATCTGCTGGATTTTATCTTTTACTTTATGTTTTAGGAGTGCTAGATCTTTAATTTATAGGATAGATCCTTACAATCCATAGATAGATAAACATTTTAGATCTCTTAAGAAGAAAAACAAATTTGAAATGGAAATTTTAGAAGAGAGAGTTCCATCTATTAATAATCATCAAAAATTTGAATTAGAACTCAACTTAGAAGAGAATGAGTGGCCTTAGATGAGGGAGTTTTCAACTCCCTCAAGTATCAAGTAACCCATCTTCTATTATACTTTCACCTAGATCCAAGAACTATGAGTTAAAACACTCTTACCTGTCACTGTTTCCTACCTTTAATGGGCTCTCTAATGAAGACTCACTAGCCTTCATTACATATTTCTATAACACATTGCAAAAATTACCACTTTTAGACTCACTAAAAATTAATTTAGGATGAGAGTATTTCCTTTTTTCCTTAAAGGGAGTGTTAGAAATTGGTTTTTGAGTCTAGATAAAAATATCCTTGAAAACTGGGACTAAGTGTATGATTCATTCGTAATGAAATTATATCCCCAAAGCACTAAAGGGGAATTGAGAATCAAAATAACAAGATTCTATCAAGAGGATGGGTAATCCTTTCATGAGGCTTTGGATCAATTTAGTAACCCACTTAGGTAGTGTACTCATCATCAACTACCATAACATGTTCTCATGGAAACCTTCTATGAAGGATTTTCCTCTTCTGGTTAGAATCTTGTTGACCAATCTACTGGGGTAAATTACAATGATAATACAAATGAATAATTGAGACAAATTTTTAATAACCTTTATTTAAATTCTTAGTACAAAAACTCTAGGAGGAAGAGAGTGAACATAAGTTGAAATAACACTGGTACAAGGGTAGATGCCCATGCCCAGCTAGCTGAAATTAAAGATCAACTTCAATAATTAATGAACCAAAATTTCGAAAAAATGTACCAACCAAGTGGGATTTCAAAACCAGAACCAATCTCTTAAAGAACAGTGTGCTCAATGTAGGATGTTTGGTCACACTGATTTTTTTCCAATTTTTTATATGTCGAACCAATAAGAAAATTCCAATTTTTCTAATTATGGTCCTAGGATGTATAACAAATAAGATCCCTTTTCAAACAATTATAACCAAGTCTATAAGAACCATCCCAATATATCATGGAAAGAATAAGGCATGATTAGATAACCTGCTACCCATGGTTACCAACACCATCCCAGACAACAATTCCAAAACCAACATAGGGGTAAGTCATCAAATTCACAGGGGAATTTTGAGGGGAAGATGATTAACATAATAGACCAAATGCTTAAAATATTTGACTCATGAGGATCTAAATTTTATTTTCAAAAATATCAACATAAATTTGATAAAGCTAAATCCGATTCTAGAATTCACAATATGGAATTACAGATTGGAAAATTAGCTAGATACATGACATCGAGGGATATGGGTAAGTTTCCTAGCATAACTGAAATTAACCCAAGGGATAATGTCATAGTTGTTGTCACAAGAAGTTTGTTAAATACTCAAAAATAATCTATAATAGAATTTATAAATTCCCAAACTAAAAAATATATTAAGTCTAGAGTTCAAAATATATAAAATACACAATTTGTAAATGAGAAAAAAATCTTGAAAACGAAGAAAATATTTTTTTTTCACTTGAAAATCAATCTAATTTTTTTTCTGGACCTAAATAAGAAAAAGGGAAGGAGAAATGTGTTAAAGAAATAGGGTATATTCCTTATGTTAATAGGAACCATGTCCCACCCATCCCTTTCCCATAAAAACTGAAACCAGAGAGTAATAGCAAGGCTGAACTTCTTCAGTTCCTTGGGATTATGACCAATCCCCAAGTGAATATCCCTTTCATCTAATCCTTGATTAAAATTTCTTGTTATCTATAATATCTTATAAAATTGTTTAAAAAAAACACACTTTAATAATTTTCTACATAAAGCATCACTAAAGAGTGTAGTGCTGTTATTCAGAAGAAAATCCCTCCAAATCTTAAAGATCTTGGTAGCTTTTTCATTCCCTACACTTTAGGGAATAGTGGTCAACTAAACTGACTATGTCATTTAGGTTCTAGTATTAACCTGCACCCTTTCTCATAGTTTCAATATTTGAGATTGGGTGACCTTCAACCCACCACTATCATCCTACAGTTGGTTGACCGCTCATTCACACATCCTATAGGAAGGGAAGATAGTATATTGGTTGGAGTTAGAAAGCTATTTTTTAACTAACTTCTTAGTTCTAGATGTGGAGGGTGACCAAGAGGTGCCTATCATTATGCGTAGTCCCTTCTTGGCCATTAGAGGAGCTATTATAGTTGTTTCTAAGGTTCAAATGATCTTTAAATTTGGGGAACAACATGAATAATTTAATGTGTTTAAAAATGTTAAAGAACCCATATTTTCTGAAAACTATTCTAGGATAGAGTCTTTAGAAGATGAAAACACATTTGAAATTTTATAATAATCTAAAAAAATCTTTTAATAAATAAATTCATTTGGTAATTGAATTTTTTTCACACACTATTGAATATATTCAAAGTGAGAATCTGGAAAATTACCTAGAATTGGAAAATAGTCCTATTTATTTTGTTGTTGGGTATAAATCCTCTATTTCTAAAAGAATTCTTAAGATAATTTGACATTTATTTAAGTGATACAAACACTAATGAATAATTTGATATGGTTGGGGGAGAATTTTTAAAACAATTGGATGATTTTTCTTTTATTACTATTCTGAATTTTGATCTGGAGAATTATAAGAGTGAGATGTCCACTTTGGATAATAGTGAATAAAATCTTAAAACTGGGTATCAAATTCAAAACCTTTCCATTTTTAAAAATCCTTATAAGAAACATGTTAAAGATCTTGGACCTATCAATCTCAAGATCCTTACTTTAAGTGAAGTAGCACCCACTTTGGAGCTAAAACCACTCCCATCACACCTGAAATATTCATTTCTAGGTGAGAATTCAACAATACCTATAATTATTTCCGTTGAACATAAAGATAATCACAAATAATTTTTTTTTTTGAATAAATTTAAATTTTTAATTGGATGGTTCATATCTAATATCAAAGGGATGATCCCTTCTTTTTGAATACACAAGAACCCTATGGAACCATACCACAAACCAAGAGTTGAATGTAAAAGGAGACTAAACCCTAATATAAAAGAATTTATGAGAGATGTGGTAATAAAGCAGCTAGACACAAGTATTATATACCCCACATCTGATAGTGCTTGGGTAATTCTAGTTCAAGTGGTCCTAAAAAAGAAGGTTTCACTATAGTTTCCAAAAAAAATGAACAAATTCTAGTGAGAAAAGAAACCAAATAGAGAGTCTATATAGATTATATAAAGGTTAATTCAACCCCTATAAATGATCATTTTTCAATTCCCTTATTAGATTAAATGCTTTAGAGGCTTTCATGTAATGAGTTCTTTTGTTTTATAGACAGTTATTCTGGTTACAACTAGATTCATATAGCCCCATAAGACCAAGAGAAAACTACATTCACATACCCCTTTGGGAAATTTTCCTACCAGTTTATTCCCTTTTAATTATGTGGTGCGCCCTCTACCTTTCAGATACGTATAATGAATATCTTTTCAGAAATTATAGAGAGAATCATTGAGGTATTCATGGATGAATTCTACATTATTGGTAGCACATTTAAGAGCTGTTTAGGAAATTTTGAATTTGTTTTATAAAGATTCTTAGAGACCAAATTAGTTCTAAACTGGGATAAATTATAGTTTATGGTCATTGGATGTATAGTGTTGGGACATAAGGTGTCCAAGTGGGGTTTATGGTAGATACTTCTAAGATCAACATTATCCCAAAACTACCACCTCCTGAAAATGTTAAGGGTGTTTGAAGTTTCTTAGGGCATGAAGGTTTTTACCAAAGGTTTATAAAAGACCTTTCAAAAATTACAAAGCTCATGTTTTCTCTTCTAGTAAAATATGCACCCATTTAGTTTGATAAAAATTTTCTGGAATCATTTAATTTTCTTAAAGAAAACTCCACTTCATCACCTATCATAACTACACCTTATTGAAAACTACCCTTTGAAATAATGTGTGATGCAAGTGACATGGATGTTGGAGATTTATTAGGATAGAGGAGACATAATAGATTACATGTGGTTTACTATGCTAGAAGATTGTTAGATGAAGAACAAAGTAACTACACCACAATTGAGAATAAGTTATTAGCTGTGGTGTTTTCTTTAGATAAATTTAGGTTGAACCTCTTAGGATCTGAAGTCATAATATTTAAAGAAAATTTTTCCTTAAAGTATATGTTGTCAAAGAAGGATGCCAAACCAATAATAATTAGGTGGATTCTCTTATTTTAAGAGTTGTATGTTGATATTAGAGATAAACAAGGATCTAAGAATGTAGTTGCAGATCACCTTTATAGGTTGTCTAGTATCCAGTGTCAAGATACAAGGGAGATAAATTCTTCCTTTCCTGATGAGAAGTTTCTCACTATCTCTATTAAGAAATACGACTGGTTTTTAGATGTTTCTAGCTTTATGTTAGCAAGTGTCATTCCTAAGGATTTTTCAAATAACCATTGAAAGAAGTCCATTTCTGAGTTTAAGTGCTATCATTGGGATGACCCCTTTCTATTTATGAGATGTATTGATGGGATTCTGAGAATGTGTGTTCCAGAATAGGAAATGATGCCAATACTAGATAGTTTTCACTCCTCACCTTGGGGAGGACATCATGGTGGAGAAATGATAGGCCAAAAATTCCTTTGAGTTGGATTTTACTGGCCCAATTTATTCAAGAATTCTAGGAGTTTTATTGTCGGTTGTGATAGATGTCAAAGTCTTGGGATTGTTTGAAGCATGAGATTCCTTAAAAATTTATTCTGTAAGTTGAGATATTTTATGTTTGGGGCTTAGATTTTATAGGACCATTCCCATCATCTCATGGGAATGAATACAATTTAGTTGTTGTTGGATATGTATCCAAGTGGGTTTAGACAATATCACTACCCAACAATCAAGTCAGTAGTGTAGTAAAATTCATAAAAAATAACATCTTGTCTAGATTTGGGGTGCCTTGAGCTTTAATTAATGATAATGGCACCCATTTTAAGAATTAAAAATTTAAATATTTTATTGAGAAATATGGATTCACCCATAGAACTAAAACTGACTATCATTCAAAATCCAATGGATAGGTGGAAATTTCAAATAGGGATCTGAAACAGATTTTAGAGAAAAATGTGTCTAACTCTAGGAAGGATTGTTCTTTGAAATTAGATGATTCTTTGTGGGCCTACAGAACTGAATTCAAAACCCCAATTGGTATGTATCTATATAGGCTATTATTTGGGAAATGTTTTTATTTACCTGCGGAGTTGTAGCAAAAGTCATATTGGGTTATAAAGGATTTAAATTTTGATTTTAAGACTAATAGAGAGAGGTGGATACTAGTTCTTAGAGAGTTAGATGAGATTAGGAGAGAGTCTTATGATAATTCCAGGATTTACAAAGGGACAAGATTTTTCATGATTCTATCATTCAAAACAGAGAATTCAAAGCTGAACAGAAGGTCATTATATTTAATTCCATACTTAAGCTCTTTCCTGATAAAATAAAATCTATGTGGTCTAGACCCATCACTATACTTAGAGTGTGGATAATGGAGCTGTTTGAATTGCAGGAGAATAAAATAAACCAATGTTGTTAAATGGGCAAAGAATCAAACTTCATTTTGAAGGGTAACCAAAGGGCTTGGCTTCTATATTCACACTTAAAAACTAATTTTCATATAAAGTTTAACTGAAGACTTTAAATTCATTGATTTATGGGAGTTAACTCATGGTCTTTCTGTGTTTTTGTTTTTGTTTTTGTTTCTATTTTTTAAGAATAAAGTGATGTTATTCTCTATCATTTGTTCTTGTTATGATGTTTTTATGTTCTTTGTCTTCCTAGTCATTGTTCTTAAGGAAGGTTGTTTTCGAGGAGTTAACAGAAGAGCAGAGTTCCCATATCTACTTTTAATTTTCAATGAGAAGCTTCATGCTGGGGCCTCACTCAAATGAGAAATGTTCATGTAACTAAGGAGTTTTTATTTTTGCATCCATTTTCAGATCTTCTTTATTAATTCTTTGGTTTATGTGTTGGTTTGCGGAAAAATGGTACTACAATACTTTTAAATTCATTCACATATCAAATTTAGCGTAAGGAAGTTAAACTTCTTGTCATTTGTGTTTTAGTGAATCTTCTTATTTGTGCTTGGTGTTTAGAATTCTATTTTTCTATTCTACTGAAATTCTAATTGAAACCAATTTATTAAATTGTTGACACCCAATTCAATGTGTACTCAATATTTAACATGATATTATTTGATCTTAATTGAAAAAATCTTATCACCATGCCCTAATGATAATGTATGTGAATCTATTAAAAATATTTATTATGGAAAACATACTGTTTGAACTTCACTTTTACCATTGAACATATCATTAAACTGTTGAAATTTCAAATCTATTTTGATCCAAAAATTTAAATTATTTTTCTCCACCTTTGAATTCAACTTTGAGGACAAAGTTAGGTTCTAAGTGTGGGGGAGAGGGTCTTTATTTGGGAAAATTTGTTCTTTAAAGTAAGACCATAAAATCCCTTTAATTTTTTTCAAAATTGGTTGTTTCTCAATATTTTATCTTCACTTTTAGTGGGTCAAAATTTTACTTAATTTTGAAAGATGTGAAGCCGCTTTGAAAATGTTACATCTTAATTACCCCATGAGTTTATTTGAGTAAATCCATTTAATTTCCTCTTGAAATCATATTCTCATGTTTAGATTTTTGAGACAATGTTATACAACTATCATTGAATTGAAACTTTTTGATTGAATAAAACTCCTAAGACATGCATTTACATGAGCTATGAATTGAAAATTCTAATCCGGGTTGAGCATCTCTCCTTCATTCTTTCATTCTTTTATTTTTTAAGATAAAACTATTAGATGATTTATTTATTTCTCTATGTATTTATTTAACTCACTCATTCATTCAGTTGTGTCTAATTTATTTGAGAAATAATTATGTTTGTTTTCTCACCCTAAAGTGAAAAGAAGTTTGGAAGTATCGGTTAAATGAAAGTTGATGTTTGTTTAATTCAATTCAAAATATTTATAAAGTAATAATTTTTGTATAATAGTAATTAATCTTACACTAAATCATTTTCTTTTAAGTGGGAATATATACAATCTTCTCATGGGGGAAAATCTTTTATAAATTAATCAATTCTTTTTGGCATTACGGTTTTTCAATTTTGAGATTTATTATTTCATACTGAAATTTATTAATAATTGTTTCAGGTAAATCAATTTTTAAGTATGAGGAATTTGATGTGACCTTTAAATCAGTTGATTTTCCACATCATTTAAGTATGAATTTTCTGATTTAATTAATTAATTGTGTCTAAATTTTCATATAATTTAACTATTGTGTTTTTGTTGTTAAATTCATTAATTAATCAATTTTATGTTTATTTTTATATTTTTAGATTTTAATATCATTAAGTTTGTATGACTTGTTTTTCTCTATATTATTTTTCTCATTACTTTTTAAATTCTAATTCTGCTTGACTTAGAATCGCAACCTATCACCATTGAATCAGATCTAAATAATCCTGAAGACGATGAAGCTAAATCTGATCTTCCATGAGATCTGAAGCCTCCATTTTTCGCACCCGAGCTGGATGCGCCACTATTGGAGGACCTCTTCCAAGCCTCTCCGCACAGATTTGATGTTCGTCGAGTCTCTTCCGATGTTGAACCCCATAATCGAGACCCGCTGAGTCATCGCACCACCACTGTTCAAAATTTCACCGCCCGAGGATGCAGGTATGGAATGAGCCTGACGTCACCGACACGCCTTCTAGTTCGAACCCTTTGAGTAAATATTAATAATGATTATAAAACATGTAATTATTTTAATAAAAATATCCTTTATAATAATTATTTATGTAAATATATTCATTAATATAAATAACTGAAAATAATTAATATTTTTATTTATAACTATTTTAATACTGATTTTATATTTAATCAACTTAAAATTTTATAAAAGCAATATTTATTTAATCAATGATAATAATAATTTTTTAATTAATTTGTGTTTTATTTTGTTTTGCAGATTCGAGCTCTGGATAGAGTCTGCATCCAGCTTCTTACCTAACCGTGGGTGGCAATTAGTTTGAAGGGATTTGCTAAAGTGACGATGATTGGAGAAGAAAGTGCAACGTGTTTGGTGACTTCGAGCCCATCAAACTAAGTCGGTGTACGCTGAAGGTGATGAATTATATAATGATGGAACATAAATTCTAGAGGCAGATGAGAAATACATAATCATCTTACACATTCTTAAATTCAGAGACTCATGGAGGGAGATCGAGATAGACCCAGAAACCAAGACATCAGGACGAGCAAAACCATGCTTTTAAGATCGAATTTAGGGGATATTTATTCTCTCCTTTTGTTCATTAATTTAAAATTGTAATCATATTTTAATACATTTGTTCTTTCTTGATTCTTGATATGACTCATGGGTGGACTCTAGTTCGGGTGATTTCTATTATGATGGGTATTTCTTTTAGCTTCTTCAAATCCTTTTTTTAGAAATTTCAGAATCAATCAGCGAGATTGATTCTGGGTTTTCAAAAAAAATGTTTTGTTGCATCTCTCACTTTTAATTCAAAAAAATCAGATTGAATTAGTGGGATTGATTCTGTTGGATTTTCCTTAAAACGACTTCACTATTGGATGATTCTAAGAAGCAAAAAGCTTTAAGAACAATCTTTCTGCATGATTTATCTCTTGGGAAGAGAGATCAATCAATCTTTTATGAGGCTATGGATTCAATTTAATTACTATTAAGAAGATGTATTTTTAAATCAGTAGTATTAGTATTCCCTAAGTATCTGTCTTTATTGTATTTCCCAACACTTAAATCACTAATTGTTCTTCATTTTTGTTTCAACCTATTTCAAGTCACTTTTCTTCATAGACTAGTTATTTAAAAAATCATTGTCTCATCATCATTTTCTCTCATTAGAAAGTAAAAAAAATGACCACTTTTTATAGTGGTCTTGTTTTAGAAATTTTGGTACACATCCTTCAGGTGTTTTTGGTCTTCCACCATTGGTCTTCATCCAATGGTAGGTCATTATCCACTGTTGGACAACCTTCCCTTGGATTCTATACCCTACTACCACTATATTAGTTCTAGTATGAGTCTATAAATCATTAAACTAGGCATAGTATTAATGAAATATGTGTCATGTATCATCCCAATCAGTGTGTACATTTAGTTTCTCCCCATTTTTAGTCCAACATTTATAGATATGATATTTTCCATGAAAAATCAAATGTTCTTCCAACTCTTCTGGACTAATTTGTCTTAAAAAACAATGTAAACATAGAAAAAGGATTTGATAAGGGTTATATACATGCTCTATTGCAAACTTGGTGAACTCTTTAACTCCATATTTATACTCTTTTGTTAGAAGATTAGTGTGCATCCATTTTCAATTCATATCCATCCTATTAGGTTCATAAAATATTCATTTTTTACAAAAAATAAATAAATACACATAATATGTTCATAATCAAAGGAGAAATTTATAGATAATTATAATAAGGGGAACCCAACATTTGAATGTTATTGGTGATGATTCCTGACAAGTTATCATTTTACACAAGGGTGACATGAAAAGAAATAACATGGGGTAAACATGTGGTTGCTGGTCTAGGTTCTTGATATGTTGTTGTGTGGGACAACAAGACAGTAATTCTAGGACAATTTCTATGACATTTCTAGGTGGGAGTCCAACTGGAGGGAGGAGTTGATGTTTATTCATTTCTTCACTTGGTATATGGTAGATCAGGTGGTGATTCATTGATAGGGTGCTTATGAATCAAAGTTGATGATCTTTTATCACATGATGAAATAATCAACTTCAACACAAGTTGAAGAAGTGTCCTAGTGGGATCAACAGAAAGCCTCATCTCAAAATAATTATTAGATTATAAGCCCAACTACCTGGGACCACTGGAAAAAAAACTCAACCTCAGTGGAACCAATAAAGAGAATCAACACTAGAAAAATTTCTAAGCGGAAACTGGGAAAGGGGTTTAAACAAGATGGAAGTAGATATATATGTTTTGAATTCTGGACATGATACAAATTTAAAGAGTGAAGGGCGGTCTGAGTGGAGCTTTAAATAAATTTTTGGGAGTCCCCATAACAGGGGTCAGGGTTTAAATAAAATGTGTGTCTATCTCAATGGGATTGATTGATAAAGTCAACTGGAAAAAAGATCAAAATATTGATGACTTAAAGAAATCCAATGGTGGTTAGAATGAATGTTGGGGGGGAGCAAGAACGCATTAAAATGAAAGGCCCACTTACTAATTGGAACCGAGGTTGAAATGAATACATACATTCTAATGTACTAAATATATCCCCCATATAACTATATATAATATATATAATATTTAATGATCATGTTTTTTAATTCAAATATTTCATTATATTTATGATAGTTCATAAATAGAATATAATGAACTAAAGCACTGCAAATGAAAAAATAGGTGAATTAACCTACTTAATAATGATCTAAAACTTTCTATTTTTGTACGCTAACCTTTTGTATCATTCTTACAAGAAGGAATTTTTAATCGAACATGAGATTAGCAGTTTGTGTTGTAAAATGCCTATTGTAGATGTTCACAACAATACAAATATAAAAATGATTTGGGTTCTTCTTCCTATTAATGGAAGTAAATAGGTAGAATTGTTTGATTTTAATTCATGGGAGGAGGAAGCATACCTAGAACATGGAGCAGATTTCCATTTGTGCACTGTAAAAACCCTTCCTACTTATCATTTGAAATCACCACCTTTCGTGATAAGTGGGCTGAGTTTTTACAGTGTATAAATGGTCCTTTCATCCATATCCACATTCAGTCAGGATCTCCATGCAACTAGAGTGAGAAAATTACAAAAGAAGATCTCATGTATGATTAATTCGGTGATATATCATATGATTAAATAGACAGACAATATCCAAAAAAAAGTGAGAGATCAAAATATATTTAATAAAATTTTATAATTATTTAAATATATAATTATTTATCTAAAATTCTATAAATATATATATTTTTAAATGTATATATTTATTTATAATTATAAATATATAACTTTAAAAATAAAATAAATATAAATTTATAAACATATTTATATATAAATAAATAAATAAATATATTTATATATTAGGTGCTCAGGGGTACAATTACATTTAAACACACACACATACCACACACACAAGCCAGAAAGGCAGCCCATAGCCCCCCCACCTCTAGGGAATAACCCACCCATCAAGCCTTTATTTATTTTTAGCACATGGCGCATAGGCCAAGTGGGTATGAAGCTTATTACATGGCTCGAAATCCTAGTGTAGTGTCATGTCGTATCATCCTACCTGCATCCCCAGGCCTGTGTCATGCCTGCGTCACCGCCTGCACAATACTATAATAGTACCAATGCCCAACAAGGCTTGAACCCAAGACCTCTTGGATGCCAAGCAGGAGCATTTACCACTCGGGTACAAGCTCATTGACTATAAATATAAATATATTTATTTATAAATATTTATTTAAAAATATATTTATATAAATATACTTTTAACATTATTAACGAATATATAATATTTAAAGCATGAATGGTAAAAATGAGTGAAATTTAATAATAAAAAATGAAAAGACTTTAAAAGTATTAAAAATAGATAAGTTTTATTAATTATAAAAATTATCAAAAAAAATATGGATATATATTAAAATGAAGATGAATACATATTGAAATTATTAAAACATAGTAAATAAATATATATAAATAAATATTAGAAATGATTAAATTCCAAAATAAAAATAATAAATTTTAAAAATGAATAAATAATATTAACTGAAATGATATTAAAAATGAATAAATAAAATTTAATAATTAAAAACATAATATATTAAAAATATTATGTTACAAAATGAAATTTTAAGATGAATATTAAAATTTGAATAAATTACATAAATATTATGTGTGTGTGTTTACATATATGTTAAATTTAACAATGAAATTATATAAAATACAAAGTCTGTTAATGAAATAAATAAGAAGAAGAATGAATAAATTTTAAAAAAGAATAAGTCTTATTAATTATATAGATAATTAAAAAAAATAAAAATGAATATTTATAAATACAAATGTTAAAATGAAAATGAACACATGTTACTTATATAAATTAAAAACATATTAAAAACATTAAATGTTAATGAATAAAAATATATGAATAAATATTAAAAATGTATAAAATTATAAAAATATTAAACAATGAAAGATTGAAAATAAATAAATTTAGCCCCATCGTTGGTGGTGGGGTGGTAAGGGCATGGGGGTGAGGGGGGAGGTCGTGGGGTCAAGTCCTCAGACCTGTATGTTTATTGCATTTTCTATATAACGTCATGTGCCACACTTTTTATTATACCCAACCTTTTGTGAAAATGAATAAATTTTTAAAAATATATATATATTAAAAATAATTAACATTATTGATGAATAAATAATATTAAAAATGAATAAATTCAAAAAAATACTAAAAAGTAATAAATAGTATATACTGAATAAAAATATAAAAAATGAATAAAATTTATTGATTAAAAACATAATAAATATTAAATATATTATGTCAATAAATATAATTCTAAAATGAATATTGCAAATTGAATAAATTACATAAATATTATGTGTGTGTACGTTCTATATAAAAATGCATTAATTAAATATATGTATGTGTGAAATTAATGTAACACACATTTGATATATGTTAAATTGAAAAATGAAATTTAATTAAACATCCATCACTTGATACAATTAGTCAACATTTTTAATTAATATAAAATTTTAATTATAAACCATTTTTCACTAAATATTTGACTTATTTAATGTAAACATACATATTTTGTATTATAGAAATCATATTTATGGAAATATTATATATATTGATATATATATATATATATATATTTAAATATTAAATATATTGATGAATAATTATGTATGAAAAATATTAAAAATGAAAAAATTACAAAAATATTAAACGAATAAATATTTAAATCTTCAAATTACAAAAATAGTAAATAAAAACTTAACATTATCAATGAATAAATAATATTAAATGAATGCATGTTAAAAATGAGTGAAATTTAATTAAAAGATGAATAGATTGGAAAAATATTTAAAAAATGAATAAGAGATTAATATGTTTTTATTTATTACATCTTATTAATTTTCTATATTTATATTTAATCTATACTATTTATTCTTATTTATAATTAATATATATATATATTAAATTATTCATTTTTATTAATAATTGTTTCATTAATAAATCATTTAATATTTTTTGTAATTTATTCATTTTTAATTTGTATTTGTTTAATTATTTCATTTTATTCATTTTATATATATATATTTAATATATAATATTTATTAATATTTTTAATATATATATACACATATATTAAATTTATTCATTTTTATTAATAATTATTTTCTTAATAAATTTTTTAATATTTTTGTAATTTATTCATTTTTAATTTTTATTTGTTTAAATATTTCAATTTTTTAATATTTTTACTAATTATATTTTTTTTATGTTTTTTTATTGAAGTATAAATAATTTGGGAGGATGGGACGAAGGGATGTGTATAGGCCCACAGAATATGGGCAGGTAGTATATAGACTCGGAAGATATAGGCCAGATAAGGCCAGTGTGTAAAGGTGTATGTGGGTGTCAGTCCCCCGCAGCTATGGCACGGTGCAATAACAGAAGGCTCGAGCTTATATAGCTCATCCAAGACAAATAAAAAGTACAATGTGGGATGAAGCTGCACGAGCCAACCCATTATTAGCGCTGATAAAAGGGTATCATTTGTCAGTACTTCTATCTAGCATTGATAAAGGCTACCAATGTTCATTACAGGTTTTCTAGTTGTGATCCATAATACTAGCTCGCTCCATGAGCAATCCATTGCAAAACCAGAATCTGTAAAGCAGCTTCAGTCTACTGACACCAAGTGGCACAAGTAAGGTATCAGCATAAAATAGCTCAATTGGATAGCATCACAGAATCTATGCATTCCCCTTCTCAAAATAGACCATAAACACAAGTTTGAAAATATAGGTAGAAAATCGGGTTTTTTTCATTCTCCAAAACAATCTCACCCCTTTATTAAATCCTCTTTAAAAATACCACTTGTACACATTCTTTTTTTTCAAACCTATAATTTTTGTTTAAGATCACAATCACTAAAGGTGTTTCTAAATTTTTTATTTAAGTGAAACGATGGAAGAATAATAAGGTCTTAAGGGGTTCAAGATTTTATACCTGGTCTGGAAATAAGAAGACCATGACATAATGAGAATAACCATGCCGTAAAAGGTTGTGGAAGAGGAACCATGATGCAATGAGAAGAACCACGCCACAATATATCTCAATCCATCTTCCTCTTTGAAAATCCTAGAAAAATACCAGAGTCCTCACCATAGACAAACCTTGGATACTATAAACTCAAGTAAGGCCATGCCACAAGGTGAATGACCATACTACAGAACTTCTATGCGAGGATCATCCATGACACAACTTAAGAGTCACACCACAACTACATCGAGATCAATAGAACCACCAATGATCCTAGAGGACTCCACACCATAGCCTAAATCCCTATTCCACAAATACCACTACCACAACACAAAAAACACTACCATGTTTCAAGGAACTTCTCCGACTAGAGTTGGATTCAATCCAGAACAGTCAAAAGGGCATTAATTATTATTCTAAAAGTGTTGGCTTGACCCTTTAATTGTTTGACTCAATCTAAGGCTCCTCTAGAACCTATGAAGGATTTAAATATATATAAAGGGAGGCTTGGATCATATCTTCATCAACTATGACAACTAATTTTCATCAAACGATTCTTGATCGATCTATGATGAACAATTACTCACCAATCTTAATCCAACTTCAAAGAACAAATCTTCTTTCATCAGATTCCAATAGAGATCACTTGAATATCATATATAGGAATTAAAGATAGAAAGAAAACATCATCCACACCAACATAGTTCTACAGATCTTTTTCAACTATTCATTTTCTTTATCTTAATCCTCTTGTACTTTCTTTATTATAACCCCTTGGATCCTCTTATATCCTCTCTCTCTCTCTCTCTCCTTCTTCTTTCTTCTTCCAATATTTTAGAGAGAGTAGAGTGTTCTTGTATCAAGTTTGATTCTAAGAAAACCTTATCTTATTCTTTATCTTATTGATTGAGTACTCATAACCTTAAGTGAGGGATTATTGGTTTCTTGCTTCTCCATTAAAGAGAAAGCGACATTCATCTTTGGTTTCTTACTTCTCCATTAAATAGAAAGGGTATTTGGTTTCTTTCTTCTCCATTAAAGAAAAAGGGTATTTAGTTTCTTGACTCCCATTAAATTTATGGGATTAATATAACCCTCTCAAGAATTCCCTAGGTGAGGAAGTGTAGGGGCTCATTCCTAAGATACTGTCGAACTCATTTATCAAATTGTGTCTTACCTATTTAATTTATATTGCATTTACTTTAACAGGATAATTATCCACAAAGTATTTGTAATGGTGGTATATCTTCCACCTAAGGATGGTTAGTGGTATTAAATCATCCACCTGGATTTGGTGATGCCTCATTCTCCAAGTGGTCCCTTATTCGCCATTGACATTAAATTGGGGATGGATCGTTCAACTATATTTCTTATGGAGTTGACATATCATTCAACCAATTATGCTCGATGGAAAGAGACCATTCACCCTATATTTGATATGAGGATGGATGTATCATTCATGCTCAGGTGTTGTTCATACCATGGGTGTATCATCCCATTCCAGAACTATCCATAACATGTATGGTCACATATAGTCTGGCAGTTGATCACTACATTAGGTATTTATTTATTTATTTATTAGCATTCTATATCAGGCATGTATGTATAGCAGTCAACTTGTAAGGGACATCATTCATTGGGGGATACTGAGTTGTAATCACTCCTAGATTAGGTGCACTTGTACTTGAGAAAACTTTTTGTTCCAGAACTTGGGTAAGGGTGAGGCCCCTACTACGTAAGATGGTTGAGCAGTTGGAGCTTTGATGGAGTTAAGAGTTAGGTTCAATCCAAGACTCGATACCTTTTTTTTGATATATAATGTACTTTTTTTAACTTTTAAACCTAGTGGTGTATTATTTACCACTTATAGATCTTGTTTAGGCTATAAAAATCCCATAATATGAGCAGTATCTCATTTTGTTACAATATAGTGATTTTTTGTTTATTATTGTTTAAATGGGTTAGGGTTTGAGTACCCAAAATTTAAAGGATACTCAACCATTTTCCATCCCCAACATATAACAACGTTTATGTGTATATCCTTATATAATAAGGGTGCGAGACCTAATCAATGAATTACTTGATGACTAGGATAGGGGGAAAACTCCCAACTGGTTTAATGATATCGATCATACTCTTATTTTGAGCATTCCTCTCACACCAGGTATGGGGAAGGATCAGATTTGCTGGACTGGGGAAGCATTCGGGAAGTTCTCAGTCCGATCAGGCTACAAAATACAGGTTCATGACTTGGCCCAGGTTTCCCCTAACAATCGTTGGAAGATTCTATGGTCAATCTCCTCCCCTCCCATGGTGAAATTCTTTTGGTGGTAGGTCTTTGCTGGTGTTATGCCTACCCATGACCTTTTGGTGAGAGGTCATCTAGTTGGTGATGACATTTTTCCTCTGTGTCTCCAAGATTTGGAATATCCTTTGCATGAAATTCTTCTCTTTCATGGGTTGGAAGGAGATTCGAAGGAATGGGAGCCGGATTTTAAAAAGTTCTTTAATCCATCTATTGGGTTGATTCAAAACTTCATTAAATGGGCAGCTTCGTTGGAACCAAGGGTGATGGGGGTGATTTGAAAAATTGATTGGATGGTGTGGACTCGAAGAAATGAAATACTTTTTCATAATAAGGTGACCCAAGATCATATTTGGGTTGAGAGGAATTTGGATTGGATGAATTGTTAGATGAAGAATGATGTTTTTCCCTCTATGGGTAGTAATTGGTAGACAAATCTATGTTGGTTTGCCCCTCTATATGGTTTTTTCAAAATTAATATGGATGCAACTGTCTCTGCTCTCCCTAGGGTTGGAGTTGGATTTATCACCCCTGATAGTGATGGTCAGGTCATGGAAGCTCACTGTAGGGTTGTTGATGCCTCCTGGATCCCTGTTGTAGCGGAGACATCTCCTATTCTCCACGAGATTCTTCTTGCTCGCTCAAAAGTTTGGACCAATGTGGTGCTGGAATCTGACTGCTTGGAAGTGATTAATGATTTATCAAAGAAAGAGAAGGATTCCCAAAAATTTGGCCTCATTTTGAGAAAGATCTGGTCCTTGACCGATTGTTTCACTGAATGAAATTTTCTTTCATAAAGCGATGGGGAAATGGGAGACTCATCGTTTAGTTTTTTTGGGAAATCTTGGGGTAACCATTGTTGGATGGACTCTTTCCCCGAGTGGATCTATAGATCTTGTGTGAATGATCAGTAATTTATTTTTTTTGGTTCAAACAAATATATACTTAAATAATAATAAAAATTTATAAATTTATAAATTTTTTATACACATATATATCTCATCTAGACACACACACACACACATATCGATACAAAATATATATATATATATTATTTACTGTATATGTGTTTATATATATATAAGGTAATTATTTTTTATATGTGTGTTTTTTATTATATATAACATAAAAATTTTAAATCTAGAGTGTTAAAAACAAAAAACAAAAAATATTACATGTAGTGATCCTTGTTTAAATAAGGTACAAAGTGATCAATTTCACCAAAAAAGTGATCCTCTGATACCTTTTTGATATTTGGATTCTAAACTTAGATAAATTCTATATTTTGGTCCAATGGTGATATTTTGTCTTAAAAATTGTACTCAAAATTTATTTTATGAATTCCAAACCAATTTTCCAGAATAAATTCATTCATTAGAAAAAAAAGGTTACCAATGGTATTGTTTTTTCAAAAAAAAATATGAAAAATATTTCAACAAATAAATTTTCATTTATTTTTTTATCACAATTATCAAATCAATTTTTACATCATAGTTTTCAAAAAATGTTTCTAAAATAAGAAAAAAATAAAAATGTTATTAAAATTTATTTTTAAGGTAATTAGATTATGACAAAAACCCATCCAATTATTTTAATTTTTTTTAAAAGAGACAGAACCTAAATTTTAAATATTCCACAAAATTGATATTTTTTACTAAAATTAAGGAAAAAAACTTTTTTATTAATTAAAAGGAAGACAATGTTAAAATTATCCAGTAATTTAATAAAGTAAATCTTGAAATTGATAAAAAAGGAAAAATATAAAAAAAAAACTGTGGACCCCAAGTCATGGAATTGTCCAAAATATTATTATATATAGATAGAAATTCTCCAAAATATATTATAATATAATGAAATTATCCAAAAATGCGTACCTTTGAAAATCATGGAAAATCCTGAAGTCCCTTCCATAGTCAAACTTCAGATCCTATAAACTCAAGTAGGGCCAAGTTGTATGGTGAATGACCATGCTCCATAACTTCTATGCAAGGATCATCCATGACAGAACTTAAGAGTCAAGTTACAGCTACTTAGAGATCAACAGAACCACTAGAGATCCTACATGACTCCATGTGGTAGCCAAAATCCCTACACCACAAATACCACTACTACTACACAACAAACACTACCATGCTGCAAGGAGCTTCTCTAAATGGATTTGGAATTGATCTAGAATAGTCAAAAGAGCATTAATTATTGGTCTAAAAGATTTGACTTGACCCTTTAATTACTTGACTCAACCCAAGGCTCATCCAGAACCTATGAAGTTTATAAATAAACATCAAGGTAGACTTGGATCTCATCTTTTTCAACTAATAAAACTATTTGACATTGAATAATTCTTGATCAATCTATAATGAAAAATTCTTCATCGATCTTGATCCAAATTCAAAGAAAAAATATTTTCTCACCAGCTTCCAATGGAGATCACTTGAATGTATTAAGTGGGAATTAGAGAAAAAATGAAAACATCATCAACACCAACATATTTCAACAGATCTTTTTCAATTTTTCCTTCTCTTTCTCTTAAGACTCTTGTGCTTTCGTTATTAGAACCTTGTGTCTACTCTTTTATCCCCTCTCTCTCTCATTATTATTATTATTATTATTATTATTATTCTTTATTCCTCTAATATTTTAGATAGAGTAGAGTGTTATTGTATCAAGTTTTATTCTAAGAAAACCTCTTCTTCTTCCTTATATTCTTGATTGATTGATCATAACATTAAGTGAGGTATTCTTGGTTTATTGCTTCTCCATTAAAGATAAAGAAACATTCATATTTGGTTTCTTTCTTCTCTATAAAAGATAAAGGGTATTTGTTTTATTTCTTCTCCATTAAAGAATAAGGGTCATTGTTTTCTTGACTCTCGTTAAAGTGATGGAGTTAATATAACCCTCTCACGTATTCTTGAGGTGAGGAGGCATAGGGGTTCATTCCAGATCTTTTGTCGAACTCCTTTATCAAATCATGCCTTGCCTATTTAATTTTTGTTTCATTTAATTTAATGGGAGTATCAGTCATAGAGGCTTTGTAAGGGTGTTATATCTTCCACCTAAGGATGGGTAGTGGTATTAAATCATCCACATGGATTTGGTGATGCCTCATTCACAAATTGGTCCCTTATTGACCATTGACATTATATTGGTGATGGATCATTCAACTATATTTTTTATGGAGTTGAAACATCATTCAACTAGTGATGCTCGATGGTAAGAGACCATTCACCCTATTTTTGATAAAAATAGGGAAGTATCATTAATGATCTAGGTTTGTTCAGACCATGGGTGTATCATCCCATTCCGGAACTATCCAAAGCATGTATGGTCACATATGGTCTGGAAGTTGATCACTACATTAGGTAATTATTTAATTATTTATTTTATTATTATCATTCAATATCAAGCATGGATGTATAACAGTTAAATTTTTATGTACACCATTCATGGAGGGATACTAAGTTGTAATAACTCCTATCTTAGGATCTCTTATACCTAAGAAAACTATTTTTTTCATAACACAGGTAAGGGTGAGTGACCTACTATATAGGATGGTTGATTAGTTGGATCTTTGATGGAGTTAAGAGTCAGGTTCAAGCCAAGACTCAAGACCTATTTTTGGATATATCATGTGTTGCAGGGAACACCCCTAAGCGAGAGTTGGTCCCCATGTAATAGTCTAGGATATATTGGGTACTTTGGTTCATCAAAATCCAAAATAAAAAAATGATGTTTATTTTAAGTTTATTACAGGAAAACTGATAATCAAAATTAGAATGTTAAAATTGATATTCCAAAAAATCAAATGAAATATATAAATTAATTCTATTAGTGAACATAACACATGTTGGTAGTGACCATGACACCATTTTAAGATTTAAACTAATTCTCATTACAATAGAAAACATAATCTATACACATTGGTTTATCCAAATTATAATCAAACAAAAGTGAATAATAGTCACACATGGTAGTGGAAAACTCACTAAGTAGTGTCAATTACAACATTCAATGCTTGTAATATTCCTCATTACAAAAATATAAAAAATATTATGTAGGCACTGATTCAATAAACTAGAACCAGAAAGAATGAGAATTAAATTTTCAAATGTACATTCACACATTTTCCGAATAGAAAATTGAGTTTTTGACAAAGAATAAACTCAAAATCAAGCATCAATTAAGGCGATAACAACAACAATGAAGAAAAATCATTTGAATAACGATTTATAGGTTAAATAAATATAGAAAAGGAAATAAGTAGAAGGGAAAAAATATTGACATGATTATTCCATTTATCCTATGATCATTAGAAATAAGCATCACAAGTGTTTTCATTATGAAATAAAGGAATACAAGAAGCAGTAGAGGCAGAGACAGGACTGGATGACAAAAACAAAAGTTTGATGCGGACGATGGAAAAACAAGCAGCATGAACAAGGCCTACAAACAATCAATAAAGAGAAAAGAAATGTAAAGGAATGAGACCACCTTACCAGGGTCGGTCTCACCTTTTCCGAGGAAGAATCCATTTCATGAGCCACTGAAATTGTCATCTTCAACTTATTTATGTTTGATCATCCAAGATAGGCACTAATAGTCAGGATCGCACACCACAAACCATTTTCACCATGCCACTGGTCAGATTTGACTCTAACATGCTAATAAATAGTTTTTAAGAACCAACAACATTGAGATATAGGTTCAAGAACCAAAAACTCCACCTCCGGCTGTGGTTGATATTTGCGAGCTTAAACACGGATCCGCCAAGCGCCCTTCATAACTCTTTCGTAGAAAGGATGATGATGTGGTCTGCCTCTTCCATGGTTCCACTTTTGGTAAAAAAAGGATTGTGCCACTGAGATCCCTCTCCTCCCTATCTCTCTCGATGAGAAATGATAAATCCCCAAACTAGAAAACCTCATTTGACTTCTCCATGGTGAATCAATAACTCACTGACATCTCCCCTCTCTACCTTCTCAAAGAATCATCAAATACAGGGGATGTGGTCTCCTTATCCAGGAGTGAACCAGGATATCCCTTTTCCCTCACACATGAAATAGAGCTACTGGGTGTGCTGGGTGCACTATCTCTCTCTAATATCTCTAAGGAAAAACTGAGTACCCGAAGCCCTCGCTGCTCACCAACTGAGGTGACATACTATTGTTCACGAGAAAATAGCTAGACTAAAAGACACCATAGGTAGGTGCACCTATTCCAGGACATATGGATAGTGGAGGATAAAAACTTAAAAAAATACTCAAAGGGGAAAATTAAAATTAGTGCATTTTAATTAACAAAAAAACATGAATATAAAAATTCAAAAAACACCGCCTTAGAAATTAAATGCATGAACAGTTTTAATATGCAACAACATCACACTCTCCACCTTGAAAATTTAAAAAAAATAACCACATGATAATTCTCCACCACTTGACATCAACTTAGGCATATCCTAAATAGAAAACTAAAAGGGTAATAAAAGATATATGACCTTATTCACACTATCGATCCAACTGCCCCTAACATGTATCAACAGTGAAAAATGTAGGCCAAAATTGAATGATATTCTAAAGATTCTAAACTTGCTCAAAATTTGAACACTTCTAAAAAACTACATGATAAAGGTCATACCTGCACTTAACTGGGTCTTTCTATGAGATGATGTCAATGAGAAAGACAATACCATCAAATCACATGCCAATAGGTCTACAAAACAGCTCACCAGTGCCTATAAAACACCAAGAAACTGAGCAATATCCATCCTCATACAAAAAAACATGAAACAAATCTCAGATAAATCACAAATAATTGAAACTCAATATAAAACTATGATATCATGCAAAATAGTAGAAAAGGAAGCAACAGAGAGAGCATGTATAGTAAGGTAAAACAGCCAATGAGAAAAGTCTCCACCCAAACCCATGAAAACATAAAAGGAGCGAAGCACCCAAAACTATCGAATTTAATTCGAGAAATACTACACTAAACAAGATCAAGAAGATTCTTAATGCAAGGCCCCAAAATATCCATGAAATATATATTCAAATTCTCGACCCAATGAGATAACTTTCTAAAACAAAATCCAAAAGGAGATATCCTCAAACAAAAGGGAAATTGTAAAGACACATGAAAGTAGTCCCAGCATACTAGGATAACTCTAATATGTGAGAACAAAGGTTGGGATCTAGCAAGAAACCTAGGGGAAAACAAGCCACATAATTTCCACACATCCTAGTCTAGATTTAGTAATGGCACATAGTTCTTAGGAAACAAAAACAAACCCTCTAAACATGGTCGAAAAGTAAATCCAAGAATTTTGGTGATCAACTAAGTGACAAATAAGATAACCACATCCATAAGCTACCCAAGCCCAAACACTGAACATTCTATAAGTCCATACTTGGAGAAAATAGTCCTAAAAGATATGGAGGAACTCAATAGAGCTAACATAAGATCATATCCTAGGAAAAAAGGCAGACTCTAGAGACATAATATCTTGTCAAGACCTTGGTTCTAACAGGATCTCAAACATAGGACAACCTCACACAGAACCCATTTCTAGCCCAAATCCATTAACACACATAGGTATCAATTATCAAGAGGTGTATTTAAGGCTCAGATAGGCAAAGAAAATAAGGAAATGGTAAGGAAAGAAACTATCAGCAACATATTGAAATTATATCCCAAGAGAGCACATGATCAAGATAAAGAAAACAAAAAAGCATGCTAAAAAGTAAGACTCTATAGAATCATTTAAAAGAAATGAACAATCGATTTTGAAAATTTAATGAAGAAAAAATTAAACCCAATTAGGCTCTGATACCACTTTGTTGTGGGGAGTGCCCGTACGTGATAAATGGTCCCCATGAAATGGACTAGGATATATTAGGTATTTTGGTTAATAAAAATACTAAATACAATAATGGTGTTTATTTTCAGTTTATTACATAAAAACTAATAATCAAAATTAGAAAGTTTAAATTTCAATTCCAAAACATCAAATGAAATATTCAAATAAATTACAATAGTGAACATAACATGTGATTTTAATGACCATTAAACCATTTCAATAATTTCACTAATTATCATTACAATAAAAAACATAATTTTTACTCATTTATTCATCCAAAATAAAATCAAACATTAGTGGATAATAGTCACACATGGTAGTGGAAAACTCACATAGCCATGGAAATTACAACATTCAAAGCTTGTAATATTTCTCATTAAAAAAATAAAAACATTATTATATAGACACTGATTAAATAAACTAGAATAGGAAATAATGAAAATTAAATTTCCATATGTATATACACACATCTCTATAATAGAAAATTTATTTTTTTACAAAGAAAAAACTCAACAACAAGAATCTATTAAGGCGGCAACAACATCAATGAAGAAGTGGCATTTGAGAAGTGATTTACAGGTCAAATAAATATGAAAAGGGAAAGCATTAAAAGGGAAAACATATTTATGTTCTCCGACCATTTGGCCTATATGCATGGGTAAGAATCATCAAGGGTGTTTCCACTATGAAATAATGGAATACAAGAAGTAGAAGAGGAACATACAGGACTGGATGAGAAAAAAAAGTGTTATGCAGATGATAGAAAAACAAGAATCATGAATGAGGCCTAAAAAAATCAACAAAGTGAAATAAAATGTACAGGGTTAATACCCCCTTACCAAAGCACAACCATACCTTTATCGATGAAGAATCCACTTTGTGATCCACTGAAATCATAATTTTAAACTTTTTTATCTTTGATCATCCAAGATAGTTGCTACTGGAGAGGATCACACACCACAAACCATTTGCATCATGTTGGTTCTCAGATTCAACTTCAGCAGGATAAGAAAAATTTCACAAGAACAAACAACATTGAGATACATGTTCAATAACCAAAAACACCACCTTTGGTTGTGATTTATCTCTGTAAGCAGCAATGAATCCACCAAGTGATCATCAAAATTCTTTCGCAGTAAGGCTAATGATGTGGTCCGCCCCCATCGTGATTACTCCTTCGGTGAAAAAGGATTTCACCGATGAGTTCCCTCTTCCCACTAGCTCTTCCGATGATAAATGAGAAATCCCCAAACCAGAAACCGTCATTCAACTTCTCTGTAGAGAATCAAGAACCCACTGACATCACTCCTCTCTGTCTTTTAAAATAATCATTGAATGTAGGGGTGTGGTGTCCTTCTCCAAGTGTGAACTAGGATATCCCTTCACCCTCACACCTAGAATGGATCCACTATGCACCCTCTCTCTCTCTCCAATATCTCTCCGATAAAACCAAGTTCCCAAATCCCTTGTTTCTCACCAATTGAGGCGACCTCCTTCTGTTTGTGAGCAAGCGGCCAAACTAAAAGACACCACAAATAGGTGTTCCTAGTCTGGGACATGTGGATGATGGAGGATAAGTGGTCCATTCACAAAAACGAACAGTAAAACCAATGGTCAAGGGGAAAATTAAAATTAATTAATTTTAATTAACGAAAAAAACATAAATATAAAAATTCACAAATCTCCACCTTGGAAATTAAATGCATGAACAATTTTAATATGAAACAACACCACACTCTCTACCTTTATTTTTTAAAAAAGTAAACCATATGATAATTTTATACCACCTAACATCATCAACTTAGGCATAGACTAAACAGAAAAGTAAAAGTAGAATAACAGCTATACGAACTTAGTCACACTATCAATCTAAATTCCCCTAACATGTATCAACAGTAACATGAAACCGAAAATTGAATGATATTCTAATGATACTAAACATGATCAAAATTTGAACAATTCTAAACAGCTGCATGATAAAGGTCATGTCTACACTTACCTAGGTGCCTCTCTAAGATTATGCTAATGGGGAAGACAAGACCATCATATCACATGCCAATGGGTCTATAAAACATCTCACTAGTGAATGAAGAACACTAAGAAGAAGAGTAATATCCATCCTCATACAAAACAACATGAAAAAACAAAACTCAGAGAAATCACATAGAATTTCAGCTTAGTATAAAATAGTGAAATCATGAAAAACAATAGAAAAGGAAGCAACAGAGAGAGAATGCATAGTAAAGGAAAACAACCAAATAGAAAGGTCTCCACCTGAACCCACAAAAACATAAAAGGAAAAAAGCACCAAGCACTGTTGACTTTAAGCTGATACATTCCACACTAAACATGATAATAAAGACTCTCGATATAAGGTTCCAGAAGATCTTTAAAATATGGATTCAAAATCTCCACCCAAGGAGACGACTGCCTAAAAAAATCCAAAAGAAAATATCCTCAAACAAAAGGAAAACTATAAGGACACATGAAAGAAGTCCAAACATCCTAGGGTATCTCTAAGACATGAGATCAAAGGATGGGGGAAGTTAGAAACCTAGGGGAAAACAAGCCACATAAGAGCCACACATACTAGTCTAGAATTATTAATTCCACACAGTTCATAAGAACCCAAAACAAAGCCACTAAACATGGTCGAATAGTAAATCCACAAGTTTGGTGATCACCCAAGTGACAATCAAGAGCGTTGCACTCCCAAGCTACCCAATCCTAAACACTAAACTCACTACAGGTCCAAACCCAGATTAAAATATCTTAAAGGATTCTATGTAATGAAAAAATACTAACATAAGCTTATCTCCTATGCAAAAGGACAAATCTAGAAACACAAGATCATTCCTAGAAATTACTGTTAACTGACTCTCAAACATTGGCCAACCTCACACAGAACCCATTCCTACACTGAAAATATAGACACACATAGGTAGAAACTATCAAGAGGCATCTTTGAGGCTTAAACAGGAAAATAAAATGGGGAAACAACAAGGAAATAAACTATCAAAAACAAATTGAAATTACATCCCAAGAGAGCACACGAACAAGATGAATGAAACAACAAAGCATGTTGAAAATTGAAATCTACTAGAAATCATTTGAAAGCAATGAACAATAAATTTAAAAAATTTAACTAAGAAAAGATTAAACCCAATTAGGATCTGATACAAATTTTTTTGTGGAGCGCCCCTACGCGAGAGACAATCCCCTTGTAATAAATATGATATATTGGCTATTTTGGTTCATCAAAATTTGAAATATGAAAAAAAAAATTATTTTCAGCTTTTACATTTAAACTGATAATCAAAAGTAGAAAATTCAAATTCAATTCCAAAACATCAAATGAAATATTCAAATCAATTCCAAAAGTGAATATAACACATACCAGTAGTGACCATCAAACCATTTCAAGACTTGCACTAATTATTATTACAAAAGAAAAAATAATTTGTACACATTGATTCATCCAAAACAAAATAAAACAGTAGTTCATAAGATTCACACAAAGTATTGGAGAACTCATATAGTAGTGGCAATTACAACATTCAAAGTTTCCACTATTTCTATTTATAAAAACAAAAACATTATTATGTATACACTAATTAGATAAACTAGAACAAAAAATAATGAGAATTAAATTTCCAGATGTACATATAAACATTTCCAAAATTGAAAATTGAGTTTTTGAAAAATAAGAAACTCAATAGCAAGCATCAATTAAGGCAATAAGAATAATCAAGAAGCAGTGTTTAAATAGTCATTTTTAGGTTGAATAAATATCGAAAATTAAAGTAGTAAAAGGGAAAATAATTACATGCTTCTGCCAATTTTCCTATATGAATAGGGAAGAATAATCAAGGGTGTTTCCACCATGTAATAAAATAATAAAAGAAGCAGTAGAGGCATAGAAAAGACTGAATGAGAAAAAAAAGTGTGATGTTGTTGATGGAAAGCAGTGTGAAAGAGGACTGCAAAAAATTGACAAAGAGAAAATGAATGTATGGGACTGAGACCCCCTTACCATGGATCGATCTCACCTTTTTTGAGGAAGAATCTGTTTTATGATCCACTGAAATCATCATTGTCGACTTGTTTAGTTTCGATCTTCTAAGATAGTCGCTGCAGGCAAGGACCGGACACCACAAACCATTTGCATCATGCCGCCGCTCAGATTCAACTCTGGTAGGGCAAAAAATAGGCCACAAGAACCAAAAACATTGAGATACAGGTTTAATAACCATAAATGACACTTTTGACAATGATAGATCTTCATGAGAAGCAATGGGGGTCCACTAAGGGCTCGTCGAAACTCCTTCATAGCAAGGCCAACGATGTGGTCTGCCTTCATCATGTTTCCTCCTTCAGTAAATAAGGACCTCACTACTGAGATCACTATCCTCTCTATCTCTCTCGATGAGAAACAATAAATACCCAAACCAAAAACCCACATTTGAATTCTCCATTGTGAATCAAGAACCAGCCAATGCCTCCCCTCTCCACCTTCTCAAATAATCGTGAAATTCAAGGGTCTATTCTCCTTATCTAGGAGTGAACCAAGAGATCCCTTATAACGACCCAAAATTTTTATTAATATTTGTTTCCTAAATTTTTGTGTTATGTATTTTATGATCAAAAAAACTATATTCTTTAATTAATGAAGTAAGTATAATTAAATGAGAATTTTGGGTTTCGACTGTTATATGATCATTAGCCAATATGACCATTAGAAACTAAACTCTTAACATTACAATTATAGTTTATAAATACAAGTGATCTTGGTTAATTAATATAGAAAGAATATTCGATGGGTCATACAGTAGACTCAGGCTGTTCGAAGCCCATCTGATGGAACTTGGGAAGGAGTTAGCACCACTGGGATTTGCTCTGGACCAAGCCCAAGCTAAACTTCATCATCTGAAGCTTGAATGGAATCGCCTACGAGATAAGTTCAAGCTGATAGAGTTCACCACTCGGGCAATTTTGGTCGAGCCACCCCAAGATTCTATTACCTTAGCACACCTTACACTTAGGTCATATGTTGTTGTTATAAGGGGCTATGTAATGAGACCTTAGCTGCTTTTTGTAATCTCTTGATATAAATAAAATTGTTGTCATGGTAAAGTTTGTAAATTTCAAATGTCTAGATAAATATAGGATGTATATTATTGATGAATTTAGGAAAAGGGAAAAAGGGATATTTTTAAAATATTTATATAAACCTTAAATAATTAATAATGTGTAATTATTTTCAAAAAATGGTCTTCTATAGTTGTGTTCAGTAGGAAATTTAGAGTCTAATAAGATCAACTTATTTTTTGGTCAATAGTAAATTATGAATAGTAATTTTACACATATGAATAGTAATGTGACCAAATGGAATATTAATTTCACTTAAGAAAGTATTATTATAATTTAGACACCTTTATTAGGTAATGTGATTCAATAAAATAAGTAAATAACTATTTTAGAAATTATTATTTAAGTAATAGTTTTTTTCAGGTGAATAGTGTTTTTATTTAAAAATTATATTAAAAATATTTAGAAAATTATTTTCATAAAATGGAGTTCATTTTTGAATTTAGAGCATTGATATTTGGTTAAGGTGAATTTTTGGTATTTTTCTGAAATAGTTGAATTTTCGGTGAATAGTGAAAATACAGTTTTGAGTTTCGGGTGTTTAATGACATCATTAAGGATGTAATAATTATGTAATAATTCTGTTAGAATTATGAATAGTAATTTATTCTATGAGGTGTCCCAAGTTTCCAATACCATGGGAAAATACCATGGGCAAGCCCATGGTTTTTCCAATACCACCGATGAGGTGTCCCTTGGAAATTAATGATTTGTTCCCTCACTTCTCCTATAAATACCATGCCATTACCTAATCCATTTCATTAAAAAAATCCTCCTCAACGAAGTTCTGGTCTATTTAACTCCCAAGTAGTCCTACCAAGGTTCCCTAAAGCCTCCCAAGGTCCCAACCTTCAAGCTTTCAAAGTTACTCTTCAAGGTATGGGAAACTTTCACCCTCCTCTTTAAAGTCATGACTTCCTTTATGTTATGTCTTATAGTTCCATTTTAGTATGTTATGGATTGTTATTTTATATTTTTACTACTTTCCATTTCATATCCAAATGATGAGAGACCCTTTATGCTCTCATCAATTGATTTTATGAATTCTTAAGTGACGTCGTTAGGCTGCCGAATTTTCGTAAAAGAAATCTCATTTTCTCTTTCATTTCAAGTTTCATTTTCATGTGGTATGTCATTCAATTGTCCATACCATGAACTTATTTTTTTTATTTACCTATAATATAAAATTATTCATTTATTTATGGGATACACGTATCCCCTCTCTTTATATTATTTTCTAAAACCATGTCTTATTGTCATTATGCTGTAGAAATTTCATCTCAAAATTTCTCTCTCTTTCTCTCAAGGAATTATCTTGTTTTATTTATGTGAATACCCAAACCTATTTAGTTTCTATGGGTGTTCATAGATACAAAAAATGATATATTTTATTCTATAATTGACATACATGTAACCCTCACTCCCTATCCATGGGTTATAAATGACATAACGATCTTATTTTTAAGCACTTTTAAAACGTCATGATTTTGAAGTGAAACCCATTTATTTTACTCTCTTTGGGTTATTTATAAAATGTATGATTATGATATATGTGGATCACATTAAAATAAATACATATTAAGGGTTCACTCTGATATCACTTCAATGCATTAGGTAAAGAATTAATCTCTAGAGATGACAAGTTTCACGATACCTTGGTGAATAACCTTGGTAATTTTTATGACACCTTGGGGATGAACCTTGGTGATATGTTCATGAATGTCTAAATGAAATGTTTTAGACACATATTCAAGTTATGTTTCAATTTCTTTTCATTATGATATTTCTATTCTTTCATTTCTCTTGTCTTTATGTTTTTATCAAGTTTGTATTGATATCACAAGTAAACTGATTCCCTCGTTTACCCTTACTAGGCCTTCAGCTCACCCTTTCCATTGATGTATGTCTCCAGGTTATGAGATGTAGTAATTGTACTTAGTATGAACTTATGATGAAGCCTTACATGTGGATTAGAATAATTTTTAATTTTGTTTTCATGTTTTATGTTCCTGATTTCCAAGACACTAAACTTTAAAAGATCCTATGTTTGTAAAATGGAATGAAAAGTTATGTTATAAAATGGCAGGATTCCATAGTTGGTATCAAAGGATAGTTTAGTTATTTATGGAAATTAGTCCATGAAAACTTTAGGAATAACCCTATATAAAATTTTAAATATAGGAAAACTTCCTAGTATTTTGGTGAATATTGAGTAAGTGGTTTATCAAGAAAATACATCCTTGTCTAGATACGAGTAGGTAGAGTCGGCTCTGGAACAGATGTATATAGGGGTAAAACCTGAAAACACTGCTTTGATCTAGAATTGAATGGGAACTGGTGCACAACAATTGGCCTTTCTGCACTCTTGGTTATGACACTCCCTGGGGATATGTTTTCTTAATCGTAATCATTTTATGAATCATTATGAAGGAATTATAGAGAAATGTAATTGTTTAAACATGAATTTTTAAGACATAAAATATTTTATAGTTAAAAGATTCATAAATGAAATAAGTTTCTCACTAAGGTTTTATTATTTTAGAAAATGTGATAAATATGAGGAACTGTGCAAATGGTGACCGCAATGGACCGTGCGCTGATGAACCTCCGATGGAAGCCGGAATGGAAACTTTCATGCAAATGATGAACCAACTGCCTCAAGTTACGGGAAATAACTTGAATCAAGCTGAGAGACCGATCTCACCATGAAGGTAATAAAATTATGTTGATTCCTTTATGCATCAACGACCACCAACCTTCAGTGGATCGACTAACCCACTTATTTCTGAGTAGTGGATAAGCTCCATCGAGAAGATCTTTTCTGTGCTCCACTGTTCATAGCAAGAGAAGGTCACCCTAGCTGTCTATCGCTTAAAAGAAGATGATGATCAATGGTGGGAACTGATTAAAAACATGGGGAAAAGAGTGGAAGTTGAAGCTATGGAGTGGGAAGAGTTCGGAGGGATCTTTTTTAGTAAGTATTTCCCTTATTCCATGAGAACAAGAATGGACAAGGAGTTTCTCAAGCTGGAGTAGAAGGAGAATGAATCTGTGGGAAGCTATGATATGAGCTTCACAGGGATTTCACATTACACCTCTAGCTTTGTCATGGATTCAAATGGGAAGGTTGATAGATTCTTCAGTGGATTGAGACCTCATCTGCGGAAGAATCTAGCCAGCCGAGACTATGATAGCTACGAGGAGATCGTGCAGAGTGCGATGAAAGTCGAGATGGATTTTGGTAAGACGCAGTGGTCTCATAAATCAAATGACAAGAAGAGATCGATGGAGCCCAACTTAGAAAGGACCTTTGATCAGGGAGGAGAAGGCAAACAAGTACAACATCCCACGTGTAATAAATGTATGAAGAAGCATTTGGGTAAATGCTTGATCAGGAGAGGGAAATGCTACAAGTGTAGAAGAGATGGATATATTGTGAGGAATTTTCCTAGTGAGGTGAAACCTCAACTTCCTAACACAAATGAAAAGGGGAATATGGTGCAGGCCCTACCTGATGTCCAGTGTTTTAGGTGTGGATAACTTGGGCACTTTTCCAATCAATGTCCAAATCAGAGGGCAGTGGAGGGGAACCCCCATCAGCCTCAGTAAAGTCCAAGGGAGCAAGGTCGTGCTTTTGTTATCACAATGCTGAATTTGAAGCTCTGAATGATGTGGTATCAAGTACTCTTATTTTCCTCTCAAAGCTAGCAAGTACTTTGTTTTATTCTGGTTCTACGCATTTCTTTATTTACTCCTAGTTTGAAAAGAATTTATAATCAACCCCTGATTTTCTAAAAGTAGAGTTATCATCCAAGACTCCTGGTGGTATTATCAAAGCATCATCAGTGTTTAGAAACTCTAGTATTTACATTAGTGAGCACAATCTTATCACAAATCTAGTAGTCATTCCCATGCTGGAATTCAACATTATACTAGTGATGGACTAACTCTCAAAGTATAATGCTAAGATCAAATGCAGAAGCAAGGAAATATCAATAGTCTTGAATGGAAAACCTACAGTTATCTTCCAAGGAGAGATATCTCAATTTGATATTTGTTTAGAAGAACCTTTTATATCCTTCTTTATGGAGATGATCAGTGAAGAAGAAGAAGATGATGATATTTTAAGGATAGAAAATGTCCCCATCGTCCAGGAATATGTTGACGTATTTCCTGAGGAGTTACTCAGACCTCCCCTAGAAAGAGAGGTAGAGTTATCCATTGAACTCATACCTGGATCTCATCCGATATCAAAGACCCCCTATAGGATGGAAAATTTGGAGCTAGAGGAATTAAAGAAACAACTCCAAGATCTTTTGGAGAAAGGGTTCATCTGACCATGTGTGTCTCCTTGGGGAGCACCGGTTCTCTTTGTGAAGAAGAAGGATGGATTGATGTGGATATGCATTGATTATAGAGAACTAAATGGGATCATAGTGAAGAAAAAATACCCTCTTTCAAGAATTGATGACTCATTTCACCAAATTCGTGGGGCTCAATTCATCTTTAAGATTAATCTTCGATCTGGTTATCATCAATTGAGGGTGAAAAAAGAAGATATTCTGAAAACTAACTTCTGATCAAGATATGGGCATCATGAGTTTGTTTTTATTCCCTTCAGAATGACTAATACACCTTCTATTTTTATGGATTTGATGAATAGAGTCTTTAAAGACTACCTTGATAAATTTTTGGTAGTTTTTATTGATGATATTCTGATATATTCCAAAAGTTGCGAGGAGCATGAAGATCATCTAAGGGTTATTTTGAAAACTCTACGGAAGGAGAGAATTTTTGGGAAGTTCAGAAAATGTGAATCTTGGTTACAACAAGTTGCTTTCTTGGGGCACATTATAACCAATGAAGGAATCACAGTTGACCCTGTAAAGACAAAAGTTGTAGAATAGTTGCCTCTACCTACAACAATAACCGAGATTCATAGTTTCCTTGGTTTAGCGGGATATTATAGGAGATTTGTGAAAAAAAATTCACAACTTTCAAATCCATTAACCAAGTTAACTCAAAAAGGGGTCAAGTTCATCTGGACAAAGGAGTGTGAGGAAAGTTTCTAAGAGCTGAAGAATATATTGGTTACCGCACCCATGTTAACAATGCCCTCAAGTGGAGAAGGATTCGTTATTTTTAGCGATGCATATCTGAAAGGGATTGGGTGCATCCTCATGAAAAATTACAAGGTCATTGCTTATGCATCTCGACAGTTGAAGACTCATGAGAAGAACTATCCTACTCATGATCTGGAGCAGGATGCGGTTGTTTTTTCTTGAAGATATGGAGGCACTATCTTTATTGGGAGAAATGTGATATATACACAGACCATCAAAGTTTGAAGTATATTTTTACACAAAAGGAATTGAACATGAGACAAATGAGATGGTTGGAACTTCTTAAAGACTATGATTTTTCAATTCATTATCATCCTGGAAGAGCAAACAAAGTCACTGATGCATTAAGTAGGAAAGACCCAGCTGTCCTTTCCATGATGAGGATTCCAAGAGATCCATTGATCAATGACCTAGTAAAGTTGGACATGGGAATTATAAGGGAAGGGAAATCATCAAGCCTAACCCTAATGATTTCTCAACCATCATTACTAGAGAAGATCAAGAAAGATCATAAAGAAGATCCTTTATTACAGAAGAAGTTTGGGGCTGTGAAGGATGGTAAGTTTCCTGAGTTAAATATTGATCAAGAAGGTGTACTGAAATTTTGTACAAGAAAATGTGTTCCATCTATTCCAGGAATAAAGAAGGAGCTGATGGATGATGCTCATATCTCTACATTCTCTATACATCCTGGAAGTACAAAAATGTATAGGGAACTTTGTGATCATTATTGGTGGGATAATATGAAAAGGGAGATTGCTGACTACACTTAAAGGTGCTTGGTATGTTAGTAAGTGAAGGCAGAGCGACACGTTTCTAAAGGGGTATTGCAACCACTACCCATACCAGCATGGAAGTGGGACAATATCACTATGGTCTTAGTCACTAGTCTCCTGAGAACATCCAAATGATATAATGTGATATGGGTTATTGTGGACTGTCTCACCAAGACTTCCCATTTTATCTCTATCCAGGAAGATTTATCTCTTGATCAACTTTCCAGGATTTACGTGAAGGAAGTGGTAAGGCTGTGTGGAGTTCCACTTTCTATCGTACCTGAACATGATCCAAGGCTCACATAAAAATTCTAGAGAAGTCTTTAACATGATCTGAGCAAGAAATTGAATTTCAGTACGGCCTATCACCCCCAAACTGATGTCCAATCTGAAAGGACTATTCAAACACTTGAGGACATGCTGAGAACATGCTCAATGGAATTTAAAGGAGGATGGGATCAACATCTCCCTTTAGTTGAGTTCTCTTACAACAACAGCTTCTACTCGAGCATTCAAATGGAACCCTATGAAGCTCTATATGGGAAGCGATGTATAACTCCTACTTTTTGGAATGAATTTGGTGAGGGAATTCTTCTTGGTCCTAATCTTGTGCAAGAGATGACAGAAAAAGTCCATGCCATCCATCAATACATTAAGGCTACTCAGAGTCGGCAAAAGAGCTATGCCGACAACCATCGAAGGGACTTGGAGTTTGATGTTAGCGACAAGGTCTTTCTTTGAATTTTACCTTGGAAGAGATTCATGAGGTTTGGGAAGAAATGGAAGATCATACCTAGGTACATTGTCCCCTATGAAATCCTTTATCGTGTAGAAGCAGTGACCTATCATCTTGCACTTCCTCCAAATCTAGCACAATTTCATGATGTCTTCCACGTATCCCTCTTGAGGAAGTACATACCTGAACCTTCACATGTACTAAACCCAGAGGTGGTACAACTGGAACATGACCTCTCTTATGAGGAGCAGCCGGTGGAGATATTGGATTGTAGAGACAAGGTTATACGCAACAATACTACCAACCTTGTCAAGGTGTTGTGGAGGAACCACAAATGCGAAGAAGCCATGTAGGAACCAGAGGAGTCTATGAGATATAAGTACCCACACCTTTTCTTTTCTGAGGGTACGAGTTAAAATTTCGAGGAAAAATTTTCTTAAGGGGGGAAGAATGTAACGACCCAAACTTTTTATAAATATTTTTTTTCTAAATTTGTGTGTTATGTATTTTATGATCAAAAAAACTATATTCTTTAATTAACAAAGTAAGTATAATTAAATGATACTTTTGGGTCTCAATAGTTATTTGACCGTTGGCAAATATGACTGTTGGAAACAAAACTCTTAACATTATAATTATTATTTATAAATACAAGTGATCTTGGTTAATTAATATAGAAAGAAGATTCTATGGACTCATCCAGTAGACTTGGGTTGTTTGAAGACCATCAGATGGAACTTGGGAAGGAGGTAGCACCACTAGGCTTTTCTCTGGACCAAGCCCAAACCGAACTTCATCATGTGAAGCTTGAACAGAATTGCATACGAGAGAAGTTCAAGCTGATAGAGGTCACCACTCGGGAAATGTTGGCTGAGCCACCCCAAGATTCTATCAACTTAGCACACCTTACACTTAGGTCTTATGATGGTGTTATAAGGGGCTATGTAACAAGACCTTAGCTGCTTTGTGTAATCCCTTGATATAAATAAAATTTTTGTTTTGGTAAAGTTTGTAAATTTCAAATTTCCGGATAAATATAGGATGTATATTATTGATGAATTTTGGAAAAGAAAAAAGGGATATTTTTAAAATATTTATGTAAACCTTAAATAATTAATAATGTGTAATTATTTTCAAAAAATGGTCTTCTATGGTTGTGTTCAGTAGAAAATTTAGAGTCTAATAAGATCAACTTAATTTTTTGTGGATAATAAATTATGAATAGTAATTTTATGCTTATGAATATTAATGTGACCAAATTAAATAGTAATTTTACTTAATAAAGTATTATTATAATTTAGGCACCTTGATTGGTTAATGTGATTCAATAAAATATGTAAATAACAGTTTCAGAAATTATTAGTTAAGTAATAGTTTTTTAGGTGAATAGTGTTTTTATTTAAAAATTAAATTAAAAATATTTAGAAAATTATTTTCATAAAATGAAGTTCGTTTTTGAATTCAGAGCATCAATATTAGGTTAAGGTGAATTTTTGGGATTTTTCTGAAACAGTTGAATTTTTGGTGAATAGTGAAAATACAGTTTTGAGTTTCGGGTGTTTAATGACATAATTAAGGATGTAATATTTATGTAATCATTCTGGTCGACTTATTAATAGTGAATTATTCTATGAGGTGTCCCAAGTGGCCAATACCATGGGCAAATACCATGTTCAAGCCCATGGTTTTTCCAATACCACCGATGAGGTGTCCCTTGGAAATTAATGCTTTGTTCCCTCACTTCTCTTATAATTACCAAGCCATTACCTCATCCATTTCATTCAAAAATACTCATCAATGAAGTTTGGGTCTCTTTACCTTCCAAGGAGTCATCCTAAGGTTCCCTCAATCCTCCCAAGGTCCCGACCTTCAAGCTTTCGAAGTTACTCTTCAAGGTAAGGGAAACTTTCCCCCTCCTCTTTAAAGTCGTGACTTCCTTTATGTTATGTCTTATAGTTCCATTTTATTATGTGAGGGACTGTTCTTATATATATTTAATACTTCCCATTTCATGTCCAAATTATGAGAGACCCTTTCTTCTCTCATCAATTGATTTTCTGAATTTTTAAGTGATGTCGTTAGGCTGTCGAATTTTCGTAAAAGAAATCGCATTTTCTCTTTCCTTTCAAGTTTCCTTTTCATGTGGTATGTCATTCAATTGTACACACCATGATCTTATTTATTTCTTTATTCTATTCCTCTAATATAAAATGATTCATTTATTGATGGTAAACCCTTGTCCCCTCTCTTTATATTATTTTCTAAAACCATGTCATATAGAGGTTTTGCTGCAGAAATTTCATCTCAAAATTTCTCTCTCTTTCTCTCAATGAATTCTCTTGTTTTATTTATGTGAATACCTCAACCTATTTCATTTATATGGGTGTTCATAGATACACAAAAATGATATATTTTATTCTATAATTGACATACATGTAACCCTCACTCCCTTTCCATGGGTTATAAATGACATAACAATCTTATTTTTAAGCACTTTTAAAACGTCACGATTTTGAAGTGAAACCCATTTATTTTACTCTCTTTGGGTTATTTATGAAATGTATGATTATGGTATATTTTTCCCACATGAAAATAAATACATATTTAGGGTGCGCCCTAATATCGCTCCAATGAATTAGGTAAAGAATTAATGTCTAGATATGACAATTTTCACGATACCTTGGTGAATAACCTTGGTAAATTTTTATGACACGTTGGGCACAAACCCTGGTGATATGTTCATGAATGTCTGAATGAAATGTTGTATCCACAAATTCAATTTATGTTTTAAGTTATTTTCATTATGAGATTCCTATTCTTTCATTTCTCTTGTCTTTATGTTTTTATCAAGTTCGTATTGATATGACAAGTAAACTGATTCCCTTGTTTACCCTTACTAGGCCTTCAACTCACCCTTTCCTTCGATGTATGTCTCCAGGTTATGAGATGCAGTAATTTTACTTAGGATGAACTTATGATGAATCCTTAAAAGTGGATTTGAATAATGTTTTATGTTGTTTTCATGTTTTATGTTCCTAATTTCCAAGACACTAGACTTTAAAAGATCCTCTGTTTGTAAAATGTAATGAAAAGTTATGTTATAAGATGGCGGGATGCCATATCCCTTTTCCGTCACACATGTAATGGAGCTGATGGTTGAACTCTATCTCTATGATCTCTATTTAATGAAACCAAGTTCCTGAATCCCTCACTGCTCACCAACTGAGGCGACCACCTGTTGTTCATGAGCAACTGACCAGACTAAAAGACATCACAGGTAGGTGTGCCTATACCAAGACATGTGGATAGTAGAGAAGTGGTTTTATGTGTTTAGAAACCAGCTATAAAACAAATGATCAAAGGGGAAAATCAAAATTAATGCATTTTAGTTAACAAAAATATGTGAATATAAAATTCATAAATCTCTACCTTCAAAATTAAATACATGAACAGTTTTAATATGCAATAACATCACACTCTCCACCTAGTAAATTAAAAAAACTTAAACCACATAATGATTCTGAATCACCTAACATCATAAACTTAGGAATATCCTAAATAAGAAAATAAAAGGGGAATAAAATATGTACACCCTTAGTCACACTATAGGTCCAAATTCCCATAACATTTATCAACAGTATCACATGCACCCCAAAATTGAATGATATTATAAAGTTATTAAACATTATCAAAATTTGAAAAATTCTAAACTGCATGACAAAGGTCATACCTATACTTACCTAGGTTTCTCTCTGAGATGATTCTAATGAGGAAGATAAGACCAAAAAATCACATACCAACAAGTCTACAAAATATCTTACCAGTTCCTGTAGAAAACCTAGAAACAAAGCAGTTTCCACCCTCATACAAAACAACATGGAAAAACAAAACTCACAGAAATCACAAAGAATTGAAACTCAGTAAAAAACAGTTCAATAATTCAAAACATCATAAAAGGAATCAATAGAGAGAGCATGCGTAATAATGGAAAACAAACAAATAGAAAAGTCTCCACCTGAACCAATAAAAACATAAAAGGATCGAATCACCAAGAATCATCGACTTTAAATTGAGACATGTCACATTGAACATGATCAGGAAGACTCTCGATGCAAGGTTCCAAAATATCCTTAAAGGATGGATTTAGAATATCCACCCTAGGAGATGAAAACCTAAAACAAAATCCAAAAGGATATATCATCAAACAAAAGTGAAAATACAAGGACACATGAAAATAGTCTCAACATACTAGGATAGCTCTAAGATATGAGAAAAAATGCTGGGAGTTAGTTAGAAATCTAGGGAAAAAAGTCACATAAGGTCCACACATCCTAGTATAGATTTACTAACAGCACACGGTTCATAGGAAACCAAAACAAACCCACTAAACATGGTCAAATAGTAAAGACAAGAAGTTTGGTGACCAACCAAGTGACAAACAAGAGCACTATACCCACAAGCTACCCAATCCCAAACACATAACTCATTATTGATCCATACCCAAAGCAAACAATCCTAAGGGATGTAGAGGAACAAAATGAAGCTAACATAAGCACATCTCCTAGAAAAAATGCAGACTCTAGATACATAAAATCTTGTTAAGACCTTGTAGCTAACCGACTCTCAAACATAGGCTAACCTCACATAGAACACATTCCTACCCTAAAACCATAAACACATATAGGTAGAAACTATCAAGAGTAATATTTGAGGCTAAGATAGGAAAAGAAAATAGGAAAACAACAAGAAAACAAACTATCAAAAACAGATTGAAATTACTACCCAAGAGAGCACCTAACCAAGATGAACAAAACAACAAAGCATGATGCAAAGTAAAAGCTACTAAAAAATCAATTAAAACCAATGAACAATCGATTTCAAAATTTTAATGAATAAAAACTTAAACCCAATTAGGTTTTGATACCACATTGTTGTGGGGTGCACCCCTATGCGAGAGATGGTCCCCATTCAATAGATTAGGATCTATTGGATATTTTGGTTCATCAAAATCCAAAATATGAAGAAAAAAAGTTTATTTCCAGTTTATTACATGAAAACTAATAATCAAAAGCATAAATTTCAAATTTCAATTCCAAAACATCAAATGAAATATTCAAATGAATTATGATAGTGAACATAACACATGATGGTAGTAACCATTACACCATTTCAAGACTTTCACTAATTCTCATTACAATAGAAAACATAATATGTACACATTACAAAACATAATTAAATAGCAGTGAATAAGAGTCACACATGGTAGTGGATAACTCACATAGTAGTGGAAATTACAACATTAAAATCTTGAAATATTTATCATTAAAAAAACATAAAACATTATTTTTAGACACTAATTCAATAAAATAGAACCATAAAGAATGAAAATTAAATTCCCAGATGTACATATGCACATTTCCAGAATATAAAATTGATTTTTTGACAAAAAATAAACACAATAGAAATCATAAATTAAGGCCGAAGATACAATAATGAAGAAGAAACATTTGAAAAATGATTTTGTGGGGGACACTCCCATTTTGGGATTCATCTTTTTCGTCAGTAGCCTCATACGAGTTTTCCATGGTGGGCAGCCGACCATAGATGCGCAATAGTATGGTGGACAACAGCTGGTGGCCAGGGAGATTTTTCTCTTGGGTAGATGGACCAACCCCAACCACCGGAGAATAGTTGGTTTTGTTCTTCTTTAAAATGGGATTAAATCCATTAATGTGAAATGTGTGTAATATGTGTGTATTTGTGATCCTTCGATGAGAATTGGAGACAGAAAAATGGTCCCTTGTTTCTCCCATGGATGTAGGCTTCAAAGCCGAACCACGTAAAATATGTGTGTCTTCTGTTTTACTCCGTTTTTGTGTGATTTGCAGTGCCACACACCTCCGTTGCACCCCAACAAGTGGTATTATAGGGAGTTGGAGTGAGCAGAGTCGAAACAATGAGGTGACGATGAGTTTTTCCAGTGACCAGAAAATTGAAAGTGGTCGAAAAAAATTTATGAGGCCAAATTTGTGGAGAGGATGACAACACGATTCCAATGGCACAAGTAGTGTTGAAAACGGAGCTGAAACGAAGGAGATAATCTTGGTCAAAGTTTAGTTAAAATTGTTGGTGAATAGTAACCCAGTGCCAGAGAAGATAGTACTGTTCATGCCATCGGTGAAAATTCAAGCGAGTTTCCAATAGGTGCTCCAGCATGCCACGCCAGCACCACACCAGCAGGTGATCTAGACCATTGAACTTGTTTTGGCGATATCTTGACTAATCAATGTCCGATTTCGATGATCTAGGAGTTGATTCTGACTATTGTGACCATTCCGGACACATCTGTATAGTTATTTTTTCAAAATTCGCACTCAATCAGGTGGTTTCAGAAGGGTATGACATTGACTGTGGTGATCACATTTTGAGACAATGATGGTGGCTGGTGGCGGAGCACTACCAAATTTTGAGATCGAGAAGTTTGATGGTCAGAACAATTTTGGTTTGTGGAAAAGCATAGTGAAAGATATTCTAGTGAAGCAGGGCATAATCAGACCATTGATTAGAGAAAATCTTGAGGAAACCAGTAAAGATGATTGGGAAGAGCTTGAGATGTTGGTTGTCAACACAACTTGATTGTGTCTGGTGAATGAGGTAAAGTACTCGGTGTTGGACGAGACCTCACCAAAAAAGATCTGAAATAATATGGAGCAGTGATATATGGAGAAATCACTCACCAACAAATTATTCCTGAATAATAAATTGTACCAGTTGTGCATGGACGAGGGAACAAATTTTTTGGATCACACCAACAAATTCAATAAGATTCAGACACAATTATTAGTCATCAGTGTGAAGGTTGGAAAGGAAGAAAAAGAACTCTTTCTTTTGTAATCTCTACCAAGTTCATTTGATGGACTTATGACTGCTTTACTTGTGGGGAAGGAAACATTGAAGTTGGACGAGGTGATGGCATCACTTCAAGATTCAGAGGCATTCCAAAGACTTATGATGCATTCAGGCGAGTAAATCATGGTGATGCGAGATGATCAATGTGGGAAGAGATGACATCGAAAGTTAGGAGGTAAATAATGGTAGTCAAAATCGAGGGGGTGTGATCCAAACGAAATCACGTGTTTCTGGTTCGAGAAAAAGGGTCACTATGAAAGTGACTGTGGAGAGCGCAAATGGTACATTGCTGGGAAAGAGAAAGTTGAAGAGAAGTATTTGAACGTCACAGAATTATCGGTAGATGATAAAGTCAACGTGACAAAAGGAAGCTTGCACTCAGATGAGAGAGTTGAACGAGGAGAAGTACATTGTCATTACTACAAAAGATACGGGCACATGAAGCGGTAATGTCACATTCTAAGAAGAAAGAACGAGCGAGCTAAAAATACAAAGGAATATGGATGGGTTTTGGATTTGGGAATCTCGACACACATATATACGACGAGAGGTACATTTCATACTTTTCATTAGGTGTGAGATTCTGTGAGACTCGGTGATGGGTCAAATTGTGATGTTCGAGGAGTCGGGATAGTGAAATTGAATACACCCGAGGAGTTTGAAAACTAACTGATGTGAAATTCATTCTGAGGATGAGACGGAACTTGATATAATTAAGTAGGCTTGATGCAAAAGGGTTCAAGATTTCCATAGTAGGTGGAGTGTTGGAAGTCACACGCGGGGATGTAGCGATACTTACTGGGAAGGAGTCCCAAGGGTTGTATCATTTTATAGGGACCGTAGTCAGTCCGAGATCGATTGAAAACATAGGAAGTGCCACGTCTTCTAGCGTGAAGAAGTGTGTTCGATTTTCTGATGGAATTTTCAACACCTGCAAGGAGACTGCATGTCAATCTTCTACCCCAAATTGGTCATGAGGGGGAGATTTGTGGGGGTCACTCCCATTTTGGGAGTCATCTTTGTCAGAAACAGCCTAGTATGAGTTTTCCATGGTGGGAAGTCGACCATGGATGTGTAGCAGTATGGTGGATAGCAGCCAGCGGCCAGGGAGATTTTTCTCTTGGGTAGATGGACCAACCCCAACCATCGGAGAACAGTTAGTTCTGTTCTTCTTTAAAATTGGATCAAATCCCTTACTGTGAAATGTGTGTAATCTGTGTATATTTGTGATCCTCCGATGATAACCAGAGAGAATAAATTGGTTTCCTAATTCTCCTGTGGATGTAGGCTTTAAAGCCTAATCACGTTAAATCCGCGTTTATTCCGTTTTACTCTGTTTTTGTGTGATTTGCGGTGCCATGCACCTCCACTGCGTCCCAATAGATTTCCAAGTCGAATAAATATAGAAAATGAAAATAGTAAAAGGGAAAAAAGATTTACATGATTAGGCCATTTGGCCTATATGCACATAGTAGAATCATTAGAAGTGTTTCCACTATGTAATAAAGGAATAAAAAAATTACCTGACATGGACAAGACTGGATGAGAAAAAAAAGCGTGGTGCCGAAAAAAAAAGCAACATGAACAAGGCCTATAGAAAATCAACTAAGAAAAGAAATGTACAGGATTGAGACACCTTAGTCGGGCTCAGTATCACCTTTGTCAAGAAATAATCCATTTTGTGAGCCACTGAAATAATCATTGTAGACTTTTTTATGTTCAATCATCCAATATAGTCATTGCTGGGGAGGATCGCACACCAAAAACCATTTACATCATGAAAATGCTTGGTTTAGACTATGGAGGGTCAATAAACGTATCTCAAGAACCAAAAATGTCGGGTTATAGGTTCAAGAACTAGAAACTCCACCTCTGGCTGTGGTTGATCTCTGCAAGCAGCAACATGGATCTGCCAAGGGATCTTCAGAACTCCTTTGTACTAAGGCAGATGATGTGGTCTACCTCTATCATGGTTCCTCCTTTATAGAATAAGGATCACGCCACTAATATCCCTCTCTTCACTCTCTCTCTCGATGAGAAATGATAAATCCCCAAACTGGAAACCCTCGTTCGACTTCTCCATGCTGAATCAAAACTTGCTGACATCGCCCCTCTCCACCTTCTCAAAGAATTGTCAAATTCATGGGTGTGGTCTCCTTCTACAATCATGAACAAGGATATTATAATGACCCAAAGTTTCATTAATGGAAATACCTCTTGATCTAATTAAATGTCTCTTCATGTTTATATAAAATGTCAACTTCTTTGGTTTTATGTTAAGAATTTAGACCATTGCTAATATAGTCATTGAACAGTGATCACATGATTAGTATAAATATAGGGCTTTAACAAATCCAATTTACTCAGAAAAAAGAAGCGATGGCCTCATCCATTAGAATTGCTCCATACGAATCCCATTTTTCAGAGCTCGGAAAAGAGGTGGCGTCCTTGGGATTCACCCTTGACCAATCCCAAGCTGAGCTTCATCATGTCAAGCTCGAACAGGACCGTCTATGGGAAAAGTAGAAGTTGATAGAGATTACCACTCGAGCGATGTTATCTGACCCACCCCAAGAGTCTGTCACTATCGCACACCTTACCCTTAGGTCTTATGTGGTTGTTTTAAGGGGTTATGTAACAAATCTCAAGTACTATGTTCATGTACATTATTTATATACATAATAGTGAATATACTTTCTTGTCATTGTAAATAGTTTTTAAAGTACAAATAGTGTTTTTAGTTATTATTTAATTAAGAAATTTATTTTATTAAATTAAGGGATTTTTGAATTAAATAATATTTTAATAAAATATTATTATTATTATTAAATTAATTTTATTATATATAAATTATCATATAATTTTATGAATGCATTTATAATTTTTATTAAGGTTTGAAAGCCATTTCTGTCAAAACCCGTGAATTTTCGATAAATGTCGGTTTTTATTTTAAAAGTGAAAATTAACAAATTTAGAAAATTATTTAAATAAAATAAATTTTATTTCTAGAATCAGGATGTTGAAATTATCCAACAGTGAATTTTTCATAATTTTCTGAGACAGCCAAATTTTTGGGTAAAAATTAAATACTGTTTAAATATATAATGTGTTTTATGACATCATAATGACCTAATAGTGATGTAATAAAATACTATAATCTTTAAGTTCGGACAATATATGTTTTACCATTAAAATAATATGATTTTGGGTTTGTTTGACTTATTTTACAAATCATTAATGGACCCCTCAAGACTTATTAAACATCTTGTCTTTTTAAATTATTTTCCATGGGAGTGTGACTCACCTCCACATAAGCAACCCCATTATTTTAAGAATTTAGGACTTTGGCCTTATAAAATATTGTTTTCCTCTTCCCTTTTCCAAAAACCATGGGCAAAAACCATGGGATGGTTTGTGGTTTGGATTAATTTAATTTAAGGGGTCCCAAACCTAAATAATAAAGAATTCCCTCACCTTTCCTATATAAACCCACCCAAGATCCCACTTCCTCCTCACTCAAACCCTTTTGAGTTCGTCCAACCTCTGCCATACTCTCTCTGGAATCCTCCCAAGGTTCCCCAATCTCCCAAGAAGCCTCTCTCAATCCTCTCTCAATCCTTTGGAAGCACACTTCCAAGTAAGGTTTTTTTCTTCCTTTCTCATTTTTGTCCAATTTTCTTTAAGTTGTTTTGCCTTTTAATTTCAATTATGAATGTTGGGGTATGTTTTCACACCTCCGTCATACTTCCCTCTTTATGTTTGAATGATGTTAGACCCTTTTATCTCTCATTAATGCCTCCCATGTACACCCGTTACTATGCCGAAATTCCGAAAGGAACTTCTCTCTCCTCATTTATTTTCAAGCAATACTTTTGTATCATAAATCTAAATTCCATTAAAATTGTTGGGAAATGTATCTATATGAACTCCTTACTATCCATTACATTTAAATATTATGAGGAATCCCTTTATCTTTAATCAACCATTTTTATGAATTCTAATGTCACGCCGTTACGCTGCCGAAATTGCACCGATTTTCTAAGCCAATGCCATTTTTGTAGTGAATACCATGCCCATTTCTCCATCAAGGGTATTCACCTTTATGCACATTTACTTATTCATTATAAAGTTTCATGTATTAATTCCACATTCCTTTATCGTGTAATAAATAATTATGTTTTATGAATCCATGTTTTATGATCCATGTGGCACACTTATTCATGAAATGAAATGTTTAAGAAGGGTGCACCCTTATAGCGCTCCAATGCATTGGGTAAAGTATAGTATCATGATACGTCATGTGCAATGAGTGTTGACTCATGCTAATTCAAGTGCAACTAGGGTTTACTCGTGCTTCATGTGCAATGAGGGTTTACTCATGCTCCATGTGCAATGAGCCTTGGATCATGCTAATTCCATGTTAAGTGTTATTTCCACATTTCTGTGTTATGATTATCATGCTTTATCATGACTTTATGTTCATGTTTCTATTGTGCTCTATTGATATGCCTAATTTCTAACATGTATTGTACTCCTCATGTTATTCCATGTGTATTCCCTAATTGGGCTTTATATCTCACCCTTTTCTTATTCATGTCCTCAGGTTATCCCATGTAATGCTAAGTACGAGGGAATGTAGTGGTCATATAAAGGAAGTTTTCAATAAAGATATTCTATTCCTTGTTTTAAGTTTTTATGTAATGATCCTAATCCCCAAAGACACTAAACCTCTCGATCTTCTTGTTGTATCAAGTGAAGTTTTATGTAATAAATCATGTTTAAGTTTGTAATAAAAGCAGGGTTGTCATAGTTGGTATCAGTGGATAGGTTTAGTTATTTTTGGGATTAGGATTAGAAAACCCTAGTAAATCCTTAGATACAGGACTAAGTACAATATAAATGTCCCTAAGTTTTTTGTGAGTATTGAGTAAGTGGTTTATCAAGCAAATACATCCCTATATGGATACGAGCAGGTAGAGGCAGCTCTGGAATAGATGTATCCTAGGGGTAAAACCCGAAAACACCGCTTTAAGCTAGACTCAAATGGGAACTGATGCATGACAATGGGCCTTGCTGCACTCTTGGTTAGGACACTCCCGAGGGATATGTTTTGATAAATTCACAAGATTAGTATGAACCCTTATTAAGGGAATTAAAAAAATGCCCCTAAGAATATATGTTAGAAAGTAGATCATGAAAAGCCTAGATTGAAGCCTATAGACTCTTGAGTTAATGAAATAAAAGTTTATTTATAAGTCATCAACTTTTGTCTTTGGATTACCCTTTATGTGTTACCCCTAAATTTCCTTTTATTCCAACCAATGGCCAGTAATAGGAGGACTCGGGCTAACAACCGATGTGAAGATCAGTGTGATGACTGTACTAATGAGATGCCCAATCCAATGGGAGGGGGAATCACAAAATTTTCCATGATTCTCTCTCAGCTAACTCAAGTTTTGAATAGAAACACGGGTCAAGAGGAACATTCAACCCCCCCCCCCTAAGAAAGAACAAGTCGCTATCGAGAGCTTCATGAGACAAAGGCCTCCTACTTTTAGTGGATCATCTGATCCCACGATCGCTGAACAATGGATCAACTCCATTGAAAAGATCTTCTCCATACTTCAATGTTCTGAACAAGAAAAGGTTCTCCTGGTGGCTTATCGTATGGAGGGTGAAGCTGATCAATGGTGGACGTTGATAAAAAATACGAAGCTTGAAGAGGAGATCGAGGCGTTGGAATGGAAGGATTTCCGGAAGATGTTTTTCGATAAATATTTTCCGCACACCCTCCATCTTAAGATGGAAAGGGACTTCCTTTCCCTCAAGAAAAAATGTGAATAATCTATTGGAGCATACAAGGAAAACTTCACAAGTCTTGCACGATATGCTTCCGGCTTTGTTGTTACCCCAGAATGCAAAGTTGGCCGATTATTTGGTGGGCTGAAGCCTAGCCTGTAGAAAGCATTGGCGATCCGTGACTTCGACAGCTATGAGGAAATTGTCCGATGTGACCTCAAGGTCGAAATGGAGATCAAAGAATCACAGGGGTATCATGGGGATAAGAAGCATAAGGTGGAATTCAATGCTGCTGGTCCGATGGATAAATCCAATGGTGCTAAGAATATCCACCACCCCACTTGCCAAAAGTACGAAAAGAAGCACCCTAGAAATTGCCTTTAGGGGACGAGGAAATGCTTCAGGTGTGGAAGAGAAGGGCACCTAGCTGTTAACTGTTGGCAAGAAAGACCCGCGGCTGCGACAGAGGATAGGATCGCTCTGTTCGAACCTCAACACGTTGTTCATTGCTACAAATGCAAAGAACTAGGTCATCTTGCAAATTAGTGCCCTAATCCAAGGGTTTTCGGAGGCAACCAACAACCTCCAAGGAAGCAAGGAAGAGATTTTTTCCATCACTTCTGCCGAAGTGAACCCCGACAACGAAGTGGTGACAAGTATGCTAGTTATTCATTCAAGAATAGAGAACATAATTTTTTATTCAGGTTCTACGCATTCTTTTATATCTCGAAAGTTTAGTAGAACAATCCCAGCACCACCACAAATCATGGAAGTGAAGATGTCGGTGAGTAAGAAAAATGGAGAAATCATTGCATCCCATGAATATAAGTCCTCCCCTGTTATAATATGTGGATTTAATTTCCCGTAAAACCACGTCATACTCCCTATGGTGGAATTTGATGCAATTCTTATCATGGATTGTTTTCCCTTATATAGAGCCAACATAAATTGTTGAGAGAGGGAAATCACACTCCATATGGAGAATCGACCCTCGATTCTTTACAAGTGTAAGGAGGAAGATGAATCTCCTTTAGCTCCATCATCTCAAGCATGGATATTATTACCCTATGAGCACACGTATCTAGATCAGATGATTGATTCCAAGGAAGAAACCATCCTTGAAGAAATGCCTATTGTGAGTTGTGGAAGTGTTTCCCGAGGAACTACCTGGTCTTCCTCCTAGAAGAGATGTTGAATTCTCAATTGAACTTATACCAGGGGAGTTACCAATATCCAATACTCCATATAAAATGGCTATTGTGGAGATTGAAGAGCTGAAGAAACAACTACAAGAGAATCTGGATAAAGGGTTTATACGCCCAAGTGCTTCACCATGGGGTGCACCAGTCCTCTTCGTCAAGAAGAAGGATGGGTCAATGCGGATTTTCATTGATTATCGTGAACGTAACAAAATCATGATAAAGAACAAGTATCCTCTGCCACGGATCGATGACTTGTTCGATAAGCTACGTGGAGCACAATACTTCTCCAAGGTATATTTGCGTTCGGGATATTATCAAGTAAGGGTGAAGAAGGAAGATGTCCCCAAGACTGCTTTTCGTACAAGATACGGGCACTATGAATTCATAGTAATGCCTTTCGGACTCACCAATGCTCCATAAATCTTCATGGAATTGATTAATAGAGTCTTTAGAGATTACCTAGACAAATTTGTGGTAGTATTTATAGATGATATTCTAATATGCTTCAAAACCAAGGAGGATCATGAGGAGCATTTAAGAACCGTACTAGAGACTTTGTGCAAGGAGAAGCTCTATGAAAAGTACAAAAAGTGTGAGTTCTGGTTGAAGGAGGTCTCATTCTTGGGCCATATCATCACAAGTAATGGGATATATGTGGATCCCTCCAAAACAGATGCAATTGAGGGATGGCCGAGGCCAACATCGGTAACAGATATTCGTAGCTTCTTGGGGTTAGCTGGATATTATCGACGATTTGTGAGAAATTTCTCACGATTGTCCAACCCTCTTACCAAGCTAACTCGAAAGGGAGTAAAGTTTTCTTGGAGTGATGAATGCGAAGAAAGCTTCAAGGAGTTGAAAAAGAGGCTTATCACTGCGCCCGTGCTCACTTTACCCACAAGTGGGGAACCTTTTGTTGTTTTCAGCGATGCTTCGAAGAAGAGATTAGGCTGTGTGCTGATGCAGAATGATAAAGTGATATCCTATTCCTCAAGGCAGTTGAAAATCCATGAGCGAAACTATCCAACACATGATCTGGAGTTGCCAGCGGTGATCTTTGCCTTGAAAATCTGGCGGCATTATCTCTATGGGGAGAAATGTGAGATATATAATGACCACAAGAGTCTTAAATATATATTCACACAGAAAGAGATTAATATGCACTAGAGAAGATGGATATATCTCATCAAGGATTATGACTGTTCAATACATTACCACCCTGGGAAAGTGAACAAGGTGGCAGATGCCCTAAGTAGAAAGGACCCAGAAATTCTATCAATGATGAGAATTGAGAAGGATCCAATCTTCTTAGACTTGATGAAGATGGACATGGGAATCATAAAGAAGGGAACATCATCAATACTTTCAAAAATGATTTCTCAACCGTATCTTTTGGAAGGGTTAAAGGATGCTCAAAAGGATGATGTGAGAATTCAATAAAAGGTGGAAGCTATCGAAAAAAGGAAATCCTCGGAGTTTAATGTTAATGAAGGAATTGTGAAGTTTGGGAAAATACTATGTGTTCCATCATGTCTGGAGCTGAAGAAGGTACTTTTGGATGATGCACATAGTTTAAATTTCTCTATTCACCCAGGGAACACAAAGATGTATCAATATCTTTGAGAAAAATTTTGGTGGGATAATATGAAGAAGGAGATCGCTGAATATACATCAAAGTTCTTGGCTTGTCAAAAAGTGAAGGTAGAGAGGCAGAAGTATAAGGGGATGATGCAACCACTTCCCATACCAGAATGGAAATGGGAGAACATCACCATGGACTTTGTCACCAGATTTCCAAGGACATCCAAAGGCAACAATGCAATCTGGGTTGTTGTGGATCATCTTACAAAGACTGCACACTTCATTGCTATTTGAGAGAATTTCTCATTGGATCAACTGGAACGGATATATATCCGGGAAGTGGTAAGATTGCATGGAGTACCACTATCTTTTGTGCCTGATATAGATCCAAGATTCACCTCTATGTTTTGGAGGAGTCTTCAACATGCTCTGGATACTGAACTGAAATTTAGTACGGCTTATCATCCTCAAACCGATGGACAATCCGAGAGGATTATCCAAACACTTGAGGACATGTTGAGAGCATGCTCAATGGACTTTAAAGGAGGATGTGATCAATATATTCCTCTAGTTAAATTCTCTTATAATAATAGATTCCACTCGAGCATCCAAATGGAACCTTATGAAGCCCTGTATGGGAAAAGGTGCAGAACACTGGTGTGTTGGGATGAAGTCGGTGAACGTAAGCTGATTGGACCAGAAATGGTCGAAGAAATGGTGGAGAAGGTGAAAACCATTAAGCATCATATCAAGGCATCCCAGAGTCGACATAAGAGTTATACAAATAACCGTTGATGAGACCTTGAGTTTAAAGTTGGAGACATGGTTTTTCTATGCATATCTCCATGGAATAAGGTCATGAGGTTTGGAAATAAAGGGAAGTTAATTCCAAGGTACATCGGCCCCTTCGAGATTCTTGATCGTGTCGGGGTTGTGGCCTATCGACTAGCACTTCCACCTACCATGGCCAAAGTACATGATGTATTTTATGTATCCCTTTGAAGTAAGTACATACCGGACCCTTCACATGTACTCTCTTCTGAGGTGGTACAATTGTAAGATGATCTTTCTTATGAGGAGCAACCAGTGAAGATCTTAGATCGTAGAGAAAAAGTTCTACGAAATAAGACAATGCCCCTCGTCAAGGTGTTGTGGAGAAACCACAATTTTGAAGAAGCGACTTGGTAATCGGAGGAAATGATAAAGCTGAGTTACCCATATCTGTTTTAGTGTGGGAAAACGAAAATTTCAAGGGTGAAATTTCTTAAGGGGGGAATATTGTAATGACCCAGAGTTTCATTAATGGAAATCCCTCTTGATCTAATTAAATGTCTCTTCATGTTTATATAAAATGTCAACTTATTTGGTTTTATGTTAAGAATTTTAACCGTTGCTAATATAGTCATTGAACAGTGATCACATGATTAGTATAAATATAGGTCTTTAACAAATCCAATTTACTCAGACAAAAGAAGCGATGGCCTCATCCAGTAGAATTTCTCCATATGAAGCCCATTTGTCGGAGCTCGGAAAAGAGGTGGCGTCCTTGGACTTCACTCTTGACCAAGCCCAAGTTTAGCTTCATCATGTCAAGCTCGAACGGGACCGTCTACGGGAAAAGTGGAAGTTGATAGAGATTACCACTCGAGCGATGTTATCTGAGCCACCCCAAGAGTCTGTCACCATCACACACATTACCCTTAGGTCTTATGCGGCTGTTTTAAGGTGTTATGTAACAAATCGCTAATACTATGTTCATGTACATTATTTCTATACATAATAGTGAATATACTTTCTTGTCATTGTAAATAGTTTTTAAAGTACAAATAGTGTTTTTAGTTATTATTTAATTAAGAAATTTATTTTATTAAATTAAGGTATTTTTGAATTAAATAATATTTTAGTAAAATATTATTATTATTATTATTATATTAATTTTATTATATATAAATGATCATATAATATTATGAATGCAGTTATAATTTTTATTAAGGTTTGAAAGCTATTTCTGTCAAAACCCGTAAATTTTCGATAAATGTCGGTTTTTATTTTAAAAGTGAAAATTAACATATTTAGAAAATTATTTAAATACAATAAATGTTATTTATGGAATCAATATGTCGAAATTATCCAATGGTGAATTTTTCATAATTTTCTGAGACAGTCAAATTTTTGGGTAAAAATTAAATACCGTTTAAATATATAATGTGTTTTATGACATCATAATGACCCAATAGTGATGTAATAAAATACTATAATCTTTATGTTTGGAAAATATATGTTTTACCATTAAAATAATGTGATTTTGGGTTTGTTTGACTTATTTTACAAAGCATTAATGGACCCCTCAAAACTTATTAAACATCTTGCCTTTATAAATTATTTTCCATGGGAGTGTGACTCACCTCCACATAAGCAACCCCGTTATTTTAAGAAGTTCGGACTTTGGCCTTATAAAATATTGTTTTTCCCTTCCATTTTCCAAAAACCATGGGCAAAAACCATGTGATGGTTTGTGGTTTGGATTAATTTAATATAAGGGGTCCCAAACCTAAATAATAAAGAATTCCCTCACCTTTCCTATATAAACCCACCCAAGATCCGACTTCCTCCTCACTAAAAGCCTTTGGAGTTCGTCCAAACTCTTCCCTACTCTCTATAGAATCCTCCCAAGGTGCCCCAAGCTCCCAAGAAGCCTCTCTCAAGCCTCTCTCAATCCTTTGGAAGCACACTTCCAAGTAAGGGTTTTTTCTTCCTTTCTCATTTTTGTCCAATTTTATTTAAGTTATTTTGCCTTTTAATTTCAATTATGAATGTTGGGGTATGGTTTCGCACCTTCGGCATACTGCCCTCTTTATGTTTCAATGATGGGATACCCCTTTATCTCTCATTAAATTCCTCCCATGTACACCCGTTACTATGCCGAAATTCCGAAAGGAACTTCTCTCTCCTCATTTATTTTCAAGCAATACTTTTGTATCATGAATCTAAATTCCATTACAATTGTTGGTAAATGTATCTATATGACCTACTTATTGTCCATTACATGTAAATATAATTATTAACTCTTTTCTCTCTAATCAACCATTTTTATGAATTCTTATATCACGTCGTTACGCTGCCGAAATTGCACCGATTTTCTAAGCCAATGCCATTATGTAGTGCATACCATGCCCATTTCTCCATCAAGGGTATTCACCTTTATGCACATTTACTTATTGATTATAAAGTTTCATGTATTAATTCCACATTCCTTTATCATGGAATAAATAATTATGTTTTATGAATCCATGTTTTATGATCCATGTGGAACACTTATTCATGAAATGAAATGTTTAAGAAGGGTGCGCCCTTATAGCGCTCCAATGCATTGGGTAAAGTATAGTATCATGATACGTCATGTTAAATGAGTGTTTACTCATTCTAATTCAAGTGCAATGAGGGTTTACTCGTGCTTCATGTGCAATGAGGGTTTACTCATGCTCCATGTGCAATGAGCCTTGGCTCATGCTAATTCCAGGTTAAGTGTTGTTGCCACATTTCCATGTTATGATTATCATGATTTATCATGCCTTTATGTTCATGTTTCTCTCGTGATCTATTGATATTCCTAATGTCTAACATTTATTGTAATCCTCATGTTATTCCATGTTTATTTCCTAACTGGGCTTTATAGCTCACCATTTTCTTATGCATGTCCTCAGGTTATCCCATGCAATGCTAAGTACGAGAGAATGTAGTGGTCATGTAAAGGAAGTTTTCAATAAAGATGTTGTATTCCATATTTTAAGTTTTTATGTAATGATCCTAAACCACAAAGACACTAAACCTCTCAATCTTCTTGTTGTATCAAGTGAAGTTTTATGTAACAATTCATGTTTAAGTTTGTAATAAAAGCAGGGTTGTCATAGAGATTCCTTCACCCTCACACCTGGAATAGAGTTGTTGGGTGCGCTCTATCTTTCTGATCTCTCTCCAGCGAAACTAATTTCTCAAATACCTCTATGATCACCAATTGAGGGGATTTTTTTTATATGCATTTTTTAAAAAAATATGAAAAATGGCTTAGGTTAATTTTTTTTAAAATACTCTACAAAGGCGGCATCGCCGATTCCACCTTTGTGTTAGTGCACAAAGGCAGCATCGGCGATGCCACCTTTTCTCCCTCACGCCGTCTTTGGCCCGGATTGATGACATGGCAAAGGCGGCTGGGGGGAGGCCACCTTGGCCTGAACTCCCTATAAAAGGGCCCCCCCCCCTCACTTGATCATTGCCTTTATCTCTCCTAAATTCTCTCTATCTCTCTCTAAAAAATTCATTTGTCGTGCGGGTTTTTATGAAGATTCATTTAGAGGTATGTTTCTTTATTTAATTTATTGCCTTTATTTATTTAATTTAATTATTTTTAGTTTAAAATGTTTCATTTTTTAAGTAGTTTAGGTAGTTCTTAATATTTAGTTATTTAGTTTATGAAATTAGTTATATATAGTTTGAAATAATTATTGTTAGGTAGTATAGATTAAGTATAGATTAACTTAGGATTAAGTATTTTGAAATTTTGGTAGCTTAAATATTATGTGGTTATATAAGAAATTAAATTTATGTCTGGATACAAACAAGTGGATGTGGCTCTGGCCCAGATGTACATAGGGGTAAAACCAAAAAACACCGCTTTGATCTAGACTCGAATGGGAACTGGTGCATGATAACGGGCCTTGCTGCATCCTGGTTTGACACTCCCGGGGGATATTCTTAATATGATTCATATTTTCTTTATAAACTACTAAAATATCTTAGAAAAAAATCAAATCAGTATATTTATCAATGATAAAATGATAAATATGATGATATAGAATGAAATAAGTACAAAACCATTAACAGATTAAAGTTATTATTAGTTAATTATAACTAACTAATGAATATAATATGATTAACGATTAAATAATAAATAATTAAAGAATAACTTAATAATGATTAAATAGTGATTAAAGAATGATTGATTATTTAAAAACTATATTAAGAAAATCATTTTAAAATGACAATAATAATTATTTAAAATGAAATAGAGAAGAAAATGTTTTAAAATGTAAATATTATATAGTTTAGAAATAATAGTTATTATTAGACATAATTAATTATAGAATAATTAATAAATAACATAGGATTAAAAAATGTATCCATATAATGATTAACTAACGATACTGATGAAAATATAAAGTGAAATGAAGAAGAACAGACACATTAAATAAAAAGGTGCCCTAAAATTACATTCTAATAAATATCATATGGTCAAACATCATTATCATATTTTAGGGTATATAAAGGTGCCCTAAAATTACATTCTAATAAATATCATCTGGTTAAACATCATTTTTAATATTTGTTACACTATCATAATTTTGATGAAAGAAACTTTTTTGACATAGAGAGTCATGTTTGCCTATGTGTACTGCTATGGAGAGGTTATTCAAATTAAGCAAAGATCTTCTTACAATACACAACCAATTTTGGTGGTTAATACAGCTAATTTTGTAAGCATAAGTGACCTTCAAGAGAGAATTTGTGGTTCCTTAAATATGGGACCCGATCAAGAGATCATGTCTATGAGCTATAGACATTTGAAATTTCCGACAACACTATGGCATCTAGCTTGTCCATTGGTTGCTGATGCGCAGTGGGTCCACACAATTAATTTATTTTATCAACGGTTAGATGGTTCTGTGATGGAGTTATACGTTGATGTTGCTACTATACAACAACAACATACACTTGTACGAAGATGTATAATTACAAGAGTGGTTGAAGACAGTCCACCCCATGAAATTGAGCCTATTCCAAATGATGCAGCAGAAGAGGACAACCTAGATGATCTCCTGGATATACATATCAATCTGAATTTCAATGAAGAGTTTTGTAATGATGGATCAGATGGTGACAATAGTGCTGATGAGGAGGGACCAACGGAAGATCGGGAGGTGGTTTTGAGAAATGCATTAGTTGTACATCAACCTCGACCTACAATAAATCATCCACCACTGTTTTAATATTGGTCAGAAGTAATGACACGCATGCTTGAATTCGACAATACTGTTCTCATACCGGCAACTGAGTTCCCTGGAGTTGCACCAGATAGGTTTCGTGAGGTGGACAAAACCTTATATATTAGAAGGAATTTTCCTAGTAAAGATTCCTTAAAAATCACACTAAAGATATTTCATATTGAGAGAAACTTCAACTATGTAGTTCATGAATCATGCCATAGTAAATACGTTATATGGTGTGAGAAGTTTGGGGATGATTGTAGATTTCACTTGAGGGTGATTCAGGACATTACATTTGGTGGTTGGAGAATCTCGAGGATTGAGGCGACTCATACTTGCGTTCAGCCAAGCCTCACAAAAGATCATACCTCATTGCATACAGAATTTGTGTCATATATTGTTGTTGAGATGATTAGGACATGTAAAGATGTTCCAATATCCCTTGTGTAATAGAGTATTCAACAGACATTTGGTTATAAGATTTCCTATAATAAGGCATGGATGGTGAAACATAAGTCAATTGTGAAGGTCTATAGTGATTGGGATGACTCATATTGGGTGTTGCCACAATTTCTAGCCATAATAAGGAATCATAACCAAGTTTTCTTCCATATGGATAAAAATGAACATGTGTCTCATGATAAATGACTTGATCCATCTCTTGTTCAATTTCATTGGTTGCTCTGGGCATTTCTTCCATGTATCTCCACATTTCGTTTCTGCAAATAGTGTATTCAGATTGATGGAACATTTCTGTATGGAAAATAAAATGGTGTATTTTTTATTGCGGCAACCCAATATGGAAACCATTCACCTATTCCACTTTCCTTTTCCATTATAGATAAAGAAAACTATAAATCATGGAGTTGGTTTCTGGCATGTATCAGCAACCATTTCACCAACATTCGGGGTGTTTGTTTGATATATGATCGCCATCGAGTAATTAATGAGGCAATCAATGCGGATCCTGATACATGGATATACCCAAATTCACATCATTGGTTCTTCATTAGACACATTTCTAGAAATGTGCATAAAAAATTCCACAACAAACCGATGAAGAAGGCAATGACGAGGCTTGGTACGCATTCTATTCATTCTGTTTTACTATTTCAATATAAAGATAAGATCAATTTATGTGAAATATAATCTATGATTTGTAGCATATGAGTCAGACCAACAGCGGTTTGAAGAACGTTTTGAACAAATCTGTCAGGCTAATCAAGAATTTTATGATTATATAATGCGGATTCCAAAAAAGAAATGAACATTGGCATATGACTGGGGGAAGAGGTAAGGACACATGATGAAAAACATTGTGGAGTGAATCAATGGTATCTTCAAAGGGATTCACAAGGTACCTATAACCACTTTAGTTCAGGAGACATTATATCGATGCGTGAAGTACATTGTGGATAGACAAAAACTAGAATCAGACAGAATACAGTAGGGGCTAAGATATGGAAGACACTTTCAACAAGAGATTGAAAAGAATATTGAAGAAGCTTCTGGTTATCATGTCTGTCTCTTTCGAAGAGAAGACTCCTGATGGATACCATTGCTAACTGTTATGCTGCACCATGGACACCTATTGGTGAGTATCGTTATTTCCAAATTCCCAAAGGCCAGGCAATAGTGATACCTGACATGAATCGGTTACGTCCTTGTGGGAGACCAAAGGTGAGTAGGATGCATAATGAGATGGACTGGCCTCAAGAACAAGGATAGAGTTTGCGATGTACGATATTTCATAAATAAGGTCATAACCAGAAATGATGCCCTAACATTGTTGGGTCGAGTTTACAGTCTCATCCATAATGATGTATTGTCTTCATTATGACATTCCCATATTGTAAAATAAATGTTGTTATCTCTTCTTCTTTCCTCGGTTTTAGTAAACTATTCTATAATGAAATTATAGTATCATAATGATTAGCATAAGTTATTCAATACATATAATTTGATAAATTCTGAAAACAACATTACTAATTGACATGGTTTATCTTAATCCAATCCATAAGTAGTTAATCATAAAGCTCCTCCAAAATATGTCTAACCAAATTCAAGAGCCAATATTTTAGATAATAGAACTTATTTCATAATAGTATCCTTGGTTTCAAGAAATAACTTTCTCCTTATTCCTTAAATAAAATCTAAGATAATAGAATTTATTTCATAAATCCAAAATCAGAACACTTAACACATATTCTAAAGTAAATTTTATTAACCTAGAAACATGTTTTCTAAACCTTAATATTAAAATTTGAAACCCCAAACTCTCAAACCTAAGCCCCAACCCAAAAACATCTTCCATTTTCCTTGGTTTTTGGTTAAATTATGTGTGATATTTTAGTAAACTATTCTATAACGAAATTATAGTATCATAATGATTTACATAAGTTATTCAATACATATAATTATATAAATTCCAAAAACATCATTACTAATTGACATGGTTTATCTTAATCCAATCCATAAGTAGTTAATCGTAAATCTCCTCCAAAATATGTCTACCCAAATTCAAGACCCAATATTTTAGATAATAGAACTTATTTCATAATAGTATTCTTGCTTTCAAGAAATAAATTTCTCCTTATTCCTTAAATAAAATCTGAGATAATAGAATTTGTTTCATAAATCCAAAATCAGAACACTTAACCCATATTGTAAAGTAAATGTTATTAACCTAAAAACATGTTTCCTAAACCTTAATATTAAAATTTAAAACCCTAAACCCTCAAACCTAAACCCCAACCCAAAAACATCTTCCCTTTTCCATGGTTTTTGGTTAAATTATGTGTTATATTTTAGTAAACTATTCTATAATGAAATTATAGTATCATAATGATTTTCATAAGTTATATATAATTAGATAAATTCCAAAAACATCATTACTACTTGACATGGTTTATCTTAATCCAATCCATAAGTAGTTAATCTTAAACCCTCAAACCCTAAACCCTCATTTGTTTATATGCAGATAGATGATACCATAATACTCAATCAGCAGCCTACCCATATTTCATAGGTTGTGTTAGATTTTCTGCTAAATTGATTGGTCAAGGTGCGTCGAGCACACCATTTTCATCATAGGGAGCCTCCACATGCCATTAGACCTTACTTGCACCGTGCTGGATTATATGGCCTTGTCGTATCTGATTTCACATTTGTAGATCATTACCTACTTGCTGCCCTTGTTGAGAGATGGAGACCAGAGACACACACATTCCACCTGCCTGAGGGAGAGATGACCATCACCCTCGAGGATGTGGTAGTGCTTCTCAGTCTTCTTGAGGGAGAGATGACCATCACCCTCGAGGATGTGGCAGTGCTTCTCAGTACGGGTTTCTTATTTTCCTTTTTCCTTAATTGTTTTTGAGAAAATAAGTAAAATGGGAGAAATCCCAAATTTAGTGGGTACACGCTGTGTACTTTTCCACATGCCATGTACTTTGGTCGTGTGGGATGAGTACACAGGGCGTGTATCCCGGTCGGTGATGAATGGTGTAAAAACTGACTACACACCGTGTAGTGGGTATTTACACGCCGTGTAGTCAGTCGGCAGGTGAATAGTAAGGTGGTGAAGACAGCCATCAGTTGAGCGATAGTACATGCTGCATACTCAGATATTACACGTCGTGTACTCATGTCGGCAAGTGAACAGTGTCGCGCTGGCGAGTAGCCTCCAGAGGAACAGTTAAATGATGGAAAGTACACGCCATGTACTTGAGAGTACACGTCGTGTATTTTTTTTTCTTAAAATGGGAAGTAGCCTCCTCTGTTCATAGAGGGAAGCTTAGAACACCAGAGGAGCTCGGGAGGATGGTTGAGGCTTTGGAGATCTCCTGCTCGCACGTCGGGAATCCATTTCTGCCTTCGTCGATCTCGTTGGGACCGTACAGGTAAGCCCTCCCTTCTTCTTGAGTAGTTTTTTTTTCAATTCTTTCCCAAGGGAAAGTTATTTACGTTTGAAAAATAATTCTCTAATCCCATATCTACGTCGTTCTTGGGCGTTTCTAGAGGCATCGTTCATGTATATGGATCAGAGACGATCGAGGTAGGTGGTCTAGTGTTTATTTCCAAATTTTGTGGTGAATTTATGTACCATTGTGATACACGCCCATGAATGGGGTGTTTTATGGCTGAGTCCTTGAATAATTATATACCTATAATTGTATAGGTATTTGAATGTAATTATAACCTGATGTTTGGGATCGTTTCTTGGATCCAGGACCACCCAGGGGTTGCGTTCATCTGTTTAGCCATTTGGCTAGGTTACCCGAGGGTATACCGTAAATTTTAGCATGCTTTAAATTGCCTTGAGAGGAATTTTATATAATTTCTTGCTTATCTGTTGGGCTCGACCCGATTACTTGTGCCTGAGGGCAATGTTCTATTTAGCATGAGGGCAGATGCTTCCGTGCCTTAGGGCATTATCACGTACGCCTAAGGGAAATATTTGTTATTCCTGAGGGAAATCGCCTGAGGGCGTGATTCTGTTAGCCTAAGGGAATGATTCTGTTTAGCCTGAGGGCGTGATTATTTTTAGCCTGAGGGCATGATTCTGTTTAGCCTGAGGGTATGATTCTGTTAGCCTGAGGGCAAGATTCTGTTATCCTGGGGGCAAGATTTTGTTTACCTGAGGGTAAGAGTTTGCATGTCTGAGGACACTAACTGTTTACTTAGAATATTCACTATGGTTATATCTTAAAATTTAATGATTAAATGAATATTAAAATGGAAATATAACTAGTAGTTAGTTACTTTTGAGTACTGCCTAGTTTATTGCATTTACTATTGCACACTGCTATTGCATTTTTTTCACTGAAAGTTGGGCATGGGCCTTTGGTGGTGGCCTACTGGGATTTATTTCTAACACCCTATTTGGGTCATGTCTTCGGCCCAAATAGATTATATTTCTGCAGGTGTTGATAGGGGAAAGAGTCCCTATACAGGTACATGATTGTTGCAGATGAGTGGGAGAGCATAGGCTTGCGATGCAGCTAAGTTCCTGTTGCACTATTCTGTTTGTTCCGTAGTACTTGTACTTTTGTTGTATTGTATTGTATTTTAGTGTAACTTGTTTTGGATGCTTTAATAGAATAGTGACATGCTGCATCGTTTTATATATAACTGCTGGTTTTCCTTTTCTTCAGTTTTCCATTTCAGTTAATTACTGTTACTGTTTCCGCTTTTGTATGTTGTTTATCTTTTTCCATTGCGTTTCACTTTAAAAAATGAGGGCATAGTTTCCTCACTATTAGACCTGGGTCCTCGCTGCTATTCGGCAGCCTCTGGAGTTTGGGGAAATGCGCTTGAGGTCATGTGACCAACCGGGTTCGGGGAACCCGTTGAGTGGCACCTGGATCTGGGACATTACAAAGTGTTATCAAAGGGGTTCTTGTCTTTGAATTACTGTTTGGAGGCTTAGTATGGGATAGGAAAGACATGGTAGTTGGTAATAAGTTGTGCTCAGGAGTAGCTAACCTATGTACAGGGAAAATCTAGTCTACCTCATTTTTCACAATACTTCGGATTTTGCAAATTTTACAATTGATTCGATTTTCACCATTGGGTGATGCACTTGTGAGTGTGCTGATTATATGTTATACATGGGTTCTATTTAGTTGAAACCTAATGAGATGAGGGTATGCCATCTCATGCATCATTTAGGCACATGCTAGAAATCACATTCCATTCATAGTTCTATGCCATGTAGGTGCATTAGAAATTACATGTTGTTGTGATAGTTGTTGTGCTAGAAAATCATGTTGTTGTGATAGCTACTTTGATAAATACCTCCTATTTGATAGGGTATTTTTATGTGAGGTTTTCATATAATGAACGCCAACCTTTGATTTTTGGGGAGTATGATCCCTCAATGATCGGAATTTGGTGGATCATTGACGAGCTTTCTTTATTAAAACATTTAGAAGATGCCAAACTTTGATTCGTGGGGAGTATGGGCCCTCATTGATCAGAATTTGGCACTTAGGTGTTGGTTTCAGTGTTATTCTGGGCTCTGTAGTAGTTTCTGAGGCTTACTATCTGGAAAACCCAGGATACACGCCGTGTAGTTCTATGGACACACGCCGTGTGTTCTTCTATTTGGGAAGAAATGAAAACTTTTTAAGTACACGCCGTGTACCCTCAGTACACATCGTGTAGTCTTTTTCTGTGTCATAGGCCGTGTGGGCGGGGACACGAGGTAGGGCTTGGCTGGGGAAAACACACCGTGTACCAGTTATACATGATGTGTAGTGTTGACATGGAGACCGCTCGTGTAACTAACAGCATGGATGGAGGAAATATTTGATTGAACCCACCGTGTCAATGTTGTACACGCCGTGTAGTCTGACCCAGGTACCTGGTCGTGTCACGAACAACACGGTTCGGTGTTACCCTTCCTAGTACACGTCGTATGCCTGTGGTACATGCCATGTAGTCTTAACTGGTGAGAGTTGTGTGGACTTAGCCGTGTGTATTGGGATAACGGGGTGGTTTACTCACTGTGTGTGGGTGTAACACGCCGTGCAGTGTCGACTGAGTAGCCGACCATGTCACTAACGACACAGGCAGTTGGAAATTAAACTATACACGCCGTGTAGTTTTATACACACCGTGTAATCTAGATCAAAAGAGAGATGTGTGGATAATCCATGTAGAAGGACTCAGGCAGGGGAAGAAAAGTCAGGAACACGCCGTGTAGTTAATATACATGTTGTGTAGTCTTGTTTTGAAAATCTTGAATGCTTTCTTCCTCCTATTCCCTTTTTGGTCCCCTAGTTTTCTGTCTTTGATAAACATAAATCTGAGGCGTTTTTTGACCTTGTAGAGTCATGTCGCTGAGACGACCTCGCGTTGTTCTCCAGGAGAGCGGCAACGAGTATACTTCATAAACGGTAGGCCATGGGCTACCGATGGATCCTCTAGCAGAGCCAGATGCGGCGCCAGCCGTTATACCGGGCACAGGCGCTGATGTGAACTTCCATGAAGGCTTCATACAGTTCATGCAGACCTTCCAAGGAGCACCACCGGTTGCCACATCTATGGCAGAGCTGACTTGTATATTCCAGCAGCAGCATCTGCCTACGTTTTCAGGGGATGGCGTACCACAGGCTGAAGAGTATTGGATGGGTTCTATGCAGACTATTTTAGAGCATCTTGAGACACCACTAGGGAGGAGGGTCAAACTCGCTACATACATGCTGTATGATTACGCCAAGAGGTGGTGGGATATTACCACCTAGACTGAGAATCACCGAGACATGACGTGGAAATATTTCTAGGAAAATTTGTATGAATTATTCTTCCTAGAGATGCTGAGGGCAGATCGAGCTCGAGAGTTCATGAATCTGTAGCAAGGCTCCATGTCAGTGATGGATTATTCTGCTCACTTCACCGAGCTTCAGCGTTTTTCACCAGTTCTGGTGGGTGATGATACGTTGAGGGATAGACTCTTTTAGGATGGTCTTTGATATGACATCCGAGCACTGGTGAATGTTATCATGTTGCCTACAATGCATGCTATTGTGAACCAAGAATTGATTACTAAGCAGAACCTGTGGGAAGCTAGTAGTGTGGGCTGGGGCAGTTCAACACCAGTTGCTGGTACTATTTCTACTAGTAAGGGGAAGAGACAGATGGACTTCTCTCATGGTGGCAGCACTAGCCAGAAGAATACTTCAGGTGGCCTGGTCATTTGCTACTAGTGCGGTATAGAGGGGAACAAGTGACCTCAGTGTCCCTGAGACCCAGTGGAGTGCTGAGCTTGCGACAATATGGGTCATCTGCAGCGCTTTTGCAGGGTGTTTCTACCAGTGACTAGTGATAAGGGTTCTATGCAGACTCCATGCACGGGATCAGGACCAGTAGATTATTTCCAATCGGGAAATTGGAATACTTCAGGGCGTGCAAGAAGAGATGGTGGACATGGCTGTGGTAGCTAGACACCAGGATCTCAGAGGCATCAGGGCTGGACAGCTCAGGGTAGCCACCCTATGTCGCAGGGCCACAACACTGGGCATGCATATGCAGTGCAACAGACCCAACAGGAGCAGGATCCCGGACTTTCTACTGTCAGAGTTACTATTCTAGTAGCCTCTGTTTTATCTTCAGTACTTTTCGATACGGGTGCTACACATAGATTTATATATTTACCTATTGTGGAGAGCCTTGGGCTCTGTGTTTCTTCTTCTTATGGTGTTATTGCGCTAGACACTCCGTTGGGGACAAGAATAGCTGGTGTGCATCAGTGCAAGGAGTGCCCCCTTGAGGTTGGTGCATATCACTTTTCATGGGACCTCTATGTTTTAGAGATGATGAGTTATGATGTCATTCTCGGGATGGATTGGTTGGTACCCTTTTGAGACTTTGTATATTTCTATCATCGCAGGGTGAGTTTCACGTCACCAGAGGGCAGAGAGTTTCTATACAAGGGCGAATGGGATGTTCAGGCGAGTCGAGCTGGACCTGAGCATTGAGGGGAATTTGAAGTGACTGCCCATATTGAGATTTTATATCTGGATGATCAGGGGACTTGTCAGAAGGATTTACCTCTAGTAGTTTATCATTTCAGGGATGTCTTCCTGGACGACTTTTCAGGTCTACCTCCAGAATGAGAGGTTGATTTCTCTATTGAGCTTGTGCTAGGAGTGACACCAGTATCCATTTCTCCTTATAGGATTACTACACCTGAGTTGCAGGATCTCAAGAGACAGTTAGAGGAGTTGCAGTAAAAGGGTTTCATCTGACCCAATACTTATCCTTGGGGTTCTCCGGTCCTTTTCACGAAGAAGTCGGACGGTACCCTCAGACTCTATGTGAATTATCAGAAGCCGAACCAACTGACTGTTAAGAACCAATATCCCTTACCGAGAATTGATGATCTTTTAGATCAAATTTGGGGAGCAACAGTGTTCTCAAAGATTGACTTGAGATCCAGATATCATCAGTTATGTGTTAGACCATCTGATGTACTGCTCACAGCTTTTCGGAGCAGATATGGTCTATACGAGTACTTGTTCATGCCGTTCGGACTCATGAACGCACTAGTAGTTTTCATGGCTCTGATGAATCATGTGTTCCACTCCTATCTGAACTCTTTTGTGGTAGTCTTTTTGGATGAAATCTTGGTGTATTCTCACAATTGACACGACCATGCTACCCATCTTTAGGTCGCATTGAGTACACTAAGAGAGCATAGGCTATATTCTAAGTTCTCAAAGTTCCACTTTTGGATGGACCAGATACACTTCCTGGGTCATATCATCTCAGAGGCAGGAGTTGCAGTAGACCCAGAGAAGGTGAGAGAAGTATTTTCTTGGGAGCATCCTAAGAATGTGTTTTATATACGGAGTATCTTGGGGTTGGTCAGTTACTACAAGCGCTTTATATAGGACTTCTCTTGCTTAGTAGCGCCATTGACAGGTTTGACTAAGAAGGGTGTGAAGTTCTCTTGGTTAGAATCTTGCGAGATAGCCTTTCGGGAGCTGAAGGGAAGGTTGACATCAGCACCAATCCTGATACTTCCGAAGAAAGGGAAGAGTTATACAGTTTACTGTGATGCATCAGGTATTGGGATGGGAGCTGTGTTGATGCAGGGCGATCGAGTTGTTGCATACGAGTCTCGGTAGTTGAGGCCACATGAGAGGAATTACCCGACGCAAGATCTCGAGTTGGATGTAGTTGTTCATGCGCTACGATGTTGGAGACATTATCTCTTGGGAGAGAATTTTGTGGTTTTCACCGACCAAAAAAGTCTCAACTACATCTTTACTCAGCGTGACTTGAACCAGAGACAGTTAAGGTGGGTTGAGTACCTTCATTCCTTCGACTTTGAGCTTGCTTATACACCTGGTAAGGGTAATTTAGTTGCTAATGCACTGATTAGGAAGACTCAGACATAGGCATTTCATGAGGCCAATGGTGAATGGAAGGTTATGGCTTTGTCCTCTGAGATGCATTTGGAGGTGCACGATAGTTAGGGGAAAACCTATCTTTCTTCCTTAGTTGTGACTTCTACCCTCTTGGATAGAGTGAGAATGAGACAACTATCTGACTAAGAAGGCCTAGTTCTACAGGAGTCGGTGGAAAGTGAGGACCCTCCTCCTGGTTGGACGATAGGTGATGATGAGGTACTATGTTTCCATGGACGAGTATGGGTTCTAGGGGACATACGCGTGGAGTTGATGCGGGACTTTCACGCTTCAGCTTGGGCAGTGAATCCCAGAGTTACTAGGATGTACTGTGACTTGAGACGTCAGTACTGGTGGTCAGGTATGAATAATGAAGTGGCTAGTTTTGTTATGAGATGTTCCACCTGTCAGCAGGTGAAGGTGGAGAATCTAAGGCCAGCTGGACTGTTACAGCAGTTACCCATTCCATACTGGAAATGGGATGATGTCACGATGGACTTCGTGACCGGGTTTCTGAGGTCACCTTGAGGCAGTGATGTCGTGTGGGTTTTTGTGGACAGACTTACTAAGGTAGCTCACTTTTTTCTGATCAAGGAGACCTTCGGTGTTGACGAGCTCGGAAAGCTGTATATCTGAGAGATCGTACGTCTTCATGGGGTCCCTCGTTCTATCATTTCGGATAGGGACGCCCGCTTTACATCTCGCTTCTAGAATAGTTTTTAGAGGCCACTGGGTACACAAGTGTTTCTAAGCACAACATACCACCCTCAGACCAATGATGAGTCAAAGCGTATAATACAGGTGCTTGAGGACATGTTGCGTGCATGCATCCTAGATTTTGGGGGCTCTTGGGAGAAGCATATACCCCTAGTCAAGTTAGCCTATAATAATAGTTTTCAGGAAACTATTGAAATGGCACCTTATGAGGATTTATATGGTAGGTCGTTCCAATCACCTTTGTGCTGGATAGAGGCAGGTGAGGTAGCTTTAATGGGGCCATGTCTCCTAAAGGAGACTTCTGAGTAGGTCCAGTTGATATAGAAGCAAATGGATACTGCACAGTCTCGTCAGAAATCTTATGTTGATCACCACAGATGACCCTTGGAGTTCGTGGTCGGGGATCAGGCTTTCTCGTGTGTTTCACCGAGGTTGGGACACAGGCGGATACAAAGACAGGGTAAAATTTCACCGAGGTATGTGGGGTCGTTTGAGATTCTGGAGAGAGTCGGGTCGGTTGCCTATCGGTTGCAGTTACCGTAGAGGTACCGGGCCATGCACGACGTCTTCCATGTATCTCAGCTACGTCATTATCACTCAGACCCGTATCATGTTTTTTATCCTGAGGAGGTTGAGCTTCAGGTCGATGAATCCTTTGAGGAGCATCTGATTCGTATTGTTGATAGGAGCATGAAGGTTCTCTAAGGCCGGTCAGTTCCTCTCATACGGGTGCTATGGTAGCATGGACGAGTTCGGGATGAAACCTAGGAGCGGGAGACCGACGTACATGCTCAGTGGATAGAATTGTTCATAGATTTATCTTCACCACCCTTGGAAGGGAAATTCGAGGACGAATTTCTTTAAGGGGGGGAAGTTTGTAAGAACCTGGTTCTTATTCCTGAGGTACAAGTTTCTTCTTTTCCTTTTTCCTTAATTGTTTTTGAGAAAATAAGGAAAATGGGGAAAATCCCAAATTTTGTGGGTACACACCATGTACTTTTCCACACACCGTGTACTTTGGCCATGTGGGATGAGTACACAGGGCGTGTAGCCTGGCCAGTGATGAAAGGTGTAAAAACCAACTACACACTGTGTAGTGGGTATTTACATGTTGTGTAGTCAGTCAGAAGGTGAATAGTAAGGCAGTGAAGACAGCCGCCAGCTGAGCAACAGTACACGACGTGTAATCAGATATTACAGTGTACTCATGTTGGAAAGTGAACAGTGTCGCGCTGGCGAGTAGCCACCAGATGAATAGTTAAATGATGGAAAGTACACATCTTGTACTTGAGAGTACATGTCGTGTATTTTTTTTGTGCTTAAAACAGGTAGTAGCCTCCTCTGTTCACAAAGGAATCTTAGAACATCGGAGGAGCTCGGGAGGACGGCTGAGGCTTTGGAGATCTCCTGCTCACACACCGGGAATCCGTTTCCGCCTCCGTCAATCTCGTTGGCACCGCATGGGTAAGCCCTCCCTTCTTCTTGAGTAATTTTTTGCCAATTATTTCATGAGGGAAAGTTATTTACGTTTGAACGGGAATTCTCTAATCCATGATCTACGTTGTTCTTGGGCGTTTTTGGAGGCGTCGTTCATGTATACCCATCAGAGACGATCGAGGTAGGTGGTCTTGTGTTTATTTCCAACTACTGTGGTGAATTTGTGTACCGTTGTGATACACGCCCATGAATGGGGTGTTTTATGGCTGAGGACTTGAAGAATTATATACCTATAATTGTATAGGTATTTGAATGTAACTATAACTTGATGTTTGGGATCGTTTCTTGGATCCAGGACCACCCCGGGGGTGTGTTCCTCTGTTTAGCTATTTGGATAGGTTACCCGAGGGTATAACGTAAATTTTCGCATGCTTTAAATTGACTTGAGAGGAATTTTATATAATTGCTTTCTTATCTGTTGGGCTCAGCCCAGTTACTTGTGCCTAAGGGGAGTGTTCTATTTAGCCCGAGGGTAGCTGCTTCCATGCCTGAGGGCATTATCTCGTACGCCTGAGGGAAATATTCATTATGCCTAAGGGAAATCTTCTGAGGGCGTGATTCTATTAGCATGAGGGTGTGATTCTATTTAGCCTGTGGGCGTGATTCTATTTAGCCTGAGGGCGTGATTCTGTTTAGCCTGAGGGCGTGATTCTGTTAGCCTGAGGGCAAGATTCTATTAGCCTGAGGGCAAGATTCTGTTAGCCTGAGGGAAAGATTCTGTTTACCTGAGGGTAATAGATTTCATGTCTGAGGAAAATGACTGTTTACTTAGAATATTCGATGTGGTGATATCTTAAAATTGAATGATTAAATGAATATTAAAATGGAAATATAACTGGTAGTTAGTTACTTTTGAGTACTGCCTAGTTTATTGCATTTACTATTGCACATTGTTGTTGCATTTTTTTCACTGACAGTTGGGCACGGGACTTTGGTGGTTGCCAACTAGGATTTATTTCTCACACCCTGTTTGGTTCATTTATTCGGCTCAAAAATATTATATTTCTACAGGTGTCGATAGGGCCAAGAGTCTCTATACAGGTATATGATTGTTGCAGAGGAGTAAGAGAGCATGGGACCGAGCTTAGGATTGCGATGCTGCTGAGTTCCTGTTGCACTATTCCGTTTATTCCGTTGTACTTGTACTTTTGTTGTATTGTATTTTATTGCATTGTAACTTGTATTGGATGCTTTCATAAAATAGTGACACACTGCATCGTTATATATATAACAGCTAGTTTTCCTTTTCTTCAGTTGTCCATTTCAGTTAATTACTGTTACTGTTTCCACTTTTCTATGTTGTTTATATTTTTCCACTGTGTTTCACTTTGACAAATGAGGGTATAATTTCCCCACTATTAGACTTGGGCCCTCGCTGCTAGTCGGCAGCCTCTAGCATTTGGGGAAATGCGCATGAGGTCATGTGACCAACTGGGTTCGGGGCACCCGTTGAGTGGTACCCGGATCCGGGACGTTACAATCATTTTACACAAGGGTGACATGAAAAGAAATAACATGGGGTAAACATGTGGTTGTTGCTCTAGGTTATTGATTTGTTGTTGTGTGGGACAAAAAGATAGTAATTCTAGGACAATTTCTATGACATTGCTATGTGGGAGTCCAACTAGAAGGAGGAGTTGATGTTTATTCATTTCTTCACTTGGTATATGGTAGATCAGGTGGTGATTCATTGATAGGGTGATTATGAATCAAAGTTGATGATCTTTTATCACATGATGAAATAATAAACTTCAACACAAGTTGAAGAAGTGTCCTAGTGGGATCAACAGAAATCCTCATCTCAAACTAATTATTGGATTATAATCCCAACTACCTGGGACCACCAGAAAAAAAACTCAACCTTAGTGGAACCAATAAAGAGAATCAACACTAGAAAAATGTCTAAGTGGAAATTGGGAAAGAGGTTTAAACAAGATGAAAGTAGATATAGATGTTTTGAATTCTGGACATGGTACAAATTTAAAGAGTGAAGGGCAGTCTGAGTGGAGCTTTAAATAAAGTTTTGGGAGTCCCCATAATAGGGACCAGGGTTTAAATAAAATTTGGGTCTATCTCAATGAGATTGACCGATAAAGTCAACTGGAAAAAAGATCAAAATATTTATGACTTAAAGAAATCCAATGGTGGTCAGAATGAATGTTGTGGGGGAGCAAGAACGCATTGAAAATAAAGGCCCACTTACTAATTGGAACCGAGGTTTAAATGAATAAATACATTCTAATTTACTAAATATATCCCCCATATAACTATATATAATATATATAATATTTAATGATCATGTTTTGTAATTCAAATATTTCATTATTTTTATGATAGTTCATAAATAGAATATAATGAACTAAAGCACTGAAAATGAAAAAATAGGTGAATTAACCTACTTAATAATGATCTAAAACTTTCTATTTTTTTATGCTAACCTTTTGTATCATTCTTACAAGAAGGAATTTTTAATCAAACATGAGGTTAGTAGTTTGTGTTGAAAAATACCTATTGTAGATGTTCACGAAAATACAAATATAAAATGGATCTGGGTTCTTCTTCTTGTTAATGGAAGCAAATAGGTAGAATTGTTTGATTTTAATTCATGGGAGGAGGAAGCATACCTAGAACTTGGAGAAGATTTCCATTTGTGCACTGTAAAAACCCTTCCTACTTATTATTTGAAATCACCACCTTGCATGATAAGTGGGCAGAGTTTTTATAGTGTATAAATGGTCCTTTCATCTATATCCACATTTAGTCAGGATCTCCATGCAACTAGAGTGAGAAAATTGCAAAAGAAGATCTTGTGTATGATTAATTAGGTGATATATCATATGATTAAATAGGTAGACAATATCCAAAAAAATAAGTGAGTGATTGAAATATATTTAATATAATTTTATAATTATTTAAATATATAATTATTTATCTAAAATTATATAAATATATATTTTTTAAATGTATATATTTATTTATAATTATAAATATATAATTTTAAGAATAAAATAATTATAAATTTATAAATATATATATATATATATTAGGTGCTCGGGGGTACAATTACATTTAAACACACACACACACCACACACACAAGCCAGAAAGGCAGCCCATAGCCCCCCCACCTCTAGGGGATAACCCACCCATCAAGCCTTTATTTATTTTTAGTACATGGTGCATAGGCCTAGTGGGTATGAAGCCTATTACATGGCTCGAAATACCAGTGTAGTATCATGATGTATCATCCTACATGCATCCCCAGGCCTGTGTCATGCCTGCTTCCCCACCTGCACAAAATTATAATAGTGGCAATGCCCAATAGGGCTTGAACCCAAGACCTCCTGGATGCCAAGCAGGAGCCTTTACCACTCGGGTACAAGCTCATTGACTATAAATATAAATATATTTATTTATAAATATTTATTTTAAAATATATTTGTATGAATATACTTTTAACATTATTAACGAATATATAATCTTTAAAGCATGAATGGTAAAAATGAGTGAAATTTAATAATTAAAAATGAAAAGACTTTAAAAGTATTAAAAATGGATAAGTTTTATTAATTATAAAAATTATCAAAAAAAATATGGATATATATTAAAATGAAGATGAATACATATTGAAATTATTAAAACATAGTAAATATATATATATATATATATATATATATTAGAAAATGATTAAATTCCAAAATAAAAATAATAAATTTTAAAAATGAATAAATAATATTAATTGAAATGATGTTAAAAATGAATAAATAAAATTTACCAATTAAAAACATAATATATTAAATATATTATGTTACAAAATGAAATTCTAAGATGAATATTAAAATTTGAATAAATTACATAAATATTATGTGTGTGTGTTTACATATATGTTAAATTGAAAAATGACATTATATAAAATACATAGTCTATTAATGAAATAAATAAGAAGAAGAATGGATAAATTTAAAAAAAAAATCTTATTAATTATATAAATAATCTAAAAAATAAAAATGAATATTTATAAATAAAAATGTTAAAATGAAAATGAACACATGTTATTTATATAAATTAAAACCATATTAAAAACATTAAATGTTAATGAATAAACATGTATGAATAAATATTAAAAATGGATAAAATTATAAAAATATTAAACAATAAAATATTGAAAATGAATAAATTTAGCCCCACCGTTGGTGGTGGGGTGGTAAGGGCTTGGGGGTGAGGGGGAGGTCGTGGGGTCAAGTCCTCAGGCCTACATGTTTACTGCATTTTCTCTGTAACATCTTATTCCACACTTTCAATTGTACCCAACCTTTGGTGAAAATGAATAAATTTTTAAAAAAATATATTAAAAATAATTAACATTATTGATGAATAAATAATATTAAAAATGAATACATTCAAAAAAAATACTAAAAAGTAATAAATAGTATATAATGAATAAAAATATAAAAAATGAATAAAATTTACCAATTATAAACATAATATATATTAAATATATTATGTTAATAAATATAATTCTAAAATGAATATTACAAATTGAATAAATTACATATATATTATGTGTGTGTACGTTCTATATAAAAATGCATTAATTACATATATGTATGTGTGAAATTAATGTAACACACATTTGATATATGTTAAATTGAAAAATGAAATTTAATTAAACATCCATCACTTGATACAATTAGTCAATATTTTTAATTAATATAAAATTTTAATTATAAACAATTTTTCACTAAATATATGACTTATTTAATATAAACATACATATTTTGTATTATATAAATCATATTTATGGAAATATTATATTTATTGATATATATATATTTAAATATTAAATATATTGATGAATAATTATGTATGAAAAATATTAAAAATGAAAAAATTACAAAAATATTAAATGAATAAATATTTATATCTTTAAATTACAAAAATAGCAAATAAAAACTTAACATTATCAATGAATAAATAATTTTAAATGAATGCATGTTAAAAATGAGTGAAATTTAATTAAAAGATGAATAGATTGGAAAAATATTTAAAAAAATGAATAAGAGATTAATATGTTTTTAATTATTACATCTTATTCATTTTCTATATTTATATTTAATATATACTATTTATTATTATTTATAATTAATATATATATCTATATTAAATTATTCTTTTTTATTAATAATTGTTTCATTAATAAATCGTTTAATATTTTTGTAATTTATTCATTTTTAATTTGTATTTGTTTAATTATTTTATTTTATTCATTTTATATATTTATATTTAATATATAATATTTATTAATATTTTTAATATATATATAAACATATATTAAATTTATTCAATTTTATTAGTAATTATTTTCTTAATAAATTTTTTAATAAATTTTTAATTTATTCATTTTTAATTTTTAATTGTTTAAATATTTAAATTTTATAATATTTTTACTAATTATATTTTTTATGTTTTTTTATTGAAGTATAAATAATTGGGGAGGATGGGACGAAGGGATGTGTATAGGCCCATAGAATATGGGCAGGTAGTATATAGGCTCGGAAGAGATAGGCCAAATAAGGCCAGTGTGTAAAGGTGTATGTGGGTGTCAGTTCCCCGCAGTTATGGCACGGTGTAATAGCAGAAGGCTCAGGCTTATATAGCTCATCCAAGACAAATAAAAAGTCCAATGTGGGATGAAGATGCACGAGAAAACCATTTATTAGTGCTGATAAAAGGGTATCATTTGTCAGCACTTCTATCTAGCATTGATAAAGGCTACCAATGTTCATTACGAGTTTTATAGTAATGATCCATAATACTAGCTCGCTCCATGAGTGATCCATTGTAAAACCAGAACCTATAAAACAACTTTAGTCTACTGACACCAAGTGGCACAAGTAAGGTATCAGCATAAAATAGCTCAATTGGCTAGCATCACAGAATCTATGCATTCCCCTTCTCAAAATAGACCATAAACACAAGTTTGAAAATATAGGTAGAAAATTGGGTTTTTTTCATTCTCCAAAACAATCTCACCCCTTTATTAAATCCTCTTTAAAAATCCCACTTTTACACATTCTTTTTTTTTCAAACCTCAAATTTGTTTTTATGATCACAATCACTAAAGTTATTTCTAAATTTTTTATTTAAGTGAAAATATGGAAGAATAATAGGGTCTTAAGGGGTTCAAGATTTTATACCTGGTCTAGAAATAAGAAGACCATGACATAATGAGAATAACCATGCCGTAAAATTTTGTGGAAGAGGAACCATGATGCAATGAGAAGAACCATGCCACAGTATAGCTCGATCCATATTCCTCTTTGAAAATCATGGAAAAATACCAAATTCCTCACCATAGTCAAACCTTGGATCCTATAAACTCAAGTAAGGCCATGCCACAAGGTGAATGACCATGCTACAGAACTTCTATGCGAGGATCATCCATGACACAACTTAAGAGTCACACCACAACTACGTCGAGATCAACAGAACCACCAATGATCCTACATGACTCCACACCCTAGCCCAAAGCCCTATGCCACAAATACCACTACCACAACACAAAAAACACTACCATGTCGCAAGGAACTTCTTCTATTAGAGTTGGATTCAATCTAGAACAGTCAAAAGGGAATTAATTATTATTCTAAAAGTGTTGGCTTGACCCTTTAATTGATTGACTTGATCCAAGGCTCCTCTAGAACCTATGAAGGCTATAAATAGATATAAAGGGAGTATTGGATCGTATCTTCATCAACTATGACAACTAATTTTCATCAAACGATTCTTGACCGATCTATGATGAACAATTACTCACCAATCTTAATCTAACATCAAAGAACAAATCTTCTTTCATCAGATTCCAACAGAGATCACTTGAATATCATAAGTAGGAATTGGAGATAAAAAGAAAACATCATCCACACCAACATATTTCAACATATCTTTTTCAATTGTTCATTTTCTTTATCTTAAGCCTCTTGTACTTTCTTTATTATAACCCCTTTGATCCTCTTCTATCCACTCTCTCTCTCTCTCTCTCTCTTCTTATTTCTTCTTATAATATTTTAGAGAGAGTAGAGTGTTCTTGTGTCGAGTTTGATTCTAAAAAAACCTTATCTTCTTGATTGAGTACTCATAACCTTAATTGAGATATTCTTGGTTTCTTGCTTCTCCATTAAGGAGAAAGCGACATTAATCTTTGGTTTCTTACTTCTCTATTAAATAGAAAGGGTATTTGGTTTCTTTATTCTTCATTAAAGAACAAGGGAATTTAGTTTCTTGACTCCCATTAAATTTATGGGGTTAATATAACTCTCTCAAGAATTCCCTAAGTGAGGAAGTGTAGGGGCTCATTCCTAAGCTACTGTCGAACTCATTTATCAAATTTTGCCTTACCTATTTAATTTCTATTGCATTTACTTTAATAGGAGAATTATCCAAAAAGTCTTTGTAATGGTGGTATATCTTCCACCTAAGGATGGGTAGTGGTATTAAATCATCCACTTGGAGTTGGTGATGCCTCATTCTCCAAGTGGTCCCTTATTCACCATTGACATTATATTGGGGATGGATTGTTCAACTATATTTCTTATGGAGTTGACATATCATTCAACCAGTGATGCTCAATGGAAAGATACCATTCACCCTATATTTGATATGAGGAGGGATGTATCATTCATGCTCGGGTGTTGTTCATACCATGGGTGTATCATCACATTCCAGAACTAGCCATAACATGTATCGTCACATATATTCTGACAGTTGATCACTACATTAGGTATTTATTTATTTATTTATTTATTTATTATCATTCTATATCAGGCATGGATGTATAGCAGTCAACTTGTTAGGTACATCATTCATGGGGGGCTACTGAGTTGTAATCACTCCTAGATTAGGTGCACTTGTACTTGAGAAAACTTTTTGTTTCAGAACTTGGGTAAGGGGGAGGGCCCTACTACATAGGACAGTTGAGAAGTTGGAGCTTTGATGAAGTTAAGAGTTAGGTTCAATCCAAGACTCGATACCTATTTTTTTGATATATCATGTACTTTTTTAACTTTTAAACCTAGTGGTGTATGATTTACCACTTTGAGATCTTGTTTAGGATATAAAAATCTCATAACATGAGCAGTATCTCATTTTGTTACAATATAGTGATTTTTTGTTTATTATTGTTTAAACGGGTTATGGTTTGAGTACCCCAAATTTAAAGGATACTCAACCATTTTCCATCCACAACATATAACAACGTTTATGTATATATCCTTATATAATAAGGGTGCGAGACCTAATCATTGAATTGCTTGATGACTGGGATAGGGGGAAAATTCCCAACTGGTTTAATAATATCGATCATACTCTTATTCTGATCATTCCTCTCACACCAGGTATGGGGAAAGATCAGATTTTCTAGACTGGGGAAGCATCTGAGAAGTTCTCAGTCCGATCAGGCTACAAAATGTAGGTTCATGACTTGGCCTAGGTTTCCCCTGAAAATTATTGTAAGAGTCTATAGTCAATATCCTCCCCTCCCATGGTTAAATTCTTTTGGTGGTAGGTCTTCGCTGGTGTTATGCCTACCCATGACCTTTTGGTGAGACGTCATCTGGTTGGTGATGACAGTTGTCCTCTGTGTCTCCAAGAGCTGGAATATCCTTTGCATGAAATTCTTCTCTATCATGGGGTGGAAGGGGTGTGGAAGGAATGGGAACCAGATTTTAAAATTTTCTTTGATCCATCTATTGGGTTGATTCAAAACTTCATTAAATGGGAAGCTTCATTGGAACCAAGGCTGATGGGGGTAATTTGCACAATTTCTTGGATGGTGTGGACTCGAAGAAATGAAATAATTTTTAATAATAAGGTGACCCAAGATCATATTTGGGTTGAGAGGGATTTGGATTGGATGAATTATTGGACGACGAATGATGTTGTGGCCTCTATCGGTAGTAATCGACAGGCAACTCTCTTTTGGTTCCCCCCTCCATAGGGTTTTTTCAAAATTAATACATATGTGGTCGTCTCTGCTTTCCCTAGGGTTGAAATTAGGTTTATCACCCATGATAGTGGTGGTTAGGTCATGGAATCTCACTACAGGGTTGTTGATGCCTCCAAGATCCCTGTTGTAGCGGAGGAATCTCCCATTCTCCATGGGATTATTCTTGCTTGCTCAAAAGGTTGGATCAATGTGGTGGTGGAATATGATTGCTTGGAATTGATTAATGATTTATCAAAGAAAGAGAAGAATTCCCAAACATTTGGCCTCATTTTGAGAAAGATTTGGTCCTTGATCGATTGTTTCACTGAATGAAAATTTTCTTTCATAAAGCGATGGGGCAATTGGGAGACTCATCATTTAGTTTTTTTTGGGAAATCTTGGGGTAACCATTGTTAGATGGACTCTTTCCCTGAGTGGATCTATAGATCTGGTGTGAATGATCAGTAATTTATTTGTTTTCATTCAAACAAATATATACTTATATAATAATAAATTTTTATATATTTATAAAAATTTTATACACATATATATCTCATCTACACACACACACACACATATATCGATACACAATATATAAATATATATATATATATATATATATATTATTTAGTGATTATGTGTTTATATATATATATATAAGGTAATTATTTTTTATAATTTTGTTTTTTATTATATATAACATAAAAATTTCAAATAAAGAGTGTTAAAAACAAAAAACAAAAAATATTACATGTAGTGATCCTTATTTAAATAAGGTACGCAATGATCTATTTCACCAAAAAAGTGATCCTCTGATACCTTTTTGATATTTGGATTCTAAACTTAGATAAATTCTATATTTTGGTCCAATAGTGATATTTTCTCTTAAAAATTGTTCTCAAAATTTATTTTATGAATTCCAAACCAATTTTCCAAAATAAAGTCATTCATTAGAAAAAAAAGGTTACCAATGGTATTGTTTTTTCAAAAACAAATTATGAAAAAGATTTCAACAAATCAATTTTCATTGATTTTTTTATCACAATTATCAAATCGATTTTTACATCATATTTTTAAAAAAATGTTTCTAAAATAAGAAAAAAAAATAAAAATGTTATTAAATTTTTTTAAGGTAATTAGATTATGACAAAAACCCATCCAATTATTTGATTTTTTTAAAAAAAAGAATGGAACCTAAATTATAAATATTCCAAAAAATTGATATTTTTTATTAAAATTAAAGAAAAGAACTTTTTTATTAATTAAAAGGAATCCAATGTTAAAATTAGCCAGTAATTCAATCTAGGAAATCTTGAAATTGATAAAAAAGGAAAAATATAAAAAAAACTGTGGACCCCAAGTCATGGAATTGTCCTAAATATTATTATATATAGATAAAAATTCTCCAAAATATATTATAATATAATGAAATTATCCAAAATTCATACCTTTGAAAATCATGGAAAATCCTGAAGTCCCTGCCATAGTCAAACTTCATATCCTATAAACTCAAGTAGGGCCAAGTTGTATGGTGAACGACCATGCTGCATAACTTCTATGCAAGGATCATCCATGACAGAACTTAAGAGTCATGTTACAGCTAGTTAGAGATCAACAGAACCACTAGAGATCCTACATGACTCCATGTGGTAGCCTAAATCCCTACACCAAAAATACAACTACCACTACACAACAAACACTACCATGCCGCAAGGAACTTCTCTAACTGGAGTTGGAATCGATCTAGAATAGTCAAAAGAGCATTAATTATTGGTCTAAAATCTTTGACTTGACCATTTAATTACTTGACTCAACCCAAGGCTCATCCAAAACCTATGAAGGCTATAAATAGACATCAAGGTAGGCTTGTATCTCATCTTTTTCAACTAAGAAAACTATTTGACATTGAATAATTCTTGATCAATATATGATGAAAAATTCTTCATCGATCTTGATCCAAATTAAAAGAAAAAATATTTTCTCATAAGCTTCAAATGGAGATCACTTGAATGTCTTAAGTGGGAATTGGAGACAAAACGAAAACATCATCAACACCAACATATTTCAATAGATATTTTTCAATTTTTCCTTCTCTTTCTCTTAATCCTCTTGTGCTTTCGTTATTATAACCCTGTGGATCCTCTTTTATCCTCTCTCTCTCTCTCATTCTTATTCTTATTATTATTATTATTATTATTATTATTATTATTATTTCTCCCTCTAATATTTTAGAGAGAGTATAGTGTGATTGTATCAAGTTTTATTCTAAGAAAACATCTTCTTCTTCCTTATATTCTTGATTGATTCCTCATAACCTTAAGTGAGGGATTCTTGGTTTCTTGCTTGTCCATTAAATAGAAAGAAACATTCATATTTGGTTTCTTGATTCTCTGTTAAAGAGAAAGGGTCTTTGGTTTATTTCTTATCCATTAAAGAATAAGGTTCATTGATGTCTTGACTCTCATTATAGTGATGGGGTTAATATAACCCTCTCACGTATTCTTGAGGTGAGGAGGTGTAGGGGTGAATTCCAGAGCTTTTGTCAAACTCCTTTATCAAATCATGTCTTGCCTATTTAATTTTTGTTTCATTTACTTTAATGGGAGTATCATCCACAGAGGCTTTGTAATGGTGGTATATCTTCCACCTAAGGATGGGTAGTGGTATTAAATCATCCACATGGATTTGGTGATGCCTCGTTCACAAAGTGGTCCCTTATTCACCATTGACATTAGATTGGTGATGGATCATTCAAATATATTTCTTATTAAGTTGAAACATCATTAAACTAGTGATGCTCGATGGTAAGAGACCATTCACCCTATTTTTGATATGAATAGGGAAGTATCATTAATGATCAAGGGTTGTTCAGACCATGGGTTTATCATCCCATTTCGGAACTATCCAAAGCATGTATGGTCACATATGGTCTAGAAGTGATCACTACATTATGTAATTATGTAATTATTTATTTTATTATTATCATTCCATATCAAGCATGGATGTATAATAGTCAAATTTTTATGGACACCATTCATAGAGGGCTAATAAGTTGTAATAACTTCTATCTTAGGTGCCCTTATACCTAAGAAAACTATTTTTTTCATAACATAGGTAAGGGTGAGTGACCTAGTATATAGGATGGTTGAGTAGTTGGATCTTTGATGGAGTTAAGAGTCAGGTTCAAGCCAAGACTCAAGACCTATTTTTGGATATATCATGTGTTGTAGAGAACACCCCTAAGCGAGAGACGGTCCCCATGTATTAGCCTAGGATCTATTGGGTACTTTGGTTCATCAAAACCCAAAATAAAAAAAATGATGTTTATTTTCAGTTTATTACAGGAAAACTGATAATCAAAATTAGAATGTTAAAATTGAAATTCCAAAAAATAAAATGAAATATATAAATGAATTCTATCAGTGAACATAACACATGTTGGTAGTGACCATGACACCATTTTAAGATTTAAACTAATTCTAATTACAATAGAAAACATAATTTGTACACATGGTTCATCCAAAATATAATCAAACAAAAGTGAATAATAGTCACACATGGTAGTATAAAACTCACTTAGTAGTGTCAATTAAAAAATTCAATGCTTGTGATATTTCTCATTACAAAAAATATAAAAAATATTTTGTAGACACTGATTCAATAAACTAGAACCAGAAAGAATGAGAATTAAATTTCCAAATGTACATACACACATTTCTCGAATAGAAAATTGAGTTTTTACAAATAATAAACTCAAAAGAAAGCATCAATTAAGGTGACAACAACAACAATGAAGAAGAAGCATTTGAATAACGATTTATAGGTCAAATAAATGAATAAAAGGAAATAAGTAAAAGGGAAAAATTATTGAAATGATTATTCCATTTAGCCTATGATCATTAGAAAGAACCATCACAAGTGTTTTCATTATGAAATAAAGGAATACAAGAAGCAGTAGAGGTAGAGAAAAGACTGGATTAGAAAAACAAAAGTTTGATGCGGACGATGGAAAAACAAGCAGCATGAACAAGGACTAAAAATAATCAATAAAGAGAAAATTAATGTAAAGGACTGAGACCACCTTACCAGGGTCGGTCTCACCTTTTTTGTGGAAGAATCTGTTTTGTGAGCCACTAAAATCGTCATCTTCGACTTATTTATGTTTGATCATACAAGATAGGCACTACTGGTCAGGATTGCACATCACAAACCATTTTCACCATGCCACTGGTCGGATTCAACTCTGGAATGCTAAGAAATAGGCTCTAATAACCAAAAACATTGAGATACAGGTTTAAGAACCAAAAATGCCACCTCCGGCTGTGGTTGATCTTTGCAAGCTTAAACACGGATTCACCAAGGGATCTTCATAACTCCTTCGTAGCAAGGATGATGATGTGGTCAGCCTCTTCCATGGTTCCTCTTTCAGTGAAAAATGATTATGCCACTGAGATCCCTATCCTCCCTATATCTCTCGATGAGAAATGAGAAATCCTAAAACCATGAAACCTTATTTGACTTCCCCACAGTGAATCAAGAACTCACTGACATCTCCCCTCTCTACCTTCTCAAAGAATCATCAAATATAGGAGATGTGGTATCCTTATACAGAAGTGAACCAGGATATCCCTTTTCGATCACACATGAAATAGAGCTGATGGGTGTGTTGGGTTCACTATCTCTCTTTGATATCTCTAAGGGGAAACTGAGTTCCCAAAGCCCTCACTGCTCACCAACTGAGGTGACATACTATTGTTCACGAGAAAGCAGCTAGACCAAAAGACACCATAGGTAGGTACACCTATTACAGGACATGTGGATAGTGGAGGAGAGGTGGGATGTTTGCAGAAACCAACTTTAAAAAAAAACACTCAAAGGGGAAAATTAAAATTAATGCATTTTAATTAACAAAAAAACATGAATATAAAAATTCAAAAAACACCACCTTAGAACTTAAATGCATGAACAGTTTTAATATGAAGCAACATCACACTCTCCACCTTGAAAATTAAAAAAAAATAACCACATGTTGATTCTGCACCACTTGACATCAACTTAGGCATATCCTAAACAGAAAACTAAAAGGGGAATAAAATCTATATGACCTTAGTCAAACTATCGGTCCAACTTCCCCTAACATGTATCAACAGTGAAAAATGTAGGCCAAAATTGAATGATATTCTAAAGATTCTAAAATTGCTCAAAATTTTAACAATTCTAAACAACTTCAGGATAAAGGTCATACCTGCACTTTCCTGGGTCTGTCCCTAAGATGATGTCAATGAGAAAGACAATACCAGCAAATCACATGCCAATATGTCTACAAAAAATATCACGAGTGCCTATAGAACACCAAGAAACTTAGAAATATCCATCCTCATACAAAAAAAACTTGAAAGAAATCTTAGATAAATCCAAAATAATTGAAACTCAATACAAAACTATGCTATCATACAAAACGGTAGAAAAGGAAGCAACAAAGAGCACATGTATAGTAAGGAAAAACAGCCAATGAGAAAAGTCTCCACCCAAACCCATGAAAACATAAAAGGAGTGAAGAACCAAGAAATATCAAATTTAAGTAGATACATACTGCACTAAACAAGATCAAGAAGACTCTTAATGCAAGGCCCCAAAATATCCATGAAATATATATTCAAATTCTTGACCCAATGAGACAACTTCATAAAACAAAATCCAAAAGAAGATATCCTAAAACAAAAGGTAAATTGTAAAGACACATGAAAGCGGTCCCAACATACTAGAATATCTCTAAGATGTGAGAGAAAAGGTTGGGAACTAGCAAGAAACCTAGGAGAAAAAAAGCCACATAATTTTCACACATCTTAGTCTAGACTTACAAATGGCACATAGTTCTTAGGAAACTAAAACAAATCTGCTAAACATGGTCGAAAAGTAAATCCAAGAAGTTTTGTGATCAACCAAGTGACAAATAAGAGAACTACATCCAAAATCTACCCAAGCCCAAACACTGAACACGCTACAAGTCCATACTTGGGGAAAATAGTCCAAAAAGATATGGAGAAACACAATAGAGCTAACATAAGATCATATCCTAGGAAAAATTCAAACTCTAGTGACATAAGATCTTTTCAAGGCCTTGGTTCTAACAGGATCTCAAACATGGGAAAACCTCATACAGAACCCATTTCTAGCTCAAATCCATTAACAAACATAGGTATCAATTATCAAGAGGTGTCTTTGAGGCTGAGATAGGCAAAGAAAATAAGGAAACCACAAGGAAACAAACTATCAGCAACATATTGAAATTATATCCCAAGAGAGAACATGATCAAGATAAATGAAACAAAAAAGCACGCTACAAATTAAGACTCTATAGAATCATTTAAAATCAATGAACAATTGATTTTGAAATTTTAACGAAGAAAAACTTAAACCCTATTAGGCTCTGATACCACTTTGTTGTGGGGAGTGCTCGTATGTGATAAATGGTCCCCATGCAATGGACTAGGATATATTAGGTATTTTGGTTAATCAAAATCCTAAATACAAGAATGGTGTTTATTTTCAGTTTATTACATAAAAACTAATAATTAAAATTAGAAAGTTTAAATTTAAATTCCAAAACATCAAATGAAATATTCAAATGAATTGCAGTAGTGAACATAACATGTGCTTTTAGTGACCATTACACTATTTCAAGAATTTCACTAATTCTCATTACAAAAAAAAATAAAATTTGTACTCATTTATTCATCCAAAATAAAATCAAACAGTAGTGGATAATAGTCACACATGGTAGTGGAAAACTCACATAGTAGTGGAAATTACAACATTCAAAGATTGAAATATTTCTCATTACAAAAATAAAAACATTATTATGTAGACACTGATTCAATAAACTAGAATAAGAAATAATGAAAATTAAATTTCCAGATGTACATACACACATCTACATAATAGAAAATTTATTTTTTTACAAATAAAAAACTCAAAAACAAGCATTTATTAAGGCGGCAACAACATCAATGAAGAAGTGGCATTTGAGAAGTGATTTACAGGTCAAATAAATATGAAAAGGGAAATCATTAAAAGGGAAAACATATTTATATTCTCTGACCATTTTGCCTATATGCATGGGGAAGAATCATCAAGGGTGTTTCCACTATGAAATAATGGAATACAAGAAGTATAAGAGGCACATACAGGACCGGATGAGAAAAAAAAGTGTTATGTAGATGATAGAAAAACAAGAATCATGATTGAGGCCTAAAAAATCAACAAAGAGAAATAAAATGTACACAGTTGATACCCCCTTACCAAAGCACAATCGTACCTTTATCGATGAAGAATCCATTTTTTGATCCACTACAATCATCATTTTAAATTTTTTTATCTTTGATCATACAAGATAGTTGCTTCTGGAGAGGATCACACACCACAAACCATTTTCATCATGTTGATTCTCAGATTTAACTTTGGTGGGATAAGAAAAATTTCACAAGAACAAACAACATTGAGATATAGGTTCAATAACCAAAAACTCCACCTTTGGTTGTGATTTATCTCCATAAGCAGCAATGAATCCACCAAGTGATCATTATAATTTTTTCACAGTAAGGATAATGATGTGGTATGCCCCCATCATGATTACTCCTTCGGCGAAAAAGGATTGCACCGCTGAGTTCCCTCTTCTCGTTATCTCTTCCGATGATAAATGAGTAATCCACAAACCAGAAACCCTCATTCAACTTCTCCGCAGTTAATCAAGAACCCAACGATGTCATTCCTCTCTTTCTTTTAAAAGAATCATTGAATATAGGGGTGTGGTTTCCTTCACCATGTGTGAACTAGGAGATCCCTTCACCCTCACACCCAGAATGGATACACTGTGTGCCTCTCTCTCTCCAATATCTCTCTGATGAAACCGAGTTCCCCAAATCCCTTGCTTCTCACCAATTGAGAAGACCTCCTTCTGTTTGTGAGAAAGCGGCCAAACTAAAAGACACCACAAATAGGTGTGCCTATTCTGGGACATGTGGAAGATGGAGGATAAGTGGTACATTCACAAAAAAACAATAGTAAAACCAATGGTCAAAGGTGAAAATTAAAATTAATGAATTTTAATTAACAAAAAAAAACATAAATATAAAAATTCACAAATCTCCACCTTAGAAATTAAATGCATGAACAATTTTATTATGAAAAAACAACACACTTTCTACCTTGAAAATTTTAAAAAAAATTAAACCATGTGATAATTTTGTACCACCTAACATCATCAAATTAGGCATAGACTAAACAGAAAAGTAAAAGGAGAAAACATCTATACGAACTTAGTCACACTATCAATACAACTTCCCATAACATGTATCAATAGTAACATGAAACCGAAAATTGAATGATATTCTAATGCTACTAAACATGCACAAAATTTGATCAATTCTAAACAGCTGCATGATAAAGGTCATGTCTACACTTACCTAGGTGGATCTCTAAGATTATACTAATGGGGAAGACAAGACCGTCATATCACATGCCAATGGGTCTATAAAACATCTCACTAGTGCATGAAGAACACTAAGAAGATAAGTAATATCCATCCTCATACAAAAAAACATGGAAAAACAAAACTCAGAGAAATCACATAGAATTTCAACTTAGTATAAAATAGTGAAATCATGAAAAACAATAGAAAAGGAAACAACAGAGAGAGAATTCATAGTAAAGGAAAAAAACCAAAGAGGAAGGTCTCCACCTGAACCCATAAAAATATAAAAGGACAAAAACACCAAGAACCATTGACTTTAAGCCGATACATGCCACACTAAACACGATCATGAAGACTCTTGATATAAGGTTCCAGAAGATCCTTAAAATATGGATTCAAAATTCTCACCCAAGGAGATGACCGCCTAAAAAAAACAAAATAAAATATCCTCAAACAAAATGAAAACTGTAAGGACACATGCAAGAAGTCCAAACATCATAGGGTATCTCTAAGACATGATATCAAAGGATGAGGGAAGTTAGAAACCTAGGGAAAAAAAGCCACATACGATCCACACATACTAGTCTAGAATTAATAATTCCACACAGTTTATAGGAGACCAAAACAAAGCCACTAAACATGGTTGAATAGTAAATACACAAGTTTGGTGATCACCCAAGTGATAAACAAGAGCACTGCACTCACAAGCTACCCAATCCCGAACACTAAACTCACTACAGGTCCATACCCAGAGTAAACAGTCTTAAAGGATGCTATGTAATGTAAATATTCTAACATAAGATTATCTCCTAGGCAAAAGGAGGAATCTAGAAACACAAGATCATTCCTCGAAATTATTGTTAACTGCTCTCAAACATTGGCCAACCTCACATAGAACCCATTCCTACACTGAAACTATAGACACACATAGGTAGAAACTTTCAAGAGGCATTTTTGAGGCTTAAACAGGCAAATAAAATGGGGAAACAACAAGGAAATAAACTATCAGAAACAAATTGAAATTACATCCCAAGAGAGCACATGACCAAGATGAATGAAACAAAAAAGCATGTTGCAAATTGAAATCCACTAGAAATCATTTGAAAGCAATGGAAAATCAATTTAAAAAATTTAACTAAGAAAAGATTAAACCCAATTAGGATCTGATACTACTTTTTTGTGGGGAGAACCCCTACGTGAGAGACGATCCCCTTGTAATACCTAGGATATATTGAGTATTTTGGTTCATCAAAATATGAAATATGAAAAGATTTTTATTTTCATTTTAATACATTTAAACTAATAATCAAAAGCAGAAAATTAAAATTCAATTCCAAAACATCAAATGAAATATTCAAATCAATTCCAAAAGTGAACATAACACATACTAGTAGTTACCATCAAACCATTTCAAGACATGCACTAATTCTCATTAAAATAGAAAAAATAATTTTTACACATTGATTCATCCAAAAAAAATGAAACAGTAGTGCATAAGAGTCACAAAAAGTAGTAGAGAACTCATATACCAGTGGAAATTACAACATTCAAAGTTTGCAATATTTCTATTTATAAAAACAAAAACATTATTATGTAGACGCTGATTAGATAAACTAGAACCAGAAATAATGATAATTAAATTTCTAGATGTACATATGAACATTTCCAAAATTGAAAATTGAGTTTTTAAAAAATAAGAAACTCAGTAGGAAGCATCAATTAAGGCGACAACAATAATCAAGAAGCAGTGTTTGAATAGTCCTTTTTAGGTCGAATAAATTTCAAAAATTAAAGAAGTAAAAGGGAAAAGAATTACATGCTTCATCCAATTTTCCTACATGAATAGGGAAGAATAATTAAGGGTGTTTCCACCATGTAATAAAATAATAAAAGAAGTAGTAGAGGCACAGACAAGGCTGAATGAGAAAAAAAAGTGTGATGTTGTTGATGGAAAGCAGCATTAAGGAGGCCTCTAAAAAATTGACAAACAAAAAATGAATTTATGGGACTGAGACCCCCTTACCAGGTATTAGTATCACCTTCTTTGAGGAAGAATCTGTTTTTTGATCCACTGAAATCTTCATCATTGACTTGTTTATGTTCGATCTTCTAAGATAGTCGCCGCTGGCAAGGACCGCACACCATAAACCATTTGCATCATGCTGCTGCTCAGATTCAACTCTGGCAGGGGAAAAAATAGGCCACAAGAACCAACAACATTGAGATACAGGTTCAATAACCATAAATGACACTTTTTACTGCAATAGATCATCATGAGAAGCAATGGGGGTCCACTAAGGGCTCGTCGAAACTCCTTCGTAGTAAGGACAACGATGTGGTCTGCCTTCATCGTGTTTCCTCCTTCAGAAAATAAGGATCTCACCATTTAGATCCCTCTCCTCTCTATATCTCTCGATGAGAAACAATAAATACCCAAACCAAAAACCCAAATTTGAATTATCCGCAGTGAATCAAGAACCCACTGACGCCTCCCCTCTCCACCTTCTCAAATAATCGTGAAATTCAAGGGTCTATTATCCTTATCTAGGAGTGAACCAAGAGATCCCTTGTAATGACCCAAACTTTTTATTAATATCTGTTTCCTAAATTTGTGTGTTATGTATTTTATGATCAACAAAACGACATTCTTTAATTAACAAAGTAAGTATAATTAAATGAGACTTTTGGGTTTCGATTGTTATATGATTGTTGGCCAATATGACCGTTAGAAACTAAACTCTTAACATTACAATTATTGTTTATAAATACAAGTGATCTTGGTTAATTAATATAGAAAGAAGATTTGATGGCCTCATCCAGTAGACTCAGGCCGTTCGAAGCCCATCTGACAGAACTTGGGAAGGAGGTAACACCACTGGGATTTTCTCTGGACCAAGCCCAAGCTGAAATTCATCATGTGAAGCTTGAACGGAATCGCCTACGGGAGAAGTTAAAGATGATAGAGGTCACCACTCGGGAAATGTTGGCCGAGCCACCCCATGATTCTATCACCTTAGCACACCTTACACTTAGGTACTATGCTCGTGTTATAAGGGGCTAGGTAACGAGACCTTAGCTACTTTGTGTAATCCCATTATATAAATAAAATTTTTGTTATGATAAAGTTTGTAAATATCAAATGTCCGGCTAAATATAGGATGTATATTATTGATGAATTTTGGAAAAGAAAAAAGTTATATTTTTAAAATATTTATTTAAACCTTAAATAATTAATAATGTGTAATGATTTTCAAAAATGGACTTCTAAAGTTGTGTTTAGTAGAAAATTTAGAGTCTAATGAGATCAAATTAATTTTTGGTGAATAGTAAATTATGAATAGTAATTTTACGCTTATGAATAGGAATGTGACCAAATTTAATAGTAATTTCACTTAAGAAATTATTATTATAATTTAGGCACCTTGATTAGGTAATGTGATTCAATAAAATAAGTAAATAACTGTTTCAGAAATTATTAGTTAAGTAATAGTTTTTTTAGGTGAATAGTTTTATATTTAAAAATTAAATTAAAATTATTTAGAAAATTATTTCCATAAAATTGAGTTCATTTTTGAATTCAGAGCATCGATATTAGGTTAAGGTGAATTTTTGGGATATTTCTGAAACAGATGAATTTTTGGTGAATAGTGAAAATACAGTTTTGAGTTTTGGGTTTTTAATGACATAATTAAGGATGAAATAATTATGTAATCATTCTGGTCGAATTATTAATAGTAATTTATGCTATGATGTGTCTCAATTGGCCAATACCATGGGAAAATACCATGGGAAAGCCCATGGTTTTACCAATACCACCAATGAGGTGTCCCTTAGAAATTAATGATTTGTTCTCTCACTTCTCCTATAAATACCAAGACATTCCCTCATCCATTTCATTCCAAAATACTCCTAAACTAATTTCTGGTCTCTTTACCTCCTAAGGATTCCTACCAAGGCTCCCTCAAGCCTCCCAAGGTCCCAAGCTTCAAGATTTCGAAGTTACTCTTCAAGGTATGGGAAACTTTCACCCTCCTCTTTAAAGTCATGACTTCCTTTATGTTATATCTTATAGTTCTATTTTATTATGTGAGGGATTGTTATTTTATATTTTTAATACTTTCCATTTCATTTCAAAATTATGAGAGACCCTTTCCACTCTCATCAATTGATTTTCTGAATTTTTAAGTGACGCCATAGCCTGCCGAATTTTCGTAAAAGAAATCGCATCTTCTTTTTCCTTTCAAGTTTCATTTTCATGTGGTATGTCATTCAATTGTCCACACCATGATCTTATTTTTTTCTGTACCTATAATATAAAATGATTCATTTATTTATGGGAGACCCTTTTCCCCTATCTTTATATTATTTTCTAAAATCATGTCATATAACCGTTATGCTGCAAAAAATTCATCTCAAAATTTCTCTCTTTCTCTCAAGGAATTCTATTGTTTTATTTATGTGAATACCCAGAACTATTTAATTTATATGGGTGTTCATAGATACACAAAAATGATATATTTGATTCTGGAATTGACATACATGTAATCCTCACTCCCTTTCCATGGTTTATAAATGACATAACGATCTAATTTTTAAGCACTTTTAAAACGTCACGATTTTGAAGTGAAACCCATTTCTTTTACTCTATTTGGGTTATTTATGAAATGTATGATTATGATATATGTGGATCACATGAAAATAAATACTTATTATGGGTGCACCCCGATAGCGCTTTAATGCATTAGGGAAATAATTAATCTCTAGAGATGACAAGTTTCACGATACCTTGGTGAATAACCTTGGTAAATTTTTATGAAACCTTGGGGATAAACCTTGGTGATATGTTCATGAATGTATAAATGAAATTTTGTAGCCACATATTCAAGTTATGTTTCAAGTTATTTTCATTATGAGATGCCAATTATTTCATTGCTCTTGTCTTTATGTTTTTATCATGTTCATATTGATATCACAAGTAAATTGATTCCCTTGTTTACCCTTACTGGGCCTTCAGCTCACCCTTTCCATTGATGTATGTATCTAGGTTTTTATATGCAATAATTGTACTCATGATTAACTTATGATGAAGCCTTACAAGTGTATTAGAATAATTTTTTATGTTGTTTTCATGTTTTATGTTCCTTATTTCCAAGACACTAGACTTTAAAAGATCCTCTGTTTGTAAAATGTAATGACAAGTTATGTTATAAAATAGAGGGATGCCATAGTTAGTATCAAAGGATAGTTTATTTATTTATGGAAATTATTCCATGAAAACTTTAGGAAGAACCCTATAGAAAATTTTAAATATAGGAAAACTTACTGGTATTTTGATGAATATTGAGTAAGTGGTTTATCAAAAAAAATACATCCTTGTCTGGATATGAGTAGGTAGAGGCGGCTCTGGCACAGATGTACATAGGGGTAAAACCCGAAAACACCACTTTGAGCTAGACTCGAATGGGAACTGGTGCATGACAATGGGCCTTGCTGCACTCTTGGTTACGACACTCCCAAGGTATATGTTTGGTTAATCGCAAGATTTTTATGAATTATTATAAAGGAATTATAAAGAAATGTAATTGTTTAAGCATTAAATTTTAAGACATAAAATCTATTATAGTTAAAAGATTCATAAATGAAATAAGTTTCTCACTAAGGTTTTATTATTTTAGAAAATTGTGGGAAATAGGAGGAACCGTGCAAATGGTGACCGCAATGGACCATGCACTGACGGCCCTCCGATGGAAGCTGGAGTGGAAACTTTCATGTGAATGATGAACCAAATGACTCAAGTTATGGGAAATAACTTGAATCAAGATGAGAGAATAATCTCACCACAAAGGGAACAACATTATGTTGAGTCCTTTATGCATCAAAGACCACCAACCTTCAATGGATCGACTGACCCACTGATTTTTGAGTAGTGGATCAGCTCCATCGAGAAGATATTTTCTTTGATCTGCTGTTCAGAGCAAGAGAAGGTCACCCATGCTATCTATCTCTTAGAAGGAGTATCTGATCAATGGTGGGAACTGATTAAAAACATGAGGAAAAGAGTGGAAGTTGAAGATATAGAGTGGGAAGAGTTTAGAGGGATCTTTTTCAGTAAGTATTTCCCTCATTCCATGAGAACAATAACAGAGAATGAGTTTCTCAAGATGAAGCAGAAGGAGAATGAATCTGTGGGAAGCTACGAGATAAACTTCATAGGGATTTCACATTACACCTCTATCTTTGTCATGGATTCAAATGGGAAGGTTGATATATTCTTTGATGGACTGAGACCTCATCTGTGGAAGAATCTATCCAACCGAGACTATGATAGCTGTGAGGAGATCATGCAGAGTGTGATGAATGTCAAGCTAGAGTTTGGTGAGACACAGTGGTCTCATAAATCAAATGACAAGAAGAGATCAATGGATCCCAAATTAGGGAGGACCTTTGATCGGGGAAGAGGAGGCAAGCTGCTGCTGGAAATAATTTTTTTTCATTTTCTCAAAGCCGGTTTATGGGTTACCGATAACCATACAGGAACTGATCCAAAATAAAAACAAACACCCCAACAACAAATTTATCCATCCAAATTCAAAATTCAAAAACCATGCCATCATTTCAAACATGAGGACTGAGGCGTCTTGGGAAGAACGCCACCACGAGCCACACCCCTACAGCGTAAGCCGTACCGTCAGCAAACAACCTCCATCACCATCGCAGCCTAAGACGTCAGCAAAAACCCTTCAACCAACTTCATCATTCCTTCAACAACGCAACAACACCACTCACCGATTTCAATGAGGGAGGAACCCTCAGCACAACTCATAATCATCACTGTCATATCACCAAATAACCAGCAGGACCATCGAAATAACCAGAAAAAAGAATAACAGAACCACAAATTCATCTCGTACAGAAATCAAAATCATCCACGCCTCGTCGGAAAACCCCGTCTATGGAAATCATCAAGCGCATTCATCACATCCTTGACCAACATCGGCGCTGAAAAATACTTCAAACCAAAAAAAACAACCTTCAAAAATATACCCAAGACGCCCGAAACCAGAGCAAAGAACCTTCCCCCCTCTGTGCCACTCACCGGGCCAGAGCCTCGCTTCGCCTTGGGAGTCTCTCCTGGAACACATCGGCCGGCGAACTGTAAGAAATTGAACACCATAGCCTCGCTCAAGGATAAATCAACACCAACACTAGGCCAACACACTATTTGGATCTACACCCAAGCATTCAGGAGGAGACGAAGCCAGAACTACCATCGTCGAGCCGACTTGCCAAGATTTCGAACCAGACCTTCTTCTGAGCCGTCTCTGAGAAGACGCGCCGAGGAGATCATCACCGGGACACAAACGACAATGGGAAGATGGTGCAGGCCCTACCTGATGTCCAGTGTTTTAAGTGTGGAAAACTTGGGCACTTTTCCAATCACTGTCCAAATCAGAGGGCAGTGGATGGGAACCCCCATCAGCCTCAGAAAAGGCCAAGGGAGCAAGGTTGTGCTTTTTTATCACGACAGCTGAAGTTGAATCTCTGAATGATGTGGTAGCAAGTAATCTTGTTTTCCTCTCAAAGCTATCAAGTAATTTGTTTTATTCTGGTTATACGCATTCCTTTATTTCCTCTAAGTTTGCAAAGAATTTAGAATCAACCCCTGATTTTCTAAAAGTAGAGTTATCAGCCAAGACTCCTGATGGGATTATCCAAGAATCATCAATGTTTAGAAACTCTAGTATTTACTTTAGTGAACACAATATTATTGAAAATATAGTAGTCATTCCCATGCTGGAATTCGACATTATACTAGGTATGGACTGGTTCTCAAAGTATAATTCTAAGATCAAATGTAGAAGTAATGAAATCTCAGTAGTATTAAATGGAAAACATACAGTTATCTTCCAAGGATAGATATCTCAACCTGATATTTGTTTAGAATAAACTTCTATATCCTTCTTCATGGAGCTGATCAGTGAAGAAGAAGAAGGATATGAGAGTTTAAGGATAAAAAATGTCCCCATCGTCCAAGAATATATTGACGTATTTCCTGAGGAGTTACCCGAACCTCCCCTAGAAAGAGAGGTAGAGTTATCCATTGAACTCATACCTGGATCTCATCCAATATCAAAGACCATGTATAGGATGGAAAATGTGGAGCTAGAAGAATTAAAGAAACAACTACAAGATCTTTTGGAGATAGGGTTCATCCGACCGAGTGTGTCTCCTTGGGGAGCACCAGTTCTCTTTGTGAAGAAGAAGGATGGATCGATGTGGCTATGCATTGATTATAGAGAACTAAATGGGATTACAGTGAAGAACAAATACCCTCTTCCAAGAATTTATGAATTATTTGACCAACATCATGGGGCTCAATTCATCTCTAAGATTTATCTTCAATCTGGTTATCATAAATTTAGGGTGAAGAAAGAAGTTATTCTGAAAACTGCCTTCTGATCAAGATATGGACATTATGAGTTTGTTGTTATGCCCTTATGAATGACTAATACACCTGATATTTTTATGTATTTGATGAATATAGTCTTTAAGGACTACCTTTATAACTTTTTGGTAGTTTTTATTAACGATATTCTGATATATTCCAAAAGTTGCGAGGAGGATGAAGATCATTTAAGGGTTATTTTGCAAACTCTGTGGAAGGAGAGGATTTTTTGGAAGTTCATCAAATTTGAATTTTGGTTACAACAAGTTTCTTTATTGGGGAACATTGTAACCAATGAAGTAATCACAATTGACACTGTAAAGACAAAAGTTGTAGAAGAGTGGCATCAACATACAACAATAACTGAGATTCATAGTTTCCTTGGTTTAGCGGGATATTATAAGAGATTTGTGAAAAACATTTCACAAATTTCTAATCCATTAACCAAGTTAACTCAAAAAGGGGTCAAGTTCATCTGGAAAAAGGAGTGTGAGGAAAGTTTCCAAGAGATGAAGAAGAGATTGGTTACCGCACCCGTTTTAGCACTGCCCTCAAGTGGAGAAGGATTCGTTATTTTTAGCGATGAATCTCTAAAAGGTCTTGGGTTCATCCTCATGCAAAATGACAAGGTCATTGATTATGCATCTCGACAGTTGAAGACTCGTGAGCAGAACTATCCTACGCATGATCTGGAGCTGGCTGTGGTCATTTTTGCTTGAAGATATGGAGGCACTATCTTTATGGGAAGAAATGTGATATATACCCAGACCATCAAAGTTTGAAGTATATTTTCACACAAAATGAATTGAACATGAGACAAAGGAGATGGTTGTAAATTCTTAAAGACTATGATTGTTCAATTCATTATCATCCTGGAAGAGTAAACAAAGTCGCCGATGCATTAAGCAGGAAAGACCCAGTTGTCCTTTCCATGATGAGGATTGAAAGAGATCCATTGATCAATGACCTAGTAAAGATGGACATGGGAATTATAAGAGAAGGGACATCATCAACCCTAACCCAAATGATTTCTCAACCATCATTACTATAGAAGATCAAGAAATATCAGAAATAAGATCCTTTGTTACAGAATAATTTTGAGGCTGTGAAGGATGGGAAGTTTCGTGAGTTCAATATTGATCAAGAAGGTGTACTGAAATTTCGTACAAGACTATGTGTTCCATCTATTCGAGGAATAAAGAAGGAGATGATGGATGAAGCTCATAGATCTAATTTCTCTATACATCCTAGAAGCACAAAAATGTATAGGGACCTTCGTGATCATTATTGGTGGGATAATATGAAAAGGGATATTGTTGACTACACTTCAAGGTTCCCGGTATGTTAGCAAGTTAAGGAAGAGTGACAACTTTCTAAAGGGGTATTGCAACCACTACCCATACCAGCATGGAAGTGGGACAATATCACTATGGTCTTCATCACTAGTCCCCCGAGAACATCCAAAGGATATAATGTGATATGGGTTCTTGTGGACTGTCTCACCAAGACTTCCCATTTTATCTCTATCTGGGAAGATTTGTCTCTTGATCAACTTGCCAGGATTTACGTGAAGGAAGTGGTAAGGCTGCGTGGAGTTCCACTTTCTATCATATCTGATCGTGATCCAAGGTTCACATCAAAATTCCGGAGAAGTCTTCAACCTGATCTGAGCACAAAATTGAATTTTAGTATGGCCTATCACCCCAAACTAATGGCTAATCTGAAAGGACTATTCAAACACTTGAGGACATGCTGAGAACATGCTCAATGGAATTTAAAGGATGATGGGATCAACATCTCCCTTTAGTTGAGTTCTCTTACAACAACAACTTCTACTCAAGCATTCAATTGGCACCCTATGAAGCTCTATATGAGAAGTGATATAGAACTCCTACTTTTTAGGATGAAGCTGGTGAGAGAAAGCTTCTTGGGCCTGATCTTGTGTAAGAGATGACAGAAAGAGTCCATGCCATCCAGTAACACATTAAGGCTGCTCAGAGTCGGAAAAAGAGTTATGTCGACAACCATCGAAGGGACTTGGAGTTTGATGTTGGCGACAAGGTATTTATTTTAATTTTACCTTGGAAGAGATTCATGAGGTTTGGTGAGAAAGGTAAGCTCGTCCCTAGGTACATTGGACCCTATGAAATCCTTGATCATGTAGAAGCAGTGGCCTATCGGCTTGCACTTCCTCCAAATCTAGCACAATTTCATGATGTTTTCCATATATCCCTCTTAAGGAAGTACATACCTGAACCTTCACATGTACTAAACCCAGAGGTGGTACAACTGGAACATGACATCTCTTATGAGGATCAGCCGGTGGAGATCTTGGATTGTAGAGACAAGGTTCTACACAACAATACTACCAACCTTTTCAAGGTTTTGTGGAGGAACCACAAATGCGAAGAAGCCATGTGGGAACCAGAGGAGTCTATGAGATAGAAGTAACCACACCTTTTCTTTTCTGAGGGTTCGAGTTAAAATTTAGAGGAAAAATTTTCTAAAGGGGGTAAGAATGTAACGACCCAAACTTTTTATAAATATTTGTTTTCTAAATTTGTGTGTTATGTATTTTATGATCAATAAAACTATATTCTTTAATTAACAAAGTAAGTATAATTAAATGATACTTTTGGGTCTCGACTATTATTTGACCGTTGGCCAATACGACCGTTCTAAACAAAACTCTTAACATTATAATTATTATTTATAAATACAAGTGATCTTGGTTAATTAATATAGAAAGAAGATTTGATGGCCTCATCCACTAGACTCGGGCCATTTGAAGCCCATTTGACAGAACTTGGGAAGGAGGTAGCACCACTGGGCTTTGCTCTGGACCAATCCCAAGCTGAACTTCATCATGTGAAACTTGAACGGAATTGCCTACGGGAGAAGTTCAAGCTAATAGAGGTCACCACTCGGGAAATGTTGGCCAATCCACCCCAAGATTCTATCACCTTAGAACACCTTACACTTAGGTACTACGCTAGTGTTATAAGAGGCTATGTAACGAGACCTTAGCTGCTTTGTGTAATCCCATGATATAAATAAAATTGTTTTTATGGTAAAGTTTGTAAATTTCAAATGTACGGATAAATATACGATGTATGTTATTGATGAATTTTGGAAAAGAAAAAAAGGGATATTTTTAAAATATTTATGTAAACCTTAAATAATTAATAATGTGTAATGATTTTCAAAAAATTTCCTTCTACAGTTGTGTTCAGTAGAAAATTTAGAGTCTAATAAGATCAAATTAATTTTTTGTGAATAGTAAATTATGAATAGTAATTTGACGCTTATGAATATGAATGTGACCAAATGTAATAGTAATTTCACTTAAGAAAGTATTATTATAATTTAGGCACCTTGATTAGGTAATGTGATTCAATAAAATAAGTAAATAACTGTTTCAGAAATTATTAGTTAAGTAATAGTTTTTTTAAGGGAATAATTTTTTATTTAAAAATTAAATTAAAAATATTTAGAAAATTATTTCCATAAAATGGAGTTCATTTTTGAATTCATAGAATCTATATTAGGTTAAGGTGAATTTTTGGGATATTTCAGAAATAGTTGAATTTTTGGTGAATAGTGAAAATACAGTTTTGAGTTTTGGGTGTTTAATGACATCATTAAGGATGTAATAATTATGTAATAATTCTGGTAGACTTATGAATAGTAAATTATGGTATGAGGTGTCCCAAGTGTCAAATACCATGGGAAAATACCATGGTCAAGCCCATGGGTTTTCCAATACCACTGATGAGGTGTCCCTTGGAAATTAATGATTTGTTCCCTCAATTCTCCTATAAATACCAAGCTATTCCCTCATAAATTTCATTACAAAATCCTCCTCAACAAAGTTATGGTCTCTATACCTCCCAAGGAGTCCTCCCAAGGTTCCCTCAAGCCTCCCAAGGTCCTGACCTTCAAGCTATCGAAGTTACTCTTCAAGGTAAGGGAAACTTTCACCCTCCTCTTTAAAGTCATGACTTCCTTTATGTTATGTCTTATAGATCCATTTTATTATGTGAGGGACTCTTCTTATATATATTTACTACTGTCCATTTCATGTCCAAATTATTAGAGACCCTTTCTTCTCTCATCAATTGATTTTCTGAATTTTTAAGTGATGCCGTTAGGCTGCCGAATTTTCGTAAAAGAAATCACATTTTCTCTTTCCTTTCAAGTTTCCTTTTCATGTGGTATGTCATTCAATTGTACACAACATGATATTATTTCTTTTTTTTCTGTACCTCTACTATAAAATGATTCATTTATTGATGGGAAACCCTTGTCCCCTGTAATGACCCGGACCCGTCCAGCCACCCGAATAGTGCCAAACGGGTCGAGTGTCACTACCTTAGGCGCACCTCCCTTGAACGCCAAAGGATACAAACTAGCAGTGAGGTTATATTAGGTATAGTGGGGAGGATATACCCTCTCAGAGGATCATAATAAGGGTACTGGTCTAAGTATAACAGTAGAGATGCAGTGGAAAGGAAGACTCAGCAGACTCAAACCAGACCCGCAGAAAGGAAGCATAATCAATATAGATAAACAGCGGAAGCAGTAAATATAACAATAGCAGTGAAAATAAACACAACCGCATGCTGACAACATGTAACTACTACTGTACAGTAAAACATGCATCCAAAGCAAGTCATACACAACTGAATATAAAAAGGGTGCCAATGGCTAACCAACAGTAGCTACAACAAGCATGCTGATACAGAAAAGTAAACAAAACAAAGTAACCCCAGCTAGGCATGACCTCAAGGTCCATAACATATCCATGAAACAACTAACGTAGCCCAGCTTCTGAAGCTGGCCACTTTCCTGAACGTAAATCCATAAAGTCTACACACGTCCCGAAGGGCCCGTGCAGGGTGTGAGACAAATCTCAATAGGATACCACCCAACAGTGCGTACCAAATATATGTGTTTAAGCAGCCATGCATTTACAAGGAAAGCAGTAAACAATAAAATGCACAAATAATTACAAACTCCACTGGTTCTCAACATCCACCATGGAGTGTCACCTGCTTCGGCCAACTCCAGAATCTCTGTTGTGTAACCCGGCACCATGTGCCACATGACAGCTCGTGTCTCAAGTACCGACGTCCCGAAGGCACGCCCAAAAATATTAACCTAGCACCAAGTGCCTCCTGACACCTCGTGTCTCAAGTACCGACGTCCTGAAGGCATGCCCAAAAATAGTAACCCGGCACCAAGTGCCTCCTGACACCTCGTGTCTTAAGTACCGACGTCCTGAAGGCACGTCCATCATCTGATGGCTCCTCACCTCCCACGCGGCTTTCTACGGCAAGCACCCCCAACAGAAAACCTAACTGCAACTACGGGGGCCTCTACCCACACGAGTGGTCAAAACCACCTCATCACAGAGTATCTCTATGTGCACACTACTCAAGTTCTGAGTGAGCGGTAATCACCAAAATAGTCCTAAGACACTAAAACATCTGACACCTCGTGTCCCTGCGACCATGTCGCTCTAGTCTGATGGCAGCGCCATCCTAGAAATCTGGGCCATGCCCAACCTGACAGTCATACTGCTTCAAGCCGACGTCCATGACGCCCAATCCCGTGGTCAAAACCACCCATCGTAACCCGAGCCAAGCCCCAACCTGTGATCAGCATCACTCAAGCATAACCGGGCCAAGCCCAACACAACCCCAAGGGGTCCAGAGGATGCAATTCAGCAATTGCATATATACATATGTAAACAGAAAACAATAAACCAACAAAACAAATAAACAGTTGAATTGCACTCTACCAGGTGTTTTCCCATACCAGCACTGAGGTCTTAAATGCCTCCAACAATTTATAATTGGCTTAAAAAATTAAACTAAACAGTTTATAACAATCATATTTCCATTAAAACCATTTTGACATTCCCCGGCCAAAATGCCCCGATGAGAAACAACCCCTCACCCGGCCCTGCTCACTCAAATTGGTAACCGGGCATACCCAAAAGCATCCCAGAGGTCCCATAAGAAATTCAGTATGAAAAAGCAGATAAAACAGGTCCCGCTCAAAATACCCGAAAACGCGCCAAAGGCTGCGTCACCCAAACAACCCCAAAAACACAAAATGAGGTATGCACCACCTACCTGAGACTCGCACGATGCTACTCCTCCGGTAACACCTGCCAATTCGGTCTAAAACGCGGTAAATATACAAAAGATTTAATACCGTTAAAACACCTATAACTCATTCTAGAACCAAAATCAGACAAAACGGCTAAATAAGAATCGAGGCCTTACCGAGTGGGTTCCAACGCATCCAACCGAGATCAGATCGGAGTTCAGACGAAGAACCGGGAAGAAAATGAAGATCCAGACAACTTGGTTCACTAAACCCAGCCAAAGTATTGAGGTTCTACCTCAATATGAGGCTACTGCCCATTTTAAGCAAAAAAAAAAAGAAATTACACGGTGTGTACTTTGGGACTAAATGTCGTGTATGGTTCATTTAACTGTTCATAAGATGGAAAGATTCTGCTGACTTACTTTCTGAACCTACTGACATGCGTACACGGCGTGTACCTAGGGGTACACGGCGTGTACTTGGTTCCTCTTCCCTTCCTCGCCGACTTACCCACATGCCATGTATATCCCTTATACATGGCTAGACTACACGGCGTGTCCAAGGGGAATACAGCGTGTCCTCGGTTCTACCCGGCCAACAGGCCTACACGCCATGTATGGCTTTACCCAGTCGAGGGTATACACGGTGTGTTCAAAACTACACGCCGTGTAGTAAGAAAATTGTACATGGTCACCACACGGCATGTACTCGGTGAGCACATGGTCGGTCACTCGCCTACACATACACAACGTGTACTTAAAGTACACGGCGTTTAGTCTGGAAATTTCCAGAAACTTCCCATTTTTTCCAGTTTCCTCAAAAACCAAACAAAAATTTAAACAGGGTCGGGATTTTGACCCGTTCCAAAAACCCTGGTTCTTATAAACTCCCCACCTTAATGTAGCTCGTCCCCGAGCTACCGAACGGAACCTGGAGATGGCACCGAACACGCCCATCTCGGTTAAACAACCTGGACTATATCGGTCCCAAGGTTCTTGCTAAATTCCGTAAGGGGATCCCCACCTTAGGAATTGCCTACTCGGTCTCAACCAAACAAAATTTAAAGCAAACAAGGTTTACTAACCTGTTTTCCGGACGCATAGTCCTCCCGTGATGCATCGTCACCCCTGAACCTCATTGGTGCTCCTGTGTCGCTTCCGACACCCAACATAACCTGCACTGCATCGGTATCCACCTCCACGAGGTCCTGGTGCATAGCACCTCAAGTAACCCGCATCCACGATGCCCCGATGCCCACAGAACCTCAAGTAACCTGAATCCATGATGCCTTAATGCCCACAGCACCTCAAGTAACCCGCATCCACGATGCTCCGATGCCCATGACACCTCATACATACATACATACACACACACATATATATATATATATCACGCACCCGATATGGTGCCAATCCCACTGACTAGCATCTAGTCAGTCCAAATAGGTCATGTGCACCACGTGCACTCAAAACAGACATGCCTCTACAGGTCATGCCAAAAAGGAAACATGGAGGTCACGGTCACACCGCGGTGTACCTCTAACCGCCATCAGTTCACCAGCCTGCTCAGCCTCTGGCAGCTCCACGGCGTGCACCTGGCCTGAAACACGGCTGCCTGACGCCTGACCTCCCGATGCTACTCTGGTCACCATCCACTGACCCCTCAGTTGGGTCCCACCATCTCTGTCACGACCTCCGCGCACAGCTGAACCTCGAATACCCTCTCCGGGTACCAAACCTGAACCAACTCCAGACGATGTAGTCTGCCCCGGTCCCTACCTACTGGCTGTCTGAGAAGGATGCATGTAAAACCTCTCCAGATGTATGTCCTGTCCACAAGCCCGACACTCCTTCAGAGGCCTATCGCACTGTGCCGGAACATGCCCCAGCTGTCCACACTGGAAGAAAACCACCGAAGAACTCCCTAGAGGTTGTCTAGCTGAATCCCCGGCCTGACTGCCCTGCTGGAACTCATCACGTCCTCGCTTCCTGCTGTCTGAACCATCACCTGAGGCTGTCGTCCTACCCAAGCGAGATTTCTCTCTCTAGTTGCCCTCGGCTATGAGCGCCTGATTTACCGCCTCGGAGAAGGAACCTAGTCGGAAGATATTCACCTGGACCTGAATGGTGTGTCGTAAGCCATCCTCGAAGCACCTCACTCTAGCTGTGTTGTCACTTACCATACCAGGTGCAAAAGGGACAGCTCAGTAACAGTAGCTACGTAGTCCATGACAGGCATGTCTCCCTACTGAAGACTCAAGAACTCCCGAGCTCTCTCTGCCTTCAGTGTCTCTGGATAGAAGTGCTCGAAGAACTTGTCCTCAAAGTCCCTCAATGCTAGTCCCTCGTGCCTACGAGCCTGTATCTGTACATCCCACCAACGCTTCGCCGGTCCTCTCAGCATGTACATCTCCAGCTTGAACCTCCACCCTGGAGGTGTCTCGAGCTGCTCGAAGATCATCTTCATGCTCTCTATCCAGTTCTCAGCCGCCTGCGGACCACCCTCACCCTGAAAAAGTGGCGGGTGCTGCGATTGGAACTCCTGCGTCAGATACGCCATAGAATGCTCTATACCCTGCGCGCCTCCATCAAGCCCCTGCAAGACACGTACCAGGATAGCGCGGATCTGCTCGTCGAGCCACGGCCCGAACGATGCCAAACACGGCTGTTGTCCTGCCTACACTAGATCCTAAACCTACTCCAGTCCCTGAGCTTATACCTATGGATCGTGCTCTGCCTGTACCGAATTCTGACCCTGATCCTGCGGCACTGTATCATCTCCTTCCTGACGCTCCATCGAGCCATGAAGGAGTAACCCGTTGAATACCATAAATGGTCAGACAACCCATATATATATAACAATATATTCTACACAGATAAGGAAAGCAGTAAAAGGTAGTGCATAACAAATACCCTTACCCCCCCTCACTGCAACCCATGCCCCATGGCATCTCAGCCTCATGGCCTCTTTACCCGCCCTCAACAGAGCCAAGTATCAAAGTACCTCGGGCCATGCCCATCCCAACAACTCACGTTGCCTCAAACGGATGACTGAGTCGTCTAATCCTAACAGTTACACTGCCTCAACCATAGTACCTACCTGCTCTCGTAAGAGTCAGACCCAAATATCCTGCAGCATGCAATTCTACAAAATATAAAGTGTGGAAAACACATTTTCACAACTAGAAATTCTATCAGGAAGTTCACCAATTCATATTTTAAAGCATATAAAGCATGACATTTGATATTTTATTCACATGTAATTACCACTTCACAAAGCATAAGTGAAATTATGAAATTGAAATACCCTAAAATGTGCCTATCAAAAGCCAAGAAACCCAGCCTTGCCATACCGGGCCAAGTTCCAATCCTCCCTTACCACACCGGGTCAAGGGTCACATATCAAAATCAACAACATCACACATTAAGTGAGCCACCGAGGTAGAAATCATATAAATGGTAATATGAGAAAAAGAAAACAACAATTCCCACCCATGGAAACTAGGTCCATCCCTCATACCTGGGGCTGCAGGCACCCAAGCACAAGCTAGACACTCAGTCCCTATAACAAACTATCTCTAGTATACCATATCCCAAATAGTAAAACCAGCATAATGAAATGAGAAGCCTCAAACTAATTAGTATCCCATAAAACACTGATACTAAATCCCTATCAAGAACTCCTCTGATACCACTTTGTAACGACCCGGACCCGTCCAGCCACCCGAACAGTGCCAAACGGGTCGAGTGTCACTACCTTTAGCGTTCAGGGGAGGTGCACCTAAGGTAGTGACACTCGACCCATTTGCCATTGTTCGGGTGGCTGGTCGGGTCTAGGTCGTTACATCCCCTCTCTTTATATTATTTTCTAAAACCATGTCATATAGTCGTTATGCTGCAGAAATTTTGTCTCAAAATTTCTCTCTCTTTCTCTCAAGGAATTCCCTTGTTTTATTTATGTGAATACCCAGACCTATTTTGTTTCTATGGGTGTTCATATATACAAAAAAAATGATATATTTTATTCTATAATTGACATACATGTAACTCTCACTCTCTTTCCATGGGTTATAAATGACATAACAATATTATTTTTAAGCACTTTTAAAACGTCATGATTTTGAAGTGAAACTCATTTATTTTACTCTCTTTGGGTTATTTATGAAATGTATGATTATGATCTATGTGGCTCACATGAAAATAAATACATATTAAGGGTGCACCCTGATAGTGCTCCGATGAATTAGGTAAATAATTAATCTCTAGAGATGACAAGTTTCACGATACCTTGGTGAATAACCTTGGTAAATTTTATGACACATTGGGGATGAACCTTGGTGATATGTTCATTAATGTCTAAATGAAATGTTGTATCCACATATTCAAGTTATGTTTCAAGTTATATTCATTATGATATGCCTATTCTTTCATTTCTCTTGTCTTTATGTTTTTATCAAGTTCGTATTGATATCACAAGTAAACTGATTTCCTTGTTTACCCTTACTGGGCCTTCAGCTCACCCTTTCCTTTGATGTATGTCTCCAGGTTATGAGATGCAGTAATTGTACTTAGGATGAACTTATGATGAAGCCTTAAAATTGGATTAGAATAATGTTTTATGTTGTTTTCATGTTTTATGTTCCTGATTTCTAAGACACTGGACTTTAAAATATCCTTTGTTTGTAAAATGTAATGAAAAGTTATGTTATAAGATGTCAGGATACCATATCCCTTTTCCATCACACCTGGAATAGAGATAATGGGTAAACTCTCTCTCTCTCTCTATGATCTCTCTCTGATGTAACCAAGTTCCCGAAGCCCTCACTGCTCACCAACTGAGGTGACCACCTACTGTTCATGAGCAACCGACCAGACTAAAAGACACCATAGGTAGGTGCGCCTATTCCAAGACATGTGGACAGTAGAGAAGAGGTTTTATGTTTGTAGAAACCAGGTGTAAAACAAACGATCAAAGGGGAAAATTAAAATTAATGCATTTTAGTTAACAAAAAAATTTGAATATAAAATTCATAAATCTCTACCTTCGAAATTAAATACATGAACAATTTTAAAATGCAATAACATCACACTCTCCACCTAGTAAATTAAAAAAACATAAACCACATAATGATTATGCATCACCTAACATCATCAAATTTGGAATATCCTTAACAGAAAAATAAATGGGGAATAAAATATATACACCCTTAGTCACACTATAGGTCCAAATGCCCATAACATTTATCAACAGTAACACATGCACCCCAAAATTGAACGATATTCTGAAGTTGTTAAACATTCTCAAAATTTGATAAATTATAAACTATGTGAAAAAGGTCATACCTATACTTACCTAGGTTTCTCTCTTAGATGATTTCAATGAGGAAGATAAGACCAAAAAATCACATACCAACAAGTATACAAAATATCTTACTAGTTCCTATAGAAAACCCAGAAACGAAGCAGTTTCCATCCTCATACAAAACAACATGGAAAAACAAACTCAAAGAAATCACTAAGAATTGAAACTCAGTAAAAAATAGTTCAATCATTCAAAACATCATAAAAGTAAGAAATATAGAGAGAATTAGTAGTAATGGATAACAAACAAATAGAAAAGTCTCCACCTGAACCAATAAAAACATAAAAGGATCAAATCACCAAGCACCGTCGACTTTAAGCTGAGACATGTCACATTGAACATGATTAGGAAGACTCTCAATGAAAGGTGCCAGAATATCCTTAAAAGATGTATTTATAATCTCCACCCTAGGAGATGGAAACCTAAAACAAAATCCAAAAGAAGATATCATCAAACAAAATGGAAAATACACATACACGTGAAAATAGTCTCAACATCCTAGGATAACTCTATGATGTGATAAAAAAATGTTGGGAGTCAGTTAGAAACCTAGGGGAAAAATTCACATAAGTTCCACACATCCTAGTATAGATTTACTAACAGCACACGGTTCATAGGAGACCAAAACAAGCCCACTAAACATGATCAAATAGTAAAGACAAGAAGTTTGGTGATCAACCAAGTGAAAAACAAGAGAACTTCACCCACAAGCTACCCAAGCCCAAACATAGAACTCATTATTTATCCATACCCAAAGAAAACAATACTAAGGGATGTAGAGGAACACTATGAAGCTAACATAAGCACGTCTCCCAAAAAAAATTCAGACTCTAGATACATAAGATCTTGTTAAGACCTTGTAGCTAACTGACTCTCAAACATAGGCTAACCTCACATAGAACACATTCCTACCCTAAAACCATAAACACGCATAGGTAATAACTATTAAGAGGAATATTTAAGGCTCATATAGGAAAATAAAAGAGGGAAACAACAAGAAAACAAATTATCAACAACAGATTGAAATTACTTCCCAAGAGAGAACACGACCAATCTGAACAAAACAACAAAGCATGATGCAAAGTAAAAGCTACTAAAAACTCATTTAAAAGAAATGAACAATCGATTTCAAAATTTTAATGAAGAAAAACGTAAACCCAATTAGGTTTTGATACCACATTGTTGTGGGGAGTGCCCCTATGCGAGAGATGGTCCCCATTCAATAGCTTAGGATCTTTTGGATATTTTGGTTCATCAAAATATGAAATATGAAAAAAAGTTTATTTTCAGTTTATTACATGAAAACTAATAATAAAAAGCATAAATTTCAAATTTCAATTCCAAAACATCAAATGAAATATTCAAATGAATTCCAATAGTGAACATAACACATGATGGTAGTAACCATTACACCATTTCACGACTTTCACTAATTCTCATTACAACAGAAAACATAATCTATACAAATTCCAAAACATAATCAAACAGCAATGAATAAGTGTCACACATGGCAGTAGATAACTCACGTAGTAGTGGAAATTAAAACATTAAAAGATTGAAATATTTTTCATTACAAAAACATAAAACATTACTTTTTAGATGCTAATTTAATAAAATAAAACCATAAAGAATGAAAATTAAATTCCCAGATGTACATACGCACATTTCCAGAATATAAAATTGATTTTTTTGAAAAATAATAAACACAATAGTAATCATAAATTAAGGCCAAAGCTACAATAATTAATAAGAAACATTTGAACAATGATTTTGTGGGGGCCACTCCCATTTTGGGATTCATCTTTGTTGGAAGTAGCCTCATATGAGTTTTCCATAGTGGGAAGCTAACCATGGATGTGCAGCAGTATAGTGGACAGCAGCCGGTGGCCAGGGAGATTTTTCTCTTGGGTAGATGGACCAACCCCAACCACCAGAGTACAGTTGGTTTTGTTCTTCTTTAAAACAAGATAAAATCCGTTGCTGTGAAATGTGTGTAATTTGTTTGTACTTGTGATCCTTCAACGAGAACTGTAGAGAAAAATTGGTCCCCTATTTCTCCCATGGATGTAGGCATCAAAGATGAACCACGTTAAATCTATGTTTCTTCTATTTTACTCCATTTTTGTGTGATTTTTGGTGCCACGCACCTTCGTTGCGCCCCAAAAAGTGGTATTGGAGGGAGCTTGAGTGAGCAGAGTTGAAACCGTGAGGTGACGATGAGTTTTTCTAGTGACCAGAAAATTGAAAGTGGTCAAAAAAAATTCCAAGGCAAGATTTGTGAAGACGATGATGAGACGATTCCAATGGAATAAGAAGTGTTGAAAATGGAGTTCAAATGAAGGAGATAAGCTTGGTCAAAGTTTAGTCAAAATCGCTGGTGCATAGTAACCCTGTGCCAGAGAAGGCGGTACTGTTCACGACATCGGCAAAAATTCCAACGAGTTTTCAACAGGTGCTCTAGCGTGCCACGCCAGCAGGTGATCTAGACCATTGAACTTGTTTTGACGATATCTCGACCAATCAGTGTTCAATTTCGATGATCCAAGAGTCGATTCTGACTATTTTGACCATTCCAGACACATCTATATGGTTAGTTTTTCAAAATTAACACTCAATCAGGTGGTTTCATAAGGTTGAGACATCGACAGTGGTGATCGTATTTTGTGATAATGACGATGGACGGTGGCGGAGCACTACCAAAGTTTGAGATCGAGAAGCTCGATGGTCATAACAATTTCGGTATGTGGAAAAGCATAATGAAAGATATTTTGGTGCAGCAGGGCATGATCAGACCGTTGATTAAAGAAAAGCCTGAGGAAACAAGTAAAGATGATTGGGAAGAGCTCGAGATGTAGGTCGTCAGCACAATTTGACTGTGTCTGGAAAATGAGGTAAAGTACTCGGTGTTGGATGAGACCTCACCAAAAAAAATAGAAATAAGTTGGAGCAGCGATATATGGCAAAATTTTTCACCAAAAAATTATTCCTAAAGAAGAAATTGCACCAATTGCGCATGGATGAGGGAATTAATTTGTTGGATCACACCAACGAATTCAATAATATTATGACACAATTATTTGGGCTCGGTGTGAAGGTTGGAGAGGAAAACAAATAACTTTTTCTTTTTTCATCTCTACCAAGTTCATTTGATGGAATTGTGACTGCTTTACTTGTCGGTAAGGAAACATTGAAGCTAGAATAGGTGATGGTGTCTCTTCAAGATTCAGAGGCATTCTAAAGACTTGTGACACATTCAAGCAAGAAAATCATGGTGATGCAAGATGATCAATGTGGGAGGAACCATCATTGAAAGTTAGGAGGTAAAGAATGGTGGTCAAAATAGAGGGGGTGTGATCCTAACGAAATCACGTGTTTCTGGTGCGAGAAAAAGGGTCACTATAAAAGTGACTATGGGGAGTACAAATGGTACGTTGCTGGGAAAGAGAAATTTGAAGAGAATGATGCGAACATCACAGAATTATCGGTAGATGATGAAGTCTACGTGACAACAGGAAGCTTTCAATCAGATGAGAGAGTTGAACGAGGATAAGTGCATTGTCCTTACTACAAAAGATATGGGCACATAAAGCGTGAATGTCACATTCTAAGAAGAAATAATGAGAGAGATAAAAATTCAAAGGAAGATGGATGGGTTTTGGATTCGGGGAGCTCGACACACATATGTACGATGAGAGGTACATTTCATACTTTTCAGCAGATGTGAGATTCTGTGAGACTCGGTGATGGGTCAACTTGTGATGTTCGAGGAGTCAGGATGTTGAAATTGAAGACACCCGAGAAGTTCGTAAACTGACTGACGTGAAATTCATTTTGAGGATGAGACATAACTTGATATCATTAAGTAGGCTTGATGAGAAAGGGTTCAAGATTTCCATAGTACGTGGAGTGTTGGAAGTCTCACACGGGGATGTAGCGATGCTTACTAGAAATGAGTCCCAAGGGTTGTATCATTTGATGGGGACCGTAGTCAGCCTAAGATTGATTAAAAACAGTGGAAGTGCCACGTCATCTATCATGAATAATCATGTTTGATTTGCTGATGGATTTTTCAACACCTGCAAGGAGACTGCATGTCAAGATTCAACCCCAAATTGGTCGTGAGGGGGGGATTTGTGGGGGTCACTCCCATTTTGGGAGTCATCTTTGTCAGCAACATCCTGGTACGAGTTTTCTATGGTGGGCATCCAATCCTGGATGTGAAACAGTGTGGTGGACAGCAGCCGGTGGCCAGGGATATTTTTCTCTTGGGTAGATGGACCAACCCCAACCACCAGAGAACAGTTGGTTTTGTTCTTCTTTAAAAACAAGATCAAATCCTTTGCTGTGAAATATGTGTAATCTATGTGTATTTGGGATCCTTTGATGAGAACCGAAGAGAATAAATTGGTCTCTTGTTTCTCCCGTGGATGTAGGCTTCAAAGCCGAACCACGTTAAATCTGTGTTTATTCCATTTTACTCTATTTTTGTGTGATTTGTGGTGCCACGCACCTCCGTTGCATCCCAACATATTTCCAAGTTGAATAAATACATAAAATAAAAATAGTAAAAGGGACAACAGATTTACATGATTAGGCCATTTGGCCTATATGCACAGATTAGAATCACTAGAAGTGTTTCCACTATGTAATAAAGGAATAAAAGAAGTACCTGACATGAACAAGACTGGATGATAAAAAAAAGCATGGTGTCAAAAAACAAGCAGCATGAATTCGTGGTTATTCAAACTAAGCAAGGAGCAAGGAGCTTTTGAGAAATGCTGATGAGGAGGGACCAACAGAAGATAGGGAGGAGGTTTTTAGAAATGCATTTGTTGTACATCAACCTCAACCTACAATAAATTATCCACCACTGTTTTCATCTTAGTCAGAAGCAATGACATGCATGCTTGAATTCAACAATACTATTCTCACACTGGAAACTGAGTTCCCTAGAGTTGTACCAGATAGTTTTAGTGAGGTGGACAAAACCTTATATATTGGAAGTAATTTTCCAAGTAAATATTCCTTAAAAATTACACTAAAGAGATTTCATATTGAGAGAAACTTCAACTATGTAGTTCATGAATCACGTCATAGTAAATATGTTATACAGTGTGAAAAGTATGGGGATGATTTTAGATTTTTCTTGAGGGCGATTCAAGACATTACATTTTGAGGTTGGAGAATCTCGAGGATTGAGGCGGCTCATACTTGCATTCAACCAAGCCTCACACAAGATCATACCTCATTGGATACAGAATTTGTTTCATCTATTGTTGTTGAGATGATTAGGACATGTCAAGATGTTCCAATAGCCCTTGTGCAAGAGAGGATTCAATAGACATCCGGTTATAAGATTTCCTACAATAAGGCATGGATGGCAAAACAGAAGGCAATTATGAAGGTCTAGGGTGATTGGGATGACTCATATTGGGTGTTGCCATAATTTCTAGCCATACTGAGGCATCATAACCAAGTTGTCTTCCATGTGGATACAAACGAACATGTGTCTCATGATAACAGACTTGATCCATCTCATGTTCAATTTCATCGGTTGTTATAGGTATTTCTTCCTTGTATCTCCGCATTTAATTTCTGCAAATAGTTTATTCAGATTGATGGAAAATTTCTATATGGAAAATACAAGGGTTTATTGTTGATTGTAGAAACCCAAGATGGAAACTATTCACCTCTTCCGCTTGCCTTTTCCATTGTATAGAAAGAAAATTATGAATCACAGAGTCGGTTTTTGGCATGTATTAGCAACCATTTCACCAACATTCAGGGTGTTTGTTTGATATCTGATCTCCATCGAGCAATTAATGAGGAAATCAATGTGGATACTGATACATGGAGATACCCAAATTCACATCATCAGTTCTTCATTAGACACATTGCTAGAAATGTGCATAAAAAATTCCACAACGAACTGATGAAGAAGGAAATCACGAGGCTTGTTACACATTCTATTCGTTCTGTTTTACTATTTCAATATAAAGATAAAATCAATTGATGTGAAATATCATCTATGATTTGAAGCATATGGGTTAGACCAATGGCTATTTGAAGAACGTTTTGAACAAATCCGTCGGATTAATCAAGAATTTTATGATTATATGATGCGGATTCCAAAAGAGAAATGGACATTGGAATATGACGGGGGGAAGAGGTACATACACATGACGACAAACATTGTATAGTGAATCAATGGTATCTTCAAAGGGCTTCGCAAGCTACATATAACCACCTTAGTTCAAGAGACATTATATCAATGTGTGATGTACTTTGTGGATAGACAAAAACTAGCATCAGATGGAATACAACAGGGGATAAGATACGGCAGACATTTTCAACAAGTGATTGAAAAGAATATTGAAGAAGATTCTGGTTATCACATCTGTCTCTTTCAAAGAAAATACTCCCAATTTGAAGTTCAAGAGCGTTCAGACCTCATCACAAATCACGTTGGTGAAAAAATGGTGGTATTACTAGAAACAAGGCAATGTCAATGTGGAAACTTTCAGGCCTTACGGTTTCCATGTACACACGTCATCGCAACATGTGCCTCTGTGAACAACTCATGGGAAGCATATGTTGATCCAGTGTACCTTATGGATACCATTGCTAACTTTTATGATGCACCATGGACACCTATTGGGGAGTATCGTTATTTCCCAATGCCCAAAGGCCAGCCGATAGTGATACCTGACATGAATCGGTTACGTCCTCGTGGGAGACCGAAGGTGAGTAGGATACGTAATGAGATGGACTGGCCTCAAGAACAAGAAACGAGTTTGCGATGCATGATATGTCATAAAGAAGGTCATAACCAAAAAAGATACCCTAACATTGTTGGGTCGAGTTAACAGTCTCATCCATAATGATGTATTGTCTTCATTATGAAATTCCCATATTGTAAAATAAATATTGTTATCTCTTCTTCTTTACTCGGTTTTAGTAAACTATTATATAAAAAAATTATAGCATCATAATGATTAGCATAAGTTATTCAATACATATAATTAGATAAATTACAAAAACAACATTACTAATTGACATGGTTTATCTTAATCCAATCTATAAGTAGTTAATCGTAAAGATCCTCCCAAATATTTCTAACCAAATTTAAGACCCAACATTTTAGATAATATAACTTATTTCATAATAGTATTCTTTCTTTCAAGAAATAACTTTCTCCTTATTCCTTAAATAAAATCTGAGATAATAGAATTTATTTCATAAATCCAAAATCAGAACACTTAACCCATATTTTAAAGTAAATGTTATTAAACTAGAAACATGTTTCCTAAACCTTAATATTAAAATTTGAAACCCTAAACCCTCAAACCTAAACCCCAACCCAAAAAAATCTTCCCTTTTCCATGTTTTTTGGTTAAATTATGTGTGATATTTTAGTAAACTATTCTATAAAGAAATTATAGTATCATAATGATTTTCATAAGTTATTCAATACATATAATTAGATAAATTCCAAAAACATCATTACTAATTGACATGGTTTATCTTAATCCAATCCATAAGTAGTTAATCATAAATCTTCTCCAAAATATTTCTAACCAAATTCAAGACCCAATATTTTAGATAATAGAACTTATTTCATAATAGTATTCTTGCTTTCAAGAAATAACTTTCTCCTTATTCCTTAAATAAAATCTGAGATAATATAATTTATTTCATAAATCCAAAATCAGAACACTTAACCCATATTGTAAAGTAAATTTTATTAACCTAGAAACATGTTTACTAAACCTTAATATTAAAATTTGAAACCCTAAACCCTCAAACCTAAACCCCAATCCAAAAACATCTCCCCTTTGCCATGGTTTTTGGCTAAATTATGTGTGATATTTTAGTAAACTATTCTATAATGAAATTATAGTATCATAATGATTTTCATAAGTTATATATAATTAGATAAATTTCAAAAACATCATTACTACTTGACATGGTTTATCTTAATCCAATCCATAAGAAGTTAATCCTAAACCATCAAACCCTAAACTCTCATTTGTTTATATGTAGATGGATGATACCATACTACTCAATCAGCAGCCTACCCATATTTCGTAGGTCGTGTTAGAGGGTCGTCCAGATCGATTGGTCAAGGTGCGTCGAGCACACCATTTTCATCACAGGGAGCCTCCACATGCCATTAGACCTTACTTGTGCCGTGATGGCTTCTATGGCCTTACCGTATCTGATTTCACATTTGTAGATTATTACCTACTTGTTTCCCTCATTGGGAGATGGTGACCAGAGACACACACATTCCACCTACCTGAGGGAGAGATGACCATTACTCTTGAGGATGTGGTAGTGCTTCTCGGTCTACCTATCTAGGGGAGACCCGTTATTGGACTCACTCGTGCATCTTGGCCAGACCTTGCTCAGTTCTTGTTAGGTGTTGATATTTTGTCTGGCTGTAGGGCTATAGATAGATCATCCATATCTATGCCTTGGTTTGAGTCACAGATTCCCCATTTACAGGATGATGACGATGAGCAAACCATCATGCATTATGCCCATGCATATATCTTACGGCTCATTGGTGGGACCATGTGTACTGATCACTCGGGGATGCGCGTGCATATGATGTATCTACCCCTACTAGAGGACTTTGATCGGGCTGGGATGTATAGCTTGGGATTAGCCTGCTTAGCATACACATACAGATCATTATGCAGGCTATCCCACAGGGACCGTACAGGTCTCAAATGATGCATCATCCTTATTCAGATGTGGGCATGGGAGCACATCCCAGCATTCCACCCTAACCTTGATGGTCCATCGGTCAAGATGGAGTTGTTGTATGACACTCCGCATGGACGCTGGAATGATATGTCATTTCTATTGGTTTCTGATTCTATTATGAGTTATTGACTATAATTTCTCATTATGTTTCACTATCGTTGATGTATTTTATAGGTGGTGTCAGCAACACAATTTTGACGTGGTTCTGAGACAGCATTTGGGCATATATCAGCTACGGTTGGACTGTCTCTTACCTGATCAGGTATTTATATAAAATCTATCACTGTCTAACTTATTTAATAATAGCATCAATTTTGGTTTTTAGTTAGGTGTTTTTTTGACAAAATCACTTGTCATTTCAGATTTCATGGCTTCTATACTGGAGTATTACAGACTAGTTGCCAGCATACTGCACTGTTGGGCTTGAGGATGCTATGGTTGTAGTGACCCTCATTCACTTCCAAATTATTGAGTGGTTGCAGCCTGATAGAGTCATGCACCAGTTTTCCATACTCAACTGATTCTACTACCATCGAGACATACAGACCGGCTTCATGAGATGAAGCTGACAGGGAGACAGGATGATGACTGGTCCCAAGTACATGCCATTTTTATCTACTGCTGGCACAAACGTGCAGGGTTTCATATTCAGGGTGTTCCTACAAATCGATTCTCTCTTTTGGAGTAGTTTGACTATGCACCATGGTATAAACTGAAGTCTATACTATATCTTACCCAACCCGACATAGAGATGAAAAGGATGGTAAGTCAATAAATTTACATTAGTTTTTTTATTGAATTATTTTCTAATTCGATTGGAATCTATTTATATGGAAGTCACATAGGGCAGTTTGTTTGCATGAGTGATGAAGAGGAGGAGGGGGTCTTTAGCTAGACAACCATCCATGATACAGTGCTGGAGGAGAGGGCATCTTTTCTTGTACTTTCCAGGAGCATCTTTACACGTCCGACTTGGATAGAGGAGGTTTCTACCCCAGAGGAACATCCTGCAGCTTCTGCTGGTACTGAGGATCCACGACCACAATGACGTAGACAGCGTCGTGCTGCACATGAGGCCTCACCTGTTCCACAGGCAGAGGTCGGCCCTCTAGTAGTCTAGGGTCAGCCGATTTAGGATGTGCCTCAGGTGGCATGGGATCTGTCTTTCTTGATAGGATATCTGTAGTTCTCTCCATCTTGGGTTCCAGATCCTTCACAGCTTTTGATTCCAGATCCATTGTCGTCTTGGGGTATAGCTCCATCGTAGGATTAGTTCCCCACTGCAATAGAGGCAGTTCCTTCTACCACCATAGTGGGAGAAGGGTCCGGATGGCAGTATGAGATGTAGTTGACAGCTCCTCCCACTGACACACAGATAGAGGATGCGCCAGTCGACATTCCAGTGCCCGAGGATCAGCCTTCTCCAAGTCATCAGACTCCACTGCGCACTCGACACAGACGTCCTATTCACAGACCACTATGTGGGATGGAATCTCCTCTCCACAGACATAGGCATTGATTATAAATTATTTTTTACATGTTTTATGTCTACTAAAATCAAAAAACTATTATTACTTGTTGGTCAGAGTGGAATATCAAGAGACGGTGAATTGATTTCCAATTTAAGAAATGTTTAAAATTTCATTCATATCGGTCTTATAGTTTATATTATATAGGCCAGAAAAGTCAGATTCTTGAAATATTTTTAAGTTTCAAGTAGTTGGATTTGATAGATTATAAATAATTTTTCACCAATATTTTTTAATAAACTGTTTTTGTTTTAGTCTACTAGTTATATGTTTAAGAAATGTTTAAAATTTCATTCATATCAGTATTATAGTTTATATTATATAGGCCAGCAAAGTCACGTACTTGAAACATTTTTAAGTTTCAAGTAGGTGTATTTGATAGGTTATAAATAATTTTTCACCAAGATTATTAAATAAGTTCTTTTTATTTTGGAATACTTGTTATATGTTTAAGAAATTTTTAAAATTTCATTCATATCGCTCTTATAGTTTACATTATATAGGCCAGAAAAGTCACGTACTTGAAACATTTTTATGTTTCAAGTAGGTGGATTTGATAGGTTATAAATTTTTTTTACCAAGATTATTAAAGAAATTTTTTTTATTTTGGACTACTTGTTATATTTTTAAGAAACGTTTAAAATTTCATTCATATCGGTCTTATAGTTTACATTATATAGGCCAGTAAATTCACCTACTTGAAACATTTTTAACTTTCAAGTAGGTGGATTTGATAGGTTATAAATAATTTTTCACCAAGATTATTAAAGAAGTTGTTTTTATTTTGGACTACTTTTTATATGTTTAAGAATTTTTTAAAATTTCATTCATATTGGTCTTATCATTTACATTATATAGACCAGCAAAGTCACATACTTGAAACATTTTTAAGTTTCAAGTAGGGGGATTTGATTGGTTATAAACAATTTTTCACCAAGATTTTTTAATAAATTATTTTTATTTTGGACTACTTGTTATATGTTTAAGAAATTTTTAAAATTTCATTCATATTTATCTTATAATTTATATTATATAGGCTAGCAAAGTCACATACTTGAAACATATTTAAGTTTCAAGTAGGTGGATATGATAGGGTATAAATAAATTTTCGCCAATATTTTTTAAGAAATTATTTTTATTTTGGACTACTTGTTATATGTTTAAGAAATGTTTAAAATTTCATTCATATTTGTCTTATAATTTATATTATATAGAACAGCAAAGTCACGTACTTGAATAAAAGATAAATTATGTTGAAACATTAAGTTTTATTTATATATATATATATAACCATACAAACATAATAATAAAACAGTAAAATTTTAAATATATAAAAAATATAAATAAAAAAATATTGTTTTGGGGAAAAGGCGGCATCATTGATGTCGCCTTTGCAGCGTATTTTTTTTAAAAAAAATAACCTATGCCATTTTTTAGAATTTTAAAAAAAATGCATTTAAAAAAACTCCCAACTGAGGTGACCTTCTACTGTTCACAAGCAAGCATCCAAACTAAAAGACACCACAGGTAGGTGTGCCTATTTCATAACACATAGACGGTGGAGGATAGGTGGGCCATTCATAGAAACCGACTATAAAACAAAGCTCAAAAGGGTAAAATCAAAATCAATGCATTTTAATTAACAAAAAAACATGAATATAAAAATTCACATCATGTAATTTTTTAACTTTTAGACCTAGTGGTGTATGATTTACCACTTTTAGATCTTGTTTAGGCTATACGAATCTTATGACAGGAGCAATATCTCATTTTTTTACAGCATAGTGGTTTTTTGTTTATTATTGTTTAAACGGGTTAGGATTTGAGTACCCCAAATTTGACAGATACTCAAACTATTGCCATCCCTAGTATATAACAATGCTTATGTATACATACTTATATAATAATAAACATTAATATATTTATGAATTTTATATACACATATATATCTCATATATATGCACATATATATCGATAAACATAATATATATGTATATATTATTTAGTGTATATTTGTTTATATATATATAAAAGGTAATGATTTTTTCTACATGCATTTTTTATTATATATTACATAAAAAATTCAAAGAAGGGGTGTTAAAAATAAAAAATAAATATTACACGTAGTGCTCCCTGTTTATACAAGGAACAAAGTGGTCTATTTCACCCAAAAAGTGATCCTTCGATGCCTTTTTGATATTTGGATTCTAAACTCGGATAAATTCTCTATTTTGGTCCAATAGTGTCTTTTTCCCTTAAAATTTTTACTTAAAATTTATTTTATGAATTCCAATCCAATTTTCCAAAATAAATTCATTCATTGGTAAAAAAGGTTACTAATGGTATTGTTTTTTCAAAAACAATTATGAAATAGATTTCAACAAATCATTTTTCTTTGATTTTTTATATCTCAATTATCAAATCAATTTTAACATCATAGTTTTAAAAAATATATTTTCTAAAATAGAAAAATAAAATAAAAATGTTATTAAAATTTATTTTAAATTTAATTAGATTATGATAAAAAAACCATTAAATTATTTTAATTTTTTAAAATAAGGGATGGAACCTAAATTTGAAATATTCCACCTAATTGATATTTTTTTACTAAAATTAAGGAAAAAATGTTTTTATTAATTAAAAGGAAGTCAATGTTAAAATGACCCACTAATTCAATAAATAAAAATCCTGAAATTAATAGAACATTTCTATACAAGGGTTATCCACGACCCAACTTAAGAGTCACACCACAACTACCTCAAGATCAACAGAATCACTAGAGATCCTACAAGACTCCACAACATATCCCAACAACAAACACTACCATGCCGCAAATAACTTCTCCATTCAGAGTTGGCTTCAATCCAAAATAGTCAAAAGAGCATTAATTGTTGGTCTAAAAGATTTGGCACCCTTTAATTTCATGAATCAACCCAAGGATCCTCCAAAAACTATAAAGGATATGAATATACATCAAGGGAGACTTGGATCCCATCTTCATCAAATATGAAAACTAATTATCATCAAACTATTCTTGATCGATTTGCAATGAACAATTCCTCACCGATATTTATCAAACTTTAAAGAAAAAATATTTTCTCATCAACTTCCAATAGAGATCACTTGAATATCATTAGTGGGAATTGGATATAGGAAAAAAACATCATCATAACCAACATACTTCAACAGATATTTTTCAATTTTTCCTTCTCTTTCTCATGAGCCTCTTTTACTGTCTTTATTGTAACCCCTTAGCTCCTCGTATATCCTCTCTCCCTCTCTTCTTTTTTTTCTTACAGTCTTTTAGAGAGATCAAAGTATGCTTGTATCAAGTTTTCTTCTAATCAAACCTTATATTCTTCCATAACTTCTTGATTGGGCAATCACAACCTTAAGTGAGTGATTCTTGGTTTCTTAATTCTCTATTAAAAAGCAATTGAAATTAATCTTTAGTTTCTTTCTTCTCTGTTAAAGATAAAGGCTCTTTGTTTTCTTTCTTCTCTATTAAAGAAAAAGGGTATTTGTTTTTCTTAACACTTGTTAAAGTCATGGGGTTAATATAACCCTCTTAAAAATTCTTGAGGGGAGGAGATGTCAGGGCTCATTCTTAAGCTATTATTAAACCCCTTTATCAAATCATGTCTTGACTATTTAATTTATGCTTCATTTTCTTTGAATATTGATTGATTTATGGATGTGCTTTTATATCACTTATATCTCATCTACAATTTCATGTTTATATCACTTACTCAGATTATATCCGCTATTATTTACTATGCATCTATTTTGATTATTGTGCTTATATCGCTCATATCAATCTCACATGCTATAAAGTTATTTTAATTTTTAATTTGTTTTTATAGGAAATTCACCCCCTTCTTTCCATCTCACCTCAGGCCTATATATGGTGTTTGAGACAATATTTAATTGAATTTTTTTATGATTTATTGTTATAAACCTTTTTGAAGATTAATTAGTTTTCAAAATCTTTTGATGGGTTTTCAAGAATTATTTTTTAATGGCACTAACTTCTTATACCCATGTTGCTCTTGAAGAAAAATCTATGGGTCGTGCACCTTATTTTGTTGGTTCCAACTATAGTTATTGGAAGACATGAATAACAACCTTTCTTAGAGATATTTTCTATCCTGCATGGAAAATTTTCATGCGTGGTTATACTCACTACAATCTAAAAAGATGAAAAATAGACACTCAATGATATGGTTTATTTTGAATTAGATGGTAAATTCATTAATGATTTACATTTCAATTTAGATCATAATGAGTTTAATTGCATATCTACTTGAAAAAATTCTTATGAAATTTGGAAATTTCTTAAAGTGATGCATGAATGAACTAGTAAGGTTAAATATAATAGGATTGATATGTATAGATAATATTTTGAAACCTTTATTATATATATTAATGAATCTATTTTGATATGTTTACTCAATTTACTGACATTTTCATTGGAAGGAAATCTATTAGTTATGTTCTGACTATAGAAACTCTAGTGGGGATAATCTTATCGGTACCACCAAGTTCTTGGGCTCCCAAGGTGACAAAAATCCAAGGGTACCAAAATACAGTGAACACTACCACACTACAAGGAACTTCTCCAGCTAGAGTTTACTTCAATCAAGAATAGTCAAAATAGAATTAATTGTCAGTATAAAATAATTTATGTAAGGGTTTATACCCTTGTATCCATTTACTTTGTGATTTTTGGGTGCTGAATGTGTCCAAAGAAGGTTCCAAGAAGTTTTGGGGAAAAACATGGGAGTCAGGCTAATAAACTCCATCTTGGAAGGTTTCTATGGCGTAGAGCCTTGGTTTGTTCCATAGGGTGGGTCGTTGTAGCGTGGAGAGTCCATCTATGCTATAAGGAGGCTCGAGGAATTATTTTGGAGCCACTACCAATTTTTTCATGGATGTGTTGTGAAGTTAGGCTGCAGCGTAGCTTCCCTTCATAGCGAATGGGGTCTGCGGTGTGGTGGTGTTGACTACATCATGGCCCCTCCTTGAGTTAATAGGATTTGTGGTTTGTAGGTAGGAATGTTTCTTGAATATGGTTTGACTAGGAAGGTTGTTCCATGGTCTAGAGGGACTTTATCATAGTCTAGGTGAATTGCATTGTGTTCTAGTGGGTTGCGTTGTAATCTTCTAACTTTCATTCTGCTAATAAATACCCCAACCCCTCTGAACACACTTTCCTCTCACCTTTTTCTCTTGAACTCTAGGCAACCAAGAGTTATTTTGGATGCCCTTGAACCCCCCTAATCTAATTCAACCCCCTCATTCTAGGTATTTATCTCTAGTGATCCAAGGTGAATTCTTTCTTTTTTTCTAGCAGTTTCTTATCTGTTTGATCTCATTCCCTCCCATTCTATCTTTCATTTTTGTGACGTTTAATATCGTCATTATAATGGAGTTTTTTATGTTTATTGGGATTGTTGTGGCACAACCTTTTTAGATGGATGTATCTTTCCAATTGGGAGAGTTGATCTAAGATTCATATTTTGGTTCCATTCTCATTTGAAGAACATTGAAATCCTTGAGGTAGGGGATTCATTACTTATCCTTTTATTTATGTGAAATCATAAATTGATCATGATTTGTATTCTTTAGGTGGTGGTGGAATTAACCTTAATAAATGAAAAACCAGATTAATGAAAAAGAATAGTTTATGGTTAGCGATCACATATTCTTCCACTATGATAATGGTTTGCATATCATTTTACTAGATAGTGTGTTATCTATGATATAATTTTTTAGTATGTTGGTTAGGCTTGGGTTAGCATGTTTAATTTGATGGAATTTTTTAAATAATGTAAATATGGTAAATTTTTTATGGATAAAGAACTTAAAGAGGCATGTTTATTGAATCCTTAGATTCTTGTAATTTTATGGTAATTAAATTGATGCATGATGCATGTTTAATTGAAGTTGTTCTTCCATGTTTTAATGGAATTTTCTAAAGAACCTAAAGTTTCAATGCATGTTGTGGATGTTAATAAAAAGGCATGTTAATGAGATGCACTTCCTTAAAGTTTAACGAAACTAGAATGGATTTTGGGTAATATGTTTAAATAAATGATAGCTTGTTATATATGATGCCTTATGTTACCCATTTCCTTAACCTATAATAAAGGAATTAGTTAACTCAAGTTGGAATAAAACTAGTTGTTGGTTAAAGATGAATTTTTGGGGTCAAGTGATATTATTTTCTTATGAAGGATAAATGACTTGTGTTTGGGGCCGAGTTAGACCATTTTTATGTGAAGGATAAATGCCTTGTTTTTACGTCATGTTTTCCATGTTGACCATGTTGGTTGGTTGTGCTTTTTTGTTGATCTGAATGTGATACTTTCTATTCCGTGTGATGTGAACCTGGTATTACTGATCATATATGGGTAGGTAGGCTTGGGTTTTTGGCAGTAATTGATGCCTATGATGGATACATGCATGGTGATATGCATGATGGTGTAGGGGATGACATTGGTTAGATTGAATGGGTTGAAGTTGGGATTAGAAATTTTTGTGATGAAAGATAGGATGCTTACTTTTTAACACATTTTCTTAGGTTATGGATGGCCAGGTTACTTATTTGTCTTCTTTCCTTTCCTCACTACTTGAGGCAGCTGATTTTATTTGGATATGAATCAATTTATGGTAGCTTATGATTTTTTATAAAGAATCTATAATTATGGAATGATGATAATGTTTAATAAATGACTTAACCCAAGGGGTTGGTGCTTGTTGGAATGAAAAATCTGTTAATCTTGAGAAACTATGAACTCAGTTGGACTATTCTAGGAGAGCATGGACTTAACTCTGATGGTTAATGAAATGTAATTTGGAATAATGTTAATTAATGGATAATTAATTAATTAATGTAAGATTAATAATATAAAGGAAAGGATAAATTTAATTAAACTCCCCTAATGTGTGTGTTCTTATTGGATATCCAGTTTTTAGCAGCAGTAGTCGGTGTCCAAGCGACGATAGCTGCAGTTGAGATTAAGACTAGGTTAATGCCCATAGTGTGGTTGTGAGATATATTATATACTATATGTTTTTTGATTTCGTATGCTACCCCACCCTTGTCATTAGGGAGAATAAAACCTAGTGGACTCTGTTTTCCCCAACATCCAGGTTAGCGAGGAATGAATGACTAACTACCCCCTCTATCCCCACTCTCTTATCATAGTAGCTTTATATGCTAGTATGGACGATGGTGAGTTTCAAATATATGTTTATAGAGAGATGTAATGGTTTTTTTTTAATTACACACACATGTATATATGGATATAGTATCCAAAGGATTATTATATGTATTCCATGTATAGGTAGTGATGTCTTGAAATACATTACTCGGTGTATAGTTTGTGATGGATTGAGGTATAATACCTGATGTATAATACATAACATACGGGTTGTGGTCGCCCTTAGAAACTACTCAATTACTATATGGATATGTATCTTAGGATGATGAGATGATTTGATACATGGGATGTAAATTATGATACTTATCCCAGGTGTCTTTGAGCTGGATTCTTTTAGAGAGAGATGGCTCAGGACGTACGATGTTGGGGTAGAGTAAAAAACTAGTGGGGAAGAGGTAGCGGGGTACCCTTATTTTATTACTATAATAAATGATCTCTTGTATATGTTACTTAGTGATAAATATCCATAGTGATGTTGGGAAGTTAGTATACCTATTTATGTGATAAGTTAGTTTCACTTATTGTTCATTAGGCTTTAGTATGATTTATTTATCTTTTTCATGAGAGGATATGTAGAGGATCCGATTAAGTGTACCTTTTATTCTAAGCCTATATATATATATATACACTATTTTTTCAATTCAGTAGTATAAGGTTAAAGATCAGACTGAAATTTACTAGCTCATGGTTTTTTAGGAGCAGTTTGGGATTCATGGTCACTACTGAGTTTATATTTTGGCACTTGTAGTTTATTTTTAGTTGTACTAATTTTTTATGAAATTACATGAATGTACTCAAGATATTTATTTTATATTATCTGAGAAAGATTTGGTTGGTGTATTTGTATTATCTCTCTTTCCTCACTTTCTTTTAGGGGGTAGTTCCTCCTATTTATATGTATGATACGAACTCAGTGATTGTCTCCAACCCATGTCCTATTAGAGGTGGGATTTGGGCGGTCACCATCTCCCTTCTCCCATTTCCATCTCGATAGGGGGTACCTTTGGGTGGAGGTTGTCATGATAGAATGGTATCAAAGGTTCAGGTTGAGGGATGAGATAGATTTTGGAGTTAGTAATAAGTGAGGACAACATGGGTTGGTAGGGTAATGGTGTCAGATGAGTTTAGTAGGCAATGTAAACAAGGGATATCAGCTAAGACATAAGTATTTTAGTCCCCCATGATATGATGCACAAACCTTTAAGTGTACCAATCCTATTAAGCGAAGTGACCCTAGTTTCAGGGTAGAGACCTAGGAAAGGATCATGCATCACTCTTCTTTATGATGGTGTTTAAAATGGGTAGACCTTGGGATTAGGTTAAACCTTAAATAATTAATTAATTAATTAATTTTAAATATTTCATATTATTGATTTAGGAGTCCCTAACCATTTGTTCTTTTGTAGACATGGCACTAGGTTGACGTCCTCATCGGTTTCACACCGAATATGTTCAGTAGGATATTACAGTAGATCATTGAAGAGTAGAGAACGGTGATGAAGACACTTGGAGGAGGATAATCTGAGAGCTTCAGTTCTAGAATTTGAAAAATTATAAGGGATCCATTTCAGACTCAGTGATAGAAGACTGGTTAGAGTAGGTTGAAATAAATTTCTATTCGATTTGTGCTCAGAAGAAGCATTGGGTTTCATTGGGTGTGATGATGTTGTGTGGAGTAGTGAGGTAGTGTAGGATCTTATTTCTCCAGGATCACAAGGAGTTAGAGGTATCATGGGAGAAGTTTAGGGACCAGTTTTGAGTATTGTTTCTTTCTTCAGCCATAATGGTGGCTACTCGCTAGGATTTTTTTACTCTTTGATAGGGGATTTATAGCATGGGGGAGTTTGGGATATGATTAAGGACCCTTCTATGACATGATTCAGTCCTATTTCCAGATGATGAGGCTAGAGAAATACATTTTTAGGATACTTTTGATCTATATATCCATTTCTAGGTCACCACATTCATTTTTTTGATATATCTCAAGGTGCTGGTAAGAGCATAGGTTGTTGAGAGGATGTTGGACAGAATAAAATTATCACAAGAGGGGAGTTTTGAAGACTCTCCATAAATTAGAACTATGGTTTGGGGTTTCCAGTTTCCCTGATAGAAGATATTCTTGATATATGGGGGTAGGTCCCATCCCTTGTCATCTCGTTTCTCTAGGGGTGGCGGTTCTCAGGCCTATTCCAAGGTATCAAATGCTTGTTTTTCATGTTGTGGAAGATTTCATCAGTGGAGAGAGTGCCTAAATTTTCTCAGTAGGAATAATACACTAGGTGTTCCAATTTAGGTTCCCCTATTGAGGTATTTTCAGCCGAGGCAGTAGTAGAAAGATGTATTAGTTTGGTATCAGCAGAGAGGATATTGGGAAGGCATAGGAAAACCCTGAGATATTCCTTTTCCTTAGAGAGTAGAGCACAACCATAGAAGTGATATTTATCGAGGTTAAAGAGGCCATGGAGCATGTTGTAATCAGATTCATTCCCTATGATTTCCAGTTCCAAGAAAGATAGACATCATTTGAGGTACCATTTTCTTGTTTTCTACTTAGGTGTATTCCTTGTTTGATTCAGTGGCTACACACTCCATATCACCATCCCTAGTCCATGCTTTGGGACTTGAGGTAGAGAGACTTATAGTGAACTTGGAGTTTACTACACCATTTGGAGGTTAAGATTATCTATAAGAATTATATAGAGATTGGGAACTAGTGATGAGGAAACACCACTCTTTGGGAGACTTCCTATGTATGAATATAGATATATGAAATCATCCTTGGCATGGACTCGCTATATTTGGTATAGTATATTTTGGATTTATTTATGAGGTAGGTAATGTTCTATAATACTAATAGAGAGTCTTCTGTGTTTGTTGGAGAGAGATATCCTCAGATGGGTTGGAGGCATGTTCCATCTTTATTTTCCTTGATGGCTGAGATGATTCTGATTTTATTATAGGTTTAGCTAATGGTTTTTTCATAGGTTTTGGAAGATTGTATTTATGTATTTTCTGAGGAGGTTGTGGTGTTACCCCCTTGATATGAGGTCTTGTTTGGGATTGAGATGAAACTATGTATTTATCATATATTGATGTCTCTATATAGGATGACACCTTATGATTTGTGAGAGCTGTGAGTATAGCTCAATCATCTGTTGTAGTAGTGTTTTGTTTAGCTGAGTGTGTCACCTTGGGGTGCACTAGTTTTGTTTGTAAAGAATCCTGATGGTAGTTTACACCATTTTATTGATTATTGTCTCTTGAACTAGGTGACAGTAAATAAATATTATTCTCTTCCATGGATTGATGATTTATCTGATCAGCTAAAGGGGTAAAGTTAGTTCTTGAAGATAAATCTGTGGTTAGGATGCCATTAGATGTGGGTTAAAGATGAAGATATTATGAAGAATTATTTATAATGTAATTATGGTAATTATGAGTTCATTATGATGAATGATCCAACTGTGTTCATGGGTTTAATGAATGTAGTGTTTAGGAAGTTTTTGGATCGGTTCATAGTGGTTTTTATCGATGACATCCTTATGTTCTTTACACCTGAGGAGGAGCATGCAGAGCATCTAAGTTAAATTTTGGGAGTTCTTCTTCATCGGCAGTTATTCAGGAAGTTATTGAAGTGTGAGTTCTGGGCTTGTAAAGTTTGTTTCTTAAGGTATGTTGTGTCCCAGTAGGGATTAGTCTCATATCCTTTGAAGATTGAAGGGGTCATTTATTGGGTGGCCCCAAGATAGTTGCATAGGTGAAAAGTTTCCTTGGTCTTATATGTTATTATAGGTGGTTTGTTTCCAATTTATCATAGGTTGTGACTCCTCTGAAAACCCTAACTAGAAAGGATTAGGCATTCTTATGGACTGATCAGCGTCAGAAAGTTTTTGAGTACTTAAATGAGAAGTTGGTTAGTGCTTCGGTTCTCCATTTAACAGAATAGGGAGTTTAGTTCAAGGTTTTCTATGATGATTCACATATTGGGTTGGGATGAATTATGATATAGAAGATATCAGTTATTTCTTATGGGTCTTAGCAATTATATCCCTATTTATGATTCTTTTTTCGGGGCTGTGTACCGTCTGTGGGGATGTACATCTATCGTCCCCTCATTCCCACATTTCAAAGGTGGGAGGCATCTTCCACATTTCAAGGGACATTTTATCCTTGATCAAAACGTGATGATGGTATGTCGGTCTCTCCTTACATGTATTTATCCTCGGAATCTATCACTTTGTTTGGGTCTCCCTTAAAGATTAAGACATTGTTCTTGAAACTCTTCCTGATGCCATATCTTTGTGTGTGCTAGTTAATTACACTACTTTTATCAGGATATTCCAAAGGGTCAAGTCAGAGCAGTGACCTTAGGTCAAGAGAGTAGTCATTTTTGGCATTTTTGGCATGTATAGACGCTAAAACATCGGTACACCTGGGTTTCCCTTTGACAAGTATTCTCGAGGGCACAAAATCCCAAGGCATCCCATGTCGACTGTGGGGTATCTTATGCTAGAGGAATGTCTCTGAGGTTTTCCTCGGCTTCCCATGTTTAACATGGGGTATTCCACGACTTTAAAATCTAGCATAGATAGATCAGACTGATCGAAAAACTGATAAGAGTGGAATAGATGGGTACATCCCTAAAAGGGATCACCTGGAGGGATTACTGGAAAGATAGATCAGAACACCCAATGAGGATGGACCCAAGATGGTGTGTCCCTAAAAATGGAAGGTTTTGAACCATGAAATCTGATTTGAACATCACAAATGATGGATCAGGCAGGTACATACCAAGGAAGGATCACCAGGAAGGTTTACCAGATGGATGGGTTAAAACACCCAAGGAGGACAAACCTAAGATGGCATGTCCCAAAAAGGGGAGGTTTCACACTTCAAAGTCTGATCTGGACATAAAAAATAATGGATCAGGTGATGGTGGGTCCCAAAAAAGGGGACACCAAGGTTTACCATTGGTTGGGATTGAACCTAGAGGAGGCTTCCAACGCACCCTGTATAGAAGATAGGGATAAAAACCCATGTAGTTTGAATGGGTGGTTTGGGGATTATGCACTGAGACTGCCTAGATGTATGACATGATTCCACCAGGATGTGGTGGCCCAAGTAAAATTAGGATGGATATGGAACTGATGTGAAGATGATAGTGTTGGGATTGAAACTCAGGGAGATTTCCTATGTATCCTAGTGGTTGGGAATCAAAGTACACATAGTTATAGAATAGAGAGATGAGACACCTGAGGAGGCAGCTCGTGATAATGGATTCATGGATGAGACCTGAAGTAAGTGAAACCTTGGGTTAAGGAATGATCTTCTCAAAACACAAGGTCTCACGGGAGAGACCAGGATAGGACATGAGTGATGGGCTTGAACCTCATGGAGGCTTCCTGCGCATCCCCATGGTATGGAATAACAGTTCACGTAGTTCATTAAATAAGGCATTGAATCGGGGTGTGCACAAAGGAAAGTGACTTAGAGACATGTTGGGGTTTTCACGTTGTCACGAACCAACCTGGGTCGACCCTGAACCGGTCACCCAAGCCGATCTGCAGCAAGGCCCGAGAGGCGTTCCCGATCCTCCTGAGCTGGTGAAAAGCACCAGGGCATCGACAGAGATGATGGGAATGATTTCTCCCAATAAAAATAAATAAAAGAAGATGAAATAATAAAGATCTGCGCATAATAAATAAACCAAACACAGAACTAAATAAGAACTTATGAAGATAAAACTAAACAAACTCGACATTTGAACTAACTCCGTGTGACCCCACGGGTCACTCCTTGACTCAACGATCAAGCGTCTCCCATGTTGAGCGTACCCAAGCTGGAGCCTACACAAACACTAAAAATAGAAAAAAAACTATATGTGTGAATATTAAAACTCAGTAGTCTAGCTCAATATATATTCCCAATGCACTTCCTTTAAAATAAAAGAAACTTCCATTTTCAAGTTTGAACTACAATGTATAAAATTAATTTTTTCTACATGTTACTAAAAAACAAAGTTCGAGTCATTTCCCCCATTAATTTATCAAAAAACCAAGTCATTCTTTTAGTGAAACATTATCATTTTCAAAGGGAAAGTGATGTTTACATTTTCAATTTTCACAAAAAAGAATAAAACACTTTTCTTTGAAAACAGTTTTCATAAGCCACATTAAAACCACATATCACTTTCCAGTAAAAACACTACACATGAAAGTGCTACAGTAGTTACACAGTAAGGCAATGAAAAGAAAATATACATACAACTAACACATTCAACACTCCAAATATATATGTTTATTTTAAACAAAATCACTTTTATAAAGTAAGTGTGAAACCAACAAGTACAACCTAGCCGTCAAACACTATAGCACATTACAAAATTATTAAAGACCAACTTAAAACCAGTAGACCTGCTATCTTTAAACAATTTCCAGAAGAGAGAAGTTACCTCTTTTCCAGGGTCATCTCTGATGATGCCTTCGAAATGGGATTCCAACTTCCCCAAAGCTCGCAAGAACTCCTCCTCATCAATTTTCTTGTTGTTGAAACCTCTGACTAGGATTTGGTGTTGTTTGTCAATCCACTCACTTTGTTCCTTGGTTGTGTCAACTTGCATCGATCTTGCCTTCAACCATTCCGGCGTCTCGGCAGAAGTATGGATGTCTACCTCCTTCTCAGCCATCCCGTCCTCGGAATGCACAATCAAATCCCATGGATCTTCCCTGCTCACAGACTCCCCTTCCGGCTTCCCATGCATACCTTTCACTCCCACTTTGGCAGTTGAGGCCAATTCACTCAGTTGTACCTCCTCTTCCACTACACCTGACTTGACAGTTGGCTCGGTTCCTACCTCCCTCTGCGTACCCCGAGAGGCATCCTCCTTCATCCTTGTTATCACCTCCTCTGTATGTAATTTCCTCTCCTCATTCTGATCTCCTTCCTGAGAGGTTTCGTTCTCATGTGACACGGTGACCAAGACTGGATGTCCATCCATTCTCCCCACTGATTGGGACTCGATCTCCTTGGGTTTCCCCTCTTTCTTAGCCGACCAGATCTCCATCATTCTAGGTAGAAAAGATTATTCTTTGTGCCCCTTCGGTTTCGGCTTCCTAGAAACAATGCAGCACCCTGGGTCCCTATTCTCTTTGTTCCTTTTCTTCCATCTTTGCTTGTGCAAGTCTTTACCCTCCCCTCCCAATCCATTGTCCTCAAAAGATTGACCATCACTCTCAGAATCAGTCTCATAAGATCCCTTGGAATGACCCTCAGACTCACCCTCATCCTCATTGACATGTCACACATGATGAAATCAAAACGCTCCAAACACTTGGCCATCCTTTCTTGGGAAGGCCGAGGGAAAATCCCATTGTAATGAACCCAAACATATTTGCCTACTATGGGCCACTGGTCAGTACTATAACCTACCAATGTGGCAATCATTATTAGAATATTCTCTTGATATGTCAGGTTCCCATGTCTCAAGTATTTAAAAAGGGGGTGAGCTAATTGATGCCAACTGAGCATCCAATCACAGTATATGTAATAATAATAATACATAATAGGTCTCACCCCGAGTCTCCCCTAGGACCATTCTCATGACTTAAAGTAAAACAATTATAATGGGTTCCAACCGAAGAACCCTAACATTAGATTCCAAGAATCCCCTAACAAGGACCTCCCACCCAATGCATACAACTGATCTATGAGGAACATCCAACGAGGGTTTTCATAATAAATACTTTTCACAAATTTCATGAAATGGACAAATGGGCCCTCAAACATTCACAACCAAAACCTTATCTCAAAAAAGAAAACACTTTTTCAAAAGTGGTGTCAAGCACATTGTTTCCACACAGAACATTTATTTACATTATTCAAAACATTCATTTATAAATCCCAAACCATTCTAGAAACCATATATGGAACTCAAAACCTCATTTTTCATGTTTCCGCCACATTTATAAATTTAAGGAAACCATTTATTAAATCACATTTAACTTTTAAAATCCAACTGATAATTATATATACCAAAGAAAAAGACACAAGACATGAGAATTTACCAAATCAATTTATATTTAATACAAAACGAATTATAAAAACCCAGTATCCACAACTCAACAAAATGCACCATTTCAAACCATTCACAAAAACTCCCCAAAACATTTTTCATTACACCCTGAAGTAAAACATTTCAAAAAAACACCAAAAGGACCATTTATCAGCGGCACACACAACATTTTCTAAAACAATTTCTAATTAACACTCAACAAAGTGAAAAACACAAATTTCATGCCTTAAATTGATTTAAAGTTCTAAACCTCATTTTTATTTTTCATAAACTATGTGAGAATTTCAACACAAATTTTGTTTTCCAAACATGAGGTGTGCACATTTACGACAAAATAATACTGATATTACAAGACAATGAATAAATCGTCATTTAACACTAAAAAACTCATCCAATGATCATACGACACATAATTAGAATATAAATAAGGTTCGAAAAACATGAAATTGAAATTTCTTAAATTATAAAGGCGAGTTCAAGGGAGACCTACCTCAAGATCAAAGCGCAATGACAATGCAACCTCGGAACCAAGGCACGGCAACAACACCCACTCAAAAACGCCCCACGTGGGTCCTAAAATGCTAAATCTACCAAAAATAAACATTAATGAATAAAAACCATAATAAAACTAAGAAAAAGTACACAACCCAAGGGAGGAGGGTATACCGGAGGGAGTGGTATTCACGCCGGAAGGAGCGGCGCACCGGTAGGGGAACGCGTCGGCAGAGGCGACGCACCGGAGGAGGGCAGGTTGGAGGTGGCTTGCTGGTGTTGCATGCCCTAGTCAAAGGAGGTTTGTGTGGCTAGAAGCAGGCTGACCGAGGCTTCGGCTAGCCAGGAAAAAGGGGGTGGCGCTGCTGAGGGTTGCGCGATGGCTGAGAGCTACCCGGAATGGGAAGCGTACTAGGGGGTAAGTTGGCACCGCATGCACGGAGGGCTAGGGGGAGGCCGAGTGGAAGAGGGGAGGGTTTGTGTCGGCTGGGAGATGTCCGGAAAGGGAAATGCACTAGGGGGTGATGCGTCGCTAGAGTGTGCTGATTGGGGGGGGGGGGTGCGGACGTCCAGGATTGGGGGGTTGAGGCCATAAGCAGGTTGGGCGAGAGTTGCGGGCTATAGGAGGGTAGGCCAGAGATGGGTCGGCCAAGGGGGGTACACCGCTGGGAGCAGGAGGTCCAAGGGGCTGTCCAGGAGGCCAGTGGCGCGACATGTGATGGGTAGGTGGCTGGGGGACCTGGGGTTCATTGCCGTAGAGGAGGAGGTGCATCCGGGGCTGCCGCTCGCTGAGAGGGAAGGCAACGGGGAAGGCGTCCGGGAGGTTAGGTCACTGGGTTCGTACTGAAAGGAGGCCGAAGGGGTGAAGAGGTGAAGGGGGGAAGCCGAGGGCCATGCATGTTCACGTCTTACACTAGGGGAAAATGGTGGGGGGAGGGTAGCACAGGTTTGGGTTTCTAAAAAAAACTCCCTAAAAAAGAACTAATTAAAATATAAAAAATACTAATACTAATACTAATAAAAATAATAAAAATAATAAAATCATGATGATAAAAATAAAAATAAATAAAGTATTTATTCCATTTTAATAATAATAAAATTCTTAACAATAAAAATTTTAAATGACGCCATAGTTAACATTTATTTTTAATCACAAGAAAAATTACCTGTTTTAATTTTTCAGAGATGAATAGGTCGCACAGTTGTTTGTGCAAAACTACGCAGTATCACGCTCCACTCGTGTACCCGACAACGTCGACTCAAAAGCACACTTTTTGACATAACTCAGAAATTTCGTCTAGGACTCACCCAAGACCCCAAAAAATATATTTAAAGGCATAAAAATTATTAAATAAATTAAACACATGGGTCAGGGTGTTACAATTCTCCCCACCATAACGCTTTCGACCCCCAAAAATCCACAACACTATCCAGACGATCGATCAACACCTAAGGATTCCACATAAACATGATCCAACCTCTTATTCCATAGACATTCCATTGACCACCAATGAAACTTAACCCTATTTCTCGGAACAGATCACCAGTAGAGGGGAGGCCTGAACGAAATCCCCACCATAATAATTCAACTAGCATCTGATAATGACTTAAGAGAAAACCCAAATATATGGTGGGTCTTCCCACCATAAATAACCAACCTACAAGTGACCAAACATAAATCCAACATGAACCCAAACTGGGCCTTACCCCAGTTAGAAGGAACACAACAAGAAAATTTAAACCACTCACTCTCGTCCGAAAGGGATAAGAGCTGAACCAAAAACACTGCATGGAATAAAGACCCTCACCCCATGGGTGGGGAGGGAGGGCCCAAGGATTGAATCAATGAAACTATGATGGAAAATTACTCATGACTCATCACTTCAGGATGGACACAAACCAAAGCCACAACTGATTCACATGGGCGGTCCACACCAGGCCACTGATCAACAACTTGCATCCAAAAGGGAATAATTACCGACATTGCATGAGGGATAAGTCCATCGTGCTCTTTGCTACAAGAGTAAATTTATAACAATAGAGAAACCACAACAAAAATGCTAAAATTGTCTCACCACAATGATAGAGGTGCAACCTTAACCAGACTCCTTAAATTTCCCCCAGGGTTCCTGACTACATGTCGGATTCACTCCAAGGCCTTTTGGCTGGAGCTCTGATGGATGAAGCGTCTCCTGCCTTGCAGTTAGGTTCTGATAATACCAATAAGAAACATACATCTTTTGATTTGATGAAATAAAGGACATGATTTCGAAATGAAAGCCACACTAGCATTGAAAACATGAGTTCATCAAAAGACCCACAACATTCCCATACATTTCAAAACCCAAAATAACATCTATACAACTACCACAATAAGAGATCCATTACACTGGAAGGAAACATACACAAGAAAATTTAAACAAAAAACCTACAACACATCACTTCTGAGAACTTCCTCTATGACGCTTTCTAGAAATGCCCTAATAGAATCATTGTAAGTGACCCAAACATCCACAAGCATGAAATGGATTAGGAGTAATTGGGTAGGATGACCTCTTGTGACCTAGCTTTCTACACTGATAACACACAAAGATATCTCACTCTGAAGAGGTTGATGAAAGATCCTGAGGCCTTTTGATTCCACGACTTGCTCTATCCACTTTCAATATCTTCCTCATACCCCTTATAGAATCTTCACCACTGATCATAGGGGTTGAAGGGGGAGGACTACTTCGAGCACTCCTATCATCATGGCTTCGACATGAAAATCTTGTCTCACCACATCGGCAAAAGAAGTTAGGTTGGACGCTGACACCTTCGATTGCATATCGGGATGGAGACCCGCCTCGAAATGCCGAGCTTTCATGGAGTCATCCGTGGAATACCCTGAATCATAAGGGACTAGCTCCATAAAGCATTGTAAATATTCCAACACGGATCTGTCTCCATTATATAGATAACATATCATCATCCTCTTTCTCACCCTTTATTCCTCATAGAAATACTGATGAATGAACAAATCCTTGAAAAACTCCCAAGTAAGCTCTTGGAGGGGCTTGTTCTGAGACACTGACTTCCACCACATCCACGGAGAACCTTCAAGTATGAATGTTTCAAACTTGACCTTCAATGACTCGGGAAACTCAACGAGATTAAAGTCCCTTTCAATATTCCTCATCCACTCCTCCACTACGGGAGGGTCTACTTGACCATAAAAGTGAGGTGGATCTAAATTTTGAAACTCAAGATTAAAATTCTTAGGTTGATCAACTACACTATGATCACTTATCGAAGCTTCAAGGGGGAAACCACTGGACAAGAAAATTCAAGAACCCAATCAAGGCTAACTCAATAAATAAAAATCCTCAATATCAAACACCGAATAGGTGACAAGCTCTAAAAACAAGAAAACAAGCTATCATAACATCAAAACTTTCCTTTTGAAAACATATTTAATTTAAAACAATATTGGTGGGTTAAACCCTTTCCATTGGTATTCTTTAGAGTCCCACTCACATGCATGTTTTCGTGCCACCCCGGGCATCCATCCACCATACCAGACATCCAATCACATTCCAAAATACCATTATGCATGTGAGCACCCTTAAGAACACCAAGGACAAAACAAAACAAATTCATTTTCCAAAAACAAGTCATTCATCCCATTTCATTTAAAACAATCCCCAAATTAAACATGTCATTTCAAACAAACGTTTTTTTTTTTCAAAACCAATTTTTTCTGATTCAAACCACATTCAGAAGTCACAGGAGACCCAAAACATCTCAAAAAAATAACTATTGTCGGTGGGTGACTTGACCATATGGTTGGCGGCCATATACCAAACATGTCACTGACACAGAGAGCCTTTTAAAACCATGCCTCTAGCTCCACATGGATTTACATGCCTTGCGGATCATGATGACTATTATTCTAACTCCCTTTTTCATATCCCAATCACAGAACACATCCTAGAAACCCAATGAAAATAATTAAACTGGACTTCCCATGGAAACCTGAGGATCAGAACGGGAAAGAGTTCACGAAACTCTTCCCGCACCTACCCCTCGAGTCCTGAAAATCCTACTCCATCTACCATGACATTCCCAAATAAAAAAGGGTGCTATGAAAAGTGAGTTCCGCTAAGATCTGACCTCATTTTATACAATTTTCTCATGAACTAACCCAGGTCAGCCCTGAACTAGTCACCCAAGACGATCCACGGCAAGGCCCGAGAGGCATTATCGATCCTCCCGGGCTGGCGACAAGTGCCAGGGCATTGAAAGAGATGATGGGAATGACTTCTCTCAATACAAATAAAAAATAAGAGGAAATAATAAAGAGAAGCGCAGAATAAATAAACTAAACACACAACTAAACAAGAATCTAAGAAGATAAAACTATACAAACTCGACGTCTGATCTAACTCCGTGTAACCCCATGGGTCACTCCCTGACTCAACGATCAAGCATCGCCCAAGGTGAGTGCACCCATGATAGAGCCTGCACAAACACTAAAAATAGAAAAGAACTATATGTGTGAGTATTAAAACTCAGTAGGCTAGCCTGATATCTATTCCCAATGCAGTTATTTCAAAATAAAAGAAACATCTATTTCCAAGTTTGAACTAAAATGTATAAAAGTAAGGTTTTCTACATGTTACTCAAAAACAAAGTATGGGTCATTTCCCTCATTCATTTCTCAAAAACCCAATTCATTATTTTAGTGAGACATTATAATTTTCAAAGGGAAAGTGATGTTTACATTTTCAATTTGCACAAAAAGAATAAAACGCTTTTCTTTGAAAATAGTTTTCATAATCCACATTAAAACCACACATCACTTTACAGAAAAAACACTACACATGAAAGCGCTACAGTAGTTACACAGTAAGGATAATGAAAAGAAAATATACATACAAGTAACACATTCAACACAGCAAGCACTAAGAACAAGTAGACATAGGTGAACCCAGGAGATCAAGAATAATCTAGAAGACACCAACACATGACACCTCATCCGCTTTGACATATCACACACGATGAAATAAAAACGCTCCATATAATCGGCCATCCTTTCTCAAGAAGGCTGGGGGGAAATACCATAGCAATGAACCCAAACATATCTACCTACTATGAGCCACTGGTCAGTACCACAACCTACCAATGCGGTAATCATTCTCATAATATTCTCTCAGTATGCCAGGTTCCCATGTCTCAAGTATTTAAAAAGGGGGTGAGCCAACTGATGCCATCCAAGCATCCAATCATAGTATATATAATAATAATAATGCACAATAGGTCTCACCTCGAGTCTCCCATAGGACCATTCTCATGCCCTAAAGTAAAACAATTATAATGGGTTCCAACCAAATAACCCTAACATTAGATTCCAAGAATCCCCTAACAAGGACCTCCCACCTATTTCATACAACTGAGGCATCAGGAACACCCAATGCGGGTTTTCATAATAAATACTTTTTAAAAATTTCACGAAATGGACAAACGATCCCTCAAACAATCACAACCAAAACCTTATCTCAAAAAAGAAAAAAAGTGGTGTCAAGCACACTTTTTCCACACAAAACATTTATTAATATTCTTTAAAACATTCCTTTATAAATCCCAAACCATTCCAGAAACCATATAAGGAACCCAAAACCTCATTTTCATATTTCCACCACATTTATAAATTTAAGGCAACCATTTTTTAAATCACACTTAACTCGTAAAAGCCAATCGGGCATTATATATACAAACGAAAAAGACACAATACATGAGAATTTACCAAAACAATTTCTATTTAATACAAAACAATGAATAAACACCCAGTATCCAAAACTCAACAAAACTCACCATTTCAAACCGTTCACAAAAACTCCCCAAAACATTTTTCATTACACCTTGAAGTAAAAATTTTTACAAAAATGCAAAACGGTTCATTTTTCAGTGGCACATGCAACATTTTCTAAAACAATTTCCAATTAACACTCAACAAAGTGAAAAACACCAATTTCATGCCTTAAATTGATTTAAATTTCCAAACCATATTTTTATTTTTCATAAACTATGTGTGAATGATAATGAAAATTTTGTCTTCCAAACGCCAGGTGTACACATTTATGAAAAAATGACACTGATATTACAATACAATGAATAAATCACCATTGAACACTAAGAAACTCATCCAAGGATCATACGACACGTAATTATAATTTAACTAAGGTGAAAAAAACATGAAGTCGAAATTTATTAAATTATAAAGGTGAGTGAAAGGGAGACCTACCCCGAGATCAAAGCACGGTGACAACACAACCTCATAACCAAGGCGGGACGATAACTCCCACTCAGAAACACCCCACACGGGGTCCTAAAATTATAACTCTACCAAAATAAACATTAATGAATAAAAATAATAATAAAACTAAGAAAAAGGATGCAACCCAAGGGAAGAGGGTATACCGGAGGGAGTAGTATTTGCGCTGGAAGGAGCAGCACACCGGTAGGGGATCGCACTGGCAGAGGTGACGCACTGGAGGAGGGCGGGTTGGAGGTGGATTTCCGGTGTTGTGTGAGCCAGTCGGAGGAGGTTTTTGCGGCTGGAAGCAGGCCGAATGGGGTTGCGGCTAGCCAGGAAAAAGGGGGAAACACTACTGAGGGGTACATGCCAGTTGAGAGTTGCTCAGAATGGGAAGTGCACCAGGGGGTAAGTTGGCACCGCATGCATAGAGGGATAAGGGGAAGCCGAGTGCAAGAGAGGAGGGTTTGTACCGACTGGGAGTTGTCTAAAAAGGGAAATTCACTAGGGGAGATGCGTCACTGGACTGTGCTGAGTGGGGGGGTTGCGGTCGGCCGGGATAGAGGGGTTGAGGCTGGAAGTAGGTCTACTGGGAGTTTCGGGCTGCAGGGGGGGAAGGCTGGAGATGGTTCGGCTGAGGGGGGTGCGCCGCTGGGATCAGGAGGTCCGAGGGGGCTGGTTGGGAGGTCGGCGGCGTGGTGCGTGATGGGGAGGAAGTCGGGGGACCTGAGGTTTGTTTCCGTAGAGGAGGAGGCACATCCGGGGCTTCCTCTCACTGAGAGGGAAAGCGATGGGGAAGGCCTCCGGGATGTCAATTCATTGGGTGTGCGCTGCAAGGAGGTCGACGGGGTGAAGAGGTGTAGGGGGGAAGTCGATGTCCACACATGTTCACATCGTATGCCAGGAGTAAATGGGGGGGTAAGGGTATCACAAGTTAGGGTTTCTAAAAAAACACCCTAAAAAAGAACTAATTAAAATATAAACATAAATAATAATCATAATCATAATAATAAAATCATGATGATAAAAATAAAAAAAATAAAAGTATTAATTCCATTTTAATAATAATAAAATTCTTAACAATAAAAATTTTAAATGACGCTATAGTTAACATTTAATTTTAATTGCAAGAAAGATTACCCGTTTTAATTTTTCGAAGATGAACAGGCCACGCAGTTGTTTGTGAGAAGTTGTGTGGTATCATGCTCTACTCTTGTACCTGACGATGTCGAATCAAAAGCACACTTTCTAGCATAACATGGAAAATTCATCTGGGACTCACCCCGAACCCCAGCAAAAATATTTAAAGGCATAAAAATAATTAAATAAATTAAACACATGGGTTGGGGTGTGACACGCATGGTTAGTAGCCCATTGAAAGATGGATACTCTTAGTTGGAGGAGTATGGATTGGGTGTGGGGATTATGCATGGCTAGCTGCCCGGGCGGATCAAAACACCTCAAGGAGGTGGACCCAGGAGATGTGTCCCAAGGAGGGATGATATCACATTAGGAGGGTTCATCCCTGGGAGGGAGCACAAGAGTTTAACATTGGTTGGTATTGAACCTCATGGAGGCATCCTACATATCCCCTTGGTAGGGAATAACAGTCCAATTAGTTTAGGAAATGAGACAAAGAATTGGGGTGTGCACAAAGGAAAATGACCCGGAGACATGTTGGGGATTACACAGGGTTAGCATCCCATTGCAAGAGGGATACTCTCAGTAGGAGGAGTATGGATTGGGTATGGGGCTTACGCATGGTTAGCTTCCTGAGCAGATCAAAACACCTCAAGGAGGTGGACCCGAGAGATGTGTCCCAAGGAGGGATGATTTCACAACAGGAGGGTGCATCCCTAGGAGGGAACACCAGAGTTTACCATTGGTTGGGATTGAACCACATGGAGGCGTCCTACGTACCCTGTATATAAGACATAGATCAAAACCCACATTGTTCAAGAGATGCATTTTAACGTCATTCTAGATAAATAGTGAACCGATGTGAAATGGTTGGGGTAGATGGGTGATGGTCTTGGACCACAATGAGGCTTCCTACGTATCCCCATGGTCAGGAATCAAAGTCCACATAGTTCAGGAAATGAGGTGCATGGGGATTACACACTAAGGCGGCCCAAAGAGGATTTTATAGTCGATGCTTACTCTAAGACCACATGGGTCATGCTCGGTGTGAGAAACAAGAGGCAGTAATAGACCTGACGATCTTGTCATGAAAGGTGTGTCAATGAGAATTTGAGTAGGGACTATTCATGGTTGGCTGCCCAAGGAAAGGAAGATTGGGACTTACTCTAGGAGGAAATTATGAGGAGGATTTCTAGATGTACGAGGAGGATATGGTCATCGTACAGGGAGAACCCTGTCAAGTTGGGTCAGGGCTTACATAGATATTGCCTGAGGTGCGTATGGCGATAAAGTGCAGAGGGAGAGGGGGAGTGAGAGGGTGCTGGCTCCCATCCCCTTCTTGGTCCTCTTGGGCCTATCACTCACGCGGTGGTCACAATTTAATGTCATTTGTTGAGGATGTGGGTGCTTGGTGGTTTAACATCTCATAGCTCGGATGACGAGGACTCATTCCTTACCCCTAGGACTTACAAAACTTGTACCAAACCGCACTTGGGGAAGGGAAGGAACAAACAATTCTAGGTGTTAATGGGGTGGAGGATTAGTCCATCGAAGGGTCCTTGTTAGTGTATCTATGAGAAGAAGTGATACCTATTAGCGTACCTATGCGAAGAAGAATTAAGTAGGGAAACACAACATGAAACACCCCTCGAGGGACTAGGAAATCCCTACGCGCAAGCCTAGAGGGTCGCACGGAGGAGGTACATGAAAGATATGGGTGTTGTGCTCAAGAGGATGTCAGACATAGTGAATTAGGGTAAATAAAACACATAGAGCGCATAGGGATGGGTGCACACAAGATTGAAAACTTGTGCGCAAGATGAGGGTCTCCACGTAAGATCAGCATAACACAAGGGAAATCTTGCACACAAGAAGGATATTTTGCACACAACTGCCTTAGATTAAAAGTAAATGGGAAAGGGTCAATCCCTAGTGGGCCCACCCAAAGGGGGGTCCATAGGGGACCCTCAAGATCCAGTACCTTGAAGCCTTGTCTTTCACGCGGTTACGGAAGGGGTTGTATTATGCGAATGAGAGAGACTTTTTGAATTCTGGAATAGTACCCCGAAGTGAGGGGGTACGCTTCTATTTATAGAAAAAAAAACCTCAGTGGCGGCACACAAGGAGGTCTGCGCGGAAGAAGGTATATGACGTCGCATTAGGCGCGCAAGAATCTTGCGTGCGGGTCCATTTTCTTGCGCACCATCCTGATTTATTTAGAACGCCTGACTTTTCTGTTTTCCAGGATCACAGTGTAGAAGCACCCATTTGACGTCACATTAAGAGCATGATAATCTTTTGTGTAGATTTCATTCTTGCACACAAGTGTCAAATCTTGCGCTACACTCCCTTTTTCTTCTCAGGATTGTCTGCTGATTCAAAATATGTCTTTGATTTGCTCAAATACTCCAATTTATGGCCTCATACAAAATTTGGTACCAAAAAATTCCCCCTCCCCATTATAATATGAGCTAAAAGGGAACCATAAGGTTGTGTTACGAGGTAAACTCCAAAGAGAATAACCCATATCTGGGGCTAATTTTTTAATATGGGTTTTAAAAAAACAGAAATTAGGTAAAAGGGGTTAGGGTTCCGATATTTTTAAAACTGGGTCCAAGATGCGTGAACCCCGTTCACGCATTACTGACCCCGGGAAGATGCGTGAACGGGGTTCACGCATCTTAACCGCGCTGAAGGATGCGTGAACCGCGTTCACGCATCCTTCACGAAGTTGATGAATGATGCGTGAACGGGATTCATGCATCCTACAGTAACTTTTTTTTTAAAATTTTTATTTTTATTTTTATTTTTTGTTTTGTTTTGTTTTATATATATATATATATATATATATATACAAACAAAACATAAAATTCAGCAGAATTTATCTGCTATTTAATATCCAGCAGAACTGCCATTACAGCAGTCTGGATTCTGACAGAAACCATCACCCAGGGCTCTCTTTTATAATAGGGCTTCCCAGGAAATCATACTGCATTTCCGATGTGGGATTCAGGTTCTCTTTTCCTGCACAGAACATTCTGCATTTCTGATGCGGGATTCTGTTTCAAGTACGTGACTTTGAAAGACTGTAAAATACAAACTATACGACCAATATAAATGAAAATTAAAACATGGATTAAACATATAATAAATAGTTTAAAATGAAAAGAATTTCGTAAAAAGGGTTGATGAATAATAATTTATAAGCTTTCAAAACCACCAACTTGAAACTTAAAAAAGTTTCAAGTACGTGACTTTGAAAGACCATAAAATATAAACTATAAGACCAATATGAATGAAACTTAAAACAAGGATTAAACATACAAGAAATAGTTGAAAATAAAAACAATTTCATAAAAAGTGTTGATGAATAATAATTTATAAGCTTTCAAAACCACCAACTTGAAACTTAAAAATGTTTCAAGTACGTGTCTTTGAAAGATTATAAAATACAAACTATAAGACCAATATGAATGAAACTTAATATACGGATTAAACATATAAGAAATAGTTGAAAATAAAAAGAATTTCATAAAAAAATGTTGATGAAAAATAATTTATAAGCTTTCAAAACCACCAACTTGAAACTTAAATACGTTTACGTGCCTTTGAAAGCCTATGAAATACAAACTATAAAACCAATATAAATGAAAATTAAAACATGGATTAAACATATAACAAATAGCTAATAATTAATTAGTTAATAATTAATATAATTATTAATTATTAATTACTAATATACAATAATTAATTAGTTAATTAGTAATATAATTATATAATAGTTAATTAGTTAATTAGTAGTATAATTATTAATTGATAATTACTTAGTTAATTAGTAATATAAATCTTAATAGTAATTATTAATTATAATTATAATTATTAATTATTAATTATTAATTATATAATAATTAATTAGTTAATTAATAATATAATTATTAAATATAATTATTTATTATTTATTATATAATAATTAATTAGCTAATTAGTAATATATTTATTAATTATAATTATTTTTTATTTATCTATAATTATTAATTAGTTAATTTGTAATATAATTATTAATTATAAAATAAGTAATTGATTAATTAGTAATATAATTAGTGATTATAATTATTTATTATAATTATTAATTATTAATTATTAATTATTAATTATTAATTATATAATAATTAAGTAGCTAATTACCAATATAATGATTAACTATTAAAAATTAATTGGTTATTTAGTACTATAATTATTAACTATAATTATTATATATTAATTAGTAATATAATTATATATTATAATTAGTAATATAATTAGTAATTATAATTAGTAATATAATTATTAATTATAATTAGTAATTATTAATTATATAATAATTAATTAGTTAATTACCAATATAATTATTAATTATTAAAAATTAATTATATATTAATTAATTAGTTAATTAGTAATATAATTATTAATTATTAATTACATAAAAATTAATTAGTTAATTAGTAATATAATCATTAATTATATAATTAATAATTATAATAATAATTAAAAATTATATTACTAATTAACTAATTAATTATTATATAATTAATTATTAATAATTAATAACTAATAATTTTAATGAATATTTATAATTATTTATTATATTACTAATTTACTAATTAAATAATTAATTATTATGTAATTAATAATTATATGTTTAATCCGTATATTAAGTTTCATTCATATTGGTCTTATAGTTTGTATTTTATAATCTTTCAAAGACATGTACTTGAAACATTTTTAAGTTTTAAGTTGGTGGTTTTGAAAGCTTATAAATTATTATTCATCAACACTTTTTATGAAATTGTTTTTATTTTCAACTATTTCTTGTATGTTTAATCCATGTTTTAAGTTTCATTCATATTGGTCTTATAGTTTATATTTTATGGTCTTTCAAAGTCACGTACTTGAAACTTTTTTAAGTTTCAAGTTGGTGGTTTTGAAAGCTTATAAATTATTATTCATCAACCCTTTTTACGAAATTCTTTTCATTTTCAACTATTTATTATATGTTTAATCCATGTTTTAAGTTTCATTTATATTGGTCGTATAGTTTGTATTTTACAGTCTTTCAAAGTCACGTACTTGAAACAGAATCCCGCATCGGAAATGCAGAATGTTCTGTGCAGGAAAAGAGAACCTGAATCCCACATCGGAAATGCAGTATGATTTCCTGGGAAGCTCTCTTATAAAAGAGAGCCCTGGGTGATGGTTTCTGTCAGAATCCAGACTGTTGTAATGGCAGTTCTGCTGGATATTAAATAGCAGATAAATTCTGCTGAATTTTATGTTTTGTTTGTATATATATATATATATATATAACAAAACAAAACAAAAAATAAAAATAAAAAATTTAAAAAAAAGTTATTGTAGGATGCATGAACCCCGTTCACGCATCATTCATCATCTTCGTGAAGGATGCGTGAACGCGGTTCACGCATCCTTCAGCGCGGTTAAGATGCGTGAACCCCGTTCACGCATCTTCCCGGGGTCAGTGATGCGTGAACGGGGTTCACGCATCTTGGACCCAGTTTTAAAAATATCGGAACCCTAACCCCTTTTACCTAATTTTTGTTTTTTTAAAACCCATATTAAAAAATTATCCCATATCTGGTGGTGCATGCAAAAAGGGCACTCTATCGTGAAAAATTCTTCTGCATGCGCGGAAGACATGGTTCGTGCCTATAAATAGGCAGGGGGCAGGCTCCATACCTTGACTTTCCCGTGCGATAATATATTTTGATATCATGCGATAAATATTCTCTCTTTTGTGCGAAATATCTTGAAATCAGTCAGTGCCTTACGTGCAACTACTGATTTTTTCACGCCACTACCAAACCTTGTGCACTTCTGCCTTTGTTGGATTTTTTCACGGCTTAATCCCATATTGTGCGCAACCACCTATATTTCATTCCCAAGCTCCATTATTTAGTTAAATTCACTTTGTGAATTTAAGGCCTAACCAAAATGGCCAGTGAACAGAATGATGCGGAGAGGGAGGATGCCCATGCTACCTGGAGGGTCGAGATGATCACGAACCCTCATATTCTTCATGAATGAAGGGTAGTATCTTCTAATCAGATGCTTTTTGGTATGTTAATATAGGCTCAAAAAGATTATGTTCTGAGTGACAGCCTCCTTCTATGTAACTTTATCCTTCTGGAAGAGGTGTTGATGTCAGGTTTCAAGACTGATTCTTCGTGGTCATGGGTGATGCGTGAAGATAACCTTCAATGATTCAACATAAAAAACAATGGTCTCCCTACCAAGGAAACTCAAGATATAGATATTAATTTCCTAAATCCAAAAACTAGGATATTCATGGGAAGCGATCTGGTCGCTAAGGAATTTCTGGATCATTATGCAAGCACCTTTAGAAGTAGTGTTGGACTCCTCATGTTTTAATAATATTTCAATGATCACAAATCCTATACATCCTATAAATCTTGTTAATACTATTTAAATCTGTATCAAATCATGTGTATAGATTTCTTTATGCTTTTAAATAAACATTCCCAAGATCTTAATTGCTATAAGTCATGTTTGATTATTGTAAAATATATTTAACTTTGGTCTATAATGATTTCTCTTATGCATGATTAAGTCTAATTAATTTGGTGAATATTACTGCTTAATTCTATATACAAACATTTGGCTAAGTCTGAGAAACCGTGAGTCTTCCATCGGTTTTGGTTTTCTGGAAAAGGACCCAGACACCGTGACCCAGACACTGTGACCAGAAACCATGACCTGACAACGTGACCCATACACCGTGACCCAGACACCGTGACCAGACACCATGATCCTAACACCACATATGTGATACCAGTTCCTGATCTCAACACAATTATGCCATCATGACTCTCTCACCGTTCAAATAAAAAGAAGAAGACACCATTTTGTGGTTACACTGTTTCCAAGTGACACCATTTCTAGACAGACTGTGACGCTGTTCTTTAATTTGTTTTTTTGTTTTTCTAATGGTCATATTTGAGTCTTTTAAATGAACTGAAATAATTAATGCTTCTTTATAGACATGTCACCTGATAGTATGAGGTACGAGGTGCGGGATACACACATCCTGTCGGCTCCAATTCATGCACTCCAAGAATAAAAAAGAAAATTGTGACCCTGAAACAAGTATGCAGTAGTGTGTAGCAGAAGAATGATCATTTTTGAAAAGTGAACTGATACATGCAACAAGATACATCTGAAGAACACACGAAGCATTCTCAAATCAAAAATCTGGAATACCATAGATCAGAACAAAAGCATATTCATAATACCAACTCCCTAAAGAACACAAGCTAGATCTAAATAGAAACCAGAGCACCAGAATTGTGATACTCTGTTTCTCGCAAGAGGACTCAATACTTGCATCTGCTTCATCCTAGAAGTCCAAAGCTACATAGAATAACACTTAGAGCACTTCTAACCTTATCTCATCATCTTTTCTCTGTTGTGTATTGTTTTTAGCTTTCGAGTAGTGTGTGTGTTGTATTAGGAACACACATTGTCTCCTTTATTAAACTGAAGGATACAAGATATCCTTCCTCTCATATCTTCTTACACTTGTTTACTCCCACGAATAAGGGTGTAAGTGGTCCTTGTGTGACCTGATAGTTTTTACCCATGAAGAACTGCGGAAGAGGTTGTGTGACCTAGACAGTCCTGTGCACTGTTGTTTACCCTGATCTAGGGTGTGGATCAAGTTTATTAATATAAATTTCTTGGTGGCAGGTGATCACCAAGTGAAGTGGATTAGGTCTCATGTTAAGACCGAACCACTTTTTTTATCCACTATGTTGTTTAATTTAGTCTTTCTCTTTTTTACTATATAATTCAGAAATCACTGTATTTACTTTGATAGTTAATCTTGGATATAAGTTATAATTATTTTTACTTATTATAATAGCATAAAAAGTAATATAAATAATGCATTCTGATATTACTGAGAATTAATCAATCTTCTGAGAGGTTATTTAAACAGTAAAATTTTTATAACCGTATTACAATGATTGACTAGGGTGTATTTATTTTTATTGGGGAATATTTATAAGAAAACTTTTTAACATAAGTTTTTATAGATACTCAATTCACCCCCCCTTGAGTACTCTACTCCGACCAACAAGCAATATCACCGATGAGGGAAAGGGCTAGCAGGGATAGGACTTCAGGTCCAGGGGAAACTTCATTAATGAATGGGAATGGGTATACTCGGTATTCTAGACATTCGATGAGTTTGGGGTTGAGATTCAGCATAACGGGTTGTTTGAGGCTGTGTGGGCATCACATTTCCATTTCTACCATCAATAAGACCTAGTCCCAGAGCTGTTTAGTCGGTGGTCCCATAACAAAAATACTTTACACCTCCACCATGGGGAATTCAATATCGGCCTTTTCTTTATCCATTGTATCGGAGGAATTCCCCTAGAAGGGTATCAGTATGATGAGTTCCTTCTAAAATAGAACATTTGGGGAGATAGGACGTGCACCCCAATTCTGACATGGCATCTGTTGGAGTTGGCTAAAGAGAAGATGAAAATCAAGTACATCCTGAAGGATATATCCTATCCAGGATGGTTTAACCTGTTTCTGTAGTGTACAAGGGAGTGAATATGCTAGGCTGATGGAAGCAGTGTCTGAACATGTCACAGATTGGTAAGGCATGATCATATTGGATGGTCCTGGAGGTAGGCGAATAACAATCATGGGGATTCAGTGTAAATGAAATCTAGGACCCGAATGTATAATATGATGGGTTCCTCACTACATTCCTGAGTGGGTGGCTACTTCTGGTGAGGGAAATGAGAATGGGGGTCCACCTAGGGACATTGGTGATGGTTGGGATTATGGAATCCAAGAATAAGGTCAGTCTGGGAGTGTCTGTGTTGGTCAGGTTGTATAACATTCTGGGGCGCATTTCAAGAGGAAGTACACCAAGGAGAATATGTGGACCATTTCAGATTCTTCATGGCTAGGTTGCATCTAATTGTGGTGGGTATGAATTCTTGAACACAATCCATCCTCTAAGTAATAGTATACAGCCATCTCTATTGAATATTGCTGAAATTCAGCCATTGACGCTTAATGAGGAGGAGATCAAACTCAAGATCGGCAACCACGCAAACTTAACTTCCACACCTTTTGAACCCCGGATATCCATATGGTGGATGAAGAGTGGGGACAACTTGAGTAGAGGGGATATCTAAAAAGTATCAATGGTGGTGTGCTGGTAGCCCAGATTGACAGGAAGATCTTACGAGAACCCTATGTGCCTTCACAGTTCGCTAGGCAGTTCGGGTACATGCAGCGGATGCCGAAGAAGGTGTATACAGAGGTTAGGGAGGAGCAACATCACTATATCCTTAGCCAATTGTGGCACAGGTTTACAACTGCTGGCTTTGGTCAAGTCATTACTTTCCCCCTATTGACATCGACACTGGCCTATCAACAGAGTATGTCGACCATTGGGTGGCAGTGTATTTGGAGGCAATTCTATGGAAACTCATTCAAAAAATCAAGGTGTCAAGTGTAGAGTATGGGCGATGAGGGATTAGGCGAGACACTTCTAGGGGAGAAAAACTAGGAGTAAGCCAGGAATATGGGACAACCCAATCTAGAACCTTAGTGGTAGGAGCATCACAAGGTACAGTCATGCCTCCACGCTTTGAAGAGAGGTGTTCTCGTGGGCTACCTCTTGGACTAGCTTGGGAACTACCTGGGAAGAAGATAAGGTACCTACTCCAACCTACTATAGATGAAATTTTCCCTGAACTCTGTTCAGCTTGTACAACCCTACAATAGTCAATAAGTTCTTAATCCTTATGAAAAAAATTATTGCGATATGGGATCCAGATGCCGAAAAATTGGGCTCATCCGGGTTACTGAAAAAGTGAACTTTCACCAGCGATATGCATATCTGATTTCCATGGATGTATACTCATTCCAACAAGGGTCATATGAAGATCCACATCTTCTGGTGAAATTGATGCTCGACCAGGAGCATGACTTAGAAAAACTAATGTTTGAGGTTGATGAAAACGATTAAGACGAAGAAGAAGAAGAGGAGGAGGAGGAAGAGGAAAGTGATGAGAATCATGTAGTCGAGGGGTCTTAGGGGATAGTGTCCCATCAAAGGAACTCATGTGAGAGCAGCAAAATCAGAGGCTCTGATGCAGAACTAGCTAAACAACTCGAGCTAAGTCTCAACTGTTATCTTTCCAAGCTCTTTCTCTTTTTATAACTTGGATCCACTGAACAAAATCCGTTTTTTCAAGATAATATTGGTTGTGGTGATAATAAATTCCCCCCTATGAGGTATGAAAATGCATCGATGGATGTGGAAGGGTATATTCCTGGTCCTGCATCCTGGACTGAGTGAGGTGGAGGACCGACCATAGCTAAATTGGTCAGCGACAAGACAATAGAATTTCTTCTACTGATAGAATTACTTGGGATGACCCAATCAATAATACTACTAATAGAATTACTTGGTATGAACCAACTAAGACTGCCTACAATAACAATTTCAAGGTCATGAATTATTTATATTTCTCTTTAGGAGATGAAGAATTTAACAGAATTTCTACATGTAAAACTACCCATGAAATTTGGGATACTTTGTCTATTTTACATGAAGGAACTTCTAGTGTGAAAGAAATGAGACTTAATACTTATACTATTAAATATGATAAAATTAAAATGAAGCCTGATGAGCCTATTTCTGACATGTATCTCAGGTTCAACAAAATTGTCAACACAATGATTTCTCTTAGAAGAGAAGTTACTGCTAAAGAACAAATCATGAGGATTCTCAGATGACTACCTGATAGATAGAGAGGAACCTCTATCAATATTAGAGACTCATGTGACATCAGCAAATTACTTGTCAAATAACTCATTGGAAAACTAATGATGTATGAAGAGAAGCTGAAAGTCAATAAGGAATATGAGGATGAACCCAAAAGAAAATATGTTGCATTTAATACAACCACCTCCAAACAAAAAGGAAAAGGGAAATTAGAAGCCTTTGTAGAAAGTTCCAGCAGTGAACAATCATCACCTGACAGTGATGAGGAGATGGCTCAACTAGCCAGAAGGTTTAAGAAATTTTATAAGAAGAAGAAATTTTTCAGAAATCCTGACTTCAAAGGAAGATATTATTAAAAGGTAAGATGGAAGAAAGATTTTAAAAGAAGTGAAAAGTCTGATGAGATAGTATTCTATGAATGTAAGAGAAAGGGACATGTAAAGGCTGACTGTACCAAGCTCAAGTATAAAAAGAAATATGAGGACAAAGATAGAAAGTATAAAAAGGAAATGAAAGAAACTTAGAGTGCTTCTGAGAATAGTTCAAGTGACTCAGAGTCTTAACATGATGAACAGGCTAACAAAGACAATATATGATTCATGACAAACACATATGAGGTAACACTATAATATCTTGTACAAAATTTCTATTATTCTGGAAATGAAAGTGATTCTGAAAATATGTCTAAAGAAGAAATGTTTGAGTATTGAAATATTCTTGAAGAGACATGTAATGAAATAAAAGATAAATATAAGTATTTAAAGAAAAAACATGCTCTTACCTCAACTGTTAAATATGAACTTACTGTATAAATAGAGAAAAATGTTTAATTACTCAAAGAAAATAATGAACTAAAGTTATCTAATGAGAAATTGAAAAAGTACCTTGAAAGGTTTACAAATGGTAAAGATACTTTAGTACAAATTCTAGGTAAACAGATTGCTCCTAAATATACTAATGGTATTGGCTATCAACATGGAAAAATAAATTTTAGAAAAACCAATTTTGTTTCTAAATCTAGGATATATAGCTTTACTCCTAGTTCTGAAAAACATTCTGCTAGTTCAAATTATGATACACTCTCTACTGTTTCAAGAGTTTCTGGACCAAATAGAGTTTATTTTTCAAGCACTTTACATAATGGTTATAGGAAACCTATGAGGCATATGTGGGTTCCTAAAGCACTAGTCACTAATATTACTGGACCAAAAAAAATATGGGTACCAAAGTCTGTTTTTATTTGACTATTTTGTAGGAAAATTTTTCAAAGAGCTCCTATAAAAGCTTATGGTACTTGGAAAGTGGGTGTTCAAGACACATGACAGGATACTATTCATGTTTCAAGAACTTAATAAAAATTGATGGTGGACATGTCACTTTTGGTGACAATACCAAAGGAAAAATCACTAGCCTTAGCCAAATCGGTAAGTCTAACTCATTTTAATTTCCAAAGTACTTTTTATTGATGGATTGAAATATAATATGATTAGTATTTCATAACTATGTGATGATGGATTTAACGTTAAATTTTAGAATGATTCTTGTAATGTCTTTAATTATAAAAATGAATTAATGTTTTTTGCATTGAGAAATTAAAATGTATACTTTGTTAACTTAGATTATTTAGTTTCTAAAAATGATTCATGTTTAAGTGTATTTTACAAAGAGTATTGTCCTTGACATAGGAGACTAGGACACTGTAATATTCACTCCCTTAGAAAGCTAATTAGAAAAAATTTAATCAAATACCTACCCAAACTTGAGTTTCCAAATGATAAAGTATGTAATCCTTGTCAAAAGGGAAAGCAATACAAAATTTCCTTCAAACCAAAGAAATAAGTGTCAACTTCTCAACCTCTCTAACTGGTTCACATGGATTTTTTTGGACCATCTAGATTTTATAGTTTAAATGGAAAGTACTATGTTTATGTTCTTGTAGATGACTTTTCTAGATATACTTGGACTTTATTTTTGGCTCACAAAAGTGAAGTCTGCTCTCACTTCACCAAATATGCTAAAATTATAGAAAATATTAGTGGACTTAAAATTAAATCCTTAAGAAGTGATCATGGCTGTGAGTTTGAAAACCAAGAGTTTGAATCCTTTTTCTCACAAAATGGCTATAGTCATAACTTCTATGCCCCTAGAACACATCAAAAAAATGGAGTTTTAGAAAGAAGAAATTGAACCTTGCAAGAGATTGTTATAACCATTCTTAGTGAATATGACCTACCTATCTATTTCTAGGCTGAATCAGTAAATACAGCATGCTATATCATTAACAGAGTTTTTATTAGACCCATTCTTAAAAGAACTCCATATGAGCTATGGAATAATAGAAAACCCAAAGTAAGCTACTTCAAAGTTTTTGGTTGAAAAGTTTATATACTTAATACTAAAGAAAATCATGATATGTTTACATCCAAGGGTTATGAAGGAATATTTCTAGGATATTCAATCTCTAGTAAAGCTTATAGAGTGTTTAACAAAAGAAATAAATGTGTGGAAGAATCTATCCATGTCAAGTTTGATGAGACAGATCCACATGATCCTAAGACTACTCTAGAGAACTTGGAGGATGATATGTCAAATCTGGACATTAATGGTAAATCCTCTAACCATCCTGTAAAGAAATCTGTGAAAACTTCCAGTTCTATAAATTCTCCAGATTCAAGTTAGAATGAACCCGAACCTACTGATGAACCTAAAATCACTAGTCCCTATTTTTTTACAGCTATTAGAAACCTTAAGAACCATCCTTTAGATGCTGTTGTAGTAGATTTAGATAAAGGAACTCAAACTAGAGCTTCTCTTAGAAATCAGGTTGAATGTCAAGTTTTCCTATCACAACTTGAACCTAAAAACATTAATGATGCTATCAATGATGAATTTTGGGTGATGGCTATGCAAGAAGAACTTAATCAGTTTGAAAGGAACAAAGTTTGGAACCTTGTTGACAGACCGAAAGACACATTTACCATAATCACTAAGTGGGTGTTTAGAAATAAAGTAGATGAAGCAGGTAACATAGTTAGAAACAAGGCTATATTGGTTGCACAAGGCTATAGTCAAGAAAAAGGAATTGACTATAAGGAGACCTTTGCACCAGTAGCAAGACTTGAAGCCATCAGAATCCTGCTTGCTTATACTGCACATCTTAATTTCAAACTATATCAAATGAATGTTAAGAGTGAATTCCTAAATGGGTATATAGATGAGGATGTATTTATTGAATAACCCCCTGGTTTCACAAATCCTCACTTTCCAAATCATGTTTTCAAATTATAAAAAGCTTTGTATGGTTTAAAACAAGCTCCAAGACCTTGGTATGATAGACTAATTACTTTTCTTATTTCAAAAGGTTTTACAAATAGATGATCCTAACCTTTTTATAAAATGAATTTCTAATGATGTTTTAGTAGTTCAAATTTATGTAGATGATATTATTTTTGGATCTTAAAAAATTCTTTATGTATTGAGTTCTCTAAAATGATGCAAAATGAATTTGAAATGAGTTTAATGGGTGAACTAAAATTATTTCTTGGATTTCAAATATTTCAAAATAATGATGGTATTATTTTAAATCAAAGATAATATACTAAAGATATTCTAAAATGTTTTGGATTAGATAGAACTAAAAGTAGTGATACTCCAATGAGTACTACTTGTAAGTTGGATCTTGATGAAGATGGAAAATCTGTTGATCAAACCACTTACAGAGGAATGATTAGAAGCTTAAACTACTTAACTGCTAGCTGACCTGATATTATGTTTAGTGTATGTATGTGTGCTCATTTTCAAGAAAACCCTAAGGAATCTCATTTAAATTATGTTAAAAGGATTTTCAAATACCTCAAACATACACCCAATCTAGGATTGTTCTATCCCAGAGGACAATCATTTGAGTTAGTTAGTTATTATGAAGCTGATTTTGGTGGTTTTAAATTAGATAGAAAAAGAAACTTTGGAACATGTCACTTTTTAGGAAAGTCTCTAGTATCATGGTGTAGTAAGAAACAAAACTTTGCTGCATTATCTAATGTCGATGCTGAATACATAGCTGCTATTAGTTTTTGCGCAAAAATTTTATGGATGAAACAAACATTACGAGATTATGGATATCAATTCAGGAATGTACCTATAAATTGTGACAATACAAGTGCTATTAACATCTCAAAAAATATTGTTTCACACTCTAGGACAAAACATATTGATGTAAGACATCACTTTTTAAGATACCATTATCAAAAAGGTGATATCACTTTGGAATTCATTAGAACTGAATATCATCTTGCTGATATATTCACCAAACCATTAAATTTTGAAAGAATAGATTACATCATACATGAATTGGGAATGATAAATCTTAAGTAGGAAGTGTACTATTTCACAGCTTACCGGCTCACAGTTTATGGTTTCATGAGTCATTGTCTTAGAAGTAATGTATCACTCTCACAATTTTGTTACTGTCTTAAAGTTGATGTCTCATGTTTACGGTCTCACGGTTACTGTCTCTCAGTTACCATTTTTTGCATACTGTTTCAAACAATATGGTCACACTGTTTTGAAGTCACACAGTAGAGATGACATTGTGAACACCGGTTACAGTCTCACCATGAAAACCTGTTACAGTCTCATCGTGAAATTCTATTCTGGTCTCACCATAATAACTCTTTTTCATTCTATTTATATATTATTACCCGTATTGCTATAATTGATTATTTTACTTATTTTCTTTCCAGTGATTTTGAATTTTCGATTCTTGATATCCCTAAATGATAAAAATGAAAGAAGTTTCACTCTTCTATTCACTAGAGATCTCTTCTCTGAAACCGTAAGTCCTTCAACCCTTCAGCAATCTCTCTCTCTCTCTATCTTGAACCCTCAATTGAATGCCCAGAATGAAACGCCTATCATCATCAACTCATGAGAATCGATCAAAGAATAAAATTAAAAGAGAACCTAAGATAGTTCTTGAAGGTCCTTTGAATCTGAATCTTGTTGATAGAATAGTAGTACCAGAAAAGGAGATCTTTCCTAAGTGCTTTTTGTCAGTAAGTCTTTAGTGTTGAAAGTACTCAAAGAGCAGGGATGGCTAGCCTGGTTTACAAAAGAGAGAAGGCCTATCTATCCAAATCTAGTTGCTCATTTCTATTAGTTTGTTCAATTATCATTCAATACAGAAGATGATTTTGTTGTGGGAAGCTGAATTAATGGCCAAAGATTCACCTTTTCCTCAAGGTTATGGGATTCTTTCCTATGGATATCTCATGAGGTAATTTTTTAGGACTACTATAGAGGTCCTCCTCCTCCCAGTGATATCTTTGTTTTAGAAGAAGCCTTGGGAAGCTTAATTGGAAATAAAACAAAGAGAAGAGATATTTCTATAGAGATAGATGGTGAAACCCAATTGTTGTTTAAGTTTATTCAGAATTTGATTAGTCTGAGAAAAGTATACTTTTCTACCCTCAAATATCAAGATATATTTTTGATACATCTTATGAAGAATGGACACAAGATTAACCTGTGCAAGTATGTTATACTTTATATGTGTGATTTGATTAAGGAAACCTCAAATTTAACCTCCTTGTTCTACTCAAGGTTAATCTCTTCTATGCTATATTCTAAAGGGGTGGTTGGACCAAATTAAGAAGTCATTAAGGAATGTGAATTCTATGTCTCAAATGTAACAATCAAAAGAATGAAAATCAGTTGGAATCCATAGAGAAAGTCCTGGGTGGAGGATAATGAAAGGATATATGAAAAGTTTAATCTGGTTGAGCATCCTTCAAAACCTAAGAACATTTATGATCCTGGTTTGGAACTAGATGAAATTGTTGACTATCCTATTGAAGAATAATAAGAGGAGGTTGTTGCACTTATAGGGGAAACTGTCTTAGACAAGGAAGTCAGTGGACATGTTCCTCAAGACATCGTTGAGAAGGAAGTACTTTTTATTGAAGAAACTATTGATTTGGTATAATAAACTTATTATAAAGAATATTTTGTTGTTAATTTAAGGTAAAAGGCTGTTCTGGAAGAGAATCTAGAAGAAGAACTTTCTCTTGAGAAAGAAGCTGATTTTGAGGAACACTTAGAGGAACAAGATGACCCTGAGATTATCCTATCTGCTGTGTAAAGAATAGAGAAAGTTTTTCAGTTGTCTAGAAAAGAAATGTGTGAAGCTATTAGAGATGAAATATTAGAAACAGATCAAATAATTGAATCTCTTAGTCCTATGAGAGATGCACTTGTTGAGGGGGAGCAGCACCCTAATCTAGAGAGTGTTGAAATTCCTAATCCAGTTGATCTAAGAGTTGTGGATACATGGTATAAGTTCCCTAGCTACTTTGATGTCAATGATACCCAGGAAGTATTAGTTAAAGGTATATACCTTTATACTATATTTCAATTGAAGCAGACCTCTGCTCTTATCTCTTCAAAGAAATCTAAGCCTATCTCAGCTCATGTTCCCGAAACTTCACAAGAACCTCCTAATTTCTTGAGTCAGAATGATTTGAAAGCCTTTAGAGATATGATATTGGATGGAGTTGAAAATCTCAGGAACACCCAACCTACTCCTGTGAAAAACTTGAGTGAAAGAGATGCTTCCCTGCTATTAAAAAATATCATATGGCAGATTCAGTAAAAAATGCTTCATGAAATTCAAGAGGTCGGAATTGAGAACAAACAAATAAGTGATGAAGTTAAGTCTCTCAGAGTTATGATTGAAGATATTCAGAAAGTGTTGAAATCAAGACTGGATCCTATTTCCCATACTTTTAAGGATGTTAGTGGTCAGATTCCATAGGAATTTTCCTCTTTGATTCAATCTAACCTAACTTCCTTGGCTGACAAGGTGGCCGAGAGAAATAAACATATAGTTCAAGAAATGTGTGAGCTTGTTATTAGTATCAAAAAATTGACCGATGAATACAAGGGTTTTCTACAGAAAGTTATAAATCAGCTCAAGTCCATCTCTGCAGTTGTTTCAGCCTCTAATACCTCTAGACAACCATCTTAACCCTTTGACAGTGATTTTCTCAGAACTGTTGTTAAGGGGGGACTCCAATCTGTGCTAAGTGGATTCAACAAGGATATTCTATATATGGTTGTCAAAAATAGTGACAAATTCCTTGATTTGGTAAGGATTCATTCAAAGATTGAAAATGATGCTCAGGAAAAAATTACTAAGAAGGTGGATTTCTACTTCAATAGGATTTTATCTAATCATGATATGAAAAACCATTTCAAGTACCTTGTAGAGAATCTGATAATTCCTCCAGTCACTCAAGATTTCAAGACTCAAGTTCAAAAGCTAAAAGATTTCACTCCTTTGTTGGAAAAGTTCATGGAGTACAAAGATGATTTTGAGAAAGCGATGCAGTATGGTGGTGAGATTATTGCTGACTTCATCAAGTTATTGAGGCCTTATCTTCATGTGCATAGCACTGCTATTGTGGATCTTGTAGCTGCACCCTTGCGGCCTGGTTTTCCTCCTTCCTTATCCACTGCCTTTTCCCCTACCTCTATGTCTGTCTCTCAATATCTAAGTCATATCAAACATGTTATCCTTGACCAAAAATTACCTTAGTCTTACACCAAACCTACCTTGGAACCCTCTATTTTTGAAGGACTCCCACTCCCTTCTCTTTTAGTTGGTTCACTCCCTTATTTAACTTCTTCCTATGCTCCTATGGATCCTCCTGATACTGATTTTAAGGGAAAAGAGAAGACAATTGGTGCTAAAGAAAATTTAACACTATCTTTTGATAGGGATATTTTGTATTTTTGTTTCCTATTGCTTGTAATTCCACATCTTTCTCCATATAATGAACTGTGGACTCTTATTTTCTATTCTCTTATTTACTTTTGTACTTTTTTTGATAATCCCAAAAGGGAGAGAGAGACATACACTAAGGGGGAGAAGAACAAACATGATTTTTGATCATAAAAAGGGGGATATTTTTGGACTCCTCATGTTTTAATCATGTTTCAATGATCACAAATCCTATACATCCTGTAAATCTTGTTAATCCTATTTAAATTTGTCTTAAATCATGTGTACAGATGATTGGTTTCTTTATGATTTTAAATAAACCTACCCAAGATCTTAATTTCTATAAATCATGTTTGATTATTGTAAACTATATTTAATTTTGGTCTATAATGATTTCTATTATGCATGATTAAGTCTATTTCATTTGGTGAATATTACTACTTAAGTCTATATACAGATATTTGGCTAAGTCTGAGAAACCGTGAGTCTGCCACTAGTTTTGGTTTTCTGGAAAAAAACCTAGACATCGTGACCAGACACCGTGACCCAAAAACCGTGACCCAGACACCGTGACCCAGACACCTTGACTAGACACCATGATCCTAACACCACATATGTGCTACCAGTTCCTGATCTCAACGGAATTTTGCCATCATGATGGTCTCACCGCTCAAATGAGAATAAGAAGACACCATTTATAAGTGACATCATTTCTAGATAGACTATGACACCATTCTTTAATCTGTTTTGTGTTTTTTCTAATGGTCATATTTGAGTGTTTAAATGCACTGACATAATTAATGATTCTTTTTAGACATGTCACCTGATAGTACGAGGTACGAGGTGCATGATACATGCATCCTGTCAGCTCCAACACAAGCACTCCAAGAATAAAAAGAAAAGAGTGGCCCTAAAACAAGCGTGCAGTAGTGTGTAGCAGAAGCGTGGGAATTTTTGAAAAGTGAACTGATACATACAACAAGATACCTTTGAAGAACACATAAAGCATTCTCAAATCAAAAAGCTGGAATACCACAGATCAGAACAAAATCATCTTCTAAATACCAACTCCATGAAAAACATGAGCTATATCTAACTGGAAACCAGAGCATCGAACTTTCGATACTCTATTTCTCACAAGAGGACTCGATACTTTCATCTAATTCACCCTTTAGAGCACTCTACTCCTACCAATAAGCAGTATCACTGATGAGACCACGGGCTGGAAGGAATGGGACTTTAGGTTGAGGGGAAAATTCATGAATTAATGGGAATGGGTGTAATAGGAACTCCATACATGCGATGATTTTTGGGAGGAGCTTCGGCACATCGGGTTGTTTGAGGATGTGTGGGCATCGTAGTTCCATTCTATCGTTAATAATACCTAGTCCCAGAGTTGTTTAGCCGATGGTCCCCTAACACAAATAATTTACACCTCCACCATGGGGAGGTCGGTATCATCCTTTGTTTTATCCGCTGTATCAGAGGAATTCCCCAAGAAGGGTATTAGTATGAATATTTCCTTCCAACAGAGAACATTTGGGGAGTTAAGATGCGTACCCCCATTATGACATGGCATTTGTTGGAGTTGGCTAAGGAGAAGTTGAAAATAAACTACATACTGAAGAATATATCCTATCCGGGATGGTTTAGCCTGTTTCTGTAGTGTACATGGCAGTGAAGATGCTAGGCTGAGGGAAGTAGTGCCTGTACACATTGCAGAGGGGTAAGGAATGATCATATTGGATGGTCGTGGAGGCAAGTGAATAAAAATCATGGGGCTTTGATGTAAATGAAAGATGGGACCCGAATGTATGATATGATGGGTTCCTCACTGCATTCCTGTGTGGGTGTCTACTTCCAGTGAGGTACACAAGAATGGGGGTCCACCCAGGGACATTGGTGATGGTTTAGATTATGGAATCCAAGAACAAGGTCAATCTGGGAGTGTCTGTGTTGGTCAGGTTGTACAACATTCTAGGGAACATTTCAAGAGGAAGTACACCCAGGATAATATGTGGACCATTTCAAATTCTTCATGGCTAGTTTTAATCTCATTGTTGTGGGTATGACTTCTTGAACACAATCCATCCTCCAGGTAATGGTATGCATCCATCTCTACTCAAAATTGTTGGAATTCGTCCATTTATGCTTAATGAGGGGGGGATAAAACTCAAGATCGAAAACCACACAAACTTAACTTCCAAACCTTTTGAACCCTATCTAGCTAGATGGTGGATGATGGGTGGGTCCCACTTGAGTAGAGGTAATATCTACAAAGTATATAGGGTGGTGTTCTGGTAGCCTAGATCGATGGGAAGATCTTATGAGAACCCTATGTGCCTTCACGGTTTGCTAGGCAATTTGGGTACATGCAGCGGATGCTGAAGAAGGTCTATATAGAGGATAGAGAGGAGCAACATCATTACATCCTTATCCAATTGTGGAACAGGTTTAAAACTATTGGCTTTGGTGAAGTCATTACTTTCCCCCTACTGACATTGACACTAGCCTATCAACAGAGTATGTCGACCATTGGGTGGCAGTGTATTCAGAGGAAATTATGTGGAAACACATTAAAAAAATTAAGGTTTCAAGTATAGAGTATGGGAGATGAGGGAGTAGGAGAGACACTTCTAGGGGATAAAAATAAATATCATGATAGGTATTTGGGACAACACAAGCTGGAACCTTAGCGGTAAGAGCATCACAAGGTACAGTCGCGGCTCCATGATTTGAAGAGAGGTGGTCTCATGGGTGACCTCTTTGACCAGCTAGGGAACTCCCTGGTAAGAAGATAAGGTACCTACTCTAACCTACTATAAACAAAATTTTCCCTACACTCTGGTCGGATCGTACAACCCTGCGGTAGTCAATAAGTTCTGAATCCTTGTGGAAAAAATTGTAGCGATATGGGATCCAGATGTCGGAAATTGGGCTCATCTGGGTTAATGACAAAGTGAACTTTCACCAGTGATATGAATATCTGATGTCCATGGGTGTATACACATTCCAACAGGGGCCCTATGAAGAGCCACATCTCCCAGTGAAAGTGATGCTCGACCAGGAACATGACTCGGAAAAACCAACATCCGAGGGTGATTACAATGATAAAGACAAAGAAGAAGAAGAAGAAGAAGAGGAAGAAGAGGAGGAGGGTGAGGAGGAGGAGGAGGAGGAGGAGGAAAGTGATGAGAATCCTGGAGGCTAGGGGTCTTAGGGGATAGTGTCCCATCAAAGGAACCCATGTGAGAGCGGAAAAATCATAGGCTCTAATGCGGAACTGGCTGAACAACTCGAGGTAAGTCTCAACTATTATATTTCCAAGATCTTTCTCTTTTTATAACTTGGATCCACTGAAAAAATCCATCTTTTTCAAGAGAATATTGGTTGTGGTGATCAGAAATTCCCCCCTACGTGGTGCGAAAATGCACCGATGGATGTGGAAGGGTATCTTCCTGGGCTTGCATCCTAGACTGAGCGAGGCGGAGGACCGACCATAGCTAAATTGGTCAGTGACAAGCCAATAGGAGGGTCTGAAGTGGTGACCTTAGAGACTCAGGTTGTTCCCACCATTAATAAGTAGATGGTCTCAATCATCGAGTTAACAATTGTTGAGGGATATCCCATGGCGGCATCCCCTACAACGACTCAGGAACTTGATACCACTATGTATAGATCTTTTAATTATCAATATTTATAGACCAAAATGTGTTATTAGAGAACTTGGATGACCAAGGTAATGATTATCTATGAAGTGATCTCAATATTGGAGGCTTAGCAAACTGTTGAGTCTAGAATATCTATGGGAGATCCATCAGTGATTGTGCCTCTATATAAGGAACCATTCATTCACACTGGTTTAACCCTAACACCTAGTGAGCAAGAATTTGTGATCACAAGTGATGTCACTTCCAGGGTTGAGATTGAAGCTGGAAGAGGTGATATAGCCAAAGAATAAAGAATGTTAGAGGAGGACCCTTCCACTAAACTCCTAGTTTTATTCCCTGAGTACAGGCCAACAGATCCTGAGGAGATGGACGATTCTGACCCTGACACTATAAAAGAGAGTCGCATGATGCGATGAAAGGAATAGAAATGTATCAAATGCTTCCTCAAGCAATCAGAGGTAGAGCGGATAAGTCATATGGGGTCACTTTTCATGTGGCTACGCTTTCTCTATGATGGAGGGGTGAATGCTCACCATCTTCATATGAAGATCCGTGATTATTTGGATTTGAAGATGTAGAATATTAGCCAATGTTTCTATGTTGTCCAGTGCTGGAATAAATCTGAGAATATTTAGAATCTCTATGAGGATGGGAAAGAGTTATGATGCCTTGAAGAGAATGAAAATGAATGGGTTTCATTCATTTCAAGCCAATCCGAGCTCAATTAATGATTGAAAGCCCATCTTTTGGAGGCCTAGGAGTAGGCGGTGTAGGCGGGACATCAAATGGACGAGCTCTAAGATGAGTGGGAATGAATGAAAACTAGGGATAATGAGATTTTCTCCATGGCTGATGATGAAGAAAGGGAGATCATGGAGTGCGAAACAAATCTAGAGGCTACAATTCAGAAGTTCGCAGTAGTGAAGCAGTCCACTAAAGGGGATGATTCATAGGGGGTGTATTTTGGACAAACTCATGAAACCTATTTCCCTCTTTGTTTACTTATCCCAAAATATGTGCATGTATATACTATTTTCTTTCTTTTTTAAATTAGTTCATCTCAGTCATAACTATAAAGTAACTAGTGATCAATCCCTAAGCTCATGTGGGTCGTACCTGGTGTGAAAACAAAGTAAGACTGCATAATCATCCACTTTGTGTATGATAGTTCCAACTAAACATCAAATACTTGGGGTCTGCTATTGTTAACTAACCTCTCAAAGTATTTGGTTGGAGAGCAGTCGTGACTGAAGGGTAAGGTTCCCATAGTAGCTAACTTTTCTTTATTAGTGTGCTCTACTGCACGAGTGGGGTAACACCAAGGGTGTTAAAATCCATCTGAATAAAGGGGAATGGGAGGCGTGAGTCACGATACCCAGAATTAAAAACATGGTGATGATAGCGATCCAATATAAGATAACTTATAATCTTACTTGAAACATAGCACCTATATCACTAGCTTGAAATGGGGATAAAAAACGAGGGTCAACCACTGACCGTATTTGAAAACATAAGGCCTAACTCAAAATATCGTCTGATGCCTTACAGAATGTTGGCCCAGGACGGTAGGTGAGCCAAAATGGCATGGAACCAGACCGTTAGGGGGTTCTGTCATACATGAAAGAGAATGAGGATCCAAATAAAGGGAACGAAAATCATGGAGATTGAGTGATGGGTTTCTCAAAGGGTTTCCAACACTCTTGAAACTACGCCACCATGACAAAAGCACATTCGATGGGTGTATCGGTCTGAATCAAGATCAAACCTACATCCAGATAGGACCTATCTGGTGAGTACTTAGAATGTCTTTTATTTTACATCATCCAAATGAGGATTATAAGCATGAAGTTTAGCATTATACAATGAGGATGATGCATGAAATATTTTAGAATCATATGAACAAGACGTTGTGCATAGTTTAAGGTCATAATGCTTAGACCATGTCCGACAATTTAAATTCATGCCACACGGACTAGGGAATCCTAGTTTAAGGTCATAGAGTTTGGACCATGATTAGGGACAAAGAGCCATAAGGGTTAATAAACCTAGGGACGGACCTGAATACAAAGTTTCCGGGTGTTCCTATGTATCCCATAAGGATAGGAATTAATCGATACGCAGTTCTTTGGATTTCGTGCAGTTTAACATCATGCGGTGAGGACGATGGTGATTCGACATGATGAACGGGCAATAATGTTACATTTGGATCCAATATTAATGATCTAGTCATCACTATGTATCCTATAAGGATGGTAATCAATCCACACATATTTCTGGAGTGGTTCCACCGTGCAGGTTCGACTCATGCACATAGAGAATAGGCCTTTGATGTATCTTGTTTGTTATTTTGTTTGTTACTATATTTTTTTCAGTGGCCAACCTGAGATGAAAAGTCCAGAGGATACTGTGAGGATCAGGCCATATGTAGTCCTGAAAAGTGGCATGTATGATAACCAGTACCAAAAGCAATGTTCTCTCAAGTAAGAACAGAAAAATGTTGTGTTGTTTTCATTGTGCGTCCAGGACAATGATGCCGCGATTTAAGGTTGTATGATAGGACTGAACTAGGTGATTTAACGTCATTCATTAAGGACTCAATAGTTTAATTTCATGTGAGACAAGGCAATGCAGTTTAATGTCATATCACATGGATGAAAGAGATCTTAGTTTAAGGTTGTAGAGCTCGGATTATAATGTTGTGTAGCCCTATATGTGGGTATCACTTTACTAAGATTACTAATCCCATGTGATTCATACTCAATGTGGGAAACAAGGAGTGAGGTTAGTATTTCCCATCACAATAAAGTGTAAAATAGTGAAAAAGGGTAATTCTAGGTGGGACAATCCCAACCCCACCAACATTCCTACTCAATGCACAGGGATGCACGGAGTAACATCAGGGGTGTCGATAATCCATAAAGACAAAGGGATCATAAAGATACAAACCACTGCATTCGGTATTTGGGATGAAATGAAGGTGTTATGATGATAGGGGATAACTATTGACCGAATTCAAACCACAACATTCGTATCGTGTGATCTGGGATGGGAACGACAAATAAGGGTCACCCTTTGACCATATTCGCAACGTGAGACCTATTTCAAAATTTTGTTCAAAGTCCTTTGGGACATTGTTCCTAGATGGTAAGTGAGTAATAAAGTCGAGCATCCACACCATTAGAGGGGTCCCTTCATATGTGAAAGATGATGGAAACCCCAAATAAAGGGACACGTGGAGCGTGGACCTACCCCTGCGGTTTACCGTCATGCGGAATGAAGAAATGTAAGAAGGTATACTAATGAATGTAAGAAGGGATGCTATCGAGGGAGATACATGGTGAGGATGACCATAAACCTAGCATGAATGAGGATAAAGTAAGTTTAAACCATACCAAAAACTCCCGGGAGAACCCAGGCCAAAAGGTCAGAGAGGTGAAAGGGGGGGTTGCAGCTAGACCACAGACGGAAAGCCTAGGTGTCTCTATGTATCCCATAAGGTTGGGAATCAATCCACATGTAGTTATTGATGGACCGTAAGGGGAGGATGGGTGTGGCTTAGTGCTATTAAAGTAGACCCAAATTTGGTGAGGATAGAAGAATTCCATACCAAAATTCACCTTTCTAAGAAGAAAAACTCTGATCCAAAAAGGGTGGGAAAGGTTCATAATTCGGTGACTGGACCTAGAGGCAAAGTTCTTGGGTGTCGCTATGTATCCCATGAGGGTGGGAATCAAGCCACACATAGTTCTGCAGCATGGAATGGCAAAGGGATAATGCCATAGGGGAAACACCTTCTCGAATTAAGACATCATATGTCTAGGAAGTTATCATCACACAACCTATATGTAAAGGGCATAGTTTAACATCATACGATAAGGACGTAAGAGATCATAGTTTATGGTCATAAAGATCGGACCATAGGCGATACATCTAAGGAGAAAATATTTAATGTGGTACCATAAATAAATATGACATGAATGAGGACCAAGGAGGTCCTCATCGCATCACAAATTCCCAAGAGGACACATACACATAGTTTAAATTCATGATGCCTGGACTTGGATGCATAGTTTAAAACATGAACTCCTAGTTTAAGATCATGGGGTTCAGACCAAGGGGAAGTGTGATTCTTCCATGCAGGCACAAACCTTACCCATATACCTAATCCCACATGAGTTTTTCTCAGTGTGAGAAACAAGGGAGGAGAATATTTTTACAACACATGGAACACACGGTAGGGGAACGGTGGTACGAAGTCAAGGGTGGCCCCATGAAGACGGTTCATCCTCTCAACGTGCAAAGGTGAAAAGAGGGATAACACTAAGGTTATAAAAGTTCTGTCTGAACATGATGAAGTGGAAAGGGATGTGAATCATGAGACCAATACTTAGGGCGTAATGGGGTTAGCATAATGATGGAGGACAATTGTTGTCTGTATTCGAAGCACATCATTCATATCGTGTGACCTGAAGTGGGAAAAAACACCAAAGGGTTGGATGATAAACATATTGAAAATGTGGAACCTATCTCAAAATGTCGTTTGAAGTCTTCTAGGACGTTGGCCCAAAATGGTAGGTGAGACATAAGGCCGGACATCTATATCGTTCGAGAGTCCCTTTAGATGTGAAAGATGATGGAAGCCCAAATGAAGGGACACATGAAGCATGGAGATGGGATGAAAGCATGTCCATGCAGAATCCAAGACTCCAAGTCCTAAACCATAGTGCATTTGAGCATGTTGGTGAGGCATAATAGAGGTCGTGGGTCTAGTTAAGAGTGGATGACTTGAGGAGACGAGATAAAGGAAAGGGAAAAATAGGTCGATGCACCTGAGGCTGGACCTGAAGAAAAAGTGGTTGGGTGTTCCTATGTATCCCATAAGGATGGGAATCAAGCCACACGTAGTTCTTGAAATTCCATGTAGTTTAAAATCATGTGGTAGGGATGGAAGGGGTATAGGTTTCTCAAGAGAGGAATGTGTATGGCATGGCAGAATAACCTGATGTAAATGAGGATGAAAGAAGTCTACATATCACACTATTTATACTCCCATGAGAGAACCCAGGCCAAAAGGTTAGGATAAGGAATAGAAGAACCTAGGTTTGGACTAAAGGAAAACATTTCTAGAAGTTCCTAAGTATCCCATATGGATGGGAATCAATCCAAATGTAGTTCTTGAAGTGTCGTGTAGTTTGACATCATGCGATAAGGACTAAAGGAGTAAGGACACAACTGGGATGTGTAGGGAATGGTAAAGAAAACCGACATGAATGAGGATAAAGTAAGTCAACACCATACCACGCATCCCTAATGGAGGAACCAGGCCAAGTGGTTGGATGAGAGGGAAATCGGAAAGTTTCATATAGTTTTAATGTTTCACAGGACGAAGGGGAATTTTCATTTTAAGGTCATACAGAAAAGACCATAAATTCCATGTAGTTTAAGGTCTTGTTGGTAGGATAAAACATTTTAACATCATGTGGGATGAGATAGATCTTAGTTTAAGGTCATAGAACTTGGACCGCGAGTTGGGATGTAAAGGCCGGAAAGGTTGAGGAACCCAGATCTGGACCCAAAGATGAAATTTTGAGGCATTCCTACATATCCTATAAGGATGAGAATCAATCCATACATAGTACTTTAAGTGCCATGCAGTTTAACATCGTGCGGTGAGGATGAGGGTGAAAGGGAAAACCCCTAAGTATGGGGTACATGGTACGACTATTGTAAACCCATCATGAATGAAGACCAAAGGGACCTCTTGCCACATCATGTAATCCCAAATTAATCTAGGCCAAGGGGCCAAACAAAAGAGAAGATTTTTGAAATATGGGGATGGACCTGGGGAAAAAATGTTTGGGAATTTCGACATATCCCATAAGGATGGGAATAAAGCCACATGTAGTTCTGATATGCCATGCAGTTTAACGTCATGCGGTAAGGATGAAGTGTAACAAAGAATTCTCTAGAGGAAGAAAACATGGTGAGACCATTGTAAACCCAACGTGAATGAAGACCAAAGAGGCCCCATGACACATCATATGCATTCCTTGAAAAGAACTAAACCCATAGGGGAACCAATAATATGGAAAGATTTTTCATGTTGGAACCAAAAACAAAGCGTCTGATCATTCCTACGTATCATGTGATGGTTGGAATCAAGGCATACATAGTTCTTGAAATGTCATTCATTTTAACCTCATGCAGTAAGGAGGAGAGGAGATCTTATTTTAGGGTCTTAGAGCTCAAGACACATGGTGTGTTTTCTTTTTATAGTTTACCATCATGCAGGATGAAGGGAAACTCATGAAAAGTACTTATTGAGTAATTTGGAATTGGTAAGAGGAGTGATATGATCATAATCCATGGTGACAAGGGAGTACGCACCATTGGGGTAAAACTTGTGAATGATATAAGGTCCCTCCCATTTGGGCTCCAACTTTGGCAGCTTCCTTCCGGGTATCATAGGTGTTCTCAGGGCCAACATTGTGTAACCTTGAAGGAAGGAGTAGAGATGAACTTTATTATCAAAAGATTTGTCTATCTTATTTTGGTGTCTCTCCAGGTTGTGCAAGGTACGAATCTTGTTCTCATTGAGAGCTTCTAGTTTATCCAGATAGAATTCGGCTACTTTGTATGACATCTTATAATCATAGAAGGCTTTTTGATGTGACAGTAACTAAATATCAATGGGCAATATTTCCTTTATTCCATACACCAAGGAATATGGGGTCACTTGGGTGGAATTATGAGTCATTGTCCGGTAATCCCAGAGAGTGTTGGGGAGTTTGTATGGCCAAATTTTATTATTCTGACCAACCATATTTTTTAGAATGTTAGATAGGGTCTTTTTGAATGCCTCGATCTACCCATTTTATTTCACATGATTGGGATAATTATGGATGGATAGAATACTGTACTTGGCATACAATTTCTTCAACTCAGCTTCTTGAAAGTTGGTGTCATTATCAGTGAGAATAATGTGAGGGACTCTGAATTATTGGATGATGTTGGAGTTCATGAAATCAATGATAGGATATGACTTGACTTCTTTAAGAGAAATTTCCTCTTTCTACTTGGAAAAAAAATATGTGGTGGTCAAGATAAACCTGTATTAGCAAGCTGTTATTAGTGGATATGGTCCCATGACATCAAGTCCCTAGACCGCAAAGGGATAAGAGTATTTGGTAGTATAGAGAGGCTCTGGAAACTGATTCACAAAATTACCATGGATCTGGCATGTGTTTCACCTCTTGGTGAACTCAATACAGTCATGGACCATGGTGGGATAGAAGTAGACCAACCTTTTGATCTGATGAGAGAGTTTCAACCCTGCCAGATGAGATCCACAAAAACTAGAATGAACATCCTATATAACATGGGGGATCTCATATCCTTGAATGAAACATAGGAGAATTCCATAAAACCCACTCTTTTAGATGATCTTATCAAGGTTGGGACCACTCTGGAGAGTGAATTGTACTATGCAACGACGGTTTCGCTCACATTCGGCTCTATCTGTCAGAATATTTCCATGTAGGAGGTACTTAACAAAAGGAGTTTTCCAATCAGGTGTATCTTCCATTGTAGCGAAAAGGGGACCTGGAGGTCTTGATATGGATGCATAGACATTAAGATGGATTACTTGATAGCTATCATCATTTTCTAGAGTGACAGGAGCAATGAATCTTTATTGCGCCACATGGATGATCAAATCATCCTAGTCAGGCTCTACAAGAGATATGGTAAGGCTATCCAAGGCATCGACTCGACCATTCTGTAATAGGGGAATGTGAGTAATCTATGGTAGAGAAGGTAATTGGACCATCATCTAGAGAGTACACTCTAATAGGGGAGCGATCTCTGGCTTTATGATGACGTAGTCACTGTTTATATACTTGATGACCAACTCAGAGTCACCTTTAACATGTAGGTGGGGAACATTAATCTCAAGGTCCATTTTGAGGCCACTATGAGGGACTGATATTATGCCTCATTGTTAATGCAACCTTCTAACAATAAGAATGAATAGGGAAGGACAGCATGTGCAGACATAGTGGAAATGATAGCCATGACTACCCTATTGAGTCTAGGATCATTGAGTCTTCTGTCAGTGGGGTTTTGGGAAGTGCCATCGAAGTGAATCTACCAACGCGGTATGACTTAATCCACTAAGAGGAAGGCCTCTTCTGGAAAGTAAAGATCAATGGACTACTCTTCGGGTGTTGTATGGGTGGTAAGAAATTATACCAGTGCCTAACCCTTGAAAAAAAATTGCAGAATGAACTTGATGTTGAACTATTAAAGGATCACCGCCCACCAAGCTAGACGGTCTGTCAACATGAGGTGGTTCAGAATACACTTTAGTAGGTATCTGGTCTCTGTATTGAGGAGCATGAGGCTGAGGTATTATAAACTATTCTATATCCCCTTGTTGTTTTTCTGAGTGATAAGGGCACCGAGGTATTTTTTTAGGGTGGTCACATAAAGGAATAACAACTTTTCAGAGATGGATGCAATCAAATCTAGGGGTTGTAGTAGGTATTGTTTGATCTCCTCAAAATCAGTCTGGCACTCTTCATCCCACTATTAGTTGGAACCTTTCTTCATGAGCTGGTAAAAGTGATTACACTTGTCGTTCATATTTGTAATGAATCGGCGTATATAGGCTAAGTGTACTTGAAATCCTCAGAGATCTTGAATGTTTCTCAGAGGAGGAATCTGACTGATGGCCTTGATCTTCTCTAGATCAATCTCAATGCCCCTATATCTGATGACAAAGCCAATAAACTTTACATAGGTAACCCTGAAGGCACACTTCAAGGGGTTCATCTTTAGATAGAGAGAGTAGAGAAATATGAACACTTTATCAAGATCTATGAGATGATTCCAATTATTATGGGATTTGACCACCAAATCGTCCACATAGCATTCCACCAATGTCCCAAAGATCGACTTGAATATGCGGTGCATGGCACACTAATAGGTGGCACCTGCATTCTTTAAACCGAAAGGAATTACTTGATAACAGAAAGTACCTTGTGGTGCTCTAAAGGTGGTATAATCTTCATCCTCATGGGCAATTTAGATTTGATTATATTTGGAATAACCATACATGAAGGAGAGAGATTGGAATACAACATTAACGTCGATCAATAGAACTATCGCAGGAAGGGGAAAATCATCCTTCGGACAGTGATGATTGAGATCCTAGAAGTCGATATAGACTCTAATCTGTCAGTTATTCTTTCAGATGGGAATGATATTGTCCATCCATATTGGGTACTGTAATTCCTTGATGAAGTTGTCTTTAATGATCTTATCATCTTCATCCTTGAAGATGGAACCATGGGAGGGGTTCATCTTTCTGAGAGGTTGTTTGAACCCACGATGGTTTATCGGGAGACCAGGGCGGTGGATGGAGACCTGAGGATTCATTCATGGAATCTCTCTATAGCCCCAGGTGAATATATCTTGATGCTGCATTAGGAAATACACATACTACTTCTTCTCTTCTGCAAACATGGCTATGCTGACCAGTGTTGGTTTCAGATCTATCTCTATGTCAAAGTTCACTTTTACCAACTCATCAATGGTGGTGGAGAAATCTTCCTAAAATGTGGGAGGAGCGTCCTCCAAATCCTCTTCATTGTCCACAGTGAGATGATCATCAACAGGGGGAAATTCTTCTAAGTCGGCTGATTCTGAAGTAATGCTGGTGTCGGCCTGAGCAATAGTGGAATCTTCATTGGGGGAATTCGGCTCTACTGAAACCATGGTGATGAAATTTGTTGATTTGATTCCATTAGGCCTTTGACCTAATGGTCCATGCTTGATAATATCAATGCAATAGTCGAATATTGACTTAAGACCATTCAACATGGCCTGGTGAAACAAGCAAGTATGGCGTATTTCTATTACCATGGGGCAAACATCCCAATACTTTATAGGGGTAAGGGGTTCTGGGATCACTCGATCCTGATTTGTGTAGGACTACGAATTGATCTTCCTACGTTCCTTGCACTTGGGAATAAACTTTCCCCTTGTCCCAAAGATGATAAATAATTGTCCCAAGTATGGGGTTGTGGCCTCTAATTGGTGAATTTGGATGATTTAGGCATTATCTAAGTTTATCCATGGGTTGGCCACAGTGGCAATGTGCTCAACCTCATTGGCCTGAACCTTTTTGTTCTTTCTCTTATAGTATTCGACATCTGGGTAGCGGTCTTCACAAGAGGAAAAGGGAGACACATCACCTTAGAGAATTCCCACTTGTCCATTAATGGAGTACTTGAGGCATTAGTGATATGAGTAGGGGACTGCTTCATGAAGATAGATCTAGGGTCTACCCATCAACGCATTGTAGGCGGTGTCTTATATGATGACCATGAACTCCATATTGGAAATCAGGCCACCAAATTGGGTTTTTAGGTGGATCATGCCATGTGGTGTCTGCTCTGTTCTATCATAACCTTGAATCTTCAGATCAGAAGGACTCAGATCTATTTCAGATAGTCCCAGTTTGCGGAGCATCTGGGTCAGGGTGAGATTGATCCCAAAACCTGTGTCGATGAGAAAATGGTGTACTTCCATGACATTGAACTAACCAGTGATGTACAATGGGTGGATGTTCCCTTGTATATAAGAACCTTCATCTTCACCTGATAATGAGATGATGTCTTAACATTATGCAAGTTCAGATTCCTCATCATGGAAGGCCTCTATGGCCACTATATCTATTTAAAACTAAAGGGGTATTCTTAAATCTTATGATAGGGATTCATGAATATCTTTTTAAAGACATAGAGCCTAAATTATTGATAGATTTCAAGAAATACTAGTGAGGTGATTGATCACATCATACTTCCGTGTCAAGTGCACATTTTTGGAGATAGGAGGTTGCTCTGTGGAAGGAGGTATGGCAGATACTGTAGGTCAAACCAACAGATTTTAGATAGTGCTGGGGGTATCCCTCTTCTCACTAGATTAATCTTGTATGATGACTAGCGGATAATTTTTGGATGACTTTGGCCTAGCCTCAACTGTACGTAAGTGAATTTGGTGAAATAGGGTTAGAGCATTTTGCATGTTGAGCCCTGCGTTGATACTATTTTCTGATCTCAGTGGCATGCACGACTTGGTTAGGAGCATTGGTTGATTCACTTTGACTGTTCACATATCCACGGTTTCATCGACGCTGGTGTTATCTAGGTACATTAAGAAGGTCTACCTAGAATTCCTCATCATTGGGTACCATTTATGGGTCAAACAGCTCGATGGTGTTTACTGAGGCGTACTCCTGATCATCACTTGAGGAATCCTCCATTACTGGGAAGATTCTGGGGGAAATCCCCATCTCTTAGGGAATAAAATCGCCAAGAGTAAGGGACAATTTTGTTACCTGTGGAGGACTTTTATTCCCCTTATTCCATCGATGCTTTCTCTCCTGAGAGGGTGAAGGCTAAGATGTTGACACAGAAGTAGTAGCTAGGGGTATCACAACAACTTTGTAAGGCTCATATTGATTCAATTAGGAATAGATAATACTATGGTAATGAGAAACTGCCTTGCATGCAATCTGGTCATCATACTTCTGAGAATTGCATCCATAGACCTTCTGTCATTCACCCTCTCTATCGCTATCAGGCTTTGCAAACACACATGCGACCTGTGTCAGGGCCAGACCCAATCTGACTATGTTTTTATCAACCTGGTCCTAGAGATATTCCTTAAACACATAGCACTGATTGAGAGTGTGTCCAAGGAACTTGTGATAGGGGTAGTAAATAGGGCGATCGGTGAGATCTACCTCTTTGGTCCTCCTACAATCTAGAAACCACAGGATTCCCTGGTCCAAGGCACTCTGGAAATAGTCAGGGACCTGAGCTTCATTGAACGAGTAGGTCCAGTTTCTTCGATCCAGGAAAGGGAACCTGGAAGTTTGTCCTTGATGAGGGGTCATATCCTAGCAAGGACGTGGACCTAGTTTTCTCGTTTAGGCAGTGGTGGTGCATTATGTGGCGGTGCCTGCTGATTCTGAGGTGGGCGATGTTGAGCCTGAGGATGATCCTGAGGTGGTGGCCCTCAGTGAGGCTACGAAGTTGGCTCTATCGGTAACAATTTCAGCAGTCTGGGAGCCTCTACCTATACAACATCAGCGGTCTCGACCTTGGTAGTTCTTCTTGCAGGAGTGGCGGGAGGCAACGAGCATGCCTACTTGGCTTGTTACAAGGCTTCCTCTAGGATTTGAGCCTTGTTAGAGAAATCCCTAAATCCACTTGGGAAGTTCTTGGTGATGATATAAGGGACCAATACATCCTTCACATTTCCCATACATATCATTATTAACTTCTCTTGAGTTAGTGGCATTTTGATTGAATATGTGAGGCCCTTCCACCTGGAAAAAAAATCTGTGAGTCACTCATCTGGCCTTTTCTTACACTTGAAGAGGTCGACAATACTAGTTTTATGGGTGGTGGAACTTAACTGATAAAGAAATTTACTATGAAGATCTTCCTAGTCAGCTATGGACCTGATGGGTAAATGGTTGTACCAAACAAACGTGGGCCCTTTCAGTTTTTTTACAAAGCATCAGAGCTTAGTGGCCTCCTGATGTGCTAGAGTCCCTACCATGTGTCCACACCTTGAAATAAAGTGGGTCTGATGTTGTGGCGGGTCGCCTGTTCCATTGAAAGGGGAGAACGTAGGATTCCCAAAGCCTAGGGGTGCTGGCATATCATCCAAACACACCAGATATGACTTTCCATTAGGTTGGATCTCCACTTTTCTGGTCTCAAGGGCCTCAAGACGAGCAATGACAGCGGCCATTAGATCATGCAGGCGGGGATTCCTGTCTTGGCGAGGATTCCTGACCACCAATGCATTGGAATGCTCTTCAACATGGTAATACAGATCAAAAACTTATGGAATAGCTAGTGGAATGACCTGAAGGGCTGCTGGAGGATTGGCCTACAAAGTAGCTGGAGAAACCTGAGATGGGTCCTGGGGAGGATTCTCGTGCAACTCAGGAGGATTCTGCGATGCATATTGTGCTCATTTTCCATAAAATCTGGACTCTACTCAGTCAATATGGTCAAGGTTATCAAGATCACCATGAGGCACCTCACTGGGGGGATCTATGATAACCCCTTCTACCCTAGTTGAGGTTACCATAATCTAGTCATCATTCTGCAACATGTTTAGTAAGTATATCATCAAAAATACTTTTCTGTTCAGTGGAATGCTGAAACATCACGACCTTTTCAGGATCCTATTTTGTCTTTTTCACTAAACTAGAAGGATTATAGGGATTAAAAATTCCTTACATGGACTATTGTGATATTGGATTGGTCGGTGGAGAGTACAGTGTGCGAGCTAACAAAACACTACATACTGGGCTATCTCCTGGGGACTGTACCGACTGTATCACCACATCCCTATAGGATGGGAAACTGACCACTTCTTCTTGTGCAAAGGTGGTAATCATTAGTGGTGGATCAGACTAGTGCTCTTCATCCATCATTCCCCAGAACAACTCTCCATGATCTATTTTCGAGGTAGATAATGATCTCGGTGATGATAGAGAGGATTGCACAGCAAGACCCTAGAAAGGATACAAATCTTCCTCCCCCTGTATGTACCTGCGGAGGGATTTAGGTGTTTGGTGCATCTTAATTTTTGGGAGGATGAAGTTGATACATTGAGTTCCTTCCCCAGACCCTGATATAGAATATTGGGATGAGGTCTCTATCATCGATTTGCACTCCGATTCAGAGTCTAAAAATTTGATAGGTTTGACTATGGTCTGGTGCTTCTCAAGATATTTCTATTGGAGGTGACGATCCGCCCTCCTTCCCTGAGGTGGTTCTTTAGGGCATGGTAGATCTTAAACATAGGGAATATCTCTTTTTGGGTTGGTATTATAGTGGGGAGGACCTCCACTTGGATGAGATGTGGTGTGGGGAGCACTCGGGAAAATTTCGAACGAAACACGAGAAGGACCCCCATGGTTGAGAGTGCTGAAGTAGGGAGGGACACCACTTTGGCTAGATCTAGTAACAGCAGTATAAGGAGGGCCTTCATACTAATCATACTGAACATGAGGAAGTCCTATGTGTTGACCATCAATGGTGCGGGGAGGACCTCCATAGGGATTAGTGGAAACACAGGGATGAACTCCATGCTTATGGGTGATAGGTAGAGGGGACCCTTTCTTTAACAACCTGGTATATGGTAAAAAATTTCATACTTGAGATCATGGGCACGGGGAGGACCTTCATGTTGGGTTTCAACAAGATAGGGAGGACCTCCACTTGGACTGATGACGGTGGCATGGGGAAGACCTCCATGATGGATGTGAGAGTGGGGAGGAACTCCACTCTATCTGATGGTGGTATGGGGAGGAAATTCATACTAAAAATCATTATCACGGGTCGGTCCATGATGACTGCTACTCATGCCAAAAACTGAGAGAGTCAACCCAACCTGCCTATGGGGTAGCTGGGGCCTCAAACCTAACTGAGAATGGAAGTGCCCCTGCTCTGTAAAAGGGAGGTTCCCCTGCTCCATAGTAATAGGGGGATGATAGCTTACACTGGTGGTGGATCGGGCCACTGAAGTCGTAGAAGATGATTCTCTTTAGTGGGAATCCTCCTGAGATTTCACCTGGTGTTGGCACTGGGTTATCCGAACTGGGGTCGGCTGTGTAGGGGTAGAGGCCAACTTCCCCTCGGCTTGTGAGATTGGATGGTGATGTTTTCATGACCCATTGGGAGCCCTCCTTGGTGGATCCCTGGCTAAAGTCGAAGATGGAATGACTCGTACATCCCTCATCTCATCAACATAACAGAGTGATTCATAAGAGAGTTCTGGGGATAGGTTCTTGAAATTATTGTAGATCGGAGTGGGGAGTAGTGGCTCCATGAGAGGCCCTTGGGGTGGCAGTGACGGCAAGGCACAAAAGCCTCCATATCTTGGTGGGTCATATCCCGCATCGGGATGACCCCCTCCTATTCGTATCATTGAACAAGAATATCCATCACCCTCCTTTAAACAATTTAGGATGGTGAGATGGGGTTTGGACGCCTGATAGTTGTGGTAGAGGATGACACTATGGCAGAGGTGGGGCTGTGTGGGATTATTGTGCTGGAACTGCCCCTGCCCCAGTGTTTGCGGCCAAGAGGTGATTGGTTTCCTGTAGTTGTAGCTTGGGTCCTACAAAGTAGGAAGATTCAGACATCAGTACAGATATTAGGAAAGCAATTCCTAGTTCCTCAACATAATTTATTCTTCCATGGTTAGATTGAAAGATCCATGTTGACAACGTCACAAACTAGGATTCCCAACAATTAAGTTCCCCAAATCCTGGTGAGTTTCACACCAGGCCCACTATTTTCTTGGAATGACCTAGCACTAGATAACTGGATCTGGTGACATGATTATCTGTTGATGTATCAAATACTAAAAATCCCCATATTTAGGAGAATAATTTCACGTCAGGTTCCCCATTTCTATTTCTGAAGATTTTGTCGGGGTTTTGTGTCGTCTGTGGGGACGCACATCTGTCTACCCTGGATTCCCACTTTCCAAAGGCAGGCAGTATCCATCACATTTCCAGGGAAATTTTATCCTTGATCAAAACGGGATGATGGTATTTCAGTCTCTCCTTCTATGGACTTCTTTTAAAAATGTGTCTCCTAGTCTGGGTCTCTCTTAAATATTAAGACATTATTTGTGAAACTCTTCCAGATGCCATATCTTTGTGGATCTCGGTTAATTACACTACTCCTGTTAAGAAATTCCAAAGGGTCAAGTCAAAGTAGTGACCTTCAGTCAAAATATTATTCACATTGGGAATCGTTGGCGTTTATGGACACTGAAACACTGGTATACCTATATTTACCTTTGATTGGGATTCTCGAGGGCACCGAAGCTCAAGGCACCCCACGTTGACTGCGGGGTATCTTATACCGGAGGCATATCTTTGAGTTTTTCCTTAGCTTCTCATGTTTAACATGGGGTATTCCATGATTTTAACATCTATCAGAGATGGATCGAACTGATTGGAACACTGATAAGAGTGGATTAGAAAGGTACATCCCTAGAAGGGAACACCTGGAGGGTTTACCAGATATATGGATCTGAACGCTTAATGAAGAAGGACCTAGGATGGAAAGTCCCTAAAAAGGGAAGGTTTCACACCATGAAAGCTGATATGAACATAAAAAAGGGATGGATCATGCAGGTATATACTTGGGAGGGAGAACCTGTAAGGTTTACCGAATGGATGGTTTAGAACACCCAAGGAGGACGAACCTACGATTCCATGTCTCCAAAAGGGAAGGTTTCACACAGTGAAGACTAATATGGACATCAAAAAGGATGGATTAGGCAATGGTGGGTCCAAAAAAAGGGGACACCAAGGTTTACCATTGGCTGATATTGAACCTCAAGGAGGATTTCTATGTACCCTATATAGATGATAGGGATCAAAACTCACGTAGTTCAAATGGTTGGTTTGGGGCTTACGCACTGAGACTACCCTGATGGATGGCATGATTCCACTAGGATGTGGAGGCCTAGGTAAAATCAGGATGGATATGGAACCGACGTGAAGATGAAGGTGTTGGGATATAATCTTAAGGATATTTCCCACATATCCCAGTGGATGGGAATCAATGTCCACATAATTCTAGAATGGGGAAATGAGACACCTGAGGAGGAGGTTCATGAGAATGGACACATGGATGAGACTTGAAGGAAGTGGAACCTTGGGTTAATGCATAACCTTCCCGAAACATAAGGGATTGAGGGAGAGACTAGGATGGTACACGAGTGATGGGATTGAACCTCATGGAGGCTTCCTATGTATCCATGTGGCAAGGAATCACAGTCCACGTAGTTCAGGAAATAAGGCATAGAATTAGGGTGTGCACAAAGGATAGTGACCCAAATACATGTTGGGGATTACGCATGGTTAGTATCCCATTGTAGTAGGGATACTCCTGGTTAGAGGAGTATGGATTGGGTGTGGGTCTTACACATGGTTAGCTATCCGGGTGGATCAAAACACCTCAAGTAGTCAGACCTAGGAGATGTATCCCAAGGAGGGATGATATAACATCAAGAGGATGAACCCCTAGGAGAGAGAACTATAGTTTACCATTGGTTGGGATTGAACCTCATGGAGGTGTCCAACGTATCCCCATGGTAGGGAATCATAGTCCACATAGTTTAGGAAATGAGAAATAGAATTAGGGTGTGAAAAAAGGACAGCAACTCAGAGACATGTTGGGACTTACACATGATTAGAATCCCATTTAAAGAGGGATACTATTGGTTGTATGAGTATGGATTGGGTGTGGAGCTTACACATGGTTAGATTTCCGAGCGAATAAAAACACCTCAAGAAGGCATAACCAAGAGATGTGTCTAAAAGAGGGATGATACCACATTAGGAGGGTGCATCCCTAATAGAGAGCACCAGAGTTTACTGTTGATTGGGATTGAACCTCATGGAGGCCTCCTATGTACTGTGTATATAATAAATAGATCAAAACCCACATAGTTCAAGAGATGCAGTTTAATGTCATGTGGGATGAATAGTGAACCAACATGAAACGGCTGGGACAAATGGGTTATGGACTTGGACCTTAGGAAGTCTTCCTATATATTCCCATGGTAGGGAATCAAAGTCCACATAGTTTAGAAAATGAGTTGTGTGGGGATTATACACTAAGGATTACTAAAGAGTATGTCATGGTTTATTCTCACTCTAATCCCACATTATTCATGCTCAGTGTGAGAAACAAGAGGTAGTAATAGACCCAACAATCGTATCGTGAAAGGTGTGTCAGCGAGGAGTGGGGCGGGAATTATGTGTGGTTGGCGGCCCAAGGAAATGAAGATTGGGACTTACTCTAGGAGGGAAGCCCGAGGAGGATTTCCATATGTACGAGGAGGATATAGTCATCATACAAGGATCACCCTATCAAGTTGGGTTGGGGATTATACAGAGATTTACCAAGGTGCACATGGCGAAAAAGTGCAGAGGGAGAGGGGGAGTGAGAGGGCACTAGTTCCCATCCCATTATTGGTTTTATTTGGCCTTTCACTCATGTGGTGGTCACAGTTTAACATCGTGTGTTGAGGACATGGGTGCTTGGCAGTTTAACATCCTGCAGCTCATATGATGAGGACTCGCTCCTCACCCCTAGGACTTATATAACTTGTACCAACCCAAACTTGGGGAAGGGAAAGAACAAGCAACGTCGGGTGTTAACATGGTGGAGGATTAGTCCATCAAAGGGTTCATGTTAGCATATCTATTATCGTACATATTCAAAGAATCATTATGTAGGGAAACACGACATGAAACACCACTCGAGGGACTAGGAAATCACTATGCGCAAGCCTAGAGGGCCGCACAGAGGAGGTACACACAATATAGGGGTGTTGTGTGAAATAGGAGGTCGTGCATGGTGCCTTAAGGCAAGTAAAACACATAGATACAATAGGGAGGGGTGAACACAATATTGAAATCTTGCGCACAATATGAGGGTCTACGCGCAAGATCAGCATGACATAATGAAAATCTTGCGTGCAAGAAGGATCTTTTGACTGCAACTACCTTAGAGTAAAAGGAAATGGGCGAGGGTCAAGCCCTAGTGGTCCCACCTAAAGGGGGACCTTTCGCACAAGATCCAATACCTTGACGTTATGCCTTTCATGTGGTCACGGTAGGGGTCATCTTACGCGCATGGGAGAGACGGTTCGAGTTCTGGAATGGTACCCCGAAGTGAGGGGGTATGATTTTATTTATAGTAAAAAAACCTCAAAGAGGGAATGCAATGAGGTATGCATGAAATAAGGGATTTGACATCGCACTGGGCACGCAAGAATCTTGCGTTCGGGTCTATTTTCTTGCATGTCATCCTGATTTCTTTAGCACACATGACTTTTCCATTTTCTGAGATCACAGTACGAAAGCACCCATTTGACATTGTGTTGGGCGTATGAGAATCTTTCACATGGATTTGATTATTGTGTGCAGGCATAAAATCTTTTGTGCAACTCCCTTTTACTTCTCAGGATCGCCCGCTAATTCAAAATTTATCTTCGGTTTACTCAAATACACCTATTTATGGCCACAAACGAAATTCGGTGCCAAAAATCCCCATGAACATAACTATTCCACCCATGATCTAAAGTTGGTATTAGTTATTAAATGACTTTAAGTAGTGGAGACATTACCTTATTAGTGATCATTTTTTGATTTTACCGATAATAATAACATGAGGGATGCCTTCTCTCAGTGAGAATTGAACTTTTGGTAGTGAAGGTGGATGGAATTATTATAGGATTATGACTTAGAGGTTTCATATACATTAATAAAGGGTAATTTTATAGTTTATGTGCTTATCAAGAAGTTACGCAGTGATTCCATGTGAGAATCTAGATATTTCTAGAGAGTGATGGAAGATCATTCAATGATTTATCTTAATATGGGAGGGGTTAGTGGAGAGATTAGATTTTTTAAATTATAGTGTAGTCGACCTTGGTGAAACAATTGGAGGAGTCCGAGCTAGGGGATTTTGAGGTGTATTTTTTTAGATATCAAGTTATCTTTGGTGGTGGCCCTGATGGTTGGTCTGAGGATGAATAACACTAGGTGTTGTTATAGGGGAGATTTTTATTCCTTTGATGATGCATGAGGTGGTTATTCATGAGTTCCATAGCTCACCCTAGACGTAAATCATGGCATTAAAAAATATATCAAGCTCTAAGATGGTAGTTTTGGTGGATTGGGTTAAAGCATGCGGTTATAGGGTTTGTGTATCAATGTTTGGTATATTAGAAGGTGAAGTATGATCATCATGTTCTTGGTGATTTTCTCTGTCCATTAGATGTTCCTTAGTATAAGTGGGAGGATATCTCGATGAACTTCATTACTAATTTACCTCGATATCAGGAAGGATACAATTCTATATGGGTGATATTGGACCATTTGATGAAATCCACTAACTTTATAGTGATCAAGGAGTCAATCTCAGTGTAGGTTTTTTCAAGGTAGTATCTAGAGGATGTAATGAGACTCCATGGAGTCCTGAGAATGATCATCTCTTATCATGATCCTTATTTTACCTCCATGGTGTGGATAGTTCTTTGACATGCTTTTGGGTCTAAATTATTCCTTATCATTTTTTTCAATTATAGACAGACATTTAGATATAACAGACTATCCAGAATCTTGAAGACATATTGTATTCTTGTGTCCTGGATTATAGAGGTTCATGGATTAGGCACATGCCTTTGGTTGAGTTTTCTTTCAACAATAGTTTTCGATCCACCATTGGCATGGAAATATTTGAATATTTTTATAGACAACCTTTTTATTCTTCATTATCATGCACTGGGGTCTGAGATTCATCAATTCTTGGGCTCGAACTAGTAGGAAGTATGATTGTAATGGTTTAGGTGATTCATGAGAGGTTGAAGGCATTGCCAGATTTTTAGTAGTATTATGTCAATCATAAGATGAGTCCTTTTTAATTTGATGTTGGAGATCACGTGTTCCTGAAGGTAACTCCTCATTATGGGTAGTGAAGGTTTGGTTGTGAGATTATGCTTTCTCCCCAGTTTTTTGGGCCTTTCTAGGTGTTGGAATTTTTTAGAGTCATGGTGTATCAGATATCACTTCCCCCAAAGATAAGATGGATACATGATGTCTTCCATGTGTCACATATCTTATAATACCTTCATGATGACTCTCACATCATTGATTATGGTGAGATCGATGTTTATGATGATGTGAACTTCAAGGAGCGGTTGGTAGAGATCTGGGACCTCCGGAAGAAGGTGTTGTGCGGCATGTTATTACCTTCGTTCATATTTTGTGGCAATAAGGTGGCATGGAAGAGAGTACTTGGGAATGTGTGCCACTAATACCCACTCATTCTTCTAAGATATTTTATGTTTATCTCATCTCTTATAGTGTTTCTCATTTTTTTGGTTGTTTAACTTTTTTGGTTTATGAGATGGTTTCTCTTATTTGATGTTTGTTTTTGGAAACCTTGCTCTTATTTGAGAGGTATATCTCATAGGAGAGTGTTTAGGAGATGGTCATTTATTTATCATAGTTTCTCACTTGGTTCTTTAAAGGGAGGTGGTTTATCTTTTGTGTTGGTGAGATTCTTGAGAGGTATCTTACAAGGCGGTTGTTCAGACAACCCTTTTTTTATTTCTTCCCCATATGGGTTTGGTTTTAAATTATCAAGGATGAGAATATTTTTAAAGGAATATTACATAAGGTTCTTGACCCTAGTATCCATTTCCTTTGTAATTTTTGGATATTGAAGGTGTAATAATAAAAATATAAGTAGTTTTGGGTGGGAGAAATGGGAGTCAAGAAAATAAACTTTAGCTTGGAAGGTTTCTACAGTGTAGAGCCTTGGGATGCATTGTAGGGTGGGCCACCGTAGTATGGAGAGCCTATCTGTGGTCTAAGGAGGCTTGATAAAGGATTTAATAAACACTTTGAATTTTGGCATGGTTGTACCATAGAGGTAGGTTGTAGTATAGCCTCCCTTATTAGAAAATGGGGTCTATGATATGGTGGTATTGATTATGCAGTGGTCCCTCCTCAGATTTATAGGATCTACATCATGGAGGGAGGCATGGTTCTCGAATGTGGTTTGATTAGGCATGTTATTCCCTATTCTAGAGGGACTGCTCAATGGTCTTGGTGGACTGCGCTGTGGTCTATAGGTTGGCGTCATAGTATTCTAACTTTCAGTATTCCTATAAATATCCTAACCCCTATGAACCCACTTTCCTATCACCTTTTTATCTTGAATCCTAGGAACCCAAGAGTTCTTTTTAAGTCCCTTGAATCCAATTTCAATCAGAATCAACACCATCCTTTTATGGATCGATCTGTAGTGATCCAAGGTGATTTATTCCTCTTTTTTATAGGTTTCTTCTCTGTTTGATATCATTCCCTCATATTCTTTCTTACCATGTTATGGAGTTTGATCTCCATCATTCTAATTGTGTTTCTTTTGAAGTTTATTATAGTGGTTATGGAATGAAATTCTTAGAGGGGTGTAGCTTTCCTTGTGGGATAGGAAATTAAAGATCCATGTTGTGGTTCTATTATCATTTGAAGAAGGTTGAAATCCTTGAGATAGGGATTCATTGCATCTCCTTTTATTTATATGCAATCATAAATTGACCATGTTTTAGATTCTTTGGTTGTTAGTGTAATTAACCTCAATAAAGGATAAAATGGATTAATGAAAAAGAATAGTTTATGGTCAGTGATCACATGTTCTTTTACTGCGATAATGTTTTTCTTTTATTTGATATGCTTGTTTTGGTATGTTGGTTATTCTAGGGTTATAATTTTTAGTTTGTTCAAATTGGTTAGATAATGTAATGGTGAATTTTTTTTATGGATAAATAACTTAAAGAATCATGTTTATTTAATTCTTAGATTCTTTAAATTTTATGGTAACCAAATTGATGCATAATGCATGTTTAATTGAAGTTTTTCTTCCATGTGTTAATAGAATTAGCTAAAGAACTAGAATATATAATGCATGTTATGGATGTTAATAAAAAACCATATTAATGAAATGTTCTTCCTTAAAGTTTAATGAAACAATAATTGATGCTAAAGATCATGTTTAAATAAATGATAGATTATTATAGATGATTCCTTAGGTTAACTATAGTCATAACCTATAATAAATAAATTGGTTAATTCAAGATGGAATAAAACTAGTTGTTTATTTAAGATGAATTTTTGGGGTTCAGTGAGCCCATTTTCATGTGAAGGATAAATACCTTGTTTTTAGGACCTGGTTTCCATTTTTTTCCTTATTGGTTGGTTTCTACCTTCTGTGTTACTATAGATGCAATAATTTCTATGTGATGTGATGTAAGTCTGGGATGGTTGATAATAAATGGGAGGTGAGGCCTAGGTTTGTGTTAGCAGTTTATGCTTGTGATGGTGAGATGCATGGTGAAATGCATAATAGTGTTAGGGATGACACTGGGTTTTATAGAACATGTTGAAACTGATATTTCCCTTTTTTATGAAAGTTGGGATGATTTATTGTTAACAAATATTCCCGAGGGACAGATGATTGGGTTTCTTGTTTATCTGATTTCCTTTCCCCATTGCTTGAGGTAGATGATTCTACTTGATTATGCATCTCTTTATGATATCTTATGATACTTACTAAAGCACCTAGAATTATGGAATGATGATAATTTTTAATAAATTACTTAAACCATGGGGTTGGGGCTTTTTATATATAAAAAAGATGTTGATCTTGAGAAACTATGGACTCGGTTGGGTTATGCTTTGAAGGCATGAACTTCACTCTAATGGTTAATAAAATGTAATTTGGAATATTGTTAATTAATATCTAATGAATTAATTTGTGTAAGGTTAATTATTAAAAGGAAATGATTAATTTAATGAAACTCCCTTAATTATTGTGTTCTTATAGGATATCTAGTTCTTAGCGGTGGAAACTAGGTGTCTGAGTGATGATAGATACATTTGATCTTAAGACTAGGTTAATGCCCATAATGTGATTGTGAGCTATATTATATCATATATGTTATATGATTTTATATGCTACCCCACCCATTTTGGTAGGGTGATTGACACCCAGTGGGCTATAGGAGGGTTTTTCTCCAACATATAGGTTGGTGAGGAAGAGATGACTGACTACCCCCTATGTCCCCACACTCTTCTCTTGGTAATTTTTTGTGATGGTATGCATGACGGTTAGGTTAACATATATGGTTGTAGAGGTATGTAATGGTTTGTGGTTATTTCACACACATTTTCTTTTAGATATAGTATCCTAAGGATTATTATAGGTATGTCATGTATAGGTTGCAATGGATTGAGGTAAATTATGTTGATTCAAAATTTTTATTATGACTTTTCTCATTCCTTTATGTTTTGAAAATCACAAACCCATTTACTTTAATATTTTTATTCTTTCTTTAAATATTTTTTTAAACTCATGTAAGTCCAGTTTTAATCAGAAACATGTTCTTTAATCTTTTCTATGTTATTTTACAACTAAGTCTAAAACAAACTATTTCTCAAGACAGAATAGAAATTATAATCAATGAAAATCAGATTCATAATTTTAATTAGAATCTCACAATTTCTAAATTCTAATTTTCTCAAAATTTAGAATCTTATTCACTGAGTTTCTCAATTTTGATTCACTCAGAATTTAAAATCTGTTTCTCACTATTTCTAAATTCCGATTTTCTCATAATTTAGAATATGATTAAATAAGTTTATCAATTCTGATTCACTCAAAATTTTGAATCTGATTCTCATAGTTTCTCAATTATGATTCTCTTAAAATTTAGAATCTGATTCACCATGTTTCTCAATACTATTTTTAAAAGTATATCAAATCATATTCTAATCATTTATAGAATATGATTCTTATTGTTTTAAGAATATGATTTCATAACTTTATCTAAAATGATTAGTTACTTTATTTCCTTATTATTCTTACACATATAATTAGATTATAACATACATTCATATCTAATTACATGATAATTTTTCTCATGATATTTTTCCTTATGCTAAAATGATGTCGTATAATCTGTTATTTTATGATTTCTGTAAGTACCAGCTATACAGATCCATCTGAAACTTCAGGAAAATACATGATCATTATAGATCTAGTTGACCATTGGACTATGTGCCTATAAATATACGGTCACTTCATTATTTGTAAATACTGCTCGACAACTGTGTGTGTCTATATGTTGTGATTTTTCTCTCATCATACTAGAGTGTAAACTACTTGTTCCATGTGTTTCTTTACTTTAGTATAGAGTATCAATATTAAATAAACCTTTTTAGGTTGTCTCTTTAATATTTTCTTCATGTGTCTGATTCTTTAATAGATGGATTCCAGCTAGAGTAAGATAGAGGTGTTGATTACCTGCTTAATTGAGGGCTTATGGGGATAGCAAGATAGAAGGTGCGTCAGATCTTTAATGGATTGAGGGCTTACCCTGGTGTGGGTAAGATAGGCTTTCTTAAAATTATAAATCAAGGGACTTTTATCCAAAGTCATTGGATACCCTTATCTTTGGGTTAGAAGATTTAATTCTATTTTTATTACTTGTTTTGTTACAAGTTTCATTAATTTTGATACAATTCCTTATAAATAGAAAGTGTTACTTATTATACATTCTCTATTTGTATAAAATCTGATTTAAGATTCTATACTCTTTAAGGTAGAATCTCTTTTATGATAACCATTGTATCAATTTCATTATGATAATCATATTTATCAGACCCAAGGTAATTTTAATTAACCTTATAAAATAAGGTTTAGTGAATCCAATTTTTTTAACTTTGTTAAACAAATATTTCCTTAATATTAAAAATGAAATATTTTAAACTTAAAATTCACCCCCAACCCTCTTGTATTTGTTCTATATTCATACATATTTTGATCCAAAAATCGGTATCAGAGGAGGTTTCCACTGCTCATATATTTTCTTACATTACTTTTTTAAGCTAGTTATATTTATTTTATAAACTTTTTCTTTATAAATATTTTTCTACACTAACGTGTATTGTGGGAAAATATTTTTTGTATTATTCTAAATATGGAAGGTTTTAATATCGGATCCATAAACAATTTGAATCTTAAAAGACCACCTATTTTTTATAGAAATGACTATTAATACTAGAGGGACATAATGAAGATGTTTGTTATCAATAATTGTGTTGATAATTTTGTTATGCTTACTAGAGATTACAAAATTCTTCACAAAGAAGTTAGAACTTTTATTAATCAAGAGAAAAAGGAATATCAACTTAACTATAAGGTATGTGATAATTTACTTTGTTCAATGACTAGAAATATATATATTCATATATCATCTTGTGAAGAAGTAGATAGCATATGGAAGAAATTGGAGATTACTCATTTTGGTACATCTAAAGTCATCGAGACAAGAAGATCCATTCTTAGAGAAGAATATCATGCGTTTGTTTTTCCATATGGAGAACCTATAACTAAAGTTAAACAAATATTTATGACTATTGTAAATAGCTTATAATCCATGGGATAAAAATTTTTAGAATATGAAGTTCTTGTGGAAAATATTATAGACATCATTCTAAATGAATGAGAGTCAAAGAGAACAGCAGTTGATGAATCAAGAAAATTTACAGATGTTACCCTTGATGAGTTATATGGAACTCTACTACAATATGTGAATATATTGAAGAGAGATGATGAAAAATAAAATAAAAATAATGGAAGTGTTGCTTTTACTACAACTTCAAATCAGATGAAATCCAAGACACCTAAGAAAATAGTGAAGTCAAAAAAGAAGAAAGTGGTTATTCAATCAGACTCAAGTGAATCTGAACATTGATAGAATGAGTTATCCAATCTTTATCAAAGGATGAAAAAGATTGTTGGAAAGAAGGAATTTCAATAAAGATATAAGAAAAAGGGTAATAAGTACAAGAAATATTCAGAAGTCACATGCTATGAATGTAAGAAAGCATGATATATCAGACCTAGTTTTCCAAAGCTTAAAAGAAAAGGCAGAAAAGACAGGAATTCTAAAATAAATCAGGAAAGGTACTAAAATAATAAATAAAAGAAAGTATTAAAGGAAAATGACTCTTAGAGTGAAAGTGGTGGAGATTCTTCTGATGAATCCTTTGATAATGATAATTTAGGATAGAAGAATATTGGACTTCTATCCAGAATACCCTTTGATAATAAATGTTTTATGGAAAAGGTACATGCTACTGAATCCTTAACCAATATTTCTTTAAATGAAAATTATCCTGATGAAAAAAATTATAATTCTTAGCATGAAGAATCTTCCTCAGAAGAAGATGATTATTTACCTTCATTTGATAGAGTCTCTATATTTTCCAAGTTTCTTGGAAATAAAAATAGTAAGATAAAAAAGAGACTGGATAAGGAAAATTCTAGAATCAATATTTTAACAAAAGAATTATCATGTATTTCTAAATATATTAATGTAAAAGCTTTTAAAATTGTTTTTATTTCAAAAAACCTTAAGGAAGTAAATTATGAAAATGATAAACTTTCTAAGGATCTTGAAAAGGTTGTTTATGAGAAAATTTATTTAGGGACAAAATATAATTCTAAAACTAATGCTAATAAGGATAATAATTTATTCATTAAACTAAAATTTAAAATCTTTTCTCTTAAGAAACTTTTATCAAACTTTACTTTTAGTAAGGAATAATTTGATAAAATGTATAAATAAATTATTCCTCTAAGGAATAGTTTTGGAATTGGTTATTCTCACTCAAAACTGTTTTTAGTAATAACTATTTTTCCCCAAAAGTGTTCTATTTTGAAATAAATTTCAAAGTGGTGGAAATTGGAGAAAAACTATTCTTTAAAAAAAATTCAATCCTTAGGATTTCATAAAGCTCATTTTTCTAAATATATGTGGATTCCTAAGATTTTACTTTCAAACAATTATGGATCCAAGAAAGTTTGGGTTTTGAAAATCTAACTATTTTATTTTCAGGAAAACAAAGGAAGTACCAAAAATAACACATGGTACATAGATAGTGGATGTTACCGATATATGATTAGTAACAAATAATTCTTGCAAAATATTTTTGAAATGAAAGGTTGAAGGGTTACCTTCTGAGATAATGCTCAAGGAAAGATCATTGGTATAGGTAACATTGTTCTTCTTGGAAAAGCCTTGATTTCAAATGTTTTATTTGTTAAGGGTCTTAAGCACAACCTTATAAGAATAAGTCAATTATGTGATGAAGGTTAACTTGTGAATTTTATGAATGAAAAATGATTAGTACACAATTCCAAGGATGAATTCGTTCTTTCTTCCCATTATCATGAGAATGTTTACACACTTAACTTAGAATACCTTATAAGCTAAGACTTACCTTTCCTTAATGTAATGGAAGATCAATATTGGTTATTTTATAGAAGTTTAAGACATTGTAACCATAGTAACTTATTAAAACTGACTAAAAAAGGACTTGTTAAGGATCTACCGGATCTTAGATTTTATTCTTCAAAAGTTTGTGACCCTTGTCAATATAGAAAGCAATATAAGTCAAGCTTTAAATCAATTAGTGAAGTCTCAACTACTGATGCTTTACAATTAGTACACATGGATCTTTTTGGTCCTATGTAAACTAGAAGTATCAGAGGAAAATACTATGTATTTGTTCTAGATGATGATAACACAATATTTACATGGATATATTTTCTCACAAATAAATCTGTATATTTTTCTTTCTTTAAAACTTTTACAGCCAAAGTTAAAAATGAGAAAAACCTACCTTTGATAACTATTTGTAGTGATCATGGTAGAGAATTTTAAAATTCATATTTTGAAACTTTTTGTAGTAAAAAGGGAATTACACATAACTTATCAGGTCTAAGAACTCCTCAAAAAATGGTGTTGTTAAAGAAGAAATTGAATTCTTCAAGAGATAAAAAGAACCATGTTGAGTGAATACTCAATTACTAAACATTTTTGGGATGAAGATGTTAGTAATACTTGTTATACTATAAATCAATCTTTAATTAGACCATTTCTTAATAAAACACCTTATGAATACTTTTTATCCATATGAAACTTTTGGTTTTTGGTCAGTCCATAATAAAAGTATTAGTACTCCAATCGGTACCTCGAATACTCTTCATCTTGATGAAGTTGTACAACTAGTGGATCAAACAACATTTAGAGGTATGATAGGAAGTTTACTATACTTAATATCTAGTCATCCAGACTTAATTTTTTCAGTATGCTTATGTGCAAGATATCAATAAAATCCAAAAAAAATCCCATTTAAAATCTTTGAAAAAAATTCTATTTAAAGGGAACTATGGATTTGGGACTTTTTTGTTCATCTAGAAATGATTTTGAACTAAAAAGTTTTTCAGATGTTGAATTTGGTGGTTGTAGAATGGATAAGAAAAGTACATCTGGAACTTGTCATTTCTTAGGAGATTTATTAGTTTCTTGGTCATGTAAGAAACAACACTCAGTAGCTCTTTATACTACTGAAGCTAGATATATGGAAACTGGAAGTTGTTGTGCTCAAGTGTTGTGGATGCAACACACACTCACTGATTATGGCACGAGTTTTACTAAAAATAAAATATTATGTGATAACACTATTTCCATAGCTTTAAGTAAAAAACTTGCAGATCACTCACGTGAAAATCACATAGATATTAGGCATCACTTTCTTAGAGATCACACACTTAAAGAAGATATTATTTTACTATTCATCAGAATTAAAGAACAAATTGATGATATTTTTACAAAACCTTTACCTTATGATAGATTTGAATAAATTAAACAAAATTTTGGAATGATAATTTTAAGGTGATCATTCATTTACACTTTATGTTAAAACTATCTCCTTACATTAAGTTACTCCTTTTCATAGGGGGGTACATCTAAATTTTTTTCCTTCTTCAATTTTTTTCTTTTGGAACCTATCAATTTTTTTTGGATCCTAACAAATTTTCTTTCTTAAGAAAATTTTCAAATTTTAGTAAAATTTTTTTTATAGTCAAATATTTTTGGATTTAAAACTCCTAAGAAGAACTTATTTAAAATACTAATAAATCTTCTAAGAACTATAAAAGATAAAAATTCTTACCTATTACTTCTTAATTTCAATTCTGTGTGTTGGTATTTCAATTTTTTTTAAAACTTCATCAGATTTATATTTTCTTAAATTCGATTTGTTTCTTTAAACCCTCAAAAGTATGAATCCTATAAAACCTTGTTTAGTTCAATATCAACCATTAGATAAAATCATATTATTTTCAACCTTCAAATTTATCTTTGAAGTTGAACCATCACCTCGCCGCCTATATATAAAATGGGACCCCCCATGTCCCACATCGATCTCCACTGTCTTCTGCCCGTGTTGATGCCAGCCTTCAAAACCCTCATTTCTATTTCTTTTCATTTCCTTAAATCTGAATGTCTCAGTCAGTATCTTCCCAAAGCTCAATTCTTGTGTCAAAGGAATTCAAAGATTGGTTTATTTTTTGAGAAATGTTATTTTATCAAGATTTATTTCTCAAGTATGATTCTTTATTAAGTAATATCATAAAGTTTCAAGGATGGAATTTTATCTATATTGAAAAAAAATAAGGGAGATCAGGATCCATTCTATCCAGAACTTGTTATTGAGGTTTATGATTTAGTTGAGTTCTTTATGGAAGGAGGAAAATATAAGGTATAGTTTAAATGTTATGGAAAATTTTATTCAATGTCTTTAAAGAAAGTAGTTGATATCTTAGAAATAACCTTTGAAGAAGAAGATTTATACCCTTCTCATAAACTTCCATATTTAGAAGGTTCTTTAAATAAGGAAAAGGAAATATAATCCTTATTCCTTTAGTCAATAAAGAATCCCAAACTTTCTCATCTCACCTCCAACTATCGGATTATAGCATTATAGATGCAAGGGTTACTCATTTCGAGGAAAGGAGATAAAGATACTCTCAAGGTAACAAATATCTTTATGCTGGATTTTCTTTTAAATATAAGGAAGATAAACTTGATGAGATAAATCTTTTTGAAAATCATTAAGATTAAGTATGGGTCAATCAAGTCTCATATCCTAGTGTTTCCAGCAACTTTTTCCAAGTTTTTAGTTGATTTATTGAATTATTTAAATGTTCCTTATACATCAAAGCCAAAGAAGTTCAAGATTATTGTTTTAAGTGACAAAACACTTATATGAATGAAATATTCTTCTGATGATAAGTCTAATAATATTGTTGATTTATCATGAAAGTTAAAAAAGTTGGAGAAAGTTCTAAGAAAGAGATAGTGGAGGCTAAAAAAGGAATTCTAAAGTTTCTAAACTAGAGAAGTAAAAGAAGAAAAAATCTTATCCATATAAAGTCGTTGAAAAGTGGGGAAAAGAAAGAGAACAAAGGAAAGAAGGAGATCCAATTTTTGGGTTAAATCCAGCAGAGTCAAAATAATTAAAAGTCCAAGGTGCTAAAGCACTAGAAAATCAATATAAAGAGATGGTGCTAAAGAAAAAGTTATCTAAATCAGAGTTGTGTAAACAATTGTTAAAAGATTTAGAAAAATAATTAGAAGTAATTCCAATTCTGAAATCCTTCCTTCAAGAATCTGATGTTCCACCTCAACAAACAGATGTTTTGGAAGTAGAAGCTCCTCCAATAGATAAAGGAAAAGTAGTAGTTTCAGGCTCAGTTTTGAGTGTTGAAGAACAATCTCAAGTATAAGATAAAGCTAGTGGATATAGAGAAACTGAGGATGAGATTCAAGAAATTGAAAAAATTCATAAATATATTCAATCCACAAAACTTTCTATAAGAACCTCTCAAGCTTACTCTTCCAAGCTTGCCTTAGAAGAAAAGTAAGTTCATAAATTCGATAGTCAGATTCATAAGTCAACTTCTTCCCAGAAAGAAAATGTTGTTTATAGTGAAGTTCATAAACTACCTTATAATGGTGATGATGATGGTGATGATAATGGTGATTCTAATGGATAAAACATTGTTCAAGTTTCTGATAAAAGGAAAATAGAACATAGGACATAGAAATTAGAATCTAAGAAAGACAAATGGAAGCAGATTGATGTTGGAACTTCTAAGAAAATTCAATCAAAAACAGATGAGTCGTTATCATATATAGGATAAGATTTTTTTATTCAATATTTGAAGAAGTTGGTAAAGTCTATTCCTTACTTTAACAATATTGAGTCAAGATTTCAGATAATTCAAGAATATTTAAATCAAAAATCAGACTCAATAACCCTTTATATGGAGAAGTTGATTAAGCTTAAAGTATATTTTAAAATATTCCTGGAATATTACCATTATCATAGGAAATCTTGCAGGGAGATAAATAAGTGGTCAAGTCAGGTCAATCATGATCTTAAAGTTTTTGATGATATTTTTGATTAAATCAATAATTCCTTGGTAGAATACGAAGACTCAGTTAAAGAATTATAAAAAAAAAATTAAAATATGAAGGAGGATCAAAGAATTCAGATGCAAGAAAAAAAATATCTAAATAGAAAGTTGAATTTCTGTAGCATAGAGATCAAAAGGTTGAAGTCTTACATAGATGAGATGTTTGAAAAACTCAAATCTCGGGAAGGAAATATTCAAAGTCAGGAAAAAAAATTCAAAGCCTTGAAAAGAAGAATCAACATCAGGAAGTCCTTTTAGAAAAGTTTGATGAAGATCACAAATAATTAAAGAAGTTGAAGGCTATAGTTAGATCCTTAATGCCAAAGAAGGATTAATTTTTTTTCTATCTCAAAAACTTTTGTTATAAAATTTTTTATTATCAAGTATTACATTTATCTTGATTCGTATAGATTATTTTCTAATCATTTCCAGGTAAATTATATTTTCTCTATTCCTTTTTATAAATCACAAAGGGGGAGAATGGTTAAGAATATTAAATAAGGCATTAATAAGTAAAGGGAAGATATTTACTTAAGAAATGGAGAAAAATTCTTAAAGAAAAGAATATGATCCTTATGGGGAGTTCATATCCTAAGGGGGAGTTTTTCATATTCATCTTTCTAAGAGTTATAAACTTAAGGTAGATAAGTATTTATTTTAATCTCAAATATGAAATTTTTTTGTCTCAATACTCTTTTCTTAAAACATTGTTTGTGCTTTCCAAAAAGGGGAATATTATTGAGTCAAAAGTTTTCTTATAACTTTTTTCATTCCTTTATGTTTTGAAAATCACAAACCCATTTACTTTAATATTTTTCTTCTTTATTTAAATATTTTTTTTAAACTAATGTAAGTATGATTTTAATCAGAATGATGTTCTTTAATCTTTTCTATGTTATTTTCTAGCTAAGTGTAAAAAATATATTTCTTAAGACCGAATAGAAACTAGAATCAATGAAAATCAGATCCATACTTTTAATCAAAATCTCACAGTTTCAAAATTCTGATTTTCTCAGAATTTAGAATCTGATTCACTAAGTTTCTCAATTCTGATTCACTCAGAATTTCGAATATGATTCTCACAATTTCTAAATTCTGATTTGATCAAAATTTAGAATTTGATTCACTGAGTTTATCAATTCTGGTTCCCTCAAAATTTGGAATATGATTCTCACAGTTTATCAATTCCGATTCTCTCAGAATTTAGAATATGATTCACTGTGTTTCTCAATAATAATTTTCATAGTATATCGAATCTGATTCTAATCATTTATAGAATCTGATTCTTATTGTTTTAAGAATCCAATTTCATAACTTTCTCTAAACCGATTAGTTATTTATTTATTTATTATTCTTACACATATAATCAGATTCTAACATAAATTCATGTATGATTACATGATAATGTTTCTCATGATATTTTTTCCTTATGCTAAAATGATGTCATCTAATATGTTATTTTATAACTATTTTAAGTGATAGTTTTACAAGTCCCTCTGAAATTGTAGAAAAAATATGAGTGTTTGAGATCTATTTGATCGTTGGACTCCAAGGCTATAAATACCTTGTCACTTCATCATTTATAAATACTACTCGATGACTATGTGTGTCTTCATGCTATGATTTTTCCCTCGTGATACTAGAGTGTGAACTACTTGTTCCCTATGTTTGATTACTTTAGTAGAAGTTATCAATATTAAATAAACCTTGATAGGTTTTCTCTTTAATATTTTCTTCGTGTGTCTGATTCTTTAATCGAGGGCTTCCAGCTGAAGGAAGATAGAGGTGCCGATTACCTTCTTAATTGAGGGATTGTGGGGATAGCAAGACATAAGCTGCATCCAATCGTTCATGGGTCGAGGGATTACCCTAGTGTGAGTAAGATAGACTTTCTTGAAAGTATAAATCCAGGTAATTTTATCCAAATTCATTGTATACCCTTATATTTAGTTTAAAATATTTCATTTTATTTGTATTACTTGCTCTATTACATATTTCTTTAATTCTGCTGCAATTCCTTATAAATAGAAAGTGTTAATTATTATACATTCCCTATTTGTATAAACTATGATTTAAGATTCTATATTCTTTAAGGTATAATCTCTTTTATTATAACCTTTGTATCAATTTTATTACGTTAATCATCTTTATCGGACCCAAGGTAATTTTAATTAACCTTACAAAATAGGGTTTAGTGAATCTGATTTTTTTAACTTTGTTAAACAAATATTTCCTTAAGATAAAAAATGAAAGTTTTTAAACTTACAATTAACCCCCCCCCCCTCTTGTAGTTGTTCTATATTTATAAATATTTCAATCCAACACATTACTTGGTGTATGGGTTATGATGGATTTAAGTATAATACTTGATGTATAATACATGACATACGAGCTATGGTGGCTCCTGAAAAATACTTGGTTACTATATGAAGATGTGGATTGGGATGATGAGATGATGTGATGTATGAGATACATGTTATGATACGTATACCATGTGTCTTCAGGATGAATTCTTTTGGAGAGATATGGATCAAGACGTATGACATTGAGGCGGAGTGGAAAACCAGTGGGGAGGTAGTAGCGGGGTACCCTTGTTTTATTACTATGATAAATGATCTATTTTATGTGTTAATTGTTGATTGATATCCATGGTAAGTATGGGAACTTAGTATACCTATTTTAGTGATGAGTTAGTTTCACTTTTTTTCACAAGGCTTTAGTATGATTTCTTTATCATTTCTACGAGAGGCTCTAGGGAGGATCCTACTGAGTATACCAATGATTCTAAAGTAATTAATCAAATCCTTTAGGAATTCTCATATTATAATTTTATATTTTCTCAAACTACAATATATACAACGGAGTAGCATAACAATAGTATGGGGTCAAACCCATTGGGACATGATGGAGAATTTGGTGACCTAGAGATTGGAACTTGGCTATTAGATTCCTCACGTGATTCTTATAGATTGGGTTTCTAAGACTAAACAAATTTAAATATTTTAAATATTAAAAAGAGACCAGGTTCAATTTCAAGGAGCTATGTAAAAGGGTATTATTAAATCTAGATTAGGATGGTCCTATGTCTTAGCCTAGGAAGTTGTGTGGAAGTCACCAACTGGTTTTGGTCAAACTAATTAGATCTACCTGGATTAAAAACTACTCTTTGGTCTAGAGTTAGTAAACAACCTAGGTCCATAAAGATTATATTCTAGGTAAGAAATCATTATAGTCTATTAGTCTTATTTTTCTCAACTCCAATTAGGTTAGGGTCTTTCTATTAAAATTCCTTAGATCAGTTTTATGAAAAATAACGAGATTAACATGAGTTATTAACCTAATTAATAGAAAATGTATTGACCAAGTTTTTATTTAAGGATTAATTAGGTTTAAGTTATCCCTACTCTCGACCCATTACCCTAAGAGGATTATTTTTGTATAGTATAGATAGTATTAGATGAAAGAGAAATTAGTAGCATGATTGAAATGTTTATTAATAAATTCATATTAAAATAGTTCACAATTAAAGTAATTTAGAATAAATCAACACACTTACTTGGATAAATGATGTATAAAGGTAGAATATAGTTGAATATGAAAGTGGAAATCAAAATTGAAACAATAACAAAAAAAGAACAAGAAATCAAAAACCCTTTAGAATGTTGCACAGTAATAAAGGATCAACAAAGAAGAAAATAAAATGCTTGAAACTAGTTCTAGAATGATACAAAGAAGAAAAAGAAAAATAAAGAATAAGATATGGGAATCCTCTCTGTCCAGTGTTGAGAACTAGAATATTTATAATCATGGTCCTCTTATGATGTGTAAATTTTCCGCATTATGATTTGGATTTAAATGACTTCTTCCTCAAAACTTTCACAATGTGTAATGTAAATTAGGGTAGTGTAATTGGATCTTCAAATATCTAAGGAAATTTTATATCTCCCTGATTTCATGGATTTTATATTCCAGCGGGTACATAAATTAAATCTTTCAATTCATGTAATGGATCCAAATCCTGAACTTATTTGTCATAGAGTTTTCACAAATTGTACTAATTTAATGGGTTGGAAACTTCATTGATGTTTGGTCGATACTGAGGTCAACATTTTCACGTGTATTGATTTAATATTGTGTACTTATTCATCTAGAACATTCATGTCTTGTACTAAATTCATGGCCTAGACTTTGGTATGAAGGGGTGTTTTATTCAAGGAATACATATCGTGAACAAGTTTCATGATGTGAATTTTTTGAAATTTCTGGATTAACAACAACTCCTATTTTGAAACTTGAACTCCTGTTTACTGAAAAAACCAGCAAAACCCTAAGGAATTATCTAATAAAACATGAATAAATACCAATAAATGTATCCAAAATATATATATGAATTCATCTTATCAAATTCTCCCATACTTAAACAATTTATTTTCCTTAAGAAAAAAACATCTCAACAAGGATTCCAAATGAAACAATTTTTAAACAAGAATCGTGAATTAAATCCAAGAAAATAAAACTAAGTTTTAGTGGAAAAAACTAGTCCTCTAAAATTAGTCCTATAGATGAAATCAGTTGTGCCTCATAATTAAATACTTTATTCAAATCCTTTCTTCCTTTAATTTCAATTTTTCAACTTTTCCTTAGAATTTATACCCATATTTCAATGTACCTCACCATAAATTTGATTTCATCACTCAAGGTAAAATGAAATTAGAGTTATGATCATGCCTTGAATACATGTCCCTAATTATAAACTTGTATTGGTTTTAAAATCTCCGCTCCATAAAGAAAAACATACAATTAATCATGAGGTTTTTATCAATAAGGTTTAAACAACTCTTTGGATGAGGGTGGGTGTGTAGATGATAAAATAGAGCTCACAAAGGAGGTTAAACTCTCAATTATGATGCATGATAATCAGGAATTTTTTAATGAGGAGTATCCTCTAGAAATTAGCATCTCCATACTCTCATAAGCTTAGGTAAGGTCCATTAATGTGCCATAAAAGTGCAATGAAATTATCTTATTTCTTATTTTTCTCTTTTTTTTGAAAGTTGTGTCTAGGGTAAATCTCACATCCACCACCTAACTTCATATGATCTACCATGATATTTATCAGTCTGTTAATGGTAATTTTTGACCTTCAAAAAAAAACCACTCCTTTTTATAATGAACAAGATAAACATAAATGGTATATTAGAAGAAACATGGACCATATCTTGCGGATTATGCAAAAGTACCTCATGATATCTCCTTAGTAATAAACATCCCACATCCATTAGTAATGAACATATCCCCCACACTTATCCAAGTGACAATAATTAAATCATACCAATAGAAGGGTAGGTATGGATAAAATGGTCTTGTAACATGCATCAATCCTATCAAGGTAATTCATGGATTATATGGGATTAATAATGGTAAATTTACAAGTGGGTCTCGGGAAAAATGGATCAACAAAAATTGCCTCAATTATTTTAATAGTGTATTTGTTCTATCATATCCTCGATAATATCTCAATGAAACTTATGATAGGTTTACATAACCCAATTATCTCTCAAGAAATATGCTCAGAAAAGAATATAAAAATTTAGGTCTAGAATCCTCTTAGTAATAGTAATACATAACATAGGTTAATCACTCAGGGCATAAAAACTGGTAATAAGTCAATAAAAATAATTGCAAGAATTTAGAATCAGAAGTAAATTACTTAACTCTACAATTATTCTAAAATTATAAGAAAGAATAAAAATAGATTTTTAATATTTTCCATCCAAACTTTTTATTTTATTTACATGGGTGTAATGATATTTCTATTTAAAACAACATTTCAATGAAAAATTTCTCCTAGACTAATGAGAACAAGAAACAATCCAAGTGTAAATACAATAAATCTCAAGAATGTCCCCCCACACTTAAATTGAAATGTATTGTTTTTAAAAGTCACATGGGAGAGGAAGAAATAATAGCATAGACAAACTAGAAAAGTAAATTATGAATTTAAAGTAGGGAATTGAGAGATACATATAACAAATGTCATGCCATGGGGGAAAATGGTGTATTTTTATGTGAAACTAAGCACCTAAAAAATCACTACTATAAGATGGGTCTATCCTTATGCCTTTATACAAATGGTTTACATGAACCATTGGTATAGAGTTCCTGGATCTATTTTATACCAACATTTTATTCAAACTGTTGGTATATATTAATATGTACCAATGGTTTCAAAAAACCATTGGTATAAGTTGGGATATACCAATGATTTTTTTAAAACCATTGGTATAACCTTTGCACAAATCTGACAGGCTCCCAACCTCCCCACATTCTCCCATGATCCCTACCCTAATTTCCCTCACCTGAGAAAGCAGCAACTTCCCTCCTCCTATAATGTTTTACACGTATTCATGAATTTTTTTATTTGTATCTTTCTCAATATTATATTAGTGATTTATAAATCCTTATTTTCTTTTTTTGAGTATTGTTTTTATTTTTATCTATGTCATAATGTACATTCATGTTTCTATACTGGTAAAATAGATATTCAGTGATTTTTGGTTCATGATTTTAAATTCTATAATTTATTAGTTTTTGTTCATTCTATGAAGTAAATAGATGCATCATGAAGCATTAATGGCCATGCACAGGTAATGCCATGGTTTATGTTCATGGTGAAAATCTCCAGTCAATATGAAAATAAAAACACAATCTCTGTGAAATTATTGAAGGAATTTCATATCTATTGATTGTGATATACATGCTCAAATTTGAAGAGTTATTTTGGGAAGGTGAAGTCAAGCCCAAGAAAAATGTTTGCCTATAAATAATGGTTTTTTTTTTTGATGTGAAGTGAGAGGAGGACTAGAATGAGCCTGCAGTGGGGTTTCTACTGTATAGAGGCTCAAAAAGTTCAGTTATCACAGATTTTATATGTTTTATTTCATTTTTTTCATCACCTTATCATGGATATCATGAGAGAGTGATATTTATTTCTTTCTAACATGTGATTAAAGAGATATTGTACTAGTGTGTCTATGGATTTTTATTTAATTCATGTTGGGTTTCAGATTCAAATATCTTCCCTCCCTCTCTACCTTATTTTTTATTACATGAAAATTGTGTTTTTATTAAGGGAGTGTTCTATAATACAGTTACTAGACTACTACTATAACCATTTGGTATGATAGGATCTACATTTAAAAACAGTTTTTCATTATAGTTCTAACTAATGAACCGAAGTATATAGCCATTAAAAAGGGGAATTTATGAGAGAGTGAGAGTAATAACTCGGACAAGGTGGGGGTGACTTAGACAAAATTCAAATGAAAATAAGAATAATTCATTAAGTTTTTAAAATAGCCAGTTCATGAACCTAGGAATTATATGTCTCATACCTTTTTTTCTTTTCTTCTATAATTCTATTAAATCATCATCAATATTTCTTCTTTTAATTTTCAAGTAGTTTTTTCTTTATAACATTATTTTAGTGTTATAATTATTGAATTGAGTTTTATATATCCTTTTATTTATGGGATCATCCTTATATTTCATGATCCTATAATAATTAATTGTAGATTTACTAATTTATAGTTTGTGTTTTTAACTTCTAAATTGATTGATCCCAGGGGAAAATAATGACTCTTTGTGGGTTTGTCATAACCCAAGAAGAGTAGAAGCTCTATCTCCTTTAGGGAAAGTAAAGGTTCCCCATTTAGTGAAGAGAATAATTTGAGGGAACCTAAATCATGGAAGACATCACCTTCAATTATCACTCCTAAAGAATGAATGGAAATCATTAGTGTCTTTCAAATTTGGATGGTTTGGGAATTCCAATCCATATTGCTTAAAATTTCCAAAGACCATTCATTATTATGGTTGGTTGGGATATCTACAAAAAAAAATTATAGATTAAATTATCCAAAGAATAAAATTACCTTACCTTATTCTATATCTTAATGTTGAATTAGTATATATTATGAGGTATTTCTTCCACTCCAATATTCTTTATATCAATCATTTTTCTCCTTTTATTCTAGTTTAAATATTTGGAATGTATTTTGGGATGTTTGAAGTATTGTGATCATTTGGAAAGTAAAAATTTGTTTTCATTAAATTATGATTTTTCCTTTGTTTGGATCTTGTTGATTGAGAATTCATAGTAAAAAACCTTAGGTATCACTTTGTAGTGTTTGAAAATTATTCAGTTTTTTCACCATGATAGTGAATTCTTAAATGTAGGGGATACCCACTTTGGTTCGTTATTTGTAGGAATTGCTTATAACATATGTTATTTGTCTTATTATTTGTTTTTTTAGCTACTAGTATGATTTAATGAATTTTATATTAAAATTTGTTATAATTAATTTTGTAATTATGGTTCACATTTTTTATTTGAATATAATTTTTTTCCTTATAATAGAATGGATAGAAGCTGGATGTATCATACCGATCATATTTCAACTGTGTTTTAAAAGAATTTTGATATTTTTTTATATTTTTCATTTAAAAATGATTCAGATGAATTTTGTATACAGTGTCCATGTTATAATCATGTTGGAAGACTATGGCTAAGTTACCATATAAAAAAATATGGATTTCAAAAAAACTATTATGTTTGGTATCACAATGGAGAGATGAGACAATAATCTCTTATTCATGAATAGAAAGAAAGAAGTGATATAGAGAATTTTATATTTGATCTATTTTAATTTTTGCATAATCATGGGAGAGATTGTATGTTATTGCAAGAATACAATGATATTAATACATATGAGGAAAAGAATTAATATGATGATGTTGAGAGACTGAAAAAATTAATGGATGATTCTATAACTCCTGTATATTGGGAATGTACTAAAATGACAAAGTTGTAATTTTTAATATGGTTATATCATGGAAAAACCATGTATAGAATTTTAATAATTCCATTTATTATATTCTTACATTTTTGAAGTAATTTCTTCCGGATGGTGTAGATATTCCCTCAAATCATTATAAGGCATGAGAGTTAATTAAGAATCTTGGATTTTATACTAATAAAATTCATTATTGTCCAAAAGATTGTAGTTTATTTTAGGAGGAAACATCATAACTTAATGACTATAAATAATATGCTACATATCGATGAAAGTAAAATGTAGATGGAACACCCTTTCATGTGACATAGAAATTCATGTGGCACTTTCCATTGATCCCCAGGCTTCAAAATATATTCATGTCTATAGAAATATCAAAAAATATGAAATGGAATAATTATAAGAGAATTAAAGATAATGATGAGTTAGTTTATACTATAGATGTATTATCATGGTGGTCATTTGATGAAAAACATCCTAATTTTTTAGTTGAGGTGTGTAATGTTAGGTTGGGTTTATCTTGTGATGGTTTTAATTCGTTTGTTCAAATGCTTACTTCTAACAGCACGTGAACAGTTTTTATTCATGTTTATAATCTTCTTCTATGGATGTGTATGAAAAAACCTTTCAATTTCCTTAGTATACTAATATCTAGACCTTTTGATCTTGTAAATGATATATACATCTACTTTCAACCTTTAATAAGTTTGTTTAAGTAGCTTTGGGATATGGGTGTGTGCACATTCAATGCTTCTTCAAAAAATATATTTCAGATACATGTTACCCTTCTATGGAATATAAATGATTTACCTACTTATGAAATGATATATAGAAGGAGAAAAAATGGGAAAATATAATGTCCTATTTTTATGAATAATACACAATTCATAAGACTTAAATATTATCATAGTTTCAATTTCATGGGGTATCAATGATTATTTCTAATGGATCATCAATACAGGAAGAATCACTAGAGGTTTGATAATATTGTTGACACTAAACAACAACATCAACTTATATTAGGAGATAATGTTCTTAATGAATTAAAATATTTCAGTTTTTCATTAGTGAAAGTTCATATGAAATCTAAAAAGAGAAATTATGTTGACACTAAATCCACTTATAATTGAAAAAATAAAAGAATATTTTTTGAGTTTCCATATTGGTCAACTTATTTGTTATGTAATTTTTTAGATGTAATTCACATTGAGAAAAATATTTATGAAATGTTTCTTTTAATTCTTCTAAATATCAAGGGGAAGACCAAATATTACTTATGATCTCTCTAGGACTTATTATATTGGTGTATTATACTAGAAATGCATCCTATGTGTATCGGTGAAAAAAATAGAAAGTTCCTTTTTCTTCTTATGTGATGAAACCTTTAGAGAAAAATCAATTTATTTATGTATTGGATAATATCAAGGTTCCTGATGGTTATTTTAGAAACATATCTAGATGATTCAACATAAGAAATTTGAAATTAAAATCCCTAAAAAATCATGATTATCACATCCTTCTTCATGAATTTATTCCAATAGAAATTCGTCATTTACTATCCAATAATGTAAGGGTGAAGGTGATTCACTTGTGCCATTTTTATAGAGACCTTTGTGCTAAAAGTTTATACAATTAATTCTTGATAAAAATTCATGAAGATGATCTATTAATTTTGTGTGAGGTAGAAAAATATTTTCCTCCATCATTTTTCACTTGCTTGCTGCATTTAACTATTTATCTTCTAACTAAAACACTTCTTGGGGGACATGTTTATTTTCAATGGATGAATCCTATTGAAGTAAATATATATATAATGAAATATTATTTATTAAACAAGAATGGTCCTAAAGGTTCCATTTTGAGAGGTTATATGGATCAAGAATGTATGGATTTTTGTTCAATGTATTTTTCTGATGTGAACACAAGACATAACTAAAAAATGAGAAATGAAGATGATAAGTATAGGGAAATTGAGCCCTCATTTCCATATTTTCCCCAAACATGATTAATTCTTGGTTCATATACATTGGCTATATTGAGCCTTGAAGATCGTGATATGGCACATCTCATGGTATTTTTTAACTGTGGTTTTTTTTATGACTATATCGAGTAAGAAATTTGAATATTTATATGTTATCTCATACTATGTCATTTAAGATATAACTTAAACTTTTATTATCATTTTATATAGGGAACATAAACAAATTATAAGTAGAGTTCATCGTTCTTTTCCTTTGATAATGAGAAAGTCTTTTCATAGAAAAGAGTTTCCTTCTTGGTTGAAATCAAAGGTATGACCATTACTTTAATTAACTTAAAATAAAGATATTAATTTAATTTCATTGTTCATATATATTTCAGGTATTGAGTTTACCCATTGAATCCATCTCTCAAGAATAAAGAGTTTTGTATTTTGGTCCCAATTATTTGGTTCTTGAATGAAAATATTTAATAATCAATGAATATAAATTTATTACAAATGATTAAGCAGTGAATATGAGAACACAACATGATGGTGTTATGTTAACTGCAACAAAAAATTGTTATTCCAGTTCATCAGATAGTAGACCTCGATATGAAAAATTTGTCTTATTATGGACTTGTTGAGAATATATTTTTATCGTATTACTACTCTCATAGTTGAGTCACTATGATGAAATGTAAATCGTTCGATTTAATGATGCGACATGGTAAATTTATTGATGGTTGTGGATTCATAGTTATTGACATGACTCTCTTATTGGATACCAATGAACCATATACTTTAGCATTAATAGAAAAACAAGTGTTTTATGTGAAGGATCATATGATACCTGGTTATGGTGTCATTATAAGTAATCCCAAGACATATTTTTCATGATGGTGGGGAAAAAATTGACACCATTTACGCCCTCATTGGTGTTGACCAAAATATTTTATTTGATGACTCAAATTGTCCCATTGTGAGAATTGATGTTGAACATGAAGTAGTGGTGGGTAATATATAGAAGCAACCATATATGTTCACATTTCATTCAGTTTACCTTGAAGTGGGTTTATTAGGTTGGTACTACTATAATTACTTTAATTTAGTTTTAGTTTGGAATGATATATTTATTTTAGTATTGTTTATTTTTGTTTCATTTAATTGGATTTATTTCAATTCAGAAAACCATGTTTAAAATGGTTTTAAAAAAATGTATAACTTTGTTTTAAATTATAGTTTCTAAAACATGTTATGATATTTTTTATGACTTCTTTGAATTCTATGTTGTATGAATAATTTTAAAAAACTATTTATAAAAAATTGACATTTAATTCTTATGAAGATTATGAAATATATTAAAGAAATTTGAAGGAAGAGATTATTTGATAATGATCGATGGATGCGCGAGCTAGGGTTGCTTCCTTTGGTTCCCTTAGTGAGTATAATAATTGTAATATTTTTTTTCTGTATTAAATTTCTTGGCATGTTCTTATTATTTATCAAAAACAATTAGGTACATTCATCTGAACCAAAGTTGACTTCTCCATATCCTACTAGTATGGGTCTGAGTGGGGGTGCTTCTAGAGATACACTGAGCACCCATCGTACCTATTCACACCCAGACCCTCCAATAGAAATCCCATCTACCACACCTTTGCATCCTCCACTTGAGCCTCCAGGTATGTTCCCACCCATGCCTCTATCATCATCTTATTTAGCCTCTACATATCATACCATTTCTATGCCTCCTCCAGGTATGTTACCACCTATACCATATCCATATCCTATGATGTATCCCCAGTCCTTCTATCCTTATCCTACCATGTATATTTTGCCTCCATTTCCTATTATCCATCCATGATTTTATGATTATAATCCTTTAGCTTCCACTCCACTGCATGCAGATGACCCGGTGCATGCATTAGAATAGGCACATCATTCATAGGCTACCGATCTAGGATATCCCATAGATCCATCAATGCCTAATGAGAATACTGCATCAGGATTTTTTATAAGTGTTTCAAATTATATCACATCATTTTTTTATGTTGTTCCGTGAATTAATTTTTTTTTTATTTTATCTTATTCAGTGGGATCTTTTAATATGCGATATGGGTACACCCATATGTGTAAATCAAATAATTTTAAAACAAAAATAATGGTAGAAAACAATCAAATGGTAGGTAAAAATGTCAGTCGATGTAGAAGTTTTATGGAAACTTTAGTTAGGTACAACAATATCATTTCAGTGAAACTTGTCTCATAGAGTCATATCGATAATGAAATCAAGGAGAAATCATGGGCAGAGATATGTGTAAGAAATTTTTTTTAATTGATATCTATATTACTGTTGTATTTATATGAATTAACATGTTCTTTGAAACATTAGTTTAACTTTCCCTATAGTGAAGCTGCTAAATTCGCATGATTGATGGATCTTGAGGAATTTTGTAAATATTATTAGAAAAATTTATATATTGGTTGAAAGAGTAGAGTCAGTTCTGATTTAGAGGGTGTGCCAATATTCACTGACCATCCGATAAAACAATATAAAGAAATGATCGCATATTGGAAGATTAATAAGTTTAAGGTATTATTAATATTTAATGGTTTTCATTGAAATTTTAATTATTATTAATCCTATTGAATTTTTTTTAGGATGCATTGTAAAAAAAAGAACAAGGATTCTATGATGTATTTGCACACTTTGGGGCACACTACAATGACCAAGCATGAGAGGTGCCTGGTACTTTAATATGAATAGAAATAATATCTATATTTATATTGTTACTTAAGTATAAGGGATTTATTTGATGAAGTTAAAATTTTGGGGGAACCCTCTATTAGATAGGCTTCAAGATTTTTCATGTTGACAGTAAACTGAAATAGTATATTCTAGTTTTTATCAACTATTGAATAATAATCCCAACAATTGAGTTCCTTATTCCCAAACTTATGATAGTTCAACCAATGACATACAAATATTTTTTATTATTTGGCATGCTTGTTCCCAAATTTTTTTAAAACTAGATGATTATTATTTTGAGATGTTCTCAACATTAATTTGTGAAGACTTTGGGGATTCAACACTTCTATAAATTATTTTATCCAACAATGATGTTATTATACCAAAGGTTCATTATATTCAAATTGATTTATTTCATTTTCATTTTGTAAAACGTAAAATAATTTTAATAAATAATTTTTATGTAAACTATAAAATCTTCTTACATGTAATTTTCTATAGTCCATTCAAATCAACCTAACATTAATTGAATAAAATCAAACCAACCTAAAGTGTTCATTTCATTTTATTTGGAATTTTAAGAAGTATAATAACATAAATAGTCATAAAAAGGATTTAAAATTCAATAAAATAGTCTTAAAACAATCCTAAAAAAACTCATGCAGTCCTAATACTAAAGTTTGTAAATTCCACATTAATATAGAAGGATATAAATTCCCCATTTAGTTATATTTTCATGATGAAATTTAAGTTTTTTTCTCATGAATACCTTTAATATAAGTCCAGAAATTCCCCTTTAATATATAATTTATAGCTTGAATGAAATCCTTCTACTCCCTCCAGGTTGTGCTAAAATTACACTTCAAAATATGTTGAAAGTTCCATTTAAATCCATAAATATCAGTTTTTTTATTTTAATTTAAATCATTAATGATATTTAAATATAATCCTTCTAGCATTAAAAACATGCTTTGATGAATGTATCATTCCTCAAGGGCTGAATTTTAGAATTTTTCAATTTAAAAAAACTTTGTAAACCAGACAACCTAACCCAAAATTAACCAATTGAAATAACCCAAGATGAATAAAATACCCTAAATAAAAATGTACAAAATAACCTAACCCAAAATGAACTAATTAACCTGACCAAAAAAATGAAAAATTGATCAAATGACCTAATGAAAAACAAACTAATGACCAAATGACAAAAATGAACCAAATGATGTAACCCAAAAAATACATAACCCAAAAATAAACCAAATGACCAAACCCAAAATAAACCAAATAACCTAACATAAAAAATAGATAACCAAAAAATGAACAAAATAACATAACCTAAAAATACCTAACCCAAAATGAACAAAATGACATGACCTAAAATAAACCAATTATCCTAAATCTAATTAAACCAATTGTTCTAACCAAAAAATAAACTAATGTCCAAATGAACTAACCAAAAATTACATAACCCTGAAATGAACCAAATGACTTAACCCAAAATAAACCAAATGACCTAACTCAAATATGAAAAAATCCAAAGACGAAACAAACGAATAAACCCAAAATGACCTAAAACAAAGTGAACAAAATAACATTTCCTAGAATAAATAAAATTATATTACTCAAAAATGACTTAACCCAAAAATAAAGAAAATGGCCTAACCCAAATCAACCAAAATGACCTAACTTAAAATGAACAAAATGATCTAGACAAATGACCAAATGGAAAAATATTCCAAAATATCTAACCAAAAAATGAAACAAATGACATGTAAATCATTAATGAAAGAAACATGCTCACCCAAAATGAATCAAATGACCAAACCAAAAAAATATGACAAATACTCTAATCAATTGACCAAATTACCAAATTTCCAAATAACCTAACATAAAAAGGAGATGACCCAAAAATGAAAAAAAATAACCTAACCTAAAAATACCTAACCCAAAAATGAACAAAAAAACATAACCCAAAATAAACCAAATAACCTAAACCCAAGTAAACCAATTGTTCTAACCGAAAAATGAACAAATGACCAAATGAACTTACCAAAAATTGCATAGCCCTGAAATTAACAAAATGAATTAACCAAAAATAAACCAAATGACATAACTCAAATATGACATAACCCAAAGATGAATCAAATGACCTAAACCAAAATGAACTAAACCAAAGTGAACAAAATAACATTTCTTAGAATAAAACAAATTATATAACTCAAAAATGACTTAACCCAAAAATGAAGAAAATGGCCTAACCCAAATCAACCAAAATGGCCTAACTTAAAATGAACCAAATGATCTATAAAAATGAAAAAATGGACAAATATTCCAAAAGATATAACCTAAAAATAAACCAAATGACATAACTCTTTAATAAAAGAAACACCCTCACCCAAAATGAATCAAATGACCAAACTGGAAAATATGAAAAATACTCTAATAGATTGAACAAATGAACAAATAAACAAATGAAAAAAAAACCAAATTACCAAATAACCCAACATAAAAAAGATATAACCCAAAAATGAACAAAATAACCTAACCTAAAAATACCTAACACAAAATGAAAAAAAAATGACATAACCCAAAATAAAAAATATAACCTAAACCCAAGTAAACCAATTGTTCTAACCAAAAAATGAAAAAATGACCAAATAAACTAACCAAAAATTACATAACCCTAAAATGAACCAAATTAATTAACCCAAAATAAACCAAATGACCTAACTCAAATATGACATAACCCAAAGATGAACCATTTGACTGAACCCAGAATGAACTAAACCAAAGTGAACAAAATAAAATTTCCCAGAATAAACCAAATTATATAACTGAAAAATGAATTAACCAAAAAATGAAGCAAATAGACTAACCCAAATCAACCAAAATGAACTAACTTAAAATTAACCAAATGATCTATCCAAATGACCAAATGAAAAAATATGCCAAAATATCCAACCCAAAAATGAACCAAATGACATAACTCATTAATGAAAGAAACACCCTCACCCAAAATAAATCAAATGACCAAACCAAAAATTATGAGAAATACTCTAACTGATTGACCAAATAACCAAATAAACTAACCAAAAAATGAACCAAATGACCAAATGAACAAAATAACCAAGTGACCAAATAACCAAATAATGTAATATAAATAGAATTGTGTTGAAATGAACATATAAGATGAATCCATATCATACCCATGTTTAGAATGATAATTAATATATATTTATTATGTTATTACATGAGTATTAATTTATAATTAAATTTATATTTATATGCTTCTTCATTTTATGGATTTCTTCAACAGCTAAAATTTTAATTCATTCTAGTTTTTGTTGAACTCCTATGTAACTTAAATTGGTTTATTTTAAATGAGATGCTCAATATATTATTAATCTAACATAACTTCTCATTTGAGATTTAGTTTCACTTAATCACATATAGTATTCTCTTTAATATTAATCTAATGTGATAATTAAAGTTAATACCACATAGTGAATCGCCACTATAATTTAATCTAATGTGGGAAAGTTTTAACATGATGTGAGTGAAGGTTAATCTTACATGTATTCACTATCAAATTTTCTTTGGTTTTGTTTATAAATTTCATAATATTAAATAATGTACTATTATAGTAATCAATTTCATTTTTAGCAAGAAACATTGGGCATTGAAGGTTGTTTCCCTCAACAAAAATTATTTTTTCTTGAGTAGGATAAAAAAATATGGAAGTGTTGTAAATGAACAGACATAAGAAAATATTGTAAGTATTTTTATTGATATTTCAAATTTTTATACGTAATTACTAATTAAATATCTTGTTTATATTTTCAAAAGTGTGACCTGGAGGCCCTCGATGAGAAATAAGATGACAACTTCGGGCCAAATGATCATTTGAGATGGGTATTAGGTGAGGAGTACTAGGGGAGAGTCTGATGTCAACCCAGAAAAAACATCATCCCCACTAGGTATTAGCGATCATCAAGCACCTCTCAAACCTCCCACACCACCAAGATACAAAATGATCATATAGAAATAGCTGAGGAAAAAAATAGCTATATAGAAGCATGAAAGAGGCAAACTTGGTCACCAAATATTTCATGAAATCTATGTCAGTTATATGTTCATCTCTTCTATCAGAGGTTTATAATGTTTTTTATTCATGTATGGAAATAATGAAATCTATATATGATACACCGAGTGATGTTAATGAGGGTCCTGGTGGTAGTCAAGGTGATGATACTGTCGTTGGTGGTGATGATGTTAGTGGGGGTGGTGATGATGATGATGATGGTGATGATTATAATGGCACTGGTGGTGATGAGGGAGATATTGATCCCCTCCATTTTTGAGTTGACAGTAAAGAGAGATGTTTGTATGATGTTTAATGTCTAAAACTAATTGATGGTGTGGATTTTATATGTATGTTATAGTATTTTAAATGGTTTGAAAACTATTGATAACCTAATGGTTAAATTCTAAATATATAATAATTGTACTGCATTAAATGTATACCATGTTTTAAAATTTATTTTCAGGTTCTGTGAGAGGTGTTGGATGGTGATGATGTTGTCCATTGGGGATAGAACATTATACCAACAATTCATAGAACCATGGATATATATAAAATTTTTATAGTCCTTTATACCCAAAATTTCAAGAACCATTGGTATAGATGTATACCCATTGTTTTAATAAAACCTTGGGTATTCAAATTTGGAAGTGAGTTATACCAACAGTTTCAAAGAAAACCATTGGTATAGCCCTATACCAATGGTTGTAATCCCCATGGTTCATATAACCAATGGTATAGGTTATACCAATGGTTCTAGGGCCTATACCAACAGTTTTAAACTGTCGTTATAACTTAGTTTTCTAGTAGTGAATGTTATATAGAAATATAATTTCACTAAATAAACAATCAGTACATAGGATAAAACCAATATGTAAGTAGAAAAATGAGTAGGTGCACATAGTATCAAGAAATGGATAACAATCAGATATATGATAAATGAGAAGAATATAATATAAGTTCCTATCAAAATACCTAAAAGGGAAACATAGATAAAGAAAATAAAATACCTAACAGACTCTACAAAAAATCAAAAGATCAATAATATGAGATGCTTCCCATAAATCACTAATAATGATGTCATCATCCAGAAAAATGGAAAAAAATTCAATCATAGGAGTCCATCAATCCAACTATCCTCTTAATCTTGTAATAATTAGAAGTATTTTCCTCAGGTTCTGATGGTCACTTGGTGTGTTTTACAACCTAAGCAATGGGTTGACCAAAAATACCATGTGGTGGATGGAGCATCTGTGTGGGTCGAAGAGAGGGGGAATCTATGCGGGTTGTAGATGGAGCTCCTGGAGCTATCAAAATATGCCATCTACATGAGGAAATACCTTATGGGGAAGGCTATATGGTATCCTAGTAGACTCATTGATAACTATAACATAGGAAAAAGATCATGAAATAGCTAAATGAATTCATAAATAATAATAAGAATGAAAGGAAGACATCCAGTCAAAAATTATATCCCATCAATTAGATGATAAAAATGATACAATAGGGATAGGAAATATAGAAAGTACAAAAATACACATAATATTGAGTACAATAGGGGATGGGTATACAAGAAAAAGACTAAATGGTGTAGGAAGATGCTCCACTATCAACATCAGAGGTACCCTCCTGAATAGTGGTTTTTTGAATCTACCTTTACATGTTAATGGATACAATAGAGGTAGTGGTAGGTGGATCAACCACCATATCAGGTGTCGTGGTGATGGAAATGTGGTCAGTTGACAATGGAGAATCTATGGAAGAGGCTGGAGGGGGTGAGGTACCAATCTGAATAGATTCCATGTTTCTGGTAGCATGATCAATAAACGACACCTCAGATGTAGAAGGTAAGGTGGGGACCTTACCCCATCTAGCCTGATCTTATCAAAAGTCCCTCTAAGAATCAATATCTATAATCTATAGAGGGATATTAATGCAGGTCTCAAAAGGGTACAGGGTAAAAAGGTGTGGGAATAGAGCTGTAGGTAGGCTTGGATATAGTAAATAGAGGGTGGGTGGCATGGGTGGTAGTGGAATGAGATGGGGAAGTGGGTGGTAACAAATAAGGATCAGCAAAGGTAATGTGGAAGTGAAGATAGATTTATCACTAGTTCTACAGAATACATTGGAGAACATTTTCATGCCTGTGGAAAAGCTCCCACATATCAGGGAGAAGGGGTAGGGGAATCTCAAAATGGGAAGGTGGATGCATCTCAAATAGAGTAGCAACGGTGGGGGTGGTTCAGTACTACCATCTGTAGTGGGTGGGTTTGTGTTAGGTGTAGTATATGGGGTACTAGAGTGGACACCACTCAAACTAAAGTAGGAATATTTGGCCTCTCATCACATACCTCAACATAATTGGTATCACACTCATAGTGCTTCTTGATCTTCCCCTTCAGTATTATCTTGTGGAGTAAAATGAAATAGACCATCTGCGTCAGTCTGAGCAATAAAAGTGGATGATATGTGTTAAAAATTCCTATATGTCATTCTAGATGAGTGAAGAATCTACAAACCATCAAAGTATCATGATCTCTCCTCACCTAGGCCTCATATTAGAGCATGAACTACTGAGAAATTTTGACTATAGGGCCTCCCATGGAAGAGGCTAAAATGATCATCTCTATCAGAATGATGGCCCTTTGAGAATATCCTATGACCAACCAAGCATGGGAGAGATCTTGATGAATTATCTACAAGGTGAAACCCCTCAACTGGGTTCTCTTCTCCATGCATGGGTCATGAAATCTCTGGGGGTTATGGGATAGTAATGCCCATCTTCATGGAGTGTCTTCCTTGTTTGGATCAATCCACAAGGTATTATAAATTGGGGAAGCAACAAAGTATGAATTGTAAATACTCATCCCAACACTAAAGTCTCACAACATGATATCCCAAGGCCTTCTGTTCATACTAAAAGTGACGTGTACGACATCAAGCTCCAGAGTGGCTAGGAACTCAAGGAAGAGCTCTTGATATATCTCATCACATAACTCGATGATGAAAGACAGTTTTATGCACCTGATGTGATCCATGACCTCCTGAGATACCAGAATTTTCTCTAGTATGATAAGATCGAGCCTCTTGTTTTGGCGCATAGACTTGGCCTGAAGACGGACCAAGCGGACCTGATGCTCTGGCTCAGGAAACTATAGATAGGGATAGAGATGCAACTATTAGGCAGTGAACTATGACTATCAAGAGGAATAATGGGAATGAGTAAAATTTGTGGGAGTAGTGGATCCAGATGGAGATAATGGTGGGGAAGAATCTACCAGTGGTGGTGGAGGATCCAAAATAGGGTGCTTGGGTGCAGAATGATTGTTGTGTTGGACCACTTGTTTTGGAAGACATGATGTTGATGTTGTTTTTTCATGCCATGGTGGTGATAAGTAAAGAGCAGGGAAGGGAGGGGAAACATCTATATGCTCAATGGGTAGCATAGTAGGAGGAGGAGAGGGGTTCGGTTTCATTTTTTCAAGGTGTGTGGAAGATGTGGGGAGCCAAACGGTCGGAGGGGGGGAATAGGGTTTCACCCCAAAAAATGATATTCATAGCTTCTAATAATTCCCCCAACATTTACAAATCATTTATGTCATTCACATTGGGTAAAATGTGGGAAATTTTTTTCCTCACCCCGCAAAACTCATGTTGTGTGTGGTTTACATGATGTGAATTGGTTCATTTTCAAATTTTTTTTGAATTGACTCTTTGGCCTTACGTAAATGTTACCAAACTATCCTAAACTTCAAAAAACATACTCTAACCTATGTAACCTTTCATGGGTTGCCTATCAACCATAACTTCATTTAACATCGAGAGATAGACATCATGTTGAGTTAATTGAATTTTAAATAAATAACACACCCTTAATGAAATAGTTATTGATAGATTTTTAAAATTTGGTCATTGACCTTAAAGGGTGGTCTATCACCTCATTAAATTTTAATTGTCCCATAAGGGAAAACCTTGAAAACTTCAAAAGGACCTGACCACAAGGATTTCAATTTTCTAGGGAATAGATTCAGGATGGAATTAAATAATTGAACTTTATTCTCATTTGTGAATATCCATCACGTGGTGCATCATTCATGCCACTTTTTTTCTTATAAATTTGTGCATTTTCATAAGCATCCCATCATATCTCTTCAAGCTCATTCATTTGCAGCATTATTTGTTACCCAGCTTTTTGAGCATCCAAGTTTAGTTTTTTAATCATCCAGTATGATCAGTTTTCTAATTATACTGTCAAAGTATAGGGTTTCCCATAAACAAGTTAGAATGGAGTAGTGTCGATGGGTGTTTTATATGTCATGATATGCACCCAAAGTTAATCATCAAGTTTGATATCTAATTATTCCTACTTTTATTAACTATATTTTATAAAAAAAATGATCTTCCTGTTGGATAATTCAACTTTTCCATCAGTCTATGGATTTTAGGGAGTTCCGGTATTGTATCGAATCCAGTATTTTTCAAGAATCCACTTTACAGCCATATTTTTAAACTGTGTTCCCTAATCACTAATGAGTAATCAGATAAATCCAAATTGAGAAAAGATGTTTTTCTTTAAAAAGTGTATGACTACCTTGGTCGTGTCATGGGTGGTGGATTTTTTCTTGAACCATTTTGAAATGTAGTAGATAAGAACCGTGATATAATGATTTCCATTAAAATTGGTAAATGGGACCATAAAATCAATCCCTCAAACATTGAATATTTCTAATTCCAATATGGGATTTTGGGATATCTCATTGCATTTCCCAATGGTTCCTGTTCACTATCACCACTCACAACTTTGTAAAAACTCCTCACATCCCAATGGAGTATGGGCCAGAATAGTCTACTTTGTAGGATCTTAGACATAGTGCATTCAGGACCATGATATATTCCAGCTAGATATGTGTGACACAACTCAAGAACGATTTGAATTTCATCGTCTAGGATGCATTGTCGCATCAATCCATTAATTAAATGCTTAAATAAGATTGGCTCATCCCAGTAATAACATGAAGCATCAACAAAGAACTTTTTCCTCTATTGATAGGAGAAGTGTGGATAAAGGGATCCTATAGTAAGATAATTTTTTACATTAGTAAACCACATTCATGATTTTTTATCCACATTGAAAAGTGTTTCATTGGAAAAATCATCTTCAATATTTTGATCATTTTCATCCTCGATACTAGGAAGCATGAGTCAAGATAAATGGCCAGCAATGAAATTTTCAGTTCCTTTCGTGTCTTTGATAAATATATCAAATTCTTATAGTAGTAGGATCCGCTATATTAGCCATTTTTTGGAGTCATTTTTACTTAAAATGTACTTTAGTGTTGCATGATTAGTATAAACTATGACTTTGGAGAGCACGTGGTATAATCTAAATTTATCAAAATCAAAGAACACTTCCAGCATGTCCTTCATTGTGGTTATGTAATTGATCTAAGCCTCATTTAGAGTGTTCATAGCATAATAAATGGGACATAAGATGATTCCAACCCTCTATCCACAAACATCACCCACAACGACATCACTGGAATCACACAACATTTCAATGTCTTTATCCCAGTCGGGTGATACTATGATAGGAGCGACCACTAGGCTATTCTTAAAAGTATTGAATGACCACCATCGCTCTTCAATGAAATTTAATGGAGTATCCTTATACAATAATTTTTTCATTGGGTGGTCAATTTTATAAAAATTCTAGATGAAGTGGTGATAAAATCCCATGTGGCCTAGAAAACTTCTTATTCCTATCACAGTTGTGGGACCATGAAAGTATTTGATCACTTTAATTTTTTTCAGGTTAAATTCCATGCCATGATTTTAAATTTTATGTCTGAGTACTATACCTTCTTGTACCATGATATTAAATTTTTCATAGTTTAGTACTAGGTACTTCACCTCACAATGTTGCAATACTAGTTTTAGATTGATTATAAAAACCTTGAAGGATCGTCCGTACATGGAGAAATCACCCATGAAAATCTCTAGAAAATCCACATCCATATCATGAAAAATGTATGTCATACACCATTTTAAAGTTTATAGTTCATTTAACATTCCAAATGACATCCGTCGATAGGATAAGGTTTCAAACAAACATGTGAATGTGGTCTTAGAATAATCAACTAGGTCAAAAACAATTTGATTGTATCCAGAATATCCATCTAGAAAATAATGGAATTTATGACCAAAAAATCTCTCCAGCATCAAATACATGAATAGGATCATAAAATGGTCTTTTCAATTTTTTGTTTTGATATTTTTGTATTCAACACATACTCTATATCCAGTAATGGTTTGAGTTGATATTAAATCCTCTTCATTGTTTTTTATAATAGTCAAGACACCTTTCTTTGGGATGACTTGTAGTGGGATCACCCATTTGTTATAAGAAATGGAAAATATTATACCAGTGTCAAGAATATTTAGAAATTACTTCTTGATAACTTCTTTCATTGGTGGGGTGATTCATTTATGGGGTTGTCATTTTGGTTTAGGACCTTCTTCTAGCAGAATTTTATAGGTGAAAATTATGGGGTTGATCTCTTTAATATCATCCAAACCCCAGGATATTGATTTTTTATGCCTTTTCAATACTTCCATTGGTTTTTCTTCTTGTTTTGGATTCAAATTTAAGATTATGATGACTGGAAGAAAAACTTTAGTTTCTAAGAACAATTATTTCAATGTTCTCAATAAAGGCTTCAATTCTAACAGTGATGTCTTGATGACAGAGGGTATGAATAGTGAGATGGTACCTCTCATCAAAGGTTAAATGTAATTCACCTCTTTAATTAACTACATCCATTTTATTTAGGATATAGGGTCTCTCTCTATCTCATACTCAATGTTCATGAAATCAACTTTTTCATTGGTTAGAAAGATGGCTTGACAATTAGATGAATCACCACTTTTCCTGGAAGATTTCACTAAATCGAACACTTCTTGTTCATCAAAAACTATGAAAATTAGCCTTATTTGATTCAAATCAATCAACACATTAATAGAGGAGAGAAATGGTCTCCCTATAATGATGAGGACATATCCTTCTTCCTCCATATCCAAGATAAGAAAATATTTAGGAAAAATGAATTTACCAACCTTGACTAAAACATCCTCAAGAAGTCTTTGAGGATACTTAACTAATCAGTTATCCAACTAATATGAAACTCTCATTGGTTTCAAATATTTAAGCCCTAAATTTTGTAAGACACTCATAATAATGATATTAATACATGTGCTGAGATTGCGGAATGATTTTTTGAAATTTCATGTTTCGATGGTGTAGGGAATCAAGAAGCTTCTGGGGTATCGCCTATTTGTTTTAAGCTTATGATAAAAAACTATAGAGTATTCTTTATTCAAGGAGATGACTCCTAGGTCTTCCATTTTTCTTTTATTGGAAATAAAATCCATTAAGAATTTTGAGTAAGAAGGCATCTGAGTTATGACCTCTGCAAAGTAGATATTGATGTGCAGTTGCTCATCTCTAAAAACTTTTTTGTATTTCCCCTATATATTTCCTTGTTTCATTATATTTATAAAGGGAATAGGGGGTCTGTATAGTGGCAGTTCTATGAAAAAATCTTCTTTTCAGACTGCACTTGTAGGGGAGATTTTTCTGTTTTCTCAGATTCTAGATTTTGTTCTTGACCAGATTTGTTTGTGATATCATCGATATCTTTACTGATTATTTTATCATGTATTTTAGGTTCATCTAGATTATTTTCCTTCCTATGAATTTTTTCTGAAAATTTAACTCTTTTCCACTCCTAACAACTAGATCATTATCCTCCTCTATCATATGTGTCTTTGTATTTCTGGGCAGCGTACTTGGTAATCGACCTGATAGAGTCTTTGAGATTTTCCCTACTTGGTGCCTGAGGTTGCGGAGGGTTTCCATTTGATTATATATCTCGGTTTCTTAGATATTTATTCTCTAATTCACCTTTGAAACAAATTTGGTGAGTGGGTTTTAAATATTTTATTGTAGAGGTGAGTCTTGTTGTGTATGACTTGGCAGATCTCATTGAAATTGTTGTTGAGCGGGTGGAAATTGTTGAGCTCTAGGGGTGAAATGTTGTTGTATAAATCGTTTTTGAGGCCTAGGAGATGGATTATAAGGTGGGTACCCAAGTGGTCCTTGATTGTGAGGTGGATATTTTCCACTCCTCTTTTGGTAATATCCTTTATTGGATTACTACAATTGTTGAAATTTTTTGATAATACTATTTCTAGTATTGTTGGGGTTGTTGAAACTATTGGTTTTGTTGATTTTAATTTATGTAATTATAATCCTTACTTTGAGTTTCTTCCATATATGCTCTATAGTTTTGTTATGGCTGTGGGCCTCCACACATCTTACAAGCTTTAACCTTCATAGCAGGGGTATGTGATGGCAGTTGTGGAGAAGGTAGTTGAAAGGTTTCTAGCTTCTTTGTGAGAGCTTCAACTTGGGCTACAAGGTAGGTATTCTCTTCCACTTGGTGAATTCCACATAGAGGAAGTCCTCGATCGCTCTACCAGATACTAGAATTGTGGGATATTTCATCCAGAAGTACTCTTCCCACTTTTCTTGTCTTGAGAATAAGTTTTCCATCATCAGTGGTGTCCGCTATAGTTTGAATAGTGGGTTGTAGGCCCTGGTAGAATGTTTAAAGTCGTATCCACACATCGAGTCCATGATGTGGGAACTTTTGAGTTAGTTCTTTGAAGCATTCCCAAGCCCCTCAGGCTGATTCTCTGTCTTCTTGAGAAAATTTTTGAATATCATTATGTAACTTCCATGTTCATATGGGTGGAAAGTACTTGTCTATGAATTTTTTCACTAAATCATCCCAAATTGTGATGGACTCAAGAGCTTGGATTTTGGGCCAGTCCTTAGCTCTATCGTGTAAGGAAAAGGGGAAAACCCTAAGTTCGATTGCATTAAAAGTTACACCTTGACATATAAAGGTGCCACAGACTTCCAGGAAACTTGAAATATAATCATGTGGATCTTCACTCCACAGTCCACTGAATTGTACCTGATGCTAGATCATGTGAATGAGTCCATGATTGATTTCAAAAGTATGCACTTTGATAGGAGGAAGAACGATTATGGGCACAACACCACTAATGGATGATGATCCATAATCCATAATGGTGCACTCTTACAGTAGTGGTCACTCCCCTACTATTCAGGTGGCACATATTGAACATTTTGTGGATTAGGCAGTGCAAGATTTTGATATGTTTTCATGATGAAATAGTGATGTTCAGAAAGATATCTCTAGATTTTAGGGTCAAAATCAAACAATTCTTTAGCATCCAGGCTCTGATAATGAGTCATAGGACCCTATAAAATGCACTAGAATAAAAATTGTATGCAGGTTCTAGTCTATTCATGAAGGTTATAAAAATAATGGGGAATAAATGGGAAGGGGGAAAGAGAATGTGAGGCAATCCTAGGTTCACATCGAAGGTCACTATGCTTAAGAAATAGAAGGTCCCCAACAACAATTCCAAAATTTGATGCATCCAAAGGATATTGTTATATCTTTCAGGTGTGATTAGATTATAAATTTATAAAGTCCCAAAATACACTAGCTACAAAGGTGTAGCATAGCAGTAGTACAAGTTCGAACCCACAGGGGTGAGCTGGAAAAGCTGGTAACCTAATGATTGAAACTAAGCTATTATATTCCTCACATGATTATTGTATATTGGGTTTCTAAGACAAAAAAAATTGATTTATTTCAAATATTAAATAAGGGTTCAGGTTCAATTTTAGGTAGCAAGGTAAAATGGTATTCCTAAATATGGCTTGGGATGGTCCTATGTCTTAGGTTGTGAAGCAATGCAGAATTCACCAATTAGTTTTGATCAAACCAATTAGATCTACCTGGATTGACAACTACTCTTTGTTCTAGAGGAATTCAATAACCTAGGTTCATAAATCTTAGCTTCAAGGGAAGAAAGCATCATGAACAATTAGTCATATTTTTCTCAACTCCAATTAAGTCAGGGTCCTTCTATTTCAATTCTCTGGATCATCACCAATGGAATTCAATGAATTTTTTTCAATTGTGTCCTCTCTTTCTCTTGTGACTCTTGTGTTTTATTTATTTTAACCCCTTAAATCCTCTTTTATACCCTCTCTATCCCTTATTCTTTCTTATACCAATATTTTAGAGATATTTGAGTGTTCTTGTATCAATTTTTCTTCTAATAAAACCTCATATTATTCCTTATCTTCTTGGTTGGGTGATTACAACCTTAAGTGAGGGATTCTTGGTTTCTTGATTCTTCGTTAAATATAAAGTGACTTTATTATTTGGTTTCTTGATTCTCTATTAAATTTCAAGGGTCTTTGGTTTCTTAACTCTTGTTAAATTCATGGGGTTAATATAACCCCATAAATAAATCTTGAGGGGAGGAAACACAAGGGATCATTCTTGAGATATTTCTGAACTCCTTTATCAAATTGTGATTGTCTATTTAATTTCAGCATCATTTACTTAGATTATTACATGTTATATGACATTTCTTTCATATATATTATATATTATCTATGATTTCATGACCTTTTACCTATGAATCTTTCTAAAAACATTATAAATTCTGTTGGTCTGAGTAGAGTACTCAAAAGGGGGGTTAATTGAGTATCTATAAAATTTTCTATTGAAAAGTTTTCACAAAAATGTTCCCCAATAAAAATGAATACAGCCCAGTCAATCAAGGTAATACGGTTATAAAGGTTTGATTATTCAAATAACCTCTCAAAATATTTATTAATTATCAGTAATATCAATATGAGTTATTGATACTACTTTTGAATATATTCTAATAAGGAAAGACAATTATAACTTCTATCCAAGATTAACTATCAAAGTAAAATTTAGTGATTTCTGAAATATACAGTAAAACAGAGAAACACTAAATTAAACAACACAGCAGATAAAACAAGTGGTTCAGTCTCAAGCTGAGACCTAATCCACTTCACTTTGGAATCACCTGCCACCAAGTAGTTTATATCAACAAACTTGATCCACACCCTGGATCGGGGTAAACAACAGTGCATAGGACTGTCCAGGTCACATGACCTCTTCCACTGTTCTTTGTTGCTAAAAACTACTAGTTCACACAAGAACCTCTTCCACACTTATTCGTGGGAGTAAAAAATTGTAAAACGATATTAGAGGAAGGATATTTTGTATCCTTTAGTTTAATGTAGGAGATAGTGTGTGTTTTTAATACAGAAAAACACACACTGCTCAAAAGCTAAAACAATACACAACAGAGCAAAGATGATGAGAAAAGGTTAGAAGTGCTCTGAGTGTTATTCTATGCAAATCTGGACTTGTAGGATGAAGAAAATGAAAGTATCAAGTCCTCTTGTGAAAAATAGAGTATCGCAAGTTTGGTGATCTGGTTTCCAGTTAGATCTAGCTCATGTTCTTCGTGGAGTTGGTATTGTGAAGATGATTTTGGATCTGATCTACGGTAGTCCAACCTTTGAATAAAAATTGATTCATGTGTTCTTCAGTTGTTTCTTGTTGAATGTATCAGTTCACTTTTCAAAAATTCTCATTCTTCTGCTCGTCTCCTCACTTTTTCTAGTGTCGCGCTTTTTTTTTATTTCGGAGTGCACATGTTAGAGCTGACAGGATGCATGTATTTTGCACCTCTTACCTCGTACTGTCAGGTGACATGTCTACAAGGAAATATTAATTATGTCAGTGCATTTAAATTACTCAAATATGATTGTTAGAAATTAAATTGAAAATGAAAAAATAGATTAAAGAACGGTGTCATAGTATGTCTAGAAATGGTATCACTTGGAAACGGTGTCACCAGGAAACTGTGTCTTCTTCTTTTACTTTGAGCAGTGAGAGCGTCATGATGGGATAGTTGTATTGAGATTAGGAATCGGTAGCACAGATTTGGTGTTAGGATCATGATGTCTGGTCCTTTTCCAAACTTTGAACAGTGTCTTAGTAATGGTAGCAAGGATCCAGTGTCACAGAATTCATGAGATCTGAAACTGGTTACGGTGTCTAGTTCATGGTGTCTAGGTCATGGTGTCTGGGTCACGGTGTCTGGATCACGGTGTCTGGGTCACGATGTATGGATCACAGTGTCTGGATCATGGTGTCTCGATCACGGTGTCTAGGTCCTTTTCCAGAAAACTAGAACCAGTGGCAGACTCACAGTTTCTCAGACTTATCCTAATATCTGTATACAGACTTAAGTAGTAATATCCACAGAATGAATTAGACTTGATCATTCATAAAAGAAATTCATTATAGAACAAATTAAATATAGTTTACAATAATAAAACATGATTTATAGGAATTAAGATCTTGGGTAAGTTTATTTAAAACTTAAAGAAACCAACCATCTCTACACATGATTTGAGATGGATTAAATAGGAGTAACAGGATTTGTGACCATTAAAACATGATTAAAACATGAGGAGTCCAAAAATATCCCCCTTTTTGATGATCACAAATCATGTGAATTAGATATCTGTTCTTAGTGTGCAGTCTCTCCCTTAGGTCAATTTTTCTCCCCCTTTTGGGATTATCAAAAAGAGTACAAGAAAAATAAATAATGAGAGTAAAGAAGAGAATAGACAACAATAGGCCAAATTACATTAGATGGAAAAAGATGTGTCATTACAAACATTGGGAAAAAGTACAAACCATCCCTATAAAGATAAAATTTTCACTTTTCTTCAGAACCAGTTGTCTTCTCTTTTCCCTTGTAAGTAGGATCAGAATGAGCCACAAGAGAAGAAGTAGAATTTGAAGAAAGGAGTGAGCCAACTGTCAGAGAAGGAAGAGGGAGTCCTTCAAAAACAGAAGGTTCCAAAGTAGGTTTGGTGGAAGACCAAGACAAGTTTTGGTCAAGGATAACAGGTCTGATCTGGCTCAGAGCCTGATATACAGACATTGAGGTAGATACAAAGGTAGTGTATGAATAAGGCGGTAAACTAGGCCACAAGGGTGTAGCTTCAGGCGCCACAATAGCTATGCTCTGCACATAAAGATAAGGCTTCAATAACTAAATGAAGTCAGTAATAATCTCACCACCACACTGCATTGCTTTCTCAAAAATCATATTTGTTCTCCGCGAACTTTTCCAATAAAGGAGTGAAATATTTTAGCTTTTGAACTTGAGTCTTGAAGTCTTGAGTGATAGGAGGAATATTTAGATTCTCTACAAGATACTTGAAATGATTGGTCATATCATGCTTATAGAAAATCCTATTAAAGTAGAAATCCACTTTCTTAGTAATTTATTCCTGAGAATCATTTGCAATCTTTGAGTGAATCCTTACCAAATCAAGTACTCTATCACTATTCTTGAAAACCGTAGATAGAGTCTCTTTGTCAAATCCACTTAACACTGATTGAAGTTCCTCTTTAACAATAGTTCTGAGTAGATCACTATCAAAGGATTGAGACGACTATCCAGAGACACTAGAGGCTATAACAGCTAAAGTGAGGGACTTGAGCTGATTCATAACTTTATATAGACATACCTTGTACTCATCAGTCAGTTGTTTGAGAACAATAACAATCTCACACATCTCTTGAACTATCTACTTGTTTCTCTCAGCTAACTTGTCAGCTAATGAAGTCAAGTTCAGTTTAATTAGAGAGGCAACTTCCTATGGAATCTGACCACTAACATCCTCAACAAGATGAGCGACATGATCTTTTCCTAACTGCAAGAATTTTTGAAAATATTCAACCATAGCTCTGAAAGTCTTTATATCATCACTTAACTATTTGTTCTCAATTATGACCTCTTTCATGAAGCATTTTTGGCTGAATCTACCATATGATCTTCTCTAACAACAAGGAAGTATCCCTTTCACTTAGGTTTGTTATAGGGGTAGGTTGTGTGTTCATGAGCTTTTCAACTCCAGCCAATAGAGTAGCTCTAAAGGATTTCAAATCACTCTGAATCACAAAGGTAAGAGGTTCTTGTGAAGGTTCTGGAATATAAGTTGAGATAGGATCAGGTTCCTTAGTAGAGATTACTTCAAGAGCAGAGACCAGTTTCAATTGAAACATAGTAGAAAGGTCTATACCTTTAACTGAGGCTTCCTGGAAATCAACCGCATCAAAGTATCTAGGGAACTTATACCATGTATCCATAGTGTTTTGTTCAAAAAGATTAGGAATTTCAACACTTTCTAGACTAGGGTGTTTCTCCCCCTCAACAAGTGCATCTCTCACAGGACTAAGAGATTCAGTTTCTTGATCTGGTTCTAAAAGATAATTTATAATACTTTCACTCATTTCTTTTCTATCCAGATGGAAGGATTGTTCCATTCTTTCCTTAGTAGATAGGATAACATCAGGATTAGCTTGTGCTTCTAAATTTTCTTCAACTACAGCTTCTTTCTCAAGAGAAAATTCTTATTCTAAAGGCTCATCAAGAACAACCTCTTCTCTTACATTAAAAACAGATTCTTTTCCAGAAGCAAGTTATTTTTCCAAATCAATACTTCTTTCAAGAACAGTTGCTTCCTTATCAACTATGTTTTGTGGAACAAGTGAATTACTTTATTCCTTATCCAAGATAGTTTATTCTGTAGGTGTAATATCTTCCTCTTCATCCTCTTCAATAGGATAGTCAACAATTTCATCTAGTTCCAAACTAGGATCAAAAGTGTTCTTAGGTATTTAAGGATGATCAACTGGATTAAACTTTTAATATAACCTTTCATTATCCTCCACCCAAGCCTTTTTTCATGGATTCCAACTAATTTTCATCCTTTTGACTGTAACCTTTGAGATACATAATTCATATTCCTTGATGGCTTCTTTATTTGGTCCAACCAACCCTTTGGCATACAGTATAGCAGAGATTAACCTTGAGTAGAACAAGGAGGTAGACTTTGAGGTTGTCTTTATCAACTCACACATATGAAGTATAGCATACTTGCATAGTTTAATCTTGTGTTTGTTCTTCATAATATGTATCAAGAATATATCTTGATACTTGAGGGTAGAAAAATCTCTTTTCGTCAGACTAATCAGATTCTGAATAAACTTAAATAGTAACCTTGATTCACCATCTTACTCAGCAGAAATAGCTCTTCTCTTCTTTTTATTTCCAATCAAGCTTCCCAGGGCCTATTATAAAACAAAAACATCACTATGAGGAGGAGGACCTCTCTGGTAGTCCTAAAAAATTCTCTCATGAGGTATCCCTAGGAAAGAAGCCCATAACCTCAAGGAAAAGGTGAATCTTTGGCCATTAATCCATCTCCTCACAACAAAAACATCTTTAGCATTGAAAGAAAACTGAACAAAATGATAAAATTGTGCAACAAGTTTTGGATAAATCGGAATTTTCTATTTTGCGAACTAGTCCATCCATCCCTGTTCTTTCAGTACTTTGAAAACTAAAGACTTACTTGTCAGCAACCACTTAGGACAGATTTCCTTTTCTGGTACCATTATTCTATCAACAAGGTTTTGGTTCAAAGGTCCTTAGGGCGCTACCTTCAGTGCTCTTTTCATTTTCTTCTGAGATCTGTGCTTCTCATGAGTTGATGAAGATGGGAACTTCATTTTGGGAATTCAATGAGGGGTTCGAGAGAGAGAGATGAAGGATTGAAGGAGGTCTTACAGTTTGAGAGAGAAAGGTTTTGGGTTTGAGAGAAGAGATCTTGAGTGAAAAAAATAGTGAAATACATTTGGTTTTTATTATTTAGGGATTTAAAGCATTGAAAATTCAAAATCCTGGGACAAATATAATAAAATATTTAACACAACGATAGGGTAAATATAATACAATTAAAATGGAAAGTGTTATTATGGTGAGACCGGAACAGACTTTCATGGTAATATTGGAACAAGTTTTCATGGTGAGACCAGAACAGGTTTTCATGGTTTCATCTTTACAGTGTGTCTCCACACAGTGCGACTGTATTATTTGAGATGGTAAGTACCAGATAGTAACTGAGAGATAGTAACTGTGAGACCGTAAACATGAAACAGCAACTTCAAGATAGTGACACGTGAAATCGTAAATTATGAAATAGTAAGCTGTGAGATAGTAAATTTTGAAACAGTATACTTTCTACTTGATATTTATCATTCCCAGTTCATATATTATTGATTAACGCTCAAATTTACCCAAAAGAAGAAGATAGGACAGTCCTTGTAGTCTAGTTTGGGTTGTTGAATCCTCAGAGACCTAAGAAGTACCTACAGACACGTGCATTCTATGGATTGTTTTTGGCTATGAAGTGGCAAACTTAGGCTGATTTAATATGGTTTTAAAGGATCACTAACAGATTTAAGTTAATTCAAATTAAGGTAATGAGTTGATCTTAGGTTATCGCTCAGGGTGGATTGGATGAATTCCTTTTTTAATCATTTCAATTTCTTATAATTGAGATGGATTCATTTAAGAAGATCAAATGAAATCATCACTTACTGGTTTAATTCCTAAACACCCTAATACTAATCACCTATACACTTTAAGGATCAAATTTTTTAGCACTCCAAGGTAGAGGTTTGTATTAGCACTTGAAATGTGTGACCTTAAATTCAATAAGGATGAATAGGTTTTAAAATAATCAAATAAAAATCTCATTTAAAAGAAGTGATTAGCCATTAATGGAGTGATAAATAACATCCAATCAAGCCCCTTGATACTCCCTTGGATCAACCCATAAAATATTTATCCCTCCATTGATGACATGTCTTCAACGGAAGCGGGAAGTAGACTTACGAGGGTGGAATTGAAGAAGTAAAAACAACAACAAAAATTGATCACTCCTTCGTTGTGTGATAAATATAAAAAAGTATGGAGTGAATAAATTCACACATTGAACCAATGGTATCAACGTGATAAGTAGAATAACATTATAAGAGTAAAGGAAGAACTTTTATTAAGAAACTAAGGTGAATTAAACAACTTACATGAGAAAGAAATGCGATTACAAACACAAAGCGACAGCATAACACTACAATGAAACCAAGCACCAAAGATCCTTAAATCCTACAAAATCACTACCTTAAATAGGAATTTTTGATCCCTTGGGTAGAGCCTCCAACAGTCAAAGTCTCCTCAATTAATTTTGGTAGGCCATAGGTGGGTGGAAAGTAAGGGAGAGTTGATTTTTCTACCCTTGACCCGAGGTGGAATCCATCTTTCCTTCACCGAAGAGAAGCGCTTGGAAGACCTTCTATATGGCCGAATCAGAGTGTACCATAGAAAACGAAAATGGATCCTAGGATATATTCTAACCTCCTGTCAAATTTGGGCCCATTTTGGGTTGTTTATTCCGAGATATGATCAAATTAGTGGGATGTTTTTTTGGGCCATAGAATCTGGCCCAGAATTTTATCTCTAACTTGGGCCGCCTAAATGAACATTATGTAGGCCGAATTATCATTGGATCCTCAAGAGTGATTTGTTCCTCTACATGTATTATATAATCCCAAGAAATTTTGGATTCATTGGGCCTGTATTTTGGGCCCCACTGTCTTATCAGTGGGATGGTGTCCAATCTGACTTCTCCAGAATTGTTTTCTTTCATCACAAAATATCACCATCTTCTTCCATGAATTCTCCAATGATCCCTTAATCAAAAAATTTCATATATTTAAGTGTAGATAAAATTTCCAAAATATAAAATTAAAATATGTATAATTATATTCCTTAAAATCAAATGAATGATTGGGTACTTTAAATGATGTTCAAAAATGTACCACATAATAGTGCATTTTAAGAAGGTATTACAATCATAATGTGAAATGATGTTCAAAGTGTAAAATTCACTAAAATGGTGTTTATGAATAATAAATAAAATGAATATTATATATATTAACAATGAATATTATCCTCATTTAGTGGCTAATCACACCCCCCAACTTGAGTTTTTCTAGTCCCGAGCAAAATATATCTCAACAATATGAAATTCGAATTCCCTTTTCCAAAAACATTTTTATACACAATGATCACCGGAAACCCTTATACCAAAAAATCATGAAACCCATAAAAATATTTTAATATAAGATAGTTTCATAAGAATATCCCAATCCCAAGCTCATTCCTTTGTTCAAATTCATTTCCATATTTCATCCAATATCAATTAAGTATGAGGATGTGTTGTGCATCACAATAGACATGGGGGTTCCATTTTATTAAAGGGGGGAATGATGGAAGCGCTAGGTGGAATCATATTTCAATATTAAGATGAGTATTCATTTTTTTTATTGTATTTTTTTTTTTGCAATTTTTCCATAGTAATTGAAGTTGCACTCAAAAGAGTTAACCCATGTAGCGAGACTTTGCCGATGACTCCCAGGCTCAAATACCTTAGGGCACCAAGTGAATCCCACATACTCGGGCATCATCTTGAGTTAACTCAGTCAAAAACAAATTCAAATTACCAAAAATATATATTAAAATTACTAACTCTGGGCCAGAAAACTATGGAGTCACGATCCCCAAGTGATGAAAGCCACGCATTAGGTCATTTCATTTCTCTACGCGCAAATTTTTTTTAAAAATTTTTTTTTGAATACTCATATTAAACTGAAATCATCATCAAACCTATGATATTTATTTAGGGGACCCCAAGAACTTAAAATAATACCCCACTATCCAAAGGACGTGCATTGTGATCTTTTTTTTTATTTGGATGAAAATATAAACGATGAAATATCACATTGGACAGCCACACTTTCCAAAATCTATGCTCATGAAATTATACAAGGATTAAAATCAGAATTAGGGTATGCTAAATTATTTTATATTCAGTTTCAAAGTGTGCAATGTGTATTACCATGTTCAAAGTTAAAGGAATTTTTCCTTCCATTTACACAATTTTTTTTTCAAATCATTCATTTTTTTTACACGAAATCATTTTTTATTTTATCTCCCCCCCCCAACTTAAAATAACAGTGTCCCCAGTGTTTAAAGAAAAGAAAATTTAGAAGGGCGTAGAGGTAGAGAATGAAAGTTCAAAAAGGAAATTGAAAATGAGGAGCATGGAATGAAGTCACCTGGTGGTTGAAGTTGAAATTCTTGCTGCTCCCTTTGAATCCTTTGATATCCATGTCACTTGCAGAGTAACCTAGTTAGAAAAAGGAAAAAAAACAAAACAAAACAAAACAATATATATATATATATATATTTATATAATAAATAAAGTAAAATATAAGTATATATATAAAAATTATAGAAAAAGGAAGCACACAAAACCGTAGGTCAGTGGTAAGCGCGCGCCCCTGTCTCACTTCGGTCCCGGGTTTGAATCCCCGCGGCTTCGCCGGTTGTGACGGGGTTTGACCCACGACCCACAACATGTCCCTTTTTATTATTATTAATATATTTTTATTTATTTATTTTTATTTTTATTTTAACCTACAAAAACATTAAAATAAAACAAATTGATGATACATTGTCTTCTTTTTAAATTTATGTCTAAGGCATTACTCAAGGATCACACCACGTGACACGGATGAATATGGTGCTACCCTTTCATACCCATCCATACTCATAATAGAAGAACAGGTCAACAGTCTATATTTTTTTTTAAATATAAAAATGATTAATTAATCCTATTTAAAATATAAATTTTATTAAAACAACAAAATGATAGGAAACTTGAAAACCATGGGTTGCCTCCCATGCAGCACTTTGTTTAACGTCATTAGCTCGACTTGAACCCCACAACTTATCCAATACCAACTTTCAAAATTTTAAGGACCACATGTTTTACCACTTATACTAGGTTTAGATTGATTATATGTTTATAATTTGTTTCATTAAAAACCTATGTTCTAAAATGAGTTGGTAAATCCAAGGAATATCAAAAATGGTGGATCTAGTTGCTTCTCTAGTCTTGCCTAATATATCAAGGGTCATTCCACTTATATTTATTTCAAGAGAAGAAAAAATTAAAACATGATGGTTTTGGATATCCTCAATGAATAAAAACTTGAGGAAGGATGGAAAGGACACATTTTCAAGTTCAGGCAGACTAACACTTTTATACATAGGTTGGGAATTTGGATCAATCTCAATTTTATTTTCAAAATTTATCAATAGAATTGGTTCCTTTGGAATAGAAGATCCAACCACAAAATTGGAAATTGTAGTGTTAGGAATGGGTATGGACTCAAATTTTGTGATTTCTATTAATGGTTCAATGATTTGTGTTTTTTAAAAATCATTAACAGAGTTATATTCATGAAACTCAATCCATGATGTCAAATTTTCATCTTTTGAATCCAAAAAATAAATTTCCTCTTGATTTAACAACCCTTAAATAATTACTTTATCAAATTCATCTATCCCAAATTCAAATGTTGGTTCTTCAATAAATTCATGAGAGGTTTGTGGGACAAAAGAGTCTTCTGTCAATGACGAGGAAGGGATAGCATGAGTGGGAATGGGTTCCATAACTGTCTCAAAGTTTTTTAGTTCTAATCTCAATGATGAAACCTCAAAATTCATTATCTCCATTTGTGGACACATTTTTTCAAGTAATGGTTGTGGATCATGATGGTCAAGGGGTTGAGAAATATGGTCTATTCCAGGTGGATAATTTATTTGTTGGAATTGCACAAGAGGTTGTTTAGATTGGCTTTGTGGGGATTGAAACTCATTATATGTTGGGATGTTTAGTGGATCAGATGAGTAAAAACATTTTGATTCATTATTTTGTTGATGATCCAACATGTAGAAATTAGGATGGTCATTGTACATCACACATGGGGTTGGGTGATCAAAGTAGGGATAGGTTTCCCATGTTTGGGTTTGTTCAAAAGGGATTTCCATTGGAGTGAGGGGGTGAGAACAGAGAAGAGGGGTGAAAAAAAAAGATGATAGTGTCTAATATAACTAACTTATGTCCCCATAAACGGCTCCAAAATTTGATTCACGCTCAAATTTACCCAAAAGAAGAAGGTAGGACGGTCCTTGTAGTCTAGTTTGGGTTGTCGAATCCTCAGAGACCTAAGAAGTACCTACAGACACGTGCATTCTATGGATTGTTTTTGGCTATGAAGTGGCCAAATTAGGTTGATTTAAGATGGTTTTAAAGGATCACTAACATATTTAAGTTAATTCAAATTAAAGTAATGAGTTGATCCTAGGTTATCGCTCGGGGTGGATTAGATGAATTCCTTTTTTAATGATTTCAATTTCTTATAATTGAGATGGATTCATTTAAGAAGATCAAAAGAAATCATCACTTACTGGTTTAATTCCTACACACCCTAATACTAATCACATATACACTTGAAGGATCAAAGTTTTGAGCACTCCAAGGTATAGGTTCATATTATCACTTGAAATGTGTGACCTTAAATTCAATAAGGATGAAGAGGTTTTAAAATCATCAAATAAAAATCTCATTTAAAAGAAGTGATTAGCCATTAATGGAGTGATAAATAACATCCAATCCAGCCCCTTTATAATCCCTTGGATCAACCCATAAAATATTTATCCCTCCATTGATGACATTTCTTCAACGGAAGCGGGAAGTAGACTTACGAGGGTGGAATTGAAGAAGTAAAAACAACAACAAAAATTGATCACTCCTCTGTTGTGTGATAAATATAACAAAATATGGTGTGGATAAATTCACACATTGAACCAATGGTATCAACGTGATAAGTATAATAATATAATAAGAGTAAAGGAATAACTTTTATTAAGAAACTAAGGTGAATTAAACAACTTACATGAGAAAGAAATGCGATTACAAACACAAAGCGGCAGCATAACACTACAATGAAACCAAGCACCAAAGATCCTTAAATCCTCCAACACCACTGCATTAAATAGGAATTTTTGATCCCTTGGGTCTATCCTCTAACAGTACAAGTCTCCTAAATTAATTTTTGTAGGCCATAGGTGGGTGGAATGTAATGGAGAGTTGATTTTTCCACCCTTGACCCGAGGTGGAATCCATCTTTCATTTACCGAACAGAAGCGCTTTTAAGACCTTATATATTTCGGAATAAGAGTGGGAAATAGAAAAAGAAAATGGAGCCTAGGATATTTTATAACCTCCTGTAAAATTTGGCCTCATTTTAGGTTGTGTATTCCGAGATATGATCAAATTAGTGGGATGTTTTTCTGGGCCGCAGAATCTGGCCCAGAATTTTATCTCTAACTTGGGCCACCTAAATGGACACCATGGAGGCCAAATTATCATTGGATACTGAAGAGTTATTTGTTCCTATACATGTCTTATATCATCCTAAGAAATGTGGGATTCATTGGGCCTGTATGTTGGGCTCCACAGTCTTATCAGTGGGCTGGTGTCCAATCTGACTTCTCCAGAATTGTTTTCTTTCATCACAAAATATCACCATCTTCTTCCATGAATTCTCCAATGATCCCTGAATCAAAAATGTTCATATATTTAAGTGTATATAAAATTACAAAAATATAAAATTAAAATATGTATAATTATATTCCTCAAAATCAGATAAATCATTGGGTACTTTAAATGATGTTCAAAAATGTACCACATAATAGTGCATTTTAAGAAGGTTTTACAATCATAATGTGAAATGATGTTCAAAGTGTAAAATGCAATAAAATGGTGTTTATGAATAATAAATCACATAAATATTATATATATTAAAAATGAATATTAGCCTCATTTAGTGGCTAATCACACCCCCCAACTTGAGTTTTTCTAGTCCTGAGAAAAATATATCTCAACAATATGAAATTCGAATTCCCTTTTCCAAAAACATTTTAATACACAATGATCACCAGAAACTCGTATACCAAAAAATCATGAAACCCATCAAAATATTTTAATATAAGATAGTTTCATAAGCAGATCCCAATCCCAAGTTCATTCCTTTGTTCAAATTCATTTCCATATTTCATCCAATATCAATTAAGTATGAGGATGTGTTGTGCATCACAATAGACATGGGGGTTCATTTTTATTCAAGGGGGGAATGATGGAAGCGCTAGGAGGAATCACATTTCAATATTAATATGAGTATTCATTTTTTTATTGTATTATTATTTTTTTTTTTTTGTCTTTTTGTTTTTTTTTTTTTGCAATTTTGCCATGGTAATTCAAGTTGCACTCAAAAGAGTCAACCCCTGTAGCGAGACTTTGTCGATGACTCCCAGGCTCAAAGACCTTAGGGAACCAAGTGAATCCCACATACTCAGACATCATCTTGAGTTAACTCAGTCAAAAACAAATTCAAAGTACCAAAAATAGAGATAAAATTACTAACTCTGGGCCAGACAACTATGGAGTCACGATCCCCAAGTGCCGAAAGCCACGCATTAGGTCATTTCATTTCTCTACGCACAATTTTTTTTTTAATTTTTTTTTTTTAATACTCATATTAAACTAAAATGATCACCAAACCTATGCTATTTATTTAGGGGACCCCATGAACTTAAACTAATACCCCACTATCCAAATGACGTGCATTGTGATCTTTTTTTTTTGATGAAAATATAAACGATGAAATATCACATTGGACAACCACACTTTCCAAAATCTATGCTCATGAAATTATACAAGGATTAAAATCAGAATCAGGGTATGCTAAATTATTTGATATTCAGTTTCAAAGTGTGCAATGTGTATTACCATGTTCAAAGTTAAAGGAATTTTTCCTTCCATTTACACAATTTTTTTTTAAATCATTCATTTTTTTTACACGAAATAATTTTTTATTTTATCTCCCCCCCAACTTAAAATAACATTATCCCAAGTATTTAAAGAAAATAAAATTTAGAAGGGGGTAGAGGTAGAGAATGAAAGTTCAAAAGGAAATTGAAAATGAGGAGCATGGAATGAAGTCACCTGGTGGTTGAAGTTGAAATTCTTGCTGCTCCCTTTGAATCCTTTGATATCCATGTCACTTGCAGAGTTACCTAGTTAGAAAAAGGAAAAACAAAACAAAACAAAACTATATATATATATATTTATATAATAAATAAAGTAAAATATAAGTATATATATAAAAATTATAGAAAAAGTAAGCACACAAAACCATAGGTCAGTGGTAAGTGTGCGCCCCTGTCTCCCTTCGGTCCCGGGTTCGAATCCCCACGGCTTCACCGGTTGTAACGGGGTTTGACCCACGACCCACAACATGTCCCTTTTTATTATTATTAATATATTTTTATTTATTTTTATTTATTTTTATTTTAACCTACAAAAACATTAAAATAAAACAAACTGATGATACATTGTCTTATTTTTAAATTTCTGGCTAAGGAATTACTCAAGGATCACACCACGTGATACGGATGAATATGGTGCTCCCCTTTCATACCCATCCATACTCATAATAGAATAACAGGTCAACAGTCTATATTTTTTTTAAATATAAAAATGATTAATTAATCCTATTTAAAATATAAATTTTCTTAAAACAACAAAATGATAGGAAACTTGAAAACCATGGGTTGCCTCCCTTGCAGTTCTTTGTTTAACGTCATTAGCTCGACTTGAACCCCACAACTTATCCAATACCAACTTTCAAAATTTTAAGGACCACATGTTTCACTACTTCTACTAGGTTTAGATTGATTATATGTTTATAATTTGTTTCATTAACAAACCTATGTTCTAAAATGAGTTGGTAAATCCAAGGAATATCAGAAATGGTGGATCTAGTTGCTTCTCTAGTCTTGCCTAATACATCAAGGGTCATTCCACTTTTATTTATTTCAAGAGAAGAAACAATGAAAACATGATGGTTTTGTATATCCTCAATGAATGAAAACTTGAGTAAGGATAGAAAGGACACATTTTCAAGTTCAGGCAGACTAACACTTTTAGGCATAGGTTGGGAATTTGGATCAATCTCAATTTTATTTTCAAAATTTATCAATAGAATTGGTTCCTTCGGAATAGAAGATTCAACCACAAAATTGGAAATATCAGTGTTAGGAATTGGTATGGACTCAAATTTTGTGATTTCTCTTAATGATTCAATGATTTGTGTTTTTGAAAAATCATCAATAGAGTTATATTCATGAAACTCAATCCATGATGTCAAATTTTCATCTTTTGAATCCAAAAAATCAATTTAATCTTGATTTAACAACCCTTCAATAATTACTTTATCAAATTCATCTATCCCAAATTCAAAGGTTGGTTCTTCAATAAATTCATGAGAGGTTTTTGGGAGAAAAGAGTCTTCTATCAATGACAAGGAAGGGATAGCATGAGTGGGAATGGGTTCCATAGCCGTATCAAAGTTTTTTAGTTCTAATATCAATGATGAAACCTCAAAATTCATTATCTCCATTTGTTGACACAGTTTTTCAATTAATGGTTATGGATCATGATCGGCAAGGGGTTGAGAAAGATGGTATATTCCAGGTGGATAATTTAGTTGTTGGAATTGCACAAGAGGTTGTTCAGATTGGCTTTGTGGGGATTGAAACTCATTATATGTTGGGATTTTTGGTGGATCATAGGATTAAAAACATTTTGGTTCATTAGTTTATTTATGATACCACATGTAGAAATTAGGATGGTCGTTGTACATCACACATGGGGTTGGGTGATCAAAGTAGGGATAGTTTTCCCATGTTTGGGTTTGTTCAAAAGGGATTTCCATTGGAGTGAGGGGGTGAGAACAGAGAATAGGGATGAAAAAAAAAGATTATAGTGTCTAAGATAACTAACTTAGGTCCCCAGAAACGGCGCCAAAATTTGATTCACACTCAAATTTACCCAAAAGAAGAAGGTAGGATGGTCCTTGTAGTCTAGTTTGGGTTGTCGAATCCTCAGAGACCTAAGAAGTACCTACAGACACGTGCATTCTATGGATTTTTTTTGGCTATTAAGTGTCCAACTTAGGTTGATTTAAGATGGTTTTAAAGGATAACTAACAGATTTAAGTTAATTTAAATTAAGGTAATGAGTTGATCCTAGGTTATCGCTCGGGGTGGATTGGATGAATTCCTTTTTTAATGATTTCAATTTCTTATAATTGAGATGGATTCATTTAAGAAGATCAAACGAAATCATCACTTACTGGTTTAATGCCTACACAACCTAATACTAATCACATATACACTTTAAGGATCAAAGTTTTGATCACTCCAAGGTAGAGGTTCGTATTAGCACTTGAAATGTGTGACCTTAAATTCAATAAGGATGAAGAGGTTTTAAAATCATCAAATAAAAATCTCATTTAAAAGAAGTGATTATCCATTAATGGAGTGATACATAACATCCAATACATCCCATTACTACCCCCTTGGATCAACCCATAAAATAGTTATCCCTCCATTGATGAAATGTCTTCAACGGAAGCGGGAAGTAGACTTACGAGGGTGGAATTGAAGAAGTAAAAACAACAACAAAAATTGATCACTCCTCCATTGTGTGATAAATATAACAAAGTATGGTGTAAATAAATTCACACCTTGAACCAAAGTTATCAATGTGATAAGTAGAAGAAAAAAATAAGAGTAAATTGTGAACTTTTATTAAGAAACTAAGGTTAATTAAACAACTTACATGAGAAAGAAATGTGATTACAAACACAAAGCGGCAGCATAACACTACAATGAAACCAAGCACCAAATATCCTTAAATCCTCCAACAACACTGACTTAAATAGGCATTTTTGATCCCTTGGGTCGAGCCTCAAATAGTACAATTCTCTTCAATTAATTGTGGTAGTCCGTAGGTGGGTGGAAAGTAAGGGAGAGTTGATTTTTCCACCCTTGACCCGAGGTGGCATCCATCTTTCATTCACCGAACAGAAGCGCTTGTAAGACCTTATTGATGGCCGAATCAGAGTGGGAAATAGAAACGTAAAATGGAGCCTCGGATATCTTATAACCTCCTGTCAAATTTTGTCCCATTTGGAGTTGTTTATTCCGAGATATGATCAAATTAGTGGGCTATTTTTCTGGGCCGCAGAATCTTGCCCAGAATTTTATCTCTAACTTGGTCCGCCTAAATGGATACCATGGAGGCCTAATTAGCATTTGATCCTTAAGAGTTATTTGTTTCTCTAGATGTCTTATAGAATCCCAAGAAAGTTTGGATTAATTGGGCCTGTTTGTTGGGCCCCACAGTCTTATCGGTGGGCTGGTGTCCAATCTGACTTCTCCAGAATTGTTTCCTTTCATCACAAAATATCTCCATCTTCTTCCATGAATTCTCCAATGATCCCTGAATCAAACATGTTCATATATTTAAGTGTAGATAAAATTCCCAAAATATCAAATTAAAATATGTATAATTATATTCCTTAAAATCAGATGAATCATTGGGTACTTTAAATGATGTTCAAAAATGTACCACATAATAGTGCATTTTAAGAAGGTATTACAATCATAATGTGAAATAATGTTCAGAGTGTAAAATTCAGTAAAATGGTGTTTATGAATAATAAATCACATGAATATTATATATATTAACAATGAATATTATCCTCATTTAGTGGCTAATCAATGATGTAATATATCCTTTCAAAATTTAATGGTTTGGTGAATATATCAGCAAGCTGGTATATAGTTCCAATGAATTCCAAAGTGATATAACCTTTTTGATAACGGTCTCTCAAAAAGTGATGTCTTACATCAATATGTTTTCTCCTAGAGTGTGAAACTAGATTTTTTGATATGTTAATAGCACTTTTATTGTCACAATTTATAGTTACATTCTTGAATTGATATCCATAATCTAGTCATGTGTGTTTCATCCACAAAATTTGTACACAACAACTACCAGAATCTATGTATTCAACTTCAACAATAGATAATGCAATAGAGTTTTGTTTCTTACTACATTATGATACTAGAGACTTACCTAAAATGTGACATGTTCCGGATGTGATTTTTCTATCTAAATTGAAACCAGCGAAATCAGCATCAGAATAACTAACTAACTCGAATGATTTTCCTCTGGGATAGAACATCCCTAGATTGGGTGTATGTTTGAAGTATTTGAAAATAATTTTAACAGCATTTAAATGAGATTCCTTAGGGTTTTCTTGAAAATGAGCACACATACATACACTAAACATAATGTCAGGTTAGATAGAAGTTAAGTAGAGTAAGATTCCAATCATGCCTCTGTAAGTGGTTTGATCAACAGATTTTTCATCTTCATCAAGAACCAACTTACAAGTAGTACTCATTGGAGTATCACTACTTTTAGTGCTATCCAAGCCAAAACATTTTAGAATATCTTTAGTATATTTTATTTGATTTAAAATAACACCATCTTTATTTTGACAGATTTGAAATCCAAGAAAGAAATTTAGTTCACCCATTAAACTCATTTCAAATTCATTTTGCATCATTTTAGAAAATTCAAAACATAAGGAATTTTTTTAAGATCCAAAAATAATATCATCTGCATAAATTTGAACTACTAAAACATAATTGGAAATTTATTTTATAAAAAGGGTAGGATCAGCTATTCCTTTTGTAAAACTTTTGGAAATAAGAAAAGTGGTTAGTCTATCATACCAAGCTCTTAGAGCTTGTTTTAAACCATATAAAGCTTTTGATAATTTGAAAAAATGGTTTGGAAAGTGAGGATTTGTGAAACCAGGGGGGTTGTTCAACAAATATGTCCTCATCTATATACTCATTTAGGAATTCAATCTTGATATCCATTTGATATAGATTGAAATTCATATGTGTACCATAAGCAAGCAGGATTCTGATGGCTTCAAGTCTAGCTACTGGTGAAAAGTTCTCCTCATAGTCAATTCCTTCTACTTGACTATAGCCTTGTGAAACCAATCTAACCTCATTTCTAACTATATTACCAGTTTCATCTACCTTATTTATAAACACCCACTTAGTGCCTATGGTAAATGTGTCTTTGGGTCTGTTAACAAGTTTCCAAACTTTTTTCATTTCAAAATGATTAAGTTCTTCTTGCATAGCCATCACCCAAAATTCATCATTGATAGAATCATTAATTTTTTTAGGTTCAAGTTGTAATAAGAAAACTTTATTTTCAACCTGATTTCTAAGAGAAGCTCTAGTTTGAGTTCCTTTATCTAAATCTCCTACAATAGCATCTAAAGGACGGCTCTTATGGGTTCTAACAGCTCTATAGAAAGAAGGGCTAGTGATTTCAGGTTCTTCAATAGGTTCAGCTTCATTATGAATTGAATCTGGAGAATTTATAGAACTAGAATTTTTCATGTATTCCTTTATAGGATGGTTAGAGGATTTAGCATTTATGTCTATATTTGACATATCATCCTCTAGGTTCTCTAGAGAGGTCTTAGGCTCATGTGGATCTATCTCATCAAAATTGGCATGGATATATTCCTCCACACATTTAGTTCTTTTGTTAAACACTCTATAGGCTTTACTAGAGATTGAATATCCTAGAAAAAAATCCGTAATCACTCTTGGATGCAAACTTTTCAAGATTATCCTTAGTATTAAGGATATATAATTTTCAACCAAAAACTTTGAAGTAGCTTACTTTGGGTTTTCTATTGTACCATAACTCATATGGATTTATTTTAAGAATAGGTCTAATCAACACTCTATTAATGATATAGCATGTTTTATTTACAACTTCAGCCCAAAAATAAATAGGTAAGTCATATTCACTAAGCATGATTCTAGAAATCTCTTGAAAGTTCATATTTCTTCTTTCTATAACTCCATTTTGTTGAGGTGTTCTAAGGGAAGATAAATTATGACTATAGCCATTTTGTGAGAAAAAGGATTCAAAATCTTGATTTTCAAACTTACGACCATGATCACTTCTTAAGGATTTAATTCTAAGTCCACTAATATTTTCTACAATTTTAGCATATTTGGAGAAATGAGAGCAGACTTCACTTTTTTGAGTCAAAAAGAAAGTCCAAGTATATCTAGAAAATTCATCTACAAGAACATAAACATATTGCTTCCCATTTAAACTAGAAACTCTAGATGGTCCAAACAAATCCATGTGAACCAATTCAAGAGGTTGATAAGTTGAAACTTCTTTCTTTGGTTTGAATGAAATTTTGTGTTTCTTTCCCTTTTGACAAGGATTACACACTTTATCATTTGGAAACTCAAGTTTGGGTAGGTCTTTGACTAAACTTTTTCTAGTTAGATTTATAAGGGAGTGAATATTGCAGTGTCCTAGTCTTCTATGAAAAAGCTAAGACTCTTTGTGAAATACACTTAAATATGAATCATTTTGAGAAACTAAAGAATCTAAGTTAACAGAGTATACATTTTCATTTCTCGATGTAGAAAATACTAATTCATTTTTAGAATTAAAAAACATTGCAAGAATCATTTTCAAATTTAACATGAAATAAATCATCACATAGTTGTGAAATACTAAGAAGATTATATTTTAATACATCAACAAAAATTACATTGGAAATTAAGACTGAGTTAGAGTTAACAATTTGGCCAAGGACAATGATTTTTCTTTTGGAATTGTCCCCAAAGATGACATGTCCACCATCAATTTTTATTAAGTTCTTGAATAATGAATAGTCCCCTATCATGTGCCTTGAACACCCACTATCCAAGTACCATAAGCTTTTACAAGATCTCTTTAAACAACTTTTCTACAAAATAGTCAAATAAAAACAGACTTTGGTACCCATATTTGTTTGGGTCCAATAATATTATTAACTAGTGCTTTAGGAACCCACATATTCTTCATAGGTTTCCTATAATCATTGTGTAAAGTATTTGAAATATAAACTCAATTTGGTCCATAAAATCTTGAAACAGTAGAGAGTGTGTCATAATTTGAACTAGAAAAATGTTTTACCGAACTAGGAGTATAGCTGTATGTTCTAGATTTAGAAACAAAATTGGTTTTTCCAAAGTTTTTTTTACTAGGTTGATAGCCAACACCAGTAGTGTATTTAGGGGAAATCTATTTACCTAGCATTTGTACTAAAGTATTACCATTAGTAAAACTTTCAAGGTCTTTTTCAATTACTCATTAGATATCTTTAGTTCATTATTTTCTTTGAGTAATTGAAAATTTTTCTCTCTTTCTACAGTAAGTTCAGATTTAATAGTTGAGGTAAGAGTAAGACTTGTATTTATCTTTTAGTTCATTACATGTCTCTTCAAGAATATTGCAGTAGTCAAACATTTATTCTTTAGAAATATTTTTAGAATCACTTTCATCTCCAGAATAATAGGAATTTTGTACAGAAGATTCCAGTGTTACCTCAGATGTGTTTGTCATAAAACACATATTGGATTTGTTAGCCTGTTCATCATGTGAAGATTCTGAGTCACTTAAACTATACTCAGAATCACTCCAAGTTTATTTAATTTCCTTTTTATACTTTCTATATTTATCCTCATATCTCTTTTTATACTTGAGCTTGGGAAAGTCAGACTTTACATGTCCCTTTCACTTACATTCATAACATACTATCTCATCAGACTTGACATTTCTTTTCCAATCTTTCTTCCAGCTTCCCTTTTGATCATATCTTCCTTTGAAGTTAGGCTTTATAAAAAATTTCTTCCTTTTGTAGAATTTCTTAAACCTTCTAGCTAATTGAGCCATCTCCTCATCACTGTCAAGTGATGATTGTTCACTACTGGAACTTTCTACAGAGACTTGTAGTTTCTCTTTTTCTTTGTGTTTAGAGGTGGTGGTCTTGAATGCCACAAATTTTCTTTTGGGTTCATCCTCCTCTTCCTTATTAACTTTCAAATCCTATTCATACATCATTAGTTTCCCAATTAGTTCTTTGATAGGAAATTTTCTGATGTCACATGACTCCCTAATAGAGACAGTGGTTCCTCTCCATCTATCAGGTAGGCATCTGAGAATTCTCATAATTTTTTCTTTGGAAGTAACTTCTCTTCCAAGAGAAATCATTGTATTGAAAATTTTGTTGAACCTGAGATACATGTCAGAAATAGGTTCATCATGATTCATTTTAAAGTTATCATATTTAATAGTATAATTATTGAGTCTTATTTCTTTCACACTATAAGTTCCTTCATGTGAAACAGATAAGGTATCCCAAATTTCATGGTCAGTTTTACATGAAGATATTCTGTTAAATTCCTCATCTCCTAAAGAGAAATATAAATCATACATGGATTTGCAATTGTTATTGTAAGTATTCTTGGTTGGTTCATCCCAAGTAATTATATCAGTAGCAGGAATATTATACTCATCTATAATTGATGACCAAATTTCAAAACCCATACTTTCTAAATGCATTTTCATTTTAATTTTCCATTGGGAATAATTAGTTCCATTAAATAATGTTGGTTTGTTTGTTACATCCCCTTCCAGTCTATTATCCATAATAAAGAAATAATTTTAAAGAGAAATAAATTTATAATTGACAAAAATTTACAGATCTTTAAAGTATAACTAAAATCACAGTTGTATAGTTTTAAAAACATATTCTTAATAGAAATAAAAAACTCCTCTGATACCAAATGTTGGTCAGAGTAGAGTACTCAAGAGGGGGGAGAATTGAGTATCAAAATTTCTGTTGAAAATTTTTCTTAGAAAAGTTCCCCAATAAAAATGAATACAACCCAGTCAATCAAGGTAATACGGTTATAAAGGTTTGACTGTTCAAATAACCTCCCAGAAGATTGATTAATTCTCAGTAATATCAATATGAGTTATTGATACTACTTTTGAAGTTATTCTAATAAGGCAACATAATTATAACTTCTATCCAAGATTAAGTATCAAAGTAAAATCTAGTGATTTCTGAAATATACAATAAAACAGAGAAACACTAAATTAAATAACAAAGTGGATAAAACAAGTGGTTCAGTATCAAGATGAGACCTAATCCACTCCACTTGGTGATCACCTTCCACAAAGAAGTTTATATCAATAAACTTAATCCACACCCTAGATCGGGGTAAACAATAGTGCATAGTATTGTCCAGGTCACATGACCCCTTCCACTGTTCTTCATGGGTACAAACTACCAGGTCACACAAGGACCTCTTCCACACTTATCTATGGGGGTAAACAAGTGTAAAAATATATTAGAGGAAGGATATCTTGTATTCTTAAGTTTAATGCAGGATACATTGTGTGTTTTTAATATAAACACACACACACACTACTATAAAGTTAAAATAATACACAACAGAGAAAAGATGATGAGAAAAGGTTAGAAGTGCTCTGAGTGTTATTCTATGCAACTTTGGACTTTTAGAATGAAGCATATGCAAGTATAGAGTCCTCTTGTGAAAAACAGAGTATCGCAAGTTTGGTGCTCTGGTTTCCAGTTAGATATAGCTTGTGTTCTTCGTGGAGTTGGTATTACAAATATGATTTTGTCTCTGATCTACGGTATTCCAGCCTTTGAATAAAAAGTGCTTCGTGTGTTCTTCATTTTTTTCTTGTTGCATGTATTAGTTCACTTTTCAAAAATGCTCACGCTTCTGCTCATCTCTTCTCTTGTTCTAGTGCCACGATTTTCTTTTTATTTTGGAGTGAACGTGTGGGAGATGATGGGATGCATGTATTCTGCACCTCATACCTCATACAATTAGGTGACATGTCTACAAAAAAATATTAATTATTTCAGTGCATTTAAATGACTCAAATATGACCGTTAGAAATTAAATTGATAACAACAAAATATATTAAAGAACGGTGTCACAATCTATCTAGAAATGGTGTTACTTGGAAACAGTGTCACCAGGAAATGGTGGATTCTTCTTTGCCTTTGAGCAGTGAGATAGTCATGATGGCATAGTTGTATTGAGCTTAGGAACCGGTAGCACAGATGCGGTGTTAGGATCACAGTGTCTGGTCCTTTTCCAAACTTCAAACAGTGTCTTAGTGATGGTAGCAAGGAACCAGTGTCACAGACTTCATGAGATTTGAAACTAGTTACGGTGTCTGGGTCACAGTGTCTAGGTCACAGTGTCTAGGTCACGATGTCTGGATCACGGTGTCAAGGTCACGGTGTCTGGATCACGGTGTCTAGATCACGGTGTCTGGGTCCTTTTCCAGAAAACCAGAATCAATGGCAGACTCATAGTTTCTCAGACTTAGCCAAATATCTGTATACAGACTTAATCATTAATATCCACATAATGAATTAGACTTGATCATTCATAAAATAAATGAATTATAGAACAAATTAAATATAGTTTACAATAATTAAACATGATTTATAGGAATTAAGATATTGATTATGTTTATTTAAAGCTTAAAGAAACCAACCATCTCTACACATGATTTGAGATAGATTAAATAGGAGTAACGGGATTTGTGATCATTAAAACATGATTAAAACATGATGAGTCCAACAAATTCCACAAACACAAGTAATTTAATTAAATAAAAGAGTTTTTAAATCCCCAAGCATTTCATGGAATGAAATGAAAAAGAAATGGATGGAAAAACCTACCTCAAGTGTGTGAAGATCTAACGAGACTATCAATTATGGAAGGAACAAGGTCCTAAGAACACTCTACACATCCTATGACTAATAAAAAACACACATGATACAACCCTCACCTTAGGGTTTTTCTAAAGCGATACCAAGTAAATGGAGAATATAAAACAAGGAATAATGGAAGAATAATGGAGAAGGAATCCCTAACCATCAAAGACTTCACCAAAATATAAGAGATAATTCTGAAAATACAAAGGGATGAGGAGGAGGAAGCCTCCCCTAGTGTTCTTAGGATGAGTCAAGAGAGTAGGGAGAAAGAAGGGGTGAGGAGAGTTAAACCCGAAAGGGGAAAAGTTGTTATTTCAACAAATTTTAAAATTTTGTAAAATTCGCATGGTTTGGCTGCATGTTTTACCAAAACATGTGCCAACAATGTGCCCCTCACTAGACTCTCTAGAAACCCACACGGTTCGTATGTACCATTTGGTAAACTATATGGCTAAAACATATGAAACACATTTGTTAAAAATTGTATACATCCATACGGTTTCTGAATGGTTCCAAATGATCATGCACTATTCGTGTTCTACCTCCCTTGTGCACTAAATCCCTCACAAAATTTCCCATAGGCTTTTTATGGTTTGAACCTAACCATGTGTTACCCATGCGTAAAAACTGTGCAAGAAAAAAAAATGAACATAAAAACCCCATGTGTAAAGGTAGTCGCACAGTTTCCCCTAAATTGTGTGAATTAACTATGTGATAGAGACAAAATATCCCACAAACTCTAAAACTAAAAATTTTCACAATAATTTGACCTGAAACTCTAAAATGATATCAAGGTCCAATAAATAAATGAAATAATAAGGTAAAAAAGTTGTGTGACAATTCTCCCCACTATAGTACTTTATTCCCTCAGAAAGTCACCAAATTCAAGATGAAGATTTCAAAATAATACCCAAACTAAAAAGGAAGAGACTCCTCAAACATCAATATATCAAATAAGAAAAAACCAAACAAACCACCTAACATGGTATGAATTTTAAATCCACAAGTCATGCCCAATGAGTCTATGGGAGAACTAGAAATTTGAGACCCATAATGGGTCTCTCCACCATTTAAAAATTCAACTAGCCTGGGGTTTCAATAAAACAAAGCACTTGAAAGGGCCACTACTAACCAAGATGTGGTATTCTCGCCAAAAGAACTTAAATGAATCACCTAAATAGAAAAAAAAATCATAATTTCATCATACACTTACCTCTCTAAATAGGCATAAATTATAAAATCATCCAAATTACAACTCACAGATCAAAGACAAGAAATGAAAATGGAAAGGAAAGGAAAAAAAGGAAAGGAAACTGAGGGTTACCTCAAAATATCAAGTGGAACTTCCCTTAATATTCTATAGTTGGTAATGGATTCTTCTTCTTCTTCTACTAGGATCCCAACCCGTAGAATTTCTAAAGATGTCATGTTTTACCATAATAATTAAAGGTCCTTAAATCATTGGATTAAAAAGGATTAGAATTCCTAAATTGGAAAAAATTGAAGCATGTAAGTGTTTACTTCCTCTTATAAGAATAAACAATTAAATGAGGCTATTCCAAATCAGGTTCCTTTAATTTTCACTTCTCACTAGATAGGGAACCTTCATTAGCACTATAAGAAACTAGACTACCACCCTCAATGGGTTATCCACCAGAAATAAACTCAACCATAAATTATTTATCCACCAATTCATTAAATAATACCAGCCCATATGAAATAACTCAACCACTGAGATTTGGGAGAAGACCATTCATGAAAATATGATCCTTCAATAAATCCCTCAATATGATCTCAGAAGAAAATGAAACAAGTTCACTATAGTGTTCAACATATTATTTCACTGTCTACTAACCTTGTTGGGGGATTAAAAGCTATGACACTTTTCTCGCCTTCACATCCTTAGGAAGAAACCCTTGAATGAAAAAAATCTCAAAGAAATCATAGGTAATTCCATCTATAAATAATGATGGAACAATAACCTTACACCACTTTAAACCTGTTCCCTTGAACAAAGCTGAGACAAATTTCACTCTCAAGGCTTCTAGAGTTCCCATGGACCTAAAGATTATTTCAACTTCCTCTAGACACACCGCAGACTCTAGCATACCTTAGTCACCATAAATGATAGGAAAAACCCAAAAATATCCTAACTCTACCACTCTACTCAGAGTCTGGGTAGAGTCAACTACTAGGAGGGATGAATCAAAACTCTAGGAGAAATACTTCTTACAATTATTCAATATTTTTCTAGGTTGCATACTCTAAATAACATAGAAAATGAAAAAAATCAATAAATAACCACTCAAAAATAAATCGTACCCATCTAGAATATAAAAATTCATCTCAAAACACTAATCTAATAAGATAACCCACAACCATAATCCAAAAGGTCACAATAAAAACAAATAAAAATCACTCTTCTTGTGTCTACCTCAAAACCCCCACATTAATTTTGAAAATCTCAAAACCCTGCTCAAAATCCATTTTTAAAATCCCAAAATTTACTACCAGAATGACCCTATCCAAAGTCTCAAAAGTCTCGATGAATATAGGTGTCAAATTCCCTTGCCTCATCATCCATCGATGACCCAATCTAGGTGAAACAAGTTAGTAGACCTTATCCCCCACCTCAAACTCCATAGGCCAGTGATGTCGATCGACATATGACTTCTTCCTAGACTGATCCATTTCCATATGTTTTCTAATCAGTTTCACTTTCTTTGATGTCTCTTTAAGGAGACTTGGTCCCAGTAGCACTGCCTCCCATTCCTTTAACTAGCATAGGGGTGAACGACATGACTTACCATATAGATCCTCGTAAGGTTCCATATGAATTGTCTCTTGGATACTATTATTATAAGTGAACTTGGAAAGAGGTAAGTGTTTCCCCCATGAGATTCTAAAATCTAGGATGCATGCACAAATCATTTCCTCCAGTACATGTATAGTCCACTCGGTCCAGGAATCGGTTTGAGGGTGATAAGTTGTACTCATAAGTACCTATGAACCAAGATCATTCTGCAACCCTTTCTAGAATCATGAAGTAAACTAAGTGTATATGTCCTACATAATAGTATGTTTAATCCCATCAAGATGTATGATCTATTGGACATATAATCTCCTGAGATCATCCACTAATAAGGTCTCCTATATAGGAAAGAAATGGGATACCTTCGTCAGCTTGTCTGTAATCACTCATATGACATCACTACCTCATGGTGAATTCAGTAACCCTATCATGAAGTCCATAGTGACATCATCCCAATTCCATTCTTTGATGGGTAATGGATGTAACATGCCAGAAGGCCGCTGGTGTTTTTTCTATCACTTGCTGACTAGTGGAACACCGAGTGAAAAAACCTGTTATTTATTTTTTCATCCCTAGCCACCAGCACTGGTGACACAAATCTTTAAAAATATTTGTAATTATAAGATGCAAAAACCACTTATAAGCATGATATTATCCCATTAGTTCCTCTAGGATGCCTTTAGGTACCCATACATTCCCATGGACATATATCACATTCTCATCAAGGACCCAACCAGGCGGTGGCTCCTCACCATAGATAATATCCCTCAAGGTACATCTTTTGGGATCAGAAATTTTACTTCTCTTTATTCGGTTAATAAGGGATGGAACCACTGATTAATCCATAAGGAAAGTTTTCCCCTGACATTATTGAACATCAAGATGAATTTTAGTAAATAAATCCATTATCTTCCATTCACTACTAGATTCCTAAACCACTTGATCCTAAGTCTTTAGGCTTAAAGCACTAGAAACAACATTGCCTTTCCCTATCATATAAGAGAGATCAAGGTCAAAATACTGAAAATATTAAACCAACCTCCACTTCTAGATGATTAGGTTCCACTAATAAAATAAAAAAGTTAGGCTCTTATGGTCTGTATATACCACAAATCACTCCCCCAGGAGGTAATGTCTCCAACAAAATAGAGCATGAACAACATTTTCTAACTCATAGTCATTTTTTGGTTAGTTGTGATCATGAGTCCTCAAATGTCAAGGATTATATTCCATGAATCACTCCTCTTACATAAGCATTTCTCCCAACCCGATGCTATAGGCATCACAATAAACTATGTACCCTTTTCCCGGATGAGGAAAATTCAAGATCAATGCTAAGATCAATTTTCCTTTAAACTCCTAAAAGCATTTTCACGTGACTCAAACCACACAAACCTTACACCTTTCTTCATTGAACCTATAAATAGTGTTTCAAGATGATAAAAGTTTTGAATGAATCATTGGTAGTAACTAACTGATCCCAAGAAGCTCTCAATATCAAAATGTTCTTGGGATTCTCCCAAGAGAAAACCGATATCACCTTTTCTAGATTCAATGATATCCTTGCTTTTGATATGAAATGACATAGAAAGTGAACTCTATCGATCCAAAATCTTCACTCCAAGTGTTTTTCATAAAGTTTATGCTCTTGAAGAATAGTCAAAATAACCACTAGATGTCACACACGCTCCTCTTATGGCCGAGAGTACACTAAGATATCATCGAAAAAATGACCATGAATTCATCCAAGTATAGGTGGAAGACCCAATTCATTAAGTACATAAAGGAATAAGGTGTGTTCATCAGACCACATGGCATTACCAAATACTCATATAATCCATACCGACTTTAGAATGGTGTGCGTGTTATGTCTAAGTTCCTGACTCTCACCTAATTATAGCTCGATCACAAATCAATTTTTGAGAAGACTCTAGCTCCTCAAAGCTGGTTGGAGAGATTATATAAATGAATAATTAGCATTGATTCTTAATTTTAAGTTGATTCAACCACCGATAATCCACACATAAATGGAAATTTCCATCCTCCTTCTTGGATAAAAGTACATGTAAATCCCAAGGTAATGTACTGGAAGGATAAACCCTTTGGCTTCTAGGTCCTCTAACTGATTCTTGAGTTCCTGGAGCTTAGTAGGAGCCATCCTATATAGTGGAATGAATACCAATTATTCTCTTAGAATAAGACCAATAGTAAACTCAGCCTATATATTTGGAGGTAGCCCTGAAAATTCATTAGGTAAGACATCTATGAAATGGTCCACAACTAGAGGAAATATAGATTTTTTCACTCCTTGATCATCTAGTAAGAGGCCAACAATCTAGGATGACACTCTGCTTAACCCATGATGCTCAGGTTTAGCACAACCTTCTTGGACATATCATTCTACCTTGTGGACATATCTACCACCCTCAGGTAATGAGAAGGACACCTATCAGTGATAACAATCAGTATGAGATCAAAATGGAACTAGCCAGTCTATTATGAAAATTAGGTTGTAGCCTGTCATCTCAATGATGAAAAGATCTCATAGGAAATAGTAGTCTCTGATCTCAAGGGGACACTCTTTGCAATAGTGAATTCCCTCTAACCAAATTCATAGAGGTTTGTTAAGGTACATCACCCTATATAGATATTCAATCTCTAAACTCAAGATTCCCATAAAATTAGAATATAAAAACAAGTGTGAAGCGCCTATTTAAAACAAGGAAAAAATAAAGTTGAGGCCACCAAGATCGTACCTCACACTATATATGGAACGACACTCTGCTCCTTAGGTATAGGTTAAACTACATGTAACTGGCCAGATCTATGTCCCTGGTCAACAACATAACCTCCCTGATTAGATCCGCTCTACTGGCACAGTACATCCTAAGTCTGGCTCCCTTAAATGCAAACACCTCCTTGGCCCGAACGGTTGGTGTCACCCCAGCTTTTAACCTAACATGGAGCCACAGATCTCAGCCCATAACTCAGAATTGGTATAGATCCCCTCTCATTGGTCATCAATGGAAAGGTCCTGCTGAATCTCTAGATATGTCCCATTTTTCTGCAGGATCGACACTCTACTAGATCCCTATCATACTAAGGCATCATGTGACCCTTCCTACCACACTGGTGACATACCATAGAACTGCCATTGGGATAACCCTGGCTTCCACTGCCCTAGTGATAAGTCTCATGAAAACACTTCCTTCCACTGGATGAACCACTTCCTAACATAACCAAAAAACCACCCAGACCTGTACCTTCAACTTCCCTCAGATTTTGCTCAAAGATAAAGGCCACTTTCACCATCACAAAGAGAGTATTCATTCGAAAGATGTTCACCTAAGATCGAATGGTGTACCTGATCCCAGACTCAAAATTTACTTACCCTGGATAGTTCATCACCTGCAAGAGTGGGTAAAGGGTGTTAGAGCTAAGTGAAATGAGTTGAGTAATCCATGACAATCATGTTACCCTACTTCAGCCACATGAATTCTCTATCTAGATCATCCCTCAAGGTCTTTGAGAATAAGTAATCGAAGAAGCTAGTCTAGAAGTCCCCCTAGACCATTATCCAATGAATATATGCCTGAGTAAGAACACCACACCATTGCTTGGAAGGCCCATAAAGTATATATATACTGTGAGATTCACCCTCCTATCTAGATGTGTATCCAGATGCTCAAAGATTGTATGTATAGACTCTACCGAGATTTTATAGCCTAGGGACCACCTTCCCTCGAGAATTTAGGTGATGTTGGTGGTGGAACTACCACATAAACTTAGACATGGTTGATGCAGGCCATGGATCCCCTTCTATGGACTATACTAGATGTAGAAAACCCTCTCTAAGATGAGCATTAGTGCCTAGCCCAGGAATGATAGGTGGTACAATAGGAGGTACCACAGATGGCACTATATACTGCACCAGAGGTGGTTCAGGTCCCACCACCATAGGAGAATGGTTGTTTCCACCTTCATGGAACTCGACCCAAGGCTGTCGTGAGGGAATATATAAAAAATTTCAAGCACATGCCTCAGAACACAAAACAACAGAAGATTACATTATAGGTAGGGAAAGAAACAATAGGCTCATGCCTCGCTATATGAGATATGCTAAAATTTTATTAAAATATTTAACTCTGGTGATTACACTAACCCCAACTACCCATTCTTAGGGTCAAGTTATATAGTAATGTTTAATTTATTTACTATAATGGTTCAATTATATGGGTTTTAAATCCCAAGTTATAGAGGAAAACACTCTTTATGTTGCAATTGGAATCCCATTTTATTAGAACCATTTTCTTTTTTTACTTCAGGAATTAGAATTTATAAAGTCTATATATAATGGTTCAGTTATATGGGTTGTCATTCCCAAATTATAGAGGTAAAAAATATATAAGTTGCAATTGGAACACCATTTAACTATAACTAGTTTAAATTATAATCTCATGTAACCAAGGTTTTAAGGATTTAAGTATATCCTGGTTGGTTAAATAATATGCCATTATCATGCTATGTGGTAAAACACTGTTTATGTTGATCCAAGCACATTAAGTAATCAATAATTTCCCAAGGAATGTTATAAATTACAAGTATGGAAACCAATTCATATATATATATATATATCAGGTATCAAGAAACATAGGAAATTTAATATGCATAGAATAGAATATGAATGACATATAAATCCCTATGTGCTTATAATGATTCATGCGCTAATGCTCCCTCATTGTACCAACCCAATGGTGTAAATTCCATAAAACATAACATCACATTACATATACGACACCCAATGGTAAAAATAGTAGAAATATAACAAGATAATACTAGAATAACAAGCCATTTCCCTGAAAACTTGTCTTATCCCCTATATGTGGGTTAACTACTCCCACACACGACTTATTACCAAGTTCCAAAACTTCTTAGTCTCCTATCTACCAACCCAATAGTAAGACAAACACTAATACAAAACTAGCCTTTAATAGCGTTGGCATTTATCATCGCTAGAAAAATGTGCTGATAAAGTCCATCTTTATCAGCGCTAAAATAAGCGTTGATGAAGAGGGGCCTTTATCAGCCTATTTTTTTAGTGCTGATAAAAGTTCACCTTAATCAGCGCTTTATTTTAATACTAATAATGATTACCCTTTATCAGCGCTTTATTTTTATCACTGATAAAAGTTACCATTTATGAGCGCTAATAATAAAGCGCTGATAAAGGTTCAGAAAATAAAATTAAAAAAATTAACAATTTTATTAATTAAATAATTATTGCTAAAAACGAACAAATATATATAAAAATTTTAAAAATTATTAAATAGTATATATTAAATATATAGATATGTAAAATGAAAAAAATGAAATAATTCAACAAATAAAAATTTAAAATGAGTAAATTAAAAAAAATATTAAACATTTTATTAATTAAATAATTATTGATAAAAATGAATAAATGTAATATATATATAGATTATAAATATTGATAAATAGTATATATTAAATGTAGATATATAAATGAATATATAATCAAACAAAAAAATTAAAAATGAATAAATTACAAGATTATTTAAAAATTTAGTAATGAAACAATTATTAATAAAAATGAGTAAGTATAATATATATATATATATTAATTATAAATAGTAATAAATAATATATATTAAATATAAATATATATATACATATAATGAATAAAATGTTAATTAAAAACATATTAATGTCATTCATTTTTAATGTTGTTTCATTTTTCAATTTAACATATATCAAAAGTCGTGTTAAATTGATTTCACGTGCATATATATATGTAATTAATTCAGTTTATATACAAATGCACACATAAATAAATTTACGCAATATATAGAAACACATCCACCTAATATTTATGTAATTTATTCAAATTTCAATATATTTTAGAATTTCATTGTTAACATGATAAATTTAATATATTATGTTTTTAATCGACCAATTTTATTTATTTATTTTTAATACTATTACAGTTCAGGCATTAATTTTTAATATTTTAATATTTTTTATTTTATTTTTGAATTTGATCATTTTTTATTATTTATTATTATTTATTATTATTTATTTATTTATTATGTTTTAGTATTTTCAATATGTATTCATCTTTACTTCAATATATATATATATATATATTCATATTTTTTAATAATTTAAATTTAATTAATAAAACTTATCCATTTTTTAATATTTTTAAAGTGCACTCATTTTGAATTATTCAATTTCACTCATTTTTAAAATACGTGTATTTAAGATCATATATCCACTAATAATGTTAAAAATATATTTGTAAATAAATATTTATAAAAAATATATATTTATAAATATATATTTAATATATTTATAAATTTATATATTTATAATTATTATAAATAAATAATTATTTATATAATTATAAATAAATAATTATAAATTTATAATAAATTTATTTAAATAAATACTTTATCAGTGCTAAAATTTTAGCGCTGATAAAGATCCATATTTATCCGCGCTAAAAACGCTGTTAAAAAGAATTTTTATCAACGCTAAAATATTAGTGCTGATAAAGATATTTTTTATCAGCGCTTATCAATTTAACACTGATAAAAGGGATCTTTGTCATCTCTTTTCTGAAAGTGCTATTAAAAGTGTACCCGATCTATTTAAAAGAACCCTAATCGGTACTCACTCATCGCGATTCTGAAGCTCTCATAGAACTCCTCTTCTACCGGCGCGACTCCACTACGATACATCGGACAAATCAAGGATAGAATCCAATGTATTTTATTTTATACTTTCCCTATATCGTTGTTTGATCTTTTGGGTTCCGTATTTTTCATTTTTATGCTATTCTTAACCTTGACGAACCCTACATCTCATCTCCTCGTCGATGTCAGCGCGACTCCTCTGTGCATTTTAATGGATTGTTGACAAGACGAATATATGTAGTTTAACTTCATGCAACCAGGATGAGAAACTGATGTTATTAATATTTTCATGACTTATTATATACTCCCTTTACTTATTTTATATTAAATGTGCATAATTTGTGTGAAATATTAATATTTTAATACTAAGTATAATTTTTGAGCATTTTTAGAAGTAGTCCAATTGAGTCAGTTTACTATTTTATTTATAAATATCACTCTACTGATCCAAATTATGTGGTTCTTGTTTTTTAGGATTACTAATTCAATATACAACATTTCATTGGAAGGGATAATGGGCTAATTCTTCCATTTTAAGTCCCATATGGACCACACAAGGAGGCCTACAGAATCTGTGAATAAACTGGACCAGCCATGAAGATTTAATTGCTGGGCTCAATCAGGAAGTAAAAATTCTTTTATTCTCCTCCAAAGTTCTGGAGATAATTAAATCAATTTGGATAAAAATTTCAAGGCTCAAATATAAATAAAAGGAGCCCAACTAATGCTTTGAAACTCAGCCCACATTTTTGTAGTACAGTGTTGATGACATGACTCCTGATCTATACATCATTTTGAGATGAGGTTTTGCAGTGTGAAAGAGGAGATATAGGAAGCCGAATTTTTTTAAGACATCATTCAGTTTTGAAGGCATCTTTCTATTCAAAAACCCTTTCACATTTTGAACATCAAAATGATTGGATTGAAATGGAAAGATTAAATTTGTTTAATCAACCGGCCATAACTTTGGCTACATAGGTCCAAATGACTAGAAATTTTGAGATAGGTCGTACAAATTTATTATATAAAACTTTGAATAAGGGGATATCTCATGATTCGGCTATCTGAATAGCCAACTTGGCAATGCAAGTGGAGGGATAGATTGGTAATGAAAACAGTCCACTTCCTTGGGCTATAAATGCATCCCCCTCCTCTCCTTCAAGGGGGTTGGAATTTAAGAAGAGAGGAGCATCAATTGGAACGACCAAATCCTTTCCAAAGTCTTGGAAGGACCTTACATAATCAATTTTTCACTTGATATACCCTTCCTCCTCTCTTTGTTTTCTTTCACTTTTGTGTTGTTCTTCGTTTGTAATCTTGTAAGTTTGTGTTTTGTAATTCTGTTTTAATGAAAGTTTCTTCTTCAATATATATTATTCTCATACACTTTATGTAGTTTAATATTAATTTTCTTAAAATATTTTAAATACATTTGAATCCCCTTCCCTTCTTTTTCTTCCTCATTCAATCAAAAGTCTGTTTTTTTTTAATTCCCATCATTGTTCGTGTGTGTGTGTTTGATGCACCACTCTTCTCTTATCCCTTTCTTTTTCTTCTATTCTTAATTTATCATCATAATCATTATAACCATATTATTAAACACCCAAATGGCTGAGTAAATCTCCCATTGGGGTGAGTTATAATTTAGGGATGTTAAGTGATTGAGAGTATTTGCTCGATGAGTATTTGTTAATTTAACATTGTGTATGTTGGACTTAACATGTCATGGATTAATGACATATTTTGTTTAACATGTGGTTTTCATGGATTATTGGAACCATAAATACACTACCATAAACAAGTAATGGTAATTATTATAACCCTAAGTTAATTTAAGGCTTGTATTAAATCCTTAACACTTATGAATTCCAATCAATGTTATCTTGTGAAGTGGGTGTTAATTTAAATGAAATATAAAGCAAAGCTCAAGGATATCACAAGCTTAACTCCCTAATTATGAACTCACCCCAATATTTATCAATTTGTTGAATCAATTATAGTCAATCAATCATTTCAATTAAGATCTGCAAAAAAAAACCCCTAATCAAAATACAATCAACTAAAAACAAATGACTATTACAAAGTATCATCGCCGAGGATTCGACCCGAGTGCTACTATACACTTTAGAAGAGAACCGGAACCTTGAACGGTCGATATGCAATAATTGTCCATGCATTTCAAATGGCGTCGTTGACGGGGATGGTGATTTAAGTAGTCATTAGTTTCTGGTTATTGTAAAAAAACAAAAAAACAAAATTGAAAAAAATTGAAAAAAAAAACACAAAGAAAAACCCGTCTTCTCATAAAAATCATAAACTAAAAAAAATACAAAGAAAAACTCATCTTCCTCTTTCTTCCAAAATCTTTATGAATGCCTCGTAGCCTCCCAAAAAATCCCTCGGATTTGTTTGACCCTAAAATTGAGCGAACACTTCGCCAACTTAGGAGGAACATAAGAGGAAATCAAATAATTCAAGACCCAGTCCTCATCCAACCAGTTGAATTAGATATGGACAATCCTAGGGAAAAAAAACTTAAAGAAATTATTGCCCCTGATATGAATTACCAACCTCTTGGTATTCAATATCCAAACATAGAGGCTGAATTTGAACTCAAAAAGGGTTTGATTCATCTTCTCCCTCATTTCCACGGGCTAGCTGGTGAGGATCCACATCTCCACCTTAAAGAGTTCCAAGTAGTGTGCTTTACCATGAAGCCTCAAGGGGTTTCTAAGGAACAAATAAAACTCTGAGCATTCTATTTCTCCCTAGATGACACTGCTAAGTCATGTCTCTACTACCTTCCTCTGAGTTCCATAACCACATGGAATGACATGAAGTGACTCTTCTTAGAGAAATTCTTTCCTGCTTCTCGTACTGCTTCTATCCGAAAGGAAATAAGTGGTATCCGTCAGTTCCCAAGTGAATCACTCCATGAATACTGGGAGAGGTTCAAAAAGCTTGTTGAAACCTACCCACACCACCAAATTTCTGACCAACTCTTGATCCAATACTTCTACGAGGGGTTATTGGCTATGGAGAGAACTCTCATTGATGCCGCAAGTGGTGGTTCTCTTGTTGATAAAACTCCTGCAGCAACAAGAGATCTCATAAGTAACATGGCTGCAAACACACAACAATTCCATACTCGAGCACATGCTCAAGTCAAACAAGCCCAAGATAATCAATCAATTGAGCCGAACAAGATGACCAAGTGGATGAGTGAACTTACAGGTCTTGTGCGACAACTAGTTGTGGCTACCAAATCCCCAACCTCATCTTCTTCGCAATAAATATTTCCTGGACCTGTCAAAAACTGTGGAATATGCAACTCTTCATCTCATCCAACATACACATGTCCACAACTTCAAGAGGATCAATCTGATTCATCTGGACCAATGGAGCTCAATGCAGCATATGCTCAGCGGAACACCAACCATCAACTATCAATTCAGTTTGTTAGAAACTTCAATCTACCTCACTCTGAGCCCTTCTCTTCTTCATATAACCAAGGACTTAGGTATGGTAATCCCATATCTCATCCCCCTCAATTACCTCATCAAAACCCAAACCAGTTTCAATATGGTCAAGGTGTTGGTAACTTCCAACAACCTTATCCTTTTATTCCTCAACCTCAAAGGAACAGTCCTCCTCCTGGATTCCACTATCCCAGTGAGCCTTCCCAATTCTCAAACCAATACAATCTCTTTCCCAAGAACCAATATCAAGGAAATCCCAATCTGGGACAAGCCTCTTCTTCCAAGAAACCATGGGAAAGTGCAGTTGAAGATCTTGCCTCTTTCACCAGTTCCAGCCTTAAAAATATTGAAACCCAAATTGGTCAACTTGAATCTCACCTAAGTCGGCAGCAACCATCCAATTCTTCCCAACTTCCAGCTCAACCATTACCCAACCCCAAGGGTAATGTAAGTGAAATTTCACTTAGATCAAGAAAGAAAATTGTTATGCCTCAAGATAAGTCCTCAAACCCTCCTTTGAATGTTGACCTAGAAAATGAAAAGAAAAAGAAACTTGAAAAGGAACCTGAAACCATTCTCTCATCTCCTTAAATTCCACTTAGGAACCCAATTCCTTTTCCTCAAGCCATATCTAAGCCAAAGAATTCCTTTGAGCCTGATCCTGAAATGCTCGACATGTTTAGACGTGTTGAAGTCAACATTCCTCTCTTAGATTCCATAAAACAAATTCCTAAGTATGCCAAGTTTCTCAAGGAGTTGTGTACCCACAAGAGGCAACTTAGGACCTTTGAAAATGTTTCCACCCAGCAGTCTATTCCCATAAAGTGAAAGGATCCAGGGACCTTTATGGTTCCATGCCAAATTGGAAGTTCCAACTTTGATGATGCACTCATAGACCTAGGAGCCTCAATTAATTTCATGCCCAAATCCATATTCTCCAACCTTGTTCTAGGTCCCTTACATCCAACGGGTGTTGTCATTCAATTGGCCAATCGAAGCACAGCCAGTCCTGAGGGAATAATTGAGGATGTCCTTGTCTGAGTCAATGATCTTATCTTCCCTGCTGATTTATGTGTCCTTGACATGGAAGGTGAGACGAACTCTTCTCGATCTCCCCTAATTCTAGGAAGACCATTCCTCATGACTGTGAGAACCAAGATTGATGTCCATTCAGGCATCTTATCCATGGAATTTAGTGACCAACTGGTCAAGTTCAACATTTTCCATGCCATGTGATACCCATCTGAGGATCACTCTTCATTCTCAATCCATGCTTCTGAGGACACTTCTAAGAGTCAATCGAACCCCAATCCACCATTTTCTTCATGTTCTAATGAAAAAGGATCTTGTGAAATCTGCACCATGATTAACAAATTCATAAATGGTGAAGTTGATGTGGACCTTTCATTAATAGACTCTATCAATCTAGAGGATCTTGAAAACTCTCTTCAATCCCACATCAACTCTAATCTCTACTGCTCCACCTTGGAAAGTATTAAAGAAAATGAATCTACAGCAACTAAAGTCCCTTCCTCCATTCCTGAGTTTTCTAACCCACAAATAAAATATGAGACTGATCTAAAACCTATTCCTGAACACCTGAAATATGAATTCCTTTTCCATGATCACTCTTATCCTATCATTATATCTTCTTCACTTACCGAAACTGAGGAGTCCAAACTTGTTCAGGTGTTAGAGGAAAACAAAAAGGCTCTAGGTTGGACCCTAGATGACATACCAAGAATCAACCCTGCTCTTTGCATGCATCACATCCATCTTGAGGAATCATCCAAACCGATTAGACAACCACAAAGAAGACTCAGTCCACTCATACTTGAGGTAGTTAGGGAAGATATCACCAAGCTTCTTCAAGCTGGTATTAGCTACCCAATTTCTGATAGTGAATGGGTTAGTCCAATTCAAGTTGTACCTAAGAAGGGTGGGATAACTGTTGTCACAAATGAACATGGAGAGGTAGTCACAAATCGAGTGAAAAACAAATGGCGTGTGTGCATCGACTATAGGAAATTGAATGTTGAAACAAGAAAAGATCACTACCCTCTTCCATTCCTTGATAAAATGATGGAACGATTAACTATAAAGTCACACTATTTATTTCTTGATGGATACACCGGCTACTTCCAAATCCTAATCACACCTCAGGACCAAGAAAATACTACTTTCACATTCCCCTTTGGAACATATGCATATAAAAGAATGCCTATTGGACTTTACAATGCTCCTGCAACATTCCAGAGGTGTATGATGAGTATATTTTACGAATTCATTGAACACTGCATGGAAGTCTTCATGGATGACTTCACCATTTATGGTGACTCATTTGAATCTTGTTTGAATTCACTCTCTCTAGTCCTCCAAAAGTGTGTCAAGTGTAACCTTGTGTTAAATTTTGAAAAATGTCACTTCATGATTGCAAATGGGATTGTTCTAGGGCACATAGTTTCAAAAGATGGTATTGAAGTCGATCCGGACAAAATTGAAGTGATCCAATCACTTCCTCAACCCAAATCTGTTCGATACATTCATTCATTTCTCGGACAAGCCAGTTTCTATCATATATTCATCCATAACTTCAGTAAAATTTCCCTCCCACTCACTCAGTTGCTCTAAAATGATGTCACTTTCCATTTCGATGAGGTTTTTAAGAGAGCCTTCATTGAACTCAAAACTGCTCTTACATCTGGCCCAATAATCCAACCCCCAGATTGGTCCTTACCCTTTGAGTTGATGTGCAATGCTTTTGATAGAGCTGTTGGGGTTGTTCTTGGTCAAAGAAGAGAAAAATTTCTTCATGTCATCTATTATGACTCAAAAACATTGGATGAAACTCAATCTCGCTACACTGTCACTGAAAAGGAACTTTTAGCAGTTGTTTTTGCCTTAGATAAATTCTGGCCCTATCTCTTAGGTGCCAAAATCATCATATTCACAGACTATTCTGCTATAAAGTTCTTACTCAAGAAAAGTGATTCCAAACCGAGGCTAATATGATGGATCCTAATGCTCCAAGATTTTGACCTTGAAATAAAAGATGGACTAGGAAAAGAAAACCTTGTGGCTGATCACTTGAGTATAATTTCTAATTCTTCTCATTCTAAAATCATCAATCCTGACTTCCCCACTGAGCACCTTTCATCTCTCACTCCAAAAATACAATGGTGTGCCCCAATTGTAAATTACTTGGTTTCTGGTGTTTTTCCTAAAAAAATCAAAATAATAGAAAATGAAGTTGAAAAGTGATTCAAAACACTATTTTTGGGAAGAAAATAAACTTTGGAAAACTGGTGCAGATATGGTAATTAGGAGATGTGTTGATAAAGATGAACATTCCTCTATCTTAGAATTCTATCACTCAATGCCTGGTGGTGGCCACTTTGGACCACAAAGGACCTCCCAAAAGGTCATAGACTCTGGATTCTTCTGTCCTTCACTCTTCAAGGACTCACATGAGTTCTTTCAATCATATCCCACTTGCCAAAAGTTTGGCACAATTTCCAAGAGAAATGAAATTCCACAAAAGCCTTTAATTTTCTACAAGATCTTTGATGTTTGGGGAATCGATTTCATGGGACCATTTCCCCCTTCCAATGGATTCTCATACATCCTTCTTGTAGTTGATTATGTTTTTAGGTGGGTTGAGGCCAAACCCACTATAAAGGATGATTCACATACTTTTAGTGAGTTCCTAAAGACACACATCTTCTATAGATTTGGCACGCCTCGTGCCTTGATTAGTGACTTAGGAACCCATTTATGTAATAGAAACATGGAATATCTTTTGAAAAATAATGGGGTTGTACATAAAACTTCAACTTCATATCACCCCCAAACAAATGGCATGGTTGAACTTTCTAATAGAGAAGTGAAAAGAGTTCTTGAGAGAATTGTAAAACCCACCAGAAAAGACTGGCATGAAAGACTTGGTGAAGCACTTTGGGCTTATCGAACTGCCTATAAAACACCCATTGGGATGTCTCCTTTTAGGATAGTTTTTGGTAAATCATGTCATTTTCCAGTTAAAATCCAACATAAGTCATTTTGGGTAGTGAAAACTTGTAATTTTGATCTTGAAAAATCTGGTGAAGAAAGATTGTTGCAATTGGATGAACTAGAGGAGCTTCGACTTGATTCTTATGAGAATTCGGTTCTCTACAAAGAAAAATCCAAGGCACTCCATGATAAACACATCCTAAGAAAGGTATTTCATGCAGGTGAAAAGGTAATGCTCTTCAATTCTCGATTTTGGCTTCACCCAGGTAAGCTTAATTCTCATTGGGAAGGTCCTTTTGTTTTGGATGCAAATCCTTTTTTTTATTTTCATAAAGCCAGTTTAGGATAACCGGTAACCTAAAAACCAAACAGCAGATCATCCAAACGCAAAAAACTTCAGAAATTCAAAATTCAAAAACACCACGAACCACGTTCCCACATCGAGCCGCGTAACCACCTCGAAGAGCGTGTCCACGCGAAATCCATCATACCGCCAGCGAGACAAGTCGGAACACCACGCGCCACCATTCATAGCAGGATGACGGCGGAGCCGTCGTCGGAGCATCGAGACAATCTGGTCCGGCCACCATCGTCACGAACCTTCACGGAACACAGGAACCCGAACAACCGGCGTTCCTCATCGTTGCCAAATAACAGGGCCTCTAGCCCAAAGATCATTGATCAGAATCACCATTCCACAACAGAAATCAAATGGAACCATGAAAATCAAACAAGGGAAACCCCACGCAACCACCCCAACCGCTGAAGGAAACCCTCACAGACCCTCAAAGAACTCAGCCGTCGCAAATCCAGTGATGACCTCCACATGCTGAGAGACTGCCACAGACCAACAACTCACTACCGAGAGCAAACCCTTGAACGCTCTGTAGAGTGTGCCGGTGAACAGCGCGACAATCGTCGCAATCCAATCTTACGCCCGCGGATCAGACCAGTAGTGTCGTGGAATCCCAAAGCATATCGCCATAGAAATAAGGAAGAACCACAAGATCGTTGTGGAGAACACCTGAGGAATCCGACAAAGATCCACCATAGGGATGAGGCGGCGCTGAGATAAACCTTAGCACTACCAGCTTCAAGCGGAGACTGCCAAGATAGATCCTTTAACACTGTAAAACAACGTAAAGAAAACAAGGAACAAAAAAAACCCCTCCCAAGGCCACTCCAGACCCGTTTTCAACCTCAATGAAAAGAAGTCACCTCCGCACAAATCGAGCCATGTCGGCCGATTCGTACACACGACGACATCGACACGCGAGTCGACCTATCCGATGAGATGAATCAAAGAGAGGAGACCCAGGATGAGATGGTTGGAGAGAGGAGGAGTGTGAGAATAGAGAAGAAACCCTAGTCGCCAAGGGAGAGAAAGAAGAAGCCGCTCCGAGACCCTTTTTCAGGAAGGTCCTTTTGTTATTACTAATTTTTACCCATTTGGTGCAGTGCAAGTCCAAGAACCCTCTTCCAAAAGGACATTCATGGTTAATGGACATCGTTTAAAGCATCACCATGAAAGGAAACACATCCCAGGAACTACCTTAACTTCTATCGGATCCCCAACTTCTGTAGTTGACCCACCACTTGATGGAGATGGAAACCCACCAAATCCAAACCAGGGGGCACCTCTTTCCCTTTAACTCTCTCTCTCTCTCTCTCTTTCTTCTTTTTCCTCCCTCATTCTCATTTTTTTTACCACCTTCCTCATCAAACTTTTTTTTATTTACTCTTTCTCTTTTGTGTGGGTGTTTCTTTATAAAAAAACTAAAAAAACCTAAAAAACTAAAAAAACTAATAATTTAAGAAACAATATGAAAAATCAAGATTCATGCTTACGCACCCTCCAATTTTCAAATTTTGTATCACCCTTTTGGGGAGTCAAAATACATGTTTTCATCTCAAAAATTTTGTATTTTCATCATGACTTTAAATAAAGAATTTTTTGTCAAAACCAACAAATTTTTAATGCTCAATTTTTTATTTGGAAAATGATTTTCCCCAACCGTGAGAACAAACATTAGCTTTCATGCCAAGGCTACCTATGGACATCTTTTAAAAATGAGTGTTTTTTCACCCCCATTTCTGAATCTTGAGTTTGTGGAACTTCGATCCGAATTTCCTACCTTAGTGTGCATTGATATGATAGAGGCATTTTCTGAACCACATGAGAATCAAAATAGCCAAATAGCCTCCCATTTCCCTTACATTAATCCTCCTTTTGAAAGCCCCTTTAAGCCTATTAAAACCTTTTCTTTGATAGCCACATTACAAGACCAATACCTTTTCCCACGCAATATCAACATGGATTTTCATTGCATAATTTTTTGAAATTTAAGTGTGGGGGGAATGGATTTCATTGTTTGGGTACCCTATTATTGATTTTCAATGAGTTATCATCTGCTTGAGGGCAAGCATCCATTTCAGTGTGGGGGAGAGGTTATCATTCAATGTGTTTTAGTGAATGTAATATACTTCCATTTATGTAATTTTGTAAATGTTATTGACAAGTGTTCAAAAAAAATTCAAAAATGATGAAAACAAATCAAAAAAAATTTGAAAAAAATGGGTTGTGTCTTGGGTAGGTCAAAAATCAATCTTCCTAAACCTTTGATATTGTTATAACTATTACAATTAGTGTCATGACAAGATCAAACATGGGTTAGGATATGAGTGTGAGATCTGCTTCAAGGTCAACTTTCAAAAAAACAAAGAAAAAAAAAGAACACTTGCATTATATTATTATTGGGAGAAGTTTTGTGGTTTTTAAATATTTCATCTTATCATCCCCTTCAAATTTTCTTCCTCTATTGTGTCTTTCTTCACACAATCATTCCCTTGTAAATATGTGTTTTCATTTCCTTCCATTTTTTATTTCAAAAAAAATGTGCATTGTTTTTTCTATGTTGGTGTTTTACCCCTCTTTTTCTCTCTCTTGTACATTATATTCCTACCATCCCATAGTCACATAAAAACCCCTTAAAAAGACCTCTTGATTATTTTGCACTTTGGATATATATTGGAATCTGAGATCTCTTTTCAAACTCTAAGATTTTCACTTTTGGTTGGTGAAAGAGTGAACCTCCACAAATGAATTTTATCATCTTGGGAGGTATGAGTTTTGAGTATCCACATTTTCCATTTCTAAATTTGATCATGAAAAAATGAATTAGTTTTGGAACATTGTTTTTGTAATAACTTGTGGTGGAATTCAAAATGTATGAGTGAAATAGTCTAAACCTCCCCTGATTGGAGAAAACAAAATTTTAATATTTGTTGGTGAGTGAAAATGATTTTGTCATGTTTTTATATTTATTTCACATGAGGACATGCACAAAAATAAGTGTGGGGGAGTTGATGTTATTAATATTTTCATGACTTATTATATACTCCTTTTACTTATTTTATATGAAATGTGCATAATTTGTGTGGAATATTAATATTTTAATACTAAGTATAATTTTTGAGCATTTTTAGAAGTAGTCCAATTGAGTCAGTTTACTATTTTATTTATAACTCTCACCCTACTGATCCAAATTGTGTGGTTCTTATTTTTTAGGATTCCTAATTCAATATAAAACATTTCATTAGAAGAGATCATGGGCTAATTCTTCCATTTTAAGGCCCATATGGACCACACAAGGAGGCCTACAGAATCTGTGAAGAAACTGGACCAGCAATGAAGATTTAATTTTTGGGCTCAATAAGGAAGTCCAAATTCTTTTATTATCCTCCAAAGTTCGTGAGATAATTAAAGGAGTATTGGATAAAAATTTCAAGGCCCAAATATAAATAAAAGGGGCCCAACTAATGCTTTGAAACTCAGCCCACATTTTTGGCCAGGAATTAAAATCAGTACAGTGTTGATGACATGACTCCTGATCTATACATAATTTTGAGATGATATTTTTCAGTGTGAAATATGAGATATAGGAGGACAACTTTTTTGAAGATATCATTCGGTTTTGAAGGCATATTTCTATTCAAAAACCCTTTCACATTTTAGAAATCAAAAATATTTGATTGAAATGGACAGATTAAATTTGTTTAATCAACTGGCCATATATTTGGCTACATAGGTTCAAATGACTCCAAATTTTGAGAGAGGTCGTCCAACTTTATTATATACAACTTTAAATAAGGGTATATCTCGAGATTTGGCTATCTGAATAGCCAACTTGGTGATGCAAGTGGAGGGACAGATTGGGAATGAAAACAGTCCACTTCCTTGGGCTATAAATGCATCCCCCTCCTCTCCTTTAAGGGGGTTGGAATTTCAGAAGAGAGGTGCATCAATTGGAACGATCAAAGCCTTTCCAAAGACTTGGGAGGACCTTCCATAATCAAGTTTTCACTTGATATACCCTTCCTCCTCTCTGTTTTCTTTCACTTTTGTGTTGTTCTTCGTTTGTAATCTTGTAAGTTTGTGTTTTGTAATTCTGTTTTAATGAAAGTTTCTTTTTAAATATATATTATTCTCATACACCTTCTTTAGTTTAATATTAATGTTCTTAAAATACTTTAAATATATTTGAATCCCCTTCCCTTCTTTTTCTTCCTCATTCAATCGAAAGTCTTTTTTTTTTAATTCCCATCATTGTTCGTGTGTGTGTGTTCGACGCACCACTCTTCTCTTATCCCTTTATTTTTCTTCTATTCTTAATTTATCATCATAATCATTATAACCATATTATTAAACACCCAAATGGCTGAGTAAATCTCCCATTGGGGTGAGTTATAATTTAGGGATGTTAAGTGATTGAGAGTATTTTCTCGATGAGTATTCGTTAATTTAACATTGTGTATGTTCGACTTAACATGTCATGGATTAATGACATATTTTGTTTAACATGTGGTTTCCATGGATTATTGGAACCATAAATACACTACCATAAACAAGTAATGGTAATGATTAGAACCCTAAGTTAAGTTAAGGCTTGGATTAAAGCCTTAACACTTAGGAATTCCAATCAACGTTATCTTGTGAAGTGGGTGTTAATTTAAATGCAATATAAAGCAAAGCTCAAGGATATCACAAGCTTAACTCCCTAATGATGAACTCACCCCAATCTTTATCAATTTGTTAAATCAATTATAGTCAATCAATCATTTTAATTAATCTCTACAAACAAACCCCCTAATCAAAATACAATCAACTAAAAACAAACGACTATTACAAAGTATCATCGCTAAGGATTCGACCCGAGTCCTACTATACACATTAGCAGAGCACTGGAACCTTGACTGATCGATAGGCGACAATCGGCCATGCGTTTCAGAGACGTTGTGCAATTTAACTTCCCACTGCCATGATGAATTTGTGTTGTTTAATGTCATGCAACCAAGATGATAGATGCTGTGAAGTTTAACATCTTTCTTCTAGAATGAATTTGTGTAGTTTAACATCCTCTAACTAGGATTAGATACAGTGTGCAGTTTAACGCCTTGCTGTTAGGATGGATTTGTGCAGTTTAACATCATGAAAACAGGACGAGAGACACTATGCAGTTTAACATCTTTCTTTTAAGATGAATTTGTGTAGTTTAACATCATGGAAACATGACGAGAGATGATTGATGACCATTATGCAAAGTATTTCAAGAGAAATATTTCATTAGTGTGGGTTTTGACTTGTTTCTCATCCATTGTGGCCAATGTGCATACTCTGTTTTGTGGATCATCTTGGCTTGGTTTTCTGAAATGGTTTTTGGAAAGGGGAAAATTAATTTCCAGAATTGGCTTTGCTTTTAAAAATGTGGGTTATTATGTTGTCAAAAGTGGCCTTAGAAGAAGGTGGTTTGAAATTGAAAATGAAATAATGGTTTTCAAAAAGAGAATTCTTGTTTTGTTATGAAATTTGGCTTGTGAGCCAGTTGTTTTGGCCCGATATGTTCCTTTCAGTTGTGTTTTAGATTGATTCTGAACCTGATTTTATGATTTTTGTGTTATTCTGAATATGCTGCTTAGAAAGGTCCCTGAATTTTCTAGTGGGTCTCGCCCTATTTCTGGTTCTCCTCAGTTGTTGTCCATCTTCCGTGGCAATCGAGGTTCGTTAGAGGCAATGAAGTGACTTGAGGAAGTTGATCATGTCTTCAGAGTGTTTGGAACTCCAAAAGATGTTAGAGTTCGTGTTGTTCTGGGTCTATTTGAGGGTCCATCTTTGGAAGAATGGAAGTTGTTTTCCCCGCCAACGATGCAAGTTGGGATGGAGTGGGAAGATTTTAAGTCCCTCTTTGTATGATGGTTTATACCGAAGGAGGTGAATATGAAGAAAAGGAAGATCTCATGAGTGTCCAGCAAGGTCAGCGGACGGTGAAGACTTATGATGAACACTTTAAAGAGCTAGTTTCCTTTTGTCTGGAGCTGGTGTCGTAGGATCCGTTGAAAGATTGTCTTTTCATTGGGGGTCTTTATCCAGAGATCAAGGAGCGAGTCTTCTTCTCCAAGGATCTCCATTTTAAGAAGTTGTTGGAGGAAGCGTTTTTGGCTGAGTTGTTGTGAAAGAATCATAAACACATTGGCTCAGCTGTTGTCTCCCATGTTGGGGTGAAGACGTTCGTAGTTTCCTCATTTTTTTAGCTGTTGTAAGTTCATCTTTCATTATAAAAGTATGATGAAATAATCCTTTTATAGTTCAAATGGTTTTGTTTTTTTTAATGTGAACCTTTAAATGGTTAGACTTTCATGAATTAGTTCCCCTCTTTCTATCGTGCTTGTTTGGAGATGTATATTTTTTTGGAAATTGCTCTTTGTGCCTTGTGTGCAGGTTCATTTATATTCTATATTTTGATCATTTATGTTGTTGTTTCTACTGATGTAGTGTGTTGGAAGAATATTGATGTATATTTGGATCCATTGATCAATGAAGCCAAAACATGGATTGGTTGTGCATCACTCACAAATTTAATAACAAAACTAAGGATTCTATGTGCACTTCACTACTGTTGGTTAACTACCGCTTAGCATAGCATCTAACCTGAAGTTCATGCCCAGTGTCCCCATGATGTTCTCATATCACACATGCTCGCCACCATCTCTATCATATCACCATTCAACATTCACCTTTTCTTCTCTTCCTACACTCATTTACTATATGCATCCAACTGCATGCATCATGCATCTTTACAAGTAGTAAATGGGTGCAAGAAGATAAGGAGAAGTGAATGTTGAATGGTGATATGATAGAGATGGTGGTGAGCGTGTGTGGGATGAGAGCATCACCAGGACGTCGAGCATGAAGTTTAGGTCGGATGCTATGCTAAGCGGTAGTTAACCAACAATAGTGAAGTGCACAGAGAATCCTTGGTTTTGTTATTAGCTTATATCTGGAGCAAAGAAACCTTTTGGAAAGATGTAAAGGTAATGTTGCGATATACTTTCTCTATTTTAGAAAAAAATTATATAATGAAACATTGATTTAATTTTCATTATTCCTTGTAGAGTTCGTTTATTTTAGAAGATTTATGTTCATGTGTCATGTCTTTGCAGGAAGAGAAATGACATTGTCTCTGCTCAGTCACAGAGGTAATTTGGATGTTTGCACAGTAAAATCATTGTCTATAGAATTAATACATTGTTTCATATTTATGTTTAATTTATTTCTTTTTAGTATTACTCACGTAATAATTGTTTTCTTATACAGGTGGATTCTTTTGTTCGAGTTGGGGTCCTTTGTCCAACTTTCATTTTTCTTCTCCCTCAGAACCTTTTCACCCCTACAGTGTTACATTTATCATTTTCTTTCAAGTTCTCTTCATTGCCTTTGCAAGAAGAGCAACGCCGCTGCCTCTGCTTAATTAAAAAGGTAATCTTGATATTTTCAGAGTAAAATTATTATCTATACAATTAATATTTTATTTCATATTTATGTTTAATTTTTTTTATTACTCATAATAATTATTTTCTTATACAGGTGGAATCATTTTTTTTTGAGTTGATGTGGTTTGTTTGAAGCTTCTCATGCAGTGTTGGCAGTTCGACAAAGAAAGTCAGTGGAAATCATGGTAACATTGACAGTTAGGATTGTTTTTGAATGTATGTAATAATTTATATTTATTTAATTGTATAAACTAATGTTTAAAATGTTTATAATATAGTGTTTTTTCTGGTATTTGTGTTGTAAATTTCATTTCATTTAAATTCTATATTGAGACTTGTTTTTGTTGATATATAGTGTGTTTCTAGTGTGTTTTTGGTATGTTTCTGGTGCTTCTGGTGTTGTGGTGTGATGTTACAGCACACTGCAGTATGGCCCTTTATCAGCACTTTTAAAAGCGCTGATAAAGAACACATTTATCAACGCTTTTAAAAGCGCAGATAAAGGACACATTTATCAACGCTTATAAAAGCGCAGATAAAGGACACATTTATCAACGCTAAATAAAAGTGCTAATAAATAGGACCATTATCACCATTTTTAAAAGCGCTGATAAAAGTCTTGGGCTTTTAACATCGTTCACGTTGTTAAGGCTTTTATAGTGCTGATAAAGGTCATTTCTAGCATTGTTAAAGGCCATTTTTGTAGTAGTGAAAGGAAAATAAATGCTTGGATACCACCTTGTGATGTCACCATCCTAGTTCACTGATAAGTAACTAGTCCATAGGGCCATAAGGCCTCAAGCATGCCTCCCTGTACACCAGAGGCTGATGACTAGTAGCGAGGGTGTATGGTGGTATGGTGGGGAGACTATACCATCTTTATCAGAGTGAAACTCAATGGAAATATGGACAATATAATCCAACTAGATAGTAAATAAAACAAATATAAAGCAGTAAAGTAGAACAATATACATATTATGTCATAGTGGCACAACATATAAGTCAATGTGTCATGGTAGCAATCATAAAAGTAGTGCAAGGATAAGAAAAAAATAAGCAAAATACCAAAAATATCTAAGCTCCATGAGAATCCCTAGTTCCATATCGGCCCTCTGCTCCTATCCTAAAACAGAATCAAGCATCCACAACAGGGCACTTCCTTTTGTCCTTTCACACATCCATGAAATTTGAATGGGTACCAAGTGACAGTCTAAACAGGGTGTGAGTACAACTCAGTAGTCCACCACCAACGATGTCTAATTCAAATCTAGTCTATGAATATAAAATGTAATAGTGTGTAGATATAGTAATTTAAAGTAGTAAAGTAAAAGAAAAATTTTCAAGCTTGGGCACCTCATAGGATACTCACCCGACCCAACCTAGTTTGGCCTAAGTCAGAATTCCTTTGATCATGTGACCTTTTAGTTGGTTAGGGGTCCCAAAGCATGTAGCTAAGGCATCCAAGAATAAATAACAAGGAATCCATGGTACTAGTTCAGGAATTCCTATATAATGCACCAGTTTCAAATCCATGGAGGTCCCATGGAATTCTTTATATTTCGTCCTTGAGCCAACTTATATTGATCATCCCATGATGTCTAGCTCATGGGTCTTGAGAGGAATCCAAGGGATGAACCTATTTCAAATCCATGGAGGTCCCATGGAATTCTTTATATTTGGTCTTTGAGCCAACTTATATTGATCAACCCATGATGTATGGCTCATGGGTCTTGAGAGGAATCCAAGGGATAAACCATTCACATTCTACTCCTAATAGTTTCTAACTAAACCAAAGAAAACATCCTTGTATTTTGGGGTAGGATTCGATTGGAGGACATCAAGACGAACCTAGGAGATTATCTAGATCATTCTAATTTTTCTAGAGTTTCATATGAATCCATTGTGACTAGCCATGGAATTCATTAGAGTAAGAAAGTGACTGAATCCATAGTGGGCTCACCACTTGGCATTCGCATCAACAAATTAGGTGGCATCGAAGGAGTCTACTCATGGAATTCCAAAGAGGTAATCAAAGGCTTTCTCGAGGTATGGCACACCTTTGATGGTGTGATAAAGTCCCATAATTAATAAGCAGGGTGTCCAATGTAATAAACCATGAGTTCCAATTAAATTATTCATGTTAAGGATTTAATTAAAATTAAGTCACAACCTTGGAGGTGCCTCCCAAGATTGTCCAAGAGATAACCACATCATTTCATAATTTAATTAGTCCATTTCTTATAAGAAATACATAAAAAGTAAGGAATTTAGGATTTAGCATTTATCCAAGACACCCAATTAGCTTAACCATATTAATTTACCCAAGGAAACCCTAAGGCCCATTTTAAGAGTTACCTCCTAAGTGACATGCCAAATACACCCTAAGGGGTGGTTTGGTTATATAAAAGATAAATTGGGATTTTTATAATTTCCAATACAAAAATACCATAAGGGATGATTTAGTTACACTTCAAGTATAAAAGTCGTGGGTGTTAGGCCAAAAACACACTAAGGTGTGGATTGAGTTGAGGTTATCAACCTCTACCAATGTTGGGAATCCCATACTACATCTAGGTATGTCTTTAAGTGAAAAAAATAAAGGAATATAATGTTTAAGGTCAATGCTTGGAAATTCCAGCATGTAGTACAATGACACATTTTATAAACAGACACTTTTAGAGAAAGGCATATATACCACCTAACTAGGGCTTGTAGAAGGCTCCCCATCCAATATTAGCCTCATATTTAAGCTAGAACAAGAGAAAATTGGAAAACAAACAAATGCCCTAAGAATAGGGAATATTATCTCTCACAAACATAATAGCAATGACAAAAAAGAAACTTGAGAAAGAAAAGAAGAGCAATGAAAACCATACCACAAACCTTCCAACGCTTCGATCATAATTCCAAATGCCCAAGGATTGAAGGAGACTCACAAGAAGAGAGAAGGGAGATGGTAGAGCTTCACATGATGCTATGGGGGTGAAAAATGAGAAGAAAACCTAGTTAGAGGGTTAAAAGAGGATTGGAGGGGTGAAAGGATCAAAATGGACCTTAATAAAAAAAAACCACCCAGAAGGCCATCGACTAGTCATTATGTGTGCACTGATTAGCTAGTGTCACCAATATCCTTGCAAGGATATGGATTCCACCACCAGTTATCCAGTGGTGGTGTACCGACTAGCCTGTGGGACTGCAGCAGCTTCCTGTGGTCCCAAATTTGGCCTCGATCCCTCCGGTTTGCTCCCACCTTGCCTCCGACACTTAGGAACATGCTTTATGGGGAAAAATAAATGAGGTTTCCCCAAATTTAAGAGTCTATACCTCATTGAAGAATCGGGATCTTACGAGATGCTTTGAGATTACATTACATGATTGTTTATTTGATATGCCCATTTATTCACTTGATATGAGATTACATTACATGATTGTTTATTTGATATGCCCATTTATTCACTTGATATATGTTGCTTGAAACCTATTTATCTCATCTACTTATACCTCATGAATAAATTCTATATCATATTGCTTTTTGTAATTAAATATGTCATGTTTTTTAAAAGAAGCCCTAAGAATGATGTTTATATGGAAAATGATTTCTTCTAGATATATTTTCAGATATCTATTTTTAACAAGAAGAAATAGATACTCATGGATGGACATTGTATTGATTTTATGGTAATATCCTACTGTGCTTTTGTGCTCACATAGCCTTGGTCTTGCAGAATACAGGTAAAGGAAAGAGTGTCATGTAGAGGACGACTCTCCTGGATCATGTTGTCTTTCGGTGGGTTGGGATGGAGGTGACTTAAAGTCATGTGGAGATAGACTCATGGGATGCTCCATGTTCTATTTTGTTGGTCTTAATCTTTAGTCTTTATTATTCGCATGTTGAATGTGATCTTTGTGGTTTGGTGGTTTTTGAAATATGATGTATCTTTAATATCTTCTATGTTACTCATTTTGTTTCAATTTTATCGTATGTATGTTGAGGGTGAAATTGTTCTCATGCTCCTTACATGATGTTTTAGTGCTTGTCGCCAACCATGACGATTTGGAAAGCGTTTCAATCTTTGTGACAGGCCAATTCAGGTGACTATATGTTGACCCATGTTGGTCTATTACAATGGAGTTGAGAATTTAATTGTTTTTTTTAATAAATTGGGACTATTTTTGAAAAAACCATTGTTATCAGTCATATTTAGCATCATTTTCAATAAAATCACCTTAAATTTATATTCTACTTTTTAATATTTAAATATAGTGGTAGTTCTCAAAAACCACTGAAAATAACTAAATATAAGAAACACTTAACATTTTGTGATGGTTTATGAAACTATTACTATTTATCTATTTTATTATAGTGAGAGAACCTTTATATGAGTACATTCATTTCTAATTATTGGTTAATTAAATTTTAGAGAAAAAAAATTATGAATCCATCTCCAAATTGTTTTTTATTTAACGCATTTTACTCGTCAAAAAGTTTCTATATGGATTTTGTAATGAAAATAGCGGTGGAAGTTTTTTATTTATGTAATAAAACTGTATCTAAATAGTTTTTATATTGATTTTATTTATGACTACAAATAAATATTTTTTTAAAAAATGACCAAAATAAATTTTTGTTTAATTATAAAGGGTTGAAAATGAAGACTTATATTGGAGTGTTTTAAATTTAATGAGGAAACATATAAGTTTAACTAAAATAGTGTGATGCATGCATAAATGTGTGAAAAGTTTCTTTGGGATTTGAACTTTAACATATGAAAAATTGTCATGTATACAGCAAGGTTGATAGATATTGGATGGATATGAGAGGATGGGCCAAAAAAAATTAACAGTTCGGAGAAGGGGCGTATGCGGGTTGTACTCTTGCAAATGCGTTTGGAGGCAGGAAATCCCATTAAGATGCGGACATGCCAGCGAACCCGATTATTTATAAAAAATTAAGTACAAAAATTAAGTATCTATACATTTTTAACATAATACCTTTTTTTGTATAGAATCCCTAAACCCACCATTGCAATCTTGGGTTTTGAATTGAGTCGACCCCTCCATAAAGTGAAGCCCCTGGTCTCACCTAATGACTTTGTGGTTTAGTTGGGTAAAACTGTCTCCACCCATGTTCCCCTGCATGCGTAGGAGTAGAAAATCAATAGAGTAAGAAATATAATTAAGATTATCAGTAAGAATCAAACTGCCGAACTCCTGGATACCAACCAAGCCCCCTCCTGCACGGGTAGGAGAGGAAAAACAACAGGGGCATGATTTCAATTTGGTTGGATTACCGGTGAGAACCAAACCCCTAACCTCTAGGAGACCAAGCATCCGAGCTATCATTGGGGTAACCCTATGCGTTATTTAACAAATAGTAAACTCAATTGTTTGTGAAAAAATCTTTCACGGGGCTTGTCTCAGCCATCCAACAAAGTTCCAAAGTGAAGTTCTTTAGAAGACAGATACAAAATCAATTTCAATAATGTTGACTTATCTCAACCTATTTTTTTATGATTGTTGAATGTTTTTATTTACTTAAATATTTTATTAGAATTTAAAAATTTGTTGATTGACCATATTTGTTCATTTGTCCTAATTTTTAGATCTTGTATACATAATCATTTTACTTCAATGAAAGTTAATTTTTATAGTAATTTTTGTGAGACTTTAGTTAAATTGGGCTATTTTTATGAAATGTAGGGTAAATGAAAATGTTAAGACCAAAACATGGAATAATGCATGCTAATGTAGAGGTGTTTCAATTTAGTTCATAAGAATATAATATGAGTAGAACTTTATATCTGATGTAATACGATGTAAAATATTGCACAGAACTCTTTTACGGGTGATAAAAAAGTAAAGAAATAATAAGCTGTTGTAGCTCATCAATGAAGACCTTGAGTTTTAGCTACATCCTCCTAGGCTCAGCCTGAGCCACATCGCACCAACGTAATACATGATTTGATAAGTCATCTGTGGCAGATTTCCCAAGATGCTCGGTTCCACTTCACTTTTAGTAGAAGTGAACACAATGAACATCACATTGTTCCCCCAATGGAGTGAGATCCCCAAATGATCAAAGTTTATCTTGACATCGCCAGAGAAGCCCAGAGTTGTGGTGGGCATGACACTGATTTCTCTATTAAAATTGCTGGAGTTGTAGCATGTATCCAACAATAAAATAGGTGAGTTAGCCTTCATGTAATTCCCCATTCCATTTTCAAAAGACGCCTTTAGCGAGTTGTAGACCACTGGAGGCAGCCAACGGTCTCGGAATCTAAAATGATCTTCATAGGGTCAATCACCAGTTTCATGCCAGAAACTTGGATTGGTTGGAAGTCAAGGAAATATAATGATGTCGAGTTACCGCTTGAGATGGGCATGTATAATCCACTACCGACAGAGTAGTTTCATAGTTGGAAAGGTATTCTTCTTATTCTCCTATTGGGATCCCAACCCATAAAATTTCTAAAGATGTCCCAGTTGACCACAATGATGATAGGTCCTTAGAGAATTTGAGTAGGAAGGCATGGGATGCCCAAAATGGACACATTGGAAGTATACAAGTGAGAACTTCCTCTCAAAAGAAGCAACAAGAGGAGGCTCCCCCAAATTAGGTTCCTCTGGTTTGCACTTCTCACTAGATGGAGAACCTTCATTAGCATTGGGAGAAACTAGACTACCACACACCATGGGTCGTACCCCAGACACCAGCTCGACCATAAATGCCTCATCCACTAATTCATTCAAAAAAACCATCATGGATGAAAGAACTTGACCACCGAGATCTGGGTGAAGAACTTTCATGAAAGATGTGCCTTCAATGAATTGCTTGATATGATCTCAGAAAAAAACATAAGAAGCTCGCTAAAGTGGTCAAAATACTCCTTCACCATCTGCTGACCCTGCCGGAGGCTCAAGACCTCTCACTTTCCTCACCTTCACTTCCTCAGGAAGAAACCATTGAATGAAAATGGTCACAAAAAACTCCTAGGTCATTCCATCTTATAATGATGATGGGGGGGATAACAACCTTACACTTCTCTAAAACCAGTCCATTGAACAAACCTGAGATGGCCTTCACTCTTAGGGATTCTAAGTTCCCAGGGACCTGAAGATTCTTTCCACTTCCTCTAACCATGCCGCAGCCTCTAGCAAACCTTGTTCGCTATAATAGACAGACAACGACCAAAAAGAGCCCAAATCTGCCACTATACTTGGAGTCTAGGTAAAGTTGACTACTGGGAGAGAGGCATCAAACTCTGGGAAATGGAATTCTTACAATTCTTCAAGACTTTTCTAGATGGCATACTCTAAATAACATAGAAAACACAAAAACCCAATCAATAACCACTCAAACATAAATCATACCCAGCCAGAAAACAAAAATTCATCTTAAAACACCAATATAATAGGATAAACCACAACCACAACCTAAAAAGTTACAACACAAAACAGATCAAAAGAACTCTTCTTGAATCTACTTCTAAACCCCTACTTTAATTTTGAAAATCTCAAAATCCTGCCCGGAACCCATTTTTAAAATCCCACAATTTCCTTCAACAAAACAATTTACTCACTTTTAAACATGAAATCTATTTTAAATCCATCTTAGAAAACCCCTTCCCAACCTTCATTGAAAACCACTTTCAAAATTAAAAATGGAACTTTTCAAATCCCCAAACCCTACGTCTCCTTAAAGAACCAAATTTCCAACATAACCCCCCTTTTTCAATTTTCAAAACACAAACCCGGTCAATATCATCAGTGGGAGTCATGCCAAACCGTGCACCTCGTACTTCACATGGTTTTCTAGGTTGTGCGAGCTTCACCATGTGATACTAATTCAACTCCCATTTCATTCCCCAAAACATATAAATCCATTGAATAATTTTAGAAAAACATCAATATAAACCAGATCATACCAAAATCTACAATTCAAAACTCAAAACCCGACTTCACATGGAAACTTAAGGCTCAGGATGAGTAAGTGATCACAAAACTCTTCTCACACCTACCTATCGAGTTCTGAAAATCCGACTCCGATCTAACAAACACATCCAAATAACAAAGGGCGCTCCAAGAACCTAGAACTTCTCAAGAACCTAGGCTCCGATACCAATTGTAATGAAATGGCCCAAGTTGCCACATGAATCGATACTTGACCCAACTCGCCACTGACCCCGGGGGGCATCCCCAACCCCCCTAAGTTAACAATAAGCATCATAGGCCTCTAATGTAATCGTTGGGGATGATTTCACCTAATAAATAAGATTTAATAAGCAGCGGAATTCCTCTAGAAATTCCAACGTGGCCCATCCATGCGTTGGATGTCCATGCCAAATCAACAAATAGTTTTATAAAATTGGAAGCAACCAAACTTGGCATAATCAATAATAAACATCCCACTGATCATAAATAAAACTGAGGGTACATATACAATAGCAGTAAAGAGAGAACATTCAGATACAAGGGGTCGAAATGGCCTATATATCTGAGGTACAAATTGAAACACAAAATACCCTAACATACTCTCCATGTGACTTATTGGTCACCATCCATCCATAATACCAGCTCGCTCCATAGGTGATCTATAGCTAAACCAGAACCTACAAAATAGATCGGGACTACTAATGATAAGTGACACAAATAGGGTGTGAGCATAAAATAGATTAGAAGGTAATCACCACAGAATCCATGCATTTCGTGTCACGACCCCCTCCCCACAATGTGTACCCCTCCTGGGCCGACAATGTGAGAAAAGAGATAATGACCCCCGAGTCCCGCCTCCAGTAGGCCCCCGATTGACGACTAGCACCGAGAGTATAGCAAACACACAGATGGGAGACATTACCCTCTAAGAAAAAACATGCGGAAGAGAGAGATAAGACTCAACCAACTCCTACTCAGACTACAATATAAAAGAAAACTCAAGTACACATATGTAATGTCATGTCAAACAACAACTGAAAGGGGAAAACTGTAAGTACCAAAAGAAAGTAAAATGACAGCGACCACGAAACCCAAAAACCTCCAGCAAAACCCCCAAGTTAGTAGTAACATGATCTCCAACCTACTCCAACTGACCTGAAAAACAATTTATATAACGTAGGGTGAGTATAACAGTATACTCAGCAGGATCCTCCCCGAATCCTCTCCTGCAAAAGTAAAGAAAGCATGTTAAAACACAGTGAACGACAAGTGAACTCAACTCGTCACCTAAACAGGTATACTAAGTTCTCAGTCTCACCATTACTACTCTCACCAAGTATCGCATTCAAGAGTATATAATATAGTAAAAAATGTCAAAAGTACCCCGCTACCACTTCCCCACTGGTTTGCCGCTTTGCCCTGACGTCGCACGTCCTGAGCATCCCTCTCCAAAAAGGCTAGACCGAAGACACCTGGGCGTAGCACCACAATATGCACCTCATGCAACTCACCACCACAACTGCACAACCAAAAGTAACCAAGTAGTTTCCGGGAGCCACCACAGCTCGCATAGCGTGTATCATACATTGGGTATTACACCTCAAGCCATTACAGCTCACACACCGAGTAAGGATCCTCAAGCCATCCCCTATACACATTACACCTATAGTAGTCCTCCATAGGAAACTATATCCAGAATATATGTGTGTGAAATAACAAAAAACCATTACAGCCCCCTACACACATATATGGAGAAAATTAACCGTCGTGCATACCAGCACTGGTAACTACCAAGAGAAGAGAGCGGGGCCAAAGGGGGTAGTCGGTCATCCATCCTCCCACCGGATGTTGGGGAAAACACCCCCCAGGGCTTAGAATCCCTGGGGTGTCAGTCGCCATAACCGATAGGATGGAGTAGCGTATAGATTCATAAAAGTACATGATATAATATAACTCACAACCACACTATAGACAAAACCTGGTCTTAGACTCAACTGCAGCTAACGTCTCTCGGACTCCTGGCTGCCACTGCTAAGACTAGATATCCTATAAGCACACAACCATTTAAAGAGCTATATTAAGTTACTTTATCCCTTTTTATCAGTTGCACTTTACGTTAATTAATTCTTTAAACATTAATTAATCGTTATCAATTCCACATTACATTTAATTATCATTCCAACCAAGATCCATGCCCTCCAGGCATAACCAAACCGAGTCCACGGCTTCTCAAAGTCACAACTTCGGCATTGCATCCCAGCAGGCTCCAACCCCATGGGTTAAACATTTATTCATTTATTAACAACATTACCACTTCCATATTTCCATATTTTCAGGTATTCCAAGAAAACATCCTAAGCTACCAAACACAAGGGGCTCAACACGGTGAATAGATGAACTACACGTCGAGTCTTTACCGCCTATAGCAGGAGCGTAGACACATCCATCCTCGAGAAGCTAAACACAGAAAACACGTTGCATACCCTACACGTCTTCGGCTCTTTTGAAAGGAGGGTAAGCAAGACCATCTGCCTCAAGCAGTGGAGAGAGTAAAACAGATATACAAACAACGGGTTCAACAAGCATCCAACTTGCACATCAACGGGTAAGCTCAGCTTAAACCCGTTCCATCATCCTCGGTGTCCTCCCCGAAACCCACATGCATAAACCGATGCATCTCGCCGCTCTAGGCATCAACTGCTGCCACAACCACTGAGTCTCCCTGCCCCCACATACCACAACAGCCCTCCAGGCTCAGCCATCCCAGGCTCACACCACAACACAATCAACATGAAAACAAACATAGCAATTGAGTTTTTGGCCCTAAACAAGGGATTCAGCTTTCACACACAATGAGTACTCACAACTCCAAAGCATAAGACGTTTGGCCTTTACAAGCAAGCGGATAACTCAAAACCCTACAAGGAATTATCTTTTAACACACAACAGGTTCTTTATTCCATCTTGAATTAACTGATTCAATTAAACATGCATAACTGCATCCATTTGATTATCATCAAATCACAACAACAACCGGATTCATTAACATGCCTCTTTATTTCTTTAGCCAATCAATTTACAATTAATCCCGGCTTTACGTTCTTTACCAATTTCCATTAAGAAGAACATACTAAACAAGCAAGGCATAGATCTCACATTATCTAGCAAATCAAGAGGCAATAACATCGCTAAGCAATTGATACCAATTCTTTAATCCGATTCAAATATTTATTATGTCAATTTCATTGTGATCTAGTGGGCTAAATCATGCTAACTCTACGACTGCACGTAAATAAAATAGAGATGCCACGAGTCCCCTACCTCAAAAGGTTTCTGACGTTCTTTGCATGAGAACTGGTCAACAAAACGGATCACGATCACCTCTCCCGCAACGACAGCATCCACCCGAGGACGCCGCGGCACAACCACATCAACCAACACCCAAGAAAGCTCCATTAGAAACATGGAGATCACATGTCATCACATGGCCAGGAGAAACGGGAGAAAACGGATCGAGAAACCCAGAAGAACAGATGTAGAACATACCTTATATCGAAAACGGGTTGACACTTCCTGGTTGCACCAAAACAGGGGGTGCACATGCAGTAGGAAAAACTCAAAGGAGAAACGATCCAAGGATTGCAGTTCGATCGCACGACTCCTATGGGAGAAAGAACTCTGGGCATCTCGTACCAAGGAAAAACAAGAAGGAAGAACAAGAACGGAAGATATCTCGGCCTTTTGAAAATCTGAACGAAGCAACGGTTTAGATACGATTTAGATTTTCCATTAAAGGCGGATCTGATCAAGACTACGCGTTTTGACTGAGTAAAGGCACTCGAACCCTTACGAGAATTTAAATAGGAGTTATGAGCTTTGAATCGGGCTTAAATCCCTTAAAATAGGGTTTTGAATGCGTTTTATGTCAAAGATAACGTCAAAGGGGCGAAACTTGTAAGAACACGGACCTTCTTGTCAGGTACGTTTTCCTTTTCTGGTCGTTTTTGAGAAAGAAGAGGAAATTTTCGGAGGTTGTGCAGGGGCGCACGGTTTAAACAAACCGTGCGGCCAGCCCAGGAAACCGTGCACCCTTGACAGTGGGCTCCGCACGAGTTGCGCACGGTTTGTCAAACCGTGCGGGCAAGTCGTGCGAAACCCCTGGATGAGACAATGGGCTCCGCACGGGCTGCGCACGGTTTGTCAAACCGTGCGGGCAAGCCGTGCGAAATCCCTGGATGAGACAGTGGCAACCGCACGGTTGGCGCACGGTTTGCTAAATCGTGCGAGATAACCATGCGGCCACTTAAAGTTTGGTTTTTTAAGTCCCGGGCCACTCGGGATTTTCCATTCCTCCACCATTCCTCCTCCCACTCGTGGCTCACGTGGGAGTTGCGATTTTCAGAGGTTAGGGGAGCTCCTTGGCACGGTTTGGAGGCAAATCGAAGGGGTTTCTTGGCGGATCCAAGGTGGTTCTCCTCGGGTAAGTCCCTCTTTTGGTTCTTTGAGGTTTTGGTTAGGGTTAGCTCTCTCTCCCTCTCTTAAATTCCTAGATCTACAAGGGTTGCATGTAGATCTAGGGTTGTGTTGCCTTTGTGTGTTAAAGGTTGACCTTGTTGATGTTAGGGAAGGGTTTTTGAGGTGGTTTTGAGGAGGCGTCCACCCGGTTGGAGCGCGTTTGGGCGAAGAGGTCATTTTCGCCAAACCCTAAGAGGTGGGTGGTTTGTGCCTTTCGGTTTAAGGTCCTTGAATATTATGTGCAATTGCGACAACACCCTTGAACGAGGTATTGTGCGTTTACCGTCTTACCCCTGTGTTTTGCCTGCCATGTGTAGAGGTGAATTGGATGTAATTAGAATTGATCACCATGCTCGGATGTTTTGCCATGCATGTTCTGTTTACGACCGTTTGGTCCTGTATTGCCTGTTTTCCCATGCCTAGTGATTGTAGGATGGAGTGTTGTATTCTGACATGTTGAGATGCTATAGACTGTTTAGCCAAGTAGTTCTGTAGGTTTATTTTGGCCTTATAGCATTACTATGCGTTGACTGACACGGGGCCGTGAGAACCCGGTGTTGTAGACTATAAGGGGATAGACTGTGTGACCTTCCTCAGAGAGTCTTTGGACATTATAGACTATAAGGGGATAGACCAAGTAAGCTTCCTCAGAGAGTCTTTGGACGTTATAGACTATGCTGGGGATAAACCGAGTGAGCTTCCTCAGAGAGTCTTTGTTTACTGTGAATTTACCTTGAACCATTCCAGACTATAAGAGGAATTGACTGTGTGAGCTTCCTCAGAGAGTCTGTGAATGGCTTGGGGCTATAAGAGGAATTGACCTTGTGTGCTTCCTCGGAGAGTCCTTGACTACCTTAGACTATAAGAGGAATTGACTGAGAGTGCTTCCTCAGAGAGTCTTTATGAATGCTTAAGCAAAACCAGAGAGGTTAGACTGAGTGTGCTGCCCAGAGGGTTGCTTGTACTTGCTAGGTATGACCAGAGGGGATAGGCTGTGGGCACATCCCAGAGGGCTACCTGTTGGTGTTTAACTGTTCGGTTAATTGTTGCTTGATATTGGAACTGTGGATTGTTTACTATTGAGTACTTTCCTGTTTACTGTTTCCTGTACATTTCCTGTCATATATTCACTGACTGTTAGGCACAGATCTTTGGATGGTTGTCTACTGAGATTTATTCTCACACCCTGTTTGGGTCATGCTTTTTGGGCCCAAACAGATTATATTGCTGCAAGTATAGATAAGGGCAAGCGCCCTTCTACTTCAGGTACTTGATTGCATTGGAGCTGGAGAGCATGGTAACAAACTGAGGCTTGCGATGCTGAGGAGTTTATCTGTTTTCCTTTTGTACTTTGATTTAGTACTGTACTCAGCATTGTGACTTGTTTGGCTGTTTTTCCTAGACATATATGTATCATGCATCATTATATATATATGTATGCTCCAGTTGTTTCTTTATCTCAGTCTTCCGCTGTTTTCTGTTGTTGGATGTTTACTGCTTCCGTTATTGTATATTTGTTTATCTTCCGCTGTGTTACTCTGCCAATGAGGGCATAGTTTCCCCATTATTACACCCAAGGTCCTCGCTGCTAGTCGACAGCCTCTGGCGTTCGGAGAAATGCGATTGAGGCCATGTGACCAACCGGGTACGGGGCGCCTCTGGGTGGCTTCCGGAACTGGGACGTTACAAAACTGTAGGAAGCTGGAAACATTGTTCATCTACCAATGAATGTCTCACCGTTCTGGAAACACTGTACACCTACCGTTGGATGTTTCACCGTTCTGGAAACACTGTTCACAAAACTGAAAATTTTGGAAAGTGTTAGAAATAAGTCGCATTGACCTCCCAAAACACCTCAAACACCGAATTATCACAAAATAATGGATTGGAGAGGTCTTAGCCATTACATCAGATACATCACAAAACATTCTCGCCCCCGAGAATCCAAAACCAACTCAGAGAGGAAACAGAAAAAGGGGCCCGAACAGCCACCCCGCGAGATACCTCTCAAGGCTCTCGCCACCACAGGAGCTCAACCGCTTCATAAAAGGAACCACGCAAAACCACGCGACAACCACAACCAGCACCTAAACACTCTCCTGGGGGAGATACCTCTCAAAAGAGAACAAGCTGCAACAAGCAACAAACAAGAGAAAGTCAACTCATTAACAGAAAAGGTCTACAACCACCAAACGAACAGCATTACAAGAGAAGAGCTAAACATCAAACAGCTCGGGGTACTGAGCATGTATCTGCGACTCGCGTTCCCAAGTACTCTCCTTCACGCCACCGTGCCGCCACAAGACACAAACTAAGGGTATAGCACGCCCACGCAACACCTTCTCCTTGCGGTCTTGGATCTCTACAGGCCACTCCTCGAAGGTCGCATCATCGTCAACATTGATCTCGCCCCTATCGATGACGTGAGAGTCGTCATGAAGATAACGACGGAACTGCGACACGTAAAAAACATCGTGTATCTGGCTCATCTGTGGGGGAAGTGTTACCCGATACACCACAGCTCCAACATGAGCCAACACCTCGAAAGGCCCAACAAATCGGGGAGAAAGCTTACTTCCACGACCAAACCTTCGTTGCCCACGACGGGGAGTCACCTTCAGAAACACGTGATCCCTAACGTCAAACTCCAGAGGTCTCCTATGATTAGCATAGGACTTCTGACGATCCTGCGCTGCCTTCATCCGCTCGCGAATCACCTGAACTATCTCTGTCGTACTCTGTACCAGTTTCGGCCCGAGAATTGCTGACTCTCCGACCCCAGTCCAGCACAACGGAGAACGGCAAGGTCGGTCATACACAACTTCAAACGGCGTCATACCGATGGAGTGAAAACTATTGTTGTAAGCGAACTCTACCAAGAGTAAATGTCTCATCCACGAACCTCCAAAATCCAGGACACAAGAGCGCAACATGTCTTCAAAAGTTTGGATGGTTCGTTCTGTCTAATCGTTTGTCTGCGGATGAAAGCATTGCTAAGGCATAACTGAGAACCGAAAGCATGTTGGAGACCCCTCCACACCCTGAAGGTAAAACGAGGGTCTCAATCGGAAATGATCATCCTCGGGACTCCGTGGAGTCTCACCACCTCTTCCAGATACTGCCTCGACAAAACCTCCATTGAGCTCGACTCCTTGATTGTTATGAAGTGTGCTGATTTCGTCAAACGGTCCACTACTACCCATATAGCGTCATAGTCTCCCTGAGCTCGAGGTAAACCGGTAATAATGTACATCGAGATGTCCTCCCACTTCCACTGAGGAACATCTAACGACTGGAGCAAACCACCAGGAACACGGTGCTCGGCCTTCATCTTCTAGCAGACCAAACATCGAGACACAAACTCCGCAACTGCACGCTTCAACCCAAGCCACCAAAACTGACTCCTCAAAGCTCGGTACATCTTTGTCACTCTGAGATGCAACGCTAAGGGCAAACTATGGAACTCTCTGAGAACCATCTCACGTATCACCAAAGGAACGAAAAGCCTTCCCTAAAACAACACTCGGTGTTGTTCATCCTCAGACCAACCATCAGAGGCCTCACCACAAACAATTCGGTCTCTCCAGACCTCCACCTCGAGATCCCCCAACTGGAACTCTTCCACCTGCTGCACCAAAGATGACTGCACCGTCATCTGAAAAAAACAACATATGCCTCCAACTTCTCTCATATCCAGATGTAATGCTGAAAGTTCTTCCATCACTCTCCAGGAATCACCCAATTCACGCACTACATCACTACGCGACTTCCTGCTCAGTGCATGGCTACAACATTCCCCTTTTCAAGTGTATACTGAATTTCGAAGTCGTAATCTTGTAAGAACTTCATCCACCGACGCTGTCGCAAGTTCAAGTCACGCTAGAAAAAAACGTACTTTAGACTCTTATGATCAGTGAAGACCAAAAAACGGTCGCCAATGAGGTAATGTCTCCACAACTTCAAGACAAACACCATTGCCGCCAACTCGAGATCATGGGTGGCATAGTTACGTTTGTGGGGACGCAACTACTGAGACCCGTAAGAAACGACCGATCTCTGCTGCATCAGAACATATCTCAGCCCCAGACGCGAAGAATCATAGAAAACCTCAAACTAAACTCCTTCAGCTGACAGACAAAGAACCGGAGCACTGACCAACTTCTCCTTCAAATACTCAAAAGTTGTCTTGACACTGATTAGTCCATATGAATGTCTGATCATTTCTGGTCAACGCTGTTAGAGGAGTCACAACCCGAGAGAAATCAGCTACGAACCTTCTGTAATAGCCTACAAGACCAAGGAAACTTCGCACTTCTGCCACTGTCTTGGGGGTTGCCCAAGACACAACTGTTTCTACCTTCGACAGATCCACAGCTACTCCCTGTTGGGACACAACATGCCCCAAGAAACGGACTTCTCAAGCCCAAAACTCGCACTTCGACAACTTTCCAAACAGTTGTTGTCGACGAAGAACTCCCAAAACGGCATGCAGATGCTCTGCATGCTCCTCAGATGCGGAGTACACAAGGATGTTGCCAATGAAGACCACCACGAACTTATCCAGGAACTCACAAAACACAATGTTCATTAACCCCATGAACACAGCTAGAACATTCGTCACACCGAACAACATCACAACAAACTCGTAATGTCCATGACAACAACAGAAAACAGTCTTTGGGATATCCTCATCCTTCACACGCATCTGATGATATCATGACCGCAAATCGATCTTCAAGAACCAACTTACACCCTTCAGTTGATTGAATAAATCATCAATCCGCGGAAGAGAATAGCGGTTCTTCACTGTCACTCGGTTCAAGCGACGATAAACGACACACAACCGCAAACTGTCGTCAGCTTTCTTCACGAACAAAACTAGTGCACCCCACGGTGACACGCTCGGCCGAACAAAACCGCACTGCAACAAACTATCGAGTTGTATACGCAGCTCTCGCAACTCAGGGTACTCTTCTACGACCCTGAGAAACGTCAACTGCTGAACCTTCGACGAACTCAGCATTAGCTCAACCATCGAGGATGACAAAGATGGAACACGCCTCTGACCCATCTGAGTGTCTCGCTCGCCAACAAACACTATTGGTTCTCCATCTACATCGAAGAACACTACTTGGCTCCTGAAGCAATCCACGATAGCCCGCACCGAATACAATCAATTCATGCCGAGGATGACATCATATAGTTGTATCCGTAAACATAGGAAATCTCCCCAAGAGCGGTGTTGCCCCAACACTAGCTCACAGTCTCTACGTACTTCAAACAAGTCAGTTCGGCCTCCGACTGGCGTTGTCAATGCCAACGGCACTGAAAACCTCTCTACCTCAAGTCCCAAAGCATGGACAAGGGCAGGTGATATGAAGAAGTGCGTCGCTCCTAAATCAAACAAGGCATGCATCGAAGTAGAAAACAAGCAAATGACACCTCAAACGACATCTGGCTCGCTTAGCGTTAGCAACGCTAACGCATAAAGCTGACCACGACCTGCTCCACGGCCTCTCTAACCCTGCTGACGACCTCCTCCACAGTCACGCTCTGCTCTCTGAGGACGGGGAGCGTCCCTGGGTTGTCCTCTGCTTGCCCCATCTGCTCTCTGCTGATCCAAAACTGGTGCAACCTACTGCTGTTGCCTCGGCTAGAACTACCTCAACAGAGGAACCGGAACCAGAACACCTGACGCACGCTAATTGCTCAAAAAAGTCGGGCACTCATGTCGCTGATGACCTCGGCCTCCACAAGAAAAATAAGCGCTCAATCCCTTGACATAGGCCTGAGAGCCACTGCTCCCGGAGAAACGAGACATTGAGGGTTGGGACCTACCCGGCCGAACGGAAACTCTTCTGCCCTGAAAACCGAGAACCCCGGACCACAGCTCTACTTCGTGAGGAATCCTGACGACTCCCCTCTCGTGACTATCCGGTTCTGGCTAACGTCCTCTCGATAACCTCTTCCCTCGCCAGCACCTCGAGATACGTCTTCAGCATAAACGGAGTAACCTGAAAGCCTCCTCGAAATGCCTCGCTTTGACCTCCTCATCTGACAACAGGCCCGAAGCATATCATAGAAAGTTCCTGAAATGGATCCCGAACTCTCGCACACTGAAGCTCCCTTGCCAAAAGGTAAGCAGTTCCTGGCGACTGATCACCTTCGCGGTCGAAGAAAGAAACTCGGCTCTGAACTGGTCTCGGAACTCCTCCAAAGAGACTATTGACTGCTCACGATCTCCGATGAACAAGAACCTCCACTGGCTCACTGCCCCACGCAGCATCTTCACAACCAACGATACTCAGTGCTCCTTCTGAGCACGGATCCAACTGAAGGCTATCTCAACCTCCTCTAAACAGTCTTCTGTGACTGCATCCGAAACGGAACCCTCGTACTTCTGCAGACTCTGACGCTGAAATTCTCGGAGTGTTGTCGTCGTCAACCTCTACTCGGCGGCAAACTGTTGGCGCAGCTTGCTGAACATCTTTCACACGAACCGGACGAAGACGTCGACCTGGAACCATACCTGCAAAAGGAAAAACAGTTAGAGCTCCTAAACCTAGAATATGGAAGACTTAACATTAATTAATTGTTTTCTTTTATTCATTTTAGGTTAACTTATCACAAGGTCTATCCATTCAAACACAGGCGCAAAGAAGAATGATGCATGATCCTTTCCTAGGTCTCTACCCTGCAACCAGTATCACCTCGTTTAGTATCCACTGTAAGCTTAAAGGTCCGTGCATCAGATCATAGGGGGGCCTAAATACCTGTGTCTCAGTCGGTCTCCCGTGTTTACAGCGCTTGCTAAACTTAGTTGACACCGTTGCCCTACCAACCCATGCAACCTCACCTGTGCCTAACTCCAAACTTCATCATATCCCTCAACCAGACCTCTGATACCACTCTGTCACAACCCTCTCCCCACAATGTGTCCCCCTCCTGGATCGACAATGTGAGAAGAGAGATAATGACCCCCGAGTCCCGTCTCCAATAGGCCCTGAGTTGGCGACTAGCACCGAGGGTATAGCAAACACACAGATGGGAGGCATTACCCTCTAAGAGAAATCATGCGAAAAAGAGAGATAAGACAGACACCAACCAACTCCTGCTCAGACTACAATATAAAAGAAATCCCAAGTACGCATATATAATGTCATGCCAAACTACTACAACTGGAAAGGGAAAATTGCAATACCAAAAGAAAGTAAAGTGGTAGCGACCACGAAGCTCAAACAGCTCCCGCAAAGCCCCCAAGTTAGTAGTAACAAACCTGATCTCCAACCTGCTCCAACTGACCTGAAAAACAGTTTATATAACGTAGGGTGAGTATAACAGTATACTCAGCAGGATCCTCCATGAAGTCTCCCGTGCAAAAGTAAAGAAAGCATGCCAAAGCACAGTGAACGACAAGTGAAACCAACTCGTCACCTAAACAGGTATACTAAATTCTCAACCTCATCATGGCTACTCTCACCAAGTATCGCCTACAAGAGTATATAATATAATAAAAAATGTCAAGGGTACCCCGCTGCTACTTCCCAACTGGTTTGCTTTTTTGTCCCAACGTCGCACATCCTAAGCATCTCTCTCCAAAAAGGCTAGCCCGAAGACACTTGAGCGTAGCACCACAACATGCACCTCATGCAACTCACCACCACAACCGCACAACCAAAAGTATCCAAGTAGTTTCTGGCCACCACAGCTCGCATAGCGTGTATCATACATCGGGTATTACACCTCAAACCATTACAGCTCATACACCGAGTAAGGATCCTCAGGCCATCACAACCTATACACATTACATCTATAGTAGTCCATAGGAAACTATATCCATAATATATGTGTGAAATAACCACAAGTCATTACAGCCCTTTGCACACATATGTGGGGAAAACCGTCGTGCATAGCAGCACTAGTAACTACCAAGAGAAAAGAGAGGGCTAAAGGGTAGTCAGTCATCCATCCTCCCACCGGGATGTTGGGGAAAACACCCCCCAGGGCTCAGAATCCCCGGGGTGTCAGATGCCCTAACCGACAGAGTGAAGTAGCATATAAAAACACAAAAGTACATGATATAATATTGCTCACAATCACACTATGGGCAAAACCAAGTCTTAGACTCAACTGCAGCTAACGTCTCTCGGACTCCCGGCTGCCACTGCTAAGACTAGATGTCCTATAAGCACACAACCATTTAAAGAACTATATTAAGATATTTTATCCCTTTTTATCAATTGCACTTTACGTTAATTAATTCTTTAAACATTAATTAACCGTCATCAATTCCACATTACATTTAATTATCATTTCAACCAAGATCCATGCCCTCAGGCATAACCAAATCGAGTCCACGACTTCTCAAAGTCACAACCTCGGCATTGCATCCCAGTAAGCTCCGACCCCATGGGTTAAACATTTATTCATTTATTAACATTACCACTTCCATATTTCCATATTTTCAAGTATTCTAGGAAAACATCTTAAGATATCAAACACAAGGGGCTCAACACGGTGAGTAGATGAACTACCCGTCGAGTCTTTGCCGCCTATAGCAGGAGCGTAGACTCATCCATCCTCGAGAAACTAAACGCGGAAAGCATGTGACATACCCCGCGCGTCTTCACCTCTTTTTGAAGGAGGGTAATCAAAACCATCTGCCTCAAGCAGTGGGGAGAGTAAAACTAGATAAACAAACAACAGGTTCAACAAGCATCCAACATTCACATCAACGGGTAAGCCCAACTTCAACATGTTCCATCATCCCCGGTGTCCTCCCCGACACTCACATGCATAAACCGATGCATCTCACCACTCTAGGCGTCAATTGTTGCCACAACCACTGGGCCTCCCTACCCCCACATACCACAACAGCCCTCCAGGCTCAGTCATCCCAGGCTCACACCACAACACAAGCAGCAAGAAACAGAAAACATAGCAATTGGGCTCTTGACCCTAAACAAGGCATTCAGCCTTCACACACGACTAGCACTCACAGCTCCAAAGCATAAGGCGTTTGGCCATTACAACCAAGCGGGTAACTCAGAACCCTACAAGGAATTATCTTTTAACACACAATAGGTTCTTTATTACATCTTGAATTAACCGATTCAATTAAACATGCATAACTGCATCCATTTGATTATCATCAAATCACAACAAGATTCATTAACATGCCTCTTTATTTCTTTAGCCAATCAATTTACAATTAATCTCGGCTTTACGTTCTTTACCAATTTTCATCAATAACGACATGCTAAACACGCAAGGCATAGATTTCACACTATCTAGCAAATCAAGAGGCAATAACATCGCTAAGCAATTGATACCAATTCTTTAATTCGGTTTAAATATTTATTATGTCAATTTCATTGTGATCCAGTGGGCTAAATCATGTTAACTCTACGACTACACGTGAATAAAATAGAGAAGTCATGAATACCCTACCTCAAAAGGTTTCCGACATTCTTTGCACGATAACGGGCCAACACAACAGATCACAATCACCTCTCCCACAACAACTGCATCCACCCGAGCACGCCGCGACACAACCACATCAACCAACACCCAAGAAAGCTCCATTAGAAACATAGAGATCACATGTCATCACATGGCAAGGAGAAACAGAAGGAAACATATCAAAGAACCCAGAAGAACGGAGGTAGAACATATCTTATATCGAAGGCGGATCGACACTTCGTGGTTGCACCAAAACAGGGGGTGCGCATGCAGTAGGAAAAACTCCGAGGGGAAACGATCCAAGGATTGCGGTTCGATCGCACGACTCCTATGGGAGAAAGAACTTTGAGCGTCTCATACCAAGGAAGAACAAGGAAGAACAAGGGCGGAAGGTATCTCGGCCTTTTGAAAATCTAAACAGAGTAGCGGTTTAGATACGATTTAGATTTTCCACTAAAGGTGGATCTGATCAAGACTACGCGTTTTGACTGAGTAAAGGCACCCGGACCCTTATGAGAATTTAAATAGAAGTTATGGGCTTTGAATCGGCCTTAAATCCCTTAAAACAAGGCTTTGAATGCGTTTTACGTTAAAGATAACATCAAAGAGGCGAAACTGTAGAAAGCTGGAAACACTGTTCACCTACCTACCGTTGGATGTCTCACCGTTCTAGAAACACTGTACACCTACCATTGAATGTCTCACCATTCTGAAAACAGTGTCTCACCGTTCTGGAAACACCGTACACCTACCGTTGGATGTCTCACCATTCTAGAAACACTGTACACCTACCGTTGGATGTCTCACCGTTCTGGAAACACTGTTCACAGAACTGGAAATTTTGAAAGTGTTTGAAATAAGTCGCATTGACCTCCCAAAACACCTCAAACACCGGATTCTCACAAAGTAATGGACCGGAGAGGTCCGGACCATTACATTTTGTTTCCCAAAATAGACCCAAAACACTAGTTTGAAAATACAGGTAGAAAATAGTGTTTTGTCATTCTCCAAAACAAACACATCCCTTTCTTAAATCCTCTTTAAAAATAACACTTTTACACATTCTTTTAAGATTCTCATTTCATGAAATCCCTTTTTTAAAACCATACCAAAAATAGACACAACAAATAAACAAAGGAAAGACCGTCTAGATAAATTCTTGAACCAGGAAAAATGAATATAGAATATAGCCAACAAAGCATATCACAGTTGATCTTGGTAAATAAAAGTGAAGCAAAACAAAGGGCTATAATAAAAGTAAACAGTAGGAAATACAAAATATGTAATCATGGGGAGTTCTTAAACACCCCATGAGGAGACCCAAGATGTACTCTATTTGGAACCATCTAGAGGCCTATCGATGCATTTCTAAGTCTATAACTTTACAATTGCACTTAATTAGCCTCATCGGTGGCAGACCCCCTTTCCATACTATGAGGGATCTAGTCCGTCTAATTAGGATTAAATAGAAACATCACCCATCCCACACTTAGATGCTTAGGATCCCATGATGATAGTAACAATTGGGAAGCGAGGTAGCCAATAAACACACATCTCAATCACAAATCAATGTAAGTTAACATATATACTCAACCCACCACCTGATACCATCCATGTGATCACCCCTTTCTATGAAAAAAGGATTCCATGTACGGTGACATGATGTTTCATTGAACATGTGAAAATTTAATTATTTATAACATCTACTAATTATATGTATTATGGTAAGTAGAGATTGAACCCAAGGGAAGGGAAAGATGTGCAGTCCAAACAAAAAAAACAACAAAACAATCAAAAAGAAACAAGAAAGATGATGGAAGAAAAAAGATGAAATGATGTGAGAAGTAGAGAGGACAAAAATAAAGGAAAGTACGAGCAAACAAGTTAATTCAGGGGAAAACTAATCTGAAATTAACTGAGAAAATATCACAGTTCTTGTATCAGATTCAACCAAGAAGTTCTAAAAGTTGTGAATAGAGAAGGTTGAGACTCTCAACTATTATTAAGAGAATGACCTTATCCAGTGAACTCTCCTAAAAACTGACATGTTAATCTAGCTCTCAAGAAAAAGATGGTTATTCACGGAGAAGATAGAAATACAACTTTTTCCAATTTAAGTACTTCAGTTGAAATTACCAAGGCAAAAGATTCCCTACTCTTCACCCATCAGTACTTGAAGTAGGGCTAAATTGATGCTCATGAAGAATTGAAAACAGAAAACGCCAGGTGAAAAGACACACTGTGAAACTCCTGTAAAACTTCACCCTAACTTTAACCTGCCTAAATTGATTTAATTCTAATTTCATCTGTTGATGCATCATTAGAATTAGAATAGATGAAGAAACGAAAGAAATGCCAAGAGGAACACATACTTCTACATTTAAAAAGAAGCAAGAGGAGGTAAAAGAAATTTCAATTCATTTCAATCCATTTTCCCCAAGAAATGTTTAACCATGCTTGATAAAGACAGAGACAATAGTTATTTTTAATAAATACACTGCAAAGATTTAGAAACAGAAGAAACAATAAAAGAGAGTATGGGGATGGGGATGAGGTCGCGGGGTCAAGCCTCATACCAGTGTGTGTGTTATAACCCACCTTTTAATGAGAGAGAGAGAGAGAGTGAAATCTTCTCGGTTGAAGCAAAATTCTCCCTCATCTCGATCTCTCGCTGGTTCCACAACTTTCCCTTATACTCTCATATATCCTTGAATATGTCTCTCTATCTATCCCCTTTTTAATTTGTGAAAAACCTATTTAATGGCACAATCCACCGACTTATTTTCCCAGCCTTCAAGATTTTCCTCGCAGCACAAATCCAGGTGGAAGCACCTAACTTGTTTTTCTGTTGGCATGCCTATGACAGTCATGTGATAATAATATTACCTTGAAGCGAATCCATGCCTAGCACGTGAAACAAACTTGAGTCCCAGTCAACAAGAATCTACACATCCTGTCAATCCAATTTCATCCTTTCAAAAACTCTTTGAAGCAATTCGTTGAGCAGATAAAGTGCAATTCCCAACAAATTTGCAGTCGAAATACTGGAGACGACCAATGCCTTCGACTGTCTTCAACATGACCTTTGTTTAACTCGGCTCATCGCAGATTCAACTACATTCTTCATCGATTCAAATACACCTGCGGAAGAGGTAATCTTCAAACAATCAATATTAGACCAACATTGCCCCCCGCGGTCGGCTGGGGTGGTGAGGAAGGGTAGGGGTTTGGGGTGTGGTCGTGGTCGTGGTCATGGTCATGGGGTCGAGTCCCCGGGCCAGCGGTTTCTTGCCATTTCGGTTGTTGCGTCGTGTGCTGTTTTCCTGGCTGTACCCATCTTTAAAAAAAAACGATTAGACCAACATCATCCCCAGCTCTAAGTTCAACTTCAACATTCACAGCCTGGTCAGATTCCATGTTTCGGTTCGAAACATTTGCCAAGATTTCAGCCTTGCTCGGTTGGGATCCATACTTTGAATCTGATTCAACTGGAACATGCGTGGTACGACTCTTCCTCATATTTAGTGAAACCTAAAATTTAATACCAGTGCAGATCAATTCCAGCACAGCAATTCCTTCGAATTAAAAAATCTGGGCTTCATCGAGTCGAATGCACGGGCAGAGGAGGTCGAACTCAGGAAACACCAAGAACCCCTAATTGGCTCGGAACTGGTTCGTCATCATTGAAAAACAATTACAGGTTCAAAAAATCAGCACACATATTCAGAAGTGCCTCGTTCGAATGGCTACAGTAAACCCGGGGCCGACATCTTCAAGTTCGACATCACCTGTATTTTCATCTAGCAAAAAACAACTGCATTTTCTACTTCAATCAAGTGACCGGATCGAATCGACCTCTTCGTTCTTTAGATTTGATGCTCGGCCCTGGTAGTCTTCTTCAAATCTGAGCTCGGGTGGTGATAGTTCTTAGATTGAGCTAATTCAGCCTCGGAACCCTCAACTGGTCCGACTCAACAGCTCGGGTTCTTCGGCCTTCATTGAATTTGGGTACGTCGAGCTTAGCCCTCGTTTGGCAGCGCTCGTTTGGGACGATGAAATCCGTTTCTTCCGTTTCCGTTGGACAAGGTCAAAATGACCGAAAGAACCTAAAAGCGTTTTCTTCAGGTTTTGAATCGTTCTAAAATCGGGACCATTTGACGGAAACCCTCTCCCATTTAGATATTTTAAAAATCCTCCATATTATCCATTTTAGATGTTTTATAAATTCTCCATATTATCCATAAAAATATTATAACCATGCATATATTCCGTAGATATTCCATAAATTCTCCATATCATCTTTTATCATTTAATTTTTTATGTTGTGATTATTTTTTTATGTTGTGATTATTATCTCTATACGACGTTGTTGAATTGTTTCTTTATTCATGTTTAGGTTTTAAAACTGTTTGAGATACTTATGAAATATCTAGTGAACTACATGTATGATTATAATATTTTTCTTGATAAATTATATTTGATCGTTCTAATGAGAAATAAAATATATTTGGTTGATAAATTCAAAGTTGTGGTACGTTGAATTTCATAAAAAAAATGTTTGTCTTATTTGTGGCTATACTATTTTCTTGAATTAATATTTATATAAATGAACATACTTTTAATTATTATTAATAACAACAAACAATATTTTCATGAATTTCTAAATATTTTTTTCAACGTAATTTATAAATAACGATTTTTCTATGTTCAACATAATTTATAAGTAATGATAACAATCAAATGTTTTTTTTGATAATGTGTATATAAATAATTTTGATTATAACTAATTATGTGTATATAAATAATCATAAACAATTAATAAATAATTTTGATTATAGATAATTTTGATTATAAATAATTATGATTATCTTGAATTAATAGTTTATATAAATAATTTTGAATTAATAAATATGTTGAATTAATAACTTTGAATTAATAATTATTAGTAATTATTTTGAATTAATAATCTTGAATTTATAATTTTGATTACCTTGAATTAATAATTTTGAATTAATAAATTATATAAATAATTTTGATTATTTTTAGTTAATTTTTTAAAATTTTAAAATTTGCATTAAAATATATTCGTAGTTTAATGTTTATCTAATTTTGATGATACGAAAGATAATAATTGATTGAAATCAAAATTATTAGTTTTTGATTTGTTATAAAAAAGGTAATAAAAATACATTTTTTTAAAAAGTTTATTTGTGCCATTTAACATAAATTATTGATGTTGGGAAAACATGGTGGTGAGTGGTGTCTGTGGGGATCTAATATATGGTTATTTTTTATCTTGAGCAAATATGTCCTTTAATCTTGTGTGTATGTGTTATTTTTTAACAAATGTTATTTGTGTCATTTGCATCAAAACAATTTCTTTTCTCTTCTTTTAAAAATTATCACCAAACACGACGGAAAGAAATCCAAATCATTTCTTTTCTTTTACTAGGTTATTGATCCGAACACAAAGAGAGAAATCACAATCATTTATTTTCTTTTATTTTACTTTATAAACTATCAAATCATTTCCTTTCTTTTACTAAAATATCATCAAACACAGTGTTAGGGTTCCTTCCGAGGTTCAGCTACGTGAGTTATTTAGGGTGGAATGACATTAAAGGATCAAAACAGTCCCTTAATTCCAATTAAGGATCTGATATTTTTTAATCAAAATATTTCTTCTCAAAAAAACATAATCTTTATGGGTTTAAAATGATATTTATCATGTTTTTTATCCCAAACTGTAATAAACTGTCAGTTTTGATCTTACATTGTCATTTTCCCTATTTTTAAATTTGGATAAGTTGATACTTTAAAACTTGGCTAGCTTCGTGAGTGGGATAGAATAATTTTGGTCACGTGAAGCCCTTGGAATTTGGAAACATGAGAGCCCCTCGAAATTTGGGGCTATATGGCTTTGGGCAAGTTTGCATAATTAAATTTGGATACATAGCTTGCTAAAGAAAACTCCTAGATAACCATTAAAAAATTCTAGAGCACAACTCCTGTCACATCCAAACAAATAATAAAATCATTGAATTAAAAATCCATTAAAAATATAAATTCAAATTCCCAAAACAACTAAATTTAAATATTAAAAATTAAAATTGATTTCCAAAATTTTCTATTACAAATTAAAAACCAAGGAAAATAAAAGAAATTGACTTTATTAATAAATCATTTAAATAAAATATATATAATTCATAATCAACTAATTATCATTAATTATAAAACATTATATCTCTATAATTCAATATATATTTTTACACCCACACAATCCTAATTTTCCATCATAAATATAAACTATATCACACTTATAAATTAACATACAATCAATCATTTTTCTTATTTCCTAAATTTCCACGTCAAAAAAAACTTCATTGTTAATCATCCAATAGTAAAACTATCTCCACATTCTACATAATATTATTATCTCTTCTAAAATCATCAACAATAATTAATTATACAATTAAATGAGTTATCATTAAGCATAAAAAATCATAATTTTCATCAAATATTCAAAGAAAAATATTTCTCACCCAAAATAATCAAAATTCAACATTCCTCCATTATGAGCATATTTTTCCACCAAAAGACCATAAATTCATTAAAGTTACATGGAAAACATGTAATAAAATAACACCACATCAAATTCTCCCACACTTAGAAAATTTCTTATTCTCAAGAAATCCTTTGTCAAATTCAATGGTTGAAAACAAATCTCAAAATTTAAAAACTGAAATGCCACAAAGAATTGATTTTTTAAATGATTTCCCACATGGATTCTCTCAAGTAGAAAGTGTGATTACCCTCTCAGATTAAATGATCATAGTGAAAAATTGGTTACTTTTTTTATAAAATGATTGAATTTAAATTTTTGATAAGAACATGACCCACTTAATTTTGTATCCAATTGAAAGTCCAAACTTCTTTTTACCTCCAGGTGAACATACTCATATAATTAAAATCCATAATAATTAGACACTCTATTGGATAAGCATAAATTTATAATTAGCAAGGTAGTATAAATAACCCATCCATAATATTATAGAAAAAAGAATGAAAGAATGAATGAAAAGAGGTTCAATATGGATTAGGATTTCCATTTCATAATTCATTTGGATGCATATCATCTGAGTTAAATCCAAATTAAAAATTTCTAAGTTAACGATTATTGTAGAACATTCTCCTGAAACTTTTACCAATAATGAATTTTTTTAATATGGAAAGAAAAATGATTTTCTTAATTAAATTCATAAGGCAATAAAGATTAACCTCCTCAAAGTGATATCACAACCTTCACATTTGGGAAATTTTTTCACTCACTGAAGCTTGAAAATAGGATTTTTTTAATAATATTAGGGGTTTTGATGAGTTATCAAAGAATTATAGTTTATCTCAATTTAGACCCCCCATACTGTTGAGTCAATAAGGTTTTCCTTATGACTTTTCCATTCCTTCTTGTTTTGAAAATCACAAACACCTTATACTTAAGCAAATATAAATTTTACCTCCAAAAGGAAAATTTACTTATTTAAGGAAATTTACCCTAACCTAGATTTTCTTATACATAGCAATATTTTTCTTAAGTACAAAAACCGGATTCATACTCAAAATCCCAGAAGTCGTATAATGTCAAGATTTGGAGCATTCTGTTTTTAGGATCTGAATTCTGGATGTAAACTGTAATGAAGTTCGACTCCGAACTTTCATGAGTTCGACTCCGAACTCTGATGAAGTTCGACTCCGAACTTTCATGAGTTCTACTCCAAACTCTTATGAAGTTCGACTCTGAACTTTGATGAAGTTCGACTCCGAAATTTCATGAGTTCAACCCCGAACTCTGATGAAGTTCGACCCTGAACTCTGATGAAGTTCGACTCTGAACTTTCATGAGTTCGACCCTGAACTCTTATGAAGTTCAACTCCGAACTTTCATGAGTTCGACTCCAAACTCTGATGAAGTTCGACTCTGAACTTTCATGAGTTCGACTCCGAACTCTGATGAAGTTCGACTCCGAACTTTCATGAGTTCGACTCCGAACTCTGATGAAGTTCGACTTCGAACTTTCATGAGTTTGACTCCGAACTCTGATGAAGTTCGACTCCGAACTTTCATGAGTTCGACTCCGAACTCTTATAAAGTTCGAATCTGAACTTTCATGAGTTCGACTCTGAACTTCTATGAAGTTCAACTTCGAACCTCTACAAGTTTAGATTCTGAACTCTGGTAAAACCAGACTCCGAATTCCTATAAAACAGAATCCGAACATTTCTTAACATAGACTCTGAATTTCTTTTTGGTTAGACTCCGAACTTTTAATTTGATTACACTCCAAAATTTTGTATGGATTTTGCTTACATATGCTTCATTTCAAAACGATGTCGTGCATTCAGTTATAAATGATTTATTATTAAACGATGTCATCCATTCTGTTTCAAATTAACCGTTGGTTGAGTTACACGTGTACAGGTCCCTCCGAATTTCATGGAAAATATGACTGTTGGAGGAGGGAGCCGACTGTTGGAAATTTTACCTATAAATAGGAGCTCATTTGAAAGAGATCAAAATAAAAGAAGTTGATCAATATAGATATCACACACTATTAAGGTGATCTCTAGAGAGAGAATCTTTTCATGCCTTGTGCGTACTGAACTGCTCGTTCAGATTGCTTCCTGCGACTCTGAATGTTGGTGATTACATTCGATGACTTCCGGGGATAAGAAGACAGAGGTGCCGACTACCTTGAAGTTCGAGGGCTTCCTTGCTGAGGAAGACAGAGGTTCCAACTACCTTGAAGTTGAGGGCTTGTGGGGATAGCAAGATAGAGATTCCGATCTTCGTATCGAGGGCTTTCCCTGGTGTGGGTAAGACAAACTTGCTTGAAAGTATAAATCAATATACCTTTATCCAAGGTTGTTGGATACCCTTCTCTTTGGGTTAAAAGACTTATATCTTGTTACTTGTAGTTTTACTACTTGTTTTTCCGCTACACTTTTGTATTGTAAGGAAAGTATAATCTTCTTATATTTCCTTACACTTGTACTATGACTAGTTTAGATTCTATACACTTTAAGGTAGAATCACATATTGTAAACTTTGGTTCCAATTCTCCAATTGGTGATTAGAGGTGTTGTGAATTTGCTTAGTTTAACTTTGTTAAACTTAGATTTTTCCTTGTCTAAGGAAATTTTTAAAGTATACAATTCACCCCCCTCTTGTATATTGAGCATCTACATTGTTATTTAGATCCTACAATTGGTATCAGAGGAGGTCTCTGAAATACTTATACTCACATATAATTTTTTCTTGCTCACTTTTTCATTGTTCTTCATCCTTGCTTAGAAAATTTTTATTCATTCTGAATTGTGATTCCGAACTTTGTCATTCCGAATTATCATTACGAACTTTTTCATTCTGAATTATCATTCTGAATTGTCATTCCAAACTTTGTGGTTACGAAATTTTCCTACTAACAAGTTTGGTTGCCAAAGTTTTTTTATTAAGAATGGCAGGAATCAATGTTGGTTCTATTGATAATATAAATCCTACAAGACCACCAATCTTTGATGGTAATGATTATGAGTACTGGAGAGACCGAATGAAGACTTTTTTTTATCAATACTGGAGTGGATAATTTTGTTATGCTTACTGGTGATTATAAAATTCCTGATAAGGAAGTTAGAACTTTCACTAACCAGGAAAAGAAAGAGTATCAACTCAATTATAAGGTACGCAATACTCTACTATGTTCAATGAATAGAAATATATATATCCAAATTTCTTCTTGTGAAGCAGCTAATTGTATCTGGAAGAAGTTAGAAGTTACACACTTTGGCACTTCTAAAGTGATTAAAACAAGGAGAGCTATGCTTAGAGCAGAATACCATGGATTCAATTTTCTGTATGGAGAACCAATCTGTAAAGTTCAACAGAGATTTATGGCAATAGTCAACAGCTTACAGTCTATGGGAGAAAAAGGGTTAGATGATGAAGCCCTTGTGGATAAGATAATTGATATTATGCCTAATGAGTGGGAATAAAAAAGAACAGTTATTGATGAGAATAGGAAGGTCACTCAAATTTCTCTTGATGAACTATTTGGAACTCTTCTCCAACATGAAACAAGAATGAAGAGAGATGCTGACAACATCAAAAAGAAGAATGGGAATGGTATTGTTGCTTTTACAACAATATCAAATCATATGAAAGCTAAGACTCCTGAGAGAGTAACCAAATCCAAGTCTAAGAAGGTGGTTATTCAATTAGAATCTAGTGAAAGTGAAGTCTCAGAAAATGAGTTAGCAAATCTTGCTCGAAGAATGAACAAGATAGCTGGACAGAGAAATTTCCAATCCAAGTATAAGAAAAAGGAAAGGAAAGACAGGAAAGATGGAGAAGTTACTTATTATGAATGCAAGAGAGCTGAACATATTAGACCAGATTGCCCTTTGCTCAAAAAGAAAGAAATAAAAGGAAGGCATTCTGAAAGTAATAGAAAGAAGTATTACAAAACCAAAGCTAAGAAAGTTCTGAAAGCAAATGACACCTGGAGTGCTAGTGGTGGTGACTCTTCAGATGAATCTTCTGATTATGAATCTTCAGGACAGAAGAATCTTGGTCTTATAGCTAGATTACCCATTAACAATTATTGATTTATGGCTAAGGTACGAAATACTGAATCTTTGACCAATGTATCTTTAAATTCTAATGATAGTAACTATTATAACTCTTCAGATGAAGAATTCTCTTCTGATGAAGAAAATACTTCACCTACCTATGAAGAGGTTTCTAGGTTTGCTGAACTTCTTGAGATTGAGAATTCTAAACTCAATAAAAAACTTGATAATACAAACTCTAGGAATTTTATTCTTACAAAAGAAATATCAGATCTTTCTAAAGATCTTGATAGGAAAAATGCTGATTTTATAAGTATTTCAAAAAATCTTGAGGAAGTAAGTTCTGAGAAGAACAAACTTTCTAAAGAGTTAGAACAAGTAATTTCTAAGAAAAGTGTTTTCGAGCCCAGCTCTAGTTATAAATCTAATGATTTTGGAGATAAAAACTTGGTTATTAAACTAAAGTATGAAATTTTTTCATTAAAGAAGTGTTTATCAAACTTTACCCATGGTAAAGAAAATTTTGATAAAATGTATTCACAAATACGACCTTTAAGAAACAAATCCGGATTTGGTTATACCCATGCAAAATCAACTTTTAGTAACAACTATTTTGTTCCACAAAGTGTCCCATTTTGTACCAAGTGTCAATGTGGTGGTCACTGGGCAAAGAATTGTTCTTTAAATAAAACCTAATCTCTAGGTTTTCATAAATCCTATTTTTCTAAGAAAGTGTGGGTGCCTAAAATTTTGTTGTCTGGAAATCTCGGATCCAAACAAGTTTGGATTCCGAAAGTCTAATTATTTTCTTGTTTTCAGGAAGATAGAGGAAGTACCAACAAAAATACTTGGTACATGGATAGTGGATGTTCCCGGCACATGACTGGTAGCAAAAGCTATTTTGAAAAGATTATCAAAATGAAAGGAGGAAAGGTAACTTTCGGAGATAATGCTCAGGGAGAAATTGTTGGTATAGGTAATATTGTTCTTCTTGGTAAAACTTTGATTTCAAATGTTTTATTTGTTAAGGGTATTAAGCACAACCTCATTAGCATAAGTCAGTTATGTGATGAAGGATACCTTGTGAAATTTAGGAATGATAAGTGCTTAGTAAACAATTCCAAGGAAGAATTTATTCTCTCAGCCAATAGACAAGAGAATGTTTACACTTTGAACAAAAGGAGATATAATTCTTCAGTTTATCGAAACACAAGATCAACTTGCTGATATTTTCAAAAAATCATTACCCTCCGATAGATTTGAATACATCAAACAAAAGTTAGGAATGATAACCTTAAGGTAATCATTCTTCATTAACTTATTGTTGAACAATTCTTCTAACAGTAATAAACTCCCTTTTCATAGGGGGAGTACATTTCAAACTTAGTGTAACTAAAATTTTCGCAGTTAGTTTTTCAAACTTTTCGGAACTGAAGTTTTCGCAATGAAAATTTCTGAAACTAAAATTTCTGGAATGGAAATTTCTGGAACTGAAATTTTCAGGATTGAAATTCTCAGAATGAAAACTTCCGGAATGGAGATTTTTCGTACTGGAACTTTCGTAACGATATTTTTCATACTGGAACTTTCGTAACGAGATTTTCGTACTGGAATTTTCATAACTGGAACTTTCATACTGAGTTTGTTTTTAAATTCATTTCTTCAAGAAGAATATTACCAATTACGAACAATCTTTCTAGCCAATCCAAAAGCTATGATTTCCTTACTTAAAGTTTTGTAATCATATTTTTCTTGCTGGTATTTTCCTGAGTTTTTAAAATGTTCAGATTCTGGTTTTCCTCAAATTTGGATGTTTTTCTTAAAAGCTCAAAATATCGGAGTCAAGTTTTCCTTGCGGGAGTGTTTTCAACCGTCAGATCAGATCAAAACTTTTTCAACCGTTAGATGGCTTTTGGAATACCAAAGGTCACATCCATCACCTATATAAAGGGGACCCCAAGACTCGTCCCACATCGGTTTTGAAAGCTTTCACATCTTGAAGCCCTGCTGCTCTTCTTAAGACCGGTTCCGAATTTTACAAAGCCGTTCCGAATCTTTCAGAATTCTTCACTCCAAATGTCTGTTGAAGCTACATCTCAAGATATGTCAACTACGAAATCAATCTCTAAGCAGTTAGTCTTAAGGGAAAGGTTAGTTCATCCAGATTTCTAAAAGCTTGATTCTATTATAACCAAGAATATAAATTTGAATGGTTGGGAAGGTATATGCTTGTTCAAGTCAGAAAAATAGGATCCGGTTTATACTGATTTTTTGATCGAGTTCTATGGGTCTGTTTCCTTCCAGATGGAAGATGACAGAGAGTGGTTTTCTTTCAAGTCTTATGGGAAGACTTATAAGCTATCCTACACCAAGGCTGCGAGCTTGGTTGGTTTATCCTATGAGGGGGAAGCTGAGTTTTTCTCACATAAGCTTCTAGATGAGCAAGGAAGTTTCAACAAGGTGAAGGCTTTAAAATGCCTTGGACTCAAGGATGCTATGACCACTAAGATTGCTCATCTCACTCCGAACAATAAGATTCTTCAGCTCTGGGTACAAGGTTTTCTCGTACCAAGAAGAGGCGACAAAGATAATTTGAAGAAAAGTGATATCTATGTTTTAGATTTCTTGGTAAATTTAAGAAAGATAAATTTGATGAGGCATGTCATGATTATGATTAAGAATATCAAAGAAGGGAATTTGAGAGCTCAAATAATTATGTACCCTGCCTTACTATCTAAGCTGATAGTTTGGTGCTTAGAATCCTTCAAGGTTGCATGCAAATCAAAAGTCCAGAATTGCAAGCTTATGCTGGTTAGTGATGATACCTTGAAGAGGATGAAGATGGGTTTTTCTAGTGAATCCGGAGAATTTTACCCTCTATCTATGGAAGAGGTTGAAACAGCTCAGAAAGAAACTCAGAATCTGGAACTATCCAAAAAGACAAGGAAGAAGGGAAAGGTTAAGGAAGTGGTTGTTGATAAAGAAAATCCCCAGGCTAAGGAAACTCAGTCTACTCCCCCCAAACCGAAGAAGCAAAAAACTTATCCTGATGAAGTTGCTACGAAGTGGAGGGAAGATAAGCAGAAGAGGAAAGAAGACGATCCACAATTCAGATTGGACCCTGAAGAGGCTAAGTCCTTAAAAGAAAAATCTGCGGAAGAGTTAGAGAAGTAGGCGAAAGAGAAGAAAATGAAAAAGAAAGTATCTGAAGCTAAAGTGGTGCAATCTTTGCTGAGAGCTACAGAGTTAGCTTCTGATTTGATTCCGGTTCCGAAATCTTTTCTTACAGAACCTTCTTTACCAGAAACTCCAACTAAGAATTATGTCACTCCAGAAAAATTCAAGGGTAAAGAAGTTGTTTAAGAAGTTGTTGAAGAAGCTGAGGAAGAAGTAGATGAAGAGGTTGAAGAAGAATAAGAAGAAGAAGAAGAGGGAAGTGAAGATTTAGATGCCTTGATCAAGAAAGTAGAGGTTTTTAAAGATAAGGCAGAATCCGCTAAGTTAGCTACTCCAGGAAACGAAGGTGAGGAAGGTAGCAAGAATGATTATAAGCAATGGCAAGAAGAAGAAAATGTTTTATATGATGACGAAGAATCCTATGAGAGGAATTTTCTCGAGGAAGGACAAGAAAAACAGAAACCAGATGAAGACCAGATTATTCAAGTTTCTGCATTCGAGGAAGTATATCCTAATAAGGAACCAATTCCAAAGTCTGATAAGGGAAAGAAAGTTCTCATGGATACTCCAACAAAAGAAGTCTTCAGTAAGAAGGAGGTTGTTGGTTCTTCTAAGAGAAAACTAGTGCAAATTGAAGAAGAGAAATCTCAAAGAGATTTATCTGATTTGGAATCATCATATCATGGGCATGATTTTGTGGTTCAATCTCTGAAGAAGTTGGTGGACACCATTCCGATTTTTCCAACTATAGATTCCAGATGCCAGATGCTGCAACAAAGTTTGAATCAGAAATCAGATTCCTTATCCATGGTCATGGATAAGTTTGTGAAGTTTGAAGCTGAACAAAAAAATTTTCTTATCTATTATGATGTGCATAGAAAGTCCTACAGTAAGGTAACAAAGTGGTCTAAAAGAGTTGATGAGGACTTAGTGCAGTTTGAAAATTTTTAGAGTGAAGTTATAAATGCCTTTAACACCGAGGATAAAAAGATTAAAAATATTCAAGCTGAGCTGATTGATGAGCAGAGTTCTCAGAGTCAAAAAATGAAGGAACTAAGTGACAAGGCTAATTCTCTGGCTCAAAATCTTTTAAGCGATAGAAATCTCCAGATCGATCTTGAGAAAAGGCTCGTTCAGCAAGATGAATTGTTAAAGATGCAGAAAGAAGCTATCGAGGCTCAGGTAGAGGCTTTGAAAGATCAAGAAGAAAAGACAAAGACTTGGAGAGGCAAGTCTAGGAAGACCAAAGAGACCTAAAGAAGCTCAAAACTTTGTTAAAGAAGCCGATTACAAAGGAAAAGGAAGACAAATAAACCCACTCCGATCTTTTGTTGTAATTGTCTTTCTTTGTAAAATTTTCCCAACTCTAATGAAATTTTATTTGGTAGGATGTATCTTGTTATATACTAATGTTTCAAGTACCATATTTTCTTTTCCATTCCCTTCAATTCTTTTTGAAAATCACAAAGGGGGAGAAGGAAAAAGAACTACTCCTAAGGAGGAGAAAGAAAAATTCCTAAGTGAAATATCCTTAAAGTAAGGGGGAGTTTCTCACTACGAAGTTTTTCATTCCTACAATAATGAAAACTCCACTCCGGAAATTCAGAATACAATCCTTAGAGTTTAAATGCCTAAGGGGGGGTTAGTTGTATTCAATTTCATCCATGAACAAAGGGAGATAAGTCTTAGTTTCAAATTCTAATGAAATTTTTTCAAAGTCCTTATATTATTTTTCGTAAGGATGTTTGTGCTTTCCAAAAAGGGGGAGATTGTTGAGTCAATAAGGTTTTCCTTATGACTTTTCCATTCCTTCTTGTTTTGAAAATCACAAACACCTTATACTTAAGCAAATATAAATTTTACCTCCAAAAGGAAAATTTACTTCTTTAAGGAAATTTACCCTAACCTAGATTTTCTTATACATAGCAATATTTTTCTTAAGTACAAAAACCGGATTCATAATCAAAATCCTAGAAGTCGTATAATGTCAAGATTTGGAGCATTCTATTTTTAGGATCCAAATTATGGATGTAAACTGTAATGAAGTTCGACTCCAAACTTTCATGAGTTCGACTCCGAACTCTAATAAAGTTCGACTCCGAACTTTGATGAAGTTCGAATCCGAACTATCATGAGTTCGACTCTGAACTCTTATGAAGTTCGACTCTGAACTTTCATGAGTTCGACTCTGAACTCTGATGAAGTTCGACTCCGAACTTTCATGAGTTCGACCCCAAACTCTTATGAAGTTCGACTCCGAACTTTCATGAGTTTGACTCCGAACTCTGATGAATTTCGACTCCGAACTTTCATGAGTTCGACTCCGAACTCTGATGAAGTTTGACTCTGAACTTTCATGAGTTCGACTCCGAACTCTGATGAAGTTCGACTCTGAACTCTGATGAAGTTCGACTCTGAACTTTCATGAGTTCGACTCTGAAATCTGATGAAGTTCGAATCTGAACTTTCATGAGTTTGACTCCGAACTCTTATGAAGTTCAAATCCAAACTTTCATGAGTTCGACTCTGAACTTCTATGAAGTTCAACTTCGAACCTCTACAAGTTTAGATTCTGAACTCTGGTAAAACCAGACTCCGAATTCCTATAAAACAGAATCTAAACATTTCTTAACATAGACTCCGAATTTCTTTTTGGTTAGACTCCGAACTTTTAATTTGCTTACACTCCAAAATTTTGTATGGATTTTGCTTACATAATCTTCATTTCAAAACAATGTCGTGCATTCAGTTATACATGATTTATTATTAAACGATGTCATCCATTCTGTTTCAAATTAACCGTTGGTTAAGTTACACGTGTACAGGTCCCTCCGAATTTCATGGAAAATATGACCGTTGGAGGAGGGAGCCGACCGTTGGAAATTTTTCCTATAAATAGGAGCTCATTTGAAAGAGCTCAAAATGAAAGAAGTTGATCGATCTAGAGACCACACGTTGTTAAGGTGATTTCTAGAGAGAGAAGCTTTTCATGCCTTATGCGTACTGAACTGCTCGTTCAGATTGCTTCGTGCGACTCCGAATGTTGGTGATTACATTTGAGGACTTCCGGGGATAGAAAGACAGAGGTGCCGACTACCTTGAAGTTCGAGGGCTTCCTTGTTGAGGAAGACAGAGGTTATAACTACCTTGAAGTGAGGGCTTGTGGGGATAACGAGATAGAGATTCTGATCTTCATATCAAGGGATTTCCCTGGTGTGGGTAAGACAGACTTTCTTGAAAGTATAAATCAAGGGACCTTTATCCAAGGTTGTTGGATACCCTTCTCTTTGGGTTAAAAGAATTATATCTTGTTACTTGTAGTTTTACTACTTGTTTTTCCACTGCACTTTTGTATTGTAAGTAAAGTATAATCTTCTTATATTTCCTTACACTTGTACTCTGACTAGTTTAGATTCTATACGCTTTAAGGTAGAATCAAATATTGTAAACTTTGGTTCCAATTCTCCAATTGGTGATTAGAGGTGTTGTGAATTTTCTTAGTTTAACTTTGTTAAACTTAGATTTTTCCTTGTCTAAGGAAATTTTTAAAGTATACAATTCACCCCCCTCTTGTATATTGATCATCTATATCATTATTTCGATCCTACACATACTTAAAACCCAAAATGTACTCATTGTTGAACTCCAAGGTGGGAATTTTTTTTGAAAGTGTATGTTCTGAAAAAATTTCAATTAAGTAGATAAAAATCAAGTTTAAGGGGTGAAAATAATGTTCAGAATAACATGCTACCACAATCTCCAGTGATTTATCAAAATATATTTCTAAGAGGACTTGATTTTTCACAATGAACATTCAAACATATTTACAATTAAGTTTATATAAAATAAAATGTTCAACATGACACTAAGAAAGATTCTCAATCATAGTTCAAATTTATTTTCAAAAAGGAAATTAAGGGCAAGAAGAGCACTTAATCAGTGGAAAAAGACTTAATAAACAATAATAAATGTAACAAAATATTTTTCCTCCCACACTTAATTTCATGAAGCCTCAATATTTTTACCAAAAATCACACAAATTCATGTCAATTTATTAGGATATTATAAAATAGTTAAAACCAGCTGTGAAATTTCAAAACAAAATGAAAGAATAGAAATTAACTCCCCTAAAAGATACAACGAGGCTTCCCTTGTAAACATTCAAAAGATCTATCCCATTTAAACATGTGTGACTCCACTTGGTTTATCCAAATTACATACCTAAATGAAATGAATGAATTATCCATGAATGTTAAACAATAAAAATCAAATTGTGAAACCAAGACTTAGGGAGAGTAAATGTAATGAAATTCAGGCCAAATTTGGGTCAATACAAAATCAAATATGGGGCGGACAAGGATAAGAAAGGGGGTCTGAAAGAACACACAGAGAGATTTTATTATTTTTTAAACAAAAAAACTTTTTTATAAAAGATGTTGATTTATTGAAAACCAATAAATCATGAGATGTCTCCCACACATCACTATATTTTAAGTCCCTAACTAGAATTACCCCCTAATTTTCTATCCATGATCATTCAATGCATATGAATTATTATTTTCTTTGACCACACTTTTTTTAAGAAAACATCAATTGGATTTTCAAAATATTCTCCAACTGCAGTAGCTAAGAGAACTTTTAAGATAATATCTAAAACAGAAGTAGACACCATGTTGTCCAACTCTATTTCAATTCCTAAACTATCACTTTTAGCTTTTAAAAGGGTGGAGAACAACCTAGAAAATCCCCTCAATTTATCAAGAACTTTCTCCCAACCACCCCACAATTAGGGGGTTTCAAACACTTAGAAACAGGTGCATATCCAGTTATAACCTACTCAAGGTCTCTAAAAACTTCACACACAAAAACTTTGGAAGCTGACAATTTAGAAGACTCCCACCTAAAGGTTTCAAATTCTGTATAGAAAAATTACTTTTCAGTGTTTAAATAAGGCTCAAATGAATTTAATTTCTCAAGAATAGGTGAGAAATCATCACGCACAACTTCATTAAAAACTGGTCATAAATTATCAAGGAAGAATACATGCTCAATTTGAAACCAATCAATCTTTTCTTCTAAAAAAAACCTTAATTTTCACCAGTTTTAGTGCCTTAAAAACACTCAAACTTAGGTGTAAAACACTCATAAATAGGTTCAATTAATTTAAGAACCTATATTTGTGATTCTAAAACCTAATTGGAATCTAGAGAAGGGGTTTTCTCGCAAAAAAGTGGCTATGAGGGTGGAATAGTATCCTGAGTAATACTCTCAATAATTTGGGGATTCTTAATCTTTATTACCTCAAGAGGGAAATAACCATACTCATATTTGACCTTTTGAAGCACTCATTCTCAGTAACATTTATCATGTCACAACTCACCTCAGTCTTTGGTTTTTCAAAAAATAGAATTTCATCCACATCAACCACATCTTGGAGGGTGAGATTTCCTTTGGAAACATTAATAACAACACCCCCAGTAGCCAAAAAGGGTCTACCTAAGAAAATAAGATCCTTATCATCACACAAAATTTAAAAGATCAGAAAATTAGTGGGCAAGATAAGCTTCCAAACATAGACTAATAAGCCATCCACCCTTTTATAGGGATGAGTGAGCGACCAATCAACAAGTTGAGGAGAAAAAAAAGTTGGTTTCAAGTACCTTAAAACAAGATTTTTTAATAGAGAGAAAGTCATAAGGTTGACACTAGAACCTAGGTCACATAAGTAATTTAGTTCCCCACTATCTCAAATTCTAAATTGAATAACAAAACTTCTAGGGTCCTTTAACTTGGAAGGTAATTCCATCTAAAGGACAACACTACACTGTTCAGTAAGATTTATGGTGTCTAGGACTTTCCAATCTCACTTATTAGCTAACAATCACTTAAGGAATTTAAAATATGATGGGATTTTATCTAAAGCTTCAACAATGGGCAAGTTGATAGTAAAGGCTCTAAAAATATGAAGAAATTTCAAATAGTTAGGTTCATTAAACTTTTTAACCCTTTGGGAAAAAGGAATATGAGGAACATAATGTTGCGAAACAGGATGGTTAAGCGTATTCTCCTCAATCCTAAGATTTTTCTTACCCCCTTTATTATTTTCCAGTTCATATTTTTTTTATTTATCTTTTCTAGTTTAAAATTTATTATTTATTCCATTTTGGGAATTTTTATTTATCTTTAAAACTTTATCTTCTTAAATTTTTTGAGTTTTAGGCTCTATTAAATCTTCAATATCAACTTCTCTAGGTTGCACCATAATTTTCTATTGAGTTTTGAGGCCTGAACTAGTGTAAATACACTTAGAATTCTCCATAGAGACCATCTTATAGGTGATTGAAAACTTATCATTACCTTTATCTATCACATCCCTAACCAATCAACCAAATTGATTTTCTAGGTAAAAAGGTTTTAGAATCTATTTCTTCCCTTTGTGAGTTTTATTCATCCTTTTTTGAGTCAATTTGTTTCATTATGTGTTGAATCGTCCACTCTTAAATACCAAGGGAATGAGAAAAAATATCCTCACATTGAAAGTTTTGTTTAGGTTAATTGGAGTATTGATAAGTGTATTTCATGCATATATTTTATGGTATTTTAAAGTATTAATTTCTGCATTTAAATGGATTAATCTTTCCAAATTTGGAACATATTGATTTGTTTAATGTTTTATGATAGTAAACAATGAATATTTGAAAATGGAATAAAAAGGGGTGAATAATGGAGCTAAAATATACTTCACACTACTTCTCTTCGCTCGTGGCGCGACACCATATTTTATAGGAAGAATGCAAAGCTGGAAAACTAGAGCAACATGATTACATGATGTGTAATTAATTTACACATCGTGACTTTATTAGGTGAACAAGATCCATCTGGACAAGTCATTATGAGGTTACATGATGTGAAAAACAATTAAACATCATTTATTCCATTTACACGACATGATTTTTTTGAGACAAGTTTTAGAAAGAAATATGCCAAGATTTGCGAGCTCTGATGATTTAAGGATTACATGTCGTGTATTTCACTTACACGTCGTGTAATTTTCAACATGATCAAACTTTCCAAATTCACCATATCTTTGATTTTTGACCAAATCTATAATGAGGGACCTACCCAAGCACCATGGAGGCCTATAAATAAGAGGCCAAGGCTCCACTAAAAAGATTCATTCGAAGCCACCGCCACCGAGATCAAGGAATTTTGATACTAGGATGAGTAGAATAAGATCTTTATTTTCCTACCCCCTAATGAATAGCATGAGGGGGTATACTTTGTGTAATGAAACTGTAATAAAGGGGGATCGATTGTATTAAGGTATTTTATTTATTAAATTCAATTCATTTTGGGTCTTTTGTAGCAACCCTAAATTCTTAAATTCACTTCCTTACTTTTTCATTCATGACCACTGCATGATCAGCGAGGGAGTGATTATTTTAGTGCATTTGACTAGAGAATGATTCAAACCATGAACATTAGGTGTATTGTCATCTAGGTTTAAAAATGGTTCCGAGTTACCAGGTCAACGGATTCCTAAAGTAACATGACCATTGTGAAAAGGGGGCATCGATGATTTTGGGGTCATCTACCATGACCATTGGATTCAACTAAACTTGGTTCCAACACCATAAAGCTACTATTTAATTATATTATACCCTAATCAATCATGAACCAATATTTTCAATTGTCGATCACATTTTTCTATTTTCTTAAAACTCCAAATCAATCATCATCTATCTTTTCCAATCGTATAGTTTAATTTTTTTGTTGGATAGTTTAGGTTTATCTTATTTAATTAATATTTTCTCCAACACTATATCTTTAGGTTAAAAATCGGACTTAAAAATCATATACTACCCTGTAGTTTAGATATTCTTTTGATCCGTGTTATAAATTTCTAAATTCGGCAACCCAGCAGAAATTAACGACACTCGCGGGGCTATCAATGTAACACCCCAAGGATTTAAAAATAAATTGAAATGCATGAAACACTAGGAATCTATGAAACAAAACTTTGTTTTAAGTATATATTTATAAAATAGTCGTTAAAAGTAATTGTGTCGCTTCTATGATTTGAATTTTGAAAAACGGACATCTACGGTTGCGATTAGTAAGTTATTTTGGAGTCTGATAGAACCAACTTGATTTTTTGGTGAATAGTAACATACCCTTATAAATAGTAATTTGAATTGTAATATGGAACTTATGAATAGTAAATCATATTATTATTTTATTTTCTTAAGGTTATAAGATAATGAGATCTTGATTAATTTTTCAAGGTGATATAAAATCAGTTATAGTTTTAAAATTGTTATTTTTGGAATAAAATATGATTGTATTTAAAAATTAATTTTCTCATATTTAGAAAATTATTTTCAAAAAATGGAGTTCATTTTTGAATTATTCACATTGAAAAAATTTTAGGGTGTTTTTTTTTGATATTTTTATGAGATAGTTGAATTTTCGGTGAATAGTAAAAATACAATTTTAAGTTTTCAGCGTGTTTAATGGCATCATAATGATGTAATAATACTGTAATAATTATGGTCAACTCTTGAGAATTAAAATATGATATGATGTGTCCCAAGTATCCAATACCATGGGTAAAAACCATGGGAAAGCCTGTGGTTTTTCAAATACCACTAATGAGGTGTCCTTTGAAATTAATTAAAAACTCCTTCACTTTCACTATAAATACCACCCCCACACCCTCTTCCTATCACACCTCTAAAGCTTTGATCATTGCCTAAATTATTCCCAATCCCATTCCCAAGGATCTTCCCCACGTAAAAGACCTGTTGGTCTCACCAAAAGGCCAAAAACAAGGGCTCTAAGGAGGATCTCAAGGAGAAGAGATCAAGAGGTAAAGATCCTATTTCATTTTGTTGTGTTTTCTTTTCAATTATTTTCTTTTCTTATACTCTCTTCTTATAACCTTATCCAAGAGCCATGAAAGATGTAGTATTATATATATTCTGGATTTTTATCATGTTTATGTAAAAATTCATCATCATTCTTCCTCTCCTCTTCCTCTTATTCTAAAAATAAAAAACATCATCCGTGATGTGTCAATTTACCGACATCATGGACGTCGTGTCTTCAATTTCCTTTAATTCCTTCAAAGCTAGTTTTAAAACCATTTTAATGGTTAAAACAGTTTTTAAAGTGTATGATATGAACTCTATTATGTTCTAGAATTAACTTATACGTATAATATTAAAGGTATATGATGAAACAAGTTTGTTATTATCGAAGAACCGCCCAAATGATCTAAACAAATATAACTAATGATTTATCTAATGATTCATCCTCATACCATATAACCAAAATGATTTATGGAATAATTTAATATTCTGGAAACATATTAATACCATTTCGTTCCACTTCTAGAGTTTTGATTCCATTTGACAAGAAAATCCTTTACCATGAAAATCATGTGAAGCTCGCACCCGAAACAATGGAAATAACAAAGTAATATTTATAAATGGGTTTAATGATGCTATAAAATGACCATATAAGGTGTTATAAACATTAATATATTTCTGTAAAATATTAATAACACTATTTTAACCATTATACATTAGGTTTAAACAAGTTTTAAGTAAGACGAACTTGAGGTAAGGGAATTCTTAACCGAGTTTCCATGCTTTGGGTTAACCTTCTACTTCATTACTTATGATGTACTAAGATTATTTTTGTAATGAATTTAATTCATATTATGTTTTATTATGTGTATTTATAGTGTATACACATATTCCTTTCATTCTATCATTTCTCACTTCAGTTATATGATATTTTTAAGGGACTTTTCTTTGAAAATTCTCTTTTCAATTTCTATTTTACAAAATTCAAAAGCGATGTTTTTATGCAATTATTTATGTTTTATGATTATGTTATGGTTCTTGGGAATTGTTTATGATTAAAGGAGGGACCTATATATCCTTCTAATGCATTGGATATTTGTAATTTGGAGGTTGTTCGTATGGTTACTCCAAGTGTAACTACGATGGTTACACCATAAGGTAGCTGTGAGGGTTACACTACTAGAATTTGGATATATAGACACAGATCTATAGCCATGGACAATAAAAATCGTGGCTATAGATCACTTATACCCACGCCTGTTTTGGTGTCCATGGCACTATCTCCCCACGCGAACCCTCCCCCCCACCCTCGTGAGTTTCCAATCCTCACTGTCCCCACAACCCTCCTCCCTCCCGTGACACTCCTCCTCTCCCAATGTCTCCAACGCGGCCACCCCACCTCCCAACGACCCTCCTTCTCTGACACGGCTTCAGTACGGTTCTGATGCAGCTCTAGAATGGTTACGACGCAACCAACTCCTCCGCCCCCTGTGATTCTCCTCCTCTCCCGATGTCTTAGACGCGACCACCCCACCTCCTCGCAACCCTCCTTCTCCGATGCGGCTCTGGCACGGTTCCGAAGCGGCTCTGGTATGGTCCAGACGCGGCTCCAGCACGATTCCGACGCGGCCACCCCACCTCCCGGGATTATCCTTCTTCAACACGACCACCCCACCTACTGGGATCCTCATCATACATATGATGGATCCATGAATAAGGTACATTTATCAAGTGTTGATTTCATTGGTACCCTATCTAGGTTTGATCCCACACTTAGAAAAGTTTCTAGGTAGGTTTGACCATGGGGATTAAAATTTGGAATACCCAAAAATTGAAATAGACATCCTAAAATAAATTCCCATTACTGCTATTCAAAAAAATTACAGATAGGATCCCAAACTTGGTGTGTTGGTTTGCGGGTGGGGTGGCATCAATTACTAGAAATAAAACTTGTTAGTTCATTTTCACTTCATCCATGGATTCCCAATCCCTCACATTTACTTTATGAATGTGAGAATAAACCCTAGTTTTATATCACAATCCCTCGATGAGGATCATAGGATTTTTTATGATATGATTTATATGCTCGATGAACCGGATATGGGCACATTATCAAATTTTACCTTTAGATAATTTAATGCTTTGGAGTTTCACTTGTTATTAAGATCCAACTAGGAGCATGATGAGTGGGTGAGAAAAGTCTTGTCTAAATAAATCCCAGTTAAGTTGAACATACATTTCTGGAGGTTCTGCAATAAGGTCATACCAACTGAAATTAATATCCATAGAAAAGTAATTTAGACACCCTCACCATGTATGTGTTGTGAGAGGCTAAAATCTGAGTTAGTCTAGAACTTATTTTTTGATGTAGAATGGGTCCTCTTTGCTTGGTCCCTTGTTGGGAAACTTATGGGATTTCAATTTTAGGGGGGATACATCTCTGAATTTTTTTCTAAATTATTTCAAAGTGTTGAGAAACATTATTATATGGTTAATCTTCATGTAATATTGTTTTCAGTGGTGTGTTGGGTGATTTAGGAGACAAGGAACACATGTCGTGAAGGAAAGAATAGATCCCTCTATTTATTCAAGTTCACGTGCTCTCTCTCACAGAAAAACTAGGTCCCCTTCTTCCTATTGAAAAGAGAATGGCTACTAGTAAGGGGATCCTCCCTAGGGATGTGATTACAAATGATAGAGCTCCTATAGGGTGGTGGATCAAGTGGATACCCCCCAATGTTGGACTAAAACATAATGTGAATGGGTCCTGTAAATATGGAGTTATGAGGAGGTATTGTGCATGATTCTAGGGGATCTATGGTTATCGAATATAGTTCCTTTTATGGTTTAGGTAATTCTATCTGGGTGGAGAAAATATCTTTACTCAGTGTCCTTTAAATTTGGAGGATAGATAACCTCAATATTTGTATGGTTGAGCAGAACTCTGAGATTCTTTTAAGATTCCTACATAATTATGGAAGTGCTCCTTGGTATTCAGTTTATAATATTAGGAAGTGTAGGTCCCCCATCGACCAAGGAACAAATATCATTCATACTTGGAGGGAGGGGAACTTTTTTTCATAAAATCTATCTAGTAAAGATATACCTTATGAGATTCTTGTTATCTATCATATTACAGGGGATCTTCCACATTACTATGAAATTATTGTTAGTGGTGAAACCCTTAGTATTCACCACTTTAGACTCCCAAAGTGCAAGATTTTCCAATAAAAGGTTCTTCTTGAGTGACCGATAATTTATCAACTATTACATCAATCAAGGAAGTTCTTCTAGGGATACCATTAATGGAGGCGAATGATCTGAATACTCAAGAGATTTATGAATAAAACAATTTTCGTCACATGTAAAATGAAAATACTAAATTCAATTGGTTGGATAATCAATTACTCAATCAACTACATGGTCTAAATCCTAACCATCTGGAAAATTTTCCAACCCATGACCAATTTCAATCCCAACCATCTCAACATCGAATCCAATCTTTTCTATATAAATTATTAGAATAATTTTTAAAAAAAATATTGAAAATGAATTATCAATTTTCATCATTGAGATTAGATATATAAAACACTGAAATTGTTATGAAACCCATTCCCACTCAGGTTTACCCTTCCTCAATATCTTAGAAGAATCTTGTTACACACAAACCTCTCATGAATAACTCAAAGTTGTGACTATTCCCAATAGTGGGAAAACTATTTTAAAACATAAACCATTGATTCCTAAACCATCAGATTCTTCAAAATCATAGGAAAAAACATAATAACCAACATTATAAACTGAAAAATCAGAGCTGGTTAATGAGTGAATTGGTCAGGGAATGTTGAAATTAAACCAGAGGAATATGAGAAAATCGTTGATGGGTGTTAAAATCTGGAGAAAAATGATTTTCTATATTCAAAAGAGATAAATTTGACATCTTGGAAAGATTTTCCTAAATATTATTGTATTATTTATGAGAGAGTGTCAAGAAAATATATGAGATTCAAGAGTTTAGATAAAGACATAACAACCCTCAAAGATAGACACATGTAACCCATACAATGAATAATGTGATTGATCTTTATTATCAACACTAAAATAATAGGTGGAAGATGGACTTGATGCGGCTATTAGATAAATAACCTCATTCCCACTTATAAATAGATTGATCTCAAACAAAATTATAATATATCATAATGGTTTTTGATTAGTTAATTGTTTTATAAGGTGACGATGTTTAGACTACTATGGTGTGGTTGAGGAGACATTCCCCCATCAAAATCCATGGATTTAAATGAATTTGTATTTTCATTTCTCTAGTGTGATTTTCATGAAATCAGATTGTTTCCATATGAGTGGTAGATTATTATCCACGTGCCTTTAAATTTTATCATGGTTTTATCTATTAATTTTCTTTACACATAATACCATCACAATTTTTATTCATTTCTAATATGATGCTGGGGAGTGAGGGGTGATAAAGGAGTGATTAAGCATTCTCAATTACCACGGGTAGGTGAAAGTAGTGTATCGAAAATCATTTTTTTCACTACCTAACATAACACACTAAAGAGAGAGTGAATGGATTGAGATCTTGGGTTATTCCAAGGTATTATTTAGGGTGGTGAATTTATTTTATAAGAGATTATTATATAATTAATGAGAGAATTATATAAGGGCAACCTTCATTATATTCATCATTTTTCACTTTTATTTTATTTATTCCATCCACTTATGGTTCCACTCCTTCATTATTTAATTATTTTAAAATTAATAGTGTTATATTAGTGTAGGTGTGAAGAGAATTAATGATTATATCCTTACGTGCACTTGTGTTTCCCTATCTCTTTTCACCATAAAATGTAGTATTTTTAATTTTCTATTGTATTACATTTCTAGATTGGAGTTTCAAATTAGTGGAAATCATGTTTTGAGGTCTTAATCAAATCTACCTATTGAATTAGAAATCACTAGTGTTTTGCATCCTACACTTTGATCATCCTTTTGGAATCATGATTTTGTTTAAGGAAATTCTTATTGAAGACTATCTGTTAAAGCCTATCTGTAGAATGATTTAAATTTTTGTTTCATATAATCATGCTCATTTGAATCTTCATTTGATTAACTTGCACAGAGGGCTGGACAATGCTTATTTACTTGATTGTCAGGTTGGTCTGAGAGGAATATGAATACGTTTTGTTGATGAAGTGAAACACTTCTAATTATGGAAGAGCGAAAAAAGTGGATGTTGCAACATGATTTTCTGTATGGAGTTTTGCTGCGCTTTCTGGCTCATACGGTGAGTCCTTTTCCTCATTATATGAAGTTTTATTATAAGTCATGTTTGTATCCTCTTTCAATTACTTGATGGTGCATGCTCATTGCACCTCATATTTTCACTGTATCTTGAACCTTCAATTTTTTCTCGGGGTATGATTTGGAAAACCAACTCATTCATTTTGTCACTATTATATTTCATTCATTCTGCATTGAATATTTACCTATCAGAAATAGTGATATGAAAATGGTTGTTGTACAGCCTGTGGTCTACGATTTTCATTGCTAGCTTCAAAAGGGAAATTTCAACTTATGATTGTCTGCCTGTACAATTTCAACTTTTTAATTGATATCATTACTATATATTCAGCATTTTAATTCTTATTGTATCTGTTGGAAGATTTTCAAGCTCACGATTTATTTCAAGAACAATTTGTCCAGGAGGGGGGAGGGGGAGGGGCTTTGCAAAGGGAGGGGTGTCTGGGAGGGGGGGGGGTGTTATATTAGTGTAGGTGTGAGGAGAATGAATGATTATATCCTTCTGTGCACTTATGGTTCCCTATCTCTTTTCACCATAAAATGTAGTATTTTTAATTTTCTATTGTATAACATTTCTAGATTGGAGTTGTAAATTAGTGGAAATCATGTTTTGAGGTCTTAATCAGATCTACCTATTGAATTAGAAATCATTGGTGTTTTTCATGCTTCACTTTGATCATCCTTTTGGAATCATGCTTTTGTTTAAGGACATTCTTATTGAAGACTATCTGTTAACGCCTATCTGTAGAATGATTTAAATTTCTGTTTCATATAATCATGCTCAGTTGAATCTGCATTTGATTAACTAGGACAGAGGGCTGGACATTTCTTATTTACTTTATTGTCAGGTTGGTCCGAGAGGAATATAAAGACGTTTTGTTGATGAAGTGAAACACTTCTAATTATGGAAGAGTGGAAAAAGTGGATGTTGCAACATGATTTTCTTTATGGAGTTTTTCTGCGCTTTATGGCTCATACGGTGAGTCCTTTTCCTCATTATATGAAGTTTTATTATAAGTCATGTTTGTATCCTCTTTCAATTACTTGATGGGGCATGCTCATTGCACCTCATGTTTTCACTGTATCTTGAACCTTCAATTTTTTCCCAGGGTATGAGTTGGAAAACCAACTCAATCATTTTTTCACTGTTGTAGTTCATTCGTTTTGCATTGAATGATTACCTATCAGAAATAGTGAGTTGAAAATGGGTGTTGTGCAGCCTGTGGTCTATAGTTTTCATTGCTGGATTCAAAAGGGAAATTTCGACTTCTGATTGTCTGCCTGTACAAGTTCAACTTTTTAATTGATATCATTATTATATATTCATATTTTTAATTCTTATTGTATCTGCTGGAAGATTTTCAAGCTCACAATTTATTGCAAGAACAATTTGTCTAGGAGGGGGGAGGTGGAGGGGCTTTACAGAGGGAGGGGTGTCTAGGAGAGGCTTTGTATCCTCCTTTTTCATGCTGCACTTTGATCATCCTTTTAATTCTTATTGTATCTTCTGAATATTATTTGTTCATTGTGATTATGGATTCATGTATCATTTATCATGTATAGTTGACACACTGATCACATGTATATAAGAAGTCGTTATATCTCATTTCTTTTCCAACTATTTTCTTATAGATGGATTCTTATGGTGAGGCTGGTTCTATCCACCACCATCAAAGATAGTGAGTTCAACATCAGATTTGGGTAAGGTTTATTCCATTTTTATTCTTTGACCCAATTTTAATTAGGGCTTTTTTGATTTTTGGGTTCCTTATATTTTTGTAGTGCGTTTTGAATTTCATTGAGGTGGATTCGAGTCACCATTGACAAAGACTTACATGTGTATGCATAGGTAGACATATACATATATAAGTTCCCTATTTATATATACTCACTCATGGAAGTATGAATATATATATTGGGGATAGGTGTGCTTATATATAGATATGAAAAATGCATACATGTGTAAGTGTAAAGGGGTATATGCAAGTATAAACATATATCTAAGGACTCCCTTATGCATATTTGACCATGAAAATATGTACATAGGGGCTAGATGTACTTATATATATGTGAATTTTCATATGCGTGCAAGCGAAAAAAAGGAAGATTCGAGTTTTTGTCGTCAAAAGCAAACACGTCTTGAGGTTGAGGTAGGTTCCCTCTGCCCAAACCTTTAATTTGAATTCTATAATTGCCTGATTGATTTGAAAACTTGTTTCCATAATTGCTTTATTGTTTTAGAAAATGGTTTTCTAATAACCACTAGCTTTGTCAAGGAACAATATGAATATATCCCTTGAATTTATTTATAGACCTTGTTTTTTCAATGAATTAAGAATTTACTTTAATTAACAAAAATGATGGCATCATTCGTGAACATCAGTTGAGATTTTCCTGGTACAAGATTCTGGAACCGAAATGAAGCTACATTTCCTTCATGGATGTTCTTATTAATATTTCTATAATGGTTATCTTGAGATAGTATGAATAAGCTTAGGGATAGGGTATCTCCTTGCTCGAGTCCCCAAACATATTTGAAGAATATGAAGTTCTTCCCCAATAAATAAATGGACATCCATGGTAAACTAAAACACCTAAAGAGTTTCAATAAATCCACTAGAAAAACCCATGCATGATAACACCTTGATGATTAATATTAATTAGAGAATGATAAATGGTGAACTTTTCTTGTATTCAAGGGTTCTAATGGAGATCAATATGGAAGTGCCTCCACCAAAACGAATTTCCCTGGTTGCAAATGATCACCATATGGAGGTAAGATTTGAATTTGAGAACCTTCCTCGATTCTGTAATAACTGTAAAATTGTAGGACATGCTCTACAACAGTGTCAATTTTTCCAGAATATGGTCCAACCTTCCAACACGAACAAGTCTTAGAGAGAAGTTTCAAGAGGGAAAAATGTCAATTCTGTCAATAGGAGACTCATGAATGAAAATGAAGCAAATAAAGGATTGTGATGGGAAAAGACTACTGGGGCTAGTTCATCGTGGGGAGCTTTGGTGGAGGAGGATGAGCGCATATAGGATGGTTTTGCTGGAAATGATGTAATTGTGCATGATGAAACAAATATGACACCTAATGGAAACACAGTGACTGAACAGGTTACAGATACAACAGAAACACATTGCCATGATTTTGAAGGTAGCAAGTAGCTGACTTCAGACATCTTTTCCATTGCTCTTGACATGCAAGCTGAGGACTTCTTGATGGAGCTTATTTCAAGGGATTTGAATGATTCCATATCCAGTGGCATGTCCATAGTTTTGAATGAAACAGAACAAAAGCAGACCACCGGAACTGGGATGGATATATGTGATCTACCCGAGAAGCTGATGGATGATCAAGCATGTATTACACCCGTCAGAGATCTGGTACTGGAAGAGTCAGCTCTGGATCACAATCAACCTGAGAAAAGTAAAAAAGTAGATAAATATGTCCACAAGACTATGGAATCAAACACATCACAAAAGTCAAAAAGAGTTCAACAATTGGAAAAAAATTCATGTTCAATAACGCGTGGTCTTCTCTATCAGAGTGCTCAAAGATTATCCAGGACACATGGGGTACAGACAACTCTAATATTAACCCTCTTAGTTGCATATTGAAACTCAAAATGCTGAAGATCAAATTGAAGGACTAGAGAAAAATAAAATTCAGTCTAATAGATGAAGAAATAAATGCTCTTGAATGCTCCTTGCATGAAGTTTAGGAGGAAATCACCAGGACTGATTTCTCAGGTGATATCCGCCAAGAGGCTGATACTCTAAAGTTTCTCAGATCAAGGTTTCTTGATAAAATGATCACAGGGAACTCAAATTACATGGAATCTTCTATATGTCCTGGATTGAGAGAAATCTCCATAAGGATTATGGGGTCTTCGTGCTGGTTGGTCAACAAGAAATCACCTCTCAAATTCTGGTACGACAACTAGTTGGGAACCCCATTGGTTGAGAAGATTAGCTCAACTGTCTAGTCCATAGAACACGGAATCACTATCAAGGATCAGATGGAAAACTTGGAAACTCTCCCTGATTATATTAAAAATATTATCTTTAATTATTAATTTCTAATGCAGAAAGACATGCTCATTTGGGAACCTTCTCCCAATGGAATACTTGATTCCAAGAACTTCTATCAACACCTAATTCAACAAAGCACCCACTGGATTGGCAAGTATAAAAGATGGATTCTCCCCTCAAGGTATACACTGCTATGGAGGCTTGCCTGGAATAAGGTTCCTATAGATGAAAACATACAGCGTGTGGGCAGGGGGCAGGGGGCAGGGGGAGGGGGAGGGTGGAGGGTGGAGGGGGGTAGGGGGCAGGGGGTAGGTTTGCAGGGCAGGGGGCAGGGGGGAGGTCTTGTCACACCCCGACCGCGAATGTCCGTAATTTTTCTTTCTTGGTCCCAGTTTAAATTTTTTTCAGAGATTAATCGCGATTGGTGGTTTCACGTCGGTGCGCGGTCACCGCATCGTTAGCGGTGACCGTACGTTCAGCCCGGGTGACAGTGTGTTCACCCGGTGTTTTAAATATTATGATTTTTTTTATGTTGGAATTTTATTATTATTAATTTTTTTTAAGTTGTGTTATTAATATTATAGTTATTTTTATTTTATACAGGTTTATACATGTTTTATATATAAATGTATAATACTGTATATATATACATATAGGTCTATATATGTTTATGTATATATCTTTATATGCATAAATGTATATATATGTATTACCTTTAAATTATTTTATTATTTGATCAAAATAATAATTATTAGAATTAACTAATGTATTATTATTATTATTATAAGTTCTATTATTATTATTATAAGTTTTATCATCATTATCATTAATATTATAAAGTTTCATTATTTTATTATAAGGTTTTTATATCATTATTACTATAATGTTTTGGTATTGTTATTAATATATTAAGGTTTTATGATTATTATTATACTTATTATTATTATTCTTATAATGTTACTAATATTATTATTATTAATATTATCATTATTTTTATCACATATATATATATATAAGCCTAATCAAACCATAATCCACCCTACTCCTACCCTAGCGCCGCAACACCCCCCCCTCTCTCTCCCCTCTCTCTCTTCCCCGTTTCTTTTTTTTTCTCCTTTCTTCGTTTTCTTCTTCTTTTCCCCCTGCTGGTTCGGCCGACCAGGCACGCCGCCGCTGCACCCTCCCCGCCTCTGGCCACCGACCACCGCGTCGCTGCCCCGGCGTCCCGGCCGCATCGCTTCCCCGTCGCCGACCTGGATCTCCCGCTCACCCCCTCCGCACAGCCGCACCGTCCCCGCTCTCCATCCCTGCCGTCTCAGCCTCCTCACGGCAACTGACTCCCTCCGCGCCCCGCACCCGGCATCCCCGCTCCCCACCCCTTCCATCTCCCTCGCGCGACCCCGCCGCGCCCAGCCACTCTTCCCAGCCGCTCGTCGCCGGCTTCCCCTTCTCCCGCCGTCGCACCTACCAGCCGTCCCGGCTCCCGCCTCCGCCTCCCGTCGAGCCAGCCTCCCCTCACCACCGGCGTCCCGACCCTGCTCCCGTCCAGCTGCCGACGTCCGGCACCTCCTCCCGTCCCGTCCCACCTTCTCCTCCGCTGTAAGTTTTGTTTTTTTATTTTTATTATGTTTTGTTTTTTTATCATATTAATAATATTATTATTATTAATGTTATAATGTTAATATTTTTCTATTATTATTATTATTATTATTATATTATGTTATACTTACTATTATTATTACATTATGTTATTCTTATTATTATTATTATTATATTATTATTATTATGTTATTGTTATTATATTATTATTATTAATATTACAATGTTAATATTATTTTATATTATTATTATTATTATATTATTAATATATTATAATTATGTTAAATTGTTATTGTTGTTGTTATTATTATTATTATTATTATTATCATTATTGTTATAATTATTATTATTATTTAATTATCATATTATTATTATTATTATTATTATTATTATTATTGTATTATATTAATATTACTATTTTGATTATGATAATAATATAATTATGCCATATTATTATTGTTATTATTATTATATCATTATCATTATTTTTTTATTAAGTTATTATTATTCTCATTATGTTATTGTAATTATTATTATGACTATGTTATTATTTTATTATGGTTATTTCTATTATGTTATTAATATCGTTGAACCCGTTTAATGGTCTACTGTTTTAGGACCTGTTTGACGGCACATTACGGTGCGACCATTACGCAACGGGAGTTTTTCACCGTGTCCTTTTTCGTTCCGAGCTGCGTCTTGAGGTAGGTCTCCCTTTGCACTCGCCTTTAAATTTAGAATTTATTTATTCCTTGACTTTTTATTAAGTTTCAGTAAATTTAAAAGTATTACTAAGTAGTTATCTATAGTTTGGTGATCTGCTGATAATAAAAGTTGTTTTAATTCTAGCGTTTCATTAAAAGCGTTTTCTTGGATTTAATTGTGTGCTTCCATGGTAGTGTTGCTAGATGGTTCTTCCTGAATAATGAAAGACATGTTAAATTGCGTTTTGAAATGTTTTTAGAGTGTGTAAATTAGTAGATGTATTGTTAAAAAAGGGGTGTTTCTTAGAACCTGGATTAGAGAAAATGATCGTATGTCCTTTAAACTTGATTTTGGAAACTTAAAGTGTGGTTCTTGGTTGACGAGAAATGTTTTCCTTTGTCGTGTGAACAAAAGTTTGGGTTTCATTTGAGAAATGGTGTTCCTTCAAAAAAATGATTTAAGGCCCGTTTGGCTCTTGATAAAAGTGGGTGCGTTTGGATATTGGAAAATGATTCTACTTGTGGAACCAGTGTGTTTTGGGTTTAATATGCTGATTTGAGTTTCTTAAATTATGTTCTAAGTGTGTTTCTGGTTTTCAATGGCATGGCGTGTGTCATATCCCTTTGGAAATGTCTTAGTGTTAAATGTTAAAAATGTAAATGATATGACGGCCTGGTTGGCACTTTATCAAATGTGAAGTGATTATATATGTATATATATACGTACTTGTGAGGGCATCTCTACAGGGGGACTTCCCTTCGAGGGTTGTTGTGTAGCGATGTCCGTGTAAGGGGTTGGCAAGTGCGGTGAGCTGAGTCACGCGTGCGAGGGTCTCCCACTTACACAATGTTACTAAAACCACCATGGGTTCCTGGGCATCTTGTAGATTATCGAGTGACGGTTGCTTTCTAACCCTGATTAGACGGGTTGGTACCCCCTGGAGTCGTGGACAGGCCAGGTGGGATGTGCCACTGGTTGGCTATTAGGGCGGCCAGTTGGTTATTGACTATGGAGTACCATGCCGGCAGGTAGTCTGAACCCGAGTACGTCCAGGGGTTTTCTAGGGATGTTCAGGATCGCCCATGGTTATTGCTGATAACTTCTGGTTTACTTTTTTTTTACTTGTTCTTGGTTTTCCTTGCCTGTTTACCCTTACTTGCACTTGTTTCCCTGCTTGTTTACTTTCAGTCATCCTTCACATCCTATACGGTTAGACTTTGGAAAAATGGTTTTCAAATGAAAATGCTTTATTCTCTTTGGGTAAGATTTGAAAATGTAACACTTTACTTTTTAGAATGAGTTTAAAACTGAGGAAAGGGAACTAACTTTCAAAAAGGAATAAGGGAAATGTCTCGTGTTTGATTTTCAAGTAGAGCATTATGAAAACTTACTTTTATACATTAAAGTTCAAACCTGGATTATGTAGATTCTTTATTTATTGGCAGTGCTTTGGGGTTTTTTGTGGGGCTCACCTACTGAGTACTTTTGTGCTCACGCCTATCTTTTACCATTTCAGTTGCAGGTTCCTTGCGTTTAGGTTTTCCTGGCTTGAGTCGCTCAGTGTGGGAGCGACGTTGGTTGTAGTTGGGTGGTGACCTGCGAGGTCACGTGGAGGTATGTCGTGGAGTAGTTTTGTTTATGTCTTTAGTGTTTGTCTGTTTGTTTAGTTTACTTTTGTTCTTTTGATCCTGTTTTTGGTTTGGGCGGAAATCGTTCCCAACGTTTGAAATTTTTTTAATGCCCGACACTTGTTGCCATCCCGGGGGGATCGGGAACGCCCCTCGGGACTTGCCGCGGACCGGATCGGGTGACCGGTTCAGGGTCGACCCGGGCTGGTTCGTGACAAAATGGTATCAAAGGGAGGTTCTTGTTATTTGGGTTGTCCGGTAGAAGGAGATTAGGACTGTCGGAACTCGAGGGGTAAGTACGGGAAGAGCGTCACGAACTCTTGCTCGCACTGATCCTCGAATTACCAGGGGTAGTTCGGGAATTGTGTCTTTATCTCTTTCTGGTTGTTTTGGATTGAGAGATGACAACGGAGGCAAGCCGATGTTACGTCGTGATTTCACATGGAGTAGTGACCCATGTGGAGTCTGAGTACACGGTTTGAATTCCTCCTAGTGGTCGACGTTGGCTTGGGACATGGCCCACTGCCATGTCGCCAGGTTGAGTGTGACTACTAGTCCCTCACTTCAGTGGTTGATGCAAATTTGGTTGCTGCTTTCGTTTTGGTTTGTGTGAGTGCGTTGTTGGAAATGAAAAAAAAGGGTTTTGAAAAAAAAATTGGATGGATTTATTTTAAAAGACTTTGAATGTATGAAATGGGTTTTGAAACTGAAATCTCTTGATTTGGAAATCTGTTTTTTTCTTGGAATTGGTTAAGAATGATTTGGGGTGAAACCTCAGTTCCTCTTCATGAACGTTTGCACATGTGTGAGAATGCATTCAAAATGCATGTTGGTGCGAGTATTAATGGACAGTGGATAAAGACATGTGCAACGGGTCATGGGAGTACCTGGGTGTGTATTTGAAATTTAACGCTTGACTTTGTTTTCTAAATTGGCTTAAAAGGGGAAACAGTTTTGGAAAGTTTTTGGTTTGAAAGTTGATTGGTTTTGGAAAGTAGTCTTGAGAAAAAAGGGTGGTTTTAAAGTCTAAAATAAAAAGGGGGATTTTGTTTTGGGTTGTGTTTGTATTTGTTTGGTTTTGTGCTGACTGTTTTGATGAAGGCACTTTTATTGATGTTGTTTCAGTTTGATATTGGTTTTGGCTTTGTGTTTTATATATCGCTCAGGAAATGCCGCCCAAAAAGGTATCTAAGGATTCAGATATGTCATGCCCAGTTTTTAGTCCTCCTCAGACTCTGCCTATTCTCCATGGTGATCAGGGTCCGTTAGAGGCAGTGAAATGGCTCGAGGAAGTGGAGCGTGTCTTTAGAATGTTGGGAACTCCTGATAATGTTAAGGTTCGTGCAATTATGGAGTTGTTTGAGGGTCCAGCTCTGGACCAATGGAAGAAGGTTACCCCATCATCAATGCAAGGTGAAATGACGTGGGATGTCTTCAGAATCGTTTTCATCCAATGGTTTGTACCTGAGGAAGTGAAGCTGGAGAAAAAGGGAGAGCTTGTGCATATTCAACAAGGTCAATGGACGGTGAAGGCATATGTTGACCATTTCAAGGAACTGATTTCCTTTTCTCCAGATGTAGCATCACGTGAGCTCATGAAGGTCTCTCTTTTCACTGGGGGTCTTCGTCCAGAGATCAAGGAGCGAGTCCTCCCTTCTAAAGACCTTTGTTTCGAGAAGCTGGTGGAGGAAGCTTTCTTGGCTGAGTTAGTTTCTGGTGTGCAGGTGGTTAATACTTCAGCATCCCCAGTTGTTCGTAATAATTCCACCTCTGGTGTGGAAAATATGCCAGAGATGCCTGTTCCTAATGAGTTATCCCCTTCGGTCCCAGCTTCCAGTCCATCAGATCGTTCGATGGTATGCTTTCAGTGTGGTCGTTTCGGGCATTTAAAGCCGTCTTGTCGCAACCCTCCGAAGACGTGTCATCGATGCGGCTGTCTGGGTCATCTGGAGAAGTTTTGTAGGAAGCGTCGCTTGAAGAGGACGCCATAATGGGAGAATGTCAGTACCTGACTGTGAGGCAGAAGATGCTTCAGCCATCAGAGCCCCAGCCACAAGTCTCGGGGTGAAGCTCGTGCACAGTCAGGAGTCCCCAGGGGTGTAAAGCCTTGGTCCGGGTTTTGTGTTCCGTGTTAGCAGTGGAACAATCAAGATCTTTTAGTACTTGTTTTTCTGCTGTTAAGTTTTGACGTTATTGTATGTTCTTTGTTTTACCATGGGGTTATCATGGACTTGTTCTATTATAATCCAAGTAGTCTAGTTTATGTGGATGTGTTGTTTCTGAATCGTGTGTCCTTCTTAAAAGTGTGTTTGACCCTCGTGTGGGTTGACCTCGTTTTAGTTATGTTGTCGATGTGGTTATGTTTCGTGGACTTCGGTGAATCATGTCTCCAATTTGATATTGGTTAAATGTTTTTCTATGGGTTTTCCCTGGTGTTGAAGTTGTTGACTCTAGTCGTGTGTTCAACGTTTCGACGGAAGTGTTGTTTTGATTGTGTTATAGGAGTCGGTTTGGATCGGTTATGAGTTCCCGCATTGGACCCGCCTTCTTGTGATAGTGTGTGTTGGGTGTTGAGTTCTCGAACTAGTAAAGTTCTTGTGGTGGGGAGAACCCCTTCGTGTTCTCCCCTTAATCTCGGACCCCAGTTTTCTCTTGAATCGGTCGGGTGTGACCTGTGCAGAGTAAGGTCATCCCCGAGATTCTCAGTTCTCTCTAGCTCCTTTAGTTCCGTGGGGCATGGATTTAAATCTTGACCGACTTTTGGCCTGGTGACTTTCTGGGGGCAGAAAGTGTCTGTGGTGGGGAGAATTGTCACACCCCGACCGCGGATGTCCGTAATTTTTCTTTCTTGGTCCCAGTTTAAATTTTTTTCAGAGATTAATCGCGATTGGTGGTTTCACGTCGGTGCGCGGTCACCGCATCATTAGCGGTGACCGTACGTTCAGCCCGGGTGACAATGTGTTCACCCGGTGTTTTAAATATTATGATTTTTTTTATGTTGGAATTTTATTATTATTACTTTTTTTTAAGTTGTGTTATTAATATTATAGTTATTTTTATTTTATACAGGTTTATACATGTTTTATATATAAATGTATAATACTGTATATATATACATATAGGTCTATATATGTTTATGTATATATCTTTATATGCATAAATGTATATATATGTATTACCTTTAAATTATTTTATTATTTGATCAAAATAATTATTATTAGAATTAACTAATGTATTATTATTATTATTATAAGTTCTATTATTATTATTATAAGTTTTATCATCATTATCATTAATATTATAAAGTTTCATTATTTTATTATAAGGTTTTTATATCATTATTACTATAATGTTTTGGTATTTTTATTAATATATTAAGGTTTTATGATTATTATTATACTTATTATTATTATTCTTATAATGTTACTAATATTATTATTATTAATATTATCATTATTTTTATCACATATATATATATATATAAGCCTAATCAAACCCTAATCCACCCTACTCCTACCCTAGCGCCGCAACACCCCCCCTCTCTCCCCTCTCTCTCTTCCCCGTTTCTTTTTTTTCTCCTTTCTTCGTTTTCTTCTTCTTTTCCCCCTGCTGGTTCGGCCGACCAGGCACGCCGCCGCTGCACCCTCCCCGCCTCTGGCCACCGACCACCGCGTCGCTGCCCCGGCGTCCCGGCCGCACCGCTTCCCCGTCGCTGACCCGGATCTCCCGCTCACCCCCTCCGCACAGCCGCGCCGTCCCCGCTCTCCATCCCTGCCGTCTCGGCCTCCTCACGGCACCTGACTCCCTCCGCGCCCCGCACCCGGCATCCCCGCTCCCCACCCCTTCCGTCTCCCTCACGCGACCCCGCCGCGCCCAGCCACTCTTCCCAGCCGCTCGTCGCCGGCTTCCCCGTCTCCCGCCGTCGCACCTGCCAGCCGTCCCGGCTCCCGCCTCCACCTCCCGTCGAGCCGGCCTCCCCTCACCACCGCCGTCCTGGCCCTGCTCTTGTCCAGCCGCCGACGTCCGGCACCTCCTCCCGTCCCGTCCCACCTTCTCCTCCGCTGTAAGTTTTGTTTTTTTATTTTTATTATGTTTTGTTTTTTTTATCATATTAATAATAATATTATTATTAATGTTATAATGTTAATATTTTTCTATTATTATTATTATTATTATTATTATTATATTATGTTATACTTACTATTATTATTACATTATGTTATTCTTATTATTATTATTATTATATTATTATTATTATGTTATTGTTATTATATTATTATTATTAATATTACAATGTTAATATTATTTTATATTATTATTATTATTATATTATTAATATATTATAATTATGTTAAATTGTTATTGTTGTTGTTATTATTATTATTATTATTATCATTATTGTTATAATTATTATTATTATTTAATTATCATATTATTATTATTATTATTATTATTATTGTATTATATTAATATTACTATTTTGATTATGATAATAATATAATTATGTCATATTATTATTGTTTTTATTATTATATCATTATCATTATTTTTTACTAAGTTGTTATTATTATTCTCATTATGTTATTGTAATTATTATTATGACTATGTTATTATTTTATTATGGTTATTTCTATTATGTTATTAATATCGTTGAACCCGTTTAACGGTCTACTATTTTAGGACCTGTTTGACGGCGCATTGTGGTGCGACCATTACGCAACGGGAGTTTTGCACCGTGTCCTTTTTCGTTCCGAGCTACGTCTTGAGGTAGGTCTCCCTTTGCACTCGCCTTTAAATTTAGAATTTATTTATTCCTTGACTTTTTATTAAGTTTCAGTAAATTTAAAAGTATTACTAAGTAGTTATCTATAGTTTGGTGATCTGCTGATGATAAAAGTTGTTTTAATTCTAGCGTTTCATTAAAAGCGTTTTCTTGGATTTAATTGTGTGCTTCCATGGTAGTGTTGCTAGATGGTTCTTCCTGAATAATGAAAGACATGTTAAATTGCGTTTTGAAATGTTTTTAGCGTGTGTAAATTAGTAGATGTATTGTTAAAAAAGGGGTGTTTCTTAGAACCTGGATTAGAGAAAATGACCGTATGTCCTTTAAACTTGATTTTGGAAACTTAAAGTGTGGTTCTTGGTTGACGAGAAATGTTTTCCTTTGTCGTGTGAACAAAAGTTTGGGTTTCATTTGAGAAATGGTGTTCCTTCAAAAAAATGATTTAAGGCCCGTTTGGCTCTTGATAAAAGTGGGTGCGTTTGGATACTGGAAAATGATTCTACTTGTGGAACCAGTGTGTTTCAGGTTTAATATGCTGATTTGAGTTTCTTAAATAATGTTCTAAGTGTGTTTCTGGTTTTCAATGGCATGGCGTGTGTCATATCCCTTTGGAAATGTCTTAGTGTTAAATGTTAAAAATGTAAATGATATGACGGCCCGGTTGGCACTTTATCAAATGTGAAGTGATTATATATGTATATATATACGTACTTGTGAGGGCATCTCTACAGGGGGACTTCCCTTTGAGGGTTGTCATGTAGCGATGTCCGTGTAAGGGGTTGGCAAGTGCGGTGAGCTGAGTCACGCGTGCGAGGGTCTCCCACTTACACAGTGTTACTAAAACCACCATGGGTTCCTGGGTATCTTGTAGATTATCGAGTGACGGTTACTTGCTAACCCTGATTAGACGGGTTGGTACCCCCTGGAGTCGTGGACAGGCCAGGTGGTATGTGCCACCGGTTGGCTATTAGGGCGGCCAGTTGGTTATTGACTATGGAGTACCATGCCGACAGGTAGTCTGAACCCGAGTACGTCCAGGGGTTTTCTAGGGATGTTCAGGATCTCCCATGGTTATTGCTGATAACTTCTGGTTTACTTTTTTTTTACTTGTACTTGGTTTTCCTTGCCTGTTTACCCTTACTTGCACTTGTTTCCCTGCTTGTTTACTTTCAGTCATCCTTCACAGCCTATACGGTTAGACTTTGGAAAAATGGTTTTCAAATGAAAATGCTTTATTCTCTTTGGGTAAGATTTGAAAATGTAACACTTTTCTTTTTAGAATGAGTTTAAAACTGAGGAAAGGGAACTAACTTTAAAAAAGGAATAAGGGAAATGTCTCGTGTTTGATTTTCAAGTAGAGCATTATGAAAACTTACTTTTATACATTAAAGTTCAAACCTGGATTATGTAGATTCTTTATTTATTGGCAGTGCTTTGGGGTTTGTTGTGGGGCTCACCTACTGAGTACTTTTGTGCTCACGCCTATCTTTTACCATTTCAGTTGCAAGTTCCTTGCGTTTAGGTTTTCCTGGCTTGAGTCGCTCAGTGTGGGAGCGACGTTGGTTGTAGTTGGTTGGTGACCTGCGAGGTCACGTGGAGGTATGTCGTGGAGTAGTTTTGTTTATGTCTTTAGTGTTTGTCTGTTTGTTTAGTTTACTTTTGTTCTTTTGATCCTGTTTTTGGTTTGGGAGGAAATCGTTCCCAACGTTTGAAATTTTTTTAATGCCCGACACTTGTTGCCATCCCGGGGGGATCGGGAACGCCCCTCGGGACTTGCCGCGGACCGGCTCGAGTGACCGGTTCAGGGTCGACCCGGGCTGGTTCGTGACAGGTCTGCAGGGGAGGGGGGAGGGGACAGGGGGTAGGGGGCAGGGGGGATGGGGGTGGGTGGAGGGGGCATGGGTTAGGGGGGAGGTCTGCAGGGTAGGGGGTAGGGGGGAGGTCTGCAGGGTAAGGGGAGGGGGGGTGGGTGGAGTGGGCAGGGGGCAGGGGGGAGGTATGTAGGTCAGGGGGTGGTCTGTAGGGGAGGGGGAGGGTGGTGGTCTACAGGGCAGGGGGGTGCAAGGGGGGTGGGACAGGGGGTGCATGGGGGGCAGTGGGGGGAGGGAAAATTGGCAGGGGGGGAGGGGGTAGGGGCAGGGGGTGTAAGTGGGTGGGGCAGCGGGGCAGGGGGTGCAAGTGGGGGGGGGGGGGGGGTAGTGGGGTAGGGGAGGGGGACTTTTTTAGAGATGTGATTAACAAGAATGTATTTTTTTATTTTCTCTGTGTTTATTTTTTCAATGGAATAACAACACTATATGAAGGATTCATTTTGCAAAATTATTTTCCTTCAAAAAAAATATATATGTGAAGTGCGTGTTATATGACATTTCCATTCAAGTGTTCTTTTATATAAAAAATTATGGTAATAAGGTGGGTTTATCAACTTCTAAGTTATTAGGCTTTTTTCTCAACACTGGAGCACTTTTCTTTGTAGCTCAAAAGTGTTTGGTTTTCTTTGAGCTTTCTTATTTCTCACATTCTAAACATTTGCGTTGAGGAAACATGGTTTTATCTTCTTTCACATGTTTATTATTGTTTGAAAATTTCATATTCACTTGATCAATTAGATAACTCTCAATGTTTTTCGGTTTTTTGGTTTATCCTTTTATAACTCATCAGACTATATGATCAAACATTCTTTCTTATCATGTTCAACCTTCTTCATAGGTGTGGATCCATTTTTTGTTATGATATATTCTATTTGATTAGAAACTGTGTCCTCTAGTAAACTTTTATTATCGGGTGGGATAAAAACTTGTATCGAACAAAACCAAATTAAGCTAAAACTCAAGCCAAAATAATTATATACCATTAATAGGAAGAATAATTGTTAATTAATAGGAATATACTATTTGATAGTATCATTTTGAAACATGGATCTATTTCCCCCTTGCTTGCAGGAACATTATTTGACCCATGGGGCATTGTGGTTCTTATATGTTGGGCGGTGACGTGTATAGTCAAAGGAGACAGGTATGTTTTAATTTAGTTTTTATTTTGTTTTCTTTATCGCATTGGCCACTTAGGTTTTTTACTTCTTTCTGTGGACAAAGGGTAATTATATTCTGCCAAGGGGGGAAAATGGGGTTCAGATTGATTCAGTCCGCCGAATTTGATCCAAGGTAAGATTATATGGTTATTACTTATCTCACACATCATGTATTTGTGGATTTAAATGTTTTTTACTCCATATTATTTTTTCAGTAGGGCATTGGATCATTTCGTGTTGGTTCAGGTGGATTTGGTTCTCCTAATCGAGGTAAGGCTTTAATGCCATTGGTTGGTTTCTCATTGGTTATGTAGCATCCTTTATGTGTTTTAATGTTCCTAATATCCTTTGTGTAGTGCGTTGATCCCTGCTCGTTGGTTTCAAGTAGCCAAGTTAAGGGCGACTCATCTACATGTGCATAGGTAAGAAAGTATATGTATGTGGGTTCCCCCATTACGTGTATAGTCAACCATGGTAGTGATTATGCACATATGGGGCTATGTGTACCCATGTATATATACATAAATGCATACGTAGGTGAGTGGAGATTGGTATATGCATATAAGCATACGTGCAAGGATCCCCTTGCACATGCTCATGGCCATGCGGGTGTGTTCATAGGGGTAGGTGTCCTTGCATGTGTGTGAAGGTGCGTATATCCAATGGGGGAGCATCAACTTTTAGTTAGAAAGCTCCAAGAGCCGAAGTGGATGGTTTGGTTCCACCTTGAGGTAGGATCCCTCTTCTAGCCTCTTTAATTCAAGAATGCTTTAAATTGAATTTAGCTTCTTTCTTAACTCTGATTAATTATATTGAATTGCATATCTTGAATAAGTGTTCTTTAATATAATTGTTTCATTTGATAAATAAAGTCATGTTTTTATAATAAAACCCCTCCAATGGAGGTGCGCTGTCTGCGAAAACTCACAGTGATAGTTATGTTGATCTAGTTGCTTAAATTATTGCATTTGATTTGTGCTGAATGAGTTTTAGAATAAATGTTAAACATAATTAAATGAATTGTGTGATAAAGCAATTCCATGATTTTATAATAAAACCCCTCCAACGGAGGTGCGCTGTCTTCTAAACCAAAGAGTAGTGATAGTTATTTGTATCATGTATAAATTTGGTTTGAGTATTTCATATGCCTCTTATTGGTGTTTGTTTTGTGGCTAGTTAGTTTTTGTTTTCTTTGAATATTATAAACTAGATTATCAAACTCATTTAACTCAAATTACATTGCCCGAGTAGGCATATTCCTTGACCATGACACTTTCCTTTTCATGCTTTGAATATTATAAATAAAATTTCCATGTTTAGTAAAAGTGAATGAATTTGTAAATGGTTTGTGTAGGGTGTGTGATTCTTTTTCGTCGTTTTGTTTCCCTTTAGATGTTGCGTCCTTGTACTGCTCGCTACAACCTTCTCTGGCGATCCCTTATTATAGAATATTAAATAGTTGATCTATTCTATCATTTGACGGTAGGGTGACGGTCAAAATATTGACCTGCCTCCTCCCGCCCCCTTTGCTCCTGGCTGGCAGATGCTACCCCGCGGATGTCGCTGGACCGGGCCAACATGCCGCAGTCACGCCGCGGTCACGCCGCGGTCACTCCGCGGTCACGCCGCGGTCACACCGTGATTTGGACCTACTCCAGTACGACACCTCGCGATAGTTCGCAATGATAGTATTCCATGAGTCTTGTGATCAATGTTGAGACTGACTAATCACAATTTCTGTCGGTGGGGTGACGACCAGAATGTTACCCTGCCTCCTCCCGCTCCCTTTGCTCCTGGCCGGAAGATGCTGCCCTGCAGATGTCGCTAGACCGGGTCAACACGCCGCGGTCACGCCGTGGTCATGCCGCATTCACGCCGCGGTCACGACGCGGTCACGCCATGATCACATCGCGGTCACGCCACGGTAATGCCGTGATTTGTCCCTGCTCCAGGACGACACCCCACGTCGGTTGACAGTGATAGTATTCTATGAGTCTTGTGATCAATGTTGAGATGGACTAATCACAATTTCTGCCGATGGGGTGATGACCGGAATGTTGCCCCACCTCCTCCCGCTCCCTTCACTCCTGGATAGAAGATACCGCCCTACAGATGTTGCTGGACCAGGCCGACACGCCGCGGTCACACCGCGTTCACACCACGGCCACGCCGCGGTCACGCTGCGGTAATGCTGTGATTTGGCCCTACTCCAGGAAGACACCCCGTGGCGGTTTTCAGTGATAGTATTCCATGAGTCTTGTGATCAATGTTGAGACTGACTAATCACAATTTCTACTGGTGGGGCGACGACTGAAATGTTGCCCCGCCTCCTCCTACTCCCTTCGCTCCTGGCTGGAAGATGCTGCCCCATGGATGTCGCTGGACCAGGCCAACACGCCGCGATCACGCCGCGGTCACATTGTGGTCACTCCGCGGTCACACTGCAGTCACACCGTGGTAATGCCATGATTTGGCCCTGCTTCAGGACGACACCCCGCGGCGGTTCGCAGTGATAGTATTCCATGAGTCTTGTGATCAATGTTGAGACTAACTAATCACAATTTCTACCGGCGGGGCAATGACCAGAATGTTACCCCGCCTCCTCCTACTCCCTTCGCTCATGGACGGAAGATGCTTTCCCACAGATGTCGCTGGACCGGGCCAACACGCCACGACCATGCCATGGTCACACCGCAGTCACACCGCGGTCACGCCACGGTCACGCTGTGGTCACAGCGTGGTAATGCTGTGATTTGGCCCTGCTCGAGGACGACACCCCGTGGCGGTTCATAGTGATAGTATTCTCTGAGTCTTGTGATCAATGTTGAGACTGACTAATCACAATTTCTTCCGGCGGGGTGATGACCGGAATGTTGCCTTGCCTCCTCCCGCTCCCTTCGCTCCTGGCCAGAAGATACTGCCCCGCGGATGTCGCTGGACCGGGCCAACATGCCACGGTCATGCCGCGGTCATGCTGCGGTCACGCCGCGGTCACATCGCGGTAATGCCATGATTTGGCCCTGCTCCAGGATGACACCTTGCGGCAGTTTGCAGTGATAGTATTCCATGAGTCTTGTGATCAATGTTGAGATTGACTAATCACAATTTCTGCCGCTCCAGGATGACACCCCGTGGTGGTTCAAAGTGATAGTATTCCATGAGTCTTGTGATCAATGTTGAGACTGAATAATCACAATTTTTTCTGGCGGGGCGATGGTCGGAATGTTTCCCCGCCTCCTCCTGCTCCCTTCACTCCTAGATGGAAGATGTTTCCCCATGGATGTCACTGGACCGGGCCAACACGCCGTGGTAATGCCGTGATTTGGCCCTGATCCAGCCACATCCAGCCCACACCAGCCCCCTTCCACCTTCATTTCAGCCCGATGCCACCAGCATTATAGCCCGCAACAGCCCCCCCTGCCACCTTCGAATCAGCCCGCACCATTCCCCCAGCACCTGTAACCAGCCCCCTTCCACCAGCATTCCAGCCCCCTTCCACCTGCATTCGAGCCCGCACCAGACCCCATCCACCTGCAATCCAGCCCGCACCATCCACCACACTAGCCACCACCCCCTAGCCTCCTACAAAACACTCATGTCAGCCCTCTGCCACCTGCAAAATAGCCCCAGCCACCAGTTCCATCCCTCACCAGCCCCCGACCTCCAATGTCATGTTGGGAATCTCCAAAGTTTTTATGGTGATGTCAAAAAGTCTTCTTGGTGGATATATTGTCCCCTAAATCCATGGACATGTGTAAAGAAATTTAAAAACTGTGGGTTAGGGTTTATATGTTTTTTGGTCCAGGTATTTTGACATGTATCCCTCACGTTTGGTTATAAATAACCACCTCTTTGTACCCATTGAAGGTTAATTACGAATTTTGAGATTTTCTAAAATTATTATGTTTGTGTTTCTTGTATTCTTAGGTGAATTCATGTAAGGATTATCAAAGGAGTGATCAACCTTTTTGGTGCTTTATAATTAGGGTTTTAAGGAGAAAGTATCCTTAGGGTCCTAATTGATTATCCCCTTCCCCTTTTATTTTCTTTTAACTTCTTTTAATTTCCATTTTTATAACTTCTATCACTTGTGTTTACACATTTCATCTAATGAATACCCCATATATATATTGTATCATATCAATAGAACACTAGAAACCCACCAAATAGAATAAGATCCCAGCATATGCACCACTTACAAACCAGCAGAAGGAATCACAGAAGCTCCCAATCACAAAACCAACAAGCACTCCTAGGGAAAGTATAACCAAGGAAACAAGGCGACTAAAGGAGAAATATAAAAACCCAAAAAGAAGTAGTCACAAATGATAGAAACCAACAACAGAAACACATTCATGAAATCACTCACAACCACCCACCCACACCCACCCACCCACCCACCCACACACAAGTTTCCAAAATCCATCACCCATCCAAAAGTCTAGCTTTATCCAAAGAAATAGAACCACTAAACCCCCAGTCCCACAGCCAACATCAACCAACCAGACCAGCATCCCTATCCAAACAAAGCCTAGAGTGAAAGACCTCTAGAAAACCATGCCAACTAATGGCCACTACACCAACACCTACTTGCACAAGAACCCTAAACCACACCAGATCCAACCACAATAAGCACCTATAGTAGACAAAACACACAAAATATTAGCTAAAAACCAAATCATCCCCAGAACACCATCTGGTCCCATCCATCACCATCTGAACACCTTGCATCAAAATGGACCACCCCACCATAAGAAAGTCTAAAAAACCAGCAGTCAACTAGTACCATCCATCAGAAGTGCCCCGCATCACCCACACCTAACCCGTAATACAACCTCAAGAATCCCCAAGCAGTCCCTGATCCAAATGTGAGCTAATACCCACCCTGAATTCAACACCTCTAGACCCACCAAGTAGTCAACATGCACCCACCCTAGAAAGAGAACCACCCATCTACCAGAAACATGCCTCCCAACCTGTAGCATCCAGTACCTCAAGAGAATTTTAGAACATCCACCATAGAAATCCCTACACCATCAACAACCAGAATACACAAGATGGGGAAACCGAGCACAACCCAACTAAACTTACTCCAAACCACCACCTAAAGACCCACCCCAAACTATATCCACCACTCTAGACAATCTATAGAACTAGAAGCCTACAATAGTAATCTAAAACAAAGAAGAAAAACCATAAAGCCAACCCCTATGCACCCAAAACATGTTACCAACCATAGTAGAAATCACAAACCAACCATCACCATGCACCATGTAAGTGTATCCTGTACCACACCATGTAGAAAAATCCAAACATCAACACCCCCAACTGAAACCCATCTTCAAAGGTCCTATAATTCCAAACAGAAACATGAAACTCACAACCCCACCTCCTAAATCCTCCACAGGAAACCTATAACCCCACTATGAGAATATCTGTAAGTCTCTATTGGATAAACCCAGCATCTCCCAGCCTCAACCTTAAGAAGCATCCAAAGTAACCTGCATACCACTCACTACAAACATACACCCCTCCACCTGAGTAGCCCCTCCCCACCCAACCTGAAACCAGGAAGAACCACAACACACACCTATACACCTCCATATATCTATCCACACAAGGGGGGGGGGGGGTGCAAGGGTGGTGTGTAAGGGGGGTCCATTAGGGGGGGGGGGGGTGAAAGGGGGTGTGTGAAAGGGGTGCAAGGGGTGTGTGTGTGGGGGGGGGGGGGGTGTGGCTGCTGTCCATGGGGTGCAGGGGGGGTGCTGTCTAGGGGGGTCCAGCAGGGGGGAAACTATTCAGGGGGGGTCCAGCAGGGGGGGGGGGGGGGTTGTCTAGGGGTTCAGTAGGGGGGCTGCTGTCCAGGGGGGTCCAGGGGGAGCTTCTGTCCAGGGGGTTCAACAGGGGGGGTTGCTGTCCAGGGGGTCCAGCAGTGTGTGTGTGTGGGGGGGGTGTGGCTGCTGTCCATGGGGTGCAGGGGGGGTGCTGTCTAGGGGGGTCCAGCAGGGGGGAAACTATTCAGGGGGGTCCAGCAGGGGGGGGGGTTGTCTAGGGGTTCAGTAGGGGGGCTGCTGTCCAGGGGGGTCCAGGGGGAGCTTCTGTCCAGGGGGTTCAACAGGGGGGGTTGCTGTCCAGGGGGTCCAGCAGTGTGTGTGTGGGGGGGGGGGGGCTGCTGTCCAGGGGGGTCCAGTAGGGGGGGGGTACACTATTATTTTTTATTGAGTTATATTCTTTGTGAATATTCTAAGATGTTTTGTTTTACCATAATTTTATGGGATGATCAATACTATGTTCTACGTTGTGTTGTAGGTACTTTTGAGCTGGTTCTAGACTTCTTTGATAGTTTGTCTTATTGGGAGACTCATGTAAGTGAAGTTATGTGTTTTTTATATTTGGATTTGTTTAATTCTTATTATGTAAGTAGATTTCGTGTATAATTTAATTTGGAGGGGACTGGCATGGGGTAGGGGGGAAACTGGTTGGGGGAGGGGATTGGTAGGGGGTGCAAGTGGGGGCTGGTAGGGGGGTGAAAGTGGGGGATGGAAAGGGCAGGGGGTCAGGGGGTGTGTCCAGGTTCTAGGGGGAGTTCCAGGGTCTGTCCAGGAGGGTGGGGGTGGCTGTCCATGGGAGTGGAGGTCTGGGCTGTCCAGGGGGATCTGTCTAGTGTTTGGGGGGTGTCCAAGGTCTAGGGGGGGTGTCCAGGTTCTGGGAGGGGGGGGGGGGGGTTATAGGGTCTGTCCAAGAGGGTGGGGGGTGGATATCCAGGGGAGTGGAGGTCTGGACTATCCAGGGGGATCTATCCAGGGTTTGGGGGTGTCCAGGGTCTGTCCGGGGGGTGTCTAGGGTCGGTCCGGGGGGGTGTCTAGGGTCTGGGGGGGGGGGTGTTTAGGGTTTGTCTGGGGGGGGGGGTGTCCAAGGTCTATCCAGGAGGGGGGCTTTACAGGGGGGATGTCCAGGGGGAGAGGGTTGTCCAGGGGATGGGGGGTTTATGTAGGGTGGGGGTGTCTAGTGTCCATGAGGGAGGGGTCTGCAGGGGGGTGGGCTACTACAGGGGGGGGCTATGCAGGGGGTGGGGGGATATTTTTTTATGGTTTTTCAGACCCTATACCATGGTTAAAAACCGTGGATATAGGTCTAATGCCACGATTTTTAACCATGGCAATAACTTGTGTCCCTCCTCTAGTATAGCTACTGTTCTAAACCGTGGATATAAAGATATTAGCACGGTTTGAACCGTGGTTGTATACCTATAGCCATGGTTTGAACCGTGGCTCTAGACCTATATCCACGGTTCCAAATCATGGCTATAATTCTAGGCCTATAGCCACTCCAAACTTATCCACGGTTCCTTAAACCGTGGCTATAGCTTGAATTTCTAGTAGTGTTACATTGTATGGTAGATGTGAGGGTTACAAATCATAAAGTAGACATGGGGGTTACAATATAAGTAAGTAATTCCCAAAGATAACTTTTTTGGTTTTATATATTATCTCTAATTTTTTAAGGAAATATCATATTTCATAAAGTAAGTATATATGGGTGAGAAGTATACCTTCGTGAAAATGATTTCATATGCTTATGAGTTTTCATGGACTAATGGTTTTTTTCCTTATTTTTATATCCCTTAATGAGATTTTTATGTGCATACCATGTTTTTAAATGTTTTTTTACAAGTTATAAGGATGCATAAGAGAAGGAAGGAAGTCAAGTTAAATGTTATGAAGTTTTGTCAAAGAAATCATGTTGTTGTTTTATGTTAATTTTGTTTTGTTTTGGAAGAAATGGATACTGATTTAATGGTACCCACTTTGTATGCTAGTGGGTTGATATGTATATGTTATGTCCTAACTTTCTAAAACTCTAAACCAAAAATATCTTTGGTAATGTAAAGAAGTAAAATCTAGTTTAAATAGCTAGATTATGCAATGTTTAAGGTCGAGTCCTTATAGTTGGTATAAGAGCACATTTTAGATAAATTTAGGAGTTAGTATGATGTTAATATAATAACATAAATTATTTTTACCTTATGTTTATGTTGAAATGATAGCATTAAAAGAATAACATGTTGCTTCATCTAAGATATGTCTGTTCAGAATGATTTTCCATAGAAGAAACAGGGAAGCTAAATTTGGAAGGAACCGAGAGGCTGATATCTTTCCAAATCCTCAACTGGGAATGGTGGGAATTGGAACCAAACAGTTTGTGATAGTAATGGATCA